>OX387267.1:10007500-15007500 GCA_947562075.1 Orthosia gracilis
TTCCTGAATAAAAAAAACTATTAAGTAATCCATCAGTGAGATTATCAAAAAATATTGGACACGAATTTTAAGCTATATCAAATCAGTAAAAAATGACAAAGATAAAGCGCATCCAAGTTCAAGACTTGGGGTTTGTGACAGCACGCGATATTCACGCGAAATTTATTTATTTATTTATCAATTATGGACGACTTACAGCTAAAACAAACAGAATAAAAAAATAGCAAGTGAAGCTGACAGCCAATTAAAAGTCATCACTTCTAAAAATAGATTTTAAAGAAAGAGTGTGAACAACACAACACAGCTACCAAAAAAGAAAAAGTAAAACAGTATAACATTCAAGCTTAAACTAAATCAACATTTCATGTTCAACACAATATATCAATTGAAAACATACAAAATCCTAATTAAAAAAGCAAAGGCACGACGAACAACGAACTTTATCGCCTTCATCTCTTGTTTATGTGGGTAAAGAAAATATATGTTTAATATTTCGGTATTCTAACTGGCTTAATATGTTTTTTCAGTAATCTACCCTATTTACTGCTTTTTAGCCTGTTAGTAGCAAGCACGTCCTGGGTTTCCTTTTTAATCCATTTCTAACAAACCGTGTGCCGATAGGAATGGTGACATTCCATACAAACTTTAAACGTGTTTTAAGGGTTGTTCCTGAAGCAAAAGTGGGTACAATGACCCCTTTTTAGGTTTTGCGTTTCTTCTGTTACACATTGTAATTACAGCATCATGTCTTCAAGCACCCTGATAGTACCGACCGAAGAGAATATCTCTGAAATAATTGATGAAGTGTTCAAAAACTTCGACTAATTAAATAATTACTCGTAGTTTTTGAACACATCAACACTTTGCCCGCGCGTTTCAGTACGGTAGCCGCAAATTATTGGGATATCAGCTCAGACTCAGACCTACGGCGACAATTTAAATAAAGGCTGTGCCATGAGCCCAGCCTTTAGCCTGCCTTATAACCTAACCGACTTCAAAAAGCCTCCTTTTTTCTTTAGGTTCTCAATTCGACTGTTGCCTCAGAACGTTTTAAAAAGATGAACCGATTTTGTTGATTCTTTTTTATTTGACCACATGACAAGCACCAGCTGTGCTTGTCATGTGGTCCCATTTTAATTTGGTAAAGATCTGATGAAAAACTTCGTAGATATACATTAAAACTCTTCAGTAAACAACGGAAAATCACGCCGATACGCTCTAAAGAGGTACAAAGATGAGCTGAACTTGCTCATTATGTACCACAACTAAAAAGTGAAAAATAAAAACTTTAGGTATACAAAAGAATACAAACGACTTCCAAAGAAAACACTACAAAGTGAAAAATAACTTCAATTCACTTCGTAAGTGGGTGTCAAAAAGCGAAGAAACAAAAGCACGAACACTTCCGAAATTGAAGTTATTTTTCACTTTCTAGTTTTTTCTTTGGAAGTCGTTTATTAGTAAAAAAATTTACCTAGTGTATTTTAGTAAAAAAGTTTATTTTTTATTTTCAAAGGTTTAGGGTTCCGTACCCAAAGGGTAAAAACGGGACCCTATTACTAAGACTCCACTGTCCATCTGCCTGTCTGTCACCAGGCTGTATCTCATGAACCGTGATAGCTAGACAGTTGAAGTTTTCACAAATGATGTATTTCTGTTGCCGCTATGACAACAAATACTAAAAACAGAATAAAATAAATATCTAAGTGCTGCCTAAGGCTGCCATACAACAAACGTGAATTTTTTGCCGTTTTTTGCGATAATGGTACACCCTTCATGCGCGAGTCTGACTCGCATTTGGCCAGTTTTTATTCCCGGCGTCCTACGTGCTCTTGGAATAATTTCCGACTTTCACGCAGTCGAAGCCGCTGGCATAAACTTGTCTCGCGATATAAGGTTTAGAAGAATAATGATGTTCGACATTATTCTAATGCAAACACACAACTTTTTTTATCGTCTATAGACTCGCGCTTGACCACTATCTCACCTTATGGTAAGCGATGATGTGGTCGACGGTGAAGCACGCTTGCCTAGAAAAACCCTATTCACTCTTGACTTTTAATTTGGGACGATCCCACCGCACTATTCCCAAACCACTGCAACTCCTGAAAGCCAGAATCAACAGTGGCGACCACCAGAAAAGCGCCGAGGCAATGAAGCTCGACGAAGTCCCTGAGAATGAATTTTACTTTCTTGGATCCCGCAACGAAATTAATCAGAAAAGAATAATGGAGGAGTAGGAAAAATTCAAATTTCCACTTCCCTCCATATCAAGCAGGAGACAGAACAAACAAGGTCAATAGGCACAGAGGGTCGTTTACAACTGGGATAAGCACAGTTGCCTAGCACCACGGATAAAATTAGCTCACAATGTTAGGACCCATCAATATTAATATATTGATGGGTCCTAACATTGTGAGCTGTTATATTCACTCTTGACTTAAAGACCCCTAGATTGTAGCTATCGGGAAACACAGACTCCGGCAGGGAATTCCACTCCTTAGCTGTACGCATAATAAAAGTGTCCCCAAAACGTTTTGTGCGTATGCGTTTTCTCCCATCATTATAACTTTGAATCGAAATGCATCTAAGTACAAACACACTAACCTGACGTCCGAGATACGCAATCTCTCTCTCCAGCACGTACAGTGAACTGTGCTGACACTAGAGCGGTACAAAGAGGTACTAAATAGTGACAACAAAGGCTGAGTGATAGCGCAGAGAGGTGATAAGCCGGGTGCTCATTAGCGGGCGAGGAGAGTTCTCACCCTTTGCAATTAGGGCGCTGGGCACGCGGCGAAATGTGAGAGGTTTAGGGCCAGTTTCTGATTTAAGAATTTGGAGTTAAGACCGGGTCAAAGCCTGCTTTAATATCGAAGTGTGACAGGTTTTTAGGCTAAAATAGAGTTTAACAAATATTAATAATTCAGAAACCGTGTATTAGTTATGCTGTTAGGTGGTTTTCTATGTAGTTTAATAAAACTCAGAATTAGTATAATACTCACAGCGGATATTTGTGTCTCTGAATTGGATGCAAGACCCTGCGCAGTAGCTATTAATGTGTCAAAGTTGAAGGTGAAAATAGCATTGTATAACTGTCTCTTTCACTCGCTTACGTGTGTCGCATCGTCCTATCTCGCTTACTCTGTGCATAATACTCGATGACAAACTGTTTCTTGCGCAATGGTTGGTAGAGCCAACTTCACAGACACAAAGATCCGCTGTGACTAAATGGAATGAAAATTAAATGGAAACACATGACAAGCACCAGCTTTGAAATAAAAAAAGAATAATTAAAGATTTGGTTCACCCAATAAAAAGTTCTGTAGGTAACAAACATAAAAAAAAATACGGTCGAATTGATAGCCTCCACCTTTTTGTGAAGTCGGTTAAAAACAGCACCGATCAGTGCCTTGCACATCGGAAAGCCAACTTCAGGGCGGACAAGATGTTTATCGAGAACTATACTGTTAGCTTGATGTAAATGCATGTTCTAATTTAAAATAAATAGTGCACATATTTTTAGTTGTTTTGCGTTTTATAAATAAAATAAGTCTTGAATTATATTAAAACGTTTTGGTTGTCACGGAAGTTTTTATTAAAACAAATATTAATTATTGTTAAACTCTGAATATGTTTACATATTTAATCTATACCATATAAAATAATATTATAAAGCTGAAGAGTTTGTTTGTTTGAACGCGCTAATCTCAGGAACTACTTGTTGGAATTGAAAAATTCTTTTTGTTTTGGATAGTCCATTTATCGAGGAAAGCTATAGGCTATATAACATCACGCTACGACCAATAGGATCGGAGCACAAAAGAAAAATGTTGCAAAAACTGGCAAAATTATTTCTTTTTGAGAGCTTCGGTTGCGTGCGCTGCGTAAGCGGTTAAAGCTACGCAACAATCATGTATGTAGTGAAGGTAGATGGTGGTGATGGAGGGTAGATGGGTAGGTACGTAGCCAGTTGACCGGAACGAAGCCGCGTGGGACAGCTAGTTTGTTATAATCTTGATATTTCTCATTGTAAGTAGCTCAATGCTGACTTCCGGAAAAAATGTCGTGTTTATTTTCCATTGGCTATTACTGTTCTTTCCTCGGTGTCAACTAGGAAAGGACAGCCAACCAACATCAATCACCATTGAGCTATGAAGGATTGTGGATCATTAATTTCAGAAAAATTGGAGATGTTCTGTAAAGCCGATAACAAAGTAATACAATTATTTGACTAAGCACTACAGTCTTTGAATTGTATATCTGAAAGTTTTAACAAAACCTACTCGTATTAATAGCATTGCGAGAAGAACGGAAATTGCGAAAAATGTCTTCTGTTCTGTACATTTTGTCCTCTTACGCAATCTTGTATTTTTTTCGTGATTTCATGATTATGATTTCAAGACTCGTATCAGTTTAATTTTTATTTCAGTTACACCAGTAGCGCACGATTTTATAAAGTGACAAGAATATTTTAAATGGTATGTACATAACAGTGTATGCAACTAGATACTTAAAAGCTTCTGCCCGCGGCTTCGAAAGCTTAAAAAGTGTTTTATTATCCCAAGGGAATACAAAATATCCTATGTCCTTCCAGGATATCAAACTATCTCCACGCCAAATTTCATCTAAATCGGTTCAGTCCACAGATAACCCCAGACAACCTTTACTTCTTTATAGTAGAGAAGTTGTAAGTGTCGATCAATCGGCAAAAAACGTCCAAATGAGATCAACTGTTAACTTTTTATCTCAACATCTAAAACTTCAATATAGAAAAGAGATCTGCTATTTTGACACAAGTAAACAGCCCATGAGTGGCACTTCGTCGCCCCTCCGAGTAGTACCGATGCCAATTAAGTGCCAAAGTGGTACTATAATGGTGACTGAAGATAAGTCACGCGCGTTTTGTTGGGTCCAGTGTTAGTATACAAACGAAGATGATTATTTTGATAGAACTAGGGACCTGGACCGGCTTTGCAAAAGACAAATTATGTATAAAACATAAAAATAAACATTCTCGTGGTTTAGAAGTATTTAAGGGGTTCTTCCTCGTACTTTTTAGTCCAAATGGTTTGTCTACGAGGAAGTGTATTTCCTCGTGGTCAAACTTCATTGACATTGCACCTTTTCAGCACGCTGTATGCATGCAGTTCTAGTATGTACAGTCATAGATATATAAGAATAAATCAATGTCAAGTGCGGTGATGTTCACATAATTGTTTTCGTCGTTTTATGAATTATTCAAATTAAAATATTCAATACGAAAAATGGATTTAAAATTTGTGAAGCGGAACGTGGGACAGTTCTACTTCTCGAAGGCCGGCAATACTATAGATGGCTTTATTATAAAAATGCAAACGCTTACTGGGCTTGCAGCGAACTTATAAAAGATAAGTGTCGGGGGTCTATTACTCTGAAGGTATCTATATAAATTATTAGTATTGATATTACAAATAAAAAATCATAGTCATTTTGAGGATTCCGTATATAGTATGGAGACCACATATTTTGTTATAGCTTTTTTTGACGATACACAAAGGATTAACAAAATTGGCCCAGTAATTATTAGGTCGAAAAGTAGAGTTTTAATTTATTTAAGTATCTGAATTTATTTAGATTGGAAATTAAATTTTTTTAAAGGGTTATTTTTTAATTTTTGATTTGGCGGTATATATGTGATTTCCATACTGATATAAATTAGAGGAGATACAGAAATCAGCCATTTTGGTGCCCGATTGGATTTCCGATCAGCAAAAATGCCAGACTTCGATAATCAAAAACAGACAAGCCCATGACATCAAGTTGTAAAGTTGTGTGTGTTGTGTTGTGAGGAGTGGAATTCCTTGCCGAAGTCTGTGTTTCCTGATAGCTACAATCTAGTGTTCTTTAAGTCAAGAGTGAATAGGTTACTTCTAGGCAAGCGTGTTTCACCGTCGACAACATCATCGCTAACCATCAGGTGAGATAGTCAAGCGCGAGACTATGTACGATAGAAAATATATTTAAAAATATAAAAAAAAAACCCGAATGCTTAAAAGCTAACTAAAAAGACGTAAACAAGAAGAAAATCATGCTGTGCAGTCGGTGGATACATCTGGTTTTGGTCAGCCAGCTCGCGCATATGTGTCCTCCGACTGCACAGCATGATTTTCTTCTTGTTTACGTCTTTTTAGTTAGCTTTTAAGCAGTCGAGTTTTTTTGTTATTTCTAAATATTTTTTTTATTTACAACTTATTCGTTTTTTTTTTAGAATTAGGTACA
The DNA here is from genome assembly GCA_947562075.1 of Orthosia gracilis. Lineage (NCBI taxonomy): Eukaryota > Metazoa > Arthropoda > Insecta > Lepidoptera > Noctuidae > Orthosia > Orthosia gracilis. The sequence goes on from OX387267.1 coordinate 10,013,762, forward strand.
TTTAAACATATAAGTGTTATATGTTTGTGAAATCACCCCTTAAAACCCTTTATGTTGATACCCCATACGATGGGTTTGGAAGAAAAAATAATTTGGGCTCCCACAATATGGCGCCCAGAAGCAGCCAGTGACATTCGCAGGGTTAAGACGAATCGATTGACGTAAGAATCGTCAAAATCTATCTATATAATCGTCTCTAGAACGCCACATAGGAACAAACATAGATTCATAGACTTACAAACACATTACCCTCCTTTGGCAGTAGGATAAAACAGCAGTGATTTGAAGGCCCGAAATTATTTCAAGAGCAGATGTCATGAATTTAACCATTTTACAGCTAATTTTGTATTGATTTGGGGTTTCAGAAATTGGGCGGGTGACCATTGATTGCCACGGTCGAAGTCTTCGAAGTTTGAAATGCCATGAATACAGAACTGCCAAGTTTATTGATCTAGCAGGAACTTTCCCCTTAAAGCATACCACCTTTATTGTAGGTACAAGTCGCTTACTATTCTGCTCACACCGTTTACAAAGCGCTTTGATAAAGATAATTTCAGTCGCGTGCATCCAATAAACGACTCACTTACGCTTATAAAATATGTTTTGACAGCTCTAATTTAATTTCCCGCGCAATTTGACAAGGGGATACACTATCCCATAGTAAACGTAGCCATTTTGCCTTGACCCATCATGGCGGCGCTGCGTTCATACAAAACTGTCAAACTTGATACATTTTGAATTTTTGTCACAGTTTAAGTAATAATGGTTGATTTTAATTTGGTAAATTAAGCTTTTATTTTCATTCTACTCGTTTGAAAAGGTAATTTGGTTAAGTTTTACTATGGAGTTGATTATTTCTTTTCATTGGGGTGAGAAATTGAGAATGGCAAACGGTATTTGAGGGAGCTTTGACGTTGTTAGACTGAAAATTATGTTATTAATCGCAGTTTTGTGAAATTAGTTTCTAACTAGTAACTAGAAAAAAAAATCGTTTTTTTTTTAATCAAATATAACAGCTCACAATGTTAGAACTCAATAATATTAATGATAATTTTTATCCGTGGTGCTAGGCAACTAGGCTTAGCCCAGTTGTAAACGATCCTTTGTGCCTATTGGCCTGGTTTTTTCTGTCTCCTGTTTGATATGGAGGGAAATGGAAATTTGTATTTTTTCCTACTCCACCGTTATTATTTTCTTATTAATTTCGTTGCGGGATCCAAGACAGTTAAATTCATTCTCAGGGACTTCGTCGCGCTTCATTGCCTCGGCGCATTTCTGGTGGTGACCGCTGTTGATTCTGGCTTTCTGGAGTTGCAGTGGTTTTGGGAATAGTGCGGTGAGATTGTTCCAAAAAAAAATAGTTTCTATGGGAGGGATCACAGAGCATAAGGACGCCGATGGTTGGTGTCGGCGATTCCATGGTCTGAGAGGCTTAAATTATATGGCTGACGATGAAGATGACACAGAACGAACAGAATAGCTGTAATGAAATGTTCCCAAAAAAAAATGAAGTCCTCCCACTAAGTGGACCGATGACCTTCTGCAAGTCAAAAAATAGAAGTAGAGCTCTTTGTGATTAAACCCTACGGGGGAAGTACTGCCACCCAAGTATCCGCTAGATGCGAGACACGAGACACTGGTCGGTTTGGCGATGCTTGGAGAAAGGCCTATGTTCAACAGTGGACATATTCCGGCTGAAATAAAAATACGGCACTAATAGCCTCGCTTCCTCTTTCATAGCAAAATTATGCAAGGTTTAGGGGTAAGGTTGATAATACCTACTTAATTAATCACAAAGATTTGCCAATAGCAAAACATTGAATAGCCCATAACCTCATTAAATAGTAATTAAGTAGATACCTAACGTAAATGTAGGTTGGAAAAATAAAGAAAATGTAATCATGGATAGCTTACCTATTTTAACGCACAAAAAAATATATAAAAACTTACAACCAACCCCGCAGGATTCCCACCGCTTAATAAACACAATTACACAAAAAAGTATTACACAACACAACAAAATAATCATTAGTTACACGGCTAATAACGTCCGCCATTGTTAAGGGCTTAGTTCCGCTACTCGCCGCGTGGCGAGCGCGTGTCGCTTCTCAGGTTTCTTGAGGGGCTCCTCAAAAATGACGTATTGTTTTCCTTTCCTGTGTTTAAAAAAGGAGATTTTGACGTTGAGATGTACTTAGGATAAAGATGTCATCCGTTTAGATTTCAAGGGTTTCGGAGACAATCAACGGAAGTCGGTCGAAATCTTTTGTTTTTTAACCCCCGACGGAAAAAGAGGGGTATTATAAGTTAGACTTGTGTACCTGTCTGTGTGTTTGTGTACCTGTCTGTGGCATCATAGCTCCTAAACGGATTAACCGTTTTTTTTTCCGTAATTTCGTTTTTTTTTTTGTTTGAAAAGTGACTTAATCGAGAGTGTTCTTAGCTATGTTTAATTAAAATCGGTTCAGCCGTTCTAAAGATATGGGCGTTTTACTGTTTGGATCGGGGTGTAATCGTTAGATATCGTATCATAATTATGTGTTTAATACATTATCGATCGAAGTTTGTCTACTACTAGACAAATTATGAAGCAAGCAATAAAAAAGTGTCGGGGTATTTCTACATTTTTAAATTTCACTTGTTTATCTTTCTTGTAGTTAATAGATGATTTTTAAAGTGTGTCTTGCTTGAGTGTAGGAGACCTTTAAAGGGACTGTCTCTTGGTAGGAACTCAGATCAAATCAAAAGTCAAGATGGAACGTTGCAAACAACAAGGTGACGCCGGTTAAAACTACGCCTTGTCATATCAAACTCAAACAAGCCTTCAGATAAGCTCGACTGACAAGCCTTAGCTTGTCAGTCGAGCAAGGCGTAGTTTTAACCGGCTTCACCTTGTTCAACGGGGTCTCAGCGCTAAGAAAGAAAATTTGGTTCAAATCAATCTCACTAGATGGCGCGATATGCACCGATCTGTTATTGCTATATCAATGCGTGTAAAATTAACATTTTCTGGAATGGAACATAAAAATTGTATGTTCTTGTTTAATAAACTCTCCTAAGCACAAAATTATGTAATATTGGGCTCTTTATTCATATTTCGAAGATTATTTTAACGGATCATTTAAAATTGATGCCAATAGATGGCGCGGTGTTTAAATTCTGAGGCATTCCACTCGATTGTTTAAATTGGCATCGTAACACATTTTGGTGCAAAGAAACTGTAAAAACGTGCAAAAAATACTATACAGGGTGTTTGGAAGGGAGCTGTACATACGCCTAGGGTAGAAACTAGGGATAGTCTGCTACCTACTCCCGCCCATTATATTGACCTTGGCCTCAAGGTTTTTTTTTAATTTATTATTATTTTTTATTTGACTTTTTTATGATTTTTTGACTAAAACTACCTGTAGCTCAAAATCTATCCATGGGACCGGTCGGCTAATGGTCTTGTTTTAATCGTTAGAGTCTTAGGGTCCTGCAAAAAATTATTTTTAAAAGAAAATTGTGGAGAAGAAAAGTTATGGGGCCTGAAGTACCGTAGTAAGGTAAAGAAATAATTTTAAGGGCAACTTTCTATGGGGTTTAAAAAAAAACTAACAGGGTTGGAGTTCTTCTGATTTTTTTAAAACATCCTCAGTCCATGCCCTTTCTAACGATATGCTAAAAGTGTATTTATCACTTTTAGTTTTAAAGTTATTAATTAATTTCCGCAACTAGGGCACTTCAAGCAAAAATTTCAACTAATGAAAATTAAATGTGTTCGATCGTAAAAGGATGGCAAATGAAACAAAAAATTTGGTAATGACTAATGTCATTAAATTACAAATTTTAATTAATTACTAATTTTAATTAATTACAAATTTTGTTCAAATTGATGACCATTGACCTGTAAACATGCTCGGCACCTCTTCCTCATCTCCACGGTCACCGTTCTAAGCAGCAGTTCCTCGCGCATTGTATCGAATGCGGCGTGGATCCTGTTAATTAGAACCTCCCTTGTTGGTACTTCTTCTGCGTACACCAACTCTTTCGCCCTTCCCCAGACGTAGAAGTCGAGTGGGGTAAGGTCAGGCGACCTTGGGGGCCAGGGAATTGGCCCACCCCGACCAATCCAAGAATTAGGAAAGCAGTTGTCCAGAAGCTCCCTCACTGCTAGGCTCCAATGAGCAGGACAGCCGTCGTGCTGGAAGACTATGGGCCGATCTTCGTCAAACACTTATTCCGCTAAATCAGGCAAATCGTTTTCGAGGAAATCTAAGTAGTTTTGCCCGTTTAGGTTGTCTGGCAAAAAGTGCGGCCCTATCAACCGATTACCGATGACGCCTGCCCATACGTTCACGGAGAACCTTCGTTGAAAACCTCTGTGCCTCTTGACTCTCGGGTTTTGATCTCTGGGTGCCCAGTGATGGAGATTGTGGTAATTTACAATTCCTTCCTTGTCAAACTTGGACTCGTCAGTCCAGAGAATACTCCGTAAAAAATTAATATCTTCCACGTCCGTATGGAGCAAGTGGCGGCAAAACTCCACCCTTCTTGCATAGTCGTTATCCTCTAAGCCTAAAACAATAAAAATATTTGAAATTACATTTGTCTTACAAATGTCGACTCGTGGTGGTAAAAGTGCCCTAGTTGCGGAAATTAATTAATAACTTTAAAACTAAAAGTGATAAATACACTTTTAGCATATCGTTAGAAAGGGCATGGACTGAGGATGTTTTAAAAAAATCAGAAGAACTCCAACCCTGTTAGTTTTTTTTTAAACCCCATAGAAAGTTGCCCTTAAAATTATTTCTTTACCTTACTACGGTACTTCAGGCCCCATAACTTTTCTTCTCCACAATTTTCTGGTGTAAAATAATTTTTTGCAGGACCCTAAGACTCTAACGATTAAAACAAGACCATTAGCCGACCGGTCCCATGGATAGATTTTGAGCTACAGGTAGTTTTAGTCAAAAAATCATAAAAAAGTCAAATAAAAAATAATAATAAATTAAAAAAAAACCTTGAGGCCAAGGTCAATATAATGGGCGGGGGTAGGTAGCAGACTATCCCTAGTTTCTACCCTAGGCGTATGTACAGCTCCCTTCCAAACACCCTGTATAATAAACCTTCACCCTTGTTGTTTCCAACGTTCCATCTTGACTTTTTATCTGAGCTGAGGATAGGAAACGTGACTAAAAAAACTATACATAACTATATATAACGCCTGTATCCCCGAAGGTTTAGGCAGTGATGCATCTAGTATACCCACGTTTCGCCAACCATACCGGGCGAGCTGTCGTTAATCAGGCACAGGTCCAGAAGTGGCTGCTACTGAGATTTTCCAGATGGTAAAACCCACAGACATAAATCTAACTAGATAACGCCCGTCCCTCCATCTGCATGAAAACCAAGCGTGCCACATTTTCACAAACAATTTAAAAACAAATTTACTTACCAATGAAAGAAAACATTTCCAATGCCTCGGCCAACTTTTTCTATACAGTCAACAGCTCAATATGCCATTAAAATATTTTTTTCTAGATTTCGGTAGATTTCCAGTGCCGATAAAGCTAAATGAAAAACTCAGATTACGATCATTGATCGTAATTTTACTCCGTTTTTTGACACGCGAAGTACATACAAACGCGTCATCTAGTTAGATTTATGTATGTGGTAAAAGGCAATACAAGCGTGATGTTATGTAGGTAACGTGAACAAGTGTTTATCATAATAACAAGTAAAAACAAGGCGAAGTAAGGGCTCACTATAAGCTGGTCGTTGCAACAAGGGTTGAGCGCGGCTCGGGTTACAAACAAGCGCGTTTTTTACCGAGCTTATTATCCCACTATTACTTCAAAATAGGGTTGGCAGGCTGCGATCTTGTGCGACAAATAAGTAATAAGAACAGTACGTACAATTTTCACACATCTTGTTTTTGAAATTATATAGATAACTAGCTGATGCCCGCGACTTTTTCTGCGTATTTTTCAATATCGCGGTATAATATTGTAGGTGTGTGGGCCGCCTTACTTGAGATATTATTAGTACACGACACAAAATTTCCACCCCCTTAAGGATGATTTACAGGATAAAAACTATCATATGTCCTTCCCTGGTTCTCAAACTATCTTCATACTAAATATAATCCAAATCGGTTCGGCGGTTTAAGCGTGCAATGCAGACAGACAGACAGAGTTACTTTCGCATTTATACTATTTGTATGTATGTAATGGGAATCGGAGATAATTATGTAAATTAGTAGAATAAATAGTAAATAAATTTTTATCACATTGTTATTGTTTCAAATTATTTTTAACATAATCTCGGATCCACGAAGTCTGGACTTTTGAATGAGGAGCTGTTGGCATCACCAACTGAAAGGGACCGGTCTAAACAACTTAAAATGGAATGAGCATCCTCAAGTTCATTCTCATAGTCTGTTCCGACTTATCGACTTCAGACGGCGAGCCGACAAGATCAAATACATCTATTGGTAGAGAATGCCTTGAAGTCCGCCTTTGTTATTATATCACAACTGTACATATAGTTCAAAGTTCCTGGGCGACCGAGCTGTGCTCGGGTGAAAATAGAGAAACGACGTTTTCTAAAAATGAAACCTTGCTAGATCTATTTATCGAAAACCCCAGCATACAAAGTTTCATGAAAATCGTTGGAGCCGTTTCCAGATTCAGTTTATATTTAGATCCATGATACATATATACAAGAATTGCTCGTTTAAAGGTATTAGATAAATATGTATCAGTGGCATGCGCAAGCGGTGCTTCTAGAGCACTGAATCATTCCTGGAAGAAAAACTTAGTACCTAGCTACTTAGCAGTAGCTAGCTAATTCTACTGCACCAAAACATATCAAATTAATTCTCATCTCTAAGTGCATAAAGGACGGATGTATTTGACTGTCATACATCCGTCCCTTACGCACAGTGGAAATAACCTTGCTCTATGAACTTATGGTAGCCCCTCTGATTTACCCAATCGAGACATATGCCTGTATCTTGAGTCTTTAAAGTTACATAATTGTATCTTGTCAATATAAATCATTGCAATAAAATAACATTGCAATAATTGTCCCTCCTCTCGTTTCGCCACCCCTAGCGCGCGCGTTGTTACAGGGTGTTCATGCTAAATTTGACCGAGTGCTTCTGTAAACTGCGCGTAAGATGACACCCTGTTGTTCGCGTTTTACTTCTAATTGTCGTTTTAGAACTAATTGGTCTTCCGGGCGAAACCTAGAAAAGTTGTAGAGGGTGTTAGGAAATAAGCAGATTCGAAATGAAAATTGTTTTGCACGGTATGGTTATGGCGCAGATAACCCTCTACTTTAAAATGAGAATCACGTCTAAACGGCAAGTTGTAATTTTTTGGAAAAATATATGTTACATAAGACCATTTTCTTAATAATTAGATCTAAGAAAGATTTGAATTTTATTCGTATAACAATTAATTTTTAAAGTTATATCTAACAGGGACAAAAAAATGAAAATCTCACCAAAACCGCCGGGCGTGTTCTAATGAAATTGTCACCATCTCATAGAAAATTTAACCATCTACATTTGTTTCCTCAAGGTCGTTGGCGTAAGTCGTCGTCTTAGCTGATATTATTCATGTTGGAAGGTGGTTTAATAATAACAGCCGTACGGGTCTATCTTCGAGATTCAGCTACGCTAGCCAAGGTCAGTCTGTGGATGGGTGACCATTTATTACTTAACGAAACTTATTCGGGCCTGGAAAGCATGTTCAGTTGTTTTTACCAGCGGTCATTTGTAGACCTCTGACAGTCGTAAAAGCAGTCATAAGCCTGAAATCGGTCACCGGTGTCGCCAAGACGTGGCGTGTTACCCGGTTATAAGAAAGAAAGAAAAAAAAAACGTTTATTTTCGCCAGGCACGATAAAAAAAGGAAAACTTAAATACAAATACAGAGTATGCGTCACAAAGACGCAAAACGGTCATCGCTCAGCATAATGCTGTGACTCGCGTGCAACACAGAGCCACAGCACTGGTTTTCAGCGATAGCCGGTGTCGAATGGGTAGACCCTGTGCAGTAGCTATTTTTCTATCAATGTTGAAGGTGAAGATTGGCGAGTTCAGAATTAAGAATATGAAATTCAGAATACCTCTGTATTAAAATATGGCAAAAATATTAAAAAAAAATATTGTCTCTGTCACTCACTTACGTTTATCGCATCGTCCTACTCGCTTACTGTATGCAGTATACTCGATGACAAACTGATTCTTGCCCAATGGTTTGCAGAGCCAACTTCAAAGACACAAAGATCCGCTGTGACTACCGTACTGGGCTGTGGAGGTCAGATAGGCGGTCGCACCATTTAAAATAGGTACCTACTGCAGGTACGCAGCTATTTCTTGATGTGTTTAAATCATTAGCAATATATCAAAGAAAATTGCTCGATACCCACAGATAACCATTAAGTAACAATTATGACTTTCTACTTCGTACTACAATTGTAAACTGTAGGCTCCCACTTGACCACTATCTCACCTGCAGAGCGGCGTTTTGACGCCATCAATCGGCCAATCACATGCGAGATGAAAGACGCGATGTGGATTTCCGTCTATGTGATTAGTCTATTGATGGCGGCCAAATTTTTTGCTTTGCCGAATTTACTTACAATATTAGGCTGCTGATGTATGCTAGTATTATGCTTGTATGGTAAGCGATGATCTGATCGACGTCGAATATCACGCTGGTGGAGGGGGCAGCTAGTACTTTATATATTTATTTGCGGTACAGCCTCCGAAAGGAATGGTAACGCCATCTGTCTTCATCAGAGTAAACTACGCCTAACCCTTATTGCTCGACTGGGATTATAGGGGTTGGCTATATTTTGTGAGCAGTTAGCGGTGTTGGATAGTATCAGTGTTTACGATAGATGGCGCTGATGCAAGTCCGTTCTATAGGTATTACTTGAAAAGGTAGGCGTTTAGTACATCCATATTTCGCAAGTTATTAATAAAGTCATGCCTTTGTCATGAACCGATTCTCGTCAGGGCTTTTGCCCATGAAGCCGGCGACGCAGCGGCCAACAAGTAGGTTGCGGTGCCGTTTGGTAACAGAGGCGACATCGCAACTGAGGCGGGTCGCGATGTTGCGTATGGGGCTTCCCAGGGCCTTCCATACGATATCGCGGCTGAGGATGGAGGAGGCAGGCCACGGCGGGAAAAGTGTGCCGGTATTGCGGTGCGCCGCTCCCCCTACCTTCCGCGGTCTTTACAGGGACGCCACCGTCTGATGACGGACGCGGTGGGGTCGCAGTAGAGGTCCCTATCCCCTGCAACCGAAAAGTGGTAGGTGGCGGGGCCACTGACCTGACCTGTCACAAAGGGACCAAGGGTGCCACACACGGGGTCGTCTGGCGCCCATGTGCTGTTTTGGTCCCTGAGGTGGTCACGGCGTGCGATGTGCTCTGGTGCGCCGGTGATGGGGGGTACCCCTCAGAGGAGGGTCCGATAACGGACAGCCGCGGCGCGTTCGCGGTAAGTGCTGACACGTACCCGTATTCGCGCCATAAGGGGCACAGGAGGACTCAGTGTAATTTTAGTGGGTTGGAGTCCCACATAACTGCGCTATCTCCCTGTGGTGGCACAGTATGCGTGAGCATTTCACCAGGCCGTTTTTTTAAATAACAAAATACTGGTCTGGGAATCGAACGCATCTACATATGACGCACTTAAAAGTCTACCCAAAAAAGGTAATTATGGACCATGTTGGAATCAAGAGGGAATAGAAAAGAAGAAGAAGAATAAAATTAACAGTTTAAAAGCCAAAGTTTTCGTATTCCTCTTAGTAAAACCTTTAATTTGATACCCATAGCATAGCATAAAATTATTGGGCCGCCATCTTTGGGCGTCCACCGTTTTGAATTTATACTGAATGTCACTTACCTAACCGTACATTGTCATCAAAACAAAACGCATATCCAAAATTTCAGCTCAATCGGGATAACCGTTTTAAAATTTAGTTGCAAGATTTGACCCATATATTCTTCTCAAACAAGGGATGTTAAATAAAACACAATGAATAAGAGAAATTATATATATTTCATAATATTTCCACGAACGCACGTCGCCTACGTCACACGCACTTAATATAGATCACATTTGAAACGCACACAGTCCGCCTAATAAATAAATATTGCTAAGTTTTTACAAAGCGCTAACTCTAGGCTGCGACCACTTCTTCATAGAGAAAGTTTTAATACTAATACATGAACATCTTATGCCTCGACATCAAACTCGTCTAGTAATTTAGTTCCGAACCTATGAGGTTCGGTTAACATTTCAAGCACTTTTTCTTAGGCCACGTTTCCACCTTCAACCAGCTCGCATGCAAGTAGCATTACATTGCGGGCTGTCGAGATATAATGTGATCGCATCGTACCCCGCAATGTAAAAACTTGTATGCAAGTTGCTTGCAAGTGGAAACGCGGCCTTAAAAACGTATATGACATCGCGAGAACCATGAAAGATTAATTCTAAAATATAGCACAAATCGAATATAGCACAGAGTATTTTATATAATTTTGATCTACTTACAAAGTACTACAGAGCTGCAGTTTGAACAAAATGGGAATGTTTTCTGGGTTTAAAAATTATAATTCTATTTGGACCGTCAGTGAGATTATCAAATAATATTGAACAAGTACTTTTGTTTATCAAATCAATAAAAATTGACAAAGATGAGAGCACCACTCCTGAACTTGTAACTCACTCTTGTGACGTCACTTGTAAGTATAAAGTGTACTAACGACGTGACGACATTTCAACGCACTATACTGTTGTAACTTTTTGTTTACGTGTCAAATGAAAAAATACGTGTCTAATATTCTTTATTTGTCTACCTGATGGAAAAAGAAACAATATTCAGGCAACATCCCTATTGTAAGAACAAAATTAATATTGCTAAAATATCGTATTAAGTCTTCAACACTGCACCATAGAGTATAAGCAGACCTCTAAGCAAGACATTTTGCACCGAAGCATTAAAACTTTCTCTATAACAAATAATTACCACTACAAAAACTAAATTACTGACTTGAATATTAGCAAGAATTGATTTTATATTCGTTAACAATCATTAATTGCATGTATTTGGTTTTTAAGATCCATCTAAATATTATAGACTCATGATAATAATCCACTTTCTGAAAACTTATTTTTCTAAAACGAAAATTATCACACACAAATCTGAAATGGCTGTTGACAATTCATTCAACCAATCACAAAAGTTCACGCTCGCTTGAAACAATGGGTTACATAAATTTTGCAACAATTTTCTCACTGTAAGACGCCTTCCTGGTTTGTGTGTTTTTCGTTTCTTTACAAAGACGCGTATTTACGCTTGATAAAGAATCTGTATCGAAACGACACAGTCAGGAAGCTCTCTAACCCTCAGTTTCCCAGCTCAAAATTATCGCAGAATTAGTGTGACAAATTGTCAAGCACGCGTTATCTGCTGTGATTGGCTGTTGAAAATTCATTCAACCAATCACAGCAGATAACGCGTGCTTGACAATTTGTCTCATTAATTCTGCGATAATTTTGAGCTGGGAAACTGAGGGTAAGTCTCATGTCAAACGTTTTGATTGGCCGCTTTTCACCAATGAACAAAATAAGATTTTGACGGTAACTTTCATGAATGTATGTATTTTCCCCATCAAAGTAACTCTAAATCCAGATACATGCAATCAGTTACAAAAATATAATTATAAAGCAAACATATCACTGTTATTTAAATAATTATTACATAAACATCATCGATGTTTTTTATTAGGTTTAGATACAGTTATAATTTAGCCTCGAATATGACACAGCGAAAACAATAGTTTTACTTTTTTTTTAATTTAAATCGTGCTTCCACATATTTTTTTTTAATACTTTATTTCGTAAACAGAAAGATATTGTAGGAATTAAAAGTGCTTATTACACGCTTTAGTGATTTTCAAATTGATTTTCATCGGAATAATCCGAACTCAAACCGAGACAGTACCTATCTAGTTTCTGAAACGAAAAATTATCAAACGAGCGTTACTTGCTGCTAAAATAATTTCCAACTTCTAATCGCTCAATTTGTAACACGTCGAAAATTTCCTTCCAGAAACCGAGCGTAAATACTAAACCAGTAATTCAGTACATAGCTTTTATTAATTTCTAAAATATTTGGAAACACTTTAATTTTGACAGCCTCACAGAATCATCCCTATTAAGAGTGTGATTAACGAAGAAACATTTCACGTACAAACATGCATGCTTCTTCGTTAACTGAATTTATTAATTTTAATACAATACCTAATAATTCCGAAAACCTAACACAACTACCATTGAGATTTTTATATCTATTTTTTAAGTTATTAATTATATATTTTTTCATGTCGTAATTGCTGCCGATTTTACAATTAAAGTTTTGAAGTCAATTTAATAAATAAGTAACAATTTCTTCAAGTGTTTTCAAAGTACAATATTCTTTAGTTACAATATTTATTTTCCAATCTTACAAAAAATAAATACAACTAAAATTCTAGAACTACAGTCGTTATCGTTTTCGAGTGCGGTGTTGCCATTGTAACGTAGAAAACACTGTTTTAGTGACTTCGAGACGAATTCAATAATAATTAGTCTAGTGATGCCAACACTAATAAGTTTACAAGTGATATTTGATATATTTAGGTTATGTTATAATTTGAATTTAGTTTCTAAATGTTGATCTGATTTTTATTTGTATAATACACATACTGCTAGCCATTGGTTGTATCATTCTCAAGAAGTAAAAAAAAAAAAAAAAAATTTACACTGCAAATCTTTCCGATTGATTCGCGAACCCAAAATCTATACTTAATATTATAAATGTGAATGTAAGTTTGTTTGTTACGCTTTCACGCAAAAACTACTGAACCGATCCACCATGATTCATACTGAACCATCATGAAACTTTGTACATATATTATTGGAGGTATTATATAAGAAGTAACATAGGACAATTTTAAATTTTTTTTTTTTTTTACTTCTTCTCTGCGGGCGAAGCCGCGGGTAAAAGCAAGTATAACATAACCTTAAATACACCAGAAAAATACTCTTCGCAATTTCACTTACATTAAATAATCATTTTTACACAATTACAAAATATTAGATCTACAGTTACATCGTGACAAACTATCGCATGGAATAGTTTTGTCCGATTGCCTGAGCTATGCCTTACCAACAACAGTATGTGTTTCGATACAGCAGTTTAGTCATGTCAGTATGTTATTTCAAGCTTTTAGAATCATGCAAAATTATCGTTGTTTAGCAAAAGGAAGTTTTAAATCCTTATGGGAAAATAAAGCGTGGCCGTCCCCGTCAAATTAGCAGAAGCGACGAGCATCTGAATAATGTGGAGCGAGGTGAAACGTGAAGTTTTGCGATGGAGGACTTCTGCTCCGTATAGGAGACTGTTCTATACATTATTTCAAGTGAGTCAAGCAACAAGATTTTTATTATTTACTTCATGATGGTTAATTCTAGAAAATTTTACTTTTGCATGATTGTCAAAGCTTATAAGTTAAAAAGGAAATAACATTCTCGATATAAATGTCAAAAAAATATAAGTTGTAAGTATAGTGAACGAGGGTAGTTGCAAAAATTATTTGACTGACTGTCATTGTCTGAAAACCTGACCTACTTTGTGATCATTAAACATTTTGTTAAATCATATTACTAGCTTCTGCCAGCGGCTTCGCCCGCGTGAAAAGTGTTTTCTTATCCCAAGGAAACAGTTTTACCGGGATGCTATATGCTTATATGCTATTCCAGAATATTATCTGTCTGTGCGAAATTTCATCCACATCCGTTCAGCCGTTCTTGAGTAACAAACATACATCCACACACACATCTATCCAAACTTTCACATTTATGATATTAGTGGGCGACCGTGAAAACAGAGAAAACGATGTTATCTAAAAATGAAACGTAGTTAGATCGATTTATCGCCCCCGAAACCTCCGCATACTAAATTTCATGAAAATCGTTGGAGCCGTTGCCGAGATTCAAATTATATATTATATACATATATACAAGAATTGCTCATTTAAAGGTATTTGACGAGTTTTTTTTTTTAAATTTGGAGTTCTTTTTTCAAAAGATGTCCCAATTTTGAACCGGAAAGTTGTTTAAAAGCGATCTATCGAGAATATTATTCCTTCTTCCTAGTGTTATGGTTAATAAGAACCAATAATTATTTATATACAAATAATATCTATTTATGCTCACTCATAAAACATTGGTGTTAACTAACAAGATATACTTATGCAAGTTTTAGTGAATTTACCCTACCCGCCATAATGACTCATCGAGTTTTAGAAGTGGCGTAGCTAGCATAGGGTGGCATTCGGGGCAGAAATAGTGGTGTCATCCCAAGAATGAAAACAGACAGATAAATAAAAATCCGAAAAACGTAGACCAGCGGCATAACTTCGTGGCTTCTACGACGTGGTAATGCCTCTTTCAAAGTCGGGTGTCAACTCTAATCGCGTTACACTTAGTGCGCCCCCACTAGCAACGCCACTGAGTTTTAGAAAGAGAATTGGCGTAGCTATCATAGTAGCGATGGTTTGCAGCTGGAGCGGAAATCATGGTGTCACCCCAAGAATGAAAACTAATGGAAAACAGGTTAGTATAGTTCGTGGCCTTAACGACGAAGTAATGCCACTATCAACGGTCGGTATAACCTCCATGCGGGTAACAACCGCAGCGGGGTTTGCCCCCTATATACGCCACTGACCTTTACAGAGAGACTGTAAGGTAAGGTGAGTGTCAAATGACGCCGAACATTTTCTAATACTCGATGTGCCATATTTATTAACCGAGTAAGTAGCATAGTTGTGTAGTCATAATCTCTAAACAGTATATAACAAAACAACAAACAACAAAATCTGTCTGTCTCTCCGCTTACTTCTTCTATATTTTCTGTTGTCTAAATAATATGACTACACAAATACACACTAGTATAAAAACTAATTAAATGTAAATATGAATAAATGCGTTGTCGATAGCTAATTCATTATGTTTTTTTATACAAAAGTTTGTTCGTTTTGAGATCAGACATCATTTTTTATTCGGTCGCATTTCTATTGCATGATCATGTTCTAGTGTTCTTCAGAAAGACGTGCGTATCTGACCAGCAAACAAATTGCGTATTTTTTTTAATTCAACAGTATTCATTGCGTGTTCTACGATGTCGAGTACACGGATTTTAGTAAACATATGAAGCAATGAATGCAAGGAAAGCACACGTACACGCGTTCTTTAGCTTTAGGAGTCTTTTTGGTCTCGCACGGAGTTTTATTTTTATTATTGTTTAATCTTTTGTGTTTACATTATTTCTGGTGTCTCCTGTGTGGGCCACAAATAAAAATAAAATCTTGAGGTTACACGTGAAGGAAGCAAAAGAAGCAAATAAGGATCGTAGCAGTTGGCGCTGTATATTTTCTCTCTTAACTCTAGCATGATCTAGAACAAGTTATTAAATATTAAGAACTAACAAGAAGTAGCAATAGAAATACACCGAATATCGTTTTCACTTCATATTTCGAGCAACTGCCTTATCAAAAATTGTACTGCCTTTGTTTCAATAAAAAAAAAACACACAAATCAAATAAACTGTTCCCAATACATATTAAAGTATTAATAATACTGACGATTTTTGTAGAAAAAAAAAAGTTTAGTAAAAAAGTACTTAAAGCACTTTTTGTATAGTAAGCGATGCGACGCTATAATATTTTTTGTTTTAGGTTTTAGCAGCACCTTACGACTAGACGAATTAGCAGAAAAACTCTCCCTTTGAAGAAATATCGTTACCAATACATCCGAATTTTAAATTCTTATTCGAATTCGCTTCGAATAAGAATTAAAATTTCGAAGTGTTAATCTAAAAATGTACATAGCATTTTGACCTCTATCTCCACCATGTAATGCACACATTCCTGTCAAGATAAATAGAAGACGCGCGCGAATTTATGGGCAATTTGACGCGTCGGTTCGACTCGACTTTAGACTATGGAGATAGGGGTCATGGACACAGTAATGACATATATACAGTATTGTTACTTGGCCCTGTTCTTGAAATACTTTACCTATAGTCGCGCGGTACACCGTCACACTGCTCGTTTAACACAGCGGCGCGTTCGCGACTGTGAAATGTACCGAGAGTTTACCCAACTCAAAGTGCGTAGGTATGACTAGCGTTCCAACAGTTCGTATGAAGATACGTAATACTGTATAGATATCATTACCATGTCATGGATATGCTTTGTACATTTTTAGACCGACGCGTCGTTTCATGTCGACTCTGTCTCAATGTACTTTGATCCCTAGTAAAAAGTATTCTTTTAAGAAAAATAAATTATAGTTTCGCATCGCTTAGTAGTAAATAAGCAGTCAAATTAATATTAAAAATCAACTCCACAAGTTTTAATAAACAGAAAACACTCTATGAATTTTTTTTTTGTAATTTTCAATATGAATGCAAACATATTTTCATTATTAAATTAGGCCAATTTTTTGAAAATACTTGCTTTTTTTTGAAAAAAAATAACAACCAATATTTGTATTTTTATACACTTTTTTTATAATAAGATTTTTAAACACATTTTGTCTTTAATATTGCCTTTATATACCTAATAATATCAAGAGCTATAAATTTATGACATTATGTATATTTATATACATGTTCTTAGTTACATGTGTCCATTGACAATTTCCTTGGGTACTTATCTGTTAAAAGGGAATGAGCGACGAAAACTTGGTGTCAACCAAATTTCTTCTTGCAATAGAAGCTGAGTTTATTGCCATCAACGGTCACAAATCCAGGCTCCTGGCAGTTACTGAGAAATTCTTGATGGAACAACCCCAATAATATCCCAACAGATAACAAAAAAAATAAAAGTCGTTAACACCTGTCTACCAATGTATTCCAAGATTTCAAAACGATACGAAAAAAATGTAAAGGCAGTGTCGCTAACACGATCAAACGAACGTATCGCGGTAAGGGGCGTCCTTGACCGTTACACTTGGCATTCAGTAATTAGTTAATATCTCATAAACGCGTTGACCGATTTACATGATTTAAACGGATAAAATGGTTCTACTCGACCAAAATTATCAAAATATCTCCATAAACAAAAAAAAAAACATTGGTACAAGTCGGATCAATGAATTTTATTTTTTTGTTATCTGGCGGAGACATTAGCACTAAGGATTAAAGCACACTCAAACAGAATCAAATACTATATTCGACAGAATTTGACGACTCGACTTTATGTTGTAGAGATAGGGGTCAATATGCTATGTACATTTTTAGACCGATGCGCCACTTCGCTTCGACGTTATCTCAATGTGCTTTTTCTGTAACGATGCAGTCATTACTCATTTGTTTTATCAGGTAAATGTAAGTACTTGTCTCTTTCCTTTTATAACAGACATTCCCCATTTATATACAATTTGATCGCATCATTACTACTTATCAGAGTAGGTCATTGCCGAATGTAGCACAATTCTAAAACTCTTTGCAAGTCTAGTGCGCTTAAAGCGAGTTTTTAAACCGACGAGTCGTGGCCTGTCTGAATACAGGCTTAGCGAACTTTTGCGCATGTACACTCGTGAAGAAAAACAGCCATTTGGTTCGTAAAGTATGATCTGTGCAACCACTTGGCGCTAACTTCAGACGGGCCACGACTCATCAGTCGTACTGTACAGTATGTATTCGAAGCGCTTCGGGTTTTAGAAAGAGATTATCACACAGGTATGAGCAAGAGAGGAAACGCTCTACAAAACCAAATTGATCAGACACGCTACAGACATATTTAGACTCAAGTCTATATAATGAACTTCTTTAGACTCAAAAATTAAGATTTTTCAAATACGTATTTCACAACGTGACCTCTACTCATATTTTCTTAAAATTCATAAAAAAAGAACGCAAAAATGTGACAATCACATTTGTTCATCAGAAAATAATCTTCATCCCTTTTCACAGGTCTATCAAAAAACCAAAAATTTAAACCTCCAGTGACCTGGACAGCTATATCTCTTGTACCGACGTTCTGCCTCTCTTCGCCTTATAGCGGAGTCTCCTTCCTCCATTGGAAGGCGTTCGTTTTCACGGCTGGGTTGTTTGAACTCGCGCTCGCGGCTAAAGCAACGCCGGTTCGACGTATGTTTGCTGCTGCGCTATCTGCAATAGAATGGTGTAATTTAGCAAGTAAATTAACTACACCAGATATGGGAATACAACGGGTTCAAACCTGCTTCAGTCTGCCTAGCGCTTTCCCGACTAAATTGAGAGCGGTTCCTAGTCTAACCGGATCCAACTGAGTACACGTATTTTAACCTCCCGACGGAAAAAGAGGGGTGTAATAAGTTTGACGTGTGTTGCTGTGTATCTGTGTGTCTGTCTGTGGCATCGTAGCTCCTAAACAAATGAAGCGATTTTGATTTAGTTATTTTTTGTTTGAAAGGTAACATGATCGAGTTTTCTTAGCTATGTTTGGTGGAAATCGGTTCAGCCGTTTAAAAGTTATACGCATGTTACTGTTTGAATCAGGGTATTTTCGCAAGATAAATCAAAATCAAAATCAAAATAGTTTATTTCAAATAAACCTTAAAGGTACTTTTGAATTGTCAAACAATAGTATATTATGCAACTAGTGAATAAAGGACGGATTTAAAGCGAGGGCCATTGATGAATCACGAACAAGTGAAGGATTCTAAAAACTGAATCACGACCGTAGGGAGTGATTCATGATGATTGAATCACGAGCATAGCGAGTGATTCAAGTGTTAGAATCCTGAGCGACGCGAGTGATTCATGGTCCTCGATATAAATCCGTTTTATTCAAGAGTTGCATACTATATTTTATACCATGACTACGAGAAAAAGAAAGATTTAAACAAAAAGCACAAGGGATAATAATAAATAAATAAATGGTTAAATACCTTAAAATTTTAGAAAAAATGAGAAACCTCAGGGTTCCACATTTTTTATAAATTTAAGCTGAGCTGGTGTGTTTCAGACGCCAGTGACCACGTCCGTTACGTTACATAATTATAATTACTTAAACACCAATGCAATTAATATTAGAATTACAATTCAAATAAGTATTCACTAAATATCCTAGACCAAAATCAACATCATTATTAAAATCCTAAATATAAACAAACTCAAAATTAAATCGACAAAGGAGTTTGAAAATCGAATATTCTTTGCACAAGAAGTTTGCATCGAGTATTTTATACGCAAGGAGATTGTATAGCATTGAGATGGGGGTAGAATATGTATTGGTGTGTTCTAAATTCAAACACCAAAACAGTGATTAAAAGTGCTTTTTATTCACTGTTTTCAGTGAATAAAATAAGCTTTTTAGAGGGGGAATGGTATAAAAAAAAATATGACTCTAGTTGCAAATTCGCAAACGTCAGTAGATCCCAATGGAGAAGAATTTGCAAGAAACTCCGATATCGTTAATAAGCCTTGGAGGATTTTTTTTTAAATTTATGCTTGTACAAGGTATTGGTATTATGCTTGTACTTGTCTGGCCTCCTCAACCTAGTATAATACTCACAACGGATCTTTGTGTTTCTGAATTGGCTGAAAGACCCTACGCAGTAGCTGTTTTTCTGTCAATGTTGAAGGTGAAGATAGTATTGTATAACTGTCTCTTTCACTCGCTTACGTTTGTCGCATCGTACTATCTCGCTTACTCTATGCAGTACACTCGATGACAAACTGTTTCTTGCGCAATGTTTGGCAGAGATAACTTCAGAGACACAAAGATCCGTTGTGACTATTATGACTGAGTCACACAATACTCCTTGACACGACTGGTTTCAGAGTACCTGCATTCTAACAATCAGTAAAGACAGTTAAAGATCTTCAAATGACAGCCGGGACCAACAGCTTAACGTGCTTTCCGAGGCATGAAAGAATCTCGCTATGTAAAGATGGTGACCAATCCACGGACCGACCACGGCAAATGTTGCTTAACTTGAAGATCGGACCGTGGGGCTGTTACTATGTAGACACGAATTCCTCGAGAATTAAATCCTGATTGCGTTTAAATCCTACTATAGATCTCTCTAAACTTATCCACAGCACAGATAATATAATACTAGCATACAGATGGCTCATCCCATACAAAAAACCGTGCCGAAACACTAGCGTTTTTCGTCTGATTAAGATAATTATTTTTATAAGTACGTTCGATCGCGTTCGGTTCCGTTCCTCAGCTATAGATAGTGTTAGCAGCGACTTGAAAGTCGTTGTTAACACTATCTGACTGGGTTTTCTCGGTTCGTGACAATTTTTTCTGTAAATACAGTGAGGATTTGTTTTATAGAATTTTACATATCTCTTGCTCTGTAAGTACACCCTTACACCCCTGAATGCCGGGGTTTATGACTATCATTACAGCATAGGTTTTGGAATTTGAAAAAAGAACTGTCATACTCATACTGCACGAAGAATATTTTTAAAAAGTTAATATTTTTTTTCTCGGTATTAATTACTCGAATCGGAATCTAGACAATTTATTTTATAAAGATTTTATTTTAAATATGGAACTATTTGTTTCCACATCGTATGTTAGATGGAATCGATTTAAAAATCAAACTGGCCAGCAAGATTTGACGCGCTTGCGTGCGTGAAAAAAAAAAGGCAGTCTACTAGTAGGCGCGAAAGCATCGCGAAAATAATTAATTTTCTTGTTTGAGTTCTTTTTCAAAAGTTTTAAACATGTCTAGTGACGAAGACATAGATCTAACGCCCGATTTTATTAAAGAAAGGGCAAAAACAGTTGTCGAAAATATATTACCGCCGAACTCGAAAGAAAGATATGTAAAGGCTTACGACGAATTTATGAAATGGCGGTCAGAAAAAAAAGTGAAATCTCTTTCTGAAAGTGTTTTTATATCATATTTTGATGAATTATCTAAGAGGCTACAACCTTCTAGTTTATGGTGCTTTTATTCCATGCTAAAATCTACAATGATGACAAAACATGACGTGAATTTGAAAGATTTTTCTAAACTTACTGCTTTCTTGAAAAGGCAGTCTGACGGCTTTAAAAGCAAGAAATCGAAGGTATTTACTGCAGAACAAGTACAGAAATTCTTAAATGAAGCTCCGGATGAAATTTATTTAGCAATAAAGGTACCTACGTATTTACTTGCCCTTTTTAATAAGTTACCAAAATATTTCACAAAAATACTATGCGAATTTGGTGCCTTTAATACAACTTATGTCTTTTTTACAGGTTGTTCTAATTTTTGGGATATCGGGAGCCTGCAGAACCGTGGAATTGACAAACTTGACAATAGAAAACGTAGAAAAACATAACAAATTACTACTCATAAAACTGCCTAACACGAAAACTAAAATTGACCGGTCATTTGTTGTGCATGAAGAATTTGCAAATTATGTTGAAAAATATCAAGCTCTTCGGCCTGAAAACGTGGATACAAATCGTTTTTTTCTTAATTACAGTAAAGGAAAATGCCACAGACAAGTAATAGGAAAAAACAAATTTACAGGCATGCCAAAGCAAATAGCCACATAATTAAAACTGAGTAACGTAGAGTTATACACCGGGCATTGCTTTCGCAGAACATCAGCGACTCTATTGGCTGATTCGGGAGCCAACCTCACTCTGTTAAAAAGGCACGGCGGCTGGAAGTCCAGCAAAGTGGCCGAAGGTTATATCGAAGATTCGATGGCAAACAAAAGCAAAATTACTTCTAAAATAACAGAAAATATAAACTTAAAATCACCACGTCAAAGCACATCATCTGAGCCATTTTTTAATGAAGAAAATAGTACCAGTCAACTGCCGCCATTTACGATGCAAGAACCTCAAGTCACTCAAACTCAAGTCTTATCATCACAAACTCATATTCAAACTATAAATATTCCTAAAAAGAACGTGACCATATCTCTTACAAATTGTAATAATTTTACTATTAATTTTAATTAAATACACATTTTTTTCTTCTTAATAAATGTTCATTGAAACCTGCTGTCTTGTTGTTTACTTAACTCACAATCGATATGTAAAGCAGAGTATTGATCTCGGGCGTAAGTATCAATTGCATACTCGGGTTAATTAGCGCCTTCGCTTCGCTCAGGCGCCAAAAACCTCGTATGCAATTGATGTCATACAGCCCTTGGTTAATAATCTACTATTTTGCACGATTTTCAGTTTCATTGTACCAAAATGTGTTACAATACAAATTCAAAAAATCGAGTGGCATTCCTCAGAAATTTAAAACCGCGCCATCTATTTGAATCAATTTTAAATGATCCGTTAAAATAATCTATGAAATGTGAATTAAGAGCCCAATATTCTATAATTTTGTGCTTAGGAGAGTTGATTAAAAAAGAAAACACAATTTTTATGATCAATTCTGGAAAATGTTAATTTTACACATAATTCAATAACAAATCGATGCATATCGGGCCATCTAGTGACATTTTTTGAACCAAATTTTCTTTGTTAGCGCTGGGATCCCGTGTCCACAGTAAAATATGCCAATTATGTTTACGTATAATGTAATAGATTAGAAGCCTATTGCCATACACCCGCCAAAAATACAGGCTTCTGGATCTATTGCTGTTTCATTTGAAAAACCGACCTGGGTATCGAAGCCAGGATTCTATGTTCAATAGTCACGCTTACGACCTTTAAACCAACGAGGCAAATTAAGCTCTGGTCAAACTGGCACTGGCCACGTCGAACATGGAACGAGATACACGACTGGGTGCGTTTGTCTTAATGATAAAGGAATCACGCGATTATTTGCGAAAGCTTATATATATCTCCATACAAGTAAGTCAGCTCGAGTGAATATCACTCCACATCCCGCGCGGTATTCGCTTCAGTTTAACCAAAGCATTAAATAATATCGGATATATGTAACTTACCGAGACCATTTCTGACGTTGGCGACCAATCGCATCGCCGGATTGGTCACGATCCCATTCCTCTTGTTCTTGCTATAAAGAATAACAACAATTTATTAGAACAGTAAAAAAAATTTCTAACTTAGATTATAGTTTTAATACTTTACTTTGATTTTTATTACACAGGAAACAAAGACAAAAATCAAATCATTTTTTGGTGTCTCTTATTTTGTACATGGGAATTTTTTCATAGACATTAATTGCACAACTAATTGTGACGTGAGATTAAGTGCTATATCACACCATTTCACAAAAATCTCATGCTACCCGCATATTATACCCTAATGACTCAACTAAACGCAAGACACCTAGTCGTCGCCGTCATAAAAGTGACAGAGAATGTCACTAGACTCAAACTGAAACTGTGTTATTTCAAATACTCCATTTCAAATAATACAAGAAATTTTAAAATCCCTTTTTACAGTCCATTCAACCGATTTTGAGTTCTATTCCGTAATCATAAAACTGACATAAAAACCATAAATTGTTACCAATACCACAGATAATAT
Source organism: Orthosia gracilis (assembly GCA_947562075.1). Lineage (NCBI taxonomy): Eukaryota > Metazoa > Arthropoda > Insecta > Lepidoptera > Noctuidae > Orthosia > Orthosia gracilis. Next base: position 10,037,276 of record OX387267.1, read on the forward strand.
AATACTAGCATACATATGCTTCATCCCATACAAAGAAACCGTGATCTCGTAACTAGCATTTTTCGTCTGATTAAGATGATTATTATCTGAGAACATCGATCGCGTTTGGTTCCGTTCCACGGATATAGATGGTGTTAGAAGCGACCTGCATGTAAAAGGTTTACTCAGTTCGTGAATACTTTTTTATAATACAACGACTATTCGTTTTATAGTATTTTTGCACGTTTTTACAGTTTCATTGCACCAAAATATGTTACAAAACAAATTAAAAAATCGAGTAGATGCCTCAGAAATTTAAAACCGCGCCATCTATTGTCATCAATTTTAAATGATCCATTCAAATAATCTTTGATATGTGAATTAAGAGCCTGTTATTCCTTAGTTTTGTGCGTAGGAAAATTAATTAAACAAGAACATATTTTTTTTTATGATCGTCTCTAAAAAACCTTAATATTTCACAAAAATCAATAACAAATAGAAGCTTATCACGCCATCTAGTGCAATTTATTTGAACCAAATTTTCTTTTTTCGCGTTGGGTGACCGTACCAATACCAACTGATTTACGAATGCAATAGAAGTCAAAATTGGTTGAACGAGCTGTAAAAAGGCATAGTTTAATTTTCGAATGTTATTACAAATGGTTGTTAGAAATTCCATACTTAATATTCACCGTACCATTCTCACGTTTTATGACAACTACTTAGAGTCTTGGCGATTTCGTTAACAAACAAATTCATAACAGCCTTGTCCAAATCAATGATACCTTTTGTTAGTTCTTCCTCGTGCAACCAACCACCCATAGTTAGTGCAAGTTAAAAAAAGCCGCTAAGCTTATGGTTAAATGTATGGATTAACACGTTAACTGCGTATTTAATGCGAATGTGAGAAGAATGAAAAATACCACTGCTAAAATATGGTAACAATCCTGCCTTGCCGGGCAATTTGGCAATAGGGAATATGCATGAAAAAAAATTGTTATATGACCAGTTTATCAATAAAAAGAATACTTATAGAAAAAAAAATTGGTTGTTTGTAAAGTAGGTTTACGATCGAGATGTTTACGTGATAACGTTTCACATTTTGTTTCACTGTTAAACATTCAACGAAAACTTAACCGCACGAGAAAATCTCCATTCGTTTGTATGCCGCTAGAGTGAGAGAGACGGAAGATCGGTCCACTCACTCGAACGCTATGCCAGCCTCCGCTCGTGAGGATTCCGCGTGACAAGTTTCACGGAATGACTGGCAGCGCTCGAGATGAGACTGGAGATCGGTCCGTCTCTCTCTCGTTATACCTGCGATCGCGCTCGTGAGGTTTTGGTGTGACACAAGTTTCTGAACATGTCACCCGACTAAAACGATTTTAAAGACGTTATCACGTCAAAAAAGAATCAAAATTGATCGAAAGACGTTTTATATTACATTATATTACGTTTTAACGTATTTAACGTTATTACGTTTTATTTATTATATAACAATTTAAGCTACGAAAACGCCGTTTTCTATGGCAGCTGTATGGGCGGCACGTCGGATTTCTCCTTCTAATTCTCAACTTTGACGCTTTATAACTTTGTCTCTGATCGAGATATTTAAAAAAAATCTTTCATATTTATTTACTATAGTTAATAAGTATTTCATTTAGCAAAAGAAAAATTACATGCATATTTCCCTATTGTCGTCGCAGCTACTCATGTCGAAAAGTGACCTAAATATATGTTTGTGTAGTCATATATCTAGCTTTAGCACAAAATAATGCGACGACAACACACTGTCGTATTTGTATGTTTTGTCAGCTGGAGCTTCCTTATAAAGATCAGTGAAATTCTCGACACCTCTACACCACGAGAGAATGTCCAATCTTCCCAAGTTAATCCCTTCCCTAGATACTGATTCACACTAAATTGTACTTCTACTATTTTGTGCAGTAGAATGCTGGGACCACAAGTCATACACAGTTTTTACAGTAACAACTAGATATTGCCGTTTGATCCCAGCATTATGCCGCAAATAAGAAAAAAATATTCATTAAAAAATGTTTTTTTTTAACAAGGTTTTGTGTATTCTTCTCAGCAAACCTTTTCATTTGATACCCATATCACGTCAGTGCACAAAAAATAACTAGTCCGCCATCTTGACGACGTCACATAGTTAACCATGCATTGTCGTTCAAACTAAACGTGTATGCAAAACTTCATCTTAATCGGTGGACGATAACTGTTTTAAAAGATTATTACATACATTGCAAGTTAAATAAAAGAACCACGGCTTACAGTTACATCCTAAACTCTGTGCAACAATTAAGATTACCCAAGTTTGTTGATTTAGAAAACCGTTGATGAATGATGATGCAGCCTTGCCTTTCCGCCAGCCAAATAGCCAATTCCAGCCGAAGTACCTGAAGTGTGACTGTGTGTGTCCTTCTACATTAAATAAGACCTTAACAAAACACGTTTCTGAGAAATCGAAACACCAATTGGACAGTGGACTTAAAGTTAAGTGGTTTAAAAACTGTCTGCTTTACAATTATTGAGTAAGAATATTTCAAATGTACTTTAATGACCCAAGGTGTAGCACAACACTCCAGTAACACCTGACAACAAGTTATATGAGCTTTAAATGTGCAAAAAACAAACACATAACACCTTTATTAAACAGAGATGTGTGTACTTACAAGTATACACTTAAATCCTACTTAACAGGAGTGTTATGTGTATACATTTGTACCTGATTACGGCGAAGCCAAAAGGAGGGTTATGATGTTAACCCGTATTTACCCATGTTTGAGTCCAGTGTATCAGGGAGAGATCCTGTTGTCATCGCCCGGGTATAATTTAAGATACCTGACTACTGCTAATGCTGGTAGTATACTTGGCGTATTGGTCAAATAATCGTAAGATCCATAAAAAAAAAACAAACAAGCTCTTTCTGTATTCTTTTCAGCAAACCCTTTCATTTGATACCCACATCATGGAAGTGCACAAAAAATAACTAGTCCGCCGTCCGCCATATTGGATTTAGAATGACGTCACTTAGCTAAGCATGCATTGGTAACCAAACTAAACGTGTATGCAAAATTTCATCTTAAGCGGTGGAGGATAACTGCTTTAAAATTCAGTTGTAAGTTTTAACCCGAACATACTTACATATATATATTGCAACAAGTTAAATAATAGCATATTAAACCAAACCCTATGTGAATAGGAATAAAGTTAAATTTGTACTATAAAAATAAAAACGCATTTTCAACAAATACGCCAAGTTGAATGCCAGCATAAAAAAGAACCTCCACGTCAACCCAAAGGACATCACAGTCACACCGTCACAAAAACAGCGTCAGTACAAAACTCACGTTTTCTTCAATATGCGTCCCCTTGCGCGTCCGAGACTGCCCACTAGCTTGCTGTACGCAACGAGACCCATCGCTTTCCACACCTCGCTACGTTACACATAGTTTGTTGTAGTGTTATGCTTTTACATTTGAAATGCTAGAGGAAATTCGGCTTTCGGGAAAACACTTAATACATCACAGATATAGAATCTAACTAGATGACAAGATTGTATGTACTTCTCGTGTCAAAAAACGGAGTAAATGAAGATCAATTATCGTAATCTGAGCTTTTCATTTAGCATTATAGGCACCGGATATACACCGAAATATAGAAAAATGCCTTTTTATGCCATATTGAGCTGTAAATAATGTATAGAAAAAGTTGGTCGAGGCATTGGACATGTTTTCTTTCATTGGTAAATAAATTTAGATGGAGGGACTTTTTTTTAGTTGGAGGGACTTGCGTTATCTAGTTAGATTTATGTCTATGTAATACATAGATAAAATGCCTCTCATCAAATATATTTGGTCAAATATACTTGGGCGCACGGTTGGCGCAGTGGTTGAGCGATTGACTGCTGCGCTGCGTGTCGCGGGTTCGATCCGCATGTGTATGTGAGTTTATATGTTTCTAACGCACCCACGATACAGGAAGAAATTCCTAGTGTGGGGCAAAGTTTGTGAAAAAAGAAAAAGAAAAAATTAAAGCGTCATATTTTCACACGGGTAATCGAGGGTACTTCGGTAGTGTGGCAACTCTGCTTTAGGGTTCATATTTGTAAATAAAATGCTTATTTACGTACATACTAACGTATAAAACCCTAACTTAGCAAAAAAAAAGTACGAACACCTTGCCTTCAAGAGATTTAATCTTACTTCACCAATAAAAAACTTCAAAGAACTTTGATACGTTTTTTTGTTATCTCCGAAAGCCGAATTTACCGTCAAACATTTACGCAGTAGGCATACATGTTAGAAATTATCGGACAAATTACAAAAGCATTATATTTCAACATTTAACTCTTATAGTAGATTTATTTCCCGCATTTTTTTACATGAGCAACTATCTGCCACTGTTTGTATACTTTAAAATTCAGCATCGATTGCTGAATATGCATACTTACTATCACATGCTATACATAAATAATCCCAAAACTATAGCATGGCTGCCAAATAAAATAGCAACTATAACTTAGATTGCATTACAGATGTTAGTTTTACCAGATTAAATAATCTACTGTATTATTCCAACATATTATATTACCGGGACTTTAATATGAGGACATATGGAAGTATGCAGAACAGACTGAAACCTCCACAAAAAGGGCGCTTCTTGTCGGAATGTTGAATTACCTACAAATCGCGCGGCAAACTTTGCTTGCGCTTTGTGACGTCTTAGATGTCGGTACTCTGTCCTCTGTATTGTTGTAACAATACTGACCTCTCACTCCTGTCCTGCTGCGGCTTGCTGTCGCGTCCCAAGATGATTCTCATATGAGTATCTCTATTGAAGTGTGTGTCTGTCTGCACTGGTTGTACCGTGGTCAGGCTTGGCGGTTGAGATCCTGTCGAAGAAAAATATTATTTGAAATGATATTATTGGAAAAAGAAAAAATACACACTTGAGAAGTACAAGAAATGCTGTAAATTAAAGTAGATTCACTCAAGTAATCATTGTCGATTTGTGTCCCACCATTGGTTTGAATGAAACTGCTTATTGATCTAGATATAAGGTAAAGGCGAAATATAGTACATTACTGCAGCGGCCAGCAAAAGAGGCATTGATGGACGAACGTGTAAATGTTGGCCGAGGCGAAGCCGAGTAATTTGCTAAGTTAGGGTTTCATACGTAAGTCCATCAATGCCTAGTTGTGGCCAAGGCTTGTATAGTACTGTTTCTCAAATAATGCGCGGTAATCAAAACTAAGTAGAACCTTGAACTCATTTTGTCAAATACAATTACTTTTCAAAATGAATGACCAAACAAACAAATTCTTTTTTCCCCGCGTTTAAGTGTTCATTTGTTTTTTTTTCAATAAACAGATTTCTATTTGCAAACCAATTCGAAATTTAAATAAAATCTTTGATTAGTTATCTCCTCGGTTGCCATGTTTCGGAGTAAAAGATCGTTCCATTTTTAAATTACACGACAGATATGAGTTTACTATGTAATTTATTTGGCCGCTAAACCATAATAGATATGGATTTTCATACAACTAATAGATATGGATTTTTACACAACTTTTGCCGGCCGCTGCTCGCATGTATAATCCCCGGCACGTAAGTTGGCAAGAGCCGTTAGATGCGCAGAAGTAGTTTTTTAGGTATCTTTGGTAGTGAAGCGGGGCGTGGGGAACGTCTAGGACAGTTCCGTGCGCGCGATTGGTTGGTTAGTTGACACAAGGATCGACTGACCAATCCTGTCGCGTCCTCTTTCCGTCCGCTCTACGTGGCGGTTGGTCAGTTCACGGAATATGCGCGAACTTACCGCCAAAACATTGCCAACTTACGTGCCAGGCACTATATTTGGCCGGTACAGGAATTTCGATTTATCTCGAAAGAGGTTGTTTAAATAATGCTCAAATTTTCAAGCATGTTTGAGAAAAACAAATTACTAATAATTAATATCAGATACAATAAAAACATTTTCACCCTTACATTGTTAAACATTCGGTTTGGTTTTTTCAGATTTGTAATCTGATTTCAGACAAAAATTCTTCTTCGTTCAACTGCATCTGTTTAGATTGAAAGTCAACCCCAAAGTAACGTTTTTCGTATTTCTCTTAGTAAACACTTTCATTTGATATCCTATCATGGGGTGTATAAAATTAATTGGTCCGTCATCTTTGGGATTCGGCCATATTGGATTTAGAATGATATCAATAACCGTGCATTGTATAAAAATAAAGATATCCTTAAATAGAGACCGAAAATAGTCTAATAATTGGCGAAGATATCGCTGAACAAACATAAACATACAAAAATTGAGAACCTCCTCCTTTTTTGAAGTCGGTTAATAATAGAGCTGTACCTATCTTATTTCTGTCTGCCCACAATGTTCTACTCCACTCCCGCCTACTCGCCTACCTCGCATTCATAGCGAGACTCGAACATCAGGGTGACGTAACAGCACCAAGTGCACAGTTATTTTAACCGAGTAGTAACTAAAATCTTGTAAAACCTCACCTAGAGCCACAGTAGGCTGCGTGGGGCTGCATATATCGCTAACAGGAGTGCGCGGCGGCGACGCGTACAGCGGCGACGTGTCTCCGCGCCAGTGTCCCCGTCGTGCGGCACCCGACCATGCGCCTAGTTCGGCGTCGCGTTCGTTCGCTGCGTAACTCCTGTAAACATCATTAAACAAGTTACAAATACAAAAATTAAAAACTGTTTTTTTTTTTTATTAAATATTGTACTGACACGAGAAACAAAGGGGTGTGCAAAAATTCAGCACAATCAAATATTGGGAAGTGAGTCAAATTTAACTTGCAAGTTTCGATTACTGACACTGGGACAGGTGAAACTAAATAAAAACTTGTAAAAATTACGAGCTTTCTGCATGCCAATCAGCAAACCCTTTCATGACACAGTGGTGCATATAAAATAAGTGAGTCGCCATCGCGGTGGATCAATTATTTTATATTCACCCCGGTTCGCCATATTGGATTACTTAGCTGACAGTGAATTGTCATCCGAACAATACGAACGAAGAGGGTGTGTTGTTATGTTGTTTCGTCGTCAATAAGTACGTTGAGCCGATAGTCCGACACGAACGAAGAGAAATCAGGTGAACCTGTTCGTGTCGGATTCTCGTCCCATCGTACAGTGCGGAAACAATGAGTGCACCTGTGCTTGAGCTCACACTTACACTACACTCTTCCGCGCCGATAGTTAGTGTCCACTGAGACTAGAAATTCGGCCTGGAGAACTATTTGTTATGTCATAATCATTATCAGCCTATTAATATTCTCACTGCTGGGACTAAGACCTCCTCTCTGTAAGAGGGAATGGACCGTAATCCACCACGCGGGCCCAATGCGGGTTGGTGGATGTCACATGTCTTCAAATTGTTGGTAGAACCAACAATTTGAAGACATGTGACATCCACACATGACATGCCGGTTTCCTCACGATGTTTTCCTTCACCGTTTTGAGAGCAGTGGTGATGAAATAATTTACACAAAGTAAAGCGCCTGCCTGGGCTCGAACCCACGGACTACAACTTTAAGTCGCGGCCGATACCACTGGGCCACCACTGCTCTTGTTATGTATGTTGCTCTTGTTTTGTCATTTGTTATGTATGCTGTCACAAACCTCAGCTTGGAGTCTTTCTCCACGACGTGATGTTCAGGTATTTCAGTGTGTTCAGGAATATCTCGTCGACCGCGGCCGCAGCGAGCCACTTGCTGCGCGAATGAAAGCGATAAGTTTGCACGGTTCGCCTGTTAACAAACATAATTATTAAATAAACATAATCAGAAAGGCACTTATGGTATTTTTAACCGACTTCAAAAAAAGGAGCAGCTTCTCAATTCGTCGGAATCCTTTTTTATGTATGTTCCCTGATTACTCAAGGACGCCTGGATCGATTTCGACAATTCTTCTTTTGTTTGAAAGGGTATACAAGGTGGTCCCATAGTCATCAGGTCAGGATCTGATGATGGGATCCCATGAAAATCGAGGGAGCTCTTCAACTCTGTCTCTGTCATCTCTGACCTAGACTAGAGTCAAGAGAAAACCCAACTCAAATAAAAAAAAATTGGCATCAGATAGCGATTTTGGTATTTGCATCAGCAACGCATCATTTGCACTTAGAAAGTATCATTTGGTGAAGTAGTAGAACTGATGAAGAAGACCACAGATGGACACTGGAACTCCTTATATAAATATTTCGTGGGTATAAGATATTATCTCGAATAGTTAACCGACTATGATGAAGCAAATACTTATAAATAACTGGTATTTATGAAAATGGTATCATCAAACTGATCTGATGATGAAGCCGGAAGGTAAGCACTGGCACTCTGAAATAAAACAATGTATCCTAGTCGTGTTTGGACTTATTGAAATCGTCATGAGATGTACTTTGGCAATAAATAATTTTCATGGTAATTTGAAGTATCTACCAAACAAAAAAGTGAAAAATCAAACCGATTTCCAAAACAAAACACTACAAAGGGATAAATAACTTTTTCTGCCGAAGTCGGTGTCGAAAAACGGAAAACAATAGGTACCTACTAAACACGTCTAACGCACTGGTTACGAACATTTTAGAATACTCGTTTCACTTCGCTACTCGCTAGATGACTCGTTAGGCTCTGGGTGCTAAGCAAGGCACCTGTCAGTATGTATTCAGCCAAAGCTTTCGTAAAAATCTCACCTTCTCAGTAGTGGCATCGTTAGCATCTTGATGCGAGTGCGACCTGGCCGAGCCCCCAGTCATGTTGGACGATGATTTAGTCGAGTTTGAGCTGTGCACGCTGCGACGCTTGTATTCTGGTGAACCTGCGCCAGATAAAAGATCATTTTAATGTAATTAATCATATTGCTAGACCCTGAAATCCAACTCCAACTAAAGTGGGTTTTAGTCAGTGAAAATCTGACTCGCCTTCCCGCTTCACCCAGACCGGGAAGTCATTTGATGATTGCCCGATCCAAAAATAAATTTGTGTGGATGCTCGAGCCAGCAGCAGATATTGTCGTGACATACTCGAAGTTTAACTCAACTAGCGACCTGACCCGGCTCCGCACGGCAAATTTATAAACACAAACCTTTCTCATTTATCGCTCATTCTACTAGCGAAAACCGTATCGAAATCTGTTGCGTGGTTTAGAAGGGGAAAATCCACAGACATAAATCTAACTAGAGGACGTAATTGTATGTACTTCGCGTGCCAAAAAACGGACTAAACTTACGACAAATGATCGTAATCTGAGCTTTTCATTTAGCATTATCGGCACCGGAAATCCACCAGAAATCTAGAAAATTGCCTGTTTATGCCATATTGAGCTGTAAAGAATGTATAGAAAAAGTTGGCCGAGGCATTGGAAATGTTTTCTTTCATTGGTAAGTAAATTTGTTTTTAAATTGTTTTGGTTTTCATACAGATGGAGGAACTTGCGTTATCTATTTAGATTTATGTCTGTGGGAGAATCAGACAGAGGCGGACAGCGACTTTACACTACTGAACATAAGCTTCCCCCAAGTGTTCCCCATCGACCGGGTCCGTTCGTCTCACATCCAGAAAATGCCCGCAACCTTAACCAGGTCATCGGTCCATCTGGCGGGAGGTGACTTTGCCTTTGTACTATTTGGAGATTTAATTTTCTTGTCCATACCAGCGCTAGGCCTGGGAGTTTGCAGATCATGGTGCGCAGGCGCCGAGGAGGCTGGTGCGGACGAGCACAGCGTTCGAGTAGGCGGCAGATGTTGGCGTGTCCAGCTACCTTGACGAGCTATACTATTCATACCAGCGCTAGGCGGCCTGGGGGTAGGTAGATCATGATGTGCAGGCGCCGATGGTGCTGCGGGTGCTATGGGGGCCGCGGGCGCGGAGGTAGCCCAGCGCTCAAGCAGGCGACAAATGTTGGCGTGTCCAGCTCGCCACGCAACCTTGGCGGGCGTGCGGCCTGTGAAAAGGATTTTTTTTACAAAAACATGCTCCGCACTAAGAATTCTCCCTATAACGAACGAGCGTTAGAAATATTTAAACAACTACATATCTGTGGCCTTACTAATATTTGTTTTGGACGGCAGCCAATCGCTTAGCGACTGCCCCAACCGTGCTGTCACATTGTGAATTAGAAAAATAACTAACGAACGTAAAAACTACAAAAATGTATAGGAGTGCCCATTCTCTATGGAAATATCACGAGATCAATCCCTAAAAAGGCAAAAGGAGGATAACATTTTCCAAAACATAAAACTCTATAGGTTGGCGCATTAACTCTAGTGGTTGGTAAAACCCGTACCTATCTTAATCTGCCATATTTGGAAAATATTCACAACAATAAAAATGTAGTAAATAAACTGGCGCTAACAGCCAAAAACTATGAAATTTGTCATTTTGAAAACCTCACTCTACACCAGCGCCCCTAGCGACAACTTCAAACGCGGTAGCCCTCTTTGCCAGTGAATATTTCAGCATTCTTACTCACCACAATGGTCAGCTTGCAGTGGATCAGCTCCATGTTGTAACAACCACAGCACGCATTCTTCGTGCCCTTCCTGAGCTGCGATACCTGGAAACAATACATTTCTCATAATTAATACGTTCGCTGCCGTAATTACTGAAACAATTAAAAACGCATTGTGTCTCGCACGAGCCAAAGTCATTGGCAGCGAACGTGTTAAAAATTTGCCCATCTATCTAGTGCAACTTATTTGAACCAAATTTTCTTTCTTCACTTTGGGTGTCCGTGTCAGGGGGAAGTTTTAAAACGCCGTCTGGACGTTCGGCAAAAAAAAACAGGAGTATGAGATTTTTACCTTACCAAAATCACCCTGGTGGTCACCATCAGCCATAGAACATAGAACCCTGTGATCCCTTAAAATACCATTTCGGAATCCCGTCTGAAAGCCTTTAGTAGTACCACACACAATTTTTTTTCCGGATTGGCGAATCCACATTGGATGTGGAGGGGTCTGTCAGACTCCTTCTAACTAAAAACCACCTCGGTGTTCCATCACTCCAAGTCCTGGGATAACATTGCATACCTAGTGGCGTAGCGCCCTGCGTACAAACAGCAGAGGGCGAGGCGCCGTGTTTGAGTAACGTGCGCAGTACGTGCGTGCGCCCGCGCCATGCCGCCGCGTGCAGTGCTGTGCGCAGGCAGCGGTCACGGCCGTCCACTGCAGCACCGCCTGGAATTATACAAATTATGAGTTTTCTAGTCGATGGAACGTTAAATTGCAGCGTCAGTGGTATTCATCTTGTCGCATAAATGTTAATAATCAACTACAAATCAAGGAAAAGGTAAAAATGATTAAGAAAATAAAATATAACTCACCAACTTTGATCAGTAGATTCACCAAATCCGTGTGTCCTTGCCACGCCGATACATGCAATGGTGTTCGACCCTGTAACCAACATCATATAGGTTAGGTTACCACTAGTTAGGAGCCGAATAATTGGAACACGCTTACCCACGAGATTAGAGAGCGAAGCGAGCGCGCTTACGATATATCCAGCGAAGCGAGTCTATGCTTGACATGAATAAGATATGTGCCAGTTATGAAGACGAGTGAGCGAAGCGAGCCCACTAACAAAACTAGTGTGCACCACGCTTAAACGTGAAACGAGCGAACGAACCAAACCTCACAATTAAATCAAATTAGTCGAGTACAGTTCGTGACAAGCGAGCGAAGCGAATCTATAGACGACCCAAATGAGCAGATCCCGCTTTGAGCGAACCCCCTCAAGACAACTAAGCGGAGCAAGACCACTATCAACACGAGCGAGCGAAGCGAGCCCATAGATGACCCAAAGCAGCAGAGCCTACTCCCACTAAAAGCGGGCGAAGCGAGCCCTTTACAGAAAAGGCGAGTTCAGTGAATCTCGAGTGAAGCGACCGCCTCCTTCTACGCTTAGGTTTCTCGGGTCTTTACTAATCTCGCTTCGTTCGCTCGTGCTGTACTTAGGCTGGAACTTATATATGCTTGAGTACATACCTCGTTGTCGGTAGTGTCGACCTGCGCGCCGCACTGCGAGATGAGGTAGCGCGCCATGGCCATCCTGTTGTCGAGCGCGAGCACGTACAGCGTGCTGCGCCTGTCGGCGTCCAGCGCGTCGGCGTCGGCGCCGCGCGCGTACAGCGCCGCCACTGTCTCCACGTGCCCTTCTAGTGCCGCTAGCCTGTGGGCAACAGATTCTATATTAATGTTGCACCTAACTTTTGAACTTATTAATTGTGTAAATCAAGCAATTTTAATGTAGACAGTGATACTCGCAAGGTTAAGACGAATCGATTGACGTAAGAATCATCAAAATCAGCCAACATGTTTGGTCTCTAGAAAGCCACATAGGAACAAAAATATACTGTAGTACAAACATAGACTGATAAACACATTACCCTCCTTCGACAGTCGGCTAAAAAAGAGTTGCGTCTATCCCATGCAACATGGGATAGGGGAAGATGATCAGTGTCACCCCTGTAACTGCTGCCCCACATACCTGAAAGCAGTCTTCCCGTCGTGCGCTCGCTGTTCCACCCGGGCGTCCCACTGCTCAATGAGGAGTTCCACCAGGCGTATGTGACCTTCTTGGGCGGCTAACATGAGCGGGCCCTTGCCGTCGTTGTCGGCTTCGTCGACTTTTGCGCCAGCTTCCAGGAGCGCCTCGCAGACTTCGATGTGGCCTGGGAATAAGAAAATGAAATTATTAAACTCCAAATCTTTTACCGAATCTCACATAACTTATCCTATGAACCCGTGCTGCTTCAGTGAAATTACAAATGAATAATCTTCGAGCAGCGTTTATGGACATAAACGTTGCCCGACATAGAGATTGAACTCAGGACACTATGCTCAACGTAAAAATTATGATGATGAAAATAAAATAATCGTAGCGAAATAGGCCAAACAAATATTTGTTCTGTTCGTAATCGAACCTGCGATACGCAGCGCCACGACCAACCGCTCAGCCACTACGCCAATCGAGCCTTTATGCATCTCTATCAACAATAGTAATATTTACTCTATTGCTAAAGTTCTGTGACAGTTCTTACCTTCAAATGCAGCATAATGCAGCGGCGTCCACCCGGAGTTGTCACGATGATGTTCATCTAAACCTCGGTCGAGCAGCTGACGGACCACCTCCACGTTTCCTAGAAAAACACAGAAAATATTCACACTTAGAAAACAATCCATAACACTATTGTTTTTAAAAAAACTACGTGTCACAATGCAGCATTGTTTAACCGACTTTCAGAAAGGGTAGTATTTAAACGCAAAACAGAAAAATTAAGTATCCAAAAATAATCCGAATTCCAATCAATAATACTGATAACAAGCAAAATAGTTACCTCAAAATGTGGGGCTCCTATTTCTGTCTGCAGGGTCTAAACTCTAAAGCAACCTACGGTCGGGGTGCCCTAAGCTCCCGAGCTCGCTTCGCTCGCTCTTGGATTTATATTGTTATATGTGTGAGTATAACGTTTGTAAGCTTTGGTTAATTTGCTGTGCAGTCAGTATTTCTGATGTAAAAAAGTATATAAATGATGGAAATAAATTGTCAGGTGATTATTTATGTGATGTGCAGTTAATATTCCTTTAAAAAATAGTAGTATCTCAATTCGTCGCAGATATTTTTTTTTAAATATAGAACCAGGTTATTGGCCGAAGTGATTTGGGATACTTTGATCACGACAATTGTTCACTATGACCCCGCATGGAACTTCAAAGATAAAAATGCTAGACCAAGCAAAGACCAGCCTGACCCATTATGGGCTTGATCCGCTTTGGCTACCAACATAGCCAATTTTTTTTCGCTCATACCTTGAGCAGCAGCCACGCTCAGCACAGTGCGTCCATCAGCGTCCATGTTGTCCACGCAGGCTCCCCAGAACAGTAGCAGACGTAAAGCGCGCGCGTGTCCGGCCGCAGCTGCCGCCCATAGCGCTGTGCGTCCGGCCGCGTCTACTGCTTCCACGTCCGCTTCCGCTTCGAGGAGGAGCTCGCAGATCTCGCTGTACAAGAAATAAATTCATGAATCAAACTTCTGTATTCGAAATTAAAGCAAGCTTCTAATTGAAACTTGTGATGTCACATGAAATGAATCCGTTCAAGCCTAAGTAATATCACAACGAGTGTTGACGGGCTAACATTGCTTCAGAAGGCGTCACGATCACTACACGACATAACACAGTAATATCTCAATGTGTCCTTAGAACAGTGAGATCACTCCGCGAAATTTGTAATAGCCTAAGATCCCACTGCAAAAATCTGCAGGTATTTTGTTTTATTACCCACAACGCACCGAATAAAAGTCAAGTGCGGATAATAGAGCCGTATCCTACTACACACTCCGTCTATGTCTATGTCAATCCGGCTTTACTTACGTGTGCCCCTCAAAAGCGGCGACCAACAGTGGCGTAGCATTATCCCGGTCGGCCAGAGATACATCCGCTCCTCTTTCCAGCAGTAACGCTGCGCAGGCGCAACCACTGGCGCAGAGTGAGGCTACGGAGAGGGCTGTGCGACCTGGAAAATGAAGTTGAAGAATATGTTACAAGAGAAGTAAGTGGAATTATGATGGTCGATAGAAGTTTGATACGACAACTCTTTGTGTGAGAAAGTTTGCCAGAAAATAAAGAGATGGATGGCGGTTTAAAAGACGTAACGTGTAATCTGTTTAAAATGAATGAAATATACAAGTAAAATTTATAAAACACCCGACAAGTTTTTATTGCATGCTACATAATTTATATAGTAGTAGACGCGCTTCGATCGACAATCTATTGAACACGTAAGTATGACACGATATCTTGCGAAAACACCCCGATTGAAACAGTAAAACGCCCATAACTTTTGAACAACTGAACCGATTTCCATTTTTCTTTTATTGTCAACAGGCTCGCGCTTGACTACTATCTCACCTGATGGTAAGCGATGTTGTGGTCGACGGTGAAGCACGCTTGCCTAGAAGTAACCTATTCCCTCTTGACTTAAAGACCCCTAGATTGTAGCTATCGGGAAACACAGACTCCGGCAGGGAATTCCACTCCTTAGCTGTACGCATAATAAGTGTCCCCAAAACGTTTTGTGCGTATGGGTGGGATGTCCACCATGTACCGATGACGCATCGCTGTAGTCCATCAAACATAGCTAAGAACACTCGCGATAAAGTCACCTCTCAAACAAAAAAACGAAATCAAACTCATTTTATCGGTTTAGGAGCTATGATGCCACAGACAGATACACAAAAACACACGTCAAACTTATAACACCTGTCTTTTTCCTCTCTCTTTGTCGGGGGTTAAAAATAACTTAAATAAGAATTGTTTTTCATTTAGGTACAACTGACATTTTGGTGTCATGTGGGTCTTTCCAGTAATTAGTGAATAGATTTATTCAAGGAAGGCATGCTCCATCGCCGACCACATCTTCGCTTACCACAAGTGGGATAGTGGTGAAACACGAGCCAATCAATAATAAAAACCGCCCAAGTGCGAGTCGGACACGCGCACGAAGGGTTCCGTACCATTATCGCAAAAAAACGGATAAAAATTACGTTTGTTGTATGGGAGCCTCACTTAATTTTTTTTTTTTCTGTTTTTAGTATTTGTTGTTATAGCGGCAACAGTAATGGATCATCTGTGAAAATTTAAATTGTCTAGCTATCACGGTTCATGAGATACAGCCTGGTGACAGACAGACGGACAGTGGAGTCTTAGTAATCCTAAAAATGTTTGAACATCCAAGCGAAAATAACAAAGTCAAATGCCATGTTATGTGAGACGCGATTTTGAACCGAAGAAAAAAAAAGATGAGGTTCTCATTTCGACATATATATATTTTTATGTATGACCACGCATAACTTTTTATAGAGTGATACTATTTCGGAAATTCTTTTTTTTATTGGAAAGTGGGTTAAAATTACAAAAATAATGTCCACCCCTAAAGGTAGAAAAAAAAGTATTTATTGATAATTTTACCACTGAATTTTCAATTGTGAACTGATTCTTTTGAAATTTAGTAAGCAAAAAAGAATCCAATTTAACAAAAAAAATGAACCGACGAATGACGAACTAAAAATCAAAAAATGAAATAATGTTTTAGTCTAGCATTTTGAGGCGGCGCCAAATAAACTATAAAAGAAGATCATCCTAGCTACAATCATTCTACGATTTAGGTAATTAATTTGCATGTCTGTTTGTATGGCGCCAACTCACAATGCTAGACGGAAAGACTTTTTATTTTTTGCTTTTCAGTTCGTTATTTCGTCGGTTAATTTTTTTGTTAAAATGGTTTTCTCGAATAATAATTGAGTAACTCAAAAGACGATATTTTATTTGCACAGATGCTGTTAATTCTGAACTGCTTTTGTATATTCACTTATTTGAAAGTAACTCTGTTTAAGTATCTGCCCCATAACTCATTCATTACATTCTAATATAAAATCACAAAGCAGAAATGTTTTAAACGTCATATCCAAAAGAACTGTATTTTTATAACTTCTTGTATGAGCCCGGATAGCTCAGTCGGTAGAGCATTGGACTTTTAATCCAAGGGTCCAGGGTTCAAGTCCCTGTTCGGGCGGCTCTCTTTTTGTACTTTGTTTGGTCTTTTTTTTCATATTTATTTGGTCGTGCCTAATAATTTCGCTGATAAAACGAAATTAAACTACGAAAAAATTAAATTAATAAAATAACTTTTTACAATAAATACAACCGAATTCCAAATAAAAACATTAAAAAGTGAAAAATAACTTCAATTTCGGCAGTCGATGGTCCTGTTTTCGTTTCTTCGTTTTTTGACACCGACTCCAAAAATTGAAGTTATTTTTCAGTTTGTATTGTTTTATTTGGAAGTGGTTGTATTTTTTTGAAAAAGTGTTATAAATTTCCGTTTTTAGTTGTGGTACATAATGTAACAGTTCTATAGTGCCCAAAGTGATGGCAGAATAGATTAACCCAATAACATGAAACTTGAACAAAGCCGGTGGAATAAGAGTATACCAGGGTGAACTGTTCACACCAGCATACCCATTTAGAGCGTACCAGTGTGATGTTATGTTATGAAAGACAGGACGGTTGCAGTTATCCCGAGTGATTCGCCGTCACTTATTGAAGAGTTCTGTTGTATAACTCCGAATGGGACCACATGACAAAAGCACCAGCTTTCAAATAAAAAAAGAATTATCAAAATCGGTTCAACTTGTAAAAAGTTCTGAGGTAACTTTAAAAAAAAACATATATACAGTTGAATTGATAATCTCCTCCGTTTTGAAGTCGGTTAATAATGTTTATTCAGCAAAAGGAGATAGATTTAAAATAAAAAACCCGACTGCTTAAAAAGCGAACAAGACGAAAATCATGCTGTGTTATCGGAGGAAACATATTCACGAGCTGGCTGACCATCTGATTCTCCGACTGCACAGCATGACTTTCTTCTTGTTTACATCTTTTTAGTTCGCTTCTTAAGCAATCGGGTTTTTGATTTTTACAGTCGGTTAAAAATGTATGTATCGAAGCGTTTTTAAGGTTTATTTGAGGCACAAAATACATAGGATGTGACACCGACGCGAAATAAATACCATGGATGCAGTACATGATTCTGGACCTCTTAGTGTTGGAATTTTTCGTCGGATATTTCCTATTTTTGAAAAAAATCGCGCGCGTTCCCGACCTACAGCTAGCAGGCTATGACAGGAATCCGGCCCTGTGCGTCCGCTCTGTCAGGGTAGTTAGGAAGCCAGATACTAAAGCTGCATAGCGGTAAACCCAGCTATCCTCAGTCAATGTCAAAATAAAAGTTAATGTCAAAGTCGTGTCAAAGACAAAGTCAATGTCAAAGACAAAGTCATGTCAAAGACAAAGTCAATGTCAAAGACAAAGTCAATGTCAAAGACAAATTCAATGTCAATGTCAAAGACAAAGTCAAAGACAAATTCAATGTCAATGTCAAAGGCAAAGTCAATGTCAAAGGCAAAGTAAACATCGAAGTCAAACATTTTACATAGAACAACTCACCATCATCATCTGCATGGTCAATCTGCGCGCCTGCGTCTAACAGAGCGCGCACTATGGCGGCGTGTCCCATGTAGGCGGCGGCTATGAGAGGAGTGCGACCCTCTGCGTCGGCTCGATCTGGGTCCGCGCCTGCCGCTAGGAGGCGAGACACGACGGCTTCGTGGCCCGACCAGGCTGCAGCTCTGGGTAAAAGTAAGGGTGATTTTGTAGTAACGCCATTGGCCATCTTCACTTATCACCAGGCGAGACACTATAATTAAACTTTTGAAATTCAAAATCGACATAACAATATTTTTTGCTTTGATTTTAGATACGCATATTACAACCGTAATTCAAAGATAATTGTATTGTATAATATAAATAAACTAACCTCAAAGCTGTTCTATTATCTGCGTCCACGCAATCCACGTCACAGCCAAACTCCAGTAATACTTCCACCACCTGAAACATAACAAAATATTTTTTATTACAAACTTTTGTCTAACTTGCCTTGTAATTTATAGTCAAAATGTTTGGGTAAAAATTTTACAACTGAATTATAAAACTGTAATTTTGCTTTTCCATTTGGTTTGGATAACAATGTAAGTAATATCACTCTAAATAAATAGACTAAGTAATATCATTCTAAATCCAATATGGCGGACTCCTAAGGATGGCGGACCAATTATTTTTATGCATCCCCATTATATAGTTATACCAACATCGCCCTGGGCCGCAATGTGCAGGGCGTGCTAGTGTCTACTAGGGCTGATGACTCTCCCTACCTCCGTGTGTCCGGCCCAGGCCGCAGCCCTGAGCGGGCTCCAGCCATCCGCATCGGCTGCATCTGACCTGGCACCAGCTTTCAGTAACACGGCCGCGGCTGCAGCGCGACCGCCCCGGGCCGCAGTGTGCAGGGCTGTGCCGCCTGTAGCGTCCGTAGTGTCGACAAGGGCTGGGTAGCGCTGAAATGATAGAAAACATTGAGGTAAGAAGATGGATAATTAAACCATCACACTAGAAGACGCACTCTACAAAGTCAAAGACAGACACAGATGGAGAACCATCATAACATAAAAGTTGATCTTCTGATGAGGGAATCATGACCCTCAGTAAAGAGCAACACGACGCGAGGAGGAGGATGTATTAGACCACAGGAGCCCAGACGCGGAAAAAGGCGATAAAATCGGGCAATGGTCGTCGTTTAAATGTGTTATATCAGAACAACATCTTAATTTTTCCGTTTCTTTTTTAATCAACATGGAGCTGAATTAAGACTGGGCCTACAGATGCTAGATGAGTATTTTTTTCTGAACCACGGTTCACATAAAATAAAACATAAATTACATCTGCAACATTGAATTGAGGCAAAATTTGGTGCTTTCGTTATCTTTTTGCTTAATGTATAAATAATATTCAAAACACCAACTACCAAATTACTCGTTCTTGCCGATCACCTGATGTGCGAGTGCGCCTACGGTTGTTTATGTACGAGTTATTTTCTTACTGCCAGTGTTTGCCTCAAAATAAGATAAAAGTTGTGTTTTGATAAATAGACTCCTTGACTGTCTTGTTGTCCTGGTACCATTTGAAGCCAAATGGATGAAAATATGGCGGATTCGGACTTGAACAAACTGAGTCAAGAAAGCACACCTCCAAACTTTGGTCAGCCTCGCTGCAAAAGACCGCGAGGAGAAGAGAATTCCGATACCGATATCGATATTAAGAGTATATATTCTCTTATGACTCAGCAACGTAAGGAAATGGAAAAAGAATTGAATAAAATTAGCTTGGCTTTGTCTAATATACAAAAGACGGACACAAACATTGAGAACTCGGTTGCCTTTCTGACAGCGCAAAACAAGGACATGTTAAATAAAATTGACCTTTTGGAAAAGCAGGCGGTCAAGGACAGAGATTATATAGCGGTCTTGGAAAGTAAGATTTAAGATATGCAAATGTCGAATCGGAAGTCAAATTTTCAATTGAAAAACGTGCCGAAGACGAGTGGAGAAACGAAAGAGGATCTGATTGGGATGGTACTCTCACTCTCTAAAACTGTTGACTGCAAAATTGAGAAAAGCGAAATCAAAGATGTTTACAGAGTGAGTAGCAAGAAGGAAGAACGAAATAGCCCCATCATTGTGGAAACCTCCTCGACGATTTTGAAGACTGAACTGCTCCAGATGTGTAAGTCTTTTAATACTAAACACCAAAGTAAGCTTTCTGCAAAGCATGTAGGATGCCGGACAAATACCGAAACTCCCATCTTTGTGTCGGAGCAGCTGACTGCGAAAGGCTCTCGACTACACTTTCTTGCGCGAGACCTAGTAAAAACTAAGAAATTTAAATTTTGCTGGACGGCTTACGGCAAAGTTTACCTAAAGAAGGACGAAGCATCACATAGAGTGTTAGTTAGGTCAGAAGCGCAGATCCACCAGCTGACACAAGGAACATGACTAGGCCAAAAACATTTAACCGATTATGTTCACTCTAGCTTTACGCCTATTCTAAACGGTTCCTTCCTTTTTTCATTTGATTTTTTTGTACTGACAATTTTATTTATATTTACTAGGTTAATCATTAATAATTGTAATACTACACATACATCCACTCTATCACATTCCATTCTATTTCTATATACCTATAACAACAGAAATTTACTCATACACAAACACCACCTCCTCCATCTAATCGCATATAATACACCTATTTTGTATGAACAATCCTACTTGGAAAATTCACAAAGAGTATACTATACCTCTTGGCTATCAGTCGTGACGCCGGCTATATGCATATATATCATGCAAATGTGTATCAAAGCTCACCCTCGGTCCCATTCAATCGTAAAATAAATGGATAGCTCGCTTCAAACACTCAACGAAATAGACAATGCAAATGTCGCTCAGGCTTTTCACTGTGACATTGAAGATTTGTCTAAACATATAAACGTACAAAAGAAAGACTGCAAAATATTCTGCCAAAATATACGTAGCATTTATAGTAACATTGATGATCTGCAGTTGAGTCTGTCTTGTCTAAAATTCGAACCTGATATTTTGATTCTAACTGAAAGTCAACTTAATCCTAATAAGCCGGTACCGACTATTCAGAACTTCTCAGCGTTTCAAACTACAAACCACATGAATAAAAACGATGGCGTAGTTGTATACGCCAGTAATAATATTACAGTTAACGTCAGAGAAATTAAGTTGACTCACGCCTCCGCCTTAGAAGTTAAAGTTAATGATAACTATGTGATATTGGGAGTATATCGATCCCCTTCAACTACCAACGCTGAAATGTTTATTAACTCGCTTGACACATATTTGGACTCCATAAAATCTTGCAACTGTATTACTTTAGCTGGTGATATAAATATAAATCTAACTCCACCTTTATCAGAACAAGCACAGGAGCGCAATAATAGACAAAATTACACTTCAATGTTAACTATGCATGGGTTGATGGCGGGTCACACTTTTCCTACTAGACTAAATAACTGCCTGGATCATTTTATGATAAAGCTTAATAAGGAAAAGTCATGTGCACGGATTGCTGTCCTTAAAACATCAGTGACTGATCATTCTCTATTATTTCTTAACTTATCCAAAATCAAGCTAAAACATAAAATACAAAAAACAAAAATAACCACTGATTTCAGTAAGGCACTGAAATCTTTAGTGGATAAAAATGTTGGCGAACTCTTATTTTCCAATGATCCTGACCTTATAGTGGAACTATTGATTGATAAAATTACAAAATCACTGCAAGAGAACACTATCAAGACTACTATACCCAAAATTAAACGAACTATAAAACCCTGGATTACCCCCGGCATTTTAAAATGTATTAGAAATAGAAACAACATGCAAAAGAAATTAAAAAATGAACCTCACAATGACATATTAAAAATCAGTTATAAAAGATATCGCAACTTTTGTAATAAGTTAATTAAAAAACTGAAGCGCGGATACGAAAGGGCACAGTTGGCAAATTCCACCAAAAACAGCAAAAGACTTTGGTCAAATATTAAAAACATAACTCACATGAAACAAACTAACGCAGATAGTACCAGACTCCTAGAATCTATGTCATCTCCAATTGAGGCAGTCAATCATGTGAATGATTATTTTGTGGGAATAGGTGAACAGCTTGCAGAAACAATCGTGCCGGATACCAGATCTGGAGCTGAGACTAATTTAGGGGGAAACAAGGCACAATTAAATTCATTTGTTCTTTTAGATACAGACATAGACGAGGTGCACTATGTACTTACGAGTTTAAAATCGAGTAGTGCTCCTGGTTGGGACAACATCCCAACCAGTTTTCTCAAATTGGCAAAGCACGAAATTCTTCCAGTTATCGTTCACCTAGCAAACTTGAGTTTTAGTAAAGGTATCTTCCCTAAACTCTTAAAAAAGTCTACTATTACGCCTGTGTACAAGAGTGGGGCCAGAGATGATGTCAGTAATTACAGGCCTATATCAGTACTACCGGCTTTATCTAAAATACTAGAGAAACTCTTAAATAATAGATTAACAGACTTCCTTAATAAATATCACATATTATCCGATACACAGTATGGTTTTCGACAGGGAAAATCAACTGAAGATGCAGTTACAGCTCTAACATCTTTAATTACTGAAAGCCTTGATCGTGGAAAGAAATGCCTCTCAGTTTTTCTCGACCTAAAAAAGGCTTTTGACACAGTTTCTGTTCCCATTCTTGTACGCAAGCTTGAATACATAGGAATAAGAGGCACCCCCCTTGAATTATTTAAAAGCTATCTAACATATCGAACGCAAAGGGTTAGAATCGGCCAGTATACAAGCAGTGACTCAAATATAACATTCGGGGTACCACAGGGAAGCGTTCTTGGGCCCACCTTGTTTCTTATCTACATCAATGATCTGTGTGGGTTGGAGGCAGGTGGTTTTCGGGTCTTCTCTTATGCTGATGACACTGCGCTGGTCTTTACCGGCTATAATTGGGATTCAGTGCGGAGGGATACGGAAGTGGGATTATCGAGAGTTGCCTCCTGGCTGAAAAGTAATTTACTTACGCTGAATAGCCAGAAGACAATCTACATGTGCTTCTCTATTAGTGATAAAACCCAGCCGCATACAAATTTTAGAGTGAAAATACACCAATGTGATAATATCCAGGATACAAATTGTGCTTGTACAACGATTGAGAGGATGGCGAAAACCAAATACCTGGGTGTTGTACTTGATCAGCGTCTTTCTTGGCATTCTCATGTATCATTGGTTAGTGATCGTTTGAGAAAATTAATCTGGATTTTCAAGTCACTGAGACATGTTGCATCAAAGAGTCTAATTAAACAAATATACATTGCTCTGGCCCAATCTGTCTTAACCTATTGCATTCCTATATGGGGCGGTGCCTCCAAGATTAAATTTGTTGATGTTGAAAGATCACAGCGAGCCCTTCTCAAAACTATCTACTTCAAACCTTATCGATTTCCTACACTCGAGCTGTACAACCTATGCGATCTCTTAACTGTTAGGAAGTTGTTTATTCTAAATTCAATCTTAAAGATGCATAAAACAATGGTTTTCGATCCTTGTATACTTAGGAAGAGAAGAACTCACTTTCGTATTCCTGTGGTTAGGGTTCGCACTGCATTCGCACGACGGCAATTTATTGCTCAAGCTTCTTTTCTATACAGCGTTGTTAGTAAAAAGGTTGCTCTGTACCAAAAAACGCGCCATGAGTGTAAGGGATCCCTGACCGCATGGCTAAAGACCCTTAATTATGAAGAAACTGAGTTACTTCTACACCCAGTTACATAATAAATACTTAAACTAATGGAGGGAATAACGCTCACACACACACACCACACATACACACTTACACTCACATTCACACTGACACTCCACATGTATTTAGTTCAGTTTTATATTTGATATTATTTTATTGATTGATTATTTTTAATTTTTTCTTATCTTATCCAATACTATTCATAATTAAAACAATTATAATTTAATTTAATTGAAATAATTTTAATTATTAATTGACTTAGTTTTTTATTTATGTAATTCAATTTTAACTTTATTTCATTCATTATTATTTGATTTAATTTCTAATTGTATGTAATTCAATTTTAACTTAATTTTCATTTTAGTTTAGATATGATTATGTTGTTAACAGGCTCTTTAAGTGATGTATGGATATGGAAGAGTGAGGTCCTCTGGTACAGGTATATCTATACCTAAAAGAGGTCCTCTACAACTTTTATGTAAACCCTGTTGATTGTGAAATAAAATAATTTAATTTTAATTTAATTTAATCTGCGCCAAGAAGGTCCATTTAAGCGATAGCCCGACGGACCGCTATTCGCTCTGGCTTTAGAGAGAAACCACGGATGTGTTAAATACTAATTTTAATCAGGCTTGACAGCGACTCTATTGAGCGACTTGTAGTGAAGGTTAGAGTGGAAGGAAAAACAACACGCGGCAGGTCGCCCATGCGATGGACCGAACAGATCAAGTCAAGTCTGTAAGGCGCCCGTTGCATGAGTGCAAACGAATCACAGGCAACAGAAACGGAAGGCGTTACATCGTGAGGCGAATCATGTCAGCCCGAAGCCTCACAACAGCATGGTGACCACGACCACTCTGCCAAGAGTGTACCGACGAAAAAGTATACAGGTTTTATGTTATACCAATTCCTACCTTCAGTAAAGCCGCCAGCGCGTCGTCGTCCCCCTTGCTAGCGAGCTCATGTATCGCGTTAGGGTCCAATGGTACAGAGTCTTCTTGTTCTTCTGCAGTTTCGTTGTTGACCTCGCCTTCTAGGGGCTCGTCTGCTGATAACTGTGAAAGCAAAGGGTACAT
Source organism: Orthosia gracilis (assembly GCA_947562075.1). Classification (NCBI taxonomy): domain Eukaryota; kingdom Metazoa; phylum Arthropoda; class Insecta; order Lepidoptera; family Noctuidae; genus Orthosia; species Orthosia gracilis. The sequence goes on from OX387267.1 coordinate 10,062,135, forward strand.
TTAATAACATAATAATATCATATCCAAACATGAACGGTCAGACGTGGTATAAAACTGCCACCCATGTTTCAAAGGTTAAGCCCACTTTTGGGAGGCCCAGCTTTTGGTGAAGAACATATCTGAAGCAAGAACAATTTTTGGACAGGTTGCCAAGAAATCATTAACAAAAAAAATGAGAAAGTTAACCTAATATATATATACCTATCTCTCTTACTATGAACGAGATAAACACTTAATAGATACTCCAATTTAGTCTCGATATTATTATCAAAGGAGTCAGTAAAACCAGTTCAGTTACTTCTCTTTCTTAGAGCTACCTTAGACTGTATAAATGCAAGACCTCACTCAGCAATATATCCTCCGGATCAGCAGGAGCATCTGTAGGCAAAAGTCAGCACAGCACCGCTCAGATCCAACAGATCTCTCAAAACGCGACGATCTCGCGGCCAGTGCGTGGTGGCTCCCCCGCTATTAACAGTGGTTAACCTTTGGTATTAGTCTAAGATCTTACTCACCAATATATCCGCCTGATCAGCCTCTGTAGGCACGGAGTCAGCCCTGCTCAGTTCCAACAGAGCTCTCAAAACGCGACGATCCCTCGGCCAATGCGTGGTGGACTCCCCGGCAATGAGCTCCGGCATTATAGCTTCCAGTGGTGTGGGATCTACTGCGAAAAGATTAGGGATGAAATAAAGAAACATATCACACTTGTGTTATATTGAAGTATGACTTTGACAGTTTGGGCCGTTTACAGCGTCAGCGGCGTTGGACACTTGGAACACTCCAACAAGTGGATAGTGCTCTGGACAGGGATATCGCATACTCACATTTCTGTCTAAAAGGAATATATCACCATAGACTTCAAAAGAAAAATATTCTCCGAAATAGTGGGACATGTTAGGGGGTTTGGTTTCCGCACTTAGTCCTTCAGGTGGACCATTGTGCGTCATAATAGTGGGACATTTTGTTAGTTCTAAAATGTTAAAATGAAGTAGCTAGCGATTCAGACGTGATGGGTACGGATATGAAAGAAATGACGATAAAACAAAATTTACACTTTTTCTAAACTCATTTTTTCCATCACGTCTGCAGCTAATTTAATTTGATTATTCATTTAAATTTCATGTAAAAGGGGTCTATACTATTGCCAATAAAAAGACGCCATTTTGGGACGACAGGATTTAAATTGCCAACGACAACACAAGAGTACAATAAAATTACAGGCACATAATCTAAAATGCACAAGAACCCAAAAACAAAACAATATTTTTTATCTATACCTACGTCAAGTTTAGACTCTGTAGTGCGCATAGTTCTGTGGCGATGTTATATACTAATTTATTAAACCTTTATTGTGTTGTGTTACATTCGAATGTCCTAAAAAAACTGGCCAAGTGCGAGTTGGACTCGCGCACGAAGGGTTCCGTACTAATATCGCAAAAAACGGCAAAAACATCACATTTGTTGTATAGGATCCCCACTTAAGTATTTATTTTTGTTCATCTGTTTTTAGTATTCGTTATAGCGGCAACAGAAATACATCATCTGTGAAAAATTCAACTGTCTAGCTATCACGGTTGATGAGATACAGCCTAGTGACAGACCGACAGTGGAGTCTTTGTAATAGGGACCCGTTTTTACCCTCTTTAACGAACATTAGATGTTTTTAAGGTTCCGTAAACCCTAAAAGCATCTAATGTTCGTTTGGCAATTAGTCACATTAATACGTTTTATGATAATTTTCATTCCGTTTCGAAACCGGGCTTATGATTCGAATTGCCCGGGACTTTGGAAAAACCTTGACACCTAGCTATAAATAATCTTACACTGAACATAATAGGGTACCTTGTTCCCTGTTAGCTATAATAACATAATATTTTACCCAGCTCAAAATAAACCTTATTGACGTAATAATGAATTACCAAGCATTGATTGACGTCTTTCATTTGTACTTTGTTTATTATGTCGACGATACCATAAAAGGGCTCTCACTAACGGAAAAGGTAATAATTTTCCTTAATTTGTCGATTTATTAATGAACTTTAGACATTTAAAAGTGCCGTTTAATGGCCTAATTGAAATATAATGATATGATTGATTTTGAATTACACATACCATATTCACGCCTTTTCCCCATGGGGTTTGGCAGAAACCTTAGTACGGCACCATTTTTTTTTTTTTTTTGTTCTCGCTGGGAAAACGCATACCCACCCATTGGGGGAATGGGGGGCTATGTGGGACTCCCCGGAATGAATCCGGTATACCCACTAAAATAACCCAGCGGCACTCCCGCATCGTCTTGAAGTGGAGGAGGTCTGGGAAACTGGCAGAGCCTTTACGTCCAGTCCTCCGCCGACGACCGCCCGCCTTTACAGCGGGGCCTTCACGCCCCTCCCTCAGCGGAGGGGCCCGGGAACGACCGCGAGTGCTCGGCCGTTCCCGCCCGACGAGGGTGGTGACTCGTGCAATGCGAGCTAGGGCGCCCCCGCGCCCTTCGCCCGCTAGTCACCACCAGGAGGTGGGAGGAGACGATCGTACAACCGCCTTCTCCCACCCCTTCTTCGCCTGCGGTGCGGCGGCGCGAGAGGATCGTCCTCCCGCGCCCGCTCCGCCGCCTCCTTTTGCGACATCACGTCCTCGCAAAAGGAGGCAACCGCCGCCCAGGCCTCCTCACTCCCCAGCATGGAGTTGACCACACTGGGAAGTGAGAGGTCCTGCCCGACCACTTGATTCAGGGACCGGCGCAGCTCAGCCCAGGCTGTGGACACCTCAAGTGTGTGATGCGCCGTGTCCTTCGCCGCTCCGCAGTGGTGGCACGCTGGAGTTTCCTCCCTCCGGATCCGGTGCAGGTGCGTTCCGAAACAACCATGTCCGGACAACACCTGCACCAAACGGAATGAGAGGAAACCGTGAGGCCGCTCGAGCCAGCCCCGCAGGACTGGACCGTGCGCGTCCAGCGTCCGGCGGCCAAAAGCGGCGGTGGCGAGGTCCTCCGTCCAATGGAGGACGATTGCGTCCCTCGCCTCCCGCCGCACGGCCTCCCGCTCCTCCGTGGCGAGGCGCTCACCTGTTGCATTCCTACTATGTAACACCAAGTTGACACATTTCCGATTATGCAGTATGTAAATATGATTATTAAACAACTTCAAAAAGAAGGAAGTTCTCTATTCGACTGTATTTTTTTTTGTGTGTTGCCTCAGAACTTTTTACTATGTAAACCGATTTTGACGATTCTTTTTTTTATTTGAAAGCTGGTGCTTCTTGTCGCAAAGAAAAAAAAATCTTCAATTTCGGAAGTCGTTGCCAAAAAACGAAGAGACAAAAACAGGAACACCGACTTCCGAAATTTAAGTAATTTTTCACTTTGTCGTGTTTTTATTTGGAAGTCGTTTTGTTTATTCACAGGCTCGCGCTTGACCACTATCTTACCTGATGGTAAGGGATGATGGTGGTCGGTTGTATATTTTTTTAAAAACCTTTTTATTTCGAACAAATAAAACTGATTATTATATGTAAGGATCGCAGCAGGTGGCGTTCTATGGTTAACTTTAACAAGTGATAAACTTACCAAAATAAAAATACTTTCTTATTTTCAACTTACCAGCTACCTGACTGTAGTGTGAATAGTACAGGTACTCCATGTTTTCAACATTCGACATAACATGACTATACATGATATCGATCTCGTTCAACATCAACCAGTCACTTTACCAGCAATTTTTTTAAATTTTCTGTACACAATACTACGGTATACACTTAGTTGAATTTTCACAAATAATTTTATAACACATTCACATAGATATAAACACTTTTGAAGTTACTCAAATATCTTATTTTATGGTTATTACTAAAAAAGGATATTGTTTGTTATTATTTTATTCTTATTCGTTATTTTTGTGTGCCTTTTATCCTAAATAAACTTATTTTCCTATTTCTTCTTTCTTTTTTAGCCAGTTTGCAAGCTTACTTGAACTTCTTTTCAGCAGATATAACACAATAAAATGCCCTTATGAACCACCTTATAAAATATTTAAAATATTGCTTTAAACAAAATTAGCACTATGCTCGTTAAACACAATCACCCTTCTCTCTATTTTACACTAGATTGCAAAATCGAAAACTTTTGGTTCAAAACTTTTAATTTAAAAAAAAAAAAAAAATTTGCAATAAAACACATTAAGATGTCAACTACACAACATTCAATGAACAACTGAATGAATTTTTGCTTCATTTTCCTAACAATCAATTAGTCATAATATAGACTTTATATGTATAGTGATAAGGGCTATATGCTTACAGTTAGTCGGAAATAATGTAGTGTTTGTTAGTAGTGTCTGTTTGTAGCATTACGCGCACGCATCGTGCCTGTATTAATCGAAGGGGTAGGCAGAGACATGAAGGTTACCCGCAATACACCATTGTGCAAAAAAGTGACAAGCCTATTGTCACTAAATGGGCACAGGAAACATACTAACCAGCCATGGAGCAACTGAGAAGTCCTTGAAGATAAAATCCAGTAGATGACACTTTGTCGGGCCTGGGAGTTGAAGCAGCACCCCATGTGCAGAATTAGCGATTCCGAGAACACTAGACTAACGAGGATATTACACACACACATATACATACATAAACTCTGGATTTTTACCCGACTGCCGAAGGAGGGTAATGTGTTTATCAGTCTATGTATTTATGTATGTTTGTTCCTACGTGGCGTTCTAGAGACCAAACGCGTTAGCCGATTTTAATGATTCTTAAGTCAATCGATTCGTCTTAACATTGCGAGTGTCACTGGCTTCATTAAATTTGGAACATAGAAAATTGGCGGATTTTGGGCGGCATATTGTGGGGGGCCAATATTTTTACCGCCAAACCCATCGTGTAAGGTATCAAAATAAAGGGTTTTAAGAGGTGATTTCAAAAAATATATAACACTTTATGTTTAAATGTACCTAATTCGAAAATAAAAAATATTAACTAAAAAGAATAAAAAACCCAAAAACGACCGAACTAAAAAGACGTAAACAAGAAGAAAATCATGCTGTGCAGTCGGAGGATACATCTGGTTTTGGTCAGCCAGCTCGCGAAAATGTATTCTGCAGTTGGTTTTTTCGATTTTTGAATTAACTTTTATATTTTCATAGATATCCCTATACATGCAGAAACTACAGAACGCAACCTGCTAAGATCCTTACATACTCCTTTTGCTTCGCTTATCTCAAATCAAATCTGGTCACACACAAAACTAAACTAAAATTAAATGAACAGACAAACCTATGAACAAAAGCTAGTGTTTCAGACCGGACACGCCGGATACGATAATAAAATTAGAGTTAATTATTGCAATCATTATTCACGGGAAAACAGTCAAGCAGTTAGGTCAGTTACATTATATCGATAAAATATTATGACGATGTACAGGCTGAGTTTATTGTGAGCTACACGTTTCAAAAGGCTTAAAGTCGCCCAAAGGACAATATTGGGTTGTGCTCGGAGTTTTCTTCTTTAATCCTCAGACAGTTTGGACTCGGTGGCCACGTTTATAGCGGCATCAGTGAATTTCCTAGCGTGATCTAATCAGAACTAGAGGTTTCCGTAGGACTACCAAACTATCCCGAAGAATTGCCAAACTTACTTGCCTCTGCAGTGGGCAGGGATGGTCGATGGGACACAAAGTTCTGGAGTGGCTAGGTACCGGATGACGCAACGGTGAAAAGTCTTCCACAAAATTGTTCCAGTTTGATTACCACACGAGTGAAGTCGTTGATAAAATTAGTTTAGTTACGAATTAATGGTAAAATCAGAAAGTATGAAGAATTGTCAGATGGGGTCAATAGAGATATGATTATAATTAATGTTAGTAATGACCGAAATACTACGATAAGAGATAAGATAATATTTTATTTGCTTCGCTTTGTTTTTAATTAGTCGGCCACACCCACATTTTGGTTAATATTATTATTTTTTCCTTTTTTTTTCTAGATAGGCTCGCGCTTGACCACTATCTCACCTGATGGTAAGCGGTGATGTGGTCGACGGTGTAGCACACTTGCTTAGAAATAACCTATTCACTCTTGACTTAAAGATTCCCAGGTTGTAGCTATGAGGAAACACAGACTCCGGCAGGGAATTCCACTCCTTAGCTGTACGCATAATGAAAGTATTTCCAAAACGTTTATTTATTACTTTGCTTTGTTATAAATTCAAGTTCTCCAAATATTACAGACAAATATGTTACTGGAGAGTTTATTGGGCCAGTTCGTATTCCCAGTTAAAACATAAGTGGTGACGGGCGGTTGTTATCGGGCACTGTCTGTATGCAGATCTTTGACCTGTTAAAAACTGCTGGCTCACCCTAATTTGAAAATTCATTTTTATTTCGGTTTGTTTTTACCCGACTGCCGAAGGAGGGTACTGTGTTTAACAGCCTATGTATGTATGTTTGTTCCTATGTAGCGTTCTAGAGACCAAACGCGTTGGCCGATTTTGATGATTCTTACTTCAATCGATTCGTCTTAACCCTGCGAGTGTCACTGGCTACATTAAAATTGGAAAATAGAAAAATGGCGGCATTTGGGCGCCATTTTGTGGGGGCCCAAAATTTTTTTTTCTTTCAGGCCCATCGTGTGGTGTATAAAAATAAAGGATTTCAAGAGGTGATTACAAAAATATATAACAGTTATATCTTTAAATGTACCTAATTCTAAAAAAAAAATTCGTGGATCAAACAAAAAAAGAAAGTTGAAAATAAAAAAAATAACAAAAATTCCGACTGCTTAAAAAGCGAACTTAATAGACGTAAACAACAAACAAGATGAAAATCATACTGAACGAAGGTCGACTAAGAGGATGGTTAATTAAACACTGGACTTTGTATTAAGCGCGTATAATATAAGTATCCACAGTGCTTGATGTTCACAAAAAAAACAATTAGTATTTTTGACCTAGTTGAACGCCGGAGAATCTTAACACCGAGATTCAGGAATCGGCGTTCAACTAACAACGCCATCTATTGACAAAAATTAAAACTAATTTGACCTAGTTGAACGCCAGAGAATCTTAACACCGAGATTCAGGAATCGGCGTTCAACTAACAACGCCATCTATTGACTAAAATTAAAACTAATTCGAAATGAACGAATATTTACATGAACACATACTGTGCAGTCGGAGGATACATCTGCTTTTGGCCAGCCAGCTCGGGCATATGTAACTTCCGACTGCACAGCATGATTTTCATCTTGTTTACGTCATTTTACAAACTTGTTTCTCTTCTTCTATGAATTTTATGAAATCATCCTGTAATCACTAAACATGCGTATTAGATTCTTTGTTTATCTTATCTACGGAGTATCTATTAGAGTATTATAGGAAAACAAATGAATAGTAAATACACTACTACTGATGTTATCAGACTTTCACAGTATTCTGTTATTAGTGCAAGCAAACTTATCCCTGCCGAGCTAGAACGCTCACGCGACTATGTTTTGGTCACGTTATCTCTCGCGACGAAAAACGCCACGATGTATACAATTCGTCCAGTGCGATTTAAGTATCGAACAAAGTTATAAAAACTTTTTGACAAAAATATTAAACCAACTTCCAAAACAAAATATTACAAAGCGAAAAATAGCTTTCTTTTCGGCAGTTGTGTCTTTGGTACATATATTTTTTCGTTTTTGACAACGACTAAAAGTAATTTATCGCTTTGTAGTGTTTTGTTTTGGAAGTCGGTTAATTCGTATTACCCGACTACGACGAAGCAAACGGGAGGGTTATGTTTTTGACCGGTATGTGTGTATGTGCGTTCATCTATTCCCTCATAACTTCTAAACTTCTTGCTGGTTATGCTATGTGACCTCACAATAAAATGAATATGGCGCCCTCATGGGGGCACAAAGACAAGAACAAAAAAGAAGTTTGTGGTATCTTGAACAGGGCTTTTAAAATGAAGGTAGGGTTTGGTACATTATATTTTTGTAAAACGTACTGTTTGCGAGACATCCCGTCAAAGGCATACATTTTTTTTACCCGACTTCGGCGTTGCAAAGTGTTTGTTGATCGGTATGTAATTATGCATTTACGTTCATTTGTTACCTCTGACTCTGCAAAAACCCTAAATTATTTGAAGTAAAAATTAAGTTCAAAAACTAAAACCCGACTACTGAAAAATCACGCTCCAAAAAGTATGAAACAAGAAAATATTCTCGTAAATGTACCCTGGTCGCATGCTACTTACCGTAACAAAACAATACATTCTGCAAAGTAGCATGCGACCACGATCAATTTACGAGAATATTTTCTTGTTTTAGAGCGTGATTTTTCAGTAGTTGGGTATTAGTTTTTGAACTTATTTTTTGGAAACTCGGAGCCTCGGAGGTATCTCACACAACATAACACTTACATATCAATCAATGTGCCAAGCCTTTTCCCAACTAAATTGGGGTCGGCCTCCAGTCTAACCGGATTCAGCTGAGTACCAGTGTTTTACACGGAGCGACTACCTATCTGACCTCCACAACCCAGTAACTGAGTAACACGGTACTCCTTTGCAAGAATGGATTCAGATTTCCTGGCATCTGAGTAACCGTAACGGCTATCAGAGATGAACAAATGATAGTTGCAATGATGCTACATCACAGTGATGGTGAAAATGTAAATACAGCTACCTGCCCGAATTTACAATCAAAAACATATTTACCTCACTTAGCTAAAACCACAAAGTTAGTTAGCAATTCAAACCCACATTATAATGACTAATTATTATTGAAGGCACAAAACCGCAAATTGTTTTTTTTTTCCATTTAACCTGACGTTCATTTCCTCATACTGAATGACCGATAGAATTAGCTTTAAATGTGACTTATTTGGGAAAAAGGGCAACACAAAGTATAGCAGGAAACTTATGAGCACCTATATGGGATTAATCTGTACTAATATTATAATGCTGAAGAGTTTGTTTGTTTGAACGCGGTAATCTCAGGAACTACTGGTTGGCATTGAAAAATTAGTTTTGTGTTGGCTAGTCCATTTATCGAGTAAGGTCATAGGCTATATAACATCACGCTACGACCAATAGGAGCGGAGCATAAATGAAAAATGATTGCAAAAACGGGAAATAAATATTCCTTTTTGCGCAAAAAACATGTATGTAGTGCAGGTAGGGTATGGTAGGTAGAGTAGATGGGTAGGTACGTAGCCAGTTGACGGGAGCGAAGCCGCGTGGGACAGCTAGTAATATTAATATTTTAATTAATAAAATGTGGGATTATTGTGTCGGCGAGTTGAATCTGGCTAGACTGAGTGGCGACCTAACATGAATAGATAGGTATAATATTGATAAGGTTATTGTACCATCTTACTTTTTACCCGACTGCAAGGAAAGGGTTATGTTTTTCGCGCGTATCTTGTGTGTACGTATGTTTGTATTTAATATTCTCTATTACCTCGTATCTTTCAAACTTGACAGATATTTATAATTAATACATCGTTAGATAGGTCTTTGCCGCCCAAGTATTCTTAGAAAAGTTCCGTTAAAAAAGGCACATGGCGGATTTTGGGCACCATATTGTAGGGGTTGCAATTATTATTAAAGAAGTTAAAAAAGAAAAAAAAATGTCCTAAACCCTACATCATAGTAGGTCATAAAGTTTTGTTCTTTATGACCTACTATGATGTAGGGTTTAGGACATTTTTTCATATCTAAGAATACTTGGGCGGCCAAGACCTATCTAACGATGTATTAATTATAAATTAATTTTTCTTATTTTTACTTTTACTTGTACTTTCTTTTTTTGTTTGATCCCCGAATTTGACACCCTTGTCACAAGAAACCCTTGTCACAACCTACCTGGGTACTACCTGGGTAGGAAATACAGAACGCCACCTGCTAATGCCTTAAATGCCAACTTTCGCATTCATGTCGTTGCTAAATAAATTTTATCACTCGGTGGAAACCGTACATAAGTAAACATACATAAACTTTGGTACCTACAACAAACGATGTACTTCTCAACTATTATTATTTATTTATTTATTTATTTATTATTAAAAAATACAGAGTAGACTTATAAGCTACGCACACTCCCGCAAAACTGCACATACAGTTTGACTGCGTTTGTATCTAGGGAGTAGGAAAACACAGTAACATCAACCAGGAAACTTCAGCCAATTTTATTGTTTTATCGGCCATAATTAAAAGTAAACAAAGGAAATTAAAATAACTATAACAATTATTTTATTAATTATTTTTAGTTATTTTTCCTGTAGAAACTAGGTCTAGGTCAGAGTTCAAAAGATATGGTGTAACAGGAAACTTAATAGCTTCATGATTATTAGATTAGAATACTTAAATGGCCTTGGACTGGATATGGTCTATAATACTGCCGGCCGGATTTGGACCACGATGGACAAACTCAATGGATATGAGACTATAACACAGGTGATATTAAACAATGCTAAAGAGAGATTATGCACAGGAAAAACGGCTGTACGTCCATTCCGAGGCATGGGGGCACCAATAACACATATTGCCCGACTTGATAATCGAACCTAAGCTCAGTCGCGCTTGCGACCACGAGACCAAGAAGCGCACAAGTGTGTGCGCAGACATAGTTGCATTCTCGCCACTTGTTCCGGTCTGCTGTTGAAATCTATGGACTTATCGTATGTAAAAGACTCGCTTATCAAACCCAAATTGTTCAAGACAACCTTTCTTTTGACGTCATTTCTTTCCATAATATATTCAAACAAAATGAAATAATTATAGCGCTAAATGTATGGTATAATAACAGATAGTATAGTATCACTTGAAATAACGTTCACATGATATAATTTTCATATCCTATAAAAACAACGACGATATAACCACTTGACGGCGCATACAGTGCCCCGACGCTCGAAAACTATTAGTATTTTATCGCCTATGTAAAGGCTTCGGTACTAGTAACCATTTTAGTTGTGTCCAGTTATTAGACCTGTATGCACGCTAAATAAATACAAATTGTTTTATCTTTTTATTGCAATTATAACGCATCAAAATGCCCTCATGCGCGGTAAAGGGGTATGGGAAACATGCCAAGACATCTAGTTACAAAAAGGATGGCATAACTTTTCATCGGTAAGTAAACAGTACGAAAATTATTTTTAATTTAATCGTATTATGAGACACCGCAGGGATCTAGTTAAAATAGTGGATGGGGTAAACGAGCACACTTTTGAGACCCGCGTTGATGTCTTTTTGAAAAGTCTCGCTCTTTCACTAGACAATTCTAATGCTTCTATCCCTTTCTCTCCCTTTGTATTTTTATCGCAAATATCTGTGCTGTTACTTTTAATAGCTGAAGTCGATATCGATAATAATAAAATTAAACTTAATAAAAAATGTATTAAAAAAATATCTATCTACTTTTAACCGAATTAAAAAAGGAGGGGGTTCTCAGTTCGTCGATTTTTTTCTTATGTATTATGTTGCCGGATTACTCGTAGACGGCTTGACCGATTTGAGAAAATACTTTTTGTTTCTCTATGTCCCCGACATACATATTTATTTTTGTAATTGATTGATTTTGACTAAATAATATTTATATGATTTTAATTGAGTATTTTTAATAATGTTAAAATCCATTTTATCGATATCGACAATTTTCCCTTAATCGAGTTGATCAACCCTAACGATAGCCATACCTACGCAACTTACTTTGAACTGACCAATTGCAGCCGCGCGTTCTTCCTCGTCCCCCGGCCCGCGGTAGTGAGTCGTGTGCTTAGAAGAAATCGGCCTATAAGCTCTCTAGTGGTTATATTCTCTTTGTATAAAAACAAAAAAACCTAATTTCATGTGATCTAATATTATTTTTCATATAACGTTCATTTCATGTAATTTTCAATTTGTATAATGCTCTTTTTGTATAACGTTCATTTGACTTAATTTTCATATTAACTAATTTTCTAAAGTAACGCACCGTTCTTGAGAAAAACAAATTATTGTAGCTTAACCTCAAAACGTCTCCGGCGCTGCGGGAAGTGCAACCCCTTCAGCCCTACGTAACAAAGTATAGCTACCCATGTGCCATATGCTTTCTTACAGCGGGCGAAGGTTACTCTCCCTTCGCACCTCCGGTTTTTATATACACTCTAGGGGTAGCAGCTAAAAGACTACGTGAAGTCGGGAAACCCCGATTCGGTTTTGGAACAGATTTGGCGAGGAAAAATTAAAAAAAAATATCCGTCCACATAAAAGCAAACTTATAACAGGCGATATTCATGTGTTTTTTTTTTATATTCTATAGGCTCGCGCTTGACCACAAAGAAGAAGAGTTTGATTTTCCCTATAATTGTAACACTCGACTACATGTACTGTTTCGATTCAGGATCTTTGAGTTTTTATCATTTGTGTTTATAATTGATAGCTACAGTAATAAGTCTACCATGGTCATTTAATAATGAAAAACATTTTAAAATGTTTCACTGACCCGATATAGAATCCTTGCTTTCAGATTCGGGATCGCCATCTTTTTCTTCGGACTTGGCATCTTGCTTCTGTAACAAAACACATTGGTTAAAAAACAAACAAACACATGGTCGTTATAGGAAATATAAGGGAATTTCAAAAGAAAAAATGTGATTTATCAATATATTGGTATTTGTTAGTAAAATATACGTAATAATAAACATTATCACCAAACTTCAAGTTCCTAGGTCAATGGGAAGTTAAAAAATTCTTTGCTGGTTTCTCATTCCATAGTTTTCCAAAATTATTTAAAACAAAAATACAGCATTTATCGCCTCAACCAGCTCTAAACAAACAAACTTCCGTATCTATTGTATCGTAAATTCGAAGAGGATTTTTTTTTTCAGGCCTCCTTTCATCTGTATGGGAGCCCATAAAATACTTTATTTTTAACCGACTTCCCAAAAAGGAGGAGGTTATCAATTCGACTGTATTTTTTTTATTGACAATTTGTATGTCTTTGGGTGAACAAGATGTAGATACTGTAAAAAATTAAAGACTGTCGCTCCATCCTTTTGGCAGTAAAACCTGTGTGGCAGACGACGGACAGACAGACAGACACGTGAGTGACAGCAATAGTGTGCGTTTCGAGCCTTCGGGTACGGAACCCTAAAAAGTAAAAAAACAATGTTGTGATACCAGTAAGTCACACCAACCCCCAGATTTGGAAAGTTGAAGTTAAGAACGTGACAACCGCTACATTAACGCCGCCAATAACGCGCACAAACCCTCGTAACAAGGGTAAGTAAACCTAGAAACAGCAACATAGTCGGAACTAGACTAGTTATGTTAACTTGGACTAAATCGAGTCTAAGTGCGGCAAATAAGGTTCACTATCTATCTGTGGCACGGCACTCCCTCCACCTTCCCATGGCCCGACCAACTTATGTTATACGGGCCAAATCTTGGGGCGGCTGCGGACATAGCACCCTTGGCAATCTTATTTTTACAGTCCGCAGGCGCTTCTTGATCCCTTACAAATTAGCCACGTGCGTCCCTTCAACCTTCTCCCAAAATTGGACTGGTGAACTTTCACACTACAAAATAGTTCTTCGTCTTCGCCGTCGTACCCCTTGTGCGTCCCTATATTTTAGTAGTTGCCTTTTGCTCCAATTTTTGTCGCTCTAATGCGCTCCTGGCAGCATGCCACTCATGCGCGAACTCCCATAGCCTCGCAAAGTTCGCCGGTAAGCTAACGAGATCCTGGTAATAAACCGCACCGACCTCCATGCAGCTGATCCCATCCATCATCTTACATCTAGCTTCCTCATACAGGGGGAAGACCCACAGCGCATGGTGCAGGTCTTCCTCTTCCATACCGCAGTAGCACATACTTTCCTCACATAACTTCATAGCATGTAACCTTTTCCGAAAACACCCATTTCCCGTGAGAATCTGGGAAAGCTGATAGGATCGACCCAAGTATACTTGAGCCGAGCCACGTCCGGGAAAGTAATAAAAAAAAATATTACCAGTGATTCTTCGTTTTCGAGCTGTTTGTGAGTGTCGCTTTCTCTCCTAAGGGCAGATTCCACGTCACAGCCGGAATCTAACACCCAGAGTAGGATCAGGGTATGGAGATCCAGTTCATCTTCTTTTTGCTCGCTAGAACAAGAGTAACAAATAGAAATACCGGTTATTTTTTTGAAGATTAAATCTTTAAACGTCCAAATTACGTAAGAACGCCCGTAGAACGCCACAGGCTCGAGCACATTACATGTTGAGCCAGTGTCGAAACGAAACGACGCGTTCGTCTATAAATTTAATTAGCGTAATAGCTGTTGCCCACGACCTCGTCTGCGCAGCATTAGTACTTCGAATAGCCTATTTTTTATACCGCGCAAAAATATTTTATGTTTTCCTTACAAACTTTTACCCCCCTTTCCACCCCTTTAAGGACGATTTCGGGGATCAAAACTATCCTATGTCTGTCTCAAACTATCTCCATACCAAATTAAAAATTAACTCAAGTAAATCGGTTTAGCGGTTTAAGCGTGAAAGGTAACAGACAGACAGACAGAGTTCCTTTCGCATTTATAATATTAGTATAGACTAGCTGTTACCCGCGACTCCGTCTGCGCAGCATTAGTACTACAAATAGCCTATTTTTTTTTTTATTTCTCCCCATAGAATTGTAGGTGAATAGGCCGCCTTAATTGAGAAATTATTAGTTCACCATACAAACTTCCACCCTCCACCACCCTTTAAATATTACACCTAAAAAATATTCACGAATCGAGTAAACCCTTTTACTTGCAAGTTGTTGCTAACACAATCTATATCCGTGGAACGGAACCGAACGCCATCGATGTTCATAGCAAAATAATCAGTTTTATCAGACGAAAAACTACTTACGTCGGCACGGTTTCTTTGTAAAGGTTGAGGTATCTGTATGCTATTATTATATTATGTGTGATATGGCTTGTATATTTTTAGAAAATTGCTTCGAATCTGTGTCAGTGTGGTTTGAGCCTAATCCAAAGCACATGTTTAGTAAAGTTAATCAATATTAGTATAAGAGGTAAAATTGTAAGCTGATATTAAATGTTTGTGTCGGAAAATAAATTATTTCAAATCTTCTTAAAACTTACGTATTTTTGTTTTTCTTCTGCGACGCCATGTGTTGTTCTAAGCTGGTCATGTGAAACACATAGTTGTGAATCTCCAAAGCGCTTAACCTGTAACAAGCAATAATATACCATCATGATTGTATATCCCAAAGAGTTTAGAAGACTTTTGTAGAGCTTAATTTGTCAACTCAATCGGTCCAGTAGTTTCGGAGCAAATTGGATTTGACAAACAGACAGACAGATACGCGAGTGATCCTTTAAAGGTTAATTTTTTTCCTTGGAGGTACGGAACCCTAAAAACTAAACAAA
This sequence comes from Orthosia gracilis, assembly GCA_947562075.1. Lineage (NCBI taxonomy): Eukaryota > Metazoa > Arthropoda > Insecta > Lepidoptera > Noctuidae > Orthosia > Orthosia gracilis. The sequence continues at coordinate 10,077,522 of OX387267.1, forward strand.
TTCCTCGTAGCACGTCCATCTATAACAATCCTCAACCAATTTTTTGCAAATGAAAAACGATACATAGCTCATTGGTTAGATTTCTTCACTATTTTCATGTTAAAACGCTTCTTCTTCTTATCGTGTAAGGATGAAGCCACCTCTGGTGTCAGAGTTAATTAAGCTGCCTCTGGGAACTACCCCACTTCCACTTCTTCCACTTCCAGGTAATAACAAAAACAACAAACTTCCAGGTAATAATAATAACAAAAACAAAAAATACTTATAAGGACATATGAATTTGAAAAAGTCACATTGGTACTTGCCCGGATTTGAACCCACGACCTCAAGCTCGAGAGGCGAGGTCTTAGCCACTAGGCCTTCACGACATTAATACGCTTATAGTACAAACGTTATACAAACCTCTTAGCATCCAGCGTGTAGTACATAGCTATCGCGCCATGTCCCTCGGTAGGACAGCAGAGGTACCGCCGCGTGCAGTGCTTCACGTCCACCAGCCATTTGGCGAAGGAATGGTGGAACATCGAGAGGAAGCCCGTTGAACGTTCCATTACTAAGATCCTGAGAACAAAGGAGTTTGGAATTTGTTATTATCATATTCGATCTAATAGGCATTAATCATCCTCATCATTTCAGCCGAAAGACGTCCACTGCTGGACATAGCCCGCCTCCAATTGTTGCTATACCGACTGGTCCCCAGCGTATCGCATACAGAGGATTCCCGCAACCTTGGTCATCGCTTCAACTATGGTAACAAATTTTATTTAATATAGTGCCTGGCACGTAAGTTGGCAAGGTTTTGGCGTAGTGGGGGTAAGTTCGCGAAAATTACGCGAACTGACTAACCACCATATAGGGCGAACGCAACATGGACGCGACACGATTGGTCAGTCGATCCTTGTCATCTGACCAACCAATCGCGCGCTCGGAACTGTCCTAAACGTTACCCCCGTCCCGCTTCACTATCAAAGATACCTACCTAAAAAACTACTTCTCCGTATCTAACGACTCTTGCAAACTTACGTGCCGGGGATTATATGTATTGGTCAAATCGTGCAGCTTTTTTCAAGCTTTTATTTAACTTTCAATGTATGTAAGTGTGTTCGGGTCAAATCTTGCAACTGAATTTTGAAGTAGGTATCCTCCACCGATTAAGATGAAATTTTGCATACAAGATGAATTTGGATGACCATGTATGGTTAGCTAAATGAGATCATTCTAAATCCAATATGGCGGACGGCCCAAGATGGCGGACTAGTAATTTTTTGTGCACTGCTATGATATGGGTATCAAATGAAAGAGTTTGCTGAGGGGAATACGAACACGGCTTGATTAAAAAAAAAAAACGAAATATGGTGGACTCCGAAAGATGGCGGATTAATTATTTTTTATGCACTCACATGATATGGCTATGTAATTAAAGAGTTTGCTGAGAGGAATACGAAAGCTTGATTTATAAAAAAAATCTTTTAATTATTAATTACCTTCTCAACAGATGTAGACGTCGATTAAAGTCTTCTCGAGTGACGCTGTACTCTTTGGTCAGGAGGCACTTGTACAGCATCTCTTCTGTGACGCCGCAGCGAGCTGCTAGCAACACGTCTAGCAGGAGACGGACCTGGAAAACAAAATGTGTTTTCATGGCTGACCATCTAGCAGGAAGTTATGTGAGCTCTCAAGCAGTCTCACCTATGATGAGCATAGCAGATATGTTTTCATCCCACAGATAAAGCTAAAGACTCCTGTCATTTATCAAACACAGATCCAGATTCCATGATGCTACGAAGAAATAATCCATTTAAAAACCATATTACACGTTTCCCTATCTGGGAATCGAAACCGGAACAACAAATTCAGAAATCTTTTTTCTTTTTTTTTATAAAAAACGTTAACATCGCTTAATTTTTTTGTTAAAAGTTTTTTTCCTCTTTATAGTTTTGGTACCTTATATTACCATGAAAATACGCATTATTAAGGATAACTCAAAAACTACTCGCCAGATCTTGATCAAATTTAAAATAAAATAAAAACATCAAAATCGGTTCCGACACGTTATTTGGCAAGGTTTTGGGTGTAGTGGGGGTAAGTTCGCGCATATTGCGCGAACTGACCAACCATCATATAGAATTTAGAGCGAACGGAACGTGGACGCGACACGATTGGTCAGTCGATCCTTGTGTCAACTGATGAACCAATCGCGTGCTCGGAACTGTCCTTAACGTTCGCCCCGCCCCGCTTCACTACCACAGAGACCTAAAAAACGACTTCTGCGCATCTAACGACTCTTGCCAACTTACGAGCCGGAGATTATAAAAAGTTCGAAGGTAACACACATAAAAAAATACAGACGAATTAATTTGTATTAAGTCAAAGTTATGTCCTCAAAGTCAAATTTCTTTATTTCAATTCGAATTGAATTTGAAACTCAAAGTAATGTCGTCAAAGTCAAATTTCTTTATTTCAATTTGATTTGAATTTGAAATTCAAAGTTATGTCGTTGAAGTCAAATTTCATTATTTCAGTTTGAATTGTGAACCGCCTCCTTGTTGAAGTCGTTTAAAAACTCGATGATATGAACGCCTCAGAACTATACTTTAGTAAATCTTCTGTGTCTCTGGCAACCTTGATGGGGGAAAAGGCGTGACTTTATGTATGTGCTAGCTGACTCCCGGGGCTTCGCTCCCGTCAATTGGCTACTTACCTACCTATCATACCTACTCAGCCCACCTACCCTACCCTACCTACCATACCCTATCTAGCCTACACTACATTCCCTACCCCACCTAACCTACCCTACCTACCCTGCCTAATCATGTAGTACATATTTTTGATGTATCATCAATAGTTTTCTCTGCGTACGCCAAAGAATGAATTTTATATGCAATGCAATTTTCATATGAATCTCTAATTTTTATGGTCATAGTGGCTTCCAAAAAGGTAGATATATATGCTGTCAAGGACTTTTATTTAGAACTATTTAAGACAAACAATCCTAAGGTACATTATATTTGTGTATCTTCAACGGTTTAGGCAGCGCACGCGAAGATAGCTCTCAGAGGGCAGAATTTTTGCCGACTTACTTGATATTTATCTTTATATTATGAGCAAATTACAAAAAAAAACATTATAAATTGTAGCCTATGTGTTATTCTGATGTATAACCTATACTACTGTGAAGTTTCATCCAAATCCGTTTAGTAGTTTTTGCGTGAAAGACTAACAAACATACATCCATCCATCCTCACAACCTTTCGCAATTATAATATTAGTAGGATGTACTGTAATATCCACTTACCTTAGTAAATCTCCTGCCATGGAAGAGTCGCTGCGCCAGCCATAAGTAGAGTCCATTCAGTGTGCCTGGTATCTCACGGATTTCGCGTAGAGCTATGAATCCGTCTGCGACGCCGTCTAATACCTGCAACGTAAAGACAATGATAGGTAAGGAAATGCCTAATTTGTCTATATAGGCCGGATCTGTTTTTCCATGATTTAAACAAACCTAGATTTGTATAGGAGACTATTCGTTACAGCTCAGAATAGGCATGTTTCCTGGATAGAACAAGTGCGAGTCGGACTCGCGCAACGAGGGTTCCGTACAAACCTCAGCTTAAAGGTATTATAGACCTGAGTATTTGATATGAATTTCAATTTAATACCTTTACGCGTTCATGAGGAAAGGGGGTAATAAGTTTAAAATTATTAAAAATATTTTTATTATATGATGTAACTAAAAATTTACGGTTTTCGCAATTATTCCTTTATCTGTGCTATAAGACGTTGCTTCGTACCAAATTTCAAGATTCTGAGGTCACGGGAAATACCTTGTAGATTTTGATTCCCTTGCGAGTGTCGATAATTAGCGGCATAAACGGCTGTATCTTTTGATTGCGTTGGCTTAGAAGTTAGATTTTTTTCACAGCTTTCAGGGACAGTAGACCTGAATATTTGAAATTTCAGCTTGATACCTCCACGCGTTCCTGAGAAAAAGGGTCTTGACAGACAGACAGACGGACGGACGGACAACAAAGTGATCCTATTAGGGTTCCGTTTCTTCCTTTCGAGGTACGGAACCCTAAAAATGATAATTCTATTAAGTTCGTCAGTGAAATTATCAAATAATATTGAACACTTATTTTTTGCTTTATCAAATCAATAAAAACCGGTCAAGTGCGATTCGGACTCGCGCACGAAGGGTTCCGTACCATTATCACAAAAAACGGCAAAAAAATAACACGTTTGTTGTATGAGAAGCCCTACTTAAATATTTATGTTATTCTGTTTTTAGTATTTGTTGTTATAGTGGCAACATAAATACATCATATGTAAAAATTTCAACTGTCTAGCTATCACGGTTCATGAGATACAGCCTGGTGACAGACAGACAGACGGACGGACCGTGGAGTCTTAGTAATAGGGTCCCGTTATTACCATTTGGGTACGGAACCCTAAAAATGTGACGTCACTTGTCAGTGTAAAATGTAACACGGCGTGACGTCACGCGATATTTCAACGCACTGTATCTTCGTCATTTTTCGTTAACGTGTCAAAAGAAAAAAAAATGTGTCTAATATTTTGAGGTAATACTGACAGACTAAATATATTTTTTATCATCTTCCCAGATTACGCAGATCGTGGGTTAGGAACCAGACACACAACAAGCACTTTGTGTAATTTATTTATTTAGGACAGCTGCTTTTTACCCGACTGCCTAAGGAGAGCAATGTGTTTATCAGTCTATGTATGTGTGTATGTTTACTCTTATGTGGTGTTCTAGAGACCAAACACATGACCAATTTTGATGATTCTTACGTCAATCAGTTCTTAACCTTGCGAGTGTCACTGGTTACATTAAAATTGTAAAATAGAAAAATGGCGGATTTTGGGCGCCATATTGTAGGTGCCCAATTTTTTTTTTCTTCCCAACTCATCGTAAGGGGTATCAAAATAAAGGGTTTTAAGAGGTGATTTCAAAACAATATAACACTTATATGTTTAAATGTACCTCATCCGAAAAAAAAAATGTTAAATAGTCGACAGGATATAGAGAAGAGAGCGGTCTGAATACGTTTTGTTATTTTCTAATAACAATTCGTGCTTCAACCCACATATTATTATAACCAAAGGCTCTGTGACTTGTAGACCTCGCGAGTCTGACTTTTGGATTTTTTTATTGATTCAGAATCGACAAAAAAAACCATATAATTATCGAACCTGCTCACACAGGACAGTCATAGAGTAACATAACATAACAGTCGGACATCCGGACAGACATACGAAAGCATTTTTGTCCAAACTGAAACGGAGACGCTTCGTGCTCGCTCGGTCAATGAATTTAAGTTAATTTCTAGGCAAGCGTGCTACCCCGTCGACCACATCATCGCTTACCATCAGGTGAGATAGTGGTCAAGCGCGAGCCTATCAATAAAAAAAAGGCTACACAAGCAGCTTACCTTCTCCAAATACAGCAGACATCCATCACTCTTGATCCTCAGATGATCTAACGCTGCAGCCGCAGCCGCCGCTGCTGTCGAATCGCTTGACACACGAGCTCTGGAAACAAACATGACTTGTTCAACATTTTGTACAGACCTTTTCTTTTTTTGGAACAAACCCACCGTGTACTATTCCCAAACCTCTGCAACCCAGAATCAACAGTGGCGACCACCAGAAAAGCGCCGAGGCAATGAAGCTCGACGAATTCCCAGCGAATGAATTTAACTGTCTTGGATCCCGCGACGAAATTGATCAGAAAAGAATAATGGAGGAGTAGGAAAAAATACAAATTTCCACTTCCCTCCATACCAAGCAGTAAATAGGCACAAAGGATCGTTTACAATTGGGATAAGCCCAGTTGCCTAGCACCACGGGTAAAAATTAGCATTAGTATTAATGGGTTCCAATTTGATTCCAATAATAGGTATGGAATTAAATTTGATCTAGTTTCTACAAGTTTCATATAACCCTGGATGCAGCCTGTATATTATCCAACATAATATTGCGTTCATTCTGCCAAAGAATACACTCCCTAAAGATGTGATGTGCAGATTGTACATATTCGCAGTAGATCATTGACATAGAGGCGATTGTACAGACTTGCAACTATTGTAAGAACATTGAGACTGAGGAATTCCACCTCAGGACGAAAGGCCAAGAAATTCATAATGGAAAACTAAAAGTATGCCCGACCTGGGGTGCGACCATAAGCTCTTAGAGTACGGTTATTTTGAGTGTGTGTAAGGGACAGATGTATACAATTCATATAAATCTGTCCCTCACGCACACTCAAATAACCTGACTCTAAGAGCTTATGGTCACCCCCCTGAAAGGCGAAAGTGTTGAAAGGCATCCACACATTCCTACTACTACTTCTTACTACTACTAGTGGTGTCTCATCCCATACATAGAAACCGTGCCGACGTACTGTACTGATTATACTGATTATTTCTTGTACATCGACCGCGTTCGGTTCCGTTCCACGGATATTGAGAGTGATCTATCTATCGCCGTGGAACGGAAACGAACGCGATCGATTTACAAAAAAAAAAAGGTATAATCAGATGAAAAACGCTAGTTACGTCGGCACGGTTTCTTTGTATGGGATGAGGCATCATGCTAGTATTATACTATCTGTTCTACTGCTCAGCAGCATCACGGTTATAAAATGATGAGTAGGCTCACCTAAGCCGTGGCTCAGTATCCAACCGCGCGAGTACGTATCTCTGCACGTCGGCCGACACGTGAGCGCGCTGTAGCTCATCCAGGGTTATCTTGCGGAAACCTGAAGATTTAATGACACAATTATAATAATGAAAAAAAATAAGAAAGTAAACAATATTTAAGGGCCTACATACGTTTTAGTGCCGTAAAACGGTAACTTTCTAAAGCATACTCCTCAGTAACGACTAGGTCAAAAGGTTTGAAAACAAAAAATATATATATTATTGATTCATGTTCATTATTTTATTAACATGGTTTTTTCGTATAACAAATAGTTTTGCTTTAAAAAAAAAAATTTGCATCACGATATTGTTCGCAATTTTTCGATACTCCTCCAAAACGACTTGGATGTTTCAAAATATTTTTACACAGAAAAATTGATGGCTGCAATTTCTTCATAACTGACATAGCATATGTAAATCAAATAATATTTTGCAAACAAAACTGTTCAAAAGGAGGTTCAATATTGATATTTTAGCATCGAGCGGGCGAACGGCCAATACTGCGTTTACACTGGGGCGTATATATCGCCTTAATATGATACAAGCTTTAAAAAGAGTCTGTTACACACGAAAGTAACAAAGACGAAGCTCTATGCAGCCGACCTTTTCTAAAACTCCTTGGGCTAGCGTAGACTGCGAAGCGCAATGCAGTGTGCTTTTAATTTACAAACAAATATTAACGTTGCACTATTGAAATAAAGTTAGAAATGAATGTAAGTAAATCTGGAGTCGAAAATAAATAAGCTTTAACTGCGTACCTTCCGTATTCAGGTCATATATTTGCGCCTTAAGCACCATAAACCACGATGGCATGCCTATTTCCGGGATTTCACCGGCTTCTAATGCCAGATAGTAAAACGGGTGTTTTACAAGAGTGGTGTTTTCTGTTTGAGAATAGGCAATTGGGACAATTATAGGCTCGATATTCGAGTTGCCAGCTTGTAGGTTTTTTATCGGTAACATTTTGGGGAGTGTGCGATGGAATTGCATGATCTAATTTCACCTAGCCCGTTTCATCATCGGACGACCAGACGTACGGCGATGCACCATCAGTACATGGTGGATATCACACCCATAGGCACTAATCTTTTGAGAATACTTTTATTACGCGTACAGCGAAGGAGTGGAATCCCTGCCGGAGTCAGTGTTTCCCGATAGCTACAATCTAGGGGTCTTCAAGTCAAGAGTGAATAGGTTACTTCTAGGCAAGCGTGCTTCACTGTCTACCACATCATCGCTTACCATCAGGTGAGATAGTGGTCAAACAAGTCTACTTAAAATAAAAATAAATATTGCCTTTACCTGTAAACATCCTGGTGAGGTTCCTACAATGCTTCCTGGCGCAGCAGACCAGCAGTAGCCACTGCGGGAACAGATGCTGGTGACGTGAGAGTAGACTCGCAACGCTAGTGGAACCTTCCGTGCCTTCGCGGTCGTCGCAGACACCTGTAAAGGCCAAATGCAGAGGTATTAAGAACATTGTCATTGTCTATAATGTATTTGCCGCCAGATATGGACCAGATCTGACGTAACACGAATCCTTCGCACAATGAGAGTTGACGCCGTGATTCGAATGTATGCTAGGTGTTTTTTTTAATATCTCATAACTCTAGGTTATGAATGAGACCATATCAAAGAATCAGCTGGCATATGAATTATTTTTCAATTAACATTTTCGTTTTCATTTTTCATACAAAATTGTTGGGAATAATCACGCCATCCGAAACGAAGCAATTATTTTTTTAATAAATTTATTTTGATTTATGATATCTTTGAAACTATGCTTTTTTCAGGCTGTATGCGGGACGCACGGGACCGGTCAGTGTGGCGACGCTTGGGGAAAGCCTATGTCCAGCAGTGGACGTCTTTCGGCTGATATGATGATGATGCATTTTTGGCATATATTCATTTTGTGACATCAGGTCATTAGTTCGTAAGTGGCGGCATAGATGTCGATAGTAGTCATAGCGGATCGACGCGATGCGACAAACGTAAGCGAGTGAAAGAGATAGTTATACAATGCTATCTTCACCTTCAACATTGATACAAAAATAGCTACTGTGCAAGGTCTTGCAGTCAATTCAGAGACAAAAAGATCCGTTGTGAGTATTATACATATGTATGAAGAACTAACCGCCCATTATCCCTTCATCAATAGCGTCGACCAGAAGAAAGAGACACTGTTTGGGAGGGTCGATCTCTAGTAGAGGGAACAGAAGAGCCTTCTTGAAGCATTCGTCTGGGTTCTTCTCCAAATTCTGAGGTAACAGTGCCTGAAAACGAAAATATTTACGTTATATTTCAGTTAATTGGTACTAATTAGGAAATCTTGTCCCGCAAACGCGGGATACTGTCCCATTTTTGCGGGATCAGTAATGCGGGATCCACAGGATTGCGGGACTGAAAAAAAAAATTGAATTCGAAAAAAAAAAATGGGTGCAGACATCGTTTTAGGGTCGATTTATATTTTTTTTTATTTTGAACGTACACCGTCAAACAGTGGAGTAATCGTCAGACTACGTTTGTATGGAAGAATGATCGACTAGGGCGACCTTAAATTAAAACTCACCTGTTGAATCTCAGGCTCCGACAACAGCTTATCATAATACGCATTCGCAATCAAAGTCCTCGGACTTATTGGCAGACTAGGAATGGGTGGAGGTACATCATCTTCTTTCCTCTTCTCTACCTTCTCGACCACATCCTCTACTTCCTTCTCGGGCTTCAGTATGTTCTGGTACTCTGGCAGCTCTTCTTTGGGGGTAGAAGGTCGTTCAGGTTTGGTTTTCGCTGGTGAACTTTCTGCTGATCGTAAGTCACTTTTGTTCGGGTACCTGGAATGGTTGTGGCGTGTGTATTCTATATTGACTGTTGTAGGGTACTAAGTGGAAGAATATTTGAGTAAGACCCATCTTGTGGAGGGTCTAGAAATAACTCGGACACTTTGACCCATTGGGATCTATTGTGGTCGAGTAAGACCCATACTCTTTAATCAAAAAGTATTTAAAAATTGTCTCACAAAACAGCAGTTACGCTGTGTACAATTGTACATCTACTGAGAGGGGGAAGAAATAAATGCGCCAATTTAGTGAGGTGGACTTTTTTGGGGTTGATTTTGTTTTCAAAATTGTATGATGGCCCTGACCCGGCGAACTTCGTTCCGCCTAACAAATTTCTAAAATAAAAAAAAAATTCTAAGATAAACGTAGCCTAAGTAACTCCTTATTACATCAGCTACCTGCCAATAAAAGTCCCGTCAAAATCGGTCCAGCCATTTCAGAGATTAGCCGGAACAAACAGACAGACAGACAAAAATAGGAAAAAAAAATATTTTGGTGTATGTACCGTATATATATTCATATACATGTAGTAAAAAACGGTTATTTCAATATTACAAACAGACACTCCAATTTTATTTATATGTATAGATTTAATGAGTGAAAAAGGCCTGGAAAATTATTGCTATTAATTAGTGTGTAGTGTGAACCACGGCGAAGTATGTTTATACATATTTATATTAACTGCTCATGTTATTGACCAAAGTGCTGTCTTTTTTTGTACATTACCCTGTTTTTATTTAACTTGCAATGTATGTATGTAAGTGTGTTCGGGTCAAATCATGCAACTAAATATTAAAGCAGTTATCCTCCACAGATTAAGATGAAATTTTGCAAACAATTTGACGTCATTCTTAATCCAATATGACGGACGGCCCAAGATGGCGGACTAGTTATTTTTTGTGCACTGCCATGATATGGGTATCAAATGAAAGGGTTTTGCTGAGAAGAATACGAAATCAACTCGTTTAAAAAAAAAGATTTTCAATGTTTTTTTTTTTTTAGCTTTTTTTATTGCATTTATGAACAGTCAAATGCTTGGTCATTTGACTTATAATACAATAACCTTTTCATACATCTCAGTATTACTCCCCAGCTCCTTCATAAAAAGCTCTTTTCTCACAAAACTATAGTCAAACACATACCTGAAATTAGCAACCGGTATCCTCGACTTAGGCGGACTATTCTCCACTTTCCTGTCTTCTCCAGAGCTGTCGTTCTTCTGCTCCGTCGACAAACTCTTCTGTAACACGTTAGCTTTCTTCTCAGATAACGGCTCAGAAGATTGCCTGAGCAGTCGAGAGTTCCGTAACTCTTTGGATTGCCGTTGAGAAATGTTGCGAAGGAATAGATTCTCGTGGTTTTCGTAAAGTCGAAGGTCGTCTTTTTCGTCGTTGACAAAGGGATTTGTTGGTTTCACTGATGATCTTGGCAAGATTTCTGGCAACTGGAAAATTACATAAAATTATCGGTTTCATTTCGGGGAGTGTGCGATGGAATTGCATGATCTAATTTCACCTAGCCCGTTTCATCATCGGACGACCAGACGCACGGCGATGCGTCATCGGTACATGGTGGACATCTCACCCATACGCACAAAACGTTTTGGGGACACTTTTATTATGCGTACAGCTAAGGAGTGGAATTCCCTGCTGGAGTCTGTGTTTCCCGATAGCTAAAACCTAGGGGACTTAAGGTCAAGAGTGAATAGGTTACTTCTAGGCAAGCGTGCTTCACCGTCGACCACATCATCGCTTAACATCAGGAGACGTAGTCAAGCGCGAGCCTATTGATAATAATAAAAAAAACCTTCAATTGAATTTAAGTAATCAGTTCAATAGAGGCAGAGCTGGCAGGGCAAGCATATCCAGGGCGAAATATTGATAGCTGAGTAAAGGTCTCGCCTAACTTCTTGGCCGCCCTGAAGTTGGTTGCAATGGCTGCGCAGTAGTAAATCTCATACAAAAACAGCACCGTTTCATGCCTTGCGCATAAGGCAAGCCAACTTCAGAGCAGGCCAGAAGTTTGGCGAGCACTACAGATGGTTTGCTGTAAGAACACCAAGAATATTTCTTAAAAGTTTCAGATATATTCTCAAACGTTTTGGTCAGGGATCAACTTTCAGATTATCAAAAACATTTTTAACAAACAATTTAATCAACGAAATAAGGAAATATAAAGGAAATAAGAATTGGTTCACAATTCTGCGGAAAAATGATCAATAAATCCTTTTTTTTCTACCTTTAGAGGTGGTTTTTAATTTTAAAATTTAAATGGGACCAACTTTGAGGTATATTCTTTACAAAAGCTAAAAAAAAAGAATTTTTGAAATCGAAACTCTATAAAAAGTTATGAATATAAAAAAACAGCCAAAAGCGAGTCGGACTCGCGCACGAAGGGTTCCGTACCATAATTAAAAAAAAAACGGCAAAGAAATCACGTTTATTGTATGGGAGCCCCACTTAAATATTTATTTTATTCTGTTTTTAGTATTTGTTGTTATAGTGGCAACAGAAATACATCATCCGTGAAAATTTCAACTGTCTAGCTATCACGGTTCATGAGATATAGCCTGGTGACAGACAGACAAACTGACGGACCGCGGAGTCTTAGTAATAGGGTCCCATTTTTACCCTCTGGGTACAGAACCCTAATATACATGTCGAATTGAGAATCTCCTCCTTTTTTTTTCGTTGGTTTAACGATGGATTTTAATGGGAAACGAGGACATGCTGTTCCATCCACAAATAAATTGTGTAAGGTTAGGAAGATGATAATTACACCTACATCGTCAATATTGCTGAGCGGCGCATCGGCGTGCAGGTCCTTATATTCTTCTCGCTCGTGAATACGGTGTATAGTTCGCGTGCGACGACCGCTGGAGCCGGCGTCTTCATCGTCTGTGCGCTGGTCTGGAAATAAAAGAATATAAATACATAAATTGTATATTAGACGACATCGCGGCAGATTCAGGCGAAGATGGCGGGAAGAGCTTGAAGCCTAGCGCCAGGATTGGTCCACAATCACCCTAAACCGTAAAGAATGGAAATAACAAGTAAAATTTAAAAACCCCTCAACATATTCTTATTTCATCACACTAATAATATAAGCGAAAGTTCGTAAGTGTGTGTGTGTGTTTGTATGTTTGTTACCTCTTCACGCTCAAACGGCTGGATGAAATTTCGGCACATAAATAGATTATAACCTGGAATAGCACATAAGATATTTTTTATCCCGGGAATATGTTCCCTTGGGATAATTTTTGACATTCAAACCGGTGGCAAAAGCTAGTGCTCACACTCGCTTCGATCGACAATCTATTGAACACGTAATTATGACACGATATCTTGCGAAAACACCCCGATTCAATCAGTAAAACGCTCATAACTTTTGAACAGATGAACCGATTTTCACCAAACATAGCTGAGAACACTCTCGATAAAGTCACCTTTCAATAAAAAAACGAGATCAAAAGCGGTTCATCCGTTTAGGAGCTATGATGCCACAGACAGAGACACAAATACACAAAAACACGTCAAACTTATAACACCCCTCTTTTTCCCTCGGTGCTTAAAAACTGGCGAAATGTGAGTGTACTTATAGGTGCCTAACACTTCGAGGAATACAGGAGTTATGTTTTTTTTTGTATTTTCGCGTTTGAGCACTATCTCACCTGATGTTAAGCGATGATGAGATCGAAGGTGAAGCACGCTTGCCTAGAAGCAACCTAATCACTCTTTACCTAAAGAAAGGTTGTAGCAATCAGGAAACAAAGGCTCCGTCAGGGCGTGATGTTATTTTTGTGTATTATTAAAACCTAACGGCACACAAGACTTGGCTATTTATCAAATATTTCGCGTTAATATTCATACAACACTCATACATAATGTATCGTCATTGTCAAGTTACTGACCTTAGGTATGTCTTTGTTTATTGTATGTCGCCAAGCCGTCTGTCCGGTAAGCCATACATTAATAAATTAATTTGTGAATTGTGGGACTATCAATACCGCACGGGTTTTTTTAAGAAATAATGTAATGATCAAATCCAACCCGCATCTTTCCGGAATACAGCATCGATATAGTCATCACATCAAAATGTTAAATAAAATTCAATTTTTAACCCCCGACAGAAAAAAGTGGGGTGTTATAAGTTTGAAGTGTGTTGCTGTGTATTTATGTCTGTCTGTGGCATCATAGCTCTTAAACGCTTGAATCGATTTGGATACAGTCAGGTCACTTTGTCGACAATGTTCTTAGCTATGTTTGATGAAAACCGCCCGTTCAAAAATTTAGCACTATTTAATTAATACTCGTAGTTGCACCGTACAAGGAATAAAACATTTAAATTTTGTTTCTTTCGCGAAAGAAAAGCATTATTATTACGTAGATACCTTCACTATCAGCCAGGAGTGGTTTGGAGCTCTCTTCACCATCGTCTCCGAGATCATGGAAACGACTGATCAGCCTCTCTTCTTCAGAATTACGCCTGGAACAATATACAAAGTCAAAGTCAAAACTCTTCATTACAATAAGGCCATTAAGCGGCACTTTTGAACATCAAATAATTAAATTTAAAAGTAATAATAATTGATTTTACCGGCCATTCGGAAAAGTAGCTTGTCATAAAGAAGAACGGCTAAAAATCTCCAAAATTAGTCTTAAAAGAAAAGTGTTTTACAACATGTACATACATACATTGTGAATATAAGTTTGTTTGTTACGCTTTTACGCAAAAACTACTGATCCGATCATCATGAAACTTTGTACATATATTCTTGGAGGTATTAGAAGTAACATAGGATACTTCTTATATATAAAAAAAAAAATTGGCTTCGCTGCGAGCGAAGCCGCGGGTATTAGCTAGTTGATTCATAAACGTGAAAACTTTGCCACCCAGACTAACACTTCTATATTATGTATAGGTATAAAGTATTAGAAGTCCTAACAGGTAAATTCATTCATTTGATAAATAGGAACATGGTTCTCACAAACTTAAAAATATTGCAAAGACAGGTAATATACCTAATTCAACAACAACGAAACAGTGTGTGAGGCATTTTCTTAAACAAAAATAGAAGAAGAAAAAAGAATATATAAATTAACCAGTTCGATTTTGTTTACTCTAAAGATTAACCTATGGAGCAGGACCAGCATGTTTCCAAACATTCTTATCTACATTGAACCTATGTATATTCTTATACACTAGTTCAATTAAATTTGGTATAGAAGTGGTTTCAAGAGGACGTAGGTTCTGGAACTCCAGGCAGGATGCACTTTACATGAGTGAGAAATTCGGAATTTCATAGAAGACATGGGACATCAATCCAAATTATTTTCACTATTTTTTTTATCTTTGCCCGACACTAGTATTCTTTTTTCATTCACTAGTAATTTCTTCCTGTATCCTGGGTGCGTTTACAAACATATAAACTCACACACACAAACAACCAGAACCAGAACAACTATCTATAGGTCATACAAATATTTGTTCCGTGCGGGAATTGAACCCGCGACACGCAACGGATCAGTCAATCGCTCAACCACTGCGCCAACCGTGCGCCCAAACAAACTTTAAGTTCCATTCCCTCACACGGAGGGAGGCCTGTATCCCAGCTGTGAGTTTTATGGTTGTAATTTACTAACAATATTCCCACAAACTCTAGGTACTTTTTCAACTAATACAATTTAGAGATGAAATTGTTTGTAAAAAGTAATCTCGGAAAATACTAAGGCCATAACAAAAATTTTTTTTTTTTTTTTTCTCAATCTAATGTGCCGCTTAGTGGCGTAATTGAAATAAACAATTTTGACTTTTGATAGAAAGCTACACTTTCGCTGAGTGCCATCGGATTTTAATTCTGGAAAAAAGGACGTTTCCTCTGAAATAGGCCAAGAGGCCGAAGCCACGTGAACTAAGTGTTTTTTTTATAAATACATAATATGCTCTTGACTTTTCGCTTGGTAGAAAACGATGGGTGAGGTACCAGAGCGTTCACCCAAAAGAAGCTCATTCACTCGCAGTTTGAATGCTGGCGGGTCATAATAGATAGTAATTAATCTAGACTTTAACTACTTACCTATGAGTGTGCGTCTCAGACAGCCTTGGAGACAGGTCACAGTTGTCAGGGCGAGCCCTTCTTGAGGAATGGCTAAGAATTTGCATCGCGAGGGTGCGCACGAACTCGCCGGGACGCAGACTACTTTCTGTATGACTCTGAAAATGAAAGGAAACCGATGTAAGCAAAATTATAAATGAGTTCTACGCAACATCTTTGACAACTTAAGCCGAAAGATGTTTTTGGTAATGGGAACTGTCTCTCATGTCATCTCAAAGAACGCTTTAAGTTCCTCTGAGACACCCTTTCTAGGACCTTGCGATCCTCGGCAAATCTAAAATTTCGTATCCGTATGCATTCCACTTCCTTCTTTGACAAATCTTTCACGATTCAAGCAGCTCGGTTTTGGAATGTATTACCTATTGAAATAAGACGTGCTCAAACACTGCCAACGTTCAAGAAAATGGTGAAAGAGCATTAACTTTCACTATAATTATTATTCTTCTCCTTTCTCTGTTATATATTTGATGTGTAATATATTATGTAATATTGTATGTATGTTATTAAGTGTGTGTGAGCCCTGAATTCTTCTCATATCGTTCACTCCATCCAAAGGTTGTCTGTAAGAGATTGCCTAGTACGATAAGACTGTCCATTGTACACTTGTGTTGGTGAACGTTTGTGCTGTACGTTTTTTGTGGTCTACAATAAATAAATAAATAAACTGTCGAAATATTTTCACGTAGCCATATCTACATGGCGGAGAGAGATAGTGGCATCAGCTGGACTCCTTCACAAAAGGACTGGGCCAAAATACCAGCAGAACAGAAAGAAGATTTATTTACCTGCAGAAAATGTCTAGCCAGCAGTCTTCTGTTGAGAGCTCGTTGCTGCCTCGCCTGTGGCCCTTGACCTGGCTCGCTCAGTTCCTGACATAGAGCTGTTTTACCGCTGCCAGCGTCACCTGAAGATAAGATGATAATGTTTATTTTTCCTGTACGTAGGCAGAGAAGTATAGCAAAACCACATTTTGTCAGTTACGTTTATACAGAGGCCTTTAATCTCCAAAGACTCCTGGCTGCTGTTACAAGAAATTTCTTATAAAAATGTCAATACAACACATGACCTGACCAGGAAATTTAAGCCAACTACATTTTCTTTTTTTATCGTCTATTGGCTTGCGCGTCCATTCTCCGAGGCAGATATTAAAATTAGTTAAGATGTAATTTCCAAGAGGTACAGTAAAACAATTATCCTGACGTTAGAATAGACGATTGGATCGTCAAATGCAACGAAAAATACTTTTAGGTGATCATTCTTCTAAATGAAAGGTTTCTTGCATAAACTTACCCAGTATGAGCGCGCCGCAAGTCTTGCTAACAGGCCGCTGCTCCAGACAATGCGCAATCTTCTGGAAAGCCCACTCCCGACAGAAGAACCTCCTCTTGTCCGTAGATATGCTGGTCTCGGTCACTTTGTGAGCTGACGATGACTTGCGGACAGGTCGGGTCTCCTTATCGTGGGCTCGAGGAGCTATTGGGCTGAGTGGTGTGCCTGTAAATAGAAGCAAGGATTTGACAGATGGCTATAATCTTAATTTTTCGGGTTGGTTTTTACGGTTGGTAGAATAGTTGATAGACAGTATAGATGGCCCAGTGGTAAGTCGGAGGATACATATTCGTGAGCTCGCTGACCAAAACCAGATGTATCCTCCGACTGCACAGTATGATTTACTTCTTGTTTAGGTCTTTTTAGTTCACTTCTTAAGCAGTCGGGTTTTTTTTAGCTTTTTTTTTCTTTTTTTCTACAACGAATCGATGCATATGGCGCCATCTATTTGAACCAAATTTTCTGTGTTGCGCTGGGACGCCGTGACTGCAGTAATGAATATGGTGGTAGAAGATCCTTCCCTAGACGACCTTTAACATAACACAAGTTCAAGCCTATATTGTCCGAACGGTTGTCATAGAAGGCGACCCTGTTGCCATCAAACGGACACAAATCCAGACGCCGACTACTACTAAGAAATTCCAATAACACCGCCCGTCCCGAGAATCGAACCCAGGACCTTGTGCTTAGCATTAGCGCTTGCGATCACTAGACCAAATAGCTGTAGAGCTATATGGTCATAACATT
This sequence comes from Orthosia gracilis, assembly GCA_947562075.1. Classification (NCBI taxonomy): domain Eukaryota; kingdom Metazoa; phylum Arthropoda; class Insecta; order Lepidoptera; family Noctuidae; genus Orthosia; species Orthosia gracilis. Next base: position 10,095,275 of record OX387267.1, read on the forward strand.
AACTTCTAACCAACTTTCTCAAATAAAATGAAATAAACCTCGTGTAGCTACACAAAATCAAGCTACACAAAACAGGAGCAACTTGCTAACTGAGGAAGTATAAATTGGTAGAACGATTAAAGATTAACTCCATCGAAGTTACCAGTTCTAACTTCTAACTAACTCAATCCGGCTTCCCGGAGGAATCGCGAGGTGTATACATTATATCCAGGCAGTGGCGTAGCGTGGGTTTCAGCCGCCTTGGGCGGAGAAAAATTCCCCAAACCTTTACCAGGTCATCGGTCCACCTAGAGGCCCACCTCTAGGTGGACCGATTACCTTCCAACGCTACGTGTTCCGTTCACGGTCGCAAATCCAGAACTTTTCGGACTTTAAAAAAATGGGTCTTATCCTTAAGTTTGCCATATGCCATTACTTCCCAGAATGGGATTCTTACTAGCGACACTATCATATGGTGTAATAATACAGCATGTGCTTTTTTTCAAAATCAACGGGTTCGATTCCTGGCTAGGAATGTTGATTTGTCAAAAATCCAATGACGCAGTTTTAGTTTTCATCAAAATCGGCCTCGAGACTCCTTTGAGTGTTTTCCGCTATTCCTCATAGTTTCGAATTTGGCCCTCCACACCCATTTAAAAAACTCACCCACACACATTTATTTAAAATAGTATAAAAAAAAAACATAAGAAATTAAAATTATTTATTGTGAAATTTTGCCACCCTCTAAATTGCCGCCCGGGACAGTTCACCTGCTGCCCATACCACATTACGCCACTGCATCCAGAGTTCAAGTCAGAAAGTTTTTAATGTGATCACGATCATGTCTGTTTTCAAATCTGCATTGCTGAGGCATTCCCTGTGGAGTGACTAACTTGGTAGCCTTGCTGCGCTTGGGATTTGTAACTCAAGTACCGTAGAACTACAAGTACATATTTGGGAAGGAGCTCGTCCGGGGACGTACAACCGCCGTAGATACAAGTTAGATTACATTTGTTATGTACAGTCAAGGATCAAAAGTGCAATCTTATTCCCCCAAAACTCAAATGGCTAGTCTTTGTAGAAGTAGTTAAATTATCCACAACTGGTTTAAAATGTTGTATAGAAAATAAAATATAGACCTACTCCGAACCGTGAAAAGTAGAAATATAACCGCCTAAAAAAAAATTCCCACTGCTGGTTTGGTAGAGTGTGACTGCACTTTTGACCCTTCACTGTACACCATATTAACTACAGATTATAATGTTGAACCTATTTTTGTCTTATATTAAGGCTGAAGTGAAGAGAGGTAGATGCCTCCCACCGTTGACCTGGTGATTCAATATAGAAAGAGATCTAAAGTAAGCCCAAATGCCATTAAATCGGAAGAAAGTGAAGAGATTCGACTCCGACCCGATAGGAACAGGGAAAAAGAGGAAGAAGATTTAGGCTGATGTTAATATTTATATTCAAATGCATCATATAAAGGCAGAATAATAGCATAATCAGCTTATTACGTAGCTGCGAAAATGCCGCAAAAAATCGTTCCTTGGCCTCCGCATCCACCTCCCTAATATTTTTGCGGAGTTGTGGCAGATTTAAATTTACGTTGACAATTTACATACAACGCGCGACGTGGTGACGCGGCCGCTCGGCTGCGTGTTGCGAACGCGGGCAGCGGCAGCGGATAGTGAGGTGGAGGCGTACGTCAATTGACACAAGACAGGAATCAACTTGACAAATTGATCGGTCGCGCGCTCGTTGTTATATTTTCTCCACTTCTAATGTCACCTCCACCTCCGTTAACCTCCGTGTCCGCGGAGGTGAATCTTTTCGCCTCCGCATCCGCTTCCGCTAAGAAGGCCTCCGTTACAACCCTACTCCAAATGTATGACTTATCAGCATTGGAACGTCTTATTTAACTCTGTCGTCTCATTTCCTTAGACATCCAAGATATTTTATAACATTACTCACCATCAAAATCAAAAGGATCCCTCTCCCGTTCTCTATCCCTGTCTCTCTCACGCCGATGTTCTCTGGAACCTTCTCTGTCTCTCTCGGGAAAGCCTCGGTGCCGGTCGGTTGGTGTTCGGTCGTGGCCACGAGCTGTCGCCACGTCGTTTAGGGGAAGCGATCTGGAATATTAGATGAAAGATGAGTAACAAAGATTTCCGACTCTGGACTGCTATTGAGAAACTGTTAAAAACCCAATAACAATTTACAGCCAGGGAATCGAATCCTGTGCATCAGCAACTGCGTCGATTACAACTGCAACCACTAGGATTAGACCAACGATGCAGTCGAGTTGTGACCAAACAATCCAAAGGTATTGCCGATACGGACTCGGCCATGAGTTTTATAACCACCAGCCGGGCGAGCACGACCTCTGTGATGATAGGTTTGAGTCTCGCATTTTCTCACGGTTTTTGCTCTCAAACTGTGATAAAAACGTGTGACTCAAGCCTGTCACAGTAGGCCGTGCTCGCCTGGCTGGGCATTGAAACACAAATAACAAAACTAATACAATAATTAGGTTAAGCTAGTTCACATTATATTCAACTCACACACTATTCAAGAAAAAAAAATCAGTTCAGTTTACCATTGTCATTATGATTTTATTTTAAAATTGTTTAACCTAATAGTGTTTGTAAAAAGTATGTACATTTTGTATTTTGTTACTCTTGAAGATTTTTTATAAAGAAGAAAGGAAGAAAAATTGTTTATTTGCGCCAGGCACGACGCATACCATGAAAATAATAAAAATTCTTAAACACAATCATTACAAAGTATGCGTCACAACTACGCAAAACGGTAATCGCTCAGCATAATGCTGGGACTCGTGTGCGAGACAGAGCCACAGCGCTGATTTTCAGCGATAGCCGGTGTCGACTGGGTGACTCCGAACCAATCACCGTCAATTATCGAGTGTTTTGCCATAATGTTGGTAAATTCTAATGTGAATTATATATAAGGAGTGTTTTTTTTATAAGTATGTCATGTTTTTTCTTTTTATATGTTTTACTATTACCTTGTTATAAGAGTTTATATTTTAGTTTCTATTTAGTCGATGATCTAAAATGCATGCTGTGGCCTCCTATAATTGAGGGAGTGCACTTGTAATTACATCATATTGATGATTCATTGTTTTTTTGTGTACATCTTTCGTTGGAGGTCATAAAAAACCTCCTCGTCCATAAGATTTTTGAAAGAAAAGGGAATGGGTGACAGCGTCACGGTTGACAGGACGGGAAAGAAGAAGAAATCTTGATGCGGCAACCCTAAGTACAAGGGGCAAGGGATGGATGAAGGATGATGCTGTCTTTATCGGCTTGTACACAAAACTGCGATGCGATGTCGCATCTTAAATATTTACGAGCTTGTTGCTTGTTACTGCTTAGCTGTTTTCTGCGTTGCGAATTCGCATCGCGCCGATTCGCAGTTTTGTGTACAAGCCCTATAAACAAGGATATATTTACCTGAGATTAACCCGATGCTCAGCCTGCCTAACAGCCGAATGTCGATGCTGCTGCTGCCTCATGCTGACCTGGTACTGCCTCAAATACGCCTCCACTTTCCCTTCGCTCGCCTCATTTCTCACTCTTCTCGTCCTCCCAGAGTCCTCTTTAACCCTCCTTGGCTTCTCTTCTTTCTTCTCCTTAACCTCAACAGGAGTACTCATCGCGAAGTTCCCTCCGTTGTTGTAATTCAAGGGATCGAAATCATTCCGTTGCGGATTCGTGGTTTTATTCACTTTGGAATTTTTCGCCCGGTATTGAGATTTTGGAACAACCTGGCTATATATAGGTATCTGATTCGACATGCTTAAAAGACTAGTACTTTGGTTCGAAAATATAGTTTTTTTTTTTTGAGTGTTTTTCTACTAAAGGTTACCTAATGAGTTACTTTGGTTTCTGCTAATTGACTATATAACTACAGGAACGCGGGCTTTTTAATATGTTTCTAATTAGTAAAATAGGCCTATATTTGATTGGCTGTTTGTTATCACATGTATTTCTAATTAGGTCATTATTGGGACCTTTTCATTCTTCTTTTGAATTTTTGCTCTTCGATCGGTTCAATTTTCGCTGCGCCATTATGTAAGTCTGTAACAAAAGAAAAAGTCCATTAGTTTGGTGAACAAAGTGTTGGAAAGATCAAAGAAAAGAAACTACGATCGTTCAGCGGACTAATTGAGCTCCGATGTGATACGAATGTATATGTCAGTTGGACTATTATCCGACCACGACCTCTTGAACTACTTAGCTAAACCCACTCGTACATAAGGCCCGTAGCTGAGTTTAATGGAGATTGTCGAAGGAGTGGAATTCCCTGCGGGAGTCCGTGTTTTCTGATAGCTAAAACCTGGGGGTCATCAAGTCAACAGTGAATTGGTTCCTTCAAGGCAAGTATGATCCATTGTCGACCACATCATCGCTTATATATAATCAGGTAAGGAAATAGTCAAAAGCGAGTGATCAAATAATTTAAAAATACTGTTTATAATCTGTCAAACATTTCTCAAAAACATATTGACAAATTACATTCCGAGGTAAAATACATCAAAAAACACATTTAATCACGTAACACACATTCTCCTCAATAAATTCCTACCCTACAATATTCATACAAATGAGTTCCAACTACCCTCAAAGGTACCATATAAAATATCTCTGTACTAGGGATGGAGCGACTAGACACCGACGACGGGCCGGGAAAGCCGAATATCCGGCGACATTTATAGTCACTTAGTCAGCGATTATTCGGCAAAAGACGCCTACTAATTCGGTAATCAATGAGCTACAGAAACACAGGAAATAATAGAAATAAATCGTCTGTATTTTTCATACTTTTTAAATTTTTAACTGACTTCATTAAGAATTTAATCCGTTGCAACATAAATACTTTTTTAAAAACACTTAAGTTAATAGCCGGACCAACTCAATTCTTCCTACTAATACTAAAAACAGGAAAGTTTGTGAAGGTGTTTGTTATCCTTTCACGCAAAAACAACTTAACGGAATTTGATCAAACTTTACAATAATATAGCTTATCATCAGAATACCACAAAGGCTATAATTTAAATATGCAGATATTAGAGGAAGAACTAATTCGACGCGGACGGCAGCTAGTTTAAAGTAATATTAAAGATAGACCGACTAGTCTGGCAACCCGACATCATCTGTCGTCTGCGACTAGTCAGCAAACTAATCGGCTATTCGAACACCGACGTAGTAGGCCCATCTCTATTCCCTCCCCACATACAGACATACATGAAATTCTTTGGAAAAGCTAAAACAAAAGTGCGTTGATGACGTGGCCCTAACGAGCGAGGTTTACGCTTTCAAGCGACGGATTAAACCTTTTGAACCGGCCCTATGAGGTAGTTAAGGGTTCAGGCTAAAAGTGGAGCGGCGATTTTGTATAGTAGGATGTATGGAAATGATATGCGCCTTCCTTTCTCACCGGGTCTGTGCGTATTCGTTTCTTTTTAAGAATCACACGTTCGGTAAAGAATATGCTCTGAATCGTCTCGTGTGACTCGTTCCGGTACAGATTCTTTACCGAACGCGTGATTCTTTACAGATTCGGTACAGAAACGAAAACGCATCGACCCGGTGAGGAATGTGCCTTAGAGGAGAAGATTAACGTTAACCGTCTTTCGATAGAGTTAAATTTTTAATCCCTGGATAAAATTAATCCGCCGTTCCTTGTCCCAAAATTGTTGGGATCGGCTTGTAGTGTAACCGGAAACTGCTGAACACCAATATTACCACACTGCTTATCTGAATTGCACAACCCAGCCACTGAGTGACACGGTCCTCCTTAGCAAGTCTGATCTCAGATATTATGAATGCCGTAGACTGCCAATTTCAAGAAGCAACCCGAGTGAACGGCTTAACGTGCATTCCGAGGCACGGATACCCATCCACGGATCGACTTTGGTAAAAGTTGCTTAACCATGAATATCAAACCATGCGGCTGTTATTATTTAGCGAACACAGATCCACAATTTTGTGGTACCGATCCCTAGGAACTCAAAACAAAAACTTCCAGGCGTAAAATTACGTCCCTGAAAAAAAAGATCGACCTCAGTAAGACATATTCCAATTAAGGACCACTAAAAATAAATTCAGCCAGTTCCTTTTGTTTTAAAAATGTCTAAATTAAGCTTCTAGGAAAAAATACCTTAATGGTACGAAGATAGGGTGTATTTTCCTTTTGGGCGTTCATTATGAAATTGAGCACACATTTAAGGGGTTTCCTGCTATTGATGATTTAAGAAGGAAATGCCCTTTAACCTTTAACAGATGTAAATGAAGGGACTTTGGACTGTATCATCATCGACTTAGGGTTATGTATGGCTTGCTTCGTTATACAGACCAATTTAAGGATATAAGGGCGCTTGATTATTTAATGTGATTATTATTTACTTCACTTTTAAATACTTTTTTGTTTTGATTGTTATCAATATTTCTAAAAGCATTGTCTTTGACTGTTGTAAATCCTATTACACCTGTTAAAAGTCATAACTTAGACATCTTGAGGGTGAAGAATCATGAAAAAAAAGACCATTAGTAATTTTAAAATTTGGTTAGTATATTATTTTTTATAAAACCATAAGTAGGAAACAAGAAGATAAGTTTCAACAAATGCAAACAGGGTGTAATGGAAAGGTGTCATCATATTTTCAAAACTGCTTCTCTTCATGGAAACGTAAACTTAAAAAATGGATTTTCCACATGAAGTTGTCGTCAGCTGACCAAAATTTCTAGAATGAAAGAAATGGGATTTCTTTTGCAGCTTAAATACAAATACAACAAAGTATGCGTCACAACTACGCGAAACGGTCATCGCTTAGCATAATGCTGGGACTCGCTTGCGAGACAGAGCCACAGTGCTGGTTTTCATCAATAGCCGGTATCGCCTGGATGACAAATGGGAACACTACCACTTTTGTTTGTAAATGTGACTTTATCGAATGTTCTTAGCTATGTTAGATGAAAATCAGTTCAGCCGTTCTAAAGTTATGGTTATTTTACTGTTTGAATCAGGGTGTTTTCGCAAGATATCGTGTCATAATTACGTGTTCAATAGATTGTCGATCGAAGCGTGTAGACACTAGATAAATTATGTAGCATGAAATAAAAACGATATGTATCGGGGGTTTTATATATTTTTTTCTCACTTGTGTTTTAAAGTCATGCCAATAGCCCATTCAAAACATCACTCAATTTCACATAGATAAGAAACAAGATAAGCTCAGAATAACGTAACAAAAAACTATGCACCGAACCCTCCTGTATATGCCCCGGTGTCCAGCTGACTGAACTGAAATATTCAGCGGCTTTCATGTTTGCAGACTCAGCAAATACTCGTACAATCGTTGCGTCGACATTTTTTGGGTAAAATGGGAAAATATGCAGCTTTGAGTCAAGAGTGAATAGGTTACTTCTCGGCAAGCGTGTTTCACTGTCGACCACATCATCGCTTAACATCAGGTGAGATAGTTGTCAAAGGCACGTCTTCACTAATAAAAAGTAAAAAATAACGTGACAAAAACTATCTGCCAAACCCATTTGTATTTTCCCCCCTTTTCACCTGACTGCACTGAAATATTTAGCAGCTTTCATTTTTGCAGACCAAGTAAATACTCGCCTAAAAACATTTTTGATTCATCATCATCATATCAGCCGATAAATATCCACTGCTGGACATAGGCCTCCCACGCGTCGCCGCATTGACCAGTCCCGTGAGCCCCGCTTACAGCGTATCCTCGCAACCTTCACCAGGTCATCGGTCCACCTGGTGGGAAGCCTTCCAACGCAACGTCTTCCGGTTCGCAGTCGCCATTCCAGAACAGTTCTGCCTCATCGGCCATCCGTTCTGCGAGCAATGTGCCCTGCCCACTGCCACTTAAGTTTGGCAATTCTTCTTTTTTAATTTAAATGAGAGAAAATATGCATATATAAATTAGAAATTAAAATGGAATTTAAATGTTACTCTGCAACTTCTGCAAGGTATTACTTATGATAATAGGTGGAGGAAGGCGGTGACCGAGTGGCGTCCAAGGACTGGAAGAAGTGTAGGTCACCTGACGGCTCGATGGGCAGACGTCATTGTAACCATCGTATAGGCCTCTCTTTTCTTATGCCAATCTCCACGATCTTGTACCGTTCTCTTCTAGGTTCTACCAGGTATTGGCCTCAACCGATCACAAACACAGACTTTCCGCTTTCTATTTAGAATTTTCCGATGGAAAAGCCCGTTATTTTTACCGGGACCTTTGAATCGAACTCACGAACTCATCCTGCTTTAGAAAGAGCCACAGGTAAGAGTGACAGAGACGACGCACAACAAAGCATATTTTTTTCCAAACCTCGTTATGCCATATTTACTGCCAAGTGACTTACTGCAGTTCCCTACAGGCACTTCGTTATGAAAATTGCTATACGAGAAGCATTTGCTGTAACAGCCCACTAAAAAATTCAGTACATGACCGGAAACCCGCGACTCACGAGCTACAGAGGGTGAAATGACTATTGTTTTTAAATGCACAAGATCCCATAGGAGAAATAACACCCTTTGGAACAAGAATTAGATGTAGTAGAAATCTAATGCTTATGTTTGTGAAAACTATGCAGTAAATACCACATAAATGGTATTGCTAGCTAAGACAAATGTATGTATGTAAGTATGTATGTAAGTGTGTTCGGGTCAAATCTTGCAACTGAATTTGAATGCAGTTATCCTCCACCGATTAAGATGAAATTTTGCATTACACGTTCACTTTGGATGACAATGCATGATTAGCTAAGTGACGTCATTCGAAATCTAATATGGCGGACGGCCCAAGATAGCGGACTAGTTATTTTTTTTGCACAACCATAATATGGATATCAAATGAAATGGTTTGCTGAGAAGAATACGAAAAAATCTAGTTTTAATAAAGATTTTTAACTATTCGGTTGTGTAAGAAAGTGCGACCAGATTAATTCTGCAGTAGGCAGCATGAGTGCACACGACTGACAGCCGAATGAGAGGGATGAGTGATTGCAGCCCGAACCGTTCTGCCAAGACTGTGGCGAAGAAGAAAGTCTGATTTACTATGCTATATACGAAATTAGGACGCAGTTTAGAGAAATGCCCGAGTGTTGAATGAGGTTCTGTAATACGGACCTTAGTTCGTATGGAAAGCTTTGTCAATACTATTTCTAGCAGTTGCCGCAAAAACAACTCTGTGCTCTATGGATAGACACTCAACGTTACTGCCTCAATGAAATATTCAGTAGACCGTGTTGTACTTGATGTGAGGTTAACCGTTTTGTTAGGCCTAACTAGACGGCTTTGTTTTTAGATGTCGTTTAATTATTAAGTGGGTTTGGACGGTTTAGATCACGCATCAAAAAAGGAAATGTAGGAGGAATATGTAAAGGGAATGGAGGAGTGATATATGCGAGGATACCCCAAGTAGTTTTAAATTATTGGTCATCTCTAACCCGCCATGTGCCGACGGGGTGGATTGCATACAGCACACGATGTTTTAAAGACATCATGTTTCTAGTGTGGGAGAAAGACAGAGATATATAGAATGAAAATCACTATCCATTTTTACCCGGCTGCCGAAGGACGGTAACGTATTTATCCCTCTATGTATGTATGTATTTTTGTTCCTATGTGGCGTTCCAGAGATCAAAAGCGTTGGCCGATTTTAATGATTGTTTCGTCAATTGATCCGTCTTAATCTTGCGAGTAGTAGTACATTAAAATTGGAATATGGCGGATTTTGGGCGTCATATTACGATGGCCCATTTTTTTATACCCATCGTGTGGGGTATCAAAATAAAGGGGTTTAAGAGTTGATTTCAAAAATGTATCACACTTATATGTTTAAATGTAACTATTAAAAAAAACGTTACATCTGGAGGACGGAGGATACATCTGGTTTTGGTTAGCCAGCTCGCACATCCTCCGACTGCACAGCATGATTTTCTTCTTGTTTACGTCTACTACGTCTACTACGGTAGACTGGAATGATGAACAGGACTGGCGATATGAGCTTGAAATTATTTTAATAAGGGCTGCAACATCCCACCCATATGCACTAAACGTTTTGGTAATACTTTTATTGAGCGTACAGCTAAAGAGAGGAATTTCCTGCCGAACTCTGTATTTCCTGTAAACTACAACCCCACTCCTTAAGTCAAGAGTAGAATAGGTTACTTTTGAGCAAGCGTGCATCATCGTCAACCATATCATCGCTCAAAATCAGGTGTGATAGTGGCCCAACGCAATACTATCAATAATAAACAATAAACATCAAAAATCTTTTTTTAAAACAAGCTTTTTTAATATTCTTCTCAACAAATATTAATATCATTTGATACCAATATCATGTCAGTGCAAAAAAAATAACTAGTCCGCTATCTATAGCCGTCCGCCATATTGGATTTAGAATGACGTCACTTAGCTAACCATGCATTGTCATCCAAACTAAACGTGTATGCAAAATTTCATCTTAATCGGTGGAGGATAACTGCTTTAAAATCCAGTTGCAAGATTTGACCTGAACACACTTACATTCATACATTGCAAGTTAAATAAAAGCTTGTAAAAAACATAACCCCATATCAAATTATACTATCCAACTTTTTATGTTATGTCAGTCTTATAATTGACGAGAGATGACTCACAATATAACGCAATCGCTTTTTTATATCATTAAAAAAAAACGTTGTTAGTCACGGAGTCACGCACGATAACAAACATTAAATTATCATAATTAGACGTCCTAGGTCTTATATGTTTTTATTGACGTTAATCAGGAAGTTGTAAGACAAAGAATGTCGCATCTGCTTATCATTCGGTCGTTAAATTGAATGAGGAGTTAACGGGATGAAGTCTGTCCTTCTTTGGGTATTAATGATGATATGGGCATCTGCCGGAGTCTGTGTTTCCCGATAGCTACAATCTAGGGGTCTTTAAGTCAAGAGTGAATAGGTTACTTCTAGGCAAGCGTGCTTCACCGTCGACCACATCATCGCTTACCATCAGGTAGTGGTCAAGCGCGAGCCTATTGATAATAAAAAAAAATCTTTATCAGGCCACTTCTCCGTGTTTACTTCCCTCCATCATAATATGGCTTTTCCCGACTATTTTGGGTCGGCTTCCAGTCTAACAGGATTCAGCCAGGTATCAATGTTTTATATGGAGTGACTCCCTATCTGATCTCTGCAACTAAAAAGATGTAAACAAGAACAAAACATGCTGTGCAGTCGGAGGATACATATACGCGAGCTGGCTGACCAAAACCAGATGTATCCTCCGAATGCACAACATGGTTTTCTTCTTCTTAACGTCTTTTTAGTTCGCTCCTTCAGCAGTCTGGTTTTTTAATATTTTTAATAAAATTTATTAAAAAAAAAAAAAACGAATTTGTTTCCTAGACTTAAAAATAAAAGTGTTATATATTTCTGAAATCACGTCTTATAACCCTTTATTTTGATACCCCACAGGATGGGTTTGGAAAGAAAAAAATTGGGTCTCCACAATATGGCGCCCAAAATCCGCCATATTTCTATTTTCCAATTTAAATGTATACAGTGACACTCGCAAGGTTAAGAAAAATCGATTGACGTAAGAATCATCAAAATCGGCCAATGCGTTTGGTATCTAGAACGCCACGTAGGAACAAAAATACATAGACTGTTAACATAACTTTCCTTCGGCAGTCGAATAAAAATGTCCGAAAACCTTTAGTGTGTAAGACTAAGATGTCTAATGTAACAGTGGCGTCTTGCGTCTTGTTGCCTCCTTAATACATATATTTGTTTTCTCATCCCAAATACTAGCCATCAGTAAATGTCTCCTTCAGTATCATGTGTCCGTCCACCTTATCTTACAAGGATATTATCACGTTAGGTTACTGACGTCAATTCTCAGAAAACGCCCGTATTTATGTATCACAATATTTATCTGACGGAAGCTGTAAAGAAAGGAGCAAACAGTTACTTGGTTTTATTATATTTTCCGGCGACTGACCTTGAAATGAGAATATTTCTTATGTATACTCCATTTGCGATAGCATTAGACGTTTAAATTAGCCCATCTTACAGCCCGTTCAACCGATTTTGACTTCTATTGCGTTAGTAATACGACAAATGGTAGCTTTAGTAAACAGTTGGTTTTGGTAACAGGTTTATGCTTTTTATGTCATCCATACGTTTACGGGATAGAATACAAAATCGGTTGAATGGATTGTAAAAAGATTTGGAAACATGTCTAATGTTATTTCAAATGGAGTTTAGGTAGGTGTTTTTTTAGGGCTGAAATCTGCTATTCAAGGCTATCGGAGAGAACTGCTCATGCTAATCAAGACAAATGAGCTTTTTGTAACCTTCAGGCGCCTGGACTTTTGGGGATTAGACCAGGCGTGTGGGATTTTTACCTTACTAAAAGCACCCTCTCCAGCACATGGAACCCTGCGACCTCATAAAAAATCACCTCAGAATCCCCTCTATGCAACCTCTGTGTAACCCCTAGGTTGCATAGAGGTATCATAAGCATAGAGGTATAATAAGCAATATTGGAACGAAAACTCTTTCAATATCGAAGATTACTAGTTCGAGGCGTCAATATGAATGAAAGTGTCTGTAATCGGTATACAGAGGGCAAAATGATTCGGGCCTTGAAGTATTTGCGGAGATTTCGCGCCAAAACCAGAGACAGGCAAATAAGACACAAGACATCAGGTTCGTCTCTGGGATGCATCTGTGATCCCTTTCCTGGTACAGCAGATGTCCATATACGACTGCTGCAGGCAGCCATCTAAGTGACTTTCGCCGTCGTCTTGTTTGCCTTTCAATAACAACATCTATCTCATACAACATTTGAGAGCCGCAGATGTCCGCTGTTTGCGAGAAGCCCAGGACGGGAAATATGGCTACGCTTGGTGGCTGCCTATGTCCAGCACTGGTCGTCTTTCAGTTGTAATTATGATGATAATTCAACTTTTCTACATAAGCTTCGTTTTGCAATTGCATAACAAGCATATCCTTTGCATTCAGTATAAACCAGGCTTCAATGTACTAAGTACCTTACTCTTTGAGGAATTACGATGAAGTTTATTTTTATGTATTACCTGATTCACGGGGTTTAGAGTACTCTTCAGAGCGCATAGCAGAAGGAAATAAATAGAGGAGTGGGCTTACCGTTCGCTATTCGAGACGGATCGCGCACTTTTTAGTAGTTTAAACTTTTCGATTTGTTGAGTCTGTGCCATGTGATTTTACGGCTGGTAATATTTTATGCATCAGGGTTGATTCATGCCGGTAGCACTACAGCTCTATGTAAGCAAATATCCATGAATTCGCGTTGTGTGTCATGGGTTCTGAACATACCATTATTATCATCATTATTATTATTTATATATGCTTTATTGTAGGTACACCAAGTTAAAACATAGATAAGGAAACTTAGAACTAAAATACATACAACGGGCGGCCTTATCACATACCGCGATCTCTTCCAGGCAACCTGGAATGGACAGTGATAGCCTGGACATGAAATGGGGTTGAAATTGGTGTAACACATAACATTACGAATATTTACTTTAAATATACAATAATATTATTATAGATACACAAATACATACATATGTTATATAATAGATACATACAGTCCATCAAATCTAAGAGGTACCGTTTGACGTTTCATATTTTTCAAACCGAAACAACTTTGTTCATACGTACATTATTCAGTTTCGATAACCTTTTTCATAAAACCATGAATTTAGAAAGATTTCATTATTGTATCTAAAAATGTACAATTCTTAATATCTAAATGTAATTGAAAACTTTCAAACAAAGCAAAATAACACATATTTACACAGTAAATAATTTCTAATAGTTAAATTCTTGACCTCATTACAAAGTTACGTAGTTAGGTCACTGCACGTAGTGTTGCGACTCTTCGGATACACTTGTATGCAAAAAAATCGTTTACATATACGAAAAATCGAATGTATTATTTACAAATTACACTTGACAACCAAACAAATATTTTTTCATGTGAATGGGATTTATCTCACATATTACGATTACATAACTAAATAGTTATGTAATCGTAAAATATGAGATAAAACCCATTCACCAAAAATACGTATTTATAAATCAAATATATTTGCTTCTTTAAAAAGTTGTCGAAAGCGATTTGTCGATTTTTGATTTTCGCGCCCAAATAAGTCGGGGTTTCTCGCGCTAACGCTGTCGAAATAGTAAATGGAGTCAGGGATAGTGTTTTTTACATTTATTTTTGTGTATGATAGTATGGGTTTGCATATTACAGAGAAATAAACAAATTTTTAACAAGCACATCCATTGATTTTACAATTACAATTTTTTCTTCTAAGTCTTATTTCTACGTCTAAAACTAATAAAAATAAGGTATGTAGAACCCATTCACAAAAATGTTGTTGCCTGATGTTATAAATTAACGACGTTACTGCGCGACCGCATAATGCACTGAATACACAGATACCCTAAAATAAATTAATTTAATTATTTTTAGGTCAATAGGCAAAATCGCAGGTGTCCAAGTCTCTACAATTTTTTTTTTCTGGCAACACTGCCAACTACAAGCGCACGCGGTCCGCTCGGTCGGTTCGGCGTCAGCAGTCTCTCGCCATCTTGGAAGCTGACTGTGCGCGTACTTGCTTTCTCGTTTGTGTTTTACAATTTGTGACTTGGCTATTACTTTTCTGGACTGATCATTCTTTATCCGTTTACCTTGGCAATATTTATACTGGACTCCGAACTAAGCAAGTGTTTATTAATAATGTCGAAAAGAGGACGTACTTTGAACAGCCAGGCTCGTGAATTGGTGGTGAAATTACACGAGTATTTTGAGCGTGAATCTCAAAATGGTGGACTTCTACTGCCAGTTACACAAGTTCGGGATCGCGTCGGTGAAGCTCTCGGTATTGGTAGCCGCACCGTTGGCAAAATATTAAGTGAAAAATATGGGCCTTCGGGGAGTGACAGTAACGTACTTCACACACCGAAAAAACGAAAAAGAAATAAACCTGTGACAGGCATCGATGAATTCGATAGTCATGCTATTAGAAACCATATATACGGGTATTTTACAAGAGGCGAATTTCCAACATTGGCAAAGTTATGTGCAACTTTAAAAGATGCCGGGCTGTATAAGGGAAGCATAGAGTCGTTGAGAACGGTAATAACAGGAATTGGCTTCAGATACAAAAAAGTTGACAAACGAAAAATTGTTATGGAGCGACATGACATAATTATGCAGCGACTAACATTCCTGCGCGAAGTTAAACAAATTATAAACTGGGATAATGTAATATTTTTGGACGAAACCTGGCTAAATTCCAACCATTCTGTGCCAAAAACATGGACTGATGATTCTGAAGCTTCGTGCTCGAAGGTGCCGATAGGAAAAGGTGGACGCCTCATAATATGCCATGCTGGGTCAGCGTCTACAGGCTTCGTGGAAAACTCTTTATTAGCTTTCCAATCCAAAAGCACTAAAGAGTATCATGAAGAAATGGACGCAGTAAGGTTCCGAGAGTGGTTCTTAAATTTATTACAGAATATCCCTCCTAACAGCACAATTATAATGGATAATGCCCCATACCACTCTGTGCAAATTGATAAAGCACCTACGTCAGCCAATAAGAAAGCAGATTTGGTGGCATGGCTGCAAAGAAAAGGAGTGGATGCCGACATGTCACTATTAAAAGCTGAATTATTACAGTTAGTGAAATTGCATAAACCACCAAAACCGACATATGTAATTGACCAATTGGCCGAAGAGCACGGGCACAAAGTCATACGACTTCCTCCGTACCATTGCCAATATAATGCCATTGAACTGATTTGGGCCCAAGTTAAAGGTAATATTTTATAATATTATAATAATAACACGAGTACTTCTAACATTTATAATTTAAACAATGGTTTTCGTCTGCTATCAAATAGTTACATTATTGTTTTACAGGTTATGCAGCAAGACACAACACAAAACCACCCTTCAGTGTCAAGAAAATGGAAGGTTTATTAAAGGAAGCATGTGCCCAAGTTACACAGGAAGATTGGAGTAAAGTAGTACAAAAAACAAAGAAAATAATAATGGACGACTTCGAAAGAGACGTACACTTTGATAATGTAATGGACAATCAACTGGTCATTAATTTAAATGACGATGATGACGAAGACGACGATACTAGTACTAGTAGTGAATAAAAAAATATCCTAAACATTTCTTTTATTTAATTATAACAATTGATTTCTTAAAATTCGGATATTATAGTAATCGATCTCTTAAAGTTCGGATATTATAGTAATCGATTTTTTCATCCCATCCCTATCATTCAATTGTCAGAACTGTCAAACGGTACTTCTTAGATTTGACGGCCTGTAAATACATACATACTTAATATATATAGGCAATGAAAGTAAATGTTGACTAACGACAATCACAGTGACAAGAAATGTTCTTTTACGAGTCTTTTAAATACAGGCAATTACTGGGTGCGTTTTATTGGGTCGGGTAATGCATTCCACAGACGAGCAGCTTGGACAGTAAAAGCTTTATCCAAAAAACTAAAAAAAAACAAACAGTCGAACATAGAACGTGTCCTTTTTGGAAAGTCGTTTGGGAAAATACCTACTCTTTCAAACAAAAAAAGAATTTTCGAAATCAATCCACAATTGACGGAGAAATCGGTGCACAAACACAAAAAAAAAAAACTAAAAACCTCCTTTTTGGAAAGGCGTTAAAATGTGGTCACCGCCGTAACCGTAATTTATTAATGAATAATAGATAAATGACTTCCGATAGCTATTTCCTACTGACAATTATAAAAAGAGCAAGGTCCATCCAACAAGTATGTAGGCGCATGTCAACCAAGTCAACTGCATAATCTGACCACGAAATTGACACGCCTCAGATAATACGCCCACAGATGAACTAAACAAAAAGTTGTAAGGTATTAAAAAAAATTAAGAAACCGGTTTAAAAATATATGAAACTAGCTGTTGCCCGAGACTTCGTCTGCGTAGCATTGGTACTTTGAATAGCCTATTTCTTGTGTTATACTTCGTAGCACGACCATGAATGCATTCACTATAACTTTAGATGGTACTAAAATCCTTTTAATCTGTACTATTTTATACCACTAATTAGAAATTTTATACCTGTGAATTATCACAGAAATAAAGGTTGTGCTGGCAAGATTCTTTCCCACCACGACCACGCTAAAATTGCAGCTGGCATAGAAGTGATGAAACGGGAGCAAGCCTAATAATGTGTAATCATTATGTACTCCTATTTCATTACTGATAAATTGTTAAAAAAGCAAAAAAACATTTTCTGCACATTTAACGCCATCTAGTGTCAGGTATGCAAATCACATATGTATAGGCAGATTTTTTTTGTTGTTCTTCAATTTACGACAATTTACCAGTAATGAAATAGGAGTACATAATAAGTACAAATTATTAGGCTTGCTCCCGTTTCATCACTTCTATGCCAGCTGGAAATTTAGCGTTGTCGTGGTGGGAAAGAATCTTGCCAGCACGACCTTTATATCTGCGATATTTGAGAGGTATAAAATTTCTAATTAGTGGTATAAAATAGTACAAATTAAAAGGATTTTAGTACCATCTACAGGTATAATGAATGCGTTCATGGTCGTGCTACGAAGTACAAGACTATTTCTTTATATCGCGCCATAATATTATAAGTTTGTGGGCCGCCTTACTTGAGAAACTATTAGCTCACCATACAAACTTCTACCCCCCTATCCACCCCCTTAAAGATGATTTCCAGGATATAAACTATCCTTTGCTTTCCCAGGGTCTCAAACTATCTCCATACCAAATTTCGTCTAAATCGGTTCAGCGATTTAGACGAAACAACAATTGCAAAACTTAAGGGCACAGGCAGGTTACATTGCTTGCAGAACGGATGGCCAATGGGGCAGAAAAGTTCTGGAGTGGCGACCGCGAACCAGAAGACGTTGCGTTGGAAGGTAATGATTACCTGGTGAAGGTTGCGGGGATCCACTGGATGCGGGACGCAAGGGACCAGTAAATGTGGCGACGCTTGGGGAGGCCTATGTCCAGCAGTGGACGTCTTTCGGATGATATGATAATGATGATAGAAGAGATACAGATTTTTACAGAATGCCCTATATTCAATCGCCTGAAGCTCATCAAAATACCAGTGACACAGCAAGCATCATAATATCAATTAACACACTCATCGCACAGTCTTTCCTCTTAATCCTTTGCTGAGCAGAGAGCACGTTCGCATATTTTTGCATACATAACATGGGGATAAAAGCTTAACGAATGGCCTTAATCCCGCCCACGTCACGTACTCATAAATGTGTGTGGTTGACGAAATTAGGCTTTCTGTACAGATATTTATTTATATGAATTTGTGATATGGATATTAGAATTGTGGATTCAAAAAAACTGAATTGTAATCTCTAAACTCTAAATAGAAGGTAAGCAGTCCTAACGAAAGCTGCGAAAATAAACTTTTATTTGTACAAAAATAATAAGAAAATAGTAGGTTGGGTGGTAGGTAATATATTTTTTTTTATTTTTTTTATTCACTATCTCGGGATCAGACAATGTGGCGACGCCTGGGGGAGGCCTATGTCCAGCAGTGGATGTCTTTCGGCTGAAATGATGATGATGATTATGATTTATTAGCTTCTTTAATTTCATTGTTAAGGTGCCTACCAATTAAAGGAATAGAGAAACAGCTCCGGCACAATTACTATTATAACTTACTGGGGGGACAGTATATGTTTGACACAATGACTAAGATGAAATAATTACTTTTGTATATTTTGAAAAAGAAAAATTTAGGTTTAAAGCAAGTCGCTGCCTGATTCTGTCTGTTTCTCAGCTGACTTCTTCACATCACGCAATAGTTTTTGGTACGTTTTTCACTAATAAAAAAAAACATTGATACAAAACTTTTAGTCTAGGATTTTGAGGCTGCGCCAAACAAACCATCGACAAAGATCATCCTATCTGCAATCATTCTACGCTTTAGGTAATTAATTTGTATGTTTGTTTGTTTGGCGCCAACTCAAAATGCCAGACTAAAAGGTTTTTTTGGGTTTGCTTTTTCAGTTCCTTATTTCGTTGGTTAAATGTTTTGTTAAAAATTTATTTTTTCGCTTTTCGGTTTACTTAATTTCAACAGAATCGACACACAATTGAAAATTCAGTGAGAAAATTATCAAAAGCTCCTTTTTTTTTTCAATCTCTGGAGGTGGATTTTATTTTTAAAATTTAAATGGGACCAACTTTGAGGAGACTTGCCACTAAAAAATAATTTTAAAATCGGACCACTAAAAATATACCTACATGTCGAATTGGGAAACTCCTCATTTTTTCGTCGGTTAAAAAAACTGCTCCAATTTCACAAATGTTTTGGGCAACCGTGTAATAAAACAAAAAAATATAATGGAACAATTATAAATTTTATCCCAATACTAATATAATTTAGGTCATCCACTCCCGCATTACTGTTCAAAATACTGTAATTAATAGCTCAATGCGGGTAATAGGACCCATCAAGTGATCGATAGGATAAAAGAACCACTTCAGACCAATTTCACACAAAGGGAGCTTGAACTTCCAACATCACATCAGTCAACAAAGAGACAATAGATCACTGGCGGTCAAGTATCTCACACTTGATTAAAACATAATGTGATTATATTGTTCTCACTGCTGGGACACAGGCCTTCTCTCTGTGAGACGGAGCAGGCCATATTCTAACAAGCGGGCACAGTGCGAGCTGGTGGATGTCACATGTCTTTAAAAGTTTGTCTATGGTACATGTCGGTTACCTCACAATTATTTTCTTCACCGATTCAAGAGCTGCGTGTGATTTTTAACCCCCGACGTAAAAAGAGGGGTGCTATAACTTTAACTTGTGCACCAGTGTGTTTGTGTATTTGTTTATCTGTCTGTTGCATCATAGCTCCTAAACGGATGGACCGAATTTCATTTCATTTCTTTTGTTTGAAAGGTGACTTTATCGAGAGTGTTCTTAACTATGTTTGATGAAAATTGGGTCAGCCGTTCTAAAGTTATGGGCTGTTTGAATCAAAGTGTTTTCGCAAGATATCGTGTCATAATTACGTGTTCAATAGATTGTCGATCGAAGCGTGTCTACTATTAGATAAACTATGTAGGAATGAAATAAAAATGAGTCGGGTGTTTTTTTTTTAATTTTACTTGTTTTTTTGCGCTAAGCGAAATGCCTTTCGGGTTTTGGTTCGAACACTTCGAAACTACAGCCAAGAATACGCAACTCACCGGTGGGTGGCATACCACTACCGCCGGACGGTAGTTTTACATGTGTCATGTGTGTGTGTGAAATCGAATTAAGAAGAGTAAATAAATAAATTCAGCGACATCTATATGCCTGCCTGTCTAGTATCTAGGCCACAGACATAAATCTAACTAGATAGCGTAAGTCCCTCCATCTGTATGAAAACCAAGCGTGCCACTTTTTCACACATAATTAAAAAAAGAAATCCTATGAAAAAAAAATATTTCCAATGCCTCGGCCAACTTTTTCTATATAATCTTTACAGCTCAATATGGCATAATTAGGCATTTTCCTAGATTTCGGTGGCTTTCCGGTGCCGATAATGCTAAATGAAAAGCTGAAAGTACGATCATTGATCGTAATTTTACTCCGTTTTTTGACACGCGAAGCACATACAATCACGTCATCTAGTTAGATTTATATCTGTGGTCTAGGCTTTCCCCAACCATGATGGGTTAGGCTTCCAGGAAGTCGGTAGTATATTTTTGTAAAAAAGTTTTATTTGGCTTCTGAACACCCGTCAAAGATGTAAAATATGTCAGAGTCATCGTGCTTTCCGAAACACGGAAACGTCTCGGTATGTTATGGAATGGATGGTCTTATCCACGGACCCATCTCGGCAGGAATTGCTTAAACTTCTGAATATCAACCCATGCGGCAGTTCTTATTTGGCCACCACTGCCACAAGTCAGGCAAACAAAAATCGAGGTTATATACGGATGGATAAAGCCATCCGTATATAACCTCGATTTTTGTTTGCCTTGCTCCATGCAATACTTATTGCTCTTAAGGTCACACTAGTCAGTCCTTCTTCCATATAAACGTAGTATGGCGATTACTCCACTGTTTGATGGTGTACGCTCAAAATAAAAAAACTATATAAATTTTCTCATCATTATCTAGCCCTGTATGGAAACAAAAAAGTAAAAAAACGTGTATTTGAAAGTTATAAGCGTCGAAAGTTCCATATTTCAACACTAATTTCCACGCATCTTTGGGCGGAAATAAATACCATAAAAAGAAGGAAAATTGCAAAACAGTCAACATACAGTGATAGATTAGCAGATAAAAAATGCAAATAACTTTATTTTAAACTAATACATTCAGCAGTTTTTACATGATACACCCAAAGAAAGAAAGAAAAGAAAGAAAAAGTGTTTGTTCGCCACAAAAACGACATACAAAATAAGGTCAAAGGTCTGTTTATAAAATTTCGCACGCTCCTTTTCGTTCTACATCATCGTCCGTATATTCGTATGCACACTTACTGCTCATCACAGCGTCTATCCCTTTCGTACGTGTTATCGCATGAGATGGCAAACATTTTATCCCCGGCCACAAAATAGTTCGTGCCGCCGACTAGGGCAACCTTAAAACAAACACCTGAATAGGAAAACTTAGCCTTGGATCCGCTTCCTCAATATCCTGGCTCGCGTGCGCGCATACCATATACTCGTTTGCATACAGATATTAAGCTTGAAATTATGAGTGTGCGGCGCACCTACGCCATTCATAATTTTGTAGGGTTGTCCGGAACTGCAACTTCAACATTTAAAAAAAAAAATTATCACCCAAGAGCGTAAATCTAAAATCTCAGGTGTCTAACTTACAAACTGTAGGAATTACATATAAACTGTCAACCCCCTTTTTACCCCCTTTGGGGTGAATTTTCCAAAATTCCTTTCTTAGTGCTCACTTACGTCACTTGAGGAACCTTTCTGCCAAATTTCATGCTTCTAGGCCTAGCGGTTTTGGCTGTGCGTTGATCGATCAGTCAGTCAGTCAGTCAATCTTCAAGTTTCTTCTTTTATATATATAGATTTTGTGAATCTGTAAAAGTGTAAAGAGCTAACCCTACTCACAAGAGGTACGGTTCACAAATAAGCAAATAAACACGTTGCTTCGACAAAACGTTATAAATATACAAGGTAATGGGCGCGCGCTCGTAAACGCATACAGCTCGCGACCCCACGCAGCGGGAGTGTTTATTTTGATGATTGTTCCGATGCTGAGGCTGATCAGTTATTATTTACTGCCTATCATTGCAGAAATACTGCCGGAAGCCTTTTTTATGTTACTGGATCAAAAATCAGCAATTTTTACAAGCCTTAAATAGAGCTTGTAAAAAAAACTTTTTTACAAAAAAAAATACTACCGACTTCCAAATAACAAAACTACAAATTGAAAAATTACTTTATTTTTGAAAGTCGGTGTCTTTAGGAGGAACCGTTTTTTTGCGTTATGGACACCGAGTTCCAAAAATAAAGTTATTTTTCACTTTGTAGTTTTGTTATTTGGAAGTCTGTAGTATTTTTTTGTAAAAATGTATTTTTTTTTTTTCTTTTTTTACTTGTACCTACCTAATAGGAAAAAAAAAATTAGTACCTACGAAAGACACCGACTTCCAAAAATAAAGTTATTTTTCACTTTGTAGTTTTTTTATTTGGAATTCGGTAGTATTTTTATGTAAAAAGTTTTTTTTTACTTTTAATTATTATTAATTTAAGTAGGACATAATATGTTTGTATGAGTACATAATTCATTCAAACTATCGAATCAGGTTAAATAAAAAAACTGTAGTTAAAAAGTTGGAGATATAAAATTAAGAGAAGTAAATATATAAACGCAGTATCAATTTACGTACTTCTCAAAGAAAAGTACTCACTGGATATCTTACCGTGGGCAAGAGTTTATAATGGAGAATTTATATAATAAGACTTTTTAGTCAATTGCGTCAAGGTTACGGGTTCGCAGCTTTTTACCCGACTGCGCGACGCAAAGGAGGGTAATGTGTTTAGCAGTGTATTACGTATTTATGTTTGTACCTATGTAGCGTTCTAGAGATCAAACACGTGGGCCAATTTTGATGATTCTTAAGTCACTCGATTTGTCTTACATTAACATTTAAATTGAAGAAGAAAAATGGCGGCTTTTGGGCGCCATATTGTGGGGGGCCAAATTTATTATTTCTTCGGAACTCATCGTTGGGTTACCAAAATTAACAGTTTTTTTAAATATATAACACTTGTGTGTTTAAAAGTTAAACGAAAAAAAAAATTATAACTAAAAAGTTACAAATAAAAAAGTTCACTTAAAAAATCAAAAGACCCGCCTGCTTCAAAAGCGAACTAGAAAGACGTAAACAAGACGAAAAGCATGGGATCAATGCAATCGGAGGATACAATACGAGTATAACGCTTTTGGTCAGTCAGCTCGCGATTATGTATCCTCCGATTGCACAGCATGATTTTCTTCTTGTTTCTTGTCTTTTAGTTCACTTCTGAAGCAGTCGGGATGTTTGGTTTTTCAAGTTATATATTTATACAAGCTTGTATTTAACTTGCAATGTATGTATGTAAGTGTGTTCGGGTCAAATCTTACAACTGAATTTTAAAGCAGTTATCTTCCACCGAGTAAGATAAAATTTGCATAAACGTCTATTTTGGATGACAATGCATGGTTAGCTTCATTCTAAAACCAATATGGCGGACAGCCCAAGATGGCGGACTAGTTATTACAAGCTTTTATTTAACTTGCAATGTATGTATATGTATGTAAGTGTGTTCGGGTCAAATCCCGCAACTGAATTTTAAAGCAATTATCCTCCACCGATTAAGATGAAATTTTGCACACACGTTTAATTTGGATGACAATGCATGGTTAACTAAATGACGTTATTCTAAATCCAATATGGCGGACGGCCCAAGATAGCGGACTAGTTATTTTTTGTGCACTGACATGATATGGGTATCAAATGAAAGGCTTTTTTGAGAAGAATACGAGAAAATGTTTTTTAATTAAATTTTATTCGGTTAAAATTTAAACTTTCCTAGTCTAAAACAGACCCCCTGTTGCTCAGTTGTTAGTTCAGAAGACTGATTATGGCAGCAGCCTGGCGTTGATTGATCGTTTCATTTATATTCACTCGCAAACGCTGTATTTTATTGGTGTTCATAGTTCGTGAAATAATTATATTAATTTTCCTGTTTTTGATTCTTCGTTTTTTGACACCGAATTCCAAAATTGAAATTATTTTGTTTCTTTGTAGTGTTTTTATTTGGAATTTATTTAAAAAAAAAACAGTTTTTAGTAGTGTTCATAATGGCCAAGTTCTATAAGGTACCTACAATGCCCAAAGTTCTGCCATAAAAGATAACCGGCATAAAATAAAACTTGAAAATAACCGGTGAAATGACAGTGTACCAGGGTTTACCGTACACATCTACGTACCCCATTAGAGCGTACCGGCGTAATGTTATGTTATGAAATAGAGTATTTATTTATTTAATTTAAGGATCACCAACGAGTGCCACAATACAATATCATCTTACACAAAATACAAAAAATTCATACAAACTTTCCTGCAATGCACGCCCAATTACAGGCAACCACATCTTACACATTGCTGAGTATACACAGCTCTAGATAACATATTAAGAATAAACAGACATGCGATAGAAGCAATCCCAAGAGATTTACCACGGATTTACCGTTTTTTATTGAAGAGTTCTATTGTATATCTCTGAAGTTCTTCATCTGCACCAAATTTAAATGGGATCACACGAGAAGCACCATCTTTCAACTAAAAAAGAATCATCAAAATCGGTTCATTTAGTAAAAAGTTCTGAGATAAAACACATAAAAAATACAGTCGAATTGAGAACTCCTCCTTTTTGAAGTCGGTTAAAAAGGGAGATAATGGCAAATAGCCTGAAGCTATGAGCCACCCGGCAAAAAGGGAAATGAGCCCCCTAACAATAGTAAGTGAGCTATCATTGAGGGCTTTGTAGAAACCACCATTGTGACGCAACTGCATTGTCTCTTAATTCTATAAGAGTGCAGTTTTATAAGGAGTTGTCTGAGTTTTATTCTGTGACTGAGAAATTTGAAGGAGTCGCTTTCCCTTTCGTTCTGCCAGCGACATCGCCCGTTTGAAAGTTGAAAACTACCCCAAGAGTACGTAATACAGGAACTGTCACCTAGTGTGCCGTTCAGCCGTTAAGACGTGCCGTGTAACAAATACACATAGAAATCAAAATCATTTATTCAATAACTTGCTTAATTACTAGCTTTTATTTAACTTGCAATGTATGTATGTAAGTGTGTTCGGGTCAAATCTTGCAACTGAATTTTAAATCCTCAACCGATTAAGATGAAATTTTACATACACGTTTAGTTTGGATGACAATGCATGGTTAGGTAAGTGACGCCATTCTAAATCCAATATGGCGGACGGCCCAAGATGGCGGACTAGTTATTTTTTGTGCACTGCCATGATATGGGTATCCAATGAAAGGGTTTGCTGCGATGATTACGAAAAAAGCTTTTTTTTGAAAGATTTTTTGATAAATAAGTTTATTGCTTTTACTTTTGTATTGTCAAGCAAAAGATGGAGCTAGATGAATATAGTTGCACATTCGCAAACGTTGGTAGGTCTCTATGGAGAAGATCGTATTATTCTCTATTATTCTTATAGTATCTATATGTAAATGTCTTAGTTGGTAAGAGCTGCAGCAGAATTGCGGAGGATATGACCGCTATCAAATCGACCAATCACATGCGAGATGAATGACGCGATGTGGATTTCCGTCTGTGTGATTGGTCGATTGATAGCGGTCAAACCCTTTGCGTTGCCGTATTCAATTACGCAATGAGGACGTGATAATGGTCGTGGGTTCAAACACGGGCAGGTACAAATGAGATTTTTTCCTTTTATATGTACTTGAGTTTATCTTGGAAATCGCTGCCATCGGCGAAGTTAAACATCGTGAGGAAACCTGGACTTACAGTTAAGGGCCTTCCACCGCTTTAGTGCCGTAAAACGGTTACTTTCTAAAGCATACTCCTTAGTAACGGCTAGGTTAAAAGGTTTGAAAAAAATATATATTTATTATTGATTCATTCAATAAGGACCTACAACCCAATTTGAGAAAGAAAAATTTTAAATTTTAGGCACACAATCAAATGTCTAACGTCACTAAGGCTTAAAACATGTTTTGCTAGATTGCTTACACATTACTTTAATTAAATAAAATAAATTAATGTAAACGAATTCATTTATCATTAAATTTGACCATAAATAAGCAGTTTAGTTAAAATTTTGTGAATTTTTGAAAAAAAAAAACATATAAACTGGTTAAAAAAAATGGTAGGACTTCGTCTAAGACAACCATGGCTTGAATGGTTCTAAATTGTCTGTACTATCTTCGCTTTTAAACGTTGCACCCAACTTCCGATCACACTGTATGACTATGGCGCGATATAAAAAATGGACTATTCGAAGTATTAGTGCTGCGCTGGAAAACATCGTGAGGAAACCGACATGTCCAAGAACCAAAATTCGAATACATACGACATCCATCAACCCGTTCCCTCTCTAACAGAGAGAAGGCTTGTGTCCCAACAGTGGGAAAGAGGATGATTATGAAGATGAATGTTGCGCAGACGAAGTCGCGGGCAACCGCTAGTTATCTATAATACCCTGCACTGCGTCGTCTTTGGAATGCTATGCTTGAAGGTCAAGGGCGGCAAAATTTATGCCATGACATGTCTTGGGACCTGCTGAATCATAAATGAGGCAGGTGACTAGCCCGAATTTCCATTACGGGTGGACGGTGTATGGTATGGTATACCCAGGTTTGGACAAACAACCTCGGTGGTCTACATTATTAGTATTGTTGCGCAACTGTTAATTATTTCATTTGACACTTGTTATAGTGACATGCATACCATTAACTGTCGCCACCTATAGGAGACAGATTTGGTCAACCATTGGCATGCAAGCATACCATTATGCTTAAAGGTAGATTCAACCTTTACGGCTATGGAATGTGCAAGGCCCTCACTTACCGCCGCTGTCACATCTTTTTTTAGGGTTCAGTACCCGAAGGGTCCAAAAGGAGCTCTGTTGCTGTCACTCACGTGACCGTCTCTGACCTTCGTCTCTCACACGGGTTTAAAGCCAAACGGTTGGAGCTACAGTCTTCAAATTTTCATAGTAGTTATAAGCATCTTGTTGACCCAAAGCCATACAAATTGTCATGTATTTTTTAATGTTTTTGAGTATTTTGATATTTTTTTGTTTAGAAAAATCTTGTAAAACAAAGGAATGAGAAGCCAAAGACATTTTTTTTTACAAAATTTCGGTCCGAAAAATTTTTTAATTGCCCATTGACCTTGAAATTTGGTGATAATGTTTATTATTACGTAGTTTTACTAACAAATACCAATATATTGATAAATCAGTTTTTTTATTTGAAATCATTCATTTTTCCTATTGGTACGAAACCCTACATGTGCAAAGTCCGACACGCACTTGACCGGTTTTTTTACTGTGCAGCGACTCGCGGAGTGTTTAGAGCTGCCATTAGATATGAATCGAACTGTACCATTGGTTTATCATTTCTGGTATAGATGATGAAAGAGTACACAGCCCATCAGTTACGGATCAAAATAACATGATTCCTTACATCATGCTCGCCTGCCATAATACTCAACGCAACGCATTATAGGCTTGCGTAAAACAAAACTAATTACACCACGGTGAAATCTACACCTTCTCACATACAAATTTAAGTCTAAAACTGTTTGCAAGTACACAAACGTGCGTAGTTTAAAATAATCAGATCTACAGCAAAAATAAGACTTTATTTTCGTTTGAGTAAGGTTTAAAATAGACTATCATATCAACACATGGTGCGTATTTTAAAGCTGAAGTTAGGCAATTAATTTTAAACTCTAAGGAGGACGAATCAAAGTTCATAATAGATTGTGCTGTTAACATATGGTGTGTATTTAAAAATAGATGCTATAGTCATTATGTGGAGTTCAACAGACTATGGGAATGGTATAAAATATGTGTTAGTAACCTGTCACCACTTTATGGGCCATGTTTTAAACAGACTTTTGTATTTTTCAGATGATCTCATTCTAATACTAGGCGAATTTATGTTTTTAAACAAATGGCCGTTATGTCCGTTACTGGTAACATATCAACACCATCGCATAATCGCGCATCGGTTAATTATAAGCCATGTAATAGTCCTCCAAACCGAATGTCGGCCACGGTGTCGAATCTTGGGAAAGACTTGCCATCGGTGCGAGAGATATTACTGTCCACAAGTGGATGAGCAAACTCTGGTCCACACCCTCTTCCATAACTTTCATAGTCCGAAGGGTCGGCAATCCTACAAGGCCGGAGAGAGAGATCATGTGTAGGTAGGTGTGACACCAACGGCTTCTCGAGACACGTTGTTATCACATCGCTACTTCCAAGAGGCTACTGCTAAGAAATTCCTAATGGAAAAACCCAGTATCACTTTGCCCGACCTGGAGATCGAAACCGGGACCTCGCGCTTAGCAGTCGCGGTTGCGACCCCAAGATCAACGAGGCATTTAAAATGTAGATAGCATAAGTCATGTAGGGGGAGAGCTGGCAGGGTTTTTGAGTTAGCATATTCAGGGCGAAGATAGCTGAGTATGTGTGGCTAGCTAAGAGAACACCGAGAGTATATCTGTAAAGTTTCACATACGAGCCCTAATGGTCAAGGGTCCACTTTCATATTTCCAAAAAGGACTCTTATTTAACGTGCATGACCGTTCAATAATTATAACTCCTCCGACGGATAAAGAAGGGTGTTATAAGTTTGACGTGTGCACCTGTCTGTTGTGTGTTTTTTGTATCTGTTTGTGGCATCTTATCTCTTAAACGGATGAACCGATTTTCAACTCGTTTTTTTATTTTTTTGAATTGTGATTTTTTCGAGAGTGATTAAAATCGGTTCAGCCGTTCAATAGTTATGAGCGTTTTACTGTTTGAATCGGGGTGTTTTCGCAAGATATCGTGTCATAATTACGTGTTCAATAGATTGTCGATCGAAGCGTGTGTACTACAAGATAAATTATGGAGCATTAAAGAAAAACGTGTCGGGAGTTTTCTAATTTATTTTATTTTACTTGTGTTATCACATATCGGATGTGGCTTGTCCTAAATCCCATCATGACATGTCCCATACGCACTAAACGTTTTGAGAATACTTTAATTATGCGTACAGCTAAGGAATGGAATTCCCTGCCAGAGTCTGTGTTTCCCGATTGCTACAATCTAGGGGTCTTTAAGTCAAGAGTGAAAAGGTTACTTCTAGGCAAAAGTGCTCCACCGTCGACCACATCCTCGCTTACCATCAGGTGAGATAGTGGTCAAGCGCGAGCCTGTAACAAATAAAAAATAAATAAACTATCAAGGTTTATTCTTGTCCCAATTTCAGGTCACCGACTCACACCCTAACTTTAGTTGGCACAGAACCACTTGGCGTTTCTATCTTTATTACCGAATTTATGCTTTTACTATAAAAGATTGATGGCAATGAAACTACCAAAATGCCATGCAGCTTATCAGATGTCCTTGAAAGTAACTAAACACAATAAAATACAGTTTTATTACTCACGAAGTTACAAAAGGCCAAGAGAGATCAATAATGATCCATTATTATAGAATTGGAACCATTATTCTTGACTGCCTCGTTGGTCCAGTGGGCATAAAAGCACCAGTGGTGAGTATAGGGTCTTGGCCGATCTCCAAATCGTGTTATTGGGCTCAGTAGCACGGAGTCAAGATTTGGACCTGGTTGCTGGCCGATGAGCGAATGGTGGACAATTTTGGTCCAAAGACTTATCGGTTACGATTCGTAGCGTGTGCGATGGAATTCCATGATCTAATTCCGCCTAGCCCGTTTCATCACCGGACTACCAGACGTAAGGCGATGCGCCATCGGTACATGGTGTCTACCATCCAACCTATACGCACAAAATGTTATGGGTACGTACTACATAATACGCACAACACTTTTATTATGCGTACAGCTAAAGAGTGGATTTTCCTGCCAGAGTTTGTGTTTCCCGATAACTATAATGTAGTGGTCTTTAAGTCAAAGAGTGAACAGGTTGTTTTCTAGGCAAGCGTGCTTCGCCGTCTGGTGACATCAGGAGAAATTAATCCCGGTAGTGGGCGATTCCGGGCTGAAACAATGATGGCGTTAGGCTGGCTCCTATAACATGGGACTTGCAACAGAATTAGCAAGATATTCTGACTGTTATACAGGCACTGTCACCCAACACTTCGTTATGTATCGCAATACGTCGTTATTGACGACAATCTCGCGTGATAAAAAGCGATGTACAAGGTCAACAATGGAACGAGCATGCCCGAAACGTGCCTAGAAGTGGTGTGCTCCTTATTTCCTACTAGCTTCTACCAGCGGCTTCGCCCGTGTAAAGTATTTTCTTTCGGAATAAAAAAAAGTTGCCTATGTGCTATTCCAGGCTATAATCTATCTCTGTGCCATCAAGATCCGTTCAGCCATTCTGGCGTGATGAGTAACAAACATACGTCCATCTAAATTCGCATTCGCATTTTTAATATCAGTAGGATTTATAGTGTTAGCATAGACCAATAATATTTCTTATTAGTATTCATTTGTTAAACTGTATGTTTTAAATATTAGTTTATTTGGCAACATTGACCCAAAAAAGGCGGGATGTCAGTGTCACTGTCATGAGAGGAAAAAAAGTTAGATGTTTTGAAAAAAGTGGTAAAGATAGTTTAATAATTATTGTTTGCAAATAAAGAGATTTTACTAGTAATGTTTAATGACTTTGCTTGGAACAAATGTGATTATAGTTTCAGAAGTGGTATCAGACACCTACTAGTTAAAACCGCGTCATTCGCATCCTGTGAAAAAGTTTGCTAACTAGTTGTTAGTGATATTATATATTGGTGTGTACATTATTTACGCCCTGTGAAATACATTATGGGAGGCGACAGTGATCATATGCAAAGTAGTCACAAAAATACATCACGTAAACGACGCCGTCGACACTCAAAAAACGCGGGTCGTAAAACAGAGAGGAGGAAGAGACGCCACCATACGAAATCGCCACATATTTCGAATGAAAGAAGGGATAGCGTACAGAAGAAAGAAGAGATGGGACGTCGTAAGTCTCGGAAGAGTAGGCGTCGCTCGACTTCGAGGCATCGGAGTCGGTCGAGATCGTCGTGCAGCCCTGGTGCAGGGTTGACGCCGCACAGGTCACATAGCCGTTCGAGATCCCTGCGTAGCCGTCCTGCAGACTTGACACCGTGCAGGTCTCATAGCCGTTCGAGATCGTTGTGCAGCCGTGCTACGGATTCGACGCGACGCACGTCTCGCAGCCGTTCGAGTTCACGTTGCCAACGTAGTTCGAGACTACGACATCGTGAACGTACACGTCGTCACCAGAGTGTATCACCAGAAGAGGACAGAGTGAGTCGTTCCAATTTTAAAGACACTCAATTCTTACTAACTGAATTGATAAAATCAATATCCAATAGTCGTCCCGAAGGAAATAAGTTTCCTATGTTAGGTAATGTAATACCAGATTTTGATCCCATGTCTAAAGGCCAAACTATTGAGATGTGGCTAAGCAAAGTTGAAGAATGTGCTCAATTATATAAATGGGGAGAAGATCAGATAATTCATTATGCTCTTCCTAAACTTAGTGGCGTATCTAAGACATGGTACCAGAGTCTCCCATCAATGTCGTTTTCGTGGACCGAGTGGAAAAACAAATTAAGGGAGTCCTTCCCGTCCACTGATGATTATGCAGAACTGCTTAATGAAATGTTATCAAAAAGGGTAAAATTTAATGAATCTTTAGAATTGTATTTCTATGAAAAGATCAATCTCCTTAATAGGTGTGACATAAAAGGCAAAAGGGCAGTTGATTGCCTACTTTATGGGATAGAAGACCGCAGTATAAGATTAGGCGCTAAAGCAACAAAATGTGAAGAACCAGAACAAGTATTGAAATATTTCCAATCAATAAAACAACAATCTCGGGAGTCAGATACAAAGTTTAGGAACAATTATGATAAAAGAAACAACTCAAGTTTTAACATATCAAATAAACAAAATTATATGTCGAACACCAAACCATCAAGATTTACTGAGATAAACAAATCTGTCACATGTTACAATTGTAATGAAACCGGACATTATAGCTTTAACTGTAAAAAAAAAATTACTAAATGTAATAATTGTAATAGACTGGGACATTTAGCCAATAATTGTCCAAATTTATCTACTAGTGATGCATCAAAAATAGAAAAAAACAATGAAAAGTCAGTCATGGCATTATCTACAACTATTAATGAAAACGATGATAAATATCACATTAATCTGAAAATAAATGAAAAGCCCTTACAAGGGTATGTTGATTTGGGTAGTCAGTGCACATTGTTACGTCATAGTGTTGCAGAGAATTTAGGTATCCATTGGTCTTCAGAGCAACCATTACCTACAATGCGTGGTATTGGCAATCATGTTGTTTTGCCTCTGGGTAAAGCGACTATTAATATCGAAATTCAAGGTATAATGCAATTAGTTGACAGTTATATTGTTGAGGATAATGTCATTAAGTATGACATATTAATTGGGCATAGTTTTACAGAGTCCCCCGGAATAACTATTACTAAAACAACAGATTCTTTGATATTTGGGCGAACCCTAACAACAAAATTAAAACTTTTTCTTTTGAATGATGTTTTGATATCTCCCAGGGAGACGTGTGTAATAAAAGTAAGTAGTGATGTCAATTATTCAGGCACAATAAATGTTAAAGGTTCTCTACGTGGGTATTCCGATAAAGAATACTACCTTATGCCTGGTGAATATGACGTAGTGAATGGAGCCAGTGCGTTATTAATACAAAATCTATCAAATTATAATTTAACATTAAAACATGGATCATTAATAACACGTGCATTACGTACGGATTCCATATTGAATGTAAACTTATTAGATTTTAGTGATACAAATATTAGTAATTCCATAAACTATGACAACAAGTTATCTGACCAAGAAATATTTCAACTTAAAAATACCTTACAAAAGTACAACCAATGTTTTTCTTGCAATATGATAGATTTAGGTTATACTAACATTGAGAAAATGGAAATTGAATTGATTGATACAAAACCTGTTGTATACAGACCATATAGATTATCTTATCCGGAGAGAGAATTAGTAAAATCTATGGTACAGGAAATGCTTGATGCAGACATCATATGTGAATCCAACTCAGCGTATGCTAGCCCAGTTCTTTTAGTTAAAAAGAAAACTGGGGACAAAAGACTTTGTATTGACTATCGAGCATTGAACAGAAAAACCAAAAAAGAGCACTTTCCCCTACCATTGATTGATGATCAGCTAGATCGATTAGCCGGTCATTCATTGTTCATTAGCTTAGATTTAGCATCAGGCTACTATCAATTGGCTGTTGGGGAAAACTCCCAAGATAAAACGGCATTTGTTACTCCGGACGGCCAATATCAGTTCAAGAGAATGCCATTCGGTTTAGCTAATGCGCCATCAGTCTTTCAAAGGACCATGAACAAAATACTAGCTAAAATAGACTATACCATTGTCTACATGGATGATATTTTAATCCCAGCGCGCACTTTTAACGAAGGTTTAAAAAGATTAGATGAAGTTTTGAGTATTTTCCGTGATGCTAATCTTACTCTAAAATTAGAAAAATGTTTTTTCTTTTACACACAAATTGATTTTCTAGGCTTTGAGGTAAGCGGATTGGGTATAAGGCCTGGCTCCCGTAAAATAACTGCAGTGTCAAACTTCCCAACTCCAAACAATGTCCATGACGTTAGACGTTTCATAGGATTAGCCAGCTTTTTCCGGCGTTTCGTAAAGGATTTTTCCCTAATTGCACGTCCATTAACCGATTTGTTAAGAAAACGGGTTACCTGGAAATGGTCGGACGAACAAGTGACAGCGTTCGAGACTCTGAAACGTAAATTGGTCGAGAGACCATTACTCGCATTATATGATTCCAAATTAGAAACCGAATTACACACAGATGCGTCAAAACACGGTATTGCGGGTATCCTAATGCAGCGTGACAGAGACGGCATAATTAAACCCGTGGCGTATTACAGCCGCAAAACATCAGCGGATGAGCAAAAGCTCCACTCCTTTGATTTAGAGACCTTAGCCGTTATAGCATCGTTGAACAGATTTCGTGTCTATCTACTAGGATTAAAGTTCAAAATAGTGACGGACTGCAATGCACTACGAACTACCATGACAAAAAGAGATCTCATCCCTAGAATAGGTCGGTGGTGGGTGCAGCTCCAGGAGTACGACTGTGAAATAGAATACAGAGCAGGCTCAAGAATGTCACATGTTGATGCACTCAGTCGTGCCCCTGTTGACGAACCCACTACCCTTGACTCTACACACGTAATTGATGTACTCACCGTAGAAGCACAAGACTGGATCGCTACAGTTCAAAGTGATGATGACGATGTTAAAAGAATAAAGGAAATCTTAGCCAGCAAAGACACAGCATTTATTGTTGACGTTCATAAAAATTACCAGTTGAAAGGTAATTATGTTTATAGAGTAGTCAATGGTGGATTACGTTGGGTAGTCCCAAGATCAGTTAGGTGGCAATTACTAAAGATGAACCACGACGATGTGGGTCACTTCAGTTATGATAAGACGCTAAATAGGCTTAAGGGTTCATTTTGGTTCCCCAAAATGCGAAGATTCACAAAAAAGTATGTTAAAGCTTGTTTAGAATGTGCGTATCATAAGGCACCCGGAGGACCTAAAGAAGGACTACTTCATCCGATCCCAAAACCAGATATACCGTTTCACACGTTGCATGCGGACCACTTAGGTCCATTCGTTCGTTCGCGGAGAGGCAACATGTACCTGTTAGTAATCATAGATGCTTTTACAAAATTTATCAGTATAAGACCTGTCAGAGATACGAAGACTGCTACTGCCATTAGAGTCTTCAAGGATTATTTTAGCTATTTTGGAGCACCCACTCGATTAATTACAGACAGGGGTACGTGTTTTACTAGCTCCAAATTTAAAACTTTTGTGAAAGATAATAGTATTAAACACATATTAAATGCTGTGGCAACTCCGCGAGCGAACGGCCAGGTTGAGAGATTCAACCGAACTATTTCGGACGCTCTCAGTGCAAAGTGTCATGATAAAAATGATAACACCTGGGACGAATATGTTAGTGAGGTCCAATTAGGATTAAACACATCAGTTAATAAAAGTACCGGTAAAAGCCCGTCGGAATTATTGTTTGGTTATAACGTTAAAACTGTATCTGAGAACATATTAGGCGATGTAATTAATACAACTATAGAACGGATTAGCGGCGATGAATTGACGGACCTAAGAAATGAATCTATACATAAAATTGGAAATGAGCAGAAATTAGCCAAAGATCGATACGACAAGCGTAGAAAGTTAGCTACAAAATACAATGAGGGTGATCTTGTTAGATTAGAAAGAACTACATTTGATAAGGATAGGATCGGGAAATCCAAGAAGCTGATACCTAAATTTCACGGACCCTATAAAATTGTCAAAATATTACCCAATGATAGATTTTTAGTTGAAGATACTCCTATTACAAGAAAGACAGGTAAAAAGTACGAAAACATAGTAGCTATTGATAAAATACACCCGTGGTTGAACTTTAAATCACTAGATAGCGAAAACGACAGTGATGGGAACGACAAGAGTGATACCGATTGATAGGATTAAGGAATGTTGAAATTTAAATTAGTATAGTGAAATGATGCAAAATTATATATAAAATACTAGAGTCAGTGCTTATTTGATGTTGAAACAGATCATAACAGACTACAGTAGTGTGGGTTGTGAACTTGTGAGGTGTTGTTGTGAGGATATTTGTAAAGATGACACAGATCATGATTGACTCCAGAATTATGAATGTCAGTACTTACCGTACTGGTGACGCAGATCGCATCAGACTATACTTGGCACAAGTCGTGAGCGTCAGTGCTGATAGCATAGATGACGCAGATTGCGAAATAATGTGTCGATATAGGATGCGAGTGTCAATGCTTGTTGCACAGATGGCGCAGATCATGACTGACTCTGCAGGTGTGGGTCCCGAGCGCCAGTGTTACCTTGCACAGATGACGCAGATCGTGACAGACCACATCGGTAGGGGTTGTGAGTGTCAGTGCATACCATACAGGCGACGCAGATCGCATCAGACCATACTTGGCGTAGGTCGTGAGCGTCAGTGTTGAAAGCACAGATGGCGCAGATTGCGATTCAATGTATGTATGGGATGCGAGCGTCAATGACGTTGATTGTGAATGTTTATTTCCTAGAAAATAGAAGATTTTTTATGTTGTTTCTCTGTTTATGTTATGTTTATGATTATTTTGATTTTTATGTTATGTTAATATCTTTGGGGTTGTGTTACTCTTCTTATAATGCTCAAGTTATATAAGAGAGAAAAATCTTAATTATTGCTTAACGTTAGTGTGAGGACACACCCTGGCTAGGATGGCCGAGCGTTTTTGTTAAGATGATCTTTATTATGATAACTGTTTGTTATTATAATCATTTTAATACTCTAGTCTACCTAATTATTAGGAACTTAAGATTATTGGAATTTATAGATAGTTAAAGAAGCCTTGAGTGACACTCAATTGTATTGTTGATTTGTGAGTGTTTGTTGTCCTATGTTACTGTTTTACAATTACTTTATTCTGTGTTGCTCGACTTGATAACTCAGTTCCTATTTGTACTATTCTTAGTAAATTTAAGATTTTGTAACCTTGAGTTAGGTTGAAGTGTTATTCTATTTTGAAGTTTCACAATTACTTTATTTTATGTTACTTGATTTGTTACTTCAGTTCCTATTTGTATTAAGACTGTTGATGCTTTAAGTTGGTGTGAGGACACACCCTAATTAGGATGGCCGAACTGTTAGCATAGACCAATAATATTTCTTATTAGTATTCATTTGTTAAACTGTATGTTTTAAATATTAGTTTATTTGGCAACATTGACCCAAAAAAGGCGGGATGTCAGTGTCACTGTCATGAGAGGAAAAAAAGTTAGATGTTTTGAAAAAAGTGGTAAAGATAGTTTAATAATTATTGTTTGCAAATAAAGAGATTTTACTAGTAATGTTTAATGACTTTGCTTGGAACAAATGTGATTATAATAGCTAAGGTTTGTTTTTCGTTTTTACGGTACCTATACCTCGTATCTGGCGCAAATAAACTCTTCTTCCTTTCGTCTTTCATCTTCCCCGCCACAGACA
Source organism: Orthosia gracilis (assembly GCA_947562075.1). Lineage (NCBI taxonomy): Eukaryota > Metazoa > Arthropoda > Insecta > Lepidoptera > Noctuidae > Orthosia > Orthosia gracilis. Next base: position 10,132,811 of record OX387267.1, read on the forward strand.
CATAAAGTAAGGAGTATCAGCCCCATTAATCTTACCAGCTAATAAACAGAACATTTTGAGGACAATTTCAAAAGGACAGTTGTCACATTTCTGATTGATTTACAACGTAAACTGACCGTTCATTGCAATATTATCTCTTGTACCGACAGATACTTGAACAAAAGCGTTATTAGTTTTGTGAAATATTAAGATTTTCTAGAGACGATCATAAAAGATTATTTGAGTGTATAATTTAAAATTGATTCCAATAGATGGCGCAGTTTTAAATGTGTGAGGCATCCACTCGGTTTTTTTTTTAATTTGTTTTGAAAACATGCAGAAAAATACTATAAAACTAATCGTCGCTTAATTTTAAAAAAAGAGTTTCCACGGACCGAGTAAACCCTTTTACTTGCAAGTCGCTGCTACTAACACCATCTATAGCCGTGGAACGAAAACGAACGCTATCTATTTGCTTAGAAAAATTATCAGTTTAATCAGACTAAAAACGCTAGTTACGTCGGCGCGGTTTCTTTGTATGGGATGAGGCATCTGTATGCTAGTCTTATATTATCTGTGAAGTAGTAAAGAGCATCTATTTGCGATATTTTCAATACATAGTTACGATTTTTTTATATGCGTTTCCTCCCCAAGCATCGCTATATTGATCGGTCCTGTGCGTCTCGCATTCATCGGACTCCCGCAGCTTCCGACAGCATTCCATGTCCAGCAGTGGACCTCTTTCGACTGAAAGGTTGTTTTTGATATTTATTGCTGAGATCGATCCGTTCACTACAGTTCCGCTTACACCTTGGCTCGGAAAGTACGTTAAGCCTCTCGTCCCGACTATCATTAGATCTTCGACATTGTTATTAGTTACGGATAGTCAGAAATTCGAAATCCTGACAAGACAATCAGTTTTCTCATGAAGTTTTCGTTTTGGCCAGTAAAAGGATTTTAGAAAAAAGAGTGGTATTCAAATTCAGATGCACCCGAAAGCTAGGTAAATGCTAATCGGTTGAGTTTTAATATAATTTTCTCTGTAGCACCTCGAGGTCTATATTTATACCCGGTTTATGGCAACAACCTCGCTAGGCATAGGACTGAAACATCTCGCGAAAAATTAATTATTTTTCTTTCTTTCTATATTCACCAACCACTGCCGAGACGCTGTTATGCTGCTATGTAAGGTTATGGCTGTACCATAACCTTACATAGCAGCATAACAGCGTAGATATTACTAGTCCCTACTGGATGTTATGAGTTTTCTTGATTAACAATATCTAAATCAAATATGGTGGACCACCAAAGATGGCCGACCAATATTTTTTATGCACCCCTATGATATGGGTTTCTAATGAAAGGGCTTGCTGAACGAAAAGTTTCATATAAAGAGACTTTTTTTAGGGTTCCATACCTTAAAAGGTAAAAAAAGGAACCCGTAGAAGATCACTTTCTTGTCCGTCTGGCCGTGTGTCACCACTGATTTTCTCAGGAACGGGTGGACCTACAAAGTTAATATTTATTTATACCAGATACTGAGGTCTATAATCCTTATTAGGTATAAAAATCAAGGTCCTGAGTCAACACGATGAAAAGATATAAGCGAATTTAGATTTTCGCGAAAACTTGTAAGTACCAAAATTTACAAGGATGGTGAACAATAAAGTATATTCTATTCTATTCTACCGTAATGTTCTACTTTTTTATTTTTCGGATTTTTCCCTTTATTAGTGCTGTAAGACCTTACTTTTAACCAAAATTGACAATTCTAGGTCAACTGGATGTACCCTATAGGTTTTGGGTTGAAAACCTATGTATATGGTCGTTGACCAAGAACAAGAAATTTGGCAAAAAGTAAGGTCTTACAGTACAAATAAAGGAAAAATTCCAAAAAATAAAAAATGTTGATAATTACGGTAAATTTTGGTACTTACAAGTTTTCGCGAAAATCTAAATTTGCCCATATCTTTTAAGCTTAGCCACCAATAAAAATGATACCAATTTTACTAAGGCGGTATACTGGGTAGGTACGGAACCCTCGGCGCACGAGTTCGACTCGCACTTGACCGGTTTTTTTTTAAGTTTTCTTTAGGCTTTCTTTCATTCTTCTCGTATATCCGCCATCCCTTCAGAGAACACAGCCATAATCTTCTGCATCGCCATATTAGCGTGTAGATATTATTAGTCCCTTCTATTTGTGCACACACGACCCACAAACGTCCATCGTTCCGGGAATAATGATAAATTCATAGCCCCCGGCGGAAGTCATCCGTCTAGCTGATGCTACGAGTTCCTTGATTTACAATGTATGTACTGAGTAATGGATATTTGTAGGGGTTAAAGTAGTTTGTGTTATCCTTTGAAGTGTTATTTTGTTGTTTTATTTCTGCGATATTATCTTCATGCTACACACTACTGGCGAAATGGGAAAAAGGACGACATATATATATACTCACGCCTTTTCCCCATGGGGGTGAGAAGAAACTACAGGATGTTTGTTTTATTTGTATGAAACAATAGGGATGTTTCCTGCGTAGAAAAATAATCATTCTGTTTAGTCCGTCAGTGACATTATCAATTAATATTGGACCCGTATTTTTGGCTTTATCAAATAAATAAAAACTGACAAAGATAAATCGCATCAAACTTCAGGAGCAGGGTCTTGTGACGTCACGTTATCAGTATAAAGTGTAGCAAACCGTGACGTCACACGATATTTTAACGCACTAAATCGTCGTAATTTTTGCGTGGCTAAAGAAACAGTACATGTACAATATTTTTAGGTTAAATACGAGTAACTGACGGAATAAATAGTAATAATATATTTTTTGTCAACTACTCTATTCTATCTGCGGCAGGCGTTGCCGTGGCTGAGTGCTGAGCTAGGCAAAATACTTAGAATAGAATAGAATACTCTTTATTATGTACACCATAAAAGTTACAGAAAGTATAGAAGAAGTAAACATTACACTGGGTGACACAATGGGCGGCCTTATCGCTAAAAGCGATCTTTTCAAGACAACCTTTGGATGGATTTTAAAAATGAAAGGAAAAACAGTACTGTAGGTAGTCTTTGGTGTACTATATATACATAAATACATATATATATTATATAGACAAATATATACAGTAATAAGTATGGAACAAAAACATAGAAATCAAGAAAAACAACTATTAAAGAGAGAGGTAGTGATTCTTTACCATAGCTTAACTGAGATGAGTCTGATTGTCATCGACACTGAAGAATACAAAGAAAAGAAAGAAATAATAATAATTGTTAAGATAAGCCAATGATGAAAGAAAGTTAAAAGAATTGCTTGCAACATTCTATACTCCAAACGCCACGCACATAATATTTCTATTACCTAATTTAAAAATGTGGTGCTGTCGTCGCCTATCAAGAATGCCATGGACAGCCCAATGCACAAATGTGGTCCGCAAAGAACTACAAACAGAGAAAGCTGTCCTTAACCTGACTGCAACGTGTAGTGACATATTTCAGCCACATTGCCCGCAGAGGAACCAACAACATGGAACGACTTATGGTAACTGGCTAAATAGAGCGTAAACGACCAGGAGGCCGAAACCCCAAACGGTGGTCAGATCAAATATCGGTACAACTGGATATACCGATCAGCGCCGCACTCAACCAGGCTGCTGATCGTAACAGATGGAAAAAAATGTCATTGCAGTTGACAGCCTAAAACAGAGTCACGATTCTCAGCAGTAAGAGAGCGATTAGGTAGAGTAGAAAAAAAAGTCCGCCATCTCGGGCCATTCGCCATATTGGATTTAGAATGACGACACTTAACATGCATTGTCATCGAAACTAAACGTGTATGCAAAATTTCATCTTAGTAGGTGGAGGATAACTGCTTTAAAATTAATTACCAAGATTTGCCACGAACACACTTACATACATACATTGCAAGTTAAAAAAAAGCTTGTAAAATTAACAGAAGTTCCATCTAGAATCACGTAAAAAAGCAACGTCCGAAAAGCCAATAAAAATACAGAACCTGATGTTCGAAATTCGAAGGACCAGAAATTCCGATCCGAAAATCAAGCAGAACCTAAATAAAAAGTTAGACATCGAAGTCACAAAAAGTTACCGCTTACGTGACTGCGGGATATAAAGCCTCCGATTCTACAAGGGCTGCGAAAATGTCTAATTGGATTAAGTTTACCGAAAAGCTTAAAACTCCAAACTGAATGGGCAAACTTGGAAAGAATACTTATCTTCGTGACATAACATAATGCTTGTGTTTGTCGAAGAGATACGCAGGTTAAATAGAGAAAAATAAACATTTGTTTGTGGTTGTGCTTTGTTCTATAAAAATCTTTGTTAACAGTAGCTGGCAGGGTTTTTAACACGCATATCCAGGGTGAAAACTTGATAGATATGTAGGTGCGGCTTGCTGAAAGAATACCGAGAATATATTTGAAGTTTCACATTTGAACCCTGTGGTCAGAGGTCCTCATTCAAGTTTCCAAAAAGGACACTTAACGTGCAGAGCATTTGATCGGGAACGGGTTCTCGCGAAAAGATATAATCAGGAAAATATGTCGATGTAATTGTGGGCTTTCCCTAAATCTGGCTGACTTTTATAAATTGGCCTGTACGAAGTTTAAAGATTTGGTAAACTTTACCAAGTGGTCTCCTGATCACAGGTCTTGTATCTGATACTGTCAACTATCGACTTTTCGGCCCGAATACCAATTTTTTTAATGATAGGCTTGCGTTTGACCACTATCTCACCAGATGGTAAGCGATGATGTGGTCGACGGTGAAGCACGCTAGCCTAGAAGCAACCTAAATAGGTTTCTCTTGACTAGTCAAGTCTATGCTTGCTCAAATTTTGCGCAGTTCATTACCTTAAAATTCTTATCATACTTCCTGTTTTGATGTCTAAGGTCATCAGTGCACAGCAAAAGAGATCGTATCAGTACAAGTCTAGACATTTGAACAGTTGTGTCTAAACAACTGCATATATTCAAAATCGTGACTGTATTGATGCCTTTTTGAATGTCATGGCAAAATCAGCCAATGGATTTATTTCGTTCAGAGAGTATTTTGTTGCAAAGGTTTTAGGTTCTTTTTTTTAAGACATAATTATTATCAACAGCCTTTAATTCTTCCCACTCATGAAACAGGCCTCCTCACTATGACGGACATGTTTCGGGATAAGTCTACCACGGATGCGAGACAAACAGAATTCTATATAGTGATATTTGAGGAGACCTATGATCAGCAGTGGTAGTATTTTGGCTGAAATGGTGATGATGAAGTCCAACACAATATTCCTAATCATGAAAGGCGGAACCACACTTACGTGTCGTGGCGTGGCGTGGCGCCTTCTGTCGCAGTTGATTGCCTACAAAACTCGTTGTGTTATGTATGACGTAGGCTGAAACAGAGTCGTTTGATTGGTGGATCCGTTTAAGCCTTTTGTTGTATGGGAGCCCCACTTAAATATTTATGTTATTCTGTTTTTAGTGTTTGTTGTTATAGCGGCAACAGAAATATATCATCATCTGTGAAAATTTCAACTGTCTAGCTATCACGGTTCATGTTGCCTGTTGACACACAGACGGACAGTGGAGTCTTAGTAATAGGGTCCCGTTTTTACCCTTTGGGTACGGAACTCTAAAAATTAATAATTATATAATTTATTTGAATTGTATTAGAACTAGTTCAAACAGGAGCTATAGACTAAGCAAGACCGAGACCATAAGCACAAAGGAAAACTGTAAAAAGAAAATATTTTCAGCGTTACAGGAAAAAAAAATCGACAACCTTGCCAGGTACTCAACACCAAATGCTCGCTTTAAATGTGATAGTACACTCTGCCCATTTCTGAAATTCTCCGTGTCCTTGGCCTCGACCTACATTCTCACAGGGAACCATTTTCCTTATAGATCTACATTAAGTCCGCCGGGTCCCCGGAAAACACGTTCCTCGATAAGTGAAGATTTTACAAGATTCTGAAAGCATTATAGGGGTTTTTCATTACGAATTTTGCAGTAGCAGTTCCTTAGTTTGGGAGTCTGGATTTGTGGCTGGTTAATGACTGTGGGCTCGCCCCTTAGAACATGGGTCTTAAGTGGCAAAATGTCGGTATACTACTTACTTAAGCATATCCTTTCGGGGATTAAGAATGAAATACATTTATTCGAGTCACAGACACAAGACGACAGCAACAATCAAAAAGTAACAGAGAAGAATTGTGCTAGGCGTGCCCATACCGAAAGGGTTACCAACTATGCATTGTTATGTTTTCGTTTACAGGAATAGGTACCCAGCAAAAAAACAGTACTGTTAGCAAATCAACCATGTCAAACTAAGGACGATTTTCAGCACCTTGTCATCTCCCCAGCTATCAAATTCTAGATACCTATTGCAGACTTCTTAAATCCATGACAACACTGTTTGAAAATCATCATCAGCATAATTTCAGCCGAAAGACGTCCACTGCTGAACAGAGAGCTCCCTCAACTGTCGCCGCCACATTGACCGATCCCTTGCGTGTTGCATGCAGCGGATTCCCGTAATCTTAACTAGGTAGTGATCGGTCCACCTAGAAGGAGTTCTTCCAATGCAGTGCGCTGAAAATCAATCAAGGCAGAACGAAGACCATTTTTTTTTATTTTTTTTTTTTATTGGTAGTTTATAACGGCTGAGCCGACTTTCACCAAACATAGCTGAGAACACTCTCGATAAAGTCACCTTTCAATAAAAAAAAACGAAATCTAAATCGGTTCATCCGTTTAGGAGCTATGATGCCACAGACAGAGACACAAATCCAAAAAAACACATCAAACTTATAACACCCCTCTTTTTTACGTCGGGGCTTAAAGCTAGCGAAATGTGAGTGTACTATAGGTGCCTAAACCTTCGAGGAATACAGGAGTTTTTTTTTTGTATTCTGGTCGCGTTTGACCATTATCACACCTGATGGTAAGCGATGATGTGGGCGACGGTGTAACACGCTTGCCTAGAAGTAACCTAGTCACTCTTGACTTAAAAACCCCGAAGTTGTAGCTATCGGGAATCAGACTCCGGCGGGGAATTCCACTCCTTAGCTGTACGCATAATGAATGTATTTCTAAAACGTTTAGCGTAACGTTACATTTCTGGCTCCCAATTTCGCCTGCCAGCTATTCTGGGGCTTCAGCTATGCTCACACAGTCAAGACTTATCCCAGTCACGTCCCGAACAATCTCGTACCAACGTACCGAGATTATCTGCAAGTGTTGGCAAAAAAAAAACAAAATAATTCAAGTTTTTGCAATGTCTGCTAAAGAAAAAAAAGTTGTGTACGTGATGCGACCTCTAAAGATGTTTGTGCTAAGTTTTTGAATCGGATAGCGGTCTTTGTTTAACGGGGTTCGGAATAAATGAGTTTGTGTAACTGTTTCGCTTAAATTGTGAGGTTAAAAATACTACTACTGCTGCTTAATGTCGCGGTCCTCGCTAAGGTAAAGTTTCGTGTAACTTTAATACCTATGTTTGTGAAATACTGTATCATCTCAAAGTCAATTATCGTCTTCCTGCTCTTATACCAATTCATTTGGAGTAGCTGCATCATGTCCTCTTCATCACTTCTCTATGAGCCGTCATTTCAGTATTCAACTATTCCATATAGTTTATACGGAGCCATCCATCGGAGTTTTTGCCTTCCTCAACTGTTATTTATCCAGTTTGAATGAAGGAAGAAATCTCCGAAATTTTTCAACCGATTTCAATTTTTTTTTCACTTACAGAAAGCTACACTATCGTTGAGTGATTTATTAATGTAACTCGAAAAAATGCGATAAACCAACGGGATAGACCATGTAAACGAAGCCCGGCGAAAAAATTAGTATTTAGTATTCCTAGTTCACTGACTTGATTACTAAGTACGTGCTCAGCAGTACTCGTACAAAACAACGCTGGAAATAGGTTAAAGCTCTCATACACGGCCTAGTTGTCCCAATTTACGTATGCACCCAGCATTTCGGTGATAAACATTTAACTCAATCGAAAGTACGTGTGTTGAGTGTAATTCTGGGAGATGCTAATGAGCCTGTCAAGAGGAAGAATTGTTAATCGAAATAGTCCAAAATATAATGGAAAGAACAGTTATATTAGATTGATGTGCCTTTTTTACCGACTTCAAAAAAACCGAGGTAATCAATACGACACGTATGTATGTAATATTGTTGGCGTTGTAGAATATTTACATATTATGTTGCTCTATGAGGGCTTCTAAACACGTGTGCCAAATTTCTTAAGTGTATATTTGTATGTTTGTCCACGCATTTCTTCGAAACTACTTATCGGATCGTGACCATTCTTTTTAATTGGATTAGGTATCTTTCAACTTAGGGAATAGTGCAAGTTTCATCAAAATCGGATCACCCGTTTTCAAGATATGGAACATACAACCGAACTCCTTAGCGACAAACAGCACGAACCTACCTTTAGGTACTTTACTATAGAACTTGCTCACTTTTTAGTGTTAGTGTACTAAAACTAAAAAGAAAGCAATAAAAAAATCCACATAAAAATAAACCGACTTCAAAAGTAAAATACTTCAAAATAAAAAATAACTTTCGTTTCAGAAGTCGGTGTCGAAAAACTATAAAAAACAGATGTACCAAAGACACCGGCTCAAACAAAAGATTTTTATGTAAGATTACCGATGTATTATGTTACATATGTATCCTTGATATTATTGTTATTATATCAGCCCATAGGGAATTAAGGGAGTGATAGTGAACGATATGCTTTCGTATCGAGTCAGAATACAGTTAATCAACTAACTTATTTAAATGAACGAAACCAACCATCCCTAATCAACAGCCCGGTATTTATAAATACCTAATACATTCCGTCCAAACTTGGAGAAGTCGAAAACTTTTGTCCCTAGGGGCACAGAACTTGATACTGGTACAAACAGGCAATCAATACCCCGACTTTTACTTAGGGCTGTTTACTCAAGCAAGCCGGTCAAGCAAAGTCACTTTCTGCCATTTTCGATACACAGAAAAGAAATTCAATCAATAGAAGTTATTGTTGAAAAACTTCTTTTTTATCGACAAAGTTTTGGGCCAGCAAAGTTTGATGTATTCTCACAGACATAAATCTAACTAGATGACGCGATTGTATGTACTTCGCGTGCCAAAAAACGGACTAAAGTTACGACAAATGATCGTAATCTGAGCTTTTCATTTAGCATTATCGGCACCGAAAATCCACCGAAATCTAAAGAAATGCCTTTTTATGCCATATTGAGCTGTAAAGAATGTATAGAAAAAGTTGGCCGAGGCATTGGAAATGTTTTCTGTCATTGATAAGTAAATTTGTTTTTAAATTGTGTGTGAAAAAAATATATATATAAAATAACAAAAAACCCGACTGCTTAAAAAGTTAACTAAAAGACGTAAACAAGATGAGAATCATGCTGTGCAGTCGGAGAATACATATGCGCGAGCTGGCTGGCCAAAACCAGATGTATCCTCCGACTGAACAGTATGATTTTCTTCTTTTGAGTTCCCTTCTTAAGCAGTCGTGCTTTTGATTTTTGAATTAATCTTTTTCATTTATTTATATCACTTTATTTATTTATTTAATACTTCATGCACAGTAACGTACAGAGGCGGACTTAATGCCTTAGGCATTTTCTACCAGTCGACCTTTCGGTGAACTTTTTAGTTAACTTTTTTTTTCCGAATTAGGTACATTTAAACATATGAGTATTGGAAATTTTGAAATCACCTCTTAAAACACTTTATTTTAATACCCCACACGATTGTAATAAAATTTAAAAAAAAAATGGGTCTCCACAACATGTCGCTGAAAACCGCCATTTTTCTATTTTCCAATTTTAATGTAGCCAGTGTAACTCATAAGGTTAAGACGAATCGATTGATGCAAGAGTCATCAAAATCTCTAGAACGCCACATAGGAACTAACATACATGCATACATAGATTGATATCATTACCCTCATTCGGCAGTCGTCGGGTAAAAACAATTACGCCATAAGAAGTATGCAAGGATCGTAACAGGTGGCGTTCTGTAGATTCTGCTTACCCCTATGGAAAAAAGGCGTGTGTGTGTGTATGTATGTATTACGCCATCGAAACAGTATACCATATCACGAGGTCTCATTGCTAAGAAAGAAAATTTGGGCCAAATAAATCTCACTAGATGGCGCGATATTCACCTATCTGTTATTGAATGGGTGAAAATTATAATTTTCTGGAATTTAACATAAAAATTGTATGTTCTTGTTTAATCAACTCTCCTAGGTACAAAATTATGGAATATTGGGCTCTTAATTCACATTTTAAAGATTATTTGAACGGATCATTTAAAATCGATGCCAATAGATGGCGCATTATTAAATTTCTGAGGCTCGATTGTTAAAATTTGCATTGTAACACATTTTGGTGCAAAAAACCTATAAAAACGTGCAAAAAAATACTATAAAACAAACCTTTACAGTATTTATAGAAAAAATTTACACGAACCCAGTAAACCCTTTTACTTGCTGCTAACAGCATCTATCTATCACCGTGAAACAGAACCGAACGCGTGCGCTGTACAAAAAAATATCAGATTAATCAGACGAAAAACGCTAATTACGTCGGCACGGTTTCTTTGTATGGGATGAGGCATCTGTATACTAGTATTATATTATCTGTGGCCATATTTAGCATTAAAGGCAGATTTCTTAAGGCTAAAGCGGTTTGCTAAGTTAAGACTAGTTACGTAATCCTAATTGGTACTTAGCAACCCTGTATTCACTATACGAAGACGCCATTTTGCAGCTAATTTCCTCACGTTTTGATTTATTAAACAAGTTTTCTTGCCAAGAAGAAGAAATTAGCATTTCTAGAAAACAATCAATATTTACGAGGTCGGACAGATGCGGGGGATTGGGTTAGGCCTCTTGTATTTCTATGATAATTTTAACTGAAGTCGTTATCCGACTATGATATGAAAGAATCGAACACCCTTTCATTAGATATCCATACCATAGGGGTGCATTGAAAATAATTAGTCCGCCATCTTTGAAAGTCCGCCATATTTGACTTTGAATGCATTGATTATAGGTAGCTCATAAGTATTTGATTATAAGTATAGATTCTATACTTAATCGATCCTCAGACATGGGGAACCGACCAAGAGAGAGAGATCTTTGCAAAACAGATTGTCTGATTGACTTTAATATCAAATCTATACTAATATTATAAAGAGGAAAGATTTGTATTTTTGCATTTTTGTCAATACCGTCTAAAATCAAGAATATGATCACATCAATTAATAACTTGATAGAATATTTGTCCAAATTAGAAGCTTCGCGTTAACAATGTTACTCAAGGGTGTCGTTAAAAGGGAAAAAGTGGCGTACCAGGACAAAGCAATTTATGTTTTAATTCAATAACCGTAATAAATTTTGCGATCCGTAAGGCCTCTTGCCTGGAAGATGGATCAATTTAAAGACCATTAGAATTACAAACTTAGCGTAGGTACTCGTAATCGCTTTTCATTCATATTTATTCCTAGCTTCTGGCTGCAGAACTGAAAATTTGCCATACATTTTTGGTTTACTGTCCTAGCTAGTGGTTTTAGTTTTTTGATTATGTTTTTTTTTTTCGTTATGGACACTTCAGTAACATTGTTAACGCGAAGCTTCTAATTTGGGAAAATATTGTATCAAGTTATTAATTGATGTGATCATATTCTTGATTTTAGACGGTATTGACAAAAATACAAAACTTTCCTCTTTATAATATTAGTATAGATTTGATATTAAAGTCAATCAGACAATCTGTTTTGCAAAGATCTCTCTCTCTTGGTCGGTTCCCCACGTCTGAGGATCGATTAAAGATAGATCTACCTATAATCAATGCATTCAAAGTCAAATATGGCGGACTCCCAAAGATAGCGGACCAATTATTTTCTATGCACCCCTATTGTATGGATATTTAATGAAAGGGTGTTCGATTCTTTCATATTATCCGACTTCAGTTAAAATTATCATAGAAATACAAGTGGCCTAACCCAATTCCCCGCATACGTCCGACCTCGTAAATATTGATTGTTTTCTAGAAATGCTAATTTCTTCTTCTTGGCAAGAGAACTTGTTTAATAAATCAAAACGTGAGGGAATTAGCTGCAAAATGGCGTCTTCGTATAGTGAATACAGGGTTGCTAAGTTCCAATTAGGATTACGTAACTAGTCTTAAACTCTCAACTCAGCAAATCGATTTAGCCTTAAGGAATCTGGCTTTAATACTAAATGTGGCATACTGTGTCGATAGCGTAATACATACATACATAACATACACACGCCTTTATTCCATAGGGGTAAGCAGAAACTACAGAACGCCACTTGTTACGATCCTTCAGACTTCTTATGGCGTAATTGTTTTTACTCGACTGTCGAAGGAGGGTAATGATATCAATTTATGTATGTATGTTTGTTCCTATGTGGCGTTTTAGAGATTTTGATGACTCTTGCGTCAATCGATTCGTCTTAACCTTATGAGTTTCACTGGCAAAAATTGGAAAATAGAAAAATGGCGGTTTTCAGCGACATGTTGTGGAGACCCATTTTTTTTTTAATTTTATACCAATCGTGTGGGGTATCAAAATAAAGTGTTTTAAGAGGTGATTTCAAAAATATACAATACTCATATGTTTAAATGTACCTAATTCGGGAAAAAAAATGTTAACTGAAAAGTTCACCGAAAGTTCGACTGGTAGAAAATGCCTAAGGCATTAAGTCCGCCTCTGTATGTTACTGTGCATGAAGTATTAAATAAATAAAGTGATATAAATAAATGAAAAAAGTTAATTCAAAAATCAAAAACACGACTGCTTAAGAAGGGAACTAAAAAGAAGAAAATCATGCTGTGCAGTCGGAGGATACATCTGGTTTTGGATACAATTGGATTAAGTATCTCTCAACTTAGGTCATAGTACAAGTATTATGAAAATCGGTTAGGCAGTTTTCAAGATTTGGAGCATACAACCGAACTCTTTAGCGAAAAACAGCACGAATGTGTGAATTGAGTTATTATGGGTATTTTGTCAATCCTTTAGGTACCTTACTATGGAACTTGCTCAATTTGTAGTGATGGTGAACCAAAACTAAAAAGAGAGAAATAAAAACATTTTCGAAAAAAAAAAAACAGACTTCAAAAACAAAAAACTAAAAAAGTGCAAAAGATCTTTCGCTTTTGAAGTCGGTGTCGCAAAACGACAAAAATATGATGTACGAAAGACACTGACTTCCGTAACGAAAGTTATTTTACACTTTGTGTTTTATTTTTGAAATCGGTAAATTTTTTGGCAAGTTTTTTTTAGTTATAGACTTATTGTAGACGCACGCCACATTTAATCCGTTATGTTTTTAGTCCCATCCAATAGGGGTCAAGTCTATTGCCATCAAGCGAGCACAAGACTCCGGGCTGCTATTGCTATTTCAGATGCAAAAACCCAATAACATTTTGCCCGTCCCAGGCGTTGAACCCAGGGCCTCATGCTGGTAGGGTGCGGACTGCGGATGCGAGCATACAACTAGACTTACCATCTACGTTCGCGGATAAATTTGAAAAAGAGTTACCGCGGCCCTGGCACAAGAAACTGAAGGAACACGGCCCACCCTTGTTTAGCCAGTAAACGTCTGACACTCCCTCCCACCTCACCCAGAGCGTGAAAAGTCATTGGATAAGTTCCCAAACCAAAAAAAAATGACTTCATGCTGAGCAGTAACGCTTGCGCCCATAAGACCAACGAGGTCGGCCCAGGAGGTAATAGTCTGCTATTAAACCTATTACATGAATGAGCGCTCATGAACTCAATACACAACTTGTAGTTCAGAATGCAGTATTATTGTGTAATCAACGCTATTCCTGGACGCTCAATAACATTTCGGATTACTGCATCGTGATTTCGTGAAATATTTGAACCAGACGTGCTCAATCAGGTGCCAAGTATTCTCTGGTTAATAAATTCAATAGGTCATTGATATTTTCGGGAATGAGAATTTTATACGAATAAAACAAAGTTTTTTACACAAAAAAAAACACTACCGACTGCCAAATAAAAAAACTACAAAATGAAAAATAACTTTCTTTTTGGAAGTCGCTGTTTTTGGTAGGTAAGTACCAATTTTTTGCGTTATGGACACCGACTTCCAAAAAGAAAGTTATTTTTCACTTTGTAGTTTTTTTTTTTGGAAGTCGGTAGTACTTTTTTGTAAATTTTATTTTTATTTTTAGCTTGTTAGTTGTACAATAGATTACCATGAAACTTGAACATAACCGGTGAAATGAGAGTGTACCAAGGTGAACTGTACACATCTGCGTACCCCATTAGAGTGGACTGGCGTGATGTGATGTTATGAAATGGTACAAACAATAAATAGACATGCAGTTGCAGCAATCCCGAGAGATTTGCCGTTATTTATTGAAGAGTTCTGTTGTATATCTCCGAAGTTCTTCATCAGATCTTCACCATATTAAAATGGAACCAATTTCGGAATATACTCTTTCAAACAAAACAAAATAAAGTATTTTCAAAATCGGTCCACAATTGACGGAGATATTGGTGAATATACACAAAAAAAAAACAAAGTCGAACATAGAACCTCCTCCTTTTGGAAAGTCGGTTAAATTACATCAGACTTCCAAAAAAGTTTCATCGTTTTTTGGCACCGACTTCCGAACCCATGCAACGAGAATAAAAGGAAGAAACATTTTTGTCACGGCACTGTCCTACTTTCACCAGGAGCGCATACATTCGAGAGACAAAAAGCCGCGACCAATATTCTCGATACACGCTCGTCTGCTAAAAGCTTCTGTGTGTCGACTCGTGTCCCATTTGTCCGCGTCTGTTTCTAACTTTGGCGCATACGAAGGATCGATTGTTAGTCTCCCTGTTGATACACATGCCGATGTAGGGCACTGTGTAAGAAATGTTCTACATAAGAGAAATATCAAAGACTGCATTTCTTGTGAACTGGAAAATGTGAAAAATGATAATTGAGGGTGAAAATCTTTCAGGGGGGGGGTCAAAGCGCACATGAATACGAACAACTTTCTAGTTTGTAGCACTAAATTTGGCATATGAAAGAAAGTAAAGAAAAAGCATTTATTGCCACAGAAATTAACACGCTTTTAAACTAAAATCCTTAACGATGGTAGTAGTAGAACAAAATTAAAAATTTCCAAAACCTGCGACCATATTTTTTTTTCATCATCTTTATATCAACCGAAAGATATCCACTGCTGCACATAGGCTTCCCCCAAGCGTCGCCACATTGACCGGCTGCGTGCGTCTCGCATCCAGCGGATTCCCGCCACCTTCACCAGGTCATCGAATTTATTCTTTTATTTTCTTTTTATTTCATGCTTTTTAAACTACATAATGTATCTAGTAGTAGACACGCTTCGATCAACAATCTATCGAACGTAATCATGACACGATATCTTGCAAAAATACCCCGATTTAAACAGTACACGCTCCCGATAGTGACAACTTTAAAAAAAAAACTAAATCAAAATAGGTTCATCCGTTTAGGAGCTATGATGCCACAGACAGATACACAAACACACAGGTAGTACACGTCAAACTTATAATACCTTATAATACCTCTTTTTCCGTCGGCGGTTAATAAAAAGAAAAACCGGCCAAGTGCGAGTCGGACTCACGTACGAAGGGTTCCGTACTACTATCGCAAAAAAAACGGCAAAAAATCACGTTTGTTGTAAGCCCCACTTAAATATCTATTCATATTTTTTTTAGTATTTGTTGTTATAGCGGCAACAGAAATACATCATCTGTGAAAATTTCAACTGTCTAGCTATCACGGTTCATGAGATACAGCCTGGTGACAAACGGACAAACAGACGGATCGTGAATCTTAGTAATAGGGTCCCCAGTTTTCACCCTTTGGGTAAGGAACCTTAAAAAGGGGGTCCATGTGTGTTTGTGTATCTGTCTGTGGCATCATAGCTCCTAAACGAATGAACCGATTTTGATTTCGTTTTTTTTTTGTTTGAAAGGTGTCTTTATCGAGAGAATTCCTAGCTTGATGAAACTCGGTTTATTCATTTAAAAGTTAGGGGCCTTTTACTGTTTGAATCGGGCTGTTCCCGCAAGATATCGGTTAATATAGTAGTGTTCAATATAGATTGTCGATTGAAGCGTGAAACTACTACATAAATTATGTAGTATGAAATAAAAATATGTGGGGGTATTTAAAAATTTTAAATTTTACTTGTTCATAAACTTAGATACCGTCACAGAAATTAACCGGACAGAAGTTTATGAACTGTTTACTTATTCAGAAAACGTGGATGCTGTGCTGAACATAACCTATTTGTCTGTGTTCGTATTTCTAACTTTAGCGTATTCGGAGGATCGATGCAATGGTCGCTTCATACGCGACCGGGTTCTCGCGTATGAATCGGGTGGATACAGACTGGGATTAAAATGTGTGACGTCATGTGTGATTCAGTCACAAATACATTATAATACAAAGACTCCTCCATGTCTCGGCAAGTGCGTTAAGCAGTTGGTCCTGGCTGACATTTGTACAACTTTGACAGTTGTTACGGATAGCACGGGGTCCCAACGCTAAGGAAGAAAATTTCGTTCAAATAAATCTCACTAGATATCGCGACATGCACCGAGTTGTCATTGAATTGTGTGAAAAATTAACATTTTCTGGAATTGAAAATACAAATTGTATGTTCTTGTTTAATCAACTCTCCTAAGTACAAAATTATGGAGTATTCGGCTCTTTATTCTCATATCAAAGAGTATTTGAACGGATCATTTAAGTTTGATGCCAACAGATGGCGCGGTTTTAAATAACTGAGGCGTTCCACTCGATTATTTAAAATTGTATTGTAACACATTTTTGGTGCAATGAAACTGTAAAAACGTGCAAAACAATACTGTAAAACAAATCTTCACTGTATTTGAAGAAGAAATATTCATGCACCGAGTAAACCCTTTTACTTGCAAGTCACTGCTAACACCATCTATCTATCGCCCGAACACGAACGATGTACAAAAAATAATAAGTTCAATCAGAGGAAAAACGCCAGTTACGTCGGTGCGGTTTCTTTGTATGGTATGAGGCATCTGTATGCTAGTATTATATATTATCTGTGCGGATTGTCAGAAGCCAGGAAATCTGACACCAGTGTTACCCAGTTACTGGAGTGTGCAGGTCATACAGGTAGTATATGTTTTGAGCTCTGTACGAACTAAACTAATTCGCACCCTAACATAGGTACGATAAAGTTCTACACATCATTGAAACCTATATCGATGCAGTACGTGACACCTTTAGTATTAGTGCGTTTAATAATAAACTATTAGTAATTTGCAACTCTAAGTAATCGTGCGACACTTGTATAGCTGCGTTTGCAAAACGTGGGCTTATGATATTTTCAAATATGTGCGTACGACTTGTCGTTTACATAACATGTCACATCACAACTCTATTTAATACTAGCTGTCGCCCGAGACTTCGTCTGCGTAGCATTAGTACTTTGAATAGTATTTTTTTATATCGCGCCATAATATTATAGGTGTGTGAGCCGCCTCAATTGAGAAATTATTAGTACACCATACAAACTTCCACCTAAAACTATCCTATATCCTTTCCAGGGTCTCAAACTATATCCATACCAAATTTCATCTAAGCCTGTTCAGCGGTTAGGCGTGAAAAGGTGAAAGACAGACAAACAGAGTTATATTATCTTGTTGAGGGGCCGAGAAATAACTCGAACATTTCGACCCATTGGGATGTTTTGTGAAGTTTAGTAAGTTTTATGAGACTATAGCTGACCCCCGCGGCTTCGCTCCCGTCAACTGGCTAGTTACTCTACCTTACCTACCCCACCCTACCTACCCTACCCTACCTAGCCTTACCTACCTACTCTATCCTACCTACCCTAAAAACAGACAGACGTCAGATCACATGAAAATGTCAGTTTAGTAAGAAAACGTTTGTATGGGAAAAAGAAAAGGGCTGTTTTTAGGGTTTTCCCGGAGATTATTCGAATTTTTCTCACCGTAAAAACCATCCTTGGACTTTAATGAACATTTAAAAAAAAGAATTGGTAAAATTGGTACAAGCGTTGTTGAATTATGCGCTTACCAACACATTTTGCAATTCATTTTTATATTATAGATGTTCGGGAATTTCGGCTTGGATGTTCGGCAACGGCGGTAAATGGTAGTACTTAAGTAAACTTTGCCAGTTATATTTTTTTAGTCCAATACTCTGTATGAGAAAAGATCCTTGCCCTGCAGTGGGATAGTAACAGGCTGGTATTAATATTGCTATAGTGGGCAAGCTTGCTGTCCTACCAACTATTGAGAAAGCCAAACATACACGAAAAGAAAATCAGATCTAGTTTCCATGTTCAGCAGTCGTGCTTGCGATCCAACGAGGCAGTTATTGACCGTTTATCAGATAAAGAATCGCTATGAGAATTATTCTTAAAAATATCAAGCATTACTGATGAAATTTTCAAAGAAAAACAGGCCAAGTGCAAGTCGGTCTCGCGTCCGAAGGGTTCCGTACCATTATTCCAAACTAGCTGTTCCCCGTAGCTCCACTCCCGTGGACCACCACTCAGGAATAATGTAGCTTTCTATTGGTGAAAGATTTTTTTAAAACGGTCCAGTAGTTTCGGTGCCTATTCGGTACACACAAACCAAAAATGAAATCTTTCCTCTTAATAATATTGTAGTAAAATAAATATAAGTATAGATATAGAAAACGGCAAAAATATCACGTTTGTTGTATAGGAGCTCCACTTAAATATTTATTTTATTCTGCTTTTAGTATTTGTTGTTATAGCGGCAACAGAAATACATCATCTGTGAAAATTTCAATTGTCTAGCTATCACCGTTCTGAGATACAGCCTGGTGACAGACAAACAAATAGACAGACGGCTAGTGGAGTCTTAGTACCAGGGTCCCGTTTTTACCCTTTGGGTACGGAATCCTAAAAATGATGATGCATTTATTTTTCAGTGATTGAAAGCAATATAGATAATATTTTTTACGTACGTATAATCCTAAAATCCGACTATCCATGATTAGATTACAGTGTTATCAAGTTCGACAAACTTATTGGTTTTGGTTTTGATTTCCAAATAAAGATATCTATTTCAATATTCTACGCGAAAATAAGCAAAACAAAATAATATCATACCTGTATTTCTAGAAGAGGTAGGAAAAGATATAGTTTGATAATCGTACTTAGATGTTATGTTGAGAGCAGTGAAGGCCCAGTGGTAACGGCCGCGACTTACAAGTTGTAGGTCGTGGGTTCGAACCCAGGCAGGCGCTTAACTTTGTGTAAATTATTTCATCATCACTGCTCTCAAAACGGTGAAGGAAAACATCGAGAGGAAACCGGCATGTCTTAGAACCAAAAATTCGAACCAACCAACTTGCACTGGGCCCGCGTGGTGGGTTACGGCTTCTCACAGAGAGGAGACTTGCACGAACAACAGTCCCAATGATAGTCTAAGTGCGGAAAAGGGGATGCATCTATCCTATCTTAGATGTTAGGATATGTTTAAGTCCTACGTGTCCGTAGGTGGTGCGGCCCTGGTACAAGCAACTGAAGGAACACGGGTGGGTTTTAGTCAGTAAAAGTCTGACACGCCCTTCCGCTTCACCCAGAGCGGGAGAAGTCATTGGATGATTTCCAAACCCAAAGAAAAAAAAAGTTTGTGGCATTGACCCTATTGCCACGAAAGGAGCGCATATCCAACTACTATTAAGCCCTGGGTTCTTAATTCAGTATTTTAGGTATTTGTCAAACTCAACTTAACTGAAAACCCGTTAAACTTTGGCCTTAAAGTCAGGATTGACATGATCTGAACGCCGAATTCTCAATTCAGTAACCGGGTGTAAGAAAATTCCAGAAGCATACACACGACTGGGGAAGTGGGGACTGAACCCGCTGAATAGTTCCTTTCAGCCTTCGCTACACCACTACACCACCGATGCAGTTCCAATGGGGGCTGCTATGGCGTATGAATTCGCCGCTAGAGGCGCTGGTGTGACGTGAGGTCTCCGATATGTCAAATTTCATAGTTTTTTGGCTTTTAGCGCGAATTTATTTACATTTTTTATTGTTGTGAGTATTTTGCAAATATGGCAGATTAAGATAGGTACAGGATTTACCAACCCCTGCTTTAATAGAGTTTTATATTTAGGAAAATGTTATTACCTTTTTTTTTTCGATAAAAAGGGACTGCGCAAAACTGGTTCTATATTTAATCACACTTCTACGGCATCAGAAATGATTTTAACTGAAGCTTTGCTTCCGTGCGCGTTATAACAACGTCTAACAGTTATATTTATGATCCTTAGTCAACTTTCCAAGTTTAAACTGACTATAATAAATTAGTTCATCCTCATTGAAAACTAGCCTTAAAACAATCCATTCGAAAAAGTCATTCACCTTCGAAAATCACCCATTCATTTGAGACCTTTGTGAGGTCAGCGCTAAGGCTATATTGACATGGCTGAGTACTAGTCGAACAAATTTTAAATTAAGAAAAAGGAATCATTGCCACAAAGAACACCTACGAAACAACCAAGTCGCAACTCTGTAGCCAGTCTAATGTCAAGATCATTAGTATTTCGAACCCGGTGTGATCAGGGTCTTTCCTGCAGCAACGCCGTATATGTACTTCCAATCATGTGAGCTATGGCTATGGGTAGTCGACCGTGTTAGAGCATTTGTAACTTTGTGTTTAAAACTATTGGTAAGAAAATGAACAGAAGCGATATTAGCTATCATAGACAAGTGATATTCTATCAACGTTGAAAAAACAAATTAAATTAAATTAAATTAAAAATCTTTTATTTCAGACAAAGTCCATAGGATTAGTAACAATTTACTTAAAAAACTAGTGTTCGTAGGTACATATATAAAACTAAAACTAAAAAACATATATAGCTACACTTCAGCGTGGAGCTGCATCCACCTCTGCATCATCGGAGAATCCCACCGATCTGCGAATACCTACACTGAGAATTGTGTTGATACAGCCGCGATCACGCGTCATCAGAGGGGCATTTAATGGCGGCGAAACCATCAATGTTTGTGTCCGCAAACATCCCTGACGCACTGCAACGCCACGGCAGCCTCAACAGTACTCTCGTGCATTAAAAACTTAACCCTCCCTTTTGCTTCTTAGTCGGATAAAAACAAGTGGAAATGTCAAACTTTGTTTATTATATCTATGTTCAAAGGCTATCAAATTGCCACGTGATCAATCCCTTATATCTTGGCATTTCGACCTACGCCATCGCTGATATCGAATTACACTTGTCTAGAACCTCAGAACTGTTTTATTATTTGACCACAAACGCCCAACCTTTTCAAGTAACTTTCCAAAAAGGAGGAGGTTCTATGTTCGACTGCATGTTTGTATTTTATTTTTGTATGTTCACCGATTTCTCCGTCAAAAGTGGACTGATTTTGAAAATTCCTTTTTTTGTTTGTTAGATTATGTTTCGAAATTGGTCCCATTTTAATTTGGTGAAGATCTGATGAAGTACTTCGAAGGTATACAACGGAACTCATAAATAAATAACGACAAATCTCTCGGGATTGCTGCAATCGCATGTCTGTTTATTGTTTATACCATTTCATAACATAACATCACGCCAGTACGCTCTTAAGGGGTACGCAGACCTCCCATTTCACCGCTTATGTTCATATTTCATGATATTCGGGTAATCTATTCTGGCTTTATAGGTACCTTACTAAACAACTTGTCTATTGTGCAGGTAAAACTAAAAAGTGAGTCGGTGTCTTTCATAGTTACCAATTTATTGCGTTACGGACACCGACTTCCAAAAATAAAGTTATTTTTCACTTTGTACTTTTTTTATTTGTAAGTCGGTATTATTTTTTTGTAATTTTTTTTTTTATTATTTATTGTTATTAATACGTGCTTTACCACTGTCTCACCTGATGGTTAGCGATGACGGGAGTCGAGGGTGAAGCACGTTAGCTTAGAAGTAGTCTATTCACCCATGACCTAAAGACCTCCAGGTTGTAGCTATCAGGAAACAGACTCCGTTCGAAAGACGTCCACTGCTGAACATGTCTCTCCCAAGTTTCGCCACATTGACCGTTCCTGTGCATCGTGGTATCCCGGAACCTTAACCAGGTCATCGGTCCACATATTGGGAAGCTTTTACCACGTTATGAATGAGTAATTCTTAGTTGGTGCCGATTTGAGACTAGATACTAGATGCCTGTTTTCTGAACGAGATTTGAGTTCACGACCCTAATAAAAATACTTAACATTTACTTAACCCACAATCTGCATAAAATAAATTTACTCAAATGACATTAGGACACAAGTTCGCTACGGGTCATTGGAGCTTTGCCCGCGTTTGCCCGCAATCCGTCTGGATTACAGGTCAGAGTCCAGACTACCTTCAAAACGCTCTCGATGCTTCATAAGTTAAATTAAGTCTGGCGTCTCAGTACGTCTCTATGGGTCCATGACCAGTTTGACAGCTGTCAATGTCAAACTAGAGATTTTTGGTATCCAGTGACTAAGACTTCGCCTCTCATGCTTGAGGTGGGTTCAAATCTGGGCAAGTACCAATGTGACTTTGTCAATTCATATACTTCATTCAAAGAAGAGAGCCCACAGCGATAAATCTAACTAGATAACGCAATTCTCTCCATCTGTATGAAAACCAAGCGTGCCACTTTTTCACAAACAATTTAAAAACAAATTGACTTACCGATGAAAGAAAACATTTCCAATCCTCGGCCAACTTTTTCTATACATTCTTTACAGCTCAATATGGCATAAAAAGGCATTTTTCTAGATTTCGGTGGATATCCGGTGCCGATAATGCTAAATGAAAAACTCAGATTACGATCATTGATCGTAACTTTAGTCCGTTTTTTGGCACGCGAAGTACATACAATCGCGTCATCTAGTTAGATTTATGTCTATGATTGAGCCAGTAACAGGCTGTTATTATTATTATCACGTCAAATTAGTTAGGGATCCTTGCGAAGGTGAGATGGTACTTCACGCCTGAACAGCTGCTCAACTTGTATAAAGCGCAAGTTCGGTCATGCATGGAGTACTGCTCTCACCTCTGGGACGGATCTGCCAGGTACCAACTTGACGCACTTGAGTCGATTGACAGACGGGCCAGGAAACTTATCGGCAATGATGCGCTGGTCGACTCAAAGCTCCAGAGCCTTGAACACCGACGACGAGTTGCCAGCCTGTCGGTTTTCTATCGGTTACATTTCGGGGAGTGTGCGATGGAACTGCACAATTTGATTCCGCCTAGCCCTTTCCATCATCGGACTACAAGACGTACGGCAATGCGCCATCGTTACATGGTTGATATCCCACCCATACGCACAAAGCGTTTCGAAAATACTTTCATTGTGCGTACAGCTAAGGAGTGGAATTCCCTGCCGGCGTCTTTGTTTCCCGATAGCTACAACCTAGGGGTCTTCAAGTCAAGAGTGAATAGGTTACTTCTAGGCAAGCGTGCTTCACCTTCGACCACATCATCACTTAACATCAGGCGAGATAGTGGTCAAACGCGAGCCTATAACAAATAAAAAAAAAAAAAAAAAAATAATAATAATTAGGCTGAAACGAAGGTGCAGTGTATGGAAATAAGAAGTACCTACCTTAACGGTGTCAGCGCCAAAATCCAAATTCGCGATTCTCCATATTATTTATAAATTCTTTAAAATACGCAATATTATTTTTCCTAATTATTATTTTTTCAAATTCTTATATTTCCGAATTCTTAGGTTTTTTCATTGTTTATTGTCCTAATATCAAAATTTTCCGAATGAGTACAGTTCGATACAAAAAGGAAAATAAACCGATTGTCATACATTTTTTCATCTGATAATCAAACTTTAAATCAAAACCATTTATTACAGCAAATAAATCAAGAAAGAAAAAGAAAAAGGTCTAGAGCAAAATATAAACTATATACTACATATGTATGTGTATAAAAAGATGGGTGAAAACAAGTCATTCCCTTTCCAATATTTTCTGAAATAAAAAGGAAACATGTTTTTTTTTTTTTAAAGGTTTTATGGTTCACATATCAATACTGTTACTTGAACCAACATGTTATAATTTCTTTAAATATTCTTCTGGTGATTTTGCGCTTTTTTTAGAAATCATCAACATCGTTTATTTTACCTATCTTAGTGTGTTAATAACAACTTTTTTTTTAAATTGTTTAAGCAATGTACCTACCATGTTATCTCTTCACCACCCATGGTTGACTGGTAGAGAATGCCTAAAGCATTAAGTCTGCCTTTGTACCTTTTGTGCATGAAGTCTAAATAAATAAACGCTGCTCCGTATGTATTTGGCAATTTTTAATTATCTTTAAAGGCCTTTGCCCAGCAGTAAGACAGTAAAGGCTAATAAAAAAAATATGATGCCATTTTTCTCAGAAAATGTATGAAAAATAATAAATTAATTCTTCCTACCTTTTTATTTAATCGGAAGTGCCAATCTTCTAAAGCGTTGGTTGTCCCATGGCTATATGGGACTAGAACAACTCCACAAATCAAAGTAGATTTTGGTCATCCATAAGTTAAATTGTGTGTGGAACAAAATCGGTTACAAAGTTTTTATTGTGATTGTACTTAAATGTAGAAAATACAGAATGTGGAATAAAATGGAATATGTAATAATGAGAAAGTGTAAATAAATGAATATGAAAAATTCGGAATATGTAGAAATAAGAATTCGGAAAAATAAGAATATGAAGAATTAAGAAATTGGACAATTTAGAATTCGGAAAGCATCGCCGACATCACCTTAACACGTAATAAGATTTGACAACTTTTTTTTTAATGATTTTTTGATTGGCATGATGAGTTGATCCTATGACTATCAGTAAATTCGCTGTAATTCACTTTACACATTTATCTTTGTGATTTTTCTTTCTTTTTTTTCATTCTGAAAGACTACGAGAAAAAGAGTTTACGACGCGTACCTTTGAATTCGTTTACATGTTTTACAGAACATGCTTGCCTACAAAGTTATCTGCGATTACTGATATCTTGTAGACAGGACGAGTTCGTGCGAGCGTTCCTTAGATCAATGAAAATATTTATTAATCCAGTCTTATGGCTGTCTTCCCGTTTCTAAACACGGGAAGAGGCCTATTTTTGACCGGAGGTCTTGCCGTCAGCACATAATATAACAATGTTTCTACTATTGCTATGACTAAATACTAAACTAGATTTTACTATTCAAAACGTATACGTTTGCTATTCAAAAGAATGCTAACAGATTTAATGGTTAAAAAATCGCACTATGAATTCTTAACAGACAATTCAAATAAATAATAATTATGTATGTCGTTGTGTGAGTCATATGTCTGATTTATTTATGCTCAATTCGATCTAATGAATCTAATTATTAGTACCTAATTTAATTTTAATAATAATTCCATTAATACAATGCATACAAATATATATTTTAAATTATAATTATAAATGTATCCAAAACTTGTATGCCTATTACTTTAAACATAGCGATCCTGACATTAGAATAAAATCTTATTATATTATTTTGTGCCTATGTTTTTACAAAAAAATAATTTGAATTTGACAGAAATTACTCGGATCTTATTGGTGAAGATCTTCAGAAAGGCCATGTGCTCAGTACTCTTAACCGGCGAACGTGTATGACTAGATGTATGAATGTAAATGAACCAAAAGAAGTATGTAAGGATCGTAGCAGAAGGCGTTTTTTAATTCCTGCCTACCCCCAAGGAAAAAAGGCCAACTTTATGTATATTTCATGGACCAAGTGATTGATCAGGGCACTACGTATAATGCCCGGGAATTATGTATCAAGTCAAGTCAAATCGGGCAATGTAATGAATACTGATTTAAACTTCTATATTTATCACATTGTCTGGTCGTTATGAATATTGCTACGTATCGGTTGGGCAATTCGATAATTATGACCAAGAGCGAGCGAAGCGAGCTCGGGAGCTTAAGGCACCCCGACACGGATAGGGTTCGAAGAAGAAAGAGCGAGCGAACTCAGCTTGCGTCATCTCCTTCATGTTACTCTAGACCCTGCAGATAGAAATAGGAGCAGCGGGGCTCCGACGACTTTGTTGCTTGAATAGTAATCGTACTTACCTGTTATATGTTAAAACCATTGTCAACATTAATATAATTAAATAAACACTCTTCAAACAAGCCGATGTGTTCGCGCATTCGTCTCCGTTCAAAGCAATATGAAAACACGCTTCAACCATTTTTGCTACAGGCGCAGACTAGTTTAACAAAGTTCCGCATAGTCCTATCGAGGAGCGAGTTGTGTTCTGAATAGCAGGATAAAACATTGCACCAACAACAACTTTTAACTAAAACTGTTACGTAAAGCTCGGGACGGGTATGTTGTACCCGTGTATAGCGAGGAACGGGTTATAAAGTTAGACTTACTAGAGCAGGGGTCCTTAAAACAGCGGTTTGCTGGCGGTCATACATAAAACGACACCTATACTGTTACTGCAGTAATATTTACGAAAACTTAATACACAGTTATTTTAACGGGATTGTAGATAGAGAATTCATCGGGGACATGTATTTTTGTGGCAGTATATCTCTTATGTTTTGAGGTTAAACCCCTGAACTATACTATAGTTCTCACCAAACTTCTGGGCCGCCCCGAAGTTGGCTTTCCGATGCGCAAGGCACGGATCGGTGCTGTTTTTGTGTGAGGTTTACTTCTGCGCAGCCATTGTAGCTAACTTCAGGGCGGCCAAGAAGTTTGGCGAGAACTATACCTAACGTATGGCATACATATTGAATCAAACAAACGATTAAACTTTTATTATGTCTCCGTTAGTTAATAGATTCATTGAATTTTCCTTACCGCTCTCTCAGGATATCTGTAACAAAAAAAGTAACAATAAGTAAAATTTAAAATAACATGTTTTCAATACAAGTAAAAATTTTAAAACCCTAGACATAATTTTTATTTCATGCTACATAATTTGTCTAGTAATATACACGCTTGGATCGACAATCTATTGAACACATAATCTCGCGAAAACAAACAGAAAAACGCCCATAACTTTAGAACGGCTGAACCGACTTTCATCAAACATAGCTACGAACAACCCCGGTAAAGCCACCTTTCAAAAAAAATCTGTATCAAAATATCTTCATCCGCTTAGGAGCTATGATGCCACAGACAGATACACAAATACACAGGTTAAATATCTCTCTTTTTCCAAAAAACTGTATTCTCCATCGACACGCTAAAATGAAGAATAAAATTATCTTTATTTTATATCAGTTTTTGTCATCTCCATGACAGCTCTGCTTCGGCTTGCCACTACAGTAGTCAATCGGAACTAGAAAGCACTCTTCATACGATACGAACGACGGTGTTTCCGTCAGGACAGACGTTCTTTGAGACTTGTCTTGCGCTTAGCACACACAGAACAAACTTTACAAGTGACTTTGAAGTCAGTTTTATTCAAGAGATGAGATCTGAGTCCTCGCATTTCATTTGCTTTTACATAACATACGCCAGTTTTCTTCGAAGGTTTAGGGAGGGTGCCCATAAAGACTTTTTTCATTGATTCGGTGGCGCGTTTCGTTAGCTGGTTACTTTCTACTGACTGTTTTTCGCATTTGCAACGCGCAACTGCATCGCAGCAAATGCGCGACTGTTTCGATGCAAACAACAGCATCACCTCACCAGGCGTTTACAGGTAACAAAAGTCACTACAGCGTAGACTGCATCGATGCTGCATGGTTTTTGTATTCATGCTGTATCTTATTCTAAGCGAGTAGAGGAAAAACTTTGTTTTTTTAATCGAAACAAGCTTTTCTTGTATTCTTCTCAGCAAACCTTTTCATTTGATACCCATATCATGGCAGTGCACAAAAAATAACTAGACCGCCATCTTGGGCCATCCGCCATATTGGATTTAAAATGACGTCACTTAGCTAACTACGTATTGTCATCCAATGCAAAATTTCATCTGAATCGGTGGAGGATAACTGCTTTAAAATTCAAATGCAAGATTTGACCCGAACACACTTACATACATTGCAAGTTAAAAAAAACCTGTAAAATATATATACATATGTTTGGCCCAGAATCCAGCTACGCTAATACCATTCGGTTACGGAGTGGTAAGGACCTCGCACGTACAGAAGACAGGGCATGCAGTATACACCGAGAGGCCATGGTCTGCGGAGAGAGTCCGCACAAGCACAGAAGATAAACCCCCACCTGTGGAGGTTATACCACCATAGTAACGATTCAATATCGTGGTTAAGGGCTGTCTTTTTGCGATTGTATCGCTACTGAATCGATGCAAAAAGTCGCCGTGGGCGACCTCCTTTAGGCAGAGGCGTATTTTACACCCACATTTTAGTTTCAGAAAAAATATGGGCGAGACCGGGAATATTACAATTAACCGAGCACAGTATAGACTCCGGACTGTTTCTGGGTATTTCCAGTGGAAAACCCCAACAATGCCACGCCCAGTAGTCTCTTTTGTGGTTTTGTGGGGGGTATGGTTCACCCGCGTCGATTTTTATAACCCCCGACGCAAAAAGAAGAGTGTTACAAGTTATAAAGTGTATTTGTCTGTGGTGTAGCTCATCAGCGAATGAAACGATTTAGTTCAAAAGTTGTTCCCGTGGCTTCGCTCTCGTGGCCCACCCTACAGGACCCGTTTTCGGGCTTAAAAAAATATGTGACTCAGGAGTAATGTAGCTTTCTACTGGTGAAAGAATTTTCAAAATCGGTTCAGTCGATCTTGAGATTACCCCCTAAAGCCTCACAAACTTTACCTCTTTATAATATTATAGTATAGAAATAGAGATGAAAATCGGCGTGTTTTAAATACTCTCGATACTCGATCGTGATTACGTAATCGATCCCTCAAAGAGGTTTCTCCTTACTGTCACCAGATGGCGTTTATCAAGTTTCAGATCCAGCGTGAAAAAATTCGCCCTAATCCCACTGAACTTACGAGTACTTTTACAAATTCTCGATGTGCAATGTGACATTTATTTCTTTAAGTCAGAATTGAAGTCATAAACATTGGTCTTTGATCTTTCGGCACAAAGTTTTGCAGTTCAATGTATAAACTGCTTTCTAATAGCCGACGGACGTGTGCTTGTTCTTCTGACGTCATTGGCGTGCGTAAAACGTCTAGCCGAGATCGCTACTGGCGTCTAGAGGAGGTCTAGAGAACGTGACCTGCAATATTGATACTGGATGATAAGTGATAGTAATAAAAAACTTTTTTACAAAAAAGTACTACCAACTTCCAAATATAAAAAAAACTACAAAGTAAAAAATAACTTTATTTTTGGAAGTTGGTGCCTTTCGTAGGTACCAATTTATTGCGTTATGGACACCGACTTCCAAAATTAAAAATTATTTTTTACTTTGTAGTTTTTTATTTGGAAGTCGGTAATATTTTTTTGTAAAAAGTTTTTTTTCATTTTTCACTTTTTGTTGTACCTACCTAACAGGCAAGTTGTTTAGTGAGGTACCTACAACACCAAAATATATAACCCGAATATCAGGAATTTTGAACATAACCGGTGAAATGAGAGATCTGCGTACCCCTTAAGAGCGTACTGGCGTGATGTTATGTTATGAAATGGTATAAACAATAAACAGAGATGTGATTGCAGCAATCTCGAGAGATTTGCCTTATTTATTGGAGAGTTCTGTTGTATATCTTCGAAGTTCTTCATCAAATCTTCACCAAATTAAAATGGGACCAATTTCGAAACATACTCTTTCAAACAAAAAAAGGATTTTCAAAATCGGTCGACAATTGACGGAGATATCGGTGAACATACATAAAAAAAAAACATACATGAAGTCGAATATAGAACCTCCTCCTTTTTGGTAAGTCGGTTAAAAATCAAACCAAAAAGTAGAAAATAAATTTGAAAAAAAAGCGTGGGGTGCTTGATGTTAATTTTTATAATATTTTATTGATTGTTAAAGGTATAGTCATTTTGAAAATATCTTAAAAAGCACCCTACGCATTTTTATAATAAAACTAGCTTTCCGCCCGCAGCTTCGCCTGCGTGGACTACACGATTTCGGCCGTTTCGTTTTTTGCATTTCTGGTGGGATATTTCAAATTATTATCCAAACATAGCTTTCCGCCCGCGTCTTTGTTCGCGTAGACTACAAAAGTTGCTGAACTTTATTGTCCAACTCATGGTCGTGATTTAGGATGGGTTGATGTAGCGTAGGTTACTCGCGCTTGGAGGTTACCAGCTATATTTTGTATCTATTTACTTCACCAATGTCGCAGCAGAATTGTCGAAGAAAAAAATATAGCATATTCCGATAGAGTGATAAGTTTTGCGCCATTCTGTACAGTTTAGTTTAGTTTACGCTAACAAAGTCGTCATCAGGATATTATAATTTAATTATGCATTTCTTTGTATACCACATTGGTGGTTTTTCTGTCTGATGCCGAAATTACCATACTGACTCTGCAACAGGCAACGTAGAATTGCCCGTGTGAGATGCAACCTTTCCTTAAATCGATGCATGCCACCCTTAATGACTGACCCTGAGATTTATTTATGGTCATTGCAAAGCAGTCAGAGGGTATCAGTGGTATTCGAGGTACGAACAGCAGTATGGTTTCACCAAAGGACGTTGTACAACTGATGCGGGTGTCTCCTTATTAAAACACATATTTGCAGCGTGGGAGGAAGCCCAAGATGCTATTGGAATCTTTTGTGACCTATCAAAGGCTTTTGATTGTGTTAATCATGAAACCTTACTTTTAAAACTGGAACATTACGGATTAGGTAAGCTTGCACTAAGCCTAATGAAATCTTATTTAAATGACAGGCAACAGCAAGTCCAGATAAATGGTGTAAATTCACGGGGCTTAAAAATAAAAATGGGGGTACCACAGGGCTCTATATTGGGTCCTTTCCTCTTTCTGGTGTATGAATGGTGTGCTGACGGATGAGATTAAGAAGCTGATGAACAAAAAAGTGACTGCAAAGTCTAAATTTAAGCGACGGCCTACTGATGCTAATAGGGAAAAATATACCTCCATTCGTAATCATTGCAATAAGGTGTGTAGGAATGCTAATCGCCAACACATTCATAACTCTGTCCAAAATGGGGACGCATCCAAAGTTTAAAATTTTCTAAGATCATTGGGGATCGGTAAAACTCGACAAGAGTCAATATCTAAAAATTTAGACATCGATTCAATGAATAATCATTTTACAGCTTCGTCCAATTTCGATAGGACATTAAAATTGAATACATTGGATTATCTTTCATCTCTTCCGAACCCCAGTTATTCTCCATTTGTTTTTAGTCAATTCTCTGCATGTGATGTTAAGAAGAGCATACTATCGATTACATCCAATGCGGTGGGAAGTGACTGTATCAGCCGTAAAATGTTACTCCCGGTGCTGGACGTAATCCTTCCGGTCATTTGCCACATCCTCAACTTTTCTGCGTCCAGTGGTGTCTTTCCTTATTCATGGAAAGATGCTCAAGTTATTCCATTACCAAAAAAGTCCAACCCTACATCCTTTTCTGAGTTCCGTCCAATATCCGTCCTGCCATTCCTGTCCAAAGTCCTGGAACGATTAATCCACGACCAAATTAGCACTTTCCTATCTAAAAATAATCTCCTCAATCCTTTCCAATCCGGCTTCCGTCCTGGTCACAGCACCACCACAGCTCTTCTCAATATTACGGATGATATAAGGTCAGCCATGGAAAGCAGTAATTTGACGGTCTTGGCATTGCTAGATTTTAGTAATGCTTTTAACACTGTCGATTTCGATGTTTTGCTTGGCATTCTGCGCTCTCTTAATATATCTCCATCGGTGATTGACTTTTTTCGTAGTTACCTGTTCGGTCGCCGGCAACGTATATGCATTGGAGAGACTTTGTCTTCCTGGTGTAGTACTTCTGCTGGGGTACCACAGGGTGGCGTTTTATCCCCTTTACTTTTCGCAGTTTTTATAAACTCAATCTCCAGTGAACTAACTTCCTCCTACCATCTTTATGCGGACGACCTACAAATTTATGCGCAAGCTCCTCTCGGACATCTGTCTGAGGCTATTGTTACAATAAATAGTGATCTGGCCCGCATTTGCGACTGGAGCAAAAGGTATGGACTAATGGTAAACCCCACAAAGACGCAGGTTATAGTGGTGGGCAGTTCTAGGATGGTTACAAGAATCGACTGGACGACTCTTCCCCAGGTTTTTTTCGATAACTCATTGATTCCGTTCTGCAAAAACGTTAAAAACCTGGGGATATTCATTGATGGGAACTTCTCTTGGACCACCCAACTGCAGGAGGTTAGCCGCAAACTATTTGCATCTGTTGCATCTTTGAGGAGACTGCGTAATTTTCTTCCGATTGCCACCAGGATTGCGCTTGCACAATCTCTTCTTCTTCCCATCCTTGATTATGCTGATGCCAGCTATCTTGACCTTACTCAAGAACAACTTGATAAGCTTGAGCGGCTTCA
The DNA here is from genome assembly GCA_947562075.1 of Orthosia gracilis. Lineage (NCBI taxonomy): Eukaryota > Metazoa > Arthropoda > Insecta > Lepidoptera > Noctuidae > Orthosia > Orthosia gracilis. The sequence goes on from OX387267.1 coordinate 10,165,407, forward strand.
AAATGTTTGTATAAGGTTCATATTTGGTTTGCGCAAATATGACCATGTTTCCGAATTCCGTGTGAAGCTCAAGTGGTTGCCCATTCGCCTTCGCCGGAATGCTCATATTCTTTCCCTTTTATATAATGTACTCTTTACTCCTTACACCCCTTTTTACCTCAAGAATCGTTTCCAGTTTCTCCGCGATTCCCACACGAGATTTCTTAGGTCATCAGAGAACTTACGACTTCAAATGCCAGCGCATTGCACGACTTTTTTGGATAAATCATTTACTGTACAGGCTACTCGTCTATGGAATGCATTGCCAGATCCAATCAAACGTGCTCAATCATTGCCTGTGTTCAAAAGACTTGTAAAGGAACATTATCTGTCGCTGTCTTCTTCCTAGCTTGTCAATTTCAAACTGAACTGTCATTGTCAACAGATTGTCGTCATTTTTTTTTTTTTTGTATTTCTTTTTATTTGCCTTTATATTAAGTGGCTATGTATGTATTTATGTATCTATTACATAGCTTATGTATTTATCTGTGTATCTATTGCAGTATATCATTTTAGCACTCTTATTGTTACACCAATGACCGCCCCATGTCATGTCCAAGCAATTACCGTCCATACCAGGTTGCCTGGAAGAGATCGCGGTATGCGATAAGGCCGCCCATTGTATGTGTATTAGACTTAAGTTTCTTTTTATTAATGTTTTTTATGGTGTACAATAAAGCGTATAATAAATAAATAAATAAATGATCTACCGCATTTATTGAAAAAACAACCACATATAGTATTGTTTGCTGACGATACGTCCTTAATATTTAAGATCAATAGACGTTCCACACGTATTGATGACGTAAACAACGCTCTACAGCAGGTCCAAAACTGGTTTACTGTTAATAATTTAGTACTAAATGGAAAAAAAAAGAAGTGCATAAGATTTGCGTTACCGAATGTTAAAAGTAATGACTTGGAAATAATATTGAACAAGGAGAAACTAGAAATCGTCGAAAACGCGGTTTTCCTGGGAATCACGCTCGACTCGAGGCTACAATGGGGTCCTCATTTAACATCTCTGGCAGGACGGCTTAGTTCAGCAGCATATGCTGTCAGAAAAATCCGTCAATTTACTGATGTACATACCGCGAGGCTGGTCTATTTTAGTTACTTTCATAGTATCATGTCTTACAGTATTTTGCTATGGGGACGGGCTGCAGACATAGAGTCTATTTTTATTCTGCAGAAAAGAGCTATCAGAGCCATATACAATCTTCGCAGGCGCGATTCTCTTAGGGAATTATTTAAAGATATAAACATCATGACGGTACCTTGTCAATACATTTATGAAAATATAATGTATGTCCGGAAAAATATTCATCTTTTTACTAAAATAAGTGATAGGCACAATTTTAATACTAGAAATAAGGACAAGTTAGATCAACCTCGATTCAGGGTAGCTAAAGTAGCTAGCTCTTTTATGGGGTACTGTGTAAAATTTTATAATGAAATTCCACTAGAAATTCTCCAATTAAACGAGTCAAAATTTAAAACATGCATTAAACGCACACTATGTAGACAAGCATATTATAAATTGGAAGATTGTCTCCTTGATAAAAATGCTTGGCTAAATGCCGGTCCTGCTCCACAGCCACATACATTTGTAGCTACAAATTAGTTTATATTGGAAGAGATGCTGCTGCCCTTTTCGTATTGTTGTTTTCAGTGTTTTATTTTTATTTCATTTGTTTATTTACATGTTATATTTAGAAATAATAGCATTGTATAATGTAGAAGCACTTTTTTTTTTTTTCTCTCAAATTTGTGAATGTGAAGTACCATGGAGCATTTTTATTAGGTTACAACTTTTTATTTTTTTATTTTGACATTGCAAGCATGGCAGTTGAGAGTTTGTCATGCTCACTCAAATGTCTCGCTGTTGGTGGCGCGTGTTATTGGGTCATTCGGTTCCCTTCAAGATGGTTGAGCTGAGTGGGGTTGATGCACGCGTCATGCTCGTGAACGGGTGCCGTCAGATGAGACTGGTCATCTCTTAGCTGCCAGTGGTTTAATTCAGTTCCTATCTTTTAATTATTTTTTTTATTATTATCTACATTGTGCTCACATAATAGAAGCAACAAGAAATATGTAACCAAACATTATATGTAACACATATGATTTAAAAGAGTGTCCATGGAGTTTCTTGCACGTTCTTCTCCATAGAGATCTACTCCTTGGAACGTGCAATTTAGCTTCACTTCTTTGTTTGACTGACCGACATTTTGACAATTCAAAAGTGCCTGTAATTGGTCTATTTGAAATAAACGTTTTTGATTTGATTTTGATTTGATTTGATTTGAAACTGATTCCTCCCGAGCACATCCAGTAGGTAATCATTCATACAAATTTTAACACCCTTTTTTAACACCCTTTTTTAACCCCTTTAAGGGGTGAAATTCAAAAAATCCGTAAGTATGTTTTATTTAATTGTTTTGAAGAGCAGAAATACTAAGTTTCAAGTAATTTTGGCGATAAACTATTTATTTTTGTTACAAACTTGAACACCAATTTTAACCCTTTAAGGGATGAAATTCAAAAAAACCTTCAACACCTGTTTCTTTAATTGTATTAAAGAACAGAAATACTAAGTTTCAATTAATTTTGATGATAAACAATTTATTTTTCTTACAAACTTTAACACCCCTTTAAGGGCTGAAATTCAAAAAATCCTTAAAGAATTATTTTTTTATTTATATTTAGAGGCTAAATACCATATTTCATTAATATCAAATAAAAAATGACAGAGTTTCATACAAACTTTCATCCCTTATTTAACTCCCTTAGGGGTTGAATTTCGAAAAATCCTTCCTTATTCCTTGTCTACATAATAAAGGAAGCCTCTGTGCTAAATTTCAGCTTTCTAAGTCCACGGATTTGAGCTGGGCGTTGATGAGTCAGTCAGTCAGTCTGTCAGTCAGGATTTGTCTTATTTGATTAATGTGATTGTGATTATCACAAAAAAAGGAAAACATAGGGGCATAGTATATATCTTTAATTTTCAGTTTATGGAATATCTTTTGAATTGGTCCAATATTGGAGGAGGAAATAGACGAGAGCCAAACTTCGAATCATGACTTTTTACTTAGGAAATGCAGTCGGCGCTCTCTGGTCATATTTCCTCTTAAATACCGCCAGGGCTGTAGGTAGCAACACAGACTCCGGCAGGGAATTCCACTCCTTAGCTGTACGTACAATGAAAGTATTTAAGAACAGTGAAAGTCACATCAGTTGACAACAATCTAGCAGTGTTCTGGATGAGTCAAACGAAGGAAGTCCTTGTTATAGTCGTTAAGAGTTCAGTTCAAGTAGGTAATACAATTACTTAATACAGTTTCCCGTACCGACAGCTGTCTTATGAATTATGTAACGTCTTACCAGCGATATATCATCGTGGTTTAAACATGGTTGGAGGCTAGGACACAGCCAACAAATGGTCAAGTAAGTAAGAGAGATATTTATTATTAAATTGTATAGTAAGTGTGTTCGGGTCAAATCTTGCAACTGAATTTTAAAGCAGTTATCCTCCACCGATTAAGATGAAATTTTGAATAGACGTTTAGTTTGGATGACAATGCATGGTTAGCAAAATGACGTTATTCTAAATCCAATATGGCGGACGGCCCAAGATGGCGGACTAGTAATTTTTTGTGCACTGCCATGATACGGGTATCAAAATGGGTTTGCTTTGAAGAATAAGAAAAAAGCTTGTTTAATTAAAGATTTTGAATGAATAATGTTATTATAGATAGTGATGATCTACGCGATGACCATGATTAAATATTTGTTGGTTACATAATAATACAATTACGCTGAGTCTTTACGTAGGTACTGGGCTTTAAAAAAAAAACAAATGTCTTTATTACCGACTTCTAAAAAAGAAGGTTATCAATTCGACACGTTTGTAATATTGTTGGAATTGCACAATATTCACATATTACGTGTGCCAAATTTCTTAATTGTATGTATGTAAGCTTGTCCATGCATATCTCCGAAACTAATAATCTGATCGTGATCATTTTTTGGTACTGGATATGTTTGTCCATGTATATCTCCGAAACTAGTAATCTGATCGTGATCATTCTTTTGGTACTGGATATGTTTGTCCATGCATATCTCCGAAACTAATAATCTGATCTTGATCATTATTTTGGTACTGGATATGTTTGTCCATGTATATCTCCGAAACTAGTAATCTGATCGTGATCATTCTTTTGGTACTGGATTAGGTATCTCTCAACTTAGGGAACAGTACAAGTTTCATCAAAACCGGTTCGGCAGTTTTGAAGATATGGAACATACAACCGAACTCATTCACGATAAACGGCACATTTATTATTTTATCATTGGTAATTTTGCAACCTTTTATCTACTTCCAGCTGTCCCGATATCTGTAATCGAATCTTGCATATTAATTTTGACCCACTACCCGGTGTTCGATTGCTGACATTTTAGCATACACGTTTATTTCTCGTGGCAATGCATTTTTTGTATGTACTTTTAAAGGAATCTCTGATTTTGTTTCGGTGTCTGTTCTAACAGTAGCTTTAGACAACAATGTCCTCATCTAGCTTAATTGACGTGTAATCTATAAACATATTGCTAAATAAATTTATCATTTGGCAGAACAAGATAACAACATTGCAAAATGTGACATAATTTTGCCAATTCTAAAGGTGAGGATAAACTAGAGCATTTACTTGTAACAGAAAATCGAGCATTCACTGTTTTTAGGGTTCCGTACCCAACGGATAAAAACGGGACCCTATTACTAAGACTCCACTGTCCGTCTGTTTGTCTGTCACCAGGCTGTATCGCATGAACCGTGATAGCTAGACAGTTGAAATTTTCACAGATGATGTATTCCTGTTGCTGCTATAACAAGAAATACTAAAAACAGAATAAAATGTGGGGCTCCCAAACAACAAATGTTTTTACCGTTTTTTTGCCATAATGGTACAGAACCCTACGTGCGCGAGTCCGACTCGCACTGGGCCGCTTTTTATTAAATTTACTCGAACCACACTTCGAACATGACGCTCGACGTTTTGTTATAACCTGGTTAAAAAAACCGGCCAAGAGCGAGTAGGACTCGCGCACGAAGGGTTCCGCACTATTATCACAAAAAACGGCAAAAAAATCACGTTTGTTGTAGGATGGGAGCCCCACTTAAATATTTATTTTGTTCTGTTTTTAGTATATGTTGTGATAGCGGCAACAGAAATAGATCATCTGTGGCGATTTCAACGGTCTAGCTACCACGGTTCATGAGATACAGCCTGGAGACAGACAGACAGACGGGCCGTGGAGTCTTAGTAATAGGGTCCCGCTTTACCCTTTGGGTACGGAACCCTAAAAACCAACGAGCGTTTTATTGTAACATTTTATCGAGCAAAGGCACGAGCGCGGTAGACGAAGTAAGGTCAATAATGAACGCAAGGTACAAAGAAATGTTACAGGTAAATGCTCACTCGCCTTGAGCATTACGTCGATCACAGCTTCGAATATTTAAAGAATGTTAAACCACATGGAATTGCTTTATAAATGTCAAATCTGAGCATTTGTCTACATTGTACCATTTGTAAGAACGTTTCATTACATTGTAATGCTCTAGTGTATACCCACCTTATCATTCTACTTATTCAAATAACATGTCATTACTATTACAAAACATGTTAGACATCTATTTATGAATGCACTGACGTACGTAGTGACAGCTACCTTATATATTGTCATGCATGATACTGCATATGAATGACACACCATTGACACTTCTATGTTTTTGTCGCACCACTGAGCATATTTTTAGGCCTGGCCCTTATTCTGTAACTAGTTTATTTTCGCAGCATCGCTCCCGGAGGAACCGTTAATTTTCCCGACACAAAAACCTATGACACTCACCGATAGTGTTCCTTTCTCTTATCAGTGAAATATTCACCAAGCCTCGATCCGCTCTTACTAGAGTTGACATAGCGCTAAATGATAACTTTTTTTTTTTGTTAACGGGGGCAACCTTCAAAAGGTGCCTGGACTGCGTTTTACCTCACCAAAACAACCCCGTAACCTCTTAAAAGACCAACCCGGGACCAACTCCGTGCAACGCCTGTTAGGGCTTATCCCTGGGGAGACTGAAAGAGCGTGTCCCCTGAGCATCGCTGTGCACGGTAGCACGAGATCACTGTGCCACCGTCTTTCCTGGAGTCACTTGGTTGACGGAAAGAGTCCCCAATCTGAGTGCCCGTTACCCCAGAGTCCCACTTGCTTATAATACAGGCGGGTTCGGCGTTTTAGACTGCCACTGGGAGATGAAGGCATCGGGGAGGAAACCGCCCCGATGCCTTCTTCTCCGAGTGGCATTGGCCCTCTCACAACCACCCGAGCGTGGCCTTCTTCTTGGCCATCACGGTCTCATAGAAGGAGGCCATTTTCTTCCAGCTAAATGATATCTGCCGCATCATAACTGGTTGTTTGAAACCGACCCTTCTTTAGATGTTGTACCCACTGGCGGGTATAGCTCCACCAGAAGTTCGTCGCGAAGTAACCAGCCGCATCGACAAGGACAAACAGGAACGGGACAGTCGGTACCCCTAATGTGAATATCAATTCCAACTTGCGCGCCTAAAAAGAGTCGTATCAGCTTCTTGAGACATACGAGTACGACCTCCACGAAGGCCAACGCATCTGACGAGAGATGTGAATTATGGAAACATACACACCCTGTACCTCCACATTTCACCACTCCCTAAACCAATTGCGGACCCAGGTTGGCCGCTGTAGAAACAACCTGACCAAACGGAGTACCATAGAACTATCCAAAACACAGTGCCAGTGCCCCTTCGCAAGATATAGCCCACCTCCTTGTCTACCCTTTATGCCCACCACCAGCACCTTTCAGGATTTTAACGTAGCTAATGACAGAGCTGTCCGAGTAGCTACATACTGGTCGGACAAAATCTTAATGGTTGAGACAATAGTTTCGAGTTAATCGACGCGTAAGAAGAAGTGAAATAAATTTTAAATCAGATCAGTACTGCCAGAGATTCTCACCACCAAGGATAGGATAGGATAGATGGACCTTTTTGCGCACTTAGACTCGCATTTGGCCTGTTGTGCGTGCAGGCTCTTTGAGAGGGGATGGGCTGTAATCCACCAAGCGGGCCCAATGCATTGTTAGTGGATGTCACATATCTTCGAATTCTTGGTTCTAAGACATGCCGGTTGCCTCACGATGTTTGCCTTCACCGTTTTGAGAGCAGTGGTGATGAAATAATTTACGCAAAGTAAAGCGCCTACTGTGGGTTCGAACCCACGACCTACAACTTGTAAGTCGCGGCCGTTACCACTGGGCTACCACTGCTCTCTTCTCACCACCAAACAAACAGTTTGATTTCTTTACAATATTAACATAGCCATGAAATCAGCCTTAGTTCCTACTTCTGCCGGGCGAGAACGGCCTACTGTGACAGGCTTGAGTCACATATTTTTATCACAGTGTGATAAAATGCGTGGCCCATATGGAGACTCAGGTGTCTGTGAGAAAAAGTGGGCATTAGGTAATCGTTATTAGGGTTTGTTGGGGTTTATTCCATCTGGATTTTTTGTCCGGTTCGACGGTTGCATGTCCGTAGGTACTAACTAGAACCTCGTCAAAAAACAAATCTAAATAATTTCAGCATATTAAACTAACCTTGAACTCACCGGCCACCCTCTTAATAAGACCTGCCAGACAGTTACGTCATACGTATTGATTGGCGTGCCAGGAACGCTCCCCTCAACCAGACGGCAGAGTCGACGACCCGCTGAATGAAACCCTGCCCTGTGCTCACCCCTGGTTTCGATGTAAGGTGACTGGATGCGTTAGGCAGTTAGGGTGACTATTTATTGATTGGGTGCAGTCAAGGGTAAAAAGTATTATGGTTGTCTGGCAGCAGTTAGAGAGTAAGTGCACCTAATAACGAAAGTCGTGTTGTAGCTGAAGGCACCTTTGAGCTTCGACCTCCGAGTTTGTACATTTGTTTCTTCTTAGACTAGTTAGAAAATACGGGCCATATCTAGGTACTTTAACATTGACAAAAAAATACTGTCTTAAAAAGTGCTCATTTAACCTATTTGCAAAATAAATATAATTTATCCTTTGAGTCCAAAATGCATATAATATGTGCAGTTATTCATCATACAGCTTACACTATGGGATAATCTAAAACTAGTGTCTATTTATTTATTTATTATATTCTTTATTGTACACCACAAAAATATATATACAAGACAAACAATCATAAAAGCAAGTGTGGTGTGTAGTGTGTGTGGCTATGTGCGCTGTAGACCTCGCGAATCTGCCTTTTTGATGTGTTTGTCGAATCAGCAAAAAAAATCCACGTAATTATCTAATCTGCTCACAAATTTCACGGGAATCGGTGGAGAAATACGATCTTTAGAGGAGATCAGCCGGGCATCCGGCCATACGAAAGGATTTTTACCCAAGCTAAAACGAAGACATATGGCGCTCGCTCGGACATAAACAATGTGTGCATCACTTTGAGGAGAAAGGGGTCAATATGCTATGTACAATTTTTGCGTTGATCCTAAGCAACCTTACAGATGACTCGAAGCGATTTGATATAAATCACACCGATAAGCGATTTTTACCAAGCGAAATTGCAAGAAAGTTCACATGGACGCAATTCGATTAGACCGATTTGCACTTGGAATTTCCTTACAAAAAAAAAAAACGTGCGCGATATCGCCTATCGACGCAATTTAAATTGCGTCGCGCCATCAGGAACGTGCCTTACACTATGGTATCAACTCTAAAAATAAAAATAAACATTAAAAAATACATACATAAACTCACGCCTTTTTCCCATGGAGGTAGGCAGAAACTATAGAGCGCCACCTGCTACGATCCTTACATAGTCTTTTTTTCACTCACATTCATACATCTAGTCATACACACACGCCGGTTATGAGTACTGCGCAGCTGGCCTTTCTGAAGAACATCACCTATAATGTCTATGATGTCTTTCTAAGGCGTCCCCTCCCGGCGTTTCCATTCACGTCTGCCTTGTACTTTTACTGCCTTGTAAACTAGCTTTTTTCGAATTCTTCTCAGCAAACCCTTTCATTTGATACCCATATATTGGCAGTGCACAAAAAATAACCAGTCCGCCATCTTGGGCCGGCCGCCATATTGGATTTAGAATGACGTCACTTAGCTAACCATGCATTTTCATCCAAACTAAACGTGGATACAAAATTTCATCTTAATCAGTAGAGGATAACTGCTGTAAAATTCAGTTGCAAGATTTGACCCGAAAACACTTACATACATACAGTGCAAGTTAAATAAAAGCATGCGAAAAAACAATAGAGTGTTTCACGTAGTGGAGGTAGAGGTCAATATGCTATGTACATTTTTAGATAGACCATTAACTTAGGATCCTTCTAAACTTCATTATTTTTCGAACCACATCCAGTATTCCACCCTCCCTGACTGCGCACCCTCTCGATATGAATTATAGCATTAAAATTTAATATTTCTGCATCGTGAACAATTACTTAGCGTCGGGAATATGGCGATTCGATTATAAATTCGTCACATTAGGCCCCCAAGCTTGTACAATTTATGAAATGGTAAAACCCTACGTACATTTATTTTGTTGATGTAGTGTAGGGACATTTATTGCGCTTTAATAAGAAATTAGTTCATACTTTATTTGATTTTAGGAACAATTTACGGAATGTTCTCTTAAGTATATTAATTTATGTAATAGTAAAACCCTACGTAGACTGTATATTTATCTTGTTGGGTGTAAACTGTATGTTACTGCTCTAAAAACGGTGAAGGAAAACATCGTGAGGAAACCGGCATGTCCTAGAATCAAAAATTCGAAGTCATGTGACATCCACCAACCCGCACTGAGTGGGCCCGCGTGGTGGATTAAGGCCCATTCCCTATCTCACAGAGTCGATGCCTGTGTCCCATCAGTGGTAACATTAAAAGGTTGATGATGATAATGAAACTGTATGCAGAATGCATAATTTATTTGATTACTAGCCTCTGTCCTCGGCTTCGTCTGCGTAAAAGAGTGTTTTATACCATTCCCCCTCTAAAAAGCTTATTTTATTCACTGAAAACAGTGAATAAAAAGCACTTTTAATCACTGTTTTGGTGTTTGAATTTAGAGCACGCCAATGTAAATTCTACCTCCATCTCAATGCTATACAACCTCCTTGCGCATAAAATACTCGCTGCAAACTTCTTGTGCAAAGAATATTCGACTTTCAAACTCCTTCGTCGATTTAATTTTGAGTTTGTTTATACTTAGAATTTCAATAATGATTTTGATTTTGGTCTAGGATATTTAGTGAAAACTTATTTGGATTGAAATTGTAATATAAATTGCATTGCTATTTAATTAATTATAATAATGTAATGTAACGGAGGTGGTCACTGGCGTCTGAAACACACCTAGCTCAGCTTAAATTTACAAAAAATGTGAAACCCTTTCTCATTTTTTGTAAATTTTAAAGGTTTCTCATTTTTTGTAAATTTTGTAGATTTCTCATTTTTTGAAAATTTCGAAGGTAATTAACCATTTATTTATTTATTATTATCCCTTGTGCTTTTTGCTTGAATCTTTCTTTTTCTCGTAGTCATGGTATAAAATATAGTATGCAACTCTTGAATAAAACGGATTTATATCGAGGACCATGAATCGCTCGCGTCGCTCAGGATTCTAACACTTGAATCACTCGCTGTGCTCGTGATTCAATCATCATGAATCACTCCCTACGGTCGTGATTCAGTTTTCAGCATCCTTCACTTGTTCGTGATTCATCTTTGGCCCTCGCTTTAAATCCGTCCTTTATTCACTAGTTGCATAATATACTATTATCATCCCAAAAGAAAACACTACGGGGATAAAATATCCTTTTTCCTTCCCAGGGTCTGAAACTATCTCCATACCAAATGTCATCTGAATCGGTTCAGCCGTTTAGTCGAGAAAAGGTAACAAACAAACAGAGTTACTTTCTATCCATACTTAATACTATAGTGTTGAAGAGTTTGTTTGTGTGAACGCGCTAATCTCAGGAACTACTGGTTGTAATTGAAAAATTCTTTTTGTGTTGGATAGTCTATTTATCGAGGAAGGTTATAGGCTATATAACATCACGCTACGGCCAACGGGAGCGGAGCATAAACGAAAAATGTAATGTATAATATTATAGGTGTGGGCTGCCTTATTTGAGAAATTATTAGTTCACCATACCTTCCACTCCTTTTCCTCCCCTCTTAACGAATTATTCCCGGGACAAAAACTATATTATTATATTTCCTTCCCAGGGTCTCAAACTATCTCCATACCAAATTTAATCTAAATCGGTTCAGCGGTTTAAGCGTGAAAAAGTAACAGACAGACAGAGTTACTTTCGCATTTATAATATCAGTATGGATGTAGTAGGACTTGAAAGAAAACTGGCGAAAAGTTGACGTACTACATGCATTTCTGCCTAACTCTTCGTGGCATATACATATAGGCCGTGAGGTTATGTAATGTTCATTCGTTTATTCTCTCGAGCCAAAGGCCTTGATGACGATCAACGATGACCCACAACGCACGCAGTTCGTTAACCTCATAGATAAATAATACAATATAGGTACATAGTGTCAAATGACAATATGCCATCTGCAAAAAATCAAGGCCAAGTATAAACGAAAATGTATTACCAAAAAAAAAACACGAAACCGTATTTTCTTTACGAGTCATTATTTTCATACTACCTACAATAGGTAAATCCGTCAAAGTATACTGCTCCGCTCGCTTGGTGTTAGTACTTATCCCAATATATTTATAAATTATAGCCTGTGATATTATGACGTATCTATACAACTATATAATAATATATATAATTAATATATAAAATATATAATTAATATTATAAAGAGGTAAAGTTTGTGACGGTAATCTCTGGATCTACTGAACCGATTTTGAAAATTCTTTAACCAGTAGAAAGCTACATTATTCCCGAGTGACATAGGCTATAATTTATTTTCAAAAAATTAGATATCCTTATGAAAATTGCAATAATGTAATCCAAAGTAGCAAAATTTTACCTATAAAATTCATTCTTTGGAGTGCGCTGAGAAAACTATTGATGATACATAAAAATTATGTACTACATGATTAAAGTACTCATTATTACCTACAAAAAAGTCTGCGAGAGAATGTATCTATCTATCATAGATAAGACACAATAGCAGATTTATGTTCAAAATGTTAATTAGATCGCCGTTAGAAACACAACTTGGTTACATTCGTATTGTAGTATTAATTCTTATTCAAATAAATAGTTTAACAAATTGGTAAGTAGGTAGGTATGTAGGATAGGTAGCCAGTTGACGGGAGCGAAGCCGCGGGGATCAGCTAGTAAGCTATATTTCTCTAAAGTTATCAAAATCCGTACAGTATTTTTGGGTGAAAGAGTAACAAACATCCATCCTCACAATCTTTCACATTTATAACAGTAGTAGGACTGTATACGAAATTAAATTGTATGGAAAACATTATGCCATCATGCTTTCAGTTTTGAAATCGGAAAGCTTATTTCAGCGCGCTCGTCACAAGGCAGCGTGGCCGAGCGGTCTAAGGCGCTGGTTTTAGGCACCAGTCCGAAAGGGCGTGGGTTCGAATCCCACCGCTGTCAAAATCCTTTTTGTGTTTTTTCAGGTTTGTTGAGAAAATTTAATACCATTGTTGACCAAAAGTTATATGGTTTACCTAATGTAATAACGGTTATCATATTCTTGTTTAGCTTGAATATTAACAAAGTGATAATTAGTTAATTAGGAAATCAAATAATATCATGAACAAATATTTAAAATGCCGCACAATTACATTACGACCGATGAGTCGTGGCCCGTCTGAAAATAGGGTTTGCGAACATTCGCGCGTGTACACTCGTGAAGAAAACAGCCATTTGGTTCGTATATTCTTATAATTCAGACGGGCCACCACGACTCATCGGTCGTACTGTACTTAATTGATTGAACGAAGGTGTACTTATGAATGCAAAGTTTATAGCATCGTATTAAGAATAATCAATAATAAACAACTGTATCATTTACTAGTCTGTTCTCTTGGCTTCGCCGCTTGAACTAGGTATCTTACAGGAACTGTAATTTTTTTCCGGGACCCTTTTTAAGATTCCGTACCCAAAGGGTAAAAAAAAGTTAATTAAAAAAAAACAAAAAACCCGACTGCTTAAAAAGCGAACTAAAAAGACGTAAACAAGAAGAAAATCATGCTGTGCAGTCGTAGGATACATATTCGCGAGCTGGCTGAACAAAACCAGATGTCTCTTCTTTAGCATGATTTTATTCTTGTTTACGTCTCTTTAGTTCGCTTTTTAAGCAGTCGGTTTACTAAGACTCCGCAGTCCGTCTGTTTGTCTGTCCGTCTGACACCAGGCTGTATCTCATGAACCGTGATATCTAGGCAGTTGAAATTTTCACAGATGATGTATTTCTCTTGCCGCTATAACAACAAATACTAAAAACAGAATATAATTAATATTTAAGTGGAGCTCCCATACAACAAACGTGATATTTTTGCCGTTTTTTGCGATAATGGTACGGAACACTTCGTGCGCGAGTCCGACTCGCACTACTATCAGTATTTAAATTGTCGTAATCGGATCAGAACGTCCAGGTCAGAGGTTACAAACAAACAATTTTACGTAGATTGCTAGAACACTTTTTAGTAACACAATTTATACTTAGGAACTCACAACACAATAAATTAGGGTTACCATTTCGAAAATTTGAAAAGCAGGATTTCAAAAAAAGTCCGGGCGTTTTATAAACAAAATTAAATAATAAATTGATAAATTCGTTAATCCTCGTAGCCACTTGTTGTGGTAAGTATAATTTTTTTTTATAGCTACTACAGGATTACTGACTAAATGGCTTCAACGAGCAAACGATTATGCTTTTCACGGACGTTTTGCGAACCAAATAAAAATAATTAAATTCCCATTTTTAATATAGGGATGCAACATTACCGAATTAAAGTGTACAAATTGTGACACCTATCAGTCAGTCTATCACACTTCACACTCTATAAAGGCGAAAGTTTGTGAGTGTTTGTGTGTGTGTTTGTATGTTTGTTACTTCTTCACGCTCAAAATAACTAGGATATATGTTTATCCCGGGAATATGTTCATTTGGGTTAATTTTGGCCACTCACGCGGGCGAAGCCGCTGGCAGAAGCTAGTTAAACATAAAATACAAATATAATGCCTCCACAATATGGCGTCCAAAATCCGCCATTTTTCTATTTACCAATTTTAATGTAGCCAGTGACACTCGCAAGGTTATGACGAATCGTTTGTGGTAAGAATCATCAAAATCGGCCAACGCGTTTGGTCTGTAGAACGCCACATAGGAACAAACATATATAGACTGATAAACACATTCCCCTTCTTCAGCAGTCGGGTAAAAATTAAAACCAACAATTACCTCGAAAAGTTAGGGCCGATTTCACCAATGAAAAAATCGCGATTAGTTTCATTGCCCATTGGTGAAATCGGTACTTAGTAACGGGTCCCAAACGAGGCACAGTCAGAATCTTGGTGTCACAGACATTACACAGAGTTCAAAACTTTACGAATTCTGCTAGCGCTACGTGGCAATCCACGCATTATTCGAATTTTACAATCAACGTCTCCGGTAGACAATTTGACTAACAAGAAGATTGATTCCATTTGAACTCAATTTACAGACGTTCAGATTACGAATAGGTATGAAATCGAAATTGAAGACGTCATGGCTTCTGAAGTTTGCCCATGTAACATGATCTTATATGATACACTGACATACTGTCTTTAATCAGATACCGACATACCGACAGGTACTATATTTTGTGTTATAGGTTGTGTATGAAACGCGAGAACGTACGAGTATTATAACATAAGACTACCTACTTCGTTTTCCAGCAATTTCGGTATCTTGTTAGGGGCGTAGCTACCGCGGTATCAGCCGTATCAATGATACGGGGCCCTTAATCGACAGGAGCCCCAACATGTGAAAGCATCAATTCGTTAAATGTTGTCCAAAACCTCCCATTTTAATAGATAAGAGGGTTGTAATTGATAAATTAAGATGATGAAAGATGTTTGTTATGATGACAGCTTAATCTATGCGAGTGGGGATACTTCAATTTTCTAGTTTTCTTTAGTCGCTCTAAATTTTTGCTTATATAAAACAGATGGATTTTCGATTCAAGAATCCTGACCTTAAGCTTTCATTGTGCTGTTTTTAATTATTTGTAAAAAAAAAACTTACCTTTGTTTTGCTGTATTCGGGTAAGAAGGGCCCACAACAAAATCTGATACAGGGCCCCTTTAAGACTAACTACGCCACTGTGTCGTGGTCTATCCTTGCTTGCTTGTTTCAAGCTAGTTATCAAAAAACGAATCAATGAAGGAAACACGATACCTCTTGGCTGGACTGGTGTAAGACAGTACCTACTTTGAGATATTATTACCTCATAAGTCAATTTTACCTCTTAGGAAACTTCATGACGGCGCGACGCAATTTATATAGGGATGTTGACTGAAAATTAGTTTTTTGTCCATCAGGTAGATTAGTAGAAAATATTGGACACGTATACATAAAGTGTTGACGATATAATGCGTTGAAATATCGTGAAACGTCACGTCGTCGATAGTACACTTTATACTGACATAGTAACGTCACAAGCCCCCACTCCTGAACTTTGATGCACTTTATATAAATTAATTAAGTAATATTTCACTGTTTTGGTAAAGCAAAAAATACATGTTTAATATTATTTGATAATCTCACTGTCGGACTTAATAGAAGTATCGTTTTTCTACGCACGTATTTTATATGAAAATTTCAAGTGCAAATCGGTCGAATTGCATCGCATTGCGTCCATGTGAACGTTCTTGCATTTACGCTTAATAAATAATCACTTACTGGTAAGATATAAATTGATGCACTTGAGTGGATTGACAGACGGGCCAAGAGGCTTATTGGCAATGATGCACTGTTCGCATCAAAGCTCCAGAGCCTCGAACATCGACGCCAAGTTGCCAGCCTGTCGGTTTTTTATCGGTAACATTTCGGGAAGTGTGCGACGGAACTGCACAATTTGATTCCGCTTAGCCCTTTCCATCATCGGACTACAAGACGTACGGCCATGCGCCATCGGTACAAGGATACTAGGGAGTGGAACTCCCTTCCGGGGTCTTTGTTCCCTGATAGCTACAACCTTGGAGTCTTTAAGTCAAGAGTGAATAGGTTTCTTCTAGCCAAGCGTGCTTCACCGTAGACCACATCATCGCTTACCATCAGGCGAGATAGTGGTCAAAGGCGAGCTTTTAAATAAAATAATCGCGTCGAGCCATCAGGAGGGTCGATTAGTTTATTGTTTAACTAGCTCACCCGTGCCCACTTCACTGGGCGTCAAACATTTACACTCAAATATAGGTAACCTATGTCACTCTGGAGGAATAATGCAGCTTTCTACTGGTAAAAGAATTTTCAAAATCGGTTCAGTAGATCTAGAGATTACTTCCTACAAACAAACTAACAAACTTTACCTCTTTATAATACTACTGTGGATTGAAGACGAAATAGACAAACAGGCAAAAATTCCAAAAATGCTGGAAATGGGTTCTGTTGTTTATCCTTTAACACACTGGCTATTATTTTTTGGAAATAATTTCGAAGTACAAAAACGACTTTTCTACAGATTTATTATATGTATTGATGATTGATTATCGTTCAAAAACCATAGCGTGTGTCATAGTTCTGGGGAAAGTCTACGTAAAAAATGTTAACCCCAGAACACAAATAAAACATTTCATAGCGAAAAAACAGTAGGTAATACGATATCTTTTGATCTTTTGATTATCTTTTGATTAGACTCTTTACAATGGTTTTCAATCATATTTATACGCCCTTCTCAAAGAATAGTTACAGCACTGATATCAACATTTGTGCCTCATGTTAAATTTAGTTTTGATATACGGTTTTCTTTTTACTACCTTTGTATAGATTCTTTTACCGATTGTTTTGTGAATGTGTGAACATTGTAGGCCTTCTAGATTTCTAGATATGCTTGTTAACATTTGTTAACTTTTCATCTTGTTTTACAATCTTTTATTTACTTTGTTTAGTTTTTACGACTTATTGTCGGGCCTACGTTGTCCCCCCATATCTAAGTACTAATGCTGTAACATGGAAATATTGTAAAACCAAACCATTTTAAAAGAGTAACCATGGAGTTTCTTGCCGGTTCTTCTCCATAGGAAACGACCAACCCGAACCGTGCACCTTTTGCCGACGTTTTATAAGTGCCCATGTAGGCCTATGTGAAATAAAAAATTTTGAATTTTGAATTTTGAATTTTGAATTTTGATACGGGCATTAGCTAGGGTGGGTAGATCAAAAGGTCGCGCGTGCTGTTTCCACGTCGGTAAGCCGGGGAGCGGGGTCTGCCTACCCCATTTGTAACGCAAGCTTGACAGGGTTAGCGAAAATGTCATGCTTACGCACGCTGAGGTGCCATTTCATCGAAAAAAAAAAAACAGGCCAAGTGCGAGTCAGACTCGCGCACGAAGGGATCCGTACCATTATCGCAAATAAAAAACGGCAAAAAATAACACGTTTTTTGTTTGGGAGCCCCTCTTCAATATTTATTCTTATTTAGTTATAGCGGCAACAGAAGTACGTCATCTGAGAAAATCTAGTGTCTAGCTATCACGGTGCATGAGATACTGCCTGGTGACAGACAGACAGCCAGACGGACCGTGGAGCCTTAGTAATAGGGTCCCGTTTTTACCATTTGGGTAAGGAACCCTAATAGAGAATTACATAGATAGGTGTTTCATTTTAAAACTCCGATTCAAACAGTAAAACGTCCATAACTTTAGTACGGCTGAACCGATTTTCATCAAACATAGCTAAGATCATTATCGATAAAGTCACCTTTCAAACAAAAAGACAAATAGATGATTAGATTACCTTCAGATCTTGTAGGTAGTCAGTTATTTTTTTACCAATTTGCAGGACTCCAAATTGCCTAATGGCCACCTGCACCCTAATGACGTAACTGTTTTAACGGCTCGAGGCTAGACTAAATCGATTTTTGAACATATGAAGCAATGAATGCATGCAAAGGATTACCCCATTGTTGCGAAGTTCATTACCGGAATTTTCGCCGTAGATCTGTCTGTGTGTTCTCTTATAAAACGAAATTAGTTTCTTCTTAGAATGTGATTGAAAAGCAAAAGCCAACTATAGATTATACTTGGTCCCCACTGAAGCGGCATGGTTTCCAGAGGATGAATGCAAAGAGAACATTAGACTAGCAGCCTTATTCCGTAAATGAATTCGGCAAGGCAAAGGGCAAAGAGAACATTAGACCAATCACATAGACGGAAATCCACATCGCGAATTTCATCTCGCATGAGATTGGTCGATTGTTACTCTTTGCCCTTTGCCTTGCCGAATTCACTTACGCAGGGGTTACCAACTTTTTTACACCTCCCAACTCCACGAATAATATTTGTTTTTTTTTATTTAGATAACATATAGTCTTAAAAATTCTCTGGTTAAAAAAGAGGAAGGAAGGGTAGGGTTTGTTTTGGTGCAAGATCACCGTTACCCAACATATATTATATGCTTATGATAAGATTAGGACAACATTTCCAGTTCTAGGTCGAATAAAAGAAAGTGCACAATACTGCACAACGTAGATCATTACCAATATCAAGCAGTCGCGGGCGACGGAGTATTATGTATTCGCCCTTTAAGGTTCCCCTAGTCGACGGCACGAACTATTTTTTGCGCGGAATTAAAATGCATGCTATCTCATCCGACAACACGTGCGAAAGAGATAGATGCTGTGATGAGCAGTAAGTCCTTCGACTGCACAGCATGATTTTCTTCTTGTTTACTTCTTTTTAGTTCGCAGTCAGGTTTTTTTATTCCTATAACTTTTTAGTTAACCTTTTTTTTCGAATTAGGTATTTTTTATACCCCACAAGATAGTTTTTGAAAAATAAAATTGGGCACCCACATTATTATGGCGTCCAAAATCCGCCATTTTTCTATTTGCCAATTTTAATGCAGACAGTGACACTCGCAAGGTCAATACGAATCGATTGACGTAGAAACATCTCAATCGGCCAACACGTTTGGTCTCTAGAACACCACATAGGAACAAACAAACATAGACTGATAAACACATTACCCTCCTTCAGCAGTCGGGTAAAAACTAAACGCTCTCCGCAGACTGCGATAACAGTTTTTTGAATATAATAATAATTATTTCTATGAAACGCGTTGTCGCCGCGCCTGTCTGCAGGAGTCAATAGTTTTGCCTACCGTTACAAGACATATCTGCGTTATGTTCTGAATCATCATCATCATTACCCCCGAAAGACTTCAAATGCTGAATATAAGACTCCCCCAAGTTTCACCACATTGACCGATCCCGTGCGTCTCTCATCTAGCGGATTTCCTCTAGACTTTCTCATGTTCCACATGTTCTCAATACATCTTCAAATACTCACAAACATCCTCAAGGTCTGTATTGCCTGTAATCGCTCGCAATATTTACGATACCACGACTGATAAATTGCTGTCAAGGCGTCGCGTGATAAGGGGTCATTGCCACCGATTCTTTGTACGAGGAAGTGATAACGGATGGAGAATGTAAACATCGTATAGACGAGCTTTGTGCAGCGTTCTGAATTTAAAAGAGGGTTAGCAGAATAAGTGGTCCTTGATAGGCTCGTCGTTTTCCTTTGAAGTGACTCACGTTAAGTAAAATTATCTATACATCTATACTTCTTTACTAATATTATAAAGAGGAAAGATTTGTATTTTTTAACCGACTTAACAAAAAGGAGGAGGTTCTATGTTCGACTTCTTGTATGTTTTTTTTTTTTTTATGTTCACCGATATCTCCGTCAATTGTGGACCGCTTTTGAAAATTTCTTTTTTTGTTTGTTAGAGTATGTTTCGAAATTGGTCCCATTTTAATTTGGTGAAGATCTGATGAAGAACTTCGGAGATATACAGCAGAACTCTTCAATAAATGACGGCTAATCTATCGGGATTGATGCAACCGCATGTCTTTTTATTGTTTATACCATTTCATAACATAACATCACGCCAGTACGCTCTAAAGGGGTACGCAGTGTGGTGTTCTGCTGTGCAGACCTACACGTTTTGAAGTCTATTTACATTTTAATAAATACTTTACAAAACATACCTTTATATCTTTTGATTTTGTATCAACTCATGTCTCATTTTTATGCATTCGTTGTTACTGTTAACACCTGAAAAGCATACTTTTAGTTATCTCTGATTGTTTTAATATTCCATAACTTATTTATATCGCTAATTTCTAAAATCTTGTAATTTTTTATACTCTGACATGTTTATCTTAATTGACATCTGTCTCTCCAATTTATTTTTCTTAAGCCATAGACATAATATACCATGGACTAGACCTTCCTTAAGCTAGTTGTGCATTATAATAAGGGCAGCGTAGACTGCCACCTCTGTAAACCGTTTTTTATTCGTTCTGGTCATATAATTGATATTTTGAATTTGAAATTCGGAACAGATGACACAGAACGAAAGAAAAACGGGCGTCGGATTTCGGTTTGGTTTTGACTGCGAAATTGGAAACATATTTAAGCCTTAAATTACAAAGTTTATACTTATCCACTATGTACATTTAAAAGTAATGAATTCAGTACGTGAATGAGTGTCATACATCCCTGAAGACTTCTATTAAATAACAATTTATACTCTGAAGTGAACTTTTACTGTTTTTACAATGGGACGTGCCAGACTGGCATTTGGAACTGGCATGAGCTGCTGCAGACAGGTCCTTAAAGACGCGTCGTTTTGCGCGAGCGCCCTCATCTCTCCTGGTTACCTGCCTTACTACCTACCAACCCGACGTGGTGCAAGAGCCGCAGCTACAGCGCGCCCGGCAGCAATACACGCAGGTTGCGCACGCTGAAGAGGAGCGTCCACATCGCACTCCATCAGCCGTCCCACCGCATCATGTCAACCTTTTTCTTATTTTACCTTTTCTTACTTTTTCTTTTTATTTTAATAACGTAGCTTACGTTTAGCTCATCTGAGCTAAACGTAACGTTACAGCAGATGAGTACAGTTCACCTTGATACACTCTCGTTTCACCGATTATGATCAAGTTTCATGGCATTCGGATAATCTATTCTGGCATTATAAGTACCTCACTAAAGGCAAGTTGCTTAATAGGTACAACTAAAAAGTGAAAAATAAAAAATCTTTTTTAGAAAAAAAATACTACCGACTTCCAACTAAAAACACTACAAAGTGAAAAATAACTTTCTTTTTCGAAGTCGTGTCCATAACGAAAAAAATTGGTACCTACCAAAGACACCGACTTCGAAAAAGAAAGTTATTTTTCACTTTGTAGTGTTTTTAGTTGGAAGTCGGTAGTGTTTTTTTTGTAAAAATGATTTTTGTATGTAACGAATAAACTTCAAAACTACTGGCCCGATTTCAAAAATTCTTCACAAAATTCACCGTTGGGAAGCTACACTATCCACGGGTGACATAGACAAACTTTTTATCCCTGTATTCCCAAGGGAACGGGAACTACGCGGGTGAAACCGCGAGGCGTCCGCTAATGTTTTATATTAATAAAACATTTTTTTTTATACAAGCTTTTTTTCGTATTCTTCTCAGCAAATCCTTTCATGTGATACCCATATCATGGCAGTGCACAAAAAATAACTAGTCCGCCATCTTGGGCCGTTCGCCATATTAGATTGGGTAGTATTTAAACGAGCGACAATAAATTCAAGTTAAAGATGTAAAAAATACTGAATATGGCTTACTGAAATACTAAGTGGGCGACAAACAGTGGGCGAATACAAATGTTTAAAACAGCGACTTGATTAGTACTTTGGCAACATAGTCGACGGAGCCCCGCTGCGCGGGGCTCCTATTTCCGTCCAGGGTCTAAAGTAACCTAACACGTTCGAACCTAACCTGTCCGTGTCGGGGTGCCCTAAGCTCCCGAATTCGCTCCGCTTGCTCTTGTACCAATTCGTTGAAAACACAATTATACCCGAATTCCCGTGCTGCACAGCGATGTCGCCTTCATTTACGATGAAGAATAATATGCTAATATAGAAAAAATAGAACCCCAAATATAATTATAGTATGTCACAATATTATTACTGCAGCTCACAAAAACCTCCTAAAAGGTATTCCTCAAACCGGATAAATAGTTGCTTACTTAGTATAATAGTCGCCCATTCAGTATATTTTTCACCCGGTTAATTATTTCCCTATTAGATTTAGAATGAAGTCACTTAGCTAACCATGCACTGTCATCCAAACTAAACGTGTATGCAAAATTTCAACTTAATCGGTTGACGATAACTGCTTTAAAATTTAGTTGCAAGATTTGACTCGAACACACTTATTTAAATACATTCATTGTAAGTTAAATAAAAACTTGTAATGAAAAGAAGAATATGGTAATCAGAAAAAAGCCATGCATAAAATAGCGCATTTTACAAAAAGTGAATGTTAGCAGAGCGTGGTTTCGATCCACGGACCTCTGGGTTATGGGCCCAGCACGCTTCCACTGCGCCACTCTGCTTACATTATCTCTTGCCCAAATAACACTTCTACTTCTATAATTGATGTTATTCTTTTGGAAAGTGTTGAAATCGTCAAGAAATTACCATCTGTTTATTATGCCAGTCGAGAATTAAGTAATATTTTTTTCAAATAATAAATTCTTTTTAGGGTTCCGTACCCAAAGAATAAAAAAACGGGAACAATCTGTATGTCTGACTTTCACAAACCTGTATCTTATGAACCGTGATAGCTAGACAGTTGAAAATTTCACAGATGATGTATTTCTGATGCTGCTTTAACAAACCACAAACAAAATAAAAACATAATAAAATAAATATTTAAGTGGGGCTCCCACACAACAAATGTGATATTATGCCGTTTTTTGCGATAATGGTACGGAACCCTTCGTGCGCGAGTACGACTCTCACTTGGCCGGTTTTTTGTCAACAAGCTTTTTAGCTTACCGTGCATTGTCATCCAAGCCAAACGTGTATGCAAAATTTAATCTTAATTGGATAACTGTTTTAATACTCAATTGCAAGATTTGACCCGAATACACATTCATACAAGTTACATACATTGCAAGTTAATAAAAAGCTTGTAAAAGCGCATTTAAATTATTACGTTTTATTTTTATTATCACGCCTGTAATGTCCGAAGTGTTAGTATACCCAAAATCAATCAATCTATCACAACTATGTTGGGGTTGGTTTTCAGTCTAAGTGGATCCAGTTTGAATAGCAGTATTATACATGAAGCGACTGCCTATCTTGTTTACACAATAAATGGGTAACACGATTCCCCTTCATCACCAACCTTTTAATTTGCCCACTGCTGGGTCATAGGCCTCATCTCTGTGAGAGAGGGAATGGGCCTTAATCCACCACGCGGGCCCAGTGCGGGTTTGTGTATGTCACATGTCTTAAAATTTTTGGTTCTAGGACATGCCGGTTTACTCACGATGTTTTCCTTCGCCTTAGACTATTGTTCGATTTTTTGGCTTCTGTTCTGATTCAGACTACCCGTCATGACTATCAAAGATCTACAAATGCCAGCCGGGACAAACAGCTTAACGTACTTTCCAAGACACGGTTTGTAATTAATGCTCCTAACCTTGAAGATCGACCTGTGTGGTTGGCGATTATCCACGAACTCAACGATATCCAGAACCCTTTTACTGGAAAACACCAAGTAACAGCTGACACAGGCTACACCTCTTATAGCCTATTTTATCTCGTCCCTTTATATCGCGAAGGAGATAGAAACGTCTCGTCGTCTCCGCTAGGCATCGAATGTCGGAAATGTAGAAGCTTTGAAAGCGTCCGTTGGGTTCCGAACGGCGCTGCGCCAAGGCACAGATAATATAATACTAGCTTACAGATGCCTCATCCCATAGAAAGAAACCGTGCCACGTAACTAGCGTTTTTCATCTGATTATACCGATTATTTTTTGTAAATCGATCGCGTTCGGTGCCGTTCCACGGCGATAGATAGATCACTATCTAATGATCAATCGATATCGATAGATAAATCAAATAATCAGAATAATCAGTACAGTACGTCGGTTCAGTTTGTATGGGATGAGACACCACTGGCCAAGGTTCTCAATGCTCGTGTAGTACATGACTTTATGCAGGGTGCACTGTATGGCAAATCTGTGTTTCAATCATAAATAATACCCGCCTGTGACTACAGGGCAAGAAAGACCTCTACTAATACAGAGAAGGCACAAGCCTTAAACGCCACGTTTGCTCAAGACGGTTTGGCGATTTCAAACGTATAATAACTACAAGTCCAGGTTTTCTCACGATGTTTTCAAGATAAACTATAGAAGGGTGTATGAATTTCAAAAAGTTACATTTGAGCCATTATAATTATAATTTTTAACCGACTTACCAAAAAGGAACATAGAACCTCCTTCTATGTTCGACTTCGTGTTTGTTTTTTTACTTTTTTTTTGTGTATGTTCACCGATATCTCCGTCAATTGTGGAAATTATTTTTTTGTTTGAAAGAGTATGTTTCGAAATTGGTCCCATTTTAATTTGGTGAAGATCTGATGAAGAACTCCGAAGATAAACGACAGAACTCTTCAATAAATAACGCCAAATCTCTCGGGATTGCTGCAATCACATGTCTGTTTATTGATTATACCATTTCATAACATAACATCACGCCAGTATGCTCTTTACAGGTACGCAGATCTCTCATTTCACCGATTATGTTTAAGTTTTATGATATTCGGGTTATCTATTCTGGCGTTAAGGTAACTTACTAAACAACTTGCCTATTAGGTAGATACAACTAAAAAGGGAAAAATAAAAAACTTTTTTACAAAAAAATTACGAACGTTTTTTACAAATAAAAGTCTTTCGTAGGTACCATTTTCTTTGCGTTATGGACACCGACTTCCAAAAATAAAATTATTTTTCACTTTGTAGTTTTCTGATTTGGAAGTCGGTAGTATTTTTTTGTAAAATAGTATTTTATGTATTGATAGGCTCGCGTTTAACCGCATCTCACCTGATGGTTAGCGATGATGTGGTCGCCGCTGGAGCACGCTTGCCGACATGATAAGCTATGGGTTTTGAACTTCAGGAAGGTCGAAGTAAAATTCGTACATTCGCATCTATGTAGTACATATTATTATACATATGTTATGGACCAAGTGATTAATAGGGCATTATTCATAATGCCCAGACAATTTGAGAAATTCCCAATATGAGTGGGAATGCGCTAAAAACTATTGAAATACCTAATTCAATTGACCGGGCTTTCTGAATAATGCCCATCCCTTATTGGGCCGAGTAATAAAAAGAAGTGATTTTTTTTTAATTTTGTCCTTGTTTTTAATATAAAATAGGTAAGTACGATTACTATTTAAGCAACAAAGTCGACGGAGCCCAGCTGCGCGGGGTTCCTCCTATTTCTGTCTGCAGGGTCTAAAGTAAACTAACATGAAGGAGATGACGGAAGCTGAGTTCGTTCGCCGTCATCTCCTTCGAACCTAAGCTATCCGTGTCGGGGTGCCCTATGCTCCCGAGCTCGCTTCGTTCGCTATTGGACTAATTCACTGACTATAATGATCGAATTGGCCAACCGTTACGTATGGAACCGATACGTTAAATATGGAAGTTTAAATGAGTATTCATTATATTGCCCAATTTTACTTGAATCATAATGACCGGGCATTATACATAGTGCACTGATTAAGCATTGCTCCATGACATATATTACTGGAAGCCGCCTCCAACTTAATTGCGAATATCTTAGGTACAGGGTAGGTGTTGTCCCAGGCCACTACAACGGGCACCTCATACCCTCTCCTGGGTATACTAAACCCAGCAAAGTGGTCATCAGGTAAATGGACGCCTCGGTAACGAACGTTAAAGAATAGTTAATGACTAAAGGTGAGCACTAATCGGCGTCAAAGTAAGTACCCACTTGACCTTTGAAAGTTTGGGTTAAATGTTCTCTTGGGAGCCTACCGCGTAGGCTGAACCCATTGGGGATATGTGGGTGTGAGAATGAATTTAACATGTAGATCTCATTTGTGAATTCAGGAAAAATAAACACAATAAGCTCAGATAATTTGTTCATTTTGAGGGTATGAATGAAAGGCGACTAATAATAGGCATTTATAGTTCGCGTCAAACTTCTGGGCCGGCCTGATGTTAGCTTTCCGATGCGCAAGGCACGACACGGCGCTGTTTTTGTATGAGATTTACTTCTGCGCAACCATTGTAGCCAACTTCAAGGCGGCCAAGATGTTTGGCGAGGACTATACAAAGCAGATGTAAATGGAAACGCCGCATTATGTAAGGATCGTAGCAAGTAGCGGGTTCTGAAGTTTCTGCTCAAACCCATGAAAAAAGGCGTGAGTTTATATATGTATGCATGAACAATAAACAGACTGAGAATCTTGTTTCCTGGCGAGTTTGATAATAGCTTTTCTTCTTACCAGGAACTTATCATCATTTCAGCCGCAAGACGTCCACTGCTGAACAAAAGCCCCAGTCCCCCAAGTTTCACCACATAGACAGATCCCGTGCGTCTCGCATCCAGCGGATTCCCGCAACATTCACTAGGCCATCGGTCCATCCAGTGAGAGGCCTTCCTTCCTTCCATATTGTAGAATATTGTTGAGGTTTTAATCACCTATAGTTGTCGGCACGTAACTCGGTAAGAGTCGTTAGATGCGCATAAGTCGTTTTTTAGGTCTCTTTGGATACCAAGCGGGATGCGGGGTACGTTTAGCACCGTACTGAGCGCGCAATTGGTTGGTCAGTTGATTTTAAGTAATTTCAAAGAAAGAGTGCCCGTGTGGTTTGCTTGCATTTATTGTTACATGTGATTAAAATTCCGTCAACTCGACAGCGTAAACCACGCAATGAATACTGTAGGATTGTCAAAATCAAAGCGTTTCGATCGATTCTATGAATATTTATATTTACGCAATTAGACTGATGGGTTTACTATTTAGAGGTACTAAAACTACTTTGCTAGTGTTATGATCAAAGTGACTACTGCTACAGTTGGTGTCTGGGTAAGGTTGAGCAGTGTTATAGGGTTATTAACCCCCGACGGAAAAAGAGGGTTGTTATAAGTTTGTCGTGTGTACCTGAGTGTGTATTTGAGTATATGTGTATCTGTCTGTGGCATCATAGCTCCTAAACGGATGAACCGATTTTGATTTTGTTTTTTATTTTATATATTTGAAAGGTGGCTTTATCGAGTGTTCTTAGCTATGTTTGATAAAAATCAGCCGTTGTTGGCGTTTTTCTGTTTGAATCGGGGTGTTTTCGCAAGATATCGTGTCATAATTACGTGTTCAATAAATTGTCGATCGAAGCGTGTCTACTACTAGATAAATTATGTAGCATGAAATAAAAATGTGTTGGGGTTTTTTTTTAATTGTACTTGTCCCATGAGGAATTTCAGTAGCAACCCAGATTTCAGATATTTCTCATTCTTTTAATAATTTTTATCTGTCTTAGGTAATTAAAATAAAATTAATAAATTATTCTTGTTTTATGGCTGTTAATATATGCAACTAAAGCATAATTTGGCGAAATGTGGCATGTGTGTGTCCTCTGCCTACAACTATCGAAAATAGGCGTGATGTTACCAGCATTCTCTTTACTTTTACCAAGCCATGGTAAGGCTAAGATTATCTTATTTAATATGTAAACACTTTCACTAGTCAGATATAATCTTAGTTTAAGTAATTAACTGTTACCCAAAAGTTATGACAGTGGAGATGAATTATGAGAAAAAGTTGGCTCCAGTGTGTTTCATGAATTATATTGTTATTGTGTTGAAGAAGTTAAGCATAAGTAAAATCATCTATACTAATATTATAAAGCTGAACAGTTTGTTTTAAATGCGCTAATCTCAGGAACTACGGGTTGGAATCGATACTTTCTTTTTGTGTTGGATAGTCCATTTATCGAGGAAGGTTATAGATAGAAGATAGATAGATAGAAGAGGGACTCCCTTTTCCGCACTTAGAAGGTTATAGGCTATATAACATCACGCTACGACCAATAGGAGCGGAGCACAAATGAAAAATGTTGCAAAAACGGGCAAAATTATTCCTTTTTGAGAGCTTTAGTTGCGTGCGCTTTGTAAGTGGTTAACATTACGCAAGATTCATGTACGTAGCGTAGTTAGATTAGGGTAGGTAGGTAGCCAGTTGATAGGAGCGAAGCCGCTTGCGACAGCTAGTAATATATAAACCGACGCCTTTTTCCCATGGGGAAAAAAGGCAGGTTTAGGCACACAGTACAGAGTAAACCTGTTTTTTTTGGGTTTTTTGTAGTAAAATCTGACTAACTGAATTTCCTTAGTATATTCAAAAAAAAGTTTGAGTTCGAGGTTTGGCTCTCGCCTATTTTCTCTTCCAGTATTGGACCAATTTAGAAGATATTACATAAATTGAATAAAAAAAATTTCAAGTTGTGCTTCTATGTTTTTCTTGGCATGGGCAATTTATTTTTTCCATCTGGTATTTCTCTCTAACAGTAGTGTTGGGTAGCACACTCTTTTAAAATGAGGATCGTGCGAGGCACTCTTTTAACTAAGTGTGGTACCACACTGTGCTACCACGAATGAGGCGAGGCGGCTGGCGGTGGCCTCTGACTCTCTGAGTGAGGGAGGTCTGGTGTGTGCGAGCGAGCTGTGTCGCGACTCTCGATGTCGTCAGGTACACTTGGGACTTGGGACTCACTCGGTGACTCATCGGCGACGGTCGGTAAAGCGCGTCACACAGCTCGCACCACTCAAGAGGACGAGGGAAAGAGAAAAGTTATGTGACGTCGTCAATCTTAAACAAAAGACGCGATTAAACTTAGATGTTAACTCGTTAGTTAGGGTCTTAAATAGACGGGCAATGAATTAAAGGTTTAGATTGCATCACATTCTGCTCCCTATGAGTAGCACTTTAAGAACTTACGTTCGTTCGTTCTAACTTTAGTAAAGTCGTATGATCGTAGACATACCTACACCGAATAAACAGGCACATAGCACATGAGGCGTTTAAACGAAGAATAACATTGACTCGAACTCATTCTCAAAACTCTAATCTGTGGTGTGTGCTACTGTGCTAGCACATCAAAATAAAAAGAGTGAGTGACTCTTTCTATCGAAGTGAGTCACTACAAGTGTGCTAGCACACGTGCCGAGTTACCCAACACTATCTAACAGCTCTGAGTCCATCCAATTTGATGGCAATAGACCCACTCCTATTACATAGAACTTAAACATAACTGGCAAAATATCCGTGTAATACAGGGGAACCTCTGATCCACCACAATAAAGGCATGGTGTTATATTTTGAAGCAAATGCAAACAAAAATTAAACTCTTTACTAGACAATTTATAGAAAGACAAACTAGCAGTCCTCCGCGGCTTCGCTCCTGTTAATTGGCTACCAACCCTACCCTACCTATCTTTCCTACCTAAATTTTTTTTGGCTAAACTTGGCCATTGTCCTTCCCCATGCCATCTATCTCCTTGCCAAATTTTATTGAAATCCGTTCAGTGGTTTAGGGGTGAGAAGGTAACAGACAGAGTTACTTTCGAATTTACAATAATAGTAAGTATGGATAACCAGGTAGTATGTAAATGTTATACTTAACAATAGCTATTTACCATAACTTACAATACCAGTTGCATGAATAGCTATAGTGCAATAGTGAATTCAATGAAAACATGCTAATGTTTACACTATAGGTTATATAATAGAAACATTACACTAGAGAAGTATTACTTTATTATAAACTAGTAACCCACTACAACTTAGAAGGGAGCATTCTTTAACCCAAACTTAAGCCGGGGTTACCATCTTGTCATACCATGGGGTCCACCAATAAAATGACTGTGTTCCAGCCTAGGTCATGATTAAACTCAACGAGTTTTGTAGCCAGTCAATTGTGTCAGAAGGCACCACAACAAAACACAGTAATCTAGCCCTGGCTTTACCCAGTTTAGCACAAATTTTTCGACGTTGAGATTAATTTTGTAAAACTTCTGATTAAATAATTATGTAGTAGCTTATAATAAAAGATTGGAACTGGGCTGCTCATAACTGCCGAATGTCACAGGACCAATGAGCAAAGATTAGACGAAACTGTAATACGGCAGGCACAGAAAGAGCTGGTAGGATGGCATGGTTATTTCTTGGCCCCTCCACAAGATAAAGGGAAAGGAGGCTTTTGCCCTGAAGTGAAACAATACAGGCATATAATAAAAATTAGCTACTTTGTCATTAATTTCCTGATAAACATCATTGGTAACATAATATCGTGCAGTATCTTCTACTGCATTTTAAAGGATACTTTAATGACCAACACACACATACATGGCTATTTGGAAACATTACTAATTTAATAAACAAGATAATTGGTTGTGAAGTAAAAAGATGGACATCATTATATTTTCTGAGTCTGTTTAAATATTTTTTTATGGTACTGAGATAAGATCTCTATGTAATCTAAACCAGCAGCAGCCACAGACCTTTGAAATAAGTTACACAGTATTTTTTTTCAGTTGCAACTAAGCCAATAATGACTATCCTGGCAGTGGCATGTTCCTAGTGACAGATGTGCGTATTTTTTGCGCTTATGCTGTCAAAACTCGAGATGGAGCGTACCTACTTGTTACTGTCAAATGATTGTGGAAAGATTACACATACATTATTTGACATACAGAATTTCCCATAATAATTTTTAAGAATAAAATAAATTTAATTGAAAGTGTCTACTGCCTGCTGTACTTTTTTTACAAATGTGATAAAATGAAGGAAATAGACTGTCTAGGCTTAATTAACTGTTTGAAACTAGGCAAACATTTTTAATTTTTTTCGACTATTTGGAAAAAAGCACATATATATTTTCTGAGCTACTGATGACGAAAAAAGGCTGATAGTAACTCGTAAACAATAAGACTTAGAGCTTATAGCGATACGATTAAGCACGATCGTCATAAAAACGTTTGTATCAACACACATAAACCAATCTCCACAGTTCAAAGACAAACGAACGTTTCAGTTAAAAATAAACCGTAAAACAAAACGATATAAACGCATTCGCGGCCACTGAATCGTGCTAATTGACGCCAATTGAACGCGAAAGCCAACAAAATTGGCTCCCACATAAATAAACAAAAAAACGTTTCTACTGCACGGAGCGGCTCCAATGAGTCACTTGGCATATTGCAGACAGATGTAATGTAAGCTCCGACAAGATTATAACAAGCCTTCTCCAAGCCTTTGAACGTAAACATTGAGTGCACATACTTACTTGAATCTCCAGTAGACTAAGTAGACGAGACACCGTCAAAATCCTTCAAAAAGATACGCTTCCACACTCACAAATCTTAACAAACACAAGACAAATAAAGTAATCACACATTACACCCACGATTACAACTTTTCACGTCCATTTTGTGCGATAATTTTAATTAATTATTTACATTTGTAATCACATGTTAGAAACACTGGATTTACACAAGTATATTTTCGTTTCTGAGATAAAATCAAACGAGCACTATGCATCACTCGCGACGTGAATCAACGAGAAAATATAAAGATTGCTATAGCGAACTGAACAGAACAATAATAACGAGAGACCGAGAGTAGGTATAACAAAATGCAGCGGGCAAAGTGGCGAATGCGAGCCGAATACCAAACGCGAAGAGGGCGAAAAGCTTAGAAAAGTTGAATGAAATTAGTCTGGGGCTGCCAGGTTTATTTCAGTAATTCTACTATATAATAAAGCCTACAATGGTAGCTTTCCAATGGCATAATAACGACGCTTGAAAGGCATTTACCAAGTGACATTTTGGGTTGTAGGTATGTGGGGCCCACATCACACAACCGCATTGTAAAGATTGAGGGGCTCAGTAGCCGTGGCTTGGTCACCCACGGTGAAGCAAAGAGGAACCCGAGGAGGAGCCGCTCGTAAGGGCTTAACCCACAAGTACCGTTGTTGCGGTGCCGCTTGGTAACAGAGGTGACATCGTAACTGAGGTGGGCCGCGATGTCGTATCCTCCCATAGGATATCGCGGCTGAGGGATGAAGTCCGCGGCGAGAGAGGAATGCCGATATTGCGGTGCGCCGCTCTCCCTACCTTCCGCGGCCTGGATGGGGTCGCCACTGTCTGATGGCGGACGCGGTGGGCCGCAGTAAAGGTCCCTATCTATCCCCTGCAGCCGAAAAGTGGTAGGTAGTGACGCCACTGACCTGACCCGTGACAGTGCTGGTTTGGTACCTGAGGTGATCAGGCCTGCAATGTGTTCTAGTGCGCCGGTGATAAGGGATTGTATATAGGTTATCTGAGGAGGGTCCAGTGACGGACAGCCGCGGCGGGTTCACGGACAAGTGCTAAGGCGTGCTCGTGTTCCCGCCACAGCGCAGGAGGAAACCGTGGAGTTTTATTAGGTTGGAGTCCCACATAACTGCACTATCTGGGCATGCATGAGCATTTCACCACGATAAGAAAAAAAGGTATGTGGGTCGCCATACTTCAAAAAAATATTGATTCGCCATACAAACTTCCACCACCTTAAGGATAATTTTCGGGATAAAAAGAGTAAAAACTATCCTGTGTACTTCCCAGGGTCTCAAACTAACTCTATACCAAATTTTATCTAAATCAGTTTAAGCGTGAAAAGAAAGGTAACAGGCAAGCAGACAGAGTTACTTTTGCATTTATTGTATTACTAGCTGACCCTCATTCAGGTAATATTAGTATCATCATCATTATATCAGCCGAAAGACGTCCACTGCTGGACCTCGGCCTCCCCCAAGCGTCGCCACATTGACCGGTTCCGTGAGTCCCGCAATATTGGTATACTAATGGATTTTAAGATTGACCCAAAAGGACAACGGCAGAAGCCCATACATTGTTTTAGCTAAGATTAAATTCCTACGACTCTAAATGCAAAATATCTGGGTTTTATTCAGGGTCATGTTCTGAATTAGTTTGAGCAAGATTATTTTTTTCAAGCACGCCGAGCATAATAGATATTCAGTCATGAACTTTTGTAGGTTATGTCTGGGTAACTTATAATAGATAATATGATTCAATTTCATGGAACTAAAAGGGCAACAACGCATTAGTATTTCCCTTTCCTAGTTATTTCAGCATAAAATGTAAAATATACTCTTTGGAAAGAGTATATTTATTTATTTAAGCGACTTTGGCGTGTATCAAAAGGTCGTCGCCAACAACCAAGCATTTTATTTTTTAGGCTTAGTCTTTTTGCATATAATTTATTGAAAGTAAGTAATTCATTTGTTTCTACTACACTACAGTATTCTTACCTACCTGCAAGGACACCAACATTTAAACATAAACTGTGTTGTTAATTCATTGACTCCGTTTTATTATAGTAAAAATGGCAACACTAAGCTAATGAGAGTTAGCGAAAAAATCAAATAACTTTCATTTATAATATTTCTTTTTTTATCCGTGGTGTACCAGTTAATGTTATACTTTGAAAACACGTAATCAATTAATAGAATTTCTTTCGTATATAACTCACTTTCAGCCGCTCAAATAAAACGGCAAAGCAAAGATTTCGCCATTGTTCTTTTGATCTGTTTTGAATACTTCTCTAAAATAATGCCATCATTCCGTAAGGAATGAATATATTCATTATTGTCAAGACATGTAACACTATTGCAAAAAATGAATTTCATTCGCCCTGAAGATCCCTTTAAAATTAATTGTCTAGTTCGACAGCGTAAATAACGCAATGAATGTTGTTTAACTTAGACTCAGCACGCATTGCGATTTTTATTTGCGTGATTTTATTCCGCCCATTCTTCGACCTATGGGATTGTATGAAGCTGCACGCATTGCGGTTAAAAAAAATCGCGCAGAAATACTACTACAAAAATAAAAATTGCAATGCGTGCTAAGCCTTACAAAATGAAAGGAATTGCCATTCATTTCACTGTGTCTTACGCAATCATTTTAAATTTTTATACCATATTGGTAGAAATATTGTTGACTGGGTATTAAAAATGGCGCTGATGTAGCAAAACAAAAAAACTTCAAATAGAAAGCTTTTAGCGTTTCGTTTCACGCAGCAGTACCTATAATAATATACTTACATTTGTATCGTGGGGAGAACATTAAAAAAAAAGGATTTGTATTTTTAATAACAAACTGCCGGGCCTTGTTTCAACTAAGTTGAGTCGGGTTTGTCTTTCCAAATCCTAGTTATACCAGCATGTTTTAAAGAGCTTTTAAGGTAGCAGTAGTCAGTTGATCATTCTTCCATACAATCGTAATCTGACGATTACTCCACTGTGTACGTTCAAAATAAAAAAAAATGATATCAATTTGTCTCATCTTTATCTAGCCCTGTATGGAAACAAAAAGGTAAAAAAAAAATGTTTGAAAGTTATGTTATGAGCGTCGAAAGTTCTACACTTCTTCATCACTAATTTTAAATCAACTTTGGGCGGAAATAAATACCATAAAAAGAAGGAATATTGCATTACAGCCAATAATTTTATTTTGAAAATATA
The DNA here is from genome assembly GCA_947562075.1 of Orthosia gracilis. Classification (NCBI taxonomy): domain Eukaryota; kingdom Metazoa; phylum Arthropoda; class Insecta; order Lepidoptera; family Noctuidae; genus Orthosia; species Orthosia gracilis. Next base: position 10,200,182 of record OX387267.1, read on the forward strand.
CATTACTAGTTTTTTGATGATATCCATACTCCCAAAGGTCTGTTTATAAAATTTCGCGCGCTCGGTTTCGACCTAAATCATCATCCATTTCGTTACTGCAAAAGTGCTAATTCGCACGCGAACTAGCTTCTTACTGCTCATCACAGCATCTATCTCTTTCGTACGTGTTGTCGGATGATATAGCATGCATTTTAACCCCGCGCACAAAATAGTTCGTGCCGTCGACTAGGGCAACCATAAGCTGAATTTTCTTTTCTTTAACAGTAGGTCGGTTAGACGATGATCTCCACAAATGAAAACGTATCATGAGAATGTGAGCCTGTTACGCTTTCATGCCTTCATGGCACGGCTGAACGTATTTGCATGGAACCTGGCATATGGACAGACCGGAACCTGGATAAGGACTTTTGGAATATTTTTGTTTGTTTAATGTTCCCTTGGGACAATAAAACACTTTTCTGGTGAAAATGCCACAGGCAGGAGTCAGTAATTGAATGATTGTAGGTATACCAAAGAATAACACATCTACCAAGGATAGTACTTTTTAAATTTACTAGCTGACCCCTGTGGCTTCACTCCCATTTGTTTCTACCGGTCAGCAATCTACATAAAATTTAGAACATAAAAGCTACTAAATATACAAATTTCTTCTGTATCATGTGTGCATTCACAAACATTTAAAATCACATACAAAAAACACTCAGATCTGGAGCAACTATCTGTGGGCCATACAAATATTTTTTTATTTATATCATTACTAGCTGCTGCACACTTAAAAACTATTTTATTATTCCAAGGGGACATTATACCGGGCTAAAAAGACTATGAACTAGATCAAATTTCATCCAGATCCGGCATGATTGAGTAACAAACATCCATCGATCCATTCAAACTTCTGCATTTATAATATAAGCAGCACAGAATAAATCTGTGTCTGTAGCTTGCACTAGTTCGTTACTATAGTTCTTGCCATCTTGGCTACCCTGAAGTCTGCTACAATAGCTGTGCAGTAGTAAATCTCATACAAAACCAGTACCGATCAGTGCCTTGCGAATTGAAAAGCCAACCTCACGGCGGCCAAGTATTTTGGCGAGAACTATGTGTGAATGTAACGAAAAATACCTATATAAAACAAAGTAAGCTATCTGAACAAAAAAAAGAATTACAGTAAATAAAAAACCACAAGTCAAATGCTCACATATAGACTTTATTGCGAAACTTATGCTTATATTAGTATGTACACACACTTAATTGTCCAAAAATACTCAACATCCAACAGAAGAGGTTATGAAAATTATCTTGTCGATACCGTGGCTTCCTTTCGCGCTGCATCTTGCAGTAACTGGGTATCGACCTCGTCAGCCGGCAGCTGCACGTAGCGCACCACAGAACCACGGATAAAACAGTTTTTAACCGATAACATGTGAGGATACTTGTCGGGATCTATGACGCTTATATCCGACAGCTTAATATTCAAATACTGGTCAACAGAATGCAAGGTGCCGCATATACTAAGGTCGTTCTTCAGTTCCACAACCACATCTTTTCCCACAAGCGATTTGAAGAATGAATAGAATAACATTTTTGTTTATTTTGGAACAGAAAGCTTTTCTACCGCCTCGCCTCAGCTTCGCTTAATCTTAGTTCTCTTCTGATGTCAAAATGTCAAACACAAACAGTAAGTCAAAGTGACATGACATGACATTTCAAAGATACAGATTATGAAAAATTTTTACGTCGTGTGTTAGAACTATTTTTCTAGAACTATGTTTTAAGCAGATGATAATTACATAATTCGCTCGAATAAACTACGCGCGACTAAAAACAAACCGCAATGCGTGTGATGTTTTGGATTTTGATGTACAACAATATAATAATAGGTTGATTTGAAAAGTATTTGAAAATTTACTATAGAACAACCTCGCAGACAACGCTTAAATGGCAAAGCTCAACTTTGGGGTTTCACGTTGATTTCTATTTGGAGGAACCTGTGGGTACAGAGAAACTTCCTGTGGGCTCCAGCGCCGATGGGTTTTAACCTGTGGTTTTAACTCAGTGTCAGTGGTAAAAAAGCTGAAGTCTTGAAATTGAAGTTTCCGAACGCAACAAATTCAATCACCGCTCAATGGCGTCAGTTGTATTTCGTAGTCAGTAAACAGTTTCATTAAATTTTTCATAAGTTAAACAAAATCAGTGTTTCTTTTAAGCTTAGTCGTTTAATTTAGACTAGTTCGTAGGAATTATTGTGGAAAACGAATCATTTCACTTAATTCCAACCAGACATAACCTATAAATAACTAACAAAAAAATGACGACCTCCGAAGAAAATGCTGAAATTGTAAGTTGATTATTTCCGTACATATTATACTAGTTGTTAATTCGAAGCTTATTTGCGACTTTTACTTATTTACCTTTGTGTCGCTTGTAAGAATTACAAATACATTTAAAAGCTTAAATATTGCGCCGGTATAGACCATGTACGTCATCTTACTCACTTTTTTCGTTAATGTGTACATTGTTATGAACCCCATATCATTTTGTGCTCCCTCTGAACATCAGGATGGCAACCTTTATGTAAAAGGCACGTGAACAGATTCGCAAGAAGTTAGTAGAATCATCACCATCAGTTTTTATTTATTGCATTAGTTTTTCAATTTAGCATTGTTTAGTTGTATCTATCTCAGCGTGTATTGTGTGTCGATGGGAAACAGACTCTTTTTAGTTAAATACCTTGCCCAGCCTAGTTTTCAGCATCAGCCAAAAGCTTTGCCGTGACTTGGCCAGGCCAAGCATTAAGATTAAAAAGAGTATGCCTGACATGCTAAGAAGAAGAGGCATTTATTTATCGGTAGCTGTTTCCCGCAACTTCTATGTAGCATTAGCACTTCGTAGAGCCTATTAGTTTACCATACAAACTTCCACCTCCTTTCCACCCTCCCTCTCTTTTCCCCCTTTCCCTTAAGGATAATTTCCATGATAAAAACTATCCTTAGTCCTTCCCAGGGTCTGACAAACAGACAGAGTTATACTCACATTTAGTATGGATGCCAAATTTTTTTGTTTCTTTCCTTTAAGTTACACCTGCCCTAGTACCGCCTCTACACCCTCGACTCTCGTAGTTCGACTGGTAGAAAGTCCCCAAGGCATTAAGTTTGCTTTTGTGGTGTTTTTTTTATTTTTCCTAAAAGTTTTTAGCCATTTTTATGAAGGAACCTTTCTCATATATGTCATAGCCTGTTACTGCCCCACTGCATGGAGGGTAATGCGTTTATCACTCTATGTTTGTTTGTTTCTATGTGGCATTCCAGAGACCAAACTCTTTGACCAATTTTGATGATTCTTATGTCAATTGATTCGTTATAACCTTGCGAGTGTCACTGGCTACATTAAAATGGAAAAAGGGCCCCATTTTTGTCTTTCTTCCAAACCCATCATGTAGAGGGGCGGAGAAATAACTCAGAAACTTCGACCCATTGGGATATATTGTGATCAATTCCAAACCCATTGTGTGGGGTATCAAAATAAAGGGTTTTAAGAGTGCAGTCGAAGGATACATTTGGTTTTGGTCAGCCAGCTTGGTGAATATATATCCTCCAACAGCAAAGCATGATTTTGTTCTTATATATGTCTTTTTAATTTGCTTCTTAAGCAGTCGGATTATAAATAACTTTTTTCATACTTTTTTAGCCATGAGCATTAATCATCGCATATGCTCAATGCGGGTTGGCGATTTCAAACTCATATTAATTACAACTCCAGGTTTCCTCATGATGTGTTTTCCTTCAGCATTGTTAGCAATGACCAAGATAAACTTAGACAGATAGAAGGATCCCCTTTATCGTACTTAAGACTCCCATTTGGTCCGTTGTGCATGCAGGCCTCCTCTCTGTGAGAGGGAATGGGCTGTAATCCATCACGCGGGCCCAGTGCGGGTTGTAGGATGTCACATTTCTTCGAAATTTTGGTTCTAAGACATGCCGGTATCGTCACGATGTTTTCCTTCAACATTTTGAGAGCAGTGGTGCTGAAATAATTTACACAAAGTAAAGCACCTGCCTGGGTTCGAACCCACGACCTACAACTTGTAAATCGCGGCCATTATTACTAGGCCACCTCTGCTCTCTCAAAATAAACAAATAAAATACATATGAATTAAAAAAGTCACATTGATTTGAACCCATGCAACAACCTCTATCTACTGTCAAACTATACTTCTTTACAGGACTGGGGCAATGAGCGTCTAAGCCGAGCTCAGCGTGCAGTAGAAGCTAATACCTACGATGTGGACTCCTGGTCGCTCCTCATACGTGAGGCCCAAACGAGGCCTATCAATGAAGTGCGGCCTATGTATGAGAAGCTGATCAACGCATTCCCTACTACCGGACGCTACTGGAAGATTTATATTGAACAGGAGGTATGATTCTATTCAAAACTAATAGACAAGATACTTTTTTTATATACCATAATAAATTAATTTCCTAAATTATTCTGAAAGCTGGTTATGCAGTCCTCTGATGATAATGTTCAAAAAAGAATTTTATTTTTTTACTGTTTTATACAAATTCTGACAATATTTTATTCCTGCAACAACTTTAAGGCGAAGATGTTGATTTTAAAATGAGAATCACGTGTAAACGGCTAGTCTTAATTTTTTGACCATTTTCTTAATAATATAATCTACGATTTTTTTTAAGTCATAGTAGAATAAGGAAAGTAAAAAAAACTACCGAATTTTGGGTCGCGCGGGTGTGAATCGAGGGCGCGTTTTGTTCCTTCAAGGTCGTTGGCGACTGTAAACTACTAACTACTACTAACGCCAACGACTTAAAAGAAAAGCCTCAGTTCAAAATGTAGATAATTAAATTGTCTTTGAGATGGTGTCAATTTCATTAAAATTCGCCCAGCGGTTTTGGTGCGATGGTCGTGTTCTTGTCCGTTTTAGACATAACTTTACAAATAAAACGTTACGTTATACGAATAAAACTCAAAATTTTCTTGGATCAAATTATTAAAAATATGGTCTAATGTATCACGTACTTTTTTCAAAAAATTACGACTAGCCGTTTTGACGTGATTCTCATTTTAATATCAGCTACTCAGGGGTATCTGCGCCTTAAGCAGCTTTTTGTTAGCGAAATTGCAAGTAAATTTACTAATTGTCTCAGAACATACGTGCACGATATCGTATACGTACCTTTTTTTCGTGGATAGGTAAAATAAAAAACATAACATTAAACAAAACATGTTTTAATAACCCCTGTTAAATAACCGTTGCAGAAACGACTATTATTTAAGCACTTTTTGAACATGAATATTTTACATAAATACAAAATGGCTGCCTGTCACCAGTTGCTAGTGAAAATAGCTGTGGAAATGTGATAGACTACCTGGTTATATTTTAGGGGAAACCTTATAACATGCATAATAGTGTGGTGGCCCCATTTGCTGGAGTGTCACTCTCACTGTCCATTCACTTCCACTTGTCATACCACCACACGACACAATGTAATTAAGTGTACAGTCGAAACAATAAATTAATTCATATTAAAAATAAAATAACACGTTAATTTTTTTTTTGTGAAAATAATTTTTTTTCTTATTGTTCTCAACAAACTCTTACATTTGATACCCTTAACATGGCAATGCACAAAAAATAACTAGTCGACAATCTTGGGCCGTCTGCCTATATGCCATATTGGATTTTGAATGGCGTTACTTAGCTAACCATGCATTGTCATCCAACCTAAACATGTGTGCTTAATTTCATCTTAATCGGTGGAGGATAACTACTTTTAAATCCAGTTGCAAGAAATGACCCGAACACACTTACACACATACATTGCAAATTAAATGAAAGCATGTAAAAAGAGGAAAAAGACTTCAATAATAAAGTTGTTTTGTCAATCATTACAGATGAAGGCGCGAAACTTCGAAAAAGTCGAAAAGGTTAGTATCGTTACTGCGTAAGTTTATAATAAAATTAATATAAGCAATCTGTGATATTAATAAAAAAATGCCTGAGGCATTATATCCGTCTCTATACTTTTGTGGGAAGCTGCGAACTTGTGATCAATGTGATCATAAGTACTGAGTGATTTAGTAAGTAAGCTAGCAAATAATTGAAATAAAACGGAAGAATTGAATTGTATCTTTTTTTTCGGTTAGGGCTGATGTGTTCAGACATATTGGAGGCGAGTTTTCGATGCAAATGTCACTTTAAAAACTTCTTATTCATCTTTATAAACCACAACCTGGGGGTCTTTAAGTCAAGAGTGTATGTGAGCTTCACCGCCAACCAAATCATCGTTTACCATCAGGTGAGACAGTGGTCAAACGAGCCCATCAATATTAAAATAACATCTGTGGAGTTCGAAGATATAGAGAATTTAATAAAGACGGAATAAATATTTATAGTGTGAGGGAAGGATGAATTGAAGCATTTGCAAAGAAAGCTCGCTTTTGAAATGTAATAAACCCTGTTTCGTGAATTCCTTACTAAAGTAGATAATCTACAATTCTACGTATGTTTACAAATACGACAAGGCACATCGAATTTTAGAAAGAGTTTGAATTGTAGAGCGTTGTCTCTGTCATACCGGTGCGACAGTCTCTTTCTAAAAGTCGATGTGTCATATCGCTTGAGACAATTAAGGCGCCTTCTTCACGGGGTCGGTGCGTTTTCGTTTCACGACTCAGGCGTCTTCCTGACTAAATCGTTTCGGGTATAGATTCTTTACCGAGCGCGTGCTTCTTTACCGATTCGGTACAGAAATGAAAACGCACCGATCCGGTGAGGAAGGTCCCAAAGTCGGCCTCCCATATTGTATGATTTAATGGATGAGCATTTCATTCAAAAGCGAATCTATGCCGTATTGCTAACCTATTAAAGATCAAAAACAAATGCTCGCAGACGTCTGCGGGTTTATTTTGATCTTTATCACGTTCATAATACGGTGCAAGTTCGGTTGTGGAATAAGCTTGCGAATCCCAAAAATCGGGCACCTTGGCAGCCAGCTTCAGGATTTTAGCTAATAAAGCCCCATATTGATGGCAAGCGTAACATTATTATTGCAACGTGGTTTTGTTGGAAACAGTTTCAAACACCACATATACTGGGTGTAACTGAAACTAGGTGCGAAACTACAAAAAAATCTCCCATACAAAGAACAATGGCGAAATCTTAGCTGACTTAAATTTGAGCGTCTGATAGTGAGTTATATACGAAATAATTTCTGTTGACTACGTTTTTTCATAGTATAACATAAACTGGTTTATCCGGATAGAAAAAAAAACATTATAAATTCAATTAAATTGATTTTTCGTTAACTCGCATTAGCTTAAGTGTTGCCATTTTACACTTATTCTGCCAAGTGACAAGTAGTGACTGTAGCAAGGATAAGGATATCATTATTGTATTTGTTATTATAATAAAACGGAGAAAATGAATTAACAATACAGTTTATGTCTAAGTGTAGGTGTCCTTATAGGTACTGTAGTGTAGTAAAAATAAATGAACTACTTTCAATTAATGATAGGCAAAAAGACTAGTATGGAAGTATAAAAATTTTTGCTTGGTTGTTGACGAAGACTTTTTGATACACGTCAAAGTTTCTATAAATATACTTTTTAAAGAGTATATTGTACATTTCATACTGTAATCACTAGGAAAAGGGAATACTAATGCGATATGGACCTTTTACTTCCACGGAATTGAATAATATTACCTATTAAACACGTTATTAAAAGTTACCCAGAAATAACCTACAAAGGTCCTGACTATCTATTATTTTCGGAGTGTTTTAACAAAAAATCTTGCACAAACTAATTCAGAACATGACCGTGAATTAAACCAGATATTTTTCATTTAGAATCGTAGGAATTTAATCTCAGCTAAAACAATGTATGGGCTTTTGCCGTTGTCCTTTGGTCAGTTGACCTTGACGACAACTTTGAATTAACTATGACTTCCTTGGAAAAAGTCGTTCAAATGAATGGGCAGTAACAGTATTTAAAATATGATTGACATCGTTCCGTTACACCCTGTATAAATTGTTGTCCGAAACTTGTTTACGGCAACACGAAACATGTTTTCAAGAATGGAACGCAGTTTTAGTTAACCGTTTATATGAGGCTTTATTTTACACAACACAATCCTTACAAGTTACAATATAATATTTAGGGATTCTGCATACAAAGTGGGTAAGTCTTGAGCTCCCTTACAACGTTTGCCCGAAACATATCTAAGGCTTTCCTGCGGCCGCAAATCACAAATACATTTTGCGATAAAGAAAGAAAAATATTTTATCAAGATTAGGGTGATGACTAAAAATTATATTTAGTCCGACAGTTAGATTTCCAAAAAAGATTGGACACGTATTTTTTTCTTTTGTCACGTTAACAAAAATACGACGATACACTGCGTTGCAATTTAGCTCTACGCCATGTCTTATTAGTATTATACTTTTTACTGAGAACTTACGTCACAAGCCCCCGAATTTTGATGCACTTATCTTGGTGAATTTGTATTGCTTTAGTTTCGATTTTTCAATGTCAATCAAACTTTGAACTGGGGAATAAAAATGGCCGTTTGACATATTTTCTATACAAAAGCTGTCAAACCGCGCCTTTTTTATTCCTCAGTTAAAAGTTATCAAACTATTGGAAAATTGGCCCTTAATAAAGCAAAAAATACGTGTCCAATATTTTTTGATTATTCAACCGACGGACTTGATAGAATATAATTTTTCGTACACCGTCTTCATCCCTATTATAAACGACGTCAGAAATAGAACAAAATTCTAGAATAGCACTAAGGCTCAAAATATACATGACAAAGTCGCTAATTGATAAAAATTTACATAGCATATTGAACCCTATCTCCACTTCGTGAGGCACACATTCCTCCTATCAAGATTAGAAGAAGAGAATGCGCGGGTATCCTACAGAATCTGACGCGACTCTACATTCTGGAGATAAGGATCTATATGTACTACTCGGTCAAAAAAATTGTGCACCTCGCCCCCATTCCCGCCTACCCTCGCGGCGCTCCGCGTTCGCCTCGTACGCCAATACCGAGAGTCGAACGTCAGAGTGACTTGACAGCGCCGTTTTGACCGAGTAATGTATTTAAACCGATGCGACGGATCGCATCGTTTCGACTCTATCTCATTGTGCTTTGACCTTACATGTGTTTTGTCTTTTGTGGTACAAGTGGGCCTCTGTGAACCACTCCCTTTTATTTACACAAAAGGCGGCTTGCATATAGTATGAGATCCCACTGCAAAAATCTGCAGGCATGTAATTTGTTTCTGTTAAAACTTGATTTTTATGAATCACTCTAGACAGTTCATGGGTTACCAGTTTTAGCAGGTAAACTGGCAACCCACAGAATACGGCTAACTGAGAGCTGGCAACCTTATTTTTTCCTATTTTCTACATCACTTTCTTTTAAATGACGTTGGATTCACTTGAAAACTTATACAGGGCTACAGGTGGAGTCGACCTAAATCCTTTAAGAGATTGTAGTTTCCATAATTTCAGACTGATTCGACTATGGAACACCGTACCCCAAACTTAACCGTTTTCAAGATATAGGACAATGTTTTTTTTTGTTTAAATTTTCGATATTTTGTCTATCGGCCGATTTTTTTTTGGGTTTTTTGCATCCAACTGATTTGTATTTCCGATTTTTGTGTAGTAGATAAGTAGCTTGAAAATTCTCAACGCTAAAATTGCAGTTAACTAAACCAACAAAAAAAAGAAAAAAAAGGTCGTGGTAGACGATTGATAGTTATAAAATGAAATAAATTCATTTTTTTTTACTTTCCAAACTGCTATTAAAAAAAGGTCTTCGAAGGTTCTTGAAAATTAAGTTAAATCAAAAACAAAATACCTGCAGTTTTTTTTCAGTGGGATCTTAGGCTAGTACAGTTGTTACTGTATGTATTTATTCTCACGTAATCTGCGTATTTAACTTGACAGTCTATCATACAATATTGTCAATTTAAACTCTTGTTAGGCTTAGTTGTTTTTTTAAGTATTTTTCTTTCAACTTTTGAGACCTATGATGCTGTTAAACTATTCTTCGATATGCTTCGTTATCAAAAACTTCTATAGGTAACCACATAATTTTGGTATGAACACTTTCGTGTCACATTTTATAAAAATTCTTGCGCGTAATATAGTAAAATTAACAGAAGTAAGTATGTTTTAAACTCTTCTAAATCTATCAAACACTGTTTGAGTCCACTGCTGAATTTAATTGCCTTCGACAATCAGCCTCTTATCAATACAGGGTCAAATTAAATGTAGACATAGACCTCTGCAGACACGTGACTAAATAATAGCCGCACGGTTCGATTTCCAAGGTTAAGCAACGCCTTCCGAGGTCGGTCCGTGGATGGGTGACCATCTTTACATAGCGAGTTTTCTCCGTGCCTAGGCAATCGCTCCATTTAAAGTACTGGTACTCAGCTGAATCCGGTTAGACTGCAAGACGGCCCAACATAGTTGGGAAAACGATATGTAGATTGATGGATCTCTGTAGGTTGGAGTCAGAAACACCAAGATTTATCTCATAAATACCTCTGTATCCAGGCTTTTACTTATATCTCTGAACGAAGGAAGTAAGGAGCATTCACGTGCCTGTAATCGTTGAGGTCTATTCTACTCCCATCCATTACCATCAACTGGCCGGAAATCCTCTCGCAGACTATTGCAAAATTCATAATGAGAAAAGCCTGGATGGATGGACTGTATGAGGAGTGATATGAAGGAAAACGCAGTCAGTGTTGGCCTGAAGTTGGACAGGACGGTATGGAAGAAGAAAACGTGTTGCGCCGACCTCAAGTAGCATGAGACAAGGGCAGGAAGAGGATGATAGTGAAAAAACCCAATAGCCAATGCCGGGCAAAAGCCTAGATATTTTTTGTCTCTAGTATGTCGCCAGAAATGCAAGTGGTCAAATACGCATTTTGTCATCTCTCAGAATAGACTCGCAACTTGTCAGGAATGGATCTCGGCGGACACGTGTTGCGTTTCTGCCGAGATCCATTCCTCGGATACGCATTTCGTCAGATACGCAACACGACAGGTACGTATTTCGTCAGACTCGCAATACGACAGATACGCATTTGGTCATCTCTCAGAATAGACTTGCAACTTGTCAGGAACGGATCTCGTCAGACACGCAACACGACAGATAGGCATTTCGTCAGACTCGCAATACGACAGATACGAATCTGGTCAGATATTTGAATCCATCCACCCAGATTGATGTAAACAAAAGTAAGTGTCAAATAACCCGAAATTTGTACCCGAAGCAACAAAGAAGATGGATACATAAAATCAAATCAACTGTGGACAAGTATTATTTACTAGAGGTATTATTTCCTTAATGTAATCATTATGGCAATAATACAGTTTTTTAACGATAAACTACGAAATAGTAGATAACTTTAAATAAAGGATAGTAAATAAAGGTTGACTGGTAGAGAATGCCTTGTGGCATTAAGTCCACCTATGTACCACTATTGTACATAAAGTTTAAATAAATAAATAACTTTGTTTGACTAATTGCGTATGTATATGACTACAACCGTTTAACTCCTATTTATTAATTGATGTCGAATTGTGTATCTGTCGAGACGCGCATCTGTCAAGTTGCTTATTTGTCGAGCTGCGTCTTTGACGTGGTGCAAATCTGACGAGATGCGTTTCTGTTAAAATACGTTTTCTGAAGAAATGCGTATTTGACCCCTTTAATTTCTGACGACATGCTAGAAATCCATAGTTTTCCCTGCTTTCGCTGTTGTGGGTGCCGTGTTGAATCAATAAGTAGTTACCTACTTTTTCCGATCAAGGCCTTATGCTACGCCGAAGCCCTTGTTTATCATCGTACTGCTCCTGTCCCATGTTACTTGAAGACATAACGATTTCTTCTTCCATTCTTCCTTGTCAACCGTCACGCTTTCATTCACTCACTTTAACCCTTCATACAATCTATTCTTTGACCTCCATCTGATCATCATCATTTCTTGACCGATCCCGTGCGTCTTGCCTACAGTGGATTTCCACAACCTTAACCGGGTCATCGGTCCAAATAGCGGGAGGCCTTCCAACGCACACGGGTTCGCGGTCGCCATTCTACACAACTTTTCGGCACCATCACACATCACATTTATATTCATAATTATTTTGAAAATCCTTGTTAATATAACAATATCATAATCTGGCTGTTTATCCGGCAAACCCTAAATTCAGCAGTGGTCCAAACCTTTTGAACAACAATGACATGATAACGTTTTGGCCGTTCAGCTGTTCCAGCGGTGTCTGATGAAGATCCTGAACATTGAGTTGTGGAGGCTGTACCTCAACTATGTCAAGGAGACCAAGTGTATGCTGCCCACTTACAAGTACGTATAAAAAAAAAACTTTTTTTTGCGAAAAAATACAACTGTTCCAAATAAAAACGTTACAAAGAGAAAAATAACTTCAATTTCGGAAGTCGGTGTTCCTGTTTTTGTTTTTTGATCGAATCAATTCGAGAGATTTGCCGTCATTTATTGAAAAGTTCTGTTGTATATCTCCGAAATTCTTCACCATATTTTTACCAAATTTACATGGCACTACTTTGGGAAAAGTACTCTTTCAAACGAACAATGAATTTTTATAAATCGATCCACATTTAACGAAAAAAGGTATCTACTGATTTACGCTAGATCAGAAAGATTTGAAACTTGACCTAACTATGTATTTATAGTTGCAGCCTTAAAGGATCAGAGAACCTCAATAATTTAGTTTTGATACCTATAACGTAAATTACTATTTCAGAGAAAAAATGGCCCAGGCTTATGATTTCGCCCTGGACAAGATTGGCTTGGACATCCACGCCTACCCGATTTGGAACGACTATATTACATTTTTGAAGAGCGTAGAAGCTGTGGGATCTTATGCTGAAAATCAGAAAATTTCTGCTGTGCGGAAGGTAAGGAAAAACCATTTCTGAAGTTGAGAGTCAAAGTACACTTAACCACGGTTGAAGCGAAGCCTCGCGTCAGTCTAAACATGTACAGTCAATCAAGTTGAATCATGATCCGTGCTGCCGATAATTCATTTGAAAATTTCAAAACATTCATGTTTTTTTGATTGACACTGTCTTATAAAATCGATAGCAAGTTTGTTGCTAAGGAAATGTACATTTAAGCAAAATTCGACATTGTTGTATTGTATTTTAGAAAGCTTGTAGTAAAATTTGCTTATGGTGAGTCATGAATTAATCTTGACGACCGCACAGCACCTCTTATCTCCACTACGTAATGCACAAGTTCCTAGACAAACTTAAAACGAAGACGCGCGAATTCGTGTCTATCCTTCGGAACTTGATACGTCCTTAAATTTCGACTCGACTACTTTGTGGAGATAGGAGTAAATAATTTGCTATGTACACTCTTAGACCGATGCGTCGCTTCGCTTCGACTCTGCCTTTGAGGTTTGACCCTAAGACTGTCCTAAATAAATCCGTTTCCTCTAGCAACATAATAATAATTATATTTTCAGGTATATCAACGAGCGGTAATCACCCCCATAATAGGGATAGAAACATTATGGAAGGACTATATAGCATTTGAACAAAGCATCAACACTATTATAGGTAAAATTTTAAATTCTTTTCTAATACCAGCCTGTTAGTGTCCTTTTTAGGGTTCCGTACCCAAAGGGCTCTTTGCAACGCCTGTTAGGGCACATCCCCGGGGAGAAAGAAAAAAACGCCTTCAATGAAGCCTGTTAGTGTCCTACTGCAGGAAAAAGGCCTCTTCTCATGCAGTTTTAATAACCACGCTTGCTAAAGGCGGGTTGCCGATTTCAGACTTATATCAACTACAAGTCAAGGTTTCCTCACGATCTTCTTCTTTCCTAATGTCAGCAATATCTAAGATAAACTTCGAAAGTGTATGGCACATTGGTACTTGTACGGATTTGAAATCGCGAGCTCAAGCATGAGCGGCGAGGTCTCAGCCACTGGGCCACGACGCTACTAAAAAAATACCCAAGAAATAGGTTTGGGTATCCAATCTTTCATCATCATTATCATCAGCCTTTTAATTTACCCTATTACTGGGACACAGGCTTCCTCTCTGTGAGAGGGAATGCTACATAATCCACGACGCAGGCAGTGTGGTTTGATGGATGTCACAAGTCTTCGAATCCCATCCTTATTTTTAACTCCTGGCGGTAAAAGAGGGGTATTATAAGTTTGACGTGTGTGTTTGTGTATCTGTCTGGGGCATCATATCTCTTTAACGGATGTACCGATTTTGATTTAGTGTTTTTTTTTGGTTGAAAGGTGACATTATTGGGATAATTTTTAGCTACATACGTTTGATAAAAATCTGTTCAGCCGTCCAAAAGATATGGGCATATAACTGTTTGAATCGGGATATATGCGCAAGATATCGTGTCGGGATTTTTTAAATTTTACTTGTTAAATATATTTTGCGTCAATTTAAAACACGTATTGTTCTCTCCTGTTAAGTGAATGTTATTTTTCGTACAACAGCCGAACGCATGGCGATGGAGCGTTCCCGCGACTATATGAATGCTCGACGCGTGGCCAAGGAGTTAGAAACGGTCACCCGAGGTCTGAACAGGAACATGCCTGCCACCCCTCCGACTGCTGATAGGGAGGAGATGAAACAGGTAAGGATCTGAAGACTTTTACAGAAGCAGTAGTGGAGTTCTTTGCCAAGGAGATCTTCCGAGGCAGTATTGTGATGTTCAGGTCAATACACATTGATACAGAGTCGATGTGAAGTAGCGCGTCGACGAAAGACGTTCGAATGCGTATTTTGTTTATCTTGATAGGAATGTGTGCATTAGTGACGTGGAGATAGGGGTCAATAGGTTACCTACATTTTTGGACTGAGGTGTCACTTCACTTCGACTCGTCTGAGTGTGGTTTGACCCTAAGAATCAGCCGAATACCAGTACTTTGACTTTGTTCGAAAGATAGTCAAACTAACAAACCATTTATTTAAATTCTTTCATCCAATATTAAGTAGCGGCACTACATATTATTAAAGAATTATTAAATTCACCATCATCATCATATCAGCCGAAAGACGTCCACTGCTGGACATAGGCCTCTCCCAAGCGTCGCCACATTTTCCACAATTGTCAAATGATAAACATTGAGTTAAAGAATTCTCACTTTTTGTTCACAATTTTCAGAAATTAAAGATAGATAAATTTTATGAAATTAAAGTTTGGCATAATTTTACTTCCAGTGTTTTAATAAGAAGTCGATTTCTTTTTAAAATGACTGCTAATTTTTTCTTGAACTTTCCTTTTCAGGTGGATCTCTGGAAGAAATACATATCCTGGGAGCGATCAAACCCCCTTCGCTCCGAAGACACGGCCTTAGTAGCACGACGCGTGATGTTCGCTATAGAACAGTGTCTACTATGCTTGGCACACCACCCGGATGTGTGGCACCAGGCTGCACAGTTCCTGGATCACTCCGCCAAGCTGCTGCAGGAGAAAGGGGTGAGTAGACACTTTTGGAGGTATGCAGAACAGGGTGTAAAGTCCCACAAGCCATTGAAATGGCAGGATCCTCCGACCAGACGGGTGTTGTGTCTGGTCTGGGCAACCGCCCGACGATTATAGTCGGACTGTTGTATGTGTTCTCTGATTGCGCGATGCAGTATTACGTGTGACGTCTGCTCAGTAGTTGGCATGTCGCGACATAGATGCCGCTACATACCCAGTTCTATACAGAAAGAAAGAAAGAAAAATATATATTTGTACCCGCACGGGAGACACGAGAAATAAATAAAAAAACTAACAATAATAATTTGTATTTTTAAATGTTTTTTATTTTATTTTTATAAAATAATATTTAAAAATGTAAAAGTATGTATATTTATAATAAATAAATGGAATAAAAATAAAACCCCGTGCGAGACTAAAAAAGGCTTCCTATCTCAGCATGTGCAGCGATACCCAAAAAGGAAATAACGCTGTGCTGATATATATTGATAAGGCCCATTGATAAAGCCACGGACACACTAACGGAAACGGAAAATATGCAAAAAATAAAATATATAAATAACAAACAAAAAAAGTATAAGCACAGAAGGTGTGTCAAAGTATGTATAATTATATGTAAGTTTCATACAAATATATAAATAAATAAAACATATTAAATGTAGGTAGACCGTGGCGAGGGTAATTTAACTAACGCCTTTGAAGGCGGTCCGTGTAGTCACGGTGTCCCAGCGCTAACAAAGAAAATTTGGTTCAAATAAATATCACTAGAAGGCGCGATGTGCATCGATTTGTTATTGAATTGTGTGTTAAATTAACATTTTCTAGAATTGATCATAAATATTGCATGTTCTTGTTTAATCAACTCTCCTAAGCACAACATTATGGGATATTGGTCTTTTAATTTACACTTCAAAGATTATTTGAACGGATCGTTTAAAATTGATTCCAGTAGATGGCACATGCCACTCCATTTTATAATTTGGATTGTAACACATTTTGGTACAATGAAACTGTAAAAACGTGCAAATAATACTATAAAACAACGCCGGTTAAAAATAGTCACGAACCGAGAAAACTTGTTTACTTGCAAGTCGCTGCTAACACCATCTATAGCCGTGGAACGGAACCAAAAAAAAAAACAATTATAAAAATAATCAGACGAAAAAGCCAGTTACGTCGGCACGGTTTCTTTGTATGGGATGAGCCATATGTATCATCAAGAGCTATCGAGACATCTCTATGCTAGTATTAAATAATCTTTGTTGTAGTAAACAATGCTGGCACGGTAGCGGAGCAGCGATTCCGTTTCTCTTAATATTTTCTGTATGCATTATTATTATTTTTTTTTTCAATTTATAGTCCTCCTTGTAGATTTCGACAACGGTTACTCCATGAAATGATCTCCTGGCCTAGGTCTCCTGAGAACATTTCGTTTTATAGGGCACACCCTACTATGGTTCGTTGCTCTTTAATATCAAGTTGTAAATAAAAATCGTGAATAAAACAACTAATTGCAACATTACACCGATCAGGACTCGAACGCCGCCCGCCTGTTCTCGGATGAAGCCGCCGCGGTGTACGAACGTGCCACCAGTGGACCCTTGAAACAGTCAACGTTGCTACACTTCGCTCATGCCGACTATGAAGAGAGCAGGCTGCATTATAATAAGGTCAGTTTCTTACACCAACAACAATATACAAACAGTTATATTATTTACAGTAGATCTTTGTATCTCTGAAGTTGGCTCTGTCAACCATTGCGCAAGAAACAGTTTGTCATCGAATATACTGCATAAAGTAAGCGAGATGGGATGATGCGACAAACGTAAGCGAGTGAAAGAGACAGTTATACAATACTGTCTTCTCCTCCAACATTGACACAAAAATAGCTACTGCGCAGGGTCCTGCAGGCAATTCAGAGATACAAAGATCCGTTGTGAATATTATACAACATTTTTATAGTGTCAGTAAAATTCTGGGAAGTATTTAAAACACAGGTATTTCCTTTGGGTGATTTTCGCTACTCATATTTTCGGATTTGGCCATCCACGCCCACTTAAAAACTGACCCTGTATACAGCCTCGCAGGTTATCACAGTACTCCTGACAGCCGTATAACATTTTAATTCGTGCCAGGTGCATCAAGTATACACCCGCTACTTGGACATGGAGGACATCGACCCTACCCTAGCGTACGTACAGTACATGAAGTTCGCGCGCCGCGCCGAAGGTATCAAGTCTGCGCGGACGGTGTTCAAACGAGCCCGGGAGGACCCCAGGTAAGAATGTTCCCACTGCCCGGACCCAGGCGTTCGGTCTGTGAAGGGGACTAGGAAACTAAGTGGGATATATTTTAGTGTAAAAAGGTGCACTCCTTACTTTGCTTCCTAAAATTACGATCTTTAGCAACCAAAGCACTGAACATGCACCTGTGTACTCGGATGTGCACGCATGGTGTGTGATCGCAACGCCACTCAAATTTTAACATTCCTTGGGTCACACTGCTAATTTTCTATCCTTACTTTTTTGACTTAATTCAAGATTTAAACTCGCAAACGCAAAACCTAGAGATACAATCGATTGCACCTACAGCCTACAGGTACGCGTGTACTATATCGATTCGAAAGCATGACCAAGGTAGCCTGAAGAATTGGATATCGAAATCGTACGCATACAATGGATACTTGGTATGTTCGATCGTTGTTTGCGCTGAACGCTTACATTTTAAGCCGAAAGTTATATGGTTTGTTTATTATAAAATTTCGTACTGAAGAATCAAGGTGTATTTTTACATCTCCCGCTAAAATAACTGATGAAATCCCTAACATGGTCCTTCGAGCCGGATTAGAAGATTTCACGTTGGGAAAACTTCGATCAGCTATTATTATAAGCATTTCAAGAGAGTTGGTGGATGTCTTATATTTTTTGAAGAGATACGCAGACTGATCTTAATGTGCACCCACAGTCTCCAGTTCTAAACTAGAATTATTCCTTAATAATCCAAAATCTTTTCCAGATCTCGTTACCACGTATTCGTAGCCGCAGCGCTGATGGAGTACTACTGCTCGAAAGACAAGAACATAGCGTTCAGGATCTTCGAGCTAGGACTGAAGAAATTCTCGCACATTCCCGAGTATGTGTTGTGCTATATCGACTATCTGTCGCATCTTAACGGTGAGTTGTGTGCACATTGAAATTTCAGCTTTGTACTATGAAACATAGTGGCATTTTCTAAAATAAAAATGTTGGAAGTTAACTATGAATGTTACTGATTTATGAAAAACTTTTAATTGACGTTTTTTTTACTATCTGTCTGCTTTGAATTACATGCATTAATTAATCCGGTGACACATATTTTTCAAACTGATTCTTCATTGACACTTTTTCTGAAATTTTGCATACACTGTGGTTTGGATGACAATGCACGGTTAGCTTAGTGACGTCATTTTAAATCCAATATGGCGAACTCCCAAAGTTGGGAGACATTCTTTTCGGAAGTCGGTGTCAAAAACGAAATAAATAGGTAACAAAAACACCGACACCCGAAAATAAAGTTATGTGTCGCTTTGTAGTGTTTTGTTTTGGAAGTCAGTTTAATATTCTTGTCATTATTTTTTTACTTTTGGCAAAATATGCCGAAAAAATAAAAATATGCAGCCAGAGCTTTCATAGGAAACCGAAACTTAACAGGACTTAATGTAATCCACTTTTTCAAATCTAACATTACTTTATCATCATCCCTCTTCTATTTTCAGAGGACAACAACACTCGCGTACTCTTCGAGCGGGTCCTCTCCTCCGGCAGCCTCAAGCCTGAAAGTCAGGTGGACATCTGGAACAGGTTCCTGGAGTTTGAGTCCAACATCGGAGACCTGGTCAGCATCGTAAAGGTGGAGAAACGGCGGCAGGCTGTGTTGGAGAAGGTAGGTCTTGCAAAAGGAGTCCTCTGAGATGGATCTGCCATATACCAGCTGCCAAAAGGCTCATCGTCAACGATGCACGGGTCGAGCCAAAGGTCCTTGAATATCTTGAACAACTTGTATGTATGTATGTAATACTAGCTGTCCCACGCGGCTTCGCTCCCGTCAACTGGCTACCTACCTACCCTACCCCACCTATCCTACCCTACCTACCCTACATACATGAATGTTGCGTAACTTTAACCACTTACACAGCGCACGCAACGAAAACTCTCAAAAAGGAATATTTTTCCCGTTTTTGCAACATTTTTCATTTATGCTCCGCTCCTATTGGTCGTAGCGTGATGTTATATAGCCTATAACCTTCCTCGATAAATGGACTATCCAACACAAAAATAATTTTTCAATTCCAACCAGTAGTTCCTGAGATTAGCGCGTTCAAACAAACAAGCTTCAGCTTTATAATATAAGTATAGATTCTGTTGTCATTTAAATTCTGACACAGCTTTTGCGGATTGATTAATTCTATTTATGTATGTTTTGTTAAACAGATCAAGGAGTTCGAAGGCAAGGAGACTGCTCAACTGGTGGACAGATACAAGTTTCTTGATCTATACCCCTGCAGCATTGCTGAGCTCAAGTCCATTGGGTATACAGAGGTAAGTGGTTCTACATACAATTATTTAGGTAATTAAACTTCATGCACGAAGGTGCAATAGTAGAATGCCATGATGCCTTAGGAATTCTCTACCAGTAAACCAAGAGTGGTGAAGACATAATATTACATGCTTGAGCCGCGGCAAACAAAAAAAAGTTAATAATTTACTTAAAAAATATGGACCATATTTTGACTGCAATTTGTGAGATCTCAAAGGACCTAGGATTTTAATCACTTAACTACTTATTTTTATTTTGTACTCTATGGTGGAGATGACTAAGTTCAAATTCAATTGGAACCGTAATTTATTTAACGATGGCTTTTCAAAATACAACTTTGATAACTGAATGGTAGGTTTTCGAATTTCTCCCAATAAAACGGCTTTTCTTCACAGGTTGCATCCATGTCAAACAAATCGTGGGCGCTAGGTGGACCGTTGGCTGGCATTTCGCCCGAACTAGCAGCCGTTATACTTGGACAGAAGTAAGCTAAACATTATCATTTGCCTGCACTCCCCGAAATGGTAGTTGGTAGAAATGTGAAGTTAAGTGGCACAGGTTGTAAAGTCCCACAAACCTCCATTGAAAAGGGAGGATCCTCCGACCACACGGGTGTTGTTTCTTGTGGGCGACTGCCCGACGGTTGTTGTCTATATTCAAATCGCGCAGAAAACTGCTTGCGCGATGCAGTATATTTGTGTCATTAGGGCATGGGTGGCGTGAGAACTCGAATTGGCTTAATGTAACGTACTCAACTTGTTTTATAACAAGCTTTTAATTAACTTGCAATGTATTTATGTATGTATGTATGTAAGTGTGTTCGGGTCAAATCTTGAAAATGAATTTTAAAGCAGTTATCCTCCACGGATTAAGATGAAATTTTGCATATACTTTTAGTTTGGGTGACAATGCATGGTTAGATAAGTGACGTCATTCTATATTCAATATGGTGGACGGCCCAAGATGGTGGATAAGTTTTTTTTTTGTGCACTGCCATGATATGGGTATCAAATGATAGGGTTTGCTGAGAAGAATACGAAAAAAAATAGTTAAAAAATATTTTTAAATTAATAAATTATTCATTTTATGTATAGACAGCTATACATAAAATGAATAATTTATTAATTAAGTATTAAGTTTCAATAAATATGAATTGAAAAAGTCACGAGGCAGTGGCGAAGTCTTTGCCACTGTCGCACCACCAATTTTAGATATTACGATATTGTAATATGCCTTGTTTTTCACAGAGATAACGACCCCAATAAGGACATAGCTCGCCCAGACACGAGTCAGATGATACCATACAAGCCTAAGGTCAACCCGCTGCCCGGAGAACATCCAATTCCAGGTATGTGACATCAAACTTTTACTGAAGAAAGGTATGCAGTTCCCGATATTACACTTTTTGACTCTGTTCAAACTGCATATATTTATTTTTTTAACTTTTTTTATCTGTCGAATATACAGGCTGTCTGACACCGATGCGAAAATCCTTTTTGATTAATCTGCTTTTTTTAACTGTTATCTGTTTTCAATCGTTATTCCCATCTAACGCAATTGTAGTTTTAATTATTATCCTTTGTCGGCTCGCCGTCTAATAGAGAAAGCGCGTGCGGCGCGCCGCGTTTAGGTACGAGCAGCGTTGACCTCGATCGTGAACTTTAGGAAATCAGCAGATAGGTAGCGCTATCCAGTTTTATTTACATTGCTGTTTTTTATTTTTGAAAAAAAGGAAATTATTAATGGTTATTAGTCTCATGAACGGTGATAGCTAGACAGTTGAAATATTCACAGATGATGTATTTCTGTAGCCGCTATAACAACAAATTCTAAAAACAGAATAAAATAAATATTTAAGTGGGGCTCCCATACAAAACCAACGTAAAGTTGCAGCACTAGGAGTCCGGATTCAAACATTAAATCCATATAATAGTCACAGTGGATCTTTGTCTCTCTGAAGTTGGCTCTGCGAACCATTGCGCAAGAAGCAGTTTTTCATCGAGTATACAGCATAGAGTAAGCGAGGTCGAACGATGCGACAAAGTAAGCGATTGAAAGAGGCAGTTGTACAATGCTATCTTCGACTTCAACATGGACTCAAAAATAACAACTGCGCAGGGTCTTGCAACCAACTGCCGAGACACAAAGATCCGTTGTGACTACTATCGCCTCGGTGACAAAGACACCTTGTATCCATTTTCTATTTGGATCGTTAGGGTTCTCTTATACGAGAAAAATAATTGACCGGTAACCACGTTGTTCGACGGTCGACAAAATCCCCATAGCCTTTAAAATACCACAAAAAAAAAACGTTTTCTTTATTTTTCCAGGTGGAACCTTCCCAATGCCCCCGGCGGCCGCTCACCTGTGCACCATGATGCCGCCGCCGAACTGCTACCGAGGACCCTTCGTGGCCATCGACAGGCTCATGCAGCTGTTCAACAGGATATCACTGCCCGACAAACGTGAGTATATTATCAACAGGGATCGGAATACCTGGAGTTTATTTACCTATATTTGATCCGAGGCGTCAGCTGAGACCTGTTCGCTCACAATGGGCTGCATCAGAAGATTTATAATGCTAACACACGCTCGGATATGGTACGGCCGGACTAAATCCGCCTACAAATCCGTTCTCACTTACACACGCTAGGATATGGTACGGCCGGTCTAACTCCGCCCATTAATCCGTTCTCGCTTACACACGCTCCGACATTATTTTCCATTTTTATTTATGACTAAGTTTAATATAAAAATATCGGGCGATAATAACCAAAATCAGTAGATCTCCCATAAACACGGAGACTTTTTCTACGCCGGTCGTATTTGGTACAGCCCAACCAGTCGACAACCCTACACACGTCCGGATTTGGTACGGAGCATTCCATATAGTGTGGACCGAGACGGATTCAATCCTACTAATATTATAAACGTGAAAGTTTTTGAGGATGGATGGATGTATGTTTGTTACTCTTTCACGCTAAAACTACTGAACGGATTTTGATGAAACTTTACAGAAATATAGCTTATACTTCAGAATAACACATAGGCTATAATTTACAAAGATTTTGGAAGAAGTACTAATACCACGCGGGCAGAGCCGCAGTCGGCAGCTAGTTAATAATAAAAATGTCCGGCGGACCACTCTACACACGCTCGGATATGGTACGGCCGGACTAACTCCGCCCACAAATCCGTGATCTGGCAGTACCAAATCCAGACGTGTGTTAGCACTATTAAAGTCACCCAAAGGGCAATGGAGAGGGCTGTGCTCGGGGTCGCTTAAACGCATCGGAAATGAGAATATCTGCAGGAGGACCAAACCGTCATAGCCCGAAAATTGCTAAACTAACGTGACAGTGGGCATGGCAAATTGCTTGCAAACGGTAGCCAAAAAGTTCTGAAGTGGCGACAGCGAAACGGGAGACGTTGTGTTGGAAGGCCTCCCTCTAAGTGCAGCGATGACCTGGTTAAGGTTGCGGCATTTCGCTGGATGCGAAACACACGGAACCGGTCGATGTGACGACGATTGGGGGAAGCCTATGTTGTTAAATGATGATGAGCAGAGGAAGTAACTAAGAGTAGATAATACCTGCTCTGAATAGGTTAGTTAACTGAAAATTAGATTTTTGCCTATCAGGTAATATTGGACACGTATTTTTTTCTTTTTGACACGTAAACATAAAGTGACGACGATATTATAATGCGTTGAAATATCGTGAGACGTCACGCCGCTAGTACACTTTATAATGACATAATGACGTCACAAGCCACCATTCCTGAATTTTGATGCACTTTAAGTTTGTAATTTTTTTTGATTTAGTGAAGCAAAAAAATACGTGAATTCTTGTTATTTGATAATCTCATTGACTGACTAAATTGAATTATCATTTGTCTACCCAGGAAACATCCCTATTCCCGGAATCATGATCGTGATTTAGTTATTCCGGGATTTTAGGTACACTGTTAACAAGCTTTAGTGTTGAAGAATCTAGCCTACTAAGGTTTGCTAGAAACCACACTAAGGTTTGTTACTTATTCTTCTCTTAATTAAGTATTTTGTGTGTACATAAATAAATGATAAATGATAGTAATTAGTAATGTTCTGTTACGTCCACAGCGCCAGCACCGACCCAAGAGAACGGCTGCGACACCAAACTGTTCGACTTGGCGCGCTCCGTGCACTGGATCGTGGACGACGAGGGTATCACCACCGTGGCTAGCAAGGTACGGGTTTTGTTATCTTCAGGTTTTTTCATCGTGTAATAACTACCATTTATAAAGAAAATTAAAACTACTGCTCGTAATAATTGAAAAGAGCAGTAGAGGCCCAGTGGAAACGGCCCCGACTTGTGTGTCGTAGGTCGTGGGTTCGAACCCAGGCTTACTATTACTTTGTGTAAACACCTCATATGTCATAATTTCATCACCACTGTTCTAAAAACGGTGAAGCAAAACATCGTGAGGAAATGCTGAAAAAACGGTATGTCCTTGAACCGACTATTCGAAGACATGTGACATCCACCCACCCGCACCGGGCCCGCGTGGTGGATTACGGCCCATTCCCTCTCACAGAGAGGAGGCCCGTGTCCCAGCAGTGGGAACAATAATAGGCTAATGATGATGATGATAATATGATGATTTTTCTTGGCTATTTTGGTGTACAATAAAGTATACATAATAATTCTATCCTTCAGAATCTACTATTATTCGGTAAAACCCGCTTGCGCCACCCTGGTTTATTTTATATCCGAGTTAGTATAGCTAACCCCGTGTTATTTATGAGGTTTATGTATGACATTTTTTTTATTTAACCTCGTGTTAGAAACTAACTCTAAGTTAAGATTTTCGCGCGAAAGTGGGCATTAGGTTGTTACATTTCCTCCCGAAAACCATTCTAAACTGATACTTGATGTTTCCATACAGGCTCGCCGACGGAAAATAGGAGAAGATTCGGATGACGACGAATTAGGAGTCGCGCCGCCCGCCAACGACATCTATCGGCAACGTCAACAGAAGCGAGTCAAGTAGAATATGATCGTAATGTAAAGATATGATTTTGTATGTATTCGTATGATATGAACCGTTTTTAATAAAATTATGAAAATACGAACTGTTTGGTGTTTTATTTCGAACTGCCTTTTTCACAGGCTTCGCTCTAGAGAGAACATAACTTTATCAGTCCTGTGTAGTTGGCAACCCTATTGCAATAAGTCGGCCACAACCCTGCCTGGGCTACTATTGATTAATCTGAAATTACTACTATTGATTAATAAAAATCTGAAAACCAGACTGCAAATATGAAGAAAATCATGCTATGCAGTCGGAGGATACAAATGGTTTTGATCAGCCAGCTCGCGAATATGTATCCTCCGACTGTCCGACTTTGGTTCCTATTGTTTTTAATTTTTCGTCACGGACTTCGGAAAACAATGGTATTTTTCGGTTTGTATTATTTTGCTTTAGAAGTCGGTTTAATTTTTACCGACTTCAAAAAAGGAGGTAATCATTTTGACACGTATGTATGTAATAATGTCGGAATTGCCCAATATTCACATATGTTACTCTAATTGGGTTTCTAAACATGTGTGCCAAATTTCATAAGTGTATGTATGTTTGTATAACTGTATGTTTGTCCAAACATTTCTCCGAAACTACTTATCGGAATGTGACAATACTCATTTTATTGGATTAGGTATCTCTCAACTTAGGGAATAGTGCAAGTTTTATCCAAATCGGTTCAGCAGGTTTCAAGATATGGAACATACAACCAAACTCCTTAGCGACAAGCAGCACAAAAGAGTAAATTGCGTTATTATGGGTAATTTGTCAATCCTTAAGGTATCTTACTATAAGTGATAGTGTACTAAAAAGAGAGAAATAAAAAAGTTTTTACGACACTGACTTCCAAAACGAAAGTTATTTTGCACATTTTAGTGTCTTAGAAGTCGGTATAAGTGATAGTGTACTAAAAATAGAGAAATAAAAAAGCTTTTCGACACCGACTTCCAAAACGAAAGTTATTTTGCACATTTTAGTGTCTTTAGAAGTCGATTTAACTTTATTTTTTTGTGAATAAGCTTTTGTTTCTCTCTGTTTAGATTGAGGACACTCACATTAAAAAGTGAGCAAGTTCTATAGTATGGTACCTAAAGGATTGACAAAATAACCAAATCAACTCAATTTACACATGTGCTGTCTGCTGCTAAAGAATTTTGGTTGTATGTTCCATATCTTGAAAATTGCTGAACTCTGAAACTTGCACCATTCCCTAAATTGAGAAATACGTAATCGGATAAAAAAAGAATGGTCACGATCCGGTAAATAGTTTCAGAGAAATGTGTGGACAAACATACATACACTTATGAAATTTGCCACACGTTTAGAAGCTTAATTAGAGTAACATATGTGAAAATTCGCCAATTCCAACAATATTACATTTAAACGTGTCGAATTGATTACCTCCATTTTTTGAAGTCGGTAAAAAATCACCTACTGCAACTTCTTTATAGAAATACTAGCTGACCCCCGGGGCTTCGCTCCCGTCAATTGGCTACTTACCTACCTACACTACCTACCCTACCCTACCTACCCTACCCTACCCTACCCTACCCTACTTACCCCACCCTATCGCTTTACGAGATCGTCAAGAGAACGGATAGATCGATAGTGACACTGGAGGAAGACAGGGGAGAAAAAGAAAAGAGGCAGGAAGGGGAGTCCGACGATAGAAGCCTGAGAATATTAAAGGAAATCTTGGAAGTAAAAGAAATTCTTAAGAAAGGTGAAAAAGAAGAACTCTCTGCCAGAGTAGAGAGATCGAAGGCCGAGCTGAGCGACAAGATCGATGCGCAGATGTTGGAACTGAAGGAACTGAGGACAGTGGCACGGACGCAAGCTGAAGATGCCGAAGCCCGAATGGGAGGCCTTGGGACTTACGCGCAGGTAGTGGCGATGCCGCCTCAGCCTCCAATCAGGAAGAACATGCACTCAATAATAGTGTCGTCATTGCATGAGGGAGACTCATCGGACAGGGTCATCGAGAAAATCCGAGCAAATGTCGATGCAAAGAACACAGGAGTTAGGATAGACCACCTGCGTAGAGCTAAAAACCAGTCGGTAATAATAAGCTGCTCTCAAAAAGCGGAACTGAGCAAAGTAACGGCACAACTGAGGAACTCCAAGGGGGATCTTAAAGTTGAGGAGGCTACAAATAAGAATCCGCTTGTGGTCGTCAGAGACGTGATGAGTTACGTGACTGATGACGACTTGCTGAAGGCAATCGAATCCCAGAACGGACACCTCTTGGAGGGAACTGAAATAAGTGAGGGTGACATCCAGGTCACTTACCGGCGAAGAGCGAGAAATCCGCTGGCGAGTCACGTGGTGTTGCGGGTAAAACCGATTATTTGGCAGCGGCTGACCACGGCGGGCCGAATTCATGTTGACCTGCAAAGGGTAGCTGTTAGAGATCAGAGCCCGCTCATACAATGCACAAAGTGTCTTGGCTACGGACACAGCAAAAAATACTGCAAGGAGCCAGCCACACTTTGCAGTCACTGCGGCGAACCGCACACAAGAGCGGAGTGTCCTGGATTCACCCTTAATGAAGAGCCTAAATGCAGAAATTGTAGTCAGGCTAAGAGGGATTCAGCTCATAATGCTTTCGACAGCGAGTGTCCCATTAGAAAAAGTGGGATGCGCTGGCCCGGTCGGCAATAGCATACTGCTAAGGTGGATGAGGAGACAGGAGCTAAAACGTTCGAAAATATAAAATACCATGTCGTGCAGGCGAACCTGCAAAAGAAAAAACTGGCAACCGAGGAACTCATACTCCAAGCTGGGCGCAGGAAAGTCAGGTACGCTCTTGTCCAGGAACCCTATATAGGGGCGAAGGGAGAGATAAAGACCTACCCCGGGACAAGAGTAATTCAGGCAACAAGAACGGGCGATAAAGTCATCAAAGCCGCGATAGTTATCTTCGATAGTGGAGTGGACGCAGTGGCGTGTCCGA
The DNA here is from genome assembly GCA_947562075.1 of Orthosia gracilis. Lineage (NCBI taxonomy): Eukaryota > Metazoa > Arthropoda > Insecta > Lepidoptera > Noctuidae > Orthosia > Orthosia gracilis. The sequence continues at coordinate 10,228,320 of OX387267.1, forward strand.
CACTGACAACTGAAAATGTAGCAGTTGCAAGGTTGACGGTAGAGGACACCACCAGCATAGTAGCGTCCGTCTACTTCGAGGACTATATCGATATCGAGCCGTACCCCGACCAGCTGAGAGAAATAGTGTACAAAACTAAGAGGGTAAAATTACTGGTGGGAGGGGATGTGAACGCCTGGAGTGCATGGTGGGGAAGCGAGAGAGAGGACGAAAGGGGAAGACTTTTGTCTGGAACCCTAGACGAGCTCAACCTCCATGTGCTAAATTGCGGAAACACCCCAACATTTGACACAATAAGAGGGGTAAAGAGGTACAAGAGCACAGTGGACATCACGGCCTGTTCAGAGGACTTGCTTCGACATGTGGAAGAATGGAGAGTAGACACGGAAATGACGAGTTCGGACCACAATGCAATAGTACTTAGAATCTTTTCAAAAAAAGGAATTGGGAGTAAAATAAAATACAGCAGTACTAGGGTTTACAATACGAAAAAAGCCGACTGGGAACGCTTTGGGGTAGAAACTACAACAAGATTAATAGACCACAAAATTGATAAAACATATATTGATGATATAATACTTTAGAAGACCTAGAAAAATGTGTAGGGGATTTAACAAAAATAATTACTGAAACTTGTGACAATACAATACCTAGAATAAAGAAAGTAGATAAAACGTACTTACCATGGTGGACCGAAAAACTCGATCGGCTCAAGAAATCCATGTGCACGAAGAAGCGAAGAATACGTTGCGCGGCTCCTCGCCGTCGTGAATGGGTCGTGATGGAGTACCTGAGGGCGAAGGAAGAGTATGAGTCCCAAGCATACAAGGCACAAACTGAAAGCTGGAAAAACTTTTGTGGGAGACAGGACAGGGAGAGCGTCTGGAATGGCATATATAGGGTTATCCAAAAAACTAAGAAGAGGCACGAAGATCTGCCGATAGTAAGAGATGGAGAGGCATTAAACTCAGATGAATCAGCCAGGGTTCTGGCGGAAACCTTCTTCCCAGATGATGACGAGAAGGAAGACAACTCCGAACACGCCCAGACAAGAGAGGCAGCGGCACGTTCACAAGAAGGCACACCGGGGGACAAAACGGATCCACCCTTCACTCTTGCTGAACTCAGGTATGCATCGAGGAGTTTTAATCCGAAGAAGGCGCCGTGCCCTGATGGGTTCACAGCGGACATTTGTGAAGCCGCCATCAGGAGCAATGAGCAAGTGTTCTTAGCCATAACAAACAAATGTCTCGAGTTGTCCTGCTTCCCGGACAAGTGGAAGAAGGCGACGGTCGTCGTACTAAGAAAGCCTGGAAAGGACAATTACACCCAACCAAAATCGTACCGACCGATCGGACTTCTGCCTATTCTCGGCAAGATCCTAGAGAAAATGCTGGTGCGGAGATTGAGGTGGCATATGCTACCCAAAATGAATCCTTGCCAATATGGATTTGTGCCTCAGCGAAGCACGGAGGACGCTTTGTACGACATGACGCAGTATATAGAACTGAAGTTAAAGGAGAGGAACCTCGTGGTGGTTGTCTCACTAGACATAGAAGGAGCATTTGACAGTGCGTGGTGGCCAGCAATAAAATGTCGCCTGGCGGAGAAAAAGTTTCCAATAAACCTACAAAGACTGGTGGGGAACTACCTGGAAAACAGAAGGGTCGCGGTGAGATATGCTGGAACGGAATACAGGAAGAGAACTTCAAAAGGATGCGTACAAGGATCGATCGCAGGCCCCACGTTCTGGAATGTGCTCCTGAACCCGCTGCTTGAAGAACTGGAGGGGAGGAAAACGTACTGCCAGGCATTTGCAGATGATGTGGTGCTTATATTTTCCGGGAAAACAGCTCTGGATCTGGAGATCGAAGCCAATGCCAGCCTGGCACATGTGCAGCGGTGGGGTGTTCGAAACAAACTAAAGTTTGCACCGCATAAAACTCATGCCATGCTCGAAGCAAAAATGGGTTTCCTGGCGAGGCCTCACCCAGCTGAGGAAGAAGAACTCGACTTCCAATGCTTGGAGAGCGAAGCGGAGGTACAGCAGCGCATGAGGGAGGGTACAGTACAAATCTTTACGGACGGGAGCAAAATAGAGGGCAAGGTTGGGGCTGCCCTAACCTGGTGGAATGGGGCAGTCGAAACCAAAAGCAAGTAATTTAAGCTCGAGGGGTACTGCACCGTCTTCCAAGCGGAGCTCTATGCAGTAAATCAGGCTACGGAGTTGATCGCGCATAGCATGGCAGAAGAGTTCAACATATTTAGTGACTCCAGATCAACTCTAGAGCTATTGAGGAACGGTGACACCTGCAACCCGCTCGCATTGGAAACAAAAAGAAATATTAAGAAGCTGAAATTTTCAGGCAAGAATGTACATTTGTATTGGGTCAGGGCCCACGTTGGGATACAGGGAAATGAAAGGGCAGACGAACTAGCGAAAACAGCGGCACTGACTTTGAAAAGGAAATCAGATTACGATAAATGTCCTATCTCATTTGTCAAGCAAACCATAAGAAGTGCTTCAATTGAAGAGTGGGAGGAAAGATATCAAAGGGAATGCAAAGCCAGTGTTACTAAAATATTCTTTCCCTCAGCCACAGAAGCCTATAACAAGTAGGAAGGTACAACTAACATACCTACACACACAACTCTTCACAGGGCACGGGGGTTTCTCCCAATATCTTAACCGTTTTAAAAAAAAGGACTCACCTTCATGTATCTGCGACCCGGTCGCAGAAGAATTGATCTTGCACCTTATAGCAGAGAGCCCAGTGTATGGGCTAGCCAGATTCAACCTGGAACAAAAACTGGACGTAAAAGTTAACGAAAATAACATAAACATAATTATGATAGATAAAGACACACGAAGTCAATTTTTAGATTTTGTTTAAAAATAATAAGAAATGTAATAGATAGAAATAAAACTTAGATTAAGAAATTAACACAGTAAATATAGTGAGTTATATTGTACAAAGTGTTTAATATATAATGTATTGTAAAATATGCCAGAAAAAAAAAATAGTAAAAGAAAAAATAAAGAAAGAAAGTTATATGTATACAAAAAAAAAAACTAAAAAGAACATAAAAAACCAATGATAAAAAATAAATGCCCGTACAAGCTAATACTGTTGAGCAGATGAAGATAACATGTCCAATAATATTGTTAAGTAGATTAATAAAAATAGTCGTTTATATAGTCTGTAACCTCAGCAGTCCCATCCTGCGTCTACTATTCTATTGATGATAAAGAAAAATAAATATTGTTATAAAATTGTCACAGAAAATAAGCCTCCGACCGCAATATCGGGGAGACCGTGTACAAAGCGAAAGCGATTACCTACCTACCCTACCTACCCTACCTACCCTACCTACCCTACCTACCCTACCTACCCTACCTACCCTACCCTACCTACCCTACCCTACCTACCCTACCCTACCTACCCTACCCTACCTACCCTACCCTACCTACCCTACCCTACCTACCCTACCCTATCTACCCTACCTACCCTAACTACCCTACCTACCCTACCCAACCCAACCTACCCTACCCTACCCTACCTACCCTACCTACCCTACCGTAGGGGTATGAAAAATAGATAGTAGCCGATTCTCAGACCTTCTGAATATGCATATAAAATTTGGTAAAAATCAGTAAAGCCGCTTCGGAAGAGTACGGTAACTAACATTGTGACACGAGAATTTTATACATATAATAGAAATATTAAATTTGAAATTGAAGTTGTTGATAATAATCTTTAACTTTTATTAAATCTGTTGACATCTGTTGTTTTTTTTCAAACGTGCATAAATGAGTGCATGTAGGAAAGAAAAGTCGAAAACTAATGCATAATCAGGCAAAATCTAAGTTCCAATTATTACTGCTAACACACGCTTGGACCTTGGATTTGGCTCGAATTCCACCCACAAATCGGTTCTCGTGTACACATGCTCGGATATGGTACGGGTGGACTAATTCCGCCCGCAAATCCTAGTGTTTCCGTATTTAGAATATTCATTTTCATTTTTATTTATGACTAAGTGTAACATCGAGTTTGGTCAATGTTGAGTCGGTTTCATTTAGGGGAGTGTGCGACGGAACTGCACAATTTGATTCCGCCTGGCCCTTTCCATCATCGGACTACAAGACGTACGGCATTGCGCACAAAGCGCTTTGTTAATACTTTCATTGAGCGCACAGTTAAAGAGTGGAATTCTCTGCCGGAGTCTTTGTTTCCTAATAGCTACAACCTTGGGGTCTTTAAGTCAAGAGTGAATAGGTTACTATCGGCAGACATAACCAAAATTAGTAGATCTCCCATAAATCGGGGACTTTTTCAACGCTGGTCATAGTTGGTATGGCCCAACCATACGATAACCGTACACACGTCCGTATTTGGTATGGTACGGAGCAGACCATATCCGATGAGTAAACAAGCGGACCCAGGCGGATTCAATTAATAATAACAATGTCAGGTGGACCACTCTACACACGCTAGGATATGGTACGAGCGGACTAACTCCGGCCACAAATCCGTGGTTCGCCCGTACCAAATCCGAGCGTGCGCGTTTCTAGCAGTATTACACGCACTAGTAAAAGTAAATAACTAGAACCTACAACTTTTATAATTTTGTAGAACCAACCAACGCCATCAAGTCCTAAATTCATACGAAATAACTTGCTATAATAAATAATTACTTTGTTGTGTTTTTTTTTACTTTGGATCGATATTGTTTACCATAAGTACGATACTATATAATAATAGTCTTTGAGAGCAGTGTGGTGGCCCAGTGGTAACGGCCGCGACTTACAAGTTGTAGGTCGTGGGTTCGAACCCAGGCAGGCGCTTTACTTTGTGTAAATTATTACATTACGCTCTCAAAAACGGTGAAGCAAAATATCGTGAGGAACCAAAAAATCGAAAACATGTGACAGACACCAACATGCACTGGGCCTGCGTGGTGGATTACGGCCCATTCCGTCTCACAGAGAGGAGGCCTGCACATACAACGGACCAAATGGGAGACCAAAAGGGGTCCACATATCCTATCCTATTTAATAGTAGTCTATGAGTACGATTGTGAAACTGACATGCTGATCAATAAACTTTTGCTGTCATCTGTCAAATTGATGACATGTCTCTTTCATTTTCGAACGGTACACAGTCCCGTCAAAAATGGCCTCTTTGATCAATGTTTTGCTGCGAAAATCCCCAAATTTGGGGCAAACAGCGGCTCTATCTAAGAACTTACCAGCAATTTATAATGTGAAGTGAGTGTCTGTTACATTAAATTATTAATTATTGTTCAGATTGCGGTGTATTAGTGATATAAAAATTATGTAACATTTGAGGTTAAAAACCTAACAAAACCCTTTATTTTGTTTTTCAATAGTATCGTTTTCTCTGTAGTTTTAATGTTCGATTAAATTAACTTGCCAAAAGTAATCTGAAAAACCTAAAAAGTTTGTATGTCGTAGTTTAAAAAGTGGCCAAAGTTACTTTATTTTTTCTGGTTTAAAATTTGTATTATAGAAGCATTCTCTGTACTTTATTAAATAAATTATTAAACAGTATATTTAAATTATTAACAAACTACAATTATACAGAAATAATTCTAGAATGATGTACCATAACAATAATTATTGCTGCTTTACCAGCAGAATATAAATAGCTCTATCTGTACTAAGTTCCCAGCCCAGGGATAGGTAATTAAAGAAAAGAAAGAAAGAATAACATTTATTTGACACTGCTTATGACACTATATACAAAAATAAATTTAAAAAGAACTATAAAGTATTGGTTTATGACTAGTAATTTTTTGTCTACTCCTGTAAACTGAACTAACTACTCAAACAATACTTTAAAAGGTTCTAAACTTGTTTATATAACAAGAACTTGGATTTATAATTAAAATTTTCACAGTACCACTTGTCCTCAGGCCATTAGTCTTTTTTTATTGTTGATAGGCTTGCGTTTAGTCTTATTTCAACATCTCATTCATCATCACATCATCATCATTCATTTTTCTGATTTCTTTTTTTTTCTTTTCTTTTTATTTTGTTTTCCATATAAATATCCTAATTTATCATTTAAACTTTCTTTATTTATTTACATGCTTATTCAATACATTTTTAAATATTTATGGCTCTTGATCCAGCTGCGCAATGACAGCCTTGACAGAAGGTCATCGAGGCTATTGCCCATCAGGCCATTGGTTACGATGATCGGCACAATGATCGCCGAGTCCACATTCCACTTGTCGACAACCTCATGTGCTAAGTCGAGATACTGGATTTGTTTCTCTTTCTCAGCTTTCACAAGGTGCACGTCATGTGGGATGGTGACATCAATTATCATTGTGCAGTGCGCTAATTGGTCTATCACCACTATATTTGGCTCATTGGCAACAATAGTCCTATCAGTGATAATAGACCGATACCAGTACAACGTGACATGGTCATTTTTGAGAACTGAGTTGGGCACATACTTGTAATACGGTACCTCAGAATCCACTAGTTTGTAATTCAAAGCTGGTGAATAATCCTGGCCACTTGAATAATAATCCTAATTATTTAAATTACTATTATCCACAGCAGCCAGCGTAACGCCCACAGATGGATGCCGGACACAGATTACGTGAAACAATTCCAGGGAGCCGTCATGTACCCTGATGAGGTCACCTCCCTATTAAAGCACCCCCCATACCACAGTAAGTTTAAAACATGCTTTTATATTAAAAACCCAGATGATGCATCACAGCATGTGAAGAATCTCAAACTATTAAATAAAGAAACAACTAATCTGATTAAAACCCCGAATGTTGATTGCACAGGTAAATTGAAGATAAAAAAATAAATAAAACCGATGTGTGTCAAACATCAGGAAATGGATTAAACTTAACTTTTACTCTTTGATCACTTATACACCGGGCCTAATTTACCCATAGGCTAATCAGGCTATAGCTTGGGGCGCTAGGATCAAAGGGTTCCAAGCTTGCCTTTTCAAGCACCTCTTATTTACAGAATAAAATTTAGTTAACAAATAAAAAATAAAATACTAAAGCACTTATTACATTGTAAGTTTGCCCAGACACGGTTTCTTGTAAGTCTTTGCTGCTTAGGTAGTGCACCGCTGATTACACTATTTCAATTAATTTACCACGGCAGTCAGCCTCAGTCGCAGTAGCGTAATTACCTTTAGGCCAAGAGAACCATGACGGGAGACAGCGAAGGGTTGCCATTCCAGCTCTATCATCCTAGCATATTTTTTTGAGACAAGCATTACTGTGCGCCCCGCCTTGTCTGTCAAAAGAAAACATTACCTATCCGAGGCAGGGTGCTAAAACTTTCGATTGTCAAGATTTTTTGAATAAGTCGACACTGTAACTCATATGAATATCTACAAATAGAAACGTCATGATACATTCAATTAAATGAACGTAAAAAAAAATTACCTATATGAGGCTAGGTGCTAAAATTTTCGCTCTTACATTCTTACTTCCTGCTCATTTATGTTACATTCGACTTCCTGTCGGTATGAATGGTAAAAGAAATCAGAATCTCGAGAAGTCTGGCATTTGAAAGCATACTGCAAACACCGTCACCGGGATGGGTGCAATTAAATAAAAGCTTGTAATTACTCTAGACTGGCACTGCCTTCTGATCTAGTTCTCTGTACAGAATTAAGCAGGACAAATTGTAATATTAAATCAAGTATGTTATCTACGCTTTCCCGCCACTCTGACGTTTGAGTCTCGATATTGGCGCAAGAGACAAACGCGGGGCGCCGCGCGGGTTCGAGAGAGTGGGTCGCATTCCAGCGAGGTGCATAGTTAAGTCAGACGGGTTGTAGTTGTTACGCAGCTGTAGTCTTTCAAACCTCCTAAAAGTACTTTATACATTAGCATGTTTGCAACCGTTACTACTGAACATGAGGATTTGAGTTTGATTTCAAAGCGAGAATGTGTTTTCCATCTGGCATTTCTTTCAGTAACAGCCCAAAGTCTGACTTTATGCTCAGCTAATTAATGGCAATACATTAACCGTGTATTACATGGGACTTAAACATAACTTACAATGATAGCTGCTTTAAGTCCGAGGAACCAGCCGCCCATGTCAATATCTGTAAAGCCTGTGATACCTGTACTTTTAGGTAGATCTAGGCTGGTTATGTTAGCCAGGCACGACAGACCAAATGGGAGTCTAAGTATGTAAATAATAAAATTCCAACCTTAAGGTTCTCTTTAAGATAAATCTCTCAACTTTTAGCAGTTACTCATATTAATCCACATGACAATTCACCAATCTTTCTTTCATTCTCTTTCCGATCTTCAACTTTATCGTTTCCTTAGTCTTAGTATGGACAATTGAGTCTACTGCTACTATTACTAACTAACAATGTGAGGGTGTATCATCCACCTCTGCCTAGACTACGTTTGCTTGTTATAGGTACTTAATAAAAATCTGACATTTATTAATTCATTGACAGACAAAGCACAGAGCTCTTCTCAGTCACTAAGATATATATATTTTTTCACTTTTTTCTGTCCCACTATAGAGCAAAACATAATTTTTGAAAACCGACTCCCAAAAGGTATATGGATGATATTTATTAATGATGATATGTATTTTATGTTGTACCTAAGTAATATTATTTCATAAAGTTTTTGTACACTGGCAGCCCTATGTCTATCTCCTCTCGTCCTGTCCATCCAAAGGTTGTCTGTAAGAGATTGCCCTGTGCGATAAGACCGCCCATTGTACACTGATCTTTATAATGTTTTGTCCTGTAATTATTTAATTGGTGTACAATAAAGTATATAATAAATAAAATAAATAAATAGGGAATGGGAATAGGGTTGGAAGTTTATTTATCATTATTGTCTATGGGAAATTTCGTCAGGCCACTTCTTATACAATATAAGTAGCAGCTAAAACTGTCACCCATTCGCCAGGTGTGATCTCCCCTGGAGAGAAGCAGGTCCGCAACATGGTGCTGAACTTCGGTCCGCAGCATCCCGCGGCTCACGGCGTGCTGCGTCTGGTGCTGGAGCTGGACGGAGAGGTGGGTGTCATGAGCTTGAGAAAAATCTAACTCTTGAGTTTCACGTACAAACTGGGTTACAGGCATACAACGCTAAAAAGCAGGCCGAAAAAATTCGTGTCTAACAATACGTAAGCATATGGTTTTTCAAAATTCAAGAGATTACAATTATTCATCATGGTTTTCGTGGGGTAATGATACCGAAATTGGAGTTGATTTTGAAATCTAATATTGTAACTCGTCATGAGTGTATTGCGAGGGCGTTGATTCCGAAACTGGCTGAAGAACTGAAGGCTGCTACGAAAACAGGCTATAATGTTGCCTCCTCTATATAGGATGGATTGTGCCAGAGACCAACACGCGGGCTCTTTGTGGGTTACCTTTCTCTTCCAGATAAAGCTGACGTCTAAATGTAAGGATACCCTATACAATATCTGCACGACAGTTTATACTGGACTATCGTCGTGTTCTGTAAAGCTTTCCTCCTTTTGCCTTCCTCGCCCAGTTAAAGCTGACCTCTAAATGTACGAAAACCCTATACGTATACAATATGAGGTCAACTTATACTGGACTAACGTTGCGTGTACAAGGTCGTATAAAGCGTTCCTCTCGCAGTTAAACGACAGCTGACCTCTAAGTGTATGGAAACCCTATACAATGCAAGGTTAGCTTATACTAGACTAGACGAACGTCGTGTTTCCTACAATTTACCTTATTCTTCCAGTTAAAGCTACCCTCTCAATATATAGGAAACCTATACAATATGAGGTCACCTTATACTGGACTGTGTCGTCGTACTAACCGTTCTGCTCTTTTCGTAGACGGTCCGCGCCGCCGACCCGCACATCGGGCTGCTGCATAGAGGCACGGAGAAGCTCATTGAATACAAGACTTACACCCAGGCGCTGCCATACTTCGATCGCCTGGACTACGTGTCCATGATGTGCAACGAACAGTGTTACAGCCTCGCTGTCGAGAAACTGCTCAACATTGATATTCCGATTAGGGCGAAGTATATTAGAAGTATGTATTTATTGTATCTAATTCCGTAACAAACCGAACCCCCGTAAAATCAACATGACATCAAAAACCAGTCATTGAAATAAGATTGAGAGTCAGCACGTTTTGAATACCGAAATGTACATCAAAGACAGTCTTCTGTCCGTCTCCGTCTTTGACTGAGAAGAAGAAGTGGCGCAACAAAATCCCCAGCAATAGGCATAAGATTCATACTTTTACTGTAATTTGACAGTCTGACACATCTTTAAACGCCCACAGCTCTATTCGCCGAGATCACCCGTATCCTCAACCACATCATGGCAGTAGGCACCCACGCTCTGGACGTGGGGGCCCTCACCCCTTTCTTCTGGCTGTTCGAGGAGCGAGAGAAGATGATGGAGTTCTACGAGAGAGTCAGCGGAGCTCGCATGCACGCCGCTTATATCAGACCTGGAGGAGTTTCTCTGGTGAGTTCTATGTTTATAACGGGTGCAAAGTTAATCATATTACTGGGCCCACATAGCATAAAAGTGGTGTATCATCATCTGTTAATCACGACAACAGATTGTAGACTTTTAAAAATGGTTTTACCGAATATATACCAGCGATTAATTAAAAAACTTTTTAGCCTAATTAGAACCCCAGCCCAACCTAAGAATAGTCATAGGGACAATTACTGGCCACACCCCCCTTAACAATAGTATATTATGCAACTAGTGAATAAAGGACGGATTTAAAGCGAGGGCCATAGATGAATCACGAACAAGTGAAGGATTCTAAAAACTGAATCACGACCGTAGGGAGTGATTCATGATGATTGAATCACGAGCATAGCGAGTGATTCATGGTCCTCGATATAAATCCGTTTTATTCAAGAGTTGCATACTCTATTTTATACCATGACTACGAGAAAAAGAAAGATTTAAGAAAAAAGCACAAGGGATAGTAATAAATTACCTTAATAGTTAATTACCTTCAAAATTTACAAAAAATGAGAAACCTCAGGGTGCCACATTTTTTGTAAATTTAAGCTGAGCTAGGTATGTTTCAGACGCCAGTGACCACCTCCGGTACGTTACATAATTATAATTAATTAAGCACCAATGCAATTAATATTAGAATTACAATCCAAATAAGTATTCACTAAATATCCTAGACCAAAATCAACATCATTATTAAACTCCTTAATATAAACAAACTCAAAATTAAATCGACGAAGGAGTTTGAAAATCGAATATTCTTTGCACAAGAAGTTTGCATCGAGTATTTTATGCGCAAGGCGATTGTATAGCATTGAGATGGAGGTAGAATATGTATTGGTGTGTTCTAAATTCAAACACCAAAACAGTGATTAAAAGTGCTTTTTATTCACTGTTTTCAGTGAATAAAATAAGCTTTTTAGAGGGGGAATGGTATAAACATCTTTTCAACGTATACGCGAGAGATAGCCTACTTTGCAAGAGCTGTTTTAACGCCACGGGATCAGTCACCCACGTCATCCTGGAAGGCGAAGCCGTGGCTTCTCAAGGTGCGCAAATCCTCGCTCCGCGATGCCCGTGAAGGCCCCAGGAAGCTTTTTCTGACTGGCTATGTTAGCCAGTATCCTTTGCAGGCAATAGTGTCTACTACTGCATCATAATATTTTTTGAATGTTCAAAAGATGTTAGAACCTTGGTGTGGATTGATCACCTATATCTGGCCAGTAGTGGCCGGGCAATATAAGACTGGAGTGATATTATGTAATTTAGAAACGGGCCGTGCTTTCTTGCAGGACATGCCTCTTGGACTGATGGACGATATTTATGAGTTCAGCGCCAAGTTCGCTGAGCGTCTGGACGAGGTCGAAGATGTGCTGACCACCAACAGGATCTGGGTACAGAGGACCAAGGACATTGGCGTAGTGACTGCGCAGGACGCGCTTAACTACGGGTTCAGGTGAGCACACTTAGAGGTATGACCAACAGGGTCCCACTCTTGATAAGGAGTGAAGTGGAAATTATATTGTTACGAGCTGAGGTTCAGGGTAAAATTATTCAAACAGCACATATTAATTAATCACACTTTATTACTCAAACCCTTCTTAAACAATTGTATTACTATGCACTATTTCGCATTTGATAGCTTTCAATTCGAAAACTGTCCTAAGTCGAAGACAAAAAAATGGAAAATTCCAGACTGTTCTTGAAGCAAAAAGGACTTTTCAGAATGTTCGGCTGAGAGAGACATGTAAGAATATCTTTCGAGACCGTTGCCAACATGACGAGAACTATTCAGAAAGTTTGGCTGAGAAAGACTTAGACGTCACGCACTTTTGAGAAGATAACTGCAGCTATTCGATATGAGATGGCGCTAATCGTTTTTCTAGGACTCGTTGAGCTTCATTTCCTCGCCGATTTTCTGGTGGTCGCCATTCTTGACACTGGCTTTCAGGAGCTTTAGTGGTTGTGTATAGTGCGGCGAGCTTGTCCCTCTAACAAAATGTCCTGTAGTGTATGTATAATAGTCCTGAGCCCTAAACTCTGGTTTTTAATTGCTGGACTAAAATGACTTCTGGTGGGTTGCCAGTGCCACTTTAAATAGTGTTGTATGCTGTGATCGAAATTCGATCGAAAATCGAAGTAGATCGAAAATGGTAATATTTCACGGACAAAAAATTACATTTGTTAAGAAACTAGTGTCCTCATTTAATTTCTTCTGACATAATCGGTCTACATTCTATCGCATTTACTATATTGCATATTTCTTATTTATTATGTTTATTAATCTTTATATATAAAAGAAAATCGGTGAATCGAGAACGGCTGCACCAATTTACATAATTTTTCAGTGGTTCGATTTATCTCCATCCCGAATAACAGAATAACTATCAAAACATCGGTAAATTTGCAATATATAAAATAATATAATATAATAAATAATAATAGTTTAACTTTTTTTTGAATATTCATTTTCTCATACGTTTTGCGAACACAGCGCCATCTCTGATAAATGACAGAATACAAGGAAGGTTTTAAAAAAGGTAGGTAGGCAGGGTAGGTAGGGTAGGGTACGGTATTGTTATATTTAATGTATTACGCGAATAGTTACAAAAAAAAAAAACATTGAGTAAAATTAAATTGAGGAGATGACTTATGAATGAGCCATGCTACAACACTATGCTCCACGCTAGCAACATTTAAAAAAAAGGTCAATGTCAACTGTCATTTTGGTCCAGCATATTATAAATCAAAGTTTAGCAGAATTTTATAGGCTTATACTTTGCAGATTTTTATGTGGTAAATCATGATGGTTTTTGTTTCACTTCAGCGGCGTGATGCTGCGCGGCTCGGGCATCAAGTGGGACCTGCGCAAGTCGCAGCCCTACGACGCGTACGAACACCTGGAGTTCGACGTGCCCATCGGCACAAACGGCGACTGCTACGACAGGTACGCGATACTAATGTGTGCTTTACAGCGTGGAGATACGGCTCAATATGCTATGTAAATCTTTAGCTACGACAGGTGACACGATACCAATGTGCGCTTTACAGCGTAGAGATACGGCTCAGTATGCTGTGTGAATTTTTAGCTGCGACAGGTAAGACTATACCAATGTGTGCTTTACAGCGTGGAGATACGGGTCAATATGCTACGTGAATCTTACATAGCGCTTCGAGTCTGCGTCAGTGGGCTTTGAACCTAATTCTTTTGTGTTTTTAACACACTTTTAATAGCTTGGTATGTATGTATCTAGGAATCTATGTAACGGAATCTTTGAACGTGATTTTCACCCCCCTCAAAATGTCGTATTAATTTGAAGCTTTGCACACTTATCAAGCACCGAAGATAATGCAATAATTAAAATAGTTTGTTCCATTATCCTTACCAGGATCTTTAGGATTAGTGAGTGAACAAAAAGTAAAAAAAAATAGTTACAAAAAACTGTAAAACAAGCTTTATTAAAAAACCAAACTGAAAAGTAGAAACTAAATTTCAATAAATTTAAATTAAGAATAGTGGGATAAATAAAAAAAAAAATTGTATAAAAGCGTGGGGTGAAATAGAGAGGTATTGGTAAAATTAGAGTTATTTTAAAAATATCTTACAAAGCACCCATACTTTTTTTCATTTTTTTTTGTTAATTCCACTATTCTTAATTTAAATTTATTTAAAATTATTTTCTACTTTTTAGTTTGGTTTTCTATTAAAGCGTGTTTTTTTAGTTCTTTTTGAACTATTATTTTTCTAAACAAATTCCTTGTGGTTGATGTGGCAGGTAACACGAGAGACCTAACGTAATGAAATCGAACGCGATCATTCCACAAGCTTTTATTTTACTTGCTTTAGTTAGTATAATATCTGTGGCCAAAACTTAAACTTTATGGTCAAAACTTGCACCTGAATTTTAAAACCGTTATCCCTTACCCAAATCTTGCATACGTATGGGTTTAGGCACGGTTAGCTTAGTGACATCATTCTAAATCCAATATGGCGGATTCCCAAGGATAGCGGACCAATTATTTTTATGCACTCCTATGATATAGGTTTCAAATGAAAGGTTTTGCAGAGAGGGTCAATATGCTATGTCAATCTTTAGATTGTGCAATCTTTTAGTGTTTTCTAATCAAGTCCCCTGTGGCAGGTACCTGTGCCGAATTGAGGAGATGCGGCAGTCGCTGCGCATCATCGACCAGTGCCTCAACCAGATGCCTGCTGGCGAGATCAAGACGGACGACGCCAAGCTCACGGCGCCCTCCCGAGAGGAGATGAAGGTATGGAGAAGTCTATTTTTGGGATCCGCTTAGTCTCATCATCATCAGGCCTACCCCAATTGTCGCGATATTGACCGACCCCGCGTCTCGCATCCAGCAGATGCCCGAAATCTTAACCAGGTCATCGGTCCACCTAGTGAGAAGCCTTCCAACGCAACGTCTTCCGGTTCGCGTTCGCCACACCAGAACTTTTCTGCCCCATCGACCATTCGTTCTGCGAGCAATGTGCCCTGTCCACTGCCACTTAAGTTTCGCAGTTCTTCTGGTTATGTCGGTAACTTTGGTTCTGTTGCGGATATTCAATTTAATCGGATGCATTTTACTTGGATCGGCTGCTTATAAGACCACCAATTACTGGTTAACACAAACAATACCTATTGGTAATACTGGTGGTCACACTGTCGGGCTTCTGATTTTCTCATACCCTAGAGCAGACAGATAAAATATGCATGAATTTTGGATTCTTGTTCCACATTCCAATGCGTAGATGTCTCTGGATAAGATGTAATAAAAACTTCTTGACAAATAAAATACAACAGACTATCAAATAAAAACACTACAAAGTGAAAAATAACTTCAACTTCGGCAGTCAGTGCTCTTGTTTTTGGTTCACCGTTTTTTGACACCGACTTATTTTTGAAGTCGGTTGTTATTGTTTTGTAAAAATGTTTTTATTTTTCACTTTTTAGTTGTGGTACATATCTATAATGCCCACAGTTGTGGTACATATCTATAATGCCAGAATAGCCCGTAAAACATGTAACTTGAACACATGCTATGTAACTTGAACACATGCTATGTAACTTGAACACATACATACATACATAAACTCAAGCCTTTTTCCCATGGGGGTAGGCAGAAACTACAGAACGCCTGCTACGATTCTCCGAACTTGAACACACCCAGTGAAATTAGAGTGTACCAGTGTGAACTCTACACATCGGCGTACCCCTTTAGAGCGTACCGGCATTATGTTATGAAATGGTGTAAACAATAAACAGACATGCGATTGTAGCAATCCCGAGAGGTCTGCCATCATTTATTGAGGCTTTCTGTTGTATATCTCCGAAGTTCTTCATGAGATCTTAACAAAATTTAAATGAGACTACATAAGAAGCAACAGCTCAAAAAAAAAAAAAAGCTGAGGTAACGCACATAAAAGAAAATACAGTTGTATTGAGAAACTCCTCCTTTTTGAAGTCGGTTTAATAGCTCTATGGTCACTATTTAAAATAAAAAAATCCTTTTTGCCCTTGTTACTTCAATATGTGAAAATTGTTGTGTCAGATACAGCTTTATTAAAATGTGTTCTTAGTGTAAAGCCAAACCTATCGCGAACGTTAGCGGGGTTTTTCTGTAGTATGTCATGATTGTGTTGTGTATCCGGTTTCCGGTAGTCTGTCTATAAGCCTATAATAGTCGGTGTTTCTTTGTTTCTTGTTAAATATTTATGGGTATACATCTCTTGTGCCATTAATCTGTTGGCATATGACATGGATGGCGAACCTTTATTAGAAAACGTGTCATTTAGATTTTTTTTTTTTTTTTTATGGGACAATGAAGTGCCACCAAAACATTGTGGTCTTAATTGACAAAAAATAAAAATCTAAATGCTATGAATTAATCAATTCTTTATTTGCTCCCAGAATTTTTTACAGCAATCCTAATATTTATTTTCGGTTTTATATTGTACTAGCTGTCCCACGCGGCTGCGCTCCCGAGAACTGGCTACCTACCTACCCTACCCTACCCTTCCTACTCAACATACATGAATGTTGCGTAACTTTAACCACTTACGCAGCGCACGTAACGAAAGCTCTCAAAAAGGATTAATTTTACCCGTTTTTGCAACATTTTTCATTTATGCTCCGCTCCTATTGGTTGTAGCGTGATGTTATATAGCCTATAACCTTCCTCGATAAATGGACTAACCAACACAAAAATATTTTTTCAATTCCAACCAGTAGTTCCTGAGATTAGCTCGTTCAAACAAACAAACTCTTCAACTTTATAATATTAGTACAGATTTAAATAAAAGTAGGAGTTGGTGTCATTTGCAAATTACCTAGATGCTGAATAACCTCATTTTAGCGTGTCCTAAATATTTTGTTGTATGCCACCACAGGCACGCGTGCTATAGGTTCGCCATCCCTGCCCTATGATTTCATTATAACTGTACTGGTTATTGGCACAGAAGATTGTGCGATCAAGTAGTGCGTTTTATCGAAATATCATCTATTATTTCCAGACGTCGATGGAAGCCCTGATCCACCACTTCAAGCTGTTCACGCAAGGCTACCAGGTGCCTCCCGGCGCCACCTACACGGCTGTGGAGGCTCCTAAGGGCGAGTTCGGCATCTACCTCGTCTCCGATGGCGGCTCCAAACCTTACAGGTACCAATGTGTTCAGTAGTTGTAACATACTATAATATACACAAAATAACACAATCACAAAGTAACAGTGTAGAACAGTAAGGGTTCCGTACCATTATCGCAAAAAAACGGCACAAAAATCACGTTTGTTGTATGGGAGCACCACTTAAATATTTATTGCATTCTGTTTTTAGTATTTGTTATTAAAGCGGCAACAGAAATACATCATTTTTGAAAATTTCAACTGTTTAGCTATCACGGTTCATGAGATACAGCCTGGCGACAGATAGACAGACAGTGGAGTTTTAGTAATAGGGTCCCGTTTTATAAACTTTGGGTACGGAACCCTAAGGTACGCTGCGCTTGGCGGTCCCACTCCGAAAAGGTTACCAACTCAGCATTTGCTGAGCGTCAGAGATCCAGCGCTAATTTATAATTGGCACCCCGCTAGTAATTTATGGCCATGAATAATTTGTTGAGCATTAGGTCCTGAGTTAAATTCCCAGGTCGACAAAGTATTATTGGGTGTCTTCATCTGGAGTTTCTCAAATTTCTCAGAAGCAGCCTGAGCTTGGACTTGTGCCCGATTGTTGGCAATAGGCTCGTCCCCTTTTACCGTACTCACGAATCTTATTGGCCGGCCTGAACTTAGTGATTTTTGATGCGCTAGGCAAGGCGCGCTGCTGTTTTACCCGACTGCAAGGAAAGGGTTCGCGTGTATCTTGTATGTTTGTTTGTATTGTAATATTCTTTATTACCTTATAGCTTTCATACTAGACGGATTTATATAATTAAGGCATCTTTAGATACGTCTTGACCGACTAAGTGTTCTTAGATAGGTGAAGTTAAAAAAAAACAAACATGACGGATTTTAGGGACCATATAGTGCGAGTCCCGTTTTTTTTCTTCTTCAGAAGCCCTCGAGTGGGGTATCAAAACGAAGGGTTTTAAGAGGTGATTACAAAAATATATGCCACTTTTATATGTTTAAAAGTAATTCGAAAAAAAAAATTATAACTAAAAGGTTGTAAATAAAAAAAAAGACAATTTAAAGATCAAAAACCCGACTGTTTGAGAAGCGAACTAAAAAGCTGTGAACAAGAAAATCATGCTGTACAGTGATCCTCGCTTCCTAAACAGTCGGGTTTTTGCTGGCAAAAAGATGGGGGATTACTGGACATTAAACATAACTGCTGAAATATAGTTGTGCTCCAAGGAATACAGGCTTGATAACTTAGTTTTATTTCACTTGGCTAGAACCATGTACTGATTGGAGAACAAAGTGGCACAGCATGTTGCTGGCAATATTGATTGTTGCAGTGTTATGTTGCTGGCAACATGGTAATGTTTTTTATTCATGTTTTTTTTTTTAATAATAAGCCAAGTCTTGGTCTCCGTGGAAAGTGGTAAAAAATGAGCAAGCAACATTAAATGCCAGCAAAATATTTAAAATGTAGACCGATAAATAATCGGTCGAACGACTATCGTTTATTTTTTTTATTATTGCTAGACTCGCGCTTGACCACTGTCTCACATGATGGTAAGCGATGATGTGGTCGACGGTGAAGCACGCTTGCCTAGAAGTAACCTATTCACTCTTGACTTAAAGAACACTAGATTGTATCTATCGGGAAACAAAGACCACTCCTTAGCTGTATCTGTCCCAATGTCCATCGAGATTCAGTAACAAATTGTTCCCACAGATGCAAGATCAAGGCGCCCGGCTTCGCTCACCTGGCTGCGCTCGAGAAGATCGGCAAGAACTCCATGTTAGCCGACATCGTAGCCATCATAGGAACCCTGGACGTCGTGTTCGGAGAGATTGACCGATGAAAAACCGAATATAGGCGCAAAATACCGGTAAAACGAGGAAACGGACGGAAAAATTACCGAAAACGGCCAAGTTCTAGATTCTCATGTCAAATGTTCAACGATTTACGGTTTTCGGTAATTTACGGTTTTCCGGTAAACTCCGATTTATAGTTAAGAGTAACATTCTTAGTATAAAATGTCAAAGTGTAGATTCCTGTGTACATTTTTTAAGTTTTAATCAATAAATTATTGTTGTATAATTTTTGAAGCTTATTCGTGTAAATAACCAGGTTATTTTCAACAATCCCTACGTAGCCGCGATGCATTGTACCAATACCAAGGAAAATAATAAAAACTAGAATTATATTATAACTGGGAGTTTTTTTAACCGACTTCAAAAAAAGGAGGAGGTTCTCAATTCGTCGGAATCTGGTGTTGAATTGAATTGAAACTGAATCTCAATTCATCAGGTGTATTAAATATTAAATTCAATAAAATCTTCTATTTTTTATGTATGTTACCGATTACTCAAGGGTATACTTCCCAGGTGGTCCCATGCTTATCAGGTCAGGATCTGATGATGGGATCCTGCAGAAATCGAGGGAACTCCTCAAATATTATAGGCAATCATATAGCGATTTTGTTATTTTCATCAACAAAGTATCATTTGGTGAAGTGGAACTGATGAAGAATACGACAGATGGCCACTGGAACTCCTTAATGCTAAGTATGACACGGATGTAAGATATCTCGAAGAGTTAACCGACTATGATGAAGCTCACTATAAAAACTAAAAAGAAAAATAAAAAACCTACAAACAAAAAAATCAAACCGACTTCCAAAAGAAAAACAGCAAACAATAGGTACCAAAGACCACCGACCGACTTCGGAAAAGAAAGTAATTTTTCGGTTTGTAGCGTTTTGTTTTGGAAGTCGGTTTGATTTTTCGTTAAAAAAAAATTTTGAGGATTCAATATTCACACATTTTCATACTGGCTGTGATCGAACCCACAATAATTTTGGATAAAAATACACATGCTGTATTACACCATCCGGTAGTGTCGTTAATAAGAATTAAACTTGAGGAAAGAAAAGTTTTTAACAAAAGAAAATGATGCCAATGGCCCCAAGACATTACATACATATTTTTTTAGTAAAAAAAAAATTAGCACCGGCTTCAGACTTTCTTGCCAAAGCTTGCTGTCAAGCTTTGGCAAGAAAGACTGGTTTTCAGGTTAATGTTGAGTTTGACAAATACTCAACTTCAAATTCTTAATTCAGAAAAAAGGAGTACATAGGGTCCAAAATAGTCAATTTAAATAAAAAAACACATACAATTTATGAATAACCTTTTATCGTTAGGTCACGTCTGCGGTGTTTTATTTGACCCTGTAATAAAAGCTTTAGAAGTGGCAGTAACTCCAGTTTAAATAGTAAAACGAATTATAGCTAGCACGAGGAACGCCTTCGCAGAACTGCAGGAAGAACCAGAATTAGGCGGAGACAAAAGACGTATTTTTCTCCGTAAGTCTTCCATATCCATTAGGTCTGAAACAAAAGAAGCTATCATACAATTGTTATAAAAAAAAATCGTAACCAATTACTATTACAATGGCATTTAACAAGTAAAATTAAAAAAAAAACCCCGACACATATCCATTTCATGCTACATAATGTATCTAATAGTACACACGCTTCGATCAACAATCTACTGAACACGTAATTATGACACGATATCTTGCGAAAACACCCCGATTCAAACAATAAAACGCCCATAACTTTAGAACGGCTGAACCGATTTTCATAAAACGTAGCTAAGAACACTCTAGATAGTCACCTTTCCATCAAAAAACCGCCCAAGTGCGTGTCGGACTTCGTACATTTAGTGTCCCGTACCAAACCGCAAAATCAAGTTGGTTGGTAGGCAAAATGTAAGCATTTTAAAGAAAATTCTGATTTAAATAACAATATATTGGTATTTGTTGGTATTGGTAAAATAAACGTAAACATTATCACCAAATTTCAAGTTTACCCCATTGAGTGGAGTCGTTGTTTACAGCTCGTTTTGTAGATAAATACTATATTTTTTGTTTTAAAACATATTGGAAAACAAATGCATGAAAAGCCACCACACACTTTTGTGCTGAACGGTTGTGGTCGTGCGTCGACAGGGAATTATTGCCGTCGGATACATACACTTTTGTGAGTGACGCGCATGGGTCGCGGCGCTGGCTTGACCACTGTGTTGTGACTAGCGCCGCGCGCCTGGCTGTTGTTGGCGCGTCGGTTCTTTATGACATTTATTGGTCTGACCACTATCCTGTTCAGCTGGAGTGTGATTTAGGTTTAATAAAACCAAAAGTAATGCCTACTGATATTTGTATAAATTATGTGATTTGGGGCGAAAGGGACCAAAATGAAATCCGTGCATATAGTGAGCTATGTCATACTAAACTGAGGAATATTGATTTTCCGCCAGAAATGACTAGTTGCGCTAATAACATGTGTTATAACATAGAACACAGACATTGTTTAGATAAACTATACGATGAATTCATTTGTATACTGTCAGATGCGGCCATATGTACAGGAATTGTTAAAAGGAAACGTAGGAAAGGTAACATAGCTGGGTGGAACAGATATGTCAGGGACGCTCATGTGAAGGCTAGGCATTATTGCCGGATATGGGTACAACATGGGAAGCCCTCTGTCGGGTATGTTTACGATAGCATGTGTGAATCCAGGAAGCTTTTTAAATCCCAATTGAAGTGTTGTCAGGATAACGAGCAAAAGATCAAAATGGACATTATTGCAGACCGCCACTTTAAGAAGGATTTTAAAGGTTTCTGGAAAAAAACAAATAAGTTGAATCCGAAGCCTGGTCATCCTGTGAGTGTTGCTGGCGTGCATGAACCACAGAAAATTGCAAATCTTTTCCAAAAGCTTTTTAAGGTTGAGTCGCCATTGGGTACGGCATCGCGGACGCTTGATGTTGACTGTGGAGCCGGAGATCTTAAAGTCAGGTTTTCAGCCAAAGATGTGGCAAAAATTATCAAAGGCATGGTAAGAGGTAAATCTCCTGGACACGACAGCCTCAGCATCGAGCATTTGCAAAATGCAGGCTGTCACTTACCGCGTGTTCTGGCTATGTTTTTTAATTTATGTGTTCGCCATTCTTACCTACCAGATAAATTGATGCTCACGGTTGTTGTGCCAATATCTAAAAATAAAACCGGAGATACTTCCGATTTACTAAATTACAGACCGATTTCGTTAGCCACTGTTATAGCGAAAGTACTGGACAGTCTGCTTGACCAACAGCTGGCAAAGCATATCAAGCTCCATGACGCGCAATTTGGCTTTAGATCTGGTTTGTCCACGGAGAGTGCCATCATGTGCCTCAAGCAGACTGTTCAATATTACAGTGATCGGAAAACTCCTATTTTTGCTTGCTTTCTGGACCTTTCGAAAGCTTTCGACCTAGTTTCATATGATAAGCTATAGGAGAAGCTGGAAACTGAGACAGATTGCAACCCGGAAGTTATTTCTGTTTTTAGGTATTGGTACAACAACCAGAAAAATACTGTACGATGGGCAAACTCGTTCTCGGATGTGTATAGGTTGCAATGCGGGGTGAGACAGGGTGCACTAATCTCCCCTAAGCTATTCAACCTATACATTAACCGGCTTGTCGGAGAGCTCAGTAGTACCAATGTCGGGTGTCACATTGACGGAATCTGTGTGAACAACATAAGTTACGCAGATGGTAATGCTGAGTCCATCGATTGGAGGGTTGCGTAAGTTGGTACGTGTCTGTGAATCTTATGCGGAGGCCCATGGGCTCAGATACAATGCTAAGAAAAGTGAGCTGTTAGTGTTTAAGGGGCGTGGCAAAAGCTACGAGACTGTACCCTCAGTCACATTAGCAGGAACCGCCTTAAACAGAGTGTCACAGTTCAAGTATCTGGGCCACTGGGTCTCCGAAACCTTAAGGACAACGCGGATGTGGAAAGAGCACGTAGGGCGTTGGCTGTTCGGTGTAACATGTTGGCCCGCAGGTTCGCACGAAGCAGTAATCAAGTCAAAGTTACACTTTTTAAGTCTTACTGCCAAACTCTTTACACGTGCAGCCTGTGGGTTAACTACACACAAGGAGCATACAGCGCCTTGCGTGTTCAATACAACAACGCGTTCAGGGTGCTGCTGGGGCTGCCGCGATTCTGCAGTGCATCAACTATGTTCGCAGAAGCGCACACGGATGGCTTTAATGCCCTAATAAGAAAACAATGTGCGTCGCTGCTGCGTCGCGTTAGGTCCAGCAGCAACAGCTTACTAAGCGTGTTCGCGGACAGGTGGGACTCTCCACTGCTGCGTCACTGCGCTTACACACTGCCTTGTGAGCAGTGGACAGTTCCTCCGCGTCAAATTTTAATTTGTTGCCTCTTTTGTGTTATCACTGGTTATTGTTTGTATCTTTTTATGTGATGTAATTGTTTTTCTTCGTTGTATTTTGTGTTGCTTATTTTGTAATGTTTATTGTGTATGTCGCATCATGGCTGGCCGATAGATGCAAACCATCGGGAAGTCAGGATGTATTCCCTTAGGTTAAGACATCGTGTATGGGCAGGTCGGTGGGTACAGTCGTGCAAATGAAATAACATAAATTATTCGATACACTGGGTTTATTTAAATAGTTCACAGTTACAATCTTGCTCACTAATATTACTGATCGATACCGATTCTACAACGTCTTCTTCTAGGGCGGTCAGTACTCAACTCTTATATACTGTGTCCCCACCACACAGGTCGTTAGAGGAAGCGCGCCACAGCGTAGTTGTTCTTGATTTGCCGACAGGTGGCGTGCTCGTGATTTGTTTTGACGTCCGTACTATTGACTAAACCCGACACGGCCATCCTGCGATACAGGCGTCCTCGTCTGTTCCTCATTGTCAGGTTTTAACAGTGTATCGAATCATGTGGAAATCCTCAATGGATGTCCTCAGCCCTTGGGGAAAGCTGAGGGGTCTGTCAGACTCTTACTGACTAAAACCACATGGTGTTCTCTAGGCCGTAATTCCTATTGAGAGGCGAGCGTGGAACACAGCACGTCGCCTTCTCTGGCCTCTCTCAGGTGACAGACTCCCCAAATCTATCACCCGCAGGCATTATCTTCTTGTCCTTGCTCCATGCCATCTCATGTCGTGTTGCGCTACACGTTCTTAGTCCACTCCGTTCTACCAGTCTCCCATCATACAAGGGAAGTTTTCTGAAACACACAAAATCTCCACACAGTATTCGCTCGTCCAATCCTGACTCATACTCTAGGTGAGTGAGGAAACATTTTGCATAGTTACACATCGAAAGGATCACTGGTCTAGGTATTTCTTTACAACAGAAAACCCCTACAGTTACAATCAAGCTGGTCTAAATCGTCACCCACCAATGCAGGTGAGATTCCTGCAGCACCTCTAAAGGATCACTGGTCTAGGTATTTCTTTACAACAGAAAACCCCTACAGTTACAATCAAGCTGGTCTGAATCGTCACCCACTAAAGCAGGTGAGACTCCTACAGCGCAGTTACAGTCAAGCTGGTCTGAATCGTCACCCACTAAAGCAGGTGAGACTCCTACAGCGCAGTTACAGTCAAGCTGGTCTGAATCGTCACCCACTAAAGCAGGTGAGACTCCTACAGCGCAGTTACAGTCAAGCTGGTCAGAATCGTCACCCACTAAAGCAGGTGAGACTCCTACAGCGCAGTTACAGTCAAGCTGGTCTGAATCGTCACCCACTAAAGCAGGTGAGACTCCTACAGCGCAGTTACAGTCAAGCTGGTCTGAATCGTCACCCACTAAAGCAGGTGAGACTCCTACAGCGCAGTTACAGTCAAGCTGGTCTGAATCGTCACCCACTAAAGCAGGTGAGACTCCTACAGCGCAGTTACAGTCAAGCTGGTCTGAATCGTCACCCACTAAAGCAGGTGAGACTCCTACAGCACAGTTACAGTCAAGCTGGTCTGAATCGTCACCCACTAAAGCAGGTGAGACTCCTACAGCGCAGTTACAGTCAAACTGGTCTGAATCGTCACCCACTAAAGCAGGTGAGACTCCTACAGCACAGTTACAGTCAAGCTGGTCTGAATCGTCACCCACTAAAGCAGGTGAGACTCCTACAGCGCATCACAGATCAACACCCACAACAGCACGAGTGATCTTGACATCCCATTTACAAAAATGATCATCTTCCACAAAAGTAGAAAAGACCACATACTAATTGATCATTCCAAAGATTCTATTATAGCTTCGGAATTATCTACACTTAAGGTGCGAGAGCTTATGGAAAATGTTTCCTCTGACTCCAAGGGCGTATTATTAATTACAGGTACAAAAGACATACCGAACTCATCATCTGTCGTCACGGTCCATTCATCATCATCATCACCATCATTTTCGCAAATTTCCAAATAACCTTCTTGCCCTTTAGGTACTTACTTAAATTTTACTACCCTTAAATTTTTATTAGCAATTTTATAAATTCTGATAATCAAAATTAGAATACCAAAATTATTTAAATTTTCGTAATGAGGGCTTGACGATTCGAACGTCATCAACATTAACATGGTGACCTCACCTCTGGCGTGACTATGTGAGTTTACCTTCTTTCAACGTCATAATTCAAAATGAACCTTCTGCAAGGTCTCTAACATAAACATGAACATTCACACCAGACATAGTGTCACACAGACTTACAGGTGCCATACAGGCCTTCAGTTGACACACAGGCTCACAGTTGCCACACAGGTCAACAGCTGCCACACAACGCTCGGCTACTCCTGATCAAAATAGATCATTGGGTTCGTGAAAATAGGGAAATTTTAGAACTACTCTTTAACTGAATCATTACCCTGGGCCATGTACCACAAATCGATCCAAACCAACTTTAAAAATTCTGCTGCTGCAAAAACTGTCAAGCTTAAAGAAACCCTCGAGTAAAATCTTCAACGCCACGGCCCTCTAGCCGACCAGCAATTGTATTGCTCTCACAACGGTCTCTAGACCCCGACCTCCACCAGAATCCACTGGTACGGTCAATCATAATATATTCGATAGACTGAATTACTAGACACTTTAAGCTTGCTCATCATCATCAAAATTCCTTTAACATCAACATCGACTGGTACATGACCCGTTGGCATCTTCCCTAACCTACCGCGTGCATACTTGTAGGTCCTAAGCATTCCTATTTAAAGCTTTCATTGTATAACTATCACTGTCCTGTCATAATAACCTATCGCGGACTTAATAAAGGGCCCATTTAGTTTTCACACTAGAGTTGCCCACACAACACTATTGATTAGAAAAAGATCCGACGATCAACAACTAAATAAAGTAATTTTAACATTTCCGTTAATCTTTACCATAATTCAAAGGCAATGCATACTCAACGACACCTCTTCGTAGACCCATCGCCACATGTTACTCATGAGGGGCGGTCCAGAATTTGTCGCATGAGTAGACATGTTAATCAGATTTGGTTTCACTACCACTGTTATCAACTATGATGTCTAATACTCAAGGAACTTGGTGATCGAGGATCCTTCCCAAAAGATTCGCACTTTTTACTCAAAGATTTACATACCGACTGCTAACAAAAGGGAAACAACTAACCCTGATAATATTAAGGAGCTTCACGAATTAATTTGGATCAAAATCTTTAAAATTAAATATCAACAGTAACCATTTACTATCGCTCACTACCTCAGTTTTTATGTAAGGAAAACGATCGCGAGATCTACTGCTATCCTAATGTTACTTTGAAAGTAAGCAAGTGAATTCAGATCTGAAGACGGTGGTCGTAAATCGTGACGCAACATAAGATTTGTTCTGAATACACGTAAATGACCAGTACCGTTACTAACTCGATACAATTGCGATGGCCCTACGTCATTACTAACTGGCTTTGTTACTGAAAATCTCCTTCTTATGGGATATCTCATCCTAAAGTTCGTATTGAACCAAAACTTGAAACTATACTGCCAATAGGAAACTCATTACCCAACTAATTGCTTTTTACAAGTGTGTCTTAATTACCTAGTGATAGTGCTAGATATAACCACTACCAATTCGGTGATCAAACATGAACACTTAAAACTCGAAATAGCATCTCTTCAGAAGAGAACTTTCCACCTCACTATCGAAATAACATGGAAGCGACTCACCGAGTATTCCATTTCAAACTTGCGCGCTCCCAACCTCAAACTGCTAGTCTGCCGTTCCTCCTAATCTCTCAGATGTTGACAGGTCAGCCTTCGCATACAGCATCTGAACTGCTAGCAGCAGCAGAGGCTCCACTGCGATACAATATGGTATCTGAAACATGAAAAACACTACGAGAGTACTTGTTTACACGGTTATCTTAACCATACACAGCTTTGATGGAAATTAACCGGTGTAGTAACCTAAACCGGCACGGCAAAATGGGTTATTATGAACACTGAATGTGAATGCAGAGACCTTCAGTGTCTGACTACAATGTCCCAAGTGCCCAGGTAGGTATTCTTACTTCCAAACAATGATAGTCAGCCAAGGCCAGTCAAGGGCTACCGCCAGTGATAGTAGAATAATAACCCTTCAACAACACCCAACTTGACCATCGATAACTAACATGAAATTATAACCTAACACGGGCCACCCCGACGATCCATTGACCGCCACAAAACCAGAATTTTGAATAATTGAACACTCTTGGCCATAGTCAATAACAAAATGAAAACGACTTACCAGATTGGCTTAAAGATCCATGTGTATGGATCTTTCCACACGTCCACACGCTCCTCCTTGACCTGTCCAGCTCCTTGGTTGTTGCTAGCTTCCTTGCTGCTCCGCTCTAGACTGTTTTTTTTTTTATTCTAGACTGAGGGTAGTCGCAGAAACGAATCACTACCGTTTTTTTTTTCTCAACTGACACCGCATTTTTTTTGCAAGAATGTAACCGCCATTTTCACTAGCATTGTTTTTACGTGTGATCTCATTAGCACGACCGAATCCCAATTCTGATGTCGCATCATGGCTGGCCGATAGATGCAAACCATCGGGAAGTCAGGATGTATTCCCTTAGGTTAAGACATCGTGTATGGGCAGGTCGGTGGGTACAGTCGTGCAAATGAAATAACATAAATTATTCGATACACTGGGTTTATTTAAATAGTTCACAGTTACAATCTTGCTCACTAATATTACTGATCGATACCGATTCTACAACGTCTTCTTCTAGGGCGGTCAGTACTCAACTCTTATATACTGTGTCCCCACCACACAGGTCGTTAGAGGAAGCGCGCCACAGCGTAGTTGTTCTTGATTTGCCGACAGGTGGCGTGCTCGTGATTTGTTTTGACGTCCGTACTATTGACTAAACCCGACATGTATTTCATTCTATGTTTTGTAAGTGTACCTATGGACAGAAAGTCTGAAAATAAACGATAATTATTTGTGGGCGCAGCGGAAAAAGGGCAGTAGGTAGGTTGGGTGCAGGATTGGAGCTTTGAATAATAATGTCCTTCGATAGTTTTAGCAGTGGAGTTTCACTATAGTTGAATGCTGGTAAGCCACCCACAGAGTCTGTTTGTCACACACAACACTTATATTTGAGTTTTCTTTGAGAACGAGAGGAACGGGAGCGCACACGCGTTACCGGAGTTGCGATTTTTTGACAACTGACGAGCGGAATGACCGGATGACCGGAAATAGGGGGTAGGAAAGGGTGTGCGCGGGAGTTAAGGATTGGTCCTCGTGTATTTGATTGAATGATGTGAAATGAATGTAAGTGTTGCTATTTTAATAATTTGAGTGCGTGAGTAAATATTTATAATATTTAATTTATATTTTTAATATGGCGCAGACAACTCCCCCGGACTAGAGGTTTCCTCTAAACAATTTAAGAATTAAGATATTAAAAGAGAATAAGAGTAGTAATATTAAAAAAAAAAAATTGAGTAATATTAAATTTACTGCGAAGGTAACGGACAAATCCGAACTACTGGCCTTATATATGAACCAGTCGCGGTTTTTACTTTAACTGTTCTTATAATTTTGTCCTGTCCAGGATAAACCACATCTACTATCCCTAGAGGCCAACTAAGAGGATGAGAGTGATTGTCTTTAATTACGACAATAGTACCTAACTCGATAGGTTTTGAGGGAGAGTTCCATTTTTCTCTTTCTTGCAAAGACGTAAGATATTCTTTATTCCAGCGTTGCCAAAATGAATGAGTTATTTTATTGAGTAATTGATAGCGTGATAAGCGATTATCAGCGATGTCGGTGACATCTTCAGCGGGTAAGAATTTGAGTGGAGTTATGTTTAAAAAATGATTAGGCGTTAATGCGGTAATATCGGAAGGATCCGAATTCAAGACACATAGAGGTCGGCTATTTAGCAAATTTTCGATTTGAACAAGCACAATACTAAATTCTTCGTAAGTGAGTATTTGAGATCCTATGACTTTGTAAAGATGAGTTTTGACACAACGAACACTTATTTCGCTGAGTCCGTTAAAATGCGGACCGTAAGGCGGACTATGCTTAAATTGTACGCGATGCTCAGACAATAACTGTTGACTAATATAATTAATATGCGATTTGGACTGTATGAGAGAGTAAATTTCATTGAGTTTACGTTTTGCTCCAATAAAATTGGTACCTCCATCGCTATATATTAGCGAAACAGGACCTCTGCGAGATATAAAGCGCTTAAAAGTGGCGAGAAATAAATCAGAACTAAGATCAGAAACAAGTTCCAAGTGTAATGCTTTAGTCGTTAAACATACAAATAAACAAATATAAGCCTTTTGGCTTTTGATTCCACGTTTGTGAATATGAGTTATGAAAAAAGGTCCAGCGTAGTCAACAGCGGTGTGAACAAATGGTTTCACGTCTGAAACTCGAAAAGCGGGCAGATCACCCATTGGAGGGTAAGTATTTTTTGGATTGAGTCTAAAACACTTATTACATTTGTGAACTATTTGTCTTACTAAATTTCTAGCGGAAATTATCCAAATTTTTTGTCTTATCATAGATAATAAAAGAGCGGGACCTGTATGAAGATTAACGATATGATAATAACCAAATATGAGGTTAGTTACGCGATCTTTTTGCGGTAGTAATATCGGATGCTTTTGGCCGTAATCGAGTTGAGAGTGAGTTAATCTTCCACCTACTCGTAAGATATTAGAAGAGTCGATAAACGGATTAAGCTTTAAGACTTTTTTATTTATTGGTTTATTTAATTTTAAGTTGTCCATATCTTCCGAAAAGTGTAAATTTTGGACATATTTTATGAGATATATTTCAGCGGTATCTAAATCTGAGACTGTTATAGATCCATGAGATTTAAGACGTTTAGAAAAGCGTAGAATAAATACTACGATGCGAAGTAATTTTGAGTAACTAGAGACGCGATCAATTAATTCTTGAATAGGACGAGTAGTTTCAGGTTGAATGACCTTAGCGGATAGAGTAGTAGTTTTCGTTTCCATGAATTTACTTCAAATTAATTAATTTCAAATGTTTTAATAGGCCATTGCCATATGGGAGATGAGAACCAATGAGGAGCGTTAAACCAAAATTATTATTATTAATGTCCTGTTTCTCGATGAATCTATGAATGATCTATCCTAAACGTAATTTACATGGATTAGGCAACTTTCCCCTATGTGGGATAGATTTCCCAAAATATAGAGATCGGCAAAAATCGCTTATACTCTGACAATATTAGAG
Organism: Orthosia gracilis; assembly: GCA_947562075.1. Taxonomy (NCBI): domain Eukaryota; kingdom Metazoa; phylum Arthropoda; class Insecta; order Lepidoptera; family Noctuidae; genus Orthosia; species Orthosia gracilis. The sequence goes on from OX387267.1 coordinate 10,259,071, forward strand.
TTAATGTTTTTTACTATCCATACATTTGTAGATAGAAATCCAAAGTACCGGCCAGTTTTACAAATAAAGCATTTTGATTTTTGTTCTGAGAGACATAGAATGATTTCAAAAAGCGTGGAAACTATCCTACACCCTGTATAGTAGTCAACTGAATAATAGGCCACTGTTTTAATAGGCCATTGCCATATGGGAGATGAGAACCAATGAGGAGAGCGTTAAACCAAAATTCTAGTTTTGAAAGTAATTTCGGCGTTATAGGACGAGAAACAATATCAGCGGGGTTCTCTTGTCCATTAATATGAAACCAATGTTTAGCGGGTAATTTAGAATTTATTTCCGTTATCCGATTTGCGACAAATGTGTGAAATTTATTTGCGGGTGAGTGTATCCACGTTAGTGTTACGGTTGAGTCAGAGAATGCGTAAATTTTGTCAATTTGACAGCGTTTGCTTAGAGTATCTTTCACAGCGGTGAGAAGATTAGCTAATAAGAGTGCAGCGCATAGTTCCAAGCGAGCCAGCGGCATTTTATTGAGTGAAGCGACGCGTGATTTCGAGGTGAGTAGAGTAACAGATCCGTGATCTATATCATTAGCGCTAAATATACGGCTGCACCATAGCAGCGCTCACTAGCGTCTGCGAAACCGAGGAGTGTCACGTGAGTATCCGAAGTTATACCTACATGACGCGGGATTTTAATTTGTTCGAGATAAGTGAGTTCGTTGTGGAATTGATTCCACTTATTTTCAATATGCGTAGGTACTGGACTATCCCAATCAAGTTCATGTTTCCAACATTCTTGAACGAGCAACTTCATAAATGCTGTCACAAGAGCGATAAGACCTAACGGGTCGAAAAGACGAGCGGTTGCGGAGAGAATTGTGCGTTTTGTGCATATGAGAGAAATAGCGTTAATTTTAAATTGAAAGGTGTCTTCTACAGGATTCCACTGCATACCTACAATTTTCACGTTTGAATTAGCGTCTGTGTCGAAATTAATATTTTGTGGATTTTTATGCGAAGCGGGGATGTTATCCATTAATTGAGAACAATTTGAGACCCATTTTATAAGATTGAAACCTCCGGACTTAAACATAGCGACCATTTCGCGGTGAGTTTTTTCGGCTTTATCAACTCCATCTAATAAACATATATAATCGTCCATATACATATGCCTATTTTCAGCCTCGTATGCGGCTAGTGGGTACTGATCTTTACTTTCAGCAGCAAGTTGGCGAATCACCCTCATAGCCAAGTATGGCGAACTTGAAACACCAAAAGAAACCCTATTGAATTCGTAAGTTTCTAGTTTACTAGCGTTATCGAACCTATATAAAATGCGTTGAAAGGCGTGATGTTTAGAGTCGAGTTTTAATTGAAAATACATCTTCTCGATGTCAGCTGCAACAGCGACGGAGAACATGCGTAAATTTATGAGTAAGTCAAATATGTTACTTTGTAAATTAGGACCAATATATAAAATGTCATTAAGAGATTTACCTGATGAAGTTTTACAACTAGCATCAAGTACTATGCGTATTTTAGACGACTGTTTATCGGGGCGATAAACAGCGTGATGCGGAATATAATAATGCGGAATTTCAAAGGAGGGATTATCAACTTTGGACAGATATCCTTGATCTATGTAGTCTTGAATAGTGGCGTTATAATTTTTACGAATATCGGGATGCGAATCTAATTTCTTTTCTAAATTTATGAGACGTCGGTGAGCAATAGCGTAAGAATTTCCTAATTCAGAATATGGAGTTTTAAACGGTAACTGTACAGTATATCTGCCAGTACCATCACGTGATTGCGTAGAGTTAAAGATAAGGCCACAGGCCTCATCATCAGGGCTCCTGTGAACTTTATCAGGGACGTTTTCTAATTCCCAAAAGCGTTGAGTGAGATTTTCAAGTGAGTTAGATGCGGTAGCGCAGAAAAAAGATTTATTATTATATGTATTATTATTTTGGAAGATAGGAGTGCGAGTATCTAAGCGGTTATCACAATCTGCCCTACCCATGGCAATGTAACCTAGTGTAGTCTGTACAGCGACGACCGATGAACCGGGTATTGTAACCTTTCCACTTCCTAATAGGAACGGGAATAACTCGTTGCCAATTAGACAATCGATCTCGGCCGGTAAATGGAATGCATCATCAGCCATAGGTAAGTTGCGTAAGTGAATTAGTTTTGACGTATCTATAGGTAGACTAGGTAAGCCGTCGGTAATATTTTCTATTACGCGAGCATGGATAATATACGAGCAGCGTGAATCAAAGCGGGAAAATATTTTAAATTTCGTAAATCCAATAGCAGATATTTTAGATTGGCCTATACCAAGAATGGTTGAGTTATCAGGAGTAATGACTAAATTAAGGCGTTCACAACACGACTTTGTAATAAAATTACTCATTGAACCCGTATCTAGAAACACGCGAACCTTATTTGGATTCTTATTTTTATAAACGTATACAGAAGCAGTAGGTAATAAAACTGTAGTACTATTACTATCGATATTACAAGTAGAAGCGGTCATTGATAACGCAAGATCATTTAAATTTTGGCGCGCAAACTTATCAGCGGCGGCGGCGACCGAAGAAACATTCGACACGATCGCGGCAGGCAGAGCGGTAGTGAGGGGAGCGGCGCGGGGCGCGGGCTGCGTGTTGACACACTGATGGCTCAGCGGCGGTGCGTTAGGTTCGACTTCCGATCGCGGGGACATCGGTTTGGTTTTGAAAATATTATGAAAGTTTTCTACGTGTAAGAGCGTATGATGTTTGCGTTGACATGTGGAACAAGTATTTATTGATTTACAGAATTTAGTATCATGAAATCCTAGGCAATTACGACAGAAATGATGTTTATTTACTAGTTCAAATCTAGTACGCGGGTCTTGATTAACAAAAAATGAACATTTATATAGAGGATGCGAGTTAGGATCATTACATATTTTACATGAGCGTTTTTGTATTGCGGGTGAATGAGTATTTGCGAAGAATGCTCGAGTAGTTTTAGAATTTGATGTATTATTATTATAATTATTTGAGGAGTGGGTATTTGAATATGTCGCGATTGCTCGAACAAGTTCACTACCTCCTTATCGAGTTTAGTAAGTGCGACGTGAGTAATAATAAAGTCTGAGAGATCTTCAATATTTAAACGGCGTAAAGCGGCTTCTGCAGAGTAAAATTGTTCGAGGAATGTATCGATAGATTGATTTGGTTTATAGTTAATTATTTGTTGTACGTAAATGGAAGCTTGTACTCGAGTATCTTGGTATTTTTCTAATAGAGAATTCCAAATTATAAGATAATTATTGGCGGTAGGTGTAATACCTGAACAAACGGTTAGTGGTTTGCCGGACAAAGAACCTATTAAATATTGAACTTTTTCGGCGTCTGAGAGATGCAGATTATCGTGGATAAGACTTTTAAAATTCTCGTAAAATGGCGACCAATTATATGGCGAGCCATCAAACGAAACTAACTTGAGGGGCGGTAACTTGCGGTTCAACAAATCATATTTATGAGAATTATCTTGAGTGTTTTTAATAGAATTATTTTGTGTGAGTGTGGATGCTGTATGTACGTAACAATACAGTTCGTCAAAGGATTGTAAGGCGGCGTAGTTCGGTTTTGCGGATGGATCATTTTCTAATCGAGCCATATCACACGAGTCCAGAGTATCCATGAAATTTGATCGTATAATATCTACCGATTGAATGCGTGCTAGAAATTGCGATTGAAATGTTGGATCGGAAACCTTTAGGCTAAGATCGTATATATTCTGCATAATCTGGTAAAGATTCTCCATCTTAGCTTCGAGAAGAGATAGTTTTGAGTAAACCTCGTGTTCATCATCACTGGCTGTCTTCCTTTTTGGTTGTCTTGTTGACGCCATTTTGAGAATAGGTATCTAGTAATAATATAACGTGCGTGGATGCGTTAAATGTTTTTAAATGCGTGAAATAAGCGTTAAATATATATGCGGATATCAAAATATGAATAAACAAATAATTAAATATCTAAAAGAGTGTGCGTTGGATGTGATTTAGCGAGGTTGCTGATGCGGTGCGAAATGCGACAATGGCTGCCGTAATTTCGAAATAATAATTATGTGAGGAAAGCGTTTGCGTATTGTGTGTGGTTAGATGAGTGATTGAGAGAGTATATTAAGTTTTTTATTCGGCGAGAGGGACCAGAACTTGTGGGCGCAGCGGAAAAAGGGCAGTAGGTACTTACGGGTGCAGGATTGGAGCTTTGAATAATAATGTCCTTCGATAGTTTTAGCAGTGGAGTTTTCACTATAGTTGAATGCTGGTAAGCAACCCACAGAGTCTGTTTGTCACACACAACACTTATATTTGAGTTTTCTTTGAGAACGAGAGGAACGGGAGCGCACACGCGTTACCGGAGTTGCGATTTTTTGACAACTGACGGGCGGAATGACCGGATGACCGGAAATAGGGGGTAGGAAAGGGTGTTCGCGGGTGTTAAGGATTGGTCCTCGTGTATTTGATTGAATGATGTGAAATGAATGTAAGTGTTGCTATTTTAATAATTTGAGTGCGTGAGTAAATATTCATAATATTTAATTTATATTTTTAATATGGCGCAGACATTATTATTATTATTACAGTCAGTGCTTTTTTTACAAAATTTTGTTCCGAAGAATTTTTTAACTTCCCATGACCAATGAACTTGAAATATGGTGATAATGTGTATTATTACGTATATTTTACTAACGAATACCAATATATTGATAAATCAATTTTTTTCTTTGAAATTTCCGCATTTTTAGGGTTCCGTAGTCAACAATGAACCCTTATAGTATCGCCATGTGCAAACTCCGACACGCACTTGGCCGGTTTTTTTTAATAGTGGTTGTTAACTACGCTCTGTGACATCTACCAAAGTGATTTTGTCCTAACAAATATGGGTACCTCGCCCACGGAAGCCGCTCAAGTCGTAGTGTTACTGGAATCAGGGCATAGTCAGCGTGCTGTGGCTGCAAGATTGCATCTTAGCCTCTCCGCTGTCAATAGATTGTATGGGGAGATGGGTTATCGGGAGACTGGTTTGTTTCTACCAGATCCTGGAAGGCGAGCTGGCAGAATCTGGTAGAAATCGAGTCACGTCTGAGCAAGATATGGTATATAGCGTCAGTTTCTCTAGGAAATCGTCACTTTAACTCTATTCAACTGCAACAGCGGCTCCGTGAGGTTCGAGGATTGACTGTGTGCGATTCTACCATTAGAAGAAGATTGGTGGAGCGTGGCCTGAAACCTCATAAACCAGCTAATGGCCCAAATTTGACGGTAGAATATCGAAGAGCGCGCCTTAACTTTACATGTGAGCACTTAAATTGGTTATACTTTCATTGGAGCAAAGTTCTCTTTTCTAACGATAGTAAGATCATGCATTATCGTAACGACGGAAGAAAGAAGGTATATCGAAGAGACGGACAGCGTTTTGTATAGTGCTGCATTGAAGAAAGAGCTACGGTGCGGTTTATGGACGGTTTGGGTAGGATACTAAACGCTGATGGAAAAACCGAACTTGCTTTTGTATCTGAACCTCGCTTACCATCATTAAATGGATCACGTTACATAGACGAGTGTCTGGAGCCTAATGTGACATTTTATTGGTGAAGAGATAATTTTTATACGACTATGCCAGGGCTCATACCGCAGGCATTGTAAATGAAGTCGGTATTACGGTTGTTGGCTGGCCAGCAAGAAGCCCGGATATGATTCTTCATCATTCATCATCATTTCTACAACCGACAGATCTCCACTGTTGAACACAGGCCAGGTGTCGCTACTTCGATCGGCCCTGTGCGTCTCACACCCAGCGGATTCCCGCAACCTTAACTAGATACGAGGTTGCCACTCCTGAACTTTTCGGCCACATCGATCATCCATTCTGCGGGTGTACCCCATTGCTGCGAAGTTCATTACCGCGATGTATGTTACTGCGAAAGTTTACTATCGCGACTTTCGTTGTTGCGAAAGTTCTTTACTGCGATGTACGTTACTGCGAAAGATTACCATTGCGAAGTACGTTATCACGAAAGTTCTTTACTGCGATGTACGTTACTGCGATAGTTTACCATTGCGAAGTACGTTATAACGAAAGTCCTTTACTGCGATGTACGTTACTGCGAAAGTTTACCATTGCGACGTACGTTGTCGCGAAAGTTCTTTACTGTGACAATTGCAGTTTCAATAACATGTTATTGTGATTTAGGTCACCTAGGGGGGTTGCTGATACTGGTGATAGTGGAAATATTATATTGTTGGACATGACTAACAAATGAGCAAAAATTGTAAGTCCATTCTGCGTTTATCAGATTCGGTTACGCCGTGAAGAGTCTTCACGGCGTAACCGAATCTGATATTGAAATTGCACCGAAAACTTTGCATACAAAGTTAGTCTTTCCGTCTGTTTGTTACGTCTTCAGTGAAGACGTAAAACCGAAAGTTTTCGGTGCAATTTCAATATATACAACAGTCGGAAATTGACCGGACCAGACACGACACCCGTGTGGTTGGAGGTTCCTATTCAATGGAGGTTTGCAGGACTTCACACCCTGTTCCGCATACCTACCGCCATACTGGTGAATTTATATTGTTAGTATGGATGGACAAAACAAACCTTTATATGTTACTTCTTCATATATTGGTGTTTCTGGTATATTGAATTCCATCTTCATTGATTGCAGTATTTCTTCATAGAATCGTGATTCATTTAGCTTATTCCGAGAATTCTGTTCTCTTATTTTTGCAATACGCATATCTGAAGCGTTAATTATATCCAAGATTCGCTGTTTCCTCTCCTCAAATAGTATAGATTCCGAGATGTTGCGCATCCCGTTGCAACTGTTGCCATAACATCTATTCGCACTCCATATTTTAAAAGGGTTTTCGATATCTGAAAAAAAAAATGAAAAAAACAATGAAAACATTGTTTCAGTAATTACTACGTTTTCATGATCCAATATTGTATGGGCAACATTTTTCCTGTTACAAACATTGTTTCAGGAAAATGTATTTATGTAGAGGGAGGCAAATTGCTGACGATATAGAGTTGCAGCGTTGCTTCCTTTTTTAACCGACTTCAAAAAGGAGGTGGTCCTTAATTCGATTGTTTTTAGGGTTCCGTAGTCAACAAGGCACCCTTATAGTTTCACCATGTCCGTTTGTCTATCCGTCCGTCCACAGCTTAGCTCAGAGACTTTTAGTACTAGAAAGGTATATTTTAGCATTGATATACGTATTAATCACGCCGACAAAGTGGTAATATTGGGGGGTGACCATAAGCTCTTTGAGTAAGGTTATTTTGAGTGTGTATAAGGGATAGATTTATATGACTTGTATACATCTGTCACTTACGCGATATCAAAATAACCTTACTCTAAGACCTTATGGTCACCCCCCTGTACACGTAAAGTGGGGATTTTTTTTTCTCGCCTATTCCATAGTGTGGGGTATCGTTAGATAGGCCATTTAAAAATATTACGGGTCTGTGAAAACCATTTTTCGATTCAGGGATCCGTTTGCGTAAAAGTAAGCTAATTTATGTTAAATTGCTAATTTTTGTTAAGAGACAAGGTGTCCCCCCCTGCCAGCTAAATAGTTGCTTTTGGATATGTGAAAAAAATCACAGCAGTAGTATATGGCACGACAATATGATACTCGGGCATTATGAATCAATTCAAGTCAGATCGGGCAATGTAATGAATTTGTTGCTTTAAACGTCTATATTTATCACATTGACTGGTCATTATGAATAAGTAACGGTTTGTCAATTCGATAATTATGGTCAATGAATTAGTCCAAGAGCGAGCGAGGCAAGCCCGCGCAGCGGGGCTTCGTCGACTTTTTTGCTTAAAGTTGCCTTAGTCGACGGCACGAACTATTTTTTGCACGGGGTTAAAATGAAATCTATCTCATCCGACAACACGTGCGAAAGAGATAGATGCTGTGATGACCAGTAAGAAACTAGTTCGCGTACGAATTAGCACTTTATGACGAAAACGAGCGCGCGAAATTTTATAAACAGACTTTTGGGAGTCTAGACATCATGAAAAAACGACTAAATGTTTATTTTCTAAATATAATCATTTGCATTGTTGAACTACTCATCTATCCCTGTATGGTGGCCGTTTAGCAATTTTCCTTCTTTTTGTAGTATTTATTTCCGCCCAAATATGCGTTAAAATTAGTGTTGAAATATGAAACTTTCGACGCTCACAACTTTCATTTTTTTTCTATTTTGTTTCCATACAGGGCTAGATAATGATAAGAAAAATTGATATCATTTTTTATTTTGAACCTACACCGTCATACAGTGGAGTAATCGCCGGACTGCGTTTGTATGGAAGAATGATCGACTAGTCGACTAGTCGATCATTCTAGACTAGACTAGTGTAACCTTAAATAGTAATCGTGCTCATTTTTTCTATATTTAAACCAATGTCAACATTAAAATAATTTAAAATAAAAACATCTTTTTATTACCTTGCCCAATAAGTGGTGGGCGTTATTCAGAAAGCCCGGTCAATTTAATTATTTCAATAGTTTTTATCATATTGCCTATTCATATCGAGCATTTTTCAAACTACCCGGGCATTATAAACAGTGCCGTATTAATAATTTGGTAATAAGGTCCATTATAATATATATGACGAAATTAAAAGGGAAACTATCACAGCTAAGTAGGCTTAACAATTATCATAAGTTCGATAAATATTTGACCGAATTTCATTTCATCTAAAACTTTTCTACTATTATCGTTTCGCTTTTTTTTTACTTCATGAATTCACGTCTGTCTCTGTCTCAGTTGACCCATTATCAATTTGTTTTTTTTCGTTACTCCGACGTTTCATTTGCCGAAATAAAATTAGTTCGAAGTGTTATGTTCCCGAACATTCATTTTTTATTTTCCACTTTTTAGTTGTGGTACATAATGGACCAGTTCTATAGGCTAGGTACCTACGCGTATAGTGCCCAAAGTGAAGCCAGAATAGATGAACCCAATAACATGAAACTTAAACAAAACCGGTTCAATGAGAGTATACCAGGGTGAATTGTTCACACCTGCGTACCCCTTTAGAGCGTACCAGTGTGATGTTATGTTATGAAATGGTGTAAACAATAAACAGACATGCGATTGCATGTATCCCGAGTGAATTGCCGTCATTTATTGAAGAGTTTTGATGTATTTCGCCGAAGTTCTTCACCAGATCTTAATGAAAATGAGACCACATGACAAGCACCAACTTTCAAATAAAAAAAGAATCATCAAAATCGGTTCACCCAATAAAAAGTTCTAAGGTAACAAACAAAAAAAAAATACAATCGAATTGATAACCTCCTTCTTTTTGCGAAGTCGGTTAAAAAAAAGATTACGATCCCGCGCTTCCTCCTTCCAGTCCAGGCGGAATCTGTCTAGTTCTACCCGCCATCTCCTTCGTGGTCTACCGCAACCCCGTCTCAGGGCACCAGCTCTGTGTTTTTTTGGCCAGTTTGCAATATATTATTATTTTATAGTAATTAATAGGTATTATTTTAGGAACGAAAAAAAAAAAAACTAAAACAAAATAAAAAAAAACCGGCCAAGTGCGAGTCGGACTCGCGCACGAAGGGTTCCGTACGTTTGTTGTATGGCAGCCCCATTTAAATATTTATTTTATTCTGTTTTTAGTATTTGTCGTTATAGCGGCAAACAGAAAAACATTATCTATGAAAATTCCAACTATCTGGCTATCACGGCGCATGAGAGACAGCCTGGCGAAAGACATACAGATAGACGGACAGTTGAGTTTTAGTAATAGGGGCCCGGTTTTACCCTTTGGGTAACCCTAATTATGGTCCGCACTCGTGCATTGTCATCTAAACCAAAAGTATATGCAAAATTTTAGCTCAATCGGTTGAGGATAACTATTTTAAAATTCAATTGCATGATTTCACCTACACATACATATATAACTAACTACCTAATGAACGAATAAAACAAGTTGAATAAAAGCTTATAATAAGTAAAGACCTGTCATCAACATTTTTTACTGTATTTAACATTATGTATAAAACATCGTGAGGAAACCGGCATGTCCATTTTTTTTTTTTTTTTTTTGTGTGGGGTATCATCCAACGAAGAATCCAACGGTGAAGCGGTAGGGCGTGTCAGACTTTTACTGACTAAAACCCAACCCGTGTTCCTTCAGTTGCTTGTGCCAGGGCCGCGGTAACTCTCTTTCAAATTTATCCGCGACCCAAACCGGCATATCCTAGAACCAACTTTGAAGACATGTGATATCCACCAACCCGCACTGAGCCCGCGTGGTGGATTACAGGCCATTGCCTCTCACTGAGAGGAGGCCTGTATCCCAGCAGAAGGCTGATGATAATGATGATTTAGGTATGAATGTTGATAACGGTCTAGTTCTAAATGTTTTGGTATTAAACAGTGACCAGGTAAAGAGCAATTAGGTATTTTAAAACAGCATCGAGGCACTTATCGTACCTATGTGTGTAGTGTAGCAGGATATTGGAAAAAGTTAATAAAAAAATAAAAAATCTCGACTGTGACCCACAAGCTCGCTTAAGCAGTCGGGCTTTTTGTTTATTTTTTTTATTTTTTCTATTTAGATACATTTAAACATATGAGTGTTATATATTTTTGAAGTCAACTCGTAAAACCCTTTATTTTGATACTGCACACTACGGGATAAGAAAAAAAATCTGTCCCCACAATATGGCGCTCAATAACCGCCATTTTTCTATTACCCAATTTTAATGTAGCCAGTGACACTTGCTAAGTTAAGACGTATCGATTGAATCAAGAATCATCAAAATTGGCAAACGCGTTTGTTCTCTAGTACGCCACATAGGAACAAACATACATAGACTGATAAACTCGTTACCCTCCTTCGGCAGTCGGGTAAAAATACAGTACAGTACAGTACATTGCATGCAAGTGGGCGAACTTTGTCATTGCTCTCGACTCCATAACGGCCCCAGCCAAAGCCCAGGGGTATCAAACGACGTCAACACAATCGAAAAAGCTACTTCCGGATCTACTTCTACGGATCTGGATAAATTTTGGCAAAACTATAGATTATAATCTGAAATAGCACAAAGGGTACTTTCATCACGGTATAATGGAGAATACTTGGGATAAGAAAACACTTGGCACGCGGGCGAAGCCGCTGGCAGAAGCTTGTACCTATAAAATATTGTTAGAAATGGATGGCAGACTTTTTTTGGGCGCCGCGCTCAACGCCGCATGAAAATCGACAGGTGATAATATTTTTTTAGGGTTCCGTACCCAAAGGCTAAAAGGGGACCTATTACTAAGACTCCGCGGTCCGTCTGTCTGTCTGTCTGTCACCAGGCTGTATCTCATGAACCGTGATAGCTAGGCAGTTGAAATTTTCACAGATGATGTATTTCTGTTGCCGCTATAACAACAAATACTAAAAACAGAATAAAATATATATTAAGTGGGCTGCCATACAACAAACGTGATTTATTTGCCGAATTTTGCGATTATAGTAAGGAGCCCTTCGCGAGCGAGTCCGACTCGCAATTGGCCGGTTTTTTTTAATTATACCGTGACATGGGTTTGGGATAAAAACAGATACTTACCAGTTTTATTAGGAGACACGTTGATTACTATAAGTAAAATAACGATAAAATAAACGAAGGTAGTTTTGAGAATATTCATTTTAAAAAAGCTGAATGCACTCTGTAACACCCTTTCTGCGTAAACAAACCGATAAGACTATTTGTGGTTTTACCATTCCTAGGATAAAATTTAGAACTTCCTTTTGTTATCAATAAGCTATATTTGTTAAATGAACCTAATGGAATAAAAAATGGCTGGCGTATGTTTTGCTTTATTGTGTCTATAGTACAAATATTTTTAGATGTTTTGTTTTGAGCGTCGTCTCCTTCTTCACTCACTCACACACGTCACTTACAAAAATCAAAATCAAATAGTTTATCTATATATTATCTATATAAAAGTTAGTCGTGTCAGTTACACCACTTATAACTCAAGAACGGCTGGACCAATTTTTATGATTTTTGTGTTTTTGGATTTATCTTTGTCCGGAATAGGATAATAAGAAATAAAACATCGAAAGAATTAACGATAAAAAAAAACATTTTCCCATACATTTTGCGAACACAGCGCCACCTCTGATACATAATGGAAACAAAGCACACACAAAAATGAACATGGCGTTCCGGTATTGCCAGTAGATGGCATTGTCGATTTTTCTGAAACTTATCCTATTATTCTACTAAATAAAACACAAAATGTTTCTATGTCCGTTATAGACTTTGAAACCATCCAACCGATATGCCCCATACTGGTTTCATTAGAAAGGCAATACGAAGATAGTTAAAAACCAAAAAAATAATATTGTTACGTAGGGTTGGTAGATATATAGGGTAGGGTAGATTGTTGGAAATGTAGGCTTGTTGGAAAAATAAGCATAGTGAGAACAATGTAAAAATACGTGACCCGATTACGACGAAGCAAAAGGGAGGGTTATGTTTTGACTGGTATGTGTGTATGTATGTTGATCTGTTTCCTCATAACTTTTAAGCTACATACCATAATTTAATAAATGGGGTGTCATTGGAAGCGTGTTGTTTGTCTGCTGGTAAGATAGGCGGGAAAACTGCATTCCGATATTCATTTGTTTTTTCGAGTTTTACAGTTTTGTTGATAATTCCGTGTATAGCAGAGACTTGTATTAACACAATCAGTTCATTAGATTCAGATATGGATTTAAAGCTTGATTTCATAAGAGAAGAGGCTTAAGCAATAGTGGAAAACTTTTTACCACCTAAATCAAAACAAAGATATCTACATAAAATCATGCGACGATTTTATGAAATGGCACGCTGAGATAAAAGTGAAATCATTATCAGAAAACGTTTTGCTAATATTATATTTCAACGAATTATCAAAGACTTACAAATCTTCAACATTATGGAGCGTGTATTCTATGTTAAAAACAACATCAAGTACTAAACACAATGTACATTTAAAGGCTTTCGAGAGACAAAAATCGTTTCTCAAAAGGTAATCTAATAGATTTACATCGAAAAAATCCAAAGTTTTCACTTCTTAAGAGTTAGAAACTTTCTTAAACCAAGCGCCTGATGACAAAATGTAGAAATGAAGGTAAGCAAATCCTTTTTTTTGACGTGATAACGTCTTTAAAATCGTTTTAGTCGGGTGACATGTTCAGAAACTTGTGTCACACCAAAACCTCACGAGCGCGATCGCAGGTATAACGAGAGAGAGACGGACCGATCTCCCGTCTCATCTCGAGCGCTGCCAGTCATTCCGTGAAACTTGTCACGCGGAATCCTCACGAGCGGAGGCTGGCATAGCGTTCGAGTGAGTGGACCGATCTTCCGTCTCTCTCACTCTAGCGGCATACAAAGGAATGGAGATTTTCTCGTGCGGTTAAGTTTTCGTTGAATGTTTGACGTTATCACGTAAACATCTCGATCGTAAACCTACTTTACAAACAACCAATTTTTTTATTGTAATTGTAACTTTCCAGATATATCTACTTTTCAGGTAGTGTTGGTACTAGGTACTGGAAATAAGTGGCGCTTGCAGAAGTATCGAACTAATAAATATGAAGGTTGATGACATTGAGAAATAAGGTGATATAATACTAGTAAAGTTACGTGTCACTAAAACCAAAGTTGCCCAAACCTTCGTCATTAAAAAAGAATTTAATTTGTAAATATAATAGAAAATAAAGAAAATTCCAACCAATTCATAAATTATCATAAAGGGAAGTGTCTGCGGCAAGTAACTGGTAAAAACAAGATTTCGATTATTCCTAAAAGCCACCTTAATTTGCCAAACTCTATATTCGGGTCACTGCTTTCGCAGAACATCGGCAACTTTGGTAGCCGATTCTGGTGGCGATTTAACTGTCATTAAAAGAAAGGTTGGAGGAGTGTAGTAGCTGAAGGCTACATAGACGAGTCAGTGGAAAATAAAACTAAGATATGACACCGACTAACAGAAATGACAAATCTGCATTCCACTGAGTCTCCAAAACCAAGCACTTCAAAAAATTATCCAGTTCAATCAAAAAATATTGGTGTACCAGCTGAAGCTGTCCCCAACATTCACCCAAAAATCCTTGGATACTGTAGAAACTCAAGTTTCCCAGAAAATATCAACATACCCGGAAAAACCTATCATTAACTAAACTAATTGAAAAAGTTGACTTAATCCTTTGGACTCCTCCTGAATCCAACTAAATCTCAAGCGCTCATTATTGGTGGCAAATACATGCTCAATCTGTTGGGTCCCCAGTCTCTCCCGCCAGTATTGTATAATTCAATGCCCATATATTATTCTAAAAGTGCAAAAACTTGGGCATCCATATACAGGGTGTCCCAGAAATCGACGTCAAGCCGTAAATGGGTGATAGACCAAGTTATAACAGTTCTCAGAAAAATACGAAAAAAAATCTATCTCATGTTTTAAAAAAATTATGTTCACTTTAAAAATTTACTAAAAAATTCAATCCCTGTAATGGTTCTTTAACTCCAATTGCTACAAATCCCATAATTTATCTATTTTTTTTTATTATTATGTAATCTTGAATAATGCTTGTGTAGATTTTTGCCTAAGATTTAAAGCCAACTCCTCCTACTTAGAAGAAAATTAAACTTTTTCAAAACCAAATTATTCAAATTTACTGTTTCGCCCAACTTTACTGTTTCAAACTGCCTTCCTTCGACGGCAATGCATGAACATTTATTGTAATAAAAAAAAAAAAAACTGATAATTTGTTTTTTTTTTCTAAGATGAGAAAACTGGTCCTGACTTAAAGTAAAAAGGTTGAGTCACTATCATAACTTTGCTCTTAAATTACGTAACGTCTCTATCGAACTAGAAACGGAGTTTAGCAAAGCTTTAGGTAAGCTAAAGTCATTTTAAGGCAGTATGGACATTTTGTGTAAAAACCGAGGCTATTTACAAAAAAAAAATTGACCAATTATTGAAAACGTAATCTAGCAAGTGTTACACCATTTTTGAATCCTTATTAAATGCGCCAATTTTTCATGTTACTTGCCAAACTAGCGTAGTACATTTTTTTTTTCAGTACAGTCAGTTAAAGTTGGGCGAAACAGTAAATTTGAATAATTTGGTTTTGAAAAAGTTTAATTTTCTTCTAAGTAGGAGGAGTTGGCTTTAAATTTTAGGCAAAAATCTACACAAGCATTATTCAAGATTACATAATAATAAAAAAATTAGATAAATTATGGGATTTGTAGCAATTGGAGTTAAAGAACCATTACAGGGATTGATTTTTTTAGTAAATTTTTAAAGTGAACATAATTTTTTAAAAACATGAGATAGATTTTTTTTCGTATTTTTCTGAGAACTGTTATAACTTGGTCTATCACCCATTTACGGCTTGACGTCGATTTCTGGGACACCCTGTAGACACTAACCTCTCTTGGGAGGTTCATATCGCTGATGTGAGTAAGAGGATCTTCTACTCTTTTCAGTCTCATAAACGTCTCCAAAAATTCTTACCGTTTCACACTAAGGTCACTCTTGCTCAATCTCTTCTTCTACCGTTCATATCTATGCGGATGTCTGTTTTCTAGATGCAACGGAGGTACTCCTAAACAAACTCGAACGACTGCAGAACTTGTGCATCCGCTTTATTTTTGACCTCCGAAAGTACAACCATGTATCGGAGTTTCGGACCATATCGAAGTGGCTGCCAATTCGGCGTCGCGAGATACTCATATCCTATCCCTTCTTTATACTATCCTGCACAATCCTACTTCTCCTCAATACCTTCGCGAATAGTTTGAGTACCTCGTCCCGAGGGGTTAACCTTGTCGCGCGGCCACTTCGCTTCTCCTTCTTACTTCGCGTCACACTTCTAGCCGCTACAATAGCTCCTTCTCTGTTACTGCAGTGCATCTCTGGAACTCTCTACCACACTCCCTACGTGATAGCCCTTCTCTAGATGTCTTCCAGAGGAAAATTAAGGAGCATTTCCTTTCAACGCATGGAATTATATATATATATGTCTTTATAAACGTAGGTAGATCTTTTATGTATTATTTTGTATGGTTTTCCTAATCGATAACTCCTAATACGTAGTTTTAACAAAGAGGGAATTCCAATAGGTTTATTTATATACCTACCAAATTAAATTACATACAATTGCCTTAAAAAATGTGTTTTGAATAATGGAAATGGTTATTACGTCATTCATTACATCATTTATCAGGAATTACCATCGTAAACAATGACGAATTACGAATTACGATACAAAATTTAGTCTCCGATAAAACCTTTAGCCGCTAAAGCTTAGTTTAGCGGCTATTTTTATCCACCTTGTTTGTACAAGATGCCGAGCCTTTTTATCCGACTACGGCGAAGCAAAAGGAAGAGTTATGTTTTTGACCGGTATGTGTGTGTGTATGTATGTTCACCTGTTCCCTCATAACGTCTAAACTACTTAATGTGATTTGACAAATGAGACACCTTATTTTGTTCACCTCAGTTGGAAGTGACTTGTTTGTCCGCTGGTTATCTATACATATAAAATGCTTTGTCCTGAATGACTGACTGACGGATCAACGCACAGCCTAAACCGCTGATCGCAGAGACCTGAAACTTAGAGGGTGTGTTCTTTCTATGACGTAGGCATCCGATAAGAAAGGTTTTTTGGAAATTCCACCCCGAAGGGGGTAAAAATGGGGTTGGAAGTTTGTATGAAAAATCTAATTCCTTCGGCCAAAATTTTTGATATTTGGTACAAATAGGTACTAAGTAAATCATAAAGGTTGTCATTATAAGATTTTTGAAACTACCCCCAAATGATAATTTAGGGGGTGTTGAAGTTTGTATGTAAGAACCTGATTTATTGGGACAGTAAACTTGAAACTTGACATAAATACCAACCTAAATAAAGAATAAAGGTTTTTATTATTAGTTTTTCAAAACTACCCTAAAATATTATTTAGGGTTTGTTATTTTTTGGGTTAATAAACATGAAACTTGACATAAATAAACAATGAAGAATGATTATTAATGTTTTGAAACAGCCCCCAAAAGACGATTTAGGGGGTATAAAAGTGTTTTTGAAGAGTCTTATTTCTTGGGTTATTAAATTTGAAAGTTGACATAAATACCAACCTAAGTAAACAACAAAGGTTGTCATTATTAGTTTTTCGAATCTGCCCCCAAGAAGCGATATAGGGTGTGTCAAAATTTTCTTGGAGAATCATATTTGTTGGGATAAAAAACTTGAAACTTGACGTAAGTACCAACCCATAAAAACAATAAAGGTTGGGGTTAAGCTAAGAATCTTACTGGACAGGTTATCGTGTTTGACGTAGAGTTCTAGGGGAGCACCAAGCAGGAATTTTCGGCAATTCAACCTGAAAGACCTAGAAATAGGGTGAAAAGGGGCAGCATTTGTTTGTATGGAAAATTTAATTCCTTGGGAATAAAATAAATAATTGAAATTTACTTAAACGTTTTTAAAACTACCCACCGGATAGGGTTAAGGAGTGTTAAAGTCTTTTTGAGGAATCTTACTGCGGAATCTTGCTAAGAACGAACTACGAAAAATAGAAAGAGAAGCAAAGAGTGAATAACATATTTGGGTTGCTCATAACTCTAACTTCAACGGGGCATAATGGGGTTATTAAGTTTTTAGGGGAGGTTTTTATTTTGTGGCGGTACCCTAAAATTTATCTTATTTAAGTCAAATAACGAATCTGCCCAAACCATTAACCATGTATATGTAAGATACCCCATTTTTTATTGATTTAATAATAGCTTATTTTTAGTCGCCTTCACTAACTGCACATGAGAGTCATTTATAGGATAAACAAAATCACGCGAACGAAGTCGCGGGCGAAGTGCTAGTCTATATATATACAAGAAGAAACTGACTGACTGACTGATCGATTAACGCACAGCCAAAACCGCTAGGCCTAGAAATATTAAATTTGGCAGAAAGATTCCTCGAGTGACGTAAGTGAGCACTAAGAAAGGATTTTTGAAAATTCCACCCCTAAGGGGATAAAATAGGGGTTGAAACTTCAAATGACATTTTCTTCGGTTAAGAAGGTAAAACATCTGAAATTGTAGGTTAACGTTACGCACTTGATTAATAAAAAAACAATGAGTTTATTGATTTCCGGAAATTTTAGTTAAAGGTGGCAATTTGTTGGGCTTATATATTTGCTTCTTTTTATAATTTAGGGGAGCAAACGAGAGATATTTGTTTGTATGAAAAGTCTAATTTCTTGGGCAAAGTAAGAAAGGTAACATTAGTTTTTCGCAACTACCCCCAAAACACAACATAAGGGATGTTAAAGTTTGTATGGAAAATCTTATTTCTTGGATTAATAAACTTGAAACTTGGCATAAATATTAACCTAAGTAAATAATAAAAGGATGTCATTAATAGTTTTCGTAACTACACCTAAATGATGATTTGTGGAGTGTAGAAGATCTTGTGTTAATAAACTTGAAATTTGCCACAAATATTAACCTTAATAAATAATATAGGTTGTTATTATTTATTACTTTTTCGGAACTTTCCCCAAAACACTATTTAGGGTCCATTTGAAGCAAATTGGGAAGGTGAAAAAGCTTGAAAGGTGAGTACCTCATGAATTGAGTGCAGCAAACCGACAAACGCGCATCGACTGCTGCGTTACATTACTCAACCGGCACAATAATGAAGGGATTTTAAATCGAATCAACCTGTGATGAAAAGTGGATCCTGTACAATAATCGGAAACGCTCATCGCAATGGCTGAATCCTGGCGAACCAGCCAAATCCTGCCCCAAGCGAAAATTGACTCAAAAAATATCACTTGTGTGCGTTTGGTGGACTAGTGCCGGTGTCGTTCACTACAACTTTCTTAAATCTGGCCAGACGATTACAGCGGATGTCTATTGTCAGCAACTGAAAACCATGATGGAAAAGCTAGCTGCTAAACATCCGAGGCTAGTCAATCGCTCTAGGCCACTGCTACTTCAGGACAACGCTAGACCACACACTGCACAACAGACGGCTACCAAATTAGAGGAGCTTCAATTGGAATTTCTAAGACATCCACCGCACTCCTACTTTTCGAAATTTGGATAACTTCATGCAAGGGAAAAAATTGAACTCCGATGGGGCAGTCCAAAGCGCCTTCAAAGATTTTATTGATTCCCGTGCGAATGGTTTTTTTAGTAAAGGGATCAATGAGATGGCAAAAGTGCATCAATAGCAATGCTACATACTTTGATTAAATAAATATATTATATTAAAAAAAGACGACTTTATGTTCCTTCCTTACAAAACGCCAATTTCATATGTAATGACCTAATATTATGAATGTGAAAGTTTGGATAGATGTGTGAGTAGATGTGTGGATGTATGTTTGTTACTCAATCCGCTAGAACGGCTGAACGGGTCTGGATAAAATTTGGCACAGACATAGAATAAAATAGAACAGCACATAGGCTACATTTCATCCCGCTATAATCTTCAATTGGTATAAGAAAGCACATGCCACGCGGGCGTAGCGGCTGGCAGAAGCTATAGTGACAACTAATTTTTTGATCGGTATGTATGTATGTAAGCATGTATGCATTTATGTTAATATATTCCCTCATAACTTCTAAATGGCTTATGTTTAAATAACCATCAGATCTAGTAAAATGTAACGGCAAAACACACTTTATATTGTCAAAAATAGTAAATGATCACCAAAATTAAATCCCCATTTGAGCGTAAAATTAAGAACAAACAAATTACAACTTGTGACCCTACTTAAAGCAACCAACTCCAAATTATGATTGTTTTATCTAAAAATAGTAAACGAACACAAAAAAATAACAATATTTTCATGTAAAATGACATTTAAATATGTAACATCTTCTTATCCAAATAAATATTCACAAATAAATATTTTTCTTTCTTATCTTATACAAGTAAATTATGCCAGATAAATCATTATATACCTAAAAATATTAAATAAACCCCTAAAGATTGACCCTATGATATTGTAAAATCATTACTAAAGTCTGAGCTTTTTATGACGCTAATTTATAATCCCAACTAACTAAATAGCTATTTTCTATTTCGCGTTTATTCAATAAGGTTATGAAATAAATAACTCGTATACTACTATACTATAAAATATAAACAAATTTAAAAAAATCAGTGTGTGTAAATTAACATTTTAATCATTTAAAAAGTTAATTCAAAAAATCAAAAAAACCGACTGCTTAAAAAGCGAACTAGAAAGACGTAAACAAGATGAAAATCATGCTGTGCAGTCGGAGGATACATTTTCACGATCTGGCTGACCAAAACCAGATGTAAAATCCTTTACTTTGATACCCCACACGATAGGTATGGATGAAAAAAAAATGGTGTCCCACAATATGGCGCCCTAAATCCGCCATTTAATTATTATCCAATCTTAATGCAGCCAATGACACTCGCAGGGTTAAGACGAATCGATTGATATAAGAATCATCAAAATCGGCCAACGCGTTTGGTCATACATACATACTACTGCATATATACTGATAAACACATTACCCTCCTTCGGCGGTAAAAAGCTTTAGCCTACCGCGCGGGTGCGAGACAACTTTGAAGTCGGTTATGTACCATATTAGGTAGTATAGCAATATTTCATGGAAAAATAGAATACGAATTGGCTCATTAAAATTTGGTGGACAATTTACTAAGTTTGGTTTCTTAGTAAAATTTAAAGTACATTATTAACTGAAATAACTAAAACTTCATTTGAAATAACATTAGACATGTTTCCAAATCTTTTTGCAGTCCTTTCAACCGATTTTGAGTTCTATCCCGTAAACAAAAGGATGACATAAAAAGCATAAACCTGTTACCAAAACCAACTGTTTACTACAGCTACCATTTTTCGTATTACCAACGCAATAGAAGTCAAAATCGGTTGAACGGACCGTAAAATGGGCTTATTTAAACGTCTAATGTTAACGCAAATGGAGTATAGAACCATTGTAATTGTAGTTTTTAATTTTTTGGTTTATGTTAAATTTTTTTGCTGATTGGTATACATTTTAGGAAATAGAGGTTATGGTCAATTTTTTTTTTATGGTGGTCTTTATATTTATGCCCCTTCTAAATTACTTATCATAATTTGAAAAATGAGGAATCGTTGAAAGGTTCGTTTGTCCAGATATAGCCTATCGCTGACGTGACATTCAAAGTCAAAGTCAAATATATTTATTCAACTAGGCCAAAAAGCGGCACTTTTGAACGTCAAAGAATTAAAATTAAAATTTACAAATACCTAATAAAAATTGATTCTATCGTGCATTCGGAAAAGTAGCTTGTTATGGAGAAGAACGCACAAGAAACTCCATCAATCTTTTTTTTTTTAAAAATGTGTTTTACAAGATTTACATAAGTACATACATTAATAAATTCATATATGTGAGGACGACGCACCCAGAATAGCGACATTAAATTGAATTATCCTCTGCACACCACTATGAATATGTATGAAATAAAATAAAATATTTATTAGATGTAAGTTGTTTATTAACCGACTTCACGATTACTCAGACTCCTGGACCGATTTGGAAAAATCTTCTTTTGTTCGACAGGGTATAATTCCCAGGTGGTCCCATGTTCATCAGATCAGGTTCTGATGATGGGATCCTGGAGAAATCGGGGAAACTCCTTAAATATTATAGGCATTCATATAACGATTTAAGTATTTTTATCAACGACAACTCAGAAAGTATCATTTGGTGAAGAGAAACTTAAGAAGAAGACCACAGATGGCCACTGGAGCTCTTTAATGATAAGTATGTCACGGGTATAAGATATATCGAATATTTAACCAACTATGATGAAGCAAATACTTATAAATACATGGTATTGATGAAAATGGTACCATCAAACTGATCTGATGATGAAGCCGGAAGGTTAGGCACTGGAACTCCGAAATAAAACAATGTATCCTAGTCGTGTTTGGGCTTATTGGAATCTTCATGAAATGAACTTTGGCTATAAATAATTTTCATGGCAATTGGAGTTACTTACCAAAACTAAAAAGGTATAAATTAAAAACATTTTAACAAAAACATCAAACTGACTTCTAAAACAAAACACCACAAAGTTCTTTTTCGAAGTCGGTGTCATAAAACGTAAAACAATAGGTGGCAAAGACACCGACTTTTAAAAAGAAAGTTATTAACCGACTTCAGAAGGAGGTTCTCAGTTTGACCTCAGGTATGTTTGTTTGTCCGCGATTTTCTCGCATTTAGCTGAACCGATTTCGATGCGGTTTTCTTAAAAGTATTTGTTCCATTCTGGAGTAGGTTTTGGTAAACAACAAATGGATACTTCGTGACGTCGTCAGCATGGATCTGTTACATATATTTTTGTTTGTATGTGTGTATTTCACGAATTTCACCGAAACTAGTAATTGGATCATGATCATTCTTTTTTTATTGGATTAAGTATCTGTCACGCAACCTTAACCAGGTCATCGGGCCACCTAGTGGGAGGCCTTCCAATGAATCGCGCGCGCGTTTCGTTAATGCGCTGGATGCGAGACGCATGGGATCGGTCAATGTGGCGACGCCTATGTCAAGTAGCAGTTGCTTCTGTCGACAGCTGCAGTTGCCTATGTCTACAGTTGTACCCAAAAAACCGTAACCTAACTAGGGCATACATTTCGAAATTTCATAGTTTCGAAATTAGTAGTATAGTTTCGGACCATATTTGCATATTGATTAACTTCGATATTGACACCTCTAATTTCGAAATTTCGAAACTTGATTTAATTTAAATATTATGTTATATTTTTTATACAATTATGAAATTTATTATAGAAACCAAAAGAGGATCACCTGAAATTGAGTCTGAATACGAATATAAAGCCAATGAGACCGTTGTCCCACCGTGTGACACGGTCACAACATTACAATAAACAAAACATTACAAAAATGTATCTAGTAGTAGACTAGTCTATTAGGTTGCTATGGCCACCACCTTCCGGCTCCATAATAAGACCAGATCCCCGTATTATTATATACGTACCCGTATTATATAAATGGTGCCAAAGTTACATAAGTAAGCCAAGTTTCAGCTAAATTGGATGCCAATAAATGCTGCGAACTTCAGAGATATGCAACAGAACTCTTCAATAAATAACGGCAAATCTCTCGGGATTGCTGCAATCGCATGTCTCTTTATACCATTTCATAACATAACTTCACGCCAGTACGCTCTTAAGGGGTACGCAGATGTGTACAGTTCACCGGTTATGTTCAGTTTCATGATATTTGGGTAATCTATTCTGGCACCACATGTACCTTACTCAACTACTTGCTTATTGGGTAGGTTACAACTAAAAAGTAAAAACTACCGACTTCCAAATAAGAAAACTACAAAGTTTAAACTAACTTTATTTTTGGAAGTCCGTGTCCATAACGCAAATAATGGTACCTACCAAAGACACCGACTTCCAAAAATAAAGTTATTGTTCACTTTGTAGTTTTGTTATTTGGAAGTCGGTAGTATTTTTTTGTAAAAAAGTTTTTTTATTTCATTTACGGTCCAGAGTAGATTGGAGATGTGGTGGCACAGACTGGAGAGTGTTGGCTTGAAATTGAGCAGATCTAAAACCGAATATTTGTTCTGCGATTTTGGCGGTCTCTCCAGTTCCGTGCCTCTAGCCCTCGCTGGAACACAAATACCGATGTGCTCCGACTTCCGGTACCTAGGGTCGCTTATCCAAGGGGATGGCGAAATAGACCGAGACGTAACGCACCGGATCAACTCGGGATGGATGAAATGGCGACAGGTCACTGGAACAACTTGCGACCCACGGATGCCCCTAAAGTTAAAGGGGAAAATCTACAAGTCCGTGATTAGACCTGTCGTACTGTATGGATCAGAATGTTGGGCTGTGAAAAAGATGGATGAAAAGAGATTGCATGTAGCAGAGATGAGATTGTTGAGATGGATGTGTGGACTGACGAGAATGGATAAAGTGAGAAATGAGTATATTAGAGGAAGTTTGAAAGTGGCGCCAGTGACAGAAAAGTTGAAAGGAAACCGTTTGTCCTGGTATGGTCATATGATGAGGAGGGATGGAACGCATGTTACTAAAAGAGTTATGAATATAAATGTGGATGGATGGAGAGGGAGGGGACGGCCAAAGAAAAGATGGATGGACTGTGTGAGGAGTGATATGAAAGAAAAGGGAGTCTGTGATAGCGTGACGGGGGACAGGATGGTATGGAAGAAGAAAACGTGTTGCGCCGACCCCAAGTAACATGGGACAAGGGCAGGAAGAAGAAGAAGAAGTCTAGTCAAACAATGACGCCGGTTATGAGTACCGCGCACCTGGCGTTTTTGAAGACCATCAGAACCGACCTGGGAGTCTTCAAGTCAAGAGTGAATAGGCTTCTTCTAGGCAAGCGTGCTTCATCGTCGACTACATCATCGCTTACCATCAGGTGAGATAGTGGTCAAGCGCAAGCCTATAAACAAAAAAAAAAAAAAAACACAATAAGATCCGTGTTTATCCAGGCGTCTTCGCCCGGCTTTTCCACTCATGTTTGTTTTGCGAGGAGACAAAACATTATTAACTGAACCATAAGTCCCATTGCGTACATGCCTAAAGTTTTAAAAAAAGCCGTTAACTGTAATAATAACTGTGGCGCAATAATTCTAAAATTATTTAAAACAGGAAACTGATAAAAAGGACCGCAGCCGCGTTACTGATAACTCTAAACACGAAAACATCATTAAAACTATACTAATCCTTTTCACTATAATAGTATGTAGTGCAATTTGTCCTCACAATCTCGCCTTTGACTGACGCTTCCAAGTTGTGTTTAAAAACATTTTATAATAAGAAAAAGATGTTTAAATTTTAATGTTGAAATTGAAATTATTGAAAGACAATGATTGCAATTGCGTATAGTTTTAAAATGAAGTCTTGCAGTTGCGACGTTGTATATTTTTTTGCCATTTTGGTAATTAGCGTGTCTGGTATATAGATGATAATGAGTATATGTACTGTAACTGGTGAGTAAAAGTTTATATAATTTTGTAACTAGTGACCCGCCCCGGCTTCGCACGGGACAAATTGTTTCCGAAAGACTTCCTCGTTTATCGCTCTTTCTATTACCGAAAACCTTATCAAAACATTTGCGTGGTATAGAAGAAGTTGGCGAAGAAACAAAAGTGACGTCGATAGACGCGGACAACGACTTTGCTTCATACTATAATATACATATTGGAGCACTTGAGAAAATTTCGAACTTTTCAACTTTTAAAAGCCAGTCTGATTTAGGGAAAGATTTTATTGGTGTTTTTTTTGTTTGCTTTTTTGGGGTTTTTTTGTCAGATTTGCCTATTTCATGTTGCGTCAAGCCGTACGTCGTCGGATCAAATGAAAGTAACGGCCCTGTACGTTAAGTGTACTTTTTGAAAAACTTCGGACCCTTCGGGTACGGATCCCTAAAAAGTAACCCTTGTGGTTTTTTGATATATTCTTGCATTATTAAAGTATCCGATATGCATTTTTTCAGATTACAAACTTTGTTTGCGAGGGCCTCAGCACTCACAAATCATGAGATGGATTTAAAGAACGAATGCAAAGGTACTTTTGATACATTTTAATTTTTAAAGTAATATGCAGTTCTTAGAGCAGTGGGTTGGTGGCCCAGTGGTAACGGCCCAGACTTACGTGGTCGGGATTCGAGCCCAAATAGGTGCTTTACTTCAGTGTAAATTATTTCATCAACACTGCTCCAAAAAACTCTAGAAAAAGGCATGTCCTTGAACCAAAAAATCGAATACATGTGACATCCACCAATCCAAACTAGGCCCACGTGGTGGCCCATTCCCATTCACAGAGTGGAGGCCTGAGTCCCAGCAGTGGGAACATTGAAAGACTGATAATGATGACGAAACAGTTAGTAACAACTGATATTATAAAAGCGCGTATTTTGTACATGTACAACAGTATCTAATACAACAAAAAGTATGAATCTAGAAACTTATAAATGAGGTAGAAATGATTGTTTGAATTGATTCTGGTAATCTTTGAAAGTGTAGAGGATCCAGACAAGAGACATTCTATTGTTTCTATCAACAATAACGGAGGTAGCGGTAGAAAAATGATAAAGCTGTCAATAAAAGGCCTGTTTTGACAGCTATAGAAAATACTTAATAATAATTAAACGTGATGCTTGCGAATGATACTCGTTGTTACCATAGTAAATAATTAGGATTATGAATTTGATTTTTCAATTTCTTACGTAGAAAGTTATTGCGGCATGTAAAATGAGAAACTTCAACGGACTTCTTAGATTGTGACGACTTTAATGTGTATGAATGAATTTTCAACAGCCAATCACAGCAGATAACGCGTGCTTGACAATTTGTCACATTAATTCTGCGATAATTTTGAGCTGGGAAACAGAGGGTAAATAACATTAAAGTCGTCACAATCGGAAACTGAGGGTTAGTCTGGCAGTAAGATTATATCAAACAATATTGGACACGTACTTTTTGCTTCATCAAATCAATGAAAACTGAAAGGATAAAGCGCATCAAAGTTCAGGAGTGAGGGTTTGTGACGTCACTTGTCAGTATAAAGTGTACCAACTTCTTCAACGCACTGTATCGTTGTCGTCGCTTTATCTTTACTTGCCAAAAGAAAAAATAAGTGTCAAATATTTTTTTTACGAATGTATCTGACGGACAAAAATAATTTTCAATCAAAATTCCTATTGGAAAAACCCGGCCAAGTGAGTATCGGACTTCGCACATTTAGGGTTCCGTACCAAACCGCAAAATCAAGTTAGTTGTAATAGGCAGAATGAGGGAATTTCAAAAAAAAAATTGATTTTAGTTTTTATTTGTTGTTAGTTTGTAAGTTTGGTATTTGTAGATAGAATATACGTAACAATAGAATAGAATAAAATATACTTTATTGTACACCAAAAAATGAAGTTACACATCTCTTTTACAATAATACTTATATCTACGGTTACAAAGGCGGCCTTATCGCTGACAGCGACATCTACCAGACAACCTTTGGATGGACATAAATAACTAAGACTAAAACAGGGGGTAGTTTGTGGTGTAATGCTACATTAAAATATAAATACATAAATAAAAATAAAATATATTACTATATTAAATACTATACATAAGCTTATATATAAACATACATATATAATATTACTTGTTACATATACATGGAAAAAATGAAAAAGGGTTTAATAATGATGGAATAAGGTAGATCTGAATAGGTTTGAAAGGAAATGGTTAACAATAAACATTATAATCAAATTTGAAGTTTCAAATTAGGTCAATGGGAACCTAAAAAATTCTTGAAAACATTTTTTTTTTAAAGCTGGTTATGGTGGCTTCCGATCCCTTTGTTTTCCAATACAGTAAAAACAAAAATACAGTATGTATCTACTTAACGAGCTCTAAACAACGATACCCCATTCGATGGGGTAGGTAAATTTTTTTTACAATTTGTATGGCTTTGGGTCAACAAGATGTTAAAATTTGAAGGCCAACCATTTGGCTGTAAAACCTGTGTGGCACATGACGGACAGACAGACAGATACTCGAGTGAGAACAATAGGGCTCCGTTTTGACCCTTTGGGTACGGAACCCTAAAAGGCAAAAATTTATGTGACTACCAAGAGCCAAATCACCTTATACTTTGTGCCAAAACCTAAGTGTCACAGATATTTATGAATCCTATGAAATCAAAACCTCTTTGCGGTTCGTAGTATTTTCTGAAAAATAAACTTTGCCAGTGATGGAGGCTGCCGATAGAAAAGAAATTTTTAAACTTTAGAATAACTGGCCGTTAATAATGTTTCAGCTGCCAGTTATTCCAAAGTTTTAAGTTATCACTGGCTGAACTTGTCACATTAGCTCATCAGTAACGCGAACCCACAAGTTTCGTAAAAATAAAGGAATATTACCCGACTGCCAAATCAGGGTAATGTGTTTAGTTCAGTCTATGCACGTATTTATGTTCCTATGTGGCGTTCTAGAGACCGAACGCGTTGGTTGATTTTCATGATTCTTACGTCAATCGATTCGTCTTAACCTTGCGAGTTTCACTGGCTACATTAAAATTGGAAAATAGAAAAATGGCGGATTTTGGGCGCCATATTGTGGGGCACAATTTTATTTTGTTGCCAAATTCATCGTGTGGGCTATCAAAATAAGGGTTTTAAGAGGTCATTTCAAAATATATGACACTTATATGTTTAAATGTACCTAATTCGAAAAAAATATCAAAATCGGCCAACGCGTTTGGAACAAACATACATACATAGACTGATAAACACATTACCCTCCTTCGACAGTCGGGTAAAAAGGGATAGCGCTATTTGTCTTGTATAGCTCTGTCTCTCTAACACAGTGGAACCACGATTTTTTTGGCACTTAAGGTAACAGCTGAATATTGAAAAAAATAGCCCTAAGTTAGTAAGATATCTGCAAAGAGTTGATACCCATAGTTACCACCAAATTAACTCCTAATGTAACTACATTATTTTGTTTCAGATGCTGAAGAAATAACCAGTGACAACTGAAAACTGTATAACTATTCCTTATTGTCATATTTAACACCATTAATAGTGCATGTAATGTTAATCTATAATTGCTTATATAGCTTTAAGTCCTTCATGTACTAAAATAAATAAATAAATAATTGATAATAAATAAATAGTTATTCATTTACGGTTCCCGCTCTTCTACTTAAAGGGAAAGTATGAGATAACTGCCGAACTACTAACAGTGTCGTTAAGGGTTTAGTTTTCAAAAGCGACGACCACTGTTCTTGTTTTTGTAATGAATTTTTGTATGTCGTTTTGTGGCAATGAAATACTTTTTCTTTCTTTGTTCTTATTATACATTTCTCCTGCATCGAGGGTACGTATGGAACATTATCTAGCACTCAGTTAGCTGAAATTCATTGGTTACCAAGTAGTAGTTGTAGTGGGACTCCTTTTTAGTCCTTTATGCGTGGTATCAATCTGGCGCAGATTGCGGCTAACTGAGAGCTGGCAACCTTAATTTTTCCTATTTTCTACACCACTGTCTTTCAAAAGACGTTGGATTCACATGAAAAACTTATATATTTGGATACTGAAAAGCAATATTGTGTCAACCCACAAAAAGTCAAATTTGGAAATATTGCCAAGTCGAGCCAAGCGAAGCTCAAAGGCACTACCTACCTTTTCTCGAAGCGCTTCGTCGTTTTTTTGAACACTCATAACTTGGGTTTGGATAATACCAGATAAACAAAATGTTCGGGATATGATGTCAATAGTAGAATTATTAAATTCAATTGCATAGCTCTTATTCTTTAGATTATATTTATATATAAAAACTCCGATTTCGTCACTGACACACTCACTCTCTCACCGTTGATCAACAAAATTCTTAGGGTACTTCCTGAAGTCCGAGAAAACTGAAATTTGGTATATCAGCTAGAATTAATACACAAGCAACAAAAAAATCAAAAACTTGGAACTCTTAACCCTCAAACCCTTAAACTAGTGGATGGAATTTTTTATGAGACTTCCGAAAATTTTGATGCTAAGGTCTGAAAATTGATATACAGATTTTTTGTTATAAATGATGAAATTCATATCTCAGGACTTTTAATAAATCACCATCACACATTTTTTTTCATCCCCTTAATTAAAGGGTGGGCCTTTAATTTAGGGGATGAAAAAAATTAACAAAATAAAAAAATATTGTCATATGCAATTTACAAAAAGAACTGAAAGAAAAATGTTGCCAAGACGAGACTATAATATGGCTCGCACTGTCAAAAAGTTATCAGATCTCATGTAGAGCCTACCTTCTAACTACCGCCCTACCTCCACCCGCCCTAACTCTACAATCTCTAAATTCACAAACTCTACACCTTAGTCAAAATATGTGACTTGGCCGTTTCACTACCGTCTTCGGGTATTTTTTTTGTATAGAAATTGACATAAGGGATTGTTTATGTTATCACGATCGAGTACGTTAAATAACTCGGAATAAGCACAATATTATTGTAGTGGGATTGTACGCTATCCTAGTTGGGGTTATCAAGATAAGTCAGTAACTATTGTGATATTGATTTTATTTTAGGAAAATTAATTTAGGTTAGGATGCCGATAAAATCACAAAACGAATCAATTATGTACCCAATAATAATGACTTAGATATATTTCAAAGTTAAAGCTTCTTTTTATACAGAAATAATGTTGTTTGGTCCGATCAGATAGACGCATTTGTAGCCAACAGCAATGACGTTCACTTCATTGATTATTTATTTAGACTTCATGCACAAAAGGTACAAGGGCGGACTTAATGCCTTAGGCATTCTTTACCAGTCCACCAGTCAGTAACCAGTCAGTCAGTATTGTTAAATACAAAAAAATATCATGTATCGTACTATAAAACATAACACATTATGCTTAACGTCTAAGGAGTTTTAAGTACAACTTATATAGCACAGTTACGATACTTGACATATTCATGATTTCATGTTTCAAATAATAAAGCGTATGCCATAATTTATCTGCTTTTCCTCTTTTTGGGGTTCCGTAATCAATAAGGAATTCTTATAATTTCACCATGTCCGTCCATACGTCCGTCCGTCCGCAGCTTAGCTCAGAGACTTGGTACTAGGAAAAAGTGATAAAATAAAACTAAATAAATCATTTTTCTAGGATACCTCCTGTACACGTAAAGTGGGGATGTTCTTTTTTTCTCGTCTGTCCCATGGTGTGGGGTATCGTTGGATAGGCCATTACAAAAATATTACGGGTCTGTCAAAACTATTTTTCGATTCAAGGATCCGTTTGCTTAAAATTAAGCTTTAAATGGCAAATTTTTGTTTGAGTCTAATGTCCCTCCCAAGCCAGCTACGAGTAAATTGCTTTTGAGGAAATGTGGAAAAATTCACGACAGTAGTATATATACTTAACGAAATTAAAAGGAAAACTATCACAGCTAAGTAGGCTGTACAAGTTTACGAGTAATAGTCGACCAACTTATAAAATGTACGAGGAAAAATAAAAAAAATGTATATTGATGTATTTTAAAGAACGTTAATTTTGTTCCTACGTATGAGCAATGTACGGTGCTTCATTTGTTTATGAAAGTTAGTAATTTTACCTATTTATTTTGGTAAATGTAGCTGTGTGTACCCACTATGCGCGAGTCAGACTCGCACTTGACCGGTTTTTTAATGATATTAATCTACTTTCAATGCCTTATACATATTATAAAAAATAGAACAAAACAACTGGGTAGATATTTTTCAAACAATTTATTTAGGATTCTTGTGACATCTTTAGACGCTTTTTTAAAAATAATGTCTGTGTGGCTTAACTAACTATTGCTTATCAGCATTCATTTGGGGTTAGCTATCAAACAAAAGATTATATTTATTTAATTAAGGTAATTGCTGCAAGATATTTTCAGGCAACCCTGTAGCAATCTATTCTACTATCAAGTACCATTAAGTCTATTATAATATAATATAGCCATTTATTCCCAAAAACATAAAACATATTAAATTATAACTATGACATTCCTTAGTATCTAATCCATTTCATCACAAACGTACTCACACTTTATATTTCAATTATCCATTCATAGCTAATATATGTAATTCATGATTTTAGTAAAATTAACTTATACATAATTCATTTTCTATTAGTTCACTTAAATTAGATCATGCATTGAATTGTAGATTACGATTTTGATAAAATAACAATGTGATATTATTTAATTAATGAAATTATAGTTGACTATAGCAGTAACACCAAAAAGAAATCAGATTCATTAACAAACTAACAAATATTTAAATTTCCCAATAATATATCAATTTTTAATATAATTTTCATTTCTATATACATAGTAAAATTATAATTAATTTCAATTGATTTATTTAGTATGTTACATAAACAACTAAATAAGATCATGTCAATAATTAAAGATTATGATAGTGATAAATAACAATGTGACATTATATAATAGATAAAATATAACTGATTAGAACAGTGGTATTAAAAACAAATCACATAATATTAAATTAAGTAACAAAATATTTTCAATTTCTTATTTCTTGCTTTTGTTTCGTAATTATCTTTATCTCTTGATTTTAGCATAATTAAATTTTAATTCGTTTTCAATTTATTCGATTAGAAGATCAGTTAAAAAAAATAATTTGTTCACAATTTTAGATTACAACAATAGTTTAATAGATATGATTAATGACAGTGCGATATTTTCAAATTAATAAAAAAAATGTTAATAACCACAGTAGAGTTAATTATGATAATAAGAATAGTAACAAAGACTATACTAGAGATACTAAGTTTAGTTGGGTACCCAAAATTCAAGACATCCTCCATGCATTTCTATAATATGCCATCTTTCTTTCCTGCGACTTGCGGTACGTTGAAAGCAGCGCGGCGCGGAGCTCGATTCTCCGCGCAGGCTATTGGAGTTATTTAATTTTGTGGTGTTACTTCCATTTCAATGCAAGGAGGATTTTATTCGATTACTCCCGCGGGGATCAGCCGTAGATCTCCCAATCTTGTTTTTTCTTTATTATGTTGGATTAACTTGGTTGGATTAACTTGTTGATTTCGTGCCTCATTTGGGTAGTTATTACTTTGATCTATATTTGTTTTATCACTTTTTCTCATTTATCTAGTGATTGGTTTATTTGCTTTCAGCTTCTTTTTCTTGTTGGTTCTGCTAAAGGACATGCTATTTTTACTGTTGGTAGATTCCGGTGGTAATTTATTCAAGTTGCTATCAAGTTTTTTGAATTTTTCATTGTCGTTTATGTTAGTTGTAATTTTCCCTTCAAGATTTGTATGTGAATTTTCCACAGTGTCCAATTTTTGCTGCAGCTCGGATTTCATGTCCAAAATAAGTTTCTTGAGATCATCCATATGAATTATTATGGTACTATGAGACCCTCTCCGAATAATTACTGGAACTATAACACCTTTGAGTCGCAATGTTCTAATCACTGACAGGAAGTTTTATAAAAACTATATTTGTCTTAAGAGTTATTTTGTTTACTTTCACTTAACTTTATGATTACTTATCTTAAGTGACTTAGAAATGGACCTTTACGCCTTGAAACGTCCACACTAATGTATAGGCTTCACTCAAAAATGTTTTTCACTGATTATCTTCAGTTCAAACAGTCTGTTACAACACAAGATTACTTTCCAAGAATGGATCGTCTGTAGTACATTTTCACTCAAGTCCATATTTGATATACGTAATCACTCATAGTACTTTTTGATTATTGTACTTGAACAATTAAAAACACACTTAAAACTTTTATTTTAATTAATTAGTGCAGAACTGATCTAAACACGAGCAG
The DNA here is from genome assembly GCA_947562075.1 of Orthosia gracilis. Taxonomy (NCBI): domain Eukaryota; kingdom Metazoa; phylum Arthropoda; class Insecta; order Lepidoptera; family Noctuidae; genus Orthosia; species Orthosia gracilis. The sequence continues at coordinate 10,292,587 of OX387267.1, forward strand.
TTCTACCTTCCAGCGTCTGGTCTTACCATTAAGTTTCATCAAAAACAAATAGATCTAAAGATTTTTGTTGTGAGAACTTAGGTTATTATTATCTCTGATCTTTAGGATGTATCACCCCTATAATTTGGGCATATGGGGACTCTTCTTCTTGATGTCTAGGCAGATGACCATCAGGTGGCCTTCGGTGCTCTTCCGCAAACCCAAGATCTGCATATATTATTTCTTTTGGAGAGTTCTGAAAGAAAAACATAAGTTGTTATATATTTCAGCTATTTAACAATTGAGAACAATGACTGCCTCGCTGGTTTAATGGTCGCAAGCGATTCTGCTGACTATGAGGCCGATTTTTTTTTCTGTTTTAGTGCTCATGAAACGGTCCCCGTGGTTACTGCACTACCACGAGGAGATAGTGCAGTTATGTGGGACTCCAACCCACCAAAACTCCACATGTCCTCCTGTGCCGCTTATGGCGGGAACACGGGTACGCTGTGACCACCCCAGGGACCAGGATACCAGGGAACCAGCACATAGGCACCATACGACCCCGTGTAATGCACCCTTGGTCCCCTACTGACGGGTCAAGGCCAATGGCCCAGCCACCTACCATTTTTCAGCCGCAAGGAATAGGGAGAGCAGCCAACGTTATACTGACACTCCTCCTCCCCTGCGGCCCCACCGCGTAAGCCATCAGACGGTGGCGAATCCGTCCAGGCCGCGGAAGGTAAGGAGAGCGGCGAACCGCAATAACGACACCCCTCTCCTGCCGCGGCCTAAAACCCTCAGCCGCGATGTCGTCTCTGTTGCAAAGCGGCACTGTAACCTACTTGTTAGCCGCTACGTCGTCGGTTTATCGGCAAAAGCCCTGACGAGCGGCCCCTCCTCGTGTTCCTCTTCGCTTCACCGTGGCTGACCAAGCCACGGCTACTGTGCCACACCGCCTCGACACAGCGGGTACCCACCGGTGGGGTTACCATTAGGCACTGGGTTCGATTCCCGGTTCGAGCAAAGTGTTATTGAGTTTTTCCATCTGATATTCCTCATTAGCAGCCCAAAGTCTGAATTTGTGCCCGGTGAAAGGCAATTGTCAAAGTCAAAGTCAAATATATTTATTCAACTGGGCCAAAAAGCGGCACTTTTGAACGTCAGAATTAAAAGTAACAAATCATAAAATAAAATAAAAATTGATTCTAGCGTTTATTACGTAAATTGGCTCGGCTCCTATTACATAAGACTTAAATATAGGTAACTGGCGAAATGAGGATGTACTATTAGGTGTGCCTCTGTCTAACCCTCCGGGGAATATATGCGTGATGTAATGAGAATAATAAAACTATTTCTGTCTAAAAATAATAAAACCATGTAAAAAGCTTATTCATAAATTAAATACTTATTCTTAAACAATTAGGTCGAATTTTGTTTCAATATTTATCGCCTTGGCAACAAACTTTTTATCGATTTAATAAGTAGTGGCAATAAGTTTACCCATCTTTAATTTTTTTTCTTTTCAATAAGTTTATCATCTTCATTTGGCTCCTGTAACACAGGTCAATCACCTAGCACAGGAGTCAGGGAATCCATGTATTTGTATTTTTACTTAAGGATATAAAAAAAATATCTTCAATGACATGCCATCATTTTAGTGTCTACTTGAAGTATTATTATTTGTCATTTTTCTTCCAAATTAACGATGAGCTTCTATAACCGAAATAGTTTTGATATAATTCGTCGCTAAACAGAAATAGTGCTCGAAATATATTATTTACAGTATATTTTAGTGAACATCTTCACATTTTGGTTTACAACGGTATTGCAGACCGGTAAGCACGGCTTACTGTGATAGGCTCGATTCACACATTTTTATCACAGTTTGGGAGAAAAACCGTGATAAAAGGCGTGACACAAGCCTATCACAGAGGCCGTGCTCGCCCCGCAGGTATGGGTCACCTTCCATCTATTCGAAAAGAGGCTAAGGGTTTCTCGATAAGTGCGAAAAAATGGGTCATACCGGTTCAATTAATAAAAGTGGCGAAATGGCTTTTGAATTTGGAACACTATTTAATTAAAAAGATTGAACGCAATTCGCTTGAACGAAAATCGCGCCTGCTGACGGGGCATTGGTTAGCCAATTTAAAAAAAAGATACCTGGGCACTTCTTATTCGTTTTTTGTTACTTTTTATCAAAATATTACAGACAATTTTAATACGATTCACATAAAATGAATAAAAGATGAGTTTAGCAGTGAAAGTGAAATATTAACACCAGAAAGTGTAAAATTTAACGCAGAAACTGTCATAAACAATTTAGAACCAAACAAATCGAGAGAAAAGAATTAAATTATGGCCTTCCTCAGTTGATCCATCGATTCAACCTTTGTTGCCGCGGCGCCCATCCACTTCAAAACAGCGTGAAATGTCACAATTGACTCAACATGATCATCAACCAGAGTCTGAAGTTTTTACAAATACCCAAGTGAAAAAAATAAGTCAACGACATTTTCTGTTCCCAACAAAACAGTTACAATAAACTTCCAAAATTGTGAAATAGTACACGTGTCGAGCATAAAAAGTCGAGATTTTAACATGAGCGATGTAGCCAATTTCGAACGATTCTTTTTCCACTAACTGATGAGGTTACTTAATTAAATGCAAATAAGTTCCAACAACAATTTATAAGAAACATTTTGTTTTTCGTTCACTAAAAACCACAGACTATATACACACAATCAACGCGCGGTTTTTCGAGAGGTATCAGGTTCAGTATCATTCTGCCAGATGGGGCGGTGGAAAAAGCGCGGACGTACCGGTTACTATTGTGTGTTAGAGTGCTGGTATAGGTTACTGCTGGTAGAATGCGTCTACCAGCAGTAGCCTATAGAGTTACATACTTTTTTTCCATTAAATTGCAAATTATTTCGGTCGTACTTGGCCGTCACAAAGTAAATATTGTTATTATGTAATTTTGTTTTTTTAATTTTTATTTTATAATCTTGTGTCTAAATGTTCATATTTCGAAACAAATTACTTATGCAATGTGTTACATAATAGACAAGGCAGTGGAAAAAAACGCATGTTATCACATCACGTTGACTTATTTGTTTTTTTTTTTTGTGAATTTGGCTCTACTTATTTTTGGTCTGACTAGTTTTACTGTTGCTCTGATTAACCTATGTTCCGACGGGTAGTTTGCGTTCATAGAACCAACGTTTTGGAATATTTCCGGTTGGTTTGACAATATATAGTCAATCAGGTTTTTAATATCACCTTTTGGAGATCTCCATGTCCATCTTCTGCTTTGCCTCTTCTTGAAACAAGTATTTGTTATTGTGAGTTTGTTTTCAAGCGCGAAATCCACTAGTCTCTGATCTCTATCGTTTCTTTTGCCATGCCCGTATTGCTTTAAACCAAGTGTTCTTCCTTACTGAGAATTCCGACCTTCGCGTTAAAGTCTCCCATTATTATAATGTTTTTGTGTGTGGTTTTCAGTGCTTTGTCAACTGTTTTGTAAAATTCATCTATTTTGTTCTTGCTTGCTGCCTCTTTTGGTGCGTTTACTTGTATTATAGTCAACATGTAACCTTGAATAAACATGTTTAGTACTGCAAGACTTTCTGTTATGCCGGTACAGCTCGGAAAGTTGTTTTTATGTGACTTATTTATTATGAAGCCACCCCATATTTGCCTGGTGTGAGGCAAATGTAGCACAGTTTATAGTTCTCATGTTCTTCTATGTTTGTACCAAGTCGCCTTACTTCTAAGATTCCTATTACGTCGTATTTGTTTCACTAATTGATTCTTCTAGTTCTATTAAGCGGCTTTATGACGATAAGGACTGACATTATATGTTGCAATATTTATCAGGTGTGTTTTTTTAATAGTTTTATCCCATTCTTCAGTGATTTTATTTGGAGGGTTTTTGTCATACTCTTCCACGGTGATCAGCCGGCTTGAAAGAGGTTTTTCATATGTTACTTTTCCTTCTAATTCTGTACAGTTCTCTGGGAGGGGCTGGTGAGTTCGTTGCTATGCATTCTTGGTCTCTTGAGTGACCTAACTATATTTTTTTTTATTTATCAGGCAGTTAAGCATGCCTGGTTTTACTACACCTTCCGAAAAGCTAGAAGATCTCTGAGCTGTGTGGGTGGCTAGGGTTTTATTATCTTTGTTTGTATTCAGAAAAAACATTTGAGTTAATCTCTGGTGACTTTGAGAGGTTCTTTTTTTATTGATATTTTTATGTATCGGTGTATCTTTATACGACAAGTTTATCATATTTGATTATGGCTTTGCTTCCCTTCTCTCTTTCTGCTTGGAATTGTTCTTGTAGTTCACTTCTTATTTGCAAAACTGACTGAGGATAATCTTCCTTTATGAAGAACATTGTGCCTTTTAACACCACTTTAGTTTTGAGAATTTAGATCTCCTTGCCAAGTCTTTTGAAAGTAACGACAACAGGTCATGGCTTATCCCTTTTTTCTCCAGTTTCCTTATGGTTTGTAAGTCACTGCAGTCTATTTTCACCGGCAAATATTTATGCACTAAATCCAATATGATGTTTTCCATATTAGAGTAAAATTTTTCGTGTTCTCCTAAACCAAAAAATAAAAGGTTGTGTTGTTTTGCTTGCTTTTCTAAGTACTTTAGTCTTTGTTCTTGATTGTCTAGACTTAAGAAATTCATACTTTTCTTATAATAACAATTCTGTACCTACGTCTTATCCGCTTTTAAAAATAATTTTCTTCCATTCAACAAGCTCCCTTTGAATTGAACGAAGTGCGTCCATTATCTGCTCCATCTTTTGCCGGAATAAAAAAAATATGTTCTTGTTTGTTATGTTGCAAGTCCCAAGATCTCTCGCAGATCTTCAAAGCACTTCACGACAGTAGTATATATAACGAAATTAAATCTATCACAACTAGCTTTACAAGTTTACGAGTAATAGTCGATGAACTTATAAATTTACTTGGAAAAGTTAAAATTTGTGTATTGATGTATGGGGGACAACAGTTTTCGAACGGCAAAGTTAATTTTGTCAATTTGTTAGAGTAATGTTCGTTGCGTTAGTTATTTTGGTGAATGTCTGTTTATACGGAACCCTCTGTCTGCGAGTAAGACTCGCACTCTGGCCGTGTTTATTATTTCTATGAGCAAACAATCCTCCAAAATTTAAACATAATTTGTACTAAATAATACTTTTCAAATTAAATTAAAAACTACTGCAATGAACACAATGGTCAAATTTGCCCGAGCTCGTATTGACACAGTTTTTTATGGTTCCGTACCCGAAGGGTCTAAACGGAGCCCTATTGCTGTCACTCACATGTCACTGTCCGTCGTCTGTCACACAATTTTGTTCCAAATAATTTTTTGACTTCCCTTTGACCTATGAACTTGAAATTTGGTGATAATGTTTATTATTATTTTTTATTTTATATTTATAATTATAAAAGTATATCTCTGTCTGTTGTCCTTTCACGCTTAAACCGCTATGAAGATAATTTGAGACCCTGGGAAGGACGTACGATAGTTTTTCATTCCAAACGAATTATCATGATGCTGAAACAAACAGTTTAATTGTACTTACACACGTATTCATTTCCCTTGATTCCACTAGGTTGGAATCACGATGACGATATTTTTTTACACCTATGTAAATGGTCAGTGTTAAAACACACACCATCGCTATCACAGATGATATCACAGATGTTAAAACATTGTTATCAGACGACGTTAACGACGGTGGCATGTCCGATGACGACGGTGTTGAGTGCTGTTGGTCGATAATGTCTGAAAAATAGGCAAACCTTAGGTTATAGACAAAGTCTAATTCTATCAGTGATGGCGATGCTCACAATGACAAAATGTATTTTTTTTTATGTGGCGTCTCGCAGCTCAATCCAAGTGACTGGTTAATGCTTAACTGGGCGATCCTGTGCAGTCTAAACTATAGCCTCCAGTCAGGCAACCAAATGTTAGGGATTCGAACCGTATATATAGCTGATAATACTTAGCTACGAGCTTCTCCGATATTTTTGATTCTGGTGGAGCTTACCCAAGGGTTAATTCCACCATCGTTATGGGAAAACTTGTCGGCAGAAGCTAGTAATAAAGAGATTATTAAACACTTACCTTTACATACATTTTGTAAATCTATCTCAAATACACAGTTCCTTGAATTTACACAAAGATCTGGAAGAAAATAAAGGTGCTTTATTTATTCAATTTATCAGTATACGTAGGGTTGACAAGTCTGATTGAAGACCCATCCTAAGCGTATTTTTAACCGACTTCCAAAAAGGTGAAGGTTTTCAATTCGTCGGGATCTTTTTTTATGTATGTTCCCCGATTACTCAAAGATGCAATGCCACTATTTTAATATAGAATCTACTAGACGTTTTATTCTTTATTATACAATTATTTATTTTATTTTAAATGGTTTTAGAAATATTAAACTTGTCTGTTATTGACAATCGCTATCGGAAAGTAACGTGGTCAATCCTAAACAATTTGGCGATTCGACAATCGCTTTCGCTAACAGAAGGTCCCTTAGACCAAGCCAAGGTGCATTGGTCACAATAACTTACCTTTATCTGTCCTGCTAGTTTCTGCTGTGCCTTCCATAAGTATTAGTGTATCACACGGGGCAGTTCCTTTACTAAATTGTAATCCAATAAATGTATTTGTTAAATTTAATTTAATATCTCTGATATTTAAACAGTCTCCTTCGCGACATTTTATCATATTTTTCCTCTGGTATGACCCTGGAATAAAAAAATCCAACTGTTCAATATCATTGACTATGACTTTCAAATAATTATTAACTATTTAATTAAAAACATATTGTACTAGCAGTTTTACCGCGGCTTGGCTTAGGGTGGTCCACCCTACAGGACCCGTTATTTTTTCGGGATAAAATTACCCTATGACACTCAGCAATAGAGTAACTCTCTATTATAGAAAGGTTTTTTAAATCGGATGAGTAGATCCGCAGAATATTAGTATAGACAATGATATTCTAGTAAACAGATATGTTATGAGCGCGCGCATTGTGAAGACTCGAATACGTCCCAATTGGGACGTATAGTAAGTCGTATAGTCTATGTCACGCATGGCGAAGAGCGATACGCTTTGTTGAAACAAAATTAAAAAAATGCCATCGTGTGTATTTAGAAAGTGTACCAATTATGATACCAAAGTACATAAAACACAAGGGATCTCATACCATATGTAAGTACGCAATACACCTCAATTTAGGTTAGAAAAAGAAAAAACATTTATGGTCAGAATAATGTTAGTTTAAATTCAAACGCAAGTGACAAACACTAGCCATCTCTTTTTTTCTTGTTGGTTTTATCAAGCCATCTCTTTCCACTAGTAGTGAAATGTCAGATGAATGAAAAGTGTGTATTTGTGCTGCCGCTGCTGTGCGGAACACTTGCTTCTGTTGTTTTGTGAGTGTGTAACGTGTAACGTATCTGTTTACTAGAATATCATTGAGTATAGATAAAGATTTTTTCCAATCATAAAATTACGGTAATTTCAGGAAAGATACCGCAATTTTCAGTACACTATGTTATAAGTATCCCAGACGAAAATTATACTACTTATCCATACTTATATTATAAATGCGAAACTAACTCTATTGTCTGTTAACTTTTCATGCTTGAACCGCTGAACCGATTTAGATGAAACTTGGTTTGGAAATAGTTTGAGACTCTGGAAAGGATATAGAATAGTTTTTACCTCGGAAATCAACCTTAAGGCGGTGGAGAGGGGGGTACTTCAATATTATTGTGTGATACTCGAATAATTCTAAGTACTAATGCTACGCAGACGAAGTCGGGGGCAACAGCTAGTAGTATATATGAAGCGCACTCCAGCAGCAAGGTCTTTTTCATAAGATTTTTTAATTGACTTCAAAAATAGGAGGGGGTTCTTAATTCTTCGCATCTTATTTTTCAATGTATGAACCTCGATTACTCAAAGATTTCCTTTTCCGAAGTCGGTGTCGAAAAAGGTAAAACGATGGAGTACCAAAGACACCAAATTCGGCAAAGAATATTGTTTTTCGCTTTGTAGTGTTTTGTTTTGAAAGTCGGTTTAATTTTTTTGTTAAAGTGTTTTTTTATAAGGACGAAAAGTTGGTAGATAAGTAGGTGTGACTTGCATAGAGAACACCGAGAATATAATATTTCTTCTATTCTTCTTCTGCCGACATCTGGAAATTCCTTGTAACCCTAGGTATCGGCAAATCACGGCATTCATACCTTCCTAACATAATTGGCTTGGACGATTTAAACGCTTTTTCTCCACTGTCCCTATGCTAGATAGTATAACCAAACGTCAAACTATCGACTACCTTGTTGGTCTGACGCGTTTCAATACTGCCCCTTTTGTCTTCATACCAGTCGACCCGGCAGAGATCAAAAAGGTTAGGTATCCTATCGATTAAATCCAAAGCTGTGGGCTGTGATAACATCAGTCGTCATATGAACGTGTCAGCTCTGGATCAGCTTCTACCTGCTATCTCCCACATAGTTTTCACTTTTCTCTTTTCTCCGGTGGTTTCCCTTCCTTGTGGCGTAAAGCTCATGTTCGAGCCCTGTCTAAGATCCAATCCCACACATTCCAGTCACTTTCGCCCAATTTCCATCCTTCCCTTTCTGTCCAAAGTGGAGGAGAGCTCTTTATGAACTGAACACAGCTGAACACTGGCCTCAAGGGCAATAAACAGCTATCCTACTTCATTTATCACAACTCCCTTATTAGCCTGTATCATTCCGATTTCAGGCCCGGGCACAGTACCGTGTCAGCTCTCCTTAAAGTGGCTGACGATATAAGGCGGGGAATGGAGGACACTAAAGTTACTGCTTTAGTGTTAATCGACTTCTCCAATGCTTTAAATACCGTCAGTCACGATGTCCTTTTATCTATCCTTTCTTATCTATGGTCTCTCACGAGGTACGAGAATGGTTTTCCTCTTATCTTCGGGGGCGTCAGCAGTAAGTTTGTGCTGGAGACTCTTCTTCGGGATGGTGCGACCTTGAAGCTGGCGTCCCTCAAGGCGGTATTTTATCTCCTCTTCTGTTCTCTATTTTCATAAATCTTATTACCACCGAACTTCAGTGTGCGCATCATCTTTACGCTGAAGATCTACAGCTCTACTGTCATGCAGGCGATGACAAATTATCGGATGCGATCGAGGGGCTTAATCGGGATTTAATTGCTATTAATAATTGGTCAGACCGAATCGGGATGGTGGTTAACCCTGCAAAGTGTAAGGCTATTATAGTTAGGAGCCCGTTTAGCTTGAGAAAGCTCGATGGTTTAACTGTTCCGCTCATAATATTCAACAATGTAGCTATACCGTTCAGCTCCGAGGTTAAGGATCTTGGTCTGCTAGTCGACACTTGCCTTGACTGGCGCAAGCAGGTAACGAGTGTCAGCCAAAAGGTCACCGGAACGTTGCGTTCGCTTTATCGACTGAAGAACCTTCTCACAGCTCATATAAAGGTCATGCTTGTACAGTCCCTTATCTTTCCCATAATTGACTATGGTGATGTGTGCTACTATGCCCAGAATGCAGTAGATCTGCATAATCTTGACCGCCTTCTAAATAACTGCATTCGATTTGTCTTCAACCTCCGTAAGTATGATCATGTATCCGCACATCGATCACTTTTGAAATGGTTACCAATTCGCGAGCGTAGAGTGCTGAGGGCCTTGACTACCCTGTTTTCTTTTATTGATAAACCCACTTCTCCTTCTTATCTGACTTCACATATCCAATTCCTTTGTTCTGCCCACAGTAAAAATCTTCGTTCCGCCAATAATCGTCTTCTACAATGTCCCTCTCACCGCTCTGGGTTTATCCATTCCTCCTTCTTTGTCCAGGCGATTTCCTTTTGGAATGCGCTCCCTCAGAACATCAGGATGGCAACCAGTCGGTTGTCTTTCAAATTGAAGGCACGCGAACACATTCGCAAGAAGTTTGCAGAATCATCACAGAGAATTTGCTGGATTCGATTTCTCAATAATATAATTTTTTATGTATCTAAGTATATATTTATACGTTAAATTGTTGTATTTATATTTCTTTACTCTATTTTTTTTTCATTAAGTTGCACCTGCCATATTTATCTCTGCACCACCCTAAGTTCGACTGGTAGAAATTGCCTAAGGCATTAAGTACGCTTTTGTACTTGTGCATAAAGTTTTATAAATACATAAAATAAATCTGAAATGTTACGGATAGGATAGTAATTGTCTTTTTAACCGACTGCCGAAGGAAGTTAATGTGTTTATCTGTCTATGTATGTATGTATGTTAGTTTCTATGTGGCGTTCTAGAGACCAAACGCGATTGGCCGATATTGATGATTCTTACATCAATCGATTTGTCTTGACCTTGTGAGTGTCTACATAAAAATTAGAAAAAAGAAAATGGCGGATTTTGGTTGCCATGTTGTGGGGGCCCAATTTGTTTTTCTTCGATATACTTCGTGTGGGGTATCAAAATAAAGGGTTGTAAGAGTTGATTTCAAAATTATGTAACACATATATATTCAAATGTAAATAATTCGAAAAAAAATATGTTTACTAAAAAGTTGTAAATAAAAAAAGTTAATTAAAATAATCACAAAAGCCAACTGCATAAGAAACGAACTAAAAAGACGTAAACAAGAAGAAAATCATGCTCTGCAGTCGGAGGATACACATTCGCGAGCTGGCTGACCAAAATCAGATGTTTCCTCCGACAGTCAGGTTTTTGTGTTTTTTTTTTATCAAGGATATCATGCGGTGCAGTCAGGGGATACATCTCAGCTCGCGAATATGTACCTGAATATGTGCCTACCAGGGAACCTAGAGGCCTAGGGTCTATTAGTGTACCTAGGGTCCACTAATATACCCTTCGTAAAAAATGTTAGCATCCATAAATCGGTAAGTATTTTCAATCAATTATAGAAACATTGCTAAATGTCTTTGTTTGTTTAGAAGTAAAAGAAATCTCTGACTTACTTGAATTTGTGAGTTGTGAGGGTGAAGAAGATAGTTCTATAAAGGCAGCCCCGATGACATCAGGTGCTTGATTCTTTAACTTTATTGTCATCATTAATTTGTCATCCAAATGATATACAAATTTATATTTATTCTTGACAATCGGCACAGGATGACTAAAATCTAAAAAAAATATATGTAAAAAGGCGCGGTGGACTTGTTGGCGGGTCGTCAGAAATGAGACTCACTAGTTTATACAGTAAAAGTATATTAGCAGTATGACACAGACATTATATCACATTTCTTATGCTAGGTACACATTATCGCGGTAAATCTAGGGCTCGCGTATATCACTTCGCTCCGTGTTTGAGCGTGCGCATTCAGTGGTTGCGTTCGGCCGACTGCCCGCGCGAGCGATGCGTGTTGCAAGATGGCGCGCGCGCGAGGCGCAGACCTTGTAGGAGCGGGCGACTCGATTCCACGTGGCGTAACCTTGTTACACCGTCCTGCGTGCGTTTTACGTTACGGCGCTACACACTCCCCCTCTAGTTCGAATATGGCGCCCTCGCATTCGGGCTAGCAATCGTACCTACGGGGTCGACCACGTCTGCGTTTTTCCCTAACCGGGACCTCAACGTCACCGATGAAAGGCGTCAGATCGGAGACATGGTAGCGTCCAACGTGTTCGCCCTTGACGGTTCCCTCTAACACATAGGTTGTGGGACTTACGACTTCTCGTATACGATACGGACCATCCCTACGAGGTATAAACTTAGCAGTCTGTCCTGGACTGGCATCGTTCGGCCCCTGTGTCTTCAACAATACAAGATCACCTACCTTGTAATCGGGGGGCGGGCGTCTACCTTCATCTGCATACTTTTTCTGCACGGTCTGAGCGCGTTCGTGGACATCTCTAGCGTCGAGCAGTACCGTTGACAACTTACGCAGGTAAGGAGTAATGTTTGGCACGAAATTACCGCTATCTACGACGGTTTTCATATCCGCCACGACGTCTGAAGGTGCTCGTAGCTCTCTACCGAAGGTAAGAAAAGCTGGTGAAAATCCAGTACTTGCTGTTACAGCGGAGTTCATGGCAAACCTTATGGCTGCAAGATGAGCGTCCCATGTTGCATGTTCTTTCCCTACCAAGATAGCCAACTGAGGCTTCAAGTCCCGATTCTTCCGTTCTACAGGGTTAGCTTCGGGATGATATAGCGGTGTCAGGGACTGTTTTATACCCATGACGTGACAAGCCTGCTGCATCACCTCGGCAACGAACTGCACTCCGTTGTCGCTAATCATCCTGCGCGGGACTCCGTACCTTAGGAAGACTTCAGCGATCAAGGTCTCAGCGCACTCCACGCTGGTGGCGTTCTCTAACGCGAACAGTTCAACCCAATGGGAGCAGGTATCCTCCAGTATCAATATCCAACGGTTGCCCTTCGACGTCTTCGGGAGCGGACCGAATAGGTCGACAGCCACAACTTCGAATCGTCGGGTAGGAGCCGGGGTTTGCAGCAGTCCAGCTGGTTTCCGATTGTCTATTTTGTATCGCTGGCAAGCCGTGCAGCGTTTGATGTAATCGGTGATGAAACTTCTCATACCTGGCCAGAAGTATCGAGTTCTGATGCGTTGTAGGGTTCGTTCCACTCCGAAGTGACCTGCTGTAGGAGCGTCGTGAAAATCTGCCAGCACAGTCTCCCTTTCGTGCTTTGGCACGACGAGACAGGCGGAATCCGCGTCCTCAGATTCAGGTGCACACCTGTACAACACACCATCCGATATCAGATATCCTCTCTCTGACCAACCCCTCCCCCTAAAGGGATCGTCAGGTGCTTCCAGTTCCTCTATTATCTTCTTCAGCTCGGGGTCTTTGAGCTGGTTAGAGCGCACGTCGTCGGGTTTCCTGTGTGGTATATTTACTGATACTAAGCATACCTCGCAACCACCTGGGTTCTCATCGCAACAGGGCGGGCGGCTTAGAGCGTCAGCAATCACGTTCACTTTTCCAGGGGTGTACTCGATATGGAGGTCGTAAGCCTGGAGGGTAAGTGCCCATCTGGCGAGACGGCCGGTGGGTGACTTGAGGCTCATCAGCCATCGTAGTGGCTGGTGGTCAGACTTAACTATTACCTTGGACCCTTCGATGTACCCCCTGAACTTCGTAACGGCCCACACGACAGCAAGGGCCTCCCGTTCAGTGGTTGTGTAGTTGCGCTCAGCTACCTCTAGTAGACGGCTAGCGTATTCTATTGGTCTTTCATCGGGGCCCTCCCCCTGCATCAAAACTGCGCCGAGGCAGTAGCCACTGCTATCTGTACGGAGGGAGAAGGGCTTACCTTCGTCAGCTTGGCGTAAGATGGGTGCAGTGACCAGGAGTTCTTTAATATGCTCAAAAGCAGCTTGCTGCTCCTCATGCCACTTCCAAGTGCCGTTCTTCTTTAGGAGGTCAGTTAAAGGTTTTGCAATTGCAGCGTAGTTCGGTACGAAGCGCCGGAACCAACTAGATGTTGCTAAAAAACCCTTAAGCTGCCTTACGGTCTTCGGGGAGGGCATGTCAGCAATAGCTGAAGTCTTACCTGGGTCAACTTGCAGACCGCCAGGAACGATTATGTGACCAAGGAACTTTACTGAGTCTCGGGCAAAACAGCTCTTCTTACGATTGACACGTAAGTTAAACTTTTCGAGTCTGTCAAAAACTGCTCCGAGATCCTCGATATGACCTCCGAAAGTTTCTGAGAGGATAATGAGATCGTCCAGGTACCCTAAGATGGTAACAGGCCTACATCCTTGAGGGTCTGAATATGCACTGGAGCTGTCGATCATCTTCTCTGTAACAGGCACATTTAGGTTCGACTTGAAACGATCTATCAGTCGTTGAAATGTGGCACCCGAGTTCCTTAGGCCCATCGGCATCCTTTTAAATCTGTAGGTGCCGGACGGTGTCACAAAAGCGGTTTTGTCGCGATCCTCTTCTGCGACACAAACCTTGAAGTAGCCGGAGTGGAGGTCAAGCGTAGTCATGTAGCTTGTCGTCTTCGCCGCATGAAGCACGTCTTCAATGCGCGGGAGCGGGTACCGATCTGGTTCTGTCACCGCGTTCAGCTTCTGGTAGTCCACACACAGGCGGACTCCGCCATCCTTCTTCGCTACTAAGACTACGTTGGCAGCCCAAGGCGATTCACACTCCTCTATTACATCAGCGCGTAGCAGCTTCTCGAGTTCACCGTCTAACAACTGTTTCTTACCTTGCGACATTCTATAGGGAGGTGAAGCGGTCGGTTCCTGCTTCTCGTCAACCCGAATGTGATGAGTGGCATACGTTGTTGGAGGACCCTCGGTAGCGAAGCGCTCAGCTCTGCTTACTATGAGCTGGTTGAGCTGTGTTCTTTCGGCTGGTGTCAAATTCGTACCTTCTTCCCCTCTCAGTGCTAGGCTGGTGGTATCGACCTGCATCAACCCTGCGCCACTGGTAGATTCTAGGCTGTATGTTTTGACAAACTCGAACATCAGCCCGGGAGCATCGCTAAAGAACCAACGGTTACGTTGAAGGTCCATCAATATACCTGCTTTAGCGATAAAGTCTTGTCCTAGAAGCGTCCTATTGCTCGCTTCTGGTATCACTAGGAAAGTAGTGGGTATAACGTGATTCTGAATCGTTACGTTAGTATCACATGATAATAATTCACGTACCTACCTGCTGCGTTCCGTCGGCGAGACTGAGACTTCGCCGCGTTTGTGTGAAGGTGGCGCCACTGTCGAGGAGGATTTTATATAATCCAGGACTAGCTAGGCTCTCAGTAGCACCTGTATCTAACACTGCCACACCTATTACAGACACGACTTCTATTTTTACTGTGGGATGCGAAAAATCAGAATTTTGAGTTATGGCACTTTGGAAACTCACCTTGTCGGCGGGTGTACCTACCTTTACATTTCGGACACTTAGACCGTATTACCCCTTGTTGACCGCAGCCGTAACACGATACTGACGCGTTATCTTCTTTTCGGTCTACCGATTTACTTTTATTCTTACAGTCTTCTACAGAGTGGCCGAACTTTTTACAAAAAACGCAGCGTGGCCTAACCCGTTTCGTTGCGTTCGAATCGCTATTATTATTATTATTCGAACTAGAGTTGGGAGGTGTGTCATGCGGTTGCGATTCGTTATTCTGAACCACAGACTTCGCGGGGTGGCTAGACTTATTGTCGCGGGATGAATTAATTATTTTAGGTTCACTTACTCGCACTTCGCCCAGCGTCTCCTCTACATACCTTGCGCGCTCGAGCAGACAGTCGACACTACTGACGGTATCACGTGACACTCTTTTTCTTATTCTACGGTTTAACAATCCATAAACAATGTCTATCTCCATTATTTCGGGAACTTTGTATGGTAATCGAGATAAGTTCGCGCGTACTCGCGAAATATATGAGTCGGCACTATCACTATCACTTTGTGCACGCGCGAAGATTTCTCGAAGTATTCGATGAGCGGGGCGCGGGGCGCCGTACATGAATCGGAGTCGGCGGATCGCGTCGTCCCAGGTCTCGACGGATGATTTTATTCCTTGCCACCATACTGCGGCCTCTCCTGTCAGCAGCATAGGTAGCCCTCGAAGAGCGTGTTCGTCGGACACGTTCGCGCACTCTTTATATACAAGCACGTTCTCGATGAATGCTTCGGTGGTGTCTACGCCACGTGCGGCGCCGTCAAAACGGGCCGTGCACCGGGTGAAGTTGCCCTGCATGGTCGCTGCTGGCGCTCCCGGGTGTGCTGCGTACTGATGACTCGTCGATCCCGATGCGTCGCCCGATGATGGCGAGCTCGGCGTCGGTGTCATGACGCTTCTCATCGCGTTTGACAAAAGTCGCGTGAGTTGCTCGTCGGTCATGGAAATCATTTGGACGCCTGGCGTCGGCGTTGATGTTTCCGCGTTGCTCATAGCCGCGGGGTTTGCCACCGCGTGGCTGTCTTCATCGCTGCTGGAATCATCAGGGTTTTCTTTGGTCGCGTGCCGGCGGGTCGTCGGCGGCATTTTCTCGTCGATAACGCTCGGCGGCAAACCAAGTACACCTGGTAACACGCACAGTAGTAGCCAGAAGACAGTTGCGTGGTTTCGTTCGCGCTCACGTTGTCCGAGCACGTGCCCCACGTTGGGCGCCATTTGTAAAAAGGCGCGGTGGACTTGTTGGCGGGTCGTCAGAAATGAGACTCACTAGTTTATACAGTAAAAGTATATTAGCAGTATGACACAGACATTATATCACATTTCTTATGCTAGGTACACATTATCGCGGTAAATCTAGGGCTCGCGTATATCACTTCGCTCCGTGTTTGAGCGTGCGCATTCAGTGGTTGCGTTCGGCCGACTGCCCGCGCGAGCGATGCGTGTTGCAAGATGGCGCGCGCGCGAGGCGCAGACCTTGTAGGAGCGGGCGACTCGATTCCACGTGGCGTAACCTTGTTACACCGTCCTGCGTGCGTTTTACGTTACGGCGCTACATATAGTAATTGAAATAAATAACTGTATTCATTTTTAAAGAATTCACTTCTCAATTCATCATCAACAGATTTTTAATGTTCCCTGCTGTGACAAAAGCCTCCTTCCTCTCTGTGAGGTAGGTGCATGTCACTTGTCTGCGAATTTTGGTTCTAAAACATGACGGCTTCCTTCACCGTATTTTAGAGCAATGTTTATGAAATGATTTAAACAAAGTAAAGCCTGCCTTGCCGTAACAACTGTGCCAGTACTGCTGCTACAACTGACCACCACATATTGTACATTATAAGCTTTGTAGTGTCTTAAATTGTCTAGAGCAAAGAACCAGCAACCTTTTTGCGAAACTTTACAGAAAGATCAAAGAACGCGCGCACGTGCGTTGGTATCACTCATTGCTTCATAATATATTTAAAACCCATCTAGTAGACAGCAAAAAATAAAATATATTAAACCGTCTACACACAGTCGGTTTTGCAGCAATTCGGTTCTGTCACTAACATTTGTTGCACATCATATTAAATTTTTAACCAACAATATTATTTAATTGTTACAGAAACTATAGCAAATTGGTTTGATCAGAATTATGTATGGGGCACTACAAGTTCACCACCACCATTTCCACCCAAAGTCTGGAGTACGTATCTACTAGAAACGGAAAATAGACCTAGGACACAAAATCATGCAGAGGCATGGCATAATAGAATTGCACATTTTGTGGGAAAACACCATCCTAGATTTTATTTTTTGGCAAAAAAGATCGTTCAAGAAATAAGACATCAAACCATTGAAATAGATAAACTGGATGTCGGAACATCACTTATACCAAAAAAAAAAGGAAAAATACACGGACAAAACCAAAAGAATTGAAAAAAATATTAGTAAAAAAGATGAGTATACTTCTAAACTAGCATATTTACAAGCAATTGCTAAAAATATACACCTAAAATAAATAATTATACATAATTAAGGACCACTGTTTCAATCAGTTAACTTCTTTCTGAGGAATAACCTCCATATTTATTTCTCATAATAGAAGTTAACTGATTGACATATTTTTTTATACAAAAACTGTCAAAACATTTAATATATTCTACAGATAAAAGTTATCTTGCGATTGAAAAATCGTTTAAGTTACATAATGTTATGTATAATAAATCATTTGCATGAAAATTGTTTTTGTTATTTATATTAATTGTATGCCTAAATATTATTATGCTAATAGTCATTAGGCGTACTAACGTTATGCTAATAGTCATTAGGCCTACTAACGTTATGCGAATCAAATTTGTGCCAAAACAAATTAGTCTTTAATATGATTATGCCAACATAAAAATATGTATACCTAAAAAAATTATGCCAAAGTATTATTATGCCAAAACAAATTGTGCCAAAATCGTTATGCCGAAGTATATTAGGCTAAAGAAGATTATGCGAAAAGAAGGGATCCCGTTTCTAACATGTAATTTTTATGATCAAGTTCCATGAGTTCCTGTTCGAATTCAGTCATAATGGTTTGCACATCGTTTGGTACGCAAATTGCTCACACCTTTCTCCCAGGTGTTTTACAACTCTATGTATATTTTCCATGCCTTGCCAGTAAGATGTCATATTATAGTAGGTAATAATCTTCGGGAAATTATTAACCGGTCGAAAAATATACTGAACGGGCGACTATTATTCTTAGTAAGTAACTATTTATCCGGTTTGAGTAATACCTTTTAAGAGATTTTTGTGAGCTGCGTTAATAATATTGTTACATACTTTAATTGTACTTGGGGTTCCATTTTTTTCTATTTTATCATATTCTTTTGAAAATAGCAACCATCGAGGCGACATCGGTGTGCAGCGCGGGAGTTCGGGTGTATTCGTGTTATCGATGAATTAGTCCAAGAGCGAGCGAAGCGAGCTCGGGAGCTTATAGTACCTCGACACGGATAGGTTAGGTTCGAAGGAGATGACGGGAGCTGAAGTGAGTGAGCAAAGCGAGCGAACTCAGCTCCCGTCATCTGCTTCATGTTAGGTTACTTTAGACCCTGCAGACAGATAAAGAAGCTCCGTCGACAAACTTTTATTTTCTTGTCGCTGTTTTAAACATTTGTATTCGCCCACTGTTTGTCGCCCACTAAGTATTTCAGTAAGCCATATTCAGTATTTTGTACACCTTTAATTTGAATTTATTTTCGCTCGTTTAAATACTAGCCATAATCTTCCAGTCATCGTGAATGCTTTGCAAATTGCTGATTTTGTCAAAGTACACTGCTCTATATGATTCAAACGGTGTGATATTTATGGCGTCGTTGCTTTGATAAGTGGGCTTAAATAATGTTAGTAATGTTAAGAGTACACATAGCAGGCTGGAACTTATAGTCCTTGATTTAAATCGTTTTTTGCTGTTGGTGTTAACTTTTGTAGATTTTTGTTTTTCAGTGCAGCTTTTGTCATTGGTGTCAGGTATTTCTATATACGATTCAGGTATTAGGAGTTTAACTAATTTTGTTATTGGTTTTGTTAGTAGCCCTGTTTTTGTTTTCATCGTCACAACTCTTACTAGGTTGTCTCTCCCCGGGTGAACTTCCTGTATTCGCCAAGTGCCCATTTCGCAAGAGGAAGGTCCCAACTAGAAGTGTCGTACTGCAGATTAATAGCCTGAAGGCACTCAATGGTCGTGTCGTGCATTATTTTCAGTAGAGATGCCGCTGGGATTTGTATGTTCGTTAGACTCAGTAAAATGTTTGCTTGGTAGGTAAATAAGAGTCTCTTATTATCATACCTCTGTTAAAGGATCTGCCAGCTAGCTTCGTAGTACTGATGTTCATGTGCACTTAATTATTTATCTGATTAATCGCTCGGGCTCTCCCTTTAATTTCGCTTTGGGATGTTGCATTTTTGTGCATTTGAGATGAAAGTGTTACGATGCACGATTTCCACGAACAAGTCCTTGAATGTTGTCCACTGGGCATAGCTACCACTGAAAATCGGAAGTTCAATTTTGGGCGTGGATTTTTCCTGATGTTTGTCATTATAAATCCTCTTGTTTATTTGTTCCTTGCTGAATTCATACAGCCTTTCTAATCTGTTGTAATAACTTTCAAGTGCTTGCGTGTTGACCAACATGTTATCGAATTGCCAATAAGTATTATCGATTTTTTCCCAACGTTGCTTTATTGTCCTCAATTTGTCTTCAAGTTGCCACTTTTCTTTTAAATTTGTTCCGTACTGTTCTCTCAAACGCCTTGATGTTTAACCGCTGCTCATTCATCATATCTTCAGTCCGTTGGTCCACGACTAACTCTTTGTTTGACGTTTTTTTCACATCGTCCGTGATTTCATCGCTCTCCTGTTGTTTCTCCTGTTGTTCTGGAACATTTTCTTGGGCATATGACCTTTCTTCTTGCTGTTGCAACTGACTAAAAGAAGCAAATTGTTCGTCTTCGATTTTCACCAATAAGTTTTGTTTCGACTTCTTTATGAAAAACTTCGTTTCTTCGTATATTTGTTCCAGACGCTCATAAATGCGCTTCTCATAATAAGGTCCAGATTTCTTAACTTCAAACAAGGTTAATTGGATGTCGTTCTTCTTAAGCTCACTCCAATACTCCTTCAGCTTTTGAAGTCTGTCATCATGATATTCAAGAGTGGTTTTACGTGTAGAACTATCTTTCTTAAAGTTTTCATTTATTCATTTGATAGCATCAAGATTTGTAGATTGCGAGTTAAGTAAAGCATCGTAAGAAGACATTGTTGTCTAACGGTGGTAGTGCTCACAAATAAATCTAAAATTTCAGAAAAGTAATTAATATGGAACGTGCTCACCGGATTTGCTGCTTACGCTTGCTGCTTAAACTTCCCCCGATCTGTGTAGTTCTCACTCAATGTCACTGTTCACACTGTTTTAATGTTTTGTTGAATGTTCGAGTTTAATGTTCAAAGGTTCCCGCGAGTGAAACGTACCACGGCATTGATTCTACTCGAAACGGTTCGAAGGAACAAAATGTAAGGGCAGGAGCCTTTACACTTAATGTTGAATATTTAGTAAAATAAATGTTAATGTTTAAAAAAGGTATTTAATACTAAATTACACTAAAATAATGTAAAAAGAAAATAATAGATTTTTTTTACTAAAATGTTGAATGTTGCGCGAGCTCGATACAAACCGAAGACCGACATACTTGCGTACGTTTATAAATTAACCAAATTTCCAGTATTTTAACTAGGCCAAAGTACAATGTGCGGTTGCTAACCGTACAAAAACATACAAATATAACTGTATAATGAAATAATTTTGTCGATGGCGATGAGTTATCAAGCATAATTATTATAATATCAACAAAAAATAATAAAATAAAAATACAAACCGTTGTTATAATAATCTGAACCACTATACATAGTCATATTAAATGCAAGAACAACTGAGAATAATGAAATGTAACAAGCAGTCGAAATCATGTTATCGAATCTTCAATATCAATTATTTAATTTAATTTTTAAACTGTGAACACAAATTTCACAAAATTGTTATTTAAAATGAATAATACGTTCTGTAATACTCAGCTTGCATTGTGATTACCCGGTAGTGTAGCAGCCAAGTTCGGCGAAAACGGATGCTCCCGATAAATTATTTCAAAGAACTTTTTCGAGCCATTTTCAACTACTTCAGAATACTAGTCTATTTAAACTAACTATTCAAACCTAGTTTTATGTAATTACTAGCTTCTGCCAGGGGCTTCGCCCGTGTGAAAAGTGTTTAATTACCCCAGGAGAACATTATACCGGGATAAAAAGTAGCGTATGTGCTTTTCTAGACTAAAATAATAATATATCTCTGTGACATAGTTTTATCCAGGTCTATTCAGCCGTTCTGGGATAATTGAGTAATAGACTTCTATCCATCCATTAGCCTCTATTTCAGCTTGGGCAAAAATGTTTTGGTATGTCTGTCCGGATTTCCAGCTATTCTCGTGAAGATTTGTGCTCAGGTTTGATAAATGTATAGAACTTTACTGTCTTTTTTTTTTGTTTTAAGGTATTTTGCTGAATATATATACTCAGGTTTAAGCTATGCAAAGGCACCCTCACGAGGTAAACTGCTCAAAGGTTCACTAGTAATACCTGTCTGAAAATATTCTACAAATCGATTATTCCTTTTACAAAATTTTCTTCCACCAGTATTCAGCCACGTCGCTAGCCTCGCAAAGATCTTGCATCGTGCAGGTGTTTTTACATAAAGAGCAGGACAGGAGATGAGGCATCGTCTATAGTTCTGCAGTCACACTGAGGCTGATTGGAGTACCTACCCTTAAAATATTGAATAATATTTTTTAATGATATTTATGTTCAAATAGTAATACGAATTGAAAAACAATTTATGAGAAGTATAAAAAATAGCAAACAAACTGAAAACATAATCGAAATTGATAAAAAAACAATCCAGATATTCCAATTTTATCAAGAATAAATATCTGCCTCCTATGTCTAGTCTAGTCCTTTTCTATGGCAGCTGTGTGGGTGTCAAAGCCTTGAACATCTAATGCAAAGTCCGACTTCTCTGTCTGTCAATTTTGAAGATTTATTACTTCGTCGTTGATAAAAATTTCAAAAAATGTATTTGTTTACTAGAGCTGATATTTGATTTAGCAAACAAAAAAAATTACATGCATATTTCTTATTCAGGTTTTATTACTATGTGTTTTAAAACATAGACCATTCCTAGGCATGGCATCCTGAAAACTTGCATCGAGTTAGATTATCATACACTAGCTTTTCCCCGCGCCTTCGCTCTCGGGGCCCACCCAACAGGACCCGTTTTTGGGCTAAAAAACAATAGCCTATGTCACTCAAGAATAATGTAGCTTTCTACTGGTGAAAGAATTTTCAAAATAGGAGAAGTTTTTTTTTCATTACATACAAGCAAACTTACAAAAAATCTCTCTCTTTATAATATTACTAGCTTCTGCCCGCGGCTTCGCCCGCGTAAAAAGTGTTTTATCATCCCAAGGTAATACAAACTATCCCATGCTAAATTTCATCTAAATCGATTCAGTAGAGCCAGAGATAACCATACAACCTCACAAACTTACAAACTTTACATCTTTATAATATTAGTAAAGATTATAGAAAAAAAACTACAAACATCTCTTTGGAGGACGATCTCTACAAGTCAATTTGTTGTGTTACTTTTATTTATTAACAACAAAGCTTCTACTTCTTTTTTCCGAACTTGGCGCACTCTGCACATTAATATTTTACTGGGATATGAGTAACAAGTGTTGGTTTTCCTGCAGATGTTATATTTTCCTCCATAATAATATGACGTACGTTAATTGTTTGCTATAGCCACCCTTTATATTGTGAAAAATTTGCCTATGAACACTGTTATCACCATTTATTCATATTATTTATTTTACACGAAACAAACAGATGCAAATTCCATGCTTCGTAAATTGACTGATGATTCATGCATTCTTATTTATATCACTAAATAAGTTCATGTACGTCTAATCCTGAGCTTTTTCTCAGTGAGGACAGGTAACTCAGTAGCGGCATCTATGCCGCTACATACGCACTACAAAAGGTCCGATTGATACAAATCCTACATCATGCTTTCTATGTGTGCCGCGTGATTTGCACATCAATAGCCCGACAACAGCCATCTCGTATTGGGCAGTTGATGAAAATAAAACAAGTTCCTTATCATTATTCGAAGACGTCATAGGTCTACCCTATACGTCGAAAAATTTATCCTATCTATCAAACATATTGGTTTTGATATTTAACCGTTGGCACTAAAATGAATCATTCCGACCTATTTTGTGGTTATCCTGTTTGTGGCTTGCATCTATAACGACATACAATAAATTATTTGTAATGTCCAAAATAGGTAATGCAAGTATTGAGGAAACATGGATATATTCCTGTAAATTGACATTAACTCCAATCAAAATAACAACTAGGTAGCTATTTACAGGGCAGACGTGAGTGGAATCGCCATCGAAGGACATACAGGGATCTTATTGGTATTAAACTAAAAAGAGATAAATAAAAACTTTTTAACAAAAATGTCAAACCGACTTCCAAAACAAACCACTACAAAGCGAAAAATAACTTTCTTTTCCGAAGTCAGTACCTATTGTTTTGTTTTTCGACGCCGACTTCGGAAAATCATTTATAGCCAAAGTACATCTCATGACGATTCCAATAAGCCCAAACACGACTAGGACACATTTTTTTATTTCGGAATTCCAGAGCCTACCTTCAGGTTTCATCATCAGATCGGTTCGATGGCATTCATCAGTAGGTACCATTTATTTATAATTATTTGCTTCATCATAGTCGGTACGGTCGGAACTATTTGAGATATCTTATACCCGTGATATACTTAGCAATATGGAGTTCCAGTTCCAATTGTGGTCTTGTTCATCAGTTTCACTTCACCAAATGATGCTTTCTGAGTGCAAATGATAGCATTGTTGATGAAAATACCAAAATCGCTCTATGTATGCCATTATAGGCATGGCAGGATTGCCCTCGATTTCTCCAGGATTCCATCATGCTTAGAACTCATAGGTCGTGCGTGTATGACCTGTATGTATGAACGTAAACGAAGCAAAAAGTTTATGTAAGGAATAGGCCCTTAATGTATTAATGTGTTTTGAACACAATACAATTATTCAAATGATACACAACCTAAACCACTGGGTCTAGAAACATGACATTTAGTACGCCACTTCCTTACAACACGAAGGTGATCACTAAGGAAGGATTTTTGAAAATTCATACCTTAAAGGGGTTGAAAAAGGTTTGAAAGATTATAATATGACATTTCATCAGCTTTGTCGATAGAAAATCTCAAAAGGCGACGGATCCTGCGATATAAAATGTTTAAGCACAGATAATATAATACTAGCATTGTAAAATGCCTGTCAGATTTGATATTTCAATGCTTCTGTGCAATTCAAGGCGTCGCTGCACACAAAGGCGATGCCAATCTGATCAGGTTTAATGCTGCTAAACCCCAGGCGTGTCTTTATTCCGCAAAAAAGAGCCAACTTCACCTGGCTCCAACTTACCGAGATGTGACCGTGCCGTGAATAACGTAGTAAAGGCAAGGCGTAGCCAAGGCGTTACGTTACTTCGACTCTTATTTTTGGCCCATACTTTCGTTTACTTCGAATCTTATTTTTGGCCCATATATTGAGGCAAAGGCTCAGCTGACTGTCAAAAAGTTAAATTATAAATAAATGGTACCTACTGTTGAATGCCATCGAACCGATCTGATGATGAAACCGGAAGGTAGGCTCTGGAATTCCGAAATAAAACAATGTATCCTAGTCAATCCGTGTTTGGGCTTTTTGGAATCGTCATGAGATGTACTTTGGCTATAAATTGCGAAGGTAAGAAGGTACATCACGCCAGAACAGCTGCGCAACTTGTATCATGCGCAAGTTCGGTCACGCATGGAGTACTGTTCTCATCTCTGGGACGGATCTGTCAAATACCAGCTTGATGCGTTAGAGTCGATAGAAAAGCCTGCCAAGAGGCTCATCGGCAGTGAGGCACTGATCGTAGTCGCGGAGTTGCCAGCTTGTCGGTTTTTTATCGGTTACATATTTCGCCAGTATTTAAAGTCAAAGTCAAAGTCAAATATATTCAATTTAGCCAAAAAGCGGCACTTTTGAACGTCAAAGAATTAAAATTAAAATTTACAAGTAATAAAAATTGATTCTACCGTGCATTCGGTAAAGTAGCTTGTTATGGAGAAGAACGCACAAGAAACTCCATACTTACCCTTTTTTTTTAATATGTTTTTTACAATATTTACATAAGTACATACATTAGTAAAATCATATATGTGAGGACGATGCACCCAGAATAGCACTACACACTATACTACGTGTAGGTATAAAGTATTAAAAGCATTAACAGGTAAATTCATTAATTTGATAAATAGGAACATGGTTCTCACATACTTACAAATATTGCAAAAATAGGTAAATACCTAATTCAACAACAACGGAACAGTGTGTGAGTCAAATTCTTAAAAAAAATACAATAACTATGAATAGGTTTTAAATTTACCTTTTAACTATAGTTTTAAATTTACCTTCATTTAGTTTTAATATATTACAAGGTATTTTGTTATAGAATTTAACACAGTACCCCATGAAAGATGGTCAGATCAGTAGATGGTGATCTAAGTATGTCTAATATCATAGTGCTCGAGCTTCAACAAAAGTGTCTCATGGTTAACGCAATCGAACGCCTTCGAGAAGTCGTAAAAGATTCCAATGGCGTCTTGTGCTTCCTCCCAGGCGTTAAAGATGTTCTTTATTAGTGTGACACCGGCGTCAGTTGAGCAACGCCCTTTGATAAAACCGAACTGTTGAAAGCTAGCTTTAAAAGGTTTTAAAATAGCTTGGGGGTTTGTATGTTGAAACTTGAACTCCGAAGGGCACGCATTTACGTTATTTCTAATTAAGGCTGTAGAGGTTGCGGGTGAGGAGTGTAAGGCTACTGTAGTTTTAAGAGGAATATTAACAAAAAAGTATTTAAATATTGAGCTACCTCTATATCTGAGTATATGGAGCCATGTGCAGTCGCCAAATTAAATTCAGTATTAGGCTGTTTTTCCAGGTAGTTTTTACTTTTAGTCTGCTGATTTTATTTTATTGCTAATATACAGCGTTTTAGCTATTTTGCATGTAATCTTAAAGGTTTTTGAATATTACGCAACATATTTATCAAAACTTGTATTATTCATATGTTGCTTTAGGCCATAAAGTTCATATTGCTTTTCCCTGCTTTTACGAATGCCTGGAGGCGCCCAATAGCTAAATATGAACTTGGTGTAAATACGAACTTTCAGTGGAAAAGTGTTATTAAATTGCGTGTTGAGTACTTTAAAAAATTCGGCATAGAAATCATTTGGGTTATCTATATTAATAAAGTTTTAAACATATTATTTACTAGTCAATGTTTTATAAAAAATTTCTAAAGTTTTACATGTAATTGGTCTAAATTTTATTTGCATTTTTTGCAAAAGTTTTTAGGTGCTAAACGTTATTGTTTGTCCACTGTGATCAGATGTTAATTTATTTACATTTTTTTTATTTAGGTAATCATGCAAGTCGCAGAAGAAACTGTCAAAGACTGTGGTTGCTACAGCTTATCGTTACTTAAATCATCTAAGTAGGATGAAAGAAAGAAATAATGCAATTTTACAATGTTGGATTATATTTATTAGTAAAAAATAAGTTTATATGTTATGTATATTACAAAAAGATTATTATAATACAACACGAACTTAGTTATCGAAACAAATCTATGAAATGATCTATCTACACTGGCCTGCAAAACTTAGTACCAGACTTTTAAAATTGCCCTCATGAGTAATGTGACAACTAAAGAGGGGCCCAGGTCTCTTTTTTATGAGAGGGAGTTGGCCGTAATCCACCAGTGCTCGTCGTAACTAATAATCTATGGCTTCAGCATATTGTGGTTCCTCTTGAGCTTGAATTTCGAGGTCGCACTCCCTCCGGAAGAGCATATTCTGGTAGAACGGTAAATTAAGATCATGCTGAAAATATTGACAAATAGGTTTAAATTTAAAACATACGCAATGCTAAAATGAAAGATCCTTCGCTCAGAATGACAATCTCTTTCGTTTCAAGATCCGTCGCTCATGATTGTATGATTTTAAACGAACGAAATTGACTATCATAATAAACGAAGAAAGTTGATAAATGTTTCAATAGACTTCAAAAAGGAGGCGTTTTACAATTCGACAGTATTTTTTTTAATGTTTATTACCGCAGAACTTTTTACTAGATGAACCGATTTTGATGATTCTTTTTTGTTTAAAAGTTAGCTTTTCGTGTGGTCCCATTAATTTTGTGAAGATCTGATGAGGAACTTCGGAGATATATAACATAACTCTTCAATAAACAAAGACGGAAAATCTCTAAGGATTGCTAAAATCGCATATCTGTTTATTGTTTACGCCATTTCTTAACATAACATCACGCCGGTACGCTCTAAAGAGGTACGCAGATGTGCACATACATTTCACTCTGGTGCCCTCATCTCACTCATATTTCACCGGTTATGTTCAAGTTTAGTTTCATTCTGGTATAACGTTGGGCATTATAGGTACCTTTCTATAGAACTTGCTCATTATGTACCACAACTAAAAACTTAAAAATTAAAACGTTTTACAAAAAAATAAACTGCATACTTCCAACTAAATACATTACAAAGCAAAAAATAACTTCAATTTCGCAAATCGGTGTCAATAAACGAAAAAACAAAAATAGAAATACCGATTTCTGAAATTGAAGTTATTTTTAACTTTGTAGTGTTCAAAACTAGCTTCTGCCAGCGGCTTCGCCAACGTAAAAGTCACAATATTATTCAAAAAGAACGTAAAACTAGGATAAAAAGTATTCTATGTTCTCTTCTTCAAGGTACAATTTACAGTAGAGCCTCGTTAATCCAGACCCCGCTTATTCGGTGATCGCTGTAATCTGGACGGGCGATGGTGGTCGAGTTTTAAAATTGAAGGGCAAAAAATGTAAGCAAAAGAGTATAATGTACCTTAACTAGTTGGGAAAGCTAGGCAGATTGATTGGATGAAAGAGAATGTCAGCCAGAGTGTTCAATCAGGATTAGTGACATTAAAAGTAATTGAAAACTTACTTCACTGAATGAGTTTGGTATTTGGGATAACGGTAGCTGTGATGTTTCTTGTTGATTTGTTTCTCTCTGGTATCGTTTTTTTAATACATAAACTACAACTAGAAGGGCCAGTATGCTCACGGATACTGAAGATATGATGATCATCGTGTTACCATTAGTAACCGCATCTGTAACGTCACGTATATCTTGTAATTTATGCCATAAATCGAGTATCTTTTCGTTGTCATTGTGACAGAGACAAGCGTCGTTTCTTTTAACTTGAAATATAAATGAAAATATAAATATAAAAATTAGTGCTACTAATGAAACACAGACAGATCTTTATTAGGGTTCCGTAGTCAACAAGGAACTCTTATAGTTTCGCCATGTCCATCTATCCGTCTGTCCGTCCATCCGCAGCTTAACTCTGAGACTCTTAGTACTTGAAAGCTATAATTTGGCATGGATATACATATTAATCACGCCGACAAAGTGGTAAAATAAAACCATTAAAAGATTTATTTTAGGGTAGGTACATCCTGTTAGTAAAGGGGATGTTTCATTTCTTGTCTTTCCCATGTTGTGGTGTATCGTTGGATAGGCCATTCAATTATATTAAGTGTCTTTGAGAATCATTTCTTGAATTAGGTTTTCTTTTGCGTACAACTAAGCTTTAAATGGCAAATTTTTGTTAGTATATATATATAGTATATATAATGAAATGAAAAGGAAAACTATCACAACTAAGTAGGCTTTACAAGTTTACGAGTAATAGTCGTCCAACTTATAAAATGTATTTGGATTTTATATTTTTATATTGATGTATGGCGACAACACTTTCCGAACGGCAAAGTTTATTGTGTCCCTTCATTAGAGCAATGTTCGGTGCTTTCATTTTTTTATGAACGGTAGTAATGCTAACTATTTATTTGGGTGAATGTAGCTGTTTATACGAAACCCTCTATGCGCGAGTCAGACTTGTACTTTGCCGGTTTTTTTTATGATTGGTAGGCTCGCGCTTGACCACTTGACGGTGAAACACGCTTGCCTAGAAGTAACCTATTCACTCTTGACTAACCCAGGTTATAGCTGTCACGAAACACAGACTCCGGCAGGGAATTCCACTCCTTAGCTGTACGCACAATGAAAATATTCCTAAAACTTTTAGTGGGTGATGTTCACCATGTACCATGGCGCATCGCCACACGTCTTGTAGTTCGATGATGGAACGGGCTAGATGGAATTAGATCATGCTATTCCATCGCACACTCCCCGAATAAAAAAACCCACAGCCTGGCAACCCAGCGTCGATAGTCACTTACCTGCGGGCTTGGAAGGCATCAATTCTTTGTGCTGGTATGTCAATAAAGTCTTGTTTACTACAAAACGTGTTATGTTCACTTCATTGCCATCGTTCATTAACTGATATGCGTAATAAAGACAACACAGAATAGATCCATTGTCCGCCATCGTAAATTTTCCTTTTTCTATTACTGTTTTGTTTAACGTTTGTATTCTGTTATCTGTTGTATTTACAAGGGCTACTGATAAATCTGCAAAATATGTTAAATTATAAATTTTATGGCGCAATGATGTGATATCCCAATGCCTAAGACCTCGCTTCTCGTCCTTTCGTTCGAGGGGTTCAAATCCAGTCAAGTACCAATGTAACTTTTCAATTCATATGAACTTCCTTTATTGTACCAAGTTTATTGGGATATTGAGTAACCTACCTAGGTTACTGTGCTATTCCAGACTATAATCTATCTCTGTGCCAAATTTCATTCAGATCCGTTCCTAACTTTCGTTATAATAGTATTCTACACTAATCATTTATAGATACTAATAGTATTGTTACGAGCTGGGATTCAGATACTAGATGGCACCACTAGCAATTACTCTATCGTCACTAGATGGCGTTGCCTTATCTTGTAACAGTATTATAAAGAGGAAAGATTTTTTTGTTTGTTTGTTTGTACCGAATAGGCTCTGAAACTACTGGACTGATTTTTTACCATTGTTCACCAATAGAAAGCTAAATTATTAAGAAGTAACACATTCTAAAATTTGTTTTCAAAAAGAATGGAAATCCTTAAGAAAATTGCAATAATGTAACCCAAAGTACCAATATTTTGCCATATTATATAAAATTACATAGTATATAAAATTTATTATTTGTCGTGTGCTGAGAAAAATATTGATGATAAATAATAATTATGTATGATATGATTAAAGTATTCATTATTAGCTGCAAATATGTCCTCAACGGTAGGTATATATCTAACCATCATAATAAAGTCTCAATAACAGCTTTTGTGTTCTAAAATTTAATTAGATCGCCGGTGGAAACAAAAGGTGGTTACATTCGTATCGTAGTACCTGGGTAGGGTAGGTAGGATAGCTGCGGGGGACAGCTAGTAAGATATAAGTCTGAAAGCGTCAACCCGCATTGAACAAGTGTGGTGATTAATCCTAGTACCTTCTCTGAATGAGAAGAGGCCTGCACTAGGACGGTTACAGACTGGTATGATTATGGCACTTCAAGTTTAAGGGAAGGCTTTGTAGTCAAACTTTTCTAAAAGTCAATGTTCTATATTGACATCCCGGAAAACTGCTCTGTACTTTCTTTTATTTACCCGACCGCGGGAGGATTATGTTTCTTTTATAGATAGGCTCATGCTTGACCACTATCTCACCTGATGGTAAGCGACGTGACAGACACACTTGCCTAGAAGTAGCGTATAACCTATTCACTCTTGACTTAAATACTAGGTTGTAGCTATTGGGTAAAACAATCCTTAGCTGTACGCACACTTTTGGACTTTAAAAGAGACTGTGACTTCTGAGTTTGTTTCGGCCTTTCTTCTCAGAGTAGTCAGATAGGAAACGCCGAATATGAATGAATATGAATATGAATAAAATCATTTATCATTTACAATGAAAGTATTTTCATTACATACTTACATTTTGATCGAGACCTATATTCTTCACAGCTAAACTGAACTTCTGTTACTTCAGAAAATGTCAGTGTAACAATGTACTCTTTAACTGAAACAAATGAAAAGCATAGTCGTGCGCATGAATTATAATGGAAACTGCAACGTATCATATCCAAAAAAAATCTTAAGGTGACGTGGCAAAAAAGAAAGGAAGAAAAACAGAAAGAAACAATTTTTTTTTTTCTGTAAAGAGTCGTGGGTGATCAGATTAGAACGAAATTTCTTTCGCTAAATTATAATAGGCTAAATGATAAAAATACATGTTAATAAAACACATTAAAACTTAAGGATGATATTTTCGTTCGTTTTCGTGAACGAAAACATTATTCATCAGTTTTTGTTTAGTTTTATGGCAGAAGAGAAGCTAGCGCGGAAAAGGGAAAGGCAAGCCTTTGCCCAGTAGTGGACATAACAGGCTGGTTACATAGTTAAATGTGCGTATCTATTGGGACGTAAGACGAAAGAGAGACTCTTCCGTGTCTCTTTTTCGTCTTACTTTAGAGAGGTAAGAAAGAGAGAAAGAGAAGGAGAGAGAGGATAAGAATAGAAAAGCTAAATAATATATAACACTTACCGACGTCTTTCTCTGTCAAAATTATTTTGTTAGACCATAGTATATCTCTTTTATGTACCGACGATTCAACATGTACAGAAGTGTTGTTATCAAATAATTCTAAATCAATTATCAACTTCGTGTTCATCGCGGAGCTATACAAAGGAACGCCAATTACAGAACCTGTAAATCAAAAAATGTTACAAATATAGTACAAGATTTAATGAAACATCTAATGAAAGGAACACTGCCGCTCTCAATCAATCTATCTAGTCTTTTCCCAACTATATAAACTGTCAAAGATCTTCAAATGAAAGCCGGGATCACTTTCCGAAGAAACGAGGAATATCGCTATATAAAGATGGTCACCCATATTCATATTATTCATTGTAAACAAAACATATATATACAAATACAGAAGGACAGCTGACGTACAAAAGCGAGCTTAACTTATAATTGGACCCATCCACGGACCGACCCCAGAAAACACTGCTTAATCTTGAAGATCGAGCCGTGCGGCTTTTATTATTTATCCACGCGCTCCAACTCCCACCCTCATCTACGGAGAGCAAACATGGTCCGTTACAAATCATCTAATGTCCATGTCGGCTAAGCGGCAGTGAAAACACAAACAGGCAGAATCCTGCATCGCGATTGTATTGATACTGTATCGCGATAGTAGCGATGTCTAATCGTTATTATGTGGGCAAAGGTATAAGGCCACTTGGAACTGTCTCGCGATCTTTACAGCGATTATTGCATTCGCTGTAATAAAAAGTCACAGTTGGCGGCATCCATAAAAGATTTACTATTAAATCTCCAATCTCGACTTAAATGTGAAAAAAATCATGCATGTAAATGTATCCTAATTTGCCTAATACAAAAGGACAGAGCTGAAATATGCATACTTGTGTACTGAAAAATTTGCCAAAATTTTTATCATATGTGTGATTTTTCGTGCTCGCTTATAACGAAGATGAGCTCGAAATTAAAATCCAAGTGTGTGCGGATAAAATTTATCAAATGTGTGTTGCTAAAACCGAATACGAGATCACAGTATACATCTACTATGGCATCGACGAAAATTTACAAATTATTCGTCATTGTTTTTGGGCTTCGAAGGGTGCGAAATGAAAATTTATGATAGCGTCGATAAATATAATTTTTTTTGGCATTTTTGGTGATTTTCGGCATTGCTGATTATGAAAATATGCTCAAAATACAATACCAAGATGGTGCCATCCAAAATTTGTATACTTCTGATTTTCTGAAGCTCTATTTACAATACCGCATATTCCCACCAGGTTGACTGATGACCTGGTGAAGGTTACGGGGATCCGCTGGTTGCGGGACGCACGGGACCGGTCAATGTGGCGACGCTTGGGGGAGGCCTATGTCCAGCAGTGGACGTCTTTCGGCTGATATGATGATGATGATGTTACTATATATATAAAGTTATCCAAAGAGCAAGACTACTTCCTTTTTCGACACCATTAGTAATAGACACTTACTTAAATTGTGTGCCTCTGGTGGCTGAAGACTTTTCTTGCAAATAAATCTATACTTTTCGTCACATTGGAGGTCATTATAGTTCCCTTCTTGGTTCATGTGCACACAATCCTCATTGCCATGATCGTCTGGCTGATTTTGCCTCCATTTAATGTACACTTTAAAGATGGACTTACCTGCAATAAAAATTATGATTTAACGAAGTATTAAACCCCCAAGTGTACAGAATAGAAATCTTCGCCGCAAACGTGAGCACGGAAAATAAAATTTCAAGTGTAATTATCCTCCGACACAAAATACTGTAAAAAGTAGCAAATAAGCCTCAAACTCGCGTCGTAGGACCGCCATAGTTAACAGCAGTTCAAGTATTTATAACACAAATATACGCACGTTTTAATTTAAATATATATATATTTTTTAATTATTGATAGGCTCGCGCTTGACCACTATCTCACCTGATGGTAAGCGATGATGTGGTCGACGATGTAGCACACTTACCTAGAAGAAACCTATTCACTCTTGACTTAAAGACTCCCCGGTTGTAGCTATCTGGAAATACAGACTCTGGCAGGGAATTTCACTCCAAAGCTGTACGCTTAATAAAAGCATTTCCAAAACGTTTGGTGCGTATGGGTGGGATGTCCACCATGTACCGATGTCGCTTCGCCGTACGTCTTGTAGTCCGATGGTGGAACGGGCTAGGAGAAATTACTTCATGCAATTCCATCTTACACTCCCCGAAATGTAACCGATAAAAAACCGACAGAGTGGCAACTTGGCGCCGATGTTTAAGGCTCTGGAGCCTAGACTCGACCAGTATCTCATTGCCGATGGGCCTGCTGCTGGTACTTGGCAGATCCGTCCCAGAGATGAGAGCAGTACTCCGTGCATGACCGAACTTGCGCTTGATACAAGTTGAGCATCTCGTTCTGGCGTGAAGTACCGTCTCACCTTTGCAAGGATCCCCAACTTTTTGGCAGTCAGTTCTGCTTTTGCCTCAATGAATGGACCAAATTTGAGGGTCGATGTCAACGTAACGCCAAGAAGCTCAAGATGGTCATGGTCACATTACGAAAAAAAGGAGTCGGGTGGAATTGGCTCCTTTTAGCGGAAAAAAGACACGCCTGGGTCTTAGCAGCATTGAACCTGACCAGATTGGCGTCGTCCCACTCGGAGACTGCTTTCAAGGACAGATTCAAGCGCCCAACCATGGCCTCCCGGAGAGACCGAGCCAGTAGCGCTGAGGCCCAGTAGCGCGTGCGTCAGATACGTATCTCTCAGCAACAGTGCTGTCATCTGCATACCCAAAGGTGTCGCGTTTTAGCAGATCATTTATGTGCAACAAGAACAATGTTGCTGAGAGTACCGACCTCAGAGGGACCCCGGCGTTGATACCCAGTTGGTCAAACGAGCGGCCATCACTCGTATAGACCGGTCCCTCAGGAAGTTTTTGATCCAATCGCACAGACCACTGGGCAGACCGATTGAAGGAAGCTTACCAATATGGCTCTCGTGCCAGATCCTAACAAAGGCCTTCGAGATGTCGGGGGAGATGGCAAGCGCTTCCCCGTGTCTCTCGATGGCCTCACTCCAGATGTGAATGGCATATGCTAGAAGATCCGTTGACCGATTTCGGCGGAAGCCATATTGGCGGTCACTGAGGATGTCGTCAGCTTCTAGTTATGCCAGAAGCTTGGAGTTAGCACCCGTTCCATACTCTCGCAGAGGATGGACGTAACTGAGATGGGTCTGTAGTTGGCTGGGTCAGCCCGACTGCCCTTCTTGGGCACAGGCTGAACGTTAGCTTGCTTCCAAGCATTCGGTACTTTTCCAGTCTCATATGAAAGGCGAAACAGGCGTTCAGGGGCACAAGTTCTCAGAACAGATACCGGTATCCCGTTGGGGCCACTAGCTTTGGTCACGTCAAGGTCGCGCAGCACCCTACGGACGTGCTTCTGATGGATGGAAATAATAATAATAATAATAACAAAAAAATATTTTCTCACCACAATATTACAAAAAAAAATACATATTACATGGTATCAGAGTCAGACAACTTTTAATATTGTGGGAGACTGGTGCCTAAACTAAGCTCTAGGCCTGTATTTCAGGACACCAGGTCTCCGCCCTTTTACAAAAATATACATTTTATTATGTTGTGTACTTGTACGCTGACAAACAAAATTAAAAAAAAAAAAGAAAATTCAACAATTGATTGCTCGAATGAAAATTTTAGCAATAAACTTAAGTTAATTAATTAATTTTTGTGTGTGTATGTGTGAGAGAGAGTGTATGTGGAGTGGTGTTAGTCATTACGAGTGACGTGTGGGTGTGTATATATATGTGCGTGACTGGATAGCGATAAGGCAGGAATGAGGACACTTTTAAGATAGCTCTCTGGGCTCTCTCCAATTCAATCATTGTAGTTTTCGGAGCACCTCCCCAGACAGTAATACTGTAACTTAACAGTGACTGAGCGAGGGCAAAATATACTGATTTCTTTAACTTGTCATCAGCTACTTGTCTCAAGGTTTTGAAAATATATATTAGCTTGCGTAACCTGGTTTTAAGTGTATCAATGTGTTCTTGGAAATGTCCGACATACTCGTCTCGCAACCATGAGAAGAAAAAGGGGGCTGTGCGTAACCAGAATCCAGGCGTGAGGATTCCGCAAAAAGAGAGGCGAACAAGTTTGCTTTCTCCTCAGCAGAGTAGGCCAGCGTTCCGTCGGATATCAGCAGAGGTGGTAGTGAGGGCCGGCAGAAGTTCGATTCAACCGACTTTGCCAGGGACCAGAACGCTTTACTACCGGCTGGATAGGAAGCAAGTTTGGTCCCAATACGGCTTATGTGGTCAAACCGAGCCCTTCGCAACACCCTCTTGCAGGACTAGGCAGCCGTATTGAAGGCTCTCTTCCACTGGCTCACGTCATTAGCTTTGCACGTCCGAGCGTCGACCCATGACAGGTTTGCCTAATATTTAAGCGTGTTGGCGTGACTGCACTCGGTGCCAAACCATGGCCGGTCAACGCTAGACATTGCTACGTCAGAGAACGGAATGTAGTACTCTGTTCCCTGACGCAAAATATCCGTCACGGCGTCCCCGCACGACGAAGGATCAGCCGAAGAAAAGCAAGTGTGCTGCCAAGGATATGATCAATCAATATTTCATTTCTCTTTACAACGAAAAAAGCACGATACGAAGAAAGAACGCATCCCATCCTAATCTGCTGACCTGTACCGCCAAACTCACCGAGTGCCTCTTGGGCTGGGATCGGGTGGGGAGTAGACAGATACAGACTTCACCAGGCAATGGTCGGAGCTACCCAAAGGTGAAAATACCGTACAGACACAGATTAGCGGGCTGGATCTGTTGTCAGCAGAATGTCCAAGCAAATGGCAGTGTGCGAACCAACAACCAGCACCCTCGTTACTCCCTAGACCAGACCTTTGTCCACCAGTGCTTAGAGCACGGTGGACAAAGCCACCAGCACCCAAGCAACCTTGAGGACACCAGCACCAAATCTGGAGTCCTCAAGGTTTCGGAGACGCCGATAACAGATTCGGCTCGGGCGTACATGCGTATACCCGCGCGTTGTTTAAAATTGTGCTCCAGGGTAAACCCTGGGTATGATAAGTACGATATGTCTGACGGACATCCGATCTGCGTCTCCGAAAGGAAAAGAAGAACTGGTCTATCAGTGTCCAGGTGGTGATGGACTGCTTCGAGATTATGGTGCACTTTGAGTGACAAGGAGTGCTGCCGCTATACCGCTTTTCTTTTATGTTTCCTTGCCATTGTTTTAAGTGAAAAAGGGGAGGAGAAGGCAGTGAGATGAGGTTCCAAGGTGGCAACCCATAGACACGCACTGAAAAGACACCATCAATGGGGGACTGGTCTGGAGACTGCGGCGATGCCCAACCGCCTCTAGGAATGTCCATCGGGCCAATTCTTCTGGTCGCCAACCAGCACGATGGTACATTCCGGGATGTTTCGACAGTTGGCGGGGCAGCCTTTCGTGTGTGGCTGGCATATTACTCGGGCCCCCAACTACCTGCTGATGGTCGGCCAGCGGCGCACCGTGCCTTGGATCCTGCTACCCTCCGCGACCAGTCTCCCGATACGCCCGATACGCGCGTTGTTATGCGCGTCAGGCTGGTCCGCCTGCAGCGGAACAGCTATTTCGACCCAACTCCTCTAATTGGCTACACCGAGCACCGTACCGGAACACGGCTCGGCCGCTTGGCGGTACGTCTTTGCCCGGTGGGTGGTCGCAAGCCTTCGGCCGTAACCTACCACTACTTAATTTGGGTATATTTACTTGCCAAAGGAGGGTAATGTGATTATCAGTCTATGTATGTTCCTATGCTTCTTTCTAGAGACCAAACGCGTTGGCCGATATTTATGATTCTTACGTCAATCGATTTGTCTAAACCCTGCGAGTGCCACTGGCTTCATTAAAATTGGAAAATATAAAAATGGCGGATTTTGGGCTTCATATTGTGGGGGCCCAAATTTTTTTCTTCCCTATCCACCGTGTGGGGTACCAAAATAAAGGGTTTAAAGAGATGATTTCAATAATATATTATTTCTAAATGAAAAAAAGTTATAAATAAAAAAAATAAAAAAACCGACTGCATCAAGAACTAAAAAGACGTAAACAAGAAGAAAATCATGCTGTGCAGTCGAAGGATACATCTGGTTTTGGTTGGCCAGCTCGCGAATATGTATCCTCCGTACACCATGATTTTCTTCTTGTTTACGTCTTATAAGTTCTTTAAGCGGTCGGGTTATTAATTGACTTTAGCTTTTGGTTGACTCCGACGCTTATTTTCCATGTTTTAGAGGATTTTAGTGACGGGCGGGGTGTTTTAAATTTATGTTTTATTTCATGCTTTTTAAACTACATATGTGTCTAATAGATGGCACGCTTCGATCGACAATTTATTAAAACACGTAATTTTGACACGATATCTTGCGAAAAAACCCCTATGAGAATACTAAAATGCGCATAACTTTTAAACGGTTGGACTACTTTTTATCAAACATAAGAACACTCTCGATAAAGATACCTTTCAAAGAGAAACCACTAAATCATAATCTGTTCATCCGTTTAGGAGCTATGATGTTACAGACAGACACACAGATACCCCCTCATTTTCCGTCGAGTGTTAAAAATGTACACTTACCG
This sequence comes from Orthosia gracilis, assembly GCA_947562075.1. Taxonomy (NCBI): domain Eukaryota; kingdom Metazoa; phylum Arthropoda; class Insecta; order Lepidoptera; family Noctuidae; genus Orthosia; species Orthosia gracilis. The sequence continues at coordinate 10,331,007 of OX387267.1, forward strand.
TCAATGGTCTCAAACGCCCCTTCATTTTTTATATCTGATATACCCACATACACCCAAGTTTCGGCTGGGGAAGTGCTTTCGTACAGCTTCCAGAAAGATATCGCATCAAAAGCCTCATCTCTGTTTCCTGGATAGAACAAACTGGCTCCTTCCTCAACACATTTTTGCTTGGCATCACGCCAATTCCTTTTTATCTTGTGAAATTTGTAGAAACTGTCTACTGCATCTAAGTAAGCGTAGTCCTGCTGGAAGGACGGTGCAGTTCTCAGTCCACCTACAAAATGGATAATAATCCTTTTTTTAACAGCATAGAAGTTCATAGGTAAAATTGCTAAAAATTTATTGAAATTAATTGGGGTTTTCCATCTGGAATATCTCAGTAGCAGTTCAGTTTGAACTTGTGCCCGGTTGATGGCAATATGGTCGTCCTCTCTTACCTGGGGCTTAAACATGACTGGCGAAATGTGGATGTACTATAAGTTCACCTCTGCCTAACCATGCCAAAACAAATTAGCCTTCAAGATAATTATGCCAACATAAACTGTATGCCAAAAAAATATGGCAAAGAATTATTATGGCTAAATAAATTATGCCAAAACAGTTATGCCAAAGTATATTAGGAAAAAGAAAAGTATGCGAAAAATAAGGATCCCCTGCCTAAGTCTTCGAGGAATTCAGGCGTACAATCATTATCAATGCCTTAACAAATCGTTTGGTGAATATTGTTATTTTCATACCCGATACTCCAACAGACTTCCGTTACCTAATATAAAAACTGATCTACTTAAGAGTATTTGGTAACCAATGTCAATCACGGGACCTGTTTGGAGGAGGCCTATGTTCAGCAGTCGACGTTTTTCGGCTGAAATGATGATGATAGAATAGAATAGAATATACTTTATTGCACACTATAAAAGTTGTAAAAATTCACAAGAAAAACTTATTTATACGGGTACAAAGGCGGTCTTATCGCTGACAGCCATACCTACCTAAGGTTGTCTACCAAAGAGTAAAATAATAATATATGTTGTCTACCTTTGGATGGACTAAAAAAACTTAGAATAAAAAAGGGGGTAGTCTGCGTTGTATTGCTATTACATTAAAACATAAATATATACAAAATTATATTACTATAGTAAATACTATACATAAACTTATATATAAACATACATACATAATATGATATGCAATTCATAGAAAGAGAGAGAAAAAGAAAAAGAGTTGAATAATGATGAAAGAGATTAGACCTAAATTGAAAAGTGTTAGAGAGAAAGGAAATGGTTTTTAAAAGGAACCAGTGACTGGTCTTGTCTTACTGGCAACGGCAACTCATTCCACAACCGCACTGCCTGGACTGTAAACGATTTGTCGTAAAACTTTCCGGAATGAACCTAAAGCGTTCTTTGAGATAAGTGGGGGTTGTAGGAATACACAGAATACTGAAGAGTAATGATAGAATTTGGGCATACCGGCGAAAGCGGATTGGCAACCACTTGAGCTTAATTCGAAATTCAGAAACATGGTCATATTTGCTCAAACCAAATATGAACCTAATACAAAAGTTTTGAACTACAGTTTGGTTTAAATAACTGACATCAGCATAATCGACCATTGGGAGAAGGAGGAATGATGATGGTGTCAATTAAGATTATTTAACAATTTAACAAGTGAAGGTATTTAGACTTTCACATCACATTATTCTGGAAAAAACTATATACTTGGTTAGTAGATAATTGTTTCTACACAACCTAGAGGTTCTAGACAAGTAACAGCCTATCAACGCACGTTAATACATATATGTCCCCGGAGAACTGAGAGAAGGGTGCTCATATAAACTTCTGGCGCAGTTGGTTTTATAAACAAACCCACAAAAACTCGGAAACCTAAAGAATATTATATTTTCTATAAAAACGTCAGAGGAATCTGTTCAAAGTTAGATGCATGCAAGCTAGTAATATTAAACGAATCAGCGAATACATTTGCGCTAACCGCAACGTTTTTGATAGCAGTGTAGTAGCGGAAATATTACCCGAAGTTTACAGTGTCATAAGAAGTGACCGTGTCAATGATTGTGGTGGAGTGTTTTGGCAGTGCGGAGTCAAAAAACACTGTAATCGCAAAACAAATTGTTGTCATTGACACCCGACAATGCCCACGACATTGAAGTGGTGATGCCGCCAAACCAGCGGGTGCCTCATGGGCTGGGATTGGGCGGGCAGTAGACGGACACAGACTTCACCAGACAATGGTGGGATCTACCCAAATGTGAAATTATCGAGATAGAGTATGGGTCCCATAAGTGATCACTGGCAACACACACTGGTCAAAGACTTTTGTCTTGAGACACTGCGGTAAATTGGACGAGAAGATACCACGCAAATTCCCGAACGCCGCCCAGCCGAGTCGGATTCGACGGTTGACCTCTTTCTCGAAGTTGAACCTACCCAACTGGATCGTTTGTCCCAGGTAGACATAATCGTCTACAACTTCGAGTGTAGAGTCTCCGATCTTGATAGGAGTGGGTGCTGCATGGACGTTCACCATGACCTTGGTTTTGTCCATGTTCATTTTAAGACCCACTCTTTCGGAAGCTTTACTGAGGTCATCGAGCATTTTACTGAGGCTTTCCATGGTCTCAGCCATGACCACTATGTCGTCGGCAAACCGAAGGTGAGTGATGTACTCGCCATTAACGTTGATGCCTAGGCCCCTCCAGTCCAGAAACTTGAATACATCCTCCAGCGCAGCAGTGAACAGTTTCGGAGAAATGACGTCTCCCTGTCTCACGCCACGCTGGAGAAGGATTGGTTTCGAGGTCTGATCCTGAAGACGGACTGACATGGTGGCGTTTTTGTACAAACACTCGAAGCTCAGTATATCATACTAATATTATAAATGTGAATGTAAGTTTGTTTGTTACGCTTTCACGCAAAAACTACTGAACCGATCATCATGAAACTTTGTACATATAATCTTGGAGGTATTAGAAGTAACATAGGATACTTTTTATTAAAAAAAAAAAAAAATGGCTTCACTGCGTGCGAAGCCGCGGGTAAAAGTTAGTATAATATAATAGAAACTAATAATATGATCTTGTACTGTGTAGGCAATAGGAAAATTTTGCTCAGTGTTGATCGAGCCACGTAAACAAACAGTAAATAGAACAAGTTTAAAGCAATTTTCGTTTTGTATTTCATATTTTCGGTGGTTTTCAATAGATTCAACTGTATAAACGTAAACGTAAGTTTCGACAGTACCAAAATGTCAGAAACATTTGCGTATCACACACAGGATAATCTCAAAAACTGTGGCCTAGTCGTCGACGGGTTTTAATTCCTTCTTGATTTAATGGAAACATTTATTTATTTTTTTGCTTGGAGAATTGCTAATGCATACTGTGCAACCACGGTGAGATAGCGCAGTTATGTGGGACTCGAACCCATTAAAACTCCACGGTGGCCATCTGTGCCGCTTTTTTAAAAAAAGAAAAGAAAAAAGAAAGGTGCCAGATGACGCCGTGTATAGCGTCATATGTGTTAAACTCTCGGGCTTAGTGAGGGTTTTGGAGGTGATCGCTTACCTTGCGAGCTGGTATGTACTTCAAACTGATAGGTCATGCGAACCCTCGGGCTTCGTGAGTGTCGAAATTAAGGAATTTTGACTTGCAATAATGCCTAAACTACAAGTTCGAATTGAATGTAATTTGTGATATTGCCTATATTATGTTCTCTTCAGTGACTGAAAATTCAGGGCTAGTTTTATCCACAACAAAGTTACGGGGGTCGTAAATGTCCTGCATGGCTTCGAGAAAAGGATGGTACGGCTGTGCCTTTGTTTGCTCGGCTTGTTGGGGGTACTGCCATGCCCCCAGAAATACATACGGCTCCGACACACCATCATACGCTTACCTCCTTTTTTAGAAGTTTGCTAAAAAGATATGCATACAAGGTTTTTTCTAGTACTTACCAATATCGTAGGTTTGGTACAAGTTGTACGATTGAGATTTTTGCATTTTTCTTTTATTAAACGCACAAATATATTTTGTTGCGTGGAAGGAACATTTGAAGTTCTCTGAAACAATCAATAAGAACAGATTTTATTGCTATTCATCTTTAACCTCGTTGTGATTTGAAACTCGATGAAACGAAAACCGGTCAAGTGCGAGTCGGACTGGTGCACAAAGGGTTCCGTACCATTAGCAAATTCATAAGCTAAGTGCGTCAGCTTCAAGGTAACTGCAACGTCGTCAAGGTCTAAGAATACTTAGTGTCCGCAATGTCAGCAGATTCCAAGGCATACGTAACATGTTATATCTTATATCATCTATACAAATAAACTAAATTAAAGTGTCTGTTTGGGTATGTCAAAATAACAGAGAGACTGTGATTTGCTATAAGAGAACTCAATTATGAGTTAAGCTCACCTTTGTACATAAGCTGTCCTACTGTATTTGTATATGTTTGTTTTGTGTACAATAAATAATAGTAATATAATAAGAATAAGCTTTTATTTTTTACTTTCTTCTGTCTCGGTGTCTGTAATCAAATCTTGCAAGTTGATTTGAGCCACTTTCTAGGGTCCGATTAAGCTGAAATTTTGCACGATTGTCTTTTTCTCGGAACAATGCATTTTTTTTTACGTATAAACATGTTTTAAAAGAAAACCTTTCTTTATATAAAAGCTTGTTACTGAATGCATATAATAGCAAATACGGTACAAGTATTTTTTGTCTGTCTGTCTGCCTGACTGTCCGTATGTTTGTTCCAGCTAATCTAAAAACGCCTGGACCGAATTTGATGGAAAAAAAGCAAGGAAAAAATATTTATTTGTGAACCGCACAAGGGTTCCAGATAGTATAAAAAAGTACAGTACTGAATTAGACGACGACGGAACTCAGAATAACAGATAACTGATGTTATAAGGAATAAACTTAGGCTTCTTTTATTTAAAAAAAGATATTGTTTCGTGCACTACAAAAAAAATGACAGATTTAGTGCAATACAAGAACATTGAAATTTGAAAACAAATTACGACACTTATCCAAAAATCATTAGATAATATTAAAAAGGCCTTACCTTTACATTGGTCTTCCAATGTAACAACAATTTCACAAGGCTTTGGCACTAGACAAGAACCACTACGTGAAAATTCTGAAATTAAAAAAAATATTGTTGCAGTTTTTTTATAAAGATATTTTCTACTTTTTCTTTATTATGGTGGTCGGTGGATCTACATTACATAGACTTTTAGTCGAACAAATATATGTACTATGTATAAATTGTCACGCAGATCTCTAAAATAGGTTTGCGCAGAACTTTCATTGGGTCAAAGCAAGCGGATTTCTGTAGTTTCTGCCTACCCCCATGGGACAAAGGTGTGAGTTTATACTTAATAATAATCAATAAAACCGTGCCCAAAGTAGATACTACTACCACTATTTTAGGTTATAGGTCATCTTCTATCGTTCATATCTTTTTTCAGGGGTGTGAAGTTTGACATGTGTATATGTGTCACCATAGCTCTAAAAAGTTCCAAAGTTACGGACGTTTTACTGTTTTAATCGCGGTATTTTCGCAAGATATCGTGTCGGGATTTTTATTTATATATTTAAACTTCATGTACATTGGTGAAACATAGGCGGAATTAATGCAGCAAGGCATTCTCTACCAGTCAACCTTTGGGTAAAAAAAGACACAACAGTGGTAGATGTACAAAATAAGAATTATGAACAATAATTGAAGTCGTAAACACATAAATAATTTCTAAAACAATAGACTAATAAATATTATAATAAATACTAAATTCTAAATGAAACTGAAATTTAAATATAATAACTATGACGAAGACCGAGCTATGTATGAGAGGACAAATAATAGTTCCGGATTCTACGCTTGAATGAAAATTTACTCTCAGCTTTTTTGGTGTCAAGTTTTTAAATTTTGCTTGTTGAAAACATAAAAAAAAACTAAATCAATATCGGTTCATTCGTTTAGGAGCTATGATGCCACAGACAGATACACAAATACACAAATACACAAACACACATGTACGCACACGACTTTTTAACACCCCTCTTTTTCCGTCAGGGGCTAAAAATGTGTCGTGGGTTTTTAAATTTTACTTGTTGTCAAGCACATTCACCATGATATCGCTGGTGGAAGTATAGAGCCCAAGTTTGTTAAACGCCCGAGAGCCTAGAAAAAGTGTCATTCTATCAACGATGCCGAAAGTGAAAATGCCAAAATGTAAGGGATTGAAATGGAATCAGGAACTGGAAGGCTAGGAATCATGTGACTTTTTGATAGCGCTTGACATTCCCAAACATTTTGATATTTTTCTATAGTAATGGCGACACTTTCGTTCACTGAATGACACTTGTTTAGAGTCCCAGGACGGTGGACGCTGGCACCTGCGGCGTGGCCGGACCATTTGCACACAGTTTGAAAAAAACGTAATAAATGAGTGCTTACCATTGTTTTTCCAATTACCGGTAGAGTTCTCATTTCTGACTTCAGCTAGTCTTGAATTATAACATACACCTTCTCTGGTTTGTAATTCTACGTCGAAAAATATGAAACGAAATTTTTTCAAATTTTTCTCGATTAGAATTGTAACTTTTTCGTTCTCTATTTTACCATCAACTTTGAATCTCTGCACAGTGTTTGGATCTATAGTAAAAGTGGTTAAATATTAAGTCAATTACATCTGGAATTTCTCAGTAGTGGTCTGGACTTGTACCGGGTTGATGACAATAGGCTCGCCTCCTATTACATGGGAGTTAAACATACCTGACGAAATGTTGGTGTGCTATATTATGTAGATGTACCTCTGCCTAACCCTACGGGCAATACTGGCGTGATGATAAGTATGTTATTTAATGGAGAAAATAATATGTAATCTGCGTAAATATTTTTTCTTACGTAGCAATTATATATAAAGGTAGTACGTCGAAACTCTTTATATCCACTAAGAGTCGGCTATTGACCTCGGTCTCGCCTGATAAAAAGCGATGGATCAGCTGGAAGAAGGAAAGAAAATAAACAAAGAAAGGAAGGAAAGAAGTTAATTTGAACCAGGTACGACGTATACCATAAAAAGAACAAAAAAATAGGGATAGTATGTCATAACCAAACAAAACGGCTCATGCTCAACATAAAGTTTGGAGTCGCCTGCGAGACTTAGCCACCGCGCTGAATAGGGAATACAGACGCTTGCATTTTAGCTATGGGTCTACTAAATGTGGTGGAGAAGTGTTTAGCACGGCTGACCAGTGACCAGTCGTGCTACAGCGCACACTCTCCGAACTCAGAATATATATAAGTATTATCAAGTAGATATAATAATACTAATAAATAATTGGGATTGCCCTTAGGTGTACTTGCGCAGTGGATACAGGGATAATCATCGGTTGGTGTCACATTGCCTGATACATGCCTAACAAGACCTCTGCGAGTTGGCTTCGACGCCTCGCACGCGATTGTGGGAAGGCCGAAGATGAGGGAGAGGGTCCCGAGATTATCAAAGTCAAATAATACTAATAAATATTAATAATGGTAGGGATCTTGACCGTGACGTCTTCCCATCGTGTGTTCTGATGCCCTTACTTACTTTTCCCATCTCTTGGATACCATTAGGTTATTAATCTCGTCCATTGTTCATTTTTATTTCTTATCATATGACCTGTCCATTTCCATTTCAGATATTTATACACTTTTTCTAGTTTTTTAAAGTTTGTTTTAGATTTGATTTCATCCAGCCTTACTCAGTCTCTTTTCTTAACCCCAATCACGCTTCTTTCGATGTTATTCTGACAAACATTTAACTTGCCTAAAAGTGGTTTTAATAACATGGGCTATTTTTGACAGCCATATGTTAAGCAAAGTAGGATGCAAACAATTTTCCGTTTATCCTTGATATGTATGTCCTTATTTTTCATGATTTCACGAAGTGACCAAAACCTTTTCCACGAGTTGGCAACTCTTATATTTATTTCCCTATTCATTGTGTTCTTTGGGGATATTCGTTGTCCTAGATAGATATATTCATGTACGTATTCTATTTCTTCACCGTTCACTCTGATGGACACTTGTTGATTAGAATTGGTTATGATTTTGGCCTTCGTTGTCGTTGTTATGGACAGCTCTGCAATGGCAGTTGTTGTATCATTATTTCCAGATTTTCTGGGCATTCTGAAAACAAGATAATGTCGTCTGCGAATCTTTATTGGTTTAAGTTTTCGCCATTTATGTCAAGCCCATAATTTTCCCAATCCCTATTCTTAAATTTGCTTCTAGAACTGCACAGAACAACTTAGGTGATATCTATAGGATCTCTTTGACGAACTCCTCTGTTGATGTGAAATCCCTCCCGTTTTTGTCTAGCTTCACTTGTGCAATGATTCTTGAGTATATATTTTTTAGTAATCTTTTATATTTTTCTTGCACTCCCTGTGTCCGTAGGGTGTTCCAGATTTATTCATGCTCCAGAGAATCGAGTGCTTTGTTAAAATCTATGAACGCCAAGTAATATACTTTATTATATTCATTGTATTTCTGTAATACTTGGTGGTTGGTTAAAATACTTGAATATGGAAAAAAATATTTCGGAAACCTGTTTGCTCTTTCGGCTGGTTTTCGTCAAGGACTTTCGGTCGGGATGTATTCGCTCTCCATGATATCAGTAAATATATCTGTTAGTTTTTGGGCCAGCACTGGCTCAGTGGTTTTTAAAAGTTCGTTTGTTATTTGGTCTGGTCTGGGTGCTTTTTCAAGCTTTTGTGAATTTATTGCCTTCTCTGTTTCATCTTTCAAAAAAAAAAAAGGTTAAAGGTTGTCTGGTAGATATCGCTGTCAGCGATAAGGCCGCCTTTGTATCCGTAGTTATAAGTATTATTGTAAAAGAGATGTGTAACTTTATTTTTTGGTGTACAATAAAGTATATTCTATTCTATTCTTTTCTTTCAATATTGCTGGTAGTATCTCCAAATCGGTCTTGGTGTCACGTATGTTTTCATTTACCTCAATTTTTTTGCTGCTATACAGAGTTCTATAATAATCTGTAGCAATTTCCACTGTCTCAGATCTTATACTCGTGCTTGTTCCTTTTGTATTTCTCATATTTGACATCCAGTCTCACGTGTGGTTGAGTTCTTTAAGAGCCTTTCTTACACCTTCAATTTTTCCTGTTTGTCATAACAATGTGTTCTGTCTCTTTAGTTTTCTATCCTTCTTTATATTTGAAATTATTGGTTTGCTAAGTTCTGCTATTTTGTGGTGATTCTTTCTATTTTCCATTCTTTGAGGAAGTTCTTTTCTCACATTAAGTAGATTTTGTGTTTTTAGAGAAAAACCTGTTTTTTCCTTCTGTATTTGTTTTTCTTGTCTCGGTCTCAAGTAAATTCACAATATTGTCAAACTTTTCTTGGGTTGACAGACTTCTCTCTGCATTTACGTCCAATGATGATTTTAAATTAGTTAGTAAAGTGTCACGGTGACCTGCACATTTAAGAGCAGTTCTCTTTGTAATCTGTGCCGTTGCGAGTTCCGCTCGAATATACTGTGATCAGTATTGAAATTTAGATTTTTTACGTTGGATGTGTCTTTTTCAATAGCTTTGTGTAAACAACATGAGTATTCTGAAAAGCTTTTATAAAAAGAAACGAATAAATAAATGGACCTGGAGATTGCCCAACGGAATAGATAAAAATGAAATAGACTTTATGATGTCAAACAGACTTAAGTCATTTAAATATCAGGTATAAAACTATATTAATGGCAATATTATATTGTTATGAAATCTATGTAAATTATCAATCAACTGTCAAATAAATACAATGCGTGTCAAATGAGTGTAGAATTAATTAATTTAATGTAATAATATCAATTTATACTATTTATTATTTTTAATTGACGACGCTTGGGGGAGGCCTATGTCTAGCAGTGGACGTCTTTTGGTTAACATGTTGATGATGATGATGATTATTATACATGAATTTATATTATTACTACAATTGTGCACAGCGAAGAATAAAACTAGCCCACCGTAGCACAGTTTATAACTAGTTCGGGGGTCTGGAAGTTTTGCATCAACCTAATTGCAAATTAAAATTATGTAATAATTTATGCTAATGTGTAAACAAACCTCCTCTGTCCATTCCAGGTTGCCTGGCAGAGATTGCGGAATGCGATAAGGCCGCCCGTTGTATGTTTTAAGTTTTTTTTTTTGTATTCTGGTGTACACACAGCAAATTTGATAGGTTTGCAAGGCACACCAACATAGATGTTAGTGTGCGTAATATCAGCGGGTATATTACTTCTATTTATTAGTGTTTGCTTCACAATAATCCGTTGTCCACGCACTCACTTGCAACTTCTTGTCACTTTAATGTAGCGGGGAATATGAAGCATAAATTTAGCTGATGTTACAATCGTCTCCGTGGCACATTATTCGAGCATGCGATATACAATATCATACGCCCTGACGCCGTTAGTTCGAATCCAACTGCCAACGGCTGAATGGTTTTGTATGTTTTAATAAAATATTTTACTTTTGTGTTTCAATTCATTGCTAAACTATAAGCAAGTCTTCTTTATATTTGGGTTGGCATAATGTGCCTCATCAATACTTTACTTTTACAAAAAGTTTCTTTTTTTATCAGGGACCATTTCTATATAATACAATAAACGCAATTATTCCACTGCAAACATGTGGTAAGCTAACATGCATGTGGTAAGCTAACGGTAAGCAACAATAGCTAGCAAAAAACGGATTACTGAATTTCTTACTACAAAAAATTACGATGATACTGAATCCCTTCTTACAACAAAAAATAATTCGTAATAAACACACACACTCACTTAAACTCTCACACATCCACGCACGCGCACACACACTCACTAACATACACACGCACGCGTACTCACACTTTATTGTATTGGACTTTTATCAATCTGTTCTAAATTCTTTTAATAATGATGTAACAGTCTAAGAAATATTACTTGTCCTATGTTCGGGAAATGAGGGCTGATTGTCCTTTATACAGGCTACTAAGTTGCCGTGTCTGGCCACACCACGGATAAACCCGCGATGGTTTGTGTTGGTGTGTATATGTAAAACAACATGTCTGTAAAAAATCTTATTAAAAAAAAAAAAAAAAAGTATCCTTGCTAGGACATCCGATCGTGAAATTTTATTGTTACCTCCTCATCACAGATGTAAACTATTCCTAAGTTGTTATCCTACTTTGTAACAGACTGTACCAGTTTTTTATGAAATAAATAAATTATTGTTAAATTATTACCCACCCCAAAAAAAATGGGATCGCAATACCAGTCAAAGTTACTAGGACGTTTTACAAAACATCATGCTACCAACAACTGTGCGCATCACATACCCACAAAAACACATTTACTTCGTGCATGATAATTGCGCTTTGCATCGCGCGCGACTGTGCTTGGCAATCGACTATTTATAAAATATCGGAGGGTGATTAAATTTTCATTATATGATGATGTCATTGTTAGTGAGATTACAATTAAGGATACCTGTATATTAAAATCTAAGTAAATAACATGTTTATTCATATCACTAATAAATAAATTATCCACTTGAGTATGAAAAATAAAGTTAATTCTTGTCCGACTTAGAATATTTGTCATGCACAAAACGTTAGATTTTTACTTTTTAGTTCAATTGCTAATCCTGAAGATCCTGGTACGGATAATGGGACAAACTATTAAAATTATTGCACTGTCATCGGTCCTTGATAAGGGTGCAAATTTTCAAATTAATTCGGCGACGTTTTGAAGGGGGTGAAAATCACGTTCCGTTACATAGATTCATAGATACATACATACCAAGTTTATAAAAGCGTATTAATATCTAATACTAACGTTTTGTAATAAAACCTTCCACAACGTCTAAGTAGGCAGCGGTGACACTCGCTGATATATTCTTGAGAGTTATTTCCATAAGTAGGAAATCGTTAGAATCCGAAAAAGTAAATTTGTATGGACTATTAACAGTCACTTTTTTTTCAGCTGAAAACAGGAATTAATTAAAAAAAGAAAATTTTCTAGTGCCGTACCTGTAAATCCCATCATGATTCATCACGTCCTGTATCCGTCTCTCTATATCCCACAGTGGAACCATGATAGTTTTGATACGTCACAATAAGTCCCTAAACAAAAAATCTACTGCGTATCGGTCTGACCAGATGCAAGCACCGGGTCGAACGAAGGTCAGATAGGCAGTCGCTCCAAGTAAAATACTGGTATTAAACTGCATCCGGCTAGACAAGAAGCTGACCCTACATATGTAGTCACGATAGTATTATTAATTAATGGCTTACTTGTAATCCTATAATCAGCACTAGAAACCTTTAGAATTAACAAAATGCAAACGATGGTATAAGTAATTGAACACATTGTCACAAAAATAACTATAAATATGTTGTTTTAATGACTTTCGACACTTGAATACTCAAATAAGTGCGGTTTTAATTGACATCGAAACATTTATAGGGAAATGAAATCAAATATGTACTCATTTGATTAGTACAGGGACTTACTCAATTATTTCATTATAATTTAAAATAAATCAATTTGTTTTATTTTTAAGCCCAAAAAAGTCTTGCACGGGTGCTTTTTAGTTTTATTTACCTCCTGTACACGTAAAGTGGGCTTGTTTTTTGTTCTCGTTTATCTCATAGTGTGGGGTATCGTTGGATAGGCCATTAAAAATACGGGTCTGTGAAAACCATTTTTCGATTCAGGGATCCGTTTGCGTTAAATTAAGCTTTAAATGGGTAATTTTTATTAGAGACAAATGTCCCCACTCCCTAGCCTGCCAGTTATATGGATGCTTTTGGATATTTGAAAAAAATTAAGGCAGTAGTATATATAACGAAATTAAAAGGAAAACTATCACAGCTAAGTAGGCTTTACAAGTTTACGAGTAATAGCCGACCAACATAAAATGTACTTGGAAAAGTAAAAATGTTGTATATTGATGTATGGGGATCACAGTTTTCGAACAACAATGTTAATTTGGTGCCTTCGCTAGGGCAATGTTCGGTGTTTTCATTGTTTATGAACGTTAGTAATGTTACCTATTTATTTTGGTGAATGTAGCTGTTTAAACGGAACCCTCTGTACGTGAGTCAGATTCTCAATTGGCTTTTTAATTTTTGTTTAATTATTTATTTTGTTTTTAATCTCTCGTACATTCTGTGCGGATCACAAGTAGATCTTTGTTATTTCTTTCTTTCGTTTTATTTGAATCCTGAAAGCAGAAAGTATGGAAAATCAAAATACCACAGGGTGCTACCAGTTTTAAAACTCAAAAGATTATGTTGCCGGAATATAATCTACGAGCTACGACAAAAATATAAAAAGACAGAACTTGAAGGGAAAGAAAGAAAATAATTTAGCACAAATTGAGAGGTAGTTATCTAACATGAGAGAAAGTGTGCCTCACGGTTGGGCCAAATACTTAGGTACTGTTCACCAAATGCCAGACAACTAGTGCATATTCTTATTCTTTATTGTACACAAAAACATACAAAAGGACAGTTTATGTACAAAGGCGACCTTAACCCATGGTTGGGTTCTGTACGAGTAACAGCAAACCTCAGTTGCAGATGTTTGCATACCTTACGCTGGTGTTCAACTAAACTTTGCGTTGAGTTTGCGTTGTACGCAATTCAAGATAAAGATGTTCAAAGCAATACCTACATCTGGTTTTGGTCAGCCTGATCGTGAATATGTATCCTTCGACTGCACAGCATGATTTTCATCTTGTTTACGTCTTTTTAGTTCGCTTTTTAAGCAGTCGGGTTTTTAGATTTTTTGAATTAACTTTTTTATTTATAGATATTAATATTCAGTTTCGGAAGTTGGTGTCAAAAAACGAAGAAACGATACCAGAGACACTGACTGCCGTAATTTAAGTTATTTTTCACTTAGTGGTGTTTTCATTTGGAAGTCTGTTGTATTTTTTTTTGTGTGTGTTTTTAATAATAAAATCTAAAAAAGAACTTTTTACTTTAGATATTTTAAATTTGGCCAGTCTGATGCGTATCTGTACTATTGCTTAATTCATAGTTTTTCCTTCTAATAGACGGTATTTATGGTTAATCATAACAAAATTAACGTCAATCTAAATTTTAAAAAATATTCTACAGGAAAACTTTTACTGAATATGGATAGGCATTTTAGATTATAATATAGTTTGATATCAAAGCATTTTTGCAATTACAACTCATTCAGTGTTACACTATATTTTGATATAAAAATTATGATTAAGTTTACATTTTTATAGGTCATATAGGCAATAGCTCCATGAAAAGTACTTTACGGTTAGATGTCGATAACACCGGCTGCCTTTTATGTGGTAGAATAATTCTACCTTGTACGTATGCCAATATTTAAGGCATAATAGCTGTAATCAAAGTGCCCAGGCTTAATTTTGCTGCCATAAAAATTTCGTTATTATTAGCTTACACATATGTATCGGTTTGATTACTATAGAGTATTTTGACCAAAGAGATTTGGCATGGCAGCAAGGGTGACATCATTCAAACTTACACACACCTTTTTTGATCGTAGTTAGTACTTACAACACTTTTCTAAGTGTTTTCGTTCAGTTCTTTCCTTCCTTGTGCAGCTATTGTGGCTTATATTTCTGACTATAGTCCAAAACCCTAACCTCACTGATTTGCCAGTATTGAATGAGGAAGCTAGGGTAACGTCACTCAAGCTAACACATACTAAATTACTCATATTAACGAAGTTTTTTGGCATCTAAATTAAGACTGGGAACTTTGATTGCAGCTATTATGCCTTAAATATTGGCATAGGTAGATTAGTATAATATTGGCATTGTAAAAATTTGAATAGGTATTATTCTACCACTCATGAGGAAGCTGGAGTTATGCACATTCCGGTTAGACTGGAAGCCGACCCAGACATATTTGGTAAAAGGCTAGCCAGATTGATTGATTACATGTGCGTCACACGCACCGTACATCACTAGTCTCCGATTTTGTTGAAAATTCAAAACAAAACGGTAGGAATTATAACTGAAACAGATGCCACAAAACATGCGCAATAACTTGTGTTGAATCTCTTGGCTATGTAAGTGAAGCAAATGCAAAGAAAGAAATTTAAGTGTTAGCAGATCCCGTTGTCTATTGTATGAGCATAAAGTTTAAAATATCGACTAACAAAGCTAAATGAGTATATAACACTGAACGCTAAGATAAAAACAGGCAGGCGAGAATGAAATGCGTGCAAAAAATAAATACCCGTGTTTCTCAAACCTAACTTAAACAAATTGACAAACATCAAAAGCGGTGTGTCGGCAGACCGACCGGAGGTGTAGCCTAAAAAAACTTTTTCAAATCTTGTTCGTCCTAGATGTGCTTCGGTGATGGATGGTTTTTACGAATAAATATTTTGCAACCTGTTATCCAAACATATTCGTAGCCTTGTAGTAAAAATGCCTTGCCTTGTTATCTAGCGTCAGGTGGTCGTTGACGAATATTTTCTTGTCACCTCGGAGTCCCAAATCGGCTGCACTCATGAATTTATATTTTCTAGCCACAGCAACAAAATCAGTTGTGCATCGAGCAAAATTATTGCTATATGATGGCTGTCGTTTCTCATGGGTATCTTTGCCACATTATTTATACATTCTTTAGGCCTGGGCATTTGATTACATCCCCTACTTTAGCGATGACGTCGAACTAGTTCTCTGAGTTAAACTCAGAATCTCCTGGATCTCTGCTCGTTGTCACGACACTGAAGTTCCAGGCAGCACAACGTTCCTGTAATGGCAACGTCGTCTTTGGTCTTCTTTAACCCATTTATCTCCTGCTTCAATCCTGACACCTTGCTTGTGAGATCTCTTATCAAGCCGTGCACAAATTTGAGAGACTCCTTCAAATCTGCAATGGAGTTGGTGATATCGGAGAATTACCTTCTCATGGCCTTCAGTGCCGCTAACTCCTTGTTAATGTGTTCAAGGTCTTCCATCAACACCGACAGTGATTCCATTTGAGCAGACTTTCTCATCGGTTCGGTTTGAATACTCTCCATGTCTTCTGCTGTTGATGATACGACTCGGAGACTTGCGCCAGGGCATTGCAGGAATTGCACGTCCAAGTTAATTTGCGATCACCGGGCTTTCGCCATCCAGTTTCAGTAATGCCAGCGCACCGAAAGTCAAACTGACTCTTACATGCAGTGCATCTGAACCCGTCGTTGACCTGGTTGTCACAATTCTTCCACTTGCATATTGTATTGATTATTAGATATAACGAATGTTATTAAAGATAACAAGTTTGAGAAACTTTGTCGAATTATATGTACTTATGGTATGGAGCGTAGAGTGTATGCGTTCGCGCGGTTTCGCTGTCTACCTTCTACTGAATAACAATACACCGGGCATTATTTTAGGAAGACGTCAGCCACACTTTTGACTGAATCGGTCGCTGATCTGACCACGCTTAAGCGTCACGGTGGCTGCAAGTCCATTACCATTGCAGAAGGATACCTACATAGAGCACTCTACAGAAAACAACTTTACAGCCTTGCATAACAAATAACTATTACAAACGCATCGAACATCCATGAACAATACTAAAGATAAAGCGGACAAGAATCTGGTTTGGTAGTACACCTGTTTCAAACGAGAATCTCTCAAACAGACTTGATTAAATACATTGTTGGTTTTTATCATCGCCAAGTTGCGCTTGCGCTCAAGGGAATTCGCATTTTTATTATTGAACCGCCGAACGATACGAGTGTCCAAAATATAAGTGACTATAATTTATCGAAATGTGGACCTTATTGAATATTTTACTTGTTATTGTTTGTGGAACTACGTCGGCATCTCAACTTTGTGAATTGCAAAAAAGTGTAGAACTAACAAATCGTACGTATGCGGGTCTTACATTTGGCAGCAATGAATTATTCGTGGATCCTAAGACTCAGCAGGAAAGAGGATGTGTGTGCCTCAAGGGGACGTGTGCGAGGAAATGTTGCCCATTTGGGCAGGCCTATAATTCATCATCTTACAGATGTATTGATATTGAATCGAATACTGTTGAATTCAATCCACCTGTGACAGAGCAACGAAACATAGAATTTAAAGTCAAGGCAGGATTAAATGCCACAAAGGAATTTATTTTCATGACTGGCAAAATGGCTTGTGACAAGGAAGCTGGAGAGACAAGAATATCAGTGTATCCAGAGTCGAAAGACTTCAATTTAATTACGGTAAGACGAGAACCACTATCAAAATATAATTCGTTACAAGATTCTGATTGTTATAACCAGAAATCCCACTGCAGAAATTTGCAGGTATATTTGTGTGTTTAAATTTTTTTTTTTTTAACTTTATGCACTGCATGCGTTAGTTCTTTTTTCTATCTAAATGGGTGTATAGGTGCCTCTGTATGTTTGGCCTATTGATCTTCTGCCTTGCGGCAGATGTGTGCAGCCTTATTCTGTTTTAGCTAAACAGTTGTCCTTGTTACATCGGCTTCATGTTTGTAAAGGAATTGATGGTAGTTTACCAGACACAGTCTTTAAATTTTTACAAATATTAACTAATGGATATAAATGTAGCCTAATTTGAACATTGTTTTGCAAGTAACGATTATTTGCTACATAGTAATAGTGAGTTGTATAATTTTACTTCCGCATCGCATAATATTGACAAGATAAATGATCATACTAGGAGCGCAGATGACGTAGTAGCTAGCTAGAATGATACAGTTGAAAGATATATATTATGACGTCTAGGGATTCCGGAAATGACGATTCTTGTCGCAGTTATTGATGATAAACAAAATAATGTGTTTCTTGTTAATGCTTCGTGCTATAATGTTATCAACTATGAGATAATATTTTTGATAAGGTTTTCAAACACCAGATGATCACTAGTAGATAGCTCATATGAAAGTAATAAATCTATCCAGCAAGTTCCAAGTTTATTGTTTAAGCGACGCCATTTTGACAACCTAAGACGTATATACCGGCAAAAACTTACTTTTAGCTTATTGTTAACTCCCAACGGTAAAAGAGGGGTGTCATAAGTTTAAGTGTATATGTGTGTTTGTGTGTCTGAAATTTTTGTTTTTTATTTTCCTAATAGGTCCAACCTATCTACTTATGTACCTATTACCCTCTATGGTACTGTTGAAATCGGCGGTCCCGACGATAATCATGTGTTTCGTTGTTTTAAAGTTGTTATCGGCTCAAAATGCCCATTATTTATTTATAATATACTTTACTAGCTTTTGCCCGCAGTTTCGCCAAATCAAACCAAATTTCATCTTAATCGGTTCAGCTGTTTAGTCTTGAAAAGGAAACCGACAGATGGACAGACAGACAGAGTTACTTTCGTATTTATAAAATTAAGTATGGAGTATGGACTGTACACCATAAAGTACATTAAAAGGGGAACTACTTTTTTTTTGTTTTCATACTAACGTTTTCTCTTGATATACTCAGATATTCATCATCATCAGCTTTTTAATTTTCACTTTGCAAGTTGTGAGGATGGATGGATGGATTGATGGATGTTTGTTACTCTTTCACGCAAAAACTAAATGGACTTTGATGAAACTTTACAGAAATATAGCTTATACATCAGTATAACACACACATTGAGACAGACAACGAAGTAATCCTACAAGTGTTAATTTTTTCATTCTGGGGAACGGAACCTTAAAAATATAAATGACATCAAGTACTTCATAATATCATTCACCAAGATCATCAGCGATCTTCCATAACCATAGCAGGCTACCCGACTACTATCATAAACGTGAAAGTTTGTGAGGATGGATGGATGGAAACTAGTAATTTATAAAGACTGGGTGAAATACAAATACCACGTGAGTACGCGGCAGCTAGTGGGTCGCAATTCACCACGCGGGCCCAGTCCAGGTTGGTGGATGTCACATATCTTCGAACTTTTGGTTCTATGACATGCCGGTTTCTTGCACAGTTTTCCAAATTCAAAAATTCAAATTCAAATTAAATTTATTGCATCCATAATGTACATACAGGTGGTAAATATAAGTTACAGAAACAATTATGGAGCCTGTCGGGCACAGCGACATTCTAGATACAGTCAGTGTCTAGTAGAGAGGAATAGCGTTCAATATTTGCCTTATCTATTAACATTTTAGTTATCTACTCCCTTTCTATCTGTTTTGAGAGCAGTGGTGATGAAATAATTTACACAAAGTAAAGCACCTGCCTGGGTTCGAACCACTGGGCCAGTACTACTCTAGAGCTGGATATTGGTTTCGAAATAAAATTAGCATAAATATGTACCTAACTCTAAATGTCAGAAATCTAACGATTGGGTTTTGTATTTCATCTAATTTTATTGTAGAACAAGATACTGCATAACATTTATAATAAACCTGTTCAGAAGAAATAATAAAACGAAAACTTAGTGTGCTTCGATCGAATTATCAATAGTAACCAAAATAGAACAGAAAACTTGAAGCAAAACAATTAAATTATTCATCAAAAAATCTTTTTTATAAAACAAGCTTTTTTCGTGTTCTCCTCAGTAAACCCTTTCATTTGATACCCATATCATGGCAGTGCACAAAAAATAACTAGTCCGCCATCTTGGGCCGCCCACCATATTGGATTTAGAATGACGTCATTTAACTAACCATGCATTGTCATCAAAACTAAACTGGATGCAAAATTTCATCTTAGTTCGGTGGAGGATAACTGCTTTAAAATTCAGTCGCAAGATTTGACCCGACCCACAGTTACATACATACATAAATTGCAAGTTAATTAAAAGCTTGTAAAAAAATACACAATGATCAACGGTTTTGATATTATGAATTCTAATTTTGTATAGCTAATTAACTCGAAAGAGAAAATTAAATATCGCTGTAAAATCTGTTGCACTGTTGCGACTACTGCGAATTATAACTGACAATAATTAAATGAGATGTTCATCTTTTTACGAATCACAGCACTTGGAGTAGTTATTTGATTATTTATCAGATTATAGCGAAAACAAGTATAATAAAAAAAATCCAAAACCTATTTTTTATTTCATGCTTTATAAACTAAATAATTTATCTAGTAGTAGACAAGCTTCGATCAACAATCTATCGAACACATATTTTTGACATGATAAGTATCTGGCGTACAAATGTCCCAATTCAAAAAGTAAAACGCCATAAATTAAAACGGTGAACTGATTTTATATGCAACTTAGCTAAGATCACTCTCGATATAAACTTTTAAACAAAAATAACTAAATTCTTCTTCTTTCTTCTTTTTAGAAAAAACATTGCCCCACACTAGGAATTTCTTCCTGTATCGTGGGTGCGTTTACAAACATATAAACTCACATACACAAACACCCAGAGCCGGAACAATTATCTGTAGGTCATACAAATATTTGTTCCGTGCGGGAATCGAACCCGCGACACGCAGCGCAGCAGTCAATCGCTCAACCAATGCGCCAACCGTGCGGCCAATCAAAATCGGTTCACCTGTTAAAGAGCTATGATTCCACAGACAGATACAAAAATACACAAAAACACAGGTAAACACGTCAAACTTATAACACCCCCCTTTTTCCGTCGAGGGTTAACAATAAGCCAAAAGCAAGTTTTTGCAGGCTCATACGTTTTAGGCTGTCAAAATGGCGTCGGTAAAACAATAAACTTAGAACTTGCTGGAAATATTTACTTTCATATGAGCTATCTACTAGTGATCATCTGCAGCCTTATTGCGTAATGAATTCGGCAAGGCAAAGGGCAAAGAGTATGAAGAACCGACCCGACCCATCACATAGACGGGTTTCCACATCGTATCTTTCATCGCGCTATGTGATTGGTCGATTGTTCATACTCTTTGCCCTTTGCCTTGCCAAATCATTACGCAATAAGACTGGTTTAAAAAAAATCTATATTTACTGCAATCTCATAGTTGATAACATTATAGCAAGAAGCATTGACAAGAACCCCATTCTTTTGCTTATCATCAATAACTGCGTCAAGAATCGTCATTTCTGGAATCCCTAGACGTCACAATACATATCTTTCAACGTTATCATCCTAGCTAGCTACGTCATCTGCGCACGTAGTATGATCATTAATATTGGAAATATTATGCGATGCGGAAGAAAAATTATACAACTCACGTTTACTATGTAGCTAATAACGTTACCTGCAAAACGATGTCCAAATTAGGCTATATTTGTATCCATTCTTCCCGGTCTGGTTCAGATAAACTACCATCCTTCCCTTCACAAACATGAAGCCGATGTCACACGGACAACTGTTTCGCTAAAATGCAATATGGCTGGACACAGCCAAACGCAAGACTCCATTCATGCAGCAATTGATGAGCTGGATTACTTTGATAAAGACTTATCCCAAATAGCACCAGAGAGAGAAGTGAAAGGGGTGTAGAGTGACCCTTGCCCTGCAGTGAGAAATACTAGGCTAATAAATATAATAATGTGTGTAAATTATTGTAAATATTGAGTTATTGTATCGAACTGACTGGGCAGCCTATTCCGCATCCATAATATTTCTCTTAAACTTTCAAAATTATTATTTCACAGGATGGTAAACTCTACGTGGACATCCCGTCCAACAAACCCCCCAATATCATGATCTATGAACCAGATAAGTACTGCATTGACATGTTTTTCACGAACAGCGAGAATCCCCACCTAAACGCTCTCATCTGCTACATTCCGGCACCTGAAAAAAACCACTTTGTACTGAGCAGCAGTTGTGAGTATACTCTCTACTTAATAATAGATTTTCTTTGCCTTATATCTCGAAAACTAATGACCATGACCAGTGCATCCTAATTTTATCTTTTGTATGCATTTTGTATGCACAATTTATTAAGGTATAAATTTGTCCTAGGATGAATAATAATTGCAAAACGCTACAGAAATTAAGGGTTTCGGGACCTTTGACATCCAATATTTTTATGCGCGTTTGCGATCTTTACAGACTTTTAAAAAATCATAGTAACAATCATAATAAAAACAATTAAACGTTAAAAAAAACCGATGCATGCACTTATCGAGGAATTTTTTGCAGCTAATTTCTTATTTTAGAGCTGTTACATAAATATAAAGGTAACAATTTAATTCAGGACAAGGCTATTTTCTATGTTTTCCTCAGCTTAAAACTACTCATAAATATTTTTTACTCATTTAAACACACTCGGCTCCTACCCTCCCGCCACCGCTTTGAGACACGATATGAAGTATATTTTGTACTAGTACGGATAAGGTGGCGGGCAACGTCCATCTATTCAAATTATTTACTCTTACCAATAAATAAATAAAAAACATTCTGTTTTTATATTTTTAATATTAGCTTGTTTGGCAGCTTGCCTCTCGTTAAAAATTCGAACACGGCGAACGAAAAAAGTAATTTATGACTAAATAATAATGTACATATTTTTTTCTAATAAGTGAATTGAAAAATGTCGTTTGATACGCGTGGACATATGTCATTGCAGTCTCTCGGCTCCATAACAGCCTCGTTTTCAGCTCGGGCGTCTAATCCGCCTCGGCTGCAACGACACAGTTTGCCACTTGCGTCAAGTGTACTATTTGCAGGCATGTTGGTCTCCTGTTTCTTCATCTTGCTGACGTTGATGGTGTACGCGGGGCTGCCGGAGCTGCGCAACCTTCCCGGCATGGTGCTCATGGCGTACCTCCTCTGCTTCTTCGTGAGCTTCTTGTTCTTAGCCACATTGCAGATCCTTGCTCTGAGGAATAATATCACTCAAGATGTTTGCCTTATTCTAAGTAAGTTTTTATGAAGAGTTTGTTTTCTCTATGAAGAGGGGTACCCACCATGTATGTTCAACAAACTATCCTCCACCTCTTCTTTGTATTGGCATGGGACGCTTGGAGCTTAGTTGGTGAACGATTTGAAAAGCTCATGGTGGGGGCTCCCAATTCCGTTAAAGTTTAGATTTACATGGAAGACGTAATAGGTGTGAACCATTATCAATATAGATACGTACGTATGTACTAAAGCTACAAATTAACTTGTGTTCAAGTTATGAAAACGATCATTCTCGGTGGCCAGTTATTTATTATTATTTATTTATTACATAGGTATGCTTGCCTGCTTTTGCAGGTGTTTTATATAAATTCTAAATTAGTGTGTTTGCGTCACATATTTTTGATTATCATACTCGTAATATGTTCGATAAATTAAAATCTCTATCTTTTTGTAAATGTCAGCGCATCATAAAGAACACTCTCTAATAACTTTGCATTATACGGTTATTTATATCAAGATATTCGAGAATATTCTGCGTTTTAATATTCTATCTTGATTTAAACGATTTTTTAATTTTATGACTGATGTTTTTTTTTTTTTTACTTTGCTAATATTTAGTTTTTTACCCCTGACAGAAAAAGAGGGGTGATATAAGTTCGACGTGTGTACCTGTGCGTGGCATCATAGCTCCTAGATGGATGAACCAATTCTGATATCGTTTTTTTTTAAACTCTGGACTTTATACATGTAATCACTGTGACCACCCACTATTTCGCAATTGAAAGCCACTATTAGTTTTTTTTACATATTTAATGATTACCAGTCATTACCTGCAAGGCTCTTGTCTCATGCCGCGTAATCTTGGCTCTGATTATATTACTTTGATGCTATAATAATTTAGAAAGTGTAAAGAATGGGTAAGCCAGTCGTATATTTGCAATTTCATGGAACTAGAAGATCTGAAGGTCAAATTGAAGTAACTAGCAAAACTCTGTGAAGTTTTGGTGATGGTGATAATATCGATATGATTGATGATTAGACAGAAAACATAATTCTCTTATTTTTGTGATTCGAATTATGACTGGAATTTGTTACAGCATTCATCATCTATTTCTTTCTACTGGCTGCTTTTTTCTGGTTGAACGTCATGTCCTACGACATCTGGTGGACGCTCAGGTAACTTAACCCTTTTTTTATTAATTAAACCTACTTACAAACTTAACTATTGCTCATTTAATGACGTCACAACACTGAAGATCAGTAACTTGGGAAATAGGGTTTGTAATACAAAAATACTACACTTTTTTCTTTTTTTCGTGGAGTGTTAAAATGGGAGGAAAGGTTCTAAAGTTGCTGGCAAGACAGATAATTTTAAACATATACTTATATTTTTTACAAAAACGGAATGATTATTATCAAAAATGTGTTTCTGAAGCTTGTGGTGTTCCAGTCGGCACTGTAAAGAAAATGATAAAAAAGATTAATCAGAGTCAAAAAAGAGTAAAAAAAACCAAACAATTCCAAACAATTTCGTTTAAATTTGGACGATTTTGGCTATTGTTCATACATTTGCGATTTTCATTTACATTTGTCATACATATACGATTTTCAATTTCATCTTTGTTAGAAATGGTTTACAGGAGTCAGTTTAATATAGCCCTGATGCAAGGTTTTTGAGCAATGAAACCACGCTCCTTGTACAGAAAAGCCGTTGTCCCAGAATATTACACCGTATCTGAGGATAGAGCTAACGTACCGTGGTAGGCTGTCAGTAAAGTCTGCTTCGCCATTTACCCCAATCTGCGAAGACACACTACTAAACCTCAAACTATAGCTTGGTTGCAGCATCATAATTCCTCATAACCCAAACTCATTGAAGAAAGATTTATATGACATTGTAAAAAGACATAAAGAAATATACTCAGAGTTTGCTATTGATCGCATTATGGAAGAACATGGCCATACTATATACGGATCTACTATATCGGACTACATACATATCTTACGGATTTTAACCCAATTGAAAATATTTGCTCTAAAACTAAAGAATATGTAGCTATTAGAAATGTTGCAATGAAAGTGAAAGAAATAAAATATTGAAAAATCAATATGATTGACCCGGCCAGAGTGGAAAAAGTATGTGATGATTCAATAAAATGTGAGGTCGAATATAGACACAACATTTGATTTAAACATGGTTAATTTTATAATAATACCAGTTCGAGCAGTGAAGAAAGTGATTTTCCATAGCTAGTGAACATATACCGACAGATCTACATAAGAACAAATCTTCTGACTAAATTGAAAAGATTAATAACCGGATAAAGATTTATTTTAGTTGCATACCTACATGTCGAACATAAGCACCTCCTCTATTTTGGAGTCGGTTGAAGGAGTATTTTATTTTGTTTATATTTTTTAGTTACCGTGTTATCTATCTTCTGTATATATATATATATTACCAATTTATATAAAAAAAAAACTGATAGACTGACTGATCGATCGACGCACAGCCAAAACCGCTGAGCCTAGAAGCATGAAATTTGGCAGGAAGGTTCCTCAAGTGACGTAAAGGAGCACTAAGAACGGATTTTTGGAAATTCTACTCCTAAGGAGGTTGAAAGTTTGTATGAAAAATCTAATTCCTTGGGGATAAATGATATAATCAATATTTTAAAACTATCCCCGATATCTCGGGGATAGTTTTAAAAAACTTAGTGTGTGGGTTAAAGATTTTTTGAGGAATCTTAATGCACAATCTGACTAAAATAAAAGAAAAAAAAAAGAAGATAAGAGTGAATAACATAGTTGGGTTGTTAAAAACTCGACCCTTAACGGGGCAAAAAGGGTTTTAAGTATTAAGTATTTAGAGGAAGATTTTACTTTGTGTCGGTAACCTAAAATTCACTATTCTTTAAGTTAAATAACGAATCAAACAAAACCAATAAACCCTAGAAATATCTACGATACCTCATTTTTTATAGATTTATCAAATACTTTATTTTGGTCGCCTTCACTAACTGCATTTAAGAAAGTCATTAATTTGTAGAACAAGACCTGAAAGCGGGCGGAGTGCTAGTACTATACATAATATTGAAAAGGAGTAAATGTTATCATAAATACAGAATCTCCTTTTTTGAAGTCGTTAAAAAAAGAAAATAGTTTTACAGCTCTTTATAGTTCACACCACGGATTCACACGGAAATCAAAACAAAACAAGAATAAAGTTAAACCTAGTTCTGAATTCAAATGATTATAAACGATAAATCTAATGATTGATGGCCATGTGAACTAGCATTCGTTTGTATTCGGAAATGCAATGATTGCCGAGGGACATAAAAATATTACCTGATTTGAATTATTTCAGTAAGTTGAACACCTAGGGAATAAAATAAATGTAGAGTCGTTTATTTTATTGCATAAAAACTAAGTTAAAAAGCCTCTTTCCCAAAAGTTGTCAACTGATTTTTAGTTGAGTCGGCAATGAGCGAAATGTCGTCAAAAAGAAATGAGGTCGAAACCTACTTTACGACCTCATTTTTACTACCTTACACTTTCGCGCTTGACTGGACATGATAAAAACTATGAATTCCAATATTTAAACGCTACTTATTACTTTTATTTAAGTTTGCCTTTGTTGTGATATTTAGAGACGACTCAAGGTCATCTTATGAAGAAACTTGGCTAAGCGAACCGGCCAGACTAGTTCTTATTCTTATTCTTTATTGCACACAAAACATAAAATTAAGATACAAATAAAATGAACAAAGGCGAGCTTAATCCATGATTGGTTTCTCTAACAAACCTCAGTTGTTATACAAAATTTGCGTATGAGGACAGTGATCCAAGTGCACAACAAAATTCCAAGTTAAAAAACATTGAATATAGAATCCCGTATAGAATGTGGAAGAGTATTCCAGAGCCAAACAGCACGAATAGTAAATGATGCACCGTAACGACTTGAGGAGTGGGGAGGAAAACAAAGGAGGAGTGATGATGAGGAACGGCAAGGTTTTCCTCTCGGTACGAGATACTCAACGCGCTCTCGAAGATACGAAGGAGAGTTAGGATTGTGAAGAACAGAAAAAAGAAAAGATAGAGTGCGGATTTATCGGCGCTGTCGAATAGGCAGCCACTTCAACCGCTTCCGAAATTTCGACACATGGTCGTACTTTCGAAGGCCAAAAATGAAGCGAATGCACCAATTCTGCAGACGTTCGAGATCATCAAGGAGTTACTCAGTCGCATCGAGAAAACAGAGATCAGCATAGTCAAGAAGAGGAAGAAGGAGAGGCTGAGCAAGAGTAACTTTGTTTGGAAAAGAAAGGAACTTCTGGAGACGTTTCAGAGACCGAAACGAGCAAAACCTGCTTACTTCTGCAATGTGAGTATTCCAAGACAGGTTGTTGTCCAAGAAAACACCTAAGTTTTTAACTTTTTTAGAATAGGCTATATCATACAAAACAGGTGGGAGAGACTGGTCACTTGACAAATTGACGAAATATCTGCCACCAATAATGAGAGCTTGTGATTTTGCTGGGTTCACCAAAAGTCCAAAACTTTTAGCCCATTGATTGATGTTTTCAAGATCACTATTGATGGCATCAATAGTTCCAGTCGCCTCTTCAAAGCCACCGCCTCCGTGGATATAGATGTGACGGCCCACTTTATATCCTCTTCTGTAACTGGGTGAAAGGAGAATGAAGAACACAATAGCAGAGGAAGTTTAGAGAGATTGTTTAAAGTGGAGGCTTTCACGTTATCGTCAAGAGTGACAGGTGATTTCGAGAAGTGTAAGTTAATAGTGTCAAGGTCAATATCAGGCGTGCTGTCACCAACAGCTTTACCGATACCAAGGGTTTTGAGAAATTGCCATACCTGTGCTGTATTGAAATTTTAGGCAGAGTTGTGGATGTGGCGTCTTTTAGCATCTCTACACATACGACCGCGACGATTGCGCAGCTTCCTGTAAAGAGTCCAGTTCTCATCAGTGGGATCCCTTTTGTACCGCCTTTTAGCCTTATCTCATTTCGACATTGCACGTTTAATGATGTCAGACAACCAGGTAGCCGGAAGATGCTTCACTCTGACCTTTTTAAGCGGAGCATGCTCATCAAAGAGTTCCAGCACTATCTCAGTAAACTCGGCAACCTTACTGTCCAGGTCATTGCTATCGTAAACAGGAGACCAGTCAATATTGCCCTTGTCTTCTCTTAAGCAATCCAGGTCAATGTTCTTGAAACTGCGAAGGAAGAGAAATTTCGATTTACGTTTAGGAGGGCGAATTTTATAAGAAAGAAAAATAAGATCATGATAAGAGAAGGAGGCAACAAGTTGATCATGAGTGGCTACTTTGCGTGGATCGGAAACCAGAATAAGGTCTAGAAATCAAGAGTTACAGTGAGGAACATGATGAGTGGCATCAAGCTGAAGGATATGCATGTTGACAGAAGCGACCAGAGATTGGAGTTTACGGCTGCGTACATCAACTTTGATCAGACAGGTGTTGAAGTCTCCGAGTACTATCGTGTGGTCATATAACGAAGAGAAGTTTGCTAGTTTTGATTCAAATGAATAGAAAAAATCTATATGACTTTCATTAAATTACTAATTTTTGTTAGTCAAGTAAATGGTTGCTTTTGGACATGTGATAAAATTAAGGGCAGTAGTGTATGTAACTAAATTAAAAGGGAAACTATCACAGCTAAGTAGGCTTTACAAGTTTTCGACTAATAGTCGACCAACTTATAAAATGTACTTGGAAAAGTAAAGATGTTGTATATTGATGTATGGGGACAACAGTTTTCGAACTGCAAAGTTAATTTTGTCTCTTCATTAGAGCATTGTCCGGTGCTTTCATTGTATATGAAAGTTAGTAATGTTACTTATTTATTTTGATGAATGTAGCTGTTAATGAGGAACCCTCTGTGCGCGAGTCAGACTCGCACTTAGCCGATTTTCACATAATTTATCAAAATAACTCGCGCCTATGCGCTTCAGGCGCCCTGACAACTGTTGACATTCAGTTTATTCTCCATACGAAATGACTCTTTAAAGTGTATTCAGCAAGTAATAATTAAAGGGAACGAAGCAATGCAACCTTGTTACAGTACCTAATATTTTATTCTGAAAGTTTGTTTGTAGTGTTGTTTGTCTCTTTGTAAGTAAAATATCGTTTGACCATAAGCCCCTACCCGATGCAAATAATTTTACGTTTTTACCCACTTGATAGTTCCCTGCCGCAGACTGTTGATGAAAAAAAACTGTATTATTATGTTTTCTGTATTTCAGCGGTAAACGCTCTTACGGACGCACTCCCGGATCGCAACACAAGCGCTTCATGTACTACGCCATGTACGCGTTTGGTGTACCGAGTGCGCTGACCGTCACACTCGGTGCCCTGGAGTTCGCCGACCTGCCCAGCCACCCACTGCTACCTAAGATCAGACTGCAAGGCTGTTTCATGTATGGTTAGTATTACTTTTCCTTAGAATAGTTTTTAGTCCGTCGAAGGACCGCTGTTCAGTGGAATAGACGATTTCTAGAACAGAGACCGTATATTGGCAACGGAAGCATAGGACGTCCCCAGCTACACGGACGGCCTTACCATAATAAGCTGGCTGGGATAGACTGGATGTGGAAGATGGAGGACCGGCAGCCTTAATACGTAATGAATTCGGAAAGAGCAAAGGGTAAAGTGTACACATAGACAAAAAGCCACATCGCACCTTTCATCTCGCATGTGATTGTTCGATTTTTCATACTTTTGCTCTTTACGAATTCCTTACACAATAAGACTTCAGGTATTGTGTAGCTTGGGAGTGGCCAATATCCAGCAGCGGTACGCCCGATTCCATAATTATATTTCTTGCAGCTTGGTCTCGTAAAAATTAAGGATTGTGAAGAGTATGCCTCTACTATTTTGCCTTTGTTTTGGAAGATAGTACTCGTACTACGTAATTGCGAATGTAATACCAATCAGGTGTTGTACTAATAACGCGATGCCGACAAATTTAATAATTGTGTCAGAAGAGCTCTGAACAGATTCCAAAGAATCTTTCTCAAGCCATGTTCTAATAATTTTCCAGGCAACACCAAGTTACTTTACCTTTACGGTCCAATTGTGGTTCTCTGTGTGGCAAACATGACATTCTTCGGACTGACAGCATTCCAAATATGGAAGATCAAGAAAGAGACGATAATGCTGCGTGGCAAGGAAAGTTGTACACATGACCAGGACAGGAAGGAGACTCAGAGGTGGGTACCTGAGCTTACTTTGAACATGGTAGTACCTAAAAACATAAAGCTTAGCAAAGCATTGATTTGAATAATATAGTAGTACTACTTTACGCTAACGACGACAAAAGTGGTGAAAAGAGAAAGCGCTTATAGTACGCACCACCAGAAATAAAAACTCAATTTGTGATTGCTTTATAAATTTATTAAACGTTATTATTGCCTTAATTGTACATATTAAAAAAGTAAACCTAAAATATAAAAATACGGAATAACATAAATAAAGTAAATAATATCTACTAAATATTAAACTTACTTAAAACAATTATTTTGTGACCAGAAGTTTGACATTCAAATGTTCCAGGTTCACTCTGTACGTCAAGTTATTCACCGTCATGGGCATCAGCTGGATCCTGGAGGTCGTCAGCTCCTTCTACCCTGACGCTGAATTCTACTGGCGATTCTCTGACGCCTACAACGTTCTCGTCGGCCTGATAATCTTCATTATCTTCGTATGCAAAAAGAAAACTTGGGCAATTATTAAGAATAGGTTCGGTTTTGTCTCTGACAAGACGGTCAAAACAGTAGCTTGAATCGTCATAAAAATTAGATCTTAAGTTTACGTAGTGTTCTCGACGGAAGCGTCACAACAGTCTTCGAAATATTGTATGTTTAAACAAGGTGTCCGGTTCGGTAGTAATAAAACTTTAACCCTTAATTTGACTTTGTACGGTAGGGCGGACGCCAACTTTAAAAAAAAATTGGGGCGTCTCGTAAGCGTTCTTTTTATTTTATTCCTGAATATAATTTTTTCATAACATCTCAAAAAGTTAGTAGAAAGTGAATTTTGACGTTGGCAACACTGAATCTGTCAGTCTCGAACAAAATGTCGGCGAAGAGGCGGTCATCTGTTTTCGACAAGGTAATTTAATTATTTTTTCAGTGTTTTGCTGCTAAAAGCTCATTGTTTTTTCCAATTTGTTTTAGAATATACGTGTATGATAATGTTTAGCTAAAGTTCATAACATTTTATACGTGTTTTGGTGTTTTTTTACTCGCTTGACACCTTTGTCCGGCACAGCGAACATTGCCAATTACTCATAAAAACAACTTTGTCCGCTGTGGCGGACATCGTCAAATTTGGTTTGTTTTGCGGTTACGGGTTTTCTTATGTTTTTTTTTGTTTTTAATTTGTCTGCAGCATGCGCGTGCGTCAAGAATATTGGCTTTAGTCCCTAAAGAACACGCTTCCTCAGACGCAAGTGACAAATCTGATACAGATTCTTATGAAAATCAATTAGCTGAAAACCGCTGTGCTAAACGGACCAAAAAGACAGCTCCTAAAGTTGGTAAGCCTCATGTAAAACGCCCTTCTAGCCCTGTAAAATACGATAATTTAGTCATTTCCCAGATACGATGGAGGAAGGACGTTGCAGGTATTGTCAAAAAAAACAGTTGTATTCTGCATAAAGTGTCAAACGCGCCTTTGCTTTGTAACGGGCAAAAATGCAAGAAATTGTTTTTTAGATTTCTATACCAAATTATTGTTTTATATTAGATCTTTTAAGCATAATTACTTAATTTTTCTTGCCAAAAAAAATAATTCCGAGGTGTTTTATTGTTAATTTTATGAAAACTCTAAATAAAATTTGTATGAAATGTAGCTTTTTTTATTTTACCCCCTATTTATCAATGTCCGCCACGGCGACCATCCAAATCTAGTCTAGTCTTTGACAGTGTCCGCTGTGACGGACACGAATTTTCCCAACTCTGGGAAATGCAGGATTTTTTTTCATATTTTTTTTTAAGTTAGCAGCATACCCTTGATGCCTTACATTCATCAAACTATGTATTTCCAACTTATATTTCTGTGCCAAATTAAGGGTTAAGGTCGTTAAATGCACTTTAAGGACGAACTGTTGGCATAACACGTCGCGCGAAATAATCCATTTCACATAACCACGCAATATTTTTAACGCAACCGTTGATGTACTCTTTTCATTATTTAAAATTTGAACATTAATGTATTTTTTGTGTTTTACAGTAGTAGTTTTACAGTTTATTAAATGTGTTTCATTTATTCATGCATCTGATGGTGCTCCAACACTGTTGTTAAAAATGTTTACAAACATTTTCTAATACTTATACATTTAGTAACAAATGTTAGGTTATGTTGTTATATTTTGTTAGGAATATTATAGTTAGATATTTTGAGTGCTCCTACACTTCTGGAAAATGTTAACAAAAGAAAAAGTGATCTAAGGACCATCCGTTAGATCACGTTTTCTTTCTGCAAGCACTTGTTACAATTTGTTAACTAAGAATTTTGTGTTTTCTAACATTACCTAACATTAAACATTTTCTTAACTTTGTGATCAAATGTTTGTTCAGAAAATGTTTTCTTATGTTAGTAACTTTTTTATGTTTTCTTATGTTAGTAAAATTTTTAACAGCAGTGTTGGAGCACCTAAACGATATTGATTTTGTGAATCCATTTTCATTCAAATAATAATATTTTAAAAAGTCTCCTTAGTGTACATGGCTGAGTTGACATTGTAAACGACTTTTATAGTGTCAATTTTAAGTCATATTTTATTGTTTTTTTACATTGGTTAAAAAGAGCAGAATTTTATTTTAAGTAAACTGATGACAAGACAAGAAAATTTATGCTTATCAATATGGAGAAGAAAGATTTAGCCGAAGCTTGACTGTCGTAAAGACCAAATCACACGCTCCGAGAGCGGCTTCTGCTGCACGTAATTCAGGTATAACTAACTACAAAGGGCGAAAACATTATTCAGTAAATCCTTCCGAAAACTAATTCCTTGATAAGCTTGGCAAAACCAAAAAGGAAGTGTTATGACTTTAGCAGTCTATGAAGAAATGTTTGTTGTATTGTATCTAGCGATTCCTTATTATGGTCTACTTATGTTACGTTTAATATTTGTTAAAGAAAGATATCCAAAGAAATGGGCTCGTTCCGGTTTTTTTTTATCTTCGCGCTCAAATCTAAGCCTGCATCGTTGAAAGTTTGACCCTGCGATATCTTGATGGTCATTACAAAAGATATCTTTACCGGCAATTGTAGGTGTTTAAATTGGAACGGTAAATCCGATGGTATCAGAGGAATTCGGGGAATCAATACATCTTCTCTGGTACCACATCCGGTGAGTATTGTGCACTCTATTATGAAAGTTGTAAGTGATTTTACCAGTAAACGCGTGCCATTGCAAAATTTAGGTCGATTCAGGTTTCTTAATAAAATAACAGGACAACCTACTTTCAACACCATTTAATGAGGAGGGAGTCCAGACGGGTTCAAAGAATTAAGAAATTCTGTAGGAAAATGAACAGCTTCTTCCAAATCGAGAACAGTATCGACCGAGTAGTATATTTGCGTCGGCGCATCAGTCTTTGAAAGAATCAAGTTATTTACCTTATCTACTTGTTCGCTAGTTGGTGACAGAATCGCTCTTTCTTTAAACCAAGATATATTCTTATGTTATCAATGTCGGGATAGACATTGTTGACCAACTCGGATGTTGTCTATCAAAACACAAAGGTTTTTTAGGTTAATCCTTCCATCACTTTGTGTTAACTCTCCATTGTCAACTTTTAGCAGCATCTCTGAAAAAAACCTGTTCTCACTTGAAGACGAATCCCTCCCATGTTAATTTTAAGCTCTAATTTATTGACGTGTGGACAAAGGTCTTGAGAATATCTGCCATGTAAATATATTTGTTGGGATCCATGATTTAATAAAATGATTCTTTTCCGTTTACTCATTTAATTCATTTCTAGAACAATAACTTTAATATATAAATCTACATAACTCTAAAAAATACTATAATTAGATAAGATAAATTACTTCATTGCTCTACAAAATTTTCACAACGAGTGACATTAATTTTTCTTCATTACAAATTGTCAAAAGACCGAAAGCTCCAAATTTGAAATTAATTTGCTTTTAAAACATAGACTATAATCATAGACAATTAGAAATTCATCTACAACAAAAGGTTGGATCTTTTTAGGGAAGCATTTATTTCATCAGCACGTGTTCCTCGAGTCACAACTCGAATTGTACATCCACCCACTTTTACTTTTTTGAACTTAAGTACCTTACCTTTAACTAAGACTTTCGATACTTAAAAATACTTGCCCTAATACTAAATTGCCATAATTCTAAATTCAATCCAAGATCTTAATAGAAGAAATACAATTGATAAATTATGGTTTTAATCTAATTCTATCTAAGCTAATGTACTTACTATAAGTCCGGTTTAAAAATTAACCTTATTTCGACTAAAGTACGAACATAAGATTTTGAAAAAAATGGCACGCTGAAAAGCACGATTTGTCTTAAAAAAGAATTCACTTTAGTATTTAAATACTATCATACAATTTTGGATATTTATCGTTACGTACTTATGAGTACGGATTACGTTGTCGCGCTGAAAAGCACGTTTTTACCCGACTGCCGAAGGAGGGTAATGTGTTTATCAGTCTATGAATGTATGTATGTTTGTTCGTATGTGACGTTCTAGAGACCAAACGCGTTGGCCGATTTTGATGATTCTTACGTCAATCGATTCGTCTTAACCCTGCGAGTGTCACAGGCGGCATTAAGATTAGATAATAGAAGAATGATGGAAATTTTGGGCGCCATATTGTGGGGGACCAAATTTTTTTTTCATCCAGACCTATCGTGTGGGGTATCAAAGGGTTTTGAGAGGTGATTTCAAAAATATATAACACTATATGTTTAAATGTACCTAATTCTAAAAAAAGAACTAAAAAGTTATAAATAAAAAAATGTAATTCAAAAAATCTAAAGACCCGACTGCTTCAAAAGCGAACTAAAACGACGTAAACAAGATGAAAATCTTGCTGTGCAGTCGGAGGATACATACTCACGATCTGGCTGACCAAAACCTGTATGTGATATGTATCCTCCGACTGCACAGCAAGATTTTTCAAGCAGTCGGGTTTTTAGATTTTTTGCATTATTTCTTTTTAATAATTAAGTAATAATTGCCATATATTACTTAGAGTTTTCCATGAATTTGCACACGAATTTGTCGTTCCAAATTTAAATCACTTTGGAGAAAGTTGCATTTGAAACTCCCAAGAGTTTCATACAACTTTAACTCCCTTGGGCGGTAATGCAATCTCAACGTAAAATAAAGATTTTACGTTGAGGTTACATGATATGTAATTGGACATTGTCGAGCAGCTCGTGTGAAACACTTATAATAACTTTTTCCGTCGCAGGCTAAAAATATATACCGCTTATATATTTAAAAGTAATTTGTAAAAACAAAGATAGCTAAACAGTAATAAATAATAAAACCAAGACATGTAAAATTTACAAAAAAAACGCCCGACTATACTTCATAATTTATCTAGTTGTAGACACGCTTCGATCGACGTCTATTGAACACGTAATTATGACACGATATCTTGATCGAGCAGCCCGATTCAAAAAGTAAAACGCCAATAACTTTTATACAGCTGAACCGATTTTCATCAAACATAGCTAAGAACAGTCAAAAAAACCAAACTCGGTTCATCCGTTTAGGAGCTATGTTGCCACAGAAAGATACACAAACACAGGTACACACATCAAACTAATAACACCCCTCTTTTTCCGTCGGGAGTAAATACTAAGAAAATCATGCGGTGCAGTCGGCGGATACACAATCCGGGCGGACTGACCAAAATCATAATATGTTTCCTCCAACTGTACAGCATGACTTTCTTCTTGTTTACGTCTTTTTAGTTCGCTTCATAAGTAGCCGGGTTGTTGATTTTTTTAATAATCTTTTTTTTTTATTAATGTTATTTCTTCTTGTTTTCTCTTAGGGTCAAGTGGCTGAATTCTAATCACAACTTGGGTGGCACAGAAACAAACACAAGAAGTCTGTCGACATCACTAACA
The DNA here is from genome assembly GCA_947562075.1 of Orthosia gracilis. NCBI lineage: Eukaryota > Metazoa > Arthropoda > Insecta > Lepidoptera > Noctuidae > Orthosia > Orthosia gracilis. The sequence continues at coordinate 10,367,003 of OX387267.1, forward strand.
CTTAGCGAGAGATGTAAAGTTCCGGATATTCATAAGCCGGCTACTGGGCACACGATGCCGACAGCGACATTATAAATCCTTGTAATCCACGTATTCAGTAGACAGTTTTTATGTAAAAATCTTTTAAGTTCTTACCAGAAAATTACTTTTATTAAAAATAAATTGTAATTGACATCTGTCAGAAATAAATCAATAGCATATTTATCAAAGATTTTTCAAGTGTTAACTGTTATTTACAAACAATTAAGTACATGCTAAACTCTAAATAGCGATGACCCCGTCAAAGCAAAATACAGGTTAACTCGACAAAGCAAAATACGGGTGAACCTGACGTTATGGTAGCATTAACCGAAAATCTTGTAAGAATACATAATCAAGAAGATAGTAGGTATACTCAATAGCCACCCGCATTAGAACTGAACTTTCACATCAAGTTGCACTTTTTTTAAGAGGAAAATAAGAGCCCGCGTTTCCTGTTTTTTAATACAATCTCAATAAATTTGTTCAAAATCTGTCTACGCTATTTTTTTTTTATCTTTGTTATTAGTTTGGGGCTTTTTATCCACAAGGATACGTCAAGCCCATTTTACCTTAAACAATATACTGCACTAATGCACTTTACAATACTTTACAAAAAAAACTATTTTGTTAAAATAGTAGTTTATGCAACAGTCATATAATAAAGGTTATTAAAACACGAGGCGAAGCGGAGTATGATAATAATATTACGCGAGTGTTTTAATACCTAATTATATGCCGTTGCATACACTATTTTATCTTCACTCATACAGTTGAAATAAAAACAAAAGTGGGAACGGGAAAAAATTTGGTATTGCGGGCAATTTAGATTTTCATGGCGCATGATTGCGCAGCGCGCGCATCCATTGACAATGACACAATTTTTCTACAATTAGTCAATGAGCTCATATGCGCCAATAAATTAAAAAGCAAAAGTATGCTATAAAAATTCAAAAGTTATTTTATAATGCAGTTGTTTAAAAATCGAAGGAAAATGTTGCACTGTAATGGTTTTAGAGCGAATATGAAGTACGTGTTTATACAATATTTTTTGAATTCATATTTGGAACATTACGTTGTGAGTAGATAAAGAAATATAACGTTACGGGTTTAAGATTACTGCCAGCATACAAAGTTGTTTTGCTAGATCAGACTTAGGTTATGATAATATCGTCTGAATTAAGCCAATATCTAACCTATTCAAGCCATACTCTCTTTCCAATGTTTCTCTCTTAATCTTATGTTTAACACAATCCATCAATAAATATTGTACGTCCTCGATTTTATTACAAGTTTCACACTTTTTTGGTTGTGTGGATATGTTCACTTGAACAAAGTTGACAGTCACTATAATATCAAAAGGTTGTGAAATAAAAGTCCAAATATGAAATTTGGTGATTCGACTTTTTTCATCATCAAGAACACAAATTTTGCCGATGGATAGTGACCCGATCGGATTCTTAATGCTGTTTACCCGACTGCCGATGAAGGGTTATGTGTTTATCAGTCGATGTATGTATGTATATGTGTAAGTGCGCAGTAAGCGCGTAGGCCGGCAAGCCAGCCAGCGAGTCAGTCGCCCTCCGTCACTCGTTCGATAGAACAGCCGTACAACTCGGTACAGTGTGGTGTTCTGCTGTGCAGACCTACATTTTTTTAGTCTACTCACGTTTTATAACACACCTTCATATCTTCATACAAAACACATCTCATATATTTTTATATCGTATCAACTCATGACTCATTTTTATGTATTCTTTATACTGTTAGCACCTGAAAATCATACTTTTAGTTATCTCTGATTGTTTTAAAATGCCTCAACTTAATTTATATTGTTAATTTGTAAAATCTTAGAATATTTTCTACTCTGACATTTTCATGTGATCTGACGTCTGTCTGTCTATTTTATTTTCTTAAGCCATAGACATAACGTACCATGGACTAGACCTTCCTTAAGCTAGTTGTACATTATAGTAAGGGCAGCGGTAGACTGCCGGCTCTGTAAACCGTTTTTTATTAGTTCTGGTCATATAATTAGGAATTTGAATTTAAAATTTAAAAGATATGACTGAACGAGAAAAAAACGGGCGTCAGATTTTATAGGGCATATATTCGGGCAGGAAATGGCGAAAGTCGGTTGACTACTTAGTACTATAATGCTACCAAGTGTATTATTGTATCTAAAAAACTCTCAAAACTGTGAATAGCCAGCTAGTATAAGTGTATTACTTCCTGAAGTGCATCAGTTAAAATATTGTGTTTGAATTACTGTGTTTCATTTGTCCGGTGCCTTGCCTACCTCTGTAGGAGGGTTCGTATCTACAGCGTGAAACGCCACAGCCCGATTCCTCGACACTGCTTGCTGCCTGCCTTTCCTGTCTACCGAATACCTAGCAACCGGACGCGGCGCATGAGCCGCAACGGAGCGGATGGTCACCAACATACAACTTCTGATCAAGTTGTACCTACAGCAGCTGCTCACCTGGCTTGAAATCGGTTTACAGATGTTCAGGTATGTCATAGCAGGGTAATATGCTGAAGTCTCTGCAGCTCTACTATAGACTCAATAGCCAGCTCGAGGAGGTTAGAGAAGCCGCAGTTTACATCAATCTAGTAGGATTACAAAAGCGATATTACAAAAGAGCAAATCTGGACTTTAGTCGCCTGAATAGATTTGTATGATATATATCACACGGATAGATTGATTCGTGCATTCCTTTCCGGTAACTTATTATGATACTTTTTGTCACGGGAAACGGGAATACGTTTCTTTGGGAGAACCCACTAGCTGTAGCTATTAGATACATTATTATTATGAATGAAAAGAAAACCGTTATCAACAAAACAAATACAATTTATTTCGCTGTCTAATTTACATCAGCTGGCTAGTTTCATCACTCCAATTATTTTAGCATATGTGGATTCTTCATCACGTCTAGGTGGTTGACTGTTTCCGTGCACCAAGCTAAGATCCGCATAGACAACTTCATTTGTGATGATCTAGAAAAAGAAAACATTTAAAATATTCTCGTTTATTATAGTAGTTTATGCAATGGTCATATAATAAGGGTTATTAAAACACGAGCGTGGGTTTACGCGAGTGTTTTAATACCTAATTATATGCCGTTGCATACACTGTTTTATCTTCACTCATGCAGTTGAAGAAAAACAAAAGTGGAAACGGAAAAAATATGTGGTATGGCGGGCAATTTATATTCTCATTGCGCATGACTGCGCAGCACGCGCATCCATAGACAATGACACTACTTTTCTACATTAAGTCAATAAGCCTACAAGCGCCAATAAATTAAAAGTAAAAGAATGCTATAAAAATTAAAAGTTATTTTATGATGCACTTGTTTAAAAATCGAAGGTTTATGTTGCACTGTAATGGTTTCTTTTTTAATTTTTCCTATCCACGACTATAAAGTACGTGTTTATACAATATTTTTCAAATTTATATTTGGAACATTACGTTGTGAGTGTACCTAGATAATAGTATATTATGCAACTAGTGAATAAAGGACGGTTTCAAAGCGAGGGCCATAGATGAATCACGAACAAGTGAAGGATTCTAACAACTGAATCACGACCGTAGGGAGTGATTCATGATGATTGAATCACTCGCTATGCTCGTGATTCAAGTGTTAGAATCCTGAACGACGCGAGTGATTCATGGCCCTCGATATAAATCCGTTTTATTCAAGAGTTGCATACTATATTTTATACCATGACTTCGAGAAAAAGAAGGATTTAAGCCAAAAGCACAAGGAATAATAATAAATAAATACCTAAATGGTTTATTACCTTCAAAATTTACAGAAAATGAGAAACCTTAGGGCTTCACATTTTTTGTAAATTGAAGCTGAGCCTTTGAGTTTGAGTTACCTAAACAGCACCTGTGTTTCAGGGGCCAGTGACCACCTCCGTTAAGTCACATAATTATAATTAATTAAACACCAGTGCAATTAATATTAGAATTACAATCCAAATAAGTATTCACTAAACATCCTAGACCAAAATAAAATCACTATCAAAATCCTAAATATAAACAAACTCAAAATTAAATCGACGAAGGAGTTTGAAATTCGAATATTCTTTGCACAAGAAGTTTGTATCGAGTATTTTATGCGCAAGTAGGTTGTATTGCATTGAGATGGAGGTCAAATATATATTGGTGTGTTCTAAATTTAAACACCAAAACAGTGATTAAAAGTGCTTTTTATTCACTGTTTTCAGTGAATAAAATAAGCTTTTTAGAGGAGGAATGGTATAAAGAATATTTCTCCCGTCATTACTGTTTGAAAATGAAGTCAGCTATGGTTTTTGTGTTTCTTTGTCTATCTGCTTGAACGACTTAATCTTCGTATAGACTGAATTGTTTTGAAAGCGACTTTCACAAGTAGGTTTTATTATTAAGAAGTGAAATGCCCGAGCGTAGCTAAGACGCATCAGTCATAAATACTCCATGGCTACTTGACTTCGCTTTGTATGAATACTTGTACGAGTATATAGATGAATGATGGATCATCCACTGCTCACCACAACCACGCTACGCTTGGATGCGTGTCAGGCAAACAAACGATCCGCGCAGCAAACGAAGCAAGGCTCGGAGAGCCTGCACATCCTACGCAGCAGCGGACGGACGACTTCTTGATTATATGAAAATGATGAAGCTTTTCGATCTCCACGCGGGCTTGAAGCTAGAATCCTTATAAGGCCCTCTTGCGGAAAAAACTTAACTCCTAGTTAGTTGCTGAAACAACGTTAAATAAAAAATATGTCATACATAATTGGCTGTGTTGGCTTCTAACTTGGAGTTAGTAAGACGTACCCGGGTGGTGCAAGAAGACCTAAGACTGATAGGGGTAGGTTAATATTGTAATTACAACTTTGCAGAAATTCTGGGCCGATTAAATATACAAAGGTCGTCGCTTTATACAAGACTTACATAAGTATCCAATTCCAATGTTTCTGATGGCTGCGAATTTCGAAGACAATATTTTTTAACAATTATATAAATCACCAAGATTACTACACACATCACTATCACGGATGATATCACGTATATTAACACAAAGTTTTTAGACGGAGTCAGATTCAGCAAATCACCTTCTGAAAAAAACAACCCATTCAAAAATTGGCCCTTATTTCACTTCAGGCTCAGAATGCCATGTACTTCACAAATCATCATCACCATCATATCAGCCAGAAGACGTCCGCTGCTGGACATAGGCCTCAACCAAGCGTCGTCGCCACATTGATCGGTCCCGTGCGTCGCATCCAGCGGATCCCCGCAACCTTTAACAGTTCATCAGTCCACCTGGTGGGAGGCCTTCCAACGCAACGTCTTCGTACTTCACACTGGTATTTTTAATTTTTATATATTTCAAAGTACTTTACTTTGGATACAGAGATAAGTTGGGGCCCCATTTGAGCAAATTTGGCGTGTGACGGAAAAGACAGCGTTGCCAATCTGACACACAAAAGTACTTATTCCAAAGTTTTAAGTTTTCACTTCTGTCGGGAGTCCCCATGACAACCAATTTTTTATTTTGCAATGAAGCGCTTATCTTATTAGGCCTAGTAATTTTCTGCAAAGGCATAATGGAAATAGTAGATATTATATGGAATACGTGTAGAAAAGCTTACCTTTACATTTATCTTTTAAATTCACCACTAGCACACAACCGGTACTGCATGCATCAATATCTGTAAAATAAATAACACGAATCAATAGTTACCTTCCTTCAATAGCGTAAAAATATGACATGTTTTTTTTTTTTTTTTTTTTTTTTTTCAAACAAGCTGTCTCTTACAATCTAATGATTACAATATAATTATAAACATTCAGACTTAGAATTCCATTACATTAATATATAAGAATTCAGGCACTTATTGCTTTATGAGTAGGTACAAGTAAAATTAAATGAAATGAAAAATAAAACAAAGGACTTTATAGAATGACTATCTGCTGACATTGACAATATTTGTTTTTAATCTTAGATTTATACACATCTAAACTGGTATTAAATATGTCTAGCTCATTAAATTCTGTATTGTAAGTGCTAACACTGCGTTTGAAAAAGTTGTTACTAGTGTATATTGTTCCATGAGAGGGTACTGAAAACAATGTTCGTAAGCGAGAATTATATCGGGGTACTCTCAGATGTATCTTTTCTAATAGCGGGGGTGAGTCAATATAATTATTAATAATTTTAAAGAGGAACATTTGATCGAAGTATTTTCTTCGATCGGAGAGCCATGTCATATTATGGCGCTTGAGCGAGGTCTCATAAGATACATGAGGGTTATTGCAGCGGTAATCTAAACATTTGATAAATTTCTTTTGAATTTTTTCAATTCGAGAAGTGTGGCATGCAAGGGTTCCAGATAACACACGCGAAATCCAAAAGAGAACGCACGAAACTAAAGTAAAGAAGTTTAAAAGTACAGGCTCGTTTAAACGGCCTGGAAATCCTTGTAATGAAGCCAAGCTGCCGACACGACTTAATGATGTGATCAATGTGGAAGTTAAATGAGAGTTCCGAGTGCATTAAAACACCCAAATCGCGAATCGAATAGACTCGATTAAGGGGTTCGCCATTGATATGGTAGTCATATTTTATAGGTTTACGATTTCGTGTATACGTATATGTTCCCAATAACAGCTGATAAATAATGATCAGTTGATTGAGGACATCCACTAAACACTATTCAAAAGCGTTGCAGATGCGATGCAAAGCTCTCATTCTTGTAAGTTGTAACTTTACAATAAATAACTTACATTCAAACTGCTTGTCCGTCGTCTCGTTCGTCATCTGCGGGAGACGCCTGCCTTCTGCTGCCAGTAGTGACGAACATACTCGTAAGTTATTCGATGTGTATAAGTTAAGCACTATTTTTATTTCTGTCGAGTTATCCAGTAATATTCTACGGACATAATAACGATCACCTGCACTCCTGCCAGATTGTAATGTTAAATTCTGCGCCTCGAAATTGCCAACATCTGTAATGAAAAGCAAATTTTTATTGTTTCATTTTTGGACACAAGTAGATCATATTTTTTGATGTTTCAGTAACTCATAAGTTTTTTTATATAAACAAATCTTTGAATTTGAACAATGTCTTATTAACAATATTAGTCGGCAATCGTGTAACATGAATTTTATTTTTAGTGTTTCGACACCAGCGAGTGACACTCTCATTCAATACAAATAATAGTAGATTATACACCAAGGGGATAAAGCAATAACTTACATTACGGGCGGCCAGAGTAACCTACTCTACTTTTCACAACTTCTGCGAGACAGTAAAAAGCTGCTGTATGTATTGCTTTGAATATTGTGTTTAATGCTTATTGTAGATCCGAGTATGAAATAAATGCACCATAGGCTGCTTGACTTTAGAGTTTCTGCTAAATGTTGCAAATAAACTAAAAAGACGGATTCTGATATAATCTTGACATCCTACTTTTGTTGCTCTCCATTGAACAAAATCGTCATAGGCTTTTTCGTATCTGTGTTTTGATTTTTCCGGTATTAGATTTATTAAGTAAGTATCTCTAAAGCGCTTGTTTTGTTAAACTCTGGAGTAGAATCACTATCGTTCGACATTTTTTGTCAACATGAATATATCTAGATGTATACATAAAAGGCAATGTCCCGACTGACATATCAACGCCTAGTCTAAACCACTAAACATAGAGATTGTATGATATGTAATTGGAAATTGTCGAGCAGGTGGTGCGAAAAATTAAAGAAAAACCCCAAAACATTTTTATTTCATGGTTTAAACCGACTTCCCCAAAAGGAGAAGGATCTATGTTCGGCCGTATGGTTTTTTTTTTATGAATGATCACCGATTTCGTCGTCAAATTGTGGAGCGATTGTAAAATGATTATTGTATTTGTAAGGGTGTACTCCTGAGGTTGTACCCTTTGTCACCAAGTCAGAATCTGATGATGGAATCCCATGGAAATCGAGGGAACTCCTCAAATATAAGAGGAATACACAAAGCGATTTTAGTATTGTCATCAACAAAGCAATCGAATGTTGATGAAAATGATACCATTGAACTGATTTGATGATGAAGCTGAAGGTAGGAACTGGAACTCCGTGTAAAACAATGTATCCTAGTCGTGTTCGGGCTTATTGGAATCGTCATCAGATGAACGATGTACAATATGTATCAAAACACTTTCTCGCTTTCTAGTGTTTTGTTTTGGCAGTCAGTTTAATTTTTTTTTTGTTAAAATGTTCTTTACTTATTGTCAATCGCTGTTGCTTCTTAGATAGAATGTCACTTGTCCTCGTGTTGGTCCTCGAGTTTGCTAAATGTGTTGAAGACAGTTAGAAACTTGATGCTCACCTGTTTCATAAGTAACAGTCATCGCAGCCACACCGGGTGGTCTGTGCTTAATATGTGTGTACATAAAGAAACAGTCGCTTGAGTCACACCGAAACTTCCACGGGAATGGAGACTCCACAAGTGTGTGTGGTTCAGTGCCAGGTGCTCCATTGTCTAAAAACAAATATAACCTTAGTAATGCGACAAGTGAAACTATGAATAATAAGTATAAAGTAATAGCTATTTATGCAACTGTTACGTTATGGACGGTATTTTAATACGAGTGCCATTTTTCGGTACAAGCGTAGTGCGTACCGAAATAGGTGGGCACGAGTTATTAAAAGACCAATAATGTACAGTTGCATACAAGATTTTATCTACGAAGGAAGGAATAAAACACTATATAGACAAATAAGTATTTTTAATAGAAACTTAACTACACACTGACTATTGTTTATTTATACCATTCCCCCTCTAAAAAGCTTATTTTATTCATTGAAAACAGTGAATAAAAAGCACTTTTAATCACTGTTTTGGTGTTTGAATTTAGAACACACCAATACACATTCTACCTCCAACTCAATGCTATACAACCTCCTTGCGCATAAAATACTCGATGTAAACTTCTTGTGCAAAGAATATTCGATTTTCAAACTACTGTGTCGATTTAATTTTGGGTTTGTTGATAGGTATTTAGGATTTTAATAATGGTGTTGATTTTGGTCTAGGATATTTAGTGAATTCTTATTTAGATTGTAATTCTAACATTAATTGCATTGGTGCTTAATTAATTATAATTATGTAACGTAACGGAGGTGGTCACTGGCGTCTGAAACACACTAGCTCAGCTTAAATTTACAAAAAATGTGGAACCCTGAGCATTCTCATTTTTTCAAAAAAATTAAGGTAATTAACCACTTATTTATTTATTATTATCCCTTGTGCTTTTTGCTTAAATCTTTATTATTCTCGTAGTCATGGTATAAAATATAGTATGCAACTCTTGAATAAAACGGATTTATATCGAGGACCATGAATCACTCGCGTCGCTCAGGATTCTAACACTTGAATCACTCGCTATGCTCGTGATTCAATCATCATGAATCACTCCCTACGGTCGTGATTCAGTTTTAGAATTTTTCACTTGTTCGTGATTCATCAATGGCCCTCGCTTTAAATCCGTCCTTTATTCACTAGTTGCATAATATACTATTATATGTAGATTTTGTATTTTTTATTTAGTCTTTATTAGGTATAAGGCAAAGATCTTGTAGCCGCAACAGCCAAATAGTATACGATACTTTTGTTCTAAACTTGTTCCATTTTTAAAAACATCATTTACATTGTCTCGATCTCGCAGTAATATTATAGGTACCTGTATGTTCAGAATGTCTTTGCTTGTGTTTTAGAATTTATGATGATTCGCATAATGCAACCCGATGTCGTTATGAGTATCGTAATAAAACCGCTGTCAATTTTGTTATTCGAATATAACGAAACCGAAGTAGATAAAGTTCTTTTTTAAAACAAGCTTTTTGAATTGAAGGTACTAAATGCAATTATATCACAATGGTGCTCTCTTGTCTGGCCTAAGAGTTGCTATGGCCACCTGTCGGCTCCATCAAGAGACCAGTTTCATATTACCATATTATTTCAATGTTTCCCAAATTACATAAGTACGCCAAGTTTCAGCTTAAGGCGATATATACGCCCCAATGGAAACCCAGTACTGGACGTGCGCCCGCTTGAAGCCAAAGTATCAATATTGAACAGTTTTGTTTGCAAAATATTATTTGATTTACATATGCTATGTCAGTTATGAAGAAATTCCAGCCATAAATTTTTCTGTGTAAAAATATTTTTAAAAACCCAAATCGTATCCAAAAATTGGAAAAATGTCGTGTTGCTAATTATTGCTCGCAGAACAGATGGCCGATGGGACCAAAAAGATCTGGAATGGTGACCGCGAACCAAAAGACGATGCATTGGAAGGCCTCCCACTAGGTGGACCGATGACCTGGTTAAGAATGCTGGAATTCGCTGGATGCGAGATGCACGGTATCGATCAATGTGGTGACGCCTGGGGGAGGTCTATATCCAGCAGTGGACGTCTTTCGGCAGAAATGATGAGTTGGTTAACCATTAACTAACAGTTAACTATTTGATATATCTTATTTCCTTGACATACTTAGCATTAAGGAGTTCCAGTGGCCATCTTTGGTCTTCTTCATCATTTGTACTTTACCAAATGATTCTTTCTGAGTGTAAATGATTGCTTTTTTGATGAAAATACCAAAATCGCTATATGTATGCTTATAATATTTGAGGAGTTCCCTCGATTTCACCAGGATCCCATTATCAGATCCTTTATTTATCCGAACCTTATGAACATGGGACCACCTGGGAAATATACTCTTTCAAACAAAAGAAGATTTTTCCAAAGCGGTCCAGGTGTCTTTGAGTAATCGGGGTTTCTTCTAGGCAAGCGTGCTTCACCGTAGACCGCATCATCGCCAAACATCAGGCGAGATAGTGGTCAAACGCGAGCCTATAGATTATAAAAAAAAAAAAAAATTGGTAACGATTCCGACGAATCGAGAACCTCCTCCTTTTATTGAACAAATAATAACACTATAAAGTGTACAATAACTTCTTTTTCGGATGTCGGTTCTTTGGTATCTGCCTATTGTTTTTCGTTTTTCGACACCAAATTCCGAAATAAAAAAAAAATAATAATAAACGTAAACAAGAAGAAAATCATGCTGTGCAGTCGGAGAATACATATGTGCGAATTGGCTGACCAAAACCAGATGTATCCTCCGACTGCACACCATAATTTTCTTCTTGTTTATGTCTATTTAGTTCACTTTTTAAGCAGTAGGGTTTTGTTATTATTCTTAAATATTTTTTTATTTTGATACCCCCACGATGGGTTAGGAAGCAAAACAAAATTTGGGCCCCCACAACATGGCGCCCAAAATCCGCTATTTTACAATTTTAATGTAGCCAGTGACACTTGCGGGGTTAAGTCGAATTGATTGAAGTAATAATCATCAAAATCGGCCAACGCGTTTGGTCTCTAGAACGCTACATAGGAACAAACATACATACATAGACTGATAAACACATTAACCTCCTTGGGCAGTCGGGTAAAAAGAAGTTATTTTGCACCTTGTAGTGTTTTTATGTGGAAGTTGGATTAATTTTTGTTTTTTTTTTTTTACTTTTTTGTTGTGGCCAAGTTCTTAAGTAAGGTATCTATAATGCCAGAAAAGATTACACAAAACTCATGAAACTTGAACATAACCTGTGCAATGAGAGTGTACCAAGGTGAACTGTACACATCTTACACACCCTTAAGAGCGTATTGGCGTAATGTTATGTTATGAAATGGTATAAACCAGGGGTACCCAAACTGTGCGCCGCGACGCTTCGGGCGTCGTGGTGCTCTCTCACGGGCGTCGTTCTACATTTATGCTAACTGGCTATTCTGCAATTGCAGTAATAAAGTCGTAGTACAGATTACAAATCAATTGAGAAAACGGTAGGAAAGTAAGTATTTCAAAACTTTAGCTCTGATTTAAAAAGTTATGCACAAAAAAGCGAACTAATTTGTTCCTAACAAGCAATATTTTTTCAAGCAACGAGAAAAACACAGTAAGTAACACCTTAACTGCCAGATGACCAAAAAACAATACTGTTGCTATTGTGTCTACTTGGCTGGCAGTTAAGTGTACCTTAGTACAAGGGCGTTGCAAAAAAGCCTATGTAAAGGGAGTCACCATATAAAAAAGATTGGGAAGCTAGCGGAAGGTATAAACAATAAACAAACATGCGATTGCAGCAATCCCGAGAGATTTGCTGTCATTTATTGAAGAGTTCTGATGTATATCTCTGAAGTTCTTCATCAGATCTTCACAAAATTAAAATGGGACCAATTTCGAAACTACTCTTTCTAACAAAAAAAGGGTTTTAAAATCGCCCCACAATTGACGGCGAAATCAGCGAAAATACACAAAAAAACATAAAGTCGAACATAGAACCTCTTCCTTTTTGGAAAGTCGGTTAAAAAGACTAACAGAGTGTGAAAGACAGAACTTATAAAAAAGTGGAAACACAAATTGCTCTGAGTGTGCCCATACCAAAAGGCTAACAATAGTATTTGCTGGGTGTCAGCCACCTAGCGCTAGTTTTTAGTTAACGACGCACATCAACATCATCGATCATTTACTTCAGAGATTTGATAAAATCTCTGTTTCCATCATTTCCCTGCAACATATCACATAGGCATAAGGCAGAGGTTTTTCTAACCTATGTAAGTACCTCAACTTGCCGGTCAAGGGATATGCAAGTTGTCATATCATATACATGTGTAGAGCGTACTTACAATAATCATCAAATCTATAAACAGTCACGTCCGCAGCCAAACTAATACCAAGAGTGATCAGTAAGCACATTAAACTGTACATCTTTCATAAATAATATCACACAAATTAATAATATATTTTTGTAATACTTAACAAGAATAATCAAAAAACAAGTAGAATATAAATGAATGTGAATCACACTTCTATGTTATACGAGTACTATCGTGCAACTGTCAGTGCGAAGCAAACGAAGATCGGTGACAAAATTGGTTCGTTGTCGCTTTTGTTATTCCTATTTTCAGTAATTTCATGAATAATATTTAAATACTTTGTCCGAAACCAGAATATAAAGTTCAGCAGTAGCTTAGCGCTTGAAACCACTAGTTCAACGAGGAAGTTACGATATAGTTATTTTCGATAATATTAATTTTATATTACTACTTCAAAATCATTGGGTATGACAACACACGAAATTATTATGTGTTTTTCCTATTAGCAATAGGAATGTTCTAGTTTATGATAACAATAATTAATTTTCTTATGCCATGTTGAAAAAACAAGCGTTGAAATAAAAGGCACGAAAAGAAAATAGATTCGTATCGACCCCTGCGGCTTCACTCCCGACAACTGGTTACCTACCACCTACCTACTCTACCTAACTACCCACCTACCTTAACTACCTACCAACCTAATCATCTGCCCTACCTATCAACATACCTACCCTACGCTACATACACTACCCTACCTACCCTATCCTATCTACCTGCCTACCAATTTGTTAAAATATTTATTTGAATAAGGATTTACAATACAAATATAATCAAATTTTGTTTTTACCGGGCGGCGCTCAAACCTGGTCTAAGACAATTCAATAGAGGTTTACCGCGCAGCATTCTTGGAGTCAGTTTAAAAGATCGTATTAAGAATACAATGCTTCACTCAAAAACGCATATCTCCGACGTAACCCAAAAAGCAGCGAAGCTGAAATGGGTTTTCGCGGCACGATTGCCGCATGTCGAACGTCTCATGGGCAAAAGCTACCATAATATGGGTCCCGGAAAATGTACGGTGGCATCGCGACAGCCCCAGGCAAAGATGGCAGGACGAACTTGACTCCTACAGAAAGGACTGGTCTACACTTGCCCAAAACTGAGCGAAATGAAAGGAAGAAAGAGAGATATTTGCCCTGCAGTGGGACAATTCAGGCTGAAAAATAATTACGTTGTGGAGATAGGAATCAATATGCTATGTACATTTTTAGCGTGTACCTTTGACTCTGTGTCAATTTGCTTTAACCCTTAGCGAAATGAATGCGTTATTGACTGTACCACATTGTCACCCGAGTACTGTTAATTTTTTAGAGCTTATAACGAATATATTAAATTACTTCCGTAATTATTTCGCTCCCGTCAACTGGCTACCTACCTGACCATCTACCCTACCTACCCTACCCTACCTACCCTATATACATGAATGTTGCGTAATTTTAACCGCTTACGCAGAGCACGCAACGGAAGCTCTCAAAAAGGAATATTTTTCCTGTTTTTGCAAAAAATTTTAATATACTCCGCTCCTATTGGTCGTAGCGTGATTTTATATAGCCTATAACCTTCCTCGATAAATGGATTATCCACCACACAAAGATTTTTTCAATTCCAACCAGTAGTTCCTGAGATTAGCGCGTTCAAACAAACTCTTCAGTTTTATAATATTAGTACAGATAACTCATAATATTATTAGGTAACCATATAATAAAATTAATGGTGTATAATTAATTTTGAATTCGATCGCATTTTATGAGGATAAAATATTAATATGAGTTTAATAAATGTACCACAGCCAAAATACCTATTAAATAATAATTAATGTATTAGCTTAATAGCCTGTAGGTACCAGAAGCCAAAACCATTAATTTTCCTGGAAAATTTATCCTTTAAAAACAACATTGTGTTTTTACGTCAGTTAAACTAATCGTCACTGTCTTATTAAATTGATAACTGTCAAGTTGCTTGCTAAAGAAATTTAACCAAAATTCGACCTAATCGCATTAGAATGTCTGATGTCTGTAGAAAGTTAGCTTATGGTGGGTCAGGTTTCAATCTAGTTGATTGTACCTACATTCATAGTATCCAATGAATGGTCACCCATCTACAGTCCGACCCCGGCAACCATTGCTCAACCTTGAAGGACGAACTATGCTGTTATGTTATCATTGCTTAGTCACGAGCCCTAACCGATTTATATTCCGACTGCGTTTTTCCTGTACAATACTATCGCGCAGCATAACATTCATTGTGACACACTGTAGTCACTCATAAATTAGGAGGAAATCACCATCAATAAACTGACCACGAACCAATTCAGTTATTGCTGTATGATTTACACTTACAACACGTATATAAATTAATTATACGTGAAGTGATTGAGAATAACAAAAAACAAAATTTAGTAAAACTAAGTGTTTCATTTTTTTTATTCAGAAGAGTGCTGCAAGTCGTAAATATGCTACCGATCGTTTGTTTATTTTTAACACTAGCTGTTAGTGTAGCAGAAGATGGTGACATGAAGATTTGTAACAGCTATCATAATTGTAAGTATCATTAGCAACTCGTTTGGCCTACATAGGCCCAGCGTTATAGGCCAATAGTTGCTAAAAATAATAAACTCAGTTTATGCAAATAGAGCATTCTGACAGATCTGAGATAACATTAGACGTTTAAATTAGCCCATTTTACAGGCCGTTCAACCGATTTTAACTTCTATT
Organism: Orthosia gracilis; assembly: GCA_947562075.1. NCBI lineage: Eukaryota > Metazoa > Arthropoda > Insecta > Lepidoptera > Noctuidae > Orthosia > Orthosia gracilis. The sequence continues at coordinate 10,382,501 of OX387267.1, forward strand.
GCGTTGGTGATACGACAAATGGTAGCTGTAGTAAACAGTTGGTTTTGATAACAGGTTTATGCTTTTTATGTCATCTTTATGTTTACGGGATAGAACTCAAAATCGGTGGGTCAGGTTTCAATCTTGTTGATTGTACCTACATTCATAGTATCCAATGAATGGTCACCCATCTACAGTCCGACCCCGGCAACCATTGCTCAACCTTGAAGGACGAACTATGCTGTTATCATTACTTAGTCACGAGCCCTAACCGATTTATATTCCGACTGCGTTTTTCCTGTACAATACTATCGCGCAGCATAACATTCATTGTGACACACTGTGGTCACTCATAAATTAGGAGGAAATCACCATCAATAAACTGACCACGAACCAATTCAGTTATTGCTGTATGATTTGCACTTACAACACGTATATAAATTAATTATACGTGAAGTGATTGAGAATAACAAAAAACAAAATTTAGTAAAACTAAGTGTTTCATTTTTTTTATTCAGAAGAGTGCTGCAAGTCGTAAATATGCTACCGATCGTTTGTTTATTTTTAACACTAGCTGTTAGTGTAGCAGAAGATGGTGACATGAAGATTTATAACAGCTATCATAATTGTAAGTATCATTAGCAACTCGTTTGGCCTACATAGGCCCAGCGTTATAGGCCAATAGTTGCTAAAAATAATAAACTCAGTTTATGCAAATAGAGCATTCTGACAGATCTGAGATAACATTAGACGTTTAAATTAGCCCATTTTACAGGCCGTTCAACCGATTTTAACTTCTATTGCGTTGGTGATACGACAAATGGTAGCTGTAGTAAACAGTTGGTTTTGATAACAGGTTTATGCTTTTTATGTCATCTTTATGTTTACGGGATAGAACTCAAAATCGGTTGAACAGACTGTAAAAAGATTTGGAAACATATCTAATGTTATTTCAAATGGAGTTTAGCTAAAATTGAAAAGTTTAGTTTAACTTTTTGACATTTCTTTAGTCTAAAGTCCGTTATGAAGGGTCCTCACTACATAGACTTTTACAGGGCTGCAGACATTGAGTCAATTTTTATTCTGCAAAAACGATCCATCAGAGCTATATACAATCTTCGCCGTCGCGATTCTCTAAGGGAACTGTTTAAGTACATTAACATCATGACGGTACCTTGTCAATATGTTTATGAAAACATCATGTACGTTCGAAAGAATTTACATCTTTTTAGTAAAAATGGCGACAGACATAATTATGTTACTAGAAATAGGGACCAATTAATTCAACCAGGTTTCAGGCTGGCTAAAGTAGCATCATCTTTTATGGGGTACTGTATAAAATGTTACCATAAAATCCCTCCCCACATTCTAGAACTGCACACTATGCAAGCAAGCATATTATAAGTTGGGGGATTACATCGCTGATAAAAATGCTTGGCTAAATGCTGGTCCTGCTCCGCAGCCATTAAGGCGCAAGAACAATTAGTGATGGGCAGAAAAGTTTTGAAGTTTTGTTGGACCTGCTGAAGACTCTATGAATATATTTGTATTGTATAAACTCAATTTCTTTTAGTATTATATAACAGCACAGCACATGTGTGAGTACTATGTTGCGACTGTAAATCTACCATTCACTATACCTATGTGTCGTTTGTTGACTTCTGAGTGCCCTGGCAGTTGAGTGTGTCATGCTCTCTCTAATTTCTCTCTGATGGTGGCACATGAGTTGGATCATTCGGTTCCCTTCATGATGGTTGAGCTGAGTGGTGCCGATCCATGCGTCATGTTCGTGAACGGGCGCCATCAGTTGGGATTGGTCATAACTTAGCTGCCTCGGCCTGTTATTGCATTTTTATGTTAAATTTGTTTGTTACTCTAGACGCTTTTACGTGCACGTCTTTTTGCATAGTTCTCAAATATATGAATTCTTTTCAACAAGAATGATATAACCAAAAACTCGTAATTGAAACTGATGGAAAAGAGTGTCTGTGGAGTTTCTTGCAAATACTTCTCCATTGAGATCTACTGACGCTTACGAATTTGCAGCTAGAGTCATATTTTTTTTTTGTTCGACAATTCAAAAGTAACTCTAAGGTTTATTTGAAATAAACTTTTTTGATTTTTTATTTAAAAAAAACAGTCTTTTGTCAACTATAGAATTTTGTCTGTGCACCACAGCAGTACATACAAATGTCGGTGTATCAGAAAGGAAGGCTAGTCTAGTCTGTGTAGAATCTTCGCATATTTCAATTATATGTTTGGTTAACAATTTTTTATTTTTTTATTTTTAGATGATCATAATAGATGTCAAGAGTGTATGCTGAGACCTCCGTTTGAATTTGGCTACCACCCAAACGATATGTTAAAAATGGATATAGCTTTAAAGAACAAACCCAAGAATGTATCCGTTGTCATTCTTTTAAAAAAAATATCTACAATAGGTAAGCCTGTGTTTCTGGCAATGTACAGACAACGTACGGGAGAAATGCAGAACATGTTCGCTTACAGCTACACCGTCTCTCCCGGGTGGATATGATAGCTCTAAAACCTTCACGCCTTTTTTTCCACGTGTTATGGCAATTTAATTATTTCTGATTTATATTCCAGATACGAGAATTAATTTTACGTCAAAAGACGGAAAGAAATATTTGAAGTATATTTCTAAAGTTTTGACGTCCTCCAAAGTAATAATTGAACTTGAAATATTGACAAAAAATGGCTTTTGTGACAGAAAAGTAATTGTTAAAGGACACCAGACAAAAAATGACGAAGAATGTAAGTAGAGGGAAATATGATGCTCTCGTGATAAGCAAGACAGCCTTACTGGTTGAGTGGTCACAAGCGTGACTGCAGAGCTTTAGACATTGATGAATGTAACCTTTTTCTTTCAACTACGTAGTAATGTTATCATTAATCACTACAAAACCGACCACAAAGGACGTATTTATTGCTTAGAACCAAAACAGTGGCATTTATTTAATTTATTTATTTATTTCGGGAAAACAAACAGTTACACAAAACAGTACAAAGACAAAAATTAAAAAAAGAAAACAAAAGTAACATATGTGTAGCCCACGACGTTATCCACATCTTAATTAAATAATATTACCAATGCCCTCGACAGAGGCTGAGAGTAACATAAATAAACAAAGTAAAATGATCACAATTGAAAAATAAAAAAAAAGCGTTAAAAAAATAGATATAAAATCTAAAAAAATCTTAATCTCAATTCAAAGTAAATTATAATTCAGCAGATAATTAAAATTCATAAAGTACTTAATTAAAATTTCAAAAGTAATTAAATTCGTAAAATATTTATAATTCAAACATAACTAAAATATCAAAACTAAAATGTCAAAAGTAATTAAAATTCAAAAATTATTTAAAAATGTAAAAAGTAATTAAAATTCGAGTACAATAAAAATGTCAAAACTATTTAAAATCTAAAGGACCATTAAGCAAAAAATTTATATAGGAGATAAAAATGTAAAAAAAATAAAAATGGAAAGGAATGTTATATGAAATCTCATTGTTGCACAGTTTTTCATTGATGCACTGTTTTTAATTTTACCACAGTGGTTTAATGTCTCCCATTAAGTTTAATATACAATGTATGCATATCAAAAAGATAATGGCTGAAAATAAAAATCGGCTGAATAAAATCGATTTTATGAAAAAAAATGGCGCGCTTTTTGCACTATTGTAAAACTTCTTCATATTTAGCAAGAAAAGGTAAAAATGTAAATAGACAGTGATAGCGATATGAATTCAACTCCAGAAAGTATAAAGCAAATTAATAACCTTTTTGTTGCTTGTTAATAACCTTTTGCCATAAAAGTCACGGGATAATAAAATAAATTTTTATTTATTTGTTTTTTTTTTATCACTACCAACCTACCTAAGATTGGTAGTTGAAAGAAAAGCAGATTACGCATCTCGCTAAAGTGAGTAATTAATGCACTCGTGTTAATTTAGTGCCCTCGCATGTGCTCGGGCACCAACAAAACACTCATGCATTAGTACTCGTAACTCACTTTGCGCTCGATGCAACAATCTATCCCGGGGTCGGGCTGAGTTAATTACTTATTGAATTTTTCTAACAGAAAATTTAACGATTAATTATGGCAATAAGCTCGCTCCCTATTTTTATATGGGATGATGTTATAGGATCACGTGGCCACTTCATCCGCCTATAGGTGGTAGCCGACTAAAGGACGTAGTTCACTTACACGACCCTGTTCCAACACCGCTCCCGCACAACACCGCCTTAAACGGATATGACTGCTCGCTGTCCACGCGCCGACAGCTTAGCGGGCAACCAGCTATCCACGCGCTTACAGCTAGCAGTTAACTAGCTGCTACCTAGTATAATTGTCGTATCCGCCTTATACGACACCGCTTCCACCCGACAGAATAATGTTCATTGAAATGTGAGCTTCAAGGCGTCCTCTGTAGACATACTTTACATCGGCAACACAAATTAGCAGACAGCTCGCTCTAAGCGAGCTTACCACTCGACAGCGTGCTTCAAACCGGCGGCCCGCGTTGTGTATGCATGCAGACTGCAAGCTTCTCGAAAAAGGAATGGCGAAAACGGTCGGCGCGTGGACAGCGAGCAGTCATCGCCGTTTAAGGCGATGTTGTGCATTAGCGGTGTTGGAGCGGGATCTTGTAAATGAGCTACCACCTTTATCCCGTGTGCATTAAAAAAAGTCCCGTTTTGGGCTCGTCAACATAAAAAGGAGAGCTACATCCATGGTGTGACCAGAATGACGTCAGATAGTGCAAAATTTCAGCGTTTAGGTTCAAGAATTGACATTGACAAACTAATTTTCTAGCTGACCCAAAAGACGTTTCCCTGACCAAATTGAAACAAAAAGCACTTTCAGTTTGTACCGATTCTTTTAATTTTTTTTTCCTACAAACCTTAGGTATATAGACCGACATTTTAAACATACATTGATGCGCTTACAGTATACTGATTGTAATTGCCGAATGCAATAGATTTGTATTTAAATGTTAAACTTGCTTCTTATTCAAAACAATATCTATGTATATAGATATTGTTTTGAATAAGAAGCAAGTTAATTTAATTTTATAACATTTTTGCAGATAACGACACTTGTTTAAAAGACGAGCCCTGCGTAGTTGAAGTGGACTTAGCAAATAACGTGTGTACAGGTAAGTGCATCATCGGATTACGAGACGTACAGCGATGCGCCTTCGGTACATGGTGGACATATGTATTATACGCTTAAACACTAAACGTTTTGGGAATACTTTATTTGTGCGAACATCTAAGGAGTACAATTTTAAGCAACGCGCAGGTGTATGCATGTACGCCACAGACGACATCTGTTATCGGCGTGTCCGAAACCTTGAGGACTCTAGGTTCTCTGTGCTGTGGGCTATGGTGGACACGGGCCTTGATAAAATTGTCTAGCCTGTGTCTACCGCTCGCACAGCGGCGATCATGAGACAACCAGGCTCACTGAGTATCTTAGTGAGGCGGCTGATACAGCACAGCAGCAGTACCCTTCCGCCCAATTAGTGTTATTGGGGGACTTCAATGTCCACCACCAGGAGTGGCTTTTCCCGTACCAGTGCACCGATCATGCTGGGCAAGAGATGAGAAAGCTTGCGCTTACGTTAAATCTCGGTCCAGGGAGCAACTAGGGTACCGGATGTTGATTCGCACACAAAAATTCTCCTTCTCCTGATGGATGCGAGACAAGTATGTCGGACATTCGCATCCATCAAAAGGACGTTCGTAGGGTGCTGCGCAACCTTGACCGACGTGAACAAAGCTAGTGGCCTCGACGGGATTCCGGCAATTTTTCTCAGAACCTGTGCGCCTGAACTGATTCCGATCCTGACGCGCCTGTTTCGCCTTTCGTATGAGACGGGAAAAGTGCCGAATGCTTGGCATCAAGCTAACGTTCAGCCTGTGCCCAAGAAGGGCAGTCGGGCTGAACCGGCCTACTACAGACCCATATAAATAACGTCCATACTCGGCAAGAGAATGGAACGAGTGCTCAACTCCAAGCTCCTGGCATACTTAGAAGCTAACGACATCCTCAGTGACCGCCAATATGGCTTCCGCCAAAGTTAATCAACTGGGGGCCTTCTAGCGTATGCCATTCACATCTGAAGTGAGGCCATCGAGAAGCACGGGGAAGCGCTTGCCGTCTCCCTCGACATCTCGAAAGCTTTTGACAGGGTCTGGCATGAAAGCCTTATTGGTAAGATTCCTTCATTCAGTCTGCCCAGTGGTCTGTGCGATTGGATTGACTTCCTGATAGACCGTTCCATTCAAGTGGTTATTGATAGCCGCTCGTCTGACCAACTGGGTATTAATGCCGGGGTCCCTCAGGGGTCGGTACTCCCAGGAGTGTGCGTTGGAATTGCATAAACTAATTCTTCCTAGCCCGTTTAATCATCGGACTACAATACGTACGGCGACGCGTCATCGGTACATGGTGGACGGATGGTGGTGGTGGAAACGTTTGGTGCGTATGGGTGGGATAACCATACGCATCAAACGTTTTGGGAATACTTTTATTATGTGTACAGCAAAGGAATTCTCTGCCGGATTCTGTATTTCCTGATAGCTACAACCTGGGAGTTTTCAAGTCAAGAGTGAATAGGTTTCTTCTCGGCAAGCGTGCTTCATCGTCGACCACATCATCGCTTACCGGTGAGATAGTCGTCAAGCGCAAGCCTATCAACAAAAAATAATAATAATAAAGAGTGGCATGTCCGGTCGGTTTCTTTTTATTGTATTCTTTTTTATTGTATTTTTGCGCCACACTATGAATTTCTTCCTGTATCGATGGGTGCGTTCACAAACATCTAAACTCACATACACAAGACACCCAGATTCCGGAACAACTATCTGTAGGCCATACAAATACTTGTGCTGTGTGGGAATCGAACCCGCGACACGCAGCGCAGCATCTGATCGTACCACCATAACGCCAACCGTGTCTTCAGTGCTAAAAAGATTTTATTTTTCTCTTTTTAGTTTTTACCCCAAATTACCATGAATATCATCTACAGCCAAAGATTCATGTGATGTCTCATGAAGAAGAATTCCAATAAGCCCAGACATGACTAGAATACATTGTTTTATTTCGGCGCTCCAGTGCCTTCCCTTCTGGCTTCAACATCAGATCAGTTCGGAGTAACCATTTTCATCAGTACCATTTATTTATAAGTATTTGCTCCATCATAGTCGGATAACTATTCGAAATATCTTATACCCGTGACATAATTATCATTAAAAAGTTCGAGTGGCCTTCTGTGGTCTTTTTCATCAGTTCCACTTCAATAAAATGTTTCTTTCTAATTATTGCATTATTGATTAAAATATTTAAATCGGTTTATGTATGAGACGTAAATAAATATATTATTTTTTACAAAAATATACTACCGACTTCCAAATGAAAACTCTACTGAGAAAAATAACCTTTTTTCAAATGCATACGACGCTGTAATAGGTGTAACATGGGTTCCGTAACGTGTTAACCATGCTTCATTTTTTGGAATTTATTGCACGTTTTTACAAAAAATTTAACATCTTTTTCGAGACCTGGCCAATAATAATACATTACTGCAGAATCCAGTAAGTAAGCCTTCCTGGCCAAGTATGAGTTAACCGAACCGAAGGTGAGGTCCGGCTATATACGACATACGAGGCCAGGATGGCTTTCTTACTGGTTGAGGCTTGTATAATGCTTTTCTCAAAAATGAAAGAAAGTTTAACTATTGTTTTTGAAACTCCATGTTAATTATAGAATGGAAAGTTTTAATCGAACTTGATTTATAAACTGAAATTACTAAATATAAACATAAAATCCCATACTATACTTCTACGGCTTCTAGCATTACTAAGTACAAAACGCAACTTGCATACTTTTTCTGCGTCGCGTTATGTGTCACAGACTATAAAATGGCTGTTTAAGGCTCCAAAATATATCTTCTCATAAAATGTCATACCAAAAAGAGAGATAGATATTTATTTGGAGCCTCCCTCCTATAACCATGTTATAATGGCTAAACTCTAATCTGTGTCTGGTTCTATGTCTTTTTTTCCAAGCAGATCTAAAGAGGATGACCTACTGTCCAGTAAGTAAATTGCATACTTACTTACTGGACATTAGGAGATTCCAAATTTAAAATCGCGCTTCTTACTGGACAGTTGTGAATAAGTCTCCGGTAGAGTTCACTTTCTGGATACTTTTTACTGATGTTATGGCAACATTACATACCATTTTAGCGAAAAATAAATTGCCTTTTAACATTGTTTATCATTCTGCACATACCAGCATGACCACTGGTCGGCAGTAAATGAAAATCGTATAAGATAAACTCAATGTCTTGATCTTTAGTAATTCTCGTAATACCTCTAGCACATGTACTCGTGGTCCGAACCAAGTTTTTATTAAATCGATTTCTTTACACAAGTCTTTTAGAAAGTTAGCGTTATTTTCATCTTTAATCATATAAATCTCTTTAATATTAACGAATTCGGCTCGCGTAAAATGCGACTTAAAATTGAGGTATACGAATAAAATCTTCTTATTTTTTGCATAAGCAAAACATTCTTCTTGGAATTATATCCTATTATTTTTAACTAACTTATTTAATTCATCTCCTTCCGTTTACCCCATTTCGACAGAATCGTCTGGTATTTTTAATACACATAAGATGTGTCTAGGGATCAAGTACATTTTCAACTATAAAAAATTATCCAATGAATATTTACCAAGTCTAGTCGTCCAGGCTGACTGGCTTAACTTATCCCTATCTTTAAAATAAAAGTATGAAAAATTGCAATTTTGGCAAATTGTGAGCAATTAACGTAGAAGGGTGTGGCAGAAGTTTGTGGTTCAAACGTTAATTGTTTCTGGGTCTGGTTAACAGTTATTTTTTAAAAGATATTCCAAAAAGGAGGAGGTTCTATGTTCGACTTTATGTTTTTTTTGGTGTATATTCACCGATTTCTCCGTCAATTGGGTTATTAAACCAACGTTATCTTTTGTAATAAATGGAAAGATCATATATAAGTTTTAATACAAAACTATTTTTAGGTTATTTTTTCGCTATGATTACAAATTATAAATGTTTTTTTGAATCCTGTACCGAAAACACACCGACAGTTCCCGAAAACACCCGAGCTCGTGTGAAGTCATGATGTTCATTTCTACCAGAGATTTCTACTTATTGTAGCACACAGCTGATACATTTTTTGACTTATTACTTACTTTTTTGATTCCATCTTGTTATTATCGTCAATATATTGACGAATATATCAAAAATATAAAACCTTAAAAGTTATCTTGCTTGCTTCGTGCCATTACGAATACAACAAAAAACGCGCCCCAATAAATGTGATTCGCGCAATAGCCAGAATCAAGTTTTGCGAAATGTATGTCTAACTAGATTCCAATTAGAATGTGTTAATTATGTCGTTATCTTGTTCTAATTTATTATTGAAATCGTATAAGTTTCTTAATTTGATCATTAAAGACTGAGAAAAGTAAATTTGTAACGGAACTTTCGAGCGTAGCTGATATTGTTGTTTATTTATTACTAGCACACGGCCCTGATGACTTTCTTATGTGCAGTTAGTGAAGGTGATCAAAAATAAGCTATTGTTAAATTAATAAAAAATGGGGTATCATAGATATCTAGGGTTAATTGGTTTGAGACGATTCGTTATTTGACTAAAGGTATAAAGCCATTATAAGTTACTGACCTAAAAATTAATAATTATTTTTAGCCCTTATAAGGCTCGAGCTTTTAACAACCCAAATTTGTTATTCACTCTTATCTTCTCCATTATATTTTTTGTTTATGTTAGTCAGATTGCGCAGTAAAATTCATCAAAAAAACTTTAATACACCATAACCTTATCTAGGGCCTACTTTTTAAAAATAACGATTTTTAGACGTTAATTATATCTCAATAACCATTCCAGCTATACTTATGAAATTTTGGATTCTAGTTAAACCAAGGCTTTTTAATAAATTAACCAAATTTCATTTGTTGGTCAAAGGTGGCTCCAAATCGTTCGTGTAATATAACACATGGCTGCTGAGTCGCCAGTTCCTTTGCTTAAACTTGGCTTGACACGCTGCCTCGTGTCTAGATAAATAGTAGTTACCTACATAAGAAAGCCTGGAATGCAAACATTACCCCTTTCTTTTAAGAGATCTATACCAAAACAAATTGGTACAGTTGTTCTATCTCTCTGTTTCTGTGTGCGTAAGATTGGGAGCGCTCAGTATCGCATATGCACACAGAAACAATGTGCATGTGCATCTACACACACGACTAAGAGCAACCCGCTTTCGTGATTGGCTATGTACTACTATTGTACATTATATTTAAATAAATATCTAAGGTAAAGTTCATCATTCATCATCATCATGATTTCAGCCGAAAGACTTCCACTGCTGGACATAGGCCGCTCCCAGGCGTCGCCACATTTACCGATTCCGTGCGTCTCGCATCCAGAGCCTTTCCGCAACTTTAACCAGGTCATCGGTCCACCTAGTGGGAGGCCTTCCAACGTATCGCCTTCCGGTTCGCGGTCGCCATTCCAGAACTTTTCGGCCCCATCGGCCATCCGTTCTGCGAGCAATGTGCCCTGCCCACTGCCAATCAAGTTTAGCAATTCTCCGGGCTATGTCGGTAACTTTGGTTCTCCTGCGGATATCATCATTTCTGATGTGATAACGCAAGGAAATTCCGAGCATAAATGTAAACTTAGAACAGTAGTTTATGCAACGGTCATATAATAGGGGTTATTAAAACACGAGTGTGTGACTACCACAGTTATAATAGTTTTACACGAGTGTTTATTACCTAATTATATGCCGTTGCATACACAATTAAGTTAACTTCACTCATACAGTTGAAATAAAACAAAAGTGGAAACGGAAAAATAAGTGATATGGCGGGAAATTTAGATAGCTAAAATCGCATGACTGCGCAGCGCGCTCATCCATAGAAAATTACACTATTAAGTTAATGAGCCCATACGTGCCAATAAATTAAAAAGTAATAGCGTGCTATAAAATTTTAATTTCACTTTCACCTTCAATTTTCAAAAATTGAGAATTCGAGAATATTAGTTCCGCTATTCGATACTAGATGGCGCTACTAGTTACTACGTAGTTCTTCCTCTCGCCACTAGATGGCGTTGCGATATCTTGTAATAATATTAAGAATTGAAAAAAATCACGTCATTGGTATTTGCGCGCATTTAAAATTTGGAATAGTTGCGTATAAAGTATGTGTTTGTGTTGCGTAATTTACTTTAATAGCAAGTGAAAAAATATTCTTTTTAAATTTTAAGCCGGGTGCGAAAGTTTGCCAATGACTAACCTGCCCGCCGAACGTCAGAGTGACGTCATGAAGTCACTCTGACTTAAAATAAAATATATTTCTTTAACAGTTCCTGTCGAGCAACCAAGTACACCTCATCCATTTAATCGAAAAGATTATACAACACCGCATGCTAAAGATACACCAACAAAGATTTTCAAAACAAGTACTACAAATGTCCCAAAAACTCCTAGCAACGGTGAGTGCTAAACCTTTATCCATACCTACTATAATATTGTAAATGCAAAAGTAACTCTGTCTGTTTCCTCTTCACGTCTTATCGACCCAATGGATTAATATGAAACTGGAGATATAGACCAGAAACTAAGTTACACGCGCCAACCGTGCCGTAAAATTTGGTCAAGCCCTTCACCTTTATTGAGATAATTTGAGCTTAACTTAAAGTAATTAAAAAGCTTTATTTTTATTTCAGGAAATAACGAAACGCCGTCATCTCATACGGTATACGTGATATCATCCGTGATAGTGACGTGTGTCGTAACATTGGTGATTTACATTTGCGTCAAAAAATATTATCATCGAAATTCACAGCCAACAGGCGAAGGAGAAATGGAATTGAATACTTATGTAAGTTCTACATTAAACTAGTAAGCCTTTGAAATTTTCATGTGCCCGGTATTCAACCGGCACCAAGCCAGGTGGGGTCCCTGGAGACTATGCTCTCCAAATCATTCAAGCTGACGATTTCAAACTATTTGGTTTGGCTAGTGACATCTAATGAAAAGCAAACCAACCCGAGGTGGTTTGTTTGAGTTCGATTCGCTCGCTCTTGCATATCGAGATCGATTCGCTCGCTCTTGCATTCTGCACCTTTTGTGTTTCGATGATTTCAATTAAGTTTTTCTGCCTTACTCGACAAAAGTCTCCTCGTGAAAAAAAGGTACCACAACAAAATAAACTGACTTCAAAAACAAAACACTTTCTAGCCGGTAAAAGAGAGAAATAAAAACTTATTCACAAAATAATAAACCTACTTCAAAAGCAATTCCCATTTCTTACATACGCCGACAAAATGAAGCTGAGTAAGAATTCTGAGCCCTTGATAATATTCATACATACCTTAGACCTGGCGGTTTGGGTTATCCATTGGGTAATTTAGTGAATAACTATGTGTGAAAACTATCACTGCGCCCGCGACTTAGTTCGCATGATTTCGTATTTTTAACCGACTTACCAAAAAGGAGGAGGTTCGATGTTCGACTTCTTGAATGTTATTTTTTTTTTTTTGTATGATATCTCCGTCAATTGTGGTCCGATTTTGAAAATTCTTATTTTGTTTGTTAGAGTATGTTTCGAAATTGGTCCCATTTTAATTTGGTGAAGATCTGATGAAGAACTTCGGAGATATACAGCAGAACTCTTCAATAAATAACGGCAAATCTCTCGGGATTGCTGCAACCGCATGTCTGTTTATTGTTTATACCATTTCATAACATAACATCACGCCAGTACGCTCTGAAGGGGTACGCAGATGTGTACAGTTCACCTTGATACACTCTCATTTCACCGGTTATGATCAAGTTTCATGGCATTCGGATAATCTATTCTGGCATTATAAGTACCTCACTAAAAGCAAGTTGCTTAATAGGTACAACTAAAAAGTGAAAAATAAAAAATCTTTTTTACAAAAAAAAATACTACGAACTTTCTTTTTCGAAGTCGGTGTCCATAACGAAAAAAATTGGTACCTACCAAAGACACCGACTTCGAAAAAGAAAGTTATTTTTCACTTTGTAGTGTTTTTAGTTGGAAGTCGGTAGTATTTTTTTTGTAAAAAAGATTTTTTTATATTCAACTAAGTACAGATAAATTTATTAAGTGCAGTTAGTGAAGGCGACCAAAAATAAGCTCTTGTTAAATCAATAATAAATGGTGTATCGTACATATATACGGTTTAAGTTAGGATTTATGAAACTTAAATGACGTGTCCGATAACTTTTAGCTAAATAAAGGGCCCGTAGGTAAATAACAGTCACACCGTTTAGTCGATTAAAACCTCAGTCGTGAGGCTTTACAATAGGATTTATAGCGAGTACACCACTCACCATTTAATAATATGAAGAAGACAGTGACGTGGAGCTTCCGCACGAGTCTTACGTTATATTAATATGGATAAAACTAAGGTTATTTTAAATACCCATGCAGCACCCATTCTCAAGAAAATCGGTGACATTACAGAAGGTATTCATCGAATCCGACTCGGAACCACGGACAGGGAAACTGAGGTAACCGACATAGTTCCAAGAATGACCAAACTTTGGTTGCATAAAGCTGACCAGATTGTTCGCTGAATAGATGGCCTATGGGACTGAAAGGTTCTGGAGTGGTGAGGTCGCTAATGGAAGATGCAACATTGCAAGGCCTCGCACAAAAATCTCTCCTTGGTGTTCCCCTACATCATAAAAAGAAGCTATACGCAGTAAAATACTTAAAAAATCGTGATCCTGATAAAATACCTAAATAGTATTTAGGGGAAAGTTCCGAAAAAGTAATGATTAATAACAACCTACATTATTTATTAAGGTTACTATTTAAACCTACAATTTCAGATGATCAAACCGAAAAAATGTCATTTAAGGTTTCAACTCTTATTTTATTTTAACTCTTATTATATCTCCTTAGGGGTGGAATTTACAAAATCAATAAATGAAAAGAAAAAAAAATCTCTTGATAGGTAATTTCACGTGTCCAACTTACAAATGTAGAAATTACATACAAACTTTCAAACCCCTTTTTACCCCTTAGGGGTGGAATTTCCAAAAATCATTTCTTAGTGCTCACTAACGTCACTCGAGGAACCTATTTGCCAAATTTCATGATTCTAAGCCTAGCGGTTTCGGCTGTGCGTTGATCGATCAGTCAGTCAGTCAGTTTCTTCTTTTATATTATGGATTACACGCAGGAAGGATTACATGAATACAGGATTTAAAACCCATGTAGTTAATGAAATTGCAATGTTTTCCAGGCCACCGCAAACGAAGTAGTTTATGCGGATCTCAGCTTGGTGAATGCAAACCATCAACCACCAAACCGTGAACAATCGCCATATGCACAAATAATTGGGGTAATGAAACCAGTTCCTAGTTAAAACATACATAGACACTGTGCTACGGCGTAGCACGCAGGACTACGGCGTAGCTCACTCTGTGCTATTTATTACTCGTATGTGAATGGATTGGACAGAACATCTGTATTCGCCAGTAGTTGGTCGCTAAGGTCCGAATTCACCAATGAAACTAATAGCGATTACTTCTCTTTTCTAGTTTATGCATATACAGCGTACTTATTGATTGAGACCGCTGGGAAAATACCAATCAGAACGCTGTGTTTGCATAAACTGAGTTTAGTTGAACTAATCGCGATTCGTTTCATTGGTGAAATCGGCTCTAAGCCAGACAGCGCTTAGCAGTCGCTCTGAGTGCGATACTGATGCTGACAGTCAGCCACACCTGGTTGAACTGGTAGCTGAACCTAGCTTAGTTGGAAAAATGTTGATATATTCCTACTATAGTCTTCACAATCTAAGAAGTCCGTTGAAGTTTCTCATTTTACATGCCAGGATAACTTTCTATGTAAGAAATTGAAAAATCAAATTTATAATCCTAATTAATTACTATGTTACCCATACACTATAACAACGAGTATCATTTGCAAGCATCAAGTTTAATTATTATTAAGTATTTTTAAAGCTGTCAAAATGGTCCTTTTATTTTTTGACAACTTTAATTCGTCAATAAATGAAACAATTTTTAAGAATTCTATTTCGTTTTATTTACATTATATGTAGGATGTTAATTCAGAACACATCATAATTTTAAGAAATTATTAGAAAATAGTTGTTCCCCGTGTTAGTATTGGAAGTACGTGTGACGTCACTAAATCATGAATTTTCACATTTTAAGTAACAATGTTTTGTTGCAAAATACAAACTGTCATATTTATTAAGCACCTACCGACAAATATCGAAGTTCCTACCTTAATTATTATTGTGTTGTCAAATACTTACAATTGCTAGAGTACCCACCGAGGTAAAAAATGTTGTGTGTACAGGAAATAACTCTAAATTTACATTTAAGCCACAATGATGATATTCCCATAAAATATTACGTTATTTGTAATGATCATTGTGATATATCCTGGATTTCATATTGCTCTTTTAGTATTACAAGTCCTTTGAGACAATTAGTACAAGACTGTCGGTTAGTATCAATATTCTTTCGAAGAATTTTAAGAATTACTAAATAGGCGATATTAAATTCCTTAATTGTCTTGATACGTTTTTAAAAGGTTTCATTACTTAAGAATTGATTATTTTCCTAATTGTGAGATTATTTATAGTAATTTAGAAAATGGGTATGTGTCTGTGCAAATGTGAGATATCCCCAATCTCACATTTAACGTATTGAGACAGGTCGACTCGTTACTATAAATAGTGTGTAATTCGTAGGTTGACACACTTTGTTGTGAACTACAAGCCAGTCTAGGCACAGACAAATAAGAGCTCTTGTCGTTTTATGACTTTTCAAACTTAATGGCGGCTCGGAACAGTCCGCGACTCGCTGTGCAGTAGCAATTCCATATGACAGCGGTGGCGAGGGGTGGGGTACTGCGCAGCGAGTAGCGAACTGAGTTTGAATCAAGTCGTAAGTGACATTCAACCTTAGGTGATACACAAAGATTGCATATTGCTTTGTGATAGGCCGGATCGAGAGGCGGGATCGTAGCCGTGTTTCTTCTTTCTTTCTTCTTCCTTAATAGTTTCTAGTATAGGCATAATTTATAATGTTAAATAGATTGTAATTAAATGACATAATAAGTGCACGTATTATTACACATTAATGACAAAATTATGACTTATTAAGGAAGTATCCAAACCACAAACCAAAAATAGGAATCATTGGAGAACGCGGGCATTTGGAACGGGGTTTTCCCGTTAGCAAAATAGCAATTAGGTATTTCAATACAATAATATAATAATATCAGCCTATTACTGTCTCACAAAAAGGCTTCTTTTCACACAGAGAAGGCATGAGCGTGATCAATGATCACCCATCAAGCTTGCTCAAGACGGGTCTAGTAGTTAACATTAGTTTGAAATCGCTTAGCCCGCGCAAAAAGTTTTTTTTATCCCAAGAGAACAATATACCGGGACGGGATGAAAAGTAGCTTATGGGCTATTCCACACTATAATCTATCTCTGTACCAAACTTGCATCCAGATCCATTCAGCTGTTATTGAGTAACATAAAAACTTTTTAAGAAAAAATCAAACCGGCTTTCAAAACAAAACACTACAAAACGAAAAATAACTTTCTTTTCCGAAGTCGGTGTCTTTTGTACCCATTGTTTTCCGTTATTCGACACCGACTTCGGAAAAGAAAGTTATTTTTCGTTTTGTAGTGTTTTGTTTTGAAAGCCGGTTTGATTTTTTCTTAAAAAGTTTTTATTTTGCTCTTTAGTTTTGGTAGGTAACTCCAATTAACATGAAAATCATTTATAGGCAAATTACATCTCATGGCGATTCAAATAAACGTAAACAAGACTAGGATACATTGTTGTAATTTGGAGTTTCAGTGTCTACCTTCCGGCTTCATCATCAGATCAGTTCGATGGTACCATTTTAATCAGAACCATTTATTTATTAGTATTTGCTTCATCATAATCTGTTAACTATTCGAGATATCTTAAACCCGTGACATAGTTAGCATTAAGGATTTCCACTGGACATCTGTGGTTTTCTTCATCAGTTCCACTTCAACAAATGATACTTTCTGACTGCAAATGATTGCATTGTTTTTGAAAATACCAAAATCGCTATATGTATGCCTATAATATTTGAAGAGTTCCCTTGATTTCTGTAGGACCCCATCATCAGATCCTGACCTGATGACTATGGGACCACCTGTGAAGTATACCCTTTCAAACAAAAGAAGAATTTTTCAAATCGGTCCAGGCGTCTTTGAGTAATCGGGGAACATACATAAAAAATAAAAAAAGATTCTGACGAATTGATAACCTCCTCCTTTTTTTTGAAGTCTGTTAAAAATACATCCATCCATCCAAACTTTCGGATTTATAATATTAGTAAGTCCAGGATTCCTCACGATGTTTTCCTTCACCGTTGTGAACTTGTAAGCATTGAAGATAAAGTTAGAAAGTACCTACATATGAATTGAATTATTCAGTAGCACTCTGAAATTACTCCCGGTACCTACTATATAAAGATGTTCACTGATAGGTCTCCCCTAAGTGTCACCACATTGACTGTTCCTGAGCGTAACGCATCCAGCGGATTCCCACAGCCTTTACTAGTTCACAACTATAAAACTATTTGATATCTCAAATAGTTTATTGATTATGATGAAGCAAATACCTACATATAAATAAATGGTAGGTACTGATGAAAAAGGTAGCATCGAACTGATCTGATGGTGAAGCCGGAAGGTAGGCACTGGAACTCCGAAATAAAACAATGTATCCTAGTCGTGTTTGTGCTTAGTGGAATCGTCATGAGTTGTACTTTGCTTATAAATGATTTGGTAATTTCAGATCATGGTAATTAGACCAACAGAAATAAAAAAAATAACAAAAATAAATTCATTGACTTCCAACGCAACAGCTTTGGCTTTTGGTTAGTCTATCAGCAGTAATAGTGTAGTAGTCGGTGTCGAAAAATGAAAAACAATATGGAACAAGGACACCGACTTCGGAAAAGAAAGTTATTTTCAGATTTGTAGTGTTTAGCTACAAAACACTACAAAGCCGGTTTAATTTTTTGTTAAAAAGTTTTTACAACCTGATTAAAACCAACGAGCGTTTTGGTTTATCATTGTATCGAGCAAAGGAACGACCGCGGATGACATGGATTGAGGTCAATTTTATTATGAACGCAATATACAGTCGGTAATAGCTCTTACCTTACCCACCCTAAAACGAACAATTTTGAACGCTCTGCTTGTAATATTAAGGATTATTTAATTTGTATGAGTTTATCAGACTGGCGCTACTCGATTAACAAATACAATAATAATACAGATACGCAAATTTGATCTTTTAAACGATTAGGATATTTATAACTTTTTGTTATGCCATTTTGATTTTATTCTGTAAAACTAAAAGTTTATCAGAGTATTGCAATATAATAAGTGCCATTGCTACTAATAGCTTATTTTAATTATTATATTCAAGAAGATCTGGTCCCAATGATCTGGATCTCGTGCCCAACCACTCGGACAAGATGCGAGTTCAAATCCTGCGTCCAGGATATTTTGTTTTGCTTTCAATTTAGAATCTATTCAATAAGTATTTCTTGCATTATTGTATAGTACTAGTAGACGGACACATTCTTCAAATATAAAATTTCTAAATTGGTAATATTTTCGCCTGACTTGTTAAAAGTGGATAATTGAAAGACAAATATGCGTATTCATTATAAAACATGTAGTCAAATGTTACTAAGGTTAAGGGTAGGAAAATAAAAATGAACCATTACAATAAAGCTAAAGCCAGTCTACGCACAATTGCAATGACTACTGTAACAGATTACTTAACTGCCTTTAAAATAAAAATGGGTGTTTTATAGGCACTATTGAAACGAAAAAATTGTTTTTGTCGCATTAACAAAAATTAAAAGTAATTATTTTTGTAAGTAAGAATTTAATATAAATAATATTTTGAATTCAAAATCATATTTGAATTTTGTAAACATAAAGCAACAAAAAGTGGAAGGAAAGTTTTGAACTCGCATCCACGATGACATTGGTTCACTGATGCAACAACTAGACCAAATCGACTTTCCGTATACTATTGAAAGTGGTGGTACATCATGGTGACAAAACAGTATTCAAATGCTTACCTACCCTTACGTCTCATGTTAAAGATGAAATTGGCATAACTGTATTCTATAATATTTGCCTATCTTGAACAAGTCGTTCTAGCTCGATAAGGTCATACGTATCGAATAACACTTATTTTCTGCTAATTGCACAAGGTTTAAAATCGTCTAACTTTTAGTGGGTCTGCTAACGGCAGGGTGGATCAGGTAACAGCTGTTACCGATTGTACAAAGAAAATGTTACAGATTGTGTTAAATGTTGCTCACTCGCCGTGAGCAATACGTCAAACACAGCGTCGAACAATCGCAATAACGTTACATTACATGGAAGTGTTTTAGGAAACTGAGCTTTTGTCTGTATTGTACCATTCATAAGAACGTTACATCACATTGTAATACTCGCGAAAGAGCTGTCATCTTTACCCGAACCCAACATAGTCGGGCAAAGGTATAAGACCAGGCAGAAAAAAGAAACAAAAGATTTTTTTAAACAGTTGTATTTTAACTTAAAAAACGAGCAATCTACTCTTTTTCCATAATTTCAGGTAAATCTCTATCACTCTCTTGATTAAAGTAATCTTCAGGTATCACATAGTTTTCAGGCGGTCGCATGGGGCCATACATCTTCTTTACTTCAGGTTCCTCTGTCTCTCTTCTGCCATCTTCTTGACTCTCCTCTGCTTCTCTGGTTACTTCTTTCGGACTGGATTCTTTCTTTGTGTCGGTGGATTCTGAATCGTCGTCTGAATCCATTTCTTCGACAAACTCTGTTTCTTCTTTTTTGACTTCTTTCCGTATTTTTGTTCTTTTCTCTGCGTCTTCTTTTAGTCTTATTCTGAAAAATAATGATTACGTTTTTGAATTACGATTTTATAATTTAATTATTTGATTAACGATTAGCTTTTTGAAGTTAAAGATACCAAATTTAATATCTCTTGTCAAGCACAACCAATGAGCCCAATCATGTTGGTGCTATCATGTCTGTTTGAGGTGTTGCTATGGCCACCTTCCGGCACCATCAAGGGAACAGCTCCATACCATATAAGTTCAATGTTTAAAAAGTTGCACAAGTACGCCATTTAAGTTTAATCGTATGCCAGGAAATGCTTAAAAATTTGATAACTAGTTGTCGGACACACACGTAAGTAAGGAATATACAGCTTGTAATAATAGTGGTTGTGTGTAATAGCTACCTCTTCCCATACACGACGGAGTTGGTCTGTTTGATGTGCAGCTTGTCGTCCTTCTTGAGTAGCGGCGGCAGGTGCGCCGGTCGCGCTAGCTCGGCCAGGCGCTGCGTCTTCGACAGCTCCATCTTCAGTTTCTGAATGCTCATCTGTTCAGAGTAGTAATACATTTTAATTAAATATTCCTAATAGTAGCTGCCCCGCGGCTTTGCCCGCGTAAAAAGTGTTTGCCTATCTCAAGGGATTATTATACCTAGTCTATCGGGATTAAAACTAGCATATTTGCTATTCCATCTGTGTGACAAATTTAATGTTATTGTACAAACTATATTACTGTAAAGTTGTAAGGAAGCCCCTACTGGGGCTAAACCTGGGGGTCTTTAACGTCAAGAGTTGTTGCTGTTGCTTATAAACAAACGTGCTTCACCGTCAACCACATAATTAGTTACCATCAGGTGAGATAGTGGTCAAGCGCGGGACTAACAATAAAAAAATATATTTAAAAAATTTTACCTTAGTCTTGGAGATCTCAGCCTTCTGCGCCATGCTCTGTCCCTGGTTCCCGAGGCTGCTCATGTACTGGTCCAGCTCGTCCACATCCTCGCTGCTCTGCTGACTCTTGGCTGCAGAGGATCGCAATTTCTCTAACGACAGCTCTTCACACGATATCTTGGCCTCGATTTCTGTTATTTCTTTTAGCTGTAACATACAAGATAAATCTTACTTATGTCTATACTAATATTATAAATGCGAAAATTTGGATGGATGGATGTTTGTTACTCAATCACGCCAGAACGGATCTGGATGACATTTGAAACAGAGTCAGGTTTCTGGGTTACTGGAATAGCACATAGGCTACTTTACCCCGTGTAATAAGTTTCCGTGGGAATATTTCCGAAATGCACGCGGGCTAGCTAGTAATATCGGCACGGGCACGGGTCGATCTTCAAGGTTAAGCAACGCTTGACGAGGACGGTCCGTGGACGGGGTTATCTTTGAACGGTGAGTTTCCGCCGTGCTTCGGAAATCACTTGAAGATCTCAGCTCGTACTTGTTTTGTACAGCCGCTAAATTGGCACTGCAAAAATGTCGCGACGACATAGCGGCATCGACGACACAGCTGTAAAACCGTTTCTTAATCGTGTCGCGAGAAGTGCGATGTCATGCAATGAACAAACGGTCCATACAAATATTTGGAGCTCTGAGTCGTGACCACATTTTATAGTGTCGTGTGTCACGTCGAGAATATGCTCCTTTTGGTTGAGTTCTTTTCGGTCTATTTATTTATTCAAAACTTCATGCACAAAAGTACAATGCTGGACTTAATACCTTATGCATTCTTTACAGGTCAACCAAGGATGGGGAAGAGAAAACATGGTATTGTTTAAAACGTCGACATCTATCTTTTGGAGGTATGCGGTAATGGCTGTAAAGTCCCGCAAACCTCTATTGAAAAGAATCGTTCACCCAGACGGATGTTGTGTCTGGTCCGGGCAACTGCCCGACGTTTGCTGTCGGACTGTTGTAAGTGTTCCAATCACGCTCAAAACTTTGCTTGCTCGATGCAGAACTTCGTGTGACGTCGGGTCATTAGTTCGTATTTGGTGGCATGGCGCTACGTTCTTACCAAGTCGTCATAAGTCCTGGGCTTGTCGCTGTCCCTCTCGGCGGCGCCCAGTTTCTGCATGCGCATCTTGCGCTTGCGCTCCACGCTGCCCGTGCGGTCCAGGAACGTATCGTCGTCGGAGTCGTAAAAGTCGTCCGCGGACCAGTCGCGCTCTTTCCGTCGACGTGACTCTAGAATAGTACGGAGGATGTGGTCAGAGTTGCCAACCAAACTCTAATATAAAGGGTGTAACGGAAATTTGTGATCATATTTTAAAAAGTGCTTCTGTCCATGTATATGAACCACTTTCTCCAAGGTAGTCGTAAGAAATCGTAAAAAAAAGTATTTCCCTTATAAATAGTCAGCGGACGACAACTTTACATGTTTTTTTTTTTTCGCAATTGCCTATCCAACAGGCTTCCAGCGCGCACGCGATGACGGCTTTCTTTTTCTTCCCTCTGTGTACTTCAGCGCGTCGTTTACTAGTACTTACCGTGTCGGGGCTGTTGAGGCAGTCCCGTTTTGTCCAGTATCGTGCAGGCCTCTAGCGCGCACGCGATGACGGCTTCCTTCTTTTTCCCTCTGTGTACTTCTGCGATGACGGGGCTACAGCGCTAGATGTATTAGTACTGACCATATCGGGACTGCCTCAACAGCCCCGCCCTGTCCAGATCCTGCAGGCCTTTAGCGCGCACGCGATGACGGCTTCCTTCTTTTTCCCTCTGTGTACTTCTGCGATGACGGGGCTACAGCGCTAGGTGTATTAGTACTCACCATGTCGGGACTGCCTCAAAAGCCCAGCCCTGTCCAGTATCCTACAGGCCTCTAGCGCGCACGCGATGACGGCTTCCTTCTTTTTCCCTCTGTGTAACTCTGCGTTGACGGGGCTACAGCGCTAGGTGTATTAGTACTCACCATGTCGGGACTGCCTCAACAGCCTCGCCCTGTCCAGTATCGTGCAGGCCTCTAACGCTCACGCGATGACGGCTTCCTTCTTTTTCCCTCTGTGTGCTTCTGCGATGACGGGGCTACAGCGTTAGGTGTATTAGTACTCACCATGTCGGGACTGCCTCAACAGCCCCGCCCTGTCCAGTATCGTGCAGGCCTCTAACGCTCACGCGATGACGGCTTCCTTCTTTTTTCCTCTGTGTGCTTCTGCGATGACGGGGCTACAGCGCTAAGTGTATTAGTACTCACCATGTCGGGACTTCCTCAACAGCCCCGCCCTGTCCAGTATCCTGCAGGCCTCTAACGCTCACGCGATGACGGTTTCCTTCTTTTTCCCTCTGTGTGCTTCTGCGATGACGGGGCTACAGCGCTAGGTGTATTAGTACTCACCATGTCGGGACTGCCTCAAAAGCCCCGCCCTGTCCAGTATCCTGCAGGCCTCTAACGCTCACGCGGTGACGGCTTCCTTCTTTTTCCCTCTGTGTGCTTCTGCGATGACGGGGCTACAGCGCTAGGTGTATTAGTACTCACCATGTCGGGACTGCCTCAAAAGCCCCGCCCTGTCCAGTATCCTGCAGGCCTCTAACGCTCACGCGGCGACGGCTTCCTTCTTTTTCCCTCTGTGTGCTTCTGCGATGACGGGGCTACAGCGCTAGGTGTATTAGTACTCACCATGTCGGGACTGCCTCAAAAGCCCCGCCCTGTCCAGTATCCTGCAGGCCTCTAGCGCGCACGCGATGACGGCTTCCTTCTTTTTCCCTCTGTGTGCTTCTGCGATGACGGGGCTACAGCGCTAGGTGTATTAGTACTCACCATGTCGGGACTGCCTCAAAAGCCCCGCCCTGTCCAGTATCCTGCAGGCCTCTAACGCTCACGCGATGACGGCTTCCTTCTTTTTCCCTCTGTGTGCTTCTGCGATGACGGGGCTACAGCGCTAGGTGTATTAGTACTCACCATGTCGGGACTGCCTCAAAAGCCCCGCCCTGTCCAGTATCCTGCAGGCCTCTAACGCTCACGCGATGACGGCTTCCTTCTTTTTCCCTCTGTGTGCTTCTGCGATGACGGGGCTACAGCGCTAGGTGTATTAGTACTCACCATGTCGGGACTGCCTCAAAAGCCCCGCCCTGTCCAGTATCCTGCAGGCCTCTAACGCTCACGCGATGACGGCTTCCTTCTTTTTCCCTCTGTGTGCTTCTGCGATGACGGGGCTACAGCGCTAGGTGTATTAGTACTCACCATGTCGGGACTGCCTCAAAAGCCCCGCCCTGTCCAGTATCCTGCAGGCCTCTAGCGCGCACGCGATGACGGCTTCCTTCTTTTTCCCTCTGTGGATCACTTCTGCTATGACGGGGTTGCCCCGCGCGTCGTCTATTGGTAACTCCACCCTGGGCAAGCAATTGTGAATTGTACTATTTGCGTTTTAGCGTGGCATAAGCGGTCATTGACCCACCCCGCGTTCCAAATCACATCAAAATCGCTAATAGCGCGTCAAAAGTCGTTCCGATTGGCCGTTCGAACACGATCATAATCGATTTCTTGACTTCGTGTATGACGAAGTGAAATCTTGCATTAACAGTGTTTATGTCCCAAAGCGTTATTATGTTATCATTGCGAATGGCCTGTCACAAGTGACATTTCACAAATTTTGTTTCGTTTGTTGTGTATATTCTGTCCAACGGATTACTGTTTTTTTTTTGACAGATTGAACTAGTAGTCTAAGATCTTAGAGCCCCCGTTTTCAGAAACATCTGGCTTACCAACTTTTCTTAATTTATATTAAAAAGTATTTATTATATTAGTTTAGTCAGGTCCGAGTATAGAAAAATGAGACAAACAGGCTAATGAACGATAAACCAGTTCCTAACCTGCACATGAACTGTCCCACGCCTCTCTCATCACAGTTGTAGGTGAGCTCGTGGCCCTCCCGCTCGAAGTAGCCTCGTAGGGTCTTCTTCGGGTCCTCAAGGTACAACTCCTCGTTAGCTGTGACAGCGTAAGGATTCTCTGCCAAGTCTGGTTCCTCTTCAGCATCCTCGCCTGTGGAAAAGAAAGGCAAGATTGAGATGGTGATATAAATTCGGAAGGCAGAGAAGACTGACACTATCCAATAATGAATTATTTCCAACAATGTAAATATTGCTTGCCTTAGGGGGTTCCGAAAAGTTTTAAATTTATTCAATTTCAGGCTAAATATTTGTATGCTTAGATCTTTTAAACCACGCAACGGATTTTAATGCAGTTTTCAGCAATAGATAGAGTGATTCAAGAGGAAGGTTTATATGTGTGTATACATGCATATTATAGTAGATAAAAACCGAGAAATTCAAAGATTTGTTA
This sequence comes from Orthosia gracilis, assembly GCA_947562075.1. Classification (NCBI taxonomy): domain Eukaryota; kingdom Metazoa; phylum Arthropoda; class Insecta; order Lepidoptera; family Noctuidae; genus Orthosia; species Orthosia gracilis. Next base: position 10,407,806 of record OX387267.1, read on the forward strand.
TGTGATGTGAAGGAAATTCAGTTCAAATAAATCTGACTAGATGGAGCGATATGCACCTATCTGTTTTTGAATGTGTGTAAAATTATCATTTTCTGGAATTGATCATAAAATTGTATGTTCGGAATATTGGGCTCTTAATTCACATTGAAATTTCATAATTGAATTGTTTTGGTACACTTTTTGGTACAATGAAACTAAAAAGTGCAAAAAAATACTATGAAACAAATCGTCTATGAATTTAAAAAAAAAGTATTCACGAGCCGAGTAAACCCATTTACTTGCAAGTCGCTGCTAACACCATCTATATCCGTGGATGGGCAACGAACGCGATCGATGTTTTTAGAAAAATAATCAGTTTAACCGGATGAATAAAGCTAGTTACGTCGGCACGGTTTCTTTGTAATGGGATGAGGCATCTGTATACTAATATAACATAGATAAATGAGCCTCAAAAATCAAACTCAAAATCCTCTTAAAAGCCTTTAAAGTTGGTCAATACAAAGATCTGTGTTAACTGGACACTTATCTTTCTTAGGAGACTTATCGGCAGTGATGCGCTGGTCGACTCAAAGCTCCAGAGCCTTGAACACCGACGACGAGTTGCCAGCCTGTCAGTTTTCTATCGGTTACATTTCGGGGAGTGCGCGATGGATCTGCACAATTTGATTCCGCCTAGCCCTTTCCATCATCGGACTACAAGACGTACGGCAATGCGCCATCGTTACATGGTTGATATCCCACCCATACGCACAAAGCGTTTCGAAAATACATTCATTGTGCGTACAGCTAAGGAGTGGAATTCCCTGCCGGCGTCTTTGTTTCCCGATAGCTACAACCTAGGGGTCTTCAAGTCAAGAGTGAATAGGTTACTTCTAGGCAAGCGTGCTTCACCTTCGACCTCATCATCACTTAACATCAGGCGAGATAGTGGTCAAACGCGAGCCTATAACAAATAAAAAAAAAAAAAAAAAAAAAAAAAAAAAACTCACCCATCCCCCAATCAATTCCCTGCTCCTCTCGTCTCTTCTCTTCTTCCTTTCTATCCCTGTCCCTCTGTTCCACGGCTTCTTTGATCATTCTGTCGCGCTCTACCTTCATGTCTTGTGATCTCCTCTTGATTTCTGTTACTGTAAGCTCTGATTCTCCTTCGCAGTCGAAATCTGGGCCCTATGAAATAAAATTCATTGTGATTAAAAGAATTTGTGAGAAATTCAAATATTGCGGGTGCGGGTTCGATTCCCGCACGGAACAAATATTTGTATGGCCTACAGTAGCCCAAGCACGAATATCAAACGATTTCGAATCGACAAAGTATCGAGGCCTCGATTCGATAACAGAGTCTGTCGATAGTAGGCAGCACGAAGCACATTCGAAGCACTATCGAACACTCGATTCGAATTCGAAGGTGACGTCATACTAATGTAAATAGGGACGAGCCATAGTGAGCAAAATGAACGATTGTTGAATGGATAGTGCGTTCGAAAACTAAATCAAGTTGATTATATTTTTTTCACCTTTGATTAAACGTTTTATTATTATTAAATTTAAATAAAAACTTAATGTTATATAAAGAAGAGACCCAAAGTTAATTATTAGACATTATAAAGTGGCATTATCTTCGACAATATGACAGAGTTTTGGAAATTTGATTTTAAAAAAATCCGGGTTCCGAACGCACCCACTTGACTTCCGACGCGCGACGGCGCCAAGCCAAGGCTAAGTTTGTTTATATTTTGCTACACTTCCACAGCAAAAGTATCTTTCTTTTCTTATCTTAAATAATTAAGTGGTTATTTGTGAATATTAATCATTATGAGAACCAGTCAAACACAATATGAAATGATGGTTGAATTCATGGAAGCGTGAGTAAACACTTTTAATAAGTTTGAGTGGCATAAACTTTAGTGTGAAGTGTTTTAAAGTGCAATGCTATTTCTATTCCAGAAATGGAGATTTGTCTAAACCTTCAGGCGGCCCACGGGGCCGGAATTTTATACAAATGAAATGGAAGGAACTCACAAATAAATTGAATAGTGAAGGCACAGGCGAATCTAGGTCTGAGGAGAAATGGCGGAAGGTATGTTAACTCAAGTGACGCTATTTTTTTTGTTGTTGGGGCACTTGAATTAAGTCACTCTTAAGTCTCTGCTTTAAGTACTTATCCAATATCTTTCCTGAGAATTCCTGCTTAAATTATTGTTGTTTAATTCAAGGTGTGGAGCGATTACAAAAATAATTGCAAGAAGAAGTGTGCCAAAATTAATAGGGCCGTTAGTGGCACTGGTGGAGGGCCAGCACTCCAATTAACCTTGACCGATTTAGAAAACCGAGTCATGCAGATAATTGGAGTGCAAGCAACTACTGGCATGGTGGTGGAAGAAGCAGGGTTTCAACAGGTTAGCTTACTTTTAAAATTTGTTTTTTTTTTTATTACCTAGTAGGTAATTAATTTTTTTTTTCAGGCTGCTGAAATTTCCCAACCATCAGAGATGATAGTTCCTGATGCACGTGACGATGATAATGAAATAGGTAAATATGAATATTACTTTTATAATCATTAATCGATTAATATTTAGTATCTTGTGGTAACGTATGTTTATGCATCCCTAAATTACATAAAAGCATCATCATTTTTATTCAATCAAATCTTGAAAAATAGATTATTTATATAAAAATCCCATTATACACACATAAATGTCACATTACACAGTAAATGTTTCTATAAGAATTCAAGTTTCGGCTAATAAGAAAAACGACTACTCCAATCAACTTTAATATATGTTTTACAGATTGGAACATTCCGGGCATGAGTAGCCAGCCAACAGTGGCTCCTCCTCCACCACCGAGTCCACCAGATGAAACCCCAGCTCTCCCATCAACTGAGGCTCATCCTCCATCTTCTCAAGAAGAAGAGACATGGAAACCACCACCACAAAAAAAGGCTAAGAAGGATTTAGGATTAGGAAAAATGTTTTTAGAAGCGGATAGAAAGGCAAGGGAGTATGCTAGAGAGCGTGATAGGGCCTATGAAGAATTAGAGAAAGAGCGGTTGCAGATTAGGAGAGAGGAATTGAGAGTTAGAGAATTAGAGATGCAAGAAAGGGTGAGACAGAGAGATGATGAATTGCGATTACAGGCTCAATGGTTGGACTTTATGAGAGAGGCTATGGAAGTTTTTGTAAGGTTTATGGAAAAAAAGTCTTAGGTTAAGATTATTTTTTATTAACTAATATAAATGTTCTATTTTTTAACATTATTAATAAAAAGTAAAGTTATGTGTGTAATCTATTAATTCTATCTACTAAAATATTCCTTATCGCCCTTCCCCTAATTGAGTCATCTCCTCCATTTTCCTGAAAAAGATGGTCAGAAAAAGATAAAGGCATGTTTTGGAGTTCTGCTGGTTCCGGTTCAGGTACGTTAAATTTTAGAGCTAAATTATGCAACACACTGCACGCAGTAATGATTTTTGCACATTTCTCAGGTCCATAGTGGAGTGTGCGATCTTTGCATAAGCAACGCCATCGGTTTTTTAATCGACCAAAGGTATTTTCAATAACCACCCTCGTCTTTCCATGGACTGCTGTGTATTTGTATGCTGGAGTCCCCTCAGCAGCATCCGGAATTGGTGTCATTAACCAGGGACGTTGTGGATAGCCTGAATCACCTGTAAATATTCAAAACTTGTCATTCCCAAATTGTTTTTATCATAGGTAAACTAGCTGACCTAGCGAACTTTGTGTCCCTATATTTTTTTACCCGATTTTTCAATTATTTTACTTAAGTAAAAACCGTGTTCTGACTGAAACAAATACAACCAACAAAGAATTATCCAATTTACTATTAGTATACTCGTTTGAAAATTATGCGCCTACATTAGATTATAATTACATACATTTGGCTAATCATTTTTATTTATTTATGTAAATGGATGAATTTACTTGATTGTTACTAACCTAATAACCATACACGTTCATTATTTCGATGTAACTCCTGCATGTAGTTATTAGCCAGGCTATTTTCCCATATGAAAGCATCGTGGGTTGCTCCTCCATATTTTGCATTCACATTTAAAATTCTGCAGTCACTTTCACATATCTAAAATAAAAATAAAACCATTATTAGGTACACTGGTATACCTTAATAAAGTGGTAGAATACATAATGCTATTATGTAATTAGTTGTGCACAGTCACAGACCTAGATACAAAAAATAAATGCTTACCATTTGTACATTTAGTGAATGAAAATGTTTTCTACATTAAAATAAATGTTCAATTTCTTTACTGGGTGTAAAAATATGGAAATGGCATCCATCAATGCATCCTATAACTCCAGGGAAACCGTACTTCGCAAAAAAGCTGTAAGACAATAATAAATAAACAAAATAAATGATTTTATGTATAATAATATTTAGATACAGGATATTTTTTTTTTACAAAAAAAAAAATCTTACATTTTCCCTAATAGATATTGCAATGTTCATACTTACTTGCTTTTTATTAGGTCTCTATCAGCTCGAGTACTTGGGAACCGTATAAAGGTGTTAAGGATTGCTGGAGTTACAAGAGCATCAGTGACTTCCTTCACGCATTTGCTCACTGTTGTTTGGCCCAAATATTTAGCCATTCCCACTATTCGCTGATAAGACCCAGTGGCATAAAAAGATAATGCACAAAGAACCTGTAACATAAAATATTTATTTGATTTTTAGGATGTAACAATTAACTATTAGCTTTATAGATATTTTGTTTTATTAAATACTAAATAGGTAAGTTGTAGTTAGGTATTGAAATACAAGTAGAAGATATTGAATAGGTATAATTATGTAACATATAAGTGGGTACCTTAAGTTCTAGACTGATTCGAGAACTCGATGTTAATGATGTTTTTTGTTGAAGTTGCTCACAGAGGAACATAAAAGCTTCTTTATTTAGGCGATATCTATTTTTAAATTCGGTTTCATTTATGTCCAGTGGGTTAATTCTATTCCTAAGTTTTGCTCTGCGCGTAATTTCTCTATATTGTTAAAAAAAACATACAAGTAAGTACCTAACTCAAATCTTTTTCAAACACATTAATTCTATAGGTACGCAAATAAATAAAATAAGATTCATGTACTTACCTTGTTTCTCTTGATTGATATCCATCATTTTCTAGTAAATTTGCCGCCAGAAAATAATATACGGTACTATGTTCATACAGTGGCGGTCTTTGCATTTTAAATTATTTTGGAGTTGTTAATAATTGTTCCAATAACTAAACAATAATTTTACAACTTTAATTCACAAAACTAACTCTAAACAAAACATAAACACGGTTAAAACTTTACTTTAACGCTTTTCGAAACCTTTCTCACCGACTATTTTCAAGTGAATAATGTTTCGAGCATACTCGATAGCCAGCCTTCGAGAGTTTACATTACCGTACGTCAAAACAATGTTCGTGCTATCAAAAATCTCACAATTGTTTATAAGTTTCGAGTTTCGTTTACCATGTCGATACGATTTCGATTCGAAAGCGCGCTAAAATCATTCCTGCTGCCATGTTTTGTTTCCTTTTACGCCCGATAGGGGCGCTGTACAATTCTCATACAAATGTTACTCGATTTCGATACGAATAACTTTTCGCAAATATTCGTGCTTGGGCTACAGATAGTTGTTCCGGGCGTGGCTTTTTTTGTATGAACATTTGAATTTTTGTAAACTCAGCAACAATACAGGAGAAATTCCTAGTGTGGGGAAAAGTTTATATGAAAATAAAAATAAAGCCTTATTTTCAGTAGGTATTAGAGTTACACCTATGGGAAAATCGGTTTTCACCAGGAACCAAATAAGAACCTTGGTACAGTTAATATAATATCGAAAATAAAAAGTTGTCCTTTAGTCCAAGAGAGCATAAAAATGGAAAGAGGTATATGCGTAAGATTATTAATTATTGCCTTTTTCCAAGACATACATTGTTGACATTTGTTGGGTAGGTAAGCTGCGCTGCATTACACTATGTAAGGTACACTCCAGCCCTTAAGGTGAATTAAAATTGTTTTAGACACATGACTTGAAAACTAATTGAACTAAAACTAAACTCACCAACATAATATAAGTTCGTGTGCTGTTACCAAACTTGATTTGATGTCCAACCCTGACCCGTGTGTAGTGGCTGGCTTTTAGCCGTTCCTTATTGAGGAATGTGCCATGTGTGCTGCCCAGGTCGAAGAGGTACCAGCCGCAGGTTGGTTCGCCTTCCTCTGCAAAAGCTTTGTATTGGAGTACACAGTGGTGCCTGGAAAGGAAGGAAATTGTTTCATTATAATCACTGTGATTATTAAAGTAGGAATAATAAAGAGCTTTTGTCCACGACTTCGTCTCTGTAGTATTAGTATTTCAAATAGTTTTTTTTTTTATTTGCTTTTCTTTTGTTCACCATACAAGCTTCTATCGCCCTTCCCACCCCCATAAGGTCTCAATCCGAAATAAAAACAATTGTATGTCCTGTCACATTTATAATATTAGTATGGATAAATAAATCAAATAGGCTCATGACCAGCGATGCGACTCATTATCGGATTGCGTGAATGAATTACCATAAATGAAACAAAAGGAGTATGTAAGGATAGTAGCAAGTGGTGTTCTGTAGTTTCTGCCTAACCCCATGGGGAAAAGGTGGAAATTTAGGTATGTATGTAATCAAATTGCCTTAAACCTTACCTGGATATAGTAGGATGTGCCATGATAATGTCACAGTTGGCAAGTCTACCAAACACATAGTATGATTTGTTGGTCAAGTCCACCTTATCCACGATCATGCCTGATTTCAGCACCTCTAAGGCATACTCAGGTCCTGAAAAATGAAGTGAAAAGTCAGGGTACTTCCTGTTGTCCAAGGAATCATGAAATTTGGCCAGAAGCAGTTTCTTATAAGTTTATAAAAAATTGCTTCTAGTTTTGAAGGGCAGTTGCCCTCCAAAACGTATTTGCTGAATAAACCAAAAACCTGTGTAGGTAACAAATAATAGAGATTACGGAGAGAAATAAGAAAAATAAGAAGTTTTACAACAGAGCGTGAGGAGGTAATACCAGTTAAGAAAATGTAAAAAAAATCTATGAAACGTTTTTTATTACAAATCACTGACTTCTATAGTCTAGGAGAAATTGCAATATCAAAAGAGTGGCACTACTGCACTATGTTTTGAAGGCCAGTGCAGCAAAAGAAAAGGTCCGAAAACTGTAAGTTTGTATCCAGTGTCTTTTATCTTGTATCCAGTTTCTTATCTTTTCCTTTGAGCAATCTTCACTGCTTTCATTATTTAAAAACTTCAGTAATGTTGCCTTTTGGTGAATTTAGCTGTTTGTACAGAACCAGAACCCACTGTGTACAGGACCCACTGACAGAAATTAGCCAAAAAAAACGTGAGGGTCCTATTATTTTATAAAAATGTCTGATCTTTTAAGATTTCTCTTTTTCATCCTCTATCTATAGACTTTTGAATACAGAATGTGTTAGCAATCACTAAACAATGTCAAGATTAATATAAATAAGATGATTTGTAAAACAAAAAAATGTTTCTGTGGAGTGACATAAAGAGTAACTGCCAACTTACTCACCATCTGGACAAATCCCGGACCATTTCGGCTCTTTGTAGGGTATAGGTGTCGATAGTTCCTTCAAAAGCACCGCTGGCGGCAAAGAACTTTTCGATGTCGACTCTGAACTCTTTTCCACTGGTTTGGATGCTTGTTTTTCTTCTGAAGCATTTTCTGGCTCACTCTTCACCTTTTTCGGCAATTTTCCAATACGCCCGAACAGCACAGGCTTCTTAAATTCGATTTTATCTTCTGTTTTCGGTTTTTCACTTGGGTCGTCCATTTTTGGAGGTTATTTTTAGATTTCTGTTGCGTATTGTCTACTTTTAGTCGCCACGGTAGCGGTATCAGCTTAATAATTATGTAAAGTTAGTTTTACTTCTGAAATGTGTGTTGTGGGACTTTATTATTTTCATGACAACGTAAACAGTTCCAGAGAGAGCTTATTTAGCGATTGAACAACGGAACAACATTACAACAAACAGCCATGGTGAGCTTAAGCCATTTTTTGTCATCTTTTTCATGCATAGTGACTAGAGGTGCAGAGAGAAAGAGCAAGAGAGACTTACTAGAATCAACTAATGGTTAATTAATGAAACTGGAACGCCTTTTCCTCAATGACATTAATAATAGTGATGCGTTTGCGTTCACTCAAGTTCAGTCAAATCGTTCAATAATATGGAAATGAATGCGTTCAAATTGCGTTTCTTTAACTCGACCATTCCTTGGAAGCGTTATACTTTGGGCCTGTTTTGTTCATAAATTGGATAAATTTAGGAGACTAAAGAAGAGTGTCTACCATTGACAATTACCCAATTTAAGAATAATTTCTAGCTGTCTACTCTTTTCTTTGATTTATTTTCCAATAACAGCTTTCAGTCAACACTGTCCAAAGGGTTAGGGTTCCTTTCCACCAGATATATGCTATGCTACGTTGCTATGGATGCGTTTGTTATCTACCAATCATATTCATTTGTCCATATAGCATAGCAATGGTGGAAACGGGTTCTGCTAAGCTATGGTTTTTATATGGATGGATGCATGATCTGGATGCATGCGCTGGATGCGTACTATGGATGGTTGCCTCTCTCCGCACCGCACCGCTGCCACGCCGCTCCCCATGACTATCCTACTGTCGATACATCGCATAGCTCGAGCTGCGCATCTTCCTCGCACAGCTACCTCATCTTCATACTTCATAGCCCATCTGACAAGTCCGCTACATAGCTTAGCATCAATGGAAACGGTCAAATAGTTTCGTAGCTTAGCTTTCACATTCTCGCAGCATAGCTGCATAGCACATCTCTGGTGTAAAGGTACCCTTATACACGAAGAGCGGGTAAGGTTTAAGAGCAAGCATCGAGAAAACTTGATAGCTGAGAGAACACCACAAATATATCTTGAAAAGTTTCAGACATAATCACAGGAGCCTTGTGGTCAAGTGTTCATTTTCAGATTTCCAAAAAGGACTTTTCTAAGCGGATCATTTACTTTTAATCGGGTGCAGCTCGACAAAAAATGACATAAGTAAATAAAAAAATCTGAAAAATAAATTGTGGGCTTTCCCTAAACGTGGATTCCTAACCACAAAGCTTCTTACTGATACTTTTCGAATCAAATTATTTATTTTTGCAGAAATCTCTGTTGCACTATGATTACATGGTATTTCTACCAACTTCAAATAAAAGGAGGTAATCAATTCAATACGTGTGTATGTTTATTGTTTTAAAATTGTTGATGTAATTTATGAATGTAATGTAATTGTAATGTAATTTTTTGTATGTATGTTTGTGTTTGTATTTTTGTATGTTTGATTTATCCACGCATTTCTCCGAAACTACTTATCGGACCTTGATTATTCTTTTTGTGTTGGATTGAATATTTCTCAAATCAGGTAATAGTCCAAGTTTCATTAAAATCGGTCCAACAGTTTTCAAGATAACACAACTGAACTCTGGCATTGGCAACTTTTCAACCCTTTAGGTACCTTTATACCGTGATATTGAAATTGCTCATTTTTAGTGATGGTGTACCAAAACTAAAAAAAAGAAAATTGACCGGGCTTTCTGAATAATGCCCACCAAAATTTTTTTTTTTTTTTTTTTAATAAAATAGGTACATTTTTTATTACCATGCCGGTAATAAAAAATGTACATATTTCATTAAATTATATGATTGAAATTGATTTTAAAATAGAATCAGAATGGGTCTTTTTTTTTTGTTTGATACGATTTATTTAAGCAACAAAGTCGACGGAGCCCTCTATTTCTGTCTGCAGGGCTGCAGGGTCTAAAGTAACCTAACATGAAGAAGATGACAGGAGCCGAGTTCGCTCGCTTTGCTCGCTCACTTCAGGGTTCGTCATCTCCTTCGTACCTGACCTATCCGGTCCCGTGTCGGGGTGCCATAAGCTCTAGAGCTCACTTCGCTTGCTCTTGGACTAATTCGTTATAAATAGCGGCACCGCTTATAATCCTGCTGACCAAATAATATCATTTAGCTGTGAAATATTTTTTCGCAGATATTTCTTGCTGACCGAATATTTAAAATAAAGACCATACGAATGTACGATAATTATCGAATTGCCTAACAATAACATTGCATAGCAATATTCACAACGACCAAACGATGTGATAAATAATGAAGTCTAGATGAGTGTTCATTACATTGCCCGATTTGACTTGACTTGATTCATATTGCCCAGGCATTAGTGCCTTGATTATTGACTTGGTCCATGAGTCATGAGTTCATGACATATACATACAACATACAAATAAATAAAGTTTTACGTATCTGTTTTTAATATCAAATTAACAGCTTTCTAACCGACTTAAAAAAAAAAGGAGGAGGTTCTCAATTCGTCGGTATATTTTTTTTAATATATTTAACCCGATTATTCAAAGACGCCTAGACCGATTAGGAAAATTCTTCTTTTGTTTGAAAGTATATACTTCGCAGGTCATCCCATGATCGTCAGGTTGAGATCTAATGATGGTATCTTGGAGAAATTGAAGGAACTCCTCAAATATTATAGGCATACATATAGCGATTTTGTTATTTTCATCAACAATGCAATCATTTGCACTCATAAAGTTTCATTTGAAGAAGTAGAACCGAAGAAGAAGACCACAGATGGCCACTGGAACTCCTTAATGCTAAGTATGTCACGGGTATAAGGTATACCGAATAGTTAACCCACTATGATGAAGCAAATACTTATAAATAAATGGTATTGATGAAAATGATACCATCGAACTTAGTTAATGATGAAGCCGAAAGGTAGGCATTGGAACTCCGAAATAGAATAATGTATCATTGTCGTGTTTGACATTATTGGAATCGTCATGAGACGTACTTTGGCAATAAATGATTTGCATGGTAATTGGAGGTACCTACCAAAATTAAAACTTCAAAAAAAAAACTACCAAGCGAAAAATAACTTTTTTCCGAAGTCAGTGTCGAAAACGGAACACAATAGGTACCAAAGACAGCGACTTCGGAAAAGAAAGTTATTTTTCGCTTTTTTTTTTTGGTTTCGGTTTGATTTTTTTTGATATTTTGACATTTGATGAATGATTGATTTGACATACTTACATTTTTTTGGCATTTATTTGATAATTTTACACAGATCTGACTTATACTTGTGTATGGCATTTGTTTGATATTTTATTATTTTTAGTAATACAACTTGTAAGCAGGTACCAAAAATGTACCTTAGTTTCATTTTTTTTTATTTTTCGGTAATTCCCCTTTACTTGTGCTGTAAAACCTTGCTTTTAACCACAACCAGAAGTACCCCACCTATAGGTTTTGGGTCGAAATCCTATATGGTAGTTCCCGTTGACCTAGAATCACAGAATTTGGCAAAAAGTCCTGCAGCACAAATAAAGGAAAAATTCCAAAAAGTAAAAAAAATAAAATTTAAAGGTGTCCCCATACATACATTGTACCTCTGAGTTGTATGGGCGCTCATACAATTTAGAAGACTAGCTTAATTGGCACCAACCTCAAATAAGGTAAATAAATAACCAATAAAAATGATCCCAATTTTATAATGACAAAAATGGGTAGGTACGGAACCCTCGGCGCACGTGTTCGACTCGCACTGGACCGGTTTTTTTTAAATGTTATCCTGCATGCACAAATTGTTTATTCATGCATGTATACACTTGTTTGAGCAAATAAATATATCTTTAAAAAGGCAATTTTTTTTCAGTAATAATGAATTGGCTGTCCGTCTATTTGTTCCAGCTAATCTCCAAAACCGTTCGACCGATTTTAGCGGGACTTTCACTGGCAGATAGCTGCTGTTAGGAGAAACTAAATAGGGCAACTTTCATTTTAGAAAAAGAATTAGGATGCAAAAATATAAAAATGTTGTTTTTTAAAGTTTAACGAGTTTGAAATGCTAGTCATCATCATAATTTCAGCTGAAAGATGTCCACTGCTGGACATCTACCGATCCGGTGCGTCTAGAAGTTTAAAAGTTACGATGGAACCACAGATTACCTCCAGATTACCTCCTCCTCAGAGGTAAACTGTGGATGGAACAGATGGACATACATGTAATCCTCACAGCGGAACTTTGGGTCTCTGATTTGGCTGCAAGACACTGCGCAGTAGCTATTTTTGTGTCAATATTGAAGGTGAAGATAGCATTGTTTAACTGTCTCTTTCACTCGCTTACGTTTGTCGCATCGTCCTATCTCGCTTACTCTATGCAGTTTACTCGATGACAAACTGTTTCTTGTGCAATGGTTGGCAGAGCCAACTTCCTTATTCTATTTTACGTAGTATCGACCAAAAATGATTACCCTTAACCCTTCTTTTGGCTTCGCTGTAGTCGGGTATGTAAACACACAGTTTTCTTTTTCAAGTACATGTTACTTTTTTCTTCTTCGTAATTGTATTTTATTTCTATTAGCCCATAGCCATAATTATGTAGCTTTCTTTAATTAATTATGTAGCTATTTTAATTTTTGAACCATAAACCAAACGTGTTTAACTTTTCATTCAATCATTCATTCAATAACATTCCCGAACGAACTCTGATTCCAACATGAATGAAACAACCATTGACAACCAAATCAATCAATTCAAAAGAATTTCGTGACGATTGCCAACCGATCGAATAACATTATTTTATCGAACATTCGATTTCGTAGTGTATATTGCTCAAATTGTGTCGCGTGCGTGTTTGTTTGTTCATTTTTTACACATCAGCTGTAAATATCACATGAGCAACTGTGTCGCGGTGACCATATTGTGTGTACGAACGCGCGGAACCTTAGAACAAAGATTGTTACAATATTTACTTTTATCAAAGCCTTATCGTAATTCAGGCTGTTTATGTGATTTCATAGTATTGCTGACGTCCGTTCGCGCGTAATTATCCCAGGTAAGTGTAAAGTTATGTTAGAAAAATTACGAAAAATGTTGAAGTTGAATTCTCAATTTTTTTTTTTGTGATCACATTTACAATTTCAGAGATAACAATCGTCTTTTAGTGCCGGTGAAAGTATAGTTCACTAATTCTATGTTGTGTAATGTTCCTATTGTTTTTGTACATTTCTTTCGATTATTTCTTTCTGAATCACATTTCTTTCGATTATTTCTTTCTGAATCGTGACATTGCTTTGCAATCGTGAATAGGAAAATTTTCGGCTCTGAGAATTGAGAACTGGTTTCTAATTAGATTTTAGTATCTCGCGTTCTGAGAACTAGGTATTATTTTATGTCACAATACAGTAGCGTGAATGTTGCACAGTCAGTTCTGCTTATTTCTCAAGAACTGCTATTGAAGTTTTAAAATGTCAACTTAGGGGCTGGTAGTGTCAAGTACAAGGATTTTGTGGTCCCTAAAATGAGGTAGTACATACGGACCACTCAGAATTTTGTTTGGGTTGAATACTGTCCTTTGAGTCAACTTTTCTGTGAAGCCACTTACCACATGCTCAAATGTGATTGAAAAATTATAAGTTTTAATCAAATATTTAGTTTTTACATCTACATACCACAACATCAGTCAAATGTTTCTTACACATTCTTCGCCTTACAATACTTTGCTTTTTGGTTTATAAGTTACAGACTCTTGTGCAATGAATGACATAAATACTTAAGTTTCATTTCCATCTAGACCCGCTTGCTACAAAAATGTTATTAATAGTATCCTTATGTTATGAAAAATGTTCCCTAACTTGCAGTTTTGTGTTGTATGGGTGTTGATTTGGTAGACACCAATATTTTCCTTAAGCACATTAGAATGACACAAATTTGTTAATATTTTTCCTTACTAAATTTAATTATTAGGTGAGAACCTTGTTTTATTTAGTATATTGGATAACTATGGTTATTGAATTGGATAGGAAAATTCTAAATCTAATAAAAACAGTGAAAAACGTCCATGATCACCCTTGCATGAGGTGGCGGACCCAAATCCAGGCAAATAAGCAATCTACTTACTAAGTTTATCTTGGATGTCACTGAAAATGTAATAGTAGTTTATGCAATGGTCATATAATGGGGATTATTAAAACACGAGTGTGGGTTTATGAAATGAGGCGAAGCCGAATTTGATAATAATAACACGCGAGTGTTTTAATACCCAATTATATGCCGTTGCATACACTATTTTATCTTCAGTCATACATTTGGAATAAAACAAAAAGTGGAAACGGAAAAAATAATTCAAATTCTCATCAGTACGCGCCTCCATAGGCATAACACTACTTTTCGACAGTAAATCAAGGAGCCCATAAGCGCCAATAAATTAAAAAGTAAAAGTGGGCTATAAAATTAAAAAGTTATTTTATGATGCACTTGTATGAAAATCGAAGGAAAATGCTGTACTGTAATGGTAGTTTTTTTTAATTTTTCCTATCCACGGATGTAAAGTACGTGTTTATATAATATTTTTTTAATTCATAATTGGAACATTACGTTGTGAGTGAAGATAAAGTATTTTTTTAATGTTGACTATAGTACTAGACTATAGTATTTGTGTGTTTTTAGTGGATTACGGCCCATTCCCTCTCACAGAGAGGAGGCCTGTGTCCCAACAGTGGGCTCATTAATAGGATGATGATGTGTGATATGATAGTACCTTTTCTATGAGAATAAGCATTTCCCCGGCAGTGTGTGGTGGGACAGTAAAAGACTGATATTATTATTATTTATCACCAAATACCTAATTTAAAACTTACTGTCACCCTATATTTATAAAAAATTCTCCACTGTTTAGTGATTGCTTACCTTTTCTTTGCCTAAATTTTCTATACAAAATTTGAATGTAGAATCTTTTGAGATTTTATATAAGTGTGCATCTATTGAATACCTTTCAACAAGCAATTCTTGTATATGCATATCCTTGCATACAAAATTCATAAAGTTTTGTATGCAGAGGGTTACTTGGGCGATAAATCGATCTAGCTAGTTTTCATTTTTAGAATACGTCGTTTTCTCTATTTTTACCCGAGCAGAGCTCGGTCGCCCAGGTACTGATTTTAAAATCTGCTAAGTAATCGCTAAACACCTTCTAGATTTTTATAAGGCCCTGTGAGTTGGTCAGTTGATAAACTAGTTGTAGTTAAATGTACCCAAAACCAATTACATATTAATGTGTGTAAAGTAACTCAATCATACAGCATACTTTACAATTGCAAGTGTTAAATGAATTGTATATTGTCCTCATTTGGTACAAATCCATAATTCACCTGTTAATAGCACTTCATTTTGTAAGAAAAGTTATTATTGTTTTAAAATTAAAGTTTTTAATCAATTACGTGATCTACGAAGAGATTGTTGCTAAGTAATTACAGCCGCATGGGTTAATCGTCAAGGTTAAGCAGGGCTTGCAGAAGTTGATTCGTGCCTCGGAAAGCACATTTTAGTCATTGGTCCCCACTGTCATTTCAAGATCTTTGACAGTTGTGACAGTAGTCAAAAAATCTATCACCAGTCTTGCCAAGGGGTTTGGTGTTACCCAGTTACTGGGTTGTGGAGGCCAGATAAGCAATTGCTCCTTTTAAAAACACTAGTACTCAGCCGAATCAGGTTAAACTGGAAAACCATCAAAGTGGAAATGGCTCAGCAGATTGAATTAAAGTTGTTAATCAATTAACTGATTTGATTTAACATTTTCTTGATGTGTTTGATTATGTTTTACTAGTTTTTCCCCGCGGCTTCGCTTCCGCTCCCTACAGGACCCGTTTTCGACCCTATGTTATTCAGGAAGAATGTAGCTTTCTACTGAAAGTATTTTCAAAATTAGTTAAGTAAGTGGTTTTTGAGTTTATTAATATCAAACAAACTAACAAACAATTTTTTCCTCTTTATAATATTATAGTGTAGAAGTGTAGATGTAACATGATGATTGCTTTCCAATTAGATAACTACTTAAAAGAACCTGTTTCAATATGAAAGAAAGTTTTGTATTATGTATTGGACTCTTCTATAATTAAATGAATATATGTTGTTATGCCATCTGCTTGCCAAACGTGGTGCATCATTATTTATTATATAAAATTAATTGTTTTTTTTCTAAATACATAATTAATTTTCAATAATAGATATAAAACTTCGATATTAATGGACGCGTTTCTTTGTAAAGCAGTTGGGATGGTTTTTTCATTTTAAACAATTTTTACGGGATGGTTAACGTGTAATTATGTCATAAGTACCCGGTTAAGATAAAAATAGATAAATAAACTAATGTTTATTCAGTTACCTAGATAATTTCAAATTCACTTCGTTATCATATCATTGATTGAATGCCGAAGACTTACATAATTTCACGATTAGAACTGACTGATTATTTAAATCGGGCCAAATAACGCTCGAATTATGCAAGACGAAATTGAGGCACAACGTTTTTTTTGGTTTTTACAAGAAAACCATGAATATACTGGAACCATTCATGCACTGTACAACGTACATCAAATTTTAGACGAAGTTCCATATTGTCGAAATGTATCTCTTTCGGTTATACCATGTGGCAGAAAGAAATGCTACCCAAAAAGGGATGCGATACCGACAATGCGACAACCATTTTTTTGAAGCGCGTCTGTTTGCTGGAAGCCTTAGGCCCGGTATCCAACAAAGCGGAGAGGGGTGGAGATGAGAGATGTGCTGCGAAGCTGACTGGTTATGGAAATAACCAGTCAGCTTCGCAGCACATCTCAAAGCAGAATGGAGATGCCTAGCGGAGAGGAGATGTGAGAGCTCGAAATCAGTCAAGTGCAGGAAAAATGGCCCGCGAGCGTAGCCGCCGCGCCCGGCCGCCCGACTACACACATCTCCGGTCTGCCGCGCCGCTAGCTCGCTTGCGGCACAAAAATCTAAAGAGAAATGAGAAATCTCCTCTCCTCTTCGCTTGTTCCATTTCTAGCGAAGCTTAGCGGAGAGGAGATGTGGCAATAACGAAATTTGATTGTTTTATCAAAACACATCTGCTCTCGTCTCATCTCTTCTCCGCTTTGGTGGATACCGGGCCTAAAGCGAGGAATACACTAGACGGGCTGATCCCAGAGCCATGTCCATCGAACGCTACAAGGTACCTTTAGGTCTGTCTGTTCTGTCGGTCACACTTATTAGACACTAGCTTCTGTACGCGGCTTCGCCAGCGTTAGTTTATCAGGATAAAAATAGCCTATTTGCTATTCCAGATATAATCTATCTCTGTGTCAATATCATCCGAATCTGTTCAGCCGTTCTGGCGTGCTTGAGTAACAAACATCCATCCATCCAAACTTTCGCATTTGTCGTGATAGCTAGACAGTTGGAATTTTCACAGCTGATGTATTTCTGTAGCCGCTATAAAAACCAAATACTAAAAACAGAATGAAATAAACATTATAGTGGGGCTCCCATACAACAAACGTGCTTTTTTTGGCGTTTTTTGCGATAATGGTACGGAACCCCTCGTGCGCGAGTCTGACTCGCACTTGGGCAGTTTTTATTTCTCTTGTCTGTATTTCCTGCGCGTGCGAGTCACAAATAAAATATTCATCTTTATTTCTTTATATCAGTTCTACGTCACTTTTTACGCAGTTGCCAGCTTCCTGATCCGCTGCATTGGCAATATTGCAGTTTGTGGTTTTGACAGATAAAAGTAATTAGTTGATAACATTATCTATGAGCGTCACAATGCGATATTACGCGTGTCTGTAATAGGTAAGTACATTATTTTGATAGTGACGCGACGTGATTTTTCTAGTGCATTTTGTTTTGTTACCGTTGGTCCTGGTTACCGTAAATAGACCTTTTATTACTTAAAGGTTTACTCTACTTTTATTACTTATAGGCGATCTCCGACACATGATAATAAGTTATTACTAAAACAATATACAAAACGACTAAAAAAAATTATATACTTAACTCAAAAAGCACAAAATAATTATCAAATAAATAATGCTGAAAATAAAAGTAAAGCTACGTGGAACGTTATCAATAATTGCAAAACAAACTTTCCTTCAGAACCTTTGAATAAAATAAATATTAATGGTAAAATAGCTCATGATCCCTCAGAAATCACTACGGCTTTTAATGACTACTATATAGATTCTGTAAAGCAAACGTCTTGTAATAAAAATAGCAATAGCTTCCCAAGCCAAACCTATTACCCTAAATCGTTGTTTATGGCACCTACGGATCCTCGAGAATTATATGAAATTATAAATTCATTAAAAAACACGAATAGTACGGGTTACGACGGTATTTGTACAAAAATATTAAAACTAGTATCAAATATTATAGCACCCGTACTGAATCATATAATTAACTTGTGTATAGAAAACGGCCACTTTCCAAGTAAGTTAAAATTGACAATAATAAAACCGTTGCATAAAAAAGGTGATAAAACAGCTATTCAAAATTACCGTCCCATAGCTCTAATCCCAGTACTGTCTAAAGTATTCGAAAAAGTCGATAAACAAGTCTTTATATTCTTTCTTTGAATCACAAAATATACTAACTAAAGAGCAATATGGTTTTCGTAAAAATAAAACAATAAATATGGCAGTCTTTGAATTACTCTCAAAAATCATAGTCAATGTTGACAAAAAAACACCGATCGCAGCCATACTAATGGATATGTCAAAGGCATTTGATCATGTAGATCATGAATTATTACTTCGTAAGTTAGAAGGTTATGGCGTAAGGGGCAATGTATTAAAATTAATTAAATCCTACTTATCTGACAGGAAGCAAGTCACTGTCTTAAAAAAGGTTTGCCCCAAAACAAAAGTAGAATATACCTATACGTCGTCGACTAGATATGTTACATGCGGAGTTCCCCAAGGAAGTGTCCTCGGGCCCTTGCTATTCATTGTATACATAAATGATTTACCAAAATGTATTAAACATCAAACCGTTCTTTTTGCAGATGATAGCACTGTCATAGTCCCATGTGAAAACATACATACTTTCGAAAATGATATTAATAGTTCCCTTCAATCCATAATAAACTGGTTAGAAATAAATAAATTGAAAGTAAACTTAGAAAAAACCAAAATAATGTTATTTTATCAGCGAAAAAATCAAGTGCAACTTAATATTACTTACGATAATAAAAGGATCGCTGAAACTAATACTGCTACTTTTCTAGGATTACATTTAGACAATCACCTATCATGGAAATCCCATATTGAAACCGTTGCCAAAAAGTTAAATCAATATGCATATGCCCTATACAATTTATCAAAAATGGTAAATGAGTCTGCCGTTCTAGTAGCGTACAATGCATATGTAGTTTCTACACTACGGTTCGGCATTATGTACTGGGGAAATTCCACTGATAGACTCGTCGCTTTCAAAGCGCAAAAAAAATGCCTTAGATCAATTTTTAAATTAAAATCAACTGACAGCTGCCTACCATATTTTAGAAAATTTAATTTACTTACCATGCCTTGCTTATATATTTATGAGATAGCTTTGTTCGTAAAAACTAATTCGGAAACATTCAAAGCTGTAAAATCTAAACGCCGTAATATGGACATTTGCTCCTACTCACACAAGACTGCCCTTTATCAAAAAAGCATTGTAGGTATGGCACCCAAAATATACAATAAAATACCCAAGTGCATCAGAGAAAAAAATGAGTTAAATGAATTTAAAAAAACGCTGCTGAAATTCCTGACACAGAAGGCATATTACTCAGTACAAGAATACCTAACCGATGATAATTTAAATAAATATTCAAATAAATTGTAAATATGTGCTTTAACAATATTTAACAATATTAATAATATTAGTAATATTTTAACATTTTCGACTTAGTAATAATGTAATTATGTGCATGTAAATCATTTAATATTGTGATACTTATTCTTTAATTTAGTTGTAAGGACATTATATATAATTAATATTTGTATGCCGCTATCGGCTAGACATGGCGAACTTATATTTTATTATGTACACCTTGTATATTACCTATGCTCTACAAATAAACATTTGATTTGATTTGATTTGATTTGATTTGACTTGATACTCAGTAACTGTGTTGTGGACGTCAGATAGACAGTTGCTCCATGTAAAATGCTTGTAGTCGACTCCCAACATAGTTGGGACGAGCTTTTATTTACTTGCAATGTATGAATGTAAGCGTGTTCGGCTCAAATCTTTCTGAACGACTGAACTGAATTTTAAAACAGTTATCCTCGACCGATTAAGATTAAATTTTGCATATACGTTTAGTTTGGATGACAATGCATGTTTACCTGAGTGACGTCATTCTAAATCCAATATGGCGGACGGCCCAAGATAGCGGTCTAGTTATTTTTTATGCATTGCCATGATATGGACATCAAATGAAAGGGTCTGCTGAGAAAATATATTTTTTAATGAATTATTTTATTATTGCCTAATTTACCGAGGTACATGCTAGTCTTGAAGAGGCCACTGAAACTTTGGCCTCAAGCTATTGTTCTTCGAGTTGAGTGTGGTGTGTACATTTCAAGAGACATCAATTGTGCTCTTTCTGAAGCATTCGTTCGGGTAGTAGAAGTACTGCCATCCTACGTCCCCTACTCAACATAGCTGCTTGACTGTCGAGATATCTCTGCTGCCAAATCCCTTTTCTGTGTTCTGGTTTGAAGGGTATGGGTGCATATCCTTCAAACCAGCCTTTCAGCTTAGCCTTTTGATGACAAACGATGACTACTTTCGAATACCATCAGGTAATAATTTAGCCATCGTTTTTTTTTAAATCAACTAGTACTGTCCCAATTACGGGAGGAGCTCGTGGCTAAATAATAACAGCCGCACGGGTCGATCTTCAAGGTTAAGCAACGCTTGACGAGGTTGGTCCGTGGATGGGTGACCATTTTCAATATATCGAGTTTCCTCCGTGCCTCGGTCGTTGGTCCCGGCTGTCATTTGAAGATCTTTAACAGTCGTTACGGGTAGTCAGAAGCTTGAGATCTGACACCAGTCTTGCCAAGGGGTACCGTGTTACCCAGTTACTGGGTTGTGGAGGTCAGTTAGGCAGTCGCTCCACGTAAAACACTAGTGCTCAGCTGAATCCGGTAAGACTGGAAGCCGACCCCAATATAGTTGGAAAAAGGCTAGGCAGATTGTTTGAGTACTATCCCAATGCTGAGCAAAATTATTTATTTCAATTAAACTATATAAAGATACTTTTGAATTGACATACATAAGACGAAGCTGCAGTTGCACATTCGTACAAAGCATGAATGAATATATAAATATTTACTTTTGCTAGATCATGATTTTTGTTTCTTGAGATATTCTTTGTTGTGACACACTTTTTAGAAAATAAACATATTTACAGTTTTGATGAAATACCGCTATTTGTTTTGTGAGAAATCACGTTTGACATGGAAATAATTGCTTAGATTGCGCTGTGTACTAAAAGGTCACAATTGTGTAGTGTATCTCATTGTTTAAATAAAATATACTCAGCTTATGAAGTTCCCACTGCTGGGATACAAGCCTCCTCTCTATGAAAGGCAGCGGGCCGTCATCCATCACGCAAGCCCAGTACGAGTTGGTAGATATCACAAAATGTCTTCGAATACTTGGTTCTTAGACACGTCGGGTTCCTTGTGATAGTGTGTTTGTTTTAAATCCTACTGAAGTAATCTTCATAACATCACAACTGCATACCCGAAGGGTTGGCATAAGTGCACCTACAAATAGTGCACCCACATTTAGGCCTGTTATATTTAAGTGGAAGGCCTCCCTCTAGGTGGAGCGATGACCTGGTCAAGGCAGCAGGCGTCCGGTGGGTGCATAACGCACGGGACCGATCACTGTGGCGACGCTTGGGGGAGGCCTATGTCCAGCAGTGGACGTATTTAGGCTGAAATGACGATGATGATGTTTAAGTGCCAAGTAAAAGGGGGCGATCCTTTTGCCATAGACAAAATCAATCTCTGGGTTGCTACTGAGAAATTCTAGATGGAAAAACCCAACAATACTTTGCCCTGCACTGGATAAACGAGGCAGTTTCAGTGTTTACCTACTATAAATATAACAAATTATTATAAAAACAAAAAATCCCGACTGCTAAAAAATAATTAATTGAAAAGAATAAAACAAGTACTACCTAGGGATAATTTATGTATTCAATATTATGAGGTGCGTTATAGTAGTAAGCAAGATTGTAACTGTGAATTGTGCATATTTGAATAAACCTAGTGTATCGAATAAATTGTGTGATTTCTATTTTCACGACTGTACCCATACCCACTGACCTGCCCACACACGATACTTGACCTAAGGGAATGCACCCTTGATGCGACGAAACAAATAAAAAAGAAGTTAATTCATAAAGCACATAAAGCAATCGGGTTTTTAGATTTATTGAATTAACTTTTTTTTATTTACATCTTTTTAGTTCATTTTTTTTAGAATTTTTACATTTAAACACATAAGTGTTATATATTTTTGAAATCACCTCTTACAACCCTCTACTTATATACACCACACGATAGGTTCGGATGAAAAAAAATTGGTCCCCCACAATATGGCGCCCAAAATCCGCCATTTCTCTACTATCGAATCTTAATGCAGCCAGTGACACTCGCAGGGTTAAGACAAATCGATTGACGTTAGAATCATCAAAATCGGCCAACGCGTTTGGTCTCTAGAACGCCATATGTAACGTCTATGTATGTATGTTTGTTCCTATGGGAACAAACATACATACATAGACTGATAAACACATTACCCTCCTTCGGCAGTCGGGTAAAATTATAGAAACACTTACCAAAACTTCATTTGTCACCGCTCTGGCAGCATCTTATAATAGGTGTTTAATAAACAAATTGTACCTAGTATTTGTTAACCCCCGACAGAAAAAGAGTTTTTTGGGAGGGGAGTATAATTTAAAATTATATAGGATTCTGGGAGCGACATAGACTATATTATAGCGTATGTCGCTTCCACAAAAAAAAAAAACTAAAAAACGTCACAATCCAACGACACCTCATATGTCATTATGCGTCAAGCCGTTTAAGCTGTAGAGCGTGCTATAGAAATGGACATACATACATACGCTCGAAAAACATTACCCTGCCTTAGTCGGTTAAAAATCCAGTTGAATAGATTTCAACTGTATAACTTACAAGTAACAATAATGAAAGGTGTGGCCTTCCAGTAAACATTTATCACTGCCTCGAATTTTCCAAGCGATATTAAATAACTGATGTCATCGTCAATAATATTATTATGATGATCTTATCATGAAGCAACGTACTATTACATTTATCAACAGCTTAATTTTGATCACGTAATTACGAAATGCATTACTGTTAAAAGACTAGCATCCTAATTGAGCATAGTCAGGATGGCAAAACAAAATCCTATCCGCCTAGCCTGTTCCATTATCGGACTACAAGATTAACGGCGATGCGCTATCAGTACATGGTCATGGTTAATGTCGTGATGGCCCAGGGGCTAAGACCTCGCCTTTCGTGCTTGAGGTCGTGGGTTCGAATCCGGGCAAGTACCAATGCGATTTTTTCAAATTCATATGTACTTTCCAAGTTTATCTTGGACATTGCTGACAACGGTGAGGGAAAACATCGTGAGGAAACCTAGACTTATAGTGAGTTTATTATAATATTGTGCTCCATTGGTGTAATTGCTGCAAGGCGTTCCAATGCGAGGATAAACTAATAAATAAACTAATAAATGGTGGACATCCCACCCCACCCATACACGCAAAACGTTTTGGAAATACTTTCATTGTGCGCACAGCTAAAGTGTGGAATTCCCTGCCGGGGTCTGCTTCCTGATAGCTACAACCTGGGGTCTTTAAGTCAACAGTGAATAGGATACTTCTCGGCAAGCATGTTTCGCCGTCGACCACATCATCGTTTATTTATTTATTTAAAACTTCATGCACATAGGTACAATGACGGCCTGAATGCCTAAGGCATTGTCTACCATTCAACCAAGAGTGGTGAAGAGATATTACGCCAGGTGCATTATATAAATTTTGCCAAGCAATAAAGTAAAACAAAGAAATACTAATAATAAGTTTCTTAAAATACACATACATATATATATTTTGTTTAATGCATACCTAAATAGAAATATATATATTTTAATAAAGTAAAGAATAGAAGTTATCGAGATGTCCTTTTTCCCCGTTCAAAATAAACCCGCAATTTACGCTTGAAAGAATATTGACTGGTGGCCGTCCTGATATCGACAGGAATCGCGTTCTAGAGAAGAATAGTCTGAATATGAAATGAAGAGTGAACAAAATCAGTAGTATGAGAAGGACACAGTAGGAGAAGATTTTTGGAGGAACGCAGATTCCTAGCATACCATCAGGTGAGATTGTGGTCAAACGCGAGCCTGTCATTAAGGTTTCCCTCGTCGACGAGACGGCAAGAACTATTTTGTGCGCGAGGTTAAAATGCATGCTATCTTATCCGACAACACGTGCGAAAGAGATAGATGTTGTGATGAGTAGTACGAAGCTAGTTCGCGTACGAATTAGCACTTTTGCATTTTTTTATGGAAATGTATGATGATTTAGGACGAAAACAAGCGCGCGAAATTTATAAACAGGCCTTTGGGAGTCTAGATATCATGAAAAAACTACTAAATGTATAATTTCAAAATAAAATTATTTGCATTGTTGAATTACTAATCTATACCTGTATGGAGGCCGTTTTGCAATTTTCCTTTTTCTTATGGTATTTATTTCCGCCCAAATATGCGTTAAAATAAGTGTTGAAATATGGAACTTTCGACGCTTATAACTTTCAAATTTTTTCTTTTTGTTTCCATACAGGGCTAGATAATGATGAGACAAATTGATATCATGTTTTATTTTGAACGTACATCGTCAAACAGTGGAGTAATCGCCAGACTACGTTTGTATGGAAAAATGATCGACTAGTGTAACCTTAATCTGGAGTCACCTATGTATTTTAATTAAATATTGAACCAGCTAACAATTGGATACTTTTGACACACATTTCAAAGTTAATCGAGTTAATACGGCTTCTTACTTGATACCAGTTTGTTACGTAAAGTCGATCAAGCCGAAACCTGAGCAAGGTCGGGAGCCAAGAGGCTTAGAAAAGGTCGTATGTTGTGCTTATGTAAGTTCTTGATATGTTATTTTAAGAGAGGCCCTTGGGGTAAATAAAGTAAATGTTATGTGTGAAATTGAAAATACGCAAATATATAAGCGAAAATACTTTAGTAAAGCACGTAAGGAAAAAACTTCAACGGTATTCGCAGAAGTTAGAGCCTCTGAGAATATCAAGAAGATATCATGTAAACGGGCCATCGGATTGCTCAATACGGGGCACAGATTCCCCGACTACGGCTGAGAAATTTCTATTGATAAAAAATCTTACTAACACTCACTGGCATAGGCATTTGAACTTAATATAAATCAATATTACATTTGCAGAAAAGTCGTTTTTGTACATCGAAAATATTTCCAAAAAAATAATAGCCAGGATGTTAAACGATACCCAACATAACCATTTCCAGCATTTTTGGATTTTTTGTTTATTTGTCGGTTTGTCTGTTTAGTTGTGCTAGCAGCACGTAAAATGTATGAAACCCATGTGGTAACTTTTATACATGAAAATTGTGCGTAACATTTTGTTGCATCGCAATCGGTTCACTCTATCAAAAGTTAATTTCATTTAAAGTGTTCAAGAAGTAAAATATGACAACACACGCAATTAAGATACTTGGACAGTTGAACTCCATATTCGATAGATGGCGTTGTGCATTTGATATAATTTTCTGAATGGCGGTGTTAAGATTCTCCGCGAAAGAATGACTCTAAAAAAATTACGGTAGATAGGAAGGCTAGCGTAAGCACTAGGCAATTGACGGGAGTGATCAGCGAAGCCGCGGGCACAACCAGTAAACTGCTTTGGGAATCAAAATGTCAAGCTCGAAGTGCTCGAACATTTAACCGTCGCGCTTGCGATCACTGGACCAACGAGGCAAAACCCAAAAAAAATGAAATCTATCTAAAACAAGCTTTTAATGGACTAATGGTACGAAATGTAATATCGCCTGTCATTATATATCCAATGAGTCCAAACACGATGGTGCTATCTAGTCTGGTTGAGGAGTTTCTATGGCCACAATCCGGATTCCGGCTCCATCTTAAGACCACCTCCGTAGTACCATATTGTGTCAAAGTTGCCAAATTTACAAAAGTACGCTAAGCTTCAACTTAAGCGCCTACATACGCTTTAGTGCCGTAAAACGGTAACTTTCTAAACCATACTCCTTAGTAACGGCTAGGTTAAAAGGTTTGAAAAAAAATAATTATTATTGTTTCTTGTACATTATTTTTTAAACATGGTTTTTTCGTGTAACAAATAGTTTTGCTTTAAAAAAATAAGTAGCAACTCGATATTTTTCGCAACTTTTGGATACTCCTCCAAAACGACTTGGATGTTTAAAAATATTTTTACACAGATAAATTGATGGCTGGAATTTCTTGATAACTTGCATTATGTAAATCAAATAACGTTTTGCAAACAAAACTGTTCAAAAGGAGGTTCAATACTGGTATTTTGGCATCGAGCGGGCGCACGGCCAGTACTGCGTTTACATTGGGGCGTATATATCGCCTTAACCGGATGCGTGAAAGTGCTTGTACAACGATTATTAGTTGCCGGACACTATAGTTTCGTATTGTGTCCGGCAGCTAGCAATAATAATAATAAGCTTATAATAAGATATATTGTCATATCCTGGTGAGTGAGAACCTCCTGTCGACGTTACCATACCACCCACTTCAGACCGTCGGCCAATAAACAATCAACAACACAATCGAGTATTATGCTGGCCTACAAGGCGTCGTGATGCGCGGAGACGTCATTGCTCAATAGTGCGATACAAATCCCTATTGTGAGGCTTATAAAGAGAGGAAAAGATAAACGTGAGGTGTGAATGCGTAATAAGCGTGGATGAGGCATTCAGAGACTCCAAAGGCTTAAAAAGGATTTCTGCCATCAATCTGCTTTCTCTTCTCCCATATATATATGTTGGGGTTGGCTTCCAGTCTAACCGGATTCAGCTGGATATCAGTATTTTACATGTAGCGACTGCCTATCTGACCTCCATAACCCAGTAACTGGGTAACACGATACCCTTAAAAATCTCTTCTTACAAAAAAATACTACCGATTTCCAAATAAAAAAATGCTCAGACTGACAACTTGTTTCATTGTGGTAGTCCACAATGAAACAAAAGTTGTCACTCTGACATTCAAGATGGTAGCGTTTGTCTATGTTTGTCTTATAGAAGGTGGTCATAGGAACTTCTTCACCAAATAAGATAACACCGTGTTTGGGCTCATTGGATATGTATTCCATTTAGTTCTTTTAAAGCTGGATAAAAAAATCTTGTAATTATTTATTTAAGCACGTTTAACAGTCTTACATCTTTGATAGTCGTTACGGATATTCAGAAGCTCGAATGTATGACAACCAGGGGCCTTACTGTGACGTGTCAAATCTACCAGGATTCCACTGTGAGAGAGAGACGGAAACATGATGGCGTTGGAACGTTATATAGCCCCTGTTCTTTGCAAAGTGTATTGTTTTCCTCAGTTAGAACTAGTTCATGCAGTTCAGGTAGGTAGTCGCTCCATGTAATTACCTGCATCCAGTTAGACTGCAAGTCAACTCCAAGCAAGTCGGGAAAAGGTTAAACAGATGTACGATGAAACCATATTTTCTTTGTATCCAGTGGCTTGCGAAACCCAAATATTGGAATTGGAACGGTCTTCCTTTTACGGAGTTCATCACAAATTCTTCGAAACGTAACTCAAGCTTGTCAAACCGGAACTGTAAATACCATAGCAGAACAAATTCCACACATACACCATCACATAACTTCTGTCCCCGTAACTTATAACAAGCGTGAACTAGACATAGTGTAAAGGTGTAAGTACACTGCGGTTGATCGATCGATGACATTCACCGTTCTGCTGTCTTGTTGAGCGATCCAGTGTAGTAACACATAAAAAACTCGAAGATATCGTGATTCCTCAAAATCCGCACTTGGCCCGCGTGTTAGCGCATTCCCTATCACAGAGTCAAGAACTGTGTCCCAGCAGTGGGAACGTTAGAAGCTGATTATGCTTGCCCAGCTGCGTAATAGCCCTTACTCTAAATCCATTTTCAATCCTGGGGCGTGATGTCGACTGTTTCATGAGATCAAAGTGGGAAGAAAAGATAAGACGAACTATTAAAACGTCTCTAGTAGGTACGGGGAATACTTCATTGTGCGTACAGCTAAGGAGTGGAATTCTCTGCCCGAGTCCGTGTTACGTGATTGGGGGTACAACTAAGGAGTGGTATTGTCTGCTGGTGTCTGTGTTTCCTGATAGCTAGAACCTAGGGGTCTTTAATTCAAAAGTGAATATGTTACTTCTAGGCAAGCGTGCTTCACCGTCGAACACATCATCGCTTATCATCAGACGAGATATTGGTCAAACGCGAGCCTAGTAGGAAATCTTTCAATATCGACTGGTCGTCGCGATCTAGCTGCACCTTTTTTAATAAGTCCGTGGCACGGATCTGTTGAGTCTGCTCTAAGATTTGCATTCAATGAATGGGCCGATGGGGCCTTTGTTTCGTGAAGGATGTAGCATCGTCACGGTTCGTTGGTAGGGCTGGGAGGATCCGAGGTGTCGTCATACTTGACTCTTGGTATCTTAAGTAAATGTTTTACATGGGGACCAATTTTTCGAGAGCCCCGAACATAGGCCTTAGTGTGAGTTTTAACCCCGACAGAAAAAAAAACGGTGTTAAAAGTGTGATAAGTTTGAAGTGTGTACCTGTGTGTTTGTGTCTCATCATACCTCCTAAACGGATGAACCGATTTTGATTTAGTTTTTTTTTTGTTTGAAAGGTGACATTATCGGGCGTGTTCTTATATTTGATGAAAATCGGTTCAGCCGTTGGGCGTTTTACTGTTTCGAGGTATTTTCGCAAGATATCCTGTCATAATTACGTGTTCGATAGATTGTTGTTCGAATCTTGTCTACTACTATATAAATTATGTAGTTTAAAAAGTATGAAATAAAAAAAGTCATGGGTTTTGGAAATTCTTAATTGTTACTTGTTATCTATCGTACTCGATCGCGTTTACGTATACTTTCTCTTATGTCAATATGTATACAAAAATGGCGTTTTCCATTACTGTCACCAGACTGCGCTTATCCAGTTTCAATACAAATTGACGTATACGTTAAAAAGATCGAAACTAGCACTAAGCCCACCAGTTTAACGACATTAAATTTGTCGAAAAATATCGTGATATGATGTATGGTTGGTTCGGTAAAGCTGGCAGTTACGCCGGATTCAGGACGAACTAACTCAACATATCTTACGCCGGATTCAGGACGAACTAACTCAACATAATTATCTTGCTCAAGTTGAGATTTTGAGATATTAGAAGCAGACAATGAAGCATTACCTCGTGTAGGCCCTTATAGCTAACTACACTTGCCCGCGTAAAAAGTGTTTTAACATCCCAAGGGAACACACTGCCGGGATAAAAAATACTATCCTTTGTCCTACCCAGGGTCTCAAACTATCTGCATACCAAGATTTATCTCAATCGGTTCAGCTGTTGCGTGAAAAAGCAACAGAAAGAGTTACCTTCGTGTTATATTAGTATGGATTTATTGACGCTCCTGACAACAACGCTTTAAATTATTTGTACTGCCATTGAAATTAACTTTGAATTAAGCACACCTTTGTTTGAATTTTAGTTTTCAAAATAGGAAAATAAAAAAACACAAAACAAATATTTAAATATATACAGGGTGTCCCAGAAATCGACGTCAAGCCGTAAATGGGTGATAGACCAAGTTATAACAGTTCTCAGAAAAATACGAAAAAAAATCTATCTCATGTTTTTAAAAAATTATGTTCACTTTAAAAATTTACTAAAAAAATCAATCCCTGTAATGGTTCTTTAACTCCAATTGCTACAAATCCCATAATTTATCAGAACAATAACTACTGCTAATAGAAACGGAGTTTAGCAAAGCTTTAGGTAAGCTAAAGTCATTTTAAGGGAGTATGGACATTTTGTGTAAAAACCGAGGCTATTTACAAAAAAAAATTTGACCAATTATTGAAAACGTAATCTAGCAAGTGTTACACCATTTTTGAATCCTTATTAAATGCGCCAATTTTTCATGTTACTTGCCAAACTAGCGTAGTACATTTTTTTTTCAGTACAGTCAGTTAAAGTTGGGCGAAACAGTAAATTTGAATAATTTGGTTTTGAAAAAGTTTAATTTTCTTCTAAGTAGGAGGAGTTGGCTTTAAATTTTAGGCAAAAATCTACACAAGCATTATTCAAGATTACATAATAATAAAAAAAAATAGATAAATTATGGGATTTGTAGCAATTGGAGTTAAAGAACCATTACAGGGATTGATTTTTTTAGTAAATTTTTAAAGTGAACATAATTTTTTAAAAACATGAGATAGATTTTTTTTCGTATTTTTCTGAGAACTGTTATAACTTGGTCTATCACCCATTTAAGGCTTGACGTCGATTTCTGGGACACCCTGTATATATTATATTATTTTAAATTATTGCGTTGGAAGGCCTCTCACCTGGTGGATCGATGACCTGGTGAGGGTTGCGGGGATCTGCTGGATGCGAGACGCACGGGTCCAGTCAATGTGGTGACGCTTGGGGGAGGCCTATGTCCAGCAGTGGACGTCTTTCGGCTGATATGATGATATTATTATTGTTTATATTATTTTTTTAATAATATTTTTTTTTAACATTTTTTTTTCATTATGTCACGCTTATATACCTACCCGAAGGGTTAGGCAGAGGTGTCCCTGTAGTAGGTATACCAACATTTCGCCAATTATGTTTAAATCCCATGTAATAGGGGACGAGCTTATTGCCATCAACGGCGCAAAAATCCAAATTCCGGACTGCTACTGAAAAATTAAAAAAACCCAATAACATTCTACCCGACCCACGAATCGAACCCAGGACTTCACTACATCAACGAGGCAATCCATTTATCTTTACATTGTTTTGGTGTACAATAAAGAATTAAGATGAAGACGATTCTTGCGAAAAAGCAACACAGTCATTTGCAGCTTGCTAGAAACTCGGCAAAAACAATAACTGCAATAATTACAAACGGTTAGACCATTTAACCAAATGATTGTCTTAACCGTTGAAATGAGAAAGTATCGTGTCAATGAGAGTATAACGGTCACTCGGCGGTTGCAGAGAACGGCGCCCATAAACATACTGACATATTGACTATGCAGCTTTACTGTGGGAATCGCCGGTGATAAGAAAAACGTAATTTGCTGTATGAACATAACATTATAACCGCAAGTCTGTTTTCTCCGAAACTAGAGGTGCTCGTGCTTAAATAATAACAGTCAATCTGCAAGGTTAAGCAACGCTTCTGGAGGTCGGTCCGTGGATGGGTGACCATCTTAACATACTGAGATTTTTCCGTAGGTACTTCGGCAATCATATGCGTTCCGGCTGTAGATCTTTGAAAGTCTTTACGAATGGTCAGAATCTAAGAATTTTGACACGTCTTGAATAGGAATATCGTGTATAGTACTGCAGCGGCCAGCAGTCCATCAATGTTAGTTAATTAAATAGTCAATTAATGCTAGTTGTGGCCAAGGCTTGTATGGTAGCTTTCTCAAATAATGCGCGGCAATTAAATATAAGTAGTACCTAGAACTCATTTTGTCAAATACAATTACTTTTCAAAATCAATGACGAACAACCATCTTTTGCCGCGTTAGTGTTCATTTGTTTTTTTTTTTCCGATAAACAGCTTTCTATTTGCAAGCCAGTTCGAAATTTAAATGAAACCTTTGATAAGTTACCTCCTTGGTTGTCATGTTTCAGAGTAAAAAGTCGTTCCATTTTTAAATTACACGACAGATATGATTTTACTATTTAATTTATTTGACCGCTAAACCACGACAGATATGGATTTTCATACAACTTTTGCCGGCCGCTACTCGCATGTATTTGGCCTGTACAGCAATTTCGATTTATCTCGAAGTAGGTTGTCAATATAATGCTCAAATTTCCAAGCATGTTTAAGAAAATCCAGTTACTGGGTTGTGGAGAGACGTTTCATGTATAATACTGGTATCCAGCTGAATCTGGTTAGACTGGAATTCCACCCAATAAAGTTGGGAATAGGCTAGGCAGGCAGACGCACCGAGGAGCACACGTTTGCTCATGTCACCACTAGCCCAACGAACCAGTCAAATTGTATAAATAATTAACTAATTCACTTAACGGTAAATAAATACCTCGTGTTCTACCCAGCTCCCTAAGGAGAAGCGTGCAGGCAATTAAGCATGTTAAATTATTATAAACGCGTCGATGACTTGTTACGTTTAGGTCGTTAGTGTACTGATAGCGATGATGCGGCTAGATATTTAAGTGAGGTTACCTTTGCGATTGATCGGTGTTTAGTTGTACGCAACAAAGTTGACATAACATCACGCCTCCTGCGTTAGGGTTAGGAAAAGTGTCAAGAGTCTTTAAGCCAAGAGCGAATAGGTTACTTTTAAGGAAGCGTGCCTCATCGTCGACTACGTCATCGTTTACCATCAGGTGAGACAGTGGTCAAACGCAAGCCTATCAATAATATTAAATAATAATTAAAAAAACACGCTTTAATAAAAACATTAAATAAAAACTAGAAAATAACTTTCAATAAATTTAAATTAAGAATTGCGTAATTAACATTTTTTTTTAGAATAAAATAAGTGTGGGGTGACATATCTGTCAAAAAAATATTATAACAACTGACATCAAACATCCCATGCTTTTTACAATAAAATATATTTTTTTAATGCTCCGTTGACTTTGTTGCTTAAATAGTAATCGTACTTACCTATTCCACGGGGTCTCAGCGCTTACAAAGAAAATTTAGTTCAAATAAATGTCACTAGATGGCGCGATATGTTATTGAATTGTGTGTAAAATTAACATTTTCTAGAATTGATCATACAAATTGTATGTTATTGTTTAATCAACTTAATTTTGTAATCATCATATCATCAGCCTATTATTGTTCCCACTACCTGCACACAGGCCTCCTCTCTGTGAGAGGGAACTGCCATCAATCGAGCATAAAATACTCACAGCGGATCTTTGTGTCTCTGAAGTTGGCTGCAAAACCCTGCTCAGTAGCTATTTTTGTGTCAATGTAGACGATGAAGAGAGCATTGGCTTACGTTTGTCGCATCGTCCTATCTCGCTTACTCTATGCAGTATACCCGATGACAAACTGTTTCTTGCGCAATGGTTGGCAGAGAAAACTTCAGAGACACAAAGAGCCGCTGTGATCATTATGCAAGTCCAAACTCTAGGCTTCTATTGAGAAATTCCAGATGAAAAACACTGCCCCGCGAAACGAACCCAGGATGCAACAGCAGCAGCGCTTGTGCTCACAAGCGCTGCTGCTGTTGCATCCTGGCTTCTATAACTACTATATATATATAATACACTATAATATAAAGAATATACAACTTTTGCTTTAAAATTACGAATTATTAATAGATAGCCTACTACCACGTTACTACTAATATACTCCATTTGAAATAACATTAGAAATTTTTACAACCCCTTTTTACAGTCCGTTCAACCGATTTTGAGTTCTATCCCGTAAATAGGATGGCATAAATAGCATAAAACCGTTACCAAAACTGTTTAATACAGCTGCCATTTGTCATATCACCAACGCAATAGAAGTCAAAATCGGTTGAACGGATTGTAAAATGGGATTGTATATATGTTTAATGTTATCTCAAATGGAGTCCAGCAATTTATTATTTTGATAATGATCCTGATCATTATCAAGATTCTCTACGTTTGTAGGTTCTACTTATACTCTTTGCAAATGCATGCTAGGTACTTGGAATCACGTTTGTAATTTCCTGACTTCAATTGTAGCGTGTAGTGTACAAATTTAAGAATATCGTCTACGACGCCTGCACCTCGGTATTTCACGTCCAAACTAAAAGTTATACTAAGCTATAAAACACCGCAAATCCGCCACGGTAGCACAAACTTTAACTATTAAAGATTCACAACGACCGACGCCGACGGCCCCATGGCGCACCCATGTTTATAGTGTCTGTCCGTTTGTCGCTCGCATACGTAATGGTTTGTTCAAATACTGCCTTCTACTCGCGACTTCGGTCGTGTTTGTGTGTTTAGTTAAAATTTATTAGGTCTGTGTTTTTTGCAATGTGCAATGTTTGTTGTCGATTGGTTGTTTTATTTGTTTAGTTTAGTTGATTTTTTTAAATTGTTGATAGACTCGCTTTTGATCACTATTTCACCTGACGGTGAAGCACGCTTTCCTAGAAGTAACCTATTCACTCTTGACTTAAAGATCCCCAAGTTGTAGCTATCAGGAACAGACTCCGGCAGGTAATTCCACTCCTTAATTGCACGCACAATGAAAGTATTCCCGAAACGTTTAGTGCGTATGGGTAGGATGCTCTAGTTCTGCCTGGAATTCTCCCGGTGTACCTTGAAACCGATATGCAACGATGCAGCTTTGTGCCAGAAATAAATAATGTAGGAGTGGTAGCAGTACTTCTTGAGGCGAATACGTTCTCAGGAAGCTCAACTACCACATACTACTGCGTTTGATGCTCTAATACTATTAATAATATTATCTGCCTGTGATGTTCCCATTTGTGGGACTCAGGTCTCTTTGTGAGAGCGAGCGGACTGTAAACAGCCACGTGAGGTAGGTACGGTTTTTTGGATGTCACATGCATAAAATACAATCGACTCCCTAATAAAAACACTACAAAGTGAAAATAAATGCAATTTCGGAAGTCGGTGTTCCTTTTTTTATTCTTCGTTTTTTGATACTGGCTTCCGAAAATGAATTTATTTTTTTGAAACTCTGGAGTGTTTTTATTTGGAAGTCCGTTGTATTTTTTTGTAATAATGTTTTTATTTCTCACTTTTTAGTTCGGTACATACTGGGCAAGTTCTACATATAGTAAGGTACCTAAAATGCCCAAACTTATCCCCGAATAACATAAAACTTGAACATAACCGGTGAAATGAGAGTGTACCAGGGTTCACTGTACACCCCTCAAGAGCGTACTGGCGTGATGTTATGTTATGAAATGGTATAAACAACAAACAGACATGCGATTACAGCAATCCCGAGAGCTTTCCCGTTATTTATTGAAGAGTTTTGTTGTATATCTTCGAAGTTCTTCATCAAATCTTCACCAAATTAAAATGGGACCAATTTCGAAACATACTCATCCAAACAAAAAAAAGAATTTTCAAAATCGGTCCACAATTGACGGAGATATCGGTGAAAATACACAAAAATAAAAAATAAAAACATACAAGAAGTCGAACATAGAACCTCCTCCTTTTTGGAAAGTCGGTTAAAAAGATGTCGACAACGTCATTTCTTATATACTCTCAACAAGTTGAAAGTTGACAGCAATGTGGTTCACTTTAGCATCGATGAACTGGCAACCTTTCGCTCGATATTTTAATTTAACGCTTATCTACCGATTTGAGAGAAAAACTTTCAATGTTTTGTCCCAGTTAGGAATAGGCCTGCATTTACTTTTTCTATTGGAGTGGACATTTTAAATGCAATTATGTATTAATTATAATATCTCTTATTTGCTAGGCCGTAATTGCGAAGGCTGAGGCGAGTATTCGACTCCTGGGTAAAATGTTTTTGGGTTTCTCTCACATGTAACATAACAGACAAAATTTGGGCTTTAATGTACAATCGGGCAAAGCTATATCTGATCACCGTAAGGACTATTCCTGCTTGCAGGGCTCGCCATCATCAACCAATAGCATCGCAGCATTGGTTTGTTTTTTTTTATTACCTCTCTGTCCAACTCGTCGAGAAATACAACTTTGACGATGTTATTTGTGATGGTCTTGATATAGAAAGCGGTACTTCTGGCCGCGGCGAGTTTTTTCTGCGTCCCCCTCGCAAGAAAGCTGCCTCGTAGGTTGGACCCTGTTGCCAATGCCGATGGGTAACAATTTTATATCTTTGAATAGCCTAATACTTTTACAATTAGGCAGATTTGATTTAAAAAATATCTTATATAAAAATAACGCTCAACATTATCCGGTTGACAGTAACTCGCTCACAGTTTGTCTCGTAGTGGCCACACGTAGCCCCTATTCCCTCATTCTAGACTTTTCTACGGTTAAGTAGATTAACAGAAACAAAAAAAGTTAATTAAAAAAATCTAAAAACCCGACTGCGTCGGAGGACATATATTCACGATCTGGCTGACCAAAAGCAGTCGGGTTTTTAGATTTTTTGTTTTTTTTTTATTTACAGCTTTTTAGATTTTTGATACCCACACGATAGGGTTGGATGAAAACAAATATTTGGTGTCCAATATGGCGCCCAAAATTCGCCATTTCTCTATTATCCAATCTTAGTGCAGCCAGCGACACTCGCAGGGTTAAGACGAATCGATTGACGTAAGTATCATCAAAATCGGCCAACGCGTTTGGTCTCTAGAACGCCACATAGTAACATACATACGTACATAGACTGATAAAAACATTACCCTCCTTCGGCAGTCGGGTAAAAAGATAACATACATAGCATCACGCCTGTATTCCCCGAAGGGCTAGGGAGAGGTGCTCCTATATAATATTACACCCATATTTCGCCGTTTTTTTTTTTATTATTATCAATAGTCTCGCGCTTGACCACTATCTCACCTGATGGTAAGCGATGATGTGGTCGACGGTGAAGCACGCTTGCCTAGAAGTAACCTATTCACAGTTATGTTTAAGTCTCATGTATGAGTCACCCTCTTACATGCCATAGCCCATTGTTATCAACCGGCACAAATCCATGCTCTGAGCTGCTACTGAAAGTATCCAGACAGAATAACCCAATAACACTTTGCCCGACACGGGCATCAAACCCTGGACCTCTTGCTCAGTAGGAGTGCAGAGCGGAGGTAATCTGTGGCTTACGACCACCAGATTACCTAGGCACATGAGGCAGGAAAAGATAAAACTGATATCTGTACGATATGGTTGGAGTGGCACTTCCGAAGAAGTATTTACTTCCGAGTTTGTCAATGTTTATCGTTGCTTAGATAATTTCATATCAATATTTTATTGTTGGTTTTGCCTCTAGCAGTGACGATACTAATGGCAGGGCGATGGTACATCGAGCATCAAGGAGGACTGCCATACAGTGAAGGCACAAAAACCGGCCAAGTGCGAGTCGGATTCGCGCACTAAGGGTTCCGTACCATTATCACAAAACAGGGCAAAAAAAATCACGTTTGTTGTATGGGAGCCCCACTTAAATATATATTTTGTTCTGTTTTTAGTATTTTTTGTTATAGCGGCTACAAAACATACATCATCTGTGAAAATTTTAACTGTCTAGCTATCACGGTTCATGAGATACAGCCTGGTGACAGACAGATAGACGGACAGTGGAGTAAAGTAAGATAAGGAATCCTGAAAAAGAATTTTTAAGGCGGCGAAATCGGTGAAAAAAACATTCATACAATCGAACATAGAACCTCCTCCTTTTTGGGAAGTCGCCAATTTTATCGTAAATCTGTAGTGTGCGATTTATGAAGGATTGAGCCGCAGCAAAGAGCCCTGAAAAGTAGAAAAATTGGAGGGATGGTTTTATCTAGCAGTGGGACTAATATAATTATCGAATTTGCTTAGAACAGACATACTTGACTGCCTAGCGATTATACAAAGAAAAGATTTACTCTCGAGAAACTTATGCATACAAGAGAAGCCCGTAATCTATTCCACCTCAGCACACCTCTCCCATTCCGCGGTACTTACAAACAGATGCAGTACTTAAGTGAGCGCTCCGGCACCGTAAACTTAAAATAAATAATTCCATTGCGGTGTTGTGTCTGCCGGGGATCGATCGGATGCCACTACAGCGACTACGCTGGCTGTGTCAGTGACCTGAGCTCATGGTGCGGAGAACACCAGGTACGGATAAGAAGGTTTAGTTGATGGGAAACTGCCAAACTGAGATGGAAAACCGTGCTGGAAAAAAAGATGTTGTTAAAATCGTTGTGTTAAAGTTTTTCCTCAAGATTGCCGTACGACATTGCTGCCCAGAAGTTTAATCTTACCGGCTACACTATCGGATCTTGTAATAATATGGCGTGTTTTTTCCAAAATCAACGGCTCCGATTCCTTGTTAGGAGTATGGATTTTTCTAAAATTCAATGATGTAATTTAGTTCTCATCAAAATCGGTCCCGTGACTCCTTTAAGTGTTTTTCGCTACTTCTCATAGTTTTGGATTTGGTCATCAACGCCATCTTGAAGAACTGAATCTGTATATGACGGAGATTCAAGTTATAGATAGAAGCTGCGCCTGACTGTACTGAGCAGATTCTTGTATTCCAGCTTATCAATAATAAGCTACAGCCCCTAATTATAAGCTACAGCTTTTAATAATAAGCTACAGCTTTTAATAATAAGCTACAGCTTTTAATAATAAGCTACAGCTTTTAATTATAAGCTACAGCTGTAGTAGGTTGATCTTGATTTCGTGAGGCCTTAACAGCCACAAACGGTACAGATTTTGATCAGATCTGATGGTACATACTACACGTGTACAACTAAGTGCTTAAGTTCAGGCAGAAACTAATAACTAATATTTTCTCTAGTTACAAAACAATTTAATAGAGTGCCTCCTTTCCTCTCTCCTTGTCCCTAATTTTTGTCTGGAGTTGAAAATACCCAAAGGAACGAACAAGGCATCTTGAATTCTTAATGTAGCTCGCAAGGAAGTGCTTCAGAAAAGTTACTATATTAAATTGAACACAAACTGACCTAGAAGCGCTCCTTGAATTTTTTATTGTCGTTATTCGAGCTTGGAGACTCGAACGAAGTTTCAGTGACAATTGCCTCAGGTACAAAAGAACTGCCACAAGTAATTTTACTTGAAAATAAGCTCGCATTTTTAGCCACTTAGTCTTTTGCTTGACTTCTGTAACATAGGTTTCTACCTAGCTCAAAAGTCAGGGTTTCAATTATATTGGTGTATAAATATGTATTTGTCATATTTGGTTTATTTGATTTTGTTCCCAAAAGTGACAAGTAATTTTAAATGTCTCTCCTCAACCCATATAAAATTTTCTTAAGCAATTATAATGTTTCTGGATCATCATCCGCAACCTGACTTCCCCACTGCTGGGCATGGTCTCTCTTTTCTTCTGCCAATTCCCACGCTCCTGTGTCACCCTTGTCTAGGTTCTACCCACGATGCCAACAATGTGTCTGCCCATCTCACTGGCAGTCGTGCCGGACGGCCAGCGTTTCTTCTGCCTGTCCTTGGTCGTCACTCGTTCACTGCCTTAGTCCTGGATTCTGGATAGAGAAGCTTTTTAATCTTATATCTATTTGAAGCAATTGGACTGTTTCTGCTAGATATTTTGAAATAAATATAAAATCATAATACTTTCTGTTTTTGAAGTTGTCTGCAAGACCCTGCGCAGTAGCTATTTTTGTTTCGAATGTTGAAGGTGAAGATAGCATTGTATAAGTATCTCTTTCACTCGCTTACGTTTGTCGCATCGTTCTATCTCGCTTACTCTATGCAGTATACTCGATGACAAACTGTTTCTTGCGCAAAGCCACAAAGATCCGCTGTCAGTTTTCACTACTATAGTATAGTTTGAAGTTGATAACTGAATTTGACTGAAGTTGTAACAATTTTATACTTCTAATCGTTCTCTGTCAGTTGGCTCTCGATGAAAAACGACAATGGTTTTTATGTTACTATTCCGCGACTTTTTGTCATTTGCAATTTCTTTGAATTATATGAGATTATGTCCTATTTACCTTTATTTGTCTGTAGCTATTTTTTGTCTCTAGCTATTATGTTCACTGTTAATTTTCTGAAGTAATTTTTCGAGATTTTTTTTTTACGGACTTGTTTAGCCATGAAGTAAATTTTATTTCAGTAGGTGCCTAACCTACTATGAATGAATCATGGTCATTTATACCCAATCCTTATAATTTAACCTGACTCCAAAGTTACGGCCTCTCTGCATTTTAAGTTTCTTAAGGCCGTACTCTGACCAAAAATCTTGAGCATTCCTAGTGCCCTAGCGGCACACTGATGGCGCATGAATTTTCAG
This sequence comes from Orthosia gracilis, assembly GCA_947562075.1. Lineage (NCBI taxonomy): Eukaryota > Metazoa > Arthropoda > Insecta > Lepidoptera > Noctuidae > Orthosia > Orthosia gracilis. Next base: position 10,448,059 of record OX387267.1, read on the forward strand.
TATCGAATACGCCTAGATTTTAGAATAAAATCTTTATAAAATCGAATAATGGTCGTTTGAAAAATAAAAAGTTACAAAATGTTCGTTAACAAATTACCTATCCATTAGTGTTAGTACAAAAATTAATAAATTAGCACTATACGAGAAGATGCATGCTATCAATCATTATTTCGCATTTATAAGGTTTTGTTGGAAGGAGATTAGTGAAACATATACTTCTATAAAAAAAAAAGTATACTACCATTTTGGAATCAATATTATGTAGAAATTTAATGTATTTTTATTATTATTTCTTTTCAAATAACGAGGAGATAGCTCTTAAACCTAACTCTAAAACTCTGTACAAAAACGGTTAGCGCTGCGTTTTGCTCGGGGAGGCGCCTTAACTCAAGAAATCTTACCGTTCTTCTTTTACCTGCCCTAGTTCTATGTTATTCTATTTACGATGATGCCTAATAAATTGATTGATAGCCAAATATATAGCCATTGTATGTAAGAGACACCACGTACCAGGCACGGAAGAACATTACCGAGAAAGTTTTGGTTGCTTGGCCCAGTTCATGCCATCCCGACGTTTCTGTTTTATGGCAGAAGTTCGTTGACAGGGGCGTATCTATAGGTAGGGAGATTACGTTATGTATTTCACAGTTTATATGGAGAGATCTTAATTGACGAATCAGCCAATCAGATCTCATGCCCAACAACCCGGCGCTCCATCTTAGTTTCTAGCCAAGTGACATTCCATCATCGAAAGCGTGGGGATAGCGATTGGTACAAGTAAAACGTTTTTGACAATTGATGGAAAATATATACAAGTAAAATAAAAAAAAACCCTGACACATTTTTATTTCATGCTACATAATGTATCTAGTAGTAGACACGCTTCGATCGACAATCTATTGAACACGTAATTATGACACGATATCTTGCGAAAATACCCCGATTCAAACAGTAAAACGCCAAAAGTTATGTTGAACGTCTGAACCGATTCTCATCAAACATAGCTAAGTACACTCTCGATAAAAACCTTTAAAAAAAAACAAAATCGGTTCATCCTTTTAGGAGCTATGATGCGACAGACAAATACACAGGTACACATGTCAAACTTATAACACCCCTCTTTTTCCATCGGGGGTTAACAAATACTAGGTATAATTTATAATATTCAATATAACGTGCTGCCAGAGCGTTTACAAATGAAACTTTGTTAAGTTTTTCTATAATGTTTGTTTGTCCCCGCCTGCAGCACCTCATAATATTGAATATATTAATTATACCCAGTACTTGTTTTCTCTTTTCAGTTTATTATTTTTTAGCATTCGGGATTTTTGTTTCTATAATCTTTTATTTTATTTCATACTTTTTAGTATAATTAATGAACGAGTTCTCCAAATAAGTTATGTCATGAAATATTGTTTATTTTGCTATCAAAATTCGCTTATCTTGAAAAGAAAAAAAAAAAGTTCGCTTTCTTTTTGGCATTTCGACAATCGCCGTCACTGATAGAAGAACTATGTCAAGTTTAGAGCAACTGATGTTAAGTTGTCACCTCCTCCAGAGGCATAGCAGCTTTGCGTGGCTCTCACAAAGACAAAGCTGGAATGTCTCATTTACCTGCAAGCATTTTATATCTACGGCACCGCAATTACACTTTTCGCTCAACGAAAGCACCTACGTAAGGATAGTGCGTAATTATTACCCGACTGCGGGAGGGTAATATTTTTCGAGCGTATGTATTTATGTCCATTTCTATAGCACGCTCTACAGCCCAAACGGCTTGACGGATTATGACATATGAGGTGTCGTTGGATTCGTCTCAATTGTGGGTGTAACATTCTATTTTTTTTTTTAAATAGCGGCCCCCACCTCCCTAAAAGAAGGGAGTGATACAATTATTTTTTTATACTGCTAGCTACTAAATAGGCGATTCCAAAAATATATATATTGTAATATTTTTATGTTCCTATGTTGGCACAAATTCAAGATAAGCGTAACTTTGATAACATAATAAATAATCTTTTACCACAACTTATTTGGAGAAATCGTTTATAACTAAAACTAAAAAACCCGACTGCTAAAATTGGATTAACTGAAAAGAGAAAAAAAGTACTACATAATTATAATTTATACATTAAATATTATGAGGTGCTGCTTCACTTATCGACCAAAACCGACTAAAACTTTGTTTGGCACAGCTGGCAGCACCTCATAATAATTTATAAATTACATCTAGTTTTTCTCTTTTCAGTTAATTCATTTTTACGGTCGGGTTTTTATTACTGCCTCGTTCGTTGGTCTAGTGGTCGCAAACCGTAACTGACTATAGGTCCTAGGCTCGATGCTTAGTTCGGGCAAAGTGTCATTGGGTTTTCCCATCTATAATTTTTCAGTAGCAACCCGAAATCTGGATTCGTGTGCGGTTGATCGGAATACGCTCCATTACGATGATTTTAACTGGCTAAATGTGGGTACAATATAGATGTACCTCTCCCCAATCCTTTGGGGAATACAGGGGTAATATTATAGTGTAATTTTAGAAACCTGAACTTGACAACCCTTGTCAACATGTCAAGTTATTCTAATGCCATAATATCCTTAGACAAGTAACAATGATACTTTAAAGCCTCATTTGCGAACTTTAGTAAACTTACATTACTTGGTAACACTCTAGTATCATCTTTATGTGCCTCTGTATTAAGTCCAAAATCCCTTTCATTATCACTAATAGGATGATCGAAACCAATTTAGCTTTGCACTTCGTATGAGCGTATTTTGTCAAAGGAAAAGCGAACTTACCTAAATGGGAAATAATGAAGTATGTGTTTCAGTTTTCCTATGCAATTTTCAGCTTTATTTTCAGGTTAATTAAAGCTGAAAGTATTTTGAAAAATGTGTTGGATGGATTGATATTGGCTCGATGCAAGCCATTTAGAGCTCTATGACCATCGACAAAAAGTCTTTTTTCCTTTCAGTCGTGAAACTCAATAGGGTTGTCAACACAAAGTTAATTCTGCCGTCATACCCAACTCGATTTGTAGGATGTAAAACAAGGATTTCAGTTCGCCGACAGCATAATAAGTTTGTAGGGATGTGTAAGGACTTAATTGTGGGTTGGCAGCGAGCCAGGTTCGGTTAGTCACGTCTGTATGGGATAGTATCGGAGTTTGTCATGCGATTTATTTACCGCCATCCTTATTGATGCGTCAATGGGGTTTTGAACTTTAATGGTGAATTTTACGGTGTAGTAATTAACCGACTTACCAAAAAGGAGGAGGTTCTATGTTCGACTTCATGTTTGTTTTTTTTTTTGTGTATGTTCACCGATATCTCCGTAAATTGTAAGTTGTTTGAAAGAGTATGTTTCGAAATTGGTCCCATTTTAATTCTGTGAAGATCTGATAAAGAACTGCGGAGATATAAAACAGAACTCTTTAATAAATAACGGCAAATCTCTTGGAATTGCTGCAATCGCATGTCTCTTTATTTTTTATACCATTTCATAATATAACATCACGCCAGTACGCTCCAAAAGGGTACGCAGATGTGTACAGTTACATATCTGCGTACCCTTACACCTTGGTACACCCTCATTTCACCGGTAATGTTCAGGTTTTATAATATTCGGGTAATCTATTCTGGCATTATAGGTACCTTATTGTGGTGATTATTAAAGAACTTGCCTATTAGGTACAACTAATAAATGAAAAATAAAAAAAAAGACTACCGTCTTTCAAATAAAAACACTACAAAGTGAAAAATAACTTTCTTTTTGGAAGTCGGTGTCCATAACGCAAAAAATTCTCTCATTCACTACCTCGCTGGTTGTACTAGTGGCTACAAGCACGGCTTTTGAACGAAAGTATTGGGTTCGATCGCCAAAATGGGCACAATTTTAATTGGAATCATCCGTTAGATTTCTGGATCTCAAAATTGAAAAAAACAAACAAATTAACCGACTTGGTTTTACATTAGACGAACACAATAATGTCGACCACTTATGTAAATGTAAAACCAAGTCGGTTGATGTGTTTGTGTGTAACCTAATAAATAAGGTACAACCTGTATTTTATATTTCTATGGGTACAACCTACTGAATAAATTATCTGACTTGGTTTTACATTCGATCTTACTACTTTTTGCGGTAGAAGAACTGCGCCGCGAGACTTGTGTTTTTTACACGTTATTTTTTTTGATGGGATCTAATTTTACTGTGTACCCTCAAGTCTCGCCGTAGTAAAATATGAATGTAGAATCGATTATTATCTGTAAGCGAGTATTTAGAATCGTTTCTCTACGGTCAATTTGATTCAGCTGCATTGTTCGGGTCTTGCTCCATTTACCAACAGATCGCTAATCGAAAAAATCATAGAATGTAATACGGGCGTGGCTTCGTAGAATATGTTTTAAGGTACAATCGAATGATTATGCTTCGATTAATTTCCTTTAGTTTGTCTTCGCTCTCTGAATCTTATTTGAGTTCCCTTGATCAGTGATGAGAAAAGTGGGAAAGATTTGAAGCAGGCTTACATCACGGGACGGATAAAAATCTTAAGCAATATAATTAAAGCAACGTTGGACCGTTGACCTGGTCAAGGTTGTGGGAATCCGGTAGATACGAGACGGGAACGATCAGTGTGGCGAGGCTTGGCTTAGTGGGAAATGATGATGATATAATAAAGAGATCAAATTGTAGGTAATCAAAGATAATCTTATGTCATGTCCAGGTAATCTCTGTCCATTCCAGGTTGCCTGGAAGAGATCGCGGAATGCGATAAGGCCGCCCATTGTAGGTTTTAGTATTAAGTTTCTACTTTTCTTGTTTATTATGGTGTACAATAAAGTGTATATAAATAAATAATCTCTGGAATTGCCTACTGATGCGATTACTGAAACTCTTTTTAGAAGATTTTATTTAACTTGCAATCTATACTAATATTATAAAGCTGAAGAGTTTGTTTGTTTGTTTGTTTGTTTGAACGCGCTAATCTCAGGAACTACTGGTTGGAATTGAAAAATTATTTTTGTGTTGGATAGCCCATGTATTAAGGAAGGTTATAGGCTATATAACATCACGCTATGACCAATTGGAGCGGAGCATAAATGAAAAATGTAGCAAAAACGGGAAAAAATATTTCTTTTTGAGAGTTTCCGTTGCGTGCGCTGCGTAAACGGTTTAGATGGGTAGGTAGGTAGCCAGTTGACGGGAGCGAAGCCGCGTGGGAAAGCTAGTGTATGTATGTAAGTGTGTTCGGGTCAAATCTTGCAACTGAATTTTAAAGCAGTGATCCTCCACCGATTAAGATGAAATATCGCATACACGTGACGTCATTCTAAATGCAATATGACGGATGACCCAAGATGGCGGACTAGTTATTTTTTGTGCATGATATTGGTATCAAATGAAAGGGTTTGCTGAGGAAATAGCTCGTTTAAAAAAAAATAGTTTAATAGGATAGTTTACGGAAAAATATTTTTTGTGCGTCAGGTAGATTAATAAAAATTATTGGACACGTATTTTTTCTTTTGACACGTAAACATAAAGCGACGACGATATAATGCGTTGAAATATCGTGAAACGTCACTTCGATAGTACACTTTATACTGACACAGTGACGTCACAAGCCCCCTCTCCACTTCGATGCGCTTTAATTTTGTAACTTTTTATTGTTTTGGTAAAACAAAAAATACGTGTCCAATAATATTTGATAATCACACTGACGGACTAAATAGAATAATCATTTTTGTACCCAGGAAACATCCCTATTATACTTGTTACTGATACAAAGCTACATTTTGGTTGTGGGTCATAGGCTACTTTTCCTTCCGGCAAAATGTACGGTTCTTATGTGGATAGGCCACGGGACCAAAGCAGAAGGAGAATTTCGTGGTGGGTATGTTAGCTAATGAAGTAATCAATGTGATGTCGGTCGGTCTTACTAGCCGAAGGTTTCAACTTTTTATTTCTCGACCGTCGAAGTTTCACATGGTGCTTATGTACTATAAGGGTCAAAAGTGCAGTCACACTCTACCAAAACAGAAAACGCATTTTTTTTGAAAGCAGCAGAATTTCAACTTTTCCCGGTTAGTAGGAATAATCTATACTTTAATTTCTATACAAAATATTAAATCAGTTGTGGATAATTTAACGTCTTCTGCAAAAACTAGCCATTTGAGTTTTGGGAGAGTGTGACTGCACTTTTGACCCTTAACTGTACCTATTTTTAGTCAGATTAGTAAGGTTGATCTGAAGGTAGACCTGAAAATGTAAGCCTTAAAAGCTACCCTATCTATCATATACATTCTAAACTCTACGAAATCAATCACTCGAGGATGACCTCAGCAACTCGTTATCAAATACCTCTGAATTCTGCCTAGCCCATGAACTTGATACCTTTATAATAATAAAAATGATATTCTCGTCTCGCTGCGGCAATGTCATTCGACTGTTAATTGGAGCGTGGTGAGGACAGTTTCTGTTCTGGCGCTGTCTTCGCGTCAATGACGCTGCGATTGATACAGAAAACATTATTTATCGGCCTTTTCTCACTTAGATTAATATTCCAGTGCCGTTTATAGGAATGTTCAGACTTACCTATTTATGGTATCTACCATTTTAACCGTTTATGATTAGTTTAAACACTAATTAGGAGATGCATAATAAAAAAAAAAATCCCGTCTAGTCTGTGTAATATTAGATTAAACAGATTACGACAGCTTTTTTATGAGTTAAAAATGTTTTAATATCTATGACGCATTGTTTTTTACAGTTCTTACGTACCCGAGAATTGATCTTAGAAAAAGTTCAAGAGTCGTATCTATAACGTTACTTAAACTTAGGGACATTCAGCCAAAAACTATTTTACTATAATTACTTCAGAGTATAATAATTATCATGATTAAAACAACACACACATACTCAAAGATGTTATATATATACTGAGGTAGGTACCTTTTAATGAGGTCTGCGTGGCAATACAAACACAAGCTGATTATCTTGAGTGAACTCAGTCCGTCCTGCGTCTGGCTACGACACGAACGTACGTTTGAACAGTATGTTTATCTCTTTCTGACAACGGGGTTCATTTATATTTCTGTGATCTTTTAACCTTCTCTGTGAAAGAAATAAAGTTCCAAGTTTTATGGGTACTATGTAGGTAGCTACAGTAAAATATCGCCATTTTTTTATTTCTTTATAATGAGTATGACGTCTCTATTGGTAAAATTTCACTGCGGATACACCATAATCCTATAATTCAGTTCTAGCTTTATTTGTTAGATGTGACAAACTATTCATCCCTTTGAATACAGTAATCCGTCGTCAACAGTCAAGCATAACTTTTTGAAAGCTACCCGCGCATTTAAAGTTAAGTTAGTTCTGAACTATGCTGACATTGTTTTTGTTCTTCCAACTGTGATTTTATATCTGCTGGATTAACGTTCATTCCAAACTAACTAAACCAACTCAAATAATATGAATTGTTTCGTGGGAATACTTGTCGTGGAGTTCTGTTCTGAGTCTCAATAAAATAGAATTTTAAACTCTATTATGGTTGATTTAAAATATAGTTTCAATAAATTGATTTTAAGGGTTGCGGCTGTTAAACAGTTCTTGTCTGTGTGTCACTTTTTTAGTTCAGTCAGTGTAAAAGACAGTCTTGTCTTAAACCAAGACCGAAACAATTAAAAAGCCATTATGTCTCGCGTGCATCCACGCCATGTTTTAGGCACTCAAAGGGTTAGAGACTGACTGAATTACGACAGTCTGTATCTCTTGCCTACGACAGTAAAACATCTCTCAGGTTTGGTAATGAAGTTATTCCAGTATGGCTGGAGCCTCCGCAATTTAAGACCACACTATACTCCATTTGCGATAACATTAGACGTTTAAATTAGACCATTTTACAGCCCGTTCAATGTTTATGCTTTTTATGTCGTCCTTATGGTTACGGGATAGAACTCAAAATCGGTTGAACGGACTGTAAAAATATTTGGAAACATGTCTTATGTTATTTCAAATGGAGTTTAGTCATCTCAGGTCTAGGTTTGTAATACGAATTTGTGTTTCACTGTTGGGCAAAGGACTCCTCTTTCTGCTCCCAAACCTCCCTATGTATTGCGCGATCTCTGGCCACGTGCAGAATCCACAGTAGAGGAAAAAGTGTAACCTTGTAAGGAATTAAAAGGTATAAGAACAGTCTTGTACAATTCTAGACGATGTCGCAGTACCACGTAAGTTGAAGGCCAACGAATACAAATGAACAGCTCGAATAGTGACAACACGAGCATTTGCATTCGTTTGCATATTCGAGACTGCTTGGGGTAAAAATGAAAATGCTTCGAATACCTTTGTTGATTGACTATGGGTTAATTCTGAATGGGCTGAGATTTAGTTGTTTTATTTTTATTAGATTGGCTCGCGTTTGACCACTATCTCACTTAATGGTAAGCGATGATGTGGTCGACGGTGTAGCACGCTTGCCTAGAAGTAACCTATTCACTCTTGACTTAAATACCCCCAGGTTACACGGTAGGGAATTCCACAAGATGATTGACAAGATATTTGTAGCAAGCCCTTTCCTAGTCGGCAAAATGTTTACAGTACCTGAGAAGGCTTTTCCATAGCTTGATATAACAAAATACATCGTATGAAATCGCATTCATTTATAATTCTGCACCCTATACTCCATTTGCGATAACATTACACGTTGAAATAAGCCCATTTTACAGTCAGTTCAACCGATTTTGGCGTTGGAAATACGACAAATGGTAGCTGTAGTAAACAGTTGGTTTTGGTAACAGGTTTATGTTTTTTATGTCATCCTTATGTTTACTGGATAGAACTTAAAATCGGTTGAACGGAATGTAAAAAGATTTGGAAACATGTCTAATGTTATTTCAAATGGAGATTAGTTACAAATACAACAATATTGATTAACGTTCCAATAAAGTATCTGGCAGTAGATTCGTGTACTGATAATGTCAAAAATATATCTATAGTAAGTAACTCTATTCTTAGATTATTTTTCGGTTTGGCGTAAGACACTACATTTCTAATATTATTATGGTTTATCCTCCATACCACCACTAACTCACTAATTATATTTTTTGGATACGAGAAGTATTTATGTTCCGCTAAAAATATTAATGAAATATGCCAACTAGGTAGACTTTCCATCTGTGCCTCGCCAAGAGTCGAGTAGGCTCAGCCGCTTTGCGGTACGCTTGCTAACGAGAGCACGCCTCGAGACGAATTTCTTCAAGCAAAATAGACGCAATAAGTATTCTTGGCAATCGCCCAGATTGAAATGAAGAATAAGCGCAGAAAAAAACATGTTTGTATCAAAAAGGAATAAATTCAGGAAGATGGCGTCGGACAAAGCTTCTAACACGCAAATGTAAGTAAAAACTCGACTGCTTAAAAAGCGAATTAAAGAGACGTAAACAAGATGAAAATCTTGCTGTGCAGTCGGAGGATACATATTCGCGATCTGGCTGACCAAAACCAGATGTATCCTCCGACTGCACAGCAAAATTTTCATCTTGTTTACGTCATTTTAGTTCGCGTTTTAAGCAGTCGGGTTTTTAGATTTTTTGAATTAACTTTTTACTTTACAACTTTTTAGTACTATTTTGTAGAATTAGGTACACTTAAACATATAAGTGTTATATATTATTGGAATGACCTCTTAAAACCTTATTTTGATACCCCACACTATAGGTTTGGATGAATAAAAAATTTTTGTACCCCACAATATGGCGCCCAAAATCCGCCATTTTTCAATTATCCAATCTTAGTGCAGCCAGTGATACTCGCAGGGTTAAGACGAGTCGATTGACGTAAGAATCAACAAAATCGGCCAACGCGTTTGTTCTCTAGAACGCTACATAGCAACAAACACACATACATACATACATAGACTTATAAACACATTACCCTCCTTCGGCAGTCGGGTAAAAAAGTCGTGATGCATGGTAGTTACATGAGCATTTTAGCATTTATGTGCAAATACAAATTTAAAGAGAAATCTTTCACTTAGCCATCCTGTTTTCCAGTCTTCAAATCTTTGTACCTTAGTCTTTAGAACAAATTCTAATCCTACTCAAAACAGGTCAATAGGATAGACGACAATTATTTTTAACCGACTTACCAAAAAGGAGGAGGTTCTATGTTCGACTTCATGTATGTTTTGTTTTTTTTTTTTTGTTCACCGATATCTCCGTCAATTGTGGACCGATTTTGAAAATTCGAGTATGTTTCGAAATTGGTCCCATTTTAATTTGGTGAAGATCTGATGATGAACTTCGAAGATATACAACAGAACTCTTCAATAAATAACGGGAAATCTCTCGGGATTGCTGCAATCGCATGTCTGTTTATTGTTTATACCATTTCATAACATAACATCACGCCAGTACGCTCTTGAGAGGTACGCAGATTTCTCATTTCACCCTTTATGTTCAAGTTTCTATTCTGGCGTTAAGGTAACTTACTAAACATCTTGCCAATTAGGTAGGTGCAACTAAAAAGTGAAAAATAAAAAACTTTTTTACAAAAAAATACTACCGACTTCCAAATAAGAAAACTACAATGTGAAAAATAACTTTATTTTTGGAAGTCGGTGTCCGTAACGCAAAAAAATGGTACCTACGAAAGACACCGACTTCCAAAAATAAAGTTATTTTTCACTTTGTAGTTTTCTTATTTGGAAGTCGGTAGTATTTTTTTGTAAAAAGGTTTTTTTATCTCGTGAGGTATAAAGGTGAGACATTTATGAAATTGAAAGAAGTCGCTGGCAACACCTAATCTAATAGCTCACTTTCTGACAAAGCTAACATTGAACAATAACAAGTTACGTAAAGAAAACTTAAACAATTTGCTAGTGAATAAGCTAAACTTTGTAGCAACAATGGCTGACCTGCGGTCATAAGTTTAATGTCTGCTTGTTCAGGGCAAACTGTTAAACATGTTGCCAACAGTGTAGCAGTTCAGGGTTATGAAGGTAATAAAGGCTCCAAAGGTGGGTTCTCTTATATAACTTACAAAATCATTCCGTCTCGATTAATGTACTGAACGATTCGCATATACGTCGACGTGCTTCACCAATAATTTGAATAAAACAATTAATCACTTTGGAAGCGTGCAGGAAAACGGCGAGGAAACCCGCATGCTAAATAATAAATACTTAATTATGTACATATTGTAGGTATGTCTGGTCACGTCTGTCGTGAGGCACTAGTAGCGTTGCCTTTGCAGATTAATTGCTTCTTTTCGAATCGAAGGTAAATACTTCTTAGGGATAACGTTAACTGCGGCATCAATATCTAATTCTTAAGATCCGTAAAGGTGTAGCTGGTCGAGTGTTCGGTTATTTGACACTCCAACGTGCACTGGTTTGTAAGGATATCTATGAAATTTGCAAGGATTTTTTTATCTGATTCTAGGATTATTGTATCTGTTTCTCATTCGATTACAATCATGGTGGAAAATTGTTCTCCCGGTCAAAAGTTTTGTTGTAATTTTATGTTTGTTGAACTAAGCTATATGTATGTAATAATTGCATTTTACCATTTGCCAAGAACTTCCAATAGCATCTAATACGGAGACCTCATCGGTAATTGTAAGCGATCGCTCGTTTCTCGACACGCGTCACTTGCTACAAATGATCGATTCATTGATGGCATCTGTACTTATTGAGTTATCATTGTGAGATGTTCTTTGTCTCAAAGAAACGAATTGCTTCTAAATTGCTTGAATAATATTGTTAGCGACCTTCCTGATGTCTCGACGCGATTTGATTCACATCACACCGATAAAAGATTTACTAAGGATACTAAGCGTAATGGCAAATATGTTCACATGGACACAATGCGATGCCATTCGATCGACATTTTCGCGTCGCACCACCTGTTGTCTTATCACTTATGTTATAATTGCTTCTTGAAATGTTTGACTAACTACAATCAAAGATTTGTTTTTCTTCTTTTATTCATAAACCAACTGATTCTTTGCCGTCAATTTTGTGACGACTAGGCCAACTCTATCGTTTACCTCATTGAATTCTTGTTGAGTAGAAGCAGGAAAAATAACGACTTATCCTGCTTTGGATTTCTTTCATAAACATGCTGATATTATACTTTTTTCTTTCACCTTCCTCGTCATGTTCCTGCACTTATACCAAGTACTTGGGTTCGGCGCAACCCGTTTGTTTTTTCCATTCCGTCCTGCTAGCCTTCACCATTTGACTTGTTATTTTAACTACATAACATCACGCCTGTATGCCCCGAAGGGTTAGGCAGAGACGCAGCTACAGTACACCCGCATGTCGCCAGGTCCCATGTAATAGCGGGCGAGCGTATCGCCATCAAACAACAATTTACTCGACCCTGGAATCAAATCAAAAATCAAATCAACAGTAGCATATTTGCGACCACTAGACCAACGAGGCATTTTCTTTTTAACCGACTTACCAAAAAGGAGGACGTTCTATGTTCGACTTCATGTTTGTTTATGTTCACCGATATCTCCATCAATTGTGGACCGATTTTGAAAATTATTTTTTTATTTGAAAGAGTATGTTTCGAAATTGGTCCCATTTTAATTTGGTGAAGATCTGACGAAAAACTCCGAAGATAAATGACAAAACTCTTCAATAAATAACGCCAAATCTCTCGGGATTGCTGCAATCGTATGTCTGTTATACCATTTCATAACATATCATCACACCAGTATGCTCTTAAGGGGTACGCAGATCTCTCATTTCACCGATTATGTTCAAGTTTCATGATATTCGGGTTAGCGTAGGTAGATACAACTAAAAATGAAAAATAAAAACTTTTTTACATAACTGTACTACCGACTTCCAAATAAGAAAACTACAAAGTGAAAAATAACTTTATTTTTGGAAGTTGGTGTCCATAACGCAAAGAAAATTGTACCTACGAAAGACACCGACTTCCAAAAATAAAGTTATTTTTCACTTTGTAGTTTTCTTATTTTGAAATCGGTAGTATTTTTTTGTAAAAAAGTTTTTTTTTAACTTGTATGTAAGTGTGTTCGGGTCAAATCTTTTTGAAGTTTGTGTTTAAAAAAAAAGATTTTTTAACGAATAATTAATTACTTTTCACTATTAAATACTAGATTGTACCGTTGACGGCCATTTTATGTTATCTTGCGTAAATTTCGCAAGCGGTTGCGTCGGCTGCTCCGTATGCAAATATCGCCTATTTGCCGTTGGCGTAACCCGCATGCTTGTTTCGATACGCGTCTTGTACGAAAGTGTCGTCAAACTGTCTTGTCCTTTGTTGGAACATAGCACCTAGAACTCCGTCTTCATTAAGAAACAATGTTACGCAACAGTAGTGGTGTTCATGCTTTTGTGTTGAGGGAAACATGGAATGTTGTAGGGTAGCTGGCAACTTGGTATTTCTAATCTGTATTCATTGTAACCAAAAAAGTGTAATGGTCCAAGGTCCTAGACGTTATTGACAGCTTTCTATACACATTTCTCAAAGTTCGAGCGCTAAGAAGAGTGAGTAATGTTTTGCCTTACCCTTAGCACCTGATAGCTATAAATTGGCTGACGGTGCAAACTAGCAAATATGCGTACTTTCAAAGTAAGTGCCACATGCCACAAATTTTTATTTTCTGATAAAACCTCTACTAGAATAGACCACACAACACACGTAAATTATTTTATCTCAATTCCGTTCATCTTTGACAGCATAATACGGATCACTTAGTATGCGGACATTAATAAGCACCTCTCTTATGCGAAACACTAGTGCGTTCCACTGTGTTTAACTACGAATGATAGAAATTAATGCATTCCTCATGGCTGTGCGTAGGTTTTGGAGTTTCCTGAATGAGTCTTCTGTGTTTGTTTTTTGTGTCATTGTTTTTCTTAACTTTCTCTGTTATAATATCCTTTTCTTATAATATGCTTGATTAAAGAAGCAAGGCTTTCTTTAGTGGTTTTGTGGTGGTGTAGAGATGATAAATTTTAACGATCAACACTATTCAATCCTACACTTTGTGTAGAAAGCTATCAGTAACGTCTGGGGCGTCTGGGACCTCTAGAACATTAATTATTGGGATCTTGTTTTGGCGTTTTGCGGGCTGGGGAATCCTTCATCTTCATGACACTTTAGTACTGGTATACGAACGCTTATATCAATATTTACTGATTCAAAAGTATATTATTTACTTATTTTACTTAGTAATAATATTATTAGCTTCTGCCCGCTGCTTCACCCGCCTGAAAAGTGTTTTATTATCCCGAGTATTTTATTATCATGAGTAACAAACATCCATCCAAACTTTTGCATTAGGATAAATGCAAACGTTTGGATGGATGGATGTTTGTCACTCAATCACGCCAGAACGGCTGAACGGATCTGCATGACATTTTGTATAGAGATAGATTATATAGTCTGGAATTGCACATAGGCTACTCTTCAATTCTTTCATCCTGGTATAATGTTCACTTGAAATAAGAAAACATTTTTCACGCGGATGAAACCGGTGGCAGAAGATTGTAATTTATACGCAATACGTTTCCTCTCAATGTGGCGACGCCTGGGGTAGGCCTATGTCCAGCAGTGGACGTCTTTCGGCTGATATGATGATGATGATGACGTGTCCTCTAGCGGACCTAAAGACGCTAATCAAGTATCTAGTATCAATAAAGTAGGAAATACAAGAAAGAAACATAATTGTATAAGCTCGCGACGCTAGTATTGTTTTTTAGGGTTCCGTATCCAAAGGGTAAAAACGAGACCCTATTACTAAGACTGCGTGGTCCGTCCGTCTGTCTGTCTGTCACCAGGCTGTATCTCATGAACCGTGATAGCTAGACAGTTAAAATTTTCACAGATGATGTAATAGGTAGGGGAAAAGTTTTGTTCTTCACATTTTTTAAGAAAATTCAAAACATTTTTCAATATAATTATGTAGTTTATTTACATTTAACTAAAGTATGTAGGTACCATTTTGTTCGATAACTTTTTGCCATCTTGTAGGTGCGCACCGCGACAAGTGGTTTTAGCAGTCCTCTCGTGATGTTAAACTGACACTGCCGCTTAAACCAAATTTTTGCTACTCTCACAGACACTGCACTGGGTCCATAAACATCGCAAATTTTTTTCGCGGCTTGCGTTGCATTTTACCTTTTTTGTAGTACAATTTTAAAATGTATCGAATTTCTTCATTAGATTCACTCATCTTGACGGTACGAAAAACAAATGAAAATTACAGATTTTCCTAATTTGAATTTATGTTCTTTAAAATTTAAACTTTCAGTGATACCAAAACCAGCCAGATACAAATAGTATAGCCAAAGAGATTTTATTACAAGTTCATACATACTATAATGCGAAAAGACTTTTTTCCCCCAACCTAATATTTATGTTGCCGCTATAACAACAAATACTAAAAACAGTATAAAATCACCCATACAACAAACGTGATTTTTTGCCGTTTTGTGCGGTAGTGGTACGGAACCCTTCGTTCGCGAGTCCGACTCGCATTTGGGCAGTTTTTAATATTTACTTGTTTATCGACTTATCTGCTAAGTGTATAAAGGCATAAAAATACCTGCATGTTAATTAATAGGTGCGTACGATCTACTCTGAATAAAGGTCATATCTGTAAGATGACCGTCGGTGCTTGTATATTTGATAAAGCAAAAGTAGTTATACAAGGCGAGGAGGTTCTGTAGTTTCTGCCTACCCTATGGGGAAAAGGCTTTGTTCAGATTGATCCCTCTCTGTTCTTAATCTGAACCTTGAAAGGGCTCTGAATCTCTCATCTACCAGGTATTTTCGAAAATAGATTAAAACTATTGTTTGAATGTCCGTCAAAAAGTATCTACCTGCAGATCTAAATAAAATATCACGAATATATCGCTTCATTGATAGAAAAAACTTCGATGTTTGTACTGATTGTACGCAGGAGCGTAAATAGTTAATCTTTTCCTATGTTTGTGCGAAAATTCTCATCATGATAATTGTATCAACCTTGAATGATAATAAAATTTATAAAAAAAATGAGGTGGCTTGATAGTTGTCGGACTCGCGCGATTCTGACATTATAAACACTTCAGGTATATATTTTTTATTTATTTATTATAGGCTCGCGCTTGACCACCATCTCACCTGTTGGTAAGCGATGATGATATAATGTTTTTTTCAGTATTATAATATTGAAATATTTCTTTCCTTCAAGCAGATTAGTTTAAGATTTATTTCACCGCAACAAAAACTAATTCAGCTACGAAATTATTCAATAGTCGTCAAAAATCTATAAGTTTTATATACAAGCATTGATTGATGATTGTGGTTATCTATTTTGGTGTGCGATAAAATATAATTTTATTGTCGTATTTAAAATGCAAGGCGTTTGGCCTTTTAAGTACCTAAAATTAGACGCAGGCGTTGCAGCAAATGACATCCGAAGATAACTTATATCTTTCGGGTGGGACCTAATTAAGATTAAATCTAACAAGCAAATACACACCTATGAGTAAATTATGTTATTTTTTTATATTATCCTATGTTGTCAATTGTGGCCTCCCGATATCCTTCCAGTAATTCTTTTCCTGATATATCTTTTTAGGGTCCCGTACCCAGAGGGTAAAAACGGGACCCTATTACTAAGACTCCACGATTCGTCTGTCTGTCTGTCTGACACCAGGCTGTAACTCATGAACCGATGATAGCTAGACTGTTGAAATTCACAGATGATGTATTTCTGTTGCCGCTATAACAACGAATACTAAAAACAGAATAAAATAAATATTTAAGTGGAGCTCCTATACAACAAACGTGATCTTTTTTGCCATTTTTTGCGATAATGGTACGGAAACCTTCGTACGCGAGTCCGACTCGCATTTGACCGGTTTTTTACTATCCATAGGCTCGCGTTTGACCATTATCTCACCTGATGGTAAGCGATGATGTGGTCGACGATGTAGCCTGCTTGCCTTTAACTAGAAGTAACCTATTTACTCTTACCAGTCCTTGCAGTAGTCGTCTATATCGTCTCGCCAACTCTTTCCGAGTCTTTGATATCGCATTTATTAATTTCTGTGCCTGCTTAATTTTTCATTCATTGAGGTTTCCTAACCTTTTTCCAACTATGTTGTGGTCGAATTCAGCTGGCTACCAGTATTTTACATAGACCGACTGCCTATTTGACCTCCACAACCCAGTAACTGGGTAACACGATACACCAAGGCAAGGAGTATCGTAACGATTATCAAAGATCTTCAAGTGACAGCCGGGACCAGCGGCTTATCGTGCTTTAAGAGGCATGGAGGAAACTCGCTATGTATAGAAGGTCCACCCATCCACGAACCGACCTAGGCGAACGTTGCTTAACCGTGAAGATGGACCCGTGCGGGTGTTATTATTTAGCCACGAACGCCTCTAACATATTATTCTTCGTTAAGCTATTAAAACATAGGTAGTTATTATTAGTTAATGGTAATTGTTATAACTGTTCCAATAATGATGAGTTCTACCCTACATGTTTATTGAACTGGAACCTGTCGTAGGTACATAATGTTGTTTTGTCAATTAACCCACCGTCTTCTCTCTCTTTCACAGGCATGCCAATGAGCGAGACCACACTACCCGAGACCCGAATTGCAGAAAATTGTCAACCGTCGACCCGCCGACTTGTCTACGATGTGATTCTTGAAAAATAACATAAAATTAAAATAATAACGAGTGAAATAATAATATTAAGTGTAATAATAGTGTTTAAAGTGTCGAAACACGCATTCCGTTCATAAATTCATGCTCAAACTCAAGTGCTGTGCTCAAATCATCCAGTTCCTCAAAAATGGCTAGTGACTCCAAATACGTCCATTATTGCATACAGTGAATTGAATAAGTGCATTCTTAGTGTGAAATAGTGTGTTAAAATAGTTTTTTTTTTTACGAAAAATGAGAAATATTAGTTCGCGCGTGCCAAAAGTTTGAAACAACACCATCTATTGTGCGATGTATTGAGTTATTTTGTGCGGAGTTGCGTACAGCGCCATCTGTTGTTGAGTAGCGGCGATGTTTAGTACCTGATATTGCCATGGAAGCCGGTTTCATACCGGTCGGTAGCGGCAATGGCGGCAACTTGCCGCAGGCCAGCTCTGTGGTGGCGCCACCAGCGAATGTTATTCGCGCGCCGGGATTGAAGCGCGGGAAGATGGAAGAAGCTATTTCGGATCGGGTAAGTGAATTATATTATTTCGATTTCTCTATTTCGTAGTCCGTCAAGTACACCACTAGAATATTCTTAACGAAAACAATATTTTAACAAAGCAATATTCTACTTGCTTCTTTAGCAAACCTCGATTTCTGCGGAATACAAAAGAGACAACAGAAAGCAGTATGTTCTGATCTCACAATGTCAATATTATGGACATTGTAACATTTTTACGATTCAAAACAAACATCAGTACTTGTTAAGAGTAGAATGGCTTAGAAACCTTCTTGATGGCGCGAAGCAATTTAAATATCGGGCATATATTTTCCAAAAAAACTTCAAGTGCACGTCGGTCGAATTGCATCGTACAGCGTCCATGCGTACGTTTAATTTTTATAAGTTTATAAGTTCACATTTTTAAGCGAACAAAATTGCAATGTTTTTAAATAATTACTCTTATTATTAATCGAATCGCGCTATCAGAAAGGCTGGTCACCTGTCTCACCGGGAGGAGGCTGAATGCGTGATGCAACGGAGACGTCCTCACGCCCCTAGCCACCGCAGGCGACGCCTGGGCGCGGGCTTGCGGACGGCGAGTAATGGGTAGCTTGCCGTCCGACGAGGACCACGCCCGAGTCGACGGCGCGTAGTGTTCCACGCGCGCCTCAAAGAGATGTCAGCAAAACTGGCGGGTTCCACTAGGGCCGATGCCGCTATAATCGCGGATAAATTTGAAAGAGAGTTACCGCGGCCCTGGCACAAGCAACTGAAGGAACATGGGTGGGTTTTAGTCAGTAAAAGTCTGACACGCTCTCCCGCTTTGCCCAGAACTCGAGAAGTCGTTGGATGATTATTTATACAAAGCAAAGAAATTATGGAAAGTCATTAACAGTATTTAAGCAACCGTTAATAAGACATATCGAATAGAAAAATTAGAAATTAAAAAATATATAGGAAAACAAAACGTAAATTGAAACCATCCATAAAAAACTGTGCAAAGTGATTTCCTCTGTTAAACTACTCGCATTCCCGAAGAAATGAAATACATAGATACTGCAGTCTGCGAGTTGGCAGACGGCATAGCTCAAGACGAACTGAGCGAAAAATTGGCGCTCCACTGCACCACTCGCGGAATTGCATTACCGAGCGCTAGCGGTATGGCTAGGGTTGCCAGGCAAACGGACATCAGTTACGTCACCGGTCAGTAACGTCAAAAATATAAGTAGGACATAAGCCCAACATGTCAAGCACGTCACAACTGGCGCGTCTCTTGTCATTCGTGTACAATCAGTGACTTGACGGTGACGTGACTAATTATTATTGATTTATAAGTTTATCCTCGCTATGGAACGCCTTGCAGCAATTACACCAAACTTATAATAAACCACTTTAAGTCCTGGTTTCCTCACGATGAAACTGTCGTTGACACACGATGACTGATGTGTCAATGAATCTTAAAAGCATCTATACGTAGTAAATACTCTTTGGATGCCTATCCAGTTTTGGCGTCCGGTGTGCCTTATATTACAATGAAAATCATTTATTAACCGACTTCAAAAAAAGGAGGAGGTTATCTATTCGTCGGAATCTTTTTTTTTATGTATGTTACCCGATTACTCAAAGACGCCTGTATCGATTTGGTATTCTTCTTTTGTTTCAAAGGGTATAATTCCCATGTGGTCCCATGTTCATCAGGTTAGGATTTGATGATGGGATCCTGGAGAAATTGACAGGACTCCTTAATGATAAGTATGTCACGGGTATCTCGAATAGATAACCGACTATGATTAGAGAATATGACTTTGTGAAAAAATTAATTTTAAAGTCGGTCCATAATTAACTGAGTAATCGGTGAACGTAAATAAAATAAAAACTTACAGGCGAACATAGAACCTCCTCCTTTTCAGAAAGTCGGTTAAAATCACTAAAATTCATAATTATTTGTTATTCAAGAAAAACCTAGATAATCTTGCATTGATATTTATGGTTTCAAAAATAAGTCAAGATATCCTTAATCGGAAACGGAAGCCCGATCTTTTTGCCCTAAAAGCCGGTTACTGAAACCGAATGATGAGTCCGGTTTTCCAGTTTTTTGATCAGCCAACCCTAGGCATGACTTATGCATAACTTGAAGAATTTCTTTGTTCTGAGATGTTGGTTTTGAGCAGAATTTCTGGTGCAGAAAATCTACTCGAAATCCAAACTCAAGAATAAATATGGATGGCCAAAAATAAGAGCAAAGAACGATGGACGTATTGTGTAAAATAGATTTGAATAGAAAAAGGCTGGAAAAGTTCATAATAAAAAAAAATGTCATTATGCGTACAGCTAAGGAGTGGAATTCCCTGCCGGAGTCTGTTTCCCGACAGCTACAATCTATAAGGCCTTTAAGTCAAGAGTGAATAGTTTATTAATTCTAGGCTGTAGGCAAGCGTGTTTCACCGTCGAGCACATCATCGCTTACCATCAGGCGAGATAGTCGTCAAGCGCGAGCCAATAGAAAAACATATAAAAAATAATGGGTGCCGTTCTGAAAAGACGCTTATTGGACATCGACGAAAAAGATCCCAAATGAATTAGGATAACGGCAAGAAGATGATGGTAATTTCTGGAAAGATAAGCATACATAATTATATGAATAGGCAGTTCTTTGGAATTATTCTTTTTGCTGATCAGTAATTTGGTCTGATTGCAAAAGTTCCATGCAAAGTATCAGTTTTAAGGCTTTTATTTAATTGACTATTACAAAGCTTTGATTTAGGTTTACCTGTCCCGCAGACGTAATTCGTAAGTGCGCAAAGAGTTCAAACTCTATCCAACCCACCAAATCGGCCAGTCACACAAAACGGAAATCCACATCGCGTCATTCATCTTGTATGTGATTGGTCGATTTGGTCGGTCGGATAGAGTTTGAACTCTATGCGCACTTACGCAATACGGCTGCCGGTATTTGTGCGTATGTAGGTAAACTTAGCTTCCAAGTTGAAATAAGTTTTAACCAATTTCCCGATATTCGATTGAGATCCGATCACAATGCAATTATTAATTTATAAAAGACTGTTTTAAAAAAAATAAAGTAATATAAAGTTTTGTTTTCATAAATAGTTCTGTTTTCTGGCCCGATTATTCTTACTCACTCAGAATTTCTCAAGACTGGCCTGCCTACCCTTGAGCCGGCTCAAGCTGTAGCTAGGCCGTACGGCGTTCACTCGAGAAAGAACAACACTTGAACTGCTCAAAGCGTTCTTGGCTCGTCAAAAGTCGCTTTTGCGCCTTGCCTTTTTATTACTTAGCCATTTCGAAACGTTCCTCTAAAAATAACTTTATTAGGTATTTATTTACTAAAACTTTATGCATAAGTATAGAGGCGGACTTAATGCCTTAGGCATTTTCTACCAGTCGACCTTAGGTTGGTGCAGAGATAAAACAAGGCAGGTGCAACTAAATTATTATATAATGCAACTGAATAATAGAGAAAAGATACGAAAAAAAAATTATTATGACTCTGTTTTAATCAAGAGTAGCTCATGGTTAAATAATAACAGCGGCACGGGTCGATATTTGAAGTAAGCAACGGTTGCCGAGGTTGGTCCATGGATGTGTGAACATTTTTGAAATATCGGGACTCCTCTTCAGCCGTTGGTCCCGGCTGTCATTTGTAAATCTTTGACAGTCATAATAACGGGGTAGTCAGAAGCCTGAAACCTGACAAGTCTTGCCAAGGGTTATCGTGTTACCCAGTTAATGGCTTGTGAAGGTCAGATAGTCAGTCGCTCCTCATAAAATACTGCTATCCAGCTGAATCCGGTTAGACTGGCAATAACCACAATAAAGTTGAGAAAGGGCTAGGCAGATTGACATGGCTCTGATTTAATAATCTGTTGCAGTTTCTCGGTTCTGAATTTGAATAATTCTTTCTTTTTTATTAGCGTGTCGATGGCACATACAGTTTTTAAATATTGTGTTTGTCCCAGTATTTAATGCTATTGGATGTCAACCAAGCCGATAGTCCGCTTGATGGTATGAAGTGCCCCATTCGCATATAATCACATTAAAAAAAAAAAAAATGGCTCGCGCTTGACCACTATCTCACCTGTTGGTAAGGGATGATGTGGACGACGGTGATATACGCTTGCCTAGAAATAACCTATTCACTCTTCATTAGATAGTAGCTGTCGGTAAACATAGACTCCGGCAGGGAATTCCACTCATTAGCTGTACGCATAATAAAAGTGTTTCCAAAACCGTTTTGTGCATATGGGTGGGATGCCCATCTACATTCCAGACAAAATGTCATCGGCTCTTAAGACAACAGACCCTTCAAACTGGAGAGCAGAAATCATGTCTGTCAGTTATCCATATAAGTTCACTCATTAATCTCTAATTAAGCTCATTCATTGATTTTCTACTCATTCATTAAAAATCTCATCGACGACAGTCATTCATGTCCACAAATTCTCGAACTACCGTCATTTGCTTGATGTACAAACAAGGCTTAGATTTCTTAAAATGTTTTAATACCCTCGCAGAATGGTCCGAGTGCTCGCCATGTATAGCCATGGGTCCCTGGCCCGTTAGTCGCGGCATTCTAAAGGGTAAAACGATTGATTCTTAGAACTATGCTTATCTCTAATTCGATGCGGTTAAATTGTGTCTTTAATTATGATCAAGTATTCTAAATGGGTATTTATTGAGCTTTACGTTTAGAAGAGAACGCATAATTGCAGCTTTATTTAGAATCAGTTACGCAACGCTAATAATTATGCCAATTAATATCCTAGTGTCCTCAATCCTGTACTATTCAAGATGCATGCTTAAATAATAAGTACCTGGGTGACCGAGCTCTGCTCGGGTGAAAATAGAGAAAACGATGTTTTCTAAAAATAAAACCTAGCTAGATCGATTTATCGCCCCCGAAACCCCCTGCATACTAAATTTCATGAAATCGTTGGAGCCGTTGCCGAGATTCAGATTAAATATATATAAAAAAATTGCTCGTTTAAAGGTATTACATATGGGAATTGGGAGTAGAAATAGTTCAGATTTTTTGCCCACTCAAGGAATTTCTCCTGTACCGTGGGTACGTTTACAAACATTTAAACTCACATATACAAACTGCTTTCTGTAGACCATGCAAATATTTGGTCCATGCGGTACACAAACCCGCGATACCCAGCACTGGAGCCAGTCGTTCAGCCACTGCGCCAACCGTGCCATGTCGTTTGTAGGGTATAGTCTGTCTGTCGTCAGTCACACCTGTGTGACAGTCTCTTTCATCCATTAGGAACATTTGACGAACCACACCTGACGCGCAACATGTTCGGCGACGTTGCCAGCAATGCTAGCTGGCGTGCAACATGATGCGACAAGACAACGTTACTAAACTAAAGGCCCTCGTGCATGGCATTCATGAAGACGAGTAATGCTCGAGAAACATGTTGGGCATCCTGTCGCGCGTCAAATCTTGCCTAGTCGATACGAGGCTTCAAGCTCGACGTGTCAGAATAACGCCCGGGTCGGTACTAATTTTTTTAAAGCCTTTGTAATACCCAGGATTACATAATTAATAGCTTATGACACTGTCGAGAGGGGCAATGGTGGTAGTTCCTGATATTAATCCCGTTGATGGTGGCTTATGTATCTGTTAGATATAATCTATGGGTGGTCTCCACAGACATAAGTCTATCTAGATGACGCGACTGTATGTACTTCGCGTGCCAAAAAACGGAGTAGACTTACGTTATTAATCGTAATCGGAGCATTTCATTTCGCATTATCGGCACCGGAAATCCACCGAAATCTAGAAAAAAGGCCTATTTATACCATTATTATTTATTTATTTATTATATATTTTATTGTACACCATATGTAACATTTATAAAGGAAACTTAAAACTAAAAACACATACAATGTTTACACAGAATTATAATAGATAACTATAAGTCCACGTTTCCTCACGATGTTTGCCTTCACCGTTGTCAGCTGTCCAACATAAGCTTAAAAAGTACGTATGAATTTGAAGAAGTCCCTTTGGTACTTGTCCGCATTTGAACACGCGACCTCAAGCACGAGAGACGAGGTCTTAACCACGATGATATTTTGAGCGTTAAGTCTGAAAAAGTTTTAAGCGGTGATGAATTTCTGCAGGTTGACCTTTGTTTTTTCTTTTATTTATTATAGGCTCGCGCTTGGCCACCATCTCACCTGATGGTAAGCGATGATTTGGTCGACGGTGAGACACGCTTCCCTAGAAATAACCTAAGCACTCTTGACTTAAAGACTCCTCGATTGTAGCTGTCGGGAAACACAGACTCCGGCAGGGAATTCTACTCCTTAGCTGTACACATAATAAAAGTGTTTCCAAAACGTTTAGTGCGTATGGGTGGAATATCCACCATGTACCTACCGATGGTGCATCGTCGTACTTCTGGTAGTCCGATGATGAAACGGGCTAGGTGGAATTAGATCGTGCAATTCCAACGCACACTCCCCGAAATGTAACCGATAAAAAACTGACAAGCTGGCAACTCGGCGACGGTGTTCAAGGCTCTGGAGCCTTGACTGGACCAGTGCCTCATCACCGATGAGCCTCTTAGCCCGCTTTTCGATCGACTCCATACAATGCATGGTCATTTTATTATAAAGGATGGTGGTAGACCGACTATAAAACAACATAAGGCTTATGATAGATTTAATGCCGTAATGAAAATAACTGTTCGGTTTAACAGTCTCAATTACTTGAATGGTTGTTTTAATAACTTTAAGTACCTAACTATCGTTTGACTAAAGTTTATGTCCAACTAAATACAGTCAACATCAATAACTGGAACGACTCCAAAATGATAGCTAAACGCAGTGATTACATGACAGCTGCCATTCCGACAAGAATCTTGTGCGATTGTGATAAAGTTTAATGTGTCTTATTTGTTCAGACCAAGCTGAACAGTCTGGTCGTCCCGATATCTTTTACACTTACTGTACAGCAGGCATACAGGTACTTTAGTAATTGCTAAAACTAATCAAGTAGAATGTACTAATTAAATTGTTATTATGCTCGGGAGTCGAGGCTTAATATTATTGCTGTTACGGTTGGTAATGTTGGGCTTTAAAGCCTAATTACCAGACAGCATTGGGTGTTATGTATTCCCCTATGTATCTGCCTCGGGGTAGTCATGGGCTCTCGGGTTAGGTTATGTGTTTGGGTTCTGCCTTCAGTTATTTCTTTCTTTCTTCTGGTCGAGGACTAGATTTAGCAGTAGGCTCGCCTCTTTAACATAGCTTAGTGGCATTCCTTCGAGACATTTCAATTTATTATTTTATTTATTTACACCGATAAGCGATTTTTCACATGGACGCAATGTGATGCAATTCGCACTTGTAATTCGATTTACTTGTTCGATATCGCTTCTCAACGCAATTTAAATCAGGGATGGAAAATGCCCGATTTTTAGGGTTCCGCACCCAAAGGGTAAAAACGGGACCCTATTACTAAGACTCCACTGTCCGTCTGTCTGTCTGTCTGTCACGAGACTGTATCTCATGATCAAATTTTCATAGATGATGTATTTATGTTGCCGCTATAACAACAAATACTAAAAACAGAGTAAAATAAATATTTAATTGGGGTTCCCATACAACAGATGTGATTTTTGTGCAGATTTTGGTACAGAGCCCTACGTGCGCGAGTCCGGCTAGCACTTGACCGGTTTTTTTTAAATCTAATAAAGCAATATTTAAAAAAATCCTAATTAATCATGATTTGTTTGATTTTTCTTTTTATCATACAGTTTAACTCTATTTTTAGATTTGCCTAGTGGTTAAGCAATAATTTGGAACGATAGCTCTTTCAGCTGCTGTGGAAAGAATGTTTTTCACCTTTGGAATTGTTCATAGTAAATTAAGAAACCGACTGGGAATTGAAAAGGCTGGAAAACTAGTTTTTTTTGTCATAATAATTATGGTATTGATTCCTCAGATGTTAAAGACTCTGTAACGTATAATCTCTAAATCTGTTTTTTATGTAGATTTTTATGAGAGAAAGTAAAAATTATTACACATTTGATTAAATCATTGATTTTTATTATTGAAAAATCATTTTGATATAAATTGATACAATCGTGCCAACCCTGATTTAAATGCGTCGCGCATTTAGTAAGGTCCCTTAGGCCGGGACTCCACCAAAGCAGAGACGAGACGAGCGGAGAGGAGATGTTTTTTAAACAACCAATAGAATTGTGTTATTGACACATCTCCTCTCCGCTCAGCTTCAGTGGAGATCGCTGTGCGGAGATGTGTAATATTTGTATGGCGCGATGGAAGCGGAGATGTGAGTTGTGCCCGGACGACACTCAGTGGAGACGAGAGTTGTGAGCGGCGTGCAGTGAGCGATGTCATCCTCCCCCTCTCGCCCGCCAGCAACCCGCAGAGCCCCGCGCGCCCGCCCGCCCAGTGTTGCCACCTTGGTGATTTTGTCACTAGATATGGCGATTTTTCAGAGCTCTTAGCGACTTTTTTTCATTGTTTAGCGACTAATAAATTTTTAGCGATTTTTCATTATGGAATTTGGCAACAGTTATTTGAGTCGCACTAAGCACTCAACGCCTCGCACCCGAGCCTAAAAACATCTCTTCTCGCACAGCACACAGCACACCGCACACATCTCCGCTTTGGTGGAGTCCTCCGAGCTGAAAAACATCTCTTCTCGCACAGCACACAGCACACCGCACACATCTCTGCTTTGGTGGAGGTCCGGCCTTAGGCCCGTTATCCACCAAAGCGGAGAGGAGAAGAGACGAGAGGAGATGTGTTTTGAATAACCGGATTTCGTTATTGCCACATCTCTCCGGTTATCTTCGGTGGAAAGGATCAAGAGGAGAGGAGATGTCTTATTTTGCAATAGAATTTTGTGCCGCGAGCAAGTTAGCGGCGCGGCAGAGCGGAGATGTGTGTAGTCGGTCGGCCGGGTGACGCCTGCGCTTGCGCGCCCCTTTCCCCGCAGGGCGTCTTCCTTTCGTAGACAACAGTTGACTGATTTCGAGCTCTCACAGCTCACATCTCCTCTCCGCTACGCATCTCTTTTCAGCTTTGGTGGAAATAACCTGTCAGCTTCGCAGTACATCTCCTCTCCTCTCCGCTTTGGTGAATACCGGGCATTAGACATTACTGGTGAAATGTGGGTGTACCCACACAACTGTCTTACCATTCGAGGAATACAAGAGTATTGTGTTGATCCACGTTTATTTAAAATATGAAATGAATATGTGAAACACTTTATCTGCCACGCCCAGATTAACATTCAGTTGTTTTACAAACATACGTACATAACGACGTTACTGATCGAATTACCCTTGATATCGCAGAGGACATTCGATATGACACAAATATGGATATTTGCATTACTGTTTCATTAATCATGTCGGTACTTAATAATCGGCTCGGAGCTCGTGGCTAAAGTATTAACAGCCGCACCGATTGTTCTATAAGGTTAAGTAACTTGCCGAGGTCGGTCCGTGGATGGGTGATCATCCAATAGGTACTTACCGAAACTCCTCCGTGCCTCGGAAAACATTTAAAACCGTTGGTCCTGGCTGTCACTTGAAGATCTTTGACAGTCGTCACGGGTAGTCAGAAGCCAAGCTTGCTTTGCTTGCATTCATTGCTTCATAATAATATGTTCAACAAGTAAAACTAAAAAAAGATTAAAAACCCCCGAGACATTTTTATTTCATGTTACATGATTTATTTAGTAGTAGACACGCTTCGATTGACAATCTATTCCCTGATTCAAACAGTAAAACGCCCATAACTTTAGAACGGCTGAACCGATTTTTATCAAACATAGCTAAGAACACTCTCGATTAAGTCACCATTCAAACAAAAAAAAACGGAAACAAAATCCGTTTAGGAGCAATGATGCCACAGACAGATACATAAGCACACAGGTACCCACTTTATACTTATATCACGAATACTAATGACGGAATGAAATGGAGCGCGCGTGCATACAAACATTTACGCAATGAGGGCGCTGGTCTACGCGGTTACCTACATTGTCCTTTAAAGTTATCAAATGACCCCTTCGTTACAACCTTCTTCAGGTCATCAGTCTGGCTGGAGGACATCTTACAGTACAAGCCGTTTGAAAACGCAGACTCCAAGCAGTCCCGAATAGAGATATCGAAATTCTAGACATTTTCAGGCAATGCCAATGAACTTCAGTCAACGACCTACCTACAGTACGCGACCTGCGATAAGGCTGGTGGTGTTTCTGACACACACTGTCTCAATGGTATCACAGAGACGAAGCTAAACTTTTCCAACTCCCATTTGCCCTATCTTCTTGAAGTGGGCATGCGGATGCTGAGACATTGTTTTTCGTGTAACCGGACAGCAAACGAGATAAAAACTGTCTTTGATAAAAAACTGTGGTCTTTTTCATCAGTTTCACTTCACCAAATGATACTTTCTGAGTGCAAATGATTGCATTGTTTATGCAAATACTAAACTCGCTATATGTACGCCTATAATATTTGGAGTTCCCTCGATTTCTCCAAGGTCCCATCATCAGATCCTGACCTGATGACCATGGTACCACCTGGAAAGTATAGAATTTTCCAAATCGGTCCAGGCGTCTTTAAGTAATCGGGGCAAATACATTTAAAAAAAAAATACAAATTGAGAACCACCTTCTTTTTTGAAGTCGGTTAAAAATAGTCCACCAGATGGTAAGTTGTAGCTACTGACTTTGCACATCTTTAGTGTCAAAGGCGTTACAGATGTGTTGCCAGCTCAGACACAAAAGCTGAAAGTTCTCAATTGCTTTTACGCTTGTAAGTACACCGGAACACAACAGCGCTGGTGGCAGAATTTGGTTAAATAAAATGTCGAAATCATGAAGAGATATAGTCTTGACATTATTAACCCTTCTTATGTCGAACGCAGATCTACGCGAGACACAATGGCTTATTAATTGTTTCAATTAATTACGGCGTACAAGGGGTTAAAGGCGTTCTCAACTTTGTCTCTGCGATGCTTCTAGTATTTGAGATATCAAGAGGTAGGTGCAAGAAACCACTTACGATCATTTGGGCCGGTTTGCTTGCCATCCAAAACCATATGACAGTATTCTAAATGATTTACCGGGGTTATCCATCTGGTACTTCTCAGGAGCAGCTCGAAGTCTGGACTTGTGCTTGGTCAGTGGCTATAGGCTCGTACCCTATTTACATGGGACTTATGAATAACTGGCGAAATGATCTCTGTCTAACCCTTCGAGGAGTACAGGACTGATATTATCTTTGAGTGTAGAGTCTGATAAAGTAGGTACCATTAAATTGCGTATTCACATAGGCGCAGATAAGACTGCTAGAACTACATAACAATACGGTCGCGGTGGCATGGTGATCCATGGCTGACCATCTCATGTGTGTGCAGTCGAAAGTCGGCGCACGTAACACACAACATCCGTCGAGTAATTCTAATGACACATTAACAAGTGATCCCACGTGAATGGGGTTGCCAGGCTCAAGAATAAGATATTATGTGTACTATTTTTTATATAAATTAAATTAAAATTAAATTATCATTTATTTCAGGAAGTTTTTCCCATATTAAGCACTACAAATTACACAGAATATACATACATAAGAATGCATTTATATAAATTAACACATTAAAAACATTGCATAAAAAAAATTAAAATCGGTTGGTTTATTGCAAAGTACAATATAATAGTTGTCAGGTTAAAAGTTATTTAATAATTCATTTAATAAAATAATTATAATTATAAAATAATTGTCACTTAATAAATGGTGACGAACTGGCATGCAGGTGCATCCACCTCCAACAACACCGAGTCCCACCGCTCGGACAACACGCTCAGGATACTGTTAGATCTGCGATAAGAACAGTACGTAGTGACTGAACAAGAAAAACTATTTAAAAGGTGACAGTACTCATAAATAAACACAATATAATCAATGGGAACAAGTCTTAAATCTTTCAGTTGCCTTTTGAAAACCTTGTCTTAAATGGCCACGTCATACGAAGTAATGTACAGGTGGCAAATACAGCTACATAAATTTTACAATAACTGATTTCATAAGGTCCGCAAGAGATCACCGTTTTCGTCAGGATCTCATCATCCTCCTGTCCTGTCCATATTTAATATTTGCCTTTATACTTTTCATTTCTTCACATTACGTGTCCATTCCAGAGTAACCGGCTTGGTTCGTTAATGCCTCAGCTCTTCTGACACAGGCGCTAATTTTTATCTCATTCCTAATCGTATCCATTCTGTTCACACCAGAAACACCTCTTAGCGTTATCATCTGGCTGTCGGATTCATCTTTGCCCAATGTTGTACGTATTTAATTTCTAACTATAGCAACACTGGTCTCCCGGCGCACAATCCACGCTCTTCTACTAACTAACTAAGCCAGTGTCGGTAAACGCTTGGTCGCGTCCGCACGCGTGGTGTCCTCACAATCGGTAATCACCGAAATTCACACATTAGTCGAGTCCCCCAATTAGTCGGTCACCTCCCCACGTGCCCTGTGCAGTGTCAAACAGTGATAAGTGCTAGTGATGTGACGCAAACTAGTGTTGTTATTCGTTTGTTATTTAGAAAGGCGTTCGTAATGCAAGTATGTGGAGAATGCAATCGTTTTTAGTTAATCTAGGTCTTATTAGTAAAGTGTTTGAAAACATGGTATGTTGACAAAATATTGGCTGTTGAAGGCTTTGGAAAACAGGATGGGTGCCTGTTTTTCTCGAGATTGTCTCGAGGCGTAGTTTTGTAGGGTAGAATAACATACATTCTTGTGTTCCAGTTTACTTTAGACATTGGCAGAATAGTCGATATCGGATTTGCTTGCCGTATAAAAATATAGACTAAAAACACGGTCAGACAATCAAGACACCACATTCCACTAGGTTAATTAGAAGAGATTCAGTGTTCTGTCGATTGCCTTTTTTTGACAATGTACGGCAAATTGTCAAAAACACACTATTTGTTTACCCACTAAACTGTTGGTTGTATAATAGTAGAATTGGATCCATGTTTTTTTTTAATAACTTTGCCCCACACTAGGAATTTCTCCTTTATCGTGGATGCGTTTACAAACATTTAAACTCAAATACACAAACAACCAGAGCCTGGTTGATTCGGATTGATCTTTCCAGGTATGCTGGGCTGCCTAATAAGCTTATCAGACGTAAGCCACTGGTCACGTACACAGCTGACCGGTTAATTTCCTACTTAACGGTCGTAATTAACCCTTTCCCCTTCATTAAAATTAATTACTAAGAAGATAACTCGTTTATAAGCACAGTGTTACAATGTTATAGTCATTCGTGTCGTTCTACTTGAAATTGTATGATCACATAACATCGATCCTGTATTCTGAAGGGTACGGCAAAGTAATAGGTATAATCCTGATGAAAAACCGAATAACACTGCCCACATGGAATCTAACCTATGCAATCGCGTGCTCGCAACCACAAGATCAAAATGCAATCATCACTGATATTCTCAAGCTGTAACGAGTATTCTACCAAATAACATGATTGTATTTGCATGTTTCATTTAACACCTTTAAACAAATTATTGTAACCAAAATATGTATTCAGATAATAAACCATGAACTTATCCTTATTAAGAATCGTCCAACAACGTTTTCAACGAACTGTATTCGTCAAATATCGGTATATTTTATGACTAGCTGTTTGCCGCGACTTCGTCCGCATCAAACTTGTGAAACTAAAAAAAAACAACAGTTCTTTTTTCGCGTATCCTTGATTATTTTTCTAAGATTAAAACATCCTAAGTTATCTATACTAATAATATTAAAAAAGCGAAAGTAACTCTGCCTGTCTGTTACCTTTTCACGCTTAAACCGCTAAGCCGATTTAGTGGTATTGAGATAGTTTGAGACCCTGGGCAGGTTATAGGATAGTTTTTATCCCGAAAATCATCCTTTAGGGGATGGTAGAAGGTTTTTTGGTGAACTAATAATTTCTCAAGTATGGCGGTCCACACACCTATAATATTATGGCGCGATATAAAACAAAAGGATATTCAAAGTACTAATGCTACGCAGACGAAGTCGCGGGCATCAGCTAGTTCTTTATAAAATCATCTAGGTATCTTCCAGTGAAAGTCCCGTCAAAATCGGTCCAGCCGTTTCGAAGCTTGGCCGGATCAAACAAACAGACAAAAATTTGACGTATTTTTTTTCTTCATATGCATTTAATAAGAAGCTATTATTTTGATATTGCAAACAGACACTTCAATTTTATTTATTCCCATAGATGTTTCCTTTGCGTGTAGAAGTGCGTGTCCAATCGACGCATT
The DNA here is from genome assembly GCA_947562075.1 of Orthosia gracilis. NCBI lineage: Eukaryota > Metazoa > Arthropoda > Insecta > Lepidoptera > Noctuidae > Orthosia > Orthosia gracilis. Next base: position 10,480,614 of record OX387267.1, read on the forward strand.
CGTTGTGAAATATCAGCTGATTGTGACAGCATCAGCTGTTCTGTGCACGTACTTATCTAGTGCACTGGCTGTTCGATAGTTTATTTTTATTTTTATAAATGTTAGGCTCAAGTTTGACCACTTTCTCACCTCATGGTAAGCGATGATGTGGTCGATGGTGAAGCACGCTTGCCTAGAAGTAGCTTATTCAATCCTGACTTAAATACGCCTAGGTTGTAGCTATCAGGAAACAAAGTCTTCGGCAGGGAATTCCACTCCTCAGCTGTACGCACCATGAAAGTATTCGCAAAACGCTTTGTTCGTATGGGTGGGATGTCCACCATGTACCGATGGCGCGTTGCCGTACGTCTTGTAGATTTCGGTTAGATATAACCATATGACATATTCAGGTTGTCATATGTTCGCGGACGAATTGAAGACGTTCATAGGCACTAGACAAGTGTAATTCGACGTCAAGCGATGGCGGTGGTCGGAATGCCAAAATTTGGGATTGATCACGAGACATTTCGATACTGTTTGACGTTCTCATACATTTCTGACATTTTTAAACCTCGACGGAAAAAGCGGGATGTCATAAGTTTGACGTGTGTACCTGTGTGTTGGTGTATTTGTGTATCTGTCTGAGGCATCATAGCTCTTAAACGGATTTTGATTTCGTTTTTTGTTTGAAAGGTGACTTTATCGAGTGTGCTTTTTGCTATGTTTGATGAGAATCGGTTCAGCCGTGATGTATATCTTCCAAAGTAAAACAAATAATATATCGTACAAAACCAAGTATTATTAATATATTTTCTGTATAGTTACCGTCCTCAACAAAATTCCGGCATTTGTCTCCCAACAAACTACCGATAAGATAACCCTTTAGTTCATCTCTTAAAACATAACATCACACATTCATGCCTGTAGATGTAGGCAGAAATGTACCTGTTGTACACATTGACCTGGAAGTGCAGGTCCTGCGGCTCCTAGAGCATCGAGTTAATTGTTTTCTTGGGTCAAGCCTGCCACATTAGCGGAGGAATAAAAAAAATACATGATTTCCAATTAAATCCCAAGACCAATAGACACAAAGAAGGGTATACATCGAGGGTAAGCCCAGTTGACAAGGGCCACGGATTAAAAATAAAACTAATATTAAGGGGTCCTAAATTGTGAGCTGCTTATCTCCATGACCTGAAGAATTAGTGGCCAAATAATAGATAACAGTTGTACGGGTCGATCTTCAAGGTTAAGCGTCGCTTGCCGAGGTCGGTCCGTGGATGGGTAACCATTTTTACATAGCAAGCGAGTTTTCTCCGTTCGTCACAAAGCACGTTAAGCGTTGGTCCCAGCTGACATTTGAAGGTCTTTGACAATCGTTATGGGTAGTCTGAAGCCTGAGATCTGACACCAGCCTTGCCAAGGGCTTACCCAGTTACTGGGTTAAAGAGGTCAGACAGGCAGTCGACTGGTAATCAGATAAATCCGGTTAGACTTGCTAGGCAGATTGATATCTCCATGACCTATAAAAGATCCCCAACGTCCTTTAACCCGACCTCCAGGCTCGCGTAGGATCCCCACACGACTTCACGTCCCTCCCACAAGCATTAATGAAATTTCTCAACGTGGGTTGGTAGACCTTAAGCCTCGAAGGTCACATAATTGACACACAACTCGCCTTTATTTCAAACTGTGATGTAATGTACTACGAACTAGTATTAATAGAATGAAAACCGGTTTTCGGTAATTGATAATTTTACGAGTGTCGTTTTATATAATTTATGTTGGTTTGAGGTGTCATGGTGGTCTTGCAATAACTGATATAGAAGCAATGCACGTGTTTGACTGAATCACGTATCTTCTTTTATTTATCGGAAAGTTCCGCCGTGGTTTGACGTACAAGTATGTCGTGGTAAGTACTCCGTAGTCCGTACCTCATGGTATCGCCTCTTTCTCTTGGTGTATCCAAACTAATATAATAAATGCGAAAGTAACTCTGTCTGTCTTTACCTTTCACGCTTAAACCGCTGAATCGATTTGGATGAAATTTAGTATGGAGATCATTTGAAACCCTGGGAAGGATATAGGATAGTTTTTATCTCGGAAAACATCCTTTAGGGGGTGAATGGGGGGATAGAAATTTTTATGGTGAACTAATAATTTCTTAAGTATAGCGGCCCACACCTAAAATATTATGGCACGTTATAAAAATTAGGCTATATTCAAAGTTACTCGTATTATGGCATGATATAAAAATTTGGCTATTCAAACTACGAATGCTACGCAGACGAAGTCGCGGGCAACATCTAGTTATATAATAACATAATATCTAACATATCTTACTCTTTGTTAACTTTAAAAATCAGGTAAAACCTTTGTTTCGAATACCTATACTTTAAGACAACTCACTTGTGCTCCCACTAGTTAGCGACCTGCATTGCACTCTTATTACGTAACTTCAAAAAATGGCGCACGCCTGCTTTGCTTGGTCTAAAAATCCGTCTACTCGACAGCGTAAAACACGCAATGAATACTGTCGAGTTACCAAAATGAAAGGGCACGTGCGTGCTTTGAACTGTCAAAACAGTTAGCCACCTGGACAGCGCTGTCGTTCGCCTCTTAAACACTGAAAGCTACAGGAGGTTTAATTCTGAAAATTCCAAGATTTATTAAATTAGAATCTTATTCATTCATACTTCTCCAGAAATTCTTAAATTTATCTAGCGTGCAAACATAATGTTTATTCTTCAAGATAAACTTAAGACACAAGATAAAACTAATTGTTTTTCCTCTTATTTGTAGCTGCAATAATAAACCTTAGTTTGTAATAAAATAAAAAGCGAATACGACTGACAGACAGGCACTTAATCCTTTTATATAATGCGAATGTTGTATAAAAACTAGACGAACTAACCTTATATGACTTTATCGGGTTTAGTGAGAAGTAAATAGAACTTGTCTAAACAATTATGTCTGGGGTAGTCATTCTAAGTTTTTTTACTGCTCGTTCACACAAGGGTCCGTTTTACAGGTCCGCTTGCTTTATCGTATACGTTTTTATTCGGCGCTGACGTATGTAGTTGTATGAGCGAGTTCACACACAATGACATGACCAATCAACAATGAAATGAATCCAGTAAAAAATACCGATCCGTCAAAAATATTAGCTGTCCGTTTTACAGGTCCGTTTTATCGTATATGTTTTTATTTGACAATGGCTTAGGTAGTTGTATGTGCGGGTGAGTTCACACAAACAACAGTATTAAAATACCGATCTGTTTTATCGGACGTCCATCCTTGTAGAAAGTTAGTTGGTGTGAACATTACCCCTAGTAGTATTTTATGACAAGCATGGAGTATTGACGGATCCGTTAAAACGATGCTGTAAATGCGGTGTGAACATCACATCCAGTAGCGACAGATCCTAAAAAACGTACCCCTGGCGCCCTCTTCTTTGCCCGCCTGCGGTCTCCCTCCTCCTTCGGCGATAGCCGGGTGCACTGGGACATCACCACAACCATGGACCATGCAGCGTGGACGATAGAGTCCCCGATCTATCGTCCGCTGACCCCATTTGAGTTGGCATCGATACGGCATATCGCCGCCTGCACCGTCCTGCCCAGCTGCGACGAATCGGGTCAGCGAGAGTGTCACCCTGACCCGCTCCGCCGCTTCCTTCTGCGAGACTATGTCTTCGCAGAAAGACGCAACTACCTCCCACGCCGTTTACTGCCGAGTGCCACCATAGTCCTAACAACGGCCGGCAGCGACAGGTGTTCCCCAATTTCTGCCGCCAGAGCACGGCGCTGCGCCTCCCAGGCAGGGCACTGCTCGAGAATGTGCAGCGCCGAGTCCTGGCTGCAACCGCACTGGTGTCACACGGGAGTCGCATCCCGCCTTGCCACTGTGTGCAGGTATCTGCCAAAACAACCATGCCCTGACAATACCTGCACTAAACGGGAAGGACAGCGTCCCGCATCGCCTCCGAACCCACTCCTCTAGGATTGGCTGGATAGCCTCAACAGTCAAGTGACCGGCGCTGGGAGTCCCAAACCTCTCCGCCCATTGGCTCATGATGGCAGCCTGCGCCTCTCTGCGCCACCTTATCACCTTCAGGAGGCAGGCCATTGCCGCTCTCCATGCGAACTGCCACATTTCGTTGGTAAACTTCGGCGAGCTCTCACGCCTCCAGATCCCACGGTTATGTGTGTGATTGTGCGGTATACGTGTAACATCCCTGGGGACCTGGTGCCTGTCTAACATCTCCTAACTTAATTTATCTGTCACGATCCAGTACAATTGTCGTAAGTTCTCTTTGTTGCCACATTCGTTACAATAAGAAATTATAAACATAATTTTTAGTAGCATATCACGACCCTGTTTACGAAGATTAGCATTATGCAAGGTCCAATTGCCTTTTAATATCTATGTAGGTATATGAGAATGACATCAACGATTAACAAATCACCTATATTTAGTATGGTGTAGGTAACTATACCACCATGTATCTATACCTAGGTGCTTCGATCATGGCGACTGTTCAAGGTGACAAAGATTAATATGCGAACTATTGTTGTTTGATGGGGTTTGTAAATTAAAGCAGTATATAGTGTGCTAAGTCACGTTTAATCATTAAGGGGGAGGTCACCTTTCCTTTTGACTGGCTCATTGGTAGCAAGGTTTTCTGCTAAGCATGAGATCCTGGATTCGATTGCCGGGTCGGGCATATTGGGTTTTCAGTAATTTTACAGACCCGTTTTTCAGAAGTCAGCATCTAAGTTTTAAGTGACTTGAGTATTGAAAACGGTATCGTCTTGGCGTGTGCACTGTCGTGCCCCCAGCCGGGCGAGCACGGCCTACTGTGACAGGCTTGAGTCACACATTTTTATCACAGTTTCGTAGCAAAAACCGTGACAAAATGCGTAACTCAAGCCTATCACAGAGGCCGTGCTCGCCTGGCAGGTTTCCCGTTATGTGAGTGTAGGTAACACTTATTAAAAGAAAAAGGTTGTCAGAGACAGCAGATTTTTTATATACATGTTTTCGGTCTTGAATCATCAAAAACACACAAACCAACCTGGAATAATGGATCCTTGACTCAGTATGAATGAATAGAACTGTAGTTTTCGAATATCACATTGTTATAACTTTTCAATATGATTTATTACTTCGAAGACTTGTTTAAGTATCATTTAATAGCCGTTGTTATATTATTTGCGGCTGCATGTCAAGGTGCTTTGCATACGTTTGTAGAAGGTACGTCGATGACGCCAATGTTACTTTGAAATAGCTGCATAGTTGCATAACAAAGCGAGGTAGGCTGGTGTTCTTACCAACCTTTTGCCCTTACTTTTCTGGAAAGTACAGTGCTAGCTGTTGCCCGCTACTTCGTCTGCGTAGTATTAGTACTTCTCATAGCCTATTTGTTTATAACACACAATAAAATTGTAGGTTTGCCATACAAACTTCTAAGCTCCTTACCACCCCCTCAAAGATGATTTCCCGGACAAAAATTAATATATAATAAATTCCAGGGTCTCGAGCTATATCCATGCATAAATTGCATGCATTTCATCTAAATCGGTGCAACGGTTTAAGCGTGAAAAGGTAACAGACAGACAGAGTTACTTTCGCATTTATAATATTAGTTAGGATTGATAGGCTCCCATTTCACCACTATCTCACTTGATGGTTAGCGATGATGTGGTCGACGGTGAAGCACGCTTGCCTAGAAGTAACATAATTACTCTCGAGTTTATAACCCCTAGGTTGTAGCTATCAAGAAACAGACTCTGGCAACGCAAAAGCAAAAGCTTTCTGGGAATGGCTCCAAAAAAATTATAATAAAAGAATGCTAACAGCTTTTATGGTTAAAAAAGCGTACTATTCCATTGGTGAATTCTTAACAGACAACTCAAATCATACTAATCTTATAAATGTGAATGTAAGTTTGTTTGTTACGCTTTCACGCAAAAACTACTGAACCGATCATCATGAAACTTTGTACAGTACGCGGGGGTCAGCTAGTGTTTCACAAAGTGGATAGCAAGTTTCTGCTGAATCCCTGATGACTCTTCTTCAATGTAAATTTATTCCTAAAGCCGGTCTAAACAAAACATCGTACCGTCTGACCATTACAAATGATTGACAGAAATAGAACGATGTTTTAAATTCGTTTAGCGCTGTGGTGCAAGCGCGCCTACTCACTTATTCACTACCCACTTGTACCTATTACTTGAAACTAAATGAAGTGTGTAGGGCAGGGCACTTTGCTCGCAGAACGGATGGTCGATGGTGCCGAAAAGTTCTGGACCGCGAACGGGAAGACGTTGCGTTGGAAGGCCTCTCACTAGGTGGTCCGATAACCTGGTGAAGGTTGCGAGCATCCGCTGGATGCGAGACACACGGGACCGGTCAATGCGGCGACGCTTGGGGGAGGCCTATGTTCAGCAGTGGGCTGTCTTTCGGCTGAAATGATGAAGATTACAACACAATCTAGGGGTATTTAAGTCAATAGTGAATAGGTTACTTCTACGTCGACCTCATCATCGCTTACCGTTAGGTGAGATAGTGCTCAATCGCGTGCCTATTGAAGAAAAAAAAAAAAAGATTTATGAAATGAAGTCATTGCTATATCTATGTGTCCCTAGTCTTCTCTCAATTATTTTGGGGTCGGCTCCAACTCTATTTTTTTTTTTATAATCCTTGGGCTCGCGTTTGAGCACATCTCGCTTGATGGTAAGCGATGGTGTGATATAAGGTGACGTGCACGCTTGCCTAGGAGTAACCTATTCACTCTTGACTTAAAGACCTCAAGGGAACAAAGACTCCGGCAGTGAATTCCATTGAGTAACGGATGCATTAGATTAATTTAACATGGGGCGACTGCCTTTCTGAATCCTTAACCCAGTTACTCTTAACAAGATAGTATACTCCTTGGCAATACTCTTGGCAGATTTCCTGGCTTGTGACTACTCGTATCGTAACGACTGTCAAAAATCTACAAATGAAAGCCGGGACCAACGGCTTAACGTGTTTTCCTAAGCACATAGTAATTTTGTTATGTTGGTCACCCATACATCGGCCAATCGGCAAGCGTAACGTCTGATCCTGGCCGTCTTGTCCACGAGAAGGACCTCTCGGTCCACCAAGTAGCTGGCCAGGATCGCCCGCAGATATTGGGGCACTCCGTGGAACCGGAGTGCCTCCAATATGGTTGAGTGGGGCACGGAGTTGAAGATGCCGAATGACACCGCCAACACTCCGCCCCCCGACTCCACCGCCTTCTGCACCTGGACCTTCAGCAGGGCCAAGGCCGGCCATGATGATGCTTTATCCAAAAACTGCCCTAGAAAATCTTGTTAGCACAAATACCATAGTTTTCCTTGAAAACTCGGCACGTGATCTGACACCTATTTAAGTTATTCGTGCCCAAGTAGGTATTATGTAAATAAGCAGATTAGCAGCAGGAAAACAGATAAGTCTTTGTATGTAAACGTAGCATGTCATTTAAATAGATAATTGCATCTTTGTGTGTTTACATTACTATATAGTCTCCGGCATGTAACTTGGCAAGGTTTTGGCGTAGTGGAGATAAGTTTCCGCTTAGTGCGCGAACTCAACCACTATATGTATAGAGCGAACGGAACGTGGACGCGACGGGATTGATCAGTCAATCCTTTTTTCAACTGATCACGCGCTCGCAAAGGTGCTAAACGTTTCCCGCATCCCGCTTGGTAACCAAAGAGACCTAAGAAACCGCTCAAGAATCGCGCATGAAGGGTCCCGTACGTATTATCGCAAAAAACGGCAGAAAATACATTTATTGTATGTGAGCCCCACTTTTTTATATTTGTTGTTATAGCGGCAACAGAAATACATAATTTGTGAAAATTTCAACTGTCTATCTATCACGGTTCATGAGGTACAGCCTGGTGAAAGACGGACAGACGGACAGTGTAGTCTTACTAATATGGTCCCGTTTTTACCCGACTGCCGAAAGAGGGTAATGTGTTCATCAGTCTATGTATGTATGTTTGTTCCTATGTGGCGTCCTAGAGACCAAACGCTTTGGTCGATTTTGATGATTCTTACGTCAAACGTTTCGTCTTAACCCTGCGAGTGTCACTGGCAACTTTAAAGTTGGGAAATAGAAAAATGGCGAATTTTGGGCGCCATATTGTGAGGGCCCAAATTTCTTTTTCTTTCAATCTCATCGTGTAGGGTATCAAAATAAAGGGTTTTAAGTGGTGATTACAAAAATATATAGCACTTATATGTTCAAATGTACTTAATTGTAAAAAGTTGTGAATATAAAAAATATTTAAAATAACAAAGATCCCGACTGCTTAAAAAGCGAACTAAAAAGACCTAAAGAAGAAGAAAATCATGCTATGCAGTCGGTGGATACATCTGGTTTTGGTCAGCTAGCTCGCGCATATGTATCCTCCGACTGCACAACATGATTTTCTTCTCGTTTACATCTTTTTAGTTCGCTTTTTAAGCAGTCGGGTTTCTTGTGATTTTTAAATATTTTTTTACCCTGTGGGTATGGAACCCTAAAAACGACTTGTGCGCATCTAAAGACTCTTGCCAACTTTAGTGCCGGCAATTATACCCAGTATACGTGCATAGATATAGCACGATAGGCCTTTGGTGCCGGCTGTCATTTCCATATCTTATACAGTCGTTACGGATAGTCAGAAGCAAGTAATCTGACACCAGTCTTGCCAAAGGGGTACTTTATTACCCAGTTACTGGGTTGTGTAAGTCAGATAGGCAGACGCTACATTTAAAATACTGGAACGCAGCTGTATTCGGTAAGCCTGGAAGAATAACCCAACGTAGTTGTGTTATTTGGGAAAAGGCAGGCATGATTGTTTGTCTGTTACGGCAGTAGATTAGAAGAATCTGGGTCTGAAAAGTCGTTTCGAAATTCATACACGACGCAATGAGACTGTTTGGTTTCAAACATTAATTATAACATTAATCGTTGTAGTAGGTTGTTAAGGTCGTAACAGCCACACAGTTAATCCGAATTTGTGTCAGATTACACGGATCCCAAGATCCAACCCACCATGTCTTCAAATATCTGCTATTCGATAGTTCGAACTAAAAGCAGATAGGTATTAAATAAAAAACTTGTTTACAAAAATATACTACCGACTTCCAAATAAAAAAAAACTACAAAATGAAAAATAACTTTATTTTTGGAAGTCGGTGTCTTACGTAAGTACCATTTTTTTGCGTTGTGGACACCTACTTCCAAAAATAAAGTTATTTTTCACTTTGTAGTTTTCTTATATGGAAGTCGGTAGTATTTTTTAACCGACTTACCAAAAAAGAGGAGGTTCTATGTTCGACTTCTTGTATGTATTTTTTTTCTTTTTTTTATGTATGTTCACTGGCGTGATGTTATGTTATGAAATGGTATAATCAATAAACAGACATGCGATTGCAGCAATCCCGAGAGGTTTGCTGTTATTTATTGAAGTGTGCCGTCGTATATCTTCAAAGTTCTTCATCAAATCTTCATCAAATTAAAATGGGACCAGTTTCGATATATACTCGTTCAAAAAAAAAAAATTTCAAAATCGGTCCACAATTGGCGGAGAACATAGAACCTCTTCTTTTTGGTAAGTCGGTTAAAAAACTAAAAACTTCGTCTTGTTTTGTGGAAAAGTATCCCCGGGATTTCTTAAACCGACAACTAATTTCAGTTATTCAAATAAGCGTCTTATTTTTCATCTTCAACGAATAATAATTTTATTTTCTGTTTATCCAAAAAAAAACGAGTTAATTTATATCGTACCCATTCTTTCACTTACCGGATGTACCCCACATTTTCAAACCAAGACACGAACACATAAACTAATCATTGCAAACATTACACATACGGACAAACATAACTGAATAATATAATGAAATGATAACAGAAGGCTTAGCGACGTCTTGAGTTTGTGTTTACCCGACTTCCTCTAAAGGTAGGTTATGTTTTTCTGTTGGACGTTTCATGGCGAAACAGTGATCCTACCTAATACTGTAACTTCCCGTGGATTCGAACCATCATCACTGCTCTAAAAACGGTGAGGGAAAACATCGTGAGGAAACTGCCGGCATGTCCTAGAAGCATAAAATCGAAGACGTGTAACATCCACCAATCCGCACTGGGCCCGCCGCGTGGTGGACTAAGGCCCATTCCCTTTCACAGAGAGCAGGCCTGTGTGCCAGCAGTGGGAACATCTTAATAGGCTGATGATGAGGTGATGAAATAATTTACACAAAGTAAAGCGCATACCTGGGTTCGAACCCACGACCTACAACTTGTGAGTCGTGGCCATTACCATTAGGCCACCACTGCTATCTAGATTATTCGAATCCACCATACCAACAGAGTTTCCTGATTAACTGACTAAAAAATATACACAAGTCTACCTTCTGTACAAGATGTAGTGGTAATTTGTACACAGCTCCAACTAAGAAATGATCTAACTGTTCTGCTGATCCACTTATCTCAATTTGCGCAGTGACGTCATCGTTTATGGCTGATAGTGTTGATGTATCATTACTGCACTAAACTAAAGTGGTGACTTGTTTGCTAAGGTTATTTCTGCTAGGTATGAATTTACATTTTCTTCTCCTTCTGACGCTGTAACAAATGTGGCCATCTACTGGGTCTAAACAGATTGATTAAATGTCAAAAAACCGTCTATGTATGGGTATAAAAACCAATAGAGAAGTATAGAAGAACAGAACAACATGTAGCACCGTACAAAATAAATTAGAACAAGAGCAAGATAATATGAGAATTATGAGAATTATGTTTTGACGCACCGCCTGGGTTTCTTTTTTAACTCTCGACGGAAAAAAAGGGCGTTATAAGTTTGACGTGTGTACCTGTGTATTTGTGTATCTGTCTGTGGCATCATAGCTCCTAAACGGATGAACAAATTTTGATTTCGATTTTTTTGTTTGAAAGTTGACTTTATCGAGTGTTCTTAGCTATGTTTGATGAAAATCGGTTCGTTGTAAAGTAATGGGCGTTTTATTACTGTTTGAATCTTGGTGTTTTCGCAAGATATCGTGTCATAATTAGGTACGTGTTAAATAGATTGTCAATCGAAGCGTGTCTACTATTAGATAATTTATATAGCATGAAATAAAAGCGTGTCGGGGTTTTATTACATTTTTGTATTTTACTTGTTTACCTAATAAAAAAAAAATGTCGCCGCATTATACATTAAATGCTCAAGTTACAGCTCGCCATCTCTACAGTCGGCATCTCTACAGTCGGCTAACTGATGTAACGAGAGCAGAGCAACCGGTATGAAACGCAACAGTCGTGTACGATTCACAAGCAGACGATACAGTCATGCTCTGGTGGCGTTACAGTCTCAAGGACGCGTCAAGTGTGGCTAACTCAATTAGTATGTAAGAAGCGACGCGGCTCTTGTAATTTTGGTTTCGTTTTTCGTTAAGAGCTGAAAGAAAATTCGGGTTTTGGAAGGCAAAACGGAGCGATGATTTTTACTGTACTATAGGCGCACTACTGACAAACTCTTTGGGGAATGCAGGCGTGTAACTGCACACACCGCTACGCTGCTGTTGGTGTGTTAAGGGCCTACATACGCTTTAGTGCCGTAAAATGGTAACTTTCTAAAGCATACTCCTTAGTAACGGCTAGGTTAAAATGTTTGAAAAAAATATATGTTTATTATTGTTTCATGATATTTTTCGCAACTTTTGGATACTCCTTCAAAACGACTTGGGTGCTTAAAAGTATTTTTACGCAGAAAAATTGATGGCTAGAATTTCTTCATAACTGACATAGCATAATGTAAATCAAATAATATTTTGCAGACAAAACTGTTCAAAAGGAGGTTCAATATTGATATTTTGGCATCGAGCGTGCGCACGGCCAGAACTGCGTTTACATTGGGGCGTATATATCGCCTTAAAACACGGTCAATACAACTGTGCACCTCGCTGGAATACTTCTGCATACCCGCGCGGACCCCGCATTCGTCCCGTGCGCCTGTAGCGAGGGTCGCGGCTTCGTCCTCGTGAAAAGTGGTTTATTCCCCCAAGGGTACATTACAATCAATCTGCCTAGCCTTTTCCCAACTATATTGGGGTCGGCTTCCAGCCTTACCGGATTCAGCTGAGCACCAGTGTTTTACGTGGAGCGACTGCCTATCTGACCTCCACAACCCAGTAACTGGGTAACACGGTACCCCTTGGTAAGACTGGTGTCAGATCTCAAGCTTCTGACTACCCATAACGACTGTCAAAGATCTTCAAATGACAGCCGGGACCAACGGCTTAGCGTGCTTTCCGAGGCACGGAGGAAACTCGGTATGTTGAAAATGGTCACCCATCCACGGACCGACCTCGTCAAGTGTTGCTTAACCTTGAAGATCAACCCGTGCGGCTGTTATTGTTTAGCCACGAGCTCCTCAAGGGTACATTACACCGGGATAAAAGGTAGCCAATAAATGTTACAGACTATATATCCGTGCCAAAGGACATGGCCAGAATTTGTATGGAGCTGTGCCCTAACAAAAAATATTCATGTACATTGACATACAGTACGTCGTAATAAAGCATAAAGGTATGGCTTTCCAATAGTTTTTGTTTTATGATCAGAGAAGAAGCGAGAGACACTGTATAAAGGAAACAAAAAAAATGCCTTATCATTTTGAATAGCAATGATGTCGCTAACTAACAGTTTAAGTGACAGTTGACAGTGACATTTGACAATGACAGTGACATTTGACAATGGCAGTGACATTTGACAGTAGCATTAGACAGTGACAGTTGACATTAAAAGATGAGTTGAGCGCCTTTCAGAATTTAGAAAATGTACGATAGATAAACACTCTCACTGCCGGTGTGCAGACTTTCGAAGCGCAATTCTATGAAAATGCATTCATAGAATTAAGCTTCGACAGTCAGCTAGTGAAGAAACAGTCAAAGATCAAAATACCATTATCGTTATCCCATTGATGTAACTATATTGGTCTGTCCTTTGAAATATTGTTTTAGGGCTTGCCGCGATAGCGTAGAAGAGCTTCGTCGTCTACTTATATTACTGGACATTATGACTTCCTCATAGCAAATAAGCAAAAAATATACAAATAGGATATGCAATAAAACACGAACATAGAACTTGAATGTTTTATTTAGGTATTTAATTAAATACCGTAATTAAGTACATACATTTGCTTAAAAATATCTACATCTAAATATTTTACAGAACACATTTTAAGAAAAACATCATCACTGCAATTACTCAGACAAGACACATTTTCAATTACCAAGCCTATTCATCTTCAAATACCAATAAAATGTTATCAAGAAATGAGGCTGGTGCCGTTATATTTGCTTGATGCCTGGCCCAGCCCAAATACCATAATAGCGTCATGACATGGCAACAACATCCAACAGTCCGATTTCCAACAAGGCAGCTACAACAATAGCCTAAAATGGCATCCAAAGGATTGGGTGGCCCCAATGGCTCCCTGTCAAACAAAATATACGAAAAATATTTTTTCCTGTTAATATGCCGAGACTTTATTCTCCCCCTCAAAAGATAAGGGCTATTGCCACGCACTTGTGCAATCATATTTTGGGCATTTTGCAATTCTGGACATACTTCCACTTCGTAAATACCATTATTCCTAACATGTTCTCCATAGTATGAACGGGCTTGCTTTACTTGATAAGGCCCAAGGGACACTAACATTAATTGCTCATAAGTAAATTGAGGGAAATTCTCTAAGTCAGGTATATTTGCATCAATTCTTTGAAACATTACTCGCCGTCTATTAAGATTTTCTTCAGCAACATACTCAGCTAAAAAATTACGGGCGTGCAAGTAATGCCTAACTCTATTTATAATATCTGGAGCATCAGTCCTGTCTATGATTAGTGGATGGAATCTGTTGATGAGGGCTGCACCAATTTTAAAATCGGTCATTAAATGCTTAGATGCAACATTAAAAAAATCTTGTCTGAATAATTTGTAATCACGCTTGAAGCGACCATTTACCACCTCTACCACCCATCTACACAATGTGACACATCGGCTTTTGTTAGCCTGCATAGTTGTTAGTTGTTGTTGACCTGGGTCAACAGTTTCAGGCTTATGAATTCTATAATTGCAATACTCTAATAAGGGTATCGCATCCCTAAACCCTCTATCCAAAATAAAAACATCATTTTGCCTGTAGAAAGTCCTCATGGGGCTTTCGGGATTTTGAAATAAATCAGTCATAATATCTGCATCAGTTTGTGTGGCAGCATAAGGCCCTACAACATCTACTATATGACCATCTGTGCATACTATCATGAATGGTTTAACCAAGTTTTCATATTTGTGAAGACTGTAAGTTTGTTTCTGATAGAGATAGTTGGCACTTTTTTGAATATATATATAAGTCCCATCACAAACTGAAATAGCGGGCCTGGCTTCTATTGGAAGTTCTTGATTGCCATATAATGCATTAGGAATAGCTAGATTTCTTTCTGCTATTTGCTGTGGTGTTATATGCTCTAATCCAATGTGCCTTGGTACAAAATGTTCGCTTAAACATGACCTTACTTTGTTCATGTGTGACTCTAATGTTGATCGGGACATGTTAAATAGTGAGGCCAGCCTTCGATTACTCTCTCCAGTTCGAAGTTTAATTAAATAAATGGCTAATGCAGTTTTCGGTTCACTAACTAGATTTTCCATAGGAATTTCATTATACAATGCTAAAAAATCTGTCACTGTAAGTCCCGTCCAATAGTGACAAATGTGATGTGGCATTTGATCCACATTATTAAAATCAAAAGTCACTGGATCTCTTTTAAGAAGTCCTATTAAATCTTCTGACTGCTGAACCGTAAAATAAGACGAGGTATTTGTGTTCTCAGGTAATAAATGCCACTCATTAGCAAATAAATGCACCTCACATACTCGGCACCTTATGGGAACATAATAATTGTGTTCTTTAAGCAAAATTACCTTAATAAAAGTAGGAATTAAATGGCCTGATTGATTTTGACACATCCTAAAAATACAATGGCTAGAAGTATTCGGAGCACGTTTGTAACTAGGCAGATAATTCATTTGGCCAATCCTTCCTGCTTCAGGTGGATTATCAGCTGGAGGAGGAGGCGGTGGTGGATCATGTGCAACTCTAGGATTACCAGCTGGTGGAGGAGGCGGTGGTGGATCATGTGCAACTCTAGGATTAGCAGCTGGTGGAGGAGGCGGTGGTGGTTCATGAGCAACTCTAGGATTACCGGCTGGTGGAGGAGGCGGTGGTGGTTCATGTTGCTCTCTAGGATTAGCGGCTGGTGGAAGTGGAGGTGGTCCCGGCAATTCGGTTTCATTTTCCTCTAGTTCTTCAACCTGTCTTTGTGTATTCAGTACTAAGTGCCTATTAGCTCGCATCCAACAGGGATGACATGCTTGCAGATTTGTCCTCCGATTCTGTAACAATCATCATTAATTATTAAAAAGTATTTGCTTGACCTGACTGACCCTCAAGTCACCCAGATCTTACACAGATGTTCTGAAAAAATCAGGAGCTCTGATTAACTTCTGGAGGGAGGTGGGCTGGTTGTGATAACCATCAAACGGCTGCCATGGCCCACACACATTGGTCCAACTGAGTGACTAAGTGCGGAAACCAAACCCTCCTAACATAGAACATAGAAATAATTCACTTTATCATGGGAACACTGAATAATAAATTGGCAGCAGCCGGGGCAAAATATAAGTTCAACAGCTCACACTAACCTGATTGTGGGCTTCCCATGAGAAGAAAATATCGATTAATGGACTGTTTTCTTCAAGGGAGTGGTGTAGCACTGAGTAACGCCTCCCCATAACAGAGCATCCACAACCAATACACACCATTGGATAGCCCAGAACTCTGCTAGGTGTACCTTCTTCCGAGCATTGGTTTATCAATACATAACATGCATTACAAATCAATCCATCAGAAGGAAGCTGAAAAAAAATGAAATATTGTACTTAGTATGTAAGTAATACGAGATTTTTAAGTTATGCTAACACTCTTTAAGATTATGGCACATAACTGTTTAAAATGGCAGGTGAAGTTTGTAAAATATGAAAATAATGACTTACTACGTCGTACATACCTCTTGTATAGATAACCATTCAGTCAATGTATTTTGTAACTGCGGTGTTAAAGATGTTACAATATGCCTTCGCATTCGAGTAGTGGCCACACTACAATTCAGGCACCTTGACATCATGAAATCGTGAGCGTCCGAATCCAACCAAACAAGTCCAATATACACAGCACTAATATTCACGAAGAAGCGAAAACGAAAGTCCGACAAACGATAGCGTAGGGTCAAGCTAAAATATAAAACAGAATAACAAAATAGAACAGTAATACGTGACAATAAACAGTGATACGATCAACGCAAAACTGCACCACAGATTAGACAGCACCAGTGCAGTGCGCGCGCTTAGAAACGTCAAAATGACTAGGACGTTCGGATACACACTGGAACATATTGTCGATGTCGATCACAGATGTCGATGCATTAATCATTATGGTGACGCGCGGCAGCATGAAAAATGGTGTCTGCGATATTCATAAAATCTTAACTTTTATTTTAGAGGTATTTATCGTAGCAAAACAATTCATGCTGTTGTAGTTGTATTATATTTTAATCTGACCTTCAGGCGTACTTCAGAATCAGTGTTTGTCTTACTCGTGTATCCAAACGCAAATGCATTGCATACAATCCGCTCAAAAACAATTAACATACATATTTTTTGGAATTTTTTGTCGCCTGTTCTAGAGAAATGTAATTGTTGCGTTTAATTTTAATTTATTTTACAAATAATTTTCAAATATAAAGAATTACTGTACATTTACGTATTCTAAATTGATTCCAGGGCAGAATCTGGCCATGTCCTTTCATCCAAATCCTTTCAGCCATCCAAACATTCGCATTTATTTACATATAATAAAATAGTAGAGACGTCAAAACTGCACATTGAATATTTTTGAGAAACAGTAAAAGCTACGGGATAAATGAAGGATCCAGAAGCAATTTTTTTGTTCGAGTTTTTGTCTGTTTGCTGCAATGTATTCAATTGGAGCCAAAACTACTGAACAGATTCTGTTTAAATTTTGCACATTACGTTCCTTAGAGATCAGAGCAATATATAGACTATAAATTATCACGCTATTTTCCTTGGGAATAAGCAATGTAGCATTATGTGTGTTTTATACTATATATATAGTAATAGTAATTTGTAAGATTAGTCATCATCTCAATAATGTCACCTCCTTTCTAGACACATCATCCATCAAAAAGTTGTTCCACTGTTTCCTTTTCATCTATCTAAAACCTTTAAACGAGCAATTCTTGTATATGTGTATAAATATAAACAATCTGAATCTCGGAAACGGCTCCAACGATTTTCTTGAAATTTAGTATGCAGGGGGTTTCGGGGGCGATAAATCGATCTAGCTCCGCATTTTTAGAAAACGTCGTTTTTTTTATTTTCACCCGAGAAGAGCTCGGTCGCCCAGGCACTAAAATTTATATTGAAGTCAGATAATCTAAGTTAAAATAAACTTTTAGCCTTTTTTGGTCCAATCTAATTACTTAATGTAGGAACTGCCGCACTCATTTGAATTTTAAGTATAAAAATTGTAATCATTTTAATTTTAGAACAGTAGCAAATTAAAATAAAGAGAACAATCTTTATTTGAACAATCTTGTTAAGATACTGGCAATATAAACTACAGAAGTGATGTCATTCTTCAGGAAACACCATAAAACTAAGTAGTAAACACAGTGTTATGTATGATGGATGCATGTATCCTATCTATTGTGAATTGTGAACAGTGGAAAATTACTTGAAACTGTACAATAATATCACCATCTGGCGCCCTAGACAAGTGTTATTTGATGCTAGCGGTGGCGATGGCCGAAATGTAAAATGTAAGGAATTCATCACGTGACATTTCAACAGTGGTTGATATTCCCCCATACATTTTTGTCATTTTTAACCCCCGACGAAAAAAGTGTTAATGTTTGACATGTGTACAACTGTGATTGTGTGTCTGTCTGTGGCATTAAGCTCCTAAACGGATGAACAGATTTTGATTTCGTTTTGTAGGGTTCCGTACCCAAAGGGTAAAAACGGGACCCTATTACTAAGACTCCGCGGTCCGTCTGTCTGTCTGTCCATCTCTCACCAGGCTGTATCTCATGAACCGTGATAGCTAGACAGTTGAAATTTTAACTGATGATGTATTTCTATAACAACAAATACTAAAAACAGAATAAAATAAATATTTAAGCGGGGCTCCCATACAACAAATGTAATTTTTTTGCCGTATTTTGCGATAACGGTACGGAAACCTTCGTGCGCGGGTCTGACTCGCACTTGGCCGGTTTTTTTTTTGTTTGAAAAGTGACTATCGATAGTGTTCTTAGTACTTCTTAGCTTTGTTGATGAAAATCAGTTCAGCCGTTCAAAAGTAATGGGCGTTTTACTGTTTGAATCTGGGTGTTTTCGCAAGATATCGTGTAATAATTACGTGTTCAATAGATTGTCGATCGAAGCTTGTCTACTACTAGATACATTATGTGGCATGAATTAAAAATGTGTCGGGGTTTTTTAAATTTTACTTGTTCCATTCCATATCGCGAAGCCTTCGTTCATAGAATGTGCCTCGTCTAGAGCCTCTTGTCAACATTTTTATCTTCTGAAAAGTACTTACCATTCTTCGATCAAAAATTTACCATTGGACATAATATGCGTTCTACACGGCAGTTAAAGTAAATCATCATTGTCATTTACATAATATGTGCTAGCATGCGATGTATCGTGTTTATAATAAACGGGTTTTAGCAAAGCATCTCTAATAACGTGATGAGTAGCTACTTATTTTGTAGTACATTACATTACGAGCTTCTAGAACTTGCTGTTTTCCTTAAAAAGTATTAACTGGGCCTTGATATTCCATCCCGAAAGACCCGAAACAATACGAGGTATAAGGCCTCTTTTTAACCGACTTACCAAAAAGGAGCAGGTTCTATGTTCGACTTTCGTGTTTTTTTTTATTTGTGACCGATATCTCCGTCAATTTGGACCGATTTTGAAAATTATTTTTTTTTGTTTGAAAGAGTATGTTTTTAAATTGGTCCCAGTTTAATTTGGTGAAGATCTTATGAAGAACTCCGAAGATAAACGACAGAACTCTTCAATAAATAACGCCAAATCTCTCGGGATTGCTGCAATCGCATGTCTGTTTATTGATTATACCATTTCATAACAAAACATCACGCCAGTATGCTCTCAAGGGGTACGCAGATCTCTCATTTCACCGATTATGTTTAAGTTTCATGAGATAACCCGAATGGTTATCTATTCTGGCGTTAAGGTAACTTACTAAACAACTTGCCTATTAGGTATATACAACTAAAAAGTGAAAAATAAAAACTTTTTTACAAAAAATATACTACCGACTTCCAAATAAGAAAACTACAAAGTGAAAAATAACTTTATTTTTGGAAGTCGGTGTCCATAACGCAAAGAAAATGGTACCTACGAAAGACAACGACTGCCAAAAATAAAGTTATTTTTCACTTTGTAGTTTTTTTATTTGGAAGTCGGTAGTATTTTTTGTAAAAAAGTTTTTTTTATCTATTCTGGCACTTTCCATGATATAACTCACAGATTTTTGAATCGTCTTTGAATTTGAAGAAGTTTAGCTTCGGGAAACTTCGTCTCTGTTACTCATATGAATTATTAACTCAGTAAGAGAAGTACTAAATATCTATATATCTGCTCTAGTGGTTGCAAAGAAGAAAAAACAGGAAGAAGAAGTGTTTGCTAGCGCTACTGTTGAACATGAGGCCCTCGGTAGGGCAAAGTGTTATTAAGTTTTTCTATCTGAAATTTCTCAGTGGCAGTGTAATTTTCCAACAAGAATGATGTAACCAAATGCTTGTAATTACAATTTATAGGTGGAAAAGTGTGTCCGTGGAGTTTCTTGCATGTTCTTCTCCATAGAAACCTACTAACACTTGCGAATGTGCTTATGCTAAAATGAAGAAACTAGCTTCATTTTAGTTATTTTTGTTGACGATTTAATAGTACCTTTAACACGTTCGCTGGCGTAATTACTGAAACAATTAAAAAGCCATTGTGTTGGACTCGAGAGCTGAGTTCTTGCCAGCGAATGTGTATGGTGCATTTTTTTTTCTGCCCTTAGCCTGGACTTTTGCCCGGTTGATGGTAAAAGGCTCCCTCCCTATTATAATGGTATTTAAACATAACTGGCAAAATGTGGGTATATCTCCTCTAGGTGCGCCACTGCCTACCCTTTCGGGGTAAACAGCCATGATGTAATCATGTTATTGTACTAAACATAGGTACCATATATACGCCACTTGCTAACTGCGTAGTAATAGATGTACCAAGCCCTTGAAGGAGCAAAGGTTTTATCATTGTCATAATAAGTTTTACGACTTCAACTCTAATCACATCTTACGGACACCTTGTGGGCACTATCAAACGACCCACATACAAGGCTTAATTGATAGAAATTAATTACGTATTAACAATATGCGATATATGAATATGAAATCTATCTGCCTTTTTCCAATTATTTTGGGGTCGGCTTCCAGTCTAACCGGATTCTGAGTACCAGGATTTTACATCGAGCGACTGCCTATTTGCCTCCAAAACCCAGTAACTGGGTAATACTATAGAAATACTGGTTTCTGACTACCCGTAACAACTGTCAAAGTTCTACAATTGACAGCCGGGACCAAAGGCATCTCGGTAAGTTAAGATAGTCACCCATCCAAGGATCGACCTAGGCAAGCGTTGCTTAACCTTGAAGATCAACCCTTGCGGCTGTTATTACTTAGTGACGACCACATACAAAGCTATGATAAAAATTAATAACCAACAGTATGCGATATGAATATGCAATAGATGCAAAAAAGTATGCAAAATTGTTACGCGCGATGGTGGGCGATGAAAAACATAATGAGTCGTTCGTAATACTCGCAGTTGCATCATTTCGAATTATGCAGGCGGCAATTAGTGTTGACGAATGAAAGTATTTGAATACTGTTCGTATGATTTATTTCTTTCTTCACGCACACTGCATGTAGCTTTTTAGTATTAAAGCACAAGCAGTTACCTACAAAGACGAATAAAGAATCGATTGTGAGGTTCTATAAGTCACACAAGGCTCAGATGGGCAGGTCACCTGGAAAGAATGGGTGTCACCAGAGCCAATAAAGTCATGTTAAAGTGGACTGCGAAACAGAAAATACCCAGGAAACATTACAAAGATTGTGTAGAGAAAGATTTGAGGAGAATGGAAAGGAAAACCATTGGCGAAGGGACGCCAGAGACAGAGCGAAGGAAGAAGATCGTTGAGGAGGTCAAGACCCACAAAGGGTTGTAGCACCAAAGGAATAAGTTACATACATCCAGGTTCTAAACCTGTAATAGTTTGTTATTAGTGTTAAGGCGTTATTAACCTTCCAATGCGATCCCTTGTGGGTAAAAGCCTCCTCCATTTCTCGTTTTCCTTTTCGACATTCATCTCTGTGACATTTGCGATGTCGCCCATCGTTTTCTTCGTCTGACCTCTCTTCTTTTGCCTAACGCCCTTATCTGCCATAGCAACCGAACTTTTATATGGCGTGGCACAACGAAATTAAGAAGGAAAAGACTAAAACTCAGTGGTGCCATAAAAATGGCCGCTTGTTGGCGTTATCCTTTCTATGTTGTGTGTTGCCTGCATACTCCTAGATTTTGGCAGGATGCACCTTATTTGTGTTTCCTTATTGTGCTCGAATCACTGGCCCGATGCTGTCATAAATATGGGGTGCCTATAGAAGCGTGACACATAAATATTTTAGCAGGTTATGAGAATATTACATTAACATACGTCACGCCTGACGTATATTTTGAGTATGAATGTGACAGAAGGGTGGCTATTGCATTGAAAAAAAAACCCAAGAAGCTATCGATCAGATGTATGGCATGCCTTTTGTACAGGAGGTAAGCTGGCTTCTCATTCTAATGAAATGCTGTACTTCGCTAGGCCAGCTTAAAGTTGCAAGTTTTTCAACCGATTTGCCATCGTCTGTATCTAAGACGAAATGGCTAGAAAGCGAGTGATTGAGTTGACGGCCTATCAACATGTACGAATTAAAGTCGGACAATAGCGACCCCAAAAAATCAGGATACAAACATAGTGACGTTAGCTTGGCTGACGACCTCAAGGTAAATCTCATTCCTTCCTATATCATCCACTACTTCTAGACCGTAATCAAGCCTACACAGCAGTAAGCAGGCAACCTTGCCATCAGCCACAATTGGATAATAAAGTATAACATGAAGTCATATCCTCGTTACTCCGCATTCATCGCGATGTATGCACTGATCTTTTGTCATTTGCGCCCACGCTGCCGTGGCCTCGCGCTGCGCAGCTTATTCGTGAGATTTGTTATGTTTACCCACAATCTGTAAGTGTGTTATTGACCGCTTGAGCTATCTTTGTCTTAAAACCGTCTAGTCCTTCCTACTTAAAGACATATGTGTTGCTGTGGAGTTACTTGCGCCACTTCTTCCCAGCAAAAGCACTGGGAGGTGGTGATGGCCAGGCTTTATGAGGAATGTCTTTATTTGATGTACAACAAATGCTGGCTCTCAGCCCAATTTTAATAAATTTCTTTACTTCTAGACCTGCTCAGTTCTATCTGTTACTGCTTTAATGTCGGTCGCCTATGATGACGAAAGATTGCTATTTATTAGAAGGGCACCTTGTCATCTTTAGTTTTAATCTCATTTGACTAGATTTTCCTAACTATGTTGCGGTCAGTTTCCAGTCTAATCAGACGGCTTAATATCTGTATATTTGCCTATAAATT
This sequence comes from Orthosia gracilis, assembly GCA_947562075.1. Taxonomy (NCBI): domain Eukaryota; kingdom Metazoa; phylum Arthropoda; class Insecta; order Lepidoptera; family Noctuidae; genus Orthosia; species Orthosia gracilis. The sequence continues at coordinate 10,503,543 of OX387267.1, forward strand.
CTATTCAAAGCCGCAACGAAACCGTCCATCAAGTAAATCGCAACATAAACCGCGCAAGAACTACAACTTTCCATAACTCGGGCCAAAGACACGCTCAATACGGTAGTTTATGTCAACCACAATCCAATATGGCGTTATGATTTCCCGCGCATGTTTCCGCTCGCATCCGGTTCGGGACAAAGATGGCGGAGCTTCCGGTAAGCACTCTAGCGGTGTTCCCCTATATGGGAGGTGTTTAACTGTTAAAATTTTTGCTGACGGTTTTATTGTGTTTATATTCTTACTAGCTGTTTCCCGCGACTTCGTCTGCATAGCATTAGTATTTCAAATAGCAATTTTTATATCGCGTAATAATATTGTAGGTGTGTGCGCCGACTTACTTGAGAAATTATTAGTTCTTAAGGATAATTTCCGGGATAAAAACTATTCTATGTCCTTCCCAGGGTCTCAAACTATCTCCCTAACAAATTTCATCTAAATAGGTTCAGCGGTTTAAGCGTGAAAATGTAATTGACAAACCTACAAAGTTACTTTCGCATTTATAATATTAGTATTGATGCAAATCTTGTCATATGGCAGTACTAGCACAAACCATAGGTATATTAAAATAAGTCGTTCACTAAATAAAATGTCATTCAGTGTCAGCGATGGCGATGGTTGAACTGCTAAAATGTAAGGGATTGATCACCTGACATTTCCTTAGTGCCTTCTTCTTTCTTTTCGTGTGAGGATGTGGCCACCTCTGGTGTCAGAGTTAATTAAGCCGCCTTTGGACAACCCTGACGCCTCTGACTTGGCTATTTCAGACTTACATTAACTATATAAGTCCAGGTTTCGTCATGATGTTTTTCTTCAACGTTGCCTGTGATGTCCAAGATGAACTTAGAGAACTTGGCTCCATACATTCTTGACATTTTTCCAATCACTACCGCTTCGATTTCGTTGATAGAATGCCTCTTGCCTAGAGCCTCAGGGTCTTCTGGATGACGATTTAAGTATGTAAACACTTCACACATCCTTTCTACATACCTCTCTCCCACTCTAGTAATTCACACCTCTCATACATAATCAAAACCGGTTCACAGCGGACACATCGAGTTAACCATACTGAGAAAAGTCTTCACTTCGGTGAATAACTTCGCGGAAATGCTGCACGCAACTAATCGAGAAGAAAGTGTATAATTGATTCCACCAATCAGCGGAGAATGTTTTAATAATCTGTTTTATGTGAAAGATTAAAACCCTTCAGTGGGGGAAATGGACAGTAAGATTATAAACTTTCCATGTTATTGTACCTCTCGTATTCTGACTTTGAAATACTGTGACTGCAGAAATGTATGTGGAAGGTAGGTAGGTAATGCACAGAGGTGTTTTTCAGCTTCGCCCTAACAGGCGTCCCACCGAACAGATTCCAGGTCTTTTAAGAGGTCACGACGGGTTCCATGTGCTGATGGTGATCACCGGGGTGGCTTAATTAAGGTTGAATTCCCACAGTCCCAATTCTTTTTCCCGAAACTCCAGGCGCCTTTTGAAGTTGGAAAAACCCGAACACAAAAAAGATACATACTTTTGTTACTGTCAGTGTACCTCGTTAATAGCTTTCAATATCAATAAACATATTTTAATATCACTATCAATGTAGATAATTGATTAAATAATTAATAAAAACGACTGATGTCGTGGGACAGCTAGTTGGAACGATTTATATTTTTTATTTCTTTTCGCTGTATAATTACAGGCAAAATTAAAAAGAAAACTGATTAATTATATTCTTGTTTGTTTATTCATCACTCTATCGAGGTATTTCAAAAGTCACTGGCCATCTGTAAAAAAACTGGTTGGACAATTTTTCCCGTGTAGCTAGCTCCCATCCGCCAAACGCGCGATACGGAACTTAGTTCCAAAACATCTGTGTAGAGCGTATTATTCAGCTAGAAGACATCAATCCAATTTCTGTTTTGGTTCACCCAAATATTTGGCTCAAACTGGCAACAGGCTGTGCCATTTGGGTCGTCAATAACTAATTTCGGAAGTCAAACTTGGATAATCAATTCGCATAGATCTATTTGCTGAAAGCTGGGTAAACATGGATATTACATAATGTTTGTTTGCCCCGAAACGTTAGGCAGATGTGTTTATCATATTTCGTAGATTATGTTAAAGACCCACTTAATAAGAGGCGATACTATTGTCGAAAACAGTCAATCAAATCAAAAAATTCTGGACAACGGTTTGCTATAGAGCTTCCACTGTTCGCGGACCTGATTTCTTTATTTTTCCACGTGGGGCCTGCCGTGCGTCGGTAAGCACGTAAAGCTTTTGGCCCAGACTGTCATTTTGATATCTTTGACTGCCGATACGGTTAGCCAGGAGCCAGAAAATCAGACATCAGTCTTGCCAAGGTGTATGTGTTACCCAGTTACTGCGTTATGGTAGTCAGATGGTAGGCAGTCGCTCCATGTAAAGTGGTTTTATAAAATTTAAATACGAGGCGAGAATTTTGCGAATACCAAATAACCTAATTAAACAAATCTAGACCTCTGTTGGCTGGATCCCGGCACTATTTTTCACGTAGGAAGAGGGGTCTTACAATTTCTACCTTAATATTAGAACTTGACACGGGCCAACAGTAAAAACGTTAATTACATGACTTCAGATGGTACTTACTAATGCCGTTCTTATTACACTAATGGCCCCGTTAGAGGTGCAATTAGTTCTAGCGTATTTTACGGAACGTGCAAAAGGCTCTTTTATTTTTTTTACCTCTTTGTAGTTGCAGTATTATTAAACTACCGAACGATTTGCAGTAGTTTCATAAGGAGAAGTTCGACCGGAGAAGCTAGCCGCGCGGTCGACGTGCAGTTCTAATGCAGTTGGTCCCTGCAGTCAGCGTGCGGGTGTTTGGGACTGCACGCTAACTGCACACAGACTGTTATCGGGCTGCACGGTTGTTTTGCAGTTTTACTGCAGTCGTACTAACTACATTCAAAGACTACAGTAGGAGTGCAGTTGTAATGCAGTCCGTCTGTCTAGAGCCTAAATAGCGATGTTGTGTTCTTGTTTGAAGGAAGTGCACATGAGACATTTCAACACATCTGCAATGCCTCTGCTATTGCATGTCCATAGGCGGTGTTAACCTTAGACAGGCTGTCGACTCGTTTGCCATCTATGTGATATATATATGTTACGGCTAATACCCGAAGTGCGGCTACACCTAGTATTAGCCGGAGCTTAGGTTACTTCAGACCCTGCGGACGGAAATAGGAGCCCCGCGCAGCGGGGCTCCGTCACGTGGCTACACCTAGTTCTAACCGGCTAAAACTAGGTGTAGCCGCACTAATACTAGGTGTAGCCGCACTTCGGGTATTAGCCGTAACATATATATAAAAATATTAAAAAACATGCCTTGCACAAAGTGCCATAAAACTGTACAAACACTTTCCCTTCTAACGCTTATCTGACCAATTTGACCATATTAAGATCATTTCGAAAGTGCAGGTCACAGGCTTGTCTAGTACCGCTCGAGGGTATGACATGTTTGGACGACGTCTAATTGAGCAGTACTCATTGCTAGCTTAGCTCATCTTGACTGTTGACTTGAGACGGTTCTGACGGCAAACCGATTTTGACTGTAATTTCTTTAGTTTACCATTTTAACTGACTTTCCTTAAAGGAAAGTCTTAAAGGAGGAGGTTCTATGATCGACTGTATATTTGTTTTTTTTTTTAATAAAGAAATCGTCGTGGATATCATCCGTCTCGGGATTACAGAGCGTTATGGCGGAGTCCTAGTGACTAAAATTCCACAATACCTTCCGCTAGCTTGAATTAAGCCTCCAGCCCGGGGTGGCAGAAAAACTGATTACTCCTAGTAATTTTGCTGTTATGCCAAGCCCCCTCTTTCATCCTCGTAACGCCCGCTACAGGCTTACTTCTTATGGACTCTTGAGTATTGCACTAGACCACGCCACGCTCAGTTCCATTCTCGCTCATCTCTCCTCGCAACGACCAACATTGTCCAGCACCGTTAGTCGTGACTTCGTGACTGGCCCACACGTGGTGACCGGCCGTAGAGCTGCGTTATTTAATAGCTTATTACCGTAGCATTATTACTATAATAAACTGAAAGTAAGGTTGCGTAATGCATTAATTGCGTTCGTGTTGATATTGAAAGAACTTACTGGTAGGAGAGTTGTGAAGGGAAGCCAAGCAAGCATGTTATGTCTGCCTCCTATGTTTCGGCTTGATAGGTATAGTAATAATAATAGCAGCCTGTTATTGTCCAACTTCAAGGCGAAGGCCTCTTCTCACACAGAAAAGACATTAATGTTTAGCAATTTCAAACTTATATTAAATACTATCTGCCTTCCGCTGCTCCGCCCGCGATGTTTTAGTACTTCTCCCAATATCTTTATAAATTATAGCCTATGTGTTATTCTGATGTATAAGCTATGTTTCTGTAGAGTTTCATCAAAATCCGTTCAGTAGTTTTGGTGTGAAAGAGTCACAAACATCCATCTATCCATCCTCACAAATATTCACGTTTAGTAAGTAGGACGTATAATTATATAAGTCCAGGTTTCCTTACGATGTTTCCCTGCATTGTTGGAAGCGATTTTCAGAAAGTACTTATGAATTGGAAAATTCACATTGGTACTTCAGCCTACAACTTCAAGCACGAGAGGCGAGGTCTTAGCCACTGCGTCACCACGACTTGATAGGTATGGTGCTAGGGTTCCTTTTTGACGATGACATTTCACCTTTCTCTCTGTGATAGTTAGGTACGTTTTGGACAAAATGGATCCTATTAACAAAACAATCTCTCTTGATTTGAAAAACAAAATATGTATTTTAAACAAATCCTTCTGCAAACAAAGTACAATTGATTCACGATACAATCATGAATGAATGCAGCCCAGAGATAAATCTAACTACTCGTAGATGGCGCGATTGTATGTACATCGTGTGTCAAAAAACTGACTAAAGTTACGATCAATGATCGTAATCTTAGCTTTTCATTAAGTATTATCGGCACCGGAAGTCCACCGAAATCAAGAAAAATTACTTTTTATGCCATATTGAGCTGTAAAGAATGTATAGAAAAAGTTGGCCGAGGCATTGGAAATGTTTTCTTTCATTGATAAGTAAATTTGAAAAGTAGCATGCTTGGTTTTCATACGGATGGAGGGACTTGCGTCATCTAGTTAGATTTATGTCTGTGATGCAGCCGCTTCTCATAACAATAGTGAGTGATGTCTCGTAACACGATGTACACTCGTATGCGTAACATGACCTTTTTGTCGACGACAACTCGAGAAAGTACTCGTAATCGTTCGGAAGAAAGTCACATATATGCTGACATTTAACAAGGTTATTTGTCTCAGTTATTTTAAAGTTGAAGTTGGGTTCAGATATAAGGAACAACTCTTACTTCTGCGGACGATTCATAAGGAATTTATTGTATGTCATGGTCACAGGGACCAGGTCGATACATACATTTTGAACTCTTGACAATCGTTCTGACGCTTGAGATTGGTTTATACCCATCAGTAATCTGGTTTAAACCTAGTTGATGGTCTATCTAAATAAGCTAGAGGAGTGTTTATTAAACCCAGTAATCCTGTATTATAAATGAGAAAGTTTGGATGGATGGATGGATGGATGGATATTTGTTAGTCAATCACGACAGAACGGTTGAACGGATCTGGAAGACTTGAGATCAGGTAGATTATAATCTGGAATAACACATGTACTACTTTTTATCTCGGTATAACGTTCCCTCGGGATATTAAAACACTTTACAGCTTGTGCAGAAGCTAGTCGGGCTTAAAACCTGTTGATTTCTAGTTGTCGATAGTATAATACCTATTTTTCTAGGCCGTCCTATATGCTATGTCAGGGAAACTCGAGAATTATTCAGTCAGTAGCAGTCCGAGTTAAGTATATAAAAGCATTCACTTTTAAGCATCATATTCTACTCCTGAGGCGGCTAAAACCTCAATCTCCTTAGCCAAGTTCCGAGCCCCGTACAAGAACTTGACAAAACACTTCCAGCTCTCGAAAGCCTTTAGAAACTGGCAAACACCTCGGTTGGCATTGTTTGAAACAATCGCTCGAGTCGAGCCGCGTGCTGAAGTTGCCACAGAATAACTTTTAACCATACAGTAGCTCATTGGAGCATGATTGATGGACTTTTTGACATTGACGTGTGCTGCAGGGCTTTTACGTGATGAATTAAAATTATTGCTGAATGTCAAACTATTTTAATTTGGACACCAAATCGACGATCGATTAGTTTGACGTGTGTACCTGTGTGTTCGTGTATTTGTGTATCTGTTTGTGGCATCGTAGCTCCTAAACGGATAAACCGATTTTGAAATTTAAAAAACTCCCGACACATTTTTGTTTCATGCTACATAATTTATCTAGTATGAGACGCGTTCTATCAATTCAATATTCAATCTACAGTCTTTTGAACACGTAATTATGACACGATATCTTGCAAAAACGCCCCGACTCAACCAGTAAAACACCCATAACTTTAGAATTACATTTTAGATTTTCATTAAATATAGCTACGAACACTCGAAAAAGTCACCATTCAAACAAAAAAAAAACGAAATCAAAATCGGTTCATCTGTTTAGGAGCTATGATGCCACAGACAGATACACAAACACCCATGTACACACTTAAAATTTATAACACTCGTCTTTTTTCGTCGGGGGTTAAAAATGTAAAGATGTATGGGAACGTCAAACGCTATTGAAATGTCACGTGATCAATCACTTACATTTTGGCATTTGAACCATCTCTATCGCTTACGTCCAATGACACTTGTCTAGAGCCTCTTCTATATAATAGATCACATACATTTATGACATTTACCCATCACTGTCACGACCACAGACATGTCACGACGCTTTCGTTAATAGTATGTCAGTTTCCTAGAGCTTAAGGATTATCAAAACGTTTACAGACTGGACAATGGACATGGTTACTCTACTCTGTGGCATGTTATGGCAAAGCTTTCGAACGGTTAATGCATGTCTAAGTCGAGGTCAATGGGTTCGGTTCTGTGTGCGGCATTGTTAATGGGTGACAAGTGGTTTGACGAATGTGTACGTACAGTTTCGGGAGTGATGCGAATCGTAAGGAGTTTGAGGAATGTGCTTCTGCTTAGTTTCGTTTATAAGTGTTAAGAGCACGTGAGAATCACTGTATTGTGCCTTCGATTTAGTCGAACTGAATTTTAAAACAGTTATCCCCAACCCAACGGATTGAACTGTAATTTTGCATACATGTTTGTATTGGATGACAATGAACGGTAAGCCAAAAAGCTTGTTTAAAAGTGTTTTTTTTTTAATTAAAAGGCTTGTATTTATATATTAGGATTAAAAAAAACATGTAAGTATGCAAAAATACGCCTTGTTTGTGGGTTTCAAATGACCACTAAACCGCGAAATCTATTCGCAGATTCTTGCTTGCAACCACGCCATTGTTTTCTTCTTCGTCGCATACAATCTGAAAATTATTTGACACTTGAAAGGCCGAGCCATAATCCGAGTTGTGTGAAAAACAACAATGGTCACTATATCAAAATCGCTCGTTAGCTTCGAAACATTTTCTAACCCGGCCAACTTGGGATCATTGTTGGCACTAATCAATTATGTTTTAATCGATTAGTTTATTTGATTACTTTAATCGTAATTAAATTAATCACAATTAATATAATAATAGTAATCGCTATGAATTAATCTAATCCTTAATCGTTAATTTGATTAAGCAGTATAAGTATTTTTTATAACCCTTCAGATAAAATCTAGCCACGATGACACTACTTATATATATATTTTTTTGATTTGCGCTTGACCACTATCTCACCTGATGGTAAGCGATAATGTGTAGCGGGTGTAACCTTTGCCCAGCAGTTGGAAAATACATGCTAACAGTACAATATCAGTGATCGGTTTCTCGAAACTGGTCCGAACTACAACCTACCATATTTTTAAATAGTGATTAACGATTATGTTTAATAATCGTAGTCATCGTGTTAGCGACTATTTTGATTTTAATCGTTTTAATCGCAATTAATCTATTAATCGTTAATCAGATTAACTTTTTGCCAACACTGCTTGCGATGTAAAAGATCTAAGTGTAACACTAGATCTGAGGCGAATTCCGATGCCACCCTTCCACCTGTCCCGTCTGGTTCTGAGCTGCTTTCACTCGAGACTCGAGAGAAAACTGTTACGATTGTTGTATAGCAAACCTGATGCTGAGATAGCTATACTTTATTTGTAACTTCGCAGGAAACTTGGTTGGCCGGTAATCTGGCACTTTGTATTTTTACCCGACTGCCGAAGGAGGGTAATGTGTTTATTAGTCTATGTATGTATATATATATATCCGATTTCGATGATTCTTAGGTCAATCGATTCTTCTTAACCTTGCGAGTGTCACTGGCTACATTCAAATGGGAAAATAGAAAAATGGCGGATTTTGTGCGCCATATTGTGGAAGCCCATTTTTTTTTTGTTTCTGTTTCCATCGTGTGGAGTATCAAAATAAAGGATTTTAAGAGGTGATTTCAATAAAAAAAACATTTTTTACAAAAAAATACTACCGACTTCCAAATAAGAAAACTACAAAGTGAAAATAACTTTGTTTTTGGTAGTCGGTCTTTTTCGGAGGTACCACTTTTTTGCGTTATGGACACCGACTTCCAAAAATAATATTATTTTTCACTTTGTAGTTTCTTATTTCGAAGTCGGTAGTATTTTTTTGTAAAAATGTCGAAAGTCGAAGGATACACCTTGCTTTCATGTGTGTCTTCGGCAACTAGTTATTAATTTTTCAAGCACTTTCTGGCATCCGATTAAGCTAAAACTTGGCGTACTTATGTAACTATAGAAACATTGAAATAATTTGGTACTATGGAGCTGGTCTCATGATGGAGCCGGGACGTGGCCAGACAAGATAGCACCATCGTGTTTGGGCTTATTGAATGTATATTGACAAGTGATATAAGATTTAATACCATTCAGTTCAAAAAGCTTGTTATATAAAAAATAATAATAATATATAATATTATTTTAATATTATTCTATGACTGTCACACAGCTCTGAATGACGATCTACGAAGACAAACTTTTTCTAAATTGCGGCGTACCTTCTGTATGTTCGTTCATCATCAATCACGGTATGATCCTGCCCGTATCTCAATTAATTTGGGGTCACACGTCTTCATTGCAGACTTGACTATCTCTCTACCCGTTTTATCATTCAACCATGTATCAAATTTTTGTTTTGGTCTGCCTTTTTTATATTACCCGTTATCCATTTTTTATAGGACCCGTTAAAACCCGTATTCGGTGACAATGTGGGAAACTGGTGACATTCAGCAATTACTGCTTTCTATCAGTGTAAGAATTATCGAAATCAGAACTTGCAGAGATTACCCATTACAAACAAACAATAATTTTGCCACTTAATAATGTAATTACAAAAAGGTTAGTTGTGTTCGCCAAAGCGATCGCTCATGTAAATATCTCCGCATCGCGCCCAGTGCGCGCAGTGCCTTTCACGTGTAATTGGTGATAGCTTTCTACTCTACGGGATAGCTGTCGAGTGTCGAGCGAGAAGCCCGTCATACTTTATGTTAGCCTGGTACACGCCTGACAATAGCGGAGTAGGCGGAGTGCCTGTAGGCCACACTAAAATCTATGGCATAGATATGCCAAATTATCATAACATACAAAAGGCTATTAAGAATTAATTTAAATAGAAAAAAACGCGTCCTTAATAAAAATACAGTGTTTTTGCAACATAATCATGAAACTCGCGATAATACCAACTGACCTTGACGTACGACCAACAGCATGTAGTACTAACAATTGAAGTGCAGAAACTGCCCTCACTGTTTCGAAATAAAGGCGCTGTCAAAGTCACACTGTTACCATATTCGTGCGGTTGACTGTGGCGGAAGACTTTGAACCTATATAGATCATAAATGGTCGTAATTAAGACCGGTTCGAATCATCGTTGTAGCTTCCGTGGTCAAGTGTGAGATTCTATTCAATTGTAAGATAAAAGGAGATTGGTTTAAAGGTCAGGTGCGTAGTACTCGCAACCGAGACGCGTGTATGATCAGCTGTGAATGTGGACAAAGCAAAAGAAGCATGTTATGTTATCGTTACACGTGGCGATCTATATTTTATATCTACCCGCATGAGAAAAATACGGGGTACTCATAGAAAAATATGGTTCCGTATCCAATTCTGCCATGAGTACCCCTTTCAGCCTTTATTATTTTGTCAACAATACTTATCTATTCGATGTCTCCGACAGTGAAATCTTCTCGCAGTAGCAGTAGATATGCAGAATCATAAGTGACAAATAACTACAAAAAACACGCTTAATATAAATAACAGTGAAAATAGCAGTTATTTGACGAAAAGGCAGTGGTTTTAGTACTGTAACAAAAAAGCAACAGTGATTGTTATCAGTGAAGGAAATCTTGGATACATTAATGTTGCTACAATGTGAATATGGCGTTTATTGGACCGAGGAACAGTGCTCCCGTCATCAAGGATAGCCTGCATACACCGGCTTACGAGGTGAGTGAAAAACTGTGTTAAAGTAATGCGTTAAAAATAACAGTGTTAATAGTAACGCGTTAGAAATAACAGTGTTAATAGTAACGCGTAAGAAATAACAATTATTTTAACAGGCTTAATAAAGGCTTCCAAATATTCGAATTCAAGGCTCTTAAGGCTTTCTAACATTTTTAAGAGTAGGTAACTTATGATATGAGATGAGATGGTTTTACTTCTTTTTGGGTATTTCAAACTTTGGAGGATCACAAGTTGCCGAATCACGACATGTCCAATTACAATTTTGGGCGCACGGTTGGCGCAGTGGTTGAGCGATTGACTGCTGCGCTGCGTGTCGCGGGTTCGATGCCCGCACGGAACAAATATTTGTATGACCTACAGATAGTTGTTCCGGCTCTGGGTGTTTGTGTATGTGAGTTTATATGTTTGTAAACGCACCCACGATACAGGAAGAAATCCCTAGTGTGGGGCAAAGTTGAAAAAAAAGAAAAATTGATAATAAAACCTTCCTTCCTGGTAACCTTCCTTTTGGCTTCGACGTAGTCGGCTAAAAACATATAATAAAGAAAAACAAACTTGACGAATCTCAAAACAAAAAGTCTGGAATTGCTTTATTAATATAATTATTAATGGAATAGGTACCTATTAACTACGTACAAGGAAACTTTATTTTTTGTTCTACAGAAAGAAACCAATCTCATCAATCAATCTTGTCATAACTGTGTGTCTATATGAGGACTTATAAAAAACCCATTTAAGGATGAAAATGTACAGAAATAAACTATTAGTTTTCCTCCAACTGGTTTACGAAGAATTACGAAGAGCCAATACTGTTATTGCAGAAATAGGCAAAAATTTGTCAAATAAATGGAGTTTGTGATAATTATTAAGATCATCAAAAAAAGCTGAGTACCTCAAAGATCTACAAGTAACCGCCGGAACCAAGAACGCTGAAAACTATTTCACTATAGCGCCCAGATTTAACCAATATGTTGGATAAAATATACTTTCTTCTTACAAGAAGGAGGCTTGAGGCCTTCTTAAACGTTCACCCATGTCATTTGGTATCTAAAAATGGGGTTTTGCATTATTGTCACCAGGCAGCGCATATTATAGTACAAATCGTAGTTTACTTTTAGTCGGCAACGTTTAATAACTCTCACTCACTAAGCCCACATCGGTAACCAATATGGTGGATCATTCAAAGCTTCAAGAGCCACTTCACTCTCACAGAGAAGCCTGAGTACCAGCAGAAATATCAATACCTTCTCAACATGAATTCAGATCGCCAAAACCACCTACTTAACACATCGATAGCTCCACACACAAATGAAATAACTCCTCAACAACGGTTACTTAATATTACTTCACAAACAATGACTTGCCTAACGCCGTCGGTCGTGACTCGAATATCTCTTGTGAATATAGATGGCTTAATTCATAATCTGCTCATTATATTCTTTTCACGGTTCAGACCGCACGGTTGTTTGCGGTTGATGGCGTTAGAGGGCGCTGCTGGATTAAGAGGAAGATTGGAACGGATCAAAAGCGCTGTTTATGCCACTTATGAAGTTTAATTACATAATCAGTCTTGTATCTGATTGCTCCGTTGGGTTCGCGGTTTCAAGCAAGACTGTTGACCATGGAGTCCTGGGTTCGATTTCCTGGTTGGGAAAAAGTGTCATTGATCAAATTAGGATTTTCTCTCTGACAGCCCGCAGTTTGAAAGTTGCCTGTGTGACACCCTCGTGCCTTGGAAAGCATGTTAAGCCGATTCTTTTCATTAGAAAAGTAACGATTTAAAAAAATAACGGCCGAATCATTTTTCCCATCTACAACATACCAAAACACCATTAAATTACCATAGGAATGAGACGAATAGAGCCATAAATTGTCGCTGATACCCATAACACGCGGCCTATGTCTGCCAGACACGATATTACGCCATAGATGAGCCGAAATATGGCAACCGGTTCTATGGAAACTGAAAGTGATGACAAAATTGGACGGCTGTTGTGACCGGCGGAAAGTCTTTTTGAATTTATGGAACTGAGGCCTTTCGGACGCGAGGCAATGGCAGGGCTACAGATAAAAATGTATTAGTGAGTTAAATTTGAATACCTATGGAATGGAGAGGATGGTCGACCGGGCCGAAAAGTTGTGGAGTGGCGATAGCTGCTAGGTGGACCGATAAACTGGTTAAGGCCGCGAGAGTCCGCTGGATGCGAGACTGTCAGGACCGGGCGACACTTGGGGGAGGCTAAGATTTTATGTTCAAAGCTCTTTATTATTGAACCATTACTTCTGAACTTCAGAAATATGTAGGTACTAGCTGTTGCCCGCGACTTCGTCTGCGTAGAATTAGTACTTCTAATAGCCTATTTGTTTATATCGCGCAATAATATAATAGGTTTTCCATACAAACTGCCAACTTGATTTCCACCCTCTTAAAGATGATTTTCGGGATAAAAACTATCCTATGTTACCTCAAAATATCACCATACCAAATTTCATCTAAATCAGTTCACCGGTTTAGGCGTGATAACGTAACAGACAGACAGAGTTACTTTTGCATTTGTAATACTAGCTGTCACCTGCGGCTTCGCTCCCGTCCTCTGTCTACTTACCTACTCTACCCTACCTTTCTACCTACCCTACCCGACCTACCTACCCCGACCTATCTATCTTACCCTACCTACTCTACCTACCGTACCTACTCTACCTACCGTACATACTCTACCTACCCTACCTACTCTATCTACTCTACCTACCCTACCTTACCTTACCTCCTTACCTTTTTTTTGCTAAATTTGTGAGATCCAGGATGGCATCTATCTCCTTGCCAAATTTCATTGAAATCCGTTCAGTGGTTTAGGCGTGAAAAGGTAACACACAGACGGAGTAAAATATTACGAGTAGTATGGATTAGTTAGGATTTAAGTGATGAAATGCGATAGTTAGAGAACTTTCAAGCCAGATAAGCTTGTATTTCAAACTAGTTCAAAAACGAACGCTCATAAAGAAATCGAAAGCTATATCAAACGAAAGTAGAAGACCTTCAACCCACGCGGAGTTATTCACGTTTGTGCCCTTTAACAGGTCAGCATTCACTGCTCTGAATAACTGTTTGTGATATCTTAATGTCAATATACCAAGTTGATCTTTGCAGGCTGGTGGACTGCAACTTTTATTTTTTATTTGTTATAGGCTCGCGCTTGACCACTATCTCACCTGATGGTAAGCGATGATGTGATCAACGGTGGAGCACGCTTGCCTAGAAGTAACCTATTCACTCTTGACTTAAAGACCCCTAACTATTTCGTTTTTATCATCACCGTCATCTTTATACATGAGTTCATGCTAACTGCCTCCTTACCGGCTTACCGGCCTTATAAGCATAATTATTCACAGTATACTTGTAATAAATTTCTGTCGGAAATCACACTTTTTTAACCGACTTCATAAAAAGGAGGAGGTTCTCGATTCGTCGGAATCTTTTCCTTTATTTTTATGTGTGTTCCCCGATTACTCAAAGACGCCTGGACCGATTTGAAAAAAGTCTTTTATTTTCTTTCTTCTTTTATTTGTAAGGGTATAATTCACAGGTGGTCCCATAATCATCAGGTCTGGGTCTGATGAAGGGATCATAGAGAAATCGAGGGAAAACTCCTCAAATATTATAGGTATACATATAGCGATTTTGGTATTTTCATCAGCAATGCCATCATTTGCACTCAGAAAGTATCATTTTGGTGAAGTGGAACTGATGAAGAAGACCACAGATGTCCGCTGGAATTCCGAAATAAAGCAATGTATCCTAGTCGTGTTTGGGCTTATTTGAAACGTCCTGAGATGTACTTTGGCTATAAATGATTTTCATGTTAATTGGAGGTACCTACCAAAACTAAAAAGACTAAAATAAAAAAATAAAATAACAAAAAATCAAACCGACTTCCAAAACAAAACACGGTCGCCGAATAACGGCAAACAATGGGTATAAAAGACACCGACTTCGGAGAAGTAAGTTATTTTTCGCTTTGTAGTGTTTTGTTTTGGAAGTCGGTTTGATTTTTTGTTAAAAAGTTTATTTTATTTTAACTTTTTTTTACTAGGCAGATAACGGAGTTTTGCTATTTACTAATTGGTGTTGGATTATTTTATTAAAGTTTATTTTTTTATTAATAACTGAAGTTTGCTAGGAAGTAAAAAGTTGGCAGGTCCTTACACTTTTTTAATTGTATTATACTCCATTTGCGATAACATTAGACGTTTAAATTAGTCCATTTTACAGCCTGTTCAACCGATTTTGACTTCTATTGCGTTGGTGATACGACAAATGATAGCTGTAGTAAACAGTTGGTTTTGGTAGCAGGTTTAAGCTTTTTATGTCATTCTTATGTTTACGGGATAGAACTCAAAATCGGTTGAATGGACTGTGAAAAGATTTGGAAACATATCTAATGTTATTTCAAATGGAGTTTAGATCTTGGATTGACAACGTATAGGTATACTATAATTATCTCGCTACAAGACGACCCTATAAGTATAGTTCCCTTTTATTTGTACCTACATTGTGTGTATCTGTGTGTGCCAAATAAACTAGTTTTCTTTCTTTCTTTCTTTTCTTTCAATCTTCTGGGCCGCCATGAAGTTGGCTTTCCGGGTGCGCGAGGCACGAAACGGTGCTGTTTTTATCCGACTGCCGAAGGAGGGTAATCTGTTTATCGGTCTATGTATGAATGTATGTATGTTTCTTCCTATGTGGCGATCTAGAGATCAAACACGTTGGCCGATTTTGATGATTCTTACGTCAATCGATTCTTTATAACGTTGCGACTGGCTGCATTAAGATTGGATAATAGAAAAATGCGGATTTTGGGCGCCATATTGTGGGAGACCAATTTTTTTTTTCATTCAAACATATCATGTGAGGTATCATAGTAAAGGGTTTTAAGAGGTGATTTCAAAAATATATATAACACTTATATGTTTAAATGTACCTAATTCTAAAAAAAAGTACTAAAATGTTGTAAATAAAAAAAGTTTATTAAAAAAATCTAAAAACCCGAAAATCTTGCTGTGCAGTCGGAGGATACCGGAGGATACATCTGGTTTTGGTCAGCCAGATCGTGAATATGTATACTCCGACTGCACAGCAAGATTCTCATCTTGTTTGCATCTTTTTAGTTCGCTTTTTAATCTATCGGATTTTTAGATTCTTTGAATTAACTTTTTTGTTGTATGAGATTTACTTCTGCGCAGCCCTGGTAGCCAACTTCAGGGCAGCCATGAAGTTTCGCGAGGATCATAGCGAGCGAAATCGCCTGCAACTTGCAACAGCTCGAGAACTCAACATTTCGTCGGTTTGAATACAATCTCAGTATAGATCGCCTACGCCCCACACATGTGGTTACACAATACTTATGTCATCGGTCTGACCGCTGCCTACATTCAAAGTTATATAGTACTTTATTGTGCGAGAACGAAGCTGTTTATTTAACCAATTACTTGAGACTCATTACGCAAATACGCTTACTGATTTGAAAGTAAATAATAACATGGTAATAGTAATTACATAATAGCAATGCAACGCAATGACATTGCTTTTCCGTGAGGTATACACATGATGTCGGAATTCCTATTGCCAATTTCCCCCGCTAGGTGTCTCACTGTATCAAGGAGGAAAAAAAATGGCAAAGTGCGAGACTCGCGCACGAAGGGTTCCGTACCATTATCGCAAAAAAATGGGATGGGAAAATTGAATATTTATTTTATTCTGTTTTTAGTATTTGTTGTTATAGCTAGCGGCAACAGAAATATCATCTGTGAAAATATCAACTGTCTAGCTATCACGGTTCATGAGATACAGCCTGGTGACAGACGGTTTTTGAGATTAGCCTGTGTTTGAACTCATGTGCGGGTATTTATTTTATGGTTTTTCCATTATTTATATTGAAACTATTAAAAAAAAACCGGCGGTAATACACGAAAAAAAAAAATTGCGCTTTTTTAAACTTATACTAATTTTACTCTTTATTTACGTGGCGCTATCTGCTCGATCAGCTTTGCATTATGCTCCCTAATCGTAAGTATTTTGTCCTTCTGCTGTACTTAGAACTTTTATACAACCCGGTAAATGAGCATGCATCATTTACGTACAATTTATTACACACCCTTCACTTCACACAATAGTCAGGAGTCTTCCTGTAAAATTCACCGCACAGTTGTCATATCGTTATGCCCGTCAGTGTCAATTGTCTTGTTCCGAGAACCGCCTAGCTTAGAATTTAGTATTCAACAAATGCTCTTAACAAATCACTATGCGGTGTAACCGCTCGACTACGCGCATACCATTGCCTTATCGGATTGTTAGTAGTACTTGTTAGTCTTTTAACTATCATAAAGGACGACAGAATTTTGGATTGGGTTAGTTACACGTAGCATACTCCTTTTTTTTAGTTTTATTTATTTTATTGTTTTGTTTAAAACTGTTAATGCTGCTCCGGTTCGGCATCATCCAGCGCTGTGGCTCTGTCCTGTGTCGCACGCGAGTCCTAGCATTTTCGCTGAGCGATGGCCGTTTTGCGAGGATGTGACGCATAAATTCCCTATTTGTACTTTCTTCTGATGGATCATGATACCTGGCGCAATAAAAATCTTCCTTTCTATACTTACTCTTCAATCAAAACACGATCATCCTCTTTTTCTACTGCTATCTCAGCCTAAGCTTAAATAATATCCTCACTCAATTCCACAATCTCGTATCCCAGAACTGGTCTAACAAGTGACTCGCTCGACGTAAGCCACCGACGCACATACCATTCTCCATATTCGTCAGACGTTTGTCATAGACGGCGGAGGTTTGTTTACCGGGCTCAGACTAGCTGTTAATTGTCGAGTGTTTATTGTAAATAATGAGCTGGCAATGCTTGGAGATGATGTTTAAACGCACTGCTACATTCTGCCTTGCCGGATGGCGTAATAAAAGGAATTGGAGGAGGAGGTGGATGCTCTAAGAAGCAACTTGATTATGTTGCTTTGATTAGGTTCAGGGGTAACTTTACCTATTCTAACACATAACATCTCGCCTGTATGCCAAAAGGTTAGGCAGAGGTGCACTTTTACACACTTATTTCGCCAGTTATGTTGAAGTCCCATGCAATAAGGGGTCGAGCCTGTTGCCATCAACCAGGCACATATCTCTCCGGATTGTTACTGAGAAATTCCAGATGGAAAACCCAATAACACTTTGCCCGACCCCAGAATCGATCACAGGACCTCAAGCTTCGTAGTACCGCTAACTACCTACTCTTATTGGACGTCAAACCTGCCATGCCATCCTTACTAATATAATAAACTCGAAAGTAACTCTGTCTGTCGGTCTGTCCGTTAGCTTTTCACGCCTAAACCACTGAACGGATTTCAATGTAATTATGCAAGGAGATTGATGGCATCCTGGGGAAGGACATAGGCTACTTTATACAAAAAAAAGATGACAGGTAGGGTAGGGTAGGTAGCCAGTTGACGGGAGCGAAGCCGCTGGGGTCAGCTAGTAAACTGTATAATTAAACCTTGGCTTGACCTGCTAATGAGTCTTGTAGAGCCTAAGACAACCAAAATTGCTCATCGAACCACCTTAACTGGCCTGCCACTATGAACTAGGTTTGATTTCGAATGCCACAAGCGCGTGGAATTTGCGGCAAGTGTCGAAACTCGAAATGCCTCTCGCCACAGTTTGGCCACGCCAACACGCTGCGTCTCGCGATCTGCGTTACTCGCCCACCAACACAGCTGACGTTGCGAGCTGATGTCTCTATACGCTCTAGTTTAGATTTTTATTTTGTAGTTGGGTATTGCTGACAATTTTTCCCCGAAGAAACAATCAATCTGTCTAATTTTTTAACCCCTGACGGAAAAAGTTGGGTGTTATAAGTTTGACGTGTGTACCTGTGTATCTGTCTGTGTCTTCATAGCTCCTAAACAGATTAACCGATTTTGAATTCGTTTTTTTTTTTGTTTGAAAAGTGACTTTGTCGAGAGTGTTCTTAGCTAAGTTTGAAGAAAATCGGTTCAACTGTTCAAAAGTAATACGCATCTTACTCTTTAAATCGGGCTATTACGTATTCCAATAAATTGTCGATTGAAGCGTGTCTACGAATAGGTTTTATATAAGTGTTGTTTAAAAAGCATTTTATTTTATATTTATTTATATTTAAATAGAAAAAAACCCGGTCCTGTGTTTCTGAACACTTGCGGTGTTTTTCTTTCTTACATCTTAGTTACCGATCTTCTCAGAAGAAAGGAAGTCCTTCCTATGTAATCTTTCTCACATTCCATTATTTTTTCTACATCTGCATTAGAGCATGAAGTAACGAGTAAGTTACTTACTTTAAATTCACAAAGCTAGTTTCATCTAGTTTTTTACTTATTAAAAATTCAGCGCTTGATTAGCAATCACTTCGACTAATGGCGAAGAAAATTGTTCATTAGTGAAGCGATAGAAAGTAATTTGTAACAGTTATGCAGAGTGGAGGCGTGATGATGGCAATATGGACTTTATTTTGTAGGTCGTAAAGTTGCAGTTTTTATGGGATTCGATTGTAGGTAGCTAAGGTAGCGCCTACTAGGACAATGGCCTACCTAACGAACTACCGAAGTACCTATACGATTTATTAGTTCACAAGCGACTCACCCCAGTACGGGTAGTAGAGCATATGCCTACATGTTTTTTCTGTCGTAGGATCGAATCAGCTTGTTGCGTCGAATATGTTGGCGAACCTTGACCTGTCATCGGTGTGAGACCCGCGCTTGAATTTATTTTCGCTCGCGTTGGTTTTTATTTTGCGATGACTCCTAAGATATTCGTTTAAATTATATGGTGTAAAGGATTATCATAATGTGCATGAAATTCTTAAGGTAACTAATGTATTAAAGTTGATAAAGATTAATACTGTATCGTCTAAATAGCTTTCCAATTACCGCATTGTACGTGATCATTCTTTTAGAAGTTATAGCAAGCTAGCCTTTAAAGATATATATAGCATTGCGGACTTTTCTGCGGACCTATAAAAGAGGAATATCCTACCATACATTGTTTTGTTATATCTCAAAAGGGATTTGGCAGCGTTTTCGATGAAATCTCCCAGGCGGCGTGACTTTACCGACATTTTCAACAGTTATCGTCATATTTCAACCAATTTACACAAAAACTTAACAAATTTCTTCTAAAACCACAAAACCTAAACCTTTCTCATGAATCACCCTGTCTATTTGTGAAAATCGCATGAAAATGGCTTTAAGTAATTTTGCAGTTTATCGCGAACGGAACAGACAGACAGAAAGACGCAACGAGGGACTTCGTTTATACTTCTAATATTATGTAGTGATAGTGATGTAGTGAAGATCCGAACCAGGAAAAGAGCGAAGACCCGGAACTGATCGAACGTTGTTTAGATTGTTGCAAGCATCAGTGATTTAATAGTAAACCCTTTTACGAATTAAGGCAAAAATAGGTCAATTAACAATTCCTCTTCTAAATTATATTTTGAACACCGAAGTAATATTTTGCCTTTTGATTGCATAAAATTACTTCTTTGTAAGAACCTATTAAACTATCGCCCCGAATCATTCTATTGACTTAATTTTTAGCTGAACATACTAAGAAGATTTTATAAGTAATGAAGTTGCGGACCGATAAACTAAATTACCGTTCTAGATTATCGGACATTGTGAGTTAGCTTGAAGGATACATAGGTATTTTTCAGACGACTACAACTGGACCTGGGTCCAGCAGTGGTCGTCTTTCGACTGACTGACGATGATAATGAATCATTGACTCCTTCCTACGTATACCTGTCAACACTTCATTCATTACCAGCCCACCCATGCTAACTAAACGTTTTGGGAATACTTTTACTATGCGTTCAGCTAAGGAGTGGAATTCCCTGCCGGAGTCTGTGTTTCCTGATAGCTACAACCTCGGGGTCTTTTAGTTAAGAGTGAATAGGTTACTTCTAGACAAGCGTGTTTCACCGTCAACAATGTCATCGCCTACCATAAGTGAGATAGTGGTCAAACGTGAGGCTATCAACCATAATAAAAAATACTTACTGTAGCCTCTGGGCACCACAAACAACCCAGTTGTTTCAATTAGCTTGCCGCGTGGGATGAACGGTTGACATTCATTGTATGTCATAGGAGACGACATACAACGAATTTTTTTTTTTATTATCAATAGGCTCGCGCTTGACCACTATATATAATACATCGGATGTATTAGCACCTACGGAATGTGCAGAACCTATTTATTACATTAGTGAGGTGATTCTCAGAAGAGCAATTTATCAAGGTGATGCCTCGCCCAGTAATACAGATCGATCAATTCAGTGAAAGCGAGACCTCTATTAATTTTTATCGAAGTGGAAAGTTCTCTTTGAGTAATTACTGAGTCAATAGTAGATGAGTTATTTTTTTTTTGCTTGCAAATTAATTTTAACTCTTTATTTGCTTCTGTTTAGTGTTAGGTAACTTTTATATTGATGTTTGTGGTTTAACGTAGGATATATAGGTAGCCTACGTATCTACCAATGAAGGTACTTGGGTATCTTCCTATAAATGGCAGAGTGCGAGTTTTTAATCGTACTCGAATGCTTTAACGTAAAACTTCAAACCCTATTTTGTACTAAAACCGAACTAGCGCCGTCTGGTGACAATAATGTAAAAATCTTTTTTCTATACAATTTGACATAACCTAACGATTACATAAACTTTCACAACATTGTTATGATATAAAATTGGTATCCTGCTTCTTGGAATAATACTAACAATAAATATTCCATAGTGATTCTTTCCTTTAAACGACTCTAAGTTTGATAAAAAAACACACACACACTACTGAACAAAAAAGATATAAACCCGCATGTAAGTACGACGTACGTCTCTGCCTATCAATGAAGAAAAAAAAATACTAAATCGGGAATTCCTCTTACGCATTCCGCGCGCTGTCAAGGTCATCTGACACTTGATCCAAGATGGCCGACCGGGCGTCCTTGCTGCATGCGCGCAAGGATGCACATAGGCAATACCATGCGAGTACCGTAGACGCTTTGAAGCCTTGTGAGTCAAGGTTAACCAGTCGATAATGTATACGATGCTATAATAAAATCATGCGGATTATACTGCCTTGTTTACAAATACGAGTAATCAAATCACAGAAGAAACAAAGTGACTTCTTATGTATTTGGTAGAAACTCTGTCGTCTGAAAACGTGGCTTGATTTATTATTTATTTATTCGTTTATCCTCGCACTAAACTAAATAATTAACTAAATAACTCACCGTGACAAGAAAACATTAAAAAACGCCCGAGACATTTTTATTTCATACTACATAAATAATCTAGTAGTATCTAGTAGTAGACACGCTTCGATCGACAATCTATTGAACACGTAATTATGACACAATATCTTGCGAAAACAACCCGATTCAAACAATAAAAAACGCCCATAACTTTTGAACGGCTGAACCGATTTTCATCAAACATAGCTAAGAACACTCTCAATAAAGACGCCTTTCAAACAAAAAAAAAAAACAACCGATATCAAAATTTGTTCATTCGTTTAGGAGCTATGATGCCACAGACAGATACACAAATACACAGGTACACACGTCAAACTTATAACACCCCTTTTTTTTCCGTCGGGGCTTATAAGCTGCGGTGACGTAAGCTTGAAGTGACCTCTCCACGCTCACTTTGGTCATTAGGTGTGAACTTAGGTGAGCCTAAGATTAAACGGGACATTTTTTCAGAATAGACCGCCTGTCTTGTCTAGCTGAACGAGATAGCCGGCCTTCACACTCACGCAGCCATAAATCTACCTAGCCTTTTCTCAACAATGTTGGATGCCGGATGCCGCTGAGTACCAGTATTTTTCATTGAGCAACTGCCTGTCTAACCTCTACAACCCAGTAACTGGGTAACACGATGCCATGCAAGACTAGTGTCAGAACTCCTGGCTTCTTGAACGACCATAGCTTACATACGTGTTTTCTGAAGTACGTGGATATCTCGCTATATAAAGATCGTCACCCATCCTCGGACCGATATCGGTAAGCGTTGCTTAATCTTGAAGATCAACCCGTGCGTCTGTTATTCTTTAGTCACGAGCTACTAACACCTCACACAGCGAGTTTTAGAAAAAGCTTGGCTGTTAGAGCATCATCTCTGTCTATCTCTATAGTATACAATGGTCTGTATGAATCTCTGTGTAAAACTCGATGTGCTATGCTAACAAGCTTCTGTACAGAAGTTAAATAAATTAACAGCACAGTATAATGTTTAACTAATTAGATTGATTAATACTAATTGACTAAGCTTGTAGAATTGCTAGCAGCTGATTCATTGTGTTATTTTTACTCCGAGCTTAGTTTAAAAGTTAATTCATATAGGTACCTATGTCTAGTTGCTAACTCGAGCTTCGACGAATATAATAACAAACACTAATCGAATTTTCATTTGTGAAGTAGATAGAATTGACTTGCTCGTTTATTCAAACTTAGTTCTGCTTACACAACCAGCTGGGCGAGCACGGCCTCTGTGACGCGCATTTTATTACGGTTTTTGTTCCAAACAGTGATATAAATGTGTGACTCAATCCTGTCACAGTAGGCCGTGCGCCATGTATCGTATTTATATTAAAAGTGGGATCATATTGCTGATGTGGTTGAAATATTCCAATTAATTTGGATCAACTTCAATTTGTTATAAGCTCTGAGCTCTCATTTCCATGATTGGATTATTTGATTAATGAATATTTTTCGAATTGGTGTACTGAAGATTATTTATGGATTCATCTGCAAAATGGGGTGCTTAAAAATTGGTTTCATGAGCAACTCTCCTTTCGTAGATATGCTGGCAGGGATTTCCTTCTTTTGAAATAAACATTGTCTTTGTACCTATTTTTACCCGACTGCGCGACGCATACGTTTTCTTTAACCGCGACCTGACTGACCAAAACCACGTGTATCCACTGAGTGCACATCATGATTTTCTTCTCGTTTACGTCTTTTTAGTTCGCTTCCTAAGTAGCCGGATTTTTTAAATTAAGGTTTTTATTTTGTTCTTTATTCTTATCTGTTCACTATAATTATGTGTGTGTTGCATTAAAACGAGGTCAATTCAAAGGAAACAACCAAATTTGTCCTTCCGAAAGAGCTTTGACAGTGACACAAAATCCAACATGGCTACCACCTACCTCGCCTCCACTTCGTTGTCTTTCTAACGCGCATCTCTTTAAACAAAGCTTTATCTAATACAGCCAAGGTTTCCGAGATATTTGCACAACTAGTACAACCTTGCTGCCTTGTAGAGTCAAATATTGTCTAATCTAGCTCGTGCCTACGTCTTGGCCCGTGCAAACAAGAGAAACGTTTTAATCCTACCAAAAACATACAGGTTAAGGTTCTCTTTGGTAAAATAAAGTTTTTGGCTAAATAAGGATTTTTCATGCTTAATACCTCTACTAATGTCGTGGTGGCCCAATAGCTAAGACCTCACCTCACGTGATTGAGATCGGGTGTTCAAATCCGAACAAGTACCTATGTGACTTTTTCAAATTCATAAATGATGTACTTTCTAAGTTTATCTTAGACTGACAACTGAAGACATCATGAGGCTACCTGAACTTATAGATAAGTTTGAAATCGCCAACCCGTGTTCTGTCTTGAGCAAGCTTGGTAATCAATGCTCGAACAAGAACGAAAATATGAATCTTCCACGAGTGAAAAGCCCAATATATTTGTCACCTTTATTTCCGCCCATCCAAGCTCACCGTGAGAGAGAAAAAAAGCCGGCCAAGTGCGTGTCGGATTTCGAACATTTAGGGTTCCGTACAAAGCCGCAAAATTAAGGTGGTTGTAATAGTATAAATGAGGGTATTTCAGAGAAACAATCAGATTTATCATTATTTTACTATTTGTTAGTAAAATTTACGTCATAATAAACATTATCACCAACTTTCAAGTTCATAGGTCAAAGGGAAGTTAAAAAAAAATACGGAGCAAAATTTTGTAAAAAAATGCTGACTTTGGTGGCTTCTCATTCCTTTCCTTTCCAATATTTTTTAAAACATAAAGTACAGTATTTATCGACTCAACGAGCTCTAAACAACGATACCCCAGTCGATGGTGTGTAGGTCGGTTCATAATTGACGGAGTAATCGGTGAACACAAACAAAAAAAAAAGAAACAAAGTCGAACATCCTCCTCCTTTTCGATTAAAAATCATAAATAACATCGTCTTAAACTAAAGATTTCTAGTTATCAACAATTTTTTTTTTAGATATACCAACTTTATTTACATAAAGATTAAAACTTAAAGGTTTATAGAACATAATGTAAATAATTTCGTAACGTACTCTGTTTGGCGATACGGCATTGAGAATCTGAGATAAGTGCTGTTTACATAGAACAGTTTAGGTGTCCGTGGGATGTTGCTATTGCTATTGAAATTTCTAGAATTTCTGAAGGTTTAATAGTGTTCAGAGTCTCTCTAAAATTGAGTTTTGACTATTTTTTGACGAACGACCGACCTTCGTTCTAGTCGTATATGGACGATTTAGAATAAGATGACAACGGCTGTCCACATTGATCCAAATTCTGACTGCCATGCTGCCATAATGTATGGTCCTCAACGTGAGATTATTATTATTATTATTATTATTATATACTTTATTGTACACCATAAGTAACATTTACAAAGGAAACTTAAAACTAAAAATATATACAATAGGCGGCCTTATCGCATTCCGCGATCTCTTCCAGGCAACCAGGCATGGACAATAATTACTGGACACGAAGTGGGGCTGTTAATGGTGTGACAATAACAGTGTCAAAAAATATATATATATATATTATTAAAGATATGCAGATACATACATATGCTACATAATACATACATAAATACATACATACTAAAATATAAAGGCAATAAATAAAATGATGACAGTCAATTCATAACCACAGCGACAGGTAATGCTCCCTCACGAGTCTCTTGAAGACAGGCAACGATTGGGCGCGTTTGATTGGGTCTGGCAACGCATTCCACAGACGAGTAGCCTGGACAGTAAAGGATTTATCCAGAAAACTCGTGGAATGCATTGGCATTTGAAGTCGTGAGTGAGATGTCATTGATCCACTGGAAACCGATGGTACCATAATCCGTACTCTAGTCTAAAGCAATGTAAAACAAAAAGTGTCGTACTGTGTGTGTAAACTCTAGCTATTTACTATCATTTTGACCTGCTCTGCACATTGGGTTAGGGTGCTCCCTACACTTAATTGGTCACATGGAACCGTTTCCCCTCTTGCCCCTTTATAAAATTGACACAACGGTAACTGGACCCACATCTGATAAGCTGACTTAGTTTTCGCTTTAACACAATCACTACGAGACATATTATAAAATCATAACCGGGAAGGCTTCGCCGTAGTCGGGTAAAAATAAAATCCCCCGCCGCGATAAACCCAAAAACTACTGAACGGAATTTTATGCGGTTTTCACCAATGATAGAGTGAGAAACGAGGAAGTTTTGGTGTATAATTTGTCACAGGCGAAGCCGGGGGCGAGTCGCTAGTTTATCATAGATAATAGTGCTGCTCTGAAAAGTTACTCAGTAAATTTATATTACTTACAATGTTATTTATCTTTGTCCTCAGATAAAGTTGGAGAGCGTCCTCGGGCTGACTGTGGGCAGTAACGCGGCACTCGACTGCGATCCCAACACCGAGCTCGTTGCTTATCCGGCAGGGTGAGTACACATAATTCTTCTATGTTAACAGTAGAAAATTATCAAAGAAACGTACCGTGAATCTTACGCAAATCAACACAATTCAGATGTGAATGAATTTAACTGTCTTGGATCCCGCAACGAAATTAATCAAATTTATATCAAACAGGAGACAGAATGAACAAGGCCAATAGGCACAAAGGGTCGTTTACAACTGGGATAAGCCCAGTTGTCTAGCACCACGGATAAATTAATTCTCCGGGACTTCGTCGAGCTTAATTGCATCGGCGCTTTTCTGGTGGTCGCTATACTGTTGATTCTGGCTTTCAGGAGTTGCAGTGGTTTGGGAAACGTCATGTTTTCCATGTCCACGTCATGTTGATGATGATGCCCAATTTACCCCTCGGAATCTTCTAAAATAGCAACTTACTCTGTTTTAAAGTCAGGCATATGACAATTAGGTAAATTTTTAGCAGTACGGTTAGTTCTGTCAGAATAATAAAACCACCCACTCGAAGCGTTATCTGATGAATTTTAAACTAGACAAAATCTTTGCATAGCCATGATCGAGTTTTTAGTGTGTCAAGGTTGAAAAGCTCTTCGGTAGTATGTACGTTTCCTATGACTGCACCCCTTTAAGTGATAACTTTTATAAAGGGCTAAAATTGTTTACATTCTTGTAAAGTGTGAATGTCGTGATTTGATTCCAAAAATTCCTTTTCTTTTTAATTAATTCTTCTTACGCCTCCCTTTAGCTTGATGGGCCCTTAAAAACGTTTAAAATTTGTTTTGACATTTTCGCTTGCATATGGCTTTGGATCAACGACTTGCTTATACTGTGAAAATTTGAAGACTGTTGTTTGTTGTTCCAACCGTTTGGCTGTGAAACCTGTGTGGACAGACAGGCGACGGACAGACAGACGAAAATACGAAAAATAATATCAAATTATCAATCGCTTGTATTCGCTATTCACACGTGTTTTCCAAACGTTCTTGACCCTGTCAGTTCTTGACCTTTGACCTCAAGTCGCGCTTTTTACAAACTGATCAATATTCTCTAACTTTTTTATTTATTTAAGAGAGTTTCTTGCACGTTCTTTTTTCCATAAATGTCTATGCTTCGGAACATGCTTCATCTTTCTGACTAACCGACACTTTGACAAAATCACGCTGTTTGCTATGAGAGTAGGCAGAAACTACAGAACGCCATCTGCTAAGATCCTTATTCCTTATATACTCCTTTTGCTTCGTTTACGTTCATACATCGGTGTGCTTATTCGAGTTTTTAACGTACTCACTCGTGATAACCTAAACGATATCTTATGTCAAAATGTATACTTACAAAAAAAAGAGGTTTCTCCTTACCGTCACCAGATGGCGCTTATCCAGTTTTAATACAAATTGACGTTTACGTTAACACGATTGAGCGTGAGTAAAAACTCGCACTAAGGCCTCTGAACATACACGCACGTTAGGAATGAGTATTACCAACCACAGTACTACGAACGGCCTTTCATGTTTTTAAGTCTTTAAATTATTTCGTACTAGCTGCCAAATTCCTTCGTTCGTACGTTCTCTGGTGACATTTACCTCACTGTCCCGTTTTCACGCTGAACTGCATTCAATTTTACGGTCATCTCGCGCCCCCTGGCGATTGCTAACGGAATTATGGCTGCGGCTAAATCTGGCGGTTTGTAGGCCGCTCTGACTTGTTAACAGCCAATTTTGAGGCAGGATAGATAAACTTACTAATGTGGTTTTTTGAATGATTTGTTTGTGTTCCGTTCAAGCTTAGGTCTTGTACGTACAGACCGTCCGTTAGTGGATTGACCGTTCACAATTCCGTATTGCGGTTAAACCACGCTGTATACAGAAGATGTTGGTACAGTCTTTATAAATAAATCTTTCCTGCAGTTTCTCTCCCGTGGCTTTCCCTGCAAAACCCTTTATTTTTTTCGGGATAAATAAATTATCTATGATATTTAACAATAGACGATAGTGTAGGTAGCTTTCTATAAGTGAAAGAATATTTTTAATCGGATTAGCACTAGCTCAGTAGAAATTGATATTAAAATTGCTAAGATTGATGTAGTTCTACATTTTTAGTATGTTGTTTGGACCAGTTAGGGTAGGTAGTGTTAATCCAAATTTGCAACTTCGAAAAACGTATGCTCGCTGCGTAATACGCGAAAAAAGGCGTAATTTTGGGATATTTTTGACTTTTTGCTTTAAAAGACATAAACTATGCGTTTTTCGACAAACAAAATTCCATACTTTTTTAAAGTTCATTAAATGTGCAGCAATTAAAGCCTAACCTGCAGCTTTACAAAAACTTTAGTGACCAAGCAATCATCACTAAGACGCGTGTCGTGTGGAGAGTCTTTTATATTTGCTATTGTATAATAATACTAGGTGACACCCGCGTCTTCGCTCCCGTCAACTGGCTATCTATCTACCTACCCTACCTACCCTTCTTACCCTAACCACCCTACCTACCCTACAAACAAACAAACTCTTCAGCTTTATAATATTAGTGTAGATCTTGATAAACACTCCTTCGCTAATGAACAAATTTGATTACCATAAAAAAGGTTATCGTGAGTCAATCTTAAAAAATAGACATATGCTGTAGCTGACTTTCCTTTAAAACTTTTAAAGAGAATCAATTCCATCATAGATGATATTTGCGTTACTTGAACCGTTTACGCAGCGCACGCAACGGAAGCTCTCAAAAAGGAATTATTATTCCCGTTTTTGCAACATTTTTCATTTAAGCGCCGCTCCTATTGGTCGTAGCGTGATGTTATATAGCCTATAACCTTCCTCGATAAATGGACTATCCAACACAAAAAGAATTTTTCAATTCCAACCAGTAGTTCCTGAGATTAGCGCGTTCAAACAAACAAACTTTTCAGCTTTATAATATTAGTATAGATTAGTTTGATGCGGCACTTTCCTAGCAAAACTCGGCAATTTGTACATAAACTATGTAGGTAGGCATAAGCAAAAGCAATTTCCTTAAAATACTCCACTGCGCCACTCGCGAGCGGAAATAGCTATAAATTAATCAAGAGGGAGTGCAGCCGTATTATGAAGGTTCTGTTTAGATCTTAATCTTAGGCCAAAAATACACACACCGGTAACTTGCATATAAGTTTGCAAATAACTTGCATGCTAATGCTCCATTATAAATTCAGATTAGCGAATTGCACAATAGCATGCAAGTTACAGACATGTGTATTTTCGACGTTAATAATGCGGTGCTGAATTTTAAAGCATAAATCCAGACTCTAGAGAGTTACTGAGAAATTCCCTAAGAAAAACTCAGTTACACATTACCCTACCTGGGAAGGATGTTGCGCTTCCGACCTCAACAATGAGGTCAAAGCCTGGCGATGAAATAAAAATACCCAATTTCTATTTGAAGTCGTGATACCCGGAAACCAAAAGCTAAGACGGCGCTGTTTCAGTTTCGAGACTTTTAAAAGTTACGGTATGCTTTATTACTGCAGTATTTAAGTCAACATTTGCCTAACCTTATTCTAGATATGATGGGGTCGGATACATAGGCGAATACATAGTATTCCCAACCACAGACCGACCTCTTGACTTTAGATCCCATATCCTCAAATTGGAGCAGAGAGCGTCCAAAGAAGTCCTAGATCGCAACCGATCTTGAACTACACGCTTCACTTCGCTCCACGTCATTCAGATGCTCGTCGCTTCTACCAATAGGGTGCGTCGCCCTCAGCAAGCGTTGCTTAATGTGAAAGATCGAACCGCGCGGTTGTCATTATTTAGCCACGAGCTTAACTATCCAAATATAGATGCGTAGTTACAGATACCGGCACGGTTCTTGAGCGCTCGGCGGAAGAGTGGGGATCGCTTTGCGCATCGTACACTTATGACAAATAAAACGCACACCCGTTTATTATTTATTTTTCTAAGTTACGGTCTACGTAATTTCTTACTTATAAGATTAAATAATGATTTATTAAATTGAGAAATGGAAATTGAGATCAAAAAAAAAAAGGTAACTAACAAAAGTATTTCTATTTTAAAATTATAACTTAGTTCTTATAGTTTGTCAAAAATTACTAAAAAATCTACAACGTACCTACATACTTTTTTTTGTTAACATTTTTGACCTCTAATTTCTTTTGTTCATTAATGAAATGAAAAACAATATAGTTTGTAAGTATAGTAGTATAGTTAGTAATGAAAAATAATAGTTTTGCTATAATTACAAACTGACATTAATTTTTTTCCTGCTATATTTTCGATAAATATCACATTTTATTATTATAACAAAGGTCTAATTAATAAAAAAATCACATAACATATTTGAGTTCAAACTTACCAGATAATTTAAAATGATGCAGTTTAAAAATTTGTAGCAATTAAATTGGCCGGAATTGTACTCGTCGTCGTGAGGTACGTGCAACAAGAGTAAAGAACGAATCACGACTTACGGCTATGACGCGATACGCTACGGGCCAATCACTGCACTTTCCCCGCCCCCGCGCCTCACTTCATACCACCAGAGGGACCCAATAATTCACTTTTGCGCACGTGAAGCTCAGCGCTCAAGAACCGTGCCGATGATTGTACTGCGTACAATTCAATTAATTAATCGATAATATTATGCATTGATATTGGTATTCCACGTGCGAAGCCTGCGCATAATAATGACGCAATATCTCCCGTTTTGTGTGACCGTACAATGTATGTTCGGACGTCAAGCTCAGAGGACGATATGATATAACTGTTAAATCTATGCGTTATGGTGGTCAATGACGCATATTATCTTTTTTTGCGGGAACCATCAAAAGGCGACTGGACTTTTGGGGAAAAGACCTGAGAGGGGGGGATTTTTACCTCATTATAACCACCTGGTGATCACCATCAGCACACGGAAGGAGTCCTGTGACTTCTTAAAAGAACACCCTGGAACCCTCTCTGTGCAATGCCTGTCACGTCCCTGGCGGACGCATACTACCTAGCCCAGTAATTCAAAAACAGTATGCCGTACGGATGTATGTACAGTTAGTACTTACCTTCGGTGCAACTCTTGTGCAAATTTTCAAACTTACTCGCGATTTAGCTCGTTCTATCTAAAATGTAACACAGGGCGAGTCTATTCCCAACGATTGGGTACAAATCCAGACTTCACGCTGTTACTAAACCAACAAGGCTAATGCAATTTATTTTCCATAAATAACAGAACAGCCAGACAACCCCGCGGCGCGCAGCTAGCTAATAAAGGTGATTGCACACGGTATCGATCTAAGGGTGCGGCCACACCGGCGCGCCCCGCCTGGCAACGGTTTAAAGTTCACCAGTTTACCCTTGAGACTGGATTATTATTATGTTTTACTGCGGATTTTATAAATAATAATTATTTTATAGCCCTAATTATTTTCCTTCGATTATTTTAAACCATAAAGCCAGAGAAATAGTCGTCTTGGTTTCGATTTACACAAGAATTCTTGGATTATCCATAGTAATTTCTCAGTAGAAGCCTGGAACAGAAGTCAGGATTTGCGTCCGGTTGATGGCTGGCAACAGGACTACCTTTTACTTATGTTCGTGAGATTTGAACACCACTGGCCAAATAATAAATCCTTTGGGAAACTAAATAGCGTGTCATTTTGTTGTTAGTAGTAGGTACCTAAACTTGAAAGTAACCATGACCGTGTGAACACTCACGATGATACGAATGTAGTCTCCACATGACACCCGCACGTTACAAACTGTGCTTGCGTGTAAATTACATGCGTGTCTGTAACTGCTTATTTACGCATACATACAGTACAAGCATGGACACGCCTTTATGACTAGCTAGAAAGACTCTCATGAACTAAGTCGCCGGGATCCCTGAAAGCTTTACTATAACCATTTGCAGGATTAGAAGTCTATCCGGATGCAGTTGTGATGACCAAATTTTTTTCATCCTAGCCTAGCCCTATCAAATAAAGGGTTTTAAAAGGTGATTTCAGAAATATATAACACTTGTATGCATAAATGTACCCAATTCGAAAAAATAATGTTAACTATAAAATTATAAAAAAATAAAAAAATCCGACTCCCTAAGAAGCGAACTAAAAAGACGTAAACAAGAAGAAAATCATGCTGTGCAGTCGGAGGATACATATATTCGCGAGCTGGCTGACCAAAACCAGATGTATCTTCGTTTATTAAGCGAAGAAAATCATAGCGAAGTTTTTTTATCTTTTTTATTAACTTTTTATTATCTCTTATACCAGCCATATGAGCAGGTCCCTGATTCCTTGGCTGGTCAGGACCCTATTTTTCCGAAACTTATATTCATGTAATATTATTTACAAGCTTTTATTTAAATGGCCTTGTTAGTAGTGTATGTGTAGTAGTATTATTGGGTCAAATCTTGCAAATTTTAAAACAGTTATCCCCAACCGCTTTAACTGATATTTGAATACACGTTTGGATGGGATGGGATTAGCAAAAAGCTTGTTTAAAATATAAAACAATATTAATTTTACAAGTCCAGTATAGCGTTCAAGCTACCTGGGCAACAAATCTTAACGTCCCAGATAATCCTAAAAAATCCTCAGGAAGAGAAATGAATAAAGTTTTAACACTTTAAAAGAAAGATTTTCTATTAGGGGTGCGCGAGAAACTTTGACAGTTTATAAAGTCGTACATTTTTATGGGTTTTGTTTGTTTTTATTGTTTACTAGCTTCCGCACGCGGCTTTGCCCACGAGAAAAGTGTTTTATAATCTCAAGGGAACATTATACCGGGATGATAAATATCCTAATCCAGGTTCTGGTCTATTCATAAGCCTAGTTTCATCAAAGTTCGTTCAGCAGTTAAGACGTGAAAACGTAACAGCCAGACACATATTCTCATTTATATTAATGTATGGTTGGATTGTTAGGCCCTTTCCTGATAGCGAAATGCGATTCGATTTATATTACAACTATAGGCGATTTTTACTAAACGTAATTGCAAGTAAGTTCACATGGACTCAATTCAATGCAATTCGACCGACTTGCTATTGAAATTTTCAAAGAAATTACGTGGGCGATATCGCAAATCGACAAATTTAAATTGCATCGCAACATCAGTAAAGGGCCTTAGGATTTTATTGCCAAAGCAACGTGTTGGTGCAAACTTGGTGTGGTAAAACCGTAAATTCATAAGCTAGGTAGGAAACACATTGCAGGGTGCGCCGGACGTACATAATTCTGGCTAGCAAGCTTTTTATTACACATTCGGCATAACATCGCGTTTGTATTTCCGATGAGGAAGGCTGAGACACTAGGTAGGAACTAGTTATTTAGCAGCTGCTGTCTCAAGGCTGGGCAAATCCAAGACCCAAGTCAATCAATATAGTCTTCATGAGGGCGGTAGGCGGGTGAACGGTCATATATTGCGAATCAACCAGGCTCAAAGGCAAATTCCAGGCTGATGGACTGCTGCTAAGAAATATCCTGCCTGCTTAGACTTTTTTTTACCTGCTATGCAATTCGCAATGCAAAAACGCAATAAGTATCAATTCCGACCTGTCGATCGAATTCAGACAGGTCACTATGTTCAGAAAGCGCACTCGCGACAAAATTTACAATAATAGCCTACCGGTGCCAAGAATCGTACAACCAATTCCTAGTTCCTTAATAATTCTAGTAGGTCTGTCTATCTGTGTAATCTCATTAAAGAGTCAGCCTACCGTCTGGGCTGGCTCGGTCAAGTAAGAACCGTCCAGCCGGTGCAACGACCCCGCCGGTCAACTGTATTACTGTACCGCTTCCGTTTCCGCGTCGCTTCCCGATTCGAATACCGAAGCGATGGTGATTGCAGTTGGTATGTACAATAAGACACTTGTCTTATTGTGTCTGGGGCTTGGGTAATACGTGTAAAACCTGTTTAAAACAAAACAATACATTACGCTTGTATTCCCTGAATGACCAGGCGGGGGGGTGTGTGCGTCATGTCATAGTTACCGTGGCCTTGGCTCAAGCAACTGAAGGAACACGGGTGGGTTTTAGTCAGTAAAAGTCTGACACGCCCTCCCGCTTCACCCAGAGCGGGAGAAGTCATTGGATGATTTACTAAACCAACCAATAAAAAAAAAAAAAGAAAAACCCGACTGCTTAAAAAGCGAACTAAAAATACGTAAACAAGAAGAAAGTCATGCTGTGCAGTCGGAGGATACATATGCACTGATACTTTTCCAATTTTTATGTAGCCAGTGACACTCGCAGGGTTAAGACGAATCGATTGACGGAAGAATCATTAAAATCGGCCAACGCGTTTGGTCTCTAGAACGCCACATAGGAACAAACATACATACATACATAGACTGATAAATTATATATATATATATATATATATTATATTTGCTATATTGGCCTTGGATATTTTATGTTTTGAAACTATCTATCTCTGTACTAACACAGTTTAATCGATTTAAACAGATACAAATTTTATAACGAATTTGTTTTATTTTTATTGTTCAGTAGAGGGTAGCCCTAAAAAATCTGTTTAAGTTTGTTAGTAAACAACTAAACATTGTATCTTTAAAATGGCTGGAGTATAGTTAGGCGCGGCGCAAACGAAGCTATTCGTCGCGGCCGTGAGAAAGGCCGAGTGAGCACCAAGCGCTAATCATACCAATGAGGACTGGTTAGCGCACTTGTGCTACAGTCATGAGCTGATAGTATTTTTTATTGGTATTCGAAGAGCTCGTCTCTAAATTATAATAGCCGCACGGCAAAGTTGATGGGTCTTGAACTCTGCCTTCTGCCTCGGAAAGCACGTTAAGTCGTTGGTCCCCGGTGTCATTTGTTTCATCACCATCATCTGCCTGCCTTTTTCCCAAGGTGCTTGTGGTCGGCGAAACGTTTTCTTCGTCTAGGGTTTCCATCCGTCTGGGTTTCCCCGGATTTGTCCTAGTTCAGAAGGCGTCCGGGTATTTTTCACTTTGTTGTGTGTTTAATTGGAAGTCTGTTGTATTAAGTTAAAACCACATTTAGTTTAAATAAGTTAAGAAAATAGAAAATGTTTAAGTGTCCGGGTTGTAAGCTCCAAAAGCCGGGGTTTTCACGCTCCTTGTCCTAGTTGGTAGATTTTAGAGATGGCAACCCTATCTTCGTACATACCGCCCTGTGCCCCGTCACGCTAACACCGAGTCACTTTTATTCATATCACTCCTCATACAGTCCATTCATATTTTCTTTTGCCTTCTCCTCCATCTCATCCCGTTTGTATATTTTCATCTAAAATTTCGTTCATTAAATGAATTGGTTTTCTGATAGGTATTAGTCATTTCTCGTATTAATTAATATGTATTGTGATATGGATCGGGGTGCAGTTAAGGTGTGGTTCCAAGGGAAGGGCCACCCCATGTAAATTAAGAAATAAAAACTACCATAACGTGAGGGTTCCATCCCCTAAACGTCAGGTTCGCGTTAATTGATGAACTTAGTCATTCCCTATAGACCACCACGGGGTGAATACACCTTAATAAACCGTCTTGTAAACAAAGCTTGCAGTCGAATTCAGAAACTCTTAATTATTGAAGTTTGATATAAAAGTAGGCCACGACCTGTTCTTTCCATTTAGGGTTGTCAGTAAAGATCGTCGGCTAATCTTATCCATTTGATTTGGCCAAAATTCGTACCGAGCGTGGCTGTTCCGATCTCAAGATCTAGTTTTTCTGCCGGCCGGAACGATTACTATGCTATGCTAGCGAAATGCATTTTTTTTTTGTTAAAATTAAACAGTATGATCTATTACACTATTTCTAGACAATTACACAGATCTGACGCTGGTTGTAATCTTCTTTATTTTGATGTTTCGATGTAAGGCTCTTACGCGGATTCTCTTTACATTGAAATCGCTACAGCTTGTCACTAAAGTTGCTCGCCCTTCCGCTGACGCGTCTCCTGTTAACTGAATAACAAACATTAGCTCACGTGTTGTGAGGACAGGCCTTACCGACAGCGTGTAGAGGGTACTTATTCTCTTTTTCTATAACCTTAAAAGGTCACGTTGACCTAGTAATTTCAAGCGCTACTCCTGAGCTGTTAGTAGTATTCCTTCCCCCAGTTGTAGAGTGTTATTTTTCATGCGTTTTAAACAACATAATTATCTAGTAGTGGACACGCTTCTGTCGACAATCCATATACCCCGATTCAGAGAGTAAAATGCGCATAACTTTAGAACGGCTGAACCGATTTTCATCAATAGCTAAGAACACTTTCGACAAAGTCATCATACAAACAAAAAAAAAATTAATCAAAATCGGTTCATCCGTTTAGGAACTATCATGCGACAGACAGATTCACACGTCAAACTTATACTCGTAACACCTCACTTTGGCCGTCGGTGGTTAAAGTGGAATGATCTCTGTCGCTTGTCAATATACAAGCTTCGCTTTCCGTTCACGCTTGCTGACAGGCAAAAATGCAAACCCACGTTGCTATCAAGAATTTGTTATAAAGCCACGTCTCACTGTCAGCGAGTTTCATTTAAATCATAGCTTGTGTATGTATCTTTAATCTGTATTGCCCGAGGTGTTAGACAGAAGAACCCTGTCTGTTATTTTTGGGCGCAATGCCCATTATTCAGGCTCAAAGCCGGCTTTCTGTGGCTACTAGTCAAAACCCAATAACACTTTGCTCCATCTGGCTTTGATGTTTCACCCAGGAGCTCTGATAAATAGATAGTCACGCTTGTTTTTTTACTACTGATATGCTCGCGATTGACCAATATCTCACCTGATGCTAGTTTATTACATACACACATATCTTCTTACTCACATGCACACTCTTACGCATAATAGTAATAAAATTAATTAGTGTATTGTTGATACTTACTTTAGCACCGCACCACACTTGTAATGGCAAGTCGAACACGGTGGTGACGGAAGTAACTGCTGCTTATAGCACAGGAATCCTCCTAGTTTAAGCCCAGTTGCTCATATTTTGTATCTTGCCACTAACTTAATGAGTCTAATTTAAGGTACAATCATTGTAAATAGGTTTAAGTCTTGAACAAATAAATATTGTTTATTTATTTTACAAGTATTTAGGTTAGTTTAGTTTGCACTGAAGACTGTGAATTAGCATTATTTCTGTAAACTATTATATGATGCTAAGTTTACTTACCTAGTCTAGGTCAGTTATATTTGCAATATGATGTTGGACAGGAAACAATAAGGTAGGTTTAATTTTAGCTGCAAATTACACGAGATGCGTCAAGCAGCTAGGCAGTGAAGCTAAGCATCGGTAGAGTAGATTTTTTCTTATTCGTTTGGGCTCGTACCTTTATTTCTGTATGTCGTACTCGTTGTGGAAAGCTTTGACGGAGTCACTGACGAGCTGCTTCCAAGCCACTCTGTCTTCGGCTCTTCTTAGTGCAGTGATCACCGTGAGTCCTGTAATCGACCCGATCAAATCAGACCAGCGAGTATGTGAACGTCTACTTGATCTTTTCCAAAGTAACTATTACTATTACCCGTTGGTAGCAGTTCATGGAGAGTCTGCTTTTAAAAGGTAGAGGCTTTTGAAATGTGGCGCTGGAGAAGAATATTGCGCATACCATGGGCAGCCAAACGCACAAATAAGTCCAGCTGAACGTCAAAACCAGAGTAGAAACGTTAGTGTTTATTTCCTCCAGAGCGAAATGGTATAGCGGAGCGGGTGGAGATGCGTTTTGCATGTGTGTATACATCTTCTTTTTAGCCTTTTCTTTCACCAGTGCTTAGCTAAAACTGATTAGCATCCTATCGACTGATTTCATCAAACACATAGCTTAGAACATCTCTAGTGGATGGGCAGCCTAACAGCGGATCATAAGCGTATCTTCACCGCTGTCAGTGCTACCCGGTTCTTACTAATACGATTCCGCCCGCGTTGCCTGTCCGTCTGATTATGGCAGGCCGATGAATGGAATATTTTAAAGTAAAGTAATCCTATGCTAATGTAGGGATACAGGTATTGTACGTCTGTTCACGTTTTAGACGACTTACAAGCAGTAACAGTTAATGTTTTTTCTATGTGAAATGTTCTTAATAGTCAAATACACTTGGTAAAAGTTTTATAAAGCCAGTGCTTTACCTACCTACGTAATTATTCACTACGATTCGATTAAATGCCGGTTCGAATGATTGTGGTTATACTATGCGCGAAGAACTTTCCTTCCTTTCCTTTTTGGATATCGCTGCATATGCTGAGATAGGAGCCTTTTTGGTCTCGCACGGGGTTTTATTTTTATTGTTGTTATTTTCTTTTTTGTGTTTTTTGGTTATTTTTCGTAGCTCCTGTGCGGGTCACAATTAAATATTTTTCTTCTTTCTTCTTCTAATTTAATTATTGATAAGCTTGCACTTGACCACTATCTCTCCTGATGGTAAGCGATGATGTGGTCGACGATGAAGCACGCTTGCCTAGAAGTTGCCTAGTTATAGCTATCAGGAAATACAGACTCTGACAGGGAATTCTACTCCTTAGCTGTATGCACAATGAAAGAATTCCCAAAACGTTTAGTGCGTATGGATGTCCACCATGTACCTACCGATGGCGCATCGCCGTACGTCTTGTAGTCCAATTATGATGATGGAAAGGGGTAGGCAGAATCAAATTGTGCAGTTCCATCGCGCCCTCGGGCCGAAATGTCACCGATAAAACTTTATAACTAATAAATTAACCGACGAAATAACGAACTAATAGGTTGACCTTCGTTAATAGTTTGTTGAGCGCCGCCTCAAAATACTACACCAAAAGATTTTTTTATTTTTTTGCAAGTTCTGCACAATTTTGATAAAAAGGATTTATTTTGCTATTTAGTTTACTTAATTTCAACAGAATGGTTTGTATAGTATTATAAAACGTAAATAGACTAAAGGATGTGGATCTGCACAGCAGAACACCACAATACATAAAAATATGTACATGTCGCATTGAGAACATTCCCCTTTTTTTTTTAAATAACGGTTTCTTCGTTTCTCATTTCTTCCTTTCGGTTAAAATAACGTACAAGCTGGCAACTCGGCCCTGGAGCTCTGACTCGACCAGTGCATCGTTGCCGATTTGTAGAAGAACTTAAATGAGCTCTTCTTTCTATTGTTTCCAGATGTACGGTAGTCCTGTACAACGTGCGCAAGAACAGGCAGACGCACGTGCTGAATGCTTGTCGCAAGAGCGTGACATGTGTCGCGTTCTCTCCCGATGGCCGATACTTGGCCACGGGCGAGTGCGGCCATGCGCCCGCCGTCCGGGTGTGGGACCTGCAGGTTTGTTTACCCACCTTTTGTCTTAAATTTGTAGCGACATCTATGCCGCCACAAACGAATTAATAACTCTCCTTGAAAATCCTGCATCGCGCAAGCAAAGTTTTCGTTGCGTTTTGAACACATACAACAGTCCGAAAACAACCATCGGGCAGTTGCCTTTTCAATGGAGGATTGCGGGTGTTTACATTAAAAAATAATACCCCGTCTAAATTCAGCTCACTTTCACGACAGTGAGGAAAGTAGGCAGGGAAGTAGACAGGTCCCTTATGTATCCACGATACTTCTCATGCTGCTGCCATTGCTTTTCGCGCTGCAGAGGCAGAATGTAAGTATGGCATTACTAGTTATGCTCAAGGGGCCATGTAATGAAACCTTTCTATTTGTCTACTTCCCGTCTGCTCCGGAAAGTGCAGTTACACGTTTGTAAAAATGACGTTTTGTTAAAGAAAGGAATTGTCGTCTTTTGTGGACTTTCTGATGATAGTGCGAAAATTCCACAATTCGTAATGTTGTTCACATTATTTGTACTAGAGCAGACCAAAAGCCTATGGACCCATTTAAATCCCTTAAGCTGCATAGCTTTTTCCAAAAAAATATTTTTTTACCAGATCGAGCATATACATTCATTGTAACGAACCACTAGCGCCATCTAGTAGTGAGTAGCAGCAAACTACGCTATAAGAACAATAGCGCCATCTTCCGTCTAATAGCATAAACTTACAAGCTTATCACTGTTTGTTTTTTTTGTTTGCCTTCACAAATCCTTTGACTTATAATGCCGGTTTTTTTCTTATACTGTTAACTTTTAACTTTCAGGATCCTACGGCGTCTGGAGCGGTACAAATCGGAGAGTTTATCGGTCACACGCACGGCGTTAGTTGTGTGGTAAGCTTTAATGTTTTTTTCTTGTTTTTCTGTTATTATTATAGTATTTGTACCATAATAATCTAATTATTATCAATAAAAATACAAATAAAAGCAAAATGTGTCTATATACAAAGCGCGTATAAAAGGAGAGAGGGGAAAGTGCTCATTGGGCGTCAAAAAGTCGCCCACATCGTAGTCGGTGGGAAATTTATTAAAACTTTATGTACAAGTACAAAACACTACAAAGACGGACATAATGACAGCCTTAAACCGACATAGGCTTCGTCCAGCTCAATATTAGCGCTATACAGATAAACTATAAGTACCTGGGCGACCGAGCTCTGCTCGGTTGAAAATAGAGAAAATAGCTGACTAGATCGATGTATCGCCCCCGAAACTTCCTGCATACTCATGAAAATTGTTGGAGCCGTTTCCGAGATTCAGATTATATATATTCCTTCGTTCCAAGAATTCCTCGTTTAAAGGTATTAGATACAACACACTGACAATAGCTAACCACCATTACCCACAGCTAGTCTGGGTATTTGGATAAAGTTAAAACATTCGAAAAGCTTTTGCGAGTCAGTTACTGAACTCGTCCTAGCTCCAGCTCTGCTATCAATGTATTTGTACCAGCAATATACCGTCCAGCTATTGTACGAGTATGTACCTGACAGTTTATGTTGGAAACGCCCTTGGATTCCAACATAAACTTTCGGGTTTTAATTTTATTTAACCAGTGACAGATGGTTGCGTCTTTTTCTTCTTCGACTCGCTGGCAGGACAGTAATTCAAATTCTTTTGGACACAAAACGTGCCACTTCTCCGACATCGTCGGTGGCAGAGCATAGGTTACTACGACCTCGCAAAGAGGGGCTACCACGAAGGAACAGCGGCAGGGTGTGGTTGTGGAGCTGAGTAAAATTATGCTGCACGTCCTATGCTGCCCTCTGTGCCCCTAAACATGTGGCCAAAGTCACTAACGCGCTGCCAGAAAGCCACCGAAGAATGCAGTAAATCTTTTCTCTTTGACATCTTCTTTCTACAACCGGTTTTGTAATAGAATATTCCTACTACTAATCAAGAAATTTGCTTTGGTTTAACTGTTTATTTATCTATTTCCAGGCGTTCTCCACGTCGTCGAAGTACCTGGTGTCGATAGGCTCTCAACATGACATGATAGTCAATGTGTGGGACTGGCGTGCCAACCTCAAACTGGCCAGTAATAAGGTAATTATTATCCAAATTGGTGAGCCTACTCGCAATGCGAGCTGTATCGAGGAAAACTGCCTTTCGTATCAGGTTCTTGATCTAACTGCGCAATGATTGCCTCTATAGATCGTCGTTGAGACTTTTGCCCTTCAAGCCGTTTACCGTAACGATATAACTACATAATTAATTTTATCTACATTCACAACGTAATGTTCCAAATATGAATTCAAAAAATATTGTATAAACACGTACTTTATATACGTGGATAAGAAAATTTAAAAAAAATCCTTTACAACATTTTTCTTCGATTTTCAAACAACTGCATCATTAAATAACATTTTAATTTTTATAGCACACTTTTACTTTTTAATTTATTGGCGTTGGCTCGTTGACTTAATGTAGAAAAATAGTGTCATTGTCTATGGATACGCGCTCTGCGCAATCATGCGCAATGAGCATCTAAATTTGCCGCCATACCACAATTTTTTTCCGTTTCCACTTTTGTTTTATTTCAACTGTTTGCGTGAAGATAAAATAGTGTATGCAACGGCATATAATTTGGTATTAAAACACTCGTGTGATACTATTAAACACCCACACTCGAGTTTTAATAACCCCTATTATATGACCGTTGCATAAACTATAATTATTAACATGTAACCTTGTGTTCCAGGTGTCATCTCGCGTGAAGGCAGTGAGCTTCTCTGAGAATGGTAACTATTTCGTGACGGTGGGGTTCAGGCACGTCAAGTTCTGGTATCTGGAGTACTCCAGGAATGCTAAGGTGAGACCCATTTGTAATAATAGTATGCTACCCAGTAACTGGGTTCTGGAAGTCAGAAAGCCAGTAGCTCCATGTAAAAACTGCATCCTCTTGGCCCCTAACATATAGGGAAATCGCTAGGCAAGTGATGACTTTGAGTGTCTTTTTGTATTATAAAAATAACTAATTAAAAATAAAAACAACAACAAAAAAGATTTAATAACCTGCTTTTTTCGTATTACTCTTAGCAAATCCTTTCATTTGGTACCCGAATGATAAGTTTGCATAAAACAATTGGTCCATCATTTTATAACTACTAAATAAATAAATAACATAACATAACATTAATATTTATTTCTCTTCCACAAAATAACTAGGCAAGTTAAATAAAAGTTTCTGTAAATACTCTCTATTTGTTCTATTCTAGTTCAAAGAGCCAGTCCCTCTAATGGGCAGGTCCGCCATCCTCGGCGAGCAGAAAGACAACGAGTTCTGCGATGTGGTGTGTGGGCGGGGCGAAGCCGCCGAGAGCACGTACGCCATCACCCGGGGGGGCCTGCTGTGCGAGTTCAACAGCCGCCGTCTGCTGGACAAGTGGGTCGAGCTCAGGGTGAGTAGTCCACCGCTGGACAGATTGTCCAGTTAAAGCTTCACTTACATTTAATACACGGCAGTAGCGGCCGCGGCAGTGGGCGAATTCGTTTGACTCGAACACGTTAGCGACCCATATTTTACGGTGCTTGCGGTCTTCTTTCCGCGTAATACAATATCGCTGGAGCCGCTCTGCTCGGAAGCCTGCTTTTAAACTAGCGGAGTGTGACTATTTTTGAACACGATGTTATGCCATGTTATTTACTCTTTGCCCTCCCCACAGACGACGTCAGCGAACTGCATGGCCATCGGCGCGGGCTACATCTTCGTGGGCTGCGCCGAGGGTATCGTGCGCTGCTTCGCGCCCGACTCGCTGCGCTACATCACCACTCTGCCGCGCACGCACTACCTGGGCGTCGACGTGGCGCTGGGGACCAACATCAGGTGAGACCACAAGCGAACAAACGATCCCAGCCTTCAAACGAACCGGTTCGTGAAAATGCTGGATTCACTCACTCGGCTCGTATGTTTATCGTAGGCAAAGCTCGTACGATATTAACTTGCTCGATCGACTGTAAATGCGCTCGCTTGACTCGTATGTGGGCTCGTAGCGGTCGCTCTGAAGAATATGCTTGCTTCGCTCGCTTGAGGCGTGAGTAAGTTTATTTCGAATCTATGGCTCGCTTCGCTTGCTCTTCTTTTGAAATTTCACGAAGGTCGAAGCACAGATAATATAATACTAGCATACAGATGCTTCATCCCATACAAAGAAACTATGCAACGTAACTATCGTTTTTCGTCTGGTTAAGATGATTATTTATATAAGTTCTTCGATCGCGTTCGGTTCTGTTGCACGGCTATAGATGGTGTTAGCAGCAACTTGCAAGTAAAAGGGTTTTCTAAGTTCGTGACTATTTTTTCTTTAAATACAGTTACGATTTGTTTTATAGTTTTTTTTTTTGCAACTTTTTACAGTTTTATTGTACCAAAATGTGTTACAAAACAAATTAAAAAAATCGATTGGCCTGCCTCAGAAATTTAAAAACGCGCCATTTA
This sequence comes from Orthosia gracilis, assembly GCA_947562075.1. Classification (NCBI taxonomy): domain Eukaryota; kingdom Metazoa; phylum Arthropoda; class Insecta; order Lepidoptera; family Noctuidae; genus Orthosia; species Orthosia gracilis. The sequence goes on from OX387267.1 coordinate 10,547,708, forward strand.
TTGGAATCAATTATAAATGATCCTTTCACATAATTTTTGAAATGTTAATTAAGAGCCCAATATTCTATAATTTTTATCAATCATACGAAAAGAACATGCAATTTTTATCAAACAATTCTAGAAAAATTTAATTTTACGCCCATTGCAATAACGAATCGATGCATATAGCGCCATCTGGTGACATTTATTTGAACCCAATTTTCTTTGCTAGCGCGGACCGTGACCCCGTGACCGAGGCGAGTGAAGCGAGCCCATTATTAACTAAAGCAACTGCTGCGATCTTTCAAATCAAGCGAGCGAAGTGAGACTATACTTCACACACTACAATAAAATAAATAAAGAATACTTATTCATTTGTTGTCTCCTCCCCCAGTCACATGTTCACGCAACCGCCGAATGCTCGGTATCCAGACGCGGTCGCCTTAACGTACGACGATAGGAACCACAAGCTCACCTGTGTCTACAACGACCACAGTCTGTACGTGTGGGATGTACGGGATATTAAGAGGGTAAGTTAAGGTTTTATATGCATTATTATCTATTCAGGCTGGTGGAGTGACGATCTTCGCAGGGTGGCTAGTAGCAGCTGGATGAGTGTCCCCGAGAATAGAGATAAATGGCGTAAGATTGGAGAGGCTTTTATCCTGCAGTGGATTTCTGAAGGCTGATGAAGTCGATGATCTATTCATCAATAGTTTGAGCACGAATATAATGGCTTGATTTTGATTTTGAATGAACTTGGTGCAGCATCATGTTGTGTGTTTTGACCCTTAGACAAATTTCATTGTGCCCAGTGTGTTATGTTGTTATTCTAATGTATTCTAATGAAACCTTATTCAACAGGTAGGCAAGTCGCACTCAGCGCTTTACCATTCGGCGTGCATCTGGGGTGTAGACATGAACAGCGTGGAGCGTCCGCTGCCCCCGGGGACCTTCCTCACGTGCTCCAGCGACGACACCGTGCGCCTGTGGCAGCTCACGCCGCAGCCCACCAACATATACAGCAACGTGAGTAATATACATGAGCAGCACAAATTCTACTTTTTATCCCGGTATAATGTTCCCTTGTTATAATAAAACAGTTTTCACGCGGGCGAAGCCGCAGGCAGAAGCTTGTCCTAATTCAACTGCTGTACAAATAATTAAGCAAAATACTGTGAGGTATATTTAAAGGCACATTAGATGTTTAAGTTTGGCATTACTGATCTTACATAATACCTGCCACTTAGAGACTTTTCTCAAATTAAACCTATTATTTGACTGAAATTCTTCAGTAACAAAAACTCTTTTTTCATTTCTTCTCCTAAAAAGTAGTTCAGGCACATGTTAAAACTCCTTTTAACATGCATGAAATATCTCTCTATCCAAAATTAGTCATTTCTGTAACTAAAACAAAGTTTATCTTAATTTCTAGGAGCTGAATAAAGTATTCTACATTGACCCAGATCTGAAGTTCCTGAAAGACGTCGATCTTACTACTGATAAGGATAAATCTAAGTCGTATGATGATAAGACTGGAGTCCGGTACGTCACATTCACTTTAATTTTGATTTTTTTGCATTTAGAATTGGTGTCATTTTCATGAGCTCGAAATTAAAATCCAAGATGGCACAGAAGAAAATTCATGTGTCTTGATTTCATTTTCATAATTTTCAGGTTCCCTAAAAATGAAAATGGTCTCAAAATGAAAATCCAAGATGGCGCTGACGATGTTTTGTAACCTTTTCGTTATGGTTGTTATTTTTATGGTTTTGAGGATCGCTATGAACAATGATGGGCAAATGTCCAGATATTGCCGTTAACACCATCTTGGATTTCAGTTCTGTAGACGTCTGTTCTGTGACGACCTACTGAGTCTCGAGGCGATCGCGGGGCACCGTGCGGGTAGGCGGGAGTGGGCGAGCGTTCTAGCGAGGTGCACAGTTATTTTGACCGTATAGTAATGCAAATCTGTTGTTATCTTGCAGATGCGTGCGTGTGTCTCTGGACGGGCAGCACATCGCATCGGGCGATCGCTCGGGCAACGTGTGGGTGCACGCGGCCGCCGGCGGAGCGCTGCTGCACACGCTGGAGGCGCACGACGCCGAGGTGCTGTGCCTGGAGTACGCGGAGCGCCCGAGGCTGCTGGCCTCCGCCTCCAGGGACCGCCTCATACACGTGTTCCAAGTGGACCGGGTCAGTACCGACAGACTGTACACACAACGTGTGGGAGCACGCGGCCGCCGGGGGAGACCTGACCGTTACCAGACAAAAGCTAGCTGTTTTCAGTTCTCCGTAAATTATTCTATTAAGTAAACTAATATTCCTGTCAATGTTTCCAGGGCTACCAGATAATGCAGACACTGGACGAGCACTCGTCGTCTATCACAGCCGTGCGCTTCCTGAGCTCCGGCGCCGGCCTGCAGATGGTATCGTGCGGCGCCGACAAGACCATCCTGTTCCGACAGCTGCGACATGTGAGTGTACCGTGTAGTATCACGCTTTTATGCTCAGAAGATGTAGGCACAGGTGTGCAGTACGATCACATTTCGCTAATGTTTGTAAATGGACTACGTTATTTGATAGTTAACAAACTACGTCTCAAAGGTTCGCTGCACTGGCTTTTTTGTGAGGGACTCGCTCGCTTTGACAGTGAACTTGCTCCATTTGCTTGGTTTGAGGTTGGAGCTCTGTTCATTTGTGTCATCTATTGAAAAGGAACTCGCTTCACTCACTCTTCTAATTAACGCATTTGATTTAATATTGTTAATTTACACGCATGGACGACTCTAGAATCACCGATCTGGCTTAACACGCTTTGGCGCCGCACTTATTTGAATGTCGACACATGTTTCGGTTCCAGAGCCCTGATGGCGGCTACCAGTTCCAGCGCGGACAGAACGTGTCGGGGCGCACCACGCTGTACGACATGGAGGTGGATGCGGGCGGCAGGCATATACTCACGGCGTGCCAGGTGCGTTGTTGATGAGGACGTTGTATAAACTATAAACTGTAATAGGATAAATGCAAAACCTGAGAAGGGGTGATTGTGCTCATCATTATAAACAATTTTATCATATGACCAACTCGGAAACCGCAACAAAAAAATAAAGGAAAAAAAAAAAAAAAAAAATTCTATATATAAATATTGAACACCTATTGTGTTCAATATTTATATATAGAATTATTTTATTATTTATTGTCCCCAAGGTGACGTTATTGTTGTACTGATAATGTGTATTGTGTAATTCCAGGACCGTAACGTGCGTGTGTACAGCGCCGCTCACGGCAGACACACGAAGACGTTCAGAGGTACCACCGCCGAGGACGGCACGCTAATCAAGGTAAGTTACACTACGGCCTGATTGTTCCTCGCAAACGTATTTTTTCTCAGTTTTTACGTACTTTCAAACGAAAATTTTGAGCCCACCATTAAAAGATATCCGGCGTTGGAATAAAAAATACTTCTTATAAACAAGATTTTTTCGTATTCCTTTGAGCAAATCCTTTTAGTTGGTATGTATGGGTCGAAACCTACAACTGAATTTTATAACAGTTATCCCCAACTGACTGAGATGAAATTTTGTTTTGGTTGCGATGACAATGCACGATTAGCTAAAGCACATTCTTAATCCAATATGGCAGCTCATTTTTATGCACTGCCATGATATGGATATCAAAGAATATGAATAAGCTATAATTTAAAAACTTTTTAAATAATATTTTTATTTCACAGTTGTAATGTATTTGCTCGTAAATAAACGGTTTTGGCAGAATGTCTTTCTTTTCTTTATTTCATATTTTTTTCCTTCTCAGGTGGCGCTAGACAACAGCGGCATCTACCTGGCCACGTCGAGCACGGATAAGATCCTGAGCGTGTACGACTACTACTCGGGCGAGTGTATGGCCACCATGTACGGCCACTCCGAGATCGTTACAGGCCTCAAGTGAGTACTGTAGGGACATACGAACTATAGTGGCATGTATGCCGCCACATACCCACTATAACAAAGACCTGATGACAAAAACTTATATCACGCTATCAAAGTTTTCCGCTCGATTTTAACATAATTTATTAATAGCCAGACAACAAGCACCGGGCAGACGCCTACCAGACACAACACCCATCGAAGGATCCTCTCTTTTCGGATCTTCTCTTTTTGCGGGACTATACCTTGTTTTGCATACCTCTACAGTGCTTTAGCTTCAAATAGTACATTTCGTGTCGAGCATAAAAAGTCGAGATTTTAACACGAGCGATGTAGCCAAATTCGACGTGAGCCGAAGGCAAACGTGGAAAACAACATGCGAGTATTAAAATAAAGCCTTTTTATGCGAGACACGAACGATTCTTTTTCCACTACCTGATGAGCTTACCTAATTAAATGCAAATAAGTTCCACCAACAATTTATTAGAAACATTTTAGTTTTTCGTTCAGAATAAAAACCACAGACTATATACACACAATCAACGCGCGCTTTTTGAGAGGTAACAGTTTCAGTATCATTCTGCCGGATGGGGCGGTGGAAGAAGCGCGGGCGTAGCAGCAGAATGCGTCTACCAACAGTAGCCTATTCAGTTAATAAAAAAAAATTACGTTGTAGTTACATAATGATATCAAAACTCCATACAAAACTCAATTCGTAACTGTTATTATGTAATTTTGTTTTTATTTTAATTTTATAATCTTGTGTCTAAATGTTCATATTTCCAAACGAATTTCTTAGACAATGTTTTATATAATAGACAAGGTGGAAAAAGATTATTGTGTCCTAAACCTTCTCCACCTTCGTGTTGCTGGCACGGACAGTCATTCAAATTGGTATGGCTCAAAACTTTGTCGTAACCTGACGAAGGTGTAAACGACTAAACTATACCTGTTAACTTTTGGCTACCAATCTCTTCGTGATATCCCATATGCATTGCACGTGCATTTGTTGATTAATTCTGTATATGAATGCTCCAGGTTCACGCCGGACTGCCAGCACCTGATCTCGGCGTCGGGCGACGGCTGCATCTTCGTGTGGAGAGTGCCGCACGATATGGTGGTCACTATGAGAGCCAGGCTGGCGCAGCAGGCCATCCGACAGGGCAAGTGAGTGCATACCTTAATTCTCTTAGGTCCACTTGCATGAAAAACAAGAGTCACGAGGTAACGAGGTTAAATTGACAATATTGTATGACAAATATCTTCGTGTTAGCAACTAACTCTGAGAAAATTTTGTCGTGCGATTGGGCCTTAACCCCTTGTGTACCCGAAACGGGTATCCACGCGAGACATAATGACTTTTTAATTGCGAGCAAACCCTTTTACTTGCAAGTCGCTGCTAACAACATCTATCGCCGTGGGACGGAACCAAACGCGATTGATGTACTTTTAGTCAATAAGCCGTCGTGGCCGTCGAAAAACGCGAGTTACGTCGGCACTCGATTTTGTCTATGGGATGAGGCATCTGTATGCTATATTATATTATTTGTAAATGTGTATAATTATAGACTCGTCGTAATTTGTTTTAGAAAAGTGTCAGCGCCCAGTAACGGCATGTCGGGCTTGGACAGCGAGAGCGACTCTCACTTCGGCTCGCCGCCCAGAGAGCTGCCCTACGAAGAGAACAAGTACGGCACGCCCGTCGTACCGGACTATACGTGAGTACCAGTGTCCTAACTATGATTGCAAGTCGTAGTAGTTGATAGGAGTGGTGGCCCAGTGGTAATAGCGGCTTACAAGCTGTAGGTCGTGGGTTCGATCCCAGGCAGGCGCTTTACTTTGTGTAAATTATTTCATCACCACTGCTCTCAAAACGGTGAAGGAAAACATCACGAGGAAACCGGCATGACTTAGAACCAAAAATTCAAAGACATGTGACAAACACCAAGCTGTACTGGGCCCGCGTGGAGGGTTATGACCCATTCCCTCTCACAGAGTGGAGGCTTGTGTCCAAGCAGTGGGACAATCTTAAGACTGATGATAATTGCATGTCGTCGATTGTCGAAATGCCAAAATACACGGGATTGATCACGTAACATTTCGATAGCGCTTGACATCCCATACATTTTACCAATCGCTATTGCGACGCTTTCTTTGATAAAATGTCACGTCTCTAGAGCCTCTGTATAGCTCTATTACGTATTTAATACCCATAATATTTATGTGGCGAAATTACCTACACGCCTACTGCAAGAGCTCGTCGAACCACCTATCGCGGTAGTCTCAATAAATATTTTTTTATAATAAAAAAAAAGGTTTTTATAAACAAGCTTCTTAGTTTACCGTGCATTGTCATCCAAACCAAACGATACACGTTTGGTTAGAGGTTGGCAGAATTTCATCTTAATCAGTTTTAGATAACCGCTTTAAAATTTAGTTGCAGATTTCCCGAACATACATACATAGCTTTGCAAGTTAATAAAACCGGCCAAGTGCTATTCGGACTTGCGCACGAAGGGTTCCGTACCATTATATCAAAAAACGACAACAAAACACCTTTGTTGTATGGGGAGCCCCACTTAAATATTTATTTCATTCTGTTTTTTAGTATTTGTTGTTATAGCGGGAACAGAAATACATCATCTGTGAAAATTTCAACCGTCTAGCTATCACAGTTCATCAGATACAACCTGGTGACAGACAGACAGACACACGAACGTCTTAGTAATAGGGTCCCGTTTTTACCCTAGGTATGGAAACCTAAAAAAGCTTGTAAAAATAAAAGCTGTTTTTAACTAGGGGGAGGGCTTTGCCCATAAGTGGGATAGCGTAGGCTAAAATAAAAAAAAATGTTCACAGGCTCCGAATTGGTCGCTTGCCAACGTGGGCTAAGAAGAGCCTGGGCGACGAGGCAGCTGCGGGCGACACCCCCGCCCCAGAGCCGCCCGCCCGGGGCAAGTGGGCCACTCGGATCAACCCCAACACCGGTACATGCTTCTTAAACTTATAAACTTTTACTAGAGCTATGAGCTGTGATGGCCCCGACTTACGTGTCATGGTTTTGAACCCAGGCAGTTACATTACTTTTGCGTAAATTATTTCATCATCACTGCTCTAAAAACGATGAAGAAAAATATCGTGAGGAAACCGGAATGACCTAGAACCAAAATACTAATTATACGGGTTGGTACGCACTGGGCTTGCGTGCTGGTTAGGCCCGTTCGTTCTTTCACAGAGATGAGGCCCGTGTCCCAGCAGTGGGAACATTAATAGGCTGATAATGATGACTAGAGCATTTGTGAATGAACTTGTCATTAAAGAGAGAATGGTTACACGTTCACAATTTTAGCAACAGTCTCTATACAATTGTGTCAATGTTAACAAAGAAGGAGTAATCCATAGCTTTTAAGTAGCGCTTCTGCGGTAATACTCCCACCTTGATTTTTTTGCTGACAAGCAGTGTGGCTGCGTTTTGATTTGAAGGGGGTGGAGGGTGTGTTATTTCTGCTTGGTCAGAATAAATGTGCAACTGCCGCTGTGACGTCACTTTCGACCATCGACATGGTACATTTCAGCTTTGTCTCTAGCGGTAGAAACGCAACCGAGACCATAAATGTCGGTGATAACAAGAATGTATTTAGTTAAGAAGTTAGCTGGCGGAAATCTCGTGTGTTACGTCTCGTTTGCTAATCTATTTTGTTATTTTAAAATACGCCTAACTGCACATGACTTGGAGCTCCAATTTAAATGACAAGTTCATTAATCATTCACAGAAAAACGCGGTGACTCAGACGGTTCTAAGGACAGTTCTCTAGACAGCGGTACCGACACACGATACATCGAGAAGCGGAAAGATCAGACCAGCGTCAAGCAGGTTAGTTCCGTATGTGTGTGTAGATAGAGTGTATTTTACTGTGCAGTATACGCGGCCGTTAAGACACTTTGAGTTCCAGGAGAGCTTGATGTGGTTTTTTAACGGATGTGCTACGTGTCTTATTTGGTAAATGAATATAACGTATTGGTATTGGAGTTAAAGCAATTTTTGGCTGTGTAAAACAGTTTTAAGTGCATCCACAATGTAGATACTTTAATTTTGTTTCATTCAAAGATCTAACTAGCTACAGATTGTAACTGAAAGGGATGATCATATTTTAATATTTTTTCTACCTATGCAAATGAACAATTTTCTCTAAGGAATCATAGGCAAATCCATAAAAAAGAAATCTATACAACATTCCCGTCAGCTAATCAAAATTTGTATGGCAGATATAACCTCAGTTTTACCAGCTTTAAATTAAAAATCTGTTGAAAAATTAATTCAACCAATCACAGCAGATAACGCGTGCTTGACAATTTGTCACATTGATTCTCCGATAATTTAGAGCTGGGAAACTCAGGGATAGTGCCCCGGCACGTAAGTTGGCAAGGTTTTGGCGTAGTGGGAGTAAGTTCGCACATATTCCGCGAACCGACCAACCACCATATTGTCTCTCTGTCACCAAGCTGTATCTCATGAACCGTGATAGCTAGACAGTTGAAATTTTCACAGATGATGTATTTCTATTGCCGCTATAACAACAAATACTAAAAATAGAATATAATAAATATTTAAGTGGGGCTAAGATACAACAAACGTGATGTTTTTGCCGTTTTTTGCTATAATGGTACGGAACCCTTCGTGCGCAAATCCGACTCGCATTTGGCCGATTTTTTATTGTTGTTTATATTTTCCAAAAATGGCAGATTAAGATAGGTCGGGATTTACCAACCACGCTATAGTAGAGATTAATGTTTCGGAAAACGTAATTCTATTTTTTATTCGAAAATATCGGGCTGTTCAAAACTGATTTTATATTTAATTAAGGCATTGGAATTATTTTATTCAAACTTTCCTACCGTGCGCGTTATAACAATGTTTATATTTTATGGACCTTAATAAACGTTCCAAGTTTAAACTGAAGTTAATTAGTTCATACTCATTCTGCCTACCTGCACTCTTTGAAATCATTAGTCGTGATTGGCCTTTTAGGAACTGTGAGGTAAAGTATTTTGTTAATGATGTGGGCACTCGTTTTTAATTTGTTTATCAAATAAGACATGTAAGTATGTGTGTGGCGGTTGGTGACTATGGGGCAGTGTACGCGTCGTTTGTACTTGTTCTAGCTAGACTCTGACGTGGTGACCCATACAAAAAAAAACTGTCCCGACGTATTGTACAGATTATTTGATTTATCCGTCGATATCGATTGATAATAGAAGGTGATCTGTCTATCGCCGTGGGATGGAAGGCGATCGATTCACAAAAAATAATCAGTATAATCAGATGAAAAACGCTAGTTACGTCGGCACGGTTTCTTTGTATGGGATGAGGCATCTGTATGCTAGTATTATATTATCTATGACTCTGATATGTATTCAGGATGTCTTTGAAACCGACGCGAAAAGGAGTACTGTGGATTCAGTACATAATTCTGGACCCCTAGCGTTCGAATCTTTTCCGGCCATGGAACCGAGTCAGAAGCAAAAAGTCAAAGAATTTAAGAATTATATTTCTCACAAGAACTTGCATAATAGGACACTTAAAAGAATTAGTTACTATGTGCTTACATCTATTATTCTAAATGAGTATTAATATTTGTCTCTAGCACAACGCAGCTGATGATTCTCCACAAATATCGGAAATTATTTCTGTTTCAGTGGCATACCATGTTTTTACTCATGCTCACTCGCGTTAATGTAAACGATCTCTTAAGTCAATGACTATACAAAAAAAAGGTTTCTCCTTACTGTCACCAGATGGAGCTTATCCAGTTTCAATACAAATTGACGTTTACGCAATCCAGCGTAAGACAAAATTCACAATAAGCCCACTGAACAGTATTTAATTCTCACCTAATTGCTAGTTGTTGTCCAATGACATCTGTCAAAAGTACAAACAATAATTTATTTGCTATCATACAATGTTGCCGTTCCATTACAATTTATTGATATTTTCGCGTTTGACCATCATCTGACCTAATGGTGGAGATGATGTGATCGGTGAATAAGTTACTTCTAGGCAAGCGTGCCTCACACGCTTGCCTAGAAGTAACTTATTCACCCTTGACTTAAAGACTCCTAGGCTGTAGCTATCAGGAAATACAGGATTATCCCCATAGTCACCATTTTACGTATAACGCGCTGACTATTTTGTGACTTATATATTTGAAAATACAGTATTATGTAAACATCACACCATATATAAACTCAGGCGAAGTGAACTTGAAGTGAGTTGATAATCTCTAGCTTTAAGACTGAGCGTTATTTTCGAGCTCACTTCATCCCGTGAGATGTTTACAGAATAGAGTTCAACTTTGCAGTATTTTTTAAAGCTCAAAATTCTCAGCGTGAATTAGTTATTAACATAATATTATAATTGTTTGTAATCACTCATACGGTTGATGGTATGGTGTTGGTAGTTTGGTGACCGTTTTCTGTGTGTACAGTCGGCAGCAAAAGTTACTTAACGCGGCTTGCGGTAAGATTTGCTTGGTAGAAATCGTCACGTAACAAGACGTTCGGTTCCGTTCGGCGTAATTCGGATATTAACGTTAAACGCTGCCGCCGTATTTGTTTACATTATGTGTCAGTTAAATGTGACTTGTCTGATGGTCAGAGTCTTTTAATTTTTTTTTTATCCCGACGCATAAAAAAATAATATTTATAATATTTTATTGCCAACATAATTACAAATATCAGAATTAAAATTACCAAGAAATTAAAATACAAAATAATATGTACAGTACAAAATTATTACGCAAAAAAAAATGTCGTGGTGCGTTTACAAACATTTTAATTCGCTTACACAAACATACAGACCCAGAATGAATATTTACAGTTTTCTCGGTTGCTCTTATTCACACATGGTGAATTCAACATTAATTCACAATGTTATTCAGGTAATACCTAGATAAATAATAATGAATAAAACATTCGTTCAAAGGAATATTTGTTTGCTGCTGACTGTACATTTATGTTAATATTCTTGTGAGGTATGGTGGAGTTTATGTGTACAGTAGGTTGTTTTTTTTTTATTTTCAATATTATTCACTTTCATGCGTTAGTTCTTCAGTCAAACTCCACAATACTTCGCCTTTTTCTTTTTTATAACGATTTTTTTCTTTTAATTTTACATTTTGTGAATGGTTTATTTTTATTTATTTTCCCCTGATCTCACACACTATTAAAAATTGTCTTGGGTTTTTTTTTCTATTGTTTTTTTGTCCGTTTTTTTTTACTACACGGTCAAAGTAGATGTGCGCTTCGCTAGTTTGCGACCCCACTACCCGCATTCGCCGCGTGGGCCAATTGTCGATGACGTCACAGTTATTTGACGGTGTAGTACTGACAAAGCCGTAGCTAGAACAAAGTGGGATTAATTGAAGGGTAAAATAAATAAAGAAATAAACCGTTGACTATGGTTGTGGTTAACTTTGACTAGAGGCCGAAATCGCTGAACTTATCCCAGCTACCTCGCGTTGAAGCATTGTTCAGGAATTTCGATGCGACTATGAGAAAGACATTCGATATTCTCACTGTCTCGCCCAGGGTGGAAAAGGTTTTTTATTTTACTTTTTTTTGTGATGTTTTTTTTTTTTTCATATTGTTTTCGCCTTTTTCGTCCATTTTTCGTAAAAAAAAAATCATCGTGTGCCAGTCATTTGTTTGTTTTTCACATTAAATAGTGTTAGTAATTTATTTTGTTAGTCACATGCAAATTATTATTTTTGCGCATATTTTTGATTGTGCTTGTGTGATGTTTTGCTAGTTATATGTGTGTTATAAACATCGATGTCTGTATGTATGTTCTCTATGGACTCCGAAACGACTGGAGCGATTTTGATGAAAATTCAGGCAATCTTTGGATTAGCCCAGCAGGTAATCCTCTGGACTTTGATAGCGAATTTTAACGCGAGCAAAGCCGCGAACAAAAGCTGGTTTTAGATATTTTACAAAAGATTTAAATTTTTTAACTTAATGTTTTTTTTATGTCAGTTATGTTTGCTAAACGTTTCGCGATTGAATCAAGAAAATAAGCGTTTAAATATTTATGGGAAATTTATTATTATAGAAAAAAGTATAATTATGTTTCAGACTAGTTTATTTGCAACTGCATGTGTATTTGCAACGATTTACTTGTATTTTGCTACAATATTTTTCGCTTTGTACAGTTAGCATTAGAAAAATCTGGTCAGACAGATTCAAACTCAAAACTACTAAGAAAATAAAACTATATCTCAGCAGTGTTTCAGAAAGAACATATAATACGATTACTGTCATTCAGAAAAGTTTTTCACATAGTTGAGATAAGGTTTAATTTTCTTATTAGTTCAGATAATTTTGGACAAGTCTGTTCGTCATAGATTTTTTCGCTGACCGTATTGCATGGTGTTCGCATGTATATCTGCTACAACATTGTGTGCTTCTGTATGTCCGCTGTAACAACGTGTAATTATTAATAATTTATTAATGATTCCGTCAAGAACTCGTAAAAAAAAAGGTTTTTTTGGCTATGTCACCGGGTTATTACAAATACCGTAAGTTTAGAAGGCCCACTTGCACGAAAAGCCTAACTCAGAGTTATTTGCTAACACGAGGTTAAATTGACAATATTGTGTGACAAACTGGCAATTTAATCTCGTGTTACTTGTATGTTACGTGTAACTTGAGTTAATGTTTACGTGCAAGTGGGCCTAAAAAATTTTTTATGGTTGAAATCTCGTTCTTCTGACTAAGGCACGGATATATAAAAACTTATATAATAATATTATAAAGAGGAAAGATATTTTTGTTTGTTTGTACCGAATAGGCTCTGAAACTACTGGACCGATGAAAAAAAAAAAATTCATCAATAGAAAGCTACATTATTCCTGAGTGTCATAGGCTATTTTTTAATCCTGAAAACGGGTATTGTGGGGTGGTCCACGGGAGCGAAGCCGCGGGGAACAGCTAGAAGTAGCTAGAACAGTAGTATATAAAAAGATATGTTTATATACTACTGTATATAAACATATCTCTTTACAGTATATCGAGAATTGTTAACCTCGCAAGATGAATAACAATCTTACGGTGTTTGCAATAATCCGGAGTCAGTTTGTATATTTTTGACTGAATCATATTATTTACCTGCACGCAGTTTATCAATATATTTTGCATGTGTTAGGATGAAGAATAATAAATACACAGACAACTACATGAATGAGGCATCATTTTTTATTTTATTTGTAGTGGTTATATTTCAAAAGTGTTTGTTTAAAAGTCAAATGAAAATAAATAATTTCACTTTTTAAAAACGATTATATTCTCCTTTTTTTGCAAAGAATGGTAACCGCTGTTATAGTAAATTATCTCTCATAGAGAGGATGTCTTTGTCTCAGCAGTAGAAGTGCTTAATACTATTATTCGTATTGGGCTTATGCAAATCAAATTCAAACCTCGGGAAGTCTTAATAATATGAAATATTAAAACCTCATCAGTCAATCATAATTATTCTTCATCCTAACACGTTTTATGTCCGTATCACATATTTACGTTATTTTATTGTTTGTACACGTTAGGTAACGATTAATTTGTCGAAAAGTCGCGCGACTGAGACGCGGACGCGACATCACACCGACGACTCGTCTCTCGGCAGTTTTAAGTACGAGGTGCGGTTCATTTTTTGTTTTTATTTATTATTTTATTATTTTTTGTCGCATTTTGATTAGTTTTGTATGTAATATTTTATTATTTTAAGGACCGCTTGCACCACAAATAATTATATAAATATAATTATTTAGCGCTCAATGTATTTGAACACCATTACGAAGGGTTACGTTGTATTCTTATTATTAGTCAACTTTTGTTCAAAAGTAAGGTGTCAGAATTGTTTTAACCATTAATTGAGTAGCGAATACGGAATGGATACGGATATCAGCTCGGGTCTCTCTCAATTTGAAAAGATTTACAGAAGAAGAAAACGTTTAAATTCGTTTAGCGCTAATCTTTTGTGAAACAAGCTGTCTTTGATGTAAAATAATAAAAAAGTCGGCATTGTCAATAATCGGTTACGTAACTAATATTTCTTAACATCAGACAGAATAGGGTAGATTCCTAAAAAAACTATTGGATCCGTCAGTTAAATTACCAAATAAAATTGGACTCGTATTTTATCTTTTATCACGAAAACAAGATGTTGATGACGATACAGTGTGTTGAAATTTCGCTTGACGTCACACTTTTTACCTAGAAGTGACGTCATAGGCCCTTTCCTGAGCTCCTGAGCTTTAATGCGCTTTATCATTGCATCTTTTTATTGATTTGATAAAGCAAAAAATACGTGTCAAAATATTTTCGATAATCTGACGGACTGATTAGATTTATTTTTATTCAGGAATCAGCCCTATTTTCTAGTTTTTTGTGGAGTATTAATATGCGTGTTTCCCTTCAGGACCAAGAGTCGACGGAACACGACGGCGACATCGAGGACATCTCGGACGGCGAGCGCACCTCGTCTTCAGAGAGAGGCAACAGGACCACCTACTACCCAGGCAACAACGATGATGAGACGCCCGGGTGAGTCAGGCTTGACTGTCTATACTGCTTCGCGGTTTACTGTGCAATAAGGAATATGCAAGAAAAAAAAATTGACAAACGAACGAGATATAACAATTTAATAGTATATTATGCAATTAGTGTATAAAGGAAGGATTTAAAGCAAGGGCCATAGATGAATCACGAGTAAGTGATGGATTCTAACGACTGAATCACGACCGTAGGGGTTCATGATGAATCCTGAGCGATGCGAGTGATTCATGGCCCTCCTTTGGGATAGATTCTGATGTGTAATTTTTATCCCGGTTTTGGGAGCCCGTGGTTAATTGGACGTGTACGCAGTTGTAGCCACTGGCAAAAAGGTGCTAATAAAAATAATGTTCCTTCAACAGAGAGTTCATGGTAAACGCGATGGATGCCGACGAGCTACGAGAGTCCATGCGGCGCTCCAAGCGCTGGACGGGCGAGACGCGCCTCGAGCTGCCGCCGCCGCACGCCAAGCTCAGCGGCACGCCCGTGGACTCCGACGATGACGAGGTAAGTCCATCAGCTCAGCTGACAGCACTTCACTGAATTAGCTCTCTTCCAAGCTCCGCCATTACACCCGATCCTCCATTCAGACTGTCCCGGCCATTTTTTATAGTCGTCTTTAATTTTGCAACTGTCCCTAGCAGTGAAGAAACTAATTTTGCCACTTATGGTGCTCTTTTAAGTGAGAGGGAAACATTTAAACGAGCAAAAACCAAATTGAGTCCATGTGATGGTTCATGCCCACTCCCTCTCAAAGGGTGGAGGCCTGAGTCCCAGTTTACTAACTGTCATTTTTACAGTCACGGACAAGTTTAACGCAATTTCCATGTTTCTGCCCCAGGTGTCAACGCCCTCTGGTGACAACACGGAGCGCAACCCGCTGTCGGGCTCGTGTGAGTCGCTGGACACGGCGGGGCGGCGCGAGAAGTACCTCAAGTCTGCCTTCGACAGCCTCAGCGGCGCAGAACTGGACGCCACGCTCACTGGGGGTAAGCAATCATCATAATCATTACGGGCGAAAGACATCCACTGCTCACACAGGCCACCCCCAAGCGTAAACACACAAGTACTACTTTAGTCTAACCGCGTAGAGGATTCGCTTCGCTCGCTCTTCGTATGTGTCAGCGCGCTAGACTCTCTAGTGTCGTAAGCGGGCTCACTTCGCTCGCTCGTCTTTTAAGATTGCTCGTGTCAATAGTGAGCTCGCTGCGCTCACCGTATCGTAAGAACTCGCTACCTTTGCTCGCTAGTGTCGTGAGTGCTACAGTCGCTCGGCTCCGTTGTTTCATTCACCGTTCAATTACATAGTTTTAACCTAACCTGTTAGGTAGGCTAAATTCACTCGCATTCACTTCCTGGTCTTGTGAGGGGCTCGCTTTGTTTGCTCATCGCATTAATAAGAGCATAACACATCTGTCTGTGGGCTCACATCGCTCGTTCTTGTCTGTTGTGCGGTGCCCTTACCGCTTTAGTCAATTTCACTTCTAAGAATTTTTTTTTTATATGTTTTTACTTCATTATAATTGGCCTCTCCCTAGGTAACACGTCTCTATCGTCACAACACTTGTCCCGCGGCACAGCGCCGCCCGCGCGGCCGTCTCCTGCGCCGCGCACGCCGTCCAAGGTCATGGACCCCGAGGCTGCCAGAAGACGCGAGGAACTCAACAGGCGGATACTGGAGACCAGGCGTCAGCTCGAAAGTGTGAGTATTGCATGCCGAACAAGCCGACGGCCTACTGGAATCAATATAAGCTGACATTAGTTTGCCAGTGTGGAGCCTCTTTGCAGAATACCGGCCACCTCCTTGTCTGCCCTACATGCACGACCGCCTGCACCTTGCCCAATATGACCTTGGCGAATGAGAGACCTGTCCGAGTAGCTACGGACAAAATCTGAATGTTTGAGACGATAGTTTGAGTTCATCGACACGTAATAAGAAGTGTAAAATCAAGACCAAACGGAATACTTTTGCAGTAGGCGCTGTTTGATCATATAAACATCAAACTATTAAACAATCTGGCTAATCTTTTCCCAATTATGATAATAGAGTACCAGTATTTTGTAGATCTGCACAAACCAGTACAGTACTCCCCAATTTTTTTGGCCGTTCCGAAGTTATGGTTCAGTAATGGCTACAATGGCTGAGCAGTAGTAAATTTCATTCTAAAACAGCTGCGCGAGCGCATCGGAAAATCTTTGTTAAGCTCGCCAAAAAAGATTGAGGATTGGTGTAACTGGTTAACACGATTCCCATTGGCAAGACGTGACAGATTACCTGGCTTCTGACTATCCGTGGCAACTGTCAAAGATCAACAGTTGAAATGACAATGACTCCGAGGCACAGAGACTTCTCGGTATGTAATGAGATTCCTCCGTGCGTCCATACGGCCCCAGGTCCCATTGAAAACCAGCGTAGTGCAATATTTGTCCGGCATTTATACTGAAACGGGCCCATAAAGAACACAGAATGTTATAAAATAATATCTTTTTAGTTCCAATTTGGTGACCTTTTTAACTTGTTCATTTCATGTTTTCATTTAATAAAAACGTTGCCCCACACTAGGAATTTCGCCTATACCGTGGGTGCGTTTACAAACATTTAAACTCACAAACACAAAAACCCAGATCCGGTACAACTATCTGTACCATACAAATATTTGTTCAGTGCGGGAATCGAATCCGCGACACGCAGCGCAGCATAGGGATATACAATGCGATAAATCGAATCGATGATAACCAGTTAATTTCACAAAAAATCAAGTATGAACATATGTACATTATACAAGATGTACATATATACAAGATGTACATATTACTTTTCACAGGACACAGATTAGATTATCTGATCTGTGTCACATCTCAAAACAGCTGATCTTTTCAAAGTTTTTTTGTATGTACCTACTTACAGATTGAAAGGACCTAGATTTATTATTTTATGAAAGATTAAAATCTTAACTTTAATAAAATAATGGATTTAGCTTTTCTCATAACCGTCATATGCAAAAATTTTCACTCTGAAACGATGATCTGATTTGAGATGTATCACTTGTCACATGACTACACACAGCTTTGTAATATAATGTTAGAAAAAGTACTCGATGTTTAAAAACCATCGATGTTTTCATCCGATACATCGAAAGACAATCGATGTACAGTTCTGATTTATCGAACTAAAAAAAAAAACATCGATGTTTTTTCAAAGCGGACACCCCTAGCGCAGCAGCCGATCGCTCAAACACTGCGCCAACCGCGTCGTCCAATTCTCAATATATTGTGTTATCTTTCCTAAAAGATATTCCCGTGGTTTCCAGGTGGCGTTCCGCTCGAACCTGAAGTCGAGCCAGTCGACGACGGACCTGTCGTACATCCCGGAGAAGGACAGCACGCGGCGTGGCCGGCCCGTGTCCATGGCCGTGCCGTCCAACTCGCGTCCTTACGGTAGGCGGCTATACCGCGCCTGCGCGCTTGCTCTGTCATAACGAGATTGAGTATTCAACTGTGGTATTTAACAAGCTTTTTTAATTTAAAAAATATTGCATTGTCACGAGAAACAAACCTGTATGCAAATTTTCAACTCAATCGGATACTGGGAAATGGGTCAAATTTAACTTGCAAGATTTGTTTACTGTCACCGGGACAGAAAGTAAAATATAAGCATGTAAAAAAGTTTCGAAACGATTAGAGGAAAAATGATATTTTCGTTTCAACTAAAAATATAAATTACTCGTACTTGTAAGAAGAACAAGTCATCAAACGACTGTTTTAACAATATTTGTAAAAGTGGATACTAAAATTGAATATCAATCAATCAGAATTGTTTTAATTACATTTTAAGAACAGTCATATTCCTAGTTCTGAAAATTTTAAGAAATGTTACGTCATTTATGCCACAATTGCCGATTTTATGAATACTCAATTTCTTTGAAAATACAGTCGAAGTCGTACGTTTAATTCAAAAATTTATTTTCATGTAAAGTTATTCGAAAGCATACTTTTTGTATGCAAACTTTGACTGTATGTGTGATTTCACTAACGTGTGACGTCATTAAATATTACTTATAAACGCTTTACTTGGTGTCCTAGTGGAATAAATTTTATTATTATTCTTATTAAATCTTTCAATCTCACCCCATCCAGATACCAAGTCAACCACATTGGCAACAGTTGCTTACCATCACCAACAAAGCGTTTATAAGTAAAACTATCATCGCTAAATACTAACAAACACCAAAATTGTTTCCCTAACGCTGACCAGGAATATTGCCCTGTCCGGAAGAGAACCTGGACAGTCTGAACTCGAACTACTTCGATAGTTTGAATCCTTACCTCGACTATCGAAACAAGAACCCCTACGCGATCCCCGCGAATTTGAACCATAAGATCATACCGGATTACTTGGATAACGTGGTCCCCTACGTCCCCCCACACGCGAACATACCGACCACTCAGACTGATAGACGCAATTTGCATTACACCGCTTACGATACTAAACCCATGGTCTTCAAAGAACAGTTGCCTCAAAAGCAACCCCTAGCCTTCACTATAGACATGACGAAACCTGTCCAATCTAAAGTCTTCAACCGTCTATTTCCTGAAAAAGAACCACGCGAACCAAAACCACGAAATTTCACGTTAAATCTAACGAAGAATGATGAGAAACCAGCACCGCCTAAGTCTGTAAAACCCGCGCGGAGTATATTCAAGAATTATAAATCTTGTCCCGTGTCACCTGTCTCTGAAGAGTGTAAGTGGGCAGACAAGGCAAACCAGAAAACTCAGAAACCTGATACAAACTCCTTAGATCCTAAAAAGAGGAATTCTTTAAGCTTTTTTGTAGGTTTTGATAATAAAAATCTTAGGGATAGCGGTAAAAGCATAGTTGATACTATCAAATCGGATACTGAAAAGATGATCGCAGAGATTACTAAGAAATATGGTGATTTGGATGAGTACGATATTGCGAGAGGTCAGGATGACCTGGACTTAAAACCTTCGAAGGAAAAAGACGACGGCAACTTCTCCTCAGACTCATTAGAAGACTGCAGTCTTAGCCAAGATGCTAGTTGTAAAAATAAATTGTTTTCTAAGAAAGTTTGTAAAAAGCATACCAAGACTATACCGAGACGAGCTGTGTCTAACTATGAAATCTACGGCAGTGAGAAGCCTGTAGTCCCCGCGAAGCCTGCGTACATAGCCAACCAGAAGAGCTCCACGTTACCGAGGAACATGCCTTCAAACCTCGACGATATCGACGAAGACTCGATGAAGTACAACTCCAACATGTATCGATGTCAAAGTGTTCTGACTAAGAGGTGCGTCACCAGGTCAAACGAATCAGTCCTGAGTGATAATTCTAACTGTTCTAGCATTTCCAATGAGATTTTCCTCAAATATGGCAACGAAGTCGCCTTCCAACAAGCGAAGTTTGACAGCAGCAGATACAATTTGAACGACTCGCAGAACTGTTCGTACGAGAACATTCACGACACGGAGTACTTAGAAAACCACAGACACAGTAGCGCTAGCTTCTTTTTGAATCAGAAGAAATACATGAAGAACAGTTGTAGCCAAGAATCTGTACTCTCCGACGACTTTCTGGACAACGACAACCAACTGTGTAGAACTAACTGTAACTCTTTAGAGAGTGTGCTCTCTGATGACTCGGAATGTACCAAAAGTGCGCCTCTGGAAATGTTGTTTGAAGGCGCTAAGCCGAAGAAACAACAAAAGAACCCGAGTATGCCACGGAATAGTAAAAGTTGTTACGAATTCGACAATACGTCTAAAAGTTACGGCTCCAGTCCTAACAATGCTTATTTCGGTTACATGTACAACAATTATTTAGGAGAAGTGTCCTCCCCGAACTACAGAGAAAGTAAACCTAACATTGTGACTACGAACCCGAAACCGCCTGCGACCAAAGTGTACGGTTTTGATGTGCCAGTGGATGGACACAAAACTGTTACAAGATCCAAAAGTCTATACGATTCATCAACAAAACAACCTCCGCCAGCTAAGAATATTGCGTATTATTTCGACGGAAATAATATTCAGCAATATAATAAAGAAAAGAAACTTAGCGACGAGATCCCGAGGTTGAACAAGACTGATTACATGGTGAACGCGAGCAAATCGCTGCAGCCAAAATTCGCTGATAAGTACAAGAGTCAAATGGAAGGTTGTGAAAAGAATGCGATGGTCAAATCTAAGAGCTGTAGCTTTGAAGTTGTCTTAGAGCCGGCTTCAAAACCAAACCCCTTGAAAAATCTTATGGAGAAACGAAACTCTCATGTTCAAAAGAATTTGGAGAAATTCGAAGAGCAAATAAGAAAGAACACACAGACGAAGGTTAATAAAAATCAACTAAATAAAGAAAAATCGAATGGAAAATATAATAATGCTACTAAGAGCCTCGAAAGAGGTTCGGGCCAGAAGAATAACAATACTAAAATAACCATGGAGTTTGTGCCGCACAAACCTCCCAAACCAATCAAAAGAACGTCTTCTGTCAAAATGAACAATAGACTCAAAGCGAACATAGAAAAGTCAGGACTGACGTCATCGATATCTTCCCAGTATAAAGCAAAACTAGATGGTCTGCATAACAAAAACTACTTAGCCAATAAGAAGCCAGAAGATGCCAACTCTAACGTAGAACCAGATAGCACTGAGAAACATTTCGATGTGTTTGTCAAAGAAAAAGACGTTAATGAAAATAAATCTGAAATACAGATGGATAGCTTGGAAGTGTACGCGATGCAACGGATGGAGAGACTGAAGCAAGTGAGCATGGACTCCCTCGATGTAGACGCTAATGATTTCGCTAAAGATTCCTTAGATTATTATGCTGAACAAGATAATAAACTGTACGCAAAAACTGCCAAAGACCAACTTAATCTGAAACTTGCTAGAAACGACCTATCACGACCTTCGCACAGCAGACAAAATGACACCAAAGAAAACATATCGCCAGAAATGACCGATGAAATTAAAAAATATAAAAACATAGAGAGGAAAATAGAGATCATCAACAAATTAGTTGAAATGGAGGAGAAGAGAATTCTACAAGAGAAGATACTCAAAGAATGGAGAATGAGACCGTTGAAAGCTAATATAAATGATGGGAAAGGAGTAGTGAAGTTACTATCGAGGAAATTCGAGAAGTTAGCGACGAAGCAATCGTCTACTGTTCACAATTTTGCATCCCTCACTTTAGAAGAAGCTGACACAGACACTGACACAACATCAGATAATAAAGAAATCAAAAGAAACTTGAGTCTCCCTGACATTTTGGATTCCGATCAAATTGGAGGTCTAGTCACCGTCGGAAGAGACATAACGAACGAAGCTGGCAACACAGGGCCGATCGAAGAAGACGTCAAGCTAAACAACGCCATACAGCCGGAAGTAGGAAACCCGCCGAAGAGTCTAAAACAAAGAGTTTACAACGAAATGGTAATACCAAAAACCGATGTCCACTTAGACAGTGAAAATTACGAATCTTCAACAACAAGCTCTAGTTGTACTAATTCACCGAAAAGGCTCCATTTTTACGGTTTTACCAGGCCGAAACCTCCGTTCAGGAAGATCATTAGAGGTCCTACTCCGAGATTGTGTATGGAAAACCGTCTCTTCCAGCATAAGATTAGGCCGGTGCTGTACGGTTCGCCTAGAGGTTCTTGTCTAGCGAGGAAAGTGCCCGTTCAGAACCCGGTCTTGCCATCGAAATTCTCTCCGACGCAAGGTTTGGGACTGCACGTGACAAGTTATTTGATGTCGTTATGGTCCCTTTTGTTTGCGTTATAAGATGTGGAAATCCCTGTTTTGGGTTTTAAAGTATGGGCCTTAAATATTTTTTTGGTGAAGTAAAGGAAATTATCTGAACAGTCTCTGCAATTTTAAAGCGTGTAAAATGGACATTGCTTACTTTATTTGTGAAATAATGAGTAAATAATTACCCTCCTTCTGGAATTCGCCACAGTCCCTTAAAAGTATCTAAGGCCAAAAAAAAAACCTGGGATGCCCCACTTTCCACAAAATAAGGTGATATTTTGTGAATTCGCCCAAATTTAAAATCATTGGCAGTAAATTAAATATACAATTATAATATATATATTTTTATATCGCACGGCAGATTCACAACATGTCACTTGCCATCGCTTTTTATATTAATTATTTTTCAGGATTTTTTTTCAGCATGATTTTAAGCATATGCGGTGATTGCCTCATGCATGCATTTTTTTTTTTTTGTTTGCTTACATATAGCAATCTGAATGGTTATATTATTATTTAATTACTAGTTATTGAGTCAAACAAGTCTGATCGATAAATAAGTATTTTTAAGTGGCTGTAGTAAAGTTAATTTTTATCGTAATGTCATCTTGTAATAATTAGTGTAGTTTTTTATTTGACTTTATGTAATCCATTGTGCAAACTTTTACTTAGTTTCGAATTCCCAAGAAATACTTGCTTTCCTACAAAATGATGGCCTCGTTACTTGGAGTCAGCGCGAAATATAAGCAATGTAATTTTTAAACTATATTCTTATGAAATTACAAAAAATAAAGAACCCATTACTCAGTCAGTACAAGAACAGGAATCCTACAAATTTTCGTTTACTACAAGGTCTAGAATCTTACAAAACTGGCGATATTCGTCACAAACCGTTCAGCTCGCTATAATCGCATGATACTGACCGCGCAGTCGTCCCGCCAGCGAACCGCTCGCAGCTATCGGCGTCGGACCGCGAGGAGGAGGGCGGCGGCATGCGGCGCGCCATCTCCCTGTCCGACCTGGCCGCCAAGCCCATGCCCGCGCCGAGGACGCCGCAAGGTGCGTCTGGTGGCGGTCGTGTCTCATAGACACAGGTTTCACTGGGTTTTGGTCGGGTTTAACCGAGTTTAGATGGGTTTAACCGTGTATTGGTTAGGTTTAGCTAGATTTAGTTGAGTTTAACCGAGTCGGGTTGGGTTAACCGAGTTTTGGTCGGGTTTTACTGAGTTTTTTTGGGATTAACTGGATTTGGTTGGTTTTAACTAGGTTTGGTTGGGGTTAATTAGATTTGGTTGGAGTTACCTGGATTTTGTTGTTGGGTTCAATGGGCCCTCCCAATTGGGTCTACATCTTTTTTCAGAACCAGTTTTTTTTAAAGTAAAAATGACGATTTTTATAATTTAAATATCTTTCTTGCAATATTGGGATAGTTTTAACATATCTTATTGGATGGTTCGTGGATCATATTAACAAAGATGGTGTTGGGTAGAATACGTTTTGGTTGTATATGTCGCTCAAACTTCGCTAAAAACTGCTAGTTGTTTTTATAAATAATATCTAATTAAAGATTGTTGTCTTACTATATAAATACTTACTTTTTGATAAATTAACATGCTAAAACTTTCACTTATACGGCACTAAAATTTGATACCACACTCTGAATCACTTTGATTACAGTTTTTGGCTGACTGGACTAACACCAGCCAATATGGATTAAAACTTGAGTATCTGTAAGCTAACCTTTGTGTACATGAGTCTTTCAGAAACATGATCTTAGTACTTTAATTTTACATTTCGTATTTTAGTATCGACAAGAGTCTCTAGAAAATGCCAATCGATGTCACCAATGGCTATGATAGAAATGCCAAAATGTAAGGCCTCTCATTCATCGGCTGACATTTTGATAATGCTTGAAAATTCCATCCATTTTCGACATATTTCCAATCACTATTGCGATGCTTTCGTTGTTAGAATGTCATTTGTCAGCCCACATTGGCGGACGGGACGGCAGAGGATTTAAAATGTATCAATTGAATTTAATAGTTATGCAGTCGAAATAAGGTATATATTTCAATGCTCGGTGATCGGCGTCGGAGCATCGCGGCGCAGTTTTCTCTGGAGCACCGAGCATTGAAATATATACTATTACTAGCTGTCCCACGCGGCTTCGCTCCCGCCAACTGGCTACCTACCTACCCTACATACATGAATTTTGCGTAACTTTAACCGCTTACGCAGCACACGCAACGGAAGCTTTTCAAAAAGGAATATTTTTTCCCGTTTTTGCAACATTTTTATTTATGCTCCGTTCCTATTAGTCGTAGCGTGATGTTATATAGCCTTCCACGTTATGTAACCTTTTATTTAACCTTATATAACCTGTTATATAACCTTCCACGATTAATGGTCCATCCAACACAAAAAGAATTTTTCAATTGCAACCAGTAGTTCCAGAGATTAGCGCATTCAAACAAACAAACTCTTCAGCTTTATAATATTAGTATAGATTTCGATTGGATAACTATTAAATACAATTGATAAATTTAATCCATCAGTGTGCGCAGGCAATAAGGTCTTATTTATTTATTTATTTATTTAAGGACAAACAACAAAGCTTACACCAAAAATACATGTTAAGGTACTCATACTATTTTTACAATTTATAGTGTAGCCTTAATTAAAGGCTGCCACGGCATGCGTTTATTTAACATAGGAGTATGAAAACAGAAAAACAGATTTACTTATTAAGTTACATAAATACAGTCAATTGTTACATAAATCTGACAAAAAAATAGTCTTTGTGCGTAAGGCGTGTCAGTGTTTGAAGGTTATGTATTGTAGTAGCTAAGGCCGCTTTTCCACCTGCAAGCAACTCCCATGCAAGTGTAATTATATTGCGGATCATGGTCGAGCGTGTCATCACATTATATCTCGGTAGTCCGCAATGTAGTTCAACTTGTGTGCGAGACAGTTTCAGGTGAAAATGTTCCCTAAGAATGAGTGCACAGGGTATACTTAGTCAAATAGCACTAACTACACGCCATCCAGGTTATAAGTTCGGGCTTCGTTGTGTATCGTACTGTAAATATGTGGCTATCTTGACGCACTTTGTGATTATCATATTTTAACCTGTAGCATGCTTTTTGTAAATTAATACTTGAACGATACAGGCAAAGAACAGGGAATGTTATAATTTTTAATTTTCTATTTTTTTAATGGCAAGCAAATCTTTATTTATTGTAGTTTTATTTTCAATCACTAACTTTTTTATAGTAAGTAAACGTAAGGCGCCAAAAAGACGTTTTTGTTTATGGTCGAAAACAAAATCTATTAATTATGACATTCCCTGTTTTTTGCCTGCACCCTTCACTTGTAGCATTTGTTACATTGCTTTTTTATATAGACTTGATTAATCTTTTTATAAACTAAGTATTTAGATGTAATATGTACCTACTATTAAAATAACCCCACTTCAATTTTATCCTTTTTTTAATATCATTAAAAACACCAAATTTTGTTAGTTATCATATAATGCTTAGCGGGACATTTAATAACTAACAAATTATGGTGAAACTGGCTCTTGAAGTAACTTTTAAATGATTGCAACAACTTAACACGGAAGGGCGCAGAAATATGCCAAAAATACCAATCTTTATGAAATGTTTTTTGTCGCAGTAATTCTGTATAACAATTGGTCAAAATAAACTGTGCACCTCGCTGGAATGCTCGCCCAAACCCGACCACCCGCGCGGCGCCCCGTCGAACGTCAGAGTGACGTCACAAAGCCAGGTGCTCAGTTATTTTAACCGAGCAGTACTTACGATAAGCTCATTAAAAGATAAATTTATGCTGAGAATAAGTTTTTGATTTGCTAAATAAACAAGTAAAATTAAAAAAAATATAAATCCCCGACACATTTTAATTTCATGCTACATAATGTATCTAGTATTAGACCCGTATCGATCGACAATCTATTGAATACGTAATCATGACACGATATCTTTCGAAAACACCCCGATTCAAACAGTAAAACGCTCATAACTTTTGAACGGCTGGACCGATTTTCATCAAACATAGCTAAGTACGTTCTCGACCTCGACCGAGTCTCCTTTCAAACAAAAAGTTACAATCGGTTCACCCGTTTAGGAGCTATGATGCCAAATACAGATAAACACAAACACACAGGTATACACGTCAAACTTATAACACTTTTTTACCGTCGGGGGTTAAAATTCAAATGTTAATGTGATTAATAATGTCTTAATATTTTTATCGTCTGTCGTTCTCTTGGTTGGTGTGTGTTGGCATAACTGCGCCCATTCGTGTCCCTCCTCTAACTGTCACTCGTACCGCAGGCCCGTCCTCGAAGCCGGCGACGCCGCAGAACGGCTCGAGCGGCAAGTCCCCCAGCAACTTCGTGCGTCCGGCCCCAAGGTACAACGCCAAGTCGAACATGACCCGGAGCTCCAGTGTTGGAGTGTTAAATCAGGTAACATATACATACAGATATGGACCTCTAAAGCAAGGATTAAGTTAGTAGTTTACCATGTACCCTTCTTCTACAGGGTGTAACGGCAAGGTGTGATCATATTTTACAAACTGCTTCTGCTCATGTAAATGAACAACTTTCTCCTAGGAAGTCATAGTCAATTCTCAAAATTAATTGTCTCTCATACAAATTTTGATCAGCTGACGGCCACTTGGTATGGCAAATCCATTTTTTTTTGTGTGATATGTATTGATTCGTTATTGAATTTAGTGTTCAAATAATATTTCCTATTCTAGACTTGATGATATAAATTGTTATGTTCTTGCTTAATCAACTCTCCCAAGCACAGAACTATGGCTTATTGAGCATTTAATTCACATGTCAATGATATTCGCGAACCAAGTAAACCCTTTTACTTGTAAGACACTGTCAATACAATCTATCGCCGTGGTATTGAACCAAACGCGGTCGATGTACTTTTAGTAAATGAGTCGTTTAGTCCGTCGAAGAACGCTAGTTATGTCGGCATCGTTTCTGTCTGGATGAGGCATCTATATGCTGCGGGAAGTTTTGCTAGTAAATAATAAATAAGTAACATTAGTTTTGTAATGTCTGTAATAACCTATATACCTTGTATTACATTTGCATGCTATATGAAGGCAGAATGTACATGGATCCTATTTTATATTGTAACAACTTATTTTATGTACCTACATTCTAAGCAAATAAAGACCTATTCTATTATATTCTATTAAACACACTTCGCTTTACAGAGCGACTCGGAGTCGGACCCCGCGCCGCCGCGCACGGCCGCCAGCCGGCCGCAGACGCTCATGCGGCCCACCATCAGCTCCATGAACAAGCAGGCGGCTGGCGCGGCGCGCCGCCGGGGGCTCGCCAACGCCTACAGCGCAGGTTTGTACGCACTGTACGTCACCCTGTTATTGCAAGTACCGTAAGCGATAAATTGTGAACAAAAATTATGACATGGTTGGCGATGTGGTTGAGTGATCGGCTGCTGCGTTGCGTGTCACGGGTTCAATACGTAAAAGTTACGGAAAAGATACTTGTATGGTCTAAGGATAGTTTTTCCGGTTCTGGGTGTTTGTATATGTGAGTTTAAATATTTGTAAGCGCACCCACGATACAGGAGACATTCCTCGTGTGCGTGGGAAACGTTTAAAACGTTTAACCTAGCCTTTTCCCAATTATGTTGGCGTCGGCTACCAATCTAACCAGATGCAGCTGGATACCAGAATTTTACTTGAAGCGACTGTCTATCTGATCTCCACAACCACAGACATAAGTTTAACTAGATAACGCAAGTCCCTCCATCTGTATGAAAACCAAGCGTTCCAAACAAATTTATTTACCAATGAAAGAAAACATTTCCAATGCCTCGACCATCTTTTTCATACATTCTTTACAGCTCAATATGGCATAACAGGCATTTTTCTAAATTTCGATGGCATTCCGGTGCCAATAATGCTAAATGAAAACCTCAAACTTTTACTCCGTTTTTTAACAAGCGAAATACATACAATCGCGTCATCTAGTTAGATTTATATCTGTGTCCACAACCCAGCAACTGGAGAACACGATACCTCATTATTCCATACAAATTCGATAGTTTACAATGGATCCGTGCCATAAAGAAAATAAACAGTTTAACTTACGGTGTTTGCAATAATCCGGTGACACTTACATTCACTTTTTACTGTACACCAAAATAACAACAATACTGCTAATACCACCACCGAATCCGTTCGATACCACGCCCGTCTGGGTGAATAACCAATATTGAGCTCTGTTGAGCTGTGCCGTGATGAGCAACATTGTAGAATTATGGGTTACGTTTGAACTAATAGTTTTTTTCCTGAAAAAAAAACGCAAACAGATCGCACGAACAAATAGGGATTATGCATATTTTTTCATTTGCTAAATACAATATGTATTAGGTCTAGTAAACAAATATGAAAGATTTTTTTAAATATCTTGATCAGCGAGGATGATATAAAGCTTCAAAGTTGATAATTAAATAGAGAAGTCCGACATTGTAGTATCTGACTTCAAATTCCACGACGCTCATACAGGTACCATAGAAAATGGCATTTTATTTATTTATTTATATAGACTGTTACGAAGTTGGGGTTCGTGGATAAATTATTTAAACAGCAGACTCCAATTAATCACACTTTATTACAAAAAATACTTCTTAAACAATTCTATTACTTCGCACTATTTTCCTTTTCCGATGGCTCTGTGTCGCTTCCAAATCGAAACTTGACTCACGACGAATCCGACCGCTCTTTATATAGCCCGGAAGATGTTTCTGGAACGTTCCATACGGTTCTAGATAATTCGAGAGTCTTCCAGAACAACCGAAATTCGAACTCACTGTTCCCGAAGCGACTAGAAACTACGATAAGATTAGTTTCGCTATTCGATACTAGATGGCGCTACTAGTAACGATACTGTATTGTAGGTACACCAAGTTTAAACAGAATAGCAAACGAAGAAACAAAGAAATCGGCGAAAATTGTAGATTTGTTTAATTTGTTATATTTCGTTGATTTTTCGATCAATTTTGAACACTGTTAGAACTCGTATTTAATTTTTGTATATTCATTGATAAACTATATAGATAACAAATATATTTTTCATGTATTGCGTATTTCCTATTAAGCTTAGCTTAAGTCAGGACAGCGCAACAAAGCCTAATGTTGACAAGCCATGCTGAAACATATCCAGTAGTTTGAAGTATTAGTTTCACATGCACTGGCCATTGAAAATGATTAAATTTTGATTCACACAGACAGACCTCTTACTAAATATTCACTATCAAAACCTAGCAGCTTATGAGCTCACCTACACGCCATTAACCATCACTGTACTAAACAGTCAGCCTGGCGAGCGGCGCACACGAGGAGTCCAGCTCGGAGGCGGACGAGCGTACCGCGGGTGACGCGTCCGGCCCGAGGCCCCGCGCCTCCTCCGTCGACCACACGCAGCGGAGGATCGGTGAGTCTGCAGCCACATCTATACTGCCCCAACGTCATCATCATTTCAGTCGAAAGACACCCGGAGTTGCCCACACCAAACCATGTCAAAAGAATGAATAACGACACGAATGCTATGCCTGTGGGTTAATGTAAGGAATGTAGTTTTATTCGGAAGCCTCATTATATATATATTGGTAAAGTTAAAAAATTACACCGCACATATGAATTAAGGCTTAATTGTAAAAACATCCGTCTCGTCGGTCTAGTTGTCGTAAACGCTACTGCTGAGCATGATGTTTTGGTTCAATTCCCGGGTCGGGCAACGTGTTTTTGGATTTTTCCATCTGAAATTTCTCAGAAGCTTCTCTCGAAATGTGGATGTACTATAGATGCTCCTCTGCCTTACCCTCCGGGGAATACATGCATGATGTTATGTATAACAACAAGTGATGGTGCGGTCAGGTCGCAGCGGCAGCGAGCGGGACCTGTCGGGCAAGGCGCGCGAGGTGACGGCGCGGCTGACGGCCGGCGCGCGCCGCCCCAAGCAGGACCCGCCTGCGGAACCCAACTGTGAGTACCCACAATGTTCATCGCTCAGTTGTCGTTGGAACTGCACACCAACTGCAATCGGACTGCACGGTTGGTTTGCAGTTTTATTGCACTCGTACTAACTGCAGTCAAACTGTTAATTTGCAGTCAGAGTGCAGTTGAAATGCAGTTCGTCTGTCTAGAGCCTAAAATGTATTACAATACAAATTAAAACAATCTAATGGAAAACTTCGAAAATTTCAGACAGCGCCATCTATTGGAATGAGTAATAAATGATCCATTCAAATAATCTTTAAATTGTGAATTAAGAACCAAAAATCTGTGTTAAGGAGAGTCGATTAAATAAGAACCTACAATGTTTATGATTAATTCTAGAATTTCTTAACTTTCACAAAATTTAATAACAAATCGATGCATATCACGTCATCTAGTGAAATTTATTTGAACAAATTTTCTTTATTCGTGTTGCATTTAAATTTAAAGTCCCAGCTACGCCCTGTCTTCATAGTACCATAGACCAATATACTACCCCTAGACGTTCAATTGTACAATCGTCAATATTGCGCAATACAATTGAACGTCTAGGTATTAAAAGGTTGCATACTGATTTTGATTTTTGATTTTATAGGGTATATTTTATCAGGGAAAGATCCAATCAAACACATACTTCATAACACATTACAAGGTTTATTGTAATAAACAATCATACAGGTTCACATACCTAAAATGTGGCGAGTCACTTAACATCTAGAACTTTCCAAATCTTTATCAAGAAGGCATTTACTCTAACACACCCCGTCTCCGTAACAAGGGAAACACCAGAGATGAGACAACAAATACAAGCTCAGAGTCGCTTGTGAGGGTTCGTGAGATGAACAGTTAATAATTTTTAGCTCAATCGAATAATAACAGACTTATAAGGGTTGTGCTCATAAAAGGAACATAACGCATGGACAAAGCACCTAGAGACACAACCAAAAGTGTAATAAGATCAGTTGTTATAGATTTAGAGAAATCTATAAGAACTTGTCTTATTACACTGAAATTGCCTTATGCTCAGTAGAAATACGGTCACTTGGTATCACTCTCTCAAAGTTATGGGTGGCTCTTAACGTGGTTAACACTCAGTTTACATAACTCTCAATTGTTTTCTCAATTATTGATCTCTCAATCGCAATTGGCGGCACAAAGGACCCTTGGCATGAAACTACAGAGAAAACTCCTGTAGCTTACACAAACACACGCGGCCTACGGGCACAGTCCGTAAATGAAAATGGTGAAGCTATCGTTACCCGGAGCCGGCGTCACTTCCTAGCTCAAGAGTTAGGAATGGTGCGTCGGGTCAAACCTCTGAACCGCCAAAACCCGGGTCTGTCAGTACGCTTGTCAAGTCTAACCTCCAATCGCCTAGAATTCGGGATCAAATTGCGCCAGACCACGGGACGAAATCAGAGTGTCACTTCTTTATACGGTCGGTTGTATTAGATCAGGCTAGCTAAACAGCCAGACAGCTTCAGCTTCAACTAAAACAACATTACTCATGTTAAACCCATCGGATGATTTTGACACAGTCTGATCCAGAACTGGTGCCTCTCATACCTGTTGAATCTCCATCCTCGCGTCAGGTACTTAAGTTGCTTCCAACTATTCCAGTAGATATTGCTTAAGACGTCATTTTGAAACGTCACAGTGTGATAGGATATTGGTTTACTTATTCGCCGCGAGTTGAGTCGCCCCGATTAGAATTGAGCATGTTCAAGTTTACTCGCGTCGAGTATTCGTTGTGTGTGACAGTAGCTTTAGGAGCAGGTGTGCTGCTGCCTCGTCCTCCTCCATGCATGCTCTGCACAGTGTCTCCTAGGACATGGTATTATATCGGCACATTTTGATGTTGTTCGTTTGGTTTGGTTTCAGTGTCGTCGTCGCAGCTGTGCTCTGCGCTGACGGAGCAGCTGACTAAGACGGCGTGCAAGGTGGTGCAGCTGTACGCGAGTCTACAGCGGGAACCGAACGCCGCCGCCGACATCAGTGGTGAGAACATATTTTTACAAGTTTTATATTATCTTGCTTTCATAGTGTCTCCGGAAACTAGTAATCGATTTTTGAAGCACTTCCTGGCATCCGATTTAGCTGAAACTTGGCGTACTTATTTAACTTTGATAACATTAAAATAATATGGTACTATGTAGCTGGTCTCATGATGGAGCTAGTACTCATCTAGTTTTAACCGACTTTAAGAAAGGATCGACTGTCTGTATTTTTTTTGTGCATGTTCACCGATTTCTTAGTCAATTGTGGGCCGATTTTGAAAATTATTTTTATTAACAGGTCTAGAAGCAGCCATCTTAGAAACGCAGAAGGTGCTGCGCAGCGCGGTGACCCGCACGCAGAACGGTGAGCAGGCGCTCAGCAGCCTGTCGTCCACGGACGGCGAGTACCGCCTGCACGTGGACAGCACGCGCAGCAAGCTGGAGCACCTCGTGTCCAAAGGTAAGCACACTGCTGGACACAGGTCTGTGGCCGTCTCAGTATTTATGCCGCCACATCGACCGGTCCTGTGCGTCTCGCATTCAGCGGATTCCCGCAACCTTAACCAGATCATTGATCCACCTAGTGGGAGGCCTTCCCACGCTGCTGCCTATAAACTACAAAGAACCTGACGACACACGAATCCTACATCGCGCTACATCGAGCCGCGCGGTCGGCCGGTGTACGTGTGTTAAGCATCAACGGATTTATTAGGGGCCAATGCGACATTAGATCCACTTCACCGCCTACCGCGGTGGTGCACGGTACCGTGTGTTAAAGGCTTCAAGCTCGCTTCTGTACATAAAATGTACCTTAAGTTATTGGATCAAGTAGCAGCCCGAAGTCTGAATTTGTGCCCTGTTGATATCAATAGGCTCGTCCACTGTCGCATTTGCAATAAAAAATACGGTGATTAATAACTGGCATCTCTTATTTCCAGAAGCAACAAACGCGAGCAACCCCGCCATGTCTCTGATCGAGCAGTACTCAGACATCCTGCTCAACATGATGCAGACGAAGATGGTGTCGCAGTTCTCCCAGCCGCAGAGCTTGCCGCCCAGCACCAGGGAGCCGCCCCACCCCGCCCGCCCAAGCGACGAGAGCTAGTATTCAGCCAACTACGAGCTGCGGGACAAGTGACAGTGTTGTGTGGACCTAGACTCGTGTGTGACGTCACCTACCGTTCGTGAGAGACCGTTCCGAACGAATCAGACTACCCCCTAACCATGATGTGTGAAAACTATCTTGGCTGCAGTCTACGAGAGAGACGGAGCCATAGAAGACAAATAGCACTGCCTCTTTTTCGCAGAACCATGACAGTTTTAAAACGTCATGGTAAGGCCCCTGGTTAGTTTTACCGATTGACTGCCGGCCGTCGTCGCTGGCGATCGATGTTTAAGCCAGAATGACGGCACGTATTTTGGTGAGATCAGATAGAGCCTGATTGCGTAACTATTTTGATCGAAACCAATGTCATTAATCGCTCCATATGTTTCAATACTCAAGTCCATTCAACTCGACAGCGATGAATACTGTTGAACTGTTAAAATGAAAGAGATCGATTCCATAGACTTATATGTTACACAATTCGGCTGCTAAAGGTTAAACTGACCGTGTGTGGTAGTCAACGTATGGAAATTGCCTTCAGACGTTCTAATAGTGTTTGTTATTAAGTGACTTTAATGATGGCAAAATTTTGTTCCATTCGTTAAATTGTCTTAATATTGTTCATGACCTCCAAGTAAGATAGAAAAATCAAGTTTTAACCAAAATCTACTAGTAATAAACATTTTGTCTTAAAAAAAGGACAAGATTGTGAAGAATTCTGTCCATGGTAAAACGTATAGATCGTCGATCCGATCGAAGTCGGCATCGACGCGTATAGTCGATAACTTGTCGATAGCCTAAATGAGTATAAGATAAAACCGTTAATCGTTAAAAAAGTGATATTTAAGTAACTTTAGTATTAATAAGTAGGTTGCGCATCGATAACCTGTTACAAATCGAAGGAGAATCGGGCAAATCTGGTTCAGTACGCGGCTGTTCATATGGCACATCGGCTTTGAAAGTTCGGCTTTGTATAGCGCTGTCTCTGTCCCTCATATCTGTGTCTCTTTCTAATAAAGCTCGATGTGTCATTTCGACGTCGTCGGTTACTGTACTAGTAATGACGTCATAATAAGTAACATGTAAATAACGTTTTTAAATTAAATAACATAGGAAAATTGTCAATTTGGAGTCCATTGTAAAGTCGCCGAGTGAGCGACCGAGCTGCCATCTTTACATTTAAATTGGAACGAGCGCCATCTGTGTTTTCTGATGTGTACTACAGGCACAAGAGTATTTCACGGCATTCAAAAATCTTTGCCTAACCTGAAAAAAATGTGCGTCGTCTTCTAATACACTTTCTTTTCTGAATCTTTTTGCCCACCATGACTAGACTAATTTTTGTCGATATTAAATCTCTAATTTAAGTTCTTGGTGAGGCGAACATTTTGCAGTATTTCGTCATCTTAACTGTCTAACTTACTAATAAAGGTGACTTTTATCTATAAATACTACATTTACAAGAACATTTGAAGAGTATGTCTCACCCAGAAATGATCTATTGAACCTTTCTTTCGAGAACATACAATATAATTCTGGCGCATTTTTATTGCTTTGTCTTCTGCAATCGGTCCATCATTACTGAGGATCGAGGTCACTGGACCCTTTAAGCGAACAATCAGCCTCCATCGACTCCGGTCCAAGGTGCCATCACCACCTGCTGGAATTTGCTTCTATCGCTTGGCCAGACCATCGTTTTGGCGAACTTACCAAACCCTAAAAATAAATAGATCTATTAAAGTTAATATACCAGAATCCTGAAAATACTAGTCGGATTTTGACAGAACTTTTTTTTACGAAAAAAGTTTCTGGATAAAATCTGCTCAATGTATTTTAACAAAGTAATTAACTCTGGCGAATTAGGCAAGAGGCTGGTAACATTGTCTATTTTTCCATCCCTGACTTGGAAAATCTATGTAATTTTTATTTTATGTGAAACTACTCTCCATCCAGCCTTTTATTTTATTTTTGACACACGTACGCTTAGGACATTTCATAATTAGTGACAGGCATCCATGGACAATAAAATGCAATACTTCATGGATGCTTGCATTAGTGAAGCGATGTGCATTTTCGCTCCGTTATTATTATTTAATATTTACAATTGAATCGAATTTACTTAGCAGTTACTATCGCATTGTAAAATGAATATTGGTTACATAATAATAAAGTAATTAAGGTTCATTAATTTTCCCTTCCAATGAAGGTTATATTTTGAAAAAAAGTAATATTGTATATATGTTATGTAGAAGGAATATAGAAAAATAAAATACTTGCGATTTTATTATGATGAATGTATCCTCCTTATAAACTGGAATTTTCACTTGAATAAAATCATGTGTTATCGTATGATAAATTGATTAAAATTTCTTCATTAATAAAGTCGAGTTTTTATAAGAAATCGAATCGGTACCGCATTAGTTCATCACTAAATCATTAATTTTTGAGCTGCCAAAATTAAAATAACAGGCTGGACGGTGAGTAATATTATTTCAGGTCTTACAGACATTTTTACTGATGAAAAACCTGGGGGTGACCATAAGCTCTTAGAGCAAGCTTATTTTGAGTGTCCGCAAAAGGACAGATGTATATGACTTGTATACATCTGTCCGTTTTTCTCATTCGAACCATGATAGTTTTGAAACGTCATGGTACGGGGGCTGAACAGGCTTTAGTCGCCCTTTTTAAAGAAAGTCTGTTGCATTTAAACCATTCATTCCAAAAGTGTATTCAAGTTAACAACAATTTAACCATTCTTTGGTTTTGATTGTCTATATATAGCCACATAATATCGACTTGCGCATTTATTAACTTTAACAAACTTTTTCAATTTATATGTACCGTCTTCCCTAATCTTTTTGGCTTGTCTGAAGTTGGCTACAAGGGCTGCGCAGTAATAAATTTCAAATAAAAAAAAAACAGCAGTGCGCCGTGTCTTGCGCGTCGCAAAGCTTATGTTCAGCTCGGCCAAATATATTGGGGATTACTGTAACAATCTTTAAATGATTTAAAAAAAGTCCGTCATAATATACCTAATTCAAAATAAAAAACTAAGATAAAACCGACCTATATTTAATTAAAGCTTACAAAAAAACGTTTTAAAAACATTTCAAATGTTAATCGAAATTTTTCGTCGCATTATTTATTCGCTTCTTATTTATTGAATTAAAAAAAATATGGGTCTTATTCAGGACGTGCAACATTTTGCTTATAATACATTCACATCACAATGTATGTGACAGTATTTTGTATTTATAATGTTTGTATATATTATAGCTCGTGGTTATATAATAACAGCCGCACGGTTCGATCTTCAAGGTCAATAAGCAACGCTTGACGAGGTCGGTCCGTGGATGGGTGACCATTTCAACATACCGAGATTCCTCCGAGCCTCGGAAAGAACGTAAAGCCGTTGGTCCCGGCTGTCATTTGAAGATCTTTGACAGTTGTTGCAGGTAGTTAGAAGCTTGAGATCTGACATCAGTCTTGCCAAGGAGTATAGTGTTACCCAGCTATTGGGTTGTGGAGGTCAGATAGGCAGACGCTTTATGTAAAATACTGGTACTAAGGATTCGGTAACACTGAAAGCCGACCCCAACGTAATTGGTAAAAGGCTAGGCAGATTGGGTATATTAAAAATACAAAATACGGGATCGATTCCTGGATCGAGCAAAGCGTTATTGGGTTTTTCCGTCTGTTATTTCTCAGTAGCAGCCCAGAGTCTGGTTTTGGCTTGCCTCCTATTACATGACACTTAAACATAACCGGCGAAATGCAGGTGTGCTGTAGGAGCACCTCTGCAGAACCCTTCCGGATATACAGGCGTGATGTTAGGTGTATATTATGTTTGGCAGTCCATATTATAAAAATAAATTTAAAAAAGACCATGAAGAAGTTACTTCTTTAAAATTAAGATAATTGATTATACGTTTTTGATTATTGTAAAATGAATGATAAAAATATTAAATTATGTATGAAGCAATGATAATTTAATGACTGAATATAACCATTCCTTGAAGATATTATGTTGAATTGTTATTTAAAAACTCTCAAAGGAACGCCATAATATTAAAATTATGTTAACAAAGAAATTATGAAAATAATGTTTTTGAAACTTAAAAAACTTGTTAATAATGGGTTTCTCCAAAGACCAGATCGTCTTAATCACTCAAAAGACGAATAGTGGTCAGTTATTTTAAAGCCTCGTATGCGCCTGTACTCCATTTGCGATAACATTTTACAGCCCGTTCAACCGATTTTGACTTCTATTGCGTTTGTGATACGACAAATGGGAGCTGTAGTAAACAGTTGGTTTTGGTAACAGGTTTATGCTTTTTATACCATCCTTATGTTACCGGGATAGAACTCAAAATCGGTTAAACGGACTGTAAAAAGATTTGGATACATGTCTAATGTTATTTCAAATGGAATTTAAGCAACATTTGAACTTTTGTATAGTAACGTTGTCTCGTCGCGTCATGTTGCACGCCAGCTGGCAACGTTGCCATCAAATGCTGCCTCGTGGATACGAGGCTTTATTATCGGATCGTAAGTTGCTACTATCAACTTTCTACTGAATCCCTTTTATGACACCGTGAAGATATGGCCTACAAAGCAAATAGCTGCGTTGATAGAAAATTAATTGTGGATTCAATCTCAATTTGAAGTCCTATGTATAAACGGTATAATAAACGTTTTTTGTTTGTAACGAATATGTCACAAAACGCGTTTAGTGTTGCAGCCAATGTTATATTTTAACCTCTTTTTGTAATTACTACTTTTTTTTATTGAAATGTAACTTGGCTTTGGTGTGCATAAACGTGCATTAAATGTAGAACAACGTACGTGAGGAATTGTTAGCGACTAATACACACGTCCAAAGAAAAATATATGAATAATTTCTGAAGACTTATCTGAGATACTAATACTGTTGTCAAATGTGTACTTCTCAGGGACTTTACAGATGGCGCGACGAAATTTTTGTTGCATCGATAGATATCGCGCTCGTATTTTCAAAGAAAATTTCGAATGCATATCGGTCGAACTGCATCGCATTGCGTCCATGTGAACGCGTCGAGCCTTCAGGAAAGTCACTCAGTAACTTCCTTCGTTCCAATAAAACTTCTGGTTTACTTGACCTGCAAATTATGATGGTCAATTTGAATAAAATCAGAGTTATTGGAGGCATTTGACGAAGTATTATGTTTAATGAAATAAAAATGTCGCTTCCAGCTCCTGATCGTTTTGTAAATAAGTAAATAATAATAGTGACTCAAATAAGTTGCGAGCGCTCCTGTATCGCGGTTATGAAGAACGTCTAGTTTTAACTTTATTTAATGTTCAATTGTATTGCCATCTGTGGAAAAGACTAATTTTAATACTGTTATAAATAATTTCTAAGTTTATAATTTTTCTTGTAATTTTAAGTAACTGGACTCTGTATTTTTTTTTCTTTTGTATAGCAACAAAGCACACTAATTTTTAATGAAGGCGAAATAAAATTATATTGAATTTATTTATTGGTTATTTTTTTTTATTTTCGCTTGATTTGATTTTCGTTCATGGTCGTCCCATTTTACACATAATTTATTTATTTACACTAGTTATTCGTTCTATTATATAACTTTTTTCGCTGTACCTACTATTTAGTGCCGTATTGGTATTGTTACTTATTTGAACTCTACGCAAACGTAATTATGAGGATATTAGGCCCATCAAAATATTACAAAGTGATATTATCTGGAATTGAAAGACAAAATAGAATGATTCGCTACCTAACATAATTAATGAGGGGTTTCGGGAAAAATCATGCCACCAGCTGGCGCCACTTTGGCAAGAGGTGCTTTCCTTTGAAAACGCAACTTAGTGCAATAATCAATTTTACAACATTAATGTTTTGACAGATGCCTGGAACTGATTTATTCAGTGCTGCCACCAACTAGTGCACATCGTTTGAGAAAACCCTTCATACAATGTACCGTATGTGAATATACAAATGGTACATAGGGCTTTAGAAATAGTTCGTTTTTGTAGGGCATTATCTCTCTCACTCTGTCGGGCAGTCTCTTTCTTTAAGGTTACACTAGTCGATCATTCTTCCATACAAACGTAGTCTGGCTGTTTGACGATGTACGTTCAAAATAAAAAAAATGATATCAATTTGTATCATCATTATCTAGACCTGTATGGAAACAAAAAAAGTAAAAATAAAAAATATTTGAATGTAATGAGCGTTGAAAGTTCCATATATCAACACTAATTTTAACGCATCTTTGGGCGGAAGTAAATACCATAAGAAGAAGGAAAATTGCAAAACGGCCTCCATACAGGATAGATTAGTAATTCAACAATGCAAATAATTTTATTTTGGAAATATACATTTAGTCGTTCTTTCATGTTAACTAGACTCCAATAGGTCTGTTTATAAAATTTCGCGCGCTCGTTTTCGGCCTAAATCATCATGTTGAAACTGTTGGGATTTAAGTGTTATAAAGATTCAGTTTTTCTACTCGGTAGATACATAATTGATATTTCCGTATTAATATTATGTTTGATTATGTAGGTATTTCCAAAATAATGAATTAAAGGTACTTTAGTAAAGTAAAATAATGCGAATGAAATATTCACCCGGTTTTTGAAACGCTCAAAAAATACACCTACTTTCAAACGACTGTCAAATGATTTGATCGGCTGTTACCCTTTCAATCCGCCGATCACAGCACATAACGTTAGTTTGACAGTTGTTAGATAATTCCAGTGATGATAAGTCTTTCAGAAACCAGGGAATAACATTGTACATAATACGTCATCTTATGAATTAGATATAAGTGCCCTAACATTATAATATCAACATTAAGTTATGTAGTATATCGCCTTTTCCAAATTGGACCCAAGCACAGATTTTCGTCAAGCACCCAAGATGTGACATCAGATTAAAGGAGATCGATCAAATTGGTACCGCTTTGTGCATTCATTTTCATAACATGCCCATTGCACAATGTTCATAATTCATCTCAGTTTACAAAAAATAGGTTACTTTAGGTGCAATAAGTATCGAAATTCATTTTGTCTTGATATTTATTACAGAAAAGAGCCGTTTTATATAAATACTAGCTGACACCCGCGGTTTCCCGACAATTGGCTATCTATCTACCTACCCTAGCCCAATATTCAAGTTCAACAAGACAATGTCTTTCTAAGTAAGAAAATAACCTTAAGCGTTACCTAACTATTTTCACATATTACTTTAAGAAATTGTAACATAGTGCATCTTCAATGACTAAATACTGCTGATTGCGTTCCTAACATACCTGCCTACTTGGCCGGTAAGGAGCACATAACTCAACGCCAATGTTCGTGTAAGGGGCGGTCATAAAACGTGGGAGCGAGGCGACACGAGCCCCAAATGTTGTAGTAACTATGATCCTGTACTGAAAAGTGTCCAATTCGTCCTGTATAGTTCCGTGTCTGTCACACCCTAGAACAATGAAGTTAACATGTCATAGTAACGCTTCCTGGGGCCTTACCATGAGCTTTTACACTGTTAAACTTAGAACAAGGTCATGCCTGTATAAGAGACAGATGTATATGACTTGCTTACATTATGTCCCCTTGCTCTAATAGCTTATGGTAGGGCCGTTTGGTACCTACTTCAAGAGCTGCTGAAGTGCAGAACTGTCTAACTAATTAGTCAACAACACAGCCGTCACTTTTAATATGACATACAAAAAAATATTTTCATAGTTATCAATTAATTATTATATTTATCTACATACTACACATATCCCGAGTTTCTCAGCTCTAAATTATCGCAGAATTAATGTAACAAATTGTCAAGCACGCGTTATCTGCTGTGATTGGTTGAATATATTTTCAACAGTCGATAACTCGTGCTTGACAATTTGTCACGTTCATTCTGCGATAATTTAGAGCTGAGAAACTCGGGAATAGGTACGCTTTAGAAGGCAAAGACATCATTAATCCATATACACGCTTCGCCATTTTGAATTAATGTAATTCACAAAATGGCCGCCGGTTTTGGCGGGAATTCTTGTTCTAGGTTTTAATGTACAGTAGTCAGTCAAACAATTTTTATGAGAAAAAATAAAAAAAATACATAAAATTCGATGACTTTTATTTTATTACTTATTCCTTAAAATTCCTAAATGATTTAACACACGTTTCCGGCAAGAAATTATCGATGTGTCCCAAATTAAATGCAAATCAAGTGTTGCGATAAGTTCCTGAAAATTCATTCATCAAGTCAAAATAGCTACCTACTTCGTGTTTGATATTTTTTCGCATTAATTTTAAGTTAATTTTCTGTCCAGAAACTGGGTATTTTAGGGTCAAAGCACACGCAGAAAGTCGAAGCGAAGCGTTATATTAGTCTAAAATGTGCAATTTTTGATCCCTCCACAACGTACTCGTATTGCATACGTTTCAGCTCGCGAAGACGCGGGTGTTCGCTCACATCCTAGAACATTTGACGCTTCGCTTCGCTTCGACTATGCCTCAATATGCATTGACCCTAAGCATATCTAGGTCCTGTACAGTTCTATCTAGGTTCGTCATCACAGTTCTGTATCATGTTTAAGTCGTGAGACTTCCTGTTGATGACTCCCGCACGAACCAGCAGCTCGAACACAGGCCGGCGTCGCGCGAAGCGTTGACGGTAGGTCGTGGAGCGAACCTCTGTGAAAATCATTAGGTACATCATTTGTAAGTTAACTCTCGCAATCTATGAATTAGGGTAAGTCAATCGTTACTACTCGGTCAAAATAACCTAGCCGCTAGCGTTGTCTCGTCACACTGACATTCGACTCTATTGGCGACCGCGCCCGGGGTGCCGCGCGGGTAGGCGGGAGTGAGCGAGCATTACAAGGAGGTGCACAGTTATTTTCACCGAGTAATACATCATCATCATCATTTCAGCCGAAAGACGTCCACTGCTGGACTAAGGCCTCCCCCAGGCGCCACCACATTGACCGATCCCGCGTGTTTCGCATCCAGTGCATTCCCGCAACCTTAACCAGGTCATTTGTCCACCTAGGAGGGGGGGGGGGGGGGGGTTGCAAACGCAACATCTTCCGGTTCTCGGTCGCCATTCCAGAAATTTTCGATCGTATAATACATCATTTGTAAATTAGCTTACGCAATCTATCTTTTAAACGAGACGGGTGCCTGAAAATAACTGCCTCGTTAGTGTATCGCGATTGTAACCCGCTCAGATGTTTTGATTCTTAGGTCGGCCGAAATTACATTGGGTTTTTACACATTGGAATTTCAGTAGCAGTCCGGAGTCTGGATTTGATTCCGGTTGATAGTAAGACTTGCCCCCTGAGTAGGTACCTACTACATCTGACTTGATATATAACTAGGTTTTTTTTACCTTTGCCTTCGGGAAACACAAGAGTTATGATATGGAAATAGAAATAGTAATAATAGGTTATTTCATAATGGGATTTCAAAGTTTACAAAATGTTGCATTTATATACAGGGTGTTTGGAAGGGAGCTGTACATACGCCTAGGGTAGAAACTAGGGATAGTCTGCTACCTACCCCCGCCCATTATATTGACCTTGGCCTCAAGGTTTTTTTTTAATTTATTATTATTTTTTATTTGACTTTTTTATGATTTTTTGACTAAAACTACCTGTAGCTCAAAATCTATCCATGGGACCGGTCGGCTAATGGTCTTGTTTTAATCGTTAGAGTCTTAGGGTCCTGCAAAAAATTATTTTACACCAGAAAATTGTGGAGAAGAAAAGTTATGGGGCCTGAAGTACCGTAGTAAGGTAAAGAAATAATTTTAAGGGCAACTTTCTATGGGGTTTAAAAAAAAACTAACAGGGTTGGAGTTCTTCTGATTTTTTTAAAACATCCTCAGTCCATGCCCTTTCTAACGATATGCTAAAAGTGTAATTATCACTTTTAGTTTTAAAGTTATTAATTAATTTCCGCAACTAGGGCACTTCAAGCAAAAATTTCAACTAATGAAAATTAAATGTGTTCGATCGTAAAAGGATGGCAAATGAAACAAAAAATTTGGTAATGACTAATGTCATTAAATTACAAATTTTAATTAATTACTAATTTTAATTAATTACAAATTTTGTTCAAATTGATGACCATTGACCTGTAAACATGCTCGGCACCTCTTCCTCATCTCCACGGTCACCGTTCTAAGCAGCAGTTCCTCGCGCATTGTATCGAATGCGGCGTGGATCCTGTTAATTAGAACCTCCCTTGTTGGTACTTCTTCTGCGTACACCAACTCTTTCGCCCTTCCCCAGACGTAGAAGTCGAGTGGGGTAAGGTCAGGCGACCTTGGGGGCCAGGGAATTGGCCCACCCCGACCAATCCAAGAATTAGGAAAGCAGTTGTCCAGAAGCTCCCTCACTGCTAGGCTCCAATGAGCAGGACAGCCGTCGTGCTGGAAGACTATGGGCCGATCTTCGTCAAACACTTCTTCCGCTAAATCAGGCAAATCGTTTTCGAGGAAATCTAAGTAGTTTTGCCCGTTTAGGTTGTCTGGCAAAAAGTGCGGCCCTATCAACCGATTACCGATGACGCCTGCCCATACGTTCACGGAGAACCTTCGTTGAAAACCTCTGTGCCTCTTGACTCTCGGGTTTTGATCTCTGGGTGCCCAGTGATGGAGATTGTGGTAATTTACAATTCCTTCCTTGTCAAACTTGGACTCGTCAGTCCAGAGAATACTCCGTAAAAAATTAATATCTTCCACGTCCGTATGGAGCAAGTGGCGGCAAAACTCCACCCTTCTT
This sequence comes from Orthosia gracilis, assembly GCA_947562075.1. Lineage (NCBI taxonomy): Eukaryota > Metazoa > Arthropoda > Insecta > Lepidoptera > Noctuidae > Orthosia > Orthosia gracilis. The sequence goes on from OX387267.1 coordinate 10,591,953, forward strand.
GCATAGTCGTTATCCTCTAAGCCTAAAACAATAAAAATATCAACGTTAGCGGTTTCCTTATGAATTAGTAGCTATGTAACATTGATTGCTATCTCTGTCTTTCCATTTCTCTCTCTCTCACACACATGCTCATGTTAATTTAAAAATTGCCTATGAAATTCACATGCTAGTTCATTACATAAGAGCTAAAAACAAAAACTTTATGTAAAAAATTACCTTGAACAGGGGTGTAGTGGAAAGGATGACGTCCATTTTCGCGAAGAACCGACCAGACTTTCCACACGCTTAAACCAAGCGTCCGGGCTACGGTTCTTACGCTTCTGGTCGGATCTTCCTCAAATTCAGCCAATATGCGTTCTTCCGCAGCCAAATTTGGTTGAAATCTGTTCACGGCTGGTTCCCGGAAATTTAAATTTCCGGTTTCTCGCAGACGCCGATAAGTTGAGCCAAACGTTTGGTGGTTAGGCACTCGCCGGTTAGGATACCGTTCTTGATAAATCCTCCGTGCCTCGCGCCCATTGCAATCAGCCATTCCATACACCACCAGCATGTCGGTGTACTCTTCACTGGTAAATCCAGCCATTTTGCCAACAACAAGGTAACAAATAACAAAACTTAACAAAAACGAAGTAATAACAAACTCAACAAAATTAACGAAAACAGTGGAGCGTCGTAACGGCAAGTACGTAAGTTAGCTAAGATGGGTAAATCTCGACTGACTAACAAAGACCCCAACGAGTTACCTGCCCGGCCCCGTCGACCCAAGAGCGAAAGAGACATGACATGACATGTTTTGTCTCTTACATGTTGCTCTCGTGTAAGAGTGAGACAACAAATTTGCCAACTGTAGGCCAAACTGGTTTAAATTCTGGAAATTACATTTGTCTTACAAATGTCGACTCGTGGTGGTAAAAGTGCCCTAGTTGCGGAAATTAATTAATAACTTTAAAACTAAAAGTGATAAATACACTTTTAGCATATCGTTAGAAAGGGCATGGACTGAGGATGTTTTAAAAAAATCAGAAGAACTCCAACCCTGTTAGTTTTTTTTAAACCCCATAGAAAGTTGCCCTTAAAATTATTTCTTTACCTTACTATGGTACTTCAGGCCCCATAACTTTTCTTCTCCACAATTTTCTGGTGTAAAATAATTTTTTGCAGGACCCTAAGACTCTAACGATTAAAACAAGACCATTAGCCGACCGGTCCCATGGATAGATTTTGAGCTACAGGTAGTTTTAGTCAAAAAATCACAAAAAAGTCAAATAAAAAATAAAAATAAATTAAAAAAAAACCTTGAGGCCAAGGTCAATATAATGGGCGGGGGTAGGTAGCAGACTATTCCTAGTTTCTACCCTAGGCGTATGTACAGCTCCCTTCCAAACACCCTGTATATTTATCTACACTCACAACGTAATGTTCCAAATATGAATTCAAAAAATATTATACATATTATATAAACACGTAGGTACTTTACATTCGTGGATAGGTAAAATTAAATAAAAAATCCATTACAGTGCAACATTTTCCTTCGATTTTCAAACAACTGCATCATAAAATAACTTTTTAATTTTTATAGCACACTTTTACTTTCTAATTTTTTGGCGCTTATGGGCTCCTTGATTTATTATCGAAAAGTAGTGTCATGTCTATGGAGGCGCGCGCTGTTGAGCATTTAAATTGCCCGCCATACCACATACTTTTTCCGTTTCCACTTTTTGTTTTATTTCAAATGTATGAGTGAAGATAAAATAGTGCATGCAACGGCATATAATTAGGTATTAAAACACGAGCGTGGGTTTATCGGTGCGAAGCCGAATGTGATAATAATAACACGCGAGTAACCCCTATTATATGACCAATAAACTACTATTTTGGTTCAATTATACAATAAAGATGGGTGAAGTACTGTTATCCTAGATAGGCTAAAATTTAGCCTGTGTTAAGTAGAGACAGTGCCGATCCTCGATTGGCGGACTATTATAGAAATAGTGTGTGCTTAATATAAAATTTGAAATAAGTAGCATCTAAACATAAGTGTAGTTTACTTATCTTGTGTGGTGGGTAGACCGACTTACGAAGACGCTAAAGCTTACAGGTTCCCATCAGTCTATCGTCCTTTCTCTTAAAAGCTATGCAGAAACTGGTAGACAGGTACATAAGAGCGGGAGCACTAAAAGTATTCCCTCTACATAAACTACAGTGCGCCTACAACCCTGGCAAATCTACGGAAACGGCATTGCACTATATTGCGAATCGAGCCCAGGCAGCGCTAGAGGGACAAGAGATCTGCGTCGAGGCTTTCCTCGACATAGAGGGAGCCTTCGACAAGACAACATTTGAGTCCATACGTATTGCTGCAAAGGAACTTGGCATCAATGATACAACGTGCAACTGGATTGACTATATGCTGAAAGGTAGAATAGTCAGATCGGAATTGATGGGAGTCAGTCTTAGCGCAAAAACAACAAGAGGTTGTCCGCAAGGCGGAGTGCTGTCACCATTATTTTGGTCCTTGGTAGTAGACTCGCTACTTACCAAACTTAATACCGGACCATTCTACACAGTAGGCTATGCAGATGACATAGCTATAATGGTTAATGGTAAATTCTCGAACATAGTCTCTGGATTATTACAACAGGCATTGGGGATGACAGAGGAATGGTGTATAGAGAACCACCTATCTATCAACACAAGCAAAGCAGTCATTATTCCAAAAGAAGAGACAACTAGGAAACCTAGGAGAGCCCTCCCTCAATGGAATAAAGCTGCCCTGGTCCACCGAAGTTAAATATCTCGGTGTAACGCTTGATAAAGAACTCATTTGGAAAATATTACGACAAAGGCCCTACGAGTGTTCGGCATGCGTCGTTCTACCTACGATAAAACTTGGAGGCTAAAGCCCAAAGTGATACGATGGCTGTACCGGACAATTTCTTTTTTTTCTTTTAAAAAACGTTGCCCCACACTAGGAATTTCTTACTGTATCGTGGGTGCGTTTACAAACATATAAACTCACATACACAACACCCAGAGCCGGAACAACTATCTGTAGGTCATACAAATATTTGTTCCGTGCGGGAATCGAACCCGCGACACGCAGCGCAGCAGTCAATCGCTCAACCACTGCGCCAACCGTGCGCCCGAATTGCGCGACAATGTTAATAACTATTATCACATACGGCAGCATAGTGTGGTGGCTAAGAAAAAAGCTTGTCTCGTGCAAAGCGCCACTCACCAGGTTACAAAAAACCGTGTCTCGGAATCACGGGTGCTTTCAGGACAACACCTACGGGAGCGATTGAGAGATACCAGAATATCCCTCCTCTGCATATGATGGTTGAATTCGAGGCAAGGAACCAATTACATTGTCTTGCTGTTGCTGGACTATGGGATTCCTCTAAGCCAAAGACTAACCAAACAAAGTTCGATGGAAATGAAGGCCTGGATCGGGTAACAAGCATGATATCCGATAAAATGCAAACTATGTTTGTGTTTGAAAGGTCTTTTAAGGTCCAAATCCGTCCAAGAGAGGACTGGATGAAGGGACTCGAACCACTAGAACAAGATAGTCTGGTGTGGTACGCTGAAGGATCCAAAATGGAATCAGGTACATTAGCGGGAATATACGCTAAAGGTTACAAATGTAGCAAAAGCTTAGGAAAGATGGCAACTGTATTCCATGCAGAAACATGTGCCATAATAACCTGTGCTCAAGAGAATATAGATAGAGGAACCAGAAGTAAAGCCGTACATATTCTTAGTGACAGTCAGGCTGCAATCAAAGCCATGGCACCCTACAAAGTGGACTCCAGACTTATTCTGGATGCTGTCCAGACCGTAAACAGGCTTGGGAAGCATAACAGGGTAAGACTGATATGGGTCCCTGGGCACAAAGGAATCCATGGTAACGAAGTGGCAGATGAACTGGCAAGAGAGGGCTCAGCAAATGATTTTGTGGGCCCAGAACCATATGTAGGCATTCCGACGTGTCTCGTAAAAGCCGCATTTAGGGAGTTTGCAGATCACAGACAACGAACACATTGGCTGTCTAATACCGGTCTACAACACTCCAAGAAATTCCTAGGCTCTACGTTCAAAGCCGGGGAATGCATTTGGAATATGAGCAGGGGGTAAATCCGCTACCTGCTTGGGGTCTTTACTGGGCAATTTGGACGACATGCTCATGAAGATGGGTCTAACCGTGACACCCATGCGCAGGTGGTGTGGGGAACATACGGAACGCATGGAGCACCTTCTGTGCAATGCGATGCACTGGCTGGTAAGCGAATGAGTCTCCTAGGGGTTGGATATCCAAAACCAGAAGACTATAGGCTCATATCTCCTAGTCTCGTTGTAAAATCATGAAAAGAGTTTCAATGAGATTGGGGAGGAGTAATTTATCTAGGGGACCACAACAGATCCCAATGGGTCGAAGTTTCCGAGATATTTCTCGGCCCCTCCACAAGATAAGATAAGTGTAGTTACTATACAATAGTTATTTTTATTATTATTTATACAAAGCATAACTACAGTGTGTGGGTGTATGTGTGTGTTTGTGTTTACGAGATTACTTTGTGATGAATAATTCAGTGCCATCATAATTGAGTTCCAAAAGGAGTGTCCGTACAGTTAGGCGATGAAGTCACGACACTGCGCGTGAATGCGTTTTCTGTGTGTTGTACTACGCGTGTTTTCAATGCAAAGAGAGATACTTTCAAGCAACGTAAGAACACGCACTCCCGCGCTGCGTAATGCGGTGCAGTGTGCGAATCACCTTAATGACAGTAGCCTTAGGTACTTCGGGTATTAGGATGAGCTGGCAAGATATTTGTGCAAGCATATTCAGTGCGAAGAGTTGATAGTTGAGTAGGTGCGACGAAATACAATAAATTATTTATTACATGTAAGCTGTTTATTTAATACCCGATACATATCGAATAGTTTGCAGTTCAGAAGTTATGAGGAAACAGATGAACATACATACATACACACATACCGGTCAAAAACATAAAAAGGCATATCTGGCGAAGAAATTGTGGGCCTGCGACATTTAATACTTAATTTTCCAATTCGAAGTTTTCAAAGTCGTCAGATATAAGGAAGCCCACATATGCTTTTGTCTTGAATAATCTCACTTAAAAATCCAGCCAGCTCACCCTTTACGAGGTTGTATGAGGCGTATCTATACTAATATTATAAAGCTGAAGAGGTTGTTTGTTTGAACGCGCAAATTTGTAATCTCAGGAACTACTGGTTGGAATTGTAAAATTATTTTTTGTTGGATAGACCATTTATCGAGGAAGATTATAGGCTATATAACATCACGCTACGACAAATAGGAACTGAGCATAAATTAAAAACGTTGCAAGACGAGCTTCCGTTGCGTGCGCTGCGTAAACGGTTTAAGTTACGCAAATATCATGTATGATGGCATTGTTCCTCTTTAAAAGTTCTAAAAAAAAGTCTGCAACAGCATGTCTATCTGTTAAGATTAACTATAACTATAACCTTTTTTTATGGTAATGAAATTTGTTCATTTGCGAAGGAGTTTTATCAACATCTATACTAATATAATAAAGCTGAAGAGTTTGTTTGTTTGTAGGACAGGTAGGGTAGGTAGGCCAGTTGACGAGAGCGAAGCCGTGGGGGTCAGCTAGTAAAAAGATAAGTGATATTGTAATGAACATCTTACTTGAGGGCTGTAGAGGCCTAGTAACAGATTGGGGCCCAAACTCGTACAATATTTGAAAATCTGCGTGATTGCCGAGACGAAACCCAAAGCCAAAACGATGGTTGTTCCCTAAAAATGAAAAACAAATGAATGAAATCTCACGAAATCTTAAGCCTACTAACAGCGATTAAATTGGGCGTTACAGAAACAGCCTTTCAAAACACCTCTATAACTAATTTAGGTACCTTTAGTGATCGGTGGAGCAAATCCAAAGATAGCTGCAAACCCTGCTGGAACATCTTCCGGTATCACCAGAAATATAGCTTTACTGGGAATACCTGTTGATTTAAACTAAATTAAAAGGTCAGAGCTGGCGACAGTTTTGTAGATCTATTGCTTGAGCGTCGTAGGTATCTTGCACTCATAATGCGTACCTATCTAACATACTAAATCACAATCTATCGGAACCGAAATGTGTTCCTAATCCATAAAATGTTTAATCGACACTTCGACAGCGTAAAACATGTTATGAATACAGTTAAGGGTGAAAATGAAATGGTTAGTGATCAATTGCATGAATTTATTTGCTTCACAATTACCTCGCTAGATTCGTTTCCCAGAACTTTTTCAGTACTAGCCCAGAATCCTAATTTGTGGTGGTGGCACTAGACCAAGTGGAAGATCACCCATGCGTTGGACCGACCAGACTAAGTTTGCTGTGGGCGGTGCACGAATGCAACCGGATGATTTCTAATCGGGAAAGGTGGCGAGACATTGTTCGACGTATAACATCTGCCGCATATACTAACAACACTTCATGACGACCACGACCGCTCCGTCAAGAGTGTAAAGACTAAGAAGAGAGTGGCAAAAGGCAATATGCTCGCCTCGCCTCTTATAATAAGGGATTTAACAATTATTGGCGAAATTTGGGTGTAGGCAATAAAGGTGCAACGCTGCCCAACCCTTCGGGGTATATGGATGTGATGTTTTGTATGTTGTGGCAATAGCCTTTCATTTTATGGGACTTACATATATTATGTGAAATGTAGACAATTTAGCTGAACTGTCTACCCCTTCGGGGAAAAAGGGTGTGGTGTTATTATTTATTTTATTTAAGAAAAACGTTGCCCCACACTAGGAATTTCTTCCTGTATCGTGGGTGCGTTCACAAACATATAAACTCACATACACAAAACCAGTCCACATAAAACCAGTTACTATTCCTATTCCTTCTCTGTCCATGCTGTAAGATTGTGGAACTCACTTCCGCCTAGCATCAGAGATTTAAATACTGTCTCTCTATTCAAAAACGTTTAAAAGAGCATTATCTATCCTCTCAATTCTGATCTTTATTTATATATGTATTTTATGATGATCTTTATTTATATATGTATTTTATGATGACCTTTATTTATATATGTATTATACATAAGTATTTATATATTTTACAATTATGTATTTATATTTGTATATATCCACCTTTACACTATTTGTGTAGGTGCGCTATTTTTTTTTATTTTTATTTTCCTGTTCTCACACACTTTTGTCTACATTTCTTTTTCATTTTTCCTTTTCGCGGGTCTGCTGGCAGAAATTTCTTAAGAAATAAGCAGTTCCCTTGTACTCTATTGTCTTAATGTATTGTCTTTATGTATTATACTGTGTGTGTACATTAATTATTAAATAAATAAATAAATAAATACACAACACCCAGAGCCGGAACAACTTTTTGCAGGTCATACAAATATTTGTTCCGTGAGGTAATCGAACTCGCGACACGCAGCGCAGCAGTCAATCGCTCAACCACTGCGCTAACGCCAAGTTACATTACACGCCCGTGTTACAAATATGTTAAAATTATCAAATTAATACTCACTGTAAATCACAACAAACACACACAGGCAGAACTTTTCATACATTGTCAAATATTGTAATTAGTTATTACCTAAATGTACAAAAGGTTGTTTCTGGCCAAACGCACAAGAACAAATGCTATGAACAATATGACAGCCTTAATGGTTTAGGTACCTAAGACAATTCCTTTCATTTTCTCACAGTAATTATGTATTGATTGATCATCTAAACGCTTATGTTTAAGGAGTTTTAACCTTGGTTAGTAATAGTAGATTGTTAGACGAGGGTCGAAAGGAATCAATTCCCATACGAGGTATTTACACGCCCTTGCTGCGCTCGGGTGGCTATAGTCCGATAGAGAGATTTGCCGTATTTATTGAAGAGTTCGGTCGTATATCTTCGAAGTTCTTCATCAGATCTTCACCAAATTCTAAAATGGGACCAATTTCGCAACATAGGTACTCTTTCAAACAAAAAAAATAATTTTCAAAATCGGTCCACAATTGACGGAGATATCGGAGAACATACACAAATAAAAACATGTAGTCGAACATAGAACCTCCTTCTTTTTGGTAAGTCCATAAATAAAACTCTGCCAAACTCTTGTAGTTTTCAAAACAGGGTGTAGAACAATACCTCTCCATTCTGGTATAGTTGCATATATATCATCATCATCATTTCAGCCGAAAGACGTCCACTGCTGGACATAGGCATAGTTGCATTAATTATGTATAATTATCTATCGAATACCTTTAAAAGAGCAATTCTTGAATATATTCTTCTGAATCTCGGAACCGGCTCCAACGATTTTCATGACTTTTAAATCAATCTAGATGGGTTTAATTTTTAGAAAACGTCGTTTTCTCTATTTTCACCCGAGCAGAGCTCGGTCGCCGAGGTACTTAGTATTTATTTAGTATTCATTGTTATGAGATGTATACAAGTGCCGGGCACGTAAGTTGGCAAGGTTTTGGCGTAATAGGGGTAAGTTCGCGCATATCCCGCGAACTGACCAACCACCATAAAGAGCGAACGGAACGTGGATGCGACATGATTGGTCAGTCGATCCTTGTGTCAACTGACCAACCAATCGCGCGCTCGGAACGGTCCTAAATGCGCCCCGCTTCACTACCAAAGATACCTAAAAAATGACTTCTGCGCGTCTAACGACTATTGCCAACTTACGTGCCGGGATACTTATATGTATGTCGTGACAGTATATTTTAATTTTTATATTTAATTACCATCACTCTGTCATTTTTAAAATCCATCCAAAGGTTGTCTTGAAAAGATCGCTTTTAACGATAAGGCCGCCCATTGTGTCACCCAGTGTAATGTTTCTTCTTCTATACTTTCTGTAACTTGTATGGTGTACATAATAAAGTGTATTCTATTCTATTCACTCTATAGGAAGATGCGATAATTTTTTCTTCGGCCATTCTGCTTCGACATTTGTGAAGTAAACAGATACATAGCTGTGAATTGTTTTATTTCTTTATTTTCCCCCTCCACACACTATGTCTACATCTTTTTTTGATCATATTCCTTTCGCAGGTATGCGGGAAGAGATTTCATCAGAAGTAAGCATCTCCTCTGTACCTATTTTTCTGTTCCTTCTTTTTGTCCTTGTATTATGTGTTTGTACATATATTGTTAAATAAATAAAACAACAGTCTTCTAACCTAAACCAGTTTATTAGAAAAGTGTACAAAAAGCTACGACAGAGTCTCAGTCTAGGTCCACGTTGGACAGATCTTCTGTGATCTTCTTGACTTCTTCCTCGCTCCTCTTCTGCGTCGTGCCGCTCGCAGTCATCTTCTTCGCGGCTTCGCTCTTGGTCTTGTACAGCCTCTTCAAGTCTTCAAGAATCTGCGAATTGAGAGGGACATAAGTTATTTATTGTGTTAACGGGTCCGTTATTTGGGATAATTAAAACTGTGCCAACTGACAAGAACGAGTTGGAGTCGCGTACTAAGGTTCTGTACCATGTGTTTTGCTATAGTAGATAACGTAGAAGGACACTTATTCAATAACTTATTACAGACCGAAACTGGTGCAGGCTAGTAATAGGTCCCCGTTTTCGCTTGCTTTTGGAATCATTAAATGTATCACATAATTATTATTCCATTTATTGAGTTACTATTCACATTTTTTACATTTTTAATTATAAGTTTAAACATTTATAAATATAAAAAAATAGTAGCCCAACGGTATCAGGAACAGGTTCCAAGCTACCGGTGTTCAGAGCTCCTGAGAGAGGAATCTCCTAACAATACGCGCCGTGTCCATGAGTACCGCTTTCAGGATCAAGCCCTTGATCCAACTGCCCAACGAGAGCCTCCACAGGTGTTCGCCCAGGTTCTTGGCTATTATGCCATTGGCCGCCATGACTATCGGCACAATGACTGCGGTATTCACATCCCACATGTCGACAATCTCGCGAGCCAAATCAAGATACTTAGTTTTGTTATCTCTCTCAGCCTTCTCGCGGTTCTCGTCATGGAGGACCGCTATATCAACAATCATTGCGCAACGCTCTAGTCGGTCTATCACCACTATGTAAGGCTTATTGGCAAGAACAGTCCTGTCAGTGATGATACTATGATAGACCGATTTTGAGATTTTTGAGAACTGGGTCGGCCTCATTACGGTACTACCGATTCCATAAGATTGTATTTAAGAGCAAGTTGCTGATGGATCTTCCTGGCTTCAAGTTTGTGTTTGTGCAAATAGTCTACAGACTAGAACAGCCGGAAATATATAGGCGGACAAATTCGTCCTGCCGGTGACCTGCCCGAGTCCGACAGATGTCAACCGTGCCGTCCTTCCTTGGCTTTGAATTACATATTATTATTATTATAAAGTCCCGGTCTGCCCAGTTAATAGCAACAGGCTCGAACTCTATTTTATGGAAGTTAAAAATAACTTTCTGCGAAATGTTGGTGGACCTCTTCTTAAACTTTCAGGGAATACACACGTGATTTTCGTTTTATGATATTAAGACTCATTTACCTTCTGCGGCAGGTTCCCTGGCTTCGGCTGGTGAATCTCGTATTCTCCTTTGTCGTTCTTCACCAGTTCCACCATGGAGTCTTCTAGATTGGGCACCTCGCCCGGCTTCGGTAGCATGTTCTGCGTCAGCTTCTGAGGGAACTTCATCTTCTGGGCCCAATTCTGGAGGTACTTGCTGCCATCTGATGGCAGATACTGAAAAATACAAGCAAGGACTCAAATCGACCGTTTATTGCTATGTAGGATCTGCACGGAGTGGTTTGCTTCGATAGAAGCGCGAATCATTTGTTTGCCGCCTACATGTTCGTACTAAGCAATGCGAACTGGCTGAGAGGTGCTGTGGAGAGGCACACTGAAAGAGATTGTAACGCGTGGTACTGGTGTACAGGGTGATAGAGATGTCTCTCAACAAGGCTGACCTTTTTATAAAACTCATGCTTTTGCTATGCGTAATATGGGATTAACTGGAAGGTAAGTTTAACGGTAGGTTTAAGTGAGGTTCACATCCGACAGTCCCTGATATTTTCCCCCGAAAAGTTGAGGCACCTTTTAAAGCTTTGCCCCATAGCAAAAAAAAACATATTGTCAGTAGCCACAGCTGTTTTATTTTACTTTGACGGTTATTACCAAGTGCCTCGTTAGTGAAGATGCCGCAAACGCTAAGCTAGGTTTCAAAACCCGGTGGGTTCCTGCATTGACGAAGCGGGCGGGCTCAGTAGCCGTAGCTTGGTCACCCATGGTGTAGCAAAGAGTAACCCGAGGAGGGGCCGCTCGCCAAGGCTTTTGCCGATAAGCCGACGACGTAGCGGCTAACAAATAGGTTGCAGCGCCGCTTGGCAGAGCAGAGGCGACATCGCAACTTAGTTCGGCCGTGATGTTGTATGGGAGGCATCGCGGCTAAATGTAGGAGGCCGCGGTGTGAAAGGAGTGCTGGTACCTTCCGTGGCCTGGACGAGGTCGCCACCGTCTGATGGCGGACGAGGTGGATCCGCAGGGGAGGAAGAGTTTCGATATAGCGTTGGCCGCTCTCCCTATCCCCTGCAGGCGAAAAATAGTAGGTGGCAGGGCCACTGACCTGACCCGTCACAGGGGGAACAAGGGGGGGTCGTCTGAAGCCCCTGTGCTGGTTTGGTCCATTTTTTTTTTTTTTTTTTGGTGTGGAAATCATCCAATAACTTCTCCCGCTCTGGGTGAAGCGGGAGGGCGTGTCAGACTTTTACTGAATAAAACCTACCCGTGTTCCTTCAGTTGCTTGGGCCAGGGCCGCGGTAACTCTCTTAAAAATTTATCCGCGACCCAGACAGGCATCGGCCCTAGCGGGCCCCGTCACTTTTGCTGACATCTATTTGAGGCGCGCGTGGAACACTACGCGCCGTCGACTCGGGCCTGGTCCTTATCGGACGGCGAGCTACCCATTACTCGCCATCCGCAAGCCCGCGCCTACGGTGGACGGGAATCGGCTTGCGACTCCCGACGCCCGAGGCATCTCCTGCGGTGGCTAAGGGCGTTTGCGTCTTCCTCACGCGTTCCGCCTCCTCCTTTGCAAGCATTAACTGCTTCGCAGATGGAGGAGACAGCTTCCCATGCCCTCTCGCTCCGTACCATTATGGCCTGAACCAGGGCCAGACGCGAAAGGTTGCCACCGCCGATCGCCTCCACGAGGACACGGCGGTGCTCCGCCCAAGCGGGACAGACCTCCGTATGTTCCACCGTGTCCTCCGGGCGGTCCACACAATGGTCACCCGGGGGTTTCCTCCCGCCTTATCCTGAACAGGAGCCTCCCGAAACAGCCGTGTCCGGTGAGGACCTGCGTCAGGTGGAAGGTGATTACGCCTTGACGCCTCTCAAGCCACTACTCAAAGAGGGGCCTTACCGCCGCAATTGTGGCGTGCCCAGCTGGTTTAGTCCCTGGAGTGCTCAACTGGTCACAGCGTACAATGTGTTTTGGTGCGCCGTTGATGGGGGGTTATCCCCTGAGAAGAGTATGGTGATGGACAGCCACGGCGGGTTCGCGGTGTTCCAGCCATGAGCGGCACAGGGGGACACCGTGGAGTTTTAGTGTGTTGGATCGATTTCATACAAAATAAGAAAAAGGCAGATTGACTGCGCGCCATCTAGAAGCACTCCAGAACACCATACCGAAAAGAAAACATAAAAATAAACTATTTTTCAAAAAAATACTACCGACTTCCAAATAAAAACACTACAAAGTAAAAAATAACTTTCTTTTTGGGAGTCGGTGTTCGTAACGAAAAAAATTGGTCCATACCAAACCAATTAAAATATTATGAAACTTGAACATTACCGGTGAAATGAGAGTGTACCAAGGTGAACTGTACACATTTGTTTTTACAATTTTAGGATTGTGATTTAACTTAAGCTTATGTAATTTGTATTGTATTGCATCTTTTACTTTAAATTTGTGGCATTAGTTTGTTCGCTTGTTTTATACATATATCCCAGTTACACAGGGAAACCTATAATTGGCCTTACAAATTGTAATACGCATATTTTGTGAACTTTTTTAAGTATTGCTGTTGGTTACCTAAATAAATTAAGAAAAAAAAAAACTGCGTACCCCTTTAGAGCGTACTGACTTGATGTTATGTTATGATATGGTATAAACAATAAAGAGACATGAGATTGCAGCAATTCCGAGAGATTTGCCGTCATTTATTGAAGACTTCTATTGTATATCTCCGAAGTTCTACATCAGATCTTCACCAAATTAAAATGGGACCAATTTGGGAACATTATATTTCAAATAAAAAAAGAATTTTCAAAATCGGTCCACAATTGACGGAGATATCGGTGAACATAAATTCATTGAATAGACGGAGTGTCTGAATTGCCTTTGTTGTGATATTTTACTCTTTGAACAGTTTAAATTCATCTAATTTTTGTTAGAGTGAACCGATTGCGTAAAACAAAAAACTAAGTAATACTTCAAGTTACGTTAGATTTTTGTGTATAAAAGTTATCTACATTGGTTTCGTACATTGTACGTGATGCGTGCACAAATAAACAGATAAACAGACAGACAGACAAACAGACAAAAATTCTAAAAATGCTGGAAATGGTTTCTGTTGGTTCTCCTTTAACACTTTGGCTATTTTGTTTGGAAATATTTTCGATGTACAAAAACGACTTTTCTACAGATTTATTATTTGTGTTGATTCTCTGTGTGTTACCTTTTCATGACTGAACAACTGAACGGATTTGGATGAAATTTGGTATATGGATAGATCAGAACCTGCAGCCGTATTGCGTAAGTGAATACGGCTACGCAAAGAGTTTGATCGCTATCCAATCGACCAAATCGACCAATGACGCGATGTGGATTTCCGTCTGTGTGATTAGTCGATTTAGTCGATTGGATAGCGGTCACACTCTTTGCGTTGCCGTATTCACTTACGCAATACGGCTGCTCGATTAGAACATATCAAACTTATCATCCAGAGAGGAAGCTAGACTTCTTCTTCATAGCGTAACGATGGCAAATATGATTTTTAAATATTTTGTTGGGCCCTGCATAGCTACAGCGGACTACCTGAGTGCGGAGTCTATTTAGAGTTCTCTAGATGCCCAGACAAGTGACATTCTATGATCAAAAGCGTGGCGATAGTGATTATCGGCAAGTAAAATTTAAAACTTAAAAAAACCCCGACACATTTTTATTTCATGCTACATAATTTATCCAGTAGTAGACACGCTTCGATCTACAATCTATTGAACACGTAATTGTGACACGATATCTTGAGAAAACACCCCGATTCGAACAGTAAAACGCCCATAACTTTAGATCGGCTAAATCCATTTTCATCAAACATAGATCAAAATCGGTTCATCCGTTTAGGAGTTATGATGCCCAAATACACAAACAAACAAATACACTCGTCAAACTGATATCACCCGTTTTTTTTCCGTCGGGGGTTAAAAAGGCTAAATTGTATAGGATTCACAAGCGGTATCGAAAAATCACGTGATCAATCTCTTAATATTTAGACTATCGCCTTCGCTGACATCGAATGCCACTTGTCCAGAGCCTCAGGTCGGCCATGGCAACACGTGCCCAAGCGGAAGACTCTCCGATGGCCCGATGAAAATAAATGTTCAGGTGACTTGGGCCTATCACGCCAAAGGCCACATCTCTCCGAGGTGGTGCTCCACCTTGAGATGGACGCATGTTGGAAAACTTTATTATTTTAGTTGTTAATTGTACCTTATCCTTGTTCTTATTGTACTTCACTGGCGGCGGTGAGTTCGCCTGTCGCTTAGCATTGGAGGACCCCGTCTGGAAGCCTTGACCAGCTGTGAAAGTAAAAACAACATTATTTTAATAAATAATTACATAAAAACAACTAAACGAATCGCCTGTTGGCCGCGTCACTTCCGGTAATGAATGACGGCTGTTAAGGTTAACTACACGGTCAGTTTTGCCTTCAGATACGTTTTTCTGACTAAAATCCATTCCGTCAGTGTACGTGACTGTTCTGGCTTCAAGATTGATCACATAACGCTGTTTGGATCGGTCCAAACAGCGTTGGAACCTCCCCTGAAATGGATCGTTTGAAAATCGCATCCTTATATAAAAATTAAATTCATTCAAGAAAATTCGTTTGTTCACAATGATTTTTAAAATATGAATTTCAAATGAATTCAAATTCACCTTTCCAAGAATTTATAATAGCCGGAACGCAGTTCATCCAGTATCCACACAAAGATGGAAGGTTTAGCGCAGTGGCTGAGCGATTGGCTGTCGTTTTGCGTGTCACGGGTTCAATGCCCGCACAGAACAAATATTCTTATGGCCTAGCTATAGAACGTTTTTTGTGAATAAGAGTTTAAATGTTTACACAAACGCACCCACGACACGAGCGAAATTTCTAGTGTGACGTTTGCTTTATCAAAAATAGAAACAGTGCAGTTACATTTTACGCCCTGAGTATCATTAGAAGCGGTGTCAAAAGGGTTGTCCTTACTCAAAGGCTGCGTATTAGTCTGTGGTCCCAGCTCCAGCATGACTTGGAAGTCGGCATGGTTGCCGAACGCGAAGCCGAAGCCGACGCGAGAGTCCGTGCCTGAAACCATTTCATAATTGCTCAATGATAGTATTAAGTGTTAACTTGGTCCCTGAATTATCATCACACGACCCTGGCGCCACCTCTTTTATAGGACGTACTGCTGGAACACAGATGTCCTCTCTTTAAGAGGGAACGACTCTTCCCCATCCATTACTCGAGCATGTGCGGGTCGTTGTGTCACATGTATTTGTATTTTCGTTCTGTTCGGACGTCGGATCGCTTATCGGTGTAATATAATCAAGTCGCGTGGATCCATCAGGGACCTCGCTTTTTCTGTTCAAATTTGTCTTACCTTTCTTTATAGGCGGGATATTGGAGTAGGCGACGGAAAGCAATGATGGCAACTCTTCTGGGATGATCACCGATGCCAAAGACATCGACGCTGAAACAGACAAAATATGTTGTTAGAGTTACGACAAAGAATTATAATATTCTGTCACTAGTTACCGAAATGAAAGTAAACGAAGCAAAAGGAGTAGGTATATACCTATAGAGCGGTAAAAAGGAGTGACTTTATTGTATGTATGTAGTTAATAACGGAGACATGGAGTTCACAAACGCGACTGCTGATCGTAGTAGGGGGCCTGGGTCCAATACCCGGGCAAAGGACTTTGTGGGATTTTTGATTAGTATTTTCCGTGTGCCGGTATCTAAGCGTCTGCTTACCCTCACCTACGGAGACTGCAGGCGCAATATTGTAGAATCTTTCAAAAGTTGTTTGCGTTTCATGACATATAAAGAGTCATCGAATTTGTAACCACAATGGTGAAGAATAGTAATTCTGCCATCTACTTGTATGATTTACGAAATATACGTAATACTGTCGAGTTTAAGTGTGATTGTAGTTTTCTCCATACACAGGTTGCTGTGCGCGGTTCGGATTTTGAATCCGAACCGCGTTAAGTGAATACGACAGCGGAAAGAGTTTGACCGCTATCCAATCGACCAAATCGACCATTCACACTGACGGAAATCCACATCGCGTCATTGATCTCGAATGTGATTGGTTGATTTGGTTGGATTTGGTTACAAGTCGGTCAAAAAGTTGGTGTTATATTTCTTTAATTGATCTGACACCAGTCTGGTTTAGAGGTATCGTGTTACTGATTTGTGAAGGTAAGATAGGCAGTTGCTCCATTTAAAGTAGTAGTTCTCAGCTGCATCTACATGCTTATTACGTAAGAAACAGCAATCAGCAATCATCGCACGATCAAACGCTTTATATTATAAAAGTCAGAATCTCCTACAGTGTAGGTATGGTAGATCCTACACAATCCTTTGCTAATCGCTCGCTGTTTGTCAAATGCACTTATTTAAAAAAGAACCGCCAAGAACTCTAAAACTTTTGTATTGAAGAGCAATTATTGCGCAAAAATCGCCATCGTTTTTCTTTGGCAAGATACGTTATCAGCCTGCCGGTTAGAATGTAAGCAGATTAATAAGGCTAGGGAGTTTGATTTTGTCTCGTTTTCAACGCCCAAAAAGGAGCCAAAGTAAGTCCAGCCACTGCATGTTATTCGGGCTTAAATAACCGTAAAGATACTCAATACATTGTGGCAAAACTGTCTTATTCACCGCATGTACGTTACTTAATGTAACCTTGTGAGTATGTATGTCACCGGCGCGGTGCGGGCGGTCCGGTGGCAATCTTACAACGAGCCATTATGAAGTTTGCTAAGTTTTGACACCAATTAGCGGGTTCAATAAAATGACCGGTCAAGGATAAAAATATGGTGATAGGTTTTTATTTTTTTAAATTTACGTTGCCCCATACTAGGAATTTCTCGTGTATCGTGGCCCGTGCCATCAACAGCATCATTTCAGCCGAAAGACATCCACTGCTGGCCTCCTAATAGGCCTCCCCCAGGCGTCGCCACATTGACCGATCTCGTGCGTCTCGCCTTCCCGAAACCTTAACCAGGTCATCGGTCCTAGTGGGCGGCCTTCCAATGCATCGTCCCCCGGTTCGCGGTCGCCATTCCAGAACTTTTCGGCCCCATCGGCCATCCGTTCTGCGAGCAATGTGTCCTGCGCACTGCCATTAAGTTTCGCAATTCTTTAGCCTGTGTCGGTAACTTTGGTTCTCCTGTGGATATCCTCATTTCTGATGCCATCACACAAGGAAACTGCGAGCATAGCCCTCTCCATTGCCCTTTGGGTGACTTTAAGCTTTCTGAAAAGGCCCATTGTGAGCGACCACGTCTCGGTCCCATAGGTGATCACTGGCAACACATACTGGTCATAGACTTTTGAAGATACCGCGCAACTTCCCGAACACCGTCAGCCGAGTCGGCCCGTGTGTTCGTTAATAAATATTTAAACTGACGTACACACACGAACAGCCAGCCCTGGAATAATAATCTCTAGGTCATACAAATAATTGTTCCGTGCGGGAATCGAATCCGCGACACGCAGCCAGCAGCCAATCGCTCAGCTACTGCGCCAACCTTTCCTTCCAATTTGTCAAATTGAGAGTATGAGTGTGGGAAAATTATCCTTTTACAAAGAGAACTCTGAAACATCTTATCCTATGAATACGTATAAAACCTTTTGCCCATTATTTTCGAGCCGAGAACATGCTAGGCTATCCGAAATGGGAAAATTTAAAAAAAGGACTTGTTGGTCTTTTGTGCTATGTGTGTCTATAGTTAGCTATCCATGTCGAGAATGATGTTTTGGTGTTTTTAGCTTGTGTACGTGTACTTTTTTTTTAACGTGTAGCCATGGTGTCTGAATTTGGGACCGGTTCGTGATTAGACTCACCCCCTATGGCTTCAGAATAACGTAACTGATGGGATATGGGTGAGATCATCAGACCATTGAACCGGATGTCGCATCGGTCGCCTAGAACTTAATGCTTTCAAATAGATAATTACGCGTTTACGTAGTTGTGAATGAAATGCAATCTACTTAGATATTAAATCCATTTATTCACTGATAGACTAACCGACATGAAATTCTTAGAAACCTTACCCTCTGAAGGGTTTACATAGGATGAAAGTTTGTAAGGGAGATCAATATTTTTGCTACCGGGAGAACCGATTCAATGGTTTGTAACTACTTACTAAGTAAACTTAAAACTAACTCGGTAAGGGAAAGAGGTCTTTCTACTACACTTACGTAATACAACTCAGGCGGATATTTATAAAGATTTGGCCTACTTTGGTGCCGTGTTCTTTGTTCAATATAAAAATACTGGTTTTGGTTACATAATAAACTTTTGAATTTATGGCTATTAATTATCGATTTTAAATTTAAAACACAGGCAGTCCCAACATCGAATTTTAGGAAAAAATACGGTTTTGTAGAGCTTCGATTCGTCTCTATCACACGTCTTGTGAAGTTATGACAGCCCCTTTGAATTCGTCATTACACTCGTCTTGTCCTGTCTGCCCGAAGGAATAAGCAGAGATGTTTAGTGTAGACATAACACGCCAACATTTCACCATTTAACTATGTACCTAACTTGCCTAGCCGTCTTCCAAATTATTATGGCGTCGGCTTCCACTTTAACTCCGATGCAGGTAAAAACATGTATTTTTAACTCGCGACGGAAAAAGAGGTGTGTTATGAATTTGACGTATGTACCTGAGTGTTTGTGTATAAAATATATGTATTTGTGTATCTGTCTGTGATATCATAGCTCCTTTATGGAGAGTGATCTTATCTATGTTTGATGAAAATTGGTTTAGCCGTTCTAGATTTAAGGGCATTTTACCCCGATTCAAACAGTTGATCACCCATAACTTTAGAACGGCTATACCGATTTTCATCAAACATAGCTAAGAAAACTCTCGATGAAGACACCTTGAAAACAAAAAAAACGAAATTAAAATCTGTTCATCCGTTTAGGTGCTATAATACGACAGACATATACACAAACACACAGGTACACACGTCAAACATATAGCACCCATCTTTTTCCGTCGTTGGTTAGTAAAATAACAAAAGATCTTTATTCCACGCAAGGCCAGGCAGAGGCTTGCTCTACTCATGTTGATGATTTGCAATATTATACAATGTTCCAAAAAAAAGGAAATTCCGTATGTATGTAATCGATGAAACATGGCCGCGGGCTGCGGTTACGCCTACCTTCTTCCAAGGCCGCAATCGAAATTTACTAATTCGGTCATAATCACGCAGCCGATGGTTGCCTCGTTGGTCTAAGTGGTTGCAAACGCTGCTGCCGACTGCTGCTGCTTCGATTCCAGGGTCGGGCAAAATGTTATTGGATTTTTCCATCTGGCAGCCCCGAGTCTTGATTTGTGCGCGGTTTATGGCAATAGGTTCGCCCCTATTTCATGGGACTTAACTATCACATTAATATTATAAAGACGACGGTTTGTCTGTGTATGTGTTTGTATGTTTATTATTTCTTCACGCTCAAATGGCTGGACGGATCTGGATGAAATTTGACACAGAGATAGATTATAGTCTGGAATAACAAATAGGATACTTTTTATCCCGGGCACATGTTTCCTCGGGATAGTTTGCAACTTTCAAACGGGTGGCAGAAGCTAGTAATAGAATATGCCTGGCGAAATATGCGAGTACCTTAGATGCACCTCTGCCTAACATCTCAAGGAATACAGGCGTGATGTTATGCTGAATATAGCAGCCAATGTACAGTCAGCGGCTTAGATTGTTCATCAACTTTGAGGTCTAGTTGTCATTGTGACAGTTAGATAGTGTCAAAATCAGTCATCATCATCTTCTTGCCCTCATCCTAATATATTTGAGGTCAGCGCAGAGTGTGGTCTTCTTTGTCCGTACATCTCTATTCACTGTCACCTTCTTCTCCTTTCTCGAAATATCTATTCACACAATCTATGCCTCGTTTTGGCAACTGGGTTTACCCCAGTTATAACAACCCTTTGTGCCTATTGGCCTTGTTTGTTCTGTTTGCTGCTTGATATGGAGGGAAGTGGCAATTTGTTATTTTTTGTAATCCTCCGTTATTCTTTTCTGATTAATTTCGTAGCGGGATCAAAGACAGTTAAATTAACGGGACTTCGTCGAGCTTCATTCCCTCGACACTTTTCTGGTGGTCGCCACAATTGATTCTGGCTTTTAGGAGATGCAGTGGTTTGTGAATAGTGCGGTGGGATTGACCCAGAATAAAAAAAGCCATCCTTCGTTGGTTTCTTTGGCCTGTCTCTACCACTGCAACCATCCACAATATTTCAATCTGCCTGCCTTTTCTCAACTGTATTGGGGTCGGTTTCCAGTCTGACCGGATGCCGCTGAGTACCAGTATTTTTCATGGAGCGGTTAGGCACTAGGGCGCGACACAGTAACACCCTTAGCAAGTTTCGCCCTTAGATTTCAGGCTTCTTTTTATTAACAACACACACACACGGGCGCACGGTTGGCGCAGTGGTTGAGCGATTGACTGCTGCGCTGCGTGTCGCGGGTTCGATTCGCGCACGGAACAAATATTTGTATGACCTACAGATAGTTGTTCCGGCTCTGGGTGTTGTGTATGTGAGTTTATATGTTTGTAAAGGCACCCATGATACAGGAATAAATTCCTAGTGTGGGGCAACTTTTAATAAAAGAAGAAACAAACAAATCTTTACATAAACATCTATAAACATCTAATTGTCACAGATTTACAATATTTGATACTTAGATATTTTGGGTTTTCAATTAGGACATAATAAAAATGTCTGGTTTCGGGACTAGAAATATTAACAAATATTGGTACCAATATTCCCTAACCCTCTTGTACATAGGTACAGACGCAATGTTACGTAAGGTTTTACCCAAAATTCTAAAACTATGCCGTTTTACTTGACCTGAGAATTGAACCCACGTTCTCGCGGGTCGAAATGTGAACTATGATGTAACGAATCATTGTGCGATTACGCTATTGGAGATTTTATCATTCCAGTTAGCTAATGATAAAATTCAAGTAAGCTATTTAGAATCTGATAGTCCAAATGTATGCACGTGACAAAATATTTTAATTACTAGTCGAATTACTCACGTACTCGGACTTCTACCCATCCTTAAAGCATAAATGTCGCAATAATGCATACAAATGTCAAAATTATCGTCACCTTCTATTAGTCTATGGCTAAAAGTGTTTACAAATCATATTTAAATAGTTAACTCACCAAAAGAAAGTAGGAAGAACCACACAAGCGGAGCCGCGCTCATTTTAAAATTCAACTGTATTTTACACAGCACAAAAAGTGTAAATCTCACTTATTTATCAACAAAAACTCATGTCACCAACACCAACATTTCTTAAAAACAAAATTAAAAAGTTCAAAGCATAACCAGCGACCACCAGTTTTGCCGCCAAACTGAATACAAACTAGGAACGCAAAACAACTTTCACTATCGTTAAAACGTAATAAGTACATGTCATTAGCATTCGAATTACAACTTTATAAATTACACAATAAAAGACAAATTCTTTTGCAATGATTCATTCAACTTATGGTATAATACGAGAAACGAGTATCCCATGTGTTTGCGATTTCATAACTTTTTGAATTAAGTACTCAAGGACTTTCGAATAAAATGCAACTTTCTCCCTTTGGTTTAAAGTCCACATTGGAGTGCTTGTTTTCCTCGTACATTTAATCCGAATGTGTGAGTTCCCATTCACTTCTAGAAGTCCCTTACCCTTGAGACCTATGTAGGACTAATAAGCCAATCAATTATAAACTTAAAGCCCAGTAAATTAAGACACAGTTTAAATTTAAAGGTAGAAAGACTTAGACCTTGTTGTAGGAAACGCTTCATTACTTTCATATTCTGTGAAAACATCACTGAGAGATAGTGAGAGGCAAAATTGCAACTTTTAAAACGATTCATCGATAAAAAATATCGATTACTTTTCAAGTTAAGTATTTATGTCAGAAGAGATGATTAATTGAATGCACTTTTAAGATAAGATTAATTGTCGTTGGTCTACTGCATTAAATTTACCAAGTGAAAGTGTCTCGCTAATTTAAGATTTAATTTGACTTTAGAAACAACTTGATTACAGACTACAGAGACCTAATACCGTACTCTCTCAGTGAAAACATTTAAAAATATCCTCAAGTACTTATCTTTACCTATACCAATATTATACAGAGCTAATTTACCTATACTATATACTAAAATATTATATAGACGTAAAGTTTGTGAGCTTGTGAAGGTTGTAGGGGGTAATCTCTGGATCTACTGAACCGATTTTGATGAAATTTGGCATGAAAATAGTTTGAGACTGGGATGGAAATAGAATAGTTTGTATTCCCTTGGGATGATAAAACACTTATTATGCGGGCGAAGCCGCGGGCAGAAGCTAGTCTAAAATAATTATTGACTTGAAAACTTTCTTTTGGCAATTGTTGTCTGATATTGATATTGGTCTGTCTAATATTTTTTTTTTCTTTTTTTCCTTCTTTATTTCTTTAATAATTGACCACTGATGAATGTGGTCTTTTGAACACTTTCGGACGATAGGAGAAGTCGATTAGTGGATTGGAAAATTGTTCCTGGGATTCCTTGGGGAAACCAACGTAAACATCCGGAGCCTGAATTTGTGTCCGATTAAAAGCAACAAGTAGAATAGAATAGACACAACACAGCAAAATAGCAACAATTACAAAGTAACAAGGAAGAACAGTAAAAAAGTACAAACAAGGCTCCAGAAGATCAGCACTTGGCATGCCCACACCAGGTTACCAACTCAGCATTTGCTGGACGTCGGAGACCCAGCGCTGATTGTGGTATTTGGTATGGCTCTTCATGTAAAATAACTGATTGTCTCTCTAATTCGATGCTAAATCAACAGAAAGTTGGATGCATAGATCATAAATCGATTGTAAATATCGAGTGACATCGGCATCGCTTTGCTCTTCACTATCACACAGTGTTTTCCCACAAGAAAGAAAGTCCACATTTTTGCAAAGGGGTCAATCAACACGATGCAACACGGTGTCTGTGTGTCGGGTCATTGAGTAGACCGCACTGGTATATCCGTAGACTGATGAAGGCAAGTCGTATGAAGGCGTTATCAATAACTAATTTCAGAAAGCCTTTTCTCAATGTTAGTGCTTACTTTAATCCGTGGTGCTTCACTATTGGGCTTACTCCAGTTGTAAAAAGCCCTATGTGCATACTGGCATAGCTGTCTTCTACCTCCTGCTTGATAGGGAAAGAAGTGCAAATCATGGTTTTTCTTACGCCTCCGCTGTTCTTTTCTGATTAATTTTGTAGCGGAATCCAAGACAGTAGAATCGTTTCTCTGAGACTGGTCGAGCTTCACTGACTCGGCGCTTTTCTGGTCGTCATCAATGTTTTCAGTGGTTGGGAATAGTGGACTTGTCCCAAATGTAGCCTTCTCTTAAGTGACTACGGAGTTTTAATTTTGTTTTCTTCATCTGACTCAGTATCGCCAAGCATCGGATACAACCTAATCCAGATTCGCACATATCCAACGGTTTCCCCGACATTTACCTTTATCACCTTGTGGGAGGTCTACCAACGCTGCGTCTTCAGTTATGCGCTTCTACTCTATCACCTTTTGGCCCCATCGTCCCATATAACAATCAATACCCACTGCCTGACATAACCTGAAGAATTGCCCGAAAATATTCGTGTATTATCTCCTTGAGCCACTCATGAATATAGGAGCGATTTTATTTTTTAAATATTTACTTACTGGGTATTTTTCTGTAAAGAATATGTCGCCCCGATGATTTCATACAAATTATTATGTTAACTTTTAAATGGCATGTGTTGTTAGTGATAATAACCTTAACCTTACCACTGCATGTCCGTGTCCGTGATCCGTGTCCGCGAGTTCCGATTTTAAAATGTTCTGAATTATGACAGATTATGACGGATAGAGTTGGGATGTAGTGCGTAAGCTTCCCTACAACAACTACTACGGCTACTTCAGAACCAAATTTTACGGACACGGATCGGATGTAGTTCGTAACCGCCCTTATGTAAGTATGTGTATCTGCCGACGGAATTAAGTAACTCTTAATTAGGAATTGCATAATAATTACATTAGAGCAAACAAGTCTAATTAGATAGAGACGGGACATGATAATAACGTTATTTACATCAGCGCCATCTCTGGAGTATTGAATGAACTTTAATGATCTCTAAATCATTGGTGAATGTTACGTACAAATAGAACACATAGTACCCGATAGATGTAGCTGTCTCATCTAGAAAAAATTTTTAGGCGTTTATAATTACTAATTCTAAGCTTCTATTTACGGATTCGCCGTCGTGTTTTAAAATTAAATATAACTATATTAATTTTACGTACCTACCTATCAATATATATAATTTAAGTAATCGGACCAATACTTATAGAATTTACCTAACAATACGGTTAACTATCAATTTCACCTTTTAAAAACATTCAATTTCACTTCTTTTTAGGGTTCCATAGTCAACAAGGAACCCATATATTTTCACCATGTACGTCCGTCCGTCCGCAGATTAGCTCAGAGACTCTTAGTACTAAAAAACTATAATTTGGCAAGCATATACATATTAATAATCACGCCGACAAAGTGGTACAACAAAATCATGAAACGCGTAAAATGGGGATGTTGTTTTTTCTCTCGTCTATCCCATGGCGTGGGGTATCGTTGGATAGGCCTTTCAAATATAATGGGTCTGTGAAAACCATATTTCTGCTAAGTAGCATACGACCACGGTAAATTTACGGGAATATTTTCTTGTTGCGATCTTTTTACCCGACTGCCGAAGGAGGGTAATGTGTTTATCAGTCTATGTATGTATGTACGTATGTTCCTATGTGGCGTTCTGAGACCAAACGCGTTGGCCGATTTTGATAATTCTTAGGTCAATCGATTCGTCTTAACCCTGCTAGTGTCGTAAAAAATTGTACACATTCCATTGAAAGAATAAATATAAGTTTATGAACCATGTAAAACTATACAAAATAAAATCATAAAATCCTTAATAATAATGATTTCTAAATTAATAATGTTTACACTCGAATAAAGCATTGGATTGGGCGGCAGTGTTTGGCGTGAGCCGCCGAAACCGTTTAAGGCGATATATACGCCCCAATGTAAACGCAGTAGGTACTAGCCGTGCGCACGCTAGATGCCAAAATATCAATATTGAACCTTTTCTTGAACAGTTTTGTTTGCAAAATATTATTTGATTTACATGTGCTATGTCAGTTATGAAAAAATTCCAGCCATCTATTTTTCTGTGTAAAAATATTTTTAAACAACCAAGTCGTTTTGGAGGAGTATCCAAAAAGTTGCGAAAAATATCGTGTTGCTAATTATTTTTTTAAAGCAAAACTTTTATACGAAATGTTCGAATTTGTTATACGAAAAAAACATGTTTAAAAAATAATGTACATGAAACAATAATAAATATTTTTTTTTTCCAAACCTTTTAACCTAGCCGTTACTAAGAAGTGTGCTTTAGAATGTTACCGTTTTACGGCGCTAAAGCGTATGTAGGCCCTTAAATGTTCATGAAACAACAAAAAGCCTTCATCTTACGGCCCGTTCACGACCTTGCCGCTGTGAGCGGCAGCTAAGCGCGGAGCGGCGAGCGGTAAGATCAAAAGTATAAAAATGTATGAAGCACGCCACGAGACGCCGCTCATAGCGAAAACGCGCGCGGTATTTTCAGAGCGAATCGCTACAGCGCAGCGGCGCGCGGTGCGGGGAGCGGCAGGAACAAATGTACAAGTGAATGAGTGCGACGCCACGAAACAGAGCGGCGCGAACAGCGGTGTAGGAGTGACTTACTCAGCGGCGTAGCTGAAAACAAAAAATATTTGACGATACGCCCACCGCGGCCGCTGGAACTAACCGCTACAGAGGGTACGTGGCGTGCAAAACGCACCGCTTACGCCGCCCCGCTTGCCGCGCCGCGCCCCGCTAAGACCGAAGTCGTGACCAGGCCGTTAGTCCGCATTATTGAGCAACTACGGAAACCTATTACTGCACGTAGCCCGACACGTACTTGGCCGGTTTTTTAACTGTATTCTATTCTTCTCTATTACTTTGTGATTACTATTCATTATAATATTAGCTTCGATAAGTAGAGACTTCGAACATAATCAACTGGTGGAATATGGATGTACTATTGAGATGCACCTCTGCGCAGCCCTTCAGGGAAACAGGCATTATGTATGCTAGACAAATAACAGGACCTGGGCTGAAAATAGAGAAACCATTTTTTTGAGAAAACAAATTTACCCAGATATGAGATCTTGCTAGATCGAGTTTTCGCCCTCGGAATAAAGTAGTAACAAAAAAAAAATGCAACATGAATGAAAAATTTATGTAAAATAATAACACTGCAAATTTTATCGAAATTGTTAGAGCCGTTTTCGAGAACGTGTTTATATATCGTATCATATCGTGCTCGTTTCATAGTAGTGGATAGGATAGGATACAAATATAGCACGTTTAATAGTATCTGGATTACACCCAGTCGGTTGTCTTTTAAATTGAAGGCACGCGAGCATATTCGCAAGAAGTTTGCAGAATCATCACAGAGTTGAGTTGTTGGATTCGGTTACTCATTAACATTATTTATATGTATGTATCTAAATATATATATATTAAATTGTGTTCTTTATATTTCCTTTCTCTATTTGTTTTTTCATTTAGTTGCTCCTGCCATATTTTATCTCTGCACAACCATATGATCGACTGGGAGAAAGTGCCTAAGGCATTAAGTCCACCTTTGTACTTCATCATTTCATCATCATCATCAGACAATTCATGTTCCCACTGCTGGGACACAGGCCTCCTCTTGTGAGAGGGAATGGGCCGAAATCCACCACGCGGGCCCAGTGCGGGTTGTTGGATGTCACATGTCTTCGAATTTTTAGTTCTAGGCCATGCCGGTTTCCTCACGATGTTTTCTTTCACCGTTTTGTGAGCAGTGGTGATGAGATAATTTACAAAAACTAAAGCGCCTGCCTGGGCTCGAACCCACGACCGACGACTTGTAAGTCACGGCCGATACCACTGGGCTACCACTGCTCTCCTTTGTACCTACTTGTGCATAAAGTTTTAATAAATAAATAAATATTCCTCGAAAGTTTAGTTCAGTCTTAGTCTACTGTTCGCACTTCGCTATTTACTAACGTAAGTGTAGGGGACAGGCCTGAGGCACTACACAAAGTATTTCTATCAGCGATGGTCGATTTGCCAAAATGTGAGGTCACATGTGTCACACTCACGTCACATTTCGATAGCGCTTGGAAATCCCATACATCATATAATTGTGCCAATCGCTATCGGGGCACTTACGTTAATAGAATGTAATTAGTATAAAGCCTCTATTGACGTCATTCGGACAAGTTCTATTCCCCGGCCTTGAGTAATGTAAAATTTTAGCATTTCGACAAACAAAAAGAAAGAGACTTTGTCTAGTCTCTTTGATCAAAAACTAAATAGTCAACTAAATATTCAGTGGGTATGGAACCTATCAGTGCACCACAGATCACGCTACCTTCCCATTCATCTCTATTTAGTCCATTTCAAATAACATTAAAAGTTTACAAAATCCCTTTTTACAGTCCGTTCAATCGATTTTGAGGTCTATTCCGTAAACATAATGATGACGTAAAAATGATAAACCTATAACCATTGCCTATGACCAACCAATTATTTACTGCAGCTGTCATTTGTCATGTCATCAACGAAATAGAAGTTAAAAATTTTTGGATTGGCTGTAAAAAGGGATTGTTAAAATTTCTTGTTATTTCAAATGGGTTAAACTCGTAGAATGTTACAAAAGCTTGTTCTTGAAAAAAGTTTTCTTAAAACTAGCTAAAAAATCTAGGAACTTGTTTGATTACAAATGCAAAATACGGTATGTTGATTGGAAAATTAAAATTACTAGGCACACAAACAAACCCACGGATTGACAATAGTAGATTATGCACCAAGGTGATAAAGCGGTGTCTTACGTCACGGGTAGGGTATGCAGAACCGCATTCGGTTCCAGGTTTTTGAGAACCGGGTCTTATAAGCAGTTAGAACGGGCGAACTGGTTAAACCCGGTTCCGGCTGATAAAATTTTATGTTGTTTTAGGATTGGATTAAATCATAGAGAATTTGATTAAATTTGTCTAAACAGCATACATTTGTAAGTTTTGTAAGAAATCAGTCTTGAGTAACAATACTAGGTTTTTTTTCTAATTTTCTTATATTATTTACTAGTTTGTACTCTTCTTTATAATTTTCTTTTGTTCCATATCATGAAAACCAATGAACATTAGCGAATCTTATGCAGGACTTTTTTGTGCACAATTTAATAAAAAGTAAAGTTGCTCTTGTATAAATTGTCGAAATACCAAAATTTTATAAAAGTTAAGCATAAAAAAGATTTTTAGGACTTTGGACAGTCGATTTTTTTAACTCTTATTGATTTTATTAGACTTTTCAGACAACATTACTACTAGCACAATGAACATATTTCTGGTGAAAATACTAAAATAGGAATCAAAATTCGCAGTTTGGCCTCCAATTACAGATATTCTGCTATTATTATTTCCCACGTTTCAATATGTTCGAAACTGTTTCATTATTTTACGACTGACGATAAAAAACACTACAATAAGGTATATTTCAGTACCGTTAACTTTCTCCAATTCCGTATTTTAAATCCCTAAAATAGATAATATTTCTGTGAAAACATGAAAACATACCAGAAAACGTCGTTTTGAATGTTCTCTTGCGGCACTCTTCCGCATAAAAACATAATTTGACTAGCTTAAAATACCATACTATTCAAGAACATTTTGCAGCACGGATTTATTACAAAAAATAAACACCAAAAGAAATATTATTTTGTCTCTTATCTCGAAAACTAATGACTACTAGTTTATCTTATGTAGGACGGAACAAGGAATTGAACAACGACAAGGACAAGGAACGAGGAATTAATTTGCTCTGAGCACAAATTGCAGTAAAATCAAAACTTGACTTAAGAATTAAGCAAAAAACTGATTTTTGGTCTCTTTGTCAGCCCATCTCTTTTTGCTCCTTTGCAATTTACATGGAATTTTCAGGAAACTTCACTGCTACCATAATGAACATAATTCCGGTGGAAAGTACTTAACTAGGATGTTTCCCGCAGCAAATGTTTATTTCCTAGACTATATAACGCATATTTTTAATAGAAGAAATAATGTGAACACTACTCGTTTTTTTAAGAACCGGGACAACCGGGTTTACGGAACCGGTTCCGCAAATACCTTGAAATAACCGGGTGTACCCGGTTCTGAAAGAACCGGATGCATGCGCTAGTCACGGGCGGCATATTAAACCCTGAGCGTAAAGTAACTCGCGAGGAAGTTATGAAGAGAACTGAGTGAAGGGTGGGGTTCAAGTTGCCCAAGACGAAGACAGGCTTTATACCAGAGGAGCATACTCTACTTTTCACACCTTCTGCGAGACAATAAAAAGCCAGGGGGGTGACTATTAGCTCTCAGAGAAAGGTTGTTTTGAGTGTGCGTAAGGGGCAGATGTATATGACTTGAATACATCTGTCTCTTTTCACAGTCAAACTATTATAGTTTTGGCATACAGGGTACGGGGCCAGGGCTCCATAAATTAAGTATTAATTTCGTAATTAATATTAATCAAAAGTTAATATTGATGTTGGACATATTAGTCTAGTTATGTAGCATAACATTTTTGTTCGGTACATTTATGGAAGTTGTAGTGGAGTTTATTTCAGTACTCAAAGGTGTAGAAACTTGATTCTGTGAAAACAATCAATCTGCCTAACCTTTTCACAACTATATTGGGGTCGGCTTCCAGTCTTACCGGATTCAGCTGAGTACCAGTGTTTTACGTGGAGCGACTGCCTATCTGACCTGCACAACCCAGTAACTGGGTAACACAGTACCCCTTGGCAAGACTGGTGTCAGATCTCAAGCTTCAAGATTTTAAACTTGATTCTTTGAAAACGCGCCTTTTTTTGAGTTTTGTTTATGGTGGCCGCCAGTTCGATTTCCGAACAAACCTCTTTAAAATGCCATATGGACATTTTTTTACTTAGTTTTCCACGTGTTGCCACTCGAATTTGACATTCCAAATTCAAATCACATTTTGTTTTTATTTTACCAAACACTGGAACAATGGACCGCGAAAGACGTATATTGTATATATGTAACTATCAACAGTTGATTGGTGGTTGGTGTTGGTGGCAGACTAGATTTAATTTCCAAGAATTTTGTTCACTGCTACGTTGATCGGGCAAAGTATTATTAGGTTTTCCATCTGGAATTCGCCTGTAGCTGCCTGAAGCCCGGATTTGTGCGCGGTTGATGAACTCTGCTTAACCTAACCTTTTGGGGAAACAGGCTTGATATTATGTTTTATGTGTTCTTTAACTGCTTATGTTGTTATGAAGACTATCAAAGTTTCACGTCCCGGTTGTTGTACGCGACCCCTGACCTTAATTTAACGTAATATATTATAATTTTAGATTCACATTATATATTATGCATGCACGTCCGTACGTTGGGTTGACCTTTCGCATTATAAAATTTAAATTAAATGTTTGATCGAAGAAAAACTTTAGATTTCGACTTATTTGGAACAATAAAATGTTCATGGATTTTTCAAAGAAAGTGAATAGAAATACTCCTTTCTTTCTCAAAATGTTTGGCGGAGATTTCAACTCCCTTCAAACTGGAACACAGCACCCCTGTTTGGAGACAGAAATAAGTATTTAATAGCGGTGGTAATTCTCCCGACGAGCAGCTTCTCTAAGGCCCACTTACGCTAAAACTTAACTTAAAGTTGGTTAATGAATGATGGTTTGTTGGTTTGATAAATAATACACATAGAAATATAAAATACAGTATATCTATGATCATACACAATTGGCTGTGCTATAGCTACTTAGGCCCACTTGCACGATATACTTAACACAGAATTAGTTGCTAACACGAGATTAAATTGCCAATATTGTATGAATAACTGTCAATTTAACCCCGTGTTAGCTATTAACTCTGAGTTAACTCGTTACCTGGGCTGGTGCAAGGGTGTCTAGGATTTATAAATACAATCAACCACTAAACACTATATGCCACTCTGCATTCTGTCATGTCCTCCACTCGACTGAATCCAATTGATAGTCATGTCTTGTTATTTATTTATTTAAATAAATCAGGCATCTGCTGGCTACGAGATGCACTGGATTGATTGATGTGGTGACACTTGACTTAATTCAGCAGTGGACATATTTCGGCTGAAATAATTGTGATAGTTAATCGAGGGTCTTGTTCAGTTGCCATGGCGACTGGCGAGTCCATTGGACTGCAGGCAGTTTCCTTCGCAAGGACTTAAAATATCGGACTAAATCTCTCTTTTTTCACTTTTTAACCGACTTCGCAAAAAGGAGGAGGTTATCAATTCGACTGTATTTTTGTTTTTTTTTTTATGTTTGTTACCTCAGAACAAACATAAAAAAACTGTTTTATCTTTTTTATTTGAAAGTTAGTGCTTGTCATTTGGTCCCATTTAATTTTCATCAAGATCTGATGAAGATCTTCGGAGAAATACACCATAACTCTTCAATAAATGACGGCTATTACTAAGGATAGATGCAATCGCATGTCTGTTTATTGTTTACACCATTTCATAACATAACATCACACTGGTACGCTTTAAAGGGGTACGCAGGTGTGAACAGTTCACCCTGGTATACTCTCATTGCAACGGTTTTTCTTAGATTTCATGTTATTTCTTTAATCTATTCTGGCTTCATTTTGGGCACTATACGCGTAGGTACCTAAAACTGGTTCATTATGTACCACAACTAAAAAGTGAAAAATAAAACACTTTTTCACAAAAATTACAACCGACTTCCAAACAAAAACACTACAAAGTGAAAAATAACTTCAATTTCGGAAGTCGGTGGTAAAAAAAGAAGAAACGAAAACAGGAACACCCACCGACTTCCGAAATTGAAGTTATTTTTCACTTTGTAGTGTTTTTGTTTGGAAGTCGGTTGTATTTTTTGTAAAACAAGTTTTTGAAAAAGATACGTTGCGTGCAAAGCTACGGGACTACTTCTTCTAGCTAAATAGAGACTATGCATGCTACCTTCTGACTCGATGATCCGTCTCACAGTTCCCCAGTATATTGTACTAGCTAAGTTATTTTAATATCTAACATCAATATGTTAATTCCAATTTTTAATTTACATAATGATATGGTGGTCTTAGACCTTCTACATTTCGTCGCATTCAAAACATCCGTGATTGTAACTTGCAAAAATATTTGTTACAATTCTTTT
The DNA here is from genome assembly GCA_947562075.1 of Orthosia gracilis. Classification (NCBI taxonomy): domain Eukaryota; kingdom Metazoa; phylum Arthropoda; class Insecta; order Lepidoptera; family Noctuidae; genus Orthosia; species Orthosia gracilis. The sequence goes on from OX387267.1 coordinate 10,624,869, forward strand.
TTCTATATTGCTAATTTTTTTTTTGCTTTTCGATAATTTGTAGAAGTGACATATTATAATCACACTTTTGTGGTTGTTTCTAATTAATGGCTCGTTGGTGTAGTGGTCGCAACCGCTACTGCTGAGCGTGGGGTCAGAGATTCTTATCGCGCGTTGGGCAGTCCCTCTAGTCTGGATTCGTGCCCGTTTGATGGCAAAGTGTCATAGAAATTAAACAAAACTGGTGAAATGTAGTAGGTACACCCACTACTATACGTGAACCTCTGCCCAACCTTTCAGAGTATACAGGCGTGATGTTATGTCTAATTGCTTAATTACTTGTCATCAACTGTGCGCGAATCCAAGGTCTATCAGAGAAATTCATATCTATACTTTAATATAATATTATAAAGCTGAAGAGTTACTTTGTTTGAACGTGCTAATCTCAGGAACTACTGATTGAAATTGAAAAATTATTTTTGTGTTGGATAGTCAATTTATCGAGGAAGGTCATACGCTATATAACATCACGCTACGACCAATAGGAGCACAAATGAAAAATGTTGCAAAAACGGGCAAAAATATTCCTTTTTGAGAGCTTCCGTTGCGTGCGCTGCGTAAATGGTTTAAGTTACGCAAATATCATGTATGATGGCATTGTTTCTCTTTAAAAGTTCTAAAAAAAAGTCCGTGACAGCATATGTCTATCTTTTAAGATTGACTCACTATAACCTTTTTTGATGGTAATCAAATTTGTTAATTTGCGAAGGAATTTTATCAACATCTATACTTATTACTTATTATAATACTAGCTTTTACCCGCGGCTTCGCTCGCAGTGAAGCCAATTTGTTTTTTTTTTATTTATTAAAAAGTATCCTATGTTACTTCTAATACCTCCAAGAATATATGTACAAAGTTTCATGATGATCGGTTCAGTAGTTTTTGCGTAAAAACGTAACAAACAAACTTACATTCACATTTATAATACATATTAGTATGATTTTATAAACCTGAAGAGTTTGTTTGTAGGGTAGGTGGGTTAGGTAGGGTAGGTAGGTTAAACCTACCACTAGATAGGCAGTTGACGGGAGCGAAGCCGCGGCGGCGGCGGTCAGCTAGTTGAAAATAAAATTATTTACATTTTTTTTTTGTTACGATCTTTTTTTCGTATTCTTCTCAGCAAACCCTTTCATTTAATACCCATAAATGACAGTGCACAAAAAATAACTAGGCCGCCATTTTGGGCCGTCCGCCATATTGGATTTAGAATGTCGTCACTTAGCTAACCATGCATTGTTATGCAAACTAAATGTGTGTGCAAAATTTCATCTTAATCGGTGGATGAAAACTGCTTTAAAATTCAGTTGCAAGCTTTGACCCGAACACACATACATACAAACATTGTTAAATAGAAGCTTGTAAAAACACAATATCACTGCCCGACCTAAATATGGAAACCAGGATGTCTCTCTCATCTGTAGCGTTGGAGACCACTACACCGTCAAGTCATAATATTAGGCTCTAGACAAGCAAGTGCCATTCTATCAATAAACGCGTCTATAAAGCGATTAGAAATATGTCAATAATGTTTGGCATTGTCAAGCGCTATCGAAATGTCAGGTGGTATGTCCCTTTTAGCATTTCGACCTCACCTTAGACCAAGTGTCAACATTGAATGACACTGGTCTAGGCTTTTTTTGCGTTGAGTAATGCTCATGCATATTGCGCTACCACTGGATAGCAATATAAGCGATGGCAATGCAAAATGTAAGAGATTAATCTCGTGACATTTGAGATCCCAATTCATTTTTGACATTTTCCCATCTCTATCGCCACTCGTTCATTGATAGAATGTTATTTGTCTATGGCCTGTTGTCTAGGGCCTAAGGTTGCCTTCAGTTGTGCCACAGTAGCACCTTCTTCATATTGTACGGCGACATACGACATGTTTGTAACGTAATGTTGATCTGGAGCTGTGACGTCAGCGCGAAGGCGGCGCGGCGTAGCGCTCGCGAGTACGTGCCGAACCAGGGGCGGACAACAATTTGTTCTGTGTCAAATTTTTTTCACACTAGGAGTTTCTTCTGTACCGCGGGTGCATTTACAAACTTATTAACTCACATACACGAACAACCAGACCGGCGTAGAATTAAATTGAGACCATATATAAAAGATAAAATACATACAACATATAATATAATATTATTTAAAATTACAAGATGGTGGAAAGGTAATGTTCTTTGACCTGTTTCTTGAACAAAGATACATTTTTAAAATCACGAATTTTAGGTGAAAGTGAGTTCCACAGTCGTACAGCATGAACAGAGAAGGAGTGGGAATAGAAATTAGTATTGTGGGAGGGGAAGTTTAGATGATGCCTTAGGTGGTTCAATAAAAAAGTTAATTAAAAAAATCAAATACCCGACTGCTTAAGAAGCGAACTCAAAAAACGTAAACAAGAAGAAAATCATGCTGTGCAGTCGAAGGATTCATATATTCGCGAGCTGGCTGACCAAAAACCAGATGTATCCTATTTATTGTATTTTTGAAATCACCTTTTAAAACCCTTTATTTTTATACCCAACACGATGAGCGATGGGCCTCCCAAGTTTGGCGTCCAAAATCCGCAATTTTGCATTTTCCAATTTTAATCTTACCAGTGACATTTGCAAGGATAAGACAAATCGATTGACATCGTCAAAATCGGCTAACGCGTTTGGTCTCTAGAACGCCACATAGGAACAAACATAAATACATACATAGACTGATAAACACATTTCGGAGGGTAATGTGTTTATCAGTCTATGTGCTGGATCTTCGGCAGTCTGGTAATAAAATAGTTATATAAACGGATAAGAATCGCTTGTCTTTTTCAAACATTTACACTGCAAATTGTGATAAAGCTTTTTTCTAGGTTCACTTGAATTAACTGCAATAAAACCAAAATGAAATTGTAATAATAGATCTCTCTGCAGCTAACTTAAAATAAACAATAAGTACACGATAAAAAATGAATGGAAAAATCAGGTTTTAAAAAGTCGCCTACGCTGCCGCGCCTCTGGCTTTTATTCTATAATCCTTATTCGTCAGGTGATACTGCACCCGAGGTACAGTCGATAGCCATCATCCATGGCCTAGCGACGTGTGGGACTTCATTATCATCAGTTATTTATAACAGTACAGTGGTTGTTACATTAGGTACTTAACAAAAGGCGTGAAAGAAAATTCTTAAGGTAAGATAATTTTTTCTGGAAAGTGATATATTTTTTTGTGAGTAAATAAGGTGAAGATGCTTGTTTATTGAGGCAGTGACTATGGATATACGTTATGAATGGTACCTAAAACTTTTTTAACATCTTCTATCTAATATCTAAATAGAAGCGAAAGGTCACTCACTCACTCATCACGAAATATCGAAAACCGCTTGACATAATTATAAAGATGAAATTTGGCAGGGAGGTTCCTCAAGTGTCGTATGTGAACACTAAGAAAGGAATTTTGGAGATTTCACCCCTAAGGGGGTGAAAACGGGATTAAAAGTTTTTATGAAATTTCTACAATTTGTAAGTTGGACACGTGAAATGTTATATTTACGCTCTTGGTTGATAAAACGAATTCATGTATTTATTGGTTTTTGGAAATTCTACCCTTAAGGCGGTGAAAAGGTGGAAATTTGTTGGGTGTATATATTTGAAAAATGCCATAAATACTAATCTATGTAAATAGTAAAGATTGTCATTATTAATTTTCCAAAACTACTCCTAAAAGACGATTTAGATGGTGCTAAAGATTTTTGAAGAATTTTACTGTACCAGGCTTCTTTTTATGATGTACGAGCACTAAGAAGGGATTATTGGAAATCCAACCTTAAAGGGGGTTAAACGAGAGACATTTGTTGTATGAAAAATCTAATTCCTTGGTCAAAATATTAAAGGTAACATAAATTTTTCAATACAGTACCCAAAAGACTTCGAGACGAGAATTTAAGGGATGTTAAAGTTTGTATGGAAAAAAAAATTCTTGGGTTAATAAACTTTGAACTTGGCACAAATACTAAACTTAATAGATAATAAAGGATGTCATTATTAGTTTTTAGAAACTACCCCTAAAACATGATTTGGGGGTGTTGAAGTTTGTATGGCAAAATCTTATTTCTTGGGTTAATAAACTTGAAATTTGGCACAAACACTAAACTTAATAAACAATATAGGTTGTTATTAGTTTTTCGAAAGTACCTCCAAAATAGGATTTGGAGGGTGGCAAAAGTTTTTTTGAAGAATCAAGTGACACTAAGACGGGATCTCTACCTCGATTTGGAACTACCAAACTAGACCGTTTGTCTTAGGTAAACTTAGTTGTGAGTGACGATTTAGTGTCGCGTAATTTACGCTGTATTAGATTTTTGTGTTGTGTCGCGTAATTTACTCAACATTCGTCTCCATACTAAAGTAATTTTCGATCCACCTAAAATTATTTGAATCAAAAAACGCGACCAGTCTTCTGCTCTTCGGATCCAGCAGACGGCCCTCGTCAGGCCATCAGTCCAACATTTGCGAGGCCTAGCATATTTTTTGGCTACCTCGACTAACCGCACGTAAAAAGTTATCGTAGGATAAAATACGGATCACGCGAACGAATTCACGGGCGAAGTGGTTAGTAGTAACATGAAAAATAGCCAGAAAAGTGATCGAAAAACAAACAGAAGAAGTGATGAAACAAAAAAAAATACAGGTTTATAGCTACGATTGGTATATAAAAAGAGAATTATTTTTTCATTCGCCAAATTAAATACATACATAGTTAAGCTGCCGGGTACACACTCCATATTAAATAAATTATCGCACAAGCTACACATAAGGGGAATTACTTCAGTAAGCATTCCATTTAAATATGTAATGCCAACTAAGACATACCTATATCCTACATTTAAATACAAGTCAATGGTTTATCGGAGTTTTTATTATAAATGTCGCAGGAAGACAAAGACAAGAATATTGCCGGTTAGTGGCAATCCACGTTCACGAGAAACTTTTAAACAGACACACTTCTTTTGCTTTGTTTGCAGACCATGAGCTGAGCTAATTTAGTGTTAACTGAACTAGCATAGCCGAGCTAGTTATTCATACTTTTATTATAGCTACACGGGTCAATCTTCGAGGTTAAGCAACGTTTGCCGAGGTTGGTCCGTGGATGCTTGCTGACATGCCTAGACTCCTTCTTGCCTCTGAAATCACGTTAAGCACGTTATCTTTGACAGTCGTTACGGGTACACAGAAAACTGACGATACGGGATAGATATCTTGTTACTGGGTTGTGGAGGTCCGAGAGGCAGTCGCTCCGTGGAAAATATCTGGCCGGCCCCAAAATAGCTGGACACATTGATTGTGTGTAGATCGCAAACTATGTAACAAGTATGAAACAAGTACAATTTAAAGGTTAAGAAAAACCCCCGACTTATTTTTACTTCATGCTACATAATGTATCTAGTAGTAGACACGCTTCGATCGACAATCTACTGAACACGTAATTATGACACGATATCTTGTAAAAACACCCCGATTCAAACAGTAAAACACCCATAACTTCTGAACGGCTGAACCAATTTTTATCAAACGTAGCTGAGAACACTCTCGATTAACTCACCTTTCAAACCAAATCAAAATCGGTTAATCTGTTTAGGAACTATAATGGCACAGACAGATACACAAACACACAGCTGTACACACGTCAAACTTATAACACCACTCCTTTTCAGTCGGGAGTTAAAAATATTTGGAAATAACCTCAACTAACTTAGCTTAGCTCTTGTCTGCAACCAGGTTTACAGGCATTAATATGTCTGTAACCCTGGTTGCTGCATACTTACTTACAGTAATATTCCATAAATACTACACAAAGACTGGTTTACAACCAGTTTCTTATGTGACTCCGTGGAGCCTGAGAGCTGGGATCAACACACTGACATTAAACTTAGGTCTAATAATAAACCGGGTAACGAGAGCAAAAATAGTTATTGCATACCTTTTAAGTATTTACTTATACAAAAAAAAAACTAACTGGTCATTCTTTTTTTAGTAATCAACCAGCAAAAACTGCAAATAATATATTATTGCTATGTTTTTTAATAATCAACCAGCAAAAACTGCAAATAATATATTATTGCTATGTTTTGTGTAAGTTATGGCTCATTATAGGGTTTTTCCGAAACCCGTCTTGTGTTTGACCTTCACAGATGTGCGGGAAACCCTAATTCAGTAATTTTTTTTTTACCAAATTCAAGATCATTTTAACATAACCTGTAAATATAGTTTTAGTGTCAAAGGGCGTTTTAACTGCTAAAACAAGTTTAATTGACAGTTTATCATATAATATTGTTAATTTAATCTCGTATTAGTATTTAACTCTGAGTTAAGTTTTTCGTGTAAGTAGGCCTTAGTGAAATAATTTGTACACTAGCGGTTGAATGTCATCGCACGTCAGTAAACGACAAGGTTTATTTGTCAATGGACAGTTTGATGGTTTCAACCTTACTGAAGTTACAATTGCCTAGTAATTTGTTTTCGTTATGAGTTTCCCTGACTTTTTATACTGGTTCAGTGCACAGTGAATTAAGTTCGTCAATGTTAGTCAGTTATTCAGTGAATTGTGATTATCTGATTACATTAGAATAAATAATTATATTATGTTAATTAATTAAATGTGGCTTACGCTGTAAGCTATAGTTCTCTAAAAATTGAAAACAAGTTTTTTTTTTTAAATCCCCCGACGCCTTTTTATTTCATGCTACATAGTTTATCTAAATATACGCTTAGATCGACAATCTATTGAACACGTAATTATGACACGATATCTTGCGAAAACACCCCAATTCAAACAGTAATACGCTCGTAACTTTTGAACGGCTTAACCGATTTTCATCAAACAATAGCTAAGAACAGTCTCGATAAAGTCACCTTTCAAACAAAAAAAAAACAATATCAAAATCGGTTCATCCGTTTAAGAGCTATGATGCCACAGACAGCTGATACACAAATACACAGGTATACGTCAAACTTATAACACCACTATTTTTCCGTCGGGGGTTAAAAAACAATTCAAGCCTTGACCAAAATTCCAACAGGAGCGCTAACAAAACGACTGCGATATATTATATTACGCGAAAATAGCGAGCCAAGCGAATCGGAACTCGGAAGCGCATTCAGGTTTAACTCCAAAACTACAACTGTTTACTTACTTTATAACAGCTGAACCGATTTTCATCAAACATAGTTAAGAATACTCTCGATAAAGTCACTTTAAAAAAAAACAGGTTGGCGAATACTTGTATCAAAACATTGTTGACCATGAATTGACGAATATAAATAGAACCGCTTCATGTCTCAATTTAGTAAAACCGGTAGTCATGGGAGGTTCGAATTTAGACCCATAACTACTATACTAACTACTATACCCATAACTACTTTGAATAACTAACAGGTTTTATTAATTATGCCCAATTGAATATGATTGACACTCCTACAATATCTGTAGCAGTTATTAGTTATCGGAAGCCTAGAGAAAGAGAAAAACAAGTACTAGATGTAATTTATTAAATCTTGTGATGTTATCTAGAATGCACCATAACAATTATATTGTTCTGTGACATATTTATTGAAGGAAATATATTAAAATAGACATTAAATATAATGAGGTGCTGCGAGAGGTGACAAACGAAGTTTTGATGGGTTTTCTATAAATTTTGTTTGTCCTCACCTGCTAGGTCTAGCGAAGAATCGTCTATTGAATAGATCTTAAGACGGAATCGTGTCGTGGCGCCTTCCGACGCAGTTGATTGGCTACAAAACTCGTTGCGTTATGACGTAGGCAGGAACAGAGTCGTTTGATTGGTGGATCACGCGCCACGACACGTAAGTGTGGCTCCGACTTTAGTAGGTAAAATACCTTTAGTAGTGTACAGGTGACCGCTTCGTTTAAATATTCAAGTGCCTCTGTAATTTAAATCTGAATTCAAAAGGTTAAATTCTAGAATCGATAACACAGTCATTGCCACGGTCACCGTATTCGAAACCTAGCAACGATTAATTACAAGCTTATATTTAACTTGTAATGTAGGTATGTATTTATGTGTGTTCGGTTCAAATCTTACAACTGAACTTTAAAGCAGTTATCCTCCACCGATTAAGACAAAATTTTGCATACACGTTTAGTTTGGATGACAATACATGGTTAGCTAAGTGACGTCATTCTAAATCAAATATGGCGGACGGCCCAAGATTAGTTATTTTTTGTACACTACCATGATATGGGTATCAAATAAAAGGGTTCGTTGAGAAAAATACGAAAAATCTTGTTTAAAAAAAAGGAATTTTTTAATGAATAATAATTGAACATAGAATCAGTTGGTTCAATAACCTTACGATAACTTTTGATCTGACTTCTTTATAAAAAGTGTTAGACTGTCTCCGATGGCTATATTCCAAAATGTAAGTGATAGATCACGTGATTTTCGATAGCGCTTGACAATCCCATACATTCTTGATATTTTACCAACCGCTATCGCGGTGCTTTCGATAGTTGACTTTTGTGTACTCGTCGTTGCTGACGCTATTATATTTGACATCGTATCTGGACCATACGATGTCAAATATGTTCGTCGTCGTTGTAGATATTTTCATTGGTCGGCTGTACAAATGTAAGTACATAATAGTTATTCCGTTACGGATTTTTTTAACTTAGTTGACAAACAACCTGGATGACTCGCATGTTATTTTTACTACAAAATAATTATAAATTCATGAAGTATGGAATAATAATACCATTAATAACGTGTTATTATTCAAAATTACGTTACTAGTATGGAAAATTAAAGTGTTTTGGAAGGAATTTGCTAAACTTGAATCATTTTAAGTTCGCTATTTTTATCTCTGGTTTTGTTTACCAAAAGTTCTGCAACTTCGGTCATTGATGCCAAATCAAGAACCAGTAGAACCAGTCAGATCTAAAAATAGTATTATTGCAATCTTTTACTAACAGGATGCGTTAGAAGAGGATGGCGAATGACAGATAAGAGTTTTTTTTTGTTTTTTGACAATAAATAATGTTCATCAATGTGTATCTATTTGCATAAAAAACAGACATGAGAATATTTTATTTATATGCAGATCATAGATCGTTGATCTTTGTCTAGGATTGTGAAATAAAATGAATGACTTTTGAATGAATTTATATTCACCGATATCTCCGTCAATTGAGGACTGATTTTGAAAATTCTTTTTTTGTTTGAAAGATTATGATCCCAAATTGGTCCCATTTTAATTTGGTGGAGATCTGATGAAGAACTTCGGAGATATACAATAGAATTCTTCAATAAATGACGGCAAATCTCTCGGGATTGCTGCAATCTCATGTATGTTTATTGTTTATACCATTTCATAACATAACATCACGCCAGTACGCTCTAAAGGGGTATGCAGATGTGTATAGTTCATTCAATTCATAATTCATCAAGTTTCATGATATTTCGGGCAATTTATTCTGGCATTATAGGTACCTTATTAAAGAACTTGCCTATTAGGTACAACTAATAAGTGCAAAATAAAAAATCTTTTTGAAAAAATGTTTTTTTTTATGTTTTCGTTTCGGTGTGGTGTTCTGGAGTGCTACTAGATGGCGCGCAGCAAGTCTGTCCTTACTTTTTTTGTATGAAGTCGATATTTTTCTCCCTAGAGTAAATAGTATTCTGTGCAGTGAACGCTTGATCTAGGTAGGTAGAAAGGTAAGTAAGGTCTAGGTAAGTAGGATAGGTACAGGTACAGCACAGCTAGTCTTTTATAAATAAATAAATTAAGTATTCAATTCAAGATCATATCTATCCTCCTATCCTGGGTGGTCTCATACTTGACCGTGCGAACTATTGACAATCAAATAGATGTAGGTACCTATTCATTCATTATTCTGGCGGCGTCTACAATAGCATTTTTAACTATTTGATATGATTCATGAAAGAGGTCAGCCGACAACAAGAGTTCATCAGTGACCAATAACCCAGCCCAATGGTAGTAGCCGCGACTTACAAGTTGTAGGTCGTGGGTTCGAACCCAGACAGACGCTTTAGTTTGTGTAAATTATTTCATTACCACTGCTCTCAAAACGGTGAAGGAAACCACCGGCATGTCCTAGAACCAAAAATTTCAAGAAATGTGACATCTACCGACCCGCACTGGGCCCGCGTGGTGGATTACGGCCCATTCCCCCCCACAGAGATGAGGCTTGTGTCCCAGCAGTGGGAACATTAAAAGGTTGATGATGAATTAATGCTGACTGGCGGCTCAACAATAACCAACTAAACTCCATTTGAAATAACATTAGACATGTGTCCAAATCTTTTTATAGTCCGTTCAACCGAATTTGAGTTCTATCCCGTAAACATAAGGATGACATAAAAAGCATAAACCTATTACCAAAACTAACTTTTTACTACAGCTACCATATGTCGTATCACCAACGCAATGTAAGTCAAAATCGGTTGATCTGGCTGTAAAATGGGCTAATTTAAACGTCTAATGTTATCTCAAATGAAGTATAGGTAACGGGTCATGTATCCTCCGACTGCATAACATGATTTACTTCTTGTTTACGTCTTTTCAGTTCGCTTTTTAAGCAGACGGATTTTTGATTTTTTAATTAACTTTTTTATTGTTTTTAATTTCGAAACGATTAGGTATAGGGACCACGACTATTAAGTTTTGCCACCTAAGGATTACCTAGTAACACTAACATACAATCACTCAGGGGCTGAACAGATTTGGATGAAATTTGGAAAACCTGTGTAGGTATTATAGGAGCACCTTTGCTTGACTCGTCGGAAAATATGTGATGTTATGGTATATTAGAAAACGGGCACCTGAATTAGGAATAAGCATACTCGTACCTCCGTTCCCGTGGGATAATTTTCGACTAACATGCGGACGAAGCCTGTGACAAAAGCATTATAATAAGTTGATAGTATCACGAAGGTAGCGGAAACTATATTACTGTTTTTTTTTTCCGACAATCTAGATGTTTGTGTTAAGATCAACCGGACAATATTGTTCTAAGCGCTCAGTTCGAGTTTCCGCCATGATACCTTACTGTCAGTTTCTTGTTATGCAATCTTCACTGTTTATTGACTGAGATACTCAGAGCAACCTTGTGCAAGGTCTGTCTAACGTATTGATGTGAAGTCACTCAAACCGCCATTGAAAAGGGAGGTTCCGCCAGTTGTGTTTTTCCAAGCAACTAACCGATGGCTATGGTCGAGCTGTTGAACCTATATATTTACTGTAACGGAAAGGTGTAATCATATTTTAGAAACTGCTTCTGCACATGTGTATGAACAACTGTCTCCAAGACGTGCCAAAAAAAATTGTATCTCCCATACAAAGTTGTTGTCAGCTGACCAAAATTTCTACGGCGCGACGCAATTTATATTGCATCGATAGGCGATATCGTACCAGTACATATTTTCTAAGATTTAAAGTGCAAATCGATCAAATTGCGTCCTTGTGTACGAACTTACAATTTCTCTATAATAATCGGATATTGGTGTGATATCTGTCCGGAGAATTGCGAAACTTAAATGACAGTGGGCGCAGAACGGATGGCCGACGGGGCCGAAAAGTTCAGGAATGAAGACCGCGAACCGGAAGACGATGCGTTGGAAGTCCTCCCCCTAGGTGGACCGATGACCTGGTTAAGGTTTCGGGAAGGCACTAGATGCGAGACACGCGGGATCGGTCAATGTGGCGACGCCTGGGGAGGCCCAGAAGTGGACGTCTTTCGGCTGAAATGATGATGATCGGTGTGATATAATTAGAATCGCGTCGAGCCATCAGGAAGGTCGCTAAGTCTTTATTGCATTTAAGATCATAATGAGGATAAAACGACTTATTAACACTAAGTACAGCACATCTGTCATAATTACGCTAAACAATTACCTAGGTAAACCTTTGTCTTTGACAAATGCGATGGAAAATATCGCGAGCGCAGCTACGAGACCAGAATTGCAATCAACTGGATTATTGACAAAGAGAATTAACTAGACCTACTTATACCAAGCAACCTGAATCAGCACGGCAAAATATTTAAAAAGAAAACCACGAGAACACCAAATCACGGAAGGCGTCAGTGTCACACGCCGTGAGAGAGAAATATCACGTGATCAATCTCTTATTTTTTGGCATTTCGACCAACACCATACTTGTTTAGCGTCTCTTCATGGCAATGAGCTTCTGTTACATACAATCTTCCGGGCGAGCACGGCCTTTGTGATAGGCTTGAGTCACGGATTTTATCAAGGTATTTGCTCTCAAACTGTGATGTGACTCAAGCCTATCACAGCAGGTCGTGCTTGCCCCGCTTAGTATAACTTGATTACATTTCTGTCTACCCCTTAGGGAGATACTTGCGTGATTTAGTGTAGGTATATCTATCCATACTAATATTATAAATGTGAAAGTTTGTATGTTTGTGTTTCTGTCACGGAAAAACAGCAGAACAGATTTGGATGCAATTTTGCACACAGATAGTTAATAAACTGATAAACTCCAGCATAAATGAAAAAAGTTGCAAAAACGGGAAAAAATATTTCTTTTTTAGAGCTTTCGTTGCGTGCGTTGCGTAAGCGGTTAAAGTTACGCAACATTCATGTATGTAGGGTAGGTAGGTAGCCAGTTGACGAGATCGAAGCCGCGTGGGACAGCTAGTCTAAAATATGGCGTCGAATAACTCCTCCACATCGTTGACCACTGGTAATGTACCCAAAAGACTGTATTGCCTTTGTATGGCAATGCTTATCCTCTTACAAAGTAAAACACAGTTCTTGGGTCATATGAAGTGTCAACTTGGCGTTTAGATAGATCTTTAAATATTTAAACATTGGAATAAATAAAACACATCGCATGCGAAAGAGGCCAGTAACTATCGTGCTACATATAGTACACGTCACAAGGTCGACGCACTTGTCATATAGTGTGCAATTCCAATGAGTCTGACACACTGACAGTACTGAAGCGACGATGTCAATCAATTGCCTTGAATAGATAATAGCGGTCATATTCCAATCGGAAACAAAGAAAATCACTTTCGAGGTATTTTCCTATTGCATGAGGCGACTGCGAACTTGGCCCTTCTGGTTTTAATTCTGATGGCTCGTGGCTAAAGTATAACAGTACACGGTTCGACCTCCAAGGTTGTCACGCTTTATTTTTCCTTTTTTAAGACTTTGCCCACACTAGGCATTTCTTCCTGTATCGTTGGTGCATTTACAAACATTTAAACTCACATACACAAGACACCCAGATCCGGAATAACTATCTGTAAGCCATACAAATATTTTTTCCGTGCGGAAATCGAACACGCGACACGCAGCGCAGCAGCGGATCGCTCAACCGCTACGCCAACCGTGTCGGCTTTTCTCGGTCGGTTCGTGGATGGGTAACCATCTTAACATCCCGAGATTCCTCGGCAAGTACGTTAAGCTGTTGGTCCCGGCTGTCATTTGTAGATTTTGACTGTCGTTGAGGATATTCTAAAGCCAGGAAATGACTCCAGTCTTGCCAGGGCTCAGTCCCAGAAGTGTTAGGCAGATTTGCGCCAATACTAACTCTTATAGGGGCAAGCTCATTGCCATCAACCGGACACTAATCCAGGCTCCGGACTGACTAAGAAATTCCAGATGGAAAACCCAATAACACTGCTCAACCCGGGCATCGAACCCAGGAAGGACCGCATGCTCAGTAGTAACGCTTGCCACCACTAGACCAACGAAGGTAAAAATACGGACATCGCAAGCCTACCGTTAATAATAAATAAAAAAAAGGTTCCAAAACGAACTTCAAGTTTTTTTTGCAAAAAATATTAACCGTCCACAAGCTCTTAACGTAAAAACATTTTTATAAAATCTTTACGAGTGCAGACCTTGAGCTGGTTATGTTTCGCAATTAGGTGCGGCACCTGAATTTTATTACATGAGTACAAAAAAAAGGCAAATAAAAATTGTACCTTTAGTTTGAGCCCACAGCCTCGTGACCGTGGCCCACTTGCAAGAAAAACTTAATTCAGAGTTAGTTGCTAACATGACCTGATGAAATACACAGTTTGTGATACAGTAGGTATTGTACGACAAAATGCCTTCCTGAAGGCGCGATGAAATTTAATTTGCATCGATGGGCGATATCGCACAGAAACTTTGAAGCTAATCGGTCGAATTTCACCGCATCGCGTCCATACGTATAGTTCTTGCCAAATTTCTTGACAAAAGTTGGCTTCCGATGCGCAAGGCACGGATCGGTGCTGTTTTTGTATGAGATTTTCTACTGCGCAGCCATTGTAGCCAACTTCAGGGCGGCGTGACTTTGGGTGAGAACTATACTTGCATTTTTGGTTAATGATAATAGCTTATCAGCCATCACGAAGGTCGCTTAGCTGCTTAATCTTATACCAAATCAATGTATGAGGGATCCAATTGGTACAATTTTCTATGTCATCTTAAGCCGAGTTTAAGGTGATACTTCGCGAGACCCAAGGGCTGGCTGTAAGCTATGGTCGAAGGATAAGCTTTACCACAGAACGTGACAATGCTACCAGTCTTTTGGGCACAGTACCAGTGGACAGCGATGTAGATGAGTTTTTCGACGCCATATATTTTAGACTAGCTGTCCCACGTGAATTCGCTCCCGTCAACTGGCTAGCTACCTACCCATTTACCCTACCTACCCTACCGTACCTACACTACATACATGATTGTTGCGTAACTTTAACCGCTTACGCAGCGCACGTAACGAAAGCTCTCAAAAGGATTTTTTTTTTCCCGTTTTTGCAACATTTTTCATTTATGCTCCGTTTCTATTGGTCGTAGCGTGATGTTATATAACCTATAACTTTCCTCAGTAAATGGACTATCCAACACAAAAAGAATTTTTCAATTCCAACCAGTAGTTCCTGAGATTAACGCGTTCAAACAAACAAACTCTTCAGCTTTATAATATTAGTATAGATTAGTTTATTTTTAGACTTAGTTAATTATTAGTGTTTGATTTCAGCCGAAAGACGTCCACTGCTGGACATAGACCTCCCCGTCGCCACATTGTTTTTCATTTATTTGTATAAGTATGTATCAATGTAGTTAAAGTTAATTAAGTACTTATTTTAAACTCTGTGTATATTTTTATCTGGGAAATAAACATAAGGCGTCCTTGATCTTAACAAGTTATGTGCAATGTCATAGCGATTATGAAGTAATTATTAATGCTGAGTCGTCAGTTCATAATGATTACGAAGGAAGACTCGCGAGAATCACGTAGATTTGTTCGAGAATGCCATTTTTCTAAGTAGGAAGTAGAAGTTTATAAACTAATAAGGTTTGTTTGTAAAGTTACCGCTCGTGGCTCAATACTGTTCGCCACGGGTCGATCATCGAGGTTAAGCAACGCTTGTCGAGGTCAGTTCGTAGATGGGGTGATCATCTTAAAATGCCTCGGAAAGCTGTCGGTCGCGGCTGTTATTCGTAGATCTGTGACAGACGTTACGGATGGTCAGAAACCAGGAATCCTGACACCAATCTTGCCAAGGGATATTGTGTTGTCTTAACCAGTTACTGGGTTGTCGAAGTGAGATAGGCAGACGCTTCATGTAAGGGAGGCCGATCCCAATGTATATAGTTGGGAAAATCAGGCAGATTGATTGATGTTTGCAAAGGTATTTCAGATATCTACTGTAATACAGCTGCTTGTGAGAGTTTGCCCGGAGAAGTCATACCAATAAATTTCTGTTTCCACTTTAAATCATATGCGAATCAGATACCAGTGTCAAAAATTGATCTAATTGCGCACTTTCGAATAGGCTCAACGTTCATTTACATTAACGACTTAATCTTATCAAAAATAGGCTTGTAAACAGGACTATAGTGCTCGCTAAACTTCTGGGAGGCCCTGAAGTTGGCTTTCCGATGCGTAAGGCACGGATCGGTGCTGTTTTTGTGTGAGGTTTACTACTGCGCAGCTATTGTAGCCAACTTCAGGGCGCACAAGAAGTTTGGCGAGCACTATAGTCCTATACTATACTTGTAACGATATGCTAGCGGTGCAAATTGTGAGGTTTCCCGCGCATAGTTTGGCGGAAAGTCGTTTGCCACTTTGCCCATCGCCACGCGGCAATAAAGCGTATTAGGAACTAGTGTAAGAAAAGTAAGATACTTTATTTTGGTAAAAGTGAATAGTATTTTTATATATTTTTTGATCTCTCGGATTTCATTTACTCTTCTGCGTAGACAGATCGATTGAGAATTTTAGCAGATAACGAGGGTAAAAAACTAACTAAACACGGCCAATTGTCAGACAGTGGCATGATGGGTGTCCTCATCAGTGCATGTAGGCCAAGCTTCTAAACCTCACGGGATATTGTTTTTCAAACCTGTTGGTGGCGATTTATCTCACCATCAGGTGGGCCCCAGTCTTTTATTCTAACATCCATAGCAAAATTGTGTGTTTTAATTACAATACCAAAAAGTGGTATCACTAAAAATCTATATCATTAAAAAATCACCATAACGTACTTGTAAAAAGTACTACGTAATCATGGCTGATAGGTTAGCATACAAGTGTGAAACTAAATAGATGAATACTGTACAAATAACTACCATATTTTTATAGAATAGCAAACACTATAGCTGCGTACCTTGATAAGTTTGGTCTTACAATTGACGATGTAAGTACATCATCAGTGATAGGTAACATAACTATTATCTCATATTTCTGTCAAAATGAAAGCCTCTTTTAAAGTGATCACCATTCTGGCCAAAAATGACAGCTCTTTTTACCCGACTGCCGAAGGAGGGTAATGTGTTTATCAACTATGTATGTATGTATGTTTGTTCCTATGTGGCGTTCTTGAGACCAAACGCGTTGATGATTTTTATGTCAATCGATTCGTCTTTACCCCTGCGAGTGTTATATATGTTATACATTAAAATTGGAAAATAGAAAAAGTGCAGATTTTGGGTGCCCTATGGAGTACATTTTTTTTATAATTAATATTTGTTTCGGGATATTTACCATGTATATTACCTGAACCTAAATATACATGGTAAATATCCCGAAACAAATATTAATTCTAATGATTGAAGGCTGTATAATTTCTGTCGACTGCCACATTGGTGTAGTGGTCGTAAGTGGTACTGCTAGCATGAGGTCCTGGGTTCGATTCCCGCGTCGGGCAAAGTTTGATTGGTGTTGTTTCATATTTGAGCGAACTTCAAGATTTTTAATTTGAAAGTATGTCATCAAGTTTGTAAAAGACCGGTGCACTGGTTGTTAAACACCGGATTGTTTGGATGTCGGCCACATTATTACGGCAATCTCTTGTTTCGGCAATATTACGTCGCGGTGAAAGTTTACGCAGGTTGTCATGTTAATATTGTACATATCTGTATTATTGTAAAGGGCGACCGTGCCATTCTATAAGACACTCGGTGATCTTTATAAATTCCAGAGAATATGCCAGATATGTGAAAGAGACAACGCTCTACAAAGCGTAAAGTTCCTAAAATTTGATGAGTCACATTGGGTGGTACCCTATATTAGAGCTTGCTATTTTAAATAACCACAAACTCATAGGTAGGAATTAGGCCTCATTATGATATTATCTTCTCATTATGATATATATTCAGTCAGCCAGTCAATCAACAAGACAGAACTGACTGAATGACTGACCTATCATCGCAGAGCCAAAACTGCTGGATCTAGAAGTTTGAAATTATGCATGACGGTTTCTTATATGACTTATGTCAGCATTAAATAGAGAAAAGGGGCAAGGGGTGGAATATTGGATGAAAATTGAATGAATTATTTCGCGGGAAAAAGCTAGTATAAGACTAATGCTAACGAACTCCTCTCTTGTTCCCCAGAATGAACCACACTTTAGAAGAGTCCCCCCTGACGCCGACCACCGTCACACGCGACAAGATGGAGCGGTGGGTGGAAGCGCAGCTCAAAGGCGAGAAGATCGATATCGATGTATACGGAAAGCCCTCGGATCAGATGATCAAGGAGCTCGAGAACGTCCGGAACCTCAGCAAAGAACTACAGGACAATCTGCACGTAAGTTACCAACATATTCTTTTTAGGTGGCAGTAAAAAACAAAGAGCACCTGCTGGTAAGGGTAAATGCATTAGCTGCAGAGCCAGAGATCATAGAGGGGTATTAATGCGTTGCAAACTCAGAGGAGAGACAACACTGACCATATCTTCTGTAAAATTTCATTAATTCCATCATTCTAAACTAATCTATACCTTTAACAGGAACTAGAAACATCAGTCCGCATAGCAGAAGTAGAGAACCAAGCGATGAACCCCACTGCCCCCATCCTGGACTACTCGGAGGACCACGAGTTCGTGCCCGACCACAAGGACACGTACTATGCTGAAGAAGACAAGCTCGACGCCAAGGAGGAGGAAAAACAGAAGCTCACCAAGGGTATGGGATCTAAGACTGAGCTCCAGCGGTTCTATAAGGACCAGTGTGTGTTTCTGACGGGAGGGACCGGGTTTTTGGGGAAAGGTGAGTGCTGCATGCGTGTTTTAGGGTCCAAAAGTTTCTGGAGTCTATATTCTGGGTCTTATCGTAGGACCTCTACATTACGTGGTCGTTTCACACCACTCGTTTTAAATGATTACCCGTGTCTAGTTGTTTAATGATTTAAGTTCTCGCGTTTAAAGAAATATGTGATAGTCCTTGCAAAGAAGACGTCATTATGCCATGCCATTGCAGATGTCACTGTAAAAGAGTCGGTACCACTAATCAGAAAACTTAGGTCGACTATAAGTCTGTTTGCCATTAATGTAAAGAGATGCTATGCTTGAGTAGCTGACAGTTAATTCCATATACCACTTGTTTGAGTGTATCACACTCTTTTCGCATATGGGTGCTAATTCAATGCACCTCATTCAAATATCTTAGTTTTTTTTATTATTATTAGCAATAGGCTCGCGCTTGACCACTATCTTACCTGTTATTATTTAGACTTTTTTATTTAGCACACAATGACCAAAGGTTAGGTTTTTATATTACCTACTTGGACATATTAGTTTTTGCTCAGTTTTAACAGTAACTTTTGGACCTGACTGCATTTATTACACGTCAAAATGTTGCTTTCGTGTGTGTGCTGTTTTTTTGCGGATTTTATTAATTTATTTGAAATGGGTTTGCTCTTGACTGTCGACGGTCTTCTAATCCTTTTTTTGGCTAACACATTATATGAAATTCAACTAAATAATACATAGACATTTAAATAATAGTGTTTCTGAGATAGATACAATTTAATATTGTAATGGTCACATATGTACAATAATATTAATTAATAATAATTAAATATGAAATAAAAAAATTAAATATTTTTTGCAAGTGCAAAGTACCTACATAGAAAATGCCAATGTAATTTCGTAAATCAAATAAGTTTGCAATTTCGTAATATAGTGCTCGCCAAACTTCTTGGCCGCCCTGAAGTTGGCTACAATGGGTGCGCAGTAGTAAATCTCATACAAAAGCAGCACCGTTTCGTGCCTTTCGCATCGGAAAACCAACTTCAGTGCGGCCCAGGAGTTTGGCGAGCAATATACCTAGTGTTAAAACGAAATAGAGCATAAAATTACAGAATGTATTTCTCAATTTTTCTTCATTTTTAAAACTCCTATTAAATAATATCATTATCATCAGCTTTCCAATGTTCCCACGGCTAGGACACAGGCCGGAATAAAAGCTTACATTTTTAAATAATTTAGCGTACAATCGATGAATTAAAATGTTAACTACGTTAAGGTTATTTTTCACTCGCACTTTTATTATGATTTTGCGACAGCGTATTGTCAAAATTTTTATTGAACGCGACAGTTCGAAAAGTGTCATACGCCGCTGTGTAGGAAAGTAAGTGTAGGTAATATTTTTGAGAATAACTGTGAACATAATACATGAACTGACGTAAATGTTGGTTAAACTCGCAGTTAAGTTCTACATGTTAATTTAAATGAATATTTATAATTATTTTAATAACAACGGTAATGTAACAAGTGGTCGTAGACCCACGCATATACCTACGTAGGTAAATCGGACTCTTTTCACAATTATTTGTTCAAATTGACAAGTCATGTTTTTTTAAGTTAAAACTTCTATAGCCACGTTTTGCATAGTAAAGGCAAATCTTACGGCTTCGTGCTTTTGAAATGTCTGTGTTTTAAAAACACAGATATTTCAAAATTTCGTTTTCAATTCTGTCGGCAATCTGCATGACTGCCGCTTTTCAAGTTTTAAAATAACCAATTAAACGATTATATTTTGCGGTTTCGTAGTCAACAAGGAACCCTTACAGTTTCGCCATGTCCATCTGTCCGTGTGTCGTATCTGTGGTACTAGAAAGCAGCTATAATTTGGCATGGATATACGAGTACATATTAATCACGCCGACATATCGGTAAAATAATATAATAAAAACATATTTTTTAGGATTCCTTCGTAAAGTGGGGATGCTTTTTTTAGGGCTCCTTCTGTACACGTAAAATGGGGGTGCTTTTTTTAGAGTTCCTCCTGTAGGTACACGTAAAGTGGGGGTGCTTTTTTTAGGGTTCCTCCTGTACACGTAAAGTGGGGATACTTTTTTTTCTCGTCTAGCCCATGGTGTGCCGTATCCATTCAAAAATATTACGGGTCTGTGAAAACCATTGTTCGATTCAAGGATCCGCTTGCGTAAAAATAATCTTTAAATTGCTAATTTTTGTTAGAGTCAAGTTCCACCCCTTCCCCCAGGCAGCTAAATGTTGCTTTTGGGTAAGTGAAAAAATTCACGGCAGTAGTATACAGGGTGTCCCAGAAATCGACGTCAAGCCGTAAATGGGTGATAGACCAAGTTATAACAGTTCTCAGAAAAATACGAAAAAAAATCTATCTCATGACTCAACCTTTTTACTTTAAGTCAGGACCAGTTTTCTCATCTTAGAAAAAAAAAAAAAAAAAAAAATAACCAGATCTTTTTTAAGAAGATGTCGTGCTTGCATTGCCGTCGAAGGAAGGCAGTTTGAACATTTATTGTAATAAAAAAAAAAAAAACTAATAATTTGTTTTTTTTTTCTAAGATGAGAAAACTGGTCCTGACTTAAAGTAAAAAGGTTGAGTCACTATCATAACTTTGCTCTTAAATTACGTAACGTCTCTATCGAACTAGAAACGGAGTTCAGCAAAGCTTTAGGTAAGCTAAAGTCATTTTAAGGAAGTATGGACATTTTGTGTAAAAACCGAGGCTATTTACAAAAAAAAATTTGACCAATTATTGAAAACGTAATCTAGCAAGTGTTACACCATTTTTGAATCCTTATTAAATGCGCCAATTTTTCATGTTACTTGCCAAACTAGCGTAGTACATTTTTTTTTCAGTACAGTCAGTTAAAGTTGGGCGAAATAGTAAATTTGAATAATTTGGTTTTGAAAAAGTTTAATTTTCTTCCAAGTAGGAGGAGTTGGCTTTGAATTTTAGGCAAAAATCTACACAAGCATTATTCAAGATTACATAATAATAAAAAAATTAGATAAATTATGGGATTTGTAGCAATTGGAGTTAAAGAACCATTACAGGGATTGATTTTTTTAGTAAATTTTTAAAGTGAAAATAATTTTTTAAAAACATGAGATAGATTTTTTTTCGAATTTTTTTGAGAACTGTTATAACTTGGTCTATCACCCATTTACGGCTTGACGTCGATTTCTGGGACACCCTGTATATGACGAAATTAAAAGGGAAACTATCACAGCCAAGTAGGCTTTACAAATTTACGAGTAATAGTTGACCATCTTATATTAATGTACTCGGATAAGTAATAATGTTTTTTTTCGTTAGAGCAATGTTCGGTGCTTTCATTGTTTATGAACTTCCGTATTTTACCTAATTATGTTGGTGAATGTAGCTGTTTGTACGGAACCCTCGGTGCGCGAGTCCGACTCGCACTTGGGCGGTATTTCTATTTTTAATTTTGGGTTTCTGCTTGTTTGTTGCCTTTATTTGGGAACATTGCATTATGGATTTTTTTGTGTCGGCAATTGACGAGGTCAGTTACCTACGTGTTTTGTGCATGGTTTGATTTTTTGTTTCTTTTGGTTGCCACTGTAAACTTGATTCAAGCATGTCCCAAAAACAAAATTCCATGGTGTGAGATCAGAATTATTTATAAGATTAGTATCAGCTAGGGCCGTATACAGGATGAAATGGAAGGTGCGATCATATTTTAAAAACTTCTTCTGCCATGTATATGAACAACTTATTCAAAGTCTGTCATAGACAATTTAAAAAAGAAAAATGGATTTTGCGTGCAAATTTGTCGTCTGCTGACCCAATTTTGTATGGGAGATACACAGACATAAATCTAACTAGATAAAGCAAGTCCCTCCATCTATATGAAAACCAAGCCAGCCAATTTTACACAATTTAAAAAACAATTACTTACTAATGAAAGAAAACATTTCCAATGCCCCGGCTAACTTTTCTTATACAGTATAAATTTACAGCTCAATATGGCATAATAAGAAATTTCTAGATTTCGGTGGATCATTGATCGTAATTTTATGCCGGTTTTTTGACACGCGATGTAGTACATACAAACGCGTCATCGAGTGAGATTAATATCTGTGGGGAGACACAATTTTTTTAATTAGATTTCCTTTTAGAAGTTCATATACATGGGTAGATGCAGTTTTTAAAATATGATCGCAACATTCTGTTATAATATGTCAACGCTATCATGGTTCCATTGTGAACAAGTAAAATTTAACAAAACCCCGACACATTTTTATTTCATGCTACATAATTTATCTAGTAGTAGACACGCTTCGTTCCACAGTCTATTGAACACGTAATTATGACACGATATCTTGCGAAAACAACCCCAATTCGAACAGTAGGTATAACGTCCATAACTTTAGAATGTCTTAACCGATTTTCATCAAGCATAGCTAAAAACACTCTCGATAAAGTCACCTTACAAACAAAAAAAAAACAATATCAAAATCGGTTCATCCGTTTAGGAGCTATGATGCCACAGACAGTTACAAAAATAACACACCTCTTTTTCCGTCGGGGGTTAAAAAGGGATAGCACTATTCGCCCTATATAGCTCCGTCTCTCTCTCACGGTGGAACCATGATAGTTTAGAATCGTCGTAGTAGCCTTACTACGAGGTGTCTAAACTATCATGGCTTCAACATTTATTACAATATCGCATGAGATTGTAATTCGACTGTTGAGTTTTTGCTATTTTGTGTGATTTGTTTTTCGGTGTGTTTGTGTACAATGTGGGTTTATGGGGAATATTCCAAATGAGGTAAGCAATTTTGTTTGTATAAGTCACAAATAAATTTTGTTGACGCATAATATTATAATTAACAAAAAACTGTGATTTATGTTTTTTCTTTGATATTATAAAGGTAACCTTAACCTTTTTGTTTATTAATTCGCATTAATTTTTTATGGAACTCAGAACAACGTCATAGTTATTTTGAAACTCACTTTACGCCCTAGCCCAAAGTGAATAGGCTCAGCACGAATAATGTTGACTTTGACTTTTATTTGTATCTAATGTAAAACTAACCCTCAGTTTCCCAGCTCAAAAGCACGCGTTATCTGCTGTGATTGGTTGAATGAATTTTCAACAGCCAATCACAGCAGATAACGCGTGCTTGACAATTTGTCACATTAATTCTGCGATAATTTTGAGCTGGGAAACTGAGGGTAAGTGTAACAAAAATTAAGAAAAATATCTTTATGTTGAAAAATATTAGAAATTTCAACAATCCCTTTTCACAGTCCGTTCAACCAATTTCGAATTCTATTGCGTGGGCGATTTGATAAATGACAGCTGTAGTAAATAGTGTGGCATTGATAACAGGTTTAAAAGTTTATTGCCATTCTTATGATTGCGGAATAGAATTCAAAACAGGTTGTTCTTCTTTTCGTATAAGGATGTAGTCACCTCTGGTGTCAGAGTTAATTGAGCCCCCTGTGGGAAGGCCTCTGACTTGGCTTATTCAGACTTACTTATTTTAAACCGGTTGAATGGATTATAATAAGGTATTTTTTATATTTAGAATGTTATTCACATTGGACCTACCTACAGTAGTTTAGGTATTTTATTTTTTTCTTTGTATGTTCACAGATGGCAGAATAAGTCTGAAAGCGAGTCGTGTCGTAGAAAAGATTGTGCTGTGATGTTGCCAATATTTGTGTATTAATTAATTTATTCTGTTTAAACAAAAATATTTATAAAAGCATTGTTTAGTGGTGTGTGTAATGTATTCAATTAAATTATATGCTTTTTTACTTTATTTTGATTTCCCTTATTTTCTTTGATGAATCAAGTGGCGACGGTTGTTGATATGAAAACAATATAGCAAGTACCTAGGCAGGTACTAAGTATCTTTGTAATTAGCTATAAGTTTTTCAAAGCTGTGCAGTCAAAAATAAAAAACGTTCAATATTTTCGTCGAAACTAGACTTTTCATTAGATACAGTAACTCGAGCATTGCTCTTAGAAAATAAAAAAAAATCAAATACCCGACTGCTTTAAACAAGAAGAAAATCATGCTGTGCAGTCGGAGGATACATATTTATACTTATATATTATAAGGCTGAAGAGTTTGTTTGTTTGAACACGCTAATCTCAGGAAGTACTGGTTGGAATTGAAAAATTCTTGTTGGATAGTCCATTTATCGAGGAAGACTATATAACACGCTACGACCAATAGGAGCGGAGCATAAATGAAAACTTTTGCAAAAACGGGAAAAAATATTCCGTTTTGAGAGCTTCCGTTGCGTGCGCTAAGTAAACGGTTTAAGTAACACAAATATCATGTATTATGGAATTGTTGCCCTAATTAAAAATTCTAAAAAAGTCAGCTACAGCATATGTCTATCTTTTAAAATTGACTCACGATAACCTTTTTTATGGTAATCAAATTTGTTCATTTGCGAAGGAGTTTTATCAGCATCAGGGACTGTAGTATTATATTATCTGTGATCAGGGTAAGTTGGGTATGTAGGGTAGGACGGGTAGGTAGGGTAGGTAGGGTAGGCAGGGTAGGCAGGGTAGGCAGGATAGGTAGTGGTAGGTAGATAGATAACCAGTTGACGGGAGCGAAGCGGCGGGGGTCAGCTTGTTATATTATACGCGAACTGGCTAACCAAAACTATAATATGACGTATCCTCCAACTGCACAGCATGATTTTCTTCTTGTTTACATACTTTTAGTTCGCGTCTGAAGCAGTCGAGCTTTTCATTTTTTAAATTTACTTTTTTCATGTTTACTTCTTTTTAGTTAGATATATTTTTTTTAAATTACTTTTAAACATGAGTGGTAGGAACATATTCTTATAATAACCTCTAAAAACCTTTTATTTTAATACCCCACACGATGGGTTTGAAAGAAAAAAGAAATTTGGACCCCCCACAATATTCCATTAATTATTCAATGACACAAATTTCGCCACTATTGTTTTTTTTTACGTTACTTACCTATTTAAGAACACTTGGGAGGTCAAGACGCATCTAAATATAAATAAGTCAAGAGGTTTGAAAGAATATTGAGGTAATCAGCGTGAAAGGTTGTTAACCAACTTTAATTCGTTATAAATATCCTAAACCGTTATTTAAAAATAAAAAATAGGGCAGGCAGGATGATAATGATAAGATAAGATGATATATGATATGATATGATAAGATAACATATAATATAATATGATATGAAAAGATGATTTTTAAATACCTGTTTAACGATCCCTTACTTGACATAGTACGTCGGTTTTTGTGACAATATGGCGTCTGATTGTCGCTGTGGTAAATTTTGATTATTGTCATGTTTGACACTAGCAAGTCGCAAGGTTAAGACGAATCGATTGACGTAAGAATCATCAAAATCGGTCTCTAGAACGCCACATGGGAACAAATATACATACACACAAACATACACACTTACTTACATAGACTGATAAACAAATTATCCTCCTTTGCGTCGCTCAGCCGGGTAAAAATATTCCTAGTTTTCATACCGTTTTTTCTTGATTCCTAATATTATATTTACTATGTATACTTTATTGTACTTACACCTCATAATAAGTATAAGATAAATATTTAAAATAAAAAATAACAAGTGTGCCTACAATGGACAGTCTTATAATACCGATATCGCACAGAGATGTAAACCGAGAACTCTGTGTGTGGCGTAAAAGGGCTGATACGCCCCTTATTTTTGGACAGCAGTAATAGCTAGATATCTAAGTACCACATGGTGTGTCAGAAATAATCTACAAAGCATTGTATAGCTTCCTACTACCACAGTATAAATATGGACAAACAGTATGGAAACTACCTACAAACGCTCGAAACGGCACACTCACACAAGCATGCGCATCGACGAGACCCCTCACTCGCAACGGAACACTGCTGTATGTTCCGTTTTGAGTGTTTGTAGGTAGTTTCCATACGGTTTGTCCATATTTATTCTGTGCTACTACGATTAAAAGAAACCTTGATGGAAATAATAATGGAAGTGCTCTATTGACCCGCACTGTGGGTCAGCTGACATAAATAAGTATAGAGGGATCTTTCGGAGTCAAAATGCTTAGCAATTAATTGCCGTAGCTGAAATCATCGGCTATCCGAATACATATCCGAATGCTTTAGGTGCGGATTCTAAATGACACAAATTTGACAGGGGTTCGCCCGGCCGAGCCGGCACAGTGTCCGTGCTTGTGAGTGCCATCGTTTAGAATGTTAGATAGGTAGTTTGTAATTTGTATTATGGCTTTAGTCTTAATTATTACGAAGGCACGGTTGGCGCAGTGACTGAGCGATTGGCTGCTGCGCTGCTTGGCGCGGGTTCAATTTCCGCATGGAATAAATATTTGTATGTGCTATAGATAGTAGTTCCGGATCCGACTGTTTGTGTGTTTAAATGTTTGTAAACGCATCCATGATACAGGAGTCATCTCTAGTGCGAGCAAAGTTTAACATTAAAAAATATCTTTGTTCATCTTTTCAAATAAAGTCAAATCATTACCTTTTTGTATTTTATTATTTTAATAATTCCTTACAAAATGAATATCGGCAAATCCGAAAAATATCCATATTATATTTTTCAAATATCCGGATCTAATACGGATATTTGCCAGCCCTGATTGCAAAATAGGCAGCACAATAATTTTGTAAGTGTCACTAGCGGGTTCCGTGGTGTAGTGGTTATCACATCTGCTTTACACGCAGAAGGCCGCCAGTTCGATCCTGGCCGGAATCATATCTTTTTGTGAGTCGTTTGGACAACGCTGGCCTTGTTTTGCAGCTCGTAAAACCAAAAAAATCAGTAAAATTTATTAAGTAATTTTTTTATTGCACATGGCGTACGATACCTACATGTAATGCACAGTTAAAGTCCTGAATATTTATTTTTATTACAACCTTTAATTATTTTAATTAGGTTCACGTGTCCCGGTGTCTGTGTAATCAAAGCTTGCAAGTTAAATAGGTATTGTTACCATAGCAGTTCTTTGAGTCTCGAGAGTTGGCTTCAAGACCCTGCGCAGTTACTTTTATACCCGACTGCCGAAGAAGGGCCATGTGTTTATAATAGTTACAACGGATCTTTATGTCTCTGAAGTTGGCTCTGCCAAACATTGAGCAAGAAACAGTTTGTCATTGAGTATACTGAAAGAGATAGTTAAACTATGGTATCTTCACCTTCAACATTGACACAAAAGTAGCTTCTGCGAAGGGTCCTGTAGCCAACCACATCTTCGCGAGCTGGCTGACCAAAACCAAATGTATCCTCCGACTGCACAGCATGATTTTCTTCTTGTTTATGTCTTTTGAATTCGCATCATAAGTAGTAGGGAGCACCTCAATTTTTTTTTTAAATAAATTATAGCCTATGACACTCAGGAATAATATTTGCAAAATCGTTTCAGTCGATCCAGAGATTACCCCTTACAACGTCACAAACTTTATATAGCTCTCGCCAAACTTCTGGGCCGCCCTGAAGTTGGCATTCCGCATGCGCGAGGCACGAAACGGTGCTGTTTTTGTATGAGATTTTCTATTGCGCAGCCATTGTAGCCAACTTCAGGGCGGCCTTGAAGTTTTGCTAGAACTATACCTCTTTATAATATCACTATAGATTGTCTAATGTAACAAACGTATATTTTTTCCAAAACAATTCGACTAGCTGTTAAGACGTAATTCTCTTTTTTTAAAATCAGCTACTGAGGGCGAGGGGTATCTGCGCCTTAATTTTAAAATAAAGTCGATTTTCGAGTCTGTACGTGGCCGCGTTATTGTTATTATATTCTTGGCAAACAGTTAGTAACAATAATACGGTTAAAAGTATTAATGTTATTTAACCAATCTATGGTTATTTTTTTCTTATTAAAGTATTAATAATAATAAGTTTAAGTTTTGCATTTCATGTCTATCATAAGTTCATCGCTTACCCCGAGTTTCCCAGCTCAAAATTAACGCAGAATTAATGTGACAAATTGTCAAGCACGCATTATTTGCTGTGATTGGCTGTTGAAAATTCATTCAACTAATCACAGCAGATAACGCGCGCTTGACAATTTGTCACATTAATTCTGCGTTAAATTTGAGCTGGGTAATTCGGGTTAAATTGCTAATAGGACAAAGGCTTCGCAAATAGGCCTCGCAGCGGTTAAGTCCACCCCTTTCTCGACAATTAGAGCGCATGTGCTGATGGTGATCACCGGGACAGTTTTAGTATGCTAAAAACTCCACACTTCGAGTTTTTCCCACAAATTTCCTGGCGTCTTTTGAAGGTCTCCCATAGATAACAAAAAAGAAGGTACATTCTGCATCAAAAGAGGCTGGAGATTCTTAGCCTATGAGTTCAATAGGTTCACTGTCTGTAAACTATATATCTGGATAGTTTCATCTTCAGAAACCGAAAGACTGTCCATATTTGTATTTGAGTACCGGGGCCAACATCTTGACATACTTTGCGTTAAGCAAATAGAATTTATGGTCATGTGTTATGTCAGTAACATTTATTTTTGGAAAAAGCGTGGTCTCCATATTAGTATACTATTCCACATTTGATTACTTCCCTTTAATAAGTAATTTATCATCATCATCAGCCTCTTAACGTGCCCATTGCTGGAACACAGACCTCCTCTCTGTGAGAGGGAATGGGCCCAGTGCGGGTTGGTGGATGTCTCATGTTTTCGAATATTTGATTCTAGGACATCCTCACGATGTTTTCCTTCACCGCCAGGTGAACATCGTGAGGATACCAGCATGTCCTATAATAAGTAATTATGGCAACGTAAATAATAATATAGAGTGCAACTTGATAGGTTTTGATCGACGACCTCGACCTATCAGTAATAAGCTGTGCTGTGCTTCACATCATCAGCCTTATAATGTTCCCACGGCTGGAACACAGGCATCCTCTCTGTGAGAGAGGTAATGGGCCTTAATCCATCACACGGGTCTAGTGCGGTTTGGTGAATGTCACATGTTTTCAAAATTTTAGTTCTAGGACATGCCGGTTTCCTCACGATGATTTCCTTCACCTTTTTAAGCTGTGCTTAGCTAACTTACTGTATTAGCTGTTAAAAATTCATTCAACCAATCATAGCAGATAACGCGTGCTTGACAATTTGTCACATTAATTCTGCGATAATTTTGAGCTGGGAAACTGAGGGTACCTAATCTAATTTTATAAACCTTCATAATGCATAATTATTATCTTAGTAGATTCCTACGTCCCAAAAGGACGATGTTTTTATGTTTCTATCATCATTGGTAACTTTAGTTTTGTGTTGATAAGTCATGTCTGGACAACTTTTTTTCGATGTATGGATATTAAGTTAAGTCGATCATTCTTCCATACATACGTAGTATGGTGATTACTCCATTGTGTGACGATGTACGAGTACGTTCAAAATAAAAAATGATATCAAGTTGTATCATCATTATCTAGCCCTGTATTAAGGAAAAAAAGAAAAAAAAAAAATTGTAAGTTATGAGCGTCGTAAGTTCTATATTTCAACACTAATTTTAACGCATCTTTGGGCGGAAAAAAATACCATAAGAAGAAGGAAAATTTCAAAACAGCCACCATACAGGGATAGATTAGTAGTTAAACAATGCAAATAATTTTATTTTGAAAATATACATTTAGTCGTTTTTTCATGATATCTAGACTCCCAAAGGTCTGTTTTTAAAATTTCGCGCGCTCGTTTCCATTATCCATTTCGCTACAAACTTTCAAAAATACTAATTCGTACGCGAATTAGTTTCTTACTGCTCATCACAGCATCTATCTCTTTCGCATAGCATGCTTTTTAACCTCGCGCACAAAATAGTTCGTGCCGTCGACTAGGGCAACCATAAGGAATTAATTAGACAAATATGAGCACAGCGAAACATAACTTGAAGTTGTATAGTAACGCTATGACTTCAGGCCTTCGGAATAATTAGGTATAGCAAAGCAAGGTAACAGCACACAGCGAAAGCAATAGACACAAAGAAATGTTTTTTGATTTTGAAACTAACGATTTCCTTATAATTTATTTTAGTTCTCATTGAAAAGCTAATCCGTGCGTGTGGAGACGTCAACACAATTTACGTCCTGGCAAGAAGCAAGAAGGGCAAAGATGCAAGGGTGCGTCTGCATGAGATATTGGACGAATTCGTAAGTATTTTTTATTATATAAGTAATCATATTATTATATGTCGTGGTGGCCCAGTGACCTCGCCTCTCATGTGGAGGTTGTTAGTTCGAATCCGGGCAAGTTCCAATGTGATTTTGTAAATTCATAAGTACTTTCTAAGTTTATCTTGGACATTGCCGACAACTGTGAAGGAAAACATCGTGAGGAAACCTGGACTTATAGTGAGTTTATTATTAGATTGTGCTCCATTGGTGTAATTGCTGCAAGGCGTTCCAGTGCGAGAGCAAAAAAAAATGGCAATCTCTTTGGAAGCGGACCCTAGCTAATCCACCACACGATCCAGTGGATGTCATGTCACTGATGTCGTTAATTAATTGGGTCTCATTATGCCAGTTCTCTTACGATATTTTTCTGCACGCTAAGTGGTCATAAATGTTTTTCTTTGCCTTTGTTGGCCCACTGCATGTACTAACTAATAATAATTTATAGTTGTTTCAAAGAGCTCACGAAGAGAACCCGAAAGGCATACACAAGGTGGTGCCGATCCTAGGAGACATGGAACTACCGGGGTTAGGCATCAGTGATGAAGATAGGAAGATGCTTACAAGCAAGGTCAGTAAATCATGTTTTTTTTAGTATAATACAAAACTAAGTCAAAACAAAAACTGCCGAGCACGAGATCCTGGGTTTGTTTCATAGTCGGGTTTTGTATGTGGAATTTGTCAGTAGCCCGGTTCATGGAAATAATCTTGCTCCTTAATTACATGGCGCTTAAAAACTTATCTGGTGAAATGTGGGTGGAATTCAAGTACACCTGTGGTAAGTCGTGCAAGAATACAGGCCTGATTTTATGTTAAAACGCATAACCAACACTAGATGGCGCTTAACAAATAGTTCTACCACTCACCGCTAGATGTCTTTACAGGTGACGATAATTATCAATGCGGCGGCCACAGTGAAGTTCGACGAGAAACTGTCGGTGTCCACCGCCATCAATGTCAAGGGAACTAAGGAGGTGCTCAAGCTCGCCAAGGAGTGCAGGAACTTGAAGGCCGTCACTCATGTGTCCACCGCCTTTTCCAACACACAAGTTGAACACATTGAGGAAAAGTAAGTTTGTATTTTTAGATGAAATTATTTCTTTGTCATCTTTGAGACCTTTAGGCGGATGATCCTCTCTACTCTATGGGGGATGAGTAATTTTTCACTCAGTTCCTCATACCTCTATACTGATGAGTGCTGACGCAGTGACTAGGTACTTAACTAGATCTCACTCAGGATTGTGGTAGCTGTAGCTAGTTTTTAAAAACGTAAAATGTATGATATCATTAATTAACTTATTATGATTTTAGGTTCTACGAGCCCCCTATGTCCGTGGAAGCATTAGAAGCCATAACGGAGATGGATGACAAACTTATTGAAAGTATCTTGCCAACGTGAGTATCTAAGAACTTAAACACTACACATCACATTGGAACATAAGTAGACTGATTGCGTAACTTGTTTGATAGTTCAAACCACATACATAAACTATCATTAATTGCTAAATTATGTTTAAATACCCGTCTATTTGACAGCGTAACATAGGCAATATTGTTGAATTGTCAAACTGAAAGAGGTTTTTTATTATTCATAGACCCGCGTTTGACCATTATCTCACCTTATAGTAAACGGCGATGAGGTGAGTGGTCGGCGCAGAAGCACGCTTGGAATTACCCTATTCACTCTTGACTTAAAGGCCCCAGGTTACAGTATCAGAAGACATAGACCAATCGATTCCATGAATTCATATGTTACG
The DNA here is from genome assembly GCA_947562075.1 of Orthosia gracilis. Taxonomy (NCBI): domain Eukaryota; kingdom Metazoa; phylum Arthropoda; class Insecta; order Lepidoptera; family Noctuidae; genus Orthosia; species Orthosia gracilis. The sequence goes on from OX387267.1 coordinate 10,657,395, forward strand.
ATATTGGGCTGTTTTCTGTTCCATACAAAAGCAACGCCTTCCTGATCAAAATGAAACAGCTAGATACATATTTTGTTTTTGATATTCTTCACTTATGCCAGACGTGAAATGCTTTCCATTGCAATAATTTGTATGTCGATTTAGTCAATAGTACGGACGTCAAAACAAATCACAAGCACGCCCCTGGCAGCAAATCAAGAACGACTACGCATTGGCGCGCTTTTTCTAACCACTTGCGTGCTGGGGACAGCAGAATATGTCAGTTGGCCACGTTAAAGCTAAGACGTCGTAGAATCACTGTCGATCCGTAATATTTGTAAGCATAGTTTATAACTGTGACTATTTGAATAAACCCTGTGAATCGAATATGATTGTACCCACCTGCCCACACACGAAGTCTTAACCTAAGGGAATACATACTGACTTCCCGATGGTTTGCATCTTTCAGCCACCCTTGATGCGATATGTATAACTTTCAGGCTTCTAGGAAAGCGTCCCAACACGTATTGTTTCACGAAGGCAATCGCAGAGGAGGCAGTCAGGACCCACGGTGAGGGTCTGCCGATCAGCATCGTCAGGCCGTCCATAGGTGAGTCACACTGAAACTAGTAGACGCTTACACTTAAACGTTCTGCTATAGGAGTAATGAAGAAAAATCAAGAGGAGACTGCATGGTTGGCGCAGTTGCTGAGAGATTCGCTGCCGCACTGCGTGTCGTAGCTTCGAGTCTCGCACAAAACCATTATTTGCGCAACCTACAAATATTTGTTCCGGGTCCGAGAGTTTGAATGTTTCTAAACGCACCCACGATACAGGAGAAATTCCTAGTGTGGGGCAAAGTGAAATAAAAACTTTTGTGCAAAAAATACAACCTGCTTCTAAATAAAAATACTACAAAGTGAAAAATAATGCCAATTTCGGAAGTCATTTCTTGTTCTTGTTCCTTCTTTTTTTGACACCGACATCCGAAATAAAAGTTATTTTTCACTTTGTAGTGTTTTTATTTGGGACTTCCAAATAAATAATAAGTTTATATTTTTTTCTAAAAATAAAATTATTTTCGCTTTTCAATTGTGGTACATATTTATAATGCCCATAGTTATACCAGAATAGATTACCCAAATAACATAAAAATTGAACACACTCGTTGAAATTCGAGTGTACTAGTATGAACTGTACAAATCTGTGTACCCCTTTAGACAGTGCCGTTTTATCCATTAGGCATTATAGACAACTGCCTAGGGGCCCTGCCACGTTCAGGGGCCCCTGTGCTACAGGGAAAAGAATGGGCAATGTTTCTTAAACAGTAAAAAAATAATTTGAAAATTTGCTCTGTACATTACATCGACGCTATTTTAGTACATTTCGGAACGCATTCCTTATTAGATATTATTATTATGATTATTATGATAGTTTAAAAGTTTATAACGCAGTAATATAATTGCAAGCAATTTTATCGCGGTAATTTAATTAAAAACGCTCAAAACTCTTTGTTGTGAATGCACACTTACTATACTGGTACCTACCAAGTATGTATATTCTATGGCCAAGCTACTTTCAGAAGGTTGGCAGTACTGGTTCGTTGGCATGACCGGGGAATTCCCCGAGTCGTTAAATACGTATTGTATGATGTGTCATAGACATTATTTTCGAACCATTTTCAATTAAATCGTTCAATTTTTACTTCGTGCAATTCGTTTGCAAGTTTAACGGCTGTGAATAAAAAGAGAGTTTTACAATTTGTGTTTCAAAAATTACGAATTTAAGGCTAAGTGTTGGATATTTATTTATAAAGACTGCAGAAGTGCTTCAGGCTTTGTGAAAATCGGTGAAACGACGGGTTAGAAACAGTGTAGTGGAAACTAAAGTTTCATCAACTGAAGTTAAAATTACTTTACGTAAGTTTTATTATTTTTTACATATTTTATTACCTGATACAGGATTTGACAAATGTGAAGTGTCGTTTTATTATTCAATTGGATATTTTAATTAATTTCTATGTTATTAAATATTTTTTACTTTGGGTGTTTATTAATATTAAGCAGGAAACTATTATTATTATTATATTGTTTGAGCTGCTAAGGTGAAATTTTCTTTACTGTTTTAAAACAAAAGATTATTCCTTTCAGGAACAAAATGTCGGAGGTACCCGTAAAGAAAAAGCATCAAAGTTGTTCCGAAAAACGTAAAAAGCGGCAAGAGCAACAAAATAAACTTAATGAACAATTAAAGAAGACACAAAACCTTTTCGAACTCGGATTTAGTCGCGAATTAAAGGAACATCAACCTCATGACACTCCAAGTACGTCTTCTACCAGCCACAAGATGGAAGTAGACCCAGTAGAGGTTCCTTGCGAGCCTTTTGAACAGATTGGCCAGGATCAAGAAACACCTACGTTAGTCAGTGCAGAGGAAGGTGAGGCCGAGACAGGGGTCATACATCAAAACGTAGTTCATCTAGGGGTGGAATACCAGAATGACATTGGCTTATGGCAAAATATTACCAACGAAATGCAAGATTTTTGGTGTACTAGAGACCCTAACGAATGTCAACACTTTGATTGTAATTTTTCTGCTTCGGCCCGACAGTACGACGACAGTAAAAGATTTTTTTCTCAGTCTATGTTTTTTCGGAAACACATCAGTGGTGGTAAAATCAAACGGGAGTGGCTCATGTATTCTCCGTCTACTGGAAAAGTATACTGTTTTCCATGTATCCTTTTTGGTGAAGCACAAAACCGATCACAATTTCAAACTGGATTTTCTGATTGGAAAAATGCGTTGCACCGAATCCAATCGCATGAGAATAATGCAACTCACCGAGTATGTGTACAGACACTCATTAGTAGACGACGCATTCACGGACGAATCGACACTTCTTTAGAGATTACATTTAATAAAGAAAAAGAATATTGGAAAAAAGTTTTAGAAAGAATGGTCTCTGTGATAAAATTTTTATCATCCCGTGGATTAGCATTTCGTGGTGACAATGAAATTCTCGGTTCTCAACATAATGGCAATTATTTGGGAATTTTAGAGTTAATCTCAGAGTACGATCCTTTTCTTAGTTCGCATTTAGCAAAATATGGTAATGAAGGCAAAGGAAAACAATCGTATTTATCTGCAACGATTTGTGAGGAACTTATTGAAATATTGGGAAATAAGGTTTTAAAATATATTGTTAATGAAATTATTGAAGCCAAATACTTCTCAATAAGTGTCGATTCGACACCTGATATATCACACACTGATCAGTTGACTGTAGTGCTGAGATATGTTACGTCGAATGGAGAAGTGGCTGAACGTTTTCTTAAATTTCTTCTCATACAGAACCACAAAGGGGAAGAACTAGCCACCGAAATATTAAATTTTTTAAGCCAATATAATATTGATGTAAGAAATTTGAGAGGTCAGTCTTATGATAATGCGTCGAATATGTCTGGTCGTTACAATGGTCTCCAGGCGCATATAAAGAAAATAAATCACCTCGCACACTACGTTCCCTGTGCAGCGCACTCACTGAATTTGGTTGGAGTACGTGCAGCGGAAAGCTGCGTTGGAGCAATCTCATTCTTCGGATTTGTACAGGCACTATACAACTTTTTTTCGGCATCAACTCATCGCTGGGCAATTATGCTCGAAAATCTTGAAAAAGGTGATGAACGTAAGCATAAATCGTCATTGATTCTGAAAAGTGTATCCGATACAAGATGGTGTGCAAGGGCCGATGCTACTAAGGCTTTGGCAACTGGTTACAACAGTTTTCAGAAAGCTTTGCAGTCTATTGCTAGCGATGAGACTCAGACATCACAAGCGATTCACGAAGCTAAATGTCTATTGAATGACTTAAGAAAAAAAGAAAATGCTGTAATGGCCGTATTCTGGGCTGCCATACTAGATCGGATCAATGGTGTCAGCATATCTTTACAAAAGAAAACAATTGAACTACGAACGGCAGTCGATCTTTTAAAATCGCTTTTAGATTTTTTAATTTCACAGAGAGATTTATTTGACGACTACGAGACTAAGGCAAATGAGAAAACTGATACTCAATACAGGGATGAGAATCAGCGTGAGCGAAAAAGGAAAAGGCATCACGATGACGGATCAGCAGAAGAAGTTGTGCTCAGAGGAAAAGAGAAGTTAAAAGTTGATACATATTTGCCAGTACTAGACATGTTGTGTACAGAACTGTCGCGGCGCCTAGAAGCTTACCGGGAAATAAATGATCTGTTTGGGTTTCTAACAGATTTCTCGACAAAATCGGACGCTGAAATTAGACAGGCTTGTACAAAATTTAAGGATCATTATTTCGAGGACATTGAGCCTGAGTTTATAGACGAAATGGTGCAGTATAAATACTTCATCTTACAATTAGATGACGCCGGACAAAAAAATATGCCAGCCGAGGAGTCTTACAAACTGATTATTGGTAACATGGCACAGTCAACTTTCCCGAATGTAATGACAGCTTTGCAAATATATAGAAGTCTAATGATTACAAATGCCACTGGTGAACGAAATTTTTCCAAATTGAAATTAATTAAAAACTGTCTTCGTTCAACGATGTCTCAAAACCGTTTAAATTCATTGGCTATAATGGCAATTGAAAATGACGTGTTGGAGAAGATTACCTTTCAGGATATCTTGAACGATTTTGTATCAAAAAAAGTTAGAAGAGTTAATATTTAAGCTATGTATGTTTTTTTTTAAATGCATAAATAAACATTCTGTTCATTTGATTCAACATTTTTATTGAATAATATGATGATATACCCAGGTTACTAAAAAACGGTGTAATTTTGAATTTTGTTGTGTTAACGAAAAAATTAGAAGAGGGTAGGGGGCCCTGGATGAGCATTGCCTAGGGGCCCCGACAGGCATAACCCGGCCCTGCCTTTAGAGCGTACCGGCCGATGGATGTGATGTTATTTTATGAAATGGTGTAAAGTTAAACAATAAACAGATGCGATTGCAGCAATCCCGAGAGATTTGCCATAATTTATTAAAGAGTTCTGTTTTACATTGCCGATGTTTTTCATAAGATCTTGATCAAATTTAAACGGGACCACATGAAAAGCAACAGCTTTCAAATAAAAGAATAATCAAAATCAGGTTCACCTAGTATAAAGGCCCTTTTTGAAGTCGGTTAGAAAAAGAAAGAAACTAGTCAATTATCGGATGAGTATTTAAAAATCCTTCACTTCATCTTTAAAATGTTATTTTGTTCCAGTTGTATCCACTTACGAGGAGCCGGTGAGAGGCTGGACTGACAGCGTGTACGGACCAACGGGCCTGGTGGTCGGCATCGGTACCGGGGTAAGCGTCCCTTAAACTTGATCTACACAAAACATAATACCTAATTATTTATGTATACTTATTCAACGACATTGTCGGCCTGTGTGTTTGTGTATGTGTCTGTGGCATCATAACTCCTAAACGGATGAACCGATTTTGATTTTTTGAAAGGTGACTTTATCGAGAGTGTTCTTAGCTATGTATAATGAAAATCTGTTTTACTGTTTGAATCGGCGTGTTTTCGCAAGAAATTGTGTTATAATTACGTGCTCAATAAATTCTCGAACGAAGCGTGTCATTATGTAGCATGAAATAAAAATGGGGATTTTTATATTTTACTTGTAAAATACTTTTTTTCATATTGTAGTATTCTGACTCGTTAGTATAGTGGTCGTAAGCAGTGGCTGATGGAAATGTGGCTGTCATCTGTGACTCTGACCAACCCTTCGGGTTATTAGTACAGGTCTGATATTATGTTATAACAACAGAAAATTCGTACCCAAGTAGGTAGGTACGACTCATCGCAATGGTGAGAAAGTTATCATAGTCGCGCTATTTCTGATAATTATAAGTACCTCTTTATAAAAGCTCACTGCCCACAGGTCCTGCGCACCATGTATATGGACCTAGATAAGGTGGCCGACATGGTCCCCGTGGACCTGTGCGTCAACGCCATCCTTGCCTCCGCCTGGTTCACAGCCAAGAATTATAAGGAAAAGTGAGTATAAGAATTATTCTATTTATTATGCCTCCGACCAGACCGATATGGTCTGGACAAGGTTGTTGTCGGAATGTTGTATATGTTATGGACCAATTGATTAATACGGCACTCTTCATAAAGTCCGGGCAGTTTGAAAAAATCCCAGTAAGAATAGGCAATATGATAAATACTATTGAAATAATTAAATTGACCGGGCTTTCTGAATAATGCACATCACTCATTGGGCCGGGTAATGAAAAGATGTGTTTTTTTTATTATTTTAATGTTGACATTGGTATTAATACATATATAGAATAGGTCAATACAACAACTATTGAAACAACACAGACGAAAGAGCCCCTATTACTGTCTGTAGGGTCTAAAGTAACTTAACATGAAGGAGATGACAGGAGCTGAGTTCGCTCACTTCAGCCCCCGTCATCTCCTTCGAAACTAACCTATCCTTGCCGGGGTGCCCTAAGCTCCCGAGCTCGCTTCGCTCGCTCTTGGACTAATTCATTGACCATAATTATCGAATTGCTCAACCGTTACATAGCAATACTTATTCATAATGACCAAACAATGTGATAAATATAGTAATTTCTATATGTATTCATTACATTGCCTGATTTGACTTGAATAGATTCATAATGCCCGGGCATTATACATATTCCCGTGATAAAACAATTGCTCTTGCCCTGATTTAAACTCTGCTTGCGGGATGCGGAATAGTTCGTATGTGGCATCATAGATGTCACTACAATTCATTCATTGGATGAGGTTAAGAAATTAGGACGTTTAAGTTTTCAAAAAGTTCTGATTCTCAGCTTTTTGTTTAAAAACCTTAAAATCAATCTTAGATACGTAACAAAGATTGGATCAGCACCCTCTTTTGCAAACACTGCGGGTATATTTTTACCCGACTGCCGAGGGAGGGTAATGTGTTTGTCAGTCTACGTATGTATGTATGTTTGTTCCTTTGTGGCGTTCTAGAGACCAAAGGCGTGGGCCGATTTTGACGATTCTTACGTCTATCGATTCGTCTTAAACCTGCGAGTGTCACTGGCTAAATTAAAATTGGAAAATAGTAAAATGGCGGATTTTGGGCGCCATATCGTGGGGCCCAATCTTTTTTTTCTTCCGAACCCATCGTGTGGGGTATCAAAATAAAGGGTTTTAAAAGGTGATTACAAAAATATAAAACACTTATACATTTAAATGTACCTAATTCTAAAAAAAATAACTGTGAGTTGTAATTAAAAAAATGTTTAAAAATAACAAAAAACCCGACTGCTTTAAAAGCGAACTAAAGAGACTTAAACAAGAAGAAAATCAGGCTGTGCAGTCGGAGAATACATCTGGTTTTTATCAACCAACTCGCGCATATGTATCCTGCGACTGCACAGCATGATTTTCTTCTTGTTTAAGTCTTTTTAGTTCGCTTTTAAAGCAGTCGGGTTTTTTGTTATTTTTAAATATTTTTTACTACTTTACACTTAAATATGTTACTGTTTATAAATAATAAAATGTTGGAACTTAATATTTTCAGCCAAACTTCTGACATTCCTATCTACAACTTCGTGTCAGGAGCACAGAACCCAACGACTTGGGGGAACTTCATAGATGGGAATCGCAAGTACGGCATGGATGTACCTACCACTAAGGCAGTTTGGTAAGTTCACTTTTAACACCCACAAGATAGATAGTGTTTCGGTATTTTTATTCACTTCAAGAGGTATAAGAAAGAAAGAAACAAAAGAAAGAAAAAAGTTTATTTGCGCCAGGTATGACGAATAGGTACCACAAATAGATACTTCATTGGCTGTTGAAAATTCATTCAACCAATCACAGCAGATAACGCGTGCTTGACAATTTGTTACATTAATTCTGCGATAATTTTGAACTGGGAAACTGAGGGTAAGATGAAATAAATAGAAAATTTCGTGTCGAGACTAAAAAGTCGAGACTTTATCACGAGCGATGTAACCAATTTTTCAATTTCAAGCTACATGCGAGTGTTAAAAAAAGCCTTTTTATGCGAGACATGAACGATTCTTTTTCCACTACCTGATGAGCTGACTTCATTAAATGCAAATAAGTTCCAACAACAATTTATTACTACTATCATCTATATGTACACAATCAACGCGCGCTTTTTCGAGAGGTAACAGGTTCAGTAACATTCTGCCGGATGGGGCGGTGGAAAAAGCGCGGGCGTAGCGGCAGAATGCGTCTACCAACAGTAGCCTATTCAGTTAAGAAAAATAATTACGTTGTAGTCACATAATGATATAAAAAGTCATTTCGTAACTGTTATTATGTAATTTTGTTGTTTTTAATTTTTATTTTATAATCTTGTGTCTAAATGTTCATATTTCGAAACGAATTTCTTATGCATTGTGTTACATAATAGACAAGGAAGTGGAAAAAAGTATTTTTATACTTTATCCGATATATTCCAATCCAACCTTACAACACATCTCTATCTCCAGGTACTACGGACTGAACCCGACGAACAATTACTACATGTTTTTGTTCTACAACTTCTTCCTACACTACCTCCCCGCGCTATTGGTGGATGCGTACTGCGCACTCACGGGCAAGCGGCGCGCGTAAGTACTACAATTTTACACTACTTGACAATGACTACACGTTCTTGTTCTACAACATGTTCCTGCACTACCTCTCCGCGCTGTTGGTGGATGCGTACTGCGCACTCACGTCACAGAACTACGGAACGGATTTTGCTGAAACTTTACAGTTACGAGTTATACCTACATTAAAATAAGACAAAGGGTATTCATTTTATAAAGTTAGGTACTAGCTTTTGCCAGCGACTTTGTCTGCATAGCATTAGTACTTCGAATAGTAATCCCTACTACCTACTACTTGAGAAATTATTTGTTCACCACACAAACTTCCATCCCAATTTCCACCGCCCTAACCGTAAAATTCCGAGATAAATAGTCCCTGCCCAGAAACTATCTCCATACCAAATAACTCCACTAGATGGTGTTATAATATTATGACTATTTCACCAGATGGCACTATCAATTGTACACCTGCCTTTTCAGGATGCTAAAACTGTACCACAAAGTGATGAAGCTTGCCAACATTCTGTTCTACTTTTCGACGCAAGACTGGCAGTTCTCGGACACGAACGTGAGGAACATGTGGAGCTCTCTGTCGGCTGAGGACCGCATCGTCTTCCCATTCAGCATAGGAGAGATGTCCTGGGAACACATGTATGAAACTTTCTTAATTGGTTAGTGTTCACTTGATTTACTATCCTATTATGTCCCCTAGATGGGTCAGAGGACATCCACAGAAGTCCTCCATCACGTACGATCTTGAGCTACAGCTTTACCTCGCTCTACGTTATTCCGATGCTCGCCGCTTCTGCCTTCACGATTCGACGCCAGGTTTGAGGGGGAGGACCACACTCTCTCTTCCCTTGGGGATTCCACTCCAACGCTTGTTTGAGTTAGTTTGTGAGTTTCTGGCTCCATTTGGCTAGACAAGTTAATATCCGGGTGGCCTAATTTTGACCATGCAGGTCAATCTCAGCTAATACGAGCCAATTACGCTATTATTAAACATGATGTGTGCACAAGTGTATCCACAAACCCTGTGGTGCCTTCTCTATTCCATCAGTCATATTAGGATGAGACGCAATCAAACGCTACTGGAGAGAGATCACTCTCTGTTACTGCACAGAGAATAAAATTCACCTCATTTTTTTTCAGGTCTCAGAGTGTACCTCGTCAAGGATGACCTGTCCACACTACCTGAAGCTAGGAAAAAGTGGCAAAAGTAAGTAAATAACTACCTATCTAAAAGTATGTAGTATGCGTAATGTGAACGAAATAATTTATTTCACCACTTTTGTGCAACAATTCCCTGTAAATTAAAACTTGAATTTTTTTTTCATCTTATTTTATCCCACTGCTGAGCAAAGATCTGCCCATAGACTTCCACTTTTCCTTTCTAATAAACGCCTCTACCTAAGTCATGACGCCAGCGTTTCCTACCGTTTATTCATTTTTATTTTCCGGATGGCGGAGAGGTCTGTCAGACTCCTACTGACTAAAACTACCTCGGTGTTCCATCTCACACCTACGCCGAGGGTCGCAGAAACACACGATCCTTCCGCTAAGCGTTTCCTATTCTAGGCCTTCCTCAGTGACTAGGCCCGTCCTCTGGCTTCCATTGCATAACGACTCAGGCCCATTTGTCCAGATGCATTCTACAAACATGAACCGCCTTATCACACTTCACCTAGCAGCCTTAAAGATCTTACACTTTATATGAGGTGAAAGTGTAATTCAACCTTATTGACTGTGCATAGGTACCTTCCTGGAAACTTGTCGATTCACCGTGGACATTTTAGTTACCTAGGATGTATCTGATCTATTTGATGCAACCATCCAAATCCTTGTCAAATGATGTGATTTCGTCTTAAGCAAATATCAACTTAATTTTTTTTTGAAATTGTAGCACGTGTGTACCGCAAACCTGAATATTGACTGTGTGTTTTAAAGTTAATTTTCCATGAACACATTATTCTTGGAAACTGAATTACGAACGCAATTTATGTAGTTAAAAACTGTTTCTTTCAGGTTGTATTACCTGCACCAGATGCTGAAGGCTGTGACTATACTCCTAGTGTTGTACTTGGCATATTTTGTACTCAATGCCGTGTTCTCCCTGACGAACTGATTTGCCGCAGAAATTTAATTTTGTATTAGGTCGTTTATAAGAAGTAGATAGATTATACAAATGTTGTAATGAAATTAACGATAGTTTTCAGCTTAGTTTTTGTAATTAAATCTATTTAATTAATATATCTTTATATTATTATAAATAATTAACAGTTCTTCAGGACTTTTAATGGTACATAGGTACGCTTTTGTTCCCCTGAGGGTTGGACAGAGATTCGTTAGGGTTATACACCCACCTACCCTACCCACCTTACCCTACATACCCCACCTACCCTAACCTGCCATACATACCTACATTTTTTTCAAAATTTTTATTCTTTCCTGTATTTATCATAGATGGCGCTGTATTCGCAAAACGTACCTATGGAAAAATGAATTTTCAAAAAAAAAACGTTTATTTTCCGATGTTTTAGTAGTTATTCGGGACGGAGGTAATCGAACCAATTAAAAATTATGTCAAACAGCCGTTCTCGAGTTATAAATGGTGTAACTTAACCGACTTTGATTTGTATATAAAGAAGATTAAGTTGGTATATTGTACGAGTTGATCAAAGAGCTGAGCTAAAAACATATCTTTCGCACTTTTGCTCAAATCGTATGGAATACAGTTATTATAAGTTGTTGAGATTTTGAATAGCACTGATATGATTTTGTAAGTTTACAACAATGGGCACAGACCTGGGGCCTTACTCTGAAGTGCTAACAAGCAGCCACTATGAAAAACTCTTTTTTAAAAAAAACAATCTGACTTCCAAAACAAAGCACTACAAAGCGAAAAATAACATTTCTAAATCGCTATATTTATGCCTATTAAATTTGAGGAGTTCCCTCGATTTCCCCAGAGTTCCATCATCAGATCCTGACCTGATGACCATGGGACCATCTGGGAAGTATAACATTTAAAAAAAAAGAAGAATTTTCCAAATCAGTCCAGGCATCTTTGTATAATCGGGGAACATAAATAAAAAAAACGATTCTGATGAATTGAGAACATCCTCCTTTTTTTGAAGTCGGTCAAAAAGGGATAAGAACATACCTAGTGTTATTCTTTCTGTATAGCTGCGTCTCCCACTCACAGTGGAACCACGATGGTTTTTACATATCAGAGTAAGGTCCCAGATTTTTGTAAATAAGTAATAACTTAATAATCTCTGTGTATTATATTAAGTAAATATTTTATAAATATAGATTAATGTGATTTTAAATCTAGGATCTAATTGGTTGCTAGAGATTTAAACCGTCCAAACAAAAATTGAGATTAGATTTGAAATCAATAATTCTTTGAAAACTTTTTAGTCAAATTAGAGTAGATTATGCAATAAGTACTACTCGGTCAAAATAAATGCACTTCGCGCCCACTCGCCTCGTCACAGATGATATAATACTAGCATAGCCTCGTGCACCAATAGCGAGAGTCGAACGACAGAGTGACGTGACAACGCCAAATGCAAGTAAATTTTACCGAGCAGCATTTGAACAGATTAATTTGAAATGTTCGTACGGTATTTTCGTCGAATGAAGTTTTACTCGGGTAGATGTATTTTTTTGAGATTATACATTGATCTAAATATGATTTGTTTTATTTCCGCTCTTTTATGCAGTAACTACCTACCTACATGTAAAAACAGCCTTGCTTTCGATCATGAGACCGTTATCGTGCACAAAAAAAACACGGTGAGTTATTATAATACAAGCGCTTTATTCATATTTACAGTAAACAGACACCATAGATATACAAATAAAACATTATTTACATTCAGACAACAGTAGGTACACATTGTACGTTTTATACATTTTCAACGACGTCTTTGGTTTACAAGACACGCTAATTTAGAACTTTATGCCATTAGAAATAACATTAGATTTTTTACAACACCTTTTTCAGTCCGTTCAACAAATTTTGAGTTCTATTCCGTAAACATATGGTAAGTTTGAAAAGATAACCCTGACAAAACCAACTGTTTACTACAGATACTAATTGTCGTATTACAAACGCAATATAATTCAAAATTGGTTGAACGGACTGTGAAAACGCTTATTGAAATATTTTATGGTTATATTATTGGAGAATTATTGGATGGCAAACACGCCAATTTGCTTGATGGACACAATTCGTTACAAACTACGCGTCGAGTAAGGAACAAACAAGTCGTGTTCTTTTTCATAAAAGTCACATCGGCACATAAATGAGAGGGCCGCTCGAGCAAAATAAAATAGACTTCGATGACTCTCAATATGCGATTCCTAAAATCCATATTAAACTGCGTAGCTTTATGTTTATCAGCAGAACAGAAGTAGGTACGAGTGACAATGTACGAGAATTAATGTGACAAATTGTCAAGCACGCGTTATCTGCTGTTATTGGCTGTTGAAAACGCATTCAACCAATCAATTTGTCACATTAATTCCGCGATAATTTAGAGGTGAGAAACTCGGGATAAATCGTTTTATAAGTTTTGTGTAAACAACTGACAACGATACATTTTAAAATCTCACAAGGTCGTCGAAAGATCACACAATGTGAACGTCTCACACATCATAGACGTGAACGTAACTTATAAAAAAATTAATTAATAAAAAAATACAGTCTATGTTTATCCAAGCAAACGTAAAAAAGGATATTAAAACATTTAATCATTTAGATCACAACGATGTCGGAACCAAAGCTTATCGTATTGATCAACGTGGAAGTTAGTTCACGGTTGCTTCGAGTAGTGGATTTGTTCTCTCACAGTTTGTCCTAGTTATGCCAAACATACCAACCTACGTAACTATACTCTTGAAACGTCAAATTAATTCAATATCCGAAATTTAGTTTACTTTTAGATCTCGAAAAATAGGTACCAACAGACTTCCAAAACGATAAATGATACAAAACAACATCACGCGTATCCCGCTTATAATGTTAGTGTTAGTGACCATGACAGTTTAAAAACTTATTACGCTTGTTAGCCGAAAAGTTAGGAGAGGTGCACCTATAATGTGTACGTACACCCACATTGGCCACATTTGGCCAGTTATGTTTAAGTGGAGTATTACACTATCGTATATCTACGATCATACTTAGGATCACCATGAAAAAATCATCATCATCATATTTTTTTTAACCGACTTCCAAAAAGGAGGACGTTTCTCAATTCGACCGTAGGTATATGTGTGATCGCGGATAACTTCGTCGTTTTTGAACTGATTTGGACGATTCTTTTGTTTTTGGAAAGGAGATATCACAAGGGTGGTGCCATGATAAGGAAACTGATGATGGGACCCCAGAGAAATCAAGGGAACTCCTCAAATATTATAGGCATACATATAGCGAGTTTGGTATTTTTTTTAACAATGCAATCATTTACACTCAGAAAGTGCCATTTGTGAAGTGGAACTGATTAAGAAGACCACAATGGCCACTGGAACGACCAAATAAAACAATGTATCCTAGTCGTCTTTGGGCATTGGAATCGTCATGAGATGTACTTTGGTTATAAATGATTTTCATGTTAATTGGAGGTGCATACCAAAACTAAAAAGAAGAAAATAAAAAACTTTTTATCAAAAAATCAAACCGACTTCCAAAACAAAACACTACAAAGCGAAAACTAACTTTCTTTTCCGAAGTCGGTGTCGAATAACGGAAAACAATGGGTACAAAAGATACCCCACTTCGGAAAAGAAAATTATTTTTCGCTTTGTAGTGTTTTGTTTTGGAAGTCTGTTTGATTTTTTATTAAAAAGATTTATTTGTCAAAGATGAATTAATTCATATGAAATCAATTATGTTCATATGACACTACCATAGAAATATGACTCATCATAATATATCTGTGATCCTAAGGGGGTTTTTACACTATCATATTATATCTAGGATATCGAGTCATATTTATTTGATAATTTTATATAAACATATGATTTAATTATGAATCATTTCGTCATTGATTAAAAAAGCCGGCCAAACTCGAGCCGGTCGAACTCACGCAAGAAGGGTTCCGTACCGTTACCGCAAAAAACGGCAAAAAAACACGTTTGTTGTATGGGATCCCACTTAAATATTTATTTTATTCTGTTGTTATAGCGGCAAAAGAAATACATCATCTGTGAAAAAATCAACTGTCTAGCTATCACGGTTCATGAGATACAGCCTGGTGACAGACGGCCAGACAGACAGACGGATCGCGGAGTCTTAGTAATAGGGTCCCGTTTTTACTCTTTGGGTACGGAACCCTAAAAAGATGGTGATGATTATTTCGTGGTGATTCTATATAGGTATATGATAGTGTAATACCCCCTTATGTTCCATGTAATAGGGGTCGAGCCTATAGCCCAACACAGCACGAACCCAGCCTATGGGCTGCTACTGAGAAATTCCAGACGGAAAATCCCAATAACAATGATATTCTAGTAAACAGATATGTTTGAGCGCGTGCATTGTGAAGACTCGAATACGTCCTATATGGGACGTATAGTCTTTAGTCTATGTCACGCACGGCAAAGAGCGATACGCTTTGTTGAAACAAAAACAAAATTTAAAAAATGCCATCGTGTGTATTTTGAAAGTGTACCAATTATGATACCAAAGTACATAAAATAGAAGGGATCTCATACCATATTTAAGTACGCAATACACCTCAATTAACTAATTTATTTTAATTTTTCCCTAGTACTCTGATATTTAGAGGTTAGAAAAAGAAAAAACGTTGGTGGACAGAATAATGATTGTTTACATTCACACGCAAGTGACAAACACTAGCTGTCTCTTTTTTCTTGTTGGTTTTATAAAGCCATTACTTTCGACTTGTAGTGAAGGGTCAGATGAATCAAAAGTGTGTATGTGTGCTGCCGCTGCTGTGCGGAATACTTTTTTCGGTTATTTTGTGAGTGTATAACGTATCTGTTTACTAGAATATCATTGCCCAATAAGACTTTGCCCGACCCAGGATCTCATGCTCAGCAATAGCGTTTGCGACCACTTCACCAACGAGGCTGTGATAAATGGTATTTATTTGCTCAGAGACCAAATAATAAATATTGTTTACTTTGGAGAGCGAGATATATAATTTAGATTGATATATTTTCACATAACTGGGTCTGATTAATCTAGATAAAAAAAATAAAATAAAAACGAACAATACATACTTGTTTTAAAAATAAAATCTTGAATACACAGCCTTAAATAATCTTCTAGATGTACCTATAAATTATTATTACGTTATCAAATTATCGTAGTGCAAATACCAACTGTACCTTTTTAGTTTTTAGAGACAGTTTATGGCCACCTGCATATTTACAATCAAGATTCAAAAGTGTAGTCACAATCATACAAAACTAAAGTTCCTGCAATTTGTTTGTAGAAAATGTTCTATAGTCCACAACTGATACAATCTATTGCATTGGATGATAGCGACTGTACTATTGATCCTACATCGACATCATTCATGGTATGGATTGTCGTCAACTAGTGAACGGCGACAACTTCGTTCGAAAAAGCAGAAAAAAGCAATTGAATGGTGTCGAAATGTCGAATTGATGCAGTGCGATGGCAACTGGCGACCTTCTTGATGGCTCGAGGCGATTCAATTTATTCACACCGATAAACGATTTTTACTAAACGAAATTGCAAGTACTTTGACATGGACGCAATGCTATGCAAACGCGTTTACGAAATCCGTGCGCGATATCGCCTAATCACGGAATTCAAATTGCGTCGCGCCATCAGTCAGGTTCCTTAGTTTAAAAGTACATAGTTGCACTATGATATTATCAACGTGTGCCACGCTCTTTAAACTACCGTAAAATTTTCTACTAAAATAATGATAAAAAAAAAAAAAAAACTTACAATCTCACTAACGTAACGTAAAATATAATATTTATTCCTTATTCTTAAACATGAAGTTTATAAACGTAAATAATTTTCAATCAAGCTGTACGTTATAATAGTAGTTTATGCAATGGTCATATAATAGGGGTTATTAAAACACGAGCGTGGGTTTATATATAGTGATAATAATACCACGCGAGTATTTTAATACCTAATTATATGCCGTTGCATACACTATTTTATCTTCACTCATACAGTTGAAATAAACCAAAAATAGAAACGGAAAAATATATGATATGGCGGGCAATTTAGATTCTCATTGCGCATGACTGCGCAGCGCGCGCCTCCATAGACTATGACACTACTTTTTTACATTAAGTCAATGAGCCCATAAGCTCCAATAAATTAAAAAGTAAAAGTGTGCTATAAAAATTAAAAAGTTATTTTATGATGCAGTTGTTTGAAAATCGAAGGAAAATGTTGCACTGTAATATTTTTTTTAATTTTGCCTATCCACAAATATAAAGTACGCGTTTATACAATATTTTTAAATTCATATTTGGAACATTACGTTGTGAGTATAGATAAAATCATTTTCAGTTTATTGTACGTTTATAGCATGTCTAAGAATAAAGGGATAACATAGTAAAATTAAAAGGTGCATTTATTTTAATATTATATTCCGGTATGTGTATTTAAACCTTGAATATTTTTTCCTAGTAATTATTATCTAGTTTGAGGCCGATTCATAAATTTTTGCAAAAAAAAATCGTAATAACGTCAACCTCACAAACATGTTTAAAATTAATTTCTAAATAACTAATGTTTCTGCAAACTACAGCTGCATCTTTCAAATTAAGTAATATTTTTGCTGCAAGAACTCAAAACATGATGATTTTAAAGTAGCAGTATAACTATTATTTTATCATTTACATACAAAGCGTGTGAGAAATGCAAACAGACCACGTCAAGTTATGATATGACGCTAAACAGAATGTGCCTTAAAAATATATACACGAACAGTACGAAAATATCCACTTAGGAAAATTGAACTTTATCACAATGACATACAATTCTGGTCAGAATGACAACAGTCATGCACAGTGTGTTACTGAAACAGACCTTGTTTAATTGAATTCAAGTCTAATTTCCTTATTTATATTAATCATTTTCAACGGTCTATTCGTACCGATATTTCTGTCTCGGACTGTGTATTCACGACCAAAACATCGCGTCCTCTTAAATGTCTGGATGTTTTTTTTTTTATATCAGAATCAAAAGTAATTACACACCAAGTTTGCCTGAAGTGCCCCGTTATCTAACAATAAACAAGATGTCGAGACGTCCCTAACTATTTACTAATTTATTCAATGCGCACAACAATTTTGTCCGTTTTGTAAATCTCGTTCTATAGTCATTCGTTGAGGCTGTAAAAATGAAATGACATGTGATCGATCGACATCGAACAAAACGTAGATACTCGTTGTCGATCGCCCATATTCCAGCTACTACGCATGACATTGGATCACAGACATAAATCTAACTAGATAACGCAAGTCCCTCCAACCGTATGAAAACCAAGCGTGCCACTTTTACACAAACAATTTAAAAACACAGTTACTTACCAATGAAAGAAAACATTTCCAATGCCTCGGCCAACTTTTTCTATACATTCTTTACAGCTCAATATGGCATAAAAAGGCAATTTTCTAGATTTAGGTGGATTTCCGGTACCGATAATGCTAAATGAAAGATCACAATACGATCGTTGATCGTAACTTTTACTCCGTTTTTTGACACGTGAAGTACATACAATCGCGTCAACTAATTAGATTTATGTCTGTGCATTGGATCGATCTATACGCACGTTTAGAATGAAAGTGACATAATTCAACATTTGTTTTATAATTATAAACTGCCCTTAAAAAGTGTACTTTAAAACCCTGTACTGATAGAGCCCTAATTATGTTTTCTTTTTTTTTCTTCGGGGCGTCTCTCAGTTCGATCCTAAGTGATCGTCCACTGCTTAACCGGGCTACCCTGTGGAGACTAAACTATATAGCTTCCAGCCTAATTAAGAGTAAGAACTGAAGCTACCACTGAAGTACAAAAAAGTACAGTCAACACAAGTCTTTTAAAGATATTTTTGCTCATTTGTCACATGTTTAATTTTTTGTTAGGTCACTTTCACCCTAAGGATGCATATTGTGTGGCAATCTCGCCATGATTACTTAGGTGAAGTAAGTTACCAAACCCTAGCTTCATATGCTCACCCCACTTAAGTTTCCACGGTGATTTTTTTACAGAATCGAACGGCTGATCTGAACGTGCGATGTCACCAATCGATCGCTCTAGTTCAACCCGAAAGGATTATTTGTTTCGATCATTGTTTTTACAATTTAAAATTCGTGTTCTCTGATACATTTAACAACATTATTTCATAGTTTACACATGTGGGGTTTTCAAATTGCAACTGCAAGTCGCTTACCATGGAAGTACAGTATAACTATTTCCTTAATGCCCCTCGGCAAACTTCGTGTTTCTGCACACTTCATGCAGACCGGACGCTCTCAATCAACTTGGAAGTATATAGAGTTGTTAATACACTTTTAACTTAATGTAATATATTTTAAAAATAGGATGCAAGCTGCTAAAGGAAAATAGGATAATAGTTTTAAAGCTAAACAACAAAACAAAACAACAATAAAGTACTTAGTTTTGAATTCAAATTATTATACACGATCAATCTAATAATTGATGGACATGGAAATTACCATTCGTTTGTATTCGAAAATGCGATGATTGCCGAGAAGCATTAATAAAATAGTTGTATTGTAGTAAGCTGTGCATCTGAAACATTATCTGGCAATGCCGTGTCAAACAAAAATGAATTCATATTCGATGGTCAAACGCGAGCTTAACGTTAAATAAAAAAAATAAAAGTAAATTCAATTCTAAGAGTTACTCATAATTTAAAGAAAAAACGTGCCGAAAATGACTCACTAGATCTTCACGTGTCCCTTTCACACACAGTTGAAATATGATTTGTTATTGGTTGATTTGGTAAGACTGACTGTCACTACGAGGCAGCTTGCGTACTGGCCGGATCCCCGCCCTGGGACATGGAGGCGAAAATACTCGCGTCAATGTATCGGTGACGCGAGGAAGCGAGGGCGCGAGGCGAATGGGCGATGCAGTGACATTTGGAGCAGCGTCGGTCTTAGCTCCGCGAGGTCCTGGTGGCGGAAATCCGGGACAGACTTTCAAGATCTACCTTTCACGGCCTCGTCACCATCGAGGCGGTCCGGCCAGTGCTGGAGCGCTGGCCCGGGAGGAGGCACGGCCCCCTTTCGTTTCAGGTGACGCAGGTGTTCTCGGGGCATGATTGCTTCGGGAAGTACCTGTGTCGCATAAACAGGGAGCCGGACGCCCGGTGTCATCACTGCGTCGATTGCCCGGGAGGACGCGGCGCAGCATACGCTGGCAGAGTGTCGCTTGGGAGGAGCCGCGCCGTGCCCACAACTAAGAAGTAGGCATTGACCGCCGCTGCCGGCCGTAGGCGAGTCTATGGTCGGCAGCGAGGAGTCCTGAGTTACGGTGGTATCCTTCTGCAAAACAGTCGTCCCATGGAAAGGGAGATCCCTCACCCGGCCCGCAACAGACGCGCCGGGCGTAGTCGAAGGGCGGACAACGCCCTCTTCCAGCCGCCCTAAATGTGTCCAGGGGCGACGGATTTGGGGACGTCTGTCACCTCTAACACATCAGGACCCGAGGTGGCGGCACTTAGTGTTCCTCTTTAGACAGTCGGGGGTTGCCGAAGGATCGTACGTTTCCGCAATCCCGTAGGTGTGAGATGGAACCTTTAAAAAAGAGACTGACTGTCACTCGAATGGATAGTCAACCGATAACCGTTATAAGTAAGGGACGCGTGCAGTTTTAGAGTTCTTTCTGCTTGCGCTTGAGCTGTACAACTGGATTGTTCACTGATACCAAAAGGTAACAGTGAACAATCCAGTTGTACAGCTGATTACTTCTAACTTTAACCCTTAGGGACCTGACGGATGGCGCGACGCAATTTAAATTGCTGCGATAGGCGCGTATATTTTTAGAAAATACTTGTAATTTCGCTACGTAAAATAATTTATCAATCGAATCGCGTTGAGCCACCAGAAAGATTACTTAGAATGAGTTTTTGCAATTCTATTAACATAGTATTATTTATAGTAAACATTGTATTAATATTGCTTTAACGTTTAATACAATATATACATAATAACTGCTTATGAACTATAACATTGCTTGTCTTTTATGTTTTGTGTGCTGATTTACAACTGTTAGTCGACTTTCGTAAAAAAATATCTAAAAGTAAAAAAAAGCAATCTTTAGAGATTAAAAAGTTATTAAACTGAAATGCAGTTTAATAAAATTTATCCGATTATCGAGTAAATACGATTCGAATGTAATTTGGCAACGTTAACAATCGGCAAACAGTCATAATGTCGCACCAGCAACACGAGTCGTAATATTAAAATAGTCGCTATACATAATATACATTGCAACTTTACATAAATAACAATTTTATCACAAAAGCGTTAACACAAATCTCTTGAATATTCTACTTTGATTCAACATGTTGTAACAGACCCTCGTCGCTAAGGTGGTTGTGTTACACGGTGAACTTAACTGTGCACCTGGCGCTGTGACGTCATTCCGACGTTCGACTGTCGCTACTGGCGCACGAGGCGCGGGTAGGCGGGAGTGGGGGCGCATTCCAGCGAGGTGCACAGTTAAGTTATCCGTGTAGCAGTAACATGTTGCTAGCAACATTGCATTCATGAATGCTGCTGTCCTTAAGCTAAAACCGAGCTGTCTGACAGTTGGATAAATTTAATTTTTTTGATGCTTTTGTAATCAGCGAAAAATTCTCTATCGATCTATCTAAGCAGTAATAACCTAGCATCTAATTTCACATGTGGAAGCAATAAATGTATTGAGTATTGTATTGAGTTAATTTGCCACTATCAATAGATTCCGATTTTAATGAAGAAAACGGTCACTAACCCAAAATGCAGTTGTTTTTTTTTTTGGTATTTTATGTCATTGATTAAATTAACAATGTGCCAATTCGGAAATGCACAGATAACTGCAAATCATACGCGAAAGTTTTTGACGTCAAATTCCTCAAAAACTCTCGCATAATTATGATTTACAGTTGATCAAGTTTTAATTTTATTATTTCGCGGATTTTTGTTTTTTTTTTCAATAACTCTAAATATGTTTTTGCCAGATTGTCATTATAGCTCGAGGACTTCAGCATGTGTTTCAACATATTCCTTTTAACAAAATCATGCAACTTTTTCGAGCTTAAGGGCTTGAAACACACCTGACGCAACCTTACAATGAAAATAACCTAATTCAAAATTCCTGCCAGTTCTGACTTAGCTATAAACTGCCATAAAATGCCTACTATAAATCCTATGGCGAAATTATGAGCACGGAAGCCTGTACATCGGTCACTTTAGTATAAAATAGTACAGTCAACACAAGATTTTCTTTTTTAATATTCTTACAGCTAAAAAGTGGAATTCTCTGACGGAGTCTTTATTTCCTAATAGCTACAACCTCGGAGTCAACATTGAATAGGTTACTTTTAGGCAAGCGTGCTTTAGCGTTGACCACATCATCACTTAACATCAGGCGAGATAGTGATCAAACGCGCCTATAACAAATAAAAAACTTTTAACGTCCCCACTGTTGGGACATATGGGCCTTAATCCTCCAGCGGGCCCAGTGCGGGTTGGTTGATGTCACATATTTCTTCGAATTTTTGGTTCTACGACATGCCGGTTTCCTCACGTTGTTTTTCTTCATAGTTTTAGAGCGGTGGTGATAAAATAATTTACACAAAGTAAAGCGAATGCCTAGGTTCGAACCCACGACTTACAAGTTGTAAGTCGCGGCCGGTACCACTGGGCCACCACTGCTCTCCATTGTGCCCACAAATTTCATATTTTGAATTAGGTCAGTATCATTCTGAGGATGCGTCGTGTGAGCCGAGCTATGGTCTCTATGGGTCGCAGATCAGTCGGTCTAGCAGCGGCGCGGCTCAGGATCAGTGCTTGTGTCCCATAGTGAGCAGCAGCGGCAGCAGCGCGCCCAGCGTGAGGATGATCACCTCGCAGAGCGCCAGGCCGCCGAAGCCCTTGCGCGGGGCGGCGCCGGCGCCGTCCGCCAGCGGCAGCAGCACGTGCGTGTGCGAGTGCTGCGTCAGCTCGGGCAGCACGTGCACCGTGGCCACGTACAGGAACGTGCCCGCCGAGAACAGCATGGCGATGCCTGGAACAGAATAGAAAACGCGTATTCGCAGACAAACACAACCAAATAGCAGATAAGAATAGTAAACATAAAAATGCTTTTTACAAAAAAAATACTACCGACTTCCAAATAAAAATACTACAAAGTGAAAAATATAAATTATTGGAAGTTGCTGTCTTTCATAGGTACCAATTTATTGCGTTATGGACACCGACTACCAAAATTGTTATTTTTCATTTTGTAGAACTTTTTTTAATTGGAAGTCGGTAGTATTTTTTTGCAAAAGTTTTTTTTTATTTTTCACTTTTTAGTTGTACCTGCCCAATAGGCAAGTTGTTTAGTAAGGTACCTATAACGCCAGAATAGATTACCCGAATATCATGAAACATGAACGTAACCGGTGAAATGAGAGATCTGCGCGCCCCTTAAGAGCGTACTGACGTGATGTTATGTTATGAAATGGTATAAACAATAAACAGACATGCGATTGCAGCAATCCCGAGAGATTCGCCGTTATTTATTGAAGAGTTATGTTGAATATCTCCGAAGTTCTTCATCAGATTTTCACCAAATTAAAAGTGGACCAATTTCGGAACAAACTCATTCAAACAAAAAAAAATTCAAAATCGGTCCAGAATTGACGGAGATATCGGTGAACATTAAAAAAAACATACATAAAGTCGAACATAGAACCTCTTCCTTTTTGGTAAATCGGTTAAAAATACAATCAAGGTTCAGAAGTGGCGCCGAGCGTATCTATAACGAAAGGGTCACAGCAATACTGGGCGTCAGACACACAGCGCTGGTTGGAACAGATTACAATATTTTACTTCATTGATGCTCTCAGTGATGTAACCATAGAGCATAGACCAATCATTTTATTTAGGTCCGATTTCTCCAATGAAACTAATCGCGATTAGTTTCATTGGTGAAATCGGCCCTTATTGTGCTATGTTTAAACTTATTAAAATTAGCGAAATATAAATATGCTACTATAACGCGCTCATCCCTACCGAGTATAGCGAAGGGCCCGCGAGGGTAAGAGCCTACGGGGTGAGGGGCGGGAATGCCGTCAACGGCTACGTACGGTGCGTTCGCGCCACGAGTCGGTCGACAGTCGATCACGGGAAGGCTCGGAAGCAAGCACGTTTTTAATATTATGACGGCCGCGTCTCCGCGACCGTAGGGCTTAAGATCTAATCTAAGTAATTATTGTATGTGCCTACCATTTGTGTTTTACGTAATAAACGTTATAGAAAACGTGCAGTGTGTTTTCATACTAAATAACGAACCCAAACAATGAACGTTATACTACTGTTATACAGGACTAGCTGCCTCCCGCGGCTTCGCTCCCGTCAATTGGCTACCTACCAACCTATAATGTTCCTACCTACGTTACTTACCGTACCTACCCTACCCTACCTACCAAATTGTTAAACTATTTATTTGAACAAGAATTATACTACAATACTAATGTAAACACAACTTTTGTTTCTACCGGCGATCTAATTAAAATTTTAAATATAAAAGCTACTATTGTGACTTAACTATGATAGTTAGATATATTCTCTCGCGGACTTTTCTGTAGGTATTAATGAGTATTTTAATCATGTAGTACATAATTTTTATGTATCATCAATAGTTTTCTCAGCGCACGCCCAAGAATTAATTTTATAAGCAAAATTTCGTTACTTTGGGTTACATATTAGCAATTTTTATAAGGATCTCTATTTTTTTTGGACTTTCACTCAGGAATAATGTAGCTTTTGACTGATGAAAGAATTTTCAAAATCGGTTCAGTAGATCCAGAGATTACCCCCAACAACGTCATAAACTTTACTTCTTAATGATATTAGTATACCTAGATAGAACGGAAAGATGTCAACATATTTTAAAAACTGATCCTGCTCATAATTATATTCTTTGGGAATTGTCTATTACTTACTTCACATACGAAGGGCTGAGCAGAGACATATCCGCCCAGCCCTTTAGGGATAAAGGAGTGTTGCAACAATAGCTCTATCTGTCTATTTGCGACGCGAACGGCTGATCGGATTTGGAGCTAGCTAGTGTTGTACAAGTTACCTGTCGCGTTGACGTCGCTCAGCGTCTGCTTACTCTCGTTGCCGATGCCGAAGTACGTGAGCAGCGCTAGCAGCGGCGCGGCGCACGAGAATATCAGCAGGTGCTTCCTTATCCTATTCCTGTGGAGTGGTATGGAACAATCATCAATATACATGTAATAAATCTGTAGAAAAGTCGTTTTTGTACATCAAAAATATTTCCAGAAAAAATTTCCAGGGTGAAACAACAGAACACATTTCCAGCATTTTTGGAATTTTTGTCTGTTTATTTGTGCATGCATCACGTAAAATCTACGAAACCAATGAAGATAACTTCTATACATACAAATTGTGCGTAACTTGAAACATTACTTAGTTTTTGTTTCATCGCAATCGGTTCAATCTATCAAAAGTTAGCTGAATTTAAAATTTAGTGTTCAAGAAGCAAATAAAAAAAGATAATTCAAAAAATCTAAAAACCCAACTGCTTAAAAAGTGAACTAAAAAGACGTAAACAAGAAGAAAAGCGTGCTGTGCAATCGGAGGATACATATTCGCGATCTGGCTGACCAAAACCCAGATGTAGATTTTATGAATTAACTTTTTTTATTTACATCTTTTTAGTTATTTTTTTTTAGAATTATGTACATTTAATTTAAGTGTTTTATATTTTTGAAATCACCTCTTAAAACCCTACATTTTGATACCCCACACGATGAGTTGGAAGAAAAATATAAAATTGGACCCCACAATATGGCGCCCAAAATCCGCCATTTTTTATTTTAATGTAGCCAGTGGCACTCGCAAGGTTAAGACGAATAGATTGACATAAGAATCATCAAAATCGGCCAACGCGTTTGGTCTCTAGAACGCACATAGGAACAAACATACACAGACTGATAAACACATTGCCCTCCTTCTGCAGTCGGGTAAAAATTTCAGCTCAATCGGACACTGGAAAGTGGATCCAATTTAATTTGCTAGATTTGGTTACAGACACCGGAACAGAGAAAAATAAATAAAGGTTGTAAAATACACTAACGACCTGCCCGAGCTTCGCACGGGACCAATTATATACAAAAACATTCCTTGTTCATCGCGCTTTCTATTAGTGAACCCCTCATCAAAAATCGTCACGTGCTTTAGAAGAAGTTGGCGGAGAAACAGAAATGACTTCGACGGACGCGGACAACGACTTTGTTGTATACTATTTAGAGAAGAAGAGATAAATATGGAGTGCAGATTCTAGGACAGGGTGTTTTCATTGATTAGTTGATAATGATCTTAATCATGACTAAAATAGGGTTCAAAAGAGATGATTGCTCGTGGTGTGTACGTGCCTGCTCACATATATTTTCACTCAAAATCTGACAGAAAGGAACGTGTTCGAGCAATTTGCTTGTCTGCGCGATTCCGGCTTTGCCTGTTCTGTTAGTGCTGACTATCTGCCCAGCACCCTAAATACGTAAATATTTTGACAGCTTAACAGTACCTATTCATTGCGTGTTTTAAGCTGTTGAGTAGACGGATTTTTGAACATATGAAGCAATTAGCTGTCCCACGCGGCTTCGCTCCCGTCAACTGGCTACCTACCTACCCTACCCTACCTTCCCTACATACATGATTGTTGCGTAACTTAAACCGTTTACGCAGCGCACGCAACGGAAGCTCTCAAAAAAAGAATAATGTTGCCCGTTTTTGCAACATTTTTCATGTATGCTCCGCTCCTATTGGTCGTAGCGAGATATAGCCTATAACCTTCCTCGATAAATGGTTTATCCAACACAAAAAGAATTTTTTAATTCCAACTAGTAGTTCCTGAGATTAGCGCGTTCAAACAAACAAACAAACTCTTCAGCTTTATAATATTAGTACAGATAAATGCAAACAAATATGTACTAGTCCGCTTTTCTTTGCAATAAGGGTACAGGACTTAGTTTGTACGTTAATGCCTTACTGTAACTAGGATGAGTTAGTAGCCACCTTATTGTAACTCATCCTTCTATTAAGATCTTAAAGTTGCCCCACACTAGGATTTCTCCTGTATCGTGAGTGCTTTACAAACAATTAAACTCACATACGTAAATAGCTCGACCTGGAACAACTAACTGTAGGCCATACAAATACTTGTTACGTGCGGGAATCAAACCCGCCACACGCAGTGCAGCTGCTAATAGCCCAGCCACTACGCAAACCGTATCGTCAAGGGCGCTTTGGCTCACTTGCGCCAAAGAATTAAATCAGAGTTAGTTGCTAACACGAGTTTCATCCTCATTCTCATCATCAATCTTTTAATGTTTCCACTGCTGGGACACAAGCCTCATCTCTGTGAGAGAGGGAATGGGCAATAATCCACCAAGCGGGCCCAGTCCGCGTTGGTGGATGTCACATATCTTCGAATTTCTGGTTCTGATATATGCCGGTTTCCTCACGATGATGTCCTTTACCGTTTTTAGAGCAGGAATCATGAAATAATTTACACTAAGTAAAGCGCCTGCCTGGGTACAAACCCACGTAACACGAGGTTAAATAACAAATTTGCCAAATTTAATGGGCCCGTGTCAGCTAATAACTCGGTGAAAGTGGGCCTGAAGGGCTAAAGCATGGCGCTGGTGAGTGGCATACCTCTCAAGGCCGGCGTGCAGCAGGAAGGTGACGAGACCGAAGGCGGCGGGCGCCTTGTGTAGCATAATGGCCAGGAACACGATGAGCTCCACGTCTGCGTGCGCCGTGGTGGCCGCCGCGCCCAGCGCGATGCCGTCCGCTGCCGGGATAAAACACACTCATGGTTAAACACCGGATTAGGGAAATTAATGAGCTTTGTAACCGTAACCGAAACTATCGCATATCCAAAATAAAAATCTATCAGTAACCGTAACCGAATCCGGCTAATTCCGGAATGGGGCGAAGCTTAAATGACACACAAAGACACAATATGGCAGGTGTTTCCGGCAATATTATTACTTACTTGTGTTTTACTTTTAAAATTTCTTACAAATCTAATATCCGTTACCGAAACTATCCGTAACTAACGCATAATTCGAAATAATTTCATATCCGTGACCGTATCCGAAACCAGTATAATATTATTGCCACATCCATAACCTGATCCGAAATTTCATATCCCTGAAAGCACCTCATTATATTCTTCTTTATTTAACCATTAAAGTCGTCACAATCTAAGAAGCCCGTTGACGTTTCTCATTTTACATGCCGCGATAACTTTCTACGTAAAAAAATTAAAAATCAAATTCATAATCCTAATTAATAACTACCACTTACCCACACACTATAACAACGAGTATCATTCGCAAGCATCAAGTCTAATTATTTATTATTAAGTATTTTTATAACTGATTAGCTGTCAAAACGGGATCTTTTATTTTTTGACAACTTTATGCATTCTAATTCCGTCTAGCCCGTTCGATCATCGGACTAATAGATGTACGGCGAAGCGCACTCGGTACATGGTGGACATCCCATTATACCACCCATACGCACTAAACGTTGTAGAAAGACTTCCATTGTGCTAAGGAATGGAATTCTCTTGAAAGTCCGTGTTTCCTAATAGCTAGAACATTAGACGTTTAAATGTCTAATGATATCGTTTAGCAAATTTTACAGCCCGTTTAATCGATTATGACTTCTATTGTGTTGGTGATACGACAAATGGTATCTGTAGTAAACAGTTGATTTGGTAACAGGTTTATGCTTTTTATGTCATCCTTATGATCACGGGATAAAACTCAAAATCGGTTGAACGGCCTGTAAAAAGATTTGGTAACATGTCTAATGTTATTTCAAATGGAGTTTAGATGTCTTAAAGACCTGGAGGTAAAGAGTGAATAGTTTTTTTTAGTTAGGAATAGCCATGCGTGCTTCACCGTGGACCACATCATCGCTTACCATCAGGTGAGATGGTCAAACGCGAGCCTATCAATTATAAAAAAAAATATTTAGAAATAACAAAAAACCCGACTGCTTAAAAAGGGAACTAAAAAGACGTAAACAAGAAGAAAATCATGCTGTGCAGTGGAAGGATACATATGCGCGAGCTGGCTGACCAAAGTCAGATGTATCCTCCGACTGCACAGCATGATTTTCTACTTGTTTACGTCTTTTTAAGCAGTCGGGTTTTTTGTTATTTTTAAATAAATTTTTATTTACAATTTTTTGTATTTTTTTTAGGATTAGGTACATTTAAACATATATCATTATACATATAATTATATCATTATAACATAAGAGTTACATATTTTTGTAATCACCTCTTAAAACCCTTTATTTTGATAGTCCACACGAAGCGTAAGGATGAAAAAAAAAATTGGGCCTCCACTTGGCACCCAAAATCCGCCATTTTTCTATTTACCAATTTTAATGTAGCCAGTGACACTCGCAGGGTTAAGACGAATCGTTTGACGTAAGAATCATCAAAATCTACCAAAATCGAGCCACATACGAATAAACTACATAGACTGATAAACAAATTACCCTCCTTCGGTAATCGGGTAAAAACGATAGTTTGGGCCAAGTACGTGGCCACGTTTATAGCGAGATCAGTGGCGTTCATCAAGTCATCCAAAGTGCAGATGTGCATGGGCATATGAAATGCTCTAAAAACTTAGTCATCCTCGGGAGAGGCACACCCGCACTCACATTTAGTTTCAGGCGGGTTTGTAAAGCCCCATTTTGCCTAGTGGTATTTGCAGCGGCCTACCTGGTTGCGCAACCGACTGAGTGCTTTCCATACAGACGAAAGAACTGCAGTGCATGAGTTATATATGCAACATAAAAAGTCCGAAGTATGCACGAAATATAAGTTTAAAATATGCATAAAAAATGTCAAATTTGCAGCATCAAGTAATATTTCTTATTATTTACCAAGTAGTTAAAGATTTTTTGGCTTAAAATAACGACATTCTTGCAGTATGTGTAATGCGGCAGATTCTGCCACTTGCTCATTTTTCTAATATCTCAGAGGCAGGTAGGTACGTGCCGACTGGCGAACGTTACGATGTTACGATTCTCCACGCATTTGATCAATCGAAACGCTGATAAGTACGTGCACGCTGTGTTTTAATAGCATTTAACAATCAATCAAGATATCTTCGCGTTATGACCGTACGTAAATCTTCCCGCGGGAACTTACTAACGAGAACAGAGAGATATTATTATTTACCACTTCGTTCTATGTCCTAATCTAGGTCTACTCGTATGGGAAGTTTAATGAAAATCCATCCAGCCGTTGAGGCGTGATTGATTAACAATCATCCAAACATACAGACTTTCAAATTAGTAATATCAGTGTGATAGCACTGAGGTCCGGATTGCTTAATTTTGCCACCTTGAGCATGAAGTCCTGAGTTCGATTCTCGGGTCAGGCAAAGTAATATTGGGTTTTTCCATCTAGAATTTGCCAGTAGCAGCCTGGAGTCTCGATTTGTTCGCTTCTTATAACATGGAACTTAAACATTAACAGGTGAAATGTGGGGTGTACTTTATGTGCACCTCTGTGCAACCCTTCGGGAAATACACGCGTGATGTTATGTGAACTTCACTAAAAATTAAAAAAGACACCCATGCGGTCAAAGTCGCGGGCAAAACTGTAAGTATTACATTATTTGGAAACGATTCGTGCCGATAGCCGGATCGATAATGTTATCGCGGAGCATGCCTTGCTTCCAGTCGGTTATCATTATCACCCTCAGCTCATAACAATCTGCCGCTCGTGAACTGTTTCACCAAGGTTTGGTTCCGGCTTGACGCAACTGCCGTAATACTGTCGCGTTTCGATAATGAACTTTAATCTGGCGACGCTGAGTTTAAATTCAATTGTAATTAAATTGGCGTTTTCATAATTTGAATAGCTGATAATCTATACATATAAATAAAATTGGAGTGTCTGTTTGTAATATTGAAATAACCGTTTTTTACTACATGTATATGAATATATATACGGTACATACACCAAAATAACATATTTTACCATTTTTGTCTGTCTGTTTGTTCCGGCTAATCTCTGAAATGGCTGGACCGATTTTGACGGGACTTTTATTGGCAGGTAGCTGATGTAATAAGGAGTAACTTAGGCTATGTTTATTTAAGAAAACATATTTTATTTTAGAAATTTGTTAGGCGGAACAAAGTTCGCCGGGTCAGCTAGTTTTATTATATAGCTGTGCCCGTACATGAGGAAATCAAAAATAATATTGAATTTTGAGAACAGGCCTTATGTTTGTACCATAAGCTCTTACAGCAAGGTTATTTCCATTTAGTGTAATGGACAGATGTTTACAAGTCAGATATAATTATCTGGGCATAAGGGATGTACACCGGATATAATCGTGCTCTAAGAGCTCATGGTAGGGGCACAAACCACAAATCCTGGAAGCCTTACATTTGACTTGCAGAACTATCATGGTTCCACTGGGACAGAAAGACGGAGCCATCCAGGACCAAGAGCACTATCCCATTCATCAAAGCGGTATCATGATGGCGTTGACACGGTCCCAAATAACTTATCAAGTACTGATTCGATTACTTATAAAGTCTTTTTATTGATAGGAAGCTGCACCATCTAATAGGTGTTGCTAACATCGAATCATACTACTTACTCAAGGACAATGCACGGTTTCTGTATAGAATAGGCCACGTGAGCGAAACCGGGGGAACAAGCAAGATTTGAATGAATACATAGAAAGAAAGGCATAGAATTCATTGCATGATCTAATTTCTCCTAGCCAGTTTCATCATCGGACTATAAAACGTACGGCGATGCGCCATCGGTATATGGTGGACATCCCACCCATATGCACTAAACGTTTTGGAAATATCTTCATTGCGGTTCCCTGTCGAAGTCTGTGTTTTCCGATAGCTACAACCTCGGGGTCTTTAAGACAAGAGTGAATAGGTTACTTCTAGGCAAACGTGCTACACTGTCAACCATATCATCACTTAGGTGTGATGGTGGTCAAGCGCGAAACTATATATAAAAAAAATGATCAAAAAGGCTCAGCTGGCTTCCAAAAAGTTGGGGATCCTTGCGAAGGTGAGAAAGTACTTCAAGCCGGAACAGCTGCTCAACTTGTATCAAGCGCAAGTTTGATCGTGCATGGAGTACTGTTCTCACCTCTGGGACGGTTCTGCCAAATACCAGCTTGATGCACTAGAGTTGATCGAAAAGCGAGCCAAGAGACTTATCGGCAATGAGGCACTGGTCAAATCAAAGCTCCAGAGCCTTGAACATCATCGCCGAGTTGTCAGCTTGTCGGTTTTTTATCGGTTACATTTCGGGGAGTGTGCGATGGAATTGCATGATTTAATTCCGCCCAGCCCGTTCCATCATCGGACAACCAGACGCACGGCGATGCGTCATCGGTACATGGTGGACATCCCACCCATACGCACAAAACGTTTTGGGGACACTTTTATTATGCGTACAGCTAAGGAGTGGAATTCCCTGCCGGAGTCTGTGTTTCCCGATAGCTACAATCTAGGGGTCTTTAAATCAAGAGTGAATAGGTTACTTCTAGGCAAGCGTGCTTCACCGTCGACCACATCATCGCTTACCATCAGGTGAGATAGTGGTCAAGCGCGAGCCTATTTACAATAAAAAAAAAAAAAAAACTGACCTGCAGCATGCACCACCAGTCCGACGGTGGCTGTGACGTTCTTCTCCACGGGATTGCTTTGGTCATTGTACCTGGAAGACATTTGGTCCACCAGCAGCATGAACACAAACCCTGAAACAACACTAGTATTATGCTCGACCTCGAAAATGGTTTACCATTACAAGTTAGATACTTTCAACCTTATACTCCATTTGAATTTAAAGCTTTTTAAACACTTCATACAGTCCGTTCAATGGCATACAAAAAAGGCTTATAACAAATTTGAACAAAAACACAAAAAGTTGTAAGTTCTAATTCTATTCTGTAAACATAACGATGACATAA
Organism: Orthosia gracilis; assembly: GCA_947562075.1. Classification (NCBI taxonomy): domain Eukaryota; kingdom Metazoa; phylum Arthropoda; class Insecta; order Lepidoptera; family Noctuidae; genus Orthosia; species Orthosia gracilis. The sequence continues at coordinate 10,690,256 of OX387267.1, forward strand.
AAAGCCAAAACCAATTGTTTATTACAGCTGCCATTTGTCGTATCACCAATGCAATAGAATGCAATAAAGCGTAGATATTAGTAGCCATTAAGCTTAGAGTATAAAACCTAGTTGGTAGGATATTAAGCTTACAGTGTAAAACTTTGTAAGAGAATGAGCATTGGCATAGGCAGAGGTGTCTCATCCCGTACAAAGAAACCGTGCCGACATACTGTACTGATTATTTTTTGTACATCGTTCGCGTTCGGTTCCGTTCCACGGATAAAGATGGTGATCTATCGATCGCCATGGAACGGAACCGAATGCTATCGATTAACAAAAAATAATCAGTATAATCACATGAAAACCGCTAGTTATGTCGGCACGGTTTCTTTGTACCTATGGGATGAGGCGTCTGTATGCTAGTATTATATTATCTGTGGCATAGGTCTTCTCTTCTCTCTATCTATTCAGTAGACAAGACTTTCACATGCGGGCACAGTCTACAATTAGTTTACAATAGGTCTAAAGTTATTTTAAATGGAATATAATTTTTGACTTGATGCAAATAGGCATTGTGCTACACTTCTTATAATATTTTACAGATACTGTTGACATCATAACATTTATATTAATATAGTATTCAGTAGGGATTATTGGTTTGCTTTATGCCTAATTCCCCTTTTGGAGTACACCTAAAGGACCACCAATGTAGACCAGCAGAAACTGGGTTCCCTCGAAGATATGAGACCCCCAATTCTGATGTTCATTTGGCACCAAATTGTTCCATAACAGCTGTGTGAATGGCCACACCAATCAGTAAAATGCTTGGGGACCAAAACAAAAAATGAGAAAAACTTACCTAAGACAAGAGATATGCCAATAACAGAATGGAGGTCATCTTCATGTGCTGGTGGTTCGGCTGTAAAGTCCTTCGTCACCACTGTCGGGTGAGAGCGCTCACTGAACAGGGATCGGACACCCTCAGGGATTATAACTGCGAGAGCTGTGCCAACAAGGAGACCCGCACCAAATACTGTTACCTTTTGGAGCTTGTCCTAAAACAAACAAACATAAAAATGTTTCTTTATAATATTACCACTCATTGCATATCTGAATAGGTAGGCACTGGCATGTATTACATCCACAGTGTTGGCAAGTTAATTCTAAGTATTGATTTTTATATATAAACATCTTTATATTCATAGATTCTGCCAAACTGTGAAATAGTTTGTTGATTGATATATCTAAGTGTTGTAACTTTAGCGCATCGACCATACAGCCCCTGTTACAGGCTGTATGGTCGATGCTTTAGCGTATCCTCTAGGTAATGCAAAACATCACATACTAAGCTGCTTGTAAGTTTAGAATTAATGCTCAGCTTACGAGGCAGTCAAAAATTAAATTTGGTCTCGGTTTATCAATCATATGGTAATGCAGACAAGAATAAGACTTGTATCAGTTTGGTCGATGCTTTCTTATTATACTAAGTGTTTTTAATCCTATATCAAATAGCAAAGTGTAAATTATTTTAAATTGCTTAATACTTTTAAATCATTTCAAATGAATTGAAACCATAATGTCGAAACTACAATGTTGCAAAAGACGTTACACTTCCCTTTCTCTATTTCTTCTAATATTAACAAGCTGCAATTGGTAGAACCTGTAGTGAACTACATATTCACCCAATGATTTGCAGTATATCTATTTGAGCTGCGATCAGCAATATTTTTTATCAAATTAAACAAGCTAAACTAAGTAGACTAAAACGTAATTCACGGATGGTCCTAATTTTACCTTATTTTTATCCTATTCATGAGCTTGGACTTCAAATAAATGGCTTACCTCGGACATGGTCACGTTCAAGGGTATGCTTCCAGCAACATAGGATCCCACTAACATCACCAAAGCAAGCAAAATGAGAACCCAAGTTCCATCCATTCTTGCGAATTTTATTTTAAATTTACAACGTAACTGTACGATTGACACGGAACGTATGACTTGAAAGCTATAGTTCTTAGCTATCGCATGTTTAATTTACATGGTCCGGTTGATTAATATCTTCGTTTACTGATAATTTCATAGTCTTGTTTCGACATTCAATACTTTTGCTTGTATTGAACACTTTGACAACACGACAAACAGCTTTTTTTTTACTACACGAATATGCCTGTTTTTAGGCACTTGTCTTTTTGCATCAGTGTTGCCAGATTTGTCAAGCCCTAAATCGCTGAAAACTTTGTCGCAAGTAGCCTAATTTCATTCGATTATCTACTCTGCTTGACAAGATTTTGACACATGACATACCAGCCGAGTTGACATCGACAGGTTGTTGCAAATAACGTCATGAAATTGAAGCGTCATGAAGTTGTTGCAAATAACGTCATGAACTTTCAACATTTGAATTTATTCAGAAAAATAAGCTTACGCAGCTATTTTACGCAGTTAAATTGTATAAAATATATATTTTTCGATGTTGAGGTCGCTTAAACCACGTCAGCAAAATCTGTACAAAATACGAATTAATACACCTTTCTAAACGGCTTTATACGTCTGTGAAGGGTACACAATTTATATTTGCTCAAAATATGTGCATAAAAAAACTTTTCGCTTGCTGAAAAAAATGCAAAAGGACAAAATAAAGATATACTCATTTTATTTGCGCCCTTATGAACCAAATTTTTCATACATAAGTTAATAAAAAAACTCTGGAAATATTTTCTTAAAATTTTGATGCAACCTTGCAACATGACATTTCTTTAGTGTTGTTTTTTTGTGATGTCATTATCGATTACAAATTACATTCAGCCTAATCGCTTAAGTGTATCAAACGATTATTTTATATTATTTCGATCGACTTCATTTATATAAATGAGTGATTTTCAAAAATGTATTTTTTTTAAATTAGAACAAACCGGTTTACAGGCATAACATACAATAACAACTTATAGGCTTATAGTAATAACTGTAATAAAAGTATTTTGAGAAAAATATCTTATTCGCGGCTAATTTCGCGCCGAATTTTCTATTACGTACAAGAATTCAAAATTCAAATTCGGAATGCGGTCGGTATTAAAAATATTTTATCAGATACATTTTAGTATAAAAGAGAGTTTTACCTTGATCTTTTCAGAAGGTTTTATACAGAATGACCAGTATATATACGAGTATGGCTCTGATGATAAGTAGGGGTAGGAAGGAACACATTGGCCGAATCCTTACGAAGCCAGCTGTTATGGCACGGTTGTCAATCGAGAAAGGGACGAAAATTAAAATCCAAGATGGCGACCAAACAATTTATCGTATAATCTCCGACACTTAAGTTGGAAAAAGTCGTTAGATGCGCAGAAGTCGTTTTTTAGGTATCTTTGGTAGTGAAGCGGAACGCGGGAAACGTTTAGGACCGTTCCGAGCGCGCGATTGGTTGATCAGTTGACACAAGGATCGACTGATCAATCGTATCGCGTCCACGTTCCGGTTGCTCTGGTTGGGTAGTTGGTCAGTTCGCGGCATACGCGCGAACTTATCCCCACTACGCCAAAACCTTGCCAATTTAGGTGCCGGGCACTATAATGGAAGTCATTAACATAATAACGAGGGACCACCCTCGAAAATTATGTTAATGACTTCCATCCATCAAATTCATTCAAAATAAATCTAAGAGCATTACGACAACATAAAACATACATAAGTATAAGGGCTAGCACAGTCTCTTAATTCACAAATTAAAACTATACGTCATATTCTAAAAGATTTTCTATGTCTCCTTGGGTTCTATTACCGCAAATTCTAAATCCAAGATGGCAGCTATCTCAGGTTGTTTAGTTTTCTATAATTTCGATTTTAAAACCCGTATTCGCTTTTAGTGGCAATTAAAATAACAGCAACGTCGATAACACACTGGCATCATAGAAACAATAAATCTATGTCAAGTCTATGACGTTGAAGAAAAATTTTAATGAAATCAATTGCCAATCGGCCATTCGTATTATATTTTACCGCGAACTTAAGTTAATTCGAAAAAAGTATAGAATGGTAGACGTTAGAATTTTTGAAATTATTGATGTTCATACAGAGGACATTACAAAAAAAAGCAAATAAAAGGTTTAAAGTGGTTAAGTGACCGATTATTTTTGATTAGGTATCTCTTAGTTCAGACGCCCGTGGATGTTTCAAAGTTCCTTTTGAAAATAATTAAGTGTTTTAATGTTTTTCACTCTATTAGTTAGTTTGATATTATGAAAATAGAAGTAAGACAGTGCATTATAACATTTATGACAGCTTGTAAGTATTTTAAGGGGTTCACCGTACCTATTGACTTCAAGTTCACAAAATGTAAGTACTTTCCTAACTTTAAAATGCATTACTTTGCTTACCTACTGTAGTTTTCAATCTATACTATAATAAGTATTATAAAGAGGTTAAGTTTATGAGGTTGTGTCTGGATCTACTAAACAGATCTAGATGAAATTTGGCATGGAGAAAATTTGAGACCTTAAGAAGGACATAGGATAGTTTGTATTCCCTTGGGATGATATAACACTTTACGCGGGACCGAAACCGCTTGCAGAAGCTAGTCATTTCATAATATTACAAAGGAAATTTGTATAAAGTAGATACCCACCTTATTTTGGTGTAAGATGAGTATATATTAGATTATAAATAATGTGGTTCTTTGAAAAATATTACGCAGAAACCATTTTACAGCGATGTTCTTTTGTTTTTTCAATTAAGATCTGTTTGGGGACGTGCGTTGTGGTTTATAACAGAAAACAAAACACAACCTTTTTCAAAAACTTCAGAAAAACCAAAAATAAAAACCTTTGTTTACAATCTTAGAGCTTTTGTACAACAAGTAAAATTTTAAAAGCTCCGGACACATTTTTATTGAATGCTACATATTATTTTATCTAGTAGTACGCGCTTCGATCTACTGTCTCTTGAACACGTAATTATGACACGATATCTTGCGAAAACACCCCGATTCAATCAGTAAAACGCTCATAAATTACTAACTTTCATACATCCAAAAGCAACCATTTAGCTGGCACGGGGAGGGGGACACTTGACTCCAACAAAAATTAGCCATTTAAAGCTTAAATTTTACGCAAACGGATCCCTGAATCGAAAAATGGTTTTCACAGACCCGTAACATTTTTAATAAAAAAAGTATTCACGAAAAAAAAACGCAAATCGCCTCTAACGCCATCTATATCCGTGGAACGGAACCGATGGCGATCGATGTTTTTAGAAAAATAATCAGTTTAATCAGATGAAAAACGCTAGTTACGTCGCTCGGCACGGTTTCTTTGTATAGGATGAGGCATCTGTATGCTAGTATTATATTATCTGTGGTTCTGTTCATAACTCTTTGGAAAAGATTTTTTTTAAATCTCTGGAAATTAAATAGCTGCCACCCATGCAAAGCCAGGTTGGATCGCTTGTCTTAGATGGTTCTAAGTTTTGAACCTTTGTTAAACGTGACAATGTTCTAATTCCATCACATCAAAATTTGTTATGGAGCTTTTTATTACTTGATATCAATCTTGGGGACGTAATCAGTATCTATACTAATATTATAAAGCTGAAGAGTGTGTTTGTTTGTTTGAACGCGCTAATCTCAGGAACTCCTGATTGGAATTGAAAAATTCTTTTTGTGTTGGATAGTCCATCTATCGAGGAAGGTTATAGGCTATATAACGTCACGCTACGACTAGCTGGAGCGGAGCATAAATGAAAAATGTTGCAAAAACGGGCAAAATTGATCATTTTTGGGAGCTTCCGTTGCGTGCGCTGCGTAAACGGTATAAGTTACGCAACAATCATGTATGTAGGGAAGGTAGGATAGGGCAGGTAGGTAGGTAGCCAGTTGACAGGAGCGAAGCCGCGTGGGACAACTAGTTTATTATAATTTTGTACATGCAGGTGAAGCCGCTGACAACAGGTAGTTACATTATATGGCAATGCATGTTTATTGTGAGTTGTGTAATTGGAGCGATGAAGACTTGGAATAATCTAGTACACTTCATTTTATATTAAGTGATGTACAGATTACTATAAAGTCCTAATCTATGTATAATTTAGAACTTTATAGTTTGCCCGCAGTTGGGTAAATATGTGAAAAATGGAACATACGATTTCAAAATTACTACATAACCTAACATCACACTTATATTCCGTGTAGGTTAAGGCAGAGGTGTAAATAGTACACCAGGTTGTTATAAATCCAGACTCCGGGCTGTTACTGAGATTCAAGATTCGAATTGATTGTTGTCCTAGGAATCTAACCTAGGACCGCATGCTCAGAAGTAGTGCTTGAGACCACTAGACCAATGAGTTGCAATAAAAAATCATAAATTAAACAAAGGTAATATTATTTAATGAAAAAATTGAATAAGTAATATTAAATAAAGGCTTGTGTTTAAACACCGCCCAAAAAAGTACCTATTTTACTACCAAAAAAATTCTAAACGGTTACCAAAATGGATAAATGGTCACCAAATAACGTTTCCTAAAATATTATGAAATAAATCCATTTTTTCGTATTATTGACTGCCAAAAAAATATATGGACGCCTTTAAAATACACTTTAGACCAAATATTATATATTGTCACTACTTAGATGTTACCAATTATGTAATACCATGACTTCTAATTTGGTCATTTTTGTTAGGCTAAAAAAGCTAACGATCGCTAGAATATTTCCCAAATATCAATTAATATACTGGGGTTCCCAGACGTACGTCGCTTATTTATCGTTATATGGAATTCGCTAAATATATTGAGGTTCAAGGTTCAAGTACGATTAGTACTCTGGCAACATAGTCGACGGAGCCCCGCTGCGCGGGGCTCCTATTTCCGTCCGCAGGGTCTAAAGTAACCTAACACGAACGAGATGACGGGAGCCGAGTTCGCTCGCTTTGCTCGCTCACTTCAGCTCCCGTCATCTCGTTCGAACCTAACCTGTCCGTGTCGGGGTGCCCTAAGCTCCCGAGCTTAGGGCACCCGTAAGCGAGCGTAAGATTTTTGGTAGTAATATTAATCTTTGAGTTGGATAGAATTTGGTGACCGTTGATCCATTTTAGGAACCAAAAATAATATTTGTGCGAGGTTTGCGATTTTTCTGATGTTATTTTATTTATTTTGGATCATAATATTATATACTTTAGGGCCCTTTTAATAAAGTCAATTGATTTTTTTTGGAGTTGTTTATTTTTTTTGGTGCCTAAGCTTAGAGTCTTAAAAATATTTTTGGTGACCGTCTAAATTATACCCTTAAATAAATAAATAATAATATTTATGTTACCGTAATAAATTTTGAATAAATAATATTTATTGAAGTATATGATAGATCTCTGGAACCAATGCAATTTTTAGGGTTCCGTAGGTACCCAATGGGTAAAAACGGGACTTTATTACTAAGACTCCACGATCCGTCTGTCTGTCCGTCTGTAACCAGGCTGTATCTCATGAACCGTGACAGCTAGAAAGTTGAAATTTTCACAGATGATGTATTTCTGTTATAACAACAAATACTAAAAACAGAATAAATTAAATATTTAAGTGGGGTTCCCATATAACAAACGTGATTTTTTTGCCGTTTTTTGCGATAGTGGTACGGAACTCTTCGTGTGCGAGTCCGACTCGCTCTTGGCCAGATTTTTTATTTATTTTCCATTTAAAAGTTGATAGACTTAGACATAGGCTACACAGGAAACAAGATGAATTTTATGTTTGCTTGTTTATGTGGTTTTAAAAGTTTATCTCTGGAAGTACACATTTCTTTACAAAAATTCTGATGGGAAGGTACCTACATTATTGCTGAATGTCATCTTAATCTTAACTAATAATATAAAGAGGTGAAATTGCATATTTGTTTGTAATGGATTATCTCTTGCTGTTATACTCTGTTACGAAAATTCTTTTACTGCTAGTATGTTACTCCTCGCTGAGTGTCATGGATTACCTTTAGCCGCGAAAAATGTACCTAATGGGTCCTGTGGAGCTGGTCACGAGAGTGAAGCAAAGTGGTAAATACTTTTTTGGTTTTACTGCAGGTGTATGCAGGCATTTTATCAAAAACCATCCTAATAAGAATCGGGCTCGCGCAACAGGGGTTCCAACCTACCAAAAATATTATCAATATCTTCCGAATTAAGCTAAAAGATATTTTAATGTTATTTATAAGTATTACCTATACTTAATATCAAAAATTTATTATTAAAAAAAAATATAACAGAAGTGGTAATTGTTGGGTTAAACCCAAGGCAACCAGAGGTTTTCAGGGCGGTCGGCAGACCGGCAAGCTACTTGATACATTAATATTATGACGCGTTATCAAAATAGCTGTTCGTCGACATGCTATTATTGACTGTGTAGCTCCTTGTAGGTAAAGCACAGCGTGATGATCATCAAATATTAGTCAGCATGTCGACGTTGTGGCATTTTATCTCTTATAATAAACGCGCGGTAAAATGCTGAAAAATAGACGGAACCCGCCAATAGTGCTGTATTGCTTATCCATAACTACCTTTAAAAACTTTACCTTTAATATTCTTGCAAAGTTTAAACAGATTCCTTTCAGCAATCTTTGCGTAAAGCTTGGTCATACATCATTATCATCCACAGCCCGATTCGCCCATCGCTGGGCAAAGGCCTCTCTTTTCCCACGTTAATCTCCACGCCCCTGTGGCAACCTTAACCATACATACATACAGACGAGCATACAAAAATAAAATAATAGATTTTCGGCCGTTTTCTGCGACTATTTCTTATTCCCAAGCTGTAAATAAATCTACAACTGTAACGGATCGTACTGACAAAATTGTTACGATGCACTTCCATAATTGTTCAAATATAAACATTAGCCTCTAATTATTTTGCTTAATGTCACAAATTAATTTTATGTAAATAAATAAACATAAAGTTCTGAAGTTGCACTTACTTTTTTTTTTTTCATAGAGGGTGATAAAAAGTAGAGTGACCACCTCGGGAGCAACACTGTTTTAAGCTCGAGTGACGTACTTTGAATCCCTCGCTGCACTCAGGATTCTACTTTAGAACACCTCGTTACGCTCGGGATTCTACTCTAGAATCATTCGCTCTGCTCTGGATTCAAAGAAACACTCTCGCCTTTAAAATAGTTGTTTGCTCCCTAGGTAAACAAACTACTATTTTAAATCAACATTTATAGTGATCTTCATTATGATACAGCTTAAAAGACGTCAGAAATCAGAAATCAGAAATATTTATTTGTGATACATAGGTACAGTGGTTGGTCATGGTTTATGTAAGAGTGCGCTATGATCAGCCTATTATAGGCATACAAACATTATGAATTACAATTTTTTACAACAGTCAAGTCAACATGTCAAAATATTTTTAAGTAAATGTCAAAACAAATTGGGGTGAATAATTAATTACGGTTTGAATTATTACAATAATGTCAAAAGCAGATTACATAGTACAATAATTACAATTAGGAGATGATGTCAAAATTTGTCTAATAAAAAATCTGATACCCTATAATAACATTTTTGGCACAGCATACTTCTCATTTTTTGTTTAAATAAATTACAAATTAGTTTTTTTAACTCTGCTGGCAATTTATTAAATATAACTGGTGCCATGTGAAAGACACTTTTATACATTAAGGCAGTAAAAAAAAAAAATCGATGAAAGGAGGCTTCAATATTTGCGCATGCTCAAATCTGTGGTATGTGACGTGTTTCCCAACTGGATGCAATGGGGATTGGTTTGCAAAACGTCTAGTTGATATGAAATCATTCGTTTCTTATCCAGTCACCTAAAATCGTCGCCAAGACTGGTTAACAAGCGGTGACCTTCCACTTACAAGATTCTTCAGATTGTCTTGTTCTTCCAATCTCTTCACTCAACGACTCGCAATGTTTCTATAGAAGTTAAAGAAAATCTTTTCACATATTTGATACTAGCCATCCATTGATTTACTTATTTAAAACGATAAAATAATTATCCATAATAACAGATCATCACACCAACCGTAAAAATAACTTACACTTAAGACGGTTTTATTGGAGATTTGAGAAACAAGCCCCGTGCAATACAAGGAATATTTGCCCTGGCTGCACAACTTATATTTAATAACATTTTGAATACAGATATATAAAACACCACTGGTGGTAGTAACCCAAACGCTCGCATCTAAGATCACCAACCAACAAAGTAATAACCTTTAACCGTCATATCTCTAACTCTTTTTAACCGACTTTCCAAAAAAAAAGGCGAAGCTGCTGTATTGCTTATCCATTAACTACCTTTAAAAACTTTACCATTAATATTCTTGCAAAGTTTAAACAGATTCCTTTCAGCAATCTTTGCGTAAAGCTTGGTCATGCATCATTATCATCTACAAGCCCGATTCGCCCATCGCTGGGCACAGGCCTCTCTTTTCCTACGTTAATCTCCACGCACCTGTGGCAACCTTAACCATACATACATACAGAGGAGCATACAAAAAATATTCAATGTACAGTTTTAGCTGCTTTACGATATTAATGCATTAACAGATTGAACATTTACCCTCAGTTTCCTTAAATTATCGCAGAATTAATGTGACAAATTGTCAAGCACGCGTTAACTGCTGTGATTGGTTGAATTCATTTTCAACAGCCAATCACAGCAGATAACGCGTGCTTGACAATTTGCTACATTAATTCTGCGATAATTTTGAGCTGGGAAACTGAGGGTTAAACATATCAGACTAACACAAGCTTGAATGGTACTAAAGTTGTCAAAAAATAAAAGGCCTGTTTTGACAGCTATAAGAATACTTAATACAAACAATACAAGGTATAATGTGTAAAAACGTAACGAAAGCCCGATAGTTAATAGCATTATGACGATGAACAACTACTAACTTATATATGATTTGTCATTTTTAGAGGGTAGACAATTAATATATTCCAACTCAAATATAAAGAAGATTTGCTAATAGTTTAGCAATGAATTGAAGAAACAAATGTAAAATACTTTATTAAAACATACAAAAACTTTAGCCGTCGGCAGTCAGATTCGATCTTACGGCGCCAGGGCGTAAGATATTATATGCAGCACGCTCGACTAATGCGCCACGCAGACGATTGTTAAATTAGCTAAATTTATGCTTTATATTCTCCGCACCATTAAAGTGACAAGAAATTGCAAGTGTGTGCGTAGACAACGGATTATTGTGAAGCAAACACTAATATTGGTGTGCCCTGCAAACCTACCTGATTTGCTTTGTGTACCTGACAGTGACAGGTAGTCTATAGAATACATACTGAAATATCAGTTAAATTAATGTAAATGTAATTATGCACAGTCCCTTACCTAAGACATAATTGCGGCATGAAAACAATGTTTTTATGTTCAATTTACTAAATGAATCTGAATAGTAAAAACATCCCGCGATGCGATGATCAGTGAGGTTATGAAACTGAAATATCTCGTTCAGCGATGGTCGGTGTAGTAATGTGACTGAAAAATCTCGTGAGTGCGGTAAAGAGCGGCACTTTTCAGTAAAATCCCGTGCGGTGCGATGATCAGTGTGGTTATGAAACTGAAATATCTCGTTCAGCGATGATCGGTGTAGTAACGTGACTGAAAAATCTCGTGAGTGCGGTGAAGAGCGGCACTATTCAGTAAAAACCCATGCGGTGCGATGATCAGTGTGGTTATGAAACTGAAATATCTCGTTCAGCGATGATCGGTATAGTAACATGACTGAAAAATTTCGTGACTTGCAGTGATGAATGGCACTTTTCAGTGCGGTGCGATGATCAGTGTGGTTATGAAACTGAAATATCTCGTTCAGCGATGATCGGTGTAGTAACGTGACTGAAAAATCTCGTGAGTGCGGTGAAGAGCGGCACTATTCAGTAAAAACCCATGCGGTGCGATGATCAGTGTGGTTATGAAACTGAAATATCTCGTTCAGCGATGATCGGTATAGTAACATGACTGAAAAATTTCGTGACTTGCAGTGATGAATGGCACTTTTCAGTGCGGTGCGATGATCAGTGTGGTTATGAAACTGAAATATCTCGTTCAGCGATGATCGGTGTAGTAACGTGACTGAAAAATCTCGTGAGTTTGGTGATGAACGGCACTTTTCAGTGCGGTGCGATGATCAATGCGGTTATGAAACTGAAAAATTTCGAACAACGGTGATCAGTGTAGTAACGTGACTGAAAAATCTCGTGTGTATGGGTGATACGAGTAAGTGCCACTTTTCAGTAGTTATATAGCAGTAACAATGTGCTGTCTATCAAACTGAAAGATGCCTCACTATTTAATATTATTATATCCGTATAATATTTATCCCACAATTATTTGGGACTGATCATAATGTACAGAAACATTTTTGAATGTAGTTGTTTAGCTTAAGCTTGGCAATAATTGCAACCAATGTCTTTGTACGAACCGGAACAATAAAATTTGTACCATCACGGTCACAAGTGCAGTAGCAATCTCAAAAAGCACAGCAAAACTGTATGTCTTACGACCTTTTATAAATACTTCGCGCTTAGATACACACGCGTATGTTTTACTATTACTCTTTTATTGTGGAACTGGTGAATGGTAGTGCGGTAATCATGAGCATACACAAAAAATACATACATACAGCCGTACATAGAGCTTCGCCTTATTTTTTAGAAAGTCGGTTAAAAAGAGTCAGAGATATGACGGTTAAAGGTATTACGTTGTTGGTTGGTGATCTTAGATGCGAGCGTTTGGGTTATTACCACCAGTGGTGTTTTATATATCTGTATTCAAAATGTTATTAAATATAAGTTGTGCAGCCAGGGCAAATATTCCTTGTATTGCACTGGGCTTGTTTCTCAAATCTCCAATAAAACCGTCTTAAATGTAAGTTTTTTTTCGGATGGGGTGATGATCTGTTATTATGCATAATTATTTTATCGTTTTAAATAAGTAAATCAATGGATGGCTAGTATCAAATATGTGAAAAGATTTTTTTTTACTTCTATAGGAACATTACGAGTTGTTGATTGAAGAGATTGGAAGAACAAGAGAATCTGAAGAATCTTGTAAGTGGAAGGTCACCGCTTGTTAACCAGTTTTGGCGACGATTTTTGGGGAATGAATAAGAAACGAATGATTTCATATCAACTAGACGTTTGGCAAACCAATCCCCATGGCATACAGTTGGGAAACATGTCACATACCACAGATTTGAGCATGCGCAAATATTGAAGCCTCCTTTCATCGACATCTTTTTAGCTGTATCATAATGAAGATCACACTGAATGTTGATTTAAAATAGTAGATTGTTTACCTAGGGAGCAAACAACTATTTTAAAGGCGAGAGTGTTTCTTTGAATCCAGAGCAGAGCGAATGATTCTAGAGTAGAATCCCGAGCGTAACGAGGTGTTCTAAAGTAGAATCCTGAGTGCAGCGAGGGATCCAAAGTACGTCACTCGAGCTTAAAACAGTGTTGCTCCCGAGGTGGTCACTCTACTTTTTATCACCTCTATGAGAAAATAAGTAGGTAAGTGCAACTTCTGAACCTTATGTTTATTTATTTACATAAAATTAAGAACCATAAGACATTAAGCAAAATAATTAGAGGCTAATGTTTATATTTGAACAATTATGGAAGTGCATCGTAACAATTTTGTCAGTACGATCCGTTACAGTTGTAGATTTATTTACAGCTTGGAAATAAGAAATAGTCGCAGAAAACGGCCGAAAAACTATTCTTTTATTTTTGTATGCTCGTCTGTATGTATGTATGGTTAAGGTTGCCACAGGGGCGTGGAGATTAACGTGGGAAAAGAGAGGCCTGTGCCCAGCGATGGGCGAATCGGGCTGTGGATGATAATGATGTATGACCAAGCTTTACGCAAAGATTGCTGGAAGGAATCTGTTTAAACTTTGCAAGAATATTAAAGGTAAAGTTTTTAAAGGTAGTTAATGGATAAGCAATACAGCACTAATGGCGGGTTCCGTCTATTTTTCGGCATTTTACCTCGCGTTTATTATAAGAGATAAAATGCCACAACGACGACATGCTGACTAATATTGATGATCATCACGCTGTGCTTTACCTACAAATAGCTACACAGTCAATAATTGCATGTCGACGAACGGCTATTTTGATAACGCGTCATACATAAGATTAAAGTATCAAGTAGCTTGCCGGTCTGCCAACCGCCCTGAAAGCCTCTGATTGCCTTGGGTTTAACCCAACAATTACCACTTTTGTTATATTTTTTTTAAATAATAAATTTTTGATATTAAGTACAGGTAATACTTACTTATAAATAACATTAAAATATCTTTTAGCATATTTCGGCAGATATTGATAATAATTTTGGTAGACTGGCACCCTTGGTGCGCGAGCCCGATTCTTATTAGGCTGTTTTTTGATAAAATGCCTGCATACACCTACAGTAAAACCAGTAAAGTATTTACCACTTTGCTTCACTCTCGTGACCAGCTCCACAGGACCCATTAGGTAAATTTTTCGCGACTAAAAGTAATCCATGACACTCAACGAGGAGTAGCTTTCTAGCAGTAAAAGAATTTTCGTAACAGAGTATAACAGCAAGAGATAATCCATTACAAACAAATATGCAATTTCACCTCTTTATATTATTAGTTAAGATAAAGATGACATTCAGCAATAATGTAGGTACCTTCCCATCAGAATTTTTGTAAACGAATATGTATTTCCAGATATTAACTTTTAAAACCACATAAACAAGCAAACATAAAATTCATCTTGTTTCCTGTGTAGCCTATGTCTAAGTCTATCAACTTTTAATAGGAAAATCAATAAAAAATCTGGCCAAGTGCGAGTCGGACTCGCACGCAAAGGGTTCCGTACCACTATCGCAAAAAACGGCAAAAAATCACGTATGTTGTATGGGAGCCCCAGTTAAATATTTAATTTATTATGTTTTTAGTATTTGTTGTTATAGCAGCAACAGAAATACATCATCTGTGAAAATTTCAACTTTCTAGCTATCACGGTACATGAGATACAGCCTGGTTACACACGGACAGACAGACGGATCGTGGAGTCTTAGTAATAAAGTCCCGTTTTTACCCTTTGGGTACGGTACTCTAAAAATTGCATTGGTTCCAGAGATCTATCATATACTTCAATAAATATTATTTATTCAAAATTTATTACGGTAACATAAATATTATTATTTATTTATTTAATATAACTTATTAAATTTTTTCATTAAAAAATATTACCTTTGTTTAATTTATGATTTATTATTGCAACTCATTGGTCTAGAGGTCTCAAGCATTACCTACTTCACAACAATCTATTCGAATCTTGAATCTCAGTAACAGGCTGGAGTCTGGATTTATAACAACCTGGTGTACTATTTACACCTCTGCCTAAACCTACACGGAATATAAGTGTGATGTTGGGTTATGTAGTGGTTTTGAATTCGTTGGTTCCATTTTCCACAAATTTACCCAACTGCGGAAAAACTATAAAGTCCTAAATTATACATAGATAAGGACTTTATAGTAATCTGTACATCACTTAATATACAATGAAGTGTACTAGATTATTCCAAGTCTTCATCGCTCCTGTTGTTAGCGGCTTCACCTGCATGTACAAAATTATAATAAACTAGCTGTCCCACGCGGCTTCGCTCCCGTCAACTGGCTACCTACCTACCCTACCCTACCTTCCCTTCATACATGATTGTTGCTTGAAGCTCTCAAAAAGGAACAATTTTGCCCGTTTTTGCAACATTTTTCATTTATGCTCCGCTCCTATTAGTCGTAGCGTGACGTAGATAGCCTATAACCTTTCTCGATAGATGGACTATCCAACACAAAAAGAATTTTTCAATTCCAATCAGTAGTTTCTGAGATAAGCGCGTTCAAACAAACAAACCAACAAACTCTTCAGCTTTATAATATTAGTATAGATACTGATTACGTCCCCAAGATTGATATCAAGTAATAAAAAGCTCCATAACAAATTTTGATGTGATGGAATTAGAACATTGTCACGTTTAACAAAGGTTCAAAACTTAGAACCATCTAAGACTAGCGATCCACCCTGGCTTTGCATGGGTGGCAGCTATTTAATTTCCAGAGATTTAAAAAAAATCTTTTCCAAAGAGTTATGAACAGAACCACAGATAATATAATACTAGCATACAGATGCCTCATCCCATACAAAGAAACCGTGCCGACGTAACTAGCGTTTTTCATCTGATTAAACTGATTATTTTTCTAAGAACATCGATCGCCATCGGTTCCGTTCCACGGATATAGATGGCGTTAAAGGCGATTTGCAAGTAAAAGGGTTGACTCGGTTCTTTAATACTTTTTTTAGTAAAAATATTACGGGTCTGTGAAAACCATTTTTCGATTCAGGGATCCGTTTGCGTAAAATTTAGCTTTAAATGGCTAATTTTTGTAGGATTCATATGGCATTCCCCTCCGTGCTACCTAAATGGTTGCTTTTGGATGTATGTAAGTTAGTAAGCTATGAGCGTTTTACTGATTGAATCGGGGTGTTTTCGCAAGATATCGTGTCATAATTACGTGTTCTCAATAGACTGTAGATCGAAGCGCGTACTACTAGATAAAATATGTAGCATTCAATAAAAATGTGTCCGGAGCTTTTAAAATTTTACTTGTTGTACAAAAGCTCTAAGATTGTAAACAAAGGTTTTTGTTTTTGGTTTTTCTGAAGTTTTTGAAAAAGTTTGTGTTTTGTTTTCTGTTATAAACCTCAACGCACGTCCCCAAACACATCGTAATTGAAAAAAATGAAAAAACATCGCTGTAAAATGGTTTCTATGTAATATTGTTCAAAGAACCACATTATTTATGTTCTAATATGTACTCATCTTAGACTAAAGTAAGGTGTTTATCTACTTCATAAACATTTCCTTTGTAATATTATGAAATTACAAGCTTCTGCCCGCGGTTTCGGCCGCGTAAAGTGTTTTATCATCCCAAGGGAATAAAAACTTTGTGAACTTGAAGTCAATAGGTACGGTGAACCCCTTAAAATACTTACAAGCGGTCGTAAATGTTATCATGCACTGTCTTACTTCCATTTTCATAATAACAAACTAATAGAGTAAAAAAAATTAAAATATTTTAAGTTTTTCAAAAGGAACCTTGAAACTTCCAAGGGCGTCTGAACTAAAAGGTACCTAATCAAAAATAATCGGTCACTTAACAACTTTAAACCTATTATTTATTTTTGTAATGTCCTTTGTATGAACATCAATAATTATAAAAATGTTAACGTCTACCATTCTATACTTTTTTCGAATTAAGTTCGCGGTAAAATATAATACGAATGGCCGATTGACGATTGATTTCATTATTTTTTTTCTCGAAACAGCCGTGTTCGGTGAGGACCTGCCTCAGGCGGAAGGTGAGGACGCTATGACGTCTCTCAAGCCACTCCTCAAAGAGAGGCAATATATTAGCCGCCGCAATTGATGTTCTCCGCCCTGGGGGGACGGATGGGTTTGTCAGACTCCTACTGACTAAAAACCACTCTCGTGTTCCATCTATCACTTATGCCGAACTTTCGCGACAACGTACGTCGCAATGGTAAACTTTCGCAGTAACGTACATCGCAGTAAAGAACTTTCGTGATAACGTACTTCGCAATGATAAACTTTCGCAGGTACGTACATCGCAGTAATGAAATTTCGTGATAACGTACTTCGCAATGGTAAACTTTCGCAGTAACGTACATCGCAGTAAAGAACTTTCGTGATAACGTACTACGCAATGGTAAACTTTCGTAGTAACATACATCGCAGTAAAGAACTTTCGCAACAACGAACGTCACGATAGTAAACTTTCGCAGTAACGTACATCGCGGTAATGAACTTCGCAACAATGGGGTAAACCCAACATTTAGAATTCAAAATGTAAGTTTTTGTAAACTACACTCACGATATGAAAATCAAGTCGTAGATTTTTGGTTTTTCGTACGAATGAAGCTTTCCTATCGGGTCATCGATTCACGGTACAGGAGATACAAAAGGTGCTTTTTTCGCTCCACCCTAATGGGTAGGTATTCTTTTGTAATAATATTGTAGGAGTCACAGCTCACCTGCGTATTTTTTGAAGTGACAGCCGTGACAGGCTGACAGACGTCAACCAACAGCATTTTTATTGGCCTGCAATTCCTGTGGCCTAATCAGTAGCTCGCTTATTTATAAATTAGATGTGATGATGAAATGGAATGTTTGCGCCTAACGTCGGTTGAATTTGTGACGTGCTTGCGGGTAGGGAGAGAAACTCCAGACGTTTAGGGCGGCACAATGCCTTGGTATCGGGTGTGAGTGAGACCGCCACACCTCACCTGCGTTTTTTTTGAAGTGACAGCCGTGACAGGCTGACAGACGTCAATCAACAGCTTTTATATTGGCCTGCAACTCCTGTGCGGCTCTCTTTTCCTTCACACCATTCATCGGCAGTGGCAGCGGCAGCGGCAGCAGGCAGGCTACTCTCAGACGTCCGAACCCAGGTATTTGTGCTTTACCTAACCCTATAGTAGGCGAGTCACCTTCACTTCATCCGCCCGGAGGACACGGTGGAGCACACAGTCGAGGTGTGCCCTGCTTGGGCGGAGCACCGCCGTGCCCTCGTGGGGGCGATCGGCGGCGGAGACCTCTCGCGCCGGGCCTTGGTTCAGGCCATGGTCCGGAGTGAGGAGAAGTGGCAGGCGGTCGCCTCCTTCTGCGAAGCAGTAATGCTAGCAAAGGAGGAGGCCGACCGCATCAGGCAACGGTGCCCTCGCCGCCGCCGCCGGGATCTCAATCCCGATATCCAGCCATCGTAGACGCGGGCTCGTGGACAGCGAGCCATGGGTAGCTCGCTGTCCGATCGTCCAGTAACTACCCGGACCGAGCCAAGGCGTCGACGGCGCGCACTGTTCCCGCGCGCCTCAAGGAGTTGTCAGCAAAGAGAGGGGCCTAGCTGGGTCGAAGCCTACCGGGGTTCGGGGTTATCCGAAAGGAAGTAGAGCCCCGGTATGAAGGCTAGAAGGAACGGCGCGGGGTTTTTAGTCAGTACAAGTCTGACACTATCTCCCGCTCCACCCAAGAGCGGGATTTGTCATAAGATGATTTTCCCGGTCGACAAAAAAAAAAAAAAAATCCTTCACTTCATCCAAAATCGCTTTTCATCTTCCTTTCTCTCGATACCAGCCATTCGCGTATCTGCGTTGCGTCTTAACCAGCGCAACCAACTGGTACATTTTGAAACTCCTGAACTATTTTTAAATTCTAACTATTAACTATGATATTTTATTTTTAATACAAGATTTTATTCATCAATACACAACTTTTAAAGTTAATTTCATACTGCATGAAGATTTTCTTCAACAAACTAAAGATATTCATGATACGTTTGATTTTCAAACATTTAACTATATTATTTGTCAAGGCGATTACTTCATTTCATCTTTCAATGATACGATAACTAGTAAAATGTACTGGGAGTCTATAAAAGATACTAGGAGTCTAAAAAAACATAAAGTCTGTAGATATGGATGACAATAAATTCAACCCTCTACGCAATACTTCATACATACCTAGATCTTCCCGGCGATATAAAATTGAAAAAGGCTGTTGTAAATGTAAAAACATAGATTATTTTTGTAGGGCAAAGAGTATGAACCATCGACCAATCACATAGACGGTAATCCACATCGCGTCTTTCTTCTCGTTATATGATTTGTCGAATTTTCATAATCTTTGCCCTTTCCTTGTTACGAATTCATTACACAATAAGACTGCGGGTATCATCGTACGCAATACATGCAAATTAACTTAAATTTGGTGGTATTTCCTTTTCTATAGCGGAACTAGGGTGCACTTACCCTAGTTCCGCTATTCCAGTGAATGAATACCTATTCAAGGAATCATCGAACTTCAATAAATTCTTACAGTATGTTGCCTCTAAAGGATACGGTGCAAAGGTATATTAGGTTGGGGAAAAAGTCTTCGCATTATAGTATGTATGAATTTGTAATAAAATCTCTTTGGCTATACTATTTGTATCTGGCTGGTTTTGGTATCATTGAAAGTTTAAATTTTAAAGAACATAATTCCAAATTCAAATTAGGAAAATGTGTGATTTTCATTTGTTTGTCGTACTGTCAAGATGAGTGAATCTATGCGATATTTATGGACCTGCCATATGTTAAAATGTACTCTGTGGGACCTCCAGTGTCTGTGATAGTAGCACAAATTTGGTTTAAGCGTTTTCAATCCGGAAATTTTGATGTCAAAGATGCACGTCGCTCTGGTCGCCCTATTACGGATAAAATGGATGCAATTTTTGAAAAAGTGGAACAAGATATCAGTAGTTACGACGTAGCTGAAGAACTGGGAATTGACCGCAAAACAGTTTTGGTGCATTTGAAAAAACTGGGTACACAAGAAAGCTCGATATTTGGGTACCTCACGAGCTCACTGAAAGAAACCTAATGAACCGTGTACTCATTTGTGATTCTTTATTACGACGTAATGAAACCGAATCATTTTTGAAGAAGCTGATAACTGGTGATGAAAAGTGAATCACGTACGACAAGAACGTGCGAAAAAGGTCGTGGTCAAAGGCCGGTCAGGCTTCACAGACTGTGACGAAACCCGGATTAACTCGCAAGAAGGTGATGCTGTGTGTGTGTGGTGGGATTGGAAGGGCATTATTCATTATGAGCTGTTATCACCAGGCAGGACCATCGATTCTGAACTCTATTATGAACAACTGATGAGATTAAAGCAAGCAGTTGAGAGAAAGCGGCCGGAATTAATCAACAGAAGGGGTGTGGTTTTTAATCATGATAACGCTAGACCTCACACATCTTTAGCCACTCAGCAAAAATTAAGAGAGTTTGGCTGGGAGGTAATAATGCATCCGCCTAATAGTATTGACCTTGCACCTTCGGATTTTCACCTGTTTCGGTCTCTTCAGATTTGAGGCAGTGTCAGGTTAACATCACGAGAGGACCAAAACCAAAACGGTGCCAAAACCACTTGTCGCGGTATTTTGATCAGAAGTCCCAAAATTTCTATAGCAATGGGATCATATCCCTACCTACAAGATGGCAAAAAGTTATCGAACAAAATGGTACCTACATACTTTAGTTAAATGTAAATAAACTATATTAAAAAATCTTTTAAATTTTATTAAAAAATACGAAGAAACTTTTGCCCCTACCTATTATTTTGGTAATAAGGATATAATATATCCTTATTATTCAAAAATATTTTTAACCGACTTACCAAAAAGGAGGTGGTTCTATGTTCGACTTCTTGTATGTTTTTTTTTTTTGTGTATGTTCACCGATATCTCCGTCAATTGTGGACCGATTCTGAAAATTCTTTTTTGTTTGTTAGAGTATGTTTCGAAATTGGTCCCATTTTAATTTGGTGAAGATCTGATGAAGAACTTTGGAGATATACAGCAGAACTCTTCAATAAATGACGGCAAATCTCTCGGGATTGCTGCAACCGCATGTCTGTTTATTGTTTATACCATTTCATAACATAACATCACGCCAGTACGCTCTAAAGGGGTACATAGATGTGTACAGTTCACCTTGATACACTCTCATTTCACCGGTTATGATCAAGTTTCATGGAATTCGGATAATCTATTCTTGCTATATTGCTTAATAGATACAACTAAAAAGTGAAAAATAAAAATCTTTTTTACAAAAAAAATACTAACGACTTCCAACAAAAAACACTACAAGGTGAAAAATAACTTTCTTTTTCGAAGTCGGTGTCCATAACGAAAAAAATTGGTACCTACCACAGACACCGACTTCGAAAAAGAAAGTTATTTTTCACTTTGTAGTGTTTTATTTGGAAGTCGGTATTATTTTTTTTGTAAAAAAGATTTTTTATTTATGTTGGGTTTATGACATAACCTGTATAATATTTTAAATATTTAGCAATATATTAAAAAAATACCCTAAAACTCCAGTGAATGAACGAAAATTTCTAGTAAATAAACTGAATAAAACTAGTAAATGAACACAATTTTACATACAGAAAAATCCTTATTATTATAAAAAATGCGGTCCAACAATCGGTTAAATAAACAAACATAAATGCTCTGCCACAAAATCTGTGACAAACATTAACAAACATATTTTTTTACAAATCTTCTAATCATTATAAATCCATATTAGGCATAGCGTTAATATCTTTTTATTCAAGGCAAATATAAGTAAATTATTTTATATATTTAAGTACGTTATATCAAAATTAAAATTAAAAACCAGTATCTAATTAAAAAGGTAACAATAATTGTAAACTTAGACGTAAATGTTAAGACAAACTTAATTTAAAAAGGACGTCCACTGAAGGACATAGGCCTGCCCTGAGTGTCAACATCTCGATGGTCCTGCGTGGTTCGCATCCAGCAGATGCCCGCAGCTCTGACAAAGGCATCGTTCCACCTAAAGCAGCGGCCACCCACTGCAGAACTTTTCGGTCCCGTTGACCATTCACTCTGCAAGCAAGCCAAAGTTTGGCAATCCTTCGGAATATGTCGGTCACCATGGTTCTCTTTCGGATGTCTTCATTTATAATTCGAGCATAGCGCTCCCCATTGCCCTTTGGGTGACTTTAAGCCTTGATGAGGGCCATTGTGTGCGACCACGTATCGATGCCATATGTCATCACTGGCAACACTCACTGGTCATAGACTTTTTTCTTGAGACACGGTGGTATGTTGGAGAAGAAGATACCGCGCAACTCTCCGAATGCCTCCTAGCCGGGTCGGATTCGGTGATCGACCTCTTTCTCGAAGTTGGCCCTACCCAACTGGATTTTTTGCCCTAGGTAAACATCGTCCACAACTTCGATTGTAAAGTCTCCGATTTTGATAGGAGTGATTGTAAAGTGGGCATTAAACATGTTCGTTTTGTCATAATTAATTTTAAGACCCACTTGAGGTCATAAAGCATTGCACTGAGGTCCTCCACAGTCTTAGCCATGACTATCTATATCGTCGGTAAACCAAAGGAGTGATGTACCGCCATTGAAGTTGATGCCTAGCTCTCTCCAGTCCCGAATCTTGAAGACATACTCCAGTGCAGCGGTGAACAGTTTCGGAGATGTGACGTCTCACACCTCACTCTGTTCCTGAAGTCGAACTGCCATGATGGCGCTTTTGTACAAACACTTCAATACCTCGATGTACCGGTGGTCGATTTGGCACCGTTAGAGAGACTGCAGTACAGCCCAAATCTAGATCAAATTGAAGGCTTTATCGTAGTCCATAAAGGCTAAGCAGAGGGGCAGGTTATACTCTTCGGTCTTCTGTATAACCTGCCGCAGCGTATGTTTTTGATCTACGGTGCTAAAGCGTTTTCGGCTTATTCGGGAGGCTGGAAATCGTCAAACCTGCACGCGAAATGACCTGTGAAGACTTTTGAAAACAACTTGTAGACATGGCTATTAAGTGAGAAGGGCCTATAATTCTTCAGTCGGCCATTGTCGCCCTTCTTAAAGGAGAATACCACCACACCCTTGCACCATGCATATGGCGTTTTTTCCTCGAGTATGACGGAATACTAGAGCCAATTCCAATGTTTCTTAGGTATATCGAAACCTGTCGTATTTATTTTTAGCGGAATCCATGGTATTCTAAAGGGACAGTAATGGAAAAAAAATATAATAATTTTAATTTATTGAGGTCTTAAAAGGATGAAATATAGCTCAAAATTTTGTGTTCATTTATTGGTCCTATCTTCATGACGAAAGCCAATATTTGAACATGATGAAAAATGTTTGAGATTTTATGAACCAATATGAACATACATATATTTTATGAACATACCTGTCCCAATACTGGCTTAAAGATCGGAAATCGATTTTTAAAACTACTACCAAACATGAATCTTATGGCGTAATTATAAATTATACATTTGAATAAAAATATGAAATTGACGTTTGTCCACTGTTCATTCACTGAATTTTAAACGTTTTTTAGTTCCAATTTACTTAAAACTGGCTAAAATGGCAATTAATTCGATTTGAGACCTACAGTGTAACGATCCTTTATTCGAATTAATAAATAACTTATAGTACATACTTCAATTACGGCTACAATGTAATATCAAAAATGTTGCGTCTTACCCGAGAGCTAAATTCTTGCCCGAACAAATACACAGTCACACCAACACTGCCAACTTTAAACGCTCGCCATTTTAATATGAACAGTAACTTATGAAATTAATTTTGCCACTCTAATAGAAAAAAATCGTGTGTATCAGAATGGCGGGTGTAATTTCCAGATTTGCCTAAATTTATTACAGTTATTTGGTACCTTCTGTGTACCTTTACGTACCTCTCTTGAAAATCTGTGTACCTACACCCGTATGATGATATTTAAAAAATTAGGTACACCCGCCATCCTGATGTCAGAACCGCGGGTGTACTGCTAACCAATATATGTAGCCAAGCGTACTGTTTATGTAAATTTGGTACCTCTTGTGTACCTGCAGATAAAAGTATTAAATAAACGAAATACTGTATATAATAAGATTGCTGCGAAAAATAAAAAAAATATTTTTTTATTACACGACGTTACTTTGTATTTTATAATACTAACTAATAATAGTAACGACGTCAAAGGATAATAACAATCTTCGGTAATTGAACCTAGAACCTCCATATTAAACATATTGCCAAGATACGTTTAATGTGTAATATCTTTAATAGTAATCCCAAACCTCCGTGTATCATTTAGTCACTGTTGCGTGTGTGACTATACCGGGAATCGGAAATGAAATTAACGGACACAATTTACACACAGACTCAGGACAGCACTTTAAATGTGATCCGCAAATTGTTGTTTTATGTGGAGATCAAACCCACAACTTCGTGTTCAGCAGTCGCGTAATACTGCGGTGGTGCGCGTAATGGTGCGTTGGGTAAAAATGTTTTACTTTCTTATTTTTAAATTTATGGAAATTACTCCGTTTTGTTCATTAGTTTGGGTGTGTTCATTCATTGGAGCACCTACCCTAATCTTCTCGTCTCGAATGGAAAGTTTCAGGTCGCTTCGGGAACAGTGAGTTCGAAAGTCGATTGTTCTGGAAGATTCTCGAATTATTTAGAACAGTATGGAACATTCTACGAGTAGAAACATATTCCGTGCTATATAAAGCACCACCAACAATTGGATTTCCTGTCTGAAAGAAAACCCTACAAGTATCAAAAAAATTCTAGAGCAAAAATTATGGAGACAGCTATATATAAGCAATCTCTACACATCGCAAGACTCCACCCAAGCAGAGCTATCGCTAATCTGGAATTCTACCACTCAGGTCAGATTTTCTACCCTTGAGATCTTGGAGAAAATGGAAGGCTTAAATCCGATAAAATCTGTGGACCGGATGGTATCCCAAACGAAGAAATCAAAACAGGTAGATTTCCACTGGCATTGCCTATACCTACCCTATTCAATACGACCATAGATGAAAAGAAATTACCCAAAGAGTGTGCCGAGTCCAACATAATATTACTATACTAGAAAAACCCTGCTGATATCGGTAATTACAGACCAATAGCAGTTTCGATGCAGTTGTTCAGATGTGTTTTGTATGTCAACTGCAATAAAACTGCAAATTTGCAGTTGAAATACAGTCTGTCTGTCTAGAGCCTTACCCCCGGTTGCCCATGTTTCGATTATCGCAGAATTAATGTAACAAATTGTCAAGCACGCGTTATCTGCTGTGATTGGTTGATTGAAATTTCAACAGCCAATCACAGCAGATAACGCGTGCTTGACAATTTGTCACATTAAATTTGCGATAATCGAAATGTGGGAAACCGGGGGTTAATCAGCTAGCTACTCGTAAAATAAATTTTGTGGTTATCCTCATGCACAACAGGAAAACATTTAACATGGCGAAATCAAAAACATTCTAAATAAAATATTATATAGGTACTCACGGTGTTGGAACAGTGGCTGCGACCGTGACTTACGAATTAATGGTTAGGTAAGGGTTCGCACCGACTTTTTTAATCATCAATGCTATAAATAACCTGAAATTTCGGGTTTCCAAGAATTCGAGGACATGTGATGTGACGCACATACCCGGTCCTCTCGCTGAGAAGAGGCCCGTATCCTAGTGGGAAATATTTTAGGCTGATTAATCAAGAATGAATGGGAAGGTAGATAAATTTAAATATTTGTTGTTACAACATTGAACTACATTCTTGCATGACAGATATACAATTCTCTCTAACAATGCTGGTCGGCGAATGTTCATTTTTCGTTATGAGAGGGTCTGTCAAATTTCTAGTCTCGGCGATCCCATACGGTCCTCGCATCACTGGTGTGGAACCACCTTCATTAAAGATCTATTTCATTGAAGAAAGTCATGAAGAACAATATGCAATATAAACTAGCAAATGACCCTAGAGCTAGATTGACCTGACACTATACCGAAGACATTTCGGTCGTCAGCTTGTATGAGATCAGGATGGCTCTGAAACAGCATAAGAACAACAAGGCACCGGGTGATGACGGAATTACGGCTGAACGCCTGAAGGCGGGTGGAAAACAAGTACTTAAGGCCCTTCAGAAGATGTTTGATTCCGTCACATTTGAGGAGAAAACGCCTCAGGCATAGTGCAGGGGTGTGGTGGTACTCTTCTTCAATAAAGGTGACAATGCCCTACTGAAGAACTATAGGCCCATCTCACTTCTTAGCCATGTCTACAAGCTGTTTTCAAGAGTCATCACGAATCGTCTCGCGCGCAGGTTTGACGAATTCCAGCCTCCCGAACAAACCGGATTCCGTAATGGCTTCAGCACCGTAGACTACATACATACGTTGCGCAGGCTATACAGAACACCGAAGAGCACAACCTGCCTCTCTGTTTAGCGTTTATAGACTACGAGAAAGCCTTCGATTCGAGACTTGGGCTGTACTACAGTCTCTCCAACGGCGTCAAATTGACTACCGGTCATCGAAGTGTTGAAGTGTTTCTACAAAAACGCCATCATTTCAGTTCGACTTCATTATCAGACCTCGGAACCCGTCCTTCTGCAGCGAGGTGTAAGATAGGGAGACATCATATCTCTGAAACTATTCACCGCTGCACTGGAGGGTGCCTTCAAGGTTCTGGACTGGAGAGGGCTAGGCATCAACGTCAATGGCGAGTATATCACTCACCTTCGGTTTGCTGACGATTTAGTGGTCATGGCTGAGACCATGGAGGATCTCAGTACAATGCTCGATGACCTCAGTAGAGCTTCCGAAAGAGTGGGTCTTAGGATGAACATGGACAAAACCAAGGTGATTTTAAATGCCCATGTTGCACCGACTCCTATCAAGGTCGGAGACTCTACACTCGAAGTTGTGGACGACTGTGTTGTGGACCTGGGGTAAAAGATCCAGTTGGGTAGGGCCAACTTCGAGAAAGAGGTCAACTGTCGAATCCGCCTCGGCTGGGCAGCGTTCAGGAAGTTGCGCGGTTTCTTCTCGTCCAATGTACCACAGTTTCTCAAGACGAAAGTCTATGACCAGTGTGTGTTGCCAGTGATAACATATAGCCCTGAGACATGGTCGCTCACAATGGGTCTCATCAGAAAGCTTACAGTCACCCAAAGGGCAATGGAGAGGGCTATGCTCAGAGTTTCCTTGCGTGAATGAATCAGAAATGTAAACATCCGCAAGAGAACCGGGGTTACCGACATAGACTGAAGAATTGTCATCTTTTTATCTGAGGAGCTTAACGTTATCCTCGGGGTTCCACAAGGACGTATACTAGGACTGCCGGCGTTTCATAATCATCATCATTATCTGCCTATTAATGTTCCCACTGCTAGGATACAGTCATCGTCTCTGTGATAGAGGGAATGACTCTAACCCACCACGTCGGCACATTGCGGATTTGTAAATCTCAGTCATTTCTTTGAATTTTTGGTTCTAGGACATGGCGAGGCAACTCACGATGATAGCTGCCGGTGTATGCACAATGGCAATCAAACATCCGATGACAACATTCGCGGGCGACAGAACAATAACAAGAAAAACCTTGTAATTAAGAGATATTTATAAAGAGGACATAATTAATGAGATAATAATTTAAGTGAGTCTGTGAAACCTCAGTTAGACGACGCGAACGCTTTCTTACGGCTGCCGCGCAGTGACCACGCGTTCCTCTTGCTTCGTGGCGAACGTGGATTCTATTTACTTAGTAAAACTATTCAAATTTCTCGGCGACATGGATCGGATCGGATTGGAGGGGAGCTTATATATATTTATACTAAATAATTATGAATTTCTGTCAGAATAATTAATTTCGAAAAAGATCGTATTGTAGATATTTTTTAGCAAAAGTCTGCCTCAACCCGACTGTTTACTATACCCTCTCGCGTCAGCTTTCAATTAGATAGGTATACCTAATAGCTAATACCTAGGTAGTACCTACTTAAGTGGTTATTATTTTTGTAGTCGATGTTTTTGGTGCACGGTAAAACTCTAATGAGTTTATGTTGGCATTAACTTTAATATATGAAATGTATGTGTTACTACTGATTAAATAAATAATAATTTAATACTACTCACTATTCGCGGCCACAAGCCTAATTTACAGTTGATATAAGAGGAAAATATTACTTATTTATTTTAATAACTAATATTAGCACATTAACAACACTGCCATCATCAAACTTGCATGTTATGACAGAATATGTTTTCTAATGATAAAGTTAATTTGTTTTTGGTTTCCTATTAAATTGCTCTCCAGAACTATCAAAGGATCTGGCTGATGTTATTTCTGAGTGTTCAAGAAGAAGTGGTTTCTCACTATAAGTGGACTATTGTGTGATACCAGGAGATACAGTTTACGGGCAAATATAACCATGTATGTATGTTTCTTTTGTTAACCGATTTCCCAAAAAGGAGGAGGTTCTGAATTCAGAGGTTTCAATTTTTTTTTCATATTTTTTAAGGTTATTTTGGGCACACTCCGTCGTATTGTTTGAAAGGATATACTCTCTATATATTGTGGTGTTCTGCTGTACATACCACCATCTTTTAGTCTATTTACGTTTTATAATATTATACAAATCACACCTTTATATCTTTTGAAATTGTTTCAACTCGTTTGACTTACTTTTATGTATTCTTTGATACTGTTAGCACCTGAAAAGCATACTTTTAGTAAATCTGATTGTTTTAATATGCTATAACTTATTTATATCGCTAATTTGTAAAATCTTAGAATTTTTTATACTCTGACATTTTTATCTGAATTGACATCTGTCTGTCCAATATTTTTTTTTATGTAATATTTTTCTTGGGGCTCGGCCACCCATAGAGTGGTGTCCCGTCGCCGCTCACTAACCGCCTGCCGCTGTCGCATTAAGCCTCGCGTGTCGGGCCGCAGCAGGTCCAGTCGACCACGCGACCGTCGTCCGAACATAAGCATTGCGGGCTCGCGACCAGTGGTACTATGTTCAGTGTTTCTATATGAGGATAGAAATTTACTGAGTGCCGTATTAACATTTTCGTTATCGACGGGCCTTTTTCAGTGCCCTCTTAACCAGTTTCATGGCATTTTCAGCCGCACCATTGCTCGATGGGTGATAGGTATGGTGCAACTAGGGTATGGCGAATACCGTTAATATCTAGGTATTTTTAAATTCTGCGGAAGAAAAAGATGGTCCATTGTCGCTAACAATTGTTGTGGGTAAGCCAAAACGCGCAAAAATTTTTCGTAAACAATCTATTACCACTGCAGCGGACGTATTTGAAACATGGTCAACCTCGATCCATTTCGTATGAGCATCAATAATAACTAAATAATAATTATTGTTGAATGGTTCTAAAAAATCTAAATTTAATCGTGACCATGGCTCCTCCGGCCACGGCCAGGAGTGTAGAGGTGCCGGGGCGGGCGCTGAGCGCTGCCACCGGCATGCGACGCACTCCTGTACTGTTCTCTCGATATCAACGTCCAATGTCTCGCACCAGACATAATTCCGCGCTATTTGCTTCATTTTTACGATTCCTGGGTGGCCGTCGTGCATTTCTTTCAAAATTGACATTCGTAATGATTTCGGAGTTATTACCCGGTAACCCCAAATCAGGCAGCCCTGATCTACAAAAATACTTTCCCTACGATTGAAATATGCTTTTTCAGTTTCATTATTACTATATTTTGGCCACCCGAACATTACGTAACCATATATTTTACTCAATAAAGAATCTTTTGCCGTCTCAATTTTAATGTCTTTAAAACTAAGTGGAAAATTTTCCTGCACAAAACTAAGGTAACTACAGTCACTGTCCTCACATTTGATTCTGCTTCTAGTAGAATTCAAAGTAAGACGAGATAGCGCATCGGCGCTACAATTTTGAACTGATATAATAAATTCGATTTTAAAATTATAAGCAGACAACTGGACAGCATTACGCTGTAGTGTAGTTACACTGGCGGCTGTCACGGGTATTCCTTTATTTGTCCCAAAGATATAACTCAATGGACGATGATCGCTACGCAAAGTAAACTGTCGCCCGTATAAGTACTGGTGGTGCTTGCGCACACCGAACACAATTGCGAGTGCCTCCTTGTCCAGCTGCGAGTAATTTTGCTTGGCGTCGTTAAGTGTACGCGACGCGCAACACACTACCGTCTGCGTACCGCTGTGCGAGCACGGCCCCCAGTCCGTATGCGCTACTATCCACTGATTCTTACTTTATGCAGATGACATGAAAATTTTTAAACGCATAAACAATGTCTATGACTGCTATGCTTTGCAACAAGATCTCGAAAGACTAGAAAATTATCGTCAGTCGAATAATCTGTATCTCAACGTATCTGAATGTTATGCAATTACGTTTTCTCGCAAATTCATCAGCATATCCCATACATATACTCTAAAGAACGATCAGATGAAACGAGTAGATTACATACGAGATTTGGGTGTGATACACGATTCCAAACTTACCTACGAGAAGCACATAGATCACATAGTAAATAAAGCTAACAAAGCCATGGGGTATCTAAAAAGAGCTTGTTCCCAGTTCACAGACATCAAAATCATCAAAATATTATACTGTTCTTTCGTCCGTAGCTCACTTGAATACTGCTCGCAGGTTTGGAATCCCATGTATGCCATCTATATCTCTAGATTGGAATCTGTCCAGCGTAACTTTACGCGATACCTGCAGTATAAGTTTAAAACCGGCAATCATAATTATGAGACGAGATGCAAAAGGTATCATTTACTGCCACTTAAAGAGAGAAGGAATATCTGATATCTCTCTCCTCGTCAAGTTAGCACAATCTTACATCGACGCCCCGCAACTTCTCTCCAAAATTAATTTACGCGCCCCTACTAGATCTGCTAGAATACCCTTTCTTCTTCTTAACGTCCCCCGCTGCTATACAAATTACAGACAGAATTCATTCTTTATAAGATGCGCAAAGTCATACAACAATTTGGTTGACTTTTCTGAACTTGACTTATTTACTACTAAGCCGAATGTATTCAATCGAATACTTACTAAACATTGGTTCGAATTGGTTCACTAACTGTTTTTCTTTAGCACTTAACTACGTATTATTTTTGACTGTATAATATTGTTTACGTACAGCGTCATTGTAATTTACTTTTCTTTATCGTTTTTTCTCTCCATCAAACATGCTCTTCATATTTAGCTGTTTAAATGCGAAAACATGTAATTAGTTTTTAGTTGCATAATTTGTTGTTGAATTTATAGTTGTTAGTACTGTTTGTTTTCCAGTTATAATAAAATAAAAATAAAATAAAAAATAAAAATAAGATCAACGGCAAAGTAGTATCGTAGTGTGCCAACACTGGTGCGCTGCTCAATACATTTTTCATTCGGCAAAAAGCATGCTCACACTCATAATTCCATTGCCATTTTATATTTTTTTTTATAAGTTGTACAACGGTTTCATTATGTCACTTATATTAGAACAAAACGTTGAGTAAAAATCAACAAGGTTTGTTGGAGATGGGGCTGCCCTGGGCTAATGGCTTCAATTTTGTTAGTATCCGTGTGCTGGCCATCTTTATCGATTTTATAACCTAAATAAGTTACACAATCCTTAAAAAATAACATTTACTAAAATTGATTCTTAATCCATTGTTTTAACCTTTCTAAGACTGCCCTCAAATTTTTTAAATGGGTAGTTTTATCCTTTCCAGTTACACATATGTCATCTGCAAACACAGCCGTTGAAGGCAAGCCACTCAATGTTTCCTCCATTATTTTCTGAAAGTTTTCTGGAATGCATTTTATTCCAAAAGGTACTCTTTTGTAAATGAACGTCCCGACATGAGTGGTAATTGCAGTCAGCGGCTGTGATTTTTGATCTAATGAACATTGTTGGAAAGCATTTGATAAATCAAGTTTTGTGTACTGTTCGCTGCTCCCCAAGGTTGCAAAAAGTTCTTCAATCCGCGGGACAATGAAAATCTTTTAGAATCGGATTAATTGTTATTTTATAATCTCCACATATTCTGATTGAGCCATTTGATTTAATAACTGGTACAATAGGCGTACCGTATTCTGACCTTTCTACTTCGTAAATAACTCCTTGTTCTAAGCGTTTGAGTTCGCTTTCGACTCGCGGGCGCAGTGCCAGTGGCAGCGGCTGCGCCTTAACAAACACTGGAGTTTTAACCTTGAGGTGCAGCGATACAGGTGACTTGAATGTTCCTAGCCCTTCTGCAAACACTTCAGGAAATTTGTCTCTCAAAGCTGTTGCTACCGAGTCCGATTCGCTAATATTGTGACATTCAACAATTTCTATTTTTAATTGCTTAATCCAGGTACGGCCCATTAAAGGCGGAACACCGTTTTCAATAATAAATAACAATAGCATAGCTGACTTGGAACCACAGATAACCATGACCACAATATAACCGAGGGTCTCGATAACGTCGCCCGTATAAGATCTCAGACATAACAACTTGGTTTGAATAGGTACATGTTTAAAATATTTATCATAAAAATGTTTCGAAATAGCCGATATTTTACTACCCGTGTCAATTTCAAATTTACACGGCACCCTTTCTACTACTAAATTCGCATAGTACGGTTCGTCACCGTCATTACTTGTAACCAAGTTAAAAAAATTACAGTCTTCATCGGAGTCCGTATCATTTAAAAACTACTGACCTTTGTTCTCCTTTACACTATTATGTTCACTTTTACCTTGGCACATCACTTTTAAATGGCCCTCTGGCCACACGCATCACACGTATAATTTTTAAAACGACACTTGCCGGCCACGTGGCCGGTCTTACCGCAACGCACACAAAGGCGTTGTGACGTCGTAGCCATGGGCGCCACGCCGGACCGCGCGTGCGCTTCGCCATTTCCGAACCGGTGCAGGCCCTCGCCGCCGCCGGCCGCTGCCACTGCGCGAGCCCCGCCAGCGCTCGCGCCGCCCGATGCGCATGCCGTACTCGCATGCCGCTCAGCTGCCTCGAGCGCCGTGGCCAACTCCACAGCCCTTTTTTTAGTTAATACTCTTTTCGGCAAACAATCTTGACCGCATCTCTTCGCTCTGTAAACCCGACACGAACTGATCGCGAAGGTTTTCTTCCAGGGCACTACCGAAGTTGCAAGTTTTAGCTAAATGTTTTGGACCATGTAGGTATACACGAATACTTTCTCCCTGCTGTTGCGTCCGCTGCCGAAAAATGTGACTCTCCGCTATTTCAGATCTCTCCGGCTCCAAATGATTCTTGACGAGTATAACTAATTCTTCGAACTTTTTTGTATCTGGTTCCGCGGGTGAACATAAATCACATATAAGATTATAGCACTCGGAACCCAAAAGCGTAACTACTTTTAGATTATCATCTATGCTATTTAACAATATAAATTGTTTTACGCGACGAATGTAACTGTCCCAATTTTGGCCTTCGATATTAAATGGTTCTATTTTTCCAATCGGCATTATGGCAAACAGAATTCAATTTAAGTACCGAACTTTCTAGACCGACTACGCCAATGTTATGGACACGTCAATGAAAGGCAGAGATCTGGTAACAACTGTTTTATTAAAACTAGGAACAACCCACATATATTTATTATCAAAGTACCGACATAACAAAAAGTATCCTATATGCTATTTCAGGCTATTGTCTATCTCTTTGCCAAATTTCATCCAGATCTGTTCAGCCGTTTGAGCATGAAGAAGTAACAAACATACAAACACACAAACAAATATTATACAAACGCACACACACGCTCACAAACTTTCACCTTTATAATGTTAAAATTAGTAATTAATTATAAATATAGTGTGAATGGGGTGGGGTTAAGTTTGGATCATCATCATCATTGTAGCCGAAAGACGTCCACTGCTGGACATAAGCCCCCCCAAGCGTCGCCACACTGATCGGTCCTGTGCGTTTCGCATCCACTGGACTGGCAGTCTTTGCCAGTTCGTCGCTCCACCTAGTGGAGCCCATCACGTGTTAGGATTTCTCGCGAGTGCTACTGTGCTTCAACTTGCAAAAAACGTAATAAAAACTAAAATTATTTCTATTACGATAAAGTGCGACCAGCCGCAAGTTAGTTATTAATTAATAACCAGAATAAGCTGGCTTTATATTGCTTTGAAACTCTACTCTAGGCAAGTCCAGCTCATAGTCCAGCGTTTAAAATGTTTATGGATGTTTTATCTTTCCACAGAACTACTCACTCATTGAAAGACCACGCCTCAACTGGAAGTCTCTAAGTTGTATTACTTAGATTATATCGTAGAGTAATTATTACAAGTTATAATAATATGGTCAGTGTGCGAGAGTTCCTCCTCGTGATCCTGGCAGTGGAGGGGCACGGCTATGGTAAGTTTTGTTTTATTTCGGGTGCCGTCTGATGCAGGCCAGCTGTTCTCAGTACTTCAGTAGTCACAAAGCATACACAGCTTCTCCGTAGCTGACGGCGCTGCAGCATAGCATCTTACGGTTTGGTCACGCTTGCGCGCTTACGAGCCTTCGCAAACTAGGGACTTTTTATCGGCCGATAGTTTCGTTGGATCGGGTTGCTAGCATATTGGGCCAACTGATCAGTTGAGTTGATCCAGAATGGGCAAACTAAACAACACACACATAATTGGCAAGAATGCGCGCGTCATTAAAGCGCCATCCTGATTTAGCAGTTAGCCGATAGTTGCCCATACAAAAGTTTGAAGGAAATCTTGTAGCTCATTAAACTCTTTTATCGGTGGACCGAATCGTTGTAATGTTTGCACTTGCATACAAATTAAAGGCCCGACCAAACTATCGGCAGATACAAAGTCTGTACTTTGGGGATTTTAACTTCTCTTAGTATAGTTCTCGCCAAACTCCTTGGCCGCCCTGAAGTTGGCTACAATGGCTGCGTGGTAGTAAATCTAATACAAAAACGGCACCGTGCCGCGCTTTGCGCATCTGAAAGCCAACTTTAGAGCGGCTCTGAAGCTTGGCGAGAACTATACTAACGTGTAGGCCATTGCAGGGGTAGTTATGACCGTCCACTGCTCGCCAAGTCTGCGCTATGCTCAGACGCGTAGCTGGGCAACTGATGTGGTACACCTCTCCGTGCACATCCTAAATAGCAGTGGACGATAGACTTTAACCGTTTGCTCTCAGTTCCAAACCCTTCGTTTCAAAAATGCCATTTTCTCGAAATGCCACTTTCCCAAAATACCATCTTCCCAAAATGCCACTGTAGCAGCTCCAACGCCGCCCGTTACGAACTAATGACATGACGTCAAACAAATCCTGCATTGCGCAAGCAAAGTTTTCGGCGTAATTTGAACACATACAACCGTCCGAAAATAACCGTTGGGCAGTTGCCCGGACCAGACAAAACACCCTCACTTCTCCCTTTTCTATGGAGGTTTGTGGGACTTTCCACCCTGTTTCGCACCACTTTCCCAAAAAACCATTTTGCCGAAATGCCACTTGCCCAAAATGTCATGATTTATTTATTTATTTATTATACGCTTTATTGTACACCATAAAATACATTAATAAAAAGAAACTTAAGTCTAATACACATACAATGGGCGGCCTTATCGCATACACTCTGCACCAAATTTAGGTATGTCACTTAACCGAGTGACTGAGCCAGTTCTAATTTCCGCTGGCTCGTCTCTTGTACAGACTGGCTCCATTCGCTCTGCTCGTAAAACTCTACTCGCTGGGTAGGCTAGTATTTGTACTTTTTTTTTTAAATTGTGTTCTCACCCTCAGCTATCCAACGGAGCTGTCTTACAATCCGCAGATGTCTTCGTCAACGATGTGCTTTCTCACGATTTTACGACTGTATTACACTTATTGTTTTAGTTGGGGCAGTCCAGCACACTTGGACCAGTCCGATAAAATTTGTGTACAAGGATGCTGATACATTTTTAAACACATACATCATTTTACGAAACATACCGCCGGGGGCTGAGCGCTACGCGCTGTATTATAGAGCTGGTAAGATTGTTTTCTCAGAAATGTAGTCCTGTCAAGTTATTAGAATTAATTGACAATTGTGATAAAATCCGCTACGAAACCGTATGAGAATTTGAACATTTATTTATTTTGTATTATTTACACATTTTCTATGTATGTATTGTAAAAGGTTTTTCAATAAGGGCGGGTAGATGTTGAAATGAAATAAAACAAGCTGTGTGTGAGGTATTAACTTATCTTTTTTTATTTGAATGGCCCACTTGTGCCAATAAGTGTGGAATATGACATCGTTTAAATTCCCGCCTCGGCCATTTGCAGTGGCACGGATACGAGTGGTCCAATTTTCAATGATACTTCTTCATAGATCCGACTGAATTTGAGCGATAGCCTGTGTTATGTTCACTTTTAGGGCATCGGGTAAATTGTGGTGTGTTTTCATAGATCTGCGACTTCAAGAAACTCTACAAGAAAATGTCTAGCGGGGTCAAATCACCTTGGTGGCCAATTCACATCACCCTTACGAAGGATAACCTTACTCTCAAATCGCTCATGCAGAATGTTAATCGTGGCGACCGCTATGTGCCACGTAGCGACGTCCTGTTGGTACCACATGTCGTTTAGGACCATATGGTTCAATTTGGGGCATAAAAAAATCTTATCAACGTTCTGTAGCGCTCGCCGTTGACGGTGACAGCTCACCAGCGTAGTTTTCGAAAAAGTACGGACCAATGACGCCGCCGGCCCAAAATCCACACCAAATGGTAACTTTTATTTATTTATTTAAACTTCATGTACAATAGTGGTACATAGGCGGACTTAATGCCACAAGGCATTCTCTACCAGTCAACCTTTGGGTTAAAAAGGACAACTTTGTGAAATAGGTAAAAAATATTAGTAATACACATATACAAATAAATTAATACATAAATATTAATAATACGTATATACAGTGTATAAAATACTTAATTAACTATTGACTACAAACATATACACTTAAACCAAAAAATACTCACTAACTAGACCTCAAAAAATATACTAAACTAAAATATGGCGTCAAAAAACTCCTCCACATCGTTATCTACTGGTAATGTACCCAAAAGACTGGCAGCATTGCCACGTTGTATGGCAATGCTTATTCTCTGACCAAGGTAAAAGCCAGCCCTTGGGTCACGCGAAGTGTCAACTAGGCGTTTGGATAGATCTTTAAACAACGCATGAGCACTCGGACCCCACGGACCAAGAGTTTCAACCCCAAACGGCTCGAAAATATAACTACCGATGAGGTTATTATATTTCCGCCGCTTGAGGTTCTCTGCAGCCGCAGCGGCAGCGCCAGCACAGCACGACGAGCTAGGAAGATGGGATGGCGCAAGAGTATCGACACAAGTAGCGTCCCACACTAAAGGCCTACCCATCTTTCATGGAAACAAAGACATCCCGTCCGGTCTTTTGCCATCGTCACGTGCCAGGCCATGGGGTTCCAATACGGCCGGAACGCCGACGGTGACGAGAGCACGTCGGATGATGTCGTTTAAATTTCCGTGACGCGCTATGCGACCGGCACTTCGGCTGCATGAAAAACCATGGTGACCGAGGCTGTTGACAACTTCGCCACAGTGACAACGATGAGAAGTACAACAGGGAGGGCCAAGACGTAGGGAAGCAGCGAGGCGGAAAGTAGTGACGTCAAACAAGGTGCCTATGTCCGACGACGGTAGCGCGTGAAGCCAGAGGCCCGACTCCCACTCACCTACAGCCAGCAGGCGAGCGCGCTCGGCAGGGGTGGCAGAAGTGGCAATTTGGTGCTCCTGAACTGCTCTGCAGAGCGGCTCATCCCACCGTCTCTGGGATGATGGGTAGTCGGGGAGATTACAATTCGGGCAAGCGAGTCTCCAAGCATCAATAGCCTCGGTGAAGCACGGCACATCAAAATTAATCAGTATGGGTGCTAAGATATTCCTGATTAATTTCTCAGTACCGTGGACCGAGGATATAAATGACGGTAAACTAATACTAGAAATTTTGCGGACGCCGAGGCCTCCCATACGGATGGGAAGAGTAGCTTGAGCCCAAGCTCGGTCGTCCATGGCCACATTTAAAATTAAAGTTAGAGTATGACGGATAATTTTGTCCATTTTTTCTAAAAGAGGAGGGTGCTTCCATAGATGGGAAGCCCGAAGGAAATATGTCAATTTGGGGCCAAAACAACAAAAGCGAGTTATGGTGATATCCGAATGCATGTTAATTTGGAGCAATCTTTCCGAAATGTTGTTGAAATTTTGAATTTTTTTTTCAATAAAATCGGGAAAAGAATCATCGAAGACTGGGGACCCAAGGAGACGAAGAGAGCTTTTTTCAATAATTTTGATTTCAGGGGCTATTTTATTGAATTTTGAAAGTGTAACTTGTCTGTCGGTACTGTCAGATAAAAATAACTCACATTTAGAAAAATTTAGATCCAGTCCTATAGAATGTAGTTGGTGTTTTAAAAATTGCAGGTCATCTAAAACTGTGTCTACATCGCCTCCCAGGGTTCCATCATCGAGATACCAAACGTTAAATTTTGAATTTAGCTGTCGAATAATTGGGTGAATAGCCAGACTGAAGATCACTGGCCCGAGAGGGTCACCTTGTTGACAGCCAACAGCAGATTCCAGAAGGTTGTCCCGATAAAGTAATTTAGATGGATGCCTATAACATTGCCAAAGAAAACTAAAAATTTTAGGTATTTATTTTTTAGTTTCTGCCAGCAAGGTGTCCCTATTAACCGAATTAAATGCATTTTTAATATCAACCTTCAGGATGACCTCTCCTTTGCCAGAATTTAGATAGGTCGATAATGCATGTACGGCAGCCTCACAGCCCCCTTTGGAGCCGTAACCAAGCTGCAGGGGCTGAAATTTATCCGAAACTACCTCACCATACAATTTACAGCAAATCTTAGCTGCCATACGCCGGTAAGTAGTTCCTACGGCAATGGGACGAATCCCGCCACCCCTCTTGCGCAGGGCACATAAATTGGCCCCGTACAAGATGTCGATGAGGGACTCGTTTACCTTACCGGAAAGCATAAGGTTCATCAGAGCTGTAAGATACTTCAAGAGCAACTCACCAGCTTCCCCAGCGCCTGAACACATAAGATCTTTTAAGTGCTGAGGACTCAGGCCGTCGAGGCCGCCAGCAGAGCCACTCCGGAAGGAACACACGGCTCTAATCACCTCTCGATCTGTAATGGTGAGGGTATTAATATCAGGATCGGGGGGGTCGGGAAAAGAAAGACCATCCACTGGGGCAGGGTGTTTGCTCTCCAGAGCTGCAAGAGTATCTGGTGAACACGGCGCCACCACATCACTACTAAAAATAATCCTGGCTGCTCCGCTAATATCACCTTCCCCTAATTTCGATTCGACCAGATGGGATATACCTCTTGAAGAGGTAAACCTCTGTGTCGATAATTTTGAATCCAAATTATGGGCCGAAATGTTACAATTTTCTTTAATTTGTGACGTTAACGTCTTTTTGCTAGCCAAATTCTTTTGCACGTTTAAAATTCTATAAGGGAAGGTGAGAAGTTGTTCCCAAGCACTTTGTGAGTTCTCCCGGACAGCAAGGCGGATGCAACCTGCAAGATGTTGTGCCACTAGAGGTCTTGCGCCGCGGGGAACTCGTGATAATACACATATACAAATAAAATAAACTAATAAATACCAATAAAAAAAAACGAGAAACCTGTTAATAATTATTATAACTAAACTTCTGACTCTAGATAAGAGCTATTTAGTCTGACTCAAATAGAGGTCACGAACTTTTCTTTTAAAAGAGACTTTGCTTTCAGCCTTTTTAATGCTAAAGGGTAGCGCATTCCAGAGCTTTATTGTTGAGACAGCGTAAGAATTGGACATAAAACCGGTGCGGTGTGAAGGAATTTGGAGGAGTAGATTTTGATGATGCATTATCGCCTGATGAACCTCGCTTGGGTTGGTGTCGTCCCATATACGGCAAATCTCCTTGTTAATATAGCCATTCATCCAAAAATGCGCTTTGTCGCTAAAGATGTTTTTTCATCGCGCAATGCGCACTACGTTTGTACTAACGAACACTTTGATAAAGATTTAAAGTTTTATCATATGGACGTCTTGTTCAATCATCTTACTTGCCATGGTGATTTGGCATAAGTAACTGAATAATAAACAAAAGATTTCAAAATTAACCCGCACCAATTGAAAAATCTTTATATTTGGGAATTGGCAAGCTTAGCGTAGATGTTATACCAACAGCTGTATCATGGACCGACGACTTTTATAAAACGGCTAAAACTAAGAGAATCGGTTTTGTGACGGAACTTGAGAGAAGCCTGTGTCCAGCTGAGGTCCTCTACTCGAAATCGAAATACAATGAAAGTTCGAAAATCATTGCTCGATTGTATCTATTTGGAACCGACAAATGATGACAGTGACAGTTCATGACTCGATGCATCAAAATCTCGAGTAGGTTATGTACCCGTTCTGTAAACTAATTGACAATTCTTATCAATTACAGGAGGTTTGCACGTAGATGATTGTATACTAACAGACGGTTTGATTCATTTCACAAAGCCATTGGACGGATATAGGTTTACGCTTGACATTCAATTACTTATTTTTAACAATATGCTCTGTTCCAATAAAAGAATCATGTACGGCAAGAAGGATACGAGTGCAGACATATTTGGTAAGTACCACTATATTAATTTAGGTTCGCGTGACGACATGATGCGAGTCAATGCGATGCATCCTGGTTATGAGGATGGCAGCGCAGAGCAAACGTGCTATTTGTTGCGACTTTGTTTGTAATTAATTTGTTTTCCATATATGATAATCATTAATTCCAGGAATACTGTGTGTATTCCTTACATAAAAGATTATATTCAACTCTATTGAGCATATGCACGTGTATCTATCTAGCTTCGTGTGACTGGCAAATAGCGTAGCTGACGTGAAGTGACGTGGGCAAGTCTCTCCGTGCTCATGCTCCGTAGCAGTGGGTGGTCGACCTTAGGATTTCTTTCTATTAATTGGCATGGTACCCAAACTAAACATGCTTTGTGAACCAGCCGGATACGCCGGATCGCATGCCTTATCACGAAATATCTACAAATACGCTAGGTTAAAACGTACATCAATAATTCAATATGTAGGGTGTGTTGCTGAACAGTGCCACATACACTGAACCATGTTGAACAGTGAACCAACCACATACACTGAACCAACGTCATATTTAAAAATATGATACAGTTTGACCAACCAAAAAGGTTCATTAAATGAATACACTGTTTTTTTATACCATCGAAAAGTTGGGTTGTTAATTACCTGAAAAAGTATGATAACTTTAAGTTGTTTTTGTTAGAAGCAACATTTTTTTTTTGTATTTTGTAAGGAAAAAATTAAAGATGCTTATCAAAAATTATGTCGTTTTTTTCCAGAAATAACCATGTTTTTCAGTGAAAACTACCCATAGTAAACAGTGAGCCGAATTTTATTTTCTGAAAAAATCTTCGTTACGGTTTTGATTTGTTCCTCGAGCTTTCTATTAACTAAAACTAAAAAAAAACCTTTTGAAATTACCGAACCGATGACACCAAACCGAAATTATTAGCTTTATTTTCCGGCCAGCTATATAACTTAGAAGAAAGGTTGGTTCGCTGTTCAACACACATCCTATACTTTTGATCATGGATCGCGGTCGGGGAAGAATGAGTAGGTAGAAAATGTTTGGCAGAAAAATCTGCTTAGTAAATTCACAAATCTTTGAATTCGTTCTTTCATTACATCAGATCTTGAAGGTTCTCCCCTGTTCCTGATGCAGGCATTCTTTGGCACGTGGTTTAGGCACTTAGCCTAAACCACGTCATCTAGATTGAAGCACACTGAAGAGTTGTCTGCTCAACACAGGTAGGTATCAAAGCACTAAGCGTTTTTTTTATGTTTCAGATAATAATAGTTTTGGCGCCAAATGTTTGGGTTATGTTGGCGTATCTTGTAATATTACTGTTGATTTCGAGAATAAATGCCAAGGTACCAACCCAATATAACTTTACACATTTAATTTAACTATAATTGACGCTATGCCACACGAACTTTATAAACGAAGGCGTCAGCCCAGTCAGTGATTGTATTGTAGCTATGTGAATGTCATGAGACGCTCCGTTCATGATGTGGCGTGACATACGCGTGGGGATCCGGTGTTCTATAAATTATAAGATTCTATAAACTAAAATTTTTGACGTGGCTGGCCGGCGACCCGACTCCCGGCTCCGCATTGCGTAATTCACATGCATCAAATTCTCACGTTTACTATGTATATATGCCAGCGATGCATCGCACTCTTCTGGCGGACTGGAAATGGCGTGATACCTTCGAACATGTGAGAACAATGCAGTTGTGCCAGATAAAATAGTACTAGCAAAAAATCTAAAATTTCCATTGTCTACTCGAATATAACCCCAAATTCTATGGGTCAAATTTGTTGAAAATTAGTTCTAGTGCTATCCATTTCTAAGTACCTATTATGAGAGGGTATCTAATGATAAACAGATATGAGTTTCAAATTTTATTGTTATTATTTTAAACCAAATATATGTTTTGAGAGCTTTATAAAAAGTAAAGAGGTAGAGGGTGGCCCTCATTACAATATACAGGTATTTTTTTAGTTTTTCAAGTAGGCGTGCATGGCCAAATCCGAAATTAAGTATGAGGAATAGCGACAAACACTAAAAGGAGTTACGAGGACGATTTTGATGAAAACTAAAACCGCATCATTGGATTTTTGATAAATAAATATCGAAAGGAAACGAACCCGTTGATTTTGAAAAAAAAATTACATGCTGTATTATAACACAATTCGATAGTGTCGTTAATAAAGATCACATTCTGTGAACAACTTCAAAAACGCATTCTGTATAGTCTAAGATTATCAAGTAGATATTGGATTTAAATAGTAGATTGTTTACCTAGGGAGCAAACAACTATTTTAAAGGCGAGAGTGTTTTCTTTGATTCCAGAGCGGAGCGAAGGATTCTAGAGTAGAATCTCGAGCATAGCGAGGGGTTCTATAGTAGAATCCTGAGTGAAGCGAGGGATTCAAAGTACGACACTCGAGCTTAAAACAGTGTTGCTCCCTAGGTGGTCACTCTACTTTTTGTCACCCTCTATGAGAAAATAAGTAAGTGCAACTTATGAACAAGAACGTTATGTTTATTTATTTACATTAAACTAAGAATCATAAGACATAAAAGAAAATAATTAGAGGCTAATGTTTATATTTGAACAATTATGAAAGTGCATCCTAACAATTTTATTAGTACCATCCGTAACAGTTGTAGATTTATTTACAGCTTGGGAATTAGAAATAGTCTCAGAAAACAGTGTCTAAGGATGTAGTTTTTGAGAAACTTGTAAATAATACTTTCACTTGAGAAGACGCACTCAAAAATATAATTCTAAAATCTGAATTTGAAACAACTACGAACGAATGCAGAATGCATTTAATTTCGCACGGTATTAATTTCATCAACTTTCTTTTTAACTTGGCGCGCTCGCAATTTTTCAGCCGGTCGCTTATTCAATACAGTGTTCCCGCATGGTTTGTGATTCATATCTTTGCTGATTGGAACATTTACTAACAATATCCACATTCCAAAT
Source organism: Orthosia gracilis (assembly GCA_947562075.1). Taxonomy (NCBI): domain Eukaryota; kingdom Metazoa; phylum Arthropoda; class Insecta; order Lepidoptera; family Noctuidae; genus Orthosia; species Orthosia gracilis. The sequence continues at coordinate 10,734,392 of OX387267.1, forward strand.
TCAAATCGCTTTTGGTCCCTAAGGGATTAATGAGCTATTTTGGTCCCTGTTTACGAGGAACCAACTAGCTCTTTTTGAATATATGTGATGAAAAAGTTTTTATTACACAAGATTTTGTTATATAAACTTTTAAACATATTTAAGATTCGTCGTAAAAATAAAATTCAAATCTTCGTTTTTTCAGAAAGCACTTTTGCTAAAATTCAATGCAAAAAACAAAATGAGAGATTGACGTGTCAATCTACAGCCGAGAATTGGCCGAAAGATACATTTCATCAATGGTATCAACAATACGACAACGGTACGTATATTTTTAACGGACTTATGCGGTTCTCAGTATGACTCATTATATATTGAATTTGGTTTGTATGTATGTATGTTTGTCCGCGATTTTCTTGCGTTTGGCTGAACCGATTTTGAGGCGGTTTTCTGAAAAGTATTTTTTACATTCTGGAGAAGGCTTTGGTACACAACAAATGGATACCCCGTGACATTGTCCGCATGGATCAGTTATATGTATGTTTGTATATATGTATGTTTGTCAACGCGTTTCTCTGAAACTAGTAATAGAATAGTGATCATTCTTTTTATATTGGATTTCTCTCAACAGAACTTTTTATGTTGGATCATAGTGTAAGTTTCAATCAGGACAGGCAGTTTTCAAGATATAGAGCATACAACCAAACTCCTTAGCGACAAACTGCACGAATGTGTAATTTGTGTTATTATGGGTATTTTGTCAATCCTTTATGTACCTTACTATGGAACTTGCTCAGTTTGGTGCATCAGTTGATGGTGCACCAAAACTAAAAAGAGAGAAACAAAAACTGAAACGACTACAATAACAAAAAACTAAAAGTGAAAATAGTCTTCTGTACCTTATTTTTTTATCGTTTTGCGACACCGACTTCCGAAACGAAAGCTTTTTGCACTTTTTGGTGTTTCGGTATTTTTTACTTTTGTTGAGCGTCCCGTACTTGGCTAGTAGGTACCCAATGTCAAAGTCTACGTCCTTTCTAAGCTTATGCCATGTGTCCATCTGTCTGTCTAAATTAAGGAGAATCCAAGAGTTGAATTGCCTCGGATACCATAATTTCTCCTCTCTTTACATGCATAACTGCACATTTGTCAACACCAAATTAAATATTAATGGCGCTACTGAAAGTTTCAATTCCTTACCTAAGTAGCTGTTAAGTGCCATAGGTGGCTATTAAGCCATTGGCTGACACGACTATCGGTGCAATGCTCACGGAGTCCACAGTCATCTGGGATTCCGTCAAAGATCAAGAAAATACGTCCAAACGCTTATACTCTCGTAGACTACACTCCTCGCGGTGGTGGAGGACTAAGCATTAAAAAAACCTCAACTCCCGCACTTCGCGGATACAGTTTCATTACAGATGATCGTAACTTATAATGCATTTGCGGTCAGCAATGTACGGATTCTCCTACCGAGAGAATTGAATATGGTCTGAGTTCTTTGTGTTTTTCGAAAGAGTACATCAAAACCAGCATGTCCCAACTGTTTAAGGAGCACAATTTACTTTCGCTTGATAAAAGGCCATTTAATACTATTTTCAGATGACCAAAGAAGCGTTCCTGCAACAGCTTCTTCATTAATATTAAACCATAAGAAGACTAGTTGCCAATCTGATTGACAAATTCTATAGAATTTTAGGTTTGATTTCTTTTCTAAATCGTGTTAACAGTTTGGGCCACATTTAATGCAGCTGTATTTATACGAATACTAGCACTTCGCCTGCGACTTCGTTCGCGTGATTTCTTTTATCCTATAAATGACTCTTATGTGCAGTTAGTGAAGGCGACTAAAAATAAGCTATTATCAAATCAATAAAAATTGGGGTATCGTAGATATACAGGGTTTATTGGTTTCGGTCGATTCGTTATTTGACTGAAATAAGAAAAAAAAAGATTAACGCCACAAAGTAAAAACCTCCCCTAAAAATTTAAATACCCCATTTTGCCCCGTTGAAGCTAGAGTTTTGAACAACCCAAATATTTTATTCACTATTTGCTTCGCTTTCTATATTTCGTAGTTCGTTCTTAGCAAGATTCTGCAGTAAGATTGCCCAAAAAAAACTTTAAAACCCCTTAAACCTATCTGGACGGTAGTTTTAAAAACGTTTTATGTAAATTTCAATTATTTAATTCATCCACAAGGAATTAAATTTTTCATACAAAAAAATTCTGCCCCTTTTCGCCCTCTTTCCAGGTCTTTCAGGTTGAATTTCAGAAAATTCCTGCTTAGTGCTCCCCTGGAACCCCACGTCAAACATGAAATCCTTTCCAGTATGATTCGCTTAGCTTAACCCCAACCTTTATTGTTTACTTAGGTTGGTATTTATGTCAACTATCAAGTTTATTAACCCAAGATATAAAATTCTTTAACAAAACTTTATCACCTGTTAAATCGTATTTCGTATTTTCGAAAATCTAATAATATCAACCTTTATCGTTTACTTGTGTTGGTTTCAAGTTTCAAGTTTATTAACCCAATAAATAATATTTTACAAAAAACTTTAACACCCCCTAAATCGACTTTTGGGTGAAGTTTCGAAAAACTTATAATGACAACCTTTATTGTTTACCTAAGTTTCAAGTTTCAAGTTTATTAATCCAAGAAATAAGATTCTTCAAAAAATATTTAACACCCCCTAAATCGTCTTTTGGGGTTAGTTTCGAAAAACTAATAATAACAACCTTTATTATTTATTTAGGTTAGTATTTGTGCAATGTTTCAAGTTTAGTAACACATGAAATAAAATTCTTCGATACAAACTTCAACACCCCCTAAATCGACTTGTAGGGAGGGGTAGTTTCAAAAAATTAATAATGTCAACCTTTATCATTTACTTAGATTATTATTTGTGCCAAGATTCAAGATTATTAGCTAATGGAATCAGATTTTTCATACAAACTTTGCCTCCCTTTTTCACCGCTTTTGGGACAGAATTTCGGAAAATCCTTGCTTATCGGATGCCTACGTCATACAAAAAACATACTCACCAAGTTTCAGGTCTCTACGATCAGCGGTTTAGGCTGTGCGTTGATCCGTCAGCCAGTCATTCAGGACAAAGCATTTTATATGTATAGATAATACGAAATCATCGACTTCCAGTTTTTGTGTAAGTTCTAATCTAGTACCTAATTAACTGTATGTAAATATCTGAAAATTACAGGTAACATTGGGATTATACCATTGCGGAAAGGAGGAAATTCAAAATTTATAATAAGACTTCAAAAATTTGACGATAATACTTTGATTTTTAAAACAATTATGGCAAAAGGTTTAAACTTAAATTTAACCACTGACAAATTTAGGATATCTTCATCAGAAAAAGGACGTAAGTACAATTATTGTTACTCACAATTAATATTTTAAAGGCGATAGTTTGTGAGTGCGTTTGTTACTTCTTCACGCTCAAACGGCTGGACGGAACTGGATGAAATTTGGCACGGAGATAGATTATAGTCAGGAATACCACACAGGATACGTTTTATCCCGGGAATATGTTCTCTCGGGATAATTTTCGACTGTCACGCGGGCGAAGCCGCTGGCAGAAGCTAGTAAAACATAAGCAAACATCTTTTTAAACATGCAAAGCTTTAGAAATGAACGACCATCTTACATTGACTTAAGGATTAAACCTCAAGTTTTTAAGAAAAACCGGCCAAGAGCTTGTCAGACTTCGCACGTTTCGTAATAAACTGCAAAATCAAGTTGCTTATAATAGGAAAAAATAAGGAATTTCAAAGAAAAATCTGATTTATAAATATATTGTTATTTTGTTAGTAAAATTTAAGTAGACACAGTGTAAATTGTTAATGAATAAATGAAATGAAATGAAATGAATGAAATGAAATGAAATGAAGTGCCAAATACCTGTGACAGTTAATGCGGTGTGAGCTTCATTTTCTAAAAGCTATTTTTAAATCGACTTTTAAAACATGTGAAAAAATGCATAAGCGCGTGTTGCCACTGGTGTGCGGTTGATTTAACTTTTATTTTTTAAATAACACAGTCGTTCACTAGAAACCCTAATGCATAAATGTAAATGTTTCACAGTCGCACACGCACAGGTAGGATGGATAGACCCAATAGGATACACAATCACTACGTATAACGAAACAAGTCATTCCTGGATGCTCAGTAAATCGGCCCGTGGCAGTATGCTATGTTGTTTACGATACAAAACTTACGAGCAAGAACATACATGGGTCGTAGAACGATTAGTAGAAGACATTACTGTACTCATATATGAGGAACAAATAAACCGGGATAATGCTAAAGGTAAGAGTATGTGATATTCTAAGCTAATCTCATTATGCTCTAATCACCTAACTTTAAGACGGCAAAGATCGAGTCAGACTCGTACACCGTCACGGGTTCTGTACCTTGGTGGTAAACATATTTTTAGGACAAGTATATGTCCACAGGATGTAATTACCGCTCCTACCACTATTTAATGCAAGCCAATGACAGAGCTATCCAGGTGATTACATACTGGGTGGACTTTTGAGTATAATCAACACGAAAAAAAGACGGAGCCTAGCTATTCGTGACGAAAATTCGAGATTGACACTGATATTATTCTACTGCGATGGACACCATCTCAGGTAATAGGAATAATTAAGTTGATGTAGTTTCAGTTCGATTATTATTTTAGGTTCCACCACAGATTCTTCAGTAGCGGTTCCTAAGTCTCACGAAAAGCCTTTAATCATAATTAATGAGACTATAGACGAAACAGCAGTGCAGAATAATAAGACTGTGGATGAAACAACAGTGCAGGATAATAAAACTATGGAAAAAACAGCAGTGCAGGATGATAAGACTGTGGACGAAACAGAAGTGCAAGATAATGAGACTGTGGACGAGTCAGTTAGAACAGTTGGACTATGGGAAACGCTGGCGATAGTTTTGGGAGTTGCTGTTATCTTAGGCTTTTTGGTCATATTCTACATGAAGACTTGCCACCGTTTGAAATCGAACACAGAAGTTTCTCCTCAGATTAATGTCGTTAAGTATTTATATTTACCTTAACTTCCTTCCTTCATTTTGCAAATTTTCTATCTTATAACTAATCTAATTTGACATCAGACTGTTCTGTTTTTTTTGATCGGTTACTTTGTCGCAATAGTATATAATTAAATTATTCCTCACGACGAGCGTTATACTAGTAAATAATACCTGAAATATAATTAATGCTGTTCATTGCAAGCTAATGCTGAAATGTATCTGTTGTTTGATGGTGTTATCATCAAATACATCTTACTAATATTATAAATGCGAAAGTTTGGATGGAGTGATGGATATTTATTACTTTACCACGCCGAAACGGCTTAACGGACCTGAATGAAATTTGGCACAGAGATAGATTGTAGTCTGGAATAACATAGGCTTCTTTTTATCCCTTGGGATAAGAACGCATTTTAACTTGGACTTAGCCGCTGGCAGAAGATAGTGCCTAGCTATCTTACCGACTTGATTGATACAAACCACTATCACATCAGCTTAGTTCTGCTCTCTTATTTAATTTGACGGAGTATAAATAATGTTACAACAGTTTCACTCTACACACTGTCATTAATAAACTTTCCCTTTGTTTCAGCCTGCCGAGCCGTTCTACCTGAACCTTCTATTTCGAGAGGAATGCCAGCGCGAGATATATGAGCGGGAGCATCACTACGAGATTAATTAGATCAAGGGCAAGCTTTCTAATCATCAGTTAACTTTAATTTGACAAATGAAAAAAATTGTCGTTTTGTATCGTTATATTAGTGGGAACCAAAGAGTTAATGTAACTATAATATATGTTTATGTGAAACCATATTAAGTCCTTATGCTTATGCTTCAAAGAAAAGTTATTTAAGACTTGCTTCTGCGCGAGGCTTCGCCCGCGTAAAAGTGTTTTATCATCCCAAGGGAATACAAACCATCCTATGTCCTCCCCAGAGTCTCAAATTATCTTCATGCCAAAATTCATCTAAATCAGTTCAGTAGAACCAAAGATTAACCCTACAATCTCACAAACTTCTGCCTCTTTATAATATTACTAGCTGACCCCCGCGGCTTCGCTCCCGTCAACTTGCTATCTACCTACCTATCTACCCTATCTACCTACCTATCAACCAACTCACCTGCCCTACCGATCAAACAACCTACCCTACCCTATCCTACATACCTACCTTACCCTACCCTACCTACCTATCCACCTACCCTGCCTACAATACCCACCCTGCCAAACACGACCTACCCTTATACAATTTGTAATTTGTTGTTTTTTTTTAGTTTATGCATTACAAACAAATCTTTCCTCTTTATAATATTATTAAAGCTTCTGCCCGAGGTTTCGCCCGCATAAAAAGTGTTTTATATAACACTTTTTAAGCGGGCAGGGAATACAAACTATCCTATGTCCTTCCCAGGGTCTCAAACTATGTCCATGCCAAATTTCATCTAAATCGGTTTAGTAGATCCAGATATTATCTCCTACAACCACACAAAGTTTACCTCTTTATAATATTAGTATAGATATATAATTATAGACTGGAAAATCGGCACTTATTTAAATAATTTCCTTGTACATTTATTTTTAGGCTTCCGTTCCCGAAACCCTATCACTAAGCCTCCACTGGAACCACTTTTGGTGTTTGTTTTGTTCTTGTTGTAGTTATGTTATTCTATTTTAGTCAATAATTTGTACATATACTTATTTTTCATTTTATACATTTTTCTAGCTGACCCACGGGGCTTCACTCCCGTCAATTGGCTACTTACCTGCCTACACTACCTACACTACCTACCCTACCCTACCAACCCTACCCTACCTACCCTACCCTACCTACCCTACCCAACCTACCCTACCCTACCCTACCTATCCTACCCCACCTACCCTACCCTACCTACCCTACCTACCGTAACCTTCCTACCCTACCCTACCTACCCTACCCTACCTACCCTACCCTACCTAACCTACCCTACCTACCTTACCCTACCTACCCTACGCTACCTACCCTACGTTACCTACCCTACCTACCCTACCAACCCTACCTACCCTACCTACCCTACCTGCCCCACCTACCCTACCTGCCCAACCTACCCTACCTACCCAACCTACCCTACCTACCCTATCCACCCTACCTACCCTACCCACCCTACCTACCCTACCCACCCTACCTACCTTACCTACCCTACCTGACCTACCTGCCCTACCTACCCTACCTACCCTACCTACCCTACCTACCCTACCTACCCTACCTACCCTACCTACCCTACCTACCCTACCCTACCCTACCTACCCTACCCTACCTACCCTACCTACCCTACCTACCCTACCCTACCTACCCTACCCTACCAACCCTACCCTACCTACCCTACCCTACCTACACTACCCTACCTACCTTACCCTACCTACCCTACCTACCCTACCCTACCTACCCTACCCTACCTACCCTACCCTACCTACCCTACCTACCCTACCCTACCTACCCTACCCTACCTACCCTACCCTACCTACCCTACCCTACCCTACCTACCCTACCCTACCTACCCTACCCTACCTACCCTACCCTACCTACCCTACCCTACCTACCCTACCCTACCTACCCTACCCTACCTACCCTACCCTACCTACCCTACCCTACCTACCCTACCCTACCTACCCTACCCTACCTACCCTACCCTACCTACCCTACCCTACCTACCCTACCCTACCTACCCTACCCTACCTACCCTACCCTACCTACCCTACCCTACCTACCCTACCCTACCTACCCTACCCTACCTACCCTACCCTACCTACCCTACCCTACCTACCCTACCCTACCTACCCTACCATACCTACCCTACCCTACCTACACTACCCTACCTACCCTACCCTACCTACCCTACCGTACCTACCCTACCCTACCTACCCTACCCTACCTACCCTACCCTACCTACCCTACCCTACCTACCCTACCCTACCTACCCTACCCTACCTACCCTACCTACCCTACTCTACCTACCCTACACTACCTACTCTACCCTAGGGGTATGAAAAACAGATAGTAGCCGATTCTCAGACCTACTGAATATGCATATAAAATTTGGTAAAAATCAGTAAAGCCGTTTCGGAGGAGTACGGTAATTAACATTGTGACACGAGAATTTTATATATAAGATTATTCAGGCCAAATTTTTCGAGAAATATCATAATTGTTGTTTTAGAATTTTTCTGATATTTAATTTTAAATCAAGAGATCAAAATGATAAGGTATGAAATATATTTAGCCGACTACGGCGAAGCAAAAGGAAGGGTTATGTTTTTGACTGGTATGTGTATGTATGAATGTTCATATGTTCCCTCATAACTTCTAAACTACTTATCACAATTTGACAAATGAGGTTTCGTCAAAAGCGTATTGTTTGTCTGCTGGTTATAGGTTATGTGACGAGCCTGGGCCAGCACCATGTACATTATATGTAAAAATCGCTTTACAATATAGTAACCTTTTTTATAATTTCAATTTTCTTTAATTTCACTTCGTTTCAACGTAATCTCAAATTAATTTCGTCAAGTAGAACATACAATTAAACATGGTGGCTCAGATCAGCAGTATGCGAAAAATTACATTTGATTGAAGTGTCGTCGTAAAATGTGCGTAAAAAATACAACACGAATTCAATTGCAACAAAGTAGCAATCAATCAGTGTCCGTAGAATTAAACTGGATTGCAAAACTAAAACAATAACTAAAAACTCCGAAACATATCCAATTCAAAGTCAAAGCAAAGAAAAACTCGAAGAGTTTTTTCATTCTTCTTCGAGTTCATTGACCTTCTCGTGGGTCCGGAGTGTGCGCGTGTTGTACGTTGCCAGGTCCAGTCGTCGGTGTTTGTTGGGGTAGCCGGATCTCTTCCGGAGATTCTTAGCACCCCTTGCCATGCCGTAACCTCGACCGCTACCGTAGTCGATGGTAGGCAGGCTGCCGGGCACTAGGAGCGATTTTTTATTTGTGCTATTCATGAGGGGTTTGCCATAATCGCCACACTTGGTAGGCGGGTTGACGATCGCAGTATGGTTGTTAAAAATGCACAGATATGCTGCTGCCCATTATCTGGTTGTACTCTTAGTCACCTCTTACGACACCCACGGGAAGAAATGGAATGGTGAAGTTCTTTACGTCGATTCGAAATTCGGGATTCCGACACCATACGGGACTAGGGAACGGGGAAAGTAAATATGCCATGTCCAAATATGGCCAAATATCGAAGCATGTTGCATTATGAAATACGTACCACAGGATTCTACTGCGTCAGTGAGCTAAAATAGTTTTTGTGGTTATCCTCATGCGCAACAGGAAAACATTTAACATGACCAAATCAAAACATATTTCTAGTAAAATATAAGGAGGTACTAACAGTACTGGCCGCGACTTACGAGTTGATGATCAATGGTTCGAACCTGAGGAGTCGCTTTACTTTGTGTTGCATTTATTTATTTATTTTTATCAATGGTCTCAAAAACCAACATCGTAAGGAAACCGACATGTCCAAGAATTAGAAGACCTGTGGTGTGACCTCCACCAACCCGCATCAGGCTCGCGTTATGGTCTATTGCCCACTCCCTTTCGCAAAGAGGGGGCCTGTGTCCCAGCTGAGGGAATATTGTAGGCTGATTAGACTAGACTAGATGGGATGGGAGATAATTTAAATAATATTTGATACAACATTGGACTATTTTGTTGCATGACGGATACACAAATCTCTGACAATGCTCGGTGGCGAATGTTCACTTTTCAGTGTGAAACGATTTGCGAGGTTTTTCTTAATTTAATTCTCGCTGATCCCATACAGTCCTCGCCTCACTGGTGTGAAACCATCTTTTTACCTACGTAATTGAAAAAAATCATGGAAACCAATTAACCAACAAAACATGTACTTGTGACCTTGTGCAATAGGTAAATTACTTTCCACCGACACAGATAACCGACAGGAAACAACTAACGTACCAAAACGACCGACACGAAAGAAATCTTTTCATCTGAGGCGTCTAACGTTATCTACGGAGTTCCACAAGGAACTAAACTGAATGTCAATAAAGGTTGTCTGTAAGAGATTGCTCTGTGCGATAAGACCGCCCATTGTACACTTATCTTTATAAATGTTTTGTCCTGTGATTATTTAAGTGGTGTACAATAAAGTACATAATAAATAAATTGACTTGTGGAAAACCGTAGAAAAAAAAGTAAAGCTCCTAGGACTCTGGTATGTGCAAAATGACAATTAAACATCCGATGACAACGTTCGCAGGCGGCAGAACAGTCACAATACATTATAATCAGGAGATTTTTATAAAAAACCGGCCAACTACGTGTCGGACTTCGCACATTTAGGGTTCCATACCAGACCGCAAAATCAAGTTGGATTTAATAGAAAAAATTAGAGAATTTCAAAACAATAACTCAGATTTATCAATATATTGGTATTTGCTAGTAAAATATAAGTAGTTATTAACATTATCATCAAATTTCAAGTTTCTAGGTCAATGGAAAGTAAAACTGTTCTTCACTCCTTTGTTTGCCAATATTTTACAAACCAATTACTCACATATTAATTACTCATTTTGGGGCTATCGTGTATTGGTGTATGTGCGCCTGTCATTATCCGCGACCACAAGCCTGATCTGCAGTTGATGTAAGAGGAAAATGTGACTTACTATTAATAACTAAAATTAACACATTAACAACACCGCTATCGTCAAACTTGCTTGTTATGACCGAGTGTATTTTCTAATTACGAAGTTAAATATTTTTTGTTTCCTATGGAAGTGGTTTCCAGAACTATCAAAATGTCTGGCTAATGTTATTTCTGAGAGTTCAAGACGTAGTCTTTGTTAGCGGACTATTGTGTGGAACCCGGAGTCACAGTTTACAGGAAAATATAACTTACATGTACGTATGTTTCTTTTATTTCAATAATATTCGTGATTTCAAAATATTAGAGAGAACGGGTGTAAATACTCATCAATTAGCTGAACGACACAGTTTGTCTTGTCTCTGCAATCGTTTTTATCTTATCTGGACCTGACGCTCTAGACGAGGCGCGATTCTATCACAGATAAAGATTGTCAAAATTCCGAAATGTTTGGGACTTTACCGCTGACAGAATATCACTTGGTCAAGTCTGTCTGGACCACACCAGGCCCCGATATCGATATCGAAAAAACACGTTATCGATTCCTTACATTTTGAAATTTCGACTATCGCCTTCGCTGACATCGAATGCCACTTGTCTAGAGCCCCTGGGAAGGCAACTGTCTCGTTATAGAGGTACCTACTTAATAGTCAAATTTCCATTTGCATTTTTTAATAATATTCTCTTTTATTGCAATAATATTTGTAATACTGTTATATAGAAACGCAAGAGCAATAGTTTGCGTTGGATATGGCCATTAGTCCGTTAATAATGTTCTAGTTCGCAGTCAAGTAGAAAGGTTAATGCTACCTTTTTCTTAAAGTGCTTGTTTACGATTGCATGCAGTAGACTGTTCGCAATGACATAGCTACAAAACGTTTAATGTTTAATGTGTTTAATTGACAAAAGAAAACAAAAACTAACGAAGGAAGGTATACTAGAGTGTGTTTGGATATCCACATATTCAGAATGCTTCGTGATGGTTTATAAATATGATAGAAATTTATTTTCATTTATGCTGCAGAGATTTTGTAAAAGAACCATTCCCATCTTCGAACTTTGTTAATCTTACAATCTACACTTATGTTCGAAGAAATATCAACACTTTTGTCCCAGGTAGAAGCGTGCCTTAATTCCAGGCCGTTATCAATGTTGCCTGACTATTCCACTTCTTTAACACCAGATCATTTCCTGATAGAGGAAGCCTCTGATAGCAGTGTCTGAACGTAATTTTGAGAATTCAAACATCAGCAACCTGAGACGTTGGCAGGTTCCACAACGCATGTTGCAAGACTTTTGGAGACAATGCGATGGTCAGATGAGTACTTGATTCATTTGTTACAGTGTTATAAATCATCATCATCATTTCAGCTGCAAGACGTCCACTACTAGACATAGGCCTATCCCAGACGTCACCACATTGACCGATCCGAAACTCCAAGCATCTCTCCATTGCCCTTTGGGTGACTTTAAGCTTTCTCATAAGGCCCATAGTAAGCGACCACGTCTCGGTCCAATAGGTAAAATCACTAGCAACACAAACTGGTCATAGACTTTTGTCTTGAGATTGCGGTAAATTGGACGAGAAGATACCGCGCAACTTTCCGAACGCCGCCCAGCCAAGTTGGATTCGACGGTTTACCTCTTTCTCGAAGTTAGATCTACCCAACTGGACCGTTTATCCCAGGTAGACATAATCGTCTACAACTTCGAGTGAAAAATCTCCGATCTTGATAGGAGTGGGTGTAACATGGGCATTTAGCATGACCTTGGTTTTGTCCATATGTATTTTAAGACCCACTATTTGGGACATTTGGTCATCGAGCATTGTACTGAGGCCCTCCATGGTCTCAGCCATGACCACTATGTTGTCGGCAAACCTAAGATGAGTTATGTATTCGCCATTAACATTGATGCCCAGCTCCCTCCATTCCAAAACCTTCAAGAAATCCTCCAGCGTAGCAGTGAATAGTTTCGGAGAAATGACGCCTCCCTGTCTCACACTATGCTTAAGAAGGATAGGTTTCGAGGTCTGATCCTGAAGACAGACTGTCATGGTGGCGTTTTTGTATAAACACTTCAACACTTCGATGAACCGGTAGTCGATCTGGCGTTGGAGAGACTGCAGTAGAGCCCAAATCTCGATCGAATCGAAGGCTTTCTCTAGTCCATAAACGCTAAGTAGAGAGGCAGTAGGTTATACTCTTCGGTCTTCTGTATAACCCGCCTGAGCGTATTTATGTGGTCTACGGTGCTAAAGCATTTTCGGAACCCGGCTTATTCGGGAGGCTGGAAATCATCAAACCTGCGCGCGAGACGATTCGTGATGCCTCTTGAAAACAACTTGTTGACATGGCTAAGAAGTGAGATGGGCCTATTTATTGGCCTATCTACAAATGTTACACTGTTTATTCTAATAATAAAAGCAATATGATACAAGCATAGTATACAATATGATGCGATAGACACAGCATGCAAAAACAAAATTATAACATCTATAAAATTAAAATTATAGTGCAGAAATAACACTTACAATAACTTGTGTGTAGTTTTAGATACACAATAGGTACAAAGATGACAAGAAAAAAATAATAATATGACAATTACTTTTGATGGACTTGGCGCTTGAATTTTTGAAGTATTGTAGAATAAATGTCTATTATCTAAATCTGAGGATGGGGGAGTTGGATCCCGATACAGTTTTGCGGAATGGAGGTCGTAATAGCTTTTCAAAATTTTCACAATCAAACTAGTTTATTTCAAATAAACCTTAGAGGTACTTGTACTTTGAATTGACAAACAAAAAAAAATATGACTCTAGATGCAAATTCGCAAGCGTCAGTAGATCTCAATGGAGAAGAATTTGCAAGAAACTCTACGTACACTCTTTGCCATCAGTTCCAATTACAAGTTTTTGGTTACATCACTCTTGTTGAAAAAAATACATATATGTGAGAACGATGCAAAAAGACGTGCATGTGAAAGCGTCTAGAGTAACAAACAATATAACAAAAAAATGCAATAACAGGCCGAGGCAGCTGAGTTATGACCAACCCCAACTGATGGCGTCCGCTCACGAACATGACGCTTGGATCGGCACCACTCAGCTCAACCATCATGAAAGGAACCGAATGATCCAACACATGTGCCACCATCAGAGAGAAATTAGAGAGAGCATGACACACTCAACTGCCAGGGCACACAGAAGTCAACAAACGACACATAGGTACAGTGAATGGTAGATTTACAGTCGGAACATAGTACTCACACATGTGCTGTGCAGTTATATAATACTAAAAGAAATTGAGTTTATACAATACAAATATATTCATACAGTCTTCAGCAGGTCCAACAATACTTCATAACTTTTCCGCCCATCACTAATTGTTCTTGCGCCCTAGTGGCTGTGGAGCAGGACCTGCATTTAGCCAAGCATTTTTATCAGCGATGTAATTTCCCAACTTATAATGTGCTTGCCTGCATAGTGTGCTTTTTATACAAGTTTTAAATTTCGTCTCATTCAGTTCTAGAATGTGGAGAGGTATTTTATTGTAACATTTTATACAGTACCCCGTAAAAGATAATGCTACTTTAGCCGGCCTGAAACCTGGTTGAATTAATTGGTTCCTATTTCTATATGGGAGCACCGTAAGATTTGTACCTCGGAATCCAGAGCCAGTCAATGAATCTTTATATAAACTTTGGAAATATGTTTTTAATAGTATATAGAAAAATGTAAAAAAAAAAATTGCGCGTTCTCAATTTTTTAATTATTATTACAAATAATTATATTTTTTTCGGAATTTTCCTTTATTTATATAGTTTAAGGTTATATTTTAAAAAGGAGAACTATTACAAACTTGATCTTGGGTCTCAAAGGACTGCAAGTATAAAGATGAGGGGAGGGGGGCTAGATGGTACAACAGCAGCTGTTCGGTGTTGTTAACGCGAGCCCTAACAGAATAGTACACGTCGCAACTTGCTAGGCTCAATACGTAGCTGTTCTTTAGAGCTCCAAAAAAAAAAAAGAGCCGGTTTTTGTTTATTTGCAATTAATGTGTATATTACTGTGCAGTGAGTGTGATAAAAGTTAATTACTGAACATTATTGAGTTATACAAACTTTCAAAATAGTGGCATAGATATTAAGCCCACGATATGGCGCCCATTTTATAATTTTCCAATTTTAATGGAGGCAATGACGCTCGCAAGGTTAAGATTTACGTAAGAATCATCAAAATCGGCCAACGCGTTTTGGTCTCTGGAACACCAGATACATACATAGACTGATAAACACATTGCCCTTTTTCGGTAGTCGTGTAAAAAGTAAAATCACAAATTGCGCTAAGCGTTTCTATACCGAAAGGATGGCAATCCTTCCGGCATGGGCACGCTCAGCATTTGCGGCCGCTGGTATTCATTTATACTAAAACATATTAAGCAGATCAGTACTTAACCGTTTCAAAGTCAAAGTCAGAGTCAGATCACACCACACCATAAGCCTATTAATGTTCCCACTGCTGGACACAGGCCTCCTCTCTGTGAGAGGGAATGGGCCGTAATCGACCACGCGGACCCAGTGCGGGTTGGTGGATGTCACATGTCTTTGAATTTTTGGTTCTAAGACATGCCATGTTTCCTCACGATGTTTTCCTTCACCGTTTTGAGAGCAGTGGTGATGAAAGAATTTACACAAAGTAAAGCGCCTGTCTGGGTTCGAACCCACGACCCACAACTTGTAATTGCACATGCAAAACAGGATGCGGAGCATCTTGTGGGTGCAGGAAAAGTGGTTTAAACTGCACTGCTGCTTGCTTAGAATGCAATGGTGACAGCTGTACTAATCCTTTACCTACAATCTACATCAAGACGACGACAATAATGAACAATAATGTAATAATGTGTACAGTTGATTATAATATTTTTTTTTGTAAATCGTTATTTTTTGCGAAAATCTAATAAATTAACATTAAAGTTACTATGCAAATATGATTTATTAAATATAAAATTGAAATCTTTACTATAAACATTTTATTCCCCCTTCCACCTCTTATTTTCCAGTAAATTGTTGTTAAAAATTGTTGTAATCGAGATCGGACAATTTTTATTTTTTAACTTTTTTTTTGAGCTTTTAATAATTCAGTCAAACACTCGTTATATAGATTCATTGACTGGCCCTGAGTGCCGAGATATTACAATTTTTATGCCTTACGGCGCTCCACTACTAGTAATTATGTCAGTCGCCGTTTTTACTAAAAAGATGTAAATTCTTTCTAACGTACCTGATGTTTTCATAAATATAATAATGTACTAAGATAAGTAATTGATTAAACGCATATTGTACTTGTAGGTATGATTACGACTGTTATTTCAATGTGGAATCAGAAGAGTTTGAAGTAAAGTTGTTGGAACGTAAATAATGTTTTCATAAATATGTTGACAAGGTACCCGTCATGATGTTAATGTCTTTAAACAGTTCCCTTAGAGAATCACACCGACGAAGATTGTATATCGCTCTGATGGCTCGTTTTTGCAGAATAAAAATTTATTCAATGTCTGGAGCCCTTCCCCATAGTAAGATACCGTAAGACATTATTCTATGAAAGTAACTAAAATAGACTAGCCTCGCGGTATCTACATCAGTAAACTGACGAATTTTTCTAACAGCATAAGCTACCAAAGCCTTAGCCGCCCTGCAAGTGATACTAATTGAGGACCCCATTGTAACCTTGAGTATAGCGTGATCCCCAGGAAAACCGTTTTATTGACGAATTCTAGCTTCTCCCTATTTAATATAATGTCACAATCAGTACTTTTGACATTCGGCAAGGCAAATTTTACGCATTTAGTCTTTTTACCATTTAAATCTAAATTTATTAGCCGTGAACCAATTTTGAATCTGTCGCAAGACGTTATTTACGTCGTCAACGTTACTCGTACGTCTATTTATTTTAAAAATCAAAGAAGTGTCATCAGCAAATAACACCATGTTTATATTGTTATTCAATAGATGGGGTAAATCGCTAATGTAGACTAGAAATAAGAAAGGACCCAAAATTTAACCCTGGGGTATTCTCACGGTTAACCCGGACGAATTGACGCCGTTTATTTGAACTATTTGATGTCTATCATTTAAATAATGTTTTACTAAACTCAACGGCGCACGGTTGGCGCAGTGGTTGAGCGATTGACTGCTGCGCTGCGTGTCGTGGGTTCGATTCCCGCACGGAACAAATATTTGTATGACCTACAGATAGTTGTTCCGGCTCTGGTTGTTGTGTATGTTAGTTTATATGTTTGTAAACGCACCCACAATACAGGAAGAAATTCCTAGTGTAGGGCAACGTTTTTTTTGTAAAAAAAACAAGCCCTTTCGACAAGTCGCAGAAGACACCCATGGCATCTTGTGCCTCTTCCCACGCTTGATAAGGTGACGCGGATAGTTGTAGTATAGGTTAAAATTAAATTTACTTAACAACTGGGGGCAGTCTATTTTACTCTGAAGTATTTTAAAAAGGAAAATTAAATCTATATTATCTCTTCGTCTATCGAGTGAAGCTATGCTAAATTTTTCAGAGACGTTTTGCATAGCTCGGAACTTTTTTGGCTAATCTCGCAGAATAGGCCTTAGGTTTAAGTTTAAACAAATGTGAAGTATCATCCTCAAACAACACATATCACGGTTATCCTTTATGAGGTAAGGCGAGTCATTAATATAAGTATCATTAATATACATAAGAAACAAGAAAGAACCAAGAATCGGGCCCTGTGGGACGCCCATCGTTACTATAGATCCGGGAGATCTTTTTCCATTAACATCAATTGCTATATCGTATATCCTAAATAATCAAATTTTACTTAGAGCAAATTCCATCCGTGAACCGGGCGTTCACCACGATTCCAAGCTCAGATTTGAAACACATGTTGATGCAATGATCGCCAAGGCATCAAAATCACTGGGTTTCATAATGCAGTTATCCAAGTGCTTCACTAAAGCTAAAACTTTAAAAATCCTATATTGAACCTTTGTTAGAAGCCACTTGGAATATGCGTCTGAAATATGGAACCCATGTTACCACAAGTACATTAACCGTCTAGAAAGCATCCAAAAAAGATTTATAAAATATTTATGTAACCACCAGAGAGTACCATATCAGTCCGAAAATTACCTTATCTTTTGTAAAAAATACCATATATTGCCTCTATTCATTGGCCACGAGATTAGTGACTGCGTTTGTTTGATGAAAATCTTCAACAGCAGTATAAACTGCTCCGATATTTTATTTTAATACTCCTAGGAAGTCAAAAAGATTCAATCCACCTTTGCAGGTGCCATCAGCCACCACAAATTATAGACAGAACTCGTATATTGTGCGGGCAAGTAGACATCTTAATGAGTTGTGTAAGAGCACGATATTAATCCATATCTAACTAGTGTGGCATCAGTCAGGTGCTTGAGCCGAAACTTTTTCAACCAGTTCAATGCAAAGTAAAGGTTGTCATGTAGTTTGGACAATATGTCAGTGATTATTGTGTAAGTTATTTGGTAGTCTTGTTTGGCGATCTATTGATAAAGACGTCTTCTGAAGTGTCCATAGATATTAAGTAATGTCCAATATTTGATAAGTGAAAACTTTTAATTGGCTGACTGTCAAATTTACTGCTCTTGTTCTGTTTATATTTAGCTGTAAGTTTATCATGTTATCTAAATAAATAAATGACTACAAGCACTACAGACAGGGCACTCATTACGGCAATATGGTGATGGTGATAATGAATTAACACTCCAGGATAACTGCATATTGAAAGGAACTAGAGTGGAAATACCTAAAAGTTTACGTGCTCGTGTTCTTGTTGAACAACATGCGGGACATATCGGTATACTTAAAATGAAATTGCTAGCACGCAGCTACATGTACTGGAAAAATATAGACATGGTCATTGAGAACAAGGTAAAATCTTGTAGAGCGTGCCGATTAGAACAGAATGAGTCACCAAAAGCTCCTCTACACCACTGGGAACAACCTACCGGACCCTGGCAACGAATTCGTATAGATTTTGCAGGACCTGTTCTAGGACACCAACTTCTCATACTCGTAAATGCATTCACAAAGTGGGTTGAAGTTTTCCCCACAAAGACCACAACGAGCGCATGGTGCATTGCTAAGTTTAAGGAGTTATTTTGCACATTTGGCATACCGTACACACTGGTATCAGACAACGTACTCCAGTTTGTATCCCAAGAATTTAAAACCTATCTTACCAGATGTGGAGTAACAAATTTGACGACAGCTTCGTACCACCCAGCAACTAACGGTCAGGCTGAACGTTACGTGCAAACTATTAAGAAAGCACTACGTGCAATGGAGGGGGAAAGGGGCAACCTTACGGATAAGCTCCTTGTGCTAAAAATTCGGCTGAGACGCACACCAAACCAGGATGGACATACTCCCTATGGACTGATGTTCAGTTGGGACGTTAGAACAAAGCTGCATATGATGTTCAGGGACTCAATTGCCCCGACAGCGTTCAGATCAGAGAACACACCGCCTGTTGTCAGAGCTTATTCCGTAGGTGATCGAGTGCAGGCCAGCGCATTCTCGGACCAGAGACGAAGATAGGAGTTCGGCAGGATAATGCGTCGTTTTGGCAATCTGCACTATGAAGCGAACTGACGGTGGTGTTATATGGCGCAGACACCTGGAGCAGTTGCTGTCGGCCACAGGTGTGCGGCAGCTAGGAATCGCAGCGGAGGACTGTTACATACAAGCCACCTAGAATCCAGACCTGTCATGCAGACGATGTGTGACATTCATCTGTCATTGTCTAACATATAAAAATTATATTTCTACATAATGAAAATGTATATTTCATTATGTGTGTTGTCTTTTCTGGATTCTCTCTAACCTAAGACTATGTGTTGCATAGTTGGGCACAGTACTGTACGAACGAGACACTTAAAAAGATAAATCTTAGTTTAAGGCTTGCGAAAACAGGGGGGAAGGACTTCCAAATCTCTGATCACATTAACTTTACTATGGTACGTACCATTCATACTGTAATTAAAATCGATGAAGTTAGACTTGCGAGTTAACGTAATTTGGGAACATTTTTCTACGTTAAATTGCATATTGTTATCCTTACACCAGTTTAAAAGTCTGTTCAAGTCATCCTGAAGTAATGTTGAGTCAGCTAGAGAATCTATAACGCGGAATTTTTTCAAATCATCGGCGAATAAGAATGGCGTGGAGTTAAAGAAGCAATAAGGGAAGTCGTTTACAAAGATAATAAATATTACGTGGCCCAGGTGGGAACCCTGCGGAACACCGGAGGTTATGATCATGGTTTCAGATTTATAACCATTGGCCACGAAATAAAATGATCTATCCATTAGGTAAGAGTGCAGCCACTTAAGAAGAGAACCAGCAAAGCCGTACACAGCAAGTTTTTGAATCAGCATTTCATAGGAAACTTTGTCAAAAACCTTGCTGAAATCAGTGTATATGGCGTCAACTTGCTGGCTCGAGTCAAGTGAAGCCTAGTGAAGCAGCAATATCCTCAACGAAAGCTACAAGATGGTCAGACAGATATTTCTTAAAATAGTTTTGTATGTCGGGGCATACTATTGCTTCAAAAACCTTGGCAAATGTCTGAAGGATAGATATAGTTCGATAGTTTCACACCAAATCATCAGCGCCTGATTTATAAATCGGTACTACCTTTACCAGCTTCCATTTTTTAGGGAAAATACCAGCGCTGAGAGATTTGTTAAAAATCAAGCAGAGGGGTTGCCAGTTGGTCAGCGCAAGTTGCGATAAAGTTAGGGGGAATTTCATCTTTGCCTGAACCTTTGGGATGTCTAAGCTTTTGAGATGCTTGGCTATTTTATCCATTGGGATCTGCATCAAGGCAAAACTGTCGGAGTTGCAAAGAAGGCTTTCAAAGAAAGGCGAAGTTTGGACTACGTTAGAGGCATGGGTAGCTGGATTGTATACTGAAGAAAAGAAGGTCCCAAATATGTTGCACATCTCATTGCCATTACAAGTTTTGCTGATGCCATTTGATATTGAAGCTGGATTAGTAACACCCCGTTAAGACTTAAAGAAGGGCCAGAAAAATTTAGGATTCGTTGTAATTTTCTGTTTGTTTTTAGATAGGATTTGTAACATTCTCTTGCCAATCTGTCACAGCGTTTACTACACCAACGAAGGAATATTTTATACATAGGGTTTTTGTACGTACCATACCTTCTGAAGTTATTTTTTTCACGCAGTAATCTCACGAGCATTAAATAAAAGTTTGTAAGATGAAAGTTAGTTCCATCTCCTTCCCCTATCCCCATAGATGGCGTTGTTCATTTCGACATCGTTCCTGAATCATAGTGTTAAAAGTTTCTGTCGATACTTTAGGGATTAAGGTTAAGGTTGTCTTTTTTAGTTTGAGAACAGATGTAATACGAATACATATACTGTCAAGATATCCGGTCTTTTATTTATCCGAGTTCCGTGAAGTATTGTTCAATATCACTTGCTAGAAGTTTTTTTATCAGCAAAAGAACTTTACAAACTTAATTTTGCGGTTGCAAAAATTTTCGAATATCATTTCTATTGAGGTATAACAGAACAATGGCGAGACGCACAGGACTGATCTATGTGCTACGTTTGGGGAGGCCTATATCCAGCTGTGGACGTCTTTCGGTTGAAATGACAATGATAACAAAACCTTCGGTGGGCGATTCCAACTCTCGGCTCGATTATTTTCATGTGCATGACCATTGATATTTGATTTTGTGAGGTAGGCAGAGCCCATTCTTCTGTGCTTCAACTTAAAAAAAACGTAAGAAAAACTAAAATTCTTTCGATTTCGATAAAGTACGACCAGCCGCAAGTCAGTGATAAATATTAACAACCAGAATAAGCAGGCTTCATTTTGTATTGGAACTCCGCTCTATGCAATTCCAGATCATAGTCAGGTCAATACCGAAGTGGTCCGACTTCCGGTACCTAGGATCGCTTCTCCAAGGGGATAGCGAGGTAGACCGAGACATAACGCACCGGATCAACTCGGGATGGATGAAATAGCGACAGGTCACTGGAACAACTTGCGACCCACGGATGCCCCTCAAGCTAAAGTTGAAAATTTACAAGTCCGTGATTAGACCTGTCGTACTGTATGAATCAGAATATTGAGCTGTGAAAAAGATAGATGTGAAGAGATTGCAAGTAGCAGAGATGAGAATGTTCAGATGGATGTGTGTAGTGACGAGAATGGATAAAATGAGAAATGAGTATATTAGAAGAAGTTTGAAAGTGGCGCCTGTGACTGAAAAGTTGGAATGAAACAGTTTGTCATCTGATGAGGAGGGATGAAACGTTATGAATATAAATGTGCATGTATGGAGAGGGGGGGAACGGCCAAAGAAATGATGAATGTACTGTGTGAGGAGTGATATGAAAGAAAAGGGAGTCAGTGACAGCGTGACGGGGGACAGGACGGTATGAAAGAAGAAAACGTGTTGCTCCGACCCCAAGTAACATGGGACAAGGACAGGAAGATGATGATGAGTCAGTATTTTGCCACGAACCGACGTGTGATCAGCTGTATCTAGCTAGCCTCACAGTAATCAGCCTTGTACGTCGTTTAGATTGTTTATGGATATTTTCTTATTCCAGAGAACTACTAAATAAAGACCACGCCTCAACTGGAAGTCTCTAAGTTGTATTACTTAGAATCTAATTACTCTTGATATAATCTAAGTCTTAGATTATATCATAGAGTAATTATTACGAGTAATAATATGGTCAGTGTACGAGTGTTCGTCCTCGTGATCCTGGCAGTGGAGGGGCTCGGTTATGGTAAGTTTTGTTTTATTTCAGGCGCCTTCTGATGCAGGCCAGCTGTTCTCAGTACTTCAGTAGTTACCAAGCACACACAGATTCTCCGTAGCCGACGGCGCTGCAGCACACCGTCTCACGGCTTGGTCACGCATGCGCACTTAGAGCCTCCGTAAACTAGCCGGCCCTAAATTTTTATACACGATATCTTTTTTTTTATTTTTATTAATTCTTATTTTTATTAACGTTGCCTACGTTACGTTCAGCTCTACGGAGCTAAACGTAACGTTACACTATCCAACGGAACTGTCTTAAAATCCGCAGTTGTCTTTGTCAACGATGTGCGCTCTCACAATTATACGGCTATACTATACTTGTTGTTTTAGATCGAGAAGTCCAGCACACTTGGACCAGTCCGATAAATTTTGTGTACAAGGATTCTGATAAATTTTTAAACATATACATCATTTTAAAAAACTTACCGCCGGTGCCGAAGGCTTACCGCTACGCGCTGCATTATAGAGATGGTAAGATTGTTTTTCACAAAAATATAGTCCTATCAAGTTATTAGAATTAATTGACAATTGTGACAACAATTCGCGAAGAAACTGTATAACAATATGAACATTTATTTATTTTGTATTATTCGCACATTTTCTATGTTATTGTTGCATATTTGGGCATTGGCAAGCTTAGCGTAGATATTCTGCTAATAGCTACTAGATCATGAACCAACGAATTTTAGAAAACGCCTGAAACTAAGAGAATCGTTGTTGTGACGCAACTTGAGAGAGGCCTATGTCCAGCTGAGGTTATCTACTTGAAATCGACCAATGAAAGCTCGAAAACAATTGCTCGATTGTACCTATTTGGAATCGACAAAAGATGACAGTGACAGTTCATGCCTCGATGCAACAAAATCTCGCGTAGATTAACCTGTCCTGTTGACTAATTGCAGCACTATTAATGTACCTAGTCTTTTACAAATGCAATCCATAAATTATCTGAATAAAAGGAAGGTTTTCTTGACAATTCTCACTACCTCTTGTCACCGATAGATGGAAAACGAAGTCATAGCAGAGCCGTCCGTACATACGAATAGTCCCGGTCCTATTTTTAACAATTCCTATCAATTACAGAAAGTTCGCTAGAATATGATATATTACCAATAGACGGTTTGATTCCTGTCACAAAGCCATTGAACGAAGATAGCTTTACGCTTGATATTATATTACTTAGCGGTAATGATATGTTATGTTCTACTAAACAAATCATGTACGGCAAGAAGGATACGAGTGCAGACATATTTGGTAAGTACCACTATTTTAATTTAGGTTCGCGTGACGACATGATGCGAGTCAATGCGATGCATCCTGGTTATGATGATGGCAGCGCAGAGCAAACGTGCTATTTGTTGCGAATTTTTTTTGTTTGTAAAAAAGTCTTTCTAACAAAAAATACTACTGACCAACTACACTACCAAATAAGAAAAATAACTTTATTTTTGGAAGTCGGCGCCTTTGATAGGTACCAAAATTTTGCGTTATGTCACCGACTTACAAAAATAAAGTTATTTTTACTTAGTAGTTTTCTTATTTCGAAATCGGTAGTATTTTTTGTAAAAAAAGTTTTTATTGAACTGAGAGTGTACCAAGGTGAACTATACACATCTGCGTACCCCTTTAGAGCATACTGGCGTGATCTTATTTATTAGTTTATCCTCGCACTGGAACGCCTTGCAGCAATAACACCAATGGAGCACCATCTTATAATAAACTCACTATAAGTCTAGGTTTCCTCACGATGTTTTCCTTCACCGTTGTCAGCAATGTCCAAGATAAACTTGGAAAGTACGTATGAATTTGAAAAAGTCACATTGGTACTTGCCCGGATTCGAACCCACGACCTCAAGTACGAGAGGCGAGGTCTTAGCCACTGGGCCATCACGACATATATATGTATGTTATGAAATGGTATACTTAAACAATAAACAAAGATGCGATTGCAGCAATCCTGAGAGATTTGCCGTTGTTTATTGAAGAGTTCAGTTGTATGTCGCCGAAGTTCTTCATCAGATCTTCACCAAATTAAAATGGAACCAATTTCGAATTTTCAAAATCGGTTCCCAATTGACGGACTATATCGGGTGAACAAACACAAAAAACCTTAATAAAAGATTATATTATACTCTATTGAGCATACGCACGTGTACCTCCTAGCTTCGTGTGGCTGGCAAATAGCACAGCTGACGTGAAGTGATGTGGCAAGCCTTTCCGTGCCCATGCTCCGTAGCAGTTGGTGGTCGACCTTAGGTATTTTTTTAACCGTCTGCCCAAACAGGAGGGATATCAATTCGACTGCTTTTTTATGTGAGTTACCTCAGATCTTTTTACTGCCTGAATTGATTTTGATGATTTTTTACTTATTTGAAAGCTGGTGCTTGTCACTTGGTCCCATTTCAATTTCATCAAGATCTGATGAAGAAATTCAGGGATATCTATCAGAAATCTTCAATAAATGACGCGAAATCCGTTGATTGACGTTTATTGTTTACATCATTTCACAACATAATATCACACTGGTATGCTCTAAAGAGAACCAGGTGTGAATAGTTCACCCTGGTATACTCTCATTCCACCAGTTTTGTTTAAGTTTCATTTTATTGGGTTAGTCAATTTTGGCTTCACTTTGGGCATTATAGGTACCTAGCCTATAGAAGGTCCATTATGTACCACTTTAAAAAAGTGAAAAATAAAAAACGGTTTTTACAAATAAGTCATAAAACGAAGAAACGAAAACAGGAAAACCGACATCCGAAATTCAAGTTATTTTTCACTTAGTTTTCAAGTTTTTATTTGTAAGTCGGTTATATTTTTTTGTAAAAACGTTTTTTTATTAATTAGCATTGCTTTCCTTTGTTAAGCAGACGGTTCCGCAGGATCGTATGTTTTATCACAAAATATCTACGAATACGCTTGGTTAAAAAGTACATCCATAATTCAATATGTTTACTTTTGATCACGGATCGCGGTCGGGGAAGAATGAGTAGGTATAAAATGTTTGGCAGAAAAATCTGCTTAGTAAATTCGCAAATCTTTAAATTCGTTCTGTCATTACATCAGATCTTGAAGATACTCCCCTTTACCTGATGCAGGCATTCTTTTATTCACTTTCAAAAGTGGACACTTAGCCTAAACCACGTTATCTAGACTGAAGCACACTATTTTATTGAAGAGTTGTCTGCTCAACAAAGCTAGGTATCAAAGCACTTAGGAAGGATGTTGTTGCCGTAAGCTATTTCATCACACACGGCATGACGATTTAACGTTTTTTTTATGTTTCAGATAATAATAGTTTTGGCGGCAAATGTTTGGGTTATGTTGGCGTATCTTGTAATATTACTGTTGATTACAAGTATAAATGCCAAGGTACTAACCCAATATAACTTTACACATTTAATTTAACTATAATTGACGCTATTCTACACGAACTTTATAAACGAAGGCTGACGTCCAGTCAGTGATTGTATTGTAGCTATGTGAATGCCATGAGACGCTCCGTTCATGATGTGGCGTGACATACGTGTGGGGATCCGGTGTTCTATAAATTATAAGATCCGATAAACTAAACTTTATGACGTGGCTGGCCGGTGACGTGACACGCATTGCTAAATTCTCCTGCATCAAATTCTCACGTTTACAAGGTATATGCCAGCGATGCATCGCACTCCTCTGACGGACGGGAAAAGATGTAATGCCTTAGAACTTGTTGGAAAAACAGTTGGTCCAGACAAAATAGAACTAACAAAAAACTAAAAAATTCCATCATCTACTCGAAAATAACCCCAATTTCTAAGGGTCAAAATTGTTGAAAATTAGTTCTAGTACAAACCATTTCTAGGAATCACCCACTTTCTAAGTATTATGAGGTATCTAATGATAAGCAGATAGAACTTTCAAATTATATTATTATTATTTCAAAACAAATATCTGTTGCGAGCTTTATAAAAGGTAAAGGGGTTGAGTTTTTCAAGTGGTCGTGAATGGCCAAATCCGAAACTTTGAGGAATAACAAATACTCAAAGGAGTCACGAGGCCAATTTTGATGAAAACTAAAACTGCATCATTGGATTTTTGAAAAATAAATATTTCTAGCTAGGAATTGAACCCGTTCATTTTGAAAAAAAAACACATTCTGTATTACACCATTCGATAGTGTCGCTAATAAGGATCACATTCTGTGAACGACATGAAAAACTCATTCTGTTTAATGTAAGATCACCAAGTCACGGTAATGATATCTAACAGTATTCTATATTCATACAAACGGCCAGAACGCGGGTCATACTTACGCGCCTCGAGGTCAGCCAACAATCGATATACAAACAGTCACGAACGGTGTGATGGTTGTGTAAGCAGTACCTAACCTACTGGTACGTAATTTGTTTATTTCTTTTTTAATAGGTATTTCGCTTATTCCACCAAGTAAATACCTCTATTAATAAATAAATAAGTGGATAGAGTGATAAAGTCACACACGAATGACCTACCTACGCACGGGTCTAAAAAAAACAAGGAGGTAATAACTAGGCTAGGCTGTCTACTTACTTATGTCCTTAGTTACTTACATATATTATTGAATTAGACGAAATATCATTATGAAATGATTACCTATGAGATTTATAAACAGTAGGTACCTAGTAAGATTTAAAATAAGTATAACAACAAAAAGAAACTCAAGTAGATAGAGGCGGGCAGCCCTAACGCGTGTTTACGTGACGTGTGCTTGTAGGTATTTATTTCAAGGACACGGCCGAGTCACAAAACTGTTAGATATCATTACCGTCACCAAGTAGATATTGGACTTAAAAAGTTTTTATTACACATGATTTGTTATATAAACTTTTATACATGTTTGAAATTCGTTGTATAAATAAAATACTGTTAATTTTTTCAGAAAACACTCATATTAATAAAATTCAATGCAATGAACAAGATAAAAGATTAAAGTGTGAATCTCCAAAAGAAAAATTGCCGGAAGATACAGTTCATCAATGGTATCAAGAATATGACAACGGTACGTATCTTTTTAACAGACTTTAAAAAAAGGAGGTTGTTAGTTTGACCCATATATTTGTATGTATGTATGTTTGTCAGTGTTTTTCTCGCGTTTGGCTGAACCGATTTTGATGCGGTTTTCTGAAAAGTATTTGTTACATTCTGGAGAAGGTTTTGGTACACAACAAATGCATATCCTGTGACGCTGTCTGCATGGATACGCTATATAATAATGTATGTATGCTTTTTTTCTTTTAGTTTTTTTGGTTCTTTTTATGGTATGCGTCGCGCCTGGCGCAAATATAAAATTTTTCTTTCTTTATCCACGCATTCTCCGAAAATAGTAATCGGATCATGATCAGTCTTTTTATATTGGATTAAGTATCTGTCAACTTAGATCAATGTAAGTTTTATCAAAATCAGTTAGGCAGTTTTCAAGATATGGAGCATACAACCAAACTCTTAAGCGACTAACAGGGCGAATGTGTAATTTGAGTTTTTATGGGTATTTTGTGAATCCTTTACTATGGTACCTCACTATGGAACTTGCTCAATTTGTAGTGATGGTGAACCAAAACTAAAAAGAGAGAAATAAAAATATTTTCTCCAAAAAATTAATCAAATCCAAAAACGAAAAACTAAGAAGTGCAAAATAACTTTCGTTTCGGAAGTCAGTGTCGCAAAACGATAAATCATGAGGTACGAAAGACACTGACTTCTGATCCACTGACTGAAACGAAAGTTGTTTTGCACTTTTTTGTGTTACAGTTTTTTTTACTTTTGTTGAGCACCCCGCATTTGGCTAGTACCCAGTGTCAAAATCTACTACGGGCCCATGAAGATAATAATGAATAAATTCTTAATCATTTATTCTTAAAAAAAAGTACAAAAGCGTTACAAGAAGCAACATCTTTATCTATTTTAGTGAGGTAAATGTACAGTCATTTTCATTTGAGACAACGACTCCCAAACCACGGTAATAATATCTAACAGTATTTTGACTCGGCCCTGTCCTTGAAATAAGTGCCTATAAGCGCACGTTACGCAAACACGCGTTAGAACTGCCCACCTCTACTTAATTGAGTTTCTTTCTAGTTTTGTGATTGTAAATATCTCAGATTCTTTTCTCTTATCTGAGGTAAATATTATATTGTTTATTATACTTATTTTAACTCTTACTAGGTATGTACCTACCATTTATTATTCTCATAGGTAATCATTTCATACTGATATTTCGTCTTATTCAATAATATATGTAAGTAGCTAAGTACATAAGTAAGTAGATAGTCTAGCGTAGGTAGGTCAATCGTATGTCACTTTATCACCCTATCCACTTATTTATTTATTAATCCAGGCATTTTACTCGGTGGAAAAAGTGAAATACCTACCCATTAAAAAAATAAACAAATTACGTACTAGTAGGTTAGGTAAATAATTTTATTTATTGTCTTGCATTTCGGAGGTTCCAGGTAATTTAAAAATATATCTCTGGGCGCGTTATAGAAGAATTGAAGCAATCAATAACAGCACAATATAGTCTATAATTGCTCTCTGTCATATTAAGTAAGTAAGTAATTGTACTTATTTCAATTAAATATTCACAAATCGCACGCTTACTGCTTACAAAACGATCACACCGTTCATGACTGTTTGCGACTGTAGTGTATCGAGTGTCGGCTGAACTCGAAGCACGTAGATATGACTCGCGTTTCGACTGTTTGTATAAAGATAGAATACTGTTAGATATCGTTACCGTGCCCAAACTGAGACATACTCGTGTTTTGGGTAGTCGACGGTCGGCCGTTTTATTTATTTATTTATTAAACTTTATGCACAAGTACAAAGGCGGACTTAATGCCTTAGGCATTTTCTACCAGTCGACCTTAGGGTGGTGCGGAGATAAAATATGGCAGGTGCAAATTAACGAAAAAAAAAATAGAGTAAAGAAAAATAAATACCTCAATTTAATATATATATATATTATATAAATATATACTTATATACATACATACAGAAAAAATATGTTATTGAGAAATCGAATCCAACAAATTAACTCTGTGATGATTCTGCAAACTTCTTGCGAATGTGTTCGCGTGCCTTCAATTTGAAAGACAACCGACTGGCTGCCATCCTGATGTTCTGCGGGAGCGCATTCCAAAGGGAAATCGCCTGGACAAAGAAGGAGGAATGGATAAACCCAGAGCGGTGAGAGGGACATTGTAGAAGACGATTATTGGCGGAACGAAGAGTTTTACTGTGGGCAGAACAAAGGAATTGGACATGTGAAGTCAGATAAGAAGGAGAAATGGGTTTATCAATAAAAGAAAACAGGGTAGTCAAGGCCCTCAGTATTCTACGCTGGCGAATCGATAACCATTTCAAAAGTGATCGATGTGCAGATACATGATCATATTTACGGAGGTTGAAGACAAATCGAATGCAGTTATTTAGAAGACGGTCAAGTTTATTGAGTAGATCTGCATTCAGGTCATAGTAGCACACATCACCATAGTCAATTATGGGAAAAATAAGGGACTGTACAAGCATGACCTTTATGTGAGCTGTGAGAAGGTTCTTAAGTCGATAGAGCGAACGCAACGTTCCGGTGACCTTTTGGCTGACACTCGTTACCTGCTTGCGCCAGTCAAGGCAAGTGTCGACTAGCAGACCAAAATCCTTAACCTCGGAGCTGAACGGTATAGCTACGTTGTTAAATATTATGAGCGGAACAGTTAAACCATCGAGCATTCTCAAGCTAAACGGGCTCCCAACTATGATAGTCTTACACTTTGTAGGGTTAACCGCCACCCCGAATCGGTCTGACCAACTTTTAATCGCCATTAAATCCCGGTTAAGCCCCTCGATCGCATCCGATAAGTTGTCAACACCTGCCTGACAGTAGAGCTATAGATCGTCAGCGTAAAGATGATACGCACACTGAAGTTCGGTGGTAATAAGATTTATGAAAATAGAGAACAGAAGAGAAGATAAAATACCGCCTTGAGGGACAGCCAGCTTCAAGGTCGCACCACTCCGAAGAAGAGTCTCCAGCACAAACTGACTGCTGACGCCCCCGAAGATAAGAGGAAAACCATTCCCGTACCTCGTCAAAGACCATAAGATAAGAAAGGATAGATAAAAGGATATCGTGACTGACGGTATTGAAAGCATTGGAGAAGTCGATTAACACTAAAGCAGTTACTTTAGTGTCCTCCATTCCCCGCCTTGTATCGTCAGTCACTTTAAGGAGAGCTGACACGGTACTGTGCCCGGGACTGAAACCGGATTGAAACGGGCTGATAAGGGAGTTGTGATAAATGAAGTAGGAGTGCTGTTTATGAACACAGGCCTCAAGCACTTTGGACAGAAAGGGAAGGATGGAAATTGGGCGAAAGTGACTGGAATGTGTGGGATTGGGGATTTTAGGCAGGGCTCGAACATGAGCTTTACGCCACAAGGAAGGGAAAGCACCGGAGAAAAGAGAAAAGTTAACTATGTGGGAGATAGCAGGTAGAAGCTGATCCAGAGCTGACACGATCATATGACGACTGATGTTATCACAGCCCACAGCTTTGGATATAATAGATAGAATAATCTTTTTGATCTCTGCCGGGTCGACTGGTGTGAAGACAAAAGGGGCAGTATTGGGACGCGTCAGACCAGCAAGGTAGTCGATAGTTTGACGTTTGGTTATACTATTTAGCATGGGGACAGTGGAGAAAAAGCGGTTTAGATCGTCTAAGCCAATTGAATGTTAATTTATTAGAAAACTCAGGTTCTTGTAGTAAAATAATAAGTCTGTTTCAGTCCTACAATGTTGTAAACCTATTTTTGGAGCCCACAAGAATAACTTCTACTAGTGCCACATGCTTAGATAATATTTATACTAATGTTATACCAGTCCACAAATAAATTATAAATTTACTAGATTCTGATTATTGCGGGAAGAGGATTACTATACCAAACTAAAAAAACAAAGTGTCTAAAAAGATGATAGTCCCAAATCTGCAAGTCGCTTGGCAGCTTTTAAAGTTAAACTCATTTTTATAATATTTAATTCCTGCTGAACCAAATTATCTATATAATGATTTTTTAATATATACTGTAAACAATTTAATTTCACCTTTGTTCCCAAGAATATCTCGGTTAATAATAACGCATCATTCAGTGATTGGGCTACCATTGGTATTTATATAAGTAGAAAAAGGCTTTATGAGCTGTACACTGAAAGGACTTATGCAAACACTGCTGAATTTAATTTATATGTTAGAATTATGAAAAATTATTTAAAAAAGTTTGTTGTTTGGCCAAGTCGCGTTATTTGAGTTAGAAGATTTAAAACGGCTTGTGTTTAAACACCGCCCAAAAAAGTACCTATTTTACTACCAAAAAAATTCTAAACGGTTACCAAAATGGATAAATGGTCACCAAATAACGTTTCCTAAAATATTATGAAATAAATCCATTTTTTCGTATTATTGACTGCCAAAAAAATATATGGACGCCTTTAAAATACACTTTAGACCAAATATTATATATTGTCACTACTTAGATGTTACCAATTATGTAATACCATGACTTCTAATTTGGTCATTTTTGTTAGGCTAAAAAAGCTAACGATCGCTAGAATATTTCCCAAATATCAATTAATATACTGGGGTTCCCAGACGTACGTCGCTTATTTATCGTTATATGGAATTCGCTAAATATATTGAGGTTCAAGGTTCAAGTACAATTAGTACTCTGGCAACATAGTCGACGGAGCCCCGCTGCGCGGGGCTCCTATTTCCGTCCGCAGGGTCTAAAGTAACCTAACACGAACGAGATGACGGGAGCCGAGTTCGCTCGCTTTGCTCGCTCACTTCAGCTCCCGTCATCTCGTTCGAACCTAACCTGTCCGTGTCGGGGTGCCCTAAGCTCCCGAGCTCGCTTCGCTCGCTCTTGGACTAATTCGTTAAAAACACGAATACACCCGGACGCCGCGCATTTCTAGTCGCACGACTAGAATTTTAAAATCGGGAATGGAATAATCACAATCCACTTTTTGTAAGCTCGTTCTGGATTTTATTATTAATCAATATTCGTCGTTACTTTAGTTAATTCTTCGCTTACTCTAATTCATACCACTCAAGTTATTAAAACAGTATCTCATCATCAGTCGCAAAGTTTTTTTTTATTCGATCGTTTTATAATTCCCCATTTAAAATAAGAAAAATCTTAATTCTGGATCAACAAAGCTTTTTTGGTTTTAGCTGGCCGCCCTCTTTTTCTCTTCTCGCCAATGGATGACGACTTACTATTTTGGAGTAAGATTTTTGGTAGTAATATTAATCTTTGAGTTGGATAGAATTTGGTGACCGTTGATCCATTTTAAGAACCAAAAATAATATTTGTGCGAGGTTTGCGATTTTTCTGATGTTATTTTATTTATTTTGGATCATAATATTATATACTTTAGGGCCCTTTTAATAAAGTCAATTGATTTTTTTTGGAGTTGTTTATTTTTTTTGGTGCCTAAGCTTAGAGTCTTAAAAATATTTTTGGTGACCGTCTAAATTATACCCATTTAAAACAGTAGTAATGTTATTAAAACGACTTGGCATATTATTAATAGTGAAACGGGAAGATCTGGTAACCGAAATATTGGCTACAGCATGTCAATTAATGACAACATCATAAATTCAGATTCACAAGTCGCAGTGGCCTTTGAAAATTTTCTTTTAATATATTCCCATTTCATCTACTAAATCCCTAAACTAACCTTCTGTTGCTGAGTCTTTGCTAAAAGAAAATGGTAATGATTGCGATTCAGAATTTCTTTTTGAATATATGAGAATCTTTTGTGATCTATCCAAGGCGTTTGATTGTGTTCTTCATGAAACTCTAATCAGGAAACGCCGCACTAAGGGATCCGGAATAGCGCTCTGGATCTTCTTACTTCATACTTAAGTAATATGATTCAGAGCGTTGACGTTAATGGGAAAAGATCTCCCGGATCTATTGTAACAATGGAAGTCCCACAGGGTTCAATTCCTGGTCCTTTCTTGTTTCTTATTTTTATTAATGACTTGCCTTACATCATAAAGGATTACCATGGTATAGTGTTGTTTGCGGATGATACTTCACTTTTGTTTAAACTTAAACGTCAGCAGCTGGTTACTGACGATGTGTATAGCGTGATCTCAAAAGTAGTTCACTGGTTCAATGTTAGCAATTTACTTCTTAATGAAAGAAAACCAAATGCATTAAGTTTACTCTACCTCATGTTAGGCAGGTGAAAACTGATGTGTTGATAAAGGGCGAAGAATTGAATCCTGAAAATAGCCCAGTATTCTTAGGCCTAACTTTGGATGCTAAGTTTCAGTGGGGCCCACATATAGACAAATTGTCAAAAAAAACTAAGCTCCGCGGCATATGCTGTTAGAAAAATTCGTAATTTAACTGACTTAGAGACAGGCCGTTTAGTGTACTTTAGCTATTTTCATAGTGTAATGTCGTACGGTATTCTGTTGTGGAGAAATGCCGCCAACATTCAGACTATCTTTGTTTTACAGAAAAGAGCTGTTTGATCAATTTAAGCGCGAGACACTATCTCAGAGAGAAATTTAAGGTGATTAATTTAATTACTGTGCCTTCTCAGTATATTTATGAAAATCTTTTATATATTCCCATAAAAATATATGATTGTTTAAAAAATACAGTGATATCCATAACATAAATACTAGGAACAAACACAAATTTGTAGTACCTACAGAAAGGCTCAAGAAAATAGGTGGCTCTTTTAGATGTCAATGTGTACGCTTTTTTAATAAGCTTCCAATCCACGTACAAGATAGTCTTAATAATTTCAAATCATTCATTAAACGTTAATTGTGCCAGAAAGCGTTTTATACCATTAAAGATTATGTTGAGGGCAAAAAAGCTTGGGTTTGAGCTGCTCCAATATTTTTTATTTTTTTATTTTGCATCCTCAATTTGATTTGTTTAATTTTATTTTTATTTTGTCGCAATGACAAGAATATTGACTTTTTAAAGTCATATTATTTTATTTTAAATATTGTGAATGTGAAGACTATGTGCATCATCCTTTTTTTCTTTTTAATTTGAATTTATCTCCGTTAGTTTTTAATCATGGTCTGGCAGTTTGAGTCGTTCATACGGCCTACCCGAATGTCGTTTCTTTGGTATTGTTCGTCGAATCCTTGAACTCTTTAAATTCTGAGTTGAGCTGCACGGTTATTGACAAATGCGTGCACTGACTGGACAGGTCCACTTAATCTGGCTGGTTTTTTCCTCAAAAGATCATTTCAGACATCATTCTACATGGTCTTCACATGATTTAACCAAGATTTTTGTCTGGACTTTAAAAGAGACTATGACCTCTGAGTTTGTTTCGGCCTTTCTTCTCAGAGTAGCCGGATATGAAACGCCGGCCTCATCTAGTTTTAAAAAATATGATCGACATGTTAAAGTGTTTGTACAAACCAACTTACAGAAACAAAATCATTTATCATTACAATTTATAATAGTCGCTCGAGTTTCGATCGATATTATTGTTCTCTTTTATATCGACATTTAGATCTCCTATCACAGCTATATTTTTGATTGATTTCAGACTAGACATTACTGTATCTAGACTGTGATAAAAATTGGTTAGGTCTGAACGAGATGGTGATCGGTAACACTCAATTATCGGTATTCTTTAAAAGACAAATTAAGCAATTAGCACCTGAAAACGATGGTTAAGATATGGTACAGCCTAGTACCTACGTAATTAAGCGAAATGTTAAATGTTATACAGTAACAAATAAGTGATGGGAAGATGTTCACTTTCTTAATTCTAAATCTAACAAACATTTTTCGGTTTTTACAATGTGTGATTCCTTTATATCAGGGTTTTTGCGTAAAAGGATTTTTCCGTTAGAGGTCCTGCAGAAAGTATATGCATTTCGTTTAGCGAAGTCACGGGCAAGGTAACAGCCTTCTTAATGTTGGAGTCAGGTATTCTTCAACATAAATTGGTTTTCATTCTCCCATAATGCCCAGGTTCACCTTGTTTAATTTCTTCTCGACACACCGTCCTTTTTGTAGTTACGTACGGCTGTTAGAAAATTATTTTTATAATAAACAGTTCAAAATTCAACAAATATGGATCTTGCTTGACCAGGTTTCCCAGGCAGTCGGTAAATATCGCGAATTGTTTCGAACCAAACGTTTCGATCCTCCTTTTTTTTATTTTGTTGCAACACTTTGTCAGTTCGCTGTCATGGATTTTGACAGCTGTGGGCTGAGTTGACACTAGACTGAAAATTTGTGATTTCATATGGCTGGACGTAATATCGGGTTCTCGTTTGATTTTATTATAATTTTTGAATAATCAACCCATCGTTATTGGAAATTACGTTCGCCATTCGCGATTGGTATTGTGCTTCGCCCGTGTAGTTGTATTTGTGTATATTTTGCGCGCAGCGAGGTATTTTGTGTCGACCAAGTGCCTGGTGGAGGCTGGACCTTCCGGTCCAGAAGACGTCGGTTATCCCTCATTTTCCTTTATTATAAATATTTTACCCCACACCCCCCGACCACATGCGGGATCGGACACGGGACCAGCAGACCACCACGAGGACAAGGGTAAGTTATACCATCGTACCATTTTATACCTGGTTGACGGGAACCAGTATCTCAAAAAACAGACCCCTAGCTGAGCGCTGCTGCGTATTGCAGTTTTGCGGGTATAGACCTGATAGGATCCAAGAGTCGCAACATTGCTATGTCCCCAGTGTTCGGCTGTTGACTTTGTGATCCGCAGGTCTGTATTCAACACGAATATTGGAGGTAGATATTTCCATCTAAGCTACTTGCCCCATTCGAATAGCAATCCGCAGAAGGTTATCTGTTTTCTCATTCGGCATCGCATGTACGTTCCTTATATCAATTGCTGAAGGGCGACACTTCTGTTGCAGTTCCTGAACCTTTGTTTCAAGTTTATTGATGCAGTCATTGTTCTCATGTTGCGCTTTTTTAGCCAAGACATCCTCATAATCCTTGTTCAAAGATACTACCGACCTGTCCAGCTCAGCGCTAGATTGCTTTATGTTGGAGCATTGCACTTTTAGCTGAGCAACGTCTGTTACTAATTGAGACAAGGTTTGTTTTTGTTCCGACTTCCAGTCTTCAGCATAGCAAGCAAAGCATTTCTAAAACTGATTAAAAAAGCCTTCGAGTTGTCATGTTAATCCGTAGGAAAACATCCGTGGAGATGCGTGGGCGTTAATGTCGGGAATTCATTTTCTATTAGGTAGTATTTAAACGAGTGACTGTAAATTAAAGTTTTAAGTGACAAAAATAATTAATTCACGTTATAGTATTACTAAGTGAGCGACTGACTGCCAGTGACAAGAAATCAACAGAACAGCAACTTACAAACATTAATTTGAGTTACTTAAAATACAAAATGAGAAGCTTCATAATATTTGACTTGAAAATGAAAGTTTGTCGACGGAGCCCCGCTGCTCGGGGCTCCTATTTCCGCCCGCAGGGTCTAAAGTAACCTAACACGAACGAGATGAACTCGTTCGAACCTAACCTGTCCGTGTCGGGGTGCCCTAAACTCCCGAGCTCGCTTCGCTCGCTCTTGGACTAATTCGTTAAAGACACGAATGCACCCGAACGCCCACGCATTTCTAGTCGTTCACTTAGTAATTTAGTCGCCCGGCTAGAATTTTAATATCTGAAATGGATTATTCGCAACCCACTTTTTGTAAGCTCGTTCTGGATTTTATTATTAATCAATATTCGTCGATAGTTTAGTTAATTTTTCGCTTACTCAAATTCATACCGCTCAAGTTATTAAAATAGTATCTCATCATCAGTCGCTAAGTTTTTTTTTTATTCGATCGTTTTATAGTTCCCCTTTTCTATTTATTTATTATCAATAGGCTCGCGCTTGACCACTATCTCATCTGATGGTAAGCGATG
Organism: Orthosia gracilis; assembly: GCA_947562075.1. Taxonomy (NCBI): domain Eukaryota; kingdom Metazoa; phylum Arthropoda; class Insecta; order Lepidoptera; family Noctuidae; genus Orthosia; species Orthosia gracilis. The sequence continues at coordinate 10,771,961 of OX387267.1, forward strand.
ATGTGGTCGACGGTGAAGCACACTTGCCTAGAAGTGACCTATTCACTGTTGACTTAAAGATCCCTAGATTGTATATAGTAGTAGTAGCTATCGGGAAACACAGACTCCGGCAGGGAATTCCACTCCTTAGCACGCATAATGAAAGTGTTCCCAAAATGTTTTGTGCGTATGGGTGGGATGTCCACCATGTACCGATGACGCATCGCCGTGCGTCTGGTTGTCCGATGATGGAACGGGCTGGGCGGAATTAAATCATGCAATTCCATCGCACACTCCCCGAAATGTAACCGATAAAAAACCGACAAGCTGGCAACTGGCGACGATGTTCAAGCCTCTGGTGCCTCGTTGCCGATGAGTCTCTTGGCCCGCTTTTCGATCGACTCTAGTGCATCAAGCTGGTATTTGGCAGATCCGTCCCAGAGATCAGAACAGTACTCCATGCAGGATCGAACTTGCGCTTGATACAAGTTGAGCAGCTGTGCCGGCGAGAAGTACCTTCTCACCATTCATATTTTGGCTCGGCTCAATCACTTCTTCCGCCACTGCGCCTATTGCTGTCACTCACGTGTCCGTCTTTCTGTCCGTCGTCTGTCACACAGGTTTTACAACAAACCGTTGGAGCTACAGTCTTTAAATTTTCACAGTATAAGCATTTTATTGACCCAAAGCAATACAAATTGTCAAAAAATAATTTTATACGTTTTAAGGAGGGCTCCAATACAGAAAAAAGGGATTGGCGCGAAAAAAAAATACCTGCCTCACTGAGTGGGCTATCGTTGTTTAGAGCTCGTTGAGTAGATACATAACGTATTTTTTGTGTTATAAAATATTGGAAAACAAAGGTATGAGAAGCCACCAAAGTCATTTATTTTTACATAATTTTGATAACAGAACCGGTTTGGCCGTGTTTTGGACATAACAAAACACGGCCAAACCGGTTAAACAAATGACGTCACGGGGTGGTGTGGAATGTCTTTGCACTTACCTACAAAAATTTCTAATTTGACAATATACTGTTATACTATTATGTTTTTTTCATACAATATGGAAAGAGGTATAAACTCTGTAAGCAATGGGTTTATGAAAAAAGTCTGCTATTTTAATGTTTAAAATATTGTAGTATTATTAAGATTTCAAAAATGTACATACCAATCCTTAAGTCCCTACTTCGCGATTACAGCCCACTGTGCGACGATGCGTCAAGCACAGTGACCAACGGCGAGAAGAAGATCGCAAGCGCCGTGTATACGCAGGCGCGTATACGCGTTTCGCCGAGACAGTTTAAATGTTATTGTATTGACGGTGATTAACGGTGATTTAGATACTAGGTTCTGATTTAATTGACTAATATTATAAAAATTCCGCATCACTGATCACTACCACAAGTCTCACTGAGTTCACAAGGCGGTGATGTGTTGGGATCACCGGTATAAATCACTGAGGAACTACACTTAACGATTTTATTTAGTTGCGCACTTAGACAATAATGCTCTCGGTACGGTAGTCGGTCAAGCACCGTGTGAAGCACCTTGTCTTGGCATAGGTACCTCCTTGTGTTTGTCATTAAGAAGTATAACAGATCCAGTTTTTTTAGCCATAGATAACAGGTTGATTCCCTGTCCAGTGCGACCACTCGATCTCGGTGCATACCCACCAGGGATCGCAATACCATACCATTTTTACAAATGCCCTATTTAAAAAAAGAACCTATAGTTTCAAACCCGTCCATTGATCTGGTATCCCGTTATCCCAGTTTGCGACCCCTAATACCCACGTCAGCATTTAGGAAATATGCCACCTACGCCGGGGGTCGGGAAAACAACTATACTTCCCCAATCCCCGGCTAGTGCCAGCTCGCCTCTGCGGGCCTTAATCTCGGGATGGAGGAGAAGTGAGGTCACAGTATAAATATGGAAAAACAGTACGGAAACTACCTACAAACGCTCGAAACGGCGCACTCAAACAAACATGCGCATCGACGAGACGCGTAAGCGGCACGCACTACTGACAGCACCGCGACAGCCGCTTAGGGGTCTCGTCGATGCTCATGTTTGTGTGAGTTTGCAATTTCTGGCGTTTGTAGGTAGTTTCCATACTGTTTGTACTGTTTCATAATTATACTGTGGTGAGGTGTTGCGCTGCCACTTCGGGTCCTGATGTTTTGGGAAGCGACGGAGGTCTCAGAGTCCATCGCCCCTGGACCCATTAAGGGGGGCTGGAAGAGGACGTTGTTCGCACTCCGCCGACGCCCTGCGCGTCTGCTGCGGATCGGGTGAGCGGATGAAATCTCCCTCTCTCTCTCCGCAGCCTCCTTCTGCGAGACGATTGTTTCGCAGAAGGATACCACCGCGTCCCAGGACTCCTCGCTGCCGATCATAGACTCGACTACGGACGGCAGCGAAACTCACGGTGCGGCAGTACAAACAAAAAAAAGGTCAACTGGCAATAATTAATTATTGCCAGTTGACCTTTTTTTTGTTGCGGGGTGGAAAATCGTCATTGAATGTCGTCCGCGCTGGGAAGGCTGGAGAGGTCTGTCCAACTCCTACTGATTAAAAATCACCCCGGTGTTCCATCTCACACCTGCGCCGGAGTCGCGGGAACAATGATACTTCCGCCACCCCCGGCTACTGCCGGCCCGCCACTACGCGCCTCCACCTCGTGTCCTGATGTGTTGGGGGCAAGGGACAGTCTCTGAGTCCGTCGGCCCTAGACCCATTTAGGGGGTGCTGGAAGTGGGCTTTGTCCACCCTCCCCACGCTGAATACCACCGCGTCCCAGGACTCCTCGCTCCCGATCATAGACTCGACTACGGCCTTTCCTTTTTCCTTTCCTTTGTATGGAAGGAGTACATAAGAACCAGCTTGTCCCAACTGTTTAATGCGCGCACTTCACTTTTGCCTGATTAAAGGCTATTTAATATTTTTTTTTTAGACGAACAAAGAAGCGTTCCTGCAACGGCTTCTTCATTAATATTAAACCATAAGAAGGCCAGTTGCCACTCTGACTGACAAATTCTATAGCATAAGTTGGTTAAGTTTTTTTTTTTGTGTTGATACGCTTGCGCTCGACTACTATCTCACCTGATGGTAAGCGATGATGTGGTCGCCGATCAAGCACGCTTGCCTAGAAGACTCCCAGGTTGTAGCTATCAGGAAATACAGACTCGGTTCTTCTCTAAAACGTGTTATGAGTTTGGGCCACATTTAATGCAGCTGTATTTATACTAAAACAAAAACCATAAACATCGATGTCCAGTTTTTGTGTGTTGTTTTTATTTGAAAATTACAGGTCACATAGCGGCGATTATACCATCGGGGAAAGGAGAAAAATCAAAATTTATTATAAGACTTCAAAAATTTGACTATAATACTTTGATTTATGAAACAATTAACGCAAAACGTTTAAACTTAAATTTAACTACTGAAAAATTTAGGATAAGTTCATCAAGAAAAGGACGTAAGTACAAATTATTGTTAATCACAATTAATTTTTTTATATTTTTGAGTGAGCTTGTTACTTCTTCACGCTCAAACGGCTGGACGGATATGGATGAAATTTAGCACAGAGATAGATAATAGTCAGGAATAGCACATAGGATACGTTTTATCCCGGGAATATGTTCCCTCGGGATAATTTTTGATTGTCACGCGGGCGAAGCCGCTGGCAGAAGCTAGTAAAATATAAGCAAACATCTTTTTAAGCATTTAAAGCTTGAGAAATGAATGATCTTACATTGACTTAAGCATAAGCCTCAAGTTTTTAAGAAAAACCGGCCAAGAGCGTGTCAGACCTCGTACATTTAGGATTTCGTAATTGTTGAATACAGGCCTTTGGACCACAGCCAAGAGCCGAACACTGGGGCCCATAGCAATGTTGCGACTCTTGGATCCTATCAGGTGTATACCCGCGAAACCGCGATACGCGGCAGCGGCTGCTAGGGGTTTGTCTTTTGAGATAGCGTTCCCGTCAACCAGGTGGAAAATGGTACGATGGTACATATAACTTACCCTTGTCCTCAACGACGATATAACCACTTGACGGCGCATACAGTGCCCCGACGCTCGAAAACTATTATTACATCTCCTAGTGCAGACGACCCAAGGAGCCCCAACACAACAGAATAAGTTGTTTAGTGCAGGAGTTTTTATGGGGACTTTACAGATCCTGGGCAGTACCCAGTATTATATTGCATTTCAATACATTTCCAATAAGTCTAAAAATGATGGTACTATCTTATCTGATTGAGGAGTTGCCATGGCCACTTTCCAGCTTCACCATCACACCAGGTCTATAACCATATTATTGCACCGTTTCCTAAGCTATACTAGTATGCCAAGGTCATCATCAGCATTAATAAAGAAAAAAAATAAGAGGAAAAAACAAATGTGCACTCAACGAAACGGATAGTTTAGCAAACAAATCACAAAGTACTACCATCGACAAAATGCAGTGTGTCAACTTGCTAAACAAAAATCCCCTGTCTGTATCTACATAGACACATGTCTTTTTTTTCAGTGTAGACCTTCCGTTGTTTGTTTGTTTCAGATAAACACACTGCTAAATACAATAAAACGTATTCAGAATCAGAGAGTGTTAGCTTTAACTGCTCAAACTGTAAGTACAATCCGTCTAGAGTCAAGCCAAGTATCCTAAAATAATGATGATTTAACTAAAACAACTCAGGTTGCACAGCAAGCACAGCGAGACCAACCAGGGTTGTAGTTTAGGTTATCTTTTGACTGTTCATATATAAATAGACGTTACTTTGACGACTTCATATGCAGGAAATCGAAAAGCGAGCGAGTGAACTTAATCATTTTAGCATCCTGTCATCGGCGTATACCCCGTAACCCCCGAAGGAAAAAGAGGGGTGTTATAAGTTTGACATGGTCAAAATTGATTCATCCGTTTAGAAGCTATGATGCAACAGATAGATACATAAATACACACATACACAAATACACAGGAACACACGTTAAACTTATAACACCCCTCTTTTTTCGTTGAAGTTTAATTATGTAATATGAAATAAAATTAGTTAGGATTTTTTAAATTTAATTTGTGTTTAAAGTAATTAGTGCTAACTGCCTATCACAGCTTATGCGGTGTATTTAGTTAAATTAATTCTTTAAAAGCTATATTTAAATCGAGTTTTAAATCATGTGAAAATGCAGTTGCAAGTTTTGCTACTGGAGTGTGGTTGATTTTACTTTAAATTCATACAGTTGTTCACTGGAAACCGTAATGCACAAATGAAAATGTTTTATAGACGCACACGCACATATAGGATGGATAGACCCAACAGGATACACAATCACTACGTATCACGAAACAAGTAAATCCTGGAAACTCGGTAAATCGGACCGTGGCAGTATGCTAAGTTGTTTACGATACAAAACTTACGAGCAAGAACATACATGGGTCGTAGAACGATTAGTCGAAGATATTACTGAACTGATATATCAGGAACCAAAAAATAAACAGGATAATGCAAAGGGTAAGTGTGATATTTATTCCATTGTGCTTAACAAAAATAATATAAAGCTACACGCAGGTCGGGACCACACAGTGGACATAAACCCGACTAACGTGGTCTAGGCTAAATTGATCGTTAGGAGTGACAAAATGGGGCTGCAGATTTTATTTTGGGTCATGTTGTATGCAGTTGCACCGTTAAAAAGCACTATTTTTTTTAGATACCGGTTCGTCTGAGGAAAGCACTTTATCGTCTACTACTACAACCTCTATGACGGCACGAACTAGCACTGAGCCTCAAACTAAGAGCCCGGTCACTTTACCTTCAGAGAATACTCTGAATAAGACAATGCCACCAAATGATCTCGACGACCCGCAGAACACGGATCATCCTCATCCCTCGGATAAAACTAACTATTACATCGCAATAGCCTCAGTGGCGGTAATCATTCTTGTCATATCGCTGATATATGTGATATTTAAAAAGTGCAGCCGTAAGACATTGGATCCTGAGGAAACGCTTGAGTTGGAAACTTATGTAAGTTCATAATTCTGTCAGACAAAATGTCAAGTATCAAAAAAATCAAAGACACACCAAAATGATATTCACTAGTGGTCTTCGAGTAATATTAATAACTTACTGGAGCTGCCCCTATTTCGTATTTCAATTCCATAATTGAACATTTCTTTTTTTATCTCCGGACGACAAACTAATCTTGACTCATCAGAAATGTTGACGACGATGTGTATAATCGTCGTAAACATTTCTGATGAGTCAGGATAAAGATCAACATCAAGGCCCTCTTAGTCTAATCACAATTCCTTTGGAGTCGGTGCAGCATGACTTCTTCCGTACTTCTGATCATCATCAGCCTTTTTAATGTTCCCACTGCTGGGAGACAGGCCTCCTCTTTGTCAGACGGCATGCCGTAATCCACAACGCGAGCCCACTGCGGGTTGGTTGATTTCACATGTCTTCATTGAGGTAATAATGTACTACGCACTAGAGAAGTCGCCACATATCAGTACTGTGTTCCGTTCATGTGCGGTCTTCCGGCCACACTTCGTTCAGTTGCTTACTAGATCTTTAGTGCCTATGTCATTGTTTGTTAACTTTTCATCGATGAGTAACCAGATAATCATTTTAAAATTGAATTCGAGCAAAATATTTCGTGGACGCCATGTTGCCTCATGTGTCATATAGACTAAAAAATAATATGTGACAATTTGTGTAACAAGTGTAGGTACAATTAGCTGACGTTTTTTTTGAGCGATATCAACATATATTTAGAAAAGAGGAACTGACTGGTAGGATACCTAGGTTGGTACTGGTGTGTAGTGTAGGGTAGGTAGGTAGGTTGATAGGTAGGGTAGGTAGGTAGTTAGGGCAGGGTAGAGTAGGTACCTATTTGACGGGCGAACACTGGGAACAGGTAATACCTAAATAAAGAAAAACAAAATTTCTTATACTTTACTTAGGTTATTTCAACTAACAATAAATATTGTAAAAATATGTGCATTCTAATGAAGCTTGTTAAAGCTATGTAGGTATCACTTCTGTAGTCAGTCAGCCGTTTAGTCTATATGAGTGAAAAGTCGTTGCAGAACGTTGAACGAAACGCGTAATCGCCATGAAAATCCCAGCGCTTTCGTATTTTTGGTCGTGAGAAAATAACACCTTAGAAGCGCTCTAGCGCCACGGTATAAATATACAAACAGTATTGAAACTGCCTACAAACGCGCGAAACGGCATACTCACACAAACACGCGCACCGAGCAGACCCTTAAGTAGTGTCCGCGGTGCTGTCAGTAGTGCGTGCCGCGTCAAGACGAGTGGGTAATTAGTAGTGTCACTTATTGGTGTGATGTTCTACATAACAACACCTCAAAAAATCGCAAAAAAAAATACTCGCTTGGATGGAATTTAACGCGCCGAACATGACGGATCACAGCGCGAGAACTCCCGAATGCAGTTTCGGTTTCGGACGTAGTTTCGGCAAGTTTGCCGCCGAAACTCGACCGAAACCGAAACCGAACTTTCGGTCGGACACTAGTGTTAATAATAATGTTTTCCGTGTTTTAAACTTTCGTCTTTTGCTGAGATTAATCGAAGCCATGAGATTACCTATTTAAATTTTATTTGTAAGCTAGTTATTTCAACTCGGTTGATTGATCACTACAGAACAAAAAAAAATAATAAAAAAGAAATCCTTCACAAAAAATTATCCACACCACAAGATTTTAGTTACAACCCTATTGATTCAATGGAGCGTAGGTAATTATTTTATCAAGTAGTCTTAGGTTCCATACTGTTTATATATTTATACTGTGCTAGCGCTGCGTTTTTATACTGTTTGGTTAGACGACTAATTATTGTTTCAGCGCTGCAGCAATGAAAAAGCGTAACACATTTAAATCCTTTTTACTTTCTTTTGCGCTGGTGATATGACAAACGGCAGTGTAAACAGTTGGTATTATCCTTATGTTTATGGAATGGAGCTCAAAATCAGTTGACTGTAAAACAGGGTTAAAAAATGTGTAACGTTATTTCAAATTAGTAGAAGTTCTTTAGTTGTTACTTTAGTCCCTGTGTACATTCATGCTCGAAAACTACCTCCCGACTTTTTTCTCATTCCTCCACATCAGATCTGGTTCAAGATATAAGTAGATAATATTATATTTTTGTATAAATGTTGATGCCTATGGTCGCCAAACAAGGCAGGGGTTGACTTATTTCATCACCACTGCTCTGAAAATGGTGAAGGAAAACTTCGTGAGGAAACCGCCATGTAATAGAACCAAAAATTCGAAGTCATGTAACATCCACCGACCCGCACTGGGCCCGCCTGGTAGATTATGGCCCATTCCCTCTTACAGAGAGGAGGCTTGTGTCCCAGCAGTGGCACAGCTACAGCCTTATAAACTATGCTATGCATGGGAGTAAATAAACTATGGATGGATTGTCCCAAGGATGATTTGTAAGGATGTTTGACTAACAGAGTAGCATGGAAGAAGAGAATACGCTGCGCTGACCTCAAATAAATTAAGATAATGATGGTGACTTTATTTATCTTTATTTAAAAATAATCCTCTCGTCTATATTTGAAACCAGCATTTTCCTCGCGACTTCGCTCCCGTGGCCCATTTCGCAGGACTTGTATAAAAGTTATAAAATAAAAAGCATATGACACTCAGGAATAATGTATTTTTCTAATGGTGAAACAATTTTCAAAATCGGTTTAGTAGATCCAGAGATTCAACATCATCATTTCAGCCGAAAGGCGTCCACTGCTGGACATAGGCCCCCTCAAGCGTCGCCACACTGATCGGTCCAGTGCGATTCGCATCAACCGGACGCCCGCGGCTTTGACCAGCTCGTCGCTCCACCTAGAGGGACGCTTTCCAATGCTGCGTCCTCCGGTACGCGATCACCACTCTATAACTTTTCGGCCCCAACGGCCATCTGTTCTACGAGCAATGTGCCCACTGCCGCTTAAGTTTGGCAATTTTTCGGGCTATATCGGTAACCTTGGTTCTCTTGCGGTCTTCATTTCTGAATCGATCACGCAAGGAAACTTCGAGCATAGCCCTCTCCATTGCAGTCACAAACGCTAAACAAAGAGATATATTATACTCTTCGGTCTTCTGTATAACCTGCCGTAGCGTTTGTATGTGGTCTACGGTGCCTTTTCGGATTCCGGCTTGTTCGGGAGGCTGGAAATCGTCAAACCTGCGCGCGAGACGATTTGTGATGACTCTTATAAACAACTTGTAGACATGGCTAAGAAGTGATATGGGCCTATAATTCTTCAATCGAGCATGGTCGCCCTTCTTGAAGTAGTGTACCACCACACCCCTGCACACGCCTGCACCATGCCTGTGGCGTTTCCCTTCGCGTATGACGGCATCAAACAGCTTCTGAAGGGCTTTAAGTACCGGTTTTCCACCCGCTTTCAGGAGTTCGGCCGTAATTCCGTCATCGTCCGGCGCTTTGTTTCCACGAACCCATCGTTGTAATCGTCCACGAAACGATTCTAGAGTTCAAGCTGAAAGCTTTCGGGGTTTTGGATCTGAATCTGTGCTGAACGGAGCGTAGACTTCATCAGGCCAGTTCTTTCCAACTTAATATTTAAGTTCAATGTGCCTCTTAACATGCGGTGATCACTTCTGGTTTTTACCGAGTTGATCACAGAGACATCATTAAATATTTGCTTCTCGTCGACATGATGAAGTCCATCTCATTTTTCATTGCACCCTGAGGGCTCTGCCAGGTCCACTTCCTGTGTTCACGCTTTCTGTAGAAGAAGTTCATCCCACTCGCAACTCATTATCGTCTCGTTTACCCAGTTTCGCGTTGAATTCCCCCATGACCACGGTGAAGTGAGTTTTATGACCATGCATGGCTCTGGAAATGTCCTCATACATAGTCTCTACTTCGACGTCGGGGTCTGCCGAGGTCGGGGCATAGACCTGTATGACCTTCAGCGAATACCTTGAGGACATTCTGAGTATAAGGTACGCCACCCTGGTCGACACGCTCTCGATCTTCATTTTGCTGGCCACAAAGGACCTGTGGACGATAAACCCAATACCACCCCGGGACTGCCGGTCACCCTCTCGGAAGTAGAGCAGGTTACCGGATTTAAGGATTATCGAGTCCTCCCCTTCTCTTCAGACTTCAGATAACCCTATGATACTCCATCGTAAGGGGCATTCGTCGGTCTTTATTGGGGTAGCCCGGTCCACACCAGGGATTTTTCGCACCCCTTGCCACGCCATCGCCTCGACCGCTACTGTACTCGAGGGTAGCAAGCCGCCGGGTACTAGGGGTCATTTCGCGGTTGCACTAATCATCGGTTTGGGGGGATTTGTCATAATCGCCACGCTTGGCAAGCTGGTTGGCGATCGCAGTTTGTTATGAAGTGCACAGACAACGCTGCTGCCCATTCTCTGGTATGTCCCTTCGTCGCCTCTTACGACACCCACGGCCAGATATGGAATGGTGAGAATCTTAACGTCCGTCACCATACAGAACGTTAGTTTGTTTGTAGGAAGTATAATCTGGATGAGATTACTTCCTACAAACATCCTTACCACAAATATTAGTTTGAAATAAGACACACTGATCAGTTAATTTGTTCCAGGCGAGCGCAAACATGGTATACGCTGAACTAGACATCAGGCCTGGGAATCATGCACCAGCACCTACCATAGAGGAAACCCCCTATGCCGAAATCATTGGTGTACTTAAACCTGTGAACGAAAGTGTCAAGAAATAAATGTTAGGATATACTTGTATCGTTTATATTTAATTAATAATAATATATTTCTTTAATACAAAATATATATTTTTTAGTTCGCCTGGAATGTTCCACTGCTGCTCATAGGCCTCCCGTAGACCTTTCTAAAAACTGGTTACGCCAACTCTTTTTAGTTTTAAGAATAAACAGATATTCGGACTAAAGTTTCGCACAGCTGGCATTCAAATGTCTTTTCTGTGAGGCCATATTGTAATGATGATGCTAATAAGGAAAATTACCTATCTCTTAGATTTAAAATGTTGCTGTGCTCGACAGGGTCAATAATGTTATCAATATTTACTACCTATATATACTATCATGGTCTAAAGTGCAGTCTATCTTCACGAAACTATAGCATAGTCAATCAGTCCTACTTACAACCTTCTTCTATAGACACATCATACTCATATACACACCTGTAAATCGAACTCTTTCTTAGAGCCTGTCCAGACGGAGCGTTTTGTGCGCGATCCCGACCAGGTGCTCTAGCGCGCTTCCTCTATTGTTCACATTAGCTTGCGAGTGATATCGCATTTTCGTTGTCACATGGCCGCAACGTCATAGAGCTTTTACAGATGGCGCGTTTAGCACGCGAGGGCACACGCTCGTAATCTTACGCGCGTTACCGAGGTACTAGAGATACATCCAGGTGCTCTCGCGCGTTTCATCTATTGTTCACTTTAGGGCACGTGTGCCCTCGCGCGCAAAACGCTTCGTCTGGAAAGGTTCTTACTATTTATTAAAATCACAAAATATCTGGGTGGTGGTGTTTCAAATTCATCCTCATCTGTAGATATCATAAGATAAAACTAATGTTTACCTAAACTTTATGTCATTGTGGGTAGATTTCAAACTCAATACCCACACGTTTTGTCGCCAACATCGATCGCACTTACTCCCGTATATTTCTTTTCATCAAGAATCCTAATCTCGTAATCATTCAACCTTAGGTATAAAGGCGGGCGGTCGTCGGCGGAGGACTGGACGTAAAGGCTGTGTCATCGAGTTGCCAGCTTGTCGGTTTTTTATCGGTTGAATTTCGGGGAGTGTTCGATGGAATTGCATGATCTAATTCCACCTAGCCCGTTTCATCATCGGACTACAAAACGTACGGCGATGCGCCTTCGGTACATTGTGGACATCCCACCCATACGCACTGAACGTTTTGGAAATACTTTCATTATGCGTACAGCTAAGGAGTGGAATTCCCTGCCGGAGTCTGTGTTTCCAGGTAGCTTCAATCTCGGGGTCTTTAAGTCAAGAGTGAATAGGTTACTTCTAGGCAAGCGTGTTACACCGTCGACCACAGCAACGCTTACCATCAGGTGAGATAGTGGCCAGGCGCGAGCCTATCTATAAAAAAAAATGTGTTGAATTCGTTTCTTATCCAGGCGACAATGAATTATTTGTTTTTCTTTTACCCTCACGGGGATAATACTTCTAAAGTCTATAATATACTTCTAATATATTGTCACAATTTGTCTTAATGTGAATGAAGATATTTAAACCGATCTAAGATATAATTTATTACGTAAAAAAAGATATAATTACAAAAAAAAAACAAAGGTCGCAAATAATTACAAACTATTTTATATTACATTAAAATAAATAATTAATAATCTTAAAACATTGAAACAACAAACATACCACTACTAACACATAAAAACTTATCAGAAAATAATTAGCCACTTTTAATTTCATCTGTCGCTTGTAGGCGTTCAAGCTGTCCTTGAGCTCATCTTTGATGATGTACCTCCTGATGCCCACGCCCCACACCTTGACGTAATCAGTGAAGTTGATGGACTTGATATCGCAGTTGAAAATGATCCTATCGGCCTCAGACATACGGCTGATCATCTTCTGCACATTGTCGTCTTCGAAATACCACTCGTTGGCTAAGAAGTATCGGTAGATGAGTGCGAACTTGTCTATCTTTCTGAACACGGCGACGTAACTGAAACAATTATTTAGTTTAATGGCGAATATGTTCTAACGTTATTTGTATACTAGCTGGGCCTGCGGTTTCTCTCATGTAAACAGTAACGTGATCCACTGTCTGTTGATTTTGTTATGGTAATCCAAAAATCCAAGAAGCAAGCTTGCGTCTCCGAAATCACCAATCAAAAATGTTTATTTCGTTATTACACGTTATACAATGTTATACAGTTGGTGGCGTCCCCTTATAAGAATAAAAATGCATGCACCAGTAGGCGCCGCTCTTTTATATATTACAAGCGTAATAAGTTACAAAACAAAAGTGCAATGAAAATTAATACTTAATAGTCCATTTTTTAATTTTTTTATCATTAATCTGTTGGTGTGTGTGTATATGTGTGTGTGCGTATGAGCGTGTGTATGTGTGTGTGTATGCGCGGTGTGTGTGTGAGAGTGTGTGTGTGAGTTTGCATGGTTTTTTATGCGGAAGTTTGTGTTGTATGTTAGGTTTGGGTAAAAAAAAACAGTTTACCATTGACAGTTTAAAAAACTTTCTCTAATTCATTGTAGCATAACTTATTTAAAGAGTTGCCATACTTAAGTGGCAGTGGGCAGAGCACATTGCTCGCAGAACGGATGACCGATGTGCCTCCTACCAGGTGGGCCGATGACCTGGTGAAAATTGTCCGCCGGATGCGGGACGCACGGAACCGGTCAATGTGGCGACGTGAATAAAATCGGTTCAGCCGTTCAAAAGTTATGGGCGTTTTACTTTTTGAATCGGGGTGTTTTCGCAAGATATCGTGTTATAATTACGTGTTCAATATATTGCCGATCGAAGCATATCTACTATGTACAAGATAAATTATTTAGCATGAAATAAAAATGAGTCGGCAGTTTTTTAAATTTTGAAATTATACTTGTTAGAAAACTTCGTTTTCTCTATTTTCAACAAGTTACAGATGTTCAGTTTTAATGTAATGATCTTTATACTAACTACTTTAACTAAGGCATGCAAACAGTTTTACCTACAATAATAAAGACCCATTTAATATATGCCATTGCGCCCATTTATTCTAGCTAATATATTGGGATCTAATGGTAGGGCTTTATCTTATTTTAGTACTACGGGTATAATATATGATTCTGGTACTGATAATAAGCTCATAAGTAGGAAAGTTCCTATTTTTGAAGTACACTTCTTTTATTAATGTTGCACTCTTTCAACATCAAGAACACGTGTCTTACGCGCGCCTTGCAATGGAAATACAATATATTAGGTACTACGGATTGAACTAGCGAGATATACACTTCATTTAGAAGATTATATAGCCATGAAGCTACTTGTACCATACCTTTTTCTGTGTTTGTTTTTGGTTTCAGCCCAGATTGAGCCGGTGAAGACGATTGCGGTGTCGTTGGCATTGAAATTATGTTTGCTTGGTTGATTGTCAAATTACGTTATAAGTCGTTTTGATAAATGAGGAATAGAGTAATACCCAAAAAGTTTCCCTGAAGTACGCCGCAAGTTACATCAACGTCCTCGCTAACAAAATTCCCTAGATTAACCTTCTGTTTTCTATTTGTCAGGTAATCAGTAAATGTAGATAATTGTGTATCTCTAATACATTTTTTTCTAATTTTTGGGCAAGGATGGGAATAGAGTCCGCGTCGTAGGCCTTTTTTGGGTCTATAAAAACCGATAAACACCCAGTTCCTTTGTCGAGTTCTTTTGTTAGTACTGAAGTTAAATATCTTTCATAGAAATACCGCGTCTAAAGCCTAATTGAGAGGGAGATAAAATGTTGTTGGTTTGAAGATAACTTAATATTCTGGAATTTAAATTTTTTCCAACATTTTTGCAATAACAGGAATAACAGGAATTGGTCTATAGACATTAACATCCTCCTCTTGCCCAATCTTGTATATAGAGGTAATTATTGATTTTTTTAAAGAGTTAGGGAAGATGCCTCGTTTAAAATAAAGATTGGCTAATTGCGTTACAATTGGAATTATTTCATATTTTACATGTTTTAGATACCTTGTCAAGATATTATCCCATCATGGGGCACTATCTGATTTTAGAGAGTTTATTATACACACAATTTACTTCATTGTTATCTGTCTCTAAAAGAACAAAAGATTTAGAGAGACTAGGTAAAGAACATAAGTGTAGGTTTAGGGCATTCTAGGTTACGGTTTGTTGGATGTCATTTGCAAGTTGGTTACCACACACATATTTGCGAAATATTGATTAATAAAGTTTGCTGATTCCGTAGATGATGCTTTTAGATACGTTAATTCAGAATTAGTTCTAGTAGACTTATTTGTATATGTGATGGTTTTCAGGTTTTCCCATAGAAGTTTGTTATTGTTCAACGATTTATTAAGAAGGTTTCTTTCGTATTTTCTTTTTATAAGTCTGTTGCAATGGTTTCTGTAACGAGCATATGTATTTTTTAATTAACCGACTTCGCAAAAAGGAGGAGGTTATCAATTCGACTGTATTTTTTTTATGTTTGTTACCTCAGAACTTTTTATTGGGTGAACCGATTTTGATGATTCTTTTTTTAATTGAAAGCTGGTGCTTGTCATGTGGTCCGAAGTTCTTCATCAAGATCTGATGAAGAACTTCGGAGAAATACATCAGAACTCTTCAATAAATGACGGCAAATCACTCGCGATGGATCCAATCGCATGTCTGTTTATTGTTTACACCATTTCATAACATAATATCACACTGGTACGCTTTAAAGGGGTACGCAGATGTGAACAGTTCACCTTGGTATACTCTCATTGCACCGGTTTTGTTTAAATTTCATGTTATTGGGTTAATCTATTCTAGCTTTACTGTGGGCACTATACGCGTAGGTGCCTAGCCTATAGAACTGGTCCATTATGTACTACAACTAAAAAGTGAAAAATAAAAACTTTTTTACAAAAATTACAACCGACTTCCAAACAAAACCACTACAAAGTAAAAAATAACTTCAATTTTGGAAGTCGGTATCAAAAAACGAAGAAACAAAAACAGAAACACCGACTTCCGAAATTGAAGTTATTTTTTACTTTGTAGTGGTTTTGTTTGGAAGTCGGTTGTAATTTTTTACAAAAAAGTTTTTTTAAATTTCACTATGGGGTCGTCTCGAGATTGTTTTTGGAGCTTATTACGATTTTTCTTACATCTTAGTATGCCTTCTGGAATCCAGGGCTTTATTATTCGTTAAATTTTAGAGATCTTGTGAATAGCAGTATTTATTTTAGTGAAAGATATTGTATTAAACATTCTGTTATGTAATTAGGATTTTCACAAAAAAGTAATGTTGATAGATTTTTTCTTTTAAATATTGTAAAGCACATTCAAAATCAATTTTTGTAACAGTTGTTGTTGTAATTTGGCAATGTTTTATTTAAGATAACGACAGAAAGGTGGGAGGAGGTGGGAGATCAATTACTTCTGACTTACATTTTTTTTCAAAGTTATGAACAAAATTGTCTATACATGTTTTGCTCACGTGTCTGGTAGGTTCTTTTAATTATATTTTAGTAGTAAACATACAAATTCGTTTGTAAACTTATTTTTTTTTAAAACATAATATTAAAGTCTCCAGCTATAACAATATTATGCTTAAGATAGTGTTTATGAATTAAGCTTAGGACCCTGTTCAGTTTTTTCCAAAAATATATCCATATTACTATCTAAAAGTACTTTATAAACACAGACAATAACAATTTTGAAGTTTGTCAGCTCAATAGCAGAACACTTAAACGCTGAACAGACTGGATAGCTCGTAAGTGTTGATATTTCTTTGAAATTAAGCCCTTTTTGAACAAAAATACAAGACCCGCCTCTTTTTGTTGAATAATGTACAGGATCTCTTTTCGAGCACTTCTAATAGAACGCATCATTCTGACTATTGTTTTTGACAAATAAATATTCAACAAATTGTTTCCATTCTGCGACTTAACAAAATTTGCCCTTAACATAATAATTTGATAAATTCAAATTCAGATAATATAACACAAACAACACAATGCATGAAATAAAGATATTTAATTTCTTTGTATGTAGGTACCCACAAATCAACTGATGACAACTTTGTCAACTATTAATTTTGAAAGATACCCTCAAGTAAATCTTAACATTGATTTAGTTTAACAGCTGCCTTAACGTCTTGAGAACAAGAAATCATATTTATATTGTAATGGGGTGCACATACAAGTACAAGTAAATAAACCTATAATATTAATTACCCATTGTTTAATTATAAATGCAAAGTGTTGGTCAAGTGAAGAATTTACGTTATAAATCTGTGGTATTCAGATTCGTGGATCATTTAAAGTTTTTATATTTTGAGCTATTTAATTTATGTTATAAATCAATGTTATTCACATTCGTTGCTCATCTGAAGTGTTGACATTTTGAACCGATTATGTTTAAACCTAAACGAAAAATTAAACTGTTGATTACATGACCTTGATATTTTGATTATGTATTATCTTTTTTCATGTTTTGGCTTTTGAATTTGAGTATCCCACCCATCGTTGACCACATCATCGCTTACCATAAGGTGTGTAGTGATCATGCGCGAGCCAATCAATAATATAAAATAAAAAAGGTATTTCCAGCCTGTCTGGCCCACTGCTACATCCCCTTGAACTGGCGCGAACTAATAACAATATTTACTCCTAAACCAGGTAGGGGCAACTACACACAGCGCAAATCTTTTAGACCCATAAGCCTCTTCTCGTTCTTTTTGAAGACATTGGAGAGGCTGGGGGACAGGAAGATCAGAAACCAAATTCCGGTAAGAATAACTTTTGCACTCCAACCAACGCACCTACTGTGCAGACAAATCAACTGAATCAGCACGCCACAGCGTAGTCTCACGCGTAGGAAATGCTCTCAAAAATAAAAACCCAACCCTTAAAATCTTTTGACAAAACTAACTTCACAAGCATCGGGCAAGGGGCTGCGCACGGCGTGGAGTGCTGTCACAACTTCTGTGGAATTTAGTCGTGAATGAGCTTATTGCAGAGCTCCATGCCAGCAGTCTATTCTCGGTAGGATACGCAGATGGCTTAGCAATTCTAATCTCGGAGAATCTTATGTAATTTCATGAGAAAGGCCTTCAAAATAATCGGGAGCTGGTGGAAAAAGTGCGTACTACCGCTTAACCCCTTAAAACAGAACGTAATAATTTTCAAACTGTCATGGTCATTAACATTGACATTATAAGCGGGATATTATTATTGCGGTTTATCCGTGATCATGGTGCTTGCAACAGCACCGAAATATCGGAAACTCGCAACAAACAGTAAACATGGTAAATATCCCACTTATAATGTTAATGTTAGTGGAACTAATAATGTTCACTAATAAACTTGATTTAACAACTGACTAGATTGGCATCGCCTCATTTGGAGACTGCCTTCAAATTCAGGTTCAACGCGCTCAACCATGGCTTACTGGAGAGATCCGATCTGAGGCGTCGAACTCGTATCTCTCAGCAACCGTGCTGTTATTTGCGTACCCAAATGTTCCGGGTTTTAGCAGATCATTAATTTGCAGCAAAAACATTGTTGCCGAGAGCACCGACCCCTGAGGGACTCCAGCGTTAATACCTAACTGACTGGATGAGCAGCCATCGATAACCACTCAGATGGACCGTTCCGGTTCCATCCGAGTGTTCAGGAAGTCAGCATGCCTGAGTCGACGGCGCTGGTGTTCTACGCGCGTTTCAAAGAGTGTGGTATCAGCAAAACTGACGGGGTCCGCTAGGGCCGGTCGCAGATAAATTTAAAAGTTAGTTACCGCGGCCGAAGCACAAGCAACTGAAGAAACACGGGTAGGTTTTAGTCAGTAAAAGTCTAACACCCCGCTTCACCCAGAGTGGGCGAAGCTATCTCAGTTAACCATCCCAAAAAAAGGGTTCTTTAAGTCAGGAGTGAATTCTTTAATTCTATATTATTTTTTTATTTAAGTACAAATTTACGGTTTTCGGATTTTTCCTTTATTTGGCCTATAAGACATTGCTTCTTGCCGAATTTCATGATTCTATGTCAATGGGAAGTACCCTGTAGATTTTGAATCCCGTGCGAGTGTAAAATATGCGGCTGTATCTTTTTCTTTTTTTTTTTTTTATTGTAAATAGGCTCGCGCTTGACCACTATCTCACCTGATGGTAAGCGATGATGTGGTCGACGGTGAAGCACGCTTGCCTAGAAGTAACCTATTCACTCTTGACTTAAAGACCCCTAGATTGTAGCTATCGGGAAACACAGACTCCGGCAGGGAATTCCACTCCTTAGCTGTACGCATAATAAAAGTGTCCCCAAAACGTTTTGTGCGTATGGGTGGGATGATTGCGTTGATCTAAAGGTTTGGCAGCTGCAAGGGGTTGCAAACTTGAGTATACGGTATTAATTTCAACTCGACGCCTTCACGCGTTACCGACATAAAGGGTATTGACAGACAGACGGCCTACAAAGTTATCCCATAAGGGTTACGTTTTTTGAGGTACGGAATCCTAAAAAGGCTTCAACTTACGAAGTGATTTCCTTGGGCATGTTCCCCGTGAGCGCGCCCACCGCGTCCATCAGGTACGCGGGGATGTAGTGCAGGAAGAACCCGAGGAAAGTGTACGATAGCTTGCTGGTCACCTCGATCATGTAGCAGTACCAGACAGCTAGGGGCGATGCTGCTTTGATCCCTTCGGTTCGCATCAGAACTCCTATGAAATCTAGAATGAAACGAGAAGTCAACCTTAGATGAAAGTGATCTAATTAAAAAATCCTGTAATTTTTTATTTAAGTATAAATTTACCTTAATAAGCCTACTCTCATACACTGAAAAAAGACCGAATGATGAGTAAGAGGGACAGCTGCAACACTTCTACTACTACTTCTTTGTAGACATTTTGCTTATCGCCCACAAATTGTAATTATTTTTCTCTTTATTTGTTTTGGGGTTTTTATTTAAACAAATATGTCAACCCCATCGTGCCTTTTACCATTGTAACATTATTACATATAATTAACACATAAACTACAGTTAAACTACAGTTAAACAATATCCAAAACATTTTGTGATAAAGATATGAATCACCGATGTGGGACTGTAATTAACTGATACAACTTTTTTACACCTTCTGAAGTTGGTTGGGATAAAATTGATTGAATTAATCCTAAGTTAAGCCAATTTAAGTCTAATTCCTTCAAAATTGACTCCCTCTCACGCCTGCTGCGGACACAATCCATCAGCAAATGTTGCACGTCCTCAATCTGATTACATCCTCTGCAATATCGGTAAATCAGTTTTTTTTCATAAGACATGCAAACTTCGCTGATGGATGCACCTCTGAAACCAGAGGCGCATCGAGCAATATGCTGTAATGCACTTTTACTATCTGAAAGTACTTTGTTTTTTTTTTTTTTAATTTTGACTTCGGATATAAAAGATCGCTTGATAAATTGCAATGAGTTCCAGTTTCATTATTGTCAATTTACTTTAGTGAAGATTTTCTTAGTAATTAGTACCTCCTAAAATCTGTCACCATGCATCTAATTATTAATTTGTAAGATTTGCTTTATAAGAGATACCCATGATTTTTTTTGTATTTCATATTGACATAATTATTGTATGCCTACTAGGCAGGACATAATAGAACTGTAATTTACTTAACATCTGTCTGTATAACCTGTCTGTACAGGTGTAATGTTAATTTCATTTGGCATTTTAGACGGTATAAAAACTCCTTCGCTTATATCTTTTGTCTACTGTCCAAAATACTTGAAAACACCTGACCTTTGCTCCGCACAAAACTTTTCAACTCATTTTGAAAGGTAATCTTATATCGTGGCCTACTATTAAATTTAATAACGTTCCCGTAAAAGGAAGCAGTCCGTGTGATACGAGTATCTTGGTCTAGTGTTAGAGAGGAATTTTGCATTTATAGATCATATCAAAATAGTTGGTGAAAAAGAAAAAAAGAACTTCTATGCTTTAAAGAGAATGTCTAAATCTACGTGGGGTCTGTCTTTTTTAACTTCAAAGACTATTTATATTTGTAAACTGCACATCATATCTTATGGGAGACCTTATGGAAATTTCCGTGCTTTTAAGTGTTTTTGCCATACCTATTATTGGAATCAAATATTATATATATTTAGGACCCATTAATATTAATGCTTGTTTTTATCCGTTGTGCTAGGCAACTGGGCTTATCCCAGTTGTAAACTACCTTTTGTGCCTATTGGCCTCGTTTGTTCTGTCTCCTGCATGATATGAATGCAGGAAAGTGGAAATTTGTACTTTCTTCCTACTCCTCCATTATTCTTTTCTGATTAAATTCGTTGCGGGATACAAGACAGTTAAATTTATTTTCCGGGACTTCGTCGAGTTTCATTGCCTCGGCGCTTTTCTGGTGGTCGCCACTGTTGATTCTAGCTTTCAGGACTTGCAGTGGTTTGGGAATAGTGAAGTGGGAATTACCAAAATACTTAAACAGATAAGAGGAAAGAAGCAGAAAAATATGTCCCTATAAAGGTATTGCTAATTTCTAAAAACATCTTCCAGCATACCGGTTTTTTAAAGTTGTAAAAACTCCTTCGGTTATGTCTGTTAGCTATTGTCCAAAAACTCAAATAGGCAAGAAGAAAGAAACAGAAAGATAGGTAAATAAGCACGAAGAAAGAAACAGAAAGATAGGTAAATAAGTGGGTAACGCTTATCTAAAAAACATCTTCCAGCTTACCAGCTTTATTGCCGATATCACAAAAATTCCTTCGCTTATGTCTGTTGTCTACTATCAGACTTACCCCACGTTATAAAATGGTCCTTGTTGGAGACGGTGTACACTGGTATGTCGGTGTGGCCGCTGCTACGACGGCGCGCCGCGTCCCAGGCAGCGGCGATGGTGGCGTTGTTCACGTAGTCCACCGGCGTTATGGGCAGCTTGCTGTGCTTGTCCACGTAGAACACGTGCAGTATGCCCATGATTATGCCCGCCAGGATCTGCGAACACAAAATCAATATCATAATATATGCAACCAATGTTCCCCAACGGCGTTTTCGTCTTAATCCACCATGTGGACATAGTACCGGTTTCTAAATGCAGTATTTTCATTTAATAGCGTAAGTAACACCAAAGTTTTCAGGTTTGCCTAAAGTTTGATAAATACTCAATTTAAATGATTTAATTCAGAGACACTGGACAGTATTATAACCGACTTCGAAAAAATAAGGTTATTAATTCGATACGTAATTATGTAATATATCGCTAAAAAGAGCCAATTTCACCCGGCTCCAACTTTCCGAGATGCGACCGTGCCAATAACTGACCATCTTGAGCTTCTTGGCGTTACGTTGACATCGACTCTCAATTTTGGCCCATACATTGAGGCAAAGGCTCAGCTGGCTGCCAAAAAGCTAGGGATTCTTGCAAAGGTGAGAAGGTACTTCACGCCAGAACAGCTGCTCAGCTTGTATCAAGCGCAAGTTCGATCATGCATGGAATACTGTTCTCATCTATGGGATGGATCTGCCAAATACCAGCTTGATGCACTAGAATCGATCGAAAAGCGGGCCAAGAGGCTCATCGGCGATGAGACACTGGTTAAATCAAAGCTCCAGAGCCTTGAACACCGTCGCCGAGTTGCCAGCTTGTCGGTTTTTTATCGGTTACATTTTGGGAAGTGTGCGATGGAATTGCATGATCTAATTCTGCCCAGCCCGTTTCATCATTGGACTACCAGACGTACGCCGATGCGCCATCGATACATGGTGGACATCCCACCCATACGCACTAAACGTTTTGAGAATACTTTTATTATGCGTACAGCTAAGGAGTGGAATTCCCTGCCAGCGTCTGTGTTTCCCGATAGCTACAATCTAGAGGTCTTTAAGTCAAGAGTGAATAGGTTACTTCTAGGCAAGCGTGCTCCACCGTCGACCACATCATCGTGAGATAGTGGTCAAGCGCGAGCCTACAAAAAATAAAAAATAAAAATTTGAACTATATCCACATAATGTTATTCTATATAGGCTTATAAACATGTGTGCCAAATTTATTAAGTGTTTGTATGTTTATTTGTATATTTGTTTGTATGTATGTTTGTCCACGCTTTTCGCCGAAACAAAGACACCTGCGTGTACTGCTATATCATCCGAGATGAGGCCGTCGTATTCTTGTATGTACTCTCCAAGAGACGGACAATTTTCGGTGGCACTCCGATTTCCAACAGACAGGACCAGATGCTGGACCACTTCAGCGTAACAAATGCCTTTTCGAAATCAACAAAGGCGAGATAGTTCTCTCTCTGTCATTCTGATGCCTGTTCTAAAATGATACGGAGAGCGTTGATCTGATACGTGCACGAGAGGTTCGCGCGTAAACCAGGCTGCTCTTTGCGTAGAAGAGGATCCACGGCCTTTGATAACTTATCCAAGATAATCTTACAGGAAACCTAATCTTACGTAATATCTCTCCAGTTTTCGCATTGATTAAGATCTATCTCCCTTCTTGAGTACAGTTGACAAAAGACCCTTGCTCCATTCATCCGGAAGTTCCTCGGTGGAACGCAATCTCGGTGGTCGCTCAGTGGTGGTGTAATGAGAGGCGTCAGAACGTTGACGGTGGAGGATAAGTCAGATTGTAGCATTTTCGCCGTTAAAAAAATAGACTTCTAAACATAAATGAAAGTTACATTTACACGTTTTTTGTGTTTTGCTTTAGAGCTTTTTTATTGAACTTTTTAACGTGGGATGAGTGACGGACACGACACTACAAAGCCTAACTTTTCGATGTGCTAAAACCACTATTAGGGGACACAGGACAAAAACGAATTCTTAATAGTTTTTTTTTGTTACTTGCCCCACACTATCTTATCTTATCTTGTGGAGGGGCCGAGAAATAACTCGGACACTTCGACCCATTGGGATCTATTGTGGTCCCCTAGATACTTTACTCCTCTCCAATCTCGTTGAAAACTCTTTTCATGAGTTTTACAACGAGACTAGGTGCCCCACACTAGGATTTACTCCTGTATCGTGGGTGCGTTTACAGATATTTAAACTCACATACATATAAACAGCCAGACCCGGAACAATTATCAGTAGACTATTGTATAGTCTACTGATAGTTGTAGTATATTTGTTCCGTTTGGGCATCGAACCCGAGACACGCAGCGCGTCAAAACATCAAGTAATGTACAGTTGACGCCAGTCAGAGATATTATCAAATAATATACATAGCTTACCCCTGTGGGCCCCTGCAACTGGCTCTGGTCCATCCAGCCAGGCCTCGGCTCGTAGAAACTTGGAACCACTGGAAATGTCAGCACAGGTTAACACCGAAATAATTATATATCGCTTTTATACCGAGCGTATTAAAGACGCGATTGAGCGGAATAAGGGCTTCAAGGTGTTTGCAAGAGATCTGGCTGACGATGGCACGATCGTATCCGCCAAACCGGAGCTTCTGAGGGAGATCAAGAGGTTCTATGGGAAGTTGTACACGTCAATCAGTAAACCCGTTGTGAATCTAGCAAACGATCCAAGAGTTAGATTGACCCGACTCTATACCGAAGATATCCCGGATATATCCGACTCTATACCGGATCACAGTCACATGCATACGCTGCGGCAGGTTATAAAGAAGACCGAAGAATAGGTATAATCTGCCTCTCTTGCTATGCGTTTGTGGACTACGATAACGGCTTTGATTCCATCTAGACTCAGGCTGTACTGCAGTATATTCAAAGGTGCCAAATCGACTAGCAATGAAGACATCTGCAAGAGAACCAAGATAACCGACATAACCTGAACAATTGCCAAACTTAAGTGGCAATGGGAAACATTGCTTGCACAATGGATGGCCGTTGGAGCTGAAAAGTTCTGGAGTGGTAACCGCGAACCGAAAGACGAAGCGTTGGAAGGCTTCCCTCGAGGTGGACCGATCAGTGTGGCGAAATTTGGGTGAGGCCTATGTTCAGCAGTGGACGTCTTTTGGCTGAAATGGTGAATGATGATGATGAAATGTAAGTTATAATAATACCAAAACGTTGAAATAACGCGCATAAATGTCTATTTCATACACAGGATGATTTCAAAGACAGTCAGCTAACCACAGACGAAAATAGAAGCCGGTTTTGTTTTTTCCTTGTTGCACCTAGTGGGCGAAAATGGCAGTATGGTTCCCAATACTTTTTACTTAATAGGCTCGCGTTTGACCACTGTCTTGCCTGATGGTAGGCGATGATTGTAGTAAAGTATTCACAAAACGATTTGTGCGTTTGGGTGGTATGTCCACCTTGTACCAACAGCGCGTTGCCGTACGTCTTGTAGTCTGATGAAGGAAAGGAGATTGGAAAGTTAGCTCACCGATGGGTGGTCTGACGACGCAGACGGGCAGGTCATCGGCGCTGGCACGCACCAACTCCTCGGCGACTGCTTTCGTAAACGTGTACGTGTTCGGCCAGCCCTTGATCAGCCTGGCACAGAATATGACATTAATTTACGATATCGAAAAGGTCGAGAGGGGTTCAATACACTGTTATGTTATTGTTGTTTCGTTGCTCTTTTTATATTGTTGTAGCCTTTGAGTTTATGCCGAATAAGCATATGTCGGGTTTAGTCAATAGTACGGACGTCAAAACAAATCACGAGCATGCCACCTGTCGGCAAATCAAGAACAACTACGCTGTGGCGCGCTTCCTCTAACGACCTGTGTGGTGGGGACACAGAATATAAGGGTTGAGTATTGACCGCCTTGGAGCTAAGACGTTGTAGAATCAGTATCGATCAGTAATATTAGTGAGCAAGATTGTAACTGTGAACTATTTAAATAAACCCAGTGTATCGAATAATTTATGTTATTTCATTTGCACGACTGTACCCACCGACCTGCCCATACACGATGTCTTAACCTAAGGGAATACATCCTGACTTCCCGATGGTTTGCATCTATCGGCCAGCCATGATGCGACATCAGAATTGGGATTCGGTCGTGCTGATGAGATCATACGTAAAAACAATGCTAGTGAAAATGGCGGTTACATTCTTGCAAATAGATGCGGTGTCAGTTGAGAAAAAAAACAGTAGTGGTTCGTTTCTGCGACTACCCTCAGTCTAGAATAAAAAAACAGTCTAGAGCGGAGCAGCAAGGAAGCTAGCAACAACCAAGGAGCTGGACAGGTCAAGGAGGAGCGTGTGGACGTGTGGAAAGATCCATACACATGGATCTTTAAGCCAATTTGGTGAGTCGTTTCCATTTTGTTATTGACTATGGCCGAGAGTGTTCATTATTCAAAATTCTGGTTTTGTGGCGGTCAATGGATCGTCGGGGTGGCCCGTGTTAGGTTATAATTTCATGTTAGTTATCGATGGTCAAGTTGGGTGTTGTTGAAGGGTTATTATTCTACTATCACTGGCGGTAGCCCTTGACTGGCCTTGGCTGACTATCATTGTTTGGAAGTTCACATTCAGTGTTCATAATAACCCATTTTGCCGTGCCGGTTTAGGTTACTACACCAGTTAATTTCCATCCAAGCTGTGTATGGTTAAGATAACCGTGTAAACAAGTACTCTCGTAGTGTTTTTTATGTTTCAGATACCATATTGTGTCGCAGTGGAGCCTCTGTTCAGATGCTGTATGCGAAGGCTGACCTGTCAACATCTGAGAGGTTAGGAGGAACGGCAGACTAGCAGTTTGAGGTTGGGAGCGCGCAAGTTTGAAATGGAATACTGGGTGAGTCCGTTCCATGTTATTTCGATAGTGAGGTGGAAGGTTCTCTACTGAAGAGATGCTATTTCGAGTTTTAAGTGTTCATGTTTGATCACTGAATTGGTAGTGGTTATATCTAGCACTATCACTAGGTAATTAACACACACTTGTAAAAAGCAAGTAGTTAGGTGATGAGTTTCCTATTGGCAGTATAGTTTCAAGATTTGGTTCAATACGAACTTTAGGATGAGATATCCCATAAGAAGGAGATTTTCAGTAACAAAGCCAGTTAGTAATGACGTAGGGCCATCGCAATTGTATCGAGTTAGTAACGGTACTGGTCATTTACGTGTATTCAGAACAAATCTTATGTTGCGTCACGATTTACGACCACCGTCTTCAGATCTGAATTCACTTGCTTACTTTCAAAGTAACATTAGGATAGCAGTAGATCTCGCGATCGATTTCCTTACATAAACACTGAGGTAGTGAGCGATAGTAAATGGTTACTGTTGATATTTAATTTTAAAGATTTTGATCCGAACTAATTCGTGAAGCTCCTTAATATTATCAGGGTTAGTTGTTTCCCTTTTGTTAGCAGTCGGTATGTAAATCTTTGAGTAAAAAGTGCGAATCTTTTGGGAAGGATCCTCGATCACCAAGTTCCTTGAGAATTAGGCATCATAGTTGTAGTAGTGGTAGTGAAACCAAATCTGATTAACATGTCTACTCATGCGACAAATTCTGGACCGCCCCTCATGAGTAACATGTGGCGATGGGTCTACGAAGAGGTGTCGTTGAGTATGCATTGCCTTTGAATTATGGTAAAGATTAACGGAAATGTTACAATTACTTTATTTAGTTGTTGATCGTCGGATCTTTTTCTAATCAATAGTGTTGTGTGGGAAACTCTAGTGTGAAAACTAAATGGGACCTTTATTGAGTCCGCGATAGGTTATTATGACAGGACAGTGATAGTTATACAATGAAAGCTTTAAATAGGAACGCTTAGGACCTACAAGTATGCATGCGGTAGGTTAGGGAAGATGCCAACGGGTCATGTACCAGTCGATGTTGATGTTAAAGGAATTTTGATGATGATGAGCATGCTTAAAGTGTCTAGTAATTCAGTCTATCGAATGTATTATGATTGACCGTACCAGTGGATTCTGGTGGAGGTCGGGGTCTAGAGACCGTTGTGAGAGCAATACAATTGCTGGTCGGCTAGAGGGCCGTGGCGTTGAAGATTTTACTCGAGGGTTTCTTTAAGCTTGACAGTTTTTGCAGCAGCAGAATTTTTAAAGTTGGTTTGGATCGATTTGTGGTACATGGCCCAGGGTAATGATTCAGTTAAAGAGTAGAGTTCTAAAATTTCCCTATTTTCACGAACCCAATGATCTATTTTGGTCAGGAGTAGCCGAGCGTTGTGTGGCAGCTGTTGACCTGTGTGGCAACTGTGAGCCTGTGTGTCAACTGAAGGCCTGTATGGCACCTGTAAGTCTGTGTGACACTGTCTGGTGTGAATGTTCATGTTTATGTTAGAGACCTTGCAGAAGGTTCATTTTGAGTTATGACATTGAAAGAAGGTAAACTCACATAGTCACGCCAGAGGTGAGGTCACCATGTTAATGTTGATGACGTTCGAATCGTCAAGCCCTCATTACGAAAATTTAAATAATTTTGGTATTCTAATTTTGATTAACAGAATTTATAAAATTGCTAATAAAAATTTAAGGTAAGTAAAATTTAAGTAAGTACCTAAAGGGCAAGAAGGTTATTTGGAAATTTGCGAAAATGATGGTGAAGATGATGATGAATGGACCGTGACGACAGATGATGAGTTCGGTATGTCTTTTGTACCTGTTATTAATAATACGCCCTCGGAGTCAGAGGAAACATTTTCCATATGCTCTCGCACCTTAAGTGCAGATAATTCCGAAGCTATAATAGAATCTTTTGGAATGATCAATTAGTATGTGGTCTTTTCTACTTTTGTGGAAGATGATCATTTTTGTAAATGGGATGTCAAGATCACTCCTGCTGTTGTGGGTGTTGATCTGTGATGCGCTGTAGGAGTCTCACCTGCTTTAGTGGGTGACGATTCAGACCAGCTTGATTGTAACTGCGCTGTAGGAGTCTCACCTGCTTTAGTGGGTAACGATTCAGACCAGCTTGACTGTAACTGCGCTGTAGGAGTCTCACCTGCTTTAGTGGGTGACGATTCAGACCAGCTTGACTGTAACTGCGCTGTAGGAGTCTCACCTGCTTTAGTGGGTGACGATTCAGACCAGCTTGACTGTAACTGCGCTGTAGGAGTCTCACCTGCTTTAGTGGGTGACGATTCAGACCAGATTGACTGTAACTGCGCTGTAGGAGTCTCACCTGCTTTAGTGGGTGACGATTCAGACCAGCTTGACTGTAACTGCGCTGTAGGAGTCTCACCTGCTTTAGTGGGTGACGATTCAGACCAGCTTGATTGTAACTGTAGGGGTTTTCTGTTGTAAAGAAATACTTATCCAGTGATCCTTTCGAGGTGCTGTAGGAATCTCACCTGCATTAGTGGGTGACGATTTAGACCAGCTTGATTGTAACTGTAGGGGTTTTCTGTTGTAAAGAAATACCTAGACCAGTGATCCTTTCGATATGTAACTATGCAAAATTTTTCCTCACTCACCTAGAGTATGAGTCAGGATTGGACGAGCGAATACTGTGTGGAGATTTTGTGTTTCCGAAAACTTCCCTTGTATGATGGGAGACTGGTAGAACGGAGTGGACTAAGAACGTGTAGCGCAACACGACATGAGATGGCATGGAGCAAGGACAAGAAGATAATGCCTGCGGGTGATAGATTTGGGGACTCTGTCACCTGAGAGAGGCCTGAGAAGGCGACGTGCTGTGTTCCACGCTCGCCTCTCAATAGGAATTACGGCCTAGAGAACACCATGTGGTTTTAGTCAGTAAGAGTCTGACAGACCCCTCAGCTTTCCCCAAGGGCTGAGGACATCCATTGAGGATTTCCACATGATTCGATACACTGTTAAAACCTGACAATGAGGAACAGACGAGGACGCCTGTATCGCAGGATGGCCGTGTCGGGTTTAGTCAATAGTACGGACGTCAAAACAAATCACGAGCATGCCACCTGTCGGCAAATCAAGAACAACTACGCTGTGGCGCGCTTCCTCTAACGACTTGTGTGGTGGGGACACAGAATATAAGGGTTGAGTATTGACCGCCTTGGAGCTAAGACGTTGTAGAATCAGTATCGATCAGTAATATTAGTGAGCAAGATTGTAACTGTGAACTATTTAAATAAACCCAGTGTATCGAATAATTTATGTTATTTCATTTGCACGACTATACCCACCGACCTGCCCATACACGATGTCTTAACCTAAGGGAATACATCCTGACTTCCCGATGGTTTGCATCTATCGGCCAGCCATGATGCGACACATATTTTTTTTTTCTTTCTTGCTTTTTCCAACTTAAACTAAAAATCATGTATTTCAATTAAACCATTTTAGTTTTGAATTGTGAAGCAAAAGATGAAGTTAGTTGCACATTCACAAGCTTCAGTAGGTCTCAAGTGATGGGTCATTGCGGTTTTTACGTTTAATGAATAACGTAACTAACGTTGATTTGATTTTATCAAATAGCAAAATTCTGCTATTGTCAACTTTCAATGAAATCATTAATTCAATGGTTTTTATTCAACGTTGCGATGAACTAGTTAACATCAACAAGATAACGCTATTTTAAAAGCATTTTGATGCAATGTATGTAATGTGTACCTGGATGCCACAGAGGAGCTATTAAACAAGCTTGGGCGCTTGCAAAACTTGTGTATTCGCTTTTTTTTTGGTCTACGTAAGTATGATCATGTTTTTCACCTTCGCAAGGAACTCAAGTGGCTCCTGTCTGCGCCATATTAAAAATATAAATTAAATATTATAAATATTTACTCACGCACTCAAATTATTAAAATAGCAACACTTACATTCATTTCACATCATTCAATCAAATACACGAGGACCAATCCTTAACTCCCTCCACACCTCTTCCTTTTCCTATCCGCTGTTCAGTTGTCAAAAAAGCGCAACTCCGGTAACGCGTGTGCGCTCCCGTTCCTCTCGCTCTCAAAGAAAACTCAAATATAAGTGTTGTGTGTGACAAACAGACTCTGTGGGTGGCTTACGCGCATTCAACTATAGTGAAAACTCCACTGCTAAAACTATCGAAGGACATTATTATTCAAAGCTCCAATCCTGCACCCGTAAGTACCTACCTACTGCCTTTTTCCGCTGCGCCCACAAGTTCTGGTTCCTCTCGCCGAATAAAAAACATAATATACTCTCTCAATCACTCATCTAACCACACACAATACGCAAACGCTTTCCTCACACAATTATTATTTCGAAATTACGGCAGCCATTGTCGCATTTCGCAACGCATCCGCAAACTCGCTAAATCGCATCCAATGCACACTCTTTTCAATATTTAATTATTTATTTATTCATATTTTGATATCCGCATATATATTTAACGCTTATTTCACGCATTTAAAAACATTTAACGCATCCTCGCACGTTATATTATTACTAGATACCTATTCTCAAAATGGCGTCAACAAGACAATCAAAAAGGAAGACAGCCAGTGGTGATGAACACGAGGTTTACTCAAAACTATCTCTTCTCGAAGCTAAGATGGAGAATCTTTACCAGATTATGCAGAATATATACGATCTTAGCCTAAAGGTTTCCGATCCAACATTTCAATCGCAATTTCTAGCACGCATTCAATCGGTAGATATTATACGATCAAATTTCATGGATACTCTGGACTCGTGTGTTATGGCTCGATTAGAAAATGATTCATCCGCAAAACCGAACTACGCCGCCTTACAATCCTTTGACGAACTGTATTGTTACGTAAAACATACAGCATCCACACTCACACAAAATAATTCTATTAAAAACACCCAAGATAATTCTCATAAATATGATTTGTTGAACCGCAAGTTACCGCCCCTTAAGTTAGTTTCGTTTGATGGATCGCCATATAATTGGTCGCCATTTTACGAGAATTTTAAAAGTCTTATCCACGATAATCTGCATCTCTCAGACGCCGAAAAAGTTCAATATTTAATAGGTTCTTTGTCCGGCAAAGCATTAACCGTTTGTTCAGGTATTACACCTACCGCCAATAATTATCTTATAATTTGGAATGCTCTATTAGAAAAATACCAAGATACTCGAGTACAAGCTTCCATTTACGTACAACAAATAATTAACTATAAACCAAATCAATCTATCGATACATTTCTCGAACAATTTTACTCTGCAGAAGCCGCTTTACGCCGTTTAAATATTGACGATCTCTCAGACTTTATTATTACTCACGTCGCACTTACTAAACTCGATAAGGAGGTAGTGAACTTGTTCGAGCAATCGCATAGACATATTCAAATACCTACATTCGATCATCTTTCTAAATTTCTTAAAGAACAAAGTAAAATACAAACTCTCCGTAATCCTAGCTCAAATACAAAACCTTTCTGGACTCAACGCTCCTCAAATAATTATAATAATAATACATCAAATTCTAAAACTACTCGAGCATTCTTCGCAAATACTCATTCACCCGCAATACAAAAACGCTCATGTAAAATATGTAATGATCCTAACTCGCATCCTCTATATAAATGTTCATTTTTTGTTAATCAAGACCCGCGTACTAGATTTGAAATAGTAAATAAACATCATTTCTGTCATAATTGCCTAGGATTTCATGATACTAAATTCTGTAAATCAATAAATACTTGTTCCACATGTCAACGCAAACATCATACGCTCTTACATGTAGAAAACTTGGAAGTCGAACCTAATGCACCGCCGCTGAACTATCAGTGTGTCAACACGCGCCCCGCGCCGCTCCCCTCACTACCGCTCAGCCTGCCGCGATCGTGTCGAATGTTTCTTCGGTCGCCGCCGATAAGTTTGCGCGCCAAAATTTAAATGATCTTGCGTTATCAATGACCGCTTCTACTTGTAATATCGATAGTAATAGTACTACAGTTTTATTACCTACTGCTTCTGTATACGTTTATAAAAATAAGAATCCAAATAAGGTTCGCGTGTTTCTAGATACAGGTTCAATGAGTAATTTTATTACAAAGTCGTGTTGTGAACGCCTTAATTTAGTCATTACTCCTGATAACTCAACCATTCTTGGTATAGGCCAATCTAAAATATCTGCTATTGGATTTACGAAATTTAAAATATTTTATATTTTTTTTTTTTTTTTTTTTTATTATGCGTACAGCAAAGGAGTGGAATTCCCTGCCGGAGTCTGTATTTCCTGATAGCTACAACCTGGGAGTCTTCAAGTCAAGAGTGAATAGGTTTCTTCTAGGCAAGCGTGCTTCATCGTCGACCACATCATCGCTTACCATCAGGTGTGATAGTGGTCAAGCGCAAGCCTATAATAAATAAAAAAAAAAAAAAAATCCCGCTTTGATTCACGCTGCTCGTATATTATCCATGCTCGCGTAATAGAAAATATTACCGACGGCTTACCTAGTCTACCTATAGATACGTCAAAACTAATTCATTTACGCAACTTACCTATGGCTGATGATGCATTCCATTTACCGGCCGAGATCGATTGTCTAATTGGCAACGAGTTATTCCCGTTCCTATTAGGAAGTGGAAAGGTTACAATACCCATCGTGGAAGTTCATCGGTCGTCGCTGTACAGACTACACTAGGTTACATTGCCATGGGTAGGGCAGATTGTGATAACCGCTTAGATACTCGCACTCCTATCTTCCAAAATAATAATACATATAATAATAAATGTTTTTTCTGCGCTACTGCATCTAACTCACTTGAAAATCTCACTCAACGCTTTTGGGAATTAGAAAACGTCCCTGATAAAGTTCACAGGAGCCCTGATGATGAGGCCTGTGACCTTATCTTTAACGCTACGCAATCACGTGATGGTACTGGCAGATATACTGTACAGTTACCGTTTAAAACTCCATATTCTGAATTAGGAAATTCTTACGCTATTGCTCACCGACGTCTCATTAATTTAGAAAATAAATTAGATTCGCATCCCGATATTCGTAAAAATTATAACGCCACTATTCAAGACTACATAGATCAAGGATATCTGTCCAAAGTTGATAATCCCTCCTTTGAAATTCCGCATTATTATATTCCGCATCACGCTGTTTATCGCCCCGATAAACAGTCGTC
This sequence comes from Orthosia gracilis, assembly GCA_947562075.1. Taxonomy (NCBI): domain Eukaryota; kingdom Metazoa; phylum Arthropoda; class Insecta; order Lepidoptera; family Noctuidae; genus Orthosia; species Orthosia gracilis. The sequence goes on from OX387267.1 coordinate 10,805,661, forward strand.
TAAAATACGCATAGTACTTGATGCTAGTTGTAAAACTTCATCAGGTAAATCTCTTAATGACATTTTATATATTGGTCCTAATTTACAAAGTAACATATTTGACTTACTCATAAATTTACGCATGTTCTCCGTCGCTGTTACAGCTGACATCGAGAAGATGTATTTTCAATTAAAACTCGACTCTAAACATCACGCCTTTCAACGCATTTTATATAGGTTCGATAACGCTAGTAAACTAGAAACTTACGAATTCAATAGGGTTTCTTTTGGTGTTTCAAGTTCGCCATACTTGGCTATGAGGGTGATTCGCCAACTTGCTGCTGAAAGTAAAGATCAGTACCCACTAGCCGCATACGAGGCTGAAAATCACATGTATATGGACGATTATATATGTTCATTAGATGGAGTTGATAAAGCCGAAAAAACTCACCGCGAAATGGTCGCTATGTTTAAGTCCGGAGGTTTCAATCTTATAAAATGGGTCTCAAATAGTTCTCAATTAATGGATAAAATCTCCGCTTCGCATAAAAATCCACAAAATATTAATTTCGACACAGACGCTAATTCAAACGTGAAAATTGTAGGTATGCAGTGGAATCCTGTAGAAGACACCTTTCAATTTAAAATTAACGCTATTTCTCTCATATGCACAAAACGCACAATTCTATCCGCAACCGCTCATCTTTTCGACCCGTTAGGTCTTATCGCTCCCGTGACAGCATTTATGAAGTTACTCGTTCAAGAATGTTGGAAACATGAACTTGACTGGGATAGTCCAGTACCTACGCATATTGAAAATAAGTGGAATCAATTCCACAACGAACTCACTTATCTCGAACAAATTAAAATCCCGCGTCATGTAGGTATAACTTCGGATACTCACGTGACACTCCTCGGGTTTCGCAGACGCTAGTGAGCGCTGCTATGGTGCAGCCGTATATTTAAGGGTTAGCGCTAATGATATAGATCACGGATCTGTTACTCTACTCACCTCGAAATCACGCGTCGCTTCACTCAATAAAATGCCGCTGGCTCGCTTGGAACTATGCGCTGCACTCTTATTAGCTAATCTTCTCGCCGCTGTAAAAGATACTCTAAGCAAACGCTGTCAAATTGACAAAATTTACGCATTCTCTGACTCAACCGTAGCACTAACGTGGATACACTCACCCGCATATAAATTTCACACATTTGTCGCAAATCGGATAACGGAAATAAATTCTAAATTACCCGCTAAACATTGGTTTCTTATTAATGGACAAGAGAACCCCGCTGATATTGTTTCTCGTCCTATAACGCCGAAATTACTTTCAAAACTAGAATTTTGGTTTAACGCTCCTCATTGGTTCTCATCTCCCATATGGCAATGGCCTACTAAAACATTTGAAATTAATTCTAATAATTCGGCATACATGGAAATGAAAACTACTACTCTATCCGCTAAGGTCATTCAACCTGAAACTACTCGTCCTATTCAAGAATTAATTGATCGCGTCTCTAGTTACTCAAAATTACTTCGCATCGTAGTATTTATTCTACGCTTTTCTAAACGTCTTAAATCTCATGGATCTATAACAGTCTCAGATTTAGATACCGCTGAAATATATCTCATAAAATATGTCCAAAATTTACACTTTTCGGAAGATATGGTCAACTTAAAATTAAATAAATAAATAAATAAAAAAGTCTTAAAGCTTAATCCATTTATCGACTCTTCTAATATCTTACGAGTAGGTGGAAGATTAACTCACTCTCAACTCGATTACGGCCAAAAGCATCCGATATTACTACCGCAAAAAGATCGCGTAACTAACCTCATAATTGGTTATTATCATATCGTTAATCTTCATACAGGTCCCGCTCTTTTATTATCTATGATAAGACAAAAAATTTGGATAATTTCCGCTAGAAATTTAGTAAGACAAATAGTTCACAAATGTAATAAGTGTTTTAGACTCAATCCAAAAAATACTTACCCGCTAATGGGTGATCTGCCCGCTTTTCGAGTTTCAGACGTGAAACTATTTGTTCACACCGCTGTTGACTACGCTGGTCCTTTTTTCATAACTCATATTCGCAAACGTGGAATCAAAAGCCAAAAGGCTTATATTTGTTTATTTGTATGTTTAACGACTAAAGCATTACACTTGGAACTTGTTTCTGATTTAGGTATTTCTCGCCGCTTTTAAGCGATTTATATCTCGCAGAGGTCCTGTTTCGCTAATATATAGCGATGGAGGTACCAATTTTATTGGAGCAAAACGTAAACTCAATGAAATTTACTCTCTCATACAGTCCAAATCGCATATTAATTATATTAGTCAACAGTTATTGTCTGAGCATCGCGTACAATTTAAGCATAGTCCGCCTTATGGCCCGCATTTTAACGGACTTAGCGAAATAAGTGTTCGTTGTGTCAAAACTCATCTTTACAAAGTCATAGGATCTCAAATACTCACTTACGAAGAATTTAGTACTGTGCTTGTTCAAATCGAAAATTTGCTAAATAGCCGACCTCTATGTGTCTTGAATTCGGATCCTTCCGATATTACCGCATTAACGCCTAATCATTTTTTAAACATAACTCCACTCAAATTCTTACCCGCTGAAGATGTTACCGACATCGCTGATAATCGCTTATCACGCTATCAATTACTCAATAAAATAACGCATTCATTTTGGCAACGCTGGAATAAAGAATATCTTACGTCTTTGCAAGAAAGAGAAAAATGGAACTCTCCCTAAAAACCTATCGAGTTAGGTACTATTGTCGTAATTAAAGACAATCACTCTCATCCTCTTAGTTGGCCTCTAGGGATAGTACGAGTAGATGTGTTTATCCTGCAAAGGACAAAATTATAAGAACAGTTAAAGTAAAAACCGCGACTGGTTCATATATAAGGCCAGTAGTTCGCAGTAAATTTAATATTACTTACTTTTTTTTAAATATTACTACTACTCTTATTCTCTTTTAATATCATAATTCTTAAATTGTTTAGAGGAAACCTCTAGTCCGGGGGAGTTGTCTGCGCCATATTAAAAATATAAATTAAATATTATAAATATTTACTCACGCACTCAAATTATTAAAATAGCAACACTTACATTCATTTCACATCATTCAATCAAATACACGAGGACCAATCCTTAACTCCCTCCACACCTCTTCCTTTTCCTATCCGCTGTTCAGTTGTCAAAAAAGCGCAACTCCGGTAACGCGTGTGCGCTCCCGTTCCTCTCGCTCTCAAAGAAAACTCAAATATAAGTGTTGTGTGTGACAAACAGACTCTGTGGGTGGCTTACTAGCATTCAACTATAGTGAAAACTCCACTGCTAAAACTATCGAAGGACATTATTATTCAAAGCTCCAATCCTGCACCCGTAAGTACCTACCTACTGCCTTTTTCCACTGCGCCCACAGCTCCCAATCCGTCTTCGTAGGAACACTCGGATTTTATGTCTCCTGTTCAACATCTTGCATAACCCCTCTTATCCTTCCTACCTGCGTGAGCGATTCTCTTACGCTCGCCCCAGAGATGCACTGTGCAGATCACATCTCAAATCTCTCCTTAAATTCCACCCACATAATACCAGTTACTATTCCTATTCCTTCTCTGTCCATGCTGTAAGATTGTGGAACTCACTTTCGCCTAGCATCACAGATTTAAATACTATCTCACTATTCAAAAAACGTTCAAAAGAGCATTTATCTATCCTCTCAAGTCTGATCTTTATTTATATATGTATTTATATATTATACATAAGTATTTATATATTTTACAATTATGTATTTATATTTGTATATATCCACCATTACACTATTTGTGTAGGTGCGCTAATTTTTATATCTTAGTTTAAGTCGTTCACTTTTTTTAAAGAGTAAGTGTGGAGTTTCTTGTCTGTTTTTCGCCATAACCAGCTACTTTTCCGAATGGACTGTAGAATCGATTATTATTACATGTAAATTTAATTTTTTGATGTTCAAAAGTACCGCTTAGTGGCCTAATTGAAATGAACAAATTTGTTTAGACTTACACCTACCGCAGAGTACAAAGTTCGACGGCCCGCCTCAATATGTTGCCGTTCCAACGTGAAACTGGCAGAATATTCAAAACCAGCTCAATTGCCATAAAGAAATATACAAAAACAAAGAAATTTGACTTTGACTACAGGGTTCTAATCAGATGACCTTCCCTCCATACTTTTTCTTCCATGCCACTAAGATGCCACTAAGAGATTTTTCTTCTAAGATAAAAAATCAACCAAAAATCAACTCAATTATACGTTTTCAGAATTCAACTGTATACGTTCAAATTCTATGATAATACCGTTACTTGCAATTTATGATGCTATTTCAACGTAAGTTTTTTTTTATTTGATCAATTTGTTGCGTTAACGTTTGTTAAATTTAGACCATGAATGTCATTGACGTAAGTTTTTTTTAATATGTTTAGATCGTTGCGTTTACGTTCCTTAAAGGAGAGTGCTCATGGATGGAATGGAGGGAATGCCGTACCATGCTGCATCAAAATAAAACTTTGTTTTTAGGTTTCCGTAGTCAACAAGGAACCCTTACAGTTTGCCATATCCGTCTGCCCATCCGCAGCTTAGCTCAGAGATTCTTAGAACTATAAAGCTCTAATATAGCTTGGACTTACATATTAATCACGCCGAAAAAGTGGTAAAATAAATCATGTTTTTTATGGTACCTCCTTTACACGTAAACGGGGGCTGTACATTTTTCTCGTCTCTGCCATGGTGTGGAGTATCGGTGGATAGGCCATTAAAAAAAATACGGGTCTGTGAAAACCATTTTTTTTTATTCAGGGATCCGTTTCCGTAAAATTTAGCTTTAATTTTTGGTAGAGTCAAGTGTCCTCCCACCTGCACCTCCCAGCTGTTGGATATGGGAAAAAAATCACGGGGTAGTATATATGTTACGGCTAATACCCGAAGTGCGGCTACACCTAGTATTAGTGCGGCTACACCTAGTTTTAGCCGGTTAGATCTAGGTGTAGCCACGCAACATAGTCGACGGAGCCCGGGCGGGGCTCCTATTTCCGTCCGCAGGGTCTAAAGTAACCTAACACGAACGAGATGACGGGAGCTGAGTTCGCTCGCTTTGCTCGCTCACTTCAGCTCCCGTCATCTCGTTCGAACCTAACCTGTCCGTGTCGGGGTGCCCTAAGCTCCGGCTAATACTAGGTGTAGCCGCACTTCGGGTATTAGCCGTAACATATATAACGAAATTAAACGGTAGACCAACAGAGCAATTTCATACTGAATTCCATAAAAAAAAATACTTCCTTAACGTTGTTAGTTGTGTAAAACAGTTAACAAATATAAGTTTATTAACCATGTAAAAATATATAAAAATAAAATCATATCATACTTAATGATAATGATTTGCAAATTAATAATGTTTACGTTCGAATAACGCATTGGAGTGAGCGACAGCGGCGTTTGGCGTGAGCCGCTGAATGAAACAACAAAATGCCCTCTTCTTAGTCCGCATTATTGTGCAAATACGGAACCCTATTACTGTGCGTGGTCCGACACACACTTGGTCGGTTTTCGGCCGGTTTCGGTCGATTCATCAAAAATCGATTTTATTGCATTCTACATCTTTATGACCGGCTGTGAACGGCCAATTAACCATATATAAAATAAAAATATTTTTTAAAGAAAAAAATCCATTTAAACAAAACACTACAAAGTTAAAAATCTTTTCGGAAGTCGCTAACAATAACGAAAAAAAAAGGTCAGTACCAAAGACACCGACTTCCAAAAAGTAAGTAATTTTTCACTTTGTATTTTTTTAATAAATACTCTATTCTAGTTTTTGTTAATTAATGTAGAATCGGCAATGCATCATTTTTTTAAAGTGATCATGTGACTTTCAAAAATCAAGGTTACGTTAATCAATTGTTATCATTTGAAACAGAACGTTATTTATGTGAAGTAAAAAAATATCCATATTTTTTACTCAAAAGTAAATTCCCTATTCGAAAATCAAATACCCGACGCGTAATATCATAAAAAATATGAAACTAATTAAAAATTTTGGTCTTGATGCGTGAGATTTTTTCGTCCTTTAGTCCATTAATGTCGTTGACGAATTCAACTAGTTAATTCTTAAATGGTTAATGCTGTTGAAAGGAGATCAACGGTTGATTCAACTAGTTCGTTTATTCAACGCCCATCGCTAGTCTCTATGGATAACAACGTGCAAGAAACTCCACGGACACACTCTTTGTGTAACAAAAGTGTAATGGCACGTGTACACTTACTCGCTAGTGACGTGCTCCAGCCGCCGCTCGTCCAGCGACTCGGCCATGCCGATGACGACGGCGGGCGATACGGGGCACGAGTAGAACTGCTCAATCACCGGCTTGCGCACGCGCTCCTCCGTGGCGTGCGAGAAAGCCGTCGACACGTACACGAAGTTCCTGCCGCGTATACAAATAGTTTGTAATAGATTAACTAATTAACTTTTTCTGATAAGCAGAAATTACAGTACGCTGCGTTTCTATAAAAAATGATATAAAGACGCTTGAACGCACGGACATTTATGGGGCAGATCTATGACAAAAAAAAACATGTGTGTAGTTTACACGCGGTGGATGTGACACCTTCAAATTAGATCGTATCCCATTCTCTCGCAAGTTAAATCCTCGGTTTTTCGTTTCATCGAGTTCAAAGCTCAATGAGGCTTAAAAAGCGGGGGTTATTTAGTGAGACTATTGTTTTTGTTCTTGTAATCTACTAATGTTTGTATGTCGTTTTGTGACACTTAAATACTTTTTCTTTCTTCTTTCCTTTAAAATAATGGTGTCTGTATGTCTTACTTCTTCTTCTTACCGTGTCGATGAACAGAATCTTTTCCGTTAAATACCTTGCCTGGCCTAGTATTCAGCCACGGCAACGCCCTCCGCTGACACAGTCATAAGGTCCTCACGTGAACAGGTAACAAGACATACAGCACAAGATGAAAGGTGGGCCCTGGTCTGCGTAGAGACGCTGCACAAACACCGAAGACCGGAACCGTCTAAGAACTCCCAACAATGGTGCTGAGTGTGCCTGATAGTTGTGAGTCTTACTTGAGGTGACGGCAATCCCTGGCGAGCGTGATGCACTCCCTGGTGCCGCGCACGTTGATGAGCGCAGCCTTCCGCAGGGGCTCGTCGAAGCGCACCGTAGCTGCCATGTGGAACACCGTGTCCACCTGCAAGCGAACCAGAGCGTCACCTGTATGCAGGACTAGCGGCCGCTCGTAGCTCATTAATACTTCCCCGTCATTTTGGCCAAATTTAACAGTATCAATACCTACTTTAGACCAACCATATGGGTCATAATTCAACAATATAAAATTACATGACAAAGCAACCACGAACGATAGTGATCTCATAGCCGTGTTGCTATCCAAAACTGAGAGATAAATCAGTGTAAGGAGTTAACAACTACTACCCGTTAACAGTATTTTTATAAATTATAGGCGTTTTATAATAACTAATTGGTCCTTTGATTAAAACGGCAGACAATGCTCCAAATCTGAACAATAGGTGGGTGTTATTCACGAAAATTGTACATTTGCTTCCCTTTCCGCGTCCAGCTCGATTATTTTTTATTTGCCATTTCAATATTAGCTCAATTTTATTCGCTCTAATTCTAAAAGTATAGAACTATAGTTTATAATACTCAGTAAAGTAATCGAAAGTAGAAGATATTAAAATATTTCAAATTTTATATTGTGTCCACAGAAATTTCATAAACAAATCATCATGTCCATTTTTACTTTAGTAACATTAAAAATATATTTAATAAAATCTAATCGTGTTAGTATAAAAATTAGTATTTTTTTAGTATGTTAATCCATTAAAATTGATTATTCTTTATAATAAATAAAACAAAGAGTATTTAATATATTTTATTTACATAATTAAATGGAAGTCCAATATTCTATTCATCTCTGTTTTTCATCTCGGTTACAGTATTACAACATTATTTCCAACTTAGAAATAAAATTATTTACTGGCAACATTACACAACAAACACTGTAAACAGATGGCGTGACTGTGAATTCGGCCATTTTGTTTTTTCACTCAGTGCGATCAATTTTGTGCGTAACGTTATAATTCGACATTTATTTGTGATATTTGTTTTCGTGGTCTATCTTAATTCGGTAAGTACTTTCCAGGTTTTATATTATTATGAGAAAAGAATCGTGATTGCAGAAGTGAAATCGGTAGAAGGAATTTTTTAAAACTAATTAATGACGATTCTACAAAGTAGTTTGTAAGTTAGACACGAGCTAAATGTTCATATATGTTATTTCTCCGTTACTTTTCTCTGATACGTAACAGATATGAAAAGGTAAAGCTGCATATATAAGGTGTTATAAAATTAACTCTCAGAAATTTAAGGAGTTGCATAATCACGAAGAAAAATTTAAAAAAACAAAATAATAGTTTTTTATTAACCACCTGAATAAAATGAATGACGTTAAGACCCATTAAATTAAACAAAATTTTATTTTTATACGTTTATGTACTAGTCCTTACAATTCCTATCTGTTATCTTTTCTGTTACATTAAATTTGTTTTCATATTTTTTTCATATCCGTTATGTACAATTTTCGTGAATAACACCCAGGTACCTACGAGAAATAATGGTACAAACCAGCAAATGTTACCATAGTACGGAATTACCCCGTTGACTGATGGAAAAAGAAAATTACCGAAGAAATTAAACCGCGAACAGCCATAAAGGTTTTAGTAGTTATGTGTTATTCTGATGTATAAGTTATATTACTGTAAAGTTTAAAAAAAATTGGTTCAGTCCGTCCTACGTTCCCTTTAGGCTTACTTTCACTAAGGAGTGTAATTCCGATACCAATAACCTGGGTGTCTTAAAGTCAAGAAACCGTGTTCAATCGTCGACCACATCACCGCTTATCATCGGGTCTATCAATCATAATTAAAAAGTAAAAGGTGTTTAGTCACTTCGCCAGAAGTAAGAAAAAAGTTTAACTAGTTCCATCAATCGGGTACAAATACAGAATTCTGGCTTCTACAGAGATATTTCTAATAGAAAAACTTAATAACACTATGTCCCACCGAGCATCGAACCCAATACCATCCCCTTATATCCTAACAGAGTCGCTTGAACTTGGGGCACTCAAGCAAGTGTTTCATATTCTGCACAGGAGCAACGCTCTCACATTGATTATCAGACTGTTCTGTGACTGCCCCATGTGCCCATAAACCTGCACTTTGGAGAACCAAATGAACACCACCGACGCTGCAATTAATGTGGCCACCTACTAGGCGAAACAATTTTTAATAGTCTTCCACCAAATCGAAAAGAAGAAAAAAGACTAGGCAAAACATTCGTTATTCAAGTAAATAAAGAAATAGTTAGTACTTAGTAGATATATCCCACCGCACTATTCCCAAACCACTGCAACTCCTGAAAGCCAGAATCAACAGTGGCGCCCACCAGAAAAGTGCCGAGGCAATGAAGCTCGACGAAGTCCCGAAGAATGAATTTAACTGTCTGTCCTATTATTTTTATCAAATATAACAGCACAATGTTAGGATCAATGTTAGGATAATATTAATGCTAATTTTTATCCGTGGTGCTAGGCAACTGGGCTTATACCAGTTGTAAACGACCCTTTGTGATTGGTCTTGTTTGTAGTAATTTGTCAACCTTATCTAAAAATAAAATGTGTTGCTAAACATTTTTGTTTCAGCAAGCATTTTACCCGTCAACATGTTTTGCAGTTCACGGACGTAGGTACCTAATTAAAATTAAATTGTTTTCCTATATGATTAACACGCGGTAGCGTTGTGTTACGCTTATTTTAAATCAGGGAAAATAAGTGTTTCTACAATCGACTACTACCTTCTTCATTTTGCCGCTAGGAAAGTCGGTTGTAATTTGAATACACAGGCAATTTAAACTGGTGGAATATGATAAACAATTTCCTGCCTCTATAAAAGGGTATTCAAGTAATTATTTAAATAATTTCCTTATGGTAATTCCAACAAGTGACCTTAATCTGCTGAATATTATGGGCTAAATTATAGATATATAACTGACCGTGAATTAATAATAACAGTCGCATAGATCGATCTTCAGGGTTAAACAACGCTTGCTGAGGTCAGTCCATGGAGGAGTGACCATGTATTACATAATTATAGATTTAACTTAAACGAAAGCACGTAAAGTTGTTGGTCTCGACAGTTATATGAAGATCTTCAGACAGTCGTTACTGTAGTCAAAAGCGATAAAATCGGCCGCCAGCCTTCAAGGGGTACCGTGGTACTTAGTTAGATTGGTTGTTCACAATGCACCACACGAAACGATTTGCGGTCACAATTTTTAACACACAACACTCTGCAGACGATCTGTCGCCCGTGCTTTTGTTCACTAGACACGATTCTGCAACGTGTCTTATGAACAAACGAACGTCTGTGACGAAGTGCGATGCGGTGTGTCGTATCGTCAACAAGCTCATACAAATCATACTTGTTTCGTACAGCCGCTAAATCGTCACTGCAAAAAAGTTGCGACGAAATAGCCGAAAAACCGTTTGTTAATCATGTCGCGTGTTAGACCGATAGTGCTGGCCTTTTTTGATGTCATAAGTTTAAAATTCGAAAGTTGCTAATTTCTTGCCTGTGAATACAGTCGTACCTATGTAGCTTATTATTGCATTTTGTGTCACATCTAGTACTTGTATTTTCAGTAATTCGATGATTTGTGGTTGATCAAATGGGAGTCCATTTGGTCCATAGTGCGTATAGGCCCCCTCTCTGTGAGAGGGAATGGGCCGTAATCCACCACACGGGCCTATTGTGGGTTGGTGGATGTTACATGTCTTAGTTTTTTTTTTTTTAATTCGTTGTTTTGAGAACAGTGGTGATGAAATAATTAACACAAAGTAGCCTGGGTTTGAACCCAAGATCATACTTGTAATTCGCGTCCATTACCACTGGGCCGTCACTGCTCTATATTCTACTATCCACTGCGTGGTAATTGCAATAGGGGGAATGCATTTTTTATATTTGTTAGGCATGCGTTTGGTCACTATCTCACCAGATGGTAAGCGATGACGTGGTCGCCGATGAAGCACGCTTCCCTCAAAGTAACCTATTCATTCTTGACTTAAAGACTCTTAAGTTGTAGCTGTCGGGCAAAACAGACTCCGGCAGGAAATTCCAGTCTTTAACTGTACGCACAATGTACATATTTCCAAAACGTTTAGTACGTATGAGTGGGATGTCCACCATGTACCGATGGCACCTCGCCGCACGTCTTGTAATCCGATGATGGAACGGGCTAGGAGGCATTAGATCATGTAATTCCATTGCACAATCCCCGAAATGCAACTGATAAAAAAAACATAACCTGGCAACTCGTCAACGATGTTCAAGGCTCTGGAGCTTTGACTCGACTAGTGCCTCATTGCCGATGAGCTTCTTGGCCCGTTTTTTAACTGCATCTAGCTGGTATTTGGCAGATCCGTCCCAGAAATGAGAATAGTACTCCATACATCATCGAACTTGCGATTGATACAACTTTAGAAACTATTCTGGCGTGAAGAATCGTCTCACCTTTGCGAGGATCCCCAACTTTTTGGCAGCCAGCTGAGCCTTTTCCTCAATGTGTGGACCAAACTTGAGGATCGTGTTAAACGTAACACCAAGAAGTTCAAAATTGTCCATTATCGGCACGTTAACACCTCAAAAGGACGGAGCCGAGTGGAATCGACAAGTCATTTCAACGAAGAAAAGACACACCTGGCTTTTAGCAGCATAGAATTTGACCAAATTGACATCGCCCTATTTGGTGACTGCCTTCAAGGATAAGCTCAAACGCTCCACCATAGCCTCTCGAAGGACAAGGATGGACAAGTATATCTCAGCATCAGCGCTGTCGTCTGCATACGTTTTTAGCAGATTTTTTGCTGAGAGTACCAACCCTTGAGGGACCCCGGCATTAATATCCAATTGTTTCGACGAGCAGCCATCTATAAACACTCGAATGGACCGATCCCTCAAGAAATCTGTAATACAATCACACATACCATCACCAGGCAGACAGAATGAAGGAAGCTTACTAATAAGGCTTCCGTGCCAGACCCTATCGAAAGCTTTCGAATTATCGAGGGAGACGGCAAGCATCTCCCCGTGCCTCTCGATGGCCTTACTCCTAATGTGAACGATTTGCATTCAATTAGGATATCATTAGCTTCTAGATAAGCCGGGTGCTTAATAATGTACACGTAAAGATGGGTCTGTAATTGGCCGGGTCAGCTCGACTGTCCTTCTTGGACACGGGCTGTACGTTAGTTTACTTCCAAGTATTCGGCACTTTTTCATTTTCATATGAAAGGCGAAATAGACGTGTCAAGATCGGAGACAGTTCGGGCGCACAAGTTTAAAGTACAAGTGCTAGTATCCCGTCGGGGTGACTAGCTTGTTTTTTTTTTGTAGCCTGGAGAAATGCTCATGCATACTGCGCTACCACGGGGAGATAGCGCCGTTATGTGGGACTCTAACCCACTAAAACTCCACGGTGTCCTCCTGTGCCGCTTATGGTGGAAACATGGGTACGCATTAGCACTCACCGCGAACCCGCCGCGGCTGTCCGTCACCGGACCCTCCTCTGGGGAGTACCCCCCATCACAGGCGCACCAAAACACACTGTACGCCGTGAACAAACCAGCACATGGGCGCCAGACGACCCCGTGTATGGCACAGTTAGTCCCCTTGTGACGGGTCAAGGTCAATAGCACCGCCACCTAACATTTTTCGGCCGCAGGGGATAGGGAGAGCGACCAATGCATTACCGACACTCCTCTTCCCCTGCGGCCCCACCGCGTACGCCATCAGACGGTGGCGACCCCGTCCAGGCCGCGGAAGGTAGGGAGAGCGGCGCATCGCAAAACCGGCACTCCTCTCCCGCCGCGGCCTCCAACCCTCAGCCGCGATATTGTATGGGACCTAGGACGCTCCATACAACATCGCGGCCCACCTCAGTTGCGATGACGCCTGTTACCAAGCGGCACCGCAACCATTCTAGTTAGCCGCTACGTCGTCGGCTTAATCGGCAAAAGCCTTGACGAGCGGCCCCTCCTCGGGTTCCTCTTCACTTCACCGTGGGTGACCAAGCCACGGCTACTGAGCCCTCCCGCCTCTACAATGCGGGAACCCACCGGGGGGGAGAAAGAAGGGGGCTGCGCATCACCAGAATGCAGACGCGAAGATTCCGCAAAGAGGGCAAATAAGTTTGCCTTCTCCTCAGCAAAGCAGGCCAGCGACCCGTCGGGTTTCAGCAGTGGTGGTAGTGAGGGATGGCAGAAGTTCGATTCAACCGACTTACTCAGGGACCAAAACGATTACTTACCTGCTGGGTAAGAAGCAAGTTATGTCCCTATTCGGCCAATGTGGTCGAACCGAGCATTTTGCAACACCTTCTTGCATGACTTGGCAGCGCTGTTGAAGGCCTTCTTTTCTGACATACGTGACTCGCATTGCGCGTTCGAGTGTCGACCCATGCCAGGTACGCTTCATGTTTAAGCGCGTCTGCGCGATCACAATCGGTGCCAAACCGTGGCCGGCCTTTGCTAGACATTGGTAAGTTATAGAACGGAATTTAGTACTCCATTCTCTGACACAACAAATCCATCACGGTGTCCGCGCATGATGAGGGATCAGCCGAAGAAAATCAAGTAGGCAGCCAAGGATAGCATGTGAAGAAAGATCGCATCCCATCCTAATCTGCTGACTTGTACTCACAAACCCGCCGGGTGCCTCTTGGGTGGAGAGTAGACGGACTCAGACCTTACAAGACAGCGGTTGGAGCTTGGAACTACTCAAGGTGAAGTTATCGACACAGAGTATCGGTCTGGATCATTTGTCAGCAGAAGGTCCAAGCAATTGGCCGTATGCAAATCAATATCCCCCGTTGCCGTTGCCACCTGAACCAGCTAGCTGATTAGCGCTAACGAAAGCTTAAGCATCTCCCCTCCTGCGTGATCACTGCACTGGTATGGGAAGAACCACGCCTGGTGGTGAGCATTAAAGTCCCCCCGTATCACTAATTGGGCGGAAGGGTACTACTGCTGTGCCACATCAGCCGCTTCACTGAAGTAATCTGTGAGCCTGGTTGTCTCCTGATCGCCGCTGTGCGAACGGTAAACACAGGCACAGATAATTTTATCCAGACCTGTATCCACCAGAGCCCAAAGCTTCGTGAATATTAATTGAATTACAATAATTAGTAAAAAGCAAGTTTTATTAGCTCTGCCATAGTACTTAACTTGTATTTTTATCAGAATGTGACATTGACACACATTGTGTTGGTTGCTTACAATAATATTAATCAAATATGTTTTTTGTCGATGTAATTCGTAATCGTACAATAAAATAGAATAAATATTGGCAGGCAAAATCTTTCAAATGTTTTCATGACCCCATTGTAACGGTAGTTATGAAAAGTAATTACAATGCTTTTCATATTAAAAATGCTTAAAATATGTACATTGTAACATCGCAAAAATCGTACTTGCAGTGGTTTTATCAAAACTGAAAGATCAATTAAAATTAACGACATGAAATCTAAAATTGTACAGAACTATTTATGCCTGCAGCTGCAAATAAATAATAAACTTTGCAAAAAAAAAAAATAGCTGTGTTGAAAACCATGCCATATTGAGTTACAATTTTATTCATATTAGGTGTCGATATAACTCATTTATTATATTCAACCTCCATTTTAGTCTTTCAAAGTTTCATAACTAACTTTTGCGCTAAAAACTTAACTCAGAGTTAGTTGCTAACATTAGGTTAAATTGGTAATTTGTTATACAATATTTGTCAATTTAAGCTCGTGTTAGCAACTAATTCTGAGTTACGTTTTTCGTGCAAGTGGGCTTTAATCAATCAAATACATCATAAATAACGCACGCACTTGTTTGTTGCAACTTGCAAAGACCGAATTTTATATATATGATATGCCACAAAAATAAAGGTAAAACTCAGCTGAAACCAGTAATACTGGAAGCTGACCCTAACATAGTTTGGAAAGGCTAAGTAATAGGCAGATTGATATTGAGTATAGTTCTAGGCAAACTTCTTCGCCGCTCTGAAGTTGGCTACAAATAGCTGCGCAGTAGTTAATCTCATACAAAACAGCGCATCAGAAAGCCAACTTCAGGGCAGCCAAGAAGTTAGCGGATAACTATATCTACAAAATTATAATTAGGTATATTGAATTCAAATATACAACAAATATAGGTATCAACATATATTTGTGATTGGATGACAAACAAGGCGATGTTAATATGTCTGCTACCCCCGAAAACCATAGCCATCGCAGACACAAAGCTAAAATTATTTTTGTGCCTATAATTACTGGCACCACAACCACAGACCTTCAGACCGGAACACAGCAATACTGCTTGGCGACAGGAATTGGCCTGGTGGTAGGTGGTAGAACTTCCCCAGACGAACTCGCTTACAAAGAGTTATAATATCTCGACAGATAGCTAGAGTTGCAAATTAAAGCGTTTCTGTCCCACTGCAGGCCAAAGAAGACTAGCATTTTCGTGTCTTCTCATACAGAAGAAGCACAAACATTAATCAGCACGCTAGCTCAATATAGGTCATCAATTTCAGACTTATATTAACTTCACCGATGTCCGCAATGTCCAAGATAAACTTAGAAGTTACTTATGAATTGAAAAAGTCACATTGGCTTGCCTGGATTTAAACGTACGGTCTCAAGAATGAGTGGTGAGGCCTTAGCCACTGGGCTACCACGGCTCAGTAGCTTTTTGGTGCTTACCTCTTGTGCGAGTAAGGTCCAATCCTTATCGCTAAGGCCGAGCCTAATGTCGGCCACTTCCCCCTCGATTGGCACGATCTTGTCAATGAACTGCGGCTGTCTCTTCCGTACTTCATCGTACAACTGCGGAACAAAATAGCATTGAAGAAATAGCTGTTCAACGTATAATAATAGTAGAAGGACATACATGAATTTTATTGGTGATGTTCTTCAGAAAGGCCAGGTGCGCAGTATTTACAACCGGCGTGCGTGTATGAATAGATGCATGAACGTAAGCGAAGCAAGAGGAATATGTACGGATCGCAGCAAGGGGCGTTCAGTAGTTTCCGCCTACCCTTGGGATAAAGAATATGTTTTTTTTGACCGAACGTTGACCTTTAGCCACATTAGGAATTTCTCCTGTATGTACAAACAAACAAACTTACATACACAAACAACTAGGCCGGAAAAACTATCTATAGGCCATACAAATATTTGTTCCGTGCGGGAATCGAACCCGCGACACGCAGCGTAACAACCGATCGCTGAACCACTACGCCAACCGTGTCATATGCATGTAATCGATGTACATGTAAACTATCTCTCGTCTCTTTGTTCTTCGTCTTTAGTGAATATGTATAGTAGATACTAGGGTTACATTTTCTTTTGATCGTTCTTATATAAAATCATATAGGAAATACTTGATCAAAAAGTTAGCCAGAGGGGCTTATATCTTATATATAGTACACCCTCACTTCACCAGATATTTTGTGGACCTATGTCATAAGGCATTTAACTAGACACAAAATAATCTAGAATCCGAGCTGTCACTAAAAAAATAGTGATTGAAAAACCCAAAAAACCGCCCAACATAGGAATCGAACCTAGGACAACGTGCTCAGCTGTAGCGCCACGACCAACGAGGCAGTCGTTCATTAAACGACTTAGTTTTACTCCTCTCGTTCATGTATATACCTACCCGTACCCGAAGAGTCCAAACGGAACCATAAAGCTGTCACTCACATGTCTGTCTGTCTGTTCGTTGTCTTTCACATAGGTTTAACAGCCAAACGGTCGAAGCTAAAGTCTTCAAATGTTTACAGTATAAGCATCTTGTTGACCCAAATCCATACAAATTATCAAAAACTATTTTCAATGTTTTTAAGTAAACCTATTTTTAAAGTATCTCTCTCCTAAACAGATAATGAAGTGCGCAAAAAAAAATAACCTGCTCACCAAGGGGGTATCAATGCTTAGAGTCCGCCCGTCTTTCCGTCTGTCCGTCCGTGCCGATGAATATTTTAACCGGCCATTGACCTATGAACTTGACATTTGGTGATAATGTTTATTGTTACGTATATTTTACTAACAAATACCGACATATAGAAAAATCTGATGTTTTCTTTGGTGCGGAACCCTATATGTGCGATGTCCGACACGCACTTGGCCGGTTTTTTGTTTCTTTCTTTCAGATCAGATTAATGCACAAACTCACCGGGTCCGTGAGCAAGTATTCAAGCCTCTGTTGAATCGTCTTCCCCTTCTTCGGTCGCAGCAGTACGTACATCTTCTTTAACTGGCATGACCTGAAAAACAATTGTCATAACATCACACCTGTATTATTCACCTAGGGATTTAGGCAGAGGTGCATAGTATTGTCAACATTTCCCTGTTATATTATAGAAGAAGAGCCTATCAATTGCAACGAAATGAATCGTCAAAGAACAGCGAACTGCTTACTCCATGTAAGCAAATACACAGCTTCATGAATAATATCAATAATATCATAATATATAAAATGATTCTATGTTCAATAAGTGGAAACTAAAGTTTTGTTTACTGCTAAAGTACCTTACCAAAAAAAATAAAAGTCATTGATCAGACTTGTAGCTTAGGTAACTTAAAATCATGATATTTTGTTTATTGAGATATTTTGTCCTCAAATGAAAGGTATATTTTATCCGTTTAAATCATGTCAATCAGTCCACGCGTTTATGAGATCTTAAATCATTACTGAATGCCAAGTGAAAGGGTCACGAACGTCCCTTACCGCAATACGTTTGTTTTGATCGTGTTAGCGACACTGCCTTTACATTTGACTAGTATCGTTTTGAAATAATGGAAAACATTGGTAGACAGGTGTTGACGACTTTTATGTTTTTGTTACCTGACGGTGACTTTAGAAAAAAACAAGCATAAGGCAGATTCAACATCAGCATGACATCAGCAGATTATACCTATACAAAAGGCCTAAAGGCACATTTACTTCTAGAACTTTGTTTGGAAGCTGACATTCTGATTAGAAAGAGAATGTCTTCTTAGAAGACGTATAGATACAGAGGAGCCTATAAGAAGACGCGCTAACGAAAAAACAATAATGATGCGGGCTAGAAGAAAATGCAATACAATGCCTCACCTTAAGAGTTTCTCAATGAGCTGCTTGCCGAGAAAGCCGGAGCCGCCCGTCACGAACACCGAGGATCCTGAGTAGAACTGCTGGATCTCCGAATCTCCGCGGTTCATGACCTCGTTTATGCCATCGTTGTGTGACATGGCTACCCATTCCATCTCTCTCGCTGGGTCCATTGTGTGAATCTTTGGGAGCTACAATATTAATAAAAATTTACGCTAAACTTACCTAAACACAACTTTAAATATATTATAAGCTTTAAATATATTTGTATAGGATACTTAAATAATTGCTGTAATATTTATATTGCGCACGCGTAACTAGGTATTCTGTTTAAGTTCTTAACTTGAAATACGAATTATTTATTTTTAAAACGACGTTTCTCTGCACCTGCAGAGTGCTTACCTTTTTTAAAAACCATATAGAACTGGACAAATCCTCCACAGACTGAATGATATTATTGTACTTTAAATTCTATTGTTAATATGGTAATTAATGTTCGTTTACATATTCTTATGAATACATAAATGAACATTACCATACAGTTAAACAACTATAGTTCATGCACATGCATTACAATGAATAGACTTCACACACACTACCAAACTGTATCAATGGACTTTTTGATATAATAAATATTTAATCATGAGGATGAGCGCCTAGTTTCGATTCCCAGCCGAACAGTGTTATTGGGTTTTTCCATTTAGAATTACTCAGTAGCAGCCCTGAGTCTGGAGTTTGTGCCCGGTTGATGTAAATCTAGTGTACCGCGTAACGAAACTATAACCTGTCAAATCCAGTCGGCGGGAGTTGAAAGAACAATATCGAAAACTTATCTGACTTAGATATAAACGTCTGAAAGTGAGTTATATACGAAATAAATTTCATTAATTTTCTGCGTTTTTCGAAAGTATAACAATAACTGGTTCAGCTCACCACGGATGAAAAAAAAAATTTATATGAAAGTTATTCAAATATATTTATTCAACTGGGCCAAAAAGCGGCACTTTTGAACGTCAAAGAATTAACAAATCATAAAATAAAAATTGATTCTACCGTGCATTCGGAAAAGTAGCTTGTTATGGAGAAGAACGCACAAGAAACTCCATACTTACTCTTTTTAAAAAAAATAGTGTTTTACAATATTTACATACATTAATAAATTCATATATGTGAGGACGATGCACCCAGAATAGCACTATACACTATACTACGTACAGGTATAAAGTATTAAAAGCATTAACAGGTAAATTTATTAATTTGATAAATAGGAACATGGTTCTCACATACTTACAAATATTGCTAACATAGGTAAAATACCTAATTCAACACCAACGGAACAGTGTGTGAGTCAAATTCTTAAAAAAAAAGTAATAACTATGAATAGGAATATAAATTAACAAATTTGATTTTGTCCACGCTAAAGATTGCCCTATGGAGCAGGACCAGCATGTTTTCAAGCATTCTTATCTTGAATGTAATCATCTATATTGTAATATGCTTGTTTACAAAGTGAACTTTTAAATAAAGTTTAAAATTTACCTTCATTTAGTTTTAATATATCACAAGGTATTTTGTTATAGAATTTAACACAGTACCCCATGAAAGATGAGTTTACTTTAGCTAGTCTATAAGATGGTTGATCTGACTTATCTTTATTTCTCGACAAATACAATTGTGTCACTGACTTTACTAAAGAAATGTATATTTTTCCTTACATACATATTATTTTCATAAATGAATTGGCAAGAAACTGTCATAATATTAATATTTTTAAATAGTTCCCTAAGAGATTCTCGATGACTTAACTTATATATTGCTCTGACAGCTCTCTTTTGCAATATAAATATGGATTCAATGTCAGCTGCTCTACCCCACAGTAAAATACCGTATGACATAATGCTGTGAAAGTAACTAAAATAGACCAAACGCGCGGTTTCTACATTCGTTAACTGTCTTATCTTTCTAACAGCATAAGCGACTGAGCTTAGCCGACCCGCAAGAGATGTTATGTGAGGACCCCATTGCAGTTTGTCGTCTAGAGTGATTCCCAGGAAAACTGTTTGATTTACAAAGTCCAGCTTTTCGCCATTCAATATGATGTCGCATTCGGTACTTCTAACATTCGGTAATGTGAATCTAATACATTTGTTTTTTTTTTCATTTAGTACCAAATTGTTTGCTGTGAACCAATTTTGGACCTGAAGAATAGAGTTATTCACATCAAAAAGATTTTTTGATCGCCGATCTATTTTAAATATCAAAGATGTATCATCAGCAAACAACACCATCTTCGGTTAATATTGTAGTAATTGGGGTAAATCGTTAATATAAACTAAAAAGAGGAATGGACCCAATATCGAGCCTTGAGGAACACCCATTGTCATTTCAGACCCTAGTGAGTTTACGCCATTTACCTGAACTTTAACTTGTCTGGCTTTTAAATATGATCTAAGTAACTGAAGGGCTGTATGTCTAATTCCGTAGTGCTCGAGCTTCAACAACAGTGTTTCATGGTTAACGCAATCAAACGCCTTCGAGAGGTCGCAAAAGATTCCAATGGCGTCCTGTGCTTCCTCCCAGGCGTAAAAGATGATCTTTATTAGGGTGACACCGGCGTCAGTCGTGCAACGCCCTTTGGTAAAACCGAATTCTTGATCATAAAAGATGGAATGTTTGTTAAAATGACGCAGCATTTGGTTGAGCATTAACTTTTCGAAGACCTTACTGAGAACCGGCAAAATTGACACTGGCCTATAATTGTTGGCTTCTTTGCTATCCCCGGATTTAAACAATGGAACTACTTTACTGTGTTTCATGAGGTCCGGAAAAATTCCTTGATCGACACTGGTGTTAAATATGAAAGCTAAATAGGGTGCAATAGTTTCAATGATTGGTTTACACACTTTTACAGATAGTCCCCAAAGATCTTCTGTTGATTTAATTTTAAGATCTTTAAAAGCTTTTAAAATAGCCTGGGGGTTTGTATGTTGAAACTTGAACTCCGAAGGGCACGCATTTACGTTATTTCTAAGTAAGGCAGCAGAGAGTGCGGGTGAGGAGTTTAAGGCCGCTGTAGTTTTAATAGGAATATTAACAAAAAAGTTTTCAAATTCCTGAGCTACCTCTACATCCGAGTATATGGGGCCATGCGCAGTCGTTAAATTAAATCCAGTATGACGCAGTTTTTTCCTACCTGTTTCATTATTTATTATTTTCCAGGTAGTTTTTATTTTATCGTCTGCTGATTTTATTTTATTGCTAATATACAGCGCTTTAGCTATTTTGCATGTAATCTTAAAGGTTTTTGAATATTTCGCAACATATTTATCAAAACTAGTATTATTCATATGTTGCTTTAGGCCATAAAGTTCAAATAGCTTTTCCCTGCTTTTACGAATGCCTGGAGTCGCCCAATCGCTAAATAGGAACTTGGTGTAAATACTTTTCGCTTTCAGTGGAAAAGTGTCATTAAATTGCCTGTTGAGTACTTTAAAAAACTCGGCATAGAAATCATTTGGGTCATCTATATTTAAAAATTTTGAACACATAATTTACTAGTCAAGGTTTTATTAAATTTTTCTAAATTTTTACATGTAATTGGTTTAAATTTTATTTGCATTTTTTGCAAAGGTATGTAGGTGCTAAACGTTATTGTTTGTGTTGTCTATTAGCTTAGTGTCGTATTAGCTTAGTGTTGTCATTTCCTCCCCCCTGGTGGGTTCCTGCATTGTCGAGGCGAGGGGGGCTCAGTAGCCGTGGCTTGGTTACCCATGGTGAAGCGGAGAGGAACCCGAGCAGGGGCCGCTCGTTAGGGCTTTTGCTGATTAAGCCAACAAGTAGGTTCTGGTGCCGCTTGGTAACAGGCGACATTGCAGCTGAGGTGGTCCTCATTGTCGTATGGAGCGCCCAGGTCCCATACGATATCACGGACGCGGTGGGGCCGCAGGGGAGGTCCTTATCCCCTGCAGGCGAAAAGTGGTGGGTGGCGGGGCCCCTGACCTGTCCCGTCACAGGGGGACCAAGGGTGCCATACACGGGGTCGTGTGGCGCTCATGTGCTGATTTGGTCCCTGGGGTGGTCACGGCGGGTTTTCTAATGATAAACATAAAATATATTCCTATAATTTACATTGGCATTACGAAATTCGGCATAATGATCATTTCGGATAACATTACTAGGCATACATGTTTTGCCTTAATGTATATTGCTATAAATACTGTTGGCATAATAATAATGATGCATAATTTTATAAGTCATAATGTTAAATATGCATAATGATATTTACACATAATTTTCTTTGGAAATAAACAACATGTTCGATCAAGGGTGGCCCAAGGGCCACCGCCGCCGCACCTTAACCTAATTCAATTCAGTCCTTCTATGTTCGAACGCCTGATCTATATGTCGTAGCAGCTAGCTGCAACTCTGCGTCCGTTGATAGTTTTTAAGTTTTTTGAATCTAATAGCCAGTAGCTTTTGTGTCATTGTTCCCAATACACCGCTATTCAAAGTAATCCATATATTTCTTATTTTATTTTGCCCCAAGTCCTGGTTGGTCCCGCACATGGTCCATATCTAGGACAGTAACCGTTGTGTATTGTATCTGTGTTACGAGTACTAGCTAGTTTTAAATATTAGGTCCTTATCAATCTCCTCTATGATTTGGAATTCCAGTTTTAAATTTATACAGCTATTTACTCATGCTTTTGTATTTGGAAAACCATAATTCATTTGTTTACCTCTTTTGGTTTTTCTTTGCGCCAGTCAGTTTACAAAATGGAAAACTTGAAATATCGCGTTATTTACGAGTACGAGTTCTATCGTGGCACCAGTGCTGCAGAAACGACTCGAAAGATTAATGATATGTATGGTGACGGTGTCGCAAAAGAAAACACAGTGCGTTTTTGGTTCCAATGTTTTCGTTCTGAAAATTTCGATCTGCTGGACAAGCTCCGTGGACGGCCGGAAACCAAAGTTGATAATGAAGAATTGATGGCTATTGTCGAAGCGGATCCATCGCAAACCACGTCCGAGTTAGCTGTAGACTGCGGTGTTAGTGATAAAACTGTTTTAATCCACTTGAAGCAAATTGGGAAGGTGAAAAAGTTTGAAAGGTGGATTACTCCTGCATTGAGTGCAGCAAACCGACAAACGCGCGTCGACTGCTGCGTTACATTACTCAACCGGCACAATAAGGGAAAGGAGGGATTTTAAATCGAATCATTACCTGTGATGAAAAGTGGATCCTGTACAATAATCGGAAAAGCTCATCGCAATGGCTGAACCCTGGCGAACCTGCCAAATCCATTTGGCAGGTTCGCAAGCGAAAATAGACTCAAAAAAAAATTACTTGTGAGCGTTTGGTGGACTAGTGGGGCGGGGCTGGATCTATGCTTTAAAAAAATTTTTAACTTGCTTCGCTTGGTTTCACTCTGCTTGGCTTGGTAGTATAGATGCAGACCTACCTTGTCTTACTCCTTCTGAGGTGGCAAGGTGGCGTGGTCTTGAGGGAGAGCGCTACGGTCGCGTAGATCCTCAAGGCAAGTGCGGTGATGTTCCTTCTCGAGGTTGCCGCCCCGTTATTGGTCTAATTCCTTATGAAATAGACGCAACAGAAATCACCGGGCGACTAAACACAGGGGTGGCGAGGTCATGCCCCTGGGTGTCCACCATCGAACAAGATCAGATGATGGATAGAAATGACCTCCTGCGTGTTCGTGCCGTGCGGGAGGATGATGGGATCCTGGTGGCTGAGCCGATGAGCGTATGCGGTTTAACGTCTCTGAGGCAACACTCCACTTTGGCCCGGATTTCTCCTTACACGGGCGGCCGTAGCTTAGCCAGCTACGGTCAATCGGCTGCGGGGTCCGGTCAGACGGCCCCCAGGCGAGTTCACTCCCATTGGGGGCTCGCAGGCGGCGGTGCTCGCTCACATTGCTAGTGGTAGCGGTGTGGGTTAGTGCTGTGCAGTCTCGTGGGCAACTAATGGGGGGGGGCTATATCCCTCGACTAATCCCTGGTGCTACCGTAGCATCGCCACTTGAGCACTCCATGGCGGGTGGGGATAGTTGGGGGACGAAAAAATTTTTACTCGGGTTAATGGATTTTCCAAATGAAAAAAACCACAAGGCGAAAGGACCGGCGAAAGCTGGGACTGCGCTCGAAAAGGCGGGACCGGCGAAAGCTGGGACTGCACACCAGACGGTGGGACCGGCGCAAGCCGGGACTGCATCTCCCCTAGCAGGAACGTCCAGAGGCGGGACTGCAGCGGGATCGACTCGAGGTGGGGCTGTGGCGGGACTGTCAAAAAGCGGTACTGCTGCGGCACTGCTGAGGGTTGGCACTGCTGTGGGACCGCCGAAGGGCGGAACTGCAAACAAGCCCACTGGGCATAAGGGTACTGCCAAAGCCGGCGCGACACGGGAACCTTGCGTTAGAGGTCTAATGACGTCGGACCTTGCGGCCCCGGACGCGACCGGCAAAGGCAGCACCTCTTCGTCTCCCGGCGGCCGGCACGAATCAGGCTGGCTTCCGGTTGGACGATCTGGGGCGCAGAGGAAGAAGCGCCAAAAGCTGAGACAGCAGGTGGCTCTAGAGGGGACCCCTACGGGAGGCCCATCAAAGAGACCGCGTGTTCTTCTCAGCGGCGACAGCGGGGACATGGCGGCCAAGAGGATGAAAACCCAAGGGCAATCATCCTCGACCGGATCCTTTAGAGATGCGGTGGCGGCTGTGAAACTCGCTGTCGTCACAGTCAAGTACCCGGAGGAGTACTTGAAGGCGGAGGACTTGGTGCCGATCCAGGAGCTCATAATTGAGAAACTGGAAGAGGCGCCGGATCCTCTGCCGGTTCTCACGATAACTCTGATGCAGCTCGTTGGTTTCGGGGTGCCATCCACAATGTGGAACTTGGCTCCCTGAAACTTAAGGTCGTCGACGCCAAGGACCTTCCAAAGCCAGTCAAAATGGCATGGAAGAGTCGCAACTTGGCGTTGCAAGACTCTGCCCGGGCCATTCGATTGCTCCAGCGGCTTAACCCTACCTTGAGGACGGACGACTGGAAGGTCGTGAATACTCTCACTGAGCAGACCGGCATCCGTCGTATCGTCCTCATGGACGGGGTGTCTGCTGGGGTCATCAAGGCCTTGGGCTACTCTCTTCCAGGAGGTATTGAACGATACTCGTTCAAGCTCCTGGAAGAAGAAAAGGGAGAGGCACCCATTGCGGAAGCAGGAGGACCCTCTGAAGATGGACCACCGCAGTGTGTGGAGGCCATCGAAGAGGTCTCTGCCCACGAAGTGGCGCAGGAGGCGGAGACACAGACCAGTGCGTCAGAGGCGGATATCGAGGATGATATCCTCGAAGGCCTCGATACACTGGGGATTGCGTCGCCAGCTGCCCTAGAGGAGAGCCAGGCGACGGAGGGGGAGCCTCAAAACTGAGGCCTTCCTACAAGACGAACCCATCAAAACATCCAAGATGGAGGGACTAAGGTGTGTACAAATTAATTTGCATCATTGCAGAGCCGCTACTGCCCTTCTGGCTCGGCAACTGAAGCTTAATACATACGACGTTGCCTTGATACAGGAACCCTATTTATACAAAGGGACTATAAAAGGCCTAGGTGGGACAGGGGGCATGGTGTTCTATGACTGTCCAACTAATGACGCGAGGACTTGCATCTATATCAGGGGCGGTATAGAGGCAATGCCCTTACGTACTTTCTGTTACAGGGATCTCACAACAACTCTGATCCAAGTGGGGAAGGGAACAGAGAAAAGGAAAATTATCCTTGCCTCTGCCTATCTCCCATATGAACAAAAGGAACTAGTAACACCACTAATCAGAAGACTGGTTGACTACGGCAACCAAGAAAACCTCGACCTGATACTTGGCTGCGATGCGAATGCACACCACGTCGTTTGGGGCAGTTCAGATGTCAACAAACGAGGGGAGGATTTGCTGGACTTCGTGGTAAGCTCTTCTTTACAAATCCTTAACGCAGGCAATAAACCTACTTTCAGGACCTCTGCGAGAACTGAAGTTATTGACCTGACATTGGCTTCAAACAGGGCCAGCGCCCATATTGAAAATTGGCATGTATCGGACGAAATCTCTCTGTCTGACCATAATTATATATGCTTTAGGTTTAGGACGGCGGGAGAAGCCGAAACTAGACGAAGGAGAAACCCAAGGTATACAAATTGGGACTCGTACAGGAGGGATCTCAAAGTAAATCTAGGGAGCCCTAAAGGTAAGCTTAATTCAATAATAGATATAGAATTTGAAGCGGACCGAATCAAGGCGGGCACCATCGGTGCATGGGAAGATAATTGCCCAGAGAAAAAGGCCTTTTGCAAAAAGGTACCATGGTGGACTCCTGAACTAGCTAAAATACGTCAGGAAACACGACAGGCCTTTAATGATGCAAAAGCCAGGAAAGATTTTTCTGGCTATCATAGCATGCTGACGAGGTATAACACGGCGGTACGCAGGGCCAAAAGAACTAATTGGCGGAAGCATTGCACCTCCATCGAAGATCTGCCGAATGGTATGAGGTTGTGCAAAGCAATGTCCATGACCAAGACAAACCCACTCTCATCTGTAAAGGATGAGCAGGGATATCTCACGGAAACTGGACAGGACACTCTGGGCGTGATGTTTAGGACTCACTTCCCGGATTGTATACTGCGCGACAGCGATGAAGAGGAACCAGTCACAAGGGACGAGCT
The DNA here is from genome assembly GCA_947562075.1 of Orthosia gracilis. Taxonomy (NCBI): domain Eukaryota; kingdom Metazoa; phylum Arthropoda; class Insecta; order Lepidoptera; family Noctuidae; genus Orthosia; species Orthosia gracilis. Next base: position 10,832,643 of record OX387267.1, read on the forward strand.
CACAAGGCACACGTTCAAAAACAACTGGGTCACGGCAAAGAAAGTGGTAGATGAAAATAAGCTGAAGCTTGCCATAGCGGGCTTTCAGCCTCTCAAATCCCCAGGTCCGGATGGCATCTACCCAATACTATTGCAAGAAGGGGCATCTGTTTTGATACCCCATTTAAGTAGGCTCTACAGAGCCTGCATAGCCTTTGGTTACGTACCCAAGGCATGGAGAGAGGTCAAAGTCACCTTCATACCGAAGGTGGGCAGACCGACTTATGAAGAAGCTAAAGCTTACAAGCCCATCAGTCTATCATCCTTTCTCTTAAAATCTCTGGAGAAACTGGTAGACAGGTATCTAAGAGAGGAACCACTTAAAGTATTCCCTCTACATAAACTACAGTGCGCCTACAGCCCAGGCAAATCTACGGAAACGGCATTGCACTATGTTGCAAGTCGAGCCGAGGCTGCGCTAGAGGGACAAGAGATATGTGTCGGAGCTTTCCTCGACATAGAGGGAGCCTTCGACAAGACCACATTTGAGTCCATACGCATTGCTGCTAAGGAACATGGTATCAATGATACCACGTGCAACTGGATTGACTATATGCTGAGAAGCAGAATAGTCAGATCGGAACTAATGGGAGACAGACTTAGCGCTAAAACAACAAGAGGTTGTCCGCAAGGCGGAGTGCTGTCACCACTATTGTGGTGCTTGGTAGTAGACTCGCTACTCACCAAACTCAATACCGGACCATTCTACACAGTAGGCTATGCAGATGACATAGCTATAATGGTTAATGGTAAATTCCCGAACATAGTCTCTGGATTATTACAACAGGCATTGAGGATGACAGAGGAATGGTGTACAAAGAACCACCTCTCTATCAACCCAAGCAAAGCAGTCATTATTCCATTCACGAGGAAGAGACAACTAGGAAACCTAGGAGAGCCCTCCCTCAATGGAATAAAGCTGCCCTGGTCCACCGAAGTTAAATATCTTGGTGTAACGCTTGATAAAGAACTCAGGTGGAAAACTCATGTGGAAAATATTACGACAAAGGCCTTACGAGTGTTCGGCATGTGTCGTTCCACCTACGGTAAAACTTGGGGGCTAAAGCCCAAAGTGATACTATGGCTGTACCGGACAATGATAATACCTATTATCACATACGGCAGTTTAGTGTGGTGGCCAAGAACAAAGCTTGCCTCGTGCAAAGTGGCACTCACCAGGTTACAAAGAACAGTGTGTCTCGGCATCACGGGTGCTTTCAGGACAACACCTTCGGCAGCGATTGAGAGATACCTCAATATCCCTCCGCTGCATATGATGGTTGAATTCGAAGCAAGGAAGACATTACATCGTCTTGCTGTTGCTGGACTATGGGATGCTTCTAAGCCAAAGACTAACCATACAAAGTTCGATGGAAATGAAGGCCTGGATCGGGTAACAAGCATGATATCTGATAAAATGCAAACTATGTTTGTGTTTGAAAGGTCTTTTAAGGTCCAAATCCCTACAATAGAGAACTGGACGAAGGGACTAGATCCACCAGAACAAGATAGTCTGTTGTGGTACACTGATGGATCCAAAATGGAATCAGGTACAGGAGCGGGCATATTCGCAAAAGGTTACAAATGTAGCAAAAGCTTAGGTAAGATGGCAACTGTATTCCAAGCAGAAACATATGCCATAATAACCTGTGCTCAAGAGAATATAGATAGAGGAACCAGAGGTAAATCCATATATATTCTTAGTGACAGTCAGGCTGCAATCAAAGCCTACAAAGTGGACTCCAGACTTATTCTGGATGCTATCCGGACCCTAAACAGGCTTGGGAAGCATAACAGGGTAAGACTGATATGGGTCCCTGGGCATAAAGGAATCCATGGTAACGAAGTGGCAGATGAACTGGCAAGAGAGGGCTCAGCAAATGATTTTGTGGGCCCAGAACCATGTGTAGGCATTTCGACGTGTCTCGTAAAAGCCGCATTTAGGGAGTTTGTAGATCACAGACAACGAACACATTGGCTGTCTAATACCGGTCTACAACACTCAAAGAAATTTCTAGGCTCTACTTTCAAAGCCCGGAAATGCATTTGGAATATGAGCAGGGGGCAAATCCGCTACCTGCTTGGGGCCTTTACTGGGCACTTTGGAACCAACGACATGCTCATGAAGATGGGTCTGGCCGCGACACCCATGTGCAGGTTGTGTGGGGAACATACGGAACGCATGGAGCACCTTCTGTGCACTTGTGATGCACTGGCTGGTAAGCGAATGGGTCTCCTAGGGGTTGGATATCCAAAACCGGAAGACTATAGGCTCATATCACCTAGTCTCGTTGTAAGACTCATGAAAGGAGTTTTCAACGAGATTGGGGAGGAGTAAGGTATCTAGGGGACCACAATAGATCCCAATGGGTCGAAGTGTCCGAGTCATTTCTCGGCCCCTCCACAAGATAAGATAAGATTGGTGGACTAGTGCCGGTATCGTTCACCACAATTTTCTTAAATCTGGCCAGACGATTACGGCAGATGGCTATTTTCAGCAACTGCAAACCATGATGGAAAAGCTAGCTGCTAAACAGCCGAGGCTGGTCAATCATTCTAGGCCACTGCTGCTTCAGGATATCGCTAGACCACACACTGCACAACAGACGGCTACCAAACTAGAGGAGCTTCAATTGAAATGTCTAAGACATCCGTTCATCACCGTACTCCCCGGACCTCGCTCCAACAGATTACCATTTTTTTCGAAATTTTGATAACTTCTTGCAAGGGAAAAAATTCAACTCCTATGGGGCAGTCCAAAGCGCCTTCAAAGATTTTATTGATTCCCGTCCGAATGGTTGTTTTAATAAAGGGATCAATGAACTACCTATGAGATGCCAAAAATTTATAAATAGCAATGGTACATACTTTGATTAAATAAATATATCATATTTAAAAAAAAACGGCTCTCTCTTACAAAACGCCAATTTGATATGTAATGAACTAATACTTTAAATAGTAAGCTGCGAAGAACGTAGTGGGTAGCACAATTACTACTAAAGATGTGCTCGAGCTCGATGTGCTTCAGCCTATTAATGTTTATCAAATCTTTGAAGTGCATTAAATATTATTTATTGAGTGTGGAACTTAAATGTGAGCATTTTTACTGGTTCATTAGCCTCGTCGGTCACCGCTTCATATTAAAGGGCTCGTTGATCGGCGTATGAAGCCTCAGCCCGGCTTCCACACCCCTTGCTACCTGCGTCACTACCTGTGTTACTGCCTACCTGCCCGTAAGCCTGACTATTAGTTCAGCTGCCTTGACCATCTATCCTTGTGCCTGCCTATTTGTTCTGCTGCCTACACTACTGCCTGCCTATCCAATTGCCTGCTTGTCCGTCATGGTATCTGGTCACCTACCTCGGACATACCACGTCTTCCTGCCCGTCCTGATGCCTGATTAGCTGCCTAGCAAGCAACATTACCAACACAACCCACGTCGTGCAAAACCAGCCCTTAGTTTTTTATTTACTATGTCCTTTTTCTTAGTTTAATTTTTTTAATCTTAATTTTATTAACGTAGCTAACGTTTAGCTCGACTGAGCTATAGGTAACGTTACAAGCTCCCACCTCTTTCTTGCCCTAATTGGCTGGCTTGAGAGGAGATTCGCAAGAGCTGGTAGGGATCTTAACCGTACTTCCAGGATTGTCCTGATAGCCGTGGTATACCTCTCCACTCCTCAAGCACCTAAAGTGCTAGCGACTGTTTATGAGGCGGCCCATTAATTGAGTGTGCAAGTCCCCTGCCGTTTTATAACCGTGTAGACCAACTGTCAGGCAGGGGCAAAAAGTCCTATAGTTTTAGGTAATCAATCCACGAAAGCTGCCAAACCCATAGCCCAATGTATTTTGTCTCATATTCTGCAATAGTCTAGGGGGCCGATTCTACTAACCACTGTGTGACCATCGCAGCGAAATCTTTGCTGAATCACAGCTTTATAGCGTTTTCTCATTCTACTAATGAATAACGACCAGGTTGCATGGAAGAGATCGCGGAATGCGACAAGGCCGCCCGCTGTTTATTATTTAGTTTTAAGTTTCTTTTGTTGCTGTATTTCCTGGTGTACAATAAAGTATATATAAATAAATAAACGATCCAAAATAAGTTACGATCGATCGAGACAACCGCAATATCGTATTCTGTTAACAAAGTCGAATGCAAGCGGGAACCGCACCAGCCGGGGATTGTCCTTGGGTTCTCACTAGTGCATACAGGGATAATCGCCGGTTGGTGTCACATTTCATCCAACATGTCTAACAAGGCCTCTGCGAGTTGGTTTTGGTCCCTAATACGCCTTTCAAAGGTCCGGGACCCAAGAGTTCCGAGAATCTCAAAGAAATCAGATTCAGATTCTTTATTTGTAAACATAGGTTACAGATACACAGGTGTGTGAGATGTTACAATTTTGTAAGTTCTCTATGCTTTGCCATTAGGTGTACAAATGTTTCATCATTGATTGATCAATATTATATAAAAATTATAGAGAACGATTTAGTGTTGAATAAATCAATATAATTATTATTCTCCTGACAATAAATAAATTTTCAGTAAAAACTACAATGTCAAAACCAAAATAGTAAATCATCTCAGAAATGTCAAAAAATATAAATTGTCAAAAAATATAATAATGTCAGTTAATCAAATTAATACAAGAATGTCAAAATAAATCAATTAAATATTTTTAGAATGTCCACAATAAAATCCAAGAAATACAAAAATAAATACGCCGTATTTTACTGTCCTACTTTTGGATCGATATTTCTTCTCGTAACTATTATTAGTACAAATTTGTGTGATTTCTACATATTGTTTTCTATTTACCAAATGGGATTCTAACAGTTTAAGCATATTCCCCCTGATACCGTATTTTTCAAATTTGCCTAACAAAATTGCGTAATCTACATAATCGAAAGCCTTGGTTAGATCCATATATATGGCACAAACAGGATTTCGCCTGTCCACATTTGATAGAACAGGAAGAAGAAGATCATGTATGGCCATATTAATTATTGTATTCTGTTTACTAAATCCCTTCTGTTCCTTGACTAATATACATATTTGACTTCTCAAGGTATTTATATAGCGATTTATAGATAACTTTCTCGATTATTTTTGAGAAGACAGGTATCAAAGCAATAGGTCTATAGTTTGCCATAATTTGCCTATCCTGTTTTTTGTGCAATGGTATAATGAATGAAATTTTTATTCCTTCGGGAAAGATTCCATTAGATATACTCATGTTAATAATGTAACAGAGATGTGGAGCTATGTATTGAGCGAACTTTAGTGAAAATTCCGTCATAATCATAATCAAAATCATCATTTATTTGTTAACATAGGTGTTTATAATTACAGATTTTAGCTTAGATGAAATAGAGCGCAATGATGCGTGCAATTATGGTGTTCAAATTTGATTTAGTACAAATAAGTAAAAACTTAATTCAATAAAAAAGTAGGTACGTTTATTGTCAATTATTTTAAGTCACACTTATAGTAGTTACTCATTGAAAGAAGAATAAAATGAATGTAATAACAATATAGTTATGCCATGTTAAATTAATTTGTCATCTAAGTATTTGTGAACAGCATAATAACATTTATCAACAAGTTATAATTTAGTTTTTTCCTTGAAATGTATTAAATCTAAATTTTGATGGCATTTCATTGTAAATATGTGGGGCCATACCCAGTACAATCTTTTTTATTAATACAGTTTTACATATGCGATTACACGAGGAATTTTTGTATTGACTACGAATTATAACATCTCGTATAGTAAAAATTTTTCAAATACGTTTGGATTTGTTTTGACGAAAATACTGATTTCTTATATGTATAACGCCGGCAATGTAAGTATTTTTAAAGATTTGAAGTAAGGTGCACAGCTATCATCTGTTTTCAGACATGGCTCTTATACATTTTTTGTGCCCTAAATATTAGTAATTTATCTGAAGAATTGCCCCAAAATATAATTCCGAATCGTAGAATTGAAGCTACTCGACCGTGATAAGTAACCAGTAACGCATCTCTGTTTACTTTTTTCAATAGTTGGAAGAGTGCTAGGCAGATTTATATATTCTTTTACATAACTGTTCTATATGTGCTTTCAATTTAATATGGTTGTCAATATGAATACCTAAAACATATAAAAAAAAACTTGCGTTATAAGAGCCTGAAACTTGCATAGGTAGGCATTGCCCGACATACGTATTATTTTATTTGTACATGTATGGTGGTATAGGTGGTACTTATTGAGGAAGACTATGACACTTCTATAAAAAAAACCTGCCAAATCCAGTAATCATTTATAGCCAGCTATCTATTTCGTCACATGGCTTGCTATAAGGTTCCCCTAGTCGACGGCACGATCATAAGTTTTAAATATTTTTGTTTTTTACTTTTTACTTCTTTCCCTACCTAAATTCAAGTGAGTTAATCTACAAGTGTCTGTCTAACTCTGTTTGAGTTGTCTTGCAGTCTTACTAGCTGCGGGTATTACCTATCTATTCAATAATCAGACCTCCATAACCCAGTAGCTATAGGTAGGTAACACGGTAGCCCTTGGCTAGACTGGTTTCAGATATTCTATGACAAATCTGCCAAAGTTGTCAAAAAAAAAGGCCTGTTTTGACAGCTATACTAATACTTAATAATAATTAAACTTGATGCTTGCGAATAAAACTTGTTGTTATAGTGTATTTATTTCAGGTTAGCTTACAATTATTGTTTACACATAACATTTCATATAATTACACGATATAATTTATAAGTGCAACAATTAATTACAAGCTAACACCTCATGCACTTATTTGATTGATTATAAATTATTACAATTAATTATGGATAATGAATGATAACTTATTTTTTACGACTAAGCATATATCGAGGAATTTAACAAACAAATCAAGATTAATGGATTAAATTAAAAATATTATATTGATTGATTATAAAATAGCAAATGAATAAATTAAATTAGGATTAAATAGATGATTTACATTAGAGAACAATAAAAAAAAAATTACATTATATTAGTATATAAATTAAAAAAAATAGCAATAATTGGCATTAATTGTGCGAATGGTATTAAATAATTAATTTACAAAATTTGCCGATGCAGTGAGTTAGCACCTAGGACAGTTCTACGCAAGGGTGGGTAAAGCGGAGTGATGGGATTTCGAGAGGAGCGGGTTGGGGCACGAAACTTGAGGCGACTCAGTAACTGTGGGCAGTCTATTCGAAACGAGGAGTCTATTTTCCAGAAGTTAAGTTACTTGAAGATGTTCTGGCGTGCAAGGCGTCCATTTCATGCTTTCATGTTGGCGCTGATACTAAGCCCAATAATGTTCTTCATAATGGACGGAGCGAAAGTTATTATTGAGGATCTGATTGATACAAACAGGTACCTACATGATATAACACAAGCCATAGATACACATAGTACCTATGTTTCGGTTTAGGTGTTTGGGAGACGGTGGTGTTGTACACGTTTCGCGTTACTTGCTCTAAGGAAAGTATAGCTTAGTTCTATCCAAATAAAGTTCATTTTGAGCGGCTGGGCTGGGCGAGTGTCTGTGTGGGCGCGCCGGGTGAAGTGTACCTACTTATATTATGTATGTATCTAACGCAAGAATGGGTCGGCCATGCTCGCGTGGCGTGCTGCTGGCGGTCGGACGGCCGCCGTGTTGTCTCACCCGCGCTGGGTAGCTCGTCTCCTGCCGGGAGGGGGCTGCGGCGGTGGCCGGGGCGCTAGTAGCATGTTCTTTCGCCGCGTATGCTGGGATGGCGGGCAAGGCGCTATGAGCCGATGGGTATAGACGCCAGTGTACAATAGTAACTAATGTAAGTAGGTACAGATGATCGAGCTGTCGAACTGTATAATTACTTACCTACGTTACACTTGAAATAAACTGGACAGCTCGAGCATGTGTGCAGTTATGCGTGGTGTGATGCGTACGAAATAATATTATTTGTGTTATTATTCGTGTTACTTTTATAATATGAGCTGTGTCCACGAGAACACTGCCGACAAACTGTCCTGCAGTTTGGCAGAAGTTTTGTAAATTAATTATAAGTAATTAACTTTGTTGAAATAAACAAATAAAAAAAAAAAAAAAAAAACACACATGCCTCAAAAAGCTCGTCAAACCGTAAATCCTGCGCCTGATCTCTTTTGGTTGTGTCAGATTGCCGTCCCAGAGAGTGATGGAACAAAGAGTGCACGTGTCTTAGCGCACACACTTGTGCACTATAATATCTCCCACGCCGATGGCAAGTTTGTACAGAAACAGGGCATCCATTACTTCTCTTCGAGTCGATAACAAGAGCATTCTGAAAGTTTTCAGACGGGACTCATAAGAAGGCAACTGCTTGCTTTTCCCTTTGGAAAAAGCAAGGTGCCATAGAAATCGTTTCTGGACCCTTTCTGAGAAGTTTATGAGTGGCGTAATGCGGTCTCCATACAACACTACAATACTCCAGTAGTGCTTTGGACAAGGCTATAGCAATTTTTTAGTGCTGACTTGTTTGAAACCCTTCGTATTGCGTAGTTTCCTTACATTTTGGAAGCTTTTTTTAACAGTGTTTTCGATGTGGGTGATAAAAGTAACCTTTTCATCAAACAGAACTCCTAGATCTTTTATAGTTTCTACTTCATGAATTTTATGTTTGTCTATAAAGCAGCTTGAATGGATGGGTGAACCTTTCTAGAAAATGACAGGTGGTGGCATTTATCGAGGTTTAATTCCATTTTATTATTCTTGCACCATTTAAGTTATCCGCGTACAAAAAACACTCTCTGCAAAGTGAAAAAAAAATCTCTATGACGCTAAGGTTTGCTGTAAGAGAACCCAATTATGGGTTAAGCTCGCCTTTGTACATAAGCTGTCCTACTGTATTTGTAAATGGTTGTTTTGTGTACAATAAAGAATAATAATAAAGAGTGGGGAAGATCATTTATAAAAATGATAAATAATATGGGGGCCAAGTGGGAACCCTGTGGCACCGGAAATCATGCGATAATTGTTGGAAGAGCGAAAACCATTTACCACAAAATAAAATTCACGGTTAGCGAGTTATGATTCCAACCACTTCAGCAAGGTTCCCGTGATACCATATGTTGCCAGTTTTTTTATGAGTACGGAGTGGGAGATTTTATCAAACGCCTTACTGAAATCTGTGTATATCACATCAAACTGCTTATTCGAGTCAATAGTTTCTATCAGGGACTCCGTAAAAGGCAGTAGACCATGACGCTACAAAGCCATGTTGGTGATCATTAAGATAAAGGCTAAAATGATGTTGAATATGGGGACAGATAATTGATTCGAAAACCTTGGCAAAAGCAGTGAGAATCGCAATGGGCCGATAGTTTGAGATAGTCTCTTTTTTGTCCGACTCGTGTACTGGAACGATTTTGGCGTTTTTCCACTCGGATGGAAAAGTACCGGTAGCTAAAGACATCTTATATATTTTTAGTAATGGAGAAACCAATACCGACGCACAGGTAGAAATAAATAGTGGTGGGATTCCGTCTGGACCTGCTCCTTTCCCAATGTTCAGTGATTGCAGTTTTCTGAGTAAAGAATCCATGTCCAAGTCTGGGGTTGTAAGACACTGGCTAGTAGTTTCCAGTGAACTAAGATAGCTTGACTCGATCTTAAATCCTGTGTTATTTTCAGGGGTGTAGACAGATGAAAAATAATAACCAAAAAGGTCACAGATAGTCGAGCCCTTAGATGTTGTAGTCTGTCCGTCAGTCATTTTCAGTGAATAGACAATAGATCCTCCGCGCTTAGTCTTAACGTGAGTCCAGTCTTTGATATTTGATTATAGGTTGTTCATATAAAGACTGTATAAACTTTTAGCTAAATTTTGACAACGTTTTGCACTTGATTTTAGTTCCATTTCATCACGCGGGTTTTTGTATATCTTGAAGCACAATCTTATCTTATTTTTTTCTTTGAGAGCATTTTTAATCGATTTATCAAACCATGGGGGATAACGACTAGACATTGGCTTACAATTTGGTACAAATTTATTTATGCCCGTGTTTAAGACGTCATAGAAAACATTTACCATGTTATTTACATCATTTTGACTTGAAAATAGTTGATCCCAGTCTTATTCATTTAGATATGATTTAATTTCTTCATATTTAGCTCTGTGAAAGTTTTTCCTCGTGTTATGTTGATTGTATGGCAGATTATTTTCTTTTAATAATGAAAGAGTGAGATCAAGCGGAGGGCGCGGTTTTTAACGAGATTGTGCTGTGTTAGCTTACTAACATCCATAAACTCTAATAGTCTTGAACATGTATTGGGAAGTAAACTGTTAATTGCCCCTGGGGTCCAGTTTATTAAGCCCAAGTAAAAATCCCCTACTATACAGGTTGGGATGTTAGTTGTTTCAAACACGTTATTACAGTGTTCGATGAAATGTTCAAATGTTGCTAGCCATACTGGTGGAGGAAGGTAGACTGCACAGAGAGCTATTTGTCGCGTAGACGAAATATCGATAGTGACCCAGAGATCTTCGCATTTACTTTGCCATTTATCTATACGTTTGGAATTGATTTTAGTTGAAACGGCTATCAAAACTCCTCCTCCGTCTTAATTGGGATGAAAGCCAGTTGTTTCCCTATCTCTTCTGTAGACTACAAACCTACGTGTATGGGTAACATAGTAATTAATTAGGATTACGAATTTGATTTTTCAATTTCTTACGTAGAAAGTTATCGCGGCATGTAAAATGAGAAACGTCAACGGGTTTCTTAGATTGTGACGACTTTAGTAAAATATGGAAACTTGGAAACTTTTTGCTCTCACGGACTTCTTAAAAATCTTAGGTTACTATATGTAGGGTATTCGGGGAGATGAAAAAATAATTTATTTATTGTAACAATATAACAATGAACTGTCCTTATATATAAGTTTCTCTGTGCAATTACAGTCCTGCCAACTTATCTGTGAACTGAAAGAGGACGATTCAGTGTTGCTAATTAATATAAGGTGCCCAAAATTGAGTAAGTTTTCAAGAAGGAAATTTCACATTAGACATAATCGTTTAATAAGAATTACAGTTTTTACAAATTAAAAACAATGATACCTATATAAAAATAATAAAATAAATAAAAAGAATTTGATAATTTACAGTTACGTAGGTACGCTAACAGTTTAGTCTTTCAGCAATAAACAATGGCTTTATCTAAAAAGAAATCCAATGAAGTGGAAATTCAGCAGATAAAATGTTCCACGGGGGGGATACAACTTTCATTTAATGCGAAGTCAAGTAGGTACCTACCCTGCAAGAGGTACCTGGATGTCTAGCATTTAGTTATGACCGTACCTAACCCCTAACACCAGATTTGACTAATTATAATTATCAGTGGTACCTAGTGGTAGTGTAGTGTAACAAAAAAAAAACAAATTGCTTTACAATGATTTATTGAAAACCAGGTTTATAGTCATTGTGATCTTTAGATGAACCTGCATACACAACTTCATCCTGGTTGTGAGGCCATACTCCGCTTATTTCCGTACCACTATCATCATTATCGCTTTCGGTTTCAGTGTCACTTACCACTTCTATAATAAAAGGTTTATCTAAATAGAAATCATGTTTTAAGTATTCTCCTTCTAACCTGCGAACGTGTTTACAATGCTGTGCCCACTCATGAACTGTAATAGCGTCAAAAGCTTCTCTAACTAGGCGGGAAATTTCAGCATTTTTGTGCTCAATATTTACATCAGCAACTTTTCTTTTAATTGTGCTCCATATGAGTTCAATGGGATTGAGATCAGTGATAAGGTGGTAAATATAAGGATTTGTGTCTATTGACTTCTAAAATTTTTTCAATCTCATATACAGGTTCAGGATTGTTTCTCTTAATTATTTCTAAAAGCTGAGGTTTATTCAAATTCTCTCCGTAGTCAATTTTATTTTGGGTCAACCATAATTGTGAATTCGTATTTGGGACTTTATTCACACAAATTATTCATCACTATTATCGATGGCTCTCGTAAATTAGGCACAATTTTTTCAGTAACCCACTTTTTAAAGTTGGTTCTATTCATCTCGTCATGATAATCACTCTTTTTGATTTTTAGTAACAAATCCAGTATCTCCTCCCGCATGAATTGTAATATATCTTTGCCCTTTCGATACAGGCTCCAATACTACGTCTTCACCCTCTCCTTGCCAACATTTACCCGATGCATGCGAAGAGTGAATACAGGTCTCATCTAAATAAATTATGGGCCGGGGCTGGGGAGATTTATTATTTTTATCCACTGCATGCAAGTACTTAGCTCTCTTAGCTGATATTTCATTACGCTCCATAAGAACCTTCCGATTGGATTGAGATTTTTTAAAACGAAATCCCACCTTGTGAAGCAGCTTTCGCAGACTCTCTCGCTGTCCTGTGTAATTTATTTATGTCTTAAAGACCTCTAGAAGCTTTTTAACCTCTTTTTTAGCAGAATAAAATTCATGTACTTTCCTCCGTATAACTCCCATGGCAAAATCATCAACAGGAACAAATGCACTTTTAGGTTTTCTCTCCTTGGCTGGTGTCCGAATTTTTGTACCAGTTTCTTTTGCTGCGTGCCCTTCCTTAACTATTTTTAAAATTAGTCCTTGATTCACACCTGAAATATAAGATAACAAAATAAATGTTAGTAGAAATTTGAAATCTGGCAGGTTAGTTTGCTCACTCCTTAGCAAGTTACCTAATAGATGTACGTTACCGTTACGCTAACCTGCAGCATGAATAAAAACGAATATTTCGTGGACTTAAATAAATAATTAAGTATCGGGTAATTTATAACAAGAAGGTTGACAACACTAACCTGTCGCTGCCGAAATTCGTTTGTATATTTGATTAAATGATCGTCATTTCACAGATAAGTTGGCAGGACTGTAACGCTATATTTATTTCTGTCATCCTTCATAAATATTAAATATCAAGCCATAGATAAAAGTTATTGAACAAGAATACTTAAAATGAGGAAGAGGTCGCTACACTTTAGACCAGAAGTAATCTGACCTCCATGCGGGTGAAACCCAGTTTAAAGATTTAGTATTTCTGTATAATATGGCCCAGTAGCGTGAAAAACTTAACTCAAAGTTAGTTGCTAACACGTGTCCATCATAGATTATTGTATGACAAGAAGATTCACACAAAATTACCCCCCTTTAATTTATACACCTTCGTGTTTTTTATGCAAAAGAATAGCGTATGTCCTTCTCAGGCTCTTAAACTGTCTCCCTACCAAATTTCATCTTAATCAGTTCAGCGGTTTAAGCTATAGTAAGAAGTTTCATACAAAATTAATCACACCGTATTTGTTCCCTTCGCGTTTTATTCAGAAAAGTGTCCTTCCCAAGGTCTCAAACTATCTCCATACCAATTTTCATCTTAATTGGTGCAGTGCAGCGGTTTAAGCGTAATAAGGTAACAGACAAACAGAGTTACTTTCGCATTTGTAATATAAATATATAGACACCCGCGGCTTCGCTCCCGTCAACTGGCTATCTACTTACCTATCTACCCTACCTACCTAACCTGCCTACCTACCTACTCACCTGCCCTACCGAACAACCTACCTACCCTACTCAATTAACCTAATCACCTATCCTGCAGATCAACCTACCGTACCTACCTACCTATCAATTTGTTAAACTATTTATTTGAATAAGAATTAATACTACAATACAAATGTAACCAACTTTTGTTTCTACCGGCAATCTAATTAAATTTTAGAACACAAAAGCTGCTATTGTGACTTAACTATGATGTGACATATATTCTCTCGTAGTCGTTTTTGTAGTTAATAATGAGTACTTTAATCATATAGTACATAATTTTATTTTTCTCAGCGCACGCCAAATAATGAATTTTATAGGCAAAATATTGCTACTTTGGGTTACATTATTGCGATTTTCTTATGGATCTCTAATTTTTTTGGAAATAAATTATAGCCTATTATTTACTTGGGAATAATTTAGCTTTCCATAGGAGTGATTTTTTTTTTAAAATCGTTGCAGTAGATTGGAGCCTATTCGGTACAAACAAACAAACGAACAAAAAAATATTTCCTCTTTATAAAATTGGTTTAGATGTGGTATATTTCATTATAATTTTAATTTTTTTTTAGTAATTGAAATTGTGGATACCTTATTTTGGAAAATCTGTAAAGATTATCTATTATACCAATCTAACTGTAAACATATGCTGTGTTCCTTTTGTGGTCCTGTAAGTACGCTCAACATATATAAGTTTTTAAACTGTCATGGTCACTAACACTAACATTAACATTATAACCGGGATATTTACCATGTTTACTGTTCGTTTCAAGTTTCCGATATTTCGGTGCTGTTGCAAGCACCATGATCACGGATAAACTGAAGTTATTGCGGGTGGGTGTTTATGAGGAGACAAAACGGTCTACCCTCTTTCTTGTTCGTTTTTTGCACTCAGCACCGCTACCACTGTCACTCACAACTCGAATCTGTTCCCGACACACGAAACTCACTGTGTCCGCTCGCGAACTTTTTTCGGCACTTTTTCGGGGTTTACACAGCTGAACCACTGGATTCCAAGCTCTCGACAGTTGAAACCTATCCTCCCGGTTGAAATTCCTATATTTGGTCGTTCAACATTACTTAAATTGTTTAGATATGTAAGTTTATCATGTAAGTGAAAGCCATTGTAATTCTTTTGAGGAATAAAGATTCTTTAACCGTAAAAAATAATACGAATAGCAGAAAATGGCAATAGCTTAGGACCGGTCGATGTGGCTTCACTTATGGGGGAGGCGTATGTTCAGCAGTAAAAACTTTCGGCTGGGAAGAATTGAACCGAACACCACATAGGTACCGTAGTATGTCTCGTCGGCACTAAAAGCGTTAAGTGTTGACATACTTAGTGGGTATTGTCTGTGACGACACAAAACAAGCAGGAAGCACAGCTGACACTGTTGTCAGCCCTGAACTTGTCGTGTGTGAACAACAATGTGCCTTCCGCTGCAATCTACCTACGGTCGATACAATACAATACTCACGCAACTCGTCATGTTTCACAAAATTTTCCGAAGTTTACATCTTAGTTTCGCGTGTGCAAACTGAGCCAAGTGCCACAACAGTTTGAGGAATTAATTAATTAAATTAATTGTTAATCTTAGTTCGACATTCAGAGAGTATTATTTTTAAGATAAAAGGTATAAGGGTGTTACCATACCAATATATCGACGTCATTGATCAGTACCTATATTTTGTCGATTGGAGTGATAGCTTTTGTTGTTGTAGGACCTGGGGATCGACATTATCTGATCCATGCTACCATATATCGATGGCAAAGAGCAGGGATACTCTAAAACCAGGCTTTCTCCTTTTATTTTTTCGACCTCACAGTTCATTACACATGGCTGCGCAAAATACATACTTTTCTTAATTATAAAATACTTTTTTACATGAACCTTTAAATAATAAGAAATACATTAATTAAAATGAAGTATTTTAATCATTTTTAATTCAAATACAAAATTTTAAATATAAAATCAATACAATGCTCGATGACCTCAGTAGAGCTTCCGAAAGAGTTGATCTTAAACTTAACATCTACAAAACGACCTTGTCATGTTGAATACACGTAGCCTATGTTACACCCACTCCTATCTATATTGGAAACTCTACACTCGAAGTAGACGACGATTATGTCTACCTGAGAGAAACAGTCCAGTTAGGTAGGTCTTATTTCGAGAAAGAGGTCAACCGTCGAATCTGACTCGGCTGGGCAGCGTTCGGGAAGTTGCGCGGTATCTTCTCTTTTTAAACTTACTGCAGTGTCTCAAGGCGAATGTCTATGACCAGTGTGTGTGTTGCGGTGCTAGTGATGATTTATGACGAAGACGTGGCCGCTCACAATGGGCTTTATCAGAAGGCTTAAATCACCCAAAGGGCATTGGAATTTAAAAGTCGGTTGTATTTTATTGTAGAAACGTTTTTATTTTTTTTATTTTTTGGTTGTGGGCAAGGTTTTGACGTAGTGGGGGTAAGTTCGCGCATATTCCGCGAACCGACTAAGCACCATATAGAGAGAACGGAATGAGGACGCGATACGATTGGTCAGTCGATCCTTTTGTCAATTGGCAAACCAATCGCGCGCTAGAACGCGCTACCAAAGCTACCTAAAAAACGACTTCTGCGCATCTAACGACTCTTGCCAACTTACGTGCCGGGGATAATATACGAGTACCTACCAGGATGAACTGTTCACACCTACGTACCCCTTTAGAGCGTACCAATGTGATGTTATTTTATGAAATGTTTTAAACAAGAGTTCTGATGTATATCTCCGAAGATCTTTATCAGATCTTGATGACATTTAAATGGGACCAATGAAGAAAAAAACGCTTTCGAGAACTTTCAAAATCGGTCGCCAAATGACGGAAAAATCGGTGAGTATACACACAAATCCATTTTATTTTACTTATTTTATTTTATTTTACTTACCATAGATTACTTTTATTTTTACTTGTTGTTAACTAAATAATTCATGTCTGCATTTTTGTTGTTATTATATAACTGTAACTGGAACAGTTTTACTTCCTTACCTGGAGAGGGGCGCTGATAACCGCGACACAGTTTTATACTACTGCGGTTGTCATCGTTTCAATCTGTTTATGTCTGTGTTCCAAATAAATAAATTTGAAATTTGAATCCTCTGAAAAGCACTTAGGAAAGTTTCTGTACTTAAATCTGACACCAGTTCGATGTGAACTGCCTTTGATGCTAGACAAACAAAGATTGCGATGTAACCTTTGGATGTTTTTACGCCTCTGCCTTTATTTAGCTTTACGTCTACGTGGCCCGTAAAGTCCACTCCGGTATGAGTGAAGGGACGCGAGGGTGTCACTCGTTGTGGTGGAAGATCAGCCAGAGTTGGTAGTTTTCCGTAGTTTTAAATCGATGGCATCGTATGCATCTTCGTAGCTGAGCTTTTACTGCTCGGTTGCCTCCTACTATCCAGAATTGTTGACGAATGTAGGCAAGTGTTAGCCGAGTACCACCATGCAAAGTTGTAGTATGGGCTTGTATTATCAGTAGTTGCGTCAATCTGCTATTTCTTGGTAGAATTGCAGGGTTTTTCATTCCAAGAGGTAAGTTTGTTTTATTTAATCGTCCGCCCACACGCATTATCCCTTCTTTGTCTAGATAAGGGTTCAGTTTGTTAATATTGCTCTTCGTGTGTATAGATTGATTCTTTCGTAATAACTCGTATTCCATGTAAAACTCGTTCCGTTGAACATTTTTTGTTATTAAGTTAATTGCATCATCCAATTCGCTCGAAGTCAAGTAAGTGGGTGGCAATTGTAAGTTGGCGTCAAATTTCTTCATTGTCATTGTATTACTTGCATTTCTAATGAATCGCATAATCCAAGCAATGACACGAGTCACATAAGTAAGTGAGCTGTTGTCATTTAATAAGTTTTGTACAATGTTTTCGGATTGTGCTAGGGCTGGCGCGACCCCTTTTAACCGACTGTTCGAAGAAGGGTTATGTTTCTCTTCAATTGTCGTTGTAAGACAGCTTTGTTTTTCTTCTGCTTTGCTAATGATTGTTTCTAGAATAGCCGGGCCAGTCCACCATAATTGTGAGTTTACTAGCTGCTTTGGATATAAACCCCTAGTTGCGCAATCGGCAGGATTATTTTTAGATTCTATGTAGAACCATTGCGATGCTGGTATCACTTGTTTGATCTTGATTACACGATTTTCTACATATTTCTCCCATTTTGATGGTTCTCCTTTTAGCCAGGCCAACACCACCTTTGAGTCACACCAGGCTTGTATGCTGATGTCATATTCTTTTAGCGATTCAGTGACTTTGTTCACCAGCTGAGAAAGTAGTAAAGCTCCGCTGAGTTCCAGGCGTGGAAGCGATAGCTTTTGTGCGATTGGGGCAACCCTAGTTTTGGCTGTAAAAAGGCTAACTACAGGCTTTCCGTTTTCGTCCAATACACGTGTATATATGACACAAGCGTAAGCCTTCTCGCTAGCGTCACAAAATGCAAGCATTTCGATTTGTTTATGAATGCTTCCAATCCATCGGTTTATGTTTATAACTTTCAAATCTTGTAGTTGATTTTTTAGTTTTGACCACTTGTTTTGTATGTCAGTAGGTAATGGTTCATCCCATGATATCTTTTCTGTCCACACACGTTGAAACAGAAGCTTAGCACGTATGGTGACGGGTGAAAACCATCCGAACGGGTCATATAGTTGTGATATTTGAGAGAGTAGAGATCGCTTCGTTAACCCTTTTTTAGATTCTTGTTTTAAGTTCCAATCAAAAGTAAATGTATCAGATACAGGATTCCAGCCAAGGCTAAGTGTCTTCATGGAATCTTCTTGTTTAAAGTCAAAGTTGGTTTTCGAGATTTGGTCCTCACTTAACTGCTCTAATAGTTCGGGACAGTTGCTCGACCATTTCCTCAAGTTCATACCTCCTCTTTGTAGTAGTTGGATCAAATCAGTTTGTAGTTTTTTGGCAATTTCTAAAGAATTATGTCCACTTATCAAATCGTCGACCTAAAATCATTTAGTAGTAGTTTTGCTGCATCAGGGTACAAGTGACCGTCGTCAATAGCCAATTGTTGTAATGTGCGCATGGCTAACCATGGGGCACATTTTGTACCATAAGTAACCGTACATAGAGCATATTCTTGCAGTGGTTCATTTGGAGTGTTCCTCCATACGATTTTCTGAAGTTGCTGTTGGTTTTCTGACATCCATATACAGTGATACATTTTCTCAATGTCAGCTGTAAAGGCGTGTTTATATGTCCTCCATTTTAAAATAAGAGCTTGAATATCCTTGTGCAAGTTAGGTCCCTTTTCCATTAAGCTGTTCAAGCTTTTTCCACTTGAAGTCTTTTGAGACGCGTTGAAAACTACTCTCAGTTTCGTAGTTGTTGAATGATCCCGTAATACGCCATGATGCGGTAAGTAACATTCCATTTGATTTGATGTAGTTGTTGACGCAGGTTTCATATGTTGCAGTTCTAAGTATTCGTTAATAAAGTTTGTGTACATGATGAGCAGTTGTTTGTTTTTGTGTAGTCTTTTTTCTTGTTGTAAAAATTGGGCAACTGCGATTGCTTTAGAATGTCCAAGATCCTTTTCGTAATTTTCGATCATAGGCATTTTCACAGTGTATTGCCCGTCTGAGCATCTTGTGGTTGTTTCTCGGTAGTGAATTTCACATTGGTCATCTGCTTTCATGTCTTCAGCGCCTTGAGAGATGTCTTCACTTTCCCAATATTTTGATAACTCTGTTGTATCCACTAATGTTAAGTGGCAATTGAAGACTGAGCTTCCCGCACAAAATCCAACCCAAATGAGTTTGTTGGGCAGTGGGCGAGTGTTGGTGACCCTTCAAAACTCCGTCTAGGATAATGTCTGAGTAAACATCTGCTTCCAGTAGGATATCAATTGTGCTTGACTCGTTGTAGTTGGGATCGGCAAGCTTTAGGTTTTGTAGATGTGGCCAACTGGTATTTTGGAAAGTACAGCTGGGCAACTTGTTGGTTAATATTTGCAGAACCAATGCTTGCACGTTAAACGTATAATTGGAGTGTATCGACTTGCAGTTTAGATGTAAGAGACCCTTGCAGTCTCGTGACGTAGATCCGATTCCATTTATAATTGCATCCAGTTTTGTTCGAGGTAAGCGAAGTATGTATATGTATTATGGATTCCAGAAATATGTCTTTAAAGGCAATCCAATGAACATAGTCTCCAGCAAACTCCGGTATGTTGACTCGCGGCGTAGATTGTTGATAATGGATGTTTGACCATATCTTGCTGTTGATTTCTCTTTTCAAACTATCGTATTTTTGTTCAGTGCATTCGTACTTTTGGTTGTACTGTTCTTTCATAGTAGACACTTTTAGTTCGTCTTCTAGTTCCCAATGGATCTTGTCGATGAGATCCCATTTCGATTTCAGCGTAGCAAGATGCTCTTCAAACTCCCACTTTTCAGTTATAAAATCAATGTTTATTTTAGACATCGCTTTATTCAAAGCCTTGAAATTACGTTCCTGTTGGTTAATGAGCCTTTTCAAATTGTCATCAGAATCTTCAACCATTATTCCAGTTAGGTCAAAGGCTAAGTTTTGTTGTTGTTGTTTTTCATGGAAAGCCAATAAGTCCGTCATATTTTTCTTAGTTGATTCATACGTTTTATCATATACTTCATTTTTAAAGTAAGTAATGTTTTTGTTTTTGATAGTATCCAGTAGTATTAAGTATTGTTGATCAAACTTTTCCCACAGGCTTTCTAGATTCTTCAAACGTTTCTCTAAGTAGTCAACAGTTTTTCTTGTTGCACTATCCTTTTTGTAGTTAGTACATAAGGATTTTATATCTTCGAAGATCTCGAGTTGTTTCGTAAGTAGTTCCATGATAATTGAGTAAAGTTATAAGTTTAGTTTAGTAAAGTACCTGAAGTTTAGTTAAGTAGTAGTGAAGTTGGAGTTCCCAGATTAGTTTGTTCCAGGACACGAAGATACCAGACAGTAGTTCACCAGTTGACTTCTACTCCAGTAGTTGATCGTTGCACGTCCCAGTTTACGAGCACCGACTTATGTTGAAGTTCCTTGATACTCAGAGTACCTGTAGTCACCGTTGTGACACTCGACTTCTCAATTTGGACTGGTGAGACCCGCTTGTGGGAGGCCAGCGAAACCGATTCGCTATCACAATTTAGGGAGACACAAGAAACACTGAGTATCCGGCACGAAGGACCACGAAGGGGGAAAAGGTTGTGATGAAGTTGGGACGTGCATTTACAAATTTTTGAAAGACCACTGTGTTGGAAAAAATGTTTTCTTTACACTGACAATTGTTCTGCACAGAATAAAAATAAATACCTGCTAAGCCTTTACCACTATGCTATCAAAGTTTTGGGTGTTGTGTCAATAACACACAAATACTTAGTTGTTGGACACAACCAAAACGAAGGTAACAGCGTGCATAGCACTATTGAACGGGAAAAAACACGAATACTGAAAAATGGATCCATTTTTGTTCCAACACAATGGAAATCAGTAATACAATGTGCCAAGAAAAGTGGGACTCCATACGAGGTACACGAATTGGATTTCAGTGACATTCTCGATTTGAAGGACTTAGTCACGCAGTTTGGCAAAAACTTCACAGTTAATAATGACGGTGATCGTGTTGTATGGAATGAAATAAAAAAAATCTTTATGCAGGCGTCTTCTCCATACTTGATTTTTTATAACGACACCTATGAACCAAATTCAACAATGAAGTGCCTAAATGTGCGCAACAGAACGAGGGGCAGAAACGCTGCAAATGTAGAACTACATCTACGAAATAAGTACCACCAGCGACCAAAGATATCAAACCTAAAGAAAAAAGACTTGCTTGCTTTATGCGACTCAAATGTCATTTCAAGAGTATACCGAGAGTATCACTCAAGTTTAGAGGCTGGAGACAATCATATTGAACCCGATGAGCATAACGAAAATGATTAATTTGAAGCATTTATTATTTTAAGATTTCTCTTTTTATTTTTTTAATATTAAATAAACCAATAAGATTTCTAAATTGATTGTTTTTTTTAATTTCATTACAAGCATATTTAGAAATATTCTAATTAGTTTTAAAATTTTCATAAAATATTTAATTCATTAATGGAACATTTCACAAATAACCTGATAACTCAAAAACTACAAATGACATCCTAAATCTTTGTAACACACAATAAACATGGCTATAATCTACATATAATTCAAGAAATAAAAAAACCTAAAATGGTAAAGTAAAATCACATTTGAATATTTCCTAAAACTTTAAACCTCAATACTCAAAAACGTATAATTTTGAAATGTTCCATTACTGTTTCTGACCGACGATATATCTAAACGAATAAATTAAATATTTACATATACAGTATACCCATAATTACACAAATAGAAATAAACAATTAGAAAAAAAATGCGCTGTGACGATAACACTGGCAGGTCATCACGGTTAGATGTTTTTAGAATAGACTACTGCTCCACAAACGCTCGAGTCACGCTTAAATAATCAATTATGCGCTACCTACTCTTCATAGACGTCAGTTACGAGCCATCGACGTCATGCAGATTACTGTCAACACACAAGTAGTGCCACGAGCACAGAACGTCGTGTCGCGCCAAAAGCGACTAAAGACGTAAGACGTCCACTGCGGAACATAGGCCTATCCCAAGTTTCACCACATTGATCAGTCCCGTGTGCCAGGACATCCATCTCGGTGTGAAGGTTAGGTAACGTTAAACGGTCTAGTGTCCACATCTCCAAGTCTTAGCGCGTATTTTGCGTATAATATGATGTAATATTTTTTTAAATATACCACACGTTTCGGATAAAAATAAGACAATGATTGTAAGAAATACCGTAGAAATAGACCTAAAAAGAACCTTATTGAATTTAAAAGTCGGTTGTATTTTATTGTAGAAACGTTTTTATTTTTTTTATTTTTTGGTTGTGGTACATAATGGACCAGCTCTATATGTTAGGTACCTATAATGCCCAAAGTGATGCCAGGATAGATTAACCCAATAACATGAAACTTAAACAAAACCGGTGGAATGAGACTATAGTGCCCGGCACGTAAGTTGGCAAGGTTTTGGCGTAGTGGGGGTAAGTTCGCGCATATTCCGCGAACCGACCAAGCACCATATAGAGAGAACGGAACGAGGACGCGATACGATTGGTCAGTCGATCCTTTTGTCAATTGGCAAACCAATCGCGCGCTAGAACGCGCTACCAAAGCTACCTAAAAAACGACTTCTGCGCATCTAACGACTCTTGCCAACTTACGTGCCGAGGATAATATACGAGTACCTACCAGGATGAACTGTTCACACCTACGTACCCCTTTAGAGCGTACCAGTGTGATGTTATTTTATGAAATGTTTTAAACAATAAACAGACATGCGAGTGATTTTCCGGCATTTATTCAAGAGTTCTGATGTATATCTCCGAAGATCTTCATCAGATCTTGATGACATTTAAATGGGACCAATGAAGAAAAAAACGCTTTCGAGAACTTTCAAAATCGGTCGCCAAATGACGGAAAAATCGGTGAGTATACACAAAAAAAAAATACGTAAAGTCGAACATAGAACCTCCAAATCTTTTAAAAAAGAATAGCTGGTTGTGGTTACCTATTTTAGTAAACTTAGTATCTAGGAATTTATTTTGTCACACCGACAGAAACCGACTGCCTCGTGTGTGAAGTGGTCGCAAGTGCTACTACTGAGCATGGGATCCTGGGTTCGATGCCTGGATTGGACAGTGTTATTGGGTAATTTCACAGTAAATATGATAAATGATAAATGATTTATTTCTGTAAGTAGGTTTGTACAAACATTTTTACATGTCGATCATATTTTTAAAACTAGATGAAGTCGGCGTTTCCTATCTGACTACTCTGAGAAGAAAGGCCGAAACAAACTCAGAGGTCACAGTCTCTTTTAAAGTCCAGACAAAATCTTGGTTAGATCATGTGAAGAACATGTAGACTGAAGTCTGAAATGGTCTTTTGAGGAAAGAACCAGCCAGATTGAGTGGACCTGTCCAGTCAGTGCACGCATTTGTCAATAACCGTGCAGCTCAACTCAGAAATTAAGGAGCTCAACGATTCGACGAACAATACCAAAGAAAGGACATTCGGGTAGGCCGCACAAACTACTCAAACTGCCAGACCATGATTAAAACTAACTTAGATAAATTAAAATTAAAAACAAACAAAAAGTATGATCCACATAGTCTTCACATTCACAACAATTACGAAAAAAAAAAGAACTTAAAGTAAAATAATATAATACTTTAAAAAGTAAATATTCTTGTCATTGCAAGAAAACAAAAAAAAAAGAAAACAAAAACAAAATTCATGGTGCAAAATATAAAAAAAATCAAAATTAATTGGAGCAGCTCAATCCCAAGCCTGTTTGTCCTTAACGTAATCTTTAATTGTATAAAACGCTTTCTGGCACAACTTACGTTTAATGAATGTTTTAAATTTATTAAGACTTAGATCTTGTACGTGGCTTGGAAGCTTATTATAAAAGCGCACACATTGACATCTAAACGAGCCACCTATTTTCGTGAGCCTTGTTGCAGGTACTATAAATTTGTGTTTGTTCCTAGTATTTATGTTATGGATATCACTGTATTTTTTAAACAATTTTATATTTTTATGGGCATATAAAAGATTTTCATAAATATACTGAGAAGGCACAGTCATTACATTAATCTCCTTAAATTTCTCTCTGAGAGAGTGTCTCGGGCTTAATTTATAAATTGATCGAACAGCTCTTTTCTGCAAAACAAAGATAGTCTGGATGTCGGCGGCATTTCCCCACAACAGAATACCGTACGACATTACACTATGAAAATAGCTAAAATATACTAAACGGGCTGTCTCTATGTCAGTTAAATTACGAATTTTCCTAACAGCATATGCTGCGGAGCTTAGCTTTTTTGACAATTTATCTATATGTGGGCCCCACTGAAGCTTAGCATCCAAAGTTAAGCCTAAGAATACTGTGCTATTTTCAGGATTCAATTCTTCGCCCTTTACCAACACATCAGTTTTCACCTGCCTAACGTGAGGTAGGGTAAACTTAATGCATTTGGTTTTTTTTTCATTAAGTAGTAAATTATTAACATTGAACCAGTGAACTACTTTTGAGATCGCGCTATTTACATCGTCAGTAACTAGCTGCTGACGTTTAAGTTTAAACAAAAGTGAAGTATCATCCGCAAACAACACTATATCATGGTTATCCTTTATGAAGTATGGCAAGTCATTAATATAAATAAGAAACAAGAAAGGACCAAGAATCGAGCCCTGCGGGACGCCCATCGTTACTATAGATCCGGGAGATCTTTTTCCATTAACGTCAACGCTCTGAATCCTATTACTTAAGTATGAAGTAAGAAGATCCAGAGCGCTGTTCCGGATTCCGTAGTGGCGGCGTTTCCTGATTAGCGTTTCATGAAGAACACAATCAAATGCCTTGGACAAATCACAAAAGATTCCCAAGGCATCGCACTTATCTTCCCATGCATTATAAATATGTCCTAAAAGCTCAACACCGGCATCAGTAGTTGAACGACCTCTTGTAAAACCGAATTGTTTGCTATGTAATAATTTATGTTTATTAAAAAATCTTTGCAATTGCTCTAAAATTAATTTCTCAAATATTTTACTAAACGTAGGTAGTACTGAAATAGGTCTATAATTTGTAGGGTTTGATGTACTACCTGATTTAAACAATGGTATTATTTTACTATTTTTCATAAGGTCAGGAAACCACAGTAATAGCCCCGGAGTCTGGGCTTGTTCCCGGTTGATTGCAATAGCCTCGCCCTTAATTACATGGGATTTAAACATATCTTACGAAGTTGGATATATGATAGGTGCACCACTGCCTGACCCTTCGGGGAATACAGGCGAGATATTACTTTTAACCGATTAAAAAAAAAAAAGAACCTGTTGTACGATTACATCGCACATTTATTAAGAACGCTAGCATAAGCATTTTTACTTAATGTAAATCGACGTTTTCACTAATAATGTTGAGTACACTTTCGACCGTTCTATTGTAAACAAGTACAATCAATAAATATTTTATCAAGAAATCAGCAAGAATAGTTTTCTTCCATCTACACATGTATTAGCAACCAAGTGCTCGTACAAATTGGTCCTTCGAGCTATGTGTTGGTGATTTGTGTTCTCTCGTGTGGCTGCGAATCGGTTCCGTTGGCCTCCCACAAGCGGGAATCACTAACGTGAATTGAGAAGGCGCATAAGGTCGCACGGAAGAATTTCGGAGCACCTACACAGACCAAGTGACAGTGGGCTAGCAGTCCAAGATCAACAACAGCATCAAGGCAAAAATCAAGTAAGCATCTTAGCATCAAGGCTCCATACAAGACAAGACAAACACATCAAGAAAAAGCTATATAGTAACCCAAAACAGATCGATCTTCAGCAAGATTCAAGAAAGTTGACGGCGAAAGAACTCCACAATCAGCAGGGAAAATCAACCTAGTTATTTGAATTTCCTATTTTACAAGTATCAAGATGGAAGAACTATTTCACAACCAGCAAGTTGCCATCAATGGCATGCGACAACTTTGGTCAAATTTCAAAAAAGATGGACCAGATCGCAAAACATCAGAATACATCAAGAAGAAAACTGAGACTCTGAACAACTATTGGATCGAGTTTCAAAAAAATCATGAAAAATTGTGCAGGTACGAAGATAAAACGCAAGATTATTTTATCGGAAACCACTATGAAGAAACGAAGGCGTTCTACATAGAAGTCAGAGATTCGATTCAGAGAGCAGGTCTGATCAAGCCAACCCTGTTCGGCCGTCAGCAGCCAGGTGCCTCGACCGCAGAGGGTAGAACTACTCCAGTGAGTCCAATGCCAGCTCCGGAGTATACTACTCGAGGAACTGATAGCAAGTTAGATGAGAGGTTGCGTAAACAAGCCAGCAACTTCAAAGCCTTTTCTCGCTTCGTGACTAACATAGATCTGTCAACCATAGAAGAAAAATGGGAGTTTGAAGACATTTTGAAAACTCTAGAAACCCGTTGGAATGCGGTTGATGGTCTCCACTGGAAAATAGACAGCGAATTTGATGAGGTAGACGAAAAATACGAGACTTCATACACGCAGCATGAGCAGATGTACTTCAATATTAAAAAAGAAATAAATCGTAGATTATTCTCTGCATCCCATCGAGAAAAGTCTACGCCGCAGCTGGATATTCCTATATTCAACGGAAATTACCAGAATTGGGTATCATTCAAGGACTTGTTCACGGAAGCAATTCACGGTAACCCATATTTATCTGCTGCACAGAAAATGCAATTCCTGAAGAGCAAGATTAAAGGTGAACCTGAACGCCTAATACAACATCTTCCGATCAGCGCGGATAATTACATCGCTAGCTGGGATATATTAAACCACCGTTATAACAACAAGAAACTTATCTTTACTACTCATATTAACACCTTGATGAATATCCCAGTTACGCAACAAGCGACATCGAATCACATCAAACGTATACATGACGTAACAACCGAGTGCCTTAATGGTATCAAGAATTTAGGTGTCAACATTGACACCTGGGATCCAATGGTAGTACACCTGCTCACTCAAAAAATGGATTCCGAAACATTGAACGAATATTTCACTTCACTCAAACAGCCAAGAGAACTGCCATCTCTGAAGGAGTTTTTAGAATTTCTGGAGAACAAGTTCACTACCATGGAGTCAGCACGTCGTAAACAAGATGCGATTCAAAAATCTACAAGTCCTCCTTCAAATTCAGGGAACTCGAGATCGAATCAGGGAAAACAATACTACGTCAGCAACAAGGCTACATCAAAGAAGACCCCTTATGTCTCCTGCCCCATCTGCAAAGATCATCATGGCATATATTATTGCAATCAATTCAAAGAAATGGCACCAGGGCTAAAGAGAAAAACTATAAATCGACTCAATTTTTGTACAAATTGCCTGTACAATCACAACGAAAAAAAATGCACGTCCAGCAAACGTTGCCGCCAATGCAACGGACAACATAATACGGTGTTACATGACGCCTATGCAAATGAAAACACGACGTCATCGAACGTTTCCGGCCACGTGCCCCTCCAGCAAGAATCAAGCCCCGGAGCTCATGTTGCACAGCAAAAACTTGCTTCGACAGTTCTTTTAGCAACTGCAATTATCAAGGTGACAGGAGCTGATGGAATAAAAAGAACGATGCGAGCCCTCATTGACCAAGGATCCCAAGTTTCCTTGATCACCGAAAACGCAGCGCAAGAGCTAAGGTTACCACGACAGAACTGCAAGGGAGTTATTACTGGCGTTGGTATAAATGACAAGACCTGCAAAGGAATGTTGAGTATCAACTGTACATCATTGGACGACAATTACAAGTTCAGCACTAATGTTCTCATAATGAACAACATAACAAGAAACCTGCCGAATTCAACATTTTCTAAACCATCATGGGTATTTTTAGAAGAAATTGACTTAGCCGACCCTCAGTTCTACGTTAGCAACCCAGTTGACATATTATTGGGTGCGGATATATATGCTAAGATCATCATGAACAAGATTCACCGAGATGATTTAGGTAGCTTTATTGCGCAGCAAACACGCATTGGGTGGATTTTGTTCGGCGGGGTCCAAAGTCTTCAATGCAACCAAGTCCGGAATAATATACAAGACATTCAACAATTTTGGGAGATCGAAGATATTCCTGAAGATGATCAAATATCATTTGAAGACGATGAATGCATTCAATTTTACAAGTCGACCACGATAAGGTTGGAAGACGGAAGATATCAAGTGAGACTACCACTAAAATCAACTTTCAACAAGGATATTGGGGAATCTAAACACAAGGCAGTCGCTCAGCTGTATCAGATAGAAAGAAAGCTCGCAAAAAACAGTTGTATTGCAAAACAATACAAAACATTTATTGATGAATATTTATCTCTCGGTCACATGAAACCGGCGCATAGCAACAAGAAACTAGAGTATTTTCTACCGCATCACTGCGTACTACGTAACGAGTCAACAACTACGTCACTCCGTGTAGTATTCAATGCATCATCAAAAACTTCTACTGGGACGAGCTTAAATGATTGTATGTATACGGGACCCAATCTGCAAAAGGATCTTATGACACTTATACTGAAGTGGAGACAACATCGCATAGCCTTTATCGCGGACATTGAAAAAATGTTTCGCCAAATTTGGGCACATGAAGACGACCAAAACCTCCAAAAAATCGTTTGGCGAGATTCTTCTGATCAATACGTACAAGAGTATCAACTTACTACGGTCACCTACGGCACCAAGGCCGCGCCATTCTTGGCAATGATGACCCTAAGGCAATTAGCGGATGACGAGAGATCAAATTACCCATATGCAGCTCAAGTCGTCGAAGAATGTTTTTACATGGACGATTTGTTACACGGTTCAGACTCGGTAGCATCAGCAAAAAAAATACAGCAAGATGTGATGGCAATCCTCAAGACAGGTGGTTTTAATTTACGAAAATGGAGGTCCAATTATCAAGAACTGCAAGACAGCACCAGCAAAGGCGACCAGGAGCGTTACGACTTCAAACAAGCTGAATCGACAAAAACATTAGGCCTTCACTGGAATCCGCAACAAGACATTTTTACATTTCAATCCAGGATTGAAACCACTACCGGTACGCAACTCACGAAGCGGAAGTTACTGTCTGAAATGTCCAAACTCTTTGATCCCCTCGGTTGGCTCACTCCAGTTTCTACCAAGATGAAAATACTGTTTCAAGACATCTGGAAAGAGAAGAATTTGAATTGGGATGACAAGATTCCCGAACAAATTAACCGAGAATGGACAAAAATTAAACATGACGTAGAAAACATAAATCAATGTAAAATACCTCGATGGATAGGTACGGCATCGGCCGGAAACAATATCGAGTTACACGGATTTTGCGATGCATCGCAGAAAGCGTATGCATGTGTCGTGTATTGCAAAATTACAAGTCAAGGTGTAACAAAAATAACTTTAATGGTTGCGAAATCAAGATTGGTTCCATGCAACAAGAATATCTCTTTGCCCAAATTGGAATTAAGTGGAGCTCACCTACTATCTAAACTAATGGTCAAAGTGAAGGAAAGTTTGATCGGTCATAACATTAAAGTTTATGGGTGGACCGATTCTATGGCAGTTCTGGGATGGATACAAGGCGATCCCAATCGCTGGCAAGTGTTTGTTGCCAACAGGGTGCGACAAATAACAAAGGAGATACCACCTCAATGTTGGCGATATGTGAAGTCAGCGGAGAATCCTGCAGATTGCGCGAGCCGGGGATCAACAAGTCTGAAACTAAAGGAAAACAATCTGTGGTGGAATGGACCCACCTGGCTACCTCACTGTACGCCGGAAGTCCAAGCAAGTCGCCAAACTTATTCAACAGATGAAGAAGCCCTTAACAAGCAAGTAAATATTGTGACCCAAGAAAAGTCACAAGTAAACAGCGTTATCAAAAGACTTCTTAGCAGACTGAGCTCATTTACAATGATTCTGCACGTACTAGCACGTTTACGGCGCCTGGTTATCAGAAAACCAGAAAACATATCAAAACCCTACATTACCTTAGCGGAGCTACGCAAGGCCAAGGTCGTAATAATCAAAGAAGTTCAGTCTGCGGAGTTCCAGCAAGAAATACGTGACCTGAAGAAAAAAAAACAAGTGTCCACGACAAGCAAGATCATGAATTTGAGTCCGTTCCTAGATGAAGAGGGAATACTGCGTGTGGGAGGGAGGCTGCATCATGCAGCGATCAATCCTGAACTCAAACATCCTATAATTTTACCTCATGAACATCGTCTGACGGAACTAATAATAGAACACGCACACAAACTCACATTCCACGGCGGAGCTCGAGTTACATTAGCATGTATCAGGCAAAAATATTGGATAATCGGGGGAAATAATGCAACGAAAAAACAAATACGTCAATGTATTACCTGTAGAAAACAAAATCCTGCCAAACTACAACCCCTGATGGGAGACCTGCCTGCAGCAAGAATCAATCCATCTCGACCTTTTATGCACACCGGCGTTGATTTTACTGGCCATGTCTATATCAAAACCAACAAGGGCCGTGGTGTCAAGACCACCAAAGGATATGTGTCAGTATTTGTTTGCATGGTGACGAAGGCCGTGCATTTGGAACTAGTCTCCGACCTCACAACGTCATCTTTTATCGCTGCCTTACGTAGGATGGCAGCTAGAAGAGGCACACCTTGTCACTTGTATAGTGACAACGGCCGCAACTTCGTAGGAGCCAGCAGGGTTCTACAAAACGAATATGAAGAATTGCAGAAAATCATTAATGATAAGCTATTGGCTGAGATAACGGATATGGAGATCTTATGGCATTTTAACGCCCCTTCATGGCCATCAGCAGGAGGCCTATGGGAAGCTGCAGTGAAGAGTTTCAAGCAGCACCTCAAGAAAGTGATCGGTGAACAAAAATTGACTTACGAAGAGTTCACCACACTTCTAACACAAATTGAAGCCTGCCTAAACTCAAGGCCACTGTGTGCAATCTCAGAAGATCCTGAAGACCTAGATTTCTTAACACCTTCTCACTTTATAACTGGTGGACCCACGTTAACGTTAGTTGAAACTGAAAGAGATCTGCGAACACGCTGGCAGTTAACACAGAAAATACTACAAGATCTGTGGAAAAGATGGCGCACAGAATATTTAGCGCAATTAACTGCAAGAAGCAAGTGGAGGCAACCTCAATCCAACATCAAGTTGGACGATATAGTACTCATCCACGACGACAACCTCCCACCCGGCAAGTGGGCGATGGGAAGAGTCGTAGAACTACATCCAGGCAAGGACGGCCACGTCCGAGTCGTGACCTTAAAAACGAAAGGCGGCATTATTAAGCGTCCCGTCATAAAAGTTTCCATACTTTTAGAACATAAAAAAGTTGCCCCACAGTGCGACACGGCACGAGACAATAACCAAGACGTGGAACACCAGCAAGCCCAAGCATCCTCAACAAGGAGGTCAACGAAAAGCAAGTTCAACTTGACAACCATGGTCACTGCTCTCATGTTATTTTTCACATTCATTACAAGTGCAGAATGTAACATGAAGATAGCCCCATTCCAAACAAGTCAAAGCTTGTATTTTGACAAAGTATCCGACATGATGCTTATCAGAGACGATTGGAATATTGTGGTTTACTACAACTTGGATACGTACTGGCAATCAACTGCAAGGTTCAATGAATACATCCAATCGCTCAAACAAACATGTGATATCATACAAGGTCAAGTTCACTGTGACGTTATTATACAGCAGCTACGTCATGCGTTCTCAGAACTCGAGCACTACAACCAAGTGTTGCAAAGTCAGCATTCCGGCACGCGACCCGGGACTCTGCGTCAGCGCCGAGGCCTTATCAATGGCGTGGGATATATCGCTAACAGCCTATTCGGAGTGCTCGACGAAAGTTTCGCTGAAAAATATCGCAAGGACATTTCTCTCATTCGAGAAAACGAAAGGCATATAGTTTCTCTCTGGAAAAATCAGACTTCACTCATGGAAGCAGAAAACAACCTTCTTAAGCGCACAGAGCATGATATGAACCAGCAACTTAAAATGATAAACCGTCACATGAATAAGTTACACGCAGCAGTGGACCAATTGAAAAACAACATTGAAGCTAACAGCATCATTATTGACTTCAACATGGGAGCTATTATAGCAAGTAATATGATGTATAATTTAAAGAGCATTCAGAATACGTTATTAGACACCGTTACTGACATATACAATGGTCGTTTCAACTTACATTTGATTACACCTGAACAACTCATGAAAGAGTTAAGCACGATTTCTAGCAAGTTGCCCAAGGACGTCTCCCTGCCAATTGACAACATACACTCGGACCTTCGGAAGGTATATGATCTACTGGAAATAAAAACAAGACTTCTGGAAGACATTATCATCTTTGAGATCAAACTACCTCTCATCAGTCGAGATTCATACGAAATCCTCAAGATAATTTCGATCCCCAAGACAGTGGGCCAAGGTGACATGATCAGCATAAACTCAGTATCCGAGTTCATATCTATCAACATGAAGAAAGATACCTATATTAACATTTCGGAAGAAGACTTGAGATCATGTCAAACCGTTTCTGGCGTTTATTACTGCCACATCTTACGACCCATATACCAAATTAAAGGAGACAAGAATTTCTGTGAAACGGAAAATTCGGAATGCAAAACAACATCAAGTTTCTGTAAAAATAAACTACAAGAAACATATACATTGAACAGATATTTTTACTTTTGCTGCGATAGGTGTAACGTTCGAACAATATGCGGCGATCAAATAACCGCACATCAGCTGACACAAGCCGGACTATTCAATATAGGCCAAGGATGCATCGTGAAAACAAATAACTTTACCCTGCATTCACACAAACTTCACATAAGTGAATTAAGGACGAACGCAGCTATTTATGCACCAATGATTGCCCCTATCAACCACATTATCAACATCAGCATACCTAAACTAGTTTTGGACAACAAAACTCAAGATTTAGAACAAGAAATCAGCGAAGTAGACAAAAGGATCCAGTCTATGAAAGCGGCAGAAGTGATGTTACCTGATGATCTATCGTATCATGATATTCATCACTACGCTGTGATCTACACTCTAGTTGGAATATTGGGCATCGCTGTAATCATCATTATGGCTCGCCGTACGCGATGTCGATGGCGAGTTCCATTGTCACCACCACCGTCCGTTGCTGAGGAATCAAGAACAGGGCCTGCTGCGTCGCGCCGCGGGAGCAACAGCGATACAAGGGAAACAAGTGGACACCTCGACTGCGTACGCGTCCATGGTCCTCGCAACCCTCGCGTCCATACTGGAACTTCACCTTAATAGGAACTACCCCTTAATTAAGTTTATATAATTTATAGCTCTAAACTTTCATTATCATGTCTAAAACTTTAATCTATTTTTCTAAATCTAGATGCTCTTCATCCTGCCTATCTCGTCCGGGAATATGTACGATTACATCGCACATTTATTAAGAACGCTAGCATAAGCATTTTTACTTAATGTAAATCGACGTTTTCACTAATAATGTTGAGTACACTTTCGACCGTTCTATTGTAAACAAGTACAATCAATAAATATTTTATCAAGAAATCAGCAAGAATAGTTTTCTTCCATCTACACATGTATTAGCAACCAAGTGCTCGTACACCTGTATATGTATGTATGTTTGTCCGCGATTTTCTCGCGTTTGGCCGAACCGATTTTGATGCGGTTTTCTGAAAAGTTTGTCACTTTTGGAGGAGGTTTTACATACAGCAAATGTATACCCCGTGACGTCGTCCGCATTGATCCGTTATTACCGACTTCTAAAATAATAAAAAAAAACGGCCAAGTGCGTGTCGGACTTCGCATATTTAGGGTTCCGTACCAAACCGCAAAATTAAGTTGGTTGTAATAGGAAAAATGAGGGAATTTCAAATAAAAAATCTGATTTACTAATATATTGGTATTTGTTAATATAATATACGTAATAATAAACATTATCAATAAATTTTAAGTTGGTTGGTCTATGGGAAGTTAAAAAAGTCATCTTGACTTTCGTGGCTTATCTATCTATCCAATTCCAAATCTATAAATCCCATTAGCTGTATGGGAGCCCAACTAAAAATATTAAAAAAAAATGACAATGTGCATGGCTTTGGGTCAACAATATGCTTATACTGTTAAAATTTGAAGACTGTAGCACCAACCGTTTGGCCGTAAAACCCATGTGACAGACGACGGACAGACGGATACGTAAGAGACAGCAATAGAGTTACGTTTGGACCCTTCAGGTACGGAACTCTAAAAATGATTTAAGGAATAATAGAAATACTCACACACATGCAAATACGCTCGTTACCGAGTTTGACTGTGATATACCGTAAAAAAGTTCTTGGATTTGAAATGAATTTTACACGTTTGACAAATAAAAAGGTTCTTTACTTTGCAAACTTTGAATCTTAGTTGAGGTGCACTATACTGAATCAAGTGATCAACCCCATCATATCGGTTCAATGCAAGTTTACTCGTTCCTGTACAAAAAAATGTATGGGTACTATGCCTACTTGTATCCGCGTCTGTTAAAGTTGTTTGGTTGGTGATAAAGTTTTTTGGTTTTTAGTGTTGGCTTGTTCTACGTTATGGTGCAAAATGTAAGTGCAGGAGTAGTTGTTATACAATAAATAATCTCGAGATGAATCTTGATGAGACCTAGGTGTAGGATAGATAGAGATAGGATAGGGTAGGTAGTGTAGGGTAGGGTAGGTAGGTAGAGTAGGTAAGATAGGGTAGGGTAAGTAGGTAGGGTAGATTAGGTAAGATAGGATAGGTTGGGTAGAGTAGGGTAGATAGGTAGGGTAGGGTACATAGAAATATAAAATACAGGAGAAGTGGCAAGAGGGCGTGTCGGTGTCCGCGCGACGTGCACAAACTGAGCATGTCACAGGCAAATCCGTCTTCGCTTAACAGTGCGCTTTCGACCGTCAGAGTGACAAATTACAAGAATGCCGTGTTATTCAGTGGTTTCTTGTAAAAACCGTAGCCTAAACCAAAACTTTGTAAATCATGGAATCACTTACCATAAGTGAGTACAAGTATTTCACTATATTTGTCTTTAAAATCATGAAAAACAACAAATCGTAAAATTGTTCTTGCTTCTATATGTAATTTTTGTATTGAAATATCGCAACGACTCAACTATTTTTGCATTAAATACATTGCTTCTTAACCATTACCTAAGTTTGTCGCTAAGTGACTGGACAAGCAATGTCAAAATCACAAAACGATACCATTGAGTAGATAATGTTTATAATTGATTGTGTAGTACGTTCTGATTTAAGAAATGCAGGTGTGTGCGCGACTGCGTATCTATTGCCTTTACTGTACTGCATGTGTAGTAGTTGCCGTGTGGTAGGGGCAAACTGGAGACACAGGTTTCCGATATATTTTCGTCTACCGGGCATATCTCCTTGTTTAATATATCTATGGTTGGGTAGGCAGTTGACGGGAGCGGAGCCGCGGGCACAGCTAGTCTATATATATAAAAATGAAACCTATTTCTCCTGGACACGCTATAACTTGAGACCAGCTTTACAGATTTCGCTTATTCTTCTTTTGTTGTGTTTGTTATTAGAAAAAAAATTAGGTAGGTAGGATAAGTATGTAGGTAGGGTAGGTAGGTAGGGTAGATATGTATGTTGGGTTGGTATGTTGGTATGGTAGGTTGGGCAGGCAGGGTAGGTAGGTAGGGTAGGGTAGGTAGGATAGGGTAGGGTAGGTTGGATGGGGGATCCCCTCACAGTGCTTACGTCCACGTCGTATCCCCTGGAAACGTCCCAGTTCTGACCACCGTAACGGAGTGGCAGACTGGGTACGGCCAAAGTGCACTGTGCGATCGTAGCTATCATTTTAATCTATTGCGGAAACTGCGATCATTGCGGAGGCTATGCCTAAACCCTCGCGGGACGCCTGCGGGCGGTTTAAAAAAGGCCCTTCTCAGGGCCAACCAAAAGGCCCTTCTCAGGGCCATCCAAAAGGCCCTTCTCAGGGCCAACCAAAAGGCCCGACGAGTCCGTTGTGTCGGTGGCCAGCTCGATGGAGGTTGAGCAAAGTGGGCGATCTCAATCGCGGAAGCGGGCCTTCTTGAAGGAAGGGTCCGATGGCTCCTCGGGTTCGGCGAAGGAGCCTGCCAAGAAGGCTAAGGCCAAAAAGCCGACGAAGACGGCAGCGGACACCCACGACGTGGGTCTGGCAGACGCCCAACGCCAGTTGGACGTGGCTCGGCGGACGCAGCTCCAGCAGGAGTTGGAGGAGAGGGTTGTCGCCAAGGAGCAACGGGCGCGCGTTGCCCGGGCCAGCTCAGGCTACGGCGCGTCCCGAGTTCTCTACTCGGACCACTCCCTGGCCGAGCTGGAGCGAATGGCGGCGGAGGACGAGGAGGAGATAGTGGTGGTCGCCTCTAAGTCCTCAAATTTAAAAGGGACTTTTCAGAAGTCCCTCAAATGCCGGGCCGCGAGCATGCGCAGCATTGTGTCAGAGCTGGTGCAGAGGCAGGCGACCGACGAGACTCGGCAGTTGCAGGCGAGGATCGATCGCCTGCAGCAGGAGGTCAGCCAGTTACACCAGAAACTGGCTGAAGCCACGGCACCACCAACCCAAGCCGAGCCGAGGCCTGCGGTAGATTGCCCCTCCACCTCCAACCTCGAGGATATCATCCGCAAGGTTGTGATGGAGGAGAGGGCCTTCACAAGGGCCTGCATAGCAGGTATAGAGGACCGGCTCCTCCCGGAGAAAAGCTACCGGCTGCCGCTTGCCTCAGACAAGAGGAAGGGTGGGCCGGTGCCGAACTCACAGAGGGAGGAGGACCCACTTCTGCCCGCCACCACCCCGTCCAACCAGCAGGGGTGGACGAGGGTCGTCAGCGGGAAGGGGAAGGGCAAGGGCAAGGGGGCGGCAGCTGTCGTCCCAGCCGTCCCCGCCACCACCACCCCACCCAACCAGTCGAAGACGACAGGCAAGGGAAAAGGGAAGGGCAAGGGCAAAGGGGCGGCGGGGGCCGCCCCTGCCGTTCCCGCCACCTCCACCCTTCCCGGCCAGTTGCAGACGACCGGCAAAGGGAAGGGAAAGGCGAAAGGGCCACCCCCCAAAGCCGCCAGCGCTGCTCCCACAGCGAAAACCGCCGGCACGAGGAGGAAACTCGTTCCTCCAAAGACCGCAGCCGTCGTGGTGACACTCACCGCGGAGGCTGCGGAGCGCGGCGAGACATACGCGTCCGTATTGTTGCGGGCGCGTGCCAATGCCGATCCCAACCAACTGGGGATCGGCAAGGTCTCTTGCCGGCGGACCCAAGCCGGGGCTCGAATCTTCGAGTTCCCGGGGGCAGAGGGCAGTGCACACGCGGACCTCTTCGCAACGAAGTTGCAAGAGGTCATAGCGGACGCGGCCAAGGTGGCCAGGCCCGTAAAGACGGCGGCCTTAGAGGTGACCGACCTCGACGACACGGTCACCAAGGAGGAGGTGGTGGCGGCGGTCGCAGCAATTGGTGGCTGCGACGCCGCAGCGGTGCGAGGCCGGGACATCAGGCCCGGCCGCGGCGGCATGGGCACCATTCGTCTGGAGTGCCCAGTCGCCGCTGCCAAAGCCGTCCTTGACAAAGGACGGCTTAACGTCGGCTTCAGCTCGGGTGCAGTCCGGGCACTTGTGGCACAGCCCTTGCGGTGCTACAGGTGCTTCGGAGTCGGGCACACCCGAGCCCTCTGTCCGTCACCGGTGGACCGGACAGAGAGCTGCTACCGCTGCGGCAAGGAGGGCCACAAATCCGCGGCGTGCAAGGCCGCCGCGCCGCATTGCGCTGTGTGTGCCGCCAGTGGCCGCCCGGCAGGCCACATCATGAAGGGGAGGATGTGCAATCCTCCCCCTAAGAGGGGAAAAGCGCAGGCCCCGAGCAAGCCTGCCGCTACCACCGCCGTGCCCGAGGCTGGGCATTCGGCTGCTGCGGCTGAAGAGGGGGGTGCGATGTCCGATTGATGGATAGAGTCGAACATCGCATCCTCCAGGCGAACACCAACCACTGCGCGGCGGCCCAGGATCTGCTGATACAGATCATGGCCGAGTGGTTGGTGGACGTGGCGGTGGTCGCCGAGCCTTACTCGGTCCCCAGTACCTGGCTGGGCGATCGAGACGGCTTGGTGGCGTTGGTGGCGCGGTCTTCTACGGACTCCCCTCCCCTCTCGCTCTTAGAGAGGGGACCGGGATACGTGGCCGCCGCGTGGGGGGACATAGCCCTCGTTGGGGTCTATTTCTCCCCAAACCGCCCTCTCTCGGACTTTGAGGACTTCCTCGAGGTCCTCACCGCAGTCGTAGGGAGGGCGGCGCCGCGCCAGGTCGCCGTTATGGGCGACCTGAACGCCAAGTCGGAGGCTTGGGGCAACCCGGCTGCCTCGTGCAACGTCCGGGGACGCGCCGCCGAATTTTGGGCGGCCTCGTGCGGCGTGTCCCTCCTCAACAGAGGGGCGGTCCACACGTGTGTGCGGCAACGGGGTGGGTCGGTGGTAGACGTCTCATTTGCCACCCCTGCCCTAGCCGCCGGCGTCGTAAACTGGCGGGTGGAGACGGTGGAGACCTTGTCGGACCACCGATATGTGCGGTTCGACATCTCCACCGGCCCCCGGGGGGGAACGGCCCGCTCTGGCCAATCTCCCTTCCCGCGGTGGGCTCTCACCCGTCTGGACCGGGAGGCAGCCAAGGAGGCGGCCTTTCTCCAGGACTGGCTCTCGCCCCCTGTCGAGCCTGTCCTGGACGTGGACTCCGCAGCGGTCCAGCTCCGCGGCTCTCTGACCGAGGTGTGCAACGCCAGCATGCCTCGGTCTCGCCGTCCGCCTCCCCGTCGCGCCGTTTATTGGTGGACGGAGGAGCTGGCGGGGCTCCGGGCCGCGTGCGTGGCGGCCAGACGAGCCTACACGCGGAGTCGGCGGCGCACTACCCGATCTCAGGCCGGGGAGGACCGCCTCTACGCCTCTTACGTAGAGGCAAAGGCGGTCTTCAAGTCGGCGATGTGCGCCGCCAAGGACTCGGCGAGGGCCGAGATGCTGGAGGGCCTCGATAGGGATCCGTTTGGGAGGCCATATAAGGCGGCGCGCAACCAACTGCGCCCCTTTGGCCCCCCACTAACGGAGACCCTGGAGCCGGCATTGCTGGATGGGGTGGTCCGGTCCCTGTTTCCGCGCAAGGTCGACTTCACCCCACCAACCATGAACCCCCCACGGGGGGTGGTAGCTTCGCCGGAGGAGGAGGTTCCTCCAGTATCGGCGGAGGAATTTCGCGCGGGGGTTCTGTCCCTCCGTGCGAAGAAGACGGCCCCTGGGCCAGATGGCGTCCCCGCACGGGTGGTGGCCATCGCGGCGTCCCTCATGGAGGATAGGTTTCGGGACCTCTTCAGCGCGTGCCTCACGGCTGGGAGGTTCCCGAAACAGTGGAAGGAGGGGCAGTTGTGCCTCCTTCGGAAGGAGGGACGCCCGGTGGACTCCCCCTCGGCATACCGACCCATCGTTCTGCTCGATGAGGTCGGTAAATTGTTCGAGGGGATCATCGCCACCCGGCTAAACAGCCATTTGCGGGAAGTAGGGCCGGACCTGTCGGACGCCCAGTTCGGTTTTCGACAGGGGCGTTCGACGGTCGACGCATTGGCCCTACTCAGGGGCCAAGTGCAGGAGGGGTTCGAGGCGGGGGACGGAGTGTTGGCGGTGTCGTTTGACATTGCCAATGCCTTCAACTCCGTGCCCCACTCGACCATATTGGAGGCACTCCGGTACCACGGAGTGCCCCAATATCTGCGGGCGATCCTGGCCAGCTACCTGGAGGACCGAGAGGTCCTCCTCGTGGACAAGACGGCCAGGATCAGACGTTACGGTGCGGAGTCCGGTGTTCCGCAGGGGTCGGTTCTAGGCCCTCCCCTGTGGAACATCGGTTTTGACTGGCTCCTGCGAGGAGCCCTCCTCCAGGGCACGAGTGTCATCTGCTACGCGGATGACACTCTCCTCACTGCCCGGGGGAGGAGCTTTGGGGAGGCGGCCTGTTTGGCCTCGGCGGGCGGATCCTTGGTCGCAGAGAGGATCCGCCGCCTGGGATTGAGGGTGGCGCTGAACAAGACCGAGGCCGTGTTCTTCCACGGGCCTCGGCAGCGCTGCCCTCCAGATGCCCACATCGTCGTGGAGGGCGTCCGAATAGCGGTGAAGGCCCAGATGAAATATCTGGGCCTAGTGCTGGACAGCAGGTGGCGCTTCGGCCCGCACTTTAGCGGGCTGTCGTCCCTCTCATGGCTCCTCCCCAACCTCGGGGGGCCGAGTGCACGGTGCCGGCGCCTTTATGCCGGCATCCTTCGGAGCATGGCCCTGTACGGGGCACCCATCTGGGCGGACTCCCTCCAGAGGAGGGAGAATGCAACCGCCATCCGCAGGCCACAAAGGGCCATTGCACAGCGGGTGGCGAGGGCCTACCGCTCGGTGGGTTTCTCGGCGGCGTGCGCTCTGGCCGGCACCCCTCCCTGGGAGTTGGAGGCATGGGTGCTCGCCAGAGTGTACGAGTGGAAGGTGCGGCGTAGGGCGCTGGGCGAGCGCCCCGCTATGGAAGAGCGGGAGGCCGTGCGGCGGGAGGCGAGGGACGCCATCGTCCTCCATTGGGCGGAGGACCTCGCCACCGCCGCGTTTGGACGCCGGACGCTGGACGCGCTCGGGCCAGTCTTGCAGGGCTGGCTCGAGCGGCCACATGGTTTCCTCTCGTTCCGTTTGGTGCAGGTGTTGTCCGGACATGGTTGTTTCGGAACGCACCTGCACCGGATCCGGAGGGAGGAAACCCCGGCGTGCCACCACTGCGGCGCGGCAGAGGACACGGCGCAGCACACCCTCGAGGTGTGCCCAGCTTGGGCTGAGCTGCGCCGTGCCCTGATCGATGTGATCGGACAGGACCTCTCACTTCCCGGCGTGGTCTACTCCATGCTGGGGAGTGAGGAGGCCTGGGCGGCGGTTGCCTCCTTTTGCGAGGTCGTCATGTCGCAAAAGGAGGCGGCGGAGCGGGCGCGGGAGGACGATCCTCTCGCGCCACCGCACCGCAGGCGAAGAAGGGGTGGGAGAAGGCGGTTGTTTAATCGTCTCCTCCCACCTCCTGGGGGTGACTAGCGGGCGACAGGCGCGGGGGCGCCTTCGCTCGCATTGCACGAGTCACCACCCTGGTCGGGCGGGAACGGCCGAGCACTCGCGGTCGTTCCCGGGCCCCTCCACTGAGGGAGGGGCGTGAAGGCCCCGCTGTAAAGGCGGGCGGTCGTCGGCGGGGGACTGGACGTAAAGGCTCTGCCAGTTTCCCAGTCCTCCTCCAATTCAAGACGATGCGGGAGTGCCGCTGGGTTATTTTAGTGGGTATACCGGATTCATTCCGGGGAGTCCCACATACCCCCCCATTCCCCCAATGGGTGGGTATGCGTAATGCATTTTTTCCCAGCGAGATCAAAAAAAAAAAAAAAAAAAAAGGGTAGGTTGGATAACCCTATCTAGGTAGGGTAGGTTAGGTGGCGCCGCCGAATTTTGGGCGGCTTCGTGCGGCGTCTCCCTCCTAAACAGGGGGAATGTTCACACGTGTGTGCGGCAGCGGGGAGGGTCAGTGGTTGACGTCTCGTTTGCCACCCCCGTGCTAGCCGCCCGCGTTGTGAACTGGCGGGTGGAGATGGTGGAGACCATGTCGGAACATTGCTACGTGCGATTCGACATCTCCACCCAGGGCCCGCGGGGGGGAATGGCCCGCTCGGGTCAATCTCCCTTCCCGCGGTGGACTCTCACCCGCCTGGACCGGGAGGCAGCTCAGGAGGCGGCGTTCCTCCAGGACTGGCTCTCGCCCCCTGTGGAGGCCCTGGACGTTGACGCCGCAGCGGTCCAGCTCCGAGGGTCCTTGACCGAGGTATGCAACTCCAGCATGCCTCGGTCTCACCGTCCGCCTCCCCGTCGCGCCGTATACTGGTGGACGGAGGAGCTGGCGGGGCTCCGGGCCGCCTGCGTGGCGGCCAGACGGGACTACACGCGGAGTCGGCGGCGCACCAACCGATCACAGGTCGGGGAGGACCGCCTATACGCCTCTTACCTGGAGGCAAAGACGGTCCTCAAGTCGGCGATATGCGCCGCCAAGGACTCGGCGAGGGCCGAGATGCTGGAGGGCCTCGACAGGGATCCGTTTGGGAGGCCATATAAGGCGGCGCGGAACCAACTGCGCCCCTTTGGTCCCCCACTAACGGAGACCCTGGAACCGGCGTTGCTAGATGGGGTGGTCCGGTCCCTATTTCCGCGCAGGGCCGACTTCACCCCACCAACCATGAACCCCCCACGGGGGGTGGTAGCTTCGCCGGAGGAGGAGGTCCCTCCAGTATCGGCGGAGGAACTTCGCGCGGGGCTTCTGTCCCTCCGCGCGAAGAAGACGGCCCCTGGACCAGATGGCGTCCCCGCACGGGTGGTGGCCATCGCGGCGTCCCTCATGGAGGATAGGTTTCGGGACCTCTTCAGCGCGTACCTTACGGCTGGGAGGTTGCCGAAACAGTGGAAGGAGGGGCAATTGTGCCTCCTCCGGAAGGAGGGACGCCCGGTGGACTCCCCCTCGGCATGATGGTAGGTGCGGGCATGATCGACGACATCCGCCACCTGCCTCGGGATGCGTTCAGGGCAGGGAGAAGGGTCATCGCGGATGAGGCTGTAGCCAAGTGGCAGCAGCGATGGGAAGCGGAAAACAGGGGTAGGGACCTTTATCGGTACTTCCCGGACGTGGCGGCAAGACTCAAGGCGACTTGGGTTGAGCCGGACTACCAAGTCTCGCAGATTTTGACCGGGCATGGATGTTTTCGAAAGAGATTGCATGAGATGAAGCTATGCGAGGTTAGCGTGTGCTACTGCGGAGAGGAAGATGAATGCCTGGACCACGTATTGTGGAGATGCCCCATGTATGACGATCAGCGACGAGAAATGATGGATGGGATCTCTCGCACGGAGGAGGGTCCAGTCTACTACGGGGATCTCGTAGCCTCGGAGGCCAACTTCCGGCGGCTCAGGGACTTCGCTCACAGCTGGCATGCAACAAGAAGCAGCCTGGAGGTCGAAAGAAGCGAAGAAGAAGAAGATTAGGTTAAGCTAAGGTTGAGGAAAAAAAAAAAAAAAAAAAAAAAAAAAAAAAAAAAAAAAAAAAGTGAGAGAGAAAGAAAAGAAAAGATAAATAGATGGGAAAGAGAAAATAAAGGGAAAAAAAGAAAAAAGAAAAAAAAAAAAAGAAAAAAAAAAAAAAAAAGGTAAAAAAAAGGAAAGGGAGGAAAGGAAAAATAGTTAACAGAAGTTAAAAAAAAAAAAAAAGAAAAGTAAAAGAAAATATTAAAAGAGAAAAGTTAAAATTATTGTACTGAATTTTTATAATGTCCTGACTTGTATTTGTTTCTTCTTTTTATTGTGTATTATTATGTCTAAGTATATATTCTTTTCTTCCCCCGGCATCCCTCACTCGTTGAGGGTTAGGTTCAACGCGGCGACGAAGGCGTACCATATCGTCCGTACCCACGAGCGGGGTACGCGCTAGAGGCCGCCCCAGAATGGGGAGAGGGCACAAAGGGGACAGGACGAGATTTGTAAAGGAGTCAAGAAGCGACTGCGGTGATAGCGCGCCTTTTTGGCGGGCTATGTCCGCAGCCGTCTCCTTGAGATTCGGCCCATATGACAAGATGTCGGTGGGGCCATGGGTGGTTGGTGGGATTGTCCCCCTCGGCATACCGACCCATCGTTTTACTCGATGAGGTCGGTAAATTGTTCGAGGGGATCATTGCCACCCGGCTAAACAACCTGTTGCGGGAGGTAGGGCCGGACCTGTCGGACGCCCAGTTTGGATTTCGGCGGGGGCGTTCGACGGTCGACGCGTTGCCCCTACTCAGGGGC
This sequence comes from Orthosia gracilis, assembly GCA_947562075.1. Classification (NCBI taxonomy): domain Eukaryota; kingdom Metazoa; phylum Arthropoda; class Insecta; order Lepidoptera; family Noctuidae; genus Orthosia; species Orthosia gracilis. The sequence continues at coordinate 10,876,881 of OX387267.1, forward strand.
CAGGTGCAGGAGGCGTTCGAGGCGGGGGACGGAGTGTTGGCGGTGTCGTTTGACATCGCCAACGCCTTCAACTCCGTGCCCCACTCGACCATATTGGAGGCACTCCGGTACCACGGAGTGCCCCAATATCTGCGGGCGATCCTGGCCAGCTACCTGGAGGACCGAGAGGTCCTTTTCGTGGACAAGACGGCCAGGATCAGGCGCTACGGCGCGGAGTCCGGTGTTCCGCAGGGGTCGGTTCTAGGCCCTCCCCTGTGAAACATCGGTTTTGACTGGCTCCTGCGAGGAGCCCTCCTCCAGGGCATGAGTGTCATCTGTTACGCAGATGACACTCTCCTCACTGCCCGGGGGAGGAGCTTTGGGGAGGCGGCCTGTTTGGCCTCGGCGGGCGGATCCTTGGTCGCAGAGAGGATCCGCCGCCTGGGATTGAGGGTGGCGCTGAACAAGACCGAGGCCGTGTTCTTCCACAGGCCTCGGCAGCGCTGCCCTCCAGATGCCCACATAGTCGTCCGAATAGCGGTGAAGGCCCAGATGAAATATCTGGGCCTAGTGCTGGACAGCAGGTGGCGCTTCGGCCCGCACTTTAGCGGGCTGTCGACGCGCCTGCTGAAAGCCGCGGACGCCCTCTCATGGCTCCTCCCCAACCTCGGGGGGCCTAGTGCACGGTGCCGGCGCCTTTATGCCGGCATCCTGCGTAGCATGGCCCTGTATGGGGCACCCATCTGGGCAGAATCCCTCCAGAGGAGTGAGAATGCAACCGTCATCCGCAGGCCACAAAGGGCCATTGCACAGCGGGTGTCGAGGGCTTAAGCCCTGAGAAGCCCACTGAGCGTTAGCGCTCAGTGGGCTTCTCGGCGGCGTGCGCTCTGGCCGGCACCCCTCCCTGGGAGTTGGAGGCATGGGTGCTCGCCAGAGTGTACGAGTGGAATGTGCGGCGTAGGGCGCTGGGCGAGCGCCCCGCTATGGAAGAGCGGGAGGCCGTGCGGCGGGAGGCGAGGGACGCCATCGTCCTCCATTGGGCGGAGGACCTCGCCACCGCCGCCTTTGGACGCCGGATGCTGGAAGCGCTCGGGCCAGTCTTGCGGGGCTGGCTCGAGCGGCCACATGGTTTCCTCTATTCCATTTGGTGCAGGTGTTGTCCGGACATGGTTGTTTCGGAACGCACCTGCACCGGATCCGGAGGGATGAAACCCCAGCGTGCCACCACTACGGCGCGGCGGAGGACACGGCGCAGCACACCTTCGAGGTGTGCCCAGCTTGGACTGAGCTGCGCCTTGCCCTGATCGATGTCATCGGACAGGACCTGTCACTTCCCAGCGTGGTCAAATCCATGCTGGGGAGTGAGGAGGCCTGGGCGGCGGTTGCCTTTTGCGAGGACGTGATGTCGCAAAAGGAGGCGGCGGAGCGGGCGCGGGAGGACGATCCTCTCGCGCCACCGTACCGCAGGCGAAGAAGGGGTGGGAGAAGGCGGTTGTACGATCGTCTCCTCCCACCTCCTGGTGGTGACTAGCGGGCGACAGGCGCGGGGGCGCCTTCGCTCGTTCCCGTCGTTCCCGTCGTTCCCGGGCCCCTCCACTGAGGGAGGGGCGTCAAGGCCCCGCTGTAAAGGCGGGCGGTCGTTGGCGGAGGACTGGACGTAAAGGCTGTGCCAGTTTCCCAGTCCTCCTCCACTCGGACGATGCGGGAGTGCCGCTGGGTTCTTTTAGTAGGTATACCGGTTCATCCGGGGAGTCTCACATAGCTCCCCCATTCCCGCAATGGGTGGGTATGCGTAATACATTTTTACCCAGCGCGACAAAAAAAAAAAATATGATGCGGTAGATAGGTAGGGTAGGGTAGGCAGTTGACGGGAGCAAAGCCGCGGTGTTTTTATATAACGCGGTGTCTCTAGTGTTTATACAATTTAAAAGATTGCATAAACAGGCCTATTTATAATTATAATGAGGGAAAAATTTACTGTAAGTTTTTACTTTGTCGTCATATGTTCGGGAGTGCTTAAGTTGGGCGGAGGTGTGGTGATGTCTACAATTTTTAACGGAATAAATATATATATCTCCATACTGCTTTCCGACTAGAAGTCAAAAACTAGAGGTGTCTGACTACTACTAATACAGAAGAGCATTCAAAGCAATTTTAAACAAAAATTTGCAAATTGAGACATTCAAAGCTTGCTCAATCCGGAATACCTCCTTCGGCTCTTGGATCCAGACTGAGATTAATCCAAGTTCACCATGGACTTATCCGACCCGGCCCAGGCGTTCGAGGCTGAGATGTTGTCGCGACAGAAGCCAATGAATGATGTTATAGACCGCGGCGACTCAGCCGTGCAGCAGTACTATAATGGTGCCACGTTCTTTTTGACGGGCGGCTCCGGCTTCCTCGGCAAGCAACTAATTGAGAAACTGTTCAGGTAAGAGAACAACACCACAACGATCGGTGTTTTGATTCTCGCATTTTTTTTTATTACCGCAACGCTTCAGGGATGACTTCTCAAAGTCATCCCTGAAGGGCGTGCCTACTGCAAAAAACTGCAGGTTATTTTTGATTTAGATAAAACTTGATTGTTATGAATCATTCTTGTTAGTAGAATAGGTCATATTGCAGGGTTGGCTTGCTTCATCCGACCGCAAAAATTTGTTGTTCTTTTTCAAGCTTGTCCTACACTATGAATTTCTCCTGTATCGTGCGTGCGTATGCAACATCATACAGCTAGCAACCCACAGATTGCGGCTAACTGAGAGCTCGCAACCTTATTTTTCCTATTTTCTACACCACTTGCTTTCAAGTGACACGAAATATAAAATTTTACTTTTCGGGTTAACTGTCAAACTGTAAATTAAGTTAATTGCGGCTCGATGGCAACCCAGCAGAAACCTATTTTACTATCAAAGTATCATTCATAAAAATAATTACCTTCTCCAAGTCTTCGATTAACCTTGTGTTCGAACTTGTCCACCCCATTGGCTATTCTTTTTGGCAGTAATGTGCCTTGCCCAGCTAACAAATTTTAAATTAGGTTTACCTATTGTGATAGTTTTTAATCATTAATTATAAATTTTACAGAGAGTAGAGGACAAAGTTATTCCATAGGTGTTAATAAAAAATGCTCAAGTTGTATAGATAAAATCCCAAAAAAAATAAGTTCGAAAACTAAAACCCGACTACTGAACTATCGCGCTCTAAAAAGTATGAAACAAGAAAATATTCTCATCTGAAATTGTTATGTACACACTATTCGATATATATCGGGTTTACATAAACAACTTGCATGTAATAAATATGTTACTTTCTGATCCTCTTTTTATGAACGTTTCAGAAAAACATAGAATATCAATGATTGTACCGTTTGTATGCAGTTCTTGCAAAGTTATTTGTAATAAATCTGTTTCATTTAATATACCGGCAATATTTTTATGAAATAATGTACATTTACGTTTAACCTCGAAAAAAAGTGGATTTACTAGCTTCATTAGGGGTCGGTGTAGGTCTAGTAAGTTCATTAGGTTTTTATGGCTGGTGGGGGTTCTTTATTTGTACCTTAAAATAATATGGAATTGTTCCTTTTGTGTGACTACTATTTATGTTTGAGCTCGATGACGTGCGCGTGTGTTTTAATGAACTAGCTGTGTCCATAATCTTCTTAAAATTAATATTGTCAATTTCTATATTTATTTTATAACACAGTAATTCCTTGAATGTTTACAATTGTATAAATTGTAATTATTATGACTATATTTATTCTCAGTTGTATCAATGAACTTACAGTTAGGAAAGTTTTGCAAAAATATATTGATTTAACAAATTAAAATTTAAATAGGGATTATTTATAATATTTAGTATAAATGCTTGGTTATTTCTGAGTTTATGAAGGGTCGGAATCAACTCTGATAGAAATTTGTACGGGTTTGTGTCATTGTTTCCTATACCCTATATATTACTATCATATATTATACAATATTTGTGTACTAGTTGCGTTTGGCTTTGATATTCTTGACACAGAATATACGTTATTCCACTTATTGGCATCCCTCTATAACTTTATTTGACTGGCAAAACCTTGTACTTGTTGGTCACCTAAAATAATAATTTTTGACACACAATTTATTGAATTTTGCGAGCGTTGGTGATCACTTTTTTTTTAATGACCCTAGGACCTCATTTGCCCAGTCGAAGCGCTCGCGACCTTATCTGCAAAGCAGACCACCAATTTTTTTTTTAAGTTTTTGTTTTCTGCCACCTGCTACGATCTTTAGATACCCAAACATTTAAGCTGAAATTTTCTTGATACACAGGTCGTGTAACGTTAAGAAAATGTTCATACTGCTGAGACCAAAGAAAGGCAAATCGATGCAGGAGAGACTCGACTACATGCTGAAAGATGTGGTAAGATTCTTGATTAAATACCTTTTGAAATAAAAATTGTCTAGCTGTCACAATGGAGCTGTCTTTTGAATTAACATAATATTTTAAAGAGGCTAAAAAGACCCATATCAACCTACTCTTCCGTCATTGGGACTTTGGAACCATTGGTTATGCAAACCATTCTTGACCGTGACCGAATGAAAAAAAGGAATCCTTAAAGGATCTCTCATATTGCCTGTCTGCCCGTCTGTCAACAATTGGCACCGAATCTACTTACTTCTTTCCCTTTACCAGTTTGCGCCATTTAAGTTTCTGCGTCGTGGTGAGCATTGTGCAGTTTGGTGTATAACGATGTGTGGATTTGGTCTGAACTTTTGATTGGACTGCGACCTCTAGGACGTTTCTTTTCAATCTTGCCATTTACCATTAGCTGCTGTTCGAGGTTGTGTCCATCCTTTCTGTCAATGTGACTGAAGAACTCCAAAATTCTACGAAGGCAGATCGTGGACAGTGTGATCTTTATGCTTAGTTCGCGGAGGATAGTCTCGTTGGAGCAAAAGGCTGTCCGAGGGATTTGCAAACTCTTCCTCCAGCACCACATCTCAAAAGTATCTATGCGAACACGGTTGACCTTCTTTAGAGTTCACGTTTAGGACCCGTAACTGAAGATTGATACCAGGGAGTTTACTAGTTTCATTTCCGTCTAAATTGAAATATTTCGGTCTCGCCATATTTTCTTTCGAAGCCTGCAATGATGATGATGATGATGAAATTCTCTGCAGTTGACTCTGCAGGACATTGCATTCTTGGCCATCTTTGTACGTCACCCAATATCCTTCTCGCTGGACCCTGTCTTGCTGATATTGGTGCCCAGTATATGAAAACCCTTACAGTTTCCATTGATAGAGCAGTAAAGCACCTGTAAAATTGAATTTAACGGGTAGTATTTCCATGTTATAAAAATAGAACAAAATATAGAAAATGAGACCATTCCTCACGCTCTCGCGATGATTTTCGAACCTTATCTCGTATACTCTTATATTCTGTTTAATTCAACGAATAAATAAAATCAAACTAATAATAAAAAGTCAGGTTTAATAGCAATATAATAAACCTAATTCGAAGATATGTGTCCGGTATTCTATATATTTTGTTTATAAATCCGTATTCTGTCTTAATATTGTTACGAGCTGCGGTTCAGGGATAAATTATTTAAACAGCAAACTTTAATTAATCACACTTTATTACAAAAACACTTCTTGAACAATTCTATTACTTCGAACTATTTTCCTTTTCCAATCGCTCTGTGTCGCTTCCAAATCGTAACTGCCTCACGACGATTTTTTTTTTTTTTTTTTTTTTTTTTTTTTTTTTTTTTAATACGTGGCGTCTCACAGATAGACCAAAGTGGCCTGCGTCTGTTTAACCGGGCTTCCCTGTGGAGACTAATCTAGTTAGCCTCCAGCCAGGCTTCAAGTTTACTAAACCTAAGCGATAACGCCTGAGGGCTACCCCAGTTGGGGTCGAACCTCGGCTCAGGGCTTCGCTGGGGGGGACAACAACTAAGGCTGGATCTTAATAAGGGTGATTCTACCATCCGTTCGGAAAAGCCTACGTGGAGAAGAACGGACAAGAAACTCCAATTAATTATCTAACTAGCTTTTAACTACTGCACAGCATTCGCGGGCTGGCTTGTATAACTTGATAGGGGCGTCGCGACGGGCCTCGACGGCGAGGCCGGAACGAATGCGGTCGTTGTGTGTATTCTACGTGTTATACGAATGTTCGTACTAGATACGAACCCATTGACCGTCCTTGTAGACAAGTCTATCAAGTTCCCTAGTAATGCTTTCGTACCTTTGGAACATGGCACTGCATTGAACGGGATCGAAGGTACCTGCATTCCGGATTTCTGCATCCAGAGCGCGGGCTTCAGGGGTCATCCAGATGGAGTACGCGCTGATTATATTAGCAGCTACGCACAGGTATGACTCTTGCCTTTTTGGGGCGACAGGGGGAGGGCACTTGGCGGCGACGGTGGTGGGAGCCACCTTGCGGCTTTGTGCGGGCATGGGGGCAGCCGGGGTCGCTGGGACCGGGACTGGAATTGGCGCTGCGATGGGGTGGTCCATCAGCGCTGGTATGGTTGGAGTCGGCTGAGGAGCCACGCTTTGGTGGTTCAGCTTCTCCCATGGAGAGGTTCTCTGTGGGGCGAGTCTGGAGGGGACTTGTGAGGTGGGAAGCCTCGAGGTGGAAGTGGGGGCTTCGCGTTGTGAGCGTTCGTTGGAGCGCTTATTAGCTTTAGGAGCTAATTTTGGAGCTTTTGGGCAGCCTCGGTAGTTAGCCGGGTGCCCGACTTGGCCACAGAGCACGCAGCTGGGAGGCTCCGTGCATTCTGCGCGGTCTTTGGGACGGGGACAGTCCTTAGTGCCATGCTCTCCCAAGCACTTGACGCACCTGGGAGTGGCGTAGCAATGAGTCTGTGAATGACCGTATAGTTGGCAGCGGTGACACTGACCAACGAGGTGGGGACGGTAAGGTTTTTCAATAGATATGCCCGACAGGGAGCACACCGTTTTGACATTGAAGATGGGGTTGTAGCCTCCGGTGTTGCTACAAACGACAAGTACCATGTCGTACTGTTCGCCGCCTCTTGCTTTATGCAAGCGGAAGACGTTGGTGACAGGTACTTTTTGGGAAATTAGGTCACTTTTGACTTCTTCCGTCGGGATTTCCTTCGGAATTCGTCTAATGACAACTCTGATGGGCTTATCCTCTGGGAGAGAATATGTATGGAAGGAGATATTGCTTCCTTTTAATAGACGGGTTAGATCACGGTAATCTTTAGCCGTGGAAACCTGGATTCTGATGCCCTGTTGGCATGCAGTTGCCTTGGAGTAGTTTATCTTACGCACGGCACAGGCGTTAGATACATCGTTCCACTTGGCTTTATCCTGAAGATAAATAGGTGGAGGAAGAGATGGCTTTTTGGTGGAAGCTATAACCATGGGGCTGGGAGAGCGGTTAACACTCTGAGAAGCGTTATCTGGGACAGGGGAGGGTTGCCTGTTGGCCGAGGCCGGAGGCGAAGGTGACTGTTGGGAGGTTACCGGCTTTTTGGCCTTGGTAGCGTGAGAGGGACTCTTCCTCTTCTTTCGCTTACCTCCGGAGCATACTATGGATTCACTATCGGTGGAGACAGTGTCATAGTCTTCTGATTTATCTTGGTCATCAGGGGCATCAGGGGCATTTGGGTCATCGGGGTTAGCAACTGACTCGTTGGTCTGTTCAGCAACATGTGCTTCCCATTCCTCGTCAGTGCTGAGGGCTGCTTCCGTCTCCATGGGAGAATCGTACTCATCATCGTCGTTATAAGATGATTTGGACTTAAGCTTGGACCTAAGATTCATCCTGAACTTAGAGGTTAGTCTGGCTTGGGTTCTAGGAGAGATGGGATCTCTCCGTGACCGCTGAGAGGTTGGCTCGGGGGCCGGCGTTGGGGGATTGATGGGGCTGAGATTCCTCATGGATTTCTCAGAGTTGGTCTTGGTGGCCTGGGCATCGCCCTGAGATAGGGTGGGCGACCTAGGCCCGGAAGTCGGCCTGTCATGAGGGGAGGGCGGCCTTGGCGAGTCCTGGATTATGCCTGGCGCGAGGGCCTTGCTTGTTCCAGGGGCCTCAGACGAGCCCGAATCGGGCGAAGGGGAAGCGAGTACCTGTTCAAAGGCCTCACTGTACTTGGCTTTAATACGAGGGTCCTTCAGGAGGGTATCCCGAATGAAACTTACTAGTAGCTCTACTGAAGGCATCGCTACTACTGGGGGAATCTTCCCCGGGTGGATGGGCCCGGGGATGTGTGCAATCCTACCCTCCCAGTCGGGTGAGACTGGGAGGTGTGTCCCTGGTGAGCCCTAAGCTTGTAACCTGCCACCAATCTTATTGGGTGACAGGGCCCTATGTACCGGTAGACCCACCGAAGGTGGGCCACCCACCTCTGTGTACAAAAGGTCTGGCACGTCGGGGTACCCGACCGTGCCAGGTGAATTGCTGTGGAACAGAGACAGGAGTTGGCTAGGCTATCTACCAAGGCCAACTATCCTGCTCCCGACTCCAACTGACTGCCGTGCCCTGAAGGGGCTTGGCGGGTGTGTGGGGCAACACCCCAGCTGGCTTCGTTAACACCGTTAGGTTTCCGCCAGGGACCACTAAGTCGTGGTTTTTACCCAGAAGGGGCCAAACGCGATCTGTTTGAAGAAATAGGTGTCGTTTCCTACCCTGAAAAGGGCCGGAGCGGACGATCGCCGAAGCGATCTCTTGCGGGCGGAGTGCGGCGTGCAGGGGCGCGACGACCGCAGTGACGTCACGCAGAGGCGCGACGAGGAGAGTGGGGGTGCTTGAGCGCGCGGTGGGGCGGCGAGCTGCGGAGCGGCAGCGAGACGTCCGCACGGAGCGATGGCTGGCGAAGAGTCTGCCTCACGACGAACCCGACCGCTTTTTATATAGCATGGAAGATGTTTCAAGAACGTTACATACTGTTCTAGATACTTCGAGAATCTTCCAGAACAATCGACATTCGAACTCATTGTTCCCGAAGCGACTAGAAACTTCCAGAATGTTCGAGCCGAAATTCTATGGCGTTGGCGTATCTTGTAACTTTTCATACATAATTGCTTTTTTAACAGTATACGTATTGTGTAGGTACCTACTGTTGTTCAAGTGTTAAGTCATAAGTGTACATTATATTTACTACATAATTATGTACAAACTTACATAAATTTATTTAATCACAATTTTTTTCACTCATAATCACACTAGGGGTCTTTAAGTCAAGAGTGAATAGGTTACTTCTAGGCAAGCGTGTTACGCCGTCGACCATATCATCACTTACCATCAGGTGAGATAGTGGTAAAGCGCGAGCCTATTGAAAAAAAAAAATGTTATAATTTTATCGGTATGTACTTCTTTTTAGCATGTCTATGACACTCTTCTTAGTTAAATCCCTGTCTGGGCCAGTATTCGGCCAGTACCGTACTCAGTATAACTACATACAGTTTTGCCTGAATTTAGTTGAGTAGAAGTGGCCTGGTGGTAAGGGCCCCGACTTATGTTTCGTAGGTTGTGGGTTAGTACACTGTGTAATTAATTTCATTACCACTGCTATAAAAATGGTGAAGGAAAACAACGTGAGGAGACCAGCATGTCCTAAAACCAAAAATTAGAAGACATGTGACATCCACCAACTCGCACTGGGCCCGCGTGATGGATTAAGGCCTATTCCTTCGCAAAGGGGCCGGAGGCCCGTGTCCCAGCAGTGGGAACGTTAAAAGACTGATGTTGGGTATGTAGTTGACGCGTGTGTCACGCCCCATACCCACACTCGTGTGTTCTTGTGACAGGTGTTCGATCTGGTGCGCTCCAGGAAGCCCCGCTTCGCCAACAGGATAGTGCCGGTGCAGGGCGACGTGGCCGACGTTAGACTTGGCCTCAGCGACAAAGACTGGGTCGCAATCACGGCAGAGGTAAATATGAAGTTCTACGTTTTCGTAGCTGTGGTAAATATGAAATAACCTAAAAGGTTTACTAAATTCGACATTTAATCGCAACATTGGGGTCAGTTTTTTTCTCTGTCGAATTGTCATCTTATCGGACTGTGACGTTCGACTCTTGCTATTGGCTCACGAGGAGAACGTGGGGCGCCTGCGGGTAGCGTGAGTGGGGTCGTTTGACACGGACTATAAGAGAACAGAGAACATGCAACTACGCACACACTTTTGCACTATAATATTTCCTTTGCCGATGGCTAGGCTTCGTTAAGATTGGCTTTGGCCGCCGTTTGGCAAACTAGTCCACAGCTCACCTTAGGCTCTATTCTTGAGACATTCTATCAACGAAACATTGATAATGATGATCAATCCCTTACATTCTGGATTCCGACTAACATGGTTATGGTTGAAATGCCAGAATGCCAGCGCTGACATCGAATGACACGTGTGACAGTGCCTCTGATAGAAAAGTTACCGTCACCTATATACATCTGCAATACTAGACACATCACAAGTCTTTTGCTATCCCAGAGACTATTCTGAAATGGTGCTATGTTGAGGTCAGTTTCCAATCTAACCGGATGCAGATGAAGCTCAGTATGTTACAATGGAGCGACTCCCGGTCTTACTTTTTCAACTCAGTCACTGGGCTGAGTTACTAAAGCCGAAATATTTCATGTGTCTATGTAACTACACCGGTAACCATTTCTTTCAAACCGGATCCCTAATTTGGAAAAAATAACTCAGCAGGTAGCAGACGTATGTACGGCGTTGCATTCTCATTAAAAGTTTTGGGCATCATTTTATTGTGCGTAGGTGCAGCTAAGGAGTGGACTTCCCTGCCAGAATCTGTACTTCCTGATAGCTAAAACCGGGGAGGTCTATACTTACGTCAAGACGTAAAAGTATATATTTAAGATTACTTCTAGACAAGCGTGCTTCACTGTCGACTACATTATCGCTTAAGTGAGATGGGGTTGGTTAGGGTTGAAAGTGCGTGATCAGTTGAAATGGTGGTCACACCCAACCCTATCAACAATAAAAACCTGGTAACCATTAAATCTATACTTTTCAGGTTGACATGGTGATCCACATGGCCGCCACGATCAGGTTCGACGAGTTGCTGCATGTCGCTACACTGACCAACGTCCGCGGCACCAGTGAGACTGTCAAGCTGGCCAAGGAATGTACCAAACTGAGGTGAGCTTCACGTACTCTCCCCAGCTACCTCTAATAATATTTATTAGAAGAAAAAAGCCAAGCATGTCCCATACCTTTAAAAAAACAAAACCAATAAAAGGAACTAAGAACAAACATTAATTTCTGTATGTTTCAAAAAAGAACGTCGCTGATGCCGCGCCATATTGTTACGTTAGCAGCTGTCAAAGCTAGCGATTTTGGTAGACAGAGCAAAAAATATTTTTGAAATAATAAGAGTATCTACATAATTATAAACGGTTTGAAATTTTATTGTAATACCTACTAGGATTTTTCCAGCGAATTTGCCCGTTTTAATGTCGAAAATTATCTCAAGGGAACTTATTCCCGATATAATAAGTCCTATCTGCTATTCCAGGCTATAATCTATTACTATGTGCCAAATTTCATCCAGATCCAATCAGTAGTTTTTGCGACAAAAAATAAAAAATATACAAACATACACTCACAAACTTTCGCCTTTATAATATAACTGTGATTATGTTGCAGTCGAGTTTTTTGCAAGTGGTATGTATTTTTGTTACCACCTCTTAAAACCCTTTATTTTGATTCCCCACAAGAAGGAATAGGAAGAAAAAAAAATAGCCCAAAATGGCACTACATGGGGCCCAAATACTAATTATTTAATAATTTTAATACATCGTACCGGCTTGGCAGTGCAGGATCGAACGTCGTATTGGTGAGGCCAGAGCACTCATTGGCTAACTAATTTATTTCAGGGAGGGAAATACTCGCTCAAGAGTGATGCGCTTTGTGAGACGGGCGTTTTTGTTGTCACAGAGCGCATCGACTTCCTGAAACAAAAAGTGTGTGCATGGGCCAACCGTATCCGTAGGTATAGAATGACATGAATGAAAAAGACGAATGGAGCGATACACCCAGAATCGCACATTCCAAAGAAATGAAAGTTGGGTTTACCGGGCTTGGGAGCGACCCGACCAAGGTGTGACTGATACGCGCCTGCCGGATGATGATGCCATGTTCACATTTTGGCGTAGCATCTGCTCAGTGCCTGTCAGTCACACCGAAGGAGAATGCACTCGGGATGTCGAGCGAGCGTGTGATCCAATACAAGAAATGGGGGCTATCACGATCAGCCCCCAAGATGTAGTCCGTGCAGTCCGTCCGTTGTCGAACTGGAAATCTCCAGGGCCGGACGGGCTGCACAACTTCTGGATAAAATGGCTACAAAGGTCGCACGCTCGTTTGGCATCTCAGTACCAGGCAGCCTTAGTCTGGTTCGCTACCCAAGTTCCTTACAACAGGAATAACCCACCTGCTCCACAAGTCTGGTATTACATGTTTACTGACAGTCTATAAGATTCTTACATCCATTTTGAGAGTTAAAATTAATAAACACGTCGATAATAACTCCATCATATCGGCCTCTCAGAATGTATGTAGGAACGGGTCCCGCGGTAGTCAGGAGCTACTCCTCATATATGGCCATTAGCCAACAGGTTCGGCGTTCCCGAAAGGATCTGTCGACATGTTGGATAGATTATAAGAAGGCCTATGACTCGGTGCCTCATACATGGCTCATGAGGGACCTGAAGTTCTTCGCCCCCAACAATCTTCAACTGATGGAGCTACTAAAAGTAACTGAAACTTTTAGTAGCGCCATCAGGATGGAGTTTAGTGTGGACAAATGTGCGGTCATGCATGTAAAGAGAGGGATTTTTAAAAAGAGGGGACTGGCGGATTCCATAAACCTGAGATTCCTCTCTCCAAACGAAACCTATAAGTATTTGGGTATGTCGGCAGCGTTAGGTATCAGCACTACTGACATGAAGCAATCATTGAAGGAGCGCTTCTTTGGCCGCCTGAAGAAGATATTCAATAGCCTTCTTTCGGGCGGAAACAAGCGCGCACTTCAACGGTTGAGTCATGCCGATATTGATGTACTCTTTCGGCATACTCAAATGCACTCAAACGGAACTTGACGCCCTGGATAGGCGGGTCCGTACACTGCTGACTGCATATCGAATGCATCACTCACGATCATCGTTCATGAGATTGTATATCCTGGGGAAGTGTGGAGGCCGAGGCTTTTTAAATGCCAAAAACCTCCACAACCGCGAGATATGCAATCTCAGGGAATACTTTCTAAACACTGACGTGGGTATGCATCGAGATGTAGTAGCAGTGGACAAGGGACCGCCCGGTTGAATTGATCCGCCACATTATCTTTGGTTGTTCTCGTCTAGCTAACGAAGAGTACTTGCATAGGCACAACCTTGTAGCCAGGATTATCCATCAGCAACTTGCTCTGAAATACACTCTTGTGGCATCGGAGGTACCGTACCATACCTGTAGGTATGTGCCCGACCCAGTTCTCGATAATGGCTGTATCACATTGTACTGGGATCGGTCCATTATCACTGACAGGACTATTGTAGCCAATAAGCCTGATATTGTGGTGGTGGACCGAATCGAAAGCAGTGCAATGATTGTTGATATTACCGTCCCGCATGACGGGCACCTCGTGAAAGCCGAGAAAGATAAGCAAATCAAGTATCTTGACTTGGCTTGCGAGGTTGTTTACATGTGGGATGTGGACACAGCGATCATTGTCGTGTCGGCCAATGGCTTAATAGCCACGAGCCTCGACCAACACCTTAGGAGGCTCTCGTTAGGCGGCTGGGTTATGATCCAGAAAGCAGTATTGCTGGAGACGTCTCGTATTGTTAGGAGGTTCCTCTCTCTGGAGCCCTGACCGCCGGTATCTTGGACCCTGTTCCCGATACCGGTGAGCCCCTATTTTTTATATTTTTAAATATTTTTTTAATTTTGTATGTTTTATAAAAATATTTGAAAATGTATTTAATAAGAAATTGGTTATATAAAGGACATAATAATAATAGCTTGGACCCTGTTCCCTATATTAGATACCGGTGGGCGGTGTATTTTTAAATGTTTTTTATTTTGTTTTTATAGAATAATATTTTAAAATGTATAAGTATGTATATATAATAAATAAATGAAAAAATAATAATAATAAACTTATTTGTTAGAATATTGTTGTTGTTACACTTAATATAATGTCCATAATATTCTGCTGTTTCCAGCGTACAAATATTTCAAGGAATTAAAATTTTCAATTAACCATACAATGTCGAGAATAAGGAAAATGTTAACTGCTTTCAAATACAATATTCATGGATTATTAATTAAATGTCCAGAATGATTAAATACAATGTCAAGTGTTATTAGATGGAATGTCAAGAATAATTCAATACAGTGCCAAGGGTTATTCATTATAATGCCAAATCATTATAATGGCAATGATTAAACACAATGAAGAGAAAAAAAAACAATACAATGTCATAGAAATGAAATTCAATTCAATTATTATGAGGTAAGTCGTCGTCTAATTTAAATTTTGAAACAAATTTTCCATTTAAAAATTCATTAGTTGAGTAGTAACACTTTTGCAACAGTAAGTCGAATAGTTTATTTTTAAATGTCATAAGGTTAAGACTTTTAAAAACATTAGGTAATTTATTATAAATTTGGATTGACGTACAGTAAACATTATTTGAAAATTGTTTAATTCTTTGTTGGGGTGCACATAATTTGTGGATATTTCGACTTTTCCTTATAACAAAATCATTGTGTGCTTTAAATAAAGCTAAGTTTTTACGTACAAAGATACAGAGTTCGGATATAAATATAAAGAGAGGAGTGGCAATATTTTTATTTTTTTAAAGATTGGGACGCAGCTTTGTAATGGTTGGGCTTTAGTCATTGATCGAATAAATTTCTTTTGGGCTCGGAATGCTTTAATAATAACCATAGAATTTCCCCATATAATGATGCCGTAGCGGAGAATTGATGCTTCGTAACCATGATAAGCATAAAGTGCTGCATTGATACCAGCTACACAAGTTATTCGGTTTAAGACAAATACAAATCTTTGCAGCTTAGTGCATAATTTGTCAATGTGTACTTTCCAGTTGCAATATTTATCTTATGTTACTCCCAAAAAAGTAGCTCTTTCAACCTCTTCTATAGCGTTATTTGCATATCTAATTTCCAATTGTTGACGTTTGCTATTGTAAGTTTGGAACTGCATAAGTTTGGTTTTACCACAATAGATCCCAATGGGTCGAAGTGTCCGAGTCATTTCTCGGCCGCTCCACAAGATAAGATAAGATACTAATATTGACATGTAAATTGTTGTCTTTTAGCCATTCTATTATTTTGTTTAACGCGTAATTAATCTTTTTGTCGTATATGGTGATATTGTTATGGGTGAGTTCAATACTAAGAGTTGTATCGTCGGCGTACAGAATGCAAGAATATGGGGTTACGTTACCTTAAAAACAGAAAGTGCTAATAATTTTGTTAAACTAATAAACACTGTAACAGATTATGATACAAATGGAATGCACTGATCAATACCCGAGTATCAACTCAAAAGAGTTCAAAACATTTTTAAACGAAAAATTAATACCAATGATCTGGGATCCCTTCTTTTCGCATAATGTTCTTTGTCCTAATATACTTCGGCATAACGATATTGGCACAATTTGTTTTTGCATAATAATACTTCGGCATAATTTTTTTAGGCATACATTTTATGTTGGCATAATCATCTTAAAGACTAATTTGTTTTGGCATAAATTTGATTCGCATAACGTTAGTAGGCCTAATGACTATTAGCATAATAATATTTAGGCATACAATTAATATAAATAACAAATACAATTTTCATGCAAATGATTTATTGTACATAACATTATGTAACTTAAACGATTTTTATTTCAGTTACATAATGTTATGATATTTATAACTTTTATCTGAAGAATATATTAGATGTTTTGACAGTTTTTGTATAAAAAAATATGTCAATCAGTTAACTTCTATTATGCGAAATAAATATGGCGGTTATTCCTCAGATAGAAGTTCTGAACTGATTGAAACAGTGGTCCTTAATTATGTATAATTATTTATTTTAGGTGTATATTTTTAGCAATTGCTTGTAAATATGCTAGTTTAGAAGTATACTCATCTTTTTTACTAATAATTTTTTCAATTGTTTTGGTTTTGTCCGTGTATTTTTTATTTTTTTTTTGATATAAGTGATGTTCCGACATCCAGTTTATCTATTCCAATGGTTTGATGTTTTATTTCTTGAACGACCTTTTTTGCCAAAAAATAAAATCCAGGATGGTGTTTTCCCACAAAATGTGCAAATCTATTGTGCCATGCCTCTGCATGATTTTGTGTCCTAGGTCTATTTTCCTTTTCTAGTAGATACGTACTCCAGACTTTGGGTGGAAATAGTGGTGGTGAACTTTTAGTGCCCCATACATAATTCTGATCAAACCAATTTGCTATAGTTTCTGTAACAATTAAATAATATTGTTGGGTAAAAATTTAATATGATGTGCAACAAAAGTTAGTGACAGAACCGAATTGCTGCAAAACCGACTCTACGTAGTCTTGTTTGTCCTACCCCTAGAGTGTAATTTAAATCGCGTAGGCGCGTAGGGGCGAGGCGGCCCACGGGCTGAGGAGCAGGCGGCTGCGAGCGAGGCGCCGCGGCTGAGGCTGGCCGGCGAAGCCGGCCAACAAGCCGAAGCTGCGGTGGTGAGCGAAAGCCGTCTGCGACGATTAGCACGCGTGGGGCCGCCGGAGGCCCGCAGCGCCGGAGCCGAGACAGAAACCCTGCCTGCTGCATGTTGCCTGCTCGCTTGAATGCTGCATGCTGTATGCTTGCTTGCATGCTGCATGCTTGATTGCATGCTGCATGCTTGCTGCATGCTTGCTTGCATGCTTGCTTGCATGCTTGCTTGCATGCTTGCTTGCATGCTTGCTTGCATGCTATATGTGTAAATAAATTTATGCTTTAGGATATTATGCTTAAAAAAGTTATGCTTTAGAACTTTATGCTTAATAAATTTATGCTTTAGAATATTATGCTTAATCATTATTATGGTTAGAGAAATTATGCTTAAAAAAATTATGCGTAAGCTGTTATGCGTAATTATATTATGCGAAAATGTAATTATGCCAAACAAAATTATGCTTAGATATAATATTAGGTCTTAAAATTTTATGCAAATGGATAGGGAACCCAATGATCTTTACTGCAGTAAAACAAAATCAATCAAAATCAAACACTTGTAAACAAAATCAGATGTAAAATAAACGAAAAATGTAATCAAATAGCATGGACGACCATTGCTCATAACTGTGTGGATAAATATGTGTTTATTTATTTATACAGAACGTACAGTTACTAGCTTGGACCAACATAACCTTTAACTTTTAAATAAAACCGATATTATGTGTCGAGAGCGAAAACATACAGCATTATTTATGAAGAAACTGTATATACTTAGCCTGATTTGCGCGGTCAATATTACGGATACTTTAGTATAGCTTAAGAATACCAGATGGCGTAAGTATCGCCAACGTTGTATTTACTCTGTGCCAGCTAGGACGCGGGAACCGCTGTCACTTTTTAACCGACTTACCAAAAAGGAGGAGGTTCTATGTTCGACTTCTTGTATGTTTTTTTTGTTTATGTTCACCGATATCTCCGTCAATTGTGGACCGATTTTGAAAATTCTTTTTTTTTTGTTAGAATATGTTTCGAAATTGGTCCCATTTTAATTTGGTGAAGATCTGATGAAGAACTTCGGAGATATACCTACAGCAGAACTCTTCAATAAATGACAGCAAATCTCTCGGGATTGCTGCAACCGCGAGACTGTTTATTGTTTATTCCATTTTATAACATAACATCACGCCAGTACGCTCTAAAGGGGTACGCAGAACTGTACAGTTTACCTTGATACACTCTCATGTCGGTTCCAATAAACTCTAGATATCTACGATACCCCTTTTTTATTGATTTAACAATAGCTTATTTCTACTCGCCTGCACTAACTGTGCATAAGAAAGTAAAGGATAAAATTCGAAATTATGCGAACGAAGTCGCTGGCGGAGTTCTAGTTTATATATAAGTATTTCTATTTGATTAAGCCTAAATAGTTTTTCTAGGGCCCCAGTTTATTTTAGTATCAAGACCTATGGTTACCTAGCTACGCCTTTAGGTTGAAGTTCTTGAATTTGTCCCAATGCGAGGCGTTTTCGTTCCGATGCTGATTAGTGTGCATTGCAGTAGGGAATTTTATACGAAACTACCGAAAACCTCGAGGAAATAAAGTTAGTAACCAGCCTTGGATTTGTTTGTAGTCTATGCTGATACGTGAGTGCAACGCACCCACTGTTTGCCTACGTGGGTCCTAGAGCCCCCAAACACCCACGGAGTTGATTCCTCTGGTTAACACTAGGAGGTGTTTGCTATTTTTGCAATAACCACCTTCCTTCCTTTCTTCTTTGCCTTCCTATTTGTGCAGCATGGTAGCACCTCTTTTTTTATAAAACCTAAGCTTAACAATTGAACGTTCCAGAAACTTCGTTTATGTGTCGACGGCGTATACACACGCGTCGCTCGAGCGCGTGGGGAGGGAGGTACGCGAAGAGTTCTACCCAGTGCCCGTTCCACCAAGCATCATGATAGCCATGGCCGAGCAGATGGAACACGACAGGTTCAACAACATTACTCCAGGGTAAGAATTTACCAGACATTCAAGCTGGATCAGCCATATTTGCTGTTGATCTAGGGATCGCAAATCGGTTTACTTAAGGGTCAGCTGATGGATTAGGTCCATTCGCTAACACAGAGAGGAGGCCTGTCTCCCAGCAGTGGGAACATTAAAAGGCTGATGATGATGATGAAGGGTCAGCTAGACGCGATTCGTCCTTTAACCTTTTGCATTGTGCGTATCGATGTCGCTGAACGCAACTTTTTAATCGATTAATAGTGTACACTCACAGAAGTACCTACACAGTCAGTAAGTGGTTCAAATTTTATATGGCTATGTAAGAATTGAACCACAACTGTATAGCTGAATGTTTTTTATCCCTAGGTTGATCAAGGGCTGGCCCAACACGTACACGTTCACGAAGGCAGTCGCCGAGGAGGTGGTGCGCGCCAGCGCCGCTGACCTACCCGTCTGCATCGTCAGACCACCCATTGGTGAGCTAACTAAGCGGAACCGCCCTGCAATTTTCGCCCGCTATCTGGCAAATTGCAGTAAGGAGATTAACACCGGCCAAGTGCGAGTCTGATTGTCGCACAGAGGGTTCCGTATAAAAAGCCATATTTACAAAAATAAATAGGTAACATTACTAACGTTCATAAACAATGAAAGCACTGAACATTGTTCTAACGAAG
This sequence comes from Orthosia gracilis, assembly GCA_947562075.1. Taxonomy (NCBI): domain Eukaryota; kingdom Metazoa; phylum Arthropoda; class Insecta; order Lepidoptera; family Noctuidae; genus Orthosia; species Orthosia gracilis. Next base: position 10,896,258 of record OX387267.1, read on the forward strand.
GGGCAAAACTAACTTTACCGTTCGAAAACCGTTGCCCCCATCATATCTTATCTTGTGGAGGGGCCGAGAAATAACTCGGACACTTCGACTCATTAGGATCTATTGTGCTTCCCTAGATAACCCATTTCTCCCCAATCTTCAACGAGACTAGGAGATGTGAGTCTTCTAGTTTTCGATATCCAACCCCTAGGAGACTCATTCGCTTACCAGCCAGTCCTCCGCATGTGCACAGAAGATGCTCCAGGCGTTCTGTATGTTCCCCACACAACCTGCACATGGGTGTTGCGGTTAGACCCATCTCAAGATTATGTCGTTGGTTCCAAAGTGCCCAGTAAAGGCCCCAAGCAGGTAGCGGATTTGCCTCCTGCTCATATTCAAAATGCATTTCCGTGCTTTGAACGTAGAGCCCAGGAATTTCTTGGAGTGTTGCAGACCGATATTGGACAGCCAATGTTTCGTTGTCTATGATCTGCAAACTCCCTAAATGTGGCTTTTACGAGACACGTCGAAATGTCTACACGTGGTTGCTGAGCTGGTGGTTCATTTGCTGAGCCCTCTCTTGCCAGTTCATCTGTCACTTTGTTACCATAGATTCCTTTGTGCCCAGGGACCCACATCAGTCTTACTTTGTTATGCTTACCAAGCTTGTTTAGAATTTGGATAGCATCCAGAATAAGTTCGGAGTCCACTTTGTAGGATGCCATGGCTTTAATTGCATCTGATTTCGCACCATTGAATGCGACAGTAATGAGTTGTCTAAACACATTTATGTAAAGAAAAGTGAACTAACTATTTTTTCACAGAACATTAGAAGCATTTATTGTAACTTTGATGATGTTTTATTGACATTATCTACATTTAACTTTGAAACCGATATCATAATATTTACAGAATGTAGGTTAAATTCTAATAAACCTATTCCTCAACTTGACAATTACATTTCATATATGACTTCAAGTCAGTTAAACCAAAATTATAATATTATTATGTGAAGAGTACACTCGAAAATCAGGTTACAGAAATATTACTATCTCAGACCTCCTGTCTAAGCCTGGAAATATCGAATAACGTCATTCTCTGTATTTACCGATCACCTTCAAACTCAAATACTGACGGTTTTGTCAGTTCGCTTAACAATCATTTGGAGACCATGGGGGTGACCACAAGCTCTTAGAGTAAGGTTATTTTGATATCGCGTAAGTGACAGATGTACATAAGTCATATAAATCTGTCCCTTACACACACTCAAAATAGCCTCATTCTAAGAGCTTATGGTCACCCCCCAGAACACCAAATAAAAACATTATTGTGGCAGGAGACATAAACATTAATATTATACCTAAATTAACTGAGCAGTCCAATGAACTGAAAAATAGAATGAATTACCTAAACATGTTGTCTTTACATGGTATCCTTCCAGGGCATCTATTGCCTACGAGAGACAAATCATGCCTGGACCACTTCATGTTTAAAGTAAATAAGAAAAAGTTTTCATCCATTATTGCTATCCTTAATACCACAGTAACTGACCATTTCACAACAATATATTTCTCTTGCGCAATCAATACTGATATACTGTATTCCTAACTGGGGTGGGGCAGCAAAATCTAAATTCATCCAATTGGAGCGAGCGCAACGTGCCCTGCTCAAAATAATGCATTTTAAAAAGATGAGATATTCTACAGAGAACCTCTACAAACTTAGTGATGTATTGTCAGTTAGAAAACTATTCATTACTCAAATCATTTTAAAAAAGCACAAAACCATACCTTACAATGTTGACATACATTCTAAAAGAAGAAAACACAATATAGTTCAAATACCTAAAACCAAGAACAAATTCGGATCTATGCAATTTAGAAAACTTTCAGCTCAATTATATAACAAAATAAATAAAGAAATTTTCGTATATGCAAAACCTTATCATCAATATATAAAAAAAATGATTGACTGGATAAAACCACTGTCATATGACTCTTCTACAAAACGTAACTTAATACAAGTAGGCGACCCACTCCGACACTACAGATACAGATACTCTCCCATACCCACACGAACATTCACACACCCATACACACTCAACCGCACATCCATAACACTCATGTATACTCAACAACACATATACACTCATGCACACACGCACACACGTTCACATAATTATTTTTTGTTTTACTACATCCTTGTACTGCTTTTATTGTGTTTTAAGTAAGTACCTACTGTTGTGAAGGAGCGGAGTCTTTAAATACAGGCATTATTTGCTTAAATGAAGACTCCAAACCCAAAATTGTTTGTGTATAACTTTTGGACACAATAAACGTTTATTATTATTATTATTAATTGCAGCCTGATTGTCACTAAGAATATAAATGGATTAACCTCTGGTTCCTCTATCTATATTCTCTTGAGCACAGGTTATTATGGTATATTTTTCTGCTTGGAATACAGTTGCCATCTTCTCTAAGCTTTTGCTACATTTGTAACCTTTTGCGTATATTCCCGCTCCTGTATTGATTCCATTTTGAATCCATCAGTGCACCACACCAGACTATCTTGTTCTGGTGGATCGAGTCCCTTCGCACAGTCCTCAATTGTTGGGATTTGGACCTTGTAAGACCTTTCAAACACAAATATAGTTTGCATTTTATCGGATATCATGTTTATTAACCGATGCAGGTCTTCATTTCTATCGAATTTTGTAGGCTTAGTCTTTGACTTAGAGGAATCCCATAATCCAGCAACAGGAAGACGATGTAATATCTTCCGTGCCTCGAGATCAACCATCATATGCAGACGCTGTGGCAGCGATTGACCTTAATATCCCTCATATTAAGGTTTCTCTCAATCGCTACTTACTTGGGTTTTATCTGCTATGGGGTGCCTGTTTGGGCTGATAGGGCCTCAATACATGTCATACCTCGTTAGCATGCTAGAATATCCAGAATTTTTTTTCCTGGCTTTTGCATCATTAAAGGCCTGTCGTGTTTCCTGACGTATTTTAGTTCAGGAGTCCACCATGGTGCCTTTTTGTAAAAGGCCTTTTCCTCTGGGAAATTATCTTCCCATGCATCGATGGTGCCTGCTTTGATTCTGTCCGTTTCAAATTCTATATCCAGTGTGGAATTAACTCAGTCCGGTCTCGACCGTGAACACGAGCGCAAGCAAGAGTACGCTCCTCTGTTACGCGACAATGGATAACGTATCTAAAAAAGTTAAATGTGCTAGTTGTAACATCGTGATATGTGAGGTATTGGCGTTTGTCCAAAATAAACTGGATGTGATGGACGAACAAAGCCTCGTGCAAATATGTGAGAGTGCTTTTAGTACAGTGGACATCAAATTAGCTAAGTCGTTACTCTTTGAATCGTTGAGCAAGCGTCCAACGACAAGAAAGCGGCAAGGAAAAACCTTACGGGACTTGGAAGACATCATTTGTTTATTTAAGGAGACGGATCCTGAAGAAATTCCAATTTTTGTGGCTAAACAATTAGAAAAGTTACCACCAGTAACATTCGATCATATTGATGTTACCGTGCTGCTGGAGAAAACTGTACAAGATTTTCAACATCGGTACGCTACCAAAAGTGAACTAAATGATCGGATTAACCAATATTATAAAACAACGTCATTTATAAATGAAGAGAGAAATGTAAACACGCAAAGGGGGGTAGGTCGATTTAAACTATTCGACAGCGGACCGATGGCACTACCCACACTATGTAGTGATGAATCAGAGGTCGAACGAAATATCTCTGCGAACTATCCTTCTCTTTCCCCCGAGCACCAGCTGTCGCATGCGTCATCGCCGCTGCCGCCTGCGCCGGCGCCAGCGGGCGAGACGAATATAGGTGTGAATGAGACAGCTAGATGCGCACTATCTGATAAGGAAGAACTGCAGAATACATACTGTGCGCCGCAATCTCTGGCGTTGACTAATGAATTGACTAGCGAATCGGCTTATCTATGTAAACAAACAAATGTTACAACTGAGAAGCGTCCGTCGTTTTCTGAGGTAATTCAGAGGGATGGTGAATGGAAGAAAGTAAACAGTGATGGTGAATGGACTGTGGTGCAGAAGCGGAAAAATAAAAACCGATTTATAAGTCAAAGAGGCAGTGCGGTTGTTAATGTTGAGGAGAACTGTGTACAGTTTAGAGCAGCGGACACGAAAGTGCCGTTATTATATATCAAATGTGCACAAGGCGGTGTCAGAGCAGGCTATAGTTAACTACGTGTTTGAGAAGACTCAGGAGCGAGTCACACTAGTTAAAATTAAAATGAAAAAAGAAAAGGACTATAACGCCTACAAGCTTTTTGTAGCAAAACATAAAAAAGATGAGTTTTTAGATGAAACGTTGTGGCCATCTGGAATATCTTTCAGGCGCTTTGTGCACTTTCATATGAGGCAAATAAACGATGCAATAATTAAAAGTACAGATAACAAAAATGGACAGTCTCAGTAAAATAGTCAGTTTTAACTGCAAATCACTCAAAAGGTCAATGGAAGGAGTCCGAGCACTGTGTCGGTCGGCGGACTTGGTAGCTCTGCAAGAGACTTGGTTGCTGCCACACGATTTGCCGTTACTCAGCGCGATTGATGACAGCTTCGGGTGCACCGGTACGTTAGCTGTGGACACTGCGGCAGGCCTACTGAGTGGGAGGCCATATGGCGGTGTGGCGTTATTGTGGCGTAAGAGTGCGTTTGAGTCGGTGTCGGTGATACAGTGTGATAATGTGCGAGTGTGCGCGGTCAAAATAACCGTAAGTAATGTAGTGGTTTTCAGTGTGTACATGCCCACGAACTCGAATGACAATCTTCCGGAGTTTACGGCCTGTCTTAGTACGATACGCTCAATTATAGAAATAGAGGAGAATAGAGGAGTTGAGGCTTTTTATATTGTAGGAGAATATAATGCACATCCGAATGAATTGTTCTTTAACGAAATGATACATTTTTGTTCGGATCAAAGTTGGTTTTGTGTAGACATGGAAATGTGTGACGGTAATACCTACACATTTACAAGTGAATCACATGGCTGTAACAGATGGTTGGACCACTGCATCGTCACTGAGACTGCACGACAATCAGTCGTCAGCGTGAAAGTGCTGTATGACGTGTATTGGTCTGACCATTTTCCGATTGTGGTCGAATGTAATTTGTATAAAATTAATCCTAAAATATTAGATCACGTACACAATAATGATTTTGTTAATCGTGTTATGTGGGGCGAGAGGACAACGGAACAGACAAGCAAGTACCACGACCTCTGTCACGCCAAACTGAGACTTGTAGATATTCCTCTGGAGCTGAGTGATTGTTGTGATAGGTTCTGTGGGTGCAGCGAACATTGCTCAGTTCTGGATGATATGTATTCAAATATTGTAGATATACTGAAACAGAATGCCGCACTTACTTATAGAACAAAGTGTCGGAGGAGGGGTGGTTATATCACAGGGTGGAATAAACATGTCGCAGATGCTCACCGCGAGGCGCGGCTTCAATTTCATATCTGGACCGCGGTTGGTCGTCCAACCCGTGGTCGTATTTTTAATGAGATGTCTGAGGCGAGGAAACATTTTAAGGCTAAACTCAAATGGTGCCAGAACAGGCAGGATCAGCTAAAAATGGATCTCCTCGCTTCTAACCATAATACTGGAAATTTTAAACAGTTTTGGAAGAACACAAATAAAATGAATGTGAGGCCGAGTCTCCCGGTGAGTGTCAGTGGTAATACTGACCACAGGAGTATTGCTGAAGCTTTTAGGGACCACTTTTCTGTACGGTCACCCTTGACCTCGGCATCTCATAGTGCGGTTGGTGCTGAGACCATTGTGACGGCGCAGAACCTAAAAATACCAGCTAAAAAAGTGGCTACAATAATTTCAAAAATGCAACGAGGAAAGTCGCCGGGTCACGATGGTCTCAGCATCGAACATTTTAAACATGCGGGAGTCCATCTGCCCAGGGTGTTGTCACTATTTTTCACTCTGTGCCTGGGTCACTCTTATCTACCTGAACCGCTTATGCGAACGATAGTAGTCCCAGTAGTTAAAAACAAGACGGGTGACACATCTGATATGAGCAATTATCGACCTATCTCGCTTGCTACCACGTGTTGAACGGCTGCCTCTCACAATACATAGAAGTGCATGATGCCCAGTTCGGGTTCAAAGCGGGAGTGTCTACGGAAAGTGCAATCTTTAGCCTGAAACACCATCAATTACTACACTGCGAGAAGGACGCCGGTGTACGCGTGTTTCCTCGACCTGTCAAAAGCTTTCGATCTTGTCTCCTATGAGATCCTATGGAACAAGTTGAGGGGCGCGGGCGTGCCGGCGGAGTATACAGCCCTTCTCAGATACTGGTATGCTCACCAGACAAATCGGGTGAGGTGGGTCGGTACTCTGTCGGATGAGTATAGAATGGAATGTGGTGTGAGACAGGGGGGGTTGAGCTCGCCGCTGTTATTTAATTTATACATGAACCAGCTTATCGAGCGGCTCAGCGGCACACACGTCGGCTGTCACATTGACGGTATATGCGTCAATAACTTGAGTTACGCGGACGACATGGTGTTGCTCAGCCCATCGATGGGTGGGCTGAGAGAGCTACTATCGATCTGCGAGACTTATGCGGAGGTGCACGGCCTTAAATACAATGCAAAAAAGAGCGAGGTCTTAGTTTTCAAAGCACCTAGGCAGCAGCCCCGTCGTGTACCTCCGGTATATCTCAACGGCGTAGAGCTTAAAGTGGTTGAAAGTTTTAAGTACCTGGGACATATAGTCACCAGTAGACTTGCGAATAATAGTTCAATAAGATGAAAAGGGAGATACGTATCTTTCTCGTCCGACGAACTATATCTTTCATCTAGTTCACTAGTTCATTTAGTTCAATTTTGACCCGTATGAACTGACCTATCACTGTTGGGTACGCTTATATGGTCGAGGTACATTAACAATAATCAATCACTAAATTAACGAGAATAACGAGTCAATCACTAAATTAACTATGAGAAAGAAATTATGTATTAGGTCACTAGTTCGTCGCAGGTCAGTGTTTGACACGATTACGAACTACGAACTAAATAAGTGCAATAGTGCATTTCAATTTTCAATATAAAATAAATAATACCCAAAATTCCGTACAGTTTATTGACAAAATTCTGGAAAACTGTACCGTATTGTTTAGTGCGTAATGTATATTATTGCTTGTTCGGCAACGCGAGCGATGCATATCAACTGTCTCACATTATTACGTAGTAAATAAAAACAAGACAGCCGATAGGCGCGCTCTCGACTCGGCAGTTCGGCACGCTCATGCTCGATCGGTTCTTGTCGCGATTCATTTAGTTCCGTTCGTTCAGTTCAGAAACGAAACAAGCGATCGTCGTTAGTAGATCTTGAGTCAAAATGAGCGGTGAATCACGAAGTGAACTAGTGAACTAGAGATACAGTCTGTACGGAACTGAACGAAAGATTTGTTGTTGCTTTCCTAATGAACTAGTTCATTTTTGTCTTTCGTTCGCGAACTACCCAAGTCTAGTCACCAGTGATCTGCGCGATGATGTTGACATTGAGCGCGAGCGCAGGGCGTTGGTGGTGAGGAGCAATATGCTTGCCCGAAGGTTTGCTCGCTGTACGGCAGATGTCAAAGTGACTTTATTTAAAGCGTTCTGTCAGTCCTTCTACTCGGGCGGCCTTTGGGTGTCATATACGCGCCGAGCCTACAACGCCCTGCGCGTACAATACAATGACGCTTTCAGGATGCTGTTGCGGCTACCGCGGCGTTGTAGTGCATCGGGTATGTTCGCTGAAGCTGGCACGGATGGCTTTCACGCCATAATGCGTAAGAACGCGAGTTCCCTACTGCAACGCTTGCGCAATACTCGTAACGGCATCCTGAAAATGATTGTTGGCAGACCGGACTGCCCCATCCAAAGACGTTGGGTGGAGGTAGCTATAAGTAAATAAGTAAAGAACTAATAATACTAACATAGCATATAAGAATAATCATTTACTAACACACTAACCATCTATGGACTATGTAATGGGCCTGAAATAAAGATATTTTATTTATTTTTATTTTATTATTTATTTTTTTATTAACTTTCCTTTAGGGCTCCCTAAATCTACTTTGAGGTCCCTCCTGTACGAGTCCCAATTGGTAAGTCGTTGGCCCCATACATCAATATACAAAATTTTTACTTTTCCAAACATTTTATAAGTTGGTGGACTATTAGTCGTAAACTTGTAAAGACTACTTAGCTGTGAAAGTTTTCTTTTTAATTTCGTTATATTGTTATATATTACTGCCGTGAATTTTTCCACATATCCAAAAGCAACCATTTAGCTGGCAGACTTTTTTGTAAGAATCAAGTGTCTCCCACACATGACTTTTACAAAAATTAGCAATTTAAAGCTTAATTTTACGCGAACGGATCCCTGAATCGAAAAATGGTTACCCAGACCCGTAATCATTTTGAACGGTCTATCCCATAGTGTGGGGTATCCACATCATGGGATAGACGAGAAAAAAAACCTCCCACTTTACGTGTACAGCAGCCTTATTGCGTAATAAATTCGGCAAGGCAATAGGCAAAGAGTGTGAACAATGGACCAATCATATGCGAGATGAAATACTTAATGTGGATTTTCGTCTGGTCGATTGTTCATTCTCTTTGCCTTGTCGAATTGATTACGCAATAAGACTGTAGGAGATATACAAAAAAAAAACTTAATTTTATTTTACCACTATGATGGCGTGATTAATATCTATCGATGCCAAATTACAGTTTTCTAGTACTAAGAGTCTCTGAGCTAAGCTGCGGACGGACAAACGGACATGGTGAAACTATAAGGATTCCTTTTTGACTACGGAACCCTAAAAAACGGCTTCTCTCCTGTCTATAGTTAGGTTAGGGCATAAAACTCTCTTTTTTCTGGCAATCACCACGCTGCTGTCTCACCTTTCTCCAAGTTTTATCTTTAATTCGACTTATCTGCCGGCAATGTTGCTTTCACCAGTCTGCCAGTACTGATGATGATACTATAATATTATTTCTTTTCTCATGTCCATATAGTACATACATATAAACTAATTACAGTATATCTAGTCGCGGAAGGGTTGGGCTGAAGCGTAAGTTGCGTACTGCCTCCTTTTCCATTATATAGAAGGTGAGAGAGCCATTGACATCAGATTAAGTCAAATCCAGATCTTGAGCTGACTGAGTAATTTCCACGACTAATAGACCCAAAATGTTTAAACCGCCACGGCAAAGGCTTGTCAGCATATTCTACAGGGTGTTTGGAAGGGAGCTGTACATACGCCTAGGGTAGAAACTAGGGATAGTCTGCTACCTACCCCCGCCCATTATATTGACCTTGGCCTCAAGGTTTTTTTTTAATTTATTTTTATTTTTTATTTGACTTTTTTGTGATTTTTTGACTAAAACTACCTGTAGCTCAAAATCTATCCATGGGACCGGTCGGCTAATGGTCTTGTTTTAATCGTTAGAGTCTTAGGGTCCTGCAAAAAATTATTTTACACCAGAAAATTGTGGAGAAGAAAAGTTATGGGGCCTGAAGTACCGTAGTAAGGTAAAGAAATAATTTTAAGGGCAACTTTCTATGGGGTTTAAAAAAAAACTAACAGGGTTGGAGTTCTTCTGATTTTTTTAAAACATCCTCAGTCCATGCCCTTTCTAACGATATGCTAAAAGTGTATTTATCACTTTTAGTTATAAAGTTATTAATTAATTTCCGCAACTAGGGCACTTCAAGCAAAAATTTCAACTAATGAAAATTAAATGTGTTCGATCGTAAAAGGATGGCAAATGAAACAAAAAATTTGGTAATGACTAATGTCATTAAATTACAAATTTTAATTAATTACTAATTTTAATTAATTACAAATTTTGTTCAAATTGATGACCATTGACCTGTAAACATGCTCGGCACCTCTTCCTCATCTCCACGGTCACCGTTCTAAGCAGCAGTTCCTCGCGCATTGTATCGAATGCGGCGTGGATCCTGTTAATTAGAACCTCCCTTGTTGGTACTTCTTCTGCGTACACCAACTCTTTCGCCCTTCCCCAGACGTAGAAGTCGAGTGGGGTAAGGTCAGGCGACCTTGGGGGCCAGGGAATTGGCCCACCCCGACCAATCCAAGAATTAGGAAAGCAGTTGTCCAGAAGCTCCCTCACTGCTAGGCTCCAATGAGCAGGACAGCCGTCGTGCTGGAAGACTATGGGCCGATCTTCGTCAAACACTTCTTCCGCTAAATCAGGCAAATCGTTTTCGAGGAAATCTAAGTAGTTTTGCCCGTTTAGGTTGTCTGGCAAAAAGTGCGGCCCTATCAACCGATTACCGATGACGCCTGCCCATACGTTCACGGAGAACCTTCGTTGAAAACCTCTGTGCCTCTTGACTCTCGGGTTTTGATCTCTGGGTGCCCAGTGATGGAGATTGTGGTAATTTACTTTAATTTACTTCTACGTCTGGGGAAGGGCGAAAGAGTTGGTGTACGCAGAAGAAGTACCAACAAGGGAGGTTCTAATTAACAGGACCCACGCCGCATTCGATACAATGCGCGAGGAACTGCTGCTTAGAACGGTGACCGTGGAGATGAGGAAGAGGTGCCGAGCATGTTTACAGGTCAATGGTCATCAATTTGAACAAAATTTGTAATTAATTAAAATTAGTAATTAATTAAAATTTGTAATTTAATGACATTAGTCATTACCAAATTTTTTGTTTCATTTGCCATCCTTTTACGATCGAACACATTTAATTTTCATTAGTTGAAATTTTTGCTTGAAGTGCCCTAGTTGCGGCAATTAATTAATAACTTTAAAACTAAAAGTGATAAATACACTTTTAGCATATCGTTAGAAAGGGCATGGACTGAGGATGTTTTAAAAAAATCAGAAGAACTCCAACCCTGTTAGTTTTTTTTTAAACCCCATAGAAAGTTGCCCTTAAAATTATTTCTTTACCTTACTACGGTACTTCAGGCCCCATAACTTTTCTTCTCCACAATTTTCTGGTGTAAAATAATTTTTTGCAGGACCCTAAGACTCTAACGATTAAAACAAGACCATTAGCCGACCGGTCCCATGGATAGATTTTGAGCTACAGGTAGTTTTAGTCAAAAAATCACAAAAAAGTCAAATAAAAAATAAAAATAAATTAAAAAAAAACCTTGAGGCCAAGGTCAATATAATGGGCGGGGGTAGGTAGCAGACTATCCCTAGTTTCTACCCTAGGCGTATGTACAGCTCCCTTCCAAACACCCTGTATAACTGTTTGCGATCTTTATAAATCTCCTATGATGCCATATAAAGAAAAAAAAATTGATTAGGCCCGGCCAAGCCCATATTCAAAGCGCTATAAGATCCTGTTATAATAATTGTGTCTGTTGCAGTGATCAACAGCTACCTGGAGCCTCTGCCCGGGTGGCTGGACACGAGTTGTGTCATGGGACCCACCGGGGTGAGTACCTACCTACATCTCAACTTTGTTAAAAGTTGTAAAATTACTGTTTAATCAATCTGCCTGGTTTTAAGCCAGTTGAGTATCAACATTTTACATGGTACGACGGCCTATCTGACCTCCACAACCCAGTAACTGCATAATCCAAAACCTCTTTGCAAGACAGCTGGTGTCAGATTTCCTGACTTGACTTTTATGGTGTACAATAAATACGTTAGTACTTATATCTCAATGACAATAAAGTATTATTCTATTCTATTCAATCCATAACGATTGTTAAAGTTTTACCAATGACAGCAGGGATCAACAGCTTAACGTGCTTTCCAAGAGTTGAGGGAATCTCGGTATGTTAGGATCGTGCGTTAGTTAATTTTTTTGACGCGGGCACCTCAAAAGATGGTATAATTACTGGTAACATTATAAAATGGTTTTGTATCCACGGAGGATCACTAACTCCTTAGTCATGAGGACATAACCAAACCTAGTTTAGGAGTCGGACTGTTGGAGTATTTAAAATTAACTTCTGTGTTCGCTATAAGGACTTTAATAATGTAATTAGTTTTTTTTTCCAAAATAATTTATATATTTTAGGCGAAAGCCCTAAGGTACCCCAAGAGATAACATCGATCTTGGAATTGTAATTCAAGTTAATAACTGCCTCAGGAGAATACCAATTTCTCTCTTAAACACGTAGCAATAGTACCACAATAATAGTACCTACCTAACAATAACAGACGAAGGTCAACAGTCAAAGTGTGCAAAGTATGACTATGAACTCTTTCACATAATAAACGGCCTTCACCTCTGTTGCACAGATCGTGACAGGCGTGGCGCTGGGCATCCTGCATGTGTTCTACGTGGACGTGGACAATCGCCTGGCGCTGGTGCCCGTGGACTACGTGAACAACGCCATCATCGGCGCGGGCTGGCACGCGGCGGATCGGCGCGCGCGCGGTCTCAAGGACACGCCCGTATACACCGTCGCCAGGAAAGAGTGCTTCATGCCGTGGTGTACGTAGCTTTTTCAATAGCTATTAGTTTATTCTTCTTCTTTGTGTCGTTGGCGCGACAGTCGATCAAATTTGTTTGGCCCATAGCCACTTCCACGGCGTCGCCGGTGGCAGCGCATATATCATCCTGGTAGCATATTTAGGGCCACTGAGAGTCCTCCTAGTCAGATAGGAGGTAAAGCATGGTTTACGACTAAGCACCACATGCACACCCTGTTGCTGTTCCGTCGAGGCAGCTCCATTTTGTAAGGTTGAAGTTACACCTCCCTACTTGGGGTAAGAGGCGGTTCAGGGACTTCCCCTGACGGTCTGGTAGATCACGGAAAGTTAGACCCTGCGGGAAGATGCTCGCTTGGTGGTAAATAATGTTTGGGTGGAGGAAACGTGATCTGCCTGTTGGGTCTCCTGAAAGAGAATTTGATAGTTCAGCACCATTGGGTATCTAACGTCACGCTCCCGTTTATGTATCCCCTTTAGACCTGTGGGCATGCTATCCCGGCTGTGGGACACAGCCACTACATTAATTGTTACATACAACAAGTAAAATTATTAAAATTCAAATTGTCATTAAAACATTAACTTAATTGTTACATTCAATAATAAAAAATATTTTAATTCAAATTGTCATTTAAAGAAATCAACTTAATTACAACAATACACGTAGGTACATTAAATAAAATTGTTAAAAATTTAAATTGTCATATAACAATAAAAGTCGTGGTCGTACATAAATAAACAAACAAACATTAAAATTCATTAAGTTCAAAGATAATATTATGTAACATTCTTTAAGCAAATCAATAATTAATTAATTAAAAATTACAGGTATTCAGGAAAAGGGTTTGTCCGTTAAAAACACTGCAGTACGTTTTATCTATTAATAATTTTCGAAGTCTACTTTTGATCGGGGTCGGTATGAGGCTTTAGTTTATTATAGTCTAGCTAAGGACCGCTACTTCATCTGCGTCAAACTTGTAAGACAACACAAATGCCTATAGTAGCCTACTAATATTATTAATATGGGATGAAAGTTTTTACCCGAATGTCCTAGGAGGGTAATGTGGTTAATCGGTTGTGGATCACTGCTTTAAAATTCAATTGCAAGATTCGACCCGAACACACTTACATACATACATTGCAAGTTAAATAAAAGCTTGTAATATAAATGTAACTTTCAGCGTTCGCCGCCCACGTGATGCGAAATAGCAGACAGTTTGCGAGCCCCAAAGCCGTGTGGTACTGCTCTCTGATCGCAACTAAGAACAGACTGCTGTACTGGATCCTGACGTGGTTGTTTCACTATATACCGGCTTATATACTGGACGGTGTGTGCGCCATCATCTCCTTCAAGCCGAAGGAGATATCTTCGTAAGTGTCTAAATTCTACTCTTATAAATGCAAAAGTGTGGATGGATGGATGGATGGATGTTTGTTATTTAATCACAGTGGCGGCGTAGCATGGGACAACACCCGAGGCGATTTTCTGTTGAGCACACCCAAATTAAAAAAAACTAAACGTGACTTAAAAAGAATGTTGCAAGAGCGAGCGAAGCGAGTTTGAAAATATAAACACTTTGTCTTTTACCATTCATTCCAACTGACATAGAAGTCTGAGAACTGAGGATGAATAGGCGAGCTCGAAAATTTGAACACCCCGCTTCGGATAGGTAAAATTTTATTTCAATAAATCTATTCTGACACTAATTTTTATATACATATATACTAGCACTTCGCGACGAAGTCATTCGTACACGCGATCCGTATTTTTATCCTATAGATGACTTTTTAGTTTCACCCCCTTAAAGGTTGAATTGCCAAAAATCCCTTCTTAGTGCTACAAAAAGAAGCGCTTTACGGTAAAATTCTTCAAAAATATTTAAGACCCCCTTAGTTGTCTTTAAGAAGTAGCTTTGAAAAACTACCAATGGAAACCTTTACTATTTTCTTAGGTTAGTATTTATGCCATGTTTAAAATATAATAGGGTTTAAGTATGAAATTGGCTTTTTATTGTAATAATTCGAATTGACATAGAACCTTCATGGTTTGAGATTTTTGAGTGAAACTTTTTTCACATGGTACCTATGAAGTTCTTCTTTTAAAAAATGTGCAACATTCGATTATCAACTTTCCGTTGTTTTTTTTATTCAGCTTGGACAAAAAAGATGGATACTTTGAAAATTCGAGTGATTTTTGAATACGAGTTCGGTTAACGGTTGACATCTGTCGGGCATGTCACCGTCCGGGTGAATCGATCCGCCACATTATCTCTGGTTGTTCTCGTCTAGCTAACGAAGAGTACTTGCATAGGCACAGCCTTGTAGCCAGGATTATCCATCAGCAACTTGCTCTGAAATACACTCTTGTGGCATCGGAGGTACCGTACTACAGGTATGTGCCCGACCCAGTTCTCGATAATGGCAGTATCACATTGTACTGGGATCGGTCCATCATCACTGACAGGACTATTGTAGCCAATAAGCCTGATATTGTGGTGGTGGACCGAATCGAGAGGCGTGCAATGATTGTTGATATTACCGTCCCGCATGACGGGAACCTCGTGAAAGCCGAGAAAGATAAGCAAATCAAGTATCTTGACTTGGCTCGCGAGGTTGTCGACATGTGGGATGTGGACACAGCGATCATTGTACCGATAGTCGTGTCAGCCAATGGCTTAATAGCCACGAGCCTCGACCAACACCTTAGGAGGCTCTCGTTAGGCGGCTGGGTCAAGGGCCTGATCCAGAAAGCAGTACTGCTGGACACGGCTCGTATTGTTAGGAGGTTCCTTTCTCTGGAGCCCTGACCGCCGGTAGCTTGGACCCTGTTCCCGATACCGGTGGGCCTCTATTTTTTATATTTTTAAATGTTTTTTTTTGGTTTTGTATCTTTTATAAAAATATTTAAAAATGTATTAAATAAGAAAAAAGATAAATAAAGGACATAATAATAATAATTTCATTTATTTCAGGCAAGCATAACCCATATACAGATAAAATAACATTGTCATAGAATTAAATTAAAATTAAATACAATAAATTACTAACAAAAACTAATTGAGTAAAAATAAATTTATAAGAGTTAAATGTAAATAAAATAAACAATAAAATATAAGATTGAAATTACAATAATCAAATTACAAAGATAAAATTACAATAATCAAATTACAAAGATAAAATTACAATAAAAAAAAAAACAAATAAATTACAAATTTCGCTCCAGCATTGGCAGAGGTACATGTCTGCTGGAGCAATGCTGCATGAAAGGGCAGTCCAGCCTTTCCCCAATCATCGCCAAAACGGTGTTGGAGCTGGCCCGCACTCTGCGCACCAGAGACGCGGCGCGTTTACGCATCGTCGCGTGAAAGCAGTCAGTGTGCGCTTCTGCGAACATACCCGACGCGCTACAGTATCGAGACAACCCCATCACCGCCCTGAATGCGTTATTGTATTGGACGCGGAGGGCGCTGTAGTCTCTTTTAGTGTAGTGCGCCCACAAACTGCACGAGTATAGCGACGTACAGTACGCTCTAAAGAGCGTAACTTTTACCTCGCTTGAGCACCGCGCAAATCTGCGGGCGATCATATTCGCTCTAACAGACAGCGCCCGCCGTTCCCTTTCCATGTCTGCGTGGTCTGTGAGGTTTACGGTCAAAATATGCCCAAGGTATTTAAACTGACTTACTCTTTCCAGAGGAACACCATAGAGCTTGACAGGTGGTATGCTCACGGGACATTTCGCACTGGCGGTCTCAAAGACCATACACTGGCTCTTCTTTACGTTATACAATAAACCGTGACCACAAGCATATTCCTCGCATATCTTCAACAACCTCCTCAAGCCGCAAACCGAAGCGCTCATCAGCACCATGTCGTCAGCATAACTTAGATTATTGACACAAGTACCGTCAATGTGACAACCGATATGCTGACTGCTAAGCGCCACGATCAGCCCGTTAACATATAAATTAAACAGGGTAGGAGATGTTAAGCCACCCTGCCTGACTCCGCATTCGAGCTGATACTCATTCGACATTGCCCCCGCCCACCTAACACTATTAGACTGGTGCGCATACCAGTACTGGAACATCCTGATGAGCTCCGGTGGCAAATTTATGCTCTTCAGCTTGTCCCACAGCAGGTCATACGCTACAAGGTCAAAAGCCTTGGACAAATCAAGGAAGCACGCGTAAATGGGTGTTTTTCGATCTGTGTAGTATTTGACGGTATGCTTAAGGCACAATATAGCACTTTCAGTGGACAGCCGGGGACGAAACCCGAACTGTTTATCGTGCAGAGTTACCGACCTATTTAACTGTGCGTTAAGCAAACCGTCAAACACTTTAGCAGTTACAGTGGCAAGAGAAATAGGCCTGTAGTTACTCTTATCCGTAAGGTCACCCGTTTTATTCTTCACTACAGGCACCACCACTGTTCTCATAAAATTGGCTGGCAGGTAGGAATGGCTCACGCATAGCGAGTAAAACATAGCCAAGACCCTGGCAATGTGTGGTCCAGCGTGCTGCAAGTGCTCAATGCTGAGCCCATCATGACCCGGGGATTTACCTCTCGAGATAAGCCTTATGGCTTTAGATACGGCCTTCGCCCGGATGGCAGTCCCCGATGGCAGTCCGACTGTTTACGTCAGCATTGAGCACCTCCGTCGCTGTACCCAATGGAGATTTCACCGTGAAATGGTTTTTAAAAAAATGAGCAATCTCCTTTGGGTCATTCACACCATCAACGCTCACAGGAAGGCCGGGGCGTAGGTTTTCTTTTTTGGTGCCCTTCCAGAAACCGCGAAAATCCCCCTTGGAATGTTTCACAGCTAGAGCGTCCATTCTTATTTGGTCCTGATGATTCTGGCACCATTTTAATCGAGACTTGAACACTCTTCTGCTATCGCACATTTCTTTATATAAAAATCCTGACTTAGGCCTACCATATAACACCCACTCGAGAAACTTAGATTTGTCCACCCTGTGAGCCTCGCTGACATGTTTGTTCCACCCGGCTATGCGCGGGCCACCCCTGCTTTTCCGCGTGCTTCCCCGACTCAACACTGCCGCATCGCGGAGGGCAGTCACAATGTCAGAGTAAAGCGTATCCAGAACAAGTCTGTGGCCACGGTCACTACAAAAATAATCAGCACAGCTCACACACTCAGGAGGGAAGTCAATTACTTTAAGTCGCTTATGACACTCTTTGGCATATATAGAAAGTTGTTCCTCACTTTTCATACCCCACACTACAAGTGGGAAATGATCAGACCACATAGTGTCATACTTAACATCTACACTAACAACAGTCTGCTGAGCCGAGTGAGTACCTAGCTAAACAGTGGTCCAGCCAGCTGTCAGTCCCGTGCACGTCACTTACAAAAGTAAAAGTACCCGAGTAATCCTAGTAACCCTAGCATATCTATGTCTATACATGACCATTGTTGGTCGTTACAAATATGCATAAGTTCACTGAAAAACAACTCACCCGGATCCGCATTAAAGTCGCCTAGAATAAAAACAGATTCTATTCCATATTCGTCAATAATGGCACTTATCTTACTCAAACAATCAGTAAAGTCTTGTAAGTTATCGACAGAATTAGTTGGTAAGTAAACACTCATTGCAATCACTTGTCTGTCACTCGTTGTGATATTAATGGCACAAATACGGGCGTTATCGCACTGTAAAACTGACACCTGCTCAAACGCACTACATCTCCATAGCAACGCGACGCCGCCATAGGGACGCCCGCGCAGTACCCCCGCCGATGTATCAACCGCTGACGTCGCAGTGTATCCAAAACCGCTGTCGATCGTGCTGATAAAGGGTATGTCGTGCGGCATCAACCAAGTTTCCTGTAGACAAACCACGTCGCACGTACGACACAGGTCTCTGACGTCACCGATGGAGCGTTTTACATTTTTACAATTGAAAGTAACAAAGCGATAAGGGCTACTATCCATTATTTGGTTTGTTTGGACCGTCTGCTTCGGTAAGATGTACACCGTATCTTGACCTGTGTTTGAAGTTCACAAACCGCCGAAATAAGACACCTGCAGGCCATAAAGTTTCGTCCATATACCTTGGTAGATTGGCCTCTGCTATAAAAAACTTGTATGCTTTGTGCCCTCTTTCAAATTTCATATTAATTTTCTCCAAAGACACAGTCTCCCCTGTCTTATTGTAAATACGTTTAATTATGTCACTTTCTAATGTCGTCATATGCACATTTGTAATAAACATTGGAATTTAATTAAAATAAACATTGGCCTAAGAAACGATATTTCGCTGAACTTTTGCGATGCACTACTCGCTGCCATCCTTCATTATTATCATTGTTTGCTGAACCATGCTGTCCCATTGCAAAGCTCCTTCCTTCATTACCAGCGACAGTCAGCTGATCCGTTATCTGCAAACGCGTACTCGGTGCGCCAGACGTCACCGCAGCGCTAGGCAAAGAACCGGTCGGCGCTGTCGGTTCTAGACTCACAGACAGGCGTTCCCCCTCCGCGCCGCCGCCGCCGTCAGCACCCGCGTTCACCTTATGACGCAGCAGTGACGACCGGCGATCGCCCCCCGCACTCGCCAACCCGCGTTCTACCGACGGTTGCTGCTCACTTGCGTTATGGTCGGTTTGTTTCTCCTGAAGTACCCTCATTTCTCTATATTGCGACGATGGTGATCGAATATTCAAAGATTCAGTATTTTTGTTATTCACATCTAACTCGTCACTCAGATTATGACAATCATGCGAAAGTCCTATAGGACCACTATCCAGCCAGGCACCGCGTCTCATGTTTACTTTAAACACCGACGCCGGCGGTAGGGAGTCGTTTTTTACGCGAAGAACGTCCGTTTTTAATTTGTTAACACTTTCCAGTGTAGCAAAGGTCGACTTTATACCTTCAATTTCAGCTTTCAACACTTGCATGTCCTTTAACAATTTAGAACAATCCAAGTGATCTATCAGTATTGGCGGTAATTTATCCAGTTGTCTTGCCACAAAAATTGGAATAATGTCGGGCTCTGTCGATTTAAATAGATTTATGATATCTGTTACATCGCGTTCCTCCTTCCCTTTGTTTTTACGCAATATTTTTCTTATGTCCGTTGGGATGGACTCAAACAGGAGTGACTTCGAGTTCTTGATTTCATCACTTGTAAATGAAGCCTTGCAGATACGCACTAGTGATTCTTCGTCCATGATTGACACTTTATTTTGGATATATGATAACATTTCATCAATGATGATATTACACACATTGCACTTTGCAACGTTCGTCATTCTAATACATACACGAACCAACACTCTGTACGTCAAAATAGGCCCGACGCTGTTGGGTGCGCGCGCACGACTGTGATAAACTATAATAAACGCACCGTGCGATTTTGGTTTAAACGCTTTCGTGATGGAAACTTTGATTTGAAGAACGAACCACGTGGAAGAACCAGGTGAATAACAATGAATTGAAAGGGATGGTGGAAGCCGATCCGAGCCAAATTACCCAGGAATTAGCGCCATGGTTAAACGTTACCTTACCAACAATATTGACTCATTTGCGTCAAATTAATAAAATAAAAAAATATGAAAAATGGGTGCCTCATGATTTGACTGATCTGCAGAAAGAAACGCGTGTTGAAACTTGTGTTGCCTTGTTGAACCGATACAGAAATGAAGGAATATTTGATCGAATTGTGATATGTGATGAAAAGTGGATTCTTTACGATAACCGTAAGCGAAAAATGCAATGGCTGACCCCAGGTCAAACGCCGCAACAGTGACCTAAAGCAAAGCTTACCAAAAAAAAGATAATGGTAACTGTTTGGTGGTCTCAGCATGGTGTTATTTACTGTAGCTTTCTCCGATCTGGTCAAGCAATAACGGCAGATGTCTACTGTGCCGAACTCCGAACAATGACAGCAAAACTAGCAGTGAAACAGCCCCGACTCATGAATCGATCTTCACCATTATTGCTCCTTGATAACGTGAGACCTCATACAGCACGAGAAACCGTTTTAACTCTACAGGAACTGCAATTAGAAACCATTAGTCACTTTCCGTATTCGCCAAACCTTGCTCCAACGGACTACCATTTTTTTCGTGATTTGGACAATTTCCTACGTGGTAAAATGTTTTCTTCTCAGGAGCCCGTACAAAATGCTTTCACACAGTTTGTCGAATCTACGAGTAGATCACCAGAGTTCTATCGCAAAGATATAAATGACCTTCCTATTAGATGGCAGCAATGTATTTTTCTTAGATATTATTCCTATTAGATAATAATGGTAATTATTTTGATTAAATAAAAATGTTAAATTAAAAAAAAACCGGCAATTACATACATACTTTAACCCCTTATAGGAGCCCAACAAATTTCCACCTTTTTACCCGACTGCCGAAGGAGGGCATTGTGTTTATTACCTCCTACCTACCCTAATTTTCAGTTTCACATTTTTTGTAAATTTAAGCTGAGCTGGGTGTGTTTCAGACGCCAGTGACCACCTCCGTTACGTTACATAATAATAATTAATTAAACATCTATGCAATTAATATTAGAATTACAATCCAAATAAGTATTCACTAAATATCCTAGACCAAAATCAAAATCATTATTAAAATCCTAAATAGAAACAAACTCAAAATTAAATTGACGAAGGAGTTTGAAAGTCGAATATTCTTTTTACAAGAACTTTGTATCGAGTATTTTATGCGCAAGGAGGTTGTAGGTATAGCATTGAGATGGAGGTAGAATATATATAGGTGTGTTCTAAATTCAAACACCAAAACAGTGATTAAAAGTGCTTTTTAATCACTGTATTCAGTGAATAAAGTAAGATTTTTAATGGTATAAAAAAATTATTACCAGGTTCACAAATTTTAACAAAACAAAACCAACGAAATAACCTCCCACCCCAACCCACCAACCCCAACCAACTTCTACCTCCAACTCAATGCTATACAACCTCCTTGCGCATAAAATACTCGATGCAAACTTTTTGTGCAAAGAATATTCGATTTTCAAACTCCTTTGTCGATTTAATTTTGAGTTTGTTTATATTTAGGATTTTAATAATGATGTTGATTTTGGTCTAGGATATTTAGTGAATACTTATTTAGATTGTAATTCTAATATTAATTGCATTGGTGCTTAATCAATTATAATTATGTAACGTAACGGAGGTGGTCACTGGCGTCTGAAACACACCCAGCTCAGCTTAAATTTACAAAAAAATGTAAAACCCTGAGGTTTCTAATTTTTTCTAACATTTAAAGGTAATTAACCATTTATTTATTTATTATTATCCCTTGTGCTTTTAGCTTAAATCTTTCTTTTTCTCGTAGTCATGGTATAAAATATAGTATGCAACTCTTGAATAAAACGGATTTATATCGACGACCATGAATCATTCGCGTCGCTCAGGATTCTAACACTTGAATCACTCGCTATGCTCGTGATTCAATCATCATGATTCACTCCCTACGGTCGTGATTCAGTTTTTAGAATCCTTCACTTGTTCGTGATTCATCAATGGCCCTCGATTTAAATCCGTCCTTTATTCACTAGTTGCATAATATACTATTTTATTATTGTAATAGAAGTCCATATACTGGCACCCACATCCTTCAAAACGGAACCGTAACTAAACACATACGTTTCTTTACAGATTCGTAAAGCTCTACACCTCAATAGACAAAATGTCATATGTATACAGATATTTCTTGTCAAACTCATGGGAATTTAGAGATGACAATGTCAAAGACATGATCGAGAAGATGTCAGACGTTGACAAAGTCATATTCAACTGTGACCTGAGTACAGTCAGTTTCTTAGACTTTATAAAAGCCTGGATCATCGGTGTGAAGAAATATATCGTAAAAGATAGCTTGAAGGGGAGCTTGTCATCCGCTAAGAAACAGAAAGTACTGGGCGTCGCTAACTATGCATTGTTGGTTTTATATCTGTACGTATTGTGGAGTATTTTTTCTTTATTTTTGTCCTTTCTGAGATACATGCTATTCTAGTTCTTAAAAGAAAGAATCAGTATTCCCATTCATCGTGGCAATGCTGCCAGTCTTCAGGACACGTTCCCAGATGACAGCGATGTGGAAGAGTACCTACTTTGACACGTAGATATGTGCCTACCTTTCTTTTGTATATTTTTAAATAGATTTTGTATAAGTTAACTAGTATAGTTTAGTTATTAAGTTTGTACCTACATAATTTTTTGTAAAATAAATAAAATAATCCTTGAAAAGTGTTTCAGATTATTCCTTGTGTCGTGTAACTAAGAATTATTGATTTACGAAGATGTTAAAAGAGAACGTCGAGCTTTCCAAAAATAAACGGACTCCTAAAGTAAAATACTACAAAGTGAAAAATATCGTACTGATCATTGAGGAGTTAAGTGGCCAACTGTTGTCTTCTTCATCAGTTCCACTTTATCAAATTAAACTTTCTGTAAGCAAATGCTTGCCATATTGATGAAAATACCAAAATCGTTGTATAGGTGCAGAAAATTTTACAGGCATTCATATGAAATATATATATTCCTTATCAGTTTTTGACTTGGTGACAATGGGACCACCTCGAGACTACACTTACCCTTTCAAACAAAAAAAATAATTTACAAAATCTGCCCACAAACAACAAAATACAAATGCAGACAGCCAAACACAGAACGTCCTCCTTTTGTGTACTTAGTCGATTAAAAAGATGTAGTGAAAAACATTTTAAACGATTAGGTATGTTCACATAGTTTGATCATGTGCAACGTAAGTACGTAGCCCTCGCAACTGAAGAATTTATACGAAGCCAAAATGAGTACGTAAAGATCGTAACAGGTGGCGTTCTGTAGTTCCTACCTATAACCATAGGCAAAAAGGCCTGTAGTACCTACTTATATCTCGATGCCTGCGTATGTAATTTTAATAGAATGTTTTCAACCTCTTTAGTTGTTCTAGATTTTGTATTATTTATAGTTCCCGTCATGTAAAAAGAACGCTGGCCGTTTACCTGCGCTCTGACCGATTTATCGATGCCAGCTAATTCCAAAGCACTACGGAGCTAGTAAAGTACCTATAATGAATCTATAAAAAGCGTAATAACACTTATTAGGTAATCAAGTCTTTAAAAGCTTCGGATCTTTAACCAAAAGAACTATGTAAACAGGCTAAATACAAATCATTTAAACCTAGCAAGAGCTGCAAAACCTATCTATCTCTCAGAAAGCCTGATTCCAAAATCACAACGGCTTTTTCATTTGGCAGGGAAATTTGACGCATAAAATGACTTCAAGTTCTGCTGGACTTCACTTGGCAGAGTATTTATTCGTCAAGCTCAGGGAAAAAATCATTTTTGATTAAGAACGAAGCGGATCACACTAAACTTGAGCTAAATAAAAGACTGAATATTGTATTGCATATATTTAGACTACCCCCAATCTTATCTTTGTTAATCTCATTTGTATTGTGTGCCGCTGTCAGCAACTTTCTTTCTGTCTAAAACGCCTATAAAAAAACGGTCTCAGAGACTCATCATCTTTCGTTGCAGCCGCAATGTCTTTTACAGTAACTGGTAGAACGCTTATCATAGAAATTAGAAAAACATCAGCCTCTTCTATTGAAGCTGGTTCTTCAGTGATGGGTAGGCGTGAAAATGCGTCTGCATTGGCATTCTCTCTAGAGTTTTTATATTTGTTCTCATAATGAAAACCTTGTAAAAAAATGCATAATGTTGCATGCGTGCAGCAGAAAGATGTGGTAATGCCTTAGAAGATAAGAAAATTTGCACCAATGTTTTATGATCTGTAAAAAAAGGATGAATTTGAACGCCAAAACACTTGACTCTAACAACAAAAATTTGCAATTTGAAGCTTAATTTTAGCAAATGGATCCCTGAATCGAAAAATTATTTTAACATACCCGTAATGTTTTTGAATGGCCTATTCAACGATACCCCACACCACGGGACAGCCAAGAAAAAAAACATCCCCACTTCACGTCTATGGTAGGTAGTCGAAAAAATATTTTTCTTCATGACAAATTATAGCTTTCTAGTACTACGAGTCTCCGAGTTAAGCTGCGGACCTACAGACGGACATAGCGAAGGGTTCCTTGTTGACTTCGGAACCCTTAAAATGTACATAGGTACCAATCCTTCAGTCCTACTTCGCAACAACAGCCCACTGTGAAACGCTGCGTTGGAAGATCTCCCACTAGGTGGACCGATGACCGTGTTAAAGTTGCGGAAATCCACTGGATGCGAGACACACAGGAGCGGTCAATGTGATGACACTTTGGATTGGCCTGTGTTCAGCAGTGGCCGTCTGCTGAAATGATGATGCTGTAAAACGATAGCCTAGTATTATGGAAGGCGACTGTTCCCGGATGCAAACTTAGCCCCTCCACTATATAAAGCTTAGCGTACTTTTTACCCGACTGCCGAAGGAGGGTAATATGTTTATCAGTCTATGTATGTATGTTTTAGAGGCCAAAATGCGTTGGCCGATTTTGCTGATACTTACTTCAAACGATCCGTCTTAACCTTGCGAGTGTCACTGGCTAAATTAAAATTGGAAAAGAGAAAAATGGCGGATTTTGTGCGCCATATTGTGGGAGTCCAATTTTTTTTTCCTTCCAAACCTTTCGTGTGGGGTATTAAAATAAAGGGTTTCAAGAGGTGATTTCAGAAATATATAACTCTTATATGTTTAAATGTACCACATTCGAAAAATAAAATGTTAACTAAAAAGTTTTGAATAGAAAATTTATTTCAAAAAATCAAAAACCCGACTGCTTAAGAAGCGAACTAAAAAGACGTAAACAAGAAAATCATACAGTACATTCCGAGAATACATATATATTTGCGAGCTGGCTGAGCAAAACCAGATGTACCTATCCTCCGACTGCACAACATGATTTTCTTCTTGTTTAGCGGGTTTTTGTTTTTTTTTAATTAATTTTTTTTATTACGTGACGGGAACTAAATGGAAGGAACTCTACCAATGAAAGCACAGTGTAAACTCAAAAATAGACTTTATTTGTACAAAAAGCTTAAATCGATAGGTAGGTTTACACAATATCACTTTTTATTGAAAACGTACATAGGTAATATAAGACTGGCACTCGAACTTTATTCCTAAAACATAGATTACCATTACATTGTTTTCTATTAGTGTACATAATAGTATGAACAGCGAAAGTCATGAGAACAATATATTTACATAAAATTAAACGTAAATTATACCTACTTAATAAGCTAGGTTAGCGTAAATGAGTCAGCGAAACTTCGCACGACACTGAAAATAATTATTATCACTTGCATTGATATATTAAAAAACAAAATACTAATACTCACTCAGTGTCTCTAAAGCCACCCGCATATAATGAACGCATCATTCTAATTTGAGCGCTCATTACAAATAGTCTCGCGTCGCTCGCGTCACTGCAAACTCGTTAAAATAAATATGTAAGTGGGGCTGCCATACTACAAACGTGATTATTTAGTAATTTTTTGCGATAATGGTACGGAAGTCCCTTCGTGCGCGAGTCCGACTCGCAGTTGGTCGGTTTTTTAATAAATCAATGGACACTTGCGATTTTTTTCTAGTTACTAACAACAAAACAGTTTTAGTATTCTTCTTCTTAGCGTTTCGATAGCAAATATAGTTTCCAAATATTATATTTGGCCCAGAATTAGAATTTTGCTAATAAACAAAAACTTTTTGGTTAAAAACCTATCTCCAAATTTAAGCAAGTTTTGTTGCTAGTAAGAAAAAAAACCCCAAGTTTTAACATGATTTGATATCGATCGTTCGGTACTAATCACATCTGCGAAGTTTCGCGAGCTAATTTAATCTGGCCCCTTAGAATGGAGCCATTTTTAAAAGCTTTTATTTAACTTGCAATGTTTGGAGGGAGAGCTCATAAGGTTTTTGAGCTGGTTGCTCAAAAACTTACATGTGTAAATAAGGCGTTGACCAAATACAACACGATCATCGCGCGAACACGCGACCTTCGCGTTCATTTGTCAAACAGAGGGCGCTTTTCGATTTCGACATACAATCGAACGCGAAGGTCGCGTGTTCGCGTGATGATCGCGTTGTATTAGGACAGCGCCGAAGACTATTCGAACATACATACATAAACACTGGAGGGGGACCTCATAAGGTTTTTGAGCAACCATATTCAGGGCGAAAAATTGATAACTGGGTAGGTGAAGCCTGCCGAGAGAACACAGAGAATATATCAGACAAGTTTCAAATAGGATCCCTGTGGACAAGGGTACATTTTCAGATATGTACCCCTGACCGCAAATATATATGTTCAAATAGTCTTTGTTACATCTGTAGCGGCATCTATGCTACATAAACTTACTAATGACCTGACTGTTGGGCAGATCCCGAACCAGACAAACCCCCCCCCCCTCCTGGTCGGAGGATCCTCCCTTTTCAATGGAAGTTTGCGGCACTTTAAGTTCTGTTCCGCATACCTCTAAACATCTGTGGGTTAATTAATATCGATATCGATAAATATCGGAGCTAATGAGCACGTCTCTTCACTAATGTAAAGAAAAACAGCGTCCGTAATATATGAGGAAATATACAATCATCGGCACGGTTCTTGAGCGCTGAGCTTCACGTGCGCAAAAGTGAATTATTGGGTCCCTCTGGTGGTATGAAGTGAGGCGCGGGGGCGGGGAAAGTGCAGTGATTGGCCCGTAGCGTATCGCGTCATAGCCGTCAGTCGTGATTGGTTTTTACTCTTGTTGCACGTACCTCACGACGACGAGTACAATTCCGGCCAATTTAATTGCTACAAATTTTTAAACTGCATCATTTTAAATTATCTGGTAAGTTAGAACTCAAATATGTTATGTGATTTTTTTATTAATTAGACCTTTGTTATAAAGGTGATATTTATCGAAAATATAGCAGGAAAAAATTAATGTCAGTTTGTAATTATAGCAAAACTATTATTTTTCATTACTAACTATACTACTATACTTACAAACTATATTGTTTTTCATTTCATTAATGAACAAATGAAATTAGAGGTCAAAAATGTTAACAAAAAAAGTATGTAGGTACGTTGTAGATTTTTTAGTAATTTTTGACAAACTATAAGAACTAAGTTATAATTTTAAATTAGAAATACTTTTGTTAGTTACTTTTTTTTATCTCAATTTCCATTTCTCAATTTAATAAATCATTATTTAATCTTATAAGTAAGAAATTACGTAGACCGTAACTTAGAAAAAATAAATAATAAACGGGTGTGCGTTTTATTTGTCATAAGTGTACGATGCGCAAAGCGATCCCCACTCTTCCGCCGAGCGCTCAAGAACCGTGCCGGTATCTGTACATAAAGTATATGAGGAAATAATACAATTTAATTTGCCCCATTATAGACGAGTTTCTTCTCAGTTAAAACGCTAGGAAGTGTGCGGTCTAAGGATTTCAGTTTTTTTCAAAGTTCAACATAAAACGTTGATGTTAAACGTTTTTGAATTTCTTATTTTAAATTGTTTTAATGGTTTTGATTTACTATGTGCGGTGAAAGCGTATATCTAACATAATATAATATGACTATTTTTCTAAAAGATTATCAGTGTTCGACCGAATACTTCGGCTTCGACCAAAACTTCGACCAAAGCACTTGCTAGAAAATGTCGAAATTGAACCAACTGTTGTGAAGCGCGAGAGCGCGATGAAAGTAGCTCCAGGCGGAGTGCGCAGGCTAGTCGCCTGGGCCAGAAAATAATTACAACC
Organism: Orthosia gracilis; assembly: GCA_947562075.1. Classification (NCBI taxonomy): domain Eukaryota; kingdom Metazoa; phylum Arthropoda; class Insecta; order Lepidoptera; family Noctuidae; genus Orthosia; species Orthosia gracilis. Next base: position 10,924,525 of record OX387267.1, read on the forward strand.
AAAACAAAAAAAAAAGTTGCCAATCTTAAACTGATTTTTTAAGGTTTAGTCTCAACCTTCGGCTCCAGCTTCGTTCGGACGGTTACAATAACTGTTTGGCGCTGTGACCGCACGGGTAGGCGGGATTGGGGACGACGATAGTCGATGTGCAGATATTTTGACAGTGTTGTATGTACTGAATTCTTAACACATCATGTGCAATAACTATTTAAAAAATATCGATACCTTCCTGGTTTTATTTATACCTGTCCCATCCCTAGTTCGGCGAAACGACTTTGGTAAGGACCAATCAGATCGCAGTACCCCGTTCCTCATACCTCAGCTAGTTGACAGAATTGTTTTGATGTATTAGATCAAGCAGTCTAGTGGCTGTATGGTCGATGACGTTAAAGCAATCGAGTACGTTTAAAAACTCGCACTAAGGTCACAATTCAGTGTCGTAGCCTGTCTTAGCGCAGCCCTGATGTACCACCAAGATAATAACACTATATGGTGAAGAAGCACTTTTGATGAATACATTCACATTCATTAATCTTTATTGTACACAAAACATGCATAAAAGGTGTCTGACACCGGTGCGAAAAATATATCTTGAATTTACTACAACATTTTGGACCCTTTAGCGTTGCAATTTCTCGTTGGTTTTTCATATTATAGTTTTTTTTTTTTTTTTTTTAGTTTAATTCACTCTTTTTTCACAAAAAACAGCAATGGAAATAAAATTCAAAAGCGCTAACTACCATTCGATTTCAATTTTTATTGAGAAGAATTAAATATCTAATTGGGTTAGATAGAAATAACGATTTTGAACTGACTATAGTAAAAAAATGCATTTTTTTTTCAAATAAAACAATATTTAAAGCCTACGAAAAATGCCAACGTTAGGGGTCCAGAATCATGTACTGAATCCATGGTACTTTTTTGTGTCAAAGACACCTTACATAAAAATACAGCAGGACAGCTTATGTACAAAGGCGAGCTTAAACCATAATTTTGGTTTCTCATACAGCAAACCTCAGTGTCAGAGATTTTTGATACAAAACAATCGTAACATTTAATTTTAGTTTTAAAATACCTACACTAAATTACGTACCTGTAGTCTCCCTAATCTAGACAACTATGGATTCAGAATCTTACATCATTTTACTGACTCTTGTTCATATCAGTTTGAACCATCGTCTACTCAGCCTGTAGACCAAGACTTCATCAGCTTTTGCAAACACAGTATTTTACTTTTTTACAATATTAGTTAAGATTAGGAGTACAGAACCTAAATAGTAAATTTTTCATATACTGCTCCCGATAATAATAAAGACGTATGTAACAAAAAGTAAAAAGCAGATTTTTTTTTTAGTTTAAAAAGAGTATAACCCTAACACTGTGATTTAGTTATTGCATTTACAGATTGCAGAGGGACAGATACATTACTTTGAATTGTTATATCTCATGGTTTTTCAATCATTTTTTAATCTGCTATTTTTAACCCCCGACGGAAAAAGAGGGGTGTTATAAGTTTGATGTGTGTTGCTTTGTATCTATGTATCTGTGTGTCTGTCTATGGCATCATAGCTCCTAAACGAATGGACCAATTTTGATTTATTTTTTTTGTTTAAAAGGTAACTTTTTCGAGTGTTCTTAGCTATGTTCAATTAAAATCGGTATAGCCGTTCTAAAGTTACCCACCCGCATACCCGCGGATTGTGCGATTGTGAATTGAAGCATGTCTATAATCTCCAGCACGTAAGTTGGCAAGAGTCGTTAGAGAAGTCGTTTTAAGGTATCTTTGGTAGTGAAGCGGGACGCGGAGAACGGTCCTAACCGTTCCGAGAGCGTGATTGGTTGTTCAGTTGACGCAAGGATCGACTGACCAATAGTGTCGCGTCCACGTTCCGTTCGCTCTAAATGGCGGCTGGCCATCAACTTACCCGCACTACGCCAAAACCTTGCCAACTTACGTGCCGGGCACTATACTACTATGTATATTATATGTACCTCGTTTAAAAAGCATGAAATCAAAATTTAAAAAGCCCCCGATACAAGTCTCTAAAAAGCAAAAAATAAGCCTCTTACTCGTGTCCAGGGAACCGCCAACGTTTACAGCAGTTTATTTTAATTAGTTAGCGATTCTCCGACGCGAGTACGAGGCTTATTTTATGAAATTTATAGGTTTTTTTGTCGGGGTTTTTTATCGATAAACTGTTTAAATAAAAAATATTATTTTCATGCATATTCCCTTTTTTATGAACTACTAGTTCGCTTTGACCATTATCTCACCTGATGGCAAGCGCTGATGTGGTCAACGGTGAAGCACGTTCGCCTAGAAGTAACATGAGACATAAGACAAGTGTCACTTGATATCAGGTGGCGATGGTCTAAATGCCAGAATTAAGGGATTGATCACGTGACATTTAGATAATGCTTGACATTCTCACATATTTTTGACATTTTCCTAATTGCTATAGCCAGGCTTTCGATGATAGAATATCACTTGTGTAGGGCCTCTATTCACGGTTGAGTTGAGCCGTCGTGTAGGTCTCACAGCACAGGTCCGCTCAGAAGAGCACCTTGTTGTCGTCTGCGAGGCGCGCGTCGTGCACCTCCTTGACCAGGTCGGCCAGCTCGGCCGCGCCGTAGCCCAGCAGCTGGCGCAGGTCGCACACGAACTTGTACACGAACCTGCGCATACAGCTGACGTCACGACGAGGTAGGCCACGGGGTCCCAACACGAACAAACAAAATTTGGTTCAAATTAATTTCACTAGATGTAGTGATGTGCATCGATTTGCAGAATAAAATTAAAAATTTGTAGAGTTGTACATAAAAATGAACACTCTTTAGCACATGATTATGGAATATTGAGCTTTTCATTCACATTTCAAATGCGGTACACATGTGACTGTGTAGAGTACGCACCTCTTGCCAGACACCTTGGCAATCATGTCTCCGTCGTAGTAGTAGCGCAGCGCGCGGCTCAGCTTCTCGTAGTTCATGGCAGGCTTGTGCTTGCGCGCCCCCCACAGCCGCGCCACGCGCTCGGGCTCCAGCAGCTTGAACTCTCCTTCCGTGCCTAAAAGCATTCGAGTAAAACATTCATTATTTATTTTAAAATCTTTGAACAACTATGAATCGCAGAACTCGCTAAAGGCGTGTGTACTGCGATTCATCTTCGATTTCGTTTTGCTGCCAATCTTTGTAGTTTAGATTTGGACTAACTCCACCCACAAGTCTCGTCGAAGGGGCTAGCTTCGCTTGCTCATTTTTGAGCACAATGCCTCCGCTCGCTGGTCTTGGGGTAGGCTTAGCTCGCTTGTGTGTGTTTGAGTGTGTACAGAAAACTGGTGTCGTATGTGAACTCACGCTCGCTCATAACGAAACCATAGCCTGCCACAGCTCGATCTGACCAGCCATACCGTTGTTGTTAACAAGCTAATCGCTTACCGTGCCACCGGATAACGTCGAAGTACTCAGCGCTGGTCAGCAGCTCCAGTAAGAACTGCCACAGCTGGATCTGACCGTTGTTGCCGTTGCGCGAGGTCACGTACGACGACCAGTCTTCTTCCGTCGGTCGGATCACAACCTGCAAACGATACATATAGTTAGGCTGAGATCTTTAAAGGTACTACTACCAAGTAAGCGTTGCATTCGAAATTAAATTTTATTCTTATGACTTTAATGTTCAAATTCGTATGAAAAACTTGATTACAGTCGCTTACATTTGTTTAGTTCTTTATAAACCAGCATGTTTTGAATAGATAGGCAGTGGTGAACGATACACCAATATGGCCAGTTGTGAAAGCTCCAGGCTACTACTGAGCTTTTTCTAGTGTATAAACTGCTGGAAAAGGATTGCATAATACAAAATTTGTAACATAATATTTTGCAAATTAAAGTTTAGTGTCGGAAAAATATTAAATGTTAAATTAAGGTTGCCCTAGTCGACGGCACAAACTATTTTGTGCGCGGGGTTAAAATGCATGCTATCTCATCCGACAACACGTGCAGAAGGGATAGAAGATATGCAGAAAATAGAACTCTTTTCAAAGAGACGGATTTTTTGAACCATTCGAATATCACCTTCGTGCACTTGCGGTCATGAAAAATAACCTAATTATACAGTGGCTTAATGAATAACAGTTTGACGTTTATATATTATGGTATTTATTTCCGTCCAAAGATGCGTTAAAATTAGTGTTGAAATATGGAACTTTCGACGCCCATAACCTTCAAATATATTTTTTTACATTTTGTTTCCATACAGGGCTAGATAATGATGATACAAATTGATATCATTTTTTATTATGAACGTACATCATCAAACAATGAATTAATCGCCAGACTACGTTTGTATGAAAGAATGATCGACTATTGCAACTTAAACCACCAAAACACTTCATGTAGATTGGTTGCCAAGACGAGCTTATAACGCTTTCATTGTAAAAAGTTATCAAAAATCAAGTGCAGCCAAGCCCCTTAGCTCTAAAAGTAGTGTTGGCAAATATTTAATCTGATTAACGATTAAAATTAAATTAATCGTTCTCAAATTTTGAAGATTACTATTATTAATGGTTTATCACGATAAAGAAATTGGATTGTTGTGTGATCAATGATTGTACCTTCAATCTGTATTATCCGACTGCTGGACAAAGGTTACACCTCAGCCTTTTAAAGATTTTACCTGAAAATGTGGGCTGCTGGTTATTAAAAATCACTTTTTTATAACCTTTGATACCTATTGTTTTCCGTTTATCGATATCGACTTCGGCAAAGAAAGTTATTTTTGGCTTTGTGGTGTTTTTTTTGGAAGTCGGTTTGATTTTTTTATTAAAAGTTTGTTATTTATCTCTTTTTAGTTTGATACCTACCTCCAATTAAGATGAAATTTATTTATAGCTAAAGTTAATTTCAGGACGATTCCAATAAGCCCAAACACGACTAGAATACATGGTTTTATTTCGGAGTGCCAGTGCCTACCTTCCGTTTCATCATCAGATCCGTTCGATGGTACCATTTTCACCAGTACCATTTATTTATGAGTATTTGCTTCAACATAGTCGGTTAACTATTCGATATATCTTATACCCGTGACATACTTAGCATTAAGGAGTTTCAGTGGCCATCTGTGGTCTTCTTCATCAGTTCCACTTCACCAAATGATACTTTCTGAGTGTAAATGTTGATGAAAATACCAAAATCAAACCAAAAATGTGTGCTTATAATATTTGTGGATTTCGCCAGGATCCCATCATCAGATATTGACCTGTTAACCATGGGGCCACCTGATATTGGGTATACTTATACATAGATACTTATACACACAAAACAAGAATTTTCCAAATCGGTCCAGGCGTATTTGAGTAATCGGGGAACATACCTATAAAAAAGATGCTCTTTTTTTAATTACTTTATAAATACCTTGATCTGCTTAATCAAATAAACTATTAATAATAATTTATATTAATCGTGATTACGATTATTATGTGGCCCACCCTGGCCAAATTGGCTGAGCATAATAATTTTCAGCCTATAACCATCTCGCATAATGTTCTCTTCAATTAGTGAAAGATTTTTTCAATTATGTGTAGTGGTTCCAGAGTACCCTACACGTTACTCACAAAATTCGGTTACTCTCTTTGTAATATTAATTAAGATTAAATTAATCAGATTAACTAATCGATTTAAAATAAAATATCGATTAATGTCAACACTGTCTAGAAGGACTAACTACAAACCCTACATGTTGTTACAAAAATATGGCTTGCCCGTTATAGCTGTATTTTATTATGTTCTTAATGTTCGTGGAATTACACCATAACACAATACAAATAAAAACAACCTATTAAGACTTAATTTCTTATCATAATTTCAAGGTAGTCAAACTCAAAATTATTTAAACCATTTAAAGGTACTTTCGAACTGTCAAGCAAAAGATAGATGAATATTCACAAGCGTCAGTAGGTCTCTATGGAAAAGAACATCTGTTCAATCAGTAAAATTGAATAACAAAATATTTGGTTTTGGTTATGTAAAAAGACATGCACGTAAGAGCGTCTATACTCCATTTGCGATAGCATTAGACGTTTAAATTAGCCCATTTTACAGCCCATTTAACCGATTCGTTTGTTTTAAACAGTTGGTTTTGGTAACAGGTTTATGCTTTTATGTCACCCTTATGTTTACGGGATAGAGCTCAAAATCGGTTGAACGGACTGTAAAAATATTTGGAAACATGTCTCATGTTATTTCAAATGGAGTTTAGAGTAAAACAAACAACCCAAAAATAAAATGAGTAATTAAAACAGGCCGAGGCACCTATGTTATGACCAGACCCAACTGATGGCGCCTATTTACGAACATGACGCATGGATTGGCACCACTCAGCTCAACCATCATGAAAGAAACCGAATGATTCAAAACATGTGGCACCATCAGAGAGACATTTAAGAGAGAGTGACTGTGCAAGTTGTCATTGTGCTGTATTGTTTCACTTACTTGTTTCGGCTTCTTCTTTATGGCAGACTGTGGGACTTCCAGAGGATCCTTGACTGGTTGCTCATCGTTCTGTATAACCGCTGTCGACATAATATTGCTGTTAACGTATAACATCACGCCTGCCACTTCTGACGACCACTGTAGGGAACAGTGGTCGTCAGAAGTGTGAAGTATACCGACAATTAATTCACCAGTTATGTTTAGGTCATATAGGGTCAGTCAGTCAGTATCAGAGCTGCCAAAATTATGTGCTGTTGTTTGTGAGCAAGTAGGTATATCCAAAGCGAAAAGTTGCTAATTGAGTAAGTGCGGCTTGCTGAAAAAACACCGAGAATATATTTGAAAAGCTTCTGATATTAGCTCTATTGTGAGGGGTTCAGTTTCAGATCACCGAAAAGAACACTCACAGGAACGTGCAGGGCCAATAATTTTTAACCCCCGACGGAAAAAGAGGGGTGTTATAAGTTTGACGTGTGTACCTGTGTTTTTGTGTATCAGTCTGTGGCATCATAGCTCCTAAACTGATGAACCGATTTAATATTTTATTTTTCTTTGTAAGGTGACTTTATCGAGAGTGTCCTTAGTTATGTGTGATGTAAATAGGTTCAGCCGTTCTAAAGTTATGGGCGTTTTACTGTTTGATCGGGGTGATATCGTGACATAATTACGTGTTCAATAGATTGTCGATCAAAGTGTGTAAAAAAAAATTAATTATGTAGCATGAAATAAAAATTTATCGGGGGTTTATTACATTTTTAAATTTTACTGTCATTTGATCGGGTATGGCTTGACGCATACGCCATCTGTTGCGATCCTTACATACTTCTCGTAAGCATAGTAGCAAGTGGCGTTCTGTGCGGCGGGTTCACGGACGAGTGTTAATGGCGGAACCACACTTACGTGTTTTTGTCGTGGCGCCTCTTGACGCAGTTGATTGCCTCGTTGTGTTATGACGTAGGCTGGAATAGAGTAGTTTGATTGGTGGAACCCGCGCCACGCCACGTATGTGTGTTTCCGTCTTAACGCGTACCCGTGGAGTTTTAGTGGGTTGGAGTCCCACATAACTGCGCTATCTCCCTCTAGTATGCATGAGCATTTTTCCATGCCTTGCAACCGTAATTGCTGAGCACGCCTAAGCTACGCTCGTGCTAAATATTACTTAGGATTTAAAATCAAAAACTTTATTTCAACTAAACCATTTAAAGGTACTATTAAATTGTCAAACGAAAGATGAATCTAGTTGCACTGAATATTAATATGGAGAAGAATGTGCAAGAAACTTCACCGACACTCTTTTCCGGATGCCGGATTGTATCTTTTAAGTACTTCAAGGTTTTACTAATAGTTGAACTATTTACTCACCAATAAACTTGCACTTCCGTAGCAACTCAAAATGTGTCCAGAAGATGTCCCCCGGGTCGGAAGGGACTTTCTCCCTAAAATCAATACACAGAAACTTTATTATTAAAGTAATAATTCTTATATTATGTGTTTGTTACACACAGTTAACATAACTAAGATCCAAGATAGAAAATATATTACCCATATAATTATTGTTAACACTGATTATTATTAGTAGATCTTGTCTTGTGGAGGGGCCGAGAAATGACTCGGTCACTTCAACCCATTAGGATCTTTTGTGGTCCCTTAGATAACCTACTCCTCCCCAATCTCGTTGTAAAATCTTTTCATGAGTTTCACAACAAGAGTAGGAGATATGAGCCTATAGTCTCCTGGTTTTGGATATCCAACTCCTAAGAGACTCATCCGCTTACCAGCCAATGCATCGCATGTGCACAGAAGGTGCTCCATGCGTTCCGTATGTTCCCCACACAACCTGCACATGGGTGTCGCGGTTAGACCCATCTTCATGAGCATGTCGTTGGTTCCAAAGTGCCCAGTAAAGGCCCCAAGCAGGTAGCGGATTTACCCCCTGCTCATATTTCAAATGCATTTCCATGCTTTGAAGTTAGAGCCCAGGGATTTCTTGGAGTGTTGCAGACCGGTATTAGACAGCCAATGTGTTCATTGTCTGTGATCTGCAAACTCCCTAAATGTGCTTTTACGAGACACGTCGTAATGCCTACACACGGTTCTGGACCCACAAAATCATTTGCTGAGCCCTCTCTTGCTAGTTCATCTGCCACTTCATTACCACAGATTCTTCTGTGCCCAGGGTCATCAGACATCAGTCTTACTCTGTTCTGCTTTCCAAGCCTGTTTAGGGTTTGGATAGCATCTAGAATAAGTCCAGAGTCCACTTTGTAGGATGCCATGGCTTTGATTGCAGCCTGACTGTCACTAACAATATAAATGGCCAACGAAAAAAAGAAAATTACCATATAATTATTGTTAACACTGATTATTGTTAGTAAATACTTAATACAAGTTTTCTATGGAGGTATCGAATTAAGAATTTGATAATCAGTATCTATTGTATTGTAAAGTTTACAAGGAGAGTTTCCTCTGTGCCTCGGAAAAGACTTTATGCCGTTGGCCCCGGCTGTCCTGCATATCGGGTAGTTAGATGCTTGATATCTGACATCAGTCTTGCCAAAGGGTATCGTGTTATTCAATTACTGGGTTGTAGAGGTCAGATACGCAGTCACTTCATGTAAAATACTGGTACTCAGCTGAATCCGTTTAAACTGGAAGCCTACCCCAACAAAGCAGAGTCTAGAAAAAAAAAACCTACACACGCTACGGAGATCCGTACACGTTCACGTTCAGTTGAACGGTGACACTGGAAGTTCACGAAAAGAAGGTCTCACGCGTCGTGTTATACGCGTCGCTTAAGCTTTCGAATCAAAACGCTTCGATCGCAGTAGCGCGTGACATTACATGTCCTTTCAGTATGGCAATGACATTTTGTTATACAGTCTAGCATTAACGCTACAGATTTTTTCATTGTTATACAGTCTAGCGTTAACACTACAGATTTTTTTCTGTCTAGCCCTGCAGGTAGATGTATATCAGAATGACTCACTTAAGGTCCAAGTTCTTGATGGCACCCAGCTCCTCGCCCGACATGTTCCAGTCGGACAGCTAAATTCCGGTCAGGTTGAATTGGCGCACTGCCCAATGTATCCATAGAATATCAAGTGTATATCAGAGTGCAATCACTTGAAGTCCATGTTGTCGATGGCGCACAGCTCCTCGCTCGACATGTTCCAGTTTGACAGCTTGATGTCGGTCAGATTGAATTGGCGCACCACCCACTGTATCCATAGAATATCATGTGTATATCAGAGCACACTCACTTGAACTCCATGTTGTTGATGGCACACAGCTCCTCGCCCGACATGTTCCAGTCGGACAGCTTAATGCCGGTCAGGTTGAACTGGCGCACTGCCCACTGTATCCACAGCTTCACCTGCTGCACTGACCTGCACACAGACGTAACACGTTATACTTTTGTGTTGCTGTTAGTATAAATTTGAATGTATGCATGTATCGCATTGCAAAACATCTGTAATGATAGATGTAAGATATGTATTTTAGCGAATATCCTGCACCGCGCAGGCAGAGTTAGCGACTATAACCGTCGGGCAGTAGCCCACCAGACACAACACCCGTTTGGTGGCGGGACTTTACACCCTGTTCCGTATACTTCCATTTGCATTTTACATCTATGATGGCTCACTGCTCACAGCGCTACATAGCTGGCTGCTCATACTGACCATTGCGCAGGGTCGTCGGGCACGCGCGTGCGGTGCTCGCTCTTGAACGTGGCGTCCACCACCCACTTGACGGACGCAGCGTGCGACACCACGTCCGGGGAGCGCGGCGCCGGCGCACCCAGCGGCTCCCCCAGCTCCAGCACTGAAGCCAACATACAAACATTATTTGTTTATGTCAAGTATGACGCAAAGCATAGAAATGAGGCAACTTTCAATCAAAGTTCTGAAATTTATTATAAAGCCACTGAAGATAGAGGATGCACTGTTTTAACAAATAAATCTGTCTGTTATGGTCGGGCTTTTGTACATTTTCAAATCGCGCGATTTATGTGACTTTAGGTTGTTTTTTATTGTTCGTTGTGGCGGAATAGACGCTACAAATACACCCTTTGTGGCCTTTGCCCTGGAGTGGGACCTGTGGGACAATAGAATTCACTCACACTCATCGTCTATCTGATTGGGCAGCTGCACCAACTCTTCATCAGGCTTGAGGACGTCCAGAATGTTGATCTTCCTCTCCGAGGCCCGGATCTGAATGTTGACCTGTACCACCCCTTCTCCCCTTATGCACTGCTCCACTAAAGTCTTGTGGTTTTCTAGCTGAAATTATGCCCAAAGTCAAATTAGTGCTTAAAAGTAAATGCCAAAAATTAATTCAAACTCAAAGCAAAATTCCAAGGGAACCAATCCAAACTTCAAGCTGCTACTGAGAACTTTCCAGAAAAAAACCCAAATACACTTTTCCCAATTTGTTAATTGTTTAGAATCCTCTTGGGGGCTTCAAACGTTTCCTGCACCAACATGCAAGCCGTGCGGTTCTATTCCAGGATAAAGTAGGCAACTGATCCCTCGGCCTTAAAGCAATCTCTGCAAAGTGGGCTGTCTGTCTGTACTTAGATGTGATATTGATATTATTTCTTACCATTTTAGCATTTTGCAGCCAGAATGTGTAATCTGACAGGTCAAAACCCAGCCTTCTCTCCAGCATCGCCCGGAGACGGGACAGATTGGTCCTGATATCCATGAGCTGGACTATCACCTCGTCTGCAACACAAAGGAGAATAATATAGCATGATAATAAGGTGTAGTAGAGTATGAAGGAGCTCATCCAGGGAATTACTAGATGTAGGTAAGGTACTACCATCATAAACATGACTGCCGTGTTCAGGATGGGAGGGTTTAGGTGCTGGTATAATTACTGGCGAGGTGAAGCGTGAAGCTCAGGACCGATTGCGATGGAGGTATACTGTGGACGCCCTTTGCCCCAACCAGGGGACGTAGGACATTAAGAGTAAGAGAGAGATAATTACTGGCACATGAAACAAATTAGCTTTAGAATGGCAATGCATCATCAATGCTTATGCGATAAGACCGCCACTGTACCTATAGATCAAACAAATTAATATTAGGTACTATATTCTATTCACACAAATTCTATTTGTATTCCATTCCTACACGCAACTATTTACCACTTAGTATGTCGATCACTTGATAACCATCATTGAAGAAAATGATAGGTAGATAATGATAGATATATATGATGCAACTCACCACTGCTTTCGGTACTTTGCATGGTGTCATCCTCATCCGGAGTATCGGAGAACACGGCCAGAGGAGTTTGCAATATCTCGCCACCAGCCTGCATGAGCCCTAAAACATAATTAAGTACTTAGTCTACCTTTGTACAGTGTTTTTAGATGATTTTTTTTTTATCTCACATAATGGTAAGCAATGATTTGGTCAATGGTGAAGCAAGCTTGCCTGGAAGTAACCTATCCATACTAGATAGTTACCAGATATTCGTTTTATCTATATTTAGAACCGAGGTAATGAAAGAATTTGCATAGGGATACTTTTTTATTTCTATTAAAAATAGGCTTGCGCTTGACCATTGTCCCACCTGATGGTAAGTGTTGATGAGGTTGATGGTGAAGCACGCTTGCCTAGAAGTAACCTGCCTTAATAAAATATGCCTAAGTAGGCCATAACCGAGGTCACTCTTCACATAATTGAACAATAAGTGATCTAAATGTTTGTTCTTACTCAACAAAAAAGGCCAGCAGCAACACCAGTGACACAAAACATGAATACCACCTGTACCTACACATGAAGCAAAGAAGAGGAAAAGAAATCTTTATTTTTCATCAATACTTATAGAAATAGAAGATTAAAAGACTGTCAAAAGTGTTTAATTATAATAAGTGTATGATCCACTGGCAAGTGATACTATACTGGAAAATTAAATTGCTATGCTACCATGCTACCTTCATAACATTTATTTTACTTGTTTAACATTATAATGTACTGCTATCAGAATAAAAACATTAATGTTGCGCAAATATTAACATGGGAACACATTATCTTCAATAATTCGGATAGCGGAAGGAATATATTGACGAAATTGAAGGTCGAAACTTAGTGCTCACAAAAAAACAGTGAAACGGTACGGAACCAATAGGTAAACTAATTTTTGCTTACCTAGATCAGACTCAGTAACGTATTGAGGTATAATTGATAGAGGGTCGGAAGATTCCACAGTGTTTTCATCAAATCCAGTTTCCCCTTGCTCCATTTTGATCGAACGAACGTTAAGCAGATCGCTCAAGTCCGTCACCTCCATTTTAAACCACGCACTAACACTCGACACAAGTATAATAAAGTCGATGCAACGTACAAAAATATTTTTGTTGTGATAAATCAAAAGTTTTGATACGATTTGAAATTTTTAGGAAAAGGAAATCACTCGAAATGTTCACTTCCGCGTGCGCCAAAAACGAAAATCCATAGAGTTTGACATTGACAGTTGTTGAGTTTTGACGGTTCTCCCTACTTGTTTGTGGTGTCGCTGTCAGTGCTGTTAGTATTATGCTGGTTCCACACACTGGTTTTTTTTTTGGCGGGATTTCTTCGAGTTAAGTTCATCAGTTGTTTTAATTATTTGTAGTATACCTAATAGATATTGTGATGTGGAATAAGTGTACTTTTGAACCCTAACTTTCTACCCAAATGCACAATATTTTATTATTTATACATTTATTTTTATTTATTATATAAACTTACAGCTAATGAGGAGCTCCTGGTTAAATAATAACAGCCGCGTCGCTTGACGAGGTCGGTCCGTGGATCGGAAAACATTTTAAGCCGTTGGTCCCGGCTGTCATTTGAAGATCTTTGACAGTCGTTACGGGTAGTCAGAAGCTTGAGATCTGACACCAGTCTTGCCACTTTCAGTATGTTAAAATGTACTCTGTGCTTGCCACCGGCACGACCACGGTGGTACCGTGTTACTCAGTTACTGGGTTGTGGAGGTCAGATAGGCTGTCGCTCCATGTAAAACACTGGGAACTCAGCTACATCCGGTAAGACTGGAGACCGACCCCAATTTATTTGGGAAAAGGCTGGGCAGATTGATTGATAAACTTACAGCTAATAAAAACAAACAAAAAAGGAAACCATAGTCACCAGAAAGCCAATTACAAATCCTTTTTCTAATATTAATTACACAGCTACAATCTGGGGGTCTTTAAGTCAAGAGTGAATAGATTATTTCTAGGCAAGCGTGTTTCACCGTCGACCACATCATCGCTTACCATCAGGTGAGATAGTGGTCAAGCGCGAGCCTACAGAAAAAAAAATGACTTCAGCACAAAAACAAACAAAAACCGGCCAAGTGTAAGTCGACTCGCACACAAAGGGTTCCGTACCATTATCGCAAAAACGGCAAAAAAACATGTTTGTTGTATGGGAGCCCCACTTTAATATGTATTTTATTGGTTTTAGTATTTGTTGTTATAGCGGCAACAGATGTACATCATCTGTGAAAATTTCAAATGTCTAGTTATCACGGTTCATGAGATACAGCCTGGTGACAGAGAGACAGATGGACCGCGGAGTCTTAGTACCTAATTAAATAGGGTCCCGTTTTTACCCTCTGGGTGTGGAACCCTAAAAACAACCGCAAAATAAAATATGTGGAATCATTAAAAAAAATACCTAATTAAATAGGGTCCCGTTTTTACCCTCTGGGTGTGGAACCCTAAAAACAACCGTAAAATAAAATATGTGGAATCATTAAAAAAAAATTGGTAGGTACCACTGACTTAGAATCGTTTACATTAGTTTATTTTATTTACTTAGCGGTTCCCCAACGCGAGTAAGAGGCTTATTTTTTGCAGGTTTTTATGTCGGGGTGTTTTTTTAAATTACGTTATCCTTTTTTAATTACTTTTTAACCGTCGTGTGTTTTATCAAAATTTTTAATTTTGTTTTTGTTTTAAACTTTTTGAGAGCATAGATATTACTGAAAACTGCATCAAAATCGGACTAGTAGTATTGAAGAAAAATGGCAACATGGATTTGCATAAACAAACATCCTCTCACCCCAAACGAATATAACGTCTCCATTCCGTCGTGGGTAATAAAAACCAAGCGAATAAAGGGGTAAAACAGCGCTGACGGTAGCAAAAAAGTATACCCTCGTTTTAGATCTTTGATCGCTAAGCCCTCCACTCAAACGCCACTCCAAAGTCCAATGCCACATTTGTACTGCCTTCTCTGTCAATACCACACTCCATAGGCCCTGCCGCACCGTACCTAATAGGGATTAACAGATTAGTTTAAGATTATGGGCGCAGGTTTCTGGTATCTTTCTTCTATCTCCGGTGGGTTCCCGCAATGAGGAGACGGGAGGACTCATTAGCCGTGGCTTGGTCACCCACTGTGAAGCGAAGAGGAACCCGAGGAGGGCCGCTCTGCACGGCTTTTGCCGATTAACCCGACGACGTAAAGGCCAACAAGTAGGTTGTGGTGCCGCTTGGTAACAGAGGAGACATCGCAACTGAGGCGGGCCGCGATGTCGTATGGAGCCTCCCAGGTCCCATACGATATCGCGGCTGAGGGTTGGAGGCCGCGGCGGTAGAAGAGTGTCAGTATTGCGGTGCGCCGCTCTCCCTACTTTCCGTGGCCTGGTCGGAGTCACCACGGTCTGAAGGAGGAAGGGGAGGTCCCTATCCCCTGCGGCCGAAAAGTGGTAAGTCACAATGGTTTGCTAAACAATACAAACTTTCATATTTAATAAACTTCATAAAAGATAGCTTGATCTCTGCTACAGCTGTCTGTATCAATACAGTAAGAATAGCGCTTGACGATTCCCGCTTGAAGTGTTGGTGGCGTACACATGTGGTTTCATTCCTAACACTGCGTTTTGCCTGTTTAAGAGCTTTTTTGGTGGTTTTTGTGTACATTGTAAGTTTTTGTGATCGTCTTGTATTTGTTTTGGTGTTTGTGTGTCCAATCTTACATTTGGTAAGTTATATAAATAAACGGCATATACCGAGCGAACATGGAGGGTGACGATCGGCCTCCTGGTCGCCCGCCTGACCCTCCTCATGTCATTCCACTACAATCTCAGAATCTTTTCACCCATCATGCGGTGCTGACCGCCCCACTGTCACATTTTGAAGCCATGGAAGTGCAAGTTGCTTCCCAAAAAAGAAAACATTGTGACATTCAGTCACCAAATGGCTCCTTGGACGCTTATGCACGCACGGAAGATAATACTTCTTTTTCCAAACGCGACAGAGTTACAGCACTATCATTGATTTCGGGAACTAAATTTTCAATCTTAGATAAGGAATCGTTTTTGGTCTATACATCACTTGTAGAAACTGATCCAAATTCAGATACTACCCTCAATCCCATTAGATTCGTTCAATTGTTACAGAGACTAGAAATTAAAAACATTAAACAAGAAGGAGGTATAAAGCGTATAGGCAGAAACAAGGTATCTGTTGAATTTATGGGGCCAGAAGACGCTAATGCTAATAATTATTGACAATTAATGCATGAATCAGAAAGGCTACACTATGATGATCCCTACTTTCAATATCACCAGGATGAGTGTTGAGAAAGGTGTCCCTAGCAATTGGACTGATATTGAAGTCATGGACAACCTGAATTCTCCACATGGTAAGGTACTGAAGGTGAGGAGATTGAACCGAAAGATTGTCAATGAGGGCAAGGCTGAATGGGTTCCTACCTCAAGTGTGGTGCTTACTTTTGATGATCAGAGCCTCCCAGATCGAGTTTTCTGCTGCTTTAACTCACTTCCAGTAGAATTTTTCAATTTTCCCACGGTACAGTGTTTTGGGTGCTGTAAGTACGGACATACTAAGACTCAACGCCGATCTAAGCCACGTTGTCACCGCTGTGGTGGAGACCACTTTGGCGATGGATGCTCTATTGAGGTGCTTTTATTGTACGGTGCACCCGTCGCGAATAGCCGTCAATGCCCAGAATACCTACGTCAGAGGAGTATCAAGGCCTCCATGGCTAAAGATAATATTTCATATTCTGATGCAGCCAAAAATCATGACCCCTCTTACCGATCTTATGCGGATGTTACAGCATCAGCTCTTCTTCCTTGGCAGTCTATTCACCAGACTCTTACTCATGAGTCACGTCCTCCACGTCTTCCTCCTCCTAATTATACTCCCATCCCCAAACCTCCACTTACTGCGGAGCGCAAGTGGCCAACGGTAGATTGCTGATAGGTGGCGACGCAAATGCGAAAAGTGCCTGGTGGGGCAGCATCAAAGAAGACTCCAGGGGAGAGGAAATGTCCGCAACCCTGGACAAACTTGAGCTTCAGGTGCTAAACACTGCTGACAAAAGTCATGTGGACGTCACGGCATGTTCGCTCGACCTTTTTGACCTGGTGGACGGCTGGCGGGTCGACACAGGAGCAACATCCTCGGACCACAACACGATATTCTTTAATTTAAACACGGAAAGGGAAAAAGGTGTTAGCATCACTAGGACAACTAGGATGTTTTGTTAAACATCCAAATTTACTTCCAAATGATTCCCAATCTGCTTTCCTGGTATTGCAGGAAAGCAGATTGGGAATCATTTGGAAGTAAATTGAACGACTTAAAAATTCAAAATAATATAAATTTAGACAGCATTAAAGATATAAACAGTAAAGTAAACTTAGAAATAGTAGTAAATAAATATGTAAATTTAATTTTAGAATCATCCCAAAAATTAACAATAAAACTAAGCTTACCTGTCCGTGGTGGTCCGAGGAGCTCACTGTGAAGAAGAGAGAAGTGATGACGAAGAAGAACCGCATGCGCAATGCCGCGCCGGTCCGGCGAGCGAAGGTCGTTGGCGAGTACCGGAAAGCAAAAGAAGAGTACGAGATGCAGGCAAAGAGTGCCCAAATCGCCAGCTGGAAGGAGTTTTGCCGGAAGTAGGATCGTGAGGGAGTTTGGGAGGGTATCTACAGGATCATCGGTAGGACCGCCAAAAGACAAGAAGAACTGACCCTTTGCAGCGATGGTGCATTTCTCAATCCTAGTGAATCGGCCGCCCTACTATCAGATACGTTCCACCCCGAAGACATAGTAGACCAGGACAACGCTGACCACAGGCGAATCAGAGAAGCGGCCAGTCGAGTAAATGAGTGGGTTCATGATGAACATCATGATGCCCCATTTACGACGCTGGAGCTGAAGTTTTCAATCCCAAGAAGGCACCAGGAGGGGACGGACTGACTTCTGATATCTGCAGTCGAGCGATCCACCAGGACCCGGACGCTTTCCTTGCCCTTTACAACAAGTGCCTCGAACTGGCACACTTCCCTAAACACCTGGAAGGAGCACCCCAAAGGCGTACAGACCAATTGGTCTACTGCCGGTTCTGGGGAAGGTCCTGGAGAGGATGGACGTAGCGCGTCTAAAATGGCAGCTTGTACCGCGGTTTAGTACTCGTCAGTTTGGCTTCATGCCCCAGAGGAGCACCGAGGACGCCCTCTATACGCTAATGGGGCACGTACAGGACAAGTTGAGGCTGAAGAAGCTAATTGTCCTGGTATCGTTGGATATAGAGGGCGCCTTCGATAGCGCCTGGTGGCCAGCTATTAGAGTCAGACTGGCTGAGGAATAGTGCCCGGTCAACATCAGCAGGCTGATAGACAGCTACCTCGATGGTAGTAAGGTCAGGGTTCGGTATGCCGGTGAGGAATGCACTCGAGAGACTAGCAAGGGCTGCGTTCAGGGGTCGATCGGAGGTCCAATCCTGTGGAACCTCGTTCTCGACCCACTACTGCACGACCTTGAGCAGCGTGGACTTTTCGTTCAGGCGTTCGCGGATGATATCGTCTTGGTCGTAGATGGGGACACGGCGACTGAAGTCTCGAGATCTGCCAATGCAGCCCTCGCCCATGTTCATGATTGGGGCGTCCGAAATAAGCTGAGGTTTGCACCGCACAAAACCTGTGCGATGACCATAACCAACAAGCTTAAGTACGACATTCCAATACTGAGCATGGCCGGGGTCGACATCAGTATGGTCAAGAAAATGAAGTTGCTGGGTCTAACCATAGACGAAAAGCTCACTTTTAATGATTATGCCGCGAACGTCTGCAAGAGGGCAGCTGACATATACAAGCAGCTGTCCCGAGCCGCAAAGGTGAGCTGGGGATTGAACACACAAGTCATTCACACAATTTACACAGCAACGATTGAGCCCATAGTTACTTACGCAGCCGCCGCCTGGGCACCCGCTGCAAAGAACTTGGGTATACGGAAGAGGTTAGGCTCGGTTCAACGAGGATTCGCTCAATAGCTCTGCAAATCTTACCGCACTGGCTCATTGAACTCGGGACTGGCCTTGTCTGGGATACTACCTCTAGACCTGCGCATTACAGGAGGCAGCCGCCCTGCATGAAGCGAGGAGAGGGTCATCCCGGTTTGTGCCATTGAGAGTGCGGTGAGGTTTGCGGAAGCTCCTCATCCGGCTACGCAAATGCCCCTGGAATTCATATGCTTGGCAGACCAAGAGTTACTAGACAGTAACAATGTGCAGACGGTGCGAAAATTCACCGACGGCAGCAAGATTGAGGGGAAGGTCGGAGCCGCATTATCCATTTGGGATAATGTAGGCGAAGTCCGGAACCTCAAGCTTAGCCTTGCCGCGTACTGCACAGTCTAACAGGCGGAACTCCTGACCATTTGCAAAGCCACTTAATTGATCCTCAAGCGGCGAGAGGCGAGCTATGGTTTATACAGCGACTCAATGTCCGCATTGCAGACGCTTGCAAACCATGGCTCTCTCCATCCCCTGGCAGTTCGCGCGCGCGCCAACCTGGCTCACGCCCTGGGCCAGAGCAAAGCTGTGACTTTGTTCTGGATCAAGGCCCACGCGGGCCTGCCGGGGAATGAGCGAGCGGACGAGTTGGCTAAGGAGGCAGCATTGTCGTCGTGGAGGAATCCGGACTACGACCAATGTCCGGTTTCATTTATCAAGCGACAGATCCGTTTGGAATCGCTTGATGAATGGAATCGAAGATACGTGTCGGGCGAGACCGCTTCCGTGACGAAAATGTTTCTTCCGGATGCAATAGCTGCCTTTCAAATTGTACAACAGGTGCGGCCCGAAGATGTCCTCACGCAAGTTTTGACGGGGCACGGTGGGTTCTCTGAATACTTGAATCGCTTCAAGTGTAAGGAGAGTCCATCGTGCGTCTGCGATCCAGGCGTGGCAGAGACTGTCCAGCACATACTTGTAGAGTGCCCGTTATTTATCAGGGAACGCTACCGACTTGAATGTGAGCTGGACAGGAAAATAACGAGGGAGAGCCTGCATGGGCTCATGGAAAAAAAAACAAGGGAGAAGTTTCTAGAATACTGCATTAGAGTAGCCACTGCGGTTATACGTCGGAAAACCTGAAGCGCACCGTGCTTCATTAGTATTTTGTAGGATATTTAAATGTAAGCACGGAATGCAGCAAGGACACGTGTAGCCGGCAGTACTTCATGTTAGTACCTAAGTTTTTAAATGTGTAAAATTCACTGTGACATTGTTTTTGATAACTGTGCTTGTGGGTTTAATCCCGAATTTTATTTTATATCGATAGGTACTATCAGCTGTGATAAATCGCACCTTGTACATCTGTGATAACAGCATTTTTGGCTCAGTTTGTGATTGTAGCACTTTTTGCTCAACTTGTAATAATAGCATATACTTGTTTCTCTGTGATAGCAGCACTTTTTGCACAACCGTATTTTTAAATAGCATATCTTGTACAACTGTGATAAAAATATTTTTGTAAATTTTATTTCTGAGATGAACAGTATACTTTTGTATTTTTTAAATTTATTTCTGTGATGAATAATAAAAACATGCCCGTAGATAGTAAAATGAACTCACAGAAAACATGAGGACGAATGCAAGATGAACTATGGTATGAAGGATAAAAGTGCGAGAGGCATGTAAGAGGAATAGTATGAATGTGTTTGCAATTAATAGGCACCAATTTTGTTGGTGGGGATTAGTATTAAGAAAAAACAAAACCTCCACTTACTCCTCCACAAGAAAACCCACTGCATCCCGCCCAAAATCATATACCCTGCGTCATCCTGGTTATGACCAAAGGGTTCACCAGGACATTATATTAACAGTTACTCATTCCCCTAATGGTTGTGCTCTGATTGACCATCCTCCCATTCATAATGTGAATACACAGACTATAGAGTCAATTGTAATTTTACTTTCCTCCTTACTGTCGAAGTTTACTTTACCAGACCACGTTGCTGACAACCTAGTCAAAACAATTAAATCCCGCAACATTCCATCTTGCAGTGGAACTCCAGGAACGCTCTCCCCAAAAAATATAAAATCTCTCATCTTATAAACCAGCATTATTTGAAATTTTATTTTTTCTGGCTATGGCATGTTTCATGATGACCGTTCTGACGGTTATGGTGGAGCTGCCATACTAGTAAATAATCTTCTTTCTTTTTCTCCTCTATCTCTGCCTTAACACGAAGACGGGATTAATGCTATAGCTGTTAACATCCTTGGCATTAATTATATATCTGTCTATATTGCCCTTCCCGTATATTCATAATATAAGTTCCTAATTTAATCCTGTTATTATTTTGATTGATTTCAATTGCCACCATTCCATGGGGGATCTGACCATTGCGATAGCCCAAGTGCTGAATTGGTTGATCTGCTGGACAACTTGAAATTATGTGTTGTCGATGATAGCTCTGTCACTCGCCTACCCGATAGTGGAGCTAGACCCGGTCAGTGTAGAAGCTATATGGACCTTACCCTGTGTTTAGCCAGTTTGACCCCCAGTTGGAGTGGAAACGACTGAATCTCACGTATAGTAGCCCACTACCCAATATACACTACTCTGGTCTCTAGGTCCTTACCCCATAGGGATAATCCCCCTCTTTTAAAATACAGGCTGACTGGTACCAGGTGGGACTTGTACTCTCAAACTCTTGAGGATATAATTCCCACTTACCCTCAAGATCTCGTGTTGCAATTTTCCGGTGTCATTTCATCAACCGCTGATGATAGCATTCCGCTCAAGAATTCAATGCTTCGGGAAAATTATCGTCCCCTCCCTTTCCCATTATTTGAGCTCGTAATGAAGCAGAACGAAAATATGCTCAAAATATATCCATTGAAAACCTGTTGGAATATAACCGGATTGTTACGGGATCCAGGCGTCTATTTAAGGAAAAAATATATTATGATTGTTGGCAAATTTCTGCTCTTCACTTTTCCCTTCAATCCCTTCCTCGCTTATCTGGCTGTGTTATGCGAACTAGATGCAGTTCTCAAACACGTCCATGACTCTGCTCCTGGCATGGATGAACATGCCAATTCTTTCTTTTTTAAATTGGGGTCCCGCGGTCGCCAATATCTTCTATCGTTAGTCAATTCTTGTTTTATACTTCCTCATATCCCAGATAGTTGGAAAACGCACCTGATCATCCTCTTATTGAAACTTGGGAAACCCCTAGATAGTGCAAAAAAATGCCGGACCATTGCGCTATCACCGGTCATAAGTAAAATCTTAGAACACCTCATTGAAAACAGGTTGGAGTGGTTGGTTGAAAGCCAAGATCTCTTTTTGTCTCTTTATCCATTTTCTTGAACGTTGGCAGTGTTTGAGCACGTCTTATTTCAATAGGTAATAAATTCCACAACCGAGCTGCGTGTTTACGTCTTTCAAATAATCTTGTGGATCAGATTTAATGTTTAGCAACTGGTCAGTGGATTCAATTGTTTTATTGAGGCTATCATATCCTTTAAAATACCCCATTGCCTTTCAATATTGTTTTATGAGTGTACGAGTATCTGTGCAGAAAGTAGTCCTTTTTTTTACATAATTAAGTATACTGTTACATTTATTGCGATACAGTGAGTCAGTAATTATAAGCGTGAAATTAGCCGGGTCTTTTTCCAGCATATGGCTGTCTATGGGAGATTTTGCATATGAGACTATGTTTATTTAAGTGTTCATTAATAATTGACAGAAATAAGTTCGTTGCTACATCGGCGTCATCAGAATCTAACACTACTTGCCTTGTCCATCAGCTTCAAATCATTAATCACGACAGCGTAGTCGACTTTTGTGAAGGTTTTACATTTTATGTTTTTAGATGTTTTTATTTTACTTAACGAAATCATAATCAATCACGTCTGAATACTGGTGACACGCGGCCCAATCCTTCTCCTGATGGATGCGAGACGAGTATGTCGGATATTCGCATCCATCAAAAAGACGTCCGTGAGTTATTGCGCAACCTCGACCTGAACAAGGCTAGCGGCCCTGACGGAATACCAGCAATAGTTCTTAGAACCGGTGCGCCTGAACTGTCTCTGATCTTGACACGCCTATTCCGCCTTTCGTATGAGACTGGAAAAGT
This sequence comes from Orthosia gracilis, assembly GCA_947562075.1. NCBI lineage: Eukaryota > Metazoa > Arthropoda > Insecta > Lepidoptera > Noctuidae > Orthosia > Orthosia gracilis. The sequence goes on from OX387267.1 coordinate 10,947,428, forward strand.
GCCGAATGCTTGGAAGCAAGCTAACTTACAGCGCGTGTCCAAGAAGGGCAATCGAGCTGACCTGGCCAATTAAAGACCCATTTCTCTAACACCCATATTCTCTAAGAGTATGGAGAGTGTACTTAATACGAAGCGCCTGGCGTACCTAGAAACTAACGATATCCTTATCCTTACCACCAATACGGCTTCCGCCGAAATCGGTCTACTAGGGATCTTCTAGCGTATGCCATTCACATATATAGAGAGGCCATCGAGAGGCACGGGGAAGTAATTGCCGTCTCCCTCGACATATCGTGGGCTTTCGATAGGGTCTGGCACGAAAGCCTTATTGGTAAACTTCCTTCATTCAGTCTAACCGGTGGTCTATGTGATTGGATTGCAGACTTCTTGAGAGATCGGTTTATTCGAGTGGTTCTCGATGGCTGCTCGTTGGACAAATTGCTTGTGTAGTCCATCTTTCACAAAATATAACAATTCAGGAAAACAATATCATTGGCTTGTAGTTCACAAAAAAGTGTGTCAACCTACGAATTACACACTATTTTATAGTAACGAGTCGACCTGTCTCACGTCAAATGTGAGATATCCCCACCAATTTCTACATTGCTATAAATAATCTCACAATTAGGTCAATAATCAATTCTTAAGTAATGAAACCTTTTAAAACGCATCAAGACAATTAAGGAATTTAATATCGCCTATTGAGTCATTCTTAATCAATATTCGAAAGAATATTGATACTGATTGACAGTCTTGCACTAATTGTCTCGAAGGACTTATAACACTAAAATAGCAATATAAAATCCAGGATACATCACAATGATTATTACGTAATATTTTATAGGAATATCATCACAGTGGCTTTAATGTAAATTTAGAGTTATTTCCTATACTCACAACAATATTAACTTAGGTGGGTACTCTAACAATTATAGGTATTTGACAACACAATAATAATTCAGGTAGGTACCTACCAAATACCTTATACGTACTTGTAGGTACTTAGACATTTGTCGGTTGATGCTTAATAAATATGACAGTTTGAATTTTGAACCAAACCATTGTGCTTTAAAATTGAAAATTTATGATTTAATGACGTCACACGTACTTCCAATTCTAACACGTGCTTCACCGTCCAGGCATCGACCACATCATCGCCTACCATCAGGTGAGATAGTGGTGCAATATTATTCCGGGTCAGAAATACATAAGTAGTAAGCAAACCATGTAACGCGAGAAGGACCATTTAATTGGTTAAGTTGTTGTGTTTGTTAAGTTGGTTTAGTTGTGTATCCACTATTGTCCAATGTATTGATGTTAATGTCACCCAAGAGTATTATTGTTTGGCTTGTGTTTAAACACCGCCCAAAAAAGTACCTATTTTACTACCAAAAAAATTCTAATCGGTTACCAAAATGGATAAATGGTCACCAAATAACGTTTCCTAAAATATTATGATATAAATCCATTTTTTCGTATTATTGACTGCCAAAAAAATATATGGACGCCTTTAAAATACACTTTAGACCAAATATTATATATTGTCACTACTTAGATGTTACCAATTATGTAATACCATGACTTCTAATTTGGTCATTTTTGTTAGGCTAAAAAAGCTAACGATCGCTAGAATATTTCCCAAATATCAATTAATATACTGGGGTTCCCAGACGTACGTCGCTTATTTATCGTTATATGGAATTCGCTAAATATATTGAGGTTCAAGGTTCAAGTACGATTAGTACTCTGGCAACATAGTCGACGGAGCCCCGCTGCGCGGGGCTCCTATTTCCGTCCGCAGGGTCTAAAGTAACCTAACACGAACGAGATGACGGGAGCCGAGTTCGCTCGCTTTGCTCGCTCACTTCAGCTCCCGTCATCTCGTTCGAACCTAACCTGTCCGTGTCGGGGTGCCCTAAGCTCCCGAGCTCGCTTCGCTCGCTCTTGGAGTAAGATTTTTGGTAGTAATATTAATCTTTGAGTTGGATAGAATTTGGTGACCGTTGATCCATTTTAGGAACCAAAAATAATATTTGTGCGAGGTTTGCGATTTTTCTGATGTTATTTTATTTATTTTGGATCATAATATTATATACTTTAGGGCCCTTTTAATAAAGTCAATTGATTTTTTTTGGAGTTGTTTATTTTTTTTGGTGCCTAAGCTTAGAGTCTTAAAAATATTTTTGGTGACCGTCTAAATTATACCCTTATTGTTTTATAGTGTTTATAGGTATGTAAAAGGTTGTCTATGGTGGTTAAAAATTTATCTATGTTTCTAAACGCCGCACAGTGTTATAAAGACCCAAAAAAAGTGACATCGGCTTTTTATTGGCTATTTCTACCAAAGACCTTATACTTCTTACTACTAGACTGTGCACTATGGCGCAAAAACTGGTCCGCGCGAGAGGGCTCCCGTTGGTAGTGTGTCTCTTTCTAATGAGGTGACCATGACTAAACAGATTGATTGTAAAAACGATAGTGTAATTATCCCGATATATTTATGTTACCTAACTACGCTACCTAAACCTACCTAATTTATTGTAAATAAAAAAAATTGTGTGTATATTTTTTGGAATGTACATCACTTACTATCCCATGTTTTCCCGTGGGTGTCCTAAGAGGTAACTAAGGGACAAACCAGAGAATGGGCAGCAGCGTTCTCTGTGCATTTGTAACAACCATACTGCGATCGCCAACCCGCCTGCAAAGCACTCCCCATGAATAGCACAAACAAAACATAGTCCCTAGTGCCCGGCAGCCTGCCTACCCTTGACTAGGGTAGCGGGCGAGGTTACGGTATGGCAAGGGGTGCTAAGAATCTCGGACGAGATCGGGTTACCCCAACAAATACCGACGACTGGAGCTGGCAACGTACAACACGCGCACACTCCGGACCGACGAAAAGATCACCGAACTCGAAGAGGAATAGAGCAGATTACGATGGAGTATTATAGGGTTATGTGAAGTTAATCGATAATCCTCAAATCCCAAGTCTCCTCAAGTCCCATCGTATAGATAGGAACAAAAAGCTCTCTGATCCTAGTCTCAAGCTCATGAAGGAGAGGCGTGAGATGATCCTGCAGTCCTCAGACAATGCTTTGTAATACCGGCAGCTAAATATACCTCAAAGGGTCTTAGTGATTTCGCATACTGTCCAGTTGCGTAGACAGTTGAGAAACCAAACTACACCAATTTTATTCCACTAGGAATCAATTTGCAAATAATTTTAACAGCCGCTGAATTTTACTCGAACAAAGCCCGCCAAGAACTCCGCAAACCACCACCTTACATTTAGTATTACCAGGCCCAAACATTTAAAAGTACTACTCTTACTACTTATTAATGAATTATTTTTTAAATACAACGAATTGATTAATTATAGGAACTGTAAAAATATTTAAATACGTTTCAAAGTCAATGTTATGTTTTATCAAAACGAACGATTCGTTTTGGTAAAACATAAAAAAGAAAACTTAAAATTTTACTACCATTTCTACCAAACCCAAAGATTAGTCGAGCTGGCAAGACGTCAGACAAGGACACACTACCAGCGAAAACCCTCTCGCCAGGACCACTTTTGTTTAGCTACCGTTTTTAAGGAAATAGCTAACCTAAGTGTATGATGATAGATTTCATTTTAGCTAAACAAAAATTTTTGGTACACAGTCTAGTAGTAAGAAATACGTAAAAGGTCTTTGATTTCTACTTAATAGTTTATTACAAATGCATAGAAGGGGTAGAACCCTCATCTGTCAATTTTGTGCCCTTGATTTTTTTATCGTAAAGATTTCATATCCTTGAAGCCCAAAATACCAAAAAAAATGTACAAAAGTTGCTTCAGCGATGTAGGATCGAACCAACTTTGATGTACCTAGTCTGTAGGCTTGTGGAACACATGTTACCGACTGCGTGCTATGATGAAGTTCTATCCGACAGTCTGTCTCATAGAAATCTGTCTACTACTTACCAAATAAATACACAGGAGTCCCCGCGATTACCTTCTACTTAACTTATAGCACGCCAATAAGATTAAAGTACCTGGGTGAAAACAAAGAAAAGGAAAGAAGACGTTTTCTAAAAATGAAACCTAGCTAGATCGATGTATCGCCCCCGAAACCCCCTGCATACTAAATTTCATGAAAATCGTTTGAACTGTTTCCGAGATTCAGATCTATGCTATACAATATTATAAAACTGAAGAGTTTGTTTGTTTGAACGCGCTAATCTCAGGAACTACGGATTGGAATTAAAAAAATCTTTTTGTGTTGGATAGTCCATTTATAGAGGAAGGTTATAGGCTATATAACATCACGCTACAACCAATAGGTGCGGAGCATAAATGAAAAATATTGCAAAAACGGGAAAATTATTCCTTTTTGAGAGCTTTCGATGCGTGCGCTGCGTAAGTGGTAAAAGTTACGCAAAATTCATGTATGTAGGGTAGGTAGGGAAGGGTAGGTAGGTAGCCAGTTGACACGGGAGCGAAGCCGCGTGGGACAGCTAGTTATATATATATATACATACAAGAATTGCTCGTTATAAGGTATGAGATAGATATATAGATAAAACAGCAAAAATAACAACAACTCTACAATCAAATGAAAATTTAATGGCACGTTCTCTAAAAAACATTACCTATATTATAGGTAAAGTTCCTATTGCTGGGACATAGACTTTTCTATGAGAACCACCAATGCTCGTAACTACTGATACATAATTTCTTCATATTGCGGTTCCTCTCTAGCCTGAATTTCTAGATCGCACTCCCTCCGGAAGAGAAAATTATGGTAGAACGGTATATTAGGATTAGGCTGAAAAGATTCAAATAAGGTATATTATTGAAACCATACGCGATGTTCAACTGAAGATAAAGCGTCACTCAGAATGTCAATCTCTTTCGTCTCAACAAATTGAATGATAATAGATCTGACGCATGATATCGGTACGCGGCAGACTACGACGTTGGTATACTTTCAAAACTAGCTTTTGCCAGCGGCTTCGTTCACATATAATTTTCGTCTATCGAAAATTATTCCAAGAGAACGTATTTCAGTGACATATAGCATAGTCTATGTCCTTCTCTAAGGTTAAATCTATCTCTATACCATAATTTATCAAAGTTGGTTCAGGGCTACAACCGTGAAAACGTAACAAAGAGACGGACAGAGTAACTTTCGCATTTATACTACTTCTTCTTCTTCGTGTCATACTCAATTTGGATGAAAGACAATGTCATGCTGAGTGTTGAAACAAGGTGCAGATATGTCAGAGTCATGGAATGTAATGAAAACTTACTTCACTGTGTGAGTGCTGTCTTGGTATTTGGGGTAACGGTCGCTGGGATCTTTCTCGTCTATTCGATTCTCTCTGGCGTCGTATAAATACATATATCACAACTAGAAGGGCCAGTACGCTCGCGGATACTGATGATATGATGATCGTTACGTGGTTGTTACTGGTATCTGCATCTGTAACGTTAAATAAACATAAAATACTCCTCCTGGCCAAACTCCGACCACAGTGGCCAATGTCAACGGAGATTAGCCAACTTGCAGGAGATATTTTAGTGCTTAGTGCACTTTCATAGTCCGATGGGAAGGCAGTCAGATAGTCATGATTATAGATCAGGCACACGACCTAACGCTTTACCTCCTTTCCGAGGCATGGGGATGTCACTCCACCAGCTGCCAAACTCAGCATTGCTATTGAGAAATTCCTAATGGAAACACCCGATAACACTTCTCAACACGGAAATCTAATACAGCTATACCCTGCGGTCAGCAGTTGCACTTACAGATTCGAGTTTACAGTTTCAGTCCGCTTTTTTACTATAAAATATATATATTTGTTAATCACATTATTCTTAATTTAAATATATTGAAAATGATTTTCTACTTTTTGGTTTAATTTTCTATTAAAGCGTGTTTTTTTATTTTTTATAAACTATTATTTTTATTTCTTAAACTTTTCTTTGTTTTTAAGCAGCGTGCTGGGTGATTAAAGCACTCTGATAAGGTAATGTATAAATTCGCGCGCCACTTTTCGTTACGACTGGTATCACAGCTCGCGATTCAAAAACACGACAGCTTAAGCTCCTTGTGGATAGAATTGGCAAATGCATTTCCGAGGAACAGTAAGCAGAACTACGGAAAATGGTCGAATATATATTTAGTAAACCGATACATCACTCTAATGTCGAGAGAGTTTTTTCTCTCATAAATGCACAGTGGTCAAAATGAAAAAATATAGTTATTATTATTTTATTATTATTTGCATTTCATTTAATCTTTTGTGACTAGATATAAATAACTGGTATTACTCTGTATTACCTACTGCGTCCTGTTTTTAAACTGATTTGACCTGATTTATCCAACTTCAAATCTTAGTTTTATGAAATTTGCGATTGGCAATCCTAAATTAACGAAACGCAGACAGGTCACATACCTGCAGGCTTCGGTTCTTCGAGTTGGTATTTTAACAAAGTTTTGTTAACAACAAAACGTTTTATGTCCACTTCTTTTCCATCGTTTATTAACTCATATACGTAGTAAAGACAACACAGTATAGATCCACTGTCCCACATCTTGAATTTTCTGTTATATATTGTTGTTTTGTTTAATGTTTGTATCTTGTTTTCTGTTGTATTTATAATGGCTAAGTATACATCTGCAAAATATGTTAAATTATAAATTTATATGGTGCATCAAGTTTATGAGAATTTTCGTTTTTGTAGAGAATCTCTTTCTAAAATTTGATGTCCCATATTGACATCCGACTAAGATATACTTACATTTTGATCGAGACTTATATTCTTCACAGCTAAACTGAACTTCTGTTGTTTCTGAATAAGTCTGTATTTTATCAATGTTTTTCACTGAAACAAATTGAAGAAAGTATAATGGAAGCCGCAACGTAACGCCCGCAAAAATATCTTAAAAGGACTTTCAAATTCAAACTATTATATATATAAATATATACTAACATATTTATACCACTAAACGTTTTACGAATAATTTTTTGTAGACCTAAGGTTTGGCATTCCCTGCCGGAATCTGTGCTTCCTCATACCAAACCTGGAGTTATTTAGTTCAAGAGTGAATAGGATAGGTACTTCTAGGCAAGCGTGCTTCACCTTCGATCACATATTGTATCAAAACAGAGCAAGACCTAAAAAAGCCACATTCACCATACATACCTACTACCCAGACACATAAAAGGGCTATTGTGTGTTTCGTCTCATCACTTCTCCAATTTCTGACCCCTGATGTAACTTTTGATATGCAACGCAAGTATGAAAATCCTGTTATCCATAACACAAGCTAAATCTTTCTTTGGGTGACAGAATTCAATACAAATGCTAGTCACATACATTGTAACTCGCTAATTAAGAATTTGTTATTTTTGCTTATTATTGTTCGTACGTATTATAATTATTAGTTTAATATATTTGACGCGACTGACCGGCGACGCGATGCGGTGGTGACGGATGATGACATGAGAACTTGAATTCCACTGGTAGGATTGACCCTTAATGGCAGAGGACAGATGAGTGTGGAAAGGGGAGACGCAGGCTTTCGCCCAGAAGTGGTCATAACTGGCTGGTTAGATAGTTAGATGAGCGTATCCGTGCTGTTATCGCGGGAACTCCAAAACTGCCTTTAAATAGGAAAAGTAAAATAATTTCTTAACACTTACCAGCTTCTTTCGTAGGTAAGATAATTTTTTCAGACCAAATTCCATGTCCAGGCGTTTTAACATGCACTGAAGTGTTATTGTCAAACGATTCTAATTCAATAATAAACCTTGTGTAACTCGTGGAGATATCCAAAGAAGCGCCAATTATGGAAACTGTAAGTAAAATAGTTACAGATACTCATAAATATTTCTGGCAGAAACCACGAATTGTCGGCAGAAATGCACACGTAAAGTTAAAAATTGCGGTCTAAAAATCTTTTAAGTTATAAATTTTCAAAAAGAACGACGTTTGCAACTGGGAAGACGTTGAAGACGCTACATCCATACTTTAATTAATATTATAAATGTGAAACTAACTCTGTCTGTCTGTCTGTATGTTACCTTTTAACGCTTAAACCGCTGAACCGATTTGGATGAAATTTGGTATGGGGATAGTTTGAGACCTTGGAAAGGACATAGGCTACTTTTTTCATAAAACACGAAGGGGGAGCAATGGCGGGGTTTAAGTCACACTAGAAGTATTATAAAGGCGAAAGTTGGTGTGTGTTTGTATGTTTGTTACTTCATCACGCTCAAACAGCTGGACGAATCTGGAACAAATTTCAGAGGCACAGAGGCATAAACTTTCAATTATGGGCCGCTGATTTGGAAGTTCATATTTTTGTAAATATTACTCATAAATAGGAAGCTTTCTACAAAGTTTCAAAACTCGGAGTATCACGGTTTACGGGAAAAAAAAATTTAGGTTGCCATATAAATTTGGTTTTGTGCAAATTTTTAGGTTAGATAAATTGTCATGGTAAACGTCAAAGTTCACATTTCAGGTTCCGTTGACGGTAGAGGTGTATTTTATTCAATTTGAATTCATATTTTTATTTAAATATAATTTTATTTTCACTTTCTCACATATTAAATTTGGTGTGTAATTAATGTTCACAATAGCCGTGGCGTATTATGCAATTACTTGTACATTGACTTTTTTACACAAAAAATAATGAATTTTAGTAGTCCAAGAGCGAGCGAAGCGAGCTCGGTAGCTAGGGCACCCAGACAGATTTTTAGGTTACTTTAGACCCTTCAGACAGAAATAGGTCCGTCAACATTGATATTAAATAGTAATTTTAAAAACCTTTGACCATGGATATCTCCATAACCATGGGGTTCCGCGGGGGACCCCCTATCATTTCCCTACCCCCTCCGCGCCCCAAAAATCGATGGATATTGATGAAACTTTTTATTCTAACCTAAAAACGTTAACCATGGATATCTCCATAACCATGGGGCTCCGAGTGGTGGGGATGGTACAGCCTCCCCTCCATGTGCCATAAATCAGCGGCCCATAATGGAAAGTTTAACCGCACAGAGATAGATAATAATAGTTAAGAATAGCACATAGAATAAAACTTCTTACTATGGCTTAAACAGCTGAACCGATTCGGATGAAATTTGGTATGGAGATTGTTTGAGACCCTGGGAGGGAAATACGCTGTTTTTTTGCATAGAACACTAAGGGGGAAGTGGAGAAGAGGGTTAATTTAATATGAAACGTCTTGTTGTGCCATAAACCACTGAATCGATTCAGATAAAATTTGGTATGAAGATACTTTGCAACTCTGGGAAGGACATAGGCTAATTTTTTTTGCATACAACTCGAAAGGGGAGAAAAAGGGGTTTAATTTTGTATGAAACTTCTAATTATGGCGTCCGATTCGCTTCAAACTTGCCATTCCACCAATTCGCACCAAGCGCTTCCAAACATCCTTTATAATGCGCACAGCGATGGAATGGAACTCACTACCTGCGTCTGTGTTTCCGAACGCATTTAACCCGAATCTCTTCAAAGTTAGAGTGAACAGGCTTCTTCTGGGTAAGCTCACTCCATCGTCGATTCTGTCTCTGTCATTGACCTAGACTAGAGTCAAGAGCAAACCCATCAAAAGTAAAAAAAAAAAAAAAAACTTTGCGGAAGTATAAGTTCTAGTTCTAGTTAGGGGGGTTTAGTTTCCGCACTTAGTCCCTTAAGTGGACTATTGTACGTGGGCCATGGCGGCCGTTTGGTGGTCATTCCAACCAGCCCACCTCCCTCCAGAAGTCAATTAGAACTCCTGGTTTCCTTAAAACATCCGTGTAAGATCTGGGTGACCCGAGGGTTTGTGTTCTTATCTGGGTTACACCTGTGCATTCAAAGAGAACGTGCGCAACGGTTTCGTCGGCCTCCATGCACGCCCTGCACAGAGGACTGTCCGTTATGCCTATTGTGTGGAAGTGTTTGTTGAGTGAGCAGTGTCCCGTGATGGTCGCCGTCACCAAGCGCAGGCCATTCCTGTCCAGGCGTAGAAGACGTCTGGTAAGCCTCCTGTCCAAAGATGGCAGAGCTTCTTTGGATTGCCTACAGCCCGGTGCCAAAGTCCACCAGTACTCCGCCTGTGTCTGGGTGAATTCCTGTAGCCACCTGCGTATTTGGTTGAAGGGGATGGGTACAACAGTTTCGGGTCCGTAGACCGCCGAGCTGGATCTTGCGGAAGTATAATTTAATTATTTGTTATAAATTATACTTCCGCATACTTGCGGAAGTATAATTTATAACAAATAATTAAAGTGTGGATATTTATTTTTTCAACTTCCTCTAAAGGGGGTTGGGGTTGTAAAGCTAAGACGTAGAAAATCTGTTCATGAAGCTGAAATTTGGCACATAGGTAGTTTATAGTTAGTATACATCAATTAAAAGATTTTTTTGTAAGTTTACGTGTTAAGGAAGAGAATGGGGGAAGCTGTGATGTTTGTTCGTAAGTGTTTGACTGTACAAATGTTTTAATTCTAATAAACAATTTATTATTTGCTTACTTAAATTGTGTGGCAGGTTTTTCTTGCAAATAAATATATAATTACGGGTTCTGTCGCATGGGATGTCATTATATTTGCCTATTTGGTGCATCTCTACACAATCTTCGTTATTATTATAATTGTTTGGCTCATTTGGCGACCACTTATTGTACACCTCAGAAACTGGCTTACCTAAAACAAGAAACTTATAAATAAGCAAATTTATAAGACCCAAGAGCACAGAATCGCCATATCAACTGGAAAACCTTTACTTTTTTTTTTTACAAAATAACGTTGCCCCACACTAGGAATTTCTTCCTGTATCGTGGGTGTGTTTACAAACATATAAACTCACATACGCAACACCCAGAGCCGGAACAACTTTCTGTTGTTTCTTGTCCGTTCTTCTCCATAACAAGCTACTTTTACGAATGGACGGTAGAATCAATTATTATTACTTGTAAATTTTAATTATACGCTTATTGGCCTAGTTGAAATAAATATTTTTGACTTTGACTTTTGACTTCGACCACAAACACGGTGGGTTTGTAGGAGAAGTGTTGACATTCCGTCTTTAGCATCAACCACTAATGCATCTCCGTGCTCCGTGGCAGAGTCAAAGAATAATGGCCAAAAATGTATGGAACTTGATCCAAGAGCCTCCGCTGATGAGACTTGTGGAAAAAAAGTACATACTTGTCACATAATTCTCACAAAAGACTGAATATAATTAAAATGATTTTACGTTTAGCGTAGGACATGCTTTGACATATTTGCGTCTCTCTAAAATGGGATATCTCGCTTCTTCCTAAACATCCCTAATCCCCACCCGTCTCCGCCCACCTGTTTCAGCGCGCGGGCTATAGGTAAATAAAAAAATAAAGAAAGTTAAATCAAAAAATCTAAAAACCCGTCTGCTTAACTCCATCCTGCAGACTGCATTTTTCCTTTAATAGCGTTACTTCAAAGAATGGCGCGCGCGCGCGCTGCATTCATTGCTTCTTACGTTCAATAATTCGTCTACTGGAAAGCGCAAAACGCGCAATGTATACAGTTGAGTTGACAAAATCAATGGGAACGCGCTTTCGCAATTTGAAAGAGAGAAAACACATTTATTGACACAAGCCACTAGAGCACACAAAAAAACATAGTTTCTTTTTTTTTTTAAATAACAAAAATTCCGACTGCTTAAAAAGCTAGCTAAAAAGACGTAAACAAGAAGAAAATCATGCTGTGCAGACGGAGGATCTGGCTGACTAAAACCAGATGTATCCTTCGATTGCACAGCAAGATTTTCATCTTGTTTACGTCTTTTTAGCTAGCTTTTTAAGCAGTTGGGTTTTTAGATTTTTTAAATTAACTTTTTTTATTTACAACATTTTTGTTCTTTTTTTTAGAATAAGGTACATTTAAACATATAAGTGTTATATATTAGAAATCACCTCTTAAAACCCTTTACTTTGATACCCCACACGATAGATATCGATGAAAAAAAAATTTGGTCCCCCACAATATGGCGCCCAAAATCCGACATTTTTCTATTATCCAATCTTAATGCAGCCAGTGACACTCGAAGAGTTAAAACGAATCGATTGACGTAAGAATCATCAAAATCGGCCACCGCGTTTGGTCTCTAGAACGCCACATAGGAACAAACATACATACATAAATATACTGATAAACACATTACCCTCCTTCGGCAGTCGGGTAAAACAGAATCCTCGGACGGATTTTGATAACCTTCTGTCAGAATTATGTGACTAGTATGTACTTTCATTTCCCACAAGTCTCATCAGTGGAGGCTCTTGGACCACTTTTGCCCATTGTTCATTGATAGTTGCGTTATTACATTGACAACTTTATGTTATCTTGTCCTTATCCCAATTTATTCGGGATCGACGATTATTAAAATGATACACGTACCGTCAATGGTCACAAACGCCCCTTCATTTTTTATGTCTGATATGCCCACATACATGTGGTCGATGCTTTTTTTGTTTTGTTTCCAGAACGATATCACAGCGTTAGCCTCATCGCTGTTTTCTGGGTAGAACAAACTGGTTCCTTCCATAACACATACGTTCAAGGCATCATTCCAATTCTTAGGTGCCGTGTGAATCTTGTAGAAACTGCCTACTGCATCTATGTAAGTGTAGTCCTTCCGAAAAGTCGCTATAGAAAAAAAGAAAGACATATTTTTTAATGGCATAGAAACTCGTTGTTTGAGGTCCTGGGTTCGATTGCCGGCAATAGTCTCTGATGAAGCATTGTAATACATAAATAGTTGGACATACAATCCACATTTGATTAGAGTAAGTTGCTAGCCGTCGAGCCTACTAAGTGTGACGGATGGACGGGTATGATAGTGGATGGTGGTGGAGAAGTGGGTACGGACCCACTTTTCCCCTTGCCTTTTTCGCATATTTGTGCGTGGATTCGCCAGGGATCGAACAAACTTTATAATAACAAATGGTCACGGACAACAGACTGTACATAGCCAAAACTGGCATTAACAAATGTATACCCGTGATTACCCAAAAAACTTCTCAGCCGGAGTAGAAATAGCCATAGAATAATCATAGGAACAATGACGAACCATAACCCCTTAACAAACACTTTTTTAATATAGGTGCCACAGACAGCCCGCTTTGTGGCGGCTGCCTTGACACCGAGAAATCAGCCGCCCACGTCATCCTGGAATGGGCTGTGGCTTCTCAATGTGAAGAAATCTTCGGAACATTGAGGACACTTCGCGAAGCCTGTGAAGCCACCAGGAAGCTTCTGTGCTTTTGGGCGGACCCAGGCTGGCTATGTTAGCTAGAAATTCCACAGCTCCGCCGAAAATGTTCTAGCTTTGGAACGGGCATTTCAAAATCTAATTGTGTAGGTTTCATTTTATTTGTGTTATCTTTCCGTTCAAATAGTTCAAGATTGGACCTCACAAATCTGGCAACTTCGTGAATATAAATGCATGGGACTGTCAAAAGATTATGCGACTTGAATATAGGCCTGCATGAGTCAGCACTGCATTTTGAATATTGCACGAATACATTTTTTTTGGGCATTTTTTTAACGATTTCGGTTGTGATGTAATACGATATATTTCAAAAACGTTAGTAGGTTCTATAAATATACTTTTGTCATTTGATTATATTTTAAGTATGTCAGTTTTATTATTTTTAAGAGAAGAGCAATTATCATTATTATTAGAAATGTCAACAAAGTGATTACGTAACTGTAAATGATCAAATTCATTTTATTTGTTTTAACGGTTTTATATAGGTATCATTGTTTTTAATTTGTAAAAACTGTAATTCTTATTAAACGATTATGTCTAATGTGAAATTTCCTTCTTGAAAACTTACTCAATTTTTGGCACCTTATATTTAATTAGCCACACTGAATCGACGGTGCCGTCCTCTTCTTTCAGTTCACAGATAAGTTGGTAGGACTGTACATAAACGATATGGCCCAATTACAACCAAAGCTCTTTTTAATTGCTGATGACACAATCTTTGATGTTTAAAATAGATTGGCGGTCACAAAATCTTGATGATGTGGATAACTCTATTCATCGGGTCCAAAATTGGTTCATGCTAAACAATTTGATACTGAATAAAAATAAAACTAAATGATTTAGATTTACATTAACAAATGTTAGAAGTAGCGAATGTTGAATGGAGAAAAACTGACTGACTGACTTTATAAATCAAACAGTTTTCCTAGGAATCACTCTAGACGATAAATTATATAATAGGTCCTCACATAACATCTCTTGCGGGTCGGCTAAGCTAAGCCGGTTATGCTGTGAGAATGATAAGACAATTAACAGGTGTAGAAACTACACGTTTGGTCTAGTTTAGTTAATTTCACAACTCTATGTCATATGGTATTTTGCTGTTGGGTCGGGCAGGTGATGTTGAATCCATTTTTATATTGTAAAAGAGAGCTGTCAGAGCTATACACCCTGAAATTTAATTGGTTGTTTTCCCGCGGCAGAACGACTTGCCTTAAGGAGTACTTTCGAAGTATAGAGTTAAAGTAAATAAATAACGATGTTTCTGTTTTAAAATAATTAAAAAAATATTCATCAACTCGAAAAAGTGAGTAACAATAGTAACTCTGGACGTAACTTGTAGGTACTAGGTACTACTCGTGTCACCACCTACAAAGAAAACCGATGCACAAAATAATGTCAAACCAAAATAAACTCTCGCACGTGGTGATACGGCATAAAAGTTTGCACGCAAAACAAACGAGCGAGCCACAAGCCGACAAAGCAAAGACCGATTTATTAAATGTTTAAAGTAAAATAAGCTCTCGCGTGTAATTATACAGCATAATCTAGCCCGCGCGTAACTTGATCAAACGGAGCCGCCTTCGAACCTAATCCTTTCGACGGTGACCTAGCACCCGGGTCAACGGCCTGCTGTCGTTCGGCCGTAGATATCGGGAGGTATACTATTGGTTCGTGATCGCTTTCGAGTTTAGTTTTTCACAATGTTAAAAATGCCAGTTTTTGTTTCTAATATTTTATTTAACTACGAAACGATTGTATTACATAGACAAAACCATTTCGCTGCGGGAAAACAACCATTTAAATTTCACGGTGTATATAAGTTAAGTCACCTCTCGGTGACTTAACTTATATATCACTTATGGATCTATTTTAAAGGATTAATAATATGACAGTTTCTTGCTAATTCATTTATGAAAAGGGGAGGAAAAATATACATCTCTTTAGTAAATCCTTATGTAATCTCAAGCACATCACATAAAGCTTCTTGGGATATTGTAAAAAGCTGCACAGGTAACGAACGGTCTCGAGAGTATATTAATTATATAATAGATAATGGTGTCACTGCTACATCAGATTCAGATATAGCAAATATATTTAACAATTTTTTTATTGATATTGTTGAAAACATCGCTACTTTACAGAACAACACATCCAAGATATTAAAAGCAGTGACAATAGTATTTTTTTTAATCCTATAAATCCGGCTGAAATCTTTAGTATCTTAAAATCATTAAAAAACACTAAATCCACTGGTTATGATGACTTATCTATAGACCTTTTAAAAAAAATATCCCCATTCATTGCAGAAACACTTTCATATATTATTAATTTATCTTTAGAACAAGGCTGCTTCCCGGATGAACTCAAAATATCTACTATAAAACCATTGCATAAAAAAGGCTCTAAAACTGGTAAAAACAACTACCGACCAATTGCTCTAATTCCAATTCTATCCAAGGTATTTGAAAGAGTCATGTACAAAAGAGTCCTCTCTTTCTTAGACAAATACAATATGCTTGCAAAAGTGCAATACGGTTTTAGAAAAATAAATACACCTCACTAGCAGCATTTAGTTTAGTCAAATCTATAATATATTATAAACAACATTAACTCCAAAAGTGTAACCTCAGCTTTGTTTTTAGACCTTAGTAAAGCCTTCGACTTTGTAAATCAGTCCATTGTTATCGATAAATTATTTAGAATTGGTATTAAGGGACCAGCCCTGGAATGGTTTAAATCGTATTTATTAAATAGAACTCAGACTACCCGAATTACAAAATTTGATGACAAAGTGAACAGTCTCATTAACTTCAACTCTCAGCCTCGGCAAAATTACTTTGGATTTCCACAGGGAAGCATCTTGGGCCCTCTATTATTCCTTGTATATGTCAATGATCTTCCTCAAAAAATAGAACAAGAGTATGTTTTATTTGCAGATGACACAACGTTTATTCTAAAATTCGGTAAAAATCATGAAACACATGAGAATAATATAAATAGTAGTCTGAATAAAATAGTAACGTGTTTAGACATAAATGCTTTAAAAGTGAACGTTGATAAAATTAAAATATTAAATTTTAAAACACAGAAGAGTAAAACTATCCATCTTAAAATAATACGTAGGGACCAAATAATAGAAAAGATACATACAAAAAAAATTCTAGGTATAACACTGGATGAACATTTCACCTGGAGAGAGCATATCAATGAATATGCATTAAGATTAATAGGTTTGTTTTTACTCTAAAACAAGTCAAAGATGAGGCATCCAAACAAACTGCGCTAATGGTATATCATGCCTATGTTTGCTCCATCATCCGTTACGGCATCATTGTCTGGGGAAACTCCTCTGAACTTTGTAGAGTTCTGTTGGCACAGAAAACGCATCCGCACCATTTTTAATATGGACTGGACTGATTCCTGCAGACCAGTATATAAAGCACACAATCTCCTCACCGTTCCTTGTATGTATATATATGAAATCGCTATTTTTGTAAAAACGAATTATTCACTTTTTAATACTAAAAATAACAATAATAAACGAAAAGTTACACAGTATTTATTAGAATTGCCTGTACCCAGGATCGAATTATTAAGGCGTAGTTGTGTTTACATGGCCCCTCTAATTTATAATTCTATACCCGCCTTTATAACCGATCTCCCTTACAGAAAATTCTGTATAGTTTTAAAAAAGTGACTGTTTTCTCACAGCTTTTATTCTATAAAAGAATTTTAAAAAAAATCTCCATGTCAATCTTATCATTACAGGAATGCATTGTAGATTATCTTGTTATTAGTTGTTGTAATTTATACCTACTGCCTTTTATGATATTATTTGATTTATTTTATATATGTTGTTAACCATATAATTTCATAGTCTACTTTAGTAAGTAAACTAAGTGTTTTGGAGAGTTTATTAAACTTAACAGGATAAATACCTAATAAAAATAATGTGTTATTAGATTATTAGAGATCTGCTTATTGTAAGCACCTTAACTCATATCTTAATATTTGCATGCCAACTTATGGCGAAATGTGTCATTGTGCTAATAACTCAATTATACCATCTTTTGTACCGCATTTAGCGCAAATAAATGGCTTTGACTTTGACTAACAAGCACATTAGACGTTAGACTCACACACTGTTCCGTTGTTGTTGAATTAGGTAATTTAACTATATTTGCAATATTTGGTATGTGGGAACCATGTTTCTATTTATCAAATGAATGAATGTACCTGTCAATTCATTTATTGTGCTTTTATTACTTTATACCTATACGTAGTATGTATTGCTATTTTGGATGCATCGTGCTCATGTGTATGAATTAATAAATACACACTCATTGTAAAACATTTTTTTTTAAAAGAGTACGTATGAGTTTCTAGTCCGTTGTTGTCCATAACAAGCTACTTTGCCGAATGGGCGCAGAAATAATTATTATTAATTGGAAATTTTAATTTTTGGCGTTCTTATTTGCCTTATTGAAATAAATAATTTTGTTTTTTGATACCTCTACGCAGCCAAGACCTGGACGCTGAGAAAAATTGAGAGGAAGAAAATAGACGCTCTGAATGTGATGCTGGAGAAAATACTTGAAGTGTTTTGGACTGAGTTTCACACCAACTTATCCTTTCTCCAAGAACTCAGCATCAAGCAGCATTTATCGACTGAAGGGCTCGAATACTCTAGTATTTTGTTCATGTGTCCGAAGAGGCAACGACAGTATTGAGCGGCTTGTGGTCCAAGGTAGCATGGAAGGAATGAGAGCTCGCGGCAGGTCACCCATGCGATGGACCGACAAGATCAAGTCTGCAGTAGTGCAATTAATCAGCTCTATTGTCAATGCTTGTAGGCACCGCATTGTTATTGATATAATTATGGCATTTTCTGATTCTACTGTAGCTTTGTGTTGGGCACATTCTTCACCCCATCGCTGGGACACATTCGTCGCTAATAGGGTGGCTAAAATTTAGTCCAAATTACCACCACAAAATCACTTGCACGTCGCTGGCACAGATAATCCCGCCAATTGTCTCTCCCATGGATTGCTTCCTTCGCAAATTTTATATCATCCGCTGTGGTTCTGCGTTTTGACTTGGATTCATAGTGTGCTTGAGAAATGGCCGGTTAAGCCGTTTAACCCAGCTGCCGTTTCAGAACCACCTGAGGTAAAGAAGCATTCGCTGGTAGCTTCGGTTCCACGTGAAGAGTCGATTATTTTATCGCTGTCTAATCGCGTCTCGTCTTGGTCGAGACTTTTGCGTTGCATGGTGTATGTCTGTCGATTTCTAAAACTGTTACCCACACGCTGTAATATAACCGCCGCTAATCTGGATAAAGCTGAGTCAGTCGTGCTTCGTGAATTGCAGAGATTTTATTTTGCATCAGAATTTAGTAGTTTAGAGTCCAACAAACCTTGTAGCCGCGAATTTCAATATTTGAAATCTTTTTTGCAGGACGGTGTCATTCGAGTAGGTGGTCGTTTGAGAAATTCCGATTTAGGATTTGAACAAAGGCATCCAGTAGTTTAACCCCGCAAGGACAATATTTTAGATTTGATTGTAGATTATCATCATAAGGTAAATAGTCACGCAGGTCCGGACTTATTGATGTCTATCCTTAGACAGGTGCACTGGATACTTTCCGCTCTCAATTTGATTCGCGCTTAGAGTGCAATGTATGCCCTGTTTTAAACTTCGCCTGCGTAAAATCGCGCCTGAAATGGCAGATCATCGCGCTTGCCGTGTTGTTCAATCCGCTAAACCTTTCGTACACACGGCACTGACTTCGCCGGCCCGTTTAGAGTAACTATTGCACGTGGTCGTGGTGTAAGCTCCACAAAGGCTTACGTTTGTTTTTTTATTTGTATGACAACTCGTACGGTTCACATAAAATTGACCGGTGATTTAAGTACGCAAAGTTTTATGTCCGCGTTTAAGCGTTTTCTGTCGCGTCGTGGTCCCGTCAAATGTTTATATTCAGAAAACTGTACTAATTACGTTGGGGCTCGCCGTAGTGTCTCGGAGTTACACGCATTCTTGCGGTTAAAGTATTATCAGCGTGAATTCTCTCATGTTTTGGCCGAAAATCGTATTGAATAGCGTTTTAATACGCCCGCTGCAAGTTACTTTGCCGGTGATTGGGAGGCTAATGTTAAGAGCCTCAAGTCGCATCTGTTCCGCGTTGTAGGCATGCCGATTCTCTCTTATGAGGAGCTGAGTACTGTACTCGCTCAGATAGAGGCAGTAATGAATACTCGTCCACTGTGTCGAACTCTATCTAGTGACCCGTCGGAGTTTTTAGCTTTAACGCCGGCTCACTTCTTAAACACGACTCCTCTTAAGTGTTTGCCCGCTATGGATGTTGATGAAGACAGATTGCATCTCCTGCGCGTCACGCTCTTTTGGATAGATTAGTTCAATCATTTTGAAGGCGTTGGAGAACAGATTATTTGCACAGGCTGCAGTCGCATCAAAAGTAGAATACTCCATTGAATCCAGTCACCGTTGGTACTGTGGTAGTTTTAATGACCGAGTGTGCGCCCCTTCTACACTGGCTTCTAGATGTAGTGGAGGAAGTTAACCCTGATTCAAAAGGAGTAACGAGTATAGTAAGAATTAAAACCGTAACCGGTTCGTATTTACGTCCGGTTATTCGCTTTTGTCCCCTGCCTCATCATCAGCAGGTTTCAACTTAGTTTAATAGTTATAGTAACGCTTTATACATATATGGTTTAGGAATAGGTTAACAGTTAGAAATTACGCCAGTATTTAGTTATTTGATTAGTTTCGCTTATTGTTTTTTGAAGGTAACCCTTCAAACCCGCGGGAAATGGTTGCGCCAACATTCAAAATTTGATTGACATCCGCTCCCCGTTATATTCAACAGTTTGTGTTTAACGATTGATGACAGTAACCTGAAACCCAGCCACCCTTGAACCCTGGTGAAATGATACGGTGCACCGACGACGCGAGCACGAGGTTCCCGCAAAGGTTTGTGTTTCCTCTCCTAATTATTTTCGGGTTGTATTCTGTTGTCCACATCCACCGCAATTCGAGTTACCTATCGCCAAGCTTTTGTCAATTGTTTTGCTCCACATCGCAGATACATTCCATTAAACTAGCCCTTCGCGCAACCATTTCTGTTATTCCAATATGACGGAAAAATAGGTCATAAAGCAAAGTAAACAAATCTAAGAAAGCTTTATACGCCGTATTGGCGTTTTCAGCTTTGTAAACCTCTGTAAAGTCAAATATCTTAAATGATTTTGAAACCTACATATGTTTTCTTTACTACATTACACGGCACCTAATTATCGCGCACAATGCCATCCGGAGTAGCCGGATAAAAAAGTAGCGTTGGCAGCAGACTCAAAAAGTCCCGGTACTTTTTATGGGTCCCAGTCCGACGCTGGTGTTGACTCATCGTCATCATCATCATTTCAGCCGAAATACGTCCACTGCTGGACATAGGCCTCCCCCAAGCGTCGCCACACTGATCGGTCCTGTGCGTTTCGCATCCACCGGACGCCTGCAGCCTTGACCAGGTCATCGCTCCACCTAGAGGGAGGCCTTCCAACGCAGTCAGATAGTCACTTACTTATATTGTGGGGCAGACTCTTCTTGCAAATAAATACATAGGTACGGGTTTCGTCACATGGGACGTCGTTATATTCGCCTTTTTGGTCTATCATCACACAGTCTTCGTCTTTATTTTGATTGTTTGGCTCATTTGTCCACCATTTATTATACACTTCAGAAACAGGCTTACCTAGAACAAGAAACTTATAAATGAGCAAAGTTATAAGACCCAAGAGCACAGAATCGCCGTAACAAATGGAAAAGTCTTTCATATCATAAACGTGCCCGCACAATTAGTGCTGAGGCGTCTCCGTGCTCAGTGGATGAGCCAAATTGCCTGATATGTACGTTAATACACCACAACAGCCTTATGTGATCGGCAGTGGGATCGATGATTATTAAAATGATACACGTACCGTCAATGGTCACAAACGCCCCTTCATTTGCTATGTCTGATATGCCCACATACATGAAGCGGATGCTTTTTTGGTTCTGTTTCCAGAACGATATCACAGCTTCAACCTCTTCGCTGTTTTCTGGGTAGAACAAACTTGCTCCTTCCATAACACACACTTGCTTGGCCTCTTCCCAATTCTTAGGTGCCGTGTGAATCTTGTAGAAACTGTCTAACGCATCTATGTAAGTGTAGTCCATCCAATCAGACGCTATAGTAAAAAAGAAACATATTTTTATAATGGCTTAGTAAGTCAACAGTAATAATGCTAAGAGTTGGTTTATGTCGAGGTTCTGTTTTCAATTTCAGGGTTCGGCAAACTGTTATTCACCTGGAATATCTTATTAGCAGTGCTGAGTTTGGATTTGTAACCGATTGATGGCAATAGTCTCGTCCCCTATGACCACCAGTAACAGGGCTCCTCGGCAAGACTGGTTTCAGATTTCAGACCTCTGACTACCCGTTTCGAATGTCAAGAATATACAATGGCAGCCGCGACCAACGGCTTAACGCTGTCTCGGTACTTTAGTTATGAATGGTCACATCTCGGCAAGCGTTACTTAACCTTAGAGGTCGACCCGTGCGACTGGTAGTATTTAGTCAGCACCCAGTGCAGCAGCGGTTGGAAATTGCCCGTTAGGTATTATAACATTATTTTTTATCAGCATTCTTACAAAGTTTTCTCTTCTACTTACCAGTGTCGTAGGTTTGATACAAGTTGTACGGTTTAGATTTTTTCATTGTTCTGATATAAAACGCACAAATTAAATTTGTTGTGTCGAAGGAACATTTGAGGTTCTCTGAAACAATAAATTATCCATACTATCCCTACTAATATTTAAATGCTAAAGTAACTCTGTCTGTCTATCTGTTACCTTTTCTCGCTTAAACCGCTGAACCAATTTGGATGAAAGGAGATGTTTGATTTTGGGCCACCACTATGTGCAGTACATAGATAAATAGGAAAAAATACGGGGTCACCATAAAAAAAAAATACTAAAAAAATAATTTGAAGAAGGCTTACAAACATTAATCGTATCAATGGAAAAGTTTTTTAATAAGATAACTCTATTTAATAGGGCAGCCATGACAGTTGACATGACGTTTGACGACTTTGACAGTTTAAGTTTAAGAAGTGACGTCTTTGAGTCCGAGTTCTTTGTTTCGACTTTGAATTGGACATGTTTCAGAGTTTTTAGTGATTGTTTTAGTTTTGCAACCCAGTTTGCTACTACGGACATGATTGATCTTTGTTGCAATTTAATTAGTTTTTTTTAACGCAGTTAATACGATGACACGTCAATTAAATGTCATTGTCAAAATTACACTTTTTGCATACTGCTGATCTGAACCAGCATGTTCAATCTTATGTTGTTTTGCTCTACTTGACAAAGTTAATTTGATTTTACATTGAAACGTGAAAAATTAAAGAAAATTAACAATAAAAAAGGGGTTGGTTTTGTATGAAACTTCTTATTTTGGTTTAAACCGCTGAACCAATACTGATGAAATTTCATATGGAGATAGAGCTATTGAGTCCCTGGGAAGGACATACGCTTCTTTTTTTGCATTAAATACGAAGGGGGTTAGGAATGGGGGCGGCGTTAATTTTGTATGAAATTTCTTTTTCACTTTTCATTCACATGGAAAACCCAGCCTGTATAGGTACAGGGGGGTGCTCTTAGAGTAAGGTTAGTTTGATTGTGCGTAAAGATGTATCTGACTTGTATACATCTGTCCCTTTTTTACAATCAAACTATGATAGATTTGACTTGTCGTGGTTCGGGGGCAGGAGGCATTTACGTAATATAACGATTAACTTATTTAATTCAAGATGTTAGTCAGTACAGGTAATAGTTACAAAAGGGAACTTATAAACTACAGAGTCATAGGTTCTGCTTGACCGCGAATTGAAGATACCACTCTATCATAAATTTTATCTGCAGATAATTGACATTCCTTAATTATGCCGTTAATCATGGGTACAACACTTTTAGGACGCTGCTATATGTTGTATGTCCTTCCATTTGGCGCTAATACATTCTGTGCCCTGGACATACGCGAACATGCTACATATAGTTAGCCGTGAGTAAAGCATGGCTTTTCCAAATCCACTTCTACTACTTTCGAACTTTGTTAATAGTAATAGCAAAACTAAGTTTGACAGAATCGATTCACAGAATCTACATTAACGCTAGTGAAGCCGCGGGTAACAGATAGTTTTTTTTTTTATTTTTTTCTAATATCGCTTTACATTGTTACGTTCAAGTTATGTTTACTAAAAACTATCATCTAACTAAATTGCCACTGAATTCACTGTTCTAACTAATATTATAAATGCGAAAGTTTGGATGTGTGTACAGTATACATATATGTTTGTTACTCAATCACGCCAGAACGGCGCAAACATCGGAACGGATCTGGATGAAATTTGGCGCAGAGATAAGTTACAGTCATGAATAGCACATAGAATTCATTTTCATTATAATTGTGTGAAAGTCGAAAATTATCATTATAATTTGATTTCAAAATAAAATTATAATTTTCGACTATCACGCGGGCGAACCCGCTGGCAGAAGCTAGTACTGAATAAAACACACCCGTATTAACGTAGAAGTAGGTAGTGCAATACTGGCCAGTTTTAAGATGGGTATGACAAAAAACATTGGCATGTTTATTATTTTTAATCGACCTCAAAAAAGGTGACATAGAAGTTAAGCGCGAACGAACGTATCAATAAAATATATACAAATTAGGGCGTGTCGGAATGTTCTTTTTTATGTATTTTTTCCCGATGACTCAAAAACGACTGGTTAAGTTCTTATTTTGTTTGAAAGGGTATACTTGCCAAGTAGTCCCGTGGTTATCAGGTTACGATTTGAAGATGGGATCCCATTGAAATCGAGGGAACTCCTCAAATTTTATAGGCATATATAATTTAATACGAATTTGATATTTCGTCAACATGGCAAGTATTTTCATTCAGAAAGTATCCTTTGTTAAAGTGGAACCGATGAAAAAGACCACAGATGGCCACTGGAACTTCTTAATGATAAGTATGTTTTGAGTATAAGATATCTCGAATAGTTAAATCACTGTGATGAAGTTAATTTAAATAAATGGTTCTAATGAAATGGAACCATCGAACTCTACAAAATATAGACCAAAGACACCGACTTCCGAAAAAAAAAGTTTTTTTCGTTTTGTAGTGTTTTGTTTTGGTCGGAAGAGATGATGTGCTCAACGGTGAAGTACGCTTACCTAAAAGTAACATAGTCA
Organism: Orthosia gracilis; assembly: GCA_947562075.1. NCBI lineage: Eukaryota > Metazoa > Arthropoda > Insecta > Lepidoptera > Noctuidae > Orthosia > Orthosia gracilis. Next base: position 10,972,060 of record OX387267.1, read on the forward strand.
CTTTTGCTTGCCTTAAAGACCCCTAGGTTGTACCTGTCAAGAAAAATAGACTAGCAGGGAATTCCACTGCTTAGTTGTAAGCACGATGAAATAATTACGCCCAAAACGTTTAGTACATAAGTGTGGGATGGCTGCCATGTACCGATGGCGCATTGCAGTACGTCTTGTTGTCCGGTGCTGAAAAGGGCTAGACGGGATCAAAGTTTAATTCTTTGATATTATTGAAAAGGTTGTATTGTTTACCTTGGCATCCATTGTAAAAATCTAAAACAATTTTACAAGGTTTTGACACTAAACAAGAACCGGAATCTGAAAATAAAAATTTGATTGTTTTTCAACACATTTCGGAACTTGATATTCGATTTTATTGCAGCCAAGTGGTACGTGACACCGGTGAAGAAGCCGTACATTTAACACACAGTTTGAAGAGAAAGTAATAAATAAGTACAATTCCTTACCATCGTATTTATCGGTATACCAATATGCTTTTCTGTTATAATGATCAGAGTTTGCAAATCTCCCTTCAGCTACTCTTGCTGTATTACATAAACCTTCTCTGGTTTGTAATTCTACGGCCACCAATATTTTACTATAGTTTTGCATACTTATATTAATCAAAATTTTCACTTCTCCGTTCTTTATTTCACCATAAACTATCTCCCGCGTAGTTTCTGCATCTAAATTATCAAGCTTATTATTTAAGGCAATTCCATCTGAAATTTCATGGAAGCAGTCCAGATTCCGGGCTGCTACTGAGAAATTTCAGATTCCAGATTGCTTTTGTGATATATTCTCATACTAACTCTTTATTCAGAAATCGTACTAATGGAATATTTATAAGAACTAATATCGGGCACCCTACGTTTTTTACTATAACATTTTTTTTTCTCGTTAATTACATTAATCTAAAATAAAAATACTTAATAATTATCTTAAGCGTACAAACGTAAAGCATTTTATATTTAAAACTAACTATACAGTCAATCTTTGGGTGATGCAGAGACAAATAGTGGTATGTGCAATAATAATAAGCCCAAAAACGTGTGAATATAAGTTTTTTAAACTACTATTTTTATTTTCACAATGGACCCGCTCTTGGCCTCGTTCTCGCCTTCAGTAGTTAGCTGTTCATTCTAGCTCTGAAAGCTTTCTTTCTTTCCTGTCGCCAACCGGCGACCGAAAATAGGGAATACAGACGGCACGATTGGCGCTGTAGCTGTGCTATTGGCTGCCGCGCTGCATGCCGCAGGTTCTATTCCCGCACGGAACAAATATTGATATGGCCCACAGATAGTTCTCGGATGTGACTGTAGCAGACAAAAATCGGGTTATATACCTATATATAGATTTCAACCTGATAGTGCCGACAACGATATTCCGTATTGACAGACGGAATATCGTTTTTTTAATGTAGGTACAACTTTACGGTTTTCGGATGTTTTCCTTTACTTGCGCTATAAGACATTGCTTCTAGCCAAATTTCATGATCATATGTCAATGGGAAGTACTCCAGAGGTTTTGATTCTCATTCGATTCATCAAATTTGCGACGGCCATATCTTTTGATTGCAATTATATAGAAATTTGATTTTCCCATAGCTGCTAGGGATAGCGATCTTGAGTATGAGAAACTTTGAGACCATCCAGAGAAAAAGGTGAACACACAGACAGATAAGTGATCCTATAAGGATTTTTAGGCAAAGAACCCTAAAAAACAGACTCTGGTACACGACTAGTCAAATTATCAACCAAGTGATATGCTGATATAAGGTTGTTATAGCTCTAAGACTCACTTTGTAACTATACCCAAATAAACTATATTCTTATTAATAAGTAGGAATAGATTTAAAATGGGTTCCCTATCCATTTGCATAAAATTTTAAGACCTAATATATCTTAGCATAATTTTGTTTGGCATAGTTCAATTTTCGCATAATATTATAATTACGCATAACAGCTTACGCATAATTTTTTTAAGCATAATTTCTCTAACCATAATAATGATTAAGCAGAATATTCTAAAGCATAAATTTATTAAGCATAAAGTTCTAAAGCATAACTTTTTTAAGCATAATATCCTAAAGCATAAATTTATTTACACATACAGCATGCAAGCAAGCATACAGCATGCAAGCAAGCATGCAGCAAACAAGCAAGCATGCAGCATGCAAGCAAGCATGCAGCAAACAAGCAAGCATGCAGCATGCAAGCAAGCATGCAGAATTCAAGCGAACAGGCAACATGCAGCAGGCAGGGTTTCTGTCTCGGCTCCGGCGCTGCGGGCTTCCGGCGGCCCCACGCGTGCTAATCGTCGCAGACGGCTTTCGCTCACCACGCTCGCAGCCGCCTGCTCCTCAGCCCGTGGGCCGCCTCACCCCTACGCGCCTACGCGATTTTAAATTACACTCTAGGGGTAGGACAAACAAGACTACGTAGAGTCGGTTTTGCAGCAATTCGGTTCTGTCACTAACTTTTGTTGTACATCATATTAAATTTTTAACCAACAATATTATTTAATTGTTACAGAAACTATAGCAAATTGGTTTGATCAGAATTATGTATGGGGCACTACAACACCACCATTTCCAGCCAAAGTCTGGAGTACGTATCTACTAGAAAAGGAAAATAGACCTAGGACACAAAATCATGCAGAGGCATGGCATAATAGAATTGCACATTTTGTGGGAAAACACCATCCTGGATTTTATTTTTTGGCAAAAAAGAGCGTTCAAGAAATAAGACATCAAACCATTGAAATAGATAAACTGGATGTCGGAACATCACTTATACCAAAAAAAAAGAAAAATACACGGACAAAACCAAAAGAATTGAAAAATTATTAATAAAAAAGATGAGTATACTTCTAAACTAGCATATTTACAAGCAATTGCTAAAAATATACACCTAAAATAAATAATTATACATAATTAAGGACCACTGTTTCAATCAGTTAACTTCTATCTGAGGAATAACCGCCATATTTATTTCTTATAATAGAAGTTAACTGATTGACATATTTTTTTATACAAAAACTGTCAAAAGCATGTAATATATTCTTCAGATAAAAGTTATCTCGCGATTGAAAAATCGTTTAAGTTACATAATGTTATGTATAATAAATCATTTGCATGAAAATTGTTTTTGTTATTTATATTAATTGTATGCCTAAATATTATTATGCTATCATTAGGCCTACTAACGTTATGCTAATAGTCATTAGGCCTACTAACGTTATGCGAATCAAATTTATACCAAAACAAATTAGTCTTTAAGATGATTATGCCAACATAAAATGTATGCGTAAAAAAATTATGCCGAAGTATTATTATGCCAAAACAAATTGTGCCAAAATCGTTATGCCGAAGTATATTACGATAAAGAACATTATGCGAAAAGAAGGGATCCCTTTAAAATGTGTGGGGCACGTAAATCTCAACATGCAGTACTGGGTAAGCTATTTCGAGAAAAAAAGCAAACTTACCTTTTGAATAAAAATCTGAATTCATTGAGTAGACCACATAAACGGCGGTAACTCCCTGTGGTATATTCTTGAGAGTTATTTCCATTAGTAGAGATGCATTCATTTTCTTTGAACCAAAAAAGTGTGGACCATAAAAAGTCACTTTATTTTCATCTGGAAACCGAAATTAATAACATTAATAAAACGAAAAAATCCTTTCTGAAAAGACATGCGGCATGTCTGACCGGACACAAGCACTGAGACGATCACACTGTTACAGCTGTACTGCAGTCTCTATGTAAACATTTTAATGAAATAATGACTTACTCAAAGGTAAGACATGAGGAGGTCAGATAGACAGTCACTCCATGTAAATATTAATATTTAGCTGTATCCGGTCAGACTGGAAGTTGACCCTAATGTGGTTGGAAAAACAGCAGATTGATTTTATAACTTACTTGGATAAATATATTGAATAGTACCAAAAATATGGGCCATCAGAATGGTCAAAATAAACCCGCAATATGTATTAGAATTCATTCCGACATTAATAATTCTAATATGCACACACTAAATCACTTTGTTCCTTTTTCACAAAATTATAACGACTATTAAATTAAATATTTTTCCCTCCTCGATTAAACAAAGCGCAATGAGGAGGGAAATAAATTCAAATGCACAATGAATAGGTAGTTAAGTATATTTATTAGTTAAGTATCCTGTTTCGTTTTTTTTTTCTTATTTTCCTTTATTCATCAATTATACAAAAGAGTACACAATTATTTGTATTAAAGTTATGTAGGGGCGGTGGCAGCAGTGGCGGCGGCTACGGCTGCGGCGGTGACGGCGACGGTGGAGGGCTTGCCTCTACCTCTGGCCTTGGCGGGTGGAGTGCAGGTCTTGCTCCCAGCCCGGTGATCGGCCGGTTTGCTAGCTGCCACACATACGAAGCAGTGCGGCGTAGCATTACACGAGCCGGCCTTGTGGCCTGGCTGCCCGCATCAGAAGCAGTGGTATTATTAATCATATAATAATATGGATTAATAATTTGTTTTGTTTGTTTTACAATGACGAGACACTGCATTGAATTTCTTTATTTTATTCTATCGTGCTTACAAACTAAAATCAGTGTTTGAAATCTTTTAACATGGACCACCGTCTTATCTCGAAAATGTGTTGAATCCGTTTCTTATCTAGCCGACAACGAATCATTTGTTTTTCTTTTACCCTCACTGGGATGGTAGCATATGTTTGTATTGTAAGTGACAATTTGTCTTAATGTGAATAAAGATATTTAAACCAATCTAAGAAATAATTAATTGTATAAAAAAGTTGTAATTGTATCTATTCCAATATTATTATTTATTACTATTAAATTGATATTAAATTGAAAAAAGTTAAAGGCCCATAACTCGGAAACGGTGCGTCGTAGGGCCATACTTCTCAGATCCTAAATGGTTTCTATTGATAAGCTTAATCAGATGCTGCAAAAAAAATGGTCGACTTAAAAAAAAAAAAAACTAAGAAAATTTGACTAAGTCCACAAATTTTTTTTTAACATAAATTTTTTTTTTCGTTTTCTTTGCTGCTCATAGGGCACTAAGCGTATACTCCAACTCCTACACTCCGCCCCTAAGACTACCCACTGACCGATTGTTTTAACTATTAACAGTATTGTTCGGTTTTTGACCAACCTTTTTTAAGAAAATATTTGCTGGCGGCTTATGAACAAAAGAATGTGTATGTAAAGTATTTGTGGGTGGAAATCGTTCGTTCGGACTACTATCTCCAAGAAAGCAATTGAACACCACCTACCTCGTCTCAACTCCCGGGTCAGCAGAAGACCTGCGGCGTGCACGGCACTTCACAGATAGGCAGTCTAGACGTACTCTGGGTTCAAAGGTCTTGAAGATCGCACACCACACGGTAGTGAGTCCACAAACACTAAAGATGCTAAAACGTTTAGCTTGAGACACGATCACAACAAGAGAGGAAGAAACGTTCAGCTCAGGGCTCTAGCTCTAGCTCTAGCTCTCGATTACCGGATTTGAGGAGTATCGAGTCCTCCCCCTCTCTTCGGACTTCAGATAACCCTATAATAATACAATGTAATTTGCTCAATTCTTCTTCGAGTTCGGCTATCTTCTCGTCGGTCCGGAGTGTTCGCGTGTTATATGTTCCTAGGTCCAGTCGTCAGTGTTTTTTGGGGTAGCCGGGTCCACTCCGGGGATTCTTCGCACCCTTTGCCACGCCATCGCCTCGCCCGCTATCGTAGCCGAGGGTAGACGACCTACCGCGTAATCGGGGCCGTTTTATCTATGTGCTATTCATTTTGGTTTGGGTGGGTTTGCCGTAATCGCCACGCTTGGCAGGCGGGTTGGCGATCGCAGTTTGTTGTTAAAGTTCGCAGAGAACGCTGCTACCCATTCTCTGGTGTGTCCCTTAGTCGCCTCTTACGACACCCACGGGATGACTAAGATGGTGAAATTCTTTACGTCCGTCGCCATACGGTACCACACCATAAAAGTACTTAAATTTTAGTCGTGACTTTCAAGCGTTTGGTATTTTCAAATATCTGAATATTGACAACTTCATTCACAAAAGGATCAGGGCTATCATCACTGGTATGTCAAAACTATCATGATTCCGCTTTTGGAAACAGATGGTGCTCTTCGTCCTATGTAGCGCCGTCTCTTTCTACAGTGGAACCATGATCAAAACAGACACACATCAAAGCTATTGTGTTAATTTTCAGATAAACGTAAAATCATAACCACTTTTGGATAGGAACTTCTCTAAAACAATGAAATTCCGTCATTGTTTCCAAAAGACTCCATCATCCTGTCTGTTGATATATTCACAATTAGGATAATTTACACTATTGCACAGAATATTTTTTTATTCGCTCCGAATATCCTTATATTACATATAAATTGTCCAAATCGGAGTTTTCAAATGCGTCAGATTTAGGGAAAAATCATAATAATTTTAATTATACATATTGGGTTAGGTTTGTTCATGTTAAATGGTTAAATGTTTTCCTGTTGCACATGAATATAATATTGTAGCCGACTAAAAAGACGGTGAGGCGAGGAGGGAGGGGGGGAGTAGCAGGTATTAATGCTTTTGCTTCGATATTTGGCCATATTTGGTCGTGACATATTTCTTTTTATTAATTAATACTACTTACATTCGTTATTCACTGTAGTAGTTACAATGTAATTAGTCGGTGTTATAAATACCGTGATATCGCATCGGGAAGTTTTGTTTTGTTGTCACATCGGAAAAAAATTGGTAAAAAAACGTCTCTTGCCTGTTATTTTTTTTTTATTCGTGACAAGGGACTTTTCCAACATGACTGGATCAATTTTTTTGCTTATTTATCTAAACTACATGCACAACGGCACAGTGGTGGACTTAATATCTTAGGCACACTGTCCTTTGTAACCTGGTGAGTGGCACTTTGCACGAGGCAAGCTTTGTTCTTGGCCACCACACTATACTGCCGTATGTGATAATATGTATTATCATTGTCCGGTACAGCCATAGTATCACTTTGGGCTTTAGCCCCCAAGTTTTACCGTAGTTGGAACGACACATGCCGAACACTCGTAAGGCCTTTGTCGTAATATTTTCCACATGAGTTTTCCACCTGAGTTCTTTATCAAGCGTTACACCAAGATATTTCATTTCGGTGGACCAGGGCAGCTTTATTCCATTGAGGGAGGGCTCTTCTAGGTTTCCTAGTTGTCTCTTCCTCGTGAATGGAATAATAACTGCTTTGCTTGGGTTGATAGAGAGGTGGTTCTTTGTACACCATTCCTCTGTCATCCTCAATGCCTGTTGTAATAATCCAGAGACTATGTTTGGGAATTTACCATTAACCAGTATAGCTATGTCATCTGTATAGCCTACTGTGTAGAATGGTCCGGTATTGAGTTTGGTGAGTAGCGAGTCTACTACCAAGCACCACAATAATGGTGACAGCACTCCGCCTTGCGGACAACCTCTTGTTGTTTTAGCGCTAAGTCTGTCTCCCATCAGTTCCGATCTGACTATTCTGCTTCTCAGCATAGAGTCAGTGCCAATACGCCTTATTACGTAACAAGTATTGTGCCAGCTAGACGTGAAAGGCTGCCCCTTCAACTGTGGAAAAATCCCGGAATCGCACCATCGTGCTTGTTGGCGTCCAGATGGGGAGGGCACGATGGACATTCCGGGGAGGCTCGGGCGTCCCCGCAGTCTCCGGACTAATGCCCCAATGATGGCGTCGTTTCAGTGTGTGTCTGTAGGTTAGCACCGAGGAACCTCGTCTCACTTCCTTCTCCTCACCTCCATTCACTAAAACTAAATAATGGAAAACTTCAAAAATAAAACTGGACTACAACAGCGGCTGCACCCCCTCCCTCGCAAAGTGCACCTCACCAAAATTCGATGTCTGCACTCAAATCTCTCTGCAGTCTACTACCACCTAGAAGAGGCTAAGAAACCAGCGCTGGTTTTCCTTACGGAGACGCAGATAGGGAGTCCGTCAGACGTGTCGTACTTATCTTACCCTGGAGCAGAATTTTTGTGTATGTACGCCCGTGACGACACTTGCTATCGGCGTCTCCGTAACCTTCAGGACTCAAGATTTTCAACGCTATGGGCTCTGGTGGACACAGGTCTGGATAAAATTATCTACGCCAGTGTCTACCGTTCATACAGTGCAGATCAGGAGACAACCAGGGTCACAGAGAACGTCAATGAGGCTGCTGATGCGGCACAGCAGCGGTACCCTTCCGCCCAATTAGTGTTACTGTGGGACTTTAATGCCATCCACCACGAGTGGCTCTTCCCATACCATTGCACTGACCATGCTGGGCGGAATTTGCGTTAGCTTTCGCTTGCGCTAAACCTTAACCAGCTGGTCCAAGAAGCAACAAGGGTGCCGGATGTTGATTCGAACACGGCCAATTGCTTTGACCTTCTGCTGACAACAGATCTAGACCGATACTCTGTCGATAACTTCACCTTTGGGTAGTTCCGACCACTGTCTGGTAAAATCTGTGTCCACTCCCCGCCCGATCCCAGCCCAAGAGGCACCCGACGGGTTTGGCAGTACAGGTTAGCAGATTGAGATTGCATGCGATCTTTCTTCGCATGCTATCCTTGGCAGCCTACTTGCTTTTCTTTAGCTGATCCTTCGTCGTGCTTGGACGTCGTGACGGATGAGTTGCGACAGGGAATGGAGTACTGAAGTTATGGGAGGAGAACAGCCGTCTCCGACCCAAGGTAGAGGACCTCAAGCGGCAGTTTGCCGCCCAGCAGGCAGCAACTTCCGTCACGAGCCCATCTCCTGCCCCATCGTCAGCCCCATCTTCGGCCCCATCATCGGCCCCTGCACTTGCGGATGTGGATATTAAAAGGATCACGCGCATCTGCATGATGTATTGTGGGCAGATGGTGGGCGCCCGGGTGGACGCCAGAGAGGCGAGATTGAACCCAGCCGAAACCATCCGCCCACCGCTCGCTGCACACAAGCGGAGACAAGAGAGGCCCGCTAAATCTGGGCTGGCAGCCGCATCGACTGAGCCGAGAAGTGCCGGAAAGGCGGCCATTAAGCCCACGGAGGGGCCAAATAAGCCCGCGGAGGGTACGTCCGCGTCCAATTCCCGGTCGGTGGCTGCCACACCGGCGACCCCACCTGGCCCCATCACGGAGGCCTGGACGACGGTGGTCTAGAGAGGCCGCCGTCGTAAGAAGAGGACGGCGCCGTCAACACCCGCTGGAGCGGCACCGGCATCAGGGAAGGCCGTAGGACCGCCTCAGATCAGAGCCCCACGCTCCGCGGCTGTAGTGATCACGCTGCAGCCCGGAGCCGTCGAAAGGAGCGTCTCGTACTAGGCGATCTTGTCAGAGGCGAAGGCGAAAGTCGCCATACCATCGGATGATTTTTACATTCTTGATAACTTTACTTATTTTTACCTACATTATAAAATCATACCTCTTTTATGCGTGTTAAGTACGGATCCATTAGGGATATCGCCGACCTCGCACATTCCTACATGTTTACGCCAACTGCGTGGAAACTGCAGCGACGACATCCGTCCAGCCACGAGCCGCCGACGCAGCAAGATTCAACAGTAGCATTTAATTAGTTTTAAGTAATTTTTAGGCATTCCATATTCTGACATCGAATAGGTTTCACCATTGTAATTATAGTAATTTCTTTTAATTAAATTAGTTTTAAATTCACTTTGGTTTTTTTTCGATCCACCGTCTGCAGTTTACGTAATTGGCGCAGCCGGTAGGATACTCGCGGGCCGGTTCGCGAATCGCGTTAGAATCATCTCATATCGGTAACCACGATCGCGAGTCACCCGGGCGGCTATCCAGTCACGTCGAGTATCCAGAATCTACGGTAAAGCTGCGGAGCCGCGTGGAGAATCCAGACATCGATTCACGGCGAAGAACCAGAGATGAAATATATGTGAGTACACTAGAATCTTTCTCGTGTTGCTTCCTCTCTATTCCTAGTTTCTTTTATGTCCAAGATTTTTCACCACGAAAGATCTAATCGTCAGGAACCTGTATCGCGACAGGCTCGCCGACATATAGTAGATATTAACAGATATTTGGATAGTGAACTAGATTTCGATTGAAATAGTTTATTTGAACCCACCACCAAATACCTATTTTAAGTCACGTGAGTTAAACCTCAGTGAACTTGCTTTGCCTGATAGTTCTTATTATTCTGCTGACTTAATAATCAGCAGAATAACTGGCTCATAGTAATCTATGAGCCAGTATACGACTACTACACGGACGGTAATGACTGTTACATTGTTTGCGACTTTGACTACAACACCAATATGACTGATCCCAATCTGACTACAGCTTTCGATAATCAGCTGACAAGTGAAGCAGAGCCACACCCAAGCTCTAGCAGCGCGAACCAGAACCAGAATCAAAATTTTCAGTCGGACAAGACATCCAAAGAGCCAAAATAGACCTTAACTTACAGACCCAAAGACAGTTACCCTACATAGAAATTTCTTGCCCACCTTTAAAATTTCTGATTGACACTGGCGCTAACCAGTCATTTATAAGCCCCGAGGCAGTACAAAAGTTTTTTGATGACTATACTCTCAACTATGACCCATTCGAAGTTACAAATGTACACGGTGTAAGCAGAAATGATTATTCCATAACGCTACCGTGTTTTAACGAATTCAATGAAACCGATAGTATAAAATTATTCGTTTACCGTTTTCACGATTACTTTGATGGCCTTATAGGACTAGATTTATTATCTAAGTGGGAGGCTAAAATAGATTTAAAGGATTTTCAGTTAATAACGCGTACTGCTACGAATCAGATTAAAGTATACAATTCACGCAATGTTAACCTGTATGAGGATATTATCCCTGCTAATAGTACCAAATTAGTTAGAATACCTATAAATGCCCCGGATGGCGATGTTTTAGTAAACCACCAAATTTTATGCAATTGCATTATCCATGAGTGCCTCACCACAGTTACCAATAGCCGTGGATATGTAGAGTTATAAAATCCAACACCTAATGACGTTATATATTTTCGTTAGATCAACCAACTCGTGCAGAAATGTTCAATGTTAAATGCACGCCAACGAAACAAATGAACCGCGTTGAAGACGTATTATCGCGTTTACGTACGGACCACCTCAATGCTGAGGAAAAAGCTAATCTCTTAGCTCTTTGCTCTCGCTATGCAGATGTCTTTTACATTGATGGAGAACCATTGACACTCACCAACAAAATTAAACATCGTATAAGAACAACAGACGAAATTCCCGCATATACTAAGAGCTATCGATACCCATTCGTACATCGGGAAGAAGTTAGGGACCAAATCTCCAAAATGCTGCAACAAGGTATAATTTTCGTAAATTAAACGAAAAAACGATAGACGACAAATACCCCATACCAAACATCACTGACGTTCTTGACAAATTAGGCAAGTGCCAATATTTTACGACACTAGATTTAGCAAGTGGTTTTTATCAAGTAGAGATGGACTCTCAGGATACACCAAAAACAGCATTTAATGTGGAACACGGGCATTTCGAATTCCTTAGAATGCCCATGGGACTTAAAAACTCACCGTCCACCTTCCAACGAGTTATGGATAATGTTTTAAGAGGCCTACAAAATAACATCTGCCTCGTATATCTTGACGATATAATAGTATATAGCACTTTTCTTCAAGAGCACATGGACAATTTAGAAAAGGTCCTCCAAAGACTTAGAGAGTCCAACTTCAAAATTCAGATGGACAAGTCCGAATTTCTGAAACTCGAAACTGCTTATCTAGGACACATCATAAGTAGAAATGGCATCAAGCCAAACCCTGACAAGATCTCTGCAATCCAAAAATATCCGATCCCAAAGACCCCTAAGGAAATTAAACAATTTTTAGGACTTCTAGGATACTATCGAAAATTTATACCTGACTTTGCTCGCATCACCAAACCTCTTACGATATGCCTAAAGAAAGGTAGCAAAATTACTCTTAGTCCCGAATATGTCAATGCCTTCGAAACCTGTCAAACTTTACTCACTAATGACCCTATCCTACTATACCCAGACTTCAAAAAGGAATTTAATCTCACAACAGACGCTTCGAATGTCGTTATTGGAGCAGTGTTATCCCAAGGACCTATAGATTCTGACAAACCCGTCTGTTACGCTTCACGCACACTTAACGAAAGTGAGCTAAATTATAGTACCATTGAGAAGGAGTTGCTTGCCATAGTGTGGGCCACGAAATACTTTAGACCTTATCTTTTCGGTAGAAAATTCAAAGTACTGACTGACCACAAACCCTTGCAATGGATGATGAACCTGAGAGAACCCAATTCAAGACTGACCAGATGGCGACTCAGACTAAGTGAATATGACTTTACTGTAGTGTACAAAAAAGGAAAATTTAACACTAATGCTGACGCCCTTTCCCGTGTAGAAATCCATAACGAGGAAACAGATGAGATCAGCTAATTGATCGAAAATATTAAAAATCTCAGATCAATGATAAATGACCCACCGGAGGCATCACCTCCACCAGTAAACTGCTCGACTAACACCGAATCAGTGACGGAAAGTACTAACGATCTCGGATCAATGGTCAATAACCCATCGGAGGCACCACGTCCCCCAACAAACTCTTCGACTGACACAGTGCATACCAGTAATGAACACCCGATACTAGAAATCCCCATTACAGACGAACCTCTCAATAAATTTTACAGACAGATTAGCTTTACCATAGTAGGTGACTTAAAACGCCGACCGACAGTAACTAAACCATTTGAAAACCATACTCGAATCGCAGTCCAAATTTCAGAATTCAACCTAGAGAGTGACATTATTAACGCTATCAAAGAATACGTTAATCCTAAAGTCAAAACAGCTATCTTGATTAATCCACCTTTAGCCATGTACTCAATAATACCCGTCATACAAGACAAATTTAGAAGTTCCTCACTTAACCTTGTACTAGCTAAGACAGAACTCGAGAATGTTAAAGAATACCTCCGACAACAAGACATAATCAGACATTACCATGACGGTAAAACGAACCACCGCGGTATAAATGAATGTCATTTAGCTCTCTCTCGGAAATATTACTGGCCAAAGATGAAAGACCAAATCACCAAGTTCATCAATGAGTGTACCATCTGTGGTCAAGCTAAATATGATAGAAATCCAATAAGACCTCAATTTAATATCGTGCCTCCAGCTACCAAACCACTTGAGGTTGTTCACATGGACCTCTTTACTGTGCAGAACGAAAAATATGTAACCTTTATGGATGTCTTCACAAAATATGCCCAAGCGTATCATCTGCGTGATGATACCGCTATTAGCATCATGCAAGCACTATTACGGTTCTGAACCCATCATGGACTACCTATCACTATCATCACCGATAATGGCACTGAGTTTACGAACCAACTTTTCATAAGATAATTCACCATAAAATTCTACCCCATAGTCCAAATGACAACGGCAATATTGAACGTTTTCACTCAACCTTATTGGAGCACATTAGAATTCTAAAACTGCAAAATAAAGACGAACCGATAGTTAATCTTATGCCATACGCCATCATAGCATACAATAGTTCTATCCACAGTTTCACAAAATGTAGACCGTTTGACCTATTGACCGGACATTTCGACCCCAGAGACCCAATCGACATAGACTTGACTGAGCACATCGTCCAACAATATGCGCAGAATCATAAACAACAGATGAAGCAAGTTTATGAAATCATTAACTGCTCATCTCTTGCAAATCGTACAGCTCTAATTAACAATAGGAATAAAACTCGCGAGCCCGAAGTAGAATATACCCCTCAGCAACAAGTTTTTATTAAAAATCCCTTCGCCAGTCGCCAGAAAGCTGCACCACGTTATACGCAGGATACAGTACTCGCTGATCTGCCTATACACATTTATACTTCTAAAAAACGTGGCCCTATAGTCAAAGCACGGCTGAAACGTGTCCCTAAAACCAGCAAATTGTTACAGGATCCTGATATTGCTGATAACCCATGCGACACATCCTCAAGAGATAAGACTTGAGACTTTAGCCGACGGACCAGAACTGTTACCATACAGACTAGGACCGACCAGACTAACTACGCATTACCACTCATTTATACAGTACATACAATTAACCGACATAGAAGATAAAATAAGCTCCGTACAGACGCAACTTAAGACTTTTAAAATTAAACTTAGTAATGAGACTTATATGCTTTACGAATATCAGATCGACTATCTTACCAACAAACTTAGTAAGGTGTAGTACCTTAACAAATAAAATCACTGGAACCTGTTAGAGTCAAAAGAGGTCTTGTAGATAGCCTTGGGTCAGTAATAAAAAGTGTTACTGGCAACTTATATTATCTAGATGCCCTGAAATATGATGAGGCTATCAAGACTTTACAAAATAATGAAAATAAAATAGTATCAGAATTTAATAATCATATAAGCCTAAGTAAAGAATGGATGTCCCAACATGGTACCATCTTAGACCAAATAACAAAAAACCAGGAAAAGGTTAACGCAACTTTAGAACTACTTGTAGAGAAAAGTGCTTATAGGGATTACAGCTTAATTAAATTTGCAAAGTTTGCCCAAATATTAGGCATTATTACCAATAATGTAGAAGATTTAATGTTAGAAATAATTAGGTTAGAAAATATAATGGCTTTTATACGTGCGTCCAGCACCCATCATTCCATGATAGATATAGAAGTATTAAGGTCTATGATAGATAGGTTAAAATCAATATACAGTCAAGATCAAATCTTACGAGAATATTATAATCTTATAAAACCGGGTTCCTACTTTATTGAGAAGAGAATAGTAATAGTATACAGTTTTCCTATAGTCTCAAAAGACATTTAAGATTTATATAGACTATCCATTCCTAAAAAGAAACAACTTGCCCTTATTCCTTCCACTCCCTTTATAGCAACAAATGAGAAATCATTCGTGTACATAGAGGCTGAATGCCCGAAGTACAGTAGCATCCATCTCTGCGAAACCAAGACAAGTCATCAGATCCGGACGAAGCCTGACTGTATCCAAGAACTCATCATCAACCAAGGTCTAGAAGACACCTGCCAATTCACCAAGATTTCACTCTCCAAACAAGCAGTAGAAAAACTGGACGATCAACACTACGTTTTATCCCTGCCCCAACCGACCAAAGTACAGTTAGCCTGCGGTAGAAAAAACTTCAATATTCTTCAAGGAAGCTATCTCGTCACCATACCCTTGGACTGCTATCTGGAAACAACAGAGTTCACAATCATCAACGACAACAACGAGATAAAAGGACAGCCACTAAAGCTATCAAAAATCCCTTATAACGACATGAACCAGACAACTGATTCCACTCACATCATCGGCTTCAATTCAGTCAACCTGGAAGAACTTCACAGTATCCAGAACAAAGTACTGATGGAAACCCTATTCAGATCGACAAGACTCAGCCGGTTGTGCTATACCATACAACCTACCATTCTACATCATTGTACTTTGCGCAACCATACTTACCATTTTGGTAATAAGCCGCAGATACAAATGCTGATACCTTAGAGCAGGCGACAAAGAGAAGAAACATACTCCCAAGATTCATACGTATGAAGATGTGATCAGAAAACGAGATGAACTCCCAGTAACATTTTCTCTCAATATGAGCAAATAGTTGCTGTTCTTCGGGTGGAGGTGTTAAGTACGGATCCCTAATGGATATCGCCGACCTCGCACATTCCTACATGTTTACGCCAACTGCATGGAAACTGCAGCGACGACATCCGTCCAGCCACGAGCCGCCGACGCAGCAAGATTCAACAGTAGCATTTAATTAGTTTTAAGTAATTTTTAGGCATTCCATATTCTGACATCGAATAGGTATTTCACCATTGTAATTATAGTAATTTCTTTTAATTAAATTAGTTTTAAAATCACTTTGGTTTTTTTTCGATCCACCGTCTGCAGTTTACGTAATTTGCGTAACTTATAATCGTATCGAAATGATTTGGCAAATTTCATTTTTTATATTGTTGTTGAAGCTTATTCAATATTGTTGGATATATGTGCAATGGCTAACAGTAGTGAACAGCGTCTTACTGTCTTTTATCAGAACATACGGGGATTGCGAACAAAGACAGAATGGTTCTATTGTCAGATTTTACTGAATTCCTATGATGTTATTGTTTTAACGGAGACGTGTTTAATAGATGGCATGTTAAACTCAGAGTTGTTTGATGATCGTTATTAGGTGTGGCACCGTGACCGGGATTATGCTATGACTGGACAAACGAGAGGTGGTGGTGTGCTTATAGCGACACGTAGGGACTTACCACAACTACTCCTACACTCCTCGGCGGAGGATCTCTGGATCAACATACGGATTAAAAATTCGAAGTCACGAGAATACGTTAACTTATATATTTGCACTGTTTACTTGTGTAAACAACACAATGGGTTTTCGTTTTCGGAACAGCTGAATAACTTCCTGTCCAAATTGAACCACACAGCTCTGAATAAAACTACAGATGTGTTTTTAGTTTGAGGTGATTTTAATATGAGTGGAATCTCGTGGGCTTCAACTAATAACATTTCGTTAGACCTAGTGAACCCCGCCACTAGTGACGAATGTTTGTTCGCGGACGAGTTATGAACGCTGGACTTCGGACAGTATAATGGGGTAGCTAATGGGTACGGGAAACTGTTAGACTTAGTTCTTTCAAATAAGGTAGCCTGTGTTAGTGGGTGTGTTGACCCTCTAGTGCCTATTGATCCCTATCACACTGCGTTGTTGATCAATATTGACATCTTTGAAATACCTACCTTTGACCATGCGCCGCGGTTGCGATATATCTATAACAAAGGCTTCCATAAATAACGAGATTTCTGGCACTACTTGGGCACATGAGTTTTCAATCCGATCACTAGATGAGTCGGTTGAGTACTTTATAGACACTATAAAACAGTTTCAAAACAAGTATATACTACAAAAGCAATACAAAATACCGAGTCTGGTACAGTTCATCGTTCGTCAAGTCAATTAAAGAAAATATCTAAAAAAATTCAAGACGTAGGTATGGCAATAAATCTGACGAATTAACTTTTAAATATATGCGTGACAGAGTCAAGACTATGGAAGCTTCATGTTATAAATGTTATCTTAATCAAACTGAAAAATCTATTAAAGATAACCCTAAACATTTTTGGAGCTTTGTTGAAAATCGCTACATCGCAAATACTATACCTAATAAATTATAACGTTGAATCATTACTCTCTGGAGATTCTATTTGTGAGGCATTTTCGTCTTAGTTCATGTCGACTTTCCTCAACCCCACTTTATCTAATACTCCCAGTCCACCTCCTGCTTTCCCTTTCGATACTAACAAAACTTCATCTGACATTTGTCACATAGAAGTGAATGTTGATGCTGTGACCGGTTTACTTCGTAACTTGGATCCGGCCAAAGGTGCTGGCCCTGATAACATATCGTCTAAATTTCTAATTAAATGCGCGCCTTCCATTGCCCTACCTATCACAATTTTGTTTTTTAAGTCTTTGACTCAGGGTGTTGTCCCCAAAGTATGGCAATCTGTTATTATTACGCCCGTACATAAAAAGGGGGCTAAAACAGAGATTACTAATTATAGGCCTATATTCAAGCTATGCATTATAGCTAAAATATTTGAGAGGATTGTCTATAATCAATTATATCCCGTCCTTGCTGGCTTGTTCAACTCCTTTCAGCATGGATTTTTAAAAGGTCTACGGTCTACCACTTCTAATTTGATTTTGTTTATTGATTTAATTACGGATGCTATGGATAACGGTAAGCAGGTCGATGTGGTTCACACAGATTATAGCAAGGTGTTTGATCGGATCGATCACGATACCCTGATAAAGAAGCTAAGCTACATGGGTATCCATGAGGACCTCTTGAGGTGGTTCTCTTCTTACGTTGATAACAGAGCACAAGCAGTAGTACTCATTAATTATGTCTAGTTGGGTAAACGTGCCCAGCGGAGTGCCTCAGGGTTCGTTGCTCGGTCCTTTATTGTTTGCAGTCTGTGTGAACGACATCGATCAGTGCATCCATTCATCCAAACTACTATGCTTTGCCGATGACATGTAAATCTTTACCACTATTTCAACGCTCGTATTCTTCAGGCTTGAGGAGTACTGTCGGGCTAATAAACTTGATCTCACCCCATCCAAGTTTTCGGTGATCACATACACTAGAAAACGTGCAGTCCTAGCCACTAATTATACTTTGGCGGGCCAGATCTTGCCAAAGTGCAATACTATTCGTGACTTTGCAGTCCATCAAGACAGAAAGTTAATTTATGACACACACATTGATTCAATTGTCAAAAAAGCTTCTAAACTTCTTGGGTTTATAATGCGTCTCTCTAAGTGTTTTACAGATGCAGATTGCACTTTTGTAAGAAGTCAGCTAGAGTATGCGTCTCAGGTATGGAATCCACATAGGCACACGCACTGTATGCGCGCTCTTCCTAAATTTAAGATGAGCTCCATGAATGTGGCATTCACCAGCGAAACTGTTCCTGCGCCGTCACAGTGTGAACTAACTCTCTTGCAAAAAAATACGGAATGGCGGCAAATTGTATCCGTTAAATTCATTATAAAAATACGTAAAAATCATCGTTAGAAATTGATTGACTGATTGTTTCTTGAGTGGTGAGGTTGGTGAAGTGGAAATCAAGCAAAATTGTGAATCCGTAGTATAGCATATTTGATACTGCCACGCCGGCCGGTGCAGTAAAGCCCGAGTGTAGCTGACATTCCCAGTCTCTGCTAACTCGTCGTAAGTGTTTGTGCTTTTTCGGATAATACCGAAATTCAAGCATCAGGTACCTAAATGCAATTATTTCTTCAACTCTCAACACAATCTAATTTTTAAACATTTTAGTGTCAAATCCCACATTCCTTACTTACTATTTACCTAATAGAGCAAGAGCCCACGACGGCCAGGCCTTCGTTATTTTGTAAAAGATGAAAGTTTTTCTGTGCATGTCCCATATACAGGTAAGAACGACCAGCGAATATAGAGTTTGGGTTGTGGATACTTGGGCAGGTAACAGGCAGTAAAGGTATATAAAATAGTACCTTAAATTCGTTAAGTATAAAGCTCAATTTTATTATGTTTTCTTCGGGATAACTTTAGTTATCTCGTCATCCATTACCGGATACTTATGACAGTTGCTACCCTCTGCCAGACACCCCTAAGCTTTAATAAATTATAATTATACTTTCGTTATAGTATAAAAGCTAAATTTTATATATGTTTTATAGTGTTTTATATGTGTTTTCTTGTGTATGTTATGTTGTTTGTTGTTTTATATTTGTGTTTTGGGACCTATAAAAAATGTTACCTCAATAGCCGAACAGTTTTAATAGTTTTTACATCTTGCCAGCAACATTGAAAGTCCGCTGTAGGTGCGAGCGCGAGTGCTTAGTCGATTGCGATCTTTTAAGATAACCAATAAAAAAAATTACGTTCATAGCCATGTTATATAAAGTGAAAAATGTTATTTTAATATTATAAATTAAAAAAATATTGTATTACTAGCTTCTGCCCGCGGCTTCGCCCGCGTAAAAAATGTTTTATCATCCTTAGGAAATACAAACTATCCTATGTCCTTTTCAGGGTCTCAAACTATCTGCATGACAAATTTCATCTAAATCGGTTCAGTAGAACCAGAGATTACCCCCTACAACGTCACAAACTTTACTTCTTTATAATATTATTTATAAATGCGAAAGTTTGGATGGATGGATGTTTCAGAATGGCTGAACGGATCTGGATAAAATTTGGCACAGAGATAGATGATAGCACAAAGACTTTTATCTCAGTAGTATGTTCACGTGGGATATTTCTTTATGTTTGATGGATAAAATGGAAATGGATATATTATTCTAGTTTGTAGGTATGCGGAACAGGGTGTAAAA
Source organism: Orthosia gracilis (assembly GCA_947562075.1). NCBI lineage: Eukaryota > Metazoa > Arthropoda > Insecta > Lepidoptera > Noctuidae > Orthosia > Orthosia gracilis. The sequence continues at coordinate 10,992,057 of OX387267.1, forward strand.
TCCCACAAACCTCCAATGAAAAGGGAGGAACTTCTGACCAGATGGTTATTGTGTCTGGTCCGGGCAACTGCCCAACGATTATTGTCGGACTGTTGCATGTGTTCAAATCGCGCCGAAAACTTTGCTTTCGCGATGTAGGATTTGTCGTCATGTCATTAGTTCGTAAGTGGCGGCGTTGGTGCCGCTACATGACCCCCACCGGAGACTGGAGGTCGATAGCTGGTTGAGTCGTCCGTACATCAGGATACAGGTACATCAGGTTGGTTACCGTGAGTCGAAATCGGCCGTCGCAGAGTTTGTGGTGAGTCAGGTACTGGCTGGCTGTGTGACTCGCTGCTCGAAAGCTTGAGGAAATGATGATGTCGTCACGATTAAGTAGCTTTGCACGAAGGCTGCACTGATGTTCATGTTCGAGGGACTTCTTCCGAGCGAACCTCTTCCGCGTCAGACTTTTTCTGCCGCTCTTCCGATTACTTTTCCGTCAGTATAACGGTCTCTTTGGTGTCGTTATTTGCGCTCATCTCAGAGGCGCTCTCAGAGACGCTCATCGTTTCTTCGATGAGACATTATTATGTCATATCAAATTTTCCAAAAATATTCCCTTTTTACTCCTTGCAGGGATGAAATTCAAAAAAGCCTTTTAAACAAGTGTTTCTTTTATTGTATTGAAGAACAGAAATACTAAGCTTCAAGTAATTTTGATGATAAACAATTTATTTTTCTTACAAACTTGAACACCTCTTTTTACCCCTTTAAGGGATGAAATTAAAAAATCCTTAAAGACGTGTTTTTATTTATATTTAGAGGCTAAATACCATATGCATACAAACTTCCATCCCTTATTTAACTCCCTTAGGCGTTGAATTTCAAAAAATGCTTCCTTATTCCTTGTTTACATTATAAAGGGAACCACTGTGCAAAATTTCAGGTTTCTATGTACAAGGATTTGGGCTGGGCGTTGATGAGTCAGTCAGTCAGGACTTGTCTTTTTATTTATATAGATTATACCATATCGGTATAATAATACAATTTTTTACCGAAATAAGTTGCAAATTTTTATTATGAAGAGAATAAATTAAAAATAACTTAACAAAAATATACATAAAAAGCATTAAAAAACTATAACAGAGTATATGTCAAACCAATAAGCACTCTAATAGAACCATATTTAAACCATAAAAAATCTGAAGATTGTGACAAGAACATTCCATATCAAAACTGATTGGATCTTTGATGTATCTATCTGTGGCAAGCAGACCAGATATTTCGTATGCAGTAAGCTATCTGTCACAGTTTAACAATGCATACAGTGAAGAATATTTCAAATATGCAAAACGCAAACTGAGGTATCTCAAAGGTACCATGGATGTTGGTATCTGCTACACCGAATCAAATAAAAACTTATATGGAATGGCTGATGCAGATTGGGCCGGTTGTAAAATAGACAGAAAGTCTTACTATTGCTTCAGCTGGGATACGAAGAAGCAAAACACTAAAAAGTACAAAAATAACTATCGTTTCGGAAGTCGGTGTCTTTGTTGGGAGCCCATCTTAAATTTAGGAAAGAAAACAAAATTGGTGGACGGGAAAGTTTATAAATTTTCAGAATATAAGAGTAAGCATGAACTTATCATGTTTTAAGTGAAATATTTCATTTATCTAACTTTAAATAATGCCCCTTATATGGGTTACTACAGTTATTAAAATCATCCGTGATTATGATTACAGCTGGTCGCGTTTATCAACAAAATTCTGATAACTGCACTTACAGCTATTTCGCATCAGGTTTGCTGAGATGTAAATAGAATAGAATAGAATAGAATATTTATTTGCTAGAAACATGGTGTTAACAGAGGAGTTCATTTCATAATATTGCATAGTGCTACATGTCTCACCATTTTGACGACAAGCATAATCAAATTCCAATTAAATGAAATTCTTACATAAATTTTCAATTACATTACATTATTTCAAAATTCAAATATTATCTCAATATACTACACACTTCCATTTTTACCATAAACCATCGTGATTTAGGATTTGTTTCCTTAGGCTAAGACATTGATAGTGGTAGGTGGATATAATCGTGAAAATAAACGACACAAATTATTCGATAAACTGTGTTTATGAATACAGTCAAAGTTACATAATCACAATCTTGCTTACAAATATCGAGAGTATGGTTCTGCGATGTTTCTCGGAGACGACCAGCGACGATTTTGCTGTCCCCACCGCGCGAACGGATACATATAGCGCGCCAAACAGTAGTTGCTCTTGATTCGTCACGAGATTAATGATTGAGATGCATGTGATTTGTTTTGACGGCCATACTACTTATTGACTAAACCAGACATACGGTATAAGCTTATGTACAATGGTGAACTTATCATTATTATTTATTTCAGGCAACTAAGGCCCATACATAAAATACACAAATTAAGCATACAAAATAAACTAATACATAATTCTTAACCCTAAGTTGGGTTCTCTAACAGCAAATTTCAGTGTCGTAGAGAGATTTGCAGATAAGACAGCATATACCCTACCCTAGTGCACAATGAACACTTAAAAACACTTATCTACTTATTTTTTACATAAGTATAATATATGTTATGGACTAAGTGATTAATACGGCATTATTCATAATGCCCAGACAGTTTGAGAAATGCTCAATATGAGAAGGCAAAATGATAAAAATTTACTGACATAATTAAATTTACCGGGCTTTCTTAATGGGCCGGGTACTAAAAATATGTCTTTTTGTTAATTATTTTAATGTTGACATTGGTTCTAATATAGAATAGATAAGTACGATTACTATTTACGCAACAAAGTCGATGGAGCCCGCTGTACGGGGCTCTTATTTCTGTCTGCTCCCGTCACCTCCTTCATGTTAGGTTACTTTAGACCCTTAAAGTAATCTAACATGAAGGAGGTGACGGGAGCTGAGTTCGCTCGAGAACCTAACCTATCCGTGTCGGTGAGTCCTAAACTCCCGAGCCCACTTCGCTCGCTCTTGGACTAACTATTTGACCATAATTATTGAATTGCCCAAACGATATGTATTTACGTAGCAATATTCATAATGACCAGACAATGTGATGACTATATAAGTTTGAATCAGTATTCATTACATCGCCCGATTTGAATTGACATGATTTACAACGCCCGGGCATTATACATAGTGCACTGATCAATCACTTGGTTCATGACATATACATCAATATATTAAAAGCATTTTATATTGTTATTACACAATGCAGTCAAGCTTTCAAAACGAATCTATGTATTTGACCTATTTATTTATTATTTATTTATTTATTTACCTATTTATACCTAATATATAGGTGAATTAAGAACAGTGGTGGCGCTGTGATATGGTAACAGCCGCGACTATAAGTTGTAGAGCGTGGGTTCGAACTCAGGGAACAGCTTTACTTTGAGTATTTTTTTTTATCAATACGGTTAAGGAATACATCTTGAGGAAAATGCTAAAGATTATTCTATAACTTTCCCTCTGCGTGGAATCCTCTCTGTGAGATAGAGTGAGCTGTAATTCTGGATTCCAACTTCAAATCCTCGATCTTCAACTCGCTGGACTACTGATACATAACTTCTTCATAAAGCGCTTCCTCTCGAGCCTGAATTTCTAGATCGCACTCTCTCCGGAAGAGAAAATTCTGGTAGAACGGTAAATTAGGATTGGGCTGAAAAAAATAAAAATAGTTTTAAATTAAAAATAGATAGACAGTGGTCAAACGCGAGCCTATAACAAATAAAAAAAGAAAACATACGCAATGTTGAACTAAAAAAAGTTTTGCTCAGAATGAGACTCTCTTTCGACTCAACAAGTTGGTAGGTATCTAATAGATCCATTGCAGACAACCTTTTTTCCTTGATTTTCTTCTCCGAGGACCAATATACCTCTATGAAAACATGCATCACACACAGTTAAAGTATTTTTATCATGCGTACAGCTAAGGAGTGTAATTCCCTGTCGGAGTCTGATTCCCGAAAGCTGCAATCTAGGGGTATTTTAGACAAGAGTGAATAAGTTACTTCTAGTCAAGCGTGCATCACCGTCGACCACATCATCGCTTACCATCATTTTAAATAAAAAAAATAAAAAGTTCATGTTAAGTATTTTTACCGGACTTATGCACAACTGAATACGGTATAAACTTGCCCTAGCAAAATTGCAGTAAAATCAAAACTACCAGAATTAACCATAAATCATTTCATCAACCATTTCATCATGCGTACAGCTAAGGAGTGGAATTCCCTGTCGGAGTCTGTGTTTCCCGATTGCTACAATCTAGGGGTCGTTAAGTCGAGAGTGAATAAGTTACTTCTAGGCAAGCGTGTCTCACCGTCGACCACATCATCGCTTACCATCAGGTGAGATAGTGGTCAAACGCGAGCGTATAGATAATAAAAAAAAATTATAGAGCCTTTGCCAATATTTTTTGCTCTCATGGAATTTTATGAACTTTTAGGGCAGCATAATGGAACCCACTAGTATATAACATGTATATGGTGTGGTAACATAATTCCGACTTAACTAGGATTTTTTTCGCAGATTGGCCACTAATTACAGTTATTTGCAACAAACAGATAGAGCTTCTTTTGGGAGTTATTACAGGGATGCAGGCTGGCAGGGAGTTATTTACTTTCGCATTATTAATATTACCTACATAATTTGGATGAATAGACATGTCATTATGAGTGTTGAATCAGGATGCAGACATTTCAGTGACAGTACAGTCAAGGATCAAAAGTGCAGTCATACTCTACCAAAACTAAAGTGTCTAAGATTTCTTTATAGAAGAAGGTCAATGATTCACTACTGATTTAATATATAGCATAGAATCTGGTCAAATATGTCGACGTAGCTCACAGAATAAGCAAGCTGAAGTGGCAATGGGCTGGCCATGTATGTCGTAGAATCGATGACCGTTGGGGTAAACATATTCTTGAGTAGAGATCGTGAACTGGTAAATGTAAGTTAGGATGCCCTCAGGCTAGGTGGTGCGACAAGCTTCGCAAGGCTGATAGCAGTTGCATAATAGTTGCCGAAAATTGAACCAAATTTCGTGCAATTGGAGAAGGTCTATGACCTGCAGTGGACTGTTTTAGGCAGATGATGACGATAGTAGTATTTGAAGTTCAGATTAAACTTGTCGTGGACGATTAAAAAATTTCTACAAAAAAGCTTTAGGCACTTTTGCTGTCGTAGAGTGTTGGGATTTGAACCCAACGTCTGCACTTGGCACACTCGCGCGCGGCCCACGCGGCGTCGATGTGTGGGTGAACGGCGCGACATCAACCCAGCGCGGCGCGGGTCGAGGGACACTCGCGACCACGGACTCCATCGCACCAGTCGACACCTCATACTAGATTATAATTGTTTGTCCGGGACAGTTTAATGTATTATTTAAATATAACGGCTTTAAAACCAACCGCCTTTTGATACAGTCCACTCATCATTTCATCCACGAGCTAACATAGAGTACAACTGCCTTAACTGTACATACATACATTATACTCACATCTTTTTCCTATGGAATAAGTAGAAACTACAGAATGCTACCTGCTTCGATCCTTACATACTTATACAATGATTGTAATCGAAAACTTACTTCACTGAGTGAGGGCTGTCTTGGTATTTGGAGTAACGGTCGCTGGGACCTTCCTCGTCGATTCGTTTCTCCCTGGCATCGTTTCTTAAATACATACATCACAACTAGAAGGGCCAGTATGCTCGCGGATACTGTTAATATGATGATCGTTACGTAGTTGTTACCGGTAACTGCATCTGTAAGGTCACATGAGAATAATGGAGCTACCAACCACCTCTAGAATAGTATCTCAACGGAGATAAGCCAAGTTGCAGGAGATAATACTGTCAAGTGCACTCTCTGTCTTTACTTTCATATTTCGATGGGAAGGTAGTCAGACACTCACAGAGAGTCACAGTCACAAAACCTAACGCTTTCCGAGGCACGGGGATGTCACACCACCAGCATCCATACTTCGGACTGCTATAGAGAAATTCCTAAACGAAAAACCGGATAACACTTTTCCCGACTCGGGAAATGAACCCAGAATTCCACGTCCAGTAGCCACGCTTGCGACCAGGAGACCAACGGGGCAGTTATAATAATACAAAGTGATTAATAGGAATCCGTTAAAAGATCATTGAAAGCTAAGTTAGCTTCAGTTGTATACTTATCTGCCTCCAATTATAATATTCACAATAACACAAATAGTCAATGAAGTGGATCACATCAAGTTATATTTTCAGCTTTAATAAACGAATATTAATTTTATTTAATTCATGTGTATACGAGTAACTAGAACACAATGGATAAAATACAAACCATTTGAGTCTGTTATAACATTTGTAGCATTCGATATTGTTTCATTCATGTTTGGAGTTACATCGTATGTGACGTTGGAAGTTTCCGGAATATTTCTTGTTCCACAATAGCTTTCAGTACCTGGAAGAAACACCGTATAGTTAAAATGTAAAAATCTGGTAAGATGTCACAAATAAAACGCAAGAAAATAAGAGAAACGTAAAAGTAAATTGAAAAGGGAAGGAATTTAATAGGGGAGTAATATTTTTTTTTGTTTTTATTTATCTTTGAAAGCTTGATAATAGCAATATATTTATATATTATTGTTATTTCCTATAATGTTATAAAATAAATACGAGTAAGCTTATGCTGGTTTGGCCATGTTGAGAAGAGGGAGAATCAATGAAAGGCGACTCACAAAGTGTATACAAGGAAGACGTGAGTGGAAGCGCCGGGAGAGGACGCCCTAGAAGACATACATGGATCTGATTTGTGATGTTCTTCAGAAATGTCAGGTGCGAAGTAGTCAAAAGCAGCGTGGAGTACCTCGTTGTGGTTGGTATAACAGTGTGGGGACTGCCGGGACTGGGTCAACATTTTTTTTTTTTTTTATTACAATATGTTAGAACCGAATTCTACATGGAAATGCTATAAAATGAAAAATAACTTGATGTTTGGAAGTCGTGGTTTCGTTTTTTCGTTTAAGACACCGACTTCCGAAATTCATCATTCATTATTATTTGGAAGTCGGTTGAACTTTTTTGTAAAAACGTTTTTACTGTACACTTTTCAGTTGTGGTACTTAGTGGGTAATTTTTATAGTAAACTACAATAAACAGACAATAGGCGATTACAGCAAACCCGAGAGATTTGCCGTCATTTATTGATAATTCTGTTGTATATCTACAAAGTTCTTCATAAATTCTGCACCAAATTTAAATGGGACCACCTCGAAAAAGCCTAGCCTTTCAAACAAAACAAATAATGTTTAAAATCGATCCACAATCAACGTAGAAATCGGTTAACATCTATTATAAAAATGAAACCCGTTTTCCGTTGTCACGGCATCACGCGTGAACTGCTGGACCGATTTCGCTAATTCTTTTTTTGTTGTGTTTGTTATTGTTAGGAGAAGGTTCTTATGAAAGAAAAATTAAAAAAAAAAAAAAAGAATTGTAGATAGGTAGGGTAGGTATGTAGTTAGGGTAGGTATGTAGGTAGGGTAGGGTAGGGTAGGGTAGGGTAGGGTAAGTAGGGTAGGGTAGGGTAGGTAGGGTAGGGTAGGGTAGGTAGGGTAGGGTAGGGTAGGTAGGGTAGGTAGGGTAGGGTAGGGTAGGGTAGGTAGGGTAGGGTAGGGTAGGTAGGGTAGGGTAGGGTAGGGTAGGGTAGGGTAGGGTAGGGTAGGGTAGGTAGGGTAGGGTAGGGTAGGTAGGGTAGGGTAGGGTTTGGTAGGTAGGGTAGGTAGGGTAGGGTAGGGTAGGGTAGGTAGGGTAGGGTAGGGTAGGTAGGGTAGGTAGGGTAGGTAGGGTAGGTAGTGTAGGTAGGTAAGTAGCCAATTGACGGGAGCGAAGCCCCGGGGGTCAGCTAGTGATTAATATATATACACATAGCTTTTATTTAACACACACGTGGAACATATGCAATGTTATGAGACTTGCAGGATGCTCAAAAGCTAAAACCCTAATACCCTATTGCTCATTTGTGCTTGAATATGCGTCGCAACCGACTTCGTAACCAATATCGTTCTGAAATTTACTTAGACCTTTGCAAGAAATTCCATCTGCAACCACTTAGGAATCGTCGCAGGATGGCGGATTGCACATATCTTTTGAAAATATTGTCAAATGAAATCGACTGTCCTGATCTTCTCCATTAACTGTTTTTCAATGTTCCACAAAGATCAGGGGGGTGACCAGAATAAGGTTGTTTTGAGTGTGTGTAAGTGACAGATGTATATGACTTGACATGTGTCACTTACGCGATCTCAAAATATCCTTACTCTAAGAGCTTATGGTCACCTCCCAGTACGATTGAATCCACCTATCTCCATTCCCTCATCTTCATCTAACTACAGGCGTAATTCATACTTAGTGCGAGCGAGTATAGATCTTAACTTATTGGGTAAGGAGTTCTCTTTTGATGTGTTTACCACTAAAATCTCATCAGTGCAGCTGCTTGCAGCTTAATCTTGACTTTTTCAAAAGTGGATGGTGTACAATATTGTCCTTTAGCGTTATTGATTTATTTTTTCTGATTGTTGTGCCTGTTGCTAGTGATCCTTAAGATCTCTTAAAAAATATTATATTTCTAGCCGTGAGAACTAGTACTTGGCTTAATGTAACGTAGGTACTCAACATGTTTTATTTATTTTATGTATAGCTGTTGGTTTTCCATCTTATAAATAAATAAATATATATATATATATATATATATCAATTGTAATCACACATAAAAAAAAACATACGGAACTCCTCCTTTTTGGAAAGTCGGTTAAAAAGAGATTTATGCGTGCTGTTAATGGAAGATACTGAAGTGACTTTCGTCTTCAGACACTGTTGTAAGTTGGACGAGAAGATACCGCGCACGGTTGGCGCAGTGGTTGAGCGATTTACCGCTGCGCTGCGTGTCGCGGGTTCGATTCCCGCACGGAAAAAATATTTGTATGACCTACAGATAGTTGTTCCGGCTCTGGGTGTGCTTGTGTATGTGAGTTTATATGTTTGTAACCTCACCCATGATACAGGAAGAAATTCCTAGTGTAGGGCAAAACTTTAAAAAAAAAAAAAGAAAAAAATGAACTTCCCGAACGCTGCCCAGCCAAGTCGGATTCGACGCTTGACCACTTTCTCGAAGTTGGCCCTACCCAACTGGATCGTTTGTACCAAGTAGACATAGTCGTCCTCAACTTCGACTGTAGAGTCCAACCTTGATAGGAGTGTGTGTAACATGGGCATTCAACATCACCTTGGTTTGGTCCCTGTTCATTTTAAGACCCTCTCTTTCGGAAGCTCTACTGCGGTCATCGAGCATTATACTGAGGTCCTCCATGGTCTCAGCCATGACCACTATATCGTCGGCAAACCGAAGATGAGTGATGTACTAGCCATTGATGTTGATGCCTAGCCCTCTCCAGTGCAGAACCTTGAAGACATCCTCCAGTGCAGCGGTGAACAGTTTCGGAGATAAGACGTCTCCCTGTCTCACATCTAGCTGCAGAATGATAGGTTTCGAGGTCTGATCCTGAAGTCGAACTGACATGCTGGCGTTTTTGTACAAACACTTCAACACCTCGATGTACCGGTAGTCGATTTGGCACCGTTGGAGAGACTGCAGTACAGTCCAAGTCTCGGTCGAATCGAAGGCTTTTTCATAGTTCACAAACGCTAAGCAAGGAGCAGGCTGTACTCTTCGGTCTTCTGAATAACCTGCCACAGTGTTTGTATGTGGTCTACTGTATTAAAGCCTCTACGGAACCTGGCTTGTTCGGGAGGCTGGAAATCGTCAAACCTGCGTGACGATTCGTGATGACTCTTGAAAACAGCATCTAGACATGGCTAAGAAGTGAGGTGAGCCTAAAGTTTTTCAATAGGCCATAGTCACCCTTCTTGAAAAAGAGTACCACCACGTGAGGGGAAAACGTCAAAGGCAAGGTACAGGGGATACCATGCCTCTGAAGTTTGCCCCTCGAGTATGACGGAACCAAAAAGCTTCTGAAGGGCCTTAAGTATTGGTTTTCCACCCGCCTTCAGAAGTTCGACTGACGTCCGGAATGTCTTCGGTATAGTGAGCGGTCAATCTAGCTTTAGGGTCTTTTACTAGATTCGCGCCGGGTTTACTGGTTGACGTGTACAACTGCCCAAAGAATCTCTCAGAATCTCCGGTTTGGCGGAGAGAATCCAGCCATCGTCGGTTTTTAGTTTCGTCAGCTGGCTCTGCCCAATAGACAGATCTCTTGCAAAGACCTTGGAGCCCTTATTCGCGTCTTTAATACGCCCGGTTTTAAAGCGGCGGACTTTTCAAGGACTTTGAGATCCTTCTATTAAGCTGCTGATATTTCAACGCATCGTCTGAAGACTTGAGAGTTTGATTGCTTGAGAGAAGGATCAGAGAGCTTTTTGTTTATATCTGTACGGCGGATCTTGAAATTCTTAAACCCGACCGTATGGACATCTTGCTCGAAACCATCTCTGTATTCGACCACGGAGCTTTCTAGACACTCGAAACAATTCTGGAGTTCGAGCTGAAAGCTCTCTAGGTTTTGGAACTGGATCTGTGCTGGACAAAGCGTAGACTTCATCAGTCGAGACCTTTCAAGCTTGATATTAATGTTCAATATGCCTCTTGCCATGCGGTGATCGCTCCCGGTTTTCACCGAATTGATCACATATACATCATTGAACATTTGCTTCTTGGTTGACATGATGAAGTCGATCTCGTTTTAGTTTCATCATCGGGGCTTTGCCAGGTCCACTTCCTGTGCTCACGCTTTTTGAAGAAGGATTTCATCATGTAAAGACCCTCCTTCTCCATAAAACTGGCCAGTAGTTGACCCCGGTGGTTCCGACGTCCAACTCAAAATTCCCCCAATGTATATAATGTAGCTCATCCTCGCCTCGTTTGCCCAGTTTCGCGTTGAATTCCGCCATGAGAACGGTGAAGTGAGTTTTGAAACCATGCATGGCTATAGAGATATCCTCATACATGGTCTCTAGCTCGTCGTCGGGGTGTGCCAAAGTCGGGGCGTAGATCTGTATGACCTTCAGCGAATATCTCGAGGATATCCTGAGTATAAGGTACGCCACCCTGGTTGACACACTCTCGATCTTCATCATGTTGTTCACGACGATAAACCCGACACCACCCTGGGACTGCCGGTCACCCTCTCGGAAATACAGCAGAATACTGTACTTGAGGATTATCGAGTTCTCCCCCTCTCTCCGGACTTCAAATAACCCTATAATACTCCATCGTAACCTGCTCAATTCTTCCTAGAGTTAGGCTTATCTTATCATCGGTCCGGAGTATTCGCGTGTAATATGTTGCCAGGTCCAGTCGTCAGGGTTTATTGGGGTAGCCGGGTCCACTCCGGGGATTCATCGCGCCCCTTGATACGCCATCGCCTTGACCGCTCCCGTAGACAAGGGTAGACGGGGCCGTTTTTTCTTTGTGCTTTTCATATTTGTTTGTTTTTTTGGTTGCCGTAATCGCCACACTTGGAAGGCGGGTTGGCGATCGCAGTTTATTGTTAAATTGCACAGAGAACGCTGCTGCCCATTCTCAGGTGTATCCCTTAGTCGTCTCTTACGACATCCACGGAAAGATATGGGTTGGTGAGATACTTTACGTCCGACACCATACGGAATTAAAAGTCATGCTAGTTTGTTATCATACTCACTTGCGGGACTAAGCTCCTCTGTACTAGGCATCTCTTCTTCATACTCACTTGTGACACTAGGTTCCTCTGTATTAATCATCTCTTCTTCATCACTTTTCACACTAGGCCCTTTTGTATCAGGCATCTCTTCCTGAAGTATCAACAAAGTTTTATGCTTCACAAAACGTCGTATGCTCTTCTCATTCTGTTCAACAGTGACAGTATAATATATGCAACACAGCATGGAATCATTGTGTATTGCTCCCAGGTTCAACACTGATTTGGTTTCGTTGTAGACAAAAATCCTGTTGCTTTCAGTATTTATCCATCCTTTTTGTATATCTAAAAACATTCACTCGTGCGTACATAAAATTACGCATTTTCCGCATGGTGATAGGCAGAAACTACAGTAGTCACAGCAGACCTTTGTGTCTCTGAAGTTGGCTGCACAACCCTGGGCATGAGGTATTTTTTTTGAGTTAACGTTTACGTTTGTCGCATCTCACTTTCTCGACGTATCGCGCTTACTCTATGCAGTATGCTCTATGCAGTATACTTGATGACAAACTATCTCTTGCGCAATGGGTCGCAAAGCCTAATTTCAGAGACACAAAGATCAGCTGACTACTGTACACAGCTCTAGAGGATAACCTGATCGTGCGCTGGTATGGCACAAAAGTATTAAGATATAGTACCCGGCACGTTAGTTGGCAAGGTTTTGGCGTAGTGAGGGTAAGTTCGCGCATATTCCGCGAACTGACCAACCACCATATAGAGCGAAGGGAACGTGGACGCGACACGATTGGTCATTCGATCCTTGTGTCAACTGAACAACCAATCGCGCGCTCGGAACAGTCCTAAACGTTCCCCACGTCCCGCTTCACTACCAAAGATACCTAAAAAACTAGTTCTGTGCATCTAACGACTCTTGGCAAGTTACATGCCGGGGATTATAATTCAGCTGATAGTTTTGTGGTGCGTTGTCTCTGTCACTCCGCTATATGTCATAACCTGAGACTCTAGACAAGTATCATTCGATGTCAGCGTTAGCATAGATTTAGTAGCGAAAACATACTAAATCTATGAGCGTTAGCGACTGTGAACGATCGAAATGACAAAATGTAAGTTGATCACGTGACATTTCGGGAGCGTTTGAAATTCTCATATTTATCATTTTTCCAAACACCATTCGCGACGTTTTCTAGAATGTAACTTGTCTAGAACTTCTATCCTATTTAACAAATCTGCGAAAACACAACACCGAGAGACCCCTGACACATTTGGTATGTTTGGTACAATAGTTGACTTGGCCTGTCGAGTATGTTGCATTAAATAAAACTTAATTTTCATGAATGATACTTGATAGTACAATAGATTACTGCTGGGTTACCAGGAAATATTTTTTAGCCGCAATTTGTTTTTTTTTTTACTTTGCCCTACACTGGGCATTTTTTTCTGTATCGTGGATATGCAATATCGGTCAGTTCTCAGTTGGCCGCAATTAATGGCTTGCATGGTGAAAACAGTGTAACTGGAAATCCATAGAATGATAGATTGCGGCTTACTGATAGATAGCAATCTTTTTTTTTCATATTTTCTAATTAACTTTCTTTCAAATTACGTTTGGTTCACTTGAAAAACTTATATAATTATAACTAGCTTTACATTAGGCGTTATTTTTTAATTACAAATTATTTAATATAGATAAGTAATTATAAATAAAATCAACCTAGAGATTTCAGCAGTGGGATCATAAGTATAGTACCAAAGCAAAAGGAAAACTGAGACTTACAGCTGGACAAATCCGAATATTGTTGGCAGCTATACGTAACGGCTTTTGTGGGAACATAATTTAATATTAGATCACTCCGATGCTTATCTGAAATAAACAAGCATTTGTATATAAAAAAAAAAAAAAACAAATTAAAAACAAGCTTGTACATTTAAAAATTACATTAGCACAAGGAACAATTAACGTGTGTGCAACATTTTAGCTCAATCGGACACTGTGAAGTGGATCAATAAAAACTTTTTTACAAAAAATTACTACCGATTTCCCAATAGGAAAACTACAAAGTGAAAAATAACTTTTAATTTTGGAAGTCGGTGTCTTTCGTAAGTACCATTTTTTGCGTCATGGACACCGACGTCCAAAATCATAGTCATTTTTCACTTTTTAGTTTTCTTATTTTTAAGTCGGTAGTATTTTTTATAAAAATGTTTTTTATTTTTCACTTTTTAGTTGAACCTACCTAATAGGCATTTTGTTTAGTAAGTTACCTTAACGCCAGAATAGATAACCCGAATATCATGAAACTTGAAGATTACCGGTGAAATGAGACATCTGCGTACCCCTTAAGAGCGTACTGGCGAGATGTTATGTTATGAAATGGTATAATCAATAAACAGACATGCGATTGCAGCAATCCCTAGAGAATTGTTGTTATTTATTGAAAAGTTCTGTCGTATATCTTCGAAGTCCTTCATCAGATCTTCACCAAATCAAAATGCGACCAATTTCGAAACATACCCTTTCAAACAAAAAAAAAGAAGAAAAAAATAAAAAAGAATTTTCAAAATCGGTCCACAATTGACGGAGATATCGATGAAATAACACAAAAAAAAAAACAAATAAAAACAGACACAACAAAAATATGTACGATTTGATTACAAACAACGGATCGGTACAGGACAAAGTAAATAAAAGCTTGTAATTACAGAAGAACGTCTACGTGAAATATTATGCAAACAGTTTTTACCCGACTACGGCGAAGCAAAAGAGAGGGTTATGTTTTTGACCGGTATGTGTGTATGTATAAATGTTGTGTGTTCATCTGTTCCCTCATAACTTCTAAACCTCAAAATCATAATTTGTCAAATGAGATGTCGTTGGAAGCGTCTTGTTTGTCCGCTGGCATGTGACGTTACATTAAATTAAATATGGCACCCTCTAAATGCCTGAAGCCAAGAACAAAAAGAAAACTTTATCATCATTCCATCTTGTGTAGTATCGTTGAACAGGGATTTTAAGATGAGAATTTAAAGATGAAAAAAAAAATTCAGATGAGAATATTTTCTTGTTTCATGCTTTTTAGAGCGTGATGTTTCAGTAGTCGGGTTTTAGTTTTTGAACTTATTTTTTTTAATCATGCGTTGCTTGATACGAATGGGTAGGTTAATATTGAGAGCATATATCTACCCAACTTTGCACTCAGTATTTTATTATATTTAAAACATTCCTATGTTGCACCGATTTCATGAATAAATTTCTGTGTCAGACGAAGGTCGGACGGACGGGACAGACAGAGTATTTTGTTAAAAATTTGGTTGGACATTATTATAGTGTTAGGTTTTCTTTGATAAATGCATCTTTTATTTGTAAAGAATTGAATTATTTATTTTTAATATCAATTAGTACTTAAAAGTTGTTAAATTGATTATCCTTAAAATATTCGAATGTCAAATGACGTCACATCCAATGACAGTTGTCGATTGGAGGGGGATTGTTCGGACACGAGGCAGGTTGAGTCAGTTTTGAGTGAGGCAGTCTAGTCTGGACGGGCTTGCAGCAACAATGTTTCCGAAGTGTCCCTAAGTCTTTAGTCTAGAGATGACCTAAGTGGATATATTGTATGGAGTTGATGGTAACTTAGTGTGAAGTGGAAAATAAATAATAGTTTAAAGTCCAAACTGTGTGTTATTGCTGAATTACCAACTACACGTGAGTATTATACAGGGTGTCCCAGAAATCGACGTCAAGCCGTAAATGGGTGATAGACCAAGTTATAACAGTTCTCAGATAAATACGAAAAAAAATCTATCTCATGTTTTTAAAAAATTATGTTCACTTTAAAAATTTACTAAAAAAATCAATCCCTGTAATGGTTCTTTAACTCCAATTGCTACAAATCCCATAATTTATCTAATTTTTTTATTATTATGTAATCTTGAATAATGCTTGTGTAGATTTTTGCCTAAAATTCAAAGCCAACTCCTCCTACTTGGAAGAAAATTAAACTTTTTCAAAACCAAATTATTCAAATTTACTATTTCGCCCAACTTTAACTGACTGTACTGAAAAAAAATGTACCACGCTAGTTTGGCAAGTAACATGAAAAATTGGCGCATTTAATAAGGATTCCAAAATGGTGTAACACTTGCTAGATTACGTTTTCAATAATTGGTCAAATTTTTTTTTGTAAAAACCGAGGCTGGTTTTTACACAAAATGTCCATACTTCCTTAAAATGACTTTAGCTTACCTAAAGCTTTGCTAAACTCCGTTTCTAGTTCGATAGAGACGTTACGTAATTTAAGAGCAAAGTTATGATAGTGACTCAACCTTTTTACTTTAAGTCAGGACCAGTTTTCTCATCTTAGAAAAAAAAAACAAATTATCAGATTTAATTTTTTTTTATTACAATAAATGTTCAAACTGCTTTCTTTCGACGGCAATGCAAGCACGACATCTTCTTAAAAAAGATCTGGTTATTTTCCGGGCAAATCTTTCCCTATTTACAAAGACAACGGCTTCCGTTATTCTTTCCCGCAGCTCGGCTAAATTCTCTATTGTTTTTGAGTACACTTTCTCTTTTACCGCTCCCCAGTAAAAAAAATCTAGGGGATTTAAATCAGGCGAACGGGGTGGCCACAAAATTGTCCCACCGCGCCCTATCCACCTGAGCGGGTATTCTTCATCAAGATGTTCTCTTACTAAACGGGCATAATGCGCTGGGCAGCTATCTTGCTGGAACCACATTTCCCTGTAAACGTTCAGTGTCACTCTCTGTCTCGCTCACACTTCGTAAAATGACTCTCTCCGTCTCTATCGAACTAGAAACGGAGTTTAGCAAAGCTTTAGGTAAGCTAAAGTCATTTTAAGGAAGTATGGACATTTTGTGTAAAAGCCGAGGCTATTTACAAAAAAAAATTTGACCAATTATTGAAAACGTAATCTAGCAAGTGTTACACCATTTTTGAATCCTTATTAAATGCGCCAATTGTTCATGTTACTTGCCAAACTAGCGTAGTAGGTACATTTTTTTTTCAGTACAGTCAGTTAAAGTTGGGCGAAATAGTAAATTTGAATAATTTGGTTTTGAAAAAGTTTAATTTTCTTCCAAGTAGGAGGAGTTGGCTTTGAATTTTAGGCAAAAAACTACACAAGCATTATTCAAGATTACATAATAATAAAAAAATTAGATAAATTATGGGATTTGTAGCAATTGGAGTTAAAGAATCATTACAGGGATTGATTTTTTTAGTAAATTTTTAAAGTGAACATAATTTTTTAAAAACATGAGATAGATTTTTTTTCGTATTTTTCTGAGAACTGTTATAACTTGGTCTATCACCCATTTACGGCTTGACGTCGATTTCTGGGACACCCTGTATATCCTTGAGTATTTTTATACACACTGACCTACCTGCTTTGTTCTCGTACTAGCTCTGTAGTCCATTTAGTGATCTATTACAATAGTAACCCGTTTTAGTCTAAGTTTTTCGTAAGACATTACTTCCCGGAATTTGATCCTTATTAGCGACACTACCGGATGGTGCAATAATACAGAGATTGTATTTTTTTTCTTGTCTTTAATCAACGGACACGATTTCTGGCTAAGAATCCAATGATGCAATTTTATTTGTCATCAAAATCGGCCTCGTGACTCCTTCGATTGCTTGTAGCTATTCCTTATAGTTTGTGATTTGGCCATCTAAGTCCGCTTGAAAAACTTAACCTGTATATGACATAGTATATATTTCAAATCCAAAACAGTTGTAAAGTTACTTACAAAAACCATCGTCGACCAGCCTGATAAAGCTTTCAACTCCTCCACAGAACCTTCAAGTTGAAAACATTCTGTAATTCGTTGCTAGCGTTGTATACGCTGAACACGCTGTATATGTCAGTGTTGTTGTCGAACTTCTCCAATTCAATCTCGAACTTAGTTTTAAATGCTTCTATCCCTCGTAAATTACTTATGGGACTGTCTGAAACATATTATTAATATAGGTAAGTGAAGATTTTCATTTAACATCATAAGCTACCGTTCCCACTGCTGGGACACAGGTCTCCTCTTCGTGAGAGTGAGTGGTTTATTTATAATTTGTTTTTTTTTTTGTGTTTGTAGCTTATAAGTCTACTCTGTATTTTTAATAATAAAATAAATAAATAAATAATAATAATCCACTATGCGGGCACCGTGCGGGTTAGTGGATGACACATGTCTTCGAATTTTTGGTTCTAGGATATGAAGGTTTCCTAAGGATGTTTTGAAACTGTCATGACCTTGGCCGTTTGGAGAGCAGTGTTGATGAAATAATTTACACAAAGTAAAGCGCCTGCCCGAGTTGGAACCCACGACCTACAAGTTGTATGTTGCAACCATAACCACTGGACCACCACTGTTCTTAGTTCACTATACACATAAAAGACCCTTTAGAAATAAATAGATCAAATTGAAAGAATTTTAAAATTATGTTAGGTACTGTAACAGCCCGATCTTAGGTAAATCCTAAGATTTGCCTGTAAAACCTAAAATATTGCAAGTCTAATATTTCCTTTGAGTGAATATTTGTAACATTAATATTTAGAGTACCTATTCCACTGGATCTAGACAAACTGTTAATCTATCAGCCATTGCAAATTTTCGCGACGAGGCGTCACATAGCTTATATACTAGAATAAGACATGTATGTAATAGCCTAAGTAAATTAAATTTATTTATTATTTTTCTTCGAGAACCATATAAAAACGGGGATTTAGATAGTGGTGTATGCGATCCGCTCAGGCAGATGGCGCACCATTCGCGTTGCTATAACGTACATTATTTTGTTAGGAAAAACAAACTAGGTGTTCTTACTTGTTTACCCTATGTCTATGATTGAAAAACAGTACATAACAACAGAACATAGCAAGGGCTAGTAGCATCTCACTCTGGAAACGGTGGATACACAAATTGTTATTTAGACTTGTACCTAGACCCTGTATTTAGATTAGACTCATGTAATTCTAGTATGTAAACACCACTTAGTTGAGATAATGTGTTTGTATGGACCAGTATAGAGGCTTCTATGCGCTTGTCGAGGGTCTCACCGCCTTCAGACACAGTTGGTGCCTGAAGGATTATTGATATGCTTTATGAAGCATTACCTTCGGGATCCTGCCCGCAGGCGCCCGGATTCAGACATTGTACTCGACCGCCAATTGGCTCACTTGTTCAAACAAAATCATCAAGCTGTGGGACAGCACAATTGGTTTCTAATTCAGCCGCTTTCCGGCACCCAAAAAAAACCTAAAGAACCTTCGGTATACACATCAGATTCGATAGTCCATTTCTCTGTCTCCCCAACCACACTTCTGTAAGGAGCCTAGCTCTGGTGGTTAGGGAGACAACCTTCGTGCCAGGTTGCGAGGTTCCTTAGTTTTCTCGGGGCGTCGTACTTTCCAGGGTGAATACTCGTTCGAGGGTTGAAGCTACACCCAGCAAAGTGCTACCCTAGGGTAGCCTGTCGGGATGGCTACCGGGTGGCGCTTGATGGGTGGAGATTTCTCAAATAGCTTGAGAACAAACTAACTTTTTATGTTAGAAATCTGTACCTTTTCTTCCATCCGACACATTCAGGCAACTATGCGCCTGAAAGATGTAGGTATAACTATAGATATAGTATATTTCTATAGTCTTGAAGAAGGTCTTCAAGACCCATGTAGTATCCTATTTGTAAGCTGTATAGTTTTAGAAGAAAATAGCTTCTAATTTGAAAAATCAACAAAATTTCCGTTCATCCCTCACTCTTCCTGGAGAATCTCTTCAGGGGATATGGTTAGGGACCTGGTTCATTGGATGGGCCATTTCAGGGCGCATCCACTCGTATATGACACGTCATAATTACTTCAGGAATAGGGGGGTGTTTGTTGGTTTATAGGCTAAGTCTGTAATGAAAATCACTGCAAATAAAAAACTGAGTTGCATGCGAAATCAGGGTCCTCAATAAAGTAAAGATGAGTAGTACGATAGTACGCATGCGCGTCGACCGATTTGTAGCCATTGATATGTATTAAGTTACTCCACGCAACTTTGTTCTCTGAAGACCCTGAAAAACATCCCAAATAATCATGAAGAATCAAGATTTTCATTTCCTACATATAAAACCTTCACCTATCAACACCTAGCTGCCATTAATCAACATTCCAGGTTCAGAACTCTTGAAAACTTAACTATAGGTACAAGGTGTCAACGCGCTTAGAGCAGGAGACTTACAACCTCCTTTTTTCAGAGCTCAAGCGATCACGTCCGCCTGGTACAGCAACTATCTAAATTCCAATATATGAAAGATTGATATTGTGATAATTATTACGATACCGTTTAACAATACATTTTAATCATTTTAAACCCCGACGGTAAAAGAGATGTGATATATCTTCATCAAGTGTGTATCTGTGTGTTGTTTATTTGTGTATCTGTCTGTGGCATCATAGCTCCTAAACGGATGAACCGATTTGATTTCGTTTTGTTTGGTTGTGAAAGTTGACTTTATTGAGTGTTCTTAGCTATGTTTGACGAAAATCGGTTCAGCCATGCAGTTATGGGACATTTTACTGTTTGAATCAGGGTGTTTTTGCAAGATATCGTGTAATAATTACGTGTTCAATAGATTGTCGATCGAAGCGTGTCTACTACTAGATACATTATGTAGCATGAAATAAAAAAGTGTCGGTGGTTTTTTAAATTTAGATATTTTACTTGTTACAATCGATATTGCCATGCTTTCACCTGTATTTGATGTAAATATTTATTTTTTACTTACCAGTTTTAGTATCGTACTCTTGGTTCCATTGATGATATGCCACCATCCGTCCCGAGTAACGCGACAGATTCACTTCAGACTTACACACTAGACTGTTTAGTTGTCTTACAATTATTGAAGATCCTAAAAACAATGGTTCGTGGTTAGGTTTTCATCTCTATCCCGGTATGAGTCGTTATCATTTCAAAAAGTCTTATATATATTTTTTTTAGCTCTTTGCGTGTTTGCGTAGTTTAGAACGTAATGCTTCATGCGTCAAAATGCCATAGTAGGTTGTGTTTGAAGTTTTAGCACAGACATAAAATAGAACTAGATGACGTAATTTTATGTACTTCGAGAAAAACGGAGTAAAGTTACCATCAATGATCGTAAGTTGAGCTTTTCATTTATCTTTATTGGCACCGCAAAACCACCGAAATCTAGAAAAAAATCTTTTTATGCCATATTGAACTGTAAAGAATGTATAGAAAAAGTTGGCTGAGGCATTAGAAATGTTTTCTTTCATTGGTAAGTAAATCTGTTTTTAAATTGTTTGTGAAAAAGCGGCACGCTTGGTTTTCATACAGATGGAGGGACTTGAGTTATCTATTTAGATTTATGTCTGTGACTTTAAGACTCTATTTTAATATGCAAAAAGTCTTGATTTACATATCTTTGACAAATTGTCCTATGTCAATCATATGACTTTTTGACTACTTAGATTCGCGCCTTATTATGACAATTTAACGTTTACCAATGGATGGAGATGGACCAAACCCTTTCAGTGAATAAATTTGTCATCAACAGACATTAAAAAACCTTTAAACTTAACTAAAAGTTTTAAGTCGTAAACTCGAAAAGTCGTAAAGGCCTTCCAAATATCGTAGATTAATACTCGTAAGTAGATAAACATCTAGGGAGCAAACAACTTTTTTAAAGGCGAGTGTTTTTTTTAATCCAAAGCGGAGCGAAGGACGAGCTTAAAATATTGTTGCTCCCTAGGTGTAAACTATACTTTTTATCGCCGTCTGTGACAAAAAAGTAAGTGCAACTTATGAATAAGAACGTTACGTTTATTTACTTACATACAATTAGGAACCATAGAAATAAATAGAGGCTAATGTTTTTGAACAATTATGGCAGTGCATCGTAACAATTTCATTAGTACCATCCGTTACAGGTATAGATTTATTTTTTAATTTGACTCGCGTGTGGTTTTCAAGCCAGTCACTTGTTCAATACAATATTCCCGTGCGGTCCGAAATGGAATTACAATCGCTCATTAGCTATTCATCTCATGCATTCGTCATAATCGATTTAATTGTTTTTTTTTCCTATTTTGGTCCGAATGGTTTGTGATTCATCTCTTTGCTATTGGAACATTTACAAATCACTTTTAGTCCCTAGCGATTAATGAGCTATTTTAGTCCTTGTTTAAGAAGAAAAAAATCTCCTTTTGTTTTTTTTTTGTTTTGCCTGTAAACAGTCTGTTTTTACATGCGACTTTATTAAATTATATCGACGTACGGTCATTTGATGAGGAGGGATGAAACGCAAGTTACTAAAAGAGTTATGAATATAAAAATGTGTGGATGGAGAATAACGAGAAGGCCAAAGAAAAAAATTTTTAACTACGCTTTTTAACAAAACAATTAAACCGAATTCCAAAACAAAACATTACAAAGCGAAAAATAACTTTCTTCTTTTCGGAAGTCGGTGTTTTTGGTTGGTGATGGTTGACACCGACTTAAAAAGAAGCAATTTTTCGCTTTGCAGTGTTTTGTTTAAAAGTCTGTTTAATTGTTTTGTTAAAAAGCTTTTTAATTTTCTCGTTTTAGTTATGTTACTTTATTTATTACTACGAAAATACGCATCATTAAGGATACCTCAAAAACAACTCGTCAGGTCTTAGAACAAGCAGCCTAACTGCGTAAGTGAATTCGGCAAGGCAAATGGTTTGACCACATCAATCGACCATTCACATAGACGGAAATCCACATCGCACCTTTCATCTCGCATGTGATTCAAACAATAGTGTCAATAAGGTTTCAATTTCATAGGGTCAAATCCTTTGCCTTGCCAAATTGACTTACGCGATAAGGGTGCTGGTCAGATGTGGGTACTCCGACCAGTCACAGGGTGACTGTGGAACCACATCACAAACAACGCCCCAATCTCTTGTCCTGCTCCCTGAGCACAAACACATGCACCATGAGACACCTTTGCAAGGCCAGCGCTAGGGCTGTCGATGTGGCCGAGTTCTGGTCGAAGCACAACATTTATGAGTTTACCATTTAACATGAAATCATCGATCCAAAGAGGAAGAAACTTACCCAATATTTGTATGTTTGCTTCAGAATAATAAACTAAACTTACAAATAAAATAAGTACAACACAGAACATGATGCGGTCTGTAAATAACAACGTTAGTAAAGAACCTATATATAAATGAGCAAAACAAAGAAAATGTACTTATGTTGGTACTTCGAGCGACATGGTACTTAATATATCGTTCCTGTGGGCAATTAAGGAAAATACTACGAGTATAAACCCATACAAACAAATGTAAATGCAAATGTGTAGGTATGACCCAGTCCTATGTATCTATGCTCACAGGAGCGACTGCTGAATTAGGAGTCCTTGGTTCGATTCACAGATCGGCCAATGTGGGGGACATGACATGACATGGCCCTGTGGGTTACCGCATTGTCGAGGCGGGGGGTCTCAGGAGCCGTGGCTTGGTCACCCACGGTGAAACGAAGAGGAACCCGAGCCACTCGTCAGGACTTTTGCCGATTAAGGCGATGACGTAGCGGCCAACTAGTAGGTTTCGGTGCCGCTTGGTAACAGGCGACATCGCAACTGAGGCGGGTGGCGATGTCTTATGGAGCGTCCCAGGTCCCATACGATGTCGCGGCTGAGGTTTGGAAGCTGCGGCGGGAGAGGAGTGCCGGTATTACGGTGCGCCGCTCTCCCTACCTTCCGCGGCCTGGACGGGGTCACCACCGTCTGATGGCGGACGCGGTGGGGCCGCAGGGGAGGAGTAGTGTCGGTATTGCGTTGGCCGCTCCCCCTATCCCCTGCGGCCGGGGAACCAAGGGTGCCATACACGGGGTCGTCTGGCGCCCATGTGCTGGTTTAGTCCCTGGGGTGGTCACGGCGTACAGTGTGTTCTGGTGCGCCGGTGATGGGGAGTACTCCGCCGAGGAAGCCGCGGGTTCGCGGTGAATGCTAACGCGTGCCCGTGTTCCCGCCATAAGCCGCACAGGAAAACACCGTGGAGTTTTAGTGGAAATAAAAAGTCGCCCAATGTGTTACTAGGTGTTTCCATCATAATTTTTTCAATAGCAGCCCGGAGTGCAAAGTTCTGGAGACACGTACCGAAGACGCTGCGTTAGAAAACCTGCCAATAGGTGGGCCGATGTATTGGGCTGCGGCAACCTGAAGGATGCGAGATGCACAGGACCGGTTGCTGTGGGGACACTTGTGGAAGGCCTATGTTCAGAAG
Source organism: Orthosia gracilis (assembly GCA_947562075.1). Classification (NCBI taxonomy): domain Eukaryota; kingdom Metazoa; phylum Arthropoda; class Insecta; order Lepidoptera; family Noctuidae; genus Orthosia; species Orthosia gracilis. The sequence goes on from OX387267.1 coordinate 11,016,084, forward strand.
TGGACGTCTTTCAGCTTAAATGATGATGATGATATGAGCCCGGACTGTGCTGCTCCCTATCTCATGCTACTTAGTATTTAGACAACAACAGTCACAAAAGACCTTGAAGGAACAAAACGCACAATCGCTGCACAGCCGCGCGAACCAAAATGCGTGCAAAAAGTGTTTTTAGTGCGATAGTCGTTTTTAGGGTTCAGTATCCGAAGGATCCAAACGCAGTCCTATTGCTGTCACTTACGTGTCTGTCTATCTGTCCTTCGGTCGTCCGTCTGTCTGTCTGTCCGTCGTTTTTAGCCCAGGTATAATAACCAAACGGTTGGAGCTACAATCTTCAAATTTTCGCAGTATAAGCATCCTGTTGATCCAAAGGCATACAAATTGTCAAACATATTTTTAAATATTTTTAAAGGGCTTCCCATATAGACAAAGGGGGACGCGGAAAAATCTTGTGTCCTACCCCATCGAGTGATGTATCGTTTTTATACCGACTTACCAAAAAGGAGGAGGTTTTATGCTCGACTTCATGATAGCTTTTTTTTTTGTTTATGTTCACCGATATCTCCGCCAATTGTGGACCGATTTTGAAAATTCTTGTTGAGTGAAATAGTACCTATACCGGTACAGGTAAATCCGGCTATTGCATTTCGATCGGTGACTGAAGCAGGAAATGCTTCTCTAACAATGCCAGGAATGTAATGGATAGTCATTGTTTGACCAGGATGATTCCGCATCCAGTTGTCTGTTGCGGCATTTATCATTTTTTTGAATGGTCCAAATACTGCTCTATCTAAAGGCTGAAGCTTATGGGTGCAATGGGGTGGAAACGACAGCAATACTATTCCATGTTTTCTACAAAAATCTAGAGCTTGGATAGATATATGCGATGCATGATTGTCGAGCATTAACAAGCATTTTTGATCAACTGTTGGCTTGACTTGTCTTTTAAAGTGTTCTAGAAATAGTAAAAATTCTGCTTCCTGCATCCATCCACTAGCATTGCCAGCTCCGGCACAACCAACAGGTCCTTCTCGTATCATGTGCTCTTGGTATCGCTTTAATGGGAAAACAAAAAAGGGAGGTATGTGTCCACCTTGAGCATTAATCGCAACAGCAACAGTTACTAATCTCCCACGTTCTGCTGACGTTATTGCGCCTACTTGTTTAATTCCTTTTTGAGCTAAAATCTTGCTAGGTCTTTGTACAGTGGTCACCCCTGTCTCATCCATATTCCAGATATCCTTAGGCTCAAATTTATACCTGTCCATTACTTCAGCAAGATTATCAAAAAACTTACTCACATTATGTTCGTTGAAGCTCGAGGCTCGCGACAGGCTTGTTGCTTGAGGTGTCCTCAAAGAAAGGCTCGGGTGGCGTTTCAGAAAACCCGTCAACCATTCCTTACCCGCCATTTGAGTATCATGCCACTTTTCAGGAAATGTTTTTCTATTTTTTACCGCCAACTCATATGCCAGTTTACGAACTTCAGGTGGAGATAACCCGAAATAAACTCCAGAGCACTCGATCAAATAGTCCCGTAGACATTTTTCCTCATCATTATTGAAAACTCTATTGACACAACGATAACCCACTACGGCGCTAGTATTTCCTGCTTTATTTTTTTTTATATATCTGTATAATGTTACATGACAAACATTATATTTTTTTGCCAAGGCTCTAATTTTTGTACTATCTCTTGAATGCTCTTCAGCCGCTCTTCGGTATACTTCCGTGTCAGTGGTTCCTCGTGTGGTAGTTCTGATGCGTTGTCGCGGCATCCTGTTAAAATAAATACACACATAACAATGATAAGCAAAAAATAGTTAACAAATCAGTACGGGGACAAAAGTAACATGTTACTTGTGTACCCATAGGGCTATGTTACTTTTGTACCCGACCATATTTCTGTTAAAATATAAAAGATAACCTTAAAATGAAACGTGCTATACAAAAATGAATTAAAATACTGTGTAATCAATCTAATCAAGAATTAACATGTAAATATTCAGATTGGTATCATCTATAAAAGACTACGAAAACACTAAATAAGAAAACGACAAAATACTTACGTTTGGTTTGCGAAATCACAAAGCGTCTTCTCACATAACCTAACAGCGCGAGGCGCGCGTGGCGACTGAATGCAAGCGAGGGGGGTACCGCCCCGCTGTGAACTTACGACATCGATGCGGTGTTTGACTGTTGGATATATCTACAGAGCATTTGTTACTTTCGACCCGCCGTTACTTTTGTACCCGGTCTCCCCTATGTTTTGAAATTGGTTCCATTTTAATTTGGTGAAGATCTGATGAAGAACTTCGAAGATATACAACAGAACTCTTCAATAAATAACGGCAGATCTCTCGGGATTGCTGCAATCGCATGTCTGTTTATACCATTTCATAACGTTCCGCAATAATCACACCAGTACGCTCTTAAGGGGTACGCAGATCTCTCATTTCACCGGTTATGTTAAAGTTTCATGATATTCGGGTTATCTATTCTGGCGTAAAGGTAACTTACTCAACTTGCCTATTAGGTAGGTACAACTAAAAAGTGAAAAATAAAAAAATGCTACCGACTTCCAAAAAAGAAAACTACAAACTGAAAAATTACTTTATTTTGGAAGTTGGTGTTCTTAACGCAAAAAAAAAATATACCTACGAAAGACACCGACTTCCAAAAATAAAGTAATTTTTCACTTTGTAGTTTTCTTATTTGGAAGTCGGTATTATTTTTTTGTAAAAAAGTTTTTTTGTTAGAGCTCATTGTGTAGATAAATATTATATTTTATGTTTTACAAAATATTGGAAAACCAAAGAATGAGCACCCACTAAAGTCAGCTTTTTTATAATTGTGCCGAAGATTTTTTTAACTTTCCACTAACCTATGAACTTCAAATTTGGTGATAATGTTATTATTACGTATATTTTACTAACCACTATATACTTACCAATATATTGATAAATCAGATTTTTCTTTGAAAATCTCTCATATTTCCTATTGAAGAAAAATGTGCGAAGTCCAACACGCACTTGACCGCGTCAGACTAATTTCCCAAATTAATTACACTCTCTCAGACAAACAAAATTTTATATTTTCTCCAATCAAATTATTAAAAAAATCGAGAAGTTTGGCTTTTTCGTCCATACAAGTTTTGCATTGCAAACCCCATATTGCCAAACGCAAATTGGCAAAATGGGGTTTTATAGACCCGCAGCCGTATTGCACAAGTGAATACGGCAACGCAAAGACTTTGACCGCTATCCAATCGATTAAATCAACCAATCACACAGACGGAAATCTACATCGCGTCATTCATCTCGCATATGATTGGTCGATTTGGTCGATTGGATAGCGGTCAAACTCTTTGCGATGCCGCATTCACTTACGCAATACGACTGCCGGTCAGGCCTTTGCAGAATATGGCACAAATGCTGGAGTGTCTCAAGTGCCCATACATCTGCACTTTGGCAGAGCTTATGCTCGCCATTAACACCGCAATCGGTGTTACCAACTACTGGGCCCAAAATATATAAAGAACTTTCCATCGACTGGAGAAAAAGAACAAGACTTGGGCATTCTTTCTATTAATAATTCTTCTTCTGGTAACGAATCCCATTTCGGTGATTGAAATGGTATTAGATATAAATAGTATTGCATGAAAACCATCCTTTACACTCCTTACTCCCTACATCCTTTGATGATCCACATAGCTCCCTAAATTCAGTTGACTGACTAATCAGGTGGAGCAAATATCGTTCTATGTTTACTCTGCTGTTACTATGAATGGTGATTGCTACCATGCTGATAATAATGAAGATTCCTGGGTAGGAACATGAAAATTCTATTCAAACCGTCAGTGAGATAATCAGCCAATTGGGACAAGTATTTTTTGCTGTATCTGATCAATATAAATTGACAAAGATAAAGCGCAGAAAAGTTCAACAATAGGGGCGTGTGACATCTCTTTAAAGTAAAAAGTGTAAAAAAACGTGACATCCTACGAAATTTCAATGCACTCATACATCAAAAAAAACAAAACAACAAGAGTAACAAAAGAAAAAAAATAGTGTCCAATATGTTAAATCTACCTGACGGGTTTAGTTATCGTCCCTATTTAATTGTTTGGCGTACAGTGAACGGAAGACAAGATGTGTAAATGAAGTATGTATTTTCTTCACCTTTTAAGAAATAGGTAGAATCTATATATATGAAACAAAGTCGTGTTAGTTACACCACTTTGTTACCACACTCGAGAATGGCTGGACCAATTTTTATGATTTTTGTGTTTTTGGATTTATCTTCGTCCGGAATAGGATAATAAGCGGACCATGAAAAACTGATTAAGAGCTATGATTAAAGCTAGGGGAGGGAATACACCTTATTAATAAACAATTTGATCAAGAGTTTTGAGTTTGATTTTCATTATTTCTTAAGCGAAATTGGGTAATTTTACCCGTTTGTTGGGTTTTGTGCCGTAAAACCTCTTATCTTTTTACACTGTATTTGATATCATTAGAAAGGTAATGAGGTAGACTTTCAATTAGTGGGTGTGTTTTTTTAAATATTTATTCAGATTCATGAAAAAAACTGCCTTAACAAAAAAAGTCAAGGTGTGCGATTTTATTGGTCTCAAGTGTATAATAACAAAAACTCTTTTAGAATGACAATACAAACGACTTCAGAAATTCACTACAAAGTGAAAAATAACTTCGTTTTCGTTTCTTCGTTTTTTGATACCTACTTCTTTTTTTGAAATTATTTTTCACTTCGTAGTTGTGGTAAATAATGTTGTGGTCGATAATCGGCAAGTTCTATAGTAAGGTACCTATCTAAAATGCCCAAAGTGATGCCAGAATAGATTACACGAATAATAAATATGAAACTTGAACATGTGGAATGAGAGTTTACCATGCGACGTGATGTTATGTTATGTAATGATGTAAACAATAAGAATACATGTGATTGCAGCAATCCCGAGAGTTTTGATGTCATTTATTTCAATCAATCAAAATAAGTTATAACATACACGAAATATACATATAGTCGAACATAGAACTTCCTCGTTTTTGGAGAGTCAGATAAAAAGAAAAGAAAAACTTAAACACAATTTCAGGCTTTGGATAGGTCCAAGAAGATCCCTACTGTTTTTATTTTACGGTCTATGTTAAGTACAGTAGAGTCCAAAAGATCCATGATGGCATTCTCTGTAGACATTCCAGGCCGAAATCCGTATTGATTTTTGGCAAATATATCATTTTTGATAAGAAATAGTATCAATCTTTTATTTAAGACCTTTTCAAATATCTTTTAAATAGAACTCAACACTGTTATAGGCCTGTAATTATCCAAATTGTATTTAGCTCCTTTTAATGTATGGGGTGGATAATAGCTTTCTTAAAAACCCTAGGAAATGTACCAGTACTCAAGCCAAGATTACAAACACGCTCGTTTACACATTTGGCAGCCTTCAGAATGCCAGCCGGGATGCCATCCCATCCCACTGCACAGTTACTTCGAAGATTATTGATGATGGACTCAATTTCACTGTCATCGACACTGTACAGTACCATGGAATTGGACGGGCCCTCTTCACTGGATTCGGTTGCACCCTGGGGATTGTCGCTTTGCCCCGAAAACTCAATCAATTTAGAGGCTAACTTTTTGCCCATACCAGCAAAAAACTCATTCATTGTGTTCACGGATGAGGCAGGATCATGTAACATGCTGTTCAACTTTACAAGTACTATTTTAAGGCATCGTGTAAAAACAAGAACATCGCGAAAGAAGACTATTCAGGTTACAGTTTTTACATGGGTTTTTATCTTAGTCAAATCTACCTCATTTTTTACAAGTATATGGAGATCTCCCTCGCTTTTCCGAAGAAAAATCTTTCCGTTAGATATCCAGCAAAAAGTAAAATCATTCGATTTCGCAAAATGTCGGGTTTAGAAGAATAGCCTTTTCAACTTCGGCGAGAAGTTTTCGGATATGAAAATCACCTTGGCTGGACTACTCAGCCTTAACTTTTCTGTAGTAGGTAAGGTAAAGGTAAAGGTAGGTAACCTAAGTCTGTTGTTGTCTCTGATTTACTTTCGGTACATGCGGATGACCCGTTCCTTCAAGAGAGCGCTTGTCAAATCTATAACAACAGTTTTGCATGTTGAATCCTTCGAATTGACATAAAAAACATCCTTCACCTCATGTGGTGAAGGATATGAATAGGCACTTTTAAAATATTGCCAGCGGCTATCACGGTTTGAAGAAGAGCCTCCTTGGATTCACCTTTTACAGTTGGAATAGGTAGATCTCGACATCTGCTCGACATTCTTTCACTGTTGTCTAGCTTATCTTCCAGCGACTGCAAGTACTGAAGACTCTTCTTACGTTCGGCCTCAAGATCATTTATTTGGCTGGTAATCGACTCGTATTGTTTAGCCAAGAAATCCACAGAATCCTTAATACCACTGCTCTGGTTCTGTACTTCGGCAAACGCTATGAAAATTTTCTCGACCTTCTCGTTCTGCTCTTGCGTAAAAATTTTCAACATTTCTCTCGTTTCTGTCTTGAACGATGTAAGTGAATTCTCACAGCTGCAGTCACCACGTTTGAATGGTGTTGGTGAATCCTCATAGCAATCTCCACGTTTACGTTTTCCACCGTACGTATTACTGGGTGTTGCTAAGCCAATTTCATCAGGCGCATTAGCATTTCTTAAATTATTAAGTTCCGAGGAGCGAACTTGAGTCTCAACTGGTGATGATGATTCTATCGAAGGAGACTGTTTCAAGGGCATTATTTTGCAGTAATAAATTATAGATATACAAAAAGTCGATCCAGATCCCTGGATTCGAACTTGCGACCTGATATTGCCGACTGCTAGTTGCGACACTGGGACAAACTTGCTTAAGTTGTGGTCACCAAAATGTGTATGTGATGGTAGCCAGTAAAATACCGGTAGCAGATATTGTTGAGGGTATGAAAAATCTTTGTATTGACAAGTCTTCGACTCTGCCTCGAGTCTTTGACTTATACTCACTGTTTTGCACTCCCACCGGCACTTTAATTTAGTCGCGTTTTGGCAAACTTCAGCGTAAAGTTCACTTTATTTTGCACTATTAGTACCTCACAGATGTCAGGAACAAGTTAGTTGCAAACAAAAGAGTTTCAATTCACTTTAACCACTTTTTTGGAATATTAATGCTCGGAGCGAATGTAAAATACGTGCGTCTCGATCGGGCGCTACGGGGGGGGGGAAGGAAGGGGGAGGTAGTGTCTCTGAATTCGAGCCAGTGCTCATAAGAACCGACAAATGTAGGCATAGTGATAGTAGGTAACTTCACGGAGTGTATCCGACTGTTGTTATGACTATGACTGTCTCTGAATTCGAGCCAGTGCTCTTAAGAACCGACAAATGTAGGCATAGTGATAGTAGGTAACTTCACGGAGTGTATCCGACTGTTGTTATGACTATGACTGTCTCTGAATTCGAGCCAGTGCTCATAAGAACCGACAAATGTAGGCATAGTGATAGTAGGTAACTTCACGGAGTGTATCCGACTGTTGTTATGACTATGACATGTCCTGGAGCAGTCAGCGACCTCATTAGTGTTCAGCATACACTCAGCAAGTGATATTAAATTGTAGTAATATATATCTTCAAACTGTTCTCTTTGATTTAATTGTTCGCCTAATTCACTATCGGAAATTCTTACTTCTATTTCAGTTTGAATATCGTTGAATTCAGAAAATAAAGTAGTAACATCCTTGAATCCTCAACTTTAAATCAATGCGTTTTTGATTAAGAAAGTCATGATCACAATCTTTTAAAGATTCTAAATAATTATTAAATTTTGTAAGCCTGCCCTTAATTATATCACGCTGCCTAATCAAATCGCGAACTAACTCACTTAGCAAATTAGGAGATTTATCACGGGATCTAGCAGAGTCAATAGGCATTTTGGTCGTCAGTGAAAAGAGGAGTACTCACGGTTTTATAATTGTCAGCTCAATCATACAAGACACTGATGCTAGCAACGTCACCAGGCTAGTAATTGACTGGAAATCCGATATTCCGAGAATACAATGCGGCAATTTCTCTGAAATAAGATCACAGACACACTATAGCACCAAATAGAACTCAGGAGATGATAGGCAGAACTAAGGATTGGCCCCACCGATTGCATATTTTCGAAGGAACCTTTTTGCGTTATCTTCTCAACTGGCATGTGCAAGGAGTTCAGAACAAAAGGTTACTTGGCGATCTTGTGATATTAATAATCCAATATTTAGTTCGAAGGTCCAAAATGGAGCAGCGGTAAGGTTTGTGAAAACTTATGGTATTTTTAAAATTGTGTTGAGGTTTTCGTTCGTCTTAACGTACAAATTCTGTAATCGCCATTTATATTTTTTACAACATTCAAGGAGAGGGGTGTGGGAACAATATTTTAGAAGACGACCAATCACGGTCGATCGATAGGTATGACGTAATGTTTGGTATCATTGCCAGCTTCGAGATGTCGCTGTTGGTCCCTGATGTACGTCAATGGAGTAAGAATCCACAACAGTATTTCATTCATTCAAAAAATACTGCCAAAGAACATCGGGTGATAACGAGTGTGGAACGTAGAATAGAAACACGCTTGTACGATACGACTACATAAAGAAAGTAAGGTTAATAGGAATCTCTATTTTCCTAGACAGCACGTTTCGCCGAAAACTTTGTTGATAGAAAATAATGTTCGTAGATATCTCGGTCCATAGGAAGCCCTGTTGGCAGAGATCTCTGTTCATAGATAGCACTTTTTGCCGTACACTTTGTTCATAGAAACCACTGTTTCCAGATACCTTGGTTCTATCTACAAACAATGTTTTCTATCAACAAAGTTTTCGGCGAAACGTGCTGTCTAGGAATAGAGATTTCTATTAATATTGCTTTCTTTGTGTAGTCGTATCGTACAAGCGTGTTTCTATTTTACGTTCCACACTCGGTGATAGAGTGTGGAACGTAGAATATATCATCATCATCATCTACATATCATCATCATCATCTGCTTCTCCAAAGGCGCTTTCTGTGAACCAAGGTATCTGGAAATAGTGGTTTTATGAACAAAGTTTACGGCAAGAAGTGCTCTCTATGAACAGAGATCTCTGCCAACAGTGCTTCTTATGGACCGAGATACCTACAAACAATGTTTTCTATCCACGAAGTTTTCGGCGAAACGTGCCGTCTAGGAATAGAGATTTCTACCAACATTGCTTTCTTTATGTTGTCGTATCGTACAAGCGTGTTTCTATTTTACGTTCCACACTCGGTGATAACTGCCACCCTGTATTAATTTTCTATCGTGTCGGTAGTAGGATTCAGAAATTGAAAGCAAAATGGTCTTCCACTATTTGTACCTTCCCGTGGTAATCGATCCCAAGAGACGTCCAGAATGAAAGTCCAACGCTGTAGCTATTAGAACACGACGGCAGTTCAGTTTATGCTCATATTATATCAATTTATATGTTATTTTTATAATTCGATAAAATAATAAAGTTGAGCAGATTTTGTAGTCTACACGAACAAAACGCGGGCGGAAAATTATGTTTGGATAATAATTTGCAATATCCTTCCAGAACTGCAAAAAATGAAACAGCCAAAATCGTGTAGTCCTCGCAGGTGAAGCTGCGGGCTGAAAGTCTTACACTAGACTTAGTAATTTAAGTAGGTATTTCAACATTTGTCGCTATGTGCTTAATAAATATGACAGTATGTATTGTGTAGAAAGCCATTGTTACTTAAAAAGTGATAATTCATGATATAATGACGTCACACGTACTTCCAGTTCTAACACGTGCGAGCCACAGCGTTGCTTTTCAGCGATAGTTTATATGAAATGTAAAGTATAAGAACAGTAAAAGTAAGTGCATACAATATGATTGAATATTATACATAAACAATAATATTAACAATTTAAATTTATCTTTCCTCTAAGGAAAATGATCGAAAAGCTAAAACGTAGGTAGTAAGTAATACACAGACTGGTGTTTATTTCCTTAACTAATGGTTTTCATATTTATTTAAACAATTGAGTTTCCGATGAAAACAACACTATGACACATTTGTGGTGGCGGGTAATGCCAAGCAAGGAACTATACAAACATATAGACTCGTTCGTGTGTCATACGCGAATACTTCCCGGATTTCAAAAGCAATGAAACAATAGTATATTATGCAACTAGTGAATAAAGGACGGATTTAAAGCGAGGGCCATAGATGAATCACGAACAAGTGAAAGATTCTAAAAACTGAATCACGACCGTAGGGAGTGATTCATGATGATTGAATCACGAGCATAGCGAGTGATTCAAGTGTTAGAATCCTGAGCGACGCGAGTGATTCATGATCCTCGATATAAATCCGTTTTATTCAAGAGTTGCATACTATATTTTATACCATGACTTCGAGAAAAAAAAAGACTTAAGCAAAAAGCACAAGGGATAATTAAGTAAATGGTTCAAAATCAAATTACCTTCAAAATTTACAAAAAATGAGAAACCTCAGGGTTTCACTTTTTGTAAATTTAAGCTGAGCTAGGTGTGTTTCAAACGCCAGTGACCACCTCCGTTACGTTACATAATTATAATTAATTAAACACCAATGCGATTAATATTAGAATTACAAAAGTACCACACACCACACCCCCGCATCACCTATGTACCTATTTTTCTGTTTCTTCTTCTTGTCTGTATATTATGTGTGTGTGCATAAATGGTTAAATAAATAAGTATTCACTAAATATCCTAGACCAAAATCAACATCATTATTAAAATCCTAAATATAAACAAACTCAAAATTAAATCGACGAAGGAGTTTGAATGTCGAATATTCTTTGCACAAGAAGTTTGCATCGAGTTTTTTACGCGCAAGGAGGTTGTATAGCATTGAGATGGAGGTAGAATATATATTGGTGTTCTAAATTCAAACACCAAAACAGTAATTAAAAGTGCTTTTTATTCACTGTTTTCAGTGAATAAAATAATCTTTTTAGAGGGGGAATGGTATAAATAAATTATTTCGCTTTAACTACTATTTATTTACTTTAATATAACACGGCCAAATGCCAATTAAATAAGTTTAAGACATGTTTTGTTATTTTTAACAGACATCCCAAAAAGGAGGAGGTTCTATGTTCGACATTATGTATGTTTTTTTTTTATGAATGTTCACCGATTTCTCCGTCAATTGTGGACCGATTTTGAAAATTCTTTTTTTTTTAAAGAATATGTTTCAAAATTGGTCCCGTTTTAATTTGGTGAAGATCTGATGAAGAATTTCGAAAATATACAACAGAACTCTTCAATAAATAGCGGCAAATCTCTCGGGATTGCTGCAATTGCATGTCTGTTTATTGTTTATACCATTTCATAACATAACATTAAGACATTACGCTCTTAAGGGGTACGCAGATCTCTCATTTCACCGGTTACGTTCATGTTTCATGATATTCGGGTAATCTATTCTGGCGTTATAGGTACCTTACTAAACAACTTGCCTATTGGGCAGGTACAACTAAAAAGTGAAACATAAAAAAACTTTTTACAAAAAAAATACTATCGACTTCCAAATTAAAAACTGCAAAATGCAAAACATTTTTTTATTATTTTTGAATACGGTCGCGGTTGACCACTATCTCACCTGATGGGTAGCGGTGATGCTTGCTTAGAAGTAACTTAGTCATTCTTGACTTGAAGACTCCCAGGTTATAGCTATCAGGAAATACGGGCTTCGGCAGGGAATGCCAGTCCATCTGTACGCACAATAAAAGTATTCCTAAACCGTTTAGTGCGTATGCGTGGGATGTCCACCATGTACCGATGATCCATCGCCGTATTCCTAATTAAACGTAGTTCGGTGGATGGAACGGGCTTTTTGACAACTCGACAAGCGTCATCGCTGTCAGAATGAGACTTTGTTTGGGCCTCAGAGGCCCTAGACAAGTGATATTTTACCAACGAAAGCGTGGCGACATCGATTGGAAAAATGTCAAAAATGTATTGTAATGTCAAATGCTACCATATCCTTCCCACCAGGTCATCTGGCCACCTGGTGAGATGACTTCCAACGTAGTGTCTTCCGGTTCGCGGTCGCCACTGCAGAACCATTTGGCCCCATCGGAGATCCGTTCTGCGAGCAATGTGCCCTGCCCACTGCTACTTAAGTTTCGCAATTCTTGGGTCATAGTTATCTATCAAAGAAACCTTTTACAAACAAACAGAGTGATTTTATATCACCTCTAGCTTCTGCCAGCGGCTTCACCCGCGTGATAGTCGAAAATTATCCCACGGGAACATAGGTGCTACCGGGATTAAAAGTAGCCTATGTGCTTTCGACCATCGCATTATTTATTTTAAATCTATTTTGTCCGAATGTGAATGATACAGAATGTGTCCGTGGCATCAACAGCGGGCCATTTCAGAATAACAGCGCAGTGGCATCTCTTATTATTGTTTTTTGCTTATCTTGTGTCTCCTGTGCGGGTCACAAATAAATGTCTTCTTTCTCTTACTTTTTATTCCAGACCATACGATGGACACAGAGATAGATTATACAATCTATCTCTGTGTCCATCCATATCCGTTCAGCCGTTCTGGCGTGATTGAACAACAGATATCCTATCTTTTGCATTTATATTATTAGTAGAATTATAAACTTTCGGGCTTTACATGCATAATTATATCTCTCAATCAAAAACGCAATAGAAAAATCTGTTGTTCCCTACAATTCAAGTTATGCAGCCAAAAGTGTGCGATTGTTTTTTTTTGCTTTCTTTGATAGTATTTTTTTTAAATCCCATCTTTTAATGCCACGTAATACGTATTGTGAAGTCCACCATGCACCCGCGGGGCGAAATGTGTAAATTTTGGTGTATTACTAACTTATAAATTGTTGTATCTCGTAGCAACTTCGTTTGAGCACATCATATAGGTTTGACCACACCATGGAATGCGGTAACGGGCAGTCTTTAATACAAGTGACATAAAGAAGGGGAAAGCCGACTCTAAAACTAAATGTAGGATATTTTTGGTAAAACAACAACTTTATCACCATAGGGTAATTTACTGGATAACAGTAATAAAAGTAAATATCAATTTGCACATGGGCTCCGGGAGGAGAATGCAGAGGGATGTAGTTGCACCCCCTGTCTTGGAAAAAGTTCCGGCGGCGCCCATGAATTTCCATAACCATTACTTATAAGGCCCTGCCATTTGTTTTATTGAATTATGGTGCACAAGCATTACACATAACAGGATATTAAAAGGAAAACAATAAACAAAATGGTAGATACTTACTCATAGTGTATTTTAATTTATTTCCCCATGTCACAGTCAAATGTCACAGCGCTTTATTGAGTGTACAAGTGTTGAAATTCGTTATAATTTTGTGGAAATAAAAGTGATTAAGTGTACTTAAACTATAGTTATTTTTGTGACAATGAATTCAATCACTTTCAGCGTCGGTTATTTGATGGCCATTCTGATGGTTTGTGATTCTAGTAAGGATTACGTAATGAGTAAGTCATTCTGTAACTCTGCCTAGCGCTTTCTTAGCTAAGTTGTGGTCGGCTTCCTGTCTAACCGGATACAGCTGACAACCAATATTTTACATAGAGTGACTGCGTATCTGACCTCGTGCTGTCTTACCCTTGAGTAAGTCAATTTGTTCATTAAAACGTTTAGATGGAGACTACATTACTGCTGGAACAGTGTGATCGTCTCGGTGCTTGAATCCGGTCAGACCGACACGCCGCAGAAAGGATTTTTTCGTTTTATTGATGTCAATAATTCCTGTTTACAGGTGATAAAGATAAAGTGACTAAAAATGGTCCATACAATTTTAGTTTTTTAAATTGGAATGATTTTCTACTTATGGAAATAACTCTTAAGAATATACCACCAAGTGTGACCGACGTTTATATAATCTATATTTTGACGGGTTATTTTGATACAGAAGGTAAGCTTGATTTTTAATCTTGAGGTACGTACTGGTAGATAAAATAAAAATAGCTTCAACCTATAACCTTAATAGATATGTAGAGTTGCAATTTGCTATTATTTTAGGCAAATATGTTAGGAAACATAAATTAAGCAGGCTATATACTTCAGCGCATTTGCCTTAATTAATAATTAACTTTATAAATTACATGCAGACACTAAGGCGGTGAAAGAAAAAGTTGATGCTGAAATAAAGAACGGAGAAGTTAAAATTTTGTTTCTGAGAAGTTTGAGTAACTACCGTATCGTGGTCGACGTAGAGTTACAAACCAGAGAAGGTTTGTGTAATAAAGCAAGAGTAGCGGAAGGGAGATTTGCGGACACTGACCATAAATATTATAATTATAATAACACGTTAAGACAGTATGTATATTGGGATACCAATTGGGAATACGATGGTAAGAACTTTGTACCTATTTAATACGTTTTCTTCAAACTGTGTGCTAAAGTTACGGCCACACCGCCCGTGACTGCATCTGGCCTCTTGGCTAAAATAAAATCGAATATAAAATACAATTTTGGTCCATACATTGAGGCAAAGGATCAGCTGGCTGCCAAAAAGTTTGAGGTCCTTGCAAAGGTGGGACGTGCGAGGTTTACCAAGCGCAAGTTCGGGTTACTGCTGTCATCTCTGGGACAGATCTGCTAAATACTAGCTTGATGCACTTGAATCGATCAGAAAACGGGCCAAGAGGCTTATCAGCAATGAAGGATTGGTCATGTCAGACTGATGTGTATGTGGACGTAAGGCAAGTGAAACAACTGATAGCTGGTAGTACATTGAGTTTATTTGGCAAGCGACACAACTTATATAGGAGTGGATGCAACCACCCTCATATTGACTTCTAATATACAACAAAAAAAAACCTCCAAAGCCTTTAATATTGACGCCTAGTTGCTAGCCTGTTGTTTATTTATAGGTAACATTTCGGGAAGTTATACAATTACCTTACTTCTTACTACTATTATAAACGTGGAAGTTTGTGAGGATGGATGGACGGATGGATGTTTGTTATTCTTTGATGAAAAAATGTATCTTGCACATCAGAATAACACATATGGAATTAATAAAGATCTTGGGAGAAGTATTAATACTCTTATTCAAGGTTTGCAGTCTTGCAGTCCGAGATAAGATCTGGTTTTCAAAAACCAAATTGAGGGCTTCGGGCGTTACTTTGTCTGAGTTCCTTACGAAGGGGCGGCATGATGTTTTCCTGGCTGCGAGGGAAAGATGCGGCGTCACCAAGAGCTGGACTAAGGCAGGCTGCGTGTATGTCCTTGGTCCCGACGACACGCGGCTCCGAGTTGAGTCCCTCGCTGAGTTGGACAGGATTGCGCCGATTCCCAGTGAGCCCGAGCTGAGCGACCCTAAAACGGTTGTGCCAGTGACTTCTGCTGCTGCTGCTGCGAAGACGGCAAGGTTGAAGCGGGCTGCGGTTTTAAGAAAATAACTTTGATGTGATGTTTTGTTCGATGTTCGGGTAATATTGTGTTATTGTTTTTAATACCGTGATACCGTGACTATTTTGCTACAATTTGTTTTGATTTTTGTCACAATGACAGTTGACAAGTTATCACTGTCAGTCAACATCAGTGCGTTCCGTTTTACGTAGCGAGCTTGGACGTTTTATTTATCGTTGCACTAGCAGTGGTTTTGTTTGTTCAATGTTTTATTTTAGTTCTGCTCCTTGTAAGTTTCTCTTTTTTGTTGTTACCCGGGGATACACGCATGTATTATATTTTGTTTTCTTACATTGTAAAAGCGCAACCGGCAGGTGAACCTTTATATTTAGTGTTTGTAATCATATTTTAGTTAGGATTTTATTGTATTTATTTTTATTAATGTCTTGTTATAACAGTGACAGTGATAGTTTTTGCTCTCTTACGAGTGGCGATGACAGTTTCGTGAGTATTCCGTCTCTTGTCGACAGTCTTACGGCGCAGTTCTCTGATGTTCCTAAGAATTTTAATGTTATTCATATTAACGCCCAAAGTATTCCGGCCCATTTCCACGATATGCTGGCAAGCTTTGACTGTAAAAACATTCATGCTATTCTTATTTCAGAGTCATGGCTTAAACCTTGTCTCGCTTCTACTAGTTACTCTCTTCCCGGATTTGTGCTGATAAGAAACGACCGGATGGTTGGTGGTGGTGGGGGTGTTGCCATATATCTCCGCGCTTATATTCCTTTCACTATTGTCAATATGTCAGCGCAGCCACCGCCATCAAATGCTGGTGAGCATTTGTTTCTTGAAGTCGAACTACATCATTCCAAATTACTTCTTGGAGTCTATTACTGTCCTTCTTTACGCATCAACTTCTTTTCCTCTTTTGAAAAACTCTTGGAAATGCTAATCCCTTCTTACAGTCATAGCATAATCATGGGTGACTTTAATACATGTCTCCTGAAAAAAGACCATCGCTCTTCTTCTCTGACTAATGTTTCAGCTTCTAGCAATCTTTCCATTCTGCCGCTAAGTGCTACTCACCATTTTCCAAACTGTACCCCTTCGCTTCTTGACTTGATTTTTGTCTCCGCTCCTGATCGCGTAGCTAAGCATGGCCAATGCTCAGCTGACGCCTTTTCGTATCATGACCTGATTTTTCTTTCTTATAAAATTCGTCCTCCTAAGGCTAAAGCCAAAATTCTCATGCAACGCAATTTTGGTGGTATGAACACTGAAAGACTTTGCGAGGATGCCAGCAGTATTGATTGGTCTCCTCTGTTTGCGTCTACGTCAGTCGACGAGCAAGTTAATTTTTTCACTGCTAGACTTGTCGAACTTTACGATGTTCACGCACCGGTACGAGCAGTTAAAGTAAGACATTTGCCGGCACCATGGCTGACAGATGACATAAAGAAGTTGATAAATAAAAAGGTGACGGCAAAGTCTAAATTTAAGCGACGGCCTACTGACGCTAATAGGGAAAAATATGCTTCCATTCGCAAACACTGCAATAAGGTATGTAGGAATGCTAATCGCCAATACATTCATAACTCTGTCCAAAATGGGGACGCATCCAAAGTTTGGAATTTTCTAAGATCATTGGGGATCGGTAAAACCCGACAAGAGTCAATACCTAAAAATTTAGACATCGATTCAATGAATAATCATTTTACAACATCGTCCAATTTCGATAGGACAATAAAATTGAATACATTGGATTATCTTTCATCTCTTCCGAGCCCCAGCTATTCTCCATTTGTTTTTAGTCAATTCTCTGCATGTGATGTTAGGAAGAGCATACTATCGATTACTTCCAATGCAGTAGGAAGTGACTGTATCAGCCGTAAAATGTTACTCCCAGTGCTGGACGTAATCCTTCCGGTCATTTGCCACATCCTCAACTTTTCTGCGTCCAGTGGTGTCTTTCCATGTTCATGGAAAGATGCTCAAATTATTCCATTACCCAAAACGTCCAATCCCACATCCTTTTCTGAATACCGTCCAATATCCGTCCTACCATTCCTGTCCAAAGTCCTGGAACGATTAATCCACGACCAAATTAGCACTTTCCTATCTAAGAATAATCTCCTCAATCCCTTCCAGTCCGGCTTCCGTCCTGGTCACAGCACCACCACAGCCCTTCTCAACATTACGGATGATATAAGGTCAGCCATGGAAAGCAGTAATCTGACGGTCTTGGCGTTGCTAGACTTCAGTAATGCCTTTAATACTGTCGATTTCGATGTTTTGCTTGGCATTCTGTGCTCTCTTAATATATCTCCATCAGTAATTGACTGGTTTCGTAGTTACCTGTTCGGTCGCCGGCAACGTATATGCATTGGAGAGACTTTGTCTTCCTGGTGTAATACTTCTGCTGGGGTACCACAGGGTGGCGTTTTATCCCCTTTACTTTTCGCAGTTTTTATAAACTCAATCTCCTTTGAACTAACTTCTTCCTACCATCTTTATGCGGACGATCTACAAATTTATTCGCGAGCTCCTCTCGGACATCTGTCTGAGGCTATCGTAACAATGAATCGTGATCTGGCCCGCATATGCGAATGGAGCAAAAGATATGGACTTATGGTTAACCCCACAAAGACGCAGGTTATTGTGGTGGGCAGTTCTAGGATGGTTTCAAGAATCGACTGGACGACTCTTCCCCAAGTTTATTTCGATAATTCAGTTATTCCTTTCTGCGACAAAGTTAAACAAAACTTGGGGATATTCATTGATAGGAACTTTTCTTGGACTGCCCAACTGCGAGAGGTTAGCCGCAAGATATTTGCATCTGCTGCATCTTTGAAGAGACTGCGTAATTTTCTTCCGACTACCACCAGGATTGCGCTTGCACAATCTCTTCTTCTACCCATCCTTGATTATGCTGATGCCAGCTATCTTGACCTTACTCAAGAACAACTTGAAAAACTTGAGCGGCTTCAAAATGTTTGTATAAGGTTTATATTCGGTTTGCGAAAATATGATCATGTCTCCGAATTCCGTGTGAAGCTCAAGTGGTTGCCAATTCGCCTTCGCCGGAATGCTCATATTCTTTCACTTTTATATAATGTGCTATTCAGTCCTTCCACCCCTCTATATCTTAAGAAACGTTTTCAGTTTCTCTGCGATTCCCACTCAAAATTTCTTAGGTCATCGGATAACTTACGACTTCAAATGCCAATGCATTCCACGAGTTTTCTGGATAAATCCTTTACTGTCCAGGCTACTCGTCTGTGGAATGCGTTGCCAGACCCAATCAAACGCGCCCAATCGTTGCCTGTCTTCAAGAGACTCGTGAGGGAGCATTACCTGTCGCTGTGATTATGAATTGACTGTCATCATTTTATTTATTGCCTTTATATTTTAGTATGTATGTATTTATGTATGTATTATGTAGCATATGTATGTATCTGCATATCTTTAATAATATATATATATATATTTTTTGACACTGTTATTGTCACACCATTAACAGCCCCACTTCGTGTCCAGTAATTATTGTCCATGCCTGGTTGCCTGGAAGAGATCGCGGAATGCGATAAGGCCGCCTATTGTATATATTTTTAGTTTTAAGTTTCCTTTGTAAATGTTACTTATGGTGTACAATAAAGTATATAATAATAATAATAATAATAATAATAATACGACGCAGGCGGGGGAAAATAAGTTATAAATGTTTCAAAAACAATTTTAATAAAATATGGTTTCAGTTTCAGATACCGGTGCTTGTGTAGTGCCAAAGCTTTGTGAAATCGTTGTAGATTTCCAAAGCCAGTGTGAAGGTAAGGCTTGTTCAATAATATCAAAGTGTCGTGTCCGGCAACTAGTTATCCATTTTTCAAGCAATTCTTGGCATCCGATTAAGCTGGCACTTAGCGTATTTATGTAACTTTAGCTTAGTCGAAATAATATATTATATTAGACATAGTACCTTATACATTATTTCGATCTCATGATGGAATCGGCAAGTGACCATAGCAACTTCTCAAGATAGCGCCATCGTGTTTGTGCTCATTGGTTTTGTAATTACAAGTGATATTGCATTTAGTACCTTTCAGTTCTAAAAGTTTGTTTTTCAATATAAATGCGAGGTTATAGTAAACGACTATGATCAATAGGTGCTTCATCGAGACCTAAAATATTGCCAAAATCTAAAGCCAAATTCAAACCTAATTATTTGCATATGCGGTAGAAAATATGACACATTACGCCGTGAATTGGTATGTAATAATTCAAAACCTTAAGGTGCTTAGTAGGCAAATTAAATTTTGTTGTGTTCCTAGAGGTCGATTTTCATTAACAGCCTATAGCAGTCCACTCACTGCTGGACATAGGCCTCTCCAATTGCACGCCATTTGGTTCGATTTTCGACAACTCTTATCCAGCTGCTACCAGTCACCCTGCGAAGATCGTCACTCCACCTAGCCTGAGGGCGTCCCACCTTAAGTTTAAATTAATTTAAACACTAGATTAAATCAGTTGTGGACCATTAAACATCTTCTACAATGACTTAAATAGGTACTTTAGCTTTGAATGATTGCAACAGCACTTTTCACCCTTGACCAGTCATGTCATCACATCTCTTGTCAGAGAAAGTAGATAAACACCTTAAAGGTTGAAAGTAAACATAATACTTAAACATAATTTCAAAAATCTACTGACTATTGCATGCAATTCTGGAAGTTTGTACAGCAACTTCTTCTTCCTTTCCTGTGAGAAATATAGCTATAGGCTGTTAATGAAAATCGACCTCTAGGAACACAACAAAAATAGCAATATAAACTGTACTACCCACTTATTGATTGTTTCAGAGAACCTCAAATGTTACTTAGATGGAAAAAATAATATTTGTACGTTTTATACTGGAAAAATGAATCCGTACAAATTGTATCAAACTTACGACACTGGTAAGTAGAAGAGAAAACTTTCTAAGAGTAAGTTTGTTTTGTCGAATTGTGAGATTTGGCATCGTTCAATTTATAAGGAAGAAGAGTCTAAAAAATATAATAATAATGGTTGAACTTCGACCATTGGAGTAGTGTCACGGGGTCTCAACAAGAACTTAGAAAAGTTGGTTCAAAAATAAATCACTAAAGTCGTGACAATAGAAGTCGGATTTGACAGCTATAAATATAAAAATACGTTATATAAGGTAAAATCGATGGTTACGAATGATACTAGTTATTATAGTGTATGGGTAACATAGTTATTAATTAGGATTATGAATTTGATTTTTCGTAGGTTAGTTACCGCGGCATGTAACATCAGAAACGTCAACGGACTTCTTAGATTGTTACTATTTTAGTTAGCACGATATACATATAAATCGATTTGTTATTGAATTTGGCGTAAAATTAACGTTTTCTAGAGCTCATTATAAAAATTGTACGTTCTGGTTTAATCAACTCTCCTTAGCACAAAAATATGGAATATTGGGCTCTTAATTCACATTTCAAAGATTACTTGAACGGATCATCCAATATCCATTTCAATAGATGACGCTGTATTCAATTTTAATACAGCGCCATCTATTCAATTTCAAACCAAACATTATATTACGCCTGCCTGTTTTCCCAGAAGTGTTGTAGTGTATAGTACTTCTGTAGTGTATAGTACAGCAATATTTCAAAAGCTAAATTATCTTTGGAGTCTCATGTAATATAGGTGCCGAATTATTGCCACCCACCGGACACTAATCCAAACTCCAAACTGCTACTAATATGGAAAAACCCAATAATAACCGAATCCATGACCTCCATTTCAACCAACTCTTAGCCAGATGGGTTTCTTTCTATTCCATTATAAAAATATGATTTTCTTTCGTAGATAAACAGAGAACTAAACCCTTTTTCCGGAAGGACTACACTTACATAGACGCGGTAGACAGTTTCTACAAGATTCACACGACAGCAAAAAATTGGAGTGATGCCTTGAAATCATGTGCTAAGGAAGGAGCCAGTTTGTTCTACCCAGAAAACGGCGATGAGGCTGAAGCTGTGATATCGTTCTGGAAAAAAAACGGAACTAGCTTACAGTTCATGTATGTGGGCATATCAGACACATTAAATGAAGGGGCGTTTGTGACCATTGACGGTACGTGTATCATTATAATAATCATCAATCCCACTGACGATCACATAAAGCTGTCAGTGTATTTACGTCTGTCTATCAAGTAATTTATCTCGCCACGGAGCATGGAGACGCCTCGGCGGCTCTTGCTAACGACGGAATGACAACACTTCGATACAAACACACCGCGTCGGTGAACGTCCTCGTTTACTATTAGTAACTAATGGGCTTTGGTATTTCTCACAATGTATAGGACAGCCGAAACTTGCGCTCAGCGCTAATTTTGCGGGCACGATTATTATAAGTAAAGACTTTTTCCGTTGTTCGTTAAACTCAATTTCTTTTAGTATTATACAACTACACAGTACATGTGTGAGTACTATGTTGCGACTGTAAATCTACCATTTACTGTACCTACGTGTCGTTCATTGACTTCTGTGTGCCCTGGCAGTTGAGTATGTCATGCTCTTTCTAATTTCTCTCTGATGGTGGCACATGTGTTGGTTCATTCGGTTCCCGTCATGATGGTTGAGCTGAGTGGTGCGTCATGTTCGTGAACGGGCGTCATCAGTTGGGATTGGTTAAAACTTAGCAGCCTCGGCCCGTTATTGCATTTTTATGTTGCAATTGTTTGTTACTCTAGACGCTTTCACGTGCACGTCTTTTTGCATCGTTCTCACATATATGTATTTTTTTCAACAAGAATGATGTAACCAAAAACTTGTATTTGAAACTGATGGAAAAGAGTGTCCGTGGAATTTCTTGCAAATTCTTTTCCATTTAGATCTACTGACGCTTGCGAATTTGCATTTTTTTTTTTGTTTGACAATTCAAAAGTACCTCTAAGGTTTATTTGAAATAAACTATTTTGATTTTGTTGGTACGGCAATTTTGTGCTCTTGGCTCTTATAACTTTGCTTATTTATATGTTTCTTCTTTTAGGTAAGCCAGTCTCTGAGGTGTACAGTAAATGGAATTATAATCAGCCTGACGATTATAACAACGAGGACTGTTTGCACATGAACCTAAAAGGCAAATATAATGACATCCCATGTTACAACAAGTATAACTTTATTTGCAAGAAGAGCCTTCAACACAATTTCAGTAAGTAACTATCACTGAAGCGGGTCGTTGGCAGGAAAGAAAGAATAACTTTGGATTGACACAATTAATACACGAACGAAAAAACTTGGCAATAAACCAATAAATTCAACAACAACAGTTATTACACTAGTCAACACTAAAAAATATCGGGCATAATTTTAATAACATTAGTAGATAATCCTTGCCTTGTCGGTGAGTTTACCGAGGTCGATCCGTGTATGGATGACCCTGATCTTTACATCGCGAATTTTTCCCGTGCCTCGGAAAGCACGTTAAGCCGTTGGTCCCGGCTGTCATTTGGAGTTCATTGACAGTCGTTACAGGTAGTCAGAAGCCTGATATCTGACATCAGTCTTGCCAAGAGGTATCGTGTTATTCAGTTACTGGGTTGTGGAGATCAGATAGGCAGTCGCATCATGTAAAACACTGGTACTTAGCTGAATCCGGTAAGACTGGAAGCTGACCCCAACATAGTTCTGAAAAGGCTAGGCAGATTGAATAACTTCGTAAATTAATCCTGACCCTATTACCAAAATAAAAAAATTATAGTAAATCGAAAGATAACCGTTTACTTTCATCTCTTAATTTTCATCGAAATTTTCATTTTTATCCGACTGGGGCGAACCCCAAAAGGAGGGTTATGTGTTTGACCTGTATGTATGTATATGTGTTTGCACTGGATTATTGCAGACAGCGTTATTTTGTAATTAATCCTGCGAGATTATTTATGCTCGATATATTGTGAACATTTCAAATACAATAATATCCCAAAAAAAATATATTGAGAAGAAAGACATTGTAATATCACGCTATTTATTATAAATTTACGGTAGTTGCAATAATTCGGTGACGTAATATTTAAACATTTAAGTATTTATGTCATTTCTTTGTGTCCTCGTAATCGTAACTACTATAACGGATGGACTGTTTTGTATAAGTTATACGTTGTTATATTTGTCTTGATGACGCGAGTGTCACTGGTTACATCAAAAATTAAGGCGCTAGCTATTGCGGCACGTACCTAATTTGTCTCGCATAGATGCTCGCAAGGCTCGCACATGAATTAGTCTCTCTGATACCATAGCATGATATTCAAGATTTCTTTCGTTCTGTCTGCTGATCGGGTCATGCGATGATCTAACGCATGTTATATTCAAAGTCTTTTCAATCATTCCCTAATTGAGAGATACTCAATCCAACACAAAAAGAATGATCACGATCCGATAAGCAGTTTCGGAGAAATGCGTGAACAAACATACTTACATACAAACATATAAACATACATACATACACTTAAGTCACACCCTCTCACAGAGATGAGGCCTGTGTCCCAGCAGTGGAAATATGAATAAGCAGATTATGATTATGATACATATATGAAATTCGGCATACGTGTTTAGAAGCCCACATAGATTAAAATATGTGAATATTGTGCAGTTCCAACAATACACATACGTACACACGTACGTATACATACGTATCGAATTGATAACCTACTTTTTTTGAAGTCGGTAAAAAGAGAGTCAGTTATAGCGTGACGGGCGACAGGACGGTATGGAAGAAGACAAAGTGTTGCGCCTATCACATGTAAAATGGGACACGGGCAGGAAGATGATAATCTGCTGACCGACCAGAAGCTTTAAAATAAAAAACTTTTCTACAAAAATTACAACCGACTTCCAAACAAACACTACAAAGTAAAAAATAACTTCAATTTCGGAAGTCGGTGTTTCTGTTTTCGTTTCTTCGTTTTTTGACACCGACTTCCGAAATTGAAGTTATTTTTTACTTTGTAGTGTTTGTTTGGAAGTCGGTTGTAATTTTTGTAGAAAAGTTTTTTATTTTCCACTTTTTAGTTGTGGTACATAATAGACCAGTTCTATAGGCTAGGTACCTACGCGTATAGTGCCTAAAGTGAAGCTAGAATAGATTAACCCAAGACATGAAACTTATACAAAACCGGTGCAATGAGAGTATACCAGGGTGAACTGTTCACACCTGCGTACCCCTTTAGAGCGTACCAGTGTGATGTTATGTTATGAAATGGTGTAAACAATAAACTGACATGCGATTAGATCTATCCAGAGTGATTTGCCGTCATTTATTGAAGAGTTCTGATGTATTTCTCCGAATTTCTTCATCAGATCTTGATGAAAATTAAATGGGACCACACGACAAGCACCAGCTTTCAATTAAAAAAAACATCATCAAAATCGGTTCACCCAAAGAAAAGTTCTGAGGTAACAAACATAATAAAAAAAAAAAATACAGTCGAATTGAGAACCTCCTCCTTTTTGCGAAGTCGGTTAAAAAGTGTCATTACATCAGCGTTGGCGAGGGTCGAAATGAAAAAATGTAAGAGATTGACCACGTGACATTTCGATAGCGTTTGACAAATGTATACATTTATTAGTTTATAACCGACTTACCAAAAAGGAGAATTCTATGTTCGACTTAATATTTTTTTTTATTTTATGTTCACCGATATCTCCGTAAATTGTGGACCGATTTTGAAAATTATTTTTTTGTATAAACGTGTATGTTTCGAAATTGGTCCCATTTTAATATGTTGAAGATTTGATGAAGAACTTCGAAGATATACAACAGAATTCTTCAATAAATGACAGAAAATCTCTCGGGATTGCTGTAATCGCATGTTTTTTTATTGTTCAACCATTTCATAACATAACAACACGCCAGTACGCTCTTGAGGCGTACGCAGATCTCTCATTTCACCCTTTATGTTCAAGTATCATGATATTGGGCTAATCTATTCTGGCGTTAAGGTAACTTAGTAAACAACTTGCCTATTAGGTAGGTACAACTAAAAAGTGAAAAATAAAAAACCTTTTTTACAAAAAAATACTATCACTTCCAAATTAGAAAACTACAAAGTGAAAAATAACTAACTATTTTTTTTGCGTACTACGGACACCGTATCGCCGTTTTTTTTTGTAAAAAGGTTTTTATTTCCAATCACTATTGCTACGCTTTCGTTAATTCCATGACACTTGTCTAGATCCTCAGACCATTGAATGAGACGAATAACACGCTGTATCTGGAACTACTCCATAGTGTAGCCCGGGCGGTGTGTATCAGCGTATTATTTATGAAAACAATTTGTTGGGCTTCTGCTGCAGGATACAGGACGCGCACAGTTTTTTTTTATGGTTTGCATCACACCTTTGGCGCAAATAAATTATTTTTTACATGCTTTTATTTAACTTGCAGTGTATATATGTATGTATGTAATGTATATTGTTCGGGCCAAATCTTGCAACTGCATTTTAAAGCAGTTATCCTCCAGCGATTAAGATGAAATTTTACATACACGTTTAGTTTGTCAATTCATGGTTAGCTAAGTGACGTCATTCTAAATGAAATATGGCGGACGGCCCAAGGTGGCGGACTAGTTATTTTTTTGTGCACTGCCATGATATGGGTATCAAATGAAAATGTTTGCTGAGACAAATCCGAAAAAAGGTTGTTTTAAAAAATATTTTTTAATGAATCATTTTTCTTTTTTTCTTATTTGAAAACTGGTAAACATTTTAAATTTTATATGGGACATTTATACTTAACTGGTGAAATGTGGGAGTCACAAAAGTGCACCTCTGCCCAACCCTTCGGAGAAGGCGTGATGTTAACATACATTTTTAGACCGCAACTTTGAAGTATACGTGTGTGTATAAGCTGAGTTTTTTAAGTGGTCGTGGATGGCCAAATCCGAAACTATGAGTAAAACGAAACATTAAAAAATTGAGCTTGTTCCATAAATTTGCTGTATGTCGTTACTTTGCAGAATTTAATCCTTAAAACAAGCACTATATTCGGATGGTGTAAACAGCATATTGTGGTTTTTTTTTCAAAACCTCCTGGTTCCATTCCTGTCTAGGAATATTTATTTCGAAAATTCTAAAAGCTTCAGTTTTATTTCGCATCAAAATAGGATCTGAGACACCTTTGGGTGTATTTCCCTACTCCTTAGTTTCGGATTTGGCCATCCACGCCCACTTGGAAAACTCGGCCGGTATATATTTGTGTTTTCTTCCTATTTAACAGTAACTATTTTATTTGCAGGTTCCGTAATTGGCGATCGTTTGGATATCTCCGCAAGCTACACAAGATTTATTTTTGAATTAGAACCATTTGACAAAAACACTTCAGTAAATATTGAAACGTTGGAACATGGAAGGTATAACCCATTGTCTGAAAAAATAATCTTACCTACCGAAGAACCTGGTGAGATCCTATTTAAGTTTATTTAAGTTTCGGTGTTCCTACAGCTACAGCACGGATACGCCCATCTAACTAACCACCCTGTTTAGCCCACTGCTGGGCAAAGTCCTGCCTCTCTCCTTTCCACGCTTGTCACTCATCTGCCATTGCTGGGCTCTTATCTTCTAAACGTCACTTAATATATTCACAGTATCAATTCTTCTTCTTCTTCTCGACTCGATGTAAAACTGTTCGCCGATTGTGGCGTCAGTGGTGTCTTGAATAAATTTGCGGACAGACAAAATCGCACCAAAAACGTTTCCTTTTCTGCTCATTAGCAATGAAATCTTAAATACCCGGCTCCTCCTGCGTATTCCTTGTGTTTGTATGAATATCTACAAAAACAACCCTAACGAGCTTAATGTGAATCGACAGTTTGCCCCACAGTTGCACTTAACCGGGAGGGTTCGAAAAAAGAAAGGACGCCATTTGCCCTGCAGTGCGACACAGCAAGCTGAAAATAAATAAATAACCTTAACACTGAACGAAATATGTGTAAAGTTTTACAGGGCTCCAAAAATGTTCAGTAAATTCCCAAATTTATAAAGACTCCACGAGACGCAACATATTCAAATACACACTTCATATGTTGTATCTTTAAGAATATTGTAACCTTAATGAATATAAATTAAGAAGAAGAAAAATATAAGCTGTACAATATTCTCCGATTTACTTATTTATGTTACTGTAAAAGCTACCAAGTCTAAAGTTTACCAAGTCTTACTGTTAAAAGTCCAAAATGATACATGATAATCGCTAATTTCCTAGCAAATCAGGGAAGAAATCTTAGGATTTAACTCGTGACTTGTAAATATAAAAAAATTGTCATGTCCGTATAAAAATAACGAAATGATGAAAACAGTTTGATATGGACTGAGTGATAACCTTCACTTATTCAATTGATTTTACAACATTTTCGAAAGGTTTTAATAGCAAATGTTTTGAAATTGTTCGAAAATGATAGACATTACAATTTTGCTAAGGATTTGTCACTTTATTTTGTTTTTGCTTGTGTGCTTTATAAACTTAAGATTAAGGGACACGTTTGCATTATATATGTCACAGTTAAAACCCGTTTTTCATTAGAACTTGTTTTTCCTAGTTAAAACTAGTTTTACTGAATGTCTTTGTTAAAACTAGAAATACCTAGTCAAAACTAGAATTGACCACTGATATATTTGATTTTGAGATAAAACAAGTTATAACGCCGAGCTTTGGATAAAACTAGCACTAGAGAAACTAATCATGGACCAAGTGATTAATCTGGGCACTATGTATAATGCCCAGCCATTATGAATCTAGTCAAGTCAAATCGGGCAATGTAATGAATACTGATTATGAATATTGCTACGTTACGTTGGGCAATTTGATAATCATGGTCAATGAATTAGTCCAAGAGCGAGCGAAGCGAGCTCGGGAGCTTAGGGCACCCCAACACGGTTCGATGGAGTTGTGTTGCTTTAGTAATCGTACTTACCTATTCTATATTAAAACCACTGTCAAAATTAAAATATGACATTGTAATAGTTTTTATCACATTGTCTTCTCATATTGGATATTTAACTGTTAACGGAGTGTTATGTCGGACTCCAACTGACTAAAAGCCCACAATTCCTACCACTACCATGATCGATGACGTTTTTTTTCTCTTGGCGTAATGCTCATGCATACAGCGCTACCACGAGGACATAGCGCAGTTATGTTGGACTCCAACCAACTAAAACTCCACGGTGTCCACATGTGCCGCTTATGGTGGGAACACGGGCACGCGTTAGCACTCGTCCGTAAACCCGCCGCGGCTGTGCTTCACCAGATCCTCCTCTGGGGAATACCCCCCATCACCGGCGCTCGAGAACAAATTGCATGCCGTAACCACCCCAGGGACTTAACCAACACATGGGTGCCAGACGACCCCATGTATGGCACCCATACCGACATTCCTCCTCCCCTACGGCCCCACCGCGGCCACCATCAGCCGGTGGCGATCCCGTCCAGGCCGCAGAAGGTAGGGAAAGCGGCGCACCGCAATACCGGCCCGCCTCAGTTGCGACATCGCCCAAGCGGCATTGCAACCTACTTTTTGGCTGCTATGTCGTCGGCTTAGTCGGCAAAAGCCCTGATGAGTGGCTCCTCCTCGGGTTCCTCTTCACTTCACCGTGGGTAACCAAGCCACGGCTACTGAGCTGCCCCGCCTCGACAAAGCGGGAACCCACCGGGGGGAGGATAACTGAAGGGCTGGGGATGCAATTAAAGCCACGCGCACCGTCGACTTATATCGGCTCGCCATTGATAATGGGCCCCATCACCTACTGCAACCACTGAACAACTGCAATCCGCCTCTGTAAGCTGGAATGGGCGGGCGACGACTCAACCCCAAGTTCACCGCTTGCAGGCGTTTCTTTATGATGCCGGCGATCGTGACTTAAATAACCCTAGGTAGTATGTATCAGGAAATACAGACTCCGGCAGGGAATTCCACTCTTTAGTTGTACATACAATGAAAGAATTCCTAAAACGTTAAGGTATATAAATATAATGAATTCGAAAGTCCTATGCGGAGTTTTTAATACATCCGTTACATTGCGGCTTCCATTATAAATGTTATGTACTAGCTTTTACCCGCGGCTTCGCTCGCAGTGAAACCAGTTTTTTTTTTTTTTTAATAAAAGGTGTCCTATGTTACTTCTAATACCTCCAAGAATATATTTACAAAGTTTGATGATCATCGGTTCAGTAGTTTTTGCGTAAAAGCGTAACAAACAAACTTACATTCACATTTATAATATTAGTATAGCTTATGAGCACTTTCTTTCATTTGTTTCAGTGAAAAACATTTTTAAAAAAGTGATGTATACTGAAACAACAGAAGTTCAGTTTAGCTGTGAAGATTTAAAGCTTCGATCAAAATGTAAGTACAGTATAGTTTACAGGGATGTTAATATAGAACATCAATTTTAGAAAGAGATTGTATATGTCGTAGGATGATTTGATAATTCGAATCTTCGCGAAAATCCTAGGGGTTTTGCGAAAACGCGGATAATTAGACATAGGCGAAAAATTATCCAAGTACGATTAGTACTTTGGCAACATAGTCGACGGAGCCCCGCTGCGCGGGGCTCCTATTTCCGTCCGCAGGGTCTAAAGTAACCTAACACGAACGAGATGACGGGAGCTGAGTTCGCTCGCTTTGCTCGCTCACTTCAGCTCCCGTCATCTCGTTCGAACCTAACCTGTCCGTGTCGGGGTGCCCTAAGCTCCCGAGCTCGCTTCGCTCGCTCTTGGACTTTTTCCAGTAAGATTGAGAAACAGTTTCGCCATTGTCTAAATATCCGTGTTTTCGCAATATCCCTAGGGTTTTCACGAAAATTCGAATTATCAAATCATCCTACGACATATACAAAGCCAAAAATTCTCATTAACTTGGTGCACCATAAAATTTATATTTTAACCTATTTTGCAGATTTATACTTAGCCTTTATAAATAAAACGGTGAACAAGATACAAACATTAAACAAAAAACTAACATATAACAGAAAATTCAAGAAGGCGGACAGTGGATCTATACTGTGTTGTCTTTACTACGTAAATGATTCAAAACCCGATGGAAAAGAAGTAAAAATAACACGTTTTGTTGTTAAAAAGACTTTATTAACATACCAGGACAAAGAATCGATGCCTGCCAACGCCGCAAGTAAGTGGAGTTGTAGATACTATAATCTGGCTGTATTGCTCTTGGACGACCTCGTTTTGTTGATTGTACCACGTAATTCTGGCAGAAGAAATCTCGACATCATTTTTCCCGACCTGCGATACACTAACACAAAACTAAAGTCCGCTTGTGCCACCCTGGGTTATCTTAACACGGCCAATTATAGGGTCAATCAATACATATAATTTTTTAGCCCGAATATGGTTATAAGTTAAAGAAAATTTGAAAATAATCCAGGAAATTGGGGACAATTTAAAGTGCTTTTTCAATGGGATTTTAATAGCGTTTGGCTGGCCAGCTAGTGTGAAAACTGTTTTTATTTAACCACTAGCTGTCCCGCGCGGCTTCGCTCCCGTCAACCGGCTACCTACCTACCCATCTAAACCGTTTACGCAGCGCACGTAACGGAAACTCAAAAAGGAATATTTTTTTTCCCCGTTTTTGCTACATTTTTCATTAATGCTCCGCTCCTATTGGTCGTAGCGTGATGTTATATAGCCTATAACCTTCCTCGATAAATAGGCGATCCAACACAATAAGAATTTTCCAATTCCAACCAGTAGTTCCTGAGATTAACGCGTTCAAACAAACAAACAAACAAACTTCAGCTTTATAATATTATAGTACACACACAAATTACATTGACAAGAAGAAGGAACAGAAAATAGGTACAAAAGTATGCTTATTTCTAACGAAATCTCTGCCAGCATACCTGCGAGAGGAGAGTTGCAAAAAAAGATATGTAGACACCATGTGTAGAGGGGAAATAAAAGAAAAATATATTAACATATAAAAGTATTTATATATTAATATTTATTATTTGTTTTTATTTATTTACAACAGAAAATAAGTAGAAACTAAAACATCATGAACTATATACAGACTAATTATAATACAACTAATCAAAAACGCACCTATACATAAAGGGGAGCAAAAATGGGGCTTATACGTTGCCCTTCAAAAAATTCGTCCACATCGATGTCAATAAGAAAGATGCCCAGAACGCTGACAGCATTGCCAGCCGAAGAAAAGCTCTCGGCTCACCTGAAGAGTCTACAAATAGTTTACGAATGTCTAAACCTCGATGAGCACTCGAAATATAAATCTTTTATTATCCAGATGGTAGCTGATACCCAGTTATAAGCAAATTGATGTCAGAGTAGCTTAAATACGACTTACTTGGGATTGGGTTGGAATTATACTCCATTTGTTTAGGTAGTTAACTAAATGTAAACAATCTTAACATGTCTTTTATCTAAAAAAATGTCTAAAATTGAATCTAAAAATGTTTACAATTAGGTATTTACTTACACCGATGTTAGGTAAGTAACTAAATTTAAATAATATTTGTTGGTCTTTTATACGATTTATATTATATAAAAAGACATATCAAGATTGTTTACCTTTAGTTAACTACCTAAACAAATGGAGTATAGTATACCAAATTAATTAAATATCACTGCACATGCTAAGATAGAAGCCTTTTTGGTCTTATACAGGCATATTTTTAAATTATAGTTATTTTTGTTTCGTTTTTTTCTTATCTCACGAGTCTCCTTTGCATACGAGTCACAAACATTTATTATTCTACCAGTGATATTAACAGTGAGTCCCAAACTAGACCCACCATTTGCCTGTACCTTGGGTTTGGAATCGGGAATTAGTTACCAGGGCTCTACCCTAGTATCTACTGTAATAGAGTATTGTCGTAAATAGTTTGTTATATTGTTACGAGCTAGGGTTCAGGCATAAATTATTCAAGCAGCACACTATCTATAATTGATCAGACTTTATTCTCGAACTAATTTATCACTTCGCACTATTGCGCTTTTGATCGCTCTGTATCGCTTCCAAATCAAAACTGACTATGACGGACCTGACCACCTTTATATGACACGGTTCGGTTGAGAAAGATATTCAAGAAGAATTTTCGAGAACATTCTAGACTGTTCAAGACCCAACGAGAACTATCCAGAATGTTCTGCTGAGAAAGCTTTCGACACGAACTTTCGGGAAGATAACTTCTACTATTAAATACGAGATGGCGCCATTAGTTCCATTCCTCTCACCAATAGATGTCACTATTATAATATATTTATCTTGTCGCAATATCAAAAGTTTTGGATTATTTCAGAAGTCAAAGAGCAGTCGACGTCGGCTTCTAAAGACAATGACTACAATTGGTTGATATACTTATCAGCGGCGGTTTTAGGAGTATCAGTTCTGATATTGGCTATATACATAATTTCAAAAAAACATTGCGTCAAGAATTCTCAACCAGTGGATGAAACAGTGGAATTTGATAACCAAGTGAGTGTATTATTTGTTTGAACAGTAGTGCTATTATGTAAAAATGTCACCGTGGTCTCATCACGATGAGATGCGATGTCAAAATCAACCGGCTGTTTTCCTGTGTTCTTGGCAGCTGAATAAAAATATTATTATATCGAAAATAAATATTATTTATTAAGTATATAATTTTTTTCACAGTTAGATACTTACATTTTTCCGAGTTACGAAAAAGTAAATTTATTTGACAGCGATAATTTTTATAAAAGCTGTAATTTTTACTGGTACATAGATATTAAATTATCTGTCTAAATGTGTTAAAAATTAGATCTTTCCTTAAGTTTGCCATATGACATTACTTGCCAGAACTTGATCCTTATTAGCGACTCTACCGAATGATTTAATAATACAGCGTTATTTCTTTTTCAAATCAACAAATTCGATTCCTGGCTTGGAATATTGATTTTTCAAAAAGCCAATGATACAGTTTTGGTTTTAATCAAAATCGGCTCCATCACTCCTATGAGTGTTTCGCTATTCCTCATAGTTTCTGATTGGCCATCTCGTTGGAAAACTCACCCTGTTTTGTATACTGGACCAACGATTATTTGGCTGAACTTCACATACTTTACCTATTAATGATTTAAACTAAAAAAGTTACTCACTTTCTTTTAAAATTTCAGGGAACCCAGGACCACCAAGACCAAGTTTTATATGCCAACCTCGATTTCCAGACCAACGCCAACCGACCATTAAATCAAAATGAAGAGTCGCACTATGCAAATATAGTCGGAATATTACATCCTCATTGAAAATATTGTGAAGTCAACATTGGGTGGAAGGGACATGCACACACAACCTGTAGTGCCATTCTGGTGTTAACTCTGTAACAATCTCACCGTGAAAACTTAGATGAAGTGAGCAGCCAATCCCTAGCATCAATTGGAATGACAGTTCACTCCAAGTTCTCTTCACTTTAGTTTTTACGGTGAGATGTTTACAGAATATATCGGCTGGTGCTATTCTGTAACAATCTCACCATGATAACTTTAGTGAAATGAGTTGAATTTTACAGAATAAACCGGCTAGTGGTAACTTATGTGATTTAAGCTATCAATAGCTAGCATCAGTTGGAATGAGAGCCCACTCGACCTAAGTTTTCACGGTAAGTTTTTAGCAGAATCGACTGATGGAATCTAAACATCTCACGCAAAAACATAGGTTAGGTGAAATGAGGGCTATCGCGTTTTAATTCGCAACCAGAGGCGCTAGTGTAGAGTGGGGTTTTCGAAATGTCAATTGCTACTTGTGTGCTTCTAACGTGTTTTTTTTTTACTATTTTGAATTATTACTGGAAACATTTTTTTATACTGACTGCGGTGAATAAATGGAACTGTGTATCCTCGATGTAATCTATATCCATACTTAGTAATATTATAAATATGAATTAGGACATAGGACATACTTACATACAAACGTATAAAAAGGAGAGGGCAATAAAATAGTCCATGTCGTTGTCGACGGGACATAGGATACCTTTTATCCTGGGCGTATGCTCTTGGGATGTAACCAAAATCCACGCGGGCGAAGGCGCGGACAGAAGCTAGTAAGATTATAATCGGTCTTGAACCACATTAGAAATTCACACTTTGCTTACGTGCGCATAACAACAACTGGTGACCAAAACAACGGCATAGTCCGGTCAAAATAGACATGCAGCGTTGCATAAATGCCAAAGATGTTGAAAATTTACATGAACGTTAGGGACCATTATAGTGAAATTGTGAAAAGTCCTCATTGATACCAGGTTTGCAAAAAAATAAGGTCGAAGAGCACCAAAAAAATGTTTTTTGCTTAATTCTCGGCAAGTTATAATTTTTTTTTAAGTGAGCTTATTTTAAAATAAAAGTCTTATTAGGTTAGATAGGAATAATGTAAAGAATGCCGAGAATAATAAGAATGTAAATATTAATAAATAATATTATGATTCTGGAAGATTTTCACGTATAGAAAAAGCTGTCCAGAATCGTGTCGTAAATTTGAATTAATAACACCTTCTGACGTGTCAAAACTATCACGGTTCCATAGTAAAAGAGAGACGGAGCTATTCAGGACGAAGAGCACTATCCCGTTTTTACTGTGGAGTCGAGATGGCTTTGACACGTTGTAGTAAGGTCCCTGGTTTGACTTTCGAGTTTTTTATCAGCCTGTATAATTATTTATTTAAGTTAAAACCGTGTAAAAATAACAAGTAGAAGAGAACATCAAAATATTAATATATGAAATAAAAAGTAATATAGTTGTTTCATTAAACACCTAAATTGCAGATCCAGACTCACCCCGAGTTCCTCAGCTCTAAATTATCGCAGAATTAATACTATTCGTGACTTGGGCGTCCGTCAAAACAGTAAGTTAATTTTTGACACACACATTGATGCAATTGTCAAAAAAGCTTCTAAACTTCTTGGGTTTATAATGCGTCTCTCTAAGAGTTTTAAAGATGATAAAACACTTAAAATATTGTATTGCACTTTTGTAAGAAGTCAGCTAGAGTATGCCTCTCAGGTATGGAATCCACGTTATCATAAATACATAGACCGTATTGAAAACATCCA
Organism: Orthosia gracilis; assembly: GCA_947562075.1. Lineage (NCBI taxonomy): Eukaryota > Metazoa > Arthropoda > Insecta > Lepidoptera > Noctuidae > Orthosia > Orthosia gracilis. The sequence continues at coordinate 11,051,634 of OX387267.1, forward strand.
AAGACGCTTCATAAAATATCTTTGTTTTCATCAAAAGATTCCATATCAATCAACCAGTTATCTTAGACTCTGTAAGAAGTATCATCTGCTACCACTGATAGAACGACGTAACATTGCTGATTGTTTATTCTTGCTGAAAATTCTCAATAATAACATTGATAGCCCCGAGTTATTGTCAAAGTTTTGTTTCAATGTGCCATGTAAAACATTTCGGTTTAATCCACCCATACGTGTACCTCAATCTTCTTCGAATTATAGGCAGAACAGTTACATTGTGCGCGCAAGCAGACATTTCAATGATGTATGCAAGGAATACGATTTGAAACCATTCACAACCAGTGTGAATTCGGCCAGAAGGTGCTTAAGCCTCAAATTTTTCAAGTAGCTGTAGGTCATATTGTTTTTTTTCTGTTTTTATTCACTTATTATTTTCTTTGTCATCGGTCATATAATTGCAAACTAAGTATTTGCTTGTTACTTTAATTAAAGCGGTGAGTTTTATGTTTTTGTGCTCACACCATAAATTACTATTATAAGTCTATACGTGAGAATTTGTAATTGGCTTTCTGTTGACTATAGTTTCCTTTTTTGTCTGTATTTATTAGCTGTAAGTCCTCCATGTACTAAAATAAATAAATTAATGTAACAAATTCTCAAGCAGGTGTTATCTGCTGTGATTGGTTGAATTAATTTTCAACAGCCAATCACAGCAGATAACGCGTGTGTTAGAATCATGAATGGAACTCTTTATAAAAGTATTGGTATCTACCAAGATAGCTAGCATTGAATGTCAAGATAGTTGTTGGTTATTTACTGTGTGTCAAAGTTCCTATGTATGTGGTGTGTAAGGAAAGGGTTTTATGAATAAAAGCACAGAAAGACAAGACAAGGTATTTATTTAAGTAAGGCTTGTCAATTAATTCATGTTTAGAAGGCTCATCGAGCTTACCGCCCGTTCGCTAATCTAGTTCTCGTGGGGAAGAAGGGCAACAAACCCCACGGAAACTCTTTCATAGTATTTATCGATATCTTTTACAACCACAAAGTATTTACAATATTATAGAATCAAAATAACAAGGATAAGGCAAAGGACATACGACTATGCCTTAAATCAATATAACATATTAGGAATAAAGGCCATAATATGATATAGATACAGTTTCAACACAACCATTAGCAATAATAAAGTTATAATATCAAATAATTTACGTTAGCCTTGTGTAGTCGATCTTACACCAAGTATTGATAATATTATATCTGGCCTGTACTGGCTTGTAGTTCACAAAAAAGTAAGTCTGCTTATCCATTACACAATATTTTATAATCTCGGGTCTATCCGTGTCTCAATACGTACAATATGAGAAAATGGCGCGGCATCCCGCCATTTTCTATATTGCTTAAAATAATCTCATAATTAGGTCAATAATCCATTATCAATAGTAATGAAACCATTTTAAAACGTAACAAGACAATTAAGGAATTTAATATCGCCTATTTAGTCATTCCTAATCAATATTCGAAAGAATATTGATACTAACAGACAGTATTTTACCAATTGTTTCAAAGGATTTATAATACTAATATAGCAATATAAAATCCAGGATACATCACAATGATCATTACAAACTACGTAATAATTTATAGGAATATCATCAATATGGCTTAAATATAAGTTTAGAGTTGCTTCCTGTACACACAACAATATTTGCTTAGAAGGGTTGTGGTGTTCTGCTGTGCAGACCCACGTCATTAGTCTATTTACATTTTAATAAATACTATACAATCTCACCTTCATATCTTCTGATATTTTATCTACTCATGTCTCATTTTTATATATTCTTTGTTACTGTTAGCACCTGAAAAGCATATTTTTAGTTATCTCTGATTGTTTTAATATTCCATAACTTATTTATATCGCTAATTTTTAAAATCTAAGAATATTTTATACTCTGACATTTTCATGTGATCTGACGTCTGTCTGTCTATTTTATTTTCTTAAGCCATAGACATAACGTACCATGGACTAGACCTTCCTTAAGCTAGTTGTACATTATAATAAGGGCAGCGTAGACTGCCCCCTCTGTAAACCGTTTTTATTCGTTCTGGTCATATAATTGATATTTTGAATTTAAAATTTAGAAGAAATGAGAGTTCGAGGAAAAACGGGCGTCAGCTCTTTTTTAACAGGAGATTCGGGCAGAACACGACGAAAGTCGGTTGTCTGGTTAATACTATAATTTTACCAAGGGTACTACAGTATCTGATAACTCTTTAAACTGTATCTTCTGCCTACATGTTTGTCATTCATGTTTTTGTGTGATCATTAAAATATTATTTACTGTGAGTGGAATTTGTGAAAAACTTTCCTGACTTTATTAACCTCATCGGTCAACGCTCCATATTAAAGGGCTAGTCGAACGGCCACAGCCACAAAGCCACAGCCCGGCCTCCACATCTCTTTTGTGCCTGCCTACATAACCATCGAACCTACCTTCCGGACGTGGTGCATGAGCCGCAGCTACAGCGCGCCCGCCAGCAGTATACGCAGGTTGCGCACGCTGAACACGAGCGCCCACAACTCGCGGTAGCGCTCTTCAAGCCGCCCCATCGCACCGTATCACGCCGCCCTGGTCTGCGGTTGCCCCTTCGCCAAAGAAGAAGACGCGGGCGGCTCGTCTTGTCAAGCTAGCCCCCGTTGTATTTTACCTTTCTCTTATTTTTTAACTTTTCTTATTTTGTATCTTTTATTTTAATAACGTGACTTACGTTTAGCTCGTCAGAGCTAAACGTAACGTTACAGGGTACTCTTACATCTGTAGGTAGTTGACAACAATAATAATTTAGGTAGGTACTTAAGACATTTGTCGTTAGGTTCTTAATAAATATGTCAAGTATGTATTATGTAGCCAACCAATGCGACTTAAAAATGAAAATTCATGATTTAATGACGTCACACATACTTTAAATTCTAACACGTGCTTAACAATTTGTCACATTAATTCTGCGAAAATTTAGAGCTGAGAAACTCGGGGTCAGTACTGCCGTTAGTTAAATTATGCAACAACAGAGTTCAGACATCAAAAACGATCACTAATTTTTTTTTTCTACTGCCCTTTGTTTATTAAAGTTTGTATTCTACTTGTTACTATTCAACACGGTCTACTGAACTGTGCATCTCGCTGGAATGCGACCCCACTCCCGACTACCCGCGTGGTGCCCCGCGCTCGCCTCATGCGTTCTGAAACGAGAGTAGAAGTGACGTCACAGCACCAGATGCACAGTAAAGTCTACCGTGTTTTACATCAGCCGTACAGTACATACTTAGGTAAAGTGAGCTTGAAGTACACAGCTTAAATATGACTTGTATTCATCTGTCCCTTACCCACAATGGAAATAACCTTGCTATAAGAGCTCATGGTAGCCCATGTTTTTATATTTATCAAGTCCCTATTTGATGTTTAGCATCAGGCCCAGAATAGGTGTTAGGTATTTCGTCTTTCGTGCTTTAGAACATTTTATAACGTCGAAAAGTATGATAAAGCATTAGCTGCCACTTCAAAGAGCAACGTAGACTATCACATACATATGTACAAACGTATTTTTTTTTTTTTATTGTTGTTTATTTTAAGTTTTCTTTTTACCAGACTGCCGAAGGAAGGTAATGTGTTTATCAGTCTATGTATGTATGTATGTGGCGTTCTAGATACCAAATGCGTTGACCGATTTTGACGATTCTTACGTCAATCGATTCGTCTTAACCCTGCGAGTGTCACTGGCTACATTAAAAGTTGGAAAATAGAAAAATGGCGGCTTTTGGGCGCCATATTGTGGTAGCCCAAATTTCTTCGTGTGGGGTATCAAAATAAAGGGTTTTAACAGCATGATTTTCTTCTTGTTTACTTCTTTTTAGTTCGTTTTTAAGCAGTCGGGTTTTTGTTATTTTTAAATATTTTTTTTTTTCTTCTTGTGTACTAAAAAGACGTAAACAAGAAGAAAATCATGCTTTGCAGTCGGAGGATATATCTGGTTTTAGTCAGCTAGATCCTCCGTGTGCACAGCATGATTTTCTTCTTGTTTACGTATTTTTAGTTCGCTTTTTAAGCAGTCGGGTTTTTAGTTATTTTTAAATAGTGGCTTGTGTCAATAAATGTGTTTTCTCTCTTTCTAATTGCGAAAGCGCGTTCCCGTTGATTTTGTCAAATCAACGATATACATTGCGCGTTCTGCGCTTTCCAGTAGACGAATTATTGAACGTAAGAAGCAATGAATGCAAGGAAAGCACGCATGCGCCATTCTTTGAAGTAACGCTATTAAAGAAAAAATGCTATTTAGTGACTAATTCTGGAAACGTATAAAAACATAAAGTTTGAATTTTCTCTGAACTCGTAGGTTTCCACCAATGGCTTCCTCGTTGTCCTGCCAGAAATACATCGAGTTACCAATTACGTATACATAGATGATTCACAACAATGACACACAACGAAACAGGATAAATTAGAAGGAAAAATAATTAACTAAACGGTAGGTAATAAGTACCTACTATATTATTTAACCATGAATTATTCACAGTCAAAATGTCACCGCTCTTAATTGAGTGTACAAGCGTTGAAAATTGATTTATTTTTTTGAAAAAACAACAAAGTTATCAGGTGTGCTATTGCTGTAGTTATTTTTGTGACAATGAATGTCTTCAGTTTCGGGGTCGGTTATATTCTGGCCATTCTGATGGTTCATGTTTCAGCTGATTATCAACTTTTGAGTAAGTCATTCTACTATATTTTAATACTAGTTGACCCGGTGAACTTCGTTCCGCCTAACAAATTTCTAAAATAAAAGATTTTTTCTAAAATAAACGTAGCCTAAGTTACTACTTATTACATCAGCTACCTGCCAATAAAAGTCCCGTCAAAATCGGTCCAGCCATTTCAGAGATTAGCCGGAACAAACAGACAGACAGACAGACAAAAATTGTAAAAAATGTTATTTTGGTGTATGTACCGTATTTCACTTTTAACGGTTATTTCAATATTAAAAACAGACACTCCAATTTTATTTATTTTATTATTTATATGTATGTATTATAGATAATATACTAGGGACCCGCCCCGGCTTCGCAAGGGTAGTTGGGCATATTATAACCTACATGTTTTTTTCTTAAAATGAGTGCCTATCTACAATACACAAAACAAAAATACAACCTTGAAATTTCCCTTCATCGGTGTGACGCCTGAATTTATTTTCGCGCGCATTAATTTTTTTAGGGTCTGAGCCGATGATATTCTAGTAAACAGATATGTTATGAGCGCGCACATTGTGAATACTCGAATACGTCCTAATTGGGACGTATAGTCTTTAGTCTATGTGTCGCATGGCGAAGAGCGATACGCTTTGTTGAAACAAAAAACAATTTAAAAAATGTCATCGTGTGTATTTAGAAAGTGTACCAATTACGAGTATGATACCAAAGTACATATAACAGAAGGGATTTTATACCTTATGTAAGTACGCAATACACCTCAATTTACCTTTTTTTTTCCTAAAATCTATTATTTATTCTGTGCTTATATTCTGATATTTGGAGGTTAGAAAAAGAAAGAGATGGTAAATACATTGGTGGCCAGTATAATGTTTGTTTACATACACACGCAATTGACAAACACTGTCTTTTTTTTTCTTGTTAGTTTTATCAAGCCATCCCTTTCGACTTCTAGTAAAATGTTAGATGAATGAAAAGTGTGCATGTGTGCTGCCGCTGCTGCGCGGAACACTTTTTTCGGTTGTTTTGTGAGTGTATAACGTATCTGTTTACTAGAATATCATTGGTCAGAGCCCTATTGCTGTCACTCACGTGTCCATCTGCCACATACGTTTTACTGCCAAACAGCTGGATCTACAGTCTTTAAATTTTCACAGTATAAGCATCTTGTTGACCAAAAGCCATACACATTGTCAAAAAATATTGTTAGAGAGCCACGAAAAAAAAAGTTTACCTTCCCCAAACCGTTGTTTAGAACTGGTTGAGTAGATAAATGCTGTATTTCTTTTGTTTTAAACGATATTGGAAAACAAAGGAATTAAATGCCACCAACGTCAGCAATTTTTTTTACAAAATTTAGTTTTTACCTATGTGTAAGGGCAGGAGCCTTAACATTTAATGTTGAATGTTTAATAAAATAACTGTTAATGTATAAAAAGGTATTTAATACTAAATTATACTAAAATAATTTAAAAAGAAAATAATAGAAAAATGCGCGAAGCTCATCGCGAACGCGAGCTCGATACAAACCGAAGACTGACGTACTTGGGTACGTGCCGATACCACCTTTTATAAATTAACAAAATTTGTAGTATTTTAATTAGGCCAAAGTACAATGTGCGGTTGCTAACCGTACATTGTACGTAACTTCAAATTTGTTGACAATGTTTATTATTACGTATATTTTACTAAAAAATATTCCCTTGAGTACTAATTAGCAGACAATAGAAAAATAAATATTTCAGGTAATCAAAGATCCCAGATGCACTCAATGGGATATCAATATATTGATAAATCATAATGCTACTTGTTTTTACGGTTAGGTACGGAAGTTCCGTCGGAACTCTAAATGTGCGAAGTCCGACAAGCACTTGGCCGGTTATTTTTTTGCGATAACTCCTAAGATATTCATTTAATTTATATGATGTTGGTAAAGAATTATCATGATGTGGTAACTATCGTATCCATCTAAATAGCTTTCCAATGACCACATTGTACGTGACCATTTTTTTGAAGTTAGAATGGGTATAGTAAGATATCCTTAAAAGATAGACATATTATACCATCGCAGACTTTTCTGTAGACAACAAATGAGGAATATCCTACCACACATTGTTTTGTTATATCTCAAAAGGGATCAGGCAGCGTTTTCGATGATAGCTCCCAGGCGTCGTGACTTTGACCGACGTGTTCAACAGTTATCGTCATATTTCAACCAATTTACACAAAACCTTAACAAATTATTCACTTAAACCTTCCTCATGAATCATTTCATAAATCATTCTATTGGTGAAAACCGCATGAAAAGCTCTTCGCGAACAGACAGACACGGCGCTTCTTTTATAATATGCAGTGATAGTGCAACTTAAAAGAGTCATCTCACTTTCTTCTTTTCTGTTACTTCATATAAATATATGTATTTATATAAGTATATATTATTTTCAATATATATGTATGTGTATTTTACCTATTTTAGTATGTTAACTGGTTTTATATTTATTACTAGCTTTTACCCGCGGCTTCGCTCGTAGTGAAGCCATTTTTTTTATATGTATTTAAAAAGTAGCCTATGTTACTTCTAATACCTCCAAGAATATATGTACAAAGTTTCGTGATGATGGGTTCAGTAGTTTTTGCGTGAAAGCGTAACAAACAAACTTACATTCACATTTATAATATTTGTATAGAAGTATAGATTAAACAATGCACCTGCCATGTTGTCTCTTCACCACCCTGGGTTGACTGGTAGAGAATGCCTAAGGCATTAAGTCCGCCTTTGTACCTTATGTGCATAAAGTCTAAATAAATAGATAAATAGTGAGACAATGTTACTGCAAAATCTCGTAATAAGGTAAATGCAAGGATTCAACATTTAACAGTCTCATCTGCGGTTTATATCAATCCTAAAATTTACCATGTGATTTGGTAATAGCCCAAAATTAGCTTATAACTTTTATCAGTAAGCCTTGATAAATCTTAGATTTTACCGGTAAATCCTAGATTTTACTGTAGTTCGGGTATATATACACATAAGTCTAGTGGTCGCAAGTACTACTGCTTAGTATTATGAGGCCCTGGGTTCAATTTCAGGGTCAGCCGGTGTTGACTTACTTGAGTTTAGATCCTATGGCCCCTAGCTGGGGCAGAGGGCTTCCACAGTAGTTCTTCATCGAGACCGGTCTTGAGCTTCGCGCTTCACCTCGCTCCACGTCATCCCGATACTCATCGCTTCAGCCTCTAGGTGCGTCGCCAGGTTTGACGGGGACGGCCTCGCTTCCTATTTCCTTATGGATTCCAGTCCAAATCCGGTGTTACTGGGTTTTTAAACCCCCGGCGCAAAAAAGAGGGGTGTTATAAGTTTGACGTGTGTATTTGTCTATCTGTGGCATCATAGCTCCTTAACGGATTAACCGATTTTGATTTCGTTTATTTTGTTTGAAAGGTGACTTTATCGAGGGTGTTCTTGCCTTCTTAGGTCTTCTTGATGAAAATTGGTTGAGCCGTTCAAAAGTTACGGGCGTTTTACTGTTTGAGTCGGCGTGCTTTCGCAAGATACCATGTCATAATTACGATTTTAATAGATTGTCGATCGAAGCGTTTCTACACATAAATTATGTAGCATGAAATAAAAATGTGTCGGGGGTTTTTAAAATTTTAAAGGCGAACGGCAGGTTTATTTATTATTTATTTATTTATTATATGCTTTATTGTACACCTTAAAATACAATTATAAGAAGAAACTTAAAATTAATACACATACAATGGGCGGCCTTATCGCAATCCGCGATCTCTTTCAGGCAACCTGGTATGGACAGTAATAGTCTGGACATGAAGTGGGGTTGTCATCGGCGTGACAATATTTTTTTCAAAATACTATGTTATAATAGATACACAGTTAAATATATATGCTATATAATATATACATAAATACATACATACTAAATATAATGGCAATAAAAATAAATTATGAATGACTCTATTGATAACCACAATCACAGTGTCAGCTTGAAATCAACACGCTAAGACGAAGACAGCGACAGGTAATGTTCCTTTACAAATCTTTTGAACACAGGCAATGATTGAGCACGTTTGATTGGATCTGGCAAAGCATTCCACAGACGAGTAGCCCGGACAGTAAAGGATTTATCCAAAAAAGTCGTGCAATGTGTTGAAATTTGAAGTCGCAAGTTATCTGATGACCTAAGCAATTTTGTGTGGGAATCGCGAAAAACTGAAAACGTTTCTTAAGGTAAAAAGGGGTGGAAAGAGTAAAGAGCACATTATATAAAATGGAAAGAATTCGGTTGGTTTGGTTGCCAATTCGCATTCCGGCGAAGGCGAATTGGCAACCACTTGAGCTTCACACGAAATTCAGAAACATGGTCATATTTGCGCAACCCGAATATAAACCTTATACAAACATTTTGAAGCCGCTCAAGTTTATCGAGTTGTTCTTGAGTAAGGTCAAGATAGCTGGCATCAGCATAATCGAGTATGAGTAAAAGAAGAGATTGTGCAAGCACAATCCTGGTGGCAGTCGGAAGAAAATTACGCAGTCTCCTCAAAGATGCAGCAGATGCAAATAGCTTGCGGCCAACCTCCTGCAGTTGGGCAGTCCAAGAGAAGTTGCTATCAATGAATATCCCCAAGTTCTTAACTTTCTCGCAGAACGGAATAACTGAGTTATCGAAAAAAAAACCTGGGGAATAGTAGTCCAGTCGATTTTTGAACCCATCCTAGAACTGCAAACCACTATAACCTGAGTCTTTGTGGGTTAACCGCAAGTCCATAACTTTTGCTCCATTCGCATATGCGGGCCAGATCACGATTTATTGTTACAATAGCTTCAGACAGATGTCCGAGAGGAGCTCGCGAATAAATTTGTAGATCGTCCGCATAAAGATGGTAGGAAGAAGTAAGTTCACAGGAGATTGAGTTTATAAAAACTGCGAAAAGTAAAGGAGATAAAACGCCACCCTGCGGTACCCCAGCAGAAGTACTGCACCAGGAAGACAAGGTCTCTCCAATGCATATACGTTGCCTGCGACCAAACAGGTAACTACGAAACCAGTCAATCACCGATGGAGATAAATTAAGAGAGCATAGAATACCAAGTAAAACATCGAAATCGACAGTATTAAAAGCATTACTGAAATCTAGCAATGCTAAGACCGTCAGATTACTGCTTTCCATGGCTGATCTTATATCATCCGTAATATTGAGGAGAGCTGTGGTGGTGCTGTGACCAGGACGGAAGCCGGACTGGAAGGGATTGAGGAGATTATTTTTAGACAGAAAAGTACTAATTTGGTCGTGGATTAAACGTTCCAGGACTTTGGACAGGAATGGCAGAACGGATATTGGACGGTAATCTGAAAAGGATGTGGGATTGGACTTTTTTAGTAAGGGGATAATTTGAGCATGTTTCCATGAGCATGGAAAGACACCGCTGGACGCAGAAAAGTTGAGGATGTGGCAGATGACAGGAAGGATTACGTTCAGCACTGGTAGCTCAGTATCATATTACGGCTGATACAGTCACTTCCTACTGCATTGGAAGAAATCGATAGTATGCTCTTCTTAACATCACATGCAGAGAATTGACTAAAAACAAATGGAGAATAACTGGGGCTCGGAAGAGATGAAAGATAATCCAATGTATTAAATTTTATTGTCCTGCCGAAATGGGACGAAGCTGTAAAGTGTTTATTCATTGAATCGATGTCTAAATTTTTAGATATTGACTCTTGTCGAGTTTTATCGATCCCCAATGATCTAAGAAAATTCCAAACTTTGGATGCGTCCCCATTTAGGACAGAGTTATGAATGTGTTGGCGATTAGCATTCCTGCACACCTTATTGCAGTGATTGCGAATGGAGGCATATTTTTCCCTATTATCATCAGTAGGTCGCTTAAATCTAGATTTCGCCGCCACTTTTTTATTCATAAACTTCTTAATGTCATCTGTCAACCACGGTGCCGGCAAATGTCTCACTTTAACTGCTCGTACTGGTGCGTGAACATCGTAAAGCTCGACAAGTCTATCGGTGAGAAAATTAACTTGCTCGTCGATAGACGTAGACGCAAACAGGGGAGACCAATCTATCTTGACGGCATCCTGGCAAAGACTATGAACGTTCATACCACCAAAATTGCGCTGCATAAGAATTGTGGGTTTTGCCTTAGGTGGGCGAATTTTGTATGAGAGATAAATCAGAACATGATAAGAAAAGGCATCGGCTGAGCATTGGCCATGCTTAGCGACGCGATCAGGCGAGGAAACGAAAATCAAATCAAGAAGTGAAGGAGTAGAGTTTGGAAAATGGTGAGTAGCACTAAGCGGAAGAATGGAAAGATTACTAGAATTTGAAATATTAGTCAGAGACGAAGAGCGATGATCTTTTTTTAAAAGACAAGTATTAAAATCACCCGTGATTATGCTATGACTGTAAGAAGGGATCAGTATTTCTAAGAGTTTTTCAAAAGACGAAAAGAAATTGAAAATCCAGGAAGAGAGTAACTAGTAGAAGGGAGACAAGGTTTAAGCCATGACTCGGCAATAAGTATAGCATGAATATTTTTGCAGTCAAAACGGTTTGTATGGGAATTTCGTAAATTTTCGTGTTTTGGAATATTTTTTGTTCTAATTGGTAGTTAATATGATAGATAATCCCTTTTTAAATATTTAGATTTTTAGAACTTGGAACGTAAAAAATATAACTAATTTTTTTTTACTAGTCTATTAATGTAGATTGTTACATAAAGGTAAATATTACATAATGTGTAAAGTAAATGTTCTAAATTATTTGTAGTATTTTACTTACCATTAAGTAGACAGATTGAGATGAGGATCGTACCTACTGAGTGCATTAGGAGATAACTATGTCCAGCAGCGGACTGCAACAGTTCGATAATGATAAGTTTGATTATATTTAATGTTATTTATATTTCTAAGTAATTAATTATCAGTTCGATATTTGTTATTTTACGTAAAGCAACTTATACAAACATAAGTGCGTTTAATGTACGATTTTATTACATTTATTTATTAAAATATTTTTTATTAATAATTAATTCGGAGCCCTAGAAATGGATTAGTTGCCTTAATAGGTGGTACAAATACTACAAGAGAACAAAAAGTGCCATCATCTGCCTAGCTTTTTCCCAACTATATTGGGGTCGGCTTCCAGTCTTACCGGATTCAGCAGAGTACCAATGTTCTACATGCAGCGACTACCTATCTGACCTCCACAACCCAGTAACTGGGTAACACGATACCTCTTGGCTAGACTGGTGTCAGATCTCACGCTTATAACTACCCGTAACGACTGTCAAAAATCTTTAAATGACAGCCGGCACTAACGGCTTAACGTGCTTTCCGAGGCACTAAAGAAACTCGCTAAGTAAAGATGGTACATATAGTCACCCATCCACGGACCGACCTCGGCAAGCGTTGCTTAACCTTGAAGTTCGACCCGTGCGGCTGTTATTATGCAGTCACGAACTGTCACATGTCTTCGAATTTTTTGGGTTCTAGGGCATGCCGGTTTCCTCACGATGTTTTCCTTCACCATTTTGAGAGCAGCGGTGATGAAATAATTTATACAAAGTAAAACGCCTGCCTGGGTTCGAACCCACGACCTACAACTTGTAAGACGCGGCCGTTACCATTAGCCCACCACTGCTCACTACAAGAAAAAAAGTATGCTGTACAAAATCTGCCGTTCACCTTTACTTGTTTCATCTGGTATTTCTCATTGACTGCCCGGATTATGACAATACGCTCGCCCCCTTTCACATGGAACTTAACATATCTGATCAAATATGGGAACTTTTATGGACATCTCTGCCTAACCCTTTGTGGAATACAAGCATGCTGTTATGTGTATAACATAACATAATTCCTGATGGAAAACCCAATAACACTTTGCCTGACCAGGGAATCGAACCCAGGACCTGATGAAATGCGAAAGTGTATGTTAAGATGTTTGTTAATCAATTAATTATTTGGGTGAAACTTGGCAGAGACTTGCGTAGACAATGACCTGGATTGACACGTAGAACACTTTTTAGGATTCCGTAGTCAACACGAACCCTTATAGTTTCGCCATGTCCGTTTGTCCGCAGCTTAGCTTAGAGTCTCTTAGTACTTGAAAGCTATAATTTGGCATGGATATACATATTAATCACGCCGACAAAGTGGTAAAATAAAAACAAGATGATTTTTTTTTTACTGTTCCTCTTGTCCCTCCTGTACACGTAAAGTGGGGTTTTTTTTGTCGTCCATGGTGTGGGGTATCGTTGTATAGGCCATTCAAAAATATTACGGATCTGTGAAATACATTTTTCGATTCAAGGTTTGGTTCGGTTGGTTTAAGGAACATTTCCTATCAACATGACATATAAATATGTATGTATTTTAGATATACGTATGTATGTTTATGCATTATGTGCTGTACGTGTAGTGTATTTAGTTAGTAAGAATTCAAATGTTTTTTTTTGCTGCAAACGCTTTTGTTAACTGTCCTAATTTTATAAATATCTCTTTAGCACTGAGGTTTGCTGTCAGAGAACCCAATTTTGGGTTAAGCTCGCCTTTGTACATAAGTTTTCCTTTTGTATTTGTAACGTTTATTTTGTGTACAATAAAGAATATAAATATGAATATGTTTGCGTAACTTAATTTTAAGCAAACAGATCCTTGAATCGTATCTTGAATTTATTAGAGTTCAGTGTCCCCCCCACTTCTAGCTAAATGGGTGCTTTTGGATATGTGACAAAATTTACGGCAGTTGTATATATAACGAAATTAAAAGGAAAACTGTCACAGCTCAGTAGGCTTTACAAGTTTACGAGTAATAGTCGAACAATTTGTAAAATGTACTTAGAAAAGTAAAAAAAATTTTTTTCCTTAGAGCAATGTTCAGTGCTTTGATTGTTTATAAACTTCAGTATTTTTATCTAATTATGCTGGTGAATGTGAATGTCCTGTTTGTACGAAACCCTCGGTGCTTGATAAAACAATCAGTTTGTACGGACGGTGGTCCCTAAACTAGGTAGGCACATTTCCTCTCAACAATGCTACGATTACACGCTTGCCAAGCCTCGACACACGTCCACAAGCACAAGGATGTGAACCGCGGTGTTTGGTTTGGCTTGCATTAGCTTGAAGATGTTTGTACCGATCCGGTCGAGTGTCGGCTTTTGAACCCAGATCAAAGCTCACTTGCAATAAGCGCTTGCGAGGGATTCACACGTTGGTGCGGTCTTAATATCGATTGTGATCTCGGGATGGGCGGACGTATATTCTGAGTGATCTCAAAGTGAGTGGCTCTTCGAACGAGGGTAATATTTTTTTCTGAAATGATACTAGGATGAACCTTGTACTTATCTGGAGTCTCAAATATGTAAACCATTATGATAAAAAGAAAGTTGCAGATGCTTGCAGGCATCTTGTCGAGTAAATACAAAAGCGAGTCAAAGAATTAAAATCTAAAAAAAAAACATTTTACAAAAAAAATAATACCGACTTCCAACTAAAAACACTACAAAGTGAAAAATACCTTTCTTTTTCGAAGTCGGTGTCTTTGGTAGGTACCTATTTTTTTCGATATGAACAGCGACTTCGAAAAAGAAAGTTATTTTTAACTTTGTATTGTTTTTAGTTGAAAGTCGGTAGTATTTTTTTTGTAAAAAAGTTTTATTTTATTTTAAGCAACTTGCCTTAAGTGAGGTACTTATAATGCCAGAATAGATTACCCGAATGCCATGAAACTTGATCATAACCGGTAAAATGAGAGTGTACCAAGGTGAACTGTACACATCTGCGTACCCCTTTAGAGGCTTCTGGCGTGATGTTATGTTATGAAATGGTATAAACAATAAACAGACATGCGATTGCTGCAATCACCTTTAATTATTGAAGAGTTCTGTTATATATCTCCGAAGTTCTTCATCAGATCTTCACCAAATTAAAATGGGACTAATTTCGAAACATACTCTAACGAACAAAAAAAGAATTTCAAAATCGGTCCACAATTGACGGAGATATCGGTGAAAAAACAAAAAAAATAAGACAAACTCGAAGTCGAACATAGAACCTCCTCCTTTTTAGAAAGTCGGTTGAAAATAAATATTGTTTCAGTTCGCTTGTATTACAACTAAAAGTATGTTAAAACAAACGCAATAGCCCAAACAAGTGCGGCGTCAACCCATGCTTGCCTGAACGTAGCACACTGATGCATTCACAAGTATGTAAACGAGTAACGTCTTCCAAATGCGAGCCTGCATTTGTAAAGTCTTGGGGCTTGAGGACGTTTGCCGAGGCTTGGCATGCGTGTTATCGTAGCAAAGGCTTATGCCCCACCAGCAGTGCAAATATTATAGGCTGATATGCTATTATGATTTACAATAGGGTAGTTTCCTGGTTAGAAAAATGATAATTCTATTTCATCCGTCTCACTTTTGTATTTGTATATAGGTTTGTTTTTATTTAAGAATATTCAATTGTATATATGTTAATAAATTCCTCTTAAACTCTTAGGCGGCTATTATCTTATCCTCGTCGCCACTGTAAAGTTCGTACTAGGCCAATGAAAGACGTGAGTCGATAGCAAGCGTATAATAAAAACAAATGTCCGTCAGTGATATTATCAAATAATATTGGAACCGTATTTTTTGCTTTATCAAATAAATACAAATTTTAAAAGGTTATAGCGCATAAAATTTCAGTGGTGGGGGCTTGTGACGTCACTTTGTCAGTATAAGGTGACGTCACCGTGATGTCACACTATATTTCAGTGCACTGAATCGTCTGAAAAATACTGAATACATTTTTTTACGGATCCATACGTCGGAATGAAAACGCCTTAATAGGATCACTCGCGTCTCTGTCTGTCCGATGTCACAGTATTTTATTCCGATTTTACTAGACCGACATGGTTGAAATTTTCTATCTAAACACGGACGTGTAATGTTTATAAACAAATTTATAAACGTTACACGTCTAATTCTCTATAATTATACGGTGGTAATTTATGAGAGTGGGAGGATTTCAAAACGAGTTTTTTTTTTGCAAATCATGACGTATCAAATGAAAGGGATTTTTATGGCGTATTCAAATATTTATTTATTTATTCATTTACACTTACAATTGTTTTTACAGGTAGAAACCAAGGTAACAAGAGTAGTCATACAATGCGACACTCAGAGAAACAACGTAAAAACTGAAATGATAGTTTGCCCCTTGCGACATTGCACTCTGCATTTCTTTTAGTAGATGTTTTCATTATTTACTGATTCCAGGTGAACCAAAAGAAACAGTTGATGGTCCATTCAATTTTATATATGGTAGACGTGAGCAAAATTACTTACTTATGCAAATAACACTCAAGAATATACCATCAAGTGTGACCGAAGTCTTCTTATTAAATAATAATATTGACGAACAAGGTAAGTTTGTGACTTTTCTTGCATGTTTGCCAACTGCAGCTTTTCATTACATCGTATGCAATGCTTGTCTCGTTTTACCGCCTTCTAAAAATTGGAGGTAATTCTCTTAATCGGTTTATTCCGAACCTGACCCGTATTCCTAACCCGGTCGACTAAGGGCGCTTAAGGCACCCCGATACGGATAAGTGAGGTTCTGGGGATGCCGGGAGTCATGCTTATGGTATTTATTTCCACCCAAAGATGCGTTAAAATTAGTGTTGAAATATGGAACTTTCGTTGCTCATAATTTTCGAATATTATTTTTTTACATTTTCGTTTCCATAAAGGACTAGATAATGATGATGAGGCAAATTGATTTATTTTTGATTTTGAACGTACGTCGTCAAACAGTGGAGTAATCGCCAGACTACGTTTGAATGGAAGAATGATCGACTAGTGTAACCTTAAATAGTAAGCATGATGAAATTATATTTTTTATTTCACAACGATTACAATTTAACAACAAAAAAGATAATTCATATGTGTAATAAATACTACCTGCTCTTAACTTTGGCCACAAAATAGAAAAAAATACCTACTCTCGCCGTCCTCGAGAATTGTTACAAAAAACTTCCCCACTTTACGTCTATAGAAGGTAGTTCTATAGACGTAAAGTGGGGAAGTTTTTTTTCTCGTCTGTCCCATGGTTTGGCGTATCGTTGGATAGGCCAATCAAAAATATTTCGGGTCTGTTAAAATTTCCATCCAGATATCCGTTTGCGTAAAATTAAGCTTTAAATTGCAAATTTTTGTTTGAGTCAAGTGTCGAAATGATGAAAAAAACCCGAACCGGCTTGAGGAGCGTGGGGATTGATTACAACAAGAAACAAGAGGCTCAGGCGCCCAGCAGTGGGCCAAATCTAGGATTAAGATAACTTTTTTAATTTGTTTCAGATACTACTCCGCTTAAGAGAGTAAATATAGAGAACGATACTGGAAAAGTTTTGATCCTGGGAAGATTAACACGCAAGGAAATATTAGTTGACTTGGAATTACGAACAGAAACCGGGTTATGTACTAGAAAAAGAGTAGCTGACGGGAAGCGCCAGAATTATAATTGGCCTCACGAAAAACAAGGTGCACAATATATTTTGCTATTGATTAACAATACAAAGAAACATTATCAAAGTTAGACATTTCTACTACGTTTTCATCAAATTATGTATGGTAGGAAGCTTATTTACTACTTACTCAGAAAACTTTTAAGTGCATGTACGAATTGCATCACAATGCGTCCATAGTTATGCTTGCAATATCAAATATTGGTGTGATGTAAATTAAATCGCTTCGAGCCATCAGAAAGTCGCTCCAGCCATTTCATGAAATAGTTGTATTTAATGATAAAGCCAACTAAAACTGACCATACCGTTTAAACGTCAAAATTTAATTATATTACAATCCACGTTTCGCCATATCATAAATGAAGAGTTCTCATAATTTCAAAGATTTAATAAAAAAAATCAAACAAAGAAGGAACTCTATTCAAGTGTTGCATGAAAAGACATTTTACTTCACTTTTATCTTCAATTGACGCATTTTTATGAAATTAGTTGTCCGTCGCCATGATGCATAATAAAAACACAATGATATCTATCAGCGCCTCTAACGGTGGATAATGTAACTATTTTACTATATTTTCACAATCACATTGATCACTAATGTTCGGCCATATCATGAATTAGCCGAGCATTTAGGTGTTCATATTTCATATCGTCAAACGCTGAATCTGATTGATCTGGCCAGACCATATCATGATGTGGACAGCGGGCATTTGCAATTTCATAAAATGCAATGGTTTCATGAAATAGTCGGCCACATCATCAAGTAATCAATTCTAAGTTCCACGACATATACCTGTAGCAATATGGTCAATAATTTTTTTTAATCGTGTTTTTTTTCAGATATTTGTTTATTTCCGGATTCTTGTAATGTCATTGTGGACTTCAGAAATGAATGCGATGGTAATATTTTTAGACACTATCTAAATAGTTTAAAACAGTTGGCCTGTTTACACTGGCCAAAACTAGTTTTAGAAGCTACTCTGAATATTTAGCGAATTTATAGTTAGGGAGAAAATGTTGAGTGTAACATTGTGTTTAACAGAAATATTTCGAGAATTTGAGTTCCTAAAGATATTGTCTCAAATCAAATCTTTTTATTGTGGGCATAGGTTATACAGACAGATGTTAGGTAAATAACAGTTCCATTATGTCCTGCCTTGTAGGCATACAATAATTAAGTCAACATGAAAAATAATCATAGGTATCACATATAAAGCAAATCTTACAAAATAAGAATTTGGTGCACGGTGACAGATTGTAGTAGGTACTAATTATTAAGAAAATCTTGGATCGTGTAGTAAGCTTTGTCAATTAAAAATGTTGTAATTTATGTTTGAATAGTGGCAGTTCCTCGGTGTTTAAAATGTCCACAGGTATCCTACTGTAAATTATAGATGCCATTCCGAAAAGACTTTTGCTCAGAAGAGCAGTTCTATGTGTGTATATCTTTTCGACTTTAGTTCACCGAATACATTTTTATTTATTTTAACAAATACCGCAACTTCATAGATGTAAGCTGATGGAAAGGTCAAAATTTTAAACTTTTTAAAATATGGTTCGCATGATTCAGGAACAAATATACCAGCAATTGCGCGAACGCATCTTTTTTGCGCTTTAAACACTGATTCTTTATTTGTGGTATATAATAGCGTATTTTAGGGTTGATGATACGTAGGCATGATAGGCAGTTAAAAGAGCTGATTGATCGACAACTTTAGACAATTTGTAAAGAGCATAGGAGTACTGGTTCAGTTTACTGCATACCGTGTCAATGTGTGTTTGCCAAGTCATATCATTATCTATCCATAGCCCTAAAAATTTTAAGCTGCTGACTTGTTCAATTACTGAACCATCATGTTGAATGTTGAAATTGTGTTTACGCTTTCGAGGGAATGTGACTTATTTAGTTTTTTCTAAATTGATGACCAGGTTGTTATTTGTCAGCCAGTTAATTATTACACTAAGGGTATTATTTACATCTGCTTCAAAAGTATCCATATTTTCACCAGTAAAAATAGCTGTGCTGTCATCAGCAAAAAGAATCATAGGGTGTTGTGTGACGTTAGGCAGATCGGCAGATGTAAATTAAGAATAAGGGCGGCCCTAGCACGCTACCTTGTGGTACACCGTATAGTACTTTTTTAGATTTAGATTGATGTTTTTGTTCTGTGCCATTTAAACAGCTGATGTTATTTATTTGTACAACCTGATATCTATCACTTAAATAAGATTCTAATAATCTATGGACATTGCCCCTTATTCCATAATTGTACAGTATATTGAGAAGTGTTTCATGGTGAACGTAGTCAAATGCTTTGGTCATGTCCATAAACATTGCAGTCACGGGAACACGTTTGTAATAGCAATGTCTTAAATAGCATGCAGTACAATTTAGAAAATAAAAACATAACACAACGCTTGTATTCCCCAAAGGGTTGGACAGAAGCGCAGTTATACTACAACAATCAACATTTAAGAAAGGGATATAAAATTGAATAAGCACTCAAAGGTTGACTGCTCCTGTAGCCAAGTTGACAATCTACAGTCTATAAAGCTAGTAGAAAACGAATCAATGTGTAAGAATGACACATCTCAACGTTAAGTCAGGTGGTCAGACCATGAGGCGTTAACGATTGTAGAAAGCACATTTATTTGACTCAAGCCAGAGCACACAACATAAACATAAAAAAAAGAAAGTAAAAAAACTTAAACTAAACAACAAAAATATAAAAAAGGAAACAATATAAAAGTAACATTGTGTATCCCACGGCTGCGCCAAATAGGACCAGTTCAGCAAAATGTCGGGCAACTAGTGCCCGACGCTGGTTTTCAACTGGACCTGTGACCGACAACGTGACGGACGTAAAGCAGTTTTATGTATATATATAATAAATAGTAACTAAATGTGTATGTGGAACAAGTACTTACTTATATAAAAAATTAAAATTGATGTGTTGTATGTGTATATTACAAATAATAAAAAATACATGTACACTAAATAAGAATAAATAAGGCTAACTTAAGGGGGGACTTGGCTAGGGGGGCTGGTAGAAAGTTCCTATTGCTTAGTGCATCATCACTGTGTCGAATAGAATAGAATAGAATATAATTTATTTGCTCAGAATGTAGGTATTTACAATAAGTTGGTTACAATAATATTATGAATCCTTGTACATTCTACCATTTTGGCATGCAAAAATTGATGCAATTTATCAACAAACATACAAAACATTGATACACAACACAACTAGAATTTATCAGCTAGAAAAGCCGAGACGGAATAGTAACATTAATTTAATAGAAGTGTAGTTAGTTTCTTTTTGAAAGTTGTTACTGATTCCTCTTTTATAGAATAAGGAATGTGGTTAAAAATAACCGGTGCCATACCAAAAATACTTTTCGTCAACAAAGCAGTCCTATACCCACCCGCGCGTAACAAGATTTGGTATTGAGATCGCAATGTTACGTTTCGGCATCTGCTTTCCGATAAATTTAAAAATAGATTTCGATTACATTTTACAAAAAGAGCAATTTCTAAAATTTAAAGGCACGGAAATGTTAACAAATTATGACTTTTAAAAATTGGAGTACAGCTGTCAGTAACTCTCAAACCAAACATTGCTCGTAGGCAGCGTTTTTGGGCCTTAAAGATACTCTCTCTTTCGGTACAATTGCCCCAATATATAATACCAAACCTAAATATAGAAACGACAAGACTATGATATGCTAGTAATACTGTTTTGATATTGACTTTTTTTTTTAGATTATAAAGTGCATACGCAGATGCG
Organism: Orthosia gracilis; assembly: GCA_947562075.1. Taxonomy (NCBI): domain Eukaryota; kingdom Metazoa; phylum Arthropoda; class Insecta; order Lepidoptera; family Noctuidae; genus Orthosia; species Orthosia gracilis. The sequence goes on from OX387267.1 coordinate 11,072,730, forward strand.
CTAAGTTTTTTACAGATTTCTTCTGCCTGTGCTTTCCATATCAGTTGACTGTCAATTAAAATTCCTAGAAATTTTGTCACATCTACTCTGTCCACATTTTGACTATTATAATTAATATTTAGATCGTTGATACGAAGTCTTTGGTAAAAATGCATTATTTTTGTTTTTTGTATGTTTATTTGCAAGTTGTTGGTATTTAGCCAATTTATTATAATTTTAATGGTGTAGTTTATATCATTTTCATAATTTTCATTATTGACGCATTTTAAGAGTGCTGTATTATCTTCGGCAAACAATACCATGGGATGGTGGATTTGGCGCGGGAGGTCGTTAATGTAATTTAAAAATAACGGAGGCCCAAGAACGCTTCCCTGGGGTACACCAAATTTAATTTCTCTATTGGAAGATACGTATTTTTTTTGTAACTTAGACTTTACGCATATTTTGTTAATTTCTGTCATCTGTTTACGACCGGATAAATATGTTTTATTTAAGTTCAGTATATTACCTCGAATGCCATAGGCGTTTAGTTTTTGAATTAGTATGTTATGGTCGAGATAGTCGAACGCTTTCGACATATCTGTGTATATAGCACATATAGACGTTTTAGTATCAACATTCGACATAATAGTATTCAACAGGTCAAAAATTGCCATGTTTATATTCCTATTTTTCCTGAACCCGTATTGCTCATGGCATAGTATATTATATTTAGTCAGGAAAGATGATATTGCTTCATGTATGAATTTTTCTATTATTTTAGAAAAAAATGGATAATAAAGCTATCGGCCTATAGTTCGACATATCATATTTACTGTTCTTTTTATGAATTGGTTTTACAATTACAGTTTTTAATTTATCAGGAAATGTTCCTGATGATATGCTAACGTTAATAATATGAGATAAAGGGCCAGCTATACTATTAGCAACAAATTTTATGACTTGAGTGGAAATCCCGTCATAACCAAAGCTTTTTTTATTTTTTAGTGATTTAATTATTCTCATTACGTCTTGAGGTGTGACTGGTGGCACAAATATTGAGTTGGGGTTATAGTCTATTTTCTTAACGTCATGCATTGGGTTATTAGGTATATTAGTTATTTGGTCTATGAAAAAATTATTAAAAGACTCTGCTATTTCTTTCGGATCCGTTATTGTTTGATTATTATGTCTTATCTGTGTAATTGGTTCCCTATTCTTTTTGCTGTTATTGATTATTTGCCATGAAGTTTTTTATTTATTCTTCGAGTTCTTGATCAAGAAATTATTTTGGGCTTTCTGGTTTAATTTAATTATTTTTTTAAATCTCTTAGAGTAACTAACAAAGGCGTTTTTATTTTCTGATGAAAGCCTTAGTCTATGTTTCCAAAGTAAATTTCGTTGCCTTTTACTGCATAATCTGATACCACGCGATAGCCACTTAATTGGTTTTTCTGATTTTATTGTCACTAGCTGTGTGCAATGCACTAGCTGCAGTGTCGTAAAACAATATTTTAAAATAATTATTAACTTAAGCCCCACTACAAAAATCGCGGTACCTATGGTACGGAACCCTCTGTATGCGAGTTTGATTCGTAGTTGACCGGTTTTTATTATAATTTACATATTTTACATACTTTCTTTTCTTTAAAAAACAAAGTTCTTAGATAAACAATTAGGTAACCGATTTAATAATCTAGAAACTTAGAACTTGAAATAACTTCCTTTTCTTCCAGACAGCTTGCAATGTTACTTCAACGCATCACAATACATTTGTACAATGCATCAACGTACTCCTAAGAAACAATACAAGTTAACTCAAACTTACGACGATGGTAAGTAGCTTTTACATGCATTCTTTCCGTACCTTCCGCAGCCTAGACGGGGTTGCCATCGTCTGATGGCGGACGCAGTGGGACCGCAGGGGAGGTCCCTATTCCCTGCGGCCGAAAAGTGGTAGGTGGCGGGGCCACTGACCTGACCCGTCACAGTGGGACCAAAGGTGCCATACGCGGCGTCGTCTGGCGCCCATGTGCTGGTTTGGTCCCTGGGGTGGTCACGGGGTGCAATGTGTTCTCGTGCGCGGGAGATGAGTTGTACACCCCAAAGAAGGGTCCGGTGAAGAACAGACGCGGTGGGTTCGCGGTGAGTGCTAACGCGTACCCGTGTTCCCGCTATAAGTGGCACAGGAGGACACCGTGAATTTTTAGTGAATTGGAGTCCCACATAACTACGCTATCTCCCCGTGGTAGCGCACTAAGCATGAGAATACCAAAAAACAAAAAAAAAAATGGTATGTTATGTATAAGAAATTTTGGATCTCTATACGGATACGGAAATAGAAACAATATAATACCGATTCCTATATTATTTCGCATTATCTGATAGTTTCGGATAGTTTCGGTATCAGAGATTTAAATTAAAAAAACATGCACGTGACGCGCGCAGCTTGCGTGTTGTCTTGGCCGGGCAGCAAAACCTGACATAACGTACCCCATTTAGACTCTGCCCCCATCCGAAATTGTCCGTTACTTTTATATCGGATTAGGTTACGGTTACGGATAGATTCTCATTTCGGATATCCAAGTTTCGGTTACAGTTACCTAGTTACCCTAACATTTACGTCATCAACATTAATTCATTGCGTGTTTTACCTAACTGAAGATTCTTTATTGAATCAAAAAAAATGCTACAAAGTTAGTCACAAGAAACTTAAAAAATATACAAAACTAAATAGAATAATTAGAAATTGTAACAACTTTAGGCAACAACACAAGTTCTTTATTAAAAATATTCCACTGTGGAAATAACATGTTGACCTAGTTAATAAATTAAACGATTACCAAATTAAATTAGAAGGCAGTAATAAAATCGATCACATTGACACACACCGCTTACAGACAGAAATTCAGATACTTGAGAAAATAAATTCAGGTTCTCTTTACAATAAATATGTAAATTCAAAATTACAAATTAAAGAACACATTTTGGCCGCAAATGAGTTAGTGAAGTGTCAGTGTAACTGCCAGACGGTCTCCGTATTTTATTTCGCATAACACACTTGGCATAATCTTCTTTAAACGAATATTTTTAAGGCATATTTTTTTTAAATATAATAATTGTTTGGCCGAATGTTTGTATGTCCGAATTTTTAATGGCTTACTTTTACGATGGCAGAATTTTATTTGGCATAATTTCACTTGGCATATTATGAAGATGGCAGAAAATAATTTGGAATAATTTTATAAGACATTTCTATAATAAAGCATTTTAACCTTAAATTAAAATTAAAATACTGTCTTATAAAGTAAATATGTTGTGGTACAAAAGTTATTGACAGAAACGAATCGATGCAAAACCGACTCCACGTAGTCTTGTCCGCCCTATCCCTAGAGTGTAGTTTAAGTCCACGTAGGCGCAGAGGGGCGAGACGGCCCGCGAGCTGAGGAGTAGGTGGTTTAATAACGCTCGCCGCCGCGGCCGAAGCTGCGATGGTAAGCGTTAAAACCATCTGCGACGATAAGGTCGCGTGGGACCGCCGGAGCCCCGCAGCGCCGGAGCCGTGACAGAATCCATGCCTGCTGGCTTTATAATCAATTTATGGTACTCGTAAGAAATACAAAATTATTCTAACTTTTCTTTTCTGTAATGTGATAGATGAGTCTTTCAATTATTATGGATATGATATGTATGCCAAAAGACGATTTTGAGTGTGAACTTTCTGCGATATGATGATTCTGCCTTTTAATGACTATCGATTTGAAATTTATAGCTAGAGATGATACTGGCTTACGCAATTTTATGAGTTTGAATGTAAGATAAAAAGAGTGTATGACAAACGATTTTCTGCGAAATGAAGTTTATGCTATCCGTTGTTATGCATAATAATATAATGACAATAAAAGTTCTGCTATAAAAGGTAGAACCGCCTCAGGACAGTGTCTTAGTACAAGACATATCTAACAACAGTAACACAGGATTTGCCACATATAGACCGGCCTGAGAGTGCTGGCTTTTCATCTATTCATAGTAATGATAGTTTTCATTCAGTTATGTTTTCAGATGGTATTGGAAGAGGTTTAGCTTATAATATTTTTTTTCAGTACGGCAGGCAAGTTGCAAAACAAAACGAATTAAATTCAACAGATTTATTACTTAATCAATCAATCAATATATTTATTGTGGATCATAGGTAGGTACATAATACAGGTCTTAAACAATTTAATTGCGATCAGCTATGTCCCACCCTTAGGGCATACAATAGTCACACATAGGAAATTGAATATAAAATATTCTTACAAACTGTTATTATTTCACATAAATTACAAAAAAGATAAAAAATAGTCAGAACGAATTAGGTAGGTACACACAGTGGGCTACTGAACGCATCATGACTGAGGGGAACTGTATTGGAGCAGTGACTTATTTATTTATTTAATACTTCATGCACACAAGTACAGAGGCGGATTTAATGCCTTAGGCATTAAACACTTGTCTGATATGAAGTCTTTTACAGAGTAGTAGCACTTGTTTACCAACAGATCGTCGTTAAGTTCAATACAATTATTTATCGCTATAAATTAGTGACAATTGTTCGATGTGGGAATCAAAAGTGAGGTAAACTCCTTAATTCGATGCCGCCGTCCGGTCGGGGTCGTGCGTCATGTCGAGCCGATTCAGCATTTCCACGCTCGTTGCCAGGCTGATGCAATATTTATGTAGAACGGTGTCATTTCCCTTGGCTTGCTTATTTCGTAAGTAACTGGTACTTAACATCTCCCTCCCAAAGATCAGCGACTATTAGAAGATTGGTTCGAGAATAGCGCTGATAATCTTGGCTGAGCGGCAGCTGTGTGATTGCTAACTTCGGCGTAGACATCGCCGCGTTCCACCTCGTCATTTGTCTGTTCTAATGTCGCTTTTAGTGAACGCCGTTTTATACGTTTGCGTAGTGCAAACACAATGCCCAGTGCGCTTGCACTTAATAGTATAAGGTATGACGGTGTGATAGTGTAGTACATGCTATAGATGGCCGATTCGTTCAGAGTCAGTGGCGTTTCCATGGATATCTCCTCCGTGGCAACATGGAGGCCGTGAAGATCTGCAGAGTTGAGTGTCAACCTTTTGGCTTCGGTGTATTGGCTGGTGACGTTACTGGATGGAATGTTCATAATCGTCATTGTTGTTTAGGGTTAGATCTGGGGTTTGCACGTCACAGCCTACTGGAATCGTGATGAGATAACGTCCTTGTATTGTGTTGTATTGAGTCCCGGTGCAGGATAACCAAACCTTTGTAGATGCAGCAAAACTTGCTTCGAAGTGTCGATCATCGGGCGCTTCTACAGCTTCCGTTCTTAATTTAGCTACGTTGTACTGGCAGGATCTGTCGATTTGCTGCGTAGTTATCAGTTGGTGGAAGCAATCGCCTTGACCCCTGTAGTGTTGATTAATCCTGTCCTCGCAGATGTAGTATTGTCTGGACTTCGGTCATTCTACCTCTATGTACATAAAATCTTTTTCGTGAATTACTAAGAAGGGATAGGAAGGCATTAACACTCTGTTATCTTTGTTAGGAACTATGGATAGTTTGTGAAGGTCATAGGTATATGGACGGACAACCGGGATCCTAAATACCACAACAAAATTTTGGCTTTTGTAGAAGTAACCTAATTAAACTATGTCAAAGTATTCTCTAAAACTAATATTCAGTACAAGTTCTCTGCCATAGAGAGCATTTAACTGTTCTTTTATCCTATTAAACATATCTTATCTAAATATACGAAAGTGTGAGCTATTGGCACGTATAAAGGCGTATAGCGTCCGTATAGTCTAGGTTACCGGAAATACTCGTAATTTTAATAACTGAACCTAACCCGTTGATAAGACTTCTTTTAGCTCGAGGGGACTGGAACAGTTCTAACTGGTCGGATAACTGCGTGATTTTGCTATGGAGATATTCAATATGCGGTTTGTATAAAGAGAGCGTTTTATTGTGGAACTGAGGTGAAATATCATCTAGCTGTTTTCTTACTAAATCTATATTACTATGAATAACATCGAAGTGCACCAGTAGGATAAATGAGTGATAATGGGAAATAACTCCTGCTTTTCCTAGCAAGAAAGGCAACATGCCTGGTCCGTTATCCAGACTATCCAACGCTATTTCTTCCGCTTGTACCAAGCTCAGGATCGGAAGAGCAATCCTGTAACAAACGGCTGCTATTAGGAACCTGTTTCAGGCGGGACTTTGCGACGGGCCCGCGTTTCTTTTTAGTGTAAATATGGATCGGTAGGTAGGCTAGTACTGTTTCGCGCGTGAATCTAGGAGCTAATTTTTGACTACTAGCCAACGGGTTCCGTACAAAGTCGTAAAAGCTGGTGGAATGCATCGGCATCTCTAGTCTCAAGTTTTCCGATGACCTCAGGTATTTATTATGTGTGTCATGAAGGAACTTGAAACGTTCTTTGAGATAAGAGGGGGTTGTAGGATTGTATAGAATACTGTAAAGCAGAAATAAATTATGAGAATCCCGGCGAAGACGTATGGGAAGCCACTTGAGCTTTGTCCGAAATTCAGAAATGTGATCATATTTGCGCAGACCAAATATAAATCTTATGCAAAGGTTTTGAAGACACTCAAGTTTATCTAGTTGTGCCTGGGTGAGATCGAGATAACTGACATCAGCATAGTCAAGGATAGGAAGCAGAAGGGTTTGTGCCAGTGCAATTTTAGTGGCAGTGGGAAGAAAATTTCGCAATCGTCTAAGGGACCTAGCAGATGCAAAAATTTTGCGGCTGAAGTCCTGTAACTGCGGACCCCAAGACAGATATCTGTCGATCCAAACCCCAAGGTTCTTAACCTTCTCACATATTGCAATAGTAGTTCCGTTTAATTGTACCAGAGGAAGTTGTGTCCAATTTACTTTTGGAATCATCCCAGAGCTGCCAACAACTATGACCTGAGTCTTCGACGGATTTACCTGAAGCCCATTTGCCGCACTCCATTCTCAAATTGTAGCCAAATCCTTATTTATTGCATTCATTGCATCAGCTAACTCTGCAAGGGCAGCTTGTTTGTAGTTTTGTAAATCGTCTGCATCAAGGTGGTAGGAGGAGAGAAGTTTTTTGGAGATTGCGTTTATAAATATTGCGAAGAGTAAAGGAGATAAAACGCCACCCTGAGGTACACCGACAGTTGTATAACACCAAGAAGAGTTAGATTCTTCTATGCATATACGTTGCCGGCGGTCATACAGATAAATACGAAACCAGTCAATCACCGTTGGAGATATGTGAAGCGAGCGAAGTATGCCAAGCAGGATATCGAAATCGACAGTATTAAATGTATTACTAAAATCTATCAAGCAAGGAACCGCCAGATGTCTTTGTTCCATGCCTAGCCGTATGTCATCCGTTACGTTCACTAAGGCAGTAGCTGTGCTGTGACCTGGACGAAATCTGGATTGAAAAGGATTCAGCAGACTATTCTGACAAAGAAAAGCACTAAGCTGATTGTGGACAAGGCGTTCAAGGACTTTGGAGAGGAAAGGCAAGATGGAGATAGGACGGTATTCGGAAAAGGAAATAGGATTCGCTTTTTGGGTAAAGGAATGATTTTGGCCTCTTTCCAAGCTGACGGAAAGACCCCATGGGATATTGAGTAGTTAAGGATATGGCAAAGGACAGGAAGGATTTCGCCGAGGACAGGGAGTATCATTTTTCGACTGACACAATCACTGCCAACTGCGTTCGAGGCAATTGACACTATGCTCTTCTTAACATCACAATCAGAGAATTGACTAAAAATAAATGGGGAATAATCCGGAGTTGGAAGGTTTGAAAGATGGATCAAAGTAGTTTCTTTCATGGTCCCATTACATGTGGACGAAGACGAGAAGTGCTGATTTAGTTGATCAAAATCAAGGTCTTTAGGAATCGATTCTTGGCGAGATTTCCCAACTCCAATGAATTTAAAAAAAATTCCAGACTTTAGCTGGGTCTCCATTTTCAACCGAGGTGTGGATATGGCGTCGTTGGGCGTCTTTACACACCTTACAACCTTTTTCAGTAGGATTGGCTATAAGGGAATTAGTCCCTCATTATTTAGTTCAATGCGGGATAATGCATCAGCGTCAGGTTTGCATTTTCCTTGCCCTTTTTTTGTTGGATTTTTTATCAGGGTTTGTTTTAATGCCATCTTTGCTAATAACAAGGCCTAGGTAAGCTGTTTCAAACTTATTCATCTGAATTTTGAAGATGGACTCATATAGCCTGTTAAACACCTTTTCTAAATTTACCATGTGTTCTTGTAATGACGAAGAAAATACAATGACGTCATCCAAGTAAACCAGGCATATAATGTTCTGTAAGTCTTTGAGAACATTGTCCATTTCTCGCTGAAAGGTGGATGGACTATTTTTCAGATCCATGGGCACCCTCAAAAATTCAAAATGGCCATGTTCTACGGTGAACGCTGTTTTTGGAATGGCTTAGGGACTCATTTCTACCTGGTAAAAACCTCTTGCTAGGTCTAAAGTGGTAAAATAGTGACAGATGCCTAATTTGTCTAAAATTTCTGCAACATTTGGTAAGGGGTACTTATCATCCAAAGTTTTATCGTTTAATATCCGGAAATCAATAACTAATCGCCATTTAGTCTCGCCTAAGGCGTCTGCCTTTTTAGGGACGACCCATAAAGGCGATCCTGATGATCCTAGCCTAGTCTGATGGTCGGATAATCTCTTGTTTCAAAATTTTACTAACTTTGTCTTGTACCTCTCGTCTATACACGAAAGGATACCGATAACTTTTGGTGTATATAGGGATTTCATCGCTAGTTTCAATTGACTGTTTGATTTTATTAGTAAAGTTAAGTTCTCTCCCTCCAGATAGAACACATCTGCGTAACGAGCACATAAATGTTCTAACTTAGCTCGTTCCTCTTTATTTAGGTGATTGATACGCAATCGAGATAGAACTTCTGTTACGCGTTGAGGCGCTTGTTCGGTGCGCGTGCACTCAGTATTATAAACCTGCGCACACACCGGGCGATCCATGGAGAAGATGACATCGCTACGATTATGAATTTCTAATATACCTCTCTGGTTCTTTACGGTAGTTAAACATTCGCTAATGTGACAGTTGGATATAATTTGTTCTGGAATGACAGCTTCTCCATCCTCAATATTAATTGGTAACTAACTTAACTAACACTTAACTAACTATTTTAGCTTAACTAACTTCGAAGAACCGGCGGGTAAAATATCTTCATATAAGTTAGCATTTCGCGAATCGTAAACTTGTATAGGGTTCAATGCATGTTTTGTTACTAGCGACTTTGTCTTAAAATCAATGGAATCTTCCCACTTATCTAGTAAGTGTGTGGAACCCTTGGTCCCCTTGTGATGGGTCAAGGTCAATGGCCCTGCCACCTACCATTTTTCGGCCGCAGGGGATAGGGAGTGCGGCCAGCGCAATAACGACACTCCTCTTCCTCTTTGGCCCTACCGCGTTCGCCATCAGACGGTGGCGACCCCGTCCAGGCCGCGGAAGGTAGGGAGAGTGGCGCACCGTAATACCGGCACCCTCTCCCGCCGCGGCCTCCAACCCTCAGCCGCTATATCGTATGGACCTAGGACGCTCCATAAGACATCGCGGCCCGCCTCAGTTGCGATGTCGCCTGTTACTAAGTGGCACCGCAACCTACTAGTTGGCCGCTACGTCATCGGCACTTTATATTTACGTTTTTAAACGATTGTTAATATATTACCGTAATTTCAGATTCCATCACTGGCACTAACTTGTTCGTCACCGCTTTAAACATGAAATTAGTAATTACACTAGAATTATTTGACAATAATACTTCAGTAAATGTAGCAAATGAAAATATTATGGGCTCTGAAAAAATTACCTTCACGGCGAAAGAGACAAGTGAGTATTGTGATGTTCTTAAGTGTTTGTGCTAAATGAATGTTTATTTTTCAACTCATCTATTCAAAAAGAAGCGCAATCAATCTTTGTCGCCGCGCTCATTCACTTCAAAACAGCGTGAAATGTCACCTTTGACTCAAAATGATCATTAACCAGAGTCTGAATTTATTAAGAATACCCAAGTGATAAATGAGTCAACGACATTTTCTGTTCTCAACAAAACAGTTACAATAAACTTCCTACATTGCGAAAACTTATCTAATATTAATATAGATTTGTAATTTGATAATGTAAATATAAATCTTCGTCTCTACTTAAAGCAACTCTAATTCATTTATCTGTTTTTTCATAGAGGGGAATGAAAAGCAGAGTGTGCCACACAGTACCAAAATTATTTAACCTCGAGCGACGTACTTCGAATCCCTCGCTTCGCTTAGGATTCTACTCTAGAATCTCTTACTTGGCTCAGGATTCTATTCTGGAATCCTTCACTTTGTTCTGGATTCAAACAATCGCTCTCGCTCTCAATACATTATTTTGGTCCCTTTTGACACAATCTACTATTCTTTATTTCTTTCTTCCTTTACTTTTATGTTTGGCGCAATTCCACTGCACGGTCATACTGAGAACGAATGCTTCGCTGGAATACCAATAAGCCGCGCAGCTATAGCCCTGGCAACACATAACCATAAAATCAAACCACAAGGATTAGAGGAAATATCACTAAATTGCCAACACTGCCTACAATTTTTTTGATTAAACTGAGGAATAAAAATGGCCGTTTGACCTGTCAAACCGCCATTTTTATTCCTCAGTTAAAACTTATCAGACTATTGAAAAATTGGGCCTTAATCTCAAGTTGTATTTTACTTCTAGACTAAAATCTTGTGTGGGTATTTCAGCGGGGATGACGATGTAAATAAAAATGCTTAACAGGGTTAACTCACCCAGTGTATTCTCATATCAAATATACAGTTACAGAAAACACAGTCTATAGAATACAGTTTATAGAGCAGCACTTATCTTAATACTTATTTAGCAAGCCTCGATCAAAGATCGACTGACTTGGATGGCATGAGCCACAGTATTTATAACCTTGTAGGTATTAATGCAAACTTATACCAACCTGACAAAAAGCAGTCCATCTTAGTTGCAAACGTAAAATATCAATTTAATTATTGCCGACACAGAAAAATCACTTGGTGTGCTCAATTAAATATAAAGATCGATCATATAATACGAATTTTGTTATATTTTTGGTAGAATAAGTGGTTATAAAATGATGCACTGTCTTAAATTTCCACTTTTATAACGATGTGCTGTATAGCTGTTTGTGGCACTAAAGCTGCTTGTCCACTTGGCGCGGAGCGGGGAATGATGAGCGAAGCCAACCAATCGAATTGAAATATAAAAATGTCCTCCGACGCGCGAGCGGTTGCAGGCTCCGCTCCTGGTTTCTCCGCTCCGCGCCAAGTGGACAGGCAGCCTTATTGTTATTTATGAACGCTTCCTGTCCTTTGTTACAGCTAAAGACTTCAATGTTACAACGCTGATGTATTCTGAAACATCGGAGCTTCAGTTTAGCTGTCAAATATATTTCAGTCTGGACAAAGTAGTATGTGAGTAGTGTGTACTTTAATACTTACCCGGGTGTCAACATACCACATCGAGTTTGATGCTTGTTTAGTGGGTTACACTAGGGATGCCCTAATAGTGACCGAATATTTGTGGCATATCTAGTAAACGCAGTGCGAGCAGATGATTAGACAGTAAACAGCTGCTCCCACCCCGCAGGACCCGTTATTTGTTTTGGTATAAAAGTCGAAGACACTCAGCGATAGTGTAGCTCTGTATCAGTGAAAGTTTTTTTTATAATCGGATGAGTAATTGCGAAGATTATCTCCTACATCCAAACTTACAAACTTTACTTCATTATTTATTTAATATGCTTTATCGTACACCATAAAATACATTAATAAAACTAAACTTAAAACTAATACACATACAATGGACTGCCTTGTTGCACTCCGATCAATATTATTATTATGGCTCTGTGACCTCTAGACATCCCGAGTCTGTCTCTTTTTGATTTTTTTATCGATTCAGTTTTTTGAAACGACCAAAAATCCATATAATTATCGATCGTGCTCACAAAATTTCACGAGATTCGTGAGAAACGCCACCTGTAGTGGAGAAAAGCTGGACATCCGGACATACGAAAGATTTTTTTCCCAAACTGAAACGGAGACGTTCGCTCGCGCTTGCTCGTTCAATTATAAATAATAAACATATTGTTACGAACTGGGGTTCAGGGATAAATTATTTAAGAAGCAGACTTCAATTAATCACACTTTATTACAAAAACACTTCTTGAACAATTCTATTACTTCGCACTATTTTCCTTTGCCAATCGCACTGTATCGCTTCTCAATCGAAAGTGTCTCACGACGAACCCTTATATAGCGCGGAAGATGTTTCTGGAACGTTCCATACGGTTCTAGATAATTCGAGAATCTTCCAGAACCAATTCGAACTCACTGTTCCCGTAGCGACTAGAAATTTCGAGAAGATGAGTTCCACTATTCGATACCAGATGGCGCCACTAGTTACTACTTAGTTCTTATACTCGTCACTAGATGGCGTTGCCTTATCTTGTAACAATATTTTTGCAGATGTACGAGTAGGCTTTATAAATACAACAGAAAATAAGATAAAAACATTTATCATAACCAAAGAAGGAAGCAATAACATACAAAACAAGACATTTAAGTCTAAAGACAATGGAACCTTACTATGTTGTCTTTACTACGTTGCTGAGAAAATTGGGGAAGAATTCGTTCTTACACGTTTTATTGTTAATAAGACTTTATTAATATACCAGGCACCAGAGTCGATCGAAAATTCCGTAAATCGATCTACCAACATTACAGGTAAGTTACTCTAATGCCTGCCCCCAAAACGTTAACTTAAAGCCTCGTAGCCACTAGGCAAGCATGCCTCACCGTCGATCACATCAAACTTACCATCAGTAGTGCTATTCTCTAAGGATACAGCCTTGAGCGCAGCGCTGCGCCAATGACAAAACTACTAGTTTCGTACTAATTTAGAAGTTTGGTGTCGGACTGCTGGTGCCACAGCGGTGCAGGTGTAATACTGCGCAGGACCAGTTGATTTTTTCTCAGAAAACTGGTACACTGGTAAACTGGTTTTGCAACATGTTATGCATCATGTCGCGCGTGAAATGTTGCCTTTTTTTCCTTATAGATAGGCTGGCGCTTGACCAGTATCTCACCAGTAGTGCTATTCTCTAAGAATAATGCCTTGAGCGCAGTGCTGCGCCAGCGACGAAGCTACTAGTTTCGTACTAGTTTTCGCTTTTCACAGCTGATGAGCGGAATCATAATGGCGTTGACATGTTATAGTATGGCCCCAAGTTTGTATTAAAAAAACTTTGTTCAGTTTCAGATAATACAGGCCAGGCGATGTCGTCTACTCAAGATCAAGACAATGATGATTACAGTTGGTTGGTATACGTGATAGTGACGATCATAGGAGTAACTATTTTGGTATTGGCTGTATTCATGATTTCAAAAAAACTCTGGTTCACAAAGTCGCAACCAGGTCAAGGAGCCGGGGATTTGGATAACCAGGTAAATTTATTATTTTTAACCGACTTTCCATTTTTTTTGTCCTATATTTTTGTCGTATATTGTCTCATTTCTGTGTTGGATAAAGATAAAAAATAGTTTATATCCCCCCTCTAAAAAGCTTGATTTATTCACTGAAAACAGTAAATAAAAAGCACCTTTAATCACTATTTTGGTTTTTGAATTTAGAAAACACCAATATATTTGACCTCCATCTCAACTCAAACTCCTTGTGCAAAGAATACTCGACATACAAACTTGTGCTTTTCGCTTAAATCTTTCTTTTTATCGTAGTCATGGTATAAAGTATAGTATGCAACTCTTGAATAAAACGGATTTATATCGAGGACCATGAATCACTCGCGTCGTTTAGGATTCTAACACTTGAATCGCTATGCTCGTGATTCAATAATCATGAATCACTCCCTACGGTCCTGATTCAGTCGTTAGAATCCTTCACTAAATCCGTCCTTTATTCACTATTTGCATAATTTACTTGAGTTAGATAATCTTTTTAACAAGTGTCATTCGAAGTCAGCGATGGCGATGGCCGAAATGAGAAAATGTTAAGGATTGATCACGTGGCATTTAATAGCGTTTGTCATTCCCATCCATTTTCGTCATTTTTTCAATCGCTATAACCACGCTTTCGATAATAGAATGTCACATATTCAAAAATAATTTCACGCCTGTTAGATTATCACTGAATATAACCCCGTCTGTGCCCAAAATGTGAATCCATACAAAACACAAAGGCTTTTTAATTTTACTCTACCAATGATTAGTTACCTAGCAACACTTTAGAGACTTCACCTGGCAATACTTTAAAGATTTTCTTTTATGACGTTTTTCTTTTTTAAGGACCTTCTTTTTTATTACAGGCAACCCAGAACCAAGTTTCATACTCCGAGCTCGACTTCGTGAACGTCGCAAATCAACCACGCAACCAAAATGAAGAGTCGCACTACGCGAATATAATTGGAGTGTTACACCCATTTTGAATTAGAGTATTGTGAAGTCAACACAAGGTGGAAGGAACATCTACACACAACCTGAATCCTAATTGCATGTGCACAACTACAAAGAATGGCGCCGCGTGCTAGAAAAATGATAATACTATTGAGTCCGTCAGTGAGATTATCAAATAATATTGGACACGTATTTTTTGCTTTATCAAATCAATAAAAGTTTACAAAGTTAAAGCGCTTCAAAGTTCAGGAGTGGGGGCTTGTGACGTCACTGAGGCAATATAAAGTGTACTAGCGGCGTGACGTCACACGATATTTCAACGCATTATATCGTCGTCACTTTATCTTTACATGTCATAAGAGTTTATATGTATTTATGTATAATCATTGGAGCCATTTGAGCTCCAAAGATTTTTAAGAAATTTAGTATGCAGGGGGTTTCTGGGACGATAAATTGATCAAGCTAGGTCTCATTTTAAGAAAACGTCGTTTTCTCTATTTTCACCCGAGCAGAGCTCGGTCGCCCAGGTACTTTTTTATTAATCTATCTGACAGACAAAAAACATTTTTTTTGTTAACTACCTATTACAAAACTACAATCACTTCAACTACGTTTTGACTGTGAGATGTTGGGGTCCTCCTAACGAATTTATTTAAATCAATTTTATTATATAATAAAATTCTATAAAAAAATAAATAATGCAAGACTTAGATAGAAATAATGATTTTACACATACATACCTAGACAGAAAAAAATAATCGAGATCATGTCGTGAATTCAAATTCATAACAAGTTAAACATTCATGTTCTTGTCACCCTGTTTAATTTATTTATTTAAGCTATTAGAACGTAAAATTAAGAACTAAAGAGGACATCGAAATATTATTTAAAATATGATAGACGTCGAGGTACTCAAAATGGAAACGGCCAAAGTAAATACATACATATAGTGAAATGATGTTTTTTTACTAACCACTTTGTAACATGAGCATTGAGCATGGCGACGGAAAAGTACACGGTGAATGGGAATCGATTGTATTGGTATGGTCATGTGATGAGGAGGGAAAAAACGCAAGTTACTAAAAAGTTTTATGTATTTATACATATGGTATAACTAAAATATAAATCTCTGTATTTAAAGTTACATATGAGCTTTAAATGCATAAATAATTATGAGAGAGTATACGGTATTTTTAACAAAAAGACAATAAACTTTTGTCTGTCTATATAATAATCTCTGGATTGACAATTTGTCGGGATTTTCATAAGGTACTCCTTTTATTTTAAAAAGAATTATGTCGTATTTAACTAAGAAAATTAAAATCCATTGTGTGTCGCGTAGACCTGCGTTTCTGACTGTCATGAGGTTAAAACTCATGGTTTTTTTTAGTTTGACGCGGCAAAAGTTTATTAAAATAATTATGAAAATAAGTGTGGATGACAAGGGAGCGCGGGTTGTATGAGGAGTAATATAAAAGAAAAGGGAGTCAGTATGAGTAATAAATAGCGGACATAATAGGATTTAACAACAGATTAGGAGATTTCTCACAGGGCATGGTAACTAAATTATTTTCCTTCAAGCTCGTTGCCTCGCCTTTATATCAGTGTTCTACATCTGACTGCGAATATGTACAATCTGCACATCATATCTTTTGGGAGTGTATTCTTTGGCAGAATTAAGGCAATATTATGTTCAGGCTACATCAGGCGTCGTGTTGTGCTATACGGACCTTGTGGAAACTAGAAAAAAAATCCGTGCGTTCAAGCGTTTTGCCATAATTATTATTGGAATCAAAAATGCTCACAATGTTAGGACCCATTAACATTTATGCTAATTTTTATCCGTGGTGCTGGGCGACTGGGCTTATTCCAGTTGTAAACAATCTTTTGTGCCGTGGGTATTTAGGAAACAATTGATTTTCTATTGTTAAACACCTGATTCAGGTTTCATCACAGTTTATGGGGCCTTGTTTGTTCTGTCTCCTGCCTGGTATGGAGGGAAATGGAAATTTGAATGTTTTCTTACTCCTCCGTTAGTCTCTTCTGATTAATTTCGTTGCGGGATCCAATACAGTTAAAGTAATTCTCCGGGAATTCATCGAGCTTCATTGCCTCGGCGCTTTTCTGGTGGTCACCACTGTTGATTCTGGCTTTTAGGAGTAGCAGTGGTTTGGGTATAGTGCGGTGGGATTGTCCCAATAAAAAAAACAGATTAGGAGAGACCTAATGTCCAGCTGTAGACATTACTCATTATATTTTGACACTCGCAAGGAAATAAATACCTATAAGTAAGGACTTACCGTTGACTTAGAATCTTGTAATTTGGCAAGAAGTCATGTCTTACAGCACAAGTAAAGAGAAAAATCGGAAAACGGGAAATTATAATTTGTAATTGTATAATTTTTTTTGCGACTATAAACATGAGCAATGTTCGATGCTGTCATAGTTTACGAACTTCAGTAATGTTACCTACTTATTTTGGTGATTGTAACTGTTTGTACGGAATATGGCGTTACGTGAGTCCGACTCACACTTGGCCGGTTTTTTTTTAAATTCGTTAAGCTACAGTCAAGCGTTACTAAAGTCACGTGCTTGTACCGGGAATCAAACGAACGTAACGGAATACCAGTACAATATAACCTGCTGATACCTAATTATCAGTAAACAGATCTTAACACCATCACCATCATCAGTTTATTGTTTTATTGTTCCCACTGCTGGGACACAGGCCGCCTCTCTGTGAGAGGAAATAAATAAATAATATAATAATGCCGTAAATAATATAATAATTGGCCGAACTTATCATAATTTGTGCTAAACACATAAAGGTAAATATACATAGTTTATTATTTAATTTCAGTAAACGAGGCACAAGGAAAAATAATAATAATTTATTTTATATGTTACCTACTATGTTTAACCTGCTAGCTCTAATAAACCACAACGTTTGTCAAGGGAAAAATATATTAAAATTATTTATTGATTTGTGTACAAATTGTAAAGAGCAATATGATGGTTCAGTGGTAACAGCCGCGATTTACCAGCCGCTTTTAGGTCGAGGGTTAGAACCCAGGCAGGCTTCTTTGTTTAAATGATTTAATCACCACTGCTCTCAAAACGGTGAAGGAAATTATTGTTAGAAAACCGGCATGTCCTAGAACCAAATATTCGAAGACGTGTGACTTTTATTTTATTACTAGCTGCTGCCTGCGACTTGGTTCACGTGTACTTTGTTTTATAAACGCCGTTTTCACCTTAGGGATAATTGACTTACATAATGTCCTACTTATGTACCTTAGATGGCAGAGGGCGTCCACAGAACTCTTCCGTCGCGATCGGTCTTTAGCTTCACGCTTCACTCGCTCCACGTCATTCCGTTTCTCAACGCTTCTGCCAACACGGTGCGACGAAATCAAAAACAAAATCAAAATTTCTTTATTCAATTATTATGCGGCACTTTTGATAGTCAAAATTTAAAATTAAAGATAATAATAATTGATTCTACCGTCCATTCGGAAATGTAGCTTGTTATGGAGAAGAACGGACAGGAAACTCCACACTTACTCTTTTAAAAAAGAAAGTGTTTTACAACAATTTGGTTATATTATTCTTGTTAGATAAATACATATATGTGAGAACGATGAAAAAAACGTGCACGTAAAAGCGTCTAGAGTAAAACAAAGAATTAAAGAATACAATAAATAGGTAATTAAAAACAGGCCGTGGCAGCTAAGTTATGACCAATCCCAACTGATGGCGCCCGTTCACGAACATGACACATGGATTGACACCACTCAGCTCAACCATCATGAAGGGAACCGAATGATCCAACACATGTGCCACTATCAGAGAGACATTAGAGAGAGCATGACACACTATCAACTGCCAGGGCAACGAACAACAAAGTACAGTAAATGGTAGATTTACTTTTAGTACATAGTACTCACATTATGTGCTCTGCAAATACTAAAAGAAATTGAGTTTATACAACACAAATACTGTCATAGAGTCTTTAGCAGGTCCAACAATACTTCAGAACTTTTCTGCCCATCACATGTTTTTATGCCCTAGTGGTTGTGGAGCAGGATTAGCATTGAGACAAGCATTTTTATCAGCGATGTAATTCCCCAACTTATAATATGCCTGCCTGCATAGTGTGCGTTTTATACAAGTTTTAAATTTCGCTTCATTCAGGTCTAGAATGTGGGGAGATATTTTATTGTAAAATTTCATACAGTACCCTATAAAAGATGACGCTACTTTAGCGGTTAAATTAATTGGTCCCTATTTCTAGTAACATAATTATGTCTGTCGCTGTTTTTACTAAAAAGATGTAAATTCTTTCTAACATACACACATCAAATCAGATAGGTTTGCAGGGCACACCAACATAGATGTTAGTAACGGGTGTATTACTTCTATTTATTAGTGTTTGCTTCATAATAATCACATTTAACTTACGCCCTGGCGCCGTAAGATCGAATCCGACTGCCGACGGCTAATGTTTTTGTATGTTTTAATAAAATATTTTACATTTGTTTCTTCAATTCATTGCTATACTATTAGCAAGTGTTATTTATATTTGAGTTAGAATATATTAATTGTCTACCCTGTAAAAATGACAAATCATATTTATGTTAGTGGTTGTTCATCGTCATAATGTTATTGACTATCGGGCTTACGTTTTTAGACATTATAGATATACACGGTGCGACGAAATCAAAAACAAAATCAAAATTTCTTTATTCAATTATTATGCGGCACTTTTGATAGTCAAAATTTAAAATTAAAGATAATAATAATTGATTCTACCGTCCATTCGGAAATGTAGCTTGTTATGGAGAAGAACGGACAGGAAACTCCACACTTACTCTTTTAAAAAAGAAAGTGTTTTACAACAATTTGGTTATATTATTCTTGTTAGATAAATACATATATGTGAGAACGATGAAAAAAACGTGCACGTAAAAGCGTCTAGAGTAAAACAAAGAATTAAAGAATACAATAAATAGGTAATTAAAAACAGGCCGTGGCAGCTAAGTTATGACCAATCCCAACTGATGGCGCCCGTTCACGAACATGACACATGGATTGACACCACTCAGCTCAACCATCATGAAGGGAACCGAATGATCCAACACATGTGCCACTATCAGAGAGACATTAGAGAGAGCATGACACACTATCAACTGCCAGGGCAACGAACAACAAAGTACAGTAAATGGTAGATTTACTTTTAGTACATAGTACTCACATTATGTGCTCTGCAAATACTAAAAGAAATTGAGTTTATACAACACAAATACTGTCATAGAGTCTTTAGCAGGTCCAACAATACTTCAGAACTTTTCTGCCCATCACATGTTTTTATGCCCTAGTGGTTGTGGAGCAGGATTAGCATTGAGACAAGCATTTTTATCAGCGATGTAATTCCCCAACTTATAATATGCCTGCCTGCATAGTGTGCGTTTTATACAAGTTTTAAATTTCGCTTCATTCAGGTCTAGAATGTGGGGAGATATTTTATTGTAAAATTTCATACAGTACCCTATAAAAGATGACGCTACTTTAGCGGTTAAATTAATTGGTCCCTATTTCTAGTAACATAATTATGTCTGTCGCTGTTTTTACTAAAAAGATGTAAATTCTTTCTAACATACACACATCAAATCAGATAGGTTTGCAGGGCACACCAACATAGATGTTAGTAACGGGTGTATTACTTCTATTTATTAGTGTTTGCTTCATAATAATCACATTTAACTTACGCCCTGGCGCCGTAAGATCGAATCCGACTGCCGACGGCTAATGTTTTTGTATGTTTTAATAAAATATTTTACATTTGTTTCTTCAATTCATTGCTATACTATTAGCAAGTGTTATTTATATTTGAGTTAGAATATATTAATTGTCTACCCTGTAAAAATGACAAATCATATTTATGTTAGTGGTTGTTCATCGTCATAATGTTATTGACTATCGGGCTTACGTTTTTAGACATTATAGCCTGCAAGTTTTGAGAAGTTCTTTTATTTGTGAATCACTTTACTATACTTAAGAGCTGAGATAATTATTTTGCGAGGGCAAAACGTTTCAATTATTGAAATTGCGAGGCGTTTAATGATATCGCCATCGGTGAGTAACAAAATGTTTTTATTATGTTTCGAAGTTTCATCATCTTCCTGCACTTGTCCCATGTTACTTGGGGTCGGCGCAACACGTTTTCTTCTTCCATACCATCCTGTCCCCGTCACGCTATCACTGACTCCCTTTTCTTTCATATCACTCCTCACACAATCCATCCATCTTTTCTTTGGCCGTCCCCTCCATCCTCTTTTAGTAACATGCGTTTCATCCCTCCTCATCAGATGACCATACCAGGACAAACGGTTTCCTTTCAACTTTTCTGCCACTTTCAAACTTTCTCTAATATACTCATTTCTCACTTTATCCATTCTTGTCACTCCGTACTTCCATCTCAACATTTTCATCTCTGCTACATGCAATCTCTTTTCATCCATCTTTATACAGCCCAACATTCTGATCCATACAGTACGACAGGTCTAATCACCAACGACGATATTTGCTAATCACGGACTTGTAGATTTTCCTCTTTAACTTTAGGGGCATCCGTGGGTCGCAAGATGTTCCAGTGAACTGTCGCCATTTCATCCATCCCGAGTTGATACGGTGCGTTACGTCTCGGTCTACTTCGCCATCCCCTTGGACAAGCAACCCTAGGTACCGGAAGTCGGAGCACATCGGTATTGGTGTTCCAGCGAGCTCTAGAGGCACGGAACTGGAGAGACCGATAAGTTCAGAAGTTTAATATGTTTAAATTATTCTCATGTTATTGACTGTTGTTTTTACATACAACAATAAACAACTTTCATTAAAACTATACGTCATTACTAAAGGGGGTCCTGACGTTAATGGGACGCACATGGATAAAACAATTAAAACTATCAATATTCGATGCACTTCACAGCCATCATTATATAACCGATCAGAATTTCTTGGCGAAATCACTGAAAAATGAATATCCAGAAGTTTTCGCTAGGAACTGGGCACATTCAAGTCGCAGATACGACTACACCTAAATGATATGACTCCAGTGTTTGTGAAGGTGTGGTCGCTGCCTCTGGCTCTGCGCGCGCGCGTCGAACAGGAACTCGATCGGTTGCAGAGGGAAGGAGTTATATACAAAGTTGATAGATCAGATTATGATACGCCGATAGTGCCTGTATTTAAATTAAATGGGGATATCCGTATTTGCGTAGACTATAAAGTGACAATCAATCCGCGATAGAAATTTGGTGATTGAAGATTTTGAAATACACGTGAATGAGTGAGTGAATATGCAATACGTCAATTTGTGCGACAACACAACAAAAGAAAACTTTTATAGATGCTTCCCGTTTCACGATTACTTTTTGGTTGCTGGAACATATTTAAATAATTTTTTAAGTCCTAAATGTACTGTGAAAGTTATATTTTGAGTCGTGTTACATGGAGGTGATCGTCGTGTGACATGAAAAGGTCAAAGGTAACATATAATGTAACAAAAGTTACATTCTGGCCACGCTGGCCGGACTAACTCCGCCCTCAAATCCGTTCTAGCTTACACACGCTCGGATACGGTACGGACTGACTAACTCTGCCCACACATCCTAATGTTTCCGTATTCAAAACATAATTTTCCATTTTCCCAGCATCGGAATAATATTTTAACTATAGCAACACCGCAATTTGGTTCCCCTAACCGGTTCATAAATAGCGCTGTTTTATAAACAGAATCGTAATTTTGTTCCAAGTTGCCATAGCATGGCCCAACCAGCCGATAACACTACACACGTCCGGATTTGGTACAGATCAGACCATATACGATGTGAAAACAAGCGGACCGAGACGGACTCAATTATAGTAGACCACTATACGTCCGGATTTGGTACGGCCAGATCACGGTTTTGTGGGCGGAGTTAGTCCGGCCGTACCAAATTCGGACGTGTGCTAGCACTATAAATGAAAACTTTTTGAACGATAAATTACTGTTTCCAGGGCATATAAGTTTCGGGTCAAACTATCAAAACCTTAACATTCAGATAATTTTAAATTAAAAAAAAAACAAATTGTGTTTAGATTGTAATTAGAATCTTATAAATTCATAAAGAAGTAGTAAAACTAGTTTTTGAAGTGTCGCTAAATGTCGTTTTATTTTTAAGTTCACTTGTTTTTTTTTTAATAAACGCGAGAAAAGATAAAATGAATGTAAATGAAAACTTTTTGAACGATAAATTAGTGTTTCCAGGGCATAAAATTGTCCGGTCGAACTGTCAAAACCTTATTGTTTATGTAATTTCAAAATAGAAAAATTCCAAATTGTGTATAGATTGTAATAAGAAACTAATAATTTCCACTTAGAAGTAGTAAAACACACAATCCATCATGGGAACTGTACATGCCAAGGTAACTGTTCTTAATTGTTTTGTAATCTTGACCCGAAACAAATTTTAGGTTATAATGTTATAAAATGATTGAAAGTTTAATCATTTGAATTTTATATAGTGTTTCACTGTTCTCTAGACTATCCTCTCTATATTTAAAGCTCAGCCGTGTTTTATCAATCATATTAATTTTTCTTGTTGAAGCTGTCAAGTAAAAATCAGTCAGAATATATAAAAATCCTTGAAGATGATTTTCATTGAATTTAATTATATTTTTCTTTCGTATAACATAGGACTTGATCGTAGAGTAACCTGACTAAGGGCTCCATGATTATAATCGAGTCATTGAGTCAGGGTAGTGAATAACCAAAGGATTATCTGTATCAGTGCTTGTCAAGCACTGCTCAAGTTGAATATTGATGGTTTTTACTTATTAATATCACAGGACGAAACTCATTGTCACGCATCCAACTTTGGGCTATCCAGCTGGCTAGAGTAAATTATTCAGTTTTGTCACTGCTTATTGCAAGCTTTTATTTAGTTCTACACGTACAGGCGTCTATAATCAAAACTTGCAAGTTAATTGAAATGAAAATTTGCACACACATTAGATTCTCATGAAAATGCATTTTTTTGTATAAAAGCTTACCTCTGGACCACCCTGAAATTGGTTGCAATCGCTGCGCAGTAGTAAATCTCATACAAAAACAGCATCAATACATGCCTTGCGCATCAGAAAGCAAAATTCAGGGCGGCCCAGAAGTTTTGTGAGAACTACACTTATTTATTTAGGACCTCCAACAATAATTTAAGAAAATTAAGTAATGATTAGTTTACTTCTTCAATTGTAGGAGACCTCAATTTGATTGTTAGGTACGCTTTTGAGACTCAATTACCTAAGTTAAACTTTAATAGTTATTTGGCTTGCTTGCTATCAAGGGCACATTATGCATGACATAGTTTTAATTTAACCTTCTATTAAAAACTAACTCTGAGTTATGTTTTTGATGCAAGTGGGCCTTTGAGTTATGTTTTATATAATAGCAAAATATAATAGAAAAATAAATTGTAACATGACATACTAAAAAAATTACTTTAATATTTTTATGTATTATAAGCAGCAGGTAAAATTTTTCAAATGACTTGAGCAGTGTTGTTTTATAAATTAAAATATACAATGTAGGCATGTGTAGCATTGTTTTCCATACCTAGATGTATGAAAATCGATGTGCGTATGTATCCCTGTGGACTCGTGACTAATGAACCTATGTTCGTCAAATCTGCTCTAGATAGCACATTGGTAAGTTTTAAATAGGTGGAAGTGAGAATTTGTTCGTGTCAAAACTGTACAATGTTCAGTTGTGTTTATGTCACAGAACAGTGCACACGTTGTTTCTCTTCAAAATTATGACCAGAACTAAGAATTCAATTTCATTAATATTATATAAACTCAAGATTATAAAAATTTTCCTCATACTATTGTTGTAAAGTTTGAATGAATGATTAAGATAAAATTTTGCATACACATTTAATTTAGATGACAATACATGGTTAGGTAAGTGACGTCATTCTAAATCCAATACGACAGAAAGCCCAAGGTGGTGGACTACAGTCGTCACAATCTAAGAAGTCCGATGACGTTTCTCATTTAACTTGCCGTGATAACTTTGTATGAAAGTTTACGAATAATCAAATTCATAATCCTAATTAATTACTATGCTGCCTATACACTATAACAACGAGTATCATTCGTAAGAATCAACTTAAGTTTATACAACGTATTTTTATAGCTGTCAAACCGGACTTCTTATATTGTGACGACTTTAGTTATTTTTTGTGCACTGTCATGATATGGGAATCAAATGAAAGAGATTGCTGAGAAGAATACGAAAGAAACTTGTTTTACAAAAACTTTTAATGAATAATTTTATTTTTCAAACTTAAATACATTTTCTCTGAAAAAGTATCAAAACAATTTATTTTAAACATTTATTTTTATTTGCCCGCTATTTAATAAAAGTAATGTTATTTTAAAAGACAGATAATGTAACTATTAAAAAATAAAAAGAACACATTTATAATTTCATTGGGAAAGAGTTTATTAATTACCTTTAAAACGCCCTCCTGTAAAATTTGTAATTTCTGAGACTGAACACTTTTAATGTGAAAAGGCGAAGTGGATTATCAACCAACTAAATTATAAAAAATATATGAAAGATGCCTTGTGGTTTTGTAATCTATGAGTGATATTCAGCTTTATATTGATAGAGTAGGTATGTATTGCCGTGGCTAACACTGATTCTTATACAGGCCGAGCAGGGAGAGAGCGTGGAGGTGGGCGGGGGGCTGTTCGAGTTCGAGGAACCGCTGGAGATGGAGGACGAGCCCATCTCCAAGCCGACCATCAAGCTCAACGGAGTGCGGGTAATCATCAATATAGTTTACTCTACTATGATTGGCTCATCATCTTCTTCATCAGCAATTTAATGTTCCCACTGGTGGGACACAGGCCTTCTCTCTGTGAGAGAGGGGATGGGCCTTAAGCCACTACGCGGACCCAGCGCGGGTTCAACACATGTCTTCGAATTTCTGGTTCTAGGACATTGCCGGTAAAATATAGGATTGGCTGCCGTGACTCAACTCAACTCAGTCAGGAAGATAGATATGCAGGCATGCGGAACGGGTTGTAAAGTACCGCAAACCTCCATTGAAAAGGGAGGATCCTCCAACCAGCAGAGTGTTGTGTCTGGTCCGGGCAATGCCCAACAGTTGTCGTCAGATGTTGTGTGTTCAAATCGCACAACAAACGCTTGCGAGATGCAGGATATTGTTTGACGTCAGGTCATTAGTTCGCATGTGTAGATGCTGATTCATAGCATTCGTTTTCCAAAAAAAACATCTATGGGCTAAAGCCTAAAGATTCGTTGTCCACATCAATTATATGTTTATATGGTCAACAGGTATACGTTCCCGAAATCGTGTATGCAGGTGTGAGTGGAATTTACTATTTGGGAGAAATCCTAGTTTGGGGAGACATATTTTGTTTTTATTTTTATCCCTGTGTGTGATAGCGATAGTTTTGTCAAAAAGTTAATTTGATTAATGATTAAATAATACATCGTAAAAACATGATTGTTGTAGTTTGGATCAGTTTCTAAAAACGATCACTGATATTGTACTGTCAGAATATATTATCCCACTGCTGGGCAAAGCTGACACCTCAGTCCTATAAACTATAAGTAGCGTCATCGCCATTTTATCTGAAAATGGAGGCTGCTGTGCTTATAATACCTTAATCTGCTTAGTAAAATTAATGATTGATTTTATGAATCACTATTAAGTTTATTAATTGTGATTAAGTTTAATAATTGTGATTAAGTTTATAAATGATGATTAAGTTTATTAATCGCAATTAAGATTATTGTATTAATCGTGATTAAATTAAACAAGTTAACTAATCGATTTAAAAAATTGTTAATGAATGCCAACACTGGATACCAATACCCTTAGTATGTCTGCAGAGTTTCACCAACTAATAAAAAAATCAATCTTTGTAACATAGATTAGGTTATTGTTTTGTAACTACTAACTTTATAATTGTTCTCTTATGCACTTGGTATGTACATTTTCTGAGGGCATTTGGTACATCTGGCCACCTGAATAACTCGGGGAGAGGAGATTATTCATCTCTTCAATTTTAGCACCCCATCCTATAGCCATAGGCTATCGAAGGCTTACCATACACTCATATTCTTATAGCAGAGGCTCTAGCCAGGGGTCACCAATTAATTTCATTTGGAAGTCCGTTTGTTAAAATAAAATGACTGTCGCTTCCATACGTAAGGTTTAAAGGCACCTTAATCCCCCCGCCGTTACATCATCGCACGTGTTTGCATTGTGTTATATTTTTTTAGATAATAAACTTAAATATTATGTAAATATAGGCACAATATCAATGAAGTCCGTAGTCGAATCGTCAGTAGTAAAGGCATAGCGTGGGATAATTGTACAAATATATAATATAAATATTTGTACAATTATCCCACCCCCGGGGCTTCGCTCCCGTCAATTGGCTACTTACCTACCTACACTACCTACCCTACCCTACCCTACCCTACCCTACCTACCCTACCCTACCCTACCTACCCTACCCTACCCTACCTATCCTTCCCTACCTACCCTACCTACCCTAACCTACCCTACCTACCCTACCCTACCTACCCTTCCTTACCTACCCTACCCTACCTACCCTACCCTACCTACCCTACCCTACCTATCCTACCCTACCTATCCTACCTACCCTACCCTACCTACCCTACCCTACCTATCCTACCCTACCTATCCTACCCTACCTATCCTACCCTACCTACCCTACCCTACCTGCCCTACCCTACCCTAGGGGTATGAAAAATAGATAGTAGCCGATTCTCAGACCTACTGAATATGCATATAAAATTTGGTAAAAATCAGTTAAGCCGTTTCGGACGAGTACGGTAACTAACATTGTGACACGAGAATTTTATATATAAGATTGAATCGATCAATATCATCAATACATTATATTTACAATAAATTTGTAGAAAACTCGTTTTTATTTATTTAATACTTCATGCACACAAGCGTACAGATGCCGATTTAATGCCTTAGGCATTTTATACCAGTCAACCTTTGGGTGATGCAGAGAAAATAGTGGTAGATTTTTGTAGGTAAATCGAAAATATTTCCAAAAAAAATAGCCAGGGTTTTAAAGGATAACCAACAGAACCCATTTCTAACATGTTTGGAATTTTTTTCTGTGTATCTGTTTGTCTGTCTATTTGTGCACGCATCAAGTAAAATGTACGAAGCCAATGTAGATAACTTTTATACATAAAATTGTGCGTAACTTGGAGTATTACTTAGTTATTGTTTCATCGCAATCGGTTCACTCTATCAAAAGATAGATGAATTTAAAGTGTCCAAGAAGTTAAATTATCACAACACATACAATTCAGAAACTCGGACAGTTGAACTCGATATTCGATAGATGGCGTTGTGCATTTGAAATCATTTTCTGAATGGCGGTGTTAAGATTCTCCGTGAAAGAATGATAACCCTAGAAAAAATTGGTAGGTAGATAAGTAGGATAGGCAGTCAGATAGCGGGAGCGAAGCCGCGGGCACAGCTAGTATATAAATACACAATGTCAAAAATGTGTGGGCAATTGGGCATATATCATGAAATGAATGTCACTTGTCTTATGTCTACCGCCTCCGGTCAATATTCCCTAAGCGAAAATTATTGAAGGAAGTGATATTTCTTATCATATGTACCTACTGTTAACAGACTCCTAGACCTACAATGTGGGTGATTATGGTGCGGCAGGTTGCATGTTAAAATCCTATAAGCCATTTATGAATAGCTGTTTGAATATTTATCATATTACCTTTTTGACAGCACGGTGATCAATGGTTGTTCCACTGTCAGTTTTGTACCGTTAGCGATTTACCTGCCGAAATTACGTTGATGTGACTGGCGGCAAATTTTACCCGTTTTTGCTTGTAATATACAGGTGTAACGGAAAGCTTCTGCCTATGGAAAAACTTTCAAACCGACTTTCAAAACAAAGCACTATTTATTTATTTATTTAGAAAACCAACAGCGTTACAAAAAGATGCTTACAAAATTTTCATATTACCTAAAGGTTAGGCCAATTATAGGTTTTCCTGAATAATCGTAATAGTGTAATAGCTTACGAACAGACAATGAAATGAGAACTAGTAAACTATTAGCGGAGTCGGCAAAATATGTTAACATAAAAAAGTCTACGTTCTAAATTAACTTAAAACTAAATTTAAAGTACATCTACCTATGCCTACTTATAGGAGTTGTTTATTTCTTAAAATCTTTACAATTTGCAATAAAACGACAAATAACATTATTTTCCAAATTCGATGTCTTTGGTACCTATTTTTTTCGACACCAACGTGTGCCGACTTGCAAAAACATATCCTTGGCGTATTTTCGTTACTATGTATTGCTAGATCTAACCAAACATACTTCGACTGATGACAATAGAGATGATGATTAATAATTATTCTTTAGTCCGTTTGATAAAAAAAATATAATTTCCATTATTTTTTAATTTGTCATTTAAACAAATAATAACGACGATACACGTATTTATTGAAATTTTCCGTGACGTCACAATTTATTACACTTTTTACACAAAAGTGACTTCAAAAACCTCCACTCCTGAACTTTTTATTGATTTGATAATCCAAATAATACGTGTCCTATAGTTTTTGATAACTTTACTAACTAACGGGCCAAATAGTTTTTTTTTTTTTTTATGGAGTCTTTCTTATTGTAAAACCTATTTTCGCGGCTCTCTTTAGATTCGGCTGGTCATGACTGATTGAGCTGACGGTGGGTTTGTGTTGTAGGCTCGAGTGGACCGCGTGCATGTGGACGGTCTGAACCGCACCAAGGACGACATCATCCGCAGCACGGTGGACGAGCTGTTCCAGGCTTCAGACTTCGAGGATGTTATACTGCGTGCGCATAAGGTATGCACGCCTCCTTAAATACGTACACAATCTCTTAATTATGTACACACACCTCATATCTATACACAATCCCTCACTTATGCACACACTCGTATGTGTATACAACCCATCACAAAGGTACACAAGCCCTTAAATATGAACACACCTGCTCCCATACCTACAGACTCCCTAACATTAAAAACACATCCCACACAAAAATGTACACAACCATATTTACTCATTGAAAAGGCTGTACAGATATTTATACACGATCGTAAACTAAACTCTATGTTCGCCTAGCATAAAGTTTAGTATCCATTAGAATGCAGTTTAACTACTAAGTGATGTTTTACAGGTGCGTCGCGCTCTGGACGCGATGGGGTGCTTCCGCGACATCGGGGTGTTCATCGACGTGTCTTCCGGCCCTGACGCCACCCCTGAGGGACTTGAGGTACAGAACATTCACATATAGAGAGACAACTGGTTTTTGAGCTAGAATTTTCATCAGTGTGCGGACAGATGTCCACTGCTGGACATAGATCTTCCCCAAGCGTCGCCACATTGACCGGTCCCGTACGTCTCGCTTCCAGCGGATTCTCGCAACAATGACCTGGTCATCGGTCCACCTAGTGGGCGGCCTTCCAACGCAACTTCTTTCGGTTCGCGGTCGCCTCTTTTGGCCCCATCGACTATCCGTTCTGCAAGCAATGTGCCCTGCCCACTGCCACTTAAGTTAGGCAATTCTTCGGGCTATGTCTCAAGCATATTCAGGCATATACTTGATACCTAGTTGAGTAGGTGCGGGTTGCTAAGAGAACAACCAGAATAAATCTAAAAAGTTTTCAAAGTCGTCTGATTTAGGGCAACCCCACAATTTCTTTTCACAAATTTGGAAATCTGAAAAATTATTCGCACTATTGTTACTACTCAGCTATCGACTTTTAACTTTTTAATATTTCTATTTTGTTCTTTTTTTATGTATTGTTGCTAAATACATTGACTCTTTTTAGGGTTCTGTACCCAAAGGGTAAAAACGGGACCCTATTACTAAGACTCCACGGTCCGTTTGTCTGTATGTCTGTCACCAAGCTGTATCTCATGAACCGTGATAGATAGACAGTTGAAATTTTCACAGATGATGTATTTCTGTTGCCGCTATAACAACAAATACTAAAAACAGAATAAAATAAATATTTAAGTGGGGCTCCCATACAACAAACGTGATATTTTTGCCGTTTTTTGCGATAATGGAGTCCCACTCGCACTTTGGCCGGTTTTGCTTTTGATACTCTGCTTTTCTACAGGTAACGTTTCAAGTACGCGAGTTGTCGCGTATCGTTGGTGGCATCAACACCACGGTCAGCGAAAATGAAGGCAATCTTGTTCTCGGTATGTATACTGTATTGTCTTACACAAAGGGTCACTTTTACTATGGCAAACAAGTCCACCGTTGAATGGTTTTCGCCCCAAAGGTGTAAATGAACCAGTGCGCCAATGAGCCTGTGCCAATACCAGGTTGCCTGGAAGAGATCGCGGATTGCGATAAGGCCGCTCATTGTATATGTATTAATTTTAAGTTTCTTCTTATAATTGTATTTTAAGGTGTACAATAAAGCATATAATAAATAAATAAATAAATGAACAACTTTCTTCAAGGAATTTATATGGCCGGTTTCCGATTTAATTATTTGAGGTTAAGAATGATTTGAGTAAAACTATATTTTAGCTTAAAAAAACTACCATAATTTGGCAATAAAGTAGGATTTTGACACGTTCCTAATCTCAAATGGGTACTTAAATCAGAAACCGGCCAATAGTCAATTCTTCGAAAACAGGTGTATCCCCCATACAAATTTTGGTCAGCGACGAAAACTTTTTATGGAAAATCAAATTTCTCTTTTGTAGAGTTCTTTGGAGAAGCTTGTTCATTTACATAGGCGGAAGCAGTTTCTTTAAATATGGTCACACCCTTTCATTACACCTTGATGAATCTCCTCAGTATCCTGGATGGCAAAACCAACTCAGATGCGTACTCTGACGAGAGAAATTTAAACCTCCTCATCACTGCGTCGAGCCATCTGAGAGCCTTTCGCCTGGGCACACGTTGCCGTGGTGTATATGGAAAACTTTGAACCGACCACAGCAAAGACAATTTCTACTAGTAGCTCTCTGAAGGTTCCAATCTTCGATGTATGTGCGGCGTCTTTATCTTGCGCCGCATGCCCTGGGGGTGACCATAAGGTCTTAAAGTAAGGTTATTTTGAGTGTGTATATGACTTGTATACATCTGTCTCTTACGCACACTCAAAATAACCTTACTCTAAGAGCTTATGATCACCCCCCAGTTGCCTGTTCTCATGAGGACCTTATGGCTGCGTCAGCCAAAAGGTTCTCAATTTAGCTAAGAATTAGTTATCCACACGATAAGAAGAAGTGACAGCTGTGTTCTGTATGTTGCAGGCGTGAAGATGCCCAACGTGCTGGGCCGAGGCGAGCGCGTGCAGGCGGAGTACAGCATGGGCTACCGCTCCTCGAGCAACTTCAGCATCGCCGCCACTAAACCGTTCCCGCAGAAGCCGCTGGTGCCAGTGTGAGTATCTTCTTTGGCGACACACTCTTAGCTGAGCGGTCGTGTTCATCATGTTGCACCAAGTCTTCGGGCTGCCATAATTCGCGTAACGATGCGACCCTATCCATCTCTGTCGACCGTGATTCTTATGCACTCTTGCAATGGACAGACTAGAGCCAAAAAAAAATCGTATTAGGTACATTTAAACATATAAGTGTTATATATTTTTGAAGTCACATCTTAAAACCTTTATTTTGATACCCCACAAGATAGGTTTGGAAGAAAACAAACTGGCCCACAATATGGCACCCAAAAGCCGCCATTTTTCTATTTTCCACTTTTAATGCAGCCAGTGACACTCGCAAGGTTCAGACGAATCGATTGACGTAAGAATAATCAAAATCGGTTTCGTTTGGTCTCTAGAAAGCCGCATAGGAACAAACAAACATCTACTTCTATACTTACCCCGAGTTTCTAAGCTCAAAATTATAGTAGAATTAATGTGACACGCGTTATCTGCTGTGATTGGTTGAATGAATTTTCAACAGCCAATCACACGTGCTTGACAATTTGTCACATTAATTCTGCGATAATTTTGAGCTGAGAAACTCGGGGTTATATTAATATAATAAAGAGGAAAGATTTTTTTTTTTGTATGTAACGAATAAACTTGAAAACTACTGGACAAAAATTCATTCACCTTCGGGAAGCTACACTATCCCCGGGTGACATAGGCTACTTTTTATCCCTGTATTCCCACGGGAACGAGAACTATGCGAGTGAAACCGCGAAGCGTCCGCTAGTATATTATATACATAGACTGATAAACTCATTACCCTCCTTCTGCAGTCGGGTAAAAATACTAAAATTATCTGTTGTGTTGTGTACATACCCCGAAGTTCGATAGATATTTACTAAGTTATGAAACTTAGAAACATTGAAGGTATTAATACCCGACTGCCGAAGGAGGGTAATGTGTTTATCAGTCTATGTATGTATGTGTGTTATATCGAGTTTGTCCGACTGAACATTTTAAGTTCAAACTATGTGTTGTCGGCAGTTTGGCGGCGTCTATATACCAACAGAATCACGAGTACCCTTGGTCCGGCTACCGGCTTCTCGATCGCGGACTACTGCTCGACATCGCCTTCAAAACCTCGCCTGCGGTAAGTCAAACCTATTTTTACCCTCACAGTGGTTAAGACCTTGCATCGCTTGCTTGAGGTCGTGGCTTCAAATCCGGGCAAGTACCAATGTAACTTTTTAACTGCCTTCAAAAGGAGGTTCTCAGTTTGACCAGCGGACTGGACAGCTCACTTCACCTATGTTATCACGTGAGATTTCTTCAGAATCGACCAGATGATGTATAAACGTCAACAAAACGAAGGGAGCATAAATATTGTAGTAGGCAGCTTTCTTTACTCTCTGCCTACACCCATGGGCAAAATGTCTGATTTTTTTTATGTATGTTACTAACAGCATATCCATTTCTGCCCAGACCCGTCACAACGTGCAGTGGGAGGGCCTGGTGCGCGACACCTCCGTGCTTAGCAAGACTACCAGCTTCAAAGTGAGGGA
The DNA here is from genome assembly GCA_947562075.1 of Orthosia gracilis. Taxonomy (NCBI): domain Eukaryota; kingdom Metazoa; phylum Arthropoda; class Insecta; order Lepidoptera; family Noctuidae; genus Orthosia; species Orthosia gracilis. Next base: position 11,106,373 of record OX387267.1, read on the forward strand.
GAGCAGCGGTGAGTTAATACAATAATCACACTTTAAAAAAATGCATAAGTTTGTGTGTGGTGTGTGTTTATGTTTGTTACTTCTTGACGCTCAAACGGCTGGACAGATCTGGATGAAATTTGGCACAGAGATAGATTATAATCTGGAATAGCCATTGGATACTTTTTATTTATATTTATTTATTTACATATACTTTATTGTACACCAAGATAAAAACATTACATACGGAAAACTTAAAATAAACACAAACATACAACAGGCGGCCTTATCGCATTCTGCGATTATTTTTCCTTTGCATTCTGCGATATCTTCCAGGCAAACCAGAATGGAGAGAGATAGCCTGGACATAACATGGGGTTTGCACTTGGTGCAATTTTAAAATTAAATAATAAGTTAAAAACATATATACATAAATACATACATATAAATATACAGGCAAGAAAACAATACAGCTCCAACAAGAATAAGATCACAGTGACAGGTAGTGACTCCTTTACCAGTCTTTTAAAGAACGGTAGTGATTGCGCGCGTTTAATTGTCACAGGCAATGCATTCCATAGACGAGCGGTCTGGACATTAAAAGTTTTGTCTAGGAAGATAGTGGAATGCATCGGCATATTAAGTTTTTATAGAGTTGAAATGTATGTGTGCTAAAATCTCTGCATCACCCTTTACAGACCATAAAACTAACTACCGACTAGTGACGGACGGGCGTTTTGGGGATCAGTCTTTATGAAACCTTGACCTATAAAAAGTGCTGGCTCTCAGCCAAAATTGAATAATTTTGAACTGTGTTAAATTTCTCATACACAGGCCCTCAAATGAAGTCCATCCTCCGGCACATAGTGGCCGTAGACCACCGCGACGAGCCGATCTTCCCGACACGCGGCTCGTGGGTGCAGTTCACGTCAGAACTAGCCGGCCTGGGTGGCGGTGTGGCCAACCTCAAGACCGAGCTGCATGCGCAGCACAACGCGACGCTCCTAGAGGATGTTGTGAGTTACCTGTCATCATCATATCAGTCGAAAGACGTCCACTGCTGAACGTAGGCCTGCCCCAAGCGTCGCAACATTGACTGGTCCTGTGTTTTTCGCATCCAGCGGATTCCCGCATCCTTCACCAGGTCAGCGGTCCACCTAATGGCAGTTCTTCCAACGCTGCGTCTTGCGGTTAGCGCAGTCTGTATAGTTCTCCCTTAATGTGCCTTTGTGTCCAGGTGTTACAATTGACCGGCGCGCTGGGCGTGCTACACGACGTGTTCGGCACGGAACTGCCCGATCACTTCTACCTGGGGGGCCCCACTACGCTGCGCGGCTTCCAACAAAGGGGCGTGGGGCCCCACAACGACGGACAGGCCACCGGCGGACGAGTGAGTTTTATAGTATAGTAGAGCTCTTAGGGTAGCACTACGGAGTTGCCCGACCATTTCGACCTGGGGGGCCCACTACGCTAGGCTTCGAACAGAAGGGCGTGGGGCTCCACAACGATGGACAGGCTACCGGCGGACGGGTGATTTATATAGTATAGTACAACTCATAGGGTAGCATTCGGAGCTGCCCGACCATTTCGACAGGGGTGGCCTCACCACGCTGCGCAGCTTCCAACAGAGGAGTGTGGGGGCCCCACAACGATGGACAGGCTACCGATGGACGGTGAGTTATATATATAGTAGAGTTTTTAGCAAAGCACTTCGGGGCTGCCCGACCACTTCTACCTGGGGGGGGCCACTACGCTGCGTGGCTTCCAACAGAGGAGCGAGGAGCCTCACAACGACGGAAAGGCCACCGGCGGACGAGTGAGCTATGTAGTATAGTAGAGCTCTTAATGTAGCTCATTTTTCATTTGAGACCAAAATTATCCAAATACCTACACAAACAAAAAGTCATGTAGGTAAATATACTTTTGGTACAAGTCGGATCAATGACTTTTTTTGTTTTCTGGCGGAGTCTTTAGAAAAAGTAGATTGTTTGAGTTTTTATTTGTTAAGCTGTCCAAAGAAGAGTATTGTATGTATTAATTTCCCCACTAGGTGTACTGGGCGGGCGGGCTGCACGTGTTCGCTCCGCTGCCGTTCCAGGGCGCACGCTCAGGTCTGGGCGCGCTGTTCCGCTCGCACCTGTTCCTCAACGCCGGCTGTCTCGCTATGCCAGGTCAGTACAATGTCTTACACGTACTTTACCCGACCGAAGATAAAACTAAAAAAAACAAAAACTTGGTTATTTGAATTTTTCACTTAAATTTTGAGGTTATGTGAAAAAAGTGAAAATACAAAAGTTGTAGATCTTTTTATCACCTACAACTTTGCCATTTACCTTTTTTCCATAGAACTTGTAGTTTTGCCGGCAATCTAGATAAACCGTTTTCTACCGTTAAAAATTCACCCCGTTGCACTTCCCGACCTCAGATCGCCCGTAAATTATTTTTCCTTTCATTTTTGTTATATTCTCCTCCTTTTCCAATGGGTTTCATCCTACTATTATTTTTTGTCACTTTTTACAATTTTCAAAGGTTTCAGCCCTGGTCTACAGAACATGACTCACTTGTTGGATTGTGCCAAGTGCATACATAATATCTGCACTTTTGAGGACTTATGAACGCTATTGATATCGCTATAAATGTGGCCACCTAAGAAGGCCCAAGAGAAAAATAAACATGTATTTATTTGCTCAAACACTTATATTGTATGCATTGCCCAAATTGACTACACTTCGACTCTGCGTCAAATTATTTGCCTTGCCCCTTTAATTTTATTTGACGTATCAACAGAGCGCACCGAGCAGCAAAAACAAAATCATGTTTATTTCCTCAAAAGTAATACTTACACATTTTGTTTATTTGGTATTATTATTTTAAACGTGTACTGCTGTGAATAACATGGTTATGTGGTTACGCTACCGAAATTGCGCAATTTCTTTGGGCAATAACGAAACCTTAAATTACTGAAAAGGAAATTTAGTGGGCTTTGAGCATGGGGTGTGTTTGTATTTGTACAGACTGTGAGCTGTGTTGATTAAATTTATGGTTATTTTATTAATGGAATGTATTTTTCTACAGAGGGCGCAGGGCTGGCGTCACTAGAAGCTCTCCGACTAGCCCGCGTTTCCTGCGGAGCTGGTATCTGTGTGCGCCTGGGCCGGGCAGCTCGCCTAGAGCTCAACTACGCCGTGCCTCTGCGAGCTCAGCAGCACGACGTACACGCCGCCGGCCTGCAGTTCGGCGTCGGCGCCAACTTCCTCTAGGCGTGAGTATCACACCATCATCATCAACAGCTTAGCAGCACGACGTGCACGCCACCGGCCTGCAGTTCGGAGTCGGCGCCAACTTCCTCTAGGCGTGAATAACCATCATCAACACCAGCTCAGCAGCACGACGTGCACGCCGCAGGCCTGCAGTTCGGAGTCGGCACCAACTTCCTCTAGGCGTGAGTATCACACCATCATCATCAACAGCTTAGCAGCACGACGTGCACGCCACCGGCCTGCAGTTCGGAGTCGGCGCCAACTTCCTCTAGGCGTGAATAACCATCATCATCACCAGCTCAGCAGCACGACTTGCACGCCGCCGGCCTGCAGTTCGAAGTCGGCGCCAACTTCCTCTAGGCGTGAGTATCACACCATCATCACCACCAGCTCAGCAGCACGACGTGCACGCCATCGGCCTGCAATTCGGAGTCGGCGCCTACTTCCTCTAGGCGTGAGTATAACACCAACATCATCACCAGCTCAGCAGCACGACGTGCACGCCATTGGCCTGCAGTTCGGAGTCGGCACCAACTTCCTCTAGGCGTGAGTATCACACCATCATCACCACCAGCATTTACAATTTGAATAGTTTATTTATAAATTTAACTGTTACTGTGGCCCGCGACATAGTTCGCATGGAAATTTAAAAAAAATACTATTACTAATAAGCTATTTTAGACTATAATCTATCTCTGCGCCAAATGTTTCATCCAGATCCGTTCAGCCGTTCTCTCGTGATTGAGCAACAAACATCCATCCATCCAAACATTCGCTATTATATGTAACTAGCTTCTGCCAGCGGCTACGCCCGCGTGAAAGTCGAAATTAATCCCCAAAGAACATGTTACCGGGATAAAAAGTCCTATGTACTATTCCTGACTATAATCTATCTCTGTGCCAAATTTCATCCAGATCCGTCCAACCATTTGCGTGTGAAGAACTAACAAACACACTCACAAACTTTCGTTTTTATAATATTACTGTGATAAGTATTATTAGTGAGATAGGCACACCAACGACTTATTTACAAATTAATTTTAAAAAGCAACATTGAGAAAAGTACGTGTGTATATAAGTCATTAACAGGTATGCATTCAATTCAGAATAAGTCATATCATATATATTTTTTATATAAAACAAAGTTGGGTTAGTCACACAATTCATAACTTGAGAACGGCTGGACCGGTTCACATGATCTTTAATTTGGTGGCTTTATCTCCGCCCCTAATAACAGAATAACTATTTAAACATCAAGAAAAGTAACGAAAAAATTAATTGAGAAAATTAATTTACCTATAATATATTTTGCGAACTCAGCGCCAACTCTGATACATGACAGAATTAGTAATCCTACAAATATTTGAAATGCGATAGTTGGGTGAATGGATGGATATATAAATTATAGTCCTATGTGTTACTCTGATGTAAGTGTCAGCTTTATTATTGTAAAATTTCTTCAAAATCCGTTGATATTTATCTAAAAAAAAGGATATGGGTCAGCATACTTTGAAGTTTCGATAGCCAATTTGATTTGGCCTTGTGCAAGTACAGAAACATTCTTGAAAACATGTTAATTTACAGTCGTATGTAACAACAAAAAAAATACTTGTAAAATTCGCAAAAAAAAACTTTGAAATTATTATAATAAGATACTCAAGGTTTTTTGGGCTTATTGTAATAATCAACTCATGTTTAAACAATAGTGTTGTAAAAAAAATAACGTACTTCCTACTAATTTTATAGATGTGATATTCTGTACGTTTGTACGTTGGTAATCAGCCTAGATTACGACATAGAATACGTTCCAATGAGATAAATATCTTAAAAATCACGCAAGCGAAGTCGCTGGCAAAAAGTAGTCCTAACTAATATTATTATCTGCGAATGTGAGTTTGTTTGTTACGCTTTCACTCCTTGATGTCTGCACGGATTTGGCATAAGGATAGCCCAGAACTCGGATTAGGAGATAAGATACTTTTTATCCCGTTATAATGTTCCCTTGGTATAAAAACACTTGAAACGTGGGCGAAGCCGCGGGCAGAGACCGTTCAAATGTCGTTATGTAGCCGATAATCGTTACAAACATACATAATTATATTCTTAGATCCTTGTTGGACTTTTACATGCCAATTATATCCAGTACTAGCTTTTACCCGCGGCTTCGCTCACAGTGAAGATTTTTTTTTTTTTTTTACTAAAAAGTATCCTATGTTACTTCTAATACCTCCAAGAATATATGTCCAAAGTTTCATGATGATCGGTTCAGTAGTTTTTTCATGAAAGCGTAACAAACAAACTTAGATTCACATTTATAATATAAGTATGTTTTTATTTTTTTAATAAAAGCTTGTCTATGTTACTTCTTATACCTCCAAGAATATATGTACAAAGTTTCATGATGATCGGTTCAGTAGTTTTTGCGTGAAAGCGTAACAAACAAACTGAACGCTCAAAAGGACATCATACTAACATTATAAATGTGAATGTATCACATTTATAATGTTAGTATGATGTCCTTTTAAGTGAAGTCGCTAAAACAGTTTTTACTTTATTTATAAATGTTTGCATATTATGTTACTTTTTACTTACTTTGCATGACTACTAAACTTTTTTTTTGCATTTTGTTCACAGCTATGAAAAACGGAGTTACCTCGAGTTATAGAAGTATTTTGTGGAGATTGTAAATATAGTAGCCAGTGAAGTTAATAGTTTCATATAATTTATTGTTTGTTCCCAATAAACTGACTAGCACTGCGCGGAAACTGCCATTCAAAGTTACTAATGACTGAAAACACATGAAAAATATATTGTTTATTTAATAAATAATAATTATAATTGATATAATAATTATTAACAATTTAATTTGTTGAAATATTATTTTATTTGGAAGACTATGGCTATACATTTATATGCGATAGGTACCTTTGCCCAACAGTGGGACAATATAGGTGAAATAATAAAAAATATTGTATTTTATATTTTCATACATACACGCCTTTTTCCCTTTTTATACACGGTCCTCACCAACACATTCGTTTACTGATGAAAAATAACTTGTTACAAATGGTGTATCTAAAATCTAAATAACTATTGTTAAATAACTATTGTTAAATAACTATATGCATGACTTATTCAACGAAGACACAACGGCATCCATCATTGATGCGTATGCGCATTCAACTGAAAAGGCCACAATAAAGTAAATTTTCGATGTTTACCAAAAATCGCGTTTGTATTGTTTAAAAAGCGGCTTAATGTGCAAAATCGAAGATTGCTTATTTTGCTTTTAAATTGCATTTTTCAAAAAGCAACTTTATATGTGTTGGTCTCAAGTTTAATTTTGTGATGTTTGTCTTACGTTTTTATAATGAATATAAACGTGCATGCAAAATTCAGTTGCAAGATTTGACTACACATACTACAAAGCAAGTTGAGTCAAATATTCTGTCGAGTTATGCGAGCAAAAATTAAGAGAACATCTAAATTCGAATACTTATGTAAAAAAATATTTTTTTACATGACTCCACAAATTGTAGAGAACAGCAGATAATTTTTAAGAGAGAAATTCAAATCGTGATGAATTAAATCATGTTGTATCAAAACAAAAAGTTAAAAAGTCATAATTATTGCGAAGTATCGTCTAACAAGGCAACTGAATGGTATTTTCCTGCGCAACCAGTTCGCCCGGCAATAAAAGTGTTTAGTCTGGTACAACTGTTATTATACGCCTTTTATTTATCTACCTTTTTCATTTTCTTAAGTGGTGGCAGTGCAGAACAGTAGTGGCCCAGTGGTATTGGCCGCGACTTACAAGTTGCAGGTCGTGGGTTCGAACCCAAGCAGGCGCTTTACTTTGTGTAAATTATTTCATCACCACTGCTCTCAAAACGGTAAAGGAAAACATCGTGAGGAAATCGGGATGTCCTAGAACAAAAAATACGAAGTCATGTGACATCCACAAACCCGTTCTGGGCTCGCGTGGTGGATGCCCTCTCACAGAGAGGAAGCCATGTCCGTGACTACCGCCGGACCTCGACGCCAATCGCTTCCATATTTGGTAAATAATTACTACTTAATTGGTACCAATTGGTACTCGAACAACAAAATTGAGTACTAGTTATGAATTTTGGGTACTAATTTTATATTGCAGGGTAGTAATTTTCTATATAGGTTTGAGGAATGTAACAGGCTCCACAAACTTGGAACCAACAAATTCGTGCTCCTGCTGAACGAGCAGGCGACAGTTATCATCGTTGATTTCTCGGTAAATACAAATGTTTCAGTTCTGTTTTTTTACGAAATGAATCGATTTATGGGTAGTAAATATTTGTATACTTAAAATTGCTGTAGCATGCCACCTTTTTCAGCGCTCATGGTGGTCCTGCTGAATTCAAAATTCAAAAAATTCAAAATTGTTTATTTCTTAACCAAGCCAAAATAACAAGTTATGATTGGAGCCTCTTTTTAGGCAAAAAATGCCTGTATTAAGAGACTCCTCTCTTCCATAACAGGACAATTTTACAAAACAGAACAGAAAAGATTAACATTATTCACGTGATTGTGTATTCATGTATGGGAATGGTTTGAGTGTGTTTTTGTGTGTGTGTGGATGTGCGTGTGTGTGGATGTGCGTGTGTGTGGATGTGCGTGTGTGTGGATGTGCGTGTGTGTGGATGGAGCGTGACTACCGCAGGACCATCTTCAAAGTCGATTTTCTCGAAAACTACTAAGGTACCTAACAATTTTGTTGTTCGAGTACCAATTGACTAGTAATTATTTACCAAACATGGAAACGATTGGCGTCGGGCCCGGCGGTAGTCACGAACATGAGAGAGCCTATGTCCCAGCAGTGGGAATATTAAACGGCTAATGATGATGTGATGGCGTGCCATCTTACAGCCATTGGATATCGTGAAACTTATGGCCAGCGTTTGGAGTGAAAACCTTTTAACAAGTAAAATTAAATCCCCCGACATTTTTATTTCATGCTATATAATTTATCTAATAGTAGACACGCTTCGATAGAATCTATTGAAGACGTAATTATGACACGATATCTTGCGAAAACACCCCGATTCAAACAATAAAACTCCTTTAACTTTAGAAGGGCTAAAGCCATTTTCATCAAACAGAAGGCTCGATAAAGAAGTCACCTTTCAAACGAAAAAACCGAAATCAAAATCGGTTCAACTTTTTAGAAGCTATGATGTCATAAACAGATACATAAACACGCAGATACACATCTAACTTATAACACCCCTCTTTTAAACTAATTGAATGCCTAATTTGGCAGGTAACAGATCTAAAATAGAGTTTGTAAATGGTCAACTTCAAGAACTGGCTCGTTGGTGTAGTGGTCGAAAGCGCTACTGCTGAGCATGAGTCCTGGTTTCAATTACTAGGTCAAACAAAGTGTTCTTGGGTGTTTTACCAAATTCAAAAAAGGACGAGGTTCTCAAGTCATCAAAATCATTTTTTATTATGTATGTACACCGATTACTCGAAGATACCTGAACCGATTTGGAAAATTCTTCTTTTTGTTTGAAAGGGTATACTTTCCAGGTCCCATGATCATCAGATCAGATTCTGGAAAATCGAGAGAACTCTTCAAATTTGATATGCATACATTTAGCGATTTTGGTATATTCAATAACATGGCAAGCATTTGCATTCAGAAAGTATCATTTGGTGAAGTGGAACAGATGAAGAAGACCAGACATGGCCACTGGGACTTCTCAATGATAAATTTAATTTGGGTATGAGATAGCTCGAATAGTTAAATGACTGTACTGCAGCAAATTTAAATAAATGGTTCTAATGGAAATGGTACCATCGAATCGAACTGATCTGATGATGAAGCAGCAAGGTAGGCACTGGAACTCCGTAACAAAACAACGTATCTCAGTCGTGTTTAGGCGTGTTGAAATTTTTATGAGAAACGTCTAGCGGTGAATAAAGTCTGCTGCCTCATAAATTTATTTAACAATTATTATTAACTAGCTTTGCCCGCGGCTTAGCTCCCGTTAACTGCCTATCCTACCCTACTTACCTAGACATAACTACCTTACTTACCTTTCTACCTACCTAGATCGAGCGTTCACTGCACAGAATACACTGGAGTATGGGGAGAAGAATATCGACTTCAAAAAAAAAAGTAAGGACAGATTTGCTGCGCGCCTTACAGAACGACAAACATAAAAAGAAAGTAATTTTTCACTTTGCTGTGTTTTTATTTGGAAATTGGTGGTTTGTTTTTGAGTTCTTTAGTAAACCTATCCCAGTGGCGTAGCGTGCCTTGGCGGGGCCCCGTATAAAAATTGTTTGGGGGCCCTTAAGAAGGGTAAAGATTTCTCACAAAAGATTTTTTATTAATTTTTGCTTACGCACGTTGGGGGCCCCCGTGGCCCGGGGGCCTCGTATAATTGATACGGCAGATACGGCGGTAGCTACGCCCCTGACCTATCCATAGCTGGGACTCGAACTCGCAAGTAGTAAGCCACCACGTTTATCATTAGGCTATTTAAACGAACAATAGCGGCAGAAAAATTACGAACTACATTGCACGCACGTCAACGTCATTATTGACATTAGTAGTATGATTAGAGACCTAAAATCTCATACAACGTATTTGTTTAGTCTCATGCATAAAGGTCCCGAATTATTATTTTTACTAGCCACACTTGAAAGTATGTCACCGTTGATTCGACATAGAGAGAGAGAATTAACCCCCTGGTTCGCTGCGTCCCCGCACGGGGGCGCGGCGGGCGGGTGTTAGGGACCCTAACTACCTACCAACTCTTTTTTCTATTGTCATTCTTCCGCGGAAAATCTTAACACCGCCATTCAGAAAATGACGGGCAATGCACAACGCCATCTATCGAATATGGAGTCAACAGTCCGTGTATCTGAATTGCGTATGTTGCGATATTTTACATCTTGAACACTAAAATTTAAATTCATCTAACTTTTGTTTGAGTGAACCGCTTGCTATGAAACAAAAACTAAGTAATACTTCAAGTTACGCACAATTATCTATAGTATAAAATTCTCGTGTCACAGTTTTCGTTGCCATACTCCTCCGAAACGGCTTGACCGATTTTGATGAAATTTTTTGTGCTTATCCGGTATCTATAAGAATCGGCCAACATCTATTTTTCATCCCCCTAAATGTTAGGGGTAGTCCACCCCAAAATTTTTTATTTTATTTTTTAGACAAAATTTTTAATTTCTATTTTTTTATGATACAACATACAAAAATACATACAATCCTCAATTTTCACCCTTCTACGATCAACCCTTATTTTTTAATAGCCATTTTAGTAATTTAATCATTTTTCGCGAGGGGGATCGCGAGAGACTAGGTAGGGTAGGTAGGGTTGGTAGGGTTGGTATGGTTGGTAGGGTTGGTAGGGTTGGTAGGGTAGGTAGGGTAGCTAGCGTCTTTTTATGGCAAAACAAAGTTTGGCGGGTCAGCTAGTTATGTATAAAAGTTATTTACATTGGTATCACAGATTTTACGTGATGCGTGCACAAATAAACAGACAAACAAATAAAAATTCCAAAAATGCTGGAAATGGGTTCTGTTGGTTCTTCTTTAACACCCTGGCTATTTTTTTGGAAATATTTTCGATGTAAAAAAATGACTTTTCTACACATTTATTATAGGTGGGATTGATGATGATATTCACACTAACAATAAACAGACATGAAGAAGGAACAAAAAATAGGTACAAAGGTGATGTTTATTTCTACAGAAATCTCTCTTCTCAGACTGTATGTTTGCGTAAGTTGACAAAATGTACTAAACAGCTGATTTATTCACAATATCAGGATTAGTCCCACAGACATAAATCTAACTAGATAATGCAATTCCCTCCATCTCTATGAAAACCAAGCGTGCCACATTATCACACACAATTAAAAACAAATTTACTTACCAATGAAAGAAAACATTTCCAATGCCTCGGCCAACTTTTTCTGTGCATTCTTTACATCTCAATAATTAGGCGTTTTTCTAGATTTCGGTGGATAGCCGGTGTCGCTAATGCTAAATGAAAAGCTCTAAGTACGATCATTGATCGTACTTTTACTCCGTTTTTTGACACGCGAAGTACATACAATTGCTTCATCTAGTTAGATTTATATCTGTGGTTGGTCTAATAGTAAACATTGTTCTTATTGATGACTAGAATTACATCTTTTCAGTATCTCCGTTTATTCTGTAACACCTTATACTATCGCGCATGACATAACAATCAACACACAACAGTACAATTTTATTCTACTTAACAACTTACTTAGAACCGCACTGATAAATTTTGCGACAGACCATGTGACCGTGCACTTCGCGCGTGGCTTCCGAATCGCGACGACATAGCACGGTCCGGAAGGTTTCGATAGGAATCTATTTTATAGGACCAGTACCGATTGGACCACTACCTAACGAGAGTTACAAATACGGTGCGGTACTGGCACAGTTAATTATAATATACTCTCAAGTCTTTTACTACAGGAATAGGTAGAAAATATAGAAAGCAAATTGCATTCTTTTACATTTAATATTCGTCGGATATTACACCAATTGTATGTGAAATATTGCGGTACTTAACCATAGGATCTAAGTCTGTATAGATGATCTACAAGTACTTATGTGCAGAAGTTTCAAAAAGTGCAATAAAAATAATTACCTACCTAAGTGAAAGTCAACGAAATAAACTCCAAGGAAAATAGTGCTAAACAGGAAGATTTCGGAGTTGTTTGTAAGACTTGAAGACATCTATAAGTATACATAATTCTGCAGTATATACATAGGTAAGTACAGTACCAAGCCATACATATGGCATATAACTACCCTTTTCTGAACTCATCGTCAATCGGTCCCTCATTATTGGGGATCGTGGTCACTGAATCCCTTTAAGCGGACAGTTTGCATCCATCGGCTCCGGTCCAAAGTTACGATCACCAACTGTTATAATTTGCTTGAGGACATAGCTTCTTTCACTTGGCTAGATCATCGTGTTGGTAACCGGCCTCTTACCCACGCGTGGTTCTCGTACCTGAACTTAAAGAGGTAAAATTGATTGTTTGTTTGTAAGTAGTAATCTCTGAAAATATATAATATCCTTCTTTCACTGAATGTAATACCTATTCTTATTAGAAGATCTTCATGAGTGTTCATTATTGAATAAAACAAGTAGAATCCACACATTCTTCCAACCCAGGTCATCTCTCAGTTACCACAAATAATAATCAATTCCTATAAAGCCAGGTACACAATGTTCTATTCAGCTGGTTCTAAATTTATTATTTATAACACTTTTATGAAACTACACTATCGCTGACCGTTTTTGCTGTTTATCTCGAAAAAATGTACGATTCCTGTGGAACACGTCAAGGGAATGAATCCGCGGGGATAAGCTTGCTATCTAATAGACGCGTTGTGAAGTTTTGTGGTAAGCCTTTTTATACGTCACTTTCGTGATACATGAGCTAATTCATCACTAATTAGATTTTTCACAAATCTAATTAGTGATGAAAGTGGTGAAAATGGTTAAACCTATTAGAAATGGAGTGCGGGATTATTGCTAGAGCGAGCATAGAGAATGTAGCTGTTTGTACGGAACCCTCAGTGCGCGATTCCAACTCGCACTTAGCCAGTTTTTGAATAATGTCCAGTTATAATATCCAATTTCTAATATAATAACTCCCGCACTCCACTTTTAATAGGTTATACCGTTCCTCATTTTCGATTTGTGAAAAACAATATACAGCGTAAGCAATCTCACAGCTAAAGCACCACGAAAATGACAGATGTAAAAGCATACCACATAAAAAACTTTTTGAGGATACCAATTATGAGTTCTGCGTAGTTATAATAGCCAGACTCTAAATCTGTAGATTAGATATAAACTGGTTGTCACTAACTCCTCGTATAGTATAAGGGTGGTAGTTCTAGCAAAAGTTCAGTTTTTAGAACTCATCTCTGTCACTCAATACTTGACGATATTATCAGTAAACTACTGGTGGCCTGCCTCTGTTTGCCGGAACCAAAATACTTATGGCCTACAACTATCTGGAATAATATACCTACCTTTTAAATGATGAAAGAATTTTTCAAATAGGTGTGGGTAGTGGTTCTAGATATTACCTTACACGTCTGTACAAACTCACAAAATTCGGGCTCTCTCTTTATAATATTAATTACTAGCTTCTGTCAGCGGCTTCGCCCGCGTGAATGTCGAAAATTATCCCAAGGGAACATATTCCCGGGATAAAAAGTATACTATGTGCTATGCCAGACTATACTCTATCCCTGTGCCAAATTTCATCCAGTGCCTTACAGCAGTTTGAGCGTGACGAAGTATTAACAAAAAATCAAACATACTCACAAACTTTCGCCTTTGTAATATTAGTGTGAAGTGTGATAGTAAGATGATTAAACAGCCCCCGTACCATGAGCTCTTAGAACAAGGTTATTTTCATTGTGCATAAGGGACATATTTATACAAGTCTATCAACATCTGTGCCTTACTCACAAGGGATTATATCCTTGCTCTCAGAGCTCATAGTAGAGCCCCAGATTAAAATTTCTGGTTTTTCGTAAATCTATGATAGAACGTGACTGCTAACTGGTAGTAATCAATAATGTATTCTAAAGTCTGGAAAACGTTATTGAGTATTTATATCAAGAATCGCGGTCTACTGGCCAGAAATACCTAAGTTGTTGGTGGATCACAGCGTGGTTTTACACCCGAAATTAGTAATCACAGCCCCCCTGCCGGCCCCGGGTCGAAGACACCCATATGGATCAATCAACTCGGTCTATCGCAGTCCACTGCTAGAAATAGCTGCTCCAAAACAACTGAGGCCGTAGACAAGACATTCTATCATGTAAAGCGACGCGATCACGCGATATCACCTGGAAAACAAACCTTTTTAACAAAAAAATAACCGTCGAAATAACGAACAGGCGGCGCCAAACAAACTATCAACGAAGATTTAGGTAATTAATTTGCATGTTTGTTTGTTTGTACCCAACTCAAAATGCTAAACTAAAAGATTTTTTGAAAAGATTATGAGATTGACAAGCGCTCTCGAAATGACACGTTATCAATCCATTACATTTGACATTTCGACTATCGCCATCGCTGACATCGAATGACACTTGTTTAGAACCACTGGGTCGCCTACCACATCCAGTCTGCCCCAAGGTATCAATAGACTGTCAAGGTCGTCGGTCCCGTAAAGAATGACGAAACGAATAAAAAGTTCTAAGCAGGCAATTTTTCATAAGCCTTAAAGCTTCCGGAAACTGAAACAGGTAGTATTTTGACAAATGCTTTCACGCCTATTTTATTCATAGACATTATTTTTAAGAATATTTTGAAGGTTGTGTGTATAAAAAGTTGGTATTTATAGACACGCGTTTTTTTTTTTGCGAGCGCCGCACTACCGCAATCAAAATTCGAATGGGGTCAAAGAATTTGACTTACCTCAATTTGATGACACGGTTGGCGGTTGGTTGGGTTGGTTTTAGTGATCAGCTGCTGCGCTACGTGTCGCGGGTTCGATTTCCGCACGAAACAATTCACAGATATAAATCGAACTAGATGACGCGATTGTATGTACTTCGCGTGTCAAAAAACGGAGTAAAATTACATCAATGATCGTAATTTGAGCTTTTCATTCAGCATTATCGGCACCGGAAACCCACCAAAATCTAGAAAAATGCATTTTTATGCCATATTGAGCTGTAAAGAAAGTATAGAATAAAAAAAGTTAATTCGAAAAATCTAAAAACCCGACTGCTTGAAAAGCGAACTAAAAAGACGTAAACAAGAAGAAAATCACGCTGTGCAGTGGGAGGATACATATTCGCGATCTGACTGACCAAAACCAGATGTATCTTCCGACTGCACAACCTATAATATACCTAGAAGCAAACGATATCCTTAGTGACCGCCAATATGGCTTTCACCGAAATTGGTCTACTGGAGATCTCCTAGCGTATGCCATTCACATCTAGAGTAAGGCCATCGAGAGGCACGGGGAAGCGCTTGCCGTCTCGACATCTCGAAGGCTTTTGATAGGGTCTGGCATGAAAGCCTTATTGGTAAGCTTCCTTCATTCGGTTTGCCCGGTGGTCTGTGTGATTGATCGACTCTCTGAGAGATCGGTCCATTCGAGTGGTTATCGATGGCTGCTCTTCGGACCAATTGGATATCAATGCCGGGGTCCCTCAGGGGCCGGAACTCTCAGCAACTTTATTCTTACTGCACATTAACAATCTGCTAAAACCCGGCACCTTTGGGTATGCTGACGACAGCACTGTTGCTGAGAGATACTAGTCCAACGATCGTGCTACCGGGCCTCAGATCCAGTCTCCGGGAGGCCATGGTGGAGCGCTTGAACCTGTCCTTGCAGGCAGTTTCCGAATGGGGCGATGCCAATCTGGTCAGGTTTAATGCTGCTAAAACCCAAGCGTGTGTTTTCCCCCTAAAAAGAGCCAATTTCACCCAGCTCCAACTTTCCGAGATGCGACCGTGGCAATAACTGACCATCTTGAGCTTCTTGGCGTTACGTTGACATCGACTCTCAATTTTGGCCCATACATTGAGGCAAAGGCTCAGCTGGCTGCCAAAAAGCTAGGGATCCTTGCAAAGGCTAGAATGTTCTTCACGTCAGAACAGCTGCTCAGCTTGTATCAAGCGCAAGTTCGATCATGTATGGAGTACTGATCTCATCTCTGGGATGGATCTGCCAAATACCAACTTGATGCACTCCAAAAGCGGGCCAAGAGGCTCATCGGCGATGAGGCACTGGTTAAGTCAAAGCTCCAGAGCCTTGAACACCGTCGCCGAGTTGCCAGCTTGTCGGTTTTTTATCGGGGAGTGTGCGATGGAATTGCATGATCTAATTCCGCCCAGCCCGTTCCATCATCGGACTACCAGACGAACGGCGATGCGCCATCGGTACATGGTGGACATCCCACCTATACGCACTAAACGTTTTGAGAATACTTTTATTATGCGTACAGCTAAGGAGTGGAATTCCCTGCCGGAATCTATGTTTCCCGATTGCTACAGTCTAGGGGTCTTTAAGTCAAGAGTGAATAGGTTACTTCTAGGCAAGCGTGCTTCACCGTCGACCACATCATCGCTTACCATCAGGTGAGATAGTGATCAAGCGCGATCCTATAGATTAGAATAGAATAGAATAGAAAATCTTTATTTCGGACGCAAATATCCATAGGGTGTTAGTAACATATAAAAACTTATTACCTAGTGTTAGAGACATATAAAAACTTATTACCTAATGTTAGTAGCATAGCTAAAACTTAATACTTAGTGTTAGTAACCATCAACCTCCGCTCAAACTGCTGCACAATCGGAGAGCCGAAGCTCTCAGCTACAGTTTTCAGGATGACGTTTGACGTTTGTACAACAAACAAAAAAAACTTACAAGTACAGATATTTGTTCCGACCTGGTTGTTTGTGATGTGAATTTAATATGTATGTAATTGCACCCACGATACAGGAGAAATTCCAAGAGTGGGGAAAGTTAAAAAAAAATCTCATCGTAATTTTATTAGCTAAGTACTAGCTTCTGCCAGCGGCTTCGCCCGCGTGAAATTGTTTTCTTATCCCAAGGGAACATTATACCGGGATGAAAAGAAGCCTATGTCCTATTACAGACTATAATCTATCTCCTTGCCAAATTTCATCCAGATCCGTTCAGCCGTTCTGGTGTGATTGAGTAACAAACATACATCCACACACACCCATCCAAACTTTCACATTTATAATAATAAGGCCCGATTTTTCATTACTCAGATAGCTTTTAACTAAGGAATTAAAGTGGCGGCTTGACAGCTTTTGTATAGAAAATATATCAAACGGCCATTTTTATTCCTTAGTTTTAACTAAAGTTATTAGAGTATTAAAAAATCGGCTCTAAGTAAGACTACTTCCCCTAACATAAAAGACGGATACTGATTGTGTAGCTGGGGAGTTTGTTAAGCCACATCTTCTTCACAGCTGAAACAATAGGAAGTACCAACTTAGTTAATGGCTCTTTTGTAATGAAAAATGGCAGGTGCCCATACATTGTTTTAGCTGAGATTAAATTCCTACGATATTAAATGAAAAATATCTGGTTTACTCAGGGTGATGTTCTGGATTAGTTTGTGCAAGAATTTTTGTTCGAGAATGTCGAGAATAATAGACATTCAGTCATAAACTTTTGTAGGTTATGTCTGGATAACTTTAAATAATATCAAATAATCAAATACCTTTTTAATTATTATGATTTTTTTTTATCCGTTTTGAACCAGCTCAATTATACTTTAAAAAACGTAGACCATTAATAGAATTTCTTTCGTATAAAACTCACTTTCAGACGCTCAAATTTAAGTCAGCTAAGATTTCGCCATTGTTCTTTAAACGTTTAAAATATTCTGATCCTCAGCCTAATTTGAATAAATGACTTTTAATTATTACCTGGGACCGAACTATAACGTCAACGCCATTATGATTTCTGAAAACTCTTCGTCTTGGGGGTCACCATAAGCTCTTAGAGCAAGATTAATTGCATTATGCGTAAGGGGCGGATGTATAATTTTCGCCCAACTTCTTGGCCACCCTGAAGTTGGCTACAATGGCTGCGCAGAGATAAATCTCATACAAAAACTGCACCGTCGTGTCTTGCGCATCGGAAAGCCATCTTTAGGGCGGCTCAGAAGTATGGCGAGAACTTTAGGAAGGTAGGATAGGGTAGGGTAGGTAGGGCAGTTGATGGGAGCGAAGCCGCGGGGGACAGTTAGTATAAATATATGGCTTGTAAACATATATCCCCTTTTTCACAGCCGCAGAATATTACTCATATTTTCACAGTCGCACAATAATACTCGTAGTTTTCACAGCCGCACAATAATACTCGTAGTTTTCACAGTCGCACAATAATACTCGTAGTTTTCGCAGTCGTACAATAATACTCGTAGTTTTCACAGTCGTACAATAATACTCGTAGTTTTCACAGTCGCACAATAATACTCGTAGTTTTCACAGTCTCACAATAATACTCGTAGTTTTCACAGTCGCACAATAATACTCGTAGTTTTCACAGTCGCACAATAATACTCGTAGTTTTCACAGTCGTACAATAATACTCGTAGTTTTCACAGTCGCACAATAATACCTACTTGTAGTTTTCACAGTCGCACAATAATACTCGTAGTTTTCACAGTCGTACAATAATACTCGTAGTTTTCACAGTCGCACAATAATACTCGTAGTTTTCACAGTCGTACAATAATACTCGTAGTTTTCACAGTCGCACAATAATACTCGTAGTTTCGCACAATAATACTCGTAGTTTTGACACGTACGCGTTATGGTAAGGCCCCTGTATACTTAACCGCCTCCCTCTCACAGTGGAACCATAGTTGTTTTGAAATACCTTGAAATTAGGTATCCCTTGATTAGGTACCTTCTTAATGTGAAAAACAGTTACATGGTTAAAAGTAAAAATCTTTTTAAATCAAGCTTTTATTGGACTAAATAGTAAGTACGAAATATAATATCGTTTGTATCGATATATGCTGTTGCCCGCGACTTCGTCTGCGTAGCATTAGTACTTTGAATAGCCATTTTTTTATATCGCGCCATAATATATAATAGGTGTGTGGGCCGCCTTACTTGAGAAATTTTTAGTTCACCATACAAACTTCTAACCTCCTGCCCACCCATATAGGATGATTTCCGGAATAAAAACCCAATGTCCTTTCCAGCTTCTCAAACTACCTACTTATCAATTTCATCTCAATCGGTTCAGCGGTTTAAGCGTGAAAAGGTAACAGACAGACAGAGTTAATTTCGCATTTATAATATTACTAGCTGTTGCTCGCGACTTCGCCTGCGCAGCATTAGTACTTCGAATAGCCCATTTTTTGTATTACACTATAATATTGTAGACGAGTAGGCCGCCTTACTTGAGATATTATTAGTTCACCATACAAACTTCCACCCACCTTTCCACATTCTTAATGATGATTTTCTCTATACAAATCATCTTAAGTCCTTCCCAGCAGGTTCTCAAATTATCTCCAAACCAAATTTCATCTAAATCAGTTACTTTCGCAATTATATTATTAGTATGGATAGTATAGATTAGTCCAAACATGATGGTGCTATCTTGTCTGGTGAGGAGATGCTATGGCCACGTCCCGGCTTCATCATGAGACCATAAGCTCTTAGAGTAAGATTATTTTGAGTGTGTGTAAGGGACAGAAGTATATGACTTGTATACATCTGTCACTTACGCGATCTCAAAATAACCTTATTCTAGAGCTTATAGAGCTTATGGTCATCCCGCATTTCCATAGTATCAATTATTTCAATGTTTCCAAATTTACATAAGAACACCATCAGCTTATTCGGATGCCAGGAAGTGTCTTGTGGCCGGACAGACATACGAAAGCAGGTTCTTCCAATATAAAACTTTTAATAAATAAAACTCCTGCTGTGCAGTCGGAGGATACATCTGGTTTTGGTCACCCAGATCGTGAATATGTATCCTCCGACTGCACAGCATGATTTTCTTCTTGTTTACGTCTTTTTAGTTCGCTTTTTAAGCAGTCGGGTTTTTAGATTTTTTTAATTAACTTTTTTATTTACAACCTTTTAGTTCTTTTTTTTAGAATTAGGCACATTTAAACATAAGTGTAATATATTTTTGAAATCACCTCTTAAAACCCTTGACTTTGATACCCCACACGATAAGTTTGGATGAAAAATAAATTTGGTACCCCACAATATGGCGCCTAAAATCCGCCATTTTTTTATTATCCAATCTTAATGCAGCCAGTGACACCCGCAGGGTTAAGACGAATCGATTGACGTAAAAATCATCAAGATCGGCCAACTCGTTTGGTCTCTAGAACGCCACGTAGGAACAAACATACATACATAAACTGACAAACACATTACCCTCTTTCGGCATTCGGGAAAAAAATTTGGGTGAACCTTGCTTTGTACCTGTCCATAATTGCCTGTTTTTGTATCTATGTATGTTATCGTTAATGTCACCAACATTGACTTGTAATACATAATATTTTTTTTTTTAAATAAACATCTACTTAATGTCACCAATATAATAGTAAAATTATGCGTTTGAAAATGATTGTTATAAATCAGTAAAGAATACATAAATAACTTTATGTACGAGTATGTACCGTTTTCAAGTGAATTAAGCACTTATATACTTAGTTATTTATTATTCGTAGATGCAAATAAGTTGAAATGAAGTATTAGGAGGAGTTCGTGATGGCTAAAAAATAAAATCAACACGGGAAGCCGTTGGTTCAGGCATTCATTTGTAGAACTTTGAAAGTCGTTGCAGGGCTGCGTGTCGCGCGTTCGTTTCCCGAAAGGAACATAATTGTTTGTATGGCTTACAGTCCGGCAGGCTTAATTACGTAAGAAACTGCAATCAACCATCACCACACGATCAAACACTTTATGTCATGGAAGTCGGAATTATCTCAATGTAGGTATGGTAGTTCCTACTCAATGGGTGTCACCATTGTGTGGACCGCCCGGAGGACACGGTGGAGCATACGGTGGAGGTCTGCCCCGCTTGGGCGGAGCACCGCCGTGTCCTCGTGGAGGCGATCGGCGGTGGCAACCTCTCGCGTCCGGCCCTGGTTCAGGCCATGGTACGGAGCGAGAGGACATGGGAAGCTATCTTTTCCTTCTGCGAATCAGTAATGCTCGCAGGCGGAACGCGTGAGGGAGATGCAAAGGAGATGCCCTCACGCCCCTAGCCACCGCAGGAGATGCACAGGGTGTCGGGAGTCGCAAGCCGATGCCCGGCCACCGTAGGTGCGGGCTGTCGGACGGCGAGTAATGGGTAGCTCGCCGTCCGATAAGGACCAGGCCCGAGTCGACCGCGCGTAGTGTTCCACGCGCGCCTCAAAGAGATGTCAGCAAAAGTGACGGGGCCCGCTAGGGCCGATGCCTGTCTGGGTCGCGGATAAATTTGAAAGAGAGTTACCGCGGCCCTGGCTCAAGCAACTGAAAGGACACGGGTGGGTTTTAGTCAGTTAAAGTCTGCACGCCCTCTCGCTTCACCCAGAGCGGGAGAAGTCATTGGATGATATCCCACCCAAAAAAAAGGTTCTACTCAATGCACTTATTTCTAAAAACACCCCCAAAATCTCTAAAACTTCTGTATTGTAGAGCAATTATACGCTATCGTTATGTTTGTAAACGCACCACCGTACCGGAGAAATGGTCCTAGCGTGGGGTGTAAAATGATTTTTTCAATCTATATAGTCTTGGCAAAGGTTAATGTGTTATCTGATTTGTAGAGGCCAGATGGTCAGACACTCCACGTAAAATGCTATGTTGTAGTATCTATGGTATGTGCAGCAGTGGATGCAGTTGTGGCCCAGTGGTAACAGTCGCGACTTACGTGTCAGGTGTCCGAACCCAGGCAGGCGATTTACTATGTGTAAATTATTTCATCATCACTGCTCTCGAAACGGTGAAAGAAAACATCACGAGGAAACCGGCATGTCCTAGAATTAAAAATTCGAAGACATATGACATCCACAACCTGCACTGGACCCGTGTGATGGATTACGGAACATTCCCTCTCATAAAGAGAAGGCCTGTGTCCCAGCAGTGGGAACATTTAAAAAGGATGATGATGATGATCTATGGTATGCAGCTACATCCGGTTAGACTGGTAGTATAATTGGGAAAAGGCTATACTTATTGATTGAGATGCACATACAATATTAAACTTCATACAAGATAGCTTGATTTTCATTATTTTTGGATTTTTTGTCTGTTTATCTGTTTGTCTTTTCATTTGTGCACGCGTCACGTAAAATGTACGAATGTGTGTGTAGATAACTTGTATACATGAAAATTTTGCACAACTTGAAGTATAAATTAGTTTGCTACCCGTCTGGATAGCCTAATGATAAACGCGGTGGCCTACTACGCCCAAGGTTGCGAATTCGAGTACACAGCTATGGATAGGTATTTTTTATATTTTCGTTTCGGTGTGGTGTTCTGGAGTGCTACTACATGGCGCGCAGCAAATCTGTCCTTCTTTTTTGTATGAAGTCGATATTCTTCTAACCTAGAGTAAATAGTATTCTGTGCAGCGAACGCTCGATCTAGGTAGGTAGCAAAGTAAGGTAGGTAGGTCTACGTATGTAGGGTAGGTACATGCAGGTAGATAAGTACGGTAGGGTAGGCAGTTAATGGGAGCGAAGCCGCGGACACAGCTTTTGTATTTGAATAAAAATTTAAAATTGCCGTTTTTCCACTGAATGAACGGTCGTTCATTCACCGGATTTCGAACGATTTTAGTTCCAGTAGCTGGGACACCTAATAATTTAATTAGAACTGGTCAAAATGGTAATGAAATCGATTTGAGCCCACGTGGCTCACTATCCTTTATTCGAAAATGATTATAATAATAACTTATAGTTATGTACTTCAATTACGGCTACAATGTGACAATTAACAAAAATGTTGCGCCCTAAATTCTTGCCTAAATTGAAAGAGCACTATGTCCAGAGCACAGATAATTATAATACTACAGTACAGATACCCAACCCCATACAAAGAAATGTCACCTCCTTAAGTCGGGCTATTGGTCGGGCTATTTTTTCTTTCTCCATATTTTTAACAGGCGGCAGCACCAGTCTCTCATTAATAGCCCGATAAATGAGAAATTATTTTATTTCTGTAAGTAGGTTTGTACAAACACTTTTACATGTCGATCATATTTTTAAAACTAGATGAAGTCGGCGATCCCTATCTGACTACACTGAGAAGAAAGGCCGAAACAAACTCAGAGGTCACAGTCTCTTTTAAGGTCTAGACAAAATCTTTGTTAGATCATGTGAATGCTGCCATCTATGATATTTTTTTTTAAGTACTTATAATTTGTTTGAATTGAGAACCCATGCAATGTAGATAACTTTTATACATGAAAATTTTGCAAACTTATTACTTAGTTTGCTGCTGGTCTGGATAGCCTAATGATAAACGCGGTGGCCTACTACGCCCAAGGTTGCGAGTTCAAGAGGATAGGTATTTTTTTATGTTTTCGTTTCGGTGTGGTGTTTTGGAGTGCTACTAGATGGCGCGCAGCAAATCTGTCCTTACTTTTTTGTATGAAGTCGATGTTCTGGTAACCTAGAGTAAATAGTAATCTGTGCAGCGGACGCTCGATCTAGGTAGGTACATACTGGTAGGTAAGTACGGTAGGGTAGGCAGTTAACGGGGGCGAAGCCGCGGGCCCAGCTTATGTATTTGAATAATGAATGAACGATCGTTCATTCACCGGATTTCGAATTTTTGTAGCTCCAATGCTGGGACACCTAATAATTTAATTAGAACTGGTCAAAATGGCAATGAAAATCGATTTGAGCCCACATGGCTCACTAACCTTTATTCGAATTAATTTATAACTTACAGTTATGTACTTCAATTACGGCTACAATGTGATAATTAACAAAAATGTTGCGTCTTACCAGCGTCCTCAATTCTTGCCTAAATTGAAAGAGCCCTTTATCTAGAGCCATTGGCTGGACATGTTTAACTGTGTGTTTCTTGCAGCGGGATGGCAGTCCCCACAGAGAGTGGTGGTGGGCCACTACTGCCGCCATTCTACGCGGGACGATCTGTGTTCATCACTGGAGGCTCCGGCTTCCTTGGGAAGGTACGTTTTACTTTACTGTTTAAACTTACTTCTCAGCAGTTGAACAGAGCTCAAAGCTAGCGGCCGTGACTTAAAAGTTGTAGGTCGTGGGTTCCAACCCGAGCAGACGCTTTACTTTGAGTAAATGATGTCATCACCGCTGCTGTTAGAACGGCAAAGGAAAATATTGTAAGGAAATCTGCATATTCTAGAGCCAGCAATTCAAAGATATGTGTCATCCACCAATCCGCACTGGTTCCACGTGGTGGATTGCAACTAGGGTTGTAACGGAACTTTGCCTCCGCGTCTGTAACTGCAGAACTTCCTCAAAAAATCGTGCCCGCCTTCGCCGCCAAGCCTTTGCGGAGTTAACGGAGATATATTTACGTTGACAGCATCGTCTGACAACTTGACAATTGATATACAAAGCATGACGCGGCCGCTTGGTGGCGTGTTGTGAACGCGGGTGGCGGTTAGAGGGAGGTGAGGGCGTACGTCAAATGATATAAGACAGGAATCAACTTGCCGAATTGTACTAAATAAACATTTTTGACTTTCTTTTTTTATTTATTTAGTATAAACGTTGCTCCACACTAGGCATTTCTTCCTGTATCGTGGGTGCTTTTACAAATATATAAACTCACATACACACCACCCAGAGCCGAAACAACTATCTGTAGGTCATACAAATATTTGTTCCGTGCGGGAACCGAAACCGCGACACGCAGCGCAGCAGTCAATCGCTCAACCACTGCGCCAACCGTGCGCCCAAAATTTCATAAATCAAACTTCCAATTTCACCTCCGCCTCCGCCTCCGTTAACCTCCGCATCCGCCTCCGCTCCCTCTAAGAAGGCCTCTGTTTCAATTTACAAACCAAATCGCGAGCCACTCGCTCTAATAGAGAGACGGCCTGTGTAATCTGTGACCTAGCGGTAAAAACACAGGCTGATAATACTATGCTAGGTACGTCACAGTCTAGGGCAAAGGCCTCCCCACCTGTAGTCTCTGTCCACTGTCATCTGACAACAACCCTTAGTTATGGCCCCAATAAAGTGTCATTGAACCTTACGATCAGGAATCTCTCAGTAGCAGTACCTACCAAAGTCTGTTTTTATGCTCGTATAGACAGACTCATTCCCTATTACATACATACACTCACGCCTTTTTTTCCTTGTGGTAGGAAGAAACTACAAAAAAGAAAAAAATAACTACTACTTCCTTATTACATAACACTTCAAAATAAAGTTTGGCAGAATATGGGTCTACATAGACCTCGAGGCAGACTGTTGTAATTTTTTTTGTTTTTATTAATGACCATCAGGCGAGATAGTGCTCCCGTTTGACCACTATCTCACCTGATGGTAAGTGGTGATGTGGTCGACGGTGAAGCAGGTTTACTTCGAAGTAATCTATTCACTCTTGAAGATGCCCAGGTTGTACTTAGCTTCCAGGAAACACAGTCTCGGGCAGGGAATTCCACTCCTTAGCTGTACACACAATGAAAATATTCCCAAAAACGTAATAATATTATGTGATGCGCATATTACCTTGCAGGTGCTGATAGAGAGACTGCTGTCAACATGTCCGGACGTGCATGAGCTACATCTGCTGATGAGGGACAAGCGCGGACAGGAACCGCTCAAGAGATTGGCACAACTCAAAGAGTCACAGGTACCTCTACGTCTTCTGCAAGAGGCTTCGCTCGTGTTTAAAGCATTTAATTATCCCAAGGGAACATTATACCGAGTCACGGGGTCCCAGCGCTAACATAGAAAATTTGGTGTTGGTTTTTTGTTTTACTAGATGGCGCGATATGCAATGATTTGTTATTGAATTGTGTGTAAAATTAACATTATCTAGAATTGATCATAAACTTTGTATGTTCTTTTTTAATCAACTCTTCTAAGCACAAAATTATAGAAATTAATTAACATTTCAAAGATTATTTGAACGGATCATTTAAAATTGATTCCAATAGATGACGCAGTTTTAAATATGTGGGGAATGCTAATCGTTTTTTAAATTTGTATTGTAACACATTTTGGTACAATGAAACTGTAAAAACGTGCAAAAATACTATAAAACTAAACGTCGCTGTATTTAAAGAAAAAAATAGTCACGAACCGAGAAACACGTTTTGCTTGCAAATCGCTGCTAACACCATCTATAGCCGTGGAACGGAACCGAACACGATCGATGTACTTATAAAAATAAACATCTTAATCAGACGAAAAACGCTAGTTACGTCGGCACGGTTTCTTTGTATGGATTGAGGCATCTGTATGCTAGTATTATATTATCTGTGACCGAGTTTATCGGGATAAAAAGTAGCCTATGTGCTATTTCAGAATATAATCTAATGTCAAATCTAAAATCTTTGTGTCACATCCAGATCCGTTCAGCCGTTCTGGTGTGGTTGAGTAGCAAATATAACATAATATGAGTAGGATAGTAGGGTGAAGTGTGAGTATGTAGTCGATGGGGCGTAATTGAATTCGGCAAGGCAAAAGGTTTGACCCCATGAAAGAGTATAACAAATTCTCTTTAAATAACTTAGTATTGCCAATAAAAACTTTTTTACAAAAACATACTACCGACTTCCAAATAAGAAAACTACAAAGTGAAAAATAACTTTACTCTTCGTATAAGGTACCATTTTCTTTGCGTTATGGATCAGAGTCCAATAAATTTTGGCAATAAGTACCTAATTATTCACTGAGAATTTCTCATACCCTTTGACTTGCCGAAGTCAATAACGCAATTATGCTGCTGGTTATGATTGCGGACGGGACCTGTCAATGCGGCGACAATGTATGACAGGAATTTAACGCGATGATTTCGATTATTTATTTACCTATTTCACCCGACGTTTCGGCCGTGTTGCAACGACTGTGGTCCCGAGTAGACTGGTGTCTCGGTGTACTGGCTCCGTTGGGACATAAAATTCTTCCGCTACCCTCATATTTCTACACACAACGCTGACTGTGTCCTTATTCTGTAAGTTCGCCGACTGCACGAGACGAGGTGTGTGATGTGATGTGATATATTGTTTTTCAATTATGAAACGCGAAAGTTTTAAAGTTAATAATGTTGCGACACTTGGGAGAGGCCTATGTTCAGCAGTGGACATCTTTCGGCAAAAATAATGATGAGGATGGAATGACTGCGTATCTGACCTTCACAAGACAGAAGATACTTATAGATCTAACTATCTGTGGGCGGAAATCCACCAAATGCCAAACAATCGAATATTTATCAGACAGAAGTAGTGATTTTTACCACGTAATTATTATCTACTTACCTAAGTACAATTTAAGATCATAATCACAAACGTACAGACCGTTCACTATAACTTGTCCCTTGCCGCCATGTTGACACCATAGCTTGCCAAGCTTAGGCAGAGTACAGCAGGTGCTTTTGTCGACGTAGCAGTTACCTCTGTCGACTGTTGAAGTTCGCCCTGTCAAAAGCAAAGTACTGCTCGTGTGTTTGACGCCTGAGTTTCACTATTGACTCTACTAATATTAATAGTAACAGTGCGTCACGGGACAAGTTATAATGAACGCAATGTAAATATAATTAGTGCAATCTTGATGCACTATACAAACCTACACCTCTGCCCTCTCTTCGGCGCGATGGTATTGTAACTCTAATTTACAGGCATTCGACATCATAAGAGCGAGGTCTCCGTGGCAGCTAGACAAGCTAAGAGTGGTGTCGGGAGACATGGGTAAACCGCGCCTTGGACTTGATGACGCCGCGCTCCACCAATTACAAGATGTAAGTACAATTCGTGTCATGTAAGTTTCCCGCTCTGAAAAAGTCTACAAAAGCCTGTGCAGAAGTTGATCTCATACTGAAACAGCAGCACGCCATAACATGCGAAAGAGATTTTTATTTGTATGGGGAGTAGGTCCACCACACAAATTGTGGCGAATAGTAATATAATGCTTGTTGGTTTATTCCTTATGATCTCTAGACTACGGTAAGATTACAGTGGTAATATTAGCGAAACTAACCGGAATACTGTGAAAATAACAATCATGACTCACAAAAATTAATAAACCTTAACTTTTTAACACGTTTTTATTAGCTTGGTATGTATGTATCTATGTAACGGAATCTTTGAACGTGATTTTCACCCTCTTCAAAACGTCGGATTAATTTGAAACTTTGCACACTTATCAAGGACCGATGACACTGCAATAATTTAAATAGATTTTTTTTACACGGTAGTGCCTTGCGCCAAGAACACTTATTAAATAAATGCTCCGGACACAGTAGACGCGCTAATTACCAACTCCCAACACAGTGAGGTAGTTGCATTAAATAATCGTTTAAAAAACTAACAAACACGCTTTAATGGTAAATTTAACTAAAAAGGAAAAAAAATAGTTAAAAAAAAAAACAAAAAAAAACACGCTTTAACAGAAAACGAAACAAAAAAGTATTATTAAAATTAAAAGTATTCATTTTGAAAATATCTTAAGAAGCACCCCACGCTTTTTTAACATTTACATTACACTGAACTGTTCTTAATTTAAATTTATTGAAAACTGTTTTTTACTTTTTAGTTTGGTTTTCTGTTAAAGCGTGTTTTTTGTTTTTTTAAACTATTATTTATTACTAGTTAGGTATCTATTATTTGAGTCCGGTTATATTTTATATAATCTTTGGTCTGTTTATTATAGTGAAATGGTTTCTTTTTTTGTATAATAAGATAGATATACCTACATTATCTTTAGAAAGTAGGCACATAAAAAAGCTTTTTTATTTGGAATTTGGGACAATGCCACCGCACTATTCCTAAACCACTGCAACTCCTGAAAGCCAGAATCAACAGTGGCGACCACCAGAAAAGCGCCGAAGCAATGAAGCTCGACGAAGTCCCGGCGAATGAATTTAACTGTCTTGGATCCCGCAACGAAATTAATCAAAAAAGAATAACGGAGGAGTAGGAAAATATACCAAAATCCACTTCCCTCCATATCAAACAGGAGACAGAACAAACAAGGCCAATAGGCACAAAAATCAAAAATCAAATCAAAATCAAAAACGTTTATTTCAAATAGACCAATTACAGGCACTTTTGAATTGTCAAAATGTCGGTCAGTCAAACAAACAAGTGAAGCTAAGTTGCACGTTCCAAGGAGTAGATCTCTATGGAGAAGAACGTGCAAGAAACTCCATGGACACTCTTTTAAATCTTAAGTGTTACATATAATGTTTGGTTACATATTTCTTGTTGCTTCTATTATGTGAGCACAATGTAGATAATAATAAAAAAAATATTAAAAGATAGGAACTGAATTAAGCCACTGGCAGCTAAGAGATGACCAGTCTCATCTGACGGCACCCGTTCACGAGCATGACGCGTGCATCAACCCCACTCAGCTCAACCATTTTGAAGGGAACCGAATGACCCAATAACACGCGCCACCAACAGCGAGACATTTGAGTGAGCATGACAAACTCTCAACTGCCATGCTCGCAATGTCAAAATAAAAAAATAAAAAGTTGTAACCTAATAAAAATGCTCCATGGTACTTCACATTCACAAATTTGAAAAAAAAAAAAAGTGCTGCTACATTATACAATGCTATTATTTCTAAATATAACATGTAAAGAATCCTAAGTCCTATTGAAATAAACAAATGAAATAAAAATAAAACACTGAAAACAACAATACGAAAAGGGCAGCAGCACAAAGGGTCGTTTACAAATGGGATAAGCCCAGTTGCCTAGCACCACGGATAAAAAATAGCATTAATATTAATGTGTCCTAACATAAACTAACGAGCAAGCCTTATGTCATCAACCGACACGATTCCAGAAAGGGTACTGAGAAATGCCAAATAAAACTGATGTTGTTAATACCAAATAAAACTGCCCGACAACTGCCCGACCCTTGAATTCAACCATGGACCATATGCTTCGGCTGTAGTGCTTGCAAATACTTGATCAACGAAGCAGTCATGTTATGCAGTTGACTAATGTAAGGTATCCATTGACAGGTGTCAGTGGTATTCCACAGCGCTGCGACCATCAAGTTCTGGGAGAGCTTGGAGACTGCGCTGGAACAGAACGTCACATCTGTCATCACTCTCATGGATCTTTGTGATCAGCTGCCTAAACTAGAGGTAAGTTACAACAAACTTTTAGCTATGTAGGTACTTTTTTTTGTACTCTATAGGCTCGCGCTTGACCGCTATCTCACCTGATGTTAAGCGATGATGTGGTCGACGGTGAATCACGCTTGCCTAGAAAAAATCTATTCACTGTTGACTTCAAGACCCCTAGATTGTAGCTGTCGGGAAACACAGACTCCGGCAGGGAATTCCACTCCTTAGCTGTAAGCATAATAAAAGTGTTCCTAAAACGTTTTGTGCGTATGGGTGGGATGTCCACCATGTACTGATGGCGCATCGCCGTGCGTCTGGTAGTCTGATGATGAAACGGGCTAGGTACTTATTGAAATGAAAACTTCTTCAGCCTCGCTGTCATTTGAAACTCGATGAAACGGAAAAGCTGGGTATTCCTCAAAGCGCACCTACTTTGAACCGCACCAAATAAAGCGCACCAAAAGTATTCCTCCAAACGCACCAATCAGGTGCAAGTCAATTAAAAATATTATAATTTTATTGCTCGAAACGCACCAACGATGAAACACAAAGAAGAGCATGAAGGATTCCTAATAAATGATATCAATAGACATTTCAAAATCCAACTGACCTAATTGTTAATTTATTAAAACTACCAGGAAAGCAGAAATGAACTGGAACTAGGTGCTTAAGCGACTTACTATTTAGCTCAATAATGGTAAAAATACAGGTTTTGAAATTGAATCATTTTTTGTTTTGAAAACTACCAAGGTGACAGAAATGAACAGAAAATAGGTGCATAAACGATCTCACTAAGTTGTGCACCAATGATTAAACAGTAAGAGGACATGATAGTTATTCGTAAGATATAGAACAATTGAAGCATTGGGTGCAACAAGGGCGTTACACCAAAAAGGGAGATCTGAGATAATTGAAGTTAAAGTTTTAAATGTATTATAAATTCTAAATGAATTAAGATAAATCTCTAGAACTTTTAAAATTAAGGGGAACCATGAGTAACTTATAAGATTCTAGTATTTGTATGATTTACAGATAGTTAGAAACTTCAAAATAACATATTTTTTTAATACATGTTATCCGCCCTTGTTGCATCCAACCCGTAAATTAATTGGGCGTTCATATTTCAAAAGGTTTGAAGGCATAAATAATAGCTTTAGGTGCTTTAAATAATCATTTTTATTCAAAAGTAAATCACAGCACTCATTTGGTTTCATTATTTAAAAGTAAATCACAACACTTATTTGGTTTCATTATTTAAAAGTTTAAACATATCTGTGTGTATTTTTAATATCCTCCGAATTCGCTCGACCCAACAGAATCATCAGACTCATCATTTGCAGGTCTAACTGAAGATGGTCCAAGTAAAGGTTCCCCTTGGAAGGTCAAAATATGTTTGAGCCATTCAGCATTTTCTGGTTTCATGTAAGATATCAACGATAAAACGTCTTTAATTTTGACGTCCTTTACTCCTGGTTTTTCTACTGGCCGCAAGTTTAAATCTTCTTTTCTCACAGGCAAATCATTTTTTTTGAAGATATATTCTTGATCTGGAGTTGAATAAAATCTTGAAGTGGTTATTATTCCTCTAGGACTGAACTCCAGTTTTACATATTGTTGGATACCAAAACGATTTTTTTTCGCTGTAGGTGTCTTAGACAAAAACGTCTGCAAACTTTTCTGCCAATCCTCAATGAGATACCCTGCCATCTCTACTTTAAATGGGCTTGGGTTGCTCCTTGCTGACGACATAATATTCAAATACTGTTCTACTGTCTCAATAGTTTCTAAGGATTTCAGCAATATACTGTATCTACCAAGATTTCTGTCACACTGGTTATAAGAATGACCTCTTACTGGAAATATGTGTTCAATGGGTATATTTAAGCTTTTAGCCAACCAGTTGAAGAACATAACCACTGTTATGTTCTTATTTTGGCCTCCACAAGCATCAGAGAATAATACTATCTTCTTGATATTAGGCAAATCTTTTAGTTTCTCCATAACAAAATGATAAATGAAAGAACAAACAGTGTTAGGACCCTTATTGGAATCATTTTCTAGAAAACAATAAAAGGAACTAGATCCATCATTATGGCAGTGAACATTAAAGTTGAAAAGCCACAATAATCTCTTGTAAAACTGTGAAGTTATATTAAGTTTTGGTATAGGCAAATTTTGGGCATAATCAAACTCCAACACAAATGTCTCTGTGTCTGAATGTGCATGTATGTGCATGATATGATTCAACTTTTTTCAGATGTAACATGTACTGAATCTTACATGGGTCTTCAGGGTTAGCTTCTAATAGAATTTTGCACTTTGTACAATAATCACAAACATCTGTTCTAGGTTGTCTGAATGAGTAAATGCTATTTTCCCGAAAATATCTGTGATATGTGTTATATGTCATTTTTAGAACAGTTTTCGTTTGTTCAAAATAAAACAGTTGAAAGGCTTTATATAGTTTTATCACAGATAAATCAGGGTTTTCAAAATATTTCCTCTCACTGGCTCGACCATAGTGTGATTTCTTACTGGGAAATTTAGACCAGTGTTCTTTTATCATATCATACACCTCCTGAGAAATTTTATTAGGTCGGTTGGCGTGTTTTCCTCTTTTATCTTTGATAGGCTCTCCAGATAACTTACATTTCTGGACTATTCTTAATCGCATTTCGGCTATTTTTAATACAGATAATAATAATTTTCTACAAACTGGCATCTTGATACTTTCTACGGTAAAATAATATTTCCACTGATTATCTCTTTTCTGCTTGTCAGGCCCAACATTATCTCTCAACTTTAAAACTTTTTCTAAACACGACAATAAAAAGGTATCCTGCTGTACTTTGTCGCCAATATTCCAGAACTCAGTGAAAATCTTGTTCTGAGCGTTCCCATCGATGTTACCAGCACACTCTTTAGAACAACACTTGTTAATATATTGAAAAACCTTTTTAGGTACTCTTTTACCTCGAACTGATGTGTACTCTTCACCCAAACTTCTCTTAGCCTTGCGCACATTTTTCTTCCATAACTTTATATTCTTCAACTTCTTTTTTCCTTCTTTTTTTGGCGGAACATAATCAGTCTGGTCATCATCTGCACTAAAATCACTGATTTCACTGATTTCGGACATGTTTTTACGTTAAAATAAACTTTCGCAGGCTGCAGGTCGTAACGTGTTTGAAATTCAAACGCATAACAATAATCCATGCAACAACGGCGTAGCTAAATCCTCTCAATGATTATCTATCACGCCATCTAGAATCAATGAATCAAAATAAGTTTTTGCCATGTGATACTAGATGGCGCTATGCTTAATTTGATGCAATAATATTAAAATGGGCATTGGGTGCCGAACGCCCTTGTTGCTCCCAGTGCTTCAATTGAATTTTAAGACTTTTATCGACATAGTGAATAATAATGAATCTATACCAATGATATAAAGAGGAAAGATTGTTTTGTTTGTTTGTGTGTTTGTTTGTACCGAATAGGCTCCGAAACTACTGGACCGATTTTTTTTTCACCTATGTTAAGCTACATTATTCTCTAGTAACATATGAAAATTGCAATAATGTAACCCAAAATAGCAATATTTTGCCTATAAAATTAATTATTTGTTAGTGGCAAGGTTGGTGGGTATTTAGGTGGGTATGTAGGTAGGATAGGTAGGTAGGGTAGAAAGGTAGGTGACAGGTAGGTAGATAGCCAGTTGACGGGAGCGAAGCCGCGGGGGTCAGCTGTACCTACAAGCGGTACTTTATATTTCTCTTTGTTTAATAGATATACCTACACAAGTTAGAGAGATCGTTCAGGCGCTTATTTTCTGTTCATTTCTGTCACCCTGGTACTTTTCAAAACAACAAATGATTCAATTTCAAAACCTGTAATTTACGACTATTAAGCTAACTAGTATGTCGCTATAGAACCTTGATCCAGTTCATATCTGCTTGCCTATATGGTAGCAGTGTTCTGTAGTTTCTGCCTACCGTAATGTAATTTGTCTATAATATTCTGCCGTCTCTATCTTCCAGGCTCTGGTCCACGTATCTACCGCGTATAGCAACGCGGAGCACTTTTACATTGAAGAGAAAGTATATGCCGCGCCGGCACCTCTCGCCAGTCTGCGCGCTGTGGTTGATGCCTTACCAGCGGCGCTACTTGACCAGCTCACAGCTAAGTATGTAAAGGGCCTTCTAGAGATCCAAGACAAGTGCATCAACGAAAGCATTGTGATTTCTATAGTAAAAATGTCAAAAATGTTTAGAATTGCCAAGCGCTATTGAAATATCACTCATGGTGGATTAAGGCCCATTGCCTCGCACACAGAGAGAATGCACGTGTCCCAGCAGTGGGAACATTATAAGGGTGATGATGATGTTTGAAATATCACGTGGTCAATCTGTAGCGGCACGAACGCGGCCATTTAAAAACTAATGACATGACGTCACACAAATCCTGCATCGCGCAAGCAAACACACAACAGTCCGACAATAACCGTTGGGCAGTTGCCCAGACCAGACACAACATCCGTCTGGTCGGAGGATCCTCCCTTTTCTATGGAGGTTTGTGGGACTTTACAGTTCGATAATCGCCATTGCTAACATCGAATTAAACTTGTCTGGAGCCTCTGGTGGCGTCTCGATAGGCGAGATCGTACTTTTTCTAAGAAAATTTCAAGTGATTAAACCACAGACATAAATCTAACTAGATCACGCAAGTCCCTCCACTTGGACTGCCATTTCGTCCGTTGTGCGTGGGGGTACTGGCTAAGGTAATCAGCACAGCTACGTCCAAAAGCACAGAAGCTTCCTGGAGGCTTCACAGCCTTCACGGAGCGACCTTACTGTTTCGAGGATTTCTTCGCGTTGAGTTGTCTCGCATTCCAGGCTAATTCCTTGGCGTTAAAACAGCCCCTGCACGTGAATGTTTGACGTATACATGACGTACACCGTTATGAACGGTGTGATATAAATTAAGTCACGTCGAGCCATCAGGAAGCTTGCCAAGCCCTGTTTCAACAATGCACACTTCTAACTCTAAAGGCTCGTGGCTAAATAAAACAGCCATACGGATCGAGAGTTAAGATTGCCCTAGTCGATAATTATTCCATGCAAACGTAGTCTGGCGATTACTAAACTGTTTGACAGTGTACGTTCAAAATACAAAATGATATCAATTTGTCTCATCATTGTCTAGCCCTGTATGGAAACAAAAAAGAAAAAAATGTATATATTTGAAAGTTATGAGCGTCGAAAGTTCCATATTTCAACACTAATTTTAACGCATCTTTGGGCGCAAATAAATACCATAAGAAGAAGGCAAATTGCAAAACAGTCACCATACAGGGATGGATTAGTAGTTCAACAATACAAATAATTTTATTTCGAACAGAAACATTTAGTTGTTTTTTCATGATACTCAAAGGTATGTCCTAAATCAGCATCCATTTCGCTACAAATTTGAAAAAGTGTGTATTCGTACGCGTACTAGCTTCTTACTGCTTATCACAGCATCTATCTCTTTCGCACGTGTTGTCGGATCAGATAGCATGCATTTTAACCCCGCGCACGAAATAGTTCTTGCCGTCGACTATGGCAACCTTAAGCAACGCTTGCGAGATGTATCCACGATTTGGGTGATGGTGACCATCCCTTACATAATTATAGTTCCCCGGAAATCACGTCAATCCGTTTGTCCCGGCTGTCGTTTTAAGATCTTTGAAAGTCGATACAAGTAGGTAAGGTAGTTTTAATCCAGAAACACTGACACCAATCTTGGTAATGTGTAGCATGTTGCATCAATCGACCAATCAGATACGAGATGAAAGACGCAATGGGAATTTCCGTCTATGTGATTGGTCGATTTATGGCGGTTAACCGTTTGCCTTGCCTAAAATCACTTGCGCATTTAGGCTGCAAGGATTCATTCAATATCTGGGACACTAAATTATTCTAATTTATCTTCATCCTTCCAGATTCATATCACCAAAGCCCAACACGTACACCTTCTCAAAGGCGGTGGCTGAGTCTATGATCGAGACGCGTCCCCGCAAACACTACTCCTCTGCCATTGTAAGACCTTCTATCGGTAAGTCTATAAAGCTATGCTGCAAACAAACTTTAAGAGATATAAGGATCGGGCTGTTTGGAAAAGTTCTTCATCCTCCTTTGGTTAGTAAGATCTCTTGGCCGCATTGTTGTCCGGTGGGCTACTGCCCGTTTTCTGTTAGTAGCACATTGGGTATGCCAATGGCATGAAAAAAAATGATAAGTATCGTGTATAGATGTTGCCACAAGCGTGGAAAGATCCTAGACACTTTCAATACCCATTAGTTTTAATTTTATAATGTAAAAATATGTAAGGTAGATGAAAAAGAATTTACTATAAAGTCAAGATAACTTTCTGTTAACATCAGAATCATGTTTCTCGTACAGTGGTGTCCTCCCACCGCAATCCCTATCCCGGCTGGATCGAGAACCTGTCGGGCCCCAGCGGCGTGGTGGTGGGCTGCGGGAAGGGGCTGCTGCATGCCTTTAACGTTAACCAGACCACCCGCGCCGACCTCATACCCGTGGACATCACTATAGACACCATGCTGGCTGTGGCCTGGGAGATAGCTACTGACAAGTAAGTCTAGACTCTGGAGGAACTTTATGAGATGTGTTGCTAAGGAGGAAACTCGAATTGTCCGTAAAACAAATAAAATACGTATATTGTAGGTTGGAACAACAGGAACGTTGGAGTATCTCATAGGAGGGCCCTTTTTTTCTTTATAGTTAATTGGTAGGTACCACAGGGGACGCCGCGCGCGGGGTCCCATTGCAGTATTTGAGTATGTGTAAAACACGAAAAGTTTAAGAAGACATTGAAATGGTGCCAGGATAATACTGAGCAAATAAAAATTGACATACTGGCGGCTAAACATAAGGCTACAGATTTTAGCAGTTTCTGGAAAAAAACGGAGCACTTGAATCCTCAGCCGATATATCGTGGTTGTCAGCCGAGTGACGAGTGGGCGTTAAGGGAGACTACCTTGATGTAGATCACCAATGGGCTTTTCCAAAAAAGGGCATGTAAGACTAAGATGAAGTTTTAAAATGGTGCCCGTCACAGCAAAAAAGAAAGAAAACGGTTAATATAATAATTTATTCATTCATCAAGCCATACAAAAAATTGCTTACAAATAAGAAATACACAATAAGGCGAAATACAAATGATGGATCCCTGACCTCCAAACTAGGCGGATTCCTGTAGGTATCTTAGAAATCAGTGTCCCTCCAGGAAAGAACATTACAAATATTTTTAATAGAGCGTGCATTTACTATTTTCACACAAAAATAGTGAAAGTCATTGATGAATAGATTTGAAAACTAAATATAAGTTAACATTAAATTAAAGAATTAAAGTAAGAAATTAATTTAAAGTATTAAAATTAGATTAAATTCAAGAATTAACTAATATTTCCATTAAAGTAGGGTTCCAATTTAATACTGTATGAACAATAAATGAATTAAAGAAATATCTACCTTATTACAAAATAATATTCATTACATAGATTACAATTGTAAAATTATTTTAATTAAATTTAATTAAAATCGAAATCAAAAACAAAATTATATAATATTAACTATGATAACAATATTAAACTATGGACAGGAAGAGTGTTTGTGTGTGGTGTGTAGGTAGTTCGTGTGTGTAGGTATGTGCATGTATGTATAAATAAATATGTCTGTATAAAATGTATATATAAAAAAG
This sequence comes from Orthosia gracilis, assembly GCA_947562075.1. Classification (NCBI taxonomy): domain Eukaryota; kingdom Metazoa; phylum Arthropoda; class Insecta; order Lepidoptera; family Noctuidae; genus Orthosia; species Orthosia gracilis. Next base: position 11,144,221 of record OX387267.1, read on the forward strand.
GTCCGTGTGTTTCAGATTTCGCACATTTAGGATTCCGTACCAAACCGCAAAATCAATTCGGTTGTAATTGGAAAAATTAGGGAATTTTACAGAAAAAATCTGATTTATCAATATATTGTTAGTAAGTGTGTTTGTTAGTTAAGTATAGGTAAGTTATAATAAACGTGATCACTAATTTCGAAGAACATAGGTTAATGAATATAATTCTTCGCAACAAATTTTATAAAAAAGGCAACGTTTTGGCTTCTGATTCTTTTGTTTGCCAACATTTATTAAACAAATAAAAAATCAATTTTACAAAAAAATACTACCGACATCCAAATAAGAAAATTACAAAGTGAAAATATATTATTTGGAAGTTAGTAGTATTTTTTTGTAAAAAACATTTTTTTTATATTCACTTTTTAGTTGTGCCTACTTAATAGGCAAGTAGTTTAGTAAGATACCTATAATGCCAGAATAGATTACCCGAATATCATGAAACTGAACATGACCGGTTAAATGAGAGTGTACCAAGGTGAACTGTACACATCTGCGTACCTTTTTAGAGCGTACACGCGTGATATTATGTTATGAAATGGTATAAACAATAAACAGATATGCGATTGCAGCAATGCCGAGAGGTTTGTCGTTATTTATTGAAGATTTCTGTTGTATATCTCCGAAGTACTTCATCAGATCTTCACCAAATTAAAATGGGACCAATTTCGAAATATACTCATTCAAACAAACATGAAGTCGAACATAGAACTTCCACCTTTTTGGGAAGTCGGTTAAAAATACAGTATTTATCTACTCAACGAGCTCAAGACAACGATACCCTACTAACTTCCAAAATAGAAGGAAAAGAAAACAGGAAAACCGACTTCTGAAAAAAGAAGATATTTTTTACTTAGTAGTGTTTTTATTTGGAAGTCGGTTGTATTTTTTGTAAAAAAACGATGTATAATTATGTAATTTACTTACATAATAGTGTTATTTTAATTCAAGATAAGCTCGTGCTTGACCACTATCTCGCCTGATGGTAAGCGATGATGTGGTTAACGGTGAAGCACGCTTGCCTAGAAGCATCGACCACGCCTAGAAGTGACCTTGTGATGTTGAAATCAAATGATTTTTCCCGTTGTCTAATTCGACCCCAATCTTATGCAATACTAGCTGACCCAGCGAACTTCGTTCCGCCTAACAAATTTCTAAAATAAAAGAATTTTTCTTAAATAAACGTAGCCTAAGTTACTCCGTATTACATCAGCTACCTGCCAATAAAAGTCCCGTCAAAATCGGTCCAGCCATTTCAGAGATAAGCCGGAACAAACAGACAGACAGACAGACAAAAATTGTAAAAAATGTTATTTTGGTCTATGTACCGTATATATATTCATATACATGTAGTAAAAAACGGTTATTTCAATATTACAAACAGACACTCCAATTTTATTTATATGTATAGATAGTTGGGAAAAGGCTAGGCAGATGATGATCCCTCTATCTAATTCCCAGATCCCCCGAAGTCCGGGTCTACAACTCGAGCTCGCAAGAGAACCCCGTCACCTGGGGCTTCTTCAGCAACGCCATGGTGCGAGCCGCCAGGAAGCATCCCTTCGACAACGTGCTCTACTACCCCTTCCTCGTAGGCGTTAAGAACAGGCAAGTTTACTATAAGACCAGAACCATTAGTATGACCAAGAACCCAATCACCTGCGGCTTCTACCGCAGCGCCATCGTGCGAGCCGCCAGGAGGCATCCCTTCGACAACGTGTTCTACTACCACTTTGTCTTCGGCGTTAAGTGTTCTTATGTAAGTTTAGTTACTCCAAGACCAGAACCACTATGACCAAGAACCCAATCACTTGGGGCTTCTTCCGCAGTGCTATTGTGCGAGCCGCCAGGAGGCATCCCTTCGACAATGTGCTTTACTACCCCTTCGTCTTCGGCGTCAAAAACAGGTCAGTTTACTCTAGGAACAGAACAAGTGTATCCAATAAGTTGTGGAGTATAATACTCACAGCGGATCTTTGTGTCTCTGAAGTTGGCTGCAAGAACCTGCGCAGTAGCTATTTTTGTATCAATTTTGAAGGTGAATGTTGCATATAGCATTGTATAGCTGCCTCTTTCACTCACTTAAATTTGTCGCATCTTCCTGTCTCGCTTACTCTATGCAGTATACTCGATGATAAAATTAGAATGTATATAATTATTAAATGAATGGTCACACTGGTTATACTTGCCAGGAATTGAACCCAACCTTAAGCAATAAAGAGGCGAGGCTTTGACCACTAATTCTACACAAGATCAAGCTACAATGTTTACTAACAAAGCACTGACAACTTCTGACAGCTCAATCAGCTAGCAGCAGGGGTAAAAAACTTTTTCATTTTTACCCGATTGCCGAAGGAGGGTAATGTGTTTATTAGTCTATGTATGTACGTATGTTTGTTCCTATGTGGCGTTCTAGAGACCAAACGCGTTGGCTGATTGTGTCCAGTTCGACCGCGCGGCCATAGCGTTTTTTTTTTAAAAAAACCATGTCAATTTTTTGTAAAAATTTGTCAAAGTTGATTCCCAAAACCATAAATTTGTCAAAGATACGGTTAAAAAGTTATAAGGGTTTGAACATGGCCGCGCCATTGAAACGCGGCGAACCGCGCGGCCACTGAGATCTTTAAAACTAAGCCTTGTAGAGACCTGAAATTTACGCAAATGCAAGATTTAATTTGTAAAAAATTTGTAAAAATATAAAAAAAATACTCAGGTTTATAGTTTAAGAGCTATAACACTAAAACCGAATGGCCGCGCCATTGAAACGGTGGAGAAAACGCTATCGCCTGTATCTCGCTGAAAAAAAATCGCAGAGGTGTGTAGTTTATTGTAATTACCCAGATTTGAATTTGTCGAAACTAGGAAAAATACAACAAAAATTCCTAGGTTTATATTTCAGGAGCTATAAGACTAAAACGATATGGCCACGCCATCGAAACGGTGAATAAAACGTTATTTCGCCTGTATCTCGCTGAAAAAGCATCGCAGAGGTCTGGAGTTTTTTGTAATACCTAGATTTTAATTTGTCAAAACTAGTAAAAATACAATAAAAATTCTTAAGGTTATATTTCAGAAGCTGTAGAACATTATCAGTATGTGGTGCGATAGGGTGACCATGTCTTATTGTTTACAGAATACTTTCTACTTATTGTTACAGAAATTATAATTCAAGGATTCTAAATAAAATTAAAATGAAACCATAAATATAAAAACAATTATGTTTATTGCTTGAAAAGTCAATAATACAGTTACAGTCCGCGTGGACTTACGAAAAACTAGCCCTAAGATTGGTTTAAATGACGCAACTCCGCCCCTAAGCTATGTGATTGGTAATGCACACTATTGCATCTCACACGCGCCACCCCCGCGCGCCTCCGCAGGTCAGTGCGACGCGTACAGCCGTTAGTACTTATTATTCTGTGGTACAGCGACGTAAGCGTAAGAGTTTCGTTATCAGTGTGTCGTTGTGATGTTAACACGATAAAAAAGTGATCTACTGATTATTAAAATGTTCAGTTCGTGTGTAATTACGATTAAGTGTTGTACTGTGGTGTAACGTCAGTTCGGTAAATTATGTAAACAATTCAGCAGAAGTGATTAAGGTATGTTGCATTTAAATATTTTATGATTATGTTAGAGCTCTCTCTTTATTTGTATGGATGACCGTGTAGTTAAGATATTTTACTATGAAATATTTACAATCTTATGTATATGAACTTATATGAAATACTAAAAACTATCTAATAACTAACAAAAATAATAATAATATATAATGTTTGCCCTGCAGTGGGACAATAATAGGCTGGATTATTATTATTTAATGTTTTATTAAATCATATAGGTAATTAGAACTTAACTTAGAACATTTGAAATGATTGTAAGTCATTTTGATTCCACATTTTTAAATAAGTACAATCATAACTAGCAGGGATGTAGATATTTGTTTTTACTTTAAGCGTAATATTATATGAATGGAAAAATTACTAAAAAAAACTAAAGTCAATCATTTGAAAGATATACACTTCCAAAGTCGTAAAATGAGTCCCCCCCGCCTCTAACTTTTGAAATAATAAAGTTGGAAAAAAAAATTGATGTAAATGTCAATAAAAACTTTCAATGAAAACTGGTTTGAACAAGATACAATCATAAGTTTTTGAGATATAGCACAATTTCAAAAACCGCACACGTAACTTTGTAATTCATACAAACACTATGAAAAACAAAGTTAAGAGCAAAACTTTGCTTGTTACTATGGAACACTTCATGGGCGAGTCCGACTCGTACTTCCCCAGTTTTTTTTTGTAACTCCACTGGTAAAATATCTCTTCCTTTTCCTCTCACTCATTATTTTTTACAAAACCAGAAGTACAATATTATTATTGTTTGTTGTATTACAATTTAAAAATACACCATTAAAATAAATAAATATTATCGAAAGGTGTTGTCAACTTTTGAACTGACGCTTTATTCGGGTAAAACGAAATTGCTTTTTTTGACCTTTGCAATTTCTGAAAAATATTGAGAAGTTTTTTTTTTCTTAGGTACGTTGGAGGCTCCCGTGGTCCGGGGGGGCCATATAATTGATACAGCATATACGGCGGAAGCTACGCCCCTGAAATTATTACAAAAAAAAAGTCTAAGTGCGAGTTCGACTCGCGCACGGAGGCCATATCCGTTCAGTAGTTTTTGCGTGAAAGAGTAACAAACATCTATCCATCCATACATTCTCACAAACTTTCGCATTTATAATATTAGTAAGATGAAGATTACTAACCCGGATCTAGGTTACGGCAAACGTTTGTTAAACAAATATGTATAAAAACAAAAGATTTAAAGGAAGCCGTTTAACAAAAGAAAATTTTAATAATTCTTCTTTTGTTTGATGGCGTCTTTTAAGAAGGCGGTAGCAGTTAAACATGTGTCCGTGATTTTTTTGTTAAAAGACAAAAGTTTATTACTTTCAAATCATAAACTATGGAAATTCCAATGAATTCGTCAGCACAGTAATATTATTTAAGTATATTGTATTGTTACAGAAACATGGCAAGAGGTAGAAAACCAAAAATTGATGCAGCGCAAATGAATAATATATTTCGTAAATATGCAGCTACTTGCAGAAATGAAAAAATTTCATACAACAATCCTATATTTACAACTATCGCTCAAGAACTGAAGAATGAAATAACGCCGTATTCGTTATTCATGAGATTGAAAAGAAATTTCAAGACGATATTTGGCCAACGATATGATGAAGAAAGTTCACTCACACAAAGCACCTCATCTTCGCCTTCATGTCGAAGCCCAATTTCTTCACCTGTGAAATGCACCACAAACGAAGTAGAAAGTGTTGATCAGTACACTTTTTTACTGGATATATATGACTGGAAGAAATTTGAACCCCTCTCAGTTAATTACGTCAGGCGTGATCCTAATGTTGCTACAACACATAAAAAGTACAAAACACTACCTAAGTATAAGTGGTCCTGCTTACTACGAGAGAAACTATGGGAATCTACAAGGCTTCCATGCACATGGGTTTTCAAAACCAAGCGGATCGATGAAGACCACAATGTGCTGATCAAGGGAAAGTGCTCACAATGTAGTTCCATCTCAGAAATAACGAGCAAAGCAGCGACAGACAAAATAGTGACAATAACCTGCAATATATTTAAAACCAATAATAATATACCCCACAATCCAAATAAGAAGACGAAGCTCACACCGTACAAAAGACGACAACTAGCGAAAAAATTACAATATAAACCCGCAACAGTTGTTCAAAAAGAAATTGCTTGTGCAGTCATAAATGATGATGACACTGTAAATTGTCCAGTGATACCAACCTTGGAAACTTTGAGGAAAGTGAAACACGAAAGAAGGCAAATTAATCGATTGCACTCTGATCCAATCATGAGTATTCTCATGATGTCGATAATGGCAACATATCAAAATTTCGTCCGAGAGTTCACTTTAGTACCGAGCTTTCATTTGTGCTATTGGTGTGAACAACAAATGGAATACTACAAGGCGTATATAGAGAAAATTCCTCGTGTTACAATGACTGTAGATGCAACTGGATCATTCTTCCGAACGCTCAAACTTCCAGATGGATCTCTGCTAACGAAACGGATGTTCCTCTATGTTGCCATGGTAACATCTTCAACTATTAAGTCAACAGCAATTTGCCAATTGATAACTGATAACCACACAACGGACTCTATATTGTCATGGTTAAAAAGATGGCACAACGAAGTACGTACTGCCCCTCACGAAATTGTAACTGATGATTCTTCTGCGTTAATAGCAGCAAACGTTCAGGCTTTTACTACTTTTCAGACAGTCCGTGACTATCTACGACAATCTTTTTTAGTTTTAATGAGTAAAAGTAACGATATGCCTGAAGTTTTCTTAAGATTAGACACAAGTCACTTTGTCAAAAACGTATACAACTTGCGATGCTTCGATAACGTTGATTTAAACATTAAAATGTTTTACATTCGCAGTATTTTATTTATTAAAGAGTGTGAAAGTTTTAAAATAATAAATGCTGTACTTGGCCATTTTATTAAATTATTTGCACATTTAAATATGCATTCACAAGCAATGAAACTTGTAAAATTTCCATGCAGTATCTCAAATCTTTGTTGGTCAATACAGAAAACCCAGTAGAAGAAAACGACAAAAAAGATCTTTCCGATAATTATTATTATGTTACAATACCTGACGATGACGATATCATAGGTTGGTTTGATGAGCTTGTTAACAAAGAAAAAATCTTGGAAGAATTAAAGGACAAAACAGAAAAGCCAAATGACTATTACTTACCGAATCTAGTGTCAACTCTTAAAAGGTTAATGATTAAACTGCCTCTGTGGAGCAATGTCATGTGTCCTTTTTACAAATCGGAAAACAAGTCGCCAACATCTTCAGCTATTGAAAGCTATTTCAAAACATTAAAACATTTATTATTTGAAACACGTCTGCATAAGTACAACGTGGATGAATTCATAAAAATTCATTACAATTTTATATTAGGGGAGACAAGAATAGCTGCGAAAAATCTTAACGTAACTCTAGAAAGATCAAAAAAACAAACAAACAAGGGCCGAAAAAGGAAGTTAATAACGAAAAACAAAATGCAGTGTAAAAAAATTAAAATGAACACAAAACAATCATTTTCTTCTGATTCCATATTTACAGTAAAGCCATCATATACTGAAAACTGGGGGGGAGAGGGATATTCTACAAAGAATATCTCAGTGTTGTTTTTGCGAAATGGGAATTTAGTAAATTCTATTAATAAAAGTATGAAATTTACTAATACATGTGCGTTTGATTCAGTTTTCTTTTTAGTAGCATTTGCATACAAGCAAAACGTTCATATCAAAAAAATAATTAATACATGCGCAAGCAATTTAATTAGAGAATTTATTCAATTACTCACAGAATCATTAAATTTAAATAATGGTTATGATTTACGAGAGGAAATTATTGCTAAATATTATAAACGCGAAAACAATATATATAGATGCGAAAGTAATATGGCTTTTATATTTGAACACATACTTTTAGATTATTTGTACAGTGCCAATGTATCTAAGGAATGTGTAACCGAAACATGTGCCAACCACTCAAAAAGAACCATAGTGTTTTTATCAATAAATATGGAAATCGTAAATTTATTCGGAATCGGAGGACTGGAAGATGCCGTTATTATCGATGACTCCAATTTCAAAATTTGTTTGAAATGCAATAACGAATCCTTGAGATTTAAGTATGAATTGAGCGATATTATTTTATTTGATCTCAACGGCACAGACAAAATTAAGCTCGAAGAAATACCACAATATATACAATTAAGGCAAAAAAAATATCGATTCATAGGTGCCGTGGAATATGTTCCCCCGGTTGTAGGTATTATTGGGCATTACAAGTGTCATTGTCTAATAAATAATTCTAAATTTATTTGCTACGACGACAATAAAACTGAAACACATGAAAGTTCTGCACAACCTCTTACAATTCATAATTTAATGTATGGTTTAATAGATGATGACTAAAACACTTTATATTTAATGATAGCGCAACTAAATTATAAGTAAATTATGTTTATATTTTTTCTATTTTTCATTTTATATCTGACTTAGTGTAAGTAAACAATCTGTGATTTTTGATTATATCTTAGTGTAAGTAAATCTGTGATTTTTGATTATATCTTAGTGTAAGTAAACAATCTGTGATTTCTGATTATATCTTGGTGTAAGTAAACAATCTGTGATTTTTGATTATATTTTAGTGTAAGTAAATAATCTGTGATTTTTGATTATATCTTAGTGTAAGTAAAATATCTGTGATTTTTTATTATATTTTAGTGTAAGTAAACAATTTGTGATTTTTGATTATATCTTAGTGTAAGTAAACAATCTGTGATTTTTGAGTTTTTTTTTTAATTTGTAACATTCTGTGATTTATGTGACTTTTAAACCAATAAACATAATTGTTTTTATATTTATGGTTTCATTTTAATTTTATTTAGAATCCTTGAATTATAATTTCTGTAACAATAAGTAGAAAGTATTCTGTAAACAATAAGACATGGTCACCCTATCGCACCACATACTGATAATGTTCTACAGCTTCTGAAATATAACCTTAAGAATTTTTATTGTATTTTTACTAGTTTTGACAAATTAAAATCTAGGTATTACAAAAAACTCCAGACCTCTGCGATGCTTTTTCAGCGAGATACAGGCGATAGCGTTTTCTCCACCGTTTCAATGGCGCGGCCATTCGGTTTTAGTGTTATAGCTCTTAAACTATAAACCTGAGTATTTTTTTTATATTTTTACAAATTTTTTACAAATGAAATCTTGCATTTGCGTAAATTTCAGGTCTCTACAAGGCTTAGTTTTAAAGATCTCAGTGGCCGCGCGGTTCGCCGCGTTTCAATGGCGCGGCCATGTTCAAACCCTTATAACTTTTTAACCGTATCTTTGACAAATTTATGGTTTTGGGAATCAACTTTGACAAATTTTTACAAAAAATTGACATGGTTTTTTTTAAAAAAAAACGCTATGGCCGCGCGGTCGAACTGGACACGGCTGATTTTGATGATTCTTACGTCAATCGATTCGTATTAACGTTGCGAGTGTCACTAGCTACATTAAAATTGGAAATTAAAAAAGAGCGGATGTTGGACGCCATAGTGTGGGGGCCCAATATTTTTTTTCTAAACACATCGTGTGTGTGGGGTAGCAGAATAAAGGGTTTTAAGAGTTGATTTCAAAAATATATAACACTTACCCTCAGTTTCCCAGCTCAAAATTAAATCTCGCGTTATCTGCTGTGATTGGTTGAAAATTCATTCAACCAATCACAGCAGATAACGCGTGCTTGACAATTTGTCACATTAATTCTGCTATAATTTTGAGCTAGGAAACTGAGGGTTATACTTATACATTAAACAAAATGTTATTTAAAAAAGATTTCTAAAAAGTTATAAATAAAAAAGTTAATTCAAAAAGTAAAAAAATCCCGACTGCTTCAGAAGCGAAAACAAGACGTAAACAAGAAGAAAATCATGCTGTGCAGTCGGGGGTAACTTATTCGTGAGCTGGCTGACCAAAACCAGATGTCGGATTTTTGATTTTTTGTATTAACTTTTTTTTAAGTTTTTTTAAATCTAATCTTTTAGTACTATGACCAGTTTCAAACTATCTTTCTGTACTAACTCGGTTAAATCGATGTACAACAAACGCAATATTATTATATTTCGAATTAGTTTTATTATTTCAAAACATTTGTTTTTGAGTAAACTAACACCCCATTCAATAATAAAACAAAAAATTCAAATGATGCTCAGTTACTATGAAAATAACTAAATTGCAATGCTCTTCTACGTTTCGAGTTGTGCTCAAAATAAAATTATTTCTTAAAATACCTTTTCAAAAAAAAAAGGTTTTTTCGTATTCTTCACAGCAAACCCTTTCATTTGATACCCATATCATGGCAGTGCACAAATAATAACTAGTCCGTCATTTTGGGCCGTCCGCCATATTAGATTTAAAATAACGTAACTTAGCTCACCATCCATTGTCATCCAAACTAAACGTGTACGCAAAGCTTAATCTTAATCGGTAGAGGATAACTTCTATAAAATTCAGTTGCAAGATTTGATCCAAATACACTTACATTCATATAAACATACCTACATGCATACATACATTGCAAGTTAAATTAAAGCTTTTAAAAAGACCAATCGTTTGCCATCCAGGACGTCAAGTCTGAAATTCGTTAGGGTTGGCAGTGATAGAAAGTTAAATATTCTCTAATAATTTTATTCTTTATTTTTGAAAGCTTATTGACGATTTGTAAATTTTATTGTAAAGATTACTCATATAATGACAATTACAAATGAAAATTTTGACAATCTGATGGGATTTAGAGATAAAACATAATATTTTTGTAAGAACATAATTTCATGGTGATAACCCTCAAAATCTGCTGTTTTTTTATTTGCTAGTACACATTGTATCTTGAGAATGGCTTATTTAAGTAGGCTTCTAGGCGTATGAATATATGAAAAAATAGAACATTTCGTGTCGAGCATAAAAAGTCGAGATTTTAACACAAGCGATGTAGCTAATTTCGAAAAAAACATGCGAGTGTTAAAATAAAGCCTTTTTATGCGAGACACGAACGATTCTTTTTCCACTACCTGATGAGCTTACTTCATTAAATGCGAATAAGTTCAAACAACAATTTATTTGAAACGTTCAAACTAAAAACCACAGACCATATACACACAATCAACGCGCGCTTTTTCGTGAGGTAACAGGTTCACCCCGAGTTTCTCAGCTCTAAATTATCTCAGAATTAACGTGACAAATTGTCAAGCACGCCTTATTTGCTGTGATTGGTTGAATGAATTTTCAACAGCCAATCACAGCAGATAACGCGTGCTTGACAATTTGTCACATTAACTCTGCGATAATTTAGAGCTGAGAAACTCGGGGTCAGTATCATTCTGCCGGATGGGCCGGTGGAAAAAGTCGTAGCGGCAGAACGCGTCTACTAACAGTAGCTTATTCAGTTACGAAGTCATTTCGTAACTGTTCTCCATACAAAAGTCAATTCGTAACTGTTATTAAGAAATTTTGTTTTTTTTTTAATTTTTATTTTATAATTTTGTGTTTAAATGTTCATATTTCGAACCAAATTTCTTAGGCAATGTGTTACATAACAGACAAGGTAGTGGTAGAAAGTAATTTTAATTTTCCAACTGTAAGGTTAACTGTGTTACTATTTTTTTCTGAGCTATCATGGTTCGACTGTGAAAAAGGAATAGAGCTCTCTCTCATAGTGGATCTATGATATTTTGACACGTCAGCCGGGCGAGGACGGGCTCTGTGATAAGCTAAAGTCAAACATTTTGTCACGTTTTTTGTTCCCAAACTGTGATAAAAATGTGTGACTCAAGCTTGTCAGAGTGAGCCGTGCTCGCCCCGCAGAGCAAGGCCCCAGATTACTTCTTGTCATTGTTTTCCAACAGATACGTATATAAAACCCTGGAGATGATGCTGCAGACAGCGCCCCTCTACGTCGCCAACTACCTAGCGAAAGCGTGCGGAGTCAAGATGCAGTAAGTTGTCTAAACATACATAAGTACTACATACAAATCAATAAATTTGAGGTAATATCAAATAACAGCATGTGAAAGTATATACAGTACTTATTACAAATAACCAATTTTTAAGATTTTTTCTGTCTGTTTGTTCCGGTTAATCTCCGAAACGCCTGGACCGATTTTGAAGGGACTATCACTGGTAGATAGCTGCTTTTTATCGCTATTGTTTTAAATACAAAGTTCTTGTGGGAAAATTAAAAAAAAATGTTTAAATACCATAATACCCATTTTATTGGACTCTTGAATAGTGACAGTTGTGATACAAGTAACTAATGATTTGCTAATCGGTCAGTCCCCAGCCCCAGTGTGTTAGCAATGTTATGTTGTTTTATTACTTTTTCCCACCGAAAACACTAGGAAGTGATGACGGGAGGGCTATGTTTTGCAGGATTGTGTTTTTCTTGACGTTCCATGTTCCAACCAAAAGTGCCTTATTTTAATAAATGTCTTTTGATCCTACAACCTTTTTCTTAACTATGCATTGCTTCTTTCAGACTAAGTCTAGTGACGGCCAGCGAGCGCTTACAAGCTATGAATCGCGTTCTGGCGTTCTTCGCGACGCGCGAATGGACGTTCAGCACAGATAACGTACAACGACTCCGAGACAGACTCACAAGGCAAGACAGGGTCATGTACAACCTGGATGTTAGGGCCGTCAAGTAAGTGAAAGATGTCATCAAAGCGTAACGCCAGTCGCCATGCATGACATAGACTAAAGACAATACGTCCCAATTAGGACATATTCGAGTCTTTACAATGCGCGCGCTCATAACATATCTGTTTACTAGAATATCAATGATACAAACAATCAACGCGCACTTTTTCGAGAAGTATCAGGTTCAGTATCATTCTGCCGGATGGGGCGGTTGAAAAAGCGCGGGCTTACCGGCAGAATGCGTCTACCAACAGTAGCCTATTCAGTTAAGAAAAATAATTACGTTGTAGTTACATAGATAATGATATCAAAACTCCATACAAAAGTCATTTTGTAACTGTTATTATGTAATTTTGCTTTTTTTTATAATCTTGTGTTTAAATGTTCATATTTCGAAACGGATTTCTTAGGCAATGTGTTAAATAATAGAAAAGGTAGTGGAAAAAAGCTTTTACCGATTTAAGAAAAAAAAATGTGGTTATATTTTTTTTATTTCATCGTCATATCTGCGGAGTTTTGATATATAATTTATTTTGACCCTGTTTAAACAGTATTGACGGTAAAGGGGTTCTCAATTACAGCGATCGATATAGTAGACATGGAGGAGGTCTAAATAAAATGACGAAAATAAGCTAAGGAACGACATTCCCTGTTGGCTACGACCTGCAGCCGTATGGCGTAAGTAAACACGGCAACGCAAAGGGTTTCACCCATGTTTCACCGCTATCAATCGACCAATCACACAGACGGAAATCCACATCGCGTCATTCATCTCGCATGAGGTTATGAGGAATTTGGTCGAATCAACTCATAGCGGTCAAACCCTTCGCCTTGCCGAATTCACTTGCTCAATTCGGCTCCTGGAGGTCTTTAGCAGACTCAAGACTGAATAGGTTACTTCTAGGCAAGCGTGCTCCATCATCGACCACATCATCGCTTACCAAGTGACACTGTGGCCAAACGCGAGCCTATACATGGTAATAAAAATAAACATAATTTACTGGTATTTTTTTCTGCAGTTGGGACAAGCATGTCTTTGACTTCGTGAAGGGAACGCGCAAGTATCTACTGAAAGATAAAGACGACAACATACCTCGCGCCGAGAAACATATGGACAGGTACAGAAATACATCTTTGTTCCGAGAGTGACAGTTGTGATTCAAGTTGCTAATCAGTTAGACCTCGACCGACCGAAAAAAAAAAGCAAAATGGTATGACAAATAAATTTCTGAGCTGAAGCTGAATGAAATTGAAACCGAAATACAGTCAGATTTGAGTTATATCATTGATTTAAAAATTGTAACTGTATTTTTTTCACTCTAATTCGTACTTTTGAAAACAGATATTTATAGAAAAGCAATTTGGTTTTTTTAGGGTTCCGTACCCGAAGGGTCCAATTGATATCACTCACGTGTCCGATAGACAAATCCACAGTGTCTGTCTGTCGTCTGTCAAACAGGTTTTACAGCCAAACGCTTGGCGCTAAAGTTTTTCAGTATAATTAACTTGTCAATTGTTATCAAATTTTTAGTGTTATTAACTTTTCAATAGTATAATTAAGTTGTCCGTTGTTGTAATCAATTGGTGTAACTTTGGGTCAACCAAAGTCATACCAATTGTCAAAAAATATGTATAAAGGTTTTTATGGGGGGCTCCCAAACAGCAAAAAGCGCGGCACTAAAAAATTGCCCTACCGGCTACCCCATCGAATGGAGTATCATTTTTTATAGCTCGTTGAATAGATTAACGCTGAATCTATTTAAAAAAAAGTAAAACAAAGAAATGAGAAGACACCAAAGCCAGTTATTTTTTTTACAAAATTTTGTTCCGAGTATTTTTTAACTTCTGATTGACAATCAAATTTGGTGATAATGTTTATTATTATGCATATTTTACTAAACAAATACCAATATATTGATAAATCAGATTTATCTTTGAAATGTCCTAATTTTTCCTATTAAAACCAACATGTTTTTAAAATTTGCATGGCTTTGGGTCAACAATGTGGATATAGGTACTGAAAAAAAATATAAGACAGTAGGTAGCTCCAACCGTTTGGCTGTAACCTGTGTGATAGACGACAGACAGACAGACGGACACGAGAATCACAGCAATAGGGCTCCGTTTGGACCCTTCAGGTACGGAGCCCTAAAAATGGTCCTTTCTAGCCTTGATAATTTAAATATGTTATTTTCTTTACAGGTTACGTTTTGTTTACCACATGGTCCTGCTAATACTAACAGTATTCGTATACCGGTTCATAATGCTAATAATATCTAGGTTTGTATTTAAGAAGATGGCACTATAGCGGATCCATTAATATCTAGATTTAGGAAGATAACAACAGTGTGCTTATTATATTTTTGATTGTTTTTGGCAACTGGCAAAGCCAAGCCATTAGCCAGTTGCAACAGCAACTGTCAAAGTCATTTGACATTTGAATTTAGTCCAGTCCATTCATCACATTGAGATAGGAAAAACATAATATTAAAACATACTATTTAATATGTCTATGATTCATCACCACCAATTTTGTTACTTTAATAATCCGTCCAACCATTTATTTTGATTTGTTTGATAGCTCAAAAACTTATCATTTAGTGATGTCGTAATGCGTTACCGATTCGATTTCTTACAATAATCGACTTTATTTACGAAGAAATTTTATTTATCTAATACACGCTTTAACTGCTGAGATTGGTTGAATAAATTTTCAACAGACTATCACAGCAGATAACGTGTGCTTAACAATTTGTCACATTA
Source organism: Orthosia gracilis (assembly GCA_947562075.1). Taxonomy (NCBI): domain Eukaryota; kingdom Metazoa; phylum Arthropoda; class Insecta; order Lepidoptera; family Noctuidae; genus Orthosia; species Orthosia gracilis. Next base: position 11,159,364 of record OX387267.1, read on the forward strand.
ATTCTGGGATAATTTAGAGGTTAGAAACTCGGCCTTATGCTCCAATTTAATAAATGTAGTAAACTGAATCATGCATACTTATTTACTTATGCAATGCCAGTCAAAATTCTTTCATTTTTGTGCTCGTTCCACTCGTGCTTCATTCTCGTCCCTCAAAAGCGTTTAAGTTATCCAAGTAAAGAATTCATTCTCCTATTTTATTTATTTTGTAAGAAATGTTATCGTTTTTGGTATTTTCTGCATCCCGGTAGAAAGGGCCCTCAACGAATTTTGAAACAGGACTTACTACGCCACTGATAAGGATGGACGGAATATACACAAATATTTTTCTACACTGTGTACAAGATGCAAAAACCTCTCTATTTTAAATAGGTTGATCATGGTAATTTACTTTAAACTTGGACTGTCCCATTGTTATTTATTATTTGTTCAAGATAAACCATTTAAAACGTATTTTAAAAGTTTTTCTAGGGAACACTGAACCGCAATGACAAAAAGTCCCGAGGGCTTACGGGGAGTCCCATTGAGTTATAAAGCCCGAACCACACTTACGTGTAGTGGGTTGGCGCCTTCTGACGCATTTGATTGGCTACAAAACTCGTTGTGTTATTACGTAGGCTGAAACAGAGTCGTTTGATTGTTGGATACCGCGCCACGTCACGCCACGACACGTAAGTGTGGTTCCGTCTTAAGTTTCATAAAAAAACTACTATGTAATTGTCTATGCCGTTTACTATACTTCATAAAAGATAGCTTGATCTCTGCGACAGCTGTCAGTAGCAATAACAATAGCGCTTGACAGGATAACAACGTAACAATGACGTATACGTCAGTTTGACATATGTGGCAGATATCAAGCTATCTTATTATAAGGAGTATAAATATTTAGCATTATTGTTGATGGAAAACTGATAAGTATCAGTGAAGATTTTTTGTAATGATTTTGTAAATAATAAGTTAATTAAATTAAAGGAAAAATTAATATACAAGTAGTGATTGTTTTATTTGCCCTCAAACCTCCATTCCTTAGACAAAGTCATGATTGCGCAGAATTATGGCGCTGGATGCGAGACGCCTGGGAGAGGCCTACATCCAGCAGTGGACGTCTTTCGGCTGAAATGATGATATAGCGCACAAATTTGGCCTGCAGCCGACGAACAAAAACAAGTGCGCAATATTTAGTCGATGTGTGGACTAGCTATTAAGGACTTCTGCAAATTAATTGTTTACGTATTTTGGTTGAGACAATGGAATACTTTCAAGGGTGTATTTTGACTATTACACCAGCATAATTTCTACAAAAAACATTCTATAATCTTAGTATTGTTATGAATGCAGCATCGATTAGATTATAGAATAGTAGCTTGTTTCATCATCGTTGTGGACGTTGTGGTTTTTTGAATGAAACGAAACGCGAATTGGCATATATTTATTTACACTAGCAACATTCGGTCAAGCTTCAAATTAGTGATAGAGAACTGCGATCGCAAACTCGCAATCTTATTTGATTATGTTTAATTTTATCGTAAAAATAAGCTAAAACTTTCACGATTGTTGGTTAAATTTACGTGTGCGATATTGTAATAAAGTATACAACAGAGGTAAGCTGAAAAAATCGTATTAAAGTGATAAATTTAGGGTATTAGTATGTGATTGTCATTCCATCGAAATATATTATTTTTGTTTGGTGCCAATCCTGCTGAGTAATTTCTGGCTTGTATGCTGCGGCGTTCAGCGCTAATCTTTGTTGCTGCGAACTTGTCAGCGTGCCAATTTTGTCAGAACAAAAACTGCGTGAAAATTGCGTTCCTTCTGTCAACCTGCCGTATGGGCGAATCTTCTCTATCAAGTCGGTTTAACCTACGGAAGTGGTGTTCAGGGTGGAATGAAGAGCAAGGTCGTCACCTTGCACCCCTGGGCCGTGAATTCGGTCACAAACAATGGACGGTCGCAATGACTTGCGTTCTTGTCGTGATGTCTCTGACCCATTTAGCTAGTTTAAGAATACATAGTATTTTACGACGACAATTAAAAAGTAATTTGTAAATAATGAGGTTGTATCATTAGTTTTAATTTGGCAATTCTTGATACTGGCTGGTGTAGTGGCTTCACACTTAGTTGTCAACCAAATGCTACAAAAAAATCATTGTTTAAAAGCACTTTCTACTATAATAATAATTAATCTTTCTGAGGAAAATGTGTCCTCTAAAAGAAAATAAATCAATTTGTGGTTTTCCTTTGTTTCAGTTTAGACAGCACATAGCCATTTCTGGTGTTGTATTTTGGTATTGCTGCCAATTTTTGTACCATACATTATACTGAAACAAAGGAATCTTCATTTATAGTTCAACCGTCTAATTTGTTTCTTCAGTTATTGCAATATCTACCTACATCAGAGTTTTGTTGCCGAAATAATATACCTACCTACCAAGTTTCATAATGATCACATCATAATATATGCTTTCTGATTACAAGCACAGCTGTTTAGAATGAAGCCCTAGTCTATATCCTTGAACTACCAAAAATAAAACCTACTACCCTATATTTTTTATGTATGTATGTGAAATGTACTGGTGTCACTCGAGATCCATATTCATAATCTTTATTGTTCCCTAAACAAACAAATACAGTACTCCCTAATCTTATTGGCTGGGCTGAACATATGCTTTCCAAAGTGCAGGGCACAGTGCGGTGCTGTTTTTGTATGAGATTTACTACTGTGCATTCATAGTAGCTAACTTCAGAGCGGCCAAGAAAATAAGGGAGTATTGTTGCACAAATGCGTAGTTTGTGCACAGATGGAAGACATAAGTCCTACCTTAAATTATTAAATTGATTTTTTTGTTGTGATTTTCATCTTTGCCTTGAAAAGTATTATCTATACTAATATTATAAAGCTGAAGAGTTTGTTTGTTTGAACATGCTAATCTCAGGGACTACTGAGTGGAATTGAAAAATTCTTTTTGTGTTGGATAGTCCATTTATCGAGGAAGTTTATAGGCTATATAACATCACGCTACGACCAATAGGAATGGAGTATAAATGAAGAATGTTGCGAAAACGGGCAAAAATATTCCTTTTTGAGAGCTTCTGTTGCGTGCGCTGTGTAAGCGGTTTAAGTTACGCAACAATTATGTATGTAGTGTAGGTAGGATAGTTAGGGTAAAAAGGTAGGTAGGTAGTCAGTAGACGGGAGCGAAGCCGCGTGGGACAGCTAGTAGTAGTATACAATCCAGTAATATGGTAACACAAACCAGACTGTCTTTTTGTTAGCAACATTACATAAATGCATACTAACTGTATGCGCTCCTGATCAGAAGGTCTACGTAGCTAAATATCCAATAGCATGAAACGTCCAATGAGCAGTAACTCTAATTAGTATGTAAAATCAAAGTTCCTACAACAATGTATTAATATTATGTTTACTATGAATAGGGCTACTGTTGAGCATGCGGTCCTGGGTTTGATTCCCAGGTTGGATAGTGTTATTGGGTTTTTCTAACTGGACGGTATGAAAGAAGAAAGCTTGTTACGCTGACTCCAAGTAACATGGGGCAAAGCAGGAAGACAATGATGTTTTAATTCTAATTTCTATACACAAATGGTTATGGAGTTGCAGATACCAGCCCATTTCAACCTTTTAACCTAACCTAATTCTAATTTTGCAGGTACATGGTAGCTATTTGTGATGATGTCACTAAAGCCCAGGAACGTTGATTTCTCGGAGACATGGGCCCACCTCAAGGAGACGGTAATATTAATAATTTTTACTTTAATACTTACACATTCAAAATGTCTATTACTATCTACTGGCAAAGTTTAGATGGATTAATGTTTGTTACTCAATCATGTCAGAATGGCTGAACGAATCTAGATGAAATTTGACACACAGAGATAGATTATAGTCTGGAGTAGTACATAGGCTACTTTTAATTTCGATAAACATGGTATTTATCCCTTGAGAAAATAAAAAACTTCAAACGGGCAGAAGCTAGTAATGAATACATTATTTTAACGTGTTCCAATAAGACTGTCTTATTGGTCTAGTGTTGTAAGTACTACCTCAGGAATCTGTTGAACACAGCCAAGCCAGTGAGAGCAGAGGTGGCCCATTAGTAACGGCCGCTACTAAGAAATTGTTGGTTGTGGGTTCGAACCCAGGCAGGCGCTTTACTTTGTGTAAATTATTTCATAAGACTACTCTCAAAATGGTTAAGGAAAAACACCAGCATGACCAAAAACTCGAAGACATGTGACATCCACCAACACGCACTGGGCCCGCGTGATGGATTACGCCCACAGACATAAATCTAAATAGATAACGAAAGTCCCTCCATCTGTATGAAAACCAAGCGTGCCACTTTTTCATAAACAATTTAAAAACAAATTTACTTACCAATGAAAGAAAACATTTCCAATGCCTCGGCCAACTTTTCAATACATTCTTTACAGCTCAATATGGCATAAAAAGGATTTTTTCTAGATTTCCGGTGCCGATAATGCTAAATGAAAAGCTCAGATTACGATAATTGATCGTAACTTTACTCCGTTTTTTGGCACGCGAAGTACATACAATCGTGTCATCTAGTTAGATTTATATCTGTGATTACGCCCCATTCCCTCTTACAGAAAGGAGGCCTGCACGCACAAGGCACAACCTCCAGGCAACTCCTAATTGTCTGACATTTTGCTGAATTGGACCTATCTGGCGTAACCGTGGGGCACACTACGTTATTGTTTTAAAATTAGGTTCCCTTTTATTTGTACCTACATTGTGTGTATCTGTGTGTGCCAAATAAACTAGTAGTTCTAGTACTACCACATAATACATATGTAAATTTGTTGAAGATAACAGAGCCAGTAGTCTGTTTGATATCTTGTATCTGTTTCTCTGTTAGGTGGTTGGGTGGGTCATTCCAACCTGTTAAATCTTTTTATGAGGATTGGAATGCTGTCTCTTCAATCCTGGGAAGGACGTAGCATAGTTTTTATACCGGTTATCATCCTAAAACGGGGTGGTAAATTATTTGTTAACTGATTTTCGAAAAAGGAGGAGGTTCTATGTTCGACTTTTTTTTTCTCCTCATTCAAACGTATAGTGAACCAATAATTTCTCAAGTAATTATTGGTTCACCACACTTCAAACGATTTGCAAGACTGGTAATGCTGTATTTCACGAGTCATATATAAAAAGTCTTTTGTTTTCTCCTTCCAGGTGGCGGGCGTGGTAGGGCTCCGCGCCGTGGAGCGCTCCGTGTGGAACACTCGTTTCTCCGACGTGTACGCGTTGTGTGTGGCGCATCCCGAGCCGCTAGCTGACAAACTTTATGACGAGACCAGGTAAGCGGTGCCACTTCATTACTGCGCTTGCGACGATCCCTTAGATAGACGTTAAAAAGCTCTGTAGCCGTAAATGAAAATATCAGATATCCGAATGAAAAATCTATCTAACCGAATCCGATATAAGTTTCGGATAGGGGCAATGTCTAAATGATACACATTATGACAAGTTTTTCTGCCCGCCCGAGAAGACACATTACCCGCGCGCGTCACTTGCAATACAAGTACGAAATAATAACTTAGAAATAAAGTCAAATTATTACCCTCAGATTAGAGAAAAGAAACATAGCGCCCGCGGAACACGAGAGTAACCACCAATGCAACTACAAATTCAAAAACGAATACAAACTCGCGTTAGTACGAAACTGCGCGTCGCACTGCTTACGCGTCACAAGTGATTTCATATTTTATTTAAAAAAAAACCGTCTTGTAGGTATCTTTAAACATTGCAAAAGTTATACATAAAAACAAAAAAAAACGATGGAATATCGTTCCAGAGATTTAATAACAAAATAATAAAGGACGGAACAGACGCAAGAACGAGCGGTTTGCTAACCGAGTGACCGTTATTCGATATTTACATGCAATTAAATGTACTGGCGTTCCGCAGCGGACGATCGGCGACGAAATTTCCGCTCGTGTGGCGTAGGCCTAAGGCCTTAGACTTTCATTTGGTCTATTGTGCGTGAAGGTTCTGGCCAACATAACCAGCCTCTCTCCGCCAAGAAGCACAGAAGCTTCCTGGCCAGCTTCTCGAATTCACTATTCCGAGGATTTCTGGGAAGCCACGGTCTCGCAATTCAGGCAGATGCGAGCGGCTGATTCCTCGGCATTAGTGCAGCCCCTGCAAAGTGGGTGACAGACCCTTATCGTCCATTCTTCCATCGTCACGTGAGGTTCGAAAGGATGGGAGGGGTTTTGGATAAAACTTGGCGATGAAATTCGGATTCAGATCGAATGCAGTGCAAAAACGGTCTTAAAGGCTTAAACCTTTTACGGCCCGCCAACTTTTAGTATAGCAGTTGGATAAATCTGTATAGCATTTGTATAATTTTATGCATGAACGAAATATGTGTATCCACACCTACACCACTACATATGAACGACAAAAATGTTTGACGTCACATACCTATATCGCGCAATCAAAGTTCTACGTGCGATTTGAATATATGCATACAACTGCCCGACAACAAACGTCGGGCAGTCGCCCACCTGACACAACATCCGCCTGGTCGGAGAATCCTCCCTTTTCAATGCAGGTTGCGGGACTTTCAACCCTGTTCCGCATACCTCAATTTCAAATTCAAAATGTTTATTTGCAAGAAAATACGTAGTTCACAAGAGTAGATCTTACAGCCTTAAAGACATTGTATTCTGCCTGCAAGCAAGCGTGCAAATTATTATTTAATTTTAAACGTCATTATTATGCAGAAATATTATTATGGTACACGGATGGCGAACCTTTATTAGAAAACTAAATTGACTACATAACTATTGGAAAAATACTATTCTGTTAATGACTTCATGAATGATAAAGATTGATAACTGGAACTGGAACTTTCTTGTAATTGACATTTTAAATGATATTCTTTTTTTATAATTCCTAGATAAGCTTATTTATTTGTAATCAACTATGTATGTGACATTTTATATGATAACAATTTTTTTTTAATTCCAAGGTAAGTTTATTGTTTCGTAATCGACTGTGTATGTGACAGTTAAGTTATAATGTGATTTTTATTTACTTTTCTGATGCCTTGTGTAATTGAAATTTTAAATGATTTTTTTTTTATAATTCCTAGATAAGCTTATTTATTTGTAATCAACTATGTATGTGACATTTTAAATTACTGAATAAGTTTATTGATAATCGACTGTATATGTGACAATTAAGTTATTTTTGATATATTTTTTCTTCAATTGCCTTTTTAGTTCTTATTCAATGACTATTATTGTATTTTAATTTCAAAAAAATATGTTTTTGCATGCCGTAAGGCAGAATGTAGCGGAAACACCTAATTCTGTACCATCTTAAACTTGCACCTACATTGCTGGCAAATAAATAATTCTGATTCTGAAAACGCGTCATTAAATTATATATTTTTATAAATGTGAAAATGCCGTGCTGCCAAAGTATCTTGAATTGGTGACTTAAAAAAGCAATGCTACTTATTAACCCTTTATTTTCTACCCGAAATTCGTACGGCAATAATATTTCGTACATATTTATTTTTTGTTGTTGTAAAAGTAGAAGTTGATGTCATGCCTGCTGTTTCAAATTATCTAAACGATAAATAAACTGATATGGCGTGCCCGAAAATTTTTGTCGTGTGCCACCTCTAGCACGCGTGTCTTAGGTTCGCCATCCCTGCTATAGTATAAGCTCATTATTATCACATTATTATCATATTATTATCGCATTATTATTACATACAAATGTCATCAATTCATTTACAATACATTACTAATACTCTGAACAAAAATTAGACGTTCCAAAAATGCCTTATATTCGTTTGGTATCTTATTATTAATTAATATTAACATATTCAACACATTTTTCTTATAAATATCATGTATGTCCAGCTGGCTGATATAATAGGTTGCGAAATTTAGCCCTTTTCTGTCGTGGTATAGCCTTGGTATGTTGCTTAAAATAATGCGTGCAAAGTGCAGATATCTATACTAATATTATAAAGAGGAAAGATTTGATTTTTTGTTTGTTTGCATTGTATAGGCTCCGAAACTACTGAACCAATTTCAAAAATTCTTTTAACGTTGGGAAGGTACACTATCCCCGGGTGACATAGGCTACTTTTTATCCCTGTATACCCACGGGAACGGGAACTACGCGGGTGAAACTGCGAGGCGTCTGCTTGTCTCTAATATACATAGAGGGTAGTGGAAGAATTTTAAATTTATGAAAGAGCGGTTTACAGCTATCTAAGAACCATGCCCTGTTTATAACCCATAAATCCTCCATAAAGCCATCAATCCTTAAATTGAGGACGAGATATGAGTCTCTTCAAGTCTAGACAAGTGATATTCTATCAACGAAATCGTCGCCCTAGCGACTAGAAAGAAGTCAATGAAAATTATATTTGAAATAACAAAAAACCCGACTGTTTAAAAAGCGAACTAAAAATACGTAAACAACAAGAAAGTCATGCTGTGGTGTCGGAGGATACAAATGCGCGATCTGGCTGAACAAAACATGTATGCAAAAGATGTATCCTCCGAATGCACTGCATGAGTTTCTTCTTGTTTACGTCTTTTTAGTTCGCTTTTGAAGGAGTCGGTTTTTTTTGTTAATTTTAAATATTATTTTTATTTACAACTTTTTAGTTATTTTTTTTTTAGAATTCTGTACATTTAAACATTGTTGTATATTTTTGTAATAAACTTTTAAAACCCTTTATGTTTATACCCCACACGATGGGTATGGTAGAAAAAAAAAGGGGCCCCAAAATATGGCGCCCAAAATCCGCCATCTTTCTATATCGATTGACGTAAGCATCATCAGAATCGGCCTACGCGTTTGGTCTCTAGAACGCCACATAGGAACAAACATAAATACATAGACTGATAAACACATTACCCTCCTTCGGCAGTCGGGTAAAAATGTATGCGAATGCCAAGCACTATCGTAATGTCACTTGATCAAACCCTTAAGCTCTTTCTACAATCGTGAACGCCTTCTATTTTTGTATGGTCTGACTATGTGACTTACGGTTAAACTAGTCAATCATTCTTCCATACAAACGAATTACGGCGATTACCCCACTGTTTGACGATGTACGTTCAAAATAAAAAATGATATCAATTTGTCTCATCATTATCTAGCCCTGTATGGAAACAAAAAAGTAAAAAAAATATGTTTGAAAGTTATGAGCGACGAAAGTTCCATATTTCAACACTAATTTTAACGCATCTTCGGGCGGAAATAAATACCATAAGAAGAAGGATAATTGCAAAACGGCCTCCATACAGGGATATATTAGTAGTTCAACAATGCAAATAATATTATTTTGAAAATATACATTTAGTCGTTTTTTCATGATATCCATACTCCCAAAGGTCTGTTTATTAAATTTCGCGCGCCCGTTTTCGTCCCCAAATCATCATCCATTTCGCTACAAACTTTTGCAAAAAGATCTAATTCGTACGCGAACTAGCTCCTTACTGATCATCACAGCATCTATATCTTTCGCTCGTGTTGTCGGATGAGATAGCATGCATTTTAACCTCGCGCACAAAATAGTTCGTGCCGTCAACTAGGGGAACCTTAACGCGCAATGTGTCATTCCCGTACATTGATTAGTTTTCTACTAGCGTTATCGATTGTAGATTGTCAACTTGGCTACAGGTGCTGGGGTCCCACGGACCGTTAACCGACAGGCCGCGCCAGGCGTTACCACGTCTGACGCGGTCCATGCCGAGTGTTCCCATGCCGTGAGTCGGCCTGGAGCGGCCGCTATTCCAATATCCCAGTTTTAAAATTTATAATTACGTAATTTTGTACACGTTTTCAACATGTTTTTTTGATTATGGAGATATTTTAATGATTTTTTCTTATTTGTTGTAGTCTCAAATGAAAGGTATAGACGTGGAACCTGTTTATCCAATTAAATAATGTAAATCGGTCCGTTTACGTGATATTCGCTAATCAGTAGATAGATATTCGCTTAGATGGTTTGGTCATATTGAGAGGATTAATGAAAGGCGACTTATAATAAAAAAAATATTTAAAAACAGCAAAAAAACCCGACTGCTTAAAAAGCAAACTAAAAAGAAGTAAACAAGAAGAAAATTATGCTGTGCAGTCGGAGGATACATATACGCGAGCTGGCTGACCAAAACCAGATGTATCCTCCGACTTCTTTTTGGTATTTTAAATATTTTATAAATGTAATATTTCATGAGATCAATACTATCTACTGCTGTGATTTCATACTTATCCAAAAGAAACCATTTAACTGGAAGGTAAGTGTCACCCCACACTTGGCACCTAACAAAAATTTGCAATTTAAAGCTTAATTTTACGCAAACGGATCCCTGAATCGAAAAAACCTGCAGTTTCTGCCAAAACCTTTGGGCAAAGATTTGAGTTTATGTATGTACGTAAAATCTACAGATTTTTGTTTTTTTAGATAAAGCTTAATTTTCGTTGATGATAATAGTAAAACAGGGGTGTGACCATAAGCTCTTAGAGCAAGGTTATTTTGAGTGTGCGTAAGGGATAGATGTATAAGACTTGTCCGTCCCTTTTTCACAGTTGAACCATGTTGTGTTCGGCAATATCTAGTAACATCAATTATTAACGGTATTTTCAGCGGTGCTGGTCATTCTGAAACCAACTTAATTTACTCATACACAAAGTTGATATTTGCTTGCGTCACTACACAATGAGATTGACACCATAGAATCTTTCTCAGAAACTTTTTGGAGGAGCACGTGCAAGGGCTCCTGCAGCGCGTTCGGGGCTCCGTCGAACTTGACAACAACGACCACAACGATGGACTTCTCACCAGGTTAGTACTTACACACACTTGGAGCAGTGGCGTCTTAGGTCGCGGGTTCGAACCCAACCAGGCGCTTTACTTTGTGTAAATTATTTCATTCCCAGTGCTCTAAAAACGGTGGAGGTAAATATTGTGAGGAAACCGGTATGTCCTTGAACTATAAATTCGAAGACATGTGTTATCCACCAAACTGAAATGGGCCTAAGTGGTGAATTAAGGCCCATGCCCTTTATCAAAGATTGGAGGCCTGTGCCCCAACACTGCAAATATTAAAAGGCTGATCATGATGATGATAATTGTTGGACTTGCATTGTTTCAGTGTGGATTTTTTTCTTCTATTTGCAGATACGTGACGGCGTGGCGCGAATACAGCCAGGGCGTTGCCTACCTCAACAGCCTGTACTCCTATCTGAATCTGCAGCATGTCAAGAGACAGAAGGTAAGTTTGTTCAGCTTGGGGGCTCCAGGCACTAGCCCACCAAGCCTTACGGTAGCTACGCCACTGCTCGCACCTACAGCTTCACTGCCAGGCAAAGGCTCTATACAAGTGCTGTTCTGTCAAAGAAAGCATTGCGATAGCGATTGAAAAAAGTGTTACAAATAAAAAATAAAAATAAATCTTTTATATTTACTTTTATTTTTAAATTGCATTGTCACGATAAATGTACGTGTATACAAAAATTCAGCTCAATCGGTGGAGGATAACTGCTTTAAAATTCAGTTGCAAGATTTGACCCGAACACACTCACATACAACATTGCAAGTTAAGGCGATATATACGCCCCAATGTTAACGCAGTAAATAATATTTATGTACCAGTATCAGTTTTGTTTGCAAAATATTTTTAAACGTCCAAGTCGTTTTGGAGGAATATCCAAAAGTTGCGAAAAATATCGTGTTGCTAATTATTTTTTAAAGCAAAACTATTTGTTATACGAAAAAACCATGTTTAAAAAATAATGAACATGAAACAATAATAAATATATATTTTTATCAAACCTTTTAACCTAGCCGTTACTAAGGAGTATGCTTTATAAAGTTACTGTTTTACGACACAGCTAAAATACATAAATGTAAAAATGCTTGCACATATAAAAGCTTGTAAAATACAAACATATAAACTATACAAAAATGTATAGGATGACGTGCTATTTCTGTATTTTTAGCGCTTGACAAGTGCTATCGAAATGTCAATCAATCCCGTACATTTTGGCATTTCGACTATCGCCATCACTGAAAATGAAAATACTCAACATCCAAATTAAAATTATATAAAACATATACAATAAATAATACATCGGTAGTTGAAACCGAATCGACACTCGAGAGAACAAATGACACTTGTCTAGAGCCTCAGAGCCTCAGAGTCCCTCCGGTGACACTCACGCGGTGACACTGAAATTCGCGGCAAGAAGGTCTTAAGCGCTGTGAAATACGTGTCGGTTACGCGGTCGAGTCAAACCACTTCAGTGGCGTAGCGGTTTGACTCGAACGCTTACCATAAGAAAATGCGTTGAGTGCGGTGCGTGCGGCTCTTGTGGCGCACCTAGACGCGCCGAGGGTGAGGATGTCATCATCACCTTAAGGCGATATATACGCCCCAATGTTAGCATAGTACTGGCCGTGCGCCCACTCGGAGCCAAAATATCAATATTGAACCTCCTTTTGAACAGTTTTGTTTGCAAAATATTATTTGATTTACATATGCTATTTCAGTTATGAAGAAATTCCAGCCATCAATTTTTTTGTGTAAAAATATTTTTTAAATATCCAAGTCGTTTTGGAGGATTATCCAAAAGTTGCGTAAAATATCGTGTTGCTAATTATTTTTTTAAAGCAAAACTATTTGTTATACGAAAAAAGCATGTTTAAAAAATAATGTACATGAAACAATAATAAATATATTTTTTTTTCAAACCTTTTAACCTAGCCGTTCTAAGGAGTATGATTTAGAGGTAATGTTTTTTGAATCAATGGATTCCACTCCGCGGATAATTTGTAACCGTCATCCCGATTGAACGTTTTGTGTAGTCCATTAAGTCAGCGTTTGCAGAACACCTATTAGAAGGCGGCATCAATCACGCCACTTCAATAAAAAAATTGTGCGTGAAGCGATTGAAATTAAAAAAACCCAAAGTGAAAAATAACTTTATTTTTGGCAGTCGGTGTCCATAACGCAAAAAAAATTGTACCTACCAAAGACACCGGCTTCCAAAAATAAAGTTATTTTTCACTTTGTAGTTTTCTTATTTGGAAGTCGGTTTGTAAAAAAGTTTTTTTTGGCAATCGCTGTCGCCACCCTTTCGATGATATGATATCACTTGTCTAGGGCCTCAGGAGGGCGCAAGCGGGCCTTAGTATCTTACGAGTAGAAGCGATTCGGACAACAGGGTAGTTGACAAAAAAACAAGTCAAGTAAAACGATACACTGCGTTGAAATATCGTGTGACGTCACGGTGTGCTAAACTTTATACTGACAAATTGACGTCACAAGCTCCCACTCATGAACTTTGATGCGCTCTATCTTTGTCAATTTTTATTTATTTGATAAAGCAAAAAATAACGGTCCAATATTATTTGATAATCCTACTGACGGACTAAATAGAATTATCATTTTTCTTTTCTATTAAAGTATTCCCAAAAGGTTTTGTATACTACGGCCTCGTGACTTAATTATAGTGTCGCACTGGAGGATCGATCTAGGTAAAGTTATGCTTGCCGTGGGCAGTCAATAGATGGGTTACCATCTAGCAACCCGCCCCGGCTTCGCATGGGACAATAATTTATATACAGAAACCTTCCTCGTTTATTTACTTATTTAAACTTCATGTACAAAAGTACAATGGCGGACTTAATGCCTTAGGCATTCCCTACCAGTCAACCAAGAGTGGTGAAGAGACAACATGGCAGGTGCACTGTTTAAGACGTGGCAACAAAAAATAATAATCATAGATTGCTTAAAATACACATACATACATATTTACATTCTATATAAATATACATTATATATTTAATAAACAAATAAAAATAAGTTATCGAGATGACCCTCCCTCCCGCTGATAATAAAACCGCAATTTCCACTTGAAAGAATAACGACTTGTGGCCGTTCTGATTTCGAGAGGAAGAGCGTTCCAAAGAAGAATAGACTGGATATGAAAGGAAGAATGAACAAAATCAGTAGTATGAGAAGGACAGTAGGAGATGATTGTTGGAAGAAAGCAGATTCCTAGTGTGAGAAGAACTTAAATCACCCCTATTATCGCTTTTCCTATTAATGGAAACGGTAACAAAATTCGTTGCGTGGTTCAGAAGAAGTTAGCGGCGAAACAGAAATGTCGTCAACAGACGCAGACAGCGACTTTGTTTTATATTATTTAGAAAACTTTAGATTCGTTTTGTTTGAAAGCTGTAAGTTTTGTCTGTTTGTCTGCAGGTTTCGGATGCTGAGATCATCTACGGCTCGTCTGCAACCGTGACTTGCCCGGAACATGACGCGCGCCAGCTCGAAGTAAGTTTAACCGTACCATACAAGGTATCCTTGGCGACTACACGAATCACCATGGATTCAGTACATGATTCTGGATCCCCTTGCTTTGGAATGTTTCGTAGGCGTTTTCCTAATTTAAAAAAAAATCTTTGTTAAATGATCTCAGTACTTGATTCCTTTTTTTTCAAAAAAATAAAATACGTAAGCGCTACCTATCAGCTGATTTCCTAAAGTTCACGATCGATGTCAACGCTGCCTTTTTTATTTCCATTGACGTGCCTATTGGTCAATGCTTGTGCCTTCTCTTGTTTGAGAAGAGTCCCTTTCCCTGCATTGCAACAGGAACCGGCTGGGACTATTATATAAATATTATTATATGTGTATATTTAGTTAAATTCTATGCAGGTCGGAGAGTTGGGTCTTGAGATATGGGAGCGAGTGCTGGTCAAGCCGCTTACTTCAGCGCTTACAGGTAACCGATCATATTTTTATTTAAAAAATATTTTTTAACAAATAAAATATAACCGACTTCCAAATAAAAAGTAATAAAAACACTACAAAGTGCAAAATATTAAGTAACTTAAATTTCAGAAGTCCGTGTTTCTGGTTTCGTTTTATCGTTCTATCGGAGGAAAAATCAGTCTGTACTCCTGTACATACTACATTATACTGCACGTTTTTTGCAGTAAGAAAACGTGTGGTTTAATGCCGTATGACGTGTTATTCCAGCATGAAAGTGAATTACAGTGTAGTTTAAAAAAAATACATGATGGGCAAGAAATCGTGGATAAAACGAAACAGGGCCGTAGTTGGGGTTACTAGGAGTAAAAAAAAAGAAAAAATGAAAATAAAAAAAAACCTTTTCTTCGTACTTTTTGGCTTACATATCGCCATATTTCGTTTGATCAAAAGCATGTTTTCACTTTTTAGTATAGAACCGGCGTGACTGTAAGACTAGACATAAAAAAAGCAAAATGATTATGTAAGGATCGTACGAGTATGAGGTGGCGTTTTGTAGTTTCTACCTATCCCCATGGTAGAAAAAGACGTATTTTCGTGTATTGCTGCTTACTAAATGTATGAACGCTGTACAGGTCGCATAGTGAACGCGTTAGCAGCGGCGCGAGATTCTTCCCCCGACCCGGCACACGCGTCCATCCTGCGTGAGGCCATACACTCCACTGTTCAAGTTAGGGCCTTCAGAGTGCGCGCGCCGTTGCAGTTGTACCAGGTAAGATATTATCTTCTTTCGGCAGCTTTCCTAGGATAGATCAAGATTTGCATTTCCCTCAGGAACCATCTTTTTCTAGATAAGAAGTATCCATGTTCTTCTCATTCGTGAAATAGCTTCTATAATCGGATCAGTTCTAGAGGTTACAGTCGCCGCCACGTAACTTGGCCAGAGTCGTCAAGCGGGACGCGGGGAATGTTTAGCAACGTTCAGAGCGCGCGATTGGTTGGTCAGTCGACTCAAGGATCGACTGACCAATCGCGTCGCGTCCACATTCCGTTCGCTTCCGAATACACTGGCGTGCATTAATATTCTACCCTTTGTTTTTGTCGAGTTTTTAAATTTAATTGCAATGCCACGAACAAATAACATTTTAATAATATTTCTATTTATTTTGTAGTTGCTTAATGCGGGAAAAACTTCCAGAAATAAATGATAATTTAATTTAAAAATCTGGAAATAGTATATTATGCAACTAGTGAATAAAGGACGGTTTTAAAGCGAGGGCCATAGATGAATCACGAACAAGTGAAGGATTCTAACAACTGAATCACGACCGTAGGGAGTGATTCATGATGATTGAATCACGAGCATAGCGAGTGATTCAAGTGTGAGAATCCTGAGCGACGCGAGTGATTCATGGTCCTCGATATAAAACCGTTTTATTCAAGAGTTGCATACTATATTTTATACCATGACTACGAGAAAAAGAAGGATTTTAGCCGAAAGCACAAGGAATAATAATAAATAAATAAATGGTTTATTACCTTCAAAATTTCCAAAAAAGGAGAAACCTCAGGGCTTCACATTTTTTGTAAATTGAAGCTGAGCTAGATAACAGCACCTGTGTTTCAGGGGACAGTGACCATCTCCGTGACGTTACATAATTATAATTAATTAAAACCAATGCAATTAATATTAGAATTACAATCCAAATAAGTATTCACTGAACATCCTAGACCAAAATCAAAATCATAATTAAAATCCTAAATATAAACAAACTCAAAATTTAATCGACGAAAGAGTTTGAAATTCGAATAGGTATTCTTTGTACAAAAAGTTTGTATCGAGTACTTTATGCGCAAGTAGGTTGTATTGCATTGAGATGGAGATCAAATATATATTGATGTGTTCTAAATTCAAACACCAAAACAGTGATTAAAAGTGCTTTTTATTCACTGTTTTCAGTGAATAAAATAAGCTTTTTAGAGGGGGAATGGTATAAACATTAATTTTATGCCAGATGTAACAGTTTTACAAAACGATAGTGATGTCGAAGACGGCATAATATGATTATTAACGACAAATACTTTTTATTTTTTGTAGAAGTCAAAAACTTCTTATCTTATTTTTTTATTTATTTAGTCAAAAGTAAAAACGTTGCCCCACACTAGGTATTTCTTCCTGTATCGTGGGTGCGTTTACAAAACAAAACAACAAGACACCCACATCCGGAACAACTATCTGTAGGCCATACAAATATTTGTTCCGTGCGGGAATCGAATACGCGACACACAGCGCAGCCGATCGCTCAATTGTGCACCAACCGTGTCGTTAACTGTAGTTATATATTTTATTTATTACACCTAATAAACTTCAAGAATTTCTTTCTTTAACTTTTTTCCAAACCGCCATGTTTAAGAAATAAAAGTGACCATTTTTTTGTTGCATTAAGTGCACTATGCGCGAGCTTTCCCCCACTACGCCAAAACCTTGTCAAGTTACGTGCTGGGGATTGCTGTACATTGCTATATACAAAAAATCTATTTCATTATCCCATGATATTAATTTAGATTATATAGTGTGATAGGAGGAGTGAGTGGCAAGTAAAAGGTTTTACTTGGTTCGTGAATATTTTTCTTTAAATACAGTGAAGGTTTGTTTTATAGTATTTTTTTGCACGTTTTTATAGTTTATTTACACTTAATGTGTTACAATGCAAATTTAAATAATCGAGTGGAATGCCTCAGAAATTTAAAACCGCGCCATCTATTGGCATCAATTTTAAATGATCCGTTTAAATAATCTTTGATATGTGAATTAAGAGAACAATATTCCATAATTTTGTGCTCCTAAGCACAGAGAGAGCGAGAGGGTTGATTAAACAAGAACATTTTTTTTTTTATATATATGTTACGGCTAATACCCGAAGTGCGGCTACACCTAGTATTAGCCGGTTGGAGCTTAGGGCACCCCGACACGGACAGGTTAGGTTCGAACGTGTTAGGTTACTTTAGACCCTGCGGACGGAAATAGGAGCCCCGCGCAGCAGGGCTCCGTCGACTATGTTGCGTGGCTACACCTAGTTCTAACCAGCTAAAACTAGGTGTAGCCGCACTTCGGGTATTAGCCGTAACATATATACATAAGAACATACATATCGCAGCATCTAGTGAGATTTATTTGAACCAAATTTTCTTTCTTAGCGCTAAGACTGTTTTATTGGACACATCATCATCATCATCATCATTTCAGCCGAAAGACGTCCACTGCTGGACATAGGCCTCCCCCAGGCGTCGCCACATTGACCGATCCCGTGCGTCTCGCATCCAGCGCCTTCCCGCAACCTTAACCAGGTCATCGGTCCACCTAGTGGGAGGCCTTCCAACGTATCGTCTTCCGGTTCGCGGTCGCCATTCCAGAACTTTTCGGCCCCATCGGCCATCCGTTCTGCGAGCAATGTGCCCTGCCCACTGCCACTTAAGTTTAGCAATTCTCCGGGCTATGTCAGTAACTTTAGTTCTCCTGCGGATATCATCATTTCTGACGTGATCACGCAAGGAAATTCCGAGCATAGCCCTCTCCATTGCCCTTTGGGTGACTTTAAGCTTTCTGATAAGGCCCATTGTGACCGACCATGTCTCGGTCCCATAGGTGATCACTGGCAACACACACTGGTCAAAGACTTTTGTCTTGAGACACTGCGGTAAATTGGACGAGAAGATACCACGCAACTTCCCGAACGCCATTTATTGGACACAGAAAAAGATAATAATACGATTTTCATTTGGGCCGATTATGAACACAGGCTACCTAAATCCTGAAATAGATTTCCTAACTGCAACCCGCGGTATGGCATTTTTTCTGCTGTTCAATGGCTTATTATAGTATTTACTTTACAGAAAATAGTACTGGAGCCCTATTTGGCCGCGGCAGCCGCGGCGCACGCTAAACTGGCGGCCGAGCTGTTAGCCAGCGGTGACGTGGCTCACTATACCAAGCATGCCCTTGCGGGGCTCGACAGAGAGGTAACGTAAACGTCATCTGCCTAGCCTTATAAATTTAGTTATTGTTTAATTAAAAACAACTTTTTAGATCCACAATAGTTGTTAGTAGCAATACTACGTAAGTACTTGTATAATGGGATAGGGTTTTTTTCTTGTGTTAACTTAGCCATGAGCCCCCGGTATTATACCTATTCGGTAGCTTTATTAAATATTCGGCTAATTTTTCCGTAAATGTTAGCACAATATTCGTATTATTTCTAAAAATAACGTTACATTATGCGTGTTGTGATGACACTATTCACTCGTAAATAATGGAACCGACCGATATTTACTACAATGAAACAGATAGTTATCTGTAATGAATAATCGGCGTTTCGGCCAAGAGCGTGGCCGAGTATTCGGTTTTCGGCGAAATCACTATTCGTAACATGTCAAATTAAAGTATCCTTTTTTCTGTCCAGGTGGCTCTCGGAGCTCGGTTTCTGGACTCATCATCAGCGGAATCAGTTCGCGGCTGCTATGAGAAAGCAGCCGTGGCCGCTCACCTCCCTGCATTGCACGCGACTGTTAATCAGCTTATGAAAGACGCTGCTGCTGACCTGCCCACTGCCAGTGAGGTTAGTAAACAGCACTGTTTATAGCACTGCACACAGTTGATAATACTGCATACAGTAGATAATTCTGCACACAGTAGACAATACTGCACGCAAGACATGAATAGTATATACGGTTACTATCCAATACCCGGCCTATTTTTACAATCCGACCGGATACTGGATAATAACCCACTCCGGCCGAATATTGGATAATTACCCACTAGTCGGCCGGATAGTGAATATGAAAAATAAAACAGCTTCTGATTAACACAAGATTAAACACGTCACAATAGTTTATAAACACCATTTATTTATAAATAAAAGATACAAAGACACAATGGACGCATCGCATACTTGGTATTATTACAAGCTTTTATTTAGTTTCATCTGTCCCGATGTCTGTAATCAAATCTTGCAAGTTAAATTTGTCACACTTCCCGGTGTTCGATTGAGCTAAAATTTTTCACACACGTTTTTTCTCGTGACAATTCAATTTTTTATATAAAATCTTGTTAAAATATATTTTATTTAAACAAATTACTATTTAAATCAAGATATTGCATAATATGTGATCGTATTTTACTGATGATTTTATTGCAAAAAGAAATTAAAACCACTAGCAACAAGTGAAATAGCAATAAAACTAATAACGTAAACAAATGACTTTTGCTATCCACTCATGCGTTATGAATCCCGAATGCGCCCGTATTTTCCAATCTCATTCACTAAAATCAAACTCGTAACAACATGTAACGTGACAAAGGGCTGAATATCCGGCAGCCGGATATCCCGTATCCGGCCTAGCTACTATCGGTTTACTGTACATAGTAATGCACACAGCATAGAACACAGTACTTCGCACAACTATGAAATATATATATTTTTTAAAGTAAATTAATCTCTTCAGAAACGCCAGAAGCATGACACGTAGATACTAACCGAGAACATAACCGAGGCAAAAGGAGGGTAAGAATCGTAGCAGGTGGCGTTCTGTAGTATCTGCCTACCCCCATGGGAAAAAGGCGTGAGTATGTATGTCTAAATGAAATAAAATTCGTTACTTAAAAATAAATTAATTGTTAATTAAACATTCTTTTCAAGAAGAAGCTTTCCTATTATATGTACCTATTCCTCTCAGCACAACCTTTCATTTGTTACCCATATCGTGGAGGAACATTAAAAATTAAATGATCCGCCATCTTTGGGACTCCGCCATATTGGATTCAGAATGATATATACAAGCATAACCTCACGCCTTTTTTACATGGGGGTAGGCAAAAACTATAGAACGCCAACTGCTCCGATCCTTACATACTCCTTTTGCTTCATTGACGTTCATACGTCTAACCATACACTCACGACGGTTATGAATATTGCGAACCAGGCCTTTCTGAAGAACATCACCAATAAGGTCTATGTATGTCTTAGGGTGTCCCCTCCCGGCGTTTCCACTCACGCCAGCCTTGTAAATACTTTTCGTTAGTCGCCTTTCATTCATCCTCCCAACATGATCAAACCATCTAAGCAAACTGTTTTCAACTTTTTTGTCACTACATCTTCTTTTAAACCAAAACCGTTGTCTTATAACAACTCTTACATCACTCATACTTAGTAAGGGACATAAGTCATACTTAATTTATTCCGGAATAATATACATTGTGTAGATTTTTTTTTAAATTAAATTCAAATAATTTATTGTGGATCATAGGTACATAAGATGTTGTGTTGGTTACAGGTAGATCTGCTATGTCCCGCATAAATAATAAAAAATAATAGTTAATATAAATAATAGTTTAAAAAAACTAAAAAACACGCTTTAATAGAAAACCAAACTAAAAATAGAAAATAATTTTCAATAAATTTAAATTAAGAACAGTGTGGTTAACAAAAAAAATGTATTGTAAAAATGCATAGTTTGCTTTTTAAGATATTTTCAAAATGACTACTTTTCCAATGTCTGTCAATAAAATATTATAACAATTGACATCAAGCACATACATAGATACATACATACCAAGCTAATAAAAACGTGTAAAAAAACAACAGCATTAAAAAAATACAATCAAGGTAGAAATTTAATTTTTTAAAGTTGTAAGAAAAGAAAAAAAAAACAAATAATATATCGCATATACAATAACAAATCTAAAATAATAATAATGCACATTCCATTTAAAATAATTAATAATTTTAAAAATAGATTGTAAAACAATCCAATTAAAAAGATCAATAAAATGTCATCTAATTTTCTATGAAAAATCAATAATATAATAGAAATAGAATATCAAATATAAAAATTCAAATTATTATAAAAAGGTTAGTAATAATATCATCTAATAATCTATGAATATCTCAGACGCATCTCTACAGCATTTACTTGTCAGCCATGTCTTTTTTGCCACACCCCACAGTCATTTCCACACAGAGTGTCTAGACAAATTAATTTTATCAGCGATGGCTTTGGTCGATATACCAAATGTCAAAGGGTCACAGACATACATCTAAATAGGTAACGCAAGTCCCTCCATCTGTATGAAAACCAAACCTGCCACTTTTTCATAAACAATTTAAAATCAAATTTACTTACCAATGAAAGAAAACATTTCCAATGCCTCGACCAACTTTTTCTATACATTCTTTACAGCTCAATATGGCATAAAAAGGCATTTTTCTAGATTTCAGTGGATTTCCGGTGGCGATAATATTAAATGAAAAGCTCAGATTATGATCATTTGTCGTAACTTTTTACTCCGTTTTTTGGCACGCGAAGTACATACAATCGCGTCATCTAGTTAGATTTATGTCTGTGGGTCTGTCATTGATAGCGCTTGGCATCCCATACAACTTTAACATTATCAATCACTGCTGCGGCGCTTTTGTTGACAGAATATCACTTGTTTAAAGTCTTTGCCAGATAACAAAGAAATAAAAGTCATTGACTTGAACCAAATAGTATAATTACGTAACTTGACAACATGATTTTTTGTTTATTGAGATATTTTGATAATTTTGGTATGAATGAAAGGTATAGACGTAGAACCACTTTGTCCGCTTAAATCATGAAAATCGGTCCACGCGTTTATGTGATATTAACTCATTACTGAATGCCAAGTGGAATGGTCAAGAATGCCGATACGTTTGTTTTGATCGTGTTAGCGACACTGCCTTTACATTTTTTTCGTATCGTTTTGAAATATTGGAATACATTGGTAGACAGGTATTAACGACTTATATTTTTTTTGATATCTGGTGATGACTTTAGTGCTTCAGAACCACAGACATAAATCTAACTAGAAGACGCGATTGTATGTACTTCGCGTGCCTTAAAACGGACTAAAGTTACGACAAATGATCGTAATCTGAGCTTTTCATTTAGCATTATCGGCACCGGAAATCCACCGAAATCTAGAAAAATACCTTTTTATGCCATATTGAGCTGTAAAGAATGTATAGAAAAAGTTGGTCGAGGCATTGGAAATGTTTTCTTTCATTGGTAAGTAAATTTGATTTTAAATTGTTTGTGAAAAAGTGGCACGCTTGGTTTTCATACTGATGGAGAGACTTGCGTTAATTATTTAAATTTATGTCTGTGTTCAGAACACTATTGTCACAGAATAAATAATTATTGTGAACATCGAATCGAGATTCTTTAGGCATCGACTGGCTGGTCACAATCGCGTATTTTAATTTTTTTTGTTACGTCATTGTTGTTGATTATTTTTCTTGTTAAATTTTTGTACTGATATAATCCCCAATCTTTTTGGCCGGTCTGAACGTATGCTTGACGGTGCGCTTGGAATGGCGCGCAGCTGTTTTTGTATGATTTTATCGCAGCCATTGTAGCCAGTTCAGACCGGCCTAAAATATTGGGGAGTACTGTTATTATTGTTGTTTTAACTGATCTCATGTTTAAGACTGTTTTTTTGAAGTTCAAATTTCTAGATTAAGTGTTTTGATTTATTTTACATAAGCTCTCTTGTGCCTTTCTTTTTTATAATTAGTTCCTAGTTTAAGGGTCACCGTCCATCCTGGATCTGATATGTACAATTAAATCAATAAATTTTGTTTAGTTTAATTTGATTCACTTTATTTCCTGCATTAACTCTCCTTGCCACATCTGCTTCAATCTTTAATTTTCTTGTGAGCATACTTGCCAAGTATACATACTTATTCACTTGCTCCACACTCTTATAATTTATTTTCCAACACACCGATACATTCACTTCTCTTTAAAAAACGGCACATTGTGGAAATCTCACTCATACTCACTAAACCTTTTGGGCATATACTTTCATTGTGCGTACAGCTAAGGAGTGGAATAGGGATGTTTCCTGGGTAGAAAAATAATAATTATATTAGGTCCTTACCTATGAAATTTGCGTTTTGTCGTATTGGCCACTTTGATCTCAAATATCTCCTCTTTGGTTTGGAATTCCAATTTTAAATTTATACAGTTATTTACACATGCTTTTATTTTTGGAAAACCGTAATTCGTTTGTTTTTTATTCTTTTGTCAGTTTACAAAATAGAAAACTTGAAATATCGCGTTATTTACGAGTACGAGTTCCATCGTGGCACCAGTGCTGCAGAAACGGCTCGAAGGATTAATGATGTGTATGGCGACGGTGTCGCAAAAGAAAACACAGTGCGTTTTTGGTTCCAACGTTTTCGTTCTGGAAATTTCGACCTGCAGAACAAGCCCCGTGGACTGCCGGAGACCAAATTTGATACTGAAGAATTGAAGGCCATTGTGGAAGCGGATCCATCGCAAACCACGTCCGAATTAGCTGCAGGCTGCGGTGTTAGTGGTAAAACTGTTTTAATCCACTTGAAGCAAATTGGGAAGGTGAAAAAGCCTGAAAGGTGGGTACCTCATGAATTGAGCGCAGTAAACCGACAAACGCGCGTCGATTGCTGCATTGCATTACTCAACCGGCACAATAATGAAGGGATTTTAAATCGAATCATTACCTGTGATGAAAAGTGGATCCTGTACAATAATCGGAAACGCTCTTCGCAATGGCTGAACCCTGGTGAACCTGCCAAATCCTGCCTCACGCGAAAATTGACTCAAAAAAATTACTTGTGAGCGTTTGGTGGACTAGTGCCGGTGTCGTTCACTACAGCTATCTTAAATCTGGCTAGACGATCACGGCGGATGTCTATTATCAGCAACTGCAAACCATGATGGAAAAGCTAGCTGCAAAACAGCCGAGGCTGGTCAATCGCTCTAGGCCACTGTTGCTTCAGGACAACGCTAGACCACACACTGCACAACAGGCGGCTTCCAAATTAGAGGAGCTTCAATTGGAATGTCTAAGACATCCACCGTACTCCCTGGACCTTGCTCCAACAGATTAACATTTTTATCGAAATTTGGATAACTTCTTGCAAGGGAAAAAATTCAACTCCGATGGGGCAGTCCAAAGCGCCTTCAAAGATTTTATTGATTCCCGTCCGAATGTTTTTTTTTAGTAAAGGGATCAATTAACTACCTATGAGATGGCAAAAGTGCATAAATAGCAATGGTACATACTTTGATTAAATAAATATATTATATTAAAAAAAAAAAACGACTTTATGTTCCTCCCTTACAAAACGTCAATTTCATATGTACTGACCTAATATTTAGTCCTTCAGAGAGATTATCAAATAATATTGGACCCCTATTTTTTGCTTTATCAAATAAATAAAAACTGACAAAGATAAAGCGCATCAAAGTTCAAGAGTGGGGGCTTGTGACGTCATATTGTCAGTATAAAGTGTAGCACACCGTGACGTCACACGATAATTCAATGCACTGTATCGTCGTAATTTTATGTTTATTTGGCGAAAGAAAAATTACGTGTCCAATATTTTTAGGTTATCTAACTGACGGATGAGGCATCTGTATGCTAGTATTATATGAAGGGTACAGGCAAAAAACAGGGAATGTCCTAATTAATAGATATTGAGAAAAACGCAATTAAAAGTTCAGAAGTACGTAATTTTTATTGTGATCACTGTACGTAGTAACTTTTACCATAACTAATTAAATGTTTACTATTAAAAAATTGTTTGTTGTTGACACTGGACTTTTTAGTTATTAAAAATATTTAAATTAAACAAAAACTAAATAAAGAATCTTAGAACAAGAAAAGAACCGGGAATGCCCATGACATACCGGTAAAGAAGAAGGATTGTCCACAGTCACAGTTGTGATTTGGAGTTTAGAATTTTTTTATCGTTTGCCCGGTTGTTTAAACGAAGACGTCTTTTTGGCGACTTACGTTTACTTTTTAAATAAGTTAATGATTAAGAATAAACCTACCATAGATAAAGATTTGATTGTCAATAAAAAATTTAAAATTAAAAATTGTGATTTTCCCTGTTTTTGCATGTCTCTCTTGCCTAGCCTTTTCCCAACTATATTGGGGTCGGCTTCCAGTCTTACCGGATTCAGCTGAGTATTATTGTTTTACGTGGAGCGACTGCCTATCTGACCTCCACAACCCAGTAACTGGGTAACACGGTACCCTTTTGGCAAGACTGGTGTCAGATCTCAAGCTTCTGACTACCCGTAACGACTGTCAAAGATCTTCAAATGACAGCTGGGACCAACGGCTTAACGTGCTTTCCGAGGCACGGAGGAAAATCGGTATGTTGAAAATGGTCACCCATCCACAGAAAGACCTCGTCAAGCGTTGCATAACCTTGAAGATCGATCCGTGCGGCTGTTATTATTTAGCCACGAGCTCCTCATGTACCCTTCATTATCTGTGACCGGATTGACCTTCCACGAGATTATAAATACCAAAATTAAACGGTGTAGATTACTCCTAAGCAACTTGCTTCACCGTTGACCATAAATCATCGCTTATACTTGAGATCGGGGTCAAACGCGAGTTAATACTAAAAATAAAACCCTTTATTTTGGTCACATTTATATTCATCACGGTCACCATAAGTTCATGAATGTGAGGCTTACCCTTCGTGGAGTCCCGATGGGTCTCTTGGACACAGAATGTCTTACGAGTTAATTTAGAAAGAATTTCTGCTTGATGATTGGTGATGCCGTGGCACAATTCTGGGCCAAACAAAATATTTAGACACAATACTAGTTTCTGTCCGTAGCTTCGCCCGCTTGAAAAGTAGCTTATGTGTTATTCCAGACTATAATCTCTGTACCTCATCAAACAACCATCCATCTATCCAAACTTTCGCATCTTTTTGTATATAAAACACAGTCGGGTTAGTTACACCATTTATAACTCGAGAACGGCAAGACTCCCTTAATTCTCCCCCGAATATCGGAATAGCTATTAAAACAGAAACCAAATATTAATTAAAAATTCAATTTTCCCATACGTTTGGCGAACGCAGCCCCATCTCTGATACATGACAGAAAAAGAACATGGCGTTGTATACTGGTTTCGGTAATGCCACTATATGGCGTTGTCGATTTAATAGAATATATACACATAAATCAATTGCTGTTCGTTAGTCTCGCTAAAACTCAAAAAAGGCTTGACCGATTTGATTAATTCTTTATTGTTTTGTTCGCCAGAATACAGGGAAGGTTGGTAGATAGAAAGGTAGGTATAGTTCTCGCCAAACTTCTGGGCCGCCCTGAAGTTGGCTTTCCGATGCGCAAGGCACGAAACGGTGCTGTTTTCGTTTGAGATTTACTCCTGCGTAGCCATTGTAGCCAACTTCAGGGCGGCTAAGAAGTTTGGCGAGAACTATAAGTAGGTTAAGTACTATTTGTGGCCGCCGTAAATACGATCACGTGTCGGAGTTTTGGACTAAATTGAAGTGGCTGCCGATTCGCCATCGTCGAGATACCCATATCCTATCTCTTCTCTATACTATCCTACACAATCCTAATTGTCCTCAATATTTTCGTGAACGCTTTGAGTACTTTGTCCCGAGGGGTAAACCCTGTCGCACTTCCACTTCTCTTCTCCATCGTACCCCACGTCACACTTCCAGCCGCTATGATGGCTCCTTCTCTGTTACTGCAGTGCGTCTCTGGAACTCTCTACCACATTCCCTACGCGACAG
Source organism: Orthosia gracilis (assembly GCA_947562075.1). Lineage (NCBI taxonomy): Eukaryota > Metazoa > Arthropoda > Insecta > Lepidoptera > Noctuidae > Orthosia > Orthosia gracilis. The sequence goes on from OX387267.1 coordinate 11,186,804, forward strand.
CCCTTCTCTAAATGTCTTCAAGAGGAAAATCAAGGATCATTTTCTTTCGGAATGACATAATATTAGTATATGTATATAGGTATATATATATTGTGCTTATTTATGTATAATTGATATTAATATATTTATGATTTATTTTATATTATTCTAAAATTGTACACTGGATTACTTCTCTTCTTCCTTTTGTAAACTCTCTCTATCACTCTAAGGTTTGCTGGTAGAAAACTCTTCTTAGAGTTAAGCTCGCCTTTGTACATCAACTTTATAATCAATCAAGTTGTATATGTATTTCTTTTTTTGTGTACAATAAATAATTATGAATTATGAATCGATTCGCTAAGAAGAAGACACACACCATGTCTTGCAACAGTTTTTGAGCTGCTGCTCCATATACTTACAAAATCAGTCTGCCTAGCCTCCTCCAAACTACGTTGGGGCCGGCTGTAAGTCTAACCGGATCCAGCTGCATACCAGTATTTTATAACGAGGATAGATGCATTCGAGATGTGTTGGAGACGAATGCTGAGAATAACTTGGACGTCGAAACGCACCAATGCATCGATCCAGACCCAGCTCCGAGTGAGAACTCCCTGGTCCACCATATGCCAACATCACATTCTTTCATATTTTGGCCAGAGGCGATTTGAATTTGGAATAAACTGATTGTGGTTGGGAACACCAAAGGCAAAAGATGGCACGGTCGTTCACCAACAAGATGGACCTATCAAAAGAAAGACTCAAAGCGCGTCCCTTACGACTGTGTAGCAACACAGTCGTAAGGGACGCGCTGGACAGAAAGCGAAGGAGGCAGATCATCCGCTCCCGATGCAATCCTGATGCTGACCACGATCCTCAGATATGAGGGAACGGTCAAGAGAGACATAATATGTAGCTACTGCCTATCTGATTTCCACCACTACCCAGTAACTGGGTAACACGATATCCCTTAGCAAGACTGGTGTCTCAAAGTGCCTAGCTTTTGTGTACAACGCCTGCCAAAGACGTACAATTACCACCAGGATCATTGGCTTAACTTTTTTTCGGAGGCACGGAGGACCATCATTATGTAATGGATTGTCACCCATTCACAGCCCTACCTCGGCAGTTCAACTCGTGCAGCTGTTATTATTTAGACACAAGCTCCTACATAAACACGTCAACATCATCATCACTTCAGCCGAAAGACGTCTACTGCTGGACATAGCCCTCCCTCAGGCGTCGCCACATTGACCGATCCCGTGGGTCTCGCATCCAGCGGATTCCCGCAACCTTAACCAGGTCCACCTAGTGGGACGCCTTCTAACGCATCGTCTTCCGGTTCGCGGTCGCCATTCCAGAACTTTTCGGTCACTACGGCCATCCGTTCTGCAAGCAATGTGCCCCGCCCACTGCCACTTAAGTTTCGTAATTCTTCGGGCTATGTCGGTAACATTGGTTCTTCTACGGATATCCACATTTCTGATACGATCACGCAAGGAAACTCTTAGCATACGCATAGCCCTCTCCATTGCCCTTTGGGTGACTATAAGCTTTCTGAGGAGGCCCATTTTGAGCGACCACGTCTCTGTCCCATAGGTAATCACTGTCAACACAAACTGATCATAAACTTTGTCTCAAGACACTGCGGTAAATTGGATGAGAAGATACCGCGCAACTTCCCGAAAGCCCTGCCTAAACACGTACAAGATTTTAAAACTGAGGAGAAAAATAAATTGAGTTAATATTATAAGGATAGTATTTAAACGGACGAAAATAAATTCAAGGTGTAAAAAATATTGAATATGGCTTACTGAAATACTAAGTGAGCGACAAACAGTGGGCGAATACAAATGTTTAAAACAGCGAGTGGAAAATAAAAGTTTGTCGACGATTTTTGCTGTCAGCAGGTTCTAAAGTAACCTAACATGGAGGAGATGACAGGAGCTAAGTTCGATCGCTTTGCTCGCTCTCTTTGCGCCCGTCATCCCCTTCGAACCTTAGCTATCCGTGTCGGGGTTCTCTAAGCTCCCGAGCTCGCTTCACTCGGTCTTGGACTAATTCGTTGAAAACACGAATACACCCGAACTCCCGCGCTGCACAGCGATGTCGGCTCGATGGTTGTTCAGCTATTTTCAAAGGAATATGTACTAAAATAGAACCCCAAATACAATTTAAGTATATAACAATATTATTACCGCAGCTCACAAAAACCTAAAAGGTATTACTCAAACCGGATAAAGTTACTTAGTATAATAGTCACCCATTATTTTTCGCCCGGTTAATAATTGCCCATATTATAATATTGGTGGGCGGGTATGTCTCCAGTATGCTGGCGAAACGAATATTCTATTCTGAACCCCACGATGGGAAACGAAAGCGTGGTAGACAGTTTCTACGCTTCAAGAAATTTCAGAATAGGCACGTAAAGAGAGGCGACATTTTCCCACACTTTGGAAGAAACAGGCTCAAAGTTGGCCCGAGTGGAGACGGCGCAGGCACGGTGGATACAGTGCCTTTGAAGATAGAAGGAGGTCCGAATTAGACCAAAAACGCGATGACCTGAAGGCTAGAAAACCAACGACTTCCATTTATCATGTCGATAATGGTGTTCTAACGTGTCCACGCAAAGTTGGATATGCGAGTCACATGAGGGCACAAACATCTGTTATCAGAGCAGCAAATCTGTGCTTGCAACCGCAATGAGGAGCCATGGAATGCAGTCGCTGTGACCGAAACCGGCTAAATGGCATCATCATCATTATAATATTAATTTTCTCTATTTATGTATTTTAAGGGTTCCGTACACCAAAAGGAGAAAACGGAACCCTTAAGTTAAGACGGGCTGGTGTCCGCAACTCCACGTCTAAGCGAATTTTGCTTACGGACCCTTATAGAAAAAACGGAACTCTTATAGAATCACGTTGTTCTCCGTCTTTCTGTCTGTCAAGACCCTTTATCTCGGGAACGTGGAAGTATCTAGTTGAAATTAATATCGCATCCTCAAGTTTGTAAACCCTTGCAGATGTGAAAAAATGAAACTTCTAGATCAACGCAATCAAGAGATACAGCCGTTAATGAAGCATATTTTACACTCGCAAGGGAATCAAAATCTACAGGTTACTTCTCGTTGACCTAGAATCATGAAATTTGGCAAGAAGCAATGTCTTATAGCACAAGTAAAGATAAAAATCCAAAAACCTTAAATTTGTACATAAATCAAAAAAAAGATTATTAACTTATTTGCAGTTTGTAAACTGACCGCGACTTATGCCGATGTATGGGGACTACAGTTATCCAACGGCAAAGTTAATTTTGTCCCTCAATTCTGTTTATTTTATCGTTAGAGCAATGTTCGGCGCCCTCATAGTTTATGAACCTCAGTAATGTTATTTAATTATTTTCGTGAATTTAGCTGTATGTACGAAACCCTCAGTGCGCGAGCCCGACTCGCACTTGGCCAGTTTTTTTTTCTCAAAACTTATTTCTACCTATAAACTAAGTGTTGTTTTATCTCCCCACAGCGTCGGATGGACCTTAGGCGCATGTATACCCTCCTGCGGCCGTTGGGCGCCAGCGCGCTGCGTCCCATGGTGGACGCGGCGCATGAACAGGCTGCCGCCGACGGACAAGCGTTGCTGGCACTATCGCACAACAAGGAAGAGGTACGTCACACACACAACATTATGCTGAGCGATGGGCTTTTTTTACCTAGTATGTGGCTATTTTCAGCCACTGTTGTAAACAACTAGAGCTCATTATCAGTCATGAGAGGTCATTTTAAGCCACTAGAGCCCGTTGCCAGCCGTTAGTAGGCATTGTCAGCCATCAGAGGCCATTGATAGTCCTGTTAGTCAGTGTCAGCCACTGTTAGCCATTTTCCGCCACTGTTATTAGCAACTAGAGACCATTGACAGCCATGAGGCTATTGTTAGCCTCTGTTGGCCATTGTCAACCACTATTAGCCGTTTTCAGCGACCGTTAATAGCCACTAGGGGCTATTGTTTGCCGCCTATATTTCATTTTTTGACAAGGACGACCTAGATGACACCTAATTAAAGCGAACTTCGGTCATCTCAGCGCTTGGAGTAGAAATTTTCAAAATGTTTTCAGGTGTACTTCTCGTTTAGTTTACAAATGCTTACGGTACTACACTCGTTAGTCAATTTTTACTTTTAAGTAGTCAATGTTTTTTTTTCTTTTTTTAAATATGCTTTATACACGCGTTCCATGACGACGACACAGTTGTTTTTTTTTTTTGTTTGATAATGCAGCAACGTTTGCGTTTGAAGCGCTTGTACGCGCGTTGACGGCACGCCTACTTGCACCACATCTCATTGGCACCAATGGGCGAAAATACACATGCCTATAACTAGCTTACAAGTGTGCAAGTACTACACGGTCAACTCAACTGTGCACCTCGCTGGAAATCGATCTCACTCCCACCATCGTGCGCCAATAGCGAGACAATGTCAGAGTAACGCGCCAGGTGAAGTCACAGTCACAGTTATTTCGGCCGTGTCATAACTTGCTTGCCATTGTGACATTCACCAATCAAAATGTATTATTTATTAAAAATTATAATCCTTATAATTGATGTATTTTCGCCCTAAAACATCGTTCTATTTCGGTCACTCGATTTTAGTTGAAAGAGACGGAATTGATGTATACTGCCTGATTTTTTATCACTATCCAAAATTTTGCCAGGCAATTTAAATGAAAAAAATGTAAAGAAATAGATAGAAGTCCATCATAATTTATGTAGCAAAAAAAAATTTTAAAAAAATGTGGTGTTAAAAAATCAAGTTTTATATTTTGTGATTTGTGGTGCAAAAATAAGTGGGCTTAAAATTTACACGAAATCTGGAAGCACGGCAGTGCCTTCGCCAAGTCTAGCAATAACAAATATTGTATTTGATAATGTATTACTGTATTTATGCGAGTGAGACGAAACACCTTTATTTCTTGAAAGTATCACTATCTCTTTTCACAGCCAGCCGATTATTACGGAAATGGAGTTGAGGTGTGTGGAAATCTAAATAATCTCGGTTTCTGAAAGACTTATTAAATCTCCGTTCAGAAAAGCCTGCTTGCACGACAAATCACTTTACACATTAACAGCTTGCATTTAAAATATCATTCCAACTTTCGGTTTCTGAATTAAGAATTTGAAGTTGAATATTTGTCAAACCACACTATGAAAACCAAAAGTTTAGCATTTGGTTTGACACGTCTTAAGTCCAAATTTTTAATTCAGAATCAGAGTATAACTCTGATGTTTGAGCGCTAAATGTTTGGCTAAGTTAAAGCTATGCAGTTTTTGTTAACGCTGTTGTCAAAATATCAATGAAGACGGGGTTCGTGATTTGTAGGGCAAAAGGGCCTAAAGCTAGAACATGAAAATTTATTTGCATTGTAGATATACAAGTAAGTTGTTACAGAATCTTTGACCCCCAAATTCTAAATTAATCATATCCAACCTTATTTTTATAAAACTGGCTAACCATATGATTAAGTTATACACTGATTAGTAGTTTCTTAATTCAAAATAACTACCCACTTATGGAGAATTTGGATTAAAACTATACACATGTTTTATTTTTATTAATTGAGAATCCTTTGAGAACTTGTCAAGCTCTACATTAGAAAGAAAAATAGAGTTCGATATGTTCTTAACCTATATTATGCACAGAACCACAGACATAAATCTAATATAACTATACTGTTTTTGAGATAACATTAGACATTTAAAAAACCCATTTTGCAGCCAATTGGAGCGGAGCATAAATGAAATTTTTTGCAAAAACGTGCAAAATTATTCCTTTTTGAGAGCTTTCGTTGCGTGCGCTGCGTAATTGGTTAAAGTTACGCAACATTCATGTATGTAGGGTAGGTAGGTAGCCAGTTGACGGGAGCGTAGCTGCGTGGAACAGCTAGTCTATAATAAAAAATAATAGCAGGCATTTTATAATAACGATATTTTTATTGAACTTTGAATTACTGCCTTTCGAAGTATAAAAATACACATGGGTTTCATATTAAAATTGTGCCATATACTTTATCGTACACCACTTAAATAATTACAGGACAAAACATTATAAAGATCAGTGTACAATGGGCGGTCTTATCGCACAGGGCAATCTCTTCCAGACAACCTTTGGATAGACAGAACGAGAGGAGATAGATATAGTTCTGTCAGTGTACAAAAACTATATTAAATAATATTACTTAGATACAACATAAAATACATACATACAAAGAAAATAATATACTAATAAATATCAAAACATAGGGCAGAGAAAGGAGAAGAATAGTTACAAAGAAAGGAAATGCTCCTTCACCATTTTTTTAAATGAAGGTAATGTTTGCGCACGCCTTACCTCAATAGGTAATGCATTCCACAAACGAGCTGCTTGAACCGTGAAAGATTTGTCGAAGAAGGATGTGGAATGCATACGAATGCTTAATTTTAGGTTTTCCGATGATCTCAAGGACCGAGAATGTGTGTCACAGAGGAACTGAAGGCGTTCTTTAAGATAAAAAGGACTAGAAGGATTAAAGAGCACATTATATAGCAATGAAAGTATGTGGGCATTTCGGCGAAGGCGAATAGGAAGCCATTTGAGCTTGGTTCGAAATTCAGAAACATGGTCATACTTGCGCAAGCCAAATATGAACCTGTTACAGAGATTTTGAAGTCGCTCAAGCTTGTCCAATTGGTCTTGGGTGAGATCGAGATAGCTGGCATCAGCATAGTCTAGGATAGGGAGAAGAAGAGATTCTGCTATCGCAATTTTAGTGGTGATGGGAAGAAAGTTACGAAGGCGTCTCAGGAGCCCGCAGACGCAAACAGTTTACGACTGACCTCCTGCAGTTGTTTAGTCCAGGAAAGGGTGCAGTCGATATAAATCCCCAGGTTCTTCACAGTGTGAGCTATAGGAACAATGGTGTTGTTGAAAGAAACCTGGGGAAGTGTCGTCAATCAATCCTAGAGACCGTTCGGGAACTTCCCACTACTAGCCACTTGAGTTTTCGCATCTATCTCGTATATTGTCATATTATCGCCGAACCGAACGCGATTGAAAGACAAAAAATAATCGGTTTAATCAGACGAAAAACGCTAGTTACGTCGGCACGGTTTCTTTGTATGGGATGAGGCATCTGTATGCTAGTATTATATTATCTGTGGTAATATTAGTCACTCATAGTTTTCAGCAAATATGATGTAATTGTGGCGTGAGAGCTGGGGTCAACCTGACCCCACGCGAGTAATTACGTAGTGTAAATTTCGCATAAATTTTATGAGTGCAAAGGGCGGTAATAGTAATCCGATGACTGACAAAACACGAAGATTGCCTAGGGACATTAATAAAATAGTTCCACTGTATTTAACTTAACTTCGATTTGTGTCTGAAATTACGCAATAATTAAAGAAGTAAAAAAAAACAAAATACCCGACATTTTTTTATTTCTTATTTTTTTAACTATTATTTATTTTCACAAGTTTTGCCTAAAGGTACATAATTGATTTCTTTGTAAAATTGTGACCTTGAGAGCAAGGCGGTCTTCTGATTTTGTTATTTGCCAATACAATGGCTTACTATTATTGTTATTATCATACGTGGTATTTAAGATAATTTTTCACTGAACAGGCTCACACACACTTCGTGAACGCGATGCTATCTCTCCATGGCAAATACAGCAAGCTCTTTGGAGAAGTCTTCGGCGGCGCACAGGCTTTTGTTGGGGCGTTGGATAAGGTAACATATTAATATTTTTTGTATGAAAAGAAAGTTCAAGGCTATTTTATACACTTCAGTTCTACAAGTTTAGTGTGCAACACGCCTAAGGGCTGTTACGCGCTACATCCGATCCGTGTCCGTGAAATTACGGTTCCGAAGTAGCCGTAGTACTTCTTGTAGGGAAGCTTACGCACTACATCCGAACACTATCCGTCATAATTCAGAACATTTTGAACTCGGAATTCAAATCACGGACACGGACGTGTTGTCCGTAACCGCCCTAACTCTAATGAAGGATCTTCGGGAAAAACAATTAATTTCAAATTAGATTAACTGCCTCGTTGGTGTTGTGGTCGCAAGCACTTCTTCCGAGCATGAGGTCCTGGTATCGATTCCCGGGTCGGGCAGCGTCATTGGGTTTTTCTATCTGAAATTTATCAGTATTCAGCAGCCTTTTTTTATGTAGCAGCCTGGAGTCTGGATTTAAGGTTACACTAGTCAATCATTCTTCCATACAAACGTAGTCTAGTTATTACTCCACTGTTTGACGATGTACGTTCAAAATAAAAAATGATATCAATTTGTATCATCATTATCTAGCCCTGCATGGAAAAAAAAAATTTTTGAAAGTTATTAGCGTCGAAAGTTCCATATTTCAACACTAATTTTAACGCATCTTTGGGCGGAAATAAATACCAAAATACCATAAGAAGAAGGAAAACTGCAAAACGGCCTCCATACAGGAATAGATTAGTAACAATGCAAACAATTGTATTTTGAAAATATACATTTAGTCGTTTTTTCATGATATCTAGACTCCCAAAGGTGTGTTTATAAAATTTTGCGTTATTTTCGTCCTAAATTATCATTCATTTCGATACAAATTTGCAAATGCGGATGAGATAGCATGCATTTTAACCTCGCGCACAAAATAGTTCGTGCCGTCGACTAGGGGAACCTTAAGCCCAACAACCGGGCTTGGGCGGGGACAATAGGCTCGCCCATATTATTTTGGCATTACGGGTGAAATGTTGCAATGGTGTACTAATGGTGCTCCGCTTGAGCCTTCGTGGAATACAAGTGGGATATTATGTTCATTGAAACTAACCTACACCTGTCTTCCAGGCGTGTAGTGCAGTAGTAAACTCCCGCCTCGGACCGTCAGACGGGTCAGCTCGTGCTCCAGAACTGCTCGCGCGCTACTGCGACGCTCTGCTGCGCAAGCGAGCCGGCGGCGACGCTGATGTGGACGACAAGCTAGCCGCCGCCATTGTCGTCTTCAAATACGTAGACGATAAGGATGTCTTCCAGAAGTATTATGCAAGGGCACTCGCTAGGAGGCTCATACACCAACTCAGCGCTTCCATGGAGCAAGTAAGTCATCATCTTTCTAACATATACGGGTTTGTCTGTCTGTTGGGGCATGTATGCTGCCAAATATGAACAAGAGCCTTGACGTCACAGAAGTGCTACACCTCGCAATCCTAGTTCTCCTCAGTGATTTGAACGTATACAACAGTCCGACAACTATCATCGGACAGTCCGTAGTTTCGGCCTTAGTTACGGGCGTTTCCTACTCCCTTTCTCCTACGGACGGATGATTCTTTCGGGGGCCGAACTAAGAGTGAATGGCAACACAATTTGACAGTTGTACCTACTCCTGATGTGTTTCATCCGTCCGAAAAATTTAGCTTAACACTTGTTTTTCACTCCGAAGTTTCGGAGTACTTCCGGTTGGGGCCCGTAACTTCGTTGATGGAGAGACCGTAGGGGCGTAGACCCCCTTGACACAACACCCGCCTATTCGGAGGATCTTCCCTTTTTAATAGAGGTTGCGGGACTTTTCACCCTGGTTTGTTTAATCCGATTTTTTATTATAATTTATTGAAAAAATATGTATAACTAGCTGCCCCACACGGCTTCACTCCCATCAACTGGCTACCTACCTATCCATTTACCCTACCTACCTTAGCCTACCTATACTACATACATGATTGTTTGCGTATCTTTAACTACTAAAGCAGTGCACACAACGGAAGCTTTCAAAAAGGATTCTTTTTTCCCGTTTTTTGCAACATTTTTCATTCATGCACTGCTCCTATTGGTCTAAGCTTGATGTTATGTTGCCTGTAACCTTCCTCGATGAATGGACTATCCAACACAAAAAGATTTTTTTCAATTCCAACCAGTAGTTCCTGAGATTGGCGCGTTCAAACAAACAAACTCTTCAGCCTTGTTATATTAGTATAGATTACTATTTCATAGGATGAAACAATTCTTAAAACAAAGATTAGAATATTTCCTTCGATGTCATTATCATTTTTGTATATAAGTGCATTTCAATATGATTTTCTGGGCATTTGTTTACGAGCTAGAGGGGAGGCAGTCTCTTACAGTGCCAATAATACCTAGATACCCAGTATCTTACCCTATCTACACTGCTATAATACTGTAAGAATGACGTTTCTACTAAAAATACAGCCCTGTCATAGACATACCGTCGACTAAGCAATTGAGTGCGTTTCGCTGCCTTTAAAAATTGCCAAGTTAAGCTGTTAAAACAATTTGTTAAACAGACGGCACTACCAGCCGCTTAAGAGCCTACATCCGCTTTAGTGCCGTAAAACAGTAACTTTCTAAAGCATACTCTTTAGTAACGGCTAGGTTAAAAGGTCAAAAGCTAGCTTAAAAAGCGACTACGTTAAAAGGTAAAGGAAAAGAACACGATATTTTTTGCAACTTTTGGATACTCCTCCAAAACGACTTGGATGTTTAAAAATATGTTTACACAGAAAAATTTGATTGCTGAAATTTCTTCATAACTGAAATAGCTTATGTAAATCAAATAATATTTTGCAAACAAAACTGTTCAAAAGGAGGTTCAATATTGATATTTTGGCTTCGAGCGGGCGCACGGCCCGTACTGCGTTAACATTGGAGCGTATATATCGCCTTAAGTCAGGTGTTGATATATCTAAATAAAAGGTAATGATTTATTTCTTGAATAGCAGTTTTAATCAGTAAAAAGTCAAATACATTTCAAGAGAATATTACGTTAGGTCGGCCATATTTTTTTTAACAGAACGAGTACTTATAAAAATGTAACACAACCAAAGTTAATAGGTTTATACATAGTACTATAGATAGAGTGTCACCTAGACTCGACTATGCTAATTGGTTGGTTTATACTACACATTTTTAACATCATTGCCCATCAACGTTGTATTTTTTATTTTCTTAAACGTTATTTATGGTTCTTTTAATATTCCAGGAAGAAGCAATGATCAACCGCTTGAAGGCAGCTTGCGGCTACGAGTTCACGAATAAGCTACACAGAATGTTCACCGACGTGGCCGTCTCCGCAGACCTCAATGCCAAGTTCCAGCAGCATCTGCGCGACAACAACCTCGCCACCAGCACCGGCTTCTTTATACAGGTGAGCGATAGGGGGAAAACAGTTGGGCAACAGTGGGGCATCAGTAAGGCAACAAACAGTGTGCAGGCAGCATGCGGCTACTAGTTCACGAACAAGCTACACTGGATGTTTACCAACGTGGCCGTCTCCGCCGATCTCAACGCCAAGTTCCAGCAGCATCTGCGCGAGAACGATCTTCTTTATTCAGGTGGACGATAGTGGGGAAACATTTGAGCAACAGTTGTGAAACTGTTGAAAGAAAATGATGAAACAGTTGAGTAACAGTGGTGAAACAGTTTGGCAACAGTCGTGCAATAGTTTTGTTTCAATAGACGACGAATAAACTTAAGAAAACTAAGAATGTAACGGCATAACCCGTAAAATTCTAAGATTTTCTGTATCTTTTTATTTCGAACATTATTTTCAAAATGTTACTTGTTCCGTTCTTCAGGTCCTGCAAGCAGGCGCGTGGCCCCTGGGCGGCGCGATGGCCCCCCTAGCGCCCCCCCTACAGCTGGAGCGGCCCGCGCGCCTTTTCGAGGCTTTCTACCGTGCCTCCTTCAACGGCCGCCGCCTCGCCTGGCTGCACCACCTGTGTACTGGAGAGCTCAGGACTAGGTACACCCCCCGGCTGTACCACATCAGTGCCACCACGCCGCAGGTATATGAGAACATCTCTTAAGATAACGTTGCTAGCCTCCTCCAGACGCCAATAGATGGCGCTACTGGGCTCCTACAGACGCCTACAGATGGCGCTACTGGGCTCCTACAGACGCCTATAGATGGCGCTACTGGGCTGCTACAGACGCCTATAGATAGCGCTACTGGGCTCCTACAGGCCCCTATAGGTGGCGTTGCTAGACTCTTTAAGATGCCTATGGATGGCAATGCTAGCCTCCTGCAGACGCCAAAAGATGGAGTTGATAACCTCCTCCAGATGTCACAATAACTAACAAATACAGTATTATTTCGATTTTCTGTAGATAAGGTTTTGGTTTATAAGTGAACGTTTTTCGACTGAAATGCTGATAATGAAACAATGTTCTATTTTGATTACAGTGCGCCCTACTACTAAGTTTCGAAACACAAGACGTTTGGAATGCTCGAGAACTGCGCGACTCACTACAGTTAGCCGGCGACGCATGGCACAGGCATCTGAGACCTCTGATTGAAGCTGGTATGTCATATTATTGCTTATTCTAGCATCTTTCCAGGGCCTTCATTAGATGGTTCTCTACAATCCCAAGCCCCGTTTAATAAAACTGGCAATGCGACTTGAAATTGAAAAAAGGAGATGTTTTTTTTACATAGATAAATAGAAAAAAAAGGGGAATTCCATAATAATACTAAAAAAATAATTTGAAGAAGGGTACAAAAATGATTATGATTATTGGAATGAGGTGAGATAGTGCTCAAGCGCGAGCCTACAAATAATAAAAATAAAAAATGTTCATTTGAAAAGTTTTTTACAGCCATGACAGTCGTGGTTGACATAACTTTTGGCGACTTTGACATTTTCAAGAAGTCTGAGTCTTTCTTTGCTTTGACTTTGAATTGAATATGTTTCGGAGTTTTTAGTTTTGCAACCCAGTTTACTACTGACACGGACATTGATTGATTGCTTCTCTGTTGCTATTGAATTTGTGTTGTTTTTTTAATGCAGATATTTCGAAACAACAAAATTTGATGTTACGAAATGGTTTAAACAATAAATAGACATGCGATTGCAGCAATCCCGAGAGATTGGCCGTTATTTATTGAAGAGTTCTGTTATATATCTCCGAAGTTCTTCATCAGACCTTCACCAAATTAAAATGGAACCAATTCGCAACATACTCATTCAAACAAAAAAGAAAAAAAAACAAACAAAGTCGAAAATAGAAACTCCTCCTTTTTGGTAAGTCGGTTAAAAAGTGAAAAATAAAAAAAACTTTTTTACAAAACAATACTATCGGCTTCCAAATAAGAAAACTACAAAGTGAAAAATAATTTTGCTTTTGGAAGTCGGTGTCCATAACGCATAAAATTGGTACCTACCAAAGACACCTTCAAGTAGTCTTTTCATGATATCCATATTCGCAAAGGTTGTTTATAAAATTTCGCGCGCTCGTTTTCGTTTTAAATCCATCAATCATTAAAACCATAAATTTCGCTACAAATTTGCAATATTCGTACGCACACTAGCTTCTTACTGCTCATCACAGCGTCTACCCCTTTTGCAAGTTTTGTTGGATGAGATAGCATGCATTTTAGCCCCGCCCACAAATAGTTCGTGCCGCCGACTAGGGCACCCTTAATGCCAGTTCAGCCCATTCTTAAACTAAATTAAAACATCTCTGTCTGCCCGTTAAGAGAATACAGGTGTTTATAAAGTAATGTTGTTATTTCCAGGGCTCCTAACAGCGACGGGAGATGTAGGCTCCGAGACGGAAGACGACACGTCTGCGGAAGCGAGCATCGCACTCAACCTCGCCTTCAGCTGCAAGCGCACCAAAGTGCGACTCACCGCCGCCAACGCGCCCAACCATCCAGGTGATACACACACACAATGATCCACTAACCCCACATCACCTTGATAATATAAATACGGACTCAAAAATATTATCTCAATCAAAAATCAATCAGAGCTTAGCTAAGCACACTCGATAAAGTCACATTTTAACCAAAAAAAAACTAAATAAAAATCGGTTCGTCCGTTTAGGAGCTATGATGCCACAGACAGATACACAAACACACAGGTACACACGTCAAACTTATAACGCCCCTCTTTTTCCGTCTGGGGTTAAAAAGAGAGACTATTTATTTCTGCATCACCCAAAGGTCGACTGGTAGTAAGTCCGCCTCTGTACGTTTGTGTGCATGAAGTATTAAAACATGGGACTACCGCAGGAAGAAGTCTATGATTAACAAGCATATTATCTGTACGTCCCCAGGTGGCAGTAGCTCAAGCAACAGCACGGCGGCAGAGACCGGCGAGACGACCGCGCACTGCGACGACGACCGCAAGATGTATCTACAGGCCGCCATCGTGCGCATCATGAAGCAGAGGAAGGTAGGCAGAGATCATAATCGGTAGAGGATAACTGCTTTCAAATTCAGTTGCAAAATTTGACACGAACACACTTACATACACATACATTGCAAGTTAAATAAAAGCTTGTACAAATGTCTTAAAAGCAACTGCTACACTTCTCAACTCCTTCATTTAAAAACTTGAACCCCTTTCCAGGTCCTCCGGCACACGGAACTAATACAAGAGGTGGTGTCGCAAGCGCGCGGCTCGTTCGCGCCCTCTGTCGCTATGATCAAGAAGTGCATAGAGGCGCTCATAGACAAGCAGTACCTGGAGCGAGCCCCGGCTGCGCTCGACACCTACTCCTATCTCGCGTAGACTAGAGGTGAGCTACTGCGGCACGACTGTGGCGCAACTGTCGTGCAACTGTTGGCCGAGACAGTTATGAAATTGTGTCGATACACTGTTGTGGTAATGTGTCGCAACTGTTGTGATATTCTGTCGCAACGATTGTGGTAGTGTGTCGCAACTTTTGTGATATTGTATCGCAACTGTTGTGATATTGTGTCGCAACTGCTGTGATATAGTGTTGCAACATTTGCAATATTATAGCGCAACTGTATCTCAACGGCAATTGTAGGTTGCAGTCTCCTATTAAACACTATAGTGTCGATTAATTGAGTAAATAGAGTATCAGGTTCAGCTTGAGAATTTGATTTCAAGTATAGACACTGAAAACACGATGACTTTGATAGGAGACGTCAACCAAACTAGGATTTTTTTGTAGAACACTTTTGTGTCGAATTACGACACGATGTAGCGCAGTGTTGCTCAAAGTGGCGTGACGTTGCCGGCAACTTGTTGGCTTGGTCGTTTTGTAAAAATAAAAGGTTTTTGCGTGATATTTACTAGCGTCACGTTTCATTTGATTTCATATCATTATAAGGAATTTAACATTTGTTCTCTGTCTAACGCTTTTATAGCATAGTGCTATCTCACTCTAACATAGTCGATATCTTAGAGATCTGCTTATTGCCTGCTTTCACTAAGTCGCACCTAAAAGGTCGAAAGTCAAAGTTCGAATGTGCGCATCTTTTTCTATCTTGATAGAAATCTATGCATTATGCTGTGGAGATAGAGTCCAATATACTATGTACATATTTAGGAAGTCGCTAATACTGCGCGAATACCTATGCATTGAGTCTTAGAAAATCATGTTTGCTTGACATAACATTAAAAACAATCCCTTTTACAGCCTGTTCAACCAATTTTAACCTCTATTCCTTTGGGGATATGACAAATGGCAACTGTAGTAATCTGTATTGGTAACAGGCTTATGTTTTGTATGTCATTCAAAATCGGTTGAACAAACTGTAAAAAGATCTAATGTTATTTCAAATGCAGTTTGAATCGCGTCTGTGAAGATTCAGAAGGAAGTATGTACATTTAATAAAGCCCACGCCTATCATGAAAGGAGGTCTGTATCCCAACAGTGGGAACATAGGCTGATTTTGCTATGTTATACCAGATCATTGGTTTACTTATAGGAGGCCTTCCAACACAGAGTCTTCCGGTTCGCGGTCGACTTCCAAACATCTGTTCTGGGAGCAATGGTCACATGACCGGTCAATGTGCAGAAGCCTGGGGGGAGCCGTATGTTCAGTACTCGGCGCCTTTCGGCTAAGATAATGGTTGATACAAGTAAATATCTCGCTAAACCCATTGCAATATGGTAAATGTTACGGATAGTCACAAATATTGATAAATTCAAATTCGTTTATTAATTTTGTGAACATAGGGTAAATAAGGGATAGGCCAAGAAATAAATAAATTATCTGTAAAATCTACCCGTTTTATATGCTAATTAGAATCTTATGAAATGTACGACGTTTGTCAGCCATTTTGTTAAATACTAGCGGGCTGCCCCGGCGCTGCCTAGGTTTTATACAGATTCAATTATGATCATGTTCAACTGTTCACTCTATGAAAAATTGTATCTGCCATATAAATATTTTTCAATTGATAACATCTTTGTATCGGAGAAACAATTTTTTTTGAGAATGATGTTGTCCTTGACTTCCTAGGAAAAAGTCACAGCTTTTAAAATGAGTCCACCTTTCCATTGCACCCTGTAATTATTTTTAACCTAGAAGGTTATATCCTTTACCTTACTTCACCATATTCAATATGGATATCTAAGATAAACTTAAAAAGTACACATATTACTATATTTTTTTAATATTAATTAAAATAATTCACTGACTATAATATTTGATGAATTCATGTATTTTTACCCACGACAGAACGGACACGGTATGTGCGTTTGGGGTGAGAGGATGTTTGTGCAAATCCATGTTGCCATTTGTCTCCAAAACTACTAGTCCGATTTTGATGCAGTTTTCTAAAATGGCTGACATCGACTGTAGACAACGTGCAACTATTATAAATAATAAAAATACCATCTTCAACGTTAAAATAAACATGCTTCCAAACTTTGAACTCTAAATCTTTTACTATATAATTTATTTTACAATGTAGTGTGTCTACAATAATTTGTCATACGAGATTGAGCTTTATTACAATAATGTTAATGTTGAAATTTTTTCGCAATATGTTTTGTTTTCTATGGTTTTATGGGCAGGGTTGCTTATGGCTTAACCTCGGTATTTAAGGGTGTTGAGATGAAGGATCGACGTTGCATCGATTTAGATCGAACAATGACTGTGATTTCGACGCTGGAAAGCGATTTTGTAGTATCTCGGCAAATTGCTAGATTATTTTTTGCATAATTGATGATCATGAAAAATACTGTTTTGGACGGCCCAAGCAGCGTTTTCCTGCGACATTTTTTTATGGTTCGACGTTGACTTTTTGTACAAAAAATACTTCAAAATGCTGTATATAATATTATCAACTATTTTGTTGATTTATACAGAAACACGTGATCCAAAACTAGCCTCTCAAATTCAGCTAGTTTAAGAGTTATGAATTTTCGAAATGTGTGTTCTGGTGTAAAGTTCAACTTTTCGAGATACTGCAAGTTTGCTTTCTTGCGTCGATTTATTTGTTTTATTTGGAATATTTACACTAGTCTACCGAATAATTCTACTTCACACATTTTCTACCAAACGAGGGTACAAAGTTGTATACTGGTCTCGTTATCATAGTTACATATATTTACAGTATTGTGATAACTGTCCAGATCAACCTTTTTTTTTGTTAGGCTACGTTTTCTCAATTCTGGGCATATTCCTCCCCGCATGCCTTAATTTTTTTCTGTGTTGTGCTCTCGCCAATATTCTCGAGGAAGCCATCCAAGGCGTCCTGCCATCTTCTCCTCGATCTGTCGCGACTCCGTCTGGCTGTGAACCTATTGGATTATTTAAATCGATAAATGCTCAACTTCGATCAACATAATCGATGCATGTCGATCGCAAGGCTGGCAACACTTAGGTTAATATGATTACCGTTGCGATCGTCTTGTAAAAAGTTTTTATCCTCAATAATTCTGGGCTGTAGGCTGGGCTCGACTAAGTTGCCAAAATTTTCTTTCTTAATCTGTCTCCCAATTTAAAATATATAATGGGCTTCGTAATCGCTTTACCTCCATAGACTTAACTAACTTTACGCGCAACTTTTTTGACAATTCAACAGTATTCATTGCGTGTTTTACGCTGTTGTGTCGATGGATTTTAAAACATATGAAGCAGTGACAGATATATTATCGCAAGTGTGCGCGTGCTTTGAGGATTCAATAAAGTTACGCACTTACCCCAAATTTCTCAGCTCAAAATTATCGCAGAATTAATGTGACAAATTGTCAAGCACGCGTTATCTGTTGTGATTGGCTGTTGAAAATTCATTCAAACAATCACAGCAGATAACGCGTGCTTGACAATTTGTCACATTCAATTCTGCGATAATTTTTAGCTGAGAAACTCGGGGTAAGCGTTCTCTTCAGGCTATCAACGTAAACGGCCAATTTATAGGTACCAGGTGCTAATGGCGCGGTGTTTTTTTGTATGATTTACAGAATATTGATATATAATTAATAGTTTCATAATATTTGAGTTTTTGCGTACTATTTGCACCTCATGCCTGTAAATTGAAAGCTAGCAAGTATGCGTTCATTCAAAGTTCATAGTAACACTACTCAATCCCACATTTTGTGTATGAAGTACTCAGTAACGTCTGGGATCTTGGTCTATACAGGTGCGTCTGAGACCGACACGAAAAAAAATGTTGAAATTTTTCTTCGAGTTTCACCTAATTCTTTAAAGAAACTCGCATTTTTTACTGTTTTCAGTTCAAAATCGTTATTTCTATCTAGCTTAATTAAATTTTTAATTATTCTTCTGTTGCCTCGCCGACAAAGAGATAAAGTGCGGGCGGCGCAGCGCGTGTAGCCGGTGGCGTTGATCTCTATCGTGAACTTTAGGAACTCAGCTGAATCGCTTTCGAATTTTATTTTTAACTATACTATACTGTTTTTTTTTAATATAAATTATAAAGGTTTTTTTATTTCGCATCGGTCTCGGACATAACCCGTATGTTTTTATGAAATAGTCAAATAGGCTACTTTTTTTCTGTCTGAGAATATTGTGTCGATGATATTATTTTATTATTGTATCCTTCATATCTTGAATCACATTTTTATCAAGATGCATTCTCACCAAGAGCTATTAACTAGCTGTCCCCACTTGCAAACTCTTGAATTACTAATAAACCCTGTATTCCGATTTCTGTATAACCTTATAACAGTTCTTCTTGAACTACAACACG
Organism: Orthosia gracilis; assembly: GCA_947562075.1. Lineage (NCBI taxonomy): Eukaryota > Metazoa > Arthropoda > Insecta > Lepidoptera > Noctuidae > Orthosia > Orthosia gracilis. The sequence continues at coordinate 11,205,732 of OX387267.1, forward strand.
AATAGTTAATAGCTCTCACTGGTATCTTTACTAATATTATAAATGTGAATGTAAGTTTGTTTGTTACGCTTTCACGCAAAAACTACTGAACCGATCATCATGAAACTTTGTACATATATTCTTGGAGGTATTAGAAGTAACATAGGATACTTTTAATAAAAATAAAAAAAAATGGCTTGACTGCGAGCGAAGCCGCGGGTAAATGCTAGTAATATATAAATGATCTTTCTGGTCATATCTAATTTGCTCGTTTGCTTACCTTAAAAGTTGTAACTGCTTGGGGTTAACATTTTAGTCATATTTACTTACTTTTTAATTGATTCTAATACAAGTGTGTTAAGGTATTTTTGAGAGCTGTGGATTTTGTGATTAATAAATAACTTACACATTATAATTAGTACAAACTTTGGATGTTTGGATGGATGTTTGTTTGTTACTCAATTACGCCGGAAAGGCTGAACGGATCTGGGTTATAGTCTGGAATAGCACATAGGCTACTTTTTATTCCGGTCACAGATGATATAATACTAGCATACAAATGCCTCATCCCATACAAAGAAACCGTGCCGACGTATCTAGCGTTTTTCATCTGATTATACCGATTATTTTGTGTAAATCGATCGCGTTCGGTTCCGTTCCATGGCGATAGATAGATCAACAATTCCATATCCGTGGAACGGAACCGAACGGAACAGTACGTAGGCACGGTTTCTTTGTATGGGATGAGACACTGATCCCGGTATAATATTCACTTGGGATTGTAAAAGGCTTTTAACGCGGGTGATAACAAACTTGAAACCTTTGAAACAGCAGTCAGATTTGTTTTGACATAGATTTCAAAAGTAGTTTCAACGGTAAATATATTTTATAGTTGTGCTTGAAATAACAAGAACTATGAAAAAAGTCGGTTCAATAAGTAAAAATTGTCTTATCTACACTCCGTTCAGCCTGTTATTTTACTTTTGACAGCTCAAAAATGAATGATTTAGTGATGGACTAATGCAGTACCAATTCGATTTCTTATAACAATCGAATTTATTAATGAAGAAATTTTAATCGATTTAACATGAGATAACACATAATTTTATTCAAGTGAATATTCCTGTTTATATGGAGAAGAATCCAACGATTCATCATATTATAATTTTCTATATTCATATATCCAATATTACTTTTTCAAAATGTAACCTTCATTGGAAGGGTGAACCTTAATCGCAAATCACACTAATATTAATAAGGCAAAAGTTTGTGAGTGTGTGTGTGTATGTTTGTTACTTCTTCGCGCTCAAACGGCTGGACGGATCTGGATGAAATTTGACAGAGATAGATTATAGTCAGGAATAGCACATAGAATACTTTTTATCCCGAGAATATGTTCCCTCGGGATAATTTTGACCTTTCACGCGGGCGAAGCCGCTGGCAGAAGCTAGTCTTATTTATAACTAGCTGTCCCACGCGGCTTCGCTCCCGTCAACTGGCTACCTACCTATCCATTTACCCAACCTACCCTACCCTATCTACACTACATACATGATTGTTGCGTAACATTAACCGCTTACGCAGCGCACGCAACGGAAGCTCTCAAAAAGGAATCATTTTTCATTTATGCGCCGCTCCTATTGGTCGTAGCGTGATGTTATATAGCCTATAACCTTCCTCGATAAATAGACTATCCAACACAAAAATAATTTTTCAATTCTAACCGCGCCTAGCGCGTTCTAACAAACAAACAAACAAACTCTTCAGCTGTATAATATTAGTATAGATTACATTAGTATTATGTAACAAATATTCAATTTACAATGCGATATTGACTGCTACGTCTTTAAGTCAAGAGTGAATAGGTTACTTCTAGGCAAGCGTGCTTCACCGTCGACCACATCATCGCTTACCATCAGGTGAGATAGTGGTCAAGCGCGAGCCTATTTACAATAAAAAAAAAAAAAACGTAAATTCGATTTAACTGTAAATTTTAAATAATCGGCATAACGGAGCTAAAAAGTATGTCGCTTCACTACTGTAAACGTCGATGACATATTGCATTTTATTGTCTATGGTTACCTAATTATTAAATTTCAATATAAATAATTATGAAATTTCATCGGCGTGCATCTGTCAAAAGTAAAAAGAATAGGCTAGACGCAATATAACATAAAATCAAATATTGAATAGTATTAAACAGAGTAGTTGTCCGCGTCTATCGACGTCGTTTCTGTTTCGCCGCTAAATTCTTCTGAACCACGCAACAGATTTTGATACCCTTTTCAGCTATAAAGAAGAAAGGTTTTTGTTATATAATTTTCTCTTTCAAATTTCTGCCTTTTTTCTCTTTGGGACTATAATTCAAGCTTAATGATCGTTATGATTGAAAGATTCAAGAAAACTAAAAAAAAAATGCTACTTTGCTATCGAAGTTGACATCCTTGTATCCGGTTCCTGATTTGAAGACATTGCTATTTTAAAACATGTTCTTATTTCTCATTAAGATGGCAATGATTTCAAGTCGGGTGTTTAGTATAGTATGTGAGTAAAAATGTTAACTGTATGGTATTGTTGTTAAAGGTAACGCGTTCGAGCCCAGCCGTGTACCCAAATATGATAGACGTAGCGCCCACATCTGTTGTATATTTAAATGTACAATAATATATATATCATTATTTTATGATTTAACTGTAGTAGAGGTCGCTTGCGGCGCTGATTATAAATAATTATTATTAATAAACTTGTACGAACATCGTTTACTCTTGTTTTATTTCAAATAATTATGTTGTACTAGCTGTGCCTGCGGCTTCGCTCCCGTCAACTGCCTACCCTACCCTACCTATCTACCCTTTTTTTTCCGGGGTGGAAATCCTCATTGGATGTCCTCCGTAACCCCCGGCTAGTGCAAGCCCATCTCCGCGGGCCTCGATCTCGGGTTGGGGGGGGAGTGAGGTGTTTGACTCTCACCGCAACGTCAAAGAGCCCACCTCGGCAGCCGTATTGTGTAAGCGCTCAAAGAGTTTAAAATCTATCCAACCGACCAAATCGGCCAATCACACAAAATGGAAATCCATATAGCGACATTCATCTCGCATGTGATTGGTCGTTTTGTTCGGCTGGATAGAGTTTGAACTCTTTGCGCACTTACGCAATACGGCTGCTGATCTTGGTGTGGGGGCGACGGACGTCCCCGAGTCCGGCGCCCCTGGACCCATTTAGGGGGCCCGGAAGAGGGCGTTGTCCGCCCTCCGCCGACGCCCGGCGCGTCTGCTGTGGATAGGGTGAGCGGATGAAATCTCCCTGTCGCAGAAGGATACCACCGACCAACGCTTTCAACTTGCACCCCACCCTATCTATCTACTATCCCTACCTACTTATTATATTACTACCCTATCCTACTTCCCCTACCCTACCTTACCTACGCTATCCTACCTACCCGACCCTACCTACCTACCATTTTTGTTTCTATCTAAGAACCTTCTCCTAACAATACAAACACAACCGAAATCGGTAAAGCAGTTCCCAAGTTATAGCGTGACCAGGAGAAATAGGGGTCCATTTTTATATATATAGATGTAGATGTCTACACATACAACACAATTATGGCCATTCTCCAAGAACTCGGCATCAAACAGCGACTGTCGACTGTAGTCCGGTCTCGAATACTCCAGTTCTTTGGTCATGCGTCCCGACGTCGGCAACGACTATTGTGCGGTTGGTGGTCCAAGGTCGAGTGGAAGGAACGAGAGCACGCGGCAGGTCGCTCATGCGATGGACCGACCAGATCAAGTCTGCAGTAGGCGGCCCATTGTATGAGTGCACACTGACGGTTGTGAAGTGAGTCACGGCTAGAGAATACAATCCCGAGCATGTTTTTCAATCCCGGGATTACGGGATTTTTGAAGCGTAATCCCGGGCCTATCCCGCAGCCGTATTGCGTAAGTGAATACGGCAACGCAAAGAGTTTGACAGCTATCCAATCGAACAATCACACAGACGGAAATCCACATCGCGTCATTCATCTCGCATGTGATTGGTCGATTGGATAGCGGTCCAACTCTTTGCGATGCTGTATTCACTTACGCCATACGGTTGCCGGGATTAGGCTATGTGGTTTCTAATTGGGTTCGAATGAAAAAAATAATATCAATAATTAAAAAAAAATGTTTTCAATGCACAAAACATCACAATATAATAAGAAAATAAAGAGACAAAACAAAAAAACTGTACTTCTACAAGAAATAAAAAGGCAACGCAAAAAAGCTATATCCAATTTGGAAAATATAAAGAAATATCAAAGCATCGAATGTTTAACTTCCAAGCCTGCTTCGTAGTTTATTGCCAACATACGGAGCAGCTGAAAACTCGCTCAGGTTCTACGCTGGTTGAAGTACGGCGTATCTAAGGATTGTTTTTTGACGTTATGTAATAAAAGCTATTAATATAATCAAGGCAAGGTTATTGTCAAGGCGCAACGGACTACAGAATATTAATTAGACTTGTTTGTGGCAATCCCGAACATCCCGAGATTAGCGATGTACAGTCCCGGGATTTTCGGGGTTGGAAAACGGTCGGGAGTCCGGGATTGTATTCTCTAGTCACGGCAAGCCTAAAGAGTACTGCAACATGATGATCACGACCGCTCTCAAGAAGAACACATTCATTAAATCAGGCCTTTTTCCCCATGGTAATTTGAAACTTTGGGGGTAGTTTGAAACAACAGAAAGCCACGCTACGATCCTCACTTATCTAGTCCTTTTGCTTCACACACATTGGTTATGAGGACTGCGCACCTGGCCTTTCTGGCGATAGCCAACAGGACCCGTGTATGCCTTTAGGGCGTAGGCCTTCCGGTGTGTCCACTCACATCTGCCTTGTAAATACATTTTTAACCAACGAAATAAAAGGAGGACGTTCTCAATTCGACATGTATTTTTTTTTTTAAAGTATAACCACTTGTATAACTTTTAATTGAAAGGTATAAAAATAAGTTAATTTAAAAACCAATAAAAATTCTGTATTAAAGGTTGTTTTGTTATAGGTATATAATGAGAGCTGCTCTAACCTGCGAGTAACGGTGTGCCTGTAAGGCTAGAAATTGTTTAATTAAATAAGACCTGGGAGACCTCACATAATAAGCCTTACAGGAACACTATTCATCACTGATTTCAGCTATAGTAAAGCTTTAAGTATGACCGTTAAAGCATATGAATGCTGATCAACCTACTATCTTCTTCAATAAAATTGTCCCCGAAAATATCTCCATGACATAAACAAAGTGAAGTGAAACATTGGCAGATTCCGATAGTAAAAATAGCAGTCGGCTTTTTGATTTTGAATTAACTTCTTTTATCTAGTACAATTTTTTAGTTACCTATCATATTTTTTTCGAATTGCTTTTAAACATGCAAGTGACATATAGTTTTGTAATCACCTCTCAAAACCCTTCATTTTGATACCCAACTGGATGGGTATGGAAGAAAAACATTTTCTTTCTGCCATACCTCCCCATCCAGTGGGGAAAACATTGGGACCCGTATACATATGGCGCCCAAAATTCGCCATGTTTGTTTTGAACTTCACCTATCTAAGAACCACAGAGAAACTTATATACGGAAAACACTTGGCACACACAAACGGCGGTCAAAACGTATCAAACGATGTCTAAGACCCAGTTTCTCACCTCTAAATTAGCGCAGAATTAATGTGAAAAATTGTCAAGCTCGCGTTATCTGCAGTGATTGGCTGTTGAAAATTCATTCAACCAATCACAGCAGATAATGCGTTGTAACACATTTCTTCTGGTTGGAAAGAACCCTTGTTAAAAGAAAGTTGATTACCTAATTCGTAGCGTAGAAACGCTGTCTTTCCTTCCTTCTCTGACGCTACATTGTTCTTCCCCCGCCGCTGGATTTTGAGACCACTTAGGAACGACCCTACATTTATATACATTTTTATTGTGACGTCTTTCGGGGAGAATGCAGCATAAAAACTGATATTCCAGTATTTGGCGCTTTATTATTCCCGATCCGATCCTACGTTACAGCGTGCTTGACAATTTGTCACATTAATTCTGCGATAATTAAGAGGTGAGAAACTCGGCCTAATTATATAAATCCGTCTAGCGGTTTGAAATATATGAGGTAATAAAGAATATAACATACATACACACACAAAATACGCGCGGAAAACATTACCCTTTCCTTGCAGTCGGGTAAAAAAGGATTTATTGATAATGTTCCCACTGAATTTTCAAATGTGAACCTATTTTATTGAAATTATGTAAACTGAAAAGCGAAGAATACCTTTTTAGCAGAATGTTTAACCGACGAATTAACGAAGAGAAAAAAGAAATACACTTTTATTCTAGCATTTTGAGGCGGCGCCAATCAAATAATCAACAAAGAAGATCAATGTAGCTACAATCATTATACACTTTGCATGCTAAATTATAAGGCGCCAACTTTAAGGCGATATATACGCCCCAATGTTAACACAGTACTGGCCGTGCGCCCGCTCGGAGCCAAAATATCAATATTGAACCTCCTTTTGAACAGTTTTGTTTGCACAATATTATTTCATTTACATATGCTATGTCAGTTATGAAGAAATTCCAGCCATCAATTTTTTTTTTGTAAAAATATGTTGCTAATAATTTTTTTAAAGAAAAAACCACGTTTAAAAAATAATGTACATGAAACAATAGTAAATATTTTTATTTTCAAACCTTTTAATCTAGCCGTTAATAAGGAGTATGCTTTAGAAAGTTACCGTTTTACGGCAATAAAGCGTATGTAGGCCCTTAAGTTCGTTATTTTCTTCGATTATATTTTTTGTTAAAAAGGTTTTTGTTACTTTAATAGAATAGAATTATCTTTATCCAAGTAACAACACTCAAAAATAGTTAGTAAAACTTACAACTAAAAAAAATAGTATAAAAAGCTTAAGGTTAGTTTTTTAAGTCAAAAAAAAAACTTTTTTACAATAAAAATTAAACCCCTACAAAGCACAACAAAAAATTACTTTATTTTACGAAGTCGGTGTCTTTGGTAACTATTATATTAGGTTTTCCGACACCTACTTCGGAAACTTTCAATTCGGAAGTCGGTGTCTTTAGTACCTCATGTTTTTATCGTTTAGCAACACCGACTGCCGAAACGAAAGTTATTTTGCACTTTTTAGTGTTTTGTTTTTAAAGCCGGTATTTTTTTTTTCGAAAAGTAGTCGGTTAACAACAGTGACACTAAAGTGGTGGATTTGCCCCTCATGCGCATCATGTCAACCTTATAGAGTATAGACCGTATACACGCCTTCATAATGGGTCTTACATGGCGTGCCCTAAAGATGCACATAATCATGACAATGTATAAACCAACAGATGCTATGTTAGCAATACGAAATCAAGAGACGTGTTATTTTATCCCGACCTAACTAAATTTCGGTATATACAGGGTGTTTGGAAGGGAGCTGTACATACGCCTAGGGTAGAAACTAGGGATAGTCTGCTACCTACCCCCGCCCATTATATTGACCTTGGCCTCAAGGTTTTTTTTTAATTTATTATTATTTTTTATTTGACTTTTTTATGTAGTTTTACCTGTAGCTCAAAATCTATCCATGGGACCGGTCGGCTAATGGTCTTGTTTTAATCGTTAGAGTCTTAGGGTCCTGCAAAAAAATATTTTACACCAGAAAATTGTGGAGAAGAAAAGTTATGGGGCCTGAAGTACCGTAGTAAGGTAAAGAAATAATTTTAAGGGCAACTTTCTATGGGGTTTAAAAAAAAACTAACAGGGTTGGAGTTCTTCTGATTTTTTTAAAACATCCTCAGTCCATGCCCTTTCTAACGATATGCTAAAAGTGTAATTATCACTTTTAGTTTTAAAGTTATTAATTAATTTCCGCAACTAGGGCACTTCAAGCAAAAATTTCAACTAATGAAAATTAAATGTGTTCGATCGTAAAAGGATGGCAAATGAAACAAAAAATTTGGTAATGACTAATGTCATTAAATTACAAATTTTAATTAATTACTAATTTTAATTAATTACAAATTTTGTTCAAATTGATGACCATTGACCTGTAAACATGCTCGGCACCTCTTCCTCATCTCCACGGTCACCGTTCTAAGCAGCAGTTCCTCGCGCATTGTATCGAATGCGGCGTGGATCCTGTTAATTAGAACCTCCCTTGTTGGTACTTCTTCTGCGTACACCAACTCTTTCGCCCTTCCCCAGACGTAGAAGTCGAGTCGGGTAAGGTCAGGCGACCTTGGGGGCCAGGGAATTGGCCCACCCCGACCAATCCAAGAATTAGGAAAGCAGTTGTCCAGAAGCTCCCTCACTGCTAGGCTCCAATGAGCAGGACAGCCGTCGTGCTGGAAGACTATGGGCCGATCTTCGTCAAACACTTCTTCCGCTAAATCAGGCAAATCGTTTTCGAGGAAATCTAAGTAGTTTTGCCCGTTTAGGTTGTCTGGCAAAAAGTGCGGCCCTATCAACCGATTACCGATGACGCCTGCCCATACGTTCACGGAGAACCTTCGTTGAAAACCTCTGTGCCTCTTGACTCTCGGGTTTTGATCTCTGGGTGCCCAGTGATGGAGATTGTGGTAATTTACAATTCCTTCCTTGTCAAACTTGGACTCGTCAGTCCAGAGAATACTCCGTAAAAAATTAATATCTTCCACGTCCGTATGGAGCAAGTGGCGGCAAAACTCCACCCTTCTTGCATAGTCGTTATCCTCTAAGCCTAAAACAATAAAAATATCAACGTTAGCGGTTTCCTTATGAATTAGTAGCTATGTAACATTGATTGCTATCTCTGTCTTTCCATTTCTCTCTCTCTCACACACATGCTCATGTTAATTTAAAAATTGCCTATGAAATTCACATGCTAGTTCATTACATAAGAGCTAAAAACAAAAACTTTATGTAAAAAATTACCTTGAACAGGGGTGTAGTGGAAAGGATGACGTCCATTTTCGCGAAGAACCGACCAGACTTTCCACACGCTTAAACCAAGCGTCCGGGCTACGGTTCTTACGCTTCTGGTCGGATCTTCCTCAAATTCAGCCAATATGCGTTCTTCCGCAGCCAAATTTGGTTGAAATCTGTTCACGGCTGGTTCCCGGAAATTTAAATTTCCGGTTTCTCGCAGACGCCGATAAGTTGAGCCAAACGTTTGGTGGTTAGGCACTCGCCGGTTAGGATACCGTTCTTGATAAATCCTCCGTGCCTCGCGCCCATTGCAATCAGCCATTCCATACACCACCAGCATGTCGGTGTACTCTTCACTGGTAAATCCAGCCATTTTGCCAACAACAAGGTAACAAATAACAAAACTTAACAAAAACGAAGTAATAACAAACTCAACAAAATTAACGAAAACAGTGGAGCGTCGTAACGGCAAGTACGTAAGTTAGCTAAGATGGGTAAATCTCGACTGACTAACAAAGACCCCAACGAGTTACCTGCCCGGCCCCGTCGACCCAAGAGCGAAAGAGACATGACATGACATGTTTTGTCTCTTACATGTTGCTCTCGTGTAAGAGTGAGACAACAAATTTGCCAACTGTAGGCCAAACTGGTTTAAATTCTGGAAATTACATTTGTCTTACAAATGTCGACTCGTGGTGGTAAAAGTGCCCTAGTTGCGGAAATTAATTAATAACTTTAAAACTAAAAGTGATAAATACACTTTTAGCATATCGTTAGAAAGGGCATGGACTGAGGATGTTTTAAAAAAATCAGAAGAACTCCAACCCTGTTAGTTTTTTTTAAACCCCATAGAAAGTTGCCCTTAAAATTATTTCTTTACCTTACTATGGTACTTCAGGCCCCATAACTTTTCTTCTCCACAATTTTCTGGTGTAAAATAATTTTTTGCAGGACCCTAAGACTCTAACGATTAAAACAAGACCATTAGCCGACCGGTCCCATGGATAGATTTTGAGCTACAGGTAGTTTTAGTCAAAAAATCACAAAAAAGTCAAATAAAAAATAAAAATAAATTAAAAAAAAACCTTGAGGCCAAGGTCAATATAATGGGCGGGGGTAGGTAGCAGACTATCCCTAGTTTCTACCCTAGGCGTATGTACAGCTCCCTTCCAAACACCCTGTATTTCAATAAAAGTTGCAAGAAAGTAAATTCATAATAAGAGTACGGTAGTACCTACGCATAATATTAATGGGATCTGAGAAAGGGCAGCTGGTACTACACGGCCTAAGGGCGGCCAAGACTGCAAATCCGCCACTGGACATCCACACTAAACAAAATGAACAAATAACAGTGCATCACCGTTGCGGCAATCCATGTGCGATGGTACAACAGCAACTCATGAACGCACAGACAGCAGCATCCTTAACGCGTTTTTATACTGAACGGCCCCGATTTACGTGTAATCGAACCCAGGTAGGTGCTTTTCTTTGTGTAAAGTGTAAATAATTTCTTCACCACTGCTCTAAGAACGGTGAAGGAAAACATCTTCAGGAATCTGGCTTGTACTAGAACCAAAATTTTGAAGACATGTGACATCCGCCAATCCGCACCACGGCCTACCGCGTGTTGGGTTATGGCCCATGCCCTATCTCTTAGTGGGAACGTTAACCTTTCGTTTTAATTAGCGAAAAAATAGAAAAGTCATTGTGTCTCGCGTGGATCCACGTAATATACGCACGAATGGTTATAGGGGACTTCTTAGATTGTGACGACTTTAGGTATTTGAAGAAACTATTATCGTCGCGCTGCGAAACGTAGTAACATACTCTTTGGCGCTGTAATATTAATAATAATTGTTGATATAGCGGTCCCCCATGACGAGAACCTCGTGAAGGCTGAGAGAGATAAGAAAAGCAAGTATCTTGATCTGGCTCGCGAGGTTGTCGACATGTGGGATGTGAATACAGCAGTCATTGTGCCGATAGTCGTGACGGCCAATGGCATAATAGCGAAGAGCCTCGACGAACATCTGAGGAGGCTCAAAGTCGAGAAATATCCATGTTGGGCTTTCTTAGGACCCAAAAATATTTACCTTTATTTTTAGGGGCATAAATAATATTTCATGTATTACTAACGAAACCGTTTAATAACGTGTCCCTTAAAATGCTGTCATCATTAAATGCTATCATCGTAAATAAAATTGTTAGCTAGTGATCACACTACACTAAATTGGATTCTTTATCCTACAGACCCAGGCTTGCCAGGTGGTCGGGATTCATCTGGACTCTCCCGACATTTATAATCGCATTCTGTGTAAACGAATTTTACTTAACCGCAAAAAAATCTACCAGCCACTAAAAGAAATATGTCGCCACAGGAGGTTGAAACCACCAGTTTTAAGTTGGAGTTTCTCTGTCTACGATCGGATCCAATCTGTTTTAACTTTGATTACATGTTCTGATATCCTAGTTAGTTATCTAAACTGCTATAATTAAGCTTAGAACGCACTGTGATTTTTATTCGCACGATATTTTTCTGCACATACTGCGACACATCGATTTGCACGCATTGCGGTATAAAATCGTGCGGCAATGATATGATAGTAAGGTTTTGGGATAATCCAGACCATGAACATCGGCAACACTGAAAGTGACAGTGACGTCTCGGTCTCGCTTCGCCTGTGGGCCCTGTGCTTTTGACAGGAGTTTTTGGCGGGATTTTTTCGAGTGTAGTTCAGCGGCTGTTAATATTATTTGCAAATTGATTCCTAGTGGATATTGTGATATAAAATTAGTGTAGTTTTGTGTCTCAACTGTCTATGCAACTAGACAATATGTGAAATCATTGACAGAAGCGATCTCGGGATAGTGGAGCAGAGAATTTTATTGTAGTATTGACTACCTCTGCAAAGCTTACTGGGAAGGCTGATTCGATACAATTTGCTGCCAAATACTCCAAAAAAGCATTAGAATCTGTTACATCCGCATTCTAATGCATACTAAAGAATTCAAGAAGAGAAAAATACTGATGACTAGGCAGCATGGTCTCAGACCTTAGCCTGTTCCGTTAGGAACTAATATAAAAAAAAAATGTGCTTTTTTTGACAACCAATGTCAACGAGCGAAATGCGAATTAATTTCATAATTTGTTTTGATTTTGATGAATGTGCGTGCGTATAACAAAAAACAAAGATTACTATATTATACTGCGTGCGAAATTATTTATTTTCTGAATAAATACTGTCCATGTTTGCTGAACAATATAAGGTGGATGCTCTTCTTATATGAATAAAAAATAAGTTATTGATTTTTTTTTGTAAATGCAACATGCAGAGTAATAGAGCTTAAGTGTAGCTCTATCTAGTCCTGCACCTGCTAACGGCCTGTATAACTGAGATCTACAAAGGAAGCACACACGATATTTACCAAACTTAGGTAGGTTTAACAAGCTTTTATTAATTGTAGATTGCAAAAATAAGTTGGCAGTGTTTTTAATATGAAGGTAGGAAAACTGTCAATGTGTAGGATAAGTTCAGTGCAGAGCGCTCGCATGTATGTGATTGCCAACAAGAACATGCAGGAAATGTATGAGAGGCTGACTCGTGTTCCAGTAAGTGAATTATGTATATATCTACCTTTTATGTGAAATCCACTATGACCATAAAATTAGAGATTCTTATGAAAATTGCAATAACGTAACCCAAAGTAGCAAAATGTTGCCTATCAAATTCATTCTTTGGCGTGCGCTGAGACAACTATTGATCATACATAAAAAATATGTACTACATGATTAGGTAGGGTTGGGTAGGTAGGGTAGGGTTTATTTATTTTTATAGTTTATTTATTTATTTCCTTATGGGATTGCAATGTTTACAAATGTTGCATTTATACATTTTTAAGGTTCAATTATACAATAAAGACGGATGAAGTACTGTTCTCCTAGATAGGCTAAAATTTAGACTGTGTTAAGCAGAGACAGTGCCGATCCCCTGATTGGTGGCTTATTATAGTTATAAGTGTGCTTAAGTAATATAAAATTTGTAATTTGAAGCAGCATCTGGACGTAACTGTAGTTATTATACAATAGTTTTTTTATTATTATTGTTCTTTATACAAAATATATCTAGAGTGTGTGGGTGTGGATGCGTGTGTGTGTTAATCATTTGAAGACCATAGTTCTTAACAAATAAACACAAATGCCTAAAATGATCCTTGGGCCTTTTCCCATTCCTAGAGAGTCACTAGGTTATCTGTCCGACTTGTAGGCCAGACGCACACTGCATCCCCACCACTCCAGAACTTTTTGTTTTATAATACATTAATGGAATCAGAATTATTTTTAACCCCCGACATAAAAAAGGGGTGTTATAAGTTTCATGTGTGTACTTGTGTTTGTGTATTTGTTCATGGCATGATAGCTTGTAAATGGATGAACCGATTTTGCTTTAGTTTTTTGTTTGAAAGGTGACTATTGAGAGTGTTCATAAGTTTGATGAAAATCGTTTCTTCTAGGTAAGCGTGCTACATCGTCAACCACATCATCAATTACCATCAGGTGAGATAGTGGCCAAGCGTGTGCAAATCAATAAAAAAAAACCAGTTCAGCCGTTCAAAAGTTACGGACGTTTTACTGTTTGAATCGGGCTGTTTCCTCAAGATATTGTGTCATAATTATGTGTTCAATATGATTGTCGATGGAAGCGTGTCTACTATTAGATAAATTATGTAGTATGAAATAAAAATATTTCGTAGGTTTTTTTAATTTTACTAGTTCATAAGTAAACAAATAGCTCTGTTTTTTTATTACAGTTTGTGTCTGAAGACATTAGACCAGTATTTATTTGTTTCTTCTGCTGCACTAAACTGAAGCAATGCTGCCGATTTCAGAGAAAGTGTACTAGAGTAGAAGAAGCTGAGTAGCTGTTTGCTGCGAGGATGTTGAATGGGGAATATGAGGTAAGAAAATTAAGTATACAGGGTTACTGGTAACTCTCACGGTTATTAGGAAAAATCATTCAAATGTCTAAAATCCCTCATGATGAACTATCCCTTTCTGCTTCTGTGAGTTATAGTAGGAAGCACAGATTGTTCGCCATACTGGAGAGCCAAATGGTTGCTGAGCCCAGTCTCCTATCCATCATACTCTTTCTGCGCTCAACACTATCTTTGATCCTAAACCTGATTGTGATGTGGTAAAAATACCTGCCCATTTTGCCACGGGTGGCCAAAGCCGAAGCTTCAGTCGGACTCTGATAAAAATGTTAGTATAATGTGGAAGTGTTTTAATCTGAAATCTATTTAATTAATCTCTATATTGTTCACAATTTTTTGGCAAAGTACTGATAGATTTGTATCAAAATAGAAGAAATATTCTCTTCATAAATTTCTTTGTAAATTAGTAGTAATAGTCTCTCAAGAACTTTAATACTTAATCTATACTAATATTATAAAGAGGAAAGATTTATATTTTTGTATGTAGCAAATAAACTTAAAAACTACTGGACCAATTTCAAAAATTCTTTGACCGTTGGGAAGCTACACTTCCGCCGGCTGTCACATAGGCTACTTTTTATACCTGTATTCCCACGGGAATGAACACTACGCAGGTGAATCCTCGAGGCGTCCGCTAGTACGCCTCGCCTCATTACTCTGGTCATTAAGGGTCTTTTGCCTGTTTACAGTATTGATGTCAAAGTTTGTGCTAATAGCGACCAAGATCATCAGCATTTTTAAACTAACACTGTTAACAATCTTTTACAGACAAAACCTGAACTAAATCAAGAACAGTTGCAGTTCAATGGGTATACTATAAGTCCAATAGAGCACTTCAGCATGTCTGATGAATGTCAAACAGAAAGCGACGTTATCAAAGAAGAATTACTAGATGTTTGTGAGGGACAAGATGATGAAAATCAAACTGGTATGTTTTTAATTTTATACCACTTCTCAAATAGGAGGAGGCTCTATGTTCGCCTGCATGTTTCTTTGTTTTTGTGTATGTCCACCGATTTCTCCGTCAATTGTGGAACGATTTTGGAAATCATGTGAATTGGAACTTATGTTATTCGGGTAATTTAATAGATTGCCTTAACTTTTTGTTTTTGAACCAATCTTGATCATTGTTTTTGTGTTTGGTTTAGTTTAAGTGGCTCCATAGCCTTTCATCTTATAATAGTTTTAATAATTTTCATCAATCTTTAATAGGAAATGTATAGTGATTGAGGTATTCTGCCATCAGAACGAAAAAGGGCACAGCTAACAAATTTTAAATCACGATATAAATTAGTTTAGAGCTTTTAGATGTTTTTTTTTAGTAAAAAAGAAACCATTTGAATGTATTTTTTCTAAATTTATGAATGCAATTATTTGCATATACATAAGACCTATCGAATAGTATTTTTTTTTTGATCTTTGCCCATTATATGTAAAATTATGATTTTCTCTTCAAACTTGATAAAAAAAAATCATATAACCATAACAAACTATCTTTGTTACATTGATCACTTGAGCTCTTTAGTATTAAATATTGATTTTATGTAGGAATGTTGACTAAAGATAGAAAAGTAATACCTTTGGTAGATTTTTAATCTAACACCTATCAAAGAAGTCTTTTCTACTTAGTAAGACATCGAAATTCTATTGATATAAAATTCCAATGTATGCAAACAAATCCATTTTATCTTAATCGACGTCAAATGTGCATTTATCATTGTTACACTATGTGAATTTGGACGTCAGTCTCTTTGAGCTTATGTTATTTCTGTGGATAACGTTGAAATTTTATTTTGTCTATTTTGAAAGAAATCAGGCCGAAGTGCCTTTTTATCTGAGTCCGTATAATAATGTATATAACTCAATTTTGAAAAAAATCTGGACATTGCACCTTTTTTTCCTGATTCGGATTATGTATACGAATTATTCACTATTGCATATTACATTAAAAAACTTATATATCTGTTAGTATGGTGAATTCGTCACTTAAAGAAGTACAAAGCATATAATAAAAAATACATACAAATTATGAGAACTTTTCCAAAGTGACTTAAAATAATCAATTTTGAAAAAAATAAAGTTATATGTGTCCTTTTTCGTTGACGCGGCAGTATTGCTAGGTTTATGTCAATACCAAAGCAAGGCAAGGGCATCTTATTATGGACTGGATTGACTTATACTACGATGGCAGACAACGGAACTCAATAAGTTTCGTTGAATCATAATGTCATTAAAGATTATTATAGAACTTGCCCACTTGGCACCACAACTTCAAACAAACTAGAAATATCGACTGCCGAAATTGAAGTTATTTTTCATTTTGTAGTGTTTTTATTTGGAATTCGTTTAAATTTATTCGTAATAAAGTTTTTTATTTAAACAATATTATGGTGGTGTTCGTGAAATTCTTGATTATTTATTGATCAAATACAAGTTAAAAACCACTGATGCTAAAAAAGCTGTTTTTGAATCTTCACAGAGTCAGAATATGAATTTCCAGACATTAAAAATGTATATATACCAACACACCATTCTAAATCAGAAGATATACCAGCACAACATTCTGAATCGTATTCAGAAGGTGATGTTCTTTTGATGAAGTTGAAAACTGAAGTGGAAGTAAAACAAGAAGCATCTTGGACGACAGGAAAAGCGAATAAATCAGTAGGTAAGTAAACTGAGCAAACAGTCCACCTGAAATAAGATACCTTACTATAGAACTTGCCACCACTACTGCAAACAAACTTGAAACACCGACTGCCGAAATTGAAGTTATTTTTTACTTTGTATTACTTTTATTTGGAATTCGTTTAAATTTATCTGTAATATTTTTTTTTATATAAACAATATTATGTTGGTGTTCGAGAAATTCATGATTTATTATTAATCAAATAAAGTTAAAAACCACTGATGCTATAAAGGCTGTTTTTTAATCTTCACAGAGTCAGAATATGAATTTCTAGATGTTAAAAATGTATATATACCAACACACCATTCTAAATCAGAAGATATACCACCACAACATTCTGACTCAGATTCAGAAGATGATATCCTTTTGATGAAGTTGAAAACTGAAGTGGAAGTAGACCAAGAAGTATCTAGGACGACACGAAAAGCGAATAAATCAATAGGTAAGTAAACGGAGCACCTGTCAACAGTCCACCTGAAGTGCAGTTGCATGCTATACCTAAAGGTGCTTGACCCACCAAAGGGTTTATCGATTTTTCACCAATCTCAGAAATTGAATGATATTTTTTTTGTTGAAGGATATTGAAACAAATCGGCTTGTAGACGTAACTCACAAAGTAACGTTAAATGTGAAAAGTTGAACACGCGTAAAATCCTCTGCCGGTGTTCCTTCGTTCTCAGTGTGAATCTTTCGAACAAACCAGATTTATTTTAAGGCAACCATTGTAAAGAGAAAATAAATGAAATATTGAAATTGAAATTTATAACCACAGGGATGCGTGGTGCGAAGAATCCAAAACTAAACACTCAAAGAACAAAACCAGATGATACAATTACAGCTCAGCAAAAGAAAATTGAACACTCTAAAACCATCCGGAACACTCAAGCTCGAACGTCCAAACTTGTAACTAAATTAATAAAGCCTTTCACTAGTTCTCGTAAATCCAATGATTTAAAAAGTCATATTGAAGTACAAATTGGGCAAAATCCTTACAAATGTGATATATGTCAACGTAACTTTACAAGAAAATGTGCTGTAACAAATCATCTTCGTGTCCATACTGGGGGAAAACTTTACAAATGTGAAATATGTAAGCGTAATTTTTCAGCAAAGAGTCATTTAAGAAGGCATAGTCTTGTGCACACTGGGGATAAACCCTACAAATGTGTTATTTGCCAGCATAATTTTACTCAAAAGATTAATTTAATAAGACATATTATTCGTGTACATACTGAAGAAAAACCTTACAAATGTGATGCTTGTCAGCATAGTTTCTCATTAAAGAGTGATTTAACAGAACATATTCTTGTACACACTGGGGGAAAACGTTACGAATGTGAAACATGTCAGCGTAGTTTTAGAAAAAACAGTGATTTAACAAACCATATTCGTGTACACACTGGGGAAAAACCTTACATATGCGATATATGTCAATGTAGTTTTACTACAAAGAGTTATTTAATAAAGCATATTCGTGCACACACTGGACAAAAACCTTACAAATGTGATATATGTCAAAGTTGTTTTTCAATAAAGAGTAATTTAACAAGACATATTCGTGTACATACGGGAGAAAAACTTCACAATTGTCATGTATGTCAGCGTAGTTTTGTTCAAAAGAATAATTTAACACAACATATTCTTGTACACACAGGGGAAAAACCTCACGAATGTGATATATGTCAGCGTAGTTTTTCATTAAAGAGTCAATTATCGAAGCATATTCGTGTACAC
Organism: Orthosia gracilis; assembly: GCA_947562075.1. Classification (NCBI taxonomy): domain Eukaryota; kingdom Metazoa; phylum Arthropoda; class Insecta; order Lepidoptera; family Noctuidae; genus Orthosia; species Orthosia gracilis. Next base: position 11,224,068 of record OX387267.1, read on the forward strand.
TCCGGGCAGAAACCTTTCAAATGCGATGTTACAGCGTAGTTTTTCAGGAAAGGGTGTTGTTACAAAGCATTTGCGGGGGATAAACCTTACAAATGTGATGTTTTTCCTACTCCTCCGTTGTTCTTTTCTGATTAATGTCGTTGCGGGATCCAAAACAGTTAAATTTATTCTCCGGGACTTCGTCGAGTTTCATTGCCTCGGCGCTTTTCTGGTGGTCACCACTTTTGATTCTGGCTTTCAGGAGTTGCAGTGGTTTGAGAATAGTGCGGTGCGATAGCCACAAAAAATGTGATATTTACAGCGAAGTTTTTCAGAAAAGAGTAATTTAACGACTTATATTCGTGTACACTCTAGGAAAAAAACCTTACAAATGTGATATATACCAGTGTAACTTTATTAATAAGAGTTATTAACCCGCGAAGGAAAAAGAGGGGTGTTATAAGTTTGACGTGTGTTACTATGTATCTGTGTGTCTGTCAGTGGCATCATAGCTCCTAAACGGATGAACTGATTTTAATTTAGTATTTTTTTGTTTGAAAGGTGACTGTCGAGAGTTTTCTTTGCTATGTTTGATTGAAATCGGTTCAACCGTTCAAAAGTATTTACCCTTTGAATCTGGTTTTTTTCGCAAGATTGAAGCGTGTCTATTACTAGGTAAATTATATATAGTTTAAAAACATGAAATAAAAATTAAAAAATCCGACATAAAAACCGCTAAAATGCAAAAAATAAGCCTTGTACTCGCGTCGGGGAACCGCTAAATAAATAAAATAAATTGCTGTAAATCTTGGCGGTAAAGAGGACAAACCATTGTAAAAATGTTAAGAATGTATTATATGCATTGCCACTGATATGCATAGAACCCGAGGGTCGTGAAGACGTGACGCGACAATATAGAACTTTATTATCTACACAGAAAGTTCATTTCAGTGAGAGTTTTCGATTACAACTCGCGGAATACAAATCGATTTTATTCGAATTCGCTCACTGGAATCTGTTAAATTTTAGGGTTCCGTAACCAAAGGGTAAAAACCGGACCCTATTACTAAGACTCCACTATCCGTCTGTCTGTCTGTCACCAGGCTGTATCTCATGAACCGTTATAGCTAGACAGTTGAAATTTTCACAGATGATGTATTTCTGTTGCCGCTATAACCACAAATACTAAAAACAGAATAAAATTTAACAACAGTATAAACTGCTCCGATATTTTATCCAAATTTTATTTTAATACCCCTATGAAGTCAAAAAGATTCAATCCACCTTTGCAGGTGCCATCAGCCTCCACAAATTATAGACAGAACTCGTATATTGTGCGGGCAAGTAGACATCTTAATGAGTTGTGTAAGCAGTACGATACTGATCCATTTCTAACAAGTGTGCCATCAGGAAGTGCTTGAGCCGAAACTTTTTCAACCAGTTCAATGCTAAGTAAAGGTTGTTATGTATTTTGAACAATTTATTAGTGATTATTGTGTAAGATATTTAGTAGTCTTGTTTGGCGATCTATTGTTATAGACGTCTTCTGAAGTGTCCATAGATATTAAGTAATATCCAATATTTTATAAGTGAAAACTTTTAATTGGCTGACTGTCAAATTTACTGCTCTTGTTCTGTTCATTTTTAGCTGTAAGTTTTCCATGTTATCTAAATAAATAAATAAAAAATAAATACACGTGATTTTTTGCCGTTTTATTTGATAATGGTACGGAACTCTTCGTGCGCGAGTCTGACTCGCACTTGGCCGTTTTTTCATGTAGATTTTACTTTTATTTGTATTCAATAATTAAAAAGTTTTAAGCAAAGTATTGTGCCATGCTACTGTTAAAATAAACATGCTACTATTAAAGGAATAAAAATAAATGACAATGGTTTATGGATTTTAATAAATACGTAAAACGTGTATGCTGTTCTATTGGAATATTGCGGATTATTATTTTGCTGGTCTTGAAATAATGGATGTACGACCATATACGCTTATATTTTAAATCTGTACGTGATCTGAAGTACAATTAGATTTTTTCAGATCATTTACTTTTAAAAAACCTGAAATCGCTAATTTGTCATTGTTTAAGTTATGCTTTTAAACGAGTGTAATAGTAATATAATGTAAAAATTAATTAAATCATTTTTTTTTTGATAACGTTGCCCCACACTAGGAATTTCTTCCTGTATCGTGGGTGCGTTTACAAACATATAAACTCACATACACAAACATCCAGAGCCGAAACAGCTATCAGGTCATACAAATATTTAAATTATTATTTAATTAATTGCATTGCATTCATTGTTTATGTATGTGTTACGCAAGCATAGCCGAGGCAAATCACTATAGTATGCATCGCCCTGAATCCACATAACAACATAATGCGCAATACCTAGGAGCTGACGCAGCATACGTGCCTCGTGTCGAACGAAGCTGACACCGTTTCCGCGAGCGGCCGCCGATTTCAACATGCATGGGAACTGCACTTTTTAAGTCAATCGTTGACTAAGTAATACATTATTAGTTATTAGCTAGATTTAAATTATAATTGTAATTAGGTCATTATTCATTAAACTTTATTAAATAAAATCGTTTTTTTTTGCATCTTCTGCTGCCACCGAACTTAATTGGCGCAGCCGGTAGGATACTCGAAGTATATTAGGTACGTGACGCGTCAAGATTTCCCCTAAAATCGGACCGAAGTCCCGCGTGACTTACCGATTCTCGAGTATCCTGAATCTACATACATCGTGAGGCGCCAGCAGAGGTGAATCCAGACATCGATTCGGCAAAGAAGACCATGTTGTAAGTACTTTGAATCTTTCAAGTCCTTACTGTCCTATTCTTAACCTAGATTCTTACCTATCATACTATAAACTATTTTCCTTTCAATTCTTCTAGTAATATTCATTGTAAGCGTATGATTTATTTTTAGTATTTTTGCATATTAGTTTTCAAGATTTTCCACCCAAGAGTGTCGCGTAATCCTAGCTTAGGCAGTAGTAGGTCAAATAGGCTTATTACTATAGACGGGTATAGGCAGTTAGGCGAATCAGATTTATCGGATAAAAATATGTCTCACGACAAAGTAGGAGAAATTTTTAATTCGCTCCGTATTCTGCCTGAATTCGATGGCAACCCTAACGTGTTAACCCGTTTTGTAAATCTCTGTGACCAACTAGTACTAGCATATTTCAAAACTGAACCGGGTAATGAGTTAACCAATTTGGCACTCATAAATGGCATTTTAAACAAGGTTACAGGTTCCGCAGCTCGATTAATAAATAGTAACGGTATTCCCGAGAATTGGATTGGTATTCGAAGCGCGCTAATTAATAATTTTGCTGATCATCGCGACGAGACCGCTTTATATAACGATTTGTCCTTACAGACTCAGGGGTCTTCTACCCCACAGGAATTCTATGAGCGCTGCCAGAATTTATTTAGCACAATCATGACTTACGTCACATTACATGAAACTTTGCCTACTACAGTTACGGCGAAACGAGACCTTTATAAGAAATTGACCCTTCAATGTTACTTACGCGGTTTAAAAGATCCCTTAGGCTCTAGGGTTCGTTGCATGCGTCCCGAGACGATGGAAAAGGCACTCGAGTTCGTTCAGGAGGAGCTTAATACACTTTACATGCAGCAGCGCACCGAAAGCGGGTCTAGTAAGAAAGATAATAATCAGCAGCCTTCCAAACCTAATTCCAACTTACCTCTAAACCAGTTTATGCAGCAATTCCCTACAATGGGCATACCCGGTCCCTCAAAACCACAGATATATAGCGCGCCTGGTCTTCCGCGTCCCCAGCAGTTCTTCCCTCAACCTAATCAGGGTTGGCGGCAAAATATGCCTCAATTACAGCAACCTCGTGGCCCTACTCGGACTCAACAGATGTTCCGAGCACCACCTCCAAATTATAATGCTCAGGGCAATGTCTTTAGACTTCCGAATGGTGTACCCGTGCAACAAAGTACCAACTATAATAGTACGCCGCGTCCCATGAGTGGCGTCAGCCACTATGTGCCTAAACCGTTACCTTCCACAGGACATGACTGGCGCACAGCCGGCAATCCGCCACCTAACAATTATTTTAAAACGCGAGAAGTTAATAACTACGATTGTGTTTATGATCCCTACTATGATTTCGTATGTGCAGCCTATAACCAAGACTATGACGCTTACCAAGAATACTTAGACTTTTACTTTAACTGTGGGCAATACGAAACCCCAGTGGTAGAAGAAATGAAACCAAATGATGAAACCGGAAACGAAAACCAAAAGCAAGACGGAAATTTTCCCCAAACCTCGAAATTAGAAAAGCCAAAATAGACGTAAATTTTAACATACAGAAGCAACTCGGCTATATTCAAATCCATAACCCACCTTTAAAATTTCTCATAGATACTGGAGCGAACCAGTCGTTTATATCACCGCAAGCAGTTGAAAAATATTTTTTTAATGTACCTCTCAACTACAGCCCGTTTGAAGTAACTAACGTGCGTACCGTTTATAAAAATAATTATTCGATAACCTTGCCTAGCTTTCCCGAATTTAAATAAGAAGGAAATATCACTTTATTCATCCTAGATTTCCATAATTATTTTGATGGGTTAATCGGTTTTGATTTATTGGATTCATGGGGTACTAACATTGACTTAAGAAACAAAAAATTAGTCACTAGAAACACGGAGATACCCATTACTATGTATGACTCTCGCAATGCTAACATCTATGAGGAAATCATACCAGCTCAGACCTCTAAGTTAGTAAGATTGCCTATAAATTCTCACGACGGCGATGTATTCGTTCCTGATCAAATAATTAGTAACTGTTTAATTTCTGACTGTTTCACCACCGTAAAAAATAATAGAGGTTGGGTACAAATTTCAAATAAATCACCTAATGACGTAATTTTCTCTATGGATCGTCCCGTCGCTGCCGAACTATTTAATGTACAGAGCGAACATTTAGACCAATTAAGTAACCGTACGGCGGAAGTTTTATCGCGCCTCCGGACCGACCACTTAAATCCGGAAGAACTGGCAAATCTGAGAACTTTATGTGCTCGGTACTCCGACGTTTTTTATCTCGAAGGAGAACCTCTAACATTTACAAATAAAATAAAACATAAGATTAAGACGACTGACGAGATCCCCGTTCATGCTAAAAGTTACAGATATCCATACATCCATAAACAAGAAGTTAAAGACCAAATTAATAAGATGCTCGAGCAGAATATAATCAGGCCTTCAGATTCCGCGTGGAGCTCTCCCATTTGGGTTGTCCCCAAAAAGGCAGATGCTTCGGGCAAGACCAAGTGGCGACTTGTGATAGACTTTCGTAAAGTCAACGAAAAATATATTGATGACAGATATCCTATACCCAACATTTCAGACATATCAAATTAGGTAAATGCCAATATTTTAGTACACTCGACCTTGCCAGCGGATTTTACCAAGTTGAATTAGACCCTTCTGATATACACAAAACTGCTTTTAATGTAGAAAATGGCCACTATGAATTCCTGAGAATGCCGATGGGATTGAAAAACTCTCCGGCAACATTTCAGCGAGTTATGGACAATATCCTGAGAGATCTCCAGGATATCTGTTTGGTATATTTGGATGACGTCATCCTGTTCAGTACATCCCTGCAAGAGCATATTATTAATTTAGAAAAGGTTTTTAAAAGATTGCGAGAATCCAACTTCAAGATACAAATGGACAAGTCTGAGTTCTTGAAGCTGGAGACAGAATTTTTAGGACATGTCATCTGTAAAGATGGGGTTAAACCAAATCCAGATAAAATTAGCGTTATAAAAGACTACCCACTACCTAAAACTACTACGGAAATTAAGCGTTTCCTCGGTCTACTGGGATATTATAGGAAATTTATACCGGATTTTGCACGTATCACTAAACCCATGACCCAATGCTTAAAAAAGGGATCTAAAATAGTCTGTGATCAGAATTACGTAAGTTGTTTAGAGCATTGTAAGACCCTATTGACAAATGACCCAATTTTACAATATCCAGATTTTACCAAAGAATATTTATTGACCACTGATGCTTCTAATGTTGCATTGGGGGCCGTACTATCTCAGGGTCCAATAGGTTCGGATAAACCCATCGCATACGCCTCTAGAACTTTGAATTCAAGCGAACTTAATTACAGTACGATAGAGAAAGAATTGCTTGCTATCGTATGGGCTTGCAAATAATTTCGACCATACTTATTTGGCAGGAAATTTAAAATTATTACCGATCATAAGCCTCTGCAGTGGGTCATGAGCCTCAAAGAACCTAATTCCAGACTCACAAGATGGCGTTTAAAGTTATCAGAATATGATTTTTCGGTAGTTTACAAACAGGGCAAATTCAATACCAATGCGGACGCCCTATCCCGCTTAGAGATCCACAATGAAGAGATAAGTTCAATAATTGCGAACCCGTCTGAGAAGAATCAATCAGCTGATGATTCTAGGACGATTACAGCCTCAGAAGCCGCGAATGACTCCAACACCTTGACAGTCCACACCGACCACGAAAACCCTATTCTAGAGGTCCCAATAACAGAGTTACCACTCAACAAATTTACTAAACAGTTAGTACTCACTATCGTAGGCGATATCAAAGGGAGACCAACAGTCACAAAACCCTTTGAAACGCACACGCGTACCGCCGTTCAACTGTCAGAATCCAATCTTGAGGAAGATGTCATTAATGCTATTAAAGAATATGTTCACCCCAAAATCAAAACAGGCCTGCTAATAAATCCACCATTAGCAATGTACAGAGTTATTCCAATAATTCAAAAGACATTTAAAAATTCAGCCATGAATCTTGCGCTTGCGAAAATCGAACTCGAAAATGTAGGCGAATATTTAAGGCAACAAGAAATAATTAACAAATATCACGACGGTAAAACAAATCATAGAGGCATAAATGAATGCTACCTAGCCCTGTCTCACAAGTACTTTTGGCCTAAAATGAAAGAGCACATTACCAAATTTATTAATGAATGTACAGTTTGCGGCCAGGCCAAGTATGACCGACACCCTCTAAAACAACAGTTTCGTCTTGTCCCCCCACCAAGTAAGCCTTTTGAAATTGTCCATTTAGACTTGTTAACTATTCAGAGCGAGAAATTTCTCACTATCGTTGACTCTTTCTCAAAGTATGCTCAAGCCTATTACTTGAGAGATGGGACAGCAGTAAGTGTAGTGCAAGCGTTATTAAAATTTTGTACCCATCATGGAGTACCTTACACAGTAGTCACGGACAACGGACCAGAGTTCACAAACCAGCTGTTTGCCGAGTTCACAAGACTACATAAAATCCAACACCACAAAATAGCACCCCACACTCCCAATGAAAACGGAATTGTCGAGCGATTCCATTCAACAATCTTGGAACACCTACGTATCTTAAAGGTGGAACAAAAGAATGAACCCGTTTTAAACTTGATAAATTATGCCCTTTTGGCTTATAATAGCTCCATACACAGTTTGACAAAATGTAAACCAATCGATGTTATTACAAGACACTTCGACCCACGTGACCCACTGGACATAGATTTAACCACCCATTTGTTACAACAGTATACAGTAGAACATAAGAACAAAATGACTAATGCTTATAATTTAATTCACGAGTCTAGCTTGACCCAACGCAAAGATTTAATAGATGCTCATAACAAGTCTAGAGAGACGGAAAACCAGTACTCACCTGAACAACAAATATTTGTGAAAAATCCCCTTGCTTCTCGGCAGAAAATAGCACCCCGCTATACGCATGACACCGTCATGGCTGACCTACCAATACACATATACACGCGCAAAAAGCGTGGACCAATAGCTAAATCCAGGTTAAAGAGAGTGCCTAAAAGTGCCCAATTGTTACAGGACTCTCCTAGTACTTCATCTGCTCCTGCATTCGGCTCTAACACAGGAGATAAAACTTGAAAATCTCGACGATGGCGCAGGTGTATTACCCTTTAAACTAGGTTCCTGTAGTATAATATCTCATTACCATTCGTTTTTACAACACGTAAACCTTCAGGAATTACAGGATAAGGTTAATGTCGTTCATAATCAGTTAAGAGAAATAAGTCCCGAGCTCCATAATAAAAGCCTTTCTTTATTCCAGCCTCATATTGAATACTTAAAGGATCAACTTCAAACCGTCCTTGACCAATTGCAGTCATTTGAAACTACTCGTTCTAAAAGAGGTCTCGTAGATGGTCTCGGTTCTGTCGTTAAAAGTATAACCGCTAACCTTGATTATACAGATGCAGTACACTTTAATAATGCGATAAAATCTCTTCAAGATAATGAAAACAAATTATTAACGGAATTTAACAATCACGTGAGTCTGACCAAAACTTGGATAACTCAGCACTCTAAAATAGTAGATAACATGGTAGATAACCAAAACAGATTAATAGCTTTAGTTAGAAACATGAGTCGGAGTCTAGAGAAGGGAAATCATGAATTAATTCAATATGCTCACCTAGGACAAACAATCTTAATAGTTAGTGACAACGTTGACAGGCTGTCGCGAGAAATATCAAAGTTACAGAACGTACTAGCATTTATACGGACGTCTACAGCACACCATGACGTTATTAGTTTAAACTCCATTAGAACTATAATAAGTAAATTAACTAGGCTTTATGGTAGTAGTAAGGTATTAGACATAGGAGCCCGAGAATATTATGACCTCATACAGTTAGGTTCATATTATATAGGTAATGAAATAGTTATAGTCTACAAATTCCCGATCATCCTACCCCAGACATATGATCTATACAAAATATCCATAGTTCCTAACAAAAACCATGAGATTCTTGTCCCTCACTTCCAATTCCTTGCGATCCATTCCAAAGATTTCAAGTACATAGAGGCTGAATGCCCGAAGTCCACTAAAGGGTATCTATGTGAAGAGATACACAACGTACAAAGCCGAACGTCGCCAGACTGTATTGGAACCCTCATCACGCAGCAGCAGAGACTTCCCGAATGCAAACCAGTCACAATATCTCTTCAAACGCCAGCCTACGAGAAACTCGATGACCGCCATTATACCATCAACTTTCCGACTCTGACGAAAGTACGCCTGTCCTGCGAACAAGACCTCCACAAGTTACTGCAAGGAAGTTACCTCGCCATGCTTCCTCACAACTGTTTTATTCAGACAGCAGAGTTCACCATCTCAAACTCCAACGCCCGATTGAAAGGTCAAGCCTTGAAGATAATAGATGTCCCTAAAGAAGATATACCTAGCCCAGCAGCATACCCGCTATTCAAACTCAACTCTATAAACTTGGATGATCTACACGCAACCAATAAAGAGATTTCACTGCAGTCGCCGGTGCACTTTGACACACATTCGAATAACAGCCTCTATCATACAACTATACCGCTGTATGTGTTATTACTCGGTGCATGTGCACTAATCGCTTACTTCATTTATCGAAGATATCATCTGAAACAGATCAAGCTTAAGAAAGAATCTCCCAACGACAAGGAAGTTCAACAGCAGAGCATCTATGCCGTTCCAGAGACTCAAAGGGATAGTACAGATCGTCTCCCAGCGCAATTTACGACCAAGGTCTTCAATAGTCGCTGTTCTACGGGGGGAGGTGTTACGCAAGCATAGCCGAGGCAAATCACTATAGTATGCATCGCCCTGAATCCACATAACAACATAATGCGCAATACCTAGGAGCTGACGCAGCATACGTGCCTCGTGTCGAACGAAGCTGACACCGTTTCCGCGAGCGGCCGCCGATTTCAACATGCATGGGAACTGCACTTTTTAAGTCAATCGTTGACTAAGTAATACATTATTAGTTATTAGCTAGATTTAAATTATAATTGTAATTTGGTCATTATTAATTAAACTTTATTAAATAAAATCGGTTTTTTTTGCATCTTCTGCTGCCACCGAACTTAATTTATGTATCTAAGTATATATTTATGTATAATTTCTTTATATTTAATTTTTCTACTTGTTCTTTCATTTAGGTGCACCTGCCACGTTTTATCTCTGCACCACCCTAAGGTCGACTGGTAGAAAATGCCTAAGGCATTAATTCCAATATCCGCCTTTGTATTTGTGCTTAAAGTTTTAATAAATAAAGCTTTACATGAAGGAAATTGTGAATATCGCAAATTCTTGTTTGCACCTCGCTATAATCTTTGTCAATAATTCGGTACATATATGAAGTTATTTTTCATGAATATTTTTATTTTAAAGATTACTTAATTTTAAACCACACTGCTTGGAAAACAAAAACATTGAAACAAATTTTAAGTGCTGACGTCACTAAGGAGGTTAAATAGCTTGAGACCTTTGACGGTTTCGATATTTATTTAAAACGAAATAGTACGAGTGCCCACGACCAAAACCATGTCATATGATTTTACGGTCAAAATCTTATAAAATCGTTAGACTAGTGTGGTGTGCTGTGCAGATCCACATCCTTTAGTCTATTTACGTTTCATAATACTATACAAACCACACCTTTCATCTTTTGAAAATGTATCAACTCATGTGATTCACTTTTATGTATTCTTTGATACTGTTCGCACCTACAAATCATACATTTAGTTATATCTGATTGTTTTAAAATTCCTCAATTTAATTTATATTGTTAATTTGTAAAATCTTAGAATATTTTATACTCTGACATTTTTATCTGATCTGACGTCTGTCTGTCTATTTTATTTTCATATACATAGCCATAGACATAACATACCAAGGACTAGACATTCCTTAAGCTAGTTGTGCATTATAATAAGGGCAGCGACAGACTGACCCATCTGTAAACCGTTTTTTATTCGTTCTGGTCTTGATTTTTTAATTGGGAATTTGATTTTAAAATTTAGAAGATGTGCCAGAACGAGGAAAAAACGGGCGTCAGCTTTTTGAGTCAGATTCGGACAGGGAACGCCAAAAGTCGGTTGACTACTTATACTGCCAAGTGTACTATAGTATCTGAAAAACTTTTAAACTGTAAGTAATATCTTCAGCCTATTAATGTTTATTGAATCTTTGAAGTGCATTAAATATTATTTATTGAGTGTGGAACTTAAATGTGAGCATTTTTACTGACTTCATTTACCTCGTCGGTCACCGTTTCATATTAAAGGGCTCGTTGAACGGCGTATGAAGCCACTGCCCGGCCTCCACACCCCTTGCTGCCGTTAGCCTGACTACTAGTTCAGCTGCCTTGACCATCTATCTGTGTGCCTGCCTATCCGTCCTGCTGCCTACTCTACCTATCCGATTGCCTGCTTGTGCGTCGTGGTGTTTGCTCACCTGCCTACCTCGGGCATACCACGTCTACTTGCCCGTCCTGATGCCTGGTTAGCTGCCTAACTCAAGCAACCCACGTCGTGCAAAACCGGCCTTTAGTTTTTATTTACTATATCCTTTTTCTTAGTTTTAATTTATAATCACTCATATTTTTTTATCAACGTAGCTTACGTTGAGCTCGTCTGAGCTAAACAAAGATTCATTAATAAGGAAGTCGTCAATTTTTAATAACATTTCTCAATTAATATTTCGTTTAGCGCCCTTTCAAATTTTATTAGTCATATTTTTTATTACATTAGGTTCTTTTATTATAAATGCGCGGGGCAATACCAAAAAACCTTTCTGCATTAGCGCGATTTTACATTTCAAATGACACACCTGGTTTAAATGTAGAGTCCGTATTGGATTTCTTCTGATTTTCGACAGTTTTTTAAATAATTTTGGATTGTTTTAACAAACAAAGCTGTTCCTAAAATATATAAGGACGGAAAAGTATTTTTTTAAAGATTTAAAATAGGGAAGACAGCTATCTGTTTTTAGACCTAACATTGATCTTATACATCTCTCTCATTTCTTTCTTTTTTTCTCTCTTCTTATCGGTAGACTGCCCCCAGAAAATAATACCATACCGCAGAACAGAAGCAACTAGTCCATGGTAGACTGTTAGAAGAGCCTAACTGTTGTCTTTTTTTGATAGATGAATGAGAGTATATGCAGATTTGCTGTTTTTTGCTGTTTTTACTACTTCAATAGGAGGTTGCCAAGTAAGTTTGCTATCTATCACTATCAGGGGGGGTCGACTCATTGGGTAAATCTTGGCATACCTACGGGGGCTAGACCTGTGTTGCCAACCTCTACTCTATTATGTGAGACCTAAAGATTTCGGTCTCTAATAATGACGTTTTCTACGATGGCAACATAGGTAAAACTGAAAAGTTGCTTATATGTTAAAAAGCTACCATCTGGTAGTTTTAAGAACATTTTTGTTTAAATTTTTAATCAACAAATTTGCAGCTATAATGTTTCCGCTAATTAATTTAATGTTAATATTATTGAAATTGAATAAATTTAATATAATTCATGTAGACTATAATAGATATACGCTCGCATAGCATAGGTTTTAACAATAAATAAACAAAAGGGTTAGCAATTAAGCCGATGAATAAATAATTCTTTTAATTTACTGAAACGCGATCATACAGAGGCTACTTAATTTCAAAAATTATTATTTTTTCAAAATTATTTGAGTAGGCTTTTGTTTAATGCACTTGGCAACCCCACTTCACAAGAAATTTGATTGCCGGCTTATGAGCATGTTATTTGAAATTTTGAATTTCTGTTTTCTTGTGAATTAACTTGTCCTAATTTTATTTCTGTGTGTTATCCTTGACATTATCGACGTTGAGTAGAGCCTAAGTTCCTCCGTCTGTTGTGTGCTGAAACACTTGTGTTGTGTACGAGATAGTGACTGACTAGTTTGTGTATTCAAATATGAAAGAAAATAAAAGAAAATGTTTTAAGTGTGGTTCTTCGCCTGTCAATGACCCCGAAACCACATTATTTAGGTTTCCAAAACCTGGTTCTACGAAATCTACGAATATTCTCCGGTAAGTGCCGCCTCTAATACTGGAAATCCTGCAACGCGATTTTTATTCGCGCGTTTTTTTCGCCCATTCTGCGACCTATGGAATATATGTTTATCTTGTTAATTATGCCGCCTCATCCAGATTTGTGATTGGACTAGTGATCCATAATATAATTTTAGTGTACGTACTTAATTTACTTTATTCTTTTCATTTCAGTTGTGAATTGTGGGCAAAATATTGCTGTCCGGACAAGTCCTGGTCAAGTAAGGAATTTCAGTTGAAACTGCACACTGAACACAGAATGCTATGTCATCGGCATTTTAGTGAATCAGCATTTTTTGTGGATTTCCCATCAAAGAGATTGCGACGTTTTGCTTCACCAGATGTGGAGGTCAGCTAATCCCAATGAGAACGAAATTTAAAGTAAAAATGGTGTGAAGTGTCGTGGGTTACCAGACAGAAGAGGAGCTTCTCTTGTGCATTCTATATAATATATAACATCTATTAAAGCTAATAGATAAAAAAAATAACTAAAATAATAGCTCTCTAACAAATATAACATCAGCTGATGGAAACCAGGGAACAGGTAAACATTTCATTTTATAGATAACTGACAGTTTTTGATTCAAGAAGAAACATATTCAATGTGACAATGTATTTAAACTGGACATGTATAAATTGTTTCAGGTGTAGCCAAATGGCGTCACATTGTCGAATTCTACAGCAATGAGGTTATTATTGATAATTTTAAAATGTTTTTTGGGGATAATAAAAATAATAATCGCCCTGAACACCATACTGAAGAAACCTCAACATCATGTTCAGTATGGAGACCAATTGACGACTACTTTCACCAGGAAGTATTCGAGGAGAATGGAGAATCACAAGCATGTGCTTATGTGTGTGGTTTTTTGATAAAAAATTATAAAAATGACTGCGGGGATGTAACACTATATTTACGACATCAGACCGAAGAGTTATGCATTCTTTTATACAGTTCAAAGAATATAATGATTATAAAGAATCGCTAAAATATGCAAATAAAAACTTTGTTCTCTGTGTGGAATTTTGTGCTACCTATATAAATAATTATTTGTCAACTAATGCACATAAAAAAGCATTAATGCATGAATTGTGTAATATTTTAAAAGATGTCGTTAATTTTAACTTTTTGAACGATTGCATGGAGCACAAAGAACATAATATAAATCATATAATTAAATGTGTATTTCATATTACAGTAAAAAGATTTTGTACAAAAAAAAATAGATCCTTTTCTCAAGAATCCGCCGCAATAGCACTTAAGAAAAAAATTAATTTATTGAAACATGTATAATGCCATTTTTTTTTATTTGGAATTTTGTTGTGCACTTGGATCACTGTCCTCATACGCAAATTTCCTATAACAACTTGGTTTGCTGTTAGAGAACCCAATTATGGGTTAAGCTCGCCTTTGTACATAAGCTGTCCATTGTATTTATATCTTCATTTTATGTTTTGTGTGCAATAAAGAATAAGAATGAGTAGCATGGTTGGTTAGAGCTATTTAAACTATGCTGTATTGTAAAACCAAACAAGTCGATTGACCAATTTTACCAATTGTATTGTAAGAGTTATGCATAATTAATAGTTCGTCAATTTCAAAAGCCTTTACAACTACACTGTATTGCTAATTGTGGTGGCTTTAATTACCTCACAGTTATTTCTGTATTGATAGATGTAAGCAACTCAAACACAATAAAATAAAATAATTATTGATGCTAAATTACTGTTGTATTGGTAACTAATTGACCTGTTTGCTAATGTTATTGTTTAGCATTGGTATATTATGTTAAATTTTTGTGGGTATTTTGGGCACTCTTAAGCACAGTAAAGGAGGAATTTTTAAACATCACTCATATTTACTTATGTTATGTTGTTGTTTGTTAGATATACATTCGGCTGCCCATTTATAGTTTCTATGTCTGTGATACCTATTGCGTAATTTATAATAAAGTTCTTCTGAAACAAACACTACTGTTTTTATTATAAAAATACTAGTAAGAAGCTTTAACTTTTACGTATAAACCACAAACTTGTGATTTTTGTTAAAATTCAAAGTTTTCTACAAGCAAGAATTGTCTCCTATTCACTTTATAATAAGGCTGCTTGACCACCAAAGCGAAGCTGGGAAATTTTAACCACTGAAATTGCACAATACTGCACACGAAAGCAGAACTGGGCAACTGTAACCGATGTTAAATTGGTTGCAGTTTCCCAGTTCTGCTTTCGTGGGCAAATCTTTAAATAATTATCTGGAAGAATTCCGATTTTGAATTTCCCGCTTCCGCGAGTTTTCGGGGGCATCCACCAGGTGGCGCCAAAACCGTGCCATTTTTTTTGTACGTACTTGACATTCTTCTCGCTAGAGTAATTTTTTTTCTATGATCACTATACCTAACAACTTAGCCTCATTTGCTTCCTCAATATGACAGCCTTAGTAATCAATACGAACATTTGGGCATTCACTACGTTGATGAAAATGCATTATTTTTGTTTTATTTAGATTTATTACTAAATTATATTACGTAACCAATTTATTACATTTTGTAGTAGTATTTATGTCTTGCTCGTAATCATTTTTATTTGTGTACTTGATTACAGCTGTACTGTCATCCGCAAAAATAACCATTTTATCTGTTGTTACTTTCGGGAGATCGTTAATATATATTAAAAAAGTGGCGGTCCAAGTACACTACCTTTTGGAACACCATATTTTATATTCCTTGGTTTAGATACAGAGTGAGAGACAATATCTAACTCTAACTTACTCTTTGGACAAATTCTAGAAATTTCTACGCATTGCAGTATTACCTCTCAAGTACGTATTCTACTAGCTGTAGGATGTTACCTCTTACACCATAAATATGTAGCTTGTGTAACAGAATCTTATGGTTCACATAATCGAAACCCTTTGGTTATATCAGTATAATTCTTATCTACAGATGACATGATGTTAGTTAATAGGACAAAGAGATCCATATTAACTGTAGTATTCTTACGGAATCCCTTTTGTTCTTTACAAAATCACACTAATATTATAAAGGCGAAAGTTCGTGAGTGTATCTGTATGTTTGTTACTGTTTCTTGCAAAAACTACTGCATAGATCTGGATGAAATTTGGCACAGAGATAGATTATACTCTGGAATACCACATAGGAATTTTTATCCGCGGGATATGTTCCATTGGGATAATTTTCGACATTCACGCGGGTGAAGCCGCTGGCAGAAGCTAGTTATTCATATTTTTTGAATTATGCGTAAAGAGAATTATAGATGACCGCCTCAACCATTTCTGAAAAATTGTAATTTTTGCAGTAGCAATGATATTCTAGTAAACAGATACGTTACACACTCACGAAACAACAGAAAAAGGTGTTCCGCACAGCAGCGGCAGCACACATACACACTTTTCATTACAAGTCGAAAGAGATGGCTTGATAAAACCAACAAGAAAAAAAGAGACGGATAGTGTTTGTCACTTGCATGTGAATATAAACAATCTTGAATCGAATGACTAATAAGTCAACCAAGCGTCAGCTGACGAAACCGGGCGGTGAGTGTGGGTGGTTAAGGAAATGCTAAAAAAAGTAATAGTAGGTATAGTAACAGAGTGTAGCAGAAACTTCTTTCATAAATAGTTGACCTAAAATAAAGTTACTAGTAGTTAAATTTGAAAAAAAATGATAGTTTCTTAGATGCATTTTCGAAAACTATCAGTCAGGTGCGTGCAGTTAGGGTATTTCTGTCACTGGAGCCTGAAAGATACTGAACATTTTTCGGATAATCTGTATCTTTACTGCATCAGCTGTCGGTCTTTCCACCGCTACCCACGCAGCTGATTGTTCTTTTCGTACTTTTAATTATTTAAACAATCATTATCATCAAATTTCATCTGGCGTACTATAACTTAATTTTACGTGTCTTTTACAAGTTCATGCGAGCAGCTGACACATATTCCCATCTCCACGATGCAGCTGACGATCTTTTTCAGCTCCGTATGATGTCAACTATTTATGAAATAAGTTTCAGTCGGCTTACTAGGTTATTCTGATTGCAAAAAATCAGAATAACCAAATCTAACGATTGTATCCGGTTTTGGCCGTAAACAACAAGCGGTTGACAATTTGTCACATTTGAGAAAAATCTCGAATTAACAACATGTTACAGCAGTTTTGGGTTTCTGAGAACCTTTTTCAATGTTAATCTCTTTTCAACGAACCTAATTTATAATTGTTGGTTAATGGTCGATTATTATTCGAGCAGTAGTGGCCCATAGGTAAAGGCCGCGACATACAAGTTGCAGGGCGTAGGTTCGAACCCACGCAAGCGCTTTACTTTGTGTAAATTATTACACATCACTGTTCTCAAACCGGTGAAGGAAAACATCATGAGGAAACCGTCATGTCTTAGAAGCAAAAATTCGAAGACATGTGACATCCACCAACATGCACTGGGCCCGCGTAGTGGATTACGGCCCATTCCCTCTCAAAGAGCGGAGGCCTGCGGGCACAACGGACCAAAAGCGAGTCTAAGTGCGGAAAAGGGGTCCTTCTATCTTATCCTATCCTATGGTTTTTGAATAGGTGACCCCGCCAGCGTAAGCAACACTAACCAAGGTCAGTCTTTGGATAGGTGACCATTACCACAAAAATTTTGGTCACCGATCCTCAAGTCACCCCGCTAGGTTAAACAATATCTACCAATGTCACCCATCCCAAAAAAAATGGACACCCATCCTAAGACTGACCTTGGTAAGTGTTGCTTACCCTAGCGGTGTCACCCATCTAAAAACAACAAACCCAAAAGAAAGTTTTCACCCATCCAAACACTGACCTTGGTAAGTGTTACCTACCCTGGCAGGTACACCTATCCAAAAACTAGCAAACCAAAAAAAGTGGACACCCATCCAAAGACTAACCTTGGTAAGGTTTGCTTAACTTGGCAGCTTCACTAACCCAGGCGCGCAAGATAAATACTTTTTATAAAGTTCGGCCAGAGAATGCGTTCCTGACACGTCGCGATTGAACTGACGACGTAACTTTGTAATGGCGTTGCAGTTACGATAAAAATATTTTTGCTGGTTGTTTACCGTTTTAACAATTGATGAGCATTAAAACAACATTATTATATCAATAATCAATGAATGTTATAATTTTGTGCCAAACTGAGTGTCAAATAACTTGGTAAACAATATTTTTCTAAATCTATACTGCGCTATTACAAGGTTATGTCAGCGCTTTATATTTGTAGTGCTGTGCTAACAATAACAGGCAATAATAGTATCGTAATCTGTTCTTATACAGTTATACTTTATAAAATAATACGTTTTCTTTTTAATAATTTGAAAATAATGGACTATAAGATAACTTTTATGAAATATAAAAATAAAACTACGACCAAACCGAACGCGCGAAAGAAAGTAGCATTTTTATATTTAGGTTGAAAATGGTAACCCCAAATGGCGTTACTAGCATTTTTATACTTAGATTAAAAATGGTAACCCCAAATGGCGTTATGGGCCGCCATTTTGTGACGCTAAAACAGTCGTCTGTTGTCGTTTCGTGCGCATAGACCACGTTCTTCAAGTGTTTTCGATCTGTTTTTATTTGATTACCCGGCTTTCGTTTAATAGACTGTTTCTGCTTTTCAAACTGACATCGGCGCTAAATCGGACTTCGATTGTGTTTTGTATTGCGTTCTTTTTACTTTTGGTGCATAATAATGCCTAAACGTGGACAAACATTGAAAAGTGGAGCCCGTGAGTTAATCGTCAAGCTGCAAGATTACTTTGAGCGGGAGCTGCAAAATTGCGGACCCCTGGTACCTGTCGAACAAGTACAAGAACGCGTCTCTCAGGCGCTTGGAGTTAGCAAACGAACGATAACCAATATTAATAAAGAAAAGTTCGGCTCTATTGGCACGGAAGATAATATTTTACGTACTCCGAAGAAGAAACGTAGAACTAAACCCGTGACAGATATTGACACCTTTGACGCCGATGCAATCAGAAATCATATATATGGTTACTATTCCAGAAATGAATATCTCAACAGGAAGAAGCTTTTGGCATCGTTAAGAGAAGCTGGACTGTTTAGCGGGGGTAAAACTGCTTTAACCAAAATCTTAAAAGATATTGGTTTTTCGTATAAAAAAACAGACAAACGAAAAATTTTATTAGAACAATACGACATAATTTTAAAACGGATAAGGTTTTTGAGAGAAGCAAAAAAAAAATGATAACTGAGATAATGTCGTGTTCATTGACGAGACATGGCTAAACGCCAATCACACGGTTTCCCGTACTTGGACGGATGATACACAAGCGTCGACGTCGATGAACTGTCTCTGGAGTACGGTCATCGCGTTCTAAGAATTCCACCGTATCATTGCCAATATAACGCGATCGAGCTAATCTGGGCTCAAGTAAAAGGTTACGCCGCCCGCCACAATACTTCCCCGCCATTCAGCACGAAAAAGATGATGACCCTATTATAAGAAGTCTGCGGGGAAGTCACAAGAGATGACTGGGCAAAGGTTGTTGAGAAGAGTAAAAACCTGATTTTGGAACATTTTGACCGAGATATCAGGATTGATTCTGTTATTGATAATAATATAATTATACATGTAGGCGAAGATGATGATGAAGACACCACCTCCTCAAGCGAATCGGAGTCTGATTAAAATTCTGTACGCACATTCAATTCAATGTACTTTATTGCATAGAAATACAGATTGTAACTTTGTAACAAAGAATAAATAAAACAATTTTATTATATTAATATTACCTTTTTTGGTTTCCACTTAAATAACTAAAATATAAATTTTAAATGATTCCGCCAATTTAAAACGAAAATAATCTTAAAAATAATGCGGCGGTTCATTTTGGAGGAACGGTAACAAACTCAGTGTTATGTTGTGCCCATCACTAGTCGTGACTAACTGATAGGTGTCAGGAACGCATTCTCTGAACGGCCGAACTATAGTTACTGATTACGTTATAGTAGTGAATGAATACCAGCTAGGGTAGCCAACCGAAATAAATTGATGGCGATTTTTCAATGCAACAAGCGGTTATGTAATTTTAGGTGACCCAATACAGGTTAAAAATTTACTTACCAATGGAAGAAAAACATTTCTTGGCCTCGGCCAACTTTTTCTATACATTCTGTACAGCTCAATATGGCATAAAAAGTAGATTGTATGACAAGGTAGCAAAATAGTATTTGTACGGCGAGGGCGCTACTTCGAACCACGAGCGAAGCGAAGGATTCTAAGGGGGTACATCGCCTGAGGGAAAAATAATTCGCTCTCGACTCGATAATTCGCTTTCGCACTCTACTTTTCATCCCCTCTCTATGAGAAAATATATAAGAGACGGTGTTATGTAATTAATGAATATATTTAATCAAAAAAAGACGAATAAGTATAAGTAAAAACAATTACAAATTTAGATTTGACACACTAGCGCAATTTCGAAAAGTTATTGTCACTGTTTTATTTGGGATCGATATTGATATCAATTCATTTAAATTTTGAGTATTTGTTAGCTTAGTATCTGACTGGTGCGCAAGAAAAGGTACAGAACGTTTTCATGCAGTAGGACGTGGTGACAATGGCATGGGCGAATTGTCTTTAGGTATTAATTTAATATTTTTTACAATGCGGGTTCAAGTTTTTTCCTAATTTTGAATGGAATCTTCGCTGTAACCTTCTGATAAAGAGCTGGATTTCCACCCTCCGTGCCGCTTTAAAACAGTAAAATCCGCTCCAGAATCTGCCTAAAGTGTAGCGGACGTTCCGCGAAAATAATGTCCTGTGTATAGCTTTCAATCGGGCAACTTCAAGTATGAAGTGATTTCTAGGGGCATTGAAGATATTCTATTTTTTCCCATAACCTGTTTGAAGCACTTGCCATTTTGATACCTAATAAAAATCTATTAGATGTTATATGAGAAGGACGCAGACTCTGATATTTTTCCACTATTCGTTTGTACTGGCCACGAATGACAAATGACCTATTCATTTTTGTTTTTGTGTCAGTTATTTTACCTTGGTCGTCCAAACGAGTGTCAAGCGAGTGAGACGTGTGTCGAAGAAGTGCCGTGTTAAATATTCTATTTTTTGCACAAAAAGCAAAGATCTATATAACAAATTAAACTGTAACGTGTATTTTCAAACAACATAAGTGACTGTGAAATCAGAACATTAAAACATTGAACGGTTATTTACATAATCAAGAATCTTAATTTAACATTTTTTAAATAACGGGCAGTATAAAAATTACACAGTGTCGTCTAATTGGAAAGGATCGCGTTCTGTGCCGCTCCGTGTCGATCCGTGTCCTGCGGCGTGCGAAGCTCCGCCCACCACGCACTGTGTCTCACAGTGTGCAACAGCTGGAAAGGGTCGCGTTCTGTGTCGTACTGTGTCGGCGTACGTCGCTGAGACTTTTAACCGTCCCGTATCACAGTGCAATACGACCTTATTCTTCATCGCTCAAGCTGCGCAATGTCAGTTAGAAGCACGCCAACAAAGTCTCCCGCAACAACAGCTAAATTAATTCAAGCCAGGACCGATTCGATTTCGGACAGCCCACAGGTGATGTCTAGTAATCCTTTCGGAAAAGTAAATACTACCGCACGTAGTAAACGCCACCGCCCTGAACCTTCGCCTAATAAAGACAGCGAACCCTCATCTTCGCCTGAAAATATCGAACTCCAGGACTTTAAAGAAGAGATACGCAAGATGCTGACTACTTGGAAAAAGGAGCAACAAGAATACTTTACAAAAATAATAAACGAACAAAGTATTCAACTAAAAAAGCTTATCTCTGACATAGCCGAAGTAAAAACCCAAAATAACTCAATGCAAAAATCATTCTCAGAAATGGAAAAAACTGTCTCATTTATTAGTGAACAATATGACGCTATGTCAAAACAAGTTGAGTCATTGCAAAAAGAGAAAAGAGCTTGCAGAGACAGCATACAACAGCAGGATGCGAAACTACAAGATCTGCAGCAATTGTCACGCTCATCCATCATAGAAATCCGCAACGTTCCCAACAAAGAGAAGGAAACTACAGCCGATCTCTCCGCTATTATCAGCAAGGTAGGCGCAACGATCAATATGCCGGTTGATCGAACGCACATACGCGACATTTACCGCCTACCAGGTAAACCTGGAGCGGTCAGACCAATAGTTGTCGAGTTCACCAATGTGGAGACAAAAAGCCAAATCATTACCTCCACACGCAACTTCAACAAGGGAAAACCAAATGACGGACGTTTGAATACCCAAAGTATTGGCCTCACCGGTGACCGCCGACCCATCTATGTCGCAGAATATCTTCCCGCCAGCTCACGGAAACTCTTCTATGTAACGAGAGAATTCGCAAAACGAATGGAGTACAAATATTGTTGGACGTCAAACGGAAATATATTTCTGCGGAGGGAGGAGGGTGCCAAACAACTCCTTATTAAGTCCGAACAATCTCTTGCTGAACTACAAACTCAAATAAGTAAATGACTATATTGCACACACATGCTGTTGTTTTTAGACTACCACATATACACAGAATACTTTAACTATGAAAACAAGCTTCTAACTTCGTCTACATTACATACTCAACTTAACTATCCACACAAAACTACTACACAATCGACACATAACATAAACATGACTAATTCTACTACCTTAATAAAAAATATCATTTTAATTAAAAAAACTATCATTTACCAGTTTAACTCGTCAGCATTTATTCGATATAAAAACAAAATTCACTTAATATACTTTCATTACCACAACTCCTACATATTCCTAATATGCATTACCAACCCATTCTGCTCAAAGCCCGCTATGTTCCTTTCTTGGCCTAATAACGAATCCCCGTACACACTTCGCAGTCCTTTGTTACAGAAATGGCCACTCTAAATAACATAGTTAACGATTTAGACGATATGCAAGTCTCATCATCTTTT
The DNA here is from genome assembly GCA_947562075.1 of Orthosia gracilis. NCBI lineage: Eukaryota > Metazoa > Arthropoda > Insecta > Lepidoptera > Noctuidae > Orthosia > Orthosia gracilis. The sequence continues at coordinate 11,246,990 of OX387267.1, forward strand.
AGGTGCCAACCAGACCATTGCGCGGATTACTTACAAGTCTCAAACACCCTAAATGTCCTACACCTAAACATTAGAAGCATAAATAAAAACTTTGACGAGCTTAGATGTCTATTAGTCACAATGAACATAACATGCGATGCAATAGTATTATCTGAATGCTGGCTCAAAAAATCCGGAAACATCCCTAATTTAGACGGATATTCATCTTATCAAACTAAGAATTTAATTAATCAAAATGACGGTCTGGTCATATATATTAGAAACAACCTACGCCACACCGTAACAGAACCTATTTTTAATGATGCCAGCTGTCTAATCTGCAACCTTGAAAACAACCTAACTATAATAGCCATATATAGACCACCGTCACAAAGGAACATTGACCCTTTCTTAGAAAACTTAAACAACGTCATACTAGACCTTAAAAGTCAGAATCACATAACAATTATCGGAGACACAAACATTAATATCAGCCCGGATTGTAACGACCCACGTACACAACAGTACCTAAACCTGACTGCATCTCACGGATTTCTCCCAGCTTACCATCTACCTACTCGTTTACAAAGTTGCATTGATCACATACTACTAAAAACCAGCAACAAAGCGACCACCTTAATACTGGAAACGTCGATCACGGACCACGCAGCAGTTTTTTTGAACCTAGAGATCAGCAAACCCAAAACTAAAAACACCAAATTACAAACATCTAGCCTTGATATCTCAAAAGCTATCACTGATATTATAAACTGTGATTTCTCTACTGTATACAAAATTAATGACGCCAACCTGGCCACCACCGAATTACTAAATATAATCTCACCCGTTTTATCTAAAAATACGATCCAGAAATCAATCTCAAATAAACAAAGAATCATTAAACCATGGATCACTATCGGTCTTTTGAGATGTATACATAATAGGGACAAAATGCACAACAAAACAAATAAAGAGCCAACTAACCAGATTCTAAAACTAACCTATTTAAGATATCGTAATTTCTGCAATAACCTACTAAAAAAATTAAAAAAAGAATATGAAAAAAAAGAATTCGAAAAGGCTAAAAATAACCCCAAAAAAATGTGGGAAGTAATTCGCACGGTAACTGACACCAAATGCATACGTTCGACTTCAACAGAGCTTTTGACAATTGAAAATTGCCCTACTAAATCCGTCAATACAGTTAACACGTTTTTTGCAAATGTAGGTATAAATCTAACCAATAATATCTCTGCCCAGAATTCCCCCCAAACCGCCAACAACGATCGACAAGTTATGGCTAATTCAATGGTTGTTTTAGAAACAGATGAAGAAGAGGTCAAATCTATAATAAACAATCTCCGAATTAATAGCGCTACCGGATGGGACGGTATTCCAACAAAATTGCTGATACATGCTAGTCACATTCTAGCGCCACCTATAACATATATATGCAACCTGGCAATATCTACAGGTACATTCCCAAATGCCTTTAAAAAGGCAATTGTACATCCAATCTACAAGTCTGGGGACAGAAACCAGGTCACTAACTATCGCCCAATATCAGTCCTCCCTGCGATCTCCAAGGTTCTGGAAAGAATTATGTACAAACGCCTGAATAATTTCCTCAACAAATATAAAATAATTTCCCAAAACCAATTCGGCTTCAGACGCGGATTGTCAACTGAAGATGCAGTAACATCTCTACTCGACTTTGTGGTCGATAAAATTGACAGCAAATTCAAATGTTTTGGAATTTTCCTAGACCTTTCAAAGGCGTTCGACACTGTCTCTGTCCCTCTACTTCTTTCTAAACTAGAAAACTTCGGAGTTCGAGGAACTGCTCTGACTCTATTCAGTAATTTTCTCACCAATAGGTTGCAATGCGTTAAGATTGAAGAATATATTAGCGACGTAAGTAGTGCGATTGTCGGCTTGCCTCAGGGAAGTCTTCTCAGTCCCCTCCTTTTTCAAATCTACGTCAACGAACTCTGTCAGCTATCCCTCCCCTCCACAAAAATAATAGCCTATGCAGACGACACGGCAATTCTATCGTATGACCGTGACTGGACTTCGGCAAAAGACATTGCCGAAAGGGGACTCAGTGAAGTGATGCTGTGGTTGGAAAAAAATAATCTGGCCCTAAATATAAAAAAAACTAACTTCATTACCTTCGGCTTAAGACCATCCACCCTTCCTTCAGACGGCTCATTATCAATAAAAGCCCACAAATGTGCTAACCTCTCTCCCCTCTGCTCATGCCCTACTGTTACCAGAGCATCAGTAATACGCTATCTCGGTATTCAACTAGACTCTTGTTTATCCTGGAAACCACACTTACAATCAATGTCAATGCGAGTTCGCAAACTAATTTTCTTGTTTAAAAAACTTAGAGTTTCTGCCAACAGCAACATTCTTAAGATCGTTTACTCGACACTATGCGAATCAATATTAAACTACTGCATCACTGCGTGGGGAGGGGCAGCCAAGAGTGACATTATTCAGGTAGAGCGAGCACAAAGAGCAGTTATAAAAGTTTCTTTGAACAAACCATTTAGATTCCCAACACGACAATTATATGCAGAGTATAAAACGTTAACAGTCCGACAACACTACATCATCCGCTCAGTCATGAAAAAACATACCACTCTTCCATATGTTAGAAATAACAGCCCAATAGCCAGAAGAAGATCTAAACCGCCTTGCCCCACTACACACAGAAACACTACATTTGCTAGGCGACACTTCTCCTACCTAGGTGCTCGCATCTACAACACATTGCACCAAAAACTCAATATCCACTCCCAAAATACACACAATTGTAAAAAAATTGTAAAAACATTTCTACTTACCCTAAATTATGACGAGACAGAATCACTGGTAAAACCCTCATACATATAAAACTTTAATCACCATGCAAACTTTCTATACATGCAGACACTATCACACACCATCACACTCTTCCTCTCAAACTCACACACACTACACTACACACATTACTCACGCACGCGTGCTCACAGTGCATAAGTTTTTGTTAATGTTACACATTTATCTCACTGATTCCTGTAAATTTTAATTCCGGACGAACGGATGTCTCCTATAATACAGGATTTTCCTAGTATAGGGGACATTATTCATAAAATTAATGTAATAAGAACTCATAAAACTTGATATTATGTAACATGTCTTGTATTTCCTCTTTCTTTGGGCAATAAAATTTATTATTATTATTATTATTATTATTATTATTATTATAGTTATATTCACTAAAAGTAATTCTGTTGAGTGTTTTTAAAAAAAAGTAATTCTGTTGTGTACTACGACAAGCTCCATATAAGCCGAATATTAAAGCCACCTGTAACAAAACAGAAAGGAAATCAGACAAGTAGGTGCAATCTTACACGTTTTAAAACACTCTGTTTATAGATTACAATGGAAAACTAAAAGATACGTACCTACTTTAGTTGAGAGAAATTCCTTACCAGGCGCGTCATTTAAAAAAGTCTCAACGTTTTGATGAGACAATACTTTTGATTTCTTTGGTTTGTGTCCTTCGGATAGTCTCTTCAGATAAGCTAGTAATTTTGAGTAGCTATAGTAAATTTGTTTCAGGAGTTAATGCATTGTCACTTTCATAATTCGACGTAGAACTCATTATTTTTGCAAAACACAATAAAATATGTACTGATTACAAGAACAGAGACGTAATTCGCGCGTTTTTTTTTTAATAAGCGCGTGTCCCCGCGCCGTGCAGCCATCACGTACCAGCCAGTAATTCATACAATTTGCTTTCCTATCGGAAAAGAGCTATTTTTCTCCCACATAGAGAGGAAAAAAGCGACACTTTTCGAATAGAAGGGATGAAAAGGCATTTTTCTAGATTTCGGCGGATTTCCGGTGGCGATAATGCTAAATGAAAAGCTCAGATTACGATCATTTGTCGTAACTTTACTCCGTTTTTTGGCACGCGAAGTACATACAGTCGCGTCATCTAGTTAGTTATCTGTATGTCTGTGGTACCTACTGACAGTGTTCGTGAATGGCACGACTAAACAATCAGAGTGCATTGATAGGATTGGGGCATAATGGTGGTGGACACGTCAATTTGTTTGTCGTGCTGGTCCTGCTGTGAGCTCCAGCTGTAAACTCAGCTGTAGATCAGATGTTGAAACGCGAGGACATCGACTCGGGTTAGCATGGAGTGTTTATTTTGAAGTATTTTTGGTTTTTGTGTGTTGGAGAAATATATTAAATATAATATATAATAATGAGCAAGTGTCTATTATTGTTACTCTTATTCTTTTTCTTACAAGACATGAACCCGAATAACAGAATACTGTAAATATTCTTAAATCATTGACTATTAAAGTCTGTGTACTATTAACCCTCGTGCTAATAATAGCAGCGATTCTGCGTATTTACAAAGTAAAATACGAGAAAGCTGAGACAGAGATATAAGTATACATTATGGATAGAGGATATTTGAACAAACAATAAAATATTAATTTAAAATAATCATAACCGACACTAGCTACAACGCTAGCACATGAGCCTGGCATAATCTGTAGATTAAAAGGCTTGTAAAAAAAAAATAAAGAGAAAAAAAAAAAAACACTAGCTAGCTTATTCGTACTCTTAGTAAAATATGATCGCGGGGTGAGGCAGTGTAAGCGGGTGTATGTAGTCCTGACCTGTTTTTGAGGGTTCCGTACCCGAAAGGTCCAAACGGAACCCAATTGCTTTCACTCACATGTCCGTCTGTCCGTCACGCGGGTTTTACGGCCAAACGGTTGGAGCTATAGTCTTCAAATTTTCACAGTATAAGCATCTAGTTGACCCAAAGCCATGCAAAAGTTTTTGCACATCCTTGGGACGCCTCCCTAGAGCCTCGTTGTTCACGGCAGCATTTGATCACTAAGGCACCGCCTTTTGGTGGGCGGAAAGATTCCCCAATCTAAGCACCCCGGAGTCCCGCCTACTTACGGGGGTCACACTGAAAAGGAAAGATGTAGAAACCTGTTAATGTTTTATTGCATTTTGGGGGGTACATGACAGGAACCTCCGCGAGTGACGTACCATCCGACCTCTGTTACGTCCGGCGCACCCTGGGCAATCGACTTCTGTCGATTGGCTAATCCTTTCACCACGATGGCAAATATAAGCTCAAATCGGCCCTTCCCTGGGCCAAACAGTCCACTAACAAAACCGGCCTTGTGTTCTCGATCAACAGCGAAATGTTCTCCCGTGATACAGCAGAAATTCTCTCTGAATTAGTCCGAAAAGGACATTGCGACATCTTATGTGTCCAAGAGACCCATCGGGATTCCACTCAAGTGAGGCCTCACATCCCTGGACTGTGGACTTTCACGGTAACGCAGTGTTTGCTGCTCCCGGGCACTCCCGGCGTATGTTTAACTTCCACAAAATGCTCCCAGTGACGCGAGTTAGGGCGCACGGTTGACGCAGTGGTTGAGCGATTGGCTGCGCTGCGTGTCGCGGGTTCGATTCCCGCATGGAAAAATATTTGCATGACCTTCAGATAGTTGTTCCGGCTCTGGGTGTTGTGTATGTGTGTTTATATGTTTGTAAACGCACCCACGATACAGGAAGAAAATCCTAGTGTGGGGCAAAGATTTCATAAAAAAAAAAACATTGAAATAATCATGTAAGACCTTGGCTACTGTAATGTAACATCAGTGCATACACCCCCCGGCACCCCATTCCAATTTCAAAGCGCCGGATTTTATTATTCATTGCACGAACATAGTACCTAGTTGGCGACTTCAACAGCCATAGCATCAGCTGGGGCTTTAACTTTAAAAACTCAGAGGTTCAAACTGTTGAAGAATGGGCAGAAGCGCATGAATTGACCTTTATTCATGACCCAAGACAGCCTACGTCTTTAGGCGGGTCCACACCTAGCGAGCAGCCGCGCGTGGCCGCTCGGTCTATGCGGATGTGCCGCGGCCGAAGAAGCAGCGTGTACCGCCGCGGGCAAGCTACCGAGCGGCCGAGCCACCAATCGGCTTTTTATTTTGCTCAAAGGCGCCTCAGTCCATAGACTCATATATACACCCTGAAATTTAATTGGTTGTTTTCCCGCGGCAGAACGACTTGCCTTAAGGAGTACTTTCGAAGTATAGAGTTAAAGTAAATAAATAACGATGTTTCTGTTTTAAAATAATTAAAAAAATATTCATCAACTCGAAAAAGTGAGTAACAATAGTAACTCTAGACGTAACTTGTAGGTACTAGGTACTACTCGTGTCACCACCTACAAAGAAAACCGATGCACAAAATAATGTCAAACCAAAATAAACTCTCGCACGTAGTGATAAGGCATAAAATTTTTGCACGGAACAATACAAAAAATCACCGCGATACCGACAAAGAAAAGACCGATTTAGAAATGTTCAAAGTAAAATTAGCTCTCGTGTGTAGTGATACGGCATAATCTAGACCGCGCGTAACATGATCAAACGGAGCCGCCTTCGAACCTAATCCTTTCGACGGTGACCTAGCACCCGGGTCAACGGCCTGCTGTCGTTCGGCCGTAGATATCGGGAGGTATACTATTGGTTCGTGATCGCTTTCGAGTTTAGTTTTTCACAATGTTAAATATGCCAGTTTTTGTTTCTAATATTTTATATAACTACGAAACGATTGTATTACATAGACAAAACCATTTCGCTGCGGGAAAACAACCATTTAAATTTCACGGTGTATAAAGTGAAAATGGCAACCCCACAAATGTCAGTTTAGTCTACGAAATTAAAAATCGGTGATTAATCCTACTTCCTACTAACCATAATATTATAAATGCGAAAGTTTGTGAGGATGGATGTATAATTGTTACTCTTTCACGCAAAAACTACTGAACGGATTTGGATGAAACTTTACAGTAATATAGGTTATACATCAGAATAACACATAGGCTACAATTAATAATGATTTTTTGTAATTTGGTCATACTATAACAATAAATATCAAGTAAGTCTGCAAAAGTTCTGCCCTCTGAGAGCTATCTTCGTGTGCGCTACCTAAACCGTTGGAGATACACCAATATAATGTACCGTAGGATTGTTTGTCTTAAATAGTTCTAAATCAAAGTCCGCGACAGGATATATCTACCTTCTAGGTGGAAGCCACTATGACCAAAATAGTGAACTTTAAATACAATTAAATTGGATACTTTTTTAAAATGCACATTTTAGAATATTTATCAAACTTTCATCAAAATCGACACATTTGTTGCTTTAAATATTTAATGTAGATAAACTTTGACTTTTACACTAAGTAATTTGAACGCACAGTTTAAAAGTTATCACGATAAGATTGACTTGAATGAAGCTCGAGCGACATAAATACGCGCGACGGGTAAAGCGGGGGAGCGGTGCGAGAGGCGATGTGATAATATGATATAGGCGAAAGTTTGTGTGTTATGTGTGGGGGTGTTTGTATGTTTGTCACTTCTTGACGCTCAAACGGCTGGACGGATGTAGATGAAATTTGGCACAGAGATAGATTATAGTCTGGAATAGCACATAGGATAGTTTTATCCTGGGAATATGTCCTCTTGGGATTTTTCTTGGACATTGCTGACATTGGTGAAGATAAATGAAGATGACACGCTCATAATATAGTCTATTAAACCGAAGTAGAGTTTTCTATCTATTCTCAATCCTGTTTCGGATTTTGATTTTTTTAGTGTCTATTGCACCCAAGTGAGTTGACTTTTTTTCGATGTCAATAACGAATAAAATTTAATACCGACTTCCGAAAATAAAGTCTTTTTATGCTTTTTAGTGTTGGTACCTTATACATATATCTAACATGAAAATCATTTAGCCAAAGGGCTTCTCAAAACAATTCCATAAAGCCAAAACACGACTGAGATACATTGTTTTATTACGGTGTTCCGGTGCCTACTTACCGGCATCATCACCTGCAAGATCAGTTCGATGGTGCCATTTTCATTAGAACTGTAGGGACACAATGTAAACGTGGAAGGCAGAATGCTAGGTAAGCATAATTGCATGCGAGCGAGACGAATGAACGGCGGGGCAGTTACTGCGCGCTGCTCCGAGCGGAAGGTTGTCTAAACGGGACTCTGGGGAATAAACGTGACAATCCATAACCTACGAACACGTGTCTGATTTCGTGACCCGCAACCTTCCACAGCTCGACGAGGCAGTACTCAAATAGGGGCCCACGTCCTCGCACTACTAGGCTCAACTTACCCCGAAGGAGGACCCCCTAAAGAACCATTTATTTTAATTTGCTTTATGACGGTCAATTAACTTTTCGAGTTATCTTATACCCAAAACAAACTTTCACTGAAGTTCCAGTGGCCATCTGTGGTCTTCTTCATCCACTGCACCAAATAATACTTTCTGAAGACAAATGTCTGGGAGGACTGTCAAGGACTTCAAATTACAGCCGGGACCAACGGCTGAAAGTACTTTCCGAGGCACGGAGGAAACCCGGTATGTTGAAATGGTTACCCATCCACGGGCCGACCTCGTCAAGCGTTGCTTAACCGTGATGATCGACCAGTGCGGCTATTATTATTTAGGCACGAGCTCCTCGAATAAAAATGCTAGAACTTGCAAAATTGAATAAACCTTACAATGTTATAATAAATGCAAAGTTTTATTTGGTTTTAACAACTTAACCTTTAAATCACAACACATTTCTTATATTTTTTTAAAGTATAACTTTAACAATGACTAGTGAGCCAATTCCATGTCTTGAAAATTCAAAGAACTAAAAATAATTGTATAAAAACAATAGACAGCAAATGCGTTACAGGTGAAATGAATATCAGAATGTGAAGCGTGCACATTTACAAACTATTGTTTTTCATAAAAAAAATACAAAAATTGCTCTTTAATTATTTAACAGTAAATAAAACGAGTTTCAACAAATTCAAGTGTCTTTTTTTAAGTTTCAAAAACGAAAAAACATTATAATTAATTTTGCTTAGATCTATCAAGCTATTAAAAACGAATAAAAGTCGAACCGTTCCGCTCAGACTGATTTTTTTAAGATAGCTGTAAAATATAGAGCTTTGTTTATTACTACATAAAAAAGAAACACATTCCAGTGAAGGAATTCAAATAAATTCTAATTTTAAATTCCACGATTTATAATCTGAAATGACCTTTTAGCGTCCAAAATAAAGTTCTATATTTTTGTGTTACGTCTTGGTGTGAGTTTTCCCATAAGTTCTGTTCGTATCAGTGTGAATGCATTACATGCCTATTCAAATATGTTTTCCGAGTGTAACATTTTTGACATAGTTCACATTTATAAGGTTTTTCCCCAGTGTGAACACGAGTATGTTCCGTCAAACTACTCTTTATTGTGAAACTACGCGGACAAACATCACATTTGTAAGGTGTTTTCCCTGTGTGTACACGGATATGGTTTGTTAAAGCACTCTTATGATAAAATCTACGTTGGCATATTTCACATTTATAAGGTTTTACCCCAGTGTGAACAGGGATATGATCTGTTAAAGTACGCTTCTCTGTAAAACTACGCTGACATATATCACAAGTGTAAGGTTTTTCCCAAGTGTGTATACGAATATGCCGTCTTAAATGACACTTATCTGAGAAACTACGCTGACATATATCACATTTATAAGGTTTTTCACCGGTGTGTACACGAATATGCGTTATTATTTGACCCTTTCCTGAAAAACAACGCTGACATATATCACATTTGTATGGCTTTTCCGAAGTGTGTACACGATTATGCTTTGTTAAATCACGCTTTTCATAAAAACTACGTTCACATATTTCACATTTGTAAGGTTTTTCCCCCGTGTGCACACGAATATGCCTTGATAAAGCACTCTTTTGAGAACAACTATGCTGACATATTTGACATTTGTAAGGTTTTTCCTTGGTGTGTACACGAATATGATCTGTGAAATGACTCTTATCTGAGAAACTACGCTGACATACATCACATTTGTAAGGTTTTACTTTGGTGTGTACACGAATATGCTTTTTTAATTGACCCTTTTCTGAAAAACAACGCTGACATACATCACATTTGTAAGGTTTTTCCGAAGTGTGTACACGAAAAGTATGGTTTTTCAAATTACTCTTTTGAGTAAAACTACGCTGACATATATTACACGTGTAAGGTTTTTCGTCAGTGTGAACACGATTATGCTTTTTTAAATCAAACTTTCTTGTAAAGCTACGCTGACATATTACACATTTGTAAGGTTTTTGACCAGTGCCTACTCTATGACTTTTTAAATCATTGAAATTACTACAACTACTACTAGTAAAAGGCCTTTTTAATGTAGCTATAGATTTGTCCATCCGAGTTTGAGTTTTACAGATGGTTTTCGAGTCTGGTTGTACAGTTTTCTTTTTCTGAATTGTAACTATATCTTTTAGTTTTGCACTTCGTGTCTTTAGTTTTATTTTCTTCGCACCACGGACTCCTGTGATTAGACATTTAGTAAGTTTGAAAGAGATTCGCCCTGAGAACGAAGAGGAACGCCGGCAGAGGATTTCACGCATCTTCAACTTCTATCATTTAACGTAACTTCGTAATAAGAGGATGCCCTAGAGCCGTATAAGTGCTAATAAGACTTATTTCAATATCCATCAACTTAATATCATCGTTCAATCTCAGAGGTTGGCAACAAATCGACAAAACGCTTGATGATGCAAGAAAACCTTGAGATATTGTGAACAACTTCATTTCAGACGGATTGTTGCTCAGTATGCTTAATTACCAATTGATTAACAAACCAATACTTACTTTCCGTGTTGTAAGCTTTTCTTTTCTTGTTGGATACTTCTTGTCCTTTTTCCACTTCAGTTTTCAATTTCATCAAAAGAACATTACCTTCTGAATCTGATTCAGAATGTTGTGATGGTAAATCTTCCGATTTAAAATGGTGTGTATTATTTACATTTTCTATGACTTGATATTCATGTTCTGACTCTGTGGAGATACAGAAACAGACTTTTAAGTATCGGTGGTTTTTGATTTAATTAAACTTTAGCTATATTATACCCTCGCACAGCGATGAGGCCTGTGTCCCAGCAGTGTGAACATTAAAAGGATGATGATTTTATACAGGGTGTCTTTGACACCGACAGGAAAAAGAGTACCATGGATTCAGTCATTCTTTATTTTGTTCAAAATCGTTATTCCTAGCAACCCAATGATTTTTTTAATTAAAAAAATAATTAATTCCTTGTTTTCACAAAAAAAAAGCTATGGAAATAAAACTCGAAAGTACTGCTCAGCTGATTCCTTAAGAGTTCACTATCGAGGTCAACGCCAAAGGCTTGTACCAACAAGCGCGCGGCTTGCTCACAGTCGGCGAGCCGCGTTAGTCGTGTTTGTCACACAGCGATGATGCCTGTGTCCCAGCAGTGCGAATATTAAAAGGATGATCATGTTATACAGGGTGACTTTGACACCGACAGGAAAAAGAGTACCATGATGGATTCAGTACTTGATTCTGAACATACGGTGTCTAGAATCATGTAACAATTTTTCGACGGAATTTCCCTATTTTTAAAAAAAAGATCTGTTTTAAGAATTTTACTTTAATTTGTTCAAAATCGTTATTCCTAGCAACCCAATGAGATTTTAAATAAATAAAAAAATCATTTCGTTTTCACAAAAAAATCTATTTAACTGTTGCCTGTATTGGGTCGCCCAACCAAAAACAAGCAAATAAAAAAGTGGTTGCCCAACCAAAAACCGTCCTTGGTAAGGATTGCTTAACTTGGCAGCTTCACCAGTCTAGCCGCTCAAGATAAATACTATTTATAGTTACTAATTACGTTATAGAGTCTGTCAAGCGAGTCTAGTCCCATGAAAAAGGCGGCAAATTCAAAAATCTTTCAGGTGTCAACACTGACAACAATCTTTATAGTAGTTTTCACATACAGATGCCTCAGTAAGTTTCACGGTCATGAACACGACGTCTGAATCTAAACCAAAATGGAAATCGTGATCACATCACAGTAAAATAAAAAAAGTCAGATAAGTTTATTGTGCTGAAAGTATCAATATGTTGTTGCCAACCTACCTGATGTTGAAACGATTTCATCCAAAAGTCGTCGTTTTTGCGATAACACGTCGTCAGATTCACTCTGTACATGATTATATTTATTAATCATTGTAAACAACAAGCTCCTGACACTACTTTTAATAGGTTTCGGCATTATAACATTAAAAAACTCAACAAAAACCGGATTATTACGAGGTTATAACAGAATTTGTGACAATCTGTTTGACAGATCATAGTATTGCCATTATAAGAAATCAGTAAAAGGGTTGTGGACACGACTCGCTTGACAGACTCTAGTAGTGAATGAATATCAGCTAGGGTAGCCAACCGAAATAAATCAACCCGATTGATGCCGATTATTCAATATAACAAGCGATTATGTAATTTCTCGATGATGCAGTTTTGAGAAACCAAATACAAACGGTTAACAACTGATGGTTGGCTAATTTGTGACAAATTGTCAGCTAATTCGAAATGTAACAAGCGGCTGGGAAACTGGGTCTTAGTAACCCCACCAACCCTAAAAATGCTAGTATTTTCGAAATTGAATAAACCTTACATATTATAAAAAATGCAATGCTTTAATTGACTTTAATAACTTAAACTTTAAATCACAACACGTTATTTATATTTTTTTAAAGAATAACTTAATGATTAGTGAGCCAGTTTCACGTCTTTGAAAATTCAATGAACTAAAAATAATTGTATAAAACAATAGATAGTAAATGCGTTACAGGCGAAATAAATGTCAGGAAGAAAAGCGTGCGCATTTACAAACTATTGCTTTTAATAAACAAAATACAAAAATTGCACTTTAATTATTTAACAGTAAATAAAGCGAGTTTGAACTAATTCTAGTGTTTTTTTTTTAAGTTTCAAAAACGAAAAAACATTCTAATTAATTTTGCTTAGATCTGTCAAGCTATTGAATACGAATAAAAGTCGAACCGTTCCGCTCACACTGAGGCGACGCTGTACAGATTTTTTACGATAGCTGTAAAATATAGATATTTGTTTATTACCACATAAAAAGAAACATATTCCAGTGAGGGAATTCAAATAAATTCTAATTTTAAATTGCACGTTTTGTAATCGATAACTCTCACTGAAAGGACAATTGATGATTTTGGACGCTAAAAGGCGTTCAAAATAAAGTTATATATGTATAATGATTAAAGAAATTTTATTTCCCAATAAGAAATTATTAACAAATATTTCACTTTCTTGAGAACATTTTTTAAACTTGTAAGAAGTTTGACACACAAAATAAGCAGCTATTGATTTTCTTTATAACAATATCATTTACGCAATAACATAACACTTCGCATGCAAACAACATCAACAAACACAAAACTCAAAACTTTTCTATCTACCCGCAAAAGAAATAATCACTTACATATATTAATAATAATTACATTAATTAATATTAATTACATGTATTATTATTTTATTATTATATTGTTGTGTCACGTCTTCATGTGAGTTGTCCCCTCGTTTCTATTCGTAACGGTGCGAATGCATTACATGCTTATTCAAATTTGTTTTCCGAGTGTAACATTTTTGGCATATTTCACATTTGTAAGGTTTTACCTCGGTGTGTACACGAAAATGCCTTGTTAAATTACACTTATCTGAGAAACAACGCTGACATATATCACATTTATAAGGTTCTTCACCTGTGTGTACACGAATATGCTTTATTAATCGACCCTTTTCTGAAAAACAATGCTGACATATATCACAAATGTAAGATTTTTCTGAAGTGTGTATACGAATATGCTTTGTTAAAGAACTCTTTTCATAAAAACTACACTCACATATATGACATGTGAATGGTTTTTCCCCCGTGTGCAAACGAATATGCCTTGTTAAAGCACTCTTTTGAGTACAACTATGTTGACATATTTCACATTTGTAAGGTTTTTCCCTGTTGTGTACACGGATATGATCTGTTAAATGACTCTTATCTGAGAATCTACGCTGACATATTTCACATTTGTATGGTTTTTCCCCCGTGTGCACACGAATATGCCTTGTTAAACCACTCTTTTGAGTAAAACTATGCTGACATATGTCACATTTGTAAGGTTTTACCCTGGTGTGTACACGAATATGATCTGTTAAATGACTCTTAGCTGACAATCTACGCTGACATATTTCACATTTGTATGGTTTTTCCCCCGTGTGCACACGAATATGCCTTGTTAAAGCACTCTTTCGAGTACAACTATGCTGACATATTTTACATTTGTAAGGTTTTTGCCTGGTATGTACACGAATATGATCTTTGAAATTACTCTTATCTGAGAAACTACGCTGACATACATCACATTTGTAAGGTTTTCCCGAAGTGTGTACACGAAAAGTATGGTTTTTAAAATTACTCTTTTGAGTAAAACTACGCTGACATATATCACACGTGTAAGGTTTTTCGTCATTGTGAACACGAATATGCTTTCCTAAATCAAACTTTCTTGTAAAGCTACGCTGACAAATTTCACATGTGTAAGGTTTTTGACCAGTGTGTACTCTATGACTTTTCAAATCATTGACATTACTACAATTACTACTAGTGAAAGCCTTTTTTAATGTATCTACAGGTTTGGCCGTTCGAATTTGAGTTTTACAGGTGGTTTTCGAGTCTGGTTGTTCAGTTTTCTTTTGCCGAGTTGTAACTATATCTTCTAGTTTCGCTCTTCGTGTCTTTAGTTTTGTTTTCTTCGCGCCACGGACCCCTGTGATTAGACATTTAGTAAGTTTGAAAGAGATTCACGCGTTTTCAACTTCTATCATTTAACGTAACTTCGTAATAAGAGGATGCCCTAGAGCCTTATAAGTGCTAATAAGACTTATTTCAATATCCATCAACTTAATATCATCGTTCAATCTCAGAGGTCGGCAAAAAATCGACAAAACGCTTGATGATGCAAGAAAACCTTGAGATATTGTGAACAACTTCATTTCAGACGGATTGTTGCTCAGTATGCTTAATTACCAATTGATTAACAAACCAATACTTACTTTCCGTGTTGTAAGCTTTTCTTTTCTTGTTGGATACTTCTTGTTCTTCTTCCACTTCAGTTTTAAATTTCATTAAAAGAACACCTTCTGAATCTGATTTAGAATGTTGTGTTGATAAATCTTCCGATTTAAAATGGTGTGTATTATTTACATTTTCTATGTCTTGATATTCATGTTCTGACTCTGTGGAGGTACAGAAACAGACTGTTAAGCATCTGTGGTTTTTGAATTAATTAAACTTTAGCTATATTATACCCTCGCACAGCGATGAGGCCTGTGTCCCAGCAGTGTGAACATTAAAAGAATGATGATTTTATACAGGGTGTCTTTGACACCGACAGGAAAAAGAGTACCATGGATTCAGTCATTCTTTAATTTGTTCAAAATCGTTATTCCTAGCAACCCAATGAATTTTTTAATTAAAAAAATAATTAAGGAAATAAAACTCGAAAGTACTGCTCAGCTGATTCCTTAAGAGTTCACGATCGAGGTCAACGCCAAAGGCTTGTACCAACAAGCGCGCGGCTTGCTCACAGTCGGCGAGCCGCGTTTGTCGACAAGTACATTTCTATTGTATTTCCCCGTATTAAAGAAGCTGACGAACTGCCGCCGAATACCAACGCACTTTGACGGCTGCGGCCGGACCTCTCTATGAATCTAACAGACACGACACGTAGGATACGATGGGTAAAGATATTTAAATATCATCATCTTCCTGCCCTTATCCCATGTCACTTGGGTCGGCGCAACACGTCTTCTCCTTCCATACCATCCTGGCTCCGTCACGCTATCACTGACTCCCTTTTCTTTCATATCACTCCTCGCACAGTCCATCCATCTTTTTTTGGCCGTCCCCTCCCTCTCCATCCATCCAAATTTATATTCATAACTCTTTTAGTAACATGCGTTTCATCCCTCCTCATCACATGACCATAGGGCAAATGGTTTCCTTTCAACTTTTCTGTCACTGGCATACAAACATATTCGTAAAGTTTTTAGGATAAAATCCTGAGCAGACTGGGCAAATTTGTTAATTAACCGCCTGCCCAAAAAGGACGACGTATTGTTGTGTGATAGATCAAGGATTATATTTAAACCTACAAAATTTTCATCAAGTTGAAAATTTTTCTGGGGTCATCGGGGAAATGTGGTGTTCTGCTGTGCAGACCTACACGTTTTTAAGTCTATTTAAATTTTAATAAATACTTTACAATCTCACCTTCATATCTTCTGATATTTTATCGACTCATGTCTCATTTTTATATATTCTTTGTTACTTTTAACACCTGAAAAGCATACTTTTAGTTATCTCTGATTGTTTTAATATTCCATAACTTATTTATATCACTAATTTGTAAAATCTTGTAAGTTTTTATACTCTGACATGTTTATCTGAATTGACATTTGTCTCTCCAATTTATTTTTCTTAAGCCATACACATAATATACCATGGACTAGACCTTCCTTAAGCTAGTTGTACATTATAATAAGAGCAGCGTAGACTGCCACCTCTGTGAACCGTTTTTATTCGTTCTGGTCATATAATTGATATTTTGAATTTGAAATTCGGAACAGATGACACAGAACGAAAGAAAAACGGGCGTCGGTCAGTTTGGTTTTGACTGCGAAATGGGAAACATATTTTAATCCTTAAATTACAAAGTTTATTTTTATCCACTGAGCACATAAAAATGTAATGAATTCAGTTCGTGAATGAGTGTCATACATCCCTGAAGACTTCTATTAAATAACAATTTATACTCTGAAGTGAACTTTCACTGTTTTTACAATGGGACGTGCCAGACTGGCATTTGGAACTGGCATGAGCTGCTGCAGACAGGTCCTTAACGGCGCGTCGTTTTGCGCGAGCGCCCACATCTCTCCTGGTTGCCTGCCTTACTACCTACCTACCGGACGTGGTGCATGAGCCGCAGCTACAGCGCGCCCGCCAGCAGTACACGCAGGTTGCGCACGCTGAACACGAGCGCCCACAACTCAGGTAGCGCTCCTCCAGCCGCCTCATCGCACCGTATCACGCCGCCCTGGTCTGCGGTTGCCCCTTCGCCAAAGAAGACGCGGGCGGCACGTCGTGTCAAGCTGGCCCCGTCATATCAAGCCGGCCTTATTTTACCTTTTTCTTATTTTCAACTTTTCTTATTTTTTATCTTTTATTATAATAACGTAGCTTACGTTTAGCTCATCTGAGCTAAACGTAACGTTAGGTACAGTATGTGCACCGATTTCGCCGTCAATTGTGGACCGATTCTGAAAATTCCTTTTTTTGCTTAGAAGAGTATGTTGCCGAATTGGTCCTATTTAAATTAAATTAATTATACCGGAAACTTTCGCTTTTAACTCGCAAATTTTACACTCGCAAGGGAATCAAAACCTACAGGGTACTTACCGTGAACTCAGAATCTTGAAATTTGGTACGAAGCAACGTCTTATAGCACATATAAAGGAATAATTGCGAAAACCGTAAATTTTTAGTTACATCTTATAATAAAATATATTTTTAATAATTTTAAACTAACTACCCCTTTCCTCATGAACGCGTAGAGGTATTAAATTGAAATTCATATCAAATACTCATAATACCTTGAAGCTGAGGTTTGTACGGAACCCTCGGTGCGCGAGTCCGATTCGCACTTGGCCGGTTTTTTATTAAAAAGTTGTTTTTTTCTCTTTTTAGTTTTGGTAGGTACCCTATATTACCATGAAAATCATTTATAGATTTATAGTTCTCTTGACTTCTCATAACAATTCCAACAAGCCTGAACACGACTGGGATACATGATTGTTTTATTACGTAGTTCTGGTGCGTCCTATCAGGTTGTGAAGTACAGTCACAACGCCACGAAATTATAGCATATCCAACCAGTCGCACTTACGACCTTCTACTATAGACTTAATAAACCAATGAGAACGCGACATTACCGCAATGTCATATGTGCATCTGGACTGAGGGCCCATTTTTCAAATCCTTGCGTAACGAAATAAGACTTAAAGGGAAATTAGTTAAAAATAGTAAAAACTTAAAGCAATGGGTCTTAAATTTCTTAAACGTGAATTAAAACTGTTATTATTAAATTATTTGGGCCCTCAATCCAGACGCTTGCATAAACTGGCATACCCTAAATCTCAGAAAGTACTATCTCTGGGTTAATCATTTTAACTTAGGAATTTAGTTAAGAATTTCTTAAATATTTTTAGAAATTCCCAAATCTGTAGAATATGACATTACAGATTTATGGCGATATATCAAGGGCCCTCAATCCTTTAATGTCTTTACCGAGGAATCTGCAAAAAATGAATTTATCTGAAGAAATACATGAATAGGGCTGCAACATACTTTGCTTAGATACCTCTGTGAATTAGTTAAAAAGAAATAATGACACAAAAGTGAATTGTTAAAAAGTAAATGGGTATCGAATTTTACTATAACGTCTGAACTGAGAGCCCAATATTTTCGGCTTTATTGTCTAGGCTCAACCTCATAGATTAAGTCAAATTAAACTAAGTTTTTTTACTATTTTTTAACTAAAATGTAACATATCGTCCGTTCTTCTAATTCTAATACTTTAAGAGAAAATTGATTTTAAATTTTTTGTAGGCGAAAATTATGTAGGGTAGATATGATTTTGTTACTTTTTGGGACGGAAAATCATATCATATGTCATCGTTTCTATGGACAGTATATGCAGCACCACAGACGTTGCAATACGCAAATCAATCAAATTCATTTCGATGAATAAAACACAATCGATATAAATTTATGAAAACTATTTACTTCACTTATATTATGTAATCTAAAAATAGTCTGATATCGTAACATCAATTTAATTACAAACAATTTGTTACTATTATGTTATATATATGGAAAGGATACATTTCTTAATGTCTAGTTCAGTAATTTGGTGGCAAGAGAAAGAAGTATTTGCTGGCGAAGGAAGATTAAAGAGATCGTTGAGAGTGGAAGATTTAACATGGTCATCGAGGGTAATGGGGCCTTAGAAAAGTGTGCATTAAGGCTCATTTTTATCAGAAGAACTCTTGCTAGAGGCTTAACCAATACTAACAGTCTTTAAAAATTGCCATACTTGTGTTGGGTTGAAGTTTTTAATTGAGTTGGAATGACCACATTCCAACTCAAAGCCTTTTCGCATTCCTACACAGATGACTGCAGCGATTTCGCATCCTTTTATAAAGGTCCCAGTTTTCCCTAGTCAGTCACTTTCTGTACAGGCACTTGGCTTTGTTCGCTTAGCCATCTGGTTTTTTATTGCTGGATATAGCCATGGTGCAGGAAGGTGTTTGACCCTCACCTTTTTTAAGGGCGCGTGTACCTCATATAAATCCAACATTGTCTTGCTGAATATTTACACCATAGTGTCCATATACTCCCAGGCGTATACAGGAGACCCGTCAATACCACCCGCATCAGCTCTCAAACGCTCCAAATCAATGTTTTTAAAAGAACAAAGAGAAAGAAATTTGGCCTTGCGTTTAGGAGGTCGAATATTGTAGGAAAGATAAATGAGGTCATGGTAGGAAAACGGAGAAGGTAGCTGTCCATGTGTGCCTACTTAGTTAGGGTCGGAAATTAGAATGAGATCTTATAGAGAAGGAGAAGAGTGAGGAGCCATGTGAGTAGCATCTAGCGGTAGTAAGTGCATATTAATAGAAGAGACAAGAAATTGGGACTAGACTATATTAGACTCCTAAAAGTAACTTATACTTCATAAAAGATAGCTTGATGTCTGCGACGTATGTCAAACTGACATATACGTTATTGTTAGCCTGTCACAAGCGCTATTGTTACTGAATTGATACTGACAGCTGTCGCAAAGATCAATCTATCTTTTTAACCGACTTACCAAAAAGGAGGAAGTTCTATGTTCGACTTCATGTATGTTTTTTTTTTTATATATATTCACCGATATCTCCGTCAATTGTGGACTGATTTTGAAAATTCTTTTTTTATATGAAAGACTATGTTTCGAAATTGGTGCAATTTTAATTTGGTGAAGATTTAATGAAGAACTTCCAAGATATACAACAGAACTCTTCAATAACTAACGTGAAATCTCTCGGGATTGCTGCAATCGCATGTCTGTTTATAGTATATACCATTTCATAACATAACATCACGCCAGTACGCTCTTGAGGGGTACGCAATTCTCTCATTTCACCCTTTACGTTCAAATTTCATGATATTCGGCTAATCTATTCTGGCGTTAAGGTAACTTACTAAATAACTTGCCTATTAGGTAGGTACAACTAAAAAAAAACTATTTTACAAAAAAAATCTACCGACTTCCAAATAAAACACTACAAAGTGAAAAATAACTTTCTTTTTCGAAGTCGGTGTCTTTGGTAAGTACCTATTTTTTCGTTGTGGACACCGACTTTGAAAAAGAAAGTTATATTTCATTGATCAGTGGTAAATTGATGATAAAACTTGGAAGAGTATTACCATCGTTATAGTTACAGATTGTGCGTGTACATCAAAATACGTGCCTAGTGTAATAAAAAAAATAAACTTTTACATTATTCTCCATTACATAATGCGATTAGTTACTTTGCTACGGTACATTACCAAGAATGACGTTCATTTGTTTTATCCTCGCCCAAAAAGGACCCATGCAATAATAGCTTTGCCTGACAATTGCACTGTGTTCCCTTCAAAATATTGCACCACAAAAAACACAGTCGCTTCCGGCAGTTCAAACCATAAATATTTACTTTAGTCGCTTAAAAAATAGCTTATATGAGGATATATACTGATCAGTCCAAAAAAGTAACAAAATCATGTGTACCCTACAAAACTTTCTCCTATAAAAAAATTAAAATCAATTTTCTCTTAATGTATTGCATTTAGAAGAACGGACGATATGTGACATTTTAGTTAAAAAATAGTAAAAAAAACTTAGTTTAATTTGACTTAATCTATGAAGTTGAGCCTAGTCAATAAAGCCGAAAATATTGGGCTCTCAGTTCAGACGTTTAAGTGAAATTCGATTCTCATTTACTTTTTAACAATTCACTTTTGTGTCATTATTTCTTTTTAACTAATTCACAGAGGTATCTAAGCAAAGTTTATTACAGTCCTATTCATGTATTTCTTCAGATAAATTCATGTTTTGCAGATTCCTCGGTAAAGACATTAAAGGATTGAGGGCCCTTGATATATCGCCATAAATCTGTAATGTCATATTCTACAGATTTGGGAATTTCTTAAAATATTTAAGAAATTCTTAACTAAATTCCTAAGTTAAAATGATTAACCCAGAGATAGTACTTTCTGAGATTTAGGGTATGCCAGTTTATGCAAGCGTCTGGATTGAGGGCCCAAGTAATTTCATCATAACAGTTTTAATTTACGTTTAAGAAATTTTAGGCCCATTGCTTTAAGTTTTTACTATTTTTAACTAATTTCCCTTTAAGTCTTATTTCGTTACGCAAGGATTTGAAAAATGGGCCCTCAGTCCAGATGCACGTCAATGTCATACTATTTATTAAAATAACAAAATTTGTGGGTGGTAGTGTTTCAAATCCATCCTCATCTGTAGATATTATAATATAAAACAAACGTTTACCTAAACTTTATAAAATTGTGGGTAGATTTCAAATACAATACCCACACGTTTTGTCGCCAACATCGATCGCACTTATTCTCGTATATTGCTCATTCATCAAGAATCAAAAATAGCGCGGTAGCTAATCTTTTACTTTTGAGTAAGTTTGATAAGAATGACATGTTTAATTTCAATGCCAAACATAAGTGTCCATCTGGCCTAGCGGTTAACACTGCTAGATAAACCACAAGAAACCAGTGTAGCCCTGGTTCAATTCCCGTAACATATAAAAAACTATGATTTAATTATTCTTCATTTATTTTTCTATAAACATTTTATACATTTTTAAGTATTATTTTTAACTTTAAAAATAAGCAAATTATTACTATAATAATTAAATACAATTTGTGAATTTGAATATATTTTTCTTAATTTAAATATTTTAAATCATAAAACTCTTTTTCTAATAATTATAGAATACATCTAGCGGCCGGATTCAGTTGTAAGAAAGATTTACGTAAGTATTTAGCGAATTGAGTCTTGAACAAATGTTTTGAATTTGAATGAGGCACAGACAATATAACACTACAGTAAATGTGGGTACCCTTTTAACATTTATATCAAAATTGTTCTTATCTTCGGTATAATTATAAAAACTGAGGGTATATTTGAAAAAATACGAATAGCTTGTTAGTTTGACGTGGTTACAATAGTTAGTGAATTTTGATACGAGCGTTTGAGTTGTGTTTGTTTTTTGAATACCGAAATACAAGCAAAAATAACGTGTAAAACCAGAGCAAATAATAATTATGTAGCCTTGAAGTGAATGGGCTAAATATATATCAAATTTTTGATGAAACTGGATGATGTGTTTTATATATTTTTTAATATATTTGGACGTAGTTACACGATAAGGATCCACATTAAGCTA
Organism: Orthosia gracilis; assembly: GCA_947562075.1. Classification (NCBI taxonomy): domain Eukaryota; kingdom Metazoa; phylum Arthropoda; class Insecta; order Lepidoptera; family Noctuidae; genus Orthosia; species Orthosia gracilis. Next base: position 11,269,560 of record OX387267.1, read on the forward strand.
GTTTTGAGATATTGAATTTTAAAGTTTGCATCGGAATTCTTCTATGATGCAGTGCTGTAAATTTGTTGGTTTTATTGAAATTATAAGGAAAACTATTTATATTTTAACTTTAAATCAAATTTACTAAGTTTAATTTGATATTTCAAATATTATTCAAGAAAATATGGGTTTGGATCCTTTTTGATAAATTGTATTCTCAATAAAACCAGCATAAAATGATGTTTCGCAATAACGAACCACGTCATGAACTGTTAACTAAATCTTGAAAAATAAATAAAACTACTAATAATTCACTAAAAAAGTTTTATTCATATAACCGCACACATCTTTTCTTATCAATATAAAAAAAAAGATAAAAAATGAGATTCATTGCATAATCATTATTCTAATATGCTTATTCTGCCTGACTTTCATATTCAATATGAAAATCAGGCTGACCACTGAATCCTTCGAGGTCATCCTCTATATTTTCATCCCCCTGTAGAGACTTGTAAAAGTCTAAACAATCTTTTGGAATTAAATGGAACATTGACCTCAGATCGTCTAGTTTAGGTTGAGCAATTTTTTTGCCTATAGGCCACAAAATGGTAAAGTCCCTTTCAGAAAAATCACAAGATTTTCCTTTCATTTTTTTTTGTATATTAAGTTCACAATACTGGTCTTCATTTATTTCACTTTTCATGAAAATAATATATTTCGCCTCTTTTTTTAATATAATCTGATCGTTTACGTGATTTAATATGTATCGGTTTTTGAAGTAACAATAATTATCAGAAAGGATCCAAGTGAATTGGATCTCTTTTAAGATTACTTATTTAATACTATTACCAATAAATATTGTTTCTCACTAATGATCCATGAGGATTGGATTTTTTCAGTAGATTCATAATAAACGCCCGCCATACATGTGGCCAGTCCACATGTATGGCGGGCGTTTATTATGAATCTACTGATAAAATCCAATCCTCATGGATCATTACCTCGTGTTTATGACAATGTCATGTGTTCGTATTTCACTGGGATCTTTTTGCTGACCGAAAATATCGACCTTTACGGTCTCTTTGGTATAGTTAACTCAATTTTGGTAGTTTTGTGGATTAGATCCTTATCGTGTAACTACGTCCATTTAATTTAGAACATGAAGATGAATAATTTAATAGTTAAGATAATGTAATAATCTATTAAATAAATTGCATGATTTATCTTGTCAAGTAGGTAAGCAAATTTACCACTTATTTCAAGTGTGTAATAATAAATTTTCTTTATTTTTTACAGAATAACCATGGGTCGTCAAATAAAGAGATTTGAGAAAGAAGGAAGTGTCCAGAAGTGTAAGAAGTGGAAGGTCACCGCTTATAATATATGCATTGGTTTCGTTTCAAACTAAAACGTTTTGCTAGTAATTTTGTAGATACGTCATTGCGCACTTCTTGGCGAAAGATTTCATAAATACAAAAATAAAGAGATAAAAAAAATTTTATTGAGTACCTCCTCCTTTTTGGGAAGTCGGTTAAAAGGGAACGTTTATGTTTTGATCGGCAATACTTAGATTTCAACTGGGGGACTACAGCAGAAAAAGAAAGAAAACGAAGACTTCATTTATGGCGGAAAGATAATAACTTGTCTGAAAACAATATTATTCCTACAACAGAATCAGGTAGAAGTGTGAATGAAATGTGCGGGTAGACAAGTTCAAGGAACTTACGTTAAAGTTATCAACGATATAATGTTAAACACTGTGCGAAATAATATTTAAGCTATAATAATCTATTTAATATTAATTAATCAATAATTATGTAAGAAATATTTTACAAAACAATTAAATTTTGTATTAAAATAGGTATTCAATTGGAATGTATTTTATGTAAAAAATATTGTATCCTACTATTTAAATCAATGGTTATAGAATTTTTAAACAAAAGCAAAATTTTAATATTGTGTTGAGGTCAAGCTTCAATCCTATTTTCCTTGTGAAAATTAATAATTAAGCTAGAAACACAATAAAAGATACTCAATAATATAGTGAAAAATAAATTTATAATAAAAAAATAGCTATCATGACAGGCATATTTTATGTAAAAATCAATTTAGCTTAGCATTTAAACCAATGGTATAAATAATATTTATACCATTCCTCCTCTAAAAAGACTATTTTATTCACTGAAAACAGTGAATAAAAAGCACTTTTAATCACTGTTTTGGTGTTTGAATTTAGAACACACCAATATATATTTGACCTCCATCTCAATGCAATACAACCTATTTGCGCATAAATTACTCGATACAAAATTCTTGTGCAAAGAATATTCGAATTTCAAACTCCTTCGTCGATTTATTTTTGAGTTTGTTTATATTTAGGATTTTGATAATGATTTTGATTTTGGTCTAAAATGTTTAGTGAATACTTATTTGGATTGTAATTCTATTAAATGTGTTAATTGACATTAAGAAATTAATTGCATTGGTATTTCATTAATTATAATAATTATGTAACGTATGTACGGAGGTGGTCACCGGCCCCTGAAACACAGGTGCTGTTACCTAGCTCAGCTTCAATTTACAAAAAGTGTGAATCCCTGAGGTTTCTCATTTTTTGTAAATTTTTAAGGTAATAAACCTTTTATTTATTTATTATTATTCCTTGTGCTATTGGCTTAAATCCTTCTTTTTCTCGTAGTCATGGTATAAAATATAGTATGCAACTCTTGAATAAAACGGATTTATATCGAGGGCCATGAATCACTCACGACGCTCAGGATTCTAACACTTGAATCACTCGCTATGCTCGTGATTCAATCTACATGAATCACTCCCTACGGTCGTGATTCAGTTGTTAGAAACCTTCTCTTGTTCGTGATTCATCTATGGCCCTCGCTTTAAAACCGTCCTTTATTCACTAGTTGCATAATATACTATATTAGGTATTAATAAACGATACTTAAAAAGTTTTAATTTGTATTTCATACCTATCTATAGGTTGCATCATTATCGCGCAAACTTTTTGCATTGTTTCTTCCATACAATGAGTGTAGGATACACAAAAAATAACAAAAAGTAATTTGGGCTGCCGTGATTTGAACCCATGCCACCAGCTTTAAAGCAGCACAGCCTCACAACTCAGCTTCGACTAGTACAATGACAGTGACGAATTTTAGGACTACATTTGAACAGGCTCGTATACGCCGTTCGCGTGCGGGCGATTATGAACATTGAGGGGCGATTGCAATTTTGACCCTTGACTTTACCTTCCAGGTTCATCACCAGATCAGTTCGATGGTTACATTTTCATTAGAACTATTTATTTAAAATTGCTTCAGCACATACATTTATATATTCGAGATATCTTATACCCAAAACATACTTATCGTTGAGAAGTTCCAGTGGCCATCTGGGGTCTTCTTCATCAGTTTCACTTCACCAAAATAATGATACTCTCTGAATGCATGTACTTATATACCTATAAAATTTGAGGATCCCTTGATTTCTTCAGGATCCTATCATCAGATTCTGACGTGAATTTTTCTGGTTGGTGTCAAATACACCCCGTATTTAATTTTATTTTGTCAATAAATAAATAAGTATGATCATGTTTCAGGCTTTCGCAAAATGCTCAAGTGGCTCCGTATTCGACTTCACAGGAACTCTCGGATTTTGTGTCTGCTATTTAACATCCTTCACATCCCTAAAACGCCTTCCGACCTCCGCGAACGCTTCACCTACTCCCATCCTTCCGATGAACTTTGCAGGTCGCATCTTAAGCATCTCCTTGAAACACCTACCCACACTACCGACTTTTACTCCCACTCCTTTACAGTGCGGTGCGGTTGTGGAACTCGTTACCGCTTTATATTAGGGACTGCCAAACTCTTGCAGTTTTGAAAAAGAGAGTGAAAGAGCATTTATCTTTCCATTCCGTCTTAGTTGCATATAATTATGTATTATTATTTAAGTATTTATGATATTAATTAGTATTTATTATTGTATTAATATGCATAATAAATAAGAGATTTTTTTTTTTTTTAAATATATTTTATAGGCTCGCGCTTGACCACTATCTCACCTGTTGGTAAGCGATGATGTGGTCGACGGTAGGACACGCTTGCCTAGAAATAACCTGTTCACTCTTGACTAAAAGACTCCTCACCAGGATTCAGACGTGAAGATTCCGCAAAAAGAGAGGCTAATAAATTTACCTTCTCCTCAGTGGAGTGGGCCAGCGACCCGTCGGGTTTCAGCATTGGTGGTAGTGAGGGACGGCAGAGGTTCGACTTGACCGACTTCGCCAGGGAACAAAACGCTTACTACCTGCTGGGTAAGAAGCAAGTTTGGTCCCTATTCGGCCAATGTGGTCGAACCGAGCCTCTCTCAATTTCATCTTGCAGGACTTGGCAGCCCTGTTGAAGACCTTCTTCTTCTGACCCACGTCACTCGATTTGCGCGATCGAGCGTTGACCCAAGCCAGGTACGCCTCATGTTTAAGCGCGTCGGCGCGATAACAAACCATGGCCGGCCAACACTAGACATTGCTACGTCAGAGAACGGAATGTAGTACTCCATTCCCTGACGCAGCACATCCGTCACGGCGTCCGCGCACTACGAAGGATCAGCCGAAGAAAAGCAAGTAGGCTGCCAAGGATAGCTTGCGAAGAAAGATCGCATGCTATCCCAATCTGCTGACCTGTACCGTCATACTCGCCGGGTGCCTCTTGGGCTGGGATCGGGCGGGGAGTAGACGGACACAGACTTCACCAGACAATGGTCGGAACTACCCAAAGGTGAAGTTATAGACACAGAATATCGGTCTGGATCTGTTGTCAGCAGAAGGTCCAAGCAATTGGCCGTGTGAGAATCAACATTCGGCACCCTCGTTGCCCCCTGGACCAGCTGGGTAAGGTTTAACGCAAGCGAAAGCTTACGTATCTCTCGTCCAGCATGGTCAGTGCACTGGTATGGGAAGAGCCACTCCTGATGGTGGGCATTAAAGTCCCCAAGTAACAAACGAAAGCTAATGTCGTCGAGGGCGTACATACAAACACCCGCGGTTTAAAATTGTGCTCCAGGGGTAAACCCTGGGTAAGATAAATACAACACGTCTGACGGACTCGCTATCTGCGTCTCCGTAAGGAAGAAGGTTTGAGTGAGATTTGAGTGCAGACCTCTAATGTTGGTGAGGTGTACTTTGTGGGAGAGGGGGTGCAGCCAATGTTTAAATCTAGTATTCCTTTTCCCTGGCATTATTATTTTATAAGATTGAATGGAGGAGAGGAGTTGGAAGTGAGACGAGGTTGTACGTTGCTAACTTTCACACAAACACACTGAAATGACAGCATCATTGGGGCACTAGTCCGGAGATCCCCCCGGCATGTCTATCGGGTCCTTCCCATCTGGTCGTCAACCAGCACGATGGTGCATTCCGGGATTTTTCGACAGTTGGCGGGGCAGCTTTTCATATGTGGCTGGCACACTACTTGGGCCCCCAACTACCTGCGGTCGGCCAGCGGCGCACCGTGCCTCGGATCCCGCTACCCTCCGCGACTAGTGTCCCGATACGCCTATAACAGCGCGTGTCAGGCTGGTCTGCCTGCAATGGGACAGCTATCTCGACCCAACTCCTCTAGTTAGCTACACCGAGCATCGTAACCGGAACACGGCTAGGCCGCTTGGCGGTATGTCTTTGCCCGATGGGTGGTCAAAAGGTAGGGTTCGGCCTTCGGCCGAAACCTACCACTAGTTAAGAGTCACCTATTTTCTGTTCCTTCTTCTTGTCTATTTATTATGTGTGTTCATTAATGGTTAAATAAATAAATAAAATCAATAAACTCCTGATCACTATCATAACATGTTTAAATAAACTTAACAACATACCAGTTTGATTTTCATCATCTTGACCCTCACATACATCTGGTAATTCTTCTTTGATAACATCGCTTTCTGTTTGACATTCATCTGATATGCTGATGTGCTCTGTTAGACTTATAGTATACCCATTGAACTCTAAATGGTCTTGGTTTAGTTGAAGTTTTGGCTGTAAAGGATTGTTAACAGTGTTAATTTAAATACGCTCATGATCTTGGTGACTACTAGCACGAACTTTGATCGAAGCTGTAGACAGACAATAGACCCATCATGACCAGAGTGATGTTACTTGGGTAAATCCAGTACTCCCTAAACAGTCGCTGGCGCTACCGACCTCGCCACATCCCCTCCCTCGACCTCGACCATTACACGAGCTATTTTGGAGTGTGTCACATTGGCTACGCGGATGATATAACAATAATAATAAATGGGACCCACGAAAACACTATGCAATCTCATGCGTCAAGCCCTAAAAATAGTAGAGGAATGGTGCAGCGAGCAGAAACTCTCAGTGAACCCTACAAAAACTGAACTAATTCTCTTCACAAAAAGAGAAAACCAGGGACAATGCAACTACCAAGATTCTTTGGAACAACGCCCAAAGGTTTACATTCAACCGAAACCAAGTACCTGGGAATTTATTTGGACATACAAATGAATTGGGCGAAACACATGAACTATATCACCACAACAGCCAGTATATCCCTGTGGCAGTGCAAGAGACTGCTGGGCAGGAACTGGGGGACTGATCCCCCTGGGCCACCAGACCAACGAGCCGTACGTAATGATTGGTCGGATGACTGTGGTGGGGCTGACCCCATGGTCACCCACTGGCTATACACCACAGTCATCCGACCAATCATTACGTACGGTCCGTTGGTCTGGTGGCCCAGGACAGACCTCAGCACAGCTCAAAGAGATCTCGAAAAACAGCAGCGGTTTGCTTGCGTTGCAATCACTAGCAGTATGAGAACCACACCCATGGCCGCTCTACAGGCAATGCTAGGATTGCCACCTCTGCATCTTATCGTGCGGGAGGGGGCAGCCCTGGCCGCTTTTAGACTCCATCTATCAGGTACCCTAAATAAAGACTCCAGAGTTAAGCACACACGCATAAAGGAAGACGCGATCAAGCGAAGACCGATGTTAGCATCGCCATGCGACAAAGCCCCAAAAACACACCATTTTCATAGGCACTACAACATAGTACTTACAGAAGAACGATGTGACTACTCAGACCCGTAAGAGATGAGAGTATACACCGACGGATCGAAGACGGACTCCGCACTATGGAAAATAAAGGTCTGTTTCAGATTAAAAATCAATAACTTTTTTATTTCTGAATATTATGTTCTAAAATTTTGCACAGATATAGAATAGTGTATATGGCTTCAAATCTAATATAATTTATTATGATTGAATGTAAAACCTTACATTAAAAAATAAAACAAATTCAAAATTATAAAAAATGTCCAATATTTATTTTTTAACAATGTATACTATTATTTTAATGTTTACGAAAACCTAATTTCATATAGTACATCAAAATACATATCAATTAAAATAATAATATTTTTTTTTTTTAATATTTATGATTAAAATCGGTTTTAATCGTAATATTTCATAAAAATGTTTTTTATGATTAATTAATCATAAAAAATATTAATCTTTACTAAAAATATTTAGCAAAAAATTAAAAAAATTTATAATTAACATACCTAATAAGGTATGTTAATTAACATACCTAATAAGGTATGTTAATTATACTTGATGAACTTCGGGATCTGAAATTAATTCGTTTACTTTCAAAAGATCTAAGGTGTCTTCGTCAAGTTCCTTCACGGTTTTTAGTATACGGTTTTCTAATGCTGGTTATGTATGGATCTGAAGTATAAAGAAGAGTATGAAATACATCCTCGTTTGTAGCGGATCTTGAGCATTTTCTAGCATGATGTAGACGAAATTTTTTATAATCCTTATTACGAGATTCTTGTGCATCTTCTGAAAGTTGACCAATAGGAAGTACTGCAAAATGCTTTATGACACTTTCTCCATTTATCAAAATTTTGTGAACGGAAGAAGGCATGTAGTACCATTCATAATTGCTCACATAGATTCTGGCAGTCTCCATAGCATAACTGCCAAATTTTTCAGCATTTATCATTATACCCGATGAAAGAGCTTGCAGAATTATGTAAAGTCGTTTAATTAAATTTATATCCACTCCTGTAATTTCAGCAGAGCAGCTTGCATTGTGAAAAATCTTCTGGCAGTATTACCGTCATTAGAATTACCACTTACTCGTACTTGTCTTGGTTTATCGATGATCAATCCTAGCTCTTCACGGAAACGCCTTTGTACCAGGGTTTTCTTCTCTTGCTTTAGTCGTTTCTTTTCTTCACTTGTGGCTGACCAAGTTTGGAAAGACAGATTATAGGAAATATGTAAAATCATTTCCATACAACGAATCCAGGCGTGCAAAGTAGACAGTCCGTATTGATAAGAATCTTCATTTTCAGGCCTAGCAGTAACTTTAGTCAAATCGTTCATTTGGCGTGGAGTATCTCCACATATTGTACATGTGGAACCCGAAGACGTATCTGTTAATACCTGAGCTACTTTGCCATCTATCATTGTAAGAAATAGATCATGCTTCACTTGCACTCCTTCACCTTCTTTGTTAATTAACGATGGACGCAAAGAATTTATAATAGATAATAGAAAACTAAAGCTGTTGTGGACGAAATAAAAGGTCAAATTTTATTTCGTCCACAACAGCTTTAGTTTTCTCGGGAGTTTCTTTGCAAAATTCTATTACTATAGGCCGGCAAAAACGAACAGATGAAGGTACCGGATTTTGCCAAACAACATCACCTGTAAGCTCGTTAATTAACTTAATAGGCACCAAAGAAGTGATAAATAAATTTGCATCAGAAATTAGTTCAGAATCTTCTGGCAGTTTCTGTTTGTACTGACTTTGACCAGATGAGCCATCACAGCCCCATTTGCTATATAGAAGTAAGTTATTCAATCCATTTTTATACACTGAATCTATTTTCAATATCCTAGCTGCAGTGTGATCTAATAAATCTTGAAGTCTTACTATTTTTGCACTTGTATCTGTAATTTCTATAGCTGAAGATGGTGGATAGCAAGTAATTTTAGCTTCTTGCACTTTGAAATATGGTGGAAACACAAAACATTTTCGTTCATTCGTTACATTTCTCAAGTACAAGTATTGTGCTTTTGTTAAATCCAAGTCAATAAACACGCTCAATGCTTCTTCATCCGTTAAAATTTTTGTCTGCCTTGCATCTTCTATGAGACTCGAGAATAAGGTCTTATTTTCACTGTCAGCAAACCTTAATGTTTCCACAAGATTAGCTTCTGTTCTTTCTCCTATTGAACGTAACCCTTGAAGATATGCATTATAGACGTGTTCAAATCCATATTCATTAAGTAACATTAGATTTTTTCTTCTCTTACTGGATTCTGACAAGTCTGGATAAGATACGCACGGTCTCCCACGTTTTCCAGAAGAAGTAGATGGTGTGGAGACGGTTGTAACGTCTTCAGAGTTCGGCAAATTACTGAATATTCTGATTCCAACCAGTTACTGTTTTTCGTTAAAAATAAATCCTTTTTCCGTGAAGCTTCTGTCCATCGTTTATTAAAAGTGGGAATAATATGTCTTTGAAAATCACTGAGGATGAAACATAAGTTGTCTTCAGATACATGATAATTTTCTTTTAAAACGGTTGATAATGCCTCCAACGATTTTCCTCCTTCGATATACGAAAGTATTATTTCACGTTTAGAACACTTGAAAGTAGACATTTTGAAGAGTTAACAAAACACGTAATTATATTGTATTGGTAACAATTACACTTCTTCTTCTTCTAATTCACCACTATTCTATTATTTAAAATGAAATGAAACCACTGTTTATATACTATATGAAATATGAGGGTAGTGTGCATCTTGTTGATTAATATTTTCACACGCAATATGAGTGCAAAAAAGATAAGACATCCTAATATCAATGATAAATTACAAAACTTACCGCAAACTATTGATGTAAACAGGAACATTTTAAACCGCAATAGATAGCGAGCGGTTTTCTGTTTCCTGACTTTTATCACATTTTTACAAATTACTCCGAAAATCGCAAATATTCGCAACTTTTTTTTATTTGATCATGTTTATGGATAGCTAGGCTACAAATCAACATTAAATGTAAAGCACGGGTAAACATGGGTAACTGTCAAAAGTCTCGATGAACTTTAAATAAACTTTTTTTTTACCATTATTTATTTTGCAATTATTTTAAGGTAAACGTTAATATAATATTAAATACATAATAGGTGTTACATATTCTTCAAAAGACGAGGTTTCCAGAAATATATAATACATTATACCTTTTCCTGTAATGTATAACGATAAAATCAATTTGAAAGTGATGAAGTGAACGGGCTTAACATGGACGTCCGTCAAAACTATAAAGTTTGTAGAGTTGTAAAAAAAACATTTCAAATAATATGTATAATTTTTTGATATTATATTCTAGTTTGGTCCTTAAACTATTGAGTAAAATAAATAAAGTATGCCAGTAGCGACATTGACAAAACCCATTTTTAATCAGCAGTTGTTCTACGATTTTCCATAGTGCTACGGGAGACGGAGTCTTCTCACACGACTTAAATATAAATATATCCAGACCGCTAGGACCGTTCAACACCGTCTATCCGGCGGAGTGTATGGGCATCATACTAGCGGTCCACGCCCTAGAAGCCAGGAGGGTTACGGACACGCATATACGTATACTCTCCGACAACGCCGCAGTCCTCCAATCCTTACGAAAAAAATATATTACATCGAAATTAATACTAGAATGCCACAAAGCATTAGACCAAATAACCGTATCTAGCCGTAACACGGTGACACTGCTATGGATAAAGGGAAACAGCGGATCGTTGAGGAACGACGCGGCAGACGAACTTGTGAGACGCGGATCCAGCACGGCGGTCTATGGACCCGAGCCTGTTGTACCATCCCCTTCAACCAAATACGCAGGTGGATACAGGAATTCACCCAGCCACAAGCAGAAAACTGGTGGACCTCGGCACAGGGCTATAGGCAGTCCAAAGAAGCTCTGCCATCTTTGGACACTAGGCTTACCAGACGTCTGCTACGCCTGGACAGGAATGGCTTGCGCCTGGTGTCGGGGATCATCATGGGACACTGCTTACTTAACAAATACTTCCACACAATAGGCATAACGGACAGTCCTCTATGCAGGGCATGCATGGAGACTGAGGAAACCGTTGCGCACGTTCTCTCTGAATGCACAGGGGTCACCCAGATAAGAACACAAAACCTCGGGTCACCCAGATCTTACACAGATGTTCTAAGAAAACCAGGAGCCCTAATTAGCTTCTGGAGGGATGAGCTGGTTGGAATAACCACCAAACGGCCGCCATGGCCCACGCACATGGTCCACCTGAATGACTAAGTGCATAGTATGTCACCATATTATTGCAAACACCCGTCGTAAGGACATTGATCCTAATTGGCCTGGTCAGAAATCGCCATCTTGATATACCTTCAAAACTTTTCCCCTCAATGTTACTGACATACAAGTGTTGAAGACACATATACAAACAAAATAGTTTGAAGAAACGTGTCTCAAAGGAATGCATCAACAAGGTATTTTGAGTTAAAGTTCTTATACCAAAGATATTGGGCACAAAATTGCCAGAAATTGTGTGTCTAGAAAGAATGATCAGTTTTCTTCTTCTCAAGAATAAATAAAAAAAAAAATAAAAAAAATCTAGAGAGACTATGAACTGTGAATAAATTGTAAAGAGAACATATTTATTAACAATAAAAAGAAAGAATTTGATAATCTAAAATATTCTAAATTAGCAATCTGTGCTGTGTAGGAAAATGTGAACGACACAGACAGATAAATTAAATAGATCTTAGGTTAAAACATGTTTACAGTATATTAATTAGTAACTCTATTTTCTGACTAAAGTTTCACCTTCAGCCCCCTGGGAAGCCTAGAAAAAAACAGTTCTCGGATGTGTAACGTCATGACGGGAATAAGTTGAGTAACCAGTATTAGTGTTACTGGATTAATTCAATATACAGTCAAATTAAAAATAACATTATTTTATTCACTTTTAGTCAATCTTTAGGGTTATAAAACTTTCTGCAATGGCATTTGTCGGTTACAGCTTCGGTCAAAAATCAACCTTCAGTAAGTAACTAATTATGATATGGTAACACTTGTATGCTCAAGATCCCTTCAACCAGTCATTCCTTACCTCATAGTCCTCATTCAAAATCCGAGCAAACCGCTTCTCAGCTTCAAGACATTTTCTCTGCAATCGGCAGCATTGCTTCAGTTTAGTGCAACAGAAGAAACAAGCGAGCATTGGTCTACTGTCTTCAGTAACTAACTGAAATATAATTAAAAAAAAATTGTTTATTTATGAATAAATACTTCCAAACCCATAAATGTATTGTATGTCAAAAAGTTCTGGAGCGGTAGCGATGCTCATTTTAGGCATTTGTTTCATCTGCTCAATATTGTTAAGAATTATAAAAATAATTACATTATTTACTTACTGGAATATCAGTCAGCTTCTCATAAATTTCCTGCATGTTCTTGTTGGCAACCACAAACATGCGAACATTCTTGACTAAACATATCCTACACATTGACAATTTTTCCGTCTTCATATTCTATACACTGCCGATTTATTTTGTTATCTACTAATAAAAGCCTCCTAAAGAATAAGCTTGGTAAATATCGTGTGTGTTTAGATATGGATACCTACGACATCTGTGCAGGTTGTTGATAGGAATTAATCATATTTACAGAAAATTAAATGGTTTTCCTTGTATTTGTTTAGCAAATATTATTATTATAGAATATTTGCTCAGCAAATAATTACACGTTCAACAAAAACAATCAACAAACAAAACACGACCAAAGTAAGGATGGCGATCTGAAATCGATTAATTGAAGAATCGATTTTCGGGCCCAATAAAGCCGATTTTTTTAATTATATCTTAGCACTGAATCGATGCAGTGAATTCATAATATTATAGCCTAGAAAATTGACATCCGATTTCTTTTTGCTTTGATGAATCACGTTCACTTCGTTCTCGACAGCGATTAGGTATTTGACTATCATGGATCACCTGTAACTTGTGAGCGCCATGTTTCGAAAAGCTTAGTTAGACATTAAGCAATGGGAACTGTACGCTCTATATTTTCTTATTTTTTTAATGTTACAAATAAATTTAGGAAAAAATGTCTTCCATGGTACTTTTGGTAGTTATTGGTTGTAAAAACAATTGTAATTATTGAATTCTCTGAACTAAAGTATATATTATCTTGATTTAATGTTAAATAATCAGTTATTATGGTGTTTTCTTATTTGCCCTAAAATGGATTTATATTAACATTGTAAATGAAAACTCGAGAAAACTATATTTTCAATTTTGGACCTCGAATTCTTTGTGAATTGATTCATCAGATTGCAATTCGAATGGATTTAGAAATCGATTTATACAAAGCATTGAACAAGACAATACAATCACTGATAATACAATAGACGTCACTGTCACTTTTTTTGGAATTTAATGACCTGACTACTAAGGCTTTTAAGTCAAGTCTTTAATTTTGATACAGTCACTTTAAACAAAAAAAATAGTTTTGCATTATAATTCTTAAATAAGACATTCCAATGTTTTTGGGGTAACTTAACCCAAGCTTTTATGTAAACAATAATTATTTAGCTTGCCGGCGAGGTGTCATGGCTCGTCCGTGGCTGTGGTTCACTGATGGCTCGCTCCAGGTCCGAATTATCAGGTCTGTAGGTAACGGCAAGAACGGGCGATGTGTGTCGTGGGAAGTTGCCACCTCATTTAGAGTCTCTTGGTGCATCTTCACCTGTTCAATCCTGGCTTTCAATGTCTTCATCATCACTTCATGATGCTCAGCTTCAAAAGTATAGTTGTTGTCTGCTATGAAGATGTGATAATACCAGTAGCACTTAATCGTTTCGATAATGTGCCAGATGGACAGAAAATGCGAGTCAAGCATTGTTTACAATAGGTGTAGAGCCACGCGCCATCATTGTGTAACCGTATCCACTTGTCGCTGCAACTTGCTACAGTCGTGTGGCACGCTGATAAGTTCTTATTGTTTACTATAATGTGTGCCTCACACAACGTCGCGGCCTACTTTATGTCATAAACCGGTAAACTTAGTGCACATAGTAACTCGTGTTTTTTCAGTTGTACACATGTGCTTAGGTCGGCGTATGTTAGAGGCATCACGACATCCTTCTTGAGGTTTATTGCCAATATTCAGATGTTGGCATAATATGCTTCTCTTTCTGTCCTTGTATGGAAGGAATAGGTATGACTCGGCTTAGCTCGTACTGTTCGATGTTCACCAAAGGTACCTAGCTTGACTTCAAATAGGAAGATGTCTCCCGTCAGCTTGACGTATACTCGAGACAATTTATACATCTGTCGAATGCACTGATAGATGTTTGTACAGGGTAGCGTCAGGTCACTAGGTAATTGTCCAGATATTATTTTTAAATGTTCTTGTAACTGACCTGGCTTCAGTAAATGTGCATCGACGCGTCCGTCCTTTACATCAGTCACTAAGTCGAGCAGTAATTGTTGAACTCTCCTTATGTTGGAGATTATTAAATTAGCGGCTAATGCAGACGACGATCATATTAAGTGCATTGCTACGTTCCAAGTGTATACGCTCCTTTGTTTCTTGGAAGCGTTTGTTTATTAGCGTAAATTGCTTGTTCATGATGTCCTCGTTTCTCATCAAAATATTGTACTCGCCTGCCACAATCGATGTTTGTTCTTTATTTATTTAAATACACTTTATTGTACACCATAATATACAAGAAAGAAATAAACTTAATACTAAAACATACAATGGGCGGCATTATCGCATTGAGCGATCTCTTCCAGGCAACCTGGAATGGACAGAGATTACCTGGACATGACATGGGGTTGTCAGTGGTGCGACAATTCTAACAATGAACACAATATAGAATAATACTAACAACACTATATACAATAAAACTTACTAGAAACACAAACACATATATATGCTAAATAACAGATACATAAATACATACATAATTAATATATAAGCAATGAAAATAAATGATGTACGACATTCATAGCACATTATGTCTAAAAACCAAGAGCACAATCACAGCGATAAATAATGTTCTTTGATGAGTTTTTTAAATACAGGCAACGACTGAGCACGTTTTATTGGGTCAGGCAATGCATTCCATAGACGAGCAGCCTGGACAGTAAAAGATTTATCCATGAAACTTGTGGAATGCATTGGCATTTTAAGTTGCAAATTATCTGATGACCTTAGAGATTTCGTGTGGGAATCGCAGATAAACTGGACTGCGCTTCCTTGTAGAGGTTGAGTAAATGGTTTTCATTTGTCTGTATGATGTTGCTATCACTGTCGTATTTTTTGGCAAAGTCTTCGTCAAGGACTCCAAATACTCGTAGATAATTTGCTGCATAACCAATTCCATTTATTAGACCCCTTTTCTTGCGCGTTCCGCGTTCCGATCGCAAAACTTCGTTATAGTGCTGTATTTCTTTGATTTCGAGTTCTAGTTGAGAGGCGATGGATATCAAGGTTGGCTCTTCCTTAGTCAGACTGTTCAAATGTGTGACGTAGTCTGCTACGTTTTGTAAACTTCGCCAGTAAGTTGTCATATTGTAATACACAACCATTTTCCAGTCGTCTTGTCGTATTTGCATCTCAGCAATTTTGTCGAAGTAGACTAATTTTGCTAAAGATAATGAGGTGACGTTCACTGTAGTCTGTTGCAGCGACGTCGCTATGCTTATGGCAAACGTAAAAAATATGCCAACGTAATTGTTAAGGGATCTTTTTGCAGGTTTCTTCCGCTTCGATCGCCCAGTTTTCTGTTGTTCGGTAGGCGTTGTGTCACCTTCACTCTCTACTCACCCTGTATCACTCTGTTCGATACGTAATCGTGATAGTTTGATGATTGTGCCTTTTAGAGTGCCATGAGCCCATTTTTTTTTGTCTTCCAATCCCATCTTGTGGGGTATCAAAATAAAGGGTTTAAGAGGTGATTTTAAAAATATTGAACACTTATATGTTTAAAAGTAAGTAATTCTAAAAAAAAATACTAAAAAGTTATAAATAAAAAAAGGTTAATTCAAACTATTTTAAAAGCGAACTAAAAAGACGTAAACAAGAAGAAAATTATGCTGTGCAGTCGGAGGATATATCTGGTTTTGGTCAGCCAGCTCGCGAATATGCGACGATGCGTTGGAAGACCCACAAGATTTGGCATCTTGTGGGTCTTCCAACGCATCGTAGCATCTTCCCACGCATCAAAGATGCGGTTTAATACGATGACATCAGCAGCGTCAGTTGTACATCGTCCTTTGGTGAAACCATACTGTTTATCGTGCAAGATATTATTCGGCATTTGATTTAGCATTATCTTTTGAAATAACTTGCTGAAAACTGGCAACACCGATACTGGTCTATAATTATTTTTGTCTTTACTGTCCCCAGATTTAAAAAGTGGTATAGCCTTGCTTATATTACATTAGATCTGGAAATACTTCTTGATCGACATACAAATTTAATATTAAAACTAAGTAAGTAAGTATAGTCCGAATAATGGAGGTGCAAACTTTGATGGACATCCCCCATAGAATGTGAGTGTGATCTTGATTTGCTTAAAAGCTTTTATTATTATTATGGGATTTTATGTTAGAAATTAATTTCATCCAGTCAGGCTGAAACGTTCGCTTTTAATAAACCTGAAGCAAGCGAGGGCGAAGAATTTAAGGTTTCAATAGTTTTAATTGAGATGCTGGTAAAAAAAAATACAAATTCTTGAGCAACTTTTTGTTATCCATAACAAGTCCATATGTAGTCTCAAGCGAGTTACCCTAAGTTTCCCAGCTCAAAATTATCGCAGAATTAATGTAACAAATTGTCAAGCACGCGTTATCTGCTGTGATTGGTTGAATGAATTTTCAACAGCCAATCACAGCAGATAACGCGTGCTTGACAATTTGTCACATTAATTCTGCGATAATTTTGAGCTGAAAAACTGAGGGTTAGGCCCAGTTTCCCAGCCACTTGTTACATTTCGAATTAGCTGACAATTTGTCACAAATTATCCGATCGTCAGTTGTGAGTGGGTTTCCCAATACTGAATCATCGAAAAATTACGTAATCGCTTGTTACTTTGAATAATTGGCATCAATTTATTTCGGTTGGCAACCTTAGCTGGTATTCATTCGCTTCTTTCGCTACTACAACGTAATCAGTAAATAGTATTTTATCTTGAGCGGCTGGGTTGGTGTAGTCGCCAAGTTAAGCAAACCTCACCAAGGACGGTTTTTGGATGGGTAAACACGTTTTTTTTGGTTAACTTATTTTTGTATAGGTGACCCAGCACAGGTCAAGCAATACTTACTAAGGTTAGTCTTTGGATGGGTGACCACTTTTTTTGGTTCGTTTGTTTTTGGATGTCTTACCCCGCCAGGGTAAGCAACACTTACCAAGTTCAGCCTTTGGATGGGTGACCATTTTTTTTAATTTCTTGTTTTTGGCCGGGTGACCCTGCCAGGGTAAGCAACACTTACCAAGGTCAGTGTTTGGATGGATGACCTTTTTTTGTTTCGTTTGTTTTTGGATGGCTTACCCCGCCAGGGTAAGCAACACTAACCAAGGTCAGTGTTTGGACGGGTGACCACCTTTTTTGGTCCACTTGTTTTTGGATAGGTAACTCCACCAGGGTAAGCAACTTTTACCAAGGTCAGTCATGGGATGGGTGACCATTGCCACATAATGTACTTCATATGTACTTTCCAAGTTTATCTTGGACATTGCTGACAACGGTGAAGGAAAACATCGTGAGGAAACCTAGACTTATAGCGAGTTTATAGGATTGTGCTCCATTGGTGTAATTGCTGCAAGGCGTTCCAGTGCGAGGATAAACTAATAAATAATTCAATTCATTAATTAATTTTGGTGACCCATCCTAAAGTCACCCCGCTAGGTTAAACAAAATCTAACAAGGCCATCCAAAAAAAATTTTTCCAAAAGAAAAACTGGTCGCTCATCCAAATACTGACCTTGGTATGTGTTGCTTATCCTGGCGGGATCTCCCATCTAAAAACAATCGATCCCAAAAAAAAGTGGTGACCCATCCAAAGACTGACTATGGTAAGTGTTGCTTACCCTGGCGGGATCAGCCATCCCGGCCGCAAGTACTAAGTACAAGGTACAGTCAACATGAATGCGTGCGAGGAATTTTAGATTCCCAGATCAGTAACAGCTTTGTTTTTTATTTTTATTTACCTACATACAAAAAAAAAAACTTTTTGTTAATAATTGTGTCAAGTTTTTAGAATTTAATTAATTTAAAAAGTTTGTAATATCCTTCCTCTTTTTAAATTTTGGTTATCAACTATAATTGGACTAATTAACATATTTTTTTATAACTATCCCCCCCTATTATTACCCCTATTATTTTTTTATCGTAATGTTATCATTTAAAATCATAATATTAATTTTAATCTGCGAATAATTGACCAATATCCAACAATTATAAATTAGGCTCGTTGACAAGAGATTAACATTGAAAAAGGTTCTCAGAAACCCAAAACCGATGTAACATGTGGTTAATTCGAGATTTTTCTCAAATTGTTAAACGCTTGTCACATTTGGGTGTTGAGAAACTGAAAATAGAATTAACAGGCGATTATTCGTCGATTACGTTAACAGCCCGATAATTGTGAGCTAGGAAACCAGCAGTTAATAGTATAATTTCTAAATGAAATAATACTAATAACGCTTGAGATGATGAATGAATTTTTTCACTTCGATGTTATTTTGGGTTTTTGTCCGTTTTTAATGTCTATGAGTGTAATATTATGGACTGCCTATGACTAACTACCTGCCCCTATAAATGAATTATAATTATACTATTACTGAATAAATTCTAATTTCAAAAATGTTTATACGACGCAAACAGTATTAAATACTTAAATGGTTTCCAATATTCAGTATAATAACAAGTTTTCCTCTTTGTATTACCACAGCATTTATGATTCACGTCGATTAAACGGCATATATATGTTTATAATGGCTTAAAAGGAAAAATAACAAATAAATCAGTATCTACGTACAGATACGCACACTAATGCTAAAATTTAAAAAATCTAAAATATTAACATTTAACCGACGTGTGCATTGATTGTTATTTATATTGATCTTGTTTGTTTTGGTTTCTCATTGTTTTTTTTTTTCTAAAATGTTTAACTTTGCAACTTATTCTAATGTGATTCTTTTTAAAGTTACAGTTGAATAATTTCTGCCAATACACCAGCGAGTTGGGGTGGTTTTCTATTTTAAAAGAAAATCAATTTTAGCGTTTTTAGTGCACAAATATTAGTTATATTAAATATATATTTATATTTTAATACATAGTTGTATATTATTAACGATGTAGCTGATCTTAAGATTTTTCTCATGCTCTTCTTCTGATAGTTTTGTAAGTGCGGACAGTGACCCTTCTCTGCCACTCACTTTACACGATAAAATCTCCTCTCTTTTTTCTAATGATCCTAAAAACCTACATATTGTGCACATGAACGTCATTGCGGCGTGAAGCCAGCGGTCTCGATTGTTCTCTTCTGGTCGAGTACGATGAAATCGACGATAAGATGAAGTGCCTTAACACAGCTAGCCTCAATTTGTGTGACCAGCATGCCCCTATTCAACGAGTCAAAGTGCAACATAATTCTGCACCATGGATAACACAATATATTAAAGAGCTTATGGCCCGTAGGGACAAAGCTAAGAGCAGATATAAGCGCAGACCTTCAGACCTAAATCTCACTTATTACAAATCGTAATCGCTGCAGTCATCTGTGTCAATGCTAAGATGACGCTGTGTGGATGCTAAGAGACGCTATTTCCATGAACAACTCAATAACCGCAGTTCATCCGATATATGGAGATTCCTTAAGTCAGTAGGTATGTGAACCTAAATGATGTTAATAATTATTTTTCTCATCATCTTTTTTCTCTTGATCCGCGCGTCAAAGCCGTAGCGGCTTTACATAGTCTTCCTAGTATGCCGTTGCCGCAATGTTCAATATTTAAGCTGAGCGATTTTACTGAGGATGACTTTAAGAAACCTGTACTTGATTTTTTAATATTTTCGGTGTATTACAGTTTAAAACAAAATTATACGTATTAATGCGGCTGTCGGTTTTTTTTATGACGCCACACTACTTATTAAACCTTAACTGATTATTTTTTCAAAATTACCGACATAGCCCGAAGAATTGCCAAAATGAAGTAGCAGTGGGCAGGGCATATTGCTCGCAGACCAGATGATGGCTGGGGCCGAAAAGTTCTGGAGTGGCGACAGCGAACCGGAAGTATGCATGCCGAAATTTCAATAAAAGAAAAGTTAACCATGGTGTTAAATAAAAATGAGAAGTGAAAGAAACTCTGGCATTAAAAAAACAGCCTCAAAATTTATAACACGTGGAAATGGCGCTCTATAATAATAGTGGCAAGCGAGAAGAATACATAGACAAGATCTAAAGGTTTGCTGGGAATTCCACCTTTTTTTTCTATCGGAGGGAACCTTCAAAAGGCGCTTGAACTTTTGGGGGGAAATATCTGAGTGTAGCACAGTGACCGCCTTTCCTGAGATTACTCGGTGGATGGATAGCATCCCAAATCTGAGCGCCCGAAACCGCGGATCGCTCCTGCCGTAAATTATACAGGCGGGGTTTCGGCGTGTTAGGCGCCGAAGCGGTTGCCTCCACGATGCGTCCTTCTCCGAGTAGGATTGGCCCTCTCACGATGCCATTCGGTGGCCCTTCTGGAACATCATGGTTTCATAGAAGGAGGCCATTTCCCTCAAGTTTTCTGTCGCCGCTAGCATAGCCCTCACTAGTACTGGCAGAGACAGGTCTCACACGGTCCTGGTAACCAAGACCTGCCGCTCAGAGGCCCACACAGGGCATTCCTCAAGAATTCGCTGTGCAGAATCTAGGTCGCCTCCACAGTGGTGGCAATTTGCTCTGGCCTCTCGCCCACTCCTATTCAGGTACTAATCGTAGCAACCGTGCCTGGTTAGTAGCTGAGTAAGTCTATAGGACATGCACCCCCTACTTTTCGGCCAGCCATGAGCAATTCGAATAGCCATTTTCCACTGCAGGCAGATTTTAGCCCTGCACCCTCGAACACCTGACAGTTGATTTGCCCAAACGGGCGCTCCATAAATTACCCCATGAATTGCCATCGAACGCACTACATCCGCGTAGAGGCGAGCTTTTGCCCTCCGAGAATGGACTCTCTGCTCCTCTGCAGTTTATATATCTATAGCGTCTCATCTTTATGAGCCGCTATCTGTAAACCCGGTTTGCGAAACGACGCCGCCGCCGCATAAAAGACTCTTGGCACTCTGAGCTCGGAATAGCTGGCTGATATCCCCCGCAGTAGTGGTGGTGGCGATTTAGTGTAATTTTTGAAAATGTGATTTGCTTTCATCATCATCATTATCATTTCAGCCGAAAGATGTCCACTGCTGGACATAGGCCTTTGATTTGCTTTATTGGAATATTAAAAAAAATCCCTTAGGTTCCTATCCAGACTACCAATTTTACATTTTCACTTGAGTTAAAGTATTATTCTGATTTCCCATTAAATTTGTCTCCCCCCATTTGCCCAATTTCGTAGGTATGTTAACTTCGAAATTGAAAATGTTAAAAACTGCATGCCGTAACCGAAAGACGCTACGTTGGAAGGCCTCCCACTAGGTGGACCAATGACCTGGTTAAGGTTGTGGCAATTCGCTGGATGTGAGATGCACAGGACCGGTCGATGTGACAACATTTGAGGATGAGAGACATGTTCAGCAGTCGACTGAAATGATGATGTTGATTACTTTAATCAATTTATTTTTCCTCACTAAATTAAGTACGGAAATAAATAGGGAAATAAATTCTCAAATAGTCACACATAGATCAATAAGTCAAATAGTTTATTTGAGTGTTCAAGTGTCGAAAGTCATTAAAACAACATATTTTATTATTTTTTGACAATGACTTCCATTACTTTTACCGTAGTTTGCATGATGGCAGTTCTGATGGTTTCTGGTGCTGATTATAAGCTTTTTAGTAAGTTTTTAAATTAATATATCCCATCAATGTAGGGAATGCTTCCAGTCTTACCGGTTGCAACTTAATACCGGTCTTTTACATAGACTGACTGCATATATGACCCTCTCCATTCGTAAGTCTTTATTTTGTGTTTGTCTCGGTGCTTGTATCCGTTCAGACCGATATGTAGAAGATTTGTCTGTTCAGGGGCATACTCTGACGTGTTAAAACTATGATGGTTTCACTGTGAGAGAACGAGATATACATAAAATATCAAATAACGATAAAAAAGAACTACTAAAGACACCAGCTTCCGAAACGAAAGTTGTTTTGTACTTTTTAATGTTTGCTTTTGAAGTCGGTATATTTTTGTGAAAACGTTTTAAATGTCGCTTTTTCGTTACATCGTGTTTCAAATCACAACGGAACTAAAGAAGTTTAAACTTCAAGAATTGCAATTTAAACTGTTCTTATTGATTGTTTTAGACAACTTCAAATGTTCCTTCGACGCAACAAAATATATTTGTACGTTTAATAATAGAAAAATGCTAAAATCTCCATCGTACAACTTGTACCAAACCTACGACATTGGTAAGTACTAAATAAACATTGTAAGCATCCCTTTTTAACCAACATCTCAAAAAAGGAGGTCAGCGTAAGATAGTGTGTTCGATCCGTATGTACGTAATATCGTTGGAATTGCACAGTATTCACATATTTGTATTCTCTTTGTTACTTTATGCTTAAAGCAAGACTCCCATTTGGGCACGCTCAGCAGTTAAGAGTTTATTCCGTATCAACCTTCAGAGCGACTCATCTCACTGTCTCTGGGAAGATGGATTCTCGGACAACATCGTCTCCGGGCAAGCCACTTTCCAGGCTGAGGCGATCACCGCATCGGTCGAGCACGACTCTACTACGGAAGCTTACTGCTAATTTCTCCCAATAGCTGTCTCAATGAATAAAAAGAAAAAAGACGACGTCTGTCCCGTCTATAGTTAGACGTGACTCATTTTGAGATTATCTTGTGTTTGAAATACTCATTTATAGATCAAAACAAAAAAAAATAGGTATCAAAGACACCGGCTTCCGAAAAGAATAGTAGATTGTTTATCTAGGGAGCAAACAACTATTTTAAAGGCGAAAGTGTTTTTTTCCATCCAGAGCGCAGCGAAGGATTCAAAGTACGTCAATCGAGCTAAAATTGTTTTGCTCCCGAGGTGGACACTCTACTTTTTATCTCCCTCTATGAGAAAAGGAGTGAGTGCAACTTATGAACAAGAACGTTACGTTTATTTATTACATACAATTAGGAACCATAAGACATAACATAATAATTAGAGGCTAATGTTTATATATGAACAATTTTATTAGTAGCATCCATTACAGTTGTAGATTTATTTTTTAATTTGTCTCGCGCGCGGTTTTCAAGCCAGTCACTTGTTCAATACAATGTTCCCATGCGGTCCGAAATAGAATATCGCTCATTAGCCATTCACCTCACACATTCGTCAAAATCGATTTTGGCGATGTAATCCTATTTAGGACCGCATGGTTTGTGATTCTTCTCTTTGTTGATTGAAACATTTAAAAACAATATCCACATTCCAAATTCAAATCACTTTTAGGCCCTAGGGATTAATAAGCTATTTTAGTCCCTGTTTACGAAGAATAAACTAGCTATTTTTGAATAGATTTGATAAAAAGTAATTCTTCGCTTTTTAGTGTTTTGTTTCGCAAGTCATTTTTTTTTTTTTATTTACAAGTTTTTATTTTATATATAGAATATATAAGATGAATTTCTATGCTATTATAAAAATGATACTTATTTTCCATTTCGTAGATGAACTGATGAAGGACTACACTTACATAGATGCAGTAGACAGTTTCTACAGGTTTCATAAGACACCAAAGAACTGGCATGATGCTAAGCAAGATTGTGTTAAGGAAGGATCCAGTTTGTTCTACCCAGAAAACAGAGATGAGGCTGACGCTGTCATATCATTCTGGAAATTTTATCAAAACAATAACCAAGCCCGAATTTGGATGTTTGTGGGCATATCAGACTTAAGAACTGAAAACACGTTTAAGACCATTGACGGTACGTGTATATTTTTAACTCTGACGAAAAAGAGGGTGCATCTGTGTGTCTGTATGTCGCATCAAAACTCCTAAACGGATAAATAAATTTTGATTTAGTTGTTTTTTTTTTGAAATGTGAATTTACCGAGAATTTTCTTAGCTATGTTTGATGAAAATTGATTCAGCTGTATAAAAGTTATACGCATTTTACTGTTTGAATCGGTGTTTTTTCAAAAGATATCGCGCCAAAATAACGTGTTTCGATAGATTGTCGATCGAAGCGTGTCTACTACTAGGTAATAATAATATAATTATAATTTATCCAATGACACAAACAAGTTAAACACATTAACAATTTGCACAATGGACTAAATAAACTAGATTTCGCAATGAAAGTGATCGCTGGTCCCAAACTAGGTACAGCCTGTGTCTTGGTGGCCCAGGTTTCGGAAAAGTCTGATTAAATGTTCTTCGTGATACAGCACAATATTGTTAATTGTACAACAATAACATTTGAAATTAAATAGAAAAAAAAAATCATCAAACTG
This sequence comes from Orthosia gracilis, assembly GCA_947562075.1. Classification (NCBI taxonomy): domain Eukaryota; kingdom Metazoa; phylum Arthropoda; class Insecta; order Lepidoptera; family Noctuidae; genus Orthosia; species Orthosia gracilis. The sequence goes on from OX387267.1 coordinate 11,294,309, forward strand.
ACAAAAGCCGTAAACAAAAATGACATTAAAAATTATAATAATAAAATAAACAATATATCAATATAAACTCAAAATCACAATTCAGATCACAATGAATATTAAAATTAAAATGCAGGTCACAGTATTAAAATTAAAATCATTGTTCAAATCACAATTAGTCATTAAAATTAGAATCATAACAAAATTATTTTAACTGTTAGCTTATATATTAACTATTTGCTTACTCATTAAATTTACTATTTGCTTTTTAAGTTGAATGTTTAAGCCAAACTAAGTAGATGGTCGGGTCACTCAGTCAAATATAAGCATGGGGAAGGGAAAATAGAGTGTAAAGTTACGGAGTGTTTGTTAATGTTGGACAGGGTTAGGAGCGATCTACGTGAGGTTGTCTGTGTTCAGGTACTAAACGGGCATAAGAAAATTTCTATGTTTTCATACATCAGGTCTAGTTACCGTTTATTTATCTTGGCTTCAAAAACATTCCCAGGGACACCCTTAGTGTGGATTTTTAATTATATTGAAGACTCGTATCGGGAGAATTAGACAAAACCGGATGGCAAAATTTGTTCTCACTCTTGGGATGGTTAGCGTGTCAGCTCCAACTCTTCCTCTTTGGATGTAAATTGTCTCCCTAACACGGTCACTAGTTCTATAAGGGACCTCAGAATGTAAATTTGTCGAACCCTCAGGACAGGTATATATGTAGTTTAAAAAGCATGAAATAAAAATCTAATTTAAAAAGCCCCTGAAGTTTACATTGTATTTTCTGTGCTCACGTTTTGACGAAGATTCCGATTTTGTGTTCTTGGGGGTTTATTACTTCGTTAATTTATTAATTTCATTCTAGGTAAGTCAATCTCTGAGGTGTACTATAAATGGAAGCATAATCAGCCAGATAATCGTGGCGACGAGGACTGTGTACACATGAACAAAAAAGGCCTATATAATGATATCTCATGTGTGTATAAGTACAGCTTTATTTGCAAGAAAAGCCCGACACAATACGATTCAAGTAAGTTACTGTCACTGGAAAGGAGTCGACTTGATCGTTGGATAACTATAACTACCTCCACTACTTCCACTACATTCCACTACTACTTTAACTATGTGATATGCAGTCATGTGCAGTTTTCTAAAAAGTGCTTCAGAAGTATACAAATTAACGGTGGCGCGTTCTTTGTGTTTTATTTTGAGATATTTGCGTAATCAGCAATTCCGAAATCAATAAAAAAAAAAAATGTTTAAAGTTTTCGTCGGCGCCATCTTGGATTTTTCTTTTGAAACCCCAAAAACCATGAAGAATAATTGCAAATTTAGTTTTTGGCGGCATTTAAATTTTGGTTCTTAGAATAAAAAATTATTTTCCATTTCGTAGATGGATATTATGTAGTGTCTTTCCGGCAAAACTACACTTACATAAAAGCAGTGGACAGTTTCTACAAGATTCACTCTACACCAATGAATTGGCATGATGCCAACCAAGAATGTGTTCAGGAAGGAGCCAGTTTGTTCTACCCAGAAAACAGAGATGAGGCTGAGGCTGTCATATCGTTCTGGAAATGGTACCAAAACAATAACAATGCCCAAACTTGGGTGTTTGTGGGCATATCAGACATAGTAACTAATGGGATGTTTAAGACAATTGACGGTACGTATAAATTTTTAACCCCTGATGGAAAAAGAGGGGTGTATTTGTGTGCCTGATTGTGGCATCATAGCTCTTAAACGAATGGACCGATTTTGATTTAGTTGTTTTTTTGTTTGAAGTGTGAATTTACCGAGAATTTTCTTAGCTATGTTTGATGAAAATTGATTCAGCCGTATGTATATATATTATATTAAAAGTTATGCGCATTTTACTGTTTGGATCGGGGTTTTTCACAAGATATCGCGTTAAAATTACGTGTTTCGATAGATTGTCGATCAAATCTAGTTTACTATTCTAACTTTTTTTTTAAATTAAATCTAAGAATTTATGAGGTCGCTTGGTATCGATAAACAAAACGAATAAAAGCAAAAAGACAAAAGGATTTTTTAAGGATTTACGCGGACCGTACGCTGGAGCTGCATGCTCGGCGCATGCGTCTCCCTGCGCGGTACATCAGTCAGCCAACGTGTCCGAACAAGCACAAGTTTCCCAATCTATTACTATACTCTATGTTCGTTACTTAAGCGCGCTCTCATTATCAATAATGTCGTTTCCTTACACTAAGCGCGAGTACTTAGATATGATGGTGTTCTACATGAGTGCATTTGACATTATTAAAAGTGACAGGGACACATTAATAACAGTGAAAAACAATGTGAAACGTCGTGGAAACTTATGCATTGAAAATGGTTGAAATACTTGTGTTATAATTCTTTGTAAATAGGAACAAAAAAAATTAATGTTACCTACAAACTGAAACAAGTAATCCCAGTATAGTTCTCGCCAAACTTCTGGGCCACCCTGAAGTTGGCTTTCCGATGCTCAAGGCACGGATCGGTGCTGCCATGCTATTCTCTAAGAGACAATTTCTTGGCTGTGCTCGTCGACGAGCTCGTCAGTGAGACAGCTTAGAGATCGACCGATCGTGAAGCGCTGATTTAAACGGTATTCTCTAACGCGGTTATGGTCGTCGACGAACTGTAGGCTGACATCTCCCGTCACATTTTCGTAAACGAATTAGAGCTTGAAACAAAATCTTTAAATTATAATCGATAAATTTCGACTGAGAGTTTTATGTTCCCAAAATGTATAATACAGGTCTACTTTTATGTATTTTAAGTAATAGAGTGAAAGTACAAACGATTCCATAGTTATAAGAGTTTAAATAATGCATTTTTATTAATACATCTTAAGGCTGAATGACAATTCCATTGTCTATTTCGTAAGTAAAAGCAACGCTCTGTGACGCTGTCACCATACTCAAAATCGCAATTGACGATATTTTTAGAAACATCTCACTAGGTATGTTTTTTTTTATATTTCACTAACTTGTTTATATTTCGTGTTACTATTTGACGACCTGTAGTTCCTCATAGGAGAGTTGCCTCAATTGCCTCTACATGTAAGTTTAGCTTAATTGTTGGTTCAGTGTAAGAAGCTCTAGATAATTAAATAGTGTTCTCACTGTTCATTCCCAGGCTGGAACAAGTTGTTGGGGTTTTTAACAGTAGCCAAAATCATATCATTTAACCTGCAATACTAAAATGTGTAACCTATAATATCTATTCCTTCAGAAAGAGAGAGCTGAATTGATGTTGTTAAACATTAATATCCTGCATATCTTTTTACCTCTAAATAGTAATTTGTTGCATGTTTATGTTCACAGCTCCTTGTAGGCGTCGTTTGCTAACGGTACGAGGCTATCTAATCCAACGCTCATTTCACAAACACCATTCACAAATGGAGATTAACTAAATGTTTTGTTGCTATTGAAGAGAGGCACTTGGAAAACCAGCAACTCCTTATTGCCAACCAGTGGACGATGTTGCATATTGTATCAGGAAATAAGAGAGTCTTGGTCAAGAGAGACCTAAGCACTGCACTAAGTTGAATACATGGAACATGATTTTAATATTTATTTTTTATACACAAAGATATTATGTTTAGTTTATGAGAGATGTTAAGAAATTGTAATACAAATTTAATTGAAAGTACTGGAAAATAATCACTACTATTGGCATAAGTTACTTAAATTATACTAACTTAGTGATAAAAGATTTAAAAAAAATACTTAATATTAGAAACTAAAAGGGTATATATTATAGAATAAAATTCTATTACTGGAAAATATTTCAATAAATAAATCTTGAGTTTTGTCATTTTAAGATTTTTTTATTACTCAAAATATATATTATGTATAATTATTTTCCATACTAAATATATTATTCCGTTTTGCAGTCTTAATGCACATGTTTGCTTGTACAAATAAGAATTAGGCCCATTAAGATTCAGCATGTAGCTGGAAGTCAGGTTATGAAGGTTGCGGGGTTCCGCTGGATGCGAGACGCACGGAACAGGTCAATGTGGTGACGCTTGGGGGAGGCCTATGTCCAGCAGACGACGTCTTTGGGCTGATATGATGATGTAGCCGGACCAATAAAAATGATTCACATCGCAATAAATCTTACTTACTATTGAATGTCCTCAAATATATTTATGACTTATAATTTTAATAATAAAAGCTACTAATTAACCTGTGCAATCCAAACTAATATAATAAATTCGTGAGTGTCTGTTACCTTTTCATGCTTAAACCGGTGAACCGATATAGATGAAATTTGATGTGGAAACAGTTTGAGACCGTAGGTAACTATCCTATTTCCTTCATAGGATAATTTTTATCATGGATATCTTTCGGTGGGGTGGAAGTTTGTATGGTGAAATAATAATTTCTCTAATAAAGCGGCCCACACACCTTCAATATTATTGCCTGATATAAAAAATGGCTAGTCGAAGTACTAATGCTACACAGACGTAGTTGTGGGCAACAGCTAGTTACGTAATATATAAGTTTACATTCGTATGAAATATAAAACGCCTGTACGCTAAGAGCTAAATTGTTTTCCAATATTTTATTTAATCCTAAGATAGCCTGAAACTATGGATAAAGTCAATATACCGGGGGATATTGTTTACAACGTTGCTAATCCTCTCGTCTGTTAAAATCATTAATTTTCTTAGCTTCTTCTAATAAAAGTAAATCTAAATAACCGAGCTGCCATTTTTTTTTAATTAATCGAAATAATTTATTTTATAACGAACCCCTGCCAGCGGCTTCGTCTTATCCCAAGGGTGCATTATATCGGGATGAAAAGTAGGCTATATGCTATTCCAGACTATAATCTCTATGCAAAATTGCATCCAGATCCACCCGGGGGTGATTGAGTAACAAACATACATCCATACACACATCTATTAAATCGAAACATTCACATAAACTTTTACAATATGAGTAAGATTAAAATCCAAGAAGAATTACGCGCAAAAATAGTGGCTTTTGGATTTGACACATAAAAACGAGGCTGTAAGCCAGGCTGCGAGCGTCTTCGACGCTGTTTTTTCTTACGGAATACCAAAATGTATGAAGAACTGTCAACTTGCTCGACATTGATTAGTTCAAACTCACGGCCGTCACAGCTTAGAGCGCTAGTGTCGCTATTCGCGGCTTAGTGCTATTCTCTAAGGAAACAGCCTTGAGCGCAGTGCTGTGCCAGCGACGAATCTACAGTTTGGTATTCGCTATCGCGCGAATCGACAGTTCTTCATACATTTTGGTATTCCATAAGAAAAAACAGCGTCGAAGACGCTCGCAGCCTGGCTTACAGCCTCGTTTTTATGTGTCAAATCCAAAAGCCACTATTTTTGCGCGTAATTCTTCTTGGATTTTAATCTTACTCATATTGTAAAAGTTTATGTGAATGTTTCGATTTAATAGATGTGTGTATGGATGTATGTTTGTTACTCAATCACCCCCGGGTGGATTTGGATGCAATTTTGCATAGAGATTATAGTCTGGAATAGCATATAGCCTACTTTTCATCCCGATATAATGCACCCTTGGGATAAGACGAAGCCGCTGGCAGGGGTTCGTTATAAAATAAATTATTTCGATTAATTAAAAAAAATGGCAGCTCGGTTATTTAAATTTACTTTTATTAGAAGAAGCTAAGAAAATTAATGATTTTAACAGACGAGAGGATTAGCAACGTTGTAAACAATATCCCCCGGTATATTGACTTTATCCATAGTTTCAGGCTATCTCTGGATTAAATAAAATATTGGAAAACAATTTAGCTCTTAGCGTACAGGCGTTTTATATTTCATATGAATGTAAACTTATATATTACGTAACTAGCTGTTGCCCACAACTACGTCTGTGTAGCATTAGTACTTCGACTAGCCATTTTTTATATCAGGCAATAATATTGAAGGTGTGTGGGCCGCCTTATTAGAGAAATTATTATTTCACCATACAAACTTCCACCCCACCGAAAGATATCCATGATAAAAATTATCCTATGAAGGAAATAGGATAGTTACCTACGGTCTCAAACTGTTTCCACATCAAATTTCATCTATATCGGTTCACCGGTTTAAGCATGAAAAGGTAACAGACACTCACGAATTTATTATATTAGTTTGGATTGCACAGGTTAATTAGTAGCTTTTATTATTAAAATTATAAGTCATAAATATATTTGAGGACATTCAATAGTAAGTAAGATTTATTGCGATGTGAATCATTTTTATTGGTCCGGCTACATCATCATATCAGCCCAAAGACGTCGTCTGCTGGACATAGGCCTCCCCCAAGCGTCACCACATTGACCTGTTCCGTGCGTCTCGCATCCAGCGGAACCCCGCAACCTTCATAATCTGCCTTCTAGCTACATGCTGAATCTTAATGGGCCTAATTCTTATTTGTACAAGCAAACATGTGCTTTAAGACAGCAAAACGGAATAATATATTTAGTATGGAAAATAATTATACATAATATATATTTTGAGTAATAAAAAAATCTTAAAATGACAAAACTCAAGATTTATTTATTGAAATATTTTCCAGTAATAGAATTTTATTCTATAATATATACCCTTTTAGTTTCTAATCTCAAGTATTTATTTAAAATCTTTTATCACTAAGTTAGTATAATTTAAGTAACTTATGCCAATAGTAGTGATAATTTTCCAGTACTTTCACTTAAATTTGTATTACAATTTCTTAACATCTCTCATAAACTAAACATAATATCTTTGTGTATAAAAAATAAATATTAAAATCATGTTCCATGTATTCAACTTAGTGCAGTGCTTAGGTCTCTCTTGACCAAGACTCTCTTATTTCCTGATACATATGCAACATCGTCCACTGGTTGTCAATAAGGAGTTGCTGGTTTTCCAAATGCCTCTCTTCAATAGCGACAAAACATTTAGTTAATCTCCATTTGTGAATGGTGTTTGTGAAATGAGCGTTGGATTAGATAGCCTCGTACCGTTAGCAAACGACGCCTACAAGGAGCTGTGAACATAAACATGCAACAAATTACTATTTAGAAGTAAAAAGATATGCAGGATATTAATGTTTAACAACATCAATTCAGCTCTCTCTTTCTGAAGGAATAGATATTATAGGTTACACATTTTAGTATTGCAGGTTAATTGATATGATTTTGGCTACTGTTAAAAACCCCAACAACTTGTTCCAGCCTGGGAATGAACAGTGAGATGAGAACACTATTTAATTATCTAGAGCTTCTTACACTGAACCAACAATTAAGCTAAACTTACATGTAGAGGCAATTGAGGCAACTCTCCTATGAGGAACTACAGGTCGTCAAATAGTAATACGAAATATAAACAAGTTATTGAAATATAAAAAAAAACATACCTAGTAAGATGTTTCTAAAAACTTTCCCACTTGTTTTGTGTTCGGCTGGTTTTCCATTTTATTCTGTCCATACATCAAGATGGCCCTGATTTTACATCCTGCAAATGTATTTCAACGCAGTACTGTTATATTTTATCTAAAGATAAACATATTATATATTTCTTGGACAACAATAATATTGTCACATTGTCACTGTACATATACGAGTACTATATAATAATACTCACATTTCACACATCCACAGAACTATGTTAAAATAAATCGTTGTGAAAACATTAAAAATTACAAACTTGAAAATAGTTTTAAATATAAACAAAAATTATCAAAAAAAAAATATCGTCGGTTGCGATTTTGAGTATGGTGACAGCGTCACAGAGCGTTGCTTTTACTTACGAAATAGACAATGGAATTGTCATTCAGCCTTAAGATGTATTAATAAAAATGCATTATTTAAACTCTTATAACTATGGAATCGTTTGTACTTTCACTCTATTACTTAAAATACATAAAAGTAGACCTGTATTATACATTTTGGGAACATAAAACTCTCAGTCGAAATTTATCGATTATAATTTAAAGATTTTGTTTCAAGCTCTAATTCGTTTACGAAAATGTGACGGGAGATGTCAGCCTACAGTTCGTCGACGACCATAACCGCGTTAGAGAATACCGTTTAAATCAGCGCTGCACGATCGGTCGATCTCTAAGCTGTCTCACTGACGAGCTCGTTGACGAGCACAGCCAAGAAATTGTCTCTTAGAGAATAGCATGGCAGGGCGGCCAAGAAGTTTGGCGAAAACTATACCTACCGCGCGGTCGAGCTCTGTGGCGCGGGTCGTTGACCACCAGAGCGGCTTACTTACCACAAACGCTGTGTGGTGCGCAAATTCATTATTTTACGCGTAATACAAATAAAGAATTGCATTACTTTAGAACGGTGAACTTTTTTTAAATGTTTCTTCGTGATTATCTATTAAATATTATACTATACAACTCCTTAAATTTCTCAGAATATTTTTTTAACACCCACTTAATTAAAACTACGAACGCGTATAAGAAGGGTGGGCTCATTCAAAAATTCGACCACATCGCTGTCAACGTGAACAGTGCCCAGAACGCTATGTATGTAGTTTTAAAAGCAGGAAATAAAATTTAAATTAAAAAAGCCGCTCACAAAAATCTGTGAGAGTGAAAAATAAGCCCCGTAATCGCATCAGAGGACGTATAAAGTAAATAAAAAAAATATTAAAAAAAAAAAACAAAATAATAACGTAACTAGAACTGCTGTTAGTTTTGGCGGTCCCCCAACGCGAGTATGAGGCTTATTTTGCTACGTTTTAGAGGTTTTTTTAAATTGTATTTTCTGTGCTCGTGGGGACTGTCCCTCAAAGCGTGTTTTTTTTCTACATTTTAGATTTTTTCTGAGGGGTTTTTTTTGATTCTGTGCTCTTGGGGCCTTAAAACTTCGTTCATTTCTACATTTCATTTCTAGATAAATCAATTTCTGAGGTGTACGAGAAATGGTTGCCAAATCAGCCAGACAATTTTGGTGAAGAGGACTGTGTGCTCATGGACCAAGGCGGCGAATATAATGACATTGAATGTGCCGAAAAGTATAGCTATATTTGCAAGAAAAGCCTTCTGGCATCAAAGCCACACAATTTGAGTAAGTGTCTGTCCCTGAAAGGGAATCGTCTTGCTCGTTGGATAACTACTTATCACGTTACCCACCACCATCACCACTACACTCTACTACTACTTTATCTATGTATTTATTTATATATGATATTTTAATACAGAGGTGTTATGCTTCATTCTAAATTCACCAAACTTTATCGTTTGATAGCGACAGGCGCTCTTTCACATCACATGTGATATGCAGTTTTCTAAAGAGGTCTTCAGAAGTATACAAATTTTCGGTGGCGCCATCTTGCTATTTTATTTTAAACATATTTTCATAATCAGCAATCCCGAAAACCATCTAACATTTTGCGTCGGTCCCATCTTGGATTTTCTTTTCGGACCCACTTTCTATTTTGATCCCGTACTCGATTTGAGCAACGCAAATTTGACAAATTTTGCCCGCGCCCTCTTGGATTTTAATATCGAGCCCATTTTCGTTATTAGCGACCATGAAGAATAACACCCATGACGAAATTTGGATGTTGTAACACTCGGTGATCCTTAATAAATAAATGACAAATTTGGGAGAATCGAATTCAAGTAAAAAAATTTAGGCTTCACTTCAAGTGCGAGTCACACTGCCATATCTCGGCATTTTATTAGAAATTTTGCTTCAAAATTAGGAATTTTTTACATATTTTATTTTATTTTATATTTAGGTTGACATTTAATAGCAAAATTTTTAGGGATGTCGCCAACTGCGATTGCAAAATATGACGGTACAGATCCGACTGGCCTTATCCTTTCGCCCACGTAATTACGATTCTGCATGTCTACTATCGCAATACAGTATCGATACAATCGCGACGCAGGATTATGCCTGTTTGTGCTTTGCTTTCACAGCTACCTAACCGCATTACCTCCCTTTACCCGAAGACGTCCGGGACGGCAGCTCGTTGGTAACGGTAGACTAAAAATAAGGGAACACCCAAATACTCCGAAATGTTTTATTCCGAATTTCTATGTTCCGATTTTCAAAAGTCCGAATTTCATAATACTGTAGAGGTTTTCCACATAGGACGAGCAACCTGTTCGGCCGCTGACACCTAAAGCTGGCGACTTATATTTATTTTAAGTTTGGAAGGAAATCGAATACAGAATATTTAGAAATAAATCGAACGCGTGTAGTTTTTTGGTTTAGCCGGGACTTCTATGAGAGCCGACCCACGGGCGGCACGTTTGAATAAATATACGTCGTAGAAGTCCAAGAGTATTTTTTCAGCTCCTGGCTGCGTCCCCCTTTTACAAATGGTGGAGGCGCCGGGTAGTGAAAATCCCAGTAAATAAGTAAAAGTCTAAGAAAAAATACGAAAAAACATATTTTCGCGTGTGCACGGCGAGAACAGTGCGCGAAGCCCTATCAACGAGTGTACGTCGCGTCGTTACGAGGAACGAAAGTCCTGTCGGCGAGAACCCCAGCCGACGAGCAAACGCAGAGAAAATAAAGATAAGTGGTCTATTTTAATTAAAAATGGCACAGCCAGTTTTCACGGGGACGGGAATAGAGTCCAGTTTCGAGGCTTTCCTCTTGCAGTTCAAGGTTGTCGCCGCTTTATATAAATGGCAAGAACAGGATTTAGGGCTCATTTTGGGAGCGTACCTGGACGGCCCGGCACTCGCTTATTTTGAATTCATCTATAAAGACGGTTTTTCATTAAAAGAAATTTGCGATGGCCTCAAAAAGGAATTTTCGGTGGGGATAGATTTCTTCGAAAAATTTTACAACGCACGACAAGACAGACAAGAGGAAGTAGATGCCTTTTTCTTTAGACTGTCGGAGTATGCTCAGCAAGCAGGGATAACCGATGAAAAAATTTTCATTAAAATGTTTTTAAAAGGGGTTAATAACTACTACAAATATAAATTAGGTACGAAACTATACAGCTCCAGGACAGAGCTGCATGACACACTAATACAAATGAAAGAGATATTTGGTAGTGTGCAAAGTGAGCGGATGAATTTGCCGGTGCAGCCTCCGCGCGTGCGTTTCGAAACGCCGTCTTCTAACAACCAAAGGTCCCCTATCTCTGGGAGACCAGCAGGCCCTGGTCCAACCACGTCCAGCGCGACTCCGCATCGGGAAGGCGATGGCGAATCCTTTCACACGCCGAGGTACGATTTTCGCCCAAGGCAGCGCTTCGAGAACAGAACTAACCGCTCTCGTATTGCCCCTAGATATAGAAGCCCACTATCAACCGATCACCCAAACGAACCAGGACACAGTCAATAAAGATGGATGAGGAGTTGCGGGCTGTGTCCATGAAAGAGCAATTCCCGATTGAAAAGAATAAACACGGTGATCAAACTCCATTTATTAAAATTAGTATAGGTAACCGATCGTATGACGCATTAGTTGACACAGGTGCTTCCATCTCTTGCATCGCCGAAGAATTAGTTGTGCTGCTAGGTTTGAAGCATACCAGTAATGAGACGAAACATTTTGTGAAATCCATTTCGGGTTCTTTTCTAACTATTATGGGCAAAACAAGAATCAACTTCATCGTGGATTCGTGTGTTTTAACGAATGACTTTTTTGTGATGAAAGACATTAACCAAAGTCTAATATTAGGCCAAGACTTTTTATACAAAAACGGGGCCATCATTGACTATAATAAGAAATGTGTATTTTTTAAAGGAATTTTTTCTGCTAAGTTTTGTAAATACTCTGAACAAAACGTTACGTCATTTTCACAACCTCTGGTTTGTTGGAGCTGTCATGACAGAACAAAAAATAATAATAACGTCGTAAACGGCCAAGAATCTATAGAAGAAAAAAGTGTACATACCGTATCTAAGAATGACTATTTATATTTTTCGAGATTAGTGAATAGTAATGATGAGAACTTTATATCAACTGTACCTAAAGAATGTAATGTAAAAAGGAAACTTGATATAAACCCGAACTTGAGTCTGGGCGAAATAGAGTCACTTATGAAACTTCTTTCATCTTATGGAGAGAATTTCGCATTTTCAACATCAGAGCTAGGCAGCTGTAGTGTAGAAGAAATCACTATTAGAACTGTAGATGAAATACCAGTCCATCATCCACCCTATAGAGTATCTCCAAAACAACTTGACATAATAAACACGCAAATAGATGAGATGCTAAAGAATGGTGTCATCCGGGAGTCAAGGAGTGCATACACCTCACCCGTGGTGCTAGTACGAAAGCCAGATCAGTCCTGGAGGTTCTGTGTTGATTATCGTAAACTTAATAAAAAGGTCATTACCGATAGTTACCCGTTACCAATCATAGAAGATCTGATGATTTACTTATCAGGGGCGCGATACTTTGCGGACTTAGACTTAAATTCAGGCTATTGGCAGCATCGTTTATGCGAGAAAGATAAACATAAAACAGCATTCATTACTGCGTCGGGGTTGTATGAATTCAATGTTTTACCTTTTGGGCTCAAAACGAGTCAAGCTGTTTTCCAAAGGATAATGGACAAGGTCTTAGCTGGCATTAAATATAAAAAGGCTATTTGTTATGTAGATAATATCCTAGTTTGGGGTAATAGTTTCCCAGAGTTTTTAGAATCGTTAGAAGAAGTCATGAGTAGATTGAAGAAAGCAAACCTTACGCTGAAACCTGAATAAGTGCAGTTTTGGTTATAATAAAATTTCGGTATTGGGACATGAAATCTCCGGGGAAGGAGTTAAGCCCGATAATAAGAAATTACAGTCATTAAAGACACTAAAGACCCCAACCAGTGCAAAACAGGTTAAATCTGTGTTAGGTTTGTTTTCCTACTATAGAAAATTTATTAGTAACTTTGCTGAAATAGTTCTGCCTTTAACAAAATTGTTGAAAAAAAACATCAAGTTTATTTGGGGAAGGAATGAAGAAGAAGCCTTAAGGAATGAAGAAAAAATATGGAATCACCCCCGATCTTGCATTTTTATTCTAGTAGTAAGTTATTAACCACTAGGTTACATGTGGACGCGAGTGGTGAGGCTCTTGGCTGCTGTCTCAAGCAAGGTAGTGATGTGATGTTCCCTATAGCATATGCATCCAGGAAGCTGAGTGAAGGAGAGAAGAAATATTCCACAACAGAGAAGGAGTGTCTTGCTTTAGTCTGGGCGTTGAATTATTTCAAACATTTCCTGTGGGGTTTAAAGTTCCAGGTTGTCACTGATCACAAGGCGTTGTTCTGGCTGAGAGGCAGAAAGGACATGAATGAAAAATTCGCTAGGTGGTCGCAGTGCATCCAGGCGTATGACTTCGACATTGTTCATTGTGCAGGAAGAGACAACGTCATAGCAGATTTCTTGAGTAGGAATCCTTTAGGTCAAGTAGATGAGGACCAGAAGAAGTCTGAAGAGGGCTCCGACGATGGCATGCAGCTGTATAGGATAGAGATAGTTAGAGTTAAAGATGAGCAGCTTGGAGATGAGTATTGTAGGTATTGGTTGGATAGGATAGCAGTGAGTGGGTGTAATGTGGTGAAAGGGTTTAGTGTGGTAGACGGCATTTTGTGTAAGAAGATCAGAATTTTAAATGATGATAGAATGGTGGTGGTCATTCCTAAAAGCTTATTGCAGGAGGTGTTGAGGGAACTTCATGATGATCCATGGTCAGGCGGTCATTTAGGTCTGGCGAAAACTTTGGCTAAGTTCAGAGCGAAGTACTTTATTAAGGATGCTGAGAAAGTAATAGATAAATATGTAAGAAGCTGTATGCTGTGCCAGGAGCGGAAGAAGGGTAACCAGGTGGCACAGTTGCAACCTGTTGTGGTGAATCCTTTGATGGAGAAGATTGGGATAGATGTGTTAGGTCCATTCAGAAAGTCGCTGAGAGGTAATAGGTATATTATTGTGAGTTTAGAGTATGCATCGAAGTATGCAGTGTGCAGAGCAGTGCCTAAGGTGACCGCGCAGAGGATCAGTGAGTTCTTGATAGAGGAGATTTTCTGTCGTTTTGGAGGAGTTAAGGAAATAGTATCGGATAGGGGGTCAGTTTTCACGTCTCGCTTGGTAAAGAAAACGGTAAGGTATTTCGGAGCCAAGTCACGCTTCACCACTGCGTTCCACCCAGCAACAAATGGGTTAGTTGAACGATTTAATCGAACAATGTGTCAGATGTTGTCCACCGATCAGCGAAATTGGTGTAGTTATGTCCCACTGGTATGTTTCGCTTATAATTCAAGCAAACAGACCAGCACTAGAATTTCACCCCATATGTTGCTGTACGCTAGGGAACCATTATTTCAGACAGACATGATAGTAAATAGCGGCAATAGTGACATGATTGATTATGTGGGACGTCATGAACTAGGAAATAATCTGACACGATGTGCCATAGCCAATATAAAATAGGCACAGGTTAAACAGAAAATGCGATATGATAAAAAAGCTAAGTTCAGAAGGTTTACGCCGAATCAGTTGGTGATGGTCTACACGCCCAGACGGACCATAAATAGGAGTTTGAAACTATGTAGGTTATATAAAGGCCCCTACCAAATAGTTAGGCGTTTATCTGATGTTAATTATGTAATTAGAAAGTTAAATAATAGGAGATTTAGGGATATTGTACATATAAATAGGCTAAAACCGTTTAATGTTAGAGTAGGCTAGTTAAAGGTAATGTAGATACTGGTAGGCAAGGTTATGTAACGTCAATGTCTAAGTACGTTAAAAAAAAAATATATATATGATAGACAGTTTTCAGATTTGACATGTCATAGTTGTGGTATTTCGCTATTCTAAACCACATATTTTAGTTATTTCACTGAGTGAGCTGAAGTGTTCTCACCTAATTCACACTTAGGTCTCATAATACTTACTTACTCACACTGTATTCATATTATTCCATGCCAAAACATTTTCCATCGCATCGCATCTATTATACGTTTTGTTGGTTTTTGCATTACTATTCTGCGAATCGGTCTAAAACGATTCGTTTTCTTATAAAATATCTAAAATAAAATAAATAATTATCATATTTTTCAATGTTATGACACCCACGTCAGGTTGTCAAGCTGTCAATACTTTTCCTTTTAAATTTTCTGTCATAGAGTTTCTCACTAGCTTAGCCTATGAAGATTACTTTTGATTTATATAATTAAAATTCTTTTTATTAATATGTAATTCTTTTTATCAATATGTTAGCTCAAATATTGTATTTTATAAATTAATTTACACGCTCTCAGAATTCATCGAAGAGGTTTTGGATTGAATATTACTGGCTGTTTTGAATACTGGCAAGTTGCATTTTTATATGACAACAAGATGTCATTCTAATAAAGAAGAAAAAGGACAGGCGGCAGATATAAAAGACGGAAATTTCGAGGGCTTCAGGGGTCTTCAATCTGGTCTCAAACCGAAGTGTCGCCTAATCGCTAAGCCATAAAATACGAGGAGTTCCTGACAGTTGTGCTGCCTGCCTAACCTACTAGCTACCTACACGGCTACCTCCCTGCCGACCTGTTCCCTGGTTGTCTGCCACGAAGAGTTCCTGTCAGTTGTGCTGCCTGCCTATCCACCAGCTGCCTACAATACGACCAGCCTGCCCGACCTGTTCCCCGGTTGGCTGCCCACGTCGTGCGAAGCCGGATCCTTAATTTCATTTCATACATAATTTTAAGTTTATAACTGTTTTTTTATTTTGTATTAACGTGGCTTACGTGTGGCTCAGCTCACCTGAGCGACCCGTAACGCTACAGTCTGGCGCCCAACGTAAAATCGGCTTTATCCTTTTCAAAATTCTAAAAAAAAAAACTACCACTAGCATTTTCAGTTGGACTCTTATTTGGCTTAGACTCTCATATTCATTTATGTATTTATTTACCTAATTCACTTTTTCACTTCTTCTTTCTTCTACTCAACACATCTTCATACCTACTTACACTACTACCCTACACACATCCCTTTTACCCTCTGGTAATTGGCACCCATTCTTCACTTGGAAGTGTTCTTAAAACCATTCGTGGTCACTCACAAGCTGGGGTTTGGTTTACTCTACGACGCACCGTAGGAGAATATCCTATAGTCGTTACCATAACGATCCATAACACATAACTCTCTAATACTCCACCCTACACACACCTCTTAAACACTCTAGGAAGACCTCCTAAACACTCAACTCTAGACTCTTGAGTCGCCTTAAGCACTCATTCACCCTCACCCTCACCCACTTCAGTCTCACTCACCTTCAGTCCCACTCGACTTTCAGTCTTTATTTTCTCTGAATAAGGCTATAATGCATTATTCCTTTTTTGAGCGGTAGCAACTCATTAAATAAGCCCCTAATGCATTATCTTTTCTTAGAGGTATTCTTAAAACCCTCTTCACCTTAAACTCAAGTTCCTCTTGAGCTCTCTTAAAACTCGTGTCTCTTAAACTAGGGGTTTTTCTTAAACTTTAAACTTTTCGAGCGGATAAGCAACTCGTTAAATAAGCCCTAATGCTCTCGAGCGGATAAGCAACTCGTTAAATAAGCCCTAATGCTCTCTTCTAAATTGGGTTTTCAAACAGGTGCGGGTTACGACACCTAATTAAAAAAAAAAAGCCTTCGTAATTACAATATAAATATTTCTTTGTTGGAGTATGCGTCATTGAATGTGAACCATATCTCCTATGTGTGAATGAATGAATGTTTGATGGAAGCATGGAAGGATGTTGTATGTTGGAACAAGGACTTATTTTAACCTTCAAAATTTTCAATGGAGTTGAAAATTTTCCGGGGTTGTTGGGGAAATGTGGTATTTCGCTATTCTAAACCACATATTTTAGTTATTTCACTGAGTGAGCTGAAGTGTTCTCACCTAATTCACACTTAGGTCTCATAATACTTACTTACTCACACTGTATTCATATTATTCCATGCCAAAACATTTTACATCGCATCGCATCTATTATACGTTTTGTTGGTTTTTGCATTACTATTCTGCGAATCGGTCTAAAACGATTCGTTTTCTTATAAAATATCTAAAATAAAATAAATAATTATCATATTTTTCAATGTTATGACACCCACGTCAGGTTGTCAAGCTGTCAATACTTTTCCTTTTAAATTTTCTGTCATAGAGTTTCTCACTAGCTTAGCCTATGAAGATTACTTTTGATTTATATAATTAAATTCTTTTTATTAATATGTAATTCTTTTTATCAATATGATAGCTCAAATATTGTATTTTATAAATTAATTTACACGCTCTCAGAATTCATCGAAGAGGTTTTGGATTGAATATTACTGGCTGTTTTGAATACTGGCAAGTTGCATTTTTATATGACAACAAGATGTCATTCTAATAAAGAAGAAAAAGGACAGGCGGCAGATATAAAAGACGGAAATTTCGAGGGCTTCAGGGGTCTTCAATCTGGTCTCAAACCGAAGAGTCGCCTAATCGCTAAGCCATAAAATACGAGGAGTTCCTGACAGTTGTGCTGCCTGCCTAACCTACTAGCTACCTACACGGCTACCTCCCTGCCGACCTGTTCCCTGGTTGTCTGCCACGAAGAGTTCCTGTCAGTTGTGCTGCCTGCCTATCCACCAGCTGCCTACAATACGACCAGCCTGCCCGACCTGTTCCCCGGTTGGCTGCCCACGTCGTGCGAAGCCGGATCCTTAATTTCATTTCATACATAATTTTAAGTTTATAACTGTTTTTTTATTTTGTATTAACGTGGCTTACGTGTGGCTCAGCTCACCTGAGCGACCCGTAACGCTACATAGTTAGTACGGATGGGCAAGCAGAAAATATATTTATCGATGATTTTTGCTGCAATTAGTATCGATGTGATTAAAATAAATTATTTTCCAATTCCATGAGCTGATGTAAGCTGCCGGGGGAAGAAAAGGCTGGCAATGCTGACTACGCATCGATGCAATATTTTTGTTTTTTTTAATTCAGCTAGGCTGAGCTTAATCCAGTGCATTGATGATATAAGCATTTCAAGAGTGGGAGAGGTATTGGTCATAACTGAAACCGACTTTGCATACGGGGCATAGCCTTCGCAAAGGATGTTGATTTGGCATCATTGGTCCAGTTGATGACTGTTTATGGCATTGGTCCAGTTAATAACTTATTGATAATATTAAATACGTTAAGTGTGATAAGCTCTGGATAAAGTTCAATGATAGGTTTAGAAGATTCGATGCGATCCAGCCTTTCCTTCTCTGGCCTGATAAATGCTTGAGGATGAAATATTGTATCACGTTTGAATTTCACATAATTAAACCCCATCCGGGTGGATGTGAGTTATCACATCATTTCTGTTAGGAATAAGAGGCCGCCTTGTTACTTTTTCGGAGGTTTTGTGCAAGGAGGTTCAAGCATGACGGCGTTGACTTGTTAATGCATGTGCACTTGTTAGCTGAAGTTAGAGTAAATATCGGAGAATCCGGTAATTCGTTTGCCATGACTTGAGCCTTCCCCTTGTAACGGAAGGACCTCAGATTAATTCCTCCGTTAGGTAAAGGTGGTAGGTAAGAGTGATTTTCCTTCCAAAGATGAGAATAGCTGCGCTTCACATAATTCTGCGCATCTATTCGTAGGGGCGTAGCTCATGTAGAGGTTTTCCACATAGGACGAGCAACCTGTTCGGCCGCTGACACCTAAAGCTGGCGACTTATATTTATTTTAAGTTTGGAAGGAAATCGAATACAGAATATTTAGAAATAAATCGAACGCGTGTAGTTTTTTGGTTTAGCCGGGACTTCTATGAGAGCCGACCCACGGGCGGCACGTTTGAATAAATATACGTCGTAGAAGTCCAAGAGTATTTTTTCAGCCCCTGGCTGCGTCCCCCTTTTACAATACCTAAGAGTTATAATGTCTATTATTAAAAATCACGAAATTTATTTTACCGAAGGTCGTAAATGCGATTTGTGTATTTTTCCGTTTTTCATACGTCCGAAGAATCAAATGCTCGAAGGATTCTCGGTCCGAAAAACGACATTCCGATTTTCAATACTTCGAATAAACTAAAAATCAACATGTTGTGCTACAAAATTTAGTGACAGGAGCGAATCGCTGCAAAACCGACTTCACACAGTCTTGTCTGTCCTACCCTAGAGTGTAATTTAAGCCCGCGTAGGCACGGAGGGGTGGGGCGTCCAAGAGCGAGCGAAGCGAGCTCGGGAGCTTTGGGCACCCCGACACGGACAGGTCATCTCCTTCGTGTTAGGTTAATTTAGTTAGACCCTGCAGACGGAAAACCGTCGAATATATTGCTTAAGCACTAATCGTACTTGCACCGATTATATCGGAATTGTATTAATCGGTTTTTTAATAATCGGAATTCGTATTTATGATGTTTCGAATTATCATTAAGTCGGATTTTTTGTTATTCGATTTATTGAAACTCGGTATTTTGAGAATAGTAATTATAAACGTTGGAATATTGAAATTTAGGAATAAAAATAGGAGTAATGATAAGTCGGAGCTGTTATATTCGGTATTTTGAACCATTCGGAATTATGGAAATTGGTATTTGTGACTGACGGAATAAAGTTTTTCGTACCCCTAAAAATAATAAAGCTTCTGATAAAAAAAAAAATAAGTTTTTATACAAACAAGCTTTTATATTTAAAAAACAAGCTGTGCCCGCGGCGTCGCTCCCGTCAACTGTCTGTAGGGTAGGTAGTACCTACCTTACATACCTATCCTACCTATTCTACCTAATCTGTCTTATCTACCTACCTACAGGCTACATACCCACCTACCTACCTACCATCCCACATACCTACCTACCTACGCATCATTCTTTCACGGAGAACCTTAACACCGCCATTCAGAAAATGACGTCAAATGCACAACGCCATCTATCGAATATGGCGTTCAACTGTCCGAGTAGATGAATTGCGTGTGTTGTGATATTTTACGTCTTGAACATTTTAAATTAATATATCTTTTATTAGAGTGAACCGATAGCGATGAAACAAAAACAAAGTAATACGTCAAGTTACGCACAACTTATTTTTACAAAATTTATCCAAGTTGATTTCGTAGATTTTGCGTGATGCTTTACAACTAAACAGACAAAAAACTGTCAAAAATGCTGTTGTAAAAGAGGATAATAAACAAATAAAAATTTTGGTCTCTTTTCTGCTGGTTATCCTTTTCTATATGTTTTTAATACGTATTGGTGAATTGTCATAAGAAACAAACGTACAAAATTTCAGCTCAATCAAAGACTCTGAAGTGGATCAAATTTATTTATTTAAAACTTCATGCAACATACAGGTACATAGGCGGGTTTAATGCCTGAGGCATTCTCTACCAGTCAACCAAGGGTGGTGGAGAGATAACATGTCAGGTGCATAAAAATATAAATAATTATTGAAGTAAAATTGATTAATAATTAATATAGTTAAAATAAATAAACATATATAATTACTATAATAAATAGTAAGTCAAAATTATAGCCTATGTTACTCGGGAATAATCTAGCTTTCCAAAGGTGAAAGAATTTTTAAAATCGGTCTAGTAGTTTCGGACCCTATTCGGTACAAACAAACAAAAAATATTTCCTCTTTATAATATTGGTATTGATTTGGATTAATAGAAAGGTGATTGAGACGACTCTGCTAATGGTGTAGAAAATAATGCCGCAACTTACGCTGAAATTAATAAAAATACCTTGAAATATTTGATTATAGACAGCGGGACAGGTAAAACTCAATAAAAGCTTGCAAAATAGCTCATTCTTTAGAAAGCTACATACTAACGCTACATTTTAAGAATAATATCTTATAGTTATTATTATGACCCTCTGTGCATTTTGGCCTTGTTTGTTCTGTCTCCTGCTTGATATGGAGGGAATTGGATTTTTTTCTACTCCTCCTTTATTCTTTTCTGATTAATTTCGTTGCGGGATGCAACACAGTTAAATTCATTCTCCGGGACTTTGTCGAGCTTCACTGCCTCGGCGCTTTTCTGGTGGTCGGCACTGTTGAATCTGGCTCAGTAGTTGCAGTGGTTTAGGAATAGAGCGGTGGGAATGTCCAAAGAAATACTATTATTGTATTATAAGCTTGGGTTGTCCCAATGCAGGGAAAATGCCTCCCTTCCCTCCTTCCACTGTGACCGCGGGCCAATCCTTTAAAAAAGGAGTCCAGCTTAATCCATCATCCCTTTCTGGGCCTGCCGGTTTGACGCTTCCTGCTGTTTGTGATCCACTTAGTTGTGGTCTTGGCCCATAACTGCTCCGACATCGGCAGAATATGTGGCAAGCTCAGTTCCACTTTATTATATTCCACACTATTTGTGTCCTTGAACGAAGTATAGAGATTCCCAAACGTTTTGGGAATACTTTCATTATGCGTACAGCAAAGGAGTGGAATTCCCTGCCGGAGTCTGTATTTCCTGATAGCTACAACATGGGAGTCTTTCAGTCAAGAGCGAATAGGTAAGCATGCTACATCGTCGACCACATCATCGCTTACCATCAGGTGAGATGGTGGTCAAGCGCGAGCATATCAATAAAATAAAAAAATTAGTTTCTGATGCGGTCTGTGACATTGACGTCCAGTATACTTCGTTCCTTATCTCGTTGGCAATTTGTAAGGGACCATGTTTGAGCTCCGTAGATGAGGATGGGAAGGATACACATGTCCTGGCTAAATAATAACAGCTACACGGGTCGATCTCCACGGCCGAAGATGAGTGGCCATCTTTACATCGCGATATTTCTTGCCCGGAAAAGTTAAGCCGTGAGTCCCGGTTGAAGGTCTTTGACAGAGCTTGTGGATAGCCAGACGCCTGAATTCTGATACTAGTCTTGTCAAGGGGAAAAGTGTTTCCCAGTAGTGGGTTGTAGCTGCGTCCGGTTCGGCTGGAAGCCGACCCCTAAATAGGTAGTTGGGAAAAAGCTAGACAGATTGATTGTAGTGGGAGAGTTTCCTTCATAAGATGTTTCGTTCTTCAAATCTTATGCTTATCTGTAACAATTTTTTACTTACAGATTCTGTAATTGGCGTTCCTTTAAATAGCTCCGCTGTGAATACGAAGTTGATCATTGATTTAGAATTATTTGATAACAACACTTCTGTACATGTTGAAACGTCGGTACATAGAAGAGATATACTATGGTCAGACAAAATAATCTTGTCTGAGAAATATGTCGGTAAGTGTTAGAAAATACTTTTACTTTCTTATTCCTAACCTCTCTATTCTTCTCTCTCTTTCTTGCTTTCCTTTCTTGTTTCTCTTTACCCAACTACGGCGAAGCCAAAGGGAAGGGTTATTACTTTATTTAGTTATACGATGTTTCCTTCAGCTACGACATGGATACGCCCATCTAAAAATCTAACCAACATGTACATCCATTGCTGGGGATCCCCAGCAATGGATGTACAAGTTGGTTAGACAAATAACCTGTATATCCATTGCTGGGGAAAAGCCCAGCAATGCATATACAGGTAGTTTGGCCTGCCTCTCCCCTTTCTGCACTTGTCTCTCTGCTATCAAAAAAAAATAAACATTGAAACTTATGCATAAATTCTCGTTCAATTCACCAACGTTGTTTAACCAACGAGAATATCATCCAAATCCAAAGGGTAAAAACGGGACCCTATTACTAAGACTCCGCAATCCGTATGTCAGTCTGTGTGTCTGTCCGTCTGTCACCAGGCTGTATCTCATGAACCGTGATAGCTAGACAGTTGAAATTTTCACAGATTATGTATTTCTGTTGCTGCTATAACAACAAATACTAAAAACATAATAACATAAATATTAAAGTGGGAATCCCATACAACAAACGTGATGTTTTTGCCGTTTTTTGCGATAATGGTACGGAACCCTTCATGCGCGAGTCCGACTCGCACTTGGCCGGTTTTTTCATTGTTTCTGATATTATGTAGCGAAAGGAACTTCGTTGTAACTACGTCTCCGACGACGTTATGTGCCTCTAAGATTGTGCTAAATACATTTAATTTCTTTATTTCTTTCTTTCCACGACACCTGTAGCTTTTCTTTATTGGATGCTATACGTTGCGGCTTTTATTATAATTAATGCGCTCGATTGTGTATTTCACTTGTTTCAGTTAAAGAGCCTAGTTTAACAATGACATATACTGAATCAACAGAAGTTCAGTTCAGCTGCCAAGAATTTAAGTCTCGATCAAAATGTAAGTAGATAATGTAAATAATTTTATTTTGCGTACAGCTAAGGAGTAGAATTTCCTGCCGGAATCCGTATTGCATGATAGCACAAATCAATGAATATTATTATTAATATGAATATTGCAAGAAAGAAAGATTTGCACTTTGCAGTTTTCTT
Source organism: Orthosia gracilis (assembly GCA_947562075.1). NCBI lineage: Eukaryota > Metazoa > Arthropoda > Insecta > Lepidoptera > Noctuidae > Orthosia > Orthosia gracilis. Next base: position 11,317,597 of record OX387267.1, read on the forward strand.
TCTTTCTCTATTTAAGTAAAAAAGTAAGTACAGTGCAGTTTACCGGAATGTCAATATAGGACATTGACCCTCAGTTTCCCAGCTCAAAATTATCGCAGAATTAATGTGACAAATTGTCAAGCACGCGTTATCTGCTGTGATTGGTTGAATGAATTTTCAACAGCCAATCACAGCAGATAACGCGTGCTTGACAATTTGTCACATTAATTCTGCGATAAATTTGAGCTGGGAAACTGAGGGTGAGTTTTACAAAGAGATTGTCTGTAGAGCTTTGTAGAGCTTTTCTATAAACTTGATGTGCGGTAATCATACACGGCTGTTACTGTCCCACTGCAGGGCGAAGCCCTCTTCTCACACAGAAAACGCAGGATTAATTACCACGCTTACTCAAGGTGGGTTGACGCTTTCAGACTTATAGCTTACTGGGTACTATTTTATATGCGAAAATTTGAGACGGATCTGGATGAAGTTTGGCACAGAGGTAGATTATAGTCTGGAAAAGCACATACCCAGGTCTCTCTTTATACCAATAGACCGTACATATGAATTGAAAAAGTCACATTTAACATATTTTACAGATTTATCCGTAGCATTTGTAAATAAAACGGAGAACAAGATACAAACATTAAACAAAACAGTAATGAATAATGGAAAATTGAAGATGGCGGACAATGGATCTATTCTGTGTTGTCTTTACACGGATATCAGTCAATGGACGATGGAAAAGAAGTGAACATAACCCGCTTTGTTGTTAAAAAGACTTTATTGACATACCAGGACAGAGAATCGATGCCTCCCAAGCCCGCAAGTAAGTGACCATCGACGCCGAGTTGCCAGCCTGTCGGCTTTTTATCGATTACATTTCGGGGAGTGTGCAATAGAATTGTATAGTCTATTGCCGCCTAGCCCTTTCCATCATTTGACTACAAGTCGTACGGCAATGCGCCATCGGCATCGGTACATAAAAATCATCCCAACCATACACACTAAATGTTTTGGGAATATATTTATTATGCGTACAGCTAAGGAGTGGAATTCCCTCCTGGTGTCTATATTTCCTGATAGCTACAGCCTAAGTAAAGAGTAAATAGGTTACTTAAAGGCAAGCGTGCTTCACCATCGACCGCAGCATTGCTTAAAACCAGTTGAGATAGTCGTCAAACGCGAGCCTATCAATAAAAACCGGCCATGTGCGGTTTGACTCGCGCACAGAGGGTTCCGTATAAACAGCTACATTCACCAAAATAATAATAATAATAAAAAATAATAAAATTACTTATTTCTCCTCACAATGACAAGCTTATTCTAGGTTTTACATTATATGACTTATTAGCAATGTGGGGAGCTGGTGTCTGAGTTTGGCATGAAATGTCTGTATTACAAATCACCAGGTCTCCACCCCACGGAAGGATAGATACTCGTATAGTGTAGATTTGGTTGAATGTCAGGTGTAGTGTCAATGTGTACGCGTAAGGATTTGGGTGTAAGTTATAAACTTATATCATACTAATTTAATTTGAACTAGCTGTGCCCGCGGCTTCGCTCACGTCAACTGGCTTACCTACCCTACCTATCTACAATTCTTTTTTCTCAATTTTTCTTTCATAAGAACCTTCTCCTAACAATAACAAACACAACAAAAAAGAATTAGCGAAATCGGTCCAGCCGTTCACGCGTGATGCCGTGACCAAGGGAACTAGGGATTCATTTACATATATATATGTATATATAGATTAAGTAGACTTTCTGTAAAACTATAATCCAAATTTTGCAACCAGTTAGAGACCAAAGACTTACATTTGGTTTTTGGTAAATGATATATATTTAAGGCCCGGTTTAACTTATTTTATAAGTTTGAACCCTGGTAGTAAAATTGGTTGTTTGTAAAGTAGGTTTACGATCGAGATGTTTACGTGATAACGTCTTACCTAATAAACCTATGTTATGATAAACACATTTTGTTTCACTGTTAAACATTCAACGAAAACTTAACCGCACGAGAAAATCTCCATTCGTTTGTATGCCGCTAGAGTGAGAGAGACGGAAGATCGGTCCACTCACTCGAACGCTATGCCAGCCTCCGCTCGTGAGGATTCCGCGTGACAAGTTTCACGGAATGACTGGCAGCGCTCGAGATGAAACGGGAGATCGGTCCGTCTCTCTCTCGTTATACCTGCGATCAGTGTTGCCACCTTGGTGATTTTGTCACTAGATCTGGCGATTTTTCAGAGCTCTCAGCGATATTTTTTCATCGTTTAGCGACTAATAAATTTTTAGCGATTTCTGGCGATTTTTCAATATGGAATTTGGCAACACTTATTTGAGACGGAAATTTTAAAAATACCTCATTCTTATGCTGAAATTGAAAGAATTTTCAGTGTTATGAGCATCGTTAAAAGTAAATTACGAATCAAAATGGCCAGTCCACTACTTAACGCCATAATTTTTATTACAAACAGATTGAAAGTTTTGAAAATTAAATGCTTCAATTACGAATTGCCTAGCGATGTCATTGTGGTTATCGGCAAAAACGCAAAGTACTCATTTAAAGATCTATCATAACCAAAAACATCTTCAGCGCCAACGTCGGCGGCGTTTATGGATGATGAAGATATAATGGAAGATAACTATCATATTTCAAAATCACGAATTTTAACCAAGTCTGTTTTTTCCCTTTTGACTGTTACAAAATTACTTTTTTTTTAATATCAGACATTTAAAGTACTTAATTTTAATAAAAACATTTTAGCGAGAACTGGTGGTTTTTTTTCAAGCCAAATATGGCGACATTTTACACTGCATCTAGTGACAAAATAATTTTTGAGGTGGCAACACTGCCTGCGATCGCGCTCGTGAGGTTTTGGTGTGACACAAGTTTCTGAACATGTCACCCGACTAAAACGATTTTAAAGACGTTATCACGTCAAAAAAACCGATGTGCAAACTTAGTTTTGAATGATGATGCAGAACAGACTACATGTTTGCGACGTTTTTTTTCTGATTGTTTCCGGTTCAAAAGTTGTTAGGGAATGTTGTTTCATAACCGTTTTTAGGATAAAGAGCTGTCTCACAGTACCTTCCATTTTGAGTAGTGATCAGTTGTTGGGTGATAAAAAGGTAGAAACAAGCTTACCTCTAGGAGTGCTCTTTCAACTTTTAGGAAGTGAGTTTTACATGTGCCACCCCATGTGGTGATACAGTATTCCAGCTTGGACTGGCAGAGAGCATAGTAGGCCAATTTTATAACACGATGCAGTGTTTCTTAAGGCTTTAAATATAACTGATACCCCGAGTTGCCCAGCTCAAAATTATCGCAGAATTAATGTGAAAAATTGTCAAGCATGTGTTATCTGCCATCATTGGCAGTATGAATTTTCAACAGCCAAACACTTTTGCATTCTGCGATAATCTTGAGCTGGGCAACTCAGGGTTAGTCTTCGCACTCTCGCAGACAGAAGATTAATGTGATCGTAAAATTTAAGATTTCTGTCAATAATTACGCCTAAATACTTGGTGGATTCAGTATTTTTAAAGTTCACTCTTTAACCCTGCTATTAACGTCCTAATCTCATTTTCATCCGCAGGGAGCAGGCAAAATTAATGGAAACACAAGTTTAAGGTGATGGGTTCCGTTTGCAGATTATTCTTAGTGGTTTTGTCTGCTAAAGATTTAGCAACATTTGCGAAGTATTGGTTAACATTATTTGCAGAATTTTGGGGGTCATTGGTGCTTATAAGTTCAATCGGGCTGTCTTTGGGTTTAGTATGTTATTTTTTTACTATTCCAAAATTTTTTTAAAAAAATTTCCTGCATTTTTTAATTGTTATATCTCATTGTCTCTTATTTTTTTTTAACAAAGATGAACAAACATTTCGGTTTCGTTTATACGTAGCCTTATATATCTCATTGTCTGGGTTTTCTTTGCCTTTTTATAAAGATTATCGCGGTTTTTAATGCATTTTAGAATGCCTGGGGTTACCACGGTTTTAGATTCTTTTTCCTGTTTGATATTCTGATTTCTTTAGTATTGTTTTTGATAGCCGTATAAAGAATACTGTGGTGGAAATCAGCAGCATCGTTGGCGCTTTTAATTGTGTATAGGTAGTAGACTAAATTCAACATTTTTAAGTGCAGCATTTAGAAAGTTATCATCCAAGTACTTTTAGGTTTTTGTTTAGGAAGAATAGCTATATACAAAGCAACACTACTATGTGGCCAAGAACAAAGCTTGCCGAGGCAAGCTTTGTTCTTGGCCACATAGTAGTGTGTGCAAAGCGCCACTCACCAGGTTACAAAGAACAGTGTGTCTCGGCATCACGGGTGCTTTCAGGACAACACCTACGGCAGCGATTGAGAGATACCTCAATATCCCTCCGCTGCATATGATGTTTGAATTCGAGGCAAGGAAGACATTACATCGTCTTGCTGTTGCTGGACTATGGGATGCCTCTAAGCCAAAGACTAACCATACAAAGTTCGATGGAAATGAAGGCCTGGATCGGGTAACAAACATGATATCCGATAAAATGCAAACTATGTTTGTGTTTGAAAGGTCTTTCAAGGTCCAAATCCCTACAATAAAGAACTGGACGAAGGGACTAGATCCACCAGAACAAGATAGTCTGGTGTGGTACACTGATGGATCCAAAATGGAATCAGGTACAGGAGCATGGCATATTCGCAAAAGGTTACAAATGTAGCAAAAGCTTAGGTAAGATGGCAACTGTATTCCAAGCAGAAACATATGCCATAATAACCTGTGCTCAAGAGAATATAGATAGAGGAATATTCTTAGTGACAGTCAGGCCGCAATCAAAGCCATGGCATCCTACAAAGTGGACTCCAGACTTGTTCTGGATGCTATCCGGACCCTAAACAGGCTTGGGAAGCATAACAGGGTAAGACTGATATGGGTCTCTGGGCACAAAGGAATCCATGGTAACGAAGTGGCAGATGGACTGGCAAGAGAGAGCTCAGCAAATGATTTTGTGGGCCCAGAACCATGTGTAGGCATTTCGATGTGTCTCGTAAAAGCCGCATTTAGGGAGTTTGCAGATCACAGACAACGAACACATTGGCTGTCTAATACCGATCTACAACACTCAAAGAAATTTCTAGGCTCTACTTTCAAAGCCCAGAAATGCATTTAGAATATGAGCAGGGGGCAAATCCGCTACCTGCTTGGGGCCTTTACTGGGCACTTTGGAACCAACGACATGCTCATGAAGATGGGTCTGGCCGCGACACCCATGTGCAGGTTGTGTGGGGAACATACGGCAAGCATGGAGCAACTTCTGTGCACATGTGATGCACTGGCTGGTAAGCGAATGAGTCTCCTAGGGGTTGGATATCCAAAACCGGAAGACCATAGGCTCATATCACCTAGTCTTGTTGTAAAACTCATGATAAGAGTTTTCAACGAGATTAGGGAGGAGTAAAGTATCTAGGGGACCACAATAGATTCCAATGGGTCGAAGTGTCCGAGTTATTTCTCGGCCCCTCCACGAGATAACACTACTATAATCCGTAATTGTTGCTTAGAGTATAAGACAACGAGCTGTTAGTTTAGTCTTTTGAAACGTGTGATCTAAACATGTTTTATTGTGCGTAATTGATGTGTAAGCAGGCATCATACCGTGGAAAGCTATCATATCTAGATATGTAGGCACATTTTTGTCAGCACTGTGTTCGGCAATGTTAAAATTAATGTGCCCCAATAATATTACATTTTGGCAAATAATCTGGTTACATAGTGAAGACGCCTGATTGAGTGATTCAGCCACGTATATTGGTTTTGTTGGTCCTACTATATTCGGATTAGTAGTACTCAAACGTTTTTCACGATTTGCCTTATTAAATGACCCAGTAGCATTTATAAAGTATTCTCTCTTTATGGTTGATGTGAAGTCCACGAATATAGGGCCTGAAGGTTTGTCTTTCAGCTTTATACGAGATACATCTCTAATATCGGAGTCCAGAATTGGAATATTAATAACATTTCTAACATTTTTTGCTATCTCAACTAGCTGTTCCTTGTTCTAAGATTCAGTGAAAGGGATTTTCTTATCACGATCATAGTAGACCGTGCATTTTATTCAAAGGTTCGATTTTCGCATCCAAAGTCTTTAAATGGTTCTTTAATGAACAGTTCTCCTGTTGAAGAGTTTTTCAAGTCAGTAAGAACGTCATCGTATTTCTCGGACAGCAACACCACGGATATATTTATTTCAGCGTTTTGGTTTGTTAGCTCCTTCAGAGATCGTTCTACGGTGATGAATTTAGCGTCTTGCTGTTTTTTTTATTTCGTCCATTTTTATCAATAAGTAGGACAAAGAAGTATCTGATGCACTTGAAATTAAAAGCTAACATAACTATCGTTCATAAAACCATGAAAGCACCGAACATTGCTCTAACAAAGGGACAAAATTAACTTTGCCGTTCGAAAACTGTTGTCCCCATACATCAATATACAAAATTTTTACTTTTCCTAGTACATTTTATAAGTTGGTCGTCTATTACTCGTTAACTTGTAAAGCCTACTTAGCTTTGATAGTTTTCCATTTCATTTCGTTATATATACTACTGCCGTGAATTTTTTCACATATCCAAAGGCAACCATTTAGCCGGCAGGGAGAGGAGACACTTGATTCTAACAAAAATTAGCCAATTAAAGCTTAATTTTACGCAAACGGATCACTTAATCGAAAAATGGGTTTAATAGAACCGTAATCAGAATCAGAACTTTATTTGCAACACGTAGGTTACACAGCAGTGTGTGGGGTGTAACAACATTAAAGAGACTCTCTATGTTTTGCCATGAGGCGTACAAATGTGATTTGCAATATCCAATATAATTGATTACTGATAAAAATAAAATTATGGCTAATAATAAAAGTAGGTATTGTTTATTAGTTATGAATCGTTTTATGTTTATTATTTTTCAACTCTACACACTATGTCTACATCTCTTTTTTTTCATCTTTCCTTTCGCAGGTATGCTGGAAGAGATTTCTATAGAAATAAGCATCACCTATGTAGCTATTTTTCTGTTTCTTCTTCTTGTCTGTATATTATGTGTGTGTGCATAAATGGTTAAATAAATAAATAGAAAAAGAGCCAGAATACACACATACACATTTCCGAATCGAAATCATAGTAAATCTTCAATTAAAAGCATCTCAACAATTTCAATAATTAAATTCTACAGTACATGTCAATTAGTTAATTATCCAAATGTTAAATGTCAAATAAAAATCAATCCATAATAAAACACAAATTAAAACAATAATACAGATTGGTCAATAACAATAAAGACTTTAGAATAAGATGTCAAAAAAAAAATAGCAAAATAAGATGTCAAAATAAATTATAATAAAAAAAAATATACTCAGAAATGTCAATAATTCAAAAACAAATTAAATGATAATAATAATACCGGAACAACTACATTAATTAAAACACAATTTTTTCCTTCAGAAATTCAGTAACATTATAATAGGATTTACTTATAAGAAACTTCTTTAAGTGCCTTTTAAAAAGATTAATGTTTAAGATTTTAATTGTTTCTGGTATGTGATCATAAATAATAGGTGCCATGCAAAAAACACTATCAGTGCCGTTTTGGACTGTCTCGAGCATAACATAGTGATAACCGTGATAATATAATGACATGTCGTCGACTCCGGTTATTTCTATCTAAAAGCTTGGGAAACAGATTTGGGTTGGTTTTCACAAATACTGCAACTTCGAATATGTACATACACGGTAATGTCAGTATTTTACATTCAACAAAAAAGGACCCGAACATTGCCCTCATGCACTTTTTTTGGGTTTTAAGTATCAGCTCCCTATTGGTTGAGTTGCCCCAAAAATAACACCGTATCTTAATATTGAACCAGCAATGCCATGGTAAGCTGTAACAATAGCGTCCGTTCCTATGACTGGCGCAAGTTTATAAGCGGATCTGCTTAGTCTCTTCGCCAAATCTACCGTGTGTGCCTTCCAATCTCCAAGTCGTTGGATAGACCAACGACTTGGAGATTGGAAGGCACACACGGTTAAACGAAGGAATTCGGTTGTGTTAATTTGATTTATTTTGTTGTTCTCGTAGTGAATATTCATAGTCAAATTTTTAAATTGAATGCCATTGATTTGGTCTTGTCTATATTTATGTTAAAGTTATTGTTATTTAGCCATTGTATTATTGAGTAATGAATGGCCTATCCAACGATACCCCACACCATTGGATAGAAGAGAAAAAAAGAACATCCCCACTTCACGTGTACAGGACGTAAAATAAAATATAAATACCTGGTTTTATTTTACCACTTTTTCGGCGTGATTAATAATATGTATATCGATGCCAAATAATAGTTTTCTAGTACTAACCACCAGTTTCCCAGCTCAAAATTATCGCAGAATTAATGTCACAAATTGTCAAGCACGCGTTATCTGCCGTGATTGGCTGATGAAAATTCATTCAACCAATCACAGCAGATATCGCTAGGTATATCTACGTTACGTTACAGATGCAGTTACCATGGACACCACAACGATCATAATCTCTTCAGTATCCGCGACCGTACTGGCCCTTTTTCTACTTGTGATTTATGTACTTAAGAAACGATACCAGAGAGAAACAAAACAACGAGAAAATTCACAGCGACCGTTACCCCAAATACCAAGACGGCACTCACTCAGTGAAGTAAGTTATCAATTGCATTTAATGTCACTGATCCTGATTGAACAATCAACATGACATTCTCTTTCTTCCAATCAATCTGCAAAACCTTTCCCAACTAGTTTGGGGTACCTTATACTCTTCTGCTTACAATAGAGATGATGACACAAAAAATCTATTTAGTCCGTCAGATTAGATAACCTAAAAATATTGGCCACGTATTTTTCTTTTGCCACGTAAAAAAAAACAACGACGATAAGTAACCGGCACGTAAGCTGGCATGAGTTGTTAGATGCGCAGAAGTAGTTTTTTAAGCATCTTTGGTAGTGAAGCGGGGCGCGGGGACCGTTCCGAGCGCGCGATTGGTTGGTCAGTTGACACAAGGATCGACTGACCAATCGTGTCGCGTCCACGTTCCTTGCGCTCTATCATGGATGGTCAGTTCGAGGAATATGCGCGAACTTAAGCCCACTACGCCAAAACCTTGCCAAATTACGTGCCGGGCATTATACAGTGCGTTGAAATATCATGTGACGTCACGCGATGCTACACTTTATTCAGACTAGTGACGTCACAACTCCTGAACTTAGATGCGTTTTATCTTTGTCTATTTTTACTTATTTGATAAAGCAAAAAATACGTATCCAATATTATTTGATAATCTCACTGACTGACTCAATTAATAATTATTATTTTCTAACCAGAAAACATCCCTAACTTTTAAAAACTCGACCACCATCGCCTATACAGCGATCACTAAATAAGCGGGGACATAACTACCAAAGCAAAATACTTTAAAGTGCAAGAATAACCCCCAGTTTCCCAGGTCAAAACTATTGCAGAATTAATGTGACAAATTGTCAAGCACGCGTTATCTGCTGTGATTGGTTGTTGAGCTGGGAAACTGGGGGTAAGTTTTGTTTCGGAAGTCGGTGTCTGGTTCCCCTCGTTTTTATCATATACATGTTCAAACCCTCAAAATTGCTACCCAACATCTGTTTGTTGGTTGGTATTTTGAGGGTTTACCAATCAAAATAAATTACATAAATTTATGTATGTTTGTTATGTAAAAATCTTTGTAATACTTTTTATTTTATTTTCAGCCTGATCCTAATATACCGTTCTACCAGAATGTTCTCTTCCGGAGGGAGTGCGATCTAGAAATTCAGGCTCGAGAGGAACCACATTATATTGAAATTACGAATCAGTAATTAAGTACGACTACGGAGCTCCGACTCCGATAAGTCCGAACCGGATCCGGTTCCGACTTCGGCTCCAACAAAAAATCAAACTTCTAGATCAACGGAACCAAAAAATACTACCATTTAAGTCGCAAATTCGACGAATCGCAAAGGAATCAACATAGAGTACTTCCGCTTGACCTAGAATCAAGAAATTTTATAAGCAGCAATATCTTATAACACAAGTAAATCGAAATATCCGCTAACTGTAAATATTAACCTGTTAGCGACGAGAATCATTTAGTATAGAAGTCGATGATATGATTAAGCGTAGAGATACTATAGGTCAGGGGTCACCAATAATTTTTATTTGGGGTCTATTTTTTTAAATAATGTTACCATCGCGGTCCGTAACGTTTAAGCCACCTACCACACGGCCTTTACATAGTCACATGTATACAAAACAATTGCTTTGTTAAAAATGAACTAATAAACTTAAACACACAACACACTCAAACACACACACACACTCGTAATGTATACTACGTATATGTATGTATGGTCTTAAATACAATACCTATCAATAAAGCTTGAAGATTTTGATGGAATGATTCGACCGTTGTCGAATGCACGGCAGTAAAGACAAAGCGCGGAATAAATAATTAAATTCCATACTCAAGTAATACAAGTAAATTATATCGTACTGATTACGTATGGTCCACACAAAGTAGGTCGGCGGTCCGGAGACGGACCGCGGTCTGCCATTTGGTGACTTCTGCTATAGGTTGTATAATTAAAGAGTGTATTATTAAGCGTAGATGTCTGTTAAGGTTCCCCTAGTCGACAGCACGAACTATTTTGTGCGCGAGGTTAAAATGCATGCTATCTCATCCGACATCACATGCGAAAGAGATAGATGCTGTGATGAGCAGAAAGAAGCTAGTACGCGTACGAATTAGCACTTTTGCAAATTTGTATCGAAAGGGATGATGATTTAGGATGAAAACCAGCGCGCGAAATTTTATAAACAGACCTTTGGGAGTCTAGCCCCTAGTTTCCCAGCTCAAAATTTGGCTGTTGGAAATTCATTTACCAATCACAGCAGATAACGCGTGCTTGACAATTTGTCACATTAATTCTGCGATAATTTTGAGCTGGGAAACTGGGGGTTAGATATCATGAAAAAACGACTTAATGTATATTTTTAAAAGAAAAATTATTTGCATTGTTGAATTACTTATCTATGCCTGTATAGAGGCCGTTTTGCAATTTTCCTTCTTCTTATAATATTTATTTCCGCCCAAAGATGCGTTAAAATTATGGAACTTTCGACGCTTCTAACTTTCAAATATTTTATTTTTTTACTTTTTTTTCCATAGAGGGCTAGATAATGATGAGACAAATTGATATCATTTTTAATTTTGAACGTACATCGTCAAACAGTTGAGTAATCGCCAGACTATGTTTGTATGGAAGAATGATCGACTACACCTTATGTGTAGATCTTATCTTTAAATTGTATAGTAATCGATGAGACATCTAAGTGAAGGCTAAGAATATTCAGCAAGGCATAAATTGCATATAGTCAAGAATAGGTTACGTGTAAGATTAAAATGTGCTCTGAGGGTAAACTCGGTAGGGCGCAGGTATTAGCGGAGGCGACCCTGCACCGGCCAATCGTGGTTACCGAACTGAGTGCCACGGGAATAGAAATGGTTTTGCACGAAATCTTGTGGAATCTCTATGGATTGCATGAAGATTCGTGCAATATCTGTCACAGTTAAGATGTTGATAAAATCACTATATAAATTATTGATTGTTTTGTGGAATTGAAAGTAGAATCTTTTGATGTATAGTTCAACATTGTAACTTCATAGAATTATATAAAATCTTATACTTTAATGATAACGCATGCAACTTGTGTTCCAATTTGTGCCACCAGAGGCGCCACTTGTACCACGATGTTTACGAAAGCCTTGGTGTGACCCGGCCACGTAACGTTACTTTAATGAGAGCCGTTTTTAGCTTTTCGTCATTTTAAGTTTTTAGATTAAGTTTGATCGATGTAGTTTTATTGTAATTGGCTAGAATCAGTGTTTTAACATGTAATGGTCATAAGTATAATATTGTAAGGGATGTTTCACAGCAGAAAAGCCATAGAAAGTTCCCCATACAACACTGCACTGGTTTTGCGCCAAAAAGTAGATGCACTCGGATTGGCTAAAGGGCATAAGGTCAGATTCTCGCGCAAAGTGCAGTGTTGTGGTTGGTCAACAGTCAGCAGAGATCACGTTTTCCCGCGCAAATGTGGAGACAGATCCTGACAGATCCTGGTTTACTAATGATAAGCATAATATACATTCCCATAATTAACAATGGCATAACGAAATTCAGCATAATGATCATTACGCATAATGTTATTAGGCATAAATGCTTTACCATAATGTATATTGCCATAAATACTGTTGGCATAATAATAATAATGCATAATGTTATAAACGCATAATGATATTTACACATATTGTTCTTTGGAATAAAACAAACATGTTTGGGGCTCAAGGGCCAACCCGCCGCACCATAACATAATTAATTTGAGTCCTTATATCATATATATTTAATTAGACATTTAATGTTTAGGTAAAACAATTTTCAATCGATTCAAACCGATATTAAAATTTTCGATATTTTGAATATTTACATTTAACCCGTAGATATTTTAATTTTCGACGTTCAAATACGTACCCATAAAATTACTATGATGAATAAATATTATGCATTAAATATTTATGCAAATCCAAATAATGGCAAATCAAATTAGACCAAATGACACAAACCTTTGCATTATGCCATAGTATTATTATGCGAAAATGTTATGCCAAGCAACACTATGCTTAAAAAAATACGCCAAGAGGGGGATTCCCCACATTTCTGTGGTCAAGCGACGCCCTGAACCGAGGTTCGACCCCTAAGGGGGTAGCCCTCAGCGTGGTCGGTTAGGTTTAGCTTTTTGTGCCTGGCTGGAGGCTCTAGTTTAGTCTCCATAGGATTGCCCGATTAAGCAGTACCAATCACTCTGATTGAACTGCGAGATGACAAACACTAAAAAAAAATGAACAAGAAGAAATACTCCAACAAGGCTTTCATTCGTGTCTACAAACACAAAATAGCGCGCCGCCGCCGCCGCTTATGTACTTTGTGTATAACGCCGCTCAAGTTCTCCCGCCAGCGATCCCTATCAAGCCAACAATTATCTGCTGTGATTGGCTGTTGAAAATTCATTCAACCAATCACTATTGTTATATTGTCAAGCACCCGTTACCTGCTGTGATTGTGATTGTGTACACCGAGACACCAGTCTACTTGGGACCACGGTCGTTGCAACACGGACGAAACGTCGGGTGAAATAAGTAAATAAATAATCGAAATCATCGCGTTAAATTCCCGTGATATATTGTTTTCCAATTACGAAACGCGAAAGTTATAAAGTTAATAGTCCAAGAGTAACTTCGGAGTAAGCTAGTAATAAGCCATTTTTATTAATAAGGGAAAACCTAACCTATACGGCTGCACCTATTCTCTATATCACCATTGTACTGTACCAATATTTGCAAAACAAAATATCTTTATCTTATCATTATGGTAAACGCAGGTACCACCCCCTTAAAGGCAATTTTAAAATCGCCCATAATTTTTAAATATACTGGTTGCTCTTCATCATCATCATATCAGCCGAAAGATGTCCACTGCTGGACATACATAGGCCTCCCCCAAGCGTCGCCACGACCAGTCCCGTGCGTCCTGCAACCAGCGGATCCCCGCAACCTTCACCAGGTCATCGGTTCACTTGGTGGGACGCCTTGCCTTGGTTGCTCTTAGATTTACTTTTTTTTATTTTGTATGACTTTTTTTTTGCCTGTGATACAATGATTTTCATTAGTGGTTACAGGTTTCAGCGATTCTCTTTTTCTGGTTTTACTGTTGAAACTATTCTTACTTTCTGATCCTGTAAATGTGGTTTTTACTGAATAAACGATTATTGCATAATTTTTTTTGTTGTTTGTTTGTTGTTATATGCAAATTTTATATATAAATAACATATTAACTAAGTTAACTGTAAGTAAATAAAGAATAATCTTGTGAAAAATCACTACATGTTATAAAATAAAGTGCCCCGCCGCGTCTGTACGCGATAAACTCAAGAACTACTGAACGGATTGTCATGCGGTTTTCACCAATAGAAAGAGTGAGAAACGAGGAAAGTTTTTGTGTATAATTTGTCACGGGCGGAGCCGGAGCGGGTCGCTAGTAATTTATAAAACTACTAAGTTGATTGTTTCTATCACCGAACCATTACAACGTCTGTGAAGCTATTAACTGTTTTAATGCAGCTATTACCGATCGCGTATGAGCGCAGCCCTGTGCCCAGCAGGTGGACTTACTTATAAAGGGTTATTTTTAAAACACTTATAACGTCGCAGCACTATATTACTGACGTTATAGAACAACTTTTTTTTTACGAATTTAAAATTCAATAAAAAAGCCTTTTTTGCAAAAAAATTCTACCGACTTCCAAATAAAAAAACTACAAAGTGAAAAATAACTTTATTTTTGGAAGTCGGTATCTTTCATAGGTAACAATTTACTGCGTTATGGACACCGACTTCCAAAAATAAAGTTATTTTTCACTTTGTAGTTTTTTTTTATTTGGAAGTCGGTAGTATTTTTTTGTAAAAAGTTTTTTTTATTTTTACTTTTAGTTGTACCTGCCTAATAGGCAAGTTTTTTAATAAGGTACCAATAACGCCAGAATACATTACCCGAATATCATGAAACTTGAACATAACCGGTGAAATGAGAGATCTGCGTTCCCCTTATGAGCGTACTGGCGTGATGTTATGTTATGAAATATTATGAACAATAAACAGACATGCGATTGCAGCAATCACGAGAGTTTTGCCGTTATCTATTGAAGAGTTATGTTGTATATCTATGAAGTTCTTCATCAGATCTTCACCAAATGAAAATGGGACTAATTTCGAAACATACTCTTTCAAACAAAAAAATATAATAGCTTTTTATGGTTGATATTATACAGGGTTACAGGAAAAGTCGACCTAGATCCGTTAAGGGCGTGTAGTACACATCATTTCTGAATGATTTCACTATGGAACCCCCAATCCTAAACTTAACCGTTTTCGAGATTTTCGAGTTTTTTTTTTTTTTATGAAAATGCCCATTTTTTCGGCTATTGAATTGAATATTTACAAGGGACGAGCTCACAAGGCACACGTCCAAAAATAACTGGCTCACGGCAAAGAAAGTGGTAGATGAAAATAAACTGAAGCTTGCCATAGCGGGCTTCCAGCCGCCCTGTCCTGATGGCATCTACCCAATACTATTGCAAGAAGGGGCATCTGTTTTGATACCCCATTTGAGTAAGCTCTACAGAGCCTGCATAGCCATTGGGTACGTACCGAAGGCATGGAGGGAGGTCAAAGTCACCTTTCTTTATACCGAAGTTTGGAAGGAAGGAAGGAGGAAGACCAACTTACGAAGAAGCTAAAGCTTACAGGCCCATCAGTCTATCATCCTTTCTCTTAAAAACGCTGGAGAAAATGGTAGACAGGTACTTAAGAGAGGGACCACTTAAGTAATTCCCTCTACATAACTATAGTGTGCCTACAGCCCTGGTAAATCTACGGAAACGGCTTTGCACTATGTTGCGAGTTGAGCCGAGGCTGCGCTAGAGGGACAAGAAATCTGCGGAGTCCTGTCACTATTATTGTAGAGCTTGGTAGTAGACTCGCTATTTACCAAACTCAATACCGGACCATTCTATACAGTAGGCTATGCAGATGACATAGCTATAATGGTTAATGGTAAATTCCCGAACATAGTGTCTTAATTGTTACAACAGGCATTAAGGATGACCGAGGAATGGTGCACAAGGAACCTCTCTATCAATCAGCCATTCACGAGCAGTCATTATTCCATTCACGAGGAAGAGACAACTAGGTAACCTAGGAGAGATCTACCTCAATGGAGTAAAGCTGCCCTGGTCCACCGAACTTAAATATCAGGGTGAAACGATAAAAAACTCAGGTGGAAAACTCATTTGGAAAATATTACGACAAAGGCCCTACGAGTTTTCGGCATGTGTCGTTCCACCTACGGTAAATCTTAGGGACCTAAAGCCCAAAGTGATACGCTGGCTGTGATATGTATTGAACTGGGAGGTGCGGAAATAAGAACACGGGTGTCACAAAGGATGATTAGTTTAATACTGAACGTTTTACAGAAAGGGCACTCACACATTCACAATATATGGAGATCTATGTGTGAGCGGCAAGCACATACACATCAACCGGACAATGATAATACCTATTATCACATACGGCAGCATAGTGTGGTGGTCAAGAACAAGACTTGCCTCGTGCAAAGCGCCACTCACCAGGTTACAAAGAACAGTGTGTCTCGGAATCAAGGGTGCTTTCAGGACAACACCTACGGCAGCGATTGAGAGATACCTCAATATCCCTCCTCTGCATATGATGGTTGAATTCGAGGCAAAGAAGACATTACATCGTCTTGTTATGGCTGGACTATGGTGTAGGCATTACGACGTGTCTCGTAAAAGCCACATTTAGGGAGTTTGCGGATCACAGACAACGAACACATTGGCTGTCTAATACCGGTCTGCAACACTCCAAGAAATTCCTGGGCTCTACGTTCAAAGCACGGGAACGCATTTGGAATATGAGCAGGGGGTAAATCCGCTACCTGCTTGGGGCCTTTACTGGACACTTTGGAACCAACGACATGCTCATAAAGATCGGTCTAACCGCGACACCCATGTGCGGGTTGTGTGGGGAACATACGGAACGCATGTAGCACCTTCTGTACGATGCACTGGCTGGTAAGCGAATGAGTCTCCTAGGGGTTGGGTATCCAATATAGATAAGCTATGTATTTGGAACTATTGATGAGTTTATTTCAATTAATTGATTTAGATTTTTGTATTTTTTTAATTTAATATTTTTTTTTTTAATTTATTAATTTTATTTTTTTATGTTTTTTTATTTTATAAATCTTAACAATTAATCTTCGATTAATTGTTATGTATTTTTTATTGTTATTATTATTGTAAACTAACAAACAATTTTGTATGTATAACCATTAGGTGCATGTTGTGTTAGCCTGTGAGTAATAATTGTTGCACTTATAAATATATAGTTATGCATGTATAATTTTAAAATGTTTGTGTAATCAATTGTTGGTTAACCTAAATTTTTTTTTTATTTGTTATAGGCTCGCGCTTGACCACTATCTCACCTGATGGTAAGCGATGATGTGGTCGACGGTGGAGCACGCTTGCCTAGAAGTAACCTATTCACTCTTGACTTAAAGACCCCTAGATTGTAGCTATCGGGAAACGCAGACGCTGGCAGGGAATTCCACTCCTTAGCTGTACGTGTCTGTAAATAAATAAATAAAATAAATAAAGAAGACTATAGGCTAATATCTCCTAGTCTCGTTGTAAAACTCATGTGGGGTGTTAGGGTAAAAAGCTGTCCAAGCGTAAAGTATCGCTTCACTCTATTAAGGATGCCCAGTTTTTTGGCCGCGATTTGGGCTTTGTACTCAATGGAGGCGCCGAAGTTGAGACTGGATGTCAAATTCATGCCTAGGAGCTCGAGCCGATCAGTCACAGGAACAGACGCACCCCGAAAAGTAGGCGTTTGTTCGAAAATACTCCTTTTAGCAGTAAAAAGACACGCTTGTGTTTTGGTGGCGTTAAAAGAGACCAGATTGTCATCACCCCACTGGAAGACAAGGCTTAAGGTCAAATCTGTCCGCTCCACCATAGCCTCTCTCAAGGAACGAACTTCATCCACGCTGTTTTTTGCGCTGTACAAGTATCTCTCTGAAACAGTACTGTCATCTGCGTACCCAACAATACCGGGCTGAAGTAGGTCATTGATGTGCAGCAGGAAAAGAGTTGCAGAGAGAACAGACCCCTGAGGAACTCCGGCATCAATAGCTATAAGGTCAGAGGAGCAGTCATCAATGACTACTCGGATCGATCGCTCGCTAAGGAAGTCCGATATCCAGCTACAAAAACCAGCGGGGTGCCATAAGCACGAAGCTTACTGAGTAGACTTGCGTGCCAGACCCTGTCAAAAGCCTTCGAGATATCAAGCGATACAGCAAGTGCTTCGCCGTGTCTCTCGATGGCTTCGCCCCAGCAGTGCGTGACATACACAAGAAGACACACACACAAGAATCGAAAGCCATCATCAGGTTTCAGCATTGGAGGTAAAGTCGGACGACCAAAATTCAATTCAACCGCTTTAGACAGGGACCAAAACTGTTTACTACCCGGAGGGTGCGATGACGCAAAACCTGCTTGCAGAACTTGGCGGCAGAATTAAAGGCTCTTTTTCTCGCGCGAACCCTAGGCGCTCTAACTTTGCGGTCGCGTGCTCTGACCCAGGCTTGGTAGGCAGCCTCTTTACGGGCCTCAGGGCGCATTCTGCATTATACCAAGGTCGGACTTTGTGGCCGAGCAGAATGCCGGAGGATGGGATGAAATACTCCATTCCCTGCCGAATCACATCCGCACCGCGTCCGCACAGCTCGGAGTGGAGGAAGTGCAGCCGTTGTTTCACCATATTATTCTTTGCTTTGGTCATGTTTTTTTTATTTTAGAGTTTGCTGGGGGAAAAGTTTAACTGTCGAGGCGCTGCTCAGAGAATCTAAGTGGAACACTGGAGCTAACCCAACCTATGGGGAACTCACTTGGAGACTGCGGGGACGCCCGAACCCCCCCGAATATGGCCACCGGGTCCTCCCATCCAGTCACCAGCTGGCACGGTGGAGCATACCGGGATTTTTCGCGAGTTGGCAGGGCAGCCTTTGGCACGTGGCTGGCGTGCTACTTGGGCCCCCTACTGACTGCCGTCGGCCAACGGCTAGCACCGTGCTTCGCATCCCGCTACCCTCCAAAATGAGTTACCCGGCAAGTATTGCCCAGAGACCAAGACCGGTTCTGAACAGCGCAACTGACATCCTCCTTCTCCTCCAAAGGCGCTGGCAGTCCCACACACCGACGGAACACAGCAAGCTGCTTGGCGCTGGACTCCGGTGGGATCGTTCAGCCGTACCACAGACAAGCCTGTGGTGCCGTTGCCCGGGATGGACCGCTAGGAGGTAGATCCCATACCCAACCCAAATATTTTCATTCAAGTGGCCTCCTCACTACAAAATAGATTTCAATTGATTGTTATAACAAAATAACATGAACAGACACAGTTTAAACCAAAAAAAGAAACAATTATTTATTAAAGTATTACCGATCCATTAAAAATTATTATCATAACTTTGGTTAAATTTACGCTGATAGAAAAAAAACCTAATAATAAATAAGTGTATCTCGCTAATCGTCTTCATCAGTCTTTTAATGTTCCCACTGCTGAGACACAGGCCTCTTCTCATAAAGAGGGAGTGGGCTATAAACCAACACGCGGGTCCAGTGCGGATTGGTGCACATGTCTTCGAATGTTTGGTTCTAGGACATGGCGGTTTCCCCATGATATTATCCTTTACCGTTTTGAGAGCAGCATTCCGCTAATACTGTGACCTATATTTTTGCTTTTAGATGTTGACATGTGGCTTTTATTTGTAAAACAAAGTTGTAAATATATGTACATACTTAAACACTAAACAAAAATACTCCTCCACATCGCTGTTATCCGAGAAAGTGCCCAGAAGACTGGCAGCATTGCCACGTTGAATAGCAATGCCGATTCTTTGCGCAATGAACGAGCCAGCCCTCTGGTCACGCACATTATCGATCAGTCTTTTAGATTCAATATTTTTCCTCATTTATTTTTGATGGTATTTATTCGATTTTGAGTGTGCAAGAATTAATTGATACATTCGTCATCAAACACGCATATAATATGTACCGCAATAAACATCGAATTCATCAATACTAGTTAATAGTAATACCGTAATGGATTCATTCAGTTTCAGTCAGTAGGATCTCCGTTCCACCTGAGTAGAGCTGGGCAGATAACGTTCATCCCCGTTATTATATATTTATCGATAACTGCTAACGCCACTTCCTAATCTAGACTGGTTGGTCGTGGTCGTGTCTCTTTCCCTGTGTGGTTCCCGACTTTGCTGGGGGGCAATCTGGCGGCCTGGGAAACGGGTAGGTATCTAGTTACTTACTGGTTTCCGCGTCGTTTGTTGTGTAAGTATTATCTGGTTTATTCCCGGCATCTTATTGAATGGGTTGTCTAGTGAGCAAGACAGGTTTTGACCCTCATTGCCTGGTTGTTATTTTCCATGTTAGTACGCAAACGCCTCGCAACTAGTCTTTCCTCTGAGGCGTATCAGTTTTTTATACGTTCTACGGATTGTTGTTTAGCTGTCCCAGTCTCTTGACGACAGTGTGTTCAAGCCATGTTTTTACTAACATAACATAACACCAACATTATACACTAAGTTCGCAATAAAGGTTATGACTTTGACAGCCTTCTTAACTTTTAGGCCTGAAATTGCATTACCGGTTTCATACCAAAGTGCTTAAAAAGCTCTTCTTGCGAGGAGTTTATGGTTACGTAAAAACATGCCTACGGCGCACAGTCGTATTAAGTCTTTATTACCGACTGTCAACTGGAGACTCGAAGCCTGCCAGATATCGGGCAACAGACCAAGGAGAATTATCTCCTCAAAGATTGTTTAGGCTCATTTACGTGTCTCCGCGGGTAAGGACAAAGGGAAAGGCTATGAGCGGCGTTTCCTTGCGTAAACGCATCAGAAATGAGAATATCCGCAAGAGGACCAACATAGCCCGAGAGAAAATTAAGTCGATAACTGATGCTCGATGAGTCGGAAGACGCTGCGTTGTAAGGCCTCCCGCTAGGTGGACTTATGACCTAGTTAAGGTAGCGGGAATCCACTGAATACGATAAACACAGGACCGGTCGATAATGGATGCTCGACGAGTTTTATGACGCTGCGTTTTAAGGCCTCCCACTAGGTGGACCTGTGACCTAGTTAAGGTTGCGGAAATCCACTGGATACGATAAAAACAGGACCGGTGGATAACGGATGCGCGATGAGTTTGAAGAAGGTGCGTTGGAAGGCCTCCCACTAGGTGGACCTTTGACCTTGTTAAGGTTGCGGGAATCCACTGGATACGATAAAAACAGGACCGGTGGATAACGGATGCTCGATGAGTTTGAAGACGTTGCGTTGGGAGGCCTCCTACTAAGTGGACCAGTGACCTAGTTAAGGTTGCGGGCATCCACTGGATACGATAAACACAGGACCGGTGGATAACGGATGCTCGATGAGTTTGAAGACGCTGCGTTGGAAGGCCTCCCACTAGGTGGATTTATGACCTAGTTAAGGTTGCGGGAATCCACTGGATACGATAAACACAGGACCGGTGGATAACGGATGCTCGATGAGTCGGAAGACGCTGCGTTGGAAGGCCTCCCATTAGGTGGCCTTATGACCTAGTTAAGGTTGCGGTAATCCACTGGACGTAATACACACAGAATCGGACAATGTGACGACACTTGTTCACCAGTGGACACGTTTCGGTTGAAATCATGATGTTGATGAAAGGTAAGAGAAGAAATGAAACAACAAAGAACTGTATATATGAATTCTTTTGACATAATATTTACAATATATTCACAGTGGCTTCACTTAAAATTAAGTCTCGCTATCTTATACAGTTATGTACCTATAGATTCACGCTTAGGCCAAATATCGTCTTTTTTTTACTGGATTATTTACTTTTGGGGTGGGCAGCTAATCAGACATAAGATTTGTCCCGCACTACGAATAACGTGAGCAATTCCGGCTACACTGGAAGAAGGTCTCAAGCGCCGCTAAATACGCGTGGCTTACGCGGTCTAGTCAAACCGCTTCGATTGCAGCGATTGTGCTTAGGTCCTTCTTGCCGCGAATTTTAGTGTCGCAGCGTCAGTGTCGTCGAAACCACTCTGAGGTTTTAGACAAGTGACTTTCTATCAACGAAGGCGTCTCTATAGCGATTGGTTAAATGTATGGGATTGAAAAGCGTTATCGAAATGTCACATGATTCACGTGAGCATTCGCCTGTAATGTAACATTTCAGTTTCGATTTTGAGCATTACATTACAATACTGCCTCCCTGACTGATGAGCATTCGCCTGTAATGTAACATTGATTCGATTTTGAGCATTTAGTTGATTCCACAATGTCAAACGTATCATCAAGTTAGCTGTAATGCTCGGTTCTCTTCTCTCACCAATGTAATACTCGAATCTGTTACATTACATGTTGCGCACTGTACTGCTCGTTTCTCTTCCCTCACCAAAGAAATATTCGAATCTGTAAGATTACAGGTTGCGCACTGTAATGCTCGGTTCTTATCCTTCACTTATGTAATGCTCGATTCTGTAACGTTACATTACAGGCAAATGCTCCGACTGAGGGCACCTTAACTGTGCAACTTGCTAGAATGCGCTATTGACGAACGTCAGTGTCATAACAGCGCTAGGTGCACTGTTAAGTTGGCTGGTTATATATACCTTTAATTTTAGCATCTTGACAGCCACCATCGTCGATAGAAAGACCCTTTATCTAGACTCTTGCAGAGCCCCTAGAGTCCTTTACGTGTTTAGTAAACTGCAGCTAAAGCGGGAAGGCAGCGCTTCTCCTTGATCGGCCAACAAATATAACTGTGGAACTTGGTCAGCACGTATATCAGCTCGCAATTGATATACCCGTTTCCTTATTCATTCATATTTACAGCTACGAGGAACTCTAGTTCGTTCGAAACTATTCGGGAGACCCGATATAAATACTTAATAGCTAAAACCATAAATATAAATCAATATGAATTTGGCAGTTTGGTAAACAATACTCATTAATCTTTACTCGTAGTGCGACGACAGTTTCGCAAATTAAATTTGTAAAAAAAGTAATAATTTCGTACCATATTTTTGTACTTTCTCAATAAAAAGAAAATTGCTTTTCAATTTTAATGATTTAGAATGATTTTTACATTACAAGTTATGGCCCAAAGCAATGTTACATATTATTCTTATTATTTGTACTACGATAGTGGTCAACGGGTATATAAGCCCACCCCTATGTATGGACTACTTATATATTTTATATTATGTACATCTTATTCCCTATCAAACGGTGTATCATCTTGTCTGGGCACGCGAAAACGAACGATTTCATAAAATATTACTTTTTTTAGTGTGTATACCAAATTGTAACTGAAAAAACTTAAAGTATGCACTAAGCAGCGTGTAGATTTTCTTAGATCTTCAAAAAAATATCATTTGTTTAACAGTTAAGGGACCAAATTATGAAATAGCAAAACTACACGTCCCGAACATTGAAGCTACTAGGCAACATTTGATGCGCACCACGTGACGTTCAACATTTCGGCGACGTTGCCAGCTGGTGCGCCACATGACGCGATGTTTATATATTACTGTTTTTTTGGATATACAGAATTGCTTCGATTGCAAAAGTTTAAATGGAATTTTTATCATTATTACTCAAGTCAAAAGCCAACTACAGTATGAGTAATATTCTCCACTTGAGACTCCAAAAAGTAGAAATCGTTCGTATGCAAGCCCCGTCTTGTAAATACATACGCCTAATAGTCCGGACTTAAAAAGCAAGCTTCAACTAATATGACCATATCACACGGTTCATTTATTTTGGATGAAAGGCTATAGACGAGTTCTATCAACGAAATAGCGATTGTTGAAATTTCATAAATTTATAAGGGCCGATTTTACCAATGAAACTAATCGCGATTAGTTCAACTAAACTCAGTTTATGCAAAAACAGCGTTCCGATTGGTTGAGACCGTTGAGAAAGTACCAATCAGAGCGCCGCGCTGTATTTGCATAAACTGAGTTTAGTTGAACTAATCCCGATTAGTGTCATTAGTGAAATCGGTCCTAAGACTGTCAAGAGTTATCGAAAAGTCACGTGATCAATCTCTGGCATTTCGACCAACGCCTTCGCTGACATTGAATGACACTTGTCTAGAACCCGAGACGACGCTCTATAAAGCTAAACCATGAACCATGTAATCAAAACTGAACCGTGTACTACCATCATTAAGACTTACATTACATTGTCCGAATGTGTAGCTCAAAAGCTGTCGGGGTTCAATTCCCAGGTACGTCAAACGAGTTGGCCTGACATGGGAACAGGTTGAAAACGGCGATGGGAGTGCTAGCTGTCACATTTGAATAAAAATCCAAGATTTTTGACAGAATCTGACGCCATCAAACAATGACATTGACAGGTATATGTGACAGATGGCAGCCCATCACTTAAGCACCACAATATAACGGCTTTTACAGCATTAGCCACTTAGCGGTAAATCACATCTATATAATTTCTTTCATATACATTTTATTTGCATAATTTTATTGTTTCTCACTTAAATACTAACTGTACATTATAATTTTATTTAAATTTCGCTAAAACATTCTCATTTACTTTACAAGTATTTAATATACAATGGATTTTATTATAATATTTCATTTTATATAATGCTGCTGTAGTTTTTTTTTTAACAATTCTAGCCGGTCAGTATGCGAATTTGCTCATTCTTGCTAAGATTAATTTCGCACATTGACCGGTCTTGTTATAATATCCACACTAAAAAATTAAAAATGTATAACAATAATATTTCCAAATATTATTTTACTATGGCAACATAATAGGAATTGATTGTTTTAACAGTTTTTTTTTTGTAATAATAACTATCTCTAAGAGCATTTCATACTAAATTTATTTACTATCTTTATATCTCGAAAACTGGTGGGCCAACTTCGATGGTTTAAGCGAATTCTTATTTATTATGTTACATCTATATAGTAGCGGCAATTTCATCGAAGTTGGCTCAGCAGTTTCATACCTTGCAGCTATCATTCAACGCATATATTTATTATGTACATAAATGCATGTTTTGTCATAGTTTTCAGTTCCATAAGATGAGGGAGTTATTATAGTTTTAGAACACAACATAAATATAATAACATCACGCCTGAATTCCCCAAAGGGTACGGCAGAGACCTACCTAAAGTACACTCATAACTATGAGCTAGAATTTTTTAAGGCCCATGTAATCAGGGGGCGGTGTCCTGGTATGGGTCATGTAATGTGGAGGGATTAAACGAATGTTACTAAAAGAGTTATGAATATAAATGTGGATGGATGGAGACCGAGGGGACGGTCAAAGAAAAGATGGATGGACTGTGTGAGGAGTGAAGAGGGAGAGAGAGAGAAAGAAGAGGGAGTCAGTGATGGCGTGATGGGGGACAGGACGGTGTGGAAGAAGAAAACGAAAGCGGTAATGGACGTCAGATTCCAAGTAGGTCAGACTCCATGTGACGTACATTTGCCAGTTAGGACATTTTCCAACTAGGTCAGATTTTGAGTTAGTAATGGTTTCTGTTACACTTATACACATTATATTCATCGCACCACGTCTGCGAGACTTCTTTGGAGGCACAGACTCTATAGTCTAGAAATTAGCGACTTCTCTTTATCAATTTAGAAACAGTTTTCAGAACTCGATATCTAGAGAAAAATCCATGTGGGAAGGCTTAGTTTTTAACCGACTTTACAAAATGGAGGAGGTTCTATGTTCGGCTGGATGTATGTTTACTTTTTGTTTATGTTCACCGATTTTCCTGTCAATTGTGGACCGATTTTGAAATTCCTTTTTTTTTTAATGAGTAGTTTATTTCTCTAGATAGCTCACTATTTTATTTATATATTCTGACAACTGCCTAAGTTGACGGGAGCGAAGCCGCGGGTACAGTCAGTTGCTAATATAAGTGTAATTATATGGTTGGTTGTGTGTGGTATTTCTAATATTACTCTTTCACGTCTTTAATATAATAAAAATACATAAAATGTTATTTTTTAACTTATATAACATAATTATTGACTTATGGTTTTGATTATAATTTGAATTTGTTTTTTGATATTTTTATTTAATTTGTAAAGATTTCGATTTTATGTTAACTTTTTAATTACTCCGATTTCCGACTATGGTTTTAACGTATGACATTTTGATGTTAAGTATGACCATAAAATTATGATTATGATTTCACCTTATGGTTATGATTTTATTTTTCAATGATTTTATTTTTTATTATATTTGGATTGTCGAATTTATATATTATTATATCATATATTTATATATGGTTTGATTTATGACATTAGGTTTATGGTTGTGATTTTATTTTATATTGATATTGAATTTTTATTTTATTTTTGAATGATTTTGACGTTATAATCTTGATTGATTGACATTATGATTTTGACTTCTGAACTGTTTTTTAATGTTCTAATTATTTAAGTTTGATTTATATATACTTAACCATTACTTATTTATATGTACTTAAAATACTTTTTGTGATTTGAATTGTATAATTTATAGTTGTCTCAGGGCGGCAATGTTACAATGAGTGATATGTACCTACGCCGTTCTTGTCATATACATTGGTCCAATAGTTGTTTAGATTTTTGTCGATTTGTAATTCATGTGATGTGGCTGTGCTATATTTCAAATAAACAAAAACTATATATTAGCTTTAATCAGGTCTGAATCCAACACAGGTTCGCTTTTTACCATTTTGGTACAGAACCATAAATAAAAAGGAAAAATAATACGAAAATAGTGAAAATAAATGTGAAAAAGAGTCATTGAGAAAGTCATCTTTCTGCTCTTGTCCCCCATGTTAGTTAGGATTGGCGACACGTT
Organism: Orthosia gracilis; assembly: GCA_947562075.1. Classification (NCBI taxonomy): domain Eukaryota; kingdom Metazoa; phylum Arthropoda; class Insecta; order Lepidoptera; family Noctuidae; genus Orthosia; species Orthosia gracilis. The sequence continues at coordinate 11,344,281 of OX387267.1, forward strand.
TTATTCATCCATGAAATAAGTGTCAAAAAAAACCAAAAACTTTGTTTAACCACAAGTCAGGCATTGAAAGTGTCTATCACTTTAGCAAAGTTCAAAAGAGATTAAAGATAGTAATAAAAAATCTGTACATAAAAAAAATATAAAAAAGAGTAACTGAAGGAAGAGATAAAAGACGCTTCGTGATAGATTTCGAATAAATTGTAACGCCTACACCTCACATCAGAAAATAAAGATTTAACAAAAACTAAAAACCTGGGAATGAACCTTACGCAAAACTTCTGCATTCATCATTTACATTTGGTTATCACTCAGGTGATGAGCTGAAGGATATTATGTATCTATATATATAAAAGAGAAAGTATGTATGTATGTTCGTTATAGAATCCGAAACTACTGGCCAGCTTTCAAAAATTCTTTCACCGTTGGAAAGCTACGCTATCCCCGGGTGACATAGGCTACTTTTTATCCCTGTATTCCCACGGGAACGGGTTTTACGCGGGTGAAACCGCGAGGCGTCCGCTATTTACATATAAAGAAGATTGTGTACATTGACACTTATTTAAAATATCCTTCAAATTACTTCAGAATAGCCGGCTTATAATGTTCCCAATGCTGGAACGCAGGCTTCCACTCTGTGGGAGAGAGCGGGATGTAATTCAACATGCGGGCAGAATGCGGATTGATGGCTGTCACATGTTTTCGATTGGAACTAGGCCTTGCCGGTTTCTTCACGATGTATTCCTTCATCGTTTGGAGAGAAGTGATGAAATAAAATAAATAAACACGACCTTCAAGTTGTAAGTCGGGGTTTTAACCACTGGTCCACCACTGCTACTCTAAAAAGACTATAAGGTTACTAAAAAAAATATATCTTTCCGTTGGAATTCGGATATAACTCGGATTAGCTATGTATGTCAAAAGTGCAGTCACACTCTACCAAAACAGAAAAGGATCTTTTTTTTGTAGGCAGCAGAATTTCTACTTTTCGCGGTTAGTAGGAATAATCTATACTTTAATTTCTATACAAAATATTAAATCAGTTGTGGATAATTTAACTTCTTCTACAAAAACTAGCCATTTGAGTTTTGGGAGAGTATGACTTTTGACCCTTGACTGTACATATACACGATAAATGGCCACGTGTGTCCGCAGACATTTTGGGTATAAACTAGGTACCCAATATAACGAAACTAGAGCCGAAAGATATTTGAAATTGAATTTATGGATACTGTCTAACGGAAGAAAATGTGGTGCGCTGATACCAAGTAACATGAGACATGGGCAGGAAGATGATATTTATAGATAATGTTAATATAAAGAACAAACCACCGATTGTGTCCCTAGATAATTTAATATCCATCAGATGAGCACATGGCAATGAAAATTGAGTCGAAAGAATGTTGAAATAAATTTCATTTAAGTCTAAAAAATGGTAACTTTTTATACATATATGTACATATAAAGAACAAATCACCGATTACATCCGCAGATGTCAATTTGAAATACCTATTCGGTGACTGGTGAAGTTAAACTGAAAAAAAAAACAAATAACAAAATTCCCATCCTGTTTACAAAAAACTGAATTTTGGAAATTAAATGCAAGGAACAAACAAATAACTACTAGAAAAGCAGAGTGAATAAAGAAACCGAAATGGAAGAAGGTGCCGGAACGAAACAATATTTTTAAAGTATTATGATGTAATACATAATTATTCGTAGAAATAACTATAGACAGGGAGAGTGTCAATATTACCGGCAGAGACAACTGTCGCGATATCACATGCCACCAAACAAATACCCAGACAAAGACTCTAATGAAATTGCAAATAGCATCAAAGATAATCATGCATGGTAGAAAATGCATTTAGAGTGCCAAGCAAATTTAGAATTGGATTTAAATAAATGGTAAAAAAAATATGGTGAAACACGTTTCCTTCATCCATTTAAAAAAAAAGGTTGAAATTAAAACATAATTTGTAAATCTTTGTTTACGCACAAGTTTGGCATTTAAAGTGTCTATCGCTTTAGCAAAGTTTAAAAAGAATAAAAATACGAAAGATTATATTTTTTACGTAACTGAAGGGAGAGAAAAACTTGTGTAAGATTTTGAATACATTTTAACTATCGTCTAAAAAAACAACATTTAAAAGGACACAATCCATTGTTTACCCAAAAGTCTAGCATTTAAGCCGTCTATCATTTTCCCGAAGCTGAAATAGTTTTAACTACAAGAGTAGCTGAAGGAAGACATAAAATACAACTCGTGTTAGATTTAGAATATATTTTAACGCCTCATCTCGTGTTAGATTTAGAATACATTTTAACGCCTACCGTCAAAAAACAACATTTAAAAGGAAATAAATCATTGTTTGCCCACAAGTTTAGCATTTTAAAGCATCTATCATTTTCGCAAAGCTGAAATGGTTATAACTACAAGATTAGCTGAAGGCAGACATAAAATACACCTCGTATTAGAAATAAGGATTAAACAGGAAATAAAACCTGGTAATGAACCAGGCGCTCTACTGCTGGATTCTTCATTCATATTTGGTTATCATTCAGGTGATGAGTTAGACGCCTATATAAAATATCCATCAGATGGCGTAACCAGCATAGCCAGCTTATATTATCCCAACTGCTGGGGCACCCATGCGATGAACCGATGTCAATAACCGAGTGTGAATGCGGTCAATTTGACTATCGATGCAGATGCTACTAAATTAAGCGACTGCAAATATTTTGAAAACATAGAACAGTTTTTGAAATACATTTCTCATTGAAATTCAAAGTTTTCTGATGTCTATTTGAAATATCAAACAACTAATTGTGTGGTTGAAAAGTTCAGATGTATGTGGCGTCATATCGTCTTAACGGTTTTGAAAAGACACATCAGTAAGGCGAGAGTTACATATTCTTCTCGTCACTAGCCATCCAACTAGGCTAAAACGATATTCAATTGGCGTGGAAGATCAAATAAAACACGAATAATAGTTATTTAAAAAAAAAACTTCGGTGGTTGTTACTATTAACAATAAGCAGAAATAATTTCAACCCAATCAAATTACACTAAATGTGACTGAGATAGGCAATAATACGTTTCTAAAATTCAAGACTACGTATTACACTAAGTATTACATATCCTGCTAATCACCGAGCGTAACTGCCGTCTATTAACTTTTAATACAGATGCTACAAAATGGAATGAATGCAAAGATATTGAAAACATAGCACAGTTTTTTGAAAAACATTTTCCATTGAAATTCAATGTTTTCAGATGTCTATTTGAAATATCAAACAGCAAATTTTGTGGTCGAAAAGATCAGTTATGACTTCGGTGATAGATGTTTGATAAGATAACACTTCGAGTAACAGTCATTGATTCTGAGGTTCTAACCGAATGTGGCTGCGGTCAATTTAATTCTCGATATAAATGGGACTACATTTCTGAACGAAGACAATGACAAAAAAAAACAAAAAGAAAATAATTGTTATGTGAGAAATAAAAGAGACGATAAAAAATCGAATGAGTTAACATCTAAACTCCAAAGAAGAAACTAAGTGATTGTAGTTTAGTAAATATTGAGGTCAATCTTGGTTCAATAAGTTAGGAAACAGTCCCGGACAAATCATTAAACGAACGAGGAGGAATACGCAAAAACTAAATTGTCATAGATAATTAAGTTTTTACACCTTTTTGAAATCTCACAGAGATATTAAAAAAAAAGAAATACAATATAAACCACCCGTAATTAACATATTCCAAGCTGAAGCTATAGAGACAACGTCACCATATCATATATAAATAATCGGATCCACGTCAAAATATCTCGACTGATAACATTCCTGAGCAAAAATAGTTATTCCTTCCTCATATGTCCGTTGTAAGTTTGCATTAATTAATGTCGCATTGATCAATATGCTTACAGATAAGCCGTCAAACCGTTGACCTAATAAACAATACTTCAGTACTTCGATAACCTTCGTTTAGGATAATCGACCATTGAAATTATAAATTAACAATGAAGAGTGGCATTATGTATATAGTAACTGTAGCACAGGACTCGATGGCAGGCATCAACATACATAAAATTCACACCGTCGAATCACAAACGTCGCATGAGAATAGCAAGGACAGTCTCAATGAAACGAGGAGTATTCTTTCAATCGAGAATAATCAAGATGAAAATCGTGTGGAAATAGAAATGTCAAGAGAGCAGGACAAAATTGAAAATTTGGAAGATTGAAATTTGGAACTTGAGAGCGGTCCCGGATGAACCAAATATGCTGCGCGAGCCAGTCTTCATCGAAGAAGATTTTAGCGAGTTTAAGCTCTATCATTCATACCGGTATGTTTATGATAGAATAGCGAAAATGAGATCACGAATATGATTATATTTTAACAATGAAGAGTGGCATTATGTGTACAGTAACTGTAGCACAGGACACGATGGCAGGCATCAACATACATAAAATTCACACCGTCGAATCACAAACGTCGCATGAGAGTAGCAAGGACAGTCTCAATGAAACGAGGAGTATTCTTTCAATGAAGAATAATCAAGATGAAAATCGTGTGGAAATAGAAATGTCAAGAGAGCAGGACAAAATTGAAAATTTGGAAGATTGAAATTTGGAACTTGAGAGCGGACCCGGATAAACCAAATATGCTGCGCGAGCCAGTCTTCATCGAAGAAGATTTTTGCGAGTTTAAGCTCTATCATTCATACCGGTATGTTTATGATAGAATAGCGAAAATGAGACTACGAAATTATATTTTAACAATGAAGAGTGGCATTATGTGTACAGCAACTGTAGCACAGGACTCGATGTCAGGCAGCAACATACCTAAAATTCACACCGTCGAATCACAAACGTCGCACGAGAGTAGCAAGGACATTCTCAACGAAACGAGGAATATTCTTCCAATCGAGAATAATCAAGATGAAAGTCGTGTGGAAATAGAAATGTCATGAGAGCAGGACAAAATTGACGAAAATGTGTTTGCATTTGTTTCTCCCTGTTTGTTATATTTACATTTTCACTACTATTCACACTATCTCAGATCGACAGCAATGTGTTGAGATTTCGGGACAAACAGGAAATTAAAAGCTCGCATATAGGTCTCAGTATCGCGAAAATAATTGCGGTGTTCCCCAAGGGACCATACTGGGTTCGCCTCTTATGTTAACGACTTGCCTGGTAACTGCCCACAATTGCATACTGTACGCTGACGATACAACCCTCAGTATTATAAAAGAAAATGACGACATTGTTGAGTACCAAAATGAAATAAACATGACATTAAATAAAATTATTACATGGCTTGAACACAATAATCTTCATATTAATATTAAGAAAACAAAAAATATACAATTCCAGACATATAACAGTACGCGTCCACGGCTTAAAATACATTATGGAAATCAGACAATAGAAGAAGTTGACTACGCAAAATTCTTAGGCATAATAATTGACAAAAACTGTAACTGGAAATCTCATATTGATGATCTATGTAAGAAGATAGATAGATTTGTTTTCGTTTTATATAGTCTAACACGTGTGGCTAGTAGAGGTTGCAATCGAATATTCGAATATTCGAATTATTCGAATTCTCTTTCCAAATTTATATTCGAATAGTTAATAAATATTTTTTCGAATATTCGAATATTACCAAAAAAAATATCAGTCTAAAGTCTATGTTGGTAGAACTTGAAAATTGATGTTGGCAACACTGCACGGCTGACTTGACGCCATTTTGTCACTTACAGAACACGTTGTTATTTATGTGTAAAGGGGTGCATTGTCTTTTTTGAAGTGATTTTATTCTGGTGTTTTATATAAAAGCGTTCAAGAATGGTTTTTATGTAAGTTTTGAGTATTTTGTTAATTTTTTGCTAATACAGTGACGAAATCATGACTTAACCTAAAATATGTACATTTTGGTTTCGATTTTCGAATCATATTCAATAAGCCTAGAATTATGTACAAAAGTATCACTCACTATGCAGTGATGGCTTAATAATTCAATTCAATTTATTGCAGATCAGTTGATGATGGATAAGAATAAATTGGTTTTTAAAGAGTACACAAAACGTACGTTTGATAAATATTCAGTATGGAACTCTTTCTTACGGACTGAGGATGGAAATCATGCAAAATGCAAATTATGCCAAAGAAATTTGCAATGCTCAAATACCACAACATGCACTTGAAGAAGCAACATCCGAGTTTACCTGGTTTTTATATATTTATTATTATTTATTTATTTTGTTTTTATTATAAACGAGAGAGGGAGAGATGTTTATTTTGTTCTTATTATTAACAGGAGAGAGAGTTAAATTTGTTTAAAAATGTTATAATAGGTAAATCTGATTTATTTCCGAAAAATAATTGATGAATCTGATTTTTCAGTGTAATATTGCATATGAAAATAATACTGTAACGTTTTTACGACACATTTACGTATGTATGTGATACTTTTTGTTTTAATTATTAACAAGAGAGAAAGACATTTATTTTGTTTTTATTATTACCGAGAGAGAGACTTTTAAATTTGTTTAAAAAAATTATAATTGTTTTGATTAACATTATCATGTATAATTATTTTAAAATTTTGTTGAATAAGTATATAATTATTGTGTTAGGTTTACTTATCTGCATAAAAATATAGTTCCTAAAGCAATAAACACTGATATTCTAAGTGTTTTTTTTTATTTTTTTTAAATATTCGAATAAAATTCGAATAGCACTGAAAATATATTCGAATATTCGAAAATTAAAACTATCGAATTTTTGCAACCTCTAGTGTCTAGTGTCAATGCGGCACTGTATGCATACCATGGCTATGTTTCATCAGTTTTGCGCTACGGCATTATAATATGGGGTAATTCTGTTGACCTTAATAGAGTGTTTCGAGCTCAGAAAAAATGTGTACGCTCAATTTGTGGAGCGCACCCACTGGACAGTTGTGTTCCACTATTTAAAAAGCTTAAAATACTGCCACTTCCGGCACTATACATTTTCGAAATTTGTATCTTTGTACACCAAAACAGAAATGAATTTGACTTGCATAACGATGTTGTATCCAGACCCAGCCGCAAAGTGCATTTGCTTGATGTTCCTAGGCGTAGAATTAAGTTGTTTTCTAATGGTGTATACTGCATGTCCATTATTGTTTATAACAAATTACCTGATGGCTTCAAAACTCTCAGCCTCAGAACCTTTAAATTTAAATTATTTCACTTCATTTTAAGCAAATTTTCTTACTCGACTGAAGATTTTATGAATGAAAAATTTACATAAATATTTTACATTATCTATATATATAAAAGAAAGTCGTGTTAGTTACACCATTTATAACTCAAGAACGGCTGAACCGATTTGGCTGAAAATTGGTGGGGAGGTAGCTTAGAACCAGGAGACGGACATAGGATACTTTTCATCCTTTTTTTTCTTTTTTTTTATAGGGTAGGGTAGATAGGGTAGGGTAGGTAGGGTAGGGTAGGTAGGGTAGGGTAGGGTAGGTAGGGTAGGGCAGGTAGGGTAGGGTAGGTAGGGTAGGGTAGGGTAGGGTAGGTAGGGTAGGGTAGGGTAGGTAGGGTAGGATAGGTAGGGTAGGGTAGGTAGGGTAGGGTAGGGTAGGGTAGGTAGGATAAGTAGTGTAGGGTATGTAGGGTAGGGTAGGGTAGTTAGGGTATGGTAGATAGGGTAGGGTAAATAGGGTAGGGTAGTATAGGTAGGGTAGGGTATGTAGGGTAGGGTAGGGTAGTTAGGGTATGGTAGATAGGGTAGGGTAAATAGGGTAGGGTAGTATAGGTAGGGTAGGGTAGGATAGGTAGGGTAGGCAGGGTAGATAGGCAGTTGACGGGAGCGAAGCCGCGGGCACAGCTAGTTACCTATAAATAATATTTTATCTCCTTGACTTAATTGAATTTTGATTTATGTAATTAATCTCTTTTACTGCTGTTGCTCAATTTATTTAAATTATTTGTAATTGTAATGATTAATAACTAATTTTAATGTAATGATGACCCATAATTTTACAAACCATATTTGTACGTCGGAAACGGCAGAATATATTGATCGTATACGTAATTCACATAACAGCTTTGTACAATATTCTGACAAATAAATGCATTCTATTCTATTCTCTATTCATATTGTGGATTGTTGGGATTAAAGTACGTATGTCACGTTACAGTATAGACAATAATTTACGATAGTGAAGAGTACATTGTAAATAATAATGAATACTTGACATGCGGATGGTGTTTTTCTGCATTGATTAAAATTATCAATGAAAATTTATACTTTTGTTCCTCCTATACGTTCAGACGTCCTAGAGACCCTCAGATTTTTCTCGCCAGCATGAATTCAACAAGCCCGTCTCAGAATTCTCTAGGAAAATATTAAAACTAAGTGAATGTAGTTTCGTAAAGATTGAGGTCAATCTTGGTTCAAGAAGTTAAGTAAACAGTCCAGGACAAAGCATTGAACGAACGAGGAGGAATACGCCAAAACTAAATTGTCATAGATTATTAAGATTTTACACCTTTCTGGAATCTCACAGAGATATTTAAAAAGAAATACAATATAAACGACGCGTAATTATCATATTCCAAGCTAAAGCAACACTGAAATACATAATTAGTCGTAGAAAGAACTAGATAAAGGTAGAGAAGTATCAACATGGCCGAAAGAGACAACGTCACTATATCATAATGAATAATCTTAGTAAGATTGAGGTCAATCTCGAGCATGAATATAAGATTATGAAGAAAAAGTGTGTTCAAGATATGAAAATAAGAACATGAAAGTGAAAACATCCTGACGTAGACGCACAAGGGAGACATCAAATAAATTCGGGATGGGGCAGAAAGAGAAAATTTAATGAGTTAAAAACTGCATATACTCAAAAGAAGAAACGATGTGAAAGAGGTAAACATGTCGATTGAGATTTTGAGATGGATCTTAAGAATGAATGCATAGAATTTGAAATAAAATTAACTGTAAACAAATAAAAACACGAAAACTAATAAAATAAATATTTTGTAGTTACTTGGATCAAGTTAACACAATATGATTTACCTTTTGCAAGTGACCTGTAACAACTTAACGTAGATTCATAACAGAGAAGAGATAAAATTGAATGACTTACCATCTAAACTCAAAAGAAGAAACTAAGCGATTGTAGTTTAGTCAATTTGAGGTAAATCTTGAGCATGAATGCACAGATTATTGTGCCTAGTTATCTGTATCAATTGAGATGGACCTTAAAAATGAATGCAGAGAGTTTTAAGAAAACGAAATATAAAAAATGAAAATAAGAACATGACAGTGAAAAGAAGAAATATTCTGGTTAACTTGCATCAAATTAACAGAATCTGAATTCCACTTGCAAGTTACCAGCAACAATGTATTTATCAGAAGAGGTATCACACCACTTACATGAGAAATAAAAGAAAAGAGAGAAAATTGAATGGCTTATAACTGTTCTCACAAGAACAAACGATGTGGAAGAGATCACCTGTGTCAATTGAAGAGATGGATCTTAAGAATGAATGCAGAAAATTTGAAGAAAAACTAACTGTAAAGAAATTAAAAAAAGATTTGAAAGTGAAAAAAAAAGGTAAATCTGGAGCACGAATGTGCAGATTAATGTGGCTCATTATTTTCGTGTCAATTGAGATGGATCTTAAGAATGAATGCAAAAAATATGAAGAAAAAATAACTGTAAACAAATTAATAAAAAGTGAAGTAAACAAATTAATGAAAGTGAAAAAAATAAACATTTCAAAGTTACACAATCAACTTAACAGAATTAGGAATACCACTTGCAAGTTACGTAACGTAACCAGAAGAGGTCTCTTATTCCACTTAAATGAGAAACAAAAGAGAAAATTGAATGACTTAACAACTGTTCTCACAAGAACCAACAATGTGAAACCGGTCACCTGTGTCTATTTAAGAAATGGATTTTAAGAATGAATGCAGAGAACTTAAAGAAAAACTAACTGAAAAGAAATTAAAAAAAAGATGTGAAGGTAAAAAAAAATAGGTTAATCTTGAGCGATGAGTTTTACAGATTAATGTGGCTAATTATCTTCGTGTCAATTGAGATGGATCTTAAGAATGAATGCAGAGAATATGAAGAAAAATAAATTTTAGAACTAAAAATAAAAACATGGAAGAAAAAAAAATAGTATAGAGTTGCTTGCATCAAGTTAAGACAAACTGATTTACTAGTTGTAAGTTTTCAGGAACAACGTAATCACTCAGAAGAAGAAACTTAAAAAGCAGTACCCTGCGTCCATTGAAGAAATGGATCATTAGAATGAATGCAGAGAATTTGAAGAAAATTAATTGTTAAGAAATTCAAGCAATGAAAATAAGAACATGAAAGTGCAAAAAATGAAATATTTTGGGAACAAAAGGAATTAATAAATGACGTGTCGCTTTCGTTTTTTAATTTTTTAATGCTATGTCGTATGTGTCATGCCTGCTGCAATTAAACACTTTTTCTTTATTACGTAAAAAAATACCAACATATATAATTCGTTAAAAACCGAGTGTGGCTGTCAATGTAACTCGATACAGATGTGACAATATTACCAGAAGACATCACTCGTGCGACTTACAATAATAAAAAAAGAAATTAAAAAGAGAAGAGAGAAAATTAAATGACTTATCATTTCAAAAGAAGATACTTAAAAAGTAGTAATCTGTGTCAGTTGAGATGGATCTTAAGAATAAATGCAGAGAATTTAAAGAGAAATTAACTTTTATAATTTTCAAGAAATGAAAATAAGAACATGAAAGAAACATTTTGAGTTTACACGGCGCAGCAGTAAAAAGTTCCGTAATTAAAATAAGAATATTCTTACGATTCAGCATAGGGTAGAGCTACCTAAGAGTGCGCATTACCAAAGAGTACGCAGTGTTCCATTTTGGTAGTAAAGTTTACCGTATGGCAACACTGTGACTATTGTCAGTTTCAATTTGACGTGAAATGTCAGTAGACACATTTTCAAGTCGGTGAGGTAAGTGTTAAAATTTTTATTGCAATTTTAAGGTTTTTAATACATTTGATCTAATTTTCTAACAACTTTGAAGACCTGTTAGAGGATTCGTGTGAATGCTCCACCGGAAAATGTTGGTTATTCTTGGAATGTGATTCATATATTTTGCTTTAAAGTTAGGTTATGTGTGATGTTTTTTACAATGTTATAACTGTAATGGTTGATAGCAGATCCGACGCAAATCGTAAGAGTGCGCACCCAAAGAGTGCGCATGCGTACTCTTAGCTTGTATGAAGCAAATAAATTTTAGTTTTATTTTACAGATCACAAAAATGATTACATACAAAAGAAAATCGCAACGAAAATTATTTTTACCGAAGAAATTTTAAAAAATGCACAGGAAAGAATACTACGAGGGGAGAGTCAAAGGGCAGTCGCAGCGTCTCTGGATATCCCAGAATCCACCTTAAGAAAAAGATTAAAGGCAGGTACTGTTCCATGTTCTTTGGGCAGATTTTCGAGTGTATTTACACCTGAATTAGACACTAGCTTAGCAGAACACTGCCGCGACTTGGATAAATGTTTCTATGGCCTGACGAAAAAAGAGCTAGGAAGGATTGCGTATGATCTAGCAGAAAAAAATGGCATAGACCATAGATTTAATAAAAATAAAAAAGAAGCTAGCAAAAAGTGGGTTGAAGCGTTTGCCAGGCGACATAACCTTAGTCTTCGTCAGCCCGAAAAAACCAGCTTGGCACGTGCTGCAGGATTCAACCGTGTGCAAGTGCAAAGATTTTTCGATAATTTGAAACAAGTCCTTACAACTTTTAAATTTGTGGGCAGACAAATTTACAACATGGATGAAACTGGTCTTCAGACTGTACCAAATAAGCTGCCAAAAGTTTATGCTCAAAAAGGCAAAAAAATTGTTGGAAAAATAGTTTCCGCAGATCGAGGGCAAACTGTTACTGCTGTTTGTTGTATGGGCGCTACTGGAACATTTGTACCACCTGCTCTAATATTTCCCAGAAAGCGACAAAAGCAAGAATTGATGTATGGAGCTCCAGCTGACTCTCTACAACTAGTATCTGATTCAGGCTATATGAACTCTGAGTTATTTGTAATCTGGCTCAATCATTTCATCAAAATGGTCAAACCGTCTAAAGACGTCCCTGTTCTTTTAATTCTTGATAATCATTCATCTCACTTAAGCTTAATAGCAATTGAATTGGCTAGAGAACATGGAGTTGTTCTTTTAAGCTTACCGCCACACACAAGTCACCGAATGCAAAGTTTGGACACAGGATTTTTTGGGCCACTAAAAAAAGCTTATTCTGTAGCATGTGATAACTGGCAAGTTTCAAATACTGGGCGTGCTATAACCCAGTTTCAAGTTGCTCAGTTATTTGGCATAGCTTATCATAAGGTTGCTTCGATTGACAGAGCTAGTAAATCATTCGAAACGTGCGGCATCTGGCCTTCTAATGATCAGATTTTCTCTGATGAAGATTTTGCTCCTGCAGATGTTACTGAGCGCCCTAATCCAGCCATAGAAACTCCAAATGTGGATGACACCATAACTTCAAATCAAGCTACTCCATCAACAACAACTACAGAAACTGTTTCCCAAAGTCTAGATGCTACTGATAATGCAAATGTTGAATTACCACTTACTCCATCAAAATCGAACGCACCCCAGCAAGATCTAAGAGGAACTGAAACTCGTGAATCCAGTGATAGTCTCCAGGTAACCATAACGTTACCAGAAAATGCACCCAATGATGATCAGGTACCATCCACGTCAACCTTTGTTAAACCAGCGGACATTGCCTAAATCAAATATTCAGAAGAAAAGAAACATTAAACGTAAGATATCTGAAATTCTAACAAGCTCTCCCTTTAAAAACCAATTAGAAGCAGAACAAAAAGAAAAAGAAGAAAAGGCCAAGAAGACAAAGACGACAATGAAAAATAAGAAATCTACAACACCGACACTACGGGTTACAGATACAGGTTCGGAGATAATTCGATGTCCCCTTTGTTTGGAAATCTACATAGAACCTCCGAACGAAGACTGGATCCAATGTAGCCAATGTGAAGCTTGGTGGCATGATCAGTGTACTGATTACCTGGGATTTGGGGTTTTTAAGTGTGACAATTGTTGTTAAATGTTTAGCTGTGGATATAGGCTCTATTAATCTCATGCGCGCTCTTAGCTAGTACAGAAAGCCATAGATGCGTACTCTTTAAACCCTGTACCCCTAAGAGTGCGCATGAGATAAGTTTTTGATTTATGTGATTAATAAATATTATATGATAGTTGATAATTTTCAAAAAATTAAAATACGTTCCTAAATACCCAAAGAATAATTATAATCAAAACGGAAGACTCATTAGTTGATTTTTTAAATAAATATTTTTTCAAAACTGCGCACTCTTTGGTTCCTTTACCCTATAATATTTTTATAGAGGTGGATTTTAAGGATGAATGGGAAGATTTTGAAGAAACTCTTTCCGATTGTCTGACTTATTCGTTTCTGAATTTCTACAAAATTAGAAATAAAAATGTGTTTTTAGAGTGCGATCTACACTGATTTATGTTTACAACAACCTGCAATGAGTAAAAGTGAATTCATTTAGAACACAATTTATTAATTATACGAAATCGATCTTAAATTTGACTTTCTTAAGCCATTTTGTAACCATTATAAACATCCGGATACTATTTCTATTTTTGTTATCAATTAATAATGAAATTTCGAAACCTGTTTATTTTAAAGACGAATAGAATGAATTTGAAAACAACTGTTATCATTGACAAGGAAATTGGAAATTTAAATATTATTTTAGAGAGGATTAAAAAAACACGTGTACACGACCGCTTGCAATTGGAAAAAGTGAATTCGTTTAAATTAATAAATTGTATTTGCAATTGTTCAGAACAGAACGTTACGAAACCATGAACAAGAAATTTAAATATATTTCCTGGGTAATAGAGATGGATTTCAATAACAATGAGACAAAAACTTGATAAATAAATAAACTGTAAGTTCTCGTTATGTAAGTTAAAGAAATATTGAAAATGAAGGATAACAAGAGGAAATGTAACCATCCAACTGGTGATTTAAGTTGTACGGCACGTAAATATGCAGAGAACAACTACTAGACGATGAGGGCGCCTAAGAGCGCCACATAATATTGTATTTATCATGCTCAACGTTGAACGCGTTGAACGTCTGCTACTGACTCTACAGTAGCCTACTAACCGTAAAAGTTAGGAGCCTCAAGCGTGACCCCCTGATTACCTAGAGAAGGAGGCAAGGGCATGCGGCTCAAGTTGAAAACCCTTTATAAAACGCCCTCATGTTAATAGCGTGACGAAATCACAAAAAATCTACCTAACCTGGGGTCAAAGTAGAAATCTAGGGTGAGTTGAAATGTTGCAACCACGGTCCGATCTCTTCAAGCGTTGTATAACTTTGAAGATCGACACGTGCACCTGTTATCATTTAGCCACGAGCAAGGAATTTAAATAATTATAATTCCTGTACACTTTTAAATGTGAAGATCTCGATGGATAAATCAACTGTAGTTACTCACTAATCACTTAGGATTTGATTTAAAGTTCATGACACGAATTTAAAGATTTTGAAGAAATAAAACATTGGATGTGGTATGTTTTAACGAGATAATAGACAAGGAATTTAAGTATATTTAATTATATATGCCTGTGTACTAAGGATGGATTTTGAAAATATATGTGAAGATCTATTTTAATTGACAATAATAGTAGAGACAAAAGAGATATATTTTATAAATTCATCCTTAGTACAATTATGAGTAGTAATAATATCTATATATATAAAAATGAAACCCGTTTTCCGTTGTCACGGCATCACGCGTGAACGGCTGGACCGATTACGCTAATTCTTTTTTTGTTATGTTTTCTATTGTTAGGAGAAGGTTCTTATGAAAGAAAATTTTAAAAAAAAGCAAAGGTAGGGTAGGTAGGGTAGGTAGGGTAGGTAGGGTAGGTAGGGTAGGTAGGGTAGGTAGGGCAGGTAGGGTAGGTAAGGTAGGGTAGAGTAAGCAGTTGACGGGAGCGAAGCCGCGGGCACAGCTAGTATAAATATATTTATTAAAAATATATGAAAACACTATTCTCTAGAAAGTTCTGCACGCTAAAAAGATATAACATTTCTTTTAAGAATCTCGCAAACTAAAAACTGCTTTACATGAGCTCAAATACTTCTGAAATAGTTTCAAAATTAATATAAACAGATGGAAAATATATTTTGATGAAGAAAAACTTTGGAATAACGTAATATACGAAGAGATAACGAGCATTTGCCTGTATGCTAGAGGTGAATTTAAAAGATAAATGTAAAGATCTACTCTCCTTTTGAAACGTTGTTAATGTTGCTATGATATAATATATGTTTTTGAAAAATTGGTAGAGCACATTTCCAGAGTATCCACACTGTCTTGAAATAACGAATGAAGAATGAATATATTCTCATTCACGGGGAGACATACACGGTTTGAGAAAAAGTACCGAACGTAGATTTTATCGAGAGAATAGCATTATATGCTCGATTGTGTGCTATGAGCGAAAGAGATGTGCCCCGTAACTTACCCAGTGACCATCGGCATAATCAAAAGGAAGATTAGTTTGTTACTCAATCACGCTAGAACGGCTTAACGAATCTGGATGAAATTTGGCACAGAAGTAGAGAGGCATAGGTTGAATAGCACATAGGCTACTTTCATCCCGGAATAATGTTCCCTTGGGATAAACAAACAGTTTCTACGCGGGCGAAGCCGCTGGCAGAAGTTAGTTAATTGATAAAAAAAAAACTGCTTTTTGAAAATTTATATTAGTAGCGAAAAGTAGGTATGTCTCGAAATAACGAGCTGGATCTACAAAACGAGATTAAAGATTTTGAAAAAAATTATGTATGAGTGTATGATGAGGCGCTGGATGCGAGACGCACGGGATCGGTCAATGTGGCGATACTCCCCCAGGCATGTCCAGCAGTGGACGTCTTTCGGCTACAAATGATTATGATGATGATCATGTTAAAATCAGCTACTGAGGGGTATCTGCGCCTTAAGATCGTAGCTCACTTACACGACCCCGCTCCAACACCGCTCCCACACAACACCGCCATAAGGCAGTGGTTTTAAAATGAGAATCAGGTCTAAGCGGCTAGTCGTATTTTTTTTGGAAAATTATATGTTACATTAGACCATTTTCTTAATAATTTGATCTAAGAACATTTTTAGTTTTATTCGTATAACATAGTGTAATTAATTTGTAAAGTTATTTCTAACACGGAAAAAAACACGACTATCACACTTAAGCCGGCGGGCGTATTTTAATGAAATCGACACCATCTCAAGGACAATTCAATTATCAACATTTTGATCTAAGGGTTTTTTTTTAAGGTTATAGAACAATAAGGAAAGTACAAAAAACTTCAGAATTTTGGGTCGTGCGTCGTGTCGGTGTGATACGAGTGCGCGTGTTGTTCTTTCAAAGTCTTTTGCGACTGTCGTCGTCTTAAACGGAGATGACTGCTCGCTGTCCACGCGCCGACAGCTAGCTGGCAACCAGCTGTCCAAGCGTTTACAGCTACCAGTCATCTAGATGTCCCCACGCTGGTAAAATGAAATCTGAATTTGAGTCCAGTTGATGGCAATAGACTCGCTCCCTATAAAATGGGCCTTAAACATAACTGCTGAAATTTAGGTGTACTCCTTCACCAAATCGAGGCGTGATGTTATGTACCATGTTAAATAGTACACATTACTAAAACTATATAAACTCCAGTATATTAACGCTTCTTAACTTCTGTGGAAGAACATGAGGCGACATATCAAGATACATCAGTATAAACTGACCTGTTATTGTTAGGAAAGTGTTTACAAAGCGAGGTCAGCTTATACAGGATGACCTGTATATACTGACCTGTCATTTTTAGGAAAGTTTGTACAATGCGAGCTCAGTGTATACAGGGTGGCAAGTATAAACTGACCTGTTATTGTTAGGAAAGTGTGTACAAAGCGAGGTCAGCTTACACAGGTTGACTTTTAATTCACAGCTTGAATTAAATTAAATATTTAATATAAACTGAGGCTATATACAAGTGACATTCTAACAACAAATGGGAGAAATGCCAAAAATATATGTGAATGCCAAGTGCTATCGAAGTCACGTGATCGATCCATTTTGGCATTCCGACCATCGACATCGCTGATAGAATGACCCTTTGTCTATGGTCTCTAGTTGTAAGCTCTTACGTCTATTTTCGTAAGGGACAAGTACACTCAGCGTCTTAGAAATCACACCTTTTTTTCTTAATCCCCTTAAAAATAATTTAAACCATATTAATTCAATGGTAACAGCATTAAATTTGGCGATCCTGACACTCACTCTGTTCGACTGACTGTACTGCAATCCGTACACCTTACTTTACTCTATGTCGAACGAAACGTTTTGATCGCAAGTAAACTAAACTATATAAGCGATCTATGGCTGCATGTTTTAATAGTTTTATTAGACAACATCAACATTTTAGCGCTGCAGCGAACTTTAAGTCTTACTCACCAACATTTGAAAAAAATGTGTGTTATGTCATTTGAAAGACAATTTAATCGGCTCTCAGAAAAAGTTAAAGGGTTTTTAGTTTTATTTATTTAACTGAACGAAAGAAAATTAAGTTTAGTGTTGTTTTACTTGTTGAACTTGTTCAATAGGGATGTTTTCCTGGTTAGAAAAGTAATATATTTAGTCCGTCAGTGAGATTATCAAATAATATTGGACCCGTATTTTTTGCTTTATCAAATAAATAAAAACTGACAAAGATAAAGCGCATCAAAGTTCAGGAGTGGGGGCTTGTGACGTCACTATGTCAGAACAAAATGTGGCACACCGTGACGTCACACGATATTTCAACGCACTGTATCGTCGTAATTTTTTGTTTACGTGGCAAAAAAGTCCAATATCTTATCTAACTGACGGACTAAATAGTTTTTTTTTTGTCAACTACCCTATTGTTTTCACTTCAAAGTCTGGATGGCAAATGACTCTTATTTAACCTTGATGTGTATTTATATACATGGCACCTATAATGCGTATTTTAACAACAGTTATTTAACGGCTCGTGCTCTGAAGAATTGTATCACTTATGAAAACTAAAGTGAGAACGTGATAACAAAAAAATAAAAGCTGTTCGTGGTCTACCAATGTATCCCAATATTTCAAAACGATACGAAAAAAATGTAAAAGCAGTGTCGCTAACACGATCAAAACAAACGTATCGCGGTAAGGGGCGTTTCACTTGGCATTCAGTAATGATAAATGATTTATTTCTGTTAGTTGGTTTGTACAAACACTTTTACATGTCGATCATATTTTTTAAAACTAGATGAGGTCGGCGTTTCCTATCTGACTACTCTGAGAAGAAAGGCCGAAACAAACTCAAGAGGTCACAGTCTCTAAGTTCAGACAAAATCTTGGTTAGATCATGTGTTAATCTACACATATAAATAAAATTGGAGTGTCTGTTTGTAATATTGAAATAACCGTTATTTACTACATGTATATGAAAAAATATATACAGTAAATACACCAAAATAACATTTTTTACAAATTTTGTCAGTCTGTCTGTTTGTTCCGGCTAATCTCGGAAATGGCTGGACCGATTTTGACGGGATTTTTATTGGCAGGTAGCTGATGTAATAAGGAGTTACATAGGCTACGTCTATTTTAGAAAAAATCTTTTATTTTAGAAAAATAAAGGTAGGCGGAACGAAGTTCGCCGGGTCAGCAAGTATCTCATAAAGGCGTGGACAGATTTATATGATTTAAACGGATAAATGGTTTTAAGCCTATATCTTTCATTTGAGACATAAATTATCAAAATATTTCCATAAACAAATAATAATGTTTTCAAGTTACGTAATTATACCTTTTGGTACAAGTCGGATCAATGACTTTTATTTTTTTGTTATCTGGTTCTCACTTTAACTGTTGTTAATCGAAAGGTCATTGAAAAGGGCCAATTTCACCAATTAAACTAATCCCGGTTAGTTCAATTAAACTCGGTTTATGCAAATACAGCGTTCTGATTGGTTGAGACCGCTGAGAAACTACCAATCAGAACGCTGTATTTGCATAAACTTAGTTTATTTGAACTAATCGCGTTTAGTTTCATTGGTGAAATTGGCCCTAAACATACTTACAGTAGATACCAATATTAACTGGGTTTAATTTGCGTTTTTGCCAGGACCGGCATGAATGCTAGTTTCGGGGAGGTGCGATATTTTTCATGCTGAGTGTATTAGTTTTCATATTTATAAATTTAAATTTTCTTATTATTTATTTTGTGTTACTATTGGCACTGCACATTGTATAAATGAGTGTATTTTTATTACATTTTTAAAAGTGTGATCACAGGAACATTAATATTTTTTTCCAATAAAATGGTTTAGGCCTCAGTACACATTCAAAAAACTATTTTTAAGAAACACCAAAGGCAATATTGACCAGTTACTGTTCGTAACTTTTTACATTACATTGGAATGTCTACAATGTATAGTCGGGGAAATAAATTGTTTACCACTTTTGTCATCAACTAAGGTTGAAACACTGTGTCGTATAGTACGAGATCCCACCACTTAAATATGCAGGTATGTATATGTTTATTTTTTTATAAAACTTAATTTTCAACTTATTTTTCATACTTGATAGTAAAATAGATTACGGCAAGGTAACCTGGCAATACCAAGCCACATTCTAGGGTTGCCAGATGGAAACAGCTGAACTGGCAACCCATAAATTGCGGCTAACTGAGAGCTGGCAACCATTTTTTTTCTTATTAATGACAATGATTCACTTGAAAAACATACATAATATCTGGGGTTTATTATTAAACATTAATTACAATATATTTAATTCAGTTCAGATATTGTCAGGCAATCCTGCAGTAATAATTCACGAAAATTTAGTTTAATAAAAAGAAGCCGATACCTACAGATTTAAGCAGTCGGATCTTAGACTAATAGTCCTTTTAAAACATGCAGGTGACATTCAACCTTAAGATGATAGTGTTAAGCAATTAATTGCCCTGACCTGACAATAATATTTTTACAATAGTAATATATAGTATTGGGTGAATTTAGCTGTTCCGAGGGTTAGCAGACAAACCCATTTCTTCATAAAAACTTTGCTGTTAAACTTGGAGTCCAACAAAGTTGTGGTTATGTATAAAACGACGTATAAACACCAGTAAGGCTAGCGCATATATAAGGCATCGCAACGCAACATAGTCAGCATGTAATGTTCCCACAGCTGGGACTCAGACCTTCAATGTGAGAGGGAGTGGGTTGCAATCCATCACGCAGACAGGGCGGCATAGCTATATCTCTAATACAAAATGTACACTATTTCAATAGCAATTAAATCTGTTTTGCATTGTCAAAATTACGCATATATTTGGCCAAATGTATTGCCAAGTGTAGTGCCAGCATAAAAGTCAAGAATTTATGGGATTGACAAGCACTATCACAATATCACGGGCCATATATTTTGGCATTTGACCACCTCTATCGCTGTAGCGGCATCAACGCCGCCACTTACGCATGACGTCACACAAATCCTGCATCGCGCAAGCACAGATTTCGGCGCGATTTGAACAAATACAGCAGTCCGACATCACCCGTCGGGCAGTTGCCCGGACCAGACACAACACCCGTCTGTTCGGAGGATCCTCCCTTTTCTATGGAGGTTTGTGAGACTTTACACCTTGTTCCGCATACCTCCAAACTAGTGGCCGCGTTGATGCCTCTACATTTTTGTCTTGAGCCTCTTAGCAAGCGTTGTTTAGCGTTGAAGATCGACCCGATGCACATGCATTCTCTGTATGAGAGGAGGACTTTGCCCACAAGTGAGTAAGTAACAGGCTGTTATTATTATTATGATAGAGAATCTGCTTATCAGCTGCTCAAATAGCCCAGAGATTTTTCATATATAAGGTCCTTAATTGTCTCGAGCCCCCCGTGATCTGGTGTAGTGGGACATTACAAGACTGGTATATTGCGACGCGGCTGCTACACGCTAACCTTACATCGTACCTCCAGGTTTGCTGGGAGTGTTCCTGGAACGTTTCCTGGGCGTCGTCTGCGTGCCGGGGTGGGCGTAATGCTACGTGCGCGTCGCCGTGTTTGTTGTTGTTGCTGGTTTGGGGGGCAGCCGGGGGGCGCCGCTGTGAGCAGAGAAGATTTTTGTTAGCAATGTATTAAAAAAAAACAATGATTGGGTTTCGAACAAAAGGAACCGGCGACGCAGTAGGCCTAGAAGGACTGCCGCATTTCGAAACGTAGCTGAAAAGAGAGGAGCGCATCTCCTACAGGCTCACTCAAGTACTGACCGTGCACGGTTGCTTCTTGAGTACCTGAATAAGATTGGGCAAGAGAACACGGCAAATTGCCATCACTGCGGAGACGAGCTTGACTCTGCACAGCACACGCTCGAAGTGCCCTGCGTGGGCCTCTCAGTGACAGGTTTTGGTCGCCAGATTCGGGCGAGCCTTGTCTGCCAACAGTTGTGAGGGCCATGCTGGCAGAGACAGAAAACTTTAGTGAAATGGTCGCCTGTGAGACTGTGATAGTACAGAAGGAGGCTGCCGAGCGAGATCGTGAGGACTGATCCCATTCGGAGAAGAAGGCGTCGTGGAGGCAACCGCCTCGATGCCTAAAACGCCGAAACCGTGCCTGCAACATAGGCAGGCGGGACTCCGGGTTCACGGGCGGTCAGATTGGGGACTGTCTTCGCCCACCAAGGGACTTCAGGAAAGACAGTGGCACAGTGATCATGTGACACCGTGTACAGCGAGTCTCAGGGGAGCCGGTTTTTCATTCTCCCCAGGGATGTGCACTAACAGGCAATATACAGAGGGGGCTTCCGGGGAGCTCTTTTCAGAGGTCACGGGGCCCTTTCTAGGTGCTGATGATGATCACCGGGGTGGTTTTAGTGAGGTCAAAATCCCACACTCCCTGGTCTTTGCTCCAAAATTTAGGCGCTTATTGAAGGTTACCCCCGAAAAGAAGAAAAATAAAAAATGACCCAGAAGGAGATGGCGTGACGAGTTAAGACTTTTATTTAAAGGATTTGTCAGATGTAGCAATAGATTTAGAAAACCGGCCAAGTGCGAGCTGGACTCGCGCACGAAGGGTTCCTTTTGTGCCGTTTTTTTAGCGATAATGGTACTTATCGCAAAAAACGGCACAAAAGTCAGTCTGTTTTTAGTACTTTGTTATGGCGGCAACAGAAATACATCATTTGTGAAAATTTCAACTGTCTAGCTATCGCGGTTCATGAGATACAGCCTGGTGATAGACAGACAGACAGACAGGCGGACCGCGGAGTATTAGTAATAGGGTCCTGTTTTTACCCTTTGGGTACGGAACCCTAAAAATAAAAAGACGGAAGGGGCCGCCCTTCCTTTGCCCAGCAATGGGACAAAGGTGAAATTATAATACAAAAAATTTGGAGGATGGGTTGGGATCCGGAGGTCATCTTTAATGAATTTCATCTGCGTTGTTTTTGAAAAAATAGATCTCTGGTTAGTGGTCGAGGGAGATGACTACAGATGAATTGTTTTGAAAAGTCTCAAATGCTACTTCTCAGAGAGAGACAGTCTAAGTTGTTGAAGGGTATAATGATGCGGCAGTGGTGCCATCTTTTCATAATCCGAATGTGGCGTAGATGATAACGTCGTACAAGGTAACAGTTATAAAAGACGATGCCACAATAGGGGACTCCTGCTAAATTTCTAAATATTTTAAGTTGGAGAATATTATGTATTGGGGATTTACTAATTACGAGGTCACGAATGAAGACTCCTCAGAAAGAGATGCCGTCACAGATGGTGACGTTCACAGATGGTGATGCCACAGTGGGTGACCAGACAATCATTGATCGCGCCGCTATAAAAGTGACGCTGCAGATAGTGACTCCTATATTAATAATGCTTCAGTTCTGTATACTCACGTGTTATTATGTCGTCTCTGCAGTATAGTGGAGTGTGCAGGGCGCAGTAACTCCGGCGGGGGGGCAGGACGCGGCGGCAGCGGCGGCGGCGTGCTGTGCGCACTAGTGACTGGGGGCGGAGCGCCCGCCGTTCCGTACACCGGCGGGGAGCCGGCGCTCACGGGGATAGACTGCAGGGGAAACAACTGATGTAGAGTTTGTCTTAAACTGCATCTACATAGGATGTTCCGATGCCCGAATTTAGGCGAGCAAAACACTGACTAAGGGCCGATTTCACCAATGGAACTAATCGCGATTAGTTCAACTTAACTCAGTTTATGAAAATACAGCGTTCTAATTGGTAGTTTTTCAGCGATCTGTATTTACATAAACTAAGTTTATTTGAAATAATCGCAAAACTGGGAACGGCAAAAAAATGTGGTATGGCGGGAAATTTATATTCTCATTGCGCAGTGCGCGCATCCATAGACAATGACACTATTAATTCAATGAGCCCATACGCGCCAATAAATTAAAAAGTGCTATAAAAATTAAAAAGTTGTTTGAAAATCTTGCACTGTAAGGTTTTTTTTTAATTTTACCTATTAACACGAAAAATTATACAATATTTTTTAAATTCATATTTGGAATCCTTGTGAGTGTAGATAAACATTTTTATGAATAAAACGGTTGATGTAGACGAATAACATTGTAATGTTTTGTTATACTCACGGGCGGCAAAGGCGTGGGCGGCGCGGCTGAGTCGCGACGACGGCGCGGGGGAAGTGGGGGCGGCGTGCCGCACGACACCGCTGCACATATAACATTTATAAGCAAATACAGGTATGCGAAACAGGGTATAAAGTAGATCTGGTGAGCAACTGGTCCGATGGTTGTTGTCGGGGTCTAAGTTGCTTCGATCAATAATACATATAATGTATAATATTTACAAACAAACCATAACAGCAGATTTTAGGGCTATCACCATGAAATTGTTATGTTCTTACAAAATTACAATGATTTAATCTACAAATCCCATCAGATTGTCATAATTTTCATTTGTAATCGTCAATTTTATGAGGAATCTATATAATAGAATGTACAAATCGTCAAATAAAAACAAATATCTCACCAGAGATGCAATCATTAGTGTAGACAAAGTCAAACTGGTTGATTTATATTCACAATTATAGTAAATTTTATATTTATCTACTCTTTTTGTTTAAAAAAAGACTCGCACACTGTTCCGTTGTTGTTGAATTAGGTAATTTACCTGTTAGTTTGCAATATTTGTAAGTATGTGAGAATCATGTTCCTATTTTTCAAGTGAAGGAATTTACCTGTTAGTGCTTGTAATACTTATTAATATATGTAACACTTATATGTAGTATATTTGTGCTAGGTGCATCGTCCTCACGTATATGAATGTATTAATGTATGTACTTTAATATTGCAAAAAGTTTTTTTTTACGGATAAAGAAAGTTAAAATACTCACGGTGATGCGGCGTGAGAGGCGGCGCAGGCGGCGACGGCGTGGGAGCTCCTCGCCACTCGAACTTAAACGCTACGCCTCTGTACAGACAGATATAAAGCGAATTAAATGAAGAAATTATATTTAGAATACACGCTTTGCACTATGTATGCTTGTATCATCAGGGTTAACAGTGTATCAATTGTAGATAAGCCAATACAATTAAAAGATTGGTCACAGTTATGCAAAAACTTACTCTATTATCAAACTCATTCAATATTCCAAACACGAAGTTTCTTCGAAAAAATAATGAAGTTTTGATACGAATTGTGTGATATTTTGGCATAAAAGTACCCATTACTTTGGGGTTTTATAATATCACAAACTGTCATATTCATACTGAATCTTATATATACTACATACATTTACACGTACATTACTACGTACATTTTTCTGCATACTGGCAACATAATTTGACCGTATAAAACATCATAACAAAGCAACCAACGCAGACAGTGATCTTATAGCCGTGTTGCTATCCAAACCAAGAGAGAGAAATAGTCGCCTTCCATCTAAGTTATACTGTAGCTAACTCAAATATATTTAACTAGTGCATCTAACTGTGACGTGTTTCTCTCCAACCAACTAACGGCGAATCGGTGTATGGACTTACGACCCGTACATATACCATCATTTAATTAAATCTCTGAATTATTTAGCAACTGATTTAAAATACAAATATTCCATAGACAATAAAATTTAAATTGAGAGATCTGCATTTTGCACCTGCCTTAATTAACAATTAGTCATTTGCTAAGGTCGCATTTCACCAATAAAACTAATCACGATTAGTTCAACGAAACTCAGTTTATGGAAATCGCGCGCGCACGCGTTCTGATTGGTTGTGATCGCTGAGATACTCAGAACGGTTTATTTGCATCGCGATCGCGATTAGTTTAATTGGTGAAATCGGCCCTAAGTGTATTTATGTATAATAATAATTTATTCTTAAGCCGTGACATATACAAAAATTTCGGTCGGCGCCATCTTGTATTTTCATTTTTGACCCCATATATATAATAACATATTAAGTTGGGGAAAAAGTCTTTTCGCATTATAGTATGTATGAACTTGTAATAAAATCTCTTTGGCTATACTATTTGTATCTGGCTGGTTTTGGTATCATTGAAAGTTTAAATTTTAAAAAACATAATCCCAAATTCAAATTAGGAAAATGTGTGATTTTCATTTGTTTTTCGTACTGTGAAGATGAGTGAATCTAATGAAGAAATTCGATACTTTTTTTTAAATTTTACTACAAAAAAGGTAAAAATGCAACGCAAGCCGCGAAAAAAAATTGCGATGTTTATGGACCTAGTGCAGTGTCTGTGAGAGTAGCACAAATTTGGTTTAAGCGTTTTCAATCCGGAAATTTTGATGTCAAAGATGCACGTCGCTCTGGTCGCCCTATTACGGATAAAATGGATGTCATTTTTGAAAAAGTGGCGCATGATCGGCATATCAGTAGTTACGACGTAGCTGAAGAACTGGGAATTGACCACAAAACAGTTTTGGTGAATTTAAAAAAAACTGGGTACACAAAAAAGCTCGATATTTGGGTACCTCACGAGCTCACTGAAAGAAACCTAATGAACCGTGTACTCATTTGTGATTCTTTATTACGACGTAATGAAACCGAACCATTTTTTAAGAAGCTGATAACTGGTGATGAAAAGTGGATCACGTACGACAAGAACGGGCGAAAAAGATCGTGGTCAAAGGCCGGTCAGGCTTTACAGACTGTGGCGAAACCCGGGTTAACTCGCAACAAGGTGCTGTGTGTGTGGTGGGATTGAAAGGACATTATTCATTATGAGCTTTTACCACCAGGCAGGACCATCGATTCTAAACTCTACTGCGAACAACTGATGAGATTAAAGCAAGAATTTAAGAGAAAGCGGCCGGAATTAATCAACAGAAGGGGTGTGGTTTTTCATCATGATAACGCTAGACCTCACACATTTTTAGCCACTAAGCAAAAATTAAGAGAGTTTGGCTAGGAGGTGTTAATGCATCCGCCATATAGTCCTGACCTTGCACCTTCAGATTTCCACCTGTTTCGGTCTCTTCAGAATTCTTTAGGCAGTGTCAGGTTAACATCACGAGAGGACTGCCAAAACCACTTGTCGCGGTATTTTGATCAGAAGTACCAAAATCGAAAAACGGGATCATGTCCCTACTTACAAGATGGCAAAAAGTTATCGAACAAAATGGTACCTACATACTTTAGTAAAATGTAAATAAACTATATTAAAAAATGTTTTGAATTTTCTTAATTAATGCGAAGAAACTTTTTCCCCTACCTGTTATTTGATAACAGTTGTGTGTCCTTGGAGAGAATTAACAAGTAATATACATTGATTAGGCTAAATTAGTAAATGCCACAAGCGTGAAACTTGACAGCCAAACTAGAATATATCCTGTACCTCAGGTGTCTGTTAAATTATATTTAGGGTCTCTATTCCATACTTAACACTAAAACAAGTAAGTAATTACATCATGAAACATAAGGTAAAGTAATATATACTCAAAGTATGTAAGTTTACCTGTCATTTGGAACAAGTGGACTGGCTGGCGGCTGCGGCGCCGGCGACCTTTTGGGAGACACCGCGGGCATTCTGAAACAATACAAAAAAACGTCAAACTTGCTGTTTTTTTACCATCAAAACAGAAAGTTACAAAAAATCTTCACTTTTTTTCTAGGAATATCTCCTGCATCGTGGGTGCATTTACAAACATATAAACTCAAACAACCAGACCGAAACAACTAATGTAGGCCATTCAAAAATCAAAATCAAGGTTTATCTGTGGTTGTAGGCCTTTAAGGCGATATATACGCCCCAATGTTAACGCAGTATTTACTGGCCGTGCGCCCGCTCGGAGGTAAAATATCAATATTGAACCTCCTTTTGAACTGTTATGTTCGCAAAATATTATTTGATTTGCATATGCTATTTCAGTTATGAAGAAATTCCAGCCAACAATTTTTCTGTGTAAAAATATTTTTAAACATCCAAGTCGTTTTGGTGGAGTATCCAAAAGTTGCGAAAAAATATCGTGTTGTTAATAATTTTTTTAAAACAAAACTATTAGTTACACGAAATCTTGTTTCAAAAATTAATATATATTTTGTTCAAACCTTTTAACCTAGCCGTTACTAAGGCGTATGCTTTAGAAAGTAACCATTTTACGGCACTAAAGCGGTGGAAGGCCCTTAAGAGGCAAATACAAACGCTGTCGACGTGCCTAAATTCTGTTCATCTTTAAGTAAATTTGGAATCATGGATACGGCGACGAGAAAAGATCTCTGGAAGTATCAATCTGATCCCGTATATTCTTTCATTGCAAAACTGGTCCTTATGGCTACGGGGAAAAGCTAGTCGGAAATATTCGTTATACACAATCACATCTTAAACAGTTCGAGTTAAATTTAACCGAACTCAGATATCAGACTCATATTATCTCTAAAATGGTGGTCATCATTTAAAAATAGCGATATATACTGTGCCCCTATGTATTCCGTCTTGATGATACATTATCTTTAGAAGCTCTAGAATCTTCAAAAAATCACTGTCAACGGAGGCCTAGTGTACAAATTTGACAAATATAAATGAAAAAAAACAAAACATAGAAGCGCAACATAAATTAGTTTTTTATTCAATCTATGGAATACTAGCTTTTACCCGCGGCTTCGCTCGCAGTAAAGCCATTAAAAAAAAAAAAAAAAGTTTCCTATGTTACTTCTAATACCTCCAAGAATATATGTACTAAGTATCATGATGATCGGTTCAGTAGTTTTTGCGTGAAAGCGTAACAAACAAACTTACATTCACAGTTATAATATTAGTATGATCTTTTAAATTGGTCCTATACTGGAGGAGGCAATAGGCGAGAGCCAAACCTCGAATTACGACTTTTTACTAAGGAAATTCAATCGGAGCTCTCTGCCCGCATTTGCTCTTAAGAAATTTTCTTTGTACCTACTTATTGTATTTTTAACGAGATTTCAATAAAAAAACACACCTTTACAATTAAAACAAAATTGTAACTCTATATCACACAACACGACAGAAGCTCACTGCAGTCAATTAAGAACACACAACAACAGAGAGACGCACTATAACTATATGATAGATTTCATACAGGGATGTTCAACGTTGGGCCACTATCTCACCTGATGGTAAGCGATGATGTGGTCGACGGTGAAGCACGCTTTCACTCTTAACTTAAAAGACCCCCAGGTTGTAGCTATCAGGAAAATCATACTGTGTTGTGGTGGTCCAGTGGCTAACACCTCGCCTCTCGTGCTTGAGGTCGTGGGTTCGAATCCGGGCAAGTACCAACGTGACTTTTTCAATTCATATGTACTTTTTCAAGTTTATCTTGGACATTACTGACAACGGTGAAGGAAAACATTGGGAGGAAACCTGGACTTATAGTGAGTTTATTATGAGGTTGTGCTTCATTGGTGTAATTGCTGCAAGGCGTTCCAGTGCGAGGATAAACTAATAAATAAATAAACTACCCTGGGCGCAAATAAAGATATGCGAAACGGGGTGCAGCTTCCCGCACCGATATCCAAAATAAACTTGGAAAATATAATATGAATTGAACAAAACGCATTGTTATGCCCGAATTTGAATATTTGAACCCACGACCTCGAGCACAAGGAGCTAAGTATTAGCTACTGAGCCACCAGACCAATGCAAGTATCACCGTAAATAAAATACGGTAAATTGTTGTGTACCACTGCTTTAGAATCATATTACCAAACACAGCGCAGTTTTATTAGTGTGTAACTAGATACACAGCAATGTGTTTTTTTTATCTGTATATATCGATATTTTGGAAGGTCATAGAACATTGTAACAAAACATCACGCTATCCAGTATAGTAACCGGATTACGATTTTACGATGGTAATAGAATAAGAACACTAGCGTTCAAACCAATATTTTTTTTTAAACTCTCCACTAGGAATCTTTCCTGTATCGTGGATGCGTTTACAAACATATAAACTCACATACACAACACCCAGAGCTGGAACAACTATCTGAAGGTCATACAAATATTTGTTCCGTGTGGGAATCGAACCCGCGACACGCAGCGCAGCAGTCAATCGATCAACCACTGCGCCAACCGTGAGCAACGCCTGGCTTTGTTCCTGTGCTTTATGCCACTAGAACCATAGGGTTTATGTTGAGCCTATGGAACTTAGCAATAATGGCCCTCTCTGTCATTCGTCCTAGCAACAAACAATACTTTACACACTTATATACAACAACCCAACAACTCTGACATTTTTTTATGTAATGCTGATATGCTGAATTATATTATACATACTTAAACTCACGCCTTTTCCCATGAATTATATTATATTAATGTATAACTTGTCATTTGATTTCTGTTCAATATCACATTACCTACTTGCTGACCAATTTGGGCGCACGGATGGCGCAGTGGTTGAGCGATTGGCTGCTGCGCTGCGTGTCGCTGGTTCGATTCCCGCACGGAACAAATATTTGTATGACCTACAGATAGTTGTTCCGGCTCTGGGTGTTGTGTATGTGAGTTTATATGTTTGTAAACGCACCCACGATACGGGAAGAAATTCCAAGTGTGGGGCAAAGTATTTAAAAAAATTAAAATATGTACGTCCACTAGAAACAACTCAATTCACTTTGTTTGTTGATAAAACACATTTTGCAGCTAACCAAAATTTATTTGATTAATTGACCGTTAAAATAATAGCTATATAGTTAGACTTTCTATATTAAGCGCCAGCTATGCCCGTGGCTCCGCTCCCGTCAGCTGGCTACCTACCCACCCTACCCACCTTCCTACCATACCTACCCTATCCTACCTTACCTACCCTTCCCTATCCTACCTAACCAACCTACCTATCTTACCCTACTCTACCTTCCTACCCTTTTTTAGTTTTTAAATCTTCCCTATATTCTGTCATGTATCAGAGGTGACGCTGTGTTCGCAAAACGAAAGGGAAAATTATTTAAAAAAAAAAACTTTAATTTTTCCGATGTTTTAATAGTTATAAGTTTTTAAACTGTCATGGTCATTAACACTAACATTAACATTATAAGCACCATGATCACAAATAAACCGATACCGGTTTATCCGTGATCATGGTGCTTGCAACAGCACCGAAATATCGGAAACTCGCAACAAACAGTAAACATGGTAAATAACCCGCTTATAATGTTAATGTTAGTTTTAATAGTTATTCTGATAATCGGAACGGAGATAAATCGAACAAATTAAAATTATGTAAATCAGTCCACCCGTTTTCGTGTAACGAACCCGATTTTGTTTATGAAATAAGATGATTTGATAATTCGAATTTTCGCGAAAACCCTAGGCGCTATTGCGAAACCACGGATATTTAGACAATGGTGAAAACATTTCTCCATCTTACTGGAAATAAGATTTTTGCAAAAACACACGTCACTCTAGTAATATTGCGTAACGAAACGTTAGCTTGGCCGGTCGGAGCGCTCCGAACGAGACCTCCTGATTGGTTGACGTTAAATGTAAATCATTTACACACGTTATTTTGTTTTGAACCCCCGACAGAAAAAGAGGGGTGTTATAAGTTTGACGTGTGTTGCTGTGTATCTGTGTGTCTGTCTGTGGCATCATAGCTCCTTAACGGATGAACCGATTTTGATTTAGTTTTTTTTTTTGTTAGAAAGGTGATTTTGTCGAGAGTGTTCTTAGCTATGTTTGAATAAAATGGGTTCAGCCGTTCAAAAGTTATAGGCGTTTTACTTTTTGAATCGGGGTGTTTTCGCAAGATATCGTGTTATAATTACGTGTTCAATAGATTGCCGATCGAAGCGTAACTACTATGTACTAGATAAATTATGTAGTATGAAATAAAAATGTGTCAGGGTTTTTAAATTTTGAAATTTTATTTGTGTTTGTTTAGTATATTCAATGTTTAGATACTCACTTGAACAGGTCCTGATGTTTCGGACTGGGTAGTGGTCGGTCGGGTGGCTCGGGCGGAAGCTCATTCGCGGACGACGATACTGTAGGCACACCACATTGCATATATTTAGTATTATTCATACAAAAAACGCATTTATTGTTCTGCTTTCATTCCTTGGCGAAACCGGGGTCAAGCTGACAGGCAAAATATATATATATATATAAAATAGACAACATTAAAGAAACAATTCATTAAGGTTTATGCATTAAACTTATATGATGCTGTTCGGATACTATGATCAACACGCTATACTAATGAAAAAGTAATCATTGGAATATAGCACAAAAAAATCTCGCTTTGTGTTTTTTCTGTGGCTTATCCGAGCTGCCCGCAATATTTTCAATTGTTTTACAAGCTTTTAATTAACTTGCAATGTATGTATGTATGTTTGTATGTATGTAAGTGTGTTCGGCTCAAATCTTGGTACTGAATTTGAAAGCAGTTATCCTCCACCGATTGAGATGAAAATTTGCATACACGTTTAGTTTGAAAGACAATGCATGGTTAGATAAGTGACGTCATTCTAAATCCAATATGGCGGACGGCCCAAGATGGTGGACTAGTTATTTTTTGTGCACTGCCATGATATGGATATCAAATGAAAGGGTTTGCTGAGAAGAATACGAAAAAAGCTTTTTTTTTAAAAAAAAATGTAATTAATAAATTATTCAAATTAAATATGTACGCTAACATTAATCGAAATAAAATTATACATTGTTTTTATACTGTGTTTTTTGCGCGAGTGACGTGGAGTGAGGTCAATAATGAACGCAAGGTACAAAGAAATGTTGCAGGTAATTGCTCACTCGCCCTGAGCATAAAATAAACTTTTTTTTTTTAAATTGCTCTGCATTTTTGGTAGAGTGTGACTGCACTTTTGACTCTTAACTAGACATTATCTAGCACTCACAGGTGTTGCCGAGGTGTGAGGGAGAGGAAGGCCTCCTGGGCGGCGCAGGAGGCCGCTCGGGCTCGCCGCTCCTGGGTAGCAACGGTGGTACTCGCTCCTGGAACATACATTTATAATAACTACTACTGTTGATTAACTATAGCAGCTGCCATTTATCATTTATTTCGGGCAAACAAACAGTTACACAAAAAATACAAGATAATTAAGTACCAAAAAATAATAATTTGCTTATGTGTAGCACGCGACGTTATCCAACATCTTAATTAAACAATTATAACTATTGGCCACGACTGAGGCCAAGATTAATATAGATAAATAAAATAAAATTCGAAGAAGAAGTAAACAAAAATGAATGGGCTGTTAAAAGGGGTTGTATTAAATTCTGAATTTAAATGTTATTTCAAATGGAGTCAGTATAGTATTGAACATTCCATAGGCGGCGGTAACCATTTAACAACGTTAAGACTACTAGGAAACCGCTATTCAAAGAAGGGTATAAACTGCAATCCGAGATACAGGATGCCTTTTTTTTTGCATATGTTGGTAACCAGGTCTTCTTGCGGCTGTCATATGGATTTTACCATATAAGAAGTTTTTTTTTTATTACTTACTAGCTGTGCCCTCAGCTTTGCTCCCGTCAACTGCCTATCCTGCCTGCCTACCTTCCTGCCTACCCTACCTATCACTTTTTTCTCTAAGGCCATTCGTTCGCGCCGAAACTGAACACCGCCATTCAGAAAATAAAGTCAAATGCACAACGCCATCCATCGAATATGGAGGTTAACTGCCCGAGTATTTGAATTGCGCGTGTTGTGATATTTTACTTTTTGAACACTTGAAATTCATATATCTTTCGATAGAGCGAACCGATTGTGTTGAAACAAAAACTAAGTAATACTTCAAGTTACGCACAAATTGTTGTATATAAACGTTATTTACATTAGTTTCGTACATTTCACGTGATGCCTGCACAAATAAACATACTAACTGAGAAACAGACAAAAATTCCAAAACTGCTGGAAATGTGTTCTGTTGGTTATCCTTTAACACCCTGGCAATTTTTTTTTGGAAATATCTTTAGTGTACAATAATTACTTTTCTCCATATTTATTACATTATGTATTGGTAGGCTCGCGTTTAACCACTATTTCACCTGATGGTAGGCGATGATGTGGTCGACGGTGAAGCACGAATTAAGTAAGCGACAACGGAAGAGTTTAAAAAATAAACTTTATTTATACCTAGTTACAGCAAGACAGTAATTAATTAATTCTACAGAATATTGATCTTATATACTAAATAATCTTATTGCTAACCAATCATCTCTGCTAATGACGCATGTCCTAGATAGCATATGCTGACATATAGTTGTTTTTCTAATCTATACTAATATTATAAAGCTGAAGAGTTTGTTTGTTTGTTTGAACGTGCTTATCTCAGGAACTACTGGTTGGAATTGAAAAATTCTTATTGTGTTGGATAGTCCATTCATCGAGGAAGGTTATAGGCTATATTACATCACGCTACGGCGAATAGGAGCGGAGCAAAAATGAAAAATGTCGCAAAAACGGACAAAATTATTCCTTTTTGAAAGATTTCGTTGCGTGCGCTGTGTAAGTGGTTAAAGTTACGTAACATTCATGTAGGTAGGGCAGAGTAGTTGGCTACCTACCTACTCTGCCCTACCTTAAGTCAAGTTGACGGGAGCGAAGCCGCGTGGGACAGCTAGTATAATATAATTATTGGCTGATGAAGCTAATATTGGGGGATTGGGGTTCCTTAACTCACGCTCGTCTAGAAGTAACTGTAGCTAAAACGAAACATTGACTGCGGCAGGGAATTCCACTCCTTAGTTGTACGTACAATGAACTAGCGAAGTCCATAGGCCACATGAACTATTTTCGTCTATTTAACCATAAAATAAACTCAAGAACTGACCTGCTCAGGTTTCTTGGCGACGAGGCGATGGTCGAGGGTGCGCGAGTAGAACGTATCAGCGTCCACGATGGCGTTCCTAGGAGACAGGGCCGGCTTACGCTCGCACGTCGACGTTTGTCTGTGCCAATGTAAAAGTATGTAAATACCGTATAAAGGACAATAGAAATAAAATTATTCATCATCATGAGAGCAGTGGTGGCCCAGTGGTATCGGCTGCAACTTACAAGTTGTAGGTCGTGGGTTCTAGCCCAGGCAGGCGCTTTACTTTGGGTAAGTTATTTTATCACCACTGCTCTCGAAACGGTGAAGAAAACCATTGTGAGGAAACCGGCATGTCCTAGAACTAAAAATTCGAAGACATGTGACATCCACCAACCCGCACTGGGCCCGCGTGGTGGATTACGGCCCATTCCATCTCACAGAGAGGAGGCCTGAGTCCCAGCAGTGGGAACATTAATAGGCTGATGATGTGATGTGATGTGATCATAATTGCAGTCAAAAGATGTCCACTGTTAATCATAGGTATCAACCGGTCTTGTGGGTCTCACATCCAGCGGAATGCCGAAACCAGGTGATCGATCCTTGTAGTCATTTTCTCTTAACTAAGATACGCAGCGTCTCCCCGGAGTATGTTCCCTAGGCAACATTTTCGACTTCCACAGGGGAGAAGCCGCTGGCAGAATCCTATATCAACCCAAGATTCATCTAAATCCGACGAGTCTTTACGACACAAAAAGGTAACAGACATACACAGTTCCTTTCGCATTTATTAAATTAGTATGGACTTAAAAAAAATAGTCTACATAAACTTCGTACAGTCACATCATAATTTTTTTATTAATAATGCCTAAGCAGTCACGTTAAATAGTTTATTTTAAAGCTACTTACCGATCGTGTCTGGGCGAATGTCGGTCTCTGGGCGAAGGTGGTTCGTCTCGCGTACTGCTTCTGTAAAACACATAACAGATATATTAATAAATATACAGTTATTGCAGCATTCAGCAGCATCCGATTAGATTCAAGGCAATGTCGTTGTTAGAAAACGTTTTTGTTAGAAAACGTCGGTGTTAGAAAACGCCATTATTAGAAAACGCCACTGTTGGAAAACGTCTTTGTTAGAAGAGTTCGTCGTTGACAACTTACTTGTTATTACTAGTAGGCTTATTCTTATCAAAAAGGGCCAATCCCTTGTCGAACAGGCTGAGCTGACTCAGTTGTGACAGCGAACACCGTTCTAACCGGGGACTGACCAACTCCTGTTTGCTGCCTGATACTGAAAACAAAATAACAATATTTTTGACCATTTTTAAGATTTTAAACATGACAAACTATGAAAGCAGAAGTTTGATATTTGTCTTAGGTCGGTTGTACACAAGGCATCGCAAGACAAGAATTGCGGTCACGATTTTTAACACACTGCAGACGATCTGTCGTCCGTTTGTTTACTAAACACGATACTGCAACGAACACTGCAGTGCACTTGCATTGTTCTATAAGCGCGTGAGTGACGAACCACGCGTGAGTCGTGCGGTGCTCTGTGTCGTGTCGTGTCGTCAACAAGCTCATACATGTTTTGTACAGCTGCTAAATCGACACTACAAAAAAGTCGCAACAACATAGCGGCATCGACGACATAGCCGAAAAACCGTTTGTAAATCGTGTCGCGTGTTGCGCGATATCGTGCAATGAACAAACAGTCCATACAAATGTATGTAGCTCTGAATCGTGACCACATTTTGTCATGTCGTGTGTCGCGTCGTGAACAGACGGCCTAAGGGTTCTTGCTGGTGGCGTGACGTTCGATAAGGGGTTTCTTAATAAACCAAACATCAACAACAAAGTCTCAATACGGCTACAACTCACATGGGCTTCTATCAGGGATATCCGTGCGTAACAAGTCAGTAAATAAATATATAACGTAACCTTTTCTCTCTAATAACGTCAAGGGACGCAAGAAACAGAAATGCCAGAGAAGCAACTATCTTACTAATATTATAAATTTGAAAGTTTGGATGGATATATGTTTGTTACTCAGACACGCTAGGACGACTGAATGGATCGGGATGAAATTTGGCACAGAAATAGATTAAGTATAGTCTGGAATAGCCCATAGGCTTCTTTTCGTCCCGGTATAATGTTCTTTTGGGATAAGAAAACACTTTTCACGTGGGCGAAGCCGCTGGCAGAAGCTAATGGTTTATGAAATTGCAATATTAATGACCTACATACGCTTAAGTGTCGAAAAACAGTAACTTTCTAAAGCATACTCCTTAGTAACGGCTAGGTTAAAAGGTTTGAAAGAAATATATATTTATTATTATTTCATGTACATTATTTTTTAAACATGGTTTTTTTGTATAACAAATAGTTTTTCTTTAAAAAAATAATTAGCAACACGATATTTTTTGCAACTTTTGGATACTCCTCCAAAACGACTTGGATGTTTAAAAATATTTTTACACAGAAAAATGTATGGCTGGATTTTCTTCGTAACTGACATAGCATATGTAAATCAAATAATATTTTGCAAACAAAACTGTTCAAAAGGAGGTTATACTTTGATATTTTGGCATCGAGCGGGCGCACGACCAGTACTGTGTTTACATTGGGGCGTATATATCGCCTTAAGGCATTGTATTAAGTCATACTGAAAATATTGTTGGCACATATTGTATCGCAAACTTACACTTAAATTTAAATATGGCCCTTTTAGAAGCGTCTAAAGATAAGAACGCACTTAAATAGTACTTACGTAAATCCATGGGCAGTGACTGTAGAGATCCACCGTCCCATTGGCTCATACTCGTTGGAGAGATTTGTGACGTCATACCTGTAACATAAAAAAAATAAAGTGAATATTTTGATTCGAAATATATAAATAATCGATAATTTATAATCTCTTCGCGATGTACCGAGAAACTAGCGGACATACAACTGGCAACCAATCCCTGCACTGAGGCTCTAAACAAGTGTCGACAGTCAATCAATCTGCCTAACCTTTTCCCAACTATATTGGGGTCGGCTTCCAGTCTTACCGGATTCAGCTGAGCACTAGTGTTTTACGTCGAGTGACTGCCTGTCTAACCTCCACAACCCAGTAACTGGGTAACACGGTGCCCCTTGGTAAGACTGGTGTCAGATCCCAAGCTTCTGACTACCCGTAACGACTGTCAAAGATCTTCAAATGACAGCCGGGACCAACGGCTTAACTTGCTTGCCGAGGCACGGAGGAAACGCGGTATGTTGAAAATAGTGACCCATACACGGACCGTCCTCGTCAAACGTTGCTCAACCTTGAAGATCGAACCGTGCGGCTGTTATTATTAGAGCCACGAGCTTCTCCAAACAAGTGTCGACAGTCTAAATGGCAAAATGTTAAGGATTGATCACGTGACATTTTGATAGCGCTTGACATTCCCATACATTTATGAAATTTTTCCAATCGTTACCGCCACTCTTTCTAAGATAGAATGTCACTTGTAGAGCCACAGGTCTGCAATCTATTTATTTTGGTGAAACAATGAAAATGACCCACATGACGAAACATTAGCTAATTCTCGTCGGTGCCATCTTGGATTTTCATTTCGAGGCCATTTTCTTTTTAGCGGACCCGAAAACCATGAAAATGTCAGCCATGACGGAAAATGTGGTAATTGCACAATGCTATGTGTTCGTCATTGTTGCTTAACATGGCCTACAAAGAATCAACATCGAACATCGGGCAATCCATTAAATTTGTAACCGTATGACATTCACATAGAAAATAAGAAAAAATATGAATTGATTAGGCACGTGCATGCGGCAAAATGTC
The DNA here is from genome assembly GCA_947562075.1 of Orthosia gracilis. NCBI lineage: Eukaryota > Metazoa > Arthropoda > Insecta > Lepidoptera > Noctuidae > Orthosia > Orthosia gracilis. The sequence continues at coordinate 11,382,532 of OX387267.1, forward strand.
TGTCGCTTACTCGCTTGGATGGAATTTAACGCGCCGAACATGACCGATCACAACACGAGAACTCCCGAATGCAGTTTCGGTTTCGGTGGTAGTTTCGGTTGGTTCGTCGCCGAAACCGAAACTCGTTTTTTGCCGATACTCGACCGAAACCGAACTTCCGATCGGACACTACAAATGAGTTTTACAATTATCCGGTGGCATATACAGGTATGCGGGAATGAAAGGAGTTTGAGTAAAGGTAGATAGTTTGTCTGTGAAGGTTTAGTCTAAGTAGTCTCTGGGGAGAGATGGCGGTGTCTGCCAACGACGAGACGAGAAAAGATGTATTGAAATAAATTGATTCGACCAACTGTTTTATTCAGGCGTTTGATTGCCCGATCTCCCTCAGGTTTAAAAGTCTACTAATGGATGTGTGTACTCACTTAAAGTATCATCACAGTGCGAAGCGTTAGAACTCCCCACAGATGACGTAGAACCAGCTGTGTTGTCGAGGTGTGCATGTGCGCGCCGAGATACCTTCACTTGTTTTAGAGACAAGTCGGGGTACCGGCGAGGCTGTGGACAAGCACGATTTTATTGTTACAAACTACACATGAAAAAACAAGTGAAATATTAAAGTTTCTGCAACTTATTCATGGATAGTCCACGAAATCACAGATAATATAATACTAGCATACAGATGCCTCATCCCATAAAAAGAAACCGTGCCAAAGTAACTAGCATTTTTCGGCGATTATTTTCTTGCAAGTTTACTCGGTAGGTTTTACTCGGTTCGTAAATACTTATTTATTTAAATACAGTGATTATATGTTTATATTTTTTTACAAAAACCGCGCCATCTATTGGAATGAATTTTAAATGATCCGATCATTGGAATGAATTTTAAATGATTCATCATTGAAATGAGAATTAAGGGCCCAATATTCCATAGTTTTGTGCTTAGTAAGTGATGATTAAACAAGAAAATACAATTTTTATGATCATTCCTAGAAACTGTTTTATTTACGCAAAATTAAATAACAAATCGATGCATATCGCGCCATCTGGTGGAATTTATTTGAACCAAATTTTCTTTTTTAGCCTCGAGACCCCGTAATATTACATATTACGAAATCCGGGCGGGCGCAAAACATAAATTACAAAATATTTAGTTTTTTTTTGTTATTTATAGGCTCGCGTTTGACCGTTATCTCACCTGATGGTAAGCGATGATGTGGTCGACGGTGTAATACGCTTGCCTAGAAGAAACCTATTCACTCTTGACTTAAAAACCCTTGACTTAAGCTCGTTTTGTTAAAACATTCGGTTATTACTGTAATGTATGGTAACCATATACTTATTGTTTATCTGTCTTGTCGGTGGTCTGTCACGGGAATGGTCTGTCATCGCTGTTCTGAATAAACCGAATTACTAGTTACACGTTATTTTACTCATATATTTCAATTACAATTCATTATCAAAACTTTACAAAATACTCCTACAATTTGTATTATGTATTCACATAGAACCAATAATTCAGCTATTTAGAACATTTGTGCTTACGTCAATCCACAAAATATAAGATACAGCTGGTTTACCGCCGGTTTCTCAACACTCGATTATCGGGCTGGTAACGTAAACGACGAATAATCGCCGGTTATCTGCTGTGAGTGGCTGTTGAAAATTCTTTCAACCAATCACAGCAGATAGCGCGTGCTTGACAATTTGTCACATTAATTCTGCGATAATTTAGCGGTGGGGAAACCCGGCCTTGGGGAAACAGAATTCAAAGTTGTATAGACAATCAGTGTGTACTTACAAACTTAGGCATCTGTTTGACTAGCCGCGGTTCGATTTCCAAGCTCTTCGCGTACAGGTAATTCGTGATCTCGTTGTCATCTTTGCCGGGAAACGGGTCCAGGGATTCTAGGAATGCCTGAAAGATAATGCAGTTTTTAAATAATAGGTTAACTGGGAACAGTATGAATGGGCACTTTTTTTAAATTCTGGGCTGTAAGTAGAGGCAAAATCGGTTCATCCGTTTAGGAGCTATGATGCCACAGACAGATACACAAATACGCATATACACAAACATACAGGTACACACGTCAAACTTATAACACCCCTCTTTTTCCGTCGGGGATTAAAAAAGTATTTTAAACGTACATTTCCGATTAAAATTAGTAGTAGATCATCTATTTCCCTTTTTTGAACTTTGTATGAAAAATTTCTCAGCATTCTTGGCAACAACATTCGGTGTTGCAGACAAAAATGTTGCGCAGCTGTTTGTCAACTTAATATTCGACGAATAAGTAAAAAAAAAGTGCGTATGGGTGGGATGTCCACCATGTGCCGATGGCGCATAGCCGAACCTCTATGGTAGAGGTTAACGATACTTACCCTGGTCTTCGGCTCCGGCGTGAGACAATAAGGCTGGTTCTGATACTGTTGTATCTCCCCCGTTATCTCCGCCACCTTGCGGCGCTTTGAAAAGTTTATTAGTTCCGAGTCGGGGAGGTAGTCTGCAACGAAAAGTATGTGACTAAAAACACAGTTTAAAGAATTTAATATTAGAGAACTCTAGTCATTTACCACGGACTTTCTGAAATTTCGAAAAATCTCTACTTTCGTCACGAAGATATTTTTTTATGGAACAACAGTCTTCAATTCACTGGAATAAAGTTAATCCCACTGACCCGTCCGTTAACATGGCACATCTCAGTTTTAGAAAAGTTTGGATCTTTATAAAAATCGATGTTACGTTAAGAGGGCCCTTCCCGGTCAGTCTATCGTCAACCAAAGCATGGTAGAAAAGCTTGTTGTTTTGTCCACCGCAATATTTGAAAAAGAGGCAAAGCGAAGAGAGAGACATGGTGAAAAATAGTGTTCGAAAATTTTATAATGCTTTCAAAAAAGTCGATAGATAGAAAAATAGTGTTCGAGAATTTCAAAAAACTTGTGCCAGAAAATATGTGTTTTTAATAAAACTTTCGAAATAAATACTTGTAATTTAGAATCTTCATTATATGTGCAAGGTTTCTATAATTTCAACATATTTCCTTATTTTTTACAATTTACGAGTACATTATGAACGGACAAAGTTCAGGTAAAATTTGTGCAAAACAGCAGGTTTTTCGAGGCTTATACTGAATTTGTTTCTCCAAAATTTTTTTTTTAGATTTCATAGAAATCTAGACACAGTGCACAAGATACCAATTACTTCAAGAAATTCGAAGAAGTGTTACAACGGCATAAGCAAGTACGTTTATGAGAAGTATGACGGGTTGGCTGCTCTTAAGGCTGAAAATACACATGAAAACTCTCACTCGTATAAAAAATTGTTTCCATCCCATTATGTGACAATCACGAATTTGAAGTTATTATGCAAGTTATAGGCATATGGGTAGTATTAATTATGTCAATAATTATGTCAATTTCAATATTCCTTGCCCGCATACTCGCATAGTGCCAGTCGATGTGGTGACGCTTGGGGAAACTCATGTCCAGTAGTCAGGCGTATGATGATGATAATTGTATATCTACTCACCAAGATTCCCCTCCTCAATATGCAGTATATTAGTGAGGTACATGCCGAAGAACGGCACACAAGGAGGGTTGATACTGCGAAGTCTTTCCTGGTATCTTCTGAAATGGTCCGAGTTCAGTTCGCGGAATTCTTCTAAGGCTCGGATTAGGCGGAGGGGTACCATCTGGGGAAGAAGTAGTTATGTTAGAAATGTTAGTTAGTAAGTATGGTAGATGTCGCCAGTTATGTTTAACTCCGATTTCATTGAAGTTGCGACACGCGGCGAGCAGCCGATCGCTCAGCCACTGCGCCTACCGTGTCATGCATTCTTCGTTGGGCCTATATCCAGCAGTGGACTGCTGGAATCCTTACCTGGAAGGTAGCTCTCAGCCTGTGCACAGAAGCACTGCCACAGGCCGCGACAACCGCTAGCACTCCGTTGAAGTTATTCAAGTGTCTCAACGCGACACAAACTTCTAGAAGTCGGCAGACGACACCGACTCGCTCTTCTAGATTTTCGCTTTCAACTATCCATTTCTCCATCCAGCGGGTGAACTGTGGAAGAAGATATTAGACGTACTTTTATTATAAATTTTATGAGGATCTTACTATGAAACGCTATAAGTTCTGGCATGTTTATACATCGAATGATATATAGTTATTTATGTTTATATTGATTTATGTAGCTCTAATAGTTATTTATGTTACAAGTGCGGAAGGTAGGTGATTCCCGATGAGTGGCATTTATTCACGAGCGAGCGAAGCGAGGCATTTAATAAATCGACACGAGTCGGGAATCATCTAACGTACGTGTATCATACAACATTTACTGTGCGAGGAAAAAAAAATGTATCTGAACCAAGCAAGAAACTAATAAAATGACGGGCTTATTCAAGCGCGCTCAGCATATCCACAGATTAACTAATAGTTCCTAGAATGATGGTATATAAAAGTTTTCTCAGTAGTTCAAACAGAGTTCAATAATACTTTTAAGAAGAAAACTAAAACTATAAGCCCTAAGTTTTTATTCAGTGACTGGGCGACTAAAGGACTCAGGAAAAGTAGGGAAAGACTTTACGAGCTGTAAGCCTTATATTAACACTGAAACTTTTAATAAGTATGTTGCTACATATTCAAGAATTTTTAGAAATACGTGTAAAGTAGCTAAGGCTTTATACATTGGCAATAAGGTTAAAACCGCAGAAAATAAAATCAAGACAGTTTGGAAAATTATAAACAATGAAACGAATAGGAACAAAAGAAATAATACTGATTACACGCTTGAAACTACACATGGACTTATTAGAGATAACAAAAAAGTTGCTCAAGAATTTGTAAATTTCTTTACCAGTATCCCAATTAAAACTACTGAAACCTTAAATTCTTCGCCCTCGCTTGCTTCTGGTTTATTAAACGCTAACGTTTCGGCCTGCCCGACTGAATTTAACTTTTCACATATAAACCCAATATCAGTAATAAAAGCTTTTAAGCAAATCAAGATCAAACTGACCGAAGACTAAACTATTTTGATTTTTTGATTTTTTTTTTTGGAAAACGCTATTTTCGAGGGCATGCTTTGTAAAATGATTTATTTAAGTAAGTTAGTAAGTGAATAATAAGTGAACATTTGAATGTTTTTGAGCACAAATAAAAAGAGAGAAAAAAAAACATAACCCTTCCTCGGTTTTGGGTAAAAGTACAACATGAAAAAATCAAGTAAAATAGTTTGCCTGGCGCAAATAAACGTTTTTTCTTTCTTCTTTCTTTCTAGTAGCGATTAATGTGTTTCAACTGTATTTAAAAATATTAATTTCAATTTTAGAATTGTATCTCTTCTTTTCGAGGTAAATGTAGTTTTGTAGAATTTTATTAATGTTATAATTTTGTACCTAGCTGCTATAAAGTTTTTTTATGTTGTAGTACTTACATTGGTGGTATGTTTAATTATCCTAAGTAGGTTTGGGCTGGTCTTTTCCTTGTCTTTCTTGGTCCACACAGCACCCACCAGTTCTGAAGGTTTGACCTGGAAACAAGAACAAATTATGGTAGTATAACTGGGTTATGGAGGTCAGATACGCAGCCGCTTCATGTAGAATACTGGTTTAGCTGCACCGGTTAGTCAGTGTCCAGTCTAACCGGACTGGATGCTGACCCGCCACAGGCTGATAGGTGATTATAAGTAGGGTGATGATCGTGCTGACGTGTACAGCGAGGTTCAGATGAGGCGCTTTTTCAGTCTCTCCAGGGGTGTGCACTAGTAGGCCTTGTACAGAAGGGGCTCCACGGTGCTCTTTTAAGAGGTCACGTTCTGATGCTGATAACTGGCTCGGTTTTGGTGATGTAAAAATACCACACCCCGAAGGTCGAAGGTTCTTTTGAAGGTTTCCCCAAGTTAACAAAAAAAAAGGTAAATAATGACCGATGACCTTGTTCTTTAACCAGATCATCCCATCAACCTTTTGCGGGAATCTACTGGATGCGAGACGGACGGAACAGGTCAATGTGGAGACGCTTGGGGGAGGCAAATATTCAGCAGTGGACGTGTTTCGGCTGAAATGATAATGGTATACCTGTCTGTATAGATGGAACTCCAGCAGCGTGAGTTGCCTGGCCAACTCCAGCGGGTGCAGCGCGAGAGGATGCCAGTCGCAGCGCTCGGGCTCCGCCACGTGCTTCAGGGGCGTGGGGGGCAGCCGGTCGAACACGTGCGACACGACAGATGCGACGGACAGGTTGGACACTGACTCGCAGTCGGAGGGTAAGCTCTGTCAACGAATAACATTAAATATAAAGTCTGTATACAGAGGCAGAGGAGTATAGTACACATTTTTAGAAAGCCTGTATTTCGAGGTATTACGCATGTTTAAGGGTGCCCTAGTAGACAGCACGAACTATTTTGTGGGCGGGATTAAAATGCTATCTCATTCGACAACGCTTACGAAAGGGATAGACGCTGTGATGAAGCTAGTGTGCGTACGAATATACGCTTTTGCAAAAATGTAGCGATTATTTAGAACGAAAACGAACGCGCGATATTTTATAAACAGACTATGGGAATATGGATATCAAGAGAAAACTACTGAATGTAATTATTTGCATCTTTGAATTAAATATATCCCAGTAAGGTGACTGTTTTGAAATTTTCCTTATTCTTTTAATTCATTTCTGCCCAAAGATGCGTTAAAATAAGTGTTGAAATATGGAACTTTTGACGCTCAAAACTTTCAAATATATGTTTTTTTTTTACTTCTTTGCTTCTATACAGGGCTAGATAATGATGAGACAAATTGATATAATTTTTGGTATTTGTACTTACATAGTGAAGTAATCGCCATACTACGTTTGTATAGAAGAGTGATCGACTAGGGCTCACACCCTTAAGAAGTTCTTACCCTGTTATCGGGGACAAACTCAGATGAAGGAATTCCTGATGGGAAAATCTAATAACACTGCCCGACCAAGTATCGAATCAAAGATGCTTATGCTTCGCAGTACCGCTTGCAACCGACAATCAAATCCGACAAGGCAGATTATCAGCAAATTTTTAAACTTCCCATACACGAGATCATTGTAATGATCTGGTGATGACGGAATGTAAACACACACACTACAAGTAAAATTAAAAAAAAAATATCTAGCAGTAGACACGCTTCGATCTACAATCTATTGACCACCTATTTATGACACGATATCTTGCGAAAACCACCCGATTCAAACAGTAAAACGACCATAACTTTTGAACGGCGGAACCGATTTTCATCAAACATAGCTAAGAACACTTTCGATAAAGTCACCATTCAAACAAAAAACGAAATTAAAATCAGTTGATTCGTTTAGGAGCTATGATGCCACAGACAGATACACAATACGCAAACACACACGTCATACTTATAACAACCCTCTTTTTCCGTTGGGGGTTAAAAAGAGCATACTGGTTAAGTTTTAACTATTTGCTTAGAATATTAATAGTTTCGGCCCGGACTTTGAACCTTTAAAAAGCAATGGTTCTAATCAGATTAGGTAAAAATGGCGTAAAATTGAGCCTTACCTTTATTGTCAAGAGTTTAAGTGACTTACCTTTCTCTGCAGCGTCTTGAGGACGCTCTGCACCCACTTCTTCATGGGCTTGCCGTCGACCGACTCCAGAAACTCCCTCAACTTGTCCAGCAGAGCTGGTTCGCGCTCGAAGTCGTAGAAGTGCTGGTCTACCCAGTGTCGGAGGACGTTTATTACCCTAGAAGGCAGATAACATTATCACGTCTTCATACATTCTAATAAAATTATTCATTAAAAAATATTTTTTCAAACAAGCTTTTTAGCATTCTTCTCGACAAACCCTTTCATTTGATACTCATATCAAGGCACTGCACAAAAATAACTAGTCCGCCATCTTGGGCCATCCGCCATATTAGATTTAGAATGACGTCACTTAGCTAACCATGCATTGTCATCCAAACTAAACGTGTATGCAAAATATCATCTTAATCGGTAGAGGACAACTGTTTTACAATTCAGTTGCAAGATCCGACTCGAACATTTTACATTAACATACATACATTGCAAGTGAAACAAAAGCTTGTAAAATAGTCACGCCTGGAAGGGGCAACGGTATATGCACGTGTATAAGACATCCATATTTGAAGTCGGTTAAAAAGAGTTATTACACTAAGAAAACTCACCTAAATTTGACAGGCTGCTGGAATTCTTTCCGGTACCTCTTCCAGTCTTCTCTGGCGGTATTTTTGCTAAGTTTCTCCGCGTCGCTGCTCGCAACGCTCTCTATGCTCTCCGCTGTTGAAGATAACATGGTTCTTTAGCGTTACTAACTTTTATAGGTCACTGATGCCGATTCTCTTGAAAACTCAAAAAAGTTTTGCTAACAGACAGTGAGAAATAAACCGGCTAGTGCGAGTCGGACTCGCGCACGGAGGATTCCGTACCATTAAAGTAAATAACGGCAAACAAATCACATTTGTTGTTTGGAGCCCCACTTAAATATTTATTTTATTCTGTTTTTAGTATTTGTTGTTATAGCAGCACCAGAAATACATCTGTGAAAATTTCAACTGTCTTGCTACCACGGTTCATGAGATATAGCTTGGTGACAGACAGACAGACAGACCGCGGAGTCTTAGTAATAGGGTAGTTTTTACCCTTTGGATACGGAACCCTAAAGGACGGTGCATAGTTAAAAACTGAAAAACTATAATCGTGACAATCTAAGAAGTCCGAAGACGTTTTTTTATTTTACATGCCATGATAACTTTGTACATAAGAGATTTTAAAATCAAATTTATATTCCTAATAATTAAGTTACCCATACACTATAACAAAGAATAATATTTGTAAGCATCAAGTTTAATTATTATTAAGTATTTTTATAGCTGTCAAATCAGACATCATAGATGTTTACGGTTATAGTTTACTTATTAAACTTCACAGTTCACAGTCTTTTTAGTCCAAACGATTTAGCCTGATGTTTTTACTGTTGTTATTTACGTCTATCTCTTTCAACATTCATACAAAAAAGTGATAGAAATTACCTGAACTTAGTGTACGAGCAAAAAATTCGGCGCCATTGAACTGATGAATCTACATCGAAGAGTTATTTGTATAAGTCTGTCCAAGTGTCCACGTGTTCATGATGGATAGTGTCCATAACGATAGTTGCCCAAAACAATAAAAATAACTCACAAAACACATTATTATGGTAACGTTACCTAGATCAATGTCCAGCAGCGACGAGTTAGGACTGACGTCCTTTTTAGGTGTCTTGATCCTTGGGACTAGCGTGCGCAAATATACATCATACTTATAAATAAACCGAGCTATATGTATCACAAACGACCAACAACAAGTCAGCAATAACATTAACATAATAACACGCCTTCTCGGTAGTACACCCATGTACTACCGAGAAGGCGTGTTATTATGTTGATTACAGTATGAGTATGAGTTGATTACATCGTATAAGTTGTTTTTATTCATCTTATACCTTTAAACGTGCAATTCTTGTATATATACAATTTGAATATCGGAAACGGCTCCAACGATTTTCATGAATTTTAGTATGCAGGGTGTTTCGGGGGCGATAAATCGATCTAGCTAGGTTTCATTTTTAGAAAACTTCGTTGTCTCTATTTTCACCCGAGCAGAGCTCGGTCTTCCAGAGTACTGAGTATTTAAGAGGAAAGCAGTCGCAGAGATCCGACTGAATATCCTAAGTAAAAAGTCATAATTCGAGGTTTGGCTCTCGCCTGTTTCCTACTCCGATATTGGACCAATTTAAAAAAGGGGAGGGGGGGTTAATTACTCATGAATATAAACAACTTATACCACCCAAGTAGCTCACAAATCAATTCGCCGAAAGCAGTTACTCATTGCGGCAGATTTGAAACCGATGATCAAGTTAAAAAAATATTTTCTGATGGTTGAGCTGAGTGGTGCCAATCCATGCGTCATGTTCGTGACCGGGCGCCATCAGTTGGGATGGGCCATAACTTGGTTACCTCGCCCTGTTTTTAATTATTGTATTTTGAGGTTGTTTATTTTACTCTAGACGCTTTTACGTGCACGTCTTTTACATCGTTCTCACATTTATGTGTAATTTGCCAACAAGAATGACGTAACCAAATACTTGTAATTGAAACTTATTGATGGAAAGGACTTTCCGTGGAGTTTCTTGCACATTCTTCTCCATAGAGACCTAGATTTTTTTTGACTTTTCCAAAGTACCTACTTATAAGATTTATTTGAAATAAACTTTTTGATTTTGGTTTATTTCTTTCACAACTTACCAGTCCTTGGTGTGTCATACACTTCACTGGGCTCCGGTATCTTGAACCTCTCGATCAACAGCTCCAATAGCTCACCAGGCGAACAGAACGATCGATACGTCGTGAGGAACGTTCTCACCAAGTTAAGATCAGCGTATATGTGGTACGTCAGGCGTTCCACCAGCTTGAGTAGTGTTGCTCCCTGTGGACAAGGGGATAAGGTTGAAACTTGGAAGAAAAAACTGGCCAAGTGCGTCGCATTTAGGGTTCCGTACGAAAAAAAAAACTGTTTTTGTTAGTAAAATATACGTAATAATAAACATTATCACCAAATTTACATACATCGGTCAATGGGAAGTTAAAAAATCTTCGGAACAAAATCGTGTGACAGACGACTACGGACAGACAGACAGACGGACCGACAGAAACATGAGTGCCAGCAATAGGGCTCTGTTTGGACCCGTCGTTACGGAACCCTAAAAACATGTTTGTAAGTCGGATTGTACAGTTACTAACCATTGTTATAATTTATATTAACTGTTAAAGTATTAAATTATTTTAATTATTGTTAATGTGAAGACTATGTGGGTCATTACCTTTTTTTGTTTTTATATTATTGTTTCTCAGTTAGCTTTAATAATGTTCTGGCAGTTTGAGTAATTTACAAATGTCCTTTCTTTGGTATTGTTCGTCGAATCGTTGAGCTCCTTAAATTCTGAGTTGATCAGCACGGTTACTGATAAATGCGTTCACTGACTGGACAAGTTTACTCAATCTATCTGGTTTTTTCCTCAAAAGAACATTTCAGACACCAATCTACATGGTCTTCACATGATCTAACCAGGACTTTGCCCGGACTTTAAAAGAGACTGTGACTCTGTGTTCGATTCGTCCTTTCTTCTCAGAGTAGTCAGAGAGAAAACGCCGAGGTCATCTATTGTTAAAAAATATGATTGACGTGTAAAATTGTTTGTACAAACCAACTTACAGACATAAAATCATTTATCACGTTATATTGTACCCGAGGCCGTAATGCGAGATTTTTGACGTAAATTATCGCGTAAACGTAAACGTTTTCTTATGTAGATTTTTATACAAATAAATTATTTTACCCTTACTGACACCAGACAGCGCTTTTCGAGTTTCAATACAAATGTTTACGTTAACGCGATCGTGCACAAGTTAAAAAACGGAATAACCACTGATTGCTGTTTTACAAATTATAATACATATCAGAGTAAGGTAGATGATTAATAATTAGGAACAAAGACATATTGCTTATTAACTTATGAATTAGTTTTGATTCATTGGCAAAATTTTGACACTGATTCAAATTTCAATTCGATTTGATTCACTTTATTTCTCCAATGTCCAATGCGACCGAAGAATTTTAAGCATAGAGTAAGGTGACGGCCATTATGGAGGGAGACGCGAAGGTGCGTGAGAAGTATCAAGCACTGCAAGTTGACTTGAGTGAAGTATGTCGTCATTATGTGTGAAAACTGGAATTATTCGTGCAGTTTATTTATTTATTTAGACTTCATGCACAAAGGAACAATGGCGGACTTAATGCCTTAGGCATTCTCTACCAGTCAAACACGGGTGGTGAAAAGACATCATGGCAGGTGCATAGCTTAATAATAAAAATCTAATAGTTATTATACTAAAATAAGTAAAATACACGTATATAAATATTGAATATAATATATAAATATTATATATATATATATATAATATTTATATTTTTATTCATGAAGTAACAGAAAAGAAGAAAGTGAGATGACTCTGCTTATTTGTGCTGAAAATAAATCCGCAATTGCCGCTTAAATGCGTACCGACTGGTGGCTGTCCTAAATCTCGGAAGGAAGCGCATTCCAAAAAAAAACGGACTGGATATGAAAGGTTGAGTGAACGAAATCAGTAGTATGAGAAGGACAGAGTCAGAGGAGATTATTGGAAGAACGCAGATTGCGAGCGTGTGAAGAACTTAGATATTGAAAGCCAGAGATAAGATAGGCAGGCGGCGTGGGCAGTTGCATTTACAAATAATAAGTTAGTTGATTACAAATAAGCGCGTCAACTTGCTGCTTGTAATTGGACAGTGGACTGTCTCCTGCATAAATTACCTACATACTGTGCCTTGTGCAAAGCCAACAAGACCGAGGGTATATTGAAGAAAGCCTTATTATTTCCGACATACATATATTCGTTAGGAACAGTCTACACAGAACGACCCTGACCACTGTCATTTAAGTTTGGCAATTCTTCGGGCTATTTCGGTAACCCTGGTTCTCTTAGGGATCTCTACATTTCTGATTCGATCACGCAAGGAAACTCCGAGCCTCCCTCTTAATTGCCCTTTGGGTGAATGTAAGCTTTCTGATGGGACCCATTGTAAGCGACCACGTCTCAGTGCCATATGTCATCACCGGCAACACACACTGGTCATAAACTAACGTGTTGAGACACTGTGGTAAGTTGGACGAGAAGATACCGCGCAACTTCTTGTCTGCCCGGCCGAGTCGGATTCGACGGTTGAACTCTTTCTCGAAGTTGGCTCTAAATAATGAATGGTAAACTCCCTCAAATTACCAATTATATTATTACCGAATTATATTATCTATATGTCATAAACCAAGTGATTAATCAGGGCACTATAAATAATGCCCGAGCATTATGAATTTAGTCATGTCAAATCGGGCAATGTAATGAATACTGATTTAAACTTCTATATTTATCACATTATCTGGTCATTATGAATATTGCTACATAGAGGTTGGGCAATGAATTAGTCCAAGAGCGAGCTCAGGAGCTTAGAGCACTAGCTTAGGTTACTTTAGAGCATGCAGATAGAAATGGGAGCCCCAAGCAGCGAAGCTCCGTCGATTTTGTTGCTTAAATAGTAATCGTACTTACCTATTCTTAATTAAAACCAATGTCAACATTAAATATTTTTAAAATACACATCTTTTTATTACCCAACCAAATGAGTGATGTGCATTATTCACAAAGTCCGGACAATTTAATTATTTCAATATCTTTTTTCATATTGCCTACTCATATTAAGCATTTTTTAAAGCTACATTATTCCCGAGTAACATAGGCTATAAATTATTTTCAAAAAAATTAGAGATCCTTATGAAAATATCAATAATGTAACCCACAGTAGCAAAATTTTGCTTATAAAATTCATTATTTGGTAGTGGCAAGGTTGGTGGGTAGGTAGGTGGATAGCTAGGTGGGTAGTTAGGTAGGGTAGATAGGTAGGTAGATAGTCAGTTGACGAGAGCAAAGCCGCGGGGTCAGCTAGTTGTGAATAATTCCGTATTAATCATTTGGTCCATAACATATGTATTCACATAAGTGTGAATTTACCTTGATGAGGGGCACAGGTGCGTTCCCCTGGTGCCTGGCAGCGGAGTGCTCCTCCAGCACGATGTTGTCGGCCGAGTCGGGCACCGCGAACCGGTACAGGGACGCTGGGGGCAGCTTCAGGGGGTGCTTGCGTTCTAGGTCCAGGAGGATGCTGATGATGAGATGAAACATGTTAATACAAATATTGGAATTGGAGAGAAGTTTTAGCTTTTATCTAGCTATATTGGGATCAGCTTCTAATCTAACCGGATGCAGTCGGAGGGTCAGGTGGTCAGCCAGCACGCAAATATGTATCCTCCGACTGCACAGCATGATTTTCTTCTTGTTTACACCTTTTTAGTTCGTTTGTTATGCAGTCGAGTTTGTAGGATACACTACGTACCCACATAGTTTATTTATTTATTTAATACACAAACATACAAGATACACATAAAAAATCGTTATATTTATTTATATATTCATATAATTGAACAGGCTTAGACTTTGGAACCATCCAACGGTTATGGCCCAAACAAGTTAGGCGGACTTAATGCCAGAAGGCATTCTCTACCAGTCAACCTTTTAAATAAAGTGTTTTTTTTTGTAAAGATGCTGTTACAGCTACGTTGAGTATTTCTCTATGACACAAATTATCCATATGCTGCCTCTCTCTCATAACCTTAATATTTCATTCCAAGGCTCACCTGTCCAGAAACCGGTCCAGCATGGGCTTGGTATTGAGCATGACGAGGTCGCACATCCAGTTCCTCTTCTCAGCGCAGGATGCGCATGACAGCACCACGGCCGGGCCCACGCGTGGGCATAGCTCCACCATGTGGCGGCCCTCTGGGGATTGTTATTTTATTAGTACATAGCATAGTACATAGCAAATAACTATGGGCCTAGCAAGAATGTGTTTTGGTGATTTTAAATTTAAAAATACTACAGAACTACAGAACTTGGGAAAAGTAGCTTATAATGGAGACAAACGGACAAGAAACTCCACACATAATCTTTAAAAAAGTGTTTTACAACATTTACATACATACATTAATTCATATACGTGAGGACGATGCACCCAAACCAATACTACTATACTACGTATAGGCATAAAATACTACAAGCATTAACAGGTAAATTCATTCATTTGATAAATAGGAACATGGTTCTCACATACTTACAAATATTGCAAACAGCGATATGAATATTAGTAAAGTTAAAGAAATACAAGTTCAAAGGAGATTGATTTTTATGGGCCCGGTCTGTTGCAATGTCTATTGATTATATGATTACCTACCAAAAAAAAGTAGACAATACTTCATCTTAAATGGTGTAATGTTTTTATAAAGTCGAATAAATGTTAATAAAAAGTAGAGTTTTGATATTTATTTTTGTGAGCTTCACTTCCCGTTTAGGGTCAAAAGTGCAGACACACTCAGACCTGATCCAAAATAACGAATCGATTGAAAACTTATTCATCAAAATCGGATGAATAGTTTAGGCACTACGGAGGAACATACGTTAATACAAACATACATATGTTGTGGCCAGATCATAGAATTGATCATTTCATGATGTGGCCAACCGTTTCATGATATGGCCAGCTAAAACTGACCATATTGTTTAAACGTCAACATTTGATGATATTTCAATCCACGTTTGGACATATTATCATTATTAAGGTTCCCCTAGTCGACGGCACGAGCTATTTTGTGTGCGAGGTTAAAATGCTATCTCATCCGACAACACGTGTGAAAGATATAGATGATATTGTGATGACCAGTAAGAAGCTAGTTCGCGTACGAATTAGCACTTTTGCAAATTTGTATTGTAATGGATGATGATTTATGACGAAAACGAGCGCGCGAAATTTTATAAACAGACCTTTGGGAGTCTAGATATCATGAAAAAATGAGTAAATGTACCTACAGTACTGTTTTTCCTTTCATTTTTAAAATCCATCCAAAGGTTGTCTTGAACAGATCGCTTTTAGCGATAAGGCCGCCCATTGTGTCACCCAGTGTAATGTTTACTTCTTCTATACTTTCTGTAACTTTTATGGTGTACATAATAAAGAGTATTCTATTCTATTCCAATGTATATTTTCAAAATAAAATTATTTGCGTTTTTGAACTACTAATCTATCCCTGTATGGAGGCCGTTTTTCAATTTTCCTTCTTCTTATGGTGTTTATTAACGCCCAAAGATGCGTTAAAATTAGTGTTGAAATATGGAACTTTCGACGCTCATAACTTTTTCTTTCCATACAGGGCTAGATAATTATGAGACAAATTGATATCGTTTTTTTTAATTTTGGACGTACATCGTCAAACATTGTAGTAATCGCCAGACTACGTTTGTATGGAAGAATGATCGACTAGTGTAACCTTAATGTTCGAACTCAAGGTATTTTTACGTAGCGCTTTTTTTTGGGTTACTTTCGTAAAATTCAAGTAGTTTTGAGTTGTAAGGACATTTCACTTTACTTTTATCTTCAATTGGCGCATTATTATTAGCTTTCTTTATCAAAATAATTAACCGCCGTCATATTGAAACACAAAATCAGACCGGTATCAGCGCCTCTAATTGTGGACAATGTAACTATCTTACGATATGATCAATAATGTTTGACCATAACATGAAGAAGCTGTGCCTATAGCAGTTCATATCGTCAAACACTGATTATTCACTAATCTGGCCAGATCATATGATATGGGCAACGAATATTTTCCTTTTCATGAAATACAACCATTTCATGAAATGGTCGGCCACATCATGAAGTGATCAATTCTACGATCTGGCCACGACACATACATACATACATTGCTAAAATCAAAACCCTTCCGTTTGGCTTCGCCGTAGTCGGGTAAAAATGATCTCCTTTAAGTTCCTGAGAAAACTCAGTCATAGACGCACTTCTGATCAAAAAGGCGTTTAGTGTAGACATCGATACTCATCACGACTGTGATCTTTCACCAGTTAATTGAGCAAGCCATTTGTGCGAGTGCGTTAATACACATAATTCACATGCTTAACCTTTCGTGTGTTTAGGACGTGGATCCACGCGAGACACAAAGACTTATCGTCAACGCAATGGAGGGACGCTGATTTTAAAAATAGTCGAGCTCCACATTCTTCAACAATCAAAACAGTATTCTATGAACACCAGCGAAAGAAGTAC
Organism: Orthosia gracilis; assembly: GCA_947562075.1. Lineage (NCBI taxonomy): Eukaryota > Metazoa > Arthropoda > Insecta > Lepidoptera > Noctuidae > Orthosia > Orthosia gracilis. The sequence continues at coordinate 11,399,348 of OX387267.1, forward strand.
ATCTGTACATGTCTGTGATCTTTCACCAGTTAATTGAGCAAGCCATTTGTGCGAGTGCGTTAATACACATAATTCACATGCTTAACCTTTCGTGTGTTTAGGACGTGGATCCACGCGAGACACAAAGACTTATCGTCAACGCAATGGAGGGACGCTGATTTTAAAAATAGTCGAGCTCCACATTCTTCAACAATCAAAACAGTATTCTATGAACACCAGCGAAAGAAGTACATCTGTACATGTACATACCTTCAGTATCAGGTCTGTCGACGAGTTCCAGTTTTCTGATATGAAGTTTCTCCTTAAGTTTCAGTTGTTGCGCGCCGCCCGATCCAGAGCCGCTGCCGCTACTGTTAACTACCTGTAAGGGATGAAGATATAACCGTTAGTAATAATATGTTTGGTACAGCGGTCTCGGTCAAACTATGAACCAGATATCAACGAAATGTGCTGGAAAAGCTGCTGGAAATGGGGCGCTCTGGTCTGGTGGTAGTTTTATTCTGATATTAGATAAGGTATTTTTTATTTAAATCAATCTGCCTAGCCTTTGCCCAACTATATTGGGGTCGGCTTCCAGTCTTACCGGATTCAGCTGAGCACTAGTGTTTTACATGGAGCGACTGCCTATCTGACCTCCACAACCCAGTAACTGGATAACACCATACCGCTTGGCAAGACTGGTGTCAGATCTCAAGCTTCTGACTACCCGTACCGACTGTCAAAGATCTTCAAATGACAGCCGGACCAACGGCTTAACGTGCTTTCTGAGGCACGGAGGAAACTCGGTATGTTGAAATGGTCACCCATCCATGACCGACCTTGTCAAGCGTTGCTTAACCTTAATGATCGACCAGTGCGGCTGTTATTATTTAGCCACGAGCTCCTCAAGGTATTTTTTATTTATTAATACATAAATTGCATGCTCTTTAATTGTAATATCATTGTAAATTGAATTTTATTAAGGAAACTTCTGCCAGCAGCTTCGCCCGCGTGAAAGTCGAAAATTATCCCGAGTAAACATATTTCCGGGATAAAAAGTATCATATATGTGTTCATCCAGATCCGTCCAGCCGTTTGAGGGTGAAGAAGTAACAAACATACAAACACACACACACACACTCACAAACTTTCGTCTTTAAAATATTAGTGTGATTTTATTATATTATATAGCTGACCTCCGTGGCCTCGCTCCCGTCAACTGGCTATCTAACTACCACTACCTACCTACCCTACAAACAAACAGACAGCTGACGAGGAATAGAGCTCCCACCTCTCTCTTGCCTTAATTGGCTGGCTTGAGTGGAGACTCGCAAGAGCAAACGTGCTCGGAGGAAGGAAGTATTTCAGTAAGGGCTGGTAAGGACTTGACCGTCTTCCGGGCTCTAGAATAGTTGCGATAACCTTGAAATATCGCTCCACTCTACACTTAATTGCTAGCGACCGTTTCTGTGGGCGCATTAACTGAGTGTGCAACTGTGCAAGTCACCACCTGCCATTTCGTAGCCGTGTAATTCAACAGTGGTCAGGCAGGGGCTAATAGCCCTCCTATAGCTCTAGGCAGTCGGTCCACTAAGCCTCCCAAACCCATAGCCCAATATCTTTTGCCTCCATATTTTGCAATAGTACTGCACCAACCGGGGATTGTCCTGGGGTGCACTTATGTAGTGCATACAGGGATAATCGTCAGTTAGTGTCACATTTTATTTAAAGATGTCGTTACATTACAAGGCTTCTACCAGTTGGATCCGGCCCCTGGCACGCCTTTCAAAGGGCCAGGACCCCAGGGTCCTGAGATGTTTAAAGACATATATAAATAATGATATAATAATCACTCACGATGCTAGTAATAGGCTTGCACAGCAGTAATAGCCCATCAAACAAATACGCTCTTCGCTCCGCTATCCGCTTGCCCGGACCGATTTTTGACAGGGTATCCTCTGTAACAACGAATATTGCACATAAGATTAAGAAAATAGGTTTCTTTAGTAAATATTTCATATAAAAACACAAAATATTATGCAATTTAGTCACAGATAACATAATACTAGCATACAGATGCCTCATCCCATACAAAGAAACCGTGCCGACGTAACTAGCGTTTTTCGACGGACTAAACCAAAGAGAATATAACCACTAGAGAGCTTATAGGCCGATTTCTTCGAAGCACACGACTCACTACCGCGGGCCGGGAGACGAGGAAGAACGCGCGGCTGCAATTGGTCAGTTCAAAGTAAGTTGCGTAGGTATGGCTATCGTTAGGGTTGATCAACTCGATTAAGGGAAAATTGTCGATATCGATAAAATGGATTTTAACATTATTAAAAATACTCAATTAAAATCATATAAATATTATTTAATAAAAATCAATCAATTACAAATATAAATATGTGTGTCGGGGACATAGAGAAACAAAAAGTATTTTTCCAAATCGGTCAAGCCGTCTACGAGTAATCCGGGAACATAATACATAAGAAAATTCGACGAACTGAGAACACCCTCCTTTTTTTAAGTCGGTTAAAAGTAGATAGATATTTTTTCATACATTTTTTATTAAGTTTAATTTTATTATTATCGATATCGACTTCAGCTATTAAAAGTAACAGCACAGATATTTACGATAAAAATACAAAGAGAGAGAAAGGGATAGAAGCATTAGAATTGTCTAGTGAAAGAGCGAGACTTTTCCAAAAGACATCAACGCGGGACTCAAAATAATTGTGCTCGTTTACCCCATCCACCATTTTAACTAGATCCCTGCGGTGTCTCATAATCTGATTAAATTAAAAATAATTTTCGTACTGTTTACTTACCGATGAAAAGTTATGCCATCCTTTTTGTAACTAGATGTCTTGGCATGTTTCCCATACCCCTTTACGGCGCATGAGGGCATTTTTATGCGTTATAATTGCAATAAAAAGATAAAACAATTTGTATTTATTTAGCGTGCATACAGGTCTAATAACTGGACACAACTAAAATGGTTACTAGTACCGAAGCCTTTACATAGGCGACAAAATACTAATAGTTTTCGAGCGTCGGGGCACTGTATGCGCCGTCAAGTGGTTATATCGTCGTTGGACTAAACCGATTATTTTACTAAGTTCATCGAACGCCGATGGTTATTCTCTCCCAAGCGATAGATGGATAACAGTGACTTGCAAGTAAAAGGGTTTACTCGGTTCGTGACTATTTTCTTATTTTTTTTTATTGCACATTGTAACAGTTGCATTGTACTAAATGTGTTACAATTTTATTGCGCATTGTTACAGTTACATTGTACCAAATTGTGTTTCAAATTTAAAAAATCGAATGGCATGTCTCAGATATTTTAAACCTATTGGAATCAATTTTATATGATCCGTTCAAATAATCTTTGAAATATGAAGTAAGAGCCCAATATTCTATAATTTAATGCTAAGGAGAGTGATTAAACAAAAACATACAATTGTTATGAAAATTCTTGAAAATATTATTTTAGCGGTTTTTTTTTGTGTTTTTACCGAATTTGGAAACCATTGGGTTAGCATTAACCATTGGTTGATTGAACTACTGATAAAAAAAACTGGGTCTTAGTGCGATTTTTCTTGATTTTGAGTGTGATAAAACAGATGAAAAAGAAACGTACCTCGGATAAACTCATTGCAACACTGTCCGATATCTCGAATATCCCAGTTATCGACTATCCGCGCCAATTCGTTACATTTTTCTATCGCAAGTTGACGACGCGCTCGACTTGCCATCCGGAGTGTTGCGTCCCTGTAATTATAGAAACATAGTATTAGATTACGCCTGTATTATCCAATCTGCAAACAGGGGTTGTAAATTTATTTTTGTTTTTTGGTACAAACGACACAACAAATACTGCGACTCCTGTAAGCCAGAATCAGCAGTGGCAACAACCAGAAAAGCGCCGACTTAGTGAAACTCGACGAGAAACGAATCAATTGTCTTGGATCCAGCTAAGAAATTAAATGAGAGTTACCGCTGCCCTTGTTCAAGAAACTGAAGGTACACGGGTGGGTTTGAGTCAGAAAATGTCTGACATGACCCTTCCGCTTCACCCAGAGCGGGAGAAGAAATCATTGGATGATAAACCAACAAAAAAAAAATTGCTTCGAAATTAATTAGAAAAGAGCAGCAGAGGAGTAAGAAAAGTAGGCAGGGGTATACAAATGGTGAGCCCACATTTCGCCAGATATAATAATAAAAGTCTTCTGTTCCGAATTCCGTTCTTTCCATTTTTATAAGATGTCTCGTAATTCGGTGTGCCTTTAGCGAAAGGCCTCCCTAATTATCTCTATCCAGTGCCACTCTAGTCCAAAATGGCCCTGGGGTCCGGTCTTAGGTCATCCTCCCATCTTCTTATTGGGCATCCCGCAGGCTTATTACGTATCTTTCGCAAGAGCAAAACGATAGCGATTTTTGCGCAATAATTGCTCTTCAATACAGAAGTTTTAGACTTGTTGGCGGTTTTTTTGTTGAAATAAGTGCATTTGACAAACCTACACCTAGGACCTACCATACCTACACTGCAGATAATGCCGACTTTTATGCCATAAACCGTTTGATCGCTATCGTTTTGCTCTTGCAAAAGATCCGTAATAAGCCTGCCAGTTTTCTGGTGCTATCTCTCGGATACCAGAGGATGACCTGTTTGCTCCACCAGACCCACTTCAGATGGTCAATGCGAGAGAGTATGTCTGTGACTTTGATTTTCTTCCTAACTTAAGTGGTCCTTATTTCGTCACTTACTATTTAATAATTTCCTCAGTTACATTGAATTAAAAGGGCCAGAAACAATCATGCACAAAGAGGATAGTCTAAAAAAAAATAATATACCGGATCCAATAACAATTTACAAGAACCGAGAATCGAAAACAACTCGGAACTACAAAATCAGCAGTCGCGTCGGCCACTAGAGCAACGAGGGATTTATAGGACAAAAGACAAAGACCCTGGAAGTCTTCGAATGTTTAATAGACTCATTCCTTTCCTTATCAATTAATGCATTGATTGTAGTTTTAGTAAGAAGTACTCACATTTTTGGTCCATTCCCTAGTGCTTTTATTAATAACTTTTTGATTGGATGGAGGTTGCATTCCACCTGAAAACAAAAACATAATATTGTATTTGATATGCATAAATATTTTAATACTAAACAAAGACTAAATCAGTATATAAAAGTCCCACTGCTGGGACACAGGCCTCCTCTCTGTGAGAGGGAATGGGCCGTAATCCACCACGTGGGCCCACGTCGGGTTGGTGGATGTCACATGTCTTGGAATTTTTAGTTCCAGGACGTGCCGGTTTCCTCACGATGTTTTCCTTCACCGTTTTTAGAGCAGTGAAATAAATTACACAAAGTATGCGCCTGCCCGGGTTCGAATCCACGACCTGCGACATTTATATTGTATTATTGGCACTATTATTTATCTATTGATTTTTTTTTCTTTAGCATTTTTTTACCGTTTTTATTCATAGACTATTAGTATTATATTATTGACCTTTTTATGACAATTGGATTTAGGTTTTTTTATATTTGCCATTATTTTTTATTATTGATAATTCACTAAAAATTAAATGACTTATTATTGATGGTTTTATCACATTTTTATTTTATTTTTCACATTCTATTTTTAACATTGTATAATTAGTGGATAGTTATTGATCTTTTTATTGATTTTTTTGTTTATTTTTTGTACATTGACATGCAATTTTTATTTTTGTTTTATTTAAAAATTAGAAGACATATTGTTTCATTGCTATTTTTATCACGATTAGATTGTTTATCTTTGACCTATTTTAATTATTGTATTATTGATTATTTTAAATGGAATGTAGATTATTATTAAATTTGTTAATTTTATATTAGTTTTTTTTTAGTTTACTTTATTTATCGATCGGAATATTTTAATGGTACTGTTTTATTTTAGAAAATTTCTACACAATGCATGTTGTTTCGAAGTAAATAACATACGACACATACGTCAGGGCCATTACCACTGGGTCACTACTGCTCAACAAAAACACTTTAAATAAAGATAAATGACCCTTGACCCTGATTATCCAAATATGAAACAACTGACCTGTTTAAAGCTCTCTCTGTCTTCTGCTGCGGGGGTAATCTGTAAATATAGGATTAGGATAAACGAAAATAAAACAAAAATAATAGTAAGTAAATAATTAAGAAGGGCTATGTAACCAATTAAAAAATAAAATAAATTTGGTTTTGGGGTATAAATGATAACACTACATATAACAGAAATATTACGAATTAAGATACAAAGATAAAACATAACAATAAAAAAGGGGTAGGCATAAATTCACAACCTTTCGACGAGCTTACGCACCGAATTGTACTACTATATTAAACTCGGAAGTATGAGAAAAGCTACTGACCGGATTTTGATGAAACTTTCCAGTAATACATTAATTTAGTTTATACATCAAAATAACACATCCATACTGATATTATAAATGCGATAGTAACTCTGTCTGTCTGTTACCTTTTCACGCCTAAACCACTGAACCGATTTAGATGAAATTTGGTATGGAGATAGTTTGAGACCCTGGGAAGGACATAGAGTTTATTCCGGAGATCATCCTTAAGAGAGTGGAAAGGGGGTGGAAGTTTGTATGGTGAACTAATAATATCTCATTTAAGACGGCCCACACATCTACAATATTATTACGGCGCGATATGAAAAAATTGGATTTTCGAAGTACTAATGCTACGCAGACGAAGTCGCGGGCAATTCCTAGTACGCTATAATTTATAATTGATGCAGTACTCATTCCATGCGGGCACAGCCGCGGGCGGCAGGTAGCCGGTTTTACTTGGAAATTCTCAAAAATAAGTCTGTTTATAACACTCACAACGGATCTTTGTTTCTCTGATTTGGCTGCAAGGCTCTGCCCATTTTAATTTGGTGAAGATTTGATGAAGAACTTCGAAGATATACAACAGAACTCTTCAATAAATAACGGGAAATCTCTCGGGATTGTTGCAATCGCATGTCTGTTTATTGTTTACTAGCTTTTACCGGCAGCTTAGCTCGCAGTGAAGCCATTAAAAAAAAAAAGTATCCTATGTTACTTGTAATACCTCCAAGAATATATGTACAAAGTTTCATGATGATCGGTTCAGTAGTTTTTGCGTGAAAGCATTAACAAACAAACTTACAGTCACATTTATAATATTTGTATGATAAGTAAGGATTATAGTATAGAATAACATAACATCACGCCAGTACGCTCTTGAGGGGTACGCAGATTTTACCGGTTATGTTCAAGTTTCATGATATTCGGGTTATCTATTCTGACGCTATAGGTACCTTACTAAACAACTTGCTCATTTGGTAGGTACAACTAAAAAGGGAAAAATAAAAAAGCTTTATACAAAAAAATACTACCGACTTCCAAATAAAAAACTACAAAGTGAAAAATAACTTCATTTTTGGGAGTCGAGACCTACGAAAGAAACCGACTTCCAAAAATAAAGTTATTTTTCAATTTGTAGTTTTTTTATTTGGAAGACGGTAGTATTTTATTGTAAAAACCTTTTTTATTGTGTCAATATTCAAAGTGAAGATAGAATTGTATGACTGTCTCTTCACTTGCTTACGTTTGTCGCATCGTCCTATCTCGCTTACTCTATCTGCAGTATACTCGATGACGAACAGTTTCTTGGGCAATGGCTGGCAGAACCAACTTCAGACACAAAGATCCGTTGTGACTGTTATACCAACACTTTTGACAAATATTTATATATTTTTTTATTTGGGGATGGATTATCAGGCAACCAATCAATTGTTACTATTAACACAGCCTGTCGAAAGGTTATGTAATGTATGACGGTCGGGGTTGTTCAGTCGGGGGACAATCCAAACATCTCACCAGGCGGGTATAGTGTTTGGTGGGATACTGCCAAACGCCAAAATATCATCGCGAGATTCTGGATTCTGTGTCCTTGACTTGCAACTTAAGTTGAACTGTTGCCTTCGTAGTTCTAAAGTAGCTGTTAAATGTTTTTTTTTAAATAAAATTGATCTTGACAAGTTACCAACGAGTCCCAAAATAGGCCAACTTTCCAAGATCAAGTAGCTGTATAGATATCACTACTATCTTCATAGTACACCGACCTGCCAGAGCCTACAGGTTCAGGTTCCATATCTGACGTGCCTGTTTCTCTGTGAAGTTTATACTGACCTGCTTAAAGCTCTCCCGATCCTCGCTGGCGGGAGCAATCTGCAGCAAGGCCAGCACATAGTTGTGGTACAGGAACACATGCGCTACAGGCGCCATTAGTAGCTTGGGTAAGTAGTACTTCACTGCTAAGCGGAAACCGTGGCCCGCTGTGTCGAGACGTTCTGAGAGCTGAAAGAAAATAAATTTTGTGAGTACTCTCTGTACTTCCAGAAATTAACTGTTGGCGCAGTTGATGAGCGGTTAGCGATTCCCGCACGGAATAAATATTTGTATGGCCTACATATTGTATTTTTTTTTTCTTTTGATGGGTTTGCTCTTGACTCTAGTCTAGGTCAGAGGTGACAGAGACAGAGTCGACGATGGAGTGAGCTTACCCAGAAGAAGCCTGTTCACTCTAACTTTGAAGAGATTCGGGTTGAATGCGTTGTGCCCGATCTGGGTGTCTTGTGTTTGGGAGTTCAAATGTTTGTAAACGCACCCACGATACAGGACGAAATTCCTAGTGTGGGGCAATGGTTAATAAAAAATATATATATACTAATAAGCAATTTATCCTTTTTATGATATTACTAGCTTCTGTCAGAGGTTTCACCCGCGTGAATGTCGTAATTAACCCAAGGAAACATATTCTAGGGATAAAAAGTATCCTATGTGCTATTCCAGACTATCATCTTTCTCTGTGCCAAATCTCATCTAGATCCGTCTAGCCGTTTGAGCGTGAAGTAACAAACAAACACACACACACTCACAAACTTTCGCCTTTATAATATTACTAGCTTATATCAGCGGCTTTAACCGCGTGAATGTCAAAAATAATCCCGAGAGAACATATTTCCGGGATAACAAATATCCTATGTGCTATTCCCGACTATAATCTATCTCTGTGCCAAATTTCATCCAGATCCGTCCAGCCGTTTGAGCGTGAAGAAGTAACAACCATACAAACACACACTCACACACACTTAAAAACTTTCGCCTGAATAACATTAGTGTGATAGTGTGAAGTGTGATGTGATAAGTAGGAACTAAGATAAGTTAATATTTTTATTTATGTATGTAATATTGTTGGAATTGCACAATATTCACATATGTTACTCTATGTGTGCTTCTTAACTCATGTGCTAAATTTCATAAGTGTATGTTTGTATGTATGTTTCACCACGCATATCTCCGAAACTACTCATCGGATCGTGATGACTCTTTTTTTATTGGATTAGGTATCTCATAACTTAGGGAATAGTGCAAGATTCATCAAAATCGGATCAACAGTTTTCAAGATATGGAACATACAACCAAACGCCTTAGCGACAAACAGCACGAATGTGTACAACAGCAATCCTTTAGCACAGATAATATAATACTAGCATACAGATGCCTCATCCCATACAAAGAAACCGTGCCGACGTAACTGGCGTTTTTCGTCTGATTAATCTGATATTTTTTTGTACATCGAACGCGTTCGGTTCTGTTTCACGGTGATAGATAGATTGTGTTCGCAGCTACTTGCAAGTAAAAGGGTTTACTAGGTTCGTGAATATTGTTTTCTTTAAATACAGTGAAGGTTCGTTTTGTAGCATTTTTTTGCACGTTTTTACAGTTTTTTTGCACAAAAATGTGTTACAATGCAAATTTTAACGATCGAGTGGAATGCCTCAGAAATTTAAAAAGGCGCCATCTATTGGCATCAATTTTAAATAATCCGTTCAAATAATCTTTGAAATGTGAATTAAGAGCCCAATATTCCATCATTTTGTACTTAGGAGAGTTGATTAAACAAGAACATAAAATTTGTATGTTTAATTCAGTTTTTTTTTGGTTTTACATACATTCAATAACAGATACCGCTCCTATCGCGCCATCTAGTGATTTATTTGAACCAAATTTTATTTCTTAGCAATGAGACCCCGTGCCTTTAGGTACCTTACTGTACAACTTGCTTGCTTTTTGTTTGGAAGTCGGTGTCGAAAAACGATAAAAAAAGAAGTACCAAGACACCGGCTGCCGAAACGAAAGTTATTTTGCACTTTTTAGTATTTTGCTTTTGAAATCGGTTCATTTTTTTGTGAAAAAGTTTTTATTATTTAATTTCGACGGCCATGGTATATCAATCATCATTAAAGTTGATATATTACATACCACAGGATCATCAACGATGCTCTGCAACGCTTCCCGCGACTCTTTCCTTGTGATAATGTTGGCGTAGCGAACGTACGCGCGGAATTCTTCTACTTCGGCTAGCTCTGTAACAAAATATACTTTATACCATTCCCCCTCTAAAAAGCTTATTTTATTCACTGAAAACAGTGAATAAAAAGCACTTTTAATCACTGTTTTGGTGTTTGAATTTAGAACACACCAATATATATTTGACCTCCATCTCAATGCAATACAACCTACTTGCGCATAAAATACTCGATACAAACTTCTTGTGCAAAGAATATTCGAATTTCAAACTCCTTCGTCGATTTAATTTTGAGTTTGTTTATATTTATGATTTTGATAATGATTTTATTTTGGTCTAGGATGTTTAGTGAATACTTATTTGGATTGTAATTCTTATATTAATTGCATTGGTGTTTAATTAATTATAATTATGTAACTTAACGGAGGTGGTCACTGGCCCCTGAAACACAGGTGCTGTTTAGGTAACTCAAACTCAAAGGCTCAGCTTCAATTTACAAAAAATGTGAAGCCCTAAGGTTTCTCATTTTCTGTAAATTTTGAAGGTAATAAACCATTTATTTATTTATTATTATTCCTTGTGCTTTTAGCTTAAATCCTTCTTTTTCTCGAATTCATGGTATAAAATATAGTATGCAACTCTTGAATAAAACGGATTTATATCGAGGGCCATGAATCACTCGCGTCGTTCAGGATTCTAATACTTGAATCACTCGCTATGCTCGTGATTCAATCATCATGAATCACTCCCTACGGTCGTGATTCAGTTGTTAGAATCCTTCACTTGTTCGTGATTCATCTATGGCCCTCGCTTTAAAACCGTCCTTTATTCACTAGTTGCATAATATACTATTGTTATATTAACACATAAAAAAACAAATGAAAAATAAAATTATTCATTAAAAAATCTCTTTTTTTTAAACTAGCTTTTTCGTATTCTTCTCAGCAAACCCTTTCATTTGATACACATATCATGGCAGTGCACAAAAAATAACTAGTCCGCCATCTTGGGCCGTCTGCCATATTGGATTTAGAATGACGTCGACTTAGCTAAATATGCATTGTCATCCAAACTAAACGTGTTAGCAAGGGATAATTCTTTAAAATTCAGCGAAATTTGACCCGAACACACTTACATACATACATTGCAAGTTAGACTGTAATAAAATCACGCCTGTAATAGGGCTGTTTCCTGTGTAGATAAACGATAATGCTATTTAGTCCGTCAGTGAGATTATCAAATAATATCGGACACGTAGTTTTTTGCTTTACCAAATCAAAAATTAAAGCGCATCAAATTTTAAGAGTGGGGGCTTGTGACGTCACTAAGGCAGTAAAGTAAAGTAGTAAAGTGTACTAGCGGCGTGACGTTTCACGACATTTCAACGCATTATATCGTCGTCATTTTATGTTTACGTGTCAAAAGAAAAAATACGTGTCCAATCTTTTTTAGTAATGTACCTGACGGAAACTAATTTTCAGTAAACTACCCAATTCTTGATGTATGTTTGAAGCAAACATGTTTGTACGTGTAGCCGCCACGTCGAGCATGTTAGTCGTGACTGATATTTTCGTGAAGAGGGTGTGGTGCCCAGCTAAAACGTCGGACTTCCGTTCATTTTCTCGGGCAGGAAGAGTGCTCTCATAAGCAACTTCTTCTTACCAAGTTGAGTCACTGTCAGCTCATAGATGTCCACTATGTTGCCGAATATTAGGGTTATCGACACAAACATAAGTAACAAAAGACAAGGCAGATGACAGTGGCTGTCATGTTAAATTACTTGTGGCGTGCTGATACCACTACTGAGGTTAAAAAAATACACCAAGTTGGGTGCAAGGAGTATGATGATGATCATAATGATGATGATGTTAATGGTGATGATAATGATGATGATGTTAATGGTGATGATAATGATGATGATGGTTTACTGTCATTGCTAAATTACTTGTGGCGTGCTGATACCACAACTGACGATAGTAAAACAACCCAAGATGGGTGAAAGGAATATGGTGATGATGATGATGATAATGATGATAACGATGATGATGATAATGGTGACGATGGTGTACTTTCATTGCTAAATTACTTGTGGCGTGCTGATACAACTGATTATGACAATAATAGTTTACTGTCATTGCTAAATTACTTGTGGCGTGCTGATAACACAACTGAGGTTAATAAAACAACCTAAGATGAGTGAAAGGAATATAATGATGATGACGACAACGAATATGATGATGATAATGATGGTGTACTGTCATTGCTAATTACTTGTGGCGTGCTGATAACACAACTGACGTTAAAAAAACCACCTAAGATGGGTGCAAGGAATATGATGATGATGATGATAACGATGATGATAATGATGATGGTGGTGATGAGAATGATAACTTACCCTCAAAGCAGCTGCCTATATAAGGAGTGGGGGAATCCTGTGACATCTCCATAGCATCTTCTAGATTACCAAGCAGAGTCACTGTCAGCTCATAGATATCCACTATGTTCCCGAATATTAGTGATAGCGCCTGTGGACAAAATAAAAATAACTTTAATACAAGGAAAATTATGAACCTAAGTACATAAAATAAACTATTGAAGCTTATTAAACATGAAAATAACTGTATGATTGAATCTGTATTAACAAACTCGAGGTTTTCCTTAAACAATTGGATTGAACTTTCTCGGTTAAAATACATGACGTATGTGGGTCAGTGTGGTCTGAAATAAGTCCAATTTGAAAAACGCAGTAGTAGAGTCTTTGTGAAGAAACCAGTCTGTATAAGTACTACTTTGGCCGCACTTGAATCTTAGAGCAAGCACGAGATTTCAATTATTACAATCTTGTGCCTGTCGTCAAATAAATGGCTTTCTTTTTTACTCGACTGCCGAAGGTGGGTAATGTGTTTATGCAGTCTATGTATGTATGTATGTTTGTTCCTATGTGGCGTTCTAGAAACCAAACACGTTGGCCGATTTTGATGATTTTTACATCAATCGATTCGTCTTAACCATGCTAATGTCACTGGCTACGTTAAAATAGGAAAATAGAAGTGGTGGCCCAATTATTTTTCTTCCAAACCTATCGTTTGGGGTACCAAAATACACAACAAACAAGAAGAAAATCATGTTGTGCAGTCGGAGGTTACATCTGGTTTTGGCCAGCCAGCTCGCGAATATGTATCCTCTTATTGCACAGCATGATTTTCTTCTTGTTCACGTCTTTTTAGTTCACTTCATAAGCAGTCGGGTATTATGAATTATTGAATTAACTTTTTTTTTTTTTCGTCTCGTTTGAAAGGTATGTGTGCCGTTGCAACAGCTTCGTCTAGGGGATGGCAACCCATCTCCCATGCCTCTGGTATTGCAGATGTTCATATACAGCTTCATACTTAGCGTAAATAAATTATTTTCTTTCAATATATATGCTGTCCCGACTATTCTTATTGGGGATCTTCTCAAGCTCATCCTTAAAGATCCTGATGATAAACTCAAGAAGATCCCTCAAGTGCTTCTCGACAGTCAGGAGGTCTCTCACTGGCCCTGCGTAGGAGAGTGGACCACGCCGACCAGAGAATACATTTCAAAGATAACTGGAACAGGGCGGAAAGTCCCGCAACCTCCATTAATAAGGGAAGATCCTTCGACCAGACTTGTGTTGTCTAGTGGGCTACTGTGCGATGGTTGATCTAGGGCTAGACGACTGCTTGCACGATATAGCATTTGTGTAATGTCCGGTCTATTTTTAACCGACTTCCCAAAAAGGAGGACATTCTCAATTCGGATGTTAATTTTTCATGTCTGTTCGTGGACTTGCAAAATTCTTTTTTTGTTTGAAAGAAGTTTATTCCGAAATGGTCCCATTTAAATTTGGTAAAGTTGTGATGAAGAACTTCGGAGATATACAACGAACTCTTCAATAAATGACGGCAAATCTCTCGAAATTGCTGCAATCGTATGTCTACACCATTTCATAACATACCATCACGCCAGAATCCTCTAAACGGGTACGCAGATGTGTACAATTCACCCTGGTACACTCTCATTTCACTGGTTATAATCAAGTAACAAGTTACTCGTATTTTGGTAATCTATTCTGGCATCACTGTGGGCATTATAGGTACCTTACTATAGAACTTGTCCATTGTGTACCACAAAAAAGGGTAAAATAAAAATTACCACCCCAAATCAATTGAAACAAGATGGAACCTGAGGATTTGGTGGTATAAATACAACATAAAAATAAGACTTATTTACTCACCCGACTATCCTTATCAAGGATCTTCTCAAGCTCATCCTTAAACACCCTGATGATAAGGTTCAGATCCCTCAAGAAGTGCTTCTCATCAGTTAGGAGGTCTCTCACTAGTTCTGCGTAGGAGAGAGAACCGCGTCGGCCGCGACGTTCTGTGCCGCTGCCTGAGGTTTCTGAGGTTGCAAGCTCTGATTCTTGGTAGAACATGTCCATTAGCACCTGGGGGAATGAAGAAAATAATAGACATTCTTTGAAAGGCTCATAAAGGTAAAAGGTAGAAATTGTAAAACAATAATACTGGCAATTCTGTAATAAAAAACCGGCCAAGTGCGAGTCGGATTCGCGCACGAAGGGTTCCGTGCCATTATCGCAAAAAATGGCAAAAAGAGTCACGTTTGTTGTATGGTAGTTTTTTTTTATCCCGGGAATATGTTCCCTTGGGATATTTTTCGACATTCACGCGGGCGAAGCCGCTGGCAGAAGCTAGTTTATAAAATATTTGATTCGTTCGTGGCACATGATTGTGTCGTAGCCCGACTATGAGAATGAGGGAATAGTATCTGTTGCACATGCTGCATGAGTGCACAATATCCGCTGAGATTGGCCACTAGGACTATCATTACACCCACCTTATCAGCGCACATGGCAGTCTTGATGTCCCGGCACGTGATGGTGTCGTAGCCCGACTTCTGTGAGATCTTCTTGACGTAGTTGCCGGCCAGGCGCAGGATGTCGCTGCTCATGAACTCCAGCACCGCCGTTATGAACTGCGATACTGACACGTCAATTTTGTAGAGGAGTACCTCCTGTGAAAGGCAATACGAATGTCAGATTCTGGGGCACGCTTTCTTTTTCTAGTATCTGCTTGAACTAAAAGAAAACTCGATGTAAGGATGCCAGTAAGGTTCAAGCTGGGCTAACTAATCCTGAGTATTTCTATATATCCAGTTATGTACACTGATGAAGATAAGCCCCCAAAGGTAATTTATCCATTCCATATTCAAGTTATATCCACTCCAACCAATATCAATTTTTAACTGTAAATTAAGTTGACTTCGGAACGGCTTGCATTATTTAAAAAATAATAAAGTTGTAGAGCAAACATAACCTCATTTTTCCAAAAATACATAATTTATTTGTTTAAAACGTAAAAACAAATGCAGAATTTCATGAAACATCAACAGATGCCTACAGGTTCTTGCTATTAGCTCCTACGTCAGGAATTTAGGATGGTTGCTTTATCAATGTATATTGTCTATGAAATGCTATAGCATTATTCAGCTTCCACTGTTGCACAAATGCTTCATCCAAGTTTAATTTCCGATTAGGGTTTTTGACACGCAGAAAATTTACGCACCTTACACAATTTCTTTTTTCACTGAAACTTAATATTCATGCGACGTTTACGCTTACTCTAAATAACTCTGATAGGAAACTTTACAGATAAAGGTCATTGGGCATCTTGGTATGGAAACCAGACCTATACCCAAAATGTATTGATATGTGGCTCTGATTTACTTTTGGCATTAATCACATTAATGAGAGTCACGGGAAAAGAGAGAAAAAAAATCGTATTCAGGGTGAGTTTTTCAAGTAGGCCAAATCCGAAACTATGAGGAAACACTGAAAGGAGTTTCGGGACCGTTTTTATGATTAAAAAACTTTTTTAGAAAAAAATACTACCGACTTCAAAATAAGAAAACTACAAAGTGAAAAAAAACTTTTACAAAAAAATACTACCGACTTCCAAATAAGATATATAATAATAATAACTACAAAGTGAAAAATATTTTGTTTTTGGAAGTCGGTGACCATAACGCAAAAAAATGTTACCTATGAAAGACACCGACTTCCAAAAATAAAGTTATGTTTCACTTTGTAGTTTTCTAGTTACTTTAACGCCAGAATAGATTAGCCGAATATCATGAAACTTGAACATAAAGGGTGAAATGAGAGATCTACGTACCACTCAAGGGCGTACTGGCGTGATGTTATGTTATGAAATGGTATAAACAATAAACAGACATGCGATTGCTGCAATCCCGAGAGATTTCCCGTTATTTATCGAAGAGTTCTGTTGTATATCTTCGAAGTTCTTCATCAAACCCTCACCAAATTAAAATGGGACCAATTTCGAAACATACTCTTTCATGATTTTTTTCAAAATCGGTCCACAATTGACGGAGATATCGGTGACAAATCGGTCGCAAAGCGGGTCAGATTATGCCCAATGACCTTTTCAACCCCTTTTTTTAAAAATAGCCTTTTCTTTTTTCCCTTTCCTTTTTTTTGAGCTTTTTCCTTTTCTTTTGTCCTTGTCTTGTCCTCGTCCTTTTGGTGGAGATAATAAAGTTGTATGGGTGCTACTTACCTTCTGCAGCAAATGATGCAGCTTATCACAAGGTATCATGGGCTTCCGTCTCTTTATCGTGACGAGGTCTCGCGCCTCGGTGATGGCCCACTTGTCCAGGGGCGTCGGGAACGTCCGTGCCACTCGCTCTTCCACATCCTGGGGCAAAACGAAACAGTTGAATAACATAAGAAAAAAACTGGCCAGGTGCGTGTCGGACTTCGCACTTTTAGAGCGCAAAATCAATTTGGTTGTAATAGGAAAAATTAAAGTTTAAAGAAAAAATCTGATTAATCAATACATTGGTATTGTTACAAGATAAGGCAACGCCTTCTAGCGACGAGAGGAAGAACTAAGTAGTTACTAGTGGCGCCATCTAGTATCGAAAAGCAGAACTAATCTTATCGAAGTTTCTAGTCGCAGTGAGTTCGAATGTCGATTGTTCTGGAAGATTCTCGAACTATCTAGAACCGTATAGAACGTTCCAGAAACATCTTCCGTGCTATATAAAGACCAGTCGGGTTCGTCGTGAGTCCGTTTCAAAAGTCACGGAATTGTTGGAAAAACAAAGTTTAATGTTTGTCCAACAATTCCCTGACTTTTAATTAAATAATATAACCCAACCTAAAGTTTTTAATTCTAACTGTACGAAATTTGCTTAAAAAAATGACAAGTCCGAAACACCACTGAAAAATATTAATAATAATGAAATTCCTGTTTCGGAGAGATCGGACGAAACTCAGCGGCCGAAACAACTATTAATCCTAGTAGACACGCTTCGATCGACAATCTATTGTACACGTAATTATTACACAATATCTTTCGAAAACTCCCCGATTCAAACAGTAAAACACCCATAACTTTTATATAGATTTTCATCAAACAATAGCTAAGAACAGTCTCGATAAAGTCATCTCTCAAACAAAAAAAAAATAAACGAAATCAAAATCGATTCATCCGTTTAAGAGCTATGATACCACAGACAGATACACAAATACACATATACACAGGTACACACGTCAAACTTGTAACACCCCTATTTTTCCGTCGGGGGTTAAAAAAACTATTCAAGTTTTTACCAAAATTCCAGTGAAACAGGAGCGCTAACAAAACAACCGCGATATATTATGTTGCAGGAAAATAGCGAGCCAAGCGAATCGGAAGTGCATTGAGGTTTCCGTACCTCCAAAACTACAATAGTTTACCTTATTTGGCCATTCATATTAATACGAATTCTACGTTTCCACCTATCGTCGATTTAAGTATAGGGTGTTAATATTACCTGTACAGTAAGCGGCGAGGGCACGGCGCACAGCATCGCGAGGAGTCGAAGACACAGAGACTCGACATATTGAAGAGCGCTCTCTTCAGCTGTGAGGGTAGGGTGCTCGTGGTCGAGAACCTGCGGGCGTAAGGTTTAAATTGTTCAAATAAAAAATATTAATAAAAAAACTACTTAAAACTACAATTTTCATATTCCGCTGTCATTTGGTGCATATAAAAGATTAGGTCCGCCATCTTTGGGAATCCGCCATATTGGAGTTAGAATGATGTCACTTAGTTAACATTAACTTAGCATTGTCTTCCAAACTAATCGTGTATGCGAAATTTCATCTCAATTGTTTGGAGATAAATGTTTTAAAATTTAGTTGCAAGATTTGGCCGAAACTAAAAACAAACAAGGGCAGTTAAATAAAAGCTTTTTAAAATATGTTTATTCTAATACTTTAGTAGATAAGAGTAATTTAATTCTGAAAAAAAGGGTTTTACAAATAAAAAAATTACTAAGGTTGGTATTTTCTTATGGAATACTCTGAGAAACATCACGAAAGCAAACAGTCAGACAGTCTTTTAATGATATTATCTATAGTAGGCCATACAGATTAGCTTCTGAGATGGTTTTTAGAGAATAAATTTATTCAGATTTGACTTTTTTCTAACATTACACTGTTCCTGATTGTGCAGTTACTGTGTTGTCCAAAGTAAGCTAAAAAAAAAACCTACTCTCCATCCAGCCTGTAATGTTACATTAGACAGCTCAAAGACTAATCATTTACCAATGAACTTAAGCGGTACCATTTCGAATTCTTATGACAAACAACTTTATCAATGAAGAAATTTTAATCGATTTAACACTTAAAATTTTGTACTGTTTGAAATCAAATCAAATTTATTGCATCCATAATGCAACAACAGTTAAGGTATTTAATATTTTGCAAAATCAATCAGGCAGGAAATAAAAAATAAGCAACCATCTATTGCTACTTTATTTTTGCTCAATATTTTGTATGCAGTTTATATGGAGAAGAATCCAACGATTCATCATAACAAAATCATAAGTAATTTTATTTGCTGTTTTTCTATATTTATACAATATTACTTTTTCAAAATTTACACTGTGATATTTACTGCAATGTAAATTCTATTTTACTGTGAATTTTAAGTTATCGGAAGATCATAGCGAATAAGCACGTCGTTTCACTACTTTAAGCGTCCATGAAGTATTGTATTTTATTGTCCATGGTTTCCTGTTAAGATGAAACCTCATAACCTTGCATCTGTCATTCTGTCAATAGTGTAAGTAACATGATGGATGGAGAATAATATAATAATAATGCCTCAGGCATGCATAAATGCAGCATGTTTCCATTGCATGTTAATGATTAGACTACAACCACATTATGAGGTTTTATTTTTTGAATATAAGTTCAAGTTTCATCTTGATAGTTTTCCTTAAATGTGTATGCAATTATACAGATATAACTATGACTCATATGTTGTTATATAATGTAGGACTTTAAGGGCCTACACAGCTTCAGTGCCGTAAAACGGTAACTTTCTAAAGCATTCTCCTTAGTAACGGCTAGGTTAAAAGGTTTGAAAAAAATATATATTTATTATTGTTTCTTGTACATTATTTTTTAAACATGGTTTTTTCGTATAACAAATAGTTATGCTTTAAAAAAATAATTAGCAACACGATATTTTTTGCAACTTTTGGATACTCCTCCAAAACGACTTGGATGTTTAAAAATATTTTTACACAGATAAATAGATGGCTGGAATTTTTTCATAACTGACATAGCATATGTAAATCAAATAATATTACGCAAACAAAACTATTCAAAAGGAGGTTCAATATTGATATTAAGGCATCGAGCGGGCGCACGGCCTGTACTGCGTTTACATTGGGGTGTATATATCGCCTTTAAGCCGCCGTTAAAGTATTACGTAAGCAGATTTATTACAATTATTTACCCCACCCTCCCCTTTTTCAGTAAAAGTAAACAAACCTGTTACCCCCCCTCCCATGCTTACGTAAACATTGGTATATGCATTTTTCTTTTAATGTAAGTATTCTGTTTTGTTATTGATTCATGAGATTCAATTCCCCTACTCCGTTCTAAGCGAGTACCTAAAGTTAGCCATTATTTGTGGAATCCCCGAATATGCGTTTCGTTTTCAAGCACAGACAATGTGTGGGTTGCCATATGTGTAAAAAAGTAAATAATTACTGCTGACGTAATTACCATTATAGACCCCATGTCATCAAAAATAAGCAAAGCAAAGACCCCCCGTCCCCCATAGTGCTTACGTAATACTTGAAAGTAAGTGGGTTTTCAACGTTTTATTATTATTTATTTTTACACCGTAGTAGATCATTTAACTACCTACCTATCTTTGATTATATACTTGTCTAGATACCACATTGACCCTACTTAAACGGCCCAAATAAAGTCTACTAAAATTGGTAGACTCGCTTCTTACTAACGTCAGTGTCATTCCAAACACCTAAGGGTAACGTGTTCACGAAAAATAATAAATTATGCGGGTTTGTTCCGTCAGACTGTTTCGCAATTATGTGAGAAAACCGTATAATAACACCAAGATCACTTTTCATCGGTAAGTTTTGTTATTTAACTACTATTATTATAAGAAAACACGATTTTTTAATTCTTTATTTGTAGGTTAATTTCATTTAGCCAGTGTTGTCAGTTTATTACTAGGGAGATTTATAGAAACTATGGGAGACAAAATACAAATAGCATTACATAATCTTTCGATCAGAACATTATTATTTTAAAAATTACATTATATATTTCATCAGTAAATGACAACTTTCCTATGCAAAATAAACCCAACCCCACGTCATGCACTAAATAGTATATTTGTTAGTTCTTTCTAATATTTTGGGTTTCAGATTTCCTACGGATCCCATACTAGCAAATTACTGGAGAGACATTACGGACTCGAAATGAAGGCCAGTGGAAACCTCACAAGACTTCAGTCGTGTGTTCCGAACATTTCTCTGATAATGATTTATATTTTACCAAAAAGGGGTTACGACGGCTAAATAATGGATCGGTACCAGGCAAGGAACGATGTCTGAGTGAAAAAACCATGCAGTGTGGCTTTTTAACCGACTTCAAAAAAAAGAGGAAGTTTTCAATTCGTCGGATTTTCAAAAATATCGGTGATTGTTGTCAACATCACCAAACAAGCATGTTAAGGTTCCTCTTGTCGACGGCACGAACTTTTTGTACGCGAGGTTAAAATGCATGCTATCCCATCCGACAACACGTGCGAATGAGATAGATGCTGTGATGAGCTGTAAGAAGCTAGTTCGCGTACGAATTAGCACTTTTGCAAATTTGTATCGAAATGGATGATGATTTAGGACGAAAACGAGCGCGCGAAATTGTATAAACAGAGCTTTGGGAGTCTAGATATTATGAAAAAACGACTAAATGTATATTTTCAAAATAAAATCATTTGCATTGTTGAATTACTAATCTATCCCTGTATGAAGGCGGTTTTTCAATTTTCCTCCTTCTTATAGTTTTTTTTTCGCCCAAAGATGCGTTAAAATTAGTGTTGAAATATGGAACTTTTGACGCTCATAATTTTTTACTCATAGTTTAAGACTAATAATTGAAAAAAAAATGCAAATAAGATGTCACCATATTTGTAAATCAGATAACGTAGCCCAGGCAATAAAATCAAAGAGAAAACTATTCCGAAAACAAACACAAAGAGATGGGTTTTGATCTATAAATTACTGTATATTTTTTTCATTTTGTTTTTTATTGTTACTAAAATAAATGATACACTAATCTACAAAATAATTATTTAATTCAACCTGTTTTGTTTAACTTTCATCATATTAAATAATGTAAAAAAGGTAAGTTAATCATTTGGAGCAGGCATCCCTAAACACGCATACCTTGACAGTTTGACGACAATAAGTACACGAGCGGTACTCACACATATCGCGCAGTTGGAGACAGTTTTAGCGCGTCATTTGTTTGCATTGCTCTATCTAGACAAGTATATAATCAAAGCTACCTATATATAACATATTGAATTTAACAATTTAATAACATATTCATTTTAGTTGATAATTTACAATTTTACCCCATTTTCGAATTAAATTGTTATAATAATATTAATTATAGTCAATTATTTACATTCATTACTAGGATATATTTCCATTAAAATTAAATTATAGTTTAATGTTATGCAGATGGAAAATTAATCTGTCAAATTATTTATATTTGCAATTTTAAGATTGTTACATATGATTAGAAAATTATTATTTTTAAACTAGGTTATATTATAACATACATGCAAGTATAAACTTAACATACAACGCAAAAGTTACTTTAGCTTAGTAATTTCTGGCCAAACCCAAAGGAAATTTAATACCTGGGGTGAAAATAGAGAAAACGACGTTTTCTAAAAATGTAACCTAGCTAGATCGATTTATCGCCCTCGAAACCCCTACATACTAAATTGCATGAAAATCGTTGGAGCCATTTCTGAGATTCAGATTATATATATACAAGAATTGCCCATTTAAACAAATTAGACGTGAGAACAAGTTCCCTTCTTTTCTGAATAAAACAAATTGTAATAAAATGGAGAACAAATAAAAAAGCAAAATTATATAAAATAAAACAAAATTACAATAATAATACTATTTGTCCCACCGTAGGGCAAAAGCCTCTACTCATACAAAGCAGGTTTACAATAATATTATTTTAATGCAATATTAATAAGTCGATAAATATGCCTAGTCTTTTACCAACTATATCGGGGTAATATGGGTCAATTTCCAGTCTAAATGGATGCATCTGAGTAACAGTATTTTCTAATAATAAACACACACAGTCCATTGGTTACATAGAAAGCACTCCATATTAAGACTTTTAAATTAAAACTAAATAAAGAACTTACCCAGAACCGTTAAAACCGTATTGACGGACCAAATACATATTACTAACTATGGTTTCCTTTGGCTTCGGCCATATCAACCAAAACAAACTAATATTATTATTATATTTTAATTGGTTAAAACAGTGTTTGTGTTTCCTCAACCTCGTCCAATATTGCTGGGAACGAGGATATGTTTGAGTAAAATGTTAAATCCATGGTAACAATTTATAGGTAACTAGCTGACCCCCGGGGCTTCACTCCCGTCAATTGGCTACTTACCTACCTACCCTACCCTACCTACCCAACCCTACCCATCCTACCCTACCCCACCCTACCCACCCTACCTACCCTACCCTACCCTACCCTACCCTAGGGGTATGAAAAATAGATAGTAGCCGATTCTCAGACCCACTGAATATGCATATAAAATTTGGTAAAAATCAGTAAAGCCGTTTCGGAGGAATACGGTAACTAACATTGTGACACAAGAATTTTATAAATAAGATGAAGCTTAAAATTATAATGTTATGTGAGTAAACTAAATATGTATATGGTGGGCGTATTATTTAAAATATTGTACCTATTTGTTTAAAATTTGTAACAGTTTGTAAAATCAAACTTAGGTTAATAGAAACAGTGCATAGATATCATGTTCCTATGTAACAAATACTTTGCAAAAGTCTCATCTAAGAGGCCATTTCACCAGGGCAAGGAAAACGTAAGAACATTTAACGGCCAAGCCATACTTTTTACAAAGATATAGAGTTTGTAAAAGTAACGGCTACTCCTGCCAGAGATATGGGGCTCGGGACGATATGGGGCTCGGGACGGCTTGGGACTCTTTTAACTTTTTAGTCACAATCAAAGAGTTATGAACTTATGAATATTGCAAACTAATTTACACAAAGTGATTTTGGGATGACGAAAATCATGCTGTGCAGTCGGAGGATACATATTCGCGAGCTGGCTGTACAAAATGAGATGTATCCTCCGACTGCACAGCATGAATTTCTTCTTATTTACGTCTTTTTAGTTCGCTTTTTAAGCAGTCGGGTTTTTGATTTTTTTAATTAACTTTTTTTATTTATAACTTCTTAGTTTTTTTTTTTTTTTGAATTTCATACATTTTATAATTTATACCCCACAAGATGGGTTTGGAAGAAAAAAAATGTTGGCGCCGACAATATGGCGCCCAAAAGCCGCCGTTTTTATATTTGCCAATTTTAATGTAACCTTTCAGGGTTAAAACGAATCGATTGACGTAAGAATCATCAAAATCGGCCAACACGTTTGGCCTCTAGGACACCACATAGGAACAAACAAACATACATACATACATAGACTGATAAACACATTACCCTCTTTCAGCGGTCGGTTAAAAATAGCTATAAAATTAGGAGTGCCGATCCTACCTAAAGTTAAAGAGCAGTGGTGGCCCATTGGTAACGGCCGCGAGTTAAAAGTTGTTGGTCGTGGATTTGAACCCAGGCAGGCGTAAATGATTTATCACCACTGTTCTCAAAACGGAGAAGGAAAACATCGTGAGGAAACCGGCATGTCTAAGAACCAAAAATTCGAAGACATGTGACATCCACCAACCCACACTGGGCCCGCGTCGTGGATTACGGCCTATTCCGTCTCACAGAGAGGAGGCCTGCACGCACAACGGACCAAATGCGAGTCTAAGTGCGAAAAAGGGGGTCAATCGACCCTATCGTATCCCTACCTAAAGTGGAATAGTGGTAGGAAGAAGAATCTTGGATCTCGCAACCAAATTAATCAGAAAAGAGTAATGGAGAAGTAGGAAAAATTCAAAAATCAAGCAGGAGACAGAACAAACAAGACCAATAGGCACAAAGGGTCGCTTACAGCTGGGATAAGCCCAGTTGCCTAGCATCACGGATAAAAATTAGCATTAATATTAGTGGGTCCTAACATTGTGAGGTTTTTATATTTGATTCCAATAATAGGTATGGTTTCCACAAGGTCCGTATAGTAAACAGCTCCTGATACTGATACAGCCTGTACATTATTCAATATAGTATTGCGTTCATTCTGCCAAAGAATACACTCCCATAAGATATGATGTGCAGATTGTACATATTCGCAGTCAGATGTAGAACACTGACATAAAGGCGAGGCAACAAGCTTGAAGGAAAATAATTTACTTTTAAAGTTACCATGCCCTGTGAGAAATTGGGCAACACAGTGATCCACCTCCAGCCACGTCCTGGCCAGCCGCACGCGAACGGATGGAAAGAATTGGTGGAGGTGTCGACCCTTGATGGAATTATCCCACCTACATTGCCATTCGGATAAAAGTTCCTCCCAGACGTCAATATGTGGTTTAAACAATCTAGAGATTTTCTCACGGTCACTCCGCGTTAAAAAGTTCGGTAAAGTTTCATTCTCCGGGACTTCGTCGAGCTTCATTGCCTCGGCGCTTTTCTGTTGGTCGCCACTGTTGATTCTGGCTTTCAGGAGTTGCAGTGGTTTGGGAATAGTGCGGTAGGATTGTCCCAAGTCAGTAGATTATTAGCAGATGAGATTGAAGTATCAACAATGATAAGTTATGCTAATTCCTAATCCTGCTATGTATGCAATTTTTTTTATTAATTTTAATTTTTACACGAAAATGTTTAATTAAATGTCTCTATTGAATATTTGTTAATACACCTAAACAGCTGAACACAATCGGATGAAATTTGAAATGCAGGTAGAGGAACATGACCAACAGTAGATACATCATTTTCAACTTTCATATGAGTGAAGCCACTTCTAAAATCTAGTGTAAAGATTTACATTCTTCTGAATGTGACAAAAAAGCTAATCCGGTTCAATGTGCCTCTTTCAGTAACCTTTTGAATAAAATTGAGGCACATTGGCATAAGTGAATATGCAGCTATAAAAATACATATTTTAGCAGTGTGTATTACATTAGCGTCACCATGGACTGACCTGTAAAATGCTTGCAAGCTATTGGAACTATATGCCACGAGAAATTTACTCTTACATGCAATTTTAATATCTATTTCAGTTGAAATTCAATTTAAATTGCTAAAGCATTCTGCCGCACAGTGACCATAGGCACAATACTCTTAAAATTAGCTCTCATATATTTGGTAAGTAATAGGATGCTTTATTAATAAATATTTTCAAGTACGGTCAACTGCTTATTAGCAGTCACAATTGAACTAAGGTAACAAATCGAGATTAGTTCAAATAAACTCAGTTTGTGCAAATACAGCGTACTGATTGGTAGTGTCTCAGCGGTCTCAACCAGCAGCCTTAAGAAAACTGAACTAACTAAACTCTGTTTCTCAGTCACTACAGGACAAGGAGTTTGTAAGGATTATAGCAGGTGGCATTCTGTAGTTTCTGCCTAACCCCATGGGAAATGGATGTGAGCTTATGTTTTTGTAGTGGTAGTAATGAAAATTGCTCAAGTCTTTAGTTATTCAGTCTTGAACTCTTGACTGACTACAGACTTAACATATTCTAAGATTCGCCTTGTTGGTAACCAGATTCTTTATTAATATTTTACAAGGTTTTATTTACCTAATAGGCCTTTTCACTTAGTTAGTATGTGTGGGCCAAATCATGCAACTGAATTTTAAAATGGTTATCCCTAATCAATTGAGCTGAATGCATGCATGTATGGCCTAAATAACAATACACAATAAGCTAAAAAGCTTGTTTACCAAGTTTTTTTTTTGGTAGGTGTATAATATACCCACAATATGGCGTGGAAAAGCCGCCATTTTCCAATTTTAATGTAGCTAGTGACACTGTGAGTGTGTGAAGACGAATCGATTGATGTGATAATCATCAAAATCGGCCAACGCTTTTGATCTCTAGAACACCACATAGAAACAAAGACTGATAAACATACATAGACTGATAAACATACATAGACTGATAAACACAATACCTTCGGCAGTCATGTAAATAGTACCCTTACTGATACAAAATAAAGGTGCTGACTAAGTCAAATTGTTGAAATATATGTGCAGTTGTATGTGCTACTTGGAAACCCCCAAATTATTTCAATGACAGTTGAATGAGTAATATGTGAACTATTACTTGATATGGTGCAATAATTTGTATTTTTACTAGTTCAAAGTGACTCAGGAAAATTATAGCTGTATGAAACTGGGGGAGTCCTTTGCCGGGCAGTGGGACAGTGTTGGAAAATTAAAAAAAAAATTGTTTGATTGATAGATCTAAGTCTTTCTTATTTGAAAGTGGATCAGTCCATTATTTATATTGCATTCTTCTTCTTATTTTTAATTTGATGGAAAACTTTTTAAATGTTTAGATCCTATTATGAAGTTATTGATTATTCTCCCACAGGGGTGGCGGAGATCGGCAAGGCACCGTAAAAAGTGGCATGACCTGCATGGAGGCATATGTCGAAGGACAACCTGACTAAAAAATAGTCTAGATTAAGTTAAGAATGAATTTAAAATGAACTGTAAATGTCAGTGAATAAAGGCTATTTTTATTTTATTTTATTTATTTATGAAGTTATTGAAATTATAAATTGTGCTATGTTTTAGAAGAAAATTGGCTATGATCAGATAAAGGTATGTGCTGCTTTGACTTAAAAATTCAAAGACATGGGAGATCTACCAACCAGCACTGGGCCTGTATGTTAGATTAATGTCCATTCCCTTTCGCAAACAGGAACCCTGTGTTCCAATAAAGCATTGGTTCCCAACCACTGGTGGTCTGCAAGAGCTAAAATATGATCCACAAAAGATTTAAAATTTCAAGTCAAAAATAACATAGATGCAATATCAAAAAGGTTGTGATTTCTATGTCAACGCTTGTTTCTTTTGATTTTAAAGAATAGATATGATGCAAATTTTGAATTTATGAGTTAAGTTTATTATTGGATTAATATCTCAGGCACAGCAATTTGCAATTTGTACCAATAAATGGTACAAGTCAAAGTTCTTATACCATTTCAGCTGTGCTTTTAAACATCAAAATTTATTAGTTATAATAATTGATTCTACCACCCCAACAACAAATAAATAAAGTGGCCCTAGGTTAAAGAAAGGTTGGGAACCATTGCAATAGAAGGAACATTTATTTTTAGGCTGATTAAGTTTATGCCATTAACAGTACATTGTTATAAAAAAACATTTTTTGCACAACAGCCCCAAAAGGTGGGTCATGTTTTTGTACATGATAAGGCTTAATATTACTAACAACCCTATTTTCTCGTATTTTTTTTTATACTTTTAACTTTCTTTCAAGTGAAAATGATGAGGAAAAACTCAAAAAAAAAAACCTTTAATTAAAATACATTAACAACACAGAATATCTTAGATTTTTACTAGGGTAGTTTTTTTACTAAGCAATTCCAAGACAATAATCGAAGCTGCAATGATAATACGATCATTTATAATCACAATTAATACTGATTTCGTTTGATAAGTTATCAGAAACCTTGACAATAGCCACTGTGAGAGCTATCGCGAAAACAGAAGTTTACTAACATCTGGACTAAACTATGGCCTCGAAAACTACAGAAACATAATTTTATAGACATTTTAACACTCTAATACAGTTAAAATTCACGAAAACTGAGAATTCCATCGATATTTCACAGACAATATGACATGAGACCGAACTTCGAAGGTTCGTCTAGCTTACCTTGCGAAGGGGAGCTATAAACACACCACGCCACTTTTCCACATTCTCAGGGTCCTGGAAGTCGTACCCTCGAGTCTCTTCCACTGTGGGTAACATTTTACCAAAAAATTCCGCGCCGGAGTCATGTAAACAGACTCCTTGTTATCTATCTGACACAACACACAGCACCATTTCTGCTTTCACTTGTACTTAGCACCGTACTCAATAGTTAAAAAAGCGTAAAACACGCGTAAACTAGTAAATTTGTTTTGTTCTCAAAGTTTTATTGTAAAATGTCGACTTGCTAAATTGAATTAATTGAAAAATATATTCTTTGATTCATTTGGTCGGCTAAACGACGCCATTTTCAATTTATTTATCATTGCCCATTGGTATGTTCTCGTTGTTCGACAGCAATCCATTGAATCCATAGATAAATGTTCCGATTCGTATCTAGTGTACCACCTAGCTTATTTTGAGAAATTATACTAAAATGTACAAAGAGCAACGATATAAAGAAGATAATTTAGAGTAATAAAGATACCTAATTGTATTATACTCTCATTGCTAACCGTAATGAGACAAGTAAAATAGTTCATTGAAAGTGCTTCTAAATAACACACTATGAATTTCGGACACAATTTTCGAATATTATTTGTTTTCGTTTACACATTTTACGATATTCGGAGAAATTGACAAACAACGGGTTTTTGCGCAAGTTTGCTCTAAGCAGTTTTAAGTGAAAATCAATATATTTTTTATGAGTGTCAATGTGTGATCGTTTGTATAGATCACAGAGTCGATACGTAATACTGGCGTCAGAGATACACAAATGTGGCACGGCACGGCCGCACAAATATTTTGAGCACATGTTTAAAGTTTGAAAACACACGTTTCGCAGTTTTTGCCATCCCAACTTGCAAGGTTTTCAGAATAGACGAATATATATGACATGGCCCAAGATTAATCAGGGCACTATGTATAATGCCCGGGCATTATGAATCTAGTCAAGTCAAATCGGGCAATGTAGTTACTGATTTAAACTTCTATAATATAATATAATCTATACTAATATTATAAAGCTAAAGAGTTTGTTTGTTTGTTTGTTTGTTTGAACGCGCTAATCTCAGGAACTACTGGTTGGAATTGAAAAATTCTTTTTGTGTTGGATAGTCCATTTATCGAGGAAGGTTATAGGCTATATAACATCACGCTACGACCAATAGGAGCGGAGCATAAATGAAAAATGTTGCAAAAACGGGCAACATAATTCCTTTTTGAGAGCTTCCGTTGCGTGTGCTGCGTGAACGGTTTAAGTTTCGCAAAAATCATGTATGATGGAATTGCTCCTCTTTAAAAGTTCTAAAAAAAAGTTCGCGACAGCTTAAGTCTATCTTTTAAGATTGACTCACTATAACCTTTTTTATGGTAATCAAATTTGTTCATTTGCAAAGAGTTTTATCAACATCTATACTAATATTATGAAGCTGAAGAGTTTGTTTGTTTGTATGGTAGGTAAGGTAAGTAGGTTAGGTAGAGTATGTAGGTAGTGGTAGGTAGGTAGATAGCCAGTTGATGGGAGCGAAGCCACGGGGGTCAGCTTATAATAATCTATACTAATATTATAAAGCTGAAGAGTTTGTTTGTTTGTTTGTTTGAACACGCAAATCTCAGGAAATACTGATTGGAATCGAAAAAATATTTTTGTGTTGGATAGTCCATTTATCGAGGAAGGTTATAGGCTATATAACATCACGCTACGACCAATAGGAGCGGAGCATAAATGAAAAATGTTGCAAAAACGGGCAACATAATTCCTTTTTGAGAGCTTCCGTTGCGTGTGCTGCGTGAACGGTTTAAGTTTCGCAAAAATCATGTATGATGGAATTGCTCCTCTTTAAAAGTTCTAAAAAAAAGTTCGCGACAGCATATGTCTATCTTTTAAGATTGACTCACTATAACCTTTTTTATGGTAATCAAATTTGTTCATTTGCAAAGAGTTTTATCAACATCTATACTAATATTATGAAGCTGAAGAGTTTGTTTGTTTGTATGGTAGGTAGGGTAAGTAGGTTAGGTAGAGTATGTAGGTAGTGGTAGGTAGGTAGATAGCCAGTTGATGGGAGCGAAGCCACGGGGGTCAGCTTATAATAATCTATACTAATATTATAAAGCTGAAGAGTTTGTTTGTTTGAACACGCAAATCTCAGGAAATACTGGTTGGAATCGAAAAAATATTTTTGTGTTGGATAGTCCATTTATCGAGGAAGGTTATAGGCTATATAACATCACGCTACGGCCAATAGGAGCGAAGCAAAAGTGAAAAATGTTGCAAAAACGGGCAACATTATTCCTTTTTGAGAGCTTTCGTTGCGTGTGCTGCGTAAACGGTTTAAGTTACGCAAAAATCATGTATGAAGGAATTGCTCCTCTTTAAAAGTTTTAAAAAAAAATCCGCGACAGCATATGTCTATCTTTTAAGATTGACTCTCTATAACCTTTTTTATGGTTATCAAATTTATTCATTTACAAAGAGTTTTATCAACATCTATACTAATATTATGAAGCTGAAGAGTTTGTTTGTTTGTTAGGTAGGTAGGGTAAGTAGGTTAGGTAGAGTAGATAGGTAGTGGTAGGTAAGTAGATAGCCAGTTGATGGGAGCGAAGCCACGGGGGTCAGCTTATAATAATAATATTATAAAGAGGAATGATTTTTTTTGTTTGTTTGTTTGTACCGAATAGGATCCGAAACTCTGTACCGATTTAAAAAATTCTTTTACCAATAGAAAGCTTAATTATTTCTGAGTGACATAGGCTATTTTTAACCTGAAAACAGGTCCTGTGGTGTGGTCCACGGGAGCGAAACCGAGTGGAACAGCTATAATATTATAAAGAGGTAAAGATTGTGAGTTTGTAGGGGGTAATCTCTGGATCTACCGAACCGATTTAGATGAAATATAGCATGGAGATAGTTTGGGACCCTGGGAGGGACATAGGATAGTTTGTATTCCCTTGGGATGAAGAAAAAATTTTACGCGGGCGAAGCCGCGGGCAGAAGCTAGTATAATATAATATAATAGAATATAATATAATATAATCACATTGTCTGGTTATTACCTACGAATATTATTATGTAACGGTTGGGCAATTTGATAATCCAAAGAAGAATCCAACCCATTAAAACTCCACGGTGTCCTTATGTGCCACTCAAGGCGGGAATATGGGCAAGCGTTGGCACTCACCGCGAAGCTGCCGCCTGAGAAACATATAAATATTGAATAGTAAGTACGATTACTATTTATGCAACAAAGCCTGATGACATGATAGTGCGATGGCTAAAAATGGGTTAATCGGTGCCCATCAAAGCTCAACTCCATTCTGTTATGATAGATACTGTAATATCATCATAAGATCAGACTGTGGAGCATCATAGTAATAAATGGGTCACCTTTCGAACAAAAAAAAAACTAGATACACTGACAAGTCAAACATAAAACAACCCTCTTTTTACGTCGAGGTTAAAAGAACTCAATCCCAGGAATGTATATCTCATCGTGCAATTATTGCATATTTCTGAACTGAAACAAAGAATGATTGTCAACATTTTTCTGACGCAGGACGTCAAATTGATTGACGTAAAAAGGTTTTTTTAATGGGCACGTAATTTAAATTAATTAATGATATAACGCGTTATGATAAATAAGAATTCACTGTAGAATATTTTACGACTTGTATTCCCAAGAATAATAAATTGACGAGACATGAATATTCATGACATGCTTCATCTTAAAAGAAATCTAAAACTAAATTAAGCTATTTATTCGATTAGAGCTTGTATTAGACTCTCTATTATATTAAACAAAACATTGCTGAAAATACTAGTCCTTTTTGCAGTTGTTTATGGCAAAACAATAAAACCGTAGCTGAAAATACAAGTTCGACAAAAAAGTCGACATAATAAAGAACTTATTTCAATACGGTGTTGATTGAAGTGTTGACGACGATCGTGTAAAGCTCGAACGTAAAATAAATAAAAATCTTAATTTAACAATATGTTTAGAATAATCGTCAGTGCTTTGTTATACTCAACAGTGTTTTGTACAGTCCAGAACAAGAATAGAAACTTCATTTACAAAACGTAAGTAAATTCCGTTATGACTATTATAGGTATTTTTGTTTACGTTTTCATCCATTCAACAATTTTTTTCCTATCAACGTAAAATAATATTCTTGAAATAATTACTGTACTTTTATACATGTAGGTTTACTGATGTATTGCTAATATTTTATCTCCAATATTCAGTAAGTAAATACAAACCTAAGAACAACTAAGCCCAAAGATATTTTCAGGGGATCCCCTGCCTATGATTACGCGTTTATAAAAAAAATTCTAATTATCAGAGCCCCTTTATATAAATGCAATGATACCAAATTACCACGAAAATATCCTTATCTGACTTCAATTGTGGTATTTACTTCGCACTTCCTGTTAATTATTTCCTTTTAAAAATTAGGTATTCAAATGATTTTGATTTCTATCCCGTAAATATAAGGATGGCTTATAAACCATAAACCTGTTACCAAAACTAACTGTGTAATACAGCTTCTATTTGTCATATCACCAACGCAATAGAAGTCAAAAATGGATGAATGGGCTGTAAATTTAATGTTATCTTTAATGGAGTATAGGAACAGGCACTTTCAGTAGCATTCTGTTGTTTGTCATCCTGCCTTGAGCAAGCGTGGTAATCAATTCAAGTGCCTTCTCCGTAAGAGAAGAAGCCTTTCGGTTGCCGAGGGATGGTTCTGGTATTATATTATTCTGTTCATGGCATTAGGGTTGCCCTACTAGAGATGCCGGATTACTAGAGATGCCGCAAATAGTTGTTACAGCGAATAGTTGAATACCGATATGGTGAATAGTCCAATACTCGCCATTGTTAACTACATAAAAAAATAAATAAAAAAAATAATTTATTCCTCAAATTAAAAATAACACTTGTAGTTTCTTGAAATTAGTATGTACTTATTGTACAGAAAAACTAGTTTTTCTGTCCACAATTTGCCCCTTTTGGACTCTAAGAATTAAATTATTAATTAAAAAGCCTAGCTTATTAACTTCAACATGGCCGATTTTTGGCTAACTTTTTACATTAATGGTAATAATAGGTACTGTGTATTGTTTTTAAAGATTAATTATTTTTAAGTCTATAGTTTTTCTTTCATTTAAAGTTGTTTTTTATTTAGTCAACTATTCGCCCAATGTCAAATAAAAGACACTATTATTCGGTATTCAACGAATAACAATAAAATTTCGGGTAGTGCCCAATACCGAAAAATAGCGAGTATACGCGGCATCTCTAATTATTACTAAGGTTCTTATGTAATTCTTTATTGCACTCCAAATATAACACTAGTATACGTAATATGTGTCTTGGTGGCCCAGTGGCTAAGACCTCACCTCTTGTGCTTGAGGTCGTGGGTTCGAATCCGGGCAAGTACCAATGGTATTGTTTGACCTTTTGACTTATTACCTATCCCTGTGCAAGTATTTTCTAATATTCTTTCAATGTGGGCGTGCATGGAGGCTGAGGAAACCGTCGCACACTGTTCTTTGAACGCACAGTCGTCACCCAGATAAGAACACAAACCCTCTGGTCACCCAGATCTTACACAGAGGTTCTGAGCAAACCACCTTTAATAAACTTCTGGAGGGAAGTGGGCGGAAAACTGAACTCTATAACACAGAACATTCTTTCAATGTTTTTCCTGTTACATAGTCTATGAAAATATTGACTTGACATCCAAATCATTTGATAAGTGTTATCAGTCAATGTATATTTATGTTCAGTACATTTGTTTCAATAACATGATTCACAAGTATGAAAAAATAATATTTTTGCAAAAAAATACAACCAACTTCCAAATAAAAACTACAAAGTGAAAAAAACTTTGTTTTTGGAAGTCGAAGTCGAAAGACACCGACTTCCGAAAATAAAGTTATTTTTCTTGCGAAAATGTTTTTATTTATTCACTTTTTAGTTGTTTCTACCTAATAGGTAAGTTATTTAGAAAAGTTAAGGTACCTATAACGCCAGAATAGATTACCCGAATATCATGAAACTTGAACATAACCGGTGAAATTAGAGATCTGCGTGCCCTTAAGAGCGTACCGGCGTGTTGTTATCTTATGAAATGGTGTAAACAATGAACAGGATTGCAGCAATCCCGAGAGGTTTGCCGTTATTCATGGAAGAGTTCTATTGTATATCTTCGAAGTTCTTCATCAGATTAACAAAACACAGACAAATTAAAATGGGCCCAATTTTGGGACATACTTTTTCAAACAAAAAAAGAACTTTCAGAGTCCACAATTGACGGAGATATCGGTGAAAATTAACGAAAAGAAAAAAAACTAACATAAAGTCGAAAGTAGAACCTCCTCCTTTTTGGAAAGTCGGTTAATAAAAAAACTGCACTCTGAAATTATGCTAAATATCTGAAAATATCTGAAAATTTTATATAATATTGCATAAAACATATTTCTTGCAACACGCACTGCAACATGTTACTAAAACATTGTAATGCGACAAGATTTTCTGATAGTTTATATCTCCGTTACTTCCCTCCCATGGCCTATTCCAATAGAAAGGATAATAAAAATAATAAAAAAGTAGCCTATGGCACTCACCATCACCAATATGGAATTTCATAATCGTATTAGTACTTCTAAGTTCTACAGATTATCTTCTTTAATCACAAACAATTTTATAATAGTAATTTTGGTAATAAAATTAAACATTAAAATCTTTTTTTACAAACAAGCTTTTTTCGTATTCTCTCAGCAAATCCTTTCATTTGATACCTATAACATGACAGTGCACAAAAAATAACTAGTCCGCTATCTTGGGCCGTCTGCCATATTGGATTCAGAATGACGTAACTTAGATAACCATGCATTGTCATCCAAACTAAAAGTGTATGCAAAATTTCATTTTAATCGGTGGAGGATAACTGCTTTAAAATTCAGCGAAATTTGACCCGAACACACTTACATACATACATTTGCAATATAAATAAAATCTTGAATAGTAGCATCATTATTTATACTTTCATTGAGGCTACTTTTATCAGTAAAAGATTTTTCAAGATCAGACCAGTACTAGTTGCTACAAACAATCAATTAAATCTGTCGGGTTTAGTCAATAGTACGGACGTCAAAACAAATCACGAGCACGCCACCTGTCGGCAAATCAAGAACAACTACGCTGTGGCGCGCTTTCTCTAACGACCTGTGTGGTGGGGACACAGAATATAAGAGTTGAGTACTGACCGCCCTAGAGCTAAGACGTTGTAGGATCAGTATCGATCAGTAATATTAGTGAGCAAGATTGTAACTGTGAACTATTTAAATAAACCCAGTTTATCGAATAATTTATGTTATTTCATTTGCACGACTGTACCCACCGACCTGCCCATACACGATGTCTTAACCTAAGTGAATACATCCTGACTTCCCGATGGTTTGCATCTATCGGCCAGCCATGATGCGACATCAGAATTGGGATTCGGTCGTGCTGATGAGATCACACGTAAAAACAATGCTAGTGAAAATGGCGGTTACATTCTTGCAAAAAAATGCGGTGTCAGTTGAAAAAAAAAACAGTAGTGGTTCGTTTCAGCGACTACCCTCAGTCTTGAATAAAAAAAAAACCAGTCTAGAGCGGAGCAGCAAGGAAGCTAGCAACAACCAAGGAGCTGGACAGGTCAAGGAGGAGCGTGTGGACGTGTGGAAAGCTTAAAGATCCATACACATGGATCTTTAAGCCAATCTGGTGAGTCGTTTTCATTTTGTTATTGACTATGGCCAAGAGTGTTCATTATTCAAAATTCTGGTTTTGTGGCGGTCAATGGATCGTCGGGGTTGCCCGTGTTAGGTTATAATTTCATGTTAGTTATCGATGGTCAAGTTGGGTGTTGTTGAGGGGTTATTATTCTACTATCACTGGCGGTAGCCCTTGACTGGCCTTGGCTGACTATCATTGTTTGGAAGTTAGAATACCTACCTGGGCACTTGGGACATTGTAATGTGTGGTTCATGTTTTGGACAGGGTCTCTGCATTCACATTCAGTGTTCATAATAACCCATTTTGCCGTGCCGGTTTAGGTTACTACACCGGTTAATTTCCATCAAAGCTGTGTATGGTTAAGATAACCGTGTAAACAAGTACTCTCGTAGTGTTTTTCATGTTTTAGATACCATATTGTGTCACAGTGGAGCCGCTGCTGCAGCTAGCAGTTCAGATGCTGTATGTGAAGGCTGACCTGTCAACATCTGAGAGGTTAGGAGGAACGGCAGACTAGCAGTTTGAGGTTGGGAGCGCGCAAGTTTGGAATGGAATACTCGGTGAGTCGCTTCCATGTTATTTCGATAGTGAGGTGGAAGGTTCTCTACTGAAGAGATGCTATTTCGAGTTTTAAGTGTTCATGTTTGATCACTGAATTGGTAGTGGTTATATCTAGCACTATCACTAGGTAATTAAGACACACTTGTAAAAAGCAAGTAGTTAGGTAATGAGTTTCCTATTGGCAGTATAGTTTCAAGATTTGGTTCAATACGAACTTTAGGATGAGATATCCCATAAGAAGGAGATTTTCAGTAACAAAGCCAGTTAGTAATGACGTAGGGCCATCGCAATTGTATCGAGTTAGTAACGGTACTGGTCATTTACGTGTATTCAGAACAAATCTTACGTTGCGTCACGATTTACGACCACCGTCTTCAGATCTGAATTCACTTGCTTACTTTCAAAGTAACATTAGGATAGCAGTAGATCTCGCGATCGTTTTCCTTACATAAAAACTGAGGTAGTGAGCGATAGTAAATGGTTACTGTTGATATTTAATTTTAAAGATTTTGATCCGAATTAATTCGTGAAGCTCCTCAATATTATCAGGGTTAGTTGTTTCCCTTTTGTTAGCAATCGGTATGTAAATCTTTGAGTAAAAAGTGCGAATCTTTTGGGAAGGATCCTCGATCACCAAGTTCCTTGAGAATTAGACATCATAGTTGATGACAGTGGTAGTGAAACCAAATCTGATTAACATGTCTACTCATGCGACAAATTCTGGACCGCCCCTCATGAGTAACATGTGGCGATGGGTCTACGAAGAGGTTTCGTTGAGTATGCAATGCCTTTGAATTATGGTAAAGATTAACGGAAATGTTACAATTACTTTATTAAGTTGTTGATCGTCGGATCTTTTTCTAATCAATAGTGTTGTGTGGGAAACTCTAGTGTGAAAACTAAATGGGCCCTTTATTAAGTCCGCGATAGGTTATTATGACAGGACAGTGATAGTTATACAATGAAAGCTTTAAATAGGAACGCTTAGGACCTACAAGTATGCACGCGGTAGGTTAGGGAAGATGCCAGCGGGTCATGTACCAGTCGATGTTGATGTTAAAGAAATTTTGATGATTATGAGCAAGCTTAAAGTGTCTAGTAATTCAGTCTATCGAATGTATTATGATTGACCGTACCAGTGGATTCTGGTGGTCGGGGTCTAGAGACCGTTGTGAGAGCAATACAATTGCTGGTCGGCTAGAGGGCAGTGGCGTTGAAGATTTTACTCGAGGGTTTCTTTAAGCTTGACAGTTTTTGCAGCAGCAGAATTTTTAAAGTTGGTTTGGATCGATTTGTGGTACATGGCCCAGGGTAATGATTCAGTTAAAGAATAGAGTTCTAAAATTTCCCTATTTTCACGAACCCAATATACTATTTTGGTCAGGAGTAGCCGAGCGTTGTGTGGTAGCTGTTGACCTGTGTGGCAGCTGTAAGCCTGTGTGTCAACTGAAGGCCTGTATGGCACCTGTAAGTCTGTGTGACACTATGTCTGGTGTGAATGTTCATGTTTATGTTAGAGACCTTGCAGAAGGTTCATTTTGAGTTATGATGTTGAAAGTAGGTAAACTCACATAGTCACGCCAGAGGTGAGGTCACCATGTTAATGTTGATGACGTTCGAATCGTCAAGCCCTCATTACGAAAATTTAAATAATTTTGGTATTCTAATTTTGACTAACAGAATTTATGAAATTGCTAATAAAAATTTAAGGGTAGTAAAATTTAAGTAAGTACCTAAAGGGCAAGAAGGTTATTTGGAAATTTGCGAAAATGATGGTGATGATGATGATGAATGGACCGTGACGACAGATGATGAGTTCGGTATGTCTTTGTACCTGTAATTAATAATACGCCCTCGGAGTCAGAGGAAACATTTTCCATAAGCTCTCGCACCTTAAGTGTAGATAATTCCGAAGCTATAATAGAATCTTTGGAATGATCAATTAGTATGTGGTCTTTTCTACTTTTGTGGAAGATGATCATTTTTGTAAATGGGATGTCAAGATCACTCCTGCTATTGTGGGTGTTGATCTGTGATGCGCTGTAGGAGTCTCACCTGCTTTAGTGGGTGACGATTCAGACCAGCATATTTGAACTTTAGTGATCTGTGAGGTGCTGTAGGAATCTCACCTGCTTTAGTGGGTGACGATTCAGACCAGCTTGACTGTAACTGCGCTGTAGGAGTCTCACCTGCTTTAGTGGGTGACGATTCAGACCAGCTTGACTGTAACTGCGCTGTAGGAGTCTCACCTGCTTTAGTGGGTGACGATTCAGACCAGCTTGACTGTAACTGCGCTGTAGGAGTCTCACCTGCTTTAGTGGGTGACGATTCAGACCAGCTTGACTGTAACTGCGCTGTAGGAGTCTCACCTGCTTTAGTGGGTGACGATTCAGACCAGCTTGACTGTAACTGCGCTGTAGGAGTCTCACCTGCTTTAGTGGGTGACGATTCAGACCAGCTTGATTGTAACTATAGGGGTTTTCTGTTGTAAAGAAATACCTAGACCAGTGAACCTTTCGATATGTAACTATGCAAAATGTTTCCTCACTCACCTAGAGTATGAGTCAGGATTGGACGAGCGAATACTGTGTGGAGATTTTGTGTGTTTCAGAAAACTTCCCTTGTATGATGGGAGACTGGTAGAACGGAGTGGACTAAGAACGTGTAGCGCAACACGACTAGAGGTGGCATGGAGCAAGGACAAGAAGATAATGCCTGCGGGTGATAGATTTGGGGAGTCTGTCACCTGAGAGAGGCCCGAGAAGGCAACGTGCTGTGTTCCACGCTCGCCTCTCAATAGGAATTACGGCCTAGGGAACACCATGTGGTTTTAGTCAGTAAGAGTCTGACAGACCCCTCTGCTTTCCCCAAGGGCTGAGGACATCCATTGAGGATTTCCACATGATTCGATACACTGTTAAAACCTGACAATGAGGAACAGACGAGGACGCCTGTATCGCAGGATGGCCGTGTCTGGTTTAGTCAATAGTACGGACGTCAAAACAAATCACGAGCACGCCACCTGTCGGCAAATCAAGAACAACTACGCTGTGGCGCGCTTTCTCTAACGACCTGTGTGGTGGGGACACAGAATATAAGAGTTGAGTACTGACCGCCCTAGAGCTAAGACGCTGTAGGATCAGTATCGATCAGTAATATTAGCGAGCAAGATTGTAACTGTGAACTATTTAAATAAACCCAGTGTATCGAATAATTTATGTTATTTCATTTGCACGACTGTACCCACCGACCTGCCCATACACGATGTCTTAACCTAAGTGA
This sequence comes from Orthosia gracilis, assembly GCA_947562075.1. Lineage (NCBI taxonomy): Eukaryota > Metazoa > Arthropoda > Insecta > Lepidoptera > Noctuidae > Orthosia > Orthosia gracilis. The sequence continues at coordinate 11,439,889 of OX387267.1, forward strand.
ATACATCCTGACTTCCCGATGGTTTGCATCTATCGGCCAGCCATGATGCGACAAATCTTTAAAATATTAGTTTAGGTGATTTTATGTAGTGATAAACAATTATTTTTTTAACCAACTTCAAGAAATGGAGGAGGTTATCAATTCGTCGGAATCTTTTCTTTTTTTTATGTATATTTCCGGATTACTCAAAGACGCCTGGACCGATTTGAATAATTCTTCTTTTGATTGAAAGGGTATACATCACAGGTTGTCCCATCGTCATCAGGTCAGGATTTGATTATGGGATCCTAGAGAAATCAAGGGAACTCTTCAAATATTATAGGCATACATATAGCGATTTTGGTATTTGCAGTCGGAAAGTATCATTTGTTGAAGTGGAACTTTCGCTAACGTAGGTTGGTCACTTAGCTATGTCGGCGTTACGGGAATCGCAAAAATGATTACTTGATTTACTTCGTGTTGGAGTTGGTTTATTAAAAATAAATTACAAAGGGGAAGAATGCCGACCGACCGCTCCTCTAGATGGAAAGAGGCTGAATAACTTTACATTTAAGCAACTGTCGAAAACTTGGGATACGGTCGCTGCGGCACGTTACTAACTAAAACACAGAGATTTTTACAGCTACATAGGTTACACAATAAATATAGAACAGTTAAACATTTACAAAAGAACCGTCGGCATCACAACAAAAATTTTACGATTATAACGCTAAATTCTTAATGCTAAAACAATAAACAAAATGGGCAAGGAACCCTCACATTAAAATAAACTATTGTTATCCTTGGATACCCAAAGCAGAAAACAACACGCAATAAAACATCTGCGGGCTCGCTTTGAGAATCCTTAAGCTAGCGGTTCTTTACAGTTAACTTAAAATACTATTTACATACTAAGTTCCCTAAAGTAATACCTATTATATTAATAAACAATTAATGGAGACGCTACAGAACAGTGGAACTCCTTAATGATAATTATGTCACAGGTATAAGATATCTCGAATAGTTAACAGATTATGATGAAGCAAATACTAATAAATAAATGGTTCTTATTAAATTGGTACCATCGAACTGATCTGATCATGAAGGAAGGAAGGCACTGGAACTTCTAATGTTCTAATGGCCTCAAGTACTATTGCAGAGCATAGGATCCTGGGTTTGATTTCCGGGTTGGGCTAAGTGTTATTGAGTTTTCCATCTGGAATGGCTCAGTGGTAGTCCAGAGTTTGGATTTGTGCTCAGTTGATGGCAATAGTCTCGCCCCCTATAAGTTAAGTTAAGATGGGCTGGTCTCCACAACTCCACGTCTAAGCGCGTATTTTGCGTACGGGTGGGATTCGTCTTCCTCCCTCGATCCACCCCAGCTCCTCGAGGAATGCCAGCAGCTCCTTGGTGTTGCCAACTATCCCCTGTACGGTACCTAGGTCTCCGAGGAATTTGGCCCTGTAACCAGCGATTACTGAGCAGGTGTGCTGCTGTCTCGTCCTCCTCCATGCATGCTCTGCAAAGTGGGCGGTCCGTGATCCGTAAGACAAAAAGATGCTTGTTAAAAGTCCCATGGCCAGTCGTTACGGCGCGGCTGTGACTGTTCGTATCTCGTCCCCTATTACAGTTACACCTAAGGTGAGTATACACTAGAGCATTTTCGCGAGCATTACAATGTAATGTAACGTTCTTACAAATGGTACAATACAGACTAATGCTCAGTTTCTTAAACCATTTCCATGTGATGTAACGTTTTTGCGAATGTTCGACCCTGCGTTCGACGTAATGCTCATGGCAAGTGATCATTTACCTGTAACATTTCTTTGTAATTTGCGTTCATTATTGATCTCATACAAGTCACCCGCGCTCGTGTCTTTGCTCGATTAAATGTTACACCAAAACACGCGTTGTTTTTTAAATCAGGTTGTAACAAAACATCGAGCTTCATGTTCGAAGAGTGCTTCGAGTTAATTTTAAAACATCGAATGCGCGATGTTCTGTTACAAGTAAAAGCTCTAGTCTATACACACCTTTAAAAATATAACTGTCAAAATGTGGGTGGTCCACCAATGAATAACCCTTCAACACAGGCACGTTGTTATGATTTCCTAAGGGCCGATTTTTCAAAATAGTCTGATAACTTTTAACTGAGGAATAAAAATGGCCGTTTGACATATTTTTTATACAATAGTTGTTTATGCAATGGTCATATAATAGGGGTTATTAAAACACGAGCGTGAGTTTATCACATGAGGCGAAACCGAATGAGATAATAATAACACGCGAGTTTTTTAATATCTACCTAATTATATGTCATTGCATACACTATTTTATCTTCACTCATACAGTTGAAATAAAACAAAAGTGGAAACGGAAAAAAAAATATGGTATAGCGGGCAATTTAGATTTTCATTGCGCACGAATGCGCAGCGCGCGCCTCCATAAACAATGTCATTACTTTTCTACATTAAGTCAATGAGCGCCAATAAATTAAAAAGTAAGGTAGGTGATTCCCGATGAGTGAATAAATCGACACGAGTCGGGAATCATCTTACGTACGTGTATCATACAACATTTTACTATGCATTGTGCGAGGAAATAAAACAATATATCTGAACCAAGCAACAAATTAATAAAATGACGGGCTTATTCAAGCGCGCTCAGCATATCCACAGATTAACCTATAGTTCCTCGGGCATATCTCCTGCGCATGTGCAAATAGCTGTCACGTCGTAACGCAAAAAGGCACGAGCAAGATATACGTTCTTCCAAACATATTTAATGAATATTTAAAATTAATTTATTGATCAAATCTAAATCTAGAGTAATTAAAGTCGCCTTTAATGATGTATTAGTTATTTTTTTCCTTTTATATGTATGATAATCTGTACTTAACTAATTTGTAAAACTTTTCTCAAATAATTAAAACTTTATGCGTCTGGCTGACGACGCAGTTAAAAATTTAAAAAATACAGACAAGTAAATAGTACTAGTGAAAAAATGTGACACTTTCTGCACAGTTAAGCTGCTTGACAAGTTTAACGCTCTTTTCAAGGACATGCATTGTAAAGTTATTTTATGATGCAGTTGTTTGAAAATCGAAGGAAAATGCTGCATTATAATGTTTTTTTTTTTATCTATCCACGAATATAAAGTGCGTGTTTATACAATATTTTTTTGAATTCATATTTGGATCATTACGTTGTGAGTGTAGATAAAAGCTGTTTTCTATACCTTATATTTTATTTCAGTTACAAATATGACAACAAAATTAATGTCGTTATCAATGATACTACGGAGCAGGTCATGGATTTCGAAGAGGTATGTATTAGTTTATTCATGGTCATACATTCTAAGTTTAATCTATGAAAACTGTATCTTTGAGAATAGAGAGACTGCTATCGAAAAAATATGGCATGGTAGGCAACCGTCAGGTGAGATAGTGATCAAAAGATAGCCTAACAAAAATAAAAAAGGTATTTTGCTGCCTAAATGTAGCTTTGCAAAATTTTAACCAGGTGAGTGCCATCGGAAGACTGTTGGATGCTAGAGAGTAGAGGCACTGAACCGGTCACCAAGTCGGACGATGTCGCGACGCTTGGGAAAGGCATATGTCGAGTTATCCGGTAGTGGACGTTTTTCGGCTCAAATTATGACGATGATGACGACGACGATGTATTCAGGACGAAAATAATGCTTTCATACGAAGTCATTTATACCTATGCTAAAATGCGACATAAAACATCGGTCTGATATGCTGCTATGGATTTGAAAATCTTCCATCGTGCATTTTCCGAAAATGTATCATTTGAGAAAATAATTCAACAATTGTATCATTGTCATAGGAAACCGAGATATGGAATGGCTACCCCACCCGCGTGCACGTCTCTACCAACGAGACGCTTACCATCGATAACCCTATCTTCGTGACAGCCACACAGCAGAAGGGTAAGTAGTTATAGTACCTGAATATTAATATGGCGCATACGAGCTTTTGAAAGTTTCTGAGTGAGTGGGAGAGACAACGCTCTATAAATCTATAACTTAATGTGTCATATTAAACAGCGCAGGACCTAGAATTGATCCCTGCGAAAGGCCCATTGCATCTGTTAAGCTATTCTAAAAATCGGCCATCGATTATATCGAATCTCTAAGCTTGATACTTGCGATAAGAACTCAGAATGTTAAAAGTTATATTTCTCTATTCGATAGTTAATGTCATTAGTTGCCTGATAAGTTTATAATGATTGATTTAATCAAATGCTTAAGGATAATCGGTGAATTTATCAAAAACATTCTGGCATACCCAGTCGAAACTTACTACCGCGTACCGGAAGACGCTGCGTAGGAAGGACTCTCAGTAGGTAGGCCTTCCTACGCAGCGTCAAGGTTGCCGGGAATCCGGTGGATGCGAGACGCGCGGTCGATATGGCGATTCGGTTGAGATGATGGATACCATCATACAGTCGAAAGCCGTGCTGCAGGCCTACCAGTAAACTGTAATTAATATAGTTAAAATAATAATATGTGTTCTTGTATTGAGAGTTACCTACATAGTTTGATAAAATGCAGTCAATTATGGGTAGAGTCTGTCAAGCGAGTCTAGTCCCATGAAAAAAGCGGCAAATTCAAAAATCTTTCAGGTGTCAACACTGACAACAATCTTTATAGTAGTTTTCACATACAGATGCCTCAGTAAGTTTCACGGTCATGAACACGACGTCTGGATCTAAACCAAAATGGAAATCGTGATCACATCACACAGTAAAATAAAAAAAGTCAGATAAGTTTATTGTGCTGAAAGTATCAATATGTTGTTGCCAACCTACCTGATGTTGAAACGATTTCATCCAAAAGTCGTCGTTTTTGCGATAACACGTCGTCAGATTCACTCTGTACATGATTATATTTATTAATCATTGTAAACAACAAGCTCCTGACACTACTTTTAATAGGTTTCGGCATTATAACATTAAAAAACTCAACAAAAACCGGATTATTACGAGGTTATAACAGAATTTGTGACAATCTGTTTGACAGATCATAGTATTGCCATTATAAGAAATCAGTAAAAGGGTTGTGGACACGACTCGCTTGACAGACTCTACAATGGCTGACGTATCACATTTTCCGTACCTACAATGTTCTTAATCACAATAAACTTAGTGTTATTATTTCATTACAAATAAATTTATTAGATGGTATACACAACTACTTATTCTTACATATTGTAGAGCAAAAGTGCAGCGATCTAACATCCCGTTTCTTGGCGTTCACTTACTCATCATTTTTCTAGCCTGATCCCGAGTATGTTGGGATCGCCTTCAAGGCTAATAGGATGCATTTGCATATCAGTATTTTAAATGGAGTGACTGCCTATCTAATCTATCACAACGCAGTTAATGGAACCACAGAATTAAATCTAACTGGATGACGCGATTGTATGTACTTCGCGCTTCGATCAAGGATCGAAGACTTCGCGTGCCAAAAAAAAAGGACCGCGGAGCCTTAGTAATAGGGTCCCATTTTTACCCTTTGGGTACGGAACCCCAAAAACGGAGTAAAGTTATGATCAATGATCGTAATCTGAGCTTTTCATTTAGCATTATCGGCACCGGAAATCCAGAGAAATGCCTTATTGAACTGTAAAGAATGTATAGAAAAAGTTGGCCAAGGCATTGGAAATGTTTTCTTGCATTGGTAAGTAAATTTGTTTTTATTTTTTTTGTAAAAAGTGGCACGCTTAGTTTTCATAAAAATGGAGAGACTTGCGTTATCTAGTTAGATTTATGTCTGTGGGTAAGTAGTAGTGGTAGTAGTAGGAACTTTCTTTTACGCACTTAGACTCCCATTTGGTCCTTTGTGCGTGGGGTAACTGGCTAACATAGCCAGCCTAGCTCCGTCCAAAAGCACAGAAGCTTCCTGGGAACTTCACAGGCTTCACGGAGCGACCTCACTGTTCCGAGGATTTCTACGCTTTGAGATGCCACGGCTCTGCATTCCAGGATTACATGGACGGCTGATTCTTCGGCGTTAAAACAGCCCCTGCAAAGTGGCCCCGCCTATGTTGAATAAATGTTTGTTAGGAAGGGTGTGGCCCGTTATTGTCCCTGTAATTATTTTGAGGTTATTTCTACTCGGGCTAAGGAGTTTGCTAGTAAGACGCGGGTGTACGTTTGGCAAAGCCATTTTTGACTGTCTACAGTCTGTTGCCCGTGACCATCTGTTATAGTGTAGTTCTTTGACGAATCCACGCACGAAATTGCGAGAAGGGCAAGGGGATAAGTGGGTACGGGCCTAGCACAAACATGTCGGAGCCACTTTTTGCAAGTTCATCAGCGGCATCATTGCCTAGGGATCCACTATGCCCCTTGATCCACTGGAGGGTGATTCGATTTTGCCCCATAAGCCTAGATGCATAAGCCTGATGGCAACTAGCGCCGCCTCGTGCTCCATGTATAGGCCCAGGAGAGTTATTTGTAGGGCTATCTCCATGGCTGCTGTTGGGGTGGTTCTCATGCCGCCGGTGACAGCTGAACAGGCCTGTCACTGGAACCGTTGGAGTTGGGTGATGGTGGTTGATAGTTCTGTCCTCGTCCACCAAACCAGAGCGCCATAAGCCAACATTGGCCTAATCACCGCTGTGTATAGCCACAGAGTAATCTTTGGAGAGAGCTTTGAGTTTGTAGTCAAGATGCTTGTTCCAGAGCAATATGCTATCAAGGATCACCCCCAAGTACTTGACTTCTTCTTTAAGTGTTAATTCTGTGTTGAAAACCTCAGTTGAGTCGACCTTAAGCGCTGCCATGGAAGTCGCCAGTTCCACCGCCTCCCCAGGGTTTCCCTCTATCTGGCAGAATCTTGATGCTTCGAAATTTATTTGGCATAACACACTTGGCATTATCTTCTTTAAGCGAATATTTTGAAGGCATAATTTTTTTTTTTTTTAATTATTGTTTGGCCGAATGTTTGTTTGTCCGAATTTACAATGGCTTACTTTTAAGATGGCAGAATTTTATTTGGCATAATTTCACTTGGCATATTATGAAGATGGCGGCAATTAATTTGGAATAATTTTATTAGGCATTTCTATAAAGTAGCATTTCTAATCTTAAATTAAAATATTGTATTAAAAAGTCAATATGTTGTGTTACAAAAGTTAGTGACAGAAACGAATCGCTGCTAAATCCACTCCACGTAGTCTTGTCTGCCCTATCCCTAGAGTGTAATTTAAGCCCACGTAGGCGCGGGGGGGCGAGGCGGCCTGTGAGCTGAGGAGCAGGTGGTTTAATAACGCTCGCCGCCGCTGAGGTGAACCCGGCCAGCAAGCCGAAGCTGCGGTGGTGAGTGTTAAAACCATCTGCGACGATAAGCTCGCATGGGACCGCCGGAGCCCCCCAGCGCCGGATCCGTGTCAGCAACCATGCATGCTGCATGCTAACTTGCATGCTTGCTTACATGTTGCATGCTTGTTTGCATGTTGCATACTTGCTGCATGTATAGTGTATGCTTGTTTGCATGTTTTCATGCTGCATGCTTGTTGCATGCATGGTGTATGCTTGTTTGCATGTTTTCATGCTGCATGCTTGTTGCATGCATGGTGTATGCTTGCTGCAAGCATGGTGTAAGCTTGTTTGCATGCTTCATACAGCGAAAAAAAAAAAAAAGAATGTGTTCAATCAATTTTATTATTATCGTAGGTAACTAAAAATACAAAATTATTCTAACTATGAATTTTCTGTAATGTAATGTATGCCAAAATACGATTCTGACTGTGAATTTTCTGCCATATGATTGTTCTGCCTTTTAATGATTATCGATATGAAATTTGTGCCTATAGGTGATTCTGACTTACAAAATTATGAGTTAAATGAGTGTATGCCAAACAAACGATTATCTGCGAAATGAAGTTTATGCTATCCGTTGTCATGCATAATAATATTATGACATAAAAAGTTCTGCTTTAAAAGGTAGACCCTCTCCCTAGCCAACAGAGGGGAACGCCCAGGCAGCGGCGGATCAAGCTCCGCCCCAGGCGCAGCCGAGGTTGTTGAAATTGATGGCGTATCGGCATCAGCGGCACTACGACTTCGGCGTAGTGGGCCCGACCTCTGAAGTGGATCGCGGTATTTGGGGTTGGAGTGGCTGGTTTAGGAACTGCCTTCAGCAGAGCCTGGAGCTGGTTCGCAATGATTTGTCGGATCCCCTCCGCTTACTCCTGCGTCATGTCCATGAAGGGCTTGGTCATGACGGCGACACACAGCTGTTGTTCCTGAACGGCGCGGCCGCTTCGGCGTAGCTCACCAGGGTTCCATCAACCATATGGGAACAAGCAGGCTTGCTCTTCTTGTTTACCCCAGTTGGTGTGACGGAATCCTCGTGACGCAAACGCTTCTGCGCCCTAGCCGGTGGTTCCATGATATTTTTAGCTGTTTTTTACGCCCTCTAGGCCTCGTGCTGCGTTTGCGCTTAGGGCAGGCGTCAGCGTCGGCGGCAGCGTCGCCTGTTGGTGTGTCAGCCGAAGCAGACACCGCCTTGGGGAGCGTCTTATTGTTGGGAACTGTTTGCCAATTATTGGCGTTACATGATACTGCCAGTAGCATAATTTGACATTACAGATATTGACATTACCTACACATTTTATGTACGTGTGTATTTACAAACTATGAACAAGTTAAAGTGATTTAGTGTACGTATAAAATGGAAAACAGATCCTCAATTTCAAGGGGACCAGTGCTCTCCTTTGCTTCGCCTGTGGCGGCGCCACCTGAAATCATCACTACGCCCGAGATACAAAAATGGAAGTCTTCTATTGAGCTGCGCCTGTATGAAGTCTGCTCTATTGCCGCGGATGGAAAACTCAATTCGGAGCTGAATATGAAAATAGCAAACCTTTGCCATAAAATAGGATCCGGTACCTCACAAATGGCAGTACTATACCAGTCGCTAAAGGCTAGATCTCTTCTAATGCACAATGCTGTTAAATCCCTTACTGAAAAGCGAGACCTGTCAGACGAAATCATGGACCTCAAGAAGACGATACAGGACTCAGGTACTGCGGGAAATGTTTCTTTGCCGAAATGGTAAAAAAGGGAGCAAATAACTTTGTTCGTCCCAATAATTTAAGCTCGGTAGCAATTTATCCCCAAGATAAATTGAAATTGAGTGTCGAAACAAAAGACCTCGTGAAAAAGTTCATACGCCCGGAGCAAATGAAACTGCATGTTCGTGGTGTCCGAAAAACAAAAAATGGAGGCGTAATTATCAGCACTGAGACCAAACATGACGCTGATAAAGTAAAGCAAGCAGTCCAGCTCTACTTCAGGACTTACCGCCGACGAACCCAGCAAGCGAAACCTCCGGATCGTGGCCTTGGGAGTGCCGACTTTTATGGCTGAAAATGAGGTCTTCAGATGCATTTTTGAACAAAATATAGCCGACAAGTTTGAAGACATATCCTTAGAATCCTTCCTGGTCTTGGTAAAATTAAGCCACAAATCTGGTAAGAGAGATGCGTCGACCTGCAACTACGTCATTGAAGTACCAGCTGATATACGAAAAGCCCTAATCGCTCAATCGAGACTTTTTATTAATTGGACGTCCTGTCCTGTCCTGTCAGGGATTTTACATTGGTCACTCGGTGCTACAAGTGCCATCAGTATGGTCATGCAGCAAAAACGTGCAGAGAGGTCAACTCGATGTGTGGGCATTGTGGTGAAACAGGGCACTCGATGACAGAATACGCGAAGAAAGCTGATGTACCAAAATGTGCAACTTGCTCACGCTTTAAAAAGCCCAACAATCATAAAACAGAAGATCCTGAGTGCCCTGCAAGGAAGATAGCGGAATTCAGATACATCAACTCCGTCGATTACGAGGGCGCCTAGAGCGTCACACTCAAGGCCAGACATCCGTGTTTAACACGTCATGTTATGCCGACTCAACAAGAACAAGCCACTGCGCTGCCGCTGACGTACTTCGCCTGGATTTGTTGCTGTCTCAGGAAATTTACCGCCGTGCGCACTTTGGCAAAATGGTTTGAAAACATTTTGCAATAGTGGTTAACCCAGCTCAAATATCTGCTGACGCTCAAAGTTCGTTGTCCGTGTGTGTAAATAATTAAGTGCAATCAATTTAACGTTATCTAAGCTTAGTTAGGAATTTAATGTTAATCTGTTTTAGTAATTAAGTTTATCAATAAATCAATATATCTCTGTCACTATTCTAATGTTAAGAAAATATTGTAAAAATTCGTTGTCCTTCCAAATACATACATTGTTTGAGCCCTGCCGCCTGTGATACAGGATTACCTAATACAGGTTCCTAACATTGTTGTACCCACTATATAAGACCTATTAGTGTATTTTACCAATTTCAAGTTTGAATAAAGATTATTATTATTTTGACATTATCTATATTCTACATAATGTGAAATAGGTTAAATTTACATAAAAAAAAGAACTAATCGATATTTTTTTTAATTTCTACCTACTTTTGTACGATTACTTTTTTTACGATTATTTTGTACGAACTGGTAAAATTTCGCTAACGCTGATTTCAAAGTTCAATTAACAATATATTAGAAGACAAAACTAGCCCAATCCATTCAAAAGTGTTAGCTTATTTCATAACGATTCCAACAACATAACTTTTAAGCAGCTCCCCTCCCTTAGATAGTTTATCAGATATGGTGATTTTAATGACATGCGGCCTTATCGCAAAGAAACACCCAGAAGTACGCTACGGTTGCGCTGGCAGCGCAAAAATGGCCGTGACAGTCAAAGGGTCAATCAAAAGAACACACCTCCCCATATTTTTTTTCATGCCACAAGCTTTACAAAATTACGCCTCATGTAGTTGCCGGCCGCCGACCAAAAAGTTGGGTATGATTACACTTCTTCAGTTCCACGAACTCTGTAAGAGAAGTTGCTTGTGTTAGTATTTTTTTACATAGTTTAGTACACAATCTTATCGCAGACAAATTGTTAGCTGTTAGGATTGTTTACGAATAATGAGTCACAATGCAAACACTTGAAAAAGAGCGCTACAAAAGACTCTTTTATAATTTGGATCACAGAGCAAGTACTATTGCATTTATTTAAAATCTTATTTCACTATCCACATGATGATGATATTTACTAATAGAAAAACACAACACAAGGGCATGTTGCCTAACAAAAACATTCCGGGAATCAACAATCATATTTTTCATGCCGTAAGGCAAAATGTTTCAGGACGGCACTGTGGGGTTTAAGTCGGTTGAAGTCCAACAAGACCCTCAATTCAGACGTAAGGTATCCATGACCCTTTGTTCTCCAGACGGAAGGTATCCATGAGGAATTACCACCACAAAATAAGGCAAGTTAATGATGATGGCTAATTGTTTGTAGGTATATCGTCGTGGGAGCTACCACTGCTGGTGCAGACACATAAAGGTGCGCTGTTGTTCTCGGATATGGCGCGGACACTGTGCCCGCATGATGCTGGACCAAGTTAGTACCTGCTTACATTGGTATATAATCTTTAGGGATTTGGTTTCTGCACTTCGGGTGGAGGTGAACCATTGCGAAGGAGGAGGCGGAACGCGTGAAGGAGTCGCAACGGAGACGCCTTTACGCCCCTAGCCACCGCAGGAGACGCTCTGTGCGTCGGGAGTTGCAGGCCGATTCCCGGCCACCGTAGGCGCGGGCTTCCTAACGCTCACCGTCCGATAAGTACCAGGCGCGAGTCTACGGCGCGTAGTGTTCCACACGCGCCTCAAACAGATGTCTGAGATGTCAGCAAAAACTGATGGGGTCCGCTAGGGCCTATGCCTGCCTGGGTCGCCGATAAATTTGAAAGAGAGTTACCGCGGCCCTGGCACTAGCAACTGAAGGAACACGGGTGTTAGTCAGTAAAAGTCTGACACGTTCTACCAGGAGCGGGAGAACTGGATGAGACCATTTTTACCCGAATGCCAAAGGAGGGTAATGTGTTTATCAGTCTATGTATGCATGTATATTTGTTCCTATTTGCCGTTCTAGAAACCAAACGCGTTGGCCGATTTTGATGATTCTTACGTCAATCGATTCGTCTTAACCTTGCGAGTGTCACTGGCTGAAAATATAAAAATGGCGGATTTTAGGCGCCATATTGTGCCAATTTTTATTTTGCTTCTAAATCCATCGTGGGGGTATCATAATAAATGGTTTTTATTTTAAAAATATATGATATTTATGCAAACTATCAAGATATAAATAAAAAAACAAAATACCCGACTGCGTAAGAAGCGAGCTAAAAAGACGTACACAAGCAGAAAATCATGCTGTGCAGTCGGAGGGTACATCTGGTTTTGGTCAGCCAGCTCGCGAATATACATGTATCCCCCGACTGCACAGCATGATTTCTTGTTTACGTCTTTTTAGTTCGCCTATTAAGCAGTCGGGTTTTTTGATTTACTTTTTTGGGTGACGTTTAGACGGAATATGGAAACCCAAAAGAAATATTCGCCAGCGTTACAGCTTATTTTTGCTTAGCAATCCTCAATCCTATTGACAATTAAATTGTTCTTATTTTCAAAAAAATACTGCCCTCCTTAATAACTTGTTTCTTAATGGACTAAAATATGTTTTTTTTTAAATGGCTATAACAAATAAACTTATTGTGTAAATCTGCCAAACAATGCATTACCCCGACTGTACATCCCGTTTTTGTTCCAGACATAAAAACAGAGAACCGTCCAATGATTCAGATAACGACATCTAATCCTAAGAACGTATCAGTTGATATTAAGTTGAGAAGGGTCACCGACTTCTATGTTGACGTTAATAAGGTAAGGGAAAAGTAACTTTATTGCTTATGTATAGAGTATAGTTAGCGCTGCATCTTTTTTTGTTCGCATAACCTTTTTAACAGTACCTGTAATTCTGAAATCAACTGAATCAATAGAGCTTGGATTCAGCTGTAACTTACATAGTTCTATGACCTTTGCAATAGGATCGCGTTCGGTTCCGTTCCACGGCTATAGATGGTGTTTGCAGCAAAAGGGTTTACTTGCAAGTAAAAGGGTTTACTCGGTTCGTGATTATTTTTTCTTTAAATACAGTGACGATTTGTTTGATAGTACTTTTTGCACGTTTTTACAGATACATTGTACCAAAATTTGTTACAATACAAATTTATAAAATTGCATGCCTGAGAAATTTAAAACCGCGCCATCTATTGGCATCAATTTTAAATGATCCGTTCAAATAATCTTTAAAATGTGAATTAAGGACCCTCCATTCCATAATTTTGTGCTTAGTAGAGTGGATAAAATGTTAATTTTACACACAATTCAATAACAAATCGATGCATATCGCGCCATCTAGTGATATTTATTTGAACCAAATTTTCTTTATTAGCGCTTGGACCCCGTGTTAGCGTTAAGTTCATACTTATTTATTTAAAAATAAATAAAGATGCGTTGCCATATCAGAGACAAAATTAAAATGTGTCATGTGCCTGAATCCACACACACCGGCACCCATACCCTTAATACAACACAGCAACGCTGCTTGGCGGTAAAAATATGTATGGTGTTAGTACTTCTTCTGACGAGCTGCTTTACAGAGAGATCTGCTACAACTTTTCAGTATAACACGCCAACCATTACAATGTAAACCCTATGTCAATGAGTTTAGAGTTGCATATTTCGACTAAAGTTCTTAGGGTTATATCAGACAGAGAGTGGTCACGCGGTCAAGCGTTCAAGAGGTCAATTTTGCGTTCGAGCGGTCAGCTACCAACAAACCCCGTTGTTGAACGGTCTACGCGGTACGCTATTGTCACCATGCCTTTTGACAATAGTTTTTCAACGGAAGACGAATGATTGAATTTATTGATTACTAGCTGCCCCACGCGGCTTCGCTCCCGTCAATTGGCTACCTACCTACCCATTTACCCTACCTACACTAGAAACATGATTGTTGCGTAACTTTACCGCTTACGCAGCGCACGCAATGGAAGCTCTCAAAATGTTTTTTTTCCGTTTTTGCAACATTTTTCATTTATGCTCCGCTCCTATTGGTCGTAGCGTGATGTTATATAGCCTATAACCTTCCTCCGTAAATGGACTATACAACACAAAAAGATTTTTTCAAATCCAACCTGAGATTAGCGCGTTCAAACAAACAAACAAACAAACTCTTCAGCTTTATAATATTAGTATAGATAATATATTTTCTTAACAAATTGAATTTGGAATTTTCTCAACAAATGGCAATACTACAAATATATGTTCCACAAATAACTATTTTATGATTTAGGTACCATTTTCGATCCTCATTTCTCTGGCATTTTCCTACCGTGCCACTGCTACTTTACCTCGGGTTTTATAATCGTTATCCTTCGCATCGTAAAAAAATCCCTGTCACTTACTTACATAGTTAGCTTTTCAGTCTCCATCTTCCTTCCAATTTGGTCACCGAAACAGCAGTGAACGCGCGAACGCGGGCGTTCAGGTTGACCGGCGCGGTCAGAACGCCTCTTGTGTATATCTATGTTACGTCATACAACATAACGAACGCAAAACTAACCTCTCGAACGTTTTAACGCGTGTCCACTTTCTTTCCCTTATGTCCCGACTAAAGTTCTTTCTTGTAAAGAGCACCAGTCCATCATTGCAATCAAAGCCGTATACCATTGAGGTTAACGTCGTACAACTATACTACTCGTACAAAGCCCTAGCTTTTAAGAAGCGCTGCGGTAATCATTGCAATTTAAATCTTATGCAAATTACTTTAAAGTCGCACGTCTCAACTAAATCTCTTGCTTTTCAGGAGCTCGCGTCAATTATTGCTCTTTAAACCTTATGCCAATGGCTTTAAAGTCACAAATATCTCATAAAATTCTCGCTTTTCAGGAGATACCGTTAAAAGTGACACCAAGCTCTCCAAAGTACTTCTTCTTCTCCTTTGACCAACATCCTTGGAACATCTCCAGAACTGGTCCTATTGAAATGAGGGCTCGGTAAGTACCTATCTGGATACAAAATGGGTAAAATTATATATGTTTCTGGAATCACACTATAATTCCTAATAACACTAATAATAAGGCGAAAGTTTGTGAGTATGTTTGTTATTTCTTCACGCACAAACGGTTCAACAGATCTGGATGACATTTGGCACAGAGATAGATTATAGCTAGGAATAGCACATAGGATACTTTTTATCTTGGGAATATGTACCCACGGGATAATTTTCGATTATCACGCGGGCGAAGCCGCTGTCAGAATTTTTATGTTTACGAAACACAAACTTTTTTAGTACATGACAAAGTTGAAATTCCAATGCAACCAAAATGTATTTAGTTCTTTTTGATAAATGTCCATTCGAAATCAACCATGAATACATGACTCCTAATACTTTGCATTTTGATTAATGTAAAGTTGATTTATGTAAATTCTGGCCTGTATTATTATTAAATTGGCTTTTTGTGTGGGTAAGGTAGTGCCAAAGCCAGTGGCGGCGTAAGATAGGGGGCTGGGGGGCGGTCCGCCCCGGGCACCAGGCAGCAAGGGGTGACAACGCGGTCGGAGCAGTTAGATTCTGGCACTACGTGCGTTGCTCATGCGGTTAGTATGAGGGACAGGACGACGGATCATATGGGCGTCGGGAGGGAGTGCAAGAAGGTGCAATTGCACCCCGTATATTTTATTGAATACAATAAAATTATTTTTATTTATTTTCAATAAAATTATACTATCTATATCTCTATCTATCTCTACTATTATCGAGCTCGCTACGTTCGCTCTCTCTGTTTTATGCTTAGGTAAGTTGACTTCTATGTCATATGTTGGTATGAATCAAAGAGAATATAACCACTAGAGAGCTTATAGGCCGATTTCTTCGAAGCACACGACTCACTACCGCGGGCCGGGAGACGAGGAAGAACGCGCGGCTGCAATTGGTCAGTCCAAAGTAAGTTGCGTAGGTTTGGCTATCGTTAGGGTTGATCAACTCGATTAAGGGAAAATTGTCGATATCGATAAAATGGATTTTAACATTATTAAAAATACTCAATTAAAATCATATAAATATTATTTAATAAAAATCAATCAATTACAAATATAAATATGTGTGTCGGGGACATATAGAAACAAAAAGTATTTTTCCAAATCGGTCAAGCCGTCTACGAGTAATCCGGGAACATAATACATAAGAAAATTCGACGAACTGAGAACACCCTCCTTTTTTTAAGTCGGTTAAAAGTAGATAGATATTTTTTCATACATTTTTTATTAAGTTTAATTTTATTATTATCGATATCGACTTCAGATATTAAAAGTAACAGCACAGATATTTACGATAAAAATACAAAGGGAGAGAAAGGGATAGAAGCATTAGAATTGTCTAGTGAAAGAGCGAGACTTTTCCAAAAGACATCAACGCGGGACTCAAAATTGTGCTCGTTTACCCCATCCACCATTTTAACTAGATCCCTGCGGTGTCTCATAATCTGATTAAATTAAAAATAATTTTCGTACTGTTTACTTACCGATGAAAAGTTATACCATCCTTTTTGTAACTCTTGGCATGTTTCCCATACCCCTTTACGGCGCATGAGGGCATTTTTATGTGTTATAATTGCAATAAAAAGATAAAACAATTTGTATTTATTTAGCGTGCATACAGGTCTAATAACTGGACACAACTAAAATGGTTACTAGTACCGAAGCCTTTACATAGGCGACAAAATACTAATAGTTTTCGAGCGTCGGGGCACTGTATGCGCCGTCAAGTGGTTATATCGTCGTTGGTATGAATGGTAAAAGAAAATCTTACCAATCAGAAGCTAGGTTTTTATGTTTTCAAGCTCGCGTCTCTCGCTCTTGCAACAGTTTTTAATGTCACGTTTAGTTGTTTTATTTTGAGGGTGCTTAATAGAAAAACGCCTCGGGTGCCAAGCCATGCTACGCCGCCACTGTCCAGGGCTGTATTATATAGTACTCCAATTTTCGGTGAACTAGTGGTTGCACGTGCGCTGAGAATGATGAGGTTCTGGATTCATTCTCCTAGTCGACCAGTGTTACAGGATTGTTCATTCAGAATTTTGCCAGTACCAAACGGAATAGAACTGATATATGATCCCGTTTGTTTGCGGAAGTAGACTCCCTTTACCCATTACTAGGGAAACATAACTGGCGTAATGTGGGCTAAACAGCTATCAATGTGTAAACTTTCACGAAATCTTATCGTGATGTGTTATTTTCTATAGTATTATTTTGCTGCAGGTTTAATTACACGGTACCAAAGAGTGTGATCCTAATGATTGATTCAGATGACAACGTGTGTGCTACGGTATCTATACAGAACAACTCGGTATGTAAAGCAATTGTTTTATTACAAGGTTTAATTTTACTATTTTTTTTAGTTAGTATGAATGAGTCAAATCTTGCTACTGAATTTTTAAAACAGTTATTTCCAATCGGTTAAGCTGAATTTTTGCAGACTCCTTTGGTTTCGATGGCAACATTGGTTCAGCCTTTTTCCAGTTTTGTACTTAGCAACACATGTTTAGGGTTCCGTACCAGAAGGGTCCAAACGGAGCCCTATAGCTGTCCGTCACATTTTTATTCCGAAGAATTTTTAACTTACTCTACCTACGAACTTGAAATTTACTGATAATATTTATTATTAGGTATATTTTACTAACAAATACCAATATATTGACAATTTGATACGGGACCTTAAAGATGCGAAGTCCTGCACGCACTTGTCTGGTTTTTAGAGTTCCGTACCCGAACGGCCCTTTTGCTGTCACACAGGTTTTACAGCCAAACGGTTGGAGCAGATACAGTCTTCAAATTTTGACAGTATAAGCACCTTGTTGACCCAAAGCCATACAAATTGTCAAAAATATTTTTTTTTATATTTTGCATTCAGGTATAGAGGGGCATTAAAAAAAAATCTTGACCTGCCACATCGAGAGGGTATCGTTGTTTAGAGCTCGTTGAGAAGATAAATACTGTATTTTCTGGTTTTAAAAAATATTGGATAAGAAAGGAGTGAGAAGCCACAAAAGTCAGCTTTTTTTAGGAAATTTTGGTTCAAAGATTTTTTTTTACTTGACCTATGTACTTCAAATTCGGTGATAATGTTTATTATTACGTATATTTTACTAACAATTACCAATATATTGATATATCTGATTTTTCTTTGATATTACCTCATTTTTTCTATTACAACCAAATTGATTTTGCGTTTTGGAATGGAACCCCCCTAAATGTGCGAAGTCCCACACGCACTTGACTGGTTTTTTTTTTATTATTGTTATTTATCTATCGCGTTTAACCACCATCTCACCTGATATTAAGCGATGATGTGCTCGACGGTGAAGCACGCTTGTCTAGAAGTAAAGTATTCACTCATGAATTAAAGACCCCAGGATTGTAGTAATTTATATAGATTTTGTGTTCACAAAAATAGTTTTAGTTACTTCTAGGCTCATTTTAATGCAATTAGTTTGTTTCAGTGCCCAGTATTTGACAGTGAAAAGGAAGTCTTTTACAAAGGTTACCATTTGACCATGATGAGCAAAGGGGGCATCACATTGACGGTGAGACATTTTTATTATTATTTACCTTATGGCCGCGTTTTTTTTTACGGGGAAACCTTCAAAAAGCGCCTGGACCTTTGGGGAAAAGACTAGGGTTTGTGAGATTTTCACCTCACTAAAACCTCCCCGGTGATCACCATCAGCATACAGAGAAGGCCCTGTTACCAAAAGACCACCCCGGAACCCCCTCTTTTCAACGCCTGTTCACATCCCTGGCGAGATTGCGAGGCGTCTCCCCTGAGCCTCGCTGTGCACGGCAGCACGTGACCACTGTGCCACCGTCTTAACTAGTCACATGCTGGTCGGACAGAGTCCCCAATCTGGCCGCCCGTGACACCGGAGTCCCAGGTTACGGCGTTTTAGGCGTCGAGGCGGTTGCCTCCAGAACGCCCTCTCACGATCCCGCTCAGCGGCCACCTTCTGAACCATCACGGTCTCACAGAAGGAGGCCATTTCCCTACTGCTGCCAAAGCCCTCACTACTGCTGGCAGAGACAGGTCTCGCCAGATCCTAGCTCCACAATCCAGTTATTGAGTGAAAGTCGGATAAGCAGTCGCTACATGTAAAATATTGGTACTCACCTGAATCCTGTATTGTTAGACTGGATGTCGCGCGTCGGTCCTAACATAGTTAAATAACTAAAGCCATAATAAGCTTTTAACAATGCTGTGAAAATCATGCTGTGCAGTCGGAGGATACATATGCGCGAGCTGGCTGGCCAAAACCAGATGTATCCTCTGACTGCACAGCATGATTTTCATCTTGTTTAGGTCTTTTTAGTTCGCTTTTTAAGCAGTCGGGTTTTTTATTATCTTTAAATACATTTTTTATTTACAACTTTTTAGTTATTTTTTTTTGAATTAGGTACATCTATACATATAAATAAAATTGGAGTGTCTGTTTGTAATATTGAAATAACCGTTTTTTACTACATGTATATTAATATATATATATATACGGTACATACACCAAAATATTTTTTTTTTCAATTTTTGTCTGTCTGTCTGTTTGTTCCGGCTAATCTCTGAAATGGCTGGACCAATTTTGTCGGGACTTTTATTGGCAGGTAGCTGATGTAATAAGGAGTAACTTAGGCTACGTTTATTTTAGAAATTTGTTAGGCGGAACGAAGTTCGCCGGGTCAGCTAGTTTAAACATATAAGTGTTATATATTTTTGTAATCACCTCTTAAAACCCTTTATTTTGATACCTCACACGATGGGTATGGGAGAAAAAAAAATTGAACTCCCACAATATGGCGCCCAAAAGCCGCCATTTTTCTATTTTTCAATTTTAATGTAGCCAGTGACACTCGCATCGATTGACGAAAGAATTATCAAAATTGGCCAACTCGTTTGGTCTCTAGAACGCCACATAGGAACATACAAACATACCTATATACATGCGAAGCCGGGGCTCTTTGCTAGTGTAGGTTTTTTCCTTTCAGGAAATATACCATTGATGTGCTAACCACGAATAACATTTTTTTGTAACGGATTATGTTGTCTCGTCTAGACATATTGCATAACCCGATATTTAATTACCTCTGCCCATTTAGATATTTTTCGATAATGATTCGAGCGCAAAATTATGTCCACAATACATAAGTTCTAATCATGCATTTATTTATTATGTACTTTAATTTGTACACCACTTAAGGGCCTGCATGCGCTTAAGTGTCGTAAAACGGTAACTTTCAAAAGCATACTCCTTAGTAACGGCTAGGTTAAAAGGTTTGAAAAAAAAAAAAAATTGTGTCATGTACGTTATTTTTTAAACATGATTTTTTCGTATAACAAAGAGATTTGCTTTAAAAAAAATAAGCAACTCGATATTTTTCGTAAGTTTTGGATACTCCTCCAAAACGACTTGGATGTTTAAAAATATTTTTACATAGAAAAATTTATGGCTGGAATTTCTTCATAACTGACATAGCATATATAAATCAAATAATATTTTGCAAACAAAACTGTTCAAAAGGAGGTGCAATATTGATATTATGGCATCGAGCGGGCGCACGGGCAGTACTGCGTTTACATTGGGGCGTATATATCGCCTTAAATAATTACAAGATAGCACTTATATCTGTGATTGCCAAAATATTTGAGAAATACATTTATAACGAACTGAATAAATTCATTGAAAAAAAGAACGTTCTATGTGACGAACAGAAAGACAACTATCAATATGGCCATATATGACTTTATATACAATTTATGTTATTCAGAATTTCGACAAACGAATACCTGTATAAACGAAAATAAACTTGAAAAAAACTGAAGTTATACATTTTAGTCAGCGGATTCCTAGAATTAGTCCTAATATACACTACAACAATGAAACAGTTGAAGAAGTAGAAAATACAAAATTTCTGGGACTGGTAATAGATAAAAACCTAAATTGGAAAGCACATACTGAAACTTTATGTAACAAAATTAGTAAGTCCGCATACGCTCTATATTCTCTATCCCCAATAGTATACATCGATGCACTTCTGACTGCTTATTATGGCATAGTAGAATCCCACTTACGTTATTCAACCGAAAGAGAAACAGTTTTTAAAGCCTAGAAAAGATGTCTCCGGGCGATGTTTAAGCTTAAATCCACTGATAGTTGCATGCCATACTTACAGACTAGGTAGTGTTAGTATTATGTGCTGTTTGCACATAATATTAACACTACCTAGTCTGTACATAATGGAAGTAGCTGTGTTTGTGAAATCGAACCCAAATCGTTTTGAGCGTCTGGCTGACGTAATTCCACGTAATAGACGCGACAATAGCCTACTATGTTCCCATCCCGCCAAAACAGCACTAATGCGAAAGAGTGTCTATTGCATGGCTTCTGTCATATATAATAAATTACCCAAACAATGGAAAGAATTGCCGCTTTCATTATTCAAAAATAGGCTCCGAAGCTTTTTAGCGCATAAAGCATACTTCACTGTCAGCGAATTCCTCACTGAGAAAGAATTTTGAACAAGTATTGTACATAATAATGAATTGTGTCTATAATATAAATTGTTATATTCGATTAATTTGACATTCTAATTAGATTTATTGACATTATAGTTCTTGGGACATAAACTGGATTTATTCGACATTCTAATAATGTTTGTGACATAATGATTAATTTGACATACTAATTGATTATTTTGACATTCTTATGATAATTGTTTGTGACATATCTGATAAGTTTGACATTCTATTTTTTTTTTTTTTTTTTGTGGTATATTTGATGATATAATCATTTGCAACTTAAATTTGTTGGATTAATATGACATTACATCTGTTGGTAACATATTTTAAATCAATATACAATCTGCTACAATACTTTAATAATTAATCTTTAAGTGATAATTTTACTTAAATTATGTTCCACCAATTCCTGTAGTTATGTACCCAATCTTCTACACAATGTTAATTGTTTGCGAATAAATAAATAATATGAAATGTATAATTCTAATCTATATAAATTGTGTTGCGGGTGACCTAGATATAATAAGTTGCGATTTAAAACTATTCGGTGTGTCTGTTAATTGCCTTTATTTATATTTTTAGCGTCAAATTATAACTTTTGCATGCCTCTTGGTAAAATATGGCCGAACCTACTACTTAAGTATCTGTATATCACCATGTACTGTACCCAAATTTGTAAAATAAAGAATTACTTACTTACTTACTTACATTATTAAACCCCCTGGCCATTAATTGTTTAAAAATTATGACATATCATTCAACTGAAAAGTTATACAAATATTTCAGACTTAGGCTTAGACTTTTACGTTTAGTCGCAGCCCTGAATTTGAGCTCGGTTGATGACATAAGGCTCGCCCCTAATTACATGGGACTTAAACATAACCGGTGAAATGTGTGTGTACTAAAGATGCACCTCTGCTAACCCTTCGGCGAATACTGGCGTGATGTTATGATAATGATGAACTACATGATTTCTTTCACCATTTTTTTGTCCCCTCTTTTTATGAATTTGTTAACATGTAATATTATGTATGTATTTATATAAGTATATATGTATGTAAGTATATGTGTATATATGTTTGTAGATAATATTTATTATAACAATAATGGTTTGTATATATTTGTTTTAATGTAATAGCAGTACACCACAGACTACGCCCTTTTTCATTCTTAAGTACTTTCAGTCAGCGATAAGACCCGGCCTCGTACCCGTATAATTATTATTTTTCTTATAAAAGAGATGTGTAACTTTTATGATGTACAATAAAGTATATTCTATTATATATATAGAACCCGGGTTCT
The DNA here is from genome assembly GCA_947562075.1 of Orthosia gracilis. Lineage (NCBI taxonomy): Eukaryota > Metazoa > Arthropoda > Insecta > Lepidoptera > Noctuidae > Orthosia > Orthosia gracilis. The sequence goes on from OX387267.1 coordinate 11,462,727, forward strand.
TGATGACAATAGTGTTTTTTTGTTCTAGCAAACGATGTTCCCGAACGGTTTCTACATAGTATTCATAGTGAACGAGAATGATGACGGATGTACTGGCTCCAGCGAACTTATTCACCGACCGCTGTGGAATGAAAATAGAAAAAAGAGTTTCAGGTTAGTGATTGTACAAAAGTGTCCGAAATTTGTTTTTTAGAAAAACGTTGCCCCACACTAGGAATTTCTTCCTGTATCGTGGGTGAGTTTACAAACATAAACTCACATACACAACACCCAGAGCCGGAACAACTATCTGTAGGTCATACAAATATTTGTTCCGTGCGGGAATCGAACCCGCGACACGCAGCGCAGCAGTCAATTGCTCAACCACTGCGCCAACCGTGCGCCCAACGCGTTTTATAACCGACTTCCCAAAAAGGAGGAGGTTCTCAATTCGGATGTTTATATATATATCTTATCCTTTAAACGAGCAATTCTTGCATATATATAATCTGAATCACGGAAACGGCTCCAGCGATTTTCATGAAATTTAGTATGCGGAGGGTTTCGGGGGCGATAAATCGATCTAGGCCAAGTACTTTTTTATGTATGTTCGTGCATAACCCCTTCATATATACATTTTCAAAATTTCCGGAATGGTCCCATTTAATTTGGTAAAGATCTGTTGAAGAACTTCGGAGATATACATCAGAATTCTTCAATAAATGATGGCAAATCTCTCGGGATTGCTCCAATCGCATGTCTGTTTATTGTTTACACCATTTAATAACATACCATCAAGCCAGTGTGCTCTACGTACGTATGCTAAACGGGTATGCAGATGTGTACAGTTCACCCTTATTTAAAAATAACAAAAAGCCCGACTGCTTAAAAAGCGAAATAAAAAGACGTAAACAAGACGAAAATCATGCTGTGCAGTCAGAGGATACATCTGGCTTTGGTCAACCAGCTCGCGCATATACACCGCCAAATTTCGGCAGGCTATCGAACACATCTTCCGACGGCAAATCTATACTTATATGTCTATACTAATATTATAATGCTGAAGAGTTTGTTTGTTTGAACACGCTAATCTCAGGAACTACTGGTTAGAATTGGACAATTATTTTTGTATTGGATACTCCATTTATCGAGGAAGGTTATAGGCTGTCTAACATCACGCTATGACCAATAGGTGCGGAGCATAAATGAAAAATGTTGCAAAAGCGGGCAAAAATATTCCTTTTTTGAGAGATTCCGTTGCGTGCGCTGCGTAAGCGGTTAAAGTTACGCAACATAAATGTATGTAGGGTAGGTAGGGTAAATGGGTAGGTAGGTAGCCAGTTGACGGGAGCGAAGCCGCGCGGGACAGCTAGTTATTTATAAAACGCGCGGGACACACTTTAATAATATTTATCCTAGCCCGTGGCACATCTAATAAAGTGGGGCGGCAAGATGTGTGACTGATTCAAGATGGGGATGACTGAGTGAAGGTGGGGATGATTGAGTACAGGTGGGGGTGAATGAGTGCAGGTGGGGTGAATGAGTGAAAATGCGGTGACTGAGTGATGTTGAGCTTTACTGAGTGACGGTGGGGATGACTGAGTGAAGGTTGGGGTGACTGAATGTAGATGGGGTGTCTGAGTGAAGGTAGGAATGACTGAGTGAAGGTGGGGGTGACAGAGTGCAGTTGGGGATGAGAAGAGGAGACCCGACTGCTGTTGTATATTTTGATAGTCGCGCGGATAACTTTGCTTCCGCGATGCAGGATTTGTGAGACGTAGTTCGGTGTAGATGGCGCTGCAAACACTAATAGACTTTTGGCTAGATTAGGACATAGGATACTTTTTATCTTTGCAGTACATTCCTGTAGAATATTTTTGGACTTTGGCATAGAACAAGCCGCTTATAAAAGCTAGTTACTTAAAAAGGAATTTGTTCGTTTGTCTTTTGTTTGCTTGTTCTGTAGTTTCTACTTACCTACATTGGAAAAAGGTGTGTGTTTATGTATGTAATTAGCTTCTGCCAGCGGCTTCGCCCGCGTGAATGTCCAAAATTATCCCGAGGGAACTACTTCCCGCGATGAAAGGTATCCTATATGCTATTCCTCACTATATCTATCTCTGTGCCAAATTTCATCCAGCTCCGTTCAGCCGTTCTGGCGTGAAGAAGTTACAAACACACTCACAAACTTTCGCCTTAAAATATTAATGTGATTTGTTACCAGGTTCCGCGTGATAGCGACGATCTCGTACCGCGAATACGTGGTTGGCGCGTTGGTGACTCTTGCATTGGTTTGCGTCGTGGCTTTGCTTGTCGTGATATCTGTGGCCGCCTGTAGCTGTCAGTGGACTGGTAAGTGTAACAGTTATACATGGGATCATTGTTATCATCGAACGAAAAACACAGTACAGCTATTTTCTTAATGTCCCTCGGCAAAATTCGTGTTTCTTCAGTCGTTGGATTTCACATAGACCTACCCCAGGCATCGCTACATTGACCGATTCCGTGCGACAATAATTAATTATATCATTATTTTGTCCTTTATGTAATTACTATTCTTATTATCTACATTTTTAACTATTTTTATGAAATAAATTAAAATAGAAACATTTAAAAATATGAAAATAGAGGTCAACCGGCTTCGGGTCCAAGCTATTGGCGGTCAAGGCTCCAGAGAGAGGAAGCTCCGAACAATACGAGCCGTGTCCAGAAGTACTGCTTTCTGAATCAAGCCCTTGATCTTATTATTATTTGAAATTTTAATTTACCAATTTTAAAAAGGTTTATTTGTAGGGTTCTGTATCCATAGGGTACCAATGGGTATGGGGTGGCTACAAAACCCTGATTTTTGGTACAGAACCCTGATTGTTCTACGCCATCTGTCTGTCAGTCACTGGGCTGTATCTTTTATTCATTTGAAATCAATTTTTTTTTAATCAAAATGATATAAAAAAATGTACTTAGTAATATTTATTAGTGTCTTTCATAAAATAAAATAAAACCGAATTGAAAACAAAGAAGACGGTTATGCAGTTGACGTTCTTTGTCTGTGTTTTGACGCTAACTATATGTTTTCACTCCACAGAAACAGTAACTATAGTAGAATCGGAGCCAATAGTTCACGCATCCACTTCTGGAGAGGGCAGTTCCGGAGAGGCTTGTACTTCAGAAGCTGCCCGAATACTGGATGAAACTGACGATGAAAAAGAGGAAGATAAAGGTATGTACTTACTTTACCTTACTTCAATGAGAAGAAGTCAAGAGTGAATAGATTACTTCTAGGCAAGCGAGCTTCAACGTCGACCACATCATCGCTTACTAGGTGAGATACTTAATTGTCACAAAAAGACATACAATATAAATATATGCTTATGCTAAACCCTTGACTGTAGTATTAGTAGAACTTAAAGTAAGTTAGTAAAGACGAGACATAAATAAAATAATAATACCATTTACTACCTACATTTTGAATAAAACAGAAAAGAAATAGGGTGAAAAAGATGCCAGGCAGATGCATGTCGTGATTGTGGCAAAAAGGCTTCCACTCAGCATAATGCTGTGCCGTGGGGGATCCATAGAACGGCGCTGATTTTCAGTGTTCGCCTAGGACGTTACGTACGGAAACCAAATTTGTTGTGTATGTAAAAATAGATGCAAAGAACATAAAATAAATAAAGTAAGATAAAAATTAAACCACCCAAAATTATGATGTGACCAACACCAAAAGCACAAGTACCTTAAATTCTAATCGAAAACATAAAACTAATACCCGCAAAACACATGCATGCGTGCCGAAGCTTCGTACGTTTTGACACTAAAAAGTGATTGCGATAAAAGCTGTGGTCATATTAGCGTCTTCGATATTTTGCATGAATTATCGTGCAATAATCCAAAATGGCCGAAATCATTTTCAAACGTTTAACTATGGAGGACGACTTTTTTTACAAGCTTTTAATTAACTTGCAATGTATGTATGTTTGCATGTATGTATGTATGTGTTCGGCTCAAATCTTGCAACTGAATTTTAAAGCAGTTATCCTCCACCGATTAAGATGAAAATTTGCATACACGTTTAGTTTGGATGACAATGCATGGTTAGCTAAGTAACGTCATTCTAAATCCAATATGGCGGACGGCTCAAGATGGCGGACTAGTTATTTTTTGTGCACTGCCATGATGTGGGTAACAAATGAAAGGGTTTGCTGAGAAGAATACGATAAAAGCTTGTTTTAAAAAAAGATTTTAAATGAATAATATTATTCTTTCTAACTTTTTATTGACCTCGGTTTCCGAAACAACACGCCACTGGTAACTTAATAATTGCAGTCGTCATAATCTGCTTAGTAATACCAATTATGTTGAGGTAGTTTAAGTCCAGCCGAATGCTGCTAAATACCAATGTTTTTCATGGAGCAACTGTCGTATCTGATCTCCTTCTTCTCCTTCGTTTCGACTTTATATTTAATCGAACTGTTTGGCCCCAGTAGGAGGCTACGTATATTGCAGCGTCAGAAGCGTTGTACAGGTCATTTAGGGAGCGAGTGAATGGACTGCTGGTACACTCCAGCAATAAGCTTCAAATAGTGGTGATAGACCGACCAGAACATCCCGCAATGATTCGTGATGTAGCAGTTCTACGAGAACCTCGTGAAGACTGGGAGAGATAAGAAAACTAAGTATCTTGATCTGGCTCGCGAGGTTGTCGATATGGGGGATGTGAATACAGCAGTCATTGTGCCGATAGTCGTGACGGCCAATGGCATAATAGCCAAGAACCTCGACGAACATCTGAGGAGGCTCTCGTTGGGCACTTAGATCCGTACTACTGGACAATGCGCGTATCGTTCGGAGGTTCCAAGTGGACCTCGTTCCCGACACCGGTGGTCTACTGATCTTTACAACACTGTATACTCAATTGCATATAATCACACCCTTCAAACCGGAACACAGGAAAACTGCTTGGTGATAAATAAACGGTAGTACTTCTTAACGAGACTTTTCACGAACATCTCGTTATGAAGCTTCACCATCATCATAATTTCAGCCGAAAGTCGTCCCCTGCTGGATATAGGCGTCCCACAAGCGTCGCCACGTCGTGTCCTGTGCTTCCCGCGTCCAGAATCCCGCGACCACCCCGAGGTCGCGGACACAGTTTGCGGGGGTTCTATCGCTGCGTTTTCCGGTACGCGGTCGGATCCAGAACCATTTGACCTTATCCATCTTATTGCAAAACGAATCCTAATTTGACTTCAAGCTCAAACCTTCTGATGGTATTTTAAACTTTATTCCGACTATGCTAAAGTCCTTTGCACAAAATTGACAACTCAGTTCTTAAGTTTTTAATCGGATTCTTGGCTCTTTAACAGTCGTTACGGGTAGTCAACAGAAGACCGTGAGTCTGACTGCCAGTTATACCATCGTATTATCACAGATAATATAATACTAGCATACAGATGATCTGATGATGAGATACTCATCCCATACAAAGAAACCGTGCCGACGTAACTAGCGTTTATCGTCTTATTAAAATGATTGTTTTTTGTACATCGATCGCGTTCGGTTCCGTTACACGGCTATAGATAGATGGTTAAAAGTTCAAAGGAAAGTTCTCCTGGAATATCTTTCTCAGTCGAACGTTCCAGAAAGTTCTCGATGTGTCTAGAAAAGTCTGGCATATTCCAACGAAACGTTTTCGGAGCTATATAAATGCCGGACGGGTTCGTCATGCGACGGTTTCAAATTGAAAGCGATACGGAGCGATCAAGAGCGAAATAGTGCGGAGTAATAAAATTGTTTTGAAGTGTTTAAGTAATAAAGTGCTATTATTTAAAGTGTGCTGTTTGAATAAATTTTCCCGTTACAAGCAAGGGTTCAGCTCGTGACAATACAATAACCTTCAGGAAGGTTTGTTCTTGAACTAAAGTCAGAAATCGTGTTGTAATGAGATGATGAGGTCATGTGAAGTTTCTATGAAAACTTAAGTTTCATGTCTTTTCAGAGGACCAATGGACTCGATCTAATCCGCTGACAGTTCAGAGGTTGACAAGGGCTCCGCCTGAAACGTTTGCAAGGAGGTCTAACAGGTAACTTACAGATTATTTACGGTAAAATCTAATTTACATGTCATTATTTTCCTATATAATGTTATAGAAGTTCTCTCTCAAACTTCTACACTCAACATAACTCATATACTTACACAGGGTGAATCACAAAGGTTTGACCATTAAATTTACAACTTTCTCCAAGGAAATTATAGTCAATTCACAAAAAAAAAAAATGGATTTGCCAAACATAGTTTTCATCAGCTGACCAAAATTTATATGGCAGATAATTCATTCAAAAAGAACAAGTTCTTATAATATGATAACACCTTTCAGTTAGATCCTGTATATTCACTCCTGGAGGTCTACTCCCTAAGCTCGAAGCCTGTAGTTTCGGCCTTCGTTACGGGAATTACCTACTCCGTATCACATTCGGACGCATGATTAGTTCGGGGCCCGAACTACTAATAAATGACAACACAATTTAGCAGTTGTACCTACTCCCGATGTGTTTTTATCCGTCCGAAAAATGTAATCGTTACGGAGTAGGGTTCACTCTGAAGTTTCGGAGTACTTTCGGACGGGCCCGTAACTTCGTTAACGGAATTTGGGGGTAGACCCCCTGGTACCTCACGACATATTTCACTTTCCCTCAAATAGGAATAGTCGCTATCACAAAGATTACGTAAGTGATCAGCAGTTTTATTTGTGGGTCATTTAAGAAATGTTGCTTAGAATAATTGTACTTAACAGGTACTTCTGGGGTGCGCTGACAGTAGCAATTGTGTATGCATTGCCGGTCGTGCAGCTACTCTTCACGTATCAACGGGTGAGTTAAATACATTCTCTTCTTCCATACTGTTTTGTCTCCTGTCCGCTATCACTGACTCCCTTTCCTTTCATATCACTCTTCACACAATCCATTCATCTTTTCTTTGGTCGTCCCCTCTCTCTCCATCCATCCACATTTATATTCATAACTCTTTAAATAACATGCGTTTCATCCCTCCTCATCACATGACCATACCAGGGTTTCCTTTCAACTTTTCTGTCACTGGCGCTAATATACTCATTTGTCACTTCATCCATTCTCGTCACTCCGCACATCCATCTCAACATTCTCATATCTGCTAGGGATCCAATGTCTTTTCATCCATCTTCTTCACAGCCCAACATTTTGATCCATACATTACAACAACTCTGAATCACGGACTTGTAGATTTTGCTCTTTAACTTGAGGGGCATCCGTGGATCGCAAGTAGTTACAGTGACCTAACGCCATAGCCATTTCATCCATCCCGAGTTGATAAATTAAATCAACTGTTCAATACAATTTTGTCGATACTGTAGAGGCTTACCACATAGAACGAGCAACCTGTTCGGTTACCTGACACCTAAAGCTGGCGACTTATATTTATTTTAAGTTTGGAAGAAAATCGAATACAGAATATTTGAAATATATCGAACGCGTGTAGTTTTTTGTTTAGCGGGGACTTCTGTAAAAGCCGCCTGAGGGCAGGCACGTTGTTGATTCAATAATAGTTAAAAGTAATTTCTGCTTATTATTTGAGCTCCCTGAGCTACCCCCTCACAATACACAATATGTATGAAGCAGTTGATGATTATTTCACCAATTAAAATTTGGTCATAGTAAAAGTAGTTAGATCAGGTATTGCGTTGTTTCTGTTATAATTTGTTTTTGGTATCCAAAAGCAAGCGTACTTAGGCCGTATAACTTGACGGGAGACAAAAAAGGACGTCGTCGGTGTTTATACTTCATTATAAAAGCTTGTAAAAGATAGCTTGGTCTCTGCGACATGTGTCAAACTGACATATACGTTATTGTTGGCCTTTCAAGCGCTATTGTAACTGTATTGATGCTGACAGCTGCCGCAGAGGTCAAGCTATCTTGTATGAAGTGTAACATCAAAACTCCAGTATTACTGTTTTTCTTACAAACAGTTTGCCTCTCAGGCATGGTCGAGTATATATCGAAACGGTGCAAATAACACTTCTCGTTACCGAAATTGTATGACGAGAAGTATGATTCAAAGCGTTTTGCTGGGTCTTATCGTACGCCTCATCCCATACAAAGAAACCGTGCAGATCTAATTAGCGTTTTTCGTCTCATTAAGATGATTATTTTTATAAGTACTTCGATCGCGTTCGGTTTCATTCCATGGCTATAGATGGTGCTAGCAGCGACTTGCAAGTAAAAGGTTAAAGTAATTTTTTTCTTTAAATATAGTGACGATTTGTTTTATAGTATTTTTTTTGAAGTTTTTACAGTTTCATTGTACCAAAATATATTACAATACAAATTTAAAAAATCGAGGGGCATGCCTTAGAAATTTAAAAATGCGCCATCTATTGGGTTCAATTTTTAATGATCCGTTCAAATAATCTTTGAAATGTGAATTAAGAACCCAATATTCCATAATTTTGTGCTTAAGAGAGTTGATTAAACAAGAACATACAATTTTTATGATCAATTCTAGGAAATGTTAATTTTACACACAGTTCAATAACGAATCGATGCATATCGCGCCATCTAGTGACATTTATTTGAACCAAATTTTCTTTGTTAGCGCTGAAACCCCGTGGCTATATTAACTGTTTAATTATATCACAGAGCTTTTTCTTAATTATGTTTTCAACTTATCGTTGCTTCTCCTCAGATGGTCTTCCAAACCGGCGACCAGGACTTATGCTACTACAACTTCCTATGCGCACACCCCCTGGGGTTCCTGTCAGACTTCAACCACGTGTACTCTAACGTGGGTTACATCGTGCTAGGGCTCGTGTTCATCGCGCAAGTGCGGCGAAGGCAGATCAAGAACAGGGGGAGGCCACAGGTGAGAGAATGAAGGGTTTTGATAGCTCTTAGAGTTTTAGATAAAAACTCAAACAGGTATGAGTGGCCAAGATGACGCTCTTCTCTCCAAATATTGATTATTTATTATATACTTTATTGTACACCACTTAAATAATGACAGGACAAAACATTTATAAAGATAAGTGTACAATGGGCGGTCTTATCGCACAGGGCAATCTCTTACAGACCACCTTTGGATGGACTGAACGAGAGAAGATAGGCTTAGGCCTTATTTTTTATTTAACCATTTATGCATACACATTATATACGGACAAAAAGAAGAAACAGAAAAATAGGTACAGTCAAGAGTCAAAAGTGCAGTCATACTCTCCCAATATTCAAATGGCTAGTTTTTGTAGAAGTTAAGTTATCCACAACTGATTTAATATTTTGTTTAGATATTAAAGTAAAGATTATTCTTACTAACCGCGAAAAGTTGAAATTCTGCTGCCTTTTTTTTTTGTTTACGGGGGGAAACCTTCAAAAGGCGCCTGGTCTTTTGGGGAAAGACCAGGGAGTGTGGGATTTTTACCTCACTAAAACCACCCCGGTGATCACCATCAGCACTTGGAAGGGGCCCCGTTTCCTCTTAAAAGACCACTCCGGAAACCCTCCGTGCAACGCCTGTTAGGGCACGTCCCTGGAGAGAGTGAGAGGCGACTCCGCGTCTCCCCTGAGCCTCGCTGTGCACGGCAGCACGTGATCACTGTGCCACCGTCTTACCTGGAGTAACTTGGTGGGCGGTCAGAGTCCCCAGTCTGAGCGCCCGCGACCCCGGTGTCCCGCCTGTCTATGAAAATTCGGCTGCCTACAAAAAAAATGCCTTTTCTGTTTTGTTAGAGTGTGACTGCACTTTTGACCTTTATAGTACATAGGTGATGCTTATTTCTATAGAAATCTCTTCCAGCATACCTGCGAAAGGAACGATGAAAAAAAAATAGATGTAGACATACGAGGCATGCCTTTTAAGTTTTGTCGTTTGAAGAAAAAAACAACTAGAACCTTATAGTACTTTTTATTGTTTTTCAAAGTATTCACTACGTAGCTTAATGCACTTTTCCATTCGCTCAAACCAGTTATTATAACATTTATTCCACTCTAAAGTGGGGGTGTTCAAAATGGCTGACTTGAAAGCGTCGACTGCTTCTTCACCGGACTGGAACCTTTGACCACGAAGACTTCTCTTAATTTTAGGAAATGTAAAGAAATCGTTAGGGCTTAGGTCAGGACTGTATGGAGGATGGTCAAGAATTTCTACTTTTTCCTGCTTCAAATACTCAATCGTTTGAAGAGCGCTGTGTGAGCTTGCGTTGTCGTGGTGCAGGATGATGCGTCGCTTTGAGTTAGATTTTCGAAGTTCGGCGATGACTTGTGGTAAACAAACTGTGGTATACCACTCTGCGTTAACCGCTCTACGATCTTCAAGTGCAATAGTCGCAACATGGCCGGTTTTTCCAACGAACGTGGCTACCATTTCATTTGAAGTGCTTCGAGAACGAACAACAACAAATACCAATATATTGATAAATCAGATTTTTCTTTGAAATTCCCTCATTTTTAGGTTTCCGTACCCAAAGGGTAAAAAGTAGTAGTAAGTAGTCTGTCCGTCCGTCTGTCACCAGGCTGTATCTCATAAACCGTGATAGCTAGACAGTTGAAATTTTCACAGATGATGTATTTCTGTTGCCGCTATAACAACAAATACTAAAAACAGAATAAAATAAATATTTAATTTATACTATCAGTAAAACACTTTCGTAATGGGTTCGCTTTCTAAGATTATCCTTTAAACAAACAATTTGAAACAATAATATGCAAGTGAGAAATGAGCTAATTAGAGGAAGTTTGAAATTGGCGCCAGTGACAGAAAAGTTGAAAGGAAACCACTTGTCCTGGTATGGTCATGTGATGAGGAGGGATGAAACGTATGTTACTAAAAGAGTTATGAATATAAATGTGGATGAAGAGGGAAGGGACGGCCAAGGAAAAGATGGATGGACTGTGTGAGGAGTGATATGAAAGAAAAGGGAGTCAGTGATACCGTGACGGGGGACAGGACGATGTGGAAGAAGAAAACGTGTTGCGCCGACCACAAATAACATGAAACAAGGACAGGAAGATAATGATGATGAAACAAACAATTTAACCTCTTTATAATAATGGTTTAAGTGTTAAAATTTATACCGCCGTAAATCGGGATGAATAGGATCGCAGGGGTGAATGGGAACAAAACTTTGATCAGTATAACTTTGATAAGTACACTTTATGTTTTCAAACAAAGCATCGTTTATTTTTTTTATAATGATTTAATAATATTGGAGTACCTACTAAAATGCTGCAAAGAATTTTTAAATAACATGAAAATTCCCTTCAAAGTTGTGTTCCCATTCACCCCGTTTTACCCGGTACATATTTTATTCATTTATAATCAGCTTATACCAGTCCTTAAATGAACAACAGGATTCTCAATCGCACGTAACTATCCAAGCCATTTTCTCCTTGACTTACAAACGTTTTTTGTCCTAAGGACATGGGCGTGCCCCAACACTACGGCCTGCTCTACTCCATGGGGCTTGGTCTGGTGATGGAAGGCTTGCTATCAGGCTGCTACCACCTGTGTCCCAACAAGATGAACTTCCAGTTTGGTACGTATTTACTTAAGTCACCGCCAGATTACAAAACAAAAAAAAAATCATAGACCTAGACTACCAAAGAGTAGTCCAGGTATATTCGGGATTTCACCTCGGAATAAGAGATAGTCAGCTATAAACTTGTATAAACCTTTATTTTGACACCCTAAAAACCATACATACCCATAGGAAACGAATTATTTGCAATAAATGTGTAAATAATCGATTTTTTGACCTTTGTCCTTGGAATATCTGTAGTCGCGGAGACAAGTTTGAGGGTACCAAAATAAAGGTTTATACAACTTTATAGCTGACTATATCTCATTCCGAGATACTTGCCCTCATTTGACTAATAATCTTGGACTAAGAGTATTATTATATTTATAGTGGTCAAGTGCGAGCCTATACATTATAAAGAAAACGTAACTTGAAAACATGATTTTTTGTTTATGGAGATATTTTGATAATGTTGGTCTTAAATGAAAGATAAAAAGGCGTAGAACCATTTAAACCGTTTAAATCACGTAAATCGGTCTACGCCTTTATGAGATATTAACTCGTTACTGAATGCCAAGTGAAAAGGTCAAGGACGCCCCCTACTGCGATACGTTTGTTTTGATGGTTTTAGCGACACTGCCTTTACATTTTTTCGTATCGTTTTGAAATATTGCAACACATTGGTAGACGGGCGTTAACGACTTTTATTTTTACCCGACTGCTTAAGGAGGGTTATGTGTTTATCAGTCTATATATGTATGTTTGTTCCTATGTGCCGTTCTAGAGACCAAACGTAAAGAAACCTTACGTCAAACGATTCGTTTTAACCCTGCGAGTGTCACTGGCTGCATTAAAATTGGATAATAGAAAAATGGCGGATTTTGGGCGCCATATTGAGCGCCAAATTTTTTTTTCTTCCAAACCTATCGTGTCCGGTATCAAAATAAAGGGTTTTAAGAGGTGATTTCAAAAATGTATAATACTTATATGTTCAAATGTACCAAATACTAAAAAAAAAATAACAGCATGCTTTTCTTCTTGTTTACGTCTTTTTAGTTCACTTTTTAAGCAGCGTCAGAAATTTAAAAATGCGCCGACTATTGGCATCAATTTTAAATAATCCGTTCAAATAATCTTCGAAATGTGAATTAAGTACCCAATACTCCATAATTTTGTACTAAGGAGAGTTGATTAAACAAGAACATACAATTTTTATGTTCAATTCTAGAAAATTTTAATTTTACACATTCAATAACAGATAGGTGCATATCGCGCCATCTAGTGAGATTTATTTAAACCAAATTTTAAAAAGAAAACAAGTACTATTAAAATAGACACAATTCTCTTTACAGTTATTATTTTTAGCAGACGGGTTTTATGTTTTATAATATTTTTTTTTTACTTAAGTTTTCTATGGATTTTTTATCTTTCTTCTATACTCTATAAACTTCTCCGAATGTAGTATGAATAAAGAAGGGGTCCATAATACAATACCGATATTTAAAGGACCGTATTTTAAAATACCTATGGAAGAAATCCCGAATAATTGTTTGGTCTAAGGTTTTAAATCCCGAAAGTTCATTTGCCCGAAAGTTTAAAATCCCGAAGATCCATATCCCGAAGTTCAAAAAGCCGAAATTTATCCCAAAGCCTAAAATCTCTAAGACAATGACAAAAAAGGAGTTTTCAAGCAGTCGCCGGCCGCTGCCGCGGCACCTTAAACTTTCGGTATTTTGAATTTCGTTGTTTTGAACGTCGGTATTTCAGTCATAGTTATTATGAAATTTCGGGATTTTAATACGTACCCATAAAGAATGTAATATTCTTTGTTTCAGATTCGTCATTCATGTACGTAATAGCAGTAATAGTGATGATCAAGTTGTATCAGAACAGGCACTCCGACATTATTCCGAGTGCGCACACCACGTTCATGATCTTAGCTTTTATCATGACTTTAGGTAAGTTTACCATACGATCCCTTACCATAAAAATCTACAACTTTGGCAGCTGATTAGCAAAATTCACTATAGATAATATGAATTAAGAATTTGCTTTGTGCGTGAGTCCGACTCGCAATTATTTTTTTCTTATAGAGAATTTGAATTAAGAATTTGCTTTGAGCGTGAGTCCGACTCGCAATTAATTGTTTTCTATAGAGAATTTGATTTAAGAATTTGCTTTGTGCTTGAGTCCGACTCACAATTCATTATTTCCTATAGACAATTTGAATTTATTTTGTGCGTGAGTCCGACTCAATTCCTATAGACAATTTGAATTTGCTTTGTGCGTGAGTCCGACTCACAATTCATTATTTCCTATAGACAATTTGAATTTGCTTTGTGCGTGAGTCCGACTCACAATTCATTATTTCCTATAGACAATTTGAATTGGTTTTGTGCGTGAGTCCGACTCACAATTCATTATTTCCTATAGACAATTTGAATTTGCTTTGTGCGTGAGTCCGACTCACAATTCATTATTTCCTATAGACAATTTGAATTTGTTTTGTGCGTGAGTCCGACTCACAATTCATTATTTCCTATAGACAATTTGAATTTGCTTTGTGCGTGAGTCCGACTCACAATTCATTATTTCCTATAGACAATTTGAATTTGTTTTGTGCGTGAGTCCGACTCACAATTCATTATTTGCTATAGACAATTTGAATTTGCTTTGTGCGTGAGTCCGACTCACAATTCATTATTTCCTATAGACAATTTGAATTTGTTTTGTGCGTGAGTCCGACTCGTAATTAATTGTTTTGAAGATAGGATGTTGTTTTTTTTCTAAAAACATTTTTTAAGGTTTGGTTACTTGGCATGTTTTTTTTACTATTCTTTTTCTTCACCAGGTCTATTCGGCATCCTATGGCCCAGCGTGCCGTTTTCGGTCCTATTCACGATATTACACATGCTGACGTGTTTCATACTAACGTTAAAGATATACTATGCTGGCAAATTTAATTTAGGTAAGAATAAAATTATTTTAAGTGTTTTTTATCAAGTTTTTGATTAGTTCAAATACTGATTAGCGGATTCTTGATTTAGATCCTCAAGAATTTTTCGAATCTTCGAATGATGGTAACTTTCGCTGGTGTCCAAGCTGCAAAAACATTCGCCAATTATGTTTCAAGTGTCTTTTTGCCTGAGGTTAAAAACCAATTCTCATGAATATTACTGTCAAATACAAACGTCCTTTTATTTTTAAATTCGTAATTCTAGAGTTCCGTACCCGAAGGGTCCAAACAGAGCCCTATTGCTGTCACTCACGTATCTGTCTGTCCGTCATCTATCAATTGATTTCTACTTACTGATTAATCTGATTGTTTTACGATAAACTCCAAACCCTAACTAGTGATTCTAGTAAATACTACAATTATAATTCTTACTCCTCTCACTGCAGAATGGGCCGCAGTATCACGCGGCATAGCAACAGTACGCACCGATAGATGGCGCGCGTTACTACCCGCACACCGAGCACGCGCCGCCCTCGTCTTCATCGCCAATATCGCCAACTGTACCTTCGCGATATACAGGTAAACATCACACATATACAACAGTACGCACAGACAGATGCCGCGCGTTACTACCCGAACGTCGAGCGCGCGTCGCCCTCGCCTTCATCGCCAACATCGCCAACTGGACCTTCGCGATATACCGGGTCTTTATGTATGTCGTGGTGGCCCAGTGGCTAAGACTTCTATTCTTCAGCTTGAGGTCGTGGATTCAAATCCGGGCAATTTCCAACGTTAATTTTTCAATTCATGTATACTTTCTAAGTTTATACGGCGAGCTACCCATTACTCACCATCTACATTCATTGGCAAGCCTTTTTGCTTTTACTGACGCCTTTACCCGTAATCGGGGAATACGGGCGTCTTGTAGTGTATCTCTTTCTAAAGCTATCTTTCCCTTTCTAGCGCCATAGTGCACAACAAAGACTTCGCACGCCAACTCCTCGCCATCCTGATGGGGAACGCGATCCTGTACACCATGTTCTATGTCATCATGAAGCTGGTCCACCGCGAGAGGATAGCTGCCTACACCTGGTTCTACTTCGTCCTGGCTCATGTTGCCTGGTTCACTGCTCTGAAGCTGTTCTTGGATTCTAGGACCAAGTGGTCGGTAAGTACGAAAATATTAGTTAGTCTTTACAAGCTTTTATTTACCTGTCCCGGTGTCTGTAATCAAATCTTGTAAGTTAAAGAACAATGGCCACGCTCCTAACATGCTTGGACTAGTAAAATTTAATAAAACGTCCTTTGATGAAACATACGTTGTTTCATTTGCCTATATAAATGTAACTAAGTATTCAATATATTTTAAAAAAATGGGAGAGTCAAGTAATTAAGAAAATTTTTTTTTGAGGTTAGGTGGTATATTATTAATATGTGGCTTTTTGAAATTTGAGGTTTTTCTCCTGTTTTTTTTTACATTGTATTACCAATTATGTCGAATGCAAGCCAAATAAGTCCGTGCGCGTCCGAGATCGCACAGAACACAGATTAGTCGCCGAAAGCACATCACGGTCCGTGCAGAAAAGTGTCAATGTTAATCTTCCTTTTGTTTATATGACTTGTCAAAAAAAATAGGGAGATCAAGTAATCGATCAATTTATGCAGTATCGATTTTTAGATATAAAATCATTACTTTTAAACAGTTGCCATTGCCTGGGCTTTCACAAAGATTAAAAAATAAAATCGACTTAGATCTAAGTTAAAGTATGGACTTCTCTAGTAACGTAAATAATTACAGATGCATTCATTTCCTCATTTCCGTTCAAGTCTAGCCCGCAAGTTTTTCGCTTACCTAGGGCTAGGCTTACCTTATTATCTTTATAATGTTATTGACAGCAATCAAAATATTTATCCTTTACCTAAGTCCAGTTGTAAGCAAAAAGTGACTGAATAATTGAAAACCCTTTGCTATGATGACACGGAGAAATAGGATAATTAAATAAATTCCATCACCGTTAGACGTCCTTGTTGTGAAACTCGATATTGTATGCTCTTATGGTTCCATAATTCCTGATTTAAATTTTAAGCACATTTACCACAATTCACCTACACAAACACATTCACATACACCAACACATTCACCTACACCTTAACCACAATACACCCACTCATTGGCCACAATTCAGCTACACGTTTACCACCTTTCACTTGCACATTCACCACCATTCACCAACATACTCACCATAATTCACCTACAAATTTAACACAATTCACATACACATTCACACCATTCACCACACACATTTTGACTGTTTTTGTTGTTACTTTTATTTACTTTTCATTTATTTATTTTTGTTTTAATTTTTTAGTGGAAATACATGGTACAGTCGGTCGTCAGCATTATCTGACCCTCCATTTAAACAAACGAATTTGAACCTTATGCTCGTTATATTCAATTAATATGAGCTCATCAGACCTACTCGAGGCATTATATATAATTTTGTCAAGCTATTTTAATCATTATCTCGTTGACATTAAAGTTGAAAATCTTATGAAACACACTACATAATTACAAGCCAATCCTTAATTTCACGTAGATCCTACAAGTGTTTGTGGCTTAGCGGTTTGACGTTGGATTGGCGATCAACAGTGTGTGGGTTCGAAAACGCTGTGTAACTAAAGTATGATTCTTTTTAATTAGCATTTTGCACAGATGTTTGTTCAGTGTTTTTTTTTTTATATAATTAAGTATTTAATTACACTTTTTTTTCACATTTCTTTAATGGACGACATAGGGTCTTGCATTTTTAAACGGGCAGTTTGTATAGAAATAAAACGAAATAATTGCAAGTTTAAAATGTTTATTATTTCATTAATGGATTAAAACACTTAATAATAATCTTTATTTCATCTTTTACACAAAATAGTTTCATATATCAACCACTAGTAAATCTTAAACAAATAGTTTTGCTCAAGAAACAACATAATAATTAACTTATCAATATTTAAGAACTAAAGGAAAATTTACTATATTAACCAAGAATTATATTAGCGACTTGGATAATTTAGCTAGATTAGCAGAAGAAGTAGAAGTAAATGCTCATATATTTCCAAATTAATATACATTTTATATTAGTATGCCATAATCATAGATATTTTTATATTTCTATGGCCATAATTAAATCTAAAAACCATTTAAAAACATTCATAAAAAAGGCATAAGCAAGCATACATTTAAGCATAAGCATAATAATATTATTATGCTATGCTTAAAAGTTTGTTATCGAGAAAATGAATTCTGTGAAATGCTTTACAATTTTATAGCTGCTTATACGTAGTGAATAGGCATGTTATTTAAATAGAAAAAAAAAACTATTTATAACAATAACATCACCACATAATCTGCAACTTTTTAATGGTTCAATAAATAATCAATCATCTGAGCATTTACTAACATGGTATGTTAAAAAATACCTACAGTAAATTAGCCTTTCGATCTTGGAAATCACAGACACAATTAAAGAACAATAGGTGCGCGGCCTCCGGGTGACGCTTGGGGAACAATGAATATTAGTAGCGGATTGGCGCACCTTTCCCTGATATAACTTGCTGCAATCGGCTACGCATGCCGCGCACCATATTCCAACACAAATCTTTGCCTCTCATGTGCTCCCAAGTTGATGTCACGGTCTCAGCCAAGTTGTGTTTGTTTCGCACTTCCGTTGTGTCCCAATTTAAAACCATTTGACCCCATAGATTTTCTATAGGGTTCAAATCAGGACTTTTAGATGGCCAATTAATAACTGTCACACCTTCTTGAGCAGCTAACCAATCTTGCGCAATGCCTGCATGGTGGATGGAACAATTATCGTGCATAAAATAAATAAGTGCCGTTGGATAGGCAATTCGCACAGTCGGCAGCATGACGTCACGTAAAATCTCCAAATATAAACTACTATTAAACCTACCACCAACTTCCACCAATTCACCAGGTCCCATGGACGACATCCAGCCCCAGTAGCCCAGAGTTATTCTACCGCTGGTTCTACAAGGTAGCAAGCATTTCTCATTGTAGCGTTCTCCTTTTCTTCGCCATAAGATTTTACGGCCATCTTTGTCCGATTTAAACGATTTTTCATCAGTGACGATCACAACATTTTCTTCCCAATTAAAATTTAAATATTCCTGGGCAAAACGAACCCTTTCTTCACGATGAGCAGCTGTCATTGCAATTTTCTGTGCCGGTTTGTAATTCTTAATCCCAGCAGCGTGTAAGTGCCTTCTCACTTTTTCCACTGAAATATTGTGGTTTATTGCGGTTGCACGAAGGGGCAAAAATGGTTTTTCAACATGGCTTGAAACAATAGCCCGGTGGCGTTCAAATTCAAGAGTATATTTGACAGGTTTTTTTCCTGGACGAATCCGCTGAATAGTTCCATTTTCTCCATAACGTCTTAGCCATAGTCTAACCGTATTTCTCTAAAACCATAAAAAAACAATATTTGAAACCAAGTATGTAACTTGTAAGGAGAGAATGTAAAAACAACCAAATACACATTCATTAATCACAATCAATAAAATAGGCAGGTATAAAAAAACACTTACTGCTATATTTAGTTGACGACTAATTTCTTTAATTCCTACATTCTGCTCATGTAAAAATATGATTTTATATTTGGTATAGTCATCAAGCTGCGACATGATGCTTTTTTACACCAAATTGCATAAAAATACTTAATGAGTTAAAATGTGAACGGTTATAATGTTATATGTCACTAAGTCACAATTGATGTGCGCAGTCACTGAGTCACTGCTATTAAGCGGGTAAATAAATTTATTATCTACCTCACGAAGCAAATGTATGTTTTACTTCGTATTCCCATTCTTGGTAATTATAAATACTGTGACTTATATACGTTTTTTTAAGTTACCCACCTCTTTACAAGATAATGTTATTAAGTGTAAATCATATTGGTCGTTCTTTAATAAAGCAAGCAATATTATAGAAATAACATCAAATTAAAAAAAGAATTGATAATAGTTTGGCTGATGCGAACCCACACACTGTTCGTCGCCAATCCAACGTCAAACCGCTTAGCCACAAGAACTTGTAACGCTTACTTGAAATTAAAGATTCGCTTGTAATTATATAATGTGTCTTAAAAGATTTTCAACTTTAATTTCAACGAGATAATTATTAAAATAGCTTGACAAAATGATATAGAATGCCAGTGGCTCTTAACGTTACGTGTTCGAGCACTGGTCCGATGAGCTCATATAAACTGAATAAACCTTAATATAACGAATAGAGGGTCCTAATTCGTTTGTTTAAATAGGGGGTCAGATAATGCTGACGACCGACTGTACAAGCCTGTTAATTTGCATGAGGCCACTAAGTGGGGTCTGGTGACCTGTAACACAGGTTTTAACTAAACCTACATCAGGCACGAGCTCTCACAATGTGAATTTATACATTCAAAAACTGATTAGTGCCAAAACCATTGTGAGAGAAAATAAATGAACTTATTATTACTATTATTCAAAAACAATATTTTATACTGCGTTCTGATAAAGCAAAGTTATAATTATAAAGATATAAAATATCTATACTGCCTCAGCTTTTAAAAATATACTACATTTTGGTGACAGTCTCATCTTGGGACGAAATTCCCAATTCCTCTAGAAAGACACGCGCAGAACACGACGCGCCACCGTCTCGGTCCTTTGAGTATTCGGGCAATAAACGCCTGCCTTGCTCCTGAGTTTTGCCTGACGTGGATCCCTTGTAGGTTAACTCTGGGGTTCGGTATAGACCACTGGGTATCACTACGTTAACAAATTTTCTTTCTTTACAGCAAACCCCAGCGCAATCCCGTCGCCACAACGCAGAGTGCTCGTACCTCCAACTGTACGACAGCCACGACGCATGGCACATCATGTCGGCGGCGGCCATGTTCCTGTCCTTCAACATGCTGCTCTCTGTCGATGACCTTGTCGCTAACACTCACAGAAAGAGCTTGCAGACCTTCTAGATAAAATGTTCAGGGCACGAGCTAGAGATCTCTCTGCTACTGGACCGAGTGTGTGTGTGAGTGGTAATTCTCAAGGACGATCTATGGAAGGCTCTCATCAACATCATGATCATTTCAGTTGAAGGACGTCCACTGCTGGATACAGTCCCCCCTAAATTATCGCCACACTGATTGGTCCTATGCGTATAGCATACATCAGATTCTCGCAACCTTAACCAGGTCATCGGTCCATCTAGAGGGAGGCCTTACAACGTTGAGTCTTCCGGTTAGCGGTCGCCACTCCGGAAGGGTCTGTCGAACTCTTATTGCCGCGTCAAGATTCCCCCAAAACCAAAAGTCGTATTGTGTTAGTGAATATGGCAACGCAAAGAGTTTGACCGCTATCCAATCGACCAATCACATGCGAGATGAATGACGCGATGTGGGGATTTCCGTCTGTGTGATTGGCCCAGCCTCTCACTGTCCTGTGTATATCCTCATAAATAATAATAATACGAAAATTGTTCTAAGTTTCTAATAAATCGGTCTTTTGTTAAGATACTGGGCTTTTAGCAAAAAAAAAACGATTATATCGAATTATAATGTGACAAATACATTCTTGAAACAATAAAAATTATTTATAAAAAACTTTTTAACTCATACTTATGTTTAGTTTAAGTACTAGTTAGAAGATTCTTAATTTAAATTCCCTATGGAAAATTAAAATTAAGAATCTGATAATCAGTATTTTAACGAATCATAATGTAGTTAGCTTTTTTTTTAATAAATATGGCTGCAGAAGTTATTGAAGCTCAAGAATTCTAGAAATGTATCAAGTGCTGTTAGGTTCTGTATTGTTGAGGTTTTAATGCCGCATTTGGTATGGAAAGTCTGTTCTCGGTTTGTTTATGTAGTAATTTGGCGCTGTGACTTAGAGCATAAGTTTCTGACATGACACATGTATTTTTTTTTATTAGGCTTTTGTACGGGATAAAGCATTGAGTGTATTATATACAGCCTTATATATAAAAATCTAACCGTATGATTAGTAGATTCTAAATTTAAATGCTGTTCTAAATTCTAAATAGTAAATTGGAATTAAGAATGTCCCAATCACTATTTCAACTAATTATATGATTATTTTTGTTATAAATGTGGTCTATAGTGTTTAATGTGGCTTAATATACATTTATAAGACGAATCTAAGAGTTAGTGAATTATAAGTGTAATTGTAAGTATATTTTTGCCAAAAATAATTTCAATTTAAGCTTTGACCGATTAATGTATGAACTTTTTCATGAACTAGAGGCGCGACGCGTCGTGTCTTTTGTAGCAAGTATGTTTCATGCTTTATGTACAGAGATGTGCATCAGAATGACGGGTGTATGACTATAAATGGCCATGCTGCCTATGCTGCCACGTGAGAGCAATGTATCGAATGTACGTAAATTTGAAGCAATGTACTATTTTAAAACCACAGACATGGGGTCCCAGCGCTAACAAAAAAAAAATTGGTTCAAATAAATTTCACTAGATGGCGCGATATGCATCGATTCGATATTGAACTGTGTGTAAAATTAACATTTTATAGAATTGATCATAAAAATTGTTATGTTCTTTTTTAATCAACTCTCCTAAGCCCAAAATTATGGTATATTGGGCTCTTAATTCACATTTCAAAGATTATTTGAACGGATCATTTAAAATTGATTCCAATCATTTAAAATAGATGGCGCGGTTTTAAATTTCTGAGTCATGCCACTCGATTTTTAAATTTGTTTTGTAACACAATTTGGTACAATGAAACTAAAAACTTGCAAAGAAATATGTGTATAATATATAAAACAAATATAAATAATATAAAACAAATCGTCATTGAATTTAAAGAAAAAAAATTGACGAACCGAGAAAAACCTTTTACTTACAAATAGCTAATCACACTATTCTTAATATTTACTGAAAATTATTTTTACTTTTTAGTTTCGTTTTCTGTTAAAGCGTGTTTTTTTTAAACCGTTATTTATGAATGTAGACAGAAATGAAACACAGAGTTTTAGCGCCTCACCCTCAGTTTCCCAGCTCAACATTTTCTCAGAATTAATGTGACAAATTGTCAAGCACGCGTTATCTGCTGTGATTGGCTGTTGAAAATTCATTCAACCAATCACAGCAGATAACGCCTGCTTGACAATTTTGAGCTGGGAAACTGAGGGTAAGGCTCGGTAGTTAACATGGTTAATTATTGTTAGGCAAGCGTTTTTTTTTCTGAATCGAATACGGAATTAATAAAAATCGAATAAATTCGAATTCCGTGAATTATGTTCGAACTCTCTCGCGTCTCGGTGTGCGTTGAACCGACCCTAAGTTATCAACTTTTATAATTTTTACTCTTATTTAGCGTATATGTTGTATTTTTGTAAAATAAAAGCACACATTAGCAGATTCTTAATTCAAATTTTCTATGAAGCATTTGAATTAAGAATCTGGTAATGAGTATTTAGACTAAGGCCAAACGAACGTAATTTTGTTAGTTGTGAGTCGCGTAAAATGCGTCGCGGAATTTACGCTGCATTCGGTTTCATACTAAAATCCTGTTGCTGCCACCAGGCGACCCAAAATGAGTTGTTTGCTAACTCAGGCACATTATTTCAACCGGATTACGCTCGAGGTGAGGGAAGGTAGCGAGGCAAGATCAGCGCCCCGTACAAACGTAGAATAGCAACTGAAATTATGTCCGTCCATCTGGCAGCCTAACCGAATTTCAGATGAACGTAAATTCCGCGATTCATTTTACGCGACTCACAACTCACAAAATTACGTAATTAGTTTAATAATAAAATAGTTAATGTTATGTAGTCATAAACATTTTAAAATGTAATAATAGTTTGTAATGGCAAAGAAAGTCTACTTATTTAATAGTTACTCACGGTATCTGAATTGCGAATTCGAAGTTACAGAACATATCAAATTCTACTTTAGCATGAATACTTGTATTTTTTAACCGACTTCGCAAAAAGAAGGAGGTTATCAATTCGACTGTATTTTTTTTTATGTTTGTGTCCTCAGAACTTTTTATTGGGCGAACCGATTTTGATGATTCTTTTTTAATTTGAAAGCGGGTGCTTGTCATGTGGTCCCATTTAATTCATCAAGATCTGATGAAGAACTTCGGAGAAATACATCAGAACTCTTCAATAAATGAGGGCAAATCACTGTGGATAGATCCAATCGCATGTCTCTTTATTGTTTACACCTTTTCATAACATAACATCACACTGGTACGTTCTTAAGGGGTACGCAGGTGTGAACAGTTCACCCTGGTATACTCTCATTGCACTGGTTTCGTTTAAATTTCATGTTATTGGGTTAATCTATTCTTGCTTCACTTTGGGAACTAAACGCGTAGGTACCTAGCCTATAGAACTGGTCCATTATGTACCACAACTAAAAAAGTGAAAAATAAAAAACTTTTATACAAAAATTACAACCGACTTCCAAACAAAAACACTACAAAGTAAAAAAATTACTTCAATTTCGGAAGTCGGTGTTTCTGTTTTCGTTTGTTCGTTTTTTGACACCGACTTCCGAAATTGAAGTAATTTTTTTACTTTGTAGTGTTTTTGTTTGGAAGTCGGTTTTAATTTAAACATTAACTTTGTTGTTGAGTTTGGTAAGTCCTTAACTACAAATTCTCAATTCGGAAACCGGGGGCTATACAAACTGAGTTACCGACAAATCCTAAGGCTTTATGAAATATGAAGTATTATGAGATGCTTTTTATATTTATTTTTATTTTAATACTAATTTTAATATATAACTTAAGTTCGACTTACTCATTCGAAGTCATCATTCATTAATAATAATAAAAAAAAATATTTATAACGATTCTATTGTGGTCGTTTTAAGTGCTCAATTTAAGATGATACAATTAAGACAAATAATATTAAGCATTCAAAAATAAAATTAAAATGTAAAAGAAGAGGCTGTGATTTCCAAATTGTTTCTCTCTTCTGCTAAATTAATTATTTTTGCTATTTATCGGTTTCAAAGTGTAAAAGAAAAGTTGAATGAAATAACAAAATTAAAATGACAGGATATGCTTTTTGAGACACCCTGTAAGAATTGTAGCTGGTATGCTTTTTATACAGAATGACTTCAAATCCGTGAGCAGTATGTTCATGAGAACTTTAACCCCCTGAAAGGGTTCAGGGGGTTAAAGTTCTCATGAACATGAACAGAGGATGGTCTATAATGTAAGGATCGAAAACCCAGACATAGATACGAACTAACTGTTTGCGGATTGCTTATAGGTCAGGAGCGAAAAAACTCTATCTTAGCCGCAAACCAAATCCATGGGGTATCGGAGCTAGGCTGACAAAGTATGCATGAAAAACATTATCTACTATACTAAGAATTTTCTTAATTCTAGTACCAAAATAAGATGTGTGCTTGACCGTTCTGTTTAATAATTAACAATTGTTAATTTTAGTGGTAGCAATAAACAATAGGCGTGATGTTGTTATGTTCACTATGGAATGAACTCGGGAACATGAAAAATGAATGTTCGCCCAATAAGGATGATGACAAAAAATATATTTTTCGTCCTACAGTTAGATTTCCAAAAAATATTGGACATGTATTTTTTCTTTTGTCACGGTAACAAAAAATGATGACGATAAAATATCGCATGACGTCATGCCTTAGCCACGGGGTCCCAGCGCTAACAAAGAAAATTCGGTTCAAATAAATGTCACTAGATGGCGCGATATGCATCGATTTGTTATTGAAATGTGTGTAAAATTAACATTTTCTAGAATTGATCATACATTTTTTGTTACATTTTAATCAGCTCTCCTTAGCCCAAAATTATGAAATATTGGGCTCTTAATTTGCATTTCAAAGATTATTTGAACGGATCATTTAAAATTGATTCCAATAGATGTCGCGGTTTTAAATTTTTCAGGCATGCCACTCGATTTTTTAAATTTGTTTTGTAACACATTTCGGTACAATGAAACTGTAAAAACGGGCAAAAAAGAACTGTAAAACAAATCGTCACGAACCGAGAAAACCCTTTTACTTGTAAGTCGCTATAACACCATCTATAGACGTAGAACGTAACCGAACGCGATCGAAGTACTTATAAAAATAAACATCTTAATCAGACGAAAAACGCTAGTTACTTCTTTGTATGGGATGAGTCATCTGTATGCTAGTATTATATTATCTGTGCCTTGGTACACTTTTAACATAGAAGGTGAATTTATTGATTTGAATAAGCTAAAAATACGTGTCCAATATTGTTTGATAATTTAATTGGCGGACTTAATAGAATTTGCTGGTTCGTACCCCGTCATCATCCCTATATCATACTTTAATATTATAAATGCGAATGTAAGTTTGTTTGTTACGCAAAAACTACTGAACCGATCATCATGAAATTTTGTACATATATTCTTGGAGGTATTAGAAGTAACATTGGATACTATTAATTTAAAAAAAAAATGGCTTCACTGCGAGCGAAGCCGCGGGTAAAAGCTAGTAATATATAGGGATGTTATAAAAGTTGTATGAACAACAAAATTCATATTGACGTATGTTTTTATCATCCTGAACATTTTTCAATGAATGTTAAGTCATATTGTAAAAAGTAAAACCTTTTTGGAAACCTACTCTATCAAATCGGCTATTTTTTGTACCCAAAAATTATTATTTACTGTTCTGCTAACCCTTGTATGACTTAGTTTATAAGTTTTTGTATTTAGGCATGTAGATAAAAAGGCGCTATTGTATGTATGAATTTTAATAAAAATTATAATGTTCTTGAACAATCATTATTACAAGCTTTTATTTAACTTGCAATGTATGAACGTGTGTTCGGGTCAAATCTTGCAACTGAATTTTAAAGCAGTTATCCTCCACCGATTAAGATGAAATTTTGCATACACGTTTTGGTTTGGATGACAATGCATGGTTATCTAAGGGACTTCATTCTAAATCCAATATGGCGGGCGGCCCAAGATGGCGGACTAGTTATTTTTTGTGTACTGCCATGATATCTCTATATTTGGGCTATCAAATGGAAGAATACGAAAAAAGTATGTTTAAAAAATATTTTTTAATGAATAATTTATTTTTATTGTACTTATCTACATAAGTTCTATATAATTTCTTATTTAAACTACCTGGTAGATTTAGGGGTGGTAAGTTGAACTTTGAGCTGGGGGTCCTGAGTTGGTTTGATGGACAGTATTAACTATTAGCAATTTCATAAAGTCTGCACCAGATAACAACAAAACTATAACCCGACTACTGAAACATCACGCTTTAAAAAGTATGAAACAATAAAATACTCCCTTAAAATTACCGTGGTCTAAACCACACACATACCGGTAAAAATTATAACCCTCCCTTTTGCTTCGCCGTAGTCGGGTAAAAAATAAAAGTTATTGTTCCGACTTGTACCAAAAAGTATAATTACGTAACTTTAAACCATGATTTTTTGTTTATGAACATATTTTAATAATTTTGGTCTCAAATGAAAATTATAGGCTTAATATATTAACCATTTTATTTGTTTAAATCTTGTAAATCGGTCCACACGTTTATGACATATTAACTCACTACTGAAAAAACTGTCAATTAAAGATTATAATTTGGTATAGATATGAGTTTCATTATACTAGTAACTACTTACCTATATAAATACGACGTAACATGGTTTTGACCAAAAGGTTTGTAACTCATGCCAAATGAAAGGGTCAAGGACGCCCCTTACCGCGATACATTTATTTTGATCGTGTTAGCGGCACTGCCTTTACATTATATTCGTATCGTTTTGAAATATTGGAGTACATTGGCAGACTGGTGTTAACGACTTTTTTTTTTTTTTTGTTGTCTGGCAGTGTTTTTAGAAGAAGTTATCACATCACAGGATTACTTATTGCAGTAGCAATATCCATAACTGCTAAAAAGTGACACGAATAGACAGGATCGCGCCAGATCGAGGAGAAGATGGTACGAGATGCCTTGGATGGCTGAAATGAAAGCGCCAGTGGCGCCGTAAATGTATGTGTGAGCGGCATTGTACTGAGTTACACCGCTTATGTTTTGCACCAATAGCGAGCGAGGTACTCACAGCGCTATTCGGTGCGCGTGTACTCGCGATTGTGGAGTATTGATTGGATGTTTACGACGTGGTGTCTATATTAACTTAGAACAAACTTCACGCCGTGGATGTAGTGTGGGGTGGGCAGTGTTATTATTTGGGTAAGCAGCGTGTAGACTGTTGCTGCTTTCTCAGGCGTCAAGTCCGGGTGGTGGATGGGGCCGCAGTGTCAGATAGCAGGTCTCTGGGGAGGCGCTTTTAGTCGGGCGGGCGCGCGTGTCAAGGCGCCAGGTCTTTCACATGGGGCCAGGCAGAAGCGTCAGCCCGCGCGAACATAGCCTTCGCTAAGCGCCCCACAAACTCATCCAGGCTCTCAATCCAGGTGTCGCATTGGATTACATCGTTCCTCACACAGCTAGGAGCGTTCATGACGCTGCGCAGAGTTAGATGTCTGCGCGCGAAGTCTTCTTTTGTTGGCCTCGCTGGTGAGGGCGAACCAAGCTGGGGCTGCGTAGGTGATGATAGGGCGCACGTAGGTTTTGTATATTCCCAGCTTGGCCCGGGCGAGATGAGAGCACTGGATTAATGAAGTAACGTGCTACCCTGCTCTTATTGACTGCCTCTGTGACATGCGGCCCCACAAACTGACTCACGACGAACCCGACCGCTCTTTACATAGCACGGAAGATGTTTCTGCAACGTTCCATTCGGTTCTAGATAATTCGAGAATCTTCCAGAACAATTGACATTCGAGCTCACTGTTCCCGAAGCGACTAGACTAGAAACTTCGTGAAGATTAGTTCCGCTATTCGATACTAGATGGCGCCACTAGTAACTACTTATTTCTTCCTCTCGTCACTAGCTGGCGTTGCCTTATCTTGAAACAGTATTTTAATTGGAAGTTAACTGTAGGTATTTTAATTATATATTTTATTGTATTTTTGGTAGTCCTAGTATGTGTATCTTTGTGGTAGTAAAATTGCATTGGCGTTATAACTGTTAAGGTGTTATTTACGTAATTTTGAATGAATAAATAAGTTTTAACCAGAACTCAGCCATGTCAACAGCGTTCCTCGAACTCACACGAACTATTGATCTCTATCAAGTTCATCCTGAGATTCTCGTCTATAGAGAGCGGTCTCTTAGCGATAAAACCGCCCATTGTTAATACGTTTTAATCTTTAAGTTCAAGTTATTAATTTTGCGAATGGGTTAAAAATATTTTTTGTCAATTTAACTAGCTGAGTATTCTATCGTGTGATACACAATACATTGTGTAAATTATTTCATCACTGCTCTCAAAACGGTGAAGGAAAACATCGTGATGAAATCGGCATATCCTAGCGGTTCTGGGCCTGCGTGGAGGATTAAGGCCACTTCCCTCTCTCACATAAACATAGAGAAGGCCTGTGTCCCAGCAGTGGGAAAACTAATAGGCTGATGATGATAATGAACATTCCATCTATCAATAAATACTCACGACATTGCGGCTTTTCTTAACCAATTTAATTTGACACATTTTGAAAAACGGGTGTACTTAACACTTCTACTTACCCCTTCGTCAAGTGCAAGCGTGATGTTATTAAGTTATAGAGCAAATCCGTGTCAAGCACAGTATTGATTGCATGCAACCGTACGTTTATGATATGACCTAAATGGAACGGCAACTGACCTAGGTTACTTTTATATTTGCAGAACAGATTGCGAGCGCCACGCTGCCTTTACGATTACAATTCCTGGTTTCTCAGGTAACTAGTTGACTGTTCTCTGTTATATACTGGCGTTTATCTACTGTTTTAGTAGTTTTTAGGGTTCCGTACCCAAAGGGTAAAAACGGGACCCAAATACTAAGACCCCGCGGTCCGTCTGTCTGTCTCTCTGTTTGTCTGTCTATCTGTCCGTCTGTCACCAGGCTATATCTGTGTTTTATTCTGTTTTTAGTATTTGTTGTTATAGCGGCAACATAAATACATCATTTGCGAAAATTTCAACTGCCTAGCTATCACGGTTCATGAGATGTATTGAAATTTTCGCAGATGATGTATTTCTGTCTGATATGATGATATATTAAAAACATATTACACACAAATATTAAAAACAGAATAAAATAAATATATAAGTGGGGCTCCTTTACAACAAACGTGATTTTTTTGCGATAATGGTACGGAACCCTTCATGCGCGAGTCCGACACGCACTTGGCCGGTTGTATACTTTTTCGATACTTATTCAAATTGCGTTTTTGAACATTCAGTTGCGAGAGAACTTTGTTGAATCAATGTCATTTACTTATATGCCCATAGATAATTATTAACATAACTTCACACATGTTCCCCGGAAGGTTGAGCAGAAGTGTACATATATAGTACCTAGCTTTAGTATTATGGCAACCTGTATCGAAACGATATGTTAAGTGGTTTCCAGGTTTATTGCAGGGTCTACCTAAGCATTATGAGAATCTAAAAAAACCGGCCACGTGCGTCTTTGCACATTTAGGTGTACGTAAACCCAAAAAAAAAATCCAAAGTTACGTTTTGCAGAATCGTGTATCTCTGAAACCATTGTATGTGTTTGTAGAATTAACATACACGAGTAGCTCTTGATATAGTTGCTCACGATTCTGCAAAACGATACCTACTCCAGCAGGAAATGCAATATCTCGAAAACCTGATGACGCAACAATTATATTAACGGCGCACATTTTTGCACAACTATAAGCGTTCTGCCCATGCACAATATTTCTTATTTCGATCATTCGTTTAGAAATTTCCAGCTGGAACAACGTTACTCGAGCAGGAATAGTTTTTCCAAAAATTATATTTTTTCAAAAACGACGACACGCACCTTCTTTTATGTGTCGCACATTCACTGCAGATTGCGCACTAATTATTAGGGCATGAATATCGGAATCTCGTTTAAGTCTTTTGACTACGGTGAAAAGCAGTGATCGGATAATCTGTTTACTAATCGGTCGCTTATATATTTAAACTTCACATCATGAAAAAATAATATGTGCCTTGATGAATTCCGGATTTACAGTCCTAAGATTACTAAAAATGTTAACTTTAAGAGTACAAGTAAATACACAGATTCATAGAATCCGATAAAAAAATGATATTTTCATTGATATTTTGCTGATTAAATGCGTATCCGGGTAGTCTTAGTTTACGGGTATCCGCAGGATTTGAGACGCACGGGATCAGTCAATGTGACGACATTTGGTGGAGGCTTATGTGCAGCAGTGGACATCTTTCAGCTGAAATGACAATGATGATGATGATGAATGCTAAGATAGTTTTTTATACTTTCGAGAGGGAACGATGTTTCGGAACGAGTACCTACAGGTTTGCGTTTCGTGGACAAAACATTCTTAATCGTAATCTACCTTCAGTACTTAATACACTATAACTAGGTAATAGGCTATTAGTACTTACGTGTTCAGTCATGACGAGCAGAAAACTGCCTGTATGAGTACTTTAACCTATTTATCTACGTATACTTTTATCATATTTATGATAGTATAGTAATCACTATATAACAAATTGGATCGCAATCGCAATTAACACAACACCTGGAGTATCTAATTATCTGTTTTACAGTCCCCATTTATTGAGTTACTAAGTAGCCAACCAAGTTATCAAGGCTACTGGAAGTTGTGCAAGCCTGCAGTATCAACAGGACATCAGCCTACATTTAAAGCTGGTACTTAAAATTTACTTTAAGAAATTCCTAATGAGGAAAGCCAAAAGAGTTTTGCCTGATAGAGACTCTAGACCAGGATTCCCAAACTATTTTGGGCAAGTGACCCCTTTTCCAAAATGAACTGATATGATACCTCAGAACCAAATTACCCCATAGCCAAATTACTTTAAAAATCCGCTTATTGATTTGCCGAGTTTTTCATTTTGTACGAACTTATGCACGCTTACATTGACTTGTTGAGTTTTTTAAACGTACAACAATGTTACTTCCTACTAAATATTCGTCGTTCTTATAAAAAGTTGGTACACGTAACACAACTTATACGGTATCTTGAAAGTTTCAAATAAGAATTTCTATTAATTAATAGGGGTCGATTTTAAGACCTCGTCGACCCCGAAAATCAATTTTCGTTTATGTCTACCCCTGGGAAACCGATTTCGACTCCAAGGGGTCGATATCGAACACTTTGGGAAACCCTGCTCTAGACGAAAAGTCATTCCATCGGTGATCGCGATTGCTGAAATGTAAGCAGGGCCTAATTTTCCCCCAGGCTAATCAGGCTATAGCCTGGGGCCCCAGAATCGAGAGGCTGCCAAGCTTGCCTTAGCAAGCACCACTTATTTACAGAATAAAATTTAGTCTACAAATTCTCACGTAAAATACTAAAGCACGTTTTTCATTATATTTTTTCCCGGACACGGTTTCTCATACGTCGTTGCATCCTATCTATCTAGCGCGCCGCTTATTACGCGAGTTCTTTTAATTTACCGCGTTCTACCTCAGTCAGCCTCAGTTGAAGGCACGCAGTAGCGTATTTACCCTTAGGCCAAAAGAGCTATGGCGGGAGACAGCGGAGGGTGGTCCAATCCAGCCCTAGCATATGTTTTTGAGACGAGCACTACTAAGCTAACTTAGCCTGCCGCCCCGTTTTCTTGTCTGTCAATAAAAACTTAACCTACCCGAGACAGGATGCTAGAATTTTCGAGCTCGCTTCGCTCGCTCTTACAATCTCGTTTCCCATATTTGCATGAGTCAACACAACGCGTTGGAAGACCTCCCACTAGGTGGACTGATGACCTGGTGAAGGTTGCGGCGATCCGCTGGATGCGAGACGCACGGGACCGGTCAATACAGCGACGCTTAGGGTCGTGGCGTCTTTAGGCTGAAATTCAGCGTAGCCTTCGTTCAGAGCTGCTTCATATCGTGACGTCATCATCATTTCATCAAGCTTTCAAGCAGCGAGTCACACAGCCAGCCGGTACCCACGGCATCTACGGGGTTATCCTGACCACCAGCATGCAGCGGACGCACATTCCTGGTCATCACCCTCAGCTTTTATCATAACCGCTCGATCCACTGGATTCAGCAGCACTATCCCGACTCACTGCAATGGGATATCATCACCCCGACTCACTGGGACACAACTGCATACAGTTCCGACTCTCCGCGAACTCTGCAAATTCCGGTTCCGACTCACGGGAACCAACCTTCCACTGGCCAGGCACGCATCACAAGATGTACGGACGACTCAACCTGCTATCGACCTCCGGTCTCCGGAGGGGAGTGATGTTACATCGCTACAGTAGCGGCACCAACGTCGCCACTTACTAACTAATGACATGACATCACACAAATCCTGCATCGCGCAAGCAAAGTTTTCGGCGCGATTTGAACACATACAACAGTCCGACAATAATCGTTGGTTGGGCAGTTGCCCGGACAAGACACAACACCCGTCTGGTCGGAGGATCCTCCCTTTTCTATGGAGGTTTGTGGGACTTTACACCCTGTTACGCATACCTCCAAATGTATATGATTATCATTGTAAAAAAAATCTGTGTGGTAAGTATGTGATTAATCTCAATAGTGTATTATCACTATCGGAAAGTAACATGATCTGATATTGAACAATAACGTCGAAAAGTTATTTGAGGCATCATAGGTAGGTGGTTATCGAAAGTATTGTTAGCTTTCGTTTATCAGTCGAACTTCGTTGAGTGACATCACGATCTACAGCTGCTTTAGTTGGATTAGGCGCACAATGCCACATTCGCAAAATGACATATTGACGCAAAATGACACATTCGCAAAATGTCATTTCTCAATATGCCATATTAGCAAAATGCCACATTAGCAAAATGACACATTCGCAAAATGTCATTTCTCAATATGCCACATTAGCAAAATGCCACATTAGCAAAATGACACATTAGCAAAATGACACATTCTCAAAATGACACATTCTTAAAAGTTAAAGCCACTTAGTGACTTCTGAGCCGATGATTTATGAATAAAAAATAAAACAAATTTAATTACGTATTTAATCACATTATTTATTCATTTTCATTTATTTTAACATAAAATAAATTAAAATTGTAAACTGAAATAATATATGTCGCTGAGAATCATAAATATAATTAAAAAAAAAAAAACTTTTTTTCAAAAAAGCTTACATTTTTTGTAAAATTGGCTTGGGTTTTTGTAAAGTATTTTTCCGCATGCGCCATCTATTGCCAGTGTACATTTAGGGTTAATTGATTTGCAGCATTGATTATACGATTTGCTTAATCAAGTCATTCTTAAGTTATAGCTAGGTGGCGTTATTCATAAAAACATTTAATGTTTGAATATAAAAAAATCGAATGTCCCAAGTGACATTGTGCGAACGGTATTTTGCGATAAGGCATTTTGCGAAAATGACATTTTGCGAAAATGGCATTTTGCTAATGTGACGTTTTGCGATGTGGCGTTTTCGGAATATGACAATTTGAGAATGTGACATTTTGCGAAATTTCAAAATGTCCTTTTGCGAATGTGGCATTGTGCGCCTAATCCCTTTAGTTACCAAGAACCGCCATGTAAGTATTAAGCATGGAGTCGTAACATATAGTTCTCGCCAAACTTCTGGGCCGCTCTGCACTCTAATTACGCAAGTCAATTCGGCAAAGCAAAGTCTATCACATGCGAGATGAAAGACGCGATGTGGATTTCCGTCTATGTGATTGGTCGATTGATGGCGGTCAAACCCTTTGCCTTGCCGAATTCACTTGCGTAATAGGGCTGCTGAAGTTGGCTTTCCGATGAGCAAGGCATGGATCGATGCTGTTTTTTACCCGACTGCCGAAGGAGGGTATGTGTTTATCAGTCTATGTATGGATGTTTCTTCTAAAATTATTTTTCACTTTGTAGTTTTCTCATATGGAAGTCGGTAGTATTTTTTGTAGAAAAGTTTTTTAGTTTTCACTTTTTAGTTGTATCTACCTAATAGGCAAGTAGTTTAGTAAGTTACCTTAACGCCAGAATAGATAACCCGAATATCATGAAACTTGAACATAATCGGTGAAATGAAAGATCTGCGTACCCCTTAAGAGCATACTGGCGTGATGTTATGTTAGGAAATGGTATAATCAATAAACAGACATGCGATTGCAGCAATCCCGAGAGATTTGGCGTTATTTATTGAAGAGTTCTGTCGTTTATCTTCGGAGTTCTTTATCAGATCTTCACCAAATTAAAATGGGACCAATTTCGAAACATACTCTTTCATACAAAAAAATAAGTTTCAAAATCGGTCCACAATTGACGGAGATATCGGTGAAAATACATAAAAAAAACAAAAAACATACATGAAGTGGAACATAGAACCTCCTCCTTTTTGGTAAGTCGGTTAAAAAGGAATATTTTGTCCAGTTTTTGCAAAAAAAAACATTTATGCTCCGTTCTAATTGTTCGTAGCGTGATGTTATATAGCGCCCATAACCTTCCTCGATAAATGGACTATCCAACACAAAAAGAATGTTTCAATTCCAACCTACAATTGAGTAGTTCCTGAGATAAGCGCGTTCAAACAAACAAACTCATCAGTTTTATAATATTAGTATAGATTACTTGCTTGGAAACCACCTTCCACTATTTGACTTCATTGTCCCCCATCGTCGTCATCATTGCAGCGAAGAGACGTCCACTGCTGAAAACCGAACATACTCCTTTTTGGTAAGTCGGTTAAAAATAGAAAAATGGCGGCTTTTGGCCGCGATATTGTGGGGCCCCAATGGGCCCCAATATATTCGTCTGGGGTATCAAATTAAAGGGTTTTAAGAGGTGATTTCAAAAATATATGTTTAAATGTACCTAATTCGAAAAAAATAATGTTAAACACCAAGATATAAATAATAAAAGTTAATAAAAAAATCTAAAAACCCGACTGCTTAAGAAGAGAACTAAAAAGACGAAAACAAGAACAAAATCATGCTGTGCAGTCGGAGGATACATCTGGTGTAGGTAAGCCAGCTGGCGAATATGTATCCTCCGAGTTCCGGCTGCACAGCATGATATTTTCTTGTTTACGTCTTTTATAGGGTTCTGTACCCAAAGGGTAAAAACGGGACCCTTTTACTCAGCGGTACGTCTGTCTGTCTGTCTGTCCATCTGTCCGTCTGTCCATCTATCTGTCTGTCACCAGGCTGTTTATCATGAACCGTGATAGCTAGACAGTTGAATTTTTCACAGATGTTGTATTTCTGTTGCCGCTATAACGACAAATACTCAAAACATAATAAAATATTTTTTTAAGTAGGGCTCCCATACAAAAAAATGGTACGTACGGAACCCTTCTTGCGCGAGTCCGACTTGCACTTGGCCGTTTTTTCATTATATCTATACCCCAAAAGTCTCTAAAAATTTCGCGCGCTCATTTTCTTAATAAATCATCATCCACTTCGCTACAAATTTGCGAAAGTGTTAATTCGTACGCGATCTAGCTTCTTACTGCTCATCACAGCATCTATTTCTTTCGCACGTGTTGTCGGATGAGATAGCATGCATTTTAACCCCGCGCATAAAATAATTCGTGCCGTCGACTAGGGCAACCTTAAGTCCTATAATTTAAAGCCCTTGTTGGTACAAGGCACACACCGAGCTCAAGGCAGTTACGCTACTGAGATTCAACCCCAATTTATAACACTTACATAACTCTAACCGGAGGTCGAATCCAGGAACCCCCGTTTAACAATTGCTCGAACAACCATTATTTCAACAAGACATTAATTAGGAAATTAAGTTTATTCGACGGCTTATCAGATAACAATGTCCTACCTACTTACTGAGCTATTAATGTAAACGAACTCTACTACACTCATACTTACTCGCACCTACCATTCGCATAAAGAAATTGCAGAACAGTGTATATATAAGTGGATGTACACACCCACTGTTTCATGAGTGTATGACCCCACGTCATGTTGAAGGGCAAAACATTGAATAAAATATTGCAAGCAAGCATGATGATTCACGTTGCTAAGTTACAGAATAAATACCACAATAATACTCATCGTGTTTTACTACTTTTTAAGCTACATTGATTGCTAATTTTACGTTTCGTGATTTCATTAACAATGCCAAGTTCACGTAAACAGACGGCTTGACGTCAGTTTTGATACAGAATATGTTTTTAATCTGTTTTTAGTAGACCAGGTACTGAATTTAGTTCAGAACCCTCGCGACCTAGATAGTAGATAAGTATGTACGTTTTATGTTTTGACCTAGGAGCGTGCACGTAGGGACAGTCGATGCCCTAGTGGCCTACATCGTGGCCGGGCCTCCAACCGCGCATGTGCATAGCAGCGCTGAATGGAAAACCAGACTACGCTCCATGACAATGGCTCAACGTGACTAAATATTAGAATATTGCTCGATTTTGTGGTAAAAATACGCGAGCTTAACTTTCGAAGTGAAACTCTGCAGAGTTTGCAAACAAATAAGGTTCTAATCAGTTTAAATGATAATATTTAGTGGGAAAAAATGGTGTCTTTGTTTGTAACATTTTGAGTCATTTCGAGATCAGTTCTAAGCGCAAATTCATGGCCGTTGAAGCTGATGACAATGTGTGTATTAATAACAAACCTTTATCTGATGACTAATGAGTGAAGGAAGATTTTACTTTAAATACTGGCAACACTCCCCGCTTTTGTTGTGCCCAGAAAGAAAAATGGCCGACTCACGTAATGTCAAAACTCTTAGGGCGAGAGATTATTATAAAAACGTGTAAAATTGCATTAATAAAGTGAAAAAAGTGCGTTTTGGTGTTGGTGACGTGATTGAGTGCCTATAATACAGTGTTCTACGGTGGATTTACAGTATATAATCGTATGGTGACGGATTTTACTGTGTAGTTCCTACCTGCTAAATAGATGCACAGTAAGTATTTTTATGTTGTGTTTAGCGTTGAAACGCTTATATTACGCGCAAAAAGGCATTACAACACATTATTTGTCGTCATCCTGAAGTCTCTACGTTAATTTCCTTTAAAATTGCATCCATTGAATCATTCCTTGGAATATTTTCTCGATGTATATTTTGAAGGTTTTGATGTCCGGAAATGATGTGTTTCGTAGTCAAAACTGTGCCCCAGCCTTGATAGTACGTATAAAACGAGGTGAGAATGCAAAAACTGTGATAAAACGTTACAGTCTTGAATATTCAGACTTATTTTTTTTTGTGGTACTAATAGTTGTCGTTGTCACAACCATAAATAGAATTATGATTATATTCTGCATGTAGGTCTGTTGGTGTCACCGTCGCATCGTTGAGAGGTTGAGAGCTTAAATAATACAGCAAAAAGGTTTATTGTCTGTTTATAATTAACAAAAAATAAATAAAAGTACTTATATCTGCTTATTATCTATAATTAAAGGGAAATTAAAATGTATCAGCTGGTGATCAGTGTATAATATCATGACTATAATCACTAACAGTGTAAGCATTAGCAGTACTTATGTTTACATTATATTACACTTATATTCAGAGTAAATAGAGACAAAAAACACTGCAAAGTATAGATAGTCCAGTCCCTAATACATAGATTCTTCTTTCCTTATCTTATTTGTATTCTAAACGCCTAGTTCGGTTGAGGAAACAAAACTAAATTTATCCTCTCAAAATCACACAATTGTCCCACTATACATACACATAAGATCAGTGTTGACCAAAGTGCTATTCTCTATGGATACAACCTTGATTGCAGCGGTGTACTAGTGACGAAACAAGTAAAAGTGTTTTCTGGGGAATCTACTGAAGGTAAGAAATTGTGTGAATCAGTTTTAAATTTCAATGAATGAATGCTTTAATCATAGTCAGAAAGTAACAAAGCTGAATTGACAGCATCACAGAGAGAATTGACACTTGTTTTCGATCATGAAAGAATAAAAACTGAGTGTCTCGTGAAAATCTGTCATATGTTTTGAATCAGACATATTTTCCTGAGAAAATTGTGGATCTTAATACTTGTCACTGAGGGAAAAGTGACGAGTGGGATAGCTGGAGTATTGCTCATACCTTGGCATGACACGCTTAGACATGCAATATTATTTCACATTATATTAGTACTATAGTTTCATTGCTGACGCAGCGCTGTGATCAAGATTCTATGCTTAGAGAATAACACTACAGTGTTGTATTTTTGCTAAACATTGTTCAACATTTGCATTAGCTTGATCTTTTTGTCACATTGAAAATATACATATTGTACCTTGCCCTAAGGCATCTTTGTTATTAACACTTTACAGTATGGGCAATAAATGTTTAAGTATTTCTTTCTTCCTAAGATTTTAAGGCCCACTTGCATGAAAAAATTAACTCAGACTTAGTTGCTGTCACAAGGTTAAATTGAAAGTTTGCTGCACAATTTTGACAATTTGACGTAAAATTTATTATAAAAATTATCAGTTGTAGTACATTTTGATGGAACAACTCATTCATGAAACAGCATTTCACCTGTTGCTCTATATATTGAGTTAGGCCCAGTTTTTTTTATCCCTAGTTAACTCAAACAATGGTTAAATATTATAATAAATCAATTCAAATTTCGTTTTATGCATTAAATATTTCATCAAATATTAGCCTCACAAATGGTCAAATAAGTTAAAGAGTTAAATATTTGAGCACTTGTTAGACTAACAATTGATGAATAAAGGCATTTCACCTAAATTTGAAACCATTACAGATTTCAGCAAAACTCCATTTTTCTTCAGTAGCCTCACAAATGACCAAATAAGCTGGAGAGTTAATTATTTCACCATTTGTTAGACTAATAATTGATGAATAAAGTGTTTTACCAAAATTTTAAACCATTGGTTGGAAGTATATTTAACCATTGGTTGGGTTAACTATGCATCAAAAAACTGGGCCTTAGTCAACTGACATAAATGGAGGCACAATTTCTACACAGAGGCCTTTTTTATCCAACTGCCTCCTTCGGAGGGTAATGTGTTTATCAGTCTATGTATGAATGTATGTTTGTACCTATGTGGCGTTCTAGAAACCAACGTTGGCCGATTTGGATGATTCTTACGTCAATCGATTCGTTTTAACCCTGTGAGTGTCAATGGCTACATTAAAATTGAATAATAGACAAATAGTGTATTTTGGGCGCCATATATCAAAATAAAGGATTTTAAGATTCAATTTCAAAAATATGTAACACTTATATGTTTAAATGTAACTAACTGAAAACAAAATAACTAAGAAGTCATAAATAAAAAAAGTTACTTAAAAAAATAAAAAAAACCCGACTTCTTAAAAAGAAAACTAAAAAGACGTAAACAAGAAGAAAATCATGCTGTGTGGAGGATACATATTCGCCAGCTGGCTGACCAAAACCAGATGTATCCTCCGACTGCACAGCATGTTTTTCTTCTTGTTTACGTCTTTTTAGTTCACTTTCTAAGCAGTTGGGTTTTTTGATATTATTATGAAACTTTTTTTCCCCTGTATTTTTTGCATTCAAGTTCAAATCAATTATTTCAAGGAAACCATTAAAAGATATTTTTAAATTGTCAACCCATTGGTCAGTCCAAAAGTTTTTAATTAGTTATTCGTCAACATATCAGTCCCAATCTGAGTAACCTGTAATTTCCTTACAGTTTGACATGTTTTTATCATTGATGTTGCAACTTAAATTTAAATGTTATGTTTTAATTTGTCTAATTTATAAAACTTAGTAAATTTGTTTTTTGTAAGACACCTGTAAATCTCCAATACCTCTAGTAATTAAAAAAAAAGACTTGGTACTTACAACCACAAAAATTAGTCTATTGCTGTCCTTAGCAGCCCTAACTGTTTGACAAATTAATTTTATTTCTGTAAGTTAGTTTGTACAACCACTTTTACATGTCGATCATATTTTTTAAAACTATCTGACTACTTGGAGTAGAAAGTCAGATAGTATAGTTAGATACTAATGATAATTTATTTATTGAACAATTAAGATTAACTTAAATATTTATAATAAAGAGTTAAGAAAAAGGCACAGAAAATCAGTACAAAGGTGATGCATCTCTTGGTGAAATCTTTTCCAGCGTGTGTAGAGCATTGGCATAATATTGGCAGTTATTGTGAAATAATATTGCATGTTTAAGCATGTCATGCCAAGGTATGAGCAATACTCCATTTTCCGCACTGGTCATTTTTCCCTAAATGACAAGTAGTATTAAGATCCCTCAATCCACAATTTTCTCAGGAAAAAATGTCTGAGTCAATACATATGACAGATTTTCACAACAGACACGTTTTTACTCTTATATGATAGAAAATAAGTGTCAATTCTCTCTGTGATGTTGTCAATTCAGTCTTTTACTTTTTTTCTATGATTAAAACTTTTTTTATTCATTCATTGAAATTTAAAACTGATTCACACAATTTCTTACTACCAGTAAATTCCCCAGAATATGCTTTCTCTATATATATAAAAATGAACCCCTATTTCACCTGGTCATGGCTTTACCGATTTCGCTAATTCTTCTTTTGTTGTTTCGTTCGAAGGTTCTTAAATAAAAATTAAGAAAAAAGATTGTAGGTAGGGTAGGTATGTAGATAGGGTAGGTGTGTAGGTAGGGTAGGTATGTAGTTAGGGTAGGTAAGGTAGGGTAGGGTAAGTAGGTTAGGGTAGGTTGGGCAGATAGATAGGCTAGGGTGGATAGGTAGGGTAGGCACTTGACGGGAGCGAAGCCTAGATAAAATTAAACAATGATTAATTCTGAATCATATGGATTTCTGATCCTTGTATTCAGCTGCATCTGCTTTAACTGGAAACTGACTCTAACATAGTTGGTAAAAAGCTGATCAGCTTGATTGCATTACCAGAGAAGAAAGTATTTTTCCTGTTACAACTCACTAATGTTGGTGTTGATGAAGCTGAAACTGGCAGCCAAACTGAATAAACCGGGGCGGGTGTCGGGTTATTTAGCTGTGCCTGTAATTTTCGAAAATCAACTTAGTCACTTTCGAAATTTTTAAGTAATTAATCTTATTTTATTTCTTAAACTGCCAATTAGTGAAAAATTAAAAAAAATATTGCTCCACACTATTTTCGGCCCTGGGTTTTTTAGTTTGGCTGCTACTATTTTGCTGCCAGTGTCAGCTTTGTTTGTTGATGCAAAGTATTAAAAATGAATATAAACTTACTTTTTATTAAAGGAAAAAAAAAAAAATGGCTTCACTGCGAGCGAAGCCGCGGATAAAAGCTAGTATTAGTATAGATTATTAAGGATAATTACTAGTCAACTCCACTTTATTTTTTAATGATCTAAACATAGACATACTAACGCCTTTTTCCATGGGGGTAGGCAGAACTAATTAACAACCCCCTGCTGAGCTAAGTATATGAATGAATCTTAAGGGCCTACATCCGCTTTAGTGCCGTAAAACAGTAATTTTCTAAAGCAGTAGTAACGGCTAGGTTAAACTGTTTAGAAAAATATAAATTTATTATTGTTTCATGTACAGTATTTTTTAAACATGGTTTTTCCGTATAACAAATAGGTTTGCTTTAAAAAAAAAAAATAGCAACACGATATTTTTCGCAGCTTTTGGATATTCCTCCAAAACGACTTGGATGTTTAAAATTATTTTATTTTATTACTATTTCAATTATGATATTCTTCATAACTGAAATAGCATATGTAAATCAAATAAAGAAAGAAAGAAAAATTGTTTATTTGCGCCAGGCACGACGCATACCATAAAAATAACAAAAAATCTTAAATACAATCACTACAAAG
Source organism: Orthosia gracilis (assembly GCA_947562075.1). Lineage (NCBI taxonomy): Eukaryota > Metazoa > Arthropoda > Insecta > Lepidoptera > Noctuidae > Orthosia > Orthosia gracilis. Next base: position 11,505,078 of record OX387267.1, read on the forward strand.
TATGCGTCACAACTACGCAAAACGGTCATCGCTCAGCATAATGCTGGGACTCGGGTGCGAGACAGTGCCACAGCGCTGGTTTTCAGCGATAGCCGGTGTCGACTGGGTGACTCCGTTAATTAGCAAACAAAACTGTTCAAAAAGAGGTTCAATATTGATATTTTGTCTCCGAGTGGGGCGCACGGCCAGTATTGCGTTAACATTAGGGCGTATATATCGCCTTAATCAACATAATAAAGAGGATTTTTGGTATGTATGTTTACATATTTTGTAAGGGTATTTATTCTCTGGAAATACTGATCAAATTACAAAAACTTTTTCACTGATAGGTGTCAGGCTACTTTTTAGGGTTCCGTAGTCAACAAGGCATACTTATAGTTTTGCTATGCCCGTCTGGCCGTCCGTCCGTCCGCAGCTTAGCTTAGAGCCTCTTAGTACTAGAAAGAGTACCTCCTACCTCCTGTACACGTAAAGTGGGAATGTTTATTTTTTCTCGCCCTTTTCCTGGTGTGGGCATAGATAATATGGTGTGGGGTGTGTCGTATGTGTGTTGGATAGGCCATTCAAAAATATTACGGGTCTGTGAAATTCATTTTTTGATTCAGGGATCCGTTTGCGTAAAATTAACCTTTAAATGGCTAATTTCTGGCTAGAATCAAATGTGGCTCCCCTGCCAGCTAAACGGTATACTAGTTTACGAGTAGTATTCGACCAACTTATAAAATATACTTGCAAAATAATTAAAAATTTTGTAGTGTTTGAATGGCAAAGTTAATTTTGTCCTTTCTTTAGAGCAATGTTCGGTGCTTTTATTGTTTATGAACGTTAGTAATGTTACCAATTTATTTTGGCTAATGTAGCTGTTTATACGGAACCCTCTGTGCGCGAGTCAGACTCACACTTGTCAGGTTTTTACTACAGAAAAATGCATGGATTTTAAGAGGCCAAGGAAGCGAATCCATGGGAAAAGACTAGTATTATATTTAAAAAAAGAACAAGTTTGCACTGGTCTTGTCATCCTGAGATTGCCACTTCTAATGCAATAATATTATAAACATACTCATAATATATTGACAAATTATTAGGCAATTCACTGTTATATATAATGATAAAAGAATTACCTACTAGATAATAATACAACAAGTCCTGACAGATTAATAATTCTTTGTCTCCGTTACAACCTGTGATAATGTGTGCAAGGAGTATGCAAGGATTGTAGTAGGTGTCATTCTGTAGTTGTGCCTACAGATTCATGAGAGCATGTATTATGTATCCATGTATAATGTGTGCAGAAAATGAAAGAAAGTCTTGTAATTGTAATAATAATATTGTAAACTTCTGTTATTTATGAGTGATTTTGTTGCAGTTTTTATATAAAGTATGCTTCAGTTTCCAAGGTAATGTTAGACAACAATTTTTTATCTTGTGTCAAATCTATACACATTATAAAATTGGAGTGTTTTAATATTGAAATAACCGTTTTTTACTACATGTATATGAATATATATACGGTACATACACCAAAATATTTTTTTTTGTCTGTCTGTCTGTCTGTTTGTTCCGGCTAATCTCTGAAATGGCTGGACCGATTTTGACGGGACTTTTATTGGCAGGTAGCTGATGTAATAAGGAGTAACTTAGGCTACATTTATTTTAGAAAAAATCTTTTACTTTAGAATTTTGTTAGGCGGAACGAAGTTCGCCGGGTCAGCTAGTAAATAATTAAATCAAATCAATCAATCATCTATGTTTTTAATAACGTACATAACAATATATCACACCTATATATATTAGGGATCCTTACCAAAATGGTTAAAAGGATGCTTATGGTGCGACTCAGTCTGTCTATCTGTCACAGCTGGATATCTCAAGAACTACTAATGCTATCAACTTGAAATTTGGAATAGTTTTAGATGATGTTTGCCCTAATTTTGCAAAATAGTTAATTACATAGCTATTTAAAAAATATTTCGTTTTGGTTTTTGCAACTTTTACTGAAAGGAGGTCTTAAAAATTCGAAGTGAATACTAGGCCATGCGGGTTACCATATGAAAGAGCGCTATTTTCACATTTTCAAACATTTTTCTGTTTTTAAGACTGTTTTTTTTTCGACTTTTGACGAAAGATTTTAAAAAAGAAATACCGTTCCCTCACTTCCCTCCCCCTTATCTCCGAAGTTTGCATAGAGAAACATCCTAAGCTGATGTTAAAGATTACAGGAAATATAAAACGATGTCTCTAAATAACACACTTTTTCAGAAATTAAAATTAACAATAAAATATAATAGGTAGTCAAGTACTGTCCGTCTATTTGCCTTCCCATCTGTCCGTCTGCCCGCCCATCCAGCTGTCCGCCTGTCCATCTATATCCTAGAAGGACTGTACGTAAAGTAATACATCCAAAAATATTTATATATGATGGTACGAAACCCTCGGTGCGCGAGTCCGACTGGCTCTTGACCGGTTTTTTTTCCCTGAAGGATTAGGCAAAAGTACACCTACATTACAATTTCACAAGTTTCATTTAATTTCAAGCAAGGTTATTGCCAGTAAACGGGCACTAAGCCAGATGCCAGACTGCTAACTTCTACCTACTTTTCGATAGAAAATTCCTGTCCTGGGTCTAAACTAGGATCACAACTCCTCAACTCTTATTTTCTGATCGATTTATTTCGAGGATTGCAGGTGATTCGTTTCCTTGGGACTCCTTGAACTTCGTCAGAGCTATTCTGGTGGTTACCACTGATGGTTCAGGCATTTAGAAGTTACAGTAGTTGAGAATAGAGAGGAAGGATTATTACAAAAACCATTTTACAGCAGTTTCTCACAAGCGAATAATTTGAGTCTAGAAATCTCTGCAGATTGCAACATGGCCTTAATAATGTGGCAAGAATATTGATTGAAGTTTTAAATAGCCCTGTCCCTGCAGTTAGGTCTAAATCTATCAATAGACCCATTTCACCCCTCTCGTTCAGATGTGCAATATTAGTTACACAAATACGCATAACTATAATAGACATCCTAAGAGGTATTTTAAAATCTAAAACAGTATTCATATCATGTATTTTTTTAACGTAATTCTAATTAGTAAAATCTAACCTGACATGACATAACAATTTGACATTAACTTTTATGTCGTAATAGTCAGACAGTAAGGGTGATTTTGTTCTAGTTCAGTTCTACAGTCAAGGGTCAAAAGTGTAGTCTTATGGCTCATTTACATAAGGTCATTTTGACAGATTAGGTTGCAGCCCGTATTCGGTCACCGAATAGTGTAAACGGGTTTCGGTTAGCCGTATTCGGTCACCGATTAGTGTAAACAGGTATTCAGTTCGGCAGAATGCGGTCGCCAAATCCGGTAAACCGACAACTTAAACAAATACTGTAGCTGTATGTCTGTCTTACACAGATGTTCTGAGCAAACCATTTAACTTCTGGAGGGAAATGGAGCCGGTTTGAATAACCACCAAACGGCCGCCATGGCCCACGCACAATGTTCCACCTGAAGGACTAAGTGCGGCAACCAAACCCTGTAACATAGAACATACATAATGTAAACAGCCTAATTCGGTTAACCGATCCGGTTCAACCGAAAGCGGTCGCTGTATACGGCGGCTTTAGTTCTCCAACTTCAATTAAGGTATTTAATCCACTTCGTCTACATTGATGATGGTTTTATACTCATTATCACAAAAAGTAATCGAGTGCCAATTTATTTAGGCTCTTAGTATAAATCATCATACTCTTGCCTTTATCCCAATTCAATGGAGTATCATCATCATCATCATCTCAGCCGAAAGACATCCACTGTTCATAGGCCTCCCCAAGCGTCGACACACCTATCGGTCCAGTGCAATGGAGTATGGAATAGAAGTATGCAAGAAGAATACTCGCAACACGATTTTTTTTTCATTCGTTTGTCATTTAAAGAAACAAATCATATTTATTTCTGATCCGCACAGGAGACACGAGATAAGCAAAAACAAAGAACGAAACGATAATAAAAAAATAAAAATAAATAATAACCCCGTGTGAGGCCAAAAAGGCTCCTATCTCAGCATGTGAAGCGACATTTAAAAGAAAATAACGCTGCAACTAATCCCAATCTGACAACCCTTCTCCCAACTAAATTTGGGTTTGGCTGCCAGTTTTAACGGATGCAGCTGTTTACTTGTATTTCACATGGAACGACTATCTATCTGAACTCCTCAAACCAGTAACTGGGCAACACAGTACTTCTTGGCATGATTGTTGTCAGATTTTCTCCCTCTGACTAACCGTACTGACTGTACAATTTTAGGCATCTAATAAAAAATCGGCCAAGTTCGAGTCGGACTCGCGCACGTAGGGTTCCGTACCATTATCGCAAAAAACAGTAAAAAAATCACGTTTGTTGTATGGGAGCCCCACTTAAATATTTATTTTATTCTGTTTTTAGTATTTGTTGTTATAGCGGCAACAGAAATACATCATCTGTGAAATTTTCAACTGATAGCAATCACGGTTCATGAGATACAGCCTAGTGACAGACAGACAGTCAGACGGACAGTGGAGTCTTAAGTAATAGGGTCCCGTTTTTAGCCTTTGGATACAGAACCCTAAAAACCGTAAAATCATCCTGTAGTAGGGAGGGGTGCAACTGGGTGACTATATTTTGCAATTGGCACAATGACTCACACCGTTTTACCCACTAAGGGTGAGCAGTGAATCAGCACAATATGTATGTGTCACTTATCTGGTGTTTATATCTAAATGCTTCATGCTCATTCATTCATTAACATTACAGCTATCAATGGAAACAAACGTTCGTTTTTATTTTTAATTTTGTAAATAGAACAAAATAAATTGTTTTATAAAAGTTTGTAAATAAATAAAAAAATATAGGAAATAGAAAAAAATATCGTTAGTAAAAATATTGCTGCTCAATATGGAATCACAGCTGCTAATAATCAGACAGTGTTGTGAGTAAGTAATCCCTGATTTTACACGAAGTTAACACGATAAGAGTGTCTCACCTCTCTTAAGTGTAAAGAGGCGAGGTTGTCCGTCTCATAAAAAAAAAACGTTAATTCTAGTGTGAACTATTTATTTATTCGTTTATCCTAGCACTGGAGGGAGACTGGACAAATACATAAACTGACACGGTTCATTGATTTATACATTAAAAAACTTTTTAACAAAAAGGTTAAAACAACTTCAAAAAAAAAACCGGTCAAGTGCGAGTCGAACTCGTGCACCGAGGGTTCCGTACCTACCCATTATACCGCCATAATAAAATTGGTATTGGTCTAAGTATTAAATATATGGGCAAATTTAAATTTTCGCGAAAACTTGTAAATAGGTACGTACTTTTGTTTCCGAACGTATAGGTACAACCCGAATCTCTTCAAAGTTAGAGTTAATAGGCTTCTTCTGGGTAAGCTCACGCCATCGTCGACTTTGTCTCTGTCACCTCTGACCTAGACTAGAGTCAAGAGCCAAACCCATTAAAGAGTCAAGAGAGAAACCCATTAAAGAGTCAAGAGAGAAACCCATTAAAGAGTCAAGAGAGAAACCCATTAAATATAAAAAAGTACCAAAATTTACTTTATTTTTCAACTTTTTTTATTTTTCGTAATTTTTCCTTTATTTGTGCTTAAGATCTTACTTTTTGCCAAACTTCGTCATTTTTGAATTTTCGCATTGTAAATTTTGGTTGCGCAAACTTGGTTGTGAAATGCGTCCTTATAATCCCTTTTCGATAATTTTTATTTTGTACACTTATCACTGTTGTGTCCTTTTTTACCCAAATGTTGACTGGTAGAGAATGCCTTACTGCATTAAGTCCGCCTATGTATCACCAATGTACATGAAGTTTAAATAAATAATCTCGTACTTGAGGCTAGAAACTCTTCATATAAAGGAGCCCTTATAATTGGCACTGGCAAAGTATACGTTATTTCGGGGTACTATACTGATTGATCCATAGGTTGTTTACAGTTTAATAATAGAGTGTTTACCGCTTCGTGAACTATGGTATTGAAACGTCTGAACGATTAAAATGTTTACGTTCATTCATTTGGTCTTTCGACTTTTGAAACCATCATCATAATTCAGTGCCTTTTTTGTCGAGAGTATCGCTGGGACACCGTCGTCGTGCCGTTGTCGTTAACGGGACGCTGTTTTCGTCACTGAAACACCGTAGTTGTCGTCAATGGGACACTCTTCGTCACTGGAACACGTTGTTTGTCTTCAATGGCCCACCTTTTTTGTCAACGGAACACTGTTTTCGTCTACGGGACACAGTTGTCGTAAACAGGACAACATTGTCGTTAATCGGTCACCGATGCGCTTTGTTAATTCTCATTAACAAAGCGCATCGGTGATCACCGGCGCGGCGTTGTCGTTAACGGTGTCTTCTTTTTCATGGTATGTAACCTTTCTTTCTTTGTAGATGTGAGCGTGACATGTGGGGCGCGCAGGCGGGCTGGTGGTGCGGCGCGCTGGCGGCGGCCGCGCTGCTGCTGCTGCTGCTCGCCGCGCGCTGCCGCCGCAACACACGCAAGCGTGTCTCCAGCACGCATCACGTGAGTACACAGCCAACAACAACTACAAGCAATATTATAGCAAACAATTTACGACAACTGTGGTATTTCAAAGGAGAAACATTGTATCTGTGACATTCCAATGGACATAATACTGTGATTATGTAATTTTAACGTACAACATAATGTCAACGGGATATTTAACAGACAACACTCCGTTTCCGGGTCATTTTAGCAGACAATACTCCGTCACCGGGAAATTTTAACATGCAGAATATGGTCATCAGGCAATTTTTACAAACAAATTCTTTCACCAGAACATCTTAACAGACATAACTCTGTCTCCGAGACTTTTTAACATACAAAACTCGTGACAAAGACAGTAAAATTCTGATGGCATCCCGCGATCTTTTTCGAGGCTTCATTAGGTGGCCTTTCACGTATATTAAAGTTGCGCAAAGTCTGAATCAGCTCTTTTAACAATTGTAATGAATTGATTAATGATTTTCACACTAACATTGAAGGCTCATACGTAAAGGCAATAAAATTGACATTCGCTGCAACTTTTGTTTGATCATTGCACAATCTTAAATGCTAACTTATTTTGAGTGCCATCATATGAGGTATTTTGAATGCATATGTACAGTTTCTTAAATATACGATATTGCGTTTCTTAACTTTTACCTATTTATTGATTGATTGGTTTGCGTTTGACTTGTATTGTATCTAACCTGTTGGTAAGCGACAATATGGACGAAGTTGGAGCACGCTTGTCTAGAAGTAACCTATTCACTCTTGACTTAAAGAAACCCCAAGTCAACGCTACCTGGAAACACATGCTCCGGCAGGAATCTATTAAGAAGATCCAGGTGTTAACAAACCCATTTCTTCTTTCCAGGTGCACATAGTCCGTGGCTCAGTGCCGCGGCTTACAGTCCCGCGGCGCGTGTCTCTCTGCGGCCGCGCGGTGGCCGCGCCGCGCCGTGCCCGCGCAGCCCTGTCCGGCGCCCCCGCCGACGATCCCCAGAACATACCCCCACAGATCATAATCGTCAACAACCCGGCCCCTGCCCCTGCTCCTTCACAACCCCCAGAACCAGCACCCTCAGAATACCTACCCAAACTACCCTTACCAGAGCAGTGGCTACATAAAAGACTCGACTACAAATACACAAACATCCCCCGTCCTCTAGCTCAGATTGCCGCGGATTTAGGCGCTGACTTGACGCAAGAATCTCGTGCCAAAAAGTTCAGTGCAACACGGTCGCCGTCTTTGGAGAAAGACGACAAGTCGCCGTTTTTAGTGAGCGCTACACCGAAGACGGATAAGGATAAGGAAGTGTTCGGTTTTGATACAGAAACAGTTGAAAAGTTGAACGATACGATGAGTGAGAGGTCCCCAGAGGGCGAGGAGGCCTCTCCCAGCAATTTGAGGAGGTTCCGCTCAGTCAGCACGAGGTTAAACATGTGTAGTGTCAATGAGGGACCTCAGTTAGAGGGACAGCAAGAGAGATTAGAGATGCAAAACTCTCCCAGAGTCTTAGAATGTAGTTCAGCGAAAGAAAACTCGTCCGCACCGAAATTCGACTTTTCACCAAAACTCTTGGCAGAAACTATGGCTTCTCCAAGATTCTTCACGCCTCCTGAGACAGTTTCTCCAATGTTCTTCGCGGAACCATCGCCAAAATCGGTCTACTACGACACAGTACGGACTCCTAAGTTCTTCCCTGAAACTCCACGCGATGCTGAAGTGCCAGTACCGCAATCACCGAGAGCCTTAGGAGATCATCTAAATAGGAATGGGGTTACAGAGAAACCCTGTTCTCCAAGAGTGCTGAACAGACCCAGTCCTAAAGTGCACAGTTATAATAAAGAAAATTATTTCACATTCGAACAATCTTGCTTAGAAGACAGAGCAGCCAGGCCCAAAAGGTATGGTGGACGAAATTCTATAGAAAAAGAACGATTCACTCCACCCGCTGATAAAGAAGTAAGGAAATATAGACGGCATCACAGCTGTGAGACTAACTACAAAACCATTGAATTAAATATAAGTAAATGTGAGGATAATAAAGACGCAGAAACTAAATTAGGTGAAGATGTCACTGATTGCTGCCTAAAGATGGATACTCTAGAAATAGAACCGAAGGTTCTTGAAGAGCCCGAAACGGCTCCCAGCCCTTCTAACTCCGCTCAAGCAAGAAGACAAAGGCTCAAATCGATATCACTAGATTCTGATAACGCCAAGATTATAGAACAAAACTTAGGTCTACCCATAGCAAAGCAGATGAAGGATCAAATGAATGAGGCCTACAAGAATCAGGAAACCAGTACATCATGTGAAAGTATGGAGCGATATCACGCTCAGAAAACACCGCCTAACGACAGGCCTATGTTCAAATTCGAAGGAGAGGTGAAGGAAAAAAGTCCTGAGACCGAAGACCCGAAATCTCCCGATGTCAAACATAAAAAGACACTTCGCCAAAGTTCAGATACACAGTCCTTCTTAGATATGCCGAGGTTTTCACCGAAAGAGTTCGAAATAACTGTTACGACCGAAGAAGGTGCTACTATAGCTGCCGAAACACAAACCAAAAAGAAAGGGAAGAATCTACGAAACCTAAGAATAGATCTTACAAAAAGGGACAGCGATTTAGAAAAGGAACTTCTAGAATTCGAAAAACTGTACACAGATGCGGAAGAGAAGAAAGTCAAAACGCCGACTTTGAAAGTCAAAGCGACTTCCTTAGACTCTTCCGAGACAGTCAATCTTTCTCTGCCACAGAAAAAGACTTTGGAAGTCCCTCAAAACTCGGTGTCCATGCCAAATACGCCAAAAAGACAGTTAAAGAGAATTCTAGCTCAAAAGAATATCAACAAACATGATTTCGCTGGAGCAAAACTCGGGTATAATTCCCTGCAGTCGAACGCTGAACAGCGTCGCCTATACATGAAGGGACAAGACAGTGGAATATACCTCAGAGAAAACCACGCTACTCTCATGTTATACCAGCCTGGTACATCCCGCATGGGATCTCGAACCATGGGCTCCTTCGACGAAAACATGGCGGATCTCGAAAACCCCCCAGAGATTAATATATCCGGAGCTGACAATAGAAGTTACCACGTAGACACAGGACAGAATCTAGGCTCGAATTTGTTAAACTATAAGCAGAATTTAAGTGTATCTAGTACTAACTTGAAAACGTTGCCGGAAGGTGTGCCTTCTGATGATTTTGAACCCAGTGCTGAAGACGAGAAAATGACGAAGAAATTGCATAGAAGGAACTCAAATCAGAGTCTGATGTTAAGCACACATAGTTTGCAGAGCTCCAACTGTTCTCTAAATAGTTCTGGCGCATCCTGCCATAACCTCTCAACCGTAAGGACCAGCATATCTAACTTCAGTCTAAATACAGACAATAGGCAAAAGAAATTATCTATAGACCGTCGGGATTCCAACACTTCTTTAGCAAACACAGAACATTTGACGCCGTCAAGACGCGTCATGTGTACGTCAAACTCGAATGTTTCGGGAGAGGTGTCGAAAAACTGTTTGCTACAGCGTCGGGGATCGAATAATAGCCTTACACTAAACATACTTTCGGGCAACAACTTGAGCAGGCACTCAAGCAACAGTTCTCTAAACAAAGAAGCCAAACCTGGCCAGAAAAAAGGTCTACTCGAACGCAGAAGTTCGAACACGTCCCTAACTTTGAACATAAACCAGTCGAATCCCCAACTCTCAGTAAACAGAGGCCTAAGTGTCTCTAATTATAACTTAAATGGCTCAACATGCAACTTAAGTAGGTATAACAGCAATATAAGCATAGACAACCCCCCTGCGGAACCCCGGAAGGGGATCCTAGAAAGACGGAGCTCAAATACGTCTTTAACTCTGAATATACAGCCGAGAGAAGAACCCAGAGACTTGGAAATCGATGAAACGTTATTAGACACGAATCTAAAAGATTTGCCACACAGGGATAAACACAGAAAATCTTTAAGCACTGAGAATTTGATACCGAAGTCTTACAAGAACCGCACACGATTACGCTCAACGGATAAAGGAGTTGGATTTGGGTCTCACGACAATCTCTGGTCAACATCCTATACTACAGAGCAAGAATACCCTCAAAATCTAACCTACGTCTGCGGAGATCAAGAAAACGAGATTATATACGCGTTCGGAAGGCAAGACGATCCGAATTTCCAACCTGCCTTCACCCGAAACATAACTACAAAACCTTTAAGCCCTCAGAGCACTTCGGAAGATTTCCGACTGTACTTAGCCAATATGCAGCACTTACAGAACGCTTCAAGCGTATTAACGAGGCAAAATCTACGCGATTTGAACGACGTATTTCAAAATGGGTACTCTAAAGTCAAATGCCATGTCTTGGGGGAAGGTCAACACTGCTGTTCTGGTCGTGTCGAAGATATTGCAAAGGAGAACCCTCAAATGGTGATACCTGACCCTGTACCTTCTCAACCTTGTTCTGAATACCAGAAAATGTTACTCCGGAATCTGCATCAGGAGTTTTGGGATATGCCGACGAATTTTCAGGAGAAGCCGATAGTTTCTGGTTCTCATCCTAAGAATCGGTATAAGACGATCCTGCCCAATGAGCATTCGAGGTTTATATTGAGGGCTGAACCTGGGTCTACCGAAGGATATATTAATGCCAATTATATTAAGGTAAGGTTCTTTATTTATCAACCTGAAAAGTTTTTCTCAGAATCTGTTTATTTTAGTCTGTGTAATCTTATGTAAAACGATGAACTTTTTTTAAATCAGCATAATTTTTAATACTTCTTGCAATCTCTGATCTTTGAAATCCTAGGTAACGCCAAAGGACGAAACAAACTGCCGAATATTTTCCATAAAGAATCTTTTAAGAATTTTGCAGATGTAAAGTTATTGGCTAGTTTAAGGTGGATCAGAAAAAAAATAATGGAAGGATATGCGGGAGGTCTATGCCCAGCGGTGGAATACTATAAACTAATATAAAAAAAAGTTCTTGAGCTTAAAAATTAATCATTTTATTTCACTATTTTCCAGGGGCATGAATACACCAAAAACACCTACATTGCAACCCAAGGTCCTCTACAGAACACTATCCACGATTTCTGGCTCATGGTCTACCAGAACATGCTAGACCACTGCGGACTCTCAGACATCGCCGCAGACGGATCAGAACCCTCGCTCATACAGAAAATAGTCATGCTCACAAACTTCATAGAGAACAATAGACAAAAATGCGAGAAATACTTCCCTCTAGAACTGAACGACGAAATCACAATACAGAACCTCGAAGAACCAACCGATGAAACGGACGTCTTTGTGATCAAAAACTGCGGTATGATCAGGAAACCTGGTTATACCATCCGGAAGTTAACAGTGATATACAAAAAGTGTGCAAGTGATAGTGAATTGACAGTGTACCACTATTGGTTCCATAATTGGGCCGACCACAAATGTCCCAAAGATGTGAACGCATTACTGAACCTCAGTTTGGATGTTTTAAAAGACAGTGTGTGTGACTTTAGTGGTGCAACGGATCATGATGATGACATGTGTAAGTGTGAGACTCCGAAGCAGGATTCTAAGTTTGTGTTTCCTCCTTTAGAACAGCCTACTCCGTGTGAGGTTACGATTAATATGTCTAGTCCGTTTGATTTTTCAAGCGAAATGGTGACTCCGCCTACCATAGTGCATTGTAGTGCTGGGATTGGTCGAACAGGATGCCTTCTAGCCATCCTGAACGGTATAAAGCAGTTGACGATAGAACACAAGGTAGATGTATTGGGTATAGTGTGTAACATGCGTTTGAACCGTGGCGGGATGGTTCAGAACTCGGAGCAGTATGAATTGATTCATAAAGTTTTGTGTCTGTATGAACAGGCTTGCTTACCTTTATAGCTGTTTTAGGGTTCTTTTTAAATTGGTTGTGCTTGTTATTATTTTTATGGTGGTACCAATATACTGCTGAATATAAGGATAGAAATCTCTAGCTTTTCCCACGGCTTCGTTCCCGTGGTTCACCCTACAGGACCCGTTTTCGGGATAAAAAAAATAGCCTGTGTCACTCCAGAATAATGTAACTTTGGAAAGCCATGGTGAAAGAATTTTTAAAATTGGTTAAGTACTTTTCGAGTTTATCCATTACAAACAAACTTACAAACAGTCAAATCTTTCTTCTTTATAATATTAGTGTAGACTAGCTGTTGCTTACGATTTCGTCCGCGTCAAACAAACCCGTAAATAAAAAAAATAAAAAACACAACCGTCACATATATTTCATTCTCGGACGGTTGGGTATCCGTGACGGTTGGATTGATCCGTGACGCTGCCGAACTGAGACCACCGCGCCCACCGCGCACTGCCCTCGCAGCGATGACAACCGACTGGCGAAGCGGTGCCGGGACCGCGCGAAGCTGAAGGCATCCATCGCTGTAAGCACGGTCGAGTGAAGGAGGCCTTCTATTACCATGTATCTTAGAGACAGTAATTACTCGTGAGAAGTTATTAAAAATGGACTTTTATCTTGATGGCAATAAAGGCGAAAATAAATGGTAATGCTATTTAGGAGTTAATTAGGGTTGTTTTCAAATTGCAACCTTATTTAAACTACTGCAAAGGCGATTACCCTTTGTTCTTTATTCGCCATTCCGCAAGACGGATATGCTAATTTTTGGGGATAAAAGTTGACACTACTTTTTCTTACTCTTCCGTTGTTAATGGTTAATTTCATAATGGGATCCGACACACTTGAATCGTTTCTCCGGGACTCGTCGAGCATATTCTTTACTAGCGACTCGCCCCGGCTTCGCCCGTGACTAATTATTATATTTTTTCTTTTTTAAACTTTGCCCCACACTAGGAATTTATTGCAGTATCGTGGGTGCGTTTACAAACATATAAACTCACATACACAACACCCAGAGCCGGAACAACTGTCTGCAGGTCATACAAATATTTGTTCCGTGCGGGAATCGAACCCGCGACACGCAGCGCAGCAGTCAATCGCTCAACCACTGCGCCAACCATGCGCCCAAAAATTAAACACAAAAACCTTAATTGTTTCTCAATCTTTCTATTGGTGATAAGTGATAACCGCACTAAAATCCGTTCAGTCTTTTTTGAGTTTATCGCGTACAGTATCCATATCCCGGGAATATGTTCCCTCGGGATAATTTTCGACCTTCATGCGGGCGAAGCCGCTGGCAGAAGCTAGTGTAAAATAAATGTAGTACTGACTTAAATTGATAACTTAAATATTATTCAATGAAACACAAAGGAAAATACCTCGTATGTGTTAAAAAGTTGTGCAAACAATGAAAATACGTCTTAAATTAAAAAGGCTAATATGGAATTGACAACTTTCAGTTTACAGACATAGAGTTCAATTTCAATTGCATTTTTTACTAAATAGTGATTTACCGAGACCAGGAGTCACCAATTACTTTCCTTTGGGGTCCGTTTTTTTTAATAATTCCGTAAGGGTTATCCAGTTGAATGACGTAATTACCGAAACAATTAAAAAGACATTGTTCCCCGGTTTCTCAATACTCGATTATCGGGCTGTTTACGTAATCGGCGAATAATCGCCGGTTATCGGCTGTGATTGGTTGTTGAAAATTCATTCAACCGATCACAGCAGATAACGCGTGCTTGAAAAATTGTCACATTAATTTTGCGATAATTTAGCGTTGAGAAAAAGGCCTGTGTCTCGCGTGGATATAAGTTGTACACTCATGGGGTTAAATGCACCTCTCTCTTCCGGCCAATCATGTGTATTTATTTTGTTAAAATTAAAATAATAAACTTAAATATGTAAATGTAAATACAATATCAATGAAGATTTTGATGAGATGTTTCGTCCGTTGTCGAATCGACGACTGTATAGACAAAGTGGGGATAAATGATTAAATAACCTACTCAAGTAACACAAATAAATTATATTGTATAGTTTACTTGAGGTCCGCACAAAATTGGTTGGCGGTTAGGATACGGACCGCGGTCCTACATTTGGTGACCCCTGACCTAGAGTAACAGTTTCACCAATGAATATCGCGTTATACAGTGACTGCGTTGTGGGGGACTGAAAGACAACCAAAAATGGTTGGAAAAGCCTGGCAGGCGTTCAGTGATGCACTGACTATAGTGATCTGCACCCTAATTGCGTTCCTAAAGGATTAAAATACCCATTATAACTTAATTTACACATTCGTTCTATTTGTCTCTAAGGAGTTCGGTTGTATGTTCCATATCTTGAAAACTGGTGAACCGATTTGTTGAAACTTGCTGTGTTCCCTAAGTTGAGAGATAATTAATCCCATAAAAAAAGAATGATCATGATTCGATAAGTAGTTTCGGAGAAATGCGTGGACAAACATACATACACTTATGCAATTTGGCACACTTGTTTAGAATTAGAAGCCCATATAGAAGAACACATATTATGTGTATATTGTGTAATGCCAACAATATTACATTTTTACGTCTCGAATTGATTACCTCCGTTTTTTTGAAGTCGGTAAAAACTAGTGATAGCGGGGCACAGGCCGGTATGGAAGAAGAAAACGTGTTTAGTCGACCCCAAGTAAAACCAACTAAAAAGAAAAAAATCATAAAAATAATAACAAACACAGACTTCACAAGTGATTGTAAAAGAGATGGAATTTATATAGATATATTGTTTTAATGCACCGTGTTTAATGGAACATTGTTGCTGATAGACAGACAAACAAACGGACTAGTGTCGGCCATTACTACGAAAAGACACATATTATATCCCTCCTTTGGAGCTTCAAAGTATTTTAATTCATTACTTATTCTTTGAAAGTACTCAAGAGGTCTATGAAAATTAAAATAAAACTTGCTTTTTTGTATGACGTGACGAAAAGCAACTTACTGCTGTATTTTAAAATGTTCTAATATTATGGTAACCTATGATTGTTGTGGTTTATTTATTGATGATACCTACATGTCGGCAATAAAAAATTTAATAGGTTTAAAAACAGTATCATAATCACAGATAATAAATAAAAGTAGAAGTTATGAATTTATATTCTCATTTATACGAATATTCTTTAATTTTGAAGCCATGGCCGACAGTTGTCCGTTTTACCCTAGTGTTAAGTTTTTGTGTTAGTCAACATGTGTGAAAGACGAAAAATAAGTAATAATATTATGAGAGCTGGCAACACTGGTTTTGTAGTGTTGTTTTTTTTGTACTGGCAACTGTGTACTAATTCTTGAGATTTTTGCTTTATCCAACTATTAACTTTACTTTTCTAAGTTCCCTTTTTAACCTTGTCTTAGTTAGTTCGAAGTTACTTTTACGTACGTGATTTGCAGTCTGTATTAAGTCAGTTCTGTTCTTATTTACCAATATCTTGACAGTTGACCGCCATTAAAATTAAAGAGTAGTGTTGCCAGTGACAAGAAAGTATTTTGCCAAAAAAAACAAGCAATGTTGCCAGCATCAATAATAAATAATTGTGTGTAGAAATAATTTTTAGTCTTTTTTCTTGAATCGCACAATTTTTGTTTAATTATTAAGCGAATTCGTTGTGTATTTTATAGTTTTTAAATTAATATTTTATTAGGATAAAAATAGTAATATAGGAGTAATAATTTATTCTCTGTAAGTAGATAGATTTTTTTATTTTTATTTATTTTTTTCTTTGTAAAAATAGGCTACGAGGATTTTAGAAGGCATTTAAAAATCAATAAATAAAATGTTAATGTATATCATACTGTGTGTATGTGTATTTTTTTTTAATTAATGCAGTGAAATATAATGTAGTACAAAATTATTTTATTTTTGATTTATTTTTTCGTTCTCTTTGTTTTTTAGAGTATTAGGTTGACTTTATTTAAATTTTATAATTGGTTTTATATAGGGACAGGCGCGCGATAACTATTTTAATGCATTATTCGTTTTTTTCACTTACACTAAACGGGAAAGATACGATAGGATAGCTGGTGGACCCCTTTTGCGCACTTAGACTCGCATTTGGTCCGTTGTGTGTGCAGGCCTCCTCTCTCTGAGAGGGAATGTACCGTAATCCAATACGCGGCCCCAGTGCACGTTGGTGGACGTCACGTCTTCGAATTTTTGGTTCTAAGACATGCCGGTTTCCTCACGATGTTTTCCTTCACCGTTTTTAGAGCAGTGGTGATGTAATAATTTACACAAAGTAAAGCGCCTGCCTGGGTTCGAACCCACGACCTACAACTTGTAACTCGCGGCCGTTGCCACTTGGCCACCACTGCTCTTCCACTGAACGGGAAACATACTACGTGTAACTATACTCTGTCCAAGATGAAGGTACAATATTTAATAACAAAGCTGACAGCAGGGTAGAAATCATTTTTGTTTTTAGTTTCGCTCCAATCTAATCTTGTAGTCCTATGACCTAGGATGTTTATTTTCTGAAACTATCTTTCATCTGTAATAACTCAGTTAAATCGATGTACAACAGATACAACAATCCATATCGAAAACGTTTTTTTTTTGAGTAGAGGGTAGTCTTAAAAAAACTGTTTTACTTTGTTAGTTGACATTTGTCTCTCCAAAATGGCTGAAGTATAGTAAAATACTTGTACAAATATAAACTTTTTTACCAAAAATAAACAAGACTTCTAAAGCAAAACACTAAAAATTCCAAATATAACTTTCGTTTCGGCAGTCGGGGTCTTTAGTACCTCTTTTTTTATTGTTTTTCGACATCGACTGCCGAAACGAAAGTTATTTTTCACTTTTTAGTGTTTTGCTTTAGCAGTCGGTAAGTAGTTTCGGAGATATGCGTGGACAAACATACATACAAACAAACATACGTACATACTCGTATGAAATTTGGCACACTTATTTATTAGAAGCCAATACAGAGTAACATATGTGAATATTGTACAATTCCAACAATATTACATACATGTACGTGTCGAATTGATTACGTATGTCTCTCCGTTTTTTTGAAGTCTGTGAAAAGCGTTGTACTTTTGGATGAGACTTTGCCTTCACCTCAATAAACCTTGGAAAAAATCACTAAATTGATTCCATTAGGCATAATAATTAAACAGAATTGAAAATAAAAAAAATTGACGCAACATGCTCTAACTATAGTAATCAGTAGCTTTTTTTCAGAAACAAATATTTTTTTGGCACAATCATTTATTTTGTTAATGTCAAGACGATAAAAAATAAACCTGCGAAGTGCGAGACGTGCTCAAGTAGTTGGATTTCTTTCTTAGATAGATAACGAACGAAATAAGACTTTAAAAATATAACGATCACTGAAATTTGATCATATTCGAAAAATCAAAATGAAAGTCATATCGAATTAGGTTAAGAGCCAGCATTTTTTGAACGTCAAAGTTCTACATGAAGACAGTTCCTCAAAATCCCGCCCGTCACCTGTTCACCATGTTAGCCAGGAAGAAGTGGCGTAAAAACACCGCTGTAACATAAATAAGTACCTGTTCAAGTTGGAAGAACTTGAGTTATTACAAGGGTATGCAAAGTTAATAATCTTAATTAACATTATTTCGTTAAAAATAGGGTTACGGACAGAGTTGCCAACCGTCTCGATTCTGCCGGGACAATCCCGATTTCGATAATTTCGTCCCGCTTCCAGAATGCCTATTCATTTTGTCCCGATTTTTTGATAACTAGCGACAATCACTCAATTCGTTCAATAAAGCATTATTTGGTCTTGTATAATCGTGCTTTGAGCATATCCTTCAAATAGGTTCAGAGTGTATTTTCAAACTTCGCTAACCATAGACATGTCTTGTTCGGAGTTCATAAATAAATATAACAAGTACGAGTCTTACCCCGAGTTTCCTAACCAATCACAGCAGATAACGCGTGCTTGAAAATTTGACACATTAATTCTGCGATAATTATGAGCTGAGAAACTCAGGGTTACTCGCGCACGTAGGGTTCCGTACCATGATCGTAAAAAACGGCAAATCACGTTTGTTGTATGGGAGCCCCACTTAAATATTTATTTTATTCTGTTTTAGTAGTTGGTGTTATAGCGGCAACAGAAATGCATCATCTGTGAAAATTTCAACTGACTAGCTATCACGGTTCATGCCTGGTGACAGACAGACAGACGGACCGCGGAGTCTTAGTAATAGGGTCCCGTTTTTACCCATTGGGTACGGAACCCTAAAAATGACGCGGAATTAATGAACGTGGCATCACAGGTGGCACGTAACAATAAGAAATATAAAAAAGTTTTCAAGTAAAGGGAAGCGAAGGGAAGGAAAAAAGGAAGAATTTCAAGTCTTTCTGATAATCTTAATTGGACCGAAGTCCGAACATCTCTGATCACCGTGTGATTGTCCTCATATTTTTTTCCGAAAAATTGGCCGCCTTACAGATCTCTTATCCTCTCAGTCCTTCGGTACCCTAAAAATTTATAATCCCATACCATGACCATAGGTACTTAGGATACCATCTATTCATTTATTATGGTCACTGAGCCGGATCCCAAATTTAATGATACACGCACCAAAAAATATTGCTAAACAAGTAACAAGTTTGTATTTTTTTCTGGTATGTGCGTAAGTAAATCTTTAATTTGATACCAAACTCTAAACTATAGTAGTTTCTTGGTTTGGTCATTTTGTGTTTAGACGTCATATTAGATGTAACGTGACGTATAGCTCCGTCACAGTATAGGACAAATAGTACGGAAACTACCTACAAACGCTCGAAACGGCACGATCACACAAACATGGGCATCGTGTGACCCCGTTGCTGTAAAGAAGCGACGCGTCGCAAATTTTAGGTATCTAGCTTGCTGGTCAGGGTTTCACTTTTTTTTTGTGTTTAATGCCAATAAAATAAATTGTTTATTTATTATAATTAGACGCAAGTCATTATGGCATTTTCTGTTGAAAATGAATTCAACAAAACACTGCAGCTGACTCTCATTTAAAAATTTTTCACATTATTTTTGTTTAATTTTCATTCTAGAAACTGGATTTTATACGGAGCATTCATACAAATTCAACGACAGCGCATTTGTTCAAATCTGATCAGCAGTTTAGGAGCTACGTACGAATAGATAAACATCCAAACACATATAATCAATCAATCAAGCGGCCTGCCTAAACTTTTTATGTTAGGGTTGACTTCCAGTCTAACCGGATTTTGCTATACCAGAGGTAGGTAGCAGTATTTTACTTGGTGCGACTGCCTACCTGAACCCAGCCCAGTAACTGGGTAACACGGTTCCCGTTACCAAGACTGATGACAGGTTTTCTGACTTCTGACCATCGATATACGCGATTGGCGATCCGAACACTCACTCTGTTCGACTGAACTGTACTGCAATCCGTACACCTTACTTTACAGTGTGTTGAACGAAACGCGTAAGTTTTTTATTTATTTATTTATTTAAACTTCATGTACAATGGTGATACATAGGCGGACTTAATGCAGCAAGGCATTCTCTACCAGTCAATCTTAGTACCTTTTTAGTAAGTTGATCGCGAGTAAACTAAACTGCAGCGAACTTAGTTCTAACGCACCAGCACCTGTTTTTTTTTTTCATGTATGTTCTTGTCTGTCGGTAGAACGTATTTCAATGCTTCTGACATACCCACAACTGTCAAAAATCTTTTTAAGACAGCCGGGATCAAGATCTACGTGCTTTCCGAGGCACGGAGGACCGTATGTCAAGATCACCCATCCACAAACCTACCTAGGCAAGCGTTGCTTGACCTTGTGTATGAATATCGATTGTTAGAGCCATACAGGCTGTCATTATTTAGCCGCGAATTCCTCCCATACACACATAAGTTGGTACACAGATTGGCAAATTCATAACTTCCCAATCGAGTAAAAAATACTAATTTATTATCTGATCTCACATTTGCATGTGATAATTTACGGAAATCAGCAGTAGGTACTTATGTACTGGCTTGACAAACATAGTTTTGCTTAGCACATCACAAGGTGACCAACGTGAAAATTAATTGAGCATACATTTGGCGGGAAATTCAACAAGCCACAGACAATTTATAGAGTTCGACATACTGCGCAGAAAAATAAGAGAATAAGATACCCATAATTATTATATTTCTGTTGATACGTAATAGATACGCAAGGTAGTAGAGCTCATCCGAAATAGTACTTACCACCATAAAATTGTTTGCCGCCAAGCAGCGTTGCTGGGGGCCGGTTTGATTGAAGGATATGGGTGCCGGTGTACATACATTTTTCAGCTTTGTCTCTGGGATAGCAAAGCATTTGCGATGATTCTGGGATACCTTAGGCAGCGGTAGGTTAGTAACTGATTAGGTACATTACGTTGGCCGCCCTTGCTTGCCAGTGTCACCCAATACAAATAGATTGAGTACGTTACCGAAGCTGTGTTATTGGAAATAACACAGCTGCTTTAAATAACAATACCTTGCTTTTGAATTTTTAACACAAATCTTTACCCCACACTAGGAATTTCTCCTGTATCGTGGGTTCGTTTACAAACATTTAGGGAGTTTCTCACCTTTAAACTATCGCAGAATTAATGTGACAAATTGTCAAGCACGCGTTATCTGCTAAGATTGGTTGAATGAATTTTCAACAGCCAATCACAGCAGATAACGCGTTCTAACAATTTTTCACATTAATTCTGCGAAAATGTAGAGGTGAGAAATTCGGCCTTAAACTCCCATTCAAATAGCCGGACTCGGAACAACTATCGGTAAGCCATACAAATATTTGCTGCGTGCGGGAATCGAACCCGCGACACGCAGAGCAGCAGCCAATCGCGCAGCCACTACTGAACATGTCACAATTTTGCAATCAAATCAATGCCGTCATTTTCATACTAGTGCAGACATAGAAATCGAATGTGTGAATTCGAATGCCTTCTCTTCAGTCACCATTTATATTTTGGGATCCTTGATTTAATGAATAAAGGATTCCCAAATTGCTTGCTCGTATAGATGTGTACTTGCAACTTCAATCAAAAATCAATCAATCACAGAATATCGAAGACTTTTAAGGCCGTGCCACAGATTTAAAACCTTCACCTTTCTATTAGGAACAATGGCCAGATAGCCAAGCGTTTTCCTCCTCAATTTATCCCTATTGACAGCTCGAATTAGACGGCTAGCCTTCATGTCGAATGCACGTCTCGACGTTCATTTAAGGATCCTTTACACACTACCGTCACATAGCTAGAGTGCCACTATCTGACAAAAAATATATTTTGGGTTATAGACAAACACCATGACATAATAAAAATCGATGCTGTTTATCAAATACTGCCCGCGCCTTTGCCCGCGTTAAAAGTTTTATCATCCCTGGGGAATACAAACTACCCTATAATGTCCTTCCCAGGGTCTCAATCTATATCCATGCCAAATTTCATTTAAATCGGTTCAATAGATCCAGAGATTACCCTCCACAACCTCACAAACTTCATCTCTTTTTACCCGACTGCCGAAGGAGGGTAATGTGTTTATTATCAGTCTATGTATATATGTTTGTTCCTATGTGGCGTTCTAGAGACCAAACGCGTTGGCCGTTTTGGGCGCCATATTGTGGGGGCCCAAATTTTTTTTTCTTGCGTTCACCTTAAAAACATCTGCAATGAGAACCTTCTCCTTTTTGGGCAGATAGGGAATGTTTTGTTACTGCGATGGCATCAAAAAGCTAAAATCGGCCAATTGTCAGATAGCGGCACTGTATCTATAGGACGGTCGCATAATGAATCGTATGGCCGGAGGTCACCGAAAGTCAGTCATTCGATTGAATAATATTTTTATACCAATCAGTTTGGTTGGACTGTGCAAATAAATTCGTTTTATGCCGATAAATTTATTTGTTTATGCAAGTGGGAAGCTGTTTGATTTAAAATTCGCATTTTATATTATTATTTCAAGTAGATACGTATAATATATATACTCTGTCGGTAGTTATTCATTGAATTACATAATATTCATCATGATTGAGTTTCCTGAAGAAAATTCTGTTGACTTTAGTACCTACTAACGACTACGTACGTCAGACTTTAGTACCTAATAACGACTTTATTTTCTAACTAGCTGTCCCACGCGGCTTCGCTCCCGTCAACTGGCTACCCACCTACCCATCTAACCTACCTACCCTACATACATTATTGTTGCGTAACTTAAACCGGTTACGCAGCGCACGCAACGGAAGCTCTCAAAAAGGAATAATTTTGTCCGTTTTTGCAACATTTTTTGTTTATGCTCCTCTCCTATTGGTCGTAGCGTGATGTTATATAGCCTATAACCTTTCTCGATAAATGGACTATCCAACACAAATATATATTTTTCAATTCCAACCAGTTGTTCCTGAGATTAGCGCGTTCATTAGTATAGATAAATGGCATGGGTACATAGATATGCACCTACCGGCAGCCTAATTCCGTAAGTGAATTCGGCAAGGTTTGACCCCATGAAAGTCTGCCAAATCCTCTTTACATAATTAGGTATTACCAAAAAATATTAAATACTTTCGACAAGATATTTATCAATGAAATCGTCCAATAATTTTTGACAATACCTTAGCATCGTGGTGGCCCAGTGACTGAGACCTCGCCTCCCTGGGTTACCAGCCTAAAAATACTACCAACTGAAATGGGCGATCTTACTTTAGCACTAAAATAAAATTGTCGTGCCTGTCCAACCGAAATAAATAATGTCATTGATCTAGTTTCTAGTTATAGTCAAATGGATATGATTAGATATTTAAGTAGTTAATTTAGATAATTCACCGTTAGGAATAAATAAACGCTGTATTGAGGTAAAGTTAGGCTAGTTAATAATGCTGAGAAAAAATATGTACTTAATTAATATTTAACTGTAGATATCTAATTGTACATAAATGCCCCTTGTCTTGTATTTAATCTATTTACCCATATCTGAAAAACAAACAAACACTCACATTTTGTGGAAACACGTAAGTTGTTTCCGACTTTGGCCGGTAAATTCAGAGATGAAACAATTAAGGTAACTATATATATATATATATTTGTACCTGTTTTTCTGTTCCTTCTTCTTACATTATGAATGTGTAAAATTAATTGGTAAATAAAATAAATAAGCACAATAATCAAAACTCAAAATATTTTGTGTTATACCTTTGATCTGAGTCGTAGAAGTTCGTTTAACATTAAATTTTGTGTAAAACATCACTTTGAAAAAGAGAAAAATCAATTTATTTATTTCATTTAAGTAGATATATGATGGTTATTATGGTATTTATTTCCTGATAGCTGTAACTAGCTCTTTTAGTCAAGAGTGAACTGGTTACTTCTAGGCAAGCGTGCTTCACCATCGACCACGTCATCGCTTACCATCAGATGAGATCGAACGCGAGCCTATTAATACTAAAAAACAATGGTATATGAAAGAGATTATCTCCTAATCAATTAAAATAAGTGTACCATTAAATGAATAAGTAAGTCAGCGTTTATTTATTTCTTACGGCTTAACGTAGACATAATTCTAGTTATAATGCAACAAGAACACCAAATTTTTAGATAGATTTAATTAACATAAGTAAATTAATGATTCTTATTATTCTATGAGTGATGTTAGAACTTATACTATTACAAGATTATTATACAATATTTATATTTCCTTTACGGGTATTTGCTGATATTGCCCGGGCAATACACAACGTGTACTATCAGCCTATTTAAATTGCCTGGCCAATGCTGTCATTTTCGTATTCAAATACATAGTTGTTATTATAATATTAAATGTATGTGTAAAATGCTATTGATCGTGTTGAATGATACCGTTGTCCGGTTAATGCTGAAAATATTACCAAATTGGCTAATAAACTATATCATTTGTGTCATTAGATTAATAAATTAGCGTAATATATTAGCTTAACGTACCTATTTAGTCATTTTCAACATTAACCGGATAATATTCTAATAATAACTGAAGGAATTCACAATAGGTAATACCCCGACCTTATATCGTCGTCATAGTGATAAAAGTTGAATAAAATAATATAGAGCAGTATCAACATTGACCGATTCACGCTCCCACTAATTGACCGGTTAATGTTGATAGTGTCTGCCTTTTACAGTATTTTATGACATGTGACTAAAGTTTATACAATTCTAAGGTTATCTGTAGTCCGCGGTAACTCCTAAGTTTTATATAAAAATATTTAAAAAAAACTATATTTGAAATAAGAAAAAAATATTTTTGCGTCAGGTATATGTCGCATACCATAAAAAAAAAACGAGAAAATAAAGTTTTTGGGGATCGTGTGATTGAATGAACTTGAATTTTCTTTCAAAACAAAAATCTTATATCTAGGGGTCTTGTAAGTCAATAGTGAACGGGTTACTTCTAGACAAGCGTGCTCCACCGTCGACCGCATCATCGCTTACCATCAGGTGAGATAGTGGTCAAGCGCGAGTCTATAACAAATAAAAAAAAATAAAAAATATCGTGCACTTTAGAATGGTTATAAGTTTTGTGAATGACCTTTGCTCTAGTACAGCCGAAACAAGTACCTTTTTGTCACTGGGCAGGTTACTTACATAAGACTTACATGTTTGTCGAAAAGTTTATATCAATGTTTGCCTACGCACACTTTTGTATTACCCTGGACTACAGAAAACTGCAATACTGCCTATCATTGGTGTGTTTTATATAAATTAAACTAACGTTAAAACTGGTGTTTAAATCCTGTAGTCGTGGGTGTGAACAGAAATCGGAAATAATTTTTAATTACTATATGAGATACTGAAGGCATTGTTAATTTTTTGATGGTAAAATCACTGGGTAATGAAATATTGAATTAATACCAAATCATAGTTTGTGCTGACAAACTATGCATACTCTTTGATGTTGCATAGATATTTTATCATTTAAAGCACTAACATCTGATTAATTTGACTGTTCAACCAACTGCCCCTGAAGGACAGTAAATTTGTTTTTCATATTTCTTTCAGCAAATCACTATCATTTTGTCCTTTCAGAAAATGTTCAGTGTTTCACCAAAATGTCCGACTTCCGTGCACACTTACGACAAAATCTATCTAATAATAATAATAAAATAATGTGTACCGGTGCGTGTCTCTACAAATATTCCAGCATTTATAATATATTGTGATTTCTATTACTTTGTAAAACTGTATGTGCTGAATAAATATATTAAATATTGGAAATTAATTATAGTTTTCTTTCTCATACACACTTTATCACTTATCCTATACTCTGTATACACGAATGCAAAGATAAAGTGGTCTAAGATATACGAGTACCATTCGTCGTGGGTTATGCCACTCCGCAGGCGGGTTCTAAGGCCCATCATGAAAGAGTAGCTGGAGGGACCGCTTGGCACCCTTACTTCCCGAATCGGCTGGGGCTGACGCAAGCTGCTCTCCACCTGTGCCGTTTAGGCCAGAAGCCGATTCTTCGATGTTCGTTTCCCCTGGGATAGTCTGACAGTTCCTCTGTACCTCTTAGTAGGGGAGTATAATAGGAGAATATGATCCACCTCCCTGTCTGCCCACTCAGGATTTTTTCGTGGGGAATGACAGAGCTGTCCGAGTAATTACATACGGGTCGGACAACATCTGAATAGTTGAGACAATAATCTGTGTTTACTGACTTGTAAGAAGAAGAAGTAGAGGAATGCCGGGTGTAGATATTTAAAATATAATTCCCACGATGGGACACAACATAGGCTACCCGAAAAGGAAAAACAGTAATTATTTCTCATTCAAACTATTCATTAGAACGTAGCTAATCACTGAATATCTAACAAAAACCTATATTTAACTGTAATTTACTAAAACATTACCTTTTTAAAACCTATGACAAAGTATTTCAAAGAAACTCCTTTTACGGAAGCACGTGTTTTTCTCAGCTACCGGACTTGTGAATAGATATCTTATTTGTTTTTGCACATCATATATTGACAATAGTACTAAATGAAGTTAGCACTTGAGAATCAATAAGGAAACTATAGTCAGTAGCTTGTTGCTTGATATTAGTATTCACTATACCGACCGTCCCGGCTTCGCACTGGAAAAAAATCTAAACACAAACCTTCCTCGTTTATCACTCTATTAGCGAAAACCGTATCAAAAGCCGTTGCTTGTTTTTTTTTTAATTTTATAAATAGAAACGTTGCCCGTTCGAATTTCTTCCTGTATGCAAAAAAATGACAGACAAAGAAATGGCGACGTCAGATACGGACAGTGACTTTGATTTATACTATTTAAACATAACAGTGACTGTGACTACCCAGCAGCCGTATTGCGTAAGTGAATACGGCAACGCAAAGCGTAAGTGAATACGGCAACGCAAAGAGTTTGACTGCTATCCAATCGATCAAATCGACCAATCACATGCGAGATGAATGACGCGATGCGGAAATCCACATCGCGTCATTCATCTCGCATGTCTGTCCGTGATTGATCGATTTAGTCGATTGGATAGCGGTCAAACTCTTTGCGTTGCCGTATTCACTTACGCAATACGGCTGCGGGTTGAGGTAAAGTGTGATTTTGATAATGGCAACGCAGGGAATGTGGATGAATATGGCGCTGCTTTTGCCTAGCGAAAACTAATAAGAAAAAAAATTGTCGCGAATTCCGCTAAAAATAAATCCGTTTGATAGGACAGTTTTTAGTTTTTTAGGGTTCAGACTTCAGACCCAACGAGAAAAGACTGACGCCCGATTTCTGAATTAAATAAGCATTTGAAGTTGAGTATTTGTCAAACTCTACTTTAGAATGAAAATCTGCCAAAATTTTACACTGAAGTAGTATTTGACAAGTTCATAACTCTGAAAACCCAACTCAGCTATCGGCCCTTATAATTATTTATGAAAATATTATGTTTATTTATGGAGAAAAGGAGAGAAATTTTCTTAAGCTGGGGGTGTTTTAGTCAAGAGTGAAAAGGTTACTTCTAGCTAGCACAGATACTATAATAGCGTCTTCTAGGAAAGCGGGCTCCATCGTCAACCACATCATAACTTACCATCTGGTGAGATAGTGGTCTAACGCGAAGCTATCTTAAGTCCAATATGCATATTGGAACATGCAGAAGTAGGTACAAATCATCAAGAGCGTTGACATTTTCAAAGTCACGTGTTCGAGCTTGACTGTTTGACGTATAGTCTATGATCATATTTGAAGATCAAACAAACAGTCAAGTTGTCATACCTAGTATTTGTTTAGTTCGACGTCGGTAAAATGCGTATTCTTAGCGAAAAATATTGATTTTGTTTAGCTACATCCGGTTTGTTCATAACATAACTAATAGGCCTTATTTAAAACAAAATATTTATCCATAAACTGGCCATATGATAAGATCAAGTAGAGAAATGGAGTAAGGTGATAACTGATTGGTACCCAAGGGATAGTAAACGCAGCAAGGGGAAGCAGATAAGGAGATGGGAGGACGAGCTGAAACAAACAGCGGGCCCCAACTGGAGGATAGTGGCTCGTCACAGAAATCAGTGGAAAGAGCTAAAGGAGGCCTTTGCCAAAAGGCACACTGAATTGAGGGACATATGTAACAAATACAAAACATAACAAACATTTCAGAATGAAGGGCATTATTATTATTATTATTTAACCATAAATAAGATTATTTTAAACACTGTTTAGCTGATTCTTAATTCAAATTATCCATACAAAATTTTAACTAAGAGCCGGTAATCGGTACTTACACTGATCATAATTTTTGTATGCGCCGAAGAGGTAGGTAACAGCATATTGGGTATACTGTACGTACACCCACGTACAGTATACCCAATATGCTGTTTTCCTCTTTTAAGTTCTATCTTTAGTTTTGGGCCCGATACAGAGACAGTGATTGCACCAACATCGTATGAACAAACTGGAATGGAGACAAATTCGTCGAAAAACAAATTTAATTTGTACCAAAGACATCGCCGCGACTTCCGAAAAGAAAATTATTTTAACTTTCGACGTCGTTTATAACGTTTTCGATCGCGTTTCTTTATATCAATTTGTATATAAAAAAAAAAACATTTTAACAAAAAAAATCGAACCGATTTCCAAAACAAAACACTGCAAAGCGAAAAATAACTTTCTTATATATTTTAATTTTTTTTCTTTTCCGAAGTCGGTGTCTTTGGTACCTATTGTTTTCGACATCGACTTCGGATAAGAAAAAAAACCTAACGCTCGCGCTCGCCGTCCGATAAGGACCAGGCGCGAGTCGACGGCGCGTGCGCCTCAAAGAGATGTCAGCAAAACTGACGGGGTCCGCTAGGGCCGATGCCTGTCTGGGTCGCGGATAAATTTGAAAGAGAAGTGAAGGAACACGGGTGGGTTTTAGTCAGTAAAAGTCTGACACGCCCTTCCGCTTCCCCCAGAGCGGGAGAAGTCATTGGATGATTTACAAACCTAAAAAAAAAAAGCAGTGAACCTGATGACCAAAATAGTGATGACCTTAAATACAATTAAATTGGAAACTTTTTTACAATGCACATTTTAGAATATTTATCAAACTCTTATCAAAAACGACACATTTGTGGATTTATATATTTAATGTAGATAAACTTTGTATTTTACACTATCCGTCATAATCTGTCATACTCGTAATTCAGAAAATTTTGAACTCGGAACTCAAATCACGGACATCAAGAGTAGTGCGTAAGCGGCCTTACTGTCACCAGTCGGCGCCTATCTCAAATTGTCACCTACGTTAAAACAATCAAGCACGGGTAAAAACTCGCACTATAAAACGAGGGGTGAAAGAACTCATGGTTTTTCTACAACACACGATCCTTAACTAAACATAACAATCCATTGTGAAAAATAATGTAAGTATATTAAATTATTTATAACCGTTATCATATTTTAGGAGTGTTTATTTAAAAGCGTATGAAATAGTTTCGGCAGTTCATTCAAACCTGTTTCGCGCATGAAATTGCTTAAACAACTCGAGTGATGAACAAAGTAACCAACGAACCAAAACATAAATGTAAAAAAAAACCCTGCCCAGTGCGAGTCGGACTTCCGCACCAGGGGTTCCGTACAAACCTCAGCTTAAAGTTTTTAAAGACCTGAGTATTTGATATGAATTTCAATTGAATACCTGTACGCGTTCATAAGGAAAGGGGTAGCAAATTTAAAATTATTAAAAATATTTTTATTATATGATGTAACTAAAAATTTACGGATTTCGCAATTTTTCCTTTATCTGTGCAGAAAGACGTTGCTTCGTACCAAATTTCAAGATTCTGAGTTCACGGGAAGTGTCCTGTAGGTTTTGAATCCCTTGCTAGTGTCGAAAATTTGCGGCATAAACGGCTGTATCTTTTGATTGTGTTGGCTTAGAAGCAGAAAGCTTGATACTTCCATGCGTTCCTGAGAAAGAGGGTCTTGACAGACAGACAGACAGACAGACGGACAACAAAGTGATCATGTGAGGGTTCCGTTTTTCCTTTCGAGGTACGGAACCCTAAAAGCCAAGTTCTTGATGACAGCTTCGCTGATAAAAGAAGTGAGATCTAACTGTTAACCAAGTTCTCTAATCATCAGCCTTTAGCAGTCCACAGCTGGACATAGGCCTCTCCAATTGCACACCATTTGCTTCAATTTTCGGCAAGTCTCATCTGCTACAAGCCACCCTACGAAGATCATTGCTTCACCTCTCCTGAGGGCCCCTATATTACGTTTATTAGTTCGCGGACACCACTCAAGAATACGTCTACTTTTACGGTTTACTTATAAGGTTTTTATTGGTTACATTTCGGGGAGTGTGCGATAGAATTGCACGTTCTAATTCCACTTAGTCCGTTTTATCATCGGACTACCAAACATACGGCGATGCGCCATCGGTTCATGGTGGACATCCCACCCACACGCACTAAACGTTTTGGAAACACTTTTATTTTGCGTACAGCTAAAGAGTGGAATTCCCTGCCGGAATCTCTGTTTCCCGACAGCTACAATCTAAGAGTCTTTAAGTCAAGAGTGAATAGGTTATTTCTAGGCAAGCGTGCTTCACTGTCGACCACATCATCGCGATAAATCATACTGACTCTGTTATGCTTTTCAATTTTTTAGGGTTTCGTATTTCAAAAGGAAAAACTGAACCCTTATAGGATCAGTTTGTTGTCCGTCTGTCTATCAAGACCCTTTATCTCGTTTATTATCAACAGGCTCGCGCTTGACTACTATCTCACCAGAAGGTAAGTGATGATGCGATTAAAAGAAAATTTATTATACAGGGCTACAAGTTAATTCGACATAGAGAGATTGTAGTTTCTATCTTTGGGAAACGATAAGTTTGTTCAATGTTTCATATTCAAATCAGTCAGGAATGATGGCAACACACCACAACGTCTTAAAGGATCTAGGTCGACTTAACTTAATAGATTTAAAGTTATTTGGGGGTCGGATGTGGGTTGAAATGGTTCGTGTAATATAACCCACTGCTGGTGTCTCGTCCTTATGCTTCGCGAACTTGGCTAACACACTGCCGTGTGCCTAAATCTTGTAATTTTTTTTTTTTTTACAAAGCTGAGCATCGATGCGATAACTTCGTGTTCAAGTCTGCTAAATCGAATCAAGGTTAAAATACATAAAAAGAAAAGTTATTTTTTGCTGTGCAGTCGGAAGATACATTATTGCGAGTTAACTGAAATCATAAATCCAAAATCATTATGTATGTACCTACGTGTTTTAAGTTCGCTTCTTAAGCAGTCGGATTTCTTGATTTTTGAATACCTACCTACTCTTTTTTAGATATAAATTTTTAGTATAATTTTTTTTCGATTTACTTTGAAACATATAAGTGGTATATATTTTTGTAATCATCGCTTAAAACCCTTCATTTTGATACCCACACGATGGGCTCGGTAGAAAATAAAATTGGACACCCCACAATATAGCACTCAAAATCCGCCTTTTTTCTTGTTTCCATTTTAATGTAATAAATAGCCAGTGACACTCGCAAGGTTAAGGCGAATCGATAGATGTTATTCACTTTCATTTGATACCCATATCATGGCAGTGCACAAAAAATAATTAGTCCGCCATCTTGGGCCGTCCGCCATAATGGATTTAGAATGACGTCACTTAGCTAACCATGCATTGTCATCCAAACTAAACGTGTATGCAAAATTTCATCTTAATCGGTGGAGGGTAACTGCTTTAAAATTCAGTTGCAAGATTTGACCCGAACGCACATACACATATACGTACATAAATTGCAAGTTAAATAAAAACTTGTAATTATAATCAGACAATCAGACGAAAAGACTTGCTACGTCGGCATGGTTTCTTTGTATGGGATGAGGCATCTTTATGCTAGTATTATATTTCCTGTGCTTATACTAAGTATTCTATCAATAAAAAAATACCTATTATTAAATATCATCACGCCTGTCTCCGAAGGGGTGAGGCCACAGGTATAAATCTAACTAGATGTCGCGATTGTATTTACTTCGCGTGTCAAAAAACGGAGTAAAGTTACGACCAATGATCGTAATCTGAGCATTTCACTTAGCATTATCGACACGGGAAATCACCGAAATCTAGAAAAATGCCTTTTATGCCATATTGATCTGTAAAGAATGTATAGAAACGGTTGGCCGAGGCATTGGAAATGTTTTCTTTCATTGGTAAGTAAATTTGCTTTTGAATTATTTGTGAAAAAGTGGCACGCTTGGTTTTCATACAGATGGAGGGACTTGCGTTATCTAGTTAGATTTATGTCTGTGGGTTAGGCCTTAAGCGAAAGGCAGAGATAAATTACATTTTTATTATTATTATAAGCAGCTGCCTTGTCTCACTCCAGGGCACGTCTGTATGTACGCCTCTGTACTTTTGTGTGCAGAAGTATAAAATAAATACTGAATAGGTACTGCGCACTAGCCTTCAGAATTAGAAACACAGGTAATAATTACATGCAACTTATTAAACATTAAGTACTCGTAGTACGCTATGTTTTAGCCAATTGACGCGGACGTAAAAATTCCAAAAAAGACCAGCCAAGAGCGAGTCAGACACGCAGAAAACGGCAAAAAAAAACACGTTTGTTGTATGGGAGCCCCACTTAAGTATTTATTTTATTCTGTTTTTAGTATTTGTTGTTATAGCGGCAACAGAAATACATCATCGGTGAAAATTTCAACTGTCTAGCTATCACGGTTCATGAGATATAGCCTGGTGACAGACGGACCGACAGACAGACGGACCGCGGAGTCTTAGTAATAGGGTCCCGTTTTTACCCTTTAGGTACGGCACCCTAAAAAAGATTATATGAATGGGTACTATTAAATTAAAATTAAAATTTATTACAATATAATTATATACGTATTTAAGTACCCTGGTTGTGTTAACACATGCATGCAAGTTAAATTTTATTATCCATAATCATTTTCTTTTCATGTTAAAATTTAAAGTATATTCAATTCGATAAATTTAAGAAGCATTGTGTCCATTTGACAATTATTGTAAACGCACGTAGTTTTAAGTCATTAATAACCCAAATTTTGAACTGTTGTCTTAGACAATTTTTTTTTAGTTTCCTCACGTCTAGAATACAATAACACCTTACAAGCAGTATGCAACCCGTTAAGCGTCTTTTAAACTTCTGCAATGGCATATGTTTTATTTCATCGGGTATTTTATTATATATTTGTGAAGCAACACCAAATAAGCTCTTTTACCCGACTGCCGAAGGAGCGTAATGTGTTTATCAGTCTATGTATGTATGTTTGTTCCTATATGGCGTTCTAGAGACCAAACGCGTTGGCTGATTTTGATGACTATTACGTGAATCGATTCGTCTTATCCTGCGATTATCACTGGCTACATTAAAAATGGAAATAGAAAAATGGCGGGTTTTGGGCGCCATATTGTGGAGGCCCAAATTGTAGTGTTCCTTCCAAACCCATCGTGTTGGGTATCAAAATAAAGGGTTTTAAGAGGTGATTACAAAAATATATAACACTTAT
Organism: Orthosia gracilis; assembly: GCA_947562075.1. NCBI lineage: Eukaryota > Metazoa > Arthropoda > Insecta > Lepidoptera > Noctuidae > Orthosia > Orthosia gracilis. The sequence continues at coordinate 11,538,583 of OX387267.1, forward strand.
ATTTTTAAATGTACATAATTCTAAAAAAAAAAAATTAAAATGTTGTTAATAAAAAAAAAAATGTTTAGAATAACAAAAAGCCCTACTGCTTAAAAAGCGAACTAAAAAGACGTAAACAAGTAGAAAATCATGCTGTGCAGTCGGAGGATACATCTGTTTTGGTCAGCCAGCTCGCGCATGTGATAAAAACGGGATCCATTACTAAGACTCCACGATCCGTCTTTCTGTCCGTCTATCACCAGCCTGTATCTCATGAACCGTGATAGCTAGACAGATGAAATTTTACTGATGAAGTATTTCTGTTGCCGCTATAACAACAAATACTAAAAACAAAATAAAGTAAATATTTAAGTGGGGCTCCCATACAACAAACGTGATTTTTTTGCCGTTTTTGCGATAATTGTACGGAACCCTTCGTACGCGACTCCGACTCGCACTTGGCCAGTTTTTTTTTTAATATAGAATGCAACTATCTGTTGTTTTTAAACCACACATTGACTGTATACATCTTTTCTACATTCTGAAAACAAGTTCCCTATTTGTTGACTATTTCCAAATAATAACACCATACCGCAGGATTGAGGCGACTAGTCCTGAATAGGCTGTTAACCGTGTCTCAGTAATTACTTGCAAATTTCTTCCAAATAAGGTTTCCAAATTAGTTTGTCATCTACAGTTATACCTAAGAACTTTGCAGCACTTACTTCTTCCCAAATAACATTGTAACAGTGTAGACGGACCAATAAGGTTCGAGAGAAAAACCGCCATGGCAATTTTGACAGATAGACTTTCCCCCCACAGACATAAATCTAACTAGATGACGCGATTGTATGTACTTCGCATGCCAAAAAACGGAGTAAAGTTACGACAATTGATCGTAATCTGAGCTTTTCATTTAGCATTATCGGCAACGCAAATCCACCGAAATCTAGAAAATTGCCTTTTTATGCCATATTGAGCTGTAAAGAATGAATGGAAAAAGTTGGCCGAGGCATTGGAAATGTTTTCATTAATTGGTAAATTTGTTTGTGAAAAAGTGGCACGCTTGGTTTTTATACAGATGGAGAGACTTGCGTTATCTATTTAAATTTATGTCTGTGTTTCCACCACTCTGGTTCTGAAAATTAAAAAAATTGCAAAGAACCACAAGATAATTTTCTGATTCCAATAGTCGCGAGCGTTCGAGATGGCAGCTCGCTACTCCATGATAGAGTCTCTCTATAAGTTGCCAGTGTTATCCCGTTAATATGTGTTGATATTTCATACCTAGTGTGTTATCAACACTACCGCGCTAATTGTTACCGCGTTTTGTGTGAAATCCGTGTATGTCCTTCTAGGGCATCCTTTCCCGGCGTTTCTACTCACGACTTGACTTAAATAATAATAAAGATTTTATTGATTCCTTTTAATAAAACATTTGTACATTATCATTATCCATAATTTCAATTAACCAGGAATTGCCTTTCAAATGCAAAATTGTTTTGCCTTGAATTAAATTTTGTTGATCCTGGTTATTCATACTCTCAACATGGCCGAACCATCTAAGTATACTCTTTTCAATCTTAAACAATTACGTACAACAATTTAAATTGGCTACGAACACACTTCGTGGTTCCATCATCATCTCCCGCGCAGATTTGTGAGTTGTGTCATTTCTGCACGACCAATGAACGCGGCGCCGTCAGTTCAACTTTGGCGCGCTAACTTGACGTACATAAGACTAATTTAACTGTAACGAATTGCTTTTCGGAAATTAATTTTGGTATACTTACGGTACTTTTTTATTGTTGATTATAGGAGTATTGTAGAAAAAAAAAGTTAAAGCAACCTTTTTAGCCATATTTAATTTTGTGAAGTGCTTTGTTTATTTTTGTCGCATATTTAATTGGTAAGTTACTATTTAATATATTAAAAATAAAATGAAACTGAGTCCTAGAATCTAAAGCAATTGAAAGAGAAAGTAAAGGGTTGAGTGTGAAGTTCTATAGAAAAAAATATTTATTTATTTAAGTTTTTTTTTTATTGTGTTTGCTTCCGACTAGAATTGAAAATACCTTTAATTATATAAAATATTGGAACATCTTATTCCTGATAGAAAACTTTAAGGAAATCATCAATCAGATTCTCAATCGAAAAAATTTTTTGTTCAATATTACCGCGACGTAACTGTGCGTTGAAAACTTAAGTTGGGTTCGAAGCCCAGTTTAGACAAAATCTAACTCCTCCAAATATATTATCCTCGTATATACGCATATATTTGCGAATACCTAATGACTACTAAATGGTAGTCTAGTTTTCTCGATTTCCACCTTTATGACCTAACCTACCTGTTTATTATTTTCGACTAGCTGTTACCTGCGACTTCGTCTGCGTAGAATTAATAGGTACCTACTTAGAAAAGCCTATTTTTAGCACAGTAATATTGAAGGTGTGTGGGCCGTTTTACTTGAGAAATTATTAGTTCACCATACAAAGTTCCACCCCACTTTCCACCCCTTTAAACAAGATTTCCGGGTTAAAAATCCTATGTCTCTGCCAGGGTCTCAAACTATCTCCATACCAAATTTTAACTAAATCGGTGCAGCTGTTTAATCGTGAAAACTTAACAAACAAAATTACTTTCGTATTATTATTATTACTAGCTTCTACCAGCGCCTTCGATCGCGTGAATGTCGAAAATGATTTCAAGTGAACATATTTCCGGGAGTGCTATTCCAGATAATAATATATCTGTTTGCCAAATTTCATCCAGATCCGTCCAGCCGTTTGAGCGTGAAGAAGTAACAAACATACTCACAAACTTTCTCCTACATTATACTAGCTTTTAGGTACCCGCGGCTTCGCTCGCAGTGAAGCCATATATTTTTTTTTTTTTTAATAATTGGTATTTTATGTTACTTCCAATACCTCCAAGAATATATGTACAAAGTTTCATGATGATCGGTTCTGTAGTTTTTGCGTGAAAGCGTAACAAACAAACTTACATTCACATTTATAATATTAGTAAAGATTAGTGTGTTTAGTATAGACAGCATTGATTGATCATTTTCTTCGTAGCCCACCTATGATATAACCTACCTACAGATATAAATATGACGCTGTAACCTCTGCTAAGCTCCTATAACACATCGGTCACGTACCTTCGTGCCATTGACACACACCCGTTGGCGACGCCTCGTTAAGTTGACATGTATGGTCAACTGCACTTCAGAACACTTGACCTACGAATACGGTCCTTAAGGCTACGAGATAAGGGGCTGTCAAAAAAGGTAATGGAACACAGTTAATTAATAAAAAAATATGAAAAAAATTAAATTCAATTTTTGAAAAGATAAAAAAAAAATACAAAAAAATTAAACCGGCTTCAAAACAAAACACTACAAAGCGAAAAATAACTTTCTATCGAATATGGAGTTCAACTGTCCGAGTATCTGAATTGCGTGTTTTGATAATTATACTTCTTGAACACTTTAAATTCAATTAACTTTTGATAGAGTGCACCGATTGCGATGAAACAAAAACTAAGTAATACTTCAAGTTACGCACAATTTTTATGTATAAAAGTTATCTACATTGGTTTCGTACATTTTACGTGATGCGTGCACAAATAAACAGATAAAAAGCCGCGGCATTACGGTTCCGAATTAGAATAATTTTTGGCTTGTAGGGAAACTTACGCACTACATCCGAACTCCATCCGTCATAATTCAGAACATTTTAAATTCGGATAGAACTCGGAACTCAAATCACATATCGGATGTAGTGCGTAACCGCAAAGGCAGTATTGACACCATAGAAATATTATTATATCTATGATTGACACAGTAAAATATACAAACAGTATGCAAACTAAGTTGATGAAATAAGTACCTACACTCCATTGAAGCAATAGGGTTGTAACTAAAATCTTAATGTTTTGATAGATTTTTTTAAATTTTATTATAACTTTTTTTTTCTGTAGTGATCAATCAATCGAATTGAAATAACTAGCTTACAAATACAATTTAAATAGGTAATATCATGGCTTCTGTTTGTGTGAGTGTGCCGTTTCAGCGTTTGTAGGTAGTTTCCATACTGTTTGTGTATTTATACTGTGGGATTGACTTGCTCGTTGGTCTAGTGCCCAGTATCAATAGATCAACGCAAATGACACTACTCAGGATGTGGTATTGGGTTCGATCCCCGAGTCAGGCAAAGCTTTAGGTTTTTATAAGGAAAAACTAATTCCATCTGTAATTTCTCAGTAGGAAGCCCGGAATCTGGATTTGTTGCCAGTTGATCGCAAGGCTTGATCCCTATTATACGGGACTTCAACGTAAATTGCGATGTGTAGGTTTACGGTACGTCTCTGTCTAACCCTTTGTGGAATACAGGCGTCATGTTATTGAAGAGTTCTGTTGTATATCTCCGAAGTTCTTCATCAGATCTATACCAAATTTAAATGGGACCATTTCGAAATAAGCTTCTTTCGAATAAAAAATAATTTTGCAAATCCGTTTATATGTGACGGAGTTATGCCCGAAGATACACAAAAATATATATATATACATACGAATTGAGAACGAGAATTGGAAAACTTTTAACACAAAATCAAACCGACTTCCAAAACAAAACACTACGAAGCGAAAAATAACTTTATTTTCCGAAGTCTCTCTCTCTCTCTTTTTTTTTCAAATGTATTGTAAGTTTACCCTCCATTGAACACGTCTGAACAAACTCACAAAATTCACGCTCTCTCTTTATATTATTAATTTATTAGTTAAGATATAATCCGCGGTCTGTATTTTACGAGTTAACCTACTAATACTTAAGTAAGAAGTGTGTTACAGCATCTGGTATCGAACTCATGACCCTGAGCGCGCCGCTCAAACAATGGACCTAACTAATCATTATTTTAGAACAAATAACGATTAAAACGTGCTAAAATAATACTTGACACTAAAAGAAAGAAAAAATGATTATTTGCGCTAGGGACGACGAACGTCGCATTTTCCCGGCCGCCGGCCGGCCGTATCTTTTGATTGCGTTGACTAACCCTCAGTTTCTCAGCTCAAAATGTTCGAAGAATTAATGTTACAAATTTTCAAGCACGCGTTATCTGCTGTGATTGGTTGAATGAATTTTCAACAGCCACAGCAATTTGTCACATTAATTCTGCGAAAATTTTGAGCTGGGAAACTGAGGGTAAGAGTTTGATTTTTTTCACATCTCCAAAGGATTGCCGACGGTATTTGATATTTGTTTCAACTATATACCTCCACGTATTCTGGAGGAAAAGGATCTTGAGAGAATGATAGACGGACAGATAACGAAGTGATTCTATATAGCCTCCCTTACTAATATTAAAAAAAAAATAACAAAAAAAAAACCGACTTCCAAAACAAAACACTACTATGCGAAAAATAACTTTCTTTTCCGAGGTCGGTGTCTTGGTAGGTACCTAATGTTTTCCGTTTTTCGAATCCGACTTCGGAAAAAAAGTTATTTTTGCTTTGTAGTGTTTTGTTTTGGAAGTCAGTTTGATTTTTTAAATTAATTAAAAAAAAATATCTCTTCTTTTTTGGTAGGTTCCTCCAAATACCATGAAAATAATTTACTGCCGAACTAAATCTCATGACGATTCCAGTGACCTTCAGGTTTTATCATCAGATCAGTTCGATGTTACCATTTTCATCAGTACCATTTATCTTGATGTATTTGCTTCATCAAAGTCGGTCAGCCATCTGTGGTCTTCTTTATCATTTCCATTTCACCAAATGACACTTTCTGAGTGTAAATGATTGCATAGTTGATAAAAATGCCTATAATATTTGAGGAGTTCCTTCGATTTCTCTGGGATACCAGATACAGATGATAATCAGATCCTGGTTTCCTTATGGTGGTACAATATATTAGATTTATGTTTGTGGTACCACCCTTGGGATATCTCCATCCAACAAAAAAATAATCATCGAAATCGGTTCATAAACGACGAAGTTAAACGAAAACACGTAGAACAGACGTGAAACCTCCTCCTTTTTTGATGTCGGTTAAAAATACTGGTAATGTTAAAGTAAGGTACTTTACGAGTTATCGTAATACGTGTGTTACAGCATCGGGTATCGAACTCGCGACCCTGAGAGCGCCGATCAAACAAAGGCCTACTAACTTATATTTATAACTTAAGAACAAATAACAATTAAAACGTGCCAGATGTAATATTTGACACTAATTATTTGACTCATCGATATTTGCAGAGTTCACAATAAACTGACCTTGCACTTTTGATACACTAGCTTCTGTTAACGGCTTCGCCCGCGTGGAAATTGTTTTCTTGTCCCAAGACCCGACCCAAATCTATCTATACCTTTAAACGACCAATTCTTGTATATATTTATTTTATTATTTATTTATATTCACATAATGGTAAATAACTTATAAACTAAGCCCCACAAAACCGTATTAATGGTTTGACTGTGGAGTCGGTGAGTCTCTTTACACTCATTCTTAAATTTCATGCTTAAAGGTAATTATTAATTAAAGGCACATTTCTAAATAGTATCTTTTTAAACGATTTTTAAAGCTGTTTTTATTCGTTTCACCCCCCTTATATCTGCTGGCAGACTGTTCAGTAGATATGGAATTTGGTTTTTTTAGTGTTCTGTCACCAAAGTAATTAGTGACTCTGGGTACATTTAATCTGCCAGCAGCCATAGATCGTGTGTTATGGTTGTTGATTACGTAAGTTAAGTTATGCTCTTGGGTATCATGTTGGTTAACAGCTAAAAGATACTTATGTTTGTAACTGATCGGTAGAATTTTATATATTTTGAATAGTTTCCTATAATCTCCTTTACAACTGTTTTTTGAGTAATAAATAGTTTCAAAAATCGAATTTGAAGAGCTTCTAATTTATCCAAGTTGGTTTTGAATGTTAATCCATAGCTTTCAAGAGCATGACTCATAATGGAATCTATTAATGACATGTATATACATCTCAATATATATATATCCTTACTAATATTATAAATGTGAATGTAAGTTTGTTTGTTACCCTTTCACGCAAAAACTACTGAACCGATCATCATTAAACTTTGTACATATATTCTTGGAGGTATTAGAAGTAATATAGAAAACATTTTATTAAAAAAAAAAAAATGAAAAAAACATATTCAGAAACGGCTATAACGATTTTCATGAAATTTAGTATGTAGGAGGTTTCGGGAGCGATAAATCGATCTAGCTAGGGTTCATTGTTAGAAAACGTCGTTTTCTCTATTTTCACCCGACCAGAGATCGGTCGCCCAGGTACTGAGTATTTGTAAAATATGAGAGTGACAGAAAAGTAATTATGATATCTGTTTTTGGAGGCAAATTATTTATTACTAGCTGACCCCCGCGGCTTCACTCCCGTCAACTGGCTATCTATCTTCCTACCACTACCTACCTACCCAACAAACAAACAAACTCTTCAGCTTTATAATATTAGTATAGATGTTGATAAAAGTCCTTCGCAAATGAACAAATTTCATTACCATAAAAAACGGTTATAGTGAGTCAATCTTAAAAGATAGACATATGCTGTCGCGGACTTGTTTTAGAACTTTTAAAGAGGAACAATTCCATCATACATTATATTTGCGTAACTTAAACCGTTTACGCAGCGCACGCAACGGAAGCTCTCAAAACGGAATATATTTTTCACGTTTTTACAACATTTTTCATTTATACTCCGCTCCTTTTGGTCGTAGCGTGATGTTATATAGCCGATATTCCTTCCTCGATAAATGGACTATCCAACACAAAACGAATGTTTCAATTCCAACCAGTAGTTCCTGAGATTAGCGCGTTCAAACAAACAAACAAACAAACTCTTCAGCTTTATAATATTATTTGTATAGATTATCTATACCAATATTATAAAGAGGAAAGATTTTTTGTTTGTTTGTGTGTTAATTTCTTTGTTTGTACCGAATAGGCTCCGAAACTACCGGACAGAATTTAAAAGTTCTTTCACCTATGGAAAGCCACATTATTCCCGAGTAATATAAGCTAAAAATTATTTAAAAAAAAATAGGGACCCTTATGAAAATTAAACTAATGTAACCCAAAGTAACAAATTTTTTTGCCTATTAAATTATATATTTGGTAGTGGCAAGGTTGGTGCGTAGGTAGGTAGGGTAGGTAAGTAGGGTAGATAGGTAAGTGATAGGTAGGTAGATAGCCAGTTGACGGGAGCGAAGCCGCGGAGGTCAGCTAGTTAATAATAACTACACACACGGTTCGGACACACGGTTGGCGCAGTGGTTGAGCAATTGACTGCTGCGCTACGTGTCGCGGGTTCGATTCCCGCACGGAACAAATATTTGTATGACCTACAGATAGTTGTTCCGGCTCTGGGTGTTGTGTATGTGAGTTTATATGTTTGTAAACGCACCCACGATACAGGAAGAAATTCCTAGTGTGGGGCAACGTTGTTTAAAAAAAAAAGAAAGAATAACTGGAACTACTCCTATACAGCAGTATCATTCGTACGATGTAACAAAAGGGAAATTGTACAGTGTTGCCTCATGGTAAAATATAGTAGATTTGGCATCTTTGTGTCTGTCCAACAGTATACTTGTGCCAAAATATAGTAGGATACTGATTTAAGTAGCAACCCTACATTTGATGCACGTAAAGTTAAAATCTTTGACTGCAACCTTTTGATGACATTATCGTTATCTTAAATTATCTGTGTTGTTCTTTCTTCGAAAGATGACCTCAGATTAAAAATAATTAAAATGCCAATGTAAAAAGGACTTTTTTTAAACCAGCTTTTTTAGGGTACCATATGTTAACCAAAACCAAACGTGTATGTGTTATGGACCAAGGCCGAGTTTCTCACCTTTAAATTGCCGCAGAATTAATGTTGACATTGATTTTAATATAGAATCGAAGAAGATGTCTAGAGCTGAAGTGAGCGACTAAAGCGAGGGTACTCAGCTCCCGTCATCTCCTTCGAACCTAACCTATCCGTGTCGCTGTCAAAATGCTCTAAGCTCCCAAGCTCGCTTCGCTCACTTTTGGAGTAATTGAGTAATTGTAATTTCATTGACCATAATTATCGAATAGTCCAACCATTACGTAACAATAATCGTATTGACCAGGCAATATGATAAATAAAAAGTTTAAATCGGTATTCATTGCATTGCCCGTTTTGACTTGATGAAATCCGGGCATTATACATGACCTACACATAATTTCAGCTCAGTCGGATCGGGATAATTATTTTGGAATTCTTTGCCTTCAACGTGACAATGCTACCAGCTGTCTTCTATATATAAGTTTATCTGTGCTACCAGCGCGCAGCGTTTTTTTTCTATGGTTCTGAAACTCTAGAGAAGAGTCATTTGATGTCAGCAATGACAGATTGATCACGTGACATCTCTATAGCGCTTGACATTTCCATACAATTTGACATTTTTGCAATCGCTATCGCCACGCTTTTAGGGATGTGTCCTATAAATCAAAACGTAACGTATATCGGATATGTGTTAGATATCATATCGATATCTATATCAAAGTAAACGATATTACAAAATTTGTATCGAGTCAAAACCTCTACTTGCGTGCGAGAACGAATAAGTCAAAACTTAAAACCGTAACAATGCGAAAACGTACGAACTTCAAACGTGCAAACTTCATAAGCGATAGAAACCATTATAATGCGCTACCTCACTTTCTAAGTATTATATATTATTTTATTGGTATAAAAGAGATGCAGCAAATACGAGGAAGCTCCATTTGAATTAACATTAGAAATATTTAAAACACCCTTTTTACAGCCCGTTCAACTGATTTTGAAATCTATCCCGTAAATATGAGGATGGCATAAAAAGCATAAACCTGTTACAAAAACTACAGCTGTCATTAGTCTATAACTGTAAAAGTGTGAGTTTACGTTTGCTTTAGTTCACGTTCGTTGTTATAGTTTGCTCATCTAAATAACATGTAAACTTTTGCAAACTGTACTATTGATATCGATATCTGTAAACCGTTTTTGATATCGATATAAACGGTATATCGGTTACATAACCGTTTGTGCAAAAACTGAAAACGTCCATCTCTACACGCTTTCGATAATAGAATGTCATTTGGACGAATTTTTTGATTCTCAAAAGAATATTTCTCCTCTCCCCTTTTTATAAGCGCTTGTACATTATTATTATTTTGCAAATAAGTTATTTATTACGCCATATTTGTTAAATTATGTTGTGAATATACTATTATCATTATCATTAAATGATATGGGCACTGGTTACCTACGGTTGAAAGACGAAAGCAATTATGTTAAATAACATTAACTCAGATCTACGCGAAACACAATGCCTTTTTAATTGTTTCAGTTAATAACGGCATACAAGGGGTTAATGATCTAATTATTACTCCGCAGACAAAATAATATAAAAAACCAAAACACAGAGAAGCGAGCTCGCTCACCTCATTTTTTTTTTACCCGACTGTCGAAGGAGGGTAGTGTTTATAGGGCTATGTATGTATGTTTGTTCCTATGTGGCGTTCTAGAGACCAAACGCGTTGGCCAATTTTGATAACGCTCGCAGGATTAAGACGAATTGATTGAAAATAGAAAAATGCCGGATTTTGGGCGCCATATCGTGGGAGCCCAATTTTTTTTTCTTCCAACCCCATTGTATGGGGTATCAAAATAAAGGGTTTTAAGAGGTGATTGTGGTTTTGGTCAGCCAGCTCGCGCATATGTATCTTCCGACTGGACAGCATGATTTTCTTCTTGTGTCCGTCTTTTTAGATCGCTTTTTAAGCAGTCGGGTTTTTAGTTATTTTTAAATATTTTTTATTAAGTTCTATATCTATATGGATGCATGCTGACTATTCCTAACGATACTTCTACAAGTATATTTTTATTCTTAGAAGTTACAGTGTCGACGACTATGCAAAAAAAACAACGTAAAATAAAAAGTCATTTAAGTACAACTATTTCAGTAAAAGTTGGTGGCGTCTTCTCAATTTAAAAATAAATATCATTTTTTCTTTTAGAAAATACGTTGCCCCATACTATGAATTTCATTCTGTATCGTGGGTGCGTTTACAAACATATAAACTCACATACACAACAACCAGAGTCGGAACAACTATCTGTAGGTCATACAAATATTTGTTCCGTGCGGGAATCGAACCCGCGACACGCAGCGCAGCAGTCAATCGCTGAACCACTGCGCCAACCGTGCGCCCAAATTATATAATTACTTAACATTAAAAATATGCAGGTGCTTACAGCCGAAAGTCGAAGGTAACATGTTAAATAACTTTTTATTTAAACATAAATTAGTGTACTTAATAATTTATTTTATTTTAATAAATGATAAAATTTACAATACCGCAGGAGATACAACATGATAGGCATTAATTGTACGAAACAGAAATATAAACTAAACACAATTTAACATACTAGATAATACCTACTAACTGTCAAATATTAGGGCCGGGCTTCTCAACGCTAAATTATCGCAAAATTTGTGTGACAATTTGTCAAGCACGCGTTATCTGCTGTGTTTGGTTGAATGAATTTTCAACAACCAATCACAGCAGATAACCGGTGATTATTTGTCCATTACGTTAACAGCCCGATAGTCGAGTGTTAATGACGCAAAAGAATCTTACGACAATAGGTGATATGCATAAAAAACACTAAATTTCGCACCCTGAAAGTGACCTTATTCAAATTATCTGTAACACCTGATTCTGCTATAAACTGACCTTAAAAAAGTCTCTCTGATGAATTCTGCTCACGGTATATTAGACGAGCTTCTAATTATCTCCATATTCCACTCTCTCCAAAGTCAACTGGACATGATTCAGCGAGGAGCAGGGAGAGCGTATGCATCAAGATTTACTCGTCCTGGATTAGAATGCTTTAAGGGTATTTGGAATAAAAATATGATGTCTTACTATTGCTAGTCTCTGATAGACCATTTCGCCGAAGTGTACACAAAACTTAAGTTTACATTTTTAATAAAAGACGCACCTAAAACCTACCTACCTTAAGCGTACCTTTGTACCTATTTTCTGTTCCTTCTTCTTGTCTCTTTATTATGTGTGTGTACATTAATGGTTAAATATTTAAATAAAAAAATCTTAGTAAACTTTTTTAGGTTTTGAACCTAAAATTCAAAAACTAGAGGTGATCAAATAATTCTAATTTACCTATATTTGAACTTAGCGTAACATGTAGTCAGCATTAGTAAAAATGTTTCCCGTCAACAGATGCACTGTAAACTAGTGTTATTATAAGTAAAAGTAAAATAACACTTATAAAGACCTTCTTTCCTTACTTCCACTTTTCCCAGCCGTATTGCGTAAGTGAATACGGCAACGCAAAGAGTTTGACCGCTATCCAATCGACCAATCACATGCGAGATGAATGACGCGATGTGGATTTCCGTCTGTGTGATTGTTCAATTGGGTGGCGGTGAAACTTTTTGCGTTGCGCTATTCACTGACGCAATACGGCTGCGTCAGCGACCACACGTCTACTGAGATTGTGGGCCAAACTTCAAGAAAGAAAGGAGTCCTCATCCCGCCATCTCTTTCTTGGCCTGCCGCATTGTTGTTGCCTGCTATTTGAGATGGACTGAGTGATGGTTTTCACCTTGCTCCTTCGACGTACGGCAGATATGGCCTGTCCAGGGGGGTGACCATAAGCTTAGAGTAAGGTTATTTTGAGTGTGTGTAAGGGACAGATGTATGTGACTTGTATACATCTGTCCCTTTTTCAGTCGAACCATAATAGTTTTGACACGTCAGGGTACGGGGGTAGTTCATCTTTAATCCAGCAACCATTCGGCTCGCGTCTCTGGAACGAAGTAGTATTAAAGGTTCTGATGCTGTTTGTAAGTTAACTCGTAGGGAATCTGTAGATTAAATAAGGGATGTAAAATGGCCCAATACAGAGCAAAGTAACAGTTCACTTAATTTCATAATTCTGAATAATATGATAGTTGCTCTGCCCAACATTTCAGTGTCTTGTTTTCGAATTTTAACCGATGCATTATGCATTAGATGGTCAGGTAGAACTGGCTGATTACCTGAATATTGTTGAAGGTTAAATTCTAATTACTTTTTGAGATTTTATACCGGTTCTAAGAAGTGCACATTCCTTCATATATTTATATATTCATTTATTATTTATATTGTCTGTACCCTTAGTCTTTGTGTCTTGTCTGACTTGTACGTTACTTCGAACTGTATGCATTTCATTGTCCTAGTGAACTTAGAGAGCTGATACTCATAATACAAGTTTAATCTTAGCTTCATCAGAGGAGTATAACTCTATGTTAAGGGCCTACATACGCTTTAGTGCCTTAAAACGGTAACTTTCTGAAGCATACTCCTTAGTAACGGCTAGGTTAAAAGGTTTGAAAAAAAAATTGTTATTGTTTCATGTACATTATTTTTTAAACATGGTTTTTTCATATAATAAATAGTTTTGCTTTAAAAAAATAATTAGCAACACGTTATTTTTCGCAACTTTTGGATACTCCTCCAAAACGACTTGGACGTTTAAAAATATTTTTACAAAGAAAAATTGATGGCTGGAATTTCTTCATAACTGACATAGCATATGTAAATCAAATAATATTTTGCAAACAAAACTGTTCAAAAGGAAGTTCAATATTGATATTTTGGCATCGAGCGGGCGCACGGCCAATACTGCGTTTACATTGGGGCGTACATATTATCGCCTTAAGTAGAATTCTCAACGTAAATCTTCGTTTTGTTAAATCACATACTGACATTGAAATTGTAATAATGTAATTGTAATTATAATTGTAATAATGTAATGTAAATAAATGTTTATTATTATGTTCTTTATTCACGAAATTTCTTATTATCATCATTTTTAAGTATTTTTATAAAATATTAAAATAAATACATTCAAAAATAGTAAAATAGAGGCCCACCGGTATCGGGAACAGGGTCCAAGCTACCGGCGGTCAGGGCTCCAGAGGGAGGAACCTCCGAACAATACGAGCCGTGTCCAGAAGTACAGATTTCTGAATCAAGCTCTTGATCCAGCCGCCTAATGAGAGCCCCCTAAGGTGCTGGTCGAGGCTCGTGGCTACTAAGCCATTGGCTGACACGACTATCGGTACAATGATCGCTGAGTCCACATCCCACATGTCGACAACCTCGCGAGCCAAGTCAAGATACTTGATTTGCTTACCTTTCTCGGCTTTCACGAGCTTCCCGTCATGCGGGACGGTAATGTCAACAATCATTGCACGCCTCTCGATTCGGTCCACCACTACAATATCAGGCTCATTGGCTACAATAGTCCTGTCAGTGATGGTGGACCGATCCTAGTACAATGTGATATTGCCATCCTCGAAAACTGGGTCGGGCACATATACCTGTAGTACGGCACCTCTGATGCCACAAGAGTGTATTTCAGAGCAACCGGTCAAAAGGTACCAAAGACATCGTCGTCTTTTGTAAACTCTCTCTATCACTCTAAGGTTTGCTGGTAGAAAACTCTTCTTAGAGTTAAGCTCGCCTTTGTACATCAATTTTATGATCAATCAAGTTGTATATGTATTTCTTTTTTTGTGTACAATAAATAATTAAGAGAATTAAGAGACATCGGCTTCCGAAACGAAAGTTATTTTGCACTTTTTAGTATTTTGCTTTTGAAGTCGGTTTATTTTTTAACCGACTTCAAAAAAAGGAGGAGGTTATCAATTCGTCGGAATCTTTTTTTTTTTTAAGTATTACTCAAAGACGCTTGGACCGATTTGGAAAGTTCTTCTTTTGTTTGAAAGGGTATACTACCCAGTTGGTCCTATAGTCATAAGGTCAGGATCTGATGATGGGATCTTGGAGAAATCGAGGAGGACGACTATGATGAAACAAATACTTATAAATACATAGTACTGATGAAAATGGTACCATCGAACTGATCTGATGATGAAGGCGGCAGCTAGTCACTGGCACTCCGAAATAAAACAATTTAATTCGTGTTTGGTCTTATTGGAATCGTCATGAGATGTACTTTGGTCATATATGATTTTTATGGCAATTGGAGGTACCTATCAAAACTAAAAAGAGACAAATAATAAACTTTAACAAAAAAACAAACCGACTTTCAAAAAAACACTGCAAAGCGTAAAGTAACTTTCTTTTCCGAAGTCGGTGTCGAAACACGGAAAACAATAGGTACCAAAGACACCGACACCGGCAAAGAAAGTTATTTTTCGCTTTGCAGTGTTTTTTTTTGGAAGTCGGTTTGTTTTTTTGTTAACAAGTTTTTTGTGTCGCGCGTTTGAGCACTATCTCACCTGATGGTAAGCGATGATGTGGTCGACGGTTAAGCACGCTTGACTAGAAGTACTCCAGACTAAGGGCGATATATTATACGCCCCAATGCAAACGCAGTACTGGACGTGCGCCCGCTCGATGCCAAAATATCAATATTGAACCTCCTTTGAACAGTTTTGTTTGCAAAATATTATTTGATTTAAGTACATAATTATGCTATGTCAGTTATGAAGAAATTCCAGCCATATTTTTTTTTGAGTAAAAATATTTTATAACATCCAATTCGTTTTGGAGGAGTATCCAAAAGTAGCGAAAAATATCGTGTTGCTAATTATTTGTTAAAGCAAATCTATTTGTTATACGAAAAAAACATATTTAAAAAATAATGTACATGAAACAATAATAAATATACATTTTTTTCAAACCTTTTAACCTAGCCGTTACTAAGGAGCGTGCTTTAGAAAATTACCGTTTTACGGCACTAAAGCGCATGTATGCATTTTAAATTGTTTTCTGTTTATGTTATAAACATTACTGGCAAAAACTATTAACGTGTTTACACCTCTGCCGAAACTTCTTCGAATTAGGCGTAAAGTTATTGATGTCATATCCTAGTAATGAACTTGGTCGTCTCACGTCCGTTTGTACAACACAAATATTTACATTTCTAATATTTGTTTGCGAATGACGATAAGTCCTATTAGCGACGTTATTAAATGTGTCTTGCGATTTTCGAATTTGAAGATGTTATTGTATCGTTTGATTACGTGATGTTCACGTGGAGTTTAAATTATAATTTTGCGTCGTAATTGCACTCTGTACCTTTGCTTTTTTTCGCGGCTTGACTTGCCCCGTGCGTGAGAGCCTCAGGAATAATTTAGAGAATAAAATTGAAAAGATTATGGTTAGATGCACGTGCGCGACTAACCCCGAGTTTCCCAGCTCAAAATTATCGCAGTGTGACAAATTGTCAAGCACGCGCAACGATTGGTTGAATGAATTTTTAACAGCAATGTTATAATAATTTGCAACTTGTTGTAAATTAATATAACTATTTATTCACTATATATTCGCAGATATTGGTAAAAGTAGTCATTTTGAAAATGTCTTAAAAAGCACCCCACGCTTTTTTACAATAAAATATATATTTTTTGTTAATCACACTAATCTTAATTTAAATTTATTGAAAATTATTTTCTACTTTTAGAGCGTGTTTTTTAGATTTTTAAGCTGATATTTATTTTTTAATTTTTAGTTCAATCGCCAATCCTGAAGATCTTGGTAAGGATAGTGGGACAAACTTTTTAAATTATTGCATTTTCATCGGTCCTTGATAAGTGTGCAAAGTTTCAAACTAATCCGGCGTTTGGCGAAAATCACGTTTCTAAGATTCCGTTTCATATTTTCATAGATACATCATCATACATACCAATATGATATACATGATTCATATTTTCATACAAATCAAACTAATAAAAGCGTGTTAAAAAAAAAACGAAATAAAAATCGGTTCATCCGTTTAAGAGCTATGATGCCACAGACAGATACAAATATACAAAACACACAGTGACGTCAAACCACAAAAACCACCAACAAAAAGTTTTGATGAAAAAGAGGGTTGTACAACAACCCTCTTTTTCCGTCGGAAAAACTCGTCAAAACTCTTTAATATTAATACACATATATACAGGACTGGCAAAATCGTGGATCAAACGAAACCGGTTGTTATAAGGGGTAAAAAAAAAAAACAAAAAAAAAATTGTTATTTATGTAATAAACCTACTGCAAATAGCTCCAAATATGGCCCTGTTTCGTTTGATCCACGATTGTTGGCCCAGCCTATATATAATCAGATACATACACTACGTACATATAAATAATGCTAAGCGAATTTGCTTGCGTGCCTTCAATTTGAAAGACAACCGACTGGTTGCCATCCTGATGTTCTGAGGGATCGCATTGCAAAAGGATACCGTTGGCAAAGAAGGAGAAATGAATAAATAATAAATAAAGTGGTGAAAGGAACATTGTAGAATACGATTATTGCCCAGTGGTGTCACATCCCATACAAAGAAACCGTGCCGACGTACTGTATTGATTATACTGATTATTTTTTGTACATCGATCGCGTTCGGTTCCGTTCCTCGGATATAGATGGTGATCTACCTATCGCCGTGATTATGGCCGATGAAAATTTAAAGTTAAGTATTTGTCGAACTCTACTACAAATTTTGTTTGACATTCAAATAGGACTACTGAAACTGTATTTGCCAATTCCTAAACCGGCCATCCCTAAATATAGTTGAGGATCCGAGAAGATGGTTTACCCATCTGAAGCCTGAGTATGAATCAAGAAATCACGTAGACGGGCATCCACATCGAGTCTTTCATCTCGCATGTTATTGGTCGATTGTTCATACTCAAACCCTTTGGATGAAAATTATTTTATATCAAACTAGCTGTCCCACGCAGCTTCACTCCCGTCAACTGGCTACCTACCTACCCATTTACCCTACCTACCCAACCCTACCTACACTACATACATGATTGTTGCGTATCTTTAACCGCTTACGCAGCGAACGCAACGGAAGCTTTCAAAAAGAAATAAATTTTCCCGCTTTTGCAACATTTTTCAGTTTATGCTCTGCTCCTATTGATGGTATAATGATGTTATATGTCCTATAACCTTCCTCGATAAATAGACTATCCAACACAAAAAATAATTTTTCAATTCCAATCCAACCCGTAGTTCCTGAGATTAGCGCGTTCAAAAAAACAAACAAACTCAGCGAATAGATTTAATAATATGTTACATAAAAAACTTTTTTACAATAAAATACTACCGACTTCCAAATAAGAAAACTACAAAGTGAAAAATAACTTTATTTTTGGAAGTCGGTGTCTTTCGTAGGTACCATTTTTTGCGTTATGGACACCGACTTCCAAAAATAAAGTTATTTTTCACTTTGTAGTTTTCTTATTTGGAAGTCGGTAGAATTTTTTGTAAAATAGTTTTTTTTTTTCACTTTTTAGTTGTACCTACCTAATAGGCAAGTTGTATAGTATGTTACCTTAATGGCAGAATAGATTAACCGAATATCATAAAACTTGAACATAAAGGATGAAATCATACTCTTTCATACAAAAAAAGAATTTTCATAATCGGTCCACAACTGACGGAGATATCGGTGAACATACATAAGAAAAAAAAAACATACAAGAAGTCGAATATAGAACCTCCTCCTTTTTGGTCAGCCGGTTAAAAATAGAGTTAAGACAGACCGCCCCGGATTTTGAAACAAATCCCTTATGGAAATATACGTAGTGGTTTTTGACTGCGGATGTGAATACCTATGGAACATACAATACAATATGCCTCATCCCATACAAAGAAACCATGCCGACGTAACTAGCGTTTTTCGTTTTATTATGCTGATTACTTTTCTAAAAACTTCGATCGCTTTCGGTTCCATGCCACGGATATGAAAGTGTTATTAGCGACTTGCAAGTAAAATGGTTTTCTCGGTTCGTGACAATTGTTTCATTAAATACAGTGACGATTTGTTTTATAGTTCTTTTTTGCACGTTTTTACAGTTTCATTGTACCAAAATGTGTTACAAAACAAATTTAAAAAAATCGAGTGGATGCCTCAGAAATTTAAAAACACGCCATCTATTGGAATAAATTTTAAATGATCCATTCAAATCTTTGAAATGTGAATTAAGAGCCCAATATTCCTTAATTTTGTGCTTACATTTTTTTATGATCGCCTCTGGAAAATCTGAACATTTCACAAAACTCAATAACAAATCGAAGCTTATCACGCCATCTAGTGCAATTTATTTGAACCAATTTTTCTTTCTTCGCGTTGGGTGCACGTGCCTATAGCAAAATAGATACTAACACAAAATATACTAAGTACCTATAATAACTGACAGGTTTTGGACATAGCTCACAAGCATTCTTAACAATTCACAAACATATTTGTCTAAAATACACCAATATTTACTTTGACAAAGCGTCTGTGAACCAAGTTAGACTGGCCACAAACGCACAATGTTTCCAAGAATGTGGAATATTGTCCATATATGTACATACTCTTATGTACATCTAGTCGTTTGCTTAAGTATTGTGTGTGCAACCTTGCGTCAAGACCCAAGGTTTCATTTCCTCCAGTACTTAAGTACTTGAGGTATTCTGAATGATGTGGTACTTATAATATGTTCTTTTAGTGACAAGGATGTATCTGAAGTAGATGTTTAAATGCATTTTGAAGTGACGACCAACTTAGATTTGTATAAGTTATTTTAAAATAGCACTCCGCCCGCGACTTCGTTCGCGTGATTTCGAATTTTATCCTACAGATGACTTTCTTATGTGCAGTTAGTGAAGGCGACCATGATTAAGCTATTGTTAAATTAACAAAAATGGGGTATCGTTAATTGATTTGGGACGATTCGTTATTTGACTTAAAGTATTAGCATTTTAGGGTGCTTCCCTAAAAACTTAATAACCCCTTTTTGTCCTGATGTGGCTCAAGTTTATAACAACCCAAATGTTATTCACTCTTTTCTTCTCCATTATATTTTTTGTTTATGTTAGTCAGGTAAGTAAGATTCCTCAAAAAAAACTTTAACACCCCTTAATCTTATCTGGGGGCTAGTTTTAAAAATCATATTATGTCATTTTGATTATTTACTTTATCGCCAAGGATAGTTTTTTCATAAAAAAAAATATATTTCCCCCTATTCACTCCTTAAAGGTTTTTGGAATTTCAAATTTTCCCCTAGACTCTTACATCAAAAACGAAAACCTGTGCTATATAGAAATCATATTTTGGGGGTGGTTTTGAAAAACTTTTATTGACAACCTTTATCGTTTACTTAGGTTGGTATTAATATTTATAGACATAAAATTCTTCAAAAACCAGTATCGAAAATCTAATAGTAATAACCTTTATTGTTTACTTAGGTCGGTATTTGGGCCAAATTTCAAGATAATTAATCGAGAAAATGGGATTCTTCAAAAAAATTTGAACACCCCTAAATCAGGAGGTAGTTTCGAAAAACTAATAATGTCAACCTTTCTCATTTAACTAGATTACTATTTGTGCTAAGTTTCATACAAAATTTCAAACCCCTTTCAACCTTAGGTGTGGAATTTTCAAAAATCCTTTCTTAGTGCGCACTTATGTCACTTGATGAACCCTCCTGCGAAATTTCATCTTTATATGTCAAGCGGTTTTCGATATTTCGTGATAGGTGAGTGATTGAAAAAGATAGAAAAGCTCAGATGAAGTTCTAAAAAGTGACTTTCGTCAGCGGAAAGCGGAAAGCGAATTGGGAAAAGTACAAAAAAAATATGTGTCACATTTCGGTAGCGGATATATTTAATTTTTTTTGTCAATCTACTAGAAAGCCCTGAGTCTGCTCGTATCAAGCTAGTTATTAACTGACTGATATCTATCTATAAACAATATGATGATATGCTTTGTTCCACTTTGAAGAATTTAGGTGCCAGTGTAATTACTGGAATTTCAGCTCTATTAAAGATGCGAAAGAAGCTTTATTCCTGTGACTTGTGTGATGACAGCGTATAGAATGCGCCTGCGATGGCTTTGGTGTTGCAGATGTACATATGAAGCGGCGGTAACCACTTATCCTCAGGTGGTGCGGATGATAAATGGTTATGGTGGATATTGGTGGCTGTGGATCTGCTTGTTTGCGATGTAGGAATTAGATATAAAACAAACCACAGCCGCTCTTATACAGGGGGCGCATAAAATCGTGGATGAAACGACACAGGCCAGTAGTTCGGGTTACCAGGAGTAGATAAAAATTGTTCCTTTTTGAACAACTAAAAATATGCCCCTAATATCGCCCTGTTACGTTTGATCCACGAGTTTTGGCCCACCCTGTAAACCCCAATTTGTTTTGAATTGGCGCAGCAGGTCTATGGATAACGATGTAGTACCCCTCAGTTTTAACTAGGATCTTTTGTTTCCAGTAAATCATGGTACCTCGGCCGATCTCCCCAAACCCCGCGGAGCCTCTGCTGCCGCGCTTCTATGCTGGGAGATCCATACTTATCACTGGAGCCACTGGATTTATGGGCAAGGTGCGTATAGATTATCGACATCTCCCTACGAACGTTTCTCTTCTACTAAACAACAAGTACAATGGCTGCCAACAAGACCACCTTCGTTCTCCTGCTAATCGCCTTCGCTATGGTAATGGTCACCGTCGAGGCCGTCCGCGTCAGACCTTGCGACGTCGACTGTAACCGTAGTGCAGCTATCACTGGGTCCGCAAGTCCATAGTGTTTTACACCCCACTACCTCTTACAGAGAGGAGGCCAGGGCCCCAGCACTGGAGACGTTATCGTGGGCTGAATATGAAGTTTGTATCATCATCATATCAGCCGAAAGATGCCTCCCCCAAGCGTCGCCACATTGAGCGTCCCGTGCGTCCCGCATCGAGCGGTTCCCCGCAACCTTCACCAGGTCATCGGTCCACCTGGTGGGAAGCCTTCCTGTCTTCTCGTTCGCGGTTGCCAAGCCAGAACTTTTCTGCCCCATCGGCCATCCGTTCTGCGAGCAATGTGCCCTGCTCACTGCCACTTAAGTTTGGCAATTCTTTGGGCTAGTAATGAAGTTTGTGTAGGGTTCTTTTATTTACCACAAGTGTCTTCACCAAACGAAACACAGGACCGATCACTGTGGTGACGCTTGGGGAAGGCCTATGCCCAGCAGTGAACGTTTTTCGGCTGATATGATGATGATGATGAAGTGTCTTCACCTAACGAAAAGTGTTGCTATTCTTTTCTGATTAATTTCTTTGTGAGAAACAAGAAAAAAGAGAGAGTTTATAGTATATAGTAAGAAAGATATCTAGGCGTAGAACCATTTTATCCGTTTAAATCATGTAAATCGCTCCACGCGTTTATGAGATATTAACTCATTACTGAATGCCAAGTGAAACGGTCAAGGATGTCACTTACCGCGATACGTTTGTTTTAATCGTGTTAGCGACACTAATGCCTTTAATTTTTTTCGTATCGTTTTGAATTATATTGGAAACTAGCTGTCCCACGCGGCTTCGCTCCCGTCAACGGGCTACCTACCTACCGATTTACCCTACCTAGTCTACCCTACCAACACTACATACATGTTTTTTGCGAAACTTTAACCGCTTGCGCAGCGCACGCAACGGAAGCTCTCAAAAAGGAATCAATTTGCCCGTTTTTGCAATATTTTTCATTTGTGCTCCGCTCCTATTGATCGTAGCGTCATCTTATATGTCCTATAACCTTCCTCGACAAATGGACTATCCAACACAAAAAGAATTTTCAATTCCAACCGGTAGTTCCTGAGATTAGCGCTTTCAAACAAACAAACTCTTCAGCTTTGTAATATTAGTATAGATTAAACTTTTATTTTTTTGTTATCTGGCGATGACTTTATGTAAATTAACGAGCCAGTTGTATACCACTGCAGGGCAAAGACCTCCCGTCTTTGCCCTGCAGTGGTATACAACAGGCTTCCTTCTTTCAATTTTTCTCCGTCTTCTGCTACTTTAATTTGTTTGTCTAAATCTTTTCGAATCTTTATCTTCTTTATCTGATGGTCGCAGGATTATAAATAATGAACTTCTTTGCATACAGGTGCTGGTAGAACGCATCCTAGCAACATGTCCCGAGGTGGGGCGTCTACATCTGCTGATGAGGGACAAGAAAGGACACCCTCCCCAGAAGAGATTAGCACAACTCAAGCTATCACAGGTATGTAGTCTATCACACGAATGTAGAATTCTGCAGTGCCAACCGCGCACTGGAAGACACTGCTTTGGAAGGCCTCTCACTAGGTGGACCGATGAAGTGGTTAAGGTTGCGGGGGATTCGCAGGATGCCTGACGCACGGAACCGGTCAATGAAGCGACGCTTGGGGGAGGCCTACGTTCAGTAGTGGACGGCTTTCAGCTGTAATAATGATAAAGATGATGATACTAATGTAAGGTACCACAGAGCACCGAGACGGCTCGGCGGCCACTGCTAGAGATGGCATTTTCAAAACTTTACATACAAACCGAGTGTGTCGTTGAGTGTCACCGCTTTACTCAAAGGCGGCCCGCGATAATTCTGACTATTTTTAGGGTTCCGTACCCGAAGGGTCCAAATGGAGCCCTATTGCTATCACTCAAGTGTCCGTCTGTCTGTCTATCAGTCGTCTGTTTCATACTTTTTACAATTTATTACCGAAGAATTTTTTAACATCCCATTGACCTTATGAAATTGGAATTTGGTGATAATGTTTATCATTACGTATATTTTACTATCAAATAGCAATATATTGATCAATCTGATTTTTCTTTCGTACGGAACCTTAAATGTGAAGTCCGTCACGCCCTTGGCCAGTTTTTATGACAGCCAAGAATGTTATGAGAAACCATCAAGCTTTAGAATCAGGAGCTCGTGGGGAAATAATATGAGCCCCACGGGGGCTTCCGATACACCAGCACAACCATAATTTCGAAATTTCTTCGTTCCTCGAAAAACATGCTATGCCGTTGAACCCGGCTCGCTCCATGTAAGATAGTATTTAGCTGGACTGGAAGCGGAGTCTGTGTTTCCCGATAGCTACAATCTAGGGGTCTTTAAGTCAAGAGTGAATAGGTTACTTCTAGGCAAGCGTGCTTCACCGTCGACCATCAGGTGAGATAGTGGTCAAGCGAGCCTATTGATAATAGAAAAAAAACCTTAAACTAAACTCACCGCCAGATAACTAAAAAAATGAATTTCGTTAACACCTGTCTACCAATTTATTCCAATATTTCAAAACGATACGAAAAAAAATTATAGGCGGTGTCGCTAACACGATCAGAACAAACTTATCGCGGTAAGGGCTTCCGTGATACTTTCAATTGGCATTCAGTAATGAGTTAATATCTCTGTATCTCTATACCTTTAATTTGAGACCTAAATTATCAAAATATCTTAATAAAGAACAATCACGTTTTCATGTTACGTAAGGCACAAACTAAGTCGGATCAATGATTTTTATTTTTTGTTGTTTGGCGACGACTTTAGTTGGGTAAAGATTAATTGGTCGAGCTTTAGATAAAAACTGACGCTCAATATGAGTGTCTGAGTTAACGCTACAAAAACCGTTTTCATATGTTATGTCATCTATCAGACATTTGGAAAATAAAAAACTCTTTTTCACATAAAATAAACCGACTTTTTGTTGTTTTTATCGTTTTTCAAAACCGACTTCAGAGACAAAAGTTATTTTTTGCACTTTTTAGTGTTTTGCTTGAGTGGGTTTATTTTTTGTGAATCGTTTTTATTTCTTTCATTTGAATTTTAGTATGTATCACAAAAAAATAGCAAAGTCTCTTGTAAGGTGCCTAAAGGATTAACAAAATAGTCATTAACTTAAAAAACATATTCGTGCTATTTGTCGCTAAGGAGTTCGGTTGTATGTTCCATATCTTAAAAACTGCGGAACCGATATTGATGAAACTTGCACTATTCCCTAAGTGAGAGATACTTAATCCAATTAGGGTTGCCATCCGTCCGGGTTTCCCCGGATTTGTCCTAGTTAAGAAGGCGTCCGGGGAGCGTCCGGGCGGGTTTTTATTTGTAGTCCGGGTTTTAAAGTCTTGAAATCACCAATGGCAATTTTACACTGATTTCTCCGTCAATTAGTGATCGATTTTAATAAAAAATATTTTTTGTTTGGAATTGTATGATCCTGAATTGGTCCCATTTAAATTTGGTGAAGATCTGATGAAGAAGCTCGGAGATATTCAACGGAACCCTTCAAAAATTACGAAATATAACCCGGGATTGCATGTCTGTTTATTGTACACTAGCTTCTGCCAGCGGCTTCGCCTGCGTGAAAATTGTTTTATCATCCCAAGGGCACATTATACCAGGATAAAGAGTACGAGCATGACCTATGAGCTATTCCAGACTATAATCAATCTGTGAGCTAAATTTCATCTGGATCTGTTTAGCCGTTGGCGTGATTGAGTAACAAACATACAGCCTATCTTACGTATTTATAATATTAGTAAGAAGTAAGATTACTATAGAAATTGCTCAATAACTAGGTGCCACGACAAAAAAGTTAAAAATAAAACTTTTAACAAAAAAATACAACCAACATCCAATTAAAACACTACAAAATAAAAATAACTTAAATTTTGGAAGTCGGTGTTAAAAACGAAGAAACGAAATAATAAACACTAACTTCCGAAATTGAAATTATTTTTCACTTTGTAGTGTTTTAATTGGAAGTCGGTTGTAATTTTTTGTAAAAAAAAAATTAAACTTCATTTAGTTTAAAAAAGTTATGAAAATAAATAAAATTTTATTCATAACCAATAAAATTATATTTTATTCTACCGAGTAGATAACTTAGAAAAAACTCTGTTCAAATGTTCGGGTCGCAAGCTCCAATATCCGGGGTTTTCACGCTTCTTGTACTGGTTGTCAGACTTTAGAGATGGCAACCCTTAATCCAATAAAAAAAAGAATGATCACGATCCGATAAGTAGTTTCGGAGAAATGCGTGGACAAACATACAAACTTATATACACTTATGAAATTTAGCACACGTGTTTAGAAACCAATACAAAGTATGTGAGCATTGTGCAATTCCAACAAAAGGTATTACATACATAGGTGTCAAAGTGATTAACTCCTTTTTTGAAGTCGTAAAAATAAACAATCATTTAATTAACGACTAAAATTATGTTTTATGAGATACCTACTAACTTAAGACAATATTTACTGACTGTTGTCTTTACGAGATTATAAAGATGATTAGTTTATTAATTCTAATTAAAATCTTTATAGAAACTTCACAGACACGTATAGGTGAATAATGTAATAATGTTAGAACATTACTCACCCACACGTTTCTGTGAAGTTAGCTTAGAAAATCGAAAAATACAATCTCAAAATTTGCGGTCGCAAATTTCTTGACTATGATCAGTGGTGTCTCATCCCATACAAAGAAACCGTGCCGACGTTCTATACTGATTATTTTTTGTACGTCAATATCGTTCTGTTCCGTTCTGTTCCTTTCCACGGATATAGAGGGTGATCTATCTATCGCCGTGGAACGGAATACAACGCGATCGATTTACAAAAAAAAATAGTTATAATCAGATGTAAAACGCTAGTTACGTCGGCACGGTTTCTTTGTATGGGATGAGGCATCTGTATGCTAAACTCCATTTGAAATAACATTAGACATGTTTCCAAATCTTTTTACAGACCGTTCAACCGATTTTGAGTTCTATCCCGTAAATATAATGATGACATAAAAAGCATAAACCTGTTACCAAAACCAAGTGTTTACTATAGCTACCATTTGTCGTATCACCAACGCAATAGAAGTCCAAATCGGTTGAACGGGCTGTAAAATGGGCTAATTTAAACGTCTAATGTTATTGGTATTATATTATCTGTAACTAAGATAGAGCCGAGTTTACGTAGTAACTATTCAGTAATCTGTGGCCGAGTTCTAATCTAACCGTTGCAGTATTTTACAAGGAGTGACTGGTTATTTGCCTCTACACTACAACCCAGCGACTCAACCATAGATATAATAAACAAGGACTCTTGAACAATGTAATAAATCTGTAGAAAAGTCGTTTTTGTACATCGAGAATATTAAAAAAAAAAACCAGTTTGTTAATGGATATCCAACAGAACCCATTTGCAGCATTTTTTTAATTTTTGTCTGTTTATCTGTTCAGTTGTGCACGCTTCACGTAAAACTACGATACCTATGTAGATAACTTTTCTATATTAAAATTTTGCGTAACTTGAAGTATTACTTACCCTCAGTTTCCCAGCTCAAAATTATCGCAGAATTAATGTGACAAATTGTCAAGCACGCGTTATCTGCTGTGATTGGCTGTTGAAAATTCATTCATTTTTTTTATTCATTAATTCGATAGATGGTGCATAGAAGAAAAAAAAATTGTTTCGTTGATAGAGTAGGCAGGTGTAGGTAGGTATAGGTAGATAGGTACAGGTAGGTAGGAATAAAATTAAGTAGGGTAGGGTAGGTAGGTAAGGTAGGCAGTTGACGGGAGTGAAGCCGCGGGTACAGCTAGTGCCCAATATGATTTTAATTTGCGCTGTTGGAGGTTTTCTGTCAGCACGCCCGCCGTGCTACATGCCTTGATTTATTAAACCTTCGTTTGTTTGCAGGTGTTCGACAATGTCCGCGCTAGTAACCACCGTCAGCTGGACAAGCTGTTCGCAGTCAGCGGAGACGTCTCTAAGCCACATCTCGGCATGGACTCCGAGACTATCGCGCAGCTGAGAGAGGTATCTACCTACTTTTTTATCCTTGCTCAAGAAACTTGAACATCATAACCTCACAGCATCATAAGCTAGGCGGCCACAGAAAATCAGCGCTGTGCTGTTATTCTCCCCTGGCACTGCATCAGCCTGAGTGGGAGTCACAGATAAAAAATCTAACTAGATGACGCGATTGAATGTACTGCGCGTGCCAAAAAAAGGAGTAAGTTACGATCAATGATCGTAATCTGAGCATTATCGGCACCGGAAATCTACCGAAATCTATAAATATGCCTTTTTATGCCATATTGAGCTGTAAAGAATGTATAGAAAAGGTTGGCCGAGGCATTGGAAATGTTTTTTTCATTGGTAGGTTAATTTGTTTTTACATTGTTTGTGAAAAAGTGGCACGCTTGGTTTTCATACAGATGGAGGAACTTGCGTTATCTATTTAGATATTATATGTCCAAAAATAAATGAATGAAGAACGGAACTTGTACACGTGTCCCTTTTACACACTACATTTACGTAATACTTTCTACTCTTTGAATTTTTCATACTAATCGTATTGTATTTGCATCACTTTTTCACCGCCGCCATTAGCCACCACGATATTTTTTTTTTTGCAGTAGGTAAACTTAATTATTTTGTTTAAAATATGAAATAAATCGCGTTTTCATGCCCCTAATTTCACATCCGGTGATATTTTATTACTATGTTGTCCCAAAATAAAGACATGTCTGTCACTTTTCATCTCATACTAAATTGTACCTAAAAGAGTAACAGGCGACCAGCAGTCTTCTGTTGTAGATAATTCATGCAATAGTTTATTTATTTATTTAGACTTCATGCACAAAAGGTACAAAGGCGGACTTAATGCCTTAGGCATTCTCTACCAGTCAACCATGGGTGGTGAAGAGATAACATGGCAGGTGCATTGATTAAACAATTTAAAAAAAAAGTTCCTAATAACATACTAAGATAGGTAAAATAAGCGTACATATATATTGAAAATAATATATACTTATATAAATATATATATTTATGAAGTAACAGAAAAGAAGAAGGTGAGATGACTCTCCTTAATTGAGTTGAAAATAAATCCGCAATTTCCGCTTGAATGCAAACCGACTTGTAGCCGTCCTGATCTCGGGAGGAAGCGCGTTCCAGAGCTGAATGGACTGAACATTGAAGGAAGAGTGAACAAAATCAGACTAAAATTGACTAATATTTAAAAAAATATAATCTTTTTAAGGTCAATGCCCTTTACCTTTCATAAAACTGCATGTTACAAAAGTCTCGAATTCGCCATAGATTAGAGAGAATGTCTTTTCAAATCCAAGTCGGCCCTGGCCGCGTTAGGACCCTTTAAATTAGATGGTATCGAGAATGCCCTTAGCCCAGAAAGTGGCCCTTCATAACTGCGAAACTGTATGTAAACTTAATCGATAGTAGAATGGCGAAACTATAACGAAACCTGTCTCTTATGTTTTTTATTTAAATGTCTATGGTGTTACGACATTTTGTTTTGAACATAGAAGTAGACATCGGATTGCACTATCAAAATGACAAAACATGCATGTAAATATGCACAAAAAAGGACGAATTACAATTTTTTTCGTTAAAATTTGTCTTTTGTGTTATTGCCACAATATTTTTAATTATCACTTGTAATTTCTGTTTCAACATACAAACAGATATTTTTCTAGATTTTCTAGAGAAAACTTGTGACGTTTTTTAATTTATATTAATTTGCATGTAGACTGAAAATAAATGGAAAATAACGTCTACGTCCACTGACGTTATTAGGACATGAAATTTGGCGCCATATCTACAGAAAAAAAATCTGGCTTGTCCTGTTTTTTTATAAATAACAGCATTTAATTAATTTTACAACACAGCTTACACATTTAACTACTGAAATAAACACTATGAAATAAAAAGTAATAAATCATGCAATAACTATAAAATTAGGGTTTTATGCATTTGCAAACATGCAAATGTTCATAATCCGATGTGTACTTATAAGTTATCAAAGCTTAATCGGTCACATAAAGAACTTAAATAATAGTTCACAGTCACACGACCACAGACATAAATTTAATTAGATGACGCGATTGTATGTACTTCTCGTCAAAAAACGGAGTAAAGTTATGATCAATGATCGTAATCTGAGCTTTTCATTTAGCATTATCGGCACCGGAAATCTACCGAAATCTAGAAAAATGCTTTTTTATGCCTTATTAAGCTGTAAAGAATGTATAGAAAAAGTTGGCCGAGGCATTGGAAATGTTTTCTTTCATTTTTAAGTAAATTTGTTTTTATATTGTTTGTGAAAAAGTGTTACGCTTGGTTTTCATATAGATGGAGGGACTTGCGTTATCTAGTTAGATTTATGTCTGTGCACACGACAGACACTTCGCCCGCGTGAAATTCGGCAGTTACTTATCCCAAATTATCGTACTACTGGGATTATTAGGTAGGTATACATAGTTTTAATACCAAGTATAGTACTCGCCAAACTTCTGGGCCGCCCTGAAGTTGGCTTTCCGCATGTGCGAGGCACGAAACGGTGCTGTTTTTGTATGAGATTTACTACTGAGCAGCCATTGTGGCCAACTTCAGGGTGGCCAAGAAGTTTTGCGAGAACTATGCTAGTGTTTGTTTTAGTAACATGTACCAAGCACTCCACTAATTGACCGGTGGTGTCACGGGTCTGAAACCAAGTTCACGTGCTTTTCAAAACTACCAAACTGTATAGAAACTGAACTGTTTAACGAAACCTTTTTGTTACATCGTTGACTTAATAGGTATATATGAAATTGCCGTTCTGCAGTATTGGCTATTTCAAATCAAAATGTTTTTTGTTTGGCTAAGACTAACAAACATACACACACACACACTCACAATCATTCGCTATCGTATGTTTGTTACTCTTTCACGCAAAAACTACTGGACGGATCTGGATGAAATTTGGCACAGAGATAGATCATAGTCTGGAATACCACATAGGATACTTTTTTATCCCGGGAATATGTTCTCTTGTTTAATTTTCTACATTCACGCGGGCGATGCCGCTGGTAGAAGCTAGTATTACATATTAGTATATATTACATTTATTAATGGTAATAAATAAATAAATAGTACGATAAGATTTGTCCATCAGCCAGATGAATACTTTAAGTTACCACAAACATGGAACAGTATCATAAAATTGAAATAATGACAAAGCAGAATCTATTTAGACCTAAAATTACTCATGTCTGAACTCAATACGTGTTATAATCCACATAATACAACATTTTGTAATGTAATACATCATAATCTATGCAATTACGATGATTGGCAGGCCGCTCGAAGTTGCTTACAAAGTAATAAGTGTTACAACATGCGTTAAGCAATTCAAATCAAATTTTCTACAGGCAACCACACACTCAAAGCAAAAGTTTTTTTTTAATTAAAATTGACTAGTGGCCTTCCCCGGCTTTGCCTGATTTATAATTATTTATTTATGAATCATGATTTTACCCTACAAGTGAGTAAAAACTCACAAAAAATAAGTTCAAGAAACTAAAAGGCTACCTACCGTAACAAAACAATTCATTCTGCAAAGTAGCATACGACCGGACCACAGTTATCCTCTGAACATCACTATGAATATGTATGAAATACAATCGAATATTTATTTTTGTAATTTGTTTATTTAATACCCGATACATTTCGAATAGTTTGTAGTGGTTTGTACATAACAATTTCAGATGAGAATATTCTCGTTTCATACTTTTTAGAGCATGATTTTTCCGTAGTCGAGTTTTAGTTTTTGAACTTATTTTTCATTTGAAGTAATTTGGGGTATTTACAGAGTCACATCACAATATTTTTCTATTTAGGGTTTGTTGTTTTAAATGTATTTAGATAATGCATAAGTTACAAGAGTGGGCTTTGCAACAACATAATCAGATCATCAGATTTTAATTAAAAAAAATATATTTTGTACTCCTACCACTGTTGTGTCCTTTTTAACCCAAAGGTTGACTGGTAGAGAATGCCTTGCTGTATTAAGTCCGCCTATGTATTACCATTGTACATGAAGTTTAAATAAATAAACATAGTCGGGTAAAAATCAATTTTCATGACTTTGACGGGATATATCTCGCAAACGGTAAGTTTGACAAAAATATGATGTACCAAACCCTACCTTCATTGTTAAATTCCTGTTCAATGATACCCCATATGATGGAGTGGGGCGAATAAATGTTTTTGTTCTTGACTTCGTGCTCCCTAGAGGGTGTCATATACAATTTAATGTTCACATAGCCTTTAACCAGCGGAAAAAAATATGATAAGGAGTTTAGAAGTTATAAGAGAATACATGAACATACATACCGGTCAAAAACATAACCGTCCCTTTTGCTTCGCCGTAGTCGGGTAAAAATCCGGGCTCTCTATTGAAGTGTTTGGGTCGCCTTTGACAACTATCTTATCTGATCGTACCTTTTCGATGATGTGGTTGACGATGAAGCATTCTTGACTAGAAGTAACCTATTCAGTCTTGACTTTAGACCCCCAGGTTGCAGTTATCGGAAAACACAGACACCGGCAGGGAATAACACAATGAAAGTATTTCCAAAACGTTTAGTGCGTATGGGTGGGATGTCCACCATGTACCGATGGCACATCGCCGTACGTTTGGTAGTCCGATGATGGAATGGGCTAGGGGAATTAAATTGTGCAATTATTATATGTTTGAGTTAGAAAGCGGTTTTCAATCTTAACAATAAAAGGTTTTCGTAGTACAAGTACGGTGCAGTTGATTGTACCAATCTTATTATTTCTTTATCAACATCGTATATCATGTCAGTTTTTAATTATATGCTCATTTATTACACAAATTATTTTAGTTTAAGTAGCCGTGTTAGTAATTTTTTGTTGCGTGTGGAAGAACTTTCACTATTATACGCACGAAAATAACGCAATTGTAGCAGGCACTACGATAAATTTGAATGTGTCTGAACTAGGTATATTTAGACAGGTAGCTAGAAAACTATCCAATTTATTTATTAAAGCATGTTAAATAAAGCTGCGCCATCTATCCACAACAAAACAAATCAACTTGTATAACGAGACTGTAAACAGCGCCCTCTATTGAATTGCATATGGAAATCACTCAATCGATTGCAAACCCAGGCAGGGATTTTATCAACCCGACCGAAATACAATGCTAATGCAGTGCCCCTGTGCAGAATATGACACTCATGCTGGAGTGCCCCAAGTCCCCATACACCTGCGGTTTAGAGGACCTAATGAACGCCACTGAAGAAGAAGAAGCGCCATCTGTTATCGTTCTCCTAAACCTCTTCTTATTTGTTGCAGGTGTCTATAGTCTTCCATTCAGCGGCTACCTTGAAGTTTGACGAGCCTCTGCGAGTCGCTATTGACCAGAACGTTCGCTCTGTGCAACGACTACTGGAGATATGTGATAAACTGCCTAACATTGAGGTATGAATACTATTTCATTGTCTTTCTGCCCCTATCGCAATTATTTGGGCCTTGCAAATGATGTATTTTACTTCCATACATGTCTGTCAGTCTTCATCTTAGCCCCTCGTTTAGTTCTTAATCCCTTTATAGCCGCCATAGGACGATACCTGTGAGATTTAATCAATCCCCATCGTTTATTTCTTTTCTTGTTCTTTCCCTACTTGTATTCATCTTGCTGAAACAGCTGACTAAACCAAGTCAGTGGTAATACTTTGCTAACTTAGTGCGAAGTTTCAATAAAACAAGAAACGAGTCTACACTGGTTTTAATTTCGTGCTTTTGACTTTCCTAATGTCTACTTATGTTACCAAAACAATGCTATTATTTTCAAAAAAACTTGATCTTCGTGTAAGTACCCCCTAAAATCCCCTTTACCACTTTCTTTTGTTTTCTACAGGCATTCATCCACGTCTCAACAGCGTACAGTAACGCTGAACTAACATATGTAGAGGAACGTGTGTACCCTCCACCTGTCCCTCTGGAACAGGCCTTCACCGTTGCTGACGCCTTGCCGGAGGAGCTGCTTTCGAAGATTAATTCAGAGTGAGAACATCTAATCTGATTTTTTTTCTAATATTGATAGGCTCGTTATTTACCACAATCTCACCTGATGGTAAGCGATGATGTAGTCGACGGTGAAGCACGCTTGCCTAGAATATTATGTGTTACTTACCCTATCTAAAAAAAAGTTAATACTTGCAGATACATCTCTCCGAAACCCAATACTTACACGTTTACAAAGGCGCTGGCAGAGAATGTGGTACAAGAGCATGGAAATAAAGGATTTCCGGTCGCCATATTTAGACCAACTATCGGTAAGTTACCTATATAAGTTTTTAAACTGTCATGGTCACTAACATTAACATTATAACCGGGATATTTACCATGTTTACTGTTCGTTTCGAATTTCCGATATTTCGGTGCTGTTGCAAGCACAATGATCACGGATATTTTTTTTTTTTACGTTCATTATACATGGTAAATACGATTCTACGTTGACATTTCAAAACATCATGCCTGTTTTCTTGAATTACTTAATTTTTTTTTAAAGAATCTTTTTTCGTATTCTTCTGAGCAAACCCTTTCATTTGGGCCATCCGCCATATTGGATTTAGAATGACGTCACTTAGATGAGAAGTTTCGCAGATTATCTTTTATATCCAAACCTACAAATCTTATTATTATCAGAGATAATATAAAACTAGCATACAGATGCCTCATCCACCGAAACCATGCCGACGTAACTAGCGTTTTTCGTCTGATTGGGCTGATTATTTTTATAAGTACTTCGATCGCGTTCGGTTCCGTTCCATTCCGTGCTATAGATGGCTATAGCAGCGACTTGCAAGTAGTCGGATTTTCTCATAGATATAATAATGGATTTTCTCGTTTCGTGACCTTTTTTTCTTTAAATACAGTGAAGATTTGTTTTATAGTATTTTTTGCACGTTTTTACAGTTTCATTGTAACAAAATATGTTAATACACAAATTTAAAAAGTTGAGTTGTATGCCTCAGATATTTGAAACAGCGCCATCTATTGGACTCAATTTTAAATGATCTGTTCAAATAATCTTTGAAATGTGCATTAAGAGCCCAATATTCCATACTTTTGTGCTTAAGAAAGTTGATTAAACAAGAAATTACAATTTTTATGATCAATTCTAGTAAATGTTAGTGACATTTATTGGAAACAAATTTATCTTTGTTAGCGCTGGGACCCCATGCTAATATTATAAATGTGAAAGTTTGGAAGGATGTGTGGATGTCTGTTTGTTACTCAATCACGCCAGAACTGCTGAACGGATCTCGATGAAATTTGGCACAGAGATAGATTATAGTCTGGAATAGCACACAGGCTACTTTTCATCCCGGTATAATTTTCCCTTGGAATGACAAAACACTTCTCACGCGGGCGAAGCCGCTGGCAGAAGTTAGTTTATTAAAAAATTCTAGTTTATTAATTATTTCCTCTCTTCCAGTGATATCATCCCTCCGTCACCCATACCCTGGGTGGATAGAGAACCTGAACGGCCCCAGTGGCGTAGTGGTCGGTGCAGGCAAGGGGTTGCTTCACGTGTTCTGCTGCAAGGAGACCGCGAGAGCTGATATGTTGCCTGTGGATATGGCTATCGATACTCTGCTGGCTGTGGCTTGGGAGACGGCTGTGGATCGGTGAGAATTTAAATTTTTTGGGTTACGTACCCAAAGGGTAAAACGGGACGCTATTAATAAGACTGTCCGTCTGTCTGTCGCCAGGCTGTACCTCATGAACCGTGACTGCTAGACATTTGAATTTTTCACAGATGATGTATTTCTTTTGCCGCTATAACAACAAATACTAAAAAAAGTAAATTCAAAAAATCAATTAATCCCGACTGCTTGAAAAGCGAACTAAAAAGACGTAAACAGGAAGAAAATCATGATGTGCATTCGGAGGATACATATTCGCGAGCTGGCTGACCAAAACCAGATGTATCCTCAGAATGCACAGCATGATTTTCTTAACTATATATTTTAGTTATTTATAACTTATTAGATAACTTTTTAGTTTTGTTTTTCGAATTTGGCTTTTAAACATATAAGTGTCATATAATTTTGAAATCACCTCTTAAATAAAACCCTTTATTTTAATACCCCACACGATAGGCTGGGAAGAAAAAGAAAATTTGACCCCCACAATATGGCACCAATTCGCCATTTTCCTAATTTCCAAATTTAATGTAGCCAGTGACACTCGCAGGGTTAAGACGAATCGATTGACGTAAGAAATAAGAATCATCGATATCGGCCACAGCGTTTGGTCTCTAGAACGCCACATAGGAACAAACATACATACATACATAGACTGATAAACACATTACCCTCCTTCGGCAGTCGGGTAAAAACGGAATAAAATTAATACTTAAGTAGAGTTGCCATGCAACAAACGAAATTTATTTGCCGTTTTTTGCGATAATGGTACGGAAACCTTCGTGCGCGAGTCTGACTCGCACTTGTTTTTGAAAAGTTATGATTTTCACCTGACTTGACTTATGACTTGTTTACGGTGGGTTATATCTTAATTTGACTGTCCCAGAAAGAGAATAATGTTTTTAGTGGGAATCTTTTATAATTCTTCTATTTGTTTTTATTTTTGTTTATCAATAGGCTCGCGCTTGACCACTATCTCGCGTTTGCCTAGAAGTAACCTATTCACTGTTGACTTAAAGACCCCCAAGTTGTAGCTATCGGGAAACCGGCAAAGAATTCCACAAATTTCCACAAAAGTGTTCCCAAAACGTTTAGAGCGTATGGAAAGGAGTATGTGATATTTTCTAACTTTGCAATTAAATTGCAAACTATTTCCTCTTTTGTATAGTAATCGCAAGCGTGACTGCCTATTCTGTGGTTCCTAGTTAAATTTCACGTCAGATGTGAAATTAAGTTTCCCCAAAATAAATTGATCAGTCTAAATAGAATTTGTGTCCTATTAATGACAAAAGACACCTTATATTTAATTGTTTCGTAAGTTTGTATAAGGGCCTAATATACGTCTAAGGGCCGATTTCACCAATGAAACTAATCGTGATTAGTTCAACTAAACTCAGTTTATGCAAATACAGCGTTCTGATTGGTTGAGACCGCTTAGAAACTACCAATCAGAATGCTGTATTTGCTTAAACTGAGTTTAGTTGAACTAATCGCGATTAGTTTTATTGGTGAAATCAGCCCTAAATCGTTATAAATCGCTAGTAATGTCTTATCATCAATAAATCGGTCTCTCTGCCAGAAAGCCCCAGCTCGCCCTCCCCTAACGTACCGTCCTTGGATGTGGAACCAGAGGCTACAGACAAGTGACATCCTGTCAACGATATCGTCGCGATATCGACTTGAAAAAAATTCATGGGATGGCCAAGCCCTATCGAAATGCAACGTGATTCCTAACATTATTACCGACTTCAAAAAAAGAGGATGTAATCAATTCGACACGTATGTATGTAATATTATTGGAATTGCACAATGTTCACATAACATGTTACTCTGTATGGGCTTCCAAACACGTGTGCCAAAGTTCATAATTGTATATTTGTATATACGTTTGTCCACTCATTTCTCCGAAATTTCTTAACGGATCGTGATAATTATTTTTTATTGGATTACGTATCTCCCAACTTAGAGAACAGTGCAAGTTGCATCAAAATCGGTTCAGCAGTTTTCAAGATAATTATGGAACATAATCCTTTAAGTACCTCATTATAAAACTTGTTCAAATTAGTTAATTAGTCGTCGGGGACTAAAACTGATAAGAAACAAATAGATATAAAGAAACTTTTTCACAAAAAATAAATCGACGTCTAAAGCAAAACACAAAAAAAAGCAAAAACAACTTTCGTTTCGGAAGTCGGTGTTGAAACACGATAAAAACAAGACCAAAGACACCGAAACGAAAGTTATTTTTGCCTTTTTTTAGTGCTTTGCTCTAGAAGTCGGTTATTAACCGACTTCTAGAGCCGAACCGACTATGACTGAATATGTGATAAAGCTTTTTGTTATATCTACCACCGCCAAAGCTGATAGCATCAAACTTTGTCTATTCTAGACTAGTCTGGAGGCTCAGAAGCTCAACATTTGCGACAGCTAGGCAATGTAATAAATATTCATTCAATGCAGGAATCGAACCCTAAACCACACGCCGTCACTTAGGGAAAACCGGAAAACTGAGAGTCGGAAAACAAATAATAAGGTCGCCCACGAAGACACATTGTTCTACAAACAATTGTCACGCCATAACTTTATTAAAATTAGTTTGTAGACAGCTTTAAATAAGGCGACAATTTCGCATAGCATTTTCCGGGTGTTTTCATTGTTAGTTTGTCCTTCAACATCAATATGAAGAATGGAATCAATGACCGGCAGCCATATTGCGTAAGTGAATACGGCAACGCAAATGGTTTGACCGCTATCAACCGAGCAATCACACAGACGGAAATCCACATCGCGTCATTCATCTCGCATGTGATTGGTCGATTTGATAACGGTTAAACCCTTCGCCTTGCCGAATTCACTTGCGCTATTCGGCTGCTGTCCGATACTCGGTTTTTCGGTTATTAATGGACGAACAGAATGTAATGGATAAGAACTTTTAATAGCCATATTTAATAGAATTAGTTTAATGAAGCGACATATCACTGACTATCACTAAACATTTTTAGTAAGAAGACGTAATAAATCAAGAATATTCTACATCTACCTACCGTGATTTCGTGGTATCCCTAGGGATTTCTTGAATTCCCTGGTATCCTTATTTCCCTGCGACATACGGATACACCGTGGGGTTCTGGGTTCGATTTCCAGTTTGGACAAAAAGTGTTTGATTGGTTAGGTTTGCATTAAGAATTTCTCAAAACGAAATTTGGAAGTCGATGGTTTATCACCCCAATCTTATCAGACTATGAGATTGATGGAACAAAACGTGCACCTATGTGTACTAGTCACTGCGGATCT
Source organism: Orthosia gracilis (assembly GCA_947562075.1). Taxonomy (NCBI): domain Eukaryota; kingdom Metazoa; phylum Arthropoda; class Insecta; order Lepidoptera; family Noctuidae; genus Orthosia; species Orthosia gracilis. The sequence goes on from OX387267.1 coordinate 11,577,247, forward strand.
TTGTCACTGAATTTGGCTCTGCGAACCATTGCGCAAGAAACAGTTTGTCATCGAGTATACTGCATAGAGTAAGCGAGATAGGACGATGCGACAAACGTAAGCGAGTGAAAGAGGCAGTTATATAGTATCTAATGCTATCTTCATCTTCAACATTAACACCAAAATAGCTACTGCGCAGGGTCCTGCAGCCAATTTCAGGGACACAAAGAAAGAATGTGAGAATTATACTATAATATTATCTCCCGTGCTGATAGTCTCCGTTGATATTTTTTTGTTATCTGTGGAGAACGTGGTTAATTTCACATTTGTATCATTTCTGTATCCTATATTTTTGTAATTCTTAATGTGTAATTGTTTGTTTTACCGAATAAATAAAATAAAATAAAATATTGGCTGCAATGGCAGCCAATATGGCAAAATTATGATTTATATCACTTAAAAAAAATATGCGTAATATTCATGTTAAGTTATTGTTAACAGGCCGCAACAAGTTCGTGTCTACAACTGCAGTACTTACGAGAACCCGACCACTTGGCACGACTTCGAAGTGGCACTCCGTAAGAACTTACGAGGACATCCCCTTGACAACACTTTCTGGTATCCCAGTGGTCTTGCTGTTGAGAATAAGTGAGTATTACTAATTAGGTAGTCTTATGGGAAAGATGACATAGCTAGACAGGTAGTGACTACTAAGTTAAGATGACGTCGAATAGAGATGGATATTGAAGAAGGAGACATACTGCGTCGAACCCAAATAAACTGGGTCCGCGCCCACTCAACCCGCTTAAACTAGACCCGAAGAATAATACCTGAAATAGAATAGCATATACTTTACTGAAAACCATAAAAGTTACACATCTCTTTTATAAGAAAAACTTAATTATCGCGGTCTTATCGCTGACAGCGATATTTACCAGACAACCTTTGGAAGGACTGAAAGAACTTAGAATGAAAAAGGGGGTAGTCTGTGGTGTACTGCTATTACATTGAAACATAAATAACAACGCAATTACAAAAAAGATTAGATTTTTTGTAAAAGATTATGAAGTTTTCAGCAATACAAATCTCAGAAAAATCATTTGGTAATTTTAGGACCGAATTCTGGAACGACTAAACCGCTTCGTCTATTTTTCTAAAATTCCGGTTTAAGCGAGGTAGAGACTATCTTCATAAAACTACTTTTTTTTAAACAAAATCAATGAATAGCAGGACAAATATGTGTCATAAGTTCAACAAAATATTAAATATTCTATGTAGCACTTTGCCTGACTGTACAAATGGCACTGAATTGGTAGTAAAACATCTGGTATTATTCTTTGGGTCGAGTCTAAGCGGGTCGAGTGGGCGCGGACCCTATCAACAACAGTACGATGACTAATGAACTCTTCGTGAAAGGTTTCTTCCATGGAAGCAAAGTACTGGTAAAGCGGTGGTAGCCAATTCATTGAAGGTCTAAAAAGCTCGAGATAATCGAAACCGCTTGCAATACTATTGCCATCTATTAAGGGCCTAAATCCGCTTTTGTGCCGTAAAACGGTAACTTTCTAAAGGATACTGCTTAGTAACGGCTAGGTTTGACAAAAATATATATTTATTATTGTTTCATGTACATTATTTTTAAACATGGTTTTTTCGTATAACAAATAGTTTTGCTTTAAAAAAATATTTAGCAACACGATAGTTTTCGCAACTTTTGGATACTCCTCCAAAACGACTTGGATGTTTAAAATAATTTTTACACAGAAAAATTGATGGCTGGCATTTCTTCTTATCTAACATATGTAAATCAAATAATATTTGCAAACAAAAATGTTCAAAAGGAGGTTCAATATTGAAATTTTGGCATCGAGCGGGCGCACGGCCAGCACTGCATTTATCAATTGGGGCGTATATATCGCCTTAAGAATTGGTAAAATTAAAACAAGCGTTTTCTTTTCTCAGAGTCACACAAAAAACTTTGGAGACCTTACTGCAAACTGCACCTCTTCACATTGCCGAATACATCACCAAAATTCTTGGAATAAAAACAAGGTACATAATTTAATTAACAAAAATGTAATAGAATTTTGCGTCAGACGTAACGCAAATGAAGATGTTGCTAAAATAGACTTTTGCTACCATATTAGTAGTTTAATTTAATTTTTTTTTTTATCCCATCGAATTATTCTTTGGTCGTGGATTACAATGATTTATAAAATATTGTTTTCTTCTAGGATGAGCCTCATAACTGTCAGCCAACGACTCATAGCTATGAACGAAGTACTAAGATTCTTTTCGGTACGTGAATGGCACTTTTCAACAGACAATGTTAGGAAATTACAAGCAAGACTGTCACCTCAAGATGCTGCCATCTACAATTTGGATCCCCACACTATCAAGTGAGTAAGAAAAAAATCTGTATACACTTTATTAAAAATTATTAATAACTTTAGTGCGATGATTAAGTAACGTTACAAGTGAATCAAAATTCTTTCAGTCTTTCGAACAGACACAATAATTTATCTTCTTTTTAAATCAGTTATTGAAATTTATCATTTGCAGTTGGGATGATCACTACGAAAACTTCGTAATAGGAACAAGAAAATATCTGTTACAAGAGAAAGACCAAGATATCAACGTAGCAAGGAAGCACTTGCGCAAGTAAGAAAAACACATTTATATTTTAGACCACTATTTCAATTCTAGTTACAGTTCTACCTCACTGGTTTAGTCACTATAGGTATTTGAACAAGATGTTCTGCAGTTGAAAATGCTCGTGTTAGTTCTGGATCCTGGTTCAGACAAGAGTACAAGACAGGACGGGTGGGTTAGTCTACAGGTCGGGCAAAGTGATATAGGATTTTTCAGTTACCAAATTCTTCTTAGCATCACTGATGTAGGATTTGTACTCCTGCTAACGGCAAAAATATGATGAAATATTATGTTGTTGAATTCATTTTTTTGCCAGATGCATTTTGGAAGTACGAGTAAAATAACCTCGTAAAATATTACATAATTTTGAAGAGCACTAAAAACTACAGCAATATTATAATGACAATTTTATTGTTTGGTTATCAGGATGTATTACGTACACCAAGGCGTCATGTTCTTCGTGGTGACTTTTCTTTGCCGGCTGGTCCTCCAGAACCAGTACATCAGGACCTTTGTTTACCGAACCTTCAGGATGTTACTCACTATTCTCAGTACAGCTTACATGCGCATCCGAGAGAGCAGCTGAGGATAGAGAGGAAGAGTGATGATAGAATAATGATAAAAATTAGTTCTTACTAACTTAAATTGGTTACATTTGTATATGACATTGGCTCGTGAGCTAATTTTAAACTGTAATACAAGAGCCAACTTGAGCCAATTTGTGGGCGTTTAGTTGTATTAGAAGTACAGCCAACTGCACGTCAATAGTATCAGTTTGAACTTAAAAACGCCTTTTCTCAAACCTGGTTGATTTGTTTTTGTAATTTATATTTTACTTCTGACGTGCTATTGACTGTATAAGTAAAATGCTGGTATAAGGGGGTTTTACACATTAAGATAAAACATACACATGTAACATAACTAGTGATAATACGAATAGTGTAAAATGGTTAGTAAAGGTTTTTATAAAAGTAGTAGTAAAGATAATTTTGCTCAATAAATAATTAATTATATTTTTTAAGTATTTAAGTGAACCGTTTAAAATGTTTGAGTGTGTTTGACATACTTATTTGTCACTGACTAATTTTTTTACAAAAAATATGATGTACCATAAAAGATATGCTTACATATTTTTAGATCTTGATGCATGTATTTTACGGGTAATGGTTATGTAAGTACAATTTATGAGAAAAGAATTGGAATGATTTGGTATGCAATTGGTTTAAAGATTACAAATCATAGGATAAGGTAGTTATTTATAATACGTTTGTTAAATATTAAAATATTAAAAATCTTTTTAAAGCATGTTTTCTTTTTTATTCATTATCCTGCCACCCGTATGATCAACTGAAGTATTTATAGGCAATCTCTGTTGTATTTAGTACTGGCCTCTAATGGCAGGTTATAACAATGTTAGCCCAATTGTGTTTTGTTATTATACGGCAATCAGACTCCTCCGACTCATCATCATTTTCCTGCCCTTATCCCATGTTACTTGGGGTCGGCGTAACACGTCTTCCTCTTCCATACCGTCCTGTCCCCAGTCACCATCCTACAACAACTACATAGGCTATTACAAAGAAAAAAAAGAAGAGAGAAAAAGTTTTTAAGTGTCACAAATCGACATGCAATATTAGAACATGCTTATGCCAAACAAATAGGTCTCCCACGTCTATCTGGTTGTAAGTGATTACCATTGCCTATAAATATTTAGCCTCAGGCTACACTTACACCAATGAGTGTATCGCATTGATGAGCAAAATAATGATGACTCACCGTGAGACGCGATCTACTCGCAACGCACTCACTATGAGACGCGAACGAAGCGCGCTCGATGCAAAAGTTATTTAACCAAAAGCGTTTTGAAAACGCGGCTTTCAATCGTAAGTCGCAACGAGTCGTTATGGTCACGCAATGATCAATCGCGAGTCGCGATGAAACGCTGATCATACAGGATTCAGATTTATAATTTTGCGGATTTTTATGTATATTTCCCATAATTATACTATAGAATCATCATCATTTTAGCCGAAAGACGTCCGGAACCTCCTGAACATAGGCAAGCGACGCGACATCGACCGATCCAATGTATCACGCATTCGGATATTATCGAATGGTAGGTTTAATTTTTAATACGCTGCAACATTTTCTCCTTACGTCAAATTGTGAACCTTGCAACTGTCAGTGTCAGATATAATATTGAGTGTCAGTGTCAAATTTGACAAAACTAAAACTTGCGTGATTCTGTGGCGATGGAATTCCGATGTGAAAAACAATAAAAATGTTTAATAAAGTCCTGCAACGCGCCTTGAAGTTCCGATTGAAGAAGAGTTATCCCACGAATATTTATGATTTATCTCGTGGGTCGGCTATAGCGGTACGGAGGCCTTATAGCGATGAAGTGCGACGCGCGCAAGCGCAAAGCGTTGCTGCGCCGGGGCCGACTATTTTCGACAAGATTATTTCTAAAGAGATAAAAGCGGATATTATTTACGAAGATGACCTGTGTTTGGCGTTCAACGACGTTTCTCCGCAAGCTCCCGTGCATTTCCTAGTGATACCAAAGCGAAGAATTCCAAGGTTGCAGGATGCGGAACAGAATGATATGGATGTAAGTAGAACCTGTATAGAAAATTAGGCGGCATTATTTAAAAACACCAAGAAAACCTTAATTTGGTATTGGTTCTTTGATGATTCTCAAATTATTTAAACTTTTAATCACTGGAGGAGGAATTTTATCTTTGTTTGTCCTTATGGTACTTATTTGGAGTTGGCCTACAGTTACTTAGTTTCGAAAATAAGATTTCATAAAGTCATAAAAAATAAATTGACAACTATTAAAAATTTTCATGGACTGGTCCAGCCATATTATAATATTATAAATGCAAAAGTAACTCTGTCTGTCTCTGAATCTTTTCATACTTAAACCGCTGAACCAATTTAGATGAAATTTTTTATAGAGATAGAGATCCTGGGTAGGACATAGCATAGTTTTTGCCTTGGGATAATAAAACACTTTTTACACGGCTGAAGCTGTGGGCAGAAGTTAGTATCTTGTAAATTCCATAATATTTATTTCCTTTCATTCACTTTCTCTTATACTGTAAACATATGAGCTCTGTTACTCTTTCAAAATCAATCAATGCAATTATTAAAGTCAAAGCCACAATTTTAATTCATAAACCAACAATGTCAGATGATCCAGAGAATATAATACCGGGATAAAATGGTATCCATTCTCCTAATTAAAGTCATGGTCTATGCATGTTTAAGATTTTATTCAAATCTGTTTTAACTGTTGAAGCATGATCAACAATCATCCAAACACACTTATGTATTTTCTCGTAGTCTTTCAGTAGGTTGAAACACTCCTATTAGACGTAATATTGCCATAACAAAAGTTTATTTTATTTGTTAATATTCACAGGCCTGTGTTTTACCACTATCTCACCTAATGGTAAGCGACGATGTGATTGACAATGAAGCACGCTTGCCAACCTATTCACTCTTGACGTAAAGACCTCCAGGTTGTAGCTATCAGGAAACATAGACTCTGACAGGGAATGCCACTCTTTAGAATTAATATTTGTTTCAGGATATTTACCATGTATATTTGGAATTTGTTTTTTTTTTGTTATCGAAACCTCAACCAAAATCTAAATGTACACGGTAAATATCCAGAAACAAATATTAGTTCTAATGATTGTGACCATGTCAGCTTAAAAACTTATAATGCCACTCTTTAGTTGCATGCACAATGAAAATAATAATATTCTCCAAAATATTTGGTGTTTATGGGTTGTGACTGTGATATCAACCATGTACCGATGCTGCATCACTGTACGTGGTGTAGTTGGATAATGGAATAGGTTAGTTTAGAACCTTTTCAAGATTGCTGCAGGTTAAAAAGGAATTATTTTTCATTACTTTCTTAATTTTGAAAGATCTATTTCTGCCTGTCTTCAGTTACCCTAGCAACACCTAATATTATTGCACTGCCAGATCTTCGACACTCGGTACGGAACTGAGGGTTGAAAAAAACCTTTTTAACGAAAACAAAACGAAAAAATAGAAGAAATCTTTTATCTAGCATTTTGAGTTGGCGCTAAACAAACAAACAAACAAGCAAACTAATTAACTAAAGCGTAGAATGATTATAGCTAGGTTGATCTTCATTAATAGTTTGTTTGTCGCCGCTGGCTCCAAATGCTAGTCTACAAAGAATATTTTGCTTTTTAGTTTGTTATTCATCGGTTAATTTTTTTGTTGAATTGGTTTTTTTTTTCGCTTTTAATTTACTTTATTTCAACAGAATCGATTCACAATCGAAAATCCATTGGGCAAATTATCAATTAATCCTTTTTTTATAACTTTTGGGGTGGATATTATTTTTTAAATTTAAATGGGCCAACTTTGAGGTATACTCTTTCCAACAAAAAAATAATTTTTGAAATCGGGCCACTCTATAAAACGTTATGCGTGGTCATACATATAAATATACATGTTGAATTGAGAACCTCCTCCTTTTCATTCGTCCGTTAAAAATGCAACTGTGCAAATGTTGCTAAGGATGCGCCCCCTTTGAGAGCTATTGACTAGTAGATTTAAACATTATTGTGAAATTATTACGGATGATTTCCGGGATAAAAACTATCCTATCCTTCCCAAGGTCTCAAACTATCTACATAACTTATTTTATCTAAATTGGTTCAGCAGTTTAAGTGTAAAAAAGGTAACAGACAGACAGCCTGTCGGGCCTTTTCTATCTACCCTGCCTACCCTACCGACTATTTTTTTTTTTTTTGACAAAACATAGCCTATGTCCTTCCCCAGGGTTTCCGTCTATCTCCTTGCCAAATTTCATTGAAATCCGTTCAGTGGTTTAGGCGTGAAAAGTTAACAGACAGACAGACATAGTTACTTTAAAATTTATAATATTAGTAAGGATATCCTAACGATGTTTTCCTTAAAACATAGCAAAAGAATTTCCCCACTTTTTTCTTATTCATCAAAAAAACTACTACACATCGATTACCTTACAATTTCTTTCATCGTCCGTGACTAACGAACAAGGCACGCGCTGATAACGCCATCGCTGATAACGGAGGAATTTGGCGCGCGTTGTCGTACCGTCGCGCATCTACGCGCTATTCAATTTTGTCTAACATAAAATTCATAGGTATATAAACTCGAGCCTTTTTCACATTGGGGTAGGCAGAAACTACAGTACGCGACCGGTTACGATCTTTCCGTTATACTCCTTGTTGAGAGCAGTGGTGGCCCAGTGGTAACGGCCGCGATTTACAAGTTGTAGGTCGTGGTTTCGAACCCAGGCAGGCGCATTACTTTGTGTAGATTATTTCATCACCATTGCTCTTAAAACGGTGGAGGAAAACATCGTGAGGAAACCGGCATTACCTAGAACAAAGAAGTATGATATCCACCAACCCGCTCTGGGCCCGCGTGGTGGATTATGGCCCATTCCCTCACACAGGGAGGAGGCCTGTACGTACAACGGACCAAACTAGGCAAAGCCCATCCATCCTAATGACAATATCTTCGAATTTTTTGTTGAATTTATACAGGATCTATTTCCTGAAGTTTGCTATCCTGTAAGTTATGTCTACTGTCCAGAATTTGAATCTTATTGTCGACACTACGGGTGATATTGATTTTTCAAAAATCGAATTGTGCAGTTTTAGTTTTCATCAAAATCGGGCTCCTTCGAGTGTTTTGCGCAACTTGAAAAACTCACCTGTATAATGTAGGTGAAATTGACAAAATAATATTATAAATTAATTGCTTGGATATGAGATTCCCATTAGCAATTTGGTTTATGCCAATAAGCTCGTCTTCTGTTAAGGAGTATATATTTCCCAATGTTAACGCAGTACTGGGAACCAGAATATCAATATTGAACCTCCTTTTGGACTGTTTTGTTTGCTAAATATTCTTTGATTTACATATGCTATTTCAGTTATGAAGAAATTCTAGCCATCAATTTTCTGTGAAAAAAATATTTTTAAATATCCAAATCGTTTTGGAGGAGTATCCAAAAGTAGCGAAAAAATATCGTGTTGTTAGTTATTTTTTTAAAGCAAAACTATTAGTTACACGAAAAAACCATGTTTCACAAATAATGAACATGAATCAATAATTCATATATATTTTTTTCAAACCTTTTAACCTAACCGTAACTAAGGAGTATGCTTAAGAAAGTTACCGTTTTTGCGGATGTAGGCCCTCAAGTTCACTGCTTCGTTGGTCTAGTAATAGAAAGCGTTGCTGCTGCAGCTTTGAAATCCTGCCTGCGAATTCGAGGTTAGGCAAATAAAATAACTAAACGCCATGCGGTATCTTCTCGTCCAATTTACCGTAGTGTCTCAAGACAAAATCTCCAGTGTGTGTTGCCATGGGACCGAGACGTGGTCGCTCACAATGGACCTCATCAGAAAGCTTAAAAGTCACCCAAAAGGCAATGAAGGGCTATGCTTGGTGTTTCCTTGCGTGATCGCATCAGAAATGAGGATATCCGCAGGAGAACGAAAGTTACCGATATAGCCCGAAGAATTGCCAAACTTAAGTGGCAGTGGGCAAGGCACATTGCTCGCGGAACGGACAGTCGATGGGGCTGTAAATTTCTGGAATGACAACCGCGTACCGGATGACGATGCATTGGGAAGGCCTCCCACTAGGTGAACCGATGACCTGGTTAAGGTTGCGGGAATGCGCTAGATGCGAGACGCACGGGATCGGTCAATGAACCGACGCCTGGGAAGACGTGCACGTCTGCACATTCGCGCACTAGCAGTGGACGTCTTTCGGCTGAGGTGATGATAAACGCCATGTTACCTTTTTCATACTTGTTTGTTTATTATTTCTAAATCTCAGATAAAAACAGTAATTTTACATTAAAACTTCGTACAATGCGACGCGTTCTTATCGGTATCAGCGAATTCTTTAGACAACGTTTCGTTAATGTTTACACACCTCTTTTGCGCAACAGATAATGTGATTAGTAATTATTTGTAAATGTTTCTTTGTGATGGATATTAATGGTAATTTAGATTCTTTTTAATGTTTAAAAGTTACTATAAAATTACACATATATGAACCAAGTATATATATGTATACCTATCTATTTCTCGCTTGCTACGAGTATGTCGGCCTCCCGACCGAATTTTGGCCATCATGGTGGACAATTTCGACGGAGACTAGGAACGCAGTAAATCTATATCTATCTCCGAAACGGCTGGACCGATTTTAATGAAATTTTTAGAAAATCTTTAGATTGACCCAGCGGATAATCCTTAAGTTTGGTGGCGATCGGAGCATTTTTTTTAACTTTGAACGTGGGCGAAGCCGCGGGCAGAAGCTAGTATCATATAAAAGTGTGTGCGCAAACGCAAACACAGGGGCACTCTCTGTTCCTTTACTGCCACAGTTCGATGGCATGCTAATCCGACACGGCTGGGGATAGATCAGTCGTAGGGCAATCGGCTTTCCGAGGCACGTGGGTATCACACCCCCAAATTCCAAACTCCCAAATGGAAAAACTCTATACCAGTTTCCCAACCTGGAAATCGAATCCAGGACTTTGCGCTAAACAGTACCGCTTACGGCGGCGAGTTCAACGAGGCAGCAATGATGTTTGATAAAATTTAAATAGTGTACAACACATAAAAAAATAATATAGCCATGTTTTTTTAATTACAAAATATTATAAAAATATCAATAATAAATTAAATAAAAATTATATAAAGAAAATAATAACATTACAAAAGTTCTATAGTATTAATTTAGGATGCCGAACCCAAAGGGTAAAAACGGGACCCTATTACTAAGACTCCGCGGTCCGTCTTTGTCTTACCAAATTCTGTTTGTGTTATTTTTCATACATTAAGTACCTCCCTATTAAACTATTAAACCTTAAGTTATTAAATGATAGCTATTATTTTCAAAAAATAGCCGAACTTGACAATTTAAGCATTGTACATCATTCAGCATTACAATAATTTTGATTCCATTTAGAATATTCTCCAAAGATTTTTTTAAGGTCATCAATTGCAAGATACGAGTCTCCCTTGATTTCCTACGAAAAGAAAGTATTTTGTTAAAAATGGGATCTTTCTTCCACTCATCCAGTATAATTTAATCTTCTTAAAACTACATATTTGTCTTTTCAGCTTCTCGGCCACCTAATGCTAGTGGCCCGTTCGCTCGGCTCCGCTCGGGCACCTTCGGGTTGGCGTCTCGTCGTCAACAACGGTCGTGATGGGGCCCAGTCCGTCTACCATCTACATCTTCACGTGCTTGGAGGCAGGCAGATGGGATGGCCGCCTGGGTAAAGAAGAATAGATAAAAATAAGTTGGTGCGGTTAGGAGTATGCTTGTGACACCCCACGCCATAATATGTTTTGGTGTGTTGTGTCGCAGGTCTGTTCCTAGCTTATTTGGAAAGGTTAGGGATATATTTCCGACACCCCACGCCAGTTAATACGTTTTTGGGTAGAGTGTTGCAGGTCTATTCCTAGCTTATTGGAATGGTTATGGATATGTTTGTGACACCCCACGCCAGTTAGTGGCGTAGTGTGTTGTAGGTCTGTTCCTAGCTTGAATGGCTAGGGTAAATTTGTGACACCCCACGCCTGTAATATGTTTTGTTGTGTGGTGTTGCGGGTCTGTTCCTAGCTTAGATTTAGGATTCTTTTTACAAAATGTTAGTTGTTCTATAAATTTGCCTTTTACTGGCTTCGTCAGGTACCGCTTGCTTCGTCGCGTTAATCTGACTTTTTTGCTTCAAAGCCTGAATTTAGTTTTCAAAGGACTGAATTAAAAAAAAAAGTGCTCAGAAGCGCAATATCTCAAGAAATTAAAACAATACTTAAGGCACAGTTTTTAAGAAAATTCTTATTGGTATGCAACTGATATCATTGTAAGCAGAATTCTATGACTTATAATGCAACTTATCAATGCGAATGAATTTTCTACGTAAGTAGATTTAACCAATACAAAATGGTTTTCAAAGACCCAGTATAAGTTCCTCTTTAAATGGTTAATATTAATAAAATTTATTAGATTTCATAACATTTTTTTTTTAATACTGAAAGACACGCTTTAACAAAAAGAAATTCATCGATTACATGGAACTTGATAAATCCCAATGTTTTTACCCTTCGGGACATACCGGCGTGATGTTAAGTTGTTCTATACGCATAGAAAGTTTATAAGCATTGATAAACTATTGGAAACATGATAAGAGAGGTGACGACAGTACTAACGTCATGGAGAACTATTGCAATAGTATGATGTAACATTTTTACGTTATTTAAAATATTAATAAAAATCACAGACATCAATCTAACTAGATAACGCAAGTCGCCGCATCTATATGAATACCGAGCGTGCCACTTTTCATACACGTTGAAAGGAAATGCTTCTATCGTCTCGGCCAACTTTTTTTTGTAGAGTTTTTACAGCGCAATACGACACAAATTGGCATTTTTCTAGATTTCAATTGATGTCCTGAGCTGATGACGCTAAGTCCTAGTGTTTTGATCAATAGTTAACTCCACCAATCTTTAAATATGCTAATCGATGGTGTAAAATTTCAATAATCCCGTTTATTATTCAATTGTAAGTCTTAACAAATGGTCAAATAATTAAAATGAAATGCGGTCGCAGACATCGCGACGATTTTGTTGGTAAAATGTCATTTATTTAAGGCCTCTTGTGTCAGATTTTCATCCTTATGTCTTGGTACTTTGTAATAATAATTTGGCCAGTTATCTACTGCCAGTTTTGTACAAAATTAAAGAATATGACTCACAGTATTTGTCGTCACTTCTCGATGATGCATCGATAAAATGATTGCACCACTTTAGTATAAGCGTAATCAGTCTTAATAATTCCACTGCTGGGACACAGGCCTCCTTGTGAGAATGAGTGGGCTTTAATCCGCCACGCAGGCACATTGTGGGTTGGTGTTATTTCTTTAATTTTTAAGTGGTGAAATATTATTTTATATTTTTTTTTTTCATTGATTTGAATTTCCAAACATATTTTTTTAAAGCTTATCTTGTTTCTTTTAAATTCTATGATTTTAATGGGAAAGGTATTTTTTTTAAAACAAGCAATAATAATTTGTGTTACATCTCATTAAAGAAGTATCATTGTACCTTGCAATATGTAGAATGTGGGATGCTTAAAAACCTTCGGTTTCTGAAAGGAGATTATCGATGCGTCATAAAACTAAACGCAAGTCAAGTGAAGCGATTGACTGTTGAAAAGTCATTCAACCAATCACAGCGATAATTTTCGTCTGAGAAACTGGGCCTGAAAGAGTCTTTCTGGTTAATTTATTATACCGTTTACTGTGGCCATAAAAACTTCATATATAAAAGTATATAGTAATTTCTTTTTGTTTTGCCCAAAGAGATAAGTTACTTTGTTCATTTGATTTTAAGCAATTCCATTGTTAAGTTTGATTCCTATTTTCACTAACATAAGAAAAAACTAACAAAATCAATGCCTAAATATAAGCGCACTGTTGGATTTTCTACCTTCTAATCATGTAAAAAGAGTTGAAAATCCGGTGCAATAATATTTAGGCGTGTCTTAAGATGTCACCTTGTTTTAGTCAATATAGGCAAATGACCTATCTAGACTAAGATCATCTTAGTTTAGTTTTAGGAAAACAACTACCCTTAAAAATCCTTTAAAAAATTGACATTCCTACATTCTACATATAGATAAAAGAAGTATCAAGTAACATAAGGAACATTTACCCAAAATTCTAAAATGAATCTTATAACAATTTGCATAAGGATCATTTATTCGAAATGCTATAATGTCTCTTACGTTAATTGGTATTTGTAGTATCGATTATTCTGACACTCAGCAAACACTATATTATAGAAAAGTGTCTCAAAACGGTAGTTTAGTGCCAAAAGAAGACTTCTCGAGAGTTGGACCCAAAAAAGAAATATTTAAGGACCTGACATTGTTGGATATCTAACTATGAAGTTTTGCATGATTATACAAGATAAAATTAACTTTCTGAATTAAGAATTTAAAGTTGAGTATTTATAGTTGAGTATTTATTTGTCAAACTCAGACCTGCTCAGACCTGAAATCTGACAAACTTTAGTATTCAGTTGGTGTTGAAAAGTTCTCAACTCCAAATTCTCAATTTAAAAATCGGGTGTTAATCTTGTAACAAACATTTAAGATCTAGCCTACTTTTTAATGTAAACCGGATATTAATCTTGTATCAAAAAACTTAAGATTATTTTTAGCAACTCTTCAATATTGCTTTTAAGTTTTCCAATTTGATTGAAAATGTCACCCATCCTTATCACTAACCTCGAGAAGCACCGCATAACCTAAGAGTGTCAACGCATACTAAATCGTGTCATATTGGAGCCATTGTTTTTAGTTTTAGTTAGTTAGTTAGTTCTTAGTGCAATATAGTTGCCAAATTAGTTATTTAAGTTATTTTTATTTTTTTCTGTACGTTTACACTATGGCTGACTATGGTAGACTTTTTTAAGTAGATCAGTCTTTGACAGTCGAAGTCATTGGTTAAAATGTTGGCTAGTGATCGTAAGGTCATGAATTCGATGCCATGATGACCACAGATTTATGAATTTGACAGTATGTTCACAGTTTCTTGTGTTAATTTGCTTTTCAGAAGCTGAATGTTGATTAACACATCAAGGCCCACTTGCGCCACACTGGGTTATTTTACTAACTCTGAATTAGTAGCTAACACGGCCAGTTATGTATGACATATTTCTTATTTAACGTGTTAGCATATAACTCTGAGTTCAGTCTTTGGAGCAAGTGGGCCGTAACACAAAAATGATAATATTAGTCGTAATTGGTCAACCACTGTGGGCCAAAGTGTAAATGCAGTATTTTCAGTCTCAAATGAAGCGACGCCACAGTTTGATGCCTTCTGCTTTTTACGACAGGGGGCGGTTGTGTGCTCATGGTAGATAATCGTGATTTTGAGCTGGCAATACTGGGCTTTTTTTTTGTAGCCCAGTGATTAGACTAAGGCCACAATTTTATACAATGTTTCACAAAATAGTTAGTAGATTTTACAAATTGACTGATTTTTACTAGTATTTTCTAGTTCCGTCTACTTTTTAGTTTTAAAATTTAAATTATTCCACAAATTAGAGCCGTTTTTTTCGAGATTTGTTTCACATTGAGTTTGATTTTTTGAGTCACAACATCGCTCCCCTGTCTGTCGAAAACTTGCTCAGATCAATAAATTATAAAAAGAAGTTCAATCAGTAATTACTTAACCTTGGTTTCTGAAAGTTGAGTATTTGTCAAACTGAAGCTTGAGTTGTCAAACTTTTTCTTTTAAATCGAGTTTGACATGTTCTTAACTCCAAATTCTCAATTCAGAAATCGGATATTAGTCATAAAAAGTCTTTTTCCTTTTAAACAATTCTCAAAATATTTCTAAAATAAATATAAACTCTTTTAATCCTTATTAAGTTTTTAAAAAATACCTCATTAATTATAAAATATTTCGTTGTTATGATCTGAGTTATTTACGAATCTCGTTTAAAATATAAAGCCTCGTATCAACTAGGCAACATTCGACGCGCGACATGATACGCAACATCATGTTGCAAGGTAATGTGGCAAATTGTTTAGTCACGTTGTCTCGTCGTAGCTACAACCTAGGGGTCTTTAAGTCAAGGGTGAATAGGTAATTTCTGGGCAAACATGCTTCACCGTCGACCACATCATCGCTTACAATCTGGTGAAATAGTGGTCAAGCAACGTCGCTGAACATGTTCAGCTTCAAATGTTGCCTGGTGCATACGAGGCCTAAAGTTCATTTTTATTGGTTCACCATTCTAGTCAGAACGGCAATCCTTGATTGTCGAGCGTCTCAAACTGTGGTAATATTGGGGATATTTTGCGGTTTTATCTTGACGATACTACTATAACGTGGCAAGCCATAATGCTTCCGTTGTGATAAAGAGATAGTGGTATTCGTCAGCTGCACCTAATACCAGCCGAATACCAGTTTTTTTTTTAATGGAGCGATGGCCTATATGGCCTCCACAACCACATCTATGTTTTGTCAAAATCCATCACGAAATGTCCCCTTTAGTCGAATAAGACAGTCGCTAATTTAATACATATCTTAGAATTAGTTGTTCATTTTATTTTTGATTTTATTGACTCCCCCGACTCCTGTGTTCAATGTTATTTTAGACAGCTTTGTCATTGACTTTAGTCAGCTTTGTCATTGACATTAGTCAGATTTGTCATTGACATTAGTCAGATTTGTCACTGACATTAGTCAGTTTTGTCACTGACATTAGTCAGCTTGGTCACTGACTGATATTTGAATTGTACAGTGGAAACTAATTGTTGAGCGGATTGACTGTCTGACTATGTAATTTTGCCGTATGTGATTTTAAATACGGACAATTTGACGATTTTAGTCAATTTAGTAAACAATTTGTTTCCATGAGTGTACCTACATATAGGTTTTAGTTATACTTGTTAAGTGTATAAAAGATGATAAAAATTGTTTAATTATTTTTACTAACCTAAATGTGAACTGTGAAAAACACCAGTAGCTCAATGGTGAAGAATTTGCCTGCGGATGGTCCTAAGGAATGGTCCTAAGTTCAAATCCTAACCGTTGTTCTATTGTCATTTTAAGTTCCAGTACAAATGTAAATAATATTAAAATGTGACATACTAGATAAACCAAATGTTAATTTAAGGAAAATTAATGATATTTAAATAAAGTAGGTTTACGATCGAGATGTTTACGTGATAACGTCAAACATTCAACGAAAACTTAACCGCACGAGAAAATCTCCATTCGTTTGTATGCCGCTAGAGTGAGAGAGACGGAAGATCGGTCCACTCACTCGAACGCTATGCCAGCCTCCGCTCGTGAGGATTCCGCGTGACAAGTTTCACGGAATGACTGGCAGCGCTCGAGATGAGACGGGAGATCGGTCCGTCTCTCTCTCGTTATACCTGCGATCGCGCTCGTGAGGTTTTGGTGTGACACAAGTTTCTGAACATGTCACCCGACTAAAACGATTTTAAAGACGTTATCACGTCAAAATGATTAAGTCATTATTAACGTATTAAATATTGTAAAAATATTAGAACAAGTATAACTAAAATATAGGATAAGTCCTAATGGATAAGCTGATCTGAATCACAATTAATTTCGCAGTTTCTTGTCGCAAAGGTCTGATTTTACTACAAATCACTAAATAGTTTTTGAGCTAAACGGATCTACAACATCATTCTTTTGAATTATTGACAATTAAATGAACATAACGGAAAATTTTATTATAAGTGATGAACTCATTGACAGTGATTTTTAACGAAATTGGTTACTCTCGAGCGTTTGATTGTCTATTGTAGACAATCAAAGTAGCAAGCAAGCGTCGTTTTGACAAACTTGTAGTGTTATCTTCTTCAAGATTTAGTGATTTGTGGTACAAACAAGCCTTAACATTTGATTAACAAGTCGGGGGTTTAATTATTTCGTTGTATGTTGGTTGTGGGTCCGGTTGGCGCGAATTCCGCCATTTTTGTCTTTGACACAAAAAAGCGCGCGAATAAACGCCATCCGATCGGCATTGTTTAGAATTTAGCTCCATGTTTAAATTCTGTAACCAAAGTTTATTAAATGATTTTATTTGAATATTTTTAAGTGTTTTATTTTTGCTGCCTGTGTAAATTTTTAGACAGGACACAAAAAGTTACAGAAATAAAAATCACACAATCGATATAAAGATGGACATTGTAGAATCGTAAAATACAAACGGTCCCCAGGGGCGAATTTTTATAAGGGATTTTTGGCTGTAGCCCAGGGCCCCCAACCCCCTTTGAAGACAACATGGACAATATTCCTTCAAGGCTTAAACTATTACAAGAATTTTGGGAAAAAAATAGCAACGCTGCTATTATAGCTGATCACTACAATGCCTCTAGGGTAGATTTAGGGGGCGTCCAATCGTCCATACAGGGTTGTCAGTGTCAGCAAACGGCACAAAATTGTTACTAATGGTCATCGGGTACAGAGAACCTCGGGCCTTAGGTTCCGATCGTCAAGAGGGGTTTACTATAATACCTATTTTGTTTAATTATCACATTGTCTGGTCATTATGATTACTGCTACGTAACGGCTGGGCAATTCGATAATAATAGAATTCAATGAATTACTTAGTCCAAGAGGAGAGTTAGGGCGCCCCGACACGGATAGCTTAGGTTCGAAGGAGATGACGGGAGCTGAAGTGAGCGAGCGAACTCAGCTCCTGTCATCTCCTTCATGTTAGGTTATTTTAGACCCTGCAGACAGAAATAATTGAGTAACTAGTAGTTTGTTGCTTAAATAGTAATCGTGCTTACCTATTCTATATTAAAACCAATGTTAATATTAAAATAAATTAAAAATACATATTTTTAGTACCCGGCCCAATAAGTGATGGGCCTTATTTAGAAAGCCCGGTCAATTTAAATATTTCAATAGTTTTTATCATATTGCCAACTCATATTAGACATTTCTTAGGTTAAATATTGTTTAAATTCTGTTGTTTTACCATATGCATATTTTTAGAGCTCCTAACTGCCTGTGATACAGGATTACCTAGTACAGGTATCTTCCATTATTATACCTACATTAGTTATCTAAGATTCATACAGTGTTTTTACCTTTTTATAATCTGAATAAAGTATTTTTTAATTTTTTTTATGCCCGGGCGTTTTGAATAATAATAGCAAATATTTACCATCCATACACTAAGAAATAGTTAGGCAAAATAAGGTTGGCCACACTCTTGCGCCATAATCTTTACCTCTCTATTGTCTGACCGATCACTTTCGAGAGTGGAAAACACGAAACTGTTTCGATTTTTTCTGAAAGTACCTACAACTAGGTAGGTAGGTACTTTCAGAAAAAATCGAAACAGTTTTTTGACAAAATGTTAATTACTTAGTTTGAATGTTAATTTAAGCCGGGTTTAGTGGTAGTACCCCAACTCCCCCAACTAGTGTTAGCCTAGCCCAAACTCACGTTCCGCCCCTGTACTTGTAGGTCCCGCCTGTATGTGCGGCATTACTTTGGTGTCCATCTAGTACTGATGCTGTAATGGAGAGGCTTTAATTCACACATCACTTGTTTACATTAAAATTCAGCTTATTAGATTAGCTCCATTGGTAATACATTGTGAGGCCTAAAAAATGCATACATCAGAATAATACCTACAAAGGCTACATTTATTGGGGCAGTTCTAACTAAACGCGCGCGGCAGCTGGTTGTCTATAAACTTCGAGGATATATTGTTTTATTGATAACGCACTTAAAACATTTAGTACCCAGGTTTAAAAGTTTTTTCATGATAGAAGAGCAAGTGGTTCCTAAATCAGTCTGATTTGACTTCTGCCAAGTCGTTTGCCGGGTCAATAGAGTATGCACCGTTCTATCAGAACATTATATACCCGGTTCTTTAAAGGTATTTGCAGAACCGATTCCGGAAGGGGTAAACCTGGTTCCCCAGGTTCTACAAAAAAACGACATTCACATTATTTCTTCGACTCAAAATACGCGTCCAGGAAATAAAGACATTTGCTGCGAAAAAAATCCTAGTTAAGTTCTTTCACTGGATTAGGTTCATTATGAAAACAGTAACGTTGCCTGAAAAGTCCATAAAAATCGCAAAAAAATGAGCTTAGAGTGCCCAAAAATCAGTTTTTGCTTAATTCTCGCTAAGTTTTGATTTTACTGTTACAACAAGTTTATTATTATTATTTCAGATATCATATCCATACACGGTCAATACAAAACCCAAAACAAAACATTGAGTAATAAAAATAAAACAAAAATTAAAACATATCGTATATTATATATATATATATATATATCGTACTTAATATTATAAATGTGAATGTAAGTTTGTTTGTTACGCTTTCACGCAAAAACTACTGAACTGATCATCATGAAACTTTGTACATATATTCTTGGGGGTATTAGAAGTAACTAATGATACATTTTATTTAAAAAAAAAAAAAAAAAATGGCTTCACTGCGAGCGAAGCCGCGGGTAAAAGCTAGTAAACTTATATATAAAATTCTCGTGTCACAATGTTAGTTACCGTACTCTTCCGAAACGGCTTTACTGATTTTTACCAAATTTTAGATGCATATTCAGTAGGTCTGAGAATCGGCTACTAGATATCTATTTTTCATACCCCTAGGGTAGGGTAGGGTAGGTAGTGTAGGTAGGTAAGTAGCCAATTGACGGGAGCGAAGCCCCGGGGGTCAGCTAGTAATATTATAAATGTGAATGTAAGTTTGTTTGTTACGCTTTCACGCAAAAACTACTGAACCGATCATCATGAAACTTTGTACATATATTCATTGAGGTATTAGAAGTAACATAGGATACTTTTTAATAAAAAAGAAAAAAAATGGCTTCACTGCCGCGGGCAAAAGTTAGTATAATTATATATCAGATTATTCAAAAATTAAATTTACTGAAAAACTTTATAAAATAACTAATAAATTATTAAAATAACGTCAAAAGGTGTTAGTACATTGCATATAAACTATGTTAGTGAGTGCCCATAACAATGCACATCCATTTATTCTGGATTGAGCAATCCGTTCGAGACGCAATCATCTGCAAGATACCGTTGTTACTGCCTCGCACGCGCTGCCACATGGAGGCAACCCTCTTGCGTATAACCGCATGGAAGCCGTCCAACCGTGCCTCTGCAAACATGCCGCAAGCACTACAATAGCGAGACAACCACATCAGCATCCTGAATATATTATTGTATAGGACACGCAGAGCACTAGCAGCCCGATGGGTGTAATTCAACCACAAGCTGCTCGAGTAAAAGGATTGGCAATACGCCTTAAACGAGCAGCGTGCAAACCGACGCGCAATCATATTCTCCCGGAATGCCAGCGCCCTGCGTTCCCTCCCTATGTCACATGCTGACAATGAATGTGCCCCAGATATGTAAAGCTTGTCACTACACCATTAAGCATAATAGGTGGACGGACCGGACCACGCTTCCTAATCTTGAAGACAAGAACTTCGCTCTTCTTAGAATTTTTCTGAAATACAGGCCTAGGCTTAGTTTAGACTGCAGATCTCTCAAAATACGATTTTATTTTTGTCTAAATATCTGTCAATATAACAACTAAGATAAGGATGTAATTTGTGGAGATAAATAAACATCTTTATTATTAAAAAAATATCCCAGTCTATGATCCGCCGCCTATATGCCTCACAAATCGCAACTAGTTTACGAACAGCCCCCACCGAAGGGCCTAGCAGAAACATGTCATCTGCTTAACCGATGTTATTTCCGTAAACCCCATTCACATAGCAACCCGTATGGGTGCTGCTGATTTTACCGATAAGGTCATTAACATACAGGTTGAAGAGCAGAGGAGAGGAGGTGATGCCCCCCTGCCGCACACCACTTCATGTTGTATTCATCAGATAGAGCCCCCGCCCATAGCACCTGGTTTCGCTGACAACGATACCAATGTTCTAACACCGAGACCACTTCCGCCGGCACACCCGCACCCCGTAGCCCTCCAAAGCCTCTCATACAAGACTGTATCAAAGGCTCTGGACAAATCCAGAAAGCACGCGTATACCGGCGTGTCCCTTTCAGTGTAGTATCGGACCGTAGAAAGCCCACTACTGAAACCAAATTGGGCATCATGCAGGCCTATGTAATCTCTAAGGGTGTTTTTAAGCAGGCTGTCAAACACTTTAGCCAACAGTAGATAGATACCCTCATCCGACAGATCCCCAGTTTTATTCTTCACGACCGGAACAAATAATGTTCTAGTGAGATCATCGGGCAAATAACCATGGCACAAACATGAAGAACACGCGCGGCAGGTGACCACCCGCATATTTTAGATGTTCAATACTGACCCCCGGTTTCCCACGTTTCGATTATCGCCAAATTAATGTGACAAGTTGTCAAGCACGCGTTATCTGCTGTGGCTGTTAAAAATTGCCGTGTTTGTTTGCTGTGATTGTTTTGTTAACTGCTTATCCTGTCAAATTCTCTATGATTTAATAGATTCCTAAAAAAACTGAAAAATGTATCAGCCGGAACGGGGGGAACTGGTTCACCCGGTTCTAACTGCTTACTAGACCCGGTTCTCAAACCCCTGGAACCGGATGCGGGTCTGCATGCCCTAGTCACCAAGTTATAGTGGTCGCCAAACTTCAGGGCCGCCCTGAAGTTAACTTTCCGATGAGCAAGGCACGGATCGGCGCTGTTGTTGTATGAGAATTACTACGACAAGCGTCCCATGCAACATTGCTATAGTGTAACTAACTTACTATTGCCAACAAACTGCACAATTTTCTAGCATCGCCGATAAAGGGTTCAATATTAGTATTAATTTACTATTTATGTTTGCCAACAGACTGCGCAATTTTCTGGCGCCTTGCGATAAGGGGTTAAACCTTGGTACTAAGTTACTAATTTACTATTGCCATAGATAATATAATACTAGTATACCTACTATTGCCAACAGACTGCGCAATTTTCTAGCGCCCCGCGATAAGGGGTTGAATATAGGGCGCCGGAGTGGAACAGTGACATATCGAACTCAGCTGTTCTACTGACAATACAATGAAGACCTTCGTCGCTTTCGTTTGCTTCGCCGCTGTCCTGGAGGTAAGATATATTTTATTATTCTACTAGCTGCCGCCCGCGCCTCCGCCCGCTTTGTTTTAGTACTTCGCCCAATATCTTTATAAATTATAGCCTATGCATTATACTGATGTTTAAGCTATATTTCTGTAAAGTTTCATCAAAATCCGTTCAGTAGTTTTTTATAATAATAAATAGTAAGATTTAAATTTAACATTTTTTGTGTTATTATAAACTGAAGAGCTTTTCCCCGCGCCTTCGTTCTCGTGGCCCACCCCACAGGTGCGTTTTCGGGGGAAAAAAAATAACCTATGTCACACCGGCATAATTTAGCTTTCCCTAAGAATTTTTAAAATCGGTTAGGTAGTTTTTGAATTTATCCATAACAAACAAATATTACCTCTATAAAATATTATTATAGTGTAGACTAGCTTGTTTCCGCGGCTTGGCTCCCGTATACTATCCAGGGCGGTTACGCACTACACGTCCGTGTCCGTGAATTCAGTTCCGAACTCAAAATGTTCTGAATTTATGAAGGATGGAGTTCAGATTTAGTGCGTAAGCTTCTCTACAAGAAGTACTACGGCTACTTGGTAACCGACATTTCACGGACACGGATCGGATGTAGTGCGTATAACCGCCCTTTACCTTTATTTTGCCGAAATAAAAAGTAGCTAGCAATTAACGACAGCTTTCTATCTGCTATGATTGTTGCTGGAATCCGACAAACAATTTTACCTACTCATAATATTATATAAGTATATAGTTAACTAAAACATTCGTCCCATTCCTTGATTCATATAATTCCATTCTTTTGAGGTTGATATTATCATGGCTGTGTGATCTAAATAAATCTTATTGCTGCAAGCTAACTTAGAAACTGTCGATGTATTTTATTCTGTAGACGTCGTTGTTGTTTGAATAAATCTGTATACCTAGACGTCTACTTAAAAGTAAAAGTTATATTCTTTCCTACTTTAACCCCCAGAAAAATACCAGTGAATTAAGTCACCAGCAATTTAAATGTATTTTTTTATGTTTTTCCAGGTAGTGTACTCCCAGTACGCCTGCTCTTGCCGAGGAGCAGCTCCGGCGCCCCTTGTATTACCTGCTCCCGCCGCCCTAGCGCCCGCCAACCCGTGCGCCGTGCCCCCCGCACTCGCAGCCCTGGCGCCTTCTCTCCCCGTCCTAGCGCCCGCGTTAGCCAACACCATCTCTGCTTCCATCGCCGCGTCGCTGCCTCCTCTCCTTGATGCTGCCTTGCCTACCGTGTTGACTTCAGTGCTGTCTGCGGCTGGACCTTTGTTGGAAGCTGCTTTGCCTCCTGGCTGCGGTGGATGCGGCGCTCCTTTGGCCTTGCCCGCTCCAGCGCCCTATGCTTTCCCGGCTCCCTTGGCACTCCCTGCCCCGTATGCTCTACCTGCCCCATGCGCAGCTCCTACTGTGACCTACGCCGCCCCATTGGCTCCACCCCCAATGTATGCCGCCCCAGCGTGTGGATGTGCACCTACTTCTTGCTTCTGCTATTGAGATGTTAAAGTAAAGTTTTAATAAATTGATATTATTCGTATGTCTCATTTTTATTTCTTCTAATAAGTTTTTTGCGTGAAAGTCCTACAAACATCCGTACACAAAAAAATGACATTTATAATGTAAGTAGGACTAAAATATAATATCTCTGTCTTAATATTCCAAAAAATTAACCGACGAAATAACGAACTGAAAAGCAAGTTGGCGCCAAACAAACATGCAAATTGATTAGCTAAAGCGTAAAATGATTGTAGCTAGGTTGATCTAAGTTTATAGTTTGTTTGAACCCTCCGCCGCCTCAAAATGCTAGACTAAAAGAATTTATTTTTTGCTTTTCAGATAATTATTTCGTCGGTTATTTTTTTGTCAAATGATATTCTTTCGCTTTTCAATTTACATAATTTCAACAGAATTCACAATTGAAAATTTAGTGGCCCTACTATCTGTAAATCCTTTTTTTCTACCTTTATGGGAGGATTTTATTTTTCAAATTTAAGTGGGGCTAACTTTGAGGTCCAATATTCCTTCAAATAAAAATGTTTTGTTGAAATCGGACCCCTTTTTAAGAAGTTATTCGTAATCAAACAAAAAAAATATTCTTGTCGAATTGATTTTTTCGTCGGTTAAAAAGCAAATTCGCCGCATTTTTCTCAACTTAAAAACTATCGAATGAATCTTAGATATACTGTTTTCATCAATGAGTGATTCATGAGAAGATACCTAGTAATAGTTCATTGAGTTGTGTTGTGAAAATTGGCTGAAATATGATGATGATAATTGAAGAGGACAGAAAAAATCATGCAGACTGGGAGCTTTGCAGGCATGTAAACCAATATTTAAAGTTATATGAAAACAAAGTATTACGGGATGATTCCTCGTTTAAAAATACCTTTCGAACAAAAAAAAAGTAACCCGTGCGAAGCCGGGCGGGTTGCTAGTGTGAGTGAAGTACCTAATCTTAACTAGTGACAATCTAAGAATTTCGCCGACGTTTCTCATTAACCCCCGACCGAAAAAGAGGGGTGTTATAAGTTTGACGAGTGTTGCTGTGTATCTGTGTGTCTGTCTGTGGAATCATAGCTCCTAAACGGATGAACCGATTATGATTTGAAAGGTGATTTTATCGAGAGTGTTCTTAGCTATGTTTAAATAAAATCAAATCTGCCGTTGAAAAGTTATGGGCGTTTTACTGTTTGAATCGGGGTGTTTTCGTAAGATAGCGTGTCATAATTACGTGTTCAATAGATTGCCGATCGAAGCGTATCTACTATGTACTAGATAAATTATGTAGCATGACATAAAAATGTTGCTATGTGAGGAAACAGTTGTCCTTAGGTTGTGGTTTTTCGATTCGTCTTAACCCTGTGAGTGTCACTGGCTACATTAAAATTGGAAAATAGAAAAATGGCGGATTTGGGGCGCCATATTGTGGGGGCCCAAATTTTTTTCTACCATACCCATCTTATGGGGTATCAAAATAAAGTATTTTAAGAGGTGATTACAAAAATATATGATACTTGTATGTTTAAATGTACCTAATACTAAAAAAAAGAAACTAAAAAGTTAAAAATTAAAAAAAATAACAAAAAACTCGACTGCTTAAAAAGCGAACTAAAAAAAAAGAAACAAGAAAAAAATCATTCTGTGCAATCGGAGGATACATCTGGTTTTGGTCAGCCAGCTCGCGCATATTTATGTACCTATCCTTCAACTGCACAGCAGACGGATTTTTTGTTATTTTTTTTTGTACATTTAAGTTACCCATACATTACACAACTTTACTTTAATGTTAACTAACAAGTGCTCTGTGATGAGCAGAGATATGACTTATTTGAAAAACTTGTATTTAAAATGCAATAGAAAATGAAAAATAGCTATATTCTATTTAAATATCGTTATTTAAAAGCATTTTGCACTATATTTGTAATACTTTTCGAGATGTTTTTGTATTTGCAAAATACCTACTTTACGGTTAAGTTTTGCCAAAAATACCTACCTATCAAATTGCATTTGATTACTTGTTTATAATTATTGATTTATTTATCCAAACATTATTTAAACTTTACACTCTCTGTGGTGCAAGCGTTAAATCGATACTTGTCTGTTTGACTATACAACGGAGCGCGCCCGAGCTTACCCATCGCATTGCATTAGGCTTAGCACGCACTGCGATTTTTGCCATCCATTCTGTGTCCTTTGGAATTGTATGAAGCTGCACGCATTGCGGTAAAAATATCGCGCGGAAATAATACTATAAAAATCGCAATGAATGTTAAGCCTTATGCGTTGCACTTTTCACATGTACCCAATTTTATTAGGAAATACCAATTATGAGTTCTGCATAGTTATAACAGCCAGACTCTATCTCGATTTTGTATTTTGTAGTGAACAGCTGCAACAAGCTTTGCGTGACAAATTGAACCAATAGTAATAAAATTGTAATAAAAATCATAGATACAAACAAAATCATTTTATTAAAACTTTACATTAACTTCTCAATAGCAGAAGCAAGAAGTAGGCGCACATCCACATGCTGGGGCGGCATACATTGGGGGTGGAGCCAATGGGGCGGCGTAGGACACAGTAGGAGCTGCGCATGGGGCAGGTAGAGCATACGGGGCGGGGAGTGCCAAGGGAGCCGGGAAAGCATAGGGCGCTGGAGCGGGCAAGGCCAAAGGAGCGCCGCATCCACCGCAGCCAGGAGGCAAAGCAGCTTCCAACAAAGGTCCAGCCGCAGATAGCACTGAAGTCAACACGGTAGGTAAGGCAGCATCAAGGAGAGGAGGCAGCGACGCGGCAATGGAAGCAGAGATGGTGTTCGCTAACGCGGGCGCTAGGACGGGGAGAGAAGGCGCCAGGGCTGCGAGTGCGGGGGGCACGGCGCACGGATTGGCTGGTGCTAGGGCGGCGGGGGCGGGCAGGACGAGTGGCGCCGGGGCTGCTCCTGGACAAGCGTAGGCGTACTGGGAGTACGCTACCTGGAAGGTACACAAATGTTGACGTAAATTGCGTATATAAAAATCATATTTCAGCGAGTGAAAGAACCCCTGAATGTAAACAACTCTAAATGAAAAGAAATATCTCAAAATATGATTATGTGACCGAGTGGCAGGTAGATACAACTAAAGTTGGTAGTGGTGAGTAAGAAGCTTGCACCAATGAAAATTTCGATCGCGATCATGGTCATCACAGCAACTTCAAAATACAGAAAATGAATTGCACTATTGTCGTATTATAGATACTAGAGTAGTGGTGGCCCAGTGGTAACGGCCCTGACTTAAGTGTCATAACTCATAGGTTCGAACCCAGGCATGCGTTTTACTTTGGTTAAATTATTTCATCATGACTGAATGGTAAAGGAATGTAACATCGTGAGGAAACCGACATGTCCTAGAACGTACAATTCGAAGACATATGACATCCAACAACCCGCAACAAACCCGCCCGCACGTGGGCCCACCCACGTGGTGGATTGTGGCTGATTCCCTCTGTCACAGAGAAGAAGCCTGTGACCCAGCCTGATGATGATGACGTCAACTTGGAGCCTATTTCATACACAGGTACATTACAGATTCTTAATTTTGATTCATGATTCAGATTTTGCTTGTTTTAAATAATAATTATTTATTAGTGAAGTTTAAAAATATATAAATTTTTACCTCCAGGACAGCGGCGAAGCAAACGAAAGCGACGAAGGTCTTCATTGTATTGTCAGTAGAACAGTTGAGTTCGATATGTCACTGTTCCACTCCGGCGCCCTATATTCAACCCCTTATCGCGGTGCGCCAGAAAATTGCGCAGTCTATTTAAGCAATTGTAAATAAGTAACATAATTACTAATGTTGAACCCTTTATCAGAGGCGCTAGAAAGTTGCGCAGTGTCTTAGCAATAATAATAATTATGTTGGTAACACTCCTACAGTGTTGCATCGTAAGTTTATCGTAGGTTTTCGTTGAATTTAGTGATGTTATTGTTTGCGAAAGTTTGATAGGTAGGTTAGACATTTGCTGGCTTATCTACTTATACCAGGGTTCAACAAATGCTCATATTCTTTCAAGGTAATTTTAGTAACCATATTTCTGTTTGCTATTGACAAGTAAGACCCTGCAGTATCATAAAGGACCTTACCACCTTTTTGTAAGGGTTAAAAGTGCAGGGGTTGGCCATAAGCTCTTAGAGCAAGGTTATTTTGAGTGTGCGTAAGTGACAGATATGTAGGTATATGACTTGTATACATCTGTCAATGTTTTACATTCGAACTATGATAGTTTTGAACGTCAGGGTAGGTACGGGGGCTGGACAGTCACACTCTATCAAAATAGCAGCGGCAATATATTGTTTTAGGCAGAAGTATTTCAATTTTTCACGGTTGGTAGGAATAATCTATACTTTGATTTCTATACAACATATTAAATCAGTTGTGGATAATTTAACTTCTAAAAAACCGGGCAAGAGCGAGTCGAACTCGTGCACCGAAGGTTCCGTACCTACCCTAGCTAGTCCTCTAAATTGTATTAGCGGCCATACAACTCAGAGGATTATCTTAATCAATTAAGATAATCACACTGTAATTTTCAACTTTTTTATTTTTTTGAAATTTTTCTTTTACTTGTGCTTACTTTATTTAAGGACTATATTGACTTTTTGCCAAATTTCGTGATTCTAGATCAACGGGAACTACCATATAGGTTTTCGACCCAAACCCTATAGGGTACTTCCGGTTGACCTAGAATTGTCAATTTTGGTTAAAAGCAAGGTAAAATGAAAATTCCGAAAAATGAAAATATGGAAAATTAAGGTAAATTTTGGTATTATATATCTTTTAATCGTGTTGACTTGGGACCTTGACTTGTAGACACCTAATAGGAACTATACACCTCAGTATCTGGTATAAATTTCATCTTGCCATTGTTCACCCGTTCCTGAGAAAATTGGTGGTGACACACGGTAAGACAGACGGACAAATGGACAAGAGAAGTGATCTTATAAGGGTTCCTTTTTTACCTTTTGACTTACGGTACCCTAAAAACTAGCCATTTGAGTTTTGGGAATGTAAGACTGCACTTTTGACTCTTGACTAAACTTAGTGAGGGTAGACGTACCTACACTGCCGACAACAACATCGGCTCCGTATTTAATCGCTGTTTGCAAATGTTTTACTCGTATTTACTGTGTTGAAAACTAAAGTAATAGTAAAAGTATTATCCAACAACGCCGTGGAAATGTTCACAAAGGAATCTAAACATGAACATCGAAGATTAACATTAAAACAATATACTGGTTATCCGATCCAAAACGTCCACATAAGTCCACCGACAATAGAAAAAAAAAAAGTTGCAAAATTATAGAATCTAGCAAGTGCTCAATTTGAAAAACTATATGTGATACCTACAAAGTGAAAATAGTGTCCCTGACCTGTGGCAACCTGCACAGCGCCCACTGAGGTGAGTCACTTAAACGACACATACATCGTGATACTCAAGTTTTGTTCAGCGAAATAATTCTACACTATATCATAAAAATGAATTGCGCGAGCTGTAAACAACTAATAGCTCGAGGAGAATTGCTCAGCTGCAGTACTTGCCATCTACTGTACCACTACCGATGCATGAACATTACCTCATTCTATTTTGTAGAAAATAAAAATAAATTGAGCAACTCTTGGCGCTGTCCATCGTACAAAAACACAAGATTAGAACAGATTAGAACTGACCTCACACCTGCTAGGAGACAACAACCATCGACACTTGACGACGACACGATAGTGTCCGTTGACGTCCGTTGAAGCTTCAAACTATTTTATTCTCTGTATCATTCAAAAAACGGAAAGTTGAACAGATTTTTAGTCTGAATAAATATCTCTCTATATTTTCTAGGTTTTTCATCTGTTAGCTCAGGCTTCGTGTGGAAAGTGCTGAACAAATTCAACGCAACTCGCCATTTTATTATTCTACCTGAAAACTTGCGTAAAGTGATTTCATGGCAAGTTTTTTGTCCAGGGCCTTAGAAATTGTAATTTAACTTGCATAAACCTATGATGATGTTTCATATAATATGTTTGTGTTCTTGATTAAGTGTTCCTGTTAAGGGCCTTCCACCGCTTTAGTACCGTAAAACAGTTACTTTCTAAAGCATACTCCTTAGTAACGGCTCGGTTTAAAGTTTTGGAAAAATATATATTTTATACCATTCCCCCTCTAAAAAGCTTATTTTATTCTCTGAAAACAGTGAATAAAAAGCACTTTTAATCACTGTTTTGGTGTTTGAATTTAGAACACAACAATATATATTTGACCTCCATCTCAATGCAATACAACCTACTTGCGCATAAAATACTCGATACAAACTTCTTGTGCAAAGAATATTCGAATTTCAAACTCCTTCGTCGATTTAATTTTATTTAGGATTTTGATAATGATTTTATTTTGCTCTGGGATGTTTAGTGAATACTTATTTGGATTGTAATTCTAATATTAATTGCATTGGTGATTAATTAATTATAATTATGTAACTTAACGGAGGTGGTCCCTGGCCCCAGAAACACAGGTGCTGTTTACAGGTACGGTTTTTTGACGACCAAAGTTTACTGGGAAATACCGAAGAATATGACTCATCCCCGACATTTATTGACAACCCTATAATTAAATCACCGACCCCATTGACTCATGAAACAATTACCTTAAGGAAAATTAGTGAACTCTTAGATACGACATTGGAACTACAACAACAGTCTATTTTATCAAAAATAAGAGCTACTGTTCAATTAGAGATTAATAAAGCTATATCGAAACTTCAACAAGAGATAAGCCAGAGAACCGAACAATCTTCGCTGGAACAAACAAAGATAAACACCAGCATACGTTACATAAATGATAAAATTCAGAAACTTGATACTAAAAACGCAAAACTTAAAGAAGATATAGCTGGGCTTCAAAACAAAACCATGCAAATAAATGCGAACGACACTTTTGTAAATGACACTTCCAAAGTATTTGTTATACACCGCCTTCAAAAATATTATAATGAGACAGAAAAGGACTTAGAAGATAGGGTTATATTTGCCTTTCAGGATACACTAAATGTCGATCTCACTGGCTATATCGAAGAGCTTAATCGGATAGGACGAAACGGACTTCTGACGGCCACTACGGGTAGAACTGGTTAGTAAAAGAATGACCAAGACATTATAGAAAACGCGGGCTTTTTGAAAACTTTAGGCTTGTATGTATCAGGTTTCCTTGATAAAGAAGCATTACTGAAAATAATGAAACAAAGAGAGGAAAGGTCTTTACTACACCAAAATACAAAAGCTCATATTTCATTTGACTACAGCGCAAGGACATCAAAAACACAGAACCATGACGAAAAGAACATAACGAGACATACTGATAATTACCTGACTAAACACATCATAAATGGAAATAGTGACGATCGTACATTTCGGAAATCCGGACCAGCGTTTTAAAATCATGTACCAAAATATTCAAAGCATTTTTAATAAACAACATTTACTGGAGGCTTTTATCAACGATCAACCGACCTATAAAGCAATATGCATGTATGAGACATGGCTAACGGAAGACACTGAACACACAGAACTAGAAACTCTGCAATTTAGTGGATATAAAATCGTTACATCGTTCTGTCGTCGCTCTCGAAGTGGCGACGGTGTTTGTATATTGTTAGAGGATTGTATTGAGTGTATAGAATGTTGTGATCTTAGAGATATGACTATTGAGTATTGTATAGAAGTATGTGCATGTAAGCTACCAAAGCAAAACCTGATAATTGTTACTATGTACTGGAATAGAAGAGAGGAAGAAACTTTTATTATACAATTAATGCACTGTATAACTAATAAATATTAAAAAAAAATCGTAATAGGAGGAGACTTTAACATAAACATATTAGAAAATAGCTCAAAAACTAGCCTACTGATTAATCTTATGTTAGAGTATAAATTTGTACAACATATAAAAGAACCTACACGAATCTCAAAAACCAAGTCAACATGTTTAGACCTTATATTCACAAACTTTAACGACAATAATATACCTATATACAACCGTAGAAGAATTAGGTTTTTCAGATCACAGTGGAACAATCATACATATGATACAAAACCAACAAATTAAACAATCTGTTTGGTTTGCCAATAAAAGAATTTTTAATAAAAGTAACATACTAAAATTCAAGTCTAAATTAAATGAACAAAACTGGAACAGTATCATACTGCCGAATAAAAATGTAGACGAGAACTATCAGTCTTTCCATAATACACTGACAGATATCTTAGATGAATGTATCCCTACACGTCGACATAAATTGAAAACAAAACAAAACAATTATTGGCTAACCGTTGGTATAAAACAATCCTGTAAAAATAAAAGACTATTAAAAATTCTAACATTAAAAATAAATAATCCAGTACTTACAAAATACTACAAAACATATGAAAAAATCCTGAAAAAAAACGGTAACAACGGCAAAAAAATTGCACTACATAAATAAAATGAGTAAATCAACAAATAAAGTTAAAACCATGTGGGATATTGTAAAAGAACGAACATATAAAAATATAAAAACTGATAAGCAAAATATAACATTACAAACGACAGACCTAGTGTGTGAACCAAAACAAGTTGCAAACATATTCAACAACTTCTTCGCATCCATGGGGGAAAATACCACCGGAGCACCCGGCTGCGAATCGAGAGAAACATCTGTGATTAACCCTACTAAAAATACCATGTTTCTTAGCCCAGTTGATGGATGTGAAGTAAACCGGATCTTAAAAACCTTAAAAAATAAAAACAGTCACAGCATAGATGAACTCCCAGCAACTCTTTTCAGACAGTGCGCTGACGAACTTACCATCCCATTTTATCAATTAGTTAATCAATCGTTTGAAGAAGGCATTTTCCCAAATAAACTAAAAACATCTTTAATAAAGCCGATTCACAAAAAAGATGCGAAAACAGACCCAAATAATTATAGCCTATCGCCCTTCTGCCCACAGCATCTAAAGTCTTTGAAAGAGTAATGTGCGACCGTGTATATTCCTTTTGTGAAAAATATAAGATTTTTGATGATTGCCAAAATGGATTTCGTAAAAATAGATCCACAACGTTGGCAGTTCATAAATACATTCAAGAAGTTTTAAATATACTAAATAACAAACAATACGCAATAGGAATACTACTCGACATGACAAAAGCCTACGATAAGGTTCAATTTAAAATATTATTGAATAAGCTATACGGAATAGGCGTACGCGGAAAAGCTCATGAATAGTTTGAATCATATTTACAAGGCAGAGAGCAATTTGTTGAGGTGGAGTATTATAATAAAGAAATAAAAGAAGTACAGATCATTAGGTCAGATGTCAGATTAATACATGGATCAATTCCCCAGGGAAGTGTAGTAGGCGGCCTATTGTTCCTAATATATATAAGTAAACGACCTTCCCAAAACCATAGGTGGGCCATGTGTACTGTTTGCGGATGATATTTCTATCCTCACCTGTTGCCAAACAAATGCTAATTTGAACGAAAAACTTACCACTATTCTTAATATAATAATAAACTGGATGAACGAGCACAATCTTGAAATCAACTTTAAATAAACCAAATTAATTACTTTTTATCCCCAGCAAAAGAAACAAATTAATTTAAAGTTCACATACAATCAACAAAAAATAGAAGTAGTTAACGATTTCACTCTTCTAGGTTTGACAATAGACACACATATAAATTGAAAAACCCACATACAGAAAGTTAAATCGAAAATTTCAAAGTTTTCATATGCCCTACGAGAAATAAAATAAAACTACAAATATACAAACCGCACTAGTGACATACTATGCATATGCCCACTCTTGGTTAAGCTATGGCGTAATATTATGGGGAAATAGCACAGACGCTCCCTCCCTATTTATCCTACAAAAAAAACTGATACGAATAATAACTAACATAGACCTAACAGATAGTTGCAAGCCTTGCTTCCAGAAACATAAAATCCTCACCTTAGCTAATATTTATATATTAGAATTATGTAAACTAGTCCGCAAATACCCAGAGTCTTACAACACACGGGAAGACATGCAAAAAAATTATTCGTTGCGCCACAAAAAGAGACTAGATCTACCCTCCTCCCGTTACACTCTTCTAGTCCGTATGCTATGTCAATAAAAATATAACAAATTACCGGAATACATAAAACAAGTAAGTAAAACCAATGTTTTTATTAATAAACTAAAACAATTCTTAATTAGAAAAAGCTATTACACAATTGACGAATATCTGACGGATAAATTCAATTAAAATAATGACAACTGATAACTCGATAAGTATAATGACATTAATAAATAATTGACTCAAAATATAATATGGACTTTTTAAATTTTATTATGTATTAATTTCATTGATTATAAACTATCTAAATCAATTATACTTATTGTAATATAAACACTTAAACGAATAATTAACATTTGAGAATAATATTTAATTTGACATGCGAATAAAAAAGAATACGTATTAGTGCATTAAATCAAATAAATACAGATACAAAGAGAGTAAATAACTAAAATGTTAATTGATAAAGCAGATATACAACGCTATTCCTCTCTCCTAGACACTGACTATATCTAGAATGTTGCTTTGCCCGACAGGGTCCATAATTGTTTCTGTAACTTATATTTACCACCTGTATGTACATAATGGATGCAATAAATTTAATTTGAATTTAGTACCTCCTCCTCCTTACGTCGATTCCGCAATGCTGGGGGTCGTGCTCACATCATGGTTTAAAAACTGTTTTCTTTAGTGATGTTTCTCCACTTACTCCTATTCCCAACAATATGCACAGCTTCTGAGGCTTTGATTTTCAACGAGGTTCGGATTTTGTCTGACCAGCATATAGGACTTCTGCCTCTAGGCCTTTTACTCTCGAACTTTAGGTATAGCAATTTGTAAATAATATTGTGTAAGTGCATTCGGCAAGGCTCCTGAGCCTTCTTTGAGGTTTTTATTTTATTTTATTAGTGACGGGTTTGCTCTTGACTCTAGTCTAGGTCAGAGGTGACAGAGACAGAGTCGACGATGGAGTGTGCTTACCCAGAAGAAGCCTGTTCACTCTAACTTTGAAGAGATTCGGGTTGAATGCGTTCGGAAACACAGACGCAGGTAGTGAGTTCCATTCATTTGCTGTGCGCATGATGAAGGATGTTTGGAAGCGCTTGGTGCGAATTGGTGGAATGGCAACAAGGTAAGGATGCGAAGGTAAGTGCGTCTAGATGTCCGATGAAAGAAGCTGGTGGAATGAGGTCGTGGAGTTCTTGTGCATACTCACCGAAGTACCTACAGTCTGTAGAAGACCGGCAAGCTGGCACCCTTGCGGCGATGAGCCAAGCTGTGAAGCTTGCCATCCATCAGTTCAACGTCGCCGATGAGCCTCTTGGCTAATGAAAAATCGACCAATCACATGCGAGATCAAAGACGCAACGTGGATTTTCATCAATGTGATTGTCCATACTCAAACCCTTTGCCTAGCCAAATTTCCTTACGAAATTAGGCTGGAGGTTTGCTGGCAATATGGCCATAAAAGTCAAATATCTTGCGAAGGCAAAAACACATTCGACCATCTTGGTCTTTTTTAGGGTCGTAACCCGGGTCCAAATGGAGCCCTATTTATTTGTTTAAGGCACATCAACAACACAAACATGGACATATAAATTTGAGTCGAGTGGCCCTACTACTGTCACTCACGTGTCCGTCTATTTGTTCATCATCTGTCACACAAGTTTTCAATTTTTCACAGTAAAAGAATCTTGTTGACCCAAAGCCATGCAAATAGGCAATAAATATTTTTAATGTTTTTCTGGGGCCATACAGCAAAAAGGGCCGGAAAAAAAAATCTTTGAAATTTCCTCATTTTCCTATTACCTACAACTTGTTTTTGCGGTTTCGTACGGAATCCTAAACGTGCGAAGTCCGACACGCAAACCGGCCGGTGTTTTTTTTATTTGTGCTCCTTTAATATTATGGAGATGTTCGTCCTGTACCAATAGGTATCAATATTTGTACGCCTACGTACAGTTCCCATGTTGGTAGGGGCGATGGTGGGGGCCAGCATATTGCCATCAAATCTCCAAGTAGGCTCTTACTAAAAAAAAACCAGATGGAAAACTCTATAACATTGCTGGTAACGCCAATACAACACCCTCAGCAGTCGCATTTGGATCTACTAGCTAGGCCATCGAATATATCCTGTCCTGTTGATTGGTTGTAATTATGCATGTTTGTCCACGCATTTCTCCGGAACTACTTATCAGATCGTGATCATTCTTTTGTTTATTGGATTACGTATCTCTCAACATAGAGAACAGAGCATGTTTCATCAAAATTGGTTCAGCAGTTTTCAAGATATGGAACATACAACCGAACTCCTTAGCGACAAACAGCATGAATGTGTAAAATAAGTTAATAGGGATATTTTGTCAATCCCTTAGGACTTTTTTGACTTTGCTCTTTTTTTAGTGACAGGGTACTAAAACTAAAGAGTGGAATAAAAAGTTTTTCACAAAAAATAAGCAGACTTCTAAAGCATAACACTAAAAAGTACAAAAATTAGTTTCGTTTCGGCAGTCGGTGTCTTTGGTACCTCTTATCTCAACACCGACTTCACAGAAGTCAGTTTATTTTTAGTCAGTAATAGGTATATTACAGTAACGAACATTAAAGATATTTTTGTAAGATAATAATGCAAGAGAATTCTTAAAGTAATTCTTAAAAAAACTAATCATGAACTAAATAAAGTAAGAATATTTAAATTGACTGATTAGTTAGAGGTTTAAGGTAAAGATGTAAATAATTTAATACGATGAATTACTTTATTTTTCTAAGAAATAAAAATATTAATGACTGATACATGATTTTTTTTATATATCGTTTTACGCAGTCCAAAAATTAATAATACCAGTCGCTAGAGCGGGCAATTCTGAATCCGATATTATAAATAACTCATTTTTGCCAAAATGTCCGTCACGTTAATTGATACAGGATAAGGTTAAATGACCAACAACAGGTGCCTTTACCTATGATAGCACACAGGTCAATGTTCGTGCTCCTTCGCTATCTCACATTAGAACTATTTACAAAATACAAATGTAACTAGGTATTAGACATTTCATAGTTATACTTTATCAGAAAATACGTGCGCTTTCTTGATAGGTTTCTTTCATTATTTTTTCTATTGCCTTAATAGGTATTATTGAATTTACTAAACGTGATGTTAAGAATGTACGGCCAAGCGCACGTCCACAGTCATCTAAATGTTCGTTGGTAACAGTTTGACTGTGAATACGTCTTTTGTTGTAAAGACGATTTTGGTAATTCCAACTGACGTGCTGACCGTACTTAGGAACCATGGTTAAAATTAACTAACCATTTTTGAAATCTTTATTAAAGACTAACTGTGCCCGCGGCTTTGCTCCCGTAATCTACCCACCTTTCCTACTTTCCTTGCTGCCTACCCAGCCCTACCTACCCTACAAATATTTTTTGTAACGTGATTCTTCCGCGGACAATCGTATCACCACCATTCAGAAAATGACATGTTGAGATGACCATGTCAAACGCACAACGCCATCTATCGAATATGGATTTCAACTGTCCGAGTATTTGAGGCCGAGTTTCTCACATCTAAATTATCGCAGAATTAATGTGACAAATTGTCAAGCACGCGTTATCGGCTGTGATTGGCTGTTGAAAATTCATTCAATCAATCATAGCAGATAACGAATGCTTGACAATTTGTCACATTAATTCTGCGATAATTTAGAGGTGAGAAATTCTGCCTGAATCGCGTGTGTTGTGATATTTCACTAATTGGATACTTCAAATACAAATAATCTTTATTGACATATTTTTTTTTTTACAACATTATTGAAGCCTCTGACTCCTGAACTAGGCGGACCTGTATGACAGGAGTCAGCGCCCTCCCCTTTGTATATTGTCCTAATGTACAATTAAAATTTTGATTTTATAGGAAATCATATTAATAAAAGTAAAAAAAAATTAAACATTAAATTAAAAATTAATCAAGGATTTAGTCATACATAAAATAAATTAAAACATTTTAAAATACCAATTAAAATTATTAAAATACCTCAAATTAAAAAATATTAAATAGACACTTTTCATCTGACTTTTGATATAGTGAACCGATTGCGATGAAACAAAAACTAAGTAATACTTCAAGTTACGTTTCGTACATTTTACGTGATGCGTGCACAACTAAACAGAAAAAAACTCCAAAAATGCTGGAAATGGAGTGTGTTATCCTTTAACACCCTGGCTATTTTTTTTGGAAATATTTTCAACACTGTACAGAAATGAATTTTCTCCAGATATATGTATTGATATAGATGATGATCTATTCTATATCTACATATAGTAACCCACTACTCTTCTTTCAATTTTAAAGCAAGTCGATTGCCCTTCTATAGAGGGTACCCTGTAGCACGGGAACTCAGCGTTAACAAATGCATCGATTTGATAGTAATTATGTGTAAAATTTTCATTTTTCTTGAATTGATCATAAATCATTGTATGTCCTTGTTTAATCAACTCTCCTAAGCACACAATTATGGAATATTGGGCTCTTAATTCACATTTCAAATATTATTTGAACGGATTTAAAATTGATTCCAACAGATGGCGCGGATTTAAATTTCTGAGTAATGCCACTCGATTTTTTTAATTTATTTTGTATCAAATTTTGGTGCAATGAAACTGTGAAAAAGTTCAAAAAATACTATAAAATATATCATCTCTGTATTTAAAAAAAAAATCACGAACCGAGAAAACTCTTTTACTTGTAAGTCGCTGCTAGCACCATCTATAACCGTGGAACGGAACCGAACGCGATCGAAGTTTTTATAAAACTAATCTTAATCAGACGAAAAACGCTAGTTACGTTGGCACAGTTTCTTTATATGGAATGAGGCATCTGTTTGCAAGTATTATATTATGTCTGTAGGTTTAAACCCAATAATTCCGAGTTTAAACCCGGTTGATCGCCCATCTTTATAATGTATCTTTAAATAGGTACTTATCAAAACCTACTGTTTTATGGCGAGAGGTATCGTTTGAAACAACGAAAATGAGCGGGTTTCGAACCCACGGCTTTCTTTTTTTAGGGTTCCGTACCCAAAGGGTAAAAATGGGACCCTATTACTAAGACTCCGCGGTCCATCTGATAACAGGCTGTATCTCTTAAACCATGATAGCTAGACAGTTGAAATTTTCACAGGTGACGTGACTGATGTGAAATGAATGATGACTAAACACAGAATAGAATAAATATTTAAGTGGGGCTCTCATACAACAAACGTGATTTTTTTTTGCGATAAAGGAACACTTCGTGCGCGAGTCCGAGTCGCACTTGGCCAGTTTTTTTAATCTGCTCTCTACATTAGGAATTTCTTCTGTATCGTGGGTACATTTACAAACATAATACTTATAAGTGATTATAATAACTACTAACGATTGTAATTTACATGAAATAAATTAATTGAATTGAATTAGTGTGGTTTGGCCACCATCAGGGGTTTTAATTTTGATAACACAAATATTGAGTCGCTATTTTGTCGCCAGATATCAAAATTTGTCGGTCACTGGTTCCAAATTATATCTTTTAAACTAAGACCCGACTAAATCTGCCTGGGCGAAAAATTGCGACTAATTAGCTACACAATTTTGGAGAAAACAGATCTTTGGTAGGTGCCCTAGTTTTTGAGATTCAAATTGAGCCAAGCTGGGGAGATGCTCCCCCAGGTCGGCCACCTAGAAATGCTTCTATCTTTTGAACCAGTGACCGACAGATTTTGACATTTGGCGAATGATTCCGACTAGTTAGGGAGAAAACAGATCTTCTCAGAAACTAGGACACCTTTTTTTTTTTTTTTTTAGCTTGGGTAAATGCTCATGCATACTGCGCTACCACGGGGAGATAGCGCAGTTATGTGGGACTCTAACCCACTAAAACTCCACGGTGTCCTCCTGTGCCGCTTATGGCGGGAACACGGGAACGCGTTAGCATACAACCGCGGACCCGCCGCGGCTGTCCGTCTCCGGACCCTCCTCTGGGGTTTACCCCCCATCACCGGCGAACCAGAACACACTGTACGCCGTGACCACCTCAGGGTCCAAACCAGCACATGGGCGCCAGACGACCCCGTGTATGGCACCCTTGGTCCCCCTGTGACGGGTCAGGACAGTGACCCTGCCACCTACCACTTTTCGGCCGCAGGAGATAGGGAGAGCGGCCAACGCTATACCGACACTCCTCCTCCCCTGCGGCCCCACCGCATCCGCCATCAGACGGTGGCGACCCCGCGCAGGCCGCGGTGGGTAGGGCGAGCGGCGCTCCGTAATACCGGCACTCCTCTCCCGCCGCGGCCTCCAACCCTCAGCCACGATGCCTACTGTACCACATCGCGGCCCGCCTCAGTTGCGATGGCGCCCATACGCCACCGCAACCTACTTATTGGCCGCTACGTCGTCGGCTTGTCGGCAAAAGCCCTGACGAGCGGCCCCTCCTCGGGTTCCTCTTCGCTTCACCGTGGTTGTCCAAGCCACGGTTACTGAGCCCCCCCGCCTCGACAATGCGGGAACCCACCGGGGGGGAAACTAGGACACCTAGTCCAAGTTTCTGAGATATAAATCTGGCCAAGCTGGTAAGATTGCCCCCCCCCCCTCTGTCGGCCAACAATACACCCTTCTAATTTTTGAACCTGTGACCGACATATTCCGATAT
Source organism: Orthosia gracilis (assembly GCA_947562075.1). NCBI lineage: Eukaryota > Metazoa > Arthropoda > Insecta > Lepidoptera > Noctuidae > Orthosia > Orthosia gracilis. The sequence continues at coordinate 11,617,927 of OX387267.1, forward strand.
TCGGCGACGAATTTCGAAAATTTTGCGGCTAAATATTTGTGATATCAAAATTAAAATCCCTGATGATGTCCAAGCCAGAGTCAGCCACACTTTGAATTAACTCACATACACAAACAACCAGACCCTAACAACATCTGTAGGCCATAAAAATATTTGTTCCGTGCGGGAATCGAACCTGCGTCACGCAGCGCAGCAGCCAATCGCTCAACCACTGCGCCAATGGTACCGTCATTTCCATCTGTTGTGTTCGCGTTTCCATCACTAAAAAGTTATTTTTAACCCCCGACAGAAAAAGAGGGTTGTTATAAGTTTGACGTGTGTTGCTGTGTGTCTGTCTGTGGCATCATAGCTCCTAAACGGATGAACCGATTTTAGTTTTTTTTGTTTGAAAGGTGATTTTGTCGAGTGTTCTTAGCTATGTTTGAATAAAATCGGTTCAGTCGTTCTTAAGTTATGGGCGTTTTACTGTTTGAATCGGGGTGTTTTCGCCAGATATTGTGTCATAATTACGTGTTCAATAGATTGCCGATCGAAGCGTACCTACCTACTACGTACTAGAATTATGTAGCATAAAATAAAAATGTGTCGGAGTTTTTTAAATTTGATTTTTTTAAGTTCTGGCCTGGGGTTAATTTATCGGGTGTCCAAATAATAAACAGCATTTATTAACATCATATTCAATTTATTTAAAAAGTACAATTTAATACACAATGTAACCAAGATATCATGATGGCCCAGAAAAATAAGAATTTCCTACTAAAAACCCTTTAAATCTTCACTGAGGAGTTTTTAGCAGCATTTTCGGCCTCTAAAGGGGTATCATGTTACCCAATTACTGGGTTATGGAGGTTAGAGAGGCAGCATCAGGTAAGACTGGAGCCGACCCCAAGTAGTTGGGAAAGGCAGGCAGATAACGATGATGAATCGGTGTATGTTCCCACTGCTGGGATTACGACTTATTTTTCTGGGCTACAATTTGTTAGACGTTAAACAATAATTAGAATTATGCTAAAACAGATACAAGCACATGCAACTAATATATTCAAAGAGTATATTTGTGCCAAACTCAACCTTATGTCCTTAGACTTAAGAAAATTGACGATGTCACTTGTCTAGGGCCTAAGGTCAAGTTTGACTCTGCATCTGCACGAGATTATACAGAGTCAAAATTGACCCCGTCACCATGAACCTTTAAGATTTCTTTTAACGCGTTTTAATAACTAATCTCTTACCACCTTATCAGATAAGATTACACCTGTGTGCCCCTCCTAAGGGGTAGGCAGTGTAATTATAAGGAATAAGTCTGTTTCATCATCTCCGCATAAACATAACATCAAAAGGGTTCGGAAGAGGAGTTTAAGTTTTCAATTTATTTAGTAGTTTATTCGTCCAGAGACTATGAAACCGGCTTAAGCATTCATATAATCATCCCACGAGTGGGACTCTTGAGGTCGTGGGTTCAAATCCGAGCAAGTACCAAATGACTTTTTCTAAGTTTTTCTTGAGTGTCGATGACAACGGTGAAGGAAAACATCGTGAGGAAACCTGCATCTTAGTTTCGTAAGTGAATTTGGCAAGGCAAAGGGTTTGACCTCATCAATCAACCAATCTCATAGAGGAAAATCCACATCGCGTCTTTCATCTCGCATGTGATTGGTCGATCTATGGGTTCAAAACCCTTTGCTTTGCCGAATGTAATCACGCAATAGGGTAGTGTACAAAAAATATCTATTGAGTCCGTCAGTTAGATAACATAAAAATATTGGACACGTATTTTTGTTTTGCCACGTAAACAAAAAATTACGACGATGCAGTGCGTTGAAATATCGTGTGACGTCACGGTGAGCTACACTTTATACTGAAAAAGTGACGTCACAAGCCCCCACTCCTGAACATTGATACGCTTTAACTTTGTCAGTTTTTATTCATTTGATAAAGCAAAAAATACGGGCCCAATATTAATTGATAATCTCACTGACGTACTAAATATAATTATAATTTTTATAATCAGGAAACATCGGTGCTGGACTTATTTGCACTTCAAATAAGTGCGTGATACCGCTTAACGACGCAATTTGAATTGGATCGCGCCATCAAGATAGTCCCATATATGTACTAATTGTTACTTCTAGTCAAATACAATTAAGTCAAAATTCATTTTTTTAGTCTTAATTTCTTCTTGAAAAATGGATTAATAGGAGATGGGGTAGAGACCTTCAAATTCGTCTTATTCGGTTTTTTAGCGCTGTCAAACGGTATGCTAGGACTTTGACGAACACTCTTATAGTAATCCACTGGTTGTTGCATTGAGTTGTTCTTTAACACGAATTTTACCTTTTTTGGCGTATCATAATGGTTGTTATCCAATTTTTTGTCTATTTTCTTTTGTAATTCGGTTTTCTTCTGAAACTGTTTTACTTTGTTTACTACTAAACTTGGATTTTTCGCTGCTTTTGTGTTTTTAGGTGACGAAGGGCTGTCAAGTTTCGTTATTTTGCCGTTCGCTATTACTTTATCATTATTCTTGATTATTTTCTTATTCTTGTTTTCACTGGTTTGCTTCCTACTATCTAGTATTTTAACACTAATTTTATTTTTATCTTTCTGGACACCATTTTCTGTAAGCTTTGTCGCTTTTTGACTACCTTTAACTTTAATCTTTTGACTTACGTTTTCTGTGTTTTGACCATTTTGACTTATGTTTTCTTTCTTTTGACTTATTTTATCTTTTTTTTTACCATTCCCTATACTTTTAGCATTATCTACCTTATTTACTACGCTATTAGTATCCTTAGCAACTTTTTGTTTCTTCGTAACGTTTTGTTGCTTGGGTGTGATGTCGCCGTTGACTTTGGCATCAACCTTGCGTTTCTTGCCGTTGTCTGCATCATTGACATTATTTTTGCGTTTTTTATTTTCTTTATTTGCTGTGTTCTGTTTAGGTTTTTTCGATTCGGGTTCAGCTGTTTCTTCTACTTGCCAGCCTCCGTTCTGTAAAGGAAAATTATTATATAATATTTTATAATTATAGTAAAAATCAGGCCATTTACAAATTTTCACATAAAGTAAAAAAATAGATAAAACTTTACAGGCAAACGGTACTACAAACTAAGAATTTATATCTTAAGTATAGCTATTAACAACAAAAATGGTCACAAAAAAGATCCTTGAGATTCAAATACTTTCGATAAATTTATCGCATTTTATTTTTTTATCTTTACCGATATTATAAAGCTGAAGAGTTTGTTTGTTTGTTTGAACGCGCTAATATCAGGAACTTTAAGAATAGGAATATTGGTTGCAATTAAAAAAATCTTTTTGTGTTGGATAGTCCATTTATCGAGGAAGGTTATAGGCTATATAACATCACGCTACGACCGATAGGAGCGCAGTATTATTATTTTGCAATAGAATTTTGATTAGGTTTCAGTTTTCAGCCGAAGGAGCAGTTTGTGGCGAATTTCGATTTTGCATTTGATCGAAATTAAAAAAAAAACAGTCCTAGTGCGAGTCGGACTCGCACACTGAAGGTTCCGTACAAACAGCTACATTCACTAAAATAATAAAATAACATTACTGAAGTTCATAAACTATGGGGGCACGGAACATTGCTCTAACGAAAAGATAAACCGAATTGAGGGACAATATTAATATAATATTATTTTCCGTTGGAAAACTGTAGTTCCCATACATCGACATAAGTCGCGGTCAGTTTACCAATTGACTGCAAATAAGTTAATAATCATTTTTTTTATGGAGGTACAAATTTTCGGTTTTCGAATTGTTTTCTATACTTGTTCTATATATAAGACATTGTTCTGGCCAAATTTCATGATTCTAGGTCAACGGGAAGTACCCTGTAAGTTTTGATTCTCTTGCGAGTGTAAAATATGCGTCATTAACGGCTGTATCTCTTGATGGCTTTGATCTAGAAGTTTGAGTTTTCACAGCTGCAAGTGTTTGCTAACTTGAGTATACGATATTAATTTCAACTCGATACCTCCACGCGTTCCCGAGATAAAGGGTCTGGAAAAACAGACGGACAACAAAGTGATCCTATAAGGGTTCCGTTCCTTTTGAGGTATGGAACCCTAAAAATAATGTTTTGGTCAATATTCCTAATTATACTCACAGTAACATTAGTGCTAAGCTTCTGCCGGACGGTTTCCACTTCCTCTACGATGCTAGTTCCGGAACGAGTCTTAGCTAACAACCGCTTCCTGTGCTTGCGACTTAGACCTGTAAGAAAATAAATATATGTTGAGATGATGAATGAAAGGCGACCTATAATAATTTATAGCCCCCCCAGACCGAATTCGGCCACGGAGGCCAATCTCAGCGGAGACTAGCTATCGACGCGGGATATTATAGTCACGGGCTCCCAGCGTTAACAAAGAAAATATAGTGCAAATAAATGTCACTAAATGGCGCGATAAGCATCGATTTGTTATTGAATTGTGTGTAATATAATATTTTCTAGAATTGATCAAAAAATTTGTATGTTCTTTTTTAATCAACTCTCCTAAGCACAAAATTATGAAATATTGGGCTCCTAATTCACATTTCAAAGATTATTTGAACGGATCTTTTAAAATTTATTCCAATAGATGGCGCTGTTTTCAATTTCTGAGCCATGCACTCGATTTTTTAAATTTGTATTGTAACACAATTTGGTACAATTAAACTGTAAAAACATAAAAAAACACTATAAAACAAACCTACACTGTATTTAATGAAAAAATAGTCACGAACCGAGTAAACACTTTTACTTGCAAGTCGCTGCTAACACCATCTATCTATCGCCGTGGAACGGAATCGAACGTGATTGATGGACAAAAAATAATCGGTTTAATCAGACGAAAAACGCTAATTACTTCGGCACGGTTTTTTTGTATGGGATGAGGCATATGTATGCTAGTATTATTATTATATGTTATGTGCTACACCTACAAAACTGTAACATCTTTTGTACCACCATATTTCTGGCAAATAAATGATTTATTATTATTATTATTATTATATTATTTGTGCCGAGACTATCCACAGAGTGAGAAGATCCATAGACAGGGTTTATCCACAAAATAAAGACTGTCCACAAAGCGAGATCTGCCCCAGAGCGGAACAATTGTTCGAAACAAGAACGTTATGTGTGTCATCTCTATATTGTTAGACATACCTCGTAAAGCCAACTCATCGCTGGCCGCGACGAGTTTCTTCTCTAGCGCCTGCAGTGCCTGCGCCGACTTCTTCTGCTTGGTCTTGGGTGCGGGACTGTCCTCAGCGTGACTCTGTACGCGGAGAGGGTACTCGGAGCGGGCCAGTTGCTCGAAACTGGAACACAAATGATGCACTCAATAATGTTTGTTTGTACACAATAAGTGGACTGCACACCTGCTCCTAAAAAGTCCAGTGCTCGCTGGGTACTGGGCCAGAACTTTGGATACCCAGCTGCCCTTTGTGAGATAGAAACACTAGAATGCTGCTGGCCCCATTACGATTATACAGACCCATCCTAAACAGCTCTTTTACGCCGTGGAAGTGGTTAGGTTTTGGGGCAAACGAATTATGAACGACTGTCGTGTCAGCGACACGAAAAAACCTTTTCCACAAAAAAATTAACCGACTTCAAAAGCAATACTAAAAAGTGCAAAATAACTTTCGTTTCGGAAGTCTTTGGTACCTCTCGGTTTTATAATTTTTCGACACCGACTAAGTAAAGGATTGACATGATTTTTTTGGTACTTTTATGGTATTCGTCGTGCCTGGCGCAAATAAAAATATTTATATTTTTCTTTCTTTTTCAATTTATACATTCGTGCTGTTTGTCGCTAAGGAGTTCGGTTGTATGCTCTATATCTTGAAAACTGCTGGACCAATTTTGATAAAACTTGCACAATTCCCTAAGTTGAGAGATACCTAATCCAACACAAAAGGAATTATCAAGATCCCATAAGCAGTTTCGGAGAAATGCGTGGACAAACATACATACACTTATGAAATTTGGCACACCTGTTTAGAAGCCAACATAGAGTAACATATGTGAATATTATGCAGTTCCAATAATATTAAATACATACGTATCCAATTGAATACCTCCTTTTTTTGTAGTCGGTAAAAGAAAGAAGCTGTTGGTCTGCGTTGAGGAGCCGGATAGATCGAATGACCTACTTATGCCACTCGTACGCAAAATATGCGGTTTATACAACATACCGTTCCAAACAGATCTTGACTCTCTTGTGCCTACCGGAGGTGGCTGAGGCCAGCATTTCTCGTAACATATCGGCTATTAGCGTGGCGGGCACCGGCAGGCATGGGAGCTCCACGTTCACGCGTCCGGCTCGAGGGTCTAGGGGCTTTTCTGAACTGGAAAGGAGAATAGAATGACATAAAAAAATTAATCTTGATTTGCTCGGTGTTAGGTCGTATTCTTATTCATCATTTCCAATTTCCATCAATCTAACTTTGTGAACTGATCCTAAAGATGACAATGCATGTTTAGCTAAGTGCGAGCTACATCATTCTAAATCCAATATGGCGTATGGCCCAAGATGGCGGACTAGTTATTTTTTGTGCACTGCCATGATAGGGTATCAAATGAAAGTGTTTGCTGCGAAGAATACGAAAAAAGCTTGTTTTAAAAAAGATTTTTAATGAATATTTTATTTAATCAGTAGATAATACACGGTCAAACTGAAAGTGCAATTTCAGCTGTCAATGACACTGTGATGTTCGAATCTCGCTATTGGCTCACGAGGCTCGGGCGGATACCAGGAGTGAGCGAGTTTGACATTTCGTGTACAATTTATTTTGACCAAGTAGTATCATATCATCATCCCCGTACAGCACAAACATTTTATTAATATCCCTCGGCAAACTTCGTGTTTCGTCAGTGGTCGGATTTCTATAAGCTAGCCTTTGCACTTGGTGCAGACCGGACACTCAGTCAACTAAAGTATATAGTTGTTAATTCTCTTTTAACATAATGTATTTAATTTTAAAAATGGGAGGAAAGCTGCAAATTTTTTTACAGCTCTATATATTTCACATGGCAATATTTCACATGGCAATCAAAACAAAACAACAATAAAGTTCTGAATTCAAATTATTATACAAGATAAATGTAATAATTGACGGACATGGAAATTAGGATTCGTTTGTATTCGGCAATGCGATGATTGCCGAGGGGCATTAAGAAAATAGTAGTACTGTATTTTGTTGTATATCTCAAAAACGTCCTAAAAAAGTTCATCACTTATATATTTACCTGTCATCTTCATCATCAGAGTTATTATCGCTGTCACCTTGTTGTTGATCGTCTTCTTCGTTCTCTGAATCAGACACTAGTTCTAATGCTTCTGGACCACCCACGGGACAGCCCATCTGAAATACAAAGACGCAATATTACGCATTAGTACAAATAACGTTTGACGTGTGTACCTCTATGTTTATGTATTTGTGTGTCTGTGGCATCATAGCTCCTAAACGGATGAACCGAGTTTGTATTCGTATTTTTTTTGTTTGTAAGGTTTATCGAGAGTGTTCTTAGCTATGTTTGATGAAAATCGGTTCGGCCGTTCTAAAGTTATGGGCGTTTTTTTTTTAAAATGTTGTGTCATAATTACGTGTTCAATAGATTGTCGATCGAAGCGTGTCTAACTACTAGACAAATTATGAAACATGAAATAAAAATGTGTCGGGGTTTTTTTTTAATTTTACGGCGAACTTGTTGCCGTGTGTGTGTGGTGACAGATCCTGTCACCATTTCCTATTGATACACATACAGACAGGATGTCATCTTAGAGGACTGTCTTTATGTAGAACTTTGACGTTCAAAAGCTACTGGGTCTCAACTTTAAATTTTGATATCTTTTAGGATGGACGTCAAATGTCTGACCGACTTCTCGACAGTTAAAAATTGCCTGCAAATGGTTCAATATTACAATAAATTTTTCAAGGCCTCACCTTCTGCCACGCGGCAGTCGCATGCTGGTACTGCAAGCCCTGCTCGCTCTGCCTCACCAGCGCCGTCAGCAGTCTCCTGGCTGCGGTGCATAGCACGGGCGCTTCGCCCCCGCACATGTACGTGCACACCGGACGCAGGAGCTCTACCAAGCTAGCGTCGGGGATATCGCCGTTTGATACCTGTGTTGGAAACAGTGATATTGTGTAGTGATATGAATAACATCATTCTCATTATATTTTACTTTAATTAATTGTAATTTTGAAATTTATTATTTTGATTTTATGTGTATTCCTTATTACATTTTAATTTTACTTAACTTTCTTGTAATTTTGTATTATTACTATTTTTTTTTGTTGAAATTATTTTATTATAATTTAATTTTACTTTATTAAATTGTGATTTTGAATTTATTTTGATTTTATTTTAATTTGGAATTCATTTTACCCTGATTTTAATTGTAGTTTACTTTATTGAATTGTATTTTTACAAGCTTGCAGTTACCCTCCACCGATTAAGATGAAATTTAGCATACACGTTTAGTTTGGATGACAATGCATTCTAAATCCAATATGGCGGATGGCCCAAGGTGGTGGACTAGTTATTTTTTGTGCACTGCCATTATATAGGTATCAAATGAAAGGGTTTGCTGAGTAGAATACAGAAACAGACGGTTTAAAAAAAATATATTTTAATTTTATTGCAAATTTGCAGTTTATTTTGACCTAATTTAATTCGGATTTAATTTTAATTGATGTTATTGTAGTTATTTTGAGCATTTTATTACATATATTTATTTGTTTTTCACTTCTAATGTAAACAAGTGTGAACAATGGGAGAAGACACTGATTTCTGTATCACATGTTTTTACCTAGCTCAGATTTGATGATGATGAATTGAAACCCTGACTGGGTTTAAATTATTTTGGTGTAAATATTGATTTGTCATTAAAATATATATCGGAGGAAGGTATTTGATTAATAATCAGGAACAAAGAAATATCGCTTGTAAACTTATTAATTCAGTTTTGTTTAATTGGCAACATTTAGCTTCTGATTCAAATCTCAGTTCGATTTTATTCGATTGACAACACTTTATTTTACCTTTGTCAAAATATGTGATTTCGATTGGATGTTATAAGCGATACTTGGCCAGATGAGTGCTTGAGCCAATGAAAAAGCGGGGGCGTCTATACTGGCGCTCTGAGTGGAACCTCCGCCAGATTCGGGGGGTTAGAAAAAAAACGCGCGGACGCGCGTTTCGGAGTTAAAAAGAGTTGTGAGGATAATAGTTGAAAAGTAGCCTAAAGAAGCGTGTATAAACTTGAAAAAGTGTGTTTTTTGAGAGAAGGCGAAACGATTGGTGACCGAATCCGCTGCTTTGATAAAATTGGAACAAGGACTATCTCTAAAACGGCTTATGTTATCCGCTACGCATGCATTACCCACGTTAAGCCCACAAGACCGAGGGTATATTGAAGGTAGCCCTCCTGTCTCCGACATATATTTGATTTGATTGATTTGACTGTCCATATTAATTTGAGATCAGTTACACATATATATGAACCACTTTAATTAATGTTTAGAGATATGCCGCTACAAATGAATCAAGTTGAAATATAGAATACAATCAGCTGCTCCAAAAAAAAAAATAACTAAAAATTTTTAAATAAAAAAACTTATTATAATCATACATAATAATATGGTTTTGGTCAGCCAGCTCGTGAATATGTGTCCATCGACTGCACAGCATCATTTTCTTCTTGTTTACAACTTTTTAGTTCACTTCATAAGCAGTCGGTTTTTTTTTAATTTTATAAACTTTTTTTACCTTAAATAAATCACGAACAGTAATATACCACGACTTTATCTAATTGTCAATTGTATCTACTAATAGAGTCAATTGATATTCAATCACAATTTGATTGCCAATTTATCAGAAAAGCAACTTTGTCGACAATCCATAAATTGCAGTTTCTGCTGCAGCATTAAAAATATTTATGACATTTTCATTTGTTCTAGTCATTCAGAATTCAACTTAATTTACAGAAACATAAATTTGGTATTTCTTTAAGTGGAAATGGCATGAAAATAAATAAACATAACATACCTTAGCTATTTCTTCAAGATAACAGTCCACAATGTGTAACAACATTGACATAGAGTTGCGAGCGTAATGTGGGGTCTTCAAAGCTAGTATACCTAAAATAAACAACATATTATGAATTTAAGTCCAATCCTTTAACACTACATTCAGATTATTTCAAATACAAGGAGATTATCAACTCGTAAATTGGGAATAAGGTGAAGTATTATCCACTATCCCAATATTTAAAAAAAAAACCGAGCAAGTGCGAGTCGGTCTCGAGCGTCGAGGGTTCCGTAGAAACAGCTACATTCAACCAAATAAATAGGTTACATTACTGTCGTAAGGCATTAATAGACAATGAAAGAGCCGAACATTCCTCTAACGAAGGAACAATATTAACTTTGCTGTTCGTAAACTGTTGTCCCACACATCGATATAGGTCGCGGTCAGTTTACCAACTGCAAATATGTTAATAGTCGTTTTTTTATTTCATTTATGAACTAATTTACGGTTTTCCGATTTCGTCCTTTACTTGTGCTATGAGACATTGTACTTATGATGTCTAGTTCCTTCAATATAGGAATTTCGTAATACTACCTACTGTTAATTTAGATAAATTTATCTTTAAGTGAACTGTAATTTATCCTTTGAGAAAAATAAATATTTAAACCGAAAGAAATTCTCACTAGAGTAGGTGCACAACCAGGAAGTTACACAACGGGTGTTTGTTCTTAATCTTTTGAACATCACTAACATCAGACGTCCAGCGGGGCGAGCACGGCCCCTGTGATAGGCTTGCGTGACTCAAGCCACAGCGTCACAGAGGCCGTGCTTGCCCGGCAGCAAGTTACACAACGGGTCTTCAAAGCCAGCGATCCACAACCAATTTTGTAAATTACAATCTAACATAATATTTTTTTGAAATAAACGATTTTACTATTATTATTATTTTTTATTATTAAAGGAATTCAATCTTATGAACTTCTTCTCACTAATATCAGACGTCCAGAAGAACGGTATTGCGTCATCATCACTTTACAGTGAATTCCATCAAAATGTTCAAATTCGCAAAACTATCATAATATCATTGGATGTACAGAAAATGTGTACAATTCTTTATCCCTAAACTGCCTGAAACATAATTTGGGAGTGACACGCACTAATAGGCTTCTTAAAATTTACAAGCGTGCAACACTGTGAACCGCATCAACACTCACAAGGAGGTGAGTGAGTTGGTGAAATTATCTAACTAAGTGATATATCTGCGCCTATCAATAAAAATCTAAGCTAAAAGAACATGTTACTCACCATCACTGCCTGACAAGGTCTTGGCGTACATCTGACAGCTCTTGAGGCTCCACTTACTGCGCAGTAAGCACCGCAGACTAGCACGCAGGTAGCGACGCACCAACTGTGGACATTTACTGTAGATTACTTGAAGGAAAGCCGCTTCTTAAAACAGTACTAGATATTATTTTTTAAATGAAGAAAATTATTTCAGAAATGACAAAGTTATTACATGTTTAACCAACTGCTATCTGAAACAGGCGGCCCTAGCCGTCGCGTCGCTCGGCATTGACGTCATTTTTCGCTTCACAGCGACAAACAAACAAGCTCACAGCTATGTATCAAAAACCGGCCAAGTGCGGGTCAGACTTCGCACCTTTAGGGTTCCGTACAAAACCGCAAAATCAATTTGGTTGAAATAGGAAAAACTGGCCAAGTGCGTGTTGGAATTCCACCTTTAGGGTTCCGTAAAAAGTCGCAAAATCTAGTTGGTTGTAACAGGAAAAACCGGCCTAGTGCGTGTCGGACTTGGCACATTTACGGTTCCGTACCAAGCCGCAAAATCAATATTCAGCATATTTATTATTGCTTCCACATATGCACTTAATGGTTAACCAAGTTAGCTGTAATATTGGTATTTTATACGTAATAATAAACATTATAACCAAATCAGTGAGAAATTAAAAATATCTTCGGAACAAAATGTGTGACAGACGATGGACAGACAGAAGGACACGTGAATGACAACAATAGGGCTCCGGCTGGACCCTCCGGGTACGGACGAACCCTAAAAAAGCGTGTGCGCATCTTTGTATAATAAGTGATAGCAAACAACACAACAGTACATCACTTGAGGTTGGGTATTGGATTAGAATCTATCTTCTCTGCCAAAGTCAAATGTCGTGGTGGCCCAGTGGCTAAGACCTCGCCTCTCGTGCTTGAGGTCGTTAGTTCAAATCCGGGCAAGTACCAATGTGACTTTTTCAAATTCATATGTATTTTCTAAGTTTATCTTGGACATCACAGGCAACGGTGAAGGAAAACATCGTGAGGAAACCTGGACTTATATATTTAATGTAAGTCTGAAATAGTCAAGTCTGAGGCCTGTGGGGTTCCCAGAGGCGGCTAATTAACTCTGACACCAGTGTTCGTCACATCCTCACACGAAAAAAAGAAGAAGAAGAAATAAATTGTTATTGGTATTACTATCAGGAATTTCTCACAAGCACCCTGGAGGCAGGATAAAGCCTTTGTCAAACAACTGCGAACCGAACAAAACTGCAAACGTGGCGAATGTGAACCGAAGCGGAGACGGCAAACTAGTAGGCGAAGTGCCGTTGCGGCCCTTTCGGTTCGCCGCGGTATCGGCACGTATCGGTTCGCTTTCGTTTTTATATGTGACTAGATTCAAACGATACCATAGATTTCAAAATAAAAAGCTTCGCCACACTATCGGTTCGCTGACTATTTGACGAGGCTGGGCCTGGTGTAATTTATTAGGCACTTAATTCCCGATAAATGACACCAGGCCCATCCCGTATTTCCCACCTTTGGAAAATACAGAAGTGATATGAAATTTTATTGTAAATTGCGTCAAAATCATTATCAGAAAAATAAATTCTCAAAAGAAAATTATTGGTCCAATGGCCCAGTCCATACCACTTTGTAGCGAGTATACGAAGCCCTGCCTTGTGCATCAGCAGCGCGTGACGGAGGTGTTCCTCAGGGAACAGGTCTAGGACCCCTGCTATCTTATGAAGTAGGTAATATCTTTCTCTAAACAGTACATACCATGAGGAACTTATCAGTGCGATGCTGGTCCAGCCCGTACCACTCTGTAGCAAGAATACGAAGCCCTGCCTTATACATCAGCAGTGCGTGACGGAGGTGTTCTTCAGGAAACAGGTCTAGGACCCCTGCTATCTTCTCACATAGCTCCTCCTGTGAGAAAAAATAAGATTTATGTAAGTATTTGTTTGCAGTAGTTTATAAAACTGAGATTATGAGGATGTGTGAAGAGTGTGTTTGATTTTGTGTGTGTAACAAAATAACTTGTTTAATACTTAATTATGTACAGTTTCAAACACAAGTTTTTATTTAAAACTCATGTAATAAGATCACTGTTTTCTACTCATATAACATTATGGAAAGACTGTCTGGAAATCTGCACAACTTCTGATACTCACAAAACACTTTAGGTTCATTCTAACCAAATAAAACTATGTGACCAATTGTTTACCTGTACAAGAGGCTTGTCTGACATCCATACAGCATAGAACAATCCTTTCCACACTCTTGTAAAGTCATCTTCTTTGAATTCTGAAATCATCAAAGGAACTTTTAACATATTAGATGAAATATATGTGTAACTAGCTGTGCCCGTGGCTTCGCTCCCGTCAACTGCCTACCTACCCTACCCTACCTTAACTTAAATAATATTGGTAAAAGTAATAAAGAGATCTGGCCGATCGTAATGACGAACATATGAAAAAAAGTAAAATAAAAATAGGATAAAAGTATCCTATGTCCGTCTCCTGGTTCTAAGCTACCTCCCCACCAATTTTCAGCCAAATCGGTTCAGCCGTTCTTGAGTTATAAATAGTGTAACTAACACGACTTTATTTTATATAAATTGATATACATCCCTTTCTATACTAATATTACAAAGAGGAAAGATTTGTATTTTTGTATGTAACAAATAAACTTAGAAACTACTGAACCGATTTAAAAAAATCTTTCACTGTTGGGAAGCTACACTATCCCCGGGTGACATAGGCTAGGTTATATCCCTATATTCTCACGGAAACTACACTGGTGAAACCGCGAGGCATCTGCTAGTCTGGAATAAAGGTGTGTTCACAGCAATAGCATTATATTCATGATTGAATATGAAAAACATAAAACTTATAATAACTAATAGGGACTACCTACTAGATAAGTTATTTAGCAATTTTGCCACAAACATTATTAAAATTCTGACTAAATATGACTTTCTCAATTCATATGTACTTTCTAAGTTGATATTAGACATTACTGATACTGGTGAAAGTAAAACATAGTGTAAAAAGCTGGACTTTATGCCTGTAAGAAGCCTTCGATCTGCATTTCCCAGTTACAGGTAGGTTTTGATGTTTAAAACTCATTCAAAATCATCACAAAGAGTATCAAACAACAATAGGATACTATTATAACTCTGACAGAATACAGGACAGCAATCTTAGACCTAGCTAAACATAGCAACAAGTATTTGGCGGATTAATCAATAGAAAGACCAAAGTGTTTTCCTTAACATTTTTGTAAGCATGGCATTTTCCCGCTTTGAGCCAGTAAATTCGACATACTTCTAATAAATAAGCCTGCAAATATGCATTTAGTCTTCATATATGGCGTTCTTCATTCATTGAAACGCCCAATTACATGAAAACGTTGTGTAAAAACATAGATAGAACGCACATTTGTGATTTTTTGAGGTTAAGTTCTAACTGACATTTAGATGAAGTTTTTTCGTCAAAATGTCAAGAAATGTATAAAATATAGATATTATATTAAAATAACTAACCATATCCTTTCTCAAAACAATTTAGAAGCCATTTTTTCAGTGAATTTAGCACTCTATCACGAGTTTTCTTCTCGTTGCCAGACAACAGTCGTGCAAACTTTATCTCTTGAGCTACAATTAAAACATGTTCTTTTTTGGGCTTTATCTTCTCCTTTTTCTTTATTTTATCCTTCTTTTCTTTAGTTTTCTCTGGGACCTTCATTTTAGCAGTATTTATTTGGAAAAACAATCGACCACCGTGTGATTGCCATGCGACAGTGGCGTTTCAGTTGAATTTTGCGACATTGACGTATGTTCCTTGACATTGACACTATTGACTGTTTGCTGTTTTTTTTATATTGAAGAGGCTAAAGTCTGAGACCATGCTGCCTAGTCATCTATACTAATATTATAAAGCTGAATAGTTTGTTTGTTTGAACGCGCTAATCTCAGGAACTACTGGTTGGAATTGAAAAGTTATTTTTGTGTTGGATAGTCCATTTATTGAGGAAGGTTATATAACATCACGCTACAACCAATAGGAGCGGTGCATAAATGAAAAATGTTGCAAAAACGAGCAAAATTATTACTTTTTGAGAGCTTTCGTTACATGCGCTGCGTAAGTAGTTAAAGTTACGCAACATTCATGTATGTAGGGTAGGTAGACGCAGGCTTCGCTCCCGTCAACGCCAGTTGACGGGAGCGAAGCCGCGTGGGACAGCTAGTCAGTTATATATGACAGTTTGCTGTTTGACACATTTCTTGTTTTTGTTTAATTATTTCTGTCCGATAAAAGTATTTCAGTCGGATACATAGATGGGGTTTAAGCAGGGGTGACAATCTTAATAGTGGCAAACGAGTAAACGTTCTAATATAAGTGTATAAAATTAGGTTGGACAGCAAAAGTATTGCCACTCCATACATTTAAATGACATTTTAATTTGAGGTCATTCTAACATAAATTAACTAGAGGACCAGCAGCAAGTATTCTTAATTTTCATTCACATTAGCAACGTCTGAGAAGCCGATTCATATTGAGTCAGGCTGACGTGCGACTGAGTCTTGATTCGATTCATTTGTTGCCTAAAATTTATTAAAACAATTATGTTGGCAATAGTTCCAAAACCTATGTCGAGGGCGACACTTTCAGTTTCTTAATTTTGACGCTGACCACTATTTCATATATAAAAAACAGTCCTCTGTGGTTTTAAGATTCTTTATTAGGCATTAGAATGCGGATGTAATAGATTCGGATTCGGTTGGATATAGGCCTCTCATACGGCAATGTAATCTGCAAAGAGGCCACTTTAGCACATTCTTATTTACCAATAGGCATAGAGCAATATAATGCACTTTCTTCCTTCTTTTCGAGTCGATTGTGATTTAACCCGACAGTTTGGTCTAGTAGGTGGCCACACCGGCCAACCGGCCCAAGTGCTCAAAAGTGCACTTGGGGCACTCCAACAAGTGGGACATGTTCTGGACCTAGGCACCTCCCTGGATAATGCAATTTAAAAAGAGGGTTTAAGCTTCAAAATAAAAATCCAAAAGCAAAAGTATAACATTTTATTACATTTCATACAAGAATAATTCCGTAGGCACTTTGTATAGCAAGCTTTACGAGCCAATAACGAAATAACAATAGAAGACAACATTATTTACAATCATAATTACTATATTATTTAAGAAAAAACATAATTTATATTTATTATAATAATATTTTTTAAATTAATCTCCATAATTTCATTTCATTGGAAAGAAAAGGCATGATTATATTTTACGTAAACCATAAAAAAATCTCAATACAGCATTATTCAAACAAAGAAATTCTGTTTTTTTTTTTAATTTTCATTAACGAACATAGACTTTTATAATAAAATTAAATAACACTGGAATGTTTATTTAGTAGCAGAAGCATTTAAATAAGGCGTTTAAATAATTAATTCTTTTTATACTACAATGTTTAGCTCTATTACGCATTTAGCCGCCATTTTAATGTGCCCAACCTGGCCACATTGTCATGTATAGTTGGAGAATCGACTTTTTTAGCAGACTGACACTACGTTTGCTTTAGATAAAGGGGAAAAGTGTATTTTGCCGCGACATCAAGTCATCCAGTCCAGCGATAAAGGATGACAGTTGCGATTTGAATAAAAGAGGCTCTAGAAAAGTCGTGATAGCGATTAGTAAAATGTCACTTCGCATCGCCATCGCTGACGTCGAATGTCACTTGTCTAGCTTTGACTTTTTCCCATTCGCTATGGCGACGCTTTCGTTAATAATGTCACTTGTCTAGAGCATCTAATTCAGCGTTGCCAGAATGTAACTATTGTTACATTTTACGTAACTATTGACCTTCTCATGAAAATGTAACTGTTTGAGACGTCTCATGTAATATTTGACTAAATCTGCCACTGGCAACACTGATCTTACATTATAACTATTTTAATTAAGTTCAAAGCTCATAATCTCATACAAATTATGCGAAATTGAATAATAATAATAATTTCTTGATGATTGCACTAAGTGCTTTGTCACCAAAAGGCCACGTTTACTAATAAACTATTTGCTGCAAATTCTTTAAGACGGCAAATTCATCCTTGTACAGCACAAACAATACATTGACCACTGGGCAAGTCTCAAAGATGGAAGGCGCCGACTTGGACGCGCATCATAGCCTGGTGCGAGACGGCACGAGAAAAGAGTACCTGAGAGAGCTCAGACGTTTTTCCCCAGCTGTGGGACAGCAACAGAAAAACTAAATTTATCGTAACTTTGCTATAATTTCCTTTTCTGTGACATTGTACATAAATGTACATTAAAAATATCTATTATTAATGTCAACTAATCTATACTCTGTTTAAGACGATTAATTAATCTGTTTTACTTAAACAGGCGCAGTATAAATATGGACGAACAGTACGGAAACTACCTACAAACGCTCAACGGCACGCACTACTGACAGCATCGCGACAACTGCTTAGGGGTCTCGTCGATGGGCATGTTTGTGTGAGTGCGCCGTTTCGAGCGTTTGTAGGTAGTTTCCGTTCTGTTCGTCCATATTTATACATTGACACAGGTATGCAAAACAAAGCCGAACATTGTCTAAAACTTGCTCCAACGAACGAAACTCTGGCAACCAATCTGCGCCTTCCAGTCTAATCGGAAGCTGCATATACCGCCTCCGATTAGACTCAAGCCTAACCCAACATAGATGGGATAAGGCTAACCGAACAGAGTGATGGAATCCGACGGCCCACCTTATGATAATGGTCACCGCCGCCACAGATAATATAATACTAGCATAAAAAAGCCTCATCCCATACAAAGGAACCGTGCCGACGTAACTAGCGTTTTTAGTCTGATTAATCTGACTATTTTTTGTATATCGATCGCGTTCGGTTCTGTTCCACGGCGATAGTAAATGGTGTTAGCGACTTGCAAGAAAGAGGGTTTACTCAGCTCATGAATATTTTTTTCCATAAATACATTGACAACTTGTTTTATAGTATTTTTTGCAAGTTTTTACAGTTTCATTGCACCAAAAATATGTTATAATACAAATTTAAACAGTCGAGTGGAATGCCTCAGAAATTTAAAACCATGCCATTTGTTAGCATCAATTTTAAATGATCCGTTCAAATAATCTTTGAAATGTGAATTAAGAGCCCAATATTGCATAATTTTGTGCTTAGAAGAGTTGACTAAACAAGAACATACAAGATTTGTGTTCAATTCCAGAAAATGTTAATTTTACACACAATTCAATAACAAATCAGTGCATATCGCGCCATTTAGTGATATTTATTTGAACCAAATATTATTTCTTAGCGCTGGGACGCCGTGCCGCCGCCTATGGACATCAGCAATACCGCAGAAATCGCAGATGCGTTCTCAACTCAGACACAAAGCTGTGTCATGTACATGTAACTATACAGGTCCCATACCCATCAAACCCGCTCAAACCTTCATACACACCAGCGCCACCTAGCGTCAGAATGTGACACTAATCGTCATCTCCGAACATTGATAGCGGGTCTTCAAACACAGGTTCCGCAGGTTTCGGAGTTTCTTTGACTGTTGATCTTGATGGCTGGGGCTTTTGATCTGTGGAAAACATTATAATTTATATGTAATGGACCAAATGATTTATAAGGCATTATGCTTAATGCCCGAGCAACATGAAAAATTACCAATATGAGTAGGCAATATGATAAAAACTATTGAAATCATTAAATTGACCGGCCTTTCTGAAAAATGTCCATCACTTATTGGGCCGGGTAATAAAAATTATGCTTTTTTTTTTTTGTTGACATTGGTTTTAATAAAGAGATTACATTACTATTTAAGCAACCAAGTCGACGCAGACCGCGCGGGGCTCTTATTTATGTCTGCTAGGTCCAAAGTAACCTAACGAAAGAGAACTCAATCTATCTGTGTCGGGGTGCACTAAGCTCCCGAGCTCGCTTCGCTGGCTCTTGGACTAATTCATTGACCATAATTATCGAATTGCCCAACCGCTACGTAGCAATATTTATAATGACCAGACAATGTGTTAAATTTAGAAGTTTAAATCAGTATTCATTACATTGCCCAATTTTACTTGACTAGATTCATTCTCAGGCATTATACATAGATCCCTGTTGATCACTTGGTCCATGACATAAATATAATTTGCTAAAGAAGTAAGCAGATTCGTGTAAAGGAAAAAAATACTAGCTATATTTATTTATGTAAGGCCCAGAAAGAAGTGGCAAGACGACCTAGATGCACTGACTGCAGTGCCTGGTCCGAGGTGGCTCAGCATAAATATATTTAGAATAAGGCTTTGGGGGAGGACTTTGCCCAGCTGTGGGGCAGTATAGGCCAATATAAAATGTACTAGGATACACGCGTATTGACCACAGACATAAATGTAACTATATGATGCGATTGTATGTACTTCGAGTGCCAAAAAACGCAGTAAAGTTACCCAATGACCAATGATTGTAAGCTGAGCTTTTCATTTATCATTATCGGCAACGGAAATCCACCGAAATCTAGATCCAGGACATCCACCAAAATGCCTTTTTATTCCATATTGAGCTTTAAAGAATGTATAGAAAAATTTGGCCGAGGCATTTGAAATGTTATCTTTCCTTGGTAAGTAAATTTGTTTTTAAATTGTTTGTGAAAAAGGGGCACGCTTGGTTTTCATAGATGGAGGGACTTGAGTTATCTAGTTAGATTTATGTCTGTGGTATTGACCAACCAGCCAACAAACCAACTGGGCACAAATTTTGATGCCGGGCCGATACTGAGAAAATCGAGAAGCAAAAACCCAATAACACATTACCCAACATGGGAATTGAACTCTGGATCGCTCAGCAGTAGAGCCTGCGACCGCTTTTTTACCGACCCATTTAAAACCTGCAGAAGTCCACAACGGCATTTCAGCTGAACATCTAAGATTCTGGATATATAAATCGACTGACAAGAAAAGCGAATACTGATTTGGTCATAATCGGCTATGCAGTAAATCTCAAAATCGACTAAAGGCTGATTTTTCGACGGTCAGAGTACTGTTTTCCAGGTAAACAATTTTGAAGATTAGATAGAGTTTAATTTTATTAATAAGTCAAACCGCCATTTTAATTCTTCAGATAAAAGTTGCTTGAAAAACTTGTACAAGTAAATATTAATGAACAAATTCACTTACCAACAATCTTCTTAGTCTTAACGCCAAAAAGGTCATCATCATCATCTTCATCTCCAAAAAGAGATCCCTTCACCACTTCTCTTTTTATCTCTCTCTTTACTTCTACCTTCTCTACTTTTCTCTCTTCTTTCTTACTCGTCGTGCCAAAGAGATCTTCTTCGCTATCAGAATCGAATATGGTAGATTTTTTTACTGCTGTTTTAGGTTTAAAAATCTCTTCATCATTTTCATCACCGAAAAGTGAAGATTTCGAATCTTTTTTCGAAGTATTTTCTGTATTTTTATCATAGACTTTGCCTAAAGTTGAAACACCTGTATTTGAATCTAGATTTTTTGTGATATTTTTGTTTATGTTTTCAACAGGACTAGTATTGAATATATCTTCGTCGTTAAGGATGTAAACTACTTTTGATTTGACGTCTCTTGAGTAAGAAGGTTTTTCAACTTCAGCCTTTTTTTCAGGTTCAATTTTAGGTTGTTTTTCTACTACTTTAGAGTTGATTTCTGTCTGTGCAGTCGTGTCATCTAATTTAGTTGGAGCGTCCGATTTGGCTAGTCTATCAGGCTGTATATTAAGTATATTTTCCTTTGCATCTTCTTTGCTAACTTCACGTTGTTTCCTAGGCGGATCATCTATAGAACTAGAATTATCAGTAGAGTCTTCACCAAAATCGATTCCAGATTTTCTGACAGCTTCCCTCCTAGCTCTCCTAGTTGATGGTCGTCTTTTGACCTGGATCCTAGCCCTTTCTTTAGAGAATTTATTATCTAGCACATCTGACTCAAGTTTTCCATCAAAACTTACAGATTTCAATAACCTAGAATCTGTATCATGACTTGGGATTTCAGGTTCAGAATTTCGAACTTCAGAGTGGATTTTTGGTTCTGTCTTTTGACTGTCAGACACACTTAGGTTTTGGCCGTCAGGTTGGTCGTTTGCCTTGACCTTTTTAGGTGATGCTCCTGGCAGTAAGGCATTTACGTTTATATTTAGACCCACTTTTAGTTTCCCAACTTTCTTTTCTGGTTTTGATTCTGAAGGCTTAGGTATATATTCAGATTTATTGAATAAGTCTTCATCGGATTTTGAATCTTGTTGAAGTAATTTACTTACATTAACTATAGGTTTTTCCGCTTTCTCTAAGGACGAGAATAGCTCATCATCTGAAGACTTGCTTGGCGATTCTATAATTTTATTTTCAAGTACGGGTTTTTCTTGCTTAGATGATGTTAGTTTTTCTGATGTGAATAAGTTTTCATCATCCGATAGAAAATCAGGGCTAGCTTTATCTTTGAAAATTAAGTTTTGATTTGCAGGTTTCTCTAATTTCATTGGTAACGGAGAAGGTTTTTCAAATTTAGTAGGCTTTATTGAAGAAAATAGATTTTCATCATCAGAGAGAAGATCTAAGCTGGGTTTTTCCTTTGAACTTAGATTCTTATTTTCTGGGACAGGTTTTTCAGACTTATTTGATGCCAAAGAAGCAGGTTTTTCTAATGTAGGTTTAGCGGTAAAAATATTTTCATCATCAGATGTTATATCAAGGCTTGGTTTTACTTTTAAAGTAGGCTTTTTAATATCAGGCACAGGTTTGTTTTCTTGAGATGATGACAATGAAGTAGGTCCCGAAACAAAAAGGTTTTCATCATCAGATAGAACATCTAAGCTAGGTTTCTCCTTTAAAGCAGGTTTAGTTTCTTTTGATGTTATATTTTTAGATATATGAATATCTTGATTCGATGATGTAGGTTTCGATGCAAATAAGTTTTCATCATCAGATAGAAAATCTAAATTAGGTTTCTCTTTTAAAGCAGGTTTAGATTCTTTAGTATTTACTTTTAGTTGTTCATCATCTGACAATACTGCTGTAATTCTTTGTCCTTTATCAATATTTTCTTCAGTGGGTGGTTTAAATATATCTTCTTTTGTATCTAAACTAGATTCTTTTCTTAATTCAGTAGCTGGTTTTCCTTCATCTTTAGGTAAATAACTGGATGTTTCTTCGACTAAGTCTGATTTTTCAATGTCAGGTATTTTGTCACTTAATATATCTTCTACTTTTTCAATCTCAGGTATTTTATTGTTCGTAGGAGTACTATCTTCGAAGATGTCAGTATTAGGTATCGGAGGGTATTCCTTTTCTGGTATTTTCGGCTTAGGTACAGCAGAAAACATATCATCATCGAATTCATCACTGATTTTACTAAATCCATCATCGGGTGGTTCATCTGTAAACAAACCAAATATCCTGTCTTGTGTAGGAGTAAATTCTTCCGGATTTTCAACAAAAATAGGATCATTTTTCTTGAAAAATAGACTCTCATCATCAGAATCATCGTCGAATAACGCATTAACGTTTTTACTCTTTTTAGGTTCTTTCGGTTTCTCGAAAACTGGTGGTTCTGTTAGAATGTTACTGAAAATATCTGCTTCTATTGTTTTTGGCGATATTTCTTCCTTCTTATTGTCCAGTTCAGTCTTTTTAGTAATTGTTTCTGTAAAAGCTGGTTCTGTATTAAATATGTTTTTAGAATCTTCTGTTTTTTGTTGAGAAGTTGCAAATAGCTCATCAATATCTTCTTCTAATGTGACTTTATCAAAAATATTGTGTTTTTGTGGGACTATATTACTATTGATAATTACAGGTTGTTTACTTTCCTCTTTAGGAGGTAAATCATCAAAATCTTGATCGCTGAAATCATTATTTGTATCCGAAGAACTTTCTTCTATTTTTTTTAAATGGTCGAATATTCTAGCTGCATTAGGTTCTACATTTTCTTTTTTGCTATCTACATTTTCAATTACAGGTATAACTGGATCTTCATATTCTAAGCTTTTCTCTGTTTCAGAAGTATTATCTAAAATAGGTTTACTTATATCTTTATTTAAATCAACGATTTCATTTTCAACTACGATTTCATCACTCTCTTCTATTTTAACTGAGCTTGAAGGTTTAACATCAACAACATCTTTAGGTTTAATTTCAGTTTTGCTTGACAGTTTTGTAGGAGGTTTGAAATCAGTTTCACTTGACGATTTTGCAGGCAATATGAGTTCAGTCTTGCTTGACGGTTTTGTAGGAGTATTAATATCAGTTTGGCTTGAAATTTTTGTTTCTCTAAGAGGAGCTGCTATTATATTTTGGACATTTGAATATTTTGCCGGTTCAGCAAAAAGATCACTTTCATCTTCATCATCCTCATCAAAAAGAGATGGACTTTTAAAAGTATTTGTTTTTTCAATAACTGGAGGCTTTTCTAAACTAACTGTTTTATTTTGTACTTTAATAACTTCATTAGTTTTTATATCACCAAATAGTTCATCTTCATCATCATCAAAAATACTTTTATTGTTTTCTTTTTTAACATTAAAATTTTCATTTACTTTAGGTCTTTCGGCTACCTTCGGTTTTGTAATTTCAACATGTTTCGGAGTTTCTTTATGCTCTACAGGTTTATTTTCAGAAAATAATTCATCATCGCTATCAAATAAGCTTTTCTTATTACTACTGCTACTCGCTACTTCTATTTTCACCGGTTTTGGCGCAGCAATTTCAGAGAAAAGATCGTCATCATCTTCAAATATAGATTTCGATTTAGCCGTATCTTTTTTAACAACATTCGTAGAAAAGATATCGTCTATATCATCGAAAAGATTATCACTAAACAAATCAACTTTTGGTTTTTCTTTTTCTATCTTTTTATCTTTTAATTCAACTTTCTTTTTTATTTCAGTTTTCAAATCTTTGCTAAAATCTTTTTCTTTTGTAACGACGTTTTTACTTTCAGACCTAGCGAATAAGTCATCGAATATATCTTTTTGTTTTCTTGTCTGCTGGTTAGGTTGTGATTCAGAGCGGGAGTCACTTCCGCTTTCGTCTCCGGAAGTTGAAGATTTTCGTTGATTACGTTTCAAGATTGCGGCGCCAATGCTTTCGGTTCCTTTATTACCGAATAAGGAAACGGCTCCAATCGGTTTCTGTGTACAAAAGTAACATAACATCAAGTAAGCTTGAATAGGAAGGTGGCACCCAAATTTTTACAGATTTTGTAAGCTTAATCTTTTATTCGTATGATTTTAAGGTTCCAACTGTTGAATCACAGGCCTCCTCTCTGTGGGACAGATTTAATTAAGCCCCATGAAAAAAAGTCTAAGTAAAAATCAAATCACTGTTACCGGGAGTTGGGCCTAGGACACTTTATTCAAAAGTTCCTCTTGCCACCACTAGACCAGTGATACAATCGCAAATTATACTGAGAGTAATTGTATCAGTTACCAAAAACATTATAAAACATGGCATTATGTATTATTCATAAAAGTCATATTTTCTATTCGTTCGTGGGTCTCATGATAATTCCACCTTGAGCAGTTATGTTAAATCATGACTGTGAAGTTTCGCCAACTAATTAGTCTTGATATTGTAGTTAAAATAATATAAAACATACCTTAACTCCCTTCTCAGCCTCTGCATCACCTCTAGCCCTTAAATCTTCATTATTTCTACCACCATCATCGTATGACGCCCCTCTATCATCACTCTCATAAACATGTCTCCTATGATCATCATCGTGTATATGTTGTCTGTGACCAACATCACGTATTTGTTGTCTATGAGGTTCACTAGAGTTACGATTGTCAGTGTGTTTGACAAACATGTTTGGTGCCGGGCCGGAGTCGAAGAGAGAAGTCGTGTTGGCATTAGGATTTGTTGTGGGCTGTGAAAACAAATGGATAATTTTATTACTTTTATTATTTATAATTCTTATTCTTACTTTCAAGTTGATACAAAACTTTTTAAATATTTTGGACCCGTAGGTGGCCACGTTAATTGCAGCGTCAGTGACGTTCATCAGGTCCTCTAAAGTGTATTTTTTATTAATATTGATAGGTTTGCGCTTGACCACTATCTCAACTGATGGTAAGCGATGATGTGGTCGACGATGAAGCACGGTTAACTAGAAGTAATCTATTCACTCTTGACTTAAAGACTCCCAGGTTGTAGCTTCTAACCATCAGGAAATTCCGACTCCAGCAAAGAATGCCACTCTTTTGCTGTACGCATAATAATAAAAGTATTCCCAAAATGTTTGGTGCGTATGGGTAGGATGTCCACCATGTACCGATGACGCATCTTAGTACTTCTTGTAGTCCGATGATAGAACGGGCTAGGAGGAATAGTTCATGCAACTCCAAAGCACACTCCCCGAAACGTAACCGGTACAAAACCGACAGGCTGGCAACTCGGCGCCGATGCTCAAGGCTCTGGAGCCTAGATGGAGGGTTTTCTTTTTTTATATTTTACAGGTCCGTTTTATCGTATCCGTTTTTATTCGGCGCTGACCTATGTAGTTGTATGAGCGATTTCACACACATGACAGTATACCAGATCCAGTAAAAATACCGAACCGACGAAATATACAGCTGTCCGTTTTACAGGTCCGCTTTATAGAATACGTTTTAATTCGGCAATGGCGTAGGTAGTTGTATGAGCGAGTTCACACACACAACAGGTTTAAAATACTGACTCCGTTTTATCGGATCGAAGCCACGCGGGGCGTGCTATTTATCCCCAATAGCAACGGATCTGATAAAACGGTGCTGTAAATGTGGTGTAAATATTACCCCCAGTAGCGACGGATCCGTTAAAACCATCCTGGAAATACGGATATTCTGTGTGAACGAGCCCTAACCTGGCTAGTAAAATCGCTAAGGATGATACAAGACTTATGATACTGACGATTTTTTACATCCGACGGAAAAAGAGTGGTGTCATAAGTTTGACGGGTGTTGCTGTGTATCTGTGTCTGATTGTGGCATCATAGCTCCTAAACGGATGATTCACTTTTTTGAAAGGTGACTTTGTCGAGTGTGTTTTTAGCTATGTTTGATTGAATTCGGTTCAACCGTTCAAAAGTAATTCGCATTTAACTCTTTGAATCTAAATTTTTTCGCAAGATATCATGTCATAATTACGTGTTTCGATAGATTGTCGATTGAAGCGTGTCTTCTACTAGGTATATTATATATAGTTTAAAAAGCATGAAATATAAATTAAATTAAAAAAACCCGACATGAAAACCTCTAAAAAGCAAAAAATAAGCCTCGTACTCGCGTCGGGGAATCGCTAAGTAAATAAAATAAACTGCTGTAAACGTTGTCGGTTCCCCGACGCGAGTACTAGGCTTATTTCTGCTTTTTAGAGGTTTTTATTTATTGCTTTTTAAACTGTATAAAATACCGAGGTTTAAATGTCTGGGTTTTTTTTTTCTTTTTTTCTCCACTATAATTCTTAGAAAACTCGCTGAATATGTCTGCCTCATCTTTGTCCGCGAGTACTCTCGTACGGATAACTTCTAGCGTAAGGTCCAGTGCAGGTCGGCGAAGATATCTGACTCGCTGTGCGACTGCTCTGGTGTACTGTACCTGTAGCTGTAGCTAGGAGCGAGGGGCTACATGATAACAGCTGCACGGTTAAGCAACACTAGCTGAGGTCGGTCCGTGGATGGGTGACCATTCTTTACGTACCGAGACTCCTCTATGTAATTTGTAGATCTTTGAAAGTCGTTACGGGTAGTCAGAAGCCAACAAACCTGACACCCAGTAACTGGATACAGTGCTATCTAGTATAGAACAACCATCTCACGAAGGTGGATGAATCGTGACAAAATGACTCTTATTCCGACTTCATAAAACCCGCCTTTGTGAGATAGAACAACTCTAACTGGTTTGTGAAGGCCTAGAAATGTTATACCCAGTAACTTTGTACTATGTCACCCAGTAACTGTGTACCGATACACCCAGTAACTGGGAACCGTGTCACCCAGTAACTGGGTTGTGAGTTACTACTTGTAGAAAATACTGCATCGGGTAAGACTGAAAGCTGATCCCGACATAGTAAACCACATCATCGCTTAACATCAGGCGGGATAGTGGTCAAACACAAGCCAACAGATTATAAAAAAAGAAAAAAAATCTTTTCTCCCACTGACCTTCTTAGCAAAATCGCTGAAGATATCCCCCTCATCGCTATCCTGCTGATCGCCACCAAACAGGTCATCTGGCACGCGAGTACTCTCGTATGGTTGACTTCTTGCATAAGGTTGGGTTCGGTGCAGGTCGGCGAATATGTCTGACTCGCTGTCTGATTGTTCGGATAGCGGGGGTGGTTCATCGGGGAAGATTGTGCCTGATAATAAATGAAAAAAATATGAATAAAGATACAATGATTATGAATTATAATACAATAGGGTAGTAGTATGTTCATAACATAATTAACCAAAGAGTTACTAGACTACTCGCCATAAGAAACTACGATTTTGTAACAGGAAACCAACTTAAAGAATCGGCCATGCTAAAAAATACAATTATTTATTATGTAAAACACCGGTTAAGTGCGTGTCGGACTTCACACATCAAAATCAAATATACTTTACTCATTTATTGTTCTTATACTTATTCTTTATTGCACACAAAACATAAAATGAAGATACAATACAATGGACAGCTTATGTACAAAGGCGAGTTTAACCCCTAATTGGGTTCTCTAACAGCAAACCCAGTTGTTATAGGAAATTTGCGTATTACGACAGTGATTCAAGAGCACAATAAAATTCCAATTGAATATTTAAAATTCTTACAAACTAAACAGATACCTACGTGTAAACATAATACATACTATATTACAATAATACATAACTAAAATCTTACATTTATAAATACATAATTATGCGTCATGTCGATAGGAAATGTTCCTTTATACTTCTCTTGAAAACCTCCAACGAAACGCTATCCCGTATAGAATGTGGAAGAGTATTCCAGAGGCGAACAGTAAATGATCCACCGTAACGACATGACGGGAAAACTAAGGAGAGGAGATTATGAGGAACGGCAAATGTTCCGTACCAAATATAGAAGACTAGCTGACCCCCGCGGCCTCGCTCCCGTCAACTGGCTATCTATCTACCTACCACTACCTACCTAACCTACCCTACCTACCCTAGCAAAATCCCCATTAACAAAATGATCCGCCATTTATTGAATTCATTTATTACAAAAAATGTGATAAATGAAGAACCGCTCCACCGATTTTGTGCAAACTTCACATAAACCAGCTACTAAATAGTCCAAACGAAGCCTAAACATTTGGTTTGGATAGGTGAGCCCGTTCTTGAGTTATAAAATTACAACGAAAAGTGGCAATGATTTTTATATATATTGATAAGCCGTCCGAATGGTAGACACACCGAATCCCTTCTGGGCTACGCTTTTGGCAAAATCAAATTGGTAGTTACAGGAAAAAAATATCTGATTTATCAATAAACACTATCACCAAATTTCAAGTTCATGGGTCAATGGGAAGTTAAAAATTTATTCGGCACAAAATTTTACAAGAAAAGCTGACTTTGGTGGCTTTTTTTCCAAAATTTTTTAATACGGAAATTACAGTATTTATCTACACAACGAGCTCTAAACAAGGATAACCCGATACAGGTTAATAAAAAACGCACATAAAGAAAAATACAATTTGTATGGCTTTGGGTCAACAAGTTTGTGTAGACACTGTGAAAATTTGACGATTGTAGCGCCAGCCGTTTGGCTGTAAATCCTTTGTGACACAGACGAAGGACAAACAGACGGACACGTGAGTGACAGCAATAGGACTCCGTTTGGACCCTTCGGGTACAGAACCCTAATTCTAAGGTTCCCGTACCATTAATGCTATCAAAGTTAGAAGAAGCCCTTAAATAAATTAAATAGTCTAAATCAGACAGCCTGCACTTTCGATTTAAATACGTAATCATACATTGATTATAATAATAATTATTATTATTACCGTCCCGCATGACGGGAACCTCGTGAAAGCTGAGAAAGATAAGCAAATCAAGTATTTAGACTTGACTCGACAAGTGAGATGTGGACAGCGATCATTATACCGATTGTCGTGTCAGCCAATGGCTTAATAGCCACGAGCCTCGACCAACACCTTAGGAGGCTCTCTTTAGGCGGATGGGTCAAGGGCCTGATCTAGAAAGCAGTATTGCTGGACACGGCTCGTATTGTTAGGAGATTCCTCTCTCTGGAGCCCTGAACGCCGGTAGCTTGGACCCTGTTCCCGATACCGGTGGGCCTCTATTTTTTAATTTTTTAAATGTTTTTGTTTTTCAATTTATTTTATAAAAATATATAAAATAAGAAAAATAAAGGACGTAATAATTAAAGATATTAATAGTAAAAAAATGTATATAATTTAATTTAAAATATTATTATTAATTATTATTACTTTTGTATGTTTAACAAAAAATAGTTACAATAATATTGAATAAGAAATCACTTAAATTTAAGCTATTTTTATGGTTCCAAATAATAATTATTATGTCCTTTATAATTTGGAATTATTATTTGGAACCATAAAAATAGCTTAAATCTTAAGCAAAGATGATGAAGAATAAAATGACTTACTCGACACGGGATCCTGAGGTCGGTAAATCTTTCGAACTGTTGGTTTAGGCGGTTCCTCTTCTTCAGGCTCTCTTTCGACCATCTGTAGAACCAAACATGATATTATGTAAAATACTGATTTATTAAAATAGTGACTTCCTGGTTGGTCTTCTAGCTAACTCAAGGATATTTTTCAGGTTATTACGCTCAAGGTTAGATTATACTGTTGCGCTTGCGCATCTGTTCTCGGTATTTAATCCCTGATCGAAATAAAAGCACAGTTTTAGAGTTTTAAGTTTAAAAATTGCCAGTTCCTTCCCAGACACAATGGCGAAATGGAACAATACTATCTATTCACCAGCCAACCCCGTATATAGATGTGATGATCATACCTTAGGTGGGTCTCTAGCACCTAATCTCCTGGCGATCTCACTGGCCACATCAGATGGAGTCGGTTTCGGCACAGAACCTTGGTCAGAAGGTAGCTCTGAACTGGTATCTGATACCTGCAACAGAAATAAAATTTAATTCAGTTTCTTAGATGTTTATAAAGTTATGGAACAATAGACTCTAGGTCATACGTGACAAAGTTTAAATTCTATTGCCACATTTATTTTGAACTCTATGTAATTTGGCACACTAAAATCAACTAGGATTACAAAAGCGAAAATATTATAAATTCAAGATGGTCGCTACGAAAATTGCCGAAATTTTCGTCATATTCATGGTTTTTAGGGCGCTGACACTGAAAAGGCGGTTGAATTTAAATTTCAGTACAGAGGCGCAGCCATCTGAATCACTGTCTTCTCTTCTCTTCAAGGATAGAGTGGATTGCTATAGACCAGGGGTCGGCAAACTACGGGTCGTTCTTTGGATGTAAAGCTGCGGCCCTTTATTTCTATACGCAAATATTATAAATTATTAAAAAACGTTACATTGTTTAGTAAAGTTTACATTTTCAACTTGAATAACCATGCAAAGCCGTCGCTCCCATTAAATTTATTTGCTCAATTGTTTTTTATTGAAGTACAAGTTAGTGTTATAAGTAAATGTTTAATTGTTTTAATTTTTTACTAAAGTAATAAGTGATTATCTAATAATACCATATATATATTATCTAATTTATTGTGAAAAAACATTGAGGAGCTCGTGGCTAAATAATAACAGCCGCACGGGTCGATCTTCAAGGTTAAGCAACGCTTGACGAGTCGGTCCGTGGATGGGTGACCATTTTCAACATACCGAGTTTTCTCCGTGCCTCGGAAAGCACGTGAAGCCGTTGGTCCCGGCTGTCATTTGAAGATCTTTGACAGTCGTTACGGGTAGTCAGAAGCTTGAGATCTGATACCAGTCTTGCCAAGGGGTACCGTGTTATCCAGTTACTGGGTTGTGCAGGACAGATAGGCAGTCGCTCCATGTAAAACACTAGTACTCAGCTGAATCCGGTAAGACTGGAAGCCGACCCCAATATAGTTGGGATATGGCTAGGCAGATTGATTTATTGTGAAAAAACGTTACTTATAAATAGGTATTTTTCTTATGAATAAATAGATAAGTTTTTTTTTTTCAAAAATCTTTATTTATGCAAGTACTATTTATTGTTGGTAAGAAAAAAAGTTGTAGCTCTTTAAAAACTTTGAAATTTTGTATATTGTAATTTTTGACTCTTCCGACTCAAAAGGTTGCCGACCCCTGCTATAGACTGATGATACTTACGAGTTAGGGAAGAGAGAGTTCACCAAGGTTCTAAAGGTCAGAGAGGCAGTCGCTTCACGTAAACAGTATTTTACCAGTACCAATTTCCAAGGGGTGCCGTGTTACCCAGTTACTGGGTTGTGGAGGTCAGACAGGCAGCCGCTCCATGTAAACAGTATTTGCATTGAGCGACACAAAGACAGAAAATCTTTCACCAGTTGCCATGGGTTACTCTGCTACCCAGTTACTGAGTTGTGGAGGTCAGGGATGCAGTAGCTGCAGTTAAATACTGGTAATTAGCTCTACCCGGATAGTCTGGAAGTTACCCCGACATAGTTGTGTAAGGACTAGGCGGAAATTACTCACCGTGCTCTGAGTATGTATAGGAACAGGCAGTTTGTCTGTGTGTGTGTCTTCGGGCTCTGATTGAGAGTACTGGTCGCTGTCGTGTTCCACTTTAGAGGCGGAGCTGTCCGAGTCGCTGTCTTCGAGGAGTAGACCTACAAAAAACACAACGGTCTTTAGGCAGTTCCTGTTCCAATGGATTTGGGAGGCCAACGACAACTGATTCACCTTCTACTGCATGATCTCAAATCTAACAAAATAGGGATGATGATGGTATACGAATAAGCTAATTCTATTTAGTCCGCAGGTAAAATTATCATAAAATATTGGCCACGTATTTTTTGCTATAACAAATCACTAAAAAATCATCAAGATAAAGTGCATCAAATTCGGGAGTGGGGGCTTGTGACGTAACTTCTAAGTAAAAAGTATACCAAGGCCTGACGTCATACGAAATTTTAACGCACTGTATCGTCATATGTTTTTGTTAACATCACTAAAGAAAATACGTGTCCAATATTTTTTTGGCAATCTAACTGACAGACTAAATAGATTTTTTTAATAATCGTCCCTACTAAGGCGCAGATACCCCTGAGTAGCTGATTTTAAAATGAGAATCACGCTAGTTGTAATTTTTAAGAAAAAATATATGTTACGTAAGACCATTTTCTTAATAATTTGATCTAAGAAAGTTTGAGTTTTATTCTTATAACATGTTGTAATTCATTTGTAAAGTTATGTCTAAAACGGACACAAACACGACAATCGCGCCTAAACCGCCGGGCGTATTTTAATCAAATCAACACCATCTCAAAGACAATTTAATACTATCTACATTTTGATCTGAGGCTTTTTTTTTAAACTCATAGAATAATAAGAAAAGTACAATAAACTACAAAATTTTGGGTCGCGCGGGTGTGAAACGAGTGCGCGTTTTGTTCCCTCAAGGTGGTTGGCGTTAGTCGTCGCCTTAATCAATCCGCTTCCCGATGTTTGCTTCACCGAAGTCAGCGAGACTGAGAACTGCTTTACCGATTTTGCTAATTCTTTTTTTGTTGTGTTTTTTATTATTCGGAGAAGGATCTTAGATAGACAAAAATAAGAAAAAAAACATATAGTAGGCAGGTAGGGTAGGTTAGAAGAGGTAGATAGGGTAGGGTGGGTAGGTAGGTAGGTAGGGTAGGGTAGAGTGGGTAGGTAGGTAGAGTAGGTAAGGTACGGTAGGGTAGGCAGTTCACGGGAGCGAAACCGCGGACACAAATAATAAATACAAAATATCGTGTATTTTGTTATCGTGTAAGTTGAAGGTATATTTACCAGCATGCCATTTATTCTTCCAGGGTTGTGATCCGATGATGTATGGGAGAGGTCGGTTCGCGTACATGTCTTTGGGTTTTAGTACCATTCTGTAAAGAAATAACACAATTTCAATGAATTTTCCAAACCAGGTAGAATTTGAGACTGTCCATGGAGAGTCTTGCATGATCTTCTACATAGATATCTATGGTTTTGAAAATGCATGAAACTTCATTTATTAATTAAATGACAATTCAAAAGTGCCTGGACATTGTATATTTGGAATAAATGCTTTGAATTTGCAACACATTGCCTGTTGCTATACTAAAATTTTGTTGCTGAAATAACATAGGTTATTTTTTGCGTATTTTTGCCATTACTGATGCATTGCATCCAGAGACAAAGTTAAAACATTTAATGTGTCTATAACTACACCGGCAGCCATACCCTTCAAACCAAAACACAGCAACGCTGCTTGGCGGCAGAGGTAATACAGTCCGGACCGAGGTCCTTCAAAAAGAGCTGTAAACTTTTTGAAATAAGGTCTAAACTCACCTGGCAGGCATTTCATCGTCGGTATCAGATTCGGTATCACTGTCCTGTAGAATTGTTATTATTTCATGAGCGTTCTCTAGTACTGAAATACTGCGTTTTAAAGATGTTAGCTCATCTGGGAGTTCGGGTTTAGGTTGTTCCTGAAAAGAGTAAGGATATTTTTAGTCAAATTATTATTATTTTATTAAACGTTGCCCCACACTAGGAATTTCTTCCTGTATCGTGGATGCGATTACATACAAATAAACTCAAAAACACAACACCCAGAGCCGGAACAACTATCTGTAGGTCATACAAATATTTATTTCCGTTGGTACTGACATACACACGTACAGTACAATTATATATTTAAAGATATACACGTACAGTAGAATTATATATTTAAACGAGCAATTTTTGTATATATATATATACAAAAATTGCTCGTTTAAATGTATTAGATAGATATTATAATATTGAACTCACAAATATGGATGTAACTTTGAAATCGGGTCAGTATTTCATTATCACTTTCAACTTTCTTGACCAAACAATTAAACATTCATTGACAAAAATGATTGACATTTGACTGACACACAAAAACCTATAAGGTTGCCCTACAAGAGTAATATAGAGAATGGAACCACGAATGTTAGTGATATCACTTTTCCTTTCGTTTTCCTTATCCTTACTATCATACTAATATTATAAATGTAAATGTAAGTTTGTTTGTCACGCTTTCACGCAAAAACTACTGAACCGATCATCATGAAACTTTGTACATATATTCTTGGAGGTATTAGAAGTAACATAGGATACTTTTTAATAAAAAAATAATAATTTTTAATGGCTTCACTGCGAGCGAAGCCGCGGGTAAAAGCTAGTCTATAATATATCTAATAAAACGAGCAATTCTTGTATATATATTATCTGAATCTCGGAAACGGCTCCAACGATTTTCATGAAATTTTGTATGCAGGAGGTTTCGGGGCGATAAATCGATCTAGCTAGGTTTGATTATTAGAAAACGTCGTTTTCTCTATTTCACCTGAGCAGAGCTCGGCCACCCAGGTACTTATCATTAACAAGGCTTTCAGTTTAATTTTTATACAAGGTTTTATTTAACTTGACCTATGAGTTAGTAAGTACGTGTGGGTTTAATCTTGCAACCGAATTTCAAAACAGTTATCCCCAAACGATCGAGCTGAAATTTTCTAAGTTTGATTTGGATGATAATGCGTGGTTACATATAAGTGACATTATTTAATATCCCATATGGCGGGCCAATAATCTTTTATGCACCCCATAATATTTTTTTTAACCACATAATCTTCTAGCAGCCAATATTAGACCAACTGATGAGCTTTGTCTTTTATACGACAATTCAAAAGAATCTTTAAATTTTGATCAAAAGTATCTGCAACTGTAACCTTCACCTTGACCTGCCTTGCTTTTTACTAAAATCAACGCCAGATAAAGATAAATTCGCTAACACCTGTCTACCAACGTATTCCAATATTTCAAAACGATACGAAAAGAATGTAAAGGCAGTGTCGCTAACATGTTCAAAACAAACGTATCGCGGTAAGGGGCGTCCGTGACCCTTTCACTGGGCATTCAGTAATGAGTTAATATCTCATAAACGAGTGGACCGATTTACGTGCTTTAAATGGAAAACAAAGAATCCACGCCTATACCTTTCCATTTGAGACCAAAATTATCAAAATAATAAAAAAAAACCGGCCAAATGTTAGTTGGACTCGTGCTCGAAGTTTCCGTACCATTATCGCCAAAAAACGACGATAAAATCACGTTTGTTGTATGGGAGCCCCACTTAATTATAATTATTTTATTCTGTTTTGTTGTAGTATTTGTTGTTATAGCAGCAACAGAAATACATCATCTGTGAATTTTTTTTTCACCTATCTAGCTTTCATGATTCATAAGATCGAGACATGTTCAGTGGAGTCTTAGTAATAGGGTCCCGTTTTTACCCTTTGGGTACGGAACACTAAAAATCATGTTTTCGAGTTACGTAAGGAACAAGTCGGATCAATGACTTTTATTTTTTTGTTAAATGTTGGAGCTTATGTTAGTGTTACGGCCAGATAGATGGAGTATCAGTTCTTACCTTGACTGCTGGGACGTCCGTTGCCAGATCATCATCATACACGCGACTTTCTATAAATTGACTGCTGCTTAACGCCATGAATCTGTAAGGGAAACAATAATTAATTAAATCTATACGCTGAAGAGTTTGTTTGTTTGTTTGAACGCGCTAATCTCAGGAACTGGAATTGAAAAATTATTTTTGTGTTGGATAGTCCATTTATCGAGGAAGGTTATAGGCTATATAACACCACCCTACGACCAATAGGAGTGGAGTATAAATGAAAAATATTGCAAAAACGGGAAAAAATATTCATTTTTGAGTGTTTCGATTGCGTGCGCTGCATAGCGGTTTAAATTACGCAACATTCATGTATGTAGGGTAGGTAGGTAGCCATTTGACGAGAGTGAAGCCGCGTGGGACGGTTAGTCATTTATAATTATGGAAGGATGTGTGTTGTGTCCCTTCGGTAACGGTCTCGAATTCACGACTTATGAGTTATAGGTCGTGTATAACGAGTACAACCCAGGCAATGTATTACAACGCACCCACGATACAGGAAGAAATGCCTAGTGTGGGGCAAAGCATAAAAAAGGCGTTCACTGAACTTTGTACAATTTATTTCATCAAAATTTGTCAATATAAAATTGTAAAATTTGTCATAAAATTTAAATAATAATCAGATCACAATAATTTAAACACAGTAAATTAGATTAAATTAAAAATTCAGAACTAAAATTATAATAAAAATAAATTGTAACACGTGAGAAAAACGATAAACTTTGAGAGCTCGATTTGGCTACAGTGTGCGGATATTAGCCAAAAGTATATCGCACCAAAATGAGTTTGATCAAAACCTGCTTGCCTACCTGGCTTAAGTATTTAGGTCTAGCTTGGCTAATTAGACAAGTAGACTAAAATGCCTTTAATTAAAAAGTTATTACATTCTTGTGTCTAACAAGCCATACAAACTTATATTACGAAAGTAACTCTGTCTGTATATAACATTTTCACGCCCAAACCGCTGAACCAATTTTGATGATTTTGGTTTAGAGATAGATTGGATTTAATTGGATGGATCGGATTCGATTTAGAGAATTGCTAAGGCATTAAATTTACGTTCCTGTAGTAATTTTATGTTCCATGAAGTCTTAATAAATAAATAGATTGCAACTTGGAGACGGACGTATGATACTTTTAACACCGGGAGTACCTACGTTCCTATAAGATAATTTCCAACTTTCACGCGGGCGAAGCCTCTGGCAGAAGCTAGTCTAGTATATTCTAAAGAGAGAGGCTATCACAAATATTCTTCACACTGGTTGATTTTCCACCAAAATTACCTCTAATTTGACTTACTAATGAGACGAGTTTCACTTAACAATTAGCATTATTTTATACTGTTATGTAAACCTATCTTTGAAGATTTTACCATCTACCGCGGTTAGACAAGTTCCCCAATCTATTCCCAACCACTGCAACTAATGAAAGCCACAATTAACAGTGGCGACCACCAGAGAAGCGCCGAGGCAATGAAGCTCTACGCGTCCCGGAGAAACGGTTTAACTGTCTTGGATCCCGCAACGAAATTAATCAGAAAAGAACAGCGGAGGAGTAAGAAACAAGATACTTTCCACTTCCCCGCTTATCAAAAAGGAGACAGAACAGAGCTAGACCAATAAGGCAGAAAGGGACGTTTACAACTGGGGTTATTTTTTTTGTAAATAATCGGACGGCCCTCGCTCAGTGTAGAATACTGGTAATTAAACAAACACAATCACTTACTGGTTATTAACATTCTGTAAACTGATGCTGGCATCATTCAGCGCCGTAGCCATCTGTTCCAGCTGACTGTTGGCTTCCTGGCATTTTGACAAAAGCCTCTGCAAATAAGAGAATATTGTTTAGAAGACTATACTACAAGCAGACGTAAAGGTGGAGTAAGGCGGTGACCGTTTGGCGTCCAAGGACTGGAAGACGAAGATATTCGGGAGACGAGATGGGCAGATGAAATTGTTAGCATCGAGGGTACAATCAGAATGAAGCTGGCACAAGAAGAGAGGTCTATGCTCAGCAGACGAAGCCGAGCTGTGGGTGGATGATGGTAGGTAGATAGACGTGAGAGGAAACGCTGGGAGCGGATGCTCTAAAAGGACATACACAGATCTTATTGGTGACTAGCTGGGCCCACAGCTTTCCTCCCGTCAACAGCCGACCCTACCCTATCAATAACTTTTTTTTCTAGGGTCATTCTTCCGCGGAGAATCTTAACACCGCCATTCAGAATATGACGTCAAGTGCACAACGCCATCTATCGAATATGAGTTTCAACTGTCAGAGTATCTGAATTGCGTGTGTTGTGATATTTTCCTTCTTGAACACTTGAAATTCATATATCTTTCGAGTGACCCATTGCGATGAAACAAAAACTAAGTAATTCTTCAAGTTACGCACATTTTTTATGTATAACAGTTAGTATATTGGTTTTGTACATTTTACGTGATGCGTGCACAACTAAACAGACAAAAATTCCAAAAACGCTGCAAATGGTTTATGTTGGTTGTCTTTTAACACCCTGTTTATTTTTTTGGAAATATTTTCGATGTACGAAAGCGACTTGTCTACAGATTTAATATATGTATTGATGATTGATGTCTTTAGAAAAGCCAGGTGCATGGTAATAAAAAAAAAAGAAGGTGCACAGTACTCATAACTGGCGTGTACGTTTGACCAGCCGCTTATTACGTATGTGATACATAGACGGAAATCCACATCGCGTCTTTCATCTCGCATGTGATTGGTCGATTGTTGGCGGTCAAACCAATTCGTCGGCCGGTATCCTCATAATCCTGCTTTCAAATCTCGGGTCGGAAAGTTTTATTCAGTTTTTCGCGCATGTTTGTATTTTTAGGGTTCCGTACCCAAAGGGTAAAAACGGGACCGTATTACTAAGACTCCGCGGTCCGTCTGTCTGTCTGTCGCCAGGCTGTATCTTATGAACCGTGATAGCTAGACAGTTGAAATTTTCACAGATGATGTATTTCTGTTGCCGCTATAACAACAAATCCTAAAAACAAACTAAAATAGATATTTAAGTGGGGCATTATAACAAATGTGATTTTTTTGCCGTTTTTTGCGATAATGGTACGGAACCCTTCTTGCGCGAGTCCGACTCGTACTTGGCCGGTTTTCACTATTAGTGATTGATCGTCAGAATAAGCAAGTTCATTCTATGTTTTAGAATTACATAACATAATTATAATAATTAAATAATAAATTAAACGATAGTTGTTCTCTTGATCAACCAACCATATTTATGTATCGAGTACATCCCAAGTCCAATATTGCAAACAATGGAACGTTTTTATTTATGTTGTTGCAATAATAAATAACAATAACAAGGCAAACTTGCGGAAACAATAGCAGAGGCAGATGATTAATAATAAAAGTATGATATGAATTTGTTTTCCATGTGTCATGTGAGACTAATAATATTAACAACAACACACTGACCATATTAGAAAGAAAAGTCTGATATTTAATACTAGCGGACGCCTCGTGGTTTCACCCGCGTAGTTCCCGTTCCCATAGGAATACAGGAAAAACTGGGCAAGTGCGAAACGGAATCGCGCACGAAGGGTTCCGTACCATTATCGCAAAAAACGGCAAAAAAAAAAACATGTTTGTTGAATGAGAGCCATACTTAAATATTTATTTTATTCTTTTTTAGTATTTTTTGTTAAAGCGGCAACAGAAATACATCATCTGTGAAAATTTCAACTTTCTAGCTATCAGGGTTCATGAGATACAGCCTGGTGACAGACTAACAGACGGATCGTGGAGTCTTAGTAATAGGATCCCGTTTTTATCCTTTGGGTTCGGAACCCTAATACAAAGTAGCCTATGTCATCTGGGGATAGTGTAGCTTCCCAATGGTGAAATAATTTTTGAAATCAGTCCAGTCACGGTTTTTAAGTTGTATTTATTTATTTATTTATTTATTTAGACTTCATGCACAAAAGGTACAAAGGCGGACTTAATGCCTTAGGCATTCTCTACCAGTCAACCATGGGTGGTGACGAGATAACATGGCAGGTGCATTGCTTAAACAATTTAAAAAAGAAAAAAAAAAGTTGTTATTAACATACTAAGATAGGTAAAATAAACGTACTTATATATTGAATATAATATATACTTATATAAATATATATATTTATGAAGTAACAGAAAAGAAGAAGGTGAGATGACTCTCCTTAATTGAGTTGAAAATAAATCCGCAATTTCCGCTTGAATGCAAGCCGACTTGTAGCCGTCCTGATCTCGGGAGGAAGCGCGTTCCAGAGCAGAATGGACTGAACATTGAAGGAAGAGTGAACAAAATCAGTAGTATGAGAAGGACAAAGCAAGAGGAGATTATTGGAAGAACGCAGATTCCGAGCATGTGAAGAACAAAGATATTGAAATTTTGACATAAGATAGGAAGGAGCGGTGTGAGAATTTAGTAGGGAGAAAAGCGTGGTCAAAGCGCGTAAACTTCTTCTCCGGCGAATCGGCAACCATTTTAGCTCAGACCTGTAGTTCGACACATGGTCATACTTTCTGAGGTTAAATATGAATCTAATACAGTTGTTCAAGAGCCTATCTAGTTTATCCAGTAAGACCGCGTTCAAGTCAAAGTAGCACACGTCCCCATAGTCGAGCACTGGGAAAATTAAAGTCTGCACAAGCATAGTTTTCGTTTTAGCAGGCAAGAACCTCCTCAAACGATACAAGGATCGCAAAGTACCGCTGACTCTCTGACTGACACTGGACACCTGGCTTTGCCAGCTAAGTGTCGAGTCAAGATGCAAACCGAGATCTTTCACACTAGGGCTAATGGGAATGACGGAACCATTGAAAATGATCGGGGGAAGAGAGCCAACCGCCACTCTACCCATCATGCGCGAGCTTCCAATTATGATGGCCTGACATTTTGTGGGGTTTACGGACACCCCAAATCTGTCAGACCAATCTTTGATAGCATTCAAGTCCCGGTTCACATCCTCTATGGCGTCAGATAAATCTTCGATCCGCACCGCTGTATATAGTTGGAGATCATCGGCATAAAGATGATACGAACACTGAAGACAGTGAGTTATAAAATTAATGAAGATGGAGAATAATAATGGAGATAGAATACCGCCCTGTGGAACACCAGCACCCAGAACACGCCAATTCGACGAAGTCTCATCGACACGAACCGACTGCTGACGTCCCCGAAGATAAGAGGAGAACCATTCCAGCGCCTCGGAAGAAACCATAAGATGGGAGAGGATAGATAGGAGTATATCATGACTAACAGCATTAAAGGCATTGGAGAAATCAATTAATACTAGTACAGTGACCTTAGTATTCTCCATTGCCTCTCTAACGTCGCCAGTCACTTTAAGGAGTGCGGAGGCAGTACTGTGGCCAGGTCTGAAACCAGACTGGAATGAGCTTATAAGGTTGTTTCTGTGTATAAACCCCGAAAACTGCTTGTGAACGCAAGCTTCGAGCACTTTGGATAGGAACGGGAGAATGGAAATTGGACGAAAATGACTAGGTAAGGAGGGATTTGAAATTTTAGGAAGTGGACGCACGTAGGCCATACGCCACAGGGTTGGGAATTGACCGGAATCGAGAGAGAAATTGATGATATGGGTAATAGGTGAGAGAAGACAGTCCAGAATCAAGGAGACCATGTAACGACTAATGTCATCATGGCCCACAGCCTTAGATTTTATGGACAGGATCATCTTTTTAATTTCATCCTCGGTGGCTGGAGAAAAGCGAAATGGTTCTATGATAGGACTGGGTAGGCTAGTAATGGAATCAACCGTCTGAGACAAGATTTGGGGATCCAAATGGCAAGTGGTTGTGAAGTAACGGTTGATTTCATCCAGACCAATCGTCTTGGGGAAATCCATATGAGGATTCCTACCGATACCGAGAGCGCCGAGGAATTTCCAGATATCGGCAGGAGAAGAGGCAGAAATGTTTTCGAGAATATGGCGGCGTTTGGCGTTGCGTATCACCTGATTACACCGATTTCTTGCAGCTCTAAAGAGGTTCTTGTTTTCTTCACAGCGAACCTTTTTAAATTTACGAAAGGCCCGATCCCTACGTCTCATCGCCATACGTACCTCCGTCGTCAACCATGGAGCAGGTGGACGCCTAAGCTTCACTCTCTTTACAGGAGCATGTCTGTCGTAGAGGGCAAGGATC
Organism: Orthosia gracilis; assembly: GCA_947562075.1. Taxonomy (NCBI): domain Eukaryota; kingdom Metazoa; phylum Arthropoda; class Insecta; order Lepidoptera; family Noctuidae; genus Orthosia; species Orthosia gracilis. The sequence continues at coordinate 11,660,163 of OX387267.1, forward strand.
GTCCGATTAAAGATACGCAGTTTGTCGTCAACCCCAATTGCCGCTGCAAGATGACCCCAATCAAGTTCCGACGCATCCTGACGCAGCTTCTCAACATCCATACGTGCAAAACAACGTATGTGCAGAACTTTAGGGAGGGATTTAGGTGGTTTTAAGACATATGACAGGAAAATGAGGTCATGGTGGGAAAAGCCAGGTGCAGGACACTGACCATGAGAGGAAACAAGTGAAGGAGTGGACGTAAGGATTAAGTCGAGCCACGTATCATCGCCTGAGGCATTGAGATGAGTGGGCTGCAGAGGTAGAACATGAAGACTAACGGACTTAATGATGTGAAGGAGTTTATAGGAACGAGGGGATGGATGACTAAGGTCAGTGTTGAAATCTCCCATGACGACACAATGTGCATACTCTGACCCTATCGATTCCAGTGCCAATTCAAGGTTGGAAAAGTAGTCAACGGCGGGCGGACAGTAGACTACACCAAGTAGGGTCTTGACACCTTTGACATAGACTTCCAGAAAGAGGTACTCAGCAGAAGCACTATAGGGTGAAGGAGAAGAGGCAATGATTTTGAAAGGGAATTCACTACGGAGATAGATGGCGACACCACCTCCTCCCTTTCCAATTCTGTCGTTACGGATTAGAATAAAACCGGGAAGAGGGTAGATGGTAGAGAGGAGATGAGGTTTGAGCCAACTCTCCGAAATCAGCACGGCGTGGACATTGGCGTCAGAAAAAGTATCGAACAAATCACTGTAGTGACTTGGCACACTCTGTGCATTAATATGACAGACATTAAATAAACTTGCATTTTGTCGATCAAAGCTCCGACGCACAAAGTCACCAAGGGTGATAGTCAAACTTGTATTAGCGGAAGAGATAACGGATTCAACGGCCGAGTGAAAAGAATCATCGTTGGACGACATACAATTAAAATAATATAAATACTTAAAAAAAAAATAAAAAAATACCGACGCCACCATCTGTGCACCACCCACCAGCCGCACTAGTTAATGTACATAAATACCACTACAACTTATATAACAACATAAAAGAGAAACATTACAAATACGAAATAAAATATTAAATACAAACGAAAGAAACGATACTTAAAATTATTACATTAATGCAATAACGAAAATAAGTTGACAAAACACAAAACAAACATGGAACGAAAAGATAATAGACAAAGTTACATTTAGCAAGAACAAGACGCAATTGACAAAACAAAACAAACATTGGACAGCGGAATTTGACGTCACATTAGCAAGAGATTATATATTTTTGTCTGACGGACGGACGACAGTGACATTTATAAATTCAAAACGTATTGACAAAAATAAACAATTCATTTTACTGTGCTTATACCCTCACAAACATTTAACAAAAACATAAAACAAAAAAAAAAAAAAAAAAATTGGGGGTAGATGTGTTATATAGAAATGTAATGTTTACATAAATTATGTCGCCCCAAACACAACTAAGTAAGTGTAAATAGTGTAGAATAAATAATGTAAATAGTGCATATCGTGTAAATCGTGTAAATCGTGTAACTCGTGTAACTCGTGTAACTTGTGTAACTCGTGTAACTCGTGTAAATAGTGTAAATATATTACTAATTTCTACGCACTTCGATACCTGTCCTGCTTCTTGCTGCAGCAGTTGATTCCCCAGTCTTCTTCGGGTACTTCGCCACCAAGGGATTGAGTTCCTCCAAGGAAGAAACTTTGTGCCGTGCTCCGTCAGGAGATCTGACGATGATTATCCCGTCCTGAGTCCAGCATGCCTGCATCCCGAAGTGCAAGCGCGCCGTACCAAAAACAGCTTGTCTTGTCCTGGTCAAGAATTCCTTGACTGTAACCATGGAGCCCCTCAACGCGGACTTCGCCCTCCAGACCGCAGACTTGTGGTCCAAATTGGAGAACCTCACCAATACTGGCCTGCTGCGCGTGGGACCTCTGCACAATGACCCCAGCCTGTGACATGATTTGATGGAGGAGCCAGTAATATTTGGCAGGGCCAGTTTATTATGCAGTATGTCCAGCACCAGAGCCTTGCAGTCCTCCTTGTCGGCCTCAACAAATCCGGTGAAAATCAGGGCTTTACGGCGAGAGCGTGTCTCCAACCCGTCCACCACTCTGGAGCACTCCGTGATCTGCTTCCGCAAAAGTCTCAGCATTCCGAACATCAGCTCTCTGAATGTCCGGAACTCTTCAGCGATCTTGGCGACGGTGTCTTTCGCGGATCCAGCACACTGAATCTGCGCCTCCAGTTCATTCATTTTCTTGGAAAAACACTCTTCCAAGTTCTTCTGCGCAGATTGGATGTCGTCCAGCTGAGACATTATGATGTGAGTAATATCTCTCTCCTCTTAGTAGTTCTTAGTGGTATCCTCTTAGTGTCTTTGAAAGCACTAGTGAACAGCTGGTAGGTGATGAAGTTTTGGTTTATTACATGAAGAATGTGCTATTAGTGGCTTATGAAACCAATATTAGTGTAAAAATTGTGGTACAATACTTAATTATAATTTAAATCAAAATTGCGCAACGAAAACGCGTATTTACTTTATTTACACCTACCGTCGAAAAAAAAAAGTTGTATTATTACAAACAAAAATACAAATATTTCCTCTTTATTATATTAGATATTGTGGTTGTTGTAAATTGTTGTGTGCACCTTGTTGCAATGTACATCTTTAACACTGAACTAATGACAATTAAAAAACAAAAAAATTAAACAATCACGGGGACTGCCGACAGAAGTGAAAACTTTCAACTTTGGAATAGCTGCGTGTCAGATATTCCGTCACATTAGTATGTCGCTGACGATGTCATACAAGCATGTCGCTGACGCGAATCCATAAGTTTTGCCCCTACCAAAAATCGCTCAACGAGGCTTAAGAAGTTTTCACTTCAAAAAATTGAAACAAGTGGTCACTGTCGCCGGGGCAATGCAAATCTGTTGCAAGCGAATTAAAAATGCATACAGGGGGCAATATAAATATATACGGTGGTAGTTCTTCCCCAGATGAGCTCATCACAAAAAGCACTGTTTAAACTGGCTGTATCCCGGTGTCTTTTACCATAAAAAATATCATAGGTCACTTTGGAATAAATTAGCTGTGTGCCAGTGACAACTTTTTATATTGATACATTATTTTGAGAGATTGTCATTTATAAATAAGTAATTCATTAAAAAAAAATTTTTAAAACAAGCTTTTTTGGTATTTTTCTCAGCAAACCCTTTCATTTGAAACCTATATCATGGCAGTGCACAAAAAATTACTAGTGCGCCATCTTGGGCCGTCCACCATATTGCATTTAGAATGACGTCACTTAGCTAACCATGCATTGTAATCCAAACTAAACGTGTATGCAAAATTTCATCTTAATCCATGGAGGATAACTGCTTTAAAATTCAGTTGCAAGATTTGACACGAACACACTTATATACATACATTGCAAGTTAAATAATAGCTTGTAATAAAACATCTCCTTCTACATAAAATTATAAGCAGATATTAACAGGGTCATACCTGATGTGTATTCTGTAATATGCTAAGTAGCTGCTCATCTCCAGCAAGGGTCCAGCTTGGAGCCAGCTTCCTCATTGCATCTGTACCAGTATCATCCATGGTGACGACTTTAGGGTGCTGTAAAAAAGATAATAATAAAAAAATTTCAATCTTTGGTGGTAAAGTGGTATCAATCTTTTCTTTCAATTCGTCTGTTATCTGTAATGGTCGATTTCAATAAAGACCTATCAGTAGTCTAGCCTTCTAGAGGTGGGAATTTGACAAATATGTCAAAATTGTTATTGTTATTTATTAAACTTGCCTATTTTTTTATTTTGCTAAATATAAATTACTTAGCAGTGCAATTTAATTGAATCACTTCTAGCCATCAAGATTGTCGCAATATTTATATTAATGAATCGTAGGATTTTCATCTCTCTATGCTGAGCAGAGTATTGTCAAAACAATCATAATATCAACAAAAAAGGTTTTTTAATATAAAAGAACATGCTTAGCTAACTAATTTCCAATCACACTCACACATTAATATTATAAAGGCGAACGATCGTGAGTGTGTATGTTTGTTACTTCTTCACTCTCAAACGGCTGAATGGACCTGAATGAAATTTGGCACAGAGATAGATTATAGCCAGGAATAGCACATAGGATTAATTTTCGATTATCACGCGGGCGAAGGTGCTAGCAGAAGCTAGTTGGTACTAATTGAGGACTTAAGACTTAATAATCACTAGTACTCGTAGGTATTTTACATGTTAAAAGTGGTATTAAAAATACCGGTTATGAAATTAGTTAAAGTCATCTATGAATTTTTATCATAATTATGTAAAACAATATTCCAAACATCAGATATTTATTTAAATTAAAAATTTAAGAAACTAGTTCCTGCCCATGGCTTATCCTGCAAAAAGAAGTAAGTTTTTGTAATAAGATCAGTACTTTTAGAGATTACCTTTTATAAACATATAAACAAACAAAGAATTTTACTAGTTTTAAATATTTGCTTATTAGATAGTGCACATACAAAAAAAACTGGCCAAGTGCGAGTTAGAGCGCCCTCCCGCACTAAGGATTCCGTAACATTATGGCAAAAAAACAGTAAAATCACGTTTGTTGTATGGGAGCCCCACTTAAAAATCAATTTTAGTCTGTTTTTAGTATTTCTTGTTATAGCGGCAACAAAATTTCATCTGCCTAGCTATCACGGTTCATGTGATACAGCCTGGTGACAGACGAACAGACAGACGGACTGCGGAGTCTTAGTAATAGGATCCCGTTTTTACCCTTTCAGTACAGAACCCTAAAAATTATAGTTGCTTTTATCGTAACTGGTTTGCTGCTGCTACAGTCACTGGAACCATCAATATTTATAATGTGTCTACTGGAGTACAGTGATTTTAGTAATTAACTAGTTTTAAATAGAATGATGTGCATGCCTGTAAGAGACCTATTTGCACAAGACTATATACTTGAAATTTTCTCTGTGATTGCAAATAATAAGTTGTTGGTATGCCTTAATTGAAAATATAAATAATAAATTATTTAATTTGGTATCACCTTAATAAGCTTTTGTCTTTCTACATTTTATGAAGTTATCTATGATGTCAAATTATAGGAAAGACATATTCTAACTGGTTAAACTTCATAACTTAATAAGAAAATAACTCTGGTTTAAATATGACAAGATAATCCCATAAGAAGATAGATAGAAGACAATAGTGTTGCAAAATTTACTTAATTATTAGTAATTACTATTCAGACTTGAGAAATAATCTCATAAACTTGATTAAAATGTATGTATAGGCAAAATAATAAATCAATGAATTTGTATCAAACATTGTAAAGTCACCCCAATTATCATTACAAAACATATTTACAGCCGAAATCACCGTTGAAATACGTAGGCGGATCTCAGTGCGCTCAATTGAGATAAAATTACAAGCGTCCGCGAATCAAATAACACAAATAATCAACATAATTTATTGAATTGATGATCAAACCACTTTATGAGTGTGAATATAAACTTTTCACGGTAAATAACTCACCGTATCGACGTAATATCCTACTCTTACATCACTGTTATACACTTACAAGATTTATCTTATAATTAAAACTTTTTAAATTTAAAATAATTAAGGGTTTGCCTATTTATTTCTTTTACAGAAACTGAGTGACGACTGTGATGAGTGTGATCAACAAAAAATATTATGACAATAGCAATTGACAGTGACAGATTTAATGTTGCCAGATTGAGAAAGGAATACCTACGAATTGTTGTTAATAATTCTACTTTATTTTATTTACTGCTGTTTTTGCAATTGTCCTAGATTTTTACAATAACTATTTTATAGAAAAATAAAAAGTCACCATTCGCACAAATAATACAGTATACAATATATAGTTTTAGTAGAGCGAAGTGGTGAGCACACAAATAGATAGATATTCACTATATAACTTAGGTAAAGTTAATAACTAAAATCTAGATGGATATTAAAATATATAGAATAATATAGAATGCATCTGGGGTTGGCCTAAGTATCCAGGATCCTAATTTTGGGGTTGTTAGGAGTTGTTTTTTACTATAGGGGTTGGTTTCCTTTTTGAAATGACACCCCTCATAACCCTAGCAAAGTCACGTAATTATGCGTTTACACGTTCGTTTTTTAAGGTTTATTTTGTAGTTTTGAATTATTTATTGTTGTTGTATAACAATTATTGTTTTTTTTTGGAAAATAATTCATTATTATTTTATATATAAAAAACTATTTTTTTTATATTTCATGTTAGTACGATCATGAAACGGAACCGGAAGACCTCTTGTAGTAACATTTACATTTTTTATGGTTAAAAATGGTCGAATCTGTTCCAAAACTGAATCGGGGCACCCCATCCGCATGTAGTATTTTGGCTGACCCCTGTTTTTATTTTTTTTAGCGTGGAGGAATGCTCATGCATACTACGCTACCACGGGGAGATAGCGCAGTTATGTGGGACTCTAACTCACTAAAGCTCCACGGTGTCCTCCTGTGCCGCTTATGGCGGTAACACGGGTACGCTTTAGCACTCACCGCGAACCCCCCGCGGCTGTCCGTCACTGGACCTTCCTCTGGGGAGTACCCTCACCGGCGCACCCGAACACACTGTGCGCCGTGACAACCCCAGGGACCAAACCAGCACATGGGTGCCAGAAGACCCCGTGTATGGTACCCGTGGTCCCCCTGTGACGGGTCAAGGTCAATGGCCTCGCCACCTTACATTTTTCAGCCGCAGGGGATAGGGAGAGCGGCCAACGCTATACCGACACTCCTCCCCTGCGGCCCACCGCGTCAGCCATCGACGGTGGCGACCCCGTCCAGGCCGCGGAAGGTGTCATGTCAAATCACCGTGGGTGACCAAGCCACGGTTACTGAGCCCCCCGCCACGACAATGCGGGCACCCACCGGGGGTGTTTGGCTGACCCCTAGATTGTATATAAAAACTGGAGGCGCGAAGGGAGAGCAACCCTTGAACCGCGAATCACGCGCAGCTCCTCCCCCGCACGATTTCGCCAACTATGGCATATTCTCTGACCTCCCATAACCCCCCTTCTCTTCTCCTTAAGAGCCGTAGGGCATAGAAAACACGATAATAAACAAAACCGATTCGTTCCGTCCTCGCCGCCGCCGCCTAGGCCCGTCGCGTGCTCCTTCAATAAATTCCCGCCAGCCCGCGCATAGCTGAGCATTAGTTAACTTTATTAGATATAAAAGGAGTTTCTTATCCGTTCTTCTCAGCGTAGGTAGTTTACGAACGGATGGTAAAGTCACTTGTCTAGATCCAGTCATAGCTGTCCCCTAGCGACGCCCTGAGCCGAGGTTCGACCCCAACTGGGGTAGCCCTCAGCGATGTCACTTAGGCTTAGAACTTTGTGCCTGGCTGGAGGCTCTACATATAGTTTAGTCTCCACAGGGTAGCCCGGTTAAGCAGTAGCCAATCACTTTGATTGTAGACGTCACTTATAAAACTAAAAAAAAAAGGCAGAGCAACCCCCCTGCAAAAAGTAATATAAAACATAATCAAATCAAATTTATTAAGGTTTTCCTCTTTTCTAATTTGCAGTGGTTAAAGTTGTTGTTTAACTGAACAAAGTCAATAAAATAAAATTAATTAAAACGTCTATAACGTGTCGCAATTTATTGCACTTAAAACTTTATTTATTATCGCTGGCAACATTGCAATTTACAGTTAAACTTTTTCTACTTTCACGTTTGTAAACTCGAGTAAGTATTAATGCATACAGCCAATTATCTTTTATTACTTCCTGAATAAAATGATAATTATTAATTTTACTTTTAATGACGATGTCATGTGCTAATATCATTTAAAATTAATGAAAATTAAACTGATCTTGATTTATGGTCACAGTTCTACTATTTTAGATTGTAAACTAACATTTTAATGCGTTTTGTTATAGTCTACTCATTTTACAGTTACTTATGTTTAATTTACACGTCTTCGCTAAGTAAACAAGTCGATCGCTTGCATAGTTTAGGCCAATTAGCACACAATGTCAAAATCATGTCATATTTAAGATTGGCCGACAAAAGAACATCCTAGAAAGAAACACTGCGCTACTACTACAAATAAACATTATATTTGGTTGGATTTACTGCGGCTGCTACTGCTCCTTCATTGCCGATGAGACTCTTGGCCCGTTTTTCGATCGACTCTAGTGCATCAAGCTGGTATTTGGCAGATCCGTCCCAGAGATGAGAACAGTATTGCATGCCAGACTTCGCTGAGTTATTATTCTTGCGAAGGTGAAACGGTACTTCACGCCAGAACAGCTGCTTAAGTTGTATCAACTGCAAGTTCGATCTTGCATGCAATACTGTTCTCATCTCTTGGACGGATCTGCCAAATACCAATCACGATCGAAAAACGGGCCAAGAGGCTTATCCGCAATGAGGCACTGGTCGAGTCAAAGCTCCAGAGCCTTGAACATCGTCGTCGAGTTGCCAGCTTGTCGGTTTTTTATTGGTTGCTTTTCGAGGAGTGTGCGATGGAATTGCATGATCTAATTCCATCTAGCCCGTTTCATCATCGGACTACAAGAAGTACGGCGATGCGCCATCGGTACATGGTGTACATCCTACCCATACGCACTAAACGTTTTAGAAATACTTTCATTATGCGTGGAAGGAGCTAAGGAGTGGAATTCCCTACCGGAGTCTATATTTCGAGATAGTTACAACCTCGGGGTATGTAAGTGAAGAGTGAATAGGTTACTTCTAGGCAAGCATGTCACACCGTCGATCACATCATCGCTTACCATTAGGTGAGATAGTGGTCAAGCACGAGACTATGTATAGTTGTAAAAAAAAAGTTTTGTGGGACTTTACAAACTGTTCCACATACCTCCAAAGCATTAAGTCCGGTGCGCATTTGTACCTTTATATTGTATGAAGTTTTTAAAAAGATCCTGCCACAATCCATCTATGTATTATTTCTTTGGTCCCCTTCCGTCCATCTAAAATTTATGTTCATAACTCAAGATAGTAAGATAGTAATCAATGAGTAAGGAAGTTGTAACTCTCCCACGGCGGCGCGGCGGACGCCGAAAGTTTTGCTCCACAATGCAAAGGTGACCGATTTGCAAACATTTTGGTTTTGGCGCGAGTTTAAAGCGGTGAGCGATTATAGCCGGTACAAATATAAAGAAAGATTGGCTCCTCGCTTGAAATATTGTTACAACAAAAATTGTTTCCCAAAAGTTACAGCAGAAATAATGTGGGTGAATAGTATTCGACGCATTTACAATTTTATGAAACTACGCACATATATCTATTCTCTTATATTCTATTTGTAAAAAAAATAAAGCCGTACCATCCTTTTCTCGAAGCCATTCAGGACATTTACCCCGATAACTTCGTTTTGGATCAAGCTAGAAACCTGAATTTTTAGTGACTTGGTTACAAACAAACAGATTAACCGACTTGGTTTTATATTAGAAAAACACAATAATGTCGACCCCTTATGTAAAAGTAAAACCAAGTCGGTTAATGTGTTTGTTTGTAACTTAATTAATAAGGTATCGACTGATCAAATGCTCAGACTTGGTTTAACATTCGATCTCACCTCAGATAAAGAATATCTGAGGAACTCACTAGGTACTTTTTGCGGTAGTAGAAATGCGCCTCGAAACTTATGTTTTTTACATGTTATTTTTTTGATGGGTTGTATTCTTCGGAAAACAGGCGCAATATTTTGTAATTTTTGCCCGTTACGTTAACAGAGGGCAACGCTTTTCGCTGGTTGGTAAGTGGAAATCACACTGGACCAAAATAGAAAAACATTGAGTATTCAAGTTAGAATCAGACCCGTCATCTTGTCACCAGTCACCAATTCCTAGTGTTTAGCAAAAAAGAAGGAGTGGCACGAGCGTAACAAACTCGGATCCCCAGCAACATATTAGTGCACACTCCATAATAAGACATTTGTTAATAATGTCTTGCGGGTGCCGAGCCAGAGGTAAAACGCCATACGCTTCTCTTATAGGTAATAGTCACAGCGGATCTCTGTGTCTCTGAAGATGGCTCTACCAACCATTGCGCAAGAAATAGTTTGTCATCGACAAACGTAAGCGAGTGAAAGAAACAGTTATACAGTGCTATCTTCACTTTCAACATTGACGTTTGTGTCTCTGAATTGGCTGCAGGGTCTTGCAGCCAATTCATAAAGATACGAGACACAAAGGTCCGTTGTGAGTATTATACCGCTGTCAATCTCGCGAACGCTCCAATCCTTGCCCCACACCAATCCCTGCCAGTGAAAGTAGTTTATTTATCGATACTTGTCGCGAGTACTTGTCGGATTAGCTCTAGATTATGTGGCTTGTGGCGTTGTGGACACGAAGAAATGGTAGTGAGAACTGGCTGTTTTGAGCAACGAAAACAAAAAAATAAGTTGAGGTCTTTGTAGTCTATGGTTGGGATGATGGTGTTTTGAAATATGGAACGCGGCCATTGTTAGTTTGCGTTTGTTTAGATTATTATTTATTACTAGATAACATAATTTGTTAAAAGGAGTAGAAAGAAAATAGGGATGCTTTTGCCCTTCAGTGGGACACTCACTCAAGCTATTAATAAATAAGGAAAATGAACAAACCCTGCGGATAGGCCACTAGAGTGAAGCCGCAAGAAAAAGCTTCTCTGAAATTTTAAACATAACCATTTTACTTGTACGCTTATTCAAGTTTCCATCATAGATATTTTTTATCTACTAACAAAAATAATTTAATACGCTTGGCTGTATAAGCTTCGTTACTTTTGCTCATCCTACAACAATAAAAAAGTTTGACTTAACCCTTTCAATGCGCGCCATCTCAAAACTTTCCAAACAATTTGTTATTAATTATAACAACTACAAGTATTTTTTTATTAAACTTTATGGACAAGCACAAAGACGGCGGTTTTGTAATATTTTACCAAGCATTTTATTATTTTATAAATAAGTTTGAGGTCGGTACAGCCACTTGACAAAGTAGTGCCATAGCATTTATTTAGCCTACAATATTTACATTGCCCACTAAAACAACTCTAAGTTTATGTAATTTTTGCTTTAAGTATATTATTATATTTAATATATTAGGTACACACGTACCTACTTATGGATCCTATACGAATAATTATGAATGACGCATATTATTTACATATTTGCCAGTTTAATATACCTATTATATTTCTCGTTTTGATTTGTTTGTGCATTTATTAATAGAAATTATCTTATAGCACGTATTTTTAGAGGATAAAGTTGTGAATCACGTTCACGTTGTTTTGTCTACTGTATTGTGTAACGTAGTTCAGACATGTAAGGGATTGATCACGTGACATTTCGATAGCACTTGAATATTCTATACATTTTTGACGTTTTTTAATTGCGACCGAGTGTGCTCGATACATGATGCTTATTTTTAGACTACTCCGAGACCACTGAAACAAATCCATACAACACCATACCTCTATCATATACGTCTCTCTACGTCTTTACAAGTCCATGTAGTAATGGGGGCTACCGCATAAGAATTCGCCACTAAAAGCGCTGGTGTAGCGTAAGGTCTCCGTTATGTCAAATTTCATAGTTTTTGGCTTTTACCGCGAATTTATTTACTTTTTTTAATTGTTGTGAATATTTTCTTAATATGGCAGATTAATATAGCTACGGGATTTACCAACCACTGTTGTGGAGCGATTTTGAAAATTCTTTTCTTGTTTGATAGAGTATATTTCGAAATTGGTCCCATTTTAATTTGGTGAAGATCTGATTAATAACTCCGGAGATATACAACAAAACTCTTCAATAAATAACAACAAATCTCTCGGGATTGCAGCAATCGCATGTCTGTTTATTGTTTATACCATTTCATAACATAACATCACGCCAGTACGCTCTGAAGGGGTACGCAGATGTGTACAGTTCACCTTGATCACTCTCATTTCACCGGTTAGGTTCAAGTTTTATGGTATTCGGGTAATCTGTTCTTGCATTGTATGTACCTCACTAAAGGCAAGTTGCTTAACCCTTTCGCGAGCATTGGCAAAATAATTGCCAAAACACTTTTAAAAAAAATGCGCCAAAATGAATAAGTTTATGGCTGTTGTATAACCGTAGACTGCTAACGTCTCTTAGGATATTATTGCAACAATTTGATTTTCCGTCAATTCAATTGACAGAAGGAATATTTGACAGATTTGTGACACGTCGCAAAATGTGAGGTCGTTTTATAGTGCTCCAATGTAAATCCATTACAATCATGAAAATTACCGAGTAAAATGTAAGTAACTACATGTTTTTTTTTACCTAATGGTCTAATGTATTGAATAAATGAATTATTTTGTTATGTTATGCACTTATAATAACTTTTACGATAAGGGAAACGTGACATTGCCTCTGCCCTAAATAACTGGCAAAATTGTTGCCTATGCTCGAAAAATTATTCGTTATGGATAAATAGTTGCCAATGGTCGAATTAGTTTTTTTTTCTTATAGATGCCGCCGCAAAAAAACAAACGTCGAATTCCTCTTACAAGTAGGGAAATTGTTGAATTAGTGAATATCCCTGACGGAAACGAATCCGAAGACGACCTACAAAACTATGAGTCAGAAGAAGAAGGGCCTTCGTCAATTAGCAGTTCAACTCCAGTGGCGTCAACTTCGTCGCCAGTAACACCTTTGTCGAATCCGACATACATAGATGTCGACAGTTTTTTTTTCTAATAATAATATAAATAATAACCCCACTGCCGTATCTCTACGTTGACGACGTGGTGGGGCTTGCGTGCTCCAATGAACCCTAGGTCTGTGTCGGTAGAGGTAACTTTGTCGAGATAGGCCTAGCGTGAGGGGCCAGACTAAAAGAGATACAATCCAAGCCAAGGTCGCGCATGCCGAGGGCTGCATGGCTAGGGGAGTGCTTCAGTCGCTAGTGCGCCAACTCTGGATAATAGGGGACCTCCAGTTTTATTTACCCTTGCCACAGTGAACGCAGGGCTCTGCTGTGTGCTGACCTTTTTAGTCCCTAGCTACTCGTGGGAATATCATGATAACTAGATCTAAAATAAAAAAACAACTTCAGGCAAATATGCCTCTAATGGATGACGAAACTACACAATTCTCTACGTCATCTACTCCATCTCTTTTCCCATCAATTCCATCATCATCACAATCTTTTCGTGCCTCTCCGACGCCATCGTCATCATCAATCAGTATACAGTCAACGGATGTTGTACTGGAGACAAATGTTGTCTACGATACTGTACCCACCGCCAGAACTGCAACAATTCGTAGGAAATGGAGTATTGAAATGAATAAATTCATCCTACGCACTTATCTTCATCTCACTAATATGGACTCAGACAAAAATGCATATCTTCCATCGCTTCACACTAAGTTTTTAGAAAAATACCCGGCTATGCAAGTAAGCCGACAAAGAATAGGTGATCAGCGTAGAGCCATAATACAAAAGAAGCTATTACCACAAGTCACTATAGACCAAATTTATGAAGAAGTTAGGGCTGAACTACAAATGGTTCACACTCAGATACAGCAACACTCCACACAATCGAATACACAGTCCGGCCAGCGCATGAGATGGACGAACGAATACAATGAAACACTAATTAGGATATATTTTACAGTAACACAGTTAGAGACAAATAAAACAGCCTATAGGAAATGTTTACACAAGGCATTCATAAATATATATCCAGAATTATCACATATAAGTGAGCAAAGATTATCTGACCAGGTGAGAGCGATAACAAATAACGGATTTATAGACGCAAACAGATTAGAAGACATAAAAAACCAGGTAGCTGTAGAATTGAGAAGTAGCAACACCAACACACAACATTTTGAAGACCTTAATAACGAGCTCTTTACCACATAATCGCAGAATGACTCCGAACCAACTGGCCCAAATACTTATAACATAATAGATACTGACATCGTTCACCAGACATTCGTAAATACAGATGATGACAATTTCTTGAACCACATAGAGATTGGTCAATTTGAACAAATGGAAACTAATGTAGATGCTATTAACCCTGAAATTGAAGCCATATTTCAACAGGCTCAAGTAAATTTTACTGACACACATCCCACTAATAGACCATACATTCCCAAGCAGAAGACATCTAGAAAGTTTTCTGCTATAGTTACATATATAAATACTGTTATTCTTCCTAAGCACGTAAATGTCGATACTGAATTCATAAAACTGCAAACAATAATTTACTGTGCAGCGTGGACGGCAGCTACATGCAATGGATCTAAAATATTAGACTTTACGCAAAATCAACGCCGCACATATAATCAGAGAAAACCAAAGTGGCAAATCAGATTAGAAAAGAAAATCGGAAATCTAAGAGCAAGCATAGGGAGGCTAACTCAATTCATTAATGGTAGGAGAAGTCCAAAATTAATAGCATTAATCGAACAAATAAAAATAAAATATCAAATTCACGCACAACACGAAAATATAAATACACAATTAGAACACTTTTTGGACACTTTAAAACAAAAATTAAACGCAGCATCTAGTAGACTTAAAAGATATATCACATGCACAAATCGCAAACAGCAAAACACAAAATTTTGTAACAACGAAAAAATATTTTACCGGAATCTTACGTCTAACAACACCACTAGCATACCACTAGAGACACCTTCACCTGAATTATTACGGGAATTTTGGGCGAATATATGGGAAAACCCAGTAAACCATAACAATCACGCAAACTGGATCAATGACGCAACACCAGAAATTCCTGAAATGGAGTTTGAACACATACCAATAAGCACTTTTATAGAAGTATTAACACGCACACACAACTGGAAATCCCCAGGTACGGACAATATTCACAACTATTGGTATAAGAAATTCACTAGTATCCACCCATTCATATATAATCACATTAATGAATTTATTAAATCACCACTGTCGCTTCCAGCATACATAACACAAGGAGTGACGTATATGATACCTAAAGACACGAATAATACCACAGATCCAGCTAAATACAGACCAATTACTTGCTTGCAAACACTTTATAAAATCCTCACAGCCTGTATAAGTGAACTAGTCTACGATCACTTAAATAAGCATAAAATTCTAGCAGAACAACAAAAGGGGTGTCGTAAAAACAGCCAAGGATGTAAGGAACAACTAACTATAGATGCAGTTGCTATGAACAGCGCGGTCAAAAGCAAACAAGATATTCATACCATGTTCATCGATTACCAAAAGGCATTTGATTCAGTCCCGCATAGCTGGTTATTACATGTCCTCAAAATCTATAATATTCACCCCACCATTAGATTATTCTTAGATTCTACCATGCAAAGTTGGCAAACTGTACTTAAAATAAATCAAGCATCCACGAATTTAGCCACTGAACCAATCCAAATTAAACGTGGTATTTTTCAAGGCGATGCTCTCAGTCCTTTATGGTTTTGCATGGCACTCAATCCACTATCACACCTACTAGATAAAACTAACGAAGGGTTCCCAATAATAAAAGATAACCCACAATTCACCTTAACACACCTTTTGTATATGGATGACATAAAGTTGTACGCAGCAGATAAACAATCACTTTTCCATTTAGCAGATACCACACAAGAATTTTCTAATGATATAAATATGCAATTCGGGGTAGATAAATGCAAAATTCTGTCAATTGAGAAAGGAAAAATTCAAAATAACAGCTACATGCTCGGAACAGGCGAAACTATAGAGCCAATGGATGAACACACTTCATACAAATACCTAGGTTTCAAACAATCCAGACAGATAG
Organism: Orthosia gracilis; assembly: GCA_947562075.1. Classification (NCBI taxonomy): domain Eukaryota; kingdom Metazoa; phylum Arthropoda; class Insecta; order Lepidoptera; family Noctuidae; genus Orthosia; species Orthosia gracilis. Next base: position 11,676,036 of record OX387267.1, read on the forward strand.
AACAAAAGATGACAAAACAAGAATTGCTTAAAAAATTTACATATCGCCTTAATCTAATTCTTAAAACTAACCTTAACTCCAGAAACACAATTAAAGCTGTCAACACATTCGCAATACCCATTCTCACGTACTCTTTCGGGATCATACGATGGTCAAAAACCGATATTAAAAAACTGCAGCGAACTATCAATACTCTCTTTACTAAGCATAGGAAACACCACCCGAAATCATGCATACAGCGACTTACGTTACCACGACAAGAAGGAGGGAGGGGTTTGATAGACATACAAAATCTGCACAATAAGCAGATCCTTTCACTAAGATCTTACTTCCATAACAAATCAGAACAATCGCTACTACACAAACACGTAACAGAGATAGATAAAAGACTTACACCACTCAATTTGCAAAATAGAAACACTCAAATCAATGAAAACATTGTGAGCACACAACAAAAAATTTCAGCATGGGCTGGAAAAGCTCTACATGGAAGACATCGAGCCAGCCTGAGCCAGCCACACGTCGATAAAATAAAGTCGAACGAATGGCTCAAACGAGGCGAATTGTTTCCCGAAACTGAAGGCTTCATGCTTGCGATCCAGGATCAAGTAATAGTAACACGTAATTACAGAAAATATATAATGAAAGACTCCAATCAGCCGACTGACACATGCCGACATTGCAACAGCGCCTCTGAGACCATACAGCACATAACAGGGGCCTGTAAATCTCTCGCACAGACAGATTACAAACACCGACATGACCAAGTTGCCGCAATCATACACCAACACCTCGCATACAAATATCATTTCATAGGTGAGATGATACCGTATTATAAATATAAACCAGAAATTATTTTAGAAAATAGGCATCAAAAACTCTATTGGGACCGAACAATAATTACAGACAAAACAATACATTATAATAGACCTGATATAACTGTACACGACAAAATTAATAAAACAGTGTACCTAATCGATATAGCTATACCTAATTCACACAACATCCAAACTACAATATCCGAAAAACTTAGTAAGTACCAAGAACTCGCCATAGAAATAAAAACCCAGTGGAAAGCGCAAACTGTTCAAATCGTCCCTATAGTACTTTCATCTACCGGTGTAGTGCCAAAGGCTCTCACGCAAAGTCTTGACACTCTACACATGCCTTCTCACACACTGTACATGCTCCAAAAAGCCACAATACTCAATACCTGTCGCATAACGCGAAAATTTCTGAGTTCCTCTACATTATCATCCACCTTTTCAATTTAAATGCCCCCCTACACACTTGGCTCTGGCCCGTGTGTATGGTCGTATACTCTCTTAAAAGAGAAGCAAAATAAAGAACTCGTAAATAATAATAATAATGGCAATGAAGATAATTGGTCATCAAGTGACGAAGAAACTTTAGAGACGTACAGACGTAATAGAATCACACAACATCGAAATGTAAACGATGACGCTCAAATGTGCATTAGTGATGACGATCGATTAATAATTAAAACTGTACCGTCCAGAAAATGAGTGTTTTTATTTGAACTTGTACATTATTTTTAAAATAATGAAAATAAGTATATGTAATTGGTCGACAATAGAGCACTGGCAACATAAAATTGGGCAACATCAAACTGGGCATTGGCAATAACTTTGCCACAAGTCAAGTCACAAACGGCCATTGGCAAAGATATTGCCATAGCCCATAAAAATAATGGGGGGGAAGCAAGGGGGGGAAAGTGGTGAAATTTGTTTTAAAAATGTTATTTCACAATGCTTTGACTAATTAAAACCAAAATCGGAGGTATAATTAGTATTGCCCGCGAAAGGGTTAATAGGTACAACTAAAAAATATAAAAATAAAAAACTTTTTTTCAAAAAAGATACTACCGCCTTCCACCTAAAAACACTACAAAGTGAAAAATAACTTTCTTTTTCGAAATCGGTGTTCATAACGAAAAAAATAGGTACCTACCAAAGACACCGACTTCGAAAAAGAAAGTTAGTTTTCACTTTGTAGTGTTTTTAGTTGGAAGTCGGTAGTATTTTTTTCGAATAAAAGTTTTTTTTAATACACAGTAAGCTTTTAACTTTCTGATTTAAAACACAATAACCTAGTATCAGTTTCCATTTATCATGACGTGGCAAATTAACATGGCATCTAAACTTAATTATGAATCCATCAAAAATTCTAAAGCTTTGATGTTGAATGAAAGTGAAATTATTATTTTTTATAAATTAGCTGTGCCCTGCGGTTTCATCCGCAGGGCACAGCTAGTTCAAAAATATGTAGGTAATCAATTCGATACGTATGTATGTAATATTGTTGGAATTGCACAATATTCACATATTATACTCTGTAAGGGCTTCTAAGTGCCAAATTTCATAAGAGAATGTATGTATGTTTTTTGTTTTATTATGTTCATTTCGTTAATACGTGAAAACGTAACAAACAGACAGACAGAATTAATTTCCATTTATAAGATCACTATGGATAGATTAGCTATGGTAAATGAAGAATTAAACGATGGTGTGTGCACCTGTCTAACTAATTATTTTTAAGTTTATGTATTGAATCATGAGATTTTTAGCCCATCACTATGATAGAAGAAAATAAAAAGTGTTTGATTGGATTTTTGCAGAGAAAATATGAGAGAATTTTTGCGAATTACAAGCACATATCTACCAACCTAGATAGGTTACTTTCTTTTTATATCGTTATATACTTAAGTTCGATAAAAGTTTTGAAATAAAAACATATTTAAAAGCATTTTGTAAATCTTGATAGATAAAATATACTTGGGTTTGGATATTGCCCAACACCCTTTTTATGACCCACGGCCACCACCCATAACACCCTGGAATGACAATCATTATTTAACGATGACTTCGTTTGGTACAATTTCATCGCCCTATGCATTTTTTATTATTATTTGGATATTATACTTCACTTTCTATCGCAATATTGCGCAATGCACTTTACTTTTTAGGGTTCCGTAGGTACCCGAAGAGTCCAAACCGAGCTCTATTGGTGTCACTCACGTGTCCGTCTATCTGTCCGTCATCTCGTCTGCCACAATAACTTGTTCCGAAGAATTTTTAAACTTCTCATTGACCTATGAACTTGAAATTTTGTGATAATATTTATTATTACGTAAATTTTAATAACCAATACCAATATATACAGAACTCGAAATGTGCGAAGTCGTCGGACTTTAAAGGCAACTCTTTATGCATTTTCTTCATATTATTATGTTTGAAATTCGTCTGCTCGAGATCGTAAATCTCGAACCTCAAGAACCTCGAGTTAAAAATAAAGAGTTGCCTTGAAAATCTCCAGAAGAATCTCCGATTGATTGCGTGTTAGGTTAAGCTTTAAGGCATTAAGTCCGCCTCTGTACATTGTATATTTAAAGTATTAAATAAATAAATAAACTTTTTAATCAGTTTTATTTCTGTTTTGCCTGGGGCCAGGGCAATAGTGTGGTTGAAATACTATGCGTAAAGGACGCCCGTGGGTGGATACCCAGACGCTTAAACACATACAGTAAACAAGTTTTCAGAGGTAAGTGGGTGGACTATGTATATTTATATTACGTCTGGTCCTGACAAAAGCTTTACTAATTAATGCTATTGTTAAACGTGAGGATTGTTTGCTACTGAACTGTGAGATTTCAGGGAAATAATATGTTGAAGCGGAGGATAAGCGTGTGTGTCGAAAAGGGTGTTTAAAGAAAGATTAAATGAATATTCCAATGTTGGCAATCGCGTACCGGAAGACGCTGCGTTGGAAGGCCTCCCTCACAAATTGGGCCAACGACCTGGTAAAAGCCACAGGAGTTGGCTGGATGACAGACGCACAGGAACGGTCGATGCGGCGACGCTTGGAGTCTATGTCCAGTAGAAAACGTCTTTCGGTTGAAATCATGATGATGAAAAATATAGTTAGCTGATGAGGACTTGCAGCGCCCTTTCGTCACCAAATTTTTCAATTTGTCAAGCAACTGTGAATATGACAATTATGGCAATAATAAAAGGACCCGCTTGTAACGGCGATGATATCAATTTCGTGATCCTAGCTGAGTCTTCTAATGAGAACCTCCGATCTTCATGTATTAAGTGACGAACTGAAGGTGAATACCTGTCTCTCGTTAGTTAATTGCTGTTTTATATGGAAAGCACTGAATCAATTGTAACTCAAGTAGGCAGCTGCAAACATAATTTGAAGATGTGGGGGATTATTGATTCATCAAAAACCCAGTGCAAGTGCGGTGCTCCTGTTCAGATTGCCCCAAATGTCCATTTATCTTCACCCTAGATGACCTGACCAACGCCTCCAACGCTGCAAAAAACATGGACCACTACAACCTACTGAACCCAAGCAGCATGATTCAATGAAGAACACGAAAAGAAGAAGCTGAAGATGGAAATTTAATCAGCGTAAGTACCTATTTCAAAAGCATTTTATGGCCACGTTTCCACCTGTTACCAGGTTGCATGCCATCTGCATTACATTGCGAGCTGCCGAAGTATAGTGTGATCAATCGTTTGATCGTACCCCGCAATGTACGAGTTATTAATTTTGTATGCGATTTGCTTATAGGTGGAGTGGCTAGGTGGACTGATGACCTGGTGATGGTTGCGGGAATCCGCTGGATGCGAGAAGCATTTTCAGCAGTGGACGTCTTTCAGCAGGGGGGTGACTATACGCTCTTAGAGTAAGGTTATTTTGAGTGTGTGTGTAAGGGACAACAGTATACAATAAACAGCGCCAAGCGAGTGCGGTGTGGAAGCGAGACAAAACATGGAGTGTGCCTGTGTTTTTGCGGGTATTAGTTTTATGTTTTTGATAAGAATTTAAGATACTCCCGCTTTTGGTTTTGGTCACATCATAATTTTGGGTGGTTTATTTTTATCATACTGTATTTATATCTTACTGTATTTATTTTATGTTCTTTGTATCTATTTTTACATACACAACAAATTTGGTTTCCGTACGTCACTTCCTAGGCGACCACTGAAAATCAGCTCCGTGCTGTGCATCCCCCACGGCACAGCATTATGCTGAGTGGAAGCCTTTTTGCCACAATCACGACGTGCATCTGCCTGGCATCTTTTTCACCCTATTTCTTTTCTGTTTTATTCAAAATGTAGGTAGTAAATGGTGTTATTATTTTATTTATTTCTCATCTTTACTAACTTACTTTAAGTACTGCTAATACTACTGTTAAGGGTTTAGCATAAGCATATATTTATATTGTATGTCGTTTTGTGACAATTAAATACTTTTTCTTTCTTTCTTTTAAGTCATATACATCTGTCTCTTAAACACACCCCCCTGTAATGATTATGAAAAGTGGAAACGCGGCCATACAGGAGGTCATTTCTCAGCCATGTAAACCGGACTTCTAATTGGGGCCATGGGCTGGTATGGTATGCAAATACACCATAAAACGCTATAGAAAAGTGACAGTATGGGAATCAAACCATACCATTCATTGTCTGAGTAATTATCTAAGCAGATATGAAAGTGGTCAGTTCAAGTCAGTAGTACTTTCATTACAAATTTACAACTCATCTTGGTATCTATGTACAATTCACAACGAACCATTGCGCAAGAAAAAGTTTGTCATCGATTATAATTTATCCAGTAAGCGAGATAGGACGATGCGAGAAACGTAAACGAGTGAAAGAGGCAGTTATACACCTTCAACATTAACACGAAAATGGCTACTGCGCAGAGTCCTGCTACCACCTTCAGAGGCACAAAGATCCGCTGTGACTACTATAAGTTTGTTTTTATCATCTTAGCAAGTCAGAGGCCTGTGGGGTTCCCAGAGGCGGCTATTTAACTCTGACATCAGAGGTGGTCACATCGTCACACGAAAAGAAGAAGAAGCGACACATCCTTTACATTTCTTTTCGTATCGTTTTGAAATATTGGAATACATTGGTAGACAGGTGTTAACGACTTTTATTTTTTTTTGTTATCTGGCGGTGACTTTAGTCATAGGCCAGAAAATCTGGCACCAGTTTTGTCAAGGGCTATGGTTTAACACAGTTGGGTTAACAAGGTCAGCTGAACAGTCGCTTCATGTAAGGACTAAACTGCATCCGGTTAGGCTGGCAGCCGTCCCCAACATAGTTAGAAAACAGCTAAACAATATGAAAGTGGTCAGTTCAAGTCTGTTCAGATACAACCGTATTTAGTATCTGTACCTATACAATGCTGTGGGAATCTTGTAACATTGTGGTGCTTATACAAAGAATTGTAGTGCAATGACAACAATGTTATGAATAGTAAACTACAAGCAAGTCGTGTTGAAAACAGGTCACTGGTCACAATATCTTAATGGGGGCTATCGTGTATGAATTCGCCGCTAGAGGCGCTGGTGTAGCGTAAGGTCTCCGATATTTCAAACTCCACTGTTTGTGTTGTTAGGGGGTGGGTTTTTTCCTAATTATATGATTGTTGTGAATGTTTGCGATACCTCAGATTAGTTGTGGCGAGTTCCAGGTCAATAAATCTCAGTGCTTTAAGGTATTAAATATGATTAAGGTCTAAAGGATACTACACTGAAGCGATACTCTGATATGAAAACAAAATGGTGACCGAGGGGCACAGGTCGCGGCCTGTCCACGGTCCTGTCACATCCCTGACGTGTATGAACAGAAAGTCCCTGACGAGACTCGGATGCACGGTCTTAGCACGGCCACGGCCCTTTCACGTCCCGGGCACGGCCTGATATCTGTGGATAGACCTTTAAATGTAAACTTGGTTTTCACGCCCAAAGTAGGTACGTAACAAACTTTGTCAGCTATACTTCTGGACCTTATTCAACGTTCCAAGTTTAAACTGACGTATGGACGTGAGTTAGTCTATCCACAATACGTGGCACACTCCAAAAGTAGATCTTGACAGTAGGTACAAAGAAATCCAGTGCTTCATATTTATATGCTTGTAAAATCAAGCAAAATCAGCAAAATGGACGATGGGGCCGAAAAGTTCTTGATTGGCGACCGCGAACCGGAAAACGTTGCGTTGGAAGGCCTCCCACTAGGTGCACCGATGAAGGGGGAATCCGCTGGATGCGACACTTAGGGGAGCCTGTGTACAGCAGTGGACGTCTTTCGACTGAAATGATGATAAAAATCAGACTGCTCAACTGCAATAAAAACGAAATAATTATTGTACCGATATCCTAATCAATTTTACACACTCAGTACGACATTTGTGACACCATAACAAAGTCTGTGCTTCATTATGTTTGAAAAAAAAAGCCTGCAGTCATTGGTGTCAAAATGAAAGGGATTGTTTTTACGATTAGGGTGTTGGACAGCAACATGAGGTTCTACGGATAATCCTGAGATAATCCTGACAGATACTGACTTACACCTTTTTAATTTTTTGCTACATCGAACGATTGTAAAATCGTTAATCAAAGGAGAAGAATGAAGATAGATAGATAAATAGACAGATTAATAAACTCTATTCTTTTACAATATTCTTAATATTATGGGTATACCTACAAAGTCTTTGGATCAATTCAATCTGCCTAGCCTTTTCCCAACTATATTGGGGTCGGCTTCCAATCTTTCCGGATTCAGCTGAGCACTAGTGTTTTACGTGGAGCGACTGCCTATCTGACCTCCACAACCCAGTAACTGGGTAACACGGTACCCCTTGGCAAGACTGATGTCAGATCTCAAGCTTCTGACCACCCGTAACGACTGTCAAAGTTCTTCAAATGACAGCCGGGACCAACGGCTTACCGTGCTTGCCGAGGCACGGAGTAAACTCGGTATGTTGGAAATGTTCACCCATCCACAGACCGACCTCGTCAAGCGTTGCTTAACCTTGAAGATCGACCCGTGCTGTGTTATTATTTAGCCACGAGCTCCTCCTACAAAGTCTTTGGATGGTCTCTTAAATTAAAATAATACATTGTTTATCACATAACGTAAACCCTGTATCTATTTCCAAAAGGGTTAAACAAAGGCACAGAAGAGGTATACAGAAGCACTAATAAGCATTGAAAAATTTTTAATACCACATAAAAAGAAACTAAAAAACAATGTAACTTAAATAGTGCAAGTAACAAAATAATCAAGGAAATACTGTTAAAAAAGTCATCATCACGGTAACGAGAACCTACTTACTCGAAAAAAAAAAAACATTGGCCATTAGTTTTTGCGGTTAATTTCCGTAATCGTCAACTTTTTTGACAAGTAAGCGCGTTGTTTTTGTACCGTAGAAAGTTTTGAATGATTGGGTAATTTTGTAATTACAATCTTGCGGTCGGGCTCGGGAAGATTCGGTGATGTTCGTGGAGCCGAAGTTCCACTCAAAATCAAACTACCAGACTCAAATTTACAGAAATGAATAGTTTTAAGAGCCTCGAGGTGAATATCAAGGAAACGATTATGTATTTCACATTTGTTTGTTTAATCGTTTATCCTCGCACTGGAGCGCCTTCCAGCAATTACACCAATGAAGCACAAACTTATAATAAACTGAACTATAAGTCCAGATTCCCTCACGATATTTTCCTTCATCGTCATTCGATATTCATAGTATACCTATTGGCTACAAAGGGAGTATTTACTGAGAGGACGACTAGGTGAGTATCTATGGAAGAAGTCATGTTGCGCCGACTCACCGACCTATTTTTTTTCCAACCATCGGGTTACCTTCTACGGTTTGAGACCTGTTACGAAGGTGCGACAGAGAAAAGCTACGATATTTTTTACCCGAAACAAAAATGCCTTGTAATGGTATAAAAGCCTAGATCACACATGTCATGTGAACTAGATTACTAGGTAAACTAACTCAGTAACGCACATGGACATGTGAAAATAGAAAAACTGTTGTTCGAATAAAGAACACTCGCATTTTTGGGTTATCTGTCAATCTAACTTTTTTTGATACACAAAATGGCTGATTTAGATAGCAGCATTTTTGACGTTTATTAAAAGTTATATGGGCATCACGTTAGTTAGACAGAATAGGATAAAAGCAATACTTACAGTGTATTTAGCTAACAGGGAAAAAGGAAGGGTGTGCTAATTTCCAGTGGAACCTATCTACTGGAAGTTAGCAGACCCTTCCTTTTTCTCTCACTCACTGTGATAGTTAGTACTGTTTTTTTTTCCTTTATTTTTCAAATACATTAAATTACATTTATTGTACAGCATATCATTTGTCTAAAACCTTAAAAGGTTTATGTGACAAAGTGGTAAATACCTACTCATAGTACCATAATTTATTAAGGATTTATAACCGTCCTGAAATGATCAAATGACCCATAATGGAATAAACCCGTTGGAAATATTGTAGCCTTGGGAGATGACTATACAGTACGTACCTATCTGTCTATGCATTGCATGGCTAAAAGAAGAATAATAATTTACATCCACCCACATCTACAGATAATTATGTTAACGCCATTCTCCATTGGGGGTAGACAATAATAAAAAATGTCACCTGCTACAACGATCCAAAAATTAACATACGACTGCATACGACAGATAGTTTGACTATTCAACCGTAAAAAAGCGATACAAATATTCAAATTTCGAATAAAATTTAAAGTTGACCAATAAAGTTTGTTCATTTTCTAACACATTCTAAGTTCAAAATGGTACTAAAGAATGCGGATAGAACAAAGTTACCTGATCTTAAATGATCTCAAGGAAGAGTTATATTCTACTACTAATAAAAAAATTATAAAAAAGTACTTTTGTTTTCGTTTGTAAGAGACTGACCGTTGGAGTCGTGGAACCGAAGTGCCGAACTCCGCCGGGATCATACGAAGTTGCCCGACCGCGACTTGAAAGTTGTATTTTTGGGTTGCCAGGTAGAATGTATTGGTAGAATTCTGCTATATGAGTCATAATGTAATAATATGTAATTGGCTTTCTGTTGATTATGTTTGCCATTATTTGTTTGTATTTATTAGCTGTAAGTCCTCTGTACTAAAATAAATAAATTGCGAAATTGCTAAACTATTTATTCCTACCTTTTATGATTAAATCTTATCAAATCTTGAAGGACGTCTATGTCCAGCAGTGGTCGTGTTATGGTTGAAAAGGTGTGGATTATGATTCAATCTTAGTTTTTAGGGTTTAACGGAGCCCTATTGCTGTCATTCACTCACGGTCACTGACGTTTCCGTCAGTCTGTCGTCTGTCAAACGAAGTTTTTTTTTTATCACCTAAAACTTGTTATGCCTTTGTGCCAAATAGTAGTAATGAATTAGTAAATAAAATAAAAAGAAATCTATCAATTGGACAAAAAAGCAATTGCCCTAATAGTTATTGTTAACAATATTTCTAGAAGTTTGCAACTTCATTGAAAGGCTACGTCTGGTTTAAAGCAACACAGTTAAAATACAGACAGTATAATGTAAAGCACCTTAAAAAAAATACACCAATTTGTCATCGTTCTTTTTCTTAAAGCATTTTATATTTATCTAAGCAGGGGTCACCAATTACTTTCATTTGGAACGCGTTTTTATAAAATAAAATGTCCGTCGCAGTCCGAAAAGTTTAAAGCTCACCCATCAAGGATGCCTGAATATTTATTTTAAAGATTTTTTTTATTATTAATGTGCATAATGTCATTTTATGCCTTTAATTATCCGTCAGAAGTTTGGAGTAAAGTTGGTAATTTATCTTGGACATGTTCATATGTCCAAGACATACACAGATTTTTTTACCGTGATGACTGACAATCTCGCACACCGCGAGAAAATTTCGAATAAAATTAAAAAGAAACTATAAGTAAAAATAAATTAATTGTTGAAAAAGTCACTAACTTTGTTTTTAATAAAACGAGAGCAAAAGTAAAAGTCGGATCCGTTAACACTTCGGAACTGGTGCAATAAATATCTGAAAAGCAAAAAGTCAAGGATAAACATGAACAAAACATTACACTAATAATTTACACTAATTTCAACAGATAATGCGTAAATTATTCAAAAACGTACAATTACGCAAACGTATGTTTTCGAAACCCGCGCATTGGCAACCCAGCTTATCTTTTTTTTTCTAAAGCCAGTTCCACTGTGTTGTTCGCCGGGAGGCCACGCGTCGCTCCCCGTTCGTGATACGTGATACTTTTACGTGGTTCTTATAAACCGGTTCGAAAGTGCCTGAGGTGTGGCGTGGGCGAATAGTGCCGCGTTCAACCATAAAATACTCTTGTTACAGTTCCAAAACTTAACTTTTTGTGTTTGAAAAATAACTTTTACAGTGTTTTGTGAGTAATCGGATCCCTGCACTATCAATCGAGGTAATCAAAATATAGATAATAAACTCTTTTGTTATCATTTCGTTTCTTAGTAACGAACCTCTTTTTACCGAAATCGTACATTTGTGTCAAAAAGCCGGTCGCCGTTGCTTGTTACTATTTTTTTTTAGGAAAAAAAAGATTGTGCAATTTTTGAACACTGCAACGGATTTTGTGAATTTTTCGTCTGGATTTGATTGATTTCATCAAACATTGTTGCCAAGTCATTAGATTGGAATGTCTTTGTGCCGTTTATGGCTTTAAAAGTATTTTTAAACGGCTACATAATTTATTTTCATTTCGCTATGTTGTTTTGAACTTAGCGCGGTAGCAGGTACTTTTAAAACTTTTAATTTTTCCTACTTTCAACGTACGTAACAAACTTAAATGGTAAGTAGGAAGATACTAGTTAACATTCAACATTTCGAACCGTCCACATCCTTGTCTAATTTCAGACGAATAAAATACTTTTTGGGTGTGTCATCGAAGCCGACCATATTCTCGTTTTGCGCAACATTCAACAAATTATCTGTAGGTTCTCATTGAAACGTTTGCAGGGTAACAAAATCGGTGAAAGTCAAATAAACTTTGCTTGTTTTAGTCTCAATACTGCTCAGAAATCTGAACTTTCTCTATCGAGTACTTAGGATAACTTGCAGAGTTTGTACGTTATCTCAATTTGACGTACTTTTGTCTTTAACGTCTTTATAAGTACTTATGTACGTAGAATGTTCACTTCAAGGTACTTTTATGAAGGTACGTGCTTTGCGGGTATGCACATTCGTTATCTAACGATTTTGTACTTACATAGTACTCGTTGGGTCGTTGGGCCGGGTCGGGCTTGTGATTGGGTTTTGCCATTTAGAATTTCTCAGTAGCAGCCTGGTGTGAATTTGTGAACTGGCGAAATATGGTTTAACTCTAGTTACATTAGGCACCTGTTACGCACAGTTTGTTACCACCTATATTTGATTCTTATTTACTAAAACATATAGGTACTTACGTGTTTTTTTACGAAGCTGCATCATTGGATTTTTGAAAGACAATATTCCTAGCCAGAGAATCGAACGCGTTTATAAAAAAAAAAAAAACATGCTGTATTATTATACCATTCGATAGTGTCGCTATTAAGGATACAATTCTGGGAAGTAATTGTCAACGGCAAACTTAAGGAAAGACCTCATCTATACATCTATATCTTTACATCTATACATATAAATAAAATTGGAGTGTCTGTTTGTAACATTGAAATAACCGTTTCTTACTACATGTATATGAATATATATACGGAACATACACCAAATGTCATTTTTAACAATTTTTGTCTGTCTGTTTGTTCCGGCTAATCTCTGAAATGGCTGGACCGATTTTCACGGGACCTTTATTGGCAGGTAGCTGATGTAATAAGGAGTAACTTAGACTACGTTTATTTTAGAAAAAATCTTTTATTTTAGAAATTTGTTAGACGGAACGAAGTTCGCCGGGTCAGCTAGTTTTTAATAAAATGGTTCGGCGTTTCGATTCCTGGCTAGGAAATTAGTTTTTTTTTTTTAAGTGATGTAGTTTTAATCATCATCAAAATCGGTCTCGTGACTTCTTTGAGTGTTTCCTCTATTCCTCATAGTTTACTATTTGGCTATTATTTGGCCATCCACGCCCACTTGAAAAATTCAACTTGTATACAAGTTATTAGGTACCTAACTAATAAATCTATCGTATACCTAGGCACGTAATTCCGTCTAATGTTTGCTTGAAGTAGGTAAAGTTAACGAAGCAAAAAACCGCGCAGGTACCTGCAGGTAAGTTAGATATTGCAACAGAATTATGTAGTGGTAGACAACGTAATAAATATGTAATGATAGTTACATATCTACGTATATATTGCAGCAAGGTGTGGTTATTCACGCCTTTTAGTTAATCTAAGGGTCTATGACAGCGTGCCTAGTTTTTTTTTTGGCAAGTCGGGACTTTGAAACTTTTTGAGTGAAAAAGCGTGACTCTTTCGTCGAAAGCGACACATAGAAAAAAAATCTTATATAATCAGAAGTTTGTAAATATTTACTTTGTATGTGAGTTTTTAGTACGTAGCAAAAATAGCTATTGAAAATATATTTTCTTTTTAATAAAAATAAGATATTTTAAAACAGATTTTCCAACCACTAAACCATTTGCATTTGCAACCTTTCGCGAAATAGAAATTTATTAACATATTATAAAACATTTAGTCGAGTTATCCCCGAAAAGCGGGATTGAGCCTGTCCCGTGCGGGAAATCCCGCCCGACGCATAAAAATCGGGACGTCTGACAATGTCTATGATGAGTCTATGGTAATAATATAGTTTCAGTAGTAGGTATCCAGTACTATTATTTATTATCTGGTATCGGTATAAAAATTGGCTAATATAAAAGTTACAATGCTATCTACATAAAAAAATGTTAATATAAAAGTTACAATACTATCGACATAAAATTGTTAAGTAATGATGTAGCAAACAAGTAAAATATAGCCATACAAATTGCTAGCCCACACAAAGTAAATCTGTCTAGTAATTTAACCAACTATGTTGGGTTCGCAGCTGGATACCATGTATGTATATCTGGGGTCTCCCTTGTTTTACCGAAAAGAAATTGCCAAATTATCACTTCCCAAACAAATTTTCGCATAACTTCATTTGCCAAATTATTACTTACCAAACAATCTCTTTACAAATAATTGTTACGAAAACCTATGTTTGGCAAGTGAACGTTTGAACAATAACTTGTTCACCAACTAGTACTTTTACCATTTTTTATCTAGTCAAATATTTCAGTTGGTATAACATATTTTACGCAAAATTTTTTTTCTATATAATCTAGTCGTTTCTGGCACTCGCCGGCCGCTGCCGCGGCACCGCTCGCTACGCTCGCTCGGCTCGTGCGTAGGTGGTCACAGTTTTAACCTAACCTAACCTAACCATTTTTTTTAAATTAATAACCTACTGTAACTAGTTCCATAAATAACCTAACTTTTGCTATTGTGTACTCGCGTTAATAAATGATTACCTATATTAAAATAAAATTGCATTTTTAATTATACAATTCCCAAAAAAATCTTATTTTTGCCTTTATATTTTTTGTCATAACAATTCATTTGACTAAACGTTTATTGTCTAAATATTGTTTGCTGTAATAAATCATTTGATTAAAGACCAAAAACCTTAATGACATTATCCTTGGTAACAATCTGCCAAGTAAACATTTGACCAAATGAAAATGTGCGTACTAAAATTATTCCAAATATTACATTGGTATAAAAAAAGGTTGCTAAAATTTGTTTGGGTAATGAAAATTTGGCAAAATCTTTTCGGCAAAACGGCAGGATCCCGTATATCTGACATCAGCGACCCAGTAATTGGGTACCTACACGATATCGATACCCCTTGGCAGTTAGGTGACACATTTTCTAGTATCTGACTACCCGCAACTTAACGGTATAAGATCTACAAATAACATGAGGAACCAACGACTAAACGTGCTTTTCAAGGCACGGAGGAGTCTCTGAATGTAATTGGATTGTCAATTGGTCACCCATCCCGGCATCCACGAACCGACCAGTGTTGTTATTATTGTTAAATCAGGATCTGACTCCACCGGTAAATAAATTGGTATAGCCAATGATGTTATATATATATTGAGGTACATACGTTGTGCCGACGTCTGCGCGGCAATACAAACACAAGCTTACCAGCTTGAGTGAAAACAGTCCGTCCTGCGTCTAGCAGCGACACGATCGTACGTTTGAACGATATGTTTATCTCTTTCTGAAAATCGGGTCCTATTTATATATCTGTGATCTTTTAACCTAGTCAGTGATAGAAATAAAGTTCCAAGTTCCATAGGTCCTTATGTAGGTAGCTAAATTAAAATATCGCCTTGTTTTTATTTGGTTTAGAGCCGTCCCAATTTGCTCTGCCTAGACTTTTACCAATGGCGACGTCTCGGTATATAACGGATGGTAAACCCTTCCACGGACCGACCTCGGCAAGCTTAGCTTAACTTGAAATATCCACCCGTGCGGCTGTTGTTTGGCGAAATTGCTTGCCCACACAATATTTATTATTAGGTACTCAGAAACAACGAAAAAGGTAAAAACCTTTTTCTGCCAATATTTTTCCAAACTACCCTCCTTTTCTACTACTTGGATATTCAAGAAAAATGAGAAGTTTCCGCAGGTATAAAGATATTTTCATCATGCTTATTTTGTATTTTATACCTGTTACGGAATTTCGTAAAAATGAGACGCTTCGTTTTCTTTGGCACAATATTTTTTTATCGTTAAGTTTCCTTTGCGATAGTGCTACAACGCGTTTCTCTAGAACAGATGTCGTCATGAAAAGGAGTTGTCGCATTGTCGCGTCGTCCCTTTCTGAGCGAGTCGTTACGTTGTGTTCTTTTTTTATAAGACTAAATAATTGAACTACTATGTTTCAAAAGCCTGTGTTTTCTAGTTTTCCAATAGATTCCACAAATGTTGTGAACCTAGGTTCCTAGGCAAGCGTGCTCCATCGTCGATCACATCATCGCTTACCATCAAGTGAGATAGTGATCAAATGCGAAGGCTGTAGCCTTCTTTTGCTTTTGTTGATAGGCGTGTAATCCCTCAAAGAAGTTACAAAGAAAATTTTCATCACATTCTCACTAAAATGAAAAGTTCTCCGTTAATAAATTCTAAATAAAGTCTTACATTAAAAGTAAAACTACAAGTGAAACGCTTCGTAAGTAAAACAATAAATTCTTGTATAAAACTTTACCTAATGTATAACGGTTTATGTAAGCACGGTCAACCAACCACAACGAACACTGCAGAACCGACCTTACTGCTTACAAAATAACGACTTTTAAAGTCACCCTGGTGGACATGCAGTTAGTTTACTCTTTTAAAGTACATCTCTAAAAACTATGATGAAACTCTATGGTAAAACCATAGAGTAAAGAGTGCGTTAAACACATGTCATAACCGCGTTTGAAGATGGAACAATTTGATGGACTTGCGTTTAAATGGCGTTCTTTTTTTGAAGTGGTCAGCCACCAGTACTTAGATGTTTCGAAATTCGAATGTTGGTTACATTAAAAGTAGCGTATTCAGCCTGTAATGTTTCTATTAATGGGATACTCAAACAGGCCTCTCGTCCGAGAGGGTGTGGGCCATAATCCACCACGCGGGCCCAGTGCAGGTTAGTAGATATCATATGTCTTCCGAGTTTTTCACTATGTTCTTTTAACCGTTTTGAGAGTATTGTTCATGAAATAAATTACAAAAAAAAATTGCACGCCTGTTTTGGCTTCAAACCAACGACCTATAATAATACCAGCCTGTAATTGTCCCACTTCAGGGAAAAGGCCTCTTCTCATATAGAAAAGACATAAACATTAATCACCTGATCACCATGCTTGCTTATTACAAACTTATATTAACCATAAGTTGCGGGAATCCGGTGGATGTGAAACGCACAGGACCGGTCAATGTGGTGACACTTTGGGGACGCCTGCGTTCATCAGTGGACGTCTTTCGGCTGAAATGTATATGATTACTATGATAAGTGCAGGTTTCCTCGTGAAGTTTTCCTTCACCGATGTCAGCGATGTCCAAGATAAATTTTTGACCTACAAAGTTAATATTATTCACTAGATTCCTACATCCTACCCTTCGATCAATAATACACTATTGATCGAAGATCCTACCGAACCGTATGTGTGTTACTGTCTTATTATCCCTGCCAGCGTTCATTTGAGCAGAATGATCCGGGTTCCCGTTATTTCGGGCAGGTTAAATATATTCGGGAGCTTTCTTTAAACGTATTGTGAATCAGGGACCCGTGTCATTAGGTTCGGCAGGTGTCGCGCAGGGCAGGTCAATGTGACAGTTAACAGTTGCACCGCAACTGATAAAACATTGTGTGACACTTCACGTGGGTCTAATATTGACCTGCTAAAAGGTTGTCATTCTCATTCTCCAGCTCCTTATGCCAATGTATTAGTGTTCGAAGCAACATGTCTTCTACTTCAATACATCTCTATCCTTGTCCGTATTCTTTCGTATCCATCGTCATCGCCGTGGTCAGAGTCTTTCTTGCCATGTCATCTTCACACAGTCCAACCATCGATTGTTTGGTCTTCCTCTGATCTTATCTTAATTCCCTTGCATGAATCCCAATCAATTTGTGGTCAGCACAACATGTCTTCAATACTTCTCTATAACTTGCCACATCTTTCTCTTATAGTGACCCAAAATGTCTGCCTTCAGGAAAAAATAAGTCCGCCTTGCAACTTTGAAGTTTCACACAATTATAACTAAATAAAAACAGGTAGAAACTGTTACTGATCCACATCCGACAAAAAATGGCGACTGCATGAGACTCAGAAAAACACCGTTGTTCTTATATCCGTTACCTTGGCAGTGAGTCCATTAAAATACTTAACACTGTCTAATTTTATCACGAAAACACGATTGATCTAGCTTAGCTCATTTGTAGAGGAAGTTGAAAGACCTTTTAAGAATTATTATTGCCAATGAGAAAACAACCATTTTGCTGTAGAACGGGTGGTTGTCTGCCTCTCATTTTGCACAAATGGGGTTCACAATTCTCATCCTGGGGTTATTGACTCTTATAGCAGGTCCACCACACCATAAGAAAAAGAAGTGCCGCACGATATTGTTTCATGTGCGATGCGATTGCACATCGTCTATAGGAATGATTAAAGCAGGTCTCTTGCAGCCCTAGGCCTTACGTTCAGCCTTAGCTGACCATACAAGGTATACTTCCACTAACACGATTTGTACATAATGTTCTACAATTACGGATAACCTTTTCACCGGAACCATAGAGCAACTATGACACGACAATAGGGAACCTTAATGCCAATTTCTCCCGCTAGGTGTCATACTGAATCAAGGAGGAAAAAAACCTCGTCTATGGTTAGGTCAAGTTTTTAAAATTATCCTGTGTTTGAAAATTGAAATACTCATGTACATGTCATAATAACTTATATTTACTTTTATATTTATACAGATAATCCCATTGAAAATCGCCGTAAATATAAAAAAAAAATCGCCGCGCTTTTTTAAACTTCTTCCGTTTACTCTTTATTTACGTGGCGCTATTTGTTCCATTGCGTAATGTTCCGTATTGGCGCCAAATGCCAATATGCGTTCATCATCTGACAGATTTACCATAAAACATTACCAACTATTATCAGCATTATCATGTCATAAGTATTTATTTCAATTGTAATATAATTTAACTTACCGGAAATCCACGTTCAAATTGAAAACACTCGAGCCGAAACTACATCCGGTTTGTCTATAGACGTAAATAAAGACAATTTGTACAAAAGTAGACTCGCCGCAGCTTTCTTTATAATTACATCTGTAGACAGGAGAAATGGAGCCGATTGTTTAAGAAACAGCCTTTTTTCAACGTCTTAGCCCATGTGAAAGTCTGAAATTATCCCAACGTAGGTACTCTCGTGATAAAAAATATCCTCCAAGGTTTTATCAATATCTACACCAAAGTAATCAAATTGGTTCAGCGGTTCAGACGTAAAATCGTAACAAATATACTGACAGAGTTGCTTTCGCATATTAACTATAAATGGATAATCCTTCAAATAACTTAGTTTGATCTTAACCGGACCATAGAGAAAGAGGCAATCAAATCTAGAATAGAAAACAAACTGTCAATACATCACAGAATATCTATTTATAGATAGATACCCACCAATCAACCACTATACAACCAATTTACTATCCGTCGGACTATTAAGCCAATAAACTGCTTAAACTTAAACGGTCACTAAGCAACGAATAGTTTGCCGGAAAGTGACGGCGATGCCCCGAGCGAGAGGTCCGATGTCCTAGAAGATTTAAAAATAATTCGAACAGGAAACCAGTTTTGGATGTTGTCTGACAAGATGCTAGGAGATTATGTTATGCCCAGTAATAAGCGCGTGGCTTTCGCTCCGAGATTTAAATTTCGAACCCAACCGTCAGGTATAGTGTTGTCTATTATTAGTTGTTTTTTTTCGTGGCATTGGTAGAGATTTTGATTGCATGTTCAGGAATTTGATATGCGTGAAGGATCTAATTTCTATGAGGTCTAACCCAGCCTTACACGTGCCGCAAAGGCTTGAAGGTCCGTATTAATAAAATACAGACCAAAAGTGTCGTATTATATTTTTTTTGTTTGTTATAAATATAATAATGTTTGTAAAATTTCTGGGTAATGTTCACTTCTAGAAAGCTATACTTTCGCCATGTCTAAGGTTACTTTTTATGGCGGGTGAATTTACTGTTCCTTTTGGGTAGCCTACGGTAGCGGTTCCACGAAAATTAACAGCAAATGTCATATATGTTTTTATATAAGGTTCTCTTATTTATTTCTATTAGTGTTTTTATATAGGTCCAACAACCTACTGTAAAATTCACAAAACAACTAAGAGGCTTCGTTAATAATTTATGTACGAAAACTTTCCCTTAAGAATATTCAATGTTATAATATACCTGTATTTGGCTTCGTTCATGTACAATCGAAATTTGATCTTCGGAACCCTGGAAAGGTTTTTCTAAGGATAACAAAAATTAAAAATGAACAAAGAAATGAACGAATGTTCTACCCACACGGTTGCGTAAAAAATGTATTTGAAAAAGTAAAGAACGCAGTGGATTCTTAAGTCATCGCTACTGGATTGGTTACTTTTAGGCAAGCGTGCTTCACCATCGACCACATCATTGCTTATCATCAGGCAAGATCATGGTCAAACGCGTGTCTATCCCACCCCATGTCATAAGACACTACCCAAAACCAGTGGAAGTTTGGGCAGAAGACTAACGAGAGACCAGAGACAGTTTCTTAACGCAAACTATGAAGGTACTTACCTAATCATTGTGAAAAAATAACTTAGCTATGCGATAAATTAAGATAAACAATCTCAGCTTAGTTTTGTCTGCATCCAGGGTTAAGCTGCTGTTGAGAAGTTCCTGATTGAAAAGAAATAATTTTTTCCTCAATGTAGTATTTATTTACTACATACTATAAACCATATTCGCTCCAATGGATCCCTGACACATCCCATTGCTTTATCGAATAATAACATGTCATAGAGGAATCGTTTTTACGTCAAAACCGTCTCTTCAATATCCAGCTAGAGAACTAAAGAAAATATTCTGTATAAATAGCTTCTGCCAGCGGCTTTGCCCGCTTGTTAGTCGTAAATTATCTAAAGGGAACATACTCCCGGGATTAAGTGTCCCATCTCCTTCTACAAAGTTGGATCTATCTCTGTACCAAAACTCATCAAAATTAATTCAGCGGTTCGGTCGTGAAAATGTAACAAACAAACATACAGTTTTACTTTCGCATTTATAATATTAGTTTGGTTAATATGGATTTCTATTCTACCCTTTTCAAACTTTCGCCCTGACTTTTTCGTAAGTAATATTTTAACTAGACTAATGCTTGTTCTGACTTGGACGCAGAAAGGAGAGGCCAATGTCCAGCTTAAACCTTGACCATTAGCTAATCCATACACCGACCAAAAACAAGATATTTTAGTCGAGATATTATCCGCCCACACTATCGACTCCATTTTACGCGCGTATTTCTCCCGCCAAATGCACTTGAAAGATAACCTAAGAATAAAAACAAATGAACAACAGCATTTAAATTAATTCTGTTCTTCTTTCAAATATTTTAAATCGGTCAATCTGCGTAATCTTTCAACTATGTTGGGGTCGGCTTCGTACAAAAAAATCTGATCTTCTTTCAAATAATTTAAGAATTTCTGACAATTTGCCTAGTCTTTCCCAACTGCTTCCAGTCTTAACTGGATGCATCTCAATACAAGTAATTTAAAAGGAGTGACTGCTATCTGGCCTCCAAAATCCAGTATATGGGGTATACCCTTTAGTTGGCAAGAGTGGTATCACTTTTCGGGCTTCTGACATAATAGCGGGACCATCGGCTTAACGTGCTTTTCGAGCCACGCAGGAGTCTGTATGAAATGGATGGTCATCCATTTTCGGGATGACCTCGACAAGCGTTGCTTAAACTTGAAGATCAACCCGTACGGCTTTTTTTACTAAGCCACGAGCTCCTCAACTTCAAAAACTTCTTTTATCGTACCAAAATTCGTCACAGAACCAGAGACAAATCATGAACCTTCCAAATGACATAACGCAGGCATTAACACTTACAATAACAAAAAAGTCTTTGCCAAGTCCACATTAGTAAAGAAAAAAAGTATATTTTTCTTCCCGCTCCTTATCTATAGCTACCGGGCGTCCGTAAAAAAAGGTACGTTTGAAAAGGGAATAAATAATGGCGGCAAGCGCGGGAAGCGTGTTTTTAATTGGGTCTGTAGGTTTGGTTGAGAGAATTTAAACGTTAGGAAATGTCTATTAACTTATGTTCAAGTTATTTAATTAGCTGTACGAATAACACGGTTTTCTTATTTAATTAGAATGTCAAACGATATCTGGAATTGTAATGTATTTCTATTGGATTCCTTGTATTTTAATCAGAATTTTTGCTTGAGACTACGCTTTGAATATTTGTTTGTAGATTCGTTATTACCCTCCACTTCAGAATTCAGGAGTCCCACTGATTACGTCTTACGTAAAAACAAATCTAGGTTAAACTGTTTGTTGGCAATTCTAGAACATGCAGATTGCTGCATGATGTTTTACACCACCTCTTCTATGCAAAGCTGGACTACGGCCCACTCCCTCTAACAAAAGGAGGCCTGGACCCCAGCAGTGAGGTATTCTAAACAGATCATGATGTCTGTTATGCCATGAACTCACAACCGCATTCCCATGCCGTCACTGTCAACTTTACGTTTTAATATAGCGACAAGACCCTGTATTTTTATGTGTCAAAACTCTCGTCTTGAAATCGTTTCATACTTTCTCCTTTTATAAAGCTTCTGCCAGCGGCTTCTCCCGCCTGAAAGTAGAAAATTATCCCAAAAGGAGATGATAAAAACCATCCTTGATCCTATATCAAAATTGGTTCAGCGCTTTATGTGTGAAAACGCAACAGACTGTCACTTTTGTATTCACAATATAACGTTAGTACACATTTGCATTTTCTCGGAGTGTGACCTTGTGCCCAGTTGATGGCTATAAGCTCGCCCCCTGTTACATGGAACTTAGACATAACTGCCTAAAGGCTTTGCCACACTGGTTGCGTTTCTGCGTCCTGCGGTCCGTTCAACTCGAACATAGGGTGCGGGAAGTGTTCGAGTGAACGGACCGCAGGACGCAGAACGCATCCAGTGTGGCAAAGCTTTTAACCTTCGAGTAATAGGGGAGTGATGTTGTGTGTAGGGTTTTTCCCGAGACTTTATCCGCGTGGGTTTCGCATATACTTTTGTATTTGTCAAGCTATTTCCCAAAATAATTCCGTTGAACATGCACCCTGTCGCATGTCGCATTACACGCAGTAGCCACTCAGTGCCAATTGTCAAATATCACAACAACGTGATCGGAACGAGCCGTGAATACTGAACGGTTATGCCTCTACGAGTACGTTATACGCGTTTTAATGAAACCTAATCGATTATGCTGTGTCTTTGAACGGCTAGCTAATGTATTTGGCGTTCAATTCCGAGAATGAAATAGCCACAGCATATGATTGTAGTTTTGAATTTGCAGAATTTGGTTGATTCAAAGATATGAGGGGCTCAAGGCTTAGTAAGTTAAAGTAAACAGCCGCACGGGTCGGTCAGGAAATGCTTGCTGATAATAGATGAACAACCATTGCATACGGGACACCTCCGTGCCTAGTCTGGACACTGATACTGGAATTCAGTTGCTGTTACACTGGACGCCGATTTAAACATTGTTGGGAAAGGCTACGCACATTAATTGAAGTAAGAATCTTGTTAGGAATGATATGAAAGAAAAGGGAGTCAGTGATAGCGTGACGGGGACAGGACGGTATGGAAGAAGAAAACGTGTTGCGCCGACCACAAGTAACATGGGACAAGGACAGGATTATGATGATGGTTGAGTCATTTTGTGTTAAGTCTAGATAAATTCACATGCAGACTACGAAAACAAGTAAATTACAGTCCAATGTATTCAAAACACGCTGTTTTGACACGAAATTGAATGGAATGACCTCGTCTAAACCAAAAAAGTCTCCAATTTAACATAAACTGAGCGAATACAGAGGTCAATATTATTAGGTCATACGATTTTTGTAACATGTGCACACCAACTGTTATTTGAAGTGCACATCAACATACATGCACATACATAACATGACGCCTGTATTCCAGTCGGACCAACCAGACACAACGTTTAGACTAGCTAGCTCATCATCTACCTTGACCAATCGGACAAAATGTTCAGACTAGCTAGCTCCTCATCTACCTTGACCAATCGGACAAAACGTTCAGACTAGCTAGCTCCTCATCTGCCTTGAATCGGTAGACTTTTTTCACCTATTCTGGGGCCGTACATGGAGGGACTGCCTATATGGCCTCCAACTCAGTAACTGGGTTACACGATGCCCCTTAGCGCGACTGGTTTCATTTTCAGGATCCTGACCATCCGAAACTACTGTCCAAGATCTATAAATGACAGCCAGGACCAGCTTAATGCACTCGGAGGTATGGAGGAGTCAAGATAGAGAATACGTAATTTTGATCATTGATCACCGATCTACGGACCGACCTCGCCAAGCAATGCCTCGAAGATCGACCCGTGAGGCTGATAGTATTTAGATAGTAGGTACAAAAACTTCTTTATACTATGCAGCTTCTACTTTACACCAAGAACTGCCATACAAAATGTTTATGGAAAAGCCCCAGAGTAAAATAATCACATACATCACGTGGAACCCACACAAAATACGCTTCCTAACCCCCGTTGACGTTTTTATAACTAACATACTATGTTTATCTTGGCAACACTGAAATAAAACAAAACTTATCAAATAAATCATACTGGCAACAGGAATTCTCCTCCCCCGGGAAGCTTGCGGGACCCTAAAAAGTTTGTACATTAAAAGGCCTACTCGAAAGCAACAGGTTAAATTATTGTTTTTTTTTGTGTAAAAAAATTTAACTGGCTGAAAAAAATTGACATTTGTATGTTGGTAGCGGGTGGTTCTTTTTTAAGATTTGAATGAAATTGTATTTGTTGGCGGTTAATGTTGCTAGTCTAATGGCTTTTTTACTTTTATACAATGAGAGCAATGACCTTTGAATTTTTCGTGCAGAATTTATTCGTGCTTATATTATGAGAATACGTTATTTGTACGACTGTCAAGTTGGTCTAGAGGTCGTAAGCGCGACTGTAGCATATCTCAGTCCCCAAGTCGGACAAAGTTTTTTTAGGTTCATCTATCAAGAAATTTCGCAGAAACGGCACAGTTTATTATTCTACCATCCCCGTTCTATTAAAATTCAATATTACATATCTTAACTGACACATTTAAAAAGCCTACCTCAACTCACAAAAAAAATCACACAATAAATTAAATACTCAACTAAATACTAACATAACAATTTCCATTCCCGCCATAAACAGTGTTGGCAACATAATAAAACTTCCCACGTTCGGTGGTAAAATAAAAACTGACGCGACATGGAAAGTGATTGTCTATGAAAGGTGTAGCCAGACGGCTGTCGTTCCGCACTATTGTCTTGTGTGTAACAAGCTTATGTAATTATACCTCTTTTTTCACGTAAGGCTGATGGTTATCTCAATGGTCTACGGTTTTTGAGGTTACTACTTGGGCTTTGCATAATGTACAGGGCTGACCCTTACTAAGTGGTTAGGAACTTGGGTAGAATAATTAATTTACCCTTTTACTTAAGATTAGGGGATGTCTTATGTTTTGTTTCTCTTGTATTTTGAGTACAACATGTTTTTTTTTGGCGGTCTTAAAGCCTTTTCGATTGAAACGCCATAACTAGCTACTGATTTGATTTTGTAATGTAATTTTGGCTCTAGTTAGGATTACCTCAGAAACCAGTGACCAATTATTTTGAGTTATTTGGCTAGTGGACTTACTTAGCGACTCGGTGTTAGATTCCTTTCTGCCTTTTCATTTTGTTTTCTTACTCTTCCGCTGTTCTTTTCTGATAAATTTCAATGCGAGATCCACTAAAGTTAAATCGTTTCGCCGGGACTCGTCGTGGTTCATTAGCTCGGTGCTTTTCTGGTGATTGCTGGTATTGATTCTGGCTTTCAGGAGTTGCAGTTATTGGAAATATTTTAGCGGACTTGTTACTCTCAATAAGTAGCTACAGATTTGACAGTGTTACGTAATTCTGTTGAATAATTTGTCCTTCTGAACTAAAACATGTTGCGCCGACCATGGGACTAAGACAGGAAGATGCAGCGCTAGAAGGTCTTCTTCTAGGTGGACCGATGATTTGGTTAAGGTAGCGGGTATCCGTTGGATACTAGATGTACGGGTCCAGATTATGTGGTAACATTTGGAGGACGCATGTGTACAGCAGTGGACGTCTTTCCACTATGATGATGAAGGTAGAAAGATAATGATGACTGTGTAGCCAACTCTGCCTCTATTTTCATTGATAACAGTCGTAATATAACATTATTCGCTTCGCTATTATATTATTATTACATTAGAGTTTCAGTCTAGCACCACAATTCCGTAATTACATACTAATAGCCCCTGCGTACGCTCGAACTAATTAATATTATGTTAATTTTGTAGTACTCAACATTGCTGAGAACAGAATTCTGTAGCGAACTTCAAAAGTATTTGTATTAGCCTCTGAGAAACGGTTTTACTCCGTATTTTGGAGTAGGTATGGAGGGTTGAGTGAAAAGGTAAAATATTTCAAACTAGCTTCTGCCAGCGGCTTCGCCCGCGTGAATGCCCCAAGGGTACAAATCCCAGACTATAAATCGATGTCTGTGCCAAATTTCATCCAGATCCGTTCAGCTGTTCTGGCGTGATTCAGTAACAAACATCCATCCATCCAATTTTTTGCATTTATAATATGGGTAGGCAGTAGGATAATTTTCATCTCATGTTCTTCAGAAAGTTATAAGTAAAATACTTACTGTTATTCAGATGCATTCGTTTAGACTGGAACTCGACCATAAAAAGAAAAAAGATCCCGACGAATTGAGAACCTTCTCCTTTTATTAAGTCGGTTAAAAAGGCAGAAGGATTAATATAAATGGAAGGATCATAGGTGGCATTCTGTTGTTTCTGCACACAGGAAAAAGACGGTAGTTTATGTATTCAATGTATTTTATTTACAGCAGATACTTCCGACGTGTAAAATGTCTTAAATATCTACCTACATTTTACAGAAATAAATAACTTTTCTTTGACAACAAATTCTGAAAATTAACAGTTATACAACGAACCAGCCATTCTTTTTTCACAATTCGTACAAACCTACCGCGAAAGAAAAAAAACATAAGCATTTTATTTTATTTAAAATATTGAATACCTATTAAACAAACCCGAGCTTCGTTTTTACACCCGACTTGTCCTGCAAAGCGGAAGGTAGGAATATAAACTGAGTAAGAACAGAGTTCTCAAGTAATTAGGAACGGGACCGACTCCGTCCATTTGTGGGAGACGTAGGGTTGCCAAGAAGACAACGATTTTAAACCGTGCATTATTCAAGACAAAAGTAGCCAATGTAACACAACGATAGTGTAGCATTCCATTGAAGAAACAATTACAGTAATCGGATAAGTACCTCTAGACTTCTAGAGAGAGAATTTTACTTTTGTTAAAACAACTTCTATGACCCGATTTACGACTGTTGAATGAAGCAAGTAGATAAGTAAACAGGTTTTCTGTACTTTCAGCGTACCCTCATGGAAAAGACGTAAGTTTATGTATGTTAAAAAATATTTGTCTATTTGTGATGCATTTGGTCTATTTTTAGCAATTTTCTGTATCTTGCTTGATATGGAAGGAAATGGAAATTAAGATTTCTAATACCATGCCTTTTGAAAACACTCAAGTTTTTTATTATTATTCATTTGCAAAGTTAATGATGTGACAAATCCAATAAAAATGGTACAGTTAAAACGCAATATCCGTGCCTTTTTCATTTCATGAGGTTTAAATTCCGCCCCGTTAAACATTGCATATATATAGTTAAACATTGTATAAACGGCTATCTTTTAATTTATACAATACAAAATTAATTTTTATTTGCCACAAAACGACCTATACAATTTTTTCCATTCATAAACTTAACCCTTAACGATACATAAACTCACGTCTCTTTCCCATGATTCATTAAAAATATGATCGACATGTAAAAGTGTTTGTACAAACCTACTTACAGAAATAAAATGATTTATCATTCATTTATCATTTATCATGGGGGTAGGCAGAAACTACAGAAAGCCAAATGTTATGATCCTTACATACTCCTTTTGCTTCACTCACTTTCATACATCTAGTCATACACACACGCCGGTTATGAATACGGCGCACTTTTAATTTATGTATTTAAAAAAAACCGTTACGTTATCGACTGACCGACAGCAAGCCACCGAAAAAAGAACACTGACTGTCAATCACTCACTCTACCACGTTTTTTTTTTACAAAATGGAACAGAAACATACCTACTTGTAGATTACAGACCACCAAAGGTAAACTCAAAAACTAATCTCCATATTTTTTTTTTCTAACCCATTTCGCAATTCTCAAGTGGCAACCCTAAGAAACACGTGCAGCTATGATAAATGACGGTTAGAAACTTGAAAATACGTTTCCCGCGTTTTATTTTATTCTCTATACTCTGTAGATAGTCGTGAAATGAAAAACGTTATGTTCTAAAACTAAAAATTCGAAGACATGACGTGACATATAATAACTGTGAGGCACACTTTCTTTCATGTATTTTTTTATACGGACAAGGTTTTCTTTATTTAAATTGTATTCATTATACCGAATTTATCGGGATATAAAGTAACCTGTGTTAATAGAGAGGCTCTAGCAAAGTGTCATTCGATGTCAGCGATGGATAAAAATAGTCGAAATGTTAAAATCTAAGGGATTAATCCCGTGACTTATCGATAGCTCTTGACAATCCCATACATTGATGTCAGTTTTCAGTCGCTATCGCCACATTTTCGTTGTTAGTATGATTGTCTAGAGCCCAAGGAGATTATAATCTATTTGAGTGCAAAAATTCAACCGTTTTTGCATGATTGAAACACATACTTTCACATTATTTTACAATATTAGTAGAACTATGCATACTCTATGGTCCACTAGTGAGGCGAACGGCTGAATGATTTGCAAATCGACTAATTACGTAAACGATTATTGTTTGACAAACGCTGTGTGTTTTGTTAATCACGGTAAAGGATTAATTTTGACGAGTAATTATGGGTAAATAGGCTATTTGCGGGTTGTGTTCGGATTAAATTATTTGAAAGCCGGATTTTGACTGTTTTGTAACGTTTCATGGATTTAATGGTCGGTGTGGTCATAAGCCCAAATTGGTCAGTGTTAAGAAGTTTCCTATGAATTTCTTGTCATAATCCGAAATCGATTAATTATGTTGAGATTAAATATTTTTGAAGTTTCCTTTTGTTATGGTATGTTTGATCATAAACGCGATTGATGAGCCGGCCAGGCTTTAGTTTGATCCCCGCTTCGGGTGTGTTATAAGGATATTTCTTCAAACATTAAGTATATATTTGTGTAGGGATAAAATATTTTTCGGTTTTTGTCAAGCGCTCTTTTTGTCAAGTTAGTACAGTACATACAGGCTCTAGGTAAAATGAGATTCTATCTGTCTGCGATCATTTTTATCGAAATGTCAAAATGACGGATTGACCCCGTGACATTTCGATGCCGCATGTCATGAGTCTTGATTTGAAACTTTTGCAACAACATACAACTGGCGGCATGTGGGTATAAGTACTACAGGTACTCATCTACCTAAAACTTAGGAGAATACAGGCGTCATGCTATGTTGAATGTACTCAGTGTTCTTCCTCCTCTCTCCCACTTGATCTATGCTGCGCCCAACAGGGTCCATAATTGTGATTAATATAATTATTTCCCTACCAACTAATACATTTTGGTACGTAATAAAGAATTGAGAATTGCATTGAATTGAATGTGATAACATTCTTCAATGGAAATAAGGTCTCTTTCTTTCATTTACTTTCTTTATTCTTTAGTACCTATATAATATTTTTGACACTTTAAATTTTTGATATGACATGACCGATGTCCTTTTAAAGTAACAACGGGCTAAGGACAAAGGTTTTTGTTTTAGAGTAGTTATAATGACATAAAAGGGTTGCTCATTGTGTGTGAGTATTTGTCGTGAGAAGCCTGAGGTAAGGTCAAAGGTTATAATTTTAACTAAACTGTCATGTTAATGTATGTTTAGATTTTGGGGTTTTGACCAAAGCGCTACGGAATGACACATCGGTTAAACAGTTATAATTATTATCGTTACCGCAAAATATATCTGTCTGCAAAAATCTGCAGATAGGCTTTCATGAGGCCAGACGCGGCCAGGCAACCCTGCGAAAATCATACATAATAAAAAATCTTCGTACAAAAAAATACTACCGACTTCCAAATAAAAAACTACAAAGTGATAAATAACTTTATTTTTGGACGTCGGTGTCTTTCATAGGCACCAATTTTTTGCGTTATGGACACCGACTTCCAAAAATAGTTATTTTTCACTTTGTAGTTTTTTATTTGGAAGTCGGTAGTATTTTTTTGTAAAAAGATATTTTATTTTTCACTTTTTAGTTGTACCTGCCTAATAGGCAAGTTGTCTAGTAAGGTACCTACCTATAACGCCAGAATCTGCGTGCTCCTTAAGAGCGTACTGGCCTGATGTTATGTTATGAAATGGTAGAAACAATAAACGACATGCGATTGCAGCAATCCCGAGAGTGTTGCCGTTATTTATTGAAGAGTTCTGTTGTATATCTTCGAAATTCTTCATCATATCTTCACCAAATTAAAATGGGACCAATTTCGAAACATACTCTTTCAAACGCAAAAAGAATTTTCAAAATCGGTCCACAATTGATGGAGATATCGGTGAACATACATTAAAAAAATACATAATGTCGATCATAGAACCTCCTCCTTTTTGCGAAGTCGGTTAAAAATCAAGATTCATTAAAAAAAACCTGCAAAATTTTGAAGTGTGTAAGAAACAGTCGATATTTAAATTTTCTTCCATACGAAGCCTGAACGATCTTCCCGACATTCCTGTCTACCACAGAAAGTTTAGCAAAAAGCTTCTAATTTCATTAACAGTTGCCGGCTAATTGCGAAACAAAGGGAGCTTTCGTAAAAGAAAGAAACGTTGTAATAGAAAAGGAAAAAAGACCGTAATTAAGATAATTGAGGTAGTGTCAGGCATTTAGGGTGTTTACGCAGGCGGCGACTTGATTGTTGAGTGGTAGTGTTGCCGGCAACTGTATGATGTATTGACTGATCTTTGCCTGCAAAAAAGATCTTTCATATATCAGAATTAACTGACATGCAAACAAAATAAATTATGAACTTACTGCATAGTTCAGCTTTCTATTAGTGAAAGAATTTTCGTAACCGGATCAGTACTTTCAGAGATTACCTCCTACAAACAAGCAAAAACAGGAAACCTCTTTATAGTACCTACTAGCTTCTGTCTTGTCTCAAAGTCGAAAATTATCCCGAGGGAACATATTCCCGGGATAAAAATATCCTATGTGTTATTCTTGACTATCTTTGTGCCAAATTTCATCAAGATCCGTTCAGCCGTTTTGGCGTGAAGAAGTAAATTTCGCCTTTATAATATTAGTGTGAAGTGTGATTGGTATTGTAAAAGGGGGACGCAGCCAGAGGCTGAAAAAATACTATTGGACTTCTACGACGTATATTTATTCAAACGTGCCGCTCGTAGGTCGGCTCTCATAGAAGTGCCCGCTAAACAAAAAACTACACGCGTTCGATATATTTCTAAATATTCTGTATTCGATTTCCTTCCAAACTTAAAATAAATATAAGTCGCCAGTTTTAGGTGTCAGCGGCCGAACAGGTTGCTCGTCCTATGTGGAAAGCCTCTACATGAGCTACGCCCCTACGAATAGATGCGCAGAATCATGTGAAGCGCAGCTATTCTCAACTTTGGAAGGAAAATCACTCTTACCTAACACCTTTACCTAACGGAGGAATTAATCTGAGGTCCTTCCCTTACAAGGGGAAGGCTCAAGTCATGGCAAACGAATTACCGGATTCTCCGATATTTACTCTAACTTCAGCTAACAAGTGCACATGCATTAACAAGTCAACGCCGTCATGCTTGAACCTCCTTGCACAAAACCTCCGAAAAAGTAACAAGGCGGCCTCTTGTTCCTAACAGAAATGATGTGATAACTCACATCCACCCGGATGGGGTTTAATTATGTGAAATTCAAACGTGATACAATATTTCATCCTCAAGCATTTATCAGGCCAGAGAAGGAAAGGCTGGATCGCATCGAATCTTCTAAACCTATCATTGAACTTTATCCAGAGCTTATCACACTTAACGTATTTAATATTATCAATAAGTTATTAACTGGACCAATGCCATAAACAGTCATCAACTGGACCAATGATGCCAAATCAACATCCTTTGCGAAGGCTATGCCCCGTATGCAAAGTCGGTTTCAGGTATGACCAATACCTCTCCCACTCTCGAAATGCTTATATCATCAATGCACTGGATTAAGCTCAGCCTAGCTGAATTAAAAAAAAACAAATATTGCTTCGATGCGTAGTCAGCATTGCCAGCCTTTTCGTCTCCCGGCAGCTTACATCAGCTCATGGAATTGGAAAATAATTTATTTTAATCACATCGATACTAATTGCAGCAAAAATCATCGATAAATATATTTTCTGCTCGCCCATCCCTACTAACTATGACATGTCAAAACTGAAAACTGTCTATCATCACAAAAAAGTCATTCGTTAAAACACACGAATCCACGATGAAGTTGATTCTTGTTTTGCCCATAATCGTTAGAAAAGAACCCGAAATGGATTTCACAAAATGTTTCGTCTCATCACTGGTATGCTTCAAACCTAGCAGCACAACTAATTCTTCGGCGATGCAAGAGATGGAAGCACCTGTGTCAACTAATGCGTCATACGATCGGTTACCTATACTAATTTTAATAAATGAAGTTTGA
This sequence comes from Orthosia gracilis, assembly GCA_947562075.1. Classification (NCBI taxonomy): domain Eukaryota; kingdom Metazoa; phylum Arthropoda; class Insecta; order Lepidoptera; family Noctuidae; genus Orthosia; species Orthosia gracilis. The sequence goes on from OX387267.1 coordinate 11,708,525, forward strand.
TCACCGTGTTTATTGTTTTCAATCGGGAATTGCTCTTTCATGGACACACAGCCCGCAACTCCTCATCCATCTTTATTGACTGTGTCCTGGTTCGTTTGGGTGATCGGTTGGTAGTGGGCTTCTATATCTAGGGGCAATACGAGAGCGGTTAGTTCTGTTCTCGAAGCGCTGCCTTGGGCGAAAATCGTACCTCGGCGTGTGCAAGGATTCGCCATCGCCTCCATTTGTAGATGAATTTAAAATAAGCGAGTGCCGGGCCGTCCAGGTACGCTCCCAAAATGAGCCCTAAGTCCTGTTCTTGCCATTTATTTATAGCGGCGACAACCTTGAACTGCAAGAGGAAAGCCTCGAAACTGGACTTTGTTCCCGTCCCCGTAAAAACTGGCTGTGCCATTTTTAATTAAAATAGACCACTTATCTTTATTTTCTCTGCGTTTGCTCGTCGGCTGGGGTTCTCGCCGACAGGACTTTCGTTCCTCGTAACGACGCGACGTACACTCGTTGATAGGGCTTCGCGCACTGTTCTCGCCGTGCACACGCGAAAATATGTTTTTTCGTATTTTTTCTTAGATTTTTACTTATTTACCGGGATTTTCACTACGCGGCGCCTCCACCATTTGTAAAAGGGGGACGCAGCCAGAGGCTAAAAAAAATACTATTGGTCTTCTACGACCTATATTTATTCAAACGTACCGCTCGTAGGTCGGCTCTCATAGAAGTGCCCGCTAAACAAAAAACTACACGCGTTCGATATATTTCTAAATATTCTGTATTCGATTTCCTTCCAAACTTAAAATAAATATAAGTCGCCAGTTTTAGGTGTCAGCGGCCGAACAGGTTGCTCGTCCTAATGTGGAAAGCCTCTACAGTATTGATATCCTTTCTTTGTTTTGTTTCTTCGTTGCCGCAACTTTTAGTCGCTCAGTGTATATCCATCCTAATAACGAGTTATTTCCACCAGTTTATTTGTTAATTTGAATTCAGGTAGGATCAAAAGTTGCCTTCTTTTTACAGGATTTTTACTTTATATTTTTTTTATAAACTCAATAGAATTAATTAGAAGTTTGTTAGTACAAGTATTTTACCTTTTCTTCTAAGTCAGCACACTGTAGTATCAAGGTTTTTAATACTGAAACCGTGAAACCTTATTGATGTCCATTTCTTTTTATTAAGTTAAGCTCCTTGTAAAGGTTTGCCAGAGAAAAAAGGTGCCTTTAAATTTCGTTTTAGAGAAAAATAATAAGCTCTTTGCTTTTTCCCAGCCAGTCTTTTTCTTGATAGCTAGGTCTTTAAGTAAAGAGTGAATAGGTTACTTCTAAGCATGCTTGCTCCATCGTCGACCACATCATTGCTTACCATCAGCTAAAATAGTAGTCAAATGCGTAATGCTACGAGTATTAAAAATGCGTAAGTAATTCTGTCTGCGTGTCTGATACCTTTTCACGTCCTAACAGTAGAACGGTTGAAGCTGACACTGGCAGCCAAATAGTGGCAGCCAAACTAAATAACCGAGGACCGAAAATAGTGTGGCGCTCTATGCAATATTTTTATTCAATTTGCATTTCTAACACTAATTGACATTTTAAGAAAAAAAATAAGATTAGTTTCTTAAAAACTAGGCAAGTGACTTTTGGTTCGATTTTCGAAAATTACAGTCACAGGCTAAAATATCACCGGGCCGAAAATAGTGTGGGCTTACAATTTTTTTTGGCCACGAGTTATTTAGTTGCCAGTTTCAGCTTTATGTATAACGGTTTTAGTGGGCGCACGGTTGGCGCAGTGGTTAAGCGATTGACTGCTGCGCAGCGTGTCGCGGGTTCGATTCCCGCACGCAACAAATATTTGTATGATCTACAGATACTTGTTCCGGCTCTGGGTGTTGTGTATGTGAGTTTATATGTTTGTAAACGCACCCACGATACAGAAAGAAATTCCTAGTGTGGGGAAAACTTAAAAAAAAAAATTGTTGAAACTTGTAGCGCGGGTAGACCATGTCCTGGATAAGAATATAGGACACTTATTTATTTCGGGCTTCTGTTTCCTCGAGATTATTTTCTCATTAACGAACTGAATCACGAGTGTATTATTATATTCACTTAGGATAATAGCGACTTTCACTTAGGCGAAGTCTCTGGCATAAGCTACCAACGTTGCGTTACCAAGTACTCTCATTAACAAATTAATTAATATTTTATTTATAAAATAACAGGTTATATGAAAGCCTAATATTAGCAGAGTAGTGGCAATTAGCTCGCAATAACGATCTCAATTAAATTAAATAAATATTCCTTTGCTTGTTCATTCGTAGTAATTTATTTATTTAACACCAGCTGACACCCGCGGCGTCGCTCCCTTCAACTGCCTACCTACCTAAATACCACCCACCTACCCTACCTACCTACTCAATGGTTTTCTCAGCGCACGCCAAATTATTAATTTTATAGGCAATATTTTGCTACTTTGGGTTACATTACTGCAATTTACATAAGGATCTCAACCTAAAAAAAAAAAAAATTATAGCTTATGTTACTCCGGCATAATGTAGCTTTAAAATCGGTCCGGTAGTTTCGGAGCCTATTCAGTACGAGCAAACAAAAATATCTTTCCTCTTTATAATATTAATAGTAGTATAGACAAAATACCATCACGCCCACAGATCAAAAAAAGTTTCTATGATCTGTGATCACGCCTGTATTTCCCCGAAGGGTCTCAGACTGAAGTGTACCTGCAGATCGCTAGTAGTGTTAAAAGCAACGTATTCAAGCCTACAAGTTTGCAATAGGGTAGTTTTCTGAAAAATAGTTTTTTGTCCGTCAGGTAGATTAATAAAAAAAAAACAGTATTGTGTTATTTTTTTTGACACGTAAATTTAAAGTGACAACGATATAATCATATAATGCGTTGAAATATCGTGTGACGTCACGCCGCTAGTATACTTTATACTGCCTTAGTGACGTCACGAGCCTGAACTTTGATACGGTTTTACTTTGTAATTTTTTATTGATTTGTTAAAGCAAAAAACACGTGTCCAATATTATTTGATAATCTCACTGACGGTCTAAATAGAATTATCAATTTTATGCCCAGGAATCATCCCTATTAGGCACCTACTATAATTAACGAAATTAATTAATATTTTATTTATAAAGTCACAGGTTCTAAGAAAGCCTAATATTTGCCGAGTAGTCGACTGGCAATTAGCTCGTAATAACGATCACAATTAAATTAAATAACTCTATACCTTTGCTTATTTAGTGGCATTAATTAATTATTTTAATTGATTTTAATGGCGGGTATATTTTTAGCAATTATTTTCTTGTTTTTTAGTAAGTCCACAATAATAGGTGTATACCAAGCTACTGTGTGTTATGGTGACAAAACACATGCCTGTAATTTGGTTAAAAGTGTGCTTGATACCATTGTGACATCGACCAATCAGGGGATGACCATAAGCTCAAGTGACATAAGTATCTGACTTGTATGAATCTGTCCCTTTTCACAGTCGAACCATAATAGTTTTGATACATCATGGTACGGGCACAGTATAATTATGGACAAACAGTATGGAAACTACCTACAAACGCCAGAAATTGCAAACTCACACAAACATGAGCATCGACGAGACCCCTAAGCGGCTGTCGCGGTGCTGTCAGTAGTGCGTGCCGCTTACGCGTCTCGTCGATGCGCATGTTTGTTTGAGTGTGCCGTTTCGAGCGTTTGTAGGTAGTTTCCGTACTGTTTTTCCATATTTATACTGTGGTACGGGGGCAGGTGTTATTAACATTATCATAATAACTTCTGTTTTTTTTTCTAAGTGATCTTTGGCCTCACTCTAGGAATTTCTTCCTGTATCGTGGGTGCGTTTACAAACATATAAACTCACATAAACAACACCCAGAGCCTAATATTTGTTCCGTGCGGAAATCGAACCCGCGACACGTAGTGCAGCAGTCAATCGCTCAACAACTGCGCCAACCGTGCGCCCAATGATGCTTTCATTGATTGGTGAAAGTCAAAACGGCATTCCAAGCTATTTGCACACTTTTATGCAAATTGCAGGCATGTACGTATGTATTGTCGCCCTTATATGCACACAATCAAAGTGTGGCAATTCTGCATGGAGCGACTGCCTAACTGACCTCCACATCCCAACCTGGGTAACTCGATATCCCTTTGCAAGACGAGTCCAATTTCTGGCTCCTTTCTACTCGCAATGACTGCAAAAGAAAGATCTGCTAATGACAGCCGGGACCCATGTCTTAAGACGGCGACCGTCGCCAACGAACTTGAGGGAACAAAAGGCGCACCCGTTTCACACCCGCGCGACCCAAAATTTTGTAGTTTTTTTAAAAATAATAAAAAAAAAGCCTTAGATCAAAATGTAGATAATTAAATTGTCTTTGAGGTGGTGACCATTTTATTAAAATACGCCCGGCGGTTTTAGTGCGATTGTCGTTTTTTTGTCCGTGTTAGGCATAACTTTGCAAATTAATTACGCTATGTTATACGAATAAAAATTATTTTTTTTTCAAATTATTATGAAAATTATCTATATTTTTCAAACGACTGGCCATTTGGACGTGATTCTCATTTTAATATCAGCTACTGAGGGATATCTGTGCCCTAATGTGCTTTCCGAGGCACCGAGGAGGAGTGTTGGTATGTTATGGATGATCACTCATCCACGAACCAACCTCGGCAACCGTTTGCTTAACCTCAAACATCAACCCATGCTACTAAATTTAGCTATAACCTCTCTTTAAATTCCTACAGTATGACTCATAATGCCTTCTCCCATCCATTTCCTTATAACATTACTACTCCACCAGCGCAACAGTTCCCTGAATTCCTCTACACATGAGAACTGACGTCAAAACGATTAAATTGCTTTACAAACATTAATTAAGACCAACTGAATAGCGACACCACTCGGCGCCATCTTGAAAAAAAATCGACTAAAAAAGAAAACAAGACTCGACGAGGTTGCGTTTGTTAGTCGATTTAAAAATTAAAAAAATTTGAATAGAGTTGCCAGGGTTAAAAATAATGAGGAGAGGTGTGAATTGTATTCAGTGTGGCTGTGCTTCGTTGATAAGACGGGCTTAGTCCTCTATGCGGTTGTGGTATTTGTTTTGAGAGAGAGAAAGAATCTTTCATAGACTATGACTGCTTTCATGGATGAAAGACCTTTCACGATACTGTCAGCTATATAATGACTGGGTTTCTACTTAACTTTAAAAATTGCAGCGAAGGTGAACTGTGACCCCAGAAACCATGTTTCTAACCTAGAAAGAAAGGTTATGCCAAATATGTTGTTTGAGACCTGAGAAAGAAGTATATGCCAAAACATGTATGTTGTATTGATTAAATACAAGTACCTATATAGTGATGGATTACAAAAGTGGTTACTTTCTAATATGTATTCACCTGTCAGAACACCTCTGTTCACATTTTACGGCCCCCATGGGAACCGGAACGGACCTATTTGCCGCATTAGATATTCTCCGTAACCAGCTACCATACATAACTCATGAAACTTAATTGATTTCAATACTAAAAACAAAATACAAAACCCGCCATTTGTTAAAACACACAACACGCAATAAATCGTTGAATATTTATTGCAGGCAACACCACGAGCGGCCATTTTGGACGCATCTGTCAATGACACGCGGGAAACTTAGGGTTCCTTTTTTAAAAATTCCTTCCTGTTCGTTGGCGCGGTACGTCGTCAGCTGCGCGGATGTGCGAGGCTGAGAATTTTGAAAGAATAATAGAAAGTATTTTAATATTACAATCTGACATTGGATTTTCAGTTTGTGAAAGTTTAAAATTAAACTGGTGTTTTTTACATTATTTTGACAATTGCGACATGCGCTGTCAAAAATAAAAGCAAAGGCTCTGAAAAGTAATTTTAGTAAAGAAAATCAATTACTTTCATTGTAGCATACAGCTAAGGAGTACCATTCCCAGGCGGCGTCTTGTGTTGCCTGATGCCTACAACCTCAGGGTCTTTAAGTCAAGACTGAATAGGTTACTTCTAGGCAAGCGTGCCTCCCCGTCAACTACACCATCGCTTACCATCAGATAGTGACAGTGGCCAAGAGCGATCAGAAAAAAAGGAAATGTAACTTGACTTCGCCAACTACATCGGCCCAAAAATATGAGTATTAATTAATACTTTCGTTATCAAACTCTCCGATATTAGGACCGTATCAGATAACACGAGCCTATCTCCAATTAAATGCAATTTATTATATTAGTCCGAGTCGGATCTTATTTCAGCAAAGCACTTAGAGAACCTTCTTAATATTCGTTAATATGGCTTATCCTAAATGAAATGTTGTACCTTTGAGTATGAATTGGTAATAGAGATTAGAGAGGCTGAATGGCGGGAAACACGGTTACAACTATGGGCACATCGAGTTGATGTAAGCAAATCATGGTTGTCTTTATGATATCGTATTCTCAAACTCAAGACAATATCAATTACGGACTCTTATCAATTGTCAAGACTTTCTAGAATCTAGACAAAGTGACATTCTAAATGCGTTTAACGAATCCTCATGAGAATAAAACTATTCATTAAAAAATCTTTTTTTAAAACAATCTTTTTTCCTATTCTTCTCAGCAAAGCCTTTGATTTGATACCTATATCAAGGCAGTGCACAAAAAATAACTAGTACACCATATCGTGCCGTCCGCCATATTGGATTTAGAATGACGTCACTTAGCTAAACATGCATTGTCATCCAAACTAAACATGTAGGCAAAATTTCATTTTAATCGGTGGATGATAACTGATTTAAAATTCAGTTGCAAGATTTAACCCTAACACACTCTTGTGAAACTGCATGCCATTGACATGTGCTACCGAATCACATCAATGATCATTCCCAAAAATTTTGGCATTTCGACAATTGCTATCGCCGATAGAGTTTGACGTTGTTAGTACGTAAGCCCAAGGAGTCTGTCAGAAGATGAAGCTAGTAGCATGTTAAAAAGCTTAGATTTTCCTGAAAAAAAAGTGCAAAAAACTCCGCGGACGGTCTTTAAATCAGTAATGCTTAAGTAGTAATTTATAGTGTTGTTCCCAAATGACCAATGACCTATTGACTCCCATACTACGGTTGTACTGTCGTGGTGGCCCAGTGGCATAGACTTCGCCATTCGTGCTTGAGGTCGTGGGTTCAAATCCGGACAAGTATTGATGTGACTTTTTCAATTCATATGTACTTTCTAAGTTTATCTTTGACTTCGCTGACAACGGTGAAGGAAAAAATCGTGAGGAAACCTAGACTTATAGTTGGTTTATTATATAAGTATTTTCTCCATTGGTGTAATTGCTGCTAGGCGTTCAAATGCGAGGATAAATAAATAAATAACATAAGGCGCTCTATAGCTACTCCATACCTTACCGCCTCATAACATCGATTATCAATTACTTCATAGGGGGATGCCTCCCCCCAGACCTACTTAATTAACGCGAACTCGTAAAATCATGTTAATTTATTAATTAGCATTTTAATGAGATTGTTTCTGATGTTGCAAAGCGATGCTGCGGTATCATATTTATATTTAAATCGCTTTTTCATTACAAGTGTTGGTTTGATTTCGTATTTAATAATATCATGACTGTAATTCTAGAAAGGTTTCTGTTTACAAGCTTTATATTAACTGAGAAGCTCTTGGCTAAATCATAACAGCAGCATGGGTCGATCATCAAGGTTAAGCAACGCATGCCAAGGCCGATCCGTAGATGGGTGACCTTTACACAGCGAGATTCCTCCGTGAATCGGTAAGCACGTTAAGCTGTTTGTCTCGGCTGTCATTTCAAGATCTTTGGCAGCCGTTACGGGTAGTCAGAAGCCAGCAAAACTGTCAACAGTCGTGCCATAGACTGTAGTGTTACCCAGGTCTGTACTGGGCTGTAGGTTTGATTGGTCGTCGCTCCATGTAAAATTAAAGAAAATAAAGAAAAAATCAAATTTTTTTGACACAAGACACTAGAGCACGCAACATGAACATAAAAAACCGGCCAAGTCCGAGTCGGACTCACGCACGAAGGGTTCCGTAACAATATCGCAAAAAAACGGCAATAAAATCACGTTTGTTGTATGGGAGCCTAAGTTGTTACAGCGGCAACAGAAATACCTACACCATCTGTGAAAATTTCAACTGTCATTTCTGTATCACGGTCCATGAGATACAGCCTAGTGACAGACGTACAGACAGACAGACGGATCGTGGATCTTAGTAATAGGGTCCCATTTTTACCCTTTGGGTACGGAACACTAAAAAATTAGACTAAACAACAATAAAAAGAGAGAAAACAATATAAATGTAACAATTTGTCCCACGGCTGCGCCAAATAGGACGAGTTCAGCAAAATGTCGGGCAACTAGTGCCCGATGCTGTTTTTCAACTGGACCTGTAACCGACGACGTGACGGACGTAAAGCAGTTTTATAGTCACTAAATCTGTATGTGAAACAAGTACTTACTTATATAAATGACTAGCTGTCTCACGCGGCTTTGCTCCCGTCAACTGGCTACCTACCTACCCTACATACATGAATGTTGCGTAACTTTAATCGCTTACGCAGCGCACGCAACGAAAGCTATCAAAAAGGAATAATTTTGCCCGTTTTTGCAACATTTTTCATTTATGCTCGGCTCCTATAGGCGTGATGTTATATAGCCTATAAGTTATAGGCTATATAACATAACATAGTCCATTTATAGAGGAAGGTTATAGGCTATAACCTTCCTCTATAAATGGACTATCCAACACAAAAAGAATTTCAATTCTAACCAGTAGTTCCTGAGATTAGCGCGTTCAAACAAATAAACAAACTCTTCAGCTTTATAATATTAGTATAGATAAAAGAGATGTGTAGTATGTGTAGATTAAAAAATACATGTACACCACATAACAATAAATAAGGTGAGTGTGACAATAAATGCTGGTATGTATTCAGTTAGAGTAGAAGTCTTCAACATGGTTGGGAAAACTGTCCCTAACTGGTTTTATATTGGTGTTCATCATTGATGTACTTTTGTAAAGATAAACTACAATTTATATGAAACTAAAGACGGAACCACACTGACGTGGCGTGGCGTATCGTGGCGCCTTCCGACGTTGCGAAAACTCGTTGCGTTATGACGTAGGCTGGAACAGAGTCGTTTGATTGGTGGATCACGCGCCACACCACGACACGTAAGTGCGATTCCGACTTAACACTGACAGGCCAAATAGCAGAACACGGCATAAAGATAGACTTCAGATGCCATCAATAAAATTAGAATTATTTAAGAAAAATGTATACTGCATGTCGATTATTCTTTACAATCTTTTACCTAATATTTTTCAAGACCTACCGCTGACCATGTTTAAAAAATTACTTTCCAAATTATTATTATTTAAAAGGTATTATAGCATTAAGGATTATTTGGAAGACAAGTCAATAGAGTCTGTAATTTGTACAGAAAATGACATCACTGATTGTCAATACATTTGCACGCCATGTTATGGCAGGATATGCTGAAATAAATTTACTGTAACACCTTATGTATCATATTCTATCAAATAATAAATTTTTGGTGCCAAGACATGCCGATTCGATCAAAATGTAGATAATTAAATTGTCTGTAAGATGGTGACAATGTCATTAAAATACGCAGGGCAGTTTTGTTGCGATTGTTGTTTTTTTGCCCTTATTAAACATAACTTTACAAATTAATTACTCTATGTTATAGGAATAAAACAAAAAAAAATCTTAGACCATATTTTTAAGAAAATGGTCTAAAGTAACATATATTCTTCCAAAAAATTACGACTAGGCGTAAAGACGGGATTCTCATTTTAAAATCAGCTACTGAGGAGTATCTGCGCCTTGGGAGATTATCCCGTGCGGCTTACTTGCACAATATTATTTAGCCACGAGTTCCTCTGTACTTATAAACTTCTAAAAAGCTTAAGTTTTATTTAATATCTGACATTTTCTCATTAAAAACGCATCTATCCTTTCAAATTTCGAATTAATAAGAGATCCTTCACGTTCCGGAGTATTAAAGGACTATAAATTAAGAAGAGCTACGGTTTCCGCCAAATGAGATATTCAAAGACAAAAGAGTTTTTCTTTTTGAGGTTATCTTTAAATAATTAATTATTTAAAAGGGCTAAGGTTGAAATAATGAAATTATTTGAAATGTTAAGTCGAAATTATGTAATCACGCTTGTTCAGAGACTTTTTATGCCGTCTTCACTCTCGTGGCACAGTATAAATATGGCCGTGATCTATTGCACAGGAACTGTTTTTTTACAAGCTTTTTATTAACTTTCAATGTATGTATATTTATGGGTGTTCGGGTCAAATCTTGCAACTGTGTTTTAAAGCAGTTATCCTCAACCGATTAAGATGAAATTTTGCATACCTATACTTTTGATTTGGATGACAATGCGCGCTAAGCTGAAAAGATTGTTAAAAAAGAAAATTACAAAGAAATACAACCGACTTCCAAATAAAAACACTACAAAGTGAAAAATAACTTCAATTTCGGAAGTCGGTGTTCCTGTTTTAGTTTCTTTGTTATTTTTCACTTTGTAATGTTTTTTGTTTGGAAGTCGGTTGCATTTTAATTGTTTTATTTCGGAGTTCCAGTGGCCATTATGGTCTTCTTCATCAGTTCCACTTCACCAAATGATACTTTCTGAGTGCAAATGATTGCATTGTTGATGAAATTATCAAAATCGCTATATGTATGCCTATAACATTTGAGGAGTTCCCTCGATTTCTCTAGGATCCCATCATCAGATCCTGGTTTTCTTATCATGGTACCACACTTGAGATATCTCTTTTCCTACAAAAAAAGAATCATCAAAATTGGTTTATAAACGACGAAGTTATCTGCGATCGCACATAAAAAAAATATATAAATACAGTCGAATTGAGAAACCTCCCCCTTTTTGGGAAGTCTGTTAAAAATTAAACTAACGAAGTCACCTTAAAAATAAACAAAAATAAGGCGTCGGAAAATGCCTCCATATTTTCTTTACTTAAAATTAATTAATTTAAATGGTAAAGTTGAAAGTAAAAACGTTACTTTCCTACTTGAAATGTGAAGTCGAAGTTATTGTCGTCTTAATATTGTATTGTTATGTCGCCGTTTGCATGATTAGAAGATCTTTTTGATTATGCCGAGCCCTTTGGTCTATGTTGGAAATTGGGGCACCCCTTTATTTCACTCAAGATTTGTTGAAATGATTCAAAATAGCTTAAAAGACAATAAATTGGGGGGAAAAGGCAGGAGACAATCAAATACTGGAGACATTATTCAGCTTTGAAGGGCTTTTATTGAAGGGTATGAGTGCCGGTGCAGTTACAGGCACATGACATATTTCAGCTTTGTCTCTGGGATGGCAAAGCATCTGCGATGTCTCTGGTATTGCACATATCCATAGGTTCGATGACTTCCATCCAATAACATAATCTCGCATAATCAGGCTATAATGTTTCCTCTGTTGGGACTCAGGTGTCTTCTCTGTAAGATGGAGTGGGCCGTAATCAACCACGATGACACAGCGGGTTGGTGACTATAAGATGTCTACCAAAAAAAAATTTGACATTGCCATTGGCTCGATTTAAACCGTTGCACAAATAATGCGTTCCTACCTTCCTAAAAAACTTTGTGCATCACGTCAGCGATAAGTGTAAGAAATGGGTTAGCTTCACCATTAGATGCTATTAGCCGATAAGCTGGCAACACTATGACTGTTAGACATGCAACCCTAGCATTACTGAACTGAACTAAACTTCTAATCGACTGATCGATTCTATGGGCTTCACCGTGGGTGACCAAGCCACGGCTACTGAGCCCCCCCTGCCCTGCAGTGGAACAGTAACAGGCTGCTCCATTATATGCTGATGATGACGTGAGAAAGCATGACAACAACTCACGTCCTATTTATACCCATTGACAACACAACACTATAATGCAGTAATCTATTACATACAGTACAACATATCCGGGCCACAAAAGCCACCAGTGAATTAAAAGGCTTGATTCACACTGTTGTACTATTGTTGGTAACAATAGGCTTAGCGTAGGTCAGCCGTGAGTGACGAACCGGCCTACTTATGTGGTGAGTGATTTTGTAGCAGTTTTAGTTTATGGTCACTTTGCCCGTGGCTTCGTCCGCGTAATAAGTATTTTATCATCCCAAGGGATAAAAACTATCCTATGTCCTTTCCAGGGTCTCCAACTATCTTCATATCATACCGTTTAGATGTCAAAAGGAAACAAACAATCCAACAGAGTTACTTTTGCATCAATCAATCAAACAATCAATATATTTATTAAACCTGTAGAAAATTCGTTTTTGTATATCGAAAATATTTCCAATAAAGTAGCTAAGGTGATAAAGGTTAACCAACAGAACCCATTTGCAGCTTTTGAATGGTGGTGTTAAGATTTCCGCCTCCGTGGAAGAATGAGCCTAAACAAGAAATTGTAGGTAGGATAGGTAGCAAGGAAAGTAGGGTAGCGCAGGCAGTTGACGGGAGCGAAGCTGCAGGCACAGCTAGTTTATAATAATAGTATGGATTATGTTTAGGTTTTATGTAAAGAGTAAGTGAGAGACACTTTTCAGGTGATCATTCATCTTACTTCCTAATTATCATCCTCCAGCTCTTGCTCCAATTTATTCATCCCCGTTTATGTTTCAATCTAAAGGCACAACAAAAGACCATACTGACTGCAACTCTTATCGTGGAATTTCGCTGCTTTCAACCTCCGGTAACGTGTTAGCGATATTCGTTCTCAACCGCCGTACGCCAATATCAGAGTTAATCCTTCCAGACTGCCAGAACCCAGTTTGGCTTTCGCCCTGAGCGAGGGACCTGTAAAGCTATGTTCTATATTCGCTATCATCCAAAAAAAAGTAGAAAACGAGGTCGTTCTTTTTCAGCCGTATGATATAACACGGAAAGTTATCATACCTTGCCAATCGGCTAAATTTTTATCTTCTCTAACTGTACATGATAATCTACCAATTTTATTTGCTATCCATCGTTGAAATTGCGAAAAAGAGGATAAAAATGTTTTCTCTAAAAATACCTAAAAAAATCTTATTTTACGTTCCTCGCATAAAATACTCCCTTAATACGGGACGGACATCTAAGCGCTAAACTTTACCAACAGTTGATATTTCGTGCTTGACAAATTCTGAATTTAATATGTTTTATTAGAAGAAGGAAATGTCCACTCCATAATAAAAGGACGAGTGTACCTCACGATGATTTGATAAATTATTCTTTTATAAAATTCTTACTTTATCAATCTGCAGCATATTTAACTCCTTTGACTGTACATGAATTGATTACACAATAATTTATAACTCTTTTTAGGGTTTGTCTGTCTGTCCTTTTGTCACCAGGCTGTATATCGTGATAGCTAGACATTTGAAATTTTCACAGATGATCTACTTCTGTGGCCTCTATAACAACAAATCCTAAAAACAGAATAAAATAAATATTTAAGTGGGCCTCGGATTTTTTTGCCATGTTTTTTGATAATGGAACGGAACTCTTCGTGCGCGAGTCCGACTCGCACTTGGCCGGTTTTTTTTTATTTCATTTTACGTTTCTCGTAGGAAAATATTTCCCTTGATTAATCCAATTAACTTCATAACGTTGCTGTAGTAACGGAACTGACAGATCAGCGCTAAACTTTCCCAACTGTTGATATTTCGTGCTTGACAAATTCGCATAAATTACTCATTAAGTAGATTTAAATTAAATAGGTATTGGCAAATTAATTTCGTTAATTCATGGCCATTTTCTTTAGAATGTGTCAAAAGTTTTAGTGTTCTTTTTTTAAGTTTAAAATTCATCTATTCGAATTTCGATCCCTCAAAGAAACGGACAAGTGCAGTTTGTTTACTCATGTGGTGTTTGTGCGGGCTCCTGTTCAGACTATTTATATATATACGGACTACTGGAGTGTCCTGTGGCTCTATGTCTAGAACAAGTGTCATTCTATCAGCGATAGCGGTTATCGAAAGGCCAAAATGTATTGTTCATGTGAAATTTCGGTAGCGCTTGGCATTCACATATATTTATGACTTTTTGTCCAATCGCTCTATGACGACGCTTTCGTTGATATAATATGACTTGTATAGGGCTTCAAGTCAGACTATTTACCATTTGACTGTTATTGGATGAACTGAACAACGCTTCCGCAATAAACGTGGCTACCTACTGGGTCCACACAGTTTGAATAGTTATACCGTCGCTCGTCGACTCGAAAAGAAGAACAAAAACTTGAATTCCGAAAAAGTGTAGCCAACTTTCTGTCTAACTTCCCTTGAATCTTGCTTTTTATAACAAAGTTTACACAATATGAATGTATGAAATGATCGCATTATATTTTTTATAACTTTCATTCAACTTTCAAATAAGATAAAAAGTTTTCCTGTTTCTAAAATGGCCACAGAACGCAAGCCGCCATTTTTAATTGCTAAGACAACAAATAAAACAATTACTAGCCGTATCGTACCTCATTCTTTTTATTTGTAAAAATAGATTTCACAATAAAAAAAATATAGGACTTACGCCACGCGAGCCTTTGCCTCGGCGGCAGCCATATTGTTTGCGCGGGAACTAACGGTGTTCTCCGTTAGCGTAGGTTAAAGACCTCGCCTGCCAATTTGTATTTGCATCTTTCATAACCTTTAAAACAATCAGTGCAGGGTTCAATTTTGATTGTTGTGTCAACTTTAATTTTGTTAACCTTTTGTTTGCAAAATTCGCTTTGTAAGTTTGTAGGTTATGTTCGTTTGTTGAAAAAATGTGCTCTGAATAAGTTTTTGTGGTAATGTGAAGATTTTTATACGAGGTTTTAATTAGGTTGTTTTTTTTTTGCTTTAGTTTTCTTTGTAGATGACAATGTTTACGTAAAGACTGTCAGTTACATGGAAGTTAGCTTGACAAAAGAAGTTAAATTGTAATCGGTAACATTGTGCATTGAAATCGGTTTGAAGCACGGGTTTGAAGCGACGAAATCTTTAGCTGTTAACATAATCGAATTGGTTTTTGGTCTTTGAGTGAATCGTCAATCGTGAAACTTAATTGAATCATGTATTTTTTGCGATTTCCGTACGTGACTGCTTAATTTTGCGAACTGAAGCCAATTTCACGGTTAAAAAAATATTTATCACAGTCTTTTATTAGAGTTAAACAGATCAACTCCACATGTTTTTTTTTTGCTATCTCGATTAAAATATCTAGAGTTTCAGTAAAATATTTGTTCCTTCTTTGAGAATTAAATCGTTTTGTCTGATAAAACGACCTCAAAAAAAAAGGCAATCTATAAACGACTTTTTCGCCAGTCGAAATTGGAAACCGTAGAAGTAAAAGAAAAACAACTGAAAACGAAAACGACTGACACTTGTTAATGTTGTCAGTTAACATTGTCACAAAAGTTCGCCACAAACTAATAAACTCCGCTCAAAAAAACTGCTTACTTCATGCCCTTTAAATATAGTTAAAAAAAAAAAAAAACGTATTTAGAACCTCCTCTTCTATAAAGTTATAACAATAAGAACCAACTTGCCAGCAATTAGCACAATATTCGCAGTTTAAAAAAAAACGTACCAAGTCTACCAACATTGCAATTGCAATACTTTCATCAGCCTTTTATTTCTTTAGTTACCTCGCTCATCGAGTATTTAAAAAGTTTACCTAACTGCGCACGCAGATTGGAAATTTAAACGATAATTAAAATAACTGTAGTGCGACCTTCTAAACTTTTTGTTTCTGGCAATGACTTCTCATTTAGGTGAGCGGCGAGTGATTCATTTGTAAAGACGACCTTGTGAGTGTTGCCATACTGTAAAATGTAACGGGGGTTGCTGCTTTGAATTTTAAAAAGGTTAGATAATTGGTGAGGTTTTATAATATTTATGACACACTTTTTAGTTCCTATTGGCCACTTTTCTCATCTTCCTCAATCGCTCCCTCATTACTGAGGATCACTGGAAACCTATAATAGTCTGCCTCCATCGAATCCGTTCAAAGTTTATTTATTTATTAACACATACAAATTGCTATTACAGGTATGACCCATACAAACAAAAGTAGTCATGAAATGCCAAATGTCCAGTCCCATGTAAGGTTGGGTCTGTGACTCTATAGAAGCATAAAATACACTGCCATCACCGCTTGCTGTAATTTGCTTGAGGATGTAGCTTCTTTTACTTGGTCAGAGCATCGTGTTGTGGACCGGCCTCGTGCTCTTGTTCTTTCGGTGTTGCCAACAACGACCAAGTTTTCGAAGCTGCTCTCTTTCCCCTTTTCTCTTATTATATTTATCATTGTTAGATTTCTTTATTTTTCAGATTTAAACCTATACTAGTTTCTGCCAGCGGCTTCGCCCGCGTGTAAAGTGTTATCTCTTGTCCCAAGGGAACATTATATCTATTGGGACGTAAAGTAGCCTATGTGATATTCCAGAATATAATTATGTCTGTGCCAAATTTCATCCAGATTCGTTCAGCCGTGATTGAGTAATAAACATACAGGCACACATACATCTATCCAAACCTTCGCATTTTTTTTTGTAGAGAATCATCTCAGTCACTCATACCTTGTCTCATTCTAAGACTAGACGAACCATTCATACCCTCAACTGTACATAACTTAAAAATGCAAAGCCATTTTAATTTGCTTAAAACAATCCATAATCGCCTTCCATTATTACTAAAAACTTTAAAACTGCTACACAAAGGTTGGAGGTAAAAAATACATTGGAAAGTATCCATTAAAAAGCTATTAAGGAAATAATCCGATAGCCGAACGCTGCCGGAATAAGCCGATGATAGCCGATGTGCCTTTATAAAGCTTTATTCATGCGTTATTTTTTCTGTGAAAGCTATTTGGATTTAAAATGGATGATGTCGGTGGTGCAGTGGTTGAGAGCTTGATTGCTGAGCTTGGGGTCTTAGGGTCAGCCAGATCGAGCAAATTGGTAATTTCTGGCATAACGGCCCGAAGTCTAGGTTGACGATAATAAGCTCCTCCTCTACTGTATACAATGGGTCCGTTTCTGCCAAATTCTTCAATAAATACTGTGTTATGTCATCATCTTCCTGCTCTTGCCCCACGTGACTTGTGTTCGGCGCAACACGTTTTCTTCTTCCATACCGTCCTGTTCCCCGTCACGTCATCACTGACTCCCTTTTCTTTCATATCACTCCTCACACAGTCCATCCATCTTATATTGTATTGGAATTAATATTTTTCTGACTGTCTGACTGATACTATGCTTTGTGGAACAACGGTCAAGTTAACATTTATCTAAACAAATATGCTTAACCTTTACATTCCTTGACTGTACACAAAGCCCGCCATTGGATAAATATCTGTACGGTGTAATTATTTATTCATTTTGACTTGACACGTTCCCTGTGCGTGACCCACATGTGAGGCATTTCGTGGTTTAGATGAGGCGTGACTGCACCACATGTGGGTCAGTCCCCCGTACAAAGATTTTCCCCGAGTTTCTTTATCTGCTGTGATTGGCTGCTGAAAATTCATTCAACCAATCACAGCAGATAACGCGTGCTTGACAATTTGTCACATTAATTCTGCGATAATTTTGAGCTGGGAAACTCGGGGTTAGTCTTGTAAAATCTCGCACAAATGTGTTAAAACATTCCAATTGCCTTATACGTGTGGGTTATAAAATTGTAAACAAAAACCTGGAAACACTTCAGGGGTCAGTGTCTAATTTTCGGTTGAACAGAAATAGTAATAATTATTTATTGAACTACCAAAACCACCATTATTGGAGCCTTTTTTTCCATGAGGGTAGGCAGTAACTACAGAACGACATCTGCTACGATCCTTACATACATCTTTTACTTCATTGACGATAATACATTTAGTAGCACCAGGGATTATATAAGATGGGGTTCTAAATAACCCTATTTGTGACGTCACTATTTCTATCACGACCTACATCTGACAAGTACATTACTCATAATAAAACCGTCGTGAAGTCATGACTTTGATTATGATTTAACTTGTATAATGTACAGTTAACCTCACTAACATATGAACTGCAAAAATCGACCTTAATTCAACGCAATAAAGGCGTTACCAATAAAACAATCGAAGTAACACATGTTTTACGAAAATCAACCTTATTGCCTACGTAATAAGGTGGTATCAATATTTTTTTTATGTACGTGTGGATGATTGTATAGTTAGATGGTTTTTTAATGGGTTATCCTTTGTTAGACTATGGTATGCGGGATGATGTTTTTTATGGGTACTTACACTGATTTTTGAAAGTAGAACTAGTAATTTACTAGCTTCTACCCGCGGCTTCGCTTGCGTGAACAGTGTTTTATTGTACAAAGATAAATAACTACCTTAATGAAAGTTCTATGCCCTAATCCGGGCCACAGTAATAACTGGTACTAAGATTCATCAAGTTCCACTTAGCTTAGCTAAATTCGAACCCAAGACCTATAACTTGTAAGTCGCGGCCGTTACCATTGGGCCACCAATGTTCTATGATTATATGTATCCAGGACTTCCCGTGTGACAAGTTTCATCTCAATCCGTTCAGCGCACACATCATTTATGATTTTAGTTAAGATCTCCATTACCTTACCCATTTATCTCTGTGTCAGTTCAATATATCCTTTGTTCCCGTTGAGTTACACCATTTGTGTTACACTGTTACCCATTGGGATAAAATTACCGATTAGTAACACGCTGTAACTCAATGCCAGGTTTTTTTTCCCATCAATTTACACTGCAACCTAATAGTACGTAATAGGGTTACATATCAAATGACAAAGTCGACGGAGGGTTTAAAGTAACTTGACGTGAAGGAGATGAACCTAAGCTATCCGTGTCGGGATGTCCTAAGTTCCCGAGCTCGCTTCGCTTGCTCTGCACAGCGAACTCATCTCGACGGTTGTTCTGCTATTTTTAACCGGCTTACCAAAAAGGAGGAGGTTCTATATTCGACTTCATGTTTCTTTTTTTTTTTGTGTATGTTCACCGATATCTTCGTCAATTATAGACCGATTTTGAAAATTCTTTTTTTGTTTGCAAGAGTATGTTTCGAAATTGGTCCCATTTTAGTTTGGTGAAGGTCTGATGAAGAACTCCTTAGATATACGACAGAACTCTTCAATAAATAACAGCAAATCTCTCGGGATTGCTGCAATCGCGTGTCTGTCTCAACATAACATCACGCCAGTACGTTCTTAAGGGGTACGCAGATCTCTCATTTCACCGGTTATGTTCAATTTTGATGATATTCGGGTTATCTATTCTGGCGTTAAGGTAACTTACTAAACATGCCTATTAGGTAGGTACAACTAAAAAGTGAAAAATAAAAACTTTTTTACAAAAAAATACTACCGACTTCCAAATAAGAAAACTAAAAAGTGAAAAATAACTTTATTTTTGGAAGTCGGTGTCCATAGCGCTAGTTTTTTGTAAAAAAGTTTTTATATATATAATAATGCTAATGTAACCCTATTACGTACTATGTAAATTGATGAGGGAAAAAACCTGGCATTGAGTTACAGTTTTACTAATCGGTAATTTTTATCTCAATGGGTAACAGTGTAACACAAAATGGTGTAACTCAACGTGAACATGCCCAATATATGCCCCATGACCCCCCATTTATAAATTTACAACAAATACATTTTATTGATCCATCGTATTTTTATCAAGCTTATCAATAAATATTGTACTAAGGATAGGACAAAGCCATTATTTATCATTATCATATTTTTATCTACGTTACAGTTTATCAGTACATTCTTTCATTGATGCTTGCAATTTCTTGTATTCTTATAAAGTAAGTACATACGTACCTACTAAAAATCTTACTAGAACTAACGTCAATCACTTACCATTACATTGTGATAGTCTACTAGACTTTAAAAGAGACTTTGAGAATGTTTCTTTTTAGAATTATCAGCTAGGGAACACTGCCTTCCCCCCCGGTGGGTTCCCGCATTGTAGAGGCGGAGAGTCTCTCTAGCCGTGGCTTAGCCCGAGGAGGGGCCGCTCGTCAGGGCTTCGCCGATGACGTAGAAACGCAACCTTCTTGTTGGCCGCTGCCAACAAGTAGGTTGCGGTGCCGCTTGTTAACAGAGATGCCGCGATGTAGTATGGAGCGTTCCAGGTCCCATATCGCGGTTGAGGGCTTGTAGACCGCGGCGGGAGAGGAGTATATTGCGGTGCGCCGCTCTTAATATCTTCCATGGCCTTTACGGGGTCGCCACCGTCTGATGGCGGACGTGGTGTGGCCGCAGGGGAAGTCCCTATATGAAAACTGGTAGGTGGCGGGCCACTGACCTGACTCGTCACAGGGGGACCAAGGGAGCCATACACGGAGTCGTCTGGTGCCCATGTGCTGGTTTGGTCCCTGGGGTGGTCACGGCGTGCAATGTGTTCTGGTGCGTCGGTGATGGGGGGTACTCCCCAGAGGAGGGTGACGGACAGCCGCGGCTGGTTCGCGGTGAGTGCTAACGCGTGCCCGTATTCCCGCCATGGGCGGCACAGGAGGATACCGTGGAGTTTTAGTGGGTTGGAGTCCGACATAGCTGCGCTATCTCCCCGTGGTAGCGCAGTATGCATGAGCATTTCTACACGCTCGTGGGTGCTCGAAGTTTTATCAAAGTTTGTCCATCTTTGATTCATTTATTCAGAAGTATCGTCTCACTTCGATTGAACGCCCTTGAACTTTTTACAAATGACTCAACGTTGGTCGATTGTAAAATTACAGTATATATTAGACAAACAGACAGACATAAATGAGTTGAACAGTATGGGATCAATGATTTATCTATCAATAAAAATGGATGAAATTGCATAAAAATATGTCTTTATTAAAACCTGTTGAACAGGATTTGGAATTTCCCGGGACGCGGGCCAAAAAACTTAAAGTGAGTTGAATCACTGCTGAATAATTAAGGCAAAGAAAAACAATACAATTCAAACAAAAAACACAATCCAAAAACAAAAACAATAATTCAACAAACAAAAACAATTCTAAACACTTTTATAAGTAAAACAGCTGATCCACCATACGAAATACCATACTTTCACTGACAATACTACTTATCTACTATCGGTACCATTATCAGCTTATCAACGCTGTCCACATGTTATCTCTGACCTACAGAACTGAATAGGTACGTCACGTTATATCATTGGGTATCCACTTAATACCAATAAAGAGTTAATATGGGAACCGGCACTGTGCCCACTCTCTCTCAGGACTGTGTCCCAGCTGTGGACAAACTATAGGCTGATTATATTTTGTTACTTGAGAGCAATGGTGGCACAGTGCTAACGGTCCCGACTTACGTGTTACGGTCGTGGGTTACAACCCATGCAGGCGCTCTACTTCATGTGAATTATTTCATCAACACTGCCCTAAAAACGGTAAAGGAAAACATCGTGAGGAAACCAGCATGTCTTAGAACCAAAAATTCGAAGACATGTGACATCCTCCAACACGCACTGGGCCCGCCTGGTAGATTAAGTCGGCTTTCTTTCAAATTGAAGGCACGTGACCACATTCGCAAGAAGTTTGCAGAATCATCACAGAATTGATTTGTTCGTTTCGGATTTTATATAACATTGTTTATGAGTATGTATATACCTAAGTATATATTTATTATTCCTTTTTTTTCGTATCTTTTCTCTATTCATCCTATCATTTAGTTGCACCTGCCTTGTTTTATCTCTGCACCGACTGGTCGACTGGTAGAAAATGCCTAAGGCATTAAGTCTGCCTTTGTACTTATGCATAAAGATTAAATAAATAAATTAAGGCCCATTCTTTCTCACAGAGAGGTCTATGAGCGAGCAGGGAGAACATTATAGACTGATTTATACCTTTACATCGAAATAGAAACTGTCACACAATGGTACAGATGACGGATAGTATTTTTGTTTTTCTAAAAAGAGTTTTATGTTCTTTTTCTATGATCAAAGTAATATGCTTAAAATGATTAAGTTATTTTCGTCTGGAAATGACGCTCATAGCAAAGTTTAAAAACCTGCCAAGTGCGAGTCGGACTTGCGCACGAACGGCAAAAAAAAATACGTTTGTTGTATGGGAGCCCTACTTAAATTTTATTTTATTCTGTTTTTAGTATTTGTTGTTATAGCAGCAACAGAAATACATCATCTGTGAAAATTTCAACTGTCTAGCTATCACGGTTCATGAGATACAGCCTGGTGACAGACGGACCGTGGAGTATTAGTAATAGAGTCCCGTTTTTACCCTAAAAAGTGACAACATGTATCTAAACAAAAACAATGAATACTGTTCTAACGATTTTTTTCTTGTTTGTTTCAGGTAATTACAAAACATGAAGCTTCTTATGAAGTCGTAAAGCGGCACAAAAATATTGTGATAATCTGCTCGACTAGTATTTTCCCTTACTGTAAAAGTGTACATAGCGCACGACTAATTGTAACTTAAGTTTAACTACGATATGTACTTTATCCGTAGTAGTAAAGGTGGTTTTCTAAGAATAAGTATTACCGCGGGGCTAAGAAATAAATTTTGGTTCAAATATATATCACTAGATGGCGCCATATGCACCGATTTGTTATTGGATTGTGTGTAAAATTAACATTTTCTATAATTTATCAAAAAATTGAATGTTCTTGTTTATCAACTCTTCTTGGAATATTGAGGCTCTTAATTCACAATTCAAAGATTATTTCAACGGATAATTTAAAATTGATTCCGATAGATGGCGCGGTTATAAATTTCTGAGGCATACCACTCGATTTTTTAAATTTTGTACTGTGACACATTTTAAGGTAATGAAACTGATAAAACGTGCAAAAAATACTATAAAACAAATCGTCACTGTATTTAAAGAAAAAAATAAACCTAAACCCTTTTACTTGCATTTCGCTGCTAACACCATCTATCGCCGTAGAACGGAACCGAACGCGATCGATGTACTTAAGAAAATAATCAGTTTAGTCAGACGAAAAAAGTCGACACGGTTTCTTTGTATGGGATGAGGCATCTGTATGCTAGTATTAGTTGGCTATCTGTGGTACTGCTGACTTACAGTTTACTGTGTTTCGTCTCTGTCTAGTTCTGCGCCAATCAATCAACAGGGCAAGTTCAGTCATCTGCAATGCTTGCGGTAGCTAGCTTTCTCGTACCTCGGCCAGTTGACTTATTTTTTATAAAAAGAAGTATCAAAATGAAACAAAAGTAGGCGTCGAGAGGAGGCTGTTATATTCGATGGCCAAACCAAATAATTAACCCAGAATCAACACGAAAATTTCTCAGTACTTCAAAAACCGCTATAGCTACAAACCATGCGTCACTTCGAGTAATCATCGTTAATCTCTGACTGACACGAATACTGCGGCCCAATGATCGCGGAGAGTTCAGAGTACGAGATACGAATCAACACGGATATTGTACTATTTACAAAAGAGTTAGTGTTCCCGCAAAAATTACTGTAACAGTAGTAGAGGTCATTGTGATCTCCGGTAGAGAAATAACACTACACCCCCTTTCGCCAGAAACGGCGACACGGTAACAAAATGGACACCCGCGTGACCCACATTTCAGTAGTTTTTCATACTTTCTTTATTATTCTATTACTAAAAAAAGGGTCTTTGATCAAAATTTAGATAATTAAAATTGTCTTTATGATGGTCACAATTTCATTAAAATACTCCCGGCGGTTTTGACGCTTTTGCCATTTTTAGGGTTCCGTACCCAAGGGATAAAAATGGGACCCTATTACTAAGACTCCACAATACGTCTGTCTGTCCGTCTGTCACCAGGCTGTATCTCATGAACCGTGATAGCTAAATAGTTGAAATTTTCACAGATGATGTATTTCTGTTGTCGCTTTAACAAGAAATAATAAAAACAGAATAAAATAAACATTTAAGTGGGGCTCCCATACAACTTACGTGATTTTGTTGCCGTTTTTTGCGATAATGGTACGGAACCCTTCGTGCGCGAGTTCGACTCGCACTTGACCGGTTTTTTTTGTCCGTGTTTGACATAAACTATAAAAAATTAATTGAAAAAAAATATATATATTCTTTTTGGACGGTATGGAAGAAGAAAACGTGTTGCGCCGAGCCCAAATAACATGAGACAAGGGCAGGAAGATGACATGAATGCCACGTTGTCTACAGGCGTCCTGTCGTTTTATAACATGCACAGATGACCTCAAGTTCATCCTTAAGGTGACGAACGAAATGTTTCCCTTACCGTACATGCATTTTACCTTTGTCCAGCCGCAATATTCGTTTCGCAATTATGACTAATACTTACTTTCCCATACGGCTGCAGATTCTAAGAATTGGTGTAATTCCAATGAAAGTACTAAGTGACCGATTTTTTGTGGACGTTAATTTCGAGAACAATGTACGGTTCTCATATCCGTTTTCTATGTGAAATAGTGGAGATACGTACTTTTACTTTTTTATTATTATTAATGTGTGTATGTAGTGTTCAGTACTTTTAGTAAAGTATACGTAATAATGAACATTATCACCAAATTTCAAGTTCGTAGGGCAATGGGAAGTCAAAAAAATCTTCGGAACAAAATTGTGTGACAGACTGCAGACAGACACGTGAGTGACAGCGTGGTGCCGGCGTACTGTACTGATTATACTGATTATTTTTTGTACATCGATCGCGTTCGGTTCCTTTCTATGGATATAGATGGTGATCTATCTATCGCCGTGGAACGGAACCGAACGCGATCGATTTACAAAAAAGAATCTGTATAATCAGATGAAAACCGTCCAAGTGCGAGTCGGACTAGCGTACTATAGGTTCCGTAATATTATCGCAAAAAACGGCAAAAAAATCACGTTTGTTGTATGGGAATCCTACTTAAATCTTTATTGTGTTCTGTTTTTAGTATTTGTTGTTATAGCGGCAATAGAAATACATCATCTGTGAACATTTCAAGTGTCTAGCTATCACGGTTCATGAGATACAGCCTGGAGACAGACAGACAGACGGACCGCAGAATCTTAGTAATAGGGTCCCGTTTTTACCTTTTGGGTACGGAACCCCAAAAATTTACTGGTGCGGCTCTTATTACTTAGTTACGAGTTCCATCCATAATCCTGTATTTATTGAATTACCTCAAAACTGCAAATACTATACAATTACTCAAATACCATCAAAACCGGTAGACCGCCCGGTGCAGTCCGTCAGTAGGACACAGCATTGCAATAAGACTGCCCTTCGCGAGTGAAAGGCGGCCGGCGCATGCGCATCGTTGCTTAGATCTTGCGCTAGAAGACTTGTTTGGAGGGTAAGCAGTTTTGTTTGTTTTGGTCGGATATTTATTGAGACTGCCTTTTGGTCTGGTGGTCGCAAGTGTGACTGAAACAAAGAATTTTGTCTGTGATCCACTGATTCCCAGAGATTGAGCCTGGCATCCCAAACTAGGCATTTGCCTGTATCTTGGGGACTAAATCGCTGAGTGCAATACTACTTAGCGCCGATTTACACAATGAAACTAATCGCGATTAGTACAACTAAACTCAGTATATGCAAATACAGCATTCTGATTGGTTAAGACCGCTGAGAAACTACCAATCAGCACGCCGTATTTTCATAAACTGAGTTTAGTTAAACTAATCGCGATTAGTTGCATTGGTGAAAACGGCCCTTAATGTTCCGGAAAAACACGGTTTTCGTGGGCGAGGATGGCCTCGCTTCCATGGGGAAGCGAAGACGCGCCAAAAATCTAGACTAAAGTTCTAATCGTAATCGACGAAATGTTGGTGTAACTTATACTCCACTTGAAATAACATTAGACATTTTTACAACCCCTTTTTACAGTCCGTTCAACCGATTTTGAGTTCTATGCCACAAACATGAGGATGAAATAAAAAGCGTAAACCTGTTACCAAAACCAACTGTTTAATACAGCTGCCATTTGTCTTATCACCAACTCAATAGAAGTTAAAATAGGTTGAACGGGCTGTAAAATGGGATTATTTAAATGTCTAATGTTATTTCAGGGAGAGATATAACATATATGCAAATATTTCAACCATTCTACAGTCTACGTTCCTCTTTCATGAATACAGACGTAATGTTCTATTACATAAAACAAAAAATATTCCCCACAAAAAGAAACTCAACACAACTAAATAGTTCTCTCAAAGCATCCTGTTCTTACTCCTGCGCAATTAGGGACAGCGCCATCTTGGATCGAGAATGTTGCCACAAAAAATATAACCTCACATTATAGGCCGCTGACCTCTGCTGTATGTAGGCTTGTTTGAATGCTATTTAACGTAACTGCATCTAGTTGTAGGTACATCAAAATTAGTGTTCACTAAATTTGACTACTATTATTTAAATATTATTAATATTAAAATAATTAGCAGGATTTAGAATCAAAATATAATGAGGAGGGATATGACCATCATTAATATTATAATTTTTTACTTAGTTATTCCCTTTATAATCACTACAAAAAACCAGGAAAGCAATATTTTACATCCTTTCCTAAAATTCAAACAATCACCTAGCGTGACTATAGCTTTCAAAAATCCAGTATACCCTCATAATCGCGTTCCATCCACTTATAAATGAGAAAGTAGTCCTCTAAGTCTGTCTTTAAGTCACATTACAATTTTGATGAATTTTGGTATAGGGCGAGATAGAACAAATATACAAAACTAGCTGCCGCCAGCGGCTTCGCCCGCGTGTAAGTCGAAAATGATCCCGCGGGAACATATGCCTGGAATAAAAAGGATCCTTTGTGCTATTCCAGACTAGAATCTATCTTTGTGCCAAATGTCATTCAGATCCATTCAGCCGTTCTGGCGTGATTTAGTGACAAACATACATCCACACTTCCATACACACATCCATCCAAACTTTCGCATTTATAATACTAGCTTCTGTCAGCGGCTTCGCCCGCGTGAAAGTCGAAAATTATCCCGAGAAAACATATGCCCGGGATATCTATAACCTATCTATGTGCCAAATTTCATCCAGATCCGTTCAGCCATTCTGGCGTGATTGAGTAATAAAAATAGAAGTTAGATTTATAATCTAGGTGAAAGATCGTAAATCTTAACAAATAGTGTACATGTAATGCTGACCTAGTATTAGTATATAATGTGTTATGTACCTATTATGTGCCACATTGTTGGTTATGCTTCGCCTGCACTTATTGAAGTAGGTCAGATTGGGGACTGCTTAACTAGTTGTCGGTCGCGGGTTTACTTTGGCTTTTCTTTTGTTTTTAACCCTCGACGACAAAAGAGGGGTATTTAAGTTTGACGTGCGTTTGTGTATCTGTCTCTGGCATCATTGCTCCTAAACCGATGAACCGATTTTGTTTTCCTTTTTTTTTGTTTGAAAGATGATTTTATCGAGTCAAGAGTGTTCTTAATAGGTTCACAGTCCGATGAGCCTCATATGGTCTGCTGTATTGTTTCAACTATTGTTATCGCTAATGGGACTGTGAACCTGGTAACCATGTTTTTTTACTTGTTTACTGTTTGAATCGGGGTGTTTTCGCAAGATATCGTGTCATAATTTACTTGTTCAATATATTGTCGATCGAAGCGTGTCTACTACGTAGACTACTATATAAATTATGTAGCATGAAATAAAAACGTGTTGGTATTCTTTTTTAATTTTATTTGATACTAGCTGTCCCACGCGGCTTCGCTCCCGTCAACTGGCTACGTATCTACTCATCTACCCTACCTACAACACTCTATCTACACTACATACATGATTGTAGCGTACGCAACGGAAGCTATCAAAACGGAATAATTTTTGCACGTTTTTGCAAAATTTTTCATTTATGCTCTGCTCCTATTGGTCGTAGCGTGATGTTATATAGCCTTTAACCTTCCTCGATAAATGGACTATCCAACACCAAAAGAATTTTTCAATTCCAACCTGTAGTTCCTGAGATTAGCGCGTGCAAACAAACAAACTCTTTAGCTTTATAATATTAGTATAGATTTTCTGTTTTGAAGAGGGATTCTAGGTGACTTAGTTTTTATTACAGCCATTTCATTCTAATTGAAAACAATAAGTTTGCTCATTTGCGTATCATTTGTAATTTTGCCAAATTCCAGTGTTGGTCAAACCACGGTTCGTGGTTGGCATGACTCTCATCCTTTATATGATTATGTTATAACTAAGCAGTGGTCAACCAAATAATTTTATTTTCACAGCTCAACTACACATTGCTTATTTATTTATTTGGAATTCGCATCACATTACTTATTTCCATTGCGTTTATAATGCTTTGTTAATACAAAAATAAATTGTTATAAATGTCGTTTAATTGTCAAAATGATTGTAACATTACCGTTTACATTTTCACCCCAAAACTTTTGAAGACTTCTTCCGACTGCCAACATGTTTACAATTGATAACCCTTTCATTTCACTCGGTTCACAATTTGGCCCCCTATCAGTAAAACTCACCTGTCTCACAAACACAGTTACGTATCCCCCTTCTGCTACCCTATCCCACATCTGACGTCAGAAATCGTTTCCGCGACACATGTCATGTCTCGTTCTCAAGGAAGACAACGTACTGTAAACATGTCTTTTGTTTTGTTGGAGAAATGGAGGGCATGTGCGTGTTGCTTGTGGTTTTATTAAAACAATTGATATTTCCGATTACTGCCTCGTTAGTGTAGTGATCGCGAGCGCTATTGCTGAGCATTAGATCTTGGGTTTGTTTCATGGGTCAGGCAAAGTGTTGCTGGAATTTTCAATCTGCACTTTCCGGCATACAATGTTCTATAAATGGCCCAAAAACTGCAAAATGTTACGTCAATCCGTTGCTGTGAGAAAAAACGACAAACTAACAAATATACTTTAGTTTTAATAAAATGCCTATCATGGATAACTGTCAATCTGCAAAGCATATTGACTACTAAATAGGCATTTCTCTTCATTTTTGTTTGTTCTATCAACTAGCCGAGGTACTGGTGTACCGAGTTTTGTTGGCCATGTCGATGATTGAAAATACTAGACAGTAACGTAAATACTCTTAAATACGTCTCTGTTTATTGGAAAGACAACATCAGAATTTTTGCCAGTGTTGACTGAAATCAATCACCCAGGTATTAAACAGTCAATGCGCTAGCTGTATCATAGTGGTCTCAAACGCAACCACATTAAATAATATAAAAAACATTTTTTTTATTTTAAAACAAGCTTATTTCGTATTCTTCTCAGCAAACACTTTCATGTGATACCCATATCATGGCATTACCGCTAACTAGTCCGCCATCTTGTGCCGTCCGCCATATTGAATTTAGAATGACGTCACTTAGCTAACCATGCATTGTCCAAACTAAAGGTGTATGCAAAATTTCATCTTAATCGGTGGACGATAACTGCTTTAAAATTCAGTTGCAAGATTTGACCCTAACACACTTACATACATACATTGCAAGTTAAATAAAAACTTGTTAAAAAAAAAAACACATATCCGGCAAAGACAGAATTTCCATTCTTTTTCCACATTCTCAAGGGCGACCTTGCGAGAACCGTTAGAGGATGATAATGCATTGTAAATGACTTGGCCACAGAGCGTACAAATTATATACCCATTCATGTAAATTGTTTGGTTGAAGCACCGTTACTAGGGGACATTATTACGAGTATGTCTGCCATGGGCAAAGTACTAAGGCTACATAGACGGAGAGATTATTCGAGGAGCTCGGCTTAAAAATAACGGCGGGAGGGGTCGATCTTCAGGGGTCGGTTGAATAAGAGACCATCCCACGGACTGACCTGGAGGTTTTCTCCGTGCTTCTTTAAAGCACTTTAAGCTGTTGGTTCCAGCTGCCATTTGCAGGTCTTCGGCAGTCGTTGCATAGTCCGGCAAATCTTACTACAGTCTTGCCATAATGTATAGCACTCATATAGGCAGTCGTTCCGTTGTATTTTTGTAAAAGCTTTTATTTAACTTGCAATGTATGTATGTATGTGTGTTTGGGTAAAATCTTGCAAATGAAGCATGTTATCCTCCACCAATTATGATGAAATTTTGCTAACACTTTTACTTTGGATGACAATGGTTATCTAAGTGACGTCATTCTAAATCCAATATGGCGGACGGCACAAAATGGTGGCCTAGTTATTATTTGTGCACTGCCATGATACGGGTATCAAATGAAAGGGTTTGCTGAGAAAAAATACGAAAAAAGCTTGTTTTAATTATTTTTTTTATAATGAATAATTTTATTTTAGTCATACTCAGCTGTATACGTTTAAGCTGGAAGCGGTCCACAACAAAGTAGGTTATGTCGTCCCCGAGTGTTGTAACAATCTTCGCCATTATCAAAATAATCACACCGGACGTCGCTTCCAAGCGGAACACGATCGAGTGTCAAAATCTGGTACTCTTCTGACAGTGATCCGTCAATTCATGACATTAAGCCGCGCGGACGGTCCGCTAGGGTTTTGATCCGCTTGATCGCGCACCGCCGCGCCAAACTTTGACCTGGATTAGTAGATTAAATCCTCTTTATGCCGGCAGTACGTGCCTGATTAAGACTATAACGCGAGCAAAAGCTAGCATTTCATAAACAAACATACATCTCATAAAAATCCAGGATAAACCAACAAGAAAATAGCACAAACCACACGATAACTCAGTCTTAGCGTGGCCACACTCGTAAAGTTTATCTTAAGACCTAGTTGGGACTTGATTAGTTACTTTACTTACTTTTCTAAGTAAGTAACGAGATTTTATAATACTGTATTGTTTCACCCTACCTATTTCCATGCTCATTTCAATTTATAATTAACGTATTTAATTAAAAATGTAATGCTTTCAGGTTTTTTAGGGTTCCGTAATAAATCGAGGTCTAGGAAATCATTTAGGTACATTGTCGTCAACCTCCTGCACTTATCCCATTTCTTTTAAATTTGGCTGGCTTGCGTTTGACCACTATCTAACCAGCACCTGTAGCCAAGTTGACAATCTACAATCGATAACGCTGATAGAAAACTAATCAATGTATGGGAATGACACATCTGAACGTTAAGTCACGTGGTCAGACCATACAAATAGAAAGCGTTAACGATTGTAGAAAGAGATTCGATACGAAAAGTTTGTAACTTGGCTAGGGGGGATGATGGTAAGCGATGATGTGGTTGACGATGAAGACTCTTTAAATTTAAAGACACCTAGGTATCAAGAAACGCAGACTCTCGTAGGGAATTCCACTCCTTAGCAGCTGTACGCACATTTAAAGAATTCCCAATTGTTTCGGGTCGGCGCATCATGTCGTTTTCTTCCATACTTTTGTGTCAGTTCATGCCGTATCATCTATAACACAGTTCATGCATCGTTCATCTACTCTTTTCACCATCAATTTCTTTGAAAAACTCTCATAAAATATACAAAATAAACAGCAGAAAAACCCACAGCACTGATTTCTCAAAATACTTTTAAATTATTGAGAGAAAATGACTTTTCCCGTTGCAGAAATGTTGGCGATAGTACTATTAGGTCGCAGGAACTTGTCCATAAGATACGGAACTGTCGTTGAAGACTTTGCTCTCGCGCTTGCCCGTTTATCATTTAGTTCTTTGACACGAGACATAAGATTGATAGATAGGTCATTCGTGTATAACAGTGCTTTAGTTTGGACGTGGAGAAGACCTGGAAAAATAGATGTAAGTGAGTATATTTCGACAGTAGAGAAAAACTTAAAAAGTATTTTTTTTATTCTTTGTCGTGGTGGCCGATTGGTAAATTTCTAATTCATGTGTACTTTCTAAGTTTATTTTGGATATCGCTGACAACGATGAAGAAATACATCGTGAGGAAACCTGAGTTTGAAATCGCTAACACGTCTTGAGCAGGCGTAGTGATCAATGCTCGTGCCTTCTCAGTATGAGAAGACATCTTGCGCCAACCCAATATCAATTGGAATAAGGCTCTCCCCTTATTCCACTTGCGCCACTTTTTATTCTCAACTTTAAACACTAGGAAATTGTAAAGCCAACGTTTCAGAAACTGTATTTTGTAATGTTTGGCCTTGAAAATAAATGCTGATTTATCTCTTAATTTAAATATAAAGTAATGCTAATGATTCATTTTTGTGATTAACTTTGCGTTTTCCGCAACAAAATGTCGCTTGTACAGATAACCATATCGAG
This sequence comes from Orthosia gracilis, assembly GCA_947562075.1. Classification (NCBI taxonomy): domain Eukaryota; kingdom Metazoa; phylum Arthropoda; class Insecta; order Lepidoptera; family Noctuidae; genus Orthosia; species Orthosia gracilis. The sequence continues at coordinate 11,740,755 of OX387267.1, forward strand.
TAGGTTTTTAGGTATGTTAGAACCATATCTCTGTACCAAAAACTCATTATTTTCTATTATTTTTATCGGTACATGGTGGACATCCCACCCATACGCACTAAACGTTTTGAGAATACTTTTATTATGCGTACAGCTAAGGAGTGGCATTCCCTGCCGGAGTCTGTGTTTCCCGATAGCTACAATCTAGGGGTCTTTAAGTCAAGAGTGAATAGGTTACTTCTAGGCAAGCGTGCATCACCGTCGATCACATCATCGCTTACCATCAGGTGAGATAGTGGTCAAGCGCAAGCCAATAACAAAAAAAAAGAAAAAAATCACGATAGGTGTAATTGTTTTTATTAGATTTTATATTATTGGATGATATTTCGTACACTCAACGCAAGATTTGCGTTGAAAACCAGCGTCAGGCACTAGTTGTCTGGTATTTTGCTGATCTGGCGCAGCCGTGAGTCATAAAATGTTATTGTTTTAGAATAAACTTAATAACTAATATTATAAATGTGAGTCCGTTTGTAACGCTCTTACGTCTCGACGGCTCAATGGATTTAGATAAAACTTGGCACACGGGTAGACCATCTCATCTTCACATTGGCGAAACCGCTGGCAGAAGCTAGTTTATTTTATTTGAACCTACATTGTATATCCATTGTGCGTGCTAATTACATGGGCTTGCTTATAAAAAAATATTCATTCATACCCGCAAATATGGAACAGTCCTATAAATGAAATACCCACTTTATTAATAACAAGAAAAAGCGGAAAAACACTACCCTACCACCCTTGGCGGCCATATTAAAATGATGACGTCACTGTTGTCACTCAGTTGCTTAGCAGCCATTGATCGGGGTCATTTACCCCCGAGCTTGTATAATAAAAACTTAATTACGATATACTTATGTAACTGGTATAACTAGTACATAGATAGGTTGTTACCGAAGTAACAGGTTTGTGAATATTTTCGTTTCTGCAATGTATCTGGCCGGTTAGACCAGATTTTTTAGTCTACTGCATAAAATTGTGGTCGTTATTTTTCTAAGCTGTCAGAAAAAATATGTTTGGATTGTTGTTCCTAATTTGAAAATCGTATCATTTATTATATTCACGTTTCTGTAATGTATTTGGCCGTTTAGATTGGATATTTTTTAGAATCTTGCTAGATTGTTCGTTAATTTGAAACTGTCAGAAAAAGAATCCATAGATTGTGGTTCCTTGTTTAAAAAATCTAAAATTTACTGCTGCCAGCGTTACTGTGTTCCATTTTGAAGTGTACGGGCATAGACTAATATATATAGATAGGGTATTTCTGCCGGTGTAATTACAGGCACATGACACATTTCAGCTTTGTCTCTGGGATGACAACGCATCTGCGATGTCTTTGGTATTGTTGATGTCCATAGGCGACGGTGACCACTTACCATCAGGTGGGCTTTCGCCTTTTTGTCATCCAATTGTTTATTATTTATATATTAATTGATTTCTGTATATTAGGCCATCAGAAATAATCTAGAAAAGTGTCATATCTTGCATAAGCATGTCGTAAGTAACCTATCTATGAAAATGTCAAAGAATTAATTATTAAAATTTTAATAAATTAAATGTGTTTTCATCATTATAATATTTGACATTATAAATTTCCAATGATTAGAGAATAATATTAATATCATAAGTAGTTTCTTTTAAATCGAGTGCACTATATTATTAAATGAATTAATGAGTAAATTTATTAAAACAATTGCATTTATTTCTTAACGCCATTTTGTTATTTCTGACGTTTAGCTGTCAAACTTGACGCTCTTACTTGCAAATATAATGTGCAGTCAAAGAATGATAATATTAAGGGTTAATATTTATCAACTAAGGTTAATTTTATTGCTTAATTATTTTTCTTTTTATTTTTTGCCTGCGTTTTAAATAAAAATTACTGTTCGATTTGGTGGCACGGAGAGATGGAGCACGCCTGCCTAGAAATAACTTATTACACTTGACTTAAAGACGCCCAGGATGTAGTTATCAGAAAACAGACTGCGGCAGGGAATTCTACTCCTTAGCTGTACGCACAATGAAAGTACATATTCCCAAAACGCTTACTGGGGTGGTATGGGTAGGACGTCTACGATGTACCGATGGCGCTTCGCCGTACGTCTTGTAGTCCGATGATGGAACGGGCTAGGCGGAATTAGATCATGTAATTTCATCGCATAACATCTAAGTGCAACCGATAAAAAACCGACAAGCTGGCAACTCGGCGTCGATGTTCAAGGCTCTGGAGCTTTGACTCGACCATTGCCTCATTCCCGATGAGCCTCTTGGCCTGTCTTTCGATCGACTCAAGTGCATCAAGCTGGTATTTGGCAGATTCGTCCCAGAGATGAGAACAGTACTCCATGCATGATCGAAATTGCGCTCGAATATGTTGGAATATTTGGTTCCAGCCAGTGATAGATTGCTATATTTATCAGTCAGAAAACTCCCGTATAACCAACTCATTATCCCGCTGCTAAATTTCCTGCAAAGTTTTTCTATTTATCTCGTCTGTGACACGGCCGAGGTACAAGTAAAAGTCTGTTGCAATTTGCGGGCGGCCAACCGTGGCCACAGTGTAACGATGTAGCTATTGAAATCAGACGGCGGATTGGAAATATACGGAAGAGTGTTTTGAACGGGTACCGTGCCCCTGTATTTTTTAACCGACTTCCCAAAAAGGAGGAGGTTCTATTAAAAATACATAAAATAAAACATACATAATGACGAACATAGGTTCAACATTATGTATGTTTTATTTTATGTATGTTCACCGATATCTCCGTCAATTGTGGACCGATTTTGAAAAATCTTTATTTTTGTTTGAAAGAAAATGGTTTGAAAGAACTTCTAAAATATACAACAGAACTCTTCAATGAATAACGGAAAATTTCTTGGGATTCCTGCAATCGAAGTCGTTTTATTGTCCTATTTAACAGTTAAGATTTGTCCACGGTATTTTCAGCTGTCGTGATAACTGAAAAACTAATTCTATTTAATCTAAGGTCTTAGGATGTAGTTGAAATGACGTTCTTTCATGCAATAGTGATAGTCAAAAATCCAAAACGATAGAGTTTGATCACGTGACCTTTCGGCAACGCATGTCAGTGCTATTTTGAAGTTTTTGGCAATAGTTAATCGCTGATAGAATATGACTTTGTCTATGGTGACATTGTGATGTCAAATTAAGAGTTGAGCCTAGTTGCTTTAGAAGAATGTTTGTGTTTGTACGTGCCTTTTTCTTTAGTTTTGTTTACAGGATTACATAGCTGTTTTATTGCTTGAATTATGTCACTAAACCATATTCGTCATTTATAATTAAAATTCATAACAAACGATATGCGCTTCCTCTTATTTTAATTATATGAAAGGAAAATATATCGATTTCCTGAAAAAACAATGGGGATGTTTCCTCGGTAGAAAAATGACAAATCCATTTAGTCCGTCAGTGAGGTTATCAAATAATATTGGACACGTAATTTTTACTTTTACAAATCAATAAAAATTGACAAAGATAAAGCGCATCTAAGTTCAGGAGTGGGGGCTCGTGACGTCACTATGTCAGTATAAAGTGTACTAACGGCGTGACGTCACACGATATTTCAACGCATTGTATCGTCGTCACTTTATGTTTACGTGTCCAATATTTTTTATTATTCTACCTGACGGACTAAAATCTAATTTTCAATTAACAGCCCTAGTATTACCTACCCCACAAACATCTATATATACAGGGTGTTTGGAAGGGAGCTGTACATACGCCTAGGGTAGAAACTAGGGATAGTCTGCTACCTACCCCCGCCCATTATGTTGACCTTGGCCTCAAGGTTTTTTTTTAATTTATTATTATTTTTTATTTGACTTTTTTATGATTTTTTGACTAAAACTACCTGTAGCTCAAAATCTATCCATGGGACCGGTCGGCTAATGGTCTTGTTTTAATCGTTAGAGTCTTAGGGTCCTGCAAAAAATTATTTTACACCAGAAAATTGTGGAGAAGAAAAGTTATGGGGCCTGAAGTACCGTAGTAAGGTAAAGAAATAATTTTAAGGGCAACTTTCTATGGGGTTTAAAAAAAAACTAACAGGGTTGGAGTTCTTCTGATTTTTTTAAAACATCCTCAGTCCATGCCCTTTCTAACGATATGCTAAAAGTGTAATTATCACTTTTAGTTTTAAAGTTATTAATTAATTTCCGCAACTAGGGCACTTCAAGCAAAAATTTCAACTAATGAAAATTAAATGTGTTCGATCGTAAAAGGATGGCAAATGAAACAAAAAATTTGGTAATGACTAATGTCATTAAATTACAAATTTTAATTAATTACTAATTTTAATTAATTACAAATTTTGTTCAAATTGATGACCATTGACCTGTAAACATGCTCGGCACCTCTTCCTCATCTCCACGGTCACCGTTCTAAGCAGCAGTTCCTCGCGCATTGTATCGAATGCGGCGTGGATCCTGTTAATTAGAACCTCCCTTGTTGGTACTTCTTCTGCGTACACCAACTCTTTCGCCCTTCCCCAGACGTAGAAGTCGAGTGGGGTAAGGTCAGGCGACCTTGGGGGCCAGGGAATTGGCCCACCCCGACCAATCCAAGAATTAGGAAAGCAGTTGTCCAGAAGCTCCCTCACTGCTAGGCTCCAATGAGCAGGACAGCCGTCGTGCTGGAAGATTATGGGCCGATCTTCGTCAAACACTTCTTCCGCTAAATCAGGCAAATCGTTTTCGAGGAAATCTAAGTAGTTTTGCCCGTTTAGGTTGTCTGGCAAAAAGTGCGGCCCTATCAACCGATTACCGATGACGCCTGCCCATACGTTCACGGAGAACCTTCGTTGAAAACCTCTGTGCCTCTTGACTCTCGGGTTTTGATCTCTGGGTGCCCAGTGATGGAGATTGTGGTAATTTACAATTCCTTCCTTGTCAAACTTGGACTCGTCAGTCCAGAGAATACTCCGTAAAAAATTAATATCTTCCACGTCCGTATGGAGCAAGTGGCGGCAAAACTCCACCCTTCTTGCATAGTCGTTATCCTCTAAGCCTAAAACAATAAAAATATCAACGTTAGCGGTTTCCTTATGAATTAGTAGCTATGTAACATTGATTGCTATCTCTGTCTTTCCATTTCTCTCTCTCTCACACACATGCTCATGTTAATTTAAAAATTGCCTATGAAATTCACATGCTAGTTCATTACATAAGAGCTAAAAACAAAAACTTTATGTAAAAAATTACCTTGAACAGGGGTGTAGTGGAAAGGATGACGTCCATTTTCGCGAAGAACCGACCAGACTTTCCACACGCTTAAACCAAGCGTCCGGGCTACGGTTCTTACGCTTCTGGTCGGATCTTCCTCAAATTCAGCCAATATGCGTTCTTCCGCAGCCAAATTTGGTTGAAATCTGTTCACGGCTGGTTCCCGGCAATTTAAATTTCCGGTTTCTCGCAGACGCCGATAAGTTGAGCCAAACGTTTGGTGGTTAGGCACTCGCCGGTTAGGATACCGTTCTTGATAAATCCTCCGTGCCTCGCGCCCATTGCAATCAGCCATTCCATACACCACCAGCATGTCGGTGTACTCTTCACTGGTAAATCCAGCCATTTTGCCAACAACAAGGTAACAAATAACAAAACTTAACAAAAACGAAGTAATAACAAACTCAACAAAATTAACGAAAACAGTGGAGCGTCGTAACGGCAAGTACGTAAGTTAGCTAAGATGGGTAAATCTCGACTGACTAACAAAGACCCCAACAGGTTACCTGCCCGGCCCCGTCGACCCAAGAGCGAAAGAGACATGACATGACATGTTTTGTCTCTTACATGTTGCTCTCGTGTAAGAGTGAGACAACAAATTTGCCAACTGTAGGCCAAACTGGTTTAAATTCTGGAAATTACATTTGTCTTACAAATGTCGACTTGTGGTGGTAAAAGTGCCCTAGTTGCGGAAATTAATTAATAACTTTAAAACTAAAAGTGATAAATACACTTTTAGCATATCGTTAGAAAGGGCATGGACTGAGGATGTTTTAAAAAAATCAGAAGAACTCCAACCCTGTTAGTTTTTTTTAAACCCCATAGAAAGTTGCCCTTAAAATTATTTCTTTACCTTACTATGGTACTTCAGGCCCCATAACTTTTCTTCTCCACAATTTTCTGGTGTAAAATAATTTTTTGCAGGACCCTAAGACTCTAACGATTAAAACAAGACCATTAGCCGACCGGTCCCATGGATAGATTTTGAGCTACAGGTAGTTTTAGTCAAAAAATCACAAAAAAGTCAAATAAAAAATAAAAATAAATTAAAAAAAAACCTTGAGGCCAAGGTCAATATAATGGGCGGGGGTAGGTAGCAGACTATCCCTAGTTTCTACCCTAGGCGTATGTACAGCTCCCTTCCAAACACCCTGTATAAAAGAAAGTCGTGTTAGTTACACTATTTATAGCTCAAGAATGGCTGAACCGATTTGGCTGAAAATTGGTGGGGAGGTAGCTTAGAACCAGGAGACGGACATAGAATTTTTTATCCTTTTTTTCTTTCTTTTTTTCTTTTTTTCATATGTTCGTCATTACGGTCGGCGAGATCTCTTTATTACTTTTACTATTAGTAATTAGGGAAGGGTAAGGGTAGATAGGGTAGGCTGGGTAAGGTGGGTAGGGTAGGTAGCCTAGGGTAGGTAGGCAGATGACGGGAGCGAAGCCACGGGCCCAGCTAGTATTTCTCCTATTTTCCATATGACATTGACATTAATGAAATTGATTTGATGTTGTTTTATTGTTTGATTTTATGTGAATTTATTTTAGTGTTTGCCTTTTTTCTTCTGTCGCGACCGTATCCCATTTATTCAGGGTCAGTCCTCTTTATCCTATTTCGCCACTGTGCACGGTTTTGAGCTGAGCTGGCGTCCAATTGACATTGTATATATTAATTTTATGTGTAACTAGCTGCCCCACGAGGCTTCGCTCCAGTCAACTGGCTACCTACCTACACTACACACATGATTGTTGCGTAACTTTAACCGCGTATGCAGCGCACGCAACGGAAGCTCTCAAAAAGCAATAATTTTGCCATTTTTGCTACATTTTTCATTTATGCTCCGCTCGTATTGGTCGTAGCGTGATGTTATATAGCCTATGGCCTTCCTCGATAAATGGACTATCCAACGCAAAAAGAATTTTTCAATTTGAACCAGTAGTTCCTGAGATCAGACCGTTCAAACAAACCAACAAACAAACAAACTCCTCAGCTTTATAATATTATTATTATAGATAAGCTTTTGCCAGCGGCTTGCCCGCGTGAAAAGTGTTTTCTTATTCCAAGGGAACATTATACCGGGATGAAAAGTAGCCTATATGCTATTCCAGTCTATAATCTATATCTGTGCCAAATTTCATCCATATCCATTCAGCCGTTTTGGCGTGATCGAGGAACAAACATACATCCATACAAACTTTCGCATTTATAATATTTTTTATGCGTAATTTAAAACTATTGGGTTATTTAGTATCTGAATTGACGAATTTATTATTAAAATATGACTCACTGATTTAAAAAAGTTGGCACTTTCCAAATAAACACCCGTATGTTCCTATCAAAACAGACACGTATTATTACAACGTTGTTTTGTATGAACAAACATTTCAAATTCTCACCGTTACGCGTACTTCGGTCATGTCGCGTATTTACCGGAGTTTTTGCATAAAAACCTCTTGTCAATCAGTTTTCCATTTCAACGATTTTTTTTGATAAATGGCAATTTTATGAGTCATTCTGAAAGTTTTGTGTGTTGATTAAGTTTTTATTTTTATTAGAGAAAAGAGATAGCATTCATCAACATTTTATTAATGAACTAGCTGTTGTCCGAGACTCCGTCCACGTCAAATAATTTTTTTCGTGAGATCTCATTGTTTTCTTAAATGAAAGTAGAATAGAATAGAATAGAATAAACAGTATTTATAGTGTATATTATGTACACCGTAAAAGTTACAGAAAGTATAGAAGAAGTAAACATTACACTGGGTGACACAATGGGCGGCCTTATCGCTAAAAGCGATCTCCAGCCGTTTCGGAGATTATTCAGACAGACAAAAATTAAAAAAATTGTTTTATTACTTGTTAACAGACACTTCAATTTTATTTATTTTTACTTTTGGTCGTGCAGCTTATATACCGGAGTTTTTGTATAAAAACCGCTAGTCAATCAGTTTTCCGTTTGAATGTCTTTTTTAATGATTGTCAATTTACCGAGTCATTTTGAAAGTTTTATGTGTTGATTAAGTATTGATGGTAATGTCAAGTGTGAGATGCCAATCATTCATTCAACATTTGTATGAAAAAAAAAAACAATTATTGTATACTTTCAGCTTTTCACTTCATTCGCTCATGAGTAGGTACACTAGATAGGTACTATCTAGCTAAAATGAATTTTATGTCGTGGTGCCCTAGAGGCTAAGACCTTGCCTCTCGTGCTTGGAGGTCGTGGGTTCAAATCCGGGCAAATACCAATATGACTTTTTCAATTCGTATGTACTTTCTAAGCTTTTCTTGGACATCGCTGACAACGGCAAAGGAGAACATCGTGAGGAAACCTGAAAAACTTGATAGTTATTTTATTATAAGTTTGTGCTCCACTGGTGTGATTGCTGTAAGGCGTTTCGTGAGTGTGTCTCGGACGGACCCTCAATAGCCACCTCCTCTCCAATGTCATCTTTCACACAGACCTTGCTTTCAGAAACCTGCAGCCTAATTGCGTTAGTGAAATCGGCAAGGCAAAGGGTTTGAACCCATGAAAGAGTATGTCAAATACTCTTTAAATAATTAGGTATTGCCAAAAATTATTGGACGCTTTCATTGACAAAGATATCTACTCTTTTCGAAGTATTGCGGTAAGGGGCGTTCTGATCCTTTCACTGCTGCATTCAGTAATGAGTTAATATATCTTAAACACGTGGAGCGATTTACATGATTTAAACGGATAAAATGGTTCTACACCTAAACCTTTCATTTAAGACCAAAAGTATATCTAAAACAAAAAAAAATAACAAAATTAAATTACGTAATTATACATTTTGGTACAAGTCTGTTCAATGACTTTTATTGTTTTGCCATCTGGCGGCGACTTTAGTAATGTAGAATAAATAGAATTGCGATTGTTGCAATCCCGAGTCATTTGCTGTCATTTATTGAAGAGTTCTGTTGTATATCTCCAAAGTTCTTCATTAGATCTTCACCAAATGTATAAGGGACCACTTCGGAAAAATACCCTTTTAAACACAAAAAGAATTTTCAAAATCGGTTCACAATTGACGGAGCAAAAAAATACATACAGTCTAACATAGAACCTCCTCCTTTTCGGCAAGTCAGTTAAAAAAGAGACCTTTATTTCTTTTTTCCGCTAACTTATCAGTTATACCTTCTACAATATCAAGGATTAATTCCGTCTACATTAATACCAAGGATGGGAGTGTGGCATCCGTCGGTCCACAAATAGCCCCTCTTTGTCCCAAACAGCGGGTACGTCGAAAATAACCAACGATGCGCAGACGCAGACGACGTTTGAATGCAATCGAAACGTATTTATAGAGGGCATACTTTGTTTTTGGGTTGTTGATTTCGGCTGAATTGGTAGTTTAATGTTGTATTTGTTGGCTGATTGAAGATTTCGGTATTGTTTTGTCTCTTACTACTATTCTCTTAACAAGTAAGATTACTGTATAATGTAGCCAGTTTATTTTCATCATCCTTCAAACGTTTCAATCAACTGTTATCTCAGTACTCACCTCCATTCCGTTTCCGTCGTTCCGGAGTCTTTGTTTCCTGATAGCTGCAACATCGGAGTCTTTAACTCAATAGTGAATAGGTTACTTCTAGGCAAGCGTGCTCCACCGTCGACTACATCATCGCTTACCATCAGGTGAGATAGTGGTCAAAAGCGAGCGTATCGTTAATAAAGAAAATACATGTTATAAGCTTACAGAATATAATTCAACCTTACGATGAGACTAAATATATATTTCCCATACTGTATATTAAAGAAATTTCGCCAAAGAAATGTTTTAAAGTTGTCTGCCGTCACAAATTCAAAAATGCTACATTACAATTTATAATATACCTAAGTTTAATATATAATATGCGAGGTAAAACTGTATCCAATATAATATGTTATACATTTATTAAATTTGCTTTACACGCGTATTATGAGCTAAATACATTCATTAACTGTACGTAACAGCTGTTTCACGTGATTTTGTATTTAATTTTACAAAAACAAAAACACAAAAGACTTACGTATTCAGATATTGTACCATACTTATTAGCAGGGCAGGTCAAGGTGACTATTTATAGTTGCACCGCACATGACGTTAAGGCGTAGATACCCCTCAGTAGCTGATTTTAAAATAACGTCTAAACAGCTAGTCATATATTTTTGGGAAAAATATATGTTATATTAGACCATTTCCTTAATTATTTGATCTAAGAACATTTAGAGATTTATTCGTATATCATAGTTTAATTAATATGTAAAGTTATGTCTAACATGGACAAAAACACGACAATCGCACCAAAACCTCTGGACGTATTTTAATGATATTAACACCATCTCAAAGACAATTTAATTACCTATCTACATTTTGATCAAACCTTCTTTTTTTAAAATCATAGAATAATAAGGAAAGTACAAAAACTAGTGAACTTTCGGTCGCGCGGGTGTGAAACGAGTGCGCGTTTTGTTCCCTCAAGGTCGTTGGCGACTGTTGTCGTCTTAAGAGGAAATGCGGGTAGAGCGCTCCGACTGAATTACCTAAGTCAGAATTCGAGGTTTGGCTTTCGCTTATTTCCTCCTCCAGTATTATTTATATATTATACTAGCTGTCCCACGCGGCTTCGCTCTCGTCAACTGGCTACCTACCTACCCATTTACCCTACCTACCCTACCCTTCCTACACTACATACATGATTGTTTGCGCAACTTTAACCGCTTACGCAGTGCACGCAACGGAAGCTCTCAAAAAGGAATAATTTCTTCCCGTTTTTGCAACATTTTTCATTTATGCTCAGCTCCTATTGATCTTAGCGTGATGTTATAAGGCCCTAACCTTCCTCGATGAATGGTCTATCCAACACAAAAAGATTTTTAATTCCAACCAGTACTTTCTGAGATTAGCGCGTTCAAACAAACAAACTCTTCAGCTTTAAAATATTAGTATCGATATTTTATTGGATATTATTAACCCCCTGACACCTTAGCAAGACTATTGGTGCCAGATTTTCTGCCTGGTGACAATTCGCAATGACTGTAACATCTATAAATGACATACGGAACCAATGGCTTGACGTGCTTCTCGAGGCACGGAGTCCTAGGATCTACTAAAAGATGGTCACCCCATGCGCGGACCTTCGGCTTGCGTCGCATAACCTCGGCTACTGTAATATCCCCCAAATATCCTTCACCAAAAAAAAAATAACACCATGGTGTATTTATTTCTGGTAGCCGGATGCCGAAGTACCGTCAGCAGCTAACGGTTGATTGGTTAATTTAATTAACCTTGTTTTGCTGACGGTTACTGGTGAGTTAGTGTTGATAGTGACCGGTGACCGGGTGTTGTAGTCAATTGTCATTGTTGATAGTAAACTACGCGGTTAACTTGTCAATTGATTTTCATGGAGACGACGCTGGGACGGTATTGTTTAACAGTTGTGATACTGAGAGGCTGCAGTGTGTTAACTCGTATTGGAACGACATAAATTCATGATTTATAACCTCGTTGGTCTTGTAGTGACAATTTATACTGCTGAACATGAGTTCCTGAGTTCGGATCCCGCGTCGGGCAATTTTTTTTTTCCCTTTTCTATTTCTCAATAGCAGCCTGTAGTAATTTGTGTCCGGTTGATGGCAACAGGGTTGCCCTCTATGACATGGGTTTTAAATATAAATAAAAACCGAAAAGTGGCCGAAAAATCCATCTCTGCCTACCTTTTCGGAGAACACAGGCGAGATATTATCCTAAAAATAAATCTAAATTTGCCTGTACCAACTTATTATTTAGGTATACCATTTACCTAAACTAACATTAAAATTAATCCAATCTCGCCTTTGACATTTATCCTCCAAAAGAAACTCTTTAAATTACTTTTAAAATCAAATCAAATCACGAAATACCTTTTGCTACGTTTACAAAAAAACCCGTGTACCGTCGGCAAAACAAACAGTTGAAGTTCAATCAACGCAACGGTCCGATTTGTTTTGATATCGGTACACCACATGTTCGTGAGAACGTTGGTTAGGACAGACAAATAAACACACACGATTCAGAGTTTCAGAGTCAATGCTCTGAAGTATATCGTTTTAGAGATAACATAACGTTGAGCTTGTATTTCACAAAGGGGTAGGCAGAGATCTAAAATCACCGATAATTAACAAAAAAAAGTCCTTAACACCTGCCTATCAATGTAATCCAATATTTCAAAACGATACGAAAAAAATGTATAGGCACTGTCGCTAACACGATCAAAACAAACGTATCGCGGTAAGGGGCGTCCGTGACCCTTACACTTGGCAATCTGTAATGACTTAATATCTCATAAACGCGTTGACCGATTTAAATGATTTAAACCGATAAAATAGTTCTACGCCTATACCTTTCATTTGATATCAAAATATCTCCATAAACAAAAAAATCATGTTTTCAAGTTACGATAATTATACTTTTTGGTACAAGTCGGAAGCAACTATTTTTATTTTATTGTTATCTGGCGGAGACTTTATTTCATATTATAGCTTCTTAGAAACCGAGTTTAAAACTTAGATCAAAGTTCTTAAGATTAACAATTCTGTGTGAAAGCTCCAAGATGGCCGCCAAGTGTCTGTTATACTTGCTAATTGAATTCTGTTGCTGTCCCGTAATGGTGTAGATTAAGAGGAAAACTTTTAAACGGATACATTAATTAAAGGAGCGGGACTTAGTAGTGTCGTTGTCAATCTGGCTGAGAACTTTTATTATTAATCTGCCTAGCCTTTACCCAAAATTTTAGTTTCACGGCTTTCAGTCTAACCGGATTTTTTATCCAGTCACCCTTAAAATCTGACACAAGTATTGCGATACCCCTTGGCAATACTGGTGTCTGACCGCCCGTTATGCCTCGTTTACGCAGTGCGAGTTGCTGCCTAGCTAGTAGAAAGCTACTCGGCTTGTGTACTCGTAGCTCGACTCGACTTAGAATACACAATACATAGTAGTTGATTGATGCCCAGTCTTGCGAGTTGTCGCGTTGTTGAGTGAACGTGTTTTAATTAAACGGTGACGGGTTAATATAATATTATGTCAAGAATTGGGCAACGCCTATAAAAAACGTAGGAGCAGCTCACAAAAAAACACAGATTCTGCTCACAACTGTCCGGCTGACGACGAGCTACTGCCGAACGAATCCAAACGATGCGAGCGATGACCGAGCTGCTGCCATATGCGAGTTGCCGAGCGAGCATGCGAGTGAAAACAAAAAAAAAAGATGGAACTCGGATGTGAGCTACAGTCCAACTCGCACGTACGAGTTACTGCAGTACAGCTAGTCGGCAGGCTGACTCGTACGCTCGTACTGGGTAAACTACCCACGAATATCTTGGTGGTTTAAAGTGCTTTCCGAAGCACCGAGAAGTAATTAATGGTCACCTAACCACGGACCAATTTCGGCAGGCGATGCTTAACCTTGAAGATTGACCAAGGTGGCTGTTTCATATTCACCAGGACTAAATCGGCGAAATGTGTACTGAAGTCTTCACCAGATAACAAAAAAATAAAAGTCATTGATCCGACTTGTACCAAAAAGTATAATTACGTAACTTGAAAACATGACTTTGTTTATGGATATATAATTTGATAATGTTGGTCTCAAATGAAACGTATAGGCGTATCGGTCCACGCGTTTATTTTGATCGCGTTAGCGACACTCTTTAAAATTTTTTTCGTATCGTTTTGAAATATTGGAATACATTGGTATACAGGTGTTAACGACATTTATTCTTTCGTCATCGGCGGCGGTGACCATAGCAAGATTTGACACTAGTTTTTCCCCGCGGAGTCGCTTCTTAGTCTATCTTACAGAAATCTTTACTGTTTTTCGGGATAAAAACCTAGCCTATGTCTCACAGTAATAGTTTAGCTTCCTAACCGTGAAGGAATTTGATCAGTAATCGTATCAGTAGGTGGCGCCTTATAAAAATAAACAAATATTCCCAAAAAAAAAAAACTAACCGTTTTAGTTATCGTATATTGTCAAACAAACTAAACGTGTAGGTTCGCACAACCAACTTAGCCTACCTCTATATAATACTGGTTTAGGTGGTTTAGCAACGACGGACTAGAAAAAAAAATTTTTTCGTCAGGATATTAATAAATTTTATAACCGAAAAACCTTATATTACTTATTTACCTTCCTTTTTAACCCCCCCAAAAAATACGTAACTATAATAAGAACATGAAAGAGCCAACTCATATCTGACCTTTTAATAAAAACATAACCTCCAAATTGTTTCCCGCCAATTTGATCCGCCATCTTTCATAGACAAAGGAGCAGGTAGGGATTGACCGCGTCTTTAAGCTTGGGTTATATACCAACCTTTTCAGTAAATAACGGTTTTTGTGCCTGACTGAGATTTTTGTTATGTAGGCACTTATTTGGTTTAGTTCGTTCGAATTAATTGTAAGATGTTGTGGTTTTATTTAATTCTATTCTAGAAATGGACATCAGAAAGTTTAACTGATTCACAATACACATTGTGTAGTAAATAACAACATAAATACATAATAAGTTGCCTTATTTAGTTGCATATATGTGTAATGTTTTCATATTCCTATATGCATTTTGAGTAGTGGTTTTCCTGTTTAGTTTTGAGCCCTATTCAAATAATATTAACACGGATTTTCAATTCAGTACTGAATTGACTTTAACGAAAATATGTTGTGCGTTCTGTAAACTCTAATTAATTACTAGGTTTTTATTCACTTTGAAATATTATTGTGTCATACTATCCACCTTATTTATAGTAAATGTAAGTTCGAAATCTGCAACCTGCATTGAGCAAGCGTGGTGATCAATGTTCGTGTCTTCCCTTTACGAGAAGAGTTCTTTTCCCCGCAGCGGGACAGCTACAGGCTGATAAAAAAGTATATTATTTAAATTTATTTTCTGTCTTTACAATAAGGTATAACTTGAAACTATTTCAAGTTTACTGGCTTTAAAAATTACGTAATTAAAAAGTTTTGTCTTAATTCTAGTACTTAGATATCTACGCCTTCAGAATAACAAATTAAATAGGATTTTCTAATTTGTTGTAACAGCCGTTTTAACGAAGTTTTGATACCGGTAGAAGCCGCTAAGCATTTGTCAAAGTTAAAGTCAAATAATATATTTTGATTGACTATTACATGGCATTTTTAATAGAATAGAATACTTGAAATTTCCTTGTAAATGTCATTTACAGGTAAAAATAAAATTATTTTAGTTGTCCATTCCGAAATCGCTAGCAGAAACTACATTAACAAATTACTTCCCTATCTTACCATCAAATAACAAAATGACGTACCAAGCAAGTCCCGTCACCTTCGTAATACAAAAAGCTTTACGAACACAAAAATAAAAACAAATAAACTTACAGAACCACATGTCTATGGTAAATGATCTACTTTGACAGCAACCTTATTTCGTAGCAACAAGAACGGTTTTTGTAAATCAACTTTTGCTCCTAAGGCTGCGTTTGATCGTACACCCAAAGCGTTTAATTCCTTCGAAAACCACCCTTCGTTGCAGCGTTAAATTACGTAACACGAAATAATCCTACACCTTTACGAAAAAAAAAAGAAAACCTTACATCTCTTCCTTCTTGTTACAGAGTGAAGGAGACGCCGATAGCTTCAACACGAGTGTGAGCGAGAAGAAAGTTTTGAATCAAAACCGGTTACCAAGTGTCCGTTTCGAACGCCTAGTATGCTAGTTCGAATTTCGAGTGCTATAAGTGTTCAGTGATTGGTTGAATTAAGAAAGTGAATCAAGATGGCTGTCCTGCCCGCGCTTTTTGGACTGTTTTTCGCTGTTGTTGTGTCAGGTAAGATTTTTACTTTTTTTTACTAACGATAGGCTCGCGTTTGACCACTATCTTACCTGATGGTAAGCGATATTATAAAGATTGAACCACATCTAATTTCGGACTCAATCTAACTCAAAGTGAAGGTCTCAAACAGAGGGCCGGTTTCTGCATTGACAATTTGGAGTTATATACTTGCCAAAGTTAGACAGATTTCCAGGCCAAAATAAAGTTTAACAAATATTATTAACTAGCGACCCGCCCGGCTTCGCCTGCGGCAAATTATACACAAAAACCTTCCTCGTTTCTCACTCTCTCTCTCTGAAAACCGCATGAAAATCCGTTCAGTTGTTTTTGAGTTTGTCGCGTACAGATACGGCGGGAGACTTTATTTTATCATTTATAGTGATTCAAAAATCGTTGATGGATGAACCATTGACTGGCACTTTTAAATTGTCATGGAATTGGTCAATAAGTCAAAAAGATGAGTTGTTTGCAGGTTCCAAAGCGTGGAATCTCTATTGAGACGAACGAATGTGCAAGAAACTCTATGGGACACTGTAATTTTACATTATTTTATCTACTTGATCCAAGCTGGATGCGAGGCCCACAGGACCGATCAACATGGCGACACTTGTGAAGATGAACCAAGTTGCGTTTTTCTTAATTAAGAATTTTGACCGACCAAAATTAACTTCTAAAGATCACAAAGACGAATTTCACCCAAAACCGTATTAACTTTTACGAGCCCATTGGATGGAATTAGAGACCCCGAGACTGCCCCAGCAATATTGCAGTGCAGCTTATGACTTGTTTTATACTCCACTAGCAGTTTCCCGCCGACTGCACCTGAGAAGCATAAATAAAGCTTCTCACCGCTTGATTAAAAAAACGGAAACCCCTTTAAAGGATTCGGATTAATCCAATCTGTCAAAGGCGGAAGGGAAATTCGGGTTTTTATTTTCTGAGGGTATGTTTAATAGACTTCTGTCACCCTTAGGGGACAACAAGCGTGATATGTTGTAATATGTAATGTAAAAAAAATACAACCGACTTCCAAAAAAACACTACAAAGTGAAAATTAAATTCAATTTCAGATATCGGTGTTACTGTTTTTGTTTCTTCGTTTTTTGACACTAACTGCCGAAATTAAAGTTATTTTTCAGTTTGTAGTGATTTTATGGAAGTCGGTCGGCAATCCCATACAATTTTAAATTTATTCGAACCGATATCGCGACACTTTCGTTGATAAAATATCACTTGTAATTTAAGCATTTGAAGTTGAGTATTTGTCAACTTATACTTATTTAGAAAGTAAAGTAGAGTTTGAAACGTTCTTAACTACTAATGCTCAATTCAGAAATCAGCTCTAAGAAGCCTCTGAAGAGACTTCGGAAAAAATACAGGGTCTTCGATCTGTCAAAATCACGTCAAACTGACAGATCGAAACGTATCGAGAATCGAGCGTAAAGTTTAAAAACAACGAAGTTTTGTCTCCGATTCTTGTGGTGGGTACGCACGTAAGTACGTACATGCTCGATAAACTTGCTCGCCCTCGAGCGAGTACGAATGTGAGTGCCATGCAAGTCTCAAGACAAATGCTCAAAGTCAACCAAAATGTTCGATTCGAACAAGATTCAAGCGTCCATAATTCTTGTTCGATGCTCGAATCAAACATTTTTGTAAGTACATGTAGCCGCGACGTCGTCGTGGTCGTGATTGATATTTTTGTGAAGAGGGTGTGGTGCGCAGCTAAAATGTCATTCATTTTTTGGATTTTGTGGAACAATTTATATATATGTATCGGGAGGAACAGTGCTTGTGGAAAACTACGTTAAAAGAATATAGTGATAAAAGTAAAAGAAACGCAGCTTTTGAACGTTTGATGCCCACCACACACAACAACGAACAGTCCATTGCTCGAAGAGTTTCAACGCACACTGAACATGTTCTTCGAGCAAGCTTTTTACGTGTATACCTACGCAAAGTGGAACATGTATGGAGAACAGCTTTGTTCGATGAGACTTGCTCGATGAGCATGTACGCACGTGTGTACCCTCCATTAGGGTGCGTGTCTACGTGACAGTTTGAAGGAAAATAGTCTACTATCATGTATACACTGTTAGCAAGCATGGTGATTTGGTGATTAATTTACCTTCACAAAATAGGTATTGCGGTAGGAAAGAAATGGAAATTCAAACTGATATACTAACCACATGAAAACACGTCTGACGTCATTAATATTCCCTAAGAAAGCCACGAAAACATTACATAATGTGCGTACTCATGCATGCATATAGTTCTCGGCAAATTTCTGGGCCGCCCTGAAGTTGGTTTACAGTATGCGCGTGGCACGAAACGGTGCTGTTTTTGTTTAAGATTGACTAATGCGCAGCCATTGTGGCCAACTTGTTTGTTACGCTTTTACGCCTAAACCGCGAAACAAATTTTAATTCATTTTGTTATAAAGATATGTAGATTAGACCTTGTAGAACGATATATTCACTCTCATCCTGGTTTTTCCCTTGCGATAATAGAACACTTTTCAAGCGGGCGAAGCTGCGGGTATAAGAAAGTGCATACATAACTCACGCTGTTTTCCAGTAAGGGTAGGTAGAAACGACATATTGCAACCTGGTTCGAGCCTTTTGCTTCGGTAAAACCCAGCTCTAACCCATTTTTAAAATTCACTATTCCCAATTCCCAAACCTTACATATTTACGTGTTTAGCCTCCAAAAATACAAGCAAATAACCCAAAAATTCGCTAAATTACCCTCGAAAAATATTCAGCACGTTCGCGGTACAAGAAAAACATACACCGCTAACAATTTGGAGAAATTACAATAGTCTACAGTCAGTTTATGACTTCGCTACCGGAATACGGAATGGAGGCATATAAATATTACGATATTACCATTCTACTTACATAATGTTTTTGTTGGTTTTTTCCAGAATATTAATGGCGGTAGACGGTTTTTTTTTCTTGGGTAAAATAACATAATATCGCGTCTGTATTAACCGAAGGGTGCGACCACATTTCGCTCGTTGTATTTTTAAGTCACATGTTATAGTGGATCTTTAGGCAATGATGCCGCGGATGAACTTGCAAGGAGAGGTTCCGAGATGATAGTGCTAGGACCTTCCCACTTCTCCCCCTGCCTTTCTCACAAATTCGTGCGTGTATCCGCCAAAGATCAACCGAACTGCATAACAGCAGATGGTTTCGGGCTTCAGACTGTAGGCAGTCAAGAACGGGTTAAAAGCTAAAAAACTTCTTAAGAAATAATCTCAGAATAAGAGCAATCACGGGTCACACCCCTCTTAACAAACATCTTTTTATCATAGGCGCTACAGACAGCCCCTTAGCAAGGCCTGTTTTAAAGCCGAGGAATCAGCCGCCCACGTCATCCTGGACTGCGAGGCCGTGGCTTCCCAATGTGAAGAAATCCTAGGAACAGTAAGGTCGCTCCGCGTAGCCTGTGAAGCCCCCAGGAAGCTTCAGTGCTTTTGGACGGAGCTAGGCTGGCTACTTTAGCCGGCATCCCCACGCACAACGGACCGGATGGGAGTCGAAGTGCGGAAAAGGGAATACCTCTTCTATTCTATACTAAGTCCCATGTTATAAGGAGAGAGTCGATAGCCATCAAACAGGAAAAAGTCCAGACTCCGAGTTGCTGCTGCGAAATTCCAGCACTTGTAGCCAAGTTGTCAATCAATGATGATAACGCGAGTAGAAAACGAATCAATGTATGTGAATTACACATCTGAATGTTAAGTCTCGTGGTCAGACTATACAGATAGAAGGCGTTAACGATTGTAGAAAGAGATTCGATACGAAACGTTTGTAACTTGGCTAGGGGGGCAGATAAACCCAGGACCTTATAAATTGCGCTTCTAAAATCAACTTGAAAGCCCAAACAAATGCGCATACTTGGAAGCACACAACAATGCTTCCAAGTATGCGCATTTTTTTATTGATTGGCTTGCGTTTGACCACTATCTCATCTCGATGGTAAGCGATGATGTGGTAGACGGTGAAGCACGCTTGCCTAGAAGTAATCTATTCACTCGTTATTTAAATACCCCTAATTTGTAGCTATCAGGCAATACGGACTCCGGCAGGGAATTCCACTCCACGTTCTTCTGCATATACAGCCCCCGTACCCTGACGTGTCAAAACAATCAAAGTACGACTGCACACTCAATATAACCTTATTCTTATAGCTTATGGTCACCCACCAGGTTCATATTCCGTTTCTTTTTGCAATGGAAAGTGTTGACGCATTTGGTAATGGATCCAGTTATTTCATACGAGCGTTCTACCACAATCTCATCAAAGTCCCTGCCCACTTGTAAAAGCATCAATGAGTGTACCTAGCACAAGTTTATTATCTTAAGTCCGGTAACTGTTATCCTTAAAACTATCATTTCTGTCATCGACGCGAACAGACACAAACAATCTCTTCCGCCGTGTACCATCGACAACTTTTTTAACCTTTTTTTTCTGGAATAGGGTTGTCGAAAATAAAAAAAAATCTTGTGTTAATTTGTACAACTTACAAACGTGGTTAGTACTTCTATTACCTAATATGATTACAGTATTTATCTACTCAACGAGCTCTAAACGACGATATCCTAATCGATGGGGTGTGGACTGTAGCTCCAACCGTTTGGCCGTAAAACCCGTGTGACAGACAGACGGACACGTGAGTGACACAAACAGGGCTCCGATTGGACCCTTCGGGTTCGGAATCTTAAAAAGAAAGGCAAATAATTCAAGTTAATTTGATGACTGGTCAACGGCGAAAAACATGGTGTTGTGGTGCAACTTGACTAATTATTGAAATAGATACAAAAAAGGCTATCTAAATTATCATTTATGCATCGCTCAGGTTTGCCCATCGAGACCGACTGACATACTTAACTGATAGGATCTGTTGCGCTCGGAATTCATAATGTATGATGCGTCAGTATTGCTTGATGGCTCTTTTGTGGGGCAATGACCTGAAGTTGCCTTGTGTGTGAATATTGCGACTATTTACTGAAGGTAGGCAGGCGGGTACGTATGTATGTATGAATCAATTTGCCCAGTCTTTTCCCAATTATGGCAGATTGGGCTTCAACTCTTACCAGTATTTAAAATGAAGCGACTGCCTATCTGACCTCCACAACCCAGTAACTGGGTAACATTGGCAAGACTGAAGTCAGATTGTTCTAGCTTCGAACCACCGACAATCAAAGATCTACAATTGACAGGCGAGACCAACAACTTACGTGCTTGTACTTCCGAGGCACGGAGGAATCTTTTTAACCGAAACCGAACTGCCGGAAAAAGAGGGAACAGATCTGTGTATCTGTGTGTCTGTCTGTGGCATAGCTCCTGAATGGATGAACCGATTTTGATTTAGTTTTTTGTTTGAAAGGTGACTTTATCGAGAGTGTTCTCAGCTATGTTTGAATAAAATCTGTTCGGCCGTTCAAAAGTTATCCGCATTTGACTGCGAAAAAAACTTAAAATCTGTTTTTTTTCGCAAGATGTCGTGTCATTATTTCTTGTTTCGAGAGATTGTCGATTGAAGCTTGTCTACTACTAGGTATATTATATGTAGTTTAAAAAGCATGAAATAAAAATTAAATTGGGTTAGTCGGGTGTTTTTTAAATTTGTATTTTTTTTTATGTTAATGTCATCCACGGACCCACCTCGGCGAGCATTTTAATCTTGAAGATCTAACCGTGCGGCTATTATCCTTTAACCAAGCTCCTCAAGTCGGCACATGCATCATAACTGGTGAAATATGAAGTACTATACACCTCAACCTACTCCTTTGAGGAATACAGCGCGATGTGATATTATTACAGACTATTTCAAGTGATGAATGTCATATGAAATGAGATATTGGCAGACGGGTCGAAAGCTAGACGGTCGAATAATCCTTTAGACGTGTCCGTTTGACAGCCCAATTATAACTTTGTACTATTCTGAAAGAGTATTCAAAGTACATTGAATCGGGATTTGGTTATTTTAGGTTTTATCGTTCTCTTACCGTTGTTCCAAATTATTTGTTGTCGACGGAGCATGTCTTCTAGCATGCAACCCATTATCTTTTGGTATAGAGAAGCTCGCGTTTGAGCACTATGTCGCCTGATGGTAAGCGATGATCTGGTCTGAAGCACGCTTGCCTAGAAGTAAACTATTCACTCGTTACAATAGTTTTTCCCTTTTGAGGCTTTTCAATTCTTCTAAACCATTTCCTTATCAAACCCTAAAACACATACATGAAAGTGGTTAAGCTTGATATTTTCTAAAGCAATAAAAAAACCGACACTTTTATATTTGTTCGTACTTTATTTCTGATAACTTCATTAATATGATAGCTTTGCGCTTTTTTTCGGCAATCGGCCATAAGTATAGAGGAAAAAAACAAATATTTCTTTTTTTGCGTTAACGGTTTTTTAATAATTTATTATTTCATGACTTAGACTGTCAAACCGTACATTTTAAAACAAATAATATTTTTGCCTCCACGGTTTCTTGACAACCCTAGCTAAGTTATTTTTTTCTTTCGGTAAACGTCAGACGACTCTGTTCGGTCGGTATGTTTACAAAGTCAGATTTAAACTTGTTAGATAAACATTTACGCAGTCCGATACAGGTTGCTTGTTTTTTTTTTAGTTTGTGTGTTAGGTTGTTAGGTACTTTAATTATTTTTGATAGTAATTACTAATTTGTAGTAGATCGACCGGATTTTTTTATTGGAACGATGGAGTTGAATAATTAAAAGATTTTTCCCATGTTTGAAATTCCAGAATTTCACCTGTTACTATCTTATAAGATTGAGACCAAGAATAAGACCTACAGATAGTTGTTCCGGCTCTGGGTGTTTGAAAAACAAATTAAATAATATAAGACTTATGGTATTTTTTGGCAATCCTGCTGAAATTGTCGGCCTATCGAATTGTCATTTGTCAATTGTCAGATTTCGCTTGTCTCGTCACATTATTTAACAGGGCACTGGTCATAAACGCACAGGCGTACGTTCCGTCGCATTGAATTGCCTTAATAATAAAATTGCTTCTCAAACCAATTCGTATACCCCTCGAATATGTCATGCCTGCCTATCATGTTCTTCAAACCTCAAGACATGTCATGCTATGTTACAATGTTTTGGTTCTTTTGACTAAAGAATAGCAGCATTGTCACAATGTATAAATAACAAACAGTCTGCTCATCATTGTGTGCAGAAACACGAAATTAAGGCTCTGTTAGCAAGAAATTAAACTACGGTCTTCGATTTGTAACTAAAGACATGTAGTTGACACTTGATTCTACAAGGCATCATTTATTTTTCTCACACACTGGCCGTTCCATTCCCAACCTCTGCAATTATTAAAAGTCAGAACGTACGTAGGTCTCCGACCTCGGTGATTTTCTCGTTGTCGCCACTGTTAAAGTCACCGCCAGATAAAAAAAAATGTTGTTAATACCTGTCTACCAATGTATTCCAATATTTCAAAACGATACGAACAAAATGTAAAGGCTGTGTCGCTAACACGATGAAAACAAACGTATCGCGGTAAGGACTCTTCGACTTTCTTCGGGTAAGGGTCTTTCACCCTTTCACTTAGCATTCAGTAATGAGTTAATATCTCGTAAACGCGTGGACCGATTTACATGATTTAACTGATAAAATAGTTCTACGCCTATACCTTTCATTTGAGACCAAAATTATCAAAATATTTCAATAAGCAAAAAGTCATGTTTTCAAGTTTCGTAATTATACATTTTGGTACAAGTACAAACAATGACCACCAGAAAAGTGCCGAGGCAATGAAGATTGACGAGTCCTGGATAACAGATTCAAGTTTCTTAGTTATTAAAATTAATATGAAAGCGTTAGAAAACATTTAATTTCCACTTCCTGGTGCTATATAATGTCAAAATGGCAATTTTACAATTACAGACTTGAATCAAGCTGTTAGCCCTAAAAAAAACAGCCTGTACACAGGTGTTACTTCACAGACACTGACCGTGGCAGTGGGGCATACTGCCACGGTCAACGTGTGTGTAGCTCTCAACATAAACATACCTCACACTTGAGACGAAACAGATAGTAAAGCTATGCCTGCTTCCTTTTTAGAAGACAGTAAGTCAAGTTCAAGGGGGCTGTTAAGTAACTACGAACTAGACGCAAAACATGTTCTCATAGAAATTGTGTAGAACAACCATCTCCATGAAAACTAGTTGTCGCATTGTCACACCATTGTCGCAATGTCATTTAGACAAAGTGCAGGCAAGATGCCTCGTAAACAAAAAAACCTGTACAGTACAACTATTTTCTCAATGTCCCTCGGCAAAGTTCGTGTTTCGTCAGTCGTCGTATGACGCCACTGCTCCGCGGCGACATATCTGATGGAACGGTTACAGTCTAACCGTGCCGTGACCGTAAGCAGGCCCTATCTGGTTGTGAAAAGGCAGAATGATATAACAACTAGACTACCTAATTTTTGTTTGTTGACGAGGATAAACCTTCAAATGGCACCTGGACTTTTGGGGGAAAGAATAAGGAGTGTGGGATTTTTACCTCACTAAAACCACCCCGCTTATTACCATCAGCACATGTAACGGGGGCCCGTCACCTCTTAAAAGATCACCCCGGAACCCTCTCTGTGCAACGCTTGTTAGGGCACATCCCCGGGAAAGCTGAAAATGCGCCTCCCCTGAGCCTTGTTGTGCACGGTAGCGCGTGATCGCTGTGCTGCCGTCTCACGATCGCGCTCGGCGGCCTCATTCTGGGTCAACACGGTCTCGCAGAAAGAGGCCATTTCTCTTAAATTTTCTTTGTCTGCTAGCATGGCCCTCACAACTGCCTAACTAGGCTACCTACCTAAAACATTTTATCCCACGAAATTACTCTTAAAAGAAACCTAATTACTTCTGGCACGTGCAATTAAGCAATTAACTTAGACCTCCCGTTATCACGTGCTGAGTCACCGCTATGTCACGTACAGCATGACTGTGGATGCTGTGCGTCTGTGACTCATCTCTGTCATGGACCAGTTGCGCGCGATTGATCCGCGAGGTGATACGGTCTGTGTAGGTCAATAATAATAAGTGACTGTGGCAGGACAAAGACCTGTGGTTCTAATGTATTTGCGGGTGGTTTATGCTACGTTCCTTGCTCCTGGTTGCAAGAAAGCTAAAGTGGGGTAATAGTCTGTTGGCCCAGTGGCTAAGACCTCGCCTCTCGCGCTTTAGGTCGTGGGTTCAAATTCGGGCAAGTGCTAAAGTGACTTTTTCAATTCATAGTTATGTACTTTCTAAGTTAATCTTAGACATAGCTGACAACAGTGAAGGAAAGCATGAGGTGACGAAACCTGGACTTATAGTTTGCAGGATCCCTCCATTCTCTCTAGAAGGAAGCCATCTATGAAGATTTCGCCAACTAAAGAGTCAAAAACCTCTTTACAAAAGTATTGACTGTCGAATGCTGTTCTCTGAATTGTACAGTCTGATTTCTGTAAGCGCCACGCAGTTTTTGCACAGCTTAGGGTTATAATGACGCTCGGAACAAAACACAATACCTATATCTTTTTGTGTGTCCTTACTGTAAACTGTATAGTTCCTGACCTGTCTGGTGAATGAACAACGATCAATGATATTGCTGATGAAGGTCAGATGTTGTCATTACCAATGCCATACTCGTTGATGATGCCATTGCCATTAGATCGATCTATCATGTTTTGACACAGTTAATATCAACTGGATCACCTTCGTTCGACCACAATCAGTTTGCATTTGAAATTTGTGTTCTTAAAAATCATCACCATACTTGTTTCGATCTACCGCAAACCGAAGACTTATTGTGGTTGACCAGCTCGTCTATCATTGAAAATGGCATAGATCTGTGCAGTTCTTGAGAACATACTTCCACGTGGATCTACCTTAGGTACACCTGCACCGGAAGACCGTGCGGTGGACCGTATGGCTCATTAAACCGGCAATATCCTAGAATCGCATTTAATGATGCAATTATTATTAAACCTAGAAGAATTCTCTGTGTCATCTATTCGGATGCTGGCTTTATCACTTATGAGTCAATATCTGAATCACACAGAGCTGCTAATCACGTTTTATATCGACCGTGGTCAATAAAACTGTACCAATGAGCAGTGCGAAACGTTTTATAAGCTGTTTAGTGGTATGACCCATTTGAGAAAAAGAAACAAAGAATATTAACTGCTTTATTGGTCCACCGGTCGTTAGCGCGACTGTGCGAACCTACTTTCGATTCCCGCCAGGTCGAGTAGTGGTATGAGTTTCCCATATAGGATAAATAGACCAGGTAGGCAAATAGACTGAGTCAGAGAGGGCGACCCATTTGACATGCTATATGCCATGCCATCTGACGCTGCAATTAACGTGGCCAGACCCAAAGAGTTAACCATCAAAACGAAGAAGATTACCTCCTCTACCTACCTCTTCAAAATACAGGCTCGATGTTATGTTAAAAGATAAATACAATCATCCTGAAGGATTGGTGAGCATCTTAACGTTCCTAGATTCCTCCTTGTCTCGGAAAGCACGTCGAGCCGTTGGTCCCGGTATCGTGTTACCCAGTTACTGGGTTGAGAAGGTTAGATCGGCAGTCGCTCCATGTGAAGAACTGGTCCTCAGCTACATCCATCATCACCATCAAATCAGCCAAAAAAACGTTCACTACTGGACATAGGCCGCCCCCAAGCGTCGCCACATTGAGCGGTCCCGTGCGTCTCGCATCCAGCGGATCCCCGCAACCTTCACCAGTTCATCGGTTCACCTGGTGGAATTCCTTCCACCTCAACGTCTTCCGGTTCGCGGTTGCCACTCCAGAACCTTTCTGCCCCATCGGCCATCCGTTCTGCGAGCAATTCTTCGGGCTATGTCGGTAGCCTTGGTTCACTTGCGGGATGCCTTCATTTCTGATTCGATCACGCAAGTATACTCCGCATAGCCATCTCCATTGCCCTTTGTACAACATTCTGCAATAAATCTTTTTTAATTTTTTATTATACTTTGGGTGACTGACAGCTTTCTGATGTGGCCCATTGTGAGCGACCACGTCAGAGTGTAGGTTAGCTTCATCCAGTTAGACAGGAAGTCGAGTCCAACACGGAACTTAAAGGAGTAAATATACCGATCGAAAACCTTAATTTATTGTTGTGTTTGACTGCATCGGGCGATCGGAACAAAGGTGCAATTGGATGAGTCAGCGCTGCAGATTGTGCCAATGGTATCGAGTCACGGAATTGACTCACTCGGACAATTACGTGGTCTCGGCAGTAGGTAGTTTGGCTGCAGTTTCATTTTGTTACGACATTCATCGAAAAATGTTTTGGAACAATTGAATAAAATTAGTCTTGAAAAATGGCGATTTGGATGATTGATCATAAATTTTTTAGGGTTCCGTACCCGAAGGGTCCAAACGGAGCCCTATTGCTGTTACTCGCGTGTGCGCCTGTCTGTCCGTCGTCTGGCACACATTTTGTTCCGAAGAATTTTTAACTTCCCTTTCCTTTTAACCTATGAACTTGAAATTTGGTGATCAAATTTATTATTACGTATTTTTTACTAAGAAATACCAATACATTGATAAATTGGTATGGAACCCTAAGTGTGCGAAGTCCGACACGCACTTGGCCTTTTTTTTTAATTATTTTTTCAAGGATGGCGTTTGACCACTATCTCACCTGATGGTAAGCGATGATGTGGTCGACGGTGAAGCACACTTGTCTAGAAGTAAATTCCCCCAGGTTGTAGCCATAGATATCATTTTATATTTATATGGTTGTAGCTATCAGGAAAGTACCTTCCAAACATACAGACAGTCGCATTTTTAATATAGTAGGATGAAACAGTAGCCTTAAATTGCTTTTGTAGACGCAACCGCGACTCCGGCGCGGAAAGTCGTTAATTCGTTTCCTGGGGCTCCCAAAGTCATTGAATTCATTCCATATTACATGTGAATTGTAGCATAATTAATAACGGGCCAAGAGGCTCATCAGTAATGTACTGGTTGAGTCTAGGCTCTTGAGCCTTGAACATCGACGCCGAGTTGCCAGCCTGTCGGTTTCTTATCGGTTACATTTCGGGGAATGTGCGATGGAATTGCATGAACTAATTCCTCCTAGCCCGTTCCATCATCGCACTACCGGACGTACGGCGAAGCGTCATCAGTACATGGTGGATATCCCACCCATACACACCAAAGGTTTTGGGAATACTTTTATTATGCGTACAGCTAACGAGTGGAATTCCGTGCCGGAGTCTGTATATCCTGATAGCTACAACTTGGGAGTCTTTAAGTCTAATAGCTTACTTCTAGGCAAGCGTGCTACATCGTCGACCACTGTCATCGCTTGCCATCAGGTGAGAAAGTGGCCAAGCGCGAGCCAATCAATAATAAAAAAAATAGCATCATAATTGGAATAGAGTTGTCTATACCTCAAATCGGCTAGGTTGGAACAGGGGGTCACTACTCAGGGTGCGTCAGCGTTCTTAATACACCCATAACTTATGATATATTGTTACCCTTTTTGATCGACCGTTCACCTTGAATCCAAGGTTTAGGAACCGAAGACCTTTTCGCATTTATAACAAAAGGCATTTTTCCTATAAAACATAGAACCTTCAAAAAAAGGCGTAAAATTCCTGATTTCGAATATCCTCCATACATCATAGCCTTTTATTCGATCCCTGAAAGTGACGTCATTTCCCATCTGCGACGGATGTGACGTATGAACGTGATTCGTTCAGAAAACATAAAAAATATCAAGGTTTGAAATATTGGAGGCGTTATTTATTACTATTCGGTTGCACCCTTTTTCTTTTGCGGGTTGAAGGTGTCAACATATAACATATCGGTTTGATATCAATATTTTTGAGGGTAGAATACATTCTTTAATGTTGTATCTTCATAAAAAAATCTCCCCAGAGACAAACTAGAAACGAGTGACCCATAACAGCTTCTATTTCTTAAAACATGTTATTTCTAGGCAAGCATGTTTCACCGTCGACCACATCATTGCTTACCGTCGGGTGAGATAGTGGTCAAGCGCGAGCCTATAGAATATATAAAAAAAACAAGACTCCTGAAAACAAGAGTATTTTGTTTTTATGTTTTTTCATTCTGCCTCGTCGGTCTAGAGGTTGCAAGCGCTACTGTGTTCCTGAGTTCGATTTCCAAGTCGGAAAAAGCATTACTTCGTATTTAGGGTTCCGTACCCGAAGGGTCCAAACGGAGCCCTATTGCTGCCACTCACGTGTCCGTCTGTCGTTCGTCTGTCACACGGGTTTCACAGCCAAACGGTTGGAGCTACAGTCTTCAAATTTTTACGGTATAAGTGTCTTGTTGACCCAAATCCATACAAATAGGCAAAAAAAAAAATGTTTTTAAGGCTCCCATACAAATAAAGAGGGACGTGAAAAATGGCATTTGACCTTCCTTATCTAACGGGGTATCGTTGTTTAGAGCTCGTTGAGTAGATAAACCTTGCATTTCTTGTTTAAAAAAATATTGGAAAACAAAGAAATGAGCATCCACCAAATTCAGCAATATTTACAAAATTTTGTTCCGAAGAATTTTTGACTTCCCATTGATCTATGATCTTAAAATTTGGTGATAATGTTTATTATCTATAACAATATTACAAAGAGGAAAGATTTTTTTGTTTGTATGTTTGTACCGAATAGGCTCCGAAACTACTGGATCGATTTAAAAAAATCTTTCACCAGAGTAACATTAGGCTATAATTTTGACGGGAGCGAAGCCGCTGGGGTCAGCTAGTATCGTATATTTTACTTTATTTTACTAACAAATACTAATATATTGATAAATAAGATTGTTTCTTTGAAATTCCCTCATTTTCTTATTACAACCAACTTGTTTTTACGGTTTGGTAGAGAACCCTAAATCTGTGAAGTCTGACACGCATTTGGCCGGTTTTTTTTTCTACTTCTTCATTCTCTAGTATTGATAATTGTGATAGTACGGATCCCTAAATGCGTAAGTCCAGC
The DNA here is from genome assembly GCA_947562075.1 of Orthosia gracilis. Taxonomy (NCBI): domain Eukaryota; kingdom Metazoa; phylum Arthropoda; class Insecta; order Lepidoptera; family Noctuidae; genus Orthosia; species Orthosia gracilis. Next base: position 11,770,913 of record OX387267.1, read on the forward strand.
ACTTGGCCAGATTTTTTATTATTTTTATGTTCGTTAAGTCAAACATTCTTCCAGCGATTAGTTTTAGTCCCGTTTTATTTAGTGGGGTGTGCATGAACGAGTGGCGCCCTCTATAATGACGGCGAGACTGCACGTAGTGGCGCGTCTCCATTGTTGGTACGGTACGATAAGGGAGTAGTGTTGCCATCGTTAGAACGGTACAGGATTATTATGATGAAGTGGTTTTTATATGAGGTGCTAGGACGGGAAAGGTAGGTTCGTCTAAATTGCTAGTCGTGGTTGCCAAGTGGTTTACACCTCGCCTCTCGCAGGCACGAGAGGCGTGGTGAACGAATTCTGGGCATTCAATATGACTTTTTCAATTCGTATGTACTTTGTAAGTTTATCTTGGACATCAAGTACAACGGTGAAGGAAAACATCGGAAGAAAACTGGATCTTACATTTAATGTAAGTTTGTGCTCCATTGGTGTAATTGCTGAGAAGCGTGCCAGTGCTAGGATAAACGAATAAATAAGCATAAAATATCTAGTTACTATTTACTATACTTTACTTTAAAATATTACAGCAAAAAGTTTTGAATAAAAGGCTTGTAAACTGATCGAGATTTTCTCGAAAAATAACGTACCGTACTTACAATGAAAACAAACCGGAATACATTAAAGTGTACAGAAAATGTTGCTTTTCTGCCTTTCACAAGCAATAAGTCTACAATTTCCATTTGTTTCGCAAAAACTTCGCGAAGCTTCCACGCTAATTTTACGAAAAAAAAAACGTAAAAACAAATATCTACTTGTTTTCAGCAGCCTTGAGTAAGAAACTTGATATTTTTAAAGGCACAGGCATTTTATGTCACTCGGCTTTTAGCTTGTCTCTGGGAATATTTTAGGATACATGGGTACTTAAGTGACTGTATTCCCCGAAGGTTAGGCCACAGATAATATAATACTAGCATACAGATGCCTCATCCCATACAAAGAATCTGTACGGACGTAACTAGCGTTTTTCGTCTGATTAAGATGATTATTTTTATATCGCATTCGGTTCCGTTCCACGGTTATAGATGGTGTTAGCAGCGACTTGCAAAAAAAAGGGTCTGCTCGGTTCGTGACTATTTTTTTCTTTAAATACAGTAACGATTTGTTTTATAGTTGTTTTTGCACGTTTTTACACTTCATTGTAGTAAAATCTGTTACAGTAAAAATTTTAAAAAATTACTGGCATGTCACAGAAATTTAAAACGGCGCCATCTATTGGAATCAATTTTAAATGATCCGTTCAAATAATCTTTGAAATGTGAATTAAGAGCCCAATATTTCATAATTTTGTGTTCAGGGAAGTTGATGAAAAAAGAACATACAATTTGTATGATCAATTCTAGAAAATGTTAATTTTACACAAAACTCTATAACAAATTAATGCATATTGCGCCATCTAGTGACATTTATTTGAACCAATTTTTTTTTTGTAAGTGCTGGGGCCCCGTGGTTAGGCATTGTTGCACGTGTAGTACACCCGCGTCTCGCCAGTTATTTTTAATTCCCATAATAATAAGGCTTGGGCCTGTTACCATCAACCGGATACGAGGCTTGGGAGAGGCCTATGTCCAATCCAACACTGGCAGTCTTTCCACCATCCCATACCACTGCCGCACAAAGACACTCCAAGCAACTATTTCCGTTATTATTTTGCTAGAACAAACGTGTTCCTCAAAGGATTTCATCTTATTTCCTTAAGAGAATGTTAGTCAACAGAGTCAACACGTCTGGATGCACGGGCAAAGTTATGCGGACATATTGGACCGTTTATCTATGTAAATTGGACTTTAAACATGATGTAGATGAAGCAGAATATCCACTCGATATGAATTACGCAATGAGGAAGTAGTCAGATGCCTGAAAGTCTACCGAACTTTACGGAGATCCACCGTACGGTGGATAAGTACCTTGGAAAGAACGTTAAGGCGCAGATACAATCAGTAGCTGATTTTAAAATAAGAATCACGTCTAAATGGATAGTCATAATTTTTTGAATTAGACCATTTTCTTAATAATTTGATCTAAGTACATTTTGAGTTTTATTCGTATAACATAGTGTAATTAATTTGTAAAGCTATGTCTAACACGGACAAAAAAACGACAATTGCACCAAAACCGCCGGGCGTATTTTAATGAAATTTTCACCATCTCAAAGACAATGAGATTATCTATATTTTGATATCCGGTTTTTTTTTTTAAGTCATTGAATAATAAGGACAATACAAAAAAAACTAACGGATTTTGGGTCACGCGGTTGTGTCGAAGTGGCATTCGGTTTGCGAAGGCGATAGTCGAAATTTCAAAATGTAAGGGATCGATCACGTGATTTTTAAGATATCGCTTGTCAATCCCATATAATTTTGACTATATGACAATCGCTGTCGCCACGCTTTCCATGATAGAATGTCACTTGTACACTAGGGCCTCAGGTCGTTGGCGACGGTCGCCGTCTTAAGCCGTTGGTCGCGGTTCTCATTTTTAGACCTTCGACAGTCGTTACGGGTAATCTATACATTCGTGATAACAGCAGACATTTAAATAAACCCATTTTACAGCCCGTTCAACCGATTTTGACTAATGCGTTGGTGATATGACAGCTGAATTAGGAACGTCCTCACTGAGAGCATTCACGTGTAAATTGTAATGAGCATTCAACAGTAGATATACCCACATTTCGGTAGATTTTTAAGTTCCATTTAATGGGAGGCAAGCCTGTTTTACTATAGAATTCCTGCTCACCAAATCTAAAAACTTCTTCAAGCTTCAGGAAAGGTAGCGTGGTATATAGCCCTTGCCAAACTTCTTGGCCGCCCTGAAGTTGGTTGATCGATGCTGTTTTTCGAGCGTATGTGTGTATGTTCATTTCTATATCACCCTTTACAGCCCGAACGGCTTGACGGATTATGACATTATATACTCGCTCCCATAAAAAGGGGGTGACACAATTTTTTTTTTCGATGTTCTATCAATATGGGTATCAAATGAATGCTACTAAATAGACCATTCCATAAATATATATATCGTAACACTTATGTTACTATTTTTTCATAAATTCAAGATAAGCGTAACTATGATGTCAAAATAAATAATCTACAAAACGATAATAATCCAGATAATTTATTTCGAGAACTTTAATTATTCGAGAACGTTCATTAATAAAATTAAAAAGTCTGAAATAAAACAAATTATTATAAAAACAAAAAACTCGACTGCAAAAAAATAATTAACCATGCAAAAAATATAGAAAAACCAACCAAAACTTCGTTTGTCCCCGCCTGCTGCACCTCATAATATATAAACTCGGGTTTTTTGATTTTATATTTAAAAAAAAAAGAGATTTTCTACTGCGCAGCCATCGTAGCCAACTTCAGGGCGGCCAAGAAGTTTGGTGAGAACTATAGCATTGTCCATTTGTAACAGTCTCCATACTATAGCTCCGGTAGTATATGATATGTGTGTGATATGCAAATCTGGCTTCAGTGAATCTTCTGAATACATCTGTCTCGTGTCCATCATACAACTAATGTAATCGCAGATGGGAAACTCAATTTGCTGTTGTGACAATCACAACAACATAACATAATATAATTGTTCCACAGACTAAATAATAGTGTTGTGTTGGTCGAGACGATTAGTCAGGGTTATTGTTGTGGTATTTGTATGAGAAAATCTCTTCCTATCTTCTTTATTGTAGACATATACAATAGACCATGCTTAAGTTCCTACCCGCAGAGACCAGTTTAACCCGGAATTGGGTTTTCTAACAGGAAACCCGACATCTTCATCATCAATCAGATGATAGACTTCTACTACTGGTGGTATGCCTCCACCAAGCATCACCACATCGAAACAAACTTGCTGCCGAAAGGGGCATCCTGAACCCAGCCTCAGTACCAGTGTGGAGCCCCTTCAGGACCTAATTCACTGACTTTCCAGCTCGGCATGCACAAACACCTGCACCTTCCAGGGTTTAAACGAAGCCAATGATAGGCTTATCCAGGTGACTACATACTGGTCGGTGGTGAGATAACATTTGACTTCAATCCACATATCAGAAGAAGAAGGGCTGAACCAGCCACAAGCTTTAGAAAGGCACTGACACGATAACTCAAAATAGAAAAGACATTCTCCAAACCAGCACTATTTCTAAATCCCAATCAATTATGACCACCCAAGTACAGCACGAGGCGCTCGTGGCTAAATAATACCAGTCGCACGGGTCGATCTTCGAGACCCCAATTATAATTGGGAAAAAGGCTAGGCAGATGAACCACCCAAGTACAGCATGTGTCATGTTTATGTATAAAATCTTCGACCAGTTGAACTGCAGTTCTTATCGTTTGAATTAAGGTGCTCCCTCACCAGGAGCGTTCGATTTCAGATTCGATTTTGAGCATTACAAAACAATACTGCCTCGCTGACTGACGAGCATTCGCTGGATTGTAACATTACATTTGATTTTGGGCATTTAGTTGATTCCACAATGTCAGACGAAGCCGTCGTTGATGTTACAAGTTGTATCAAAATGTTACATATTGTACGAGTATCATCAAGTTGCGCACTGGAATGGTTGGTTCTCTTCGCTCACCAATGTAATGCTCGAAACTGTAACATTACAGGTTGCACTCTGTAATGCTCGGTTCTCCTCCCTCACTGATGTAATGCTCGACTCTGTAACGTAACATTACAGGTGCGATCACTTGGACCTTTGCCTTGACAAACGGGTAAAGCACAAGCTCGCGTTTGACCACTATCTCACCAGATGGTAAACGATGATGTGGTCGACGGTGAAGCACGCTTGTCTAGAAATAACCTATTCATTCTTGACTTAAAGACCCCCAGGTTGTAGCTATCAGGAAACACAGACTCCGGCAGGGAATTACACTCCTTAGCTGGACACACAAAGGAAGTATTCCCAAAACGTTTAGTGCGTATGGGTGGGACGTCCACCATGTACAGAGGGCGCATCGCCGTACATCTTGTCGTCCGATGATGGAACTTCTGTTGGACACAGTTACTCATAACAAAATCGACGCTCTACGAACTCGAAGTTTTCCTTAAACCCGATAATATTACACCACATTAGCACCTATGTACTGCACATACAGTATATAAAATCTCCCACCAGTTCAACTGCAGTTCTTATCGTTTGACTTGCCGTGACAAACGGCTAAATTGGCACAATTTGCGGCAGCGATAAACCTTTGCCGGTAGAATTTTCATCAGCGCTATTGTTGGGCGTTAGTGGTGCGATTTTTATCGATAGATTTTATTGGGTGATTTTATTGATAAGCTATTACATTCTGATACACAATTGAGTGTATTCAATCAATTTCAATAGTTTTACAATTTTCATTTCGAATTGAAATTGAATTTGTATCAGTCGGAATTTATCCTAAGAGAATTTACTGCCGGGACAAAAACTACCATCCTTCTCGAAGATTTAATCTATCTCTGAATCAAAATCCATCAAAATTGGGTCAGCGGTTTTGAAGTAAAAACTTATTAGACAGACAGACAGTTACTTGCACATTTATAGGTAATATTATTTTGGACCACGCTTGACCACTATCTCACCTGATGGTAAGCGATGATGTGGTCGACGATGAAGCACGCTTGCCTATTCATTCATGACTTAAATTCTTAATTTATACCTAAGCTCGGTTCTAGTTTACAATAAAAAGTAATCTATCTACACATGTATATTCTATTTCATAACGTAGATACACCATTTGACAAATTATCCCAAGTTAACACAACTTTGAAACGAGTTTTTCATTGTGATTTACTGAGTTTTGGATACTATTATAAACAGCTTTATTTCAGAACTTTAAACAACGAGCTTTTAGCGTGGCTTTTTGTGACATAGTATGCACCCGCTGCCTTTTCTCTTTACTTCATACCGGACTGCATTCGCAGAAAATGAAAGTCAGAGTAAAACCAGAAAGTTGCCATGTTACTTTCTTGTGGTACCTACGTAACTAGTTAAATTAATAGGGATGTTTCCTGGGTAGAAAATAATAACTCTATTTACTCCGTCAGTAAGATTATTAAATAACTAGCTGACCCCTGCGGCTTCGCTCCCGGCAACTGGCTATCTATCTACCTACCTACCGTACCTACCTTATAATTTTGCAACATTTTTCATTTATGCTCCGCCCCTATTGGTCGAAGCATGACGTTTTATAGCCTATAACCTTCCTCGATAAATGGTCTATCCAGCAAAAAAGATTTTTTCAATTCGAACCAGTAGTTCCTGAGATTAGCGCGTCCAAACAAACAAACTCTTCAGCTTTATAATATTGGTATAGATATTGGACCCGTATTTTTTGCTTTATCATCATTTCAGAAGAAAGACGTCCACTGCTGGACATAGGCCGTCCCCAAGCGTCGCCACACTGATCGGTCCTGTCGTGTCCTGATTGCTTTATCAAATAAATAAAAATTTACAAAGATAAAGCGCATCAAAGTTCAGGAGTCTCCACTCATAAAGTGTAATGTGCCTAGCGTGACGTCACACGATATTTCAACGCACTGTGTCGTCATTATAGTTGTTTATTGGGCCATTTTTAGATAATCTAACTGACGGACTAAATAGTTTTTTTGTTATCATCCTTCAAATAGACAAAGGTCAAAGTCAAACCATAATATGCCCACTGCTGGGACACAGGCCTTCACTCTGTGAGAGGGATTGGGCCATAATCCACCACGCGAGCCCATTGAGGGTTGCTAGATGTCACATGTCTTCAAATTTTTGAGTCTCTTATGAAACCTCACATAGTTCGCAAAAAGCACAATCCACCGCCATTAATTACATAACATGTAATTGTTCCAAGGAAACGAACTCCCAGTATACAAGGTACAATCTAGACCAAAATTCATCGAAATTGCTTCAGCGATTTCAGCGTGATAGCCGAACAAATAAACAGTCAGATATAGCTACTTTCGCTTTTATAATATTACTTCAGCTAGTTATCAAAACCACCAGTTATTTTCCCAAACCTTACGTAAACTGACGAGCAATCGTCAAAAACATCGTTTTCTAGATATGCTTGTTAACATTTGTTAACTTTTCATCTTGTTTTACAATCTTTTATTTACTTTGTTTAGTTTTTACGACTTATTGTCGGGCCTACGTTGTCCCCCCATATCTAAGTACTAATGCTGTAACATGGAAATATTGTAAAACCAAACCATTTTAAAAGAGTAACCATGGAGTTTCTTGCCGGTTCTTCTCCATAGGAAACGACCAACCCGAACCGTGCTCCTTTTGCCGACGTTTTATAAGTGCCCATGTAGGCCTATGTGAAATAAAAAAATTTTGAATTTTGAATTTTGAATTTTGAATTTTTAACCGTCACGGCCTGTTACCGAATTAACCAAATTATGCGAAACTCTGTGCCACTATTGTTAGACGAAGAGAATCGATTTTATGTCCCACAAACGGTGTTTAATATGCGGAAGATGATGTACATTTGTGTTGTTTATTTAGTTTTAATATTTGGGCAATGAGAATTAAGGTTAGCATCACAAAATGATACTAGTCTCTTTGTTTTGTAATAAGTTAATTAAAAAAATCAAGCAGTAGGGTTTTTTTTATTTTTTGAATGAGCTTTTTTTATTTATAACCTTTTTTCGGATATTTTTGAAATCACTTCTTAAAACCATTTATTTTGATACCCCACACGATGAATTTATAAGAAAAATAAAAACTGGGGCCTCACATTATGGCGCCCAAAATCCGCCATTTTTCTATTTTCTAATTTTAATGTTTCCAGTGACACTCGCAAGGTTAAGACCCATTAAAATCGATTGACGTAAGAATCATTAAAATCGGCCAACGCGCTTGGTCTCTAGAACACCACATAGGAACAAACATACGTACAAAAAAAACACATTATCCTCCTACGGCAGTCGGGTAAAAAATGAAACTAACTCTCCCTTCTAACTTATATGCCTGTCGTAAACAACGACCAGAGGCTCTAGACAAGTGGCATTCGATGTCAGCGAAGTTTTTCGATATCGCTTGTCAATTCCATACAATTTTGACTTTTTGAAAATCGCTGTCGCCACGCTTTCGATGAGAGAATGTCACTTGTCTAGGGCTCCTGCGGGCAGCTAAATTAGATGTGTCGGCGACCTAGTACAAACACGTCTGGCGAAGAATGACGAGGAGACGACTGCGAATAATAGGATAAGCCTGGGCAAAGAGAGAGGGAGAATGAAAGTAACTGTCTCATTGTTAGGGAAAAGGTAAAAAAAAATACAACCGACTTCCAAATAAAAACACAAATTGTAAACTTCGTTCACAACAACACCGAAAAAAAGTTATTTTTAACTTTGTAGTGTTTTTATTTGGAAGTCGGTTGATTTTTTTTCTTACTTTTTATTTGTGGTTCATATCTATAATGCCCACCGTTATGCCAGAATAGATTACCCGAATATCATGAAACTTGAACATAACCGGTTAAATGAGAGTGTACCAAGGTGGACTGTACACATCTGCGTACCCCTTAAGAGCGTACTGGCGTGATCTTAAGTTATGAAATGGAATAAACAATAAACAGACATACTATTGCAGCGATCTCGAGAGATTTGCTGTCATTTATTGAAGAGTTCTGTTGTATATATCCGAAGTTCTTCATCAGATCTTCACCAAATTTAAATGGGACCAATTTGGGAAAATATTCTTACAAACAACAATAGAATTTTCATAATCGGTCGACAATTGACGGATTATGAAATGGGCGAAAAAACGAAATAAAAAGGTATATCAAGTCGAACATAGAACCTCCTCGTTTTTGGAAAGTCGGTTAAAAATACAAAGCGTATCACGTTTTATCAGAAGGTACGTTCTTACCATTTCTACTGCCTATTACTTAACTTATTTTGGTCTGTCACCGCACCGAGATCAACGTACAATTCTTAATACAGAAATTATCTCTCTCATGTTTTCAAAGCACGAAGATGTGGTGTTAAAAGTTGATATATTATCAGAAAAAGCATTTAATATCGATACATTCATTATGAATGAAAGCCCATAGGATCGTAAGATGATTCGAACAGTACAATAAAGTTTCAGCTACATGATATGTCCCGCCATTACTTATTATTACGCAAACTTTTATCGATAACTTTCACAAAACATCGACTCCCCCCATCCCGCACAACGTTAACTTGATTCTCACAATTCCTAACTCTCGGAACTAGTTCATACTTCCAAAGTAAGTTCTGTAATTAATAATATAACGGTTTATTAAGTGAGGCGGAAGTTTTACACTGTTTTATATTAGATTCTTGTCTTGGGGAGCTTGGCAGGGAGCCAGGCAGGGTAGCAACAAGTGGCGGAAAAGACTTTTTTTATTTTACTTTTGTTAGGCTCGCGCTTGAGCACTATCTCAGTTGATGGTAAGCGATGAAGTGGTCCAGTGTGTGTTGCCAGTGATGACCTATGGCTCTGAGACGTGGTGGCTCACATTGGGCCTCATCAGAAAGCTTATAGTCACCCAAAGGGCAATGGAGAGGGCTATGCTCGGAGTTTACTTGCGTGATCACGTCAGAAATGAAGAAATCCGCAAGGACGGTTAAAGCGGCAAAACCCTAGTTGGGTTACCGACATAGCCTGAAGAATTGCCAAACTTAAGTGGCAGTGGGCAAGGCACATTGCTCGCAGAACTGATGGCCGATGGGGCAGAAAAAAGTTCTGGAGTGGCGACCGCGAACCGGAAGACGTTGCGTTGGACGGCCTTCCGGGACCAGGTGGACCGATGACCTGGTGAAGGTTGCGGGGATCCGCTGGATGCGGAACGCACGGGATCGGTCAATGTGGCGACAGCAGTGGACGTCTTTCGGCTGATATGATGGTGATGTGGTCGACGCTGAAGCACACTTGCCTAGAAGTAACCTATTCACTCTTTCACTAAAATACTCCTAAGTTGTAGCTATCATGACAGATAGTCTGAAATGTTTTTTTTTATGTGTTTTCTATTCTTACTGCCTCGTTGGTCTAGTTGCAAACGCTTCTGTTGAGCAGGAGAGCCTGGGTTTGATTCCTGGGTCGGGCAAAGTGTTATTGGGTTTTTTCCATCTGGAATTTCTAGAGTACCAGCCCGGAGTCAGGACTTGTGGCCGGTTGAAGGCAATAAGCTCGCCTACTATTAAATGAAATGAAATATGGGTGTTCTATAGATGCAGGTCTACCTAACACTTCGGGGAATACAGGCGTCATGTTATGTTATTTACGTTTATTAAGTAAAGCGGAATTTTAACTCTGTTTTATATTACACTAGCTTCTGCCAGCGGCTTCGCCCGCGTGAAAGTCGAAAATTATTCCGAGGGAACATATACCCGGGATAAAAAGTATCCCATGTGCTATTCCTGACTATAATCTATCTCTGCGCCAATTTTCAACTAAATCAGTCCAGCCGTTTGAGCGTGAAGAAGTAACAAACATACAAACACTCACTCACAAATTTTCGCCTTTATAATATTAGTGTGATTCTCTTCAGTGTTTGGACCTTGGCAGGGGTCCAGGTTGCAACAAGTGGTGGTAAAGATAGAAATTATTAAACTTGCCTTGAATGTTTGTTAGTATGTGTGGAACAAATCTTGCAATTGTATTTTAAGTTAACCGTTATCCCCAATCCATTGAGCTCAAATTTGCATGCACGGTAAGCAAAACAAAAACCAGCCAAGTGCGTGTCGGACTTCTCAAGTTTAGAGTTCCGTAAAATAAAGTTGGTTGTAATAGGAAAAATAGGGGCATTTCAAAGACAAAATCTGATTTATCAATGTATTGGTGTTTGTTAGTAAAATATACGTAATAATAAACATTACCACCAAATTTCAAGTTCATAGGTCAATAGGAAGTTAAAAAATTCTTCGGCACCAAATTTTGTAAAAAATGAGCTGACTGTGGTGGCTTCTCATTCCTTTGTTTTCAAATATTTTTCAAAACAACAGTATTTATTTACTCAACGAGCTCTAAACAAAGATATGGTACCTGCTGTATGGGAGCCCCCCTTAAAAAACATTTTTTGATAATTTGTATGGCTTTGGGTCAATAAGATGTTTTTACTGTGAAAATTTGAAGGGTGTAGCTCCAACCGTTTGGCTGTAAAACCTGTGTGACAGACGACAGACAGACACGAGAGTGACAGTAATAGGGTTCCTTTTGGAACATTGGAGTACAGAACCCTAAAACATTTAAAAAAATGGTATGATCAGAATGCTTTCCGAGGCAAGGAAGGAGTATCAACTCTGTATAATTATATCATCCACCACATACCCATCCACACACCAACCTCAGCAAACGTTACTTAACCTTGCAGATCGATCACTGCGGCTGTAATTATTTAGCCACGAGCTCTCGTAACAGACTACAAAGAAAAAAAAACTCAAGTGAAAATATAATACTTTCAATTGTGGGTAGTTTCACAGTCAATGGGCTTACTGAGTGGAGTCGACGACCATTTGTCTCTGCACGTGGTGGCCAACTTACCGTGAAAACAACGTCACGCTTCTGTGCTGAGGGACCGGCAGTATTGTATTGTTTTGTCGTAAGTTCCGGGGAGTCACTATTCACTCATCTAAAAACCGGTATATACTGTTAAAATATCACCGAACAAAATTAGGTGAAGTGTGTGTTCCCTAGAATTAGTTGGAATGACACCTCACTGCAGGATCAGTTTACCTAAGTTTTCACTGTGAAGATTTTACAAAAAAAAAATTAACAAAAAAAATAAACCGACTTCCAAAAGAAAACAAAATGTTCAAAATCGGTTCATAATTGGCGGAGTAATCTAGTAACAAACATAAAAAAAACATACAGTCGAATTGAGAAAAATTTAATTATTCTTAATTTTATTTGTTTAAATCAAATCTTTCTTCTTATTCTCCTCAGCAAACCCTTTCATTTGATACCCATATCGTAGTAGTGCACAAAAAATTACTAGTCCGCCATCTTTGCCGTCCGCCATTTAGAATACTAACCACGCATTGTCATCCAAACTGAACGTGTATGCAAAATTTCATTTTAATCGGTGGAGGATAACTGCTTTAAAAATCAGTTGCAAGATTTGACCCGAACATACATACAAACATACATACATTGTAAGTTAAATAAAAGCTTGAAAAATAGCACAACATGGCAATGTTAGACGGAATTAATATAATTAAATCTTGACAATCATTGTGGTTAGTCAAGGGGCTGACAACTCCTACCAAAGGGTATCATGTCTCATAGTTGCTGAGTTGTGGAGTTCAGATAAGCAGTAGTTCCATATAAAATCCTGGTACTCAGCAGCATCTGGTTAGAATGGAAGCTGACTCCGACATAGTGGGGAAATTAGCTTAGCAGAATATGGCCATGATTAGGAAATGTGATAACTTTACATTTTAATTTTCATAAAAAAACGCGTTAATAAATTTTTATTTTATTTGGTTTCAGGTAATGAATCATTACATCAATAGTGCAAACTGAAATATTGGTAAGATTTACTTTGAATGGGAACAAATCCAGTCTTCAGAAAAATCTGGGACTGGCCAGGGTAAGGAGGAAAACAGCTGGTGTCTAAATCATCATCATCATCACATCATCAGCCTATTAATGTTCCCACTGCTGGGACACAGGCCTCCTCTTCGTGAGAGGGAATGGGCCGTAATCCACCTCGCGGGCCCAGTGCGGTTTGGTGGATGTCACATGTCTTCGAGTTTTTGGTTCTAGGACATGCCGGTTTCCTCACGATGTTATCCTTCACCGTTTTGAGAGCAGTGGTGATGAAATAATTTACACAAAGTAAAGCGCCTGCCTGAGCTCGAACCCACGACCTACAACTTGTAAGTCGCGGCCGATACCACTGGGCCACCACTGCTCTCTATGATGTCTAAATAAACTAAATCATTCATCAGGTGATATAGTGGTCGAACGCGGGCCAATCAGTAACAAAAAAAAAACTCAAAATAAGGACTAGTGACTTTCTCTCGGAAAATCGAGTAATCACAATATGCAGAACTTGCTGGCCGAACGTAGGTACAAACGCCAGCACATCAACCTACCCCAATCTGTCAAACTTACCTAAACATATAAAAAATATTCCACAAAGTGTCTTCTCAAATCACGTCCTACGCCATCTCTCTCAGCATGGCGGAGACAAGGCATTCCATTTCCTGGAGCAGCGTGTTATGAAGAATAAATTCGGCGGCGGCGAGGACGCGTGACGCCTCGTTGTTGGTTGGTTTTTGGAGCGGCACGACATGCCACTGGCAGATGGGGTAGGGCTGGCGAATGTGAGGCTTTTGTTTTATGTTATTGGTTAGCAAACGAGCTGAATGCCATTGAAAGAAAGAAGAAAGAAGGAAAAAACGTTTAGTGGCGCCAGGCATGACGCATACCATAAAAAAACAAGAAACACTTAAATACAAATGCGTCACAACCACGCAAAACGGTCGTCGCTCAGCATAATGCTTGAACATTGAATATCTGCGCACTGCTTACGATGGGAATCAGAGTCTATTCCAAAAAAAAAACCACCATGGAGACAAAAGAGATCTGGGTTTCTTGTCTTCTCTCTTTCTTTTCATCTTTCCGGTTCTGCGTCATCCAACTCTTGTTAGATAGAGGGTCTGCCAACTGCTTCCGATCCAAATCGAGAATTTCAATCTAGTTATGATTATAGCAAGCCTGTACTGACCCTTAGCTGAGCTAAAGCCTCCCTCCAATCTTGACATCTTTCCGGTTTTGTGACATCTGAATAGGAAAAGTTTTGAATTCGGACACTCTGAAGTTAGATCTAGATTCTTAGATGTAATATTCTAGGGCAAACGTGGCAACAAAAACGGCCAAGTGCAAGTCGGACTCGCGCACGAAGGGTTCCGTACCATTATCGCAAAAACGGCAAAATAAATTTGTTGTATGACAACCCCACTTGAACATTTATTTTATTCTGTTTTTAGTATTTGTTGTTGTAGTGGCAACAGAAATACATCATCTGTGGAAATTTCAACTGTCTGGTTCATGATATACATTCTGGTGACAGACAGACACAGATGGACAGTGGAGTCTTAGTAATAGGGTCCCGTTTTAACCCTTTGGGTACGGAATCCTAAAAAAGTACTATGGGAAATTTGGACAGACTTGGATTAGAAAATCTGTAATACTAGAGGCTAGGCTTATTTAACATATACACAAAGAAGAAATTGATTATGGTGTTAGCCTTTAAAAGTATGCTATGGTATCTTGAAGATTGTCTATAAGGTTTTTAGGCAAGGTAAGTTATTTGCAGACTGAATCAAGACTGCCTATTAGCACACTCACAACAAAACTGTCTTAACTTGTCGCATCTCAACTGCAAAATCCTGACGAACTTCTTCATATAAACCATTCTTACCGTTTTAAATTCGTGCCCCGTACTCTCTCGGCTCGGTTTAATATAAATCATACTTATAACAGTGGCAACCCTGGCATTATGTAGAGCGATTCAGTGACTACATGAAAGAACGTCGCGTATCATGTCGCTAACTTAATATGGGACTTACAGAGGGTGTGGTGACACTTGCTATTAGCGTTGGACTTGGAAATCAGGAGTATGTGTCATATTACAATTTGCTTTTCACGTGGTTCCGCTATTTTTGTCTGCTGCCTAGATATCCTGCATTTTTCTGGATTAAAAGTCTATGGCATTCATAGCGATAATTTGGTTTTCTATCATTCTGATCCGATTCATTATTATCATCAGCCTTATAAAGTTTCCACTACTGGGTCACAGGCATCCTCTCTGTGAGAGAGGGAATGTGCTGTTGTTCCACCACGCGGGTCCCGTGCGGGAAATTTTTGGTTCAAATTAATTTTCGGTTTCTCCCAAAGCTTTGACAATTTTACCTATTTATAATATTAAGTTTTACCCACATTCTACCCGATTTACCTACATTTCCAGTTATGTGTAAACCCCATGTAATACGGGGTGAGTCTACTGGCATCAATCAACCGGGTAGAAATCTGGAATCCTAGGATATTTCTGAGGAAGCGCGATTGGAACAACAAATACACGTTTCTCTTCCTAGTAATCAAATCCAAGAGAGTCGTAGCAGAGGCAGTTTAACATGAACTACGTATTACTATGTTAGCTAAGGTCGTACATTTTTTTTTATAGTTTATAGGCTCGTGTTTGAGCACAATCTCGCGCCACACTACTTATGCCCCATAGACATTTGAGTTAGACGTTTTAGGCACAGTGTCCCATTGTTTGCGATACTAAAGTCAAAAAAATAAAAGTCGTTAATACCTGTCTACCAATGTATTCCAATATTTCAAAACAATATGGAAAAAATGTAAAGGCAGTGTCGCTAACACGATCAAAACAAACGTATCGCGGTAAGGGGCGCCCGTGACCCATTCACTTAGTATTCAGTAATGACTTAATTACCGATAATAAACCGATTTACATGATTTAAAAGGATAAAATGTTTTTACGGCTATACCTTTCATTTGTAACCAAAATTATCAAAATATCTCCGTAAAAAAACATGTTTTCAGGTTACGTAATTATGCTTGGTACGAGCCGGATCAATGAATTTAATTTTTTGTTATCTGGCGAAGACTTTAGTAGAGTCGTAGAAGAGGCAGTTTAACATGAACTACGTATTACTATGTTAGATAAGGACGTACTGGTACTTATACCCCATAGACATTTGAGTTAGACGTTTTATACGGCACAAAATAGAACGGCGCGCCGCCGCTTACTTTGTACTAATGTCGTACTTATGTCATAGACATATGATTAAAAAAAAGACCTTTTAGGCATAGTTTCCCATCGTTTGCGATATAAGAAGGCATACTCCTACAATATTATGAGTACGTTAAGAAACAAATATCAAAGTGAAACACAGGAACACTCGTACAATTTACTTCACCGTAACCGGTAAATAATATCACTTGTAAAAGTATTCCAATAACGGGTTGGGACGTTTGGCGAGCGTCCAGATAAATGTATCCAGCTTCCAGAGTACTCGATATGAATATAGGTATTGGAATATCGGAGTACCGGAGCGATCGCAGTTTAATTACATACGCAACTGGATTGTAGAGTAAATAGTTTGTCGTATTGAGTGAAATGAAATTTACATTGGACTGAGTTTCAGCACACATGAGGTCTTTGCAAATTTTATTTCTTAAAGCTATGAGTTATTAAATAATATAGGTTATTAAATAGTATAGGTGCACTGAGCGAAACCTAAGTGGCAGTGAGCAGGGCACATTGCTCGCTGATCGAATTGTCGATGGAGCCGAAAAGTTAAGGAATGGCGACCGCGAACCGGAAGACGCTGCGTTGGAAGGCCTTCTCCTAGATGACCGATGGCGTGGTTAATGTTGCTGGAATCCGCTGGATGCGAGACGCACATGACGGGTTAATGTGTTGAGAGTTGGGAGAGACCTATGTCCAGCTATGGATATCTTTCGGCTGAAATTCTTTCTACTTTATCGAGTGTTTTCTTAGCTATGTTTGATGAAAATCGGTTCAGCCGTTCAAAAACTATGGGCGTTTTATTGTTTGAATCGGGGTATTTTCGCAAGATATCGTGTCATTACGTGTTCAATAGATTGTCGATCGAAGCGTATCTACTACTGCATAAATTATGTAGCATGAAATAAAAATGTGTCGGTTTTCATATTTTACTAGATTCCAGTTTTAACACAACGACCTTCTCAAACCAACAAAAAAGGCATAAAATATCCTTTTCCATTGACATTGAAATTAAACATTGTTTGAAGCGGTAACGAATCGTCAATGCCTGACCGATTAGACGCATGCTATGTTCCCGGTTCAAACTAAACAATGGCTTAACTGTTGTTCACAGTTCCATAATTTGATACAGCTATTTAGGATGGTGATTGGTTATTAGACTTCAACTGCCTCTCGCTGAAAACTTGGCAATGGGCGTAGTTTGACGTAACAAAGTAATACCCACATACCAGCAAATATGAAAAATACGGTAACCAAAAGTATCTTGTCCATATTAAAACTATGAACTGGATGTAATAGCGATGTTTCCTGGGTAGAAAAATGATAATTCTGTTTAGTCCGTCAGTGTGATTATCATATTATATTGGACCCGTATTTTTTGCTTTATCAAAAAATAAAAATTGACAAAGGTAAAGCGCATCAAAGTTCAGGGGGCTTGTGACGTCACTTTGTCACTATAAAATATAGCTCACCGTGACGTCACACGATATTTCAACGATATTTCAAGTCGGTGTTTTTCGTAGGTACCAATTTATTGCGTTATGGACAGCGACTTTTCACTCTGTAGTTTTTTTATTTGGAAGTCGGTAGTATTTTAATGTAATAAGTTTTTTTTATCAGGTTATCCAACTGATAGAATAAATAGGTATTTTTTGTCAACTATCCTATTAAAGGCACGCTGCTAATTTTTGAACATTTTGAAGCTATTATAAGGATGTTATCAAGATCAAATCAAAGAGAGAACTGGAATCTTTGCCCTCCTCCGTTGTTGCGTTCTGATTAATGTCGTTGCGGGATCCGAAACATTTAATTAACTCGGCACTCTTCTGGTGGTCGCCATTTTTGATTTAGAAGTTGCAATGATTAGGAATAGTACTGCGGGTCTGTCCCAAAATAATGTAGACACAACATCAAAGACCATTTCCATCTTCATTCCGCTATTCATTCAAACAGGTACCTTCTATTCTGCTTACCTCACCACAGCGG
The DNA here is from genome assembly GCA_947562075.1 of Orthosia gracilis. Classification (NCBI taxonomy): domain Eukaryota; kingdom Metazoa; phylum Arthropoda; class Insecta; order Lepidoptera; family Noctuidae; genus Orthosia; species Orthosia gracilis. The sequence goes on from OX387267.1 coordinate 11,788,675, forward strand.
AGCATACGAAGCAGAGGTAAACATTACAGAGGGATTGCATTTGTTACTAAGATTGTAAACATAGCACACACGGTTAGATGGAACGGCCAATATGGCAGATTAAATTCAAGATGGCGCTGATTTTTTTCTCATTTAGCTTCAAAACGTCAACGGCCATTGAGAGAATTGAAACTAAATACAATTCAATCTTCGGGGTAATTACGTAACATAAATTCATGCAATAGTTAGCAAACTCTTTCATTTTATGAATGCAAATTGCGCATTTTACACATATAAAGCAATGAATTAGAAAGTCCTTTCAGTTGTGATGGAAACTGCGATTTACTACGCTATTTGAATGTTCAATACAGGACTCCAAGATTATAGCAGTTGGATACCTCTCTAGGGATTATACTCTGGGGCCAAATCACTAGCAGGGCTCAAGACATGGTGACAGTTAACAGTTGCACCGCAAATTACTCTACCTTCCCATTTCCCAACTTCTTTCTTCCAACTATGTTGGAGTTCCATTCCAGACAGCTGAAGTCCAGTATTTTACATGAATCTTCCTCCCCTTTACAATCCAGATACTGGGTAATACTATACTACCTTGGGCAAAAGCTCAAATTTTAGTTCACCGAACTCCACGACAGTATGTATTTCGTAATCCACAAACACATAATTTGCTTTATATACGTCGCAACATCTTATGTACTGTATTATAGAGATTTATCGCCGTTCACACTCTAAGCACTACGTGTGAAATGTGTGAATTACTTGCTCAGCGCTTTATCTTCAAATAACTTCACTGGTTCTTAGATGTAGTGGTTGAAAGTGTGACTGCTAAGCGTGATAGCGTCGGTTCCATTCTTAGTTTGAAGGTTTGAATCTTCTTTTTAGGGTTCTGTACCCAAAGGGTAAAAACGGGTCTATATTACTAAGACTCCGCGGTCCGTCTTTCTATCTGTCTGTCTTTCTGTCTGTCTGTCACCAGGCTGTATCTCATGAACCGTTATAGCTAGACAGTTAAATTTTCACAGATGATGTATTTAAAAGCAGAATAAAATAAATATTTAAGTGGAGCTCGGATACAACAAACGTGATTTTTTGCCGTTTTTTCCGATAATGGTACCTACAGAACCCTTCGTGCGCGAGTCCGACTCGCACTTGGCCAGATTTTTTTTGGGTATTTTTATTATGGAGTAGCTGTTGCCCGCGACTTCGTCTGCGTAGTATTAGTACTTCGAATAGCCTATTTTTTATATCACGCAATAATATTGTAAGTTTTCCATACACACTTCCACCCCCTTAAAGATAATTTCCGGGATAAAAACTATCCTATGTCCTGCACAGGGCCTCAAACTATCTCCTTACCATTTCATCTGAATCGGTTCAGCGGTTTAAAATCAAATTTGTTATTAATTTATATTCCTATTCATAGTTATTGTATTTTTTTTAAGAATTTGACTCACACACTGTTCCGTTGTTGTTGAATTAGGTATTTTACCCATATTTGCAATATTTGTAAGTATGTGAGAACCATGTTTCTATTTATCAAATTAATGTATTTACCTGTTAATGGTTTTAATACTCTATACCTGTACGTAGTATAGTGTGTAGAGCTATTCTAGGTGCATCGTCCTCACATTATGAATTTATTAATGTATGAACTTACGTAAATATTGTAAAACACATTTTTTTTTTTAAAGGAATTAGTATGGAGTTTCTTGTGCGTTCTTCTCCATAACAAGCTACTTTTCCAAATGCACGGTAGAATAAATTTTTAGAACTTGTTAATTTTAATTGTTAACGATCAAAAGTGCCGCTTTTTGGCCTAGTTGAATAAATATATTTGACTTTGACTTGAAACCCAACTCCATTGATGCTGCAAAAACATGGCCACTTACTGGGCCCAAAATATTAATGGAGTTTTCCATCGACTCGCAAAGAAGATGAATATATTTAAATGTATTTTCTAAATAAAACAGTACTCTCAAAAAATCCTGCTACAAACACAGAAAATTACCTCTTTAGTCTTTACAATATTGATGTCTATCTAGTCAGACTCTAAGCCAACCACAACCTTACATAAAACTTGACAATAACAAAGGCTCGTGTAACAAAATAGGAGGTATTTAATAAAGATACCCGTCTGAAGCCACAGGGTGACTCACCGGGAATTCAAACCCACACCCTTGCAGACTATATAATGTACCTTTACGTGTGTAGACATATGAATAACTTAGGTTGTGCGTTAACTTCAGTTATGGGTTCATAAAGAATATACTGCGTATTGTGTTCAGAGACTCCTATCAGGTATGGCGATGGTCGAAATTACCGATGGACGGAGCCCTATTGCTGTCACTCACGTGTCCGTGTGTCACACAGACGGACACTGATTTAGACTGAAGCTCCAACCGTTTGGCTGTAAAACCTTACAGCCAAACGGTTGGAGCTTCAGTCTTCAAATTTTACAGTACCTATATGCATTTTGTTGACCCAAAGCCAAATTATCAAAATATATTTTTAAATGTATTTAAGGGGATGAAGAAAAAGGGGGGCGCGAAAAATACTGTGTTTTTTGTTTTAAAATATATTGGAAAACAAAGCAATGGGCAGCCATCAAAGTCAGCTTTTTTTGTTTCGAAGAATTTTTTAACTTCCCATTGACCTAGGAACTTCAAGTTTAGTGATAATGTTTATTTTTACGTATATTTTACTTACAAATACCAATATATTCATAAATGAGTTTTTTTTTAAATTTCCTAATTTTTCCAATTTAAAACAATCTTGGTTTGGTAGAAAACAAGAAGAAAAGAAATACGTAAACAAGAAGAAAATCATGCTGTGCAGTCGGAGAATACATTTGGTTTTGATCAGCCAGCTCGCGCATGTGTATCCTCCGACTGCACAGCATGATTTTCTTCTTGTTTACGTCTTTTTAGTTCGCTTTTTAAGCAGTCGGGTTTTTTGTTATTTAAAAAAAAAAAAATATTAGGCTCGCGTTAGACTACTATCTCACCTGATGGTAAGCGATGACATGGTCTTCAATGGAGCGCGCTTGCTTAAAAGCCACCTATTCTTCTCAAGCATTTTTAGATACTACCTACTCCAAAATCACATATTATATACAAAATAGTTTAGTAAAATAAGCTTGATCTGGGTGCAACGACTGACGGTACATTCACCTTGGCTAGCAGACTAGCTTTATATACTTCGCTATGTATACAAAGTACATAGTCAGTCTGGGAGATTCAATAAAAGACAAGGGCTCTAGTTAGCAAGTAAATTGTTTTCACTTTTTTCAAGAATCGTAGGGTTTCTTGTTGTAGTAATTAATCTGTGGTTAGTTCAGTGAGGTAGAATTTTTTGTTTGAGTATTATTCTTAATTGGGAAATGTTTATGAAGAGAAGATATCACGCGTATAATCTTGGAGGGGTAAGCAGAAATGTATGGTACATCACTATCAACCTTTTAATGTTCTCACTGCTGGGACACAAGCCTCCTTGGGAATGGGCCGTAATCCACCACGCGTGCCCAGTGCTGGTTGGTGGATGTCACATGTCTTCGAATTTTTGGTTCTAGGACATGCCGGTTTCCTCGCGATGTTTTCCTTCACCGTTTTTAGAGCAGTGGTGATGAAATAATTAATTTAAAATAAGATATTATAATATTAGCATATAGATGCCTGATCCCATACAGAGAAACCGTGCCGACGTAACTAGCGTTATTCGTCTGATTAAATTGATTATTTTTCTAAGAACATCGATCGCGTGCCGTTCCGTCCTACGGATATAAATGGTGTTAGCAGCGACTTGCAAGTAAAAGGTTTTTTTTAAATACAGCGACGATTTATTTTATAGTAATTTTTTGCACGTTTTTACAGTTTCATTGTACCAAAATGAGTTACAAAACAAATTAAAAAAATCGAGTGCCGCGAACCGTGTCATCTATTGGAATCAATTTTAAATGATCCAAATAATCTTTAAATTGTGAATTAAGAGCCCCAATATGCCTTAATTTTGTGCTTCGGAAAGTTAATTAAACATTTATGGTAGTCTCTAGAAAATCTTAATATTTCACAAAAGTCTATAACAAATCGAAGCTTATCACGCCATCTAGTACAATTTATGTGAACCAAATTTTCTTTCTTCACGTTGGGTGCCCGTGATTTACACAAAGTAAAGTGTCTACTTTGTACACCCACATAGAAATTCTAAGTAGCAACACTGGCAACCCGCAATCTGCATTTGTGTCCGGCTTGTTGTCCACGTTACATGTGGGGAAATGTGGTCGGTCTTTGCTAGGGATACACTTTTGTCGACGCCTTCGAATAATACAGGCGTGATTTTATTTCAAACGCTCGATAAAGTTATATGCCTACAATTTGTGACAGCCATGTTTTTGACTATCTTTTATAAACATACTAGCTCCTTCCGCGGCTGCGCTGCCGTGTCATACCCCATAGGACACGTTCATGTTGACGACACGGCTGGTGTAGTGGTTGAGCGGCCGGCAGCTTCTGCTCTATACTCCATTTGCGATAACATAAGACATTTAAATTAGCCCATTTTACAGCCCGTTCAACCGATTTTGACTTCTATTGCGTTGGCAATACGACAAATGGTAGCTGTAGTAAACAGTTGGTTTTGGTAACTGTTTTATGCTTTTTATGTCATCCTTATGTTTACGGGATAGAACTCAAAATCGATTGAAGGGACTGTAAAAAGATTTGGAAACGTGTCTAATGTTATTTCAAATGGAGTTTAGGTGTCGAAGGTTCGATGCCCGCACGGAACAAATATTTGTATGGCTTACGGATAATAATTAATTATTATCCGTAGCACAACGTAGACGGATAGATGTTTCGGATCTGGGTGCCTTGTATAAGTGTGTTTAAATGTTTGTAAATGCATCCTCGATACAGGCAGAAATACCTAAAGTGGGGCAACATTTTTTAGAAAACTAAAATAAATATTTCATGCATAAAATTGTGGTTCAGTACCTATTTCCAGAGATTTTTTTTTTAACATGAAAACGTATAACCTCTTTTATAGTATTCATGATTTATTTTATCTTACTAATCAAGTAGGAAATTCTTATTTTTTAAGAAAATCAAATTTACTTTGAAAGCCTGAAAAATAAGGGTGCCTTTACCGTCATGATCATAAGTAAAATTACGTAAACAGGAATACTTTCCTTAACTTTTTCTAACATGAATTGATTACTTCATAATTTCCCTGAGGGTAGCCTGAATTTGTTAAACTGAAGGTCAACGAAAGTATCAAGTTTATTTTTATTAAACTTTATATTATATGCCGTAGGTTTTTAGCAAGGGTAATAAGGTCGAAAATATTTCGAGTTACTACTGAAAAAATTCTTATGAAATATTATATAAATTGCGTACAACACTTTCTGTAATAATACAAAGTATTTTGCAGGAAATTCCAGCTTCATATGTTATATATGTCGTAGGATGATTTGATAATTCGAATCTTCGCGAAAATCCTAGGGGTTTTGCGAAAACGCGGATAATTAGACATAGGCGAAAAATTATCCAAGTACGATTAGTACTTTGGCAACATAGTCGACGGAGCCCCGCTGCGCGGGGCTCCTATTTCCGTCCGCAGGGTCTAAAGTAACCTAACACGAACGAGATGACGGGAGCTGAGTTCGCTCGCTTTGCTCGCTCACTTCAGCTCCCGTCATCTCGTTCGAACCTAACCTGTCCGTGTCGGGGTGCCCTAAGCTTCGCCTATGTCTAATTATCCGCGTTTTCGCAAAACCCCTAGGATTTTCGCGAAGATTCGAAGTATCAAATTACCCTACGACATATATATATAAATATCCGTTGATATATCAGAATTGAGAACCGCCACCTTTTAAAAATCAATAGCTTTATGTTGAAAATTCAACAAAATTGTTGTTTGATTGTCAAGCGGACGAATTTTGTAAACGTATGAAGCTGGAATTTCCTGCAAAATAGTTTGTCTTTGTTGTTTGTTTTTGTCAAAAAACGAAGAAACGAAAACAGGAACACCGACTTCCGAAATTTAAGTTATTTTTCATTTTTTTATTTGGATGTTGATTGAATTTTTTTGTAAAAAAGTTTTTGTATTACACAATAGACAGACATCTCTTCTAAGACCTCATGCTCAACAATCGGGGGTATGGGCAATGGGAATCGATCCTAAGACGTTTTGCTCAGCGATCGCTCTTGCAATCACTAGACCAAATTCAGTCACACTTAACCCAAAAAAAGTCTTGTTATCGGGTATACCAAACATAACAGGGGGTGACCATAAGCTCTTAGAGTAAGGTTATTTTGAGTGTGTGTGACGGACAGATTTATATGACTTGTATACATCTGTCACTTACGCGATATCAAAATAACCTTACTCTAAGAGCTTATGGTCATCCCCCAGATACACATAACAGTGACAACTGTTTACATGTAGACATTACCTTGACCAGCCCTGCTATTGATTATAGTAGTATGGAGTAAAAATATTAGCCACTTAGCAACTGTGTAGTTGTGTTTGCTGACCAGGGTGCGGCCTTACACCCTCGTTTGTTTTGTCCTTGAGCTTATATAGTACGGAGTTTCAACAGAATAGGACGCCACCTAGTCAGACAGCTGGCCGGGTAAAAGAAATTCTGGTCGACCGGAGGCGAGCGAACGGGGTTGATACCATAGCGGGTAGAAATTGGATAAGGTTGACACAGGCACGTGTAGATTGGCTCAAGAGACCTGTCGCAGTGGACGAAGTCGGGCTGTGAATTATGATGATGAGGCAAGCTAATATAATAGTTTTATAAACAACGACGTGCATTATTTATTATATACTTTATTGTACACCACAAAAACATACAAGACAAACATTAACAAAAACAAGTGTACAATGGGCGGTCTTAACGCACTAGGCAATATCTTACAGTCAACCTTTGGATGGACTTGTACGGGTCGTAAGTCCGTACACCGATTCGCCGTTAGTTGATTGGAGAGAAACACGTCACAGTTAAATCCACTAGTTTATATATATTTGAGTTAAGTAAACTACAGTATAACTTACATGGAAGGCGACTATTTCTCTCTTCGTTTGGATAGCAACACGGCTATAAGATCACTATCTGCGTTGGTTGCTTTGTTATGATGTTTTATAGGTCAAATTATGACGCACATCGTTGGCCTAAAGTAGGTTGCCAGTATGCAGAAAAATGTACGGTGATGAGACCGTACGGGACTGCACAAGAGGAGAAGAATTTAGGGCTGTCAGTGTACCAAATATTGTGTAGTGTGCATTATATCTACCATACGTACATATTTGTATACCAACCTCTTGTAAAGGCTATTTCAATGCAACCCAAACGCACTCAATCAGGTGCATTTAAATTATGACTGATATATTTTCACATTGTTTATTACGCCTATATTTAAACCTTAAGTTCAAGTGTTTAATACAACATTGGAAGCTTGCCAAAACCTTGCATTTGCATTGAGTGAAAGACGGAGAGAATACTGAACTTGTTTTATGCTCTTAGGAAAATGGCTTGTGGGTATTGATTGATTTGTGAAGTTAAACGACACGGTTAGCGCAGTGGTTGAGCGATAGGTTGCTGCGCTGCGGGTCGCGGGTTCGACTACCGCAAAGAAGAAATATAAGTATGGCCTGACTGGTGTCTGATTCCTTAATCGGGCAGGTCTCTACCAAAAATGGAAATTCTTGTTTATTATCTTGCAGTTGTAATAAAATATTTTAGTTATTGTTTACATATAAGCATTATTTATACTATTGTTTTAGAAATTTTACTACTGCACCTAATGTATATTTTTGTGAACGTACTTACTTTTTAATAAATTATTCTTATTAATTTTTATTAGTCTTAGATTTCTGATTTTTTGACTGCCCGTAACGACTGTCAAAGACTACCGGCTTAAGGCCCTTACTCCGCTTTAGTGCTGTAAAACGGTTACTTTCTAAAGCACACTTCTTAGTAACGGCTAGTTAAAAGGTTTGAAAAAAATATGTACCTATTTATTATTGATTCATTTACATTATTTGTGAAACATGGTTTTTTCGTTTGACTAATACGTTTGCTTTAAAAAAAATATTAAAAACACGATATTTTTTCGCTTCTTTTGCATACCCCTCCAAAACGACTTGGATGTTTAAAAATATTTTTACACAGAAAAATTTTATGGCTAGAATTTCTTCTTAACCTACGTATATCGGACGGATCCACGGATATATAAATCACAAAACATTTTACGCACGGCCAGTACCATGTTAACATTGGAGAATATAATACGCCTTAACGTGCTTTGGTCACAACCCACAGACCGACCACGGCAAGCGCTGCCTAACCTAACGCTAGCAGCATGAGCAGCAGTATGATGAGCAGGAACAGCATGAGTCTATCTTCAATCGACTCATGCTGCTCCTCAAGACTTCCCCTTCGCTGTATATTTATGTCGTAATACAGTAAGAGGGTTCAAGGACAAGTGACCTTTATTATCCGTGACCTCTCGAGCCTCTAAGGGTTCCAGAGAGTACATTAAATTGATCCTGACTTCCGTACCCTCATTCGTAGTACACTTGTTAGCTAAATCATTTTGACAATATAATCCAATGCTATAATTGTTTGTATAAACCAGTCTGCTCGACAATTCAACAAAACGGCTATGGCTCTTTATTGGCTATATCATATGTGAATCTTACTTTGATTTTTTGACGTTGCCTGGCAAAAATGAAGAGCTCTCTCGGGCGTCCTCTGTGACATAAGCATGCCGATCAAAGTTAAGAGCCAAATCTACAATACAGCTATTAAACCCGCAATGATGAACGGTGCTGAATGCTGGGCCATAAAAAAGGCATGTGGCTGAGTTGAAGATGCTGAGATGGGCAGCAGGCGTAACAAGACTTGATAAACTGCGAAATGAACACATCAGAGGTAGTTACAAAGTTGTGGCCATCACAGACAAATTAACAGAAAGTAGGCTTCGTTGGTATGACCACGTGATGAGACGTCCTGAATGCCACGTGGTTTGGCAAGCCCTGGCATTACCGAACACAAAGAAGAAAAGAGGAAGACCTCAAGCCAAATGGTGGTCTACAGTGACCCGCGACTTGGAACGAACCCAACATACAGGATAAACCATCCTGGCGCATCAGAACGAGGAGAGCCGATAAAAATATTGGGATGAGGCAAAGAGAAAGAAGCAGACAATCCATCCATGGCTACTATGGTCTTTCCTTATTCTAACAGTTATCCTTCAAAACATGTTCTTCATTCACCAAATCTACAGTCTTTTTTCAACCAGGTATGTTTGGGTCGGCTTGCAGTTGACAACTGCTTATGTGACCTCTTAATCTCAGCAACTGGGTATTAACATACCCCTTCGAAATATTAATTGTAGACTAAGCTTCTTCAAATTTGTATTTTTTCCTACTCCTCCATGATTCTTTTCTGATTAATTTCATTGCGGGATCCAAAACAGTTAAATTCATTCTCCGGGACTTCGTCGAGCTTCATTGCCTCGGCGCTTTCTGGTGGTCGCCACTGTTGATTCTGACTTTCAGGAGTTGCAGTGGTTTGGGAATACTGCGGTGGGATTGTCCCAAAAGACTAAGCTTCTGACTACCCGTATCGGCTATCAAGAATCTACAAACCGAACAAACAAATCCGTACAGATTATATTTTTCAGTCCTCACTGATTAAATTTAAAACATATTCAAAAATCCTCGTGCGCAAACCCAGCTGCAACCGAAGCTTTACAATGAGGGCCTTTAATTAAAAATCCGATATGTTATGATACAGACGAGAGCTGTCTGGCTCCCTGCCAGCTGAAATATTCGAAATAATCATGTATAACCGGCATAAAACTACTGAGAGATGTCTGTGTTTGATTGGTTGCAAAGTTACCCGACTACGGCGAAGCAAAAGGGAGGGTTATGTTTTTGACCGGTATTTATGTACGTATGAAAGAAAGAAAGAAAAAACGTTTAACTGCGCCAGGCACGACGCATACCATAAAAAAAAACAAGGATAACTTAAATACAAATACAGAGTATGCGTCACAACCACGAGAAAAAAGGTCATCGCTCAGCATAATGCTGGGACTTGCGTGCAAGACAGAGCCACAGCGCTGGTTTTCAGCGATAGCCGGTGTCGAATGGCTGACACCGAAACAATGAAACCTTAAGGGCAAGTGACGGAGCGAACATGTTCTATTTATAAATTAAATCAAATAAATAAGTAAAAAGAAATACAAAACACAAGTGTCCAAAACAAAAGTTCAGTCTTTATAGTTATAGACTAAAACGAATATATAGTAAAAGATATAGTTAATATTATACAGTGTGTATTGTAGAGGTTTTCCACATAGGACAAGCAACCTGTTCGGCCGCTGACACCTAAAGCTGGCAGCTTATATTTATTTTAAGTTTGGAAGGAAACCGAATACAGAATATTTGAAATATATCGAACGCGTGTAGTTTTTTGTTTAGCGGGGACTTCTGTAAAAACCGCCTGAGGGCAGGCACGTTGTTGATTCAATACAAGTTAAAAGTAATTTCTGCTTATTATTTGAACTCCCTGAGCTACTCCCTCACATATTAATCGAACAATGTGTCAGATGTTGTCCATGTACGTCTCCACCGATCAGCGAAATTGGTGTAGTTATGTCCCACTGGTATGTTTCGCTTATAATTCAACCAAACAGACCAGCACTAGAATTTCACCCCATATGTTGCTGTACGCTAGGGAACCATTATTTCAGACAGACATGATAGTAAATAACGGAAATAGTAACATGATTGATTATGTGGGACGTCATGAACTAGGAAATAATCTGACACGATGTGCCATAGCCAATATAAAAAAGGCACAGGTTAAACAGAAAATGCGATATGATAGAAAAGCTAAGTTCAGAAGGTTTACGCCGAATCAGTTGGTAATGCTCTACACGCCCAGACGGACCATAAATAGGAGTTTGAAATTATGTAGGTTATATAAAGGCCCCTACCAAATAGTTAGGCGATTATCTGATGTTAATTATGTAATTAGAAAGTTAAATAATAGGAGATTTAGGGATATTGTACATATAAATAGGCTAAAACCGTTTAATGTTAGAGTAGGCTAGTTAAAGGTAATGTAGATACTGGTAGGCAAGGTTATGTAACGTCAATGTCTAAGTACGTTAAAAAAAATACATATATGATAGACAGTTTTCAGATTTGACATGTCATAGTTAGTAGGGATGGGCTATCAGAAAATATATTTATCGATGATTTTTGCTGCAATTAGTATCGATGTGATTAAAGTAAATTATTTTCCAATTCCATGAGTTGATGTAAGCTGCCGGGGGAAGAAAAGGCTGGCAATGCTGACTACGCAGCGAAGCAATATTTGTTTTTTTAATTCAGCTAGGCTGAGCTTAATCCAGTGCATTGATGATATAAGCATTTCAAGAGTGGGAGAGGTATTGGTCATAACTGAAACCGACTTTGCATACGGGGCATAGCCTTCGCAAAGGATGTTGATTTGGCATCATTGGTCCAGTTGATGACTGTTTATGGCATTGGTCCAGTTAATAACTTATTGATAATATTAAATACGTTAAGTGTGATAAGCTCTGGATAAAGTTCAATGATAGGTTTAGTAGATTCGATGCGATCCAGCCTTGCCTTCTCTGGCCTGATAAATGCTTGAAGGTGAAATATTGTATCACGTTTGAATTTCACATAATTAAACCCCATCCGGGTGGATGTGAGTTATTACATCATTTCTGTTAGGAATAAGAGGCCGCCTTGTTACTTTTGCGGAGATTTTGTGCAAGGAGGTTCAAGCATGACGGCGTTGACTTGTTAATGCATGTTCACTTGTTAGCCGAAGTTAGAGTAAATATCGGAGAATCCGGTAATTCGTTTGCCATGACTTGAGCCTTCCCCTTGTAAGGGAAGGACCTCAGATTAATTCCTCCGTTTGGTAAAGGTGTTAGGTAAGAGTGATTTTCCTTCCAAAGTTGAGAATAGCTGCGCTTCACATGATTCTGCGCATCTATTCGTAGGGGCGTAGCTCATGTAGAGGTTTTCCACATAGGACAAGGAACCTGTTCGGCCGCTGACACCTAAAGCTGGCAGCTTATATTTATTTTAAGTTTGGAAGGAAACCGAATACAGAATATTTGAAATATATCGAACGCGTGTAGTTTTTTGTTTAGCGGGGACTTCTGTAAAAACCGCCTGAGGGCAGGCACGTTGTTGATTCAATACAAGTTAAAAGTAATTTCTGCTTATTATTTGAGCTCCCTGAGCTACTCCCTCACAGTATTATGTATGTGTGTATGTTCATCTGTTCCCTCATAACTTCTAAACTGCTTATCATAATTTGACGAATGAGGTGACGTTGGAAGCGTCTTGTTTGTCCGCTGGTTATAGGCTATGTGACGTCACTTTAAATTGAGTATGGCGCCCTCCAGGGGGGCCGAAGCCGTGGTGATCTGAGCATAACCGAGCTGACATACGACCACGGTTATCCTCTGAACACAATGAATAATATATAAATTATTTATTACATGTGAGTTGTTTCTTAATACCCGATACATATCGAATAGTGTGTACATAACAATTTCAAATGAGAATATTTTCTTGTTTCATACTTTTTAGAGCGTGACTTTTCAGTAGTCGGATTTTAGTTTTTTTATGGAGATCCGTTTACAATAGTAAAAGTAATAGAGCTCTTTGTAAAGAAGCTCGTCCGAAGAAGTAGTACTCGACTCAAGTCAAATTAACATATTCCCTCGATATCTGACTTTAAATTAACGATTTGAATGTGATTATTTGCCAAACTCGACTTTCACCTGAAAATCAGTGAAACTTGCTTAAACGCCTGGTCCCTAGAACCTTTTTTTTAACCCCCGACGGAGAAACAGGGGTTTTATAAGTCTGACGTGCCTACCTCTGTATTTGTGTATCTGTCTGTGGCATCATAGCTCCTAAACCGATGAACCGATTCTGTTTTATTTTTTATTTGAAAGGTTACTTTATCGAGAGTGTTCTTCGCTTTGATGAAAATCGATTCAGTCGTTCTAAAGTTATGGGCGTTTTACTGTTTGAATCGGGGTATTTTCGCAAGATATCGTGTCATAATTACGTGTTCAATAGATTGTCGATGGAAGCGCGTCTACTACTAGATTCATTATGTAGAATGAAATAAAAATGTGCCGAGGGTTTTTTAAATTTTACTTGTGTCAATTCAGATACCGACTCTTTATCAGCAATAACCATCAATAATTATATAAAAAATTACGTTTTTGAATTTGAGATTAACTACGTGATATTTTGGCAGACTTTTTGATAATCATTATCTCTGGTATAATGTCAATGTTATTGGGATTTCCGAACTATTTATTAGTAGCCTGTGTAGTAGATTCGAAGATATGTGACATTCATCAACCCGCACTGGGCCCGCGTGGTGAATAACGGTCCATTCCCTCTCACAGAGAGGAGGCCAGTGTTCCAGCAGTGGGTACATTAATAGGCTGAAGATGTGTAGTGTCCTGGGGTCTGGATATGAACCGCTGTCATATGGTCTTAAAAATAACTGGTGAAATCTGAATGTGCAATAAACCTCTGCCAAAAGAGCGTGATGATATTTTGTTGGTGCAAACAGACAGACATTCTAAGTTATTTTATCTGCACACAACTGCAGTTATTCTTGCAAAGTTTTAGAAAGTAACACTGTCTTTACAATGTAATCGCGGCAAAGTTAATATTCTTTGTTTGATTGTTTATTTCCTTCATTTGATAGTGCTTGGAAATAAAAATACTATGTTGCTGTTGTTTATTTGATTTCTTTTACAGTTTTTAGGGTTCTGTACCCGAGGGTCCAAACGGAGCCCTAATGTTGTCACGTGTGTTTCAAATACGCACGTTCTGCCATTGAGGCGTGGTGGATTAACAAATATTCAAACATCTAATCACTCAGACTTTGACTTTTGTAATATTGTTATAATTGGATAGAAAACCCGGACGGAAAAATTATATAAAAATATATTTTGTAATATAAACGCTAATAAAATAGAAATCATCATATTCCTGCCCTTGTTTGTCCCCTTGTGGTCGGCGCAACAAGTTTTATTACTCCATACCGTCCTGTCAACCGTCACGCTATCACTGATTCGGACTGATTCCCTTTTCTATACTAATACTAATCTATACATCTATACATATAAATAAAATTGGAGTGTCTGTTTGTAATATTGAAATAACCGTTTTTTACTACATTTATATGAATATATATACGGTACATACACCAAAATAACTTTTTTTTTACAATTTTTATCTGTCTGTCTGTCCGTTTGTTCCGGCTAATCTCTGAAATGGCTGGACCGATTTTGGCGGGACTTTTATTGGCAGGTAGCTGATATAATAAGGAGTAACTTAGGCTACATTACTTTTAGAAAAATTCTTTTATTTTAGAAATTTGTTAGGCGGAACGAAGTTCGCCGGGTCAGCTAGTATACTAATAATATTATAAAGAGGAAAGATTTTTTCGTTTGTTTGTACCGAATAGGCTCCGAAACTACTGGACCGATTTAAAAAATTCTTTCACCAATAGCAAGCTTCATTATTCCTGAGTGAAATAGGCTATTTTTTTAACCCGAAAACGGGTCCTGTGGGGTGGTCCACGGGAGCGAAGCCGCGGGTAACAGCTAGACTTTCATATCACTCTTCACACAGACTATCCATCTTTTGTATAGTCGTCCCTCTCCATCTTTTCTGTCACTGGCGCTACTTTCAAACTTCCTCTAATACTCGTATCCTCATTTCTCACTATATCCATTCTAAAATAAAATTATTACTACGATACTGAACATAACTTTTCTATACCACAAAGAAACACACCCTGTTAACAAACCATCATACCTACAAGTACAGTCAAACAAAAATCAAAATAGACCCGTCTGCTGACATCATGGCAGCCTCACCAACGCCTGGCGACGCTAAAAGCACTCGGTGACGTCACTCCACTCGATGACGTAGAAGCTTTCATAACTACCCCCCGCCGTGATAGTACTGGTGAAATAAGACTTTAGTGGGTAGATCTGTGTTGCTTAGTGCCTGCAAATATTTTTAGGTTGTATGTGGATTAAAAATGTGGTCATTAAAATAAATTACTCGTGTCATGTTGAGGAGAAATAACATTACATATGTCATGTAAACTTTATTTGTGTATCTCGTCAAATAATCATGTATCTTGCGTGCTTGCTGTGAGCGAAATTCGGCCAGAAAGAAGGTTTTTAGGGTTCCGTACCTCAAAAGGTAAAAAAAATAACCATTATAAGATCATTTTCTTGTCCGTTTGTCTAGGTCAACCGGAAGCACCCTATAGGTTTTGGATCGAAAACCTATATGGTAGTTCCCGTTGTAAGAAAGTATGGTCTTACAGCACAAATAAAGGAAAAATTACATAAAATAAAAACTGTTAAAAATTCAGGTAAATTTTGGTACTTACAAGTTTTCACAGAATATCTAAATTTGTCCATATCTTTAAAACTTAGCCACCAATAAAAATGATACCAATTTTATTATGGCGGTGTAATGGGTAGGTACGGAACCCTCGGCGCACGAGTTCGACTCATACTTGACCGGTTTTTTTAATTATTATATTGGCTGCATATAACATAACATCACGCCTTTATTCCACGAATGGTAAAGCAGAGATGTTCCTTTACTTAGTAATCGCACATGCCATGTATAGTTAACAGATTTGCCATTATTGCGTAGGACACTAATTTCTTTTGACGACTGTTATGTACCACGGAATGAAGCTGAAACTGGCAGACTTATATTAGCAGCCAAATTAAATAACCCAGGGCCGCACCCATTTCCAAAGCCATGGTTGTTGGTATGAAATTGGCATCAACTAGGGTACAAAGACGGAGTCCGGACTGCTTCAGTAGCAGTCTAATAGCAATTCCAGATCCGACCCGGGCATCGAACTCTGGACCTCATGCTCTATAGTGGCACTTGCGACATTATACCAACGCAGTTATTATCTATACTAATATTATAACGCTGCAGAGTTTGTTTGTTTGAACGCGCTAATCTCAGGAATTGCAAAACTCCTTTTCTGTTGGATAGTCTATTTATCGAGGAAGATGATAGGCTATATAACATCAAGCTACGACCAATAGGAGCGGAGCATAAAGGAAAAATGTTTCAAAAACTGGAAAATATATTACTTTTTGAGAGTTTCCGCTGCATGCGCTGCATAAGCGATTAAAGTTACGCCACATTCATATAGGTAGCCAGTTGACGGGAGCGAAGCCGCGTGGGACAGCTAGTAATACTATAAAATAGCCACAATAAGTATAAAACCGATGAAATGACCTCGTAAAAGACATTACTTTTATTTTAATACGACAGCCATGATGGCTAGAGTGCCGGTTATATTATTTTGAACGATATGCTTTCAAACTTTAATAGGTCGATTATGGATTCCGGAGTATTAAAAATAATTGGAGTTTTAGGCTATTATGGTTTTCTTGTCACACAATTTTAGCCCTTATTTGTGCCACAGCTGGGCAAATTAACAGAGCTGTGCCCAGTGGAAATTGAAACGACTTACAAGTTGTGGTTCGTGGGTTCAAAGTTCAAACCCAGGCAGGTGCTTTACTTTGTGTACATATTTCATCTCCACTGCTCTCAATAACGTGAAGGAAAACATCGTGAGGAAACAGGCATGTCCTACTTACAAAAATTCGAAGAATTGTGACATCCACCAACCCGCCCTGGGCCCGCGTGGTTGATCACGGTCCACTCCCTCTCACAGAGAGTAGGCCTGTGTCCCAGCAGTAGGAGTATTGTTTACCGACTATTCTGAGATATTATAATGTAATAACAGAATAACATGGGTAGCCTTGGCAACGCAAGAGAGAAAAGAAAAAAGAAAACATGCCAACAAAAACATGCGATCTGTCAAAACCAAACATATGTCACATTGACATTGACGTTTACAAATATTGCGATTATTTTTTATGTTTTTTTTTGTGTGAGGATGTGGCCACCTCTGGTGTCAGAGTAATTAAGCCGCCTCTGAAAACCCCACGGGCCTCTGACTTGGCGATTCCAGACTTATATTCTCTCTCTCTTGCCTAGCCTTTTCCCAACTATATTGGGGTCGGCTTCCAGTCTTACCGGATTCAGCTGAGCACTAGTGTTTTACGTGGAGCGACTGCCTATCTGACCTCCACAACCCAGTAACTTGGTAACACGGTACCCTTTTGGCAAGACTGGTGTCAGATTCCAGACTTATATTAATTATTACAATTAAACTATAAACATATTCACAGTGCATTTATTTATTTATATATTGTATGAATGTAGAATGTGTCTTGCCTTGAAGGTTAATAAAAGTAAAAGCATTCAGCTATCTGAAGTTAATACCCTAATGGAAAAACGACATTTGATAGCTGTTAGACTGTTTATGTCATTTTTCATGGGGCTGTATCCGATAGGAGTTTTATAGCAGCGAATAGCAGGTGACACTCTTGTCTGTCAAGCATGTAATATCACGCTTGTGTCAACCAATGGTGTAAGCAGAGATAAATAAATAGTATTTAACTAGAACTGTATATCGCCCGCATGAAAATCGACCGTAATGAGCTGGCAATTAAATATAAGTTGTTGTATTTATATGAAACATTCGATAAAAGGTCAAAAGGAATGTAATTGCGGGATAAAAAGTATCCTACATTCCAATCCAGGACATGATCTACTCATGTGCCAAGTTTCATCCAAATCCGTTTAAAGACTTCAAAAGGAAACAAACAGGCAGACGGAATTTCTTTCATATTATTTTATAATAGTATAGATTTTCGTCGATTTGCCGAGGGCCACACTATCTTTTTTTTACGTTTGGTTTGAATTTGACTCCAGTCTAGGTCATAGGTGACAGAGAAAAAGTCGACGATGGAGCGAGCTTACCCAAAAGAAGCCTGTTCACTCTAATTTTGAAGAGATTCGGGTTGAGTGCGTTCGGAAACACAGACGCAGGCAGTGAGTTCCACTCTTTTGCTGTGCGGTTTATAAAGGAAAACAACTTTTACTGTCAAAATTACGTTAGCGGGCTGAATCGAGACCTATTCCGGGACGTAGTTGGCCCGCAGATATGTTTGCCAGGCCATGACTTACCACACGACCCACCCTTTACCGATAAGCAGTTTTGTATCTGTAAAATTACTGTTGCTATTAAATGAAGACCTACCAGAATCTACCGTGACTCATTACTCATAGAACAAGAGGCCGAAAATGGTTTAACGACCTCGTAACCGGTATAGGCGTTGCGTGGGTAGACCCACCAAGCTAGTCTAATGAAGGGCATTATGAAGATCACAGGTATCCACTGGTTGAAACCCTATATCCAGTAATGTGAATGTTTTTCGTCTGCTAACGGCACCTCTTTTTCATCCCATGCAAACCACTAAGAAGGGATGATGGGTTTTTGAGACTTGGGGGCTGTAATTGTAGCTAAGGATGTACCAGATGAACTGATTATCTGCCTCATTTATTTGGAAACTCAACAGCAAATTTTGCCGCTATTAAAATCGCGACTCTCCTGGCCCCACATTATAAAACAATGCATTGCGGCTCACTGGTGACAAACGTCAAAGTTATGTGACGACAAGTGAATATTAATAGAGATTGTAATAATTATAATGTATGCGAATTAGTAGTGATACCTTCGAGAGGGGTTAGTGACACTAGCTTATTAATTCTGGTAATTTTATTGTGATTGATTTTCATTTAATTTGACTCATTAAACACGAAAATTTGACAGTTTGGTCGATTACTATGCATCACGACAGAGAATGGTTTAACATAAGTTCTTAATAGGTAAAATGTGAGGAGATGTTTGATTTTGGGCCACCACTATGATATATACACTACATCGATAAATAGGAAAAAAAAATAGGAGAATGCCATAAAAATACTAACAAATTAATTTGAAGAACAGGCATACAAAAATTATCATTTGATAAGTTTTTTAATAAGCTAACCCTATTTTTAGGGCAGCCATGACAGTTGTTTGACATGACGTTTGACGACTTTAACAGTTTTAAGAAGTGACGTCACTTTGAGTTTTCTTTGCTTTGACTTTGAATTGGATATGTTTCGGATTTTTTAGTGATTGTTTTAGTTTACTACTACGGACATTGATTGATTGCTTCTCTATTGCAGTTGTTGTTGTTGGTCAGGCTCCATACATTTCTCGAACATCTCCTTTGCCACAAAATTAAATTTAAACTCCAGGAATTCCACTGCCCTGCGGGAAAAATCTGACTACATTATGTATAACACTTTGGCTGACCTAGGAATATATCCTTGGACATTCAGATAATGTTATTAACTAAATAGTACTCAACAAATAAACCAATTAATCGCTAGCAAAGCCTTTGTGAGTGAGAGTGTCTATGAATAATTCAAAATTGCCCGTAAATAGTTGAATTGAAATTAACTTTAAGTTATTTTTGTCGTTAGTCTCGTTTTTGACCACTATCTCACCTCATCAGATGTCCATCGGTGGCTTACCATCGTATGTGGTCAGCGGTGAAGCACGATTGCCTAGAAGTAACCTATTTACTCTTTAAGTTAAGACCCCCCGGTTGTAGCTATCAGGAAACACAGACCCCGGCAGGGAATTCCAATCCCTAGTTGTATTGCTATCTAGAAATTATCTCTCCCCGCTCCGCTACCACCCCCGCTGATTTCACGGCCACACGCTGACCACCGCTTTGCATAAGAATAACGCGCCGTTTCTAAAAACGTGTACCATTGTTATAAGTAGGTACATACCTGACTGTTGTCATCGCGAATGTGTGGACAGGTTTCAAGTGTCATTGATCGCTTAGTTTAGGATACATAATATGGAAAATTTGTGAAGAGACATATGCAACAACTCCAGCGACCCGGCTAAAGGTAGCTGCAGAACACCGGGTGGTTTTACCCAGTTAAGAGTGAAGAGTCTGACAGACCCCTCTGCTCACCCTGGGGTGGGGAAGCTAAAAACTTATCCTCAACCGATTAGGATGCAATTTTGCACACACGTTTGATTTAGATGACAATGCTGATGTAAGCTAAAAAGCTAGTAAAAATAGACTAAAAATAGATCACCAAAAATTCGAAGATATTTGACATTTGTGGCACAAAACGACACTGTGTTTGCGTGGTGGGTTTCGCGGCCTATTCCCTCTTGTTGTAGGCATTAAGTCTATGTATGCAATGGTTGTTTTTCTTGAGCATTTGTATTTATAACTTTATATTTTTTTGTTTCAGGTACTAAATATTTACATTATGTACGAACAATCCTCATTGCAAACTGAAATGTCGGTAAGAATATAATAAACTACAAGATTTTTCTACTTCTACAGATATAATTGTAACTTTATTTTTTACCGTTTTTCTCGTTGGACAAGCTAAGCTGCTAAGCATGATGTCCTGGGCTAATTGGGTTTTTCCGTCTGGAATTTTTCAGTGGCAGTCTGGAGACAAGGTTTGTGCCCGGTTAATAGCAATAGTCTCAGCCCTTTTGTATTGTGAGAGGGTAGCTCAGGGAGCTCAAATAATACACAGAAATTACTTCATACTTTATATTGAATCAACAACGTGCCTGCCCTAAGGTGACTTTTTCAGAAGTGCCAAGCAAAGCTAAACAAAAACATCTTCAATTATTTTTCAAGCGTTCTGTTTTCAATCACCTTCCAAAACTAAATAGTTATCTGTTGCCAGTTTTATAATAGGTACGGAGGTTGCCTTTAAATAGGTGAAGAGTCCACAGTACCTACATGGTACCTTAAACATAACTGACAAAATGTTTGTGTATTTTAAATAAAAAATACCTAATTTGTTACTAAAAGAGTCCTAATTTATTTATTTTTTTAAAACTTCATGCACAAAGGTACAATGGCGGACTTAATGCCTTAGGCATTCTCTACCAGTCAACCAAGGGTGGTGAAGAGATAACATGGCAGGTGTATTGTTTAAATTGTGACCAGCAAAAAAGTAACCAAAAAAATACGAATAATAAGTTGCTTAAAATACACATAACAAAACATAAAATATACAAACATACATATTTTGTATAACCTAAATAAGAAAAAATATATATATTTTAATAAAGTAAGGAATAGAAGTTATCGAGATGTCCCCTAATCTGTTAATAAAAGAGTTATGAATATAAATGTAGATGCATGGAGAGGGAGGGGAAGGCCCAAGAAAAGATGGATGGACTGTGTGAGGAGTGAAAGAAAAGGAAGTCAGTGATAGCGTTATGGGGGACAGGACGTTGTGGAAGAAGAAAACGTGTTGCGCGCACCACAAGTAACATGGGTCGAGGGCAAGAAGATGCTGATTATCTACGTCAGTTAATGAACAACTTCTAAGAAATATGGTTAATAATTTTACAATCATAAAATGTTCCAGCGATGGGGTTCGGATTGCGTCGTAAAACTTACAACTTGATACTTGAAGAATTAATAGCTTCTTCTAAATTATTACTGTAGAATCAACTGACTCGTTGGTCTAGCGGTCATAAGGGCTACTGCTGAATGAATGAATTGAGGTCCTGGGTTCGATTCCTGGGTCGTGCAAAAATGTATTGGGTTTTTCCCTCTGGATGGTTTTAGTGACGGTTCCCATCTATTACATGGGACTTGGACAAAACCTGTCAAGTGGTTAACGCTTCAAGGAAATCAACCTCGACTCGACGTTGGTTGCCGAGCGTCCGGTCCTGGGTGCGAAATTCGAATCTTCGAATCCCTAGCCATTTAGTAGTCTAGCATTTTCATCAGGGATTTTGCATCACGAATTGCGCAGGAGTAGCCCGTAGCTTGTATTTGAATTTCTTATTTACTGTTGGAAGTCTGTCTAGAATATACTAAATCTACGCCTGTTTTAAATAAACGCGATTTGCTTAACTCAACATATTGCATCTACCACTATTTGTCTCTGCATCACCCAAAGGTCGACTGGTAGAAAATGCGTAAGGCATTAAGACCGCCTCTGTACGTTTGAGTGTTAAATAAGTAAATAAATCGACACTAATATTTATAAAGAGGAAAAATTTGTTTGTAAGTTTGTTTGTAGGTAATGGATAAACTCAAAAACTACTTAACCGATTTTGAAAATTCTTTCACCAGTATTAAGCTACATTATTCGTGAGTAACAAAGGCCACTTTTTTTATTCCGGAAACGGCTTCTGTGGGGTGCGCAACGGGAACGAAGTAGTGAGGCAAAGCTAGTATTTCATAAAGGAAAAACATGACCTACATACGTAACTCGATTGAATTGTCGAGACCTTGAACATGACAAGAATAGATTAAAGAAAACATTTTCTTACTGGTTAATCATACAGAATTAGTTTGTACTAGTTGTGCCCGCGGCTTCGCTCCCGTCAACTGCCTACCTACCCTTCTTACCTTCCTACCTACCCTACTAACCCTACTTACCTACAATTCTTTTTCTAGGGTCATTCTTTAGCGGATAATCTTTACACCGCCATTCAGAAAATGATGTCCAATGCACAACGCCATTTATCGAAAACGGAGATCAATTTTCCGAGTATCTTTGAGTACGTTGTAAAATTATACTCTTGAACACTGTAAATTCATCTAACTTTTGATAAAGTGAACCGATAGCTATGTAGCAAAAACTAAGTTATACTTCTAATTACGTAAAATTTATATGTATCAATGTTATCTTCATTCGTTTCGTACATTTAACGTGCACAACTAAACCAAAAATCCAAAACGCTGGCAATGGTTTTTGTTGGTTATCTTTAACACCCTGGCTATTTTTTTTTGTACTATTTTCTATGTACAAAAACGACTTTTCTACAGATTTATTATAATCTCTTTCTTGCTTTACCAGTGTGAAAAATACAGCAACAACCAAATCCAAGTTACTTTAAAACAGTGCACCTAAAATCACCTCATATTTCTCTCATAACGAAATGAATCCTATAACCCTAACTTAGTCAGAACTTAGGAGTCTGGTGGCCTACTTACCCCCTAAGTTGGAGTTAAGCTAGTTATGCACAGCCGTCACCCAGTCAAGTTGGATGCCGCCATGAATATTCTACGAGAATTAAGATGCAAGTTGATTCAGTCAGGGTCCTCCATTTTCATATATGTATTTTTCGTTCAAATAGTCTTGGTAGAGCTTTTGGTCTTTGTGAAGGAGTTTCCGCGGAAGTACTGCAGTATCCCGTTTTGGCAGGCACCATATGCTGTTCTATTATAAGCTTTTATTTAACTTGCAATGTATGTATGTGTGTTCGGGGCAAATCATGCAAATGAATTTTAAAGCAGTTATCCTACACCAATTAAGATGAAATTTTGCATACACATTTAGTTTGGATGACACATGGTTATCTAAGTGACGCCATTCTAATTCCAATATGGCGGACGGCCCGAGTTGGTGGACTAGCTGCCTGGTGCCAAAAAGCGTTGCAGTATTCCGGTTTGACGGGTATATGTCCCGGTGTAGTTACAGGCACATGACACATTTCAGTTTTGTCTTTGTGATGGCAACGCATCTGCGATGTCTCCGGCGGCCGTTACCTCCAACACAAAACAGTTGGTCTGTTGAATTTCTCTTTTTGACTGAGAAATTTTATAGCAGCTTCGGTATGTATAAAATACGGATTATGTATGTGTGTTTAAACGTCAAAAATATGTAAAATATCACAATTTCATCACACATTTTATTCTTCAAGCCTTTTATTACTAACTACATCATTTATTCCTTAATTCATCATTCCCCACATAAAACTCTGTTCCTTTTACACCCGCTGGCAGCTTGACGAAATGTACCCAAATATACGAAGAAATAAAAAAAAATAACAAAAAAATATATTCTTACAATAAAAAGAAGGGTCTTTCTGACCACCTGTCGCACCATACGGGTAAGAGGTTACCTCACAAAGGAAATTCTACTCTATTTTTAAGTGGCAAGGTTGAGTTTTCTGTGGAGATAAATTTGAATTTTAATACTCTACCTGCCTAATCTTTTTGTGAAAAAACGAATTTTAATATTGTGCCCGGCTTCTTTGGGTGGAACTAGAAGGTAGAAAATTTCTGGTTTTATAAATGATAAATGATAAATGATTTTATTTCTGTAAGTAGGTTTGTACAAACACTTTTACATGTCGATCATATTTTTAAAACTAGATGAAGTCGGCGTTTCCTATCTGACTACTCTGAGAAGAAAGGCCGAAACAAACTCAGAGGTCACAGTCTCTTTTAAGGTCCAGACAAAATCTTTGTTAGATCATGTGAAGACCATGTAGACTGAAGTCTGAAATGGTCTTTTTAGGAAAGAACCAGCCAGATTGAGTGGACCTGTCCAGTCAGTGCACGCATTTGTCAATAACCGTGCAGCTCAACTCAGAAATTAAGGAGCTCAACGATTCGACGAACAATACCAAAGAAAGGACATTCGGGTAGGCCGCATAAACTACTCAAACTGCCAGACCATGATTAAAACTAATTTGGATAAATTAAAATTAAAAACAAACAAAAATTGAATCCACATTGTCTTCACATTCACAACAATTAAAATTAACTAAAAAAAAAAAATATATACTTTAAAAAGTAAATATTCTTGTCATTGCAAGAAAACAAAAAAAAAAAAACAAAATTCACGTTGAAAAATATATAAAAATAAAAAAAAACAAATTAATTGGAGCAGCTCAATCCCAAGCCTGTTTGTCCTCAACGTAATCTTTTATTGTATAAAACGCTTTCTGGCACAACTTATGTTTAATGAATGTTTTAAATTTACTAACACTTAGATCTTGTACGTGGCTTGGAAGCTTATTATAAAAGTGTACACATTGACATCTAAACGAGCCACCTATTTTCTTGAGCCTTGTTGCAGGTACTACAAATTTGTGTTTGTTTCTAGTATTTATGTTATGGATATCACTGTATTTTTTACTATATTGTTCAATATTGGTAGAATAAACTTATGGTTGCCTTGAGGCTTCGTTAAATAGGTTAGACTTTTAATTTCGGTGGTTGGAGGATGGAATAATATTTTTTTAAATTGGTAGATGGATCTAAGATCTAAGAAGTAGGGTAGGATAAGTAGGATGGTGGGTAGGGCGGGCTGGTAGTGTAGGGCAGGTAGGTGGGTATTTAGGTAGCCAGTTGACGGGAGCGAAGCCGCTGGGGACAGCTAGTTTAAGAAATAGAATCCATTTCATCGACTAAGATTACATAATGTGATCGGATAGACCCCACACATAACACTTTACACCTTCCCATCGTGATTTTGTATAGCGTTCAGTAAATTCGACAAAATATAAAAAAACAAGTTTTTTGTTTTGTGATGACGCAAAATTAAAAATATCGTTTTTGTTTTTTTTAATCATGGCTCAAGGCGCGATGGCGCCGAATCTCAACGAAAACTAGCCAACTATGCTTGAGATATTATTATAGTGAACGAGTTGACTTGTTGCACTGACTTCTAATACTTTTGGCTAACTGCAGGATGAGTAATGAAGCACTGGTCGAGTCAAAACTCCAGAGCCCCAAACATCGTCGCCGAGTTGCCAGCCTATCGGTTTTGTACCGGTTACATTTCGGGGAGTGCGATGGAATAGCATGATTTAATTCCGCCTAGCCCGTTCCATCATCGAGCTACAAGACGTAAGGCAATGCGCCATTGGCAGACGTTGGATATCCCATCCATAAGCACTAAACATTTTGGGAATACTTGAATTATGCGTAAGTAAAGGAATGGCATTACCTGCTGGAGTCTGTGTTTGTGTTGTGGCTACAACCTGGGAGTCTTTCAAGTCAAGAGTGAATAGGTTACTTCTAGGCAAGCGTGCTTCATCGTCAACCATCTGGTGAGATAGTGGTTAAACGCAGTCTGTCATTAATAAAAAAACAGGCCCAGTGCGAGTTGGACTCGCGCACGAAGGGTTCCGTACCATTATCGCAAAAAAAAACACGTTTGTTGTATGGAAGCCACACTTAAATATTTATTTTATTCTGTTTTTAGTATTTGTTGTTATAGCGGCAACAGAAATACAGAATCTGCGAAAATTTCAGCTGTCTAGTTATCACGGTTCATGAGATACAGTCTGGTGACAGACAGACGGACAGTGGATTCTTAGTAATAGGGTCCCGTTTTTACCCTTTGGATACGGAACCCTAAGAAGGATAATTAATGAAGTTAGCTTAAGGGCCTACATCCGTTCTAGTGCTGTAAAACGGTAACTTTCTAAAGCATACTCCTTAGTAACGGCTAGGTTAAAAGGTTTGGAAAAAATATACATTTATTATTGTTTCATGTACATTATTTTTTAAACATGTTTTTTTCGTATAAAAATAGTTTTGCTTTAAAATAATTAGCAACACGATATTTTTCGCAGCTTTTGGATACTCCTCTAAAACGACTTAGATGTTTAAATATATTTTTACACAGAAAGATTGATGGCTGGAATTTCTTCATAACTGAAATAGCATACGTAAATCAAATAATATTTTGCAAACAAAACTGTTCAAAAGGAGGTTCAATATTGACATTTTCTCTCCGAGCGGGCGCACGGCCAGTACTGCGTTAACATTGGGGCGTATATATAACCTTAAATGAATGATCACCCATCCATGAACCGATCTCTGCAAGCGCAGCTTAACTGTGCAACTGTTAAATTACTTTGCCACGAGCATGATGTTCTTTTTTAACCGTCTTTCCAAAAAGAAGGAGGTTCTATGTTCGACTATGTTCGTTTTTTGTTTATTTTCCACGACATCACCGTCAATTGTTGACCGAGTTTGAAAATTCTTTTTTTTGTTTGAAATAGTATATTCCGAAATTTGGTGCAAAAAAAATTGTACCTACCAAAGACAGTTTTTTATCTTACGTATCGAAAAAGTCTGTCCAGCTTGAGTAAGTTGTAGTTCTTGAAAAACAAAAAAACTTGAGTTTTAAATAACTCCAACCCGAAAATCAAAATAAATTCGTTCACCCTCGTTACAAATAGACAAACGGACCACCTTTATTATAGCCCAAAAATTACCTGCAAAAAGGGTACAAAACGGTCAAGCGTGAGCTGGCACCAGCGAACCGTAAAACAGGGCGGGAAACGAGATGGACAGATAACGGTATTTTTTACCGTAAAAAAGTAAAAACATTGGTCAACCCTAAAGTGGAGTCATTTGTTTTATTTTGAATGGGGTACGATTGTACCTCATTTATTGTGACTTGTTACTGTGTAACCTGCCTCGTTGGTTTAGGGATCCTGGGTTTGAGCACACTGTAGTTTAGGTATTGTGGGTCCCACAATCGTTTACTAATCGATCGCTGTTTGTCAAATACACATAATTAAATAAAAAACTTTTTTGCAAAAAAATACTACCGACTTCCAAATAAGAAAACTACAAAGTGGAAAATAACTTTATATTTGGAAGTCGTTGTCCATTACGCAAAAAATGGTACCTACGAAAGACAAAATTATATAATTAAAGTAAAGTAATACAAAATAAAGTAATTTTTCACTTTGTAGTTGTACCTACCTAATAAGCAAGTTGTTTTGTAAGTTACCTTAACGCCAGAATAGATAACCCGAATATCATGAAACTTGATCATAACCGGTGAAATGAGAGATCTGCGTATCCCTTAAGAGTGTACTGGCGTGATGTTATGTTATGAAATGGTATAATCAATAAACAGACATGCGATTGCATCAATCCCGAGAGATTTGCCGTTACTTATTGAAGAGTTCTGTCGTATATCTTCGAAGTTCTTCATCGGATCTTTACTAAATTAAAATGGGACCAATTTCGAAACATACTCATTTAAACAAAAAAAGAATTATCAAAATTGATTCACAATTGACGGAGATATGAACATACACAAAAAAAAATGCAAACATGAAATCGAACATAGAACTTCCTCCTTTTTGTTAAGGTAGTTAAAAAATACTGCCAAGACTAAAATATCTGCATGATAGAGCACTTATTGCGTTAAAATCGCTATCGTTTTGTTCTTGCAAGATACGTCATAAGCCTGCATTATGGTGAGCGATGGCAATTTTGCGCAGACGACGTGACGCATATATTTCCTATTTGCGTCTCACTTGGCGCAAATACACTCTTTGTTTTTCTTTCAATGAATCAGGAAGTTCCTACAAAATCCTTCGGATTATAATAGAAAGTGGTTTTACGCAGTTGCTGTGAAGTGTGTAGGTAAGGCAAAATATTATTAGGTTCTACATTAATAAATTTATTAATTAAAAATCCTTTTTAAAACAAGCTTTTTTCGTATTCTTCTCAGCAAACCCTTTCATTTGATACCAATATCATGGCAGTGCACAAAAAATAACTAGTCCGCCGTCTTGGGCCATCCGCCATATTGGATTTAGAATGATGTCACTTAGCTAAACATGCATTGTCATCCAAACTAAACGTGAATGCAATGTTTCATCTATCACATGGGACTTAAATATAACTGGCGAAGTGTGGGTGTACCCCTGCCTACCCGTTCTGGGAATACAGGCTTGATATTGTGTTGTTATTTTGAATGGGGTACGATTGAATCTCATTTAGAAGAAAGAAAGAAGGAATGCAGGTTTATTAGGCACACACAGGTAATGACAGGTACAGCTATAAGGGTCAAAATTGCAGTCACACTCTACCAAAACAGAAAAGGCAATTTTTTTGTAGGCAGCAGAATTTCAACTTTTCGCGTTTAGTAGGTATAATCTATACTTTAATTTCTATACAATATATTAAATCAGTTGTGGATAAATTTATCTTCTTTTAAAAAAACTAGCCATTTGAGTTTTGGTAGAGTATGACTGCACTTTTGACCCTTGACTGTACACACAATGTAGGTACAAATAAAAGTGAACTTAATTTTAAAACAATACATAGTGTGCTCCGCGGCTGCGCCAAATTGGTCCAATTCAGCAAAATGCCAGACAATTAAGAGTTACCTGACGCTGGTTTTCTTCTGAACCGTACGGATGTGAATCAGTTTTTATTTCAACTTGTTATTGTGTGGGGTACAAAAGTACCCCAGGAAATGTGTAGTGATAATATGATTTATATTTTTAGTAGTTTTGTTACATATATAATGATTTAAAGATCACTTGTTTTATAACGACTCTAGGTGGTCAAGTGTATGTGCTGGTCCTAGGTTCGATTTGTGGGTCAGTCATAATGTTATTGGGTTTTTCTTCGACGGCTTTTCCAGTAAGTAGCACTTCGTCTGCCTCGTCGAAGTCATCGATCTAGCAGACCCCTTCATCCAAAGCGTGTTGTTTCAGACCCTTCCCACCGCAACCAGGCGAACCGTGTCGGCCGGAAGTGTCGTCCGTTATAATCACTACGTATTTCCGGTTACAGCAGACGTGGTCACATAATGCTTTTATAATAACTATAGTTTTTTATTGTACAATTGTTAGAGAAATGGAAATAATCGCGATTGGCCGTCGAAATGTAAGTAAAAGCCGGCCAAGTGCGTAGACCCCTTTAAAAAAAACTATTTTTGTTTTGGCAATTATGTAGTATGGCTTTGGATCAACAAGGTGCTGATATATACTGTAGAAATTTGAAGACTGTAGCCTCAACCGTTTGGCTGTAAAGCCCGTGTGACAAACGACGGAGTACGGACTGACAAACGGACACGTGAGTGACAGCAATAGGACTCCGTTTGAATCCTAAAACATGACAGGTTATGATATATACACCCTAAACACAAGTTAAATCTTACATTGGGTGCCAGACTTCATCGTAAACACTCTAACATCGACTTCCTAAAAAGGAGACGATTCGATGTTCGACTTCATGTAGGTTTTTTTATGTATGTTCACCGATATCTCCGTCAATTGTGGACCGATTTTGTTTTATTTTTTCTTTTTTCTGAAGGAGTATGTTCTGAAATTGGTCCCATTTTAATTTGGTGAAGATCTGTTAAAGAGCTTCGGAGATATATAACAGAACTCTTCAATAAGTAACGGCAAATCTCTCAGGATTGCTGCAATCGCTTAATATGTTCAGTTTCATGATATTCGGGTAATCTATTCTGGCATTATACTAATACTGGTAACTTACTAATACTTGCCTATTAGGTAGGTACAACTAAAAAGTGAAAAATAAAAAACATTTTTACAAAAAAAATACTGCCCACTTTCAAATAAGGAAACTACAAAGTGAGAAATAACTTTATTTTTGGAAGTCGGTGTCAATAACGCAAAAAAATTTTACCTACCAAAGACACATCCAAAAATAAAGTTATTTTTCACTTTGCAGTTTCCTTATTTGGAAGTCGGTAGTATTTTTTTGTAAATATGTTTTTTCCTAGTTGTAACGCAACGTGTTTAGATAAGTGTTTTCTTGTAAAATTGAAATTAAAAAACGAGATTTTTTTTTCGTATTAGGTACTCCTTCTTGCAAATACATAAAAACATTTCTTCTTCTTGCAAATCATACACAAGTTACCATACGAAACACTGATAATACAACAATATGTGGGAATCTATTATGTAAGATGTCTCAAACATTGATGTCAGGAGATTTTTATGCTTATTGTTACCTCCTTTAGATGACGTGGGCACTTGCAGTGATGGCCTCGTTGGTATACCTAGTGGTTGTAAGTGCGATTGCTAAGCTTGACACTGCCGAGACTGCTGAGGAGTGTTATTCGGTTTTGCCTGAAGTCGAGATTTCTGGCCGGTTAAAGACAATAATACTACTACTTCTAGGCAAGCGTGCTTCACAGTCGACCAAATCATCGCTTGCCATCAGGTGAAATAGTCGTCAAGCGCGAGCATATCTAAAATAAAAAAAACATATTAACAAAAAAATAAACCGACTTCAAAAGCAAAATACTAAAAAACTTTCGTTTCGGAAGCCGGTGTCTTTGGTACTTCTTTTTTATCGTTTTTCGATACCGACTTCCGAAACGAAAGTTTTTTTGCACTTTTTAGTAACTATTTTGCTTTTGAAGACGGTTTATTTTATTGTGAAAATGTTTTTATTTGTTTCTTTTTAGTTGTAGTACACTAACACTAAAAAGTGAGCAAGTTCTATAGTAAGGTACCTAAATTGACCAAATACCCATAATAACTCAATTTACGAATTCGTGCTGTTTGTCGCTAAGGAGTTCGTTTGTTTGTTACAAATCTTGAAAACTGTTGATCCGATTTTGATGAAACTTGCACTATTCCCTAAGTTGAAAGATACCAAATCCAATAATATAATGGCCAAGCGAGAGAAAATTAAAAAAAAATATGATCACCTCCTAGTACATGGTACATAATCATATCTGCGAATTGCGTGTCCGGCAGTGTAACTTGGTTTTTCTATAACGAATTTCAAACGTAGATGTCCAAAGAGAAAAACACGCAGAAACTCCATGGATTCTTATAAAAAAACAACAAAACGAAATGAAAAAAGAAACTTGTACAGAAATTCGAAGAGAACGATTCGATTTTAAAATTGTTTTCAATCCCGTAAAGCCCATTAATTATAATCCAGAAGTTTTTGGGACTGGATTACGGTTGGGATCCGAATCCTCTTCTTATCACCGACACACATACAGGCAAAGCCAGGAGCAAAGCTAGTTTTAAATACACAACCAAGCGACTTTACGTAACCAAATTCAACGGTATTTTTATTTATAAAGTTCCCTTTATTTAGTGTCAGTCAAGTGTATTTAATGAACAACGAACGCAATTTTTACCATGAGCGCACTCGCGTAGGGTGTGTAACCCGGCGTTTAAAAAAAAAAATGTTTTGCATCATTACTTTGAACGCAGGTCGCTGGTGTAAATAATTTATTGTGTGGAAAACCTGCAATCTTTTTAACCGACTTAAATGAAAGGATGTTCTCAGTTTGACCCGTGTGTGTGTATGTTTGTTTGTCAGCGATTAATCAGATATAATAAACACACTATAAGTCCAAGTTACCTCACGATGTTTTCCTTCACCGTTGTCAACGATGTCCAAGATTAACTTAGAAAGTAACTTTGAATTGAAAAAATACACATTGGTACTTGCCCGGAATCGAACGCACGACCTCAAGCACGAGAGGCGAGGTCTTAGCCACTAGGCCACCACGACATTATTTATGTTTAAGTACTATTAATTGGGGGACAGTACCGTGAACCAATCCAGACTGGGGCTCAGATATTCCAAATGGAATTACCCAATCATTCATAGGAACACGAGGATTCCCCTCGGAACGAACTGACATCATCTGAAACCGGAATTAGGTCATTTTATCATATTATATGTGCCTTCACACACATACATTTAGATAATACAAGACCCAATCAGGTTTGGTAATGAACTGACGAACAAACAAACAAACGAACGTTCGTTACTTGGACAAACACGGCCTTCTTGCCATAATTGCTTGCTGCTTGATCAGCTAAAGATAGCAAACTATATGATATATTAGACAGAAAAGAACATAACGTCATATAAATATACTCGTATTTTTTATTTAGGTAGGCTCGCGCTTGACTACTTTCTCACCTGATGGTTAGTAAGCGATGATGTCGTCGACGGTGACCTATTCACTCTTGCTTAAAGACATCCAGGTTGTAGCTATCGGGAATTCCACTCCTTAGCTGTACGCATAATGAAAGTATACTCAAACACGGGGTCGCAGCGCAAAATAAGAAAATTCGGTTCAAAAAATTTCACTAAATGGCGCGATATGCACTGATTTGTTATTGAATTGAGTGTAAAATTAAAATTTTCTGGAAATGAACATAATAATTGTATGATCTTGTTTAATCAACTCTCCTAAGCACAAAATTATGGTTTTTTCTTGCAAGTCGCTGCTAACACCATCTATTTAATGCCGTGGAACGGAACCGAACGCGATCGATGTACAACATACAATCAGTCGAAAAACGCTAGTTTCGTCGGCACGGTTTCATTGTAAGGGATATGTATGCTAGTATTATAATATTATCTATGACGCAAAAAATATTGGGATAAGGGTATAATGAGATACCGATACCTAAGATTCATGTAAAGTTTCTCTATCAACAACACACACAACATATCATCACGCCTGTATTCCCCGAAAGATTGGACAGAGTTGTACCTCTTATTTCCGTATTTCCTTAGGTTCGAAGCTTTTTCATTGCTTTAGTACTGTCAGTGAAAACCACTGCTATGAGGTATATTTCAGTAGGTTCCACTTTCTGATTTTACGTATTTTAAGTACTAGGTAGTACCTAAAATACGTAAAATTGATAATATTGCTGTCAAAACATACCAGAAAACGTCAATTTGAATGTTGAACGGCTCTCTTGAGCATAAACATGTAATTTAACTAACCTAAATTACCATACGCACAGATTTTCACAATTTCATTATAATGGCATCCCTTACGTCCATGTAAATTTTCAGCCTCTTTGGAATTTATGCAAAGGCAACCCTATTTTTCAGGCTAATTTGACCGGACTGGTCAATATTAGACGAAAAGCGAGCGAAGTGCCTTGCGATTTCGTACCACATGTTGCCATCAATCGGGTTCGAATCCATACATGAAACTGAGAAATTCCAAATAGAAAGCTCGAATAACATTCTTCGACTGGGGATCGACTTCAGGCCGTCATGGTAGGCAAAAACACTTGCGATCTCTAAAGGCAGCCTCGAGAATATGGCAGTATCATAAAAACTTTATCACCCTATTTTCCAGATTTTGCCATAACAGTTACCAGTCATCCCAAAGGATACAATTACTTTTTTGTAGCCAAACAATTTGCTCAATACAGCTGGTAATTACGGATCCTCCCTACGGAATCAGAATAAGCTTTAAAAGCGAAATATCGTTGATTTTAACACGAATTGCCCGCGGTCGGAGCTCTATGGTTGCACAAAGCCAGTCCCAAAGGCGTAATGGGTTTAATCCTTTGCCCCGCTAATGAGTCTCGGCCGCCATCTTGGGTAGTTGACAGCTGTCACGGTTCCCGCGTTTTGTCGCATCATTTCACTTTTATGGGGAGAATATTTTTTTGAATTGGGCGCGCTCTGAATTTTTATCGGGAATAATTAAATTGGGCTGTGAGGTATGGTCACACCTGTCGGATATGTTCGGTATAATTGTGGGAACGATCTCATTGTTTATGGTGTAAACGTGATAGGTTTCGAGTTTATGTAGGTATAAAAATTATCATAGGAAACTGAGCAATCAAAACTAAACACTGTTTATGCCAGCAGTAGAAATGTAATAAGCTGTTTATTAAACACCATTTCCACCGCTTCTTCCGTCTACGGTTGCTACACAGGTCTACTGTTTGCAAGAGGAAACATGCCCTAACCCACCACCACGTACAGATCTAAGTCTTAATAAATTCAAATCATTCATTAAACGTAAGTTGTGCCAGAAAGAGATTTATACCATTAAAGATTACGTTGAGGCAGAAAGGCTTGGGATTGAGCTGCTCCAATTGATTTTGTTTTTTTTTTTATATTTTGCACCGTGAATTTTGTTTCTTTTTTTTTTGGTTTTCTTGCGATGACAAGAATATTTACTTTTATAGTATTATATTTTTTTTTTTAATTGTTGTGGATCATTCTTTCTTTTTTGTTTTTTTTTTTATTTATCTAAGTTAGTTTTTAATCATGGTCTGGCAGTTTGAGTAGTTTATGCGGCCTACCCGAATGTCCATTCTTTAGTATTGTTCGTCCAATCGTTGAGCTCCTAACATTCTGAGTTGAGCTGCACGGTTATTGACAAATGCGTGCACTGACTGGGCAGGTCCACTCTATCTGGCTGGTTCTTTCCTTAAAATACCATTTCAGACATCACTCTCCATGGTCTTCATACATATAATCTCACCAATATTTAGTCTGGACTTTAAAAGAGACTGTGACCTCTGAGTTTGATTCGGCCTTTCTTCTCAGAGTAGTCAGATAGGAAAGGCCGACCTCATCTAGTTGAAAAAATATGATCGACATATGTAAAAGTGTTTATACAAACCAACTTACAGAAATAAAATCATTTATCATTATCATTTAGCCACCACGCAGGTTAGTAAGGGTTGCTAAATTCAAATAAAAAAATAAAGTTGTACCTAAATTCCAAAAAAAATATTAATAAAAAAAGGTTTTCTTGGTTTGGGGAAAGTACGTAGGAGATACTCAATCGTTGTGCTTCCAACCATTGAACCTGCCAGACAGCCTTCCATCATATACTTACTGCAATAAACACATAAAGAAAACAAATTAACCATGTACTCGTACATACCGCTAGATCCCTTTCACTTGAACTCACGTCAAACTATCAATCAAGATAAATACAGCTATTTATAAAACATGTAGAAAGTTTGTGTTTACGATGCCGTTTTTTACCGTTTTTCTCATGCTTGTCATTATTTGATGACATGCTAGCTGATGGCCCAACTGGGGCCTTAGTCTGACGTGCTAAACATATCATGGTTCCACTGTAAAGACGGAGCTATACAAAACGTAGAGCACTATCTCTTTTTAACCGGCTTCAAAAAAGGAGGAGAAAAAGAAAGGGGGAGGTTCTCAAATCGTAGGCAATTTTCTTTTC
The DNA here is from genome assembly GCA_947562075.1 of Orthosia gracilis. Taxonomy (NCBI): domain Eukaryota; kingdom Metazoa; phylum Arthropoda; class Insecta; order Lepidoptera; family Noctuidae; genus Orthosia; species Orthosia gracilis. The sequence goes on from OX387267.1 coordinate 11,824,255, forward strand.
TTTTCACCGTGTGATCATGGTATTTTTGACAGTTGACACGTCAGAGTACGGCCCACCTGATGGTAAGTGGTAACCGTTGTCTATGGAGATCTGCAATACCAGAAGGCCAAGATTAAGGAACGATTTTACCAACAAAACTAATCGCGATTAGTTCAACTAAACTCAGTTTATGCAAGTACAGCATTCTGATTCGTATTTTCTCAGCGGTCTCAACCAATCAGAACTCTGAATTTGCATAAACTGACTTTAGTTTAAGACGACGACTAACGACAACGATCTTGAGGGAACAAAACGCGCACTCGTTTCACACCCGCGCGTCCCAAAATTTAGTAGTTTTCTGTAATTTCCTTTTTATTCTATAACTTAAAAAAAAAACCTCAGATCAAAATGTAGATAATTAAATTGTCTTTAAGATGGTGTCAATTTGATTAAAATACGCCCAGCGGTTTTGCTGCGATTGTCGTGTTTTTGTCCGTTTTAGACATAACTTCACAAATTAATTACACTATGTACTAAGAATAAAACTCAAAATTTTCTTAGATCAAATTATTAAGAAAATAGTCTAATTTAACATATATTTTTTCCAAAAAATTACGACTAGCATTTTAGACGTGATTCTCATTTTAAAATTAGCTACTCAGGGGTAACTGCGCCTTAAGTGTCATTATATCAGCAATGGCTATGGTCGAAGTACCAAAACGTAAGGGATTGATCACGTGTCGTTTGGATAGCGCTTGACATGTCTGTGACTTGGCAATCTCATACATTTTTGACATTTTTCCAATCATTATCCATAAATTAACGAAAACATAACATAAATAAACGTCTTATTTATGTTATGTTATGTTTTCGTTGATTTAAGCACTTGCCCCACCGCCGGCGACGAAGCGAACAAAAGAGACAGATCCCGTGTCAATAAAAGAGACACATATAATAGTTGATCGCTGGCTATTCACACTGCCGGCGAGTACTCTAACACCACAAGTTTTTCGCAGCGACAAGATCTATCAAAGATAATACTCGCTTGGCGGTCAGAACTCACGCCGAGAGACCAACCAACCAACGCGTGCAGGATTAACGCCCGAGCGAATAGCGCGAGTAATCGCCTGTCGCACAAAAACACTCGCTTATAGCCGAGCGCTAAAACTATCGTATCTACACACTCGCTTCTCGCCAACTCGTATCTAGGTTCTAGCTTAACTAGTTGCTCGCTGATCGTCGATGGTGGGACAATTGTCTTAATGTCACTTGTGTACCTCAAGGCAAGAAGATCATCATGTTTTTAGATACTGATACTTAACATGCCTATGAAGTTCCTCTATTAAAATAAAACTAACCCTCTTTTTTTTGCTTTCGTCGGATAAAAAGGTCCCGTTTATTATTTAAAAGTAGGCAGGAAGACTGAACGGCACTAAAGGTGTTATTAAAATGTACCCCACAGCATTAAACTTTAACAGTGTTTAACACGTTTTATTTTAATTAAAACTGCACCTACATAGACTGATTACCGCAATAAAACTTCTCGTTAACCTGTTAACTGTCAACTGGACAGTTAACTTTAAACTGTTACTAATGATGGTCATTTTTAAACTCTCCCCTCTTATTAAGGGAAGTTAATGTAGTTCGTTTAAAAAAGACATGTCTGGGGGAATGGCGACGAATTGATAGCGTTAAGGGGGGTGAAACGACTTTAATGATTTCGCTGGTTCGATTTTGTTCGTCTCCAAGGGGTGTTTGTGTAGGTCAGATAAGCTTTCGCTCCTAGACTGGAGACCGACTCCATTATAGTTAAAATAATAGGCAGATTAATTGATGTGTTGCCATCCCTAGGGGCAAAGTTGAAATGTCTTATGTGCCTGTAATAACAAACACACCTGAAACGTAGGTTGGCGGCAGAAATGTGTATGGTGCCCTTCAATCCCCAGACGAGCATCTTCATAAAAAAAACAATATTTTCTTTAAAAATAAATCAAAATCGGTTCGACCATTTGGGAGCTATGATGCCATAGCAGGCACAGATACACAAATACACACGTCAAACTTAAAACACATGCCGTATATATATTAAAATGTCAAATGCTTTTCTTTTAAAAGATCTTAGAATAACTAGTCAGTCGCGAAACTATTTTATTGTTTCTAAGCCATACGTTTAGCAGTAATGAATCTAGATTAACACTAAATAGGATGCCCCCTTACGCTTAACAAAAGTCGTTAACCCAAAAATATTGTCTGATCTAGACTTACCAGATTCCTCTCAATGAATCTAACCTAAATAATCCAAGTCTAGACAAAAGATTGCCTAGATATACTCGGATGTACTCCAAGCTGTTCAAAATTTCGGTCGCGTGGCCGCCATCTTCGCGTGTTGCACGCGATGTAAAATAATGATTATGTTGGTATGACGGCGGTCGTGAAATGGAACGAGTAACGGGTCTATGGGCTGTTAGAACTTTAGAGTCCTCGTATAAAAGTTTTGTTGGTTTTAAAAGTGTACTTGTTTTTGGCGAGAGTCTTTTGTTGGTGTTTTCGTGGGCTTTTGTATAAGAAAGGCGAATGTTTAACTTCAGGTTTTGGTTATGTGTGTACTGAGATAAGTTTATCGTCAAACTCAAAGCATTTATTTTAACTAAACGATTTACGGGCACTTGAATGGTCAAAGAGATGTTGGATAGTCAGAGAATTGAAGCTATTTTGTATGTTTTTTTTATTGTCGATAGGCTCGCGCTTGACCACTATCTCACCTGATGGTAAGCGATGATGTGGTCGACGGTGAAGCACTCCCGCCTAGAAGTAACCTAAAATGTTCATGTTCCAAAAATACAGATCTTCAATATGGCGAAAACCGTGCTAGACTTCATGGACACTCTTTTCATCATCATCATGTAGCCGAAAGACGTCCACCGCAGTTCATTTTATTTAAATAACCGGCTTTACCACCATCAGCATGACTTACGGTTAACTAATCTGGTAGTTACATTTATCAAACTAGCATATCGAAGTCCTCTAGGCCTCTGCCGAACTGGACAATAACACAATCCCCTGCCTTCACACATCCTGTCTGCCCCAGCCACCTTTAAAGATCGCAGGTCCCAGACACCTAGTTTGGCAGTTATTATTGTCCTGAACAAATTCTGTTACCTTTTTCATCCAGACGCTAGAACAAGCTTCTAAAATACGGCAGATGTTTAGACTCATTTATTTTTATATTGTAACAATGACATTGCCCTCACCAATGAACGGGCCATCAACGGGCCTCATTGACGGATACGAGTTCGTCTCACAGCGAATTAACTAATAGATAGGAACACGCAATGTTTGGTGCACGCGGACTTATCTGAAGATATAAAACGGTTTATCTATAGGAAATGGGACGTCCCAAGGGTGAATTTGATCTACAAACAATCTGCTTAACAGTGGCATGGTCGGCTGCCTGTCTAGCCGCATGTAGCTGAGTCCCGGCGGGTTGATCTTCAAGGTTAAGCAACGCTAGCCAAGGTCGGTCCGTAGATAGGTGGACATCTTAGCATATCGAGATTTCTCTGTGTCTCGGCAAGCATGTTAAGCTGTTGGTCCGGACTGTTAAAGTCCTTGACAGTCGTTACGTACCCGCCATAAGTCTGACACCGGTTTTTTTGGGTTTCGGAGGTCGAAAAGGCAGTTGCTCCGTTTTAAATACTGAATAGAACCCCAAATCGAGTAGAAAATACTTAGCAGCTAATGATTTCACATTACGTAGGTTGACTACAATTTAGAGACATCGAGCCTAAAAGAACCGGTCAAGTGCGAGTCGGACTCGCGCACGAAGGGTTCCATAACATTATCGCAAAACACGGCAAAAAAAAACCATGTTTGTTGTATGGGAGCCCCACTTAAATATTTATTTTATTCTGTTTTTAGTTTTAAGTCTTTGTTGTTATAGCGGCAACAGAAATACATCATAATGTGAAAATTACAACTGTCTAGCTATCACGGTTCATGAGATACAGCCTGGTGACTGGTGACAGAGAGACAGATGGACCGCGGAGTCTTAGTAATAGGGTTCCATTTTACCCATTGGGTACGGAACCCTAAAAAAATATAACTATCATATAGTTAAGAAAGTCACGAACTTTCTAACCGACTTCATAAAAGTATGAGGTTATGCTTGTGTTTTTTCTATAACTTGATATACTGACAGCCATATCCAGTTGGTACAATAAATGTATAGACACATTGCGTGTATGTATCACTTGATTAGTGTATTGAGCGCGATGCGATCGTGAGAAGAGACCGCCCCGTGACCTGGACTAGAGCGGGGCGAGGTATCGACTGTCGATATCGGTAGTTATTTAATAACTTGATTGCATTATTGGCCTAGGTGTAATGATCGCTAGTGTAATTAATGATAAATAAACTTATTTTGTACATTCTTTAAGAATTCTTTAACACGATGTGGACGCTTTTCGGCCAAAGGTTCGTTTCAATATTACATGGGACTTGCACTTTAGTAGCGAAATGGATATAATTACTTCAGCCTATTCATTAGGGAAATAAGCTCATGAATTCATGACGTTATGTGTTAAAATTAACCAGACCATCAGACCACGAAATCCGCAAACTTTTATCAACGCAAAATGTGTAAATCGATAGTAAGGCACATCACTAGTGACTGGTTTTAAGCCGATAGGCACAGTTCACTGCTTTCACTCCAACTCTATAAATACTGCATCACTATTAAGCCTACGTGGAAAAGGAAAAACTAGAATTACGACTATGGTGACAAATGTATGGGAATAGTAAGTAACTGTACCTAGTAGTTCTTAGTGTAGGAGCTCGTCCGGGTAAGTACTTACTACTACCATACCATTTTCTGCAGCCAAGCAGCGTTGCTATGTTCCGTTTTGAAGGGTATGGGTGCCGGTGTAGTTACAGGCACATGACATGCTTCAGCTTTGTCTCTGTGATGGCAACGCATATGCGATATCTCTGGTATTGCAGATATCCATAGGCGGCGGTGACCACTTACCATCGAATTTCTATTCAAATAAATAAAACATCATCTTCCTGCCGTTGTCCCATGTTACTTTGGGGTCGGCAAAACACGTTTTTCCCTTCATTCATTAATTCGCTCTGCCCTGTCAAATGTCATGGAATGGGATTAAATCACTCCTTTTCTTAAAAGTCATCGAATAAAATGAAAACTGACATTGTATAGAGGAAAAATGCTTTCCTAGTATTTTTATTTCAACCGCAAATTAATCCAATTTAAATAACTCAAAAGTTAATAACTAGAAACACGCAATTCTAAATGGAATCGCCCTCATTGAATTACGTAGAAAAATAATATTATTGAATAGCTTTTACCCGCGATTTCGCTCGCATAATCTCCCAAAGGAATCTTGCATTTTTTCTATCTAAGATGTTGCCATCTATGTATATGTATGAAAGATGACACTGAGATGAATCAAAGAAAATGCTGTGCTAAATCTAAATAAAATTCAAGAGTGAATAGGTAATAAAAACCGGCAAAGTGCATGTCGGAATTCGCAAATTTAGGGTTCCGTACCAAACCACAAAATAAAAACCAACTTGGGTTTAAATAAGAAAAATGAGGGCCATTTCAAATAAAAAATCTGAAATCAGTATATTGGTATTTGATTGTAAAATATACGTAATAATAAGCATTGTTATCAAATTTGAAATTCATAAGTCCATGGGAAGTTAATAAAAATCTTAAGAACATATTTTTTTGTGCCGACTTTGGTGGCTTCTCTTTCCTTTGTTTTCCAATAAAATTTCATAACGAAAAATGCAGCATTTATCTACTCAACGAGTTCTAAACAATGATATCCCACAAGATGGGGTAGGTAATTTTTTTTCGCTTTTTTTGACAATTTGTATGGCTTTGGGTAAACAAGATGCTTGTACTGTAAAAATTTGAAGACTGTAGCTCCAACCGTGTAACTGTAAATCCTGTGTGACAGACGACGGACAAACGGGAGACGGAAACGTGAAAGCAGCTCCGTTTGGATCCTTCGGATACGGAACCCTAAAAAAGCAAAAGGAGTTTGTATGGATCGTAGCAGTTTGCGTCCTGTTGTTCCTGCCTATACCCATGGGCAAAAAGGCGTGAGTTTATGAATGTATGTCATGTTTAAACAGACAAACTATTTCATTTATATATTAGTAGGACTAGTAAAAAGTTCGCGTGTTTGTGTTTATTAAAAGCCAGTTTACGAGGTAAGGTGTGACAGACAGGGCCGAGCCTTGAAAACACCCCTTTGTGGACCCCTGTAGGGGAAAAGTGTAATAATTTACTTAGTAAGAACTTTATTGGTTGTAAAATTGCGCTGAGATTGATTTGTGTTATATCTTTTTAATTACTTACTAAATAACATCACGCTTACATTCCCCAAGAGGGTAGATAGAGTTGTAAAAGTACACACCATTTTGCCTTTTAAAGGCATATAAAAGTTTTGAAAACACATGACGAGTAGTAAGAAGCCCGATCGAGCAAGCAGTCAGTTTGAGGTTGTATTCCCCGTAGGGTTAGCAGACAAGGGTGACTTAATTGTTTGTTTAAAATATTTACATTACTCCAGTTTTAGTATACTAACTACTAGCTTATTGTTTTCAACCAGGCTTCGTCGGTTTAGTCAAGTGTTCCAACTTCAAATCATATTTTCTTTTTTTTCTTGTGACTATGTGACCACCTCTGGTTTCAGAGTTAGTTAAGCCGCCTCCTGGAACCACACAGGCCTCTGACTTGGCTATTTCAGACTTAAATTAAGTATATAAGTCCAGGTTTCCTCACGATGTTTTCCTTCACCGTTGCCCGTGATGTCCAAGATATACTTAGAAAGTGCAAATGAATTTGAAAAAGTCACATTAGTTATTGCCCGGAATATACATATATATTATATGAATGTCGTGTGGCTTAGACCTCACCTCTCGTGCTTGCGGTCGTGGGTACAAAACTTCAAAACATGAGATCCTGGGTAACAGTCGCTTGTCCCGACCTGGTTGTGGGATTTAAACAATGACTAATGCAATGTAGGGGATATGGTATACACACTAAACATTTTTTATTTTTTTAATAATCAATAGGCTCGCGCTTGACCACTATCTCACCTGATGGTAAGCGATGATGTGGTCGACGGTGAACCACGCTTTGCCTAGAAGTAACCTATTCACTCTTGACTTAAATACCCCTAGATTGTAACTGTCGGGAAACACAGACTCCGGCAGGGAATTCCACTCCTTAGCTGTACACATAATAAAAGTGTCCCCAAAACGTTTTGTGCATATGGGTGGTATGTCCACCATGTACCGATGACGCATCGCCGTGCGTCTGGTTGTCCGATGATGGAAAGGGCTGGGCGGACTTAAAACTCTGCTTTATTCTTTGGGGATTACAGGATTGATATTATGCTCCCTACTCATTATACACTACACTGGATACAGCATAACTACACCATATAACTAACAATTAAATACAAAATAACTCAATAATCCTCATGTACCGTCAAAAAGAGAAATAAATAATTACTCTTTCACAAATAGACGCATTACTGTGAACCCAATTAGCGTTACCGCGACATGGGGTAAATACTGGCGCACACCACACAGATGTAACTTACATGTGTTTATTGTATGGGAAGATGGCAGAAGGTCCATACCTTTTTATTTTAGACGCAGCTTCGTGCCCGTGGCTTGTCTCACGTATGTCTTTCTTTTTGCCAGGATAAAAATGAACTACATCACTTTCATTCTCCTAAATTATAATCTTTTCACTCATGATAAGTAAAAACTTAACCCTGCCTTTGACGTCGCACAGTCGGGTAAAAAATATCGGCATTACATTGCTCCGTTGATGTCGTGAAAAAGTAAAAACTGCTCTACTGTAAAGGCCTGCAAAAAACCTTTCAAATGTAGTACATCTCATTTTGGAGATATACATACAAAAACTTATTGGCCTATCAGATTTTATAGGTTTTTCGGCGTTGTTTGCTTATGCTTAGCACGCACTCTGCGGTTTTTAACCCTGCGGATAAAATCAGCATATTCTGCGACATACAGAATTGTATGAAGCTGCATGCATTGCAGTGAAAACATAGCGCGGAAATAAATAATACCGCAAGAAATCCGCGCCATAATTTTGAGCTCGATGAACAGGCAGAAACAAAAGTCGTGTGGTATTTTATCCGCAGTGCGTTTTAGTTATGACGGACGCGGACAAAAAACCGTGCGAATAAAAACCGCACGGTTAAAAAACGCAATGCGTGCTACGTAAAAAGGGGAAGTACTATCACTCTACCTATTTCTACCGCCAAGCAGCGACGCTGTGTTCCGATTTGAAGGGTATGAGTGCCGGTACTTACAGGCACAAGACACATTTCAACCCTGTGTGAAATGATCCTTCTGTGCTTAACTGTAGCATGGCAATTTATAAGTGTCTATGTGGTATCATGGGGCAATTCACTCTGTATCTTTGTGGCGGTAATCCCTCTGGTGTAGGCAGAGGTGCAAGCGGTAATTAAGTGACCCATGTCAATAGGAGAAAATGAGAGTATTTTTTACGGAAATGTGTCTTGTTCAGAGCCTGTTGCCAAGTCCAGTGCCCGGGTGGGAATTGAAATATTCCAGACTAGCGGCCCGCCCCGGCTCCCCCGTGACAAATTATACACAAAAACCTTCCTCGTTTCAAACTCCTTCTATTGAAAGTGAAAAGCGCATAAAAATACATTCAGTAATTTTTGGGTTTATTGCGTACAGACTTTCTCTTACTTATATTATAAATGCGAAAGCTTGGAAGGATGTGTGTATGTGTGTTACTCAATCACGTTAAAACGGCTGAACGGATCAGGATGAAACTTGGCACAGAGAGAAGATTTGTTAGGCTAATTTTCATCCCGGTATAATGTTCTTTTGGGATAAGAAAACGATTTTCACGCGGGGCGAAGCCGGTGGCAGAAGTTAATTTTATAATATGTAGTGATGAAAAACCCAATAATGATGCGCGAACCCGGCAATCGAACCCAAGACTTCAAGCTTTGTAGTAGCGTTTCAATCCTCCAGGGACTTCTTATTTCAGCACCCTGATTTTGGTTTTTGCAATTTCCCGTATAAAAGCAATACAATGGACTTGCCCCTAATTACATAAATGTATCTCAAACAACTCGTGATATATGAGTGTTTTACTAACACACTTGTCCTACCCTTCAGGGAATAAAGGGCGTGAATTCATTCATATTTCTGCCCTAAATTCTCTTACTTTTACTGACAACAATACCAAATACGTCAACTTTTTACCACTCAACCCAATTCTTTATATCATGTGTAAAAACAATTATTTACGCGAACTAAAAAAAACAAATTTATTTGCCAACCACACGCAAGAAATGTCACGTTAGCAAAAAAAGTATCAGTATTTATTTAATTAAGTAAATTAATTAGAATGTCACCTTCTAATGGGCGAATTCAGTTTGCATGTAATTAACCTACTTGGCGGCAGGTGTGTTCGGTTTTGAGTTACACGGAAATTTTTGCTACACCCAGTGTTATTTCGAATTGCCACTCCTGTAGCTCGTTGACCGATTTTTGAAAATGGTTGTTTTTGGGTCAAAAAGGTTGGGTTGAATATTTTATTTAAAGCCACTGGCTTTCTGTGGAATGGGTGGAATGCCCTGCCGGAGTTTGTGTTTCCTGATAGCTACACCTTTGGGGGTCTTTAAGTCAAGAGTGAATAGGTTACTTCTAGGCAAGTGTACTTCACCGTCGACTCGACCACATCATCGCTTACCATCAGGTGAGATAGTGGTCAAATGCGAGCCTACCCATTCATTCTAAACTATGTCTTCCAGTTTTCTATTTGAAGTTAAACAAACTTGCTGTCGTGTTATGGCTGCCTGGTACATTTAGGTCATTGGCGCGGCCTTAGGCACTTAGGGCGCGCCAAACAAAGTATGAAATTGTACACCGAATGCATTACAGAGAAAGAATACAACCCCTTTTATTGTTCGAAAAGAGGTACTTGGGCAAATTGATTGTAACACTTCTTGTATGTTTGCACGTTTGTAACGAAACTGGAATATGACATCACGCTTGTATACTACGAGGATACAGGCATTGGTGTGAGAGGCGCGGCGATGATACTGAGAAGTTACATTCGTCCCCTTTCAAAATCAAAAAGTTATTTTATGATGCAGTTGATTGAAAATTGAAGGAAAATATTGCACTGTAATGGTTATTTTTTTAATTTTACCTATCCACGAATATAAAATACGTTTTTATACAATATTTTTTGAATTCATATTTGGAACATTACGTTGTGAGTGTAGATAAAACAATATACATACTTGCCTTACTTAGATCACTATACAGTTTTGTAGTTTTATTTATACCTTCAACTCCGCTAGTACACAATAGTTCAAAACTTAAGTACTGAGAGTAGGAGTACCATTTGAGTATTCGGTATTTAACACTCAGTATTTGATGAATGGTCACTGGTCTACAGACCGTCCTGTGCAAGGGTTGCTTAACCTTGAAGATCGACCTTTACTTAGCCACCTGTTCCATTTTTCTAGGCGTTTAGATATTTCATTTCTGTGTGTCCTCATGTCAAGTAAACCGGGTGGTTTGTGGACACAGACCACTCCTAGTGACCTCGATGTGTCCAAGTTAAACACGGCACATATTTTACGACATTACAGAAACAAGCCCAGCTTTTAGGCTGGCGGAGTGCTCATAATTCACGTAAATTAAGCTTTTAAGTTACTGAGAGTAGGTGTCGTGAAATGTGGGTGTAAGAAAAGTCAAGGGTGAATAGGTTACTTCTAGGCAGCGTGCTTCACCGTCGAGCCAAAACAGCTAAACGGGTTTGGGTGAAACTTGGCTGGTAGACCATTACCTGAATTAGGATTTATAGGATACTTTTATCCCACGAGTGTCATAGGATAATTGCCGATTATCATGCGGCCGAACCCGTTGGCAGAAGCTAGCACCTGTAGGTACCACACTAGCACCATAAAAACGGCCGCGTACTTTTATGTGTAACTAACTGTCCCACGTGGTTTCGCTCCCGTCAACTGGCTACCTACCTACCCATTTACCCTACCTACACTACATACATGATTGTTGCGTAACTTTAACCGCTCTCAAAAAGGAATATTTTTTTCCCATTTTTGCAACATTTTTTATTTATGCTCCGCTCCTATTGGTCGTAGCGTAATGTCATCTAGCCTATAACATTCCTCGATATATGGACCAACACAAAAAGAATGTTTCAATTCCAACCAGTAGTTCCTGAGATTAGCGCGTTCAAACAAACAAACAAACTCTTCAGCTTTATAATGTTAGTATAGATAAGTAGGTATAGTACATGAAGATACTTTCTTCTGCACATTTGAGGCTGGGCTGCGTCGGCCCCTTTCAACAAGATTATAGATAACCTTCTAAGATTTATTAGCAGTAAAATTCTGTGCGACTTAAATGTAACTGTTGGCTTATGTAGTAGAAAGCTAAGTTATGTTAGACATAAGTTGGAGTTTCTATAATCTAAGCTACGATAGGGGAAAGAGCACAGACATAAATCTAACTAGATGACGCGATTGTATGTACTTCGTGTGCAAAAAACGGACTAAAGTTATGACAAATGATAGTAATCTGAGCTTTTCATTTAGCTTTATCGGCACTGGAAATCACCCGAAATCTAGAAAAATGCCTTTTTATGCCATATTGACCTGTAAAGAATGTATAGAATACGTTGACCGAGGTATTGGGATCGTTTTGAAATTGTTTGCGAAAAAGTGGCACGCTTGGTTTTCATACAGATGGAGGGACTTGCGTTATCTATTTAGATTTATGTCTGTGGGAAAAACACACATCATACCAAAACGTTGGTTGTGTATGTCAGGTAGGCATTTGCTTTATGTGCAAGCAAAATTTAACGACACGATATCTTGCGCAAACACCCCAATTCAAACAGTAAAACGCCCATATGATTTGAACGACTGAACCGATTTTCATCAAACATACTAAGAACACTGCCAATAATGAGACCTTAAGGCACAGATACCGCGATTTTAAAATGAGAATCACGTTTAAACGGCTAGTCGTATTCTTTGGAAAAAATATATGTTACATAAGACCGTTTTCTTAATAATTTGATCTAAGAAAATTTTGAGTTTTATTCGTATAACATAGTGTAATTAATTTGTAAAGTCATGTCTAAAACGGACAAAAACACGACAATCGCACCAAAACCACTGGGCGTATTTGAATGAAATCGACACCATCTCAAAGACAATTTAATTATCTACATTTTGATCTGAGCCTTTTTTTTAAGTTATAGAATGATAAGGAAAGTACAAAAACTACAAAATTTTGGGTCGCGCGGTTTTGAATCGAGTGCGCGTTTTGTTCCCTCAAGGTCGTTGGCATTAGTCGTCGTCAAAAACCAAAAAAAAAAAAAACTGAATCGTTTCATCCGTTTAGGAGCTATGATGCCACAAACATATACCTACACAAATACACAAACATAGGTACACTACACACAACAAACCCCACTTTTTCCGCCGGGCGTTAAAACTAGTGAAGCTCTAGACAAGTGTCAAGCGTGTTCGAGTCAGCGTTAGCGATATTCAAAATGCAAGGGCTTGATTACGTCATTTCGATAGCGTTTGACAAGTCCTAACATTTTTGTCATTTTTCCAATCGCTACTGGACTGGAAGCCGACTCAACTGTCTTGTAATCACGGTTCATGAGATACAGCCTGGTGACCAACATACAGATGGACATTGGAATCTTAGTAATAAGGGTATCTAGGGTCCCGTTTTTACCCTTTGGGTACGGAATCCTAAAAAACTGTTAGTTTTTTAACAAAATATAGAGACATAATTTAATTCTACGAATACAATCGTCAACAAAACTGTCCAGCTCAAAAATTCAAAACTAAAGTATACTCACTACCAGACACCTTTCACAAACGCTTTTATTTCGAAATTCGAACAAACAAAGTACCGTCGCAAGCAAAAGTGCTCGAGAGTTCGCGGAACAAAACGCTCTTGTGAAACTCAGGCACTCGTTAAATTCTCTAACGAGTGTGTTGTACACGGGAACGCTTTTATACGCGACTGTACATATGAGAGAGTTTTCCGAAGTTTTCATTGTATCGCGTGTATTTGATCCGAGGGTTTTTCGTGCTTTTTGTTTTAGTTTTGGAGAAGAATAAGAGAATAGGGTATCGGCTTAAGAGCTTAGTCTAAGACTTCTTAACATAATGTTCCCACTGGACTCCTCTTTGTGAGAATGAGTGGGGTATAATTCATCACGCGGGTACAGCCCGGTTGATGTCACATGTCTTCGAGTTGTTGGTTCTAGGACATGTCGGTTTCTTTAGGACATTTTGAGAACAGTGAAAATAAATTGCATTATTGCCTGAGCTGGATTAAAAACTGCCCCTACGTTATTTGAATAGCCCCTTGTGTAAGTTTGAGGACTTAACGCTTAATGGGAGAAGTGTAAAGCGTATACCCCATCGGGTAATCTATTCTGGCGTTATAGGTACCTTACTAAACAACTTGCCTATTAGGCAGGTACAACTAAATAGTGAAAAATAAAGAAACTTGTTCCAAAAAAAAACTATCGACTTCCAAATAAAAAAAAAAACTACTAAGTGAAAAATAACTTTATTTTTGGAAGTGGGTGTCCACAATGCAATAAATTGGTACCTATGAAAGACACCGACTTCCAAAAATAATGTTATTTTTCACTTTGTAGTTTTTTTATTTGGAAGTCTGTAGTAATTTTTTGTCAAAATTTTTTGGTTCAAAACTTACCTACCATTACATGAAACAGATTTTCGATCATAAAGTAATTCAAAAATTTTAAACATTACACCAACAATACGCCTTTCACCGAAAAATAATACGTCAGTTTTAAATATAAACCCAGTAAAAAATTACAAAAAGCCTAACTACCCACATTTTTATCGAAAAAGAATTTTCGTTTCTGTTTACGAATACCCTCGAAACGCAGCCGCATTACTGAAAAATATTCTTTTAAAAACGTTGCAGTGAAAAATAATAAAACGCTTAATTAAATGTATGAATATTAAATTTACTTGTACGCTGTGAAACTACCTTCAGGGTACATAGTCTGCGTTGTGGTTGTGAGTGTATTGTAGTTTCACAGAATAGGTATACTTACAGAAGGTATACTCCATACAACGAGCGTATGCTCTGCAAATATTCTCAGAGTATTAAGCCTGGGAGTGTGAGTGTTCTGTAGTTAGGTAGTGTCACAGAATATTAAAAATAACAGGAGGACCACAAAATGAAAAAAAAAAAATGAACGCACATATTATACTCGTTGACGCGTAGCGGACGCACCAATGTTAGTGTCCAGTTCCCATATAGACCAATAGCTCAACATCCGTGTGTAACCAGGCTGCTAGAAGTTTCTTTACGTATGGAACTCTTCTTGGAGAGCACTTTCACAAAGTATCAAGTCGCGAAGCCTCGTAGTATTCGAGAAAAAAATCTTAATTTCAATCATTTTGATCTATTCTCTTCCAAAACCGAATCGGAGCACCCCGACTTCACGTAGCATTTTGGCTGCTACACCCAGAGATTATTTTTGACACTATAGGTGCGTGTTTTGGAGATTTCAAATTAACATTAAAAAGGGTATATTCTACCTAAAAAAAATATCTACAAAATAAGTTATTCCGGATAGGTACCAAAGTGTTTCCCCTTCTGAGAGTATATTGCAAGTTTTTACTAATGCTCGACCGCATTAACGTAAACATCAATTATTGAAACAGGATAAGCGCCGTCTAATGACAGTAAGGTGAAACGATTTTTATACAAATTGACATAAGATATAGTTTACGTTATCATGTTCAAGTATGTTAAATAACTCAGAATAAGCTCACTATAATATTCTGCGGCATTGTAGTTGTCTGTGTACTATAGTACTGTGTATTGTGCATTGTGTATTGAAGTTCACTGTTTTATAGTGGCTCATAATTTTATCTAGCTGTGGTTTTACAGGAATAGTTTTTATTTATCTGTTGGAATCTGTTAAAATAAGTCTTTTTGAATTTTTCGATTAAATAGATACTGGATCAAGTGCTTTTTGTACATAGTTATCAAAATGAATTTTGGTTATATAGTGGGTCTTGTAGACAGGTCAGGGGCTGTCTTTATTAGTGGTCGAAGATTGTGGATGGTAATTAATAAGGTCCCAGGTGAGATCTGGGTCTGGCTAAAAGTTCTTGGGTTTTTCTGTATAGAAATCTCAGTTGCATCTCGTAGATAGGAAGCTGGCACCTTTCAGGGCGGTTACGAACTACATCCGATCCCTATTCGTGAAATGTCGGTTCCGAAGTAGCCGTAGTACTTCTTGTAGGGAAGCTTACGCACTACATCCGAACTCCATCCGTCATAATCTGTCATAATCCAGAACATTTTGAACTCGGAACTCGAATCACGGACACGTATCACAGACACGGACGTGTAGTGGATGTCCCTCAGTGTTTCACCTCCGAGCTCCTGATCTCACTCCAGTGGTGTGTTATTGCCGCCACAACTCATCAAGAGTAAAGAAACTGAAAGAGCACATGCTTACACTCAATCTTGTGCACTACAAAATCTTCGGCGTACCTGGCTAATCTCCGTTGAGATTGTCCGCGATAACCGAAATTCGGTCAGGAGGATTTATCTATCAAAATAGAAAGTCTTTCTGATGCTTATCTGCTGTACATTCTGACAGATATCTTCATTGTTTAGGAGCCAGTGTTGTCTAACTGTACCTTATCTGATTGATCGAAAAAAACTGGTATTGAATGAGAAAAAGTAGCTTTTTAATGCGATTATACTTTGGGCAAATGTATTAATGAATTATTTCTGTTTTGTTTCAGGTAAATGATTAATTTATGGTCCAGGAGAATCAATTGAACGATGTCATGGTATGCTGTATATGCTGAAGTAAGGTATTTGAGTAAAACATAGAATAGCGAGAATTTCTTGATTTGATTTAGGATTTAGGACTTGACAAGTTAGTACAAGCGTTTAAATATATATTTAAAACATCATTCTGTCTTTGTAAAGTTTGGTTTACAATAGAACTATCATTTAAATTAGTTTAGCGCCAAAAGTATCGCTTATTTATGGTGTAAGGGGACCTAAAAATTAATTCCGTTTTCGTTAAATTCATAACAAAAACACAAAAGATTATGCGTGTGAAAAAATCCCAAAAATGCACGCGTAGGCGACACTCCTAGCGCATATAGTCTAAAAGCTCACAGCTTAAGAAATGACTCGTGAATTAAGCCTATTAACATTGTCGCCTCATTCTGTAATTGATATCCAAGATTGGCCTCAATTGGGGTCTCCTCAACGAGTCTCCTCGACTATTCGTGTGAATACTTTTTATATTGTGCTCAATTGATCCAGTGGGTCATTGTAGAAACATGTGATTAGATCATTAGCTCGCCAGACTAAGCTAGGATTAGTCTAATATAAAGACGGGGAACAAGGACAGGTTAACTCGGCCAATTTTTTGAGCAATTATTGCCTGACTAGCTTCTGCCAGCATATTATCCCAAGGGAACATATTCCCGGGTTAAAAAGTATCCAATGTGCTATTCCTGACTATAATCTATCACTTTGCCAAATTTCATCCAGATCGGTCTAGTAGTATTTGCCTGAGTATCAAACATACAAACACTCAAAAACGTTCGCTTTTATACTATTTTCGGTAGTCGATGAAGCTATCCTTACTAATATTATAAATGTGAATGTAAGTTTGTTTGTTACGCTTTCACGCAAAAACTACTGAACCGATCATCATGAAACTTTGTACATTTATATTCTTGGAGGTATTAGAAGTAACACAGGATATTAAAACAAAAAAAATTGCCTTCGCTGCGAGCGAAGCCGCGGGTAAAGCTAGTATTTTATATGCCGAATTAATTCACTGTCTAGACAGTTTTTTTTTTGATAAAGCAAAACCTTTTCGGGCCAACGACCATTCATTCTGCGAGCAATGTGCCCTGCCCACTGCCACTTAAGTTTGGCAATTCTGGAGTGGTGACCACGTACCGTACTGTAAGTACCGACACTGCGTTGGGTGGCGTTCGGGAGTCCGGTGGATGCAGGACGCTCAGGACCGATCAGTGTGGCGACACTTGCGGGAGGCTTATGTCCAGCAGTGGACGTCTTTTGGCTGAAATGGTGATGATAATAAAATAAAAATTCATTCAAATCGTGCTAAGAATAGGCAGGCAGTACTTTTTGAAAATAAAAACTTATAAAAGACAGACAAGATGTTTTAAATCGTTAAATGCAATACGTTGCCATCGCAATAAATTGCTACTTTGTCGTCTTAAGTCGGAACCACAATTACGTGTCGTGGCGTGGCATGGCGCGGGATCCACCAATCAAACGACTCTGTTCTAGCCTACGTCATAACGCAACGAGTTTTGTAGCCAATCAACTGCGTCGGAAGGCGCCACGACACGCCACGCCAAGTAAGTGTGGTTCCGTCTTAACATGGTCTTAACGTTACGTTTACATTCCACGAAAATGAAAACATTCAGTGAAAGTAACATCAACTTCATTAAAATAACTGCAATTAAAAAAAATAACATTACTTTTCGAGGTTACCAATGACAAAAATACTGATAAAGTGAAAATTTCGTTCACTTGAACTACTTTCTAATTGAATTTACTAAAAACATTATTTATTATCATTTAAATTTACGAACTGGCTCATTGGTAACAAGGCTGCTGAATGTGATATTATGAGTTCGATCCCCAGGTCTTGTCAATGTGAACTTCTTATATATATATACTTTATTGTACATCACAAAAAACGTACAGGACAATCTTTCACAAACAGAAGTGTACAATGGGCGGTGTTATCGCACTAGGCAATCTCTTACAGACAACCTTTGGATGGACTGAACGATAGGAGAAGAATTTAGGACTGTCAGTGTACAAAATAGTAGTAGTGTAGCTGTTAGTGGCAGCTCGGAGTGTGGATTTGTGCATGATCGATTGACTGCCTCTTTGATCTAGTGATCGCAAGCTACTGGTTAGCACGAGGCCCTGGGTTCGAATCCCCGGCCCTGCAAATAGTTATTAAATTTTTTCAATATGATTTTATTAGTAACAGCCCGGTGTCAGGATTTATAACTGGTTGATGGCAACAGGATTGTTCCCTATTACATAGTACTTGGACATAACTGACGAAATGTGTGTGTACTTTAAGTACACCACTGCTTAACCCTTTGCTGAATACAGTCGTGATATTATGTTCCTACTAGCTTCTGCCCGCGGCTTCGCCCGCGTGAATGTCGAAAATTATTCCAAAGGAAAATATTCCCGGGATAAAAAGTATCCTATGTGCTATTTCTGACTATAATCTATGTCTGTGCCAAATTTCATACAGATTCGTCCAACCGTTTGAGCGTCAAGAACTAACATACATACAAACACACACACACACTCACAAACTGCGATACACCTTTAGGAAAAAGGTTAGTGTCTAAGTTTAGCAGTATCTTAGTTAAAGGGAAGATCCAATCTTTACAGGAAACTACTAATAGCAGTCTTACAAACCAAAGACAATATATCGTTATCCTGCCTACCCACTCCATAACATGTCTTTAAGATACCCGTCATAAATACCAACATTACGGCTGCCGGATGTGCGCCAGAGACAAGTAGACCGTAACCATTGACAATGAGTAACAGACGATAAACAAACCGGTTCTGTTTGACAGCCAATGAACGAATTGTAGTTTATTGTGAGGGTTATCAATTTCGTTTTATTCGATTTGTAATTGATCCGTTTTAGAGACGTGTTTTAATCTGTTAAACCCATTTTGCAGATTTTTTTGGAATCTTCATCTTTCTGCTGTACTTAATCCAAATTACTCATCATTTCAGCCAAAAGACGTCCACTGCAGGACATAGGCCTTCCCCAAGCTTCGCCATTTTTTTTTTGCCATTTCCGAAACGTGGATCCACGCCTGTCGGTAAATACGGCGTTCAACCGGTTAAATTATGTCGCCGAGACTCGTCGGACTTCATTGCCCCAGTATTTTTCTGATATCTTGGCCCGTTTAAAAAAAGAACATGCAATCAAAATATCTTTTGTCTTGTCCTCTACTCTTCCATTATCATAACACAGATTTAAAGATAAAATATTTCATTAAAATACGACTCTCAAGTTAAATCGAAGCCATACAGAATATGCATTAGAAATTTTACATTACCACATGGCTCATGGCTGGCTGTATATTTTCTGTCTACCCCCTTTTTACCCCCTGGTGGTGAATACATAATAATTCATTCAACCCCCATTTGATGGTAATACAACGTTCGTCGTTCACCCCCAGAATATGTATGGGGAATTTTCTTTTGTGATGAAAACATAGGGACGAAGAAATTGGAGCTTGCACGCTACAACCTAGGAGTCTTTAAGTCAAGAGTGAATAGTACTGTTATTTATTTTATATTTTATTGTACACCTTGTAATAATACAAGGCAATCGTGCTTCTTTGTCGTTTACCATCAGTAGTGATTGTAAACGACGATGACGACGAACTTAGGAGACAGCCTTGAGCGCAGCGCTGCGCCAGCGACGAAACTAGCTACAGGCAAAGAATACTAACTATCTACAGTTGAGATAGTGGCATAACGCGAGCCAATCAACAATAAAAAAAAGTTTTTCTGATGGAGGTCTTCCGGGGTAGTACCTACTCCCACCATACATATTTCTTCTAATCCTAGATTTCATAAGTCCCAAAAGACTCAAGGGGAATATAAAATAAGAAAATGTGTTGCGCGGACACGAATTAACATGGGATTTCTTGAGAACAGGGTTTTGTTTTTAATTTTTCATTTCCTCGTTCTTGGCCTTAATCTTGTCCTAATGGCAAGCGATTGATAAGGTCTACGATGGAACCACTGAGCTTAAAAGATGCCTGTTCACTCTTGCTTTGAAGGCTGACTCTGAGATGCTGGCAGAGATTTGATTATCAAGCCAGACCGTCCCGTTCGAAGCGCCCATTCACGTATGTTGCCACAAAACTGCAATATCGCATGCATAGTGCATTAGTCACTTAAAGTATTCCGATATGAACCAGCCAGCTCAAAGGCAGACGGAAATACATAATCAAGGCACAACTTAGCTATTACAAAGGCTTTGTTAGAAAAAAAAGTCAAAAGGCTGACGACATCAGTTTTTTTTTCTCCTCCGCTATCCTTTTCTGATTAATTTCGTTGCGGGTTTCAAGACAGTTGAATCCTTTCTGTGGGACATGTCGAGCTTTATTGCCTCGGCACTTTGCTGGTGGTAGAGCTACAAATGATTTTGGCATTCAGTAGCAACGGTAATAAAAAAAAAATAGTGCAGTGGGTTGATCCAATAAAAAAAATCATCATAATTTCAGACCGGAATCGCCTATTATAGATGGGTAAACCTGACTTGCAATTGCCACTCCAATTTATATGAACAGAAGAGATGTTTTTTGGTTTTTGCTTCCAATGACTTCTCCCGCTCTGGGTGAAGCGAGAGGGCGTGACAGACGGGCGGATGATCAGAGCAGCTGGCATGTTAATCATCCTCTATCTAGCCCTACCATTTGTCTTTCACACAGGGTTTACACTCTCATAGCAGGTCAATATTAGCCTCACATGCCGTTCATGTGCCGTGGAACTGTCAACTGTCACCTTGACCTGTCCTGGTAAAGACAGCATCATCGTCTGGTAGGATGATGATAGTATAACAACATTGCCAATCAAAGTCACATCACATCGCAGTTAATCCCATCGGCTTAACTGAAATATAATTAATCTCGTAGTCGATGTGACAAGGGTATAAACAGGTTCAAGCTGGCATTCGGTTAATTAAACCGTACTTTTGATTGGGGTTAAGGGGTTAAGATTAGGATTGTTATAAGTTATTGATTATCTGGAGATTGATTACACCTCGTTGGTGCAGCGTTGAAAGCGCTACTGCTGAGCGTGAGTTCCTGGGTTCGATTACCGGGTAAAAGAAAAGAAATAAAGAAAAGTATTTAATTGCCACAAAATGACATTAAAACATTAGCAGCATTTTGCTTAAACTGAAGACAGGGCAGGGCAGGCACACGGGGATCAAGGGTGTCTTACATGAGGTCGTCTGGCTCTTATGTGCTGGTTTGGACCCTGGGGTGGTCACGGCGTGCAATGTGTTCTGGTGCACCGGTGATAGGGGGTACTCCTCTGAGGAGGGTCCGGTGACGCAGTATGCATGAGCAAT
This sequence comes from Orthosia gracilis, assembly GCA_947562075.1. NCBI lineage: Eukaryota > Metazoa > Arthropoda > Insecta > Lepidoptera > Noctuidae > Orthosia > Orthosia gracilis. The sequence continues at coordinate 11,845,550 of OX387267.1, forward strand.
AATCATAGACATTCATAGACAATCACTCCAATGCACAGCACAGACGACCCCTTAATCAGATTGACTTTCGATTCAACCTAGATGGGTTTTCCATTTGTGTGCCAGCCTCTATTTTTATAGCCATTGGCGAAAAGTTATTAGATGTATAGAGGTACAGGTAGCAGAGGCTAACCTCTTTCAGGAAATCTAGTCGTAATATTACATAATTCAAACTTTTTAGATTATCATCGTAAACCAGCATAACTCCACATTAACATGGCATGTAGACAGTTCCAGCATAATATTCAGAAAGTCAAGAAACTTCGGCACAACTAGACGTAGACTTGGCGCCAGGATATTAAAGTTAGAGAACTATTGCGAGACGTGCTTGCGACTGTACGGTTGTGTGTGATGATTGTGTTGGGTGCTAGGTTGTACCTGTGGCTTCGCTCCAGAGCTCAACTTGAAGAAACTGAGCGTTTTGCCGAGATGAAATGTTATTTGTGTGTCTTATGAGACCGTATAATTGCCAAACGGAAGTGGCAGTGGGCAGGACACATTGCTTGCAGAACGGATGGTCAATGGGGCCGAAAAGTTCTGGAGTGGTGAGCGCGAACGGGAAGACGCAGCGTTGGAAGACCTCCCTCTAGGTGGAGCAACGACCAAGTCAAGGCTGCATGAGTCCGGCGGATGCAAAACGCACAAGACAAATCAGTGTGGCGACGCTTGTGTGCCTATGTCCAGAAGTGGACGTCTTTCGGCTGAAATTATGATAAATGGCACTCAGCGATAGTGTGGCTTTTTGACGGTAAACATGGTTCGATCTTCAAGGGTAAGCAACGCTAGCCGAGTCAGTCAGTGGATAGGTGACCATCCATTCCATACCGAGACTCGAGAAAAGCAAGTTAAGCTTTGCTCCTGACTGTTATTTGAAGATCTTTGACAGTCTTTACAGGTACCTATACAAAAGCCTGAGATCTAACACCAGTTGTGGCGAGAACTATCTTGAGTGATACCCAGTTACTGGGTTGTGGAGGTCAGATAGGCAGTCCCTCCATGTTAAACACTTGTACTCAGCTGCATCCTTATAAAGACTGGAAGCCGACCCCAATTTATTAGTTTTTAGGGTTCCGTACCCGACGGGTCTAAACGGAGCCCTATTGCTGTCATTCACGTGTCCGTCCGTCAGTCCGTCGTCTGTCACATGGGTTTTACAGCCAAACATTTGTAGTTACGATCTTCAAATTTTCACAGTATAAACATCTTGTTGATCCAAAGCCATACAAATTGCCAGAAAATATTTTTTAATGTTTTTACGAGGGGTCTACACCTAATTGGGGGCGTGTTTTTTTTTTGACCTATACCATCGAGTGGGATATCGTTGTTTAGAGATGGATAAATACTTTATTTTTTGTTTTAAAAAATATTGGAAAACAAAGGAATGAAGCCATCAGCTTTTTTTTACAAAATTTTGTTCCGAAGAATTTTTCAACTTGCCATTGACCTACGAATTTCAAATTTGGTAATTCGTAGGTCAATAGTATTACGCATATTTTACTAATAAATACTAATAATAATATATTGCTCAATCAATTTTCTTATAACAACCAATTTAATTTTGCGGTTTTTTGGTACGGACCCTAAATGTGCGAAATCCGACACGCACTTGGCCGGTTTTTTGGTTAGACTCGCGTTTGACCACTATCTCACCTGACGGTAACGATGATGTGCTCGACGGTGAAGCGCGCTGCCTAGAAGTAACCTATTCACTCTTGACTTAAAGACACCTAGTCGCCTAGTAATTGCGAAAATGCTAGGAAAATAGGAATATGCTTCAGAAACAAAACACGAACGCTAAGTTATACAAAAGCGCAGTAAGAGTAAAGTAACCTGCGGTGAACTTACATAAACTGTAGTTATATTACGAGAACTGCATGTTAACTAAACCGACCGACGACGCGACTGCTTCAGGAAATTAACTATAGTTTAGTTCATACGTACCGCGTCGAGAATGTAACTTTACTGTTCATGTTAAATGTTTAAACTGATTCTGTTGTAGGTTCATGTTGATTGAACACTGTCTGGATTGAATTGTATAATAATTCTAGGTTTTGTCCGCGAATTCGCCTATTTTTACCCGACTGCCAAGGAAGGGTTATGTTTTTCGCGTGTATCTTACATGTAAATTCATTTATGACCTTGTACCTTCCAAACGGCTGGATGGATTTCGACAGATAAGGTATCGTTATATATGCGTCTTTAAACCCCAAGTGTCCTAAGTTAGATGTTTGGGAAAATTAAACAAAATGGCGGATTTCGGGCGCCATATTGTGTGGAGTACCAATATTTTTTTTCTTCCAATCCCATCGTTCAGTGGGACATCTAAGGGCGGCGTAGTAATTATTACAAAAATATAAATCACTAAACTTATATGTCTAAAAGTAATAGGGTAGTTGACAAAAAATATCTATTTAGTCCGTCAGTTAGATAACCTAAAAATATTGGACACGTAATTTTTCTTTCGCCAAATAAACATAAAATTACGACGATACAGTGCATTGAAATATCGTGTGACGTCACGGTGTGCTACACTGTAAACGGACAAAGTACCATCACACTCACAAGCCCGCTCCTGATCTTTGATGCACTTTATCTTTGTCAATTTTTATTAATTTGATAAAGCAAAAATACTGGTCCAATATTATTTAATAATCTTACTGACGGACTTAATAGAATTATTATTTTTCTACCCATAAAACATCCCTGTTCCAAAAAGTTGTATATAAAAAAAAACCGGTTTTCTAAGAATACGAATACAAATAATTTATTAGTCCTTCATAAGGTATGTACAAACATCTGGTAATTGAAGAAGCGAACTAAAAAGACGTAAACAAGAAGAAAAACATCCGATTACTTAATTTCTTTCATCGATGGTATGCTACACCACGGCTACACTATCCTTAAGTTTCATAGACTACTTTTATCTTGAAAAATACACGGCGTTTTTAGATAGACTACGAGAGAGAAGCCGCGGGATAAGCTAGTTACTTCTAATCGACAGGAATTGGAATGGTTGTAATTATATTTGGTCAAGTATACTTAACCATCATTCCTGATTGTCACTAACAATAACATACAACAATATAAAACAAAGAAAATCTCTACCATTGGAAAACAAACCCAATTTTTATTGACAACAAGGTTCAAAGTTCCCTAACTCGTTATAGAGACAATAAAACGCCTAAACGGCAGTTCTGTCACGAACGAGCGCGGTTGCAACATAACCTCTCGTCCGCGAAGTAGGTTGCACATTGTTGTCATCGTATGAGTCATCCGTGAGAAAGCATGTGTTCTGAACTAAGTATGAACTTGCGAAGTACATACATACTAAAATAATTATAAATAGTAATTGATAACTTCTGCCAGCGGCTTCGCCCGCGTGAACGGTGTTTTCTTATCCCTAAGGAGCATTATACCGGGATGAAAGTAGCATATGTACTATTACAAACTATAATCTAACTCCGTGCCAAATTTACTCCAGATCCGTTTAGCCGTTATGGCGTGATTGAATAACAAACATACATCCATTTATCCAAACTTTCGCATTTATAAAATTAATATTAGTAAGATATTAGTAATGTTAATATCGAGCTTTAGAAAGAGATTGGTCAAATAGGTGTGACAGAGACGAAGCTTTGCAGAGCAGCTCCTTTTTTACCGACTTCAAAAAGGAGGAGTTCTCAATTCGACTGTATTTTTTTTTCTGTGTGTCACCTTGAAACTTTTTACTTGGTCAACCGATTTTTATGGCTCTTTTTTTTATTTGAAAGCCGGTGCTTCTCATATGGTCCCATTTAAATTTGATCAAGATCTGACGAGTAGTTTTTAAGTTATTCTTATTAATGTGTATTTTCATGGTAATATGTAGAGGTACCATACTAAAAATAGAAAAATAAAAACATCAGTGTCAAAAACGAAAAAAAAGTTTACCAAAGAAATCGACTGCCGAAAAGAAAGTTATTTTTCGCTTTGCAGTGTTTTGTTTTGGATGTCGGTTTGTTTTTCGGGTTCCGTACCCAAAGGGTAAAAACGGGATCCTATTACTAAGACTCCACGATCTGTCTATCTGTCACCAGGCTTTATCTCATGAACCGTAATAGCTAGACAGATGAAATTTTCACATATGATGTATTTCTGTTGCTGCTATAACAACAAATAATAAAAACAGAATAAAATAAATATTTACGTGGGACTCCCATACAACAAACGTGATTTTATTGCCGTTTTTTGCGATAATGGTACGGAACCATTCGTGCGCGAGTCCGACTCGCACTTGGCTGGTTTTTCTTTTATTTTTTATTCTAAAACTCGATGTGCCATAATTACGATCGCAAACTTTACTCAGGACTTAGGCTAGTTTATTTTATGTGAAATACGGGAATTTAACTGCATCCAGTTAGTCATTAATTTATGAAAGGCAGTTAGATTGACAGAAGACGTTTATGAGAACCAGTTCGTATGAACGTGTGATTTCAATTTACGGACAATTTTAGTTGATAGGCAATTTGCTAACCAATCATTCTTGCTAACAGTAACATGATCGTTTTATATTTTGCCTGCCCTGTATTACTTAGAAGTATAGTTTAGGTACTAGCATAGCTTATGCTAGTGGCTTCCGTGTGAAAGTCTGTAATTAATTGGGAATGTACTCCCACCAAGAAGAAGAATATGTCATGTCATCAGCACATAACACCATCTTCGGTAGATTTTGTAGTTATTGGGGTAAATCGTTAATATAAACAAAAAAGACGAATGGACCCAATATTGAGCCTTGTGGAACACCCATTGTCATTTCAAACCCTAATGAGTTTACGCCGTTTCCCTGAACTTTAACTTGTCTGGCTTTCAAATATGATCTCAAGGGCCGTATGTCTAATTCCATAGTCTTCGAACTTCAATAGTGTCTCATGTTTAACGCAATCGAAAGGTACCATATGTTCAGGGTATAGACTAACCATATGCCAGTGCAGTTTTATCCAAATCCATTAAGATGTGACTGACAGACAGGGTTACTTTCGCAATCAAAATTCTATTATGAATAGTATGGAAGGATTAGTACTATATTGAGTTTCTGTAATAGACTCCATCAGGATCTGAACAAAGATACCGCAATCATACTGGACATCATCATCATCTGCCTGCCCTTGTCCCATGTCACTTGTGGTCGGCGCAACACGTTTTTCTTCTTCCACAATGTCCTGTCCCCCGTCACGGTATCACTGACTCCCTTTTATTTCATATCACTCTTCACACAGTCCATCCATCTTTTCTTTGGCCTACCCCTTTCTACTACTGGATATCGGACGGTTCAAAATAGTGCAGAGCAGAAATCTGTACAGAAATATGTAGCTTTTTTATAATGAAGAAGCACCTACTAGAAAGGGAAGAATTTACAGTTTTTGTGCTAACAAAAACTGTAAATTCTTTCCTTTAACCACAAATATTATTGACTTACCCATAGGAACTGGACACATGGACAGATACAAAGGCCCCATAAATAAGTGTGTGTTTGTCGTTTCGATACATTTTTCTGCGAATCGGAATCATGGCCGCGATCTCGAATGCATAATATTGTGACGCTACTGTGTCCATTGTTTCTGACGGCCGTTGACCTACTGGGGCATAGTGGTTTTGACTTAAAAGGTCGCAGATCGATTACAGAATTCTGAATGAAGTTTATACGTAACTGCTTCGTTGCAAGTTATGTTTTAATGTAGTACTCCTCCGCTGTTCTCTTCTGATTAATATATTTTGTAGGTTTCAAGAAAGTTTCATGAATTGCAGTACTTGGGATTGAGATAGTGTGGCAGGCCAGCCCTAACTCGTTCAAAAAACTCGACTGCTGAACAAAGAGTCCTGGGTTTCGATTCCTAAGTCAGCAGTATTTTTTAGTTATCCCATCAGAATTTTATCAGTACCAGCACAACCAGCCCGAAATTTGTAATCAAGATATGTCCCAAAATAAGTAAATGGGAATGAGACTTAAAATTACTAGCAACATGTGGAAGTACTATACAAAACATTTAATTATAGCCCTTAAAAGTGACATTCTATCTATTTTCAAAAGTCCATATTGTTTGGGCACGACCACGAGACATTTCGGTAGCGCATTTCAATCCCATATATAGATTTTACGACAACCGTTGCCGATGTCACTTTGTCCAGCCCCTACGGTCGACAGAAGCAGTTCTAACACATTCTGTAAGTGATTTACACCTGAAAGAGTGTATCTCGTCCCGTGTCACAACAGAAAATGGAATCAACACAACTTATAATTTCCGAGCCGTATAACAGCTGTCATCAAAACATAATTCCAAAATAGCGTGCCGTATGACACTGGACACGCACACCTAACGGAATGTCGGCGGCTTCCAGTATCTGCTATGTGGTCCGAGTAACTGCTACGACTACGTGAGGTAGGCAGACACGTAAGTGACACATGCTTTCTGATACCCTACTATCATGGAAGGAGAAAGGTCCTATCGGGGCTTAAAATCTTCATTAGACTTTTGATGTCCTCAAACTTTTGGCATCATCTGCCTAGCCTTTTCATAATTATGATGTAGTCAGCACTAAGTCTAATTGGGTGCAGTTGAGTACCTCAAAAATCCAGTTACTGGGTGGATATTAGTAACACCATATCCCAGAATATACAATGAACATAATCTAATCAATAACATACTTATAAATGACACTATCATTCTAAGACCGGGAAAGAGAAATGTCGTATCGGCTGTCAATATCTCGAAATTGTATTTCTGGTGGGCGCAGAATGCCCTTTTTTTCGACACCATCAGGCCAATAATCTTTTCTCTGGCTTGCCACTATACTTTTTACCTTCTCATAACTTCAATATAACGTGTGTTCTTCAGTCAAAAAGTAGAGCAGTGTCACCAGCGTGCCCTGATCCAGGCCATGGTATGGTAAGAGAGGGCATGGGAAGCTGTCTCTTCCTTCGGAGGAGGAGGCATAACGCGTGAGGGAGACGCAACGGCAAACTCAGCCGCCGCAGGAGACGCCCTGGGCGTTGGGAGTCGCAAGCCGGTTCCCTACCACCGTAGGCGCGGGCTTACTTACGGACGGCGAGTAATATAAGTCATTTCATGACAACCGATTACCGCAGAAAATCTCGACCGGTTCAATGGACTTTCGATGTCAACAATAAATTGCGTTTCTTTCTTTCAACATTATTTCATAGAAATAATTGCGCTTTTCGTCGCATAATAGCGAGAAAAAAATACTCAAGTATCAACCGGAAATGAAGAATGCACAGTCCATAAACAAATGCACAAAACTTATGGACCGAAGATCAATGATTTCCGGTTCCTGTAGTTAAGGAGAAAGGAAGATATTAGTCTAGGGTAGAGGGTTCGATTCTTTTGTTATGTTAAAGAAGTAATGGGTGTAAGGGTGATATGGCTAAGATAGATGGCTATGTTAATGGTACTTTAGTTTTGTATACGCGAATCTTGTGATCGTAATCGCGATTGCTGAGTATAAGATCCTCCGTTGATTCCCTGGTCGTGCATTGATTTTTCGATCAGGAAGTTTTGACTAGCAGCCAGAGATTCTAGACATTATATCAGCGATGGACTCGAAGTTGTGGACGATTATGTCTACGAGGTACAAATGGTCTTGTTAGGCAGGTCCAACTTCGAGAAAGTGGTCAACCGTCGAATCAGACTCGGCTGGGCAGCGTTCGGAAAGTTGCGCGGTATCTTCTTGTCCAAGTTACCACAGTGTCTCAGTCTCAAGACGAAAGTCTATGACCAGTGTGTGTTGCCAGCGATTACTTACCGGACAGAGACGTGGTCGCTCAAAATGGGCCTCATCAGAAGGCTTAAAGTCGCCCAAAGGGCAATGGAGAGGGCAATGCTCGGCGTTTCCTTGCGTGTTCGAATCAGAAATGAAGACATCTTGATGACGATGCACTGGTCGAGTCAAAGCGTCAGAGCCTCGAACATCGACATAGAGTTATAGCCTATCGGTTACATTTCGGGAAGTGTGCGTTGAAACTGCACAATTTGATTCCACCTAGCCCTTTCCAACATCGGACTACAAGACGTACGGGAATGCGCTATCGGTACATGGTAGACATCCCTCCCATACGCACAAAGCGTTTGGCTAATACTTTCATTGTGCGCACAGCTAAGGAATGGAATTCTCTACCGGAGTCTTTGTTCCCTGATAGCTACAACCTGGGGGCCTTTAAGTCAAGAGTGAATAAGTTACTTCTAGGCAAGCGTGCTTCACCGTCGACCACATCATGGTTTGATGTCGCGAGCCTATCGTAAAATAAAAAAAAGAAGAAAGGTACGTTATTTCGGAGTGCCCTAATGCCTAAGCATACCTATGTTTCAACTTAAAGCACACTGACGTAGTCGCGGGCATAAGTACGAACCTTCACAGAATCTCGCGAGATGTTATTACCATCTATTAACATTCTAGCACATAACAATATCTTTCATTTAACACGTCCTACAGAGGATTCCTTTCTAATACGGCGGCAGTAACAAATTACTGCGATATTGGCGCCAAGACTGATGCAAATTAGAGCTCATTGACTTGTGACACGGAGTCACACCGACGCGTAACGTGTGGGAGAAATTGTTTTGAGGCAGGCGAATTTAAGACGCTATCGGTGACTTCTGACGTGAACGTTTCAAAGATACCATGGACATTTTAAACATGGGAAGCAACATGCTTTAAGCGACCGGTGACATTTTAGGAAACTTGACTCTAAAACATCTGGTCTGTAAGTCACGAAGACTGTCACATACATTTTTTTTTTCCGTTCTTATTCAAATATAGTGAAGGCGAGTGTTTTGCCACTAAGCAGCTCAAATCTAGACTATACAGATCAAGGGAAGCTTCTGTGGCTTATACATGAAACAGCAGGGTTTGGTACGTTTCAGCACATTGATGGTATAAACTATAAGTTTCGGTACACAAAGGGTATCCCTTGGCATTACAATGACTGGCCGTGCCATGACTTGTCATTCACTCTTAAATGATGCAATACTTCGGTCTCGGTGTGACAGTCAACCGTCTTCAAATAATGAACCGTCTCATTTTTCCACAGCGAGCTCCGTTCGTCTTTGTTGTTCGTATTTTGACATTTAAATAAGATGAGCCCTCCACGATAATTGTATATTTTAAGCTTAATTAAAATGTCTCAAATATGATATGGCTATAAATGAAGTCACTTTTGAGATGACAAATGATTGAGAAGAAGCCCTTAATCCTTATAATAAAGGCGAAAGTTTGTGAGTGTGTTTATCACGCTAGAACGGCTGACATCTGGATGAAATTTGGAATAGAGATAAATTATAGTCAGGAATAGCACAAAGGATACTTTTTATCCCGGGAATATAATAATAATAACAACTTTAATAATAATAATAACTTTATTCATAACATACATTACATTATACACAGTAACAAATTCCATGCTCCCAAACTAGGCTTATTGCCTGTGACTTGGGAATAACCCCCTCCCCTCCTCTCCCTTCCCTCGGAATAATATTCGTCTTACACGCGGGCGAAGCCGCTGGCAGAAGCTAGTATCTTAATAAATTAGCCTTTGTGTCATTCCGTTTTATAAGCTATACTTCTGTAAAGTTTCATCAAAATCCGTTCATTAGTTTTTTGCGTGAAAGAGTAACAAACATCCATTCATCCATCCATCCATCCATCCTCACAAACTCTCACGTTTATATTTAAGTAGTATAAAAATTATTTGATTAAATTTTATTTTTTAATGGCTTTTCAGACATAAAAAATACACGGGACCTGTGGAGTAAGCCACAGGAGTTAGCTAGTGAACTAATAATATTTTCCAGAATCTGGCGCCAAACGACACAACAGTGACATACGTACGGAACCTTATACCGTAAGATAATCCTAGCTTACAATTTTTAACAATAAATGCAGGATTAGGGATCCGCAAGCGTGACGGTTCTCTTTCATAGGAGATTTTAATTTTAAGGGTTCCGTAATCTTGTTATAATGTTGACCGCATGCAAGGGTTTAGGTTTTAATATTGTTAAAAGGAATAAAATTAAAGGGAATTTGTTTTCTATACTGGCTCGTTCCCGTTCCCGGTCTAGTAGTCGCAAGAGCATGAGTTCCTAGGTTCGATTCCCGGGTCGGGCAAAGTGTTATTTGGTTTTTCCATATGGAATTTCTCAATAGCAACCTGCAGTCTGAAGTTTTGCCCGGTTGATGGCAATGGGCTCGCCCCCTATTACATGGAACTTAAACATAACTAGCGAAATGTGTGTGTGTGTGAATTAACTAGTTTTCTTTTTTTCTCTCTTTCTTTTTATTTTCTTTCTTTCTTTCTTTCGATTGAACAATAAATTAATCACCCCACAAAATTATTCAAATTATTACATACCCTCAACTTTCAGATCACTACTTATACCTCCCTCAAAAATGTAAAAATACTTAACATACCGACATCTCTTTACAAACCCTTTATTTTGAAATTCGGATATGTAAAGAGACCAGCCCTCGTATATTCACGGCTCGCTGCCAGGGGTTAGGGGTAGGCAGCAATAGAAGTATGGATGTGTGAAATTAGCAGTACTTAGTAGTTGCTGGACTGGAAGTGATTTGTTTTAATGGGTGTATGGAATATTTGTATGGAATGCCGCCATGCAAATGTTTGGTTCGGTAGCTTTTATGTTACTGCGACTTGTTATTCAAGTTTTTTTTCTGTCTGTAGTGGTTGACGGCTCATAAATACTTTTACGCCAAATTTGTTTTTATATGACGACCTCGCCGATCAAATTGTCGGAAAATGGTATTGTTCAAAATCTTGACTTATTGGTGGAAATCCGAAAATCTCTCTTTGCCTATAATTTGAAGAATACCTTAAATTTCTTAAGGGTTTCAACATTACAGCTAGATTTAGATAAAAATGGAACCACTCTGGAAGCGGTCTTTGGTAGCTTGGATGTGTAGATTTTTTTACAAACTTTTATTTAATTTGCAATTTATGTACGTAAGTATGGAAGTGTTCGGGTCAAATCTTGCAACTGAATTTTAAAGCAGTTATCCTCCACCGATTAAGATGAAATTTTGCATACACGTTTAGTTTGGATGACAATGCATGGTTAGCTAAGTGACGTCATTCTAAATCCAATATGGCGGACGGTCCAAGATAGCGGACTAGTTATTTTTTGTGCACTGCCGTGATATGGGTATCAAATGGGTTTGCTGGGAAGAATACGAAAAAAGCTTGTTTAAAAAAAAGATTTTTTAATGAATAGTTTTTATTTTACAATTTCTGTACTTAAGCATTTTCGTTGTTCAATGTGGCGTATTTAGCAGAAAAAGAACAAACAGAAAACCAGAGCATAATTGCAGTAAGTACTCGGTCGTAAATATCGTATATCGAGATTTAGAAAAAGTTTAGCAGACCGTAACATATTCAAAAAGGTGTGTCAGTCGTTTTGTAAAGATATTTCTAAGTAATTTCCTCCAGTCGACTCATTTATGTGAACAGTTATAGCTTGATAATTAATATATTAATCAAGGGTTTCCTTTCCGTTACCATGGTAACTGAATCAAGGAAGACCATCAAACTGACTGAGGATAGGCCTTCATGTAAAGACACCGTTAAAGTTAAAGATTAAACTTAGTTTTAAAGTTACTTGTTAAACTTACCACTTAAATGTTCTCCATGGTACAAGTATTACGAGTACACCATCACTGTTAAGAGCAAGTTTTAACTACTTTCTGTATGGTAATGGTAGAAACTTTGTTCTCAGATCTTGAAATAGTTCTACAAAGGTTTTTAATGTTCTTTTTTTGGGGTTAATTGGAATCAAGAAACCTTTAGTTTACACTTGCAAATACATGTGTTAACTGGTTTTTACGACCGAAACCGAATTTCGGCAACAGTCTCAGTTTCGGCTGAAACCGAAACTTCCTTACAAGGATCATGTTTTGATGGAAAAATTAATAAAACGTTATTATGATCAGTCAGTCTTTATTTTTTTATCTTTAAATCAAAGCTATGCAGTCTTCGACATTTTCACTCATTGGTATGATCATCAACATAAAACAAAACATATTCGCAAAAAAATATTCGACTGGATGGGCGCCGAACATGACCGATCACAGCGCGAAAACTCCCGAATGCAGTTTCGGTTTCGGTCGTAGTTTCGGCAGGTTTGCCGTCGAAACCGAAACTAAACCGAAACTCGACCGAAACCGAAACCAAACTTTCGGTCGGACACTAGACACGTGTTATTCGATGTCAGCGCTGGCGATGTTCGAAATGCCAAAATGTAAGGGATTGGTCATGTGACCTTTAGATAGCGCGTGACAATCCCGTAAGGTGAGTACACATTAACGCATTTTCGCAAGCATTACAATGCAATGTAATGTTCTTACGAATGGTACAATACCGACACATGCTGAGTATTCTAAAGCATTTCCATGTAATGTAACGTTCTTGCGAATGTTCGACGCTGCGTTCGAGATGCGTGGTTTTTAAAATCAGGTTATTCGAGCGTCAACTAGAGTCATATTTTAGTTTTTTTTTGTTTGACAATTCAAAAGTACCTCCAAGGTTTATATGAAATAAACTATATTGATAAAAAAAAAATGCCACCATATCACCTGATCCCATAAAAGTTGGAAACGGGGCTCAACAGATGACAGTCACCTAAGATCATTATTATTCATTACAAACCTTTTATTTGCGAAAACAGATAATAATACCATCACGCTAATCTCACGTCCTTGAGGGACAGCAGCCACAGATAATGCACAATTATATATGCACCCTCGTTTGGTCATAACCATCGGTGACCTCACCCCATGGTTACGCTGGTCTATTATATATTTTACTGATTGTAATGCTTCTTCCATAATTGCGCGACATTCATCATGATTTGTAAACGACTTTGACTGACGTTTGTCGAATTCGTTTCGGGGAATATTATTTAGTGTTCAAATATTCAATATAGTATATTTGAATTTGTTATGTAAAAGATGGACATGTGATGCGGATGAGTGAAGAACATGTGACTTGAAAATATATAATTTTGTCTACGGAACCCAAGGGCATAATAGTTTAATTTATCTACTTAAAATTTGAGCTGGACGTCACTTTTAAAGTAATTTAAAAACGTCCTATCGGGACAACAGTTTAATGCAAAAAATGTGTGTGTATGTTAAAAAAAACTAATTCTAGAAAAACTATTCCAATAAAAAAAAAAACCTATAAAAAGGAACCCACGAAAAAAACAATAAATGGGGCGAGTTTTCTTCTATCCAATCTAATAAAAAAAAAAATAATTGCTATCTGAAAAATGCGTGGATAAACATACAAACATATGAGGCACCGAAGCCCACATAAACCAACCGACTTCCGAAATGAAAGTTATTTTTGCATGTTTTAATGCAAAAATAACTTTCATTTCGGAAGTCGGTGTTGAAAAATGATAAAACAAGGGGCATCAAGGACACTGACTTCCGAAATGAAAGTTATTTTTACACGTTTTACTGTTTTGCTTTAGAAATCGGTTTATTTTTTGTGAAAAAGTTTTTATTTGAAGTCGATTAGAAATATTATCAAAAACATTTCATTTCTAAAACAGTAAATTTATTCCTCAGAAACTAGTCTTCGAAGTATTTAACCCTTTTGAGTGCCTAAAACGTGGACCTATGCGAGGCAATTATGGCACACAACTTGTTAAGTCAAGAATGACTAGATTACTTCTAGGCAAGCATGCTTCGACCACATAATCGCTTACCATCAGGTGAGATAGTTGTCAAAGGCGTATCTACCAATAAAAAACAAATAGTCCATAAAAGCCCGCAATAATAAAAAGGGAACAGACTTAAAAAAAAAAACAATAAATCACGGAACCACTATCCGACCACCGATCACACGTGTGGCCACTCCAGTCATAATCCCCACAGAACCGAGACACACAAATAATGCGTATTTGTGCACGGATTAGCGCGTCCCGTGTCCAATTACTGGTCTGTACAGTACAAAGCGTGGTCACCCTATGCCAGTATTCAAATAGACTGGGGCGAATCCTTTTATTGGGGAGTCTTTGTCTCTTTTTGTTGTGTGATGTGGTCGCCCTAGTTTTAAGCTGTGAACTTAATACAGGGTGTTTTATTTGATTTGCTACTGGAATATTGAACCATGCACATTGCTGAGTTCGATACCTAGGTCGGCTAGTATGTTTTTAACTACCGATTTATCAATTATAGCGGTCTGAATTTAGTTAATGTAATAGGTGACTGACTGGCCCCGGCATGAATTCCATAGTTCGAACTTAGACCCCCATTCGATCCGTAGTGCGGTCCCTGCAAACTTTGCCAGTCTAGCTCCACCTTGATGCACAGGCGATTTCTGGCGGGCTGTGTGTACGGAGACAGTAGTTGGCCCCCTATGACATGTGACTTGAACATAACCGGCCAAATGTGGGTGAACTGGACCAAAACTCCGCCGAACCATCCAAGAAATACGTAAATACGTTTATTTTGAAAAGCTTCGTATTTTGACTATCAATATCCAGGCAATTAATAAAAATACTCATCTTACAGCCAGTAAACCGCCCTCTTAATAATCTCAGATATCAAAGCCACATCCTTAACAATTGGTATCCATTGTGTTAAGGATAGGGAGGCTAAAAAGTATCGACTCTTTTCAAGTATCGATAACTGAGTACTAACGATTGTGCTGTTCTGCTGTGCAGACTTTTAGTCTATTTACGTTTTATAATACTATACAAATCACACCTTTTTATCTTTTCTAATAACGTGGCTTACGTTTAGCTCTTTGAAGCTAAACGTAACGTTACACGATTTTAAACACTATCTTAAGCATTCGTTTTTGTTACGTGTGCCTGTTGCAACAGCACCGAAATAAAGCTCATGCCTTATATACATCCATAAATAAAAACCCGCCTTTTTCCCATGGTGGTAAGCGGAAACTATAGAACGCCACATGCTAATGCTCAAATACTCCTTTTGCTAGAGAGCAGTGGTGGTCCAGTGGTAGCGGCCGCGACTTACAAGTTATAGAACCAAAACTTCGACGACATGTGACATCCAGCAACAAGCAATGGGCCCGCGTGGTGGATTACGGCCCATTCCCTCTCAAAGAGAAGGCCTGTGTCCCAGCAGTGGGAACGTTAAGACGCTGATGATATTCTGCTGGATCCCTGCAGTGTGTGTTTTTAAATATGATCGATACTTTTCGATCGATGTCACACATCCCTTTTCGTTTATTGTCGCCCCCCGGCAGTAGCTCGTTGAAAATTGTCACAATAACCACTTGTAAAGGACAGATGTGCTTTAGGGATTATTGGGGATCGGTATTAAAATGTTTAAAAAAGGTAAGGTCTCGTATGACTTCGTGCGTGTCTGTTTAGTTTGTTTGTTTTAGCGACTATTATAATGCTATTGGCTTGAGGTATAGATTTGACTAATGCTTGCGTGCCTTTATAAGTTACTAGCTATTCCCCGCGGTTTCACTCCCGTGGCCCGTTATCAGGATATAAAAATAGCCTATGTAACTCTGGCATAAAGTAGCTTTCCATAGGTGAAAGAATTTTTTAAATCAGTTTATCTAGTTTATCTATTACAAACAATTTTACAAACAATCAAATATTTCCTCTTTAATTTTATAGTATTAGTGTAAATAAAATCTTTTCTTTTTTATCGTAACTGCATTGTAGATATCGATGGTCGAAATATAGCTAAAATCCTCATGATCATTATTTTTTGAAAATATGTCAAGAAAAATAAAACGATGAGTCTATATTACAGATTTCAGAACAAATCAAATATAGCGATCCCAAAACAATAACTAAAAAAGTTTTCATTTATCTTTTCAAGGTGCAGAACCCTCGCTACGCAAGTCCAACTCGCACTTGCCACATTTTTTATCTTGTTACATTTTTTTTGTTAATCTCTTTGTCAATAAAAAGATTTGTATTCACGGTATTATCTTTTTGTATAGAGATTAAAACGCCCCACTGTCAACTGTAGTATTTTATGGAGAGATTTGGGGTCACAGTCTTTATAATAATAATAACTGTTTGTTTCTGTCCCACTGCTGGCCAAAGGTCTCTTCTCATCCAGAGAAGGCATGGGCATTAATTACCACGCTTGCACAAGGCGGATGGCGATTTCAAAGTTACATTAAGTCCAGGTTTCCTTACAATGTTTTCCTTCACTGATGTCAGCGATGTCAAGATAAACTGAGAAAGTATATTTAAATTAAAAAAGTCATTTTGTAACTTGCCCGGATTTGAATCCTTGACCTCAAGCACGAGAGGCGAAGTCTTAGCTACTGGGTCATCGCGACCGAATTTATTCATGGTATATTCTGGGGTACCCTGTATCTGGGTTGTGGAGGTTACTTACGCCGCCGGTCCATCCTATCCTACTTCCTACTAACACACTAATATTATAAAGGCGAAAGTTTGTGAGTGTGTGTGTGTGTTTGTACGTTTGTCTTCACGCCCAAACGGCTGGACGGATCTGGATGAAATTTGGCACAGATATAGTTAATGAGAGAAATTTGTAGTCAAAATAGCACATAGGATACTTTTTATCCCGGATATATGTTCCCTCGCGATAATTGAAGACTATCACGCGGGCGAAGACGCTGGTGGCAGCAAGGCTGGTTAGCAGATAAACACACCACAAAAAAACAATTGAAAAAGGGCCTCGTTAGGTTAGAAGCACACCTGCAGAGCATGAGGTCCTTAAACGGATCTCCGGGTCGGATAATGGAACTTTGGGGTTCTAACATCAGGAATATCACAGAAGCAGCCCGAAGTCTAGATTTTGCCTGATATCACTCCCTCTAACAGAGGCCTAAAACCCACCCGTGTTCCTTCAGTTGCTTGAGCCAGGGCGGCGGTAACTCTCTCTCAATTTCATCCGCGACCACACTATATAATCATACCTTCTCCTTCAAGGCCCACAGGCGTTAATGACATGTATCTTTGAAATCTTTTTGAAGTCTACAAAAGAACACATACAAATCTTGTTACATCCTCCATGGTTGCTAACTAGCTGAGGGTAAACCTCAGGGTCTACGGGTTGCTTACACTAAAGGGTGCATATATTTGCTTTCTGCCCTTTGTATCATGAGCTACTGTAATAAATGAAGGACTCTCTTGATGCCATTGATGTGTGGTTGTTCATTATACGTTCATTTAATTGTGATTTAATTGTTGGTTAGTCAAATATATTTATTCAACTAGGCCAAAAAGCGGCACTTTTGAACGTGTCTTAGTAATCATACTATCTTATTAATAAAAAATCACTGATAGACAACGAATTGCCAAAACTGTTTCTTCTACAAGAATACATGTACAAGAGCAGCTTCTTTTACAACGAAAGTGAGCACTAAGTTAGGATTTTTAAAAGTTTGATCCCTAAAGGGGTTAAATAGGGCGAAAGTTTGTATGGGAAAGCATCCTTTTTTACCCGACTGCCGAAGGAGAGTAATATGTTTATCAGTCTATGTTTGTTCCTACGTGGCGTTCCAGAGACTAAACATGTTGGCCGATTTTGATTATTCTTAAGCCAATCGATTTGTCTTAACCTTGCGAGTGTCACTGGCTACATTAATAAAATTGGAAAATAGAAAAATGGCAGCTTTTGGGCGCCATATTGTGGGGACCCAATTTTTATTTTTCTTGAAACCCATGGTGTGGGTTATCAAAATAAAGGGTGATTTCAAAAATATATAACATATATATTTAAATGTACCTAATTCGAAAAAAAAAAGATAAAAAGTTACAAATAAAAAAAGTTGATTCAAAATTCGAAAAACCCGACTGCTTGAAAAGCGAATTACAAAGATTTAAACAAGAAGAAAATTATGCTGTTCAGTCGGAGGATGCATCTGGTTTTGGTCAGCCAGCTCGTCAATATGTATCCTCCGAATGCACAGCATGATTTTCTTCTTGTTTACATCTTTTTAGTTCAATTTTTCTGTTGAGAAATCCTATTGGACGTATAGCTTGAATCTAGTAATACTATACTGATTCCCCTAGCCAAATTTATACTAAAATCATTCACGTCATCTACGTGCTTCAAAAAACCCAAATTGAATAGTGTTTGAATATCAACGCACTAACGGACGGATACTTCTTGTTTTATGCAAGGATGTAAGAATCATTAGGGCCTACATCCGCTTTAGTGCCGTAAAACGGTAACTTTCTAAAGCATACTCCTTAGTAACGGCTAGGTTAAAAGGTTTGGAAAAAATATATATTTATTACTGTTTCATGTACATTATTTTTTAAACATGGTTTTTTCGTATAACAAATAGAGTTGCTTTAAAAAAAAATAGCAACACGTTATTTTTCGCAACTTTTGGATACTCCTCCAAAAAGACTTGGTTGTTTAAAAATATTTTTATACAGATAAATTGATGGCTGGAATTTCTTCATAGCTGAAATAGCATATTTTATGTAAATTAAATAATATTTTGCAAACAAAACTGTTCAAAAGTAGGTTCAAAATTGATATTTTGGCTCCGAGCGGGCGCACGGCCAGTACTGCGTTAACATTGGGGCGTATATATTGCCTTAAGAGTTGTCCTTTTACGGATATTCTTACAGCAGGACAATAAAGAATGAAAGTCAACCAATATTGCGTTTTATGGGGTGCAACTGTTAACTGTCACCTTGACCTTCCCTGCACATCACCTGCCCTACAATTAGGGTCCATGATCCTTATACCTCGTCAGATAACAGATCCCCAAAAAAAAACAAAACAAAAAACCGGTTTTCAATATCAAGTTCACCACAAAGCGTAGTCACAGTAGTTAGGGTGACTACAATGACAACCACACTTGCTAAACTAGGGTGAATATATTATTGCACATTTTATCTCGGACAGATCTCGTTCTAGTAATAATGTATCGTCATTATTAGGGGTGTATTCCCGTGTGAGGGGATGATATTGATAATTGAGTTATTGGTGGACGACAAATGACTGTGGTTTTGAAAAAATTGTGTGAATTGCATCGTTTTTGTTGTAATAGTTTTTAGAATGATACTCTTAGAAATGTCCCGTGGGTAAGAGGTCATAAGCGCTACTGCTTTGCATGAGATCTCGGGTTCTATTTCGGAGTCTAAAAGTGTTATTAGAACAGAAAAGTTTTTTTTTTTTGTAATCGATAGCGACTGATGTTCAAGATATATGACGACTGTAAATGTACATAAGTCTTAGTTGAATATTGTATTAATAATTTTATTTTTTTGTTTTCAGGTACTAAATCTTTACATCATTGCAAATTAACATATTGGTAAGACTTCCAAGTATCTGGGGGCATAGCAGTGCTCCCGTCAAGTTAAGAGTATTCTTCAGATAGTAGGTACAAATTTTCAAATACTGCTTCGTTGGTATATTGGTCGAAACTTGCAAGGTCTTCTGCTGAATATGAGTTCCTGGGTTCGGTATCCCGCTCGGGCAAATTGTGGTTGGCACAGGATTTGTGCACGGATGTTGGCAAACATACGGGCACAACTGACCTCTAATATGAGTAGAATACTGTTCTTTAATGTTCTTGATTTTTTAGTATTTTCTGAATCTATTACGGATTACTTTTGTATAGATAGTTCAACTCATCTTTTCGCGCGGCGCCATGTGTGCGTGCGTTGTGCGTGCGCGTGTAATAATACATTATACATTTGTGTGGCGGTGACGCGGCAGTCGTCGTCCGTGCAAACAAGCACCCACACATGATACCCACACATAGCGCCGCGCGCAAAGATGACTTGAACTATCTAGATAGATATTAGATTTTATTTGATGAATGTTCATTTTACAAAACCATAACCTTTTAACAAAAAAACTAATAAAATCGCGTTCCCCAAGCCCGAATCGAACCCCGGTACCTTCAAAGCTACACCCCACTCCACTAGATTGTCAAAGGGGACGCGTAATCAAAAACCCGCAATATAACACAAAGGGTGTTTCAAAAGTGATTTTATTAAGTGCGCGCTATGCTGGGTGGGGTCGATTAGCAATTAGTCCGGTTGGGAGTACAAGGGGTGTTTTTAATATTATTTATTGCTTTTTTTCCGTTCTTTGTCTTCTATACTTTTATTGGTTAGTAAATTGTAATATTACTGAAGGGATGAAGTATTTTTTGTGCGGATTTTTTTGTGAAAACGTCTTTGGTAATGTTTTTTCAGTGTTTTTATCAATTAATTGGTTTTTATGTATAGGGCTTTTTCATTTGTAATATAGAAATTGAAAGTTTCAAGGTCTGGGCTCAGACGGCCGTGTTACAAGGGATTTGTGCCTTACGTAACTTGAAAACATGATCTTTTGTTTATTGAGATATTTTGCTTATTTTTGTCTCAAATGAAAGGTATATAAATCATGTAAATCGGTACGCGTTTACGAGATATTAACTCATTAGATACTGAATGGGTGTGGCCAAGTGAAAGGGTCACGGGCGCCCCTTACCGCGATACGTTTGTTTTGATCGTGTTAGCGACACTGCCTTTACATGGTTTTCCAGACCCGTAATATTCTTGAATGGCTTATCCAAAGATACCCCACACCATGGGATAGACTATAAAAAAAACATCCCCACTTTACGTGTACAGGAGGGAGGTAAAAATTTTTTTCTGTAGTATTTCATAATTTTGTACTTAGGAGAGTTGATTAAGCAAGAACATACAATTTTTATGATCAATTCTAGAAAATGTTAATTTTACACACAATTCAATAACCAATCGATGCATGTCGCGCCATCTAGTGATATTTATTTGAACTAAACATTGCTTTCTTACCGCTGAGACCCCGTTAATAGAAGCAACTATTCTACGATCCACTTTCTTTCGTTCTTATCTTTTTAATGATGTTATTTGCTGCCCATCTTGTTCGATCCTACGATCGATCCGCGCCTTTTCCTATGTTGTTGTCGCCTTCAAGTCTTATGATGCAGCTGAATACCAGTATTTTACTCGAGACACGGGCACCCAACGCGAAGAAAGAAAATTTCGTTCAAATAAATTGCACTAGATGGCGTGTTAAGCTTCGATATCTTATTGAGTTCTGTGAAACATTAAGATTTTCTTGAGACGATCATAAAAAAATATGTTCTTGTTTAATTTACTCTCCTAAGCACAAAATTAAGGAATATTGGGCTCTTAATTCACATTTCAAAGATTATTTGAATGGATCATTTAAAATTGATTCTAATAGATGCCGCGGTTTTAAATTTCTGATGCATCCACTCGATTTTTTTAATTTGTTTTGTGTCACATTTTGGTACAATGAAACTGTAATAACTAGCAAAAGAATAATATAAAACAAATCGTTGCTGTATTTAAAAAAAAGTATTCACGAACCGAGTAAACGCTTTTACTTGCTAGTCGCTGCTAACACCATCTATATCCGTGGAATGGAACCGAATACGATTGATGTTCTTAAGAGAATAATCAGTTTAATCAGACGAAAAACGCTAGTTTATCGACACGGTTTCTTTGTATCGTGTGAGGCATCTGTATGCTAGTATTATATTATCTGTGCTTGGGGTGACTGCCTATGTCATCATCACCCAGTTACGGGATTGCACAATTTACTCAGTAACTGGGTTATGCTGGTAGTCAAACTTTATTACTACGACTTTCTGACTTTCTTTCTTTCTACCGTAACGACTGTAAAAGATCTACATGCCAACCGGTGCCTATGACTTGACGAACGAGTCATTATAGTCTCGGGTATGTAATTAATGGTCACCCACCCACGGAACGACCTCGGCAAGCGTTGCTTAACCTTGCAGATAGACCCATGCGCCAGTTTTTACTTAGCTACGAAGCTTTTAAAAATATTTAGTAGGTATATAAAATTAAATAACCATTCCACGAGCTCCACAACAAAAGGCAACTCGCACATGAAATTACTATATTAAAATAAGCAACACTAAGCAAAATTCAGACACACTTACGCACAAAAGCAAAATAAACGAAATAAAATTTTACGAAAATGTCGTTTTCGCGATTCAGGCATCTCAAACAAATTGTTCTATATTCAAATGTTTCGTAGTACTTGTAACAGCGCCATCTATTGAGGAGTATAAGTGGCAATTGCGTTTGTAACGGTAATTTGATGAAGTCTCTGAGAATTTGCTGTAGGGTTGGCAAATATCTATGTAAATTAATTATTCTTAGTTATTTTATTATTGTTTTGTTCGGAAGTAATATTGTGTAAGTTAATTTGTATTACAGTACAGGAGAAATTTTGTTATTTAATTCTGTATCTATTTACTAAATTGTAAGTGTTTTTTTATTGCTGATAGGCTCGCATTTGACCACTATCTCACTTGATGGGAAGTGATGATGCGGTCGACGGTGAAGCACGCTTGCCTAGAAGCAACCTATTCACTCGGGACTAAAATATCTCCAGTTTGTAGCTATGTATATGTTTGTATATACTGTCAACTTATATTTAAACAAGCCTTTTTGCGTTGGTTCGCTCCTGTGGCCTAAATAAGATTAACAATGATATTTTCCGGGATAAAAAGTAGCCTATGACTCTCGGCCAAAGTTTAGCTTTCTACAAGAGAAATAATTTTCAGAAAATGGATCTGCTCTTATGGAGATGAAAAATATATTAACAAACAAACAAAGACTTACACCTCTCTATAATATTACTTCCAAACTTCAAGTCTACAACCAAAGCAAAGAACGACCAATTCCACGACACCCCTATCATCTACACTAAATATTTATTTTCAAATACCCTCAAACTGCTCATTTCAAAAAGCTTTTACGATCCGCAAAGTATAAAGTTATCAACACAAGCACTTTTTATTATTTCTCCAATATAAGTAAGTAATTCTGCCACATACTGTGGCCGTTATAGAGCTAACATACACGTAAGTGCAGTTCAATAAACAGATAGGGCTGTTGCTGATATTAAAAACCTCTTCAAAATAAGAGGGTTTAGAAAAAATGCCATTGTATCGGCGATAGTGGTTCTATTCATTTTTTTATTAATGCCAAGTTGATGTCGACTATTCTGCAAGTGTCCATATTTCACAAGCTTTTATTTAACTTGTAATGTATGTATGTATGCATGCATGTATGTATGTGTGTTCGGATCAAATCTTGCAACTGAATTTTAAAGCAGTTATTCTCCACCGATTAAGATGAAATTTTGCATACACGTTTAGTTTGGATGACAATGTATGGTTAGCTAAGTGACGTTATTCTAAATTCAATATGGCGGACAGCCCAAGGTGGCGGACTAGTTATTTATTTTGCACCGCCATGATATAGGTATCAAATGAAAAGCTGAGAAGAATACGAAAAAAGCTTGTTTAAAAAAGTATTTTTTTTATGTATATTCTTATTTTCATCCAAATACAGCACATGAATTATTGATAAAAGAAAATAGTTTACGACTGATAAAGACGAAGGCGATAGTGGTTTTCGAAATGCCAAAAATGTTTAGGATTGACCACGTGACATTACGGTAGTGCATGTCAATCTCATTGTGACATTTCTACCGTTCGCAGATGAAATGCCAGTATGTCTGGGACCGTGGTATTTAAAAAGCGACATTTCTCAAAGTTCGAGTACTTCCAGGCAAGCGTGCTCCATCGTCGACTTCACCATTCTCCATCGCTTACCAACAAATGAATGTCAAACGATTTTGAGAGATTGCAAAAAAAAATGGAACGACAATAAATGGTCGCATAAGTAAATGTAAACTCTTTCTATAGGCAAATTGAAGTTACACACCCACCCTTCTTCTCTTTATTTATATACTAGTTTCTGCCAGCGGCGTCGCCCGCGTGAAAGTTGAAAATTATCCCGAGGGAACATATTCCCAAGATAAAAAGTATCCTAAATGCTATTCCTGACTATAATCTATCTCTATGCCAAATTTCATCCAGATCCGTCCAGCCATTTGAGCGTGAAGCAGTAACAAACATACAAACACACACTCACAAACTTTCGCTGTGTGTGGAATGTGGATCACCTTGAACATCCTGCCCGACACCTGCTCCAATAAATTATTTAGTGCCAAATCATCAAAATATTTGATAACACACCATAAATACAAACAATAGTTTCAATAAACGGTGACAGGCAGCACCACCACTATACGGACAAAGCTTTAGGCGCACTTAATTAATTACGTCATAAACAAACAACAAAACTAAATTATAATTCCGCCCAAAATCTCCCTTTCCCCGAAAGTTAACGTAACCGCGACATTAAATTAATAACGGAAAATTAGAAAACTCACTCGAAATGAATTAAAACTTACTTTGGTACGTGACAACCCTGACTTTCCAATGGATGATACCACAGAACACGGAATCGCAACGATTAGAGAGAGATAATAATATATGCGCCCGCGCAATGCTTGTCATAGCCTAATATTATGTAGAATGATGCACGTTAAGCATACGTTTCGACTATCATAGCCATAGTCAAAATTTTGGAACTTGTGGTTAAGTAAACAGCCACACGGATCGATTTTCAAGGATAAGCAACACTTGCCGAGGTCGGTTCGTGGATGAAGGACTATTAAGGCATTAGGGCATTATGTTGAGCGATGACCGTTTTGCATGGTTGTGAGGTATACTTTGTATTGGTATTTAAGTTTCACCTTTTGTTTTTAGTTCTTTTTATGGTGCGTCGTGGCTGATTTCAAATAAACTCTTTTTCTTTCTTACTTGTCCAGAGCCTTCTATGCTCTATGGTCGCCACGTAATAAAAACAAATAGTACGATTTGTGAATGATATATGAATATTATTGCTACCCTAGGGATTAGGATTGGCCCTGGTAGATTCAATTGCTCCAAGTCTACTTCGATTATTTAACTTTTTATGATGTTAGGGGTTAGTGAAATTGCTAAGTGGTTAGCAATAAAAATAATGGTATTTTATTGATTATTTGTTTTAGTGTAATGGTTATTCTACGGGTTAGACTGTATGAGATCAGCCCAGACGGTAAATGGATGACCGGTAGGTACATATACAGAAACTTATCTGACGTGAAAGGTAAATAAAAATAGGGCTGTTTTTTTTTTATTTATTGCTTGCATTATTCATGGATGTTTAAGTCAGTACCCTATTCGCTGAGGGAAAAAACTTTTTTGTAAACTAACAAAAGATCAACACCAACCAACCGACGAAATATTCCAACACTAGGGGGTCTGGAATCATATACTAATTCCGTGATTTTTTTACTCACTCTGTATAGTCACGAGTTCACGACTAATCCACTAAAGGCTCCACCATTTCCAGCGGGGCGAGCACGGCCGTGCTCGCGTGCACTGTGACAGGCTTGAGTCACACATTTTTATCATAGTTTGGGAGCAAAAACCGTGATAAAATGCGTGAATCAAGCCTATCACAGAGGCCGTGCTCGCCCGGTGATCGCTAAAGACTCAGAGTCTTTATTTCTAGGCAAGCGTGCTACACCGTAGACCACATCATCACTTAGCTTCAGATGAGATAATGGTCAAAAGCGAGCCTATCATTAATAGAAAAATATAAACGGTAATACGGTAAACGTAATACGGTATTTGATTCTTGTGCCAATCCCGTATCCAAGATATCCCTAGTTTAAGGGCCTTCCGCCGCTTTAGTGCCGTAAAATGGTTACTTGCTAAAGCGTACTCCAAAGTAAAGGCTTGAAACGGTTGAAAGGCTTGAAAAAAAAAATATATATTGATTCATGTATATTATTTGTGAAACATGGTTTAGTTGGTTTTTCGTTACTTTTGGTTAAATTGATGGCTAGAATTTCTTCATAACTGAAATAGCATATGTAAATCAGAGAGTAATTTGCAAATAAAACTGTCCAAAAGGAGTTTTTATATTGATATGCCGGCTCCGAGCGGGCGCACGGCCAGTACTGCGTTAAAATTGGGGAATATATACGCCTTAACCATCCAGTCAGCCAGTCCTCAGTATATCGTCACGAATATTTCACTAAAGGCTCCACTATCCAGTTGGTCGGTACAGGCAAACGCTTTATCACTAAGCTTTTAAACCGAGCCGAGTCCGGAATAGCACTTATGGAGAACGGGGCTCTCTCTGCTTATCCTGAAACATCACGCTAGCATTTCTGAAGGTAGGCGGAGATGATAAAAGGTCATGCTGAACGTTTTATTCAAATCATAACATGTCTGTATTCTCAGAAGCTCATTTTGCCAGTAAAGTTCCTCGCAATACGGGCGTGCGTATTGTCATCGAGCGGACAAATCAAGACTTTGGGCTTTGCGGATACGGACTACGGGATATTTACAGTCAAGGGACACAGGGATATTGACAAATTCCAGATGGAAAATGTTCTGTTCTTACCGGCAGCCGTATTGCGTAAGTGAATACGGCAACGTAAAGAGTTTGACCGCTATCCAATCGACCAAATTGACCAATCACATAAGAGATTAATGACGCGATGTGGATTTCCGTCTGTGTGATTGATTGATTGGATAGCGGTCAAACTCTTTGCGTTGCCGTATTCACTTAAGCAATACGGCTGCGGGAACCGAATCCATCGACTCATCCATCCGAATGTAACAAGGCAGATAGTAATAAAGTTAATATACTTATTACTCGTTATAACATTACGATAAGGAACATAACAAGCAGAACCACGGTACTCGATAGTATGTCCCACAATCGAGTTTATGACATACATACAAGCAAATATTGGGAGGGGACATAGAGGCGTGGAGTCGCCTTGGTTTATAAAATTTTCTGTTAGTCATTTTCCAGTTTTATTTAACCTTAAACAAGCCTCTGATAAAATCTACTGCCAAAAGGTACCTCATGTATTTTTAGCTTCGAGAGACTTGCATACTACTATGTAATAATATATGTCTAAGTCGTTATGTTTGTTAATAAATCTTGCCTCCACGGCTGAACGGGTTTGGATGTAACTTGACACACGAGTAGACCATGTCCTAAAAAGAAATAGTTTGCGCGAGCAGAAGGTACTCATCATCATCGTTTCAGTCGAAAGATGTCCACTGTTGGACAAAGACCTCCCCCAAGCGTCGACAAATACCCGCAAACTTAACCAGGTCATAATATAATACTAGCATACAGATGTCTCATCCCATACAAAGAAACCGTGCCGACGTAACTAGCGTTTTTCGTCTGATAAGGATGATCATTTTTATAAGTACTTCGATTGCATTCGGTTCCGTTCCACGGCTATAGATAGTGTTAGCAGCGACTTGCAAGTAAAAGGGTTTTCTTGGAACGTGACAATTTTTTTCTTTAAATACAGTGACGATTTGTTTTATAATTTTTTTTTTTGCACGTTTTTACAGTTTCATTGTACTAAAATGTGTTACAATACAAAATTTAAAAAATCGAGTGGCATGCCTCAGAAATTTAAAACCGCGCCATCTATTGGAATCAATTTTAAATGATCCGTTCAAATAATCTTTGAAATGTTAATTAAGAGCCCATTATTCCATAATTTTGTGCTTAGGAGAGTTGATTAAAAAAGAACATACAATTTTATGATCAATTCTAGAAAATATTAATTTTACACACAATTCAATAACAAATTGATGCATATCGCGCCATCTAGTGACATTTATTTGAACCAAATTTTCTTTGTTAGCGCTGGGACCCTGTGACCAGGTCGTCGGTCGACCTAGTAACCAGTAATAATATTTGAATGGCTCAATCCTTGTCCAGAACATCAAGGGAACTTAACTAGCCATTTTATAGGCCCAACTAATAACAGTCGTGATTTAAATTAACAGACACTAAGTTTAATAGTCAATTTGCCTAACAATCCTTTGCCCCAACAATACACTACCATTAAACGACACAATCAGCATACATCGTCAAATAATGAATGAGATTGTCACAAACTTGTCTAAATTGTTCTTTAGGGAGACATAAATGGCTTGACGGTTTTTCACAGTTGTTTTGAAATAGTCTCTTGGGAAAGATATATTGGTTGGATGTGAACCAAGTATGGAGGTTTGAGCTGCAGGGAGATTGAAAAGCTGATGGACCGTCTCTTTGTCCAGAGTAAATAAACTCTTGTGTTTAGGGTTCCGTATCCAAAGGGTAAAAACGGGACCCTATTACTAAGACTCCACGATCCGTCTGTATGTCTGTCTGTCACCAGTCTCATGAACCTTGATAGCTAGACAGTTGAAATTTTCACCGATGATGTATTTCTGTTGCCACTCTAACAACAAATAAAATAAATATTTAAGTGGGGCTCCCATACAAAAAACGTGATTTTTTGTCGTTTTTTGCGATAATGGTACTCGACTCGCACTTGGCCGATTGGTTGGCTTGCTTAATTTAACGACCTCTGGATTCTGATGATGATACTGAAAATCTGTTGTATTGAACTACACATTGGTGTAATAAATCTTAGCCAGATTTGGATGAGCCACTATTATTAATATGTGAATATTGATTTTCTAGTTCTACGGCCAAGAATGTGGGCAATGTACTCGAAAATGGCCATAAATTAATTATTACGTAAATTAATTATATTAACAAAATTTTCGACTTCAACGCACCTCTATCCTAAATTTCGTCGTTCCAATAGATGGTAACGAAGTCATATTAATGCTCTCAATCAAATTGTCGACGCGAAGCCTCACACTCTCGCAGATCGAAATGCGAGATTGTCATATCTCATCAGATGATATTAACTCGAAAAGGTTCTCCTGAAACACCTTCATTTATAAAATTTCGACACTGTTTAGGGATTCCTTAGATAGATTCCGGAGATATCGCCGTTACCGATAAGTCCGCCATTGTATCCGTAGAACTAAAGTAACCGCCCGATAACAGTAAAATACAAGTTGTTCATACCTGTCTACCAATGTATTCCAATATTTCAAAACGATACGAAAAATATGTAAAGGCATGTCGCTAACCCGATCAATACAAACCTATCGCGGTAAGGGGCGTCGCTGACCCTTTCACTTGGCATGGGTTGCAAATCTTTTAGTAAAACCATGTTCAGTCGTATTTATTTAGATAGGTAGAGGTATTTACTAGTATAATGAAACTCATATACCAAATACCTTTATTTGACAATAATTTTCAGTAAATGACTTAATATCTCATAAACGTGGGGTCCGATATACATGATTTAAACGGATAAAATGTTCCTACGCCTTTCAATTGATACCAAAATCATCAAAATATCTCCATAAACAAAAAAAAACTTGTTTCAAAATCGGTAAATATACTTTTTAGTACAAGTCAGATCAATGACTTTTATTTTATTGTTATCTGGCGCAGACTTTAATGTTTTTTGTAAAAAGTTGTGTATCTTATTTGGTGTACAATAAAAAGTCTATTCTTTTCTATTTTATATCAAAATTCTATAGAGATTTTTAATAAAGAATCTGATAATCAGTTGCTAAACATTGTCGAGATTTTTTGATAAACGAGGCCCTACGAGTAATATTAAAGGTTACTTACTGTTCTTGTAGAACTTACTTAATTTGTAGAGCAATTTTATTCTGTAATCTCGCTGTTAAAACTTACTTGAAATCAGTTTCAAGTGAACTTTCATCCACCGAAGGTAAGGGTTAACAGTTCACTCCACCTAATGGCGCGTGTACATTGTCGGCCACCGTATTCGGCGACCGCTTTCGGTTGAACCGGATCGGTTATTTATTCGTTGAAGTTCTCGGTACGACCGCAATCAGCCGAAATGTACACTCGTGTTGAAAGCATTATCATGGACAGACATATTGTTACGACGACAAGAAATGTTTGAAGAAGAAGAAGGGTATAAAGAGTAGTCAGCAGTGTTCGATCATCGAAAACGATCTGCGGCCGAATACGGCTAACCGAAAACCCGTTTACACTAGTCGGTGACCGAATACGGGCTGCAACCGAATCGGTCAAAACGACCTAATGCAAATGAGCTATAAGTTTTCAGAGATATTTGTAGAATAGACCGTCTAGTGAGATAATGTTAAAACTCGAGGTTATAAATGTTAGTTCAAAAGCTTGCTTGCGTTTCGGCGTCACCCAGTGGACACCGGCTATCGCTGAAATCCAGAGCTGTGGCTTTGTCTTGCAAGCGAGTCCCAGCATTATGCCAACATAGCTGAAGTGGTGTAAAAAGCATAATTCACCCTGTATACTTTTACAATATTTTGTAATCAGAGATTCCAATCAACAGGGTTAAAAGTAAAGAAAGAAAATTAAATTTGCTGTCACAACATTAAATTAAAACGAAACTTAGAACTTAGTAACCCGAAAACTGATTACTGGGTAAGCCCATGTCTGTAGATGATCAATAAATCGGGTTTAAAGTTTAGACCAAACGTCATCATCATCATATCAGCCGACAGACGTCCACTGCTGGACATAGGCCTCCGCTAAGCGTCGCCACATTGACCGTCTCGCATCCAGTAGATCCCCACAACCTTCACCAGGTCATCGGTCCACCTAGTAGGAGGCCTATCGGCCAAAGCAACGTCTTCCAGTTCGCGGTCGCCACTCCAGAACTTTTCGGCCCCATCGACCATCCACTCTGCGAGCAATGTCTCCTGCCCACTGCCACTTAAGTTTTGCAATTCTTCGGGCTTCGTCGTTAAACCTGGTTCTCTTGCGGGTCGGGGCAATAAACCAAGCTTAGTCCCGAATCTTGGTTCTAATCCCATTCATCAGCAAAACCTCCTACAAACATATTCAAAAATAATAATGTAACAACAATATATAAATGCGAAAGTTTGGATGGATGGATGTTTGTTGGTGGATGATGTCAATCACGCCAAAACGGCCGAACGGATCTGGATGAAATTTGGCACAGGAAAATGTCTGTAAAAACATATAGGCTTTTTATCGCGGTAACATGATCCGTTGGAATAATTCCCGACACCCACGCAGGCGAAGCCGCTGGCACGAGATAGTCAGATATAAAGGTAAGTAAACCAAACAAAAAAACAATGTTTCCTGAACTACAAGAAATAACAAACTACCCAGTTCCCACCAATTTCGATCCGGCAATCCCTTAATCGGATGAGGACCTCAAATCTAGGGAAACAAAAGATTTTCCGTATACCCTCGGATTAACTTGCGCGAAAGTTACTTTCTACCCACATGTGGGTTCATAGTAAAACAACATGTGTAAAGCAGTTTGAGCAGAAGTATATTAAAGTATAGTTGGTTGTATTATTTGCACGTCTTTAAAAGACATGGTGTGTTTGTCTGATGTTGGAACCCAGGTAGGCGTTTTATTTTGTGTAAATTATTTCATCACCACCGCTCTTAAAACGGTGAAGGATAACATCTTGAGAAAAAATTCGAAGACATTATGTGACATCCACCAACACGCACTGGGCCCGCGTGGTGGATTAATTTCGATCCCCTCTCACAGAGAGAAGGCCTGTGTCCCAGCAGCGGGAACATTTAAAGGCTGATGATGATGATGATAAGGTTTCAAACTTTAAATTCACTGGTCAACTTCGTTAAAATAGACTTTCACTTAGTTTTAAGGGTTCCGTAGGTACCCGAAGGGTCCAAACGCATAGGCATTTCTTTCAATTAAACTTCAATACTTGAAAACTAAATAAAATGTTCAAAAAGACTATTTGGTATAAAACTACTTTTATTACGAGCCAGCTCGGGGCAGAACAAACTATTTGTCGAAAACAACGGTTCTCCAAGTTTTACCCTGTACTTACTAGTTTCGAATTAAATTTTGCAAGTTTTGTGAAGCAGTTTTTCAAGTAAGTTTTTGTTTTTTAAGAAGCTTCGATCTATTGTTTGAAAATCGCAATAACAAATTATTAGATTGTAGTGATGAGAAATTTTCAAATGTTGATTTAATAGTAAAATTCAAATCAGCAATCAACCTGGTTTTTACTTTTTTATTATTATCAATAGGCTCGCGCTTGACTACTATATCACCTGATAGTAAACGATGATGTGGTCGACGGTGAAGCACGCTTGCCTAGAAGTAACCTATTCACTCTAGACTTAAAAGCCCCTAGTAAACTCTCATCCAAGTCTTCGCCAATGTCCTAAGTCCTATGAAATTGCGGTCACCAATTTGTTTTCCAAGCATGGTTCTTCTTCTTTTCGATTCGATGAGGACTTTTTCTTGAAGATTCAACAGATGTCAACAAGCAAAATATCACATAAAAAAAAGTTGCCTCTGCGCTAAACGACAAACCGTGTACAGTGAGGTAAATAAATTGTTCGTCAAATTAAATGTGCTTCGAAATGTTCGAGTAATTTTATCACACCTGCCTTTATTTGTTAGTTGTATATGAAATGGCTAAAAATGGACAAAATAACGTAGAATGGTATATATTTTTTTCGGTGCAGTTAGAAAAGACAAGTAATATTTAAAATAGTAAAACGCCCTTAACTTTTGTACGGCTGAACCGATTTTCAAACATAGCTAAGAACACTTTCGATAAAGTCGCCTTTCAAACAAAAAAAAAAACGAAATCAAAATCGGTTTTTCCGTTTAGGAGCTATGATGCCACAGACAAATACTTAGGTACACACGTCAAACTTATAACGCCCCTCTTTTTCCGTCGGGGTTTTAAAACACAACACCATAAAAAAATAAAAAGACTTAATAGAAAAAATTTACTGTTAGCGATGTCTGTGGCACAAATGTATTGCCCTAACAAGCACCAATCAGTAAGTCGTCAATGGTGGTTATTGGTTGGGAATGTCCACATTCCCAACAGTGGACATTTCTCACTTCGATATGAACGTGAACGTCCGCTCCATAAGACCCAGGTTATTTTGATAAGGTAATTCCCTATTACAGCTATCTTATGATCCCCATTTTCCGTTAATGGGGCATAATTTAGTCCCTTCACCCCCTTATTGGGGGTGGGAAGGGCTTAATGATTATTTATATTTTAAATTAAACGTGTCTTGTTGCTGCTGCCTCATTTTAGTCTGAAATGCGAGTTGAATTAGAAATTGTATCTTGAGTTCAAATTAATATACTTGTAAGTACTCATACCAACCAGCACTGGGCCCGCGTGGTATATTACGGTCCATTCCCTCTCTCACAGAGAGGAGGCCTGAGTCCCAGCAGTGGGAACATTAAAAGGCTGATGATGTTGATGAAGTGCTCATACTATCGAAGAGTTAAGTTTAAGCAAAATTTATGTATGTCATATTGTTGTAAATAAATACTTTTTAGGGTATCGTACCCAAAGGGTAAAAACGAGACCCTATTACTAAGACTCAACGATCCATCTGGGTG
The DNA here is from genome assembly GCA_947562075.1 of Orthosia gracilis. NCBI lineage: Eukaryota > Metazoa > Arthropoda > Insecta > Lepidoptera > Noctuidae > Orthosia > Orthosia gracilis. Next base: position 11,878,823 of record OX387267.1, read on the forward strand.
TTCGTCCGTCTGTCACCAGACTGTATCTCATGAACCGTGATAGATGCAGCTATGATGTATTTCTGTTGCCGCTAAAAACAGAATAAAATAAATATTTAAGCGAGGCTCCCATACAACAAACCTGATTATATTGCCGTTTTTGCGATAGTGGTACGGAACCCTTCGTGCGCGAGTCCGACTCGCACTTGGCCGGTTTTTCTTTCTTTCTTTCTAGTATGTACTTGTTGTACATTGAGAAAGTATTGTGTTGATAGTTTTCAATTATATATCATTATTTCCTCAAAATAGTGTATTTTCTGAGGTCGAAATGGGGAAAGAAATAAACGAATTCGTTGAGGGTGTGTTAAAGGAAGTCTTATCTTTTATTTACTCCCTTGGTCCCAAAGGAACCTTGCATTTTTACTGGGATATAAAAAACCCATGACACTTGTCGATACTGGTGATTTTCATCAGTGATATAATTATTTTCATCGATTCAGTATTTCCAGAGAATACAGCTTACAAACATAAAAAAACAACATACAAAAGAATTTTTTACCCCTTTGTTATAATGTATTTATTTATTTAATACGTTTATGTACATTTAGCGAAGACGAACACTGAAAAAAAAATCCGAGCACTGTCATGCAGTTTTTTCATCAAATGTCAAATTAGCAGTCTGCAATATATTATGGCAAGCGCATCTGAATCTGAAACGAATAACAACAAATCAGTCATAATTTGCAAACAATTACTCTGAAAGAAAGAAAAAACAACAAAATATTATAGGCATTAATGTTAACATTGAATGCCCTGCAAAAGAACCAGTACCACTAAAAAGACTTACTACAGTATTTTTTGCATTTCTCCTAACTTGCAAACAGAAAAAACTTTGAGCACCATTATCCCAACTACAATATCCTACCCGCCGCGGGCTACATCGTGACTACGTTCTGAAAACTTCCTCGCGTGTGCTGGGCCATGTTCGGCCATCGCCCCGAGGTGATCCCTTTTTAATAATGTGTCAGCAGTTGCTCGTTTAGTGCTCGACCTCCGTAAGTGTCGAATTCTGATTTCTATTGTCAAAGACTCCATCAGTAATTTTTCATTAGCAGTTTCGGGCTGCTTATGTAATTAATTTTTAGATGATTTGAGGCTCTAGACAAGTGACATTATTCGAACTAAAGTGTCGCAATAGTGATTGATAAAAGGTTAATAAAGGGGAATGCCAATTTTAGGCCCAGAGATGCACATAGTATTGGTTTCCCTAAAAAAATATGTTTATATTTTTCCAACGTGTTCCATATATTCATTAGCCTGTGCAAGTCAGCAACATTTTATTGAAAATATTAAATATAAAAACGACTAAACTGAATTGAATAAAAATTAATTTCTAAATGTTGCCTTTGCAAAAAAATGTTGAAATGTGTAATTGGAATAATCAGTGTTCATTTTCTTCGTAGCAAACATATATACATTATAAATCACAGAAATCCCCTTAAATAATGATTATGATTTCTATTTTTGTTGATTTTAAAGATAAATTAAAAATAAATACTTATCGATCTATCGATTTTTTTGTACTTTTTATGGCAATACCAAGTCTAACTTGTCAGCTGCGACAGCTGCCGGAAAACGTAAATGTCAAAATCATTGCTTGTTTGCAACTCCATTGCGGCGACTTGTGTTTATTTTTTGCGGTTTGAATTGACTACTTTTGCCCATGCATACTACTGACTCCGACGATTCTTCCATACCTGACGACCACGGCCTGATTATGGACTCTGCTCCAGCTACTCATGACGACATTGGCGACAACTTGGATTTGATATTAGAAGCTTCGACCGAACCTGAGGAACCCGGCATTCACTCTGGACCTAGTTGTTCACAACAGTCATCATCTAATACTGTAAGTGGTGATCTACGTTGTGTAAACTGCGGTTTGAATGTATCCAGAATGCGAAGACATACTTTGGAAATCGCAGAAGTTCGACGTCTTATACAAAGATGGATTGGCCAGGTAAATCATAATGCGTATTTATTAGAAATCTTTATTCAACAATACTATTTATCCAGACGTATTTTAAGTGCTTACTTTATAAAAACATCTTTTTTTTTAGGTACAAGTTTCCAGTGATAGGCTAGTGTGCCATGCATGTTGGACCAATGCTTGGGATGAGATACGACATCCAACAAGACCTGAACCTATTGTTGGTCATGTAAATGTATGTATCAGCTGTGGTACATCACTTTTAAGGAAACGATCGCATACACTGAATACAAACACTGCACGTGAAGCTGCTATTAGAAATATGGTTGCCCAACAGATAGCACCTCGTCAGGTAATATATTTTTTGTGTTGTGTAATATCTTTTAGTTATTGGATTGTTTAGAATTATGGCTAACTTGAAACAAAATAATTTATTTACATTAGTTGTTTGCTTTTTATTGCAGTTGACAAGAACAACACTTCTCTGTCATACTTGTTGGCGAAGGACTGACAGAGCAGCATCACGTTCTGCTTCAGAACAAGAACCCAATGTAATAAGACGTAGTCCTTCTCTTGAATCTGAGGCAGAAACTGTGGCTTCTAATCAAGCAGAAGAAAGAAATGCAGATATACCTGATAATATACCTGAAGATATACCTGATAATATACCTGAAGATATACCTGATAATATACCTCATGATATACCTGTTAATAACCACATACAATTGCCAAACTATATACGAGCACCAAGTACACAACGGCAATGTTTTTTTCCTGGTTGCAACGGTATTGAAAGACTTTTAGTCCCAGCATCACTACGCGTAAGTGTACTTTGCGATTATAATTACTATGTGCCTTCAGATTGTAGAATCTGCTCATATCACTTGACCAGTAATTCATGGGATTTATTGTTGCAATCAGTATTTAATCCTATTAGGACATTTAGCTCAGAGCAAATGGAAGAACTACTTTCTTTATTGAAAGATAATATGGTAATGCATTTAGATTTCGACAACATTCAGACTATGCCAGATCATATTGTTCACTATTATTTAGGCTTTTCCAAACAGCAATTTGAGCAAATTCTTGCAGAAGTCCCAAGGTTATCAGGAATGCATAGAGGAGCTTTTGCACTTGCAGCCTATTTAATGAAATTGAGAACAGGGGATAGTAACGAGCGTATTGCAGCTTTATTGCGAGTGCCTAGGAGCACACTAGAAAAATTAATGAATACAGCTCGTGAAATATTGCACCAAGACTTTGTTCCCAGAAACCTTGGCTTAAACCATATGACAAGAGAAGATATCTCTCGAAGGAATCTTATAATTCCTAATGGTCTTTTTGGAGGGGCAGATAGGGCACCAATAGTAATTGCTGATGGCACTTATATCTACATAGAGAAAAGCTCCAATTACTGGTATCAAAAAAAGACTTACTCTCTACATAAATACCGCAATTTAGTAAAACCATTTTTGTTTGTATGCAGTGATGGTTATATTATTGATATATTGGGTCCCTATCCTGCAACAACAACTGATGCTGATATAATTAATAAAGAATTTGCAAATCAAAATAACCCTTGCCGACAATTTTTCCAACCAGGGGATGTATTTATTTTGGACAGAGGCTTTAGGGACTCATTGGTATTATTAGAGACTTGTGGTTATAGTGTGCATGTGCCCTTGTCTCTACAAGAGGGTGAGACTCAACTTTCCACTAGGGACGCTAACAAGACAAGAGCAGTCACATTATGTCGATGGGTGGTGGAAGCGGTAAATGGAATTTTTAAAACGAAGTTTAAAATATTTAGGCAAGCATTTTTCAACAAGGCTTCTAAGCATATTATGATAGATTTCTCTGTAGCTGGTGCTCTTATCAATAAGTACCATTTGAGAGTGCAGGACAGAGAAGATGCTGCTGAAATACTAGCAATAGTGAACCAAAACATGTTTATAAATAATGATCTGTCTGATTATGTTCGGGATCACAACCTTAATAGAAGTAGGGCAGATTTTCAAAACATTACTGTTAGAAATGATAATATAAGAGAATTCCCTATATTAAATATACAAGATTTAATACTGATTGCATGTGGGACTTACCAACTTAAGCAAGCTCGCTCATATTATGGGGAGCACATAAGATTTAATGGAACCTATCGTATCGAAGTGTGTACTAATGCTAGAAATAGAATTATAAATGGCACTATATTTGGACATAACTGTTCACTGGTGAGGGCCAGAATCGCAAGTCGTCACGTTAGTCGCAAAGTCTACTTCGTGTATGTATTAGTAAGCACTGCTAACGCAGGTCGCGCAGCAATACAGCAATACTGCTGTAACTGTATTGTCGGCCGCCGTACTGTAGGATGCTGTGCCCACGTCATGACAGTGATATGGTACTTAGGATGGGCACGGCATCAGAATAATATTTTTCCACCGGCACAATTTTTGGATGATGTTTTAGTGGTGTATGATGATGAACTAAATGAATAAAAATGTAAAACTACAATGTATGTTGTATTATTTGACTCCCAGTTAATTATGCTCATTAATACATTACAATAATGTGTATATAACATAACCATACAGTACAGTACAGATGAAATATAAGAACCTTAAATAACTTTAAAATGCTAAGTTTTTTGTGAATCATTTCTTTTACTAATTAATTATTTGAATTGCCTCCTGTTATTATCAAGAATTTTTATATGTGTGCACAGTGGGCCTAAGTTACTATGGCGTCTTGGCATGCCCCTTTACGTGATTGCCAAGCGCTATGGAAATGTCACTTGATCAGTCCCTTAAATTTTGGAGTTTCGCCCATCGCCATCTTAATGACACTGTCTAGGGCCTCTGCTGATCGTAAGCGTGACTTCTGAGCATGGGGTCCCGGATTAAATAGATCCGAGAATCGGGTAAAGTCACAGACATAAATCTAGCTAGATGACGCGCTTGTATGTAATTCGCGTGTCAAAAAACGGAGTAAAATTACGATCAATGATCGTATTTTGAGCTTTTCATTTAGCATTATCGGCACCGGAAATCCACCGAAATCTAGAAAAATGCCTTTTCATGCCATATTGAGCTGTAAAGAATGTATAGAAAAAGTTGGTCGAAGCATTGGAAATGTTTTCTTTCATTGGTAAGTAAATTTGTTTTTAAATTGTGTATGAAAAAGTGGCACGCTTGGTTTTCATACAGAGGGAGGGACTTGCGTTATCTACTTAGATTTATGTCTTTGAGTAAAGTGTTGTTTAACAGCTAGAAGTCTGGCTTTGTGCTGGGTTTTTAATGGTAATAGGTTTTGATACATATGGTTTGAACGTCATCTGCCCAAATTTAAAATAAATCGGGACGAGAGGGGTTCCAGTCTATCAGGAAGCAGCTGAATACCAATATTTCACAAAGAGCGAGCTTCTATTTGAACCCCACAAACCAGTAACTGTATAACTTTTTTAATCAACTGTTCTCAGCACAAAATTATGGAATAATGGGCTCATAACTCACATTTCAAAGATTATTTGAACGGATCATTTAAAATTGGTTGCAATAGATGGCGCAGTTTTAAATTTCTAGTTACGGCGGCACGGTTTCTTTGTTTGGGATGAGGCATCTGTATGCTAGTATTATGTTATCTTTGACTGGGGTCAGATTGCCTGACATTCGACTCCTCGTAACGACACATTAAATTCTCTGTTCTGATCTCCACAAACCCAGCTCCTGAACATTTATAAAAACTAACGAAAACCAGATCCTAATTTAGACATCTCTCTATGACACTGAGGTTTAGTGTTAGAGAACCTAATTATTTGTCAAGCTTGCCTTTGTACATAAACTGTCCTAGTGTAATGTTTGTTTTGTGTACAATAAATAATCTGTGAATCTATGTAGATGTACTATACACCTCTGCAAATGTAATCGCATCAGCAATATTACTATTTAATATTACTCCCATCTTGTCTAGCAGAAACTCGAATCTACCTGTATTCTACGCTAGAAACTTTGCATATCCGCTCGAAGTATCCATTTAGTTTGGAGATATCGAAATAGTTCGCGTATTCCCAGCATTAAGTTTCAAGCATGTATGCAATGTCTAGTACTAGTACACTGTAGTCTTATGCTTGTGGAGTTGCTTTGAAGAAACTTGAAGACCAATGCTTTCAATGTCTAAGCGACCCTCTTAATGGCTCGACGCGATTCGATTTACATCACACTGATATGCGATTATTGTAGCTGAAGTGAGCGAGCAAAGCGAGCGAGCCTAACCCATCCGTGTCGAGGTGCCCTAAGCGCCCCAGCTCGCTTCGCTCACTCTTGTACCAATTCATTGACCATAATTATCGAATTGCCTAACCGTTACGTAGCAATATTCATAATGACCAGACAATGTGATAAATATAGAAGTTGAATTAGTGAGTATTCATTACATTACCCGATTTGACTTGACTAGGCTCATAATGCCCAGGCATTATATATAGTGCCCCGATTAATCACTTAATCCATGAGTCATGGACCAAGTGATTAATGGATCATGGACCATGACATATATAATTTGTCCCGTGCGAAGCCAGGGCGGGTCGTTAGAACGAAATATAACAAAGTTCTAAAACTGTTGAGAGCCGCTGTCTCGTGTACGTACAATATCCTGTGTGCCGCGCCCGCGAGCTATGTGGACGCTTTTAGCGTTATATGAAATGTTCTCCTAGTTGAGATTTATACTGAACTTCCTTTTTGATATGCTCGTGCAATTAAGATCCTAGTCATTTGTGACAGAATATATTTCTGCTAAAGAAGAGGATATATATTTTTAATTCAAATAGTAGTTTTATACGATGAGAAGACATAACATCAGGCCTGTATATACCCCTTAGGGTTAGGCAGTGATACACCTTAATTTGTATGATTACGTTTATTTTTCAAAATTTCCATATACATGAAACTTAAACATAATTGGTAAATGTGGGTGAAGCTATTGCTATCAACCGGAAACAAGTCCAGAGGCTTCTCTTGAGAAAATTCAAATGTAAAAACCAATAACACTATGTCCGACTTGAATTTGGACTTGATCTCAGGACCTACCACGGAGTACTCCTGTTTATCCACCTGTAAATACTGTGCGACACTTAGACCGCCTACATAGAACCACAATACATTTTTAATAAATAGATATTCTTCGCCCTCCTTCACCTTGTAAAAATCTTTGACAACCACTGATTTTCACAATATCCTGTGCGCCTCGGGTTGTGTGTCTGTACTCTCGTATAGTGACATCCAGGATTCCCAGTAATGTTACATTACTCTCGTCTCTGTGGGGTGAGAGCCCCAGGTATTTAAGAGTGCCTTTTGTTTTGTGTCTTGGTGTACAATTAGGGAAAAAAAACTTTTTTTACAAAAAAATACTACCGACTTCCAAATAAGAAAACTACAAAGTAGAAATAACTTTATTTTAAGAAGTCGGTGTCTTTCGTAGGTACCATTTTTTTGCGTGACGGACACCGACTTCCAAAAATAAAGTTATTTTTCACTTTGTAGTTTTCTTATTTGGAAATCGGTGGTATTTTTTCGTAAAAAAGTTTTTTTTTCACTTTTTAGTTGTACCTACCTAATAGGCAAATTGTTTAGTAAGTTACCTTAACGCCAGAATAGACTAGCCGAATATCATGAAACTTGAACATAAAGGGTGAAATGAGAGATCTGCGTACCTCTCAAGAGCATACTGGCGTGATGTTATGTTATGAAATGGTATAAACAATAAACAGACATGCGATTGCAGCAATCCCGAGAGATTTCCCGTTATTTATTGAAGAGTTCTGTTGTATATCTTCGAAGTTCTTCGTCAGATCTTCACCAAATTAAAATGGGACCAATTTCGAAACATACTCGTTCAAACAAAAAAAGAATTTTCAAAATCGGTCCACAATTCCACAAAGTCCACAAAAAAAAAAAGCATACCTGAAGTCGAACATAGAACCTCCTCCTTTTTGGGAAGTCGGTTAAAAATAAATGTGCAGCCGTTTGATTTTTAAGCTGTCCGTAAATATTCAATTCACAAAAGTATCTGTTACATAATCATTTTGACAACTAATTTATAGACTTTCCACTGCTTAAGTGCCGTAAAATTTTTACTTTTTTTTTGGTTGGTCTTTATGTTTTTTTTTTTGTAACGGCTAAAGGTTTGAAAAAAATAATATTTATGATTTATTTATGTATATTATTTGTGAAACTTGTTTTTTTCGTGTAACTAATAGTTATGCTTTAAAAAATAATTAACAACACGATATTTTTTCGCTACTTTTGGATAACCATTTGGATCCAAAACGACTTGGATGTTTAAAAATATTTTTACACAGAAATATTTATGTGTAGAATTTCTTCATAAATTATATTCTGGATCCGAGTGGGCACACGGCCAGTGGCAACTCGGCGACGATGTTCAAGGCTCTGGAGCTTTGACTTAACCAGTGCTACTTGCCAGTGACAAACAGTGGGCGAATATGGCGAATTGAAAATAAAAAATTGTCGACGGAGCCTCGCGCAGCGGAGCTCCTATTTCTGTCAGCAGGGTCTAAAGTAATCTTACATGAAGGATATGACGGGAGCTGAGTTCGCTCACTTCAGCTCTAGACATACCGTTCGAACCTAGCCTATCTTTGTATCAGGCTGCCCTAAATTCCCGAGTTCACTTCGCTCGCTCTTGGACTAATTCGTTGACAACACGAATACGCCCGCAGGCTTATTACGTATCTTTTGCAAGAGCAAAACGATAGCGATTATTGCACAACAGCCCTAGTACTATGTTAGTCTCTACCGCTTATGATTCTAGCCCTGCAAATACTTTTTCATGATTCTGGTCTCCTGGTGGTTTGCCTCCTGGTAGTAGTAGTTATACTTTACCAGTAATGATTCCAACCCCGCAAATACTATTGCTCTTCAATGCAGTAGAGTTTTTGGCGGTTATTTTAGAAATAAGTGGTTTTGACAAACAGCAAGCGATTTTCAAACGATTGTGTAGGACCTACCATACCAACACTGTTGTTAATGCCGACTTTTATGACATAAAGCGTTTGCAATATTAACGCATAGGCAAATAAATAATCGAAATCATCGCGTTAAATTCCCGTGATAGATTTTCCATAAAGCGTTTGATCGTGCGATGATTGCTGATTGCTGTTTCTTACGTAATACGCCTGCGGAACTCCCGCGCTGTACAGCAATGTCGCCTTTGTCGGCTTTTCTGCTATTTTCAAAAGAATAATATGCTAAAAATAGAAAAATAAAACCCAAATACAATTACAGTATGTGACAATATTATTACCGCAGCTACAAAAACCACCTAAAAGGGTAACTCAAACCGTGTAAATAGTTATTTGGTATAATAGTCGCCCATTCAGTATATTTTTCGCCCGGTTAATAAATTCCCGCCAGAAAATGGTATTCTTTTATAGACAGGCGTAAAGTAAAAAAATCTGTTAAAATTGAAAATATAAATATGAAATTAAAATGAAAAAGTAGCATCAGAAACCGATAAATAAAAACCGGCCAAGTACGAGTCGGACTCGCGCACGAAGGGTTCCGTACAATTATCGAAAAAAACGGCAAAAATATCACGTTTGTTGTATGGGAGCTCCACTAAAAACTTTATTTTATTCTGTTTTTAGTATTTGTTGTTATAGCGGCAACAGCAATACATCATCTGTGAAGTTTTCAACTGTCTGGTTCATGATATACATTCTGGTGACAGACAGGCAGACGGACCGTGGAGTCTTAGTAATAGGGTCCAGTTTTTACCGTTTGGGTACGGAACCCTAAAAAACAAAAAAATCGACAAACAGACTCCTCTAAAAACGTATTTTTCTGTATATTCCGTCTGATATCAAATCACAAGTACCCAACATCGAACTCTGACCAGCTAAGTTTGGCACACACTCCTCACAAACTTTATCCATACTAGTCTAGAACCTAGAATATTACATATCGTCAAACTTCGTATGTCCTAAGTTTTGAAACTAGGCACGACTGCATTAGTTTCATTGGAGTTCTTAGGACAGTAATAATACGAGTATCAGCCGATACCTATATTTGGCGACTAGTTTCTTTCCGCGGTTACACTTCCTTAGCCAAAAATCATTACACCGAAAAAGATGACACGGTTGTCGCAGTGGTTGAGCGATCGGCCGCTGCGCTGCACGTCGCGGGTTTGATTCCCGTACGGAACAAATATTTGTATGTGGGGCCGTTCAAATATTACGTAAGCAGATTTTTTACAATTATTTATCCCCCATCCCCCTTGTCAGGAAAAGCAAGCAAAGCTCTTACCCCCTCCCCCGTGCTTACGTAAACATTTTTCAATTGTAAATGTTTTTTTTTAATATTATAATTATAATTTTAAAAATAAGAAAATAGGTTTAGGATAGAGATACACGAAACTATACACTGACAGAGGAAATTTAGACAAGTGAATAGCGCGCGGTAACTCCCGTAATCGGTTCTAAAGCGAGTGCCTAAACGTATGCATTATTTGCGGGAATCCCCGAAAATGCGTTTCGTTTTCAAGCATAGACAATGTGAGGGTTGCCATTTGTGTAAAAAAGTAAATAACTACCGATGACGTAATCATCATCTAGACTCCCTACCCCCCATGTCATCCAAAATAAGCAAAACAGAGAAATAGTGCTTACGTAATACTTGAACGGCCCAGATCCTACTGGTGGTTGGTCCGGTCTGGTTGTTTGTTTATGTGACTTGATATGTTTTTAAATGCACCTTCGGTACAGGAGACATTCCTGGTGTGGGGAAACTTTAAAAAATACCGGCCTAGGGCTTGTCGAACTTCGCAAAATTAAGAAGGTGCCAAATTATCAAAGTATTGGCATTTGTTAGTAAAATATGCGTAATAATAAAAAAAATCAACTTCTTAGGTCAATGGGAAGTTAAAAAATTCTTCGAAACAAAATTGGGTGACTGACAGACGGACACGTGAGTCACGTGAATAGGTCTACGTTTGGAGCCTTCGGGTACGGAACCCTAAAAAGCCATTTTTGCGAAAGGGTTATCTTGTTACCCAATTAATGAGTTGTGAAGTTCAGGTCAGCAGTCGTTCCATGTAGAATGATGATGCTCCCTAAAATTGGGAAAATGCTTCGCAGATTGATTGCTTCGTTCGCGCGGCCCCTATATTACAAGCTTTTATTTAACTTGCAATGTATGAATGTATGTAAGTGTGTTCGAGGCAAATCTTGCAACTGAATTTTAAAGCAGTTATCCTCCATCGATTAAGATGAAATTATGCATACACGTTTAGTTTGGATGTCAATGCATGGTTTGTTAAGTGAAGTCATTCTAAATCTTATATGGTGGACGGCCCAAGATGGCAGACTAGTGTTTTGTGTAAATTATTAGATCACCTCTGCTCTCATAACGGTGAAGGAAAACATCGTGAGGAAATCGGCATGTTCTAGAACCAAAAATTCGAAGACATGTGACATCCACCAACCCGCACTGGGCCCGCGTGGTGAATTACGGCCCATTCCCTCTCACAGAGAGGAGGCCTGTGTCCCAGCAGTTGGCACATTAATAGGCCGATGATGTTGTTAATGTCAAGTTTTATATTACCTTGTTTTAATATTTGTGTCCGGGCACTAGTAATAGATTTTTCAAGCACTTTAGGCGCAGAGGTACCCTTCAGTAGCTGATTTTAAAATGAGAGTCACGTCTAAACGGCGAGTGGCACTTTTTTAATAAAATTTATGTTATGTTAGATATTTTTCTTAATAATTTGATATATTGAGTGTTATTCATAAAGGATAGTGTAATTAATTTGTGAACTTAAGTCTAACGCATAAAAACGTCAATTAACGAAATTTTCACCATTTCAAAGACAATTTAATTATCTACATTTAGATCTCAGGCTGTTTTTTCCAAGTCTTCAAGTTAAGGAAAGTACAACAAAAACTAGTGAATTTTGGGTCGCGCGGGTGTGAAACGAGTGCGCGTCTTGTGCCCTCAAGGTCGTTGGCGACTGTCGTCTTAAGCTGAAACTTGGCGTACTTATATAGCTTTGGAAACATTGAAATAATATGGTACTATGGATCTCTTGATGGAGCCGGAAGATGGCCATAGCAACTCCTCAACCAGAAAAGATACCATAGTTGTATTGGGATTCATTGGATATGTATTGACAATCGATATTATATCCACCCATAAACACCAAACGTCTTGGGAATATTTTTATTATGCGTACAGCTAAGGAATGGAATTCCCTGCCGGAGTCTGTATTTCCTGATAGCTACAACCTGGGAGTCTTCAAGTCAAGAGTGAATAGGTTTCTTCTAGACAAATGTGCTTCATCGTCGACCACATCATCGCTTACCATCAATAAAAAAAAATATATATTTCGTACTTTTTAGTCCTTTGAAAGCTTGTTTTAAAAATGTTTTTACTTTTAATTATCATAAGTTACCTTTTACAAAAATATTAACAAACAATTAAACTCATTTATTGTATTCGTTAAGATTATTCGGACATCATTAATTAGCCTAAATAATTCTATATTTAATCCTAGGTTTACTCATTGCCATACATTTCCGCACAAAATATCTGGGTATCTCTCACAAAGAGCAACGCATCTGAAACTACACGGCACGCCATTTGCATTGTACTGGTTAATACCGGCACAATCCGCTTTTAGCCGGTTGTATCCGATTTCGGCCGGTTTTCATCGGATTTTCATGGAGTGTTTCAAGTGAAACTTCATATTTGATAAGTTCGTAGTCGTGAGTAAATTATTGTAATCTCTACTAATATCTAAAATATTAGTTGTAACACGTAATACTAATTATATAAGAAAGAAAAAAACTGTAATTAAAAAATATATAACTGTCAAAATTTATTTCACAGTTAATGCACACAGATGTATAAAAGACACAGCGGGTCTTTGTGTCTCTGAAGTTGGCTTTGCGAACCATTGCGCAAGAAACAGTTTGTCATCGAGTATACTGCATTCAGTAAACGAGATAGGACGATGGGACAAACGTAAGCGAGTAAAAGAGACAGTTATACAATGCTATCTTCTACTTCAAGATTGATACAAAAATGCGAAAGAAAAAGAAGCAACTGCGCAGGGTCGTGCAACCAACTTCAGAGACATAAAAATCCACTGTGACTACTATCAGAGGCAGATTTAATCCCACAGGCTCAGATTAAAGAACACAGGAATTTTCTACCAGACAACTTTTTTTGTACCATTATCTGACAGTCGTATGAAAAGATTACATCGCGGCCATTTGACGTAGTCTGTTTATCTGCTTAACAAATTATTTCTCTAAATGTTCATGTATTTGCAATTTGCAACCTCTTTTTTCTCATTCTAATGATATATTTTCTATTGTTTACAGCTCAAAATGTGGACATCACACCTCACGAGGCGGTTAGACGGATCGGAGACGAGCTCAACGTACTGTGCAAAGTGCCCTACCCCATTGATTCATGCAGGTTAGTTGATTTCTAAGTTATTTTACGGCAAACAAACCGACGACGTTATTAGGATCAAATGTCACAGCTCACAATTTTGGACCCATTAAGGGCCTACATACGCTTTAGTGCCGTGAAACGGTAACTTTCTAAAGCATACTCCTTAGTAACGGCTAGGTTAAAAGTTTTGATAAAAATATATATTTATTACTAGTTTTCCCCGGCAGCTTCGCCCCCATCAACTAACTACCTACCTACCCTACATACCTACCCTACCCTGCATACCTACCCTATCCTACCCTTCCTACTTCCTACCATTCACCTTACCTCCCTACCGACTCTGCCCTACCTACCTTGCTACCTACCCTACCTATACTCACTACCCTACCTACCTACCTATTTCTTTTGTTTTTAAACCTTCCCTGTAGTCTAGCGTACAAAACAAGAAAAGAATTATTCAAATCGGTCCAGCCGTTTTTGAGTTTTAGCGAGACTAACGAACAGCAATTGATTTTTATATATAAGAAGATTGTTTCATTTACATTATTTTTAAACGTGATTTTTTCGTGTAACAAATAATTTTGCTTAAATAATTAGGAACACGATATTTTTCGCAACTTTTGGATACTCCTCCAAAACGACTTGGATGTTTAAAAATATTTTTACACAGAAAAATTGATGGCTGGAATTTCTTCATAACTGACATAGCATTGTATCCCGTGGAGCTTGGCTGGGCTTACCCTAGCTGTTAATGTCCTTTTGTACCTCAATAGGCACACAGGGACTTTAGGCCAAAGCCTAGCTCTGTTCTGTATCCGGCATGATAAGAAGGAAAGTGGAAATTATGTATTTTCTGACTCTCCTCTGCTTTTTCTTGATTGATACGAGATTCAAGACAGTTGAAACGCCGGGACTTGTCGATCTTCATTGCCTCGGCGCTTCTTTTAATGTTGACCGTTGCTGATACAGTCTTTCAAGAGTTACAGTGATGGGGCTAAGTATGACGGACTTGTCCAAGTCCCCGAGTCTTATCGAAGAAAGAGAACTGTCCAATAAATGCTACTTTTCTGTATGTTTCAGGGTGACAGTAGGCCCGGATTCCTACAGACTGATTCCTGAAAACGTGCAAGGAGATATCGTCTACGCGGGTCAGGGGCTCCGGGTAAGCTTTTAACTCCTCATTTTTTTATTAGTCTTCACTGTCCCGCTACTTTGCTTAAGGTTGCACTAGTCGACGTCACGAACTATTTTGTACGCGGGGTTAAAATGCATGCGACAATACGTGCGAAAGATAGATGCTGTGATGAGCAGTGAGAAGCTAGTTCGCGTACGAATACACACTTTTGCAAATTTGTAGCGAAATGGATGAAGATTTAGGACGAAAACGAGCGTGCGAAATTTTATAAACAGGTCTTTGGGAGAATGGTTATCATGAAAAAACGACTAAATATATCTGTTCAAAATAAAATTATTTGCATTGTTGAACTACAAATCTATCCCTGTTTTGCAAATTTCCTTCTTCTTTTGGTATTTATTTGCGCTCAAAGATGCGTTAAAATTAATGTTGAAATATCGAACTATCGACGCCCATAACTTTCACATATATATTTTTTTTACTTTTTTATTTCCATACAGGGCTAGATAATGATGAGACAAATTGATATCATTTTTTTTATTTTGAACGTACACCGTCCAACAGTGGAGTAATCGCTAGACTAGGATTGTATGGAAGAATGATTGACTAGGGTAATCTTAAGCTTCCCCAAAAATCCAGGTACCCTTTTTCATTGGCAAACCAGTCCTTGCGAGAGGCGTTAAGTTCGTCTCACAACTCAGCGGCAACGTCCATCAGACATCCGCAATGCATCCGGCTGACGTGATCCGCTCAATCCTATTTTAGTCTGGCAGTTCTTTTTCCAAACTCTTCATAACTGTATGTTCCTAAATTCCTGATCGATTTTCAACCACGAACTAGCAATGGGTGCATGAGAACTGTTGTACCAATTTTCTGTTTTACATTAAATTCGTTGATACTCTAAAACTCGCTGTTGTCTCCTGTGAGAGGAGTGCACTTGACTAAAACTTTTGAAGTCCTAAATCAATCTGCCTAGATTTGCCAACTATTTTATGGTCGGCTCCCAGTCAAACCGGGGTATGCTGATGAGTACCAATATTTTACATGGAGCTACTGCATACCTCTCCTTCACAACCCAGAACCTGGGTAAAACCAAACTGGTCAATTCAAGGCTCCAAAGCCTTGAACAACGTCGCCGAGTTGCCAGCTTGTCGATTACATTTCGGGGAGTGTGCGATGGAATTGCACGATCTAATTCCATCTAGCCCGTTTCATAATCGGACTACAAGATGTACGGCGATGAGCCATCGGTTCATGGTGGACATTCCACCCATAATAAGCACAAAATGTTTTGGTAACACTTTTATTATGCGTACCGCTAAGGAGTGGAATTCCCTGCCGGAGTCTGTTTCCCGATAGCTACAATCCAGGGTTCAAGTCAAGAGTGAATGGGTTATTTTAAGGCAAGCGTGTTTCACCGTCGACCATATCTTCGCTTACCATCAGGTGAGATAGAGGTCAAGCGCGAGCCTAAAGACATAAAAATACTCCTTGGTAAGAATGGGATACCACCTGTACACGTACCGAACTTGAGAACCGTTAGTTACTTAACCTTTGCCACAAGCTCCTCACATTCATTCATCATGGTTGGATTACAGCCCAATCTCTTTCACAGAGAGGAGCCCTGAGTCCCAGCAGTGGAGAACGTTTTTTTGCCATAAACCGGGCTCCAATTCAAACTATATGCTACTGTTAAATTCAAAATAACAATTACTTTAATTATTCGATAATAAAGAAATGAAAGTGTTATCAAACTGTTTGTATGTCAAGTTTTTGCAAATTCGATAATTTTGTTAATTGCCATGCGGGTTACGTTTCAAGGATATCATTGATAAAACAATGATAAGAAAAGTGTCGAAAGAATATATCAATTATTTTTAGTTACCTTGCTCATCCACGGATTGTCTTGTTGATGTAATAATTTCGAGTGTGATTAATTAGCAGATCCTGGGTTCGATGCCCGGATCGGGTCGTGTCTTATTTGGTTTCACCATCAGGCGTTTATCAAAAGAAGTCTGGATTTCTGTCCAGTTGATAACTGCCTGCTGACCTCCAGTACTCCTAGTGATTGGATGACACAATAACCCTTGTTAGAATTGTACAGATTTTTTGGTTTCTGACTAGCAGTAACGGTAACGGGCGCACGGTTGGTGCAGTGGTTGAGCTATTGACTGCTGCGCTGCGTATCGCGGTTGCGATTCCCGCACGGAACAAATAATAACCTACAGATAGCTGTGCCGGCTCTGGGTGTTTGTGTATGTGAGTTTATATGTTTGTACACGCACCCATGATACAGGCAAAATTCCTAGTGTGGGGAAAGGCATAAAAAAACGGCTATCAGAAGATCTGCGAATGGCAGCCGGGATAAGGATGAATTAAGCTAGATCGACTTCTCAAAAAGGAGGAGTTTCTCAATTCAATTTTTTTTTTAAATGTGTTTTCGGGCAGAACACTATATAAACGGATTTGCAAAATTCAAAAAGTTTATTCTGAAATTGGTCCTATTTAAATTTGGTAAAGATCTGATGAAGAACTTCGGAGATATGCAACAGAACTCTTCAATAAATGACGGCAAATCTCTCGCTGCAATCGGTCTCGGTGCAATAGGTCTCTCGATAATATATGTAAGTAGACCTGAAGCTCTAGACAAGTGACATTCTTTCAACGAAAGCGTTGCACAGCGATTGGAGAAATTAAAAAAAAATGCGGACGTGTCGCGTGATCAATCCCTTGTATTTTGGCATTTCGACTATCACCATCGCTGATAGAATCTGGGGGCACCGCAGTGCCCCCGACAAGTCGAGCAAACAAAGGCACAGCCGTACCATCCTTATCTCGAAGCCATTCAGGACAGTTTTCGACCCCCCTTGTAACTTCGTTGTGGATAAATTTTCAGTGACTAAGAGAACATAATATAACACTCAATTTGACATTTAATTAATTGAACTTGTTGTTTAGGAACTATATCGTCAGTGACGAAAATAAGTCAAAATTCCTTAATTTCGTCACTGACTCACTCACCGATCATCAAAATTCTAAGGTACTTCTAGTAGAATCACAAGCTTCAAATTTTTAACACAAATAGTGTTTAGCCTATAAAGCAAGGAATAACTAAAACATCCTGCAATTTCCATCCCATTTCCTAGATATACTATTTGCATTAATAACTTTGTAATGTATACTAATATTATAAAGCTGAAGAATATGTTTGTTTGAACGCGCTAATCTCAGGAACTACTGGTTGGAATTGAAAAATTCTTTTTATGTTGGATAAGTCCTTTTATCGAGGAAGGTAATAGGCTATATAACATCACTCTACCACCAATAATAGCGGAGCATAAATGAAAAATGTTGCAAAAACGGGAAAAGAAATCCTTTGTGAGAGCTTCCGTTGCGTGCGCTGCGTAAGCGGTTAAAGTTACGCAACATTCATGTATGTAGGGTAGGTAGGGTAGGGTAGGTAGGAAGCCAGTTGACGGGAGCGAAGCCGCGTGGGACAGCTAGTCCTATATAAATACTCATCCAATATTTTGGTTAATTTGGTTGTTTGTAACCTAATTAATAAGATACCTACTGCATAAATTATCCGACTTGGTTTTACATTCGATCTCACTACTTTTTGCGGTGGTAGAACTGCGCCGCGAGTCTTTTATTTTTTACATGTTATGGTTTTGATGGTAACATTTCCTCTAGAGCCTCAGATGTAGTTGATCTATACTTAAATTTTATCTTAAATTAATCTTCGATCTTATCTCCCTCTCCATCTATCAACATAATATGTATATGTTGTCGATGTTATTATTTCGGTTGATGTTCATAAATATAGTCTTATTGTTTTATCAAATTTGTTTTTAATGAAATTCCTAAAATATGATCTTCTTCCCCCCAGTCTGGCGAATGCGGCGTTCTGATAAAGAACATCAAAGAGGAGTGGAACGGTAACATCTCATGCGTGCTGCCACCTCCGACTGGCAACATCGAGCTGGTAGGCACCATGAGACTACTAGTTGCACGTGAGTATTATTTAATTACTTAAAATAAATCTTTAAGTCTAAAATATTGTGACATACAAGTCAAACGAAAAAAATAAAAACCCATAAACCCGACTGCTTGAGAAGCGAACTAAAAAGATGTTCAAGAAGAAAATCATGCTGTGGATACAAATGGTTTTGGTCAGCCAGCTCGCGAAAACATAGATATCCTTTTAAGAGAATTTTTATTTACAAACTTTTTAGTTATCATTATTTTTCGAATACTTTTAAACATATATATTTTTGTGGTATATATTTTTGTAATCACCTCTAAAAATTCTTAATTTTGATACCCCACTCGATGGGTTTGGAAAAAAAATAGGGCCCCCACAATATGGCGTCCAAAATCCGCCATGTTTGTTTTTATTTTAACGTCACAAATCAAGACGTATCCAACGATGTTTTAATTATGTTATTAAGCGTTTAGCGGTTTGAAATATACGAGGTAATAAAGAATATTACATAGGTACATAAAATATACGCGCAAAAAAACATAACCTTTTCCTTACAGTCGGGTAAAAAGAATCTGCTCATGTCGTATCAAAAAAATCCGCATTGTTGTCATCGGAAGAACGGCTTAAATACTGACAGTATCGCCACGTTGAATGATAATGTTGATTATTGGGCGAATTCTAAGCTAGCCCTCTGAATAATCGATCAACTGCTTGGCGATATCTTGAAAAACTGTTTCCATCCGTAACGGGTGAAATATAAAACTTTTAACGAGGTTAGGAGATCTTAAGTAGGACAGAGCAGGAAAGCAGAATGTTAAAACATGATGTCAATAGCAAATTGGAGTTAGTCTACCACTTATCCCTAATATAATAAATAATATTATAAATGCGAAAGTAACTCTGTCTGTCTGTTACAACCTTATCACGCTTAAACCGCTGAACCGGTTTAAATGAAATTTGGTATGGAGATAGTTTGAGACCCGGGGAAGGATGCTGGAAGAGATTTCTATAGAAATAAGCATCACCTATGTACCTATTTTTCTGTTTCTTCTTCTTGTCTGTATTTTATGTGTGTGTGTGCATAAATGGTTAAATAAATAAAAAAAATAAAATAAGGACATAGTTTTTATCCTGGAAATCATACTTAAGGGGAGGGGTGGTGAGCAAATATTTTTTCAAGTAAGGCAGCTAAAAATAGGCTATTCGAATTACTAATACTACGCAGATGAAGTCATGAAGCTAGTACAATATTATATTTCTCTGAGTACACGAGTAAACGCAATGATGTCCCAAAAGTCTGCAGAATACCTACATTGCAAAACAAAAGACTGCAGAATACATTACAAAACAAAAGACTGCAGAATACCTACATTGCAAAACAAAAGACTGCAGAATACATTACAAACCAAAGTCTGCAATTCTGCAGTTTACAAAATTTTGTAGTATATTGAACCAGCTATAGTAGTCACAGCGGATCTTTGTGTCTCTGAAGTTGCCTCTGCGAACCATCGCGCAGGAAACAGTTTGGCATCGAGAATACTGCATAGAGTAAGCGAGATAGGACGATGCGACAAACGTCAGCGATTGAAAGAGACAGATACAATGTTAGCTTCACCTTCAACATTGACACAAAAATAGCTACTGCGCAGGATCTTGAAGCCAATTCAGAGATATAAAGTTTGTTGTGAGTGTTTTACACAACATATCAAATCGCTATCGGTGTTTGTATTGTTGTGTACAATACAAACACCGATAGCGTACCCAGCAACATAAATCTTTATAAGCAGCCTATTAACCAATACATTGATATCCAAAGGTGCCCCCGGCGAACCAGTCCTGTACACCTCAGAACAGCCAACCTTCAGGGATGGAGACAAGTTCATGGCACAGTGCGTCGTGCCCAACGGAAGACCAGCGGCCAAGATAACCTGGTTCTTAGGTAAGTAGACCTGTTCATCATCAGTTCTATTTAACTGGTTTGGAACATCATCTACGTAGCCTTTTATCAACTATGTGTTCGTTTCCAGTTAAACAGAATGCCAGCTGAATACTAGTATTTATTCCAGACTCCAGTTATAGATACCGGCACGATTTTAGAGCGCTCGGCGAAAGTGGTGGGAAGTTTTGCGCATGTGTACATTCTCGCATAAAATTAAAGTGAGATTTGAACTAATTATTTGTTTGTAAGCAGTTTAAATTTTGTGAAGAATTAATATTTAAATAGCTAATTTTAATTCAGTGTGGTTTAGGCACATTAGCCTGTCATCATATAAATAAATGCTTAATCTTTAATAATGGATATAAATATGTCACTAAATTAAATATAGCAAGAAAGAAAAACACAGTTAACACTTTTTTTTCGGCATCTTTCATCGGCAACCAAACGAACGAATTTTTAAAAACTATGGAACGGAATTTCTTATTTAACACAATAATGCGCCACTGTACCTAGGGGATACGAGACGTGTGAGCGCGGCGAGACGGGGGAAGTCGACACTGATTGACCAAGAAGTCGCCGGCGCCGGCCGCTTCACCGTTGCACTTCACGCCCCCCGCCAAACAGACCCAAAAATCGACTTCCGCGCATTCAAAGTCACCGCTCTTAAACCGCGCCGATACCTGTACTGGCTAACACCAACCCGCACTGCACCCGTTTTGTGTATTACTGCCCAAACTTTCTCAAAGAGAGTAGGTCTGTGTCCCAGCAGAGGGAAAAAAAAAAGCAGAGGGAAAAAAAAACAGGAAATGGACTGATTATGGTTTGTTATTGGCAGCCTGAATCGTATCATCATAAAAGGTTCTAGAGTGGCGTCGGCATGCCGAAGACGCAGCGTTTGGAGGCCTTCCATACCAGTTACCTGGTGAAGGTCGCAGGAATCCGCTGGATGCGAGGCGCAAAAGTCCGATCGATGTGAGGACACCTGAGGCAGGCTTATGTCCAGCTATGAACGTCTTTCGGCTATTATGACGATTATGATGATAATTCCATTGCTGGAAAAAGCCATACGAGTAGATATGAACCATTATTTGTTTTATTTTGTCCAGCTCTGCTAAACACATATTTCGTCACCAATCTAAATCCCCCATGTCATTTCCAGGTTCCGAAGAGCTTCTCCACGGCAAACACCAGCCGGTTATCACGTCAGAGCCAGGGTCTGACCTCCAGACCATCAGTCAGAACGTAAGCCGGACGCTGTCGGATGAGGATGATAACAAGATGCTGATCTGCAGAGCGGAACACGAGGCTTTGGAACAGCCTAAGGAGGTTCGGAGGCAGCTGATTGTGCAGTGTAAGTTGTTCTATTGATTCTTTTGATGATCCCTGGCTTCTTTAGGCCCGGGACATTTTGTATTTCTCTTAGGCCCATTTGTGCCACCGTGGGTTAACTTACTAAGTCCGAGTTCGTAGCTAACAAGGCCCATTGTGAATGCCATATTATTTTAATTCAACCTCTTGTTAGAAACTAATTCTGAGTTAAGTTTTCGCCGTGATCGGGCCTAAGTAAGTTATATTTGAATACTTATATTTATTTTCTAAATTATTATTGGTTAAAAATAATACTTCTACGCGTATTTAGCTTTCAATTTAAAAAAGATGAAGTCGGTGTTTCCTTACTGAATACTCAGAAGGAATGACGAAACAAACCCAGAGGTCAAAATCTGTTTTGAAGACGACGCAAATTCTTGTCATGATCAGGGGGGTGACCATAAGCTCTTAAAGTAAGGTTACTTTGAGTGTGCGTAAGGGACCTGTGTATACTCGTACAAGCCATATACATCTGTCCCTTACACAAACTTACTTAAACCATATAAGAACCTTACTCTAAGAGCTTATGGTCACCACTAAGATCATTATGAGGTCCGTGTAGGTTTGTTAATGTCTAAGGTGGTATCTTCAGGATAGAACCTCTCAATTTAAGTATATTGTTAGTTATACCGAAGCAGACAAATACACTAATTTAGAGCAGTTTATTTCATCACCACTGCTCATAAAGCAATACGAAGACATCGTGTGGGAACCAAAACTTCAAAAACATGTGACTTACACTAACCCGCACTGTGACCGCGAGATGGATTACGGCCTACTTCCTCTTACAGAGAGAACATTATATAGGCTTCAATGTCTCCACTTCAAGGCAAAAAGTCTTCAGGCTTTCTGACAGAAATCGCTGGCCACCGAACGTCGAACCAATTTGTAGAATCCATTAAGTGTGTCCGTTTTAAGGCAAAAGTCTTCAGACTTACTGACAGAAGTTGAATCCCAACAGGCAGGGTGTTTGCAAGTACCACTTTGTAGAATCCATGCTTTCTTCCGTATTTGCTGAGCAAAAGTGTTCTAACTTTTTCATTCTCTACAGACCCACCCAAACGCCAAGAATCCGGCACCATCACGATCTTTGGCCTGAAGTTAGGAGCTGAAGGTCGCCTGAATGTCACCGTGAGAGCGAACCCCAAACCCACTGCAGAATGGACCGTTGGAGACCAGGTGTTGATGGCCCCCAGAAGGACCGACAATGGAGAGTTCACTGCCATTGAGCCTTTGTTTCTGGTAAGTGGATTTAGTGTTTTTACTGTTTAAACCATAAATGCTGCCGGAAAACCAGGGTTACCGAACCCTGTCGAAATCCGATGTTCGAAGAATTCTCAAACTTAAGTGGCAGTAGGCCGAAAGTTCTGGAGTGACGACTGCTTACCAGAAGACTCAGCGTTGAATGGCCGTTCTCTAGGTGGACCAACACAAATGACCCTGGCTGCGGGATCCCGGTGGCTGCGACACACGATCGATTGATGTGGCGACACTTGAAGAGGCCTATGATCAGCAGTGGACGTCTTTCGGCTGAAACGATGATTAGGAAACCAGAACCTAGGCTAATTTAAAACTGCTCAATACATAGAATTTTGTTATTGGTAAATTTATCATTTATTTATTTATTTATAAAACTTTATGCACAAGTACAAAGGCGGATTTAATACCTTAGGCATTTTCCACCAGTCGACAGCAGAGATAAAATATGACAGGTGATCATCATCTGCCTAGTCTAGTTGGCTTCTAGTTTTACGGGATACAGCTAAATACTAGTGGATTAAATGGAGTAACTGCCTATCTGACCTGCAGAACCTTAATAGGTATTTCTGCAATTATTTGTAACTGATAAGTTGGTTTGTGCTTTAAATGGGGTGGAGAGATTCGATGGAGAACAGGACGTGTATAAAGTGACGTATTAGTGAAAGTGACTTATTAAGGATAGGGACCACATAGCTAGTGTGAAAAGTTGTCATCACAACCCTGCCGTGTTGCAAAGATAAAATTATATAGAAGTTGATGAAAGTCTGTACAAGATTTGTCTAGTGTGGACCCACCATTAGTACCTAACTGTTTTTAATATATTATAAACTTTTGTATTTGGATCACCAAATAAACCCCCAATTCTAACCCCTCCATCTTCCCCCAGGGTAACGGCTACTACAACATCACGCTGATCGTGGCGCGCATCGCCAAGGAGGATGTGGACCGCACGTACTACCTGCGCGTCGACAACGGACTCGGTCGCGAGGAGTTCGCCGTGAGGATCAGCACCATGGATGAACCGGCTGGTACGTTGAGAATTTTTGGCTATTGAGAATGTGAGCTAGAGTAGATGATAAACAATGACAATGGAACTTGGCCAGTTCGGTGGATTTCCGTTGCCGATAATGCTAAATGAAAAGCTCAGATTATGATCATTTGTCGTAACTTTAGTCCGTTTTTTGGCACGCGAAGTACATACAATCGCGTCATCTAGTTTGGTTTATGTCTGTGGCCGAAACAAACTCAGAGCTCACAGTCTCTTTTAAAGACCAGACATAATCTTGGTCAGATCATGTGAAGATATTGAGTGGACCTGTCCAGTCAGTCCACGCATTTGTCAATAACCGTGCAGATGGATTAAGGAGCACGAATTGCGCAGAATTTAAGACGTTATTATTAGTATCAATATCTGTCACTTCTGTACTGTATTCTGCCAACTAATGTATAATAATTAAATATAAATAAATTAATACCTATATTGATAAGTTTTGTGTTCCCTACAGCCCGGAAAGCGAAATCGTCATATTTAATAGAAATCTATGGTAAGACTTCCATTCAGGAATGATATCTGTAAATAAATGTTTCGCGAATGAACGAAGTTTTTTGTTCGAATGATTGTAGTCTAGGAGACTGACTAGATTTTTGGTAAAGTATGTTTTTTCGAATTGTGTTTTTAATCTGAATTGGTCTTTCGAAAATGAGTTTTTTTTTTGTCTAAAATTTTCCAATTTCTACTTTTGTATTCTTATTTCAACTTTCTATTTTTAAAATATTTTTCTCTGTCTTTTAGAAGCATGATTATTTCCTTACTTCTTTCGAAGCGTTAACATTTTTAAATAATTATTTTTGTCTTCTTATCCTAGGCATGATTTAAAAAACCCGCAGCCGTATTGTGTAAGTGCGCAAAGAGTTTAAACTCTATCCAACCGACCAAATCGACCAATCACACAAAACGGAAATCCACATCGCTTCATTCATCTCGCATGTGATTGGTCGATTTGGTCGGTTGGATAGAGTTTGAACTCTTTGCGCACTTACGCAATACAGTTGCTGGATAACCATACAATATTGTTAGCATGAAATTCGTTTCCGTCTTTGGTTCAGAAAATATTTTGATTACATTGTAAATGCATGAAAATTTAAGAAACCAGTAGTGCTCTGAATTGAAATAAAAGCGTTGATTATAGTGCTCGAACTCTGTAGTCGTGAGAATAAGAATTTTCAGAAGCTCCCTTAGTTTAGATGAGAATGTATGGTTAGCTAAGTGACGTCATTCTAAATCCAATATGGCGGACGGCCCAAGATGGCGGTCTAGTTATTTATTGTGCACTGCCATGATATGGATATCAAATGAAAGGGTTTGCTGAGACGAATAAGAAAAAAGCTTGCTTTAAAAAATATTTTTTAGTGAATAATTTCTTTAGTATTTAGACTGCCTTGTTGGTCTAGTAGTCGCAAGTGCTGCAGCTGGAGGTCCTGGGTTCGATTCCCGGTTCTGCCAAAGTGTTATTGGGTTTTTCCTTCTGGAACTTCTCAATGCTGTCTGGACTGGTGCCCGGCTGATGGCAATAGGCTCGCCCCCTATTACATGGGACTTCAACATAAGTGGTGCAATGTGGATGTACTGTAGGTGAACCTCTGCCTGACCCTACGGGGAATACTGGCGTGATGTTGTGTTACTGTCCTCTTCGAACTTACTATTTTAGTTCTTACAATCTGTTTATCATCAGAATTCTCTTTGTAACTAATCTGCTTTAAGAAACAATTTTAATTTTTGTAAATAACCATGTAAGCTTTTATTTTTACTTCATTCTTAAGTCATCGTCCTCTTTTTCAAATCTTTTTTTGTAACCGTCTCTAAAGAAGGAAGAGCTTCACAATTCGGCTGTTTCTTCACGATGGTTATGTTTTCAGTTACATTTTTTCTGGGATTCTTATAAAACATTTGATTTTTAGCCATTCTTTTTTTTCTGTATTGTGTGATATTGAGTTTTTACCCAGGTACAGTCCCTTTTCTCTAACATAACCTCTTATTTTTCCTAGGCGTGCAGCTAGATACCGGAGCGATAGTCGGCATCGTAGTTGGCGTCCTAATTCTGCTATTAGCTGTGTTCCTAGGCGTGTTTGCCTTCGCCACCGACAGATGGTGCTTCGCCGGTAAGTCGCATTACTTCTTCTATATTCTCTGTTGAATTTGTTGATATTTTGGAGCATATTTTCTGTCACCCATCTGCATGATACGCATGTTGAGATTAATTTCGGTTTAACATGCATTGTTTTGTGTAAATTAAAGGGTACTGAACCGAATTGGCATAGGCTATCGCCATTTTTATTTTTCTTCGAAGTTGCGATGCACTATGATACTGGTATGGGTAGAAAAAAGAAACTTAAACAAATAAAAAATGTCTTAAAATATTATGCCTTAAAGTAACGTGTTACTGAGATATTTAGGACAAAAGCGCTCTCATTTACCTTTGCTTCCAAATATCTCGGTAAGGGACTTTCCTGAATTCGCGACGCAATTTAAATTGGTTAAATTGCACCTCATTGCGTCTATGTAAATGTAATATGCAATATTGCTTATCTGTGTGATATCTATCGAATCGAGTCATCGGGAAGGTTGCTAACTCGACATTTTAGAAAACTATATCTCATTTATACACCGTTGCATTTTGGTCGTTTTAAACCCGTGGAGAGCCGTTCCGGTACATAAAACACTATCGATTTGTAAAGATAAAATTAAAAATAGTATAATCTTTTTTATAAAATAATAAATCGACTAATAAAAGCTAAAAAGTGCAAATTACTTTCGTTTCGGAAGTTGGTGTTGCTAAATGATAAAACAAGAGATACTGTTTCATGCACCGACTCTGACCTCCACGGGATTAAAACGACCTAAATGTTACAGTGTATTTTTGTTTGTTTAAATGTACTCAACCCATACATACCAGTTTCATTGTGCACCGCAACTTTGCAGAAAAATCATATTGGCGATTGGATTACTATGCCAGCTTCCGTCAGACAAAATTTAAAGCCTATTTTTAAATGTAAAAATTTGATTCACTGTGTTATGTAACTTTTAATACTTAATCATTTTATTATTTGCTCCATGAATGTTGACTATTCCTAAGTGTAGCTGTGCCGTCATGTTTCTCTTTTTTATGCCATTAGTCCAAGAGCCTTGATAAAATATGTACGTCATCATTAATAATAATTTTCTTGAAAACGAGGCATATCAATAAAACATATTTTTTTAGTTTATTATTATTATTTTTTGCTCAAATATTTTTATTGATATCTGCATTGTGATTTGACCATGCTTTTTACAATCGCTTTTATTACAAACATAGGCATGCGTTATAATTCCTTTTTCCTTTTAAATAAATATTATTAATAAGTAATACATTTCTGGCAGGCTCACGGGCTGTTGGTCGATAGGTAACGTTGGAAAAAAAGAAAAAAGTAGAAAAATAGAAAAAAAACACAAATCACACTAACTGTTTGAGGCTCGCACTGGTTGGATTTTCATCGAAAATCTTCAAAGATTTTTTTATTAAAATTATATTTTTTTAGAAAAAATGTTTGGCTGTTTGTAGATTTAGTAAAAACAAAATTAAAAGTGCAACTTTTTGGCAATGTTTTGGCTTTAATATGTAGTAAATATAAGTGTTTTAAATTAAGTGTCTAAGTATAACAATATTTTTGAGCGATCAAGAACGAAAAAAAATAGCTAAAAATTCTAAAAATGCATGATTTTTTTATTATTATTTTTATAATAACTGTTTGGCGCATGTGAATGTTATTTATGATTCTCTACAATAATAAGCATGATTTAAGATATATTTTATCTGCATGTGACTTTCCCTGTTTTTCTTTTTATAAAAAAAATTATATTATTTGTCTTCTAAGTATCCCTTTGGTAAAGACTGCGAACCGGTGGTGGTTTAAGTAAATAAGTAGTTCAGGTGTTTTCACGTGTTGTAGCTAGTTTTTTGGGCCTTGAGCTTATTTCAGACTATTTTCATTACTTCGGTAGTCTATTGGAGTGTGTTTTATTATTTTTCCTAATAACTAATATGTTTTGCTGGGTAATATTTGGTTTTCTTTTTGGAGTTCATCAACATCTTTCATTCGATCATGGTTTTTTGAATTGTGTGTAATTTTTATTATGAAATAAAAACTTAAAAATGATAGTCAAGTCAACATATTAGGTCATGCTTATAATTTATTTTTATCTGAACAAAGTCATGTTTTGTTTTACACACAACACTGTTACTGACAAATCTTAATGAAACATAACAGTACTTATCAAATACTGTATTCTTACAATATACTCATTGTCAACGTACTCATTCCAAGTTATCTGAGTTTTACATTACAAATAGTCTCATACAAAAGCAATAGTATGTTTTGACCTTTCGAGATCCTTAATGAGACATGATTTCATCACACAAGCATCTTTTGTTCGTGGCTCTTTTGAAAGTTTGTCCGCCATAGATAGTGATAAGGACCCATTAATAGAATAAGCAACAGGCCTAACCTCACAACCACACTTTTCAAAACGCTCACCGCACCAACACAGCTTCTAACAAGAAAAACTGTAAAAAAAATAGCCAAGTTCTTGATCGCTTAATGTATTGTATGGCAGGACGCTCACACCGAACCGACATTCCGGACGGGGCGGACTCTGAGGCCCCTCTTCCCTCCCACGAGGACATCAAGGGATCAGAGAACCCCTCCCATGACCACGGCGACTATATCGGCAATGGGGACACGAAGCACCCGGAAAAAAAACCGGACACGGCTGTTTAAGCGTAAGTCGGTAGTTGTCGCTTGGGTTAACGGTGGAACTCGGTGTTTTTTTAATATTTTGTCGAACTTGTTTTTTCTCTACTGAGAGAGAAATTTACCAGATTTCTTTTTGTGAATCTTGCCCAACAAATGATTGCGAAGCATTTTCAAATTTCAAATCAATATTTTTCATAGATTTTAGACGGGTACACAAATACAGACATAATTGATAATACTAGCTGGTACATAATAGTACCCTCCTTTTGGGTTCTTCAAAGTCAGGTAAAAAAAGGAAAACTACTACTTTTTATCTACTTAAACTTAGCATTAATAGTTGTACTTGTAAAAATCTATGAAATATTCATTTGAAGCTACTTAAAATATTTATGTATTATTAATTATTCTTTTGAAGATTACTTAATTTAAGAACATTAATGTCTAGGCATATTTTATGTTATAATTTATAGTTATTTTTATAATTATATCGAAAGTACCCGAGTTTCACCGAAAAATAATTCGAAATCTCAAACATTCGACCTCAAAAAGTGACAGAATTAATTATTTTGGACTTAAACGTTTGATTATTATTAATCCCCGATTTTTGAATTAAGAATTTGGATTGAGTATCTGTCAGACTACCTACTTTAGCCTGAAGATGTCGAAATATGACATCAAAGTAGGGATTGTCACGATCTAAACTTTAAATTCTAAATTGAGAAACCGGCCCTAAGTGTCGTTTAGTGCCAGACGTGTTTAACATTGTTACTTATTAATAAATATTGTATTTAAATAAATATGTACGCAATTTTTAAAAGTAAAATTCTAAAATATTAAGAAGTTTTTTTGAGAAAGAGATTATTAGAAATGATGGGAACGTGTTCAGAAATTACTTGCAATTACTTTTTTAATATATTTTTCGTAAGACTGTGAAAAGCACGTTTTTTTTATATAAACTTTAAAAAAAAAAAACTAAATACGCAACGATAGAGCTTGCCAGGTTTCACCTTGACAAACATTCCAAAACGCATTCGAGTTTTAAAATCCCCAATAATAATTATATTTGCAAGTAAGTTCTAAAAGCGTTCCAAGCAAAATCTAGAATAATAGGATTGTAATTTGACGAAATAAAATAGTTACACACGTGTATATCTGTCTCTTTTGTACAACATAATTTGAAATTGGTATCGAGAAAAAATACTTCACGTTAAAAAAAATACTATAATTGAAAAGTAACGGACATGAAGTAAACAATTTAAAAAAAAAAACAATAACAGACGTGACAATTTGAACGTCAGACGTCGCGTCGTTTGCACAAAAAACAGTATATTTTTCTCGATTGCAATCACTGAGTTAATAAAAAAAAATATGTAGGTAAATGTACTAAGAATCTCATTATAAAAAAAAAATACATTTTTTCGAAATATACTTGTGTAACAACGAAAGCCCAACGCGTATATTTAAGGCATTTATAAATAAAAATAGAAAAATTTGGGAGCACTTTTTTTTTGTAAAATTCCTTGAAAATGAGACTTATTGCAAGTTTGCAACTTAATAGCTTATTGTGTACTAAATAGTTATTTTGCGAAATAATTTTTATTGAAATAAATAGGTTTTATTCACTTTTCGAATGATATCATATAGTTTTAAGAAGGATGGAGAGACCAATTGTCGGCTTTTTAAGATTTTTGCCACCAAAATTTTTAGTTAGACGTCCTTTTGAGAAATGGATATAAAATTTGCTTGAAACCAACAGTTAGAATTATTTTCATTCTCTCTGAATGATATTTAACTTCTACATAAATAAATTTAATCTGAATGACCGCCAATTGGTACATCCACCTTTTATTTAAGTTACAATGTGTTCGTACCACCATACTAATATTTTTGTATATATTATGTAGTAAATGAAATAATTTCTTAAAAATAAGTTTTAATCAATTTTGACTAAGCTTTATTTTATTGGTACATTAAAAACTTTAAATCAAATAATATCTCCTTAACATTTAAAAATCATAATATGCAAAAAAATTGTACAATTGATACAATATTGATATTTTCCTCTTTTTTTTAAGTTAGTTTTATAAGTCACCATGATTGTGATTTTTAAGTATTTGTAATTAAATAATATTTAAGAATTTATTTTTGTACCAATTTAGTTTCTAGCGTATTTTTACTTAGCGCTCCATACAGAAATAAGGTCTACTAGTAATATAAAAAAAAAACTAAAGACACTGCCATTTTGCACTTTTTGCCAAAACATTGCGTCTTTTGAATCTATAAGCTCAAATTATTTCTAAACTTATACCTTTTTTTAATGTCCGCCGAACTTTTTACTAAAAAAAAAACATTTGACATGACAAGAAAGCCAATTTTTCTTGAAAAATCTCTCACTTTTTAAAGTATCTTAGTAAAAACTTCGAAAAGTTTTTTTGTCATGTCGTGTGTATAATTTTTATAAAAATTAATAGTTTAGTCTCATCACTATCAATGTCTATGAGTAAAGGTTATGACGAAATATTATTGAATATAAAGTATTTATTAAATAAGAATTTGATGTTTCATTTATATCTATAGGTAACACTGACAGCTTTTGCTAAAAAATAAAAATATTTTATTCAGGCTGCACTTTTTAAACGCCAAACATTACGAAAGACAGTATTTCGAAATCACCACCCCCCCGTCACCATTTCTTAATGTTTTAGCAGTGAAGAGAAAATGGCGCAAGAAACTCCTCAGTGACTCATGTGTCTTAATGATACAATAGTAAGTCAATAAAACTGAGAAAAATCAAATAAATAAGAATACTGTCTCAAAAGGAACTGAAGATTTATCACAATACCTACAAAACAAAAAGAACAACACATCTGGGGGCACGGCAGTGCTACAATTTACTTATATAAGTTTTACCCTAGCTCCTGGACTATTGAAGTATCTTGAATCTGCTAGCTGCTTAGAAGAAATCCGATAACTTTTTTTTCAGGAAATATAAACTTACGATACTAACTCTTATTTTAGTCAATAACTTACCAGACGGTCAAATTAAATTAGGTATAATAGTGAAACTTCGCAGACGTGGTCTGTTTCGTTCGATACATCCTACAAAATATTTTAAATTTGAAAGTTTGTGAGAATATACATATTTTTGTGTTTGCTACTCTTTCACACAAAAAAAACTGAACCGATTTGGATGAAACTTTACAGTAATATGTATAGCTTATACATCAGAATAACACACACCTAGGCTATAATTTAAAAAGATATTGGGAGAAGTACTATCACCACGCGGGCGGCGGCTAGTATCATAAAAGCGAACGTTTGGGGATGTTTGTTACTCAATCACGCCAGAACGGCTGAACGGATCTGCATGAAATTTGGCACAGATAGATTACAGTCTGGAATAACACATAGGTTTTAACCCGGTTTAATATTCCTGTGTGATAAATTCTGACTATCACGCGGGCGAAGCCGCTAGAAGAAGCTGCGAAATTTAAGAATGCGGGCAGAGAGCTCTGACTGAAATTTCCTCAGTAAAAAGTCATAATTCGAGGTTTGGCTCTCGCCTATTTCCTCCTCCATTATTGGAAAAAAATTAAAAGGTATTCTATAAATTTAATGAAAAGATATATATGATGTGCTTGTAAGTTTTTTTTCAATTATTTTTGTCAAATTTAAACACTAGGCCTCTGTTGACACCGCAATGTTGAGCATTTTGTTTGGTTCTAGTGCTTCTAAAAAAAGTGTATCATCAAAAAGGAAAACATAGGGGAACAGTACATATCTTTCTTTTTCAGTTGATGGAATCATTTTTCAAATTGGTCCAATATTGGAGGAAGAAATAGGCGAGAGCCAAACCTCGAATTATGACTTTTCCTTAGGAAATTCAGTCGGAGGTTTGCGACGCGTAGTATATTATTACCTCAATGTCTGCGACCGCATCAAAGTATGCAAGTCACTTATCCAAGGGTAGTAACAGGCGGTGTCTGTAGTTTCTGCTTACACAAAGTAAAAAAGAATAATATTTGAAAGGTATGAGCGTCGAAAGTTCCATATTTCAACACTAATTTTGAGGCATCTTTGTGCGGTAATAAATACCACAAGAAGAAGGAAAATTGCAGAATGACCTCCATACAGGGATAGATTAGAATTCAACAATGCAAATAATTTTATTTTGAAAATATACATTTAGTCGTTTTTTCATGATATCTAGACTCCCAAAGGTCTGTTTATAAAATTTCGCGCGCTCGTTTTAGTCCTGAATCATCATCCATTTCGATACAAATTTGCGAAAATGCTAATTCGTTCGCGAACCACATTCTTACTGATCATCACAGCATGTATCTCATTCGCACGTGTTGTCGGATGAGATAGCATGCATTTTAACCTCGCGCACAAAATAGTTCGTGCCGTCGACTAGGGGAACCTTAAATTGACAAATTGACCTTGTGTAAGATAGCTTAAAATCCTCACTATAAAATAATATGTTACACAAAAAAAAATAAACCGACTTCAAAAGCTATACCTTAAAAAGTGCAAACTAACTTTCGTTACGGAAGTCTTCCTCTTGTTTTTTTTGTTTTGCGATTTTTTTATGAAAATGGTTTTATTTTTCACTTTTGTTACACCATCACTAAAAAGTGAGCAAGTTCTAAAGTAAGGCACGTAAAGGATTGACAAAATATCCATAATAATTCAATTTACACATTCGTGCTGTTTGTCGCTTCGTGGAGTTCGGTTCTATGTTCCATTTCTTGAAAACTGCTGAACCAATTTTGATGAAACTTGGAGTATTCCCTAAGTTGAGAGATACCTACTTAATACATTTATTTATAAAAATAATTATCACTTCCCTGTTACGAGTTTTGGAGAAACAAACATACATACATACACTTATGAAATTCGGTACACATGTTTATAAGCTCACATAGAGTAAAATATTATGTGAATATTGTGCAATTCCAACAATATTACATACATAAGTATCAAATTTATAACCTCGTTTTTAGGGTTCCGTACCCAAAGGGTAAAACTGGGACCCTATTACTAAGACTCCACTGTCTGTCTGTCTGTCTGTCTGTCACCAG
Source organism: Orthosia gracilis (assembly GCA_947562075.1). Classification (NCBI taxonomy): domain Eukaryota; kingdom Metazoa; phylum Arthropoda; class Insecta; order Lepidoptera; family Noctuidae; genus Orthosia; species Orthosia gracilis. The sequence goes on from OX387267.1 coordinate 11,912,824, forward strand.
GCTGTATCTCATGAACCGTGATAGCTAGACAGTTGAAATTTTTTGTAGAAAAAGGGATTGTTTGAAAAAATCATTGTATATTTTACATGTACCCTCTTATGCTCATTAATATAAATGGTAGCACACGAGTTTTTACCTCAAAAGTATTTAGGGCATAATTAAAGGGAAAGATGGACAAACCCGTACCTTTTATAAGACTCCATGTATCATGGAGTTAAATGGAGGCCTTGTAAAGCCCGACCCGATCCGTGTACTTTTTTAAAAGACGACCTCGTAATTGCCTTACCACCGAATCTTACTATTTTTTTTCGAGTCGATGGAATTTAAGTGAATTGAGCCCAGTGGGTACCACGTTAAAGCTCTCTCTTGCCTAGCCTTTTCCCAACTATATTGGGGTCGGCTTCCAGTCTTACCGGATTCAGCTGAGCCCAGTGTTTTACATGGAGCGACTGCCTATCTAAGTAATAACTGGGTAACACGGTACCCTTTGGCAAGACTGGTGTCAGATCTCAAGCTTCTGACTACCCGTAACGACTGTCAAAGATGTTCTAATGACAGCCGGGACCAACGACTTAACGTGCTTTCCGAGGCACGGAGTAAACTCGGTATGTTGAAAATGGTCACCCATCCACAGACCGACCTCGTCAAGCGTTGCTTAACCTTGAAGATCGATTCGTGCGGCTGTTATTATTTAGCCACAAGCATTATTTCGATTTATTTCGTTCTAATACCGAACATAGTTTTTGGTATTAGAACGAAATAAATCGATTTATCCATTTTAATACCACTGGAATTTTTTCAAAAACCACTGGTATTTGTTTCAACTCATATTTATTCTTTATACAAAAGAAATATGATTTTAAACACATACCAGTGGTATTAGTTTTTGGTATTAGAACGGAATAAATCTTTCTAATTGGTATAGCAACGCTTTTGTTGATATAATGTTACCTATCTCGAGCCTCAGGCGGCTATATATTAGTCGGACAAAATTTGAATCAAATCAACCCAATAAGAAGAAGCATTTCATATGAATAATAGCTATAAAGAAAAATAATCACTTCTCAACAATAGAGTGATTAATGAGGAAGGTTTAAGTGTATAATTTGTTAAGGTTTTCCGTAATTTGGTTGAAATATGACGATAATTGTTGAAAATGTGGAAAAAATCAAGCCGGTCTGGGAGCTTTCAATTAAAACACTACTTACCTAATCTTTTTGAGATATAACAAAACAATGTATCGTGGAATTGACCCTCTTTTATAGGTCTACAGAAAAGTCCACGATGACATATGTCTATCTTTTAATAGTTTCTGCCTTAAATAAACAACTACTACACAAAAACAACAACAACTACCCCGCTAGGAAAAAGACGATGTATGTATGTATACTAGTTAATATTGTGCCAACTTTAACTAAATATTTGGCAGAAAAATAAACACTTAGTAAAAAACCTTTTTTACAAAAAAATACTACCGACTTCCAAATAAGAAAACTACAAAGTCGGTGTCTTTCCTAGGTACCATTTATTTTTGCGTTACGGACACCGACTTCCAAGTATAAAGTTATTTAGCTTTATTATTTGGAAGTCGGTAGTATTTTTTTGTAGAAAGTTTTTTTTTTGTAGCAAGTTTTTTTTTTATTTTCACTTTTTAGTTGTACCTGCCTAATAGACAAGTTGTTTAGTAAGGTACCTAACCTATAACGCTGGAATAGATTCCACGAATATCATGAAACATGAACATAACCGGTGAAATGAGAGATCTGCGTACCCCTTAAGAGCGTACTGGCATGACGTTATGTTATGAAATGGTATAAACATTAAACAGACATGCGATTGCAGTAATCCCGAGAGATTTACCGTTATTTATTGAAGAGTTTGTCTGTCGAAGTTCTTCATCAGATCTTCTCCAAATTAAAATGGAACCCATTTCGAAACATACTCTTTCAAGAATTTTCAAAATCGGTCCACAACTGACGGAAATATCGGTGAACATACACAAAAAAAAAAAAACATGAAGTCGAACATAGAACCTCCTTCTTTTTGGTAAGTCGGTTAAAAACTGAATTGTTAAACGATTTTCGATCTGTACCAAACTCGCAGTGAAGACACGACAGGCTAACAACTCGGCATTCGGCCAAAAGGCTGATATCTAATTATGTTAAAGAGCCAAGGGTCAGAGGAATTACACACGCATGCCGATTTCGAAGAGGACGCACAAACGATTTAGATCGAGTATGTACCAATTAATTAATTATGTAAATACCCAGACGCAAATGCTTTTTGATATAACGAAAGGGTTTTTCGAATTATCTTTATTGACATTTCGGGCTAAAATGTTTTGGGAACGCATAAAGATACGAAGAAGGTTGTGTACATGAAGACTTTTCATTCAATTGAGAATGTTTCAAGGGTATGAAATGTATTTATTTATAAATTTCAAAGACATGAAATGCATTCTGTAGCTTTTTCTGCATTATTAAAAAAAAAAACTTAGAAAGCTAATCGCCAGTACCAGCCGGTCTGTTCTGGGGGGCCTACTCCCTAAGCGCGAAGTCCGTAGTCTCGGCCTTCGTTACGGACGTTCCCTACTCCGTATCACCTATAATGTGATTTTTAATTTCGTATACTAAACTGACATTTGGGGGGTTGTCACTTTATCGTTACATAAAAATTGTGTCGTATCCTGACTATCCTGAGTGATCGAAAGTTAATCGAAAGTTAATGAAGATCGAAAATGAAACTATTTCACGGCAAAAAAAAAAAATCTGTTTAGAAACTAGCGGCCCTTATTTAGTTTCTGCTCTTTGTGTCAGACTTCATTTTATCGATCGCATTTATTTTATTGTTGATTTCATATTTAACACAATAAAAGTTAATGTACTATGTGTATGAATGCAGTTATATTTAAATATATTACGTTTATATTCATAAAATATTTATTTACACCAAAAATTTAATTGAGGAGTCATGTCACATCGATTCGACGAATCACTTTCGATTGAGCCTTACCTACAACAGAATGCTCCGCGCTTGCAACATTAAAAAAAAAATAAGGTCATTGACAGCTGTCAGTTTAGTCTACGAAATTAAAAATCACAGTATACGGACGGATGATTGCTAAGAATGAAGGACACAATTTGACAGTTGTACCTACTTTCGATGTATTTTTATCCATCCGAAAAATTGAAGTTAACACTTGTTCTTTTCACTCCGAAGCTCCGGAATATTTTCGAACGGGGACCGTAACTTCGTTGACGCAGAAAAGGAGTTGACCCCCAGGAACCACTCCGTGAAAATTAGGGAAGGTGAACTTGAAGCACACTTTACGTTTTGCTTCTGTCCCTACTTCGGTTCACTCCGTTTACACCGCGAACTTTATACTGATGAAGTATGAAAAGACGCGGTAGCTGTACAGCTACCGGCAAGGGTCAGGCACATTTTAAAAACTGCTTCTGCTTATGGAAATGAACAACTTTCTTCAAAGAAGTCATAGACAATACTAAAAATTTTTAGTGCCATACATAGTTTTAATCAGTGTACCAAAATAATGAAAGGGATAAAAAAAAAATGTGTATTGACTTTGACTTCCCATGAGCGTAGCTTTATTGACCAAAACTTGACCGTTGCTGAGAGAGGGCGCCGTAATCCACCACGCGGGCACAGTACGGCAGCCGTATTGCGTAAGTGAATACGGCAACGCAAAGAGTTTGACGCTATCCAATCGACCAATCACACAGACGGAAATCCACATCGCGTCATTCATCTCGCATGTGATTGGTCGATTTGGTCGATTGGATAGCGGTCAAACTCTTTGCGATGCCGTATTCACTCACGCAATACGGCTGCGAGTTGGTAGTCCGAAGCTAAATGAACCGTGTGACTGACTCTGGCATGGCTACCATCAGGGATTCTAATTTTGCTCATTTTCTCGCTAATTATTCAATACTTGTCGGCAAATATCATAATTTGTCGGTCACAGGTTCAAAATTTATAAGCGTTTCTAGATAACTGATCTGGGGCGAATCTCCCCAGCTTTTCCAGGATTTTTTTTGTGTTATAAAATTAAAATCCGCCATGGTGGCCATGTTAGTGTCAGTTTCATTATATTATTTTTGTATTCTACTTGTGGCCTGCGTTTTATGTTTTCGCACTGACATACTCGTATTTACAGAATCGTACTAAACTTTTGAAGCACCATACATAAACACATTAACTTGAACAAGTACATTTTACATTTCAGGCAGGAGACGAGACAACCCCAAGAGCTCCGGAGAATCGTAAGTGTCGCTTCTATATTATGGGAATTATTCTGTACATGTTCTGTATTATATTATACTTTTGTAAATTAAACAATACTTGGGGGTAACATGGCACATCGAATTTTAGAAAAAACAAAGAAACAAAAAGAGCTCATTTGCGCCAGGCACGACAAGACGACGTCTAGGCAAGCGTATCTCACCGTCGACCACATCATCTTTTTCAAATTCATATGTACTTTCCAAGTTTATCTTGGACATTGCTGACAACGGTGAGAGAAAACATCGTGAGGAAACCTAGACTTATAGTGAGTTTATAAGATTGTGCTCCATTGGTGTAATTGCTGCAAGGCGTTCCAGTGCGAGGATAAACAAATAAGTAAATAATAAATAAATCATCGCTTACTAACAGGTGAGATAGTGTTCAACCGCGAACCTATAAAATATTTTAAAAAAAACGACGCATACCATATCTGCTCTAAACGGTCATCGCTCAGCATAATGCTGGCTTTCAAGTTTTCGCAAAATTGCTTAAGTTTCTAAAAAATGCATCGCTATTTTCTACAATAAACTTATTAGAGAAATGCCGCAGATTGGCAGGTATATTACACAATTTACAAATAGCGAATAAGCAAGAATTGCGCAACTGATTATTCCATAGAGACAGTTGTGTCACAAAGTTGCTATCGTGGGGCTATCGCTGAAATATAATACGGATTTGTGATAAAAGAACAATTTTGCCCAAAAATCGCTATCGTTTTGCTTGTGTAATAACTAATATAAGCCTGCGGTATCCGCTGTATGTTCTTGAAATTACGAGTAAATTTAGTTTTTGCCTTTTTTGATGTTTTGTTAAATCTTTTATCCTGTAATTTCCACAAAACCAAATTTTTCCTGAAACTCGATTTGCCTTGTTTTACTATTTAGTGTAAATAAAAGGGTATTTTTCTTTACGTATAATTTTTTCTTATTTTACTTAATATCTTTGAACAATTATAGTTTTTGATGAATGTGCTAACTTTAATATTTTTTTTTAATTATTATAAGTATGTTTGAACACAAATTGGTCTTCTAAGCGGACTTTTTTCAAAATTGTTGCCATATACAATATTATTTTTTCCCGCAAGGACGCCGGCGGGGGATGTGCTTTTAGAGTCTGGCAACTCGCTTCCTAGAACGTACGTCTAACATTGATGTAACTAGCTTCGCTATGCTTCACTACACAAGAATAAGCTGCGTGTACATTTGTGACATTCAAACGGACCGTACTCTTTTACTTCAAAATCAAAATATTTTTAATTCAACTAAACCATACATAGGTACTTTTGCATTGTCAAACAAAATATGAATGAAGTTGTACGTTCGCAAGCATCAGTAGGTCTCTATGGAGAAGAACGTGCAATAAACTCCACGGACACACTTTTCCATCAGTTTTATTTACAATTATTTGGTTACACCACTCTTGTTGGAAAAATACATATGTGAGAACGATGTAAAAAGACGTGCACGTAAAAGCGCCCAGAGTAAAACAAACAATTCAAAAATAAAATAAGGCGTAATTAAAAACAGGCCGAAGCAGTAAAGTAATGGCCAATCCCAACTGATGGCGCCTGTTCACGAATATGACGCATGAATTGGCACCACTCAGCTCAACCATAATGAAGGGATACAATACCTTGGGTTAATGAAGGGGTAACATCCGTAACAATCATAGCAACAAGGTCACGATTTCTTTGATAGAATGTCACTTGTCTAGGGGCCTACGGGCAGCTCTTGAGATCCCCATGTCATTTATTTCACTTCAGTAAGACCATCAATGTCTAAAATCCTTTTGAAGAGAAGCTACTATGCCATTGTCACACAGAATATTGTTCGTTACAATGTCACAAATATGAAAACATATTTATCAAATAAGACACTTCGAGAAAAATACTTAGCATAAGCGTCGAATAGTCAGCCTATGTTCCCATTGTTGGGAATCGGGCCATCTCACTGTGAGAGGAATTGAGTGAAAATTCGCCAATTTCGGCGCAGCCTGAGCTGGCGAATATACAGGGTGGGCCATAAGGGTGTTGGCGGTTTAAATATTCGATTTAAAAAAAAACTTTCGTAGTTTTTTTTAAATCGAATATTTAAACCGCCAACACAAATATATTTGTATTGTTAAAAAGTAGAAGCATAGGAATTTTTAAGACTTAAAAATAATGTTGTCCAAATGGCTTCCCTCGGCTGCTTGGCACTCTTGGAACCGAAGTCGCAAATTTTGGAAAACTCGTTGAAAAGTTGTTCTCGGTATTTTGTTACTTTCCTGAATAATATTCCTCTTCAGCTGCTCTAAATTGGTCGGATTATTCTCGTAAACTACCGATTTGAGGTAGCCCCATAGAAAATAATCGCATGGATAGAGATCGGGGCTACGTGGGGGCCATTCAATATCCTCCCTTTTCGAGATGAGTTTTCCGGAAAAAAACATTTTTCAGCACCTCTATGGATACCCTAGCCGTATGACATGTGGCCCCATCCTGTTGTAACCACATCCTCGAGGTATTGCCTTGAAGTTCTTGCAAAGCTGGCACCAAAAAGTCTGTTATCATGTTGCAATAATTGTTAGCTCTAACCGTCATCGCTTGCCCTCTTTCGTCCTCAAAAAAGTATGGCCCAATAATACCGGTTGACGTTATCCCAGCCCACACGACAAGCTTAGGGCTGTGAAGTGGACGTTCATGCAAGCGTCGGGGATTAGTCTTGGACCAGAACCGACAATTTTGCTTGTTCAAGAACAACTTATCAACGAGTTTTCCAAAATTTGCGACTTCGGTTCCAAGAGTGCCAAGCAGCCGAGGGAAGCCATTTGGACAACATTATTTTTAAGTCTTAAAAATTCCTATGCTTCTACTTTTTAACAATACAAATATATTTGTGTTGTTTCGTAGTTTTTTTTAAATCGAATATTTAAACCGCCAACACCCTTATGGCCCACCCTGCAGTATAAACCTAACACCCAGTTTTATCAACTTTTGTTCGATGTGTCTTATTTGTTTAAAAAGCTTTGCTTCACTCACTGCTCATCTACTTATACCTCAAGCGTTTTATATCTGGGAAGCGGTCGTGTCTTTAATTCATCATATTCAATCATTAAATTATAATTGTAGCACTTATTTCTACTATATCTCGTTGGTCTTGTGGTGGCCAGGTTCTGTGTGTAGAAAAATAACCTAACTTGGTTGTCACTGTTGTCTGCACTGAACCAACTAGCTTTAACCACTAAGTACTGCATGCAAAGATAGCTAAATTGTATACATCATAGTAAAGTGTTATTAATTAGAACTTAATTCATTTCAACTAAATTGTTGCATATCCAAGTAGTAACTAGAATAACGGCATGAGGACAGGGCATTAGCAACTAGTTTCCAGCAACCTCATGAAAAATGTACAGATTCTAAATACAAAAGATAGTTCACATGGTCATTTGTAGCACACGGTTGGATAACTAAATAATATCATAACTCTAGTTCTCACCAAACTTCTTTGCCGCGCTGATGTTGGCTTTATCGATAAGCCAACATCAGCGCAAGGCACGGATCAGTGCTATTTTTGTATGAGATTTACTACGGCACTGCCATTGTAACCAACTTCAGGGCTGCCAAGAACTTGGTGAGAACTATAAATGCAGCTGACTCCAAGCGGCCGAGTTTAGTAAACTCGGCAACCACTTTTTCACAGTTGTCCCATAACTCACTATCATGGTAGACAAACGTGAAACTATTAAGGTTATGCTAGACCGAATCGAGCCGTGATACGAACTGGGCACGGACGAAGCATGGCTTTAAATCAGTTAAAATTTGTATTTGTATCAAAACCATGCAACTAAAGTTTATTGATTGAGATTGTCTGTCCCATATTTGAGTTTGTCTGTCCAGTCTTATACCACTACCGTATGGGTCTCCTCCCGTACAAAGAAACTGCCCCAACGCACTGTACTGATTATACTGATTATTTGATGTATCTATCGATATCGATTGATTGTTAGATTTTGATCTATCTATCGCCGTGGAACGGAACCTAACGCGATCGATTTACAAAAAATAATCGGTATAATCAGATTAAAAACGCTAGTTGCGTGGCACGATTTCTTTGTATGGGATGAGGCATCTGTATGCTAGTATTATATTATCTGTTCTACTACTGAGGAGCTCAACAACTATGACACGGCCTCTAGAAATCGAGTCGTTTTGGCTCGGTCTAGCATATCTAAATCATCCTTTACCGTCACAAATGTTTTCTGACAATCAATAAACACAGTTCTTTCGTTAGTAGCGACACAGAGAGTGCCGTAGGCGGCCGGGAGCGATCACGCATGGCTGCACTCAGCGCCAGAGTAAGGTCTGTCCTCCCTCGCGCCAAGGATAAGGTGCAGGCTACCGAGGCGCAGACGGTTGATACCGAGGATAAGGTTAGTTATCTCGTTAGCAGCGCCCCCTGGCGGCACTCAGTGAGGGCCTTGTTACCTCGCGCCAAGGATAAGGTGCAAGCTACTGTGGTGCAGATGGTTCATATCAAGGATAAGGTTAGGACTGCTTAGGTCAACTGTTACATTCATCGGTGCCGTCACTTAATGACGGGGCGGGGATTGCGGTGTCGTCATGATTTTTTTTATGGCGAACAAGCTGATTGTATACAGAGGTCAACGCCCCGTGTGGTTGCAAGACAAACTGGCATACTATAAGCGATAATGATGATGGAAAAGTGAAAATTTATCAGATTTACAAAAATCTTATGTCAATGTTTTTGAAAGTCGTTTTTAAATACGAAACGCTTTGAAAGAGATTGCCTTTCTCTCTTTTTACCCCTGCATTTCAAAACACTTTTATTTTTTTGCTGTTAATATTATAACTAGACTTCGATAGAAGGAAGAGGTTCTCAATGAGGGCTACCATTTTTACGCTCTACATTGCTCGTAGTACAGAGTTCAATAATGAAGTATTTTGTTTAAAAACTCAATGCACAGCGTTTCCTCGGGCTCTCGCTCAGAGATGGACAGTTGGTATAATAAAATACACTGGCGCTAAAACCTTTCAAACAGGAACACAGAAACAGGTGCAGTTTTTCATTATCATCATACTCAAATCATGATTTTTCTCATTCCAGCCTCTCTCAGACGACAAGAAGGGCGTAGTGTACGCTGAACTGGCTCTCGGAGAGCAGACCTCAACGGAGAAGCCACCCCCTCCCTCAACAGAGTACGCAGAGATCGTATATACCGACCAGCCGAAGGAGACTAAAGAAACCAACTAGATTATATATACGTTATATGACTATTACAAACGTTACAGCTTCCTCGAAATTGTGTGACATTTCAACGGAACGAACGCGTTTAAAGTGAGAAATGTATTATACATACGCTCACGCCTTTTTTCCATGAGGTAGGCAGAAACTACAGAAAGCCACTTGCAGCCAAATTGCGTAAGTGAATAAAAAAAAAAAAAAAAAAAAATATTTATTTATTATTCTTTCATGTTAATTAACATGGTTTTTTCGTACAATAAATAGTTTTACTTTAAAAAAATAATTAAAACACGATATATTTTCTCTACTTTTGGATACTCCTCCAAAACGACTTAAATGTTTAAAAATATTTGTACACAGAAAATTTTATGGCTAGAATTTCTTCATAACTGCAATAGAATTTGTAAATATAAGAATATTTTGCAATAGGGGTTTCACATTTGGTGTAATGGGGTGGGCTTCCATTCAAACCAAATGCAGCAGAATACCAGTAAATCACATATATTCTCATCCACAACTCAGTAATAAGCGTTCCTCTTCGCGCGCCCTGGATCATGAGAGTGATGTTAGTAGAAATCTGATTGTTACTGTTCTTAGACTCAGATCTGGATACATTAAATGCAAAAAATTGCCTTCATTATGAAAAAAATCGCTTCGCCTTCTCAACGGAGAAGCCACCCCCTCCCTCAACAGAGTACGCAGAGATCGTATATACCGACCAGCCGAAGGAGACTAAAGAAACCAACTAGATTATATATACGTTATATGACTATTACAAACGTTACAGCTTCCTCGAAATTGTGTGACATTTCAACGGAACGAACGCGTTTAAAGTGAGAAATGTATTATACATACGCTCACGCCTTTTTTCCATGAGGTAGGCAGAAACTACAGAAAGCCACTTGCAGCCAAATTGCGTAAGTGAATACTGCAAGGTAAAGCGCAAAGAATTTATGAACAATCAACCAGTCACACTGACGGATATCCACGTTGCGTCTTTCATCTCGCATGCGATTAGACATTTTTTTTTTTTTGGCTCGCGCTTGACCACAATCTCACCTAATGGTAAGCGACGATGTGGTCGACGGTGAAGCACACTTGCCTAGAAGTAACCTATTCACTCTCGACTTAAAGACCCCTAGATTGTAGCTATCGGGAAACACAGACTCCGGCAGGGAATTCCACTCCTTAGCTGTACGCATAATAAAAGTTAAATTGTTCATGCTCTTTGCGCTTTGCCTTGCCGAGTTTACTTACATCCCAGCAGTGAGAACATTATAGGCGCATTACATGACCTACTTACTATTACAACCCCGCAGGCTTATTATCGTTTGATGATCGCTCGCTGTTTGTCAAATGCACTTATTTAAAAAAAGAACCGCCAGAAACTCTCAAACTTCTGTATTTAAGAGCAATTATTGCGCAGAAATCGTTATCGCTTGGCTCTTGCAAGATACTTAATGAGTCTGCCGGTCACATTATGCGCGAATTTGTCCGTTGAAATGTTACAAATGAAAAGCAGCTTTACCAACCAATTAATAAAGTAAACATCTAAAATTATAATATTAAGAATTAATTTCTGGTTACGTTAACCAGAAGTATACCTATGGTTACAGGAACCAAGCTCTTCTTCGTTTATTTAAGATATATAAATCCATATTTAAAATAATTTTTTCACAGGATTTACAGGATAACTATTAACATTTGCAACAAGCAACTTTATGTTTTACAAGACTAAGTTCAAATTCCTTTGAAACGTTTAAAGGACCTTTTTAAAACATTTAAAAATCAACTTTAAATATACAAACTTAAAGTCGATACTTGAGTTGGTGGCGATGTATTGAAATTATCTCGATCTATATTGGCTACGACAGGCTCGCTCGCGTTTGACTACTATCACAACTGATGGTAAGCGATGATGGAGTCGACGATGAAACACACTTGCCTAGAAGTTGTTTATTATTTGATTTTAATTGGAAAATACGCATCTAATATTTTGAATTTACTAAAGTAACTTTATTGACTCTAAAAAGACAAAAACCTTTTTCTAATATAGAATTTTAAAAGCCATTCCCATTTCTTGGGCACATTGATAAATCGCAGTTATTTCACTACTCTTAAGTAAAAAATATCTAAATTAAAAATGTTAACATCACAAAATATATAATATTTATTTTATATTAATTTAGTATTGGAATAATCCACCGAAACAAATTTTATTTTTTTCGTATTTATTACTTTTCTTTTAAAATAAGGATGATATTACTTTTATATTAGGTTGTAATGTTATTTTAAGTTTGGAATAAGTTGACTTTGTAGTTTAAGAGACCGGGGTAGTTACCCCCAGTTAACTGGAACAAAAAAAAACGCAAATTTTTTGAGACTCATTGTTACGAACGCGTTACTTGCTGTGATTGGTGGAATGAGCTATTAACAGCCAATCTCATCACTTGCCTTGCGTTTTGTTTGTGACGCGTTGATAATTTCATTCTAGAAACGTATTTAAGAACTATCGACTAACTTTTCAGATTTGTTGTATGTTTGGACCAATTTCGACAGTAATATTTTTCATCAGTATATTATGAAAGACACGGGCTCCTAAACTATACAAGTTAATTTGATCTAGTTGGAGTAATCTCGCAAACTATTTTATCGAAAATTATTATTTTTAAGATGTAAACGTGTGTGCTTCTAAATGATATTACTTTTTTGTATATTTATAAATTGGCGATTTCAAGTTTTACCTAGTTCCTTAAATTTACGAACTGTTTTATTCTACCATGGTAACACTTAAACATTTGTAAAAATGGTAGGCAAGTTGTAAGAACGGAGAAGAATATTGTGTCGCCAATTTATAAAATTTATTGCTTGTGTATACTGCCTTTTTGCAGATTTATTACGTACAAAATATTAGTATTAAAGATGTTATTATTGTCAGTGTATCTCTCCAATGTATGTGGTGTTACACGCTCACTGTCAGAAAAATGCACAAAACACGATCTATATAAGTTTTCAAGACTAAATAAAACTTTCTCTAATTTTTATTGGCTTGTACTGCCATCTAGTGCCGTCAACTAGAACTTTTAGTTCTTGTTAGTGTTGCTAGATGACGTTGTCTGTAACTTTTGAATGGTAGCTTTTTATGTACGTAATTGTAGATTATCCGTATTATTACTTTGTCAAATTATTTCCTTGTCCATGATAGGGGAAATACCTTTTTTACGAAGTATATTGAAGCGTTTTATGTAATATTTTAAGAAAGATAAAAGGTCTTTAATTTATCATGGCGTCAGGAAGAGAAGATATTTCAGTTGTCAGTAATTTAGCGTACAAAAGATTTATTTTTACTAGTTGAAAGAATAGAGTCAAATGTATTACAGAGTATTTGAAAGTGGAAGTGTTAATGTAAGTTTTCTACCATCATTTTCTTTATTCTCTATAACTTCGAATAAAATCTTCCACCTTTTTATCAGCCATTTTTCCAGCTTTCATTTACGGAACTTCTTTATCATTCAACTTTATTTTTAATTTTCTTTATTTAGGGGCTCTGTCGGGAACAACCATTATTTTTTTTTTATCATCCTTCTTCTGTATCATTAGATTGGTATAATTTCACTTGTGTTTCAATTGATCTTTGTATCATTAAAGTTATATGTATGTTATCTTTAAAACTTTAAATAGATCATCATCTTCCTGCCCTTGTCCCATATTACTTGGCGTCGGCGCAACACGTTTTCTTCTTCCATTTGATTCCGTCCTGTCAACCGTCACTTTAAAGAGATAAGGTGTTTAATATTAATTATCTATTTAGCATTTCCACACAACTCTAAACTATATTATTTACAATCCGTCCAGATTTATATTAATTTTAAAGAACATATTTTATTTTTGTAACTATTTTAAGTTTTTTATTGTGCTATACATAGGTGCTTAGGTAACAGAAACAGTTTTATATCAAATAGTGTAAGATTATGGGTTTTCATATAAACATTTTAGATAATTTGACTGCATAGATTGATTTGTGCCTGATTGTAACGGGCTAGCCTTTACAAATCTGCCTACCTCTTTTGTAATTTAGATGTGATATGTTGACTGCTTTTCGAATGTACTAAATATGGTTTCTCATACTGTTCATACTTACTGTTACCTTTTCAACTCACTGCAAACATACATATAAGTCGATATATTTAAAGGAAAATAATCCACTTATTTTTTGGACCTCGCTTCGTATATGCACACCGAAATAAGGCTCAAAATAAATGCAGTCAAAGTGTCAAAAATGTATTCTTTTGTAAAATAATATTAAAAAAGGGTGCTCATTATCGCAACTCAAAACAAATTAAGTTTAAAAGGTTTTCACTCGCAGCTCTAAACAAATGAATACAATAAAGGCTGCTTACTCTCTTTTAATATTTAAAGAATATTATAATTCACAAACGAATGTTAAAAGTATATTATAAATAATGGATGTTCACTCTTGCTGCTCTACACAAATGGATACAATAAAGGTTGCTTACTCTACAGCTCTTCACAGATGAATGTTAAAATAAGGAAAAATTGTATTTATTGAAAGCTTTCTCGTGTACTTATTCCTTTACCTTGTATTTTTAAATAAAAAAGTGTCATTTTATCGTTGTTTTATTTACTACAACCTATCAGATCTAAATGATAGTAACCATTTACTAGAATAATATGATTACCTGCCCAGAGTGATCCCCAAAGACACACTAAGACAAATCCGAAGCAAAGCGACGCATTACTTTTAAAAATATATTAATCATTTATTTTTGAAATCACTTCTTAAAACCCTTTATATTTATACCCCACAGCATGGCGCCCAAATGCCGCCATTTTGTTTTTTTCATATAGGCAGTGACACTCGCAAGGTTAAGACGACTTGATTGACGTATGATTCATCAAAATCCGCCTACGCGTTTGATCTCTAGAACGCCACATAGGAACAAACATACATACATTGACTGATTAACACATTACCCTCCTTTGCATCGCGCAGTCGGGTAAAAGGTCGGTCGCGCGAACTCAACCGCAATTACGCGCTTTATGATAAGGGAGGCCTTTACCTAGGAGGCTAGGAATGGATGATTCCAGTCTGAAATGATGATGCTATCGGCATAAAGTTAAGGAGGTTTGAAGTACCTCGTTAAATTATTAAATCGAGAGATAGTTTACCTTGTAAGAAATTATCAATGTTCACAATTCTCATGTACAGCACGCCCATCGGCAACATATTGGTAGCTCGCAAACCAACTAAAGGTAGGTACGAGTTCGTAGCCAACTGCAGACAGCAGCAGTACACGAGACACGATGTGTCGCTGCAACACTACTGATTTCTATGAAATACCTTCCGCAGCTAGCGACTAGTCGCACGATCGCAGACGACGTGTCGTGTCGCCCGACCGCAGATCAGTAGTGACTATTAGTGAGTGAGTGTAGTCAGACATCTTGTGTCACGGAACACTCAGAACCAATAGGGATACAGCGCTGCCATCTGCTGCTGCCGTCTGCAGTCGGGTTCGGAATCATGACTGCAGCGCCTTGACGCTGCTACTTGTCGCAGCGACACATCATCTGCTGCTGCTGTATGCAGTCGGCTAAGAACTCTTAATTTAACGTGAGCGATGATCTGCGTAGGTTCCTACCAACTAAAAATTATTAATGTGCTTCAAATATGGTAGGTAGACAAGCGATGGTAAAAATGTACACTAATAAAGCCAGTGTAATGTCGAGCGATTGTCAATAAGTGATCATCAACAATACATTCAGTAACCAAATGATCATTTACGTTTTGCCTAACTGAAACTTGGAAAAAAAAAACACTATCATGTTTATCCTCAAAATTTTACTTGAGAAAAGCATGCAAATGATTTTAACGATTTATTAATGGACAAATATACAAGAGAACTTGAATTTCTCGGGTCACATGTACTCCATCTTTTGAAACTACTGCACCTGCTTGGTAGATTTTTATACACCGTAGCTGTCCACCCTTATCCAGTGTTGCCACCTTGGTGATTTTGTCACTAGATCTGGCGATTTTTCAGAGCTCTTAGCGACATTTTTTCATCGTTTAGCGACTAATAATTTTTTAGCGAATTTTGGCGATTTTTCAATATGGAATTTAGCAACACGTATTTGCGACGGAAATTTTTGAAAATACCTCATTCTAATACCGAAACTGAACGAATTTTCAGTGTAATGAGCATCGTTAAAAGCAAATTACGAAACAAAATGACCAGTCCACTACTTAACGCCATAATTTTTATTAGAAACGGATTGAAAGTTTTGAAAATTAAATGCTTTACGAATTGCCTTGTGATGTCATTGAGGCAATCGGTAAAAACGCAAAATACTCATTTAAAGATCTATCTTAACCAAAAACATCTTCACCGCAAACGTCGGCGGCACGGCATCTGTGGATGATGATGATGAAGATTTAATGATATAATGGAAGATATCATATTTCAAAATCATGAATTTTAATCAAGTCTGTTTTTTTTTCACTTTCGACTGTTACAAAGTTACTTTTTTTTAATTTCAGACATTTAAAGTACATAATTTTAATTAAAAAAATTTAGCGAGAACTGGTGGTTTTTTTTCAATTCAAATTGCCAAAATATGGCGACATTTTACACTGGATCTAGTGACAAGATAATTTTTGAGGTGGCAACACTGCCCTTATCTAAATCGATTGATTTTGACATTAGCTGTCAAATTTGCCGTCACCTTGTCGGAATTAAAAACTTGATAATTTCGTAAATAATTAGTTTTTGTGCCTAAAAACTACTGAAAACAACGAACCTATTCAAATTACTATGATAACATAGAAGAATCACAGATTATATAACCAAGAATGGTCATGTGATTTGAAATAAAAACAAAATAGATTTTTTTTTGTTGATATTTTAATATTCTTCTAGAATGACCAAGAAGAAGAACAAAAAGAAGATATCGCAAGGTAAATAATATACTTACTTGTGTATTTTACGTACTAGTCCCTTGAAATTCTAGCGCCGATCCTGCTTGTTATAAGTATTTCTGCCACAATTTTTTTTTTTTTAGCATAGGTCTTTTTGTACTGATTATTTTGTAGTCCCCCCCCCCCATGCAGGTAACTATAATATGGCAATCTAGTGATAAGATTTTCATTTTCATTTTTTCGCTTGGCTTCCATTCTAACCGGATTCAACTAAGTTACTTATAAGTACCAGTGTTTTACCCATCTGACCTCCACAACCCAGTAACTGGGTAACACGGTATCCGTTGGCAAGACTGGTGTCCGATTTTATTGTTTCCGACTACTGTAACAACTATCAAAGGTCTTCAAATTATAGCTAGGACCAAAGCCTTAACATGCTTGTAACAGATGGTCACCCATTCACATACCAATCCTTCAAAGCTCAGCGGGCTACCCATCTGCCAGGTTTTATTTAAATTGGCAAATAATGTATAGTCCAATTTGTTCAAGATTTCAACATTATGCCGTCTAACATTATCTTAGTATTAATTTAACCATTTTATGCTGTTGGCTTTAAGTCCAACCAAATGCAACTGAATACCAATATTCTACATCAATATCCACAATGAATTCAAGAAAAACAGCCTATCTGACCTCCAAAGCCCAGTAACTGGGTAATATTATACACCTTTAGAAAAACTGGCATCAGATTTCCTGGGCTCTGATTAAAAATCAAAGATTTACAAGTGACAACTGGGATCAATCGCTGGCTACCCATCTGATCGATTTAATTCAAGTTACAAACCATTTATAGTTGCAGGTCAAGATTTCAACTTCATGTGTTCTAACATTCAACCAAAGAATTAATCCAACTGTTTTAATGCTATGACCATAAGCAATCCAATGAGTACATTATCATCCGCCCAGCATCTTCTCAATTATGTTGTGGTCCACTTCCAGTTTAACTGATTGCAGCTGAATATTGGTATATTGCATGGAGCGACTGCCTATCTGACCTCCATAACCCAGTAACTGATTAAAATGATATCCATGATGAATTCAAGAAAACCCAGCACCAAATTATTTATTTTTCCGTTTAGCTTCTAGCTTAGTTGTCCTTATTTTTTATTTGACGATAGGCTCGCCTTTGACCACTATGATGAGTTCGACGGTTAAGCACGCTTGCCTAGAAGTAACCTATTCACTCTTGACATAAAGACACACATTTTCAGACATAAACTGGCTCTAACAATTAATTTAGTGTCCATGTTTAGTGACCTAGCGTTTTCCCGACTAGGTTGGGGTTGGCAGCCAGTCTAACCGGACGTGGCTGTATGACAGAATGTTAGAAGCAGCGCCTGACTTCTAACTGCAACCCAGTTACTGGGGAATGCTGTTATTCTGAGGTAAGACTGGTAGTCAGAGTTTAAGGTGTTAAAGATATTATGGTGGTACAATAGGTACTGCTCGTTCGAAATGACTGAGCACTTGGCGCTGTCACGTCACTCTCGCTACTGGCGCTCAAGGCGAACGTGGGCCGATGAATCGTTTAGACGTGAGAGAGGGTGAGGTACACAGTAATTTAGACCGAGTAGTAAGCCAATGCCTAACATTATGGGGACTGTAGGCCTGATGTATCTAAGACATTATTTGTAATTAAGACTAATTGTATTACTTAAAGTTCTATCAAAGGCATAAGTTAAGGCAAATGCAATAAGCGTTTTGCTAAATTCAGATAAGAATAAGAATTATTTATTTATAAAAGAAGTAAAATTTATTTTATTTACAAAAGTTTATATTTAGGCGCAGTTGTATAATTTCTAATACAATGGTATGATCAGCCTTTTGTAAGTTGCCACTGCTAGGACACAGGACCCCTCTCTGCGAGAGAGGGAATGTGACTTAATCCACCATGTGGGCCCTGTGCGGATTAGTTGATCAGGGTACTTTAAGTGCTATAAAAAAATTTCGCAAACTATCATAGAGCAACCGAAAATGACGGAAAACAAACAAAAAAATGATTAACATTTCCATGTTGTGATTGTGACCAACCCAACCCACAATAAAAATAACTAAAAATAAAAACAAATCTATTTTCAGATTTCACAATCAACGATTGCGCTAACGCCCCAAAACCGGTAAAAGCAATCAGAAAACCGGCGCCCATCCTTAAACCGACCATGGAACCTTCATGGGACGAACTCGGAGACGATGTTGAACTCGTCCCCAAAATCGCAGAAGATGGGACCAGACAAGTAGTATCCAAAAAGAAGAAGGATAAAGCCCCAGAAGAGAGCCCGGGCGTTGTATATCCTGAAATCGTCTTTTATCTGTTGTCCCGATACATTAAACCTGAAGACATTGGCACTTTTGCCGCAATCAACAAATCTGCTAACACTGTCACAAAAAGCAAAGCCTTCTGGATATTGCAGTACAAGAGATACTGCGAAAACCACCCGGATTTACCAGATATGTTCCGGACAGAATGTTTAAGGGCTTACGGGTTAAGGCAGACAGTCATCCGTGCCTTATACCACACTTATGACAAATTCTCCCGTCGGGTATGTCGGAAGGATGCCCATCCAAATGTGTTGGTTACCTGGGTGTGTGTAAACGTTTGGTATAACCGAGGGTTAACCTACTGGAACGTATATTTTAAACTGAAGAAGCCTCCGTTGTTTAGTACTGAACCGTCTGTGGAAAAGGATATGATTGAGGAAATGGGCAGGGTGGATGCTAATCCTGAGGAAGGTGCTCAGGTTTTGATGGTATGTGATTTTTTTTTTCTCGAGTTTTGACCTATTCTATGGCGTGCGTATTAATGCTCTGGTAACAGTTCGAAAGAAACTTAATGGCGGTTTGCTCTGTTCACAGCCGCCACAAAGTTTGAATAGATCTGTACATAAAAATCTAATATCTTAAAACGAGAAATTCTTGTATATATAATCTGAATCTCGGGATTTCGGGGGCGATAAATCGATCTAGCTAGGTTTCATTAGAAAACGTCGTTTTCGCTATTGACACCCGAGCATAGCTCGGTCGCCCAGGTACTAAATATGTAAACTAATAACTTGTATGATGTAAACAAAGCGAAAGATTATACATAAGGATCGTAGCTGGTGGCGTTTGCAATTCCTGCCGGGTAGGGAAAAAATATGAGAAAGAGACGTGAAACTAAGTATGTATGATTTATGTACATTGATAAATTATTTACATTGTGTTTAGTTGTCCCGCCTAAGTTAAAATACTTAAAAATCTTCACAGATAATATAATACTATACAGATGCTTCATCCCATACAAAGAAATCGTGCCGGTGTATCTAGGGTTTTCGTCTGACTAAACTGATTATTTTACTAAAAGTACATCGAACGCGGTCGGTTTAACCCAAGCGATACATCGGTGTTAGCAGTGACTGCCAAGTAAAAGGGTTTACTCGGTTCTTGAATATTTTTTTCTTTAAAAACACTGACGGTTTGTTTATTTATTTATTTTATTTGTTTAGTTATATAGAGTAATTTTTTGTATGTTTTTACAGTTTCATTGTATCTAAATATGTTACAATACAAATTTAAACAATCTAGTGGTATGCCATGTAAAAAAATTAAAAACCTCGCCGTCTATTGGTATGGATTTTAAATGATCCATTCAAATAATCTTTGAAATGTGAAATAAGAGCCCAATATTCCATAATTTTGTGCTTAGGACAGTTTTTTAAACAACAACATAATTTTTTTATAAAAATGTTAATTTTACTCAAAATTCAATAGTAAATCGATGCATATCTCGCCATCTAGGGAAATTTATTTGAACCATATTTTCTTTCTTAGAGTCGGGACCCCGTGATAGCTTCAAAAAACTTAAACTAACAAATCAAAATACTTTTATTTTCCAGGTAACTTGCAAAGGATTCGACAAAATCCCAAACCTACAAGGCATGACCCTGACCACGGTCAAAATGGTCCTCTCTCAGGGTTACAGGCACCACACGCTCCACCTTGGCTTCAACAGCTCCTGCTTCGGCGTCAAAGGTAATCATAACCAATTTATTGTGTGGTCGATGGCACAGAAAGAAAACGGTTATATCAGTGTATATGTCTTGGCCAAATCGTAAGGTGGATATTCACTATGTTCGCGAACCTAATACGCTCCGCGCTCCTGCAACTGTTACAATGTATACCTACGGGATAACTGAACGCGCTTTGTGTTCGCGCTAAAAACCGACACAGCTCGGATCGCCTGCCGCGGAGCGTGCAACTTTGCAAGAGAACGGCGCGCAACACGTTCGCGAACATAGTGGCATTATATTCTACAGGTATATACCTGTAGAATTTATCACTTCATAGTGTGGTCTATCATTTCATGAAATTCCGTTAGCTGCCGAATAATTTTGCGTGCATTGTTTTCGTGAGCTTTTAAATTCAATTGTTATGCCACGAATAAATACCGAGCAAACATTAATTTCATGCCATTTTACAAAACGATAGTGACGACAACGGCATAACATGATCTTATACAATAAAATTATATAAAAATATTCAAAACTAGCTGACCCCCGCGGCTTCGCTCCCGTCAACTGGCTACCCACACCCCTCATTTTTTTGTTGCTTTAAGTGCACTATGCGCGAACTTACCCTCACTACGCCAAAACCTTGCCAAATTACATGCTGACTGTACACCCTGTATTATTGCTATTAGATCTTTAATTGATATTTTCACATTTGACATGCATTATTATTTTTATTTGATACTAGCTTCTGCCAGCGGCTTCGTCCGCGTGAAAGTCGATAATGATCCCGGGGGCATATTCCCGGGCATATTCCCGTGATGAAAGTATCTTATGTGCTATTCCTGACTATAATCTATCTCTTTGCCAAATTTCATCCAGAACCGCCCAGCCGGCGTGAAGAAGTAACAAACATACACACACACACACACTCAAAAACTGTCGCCTTTAGAATATTATTGTGATATTATATTTATATTATAAAGAGGTAAAGTTTGTGAGGTTGTAAGGGATAATCTCTGGATCTACTGAACCGATTTAGATGAAATTTGGCATGGAGATAGTTTGAGATAAAGGATAATTAGTAATTCCTTGGGATATTAAAACACTTTTAACGCGGGCGAAGCCGCGGGCAAAAGCTAGTATATAATATATTAGTAAGATTTGATCAATTAAACAATTCTTATTTTTTTTAAGGTATAGTGCCAGAATGCGAGCTCATCTTAGATGCTGTAGTAAAGGCTATTGTATGCAACTGGTGGCATCCCCAGTATCCACACACAGGGACTTGTATACCTAGACAAGATCAACCGCAGCTTCTTCTAAGAGATTTCTTCGATGAAGACGATGGTGCTTGAATAGTTTTTTAAAAGGATTTTTTGGATCGCGTTTTTGATAAAGATTAGGTAATGAATGGAGTGGGTAGTTGTGAAAATATTTTTGCGGTATAGTGGGTATCAAATTAAATCGGTCCCCATTACCCGTCATGATTTGGACGTTGGATTTAACACCGGTTCATAACTTATCTTTAATCATGGTGGATGTTCGCTGTTTAATTCAATTTGATTCTGTTTGTAAAAATATTTTAAAACATAATATCATCACATTTTGTATATGCCTAAAGTGTTTGTATGTAGTTTCTGAAAAATCTGTTTCCATATAATTAAAAATATCTTACGAATTTTGTAAGTACACTTGTAAAAGATAGATATTGGATGTCTTATATTAAGAACCTGGGGTGTGACCATAAACTCCTAGAGTAAGATTATTTCGAGTGTGCGTAAGGTTCTCCACCATTGATTGGGTTAGCCACCCGAATAATTGAAAAATGATACAGGAAATTTTCGAAATTATTCTGGCCTTATTCAGAAGTTGTGACACAGGCTTTTCACGTCGTCATAGACAACGCCATTCAGACTAATTATATTATATAATTTGTATAAATCTATGTTTGCACAAAAATACATTTAAAAATGTATGGTGGATTTACTGAAAAAGTCTTTGCAATGGTGTATAGTTTAGGAAAAAAAATGTTTTGATAAAAACGTTTATTAGGCCTTCCTCTATGTCTGAAATGACATTAATTTAATAATATACCTACTTATAATAAAATAATATATTGATGTTTTAAAAATCGAAGTTTCTAAATGCTGGTACACTTTGGTAGGATTTTTACCAATCAGAAGCGTCCTTTGGCTCTAGTCTATACATTCTATTGTACCATTACTTTTTTTTTTTTTTTTTTTTTTTTTTTTTTTTTTTTTTTTTTTTTTTGGGTGGGAAGTCATCCAATGACTTCTCCCGCTCTGGTTGAAGCGGAAGGGCGTGTCAGACTTTTACTGACTAAAACCCACCCGTGTTCCTTCAGTTGCTTGTGCCTGGGCCGCGGTAACTCTCTTTCAAATTTATCCGCGACCCAGACAAGCATCGTCCCTAGCGGACCCCGTCAGTTTTGCTGACATCTCTTTGAGGCGCGCGTGGAACACTACGCGCCGTCGACTCGGGCCTGGTCCTTATCGGACGACGAGCTACCCATCGCCGTCCGCAAGCCCACGCCTACGGTGGCCGGGAATCGGCTTGCGACTCCCGACGCCTCAAACCTCAACAAACATTCTATTGTACCAAGCTTAATAATTTATTTAATATATTATAATAAGATTCCACTAACTCCCGATTTCTGAATTGAAGTATTTGAAGTTGAGTATTTAAACCAGACAAAATTTGGCTTTAAAATAGGGTTTGACACGTTCCGAATGCCAAATACTCAATTAAGAAACCCGCTCTAATACCGAAAGACCGCGGTTTTTGGTAACATTGAATAATAAACCTTAATTTTAGTATTTCAAAGTACAAACGAAGAAACTTATATTTTGACATCTGCGATGTTTTTACAATTTTGGAATTTTAAATCACAATGAGAGATTAAACACAGACATTTCTTTAGAGTGTCTTAATTGAAGCTTGCACTCATCGCGCGAGCACAGGATCACCTTTTCATAGCGATTTAGCCAATTAGGACATCTATGCATAGATAATACTCATTACACCCTGTATGAAAACTCTAATATAATATACTTATATGTAGTGTATCCCGACCGTGCCTCGAAGGCACGTAACCATTCTGTCCAACGTCTGATCTCCGGTATTGTCGGATGGCCGTCCCGTCAGACTATGAGAGTTAGAGCGAAAATACACCTGACTGTAACTTAGAAAAAGTCTACAAGTAACTTGCATGCAGGGATGTTTAGGAGCTCCGTAACCGTAATTATCGGATATCCGAAACAAAAATCTATCCGTAACCGAATCCGATATAGAAGTTTCGAATAGAGGCGGAGTCTAAATGAGACACGTTATGACAGGTTTTACTGCCCGGCCGAGCCAACACAATGGCCGCTCGCGTCTCTTGCATGATTGTTTGTTATAAAAATCTAATATTCTTACAAAAAATATCCGAAACTAAATTCATATCCGTAACCGTATCCGAAACCGGTATAATATTATATCGGTATCCGCCAGATCCGAAATTTCATATCCATAATATCCCTATGCTTGCATGTCAATGTGCCATAATAATTTCTGATTGGTGAATGTCCCAATGGCATGCCAGCTACTTGCACTATTTTATGCAAGTTACAGGAATGTGTATTTTTGACATAAAGAACAGGGTGCATGATACTTTTGCGCAACCACTTGTGCCATTTAAATATCTCATGAGTTGCTAGTCTCCGTTGTGATTGGCTGCATTACAGAAATTTGTTCAGGAGCAGGGATGGGTTTAAACCCAATAATCGGGTTAAAACCCGGTTGATTGCCAACCTCTTGTTAGGAGAATATTTTAGTATAAGGTGGTATTGTATGAAAAACATGTTTTAAATGTATCCAGTTTGACTGAGAATGAGAAAACAACAAAGTTGGGAAATACCTGGAAGGTTTGTATAAAATTTAAGTGCAATGTATGTAAAATAACTGTGGTACTGAATGTAATGTATTTTAAGATTTAGGACTGATTTTTTAATAGTCATTTAATTTTTAACTGAGGAGCGAATAAGGATTATCCCAAGGAAACATTATACCGGAATGAAAATCCTTTTTTGCTAATCCAGGTTATGAACTATCTGTTTGCACAATTTGATTGAAATCCGTTTAGCCATTTTTGCGTGATTGAAACACAAACATGCAAACTTTTACATTTATAATATTAGTAGGATATAAAAAAAAATTCTCAGTTAAAATTTTTTTGATTAGGTACTGAAAAATCGGCCCTTAATATATGAACGAAAGAAAAATTGTTTGATGTATGAGAAATAAATGTGGTACTGAATTTAATGTTATGTTTTTTTGTAAAAACTGAAATAAAATAAGTTTTAAAATTGGCGTTATTTATTTAACCGGATAATCACACCAAGGCCCACTTGCGCGAAAAACTTGAGTTAGTTGCTAACACGAGGTTAAATTAAAATATGTCATAAATAACACGTACTAGCGGGCTTAAGGGATTAATCTCACGACCTGTTCGTGAGATTAATGCCTTAGGAATCAGAAAAAAAACACCCGACTACGGCGTCGCAAAGTGTTTGTTGATTGCTACGTAAATATTAGGGATTAAAGTATGAAATTGCCGATTTGTACTGAAAAATTGAAAATAGTTTTTCTTTTAATTTAACGTTTATTTAATCAATATAATTACCATTAACATCTATACATTGCTGCCATCTAATAGGAAGGTCATTTATGCTTTTGCGAAAGAACTCTGGTGATAGAAATCTAAATTCGACAAACTGTGTGAAATCATTTTGTACTGCCTCCTGAGAAGAAAACTTTTTATGACGTAGAAAATTGTCTAAATCACGAAAAAAATGGTAGTCCGTCGGAGCAAGTTCTGGCGAATACGGAGGGTGACGAATGGTTTCGAATTACAGTTCCTGTAGAGTTAAAACGGTTTCTCGTTCTGTATGGTCTCGCGTTATCATGGAGCAATAATGGTGAAGATTGATTCATGAGTCAGGGCTGTTTCAGTCTTTCGGGTTGTTGGTGACATGTCGGTTTCCTCACGATGTTTCCCCTTCACCGTTTTTAGAACAGCATTGGTGATGAAATAATTTACACGGTCGGAGACTTTACACTCGTAATTGTGGACGACTATGTTTACCCGGGACAAAGACCAAACGATCCAGTTGAGTAGGGCCAACTTCGAGAAAGAGGTCAAACGTCGAATCCGACTCGGCTGGGCAGCGATCGGGAAATTGCGCAATATCTTCTCGTCTAACTTACCACAGTGTCTCAAGACGAAAGTCTATGATCAGTGTGTGTTGCTAGTTGTGATCTATGGCTCTGAAACGTGGTCGAACACAATGGGCCTCATCAGAAAGCTTATACAGTCACCCAAAAGGCAATGGAGAGGGCTATGCTCGGATTATCCTTATGTGATCGAATCAAAAATGTAGAGTTCCGCAAGAGAACCAGTGTTACCGACATAGCCCGAAGAATTGACAAACTTAAGTGGCAGTGGGTATGGCACATTGCTTGCAGAACGGATGGCCGATGGGGCAGAAAAGTTCTGGAGTGGCGACCGCGAACCGGAAGACGTTGCGTTGGAAGGCCTCTCACGAGGTGGACCGATGACCTGGTGAAGGTTGCGGAGATCCGCTGGATGTGAGACGCATGGGACCGGTAAATGTGGCGACGCTTGGGGAAGGCCTATGTCCAGCAGTGGACGTCTTTTGGCTGATATGATGATGATGGTGAACTGGGTTCGAACCCACTGCCTGTGGCCCGTGAACAATTTTGTAATCATAAGTGTTGTTATTTTTGTGATTTTGAATACTTACCTAATTGAATAGGTACACCGTACACCTATGCCTAATCCTAAGCAAAATTCAAGTGTGATGTTACGGGGCGTGATAACTTTCTTTTTGGAATTCGGTGTCTTTGGTAGGTACCAATTTTTTATGGACGTTATGGACACAGACTTCCAAAAATAAAGTTATTTTTCACGTTGCAGTGTTTTTATTTGGTCGTCGGTAGTATTTATTTTTTTACTTTTTAATTGTACCTAATAGGCAAATGATATGGTACATTCCTTTAATTCTCACGTCATTAGCCTTTGTGGTGGTTTTGTGTGGTGTATGTGCAGGTTACCGAGTTTCTCGAAGAGCATGATATGCTGCCTGAACTGCAGTCAGGTTTCAGAAAGGGACGCGGAACCGCGACTGCTTTAGCCGACGTCGTTGGTAACCTCCTTGAGGCACGGGACCGTGGTGAGGGTTCCATAATGGTACTGCTGGACTACTCGCGGGCATTTGACTCAATTAATATTCGTCTATTATTGTCCAAATTAAGATATTATGGCTTTGACAGCCAGACAACGGGTTGGTTTGCGAGTTATTTAACGGGTAGGTCACAGCGGGTCGAGTTGCACAAGAAAGACGGTTCCACGGTAACTTCATCCCCGAAAATAAACACAAGGGGAGTTTCCCAGGGATCGCTGCTTGGGCCGTTACTCTATATACTTTATAGTGCCGACCTAACTGCGTGTATTAAAAACTGCAAGTACCACGTTTACGCGGATGATACTCAGTTGTATGCCTCGTTCAACACTGGTAACACAACAGCCGACGTACATACCCTAAATGAGGAACTAGACAGAATTGCGTCGTGGTCTACAGCCAACTCACTTGTACTGAACCCGAAAAAATCTAAGTTTATGGTCATGGGAAGCAGAAATCAAATAAAGTCAATTATTTCTGCAAAGCCCAAAGTTAAAATCAAGGGAGAAAACATTGAAAGGGTAGATTAAACCGCTTGCACCCTAGGTCTAGTCACTGACCCAGAACTTCGTTTTGAGGCGCATGTCAATGGCGTTGTGAAAAACTGTTTTTATAGGCTAAAGGTTCTGTACCTACCGGGTGAAAGACTTCCTTAGTGTTGCAATGAGGAAGAGATTGGTGGACAGCCTGGTACTGTCCAAACTGAATTATTGTGTCACTGTATACGGACCGTGTCTCCTTTCTCGCACAGAGCGTCTAATACAGCGGGTACAAAATGCGTGTGCGCGTTACTGTTTCAGTATACCCCGGAGGCATCATGTGACACCGCATTTAAATGAGCATAATATGTTAAAAATGGCTGCACGACGGAAATTACATTTAGCCGTCTTAATGTTTGGCGTTATTCAAACACACAAACCGGAATACCTGTATAAAAAGCTTATCTGGAGACACGAGCACTACAGCTACTCCGCCCGTTCCACGTCCAAACCACTCTCGTTGCCTCGTCGTGGGACCGCAGCCTTCAGAGGATACTTTAAGTATGCCGCCACTCGTTGCTGGAATGATTTGCCGCCTCCCATAAGATCGCTGAAAACAAAACAAAGTTTTAAATTTCATTTAAAAAGAAATCTATTAGAAGAATAGAAGGTTGAACAACGTACATTTTATAAATAGAATCTTTTTAGGCTTTAAAATTACTCACTTAAGGTTCATAATCCATTGGGATCGTATCGAGACGGTTCGAGGCGGCGGCATGAGATCCTTCACGGGCAGCGATGTGGGGGCGTTCTTTCACTGGGCATCGCACTTTCTCTTCTTCCATTGTTGTGATTACCGGGCATCGAGGGTCGAACCACGCGGAATACGCACACACACATGACGGCACACTGCACAGGACTCGGGCGCCGCTAGACGTCACAGCGCTCCGGCCGGCGCGCGTCTAAATAGCGCGCACCCGGACGACGCGCAACACGCCCCGCCCGCTCGTGCACGACGTCACGAAGGCTCTCAAAATAAGGCTAAACAATAAACAGCGCCAAGCGAGTGCGGTGTGGAAGCGAGACAAAACATGAAGTGTGCCTGTATTTTTGCGGGTATTAGTTTTATGTTTTTGATAAGAATTTAAGATAGGTACTCCCGCTTTTGGTTTTGGTCACATCATAATTTTGGGTGGTTTATTTTTATCATACTGTATTTTTTTTTTTCTACCTTTTTTTTTAATGTTATTCTCTCTTTAATACAAAGGTGTAGGTAAATATGTACATACTTAAACATTAAACAAAAATAAACTTACTGTATTTATTTTATGTTCTTTGTATCTATTTTTACATACACAACAAATTTGGTTTCCGTACGTCACTTCCTAGGCGACCACTGAAAATCATCGCCGTGCTGTGGATCCCCCACGGCACAGCATTATGCTGAGTGGAAGCCTTTTTGCCACAATCCCGACATGCATCTGCCTGGCACCTTTTTACCCTATTTCTTTTCTGTATTAAGCAAAATGTAGGTAGTAAATGGTATTATTATTTTATTTATGTCTCGTCTTTACTAACTTACTTTAAGTACTACTAATACTACTGTTAAGGGTTTAGCATAAGCATATATTTATATTGTAAGTATGTCGTTTTGTGACAATTAAATACTTTTCTTTCTTTCTTTCTTCTTTTCTTTTTACCTATATTGAATAGATTACCCAAATGTCATGAAACTTTAATATAACCGTTGAAATGACCAAGGTACCAAGGTGAATTTACACATTTGCAAACCCCTTTAGAGCGAATTGACGTGCTGTTATGAAATGGTATAAACAATAAACAGACATGCGATTTCAGCAATCCCGAGAGATTTGCCTTCATTTACTGAAGAGTTCTGTTGTATATCTCTGAAGTTCCTCATCAGATCTTCAACAAACTAAAATGGGACCAATTTGGGCACATAGGTACCTACTCTTTCAAACAAAAAAATATTTTCGAATCGGTCCATAATTGACGGAGAAATCGGTAAAAACATAAAGGTTGTCTGTAAGAGATTGCGCTGTGCGATAAGACCGCCCATTGTAGGTACACTTGCTTTTATGATTTTTGTCCTGTGTATATATTTTTGTGGTGTATAATAAAGAATATAATAAATAAATAAAGTCGAACATAGAACCTCCTCCTTTTAGGAAAGGCGGTTAAAAATCTAAATAAATATGAATAACTCAATGGTAATATAAAACTGGACCTCATGGACGCGGCCCATTTATGTTTTCAATCTCAAAATAAAACTACAAGTAATCCACACGCATTTTATTGTTTAATAGTCATTATATTAAGATCAGAGACAATTTATACCAACAAAATCGACTATACCTACATTCTTTTAATTATTCACAATATTTTTTACCGTAATTACTAGGTAAATAAATAAAATATTAGTAAACAAGCCCAGCTTTTGAAACGAATATAATAATGATAATTTATATCTAGGAACCCGGCAGGCATATTAAGTAAGAAACGGCAATCAGCAATCATAGTGCGATTAAACGCTTTATGTCATAAAAGCTCGCTGTTTGACAAAAGTACTTATTTATTAAAAAAACCGCCAAGACCTCTACTGTTGTCGTGGCGCATACTGGTGTGGCGATGCGAGTGCACACTAAGCTGCCGTGTCATGGCGCGCTCTGGCGCTATTTCTGAACAACAGTATACATCAAACCTTTGCAACGTGTAGTCGCACATAATGTTTACTTCGGATTCGGATGACGATTTCGTTGAAGACCTTCAATTTATTTGTAGGCACCTGCCATATTATATCTCCACAACCCTTGGTTGCCTGGTAGAGAATACCTCAGGCTTTAAATCTGCCTATGTATGTACCTCTATGTTGCAGGAAGTATTAATAATTAAATTTCTCCTAGCAATGAAACTTCTTGAGAGCAAAAACAAAAAAAGAAGGCAGCACTTCAGCACCCTATATGCGTATCTTTTTTAACATTACAAAGCACACTCCTTCCCCTTACAACTCAACAGTATTCATTGTACGTCTTACGCTGTCGAGTAGCCGGATTTGTTAATATATTTATGAAGCAATGAATGAATTACACAATTAGGGTACTTATTAAAATGTTCCTTATAAACCGCCAGACTTTGTGTCAAATATAACTGTACGTTGATGTACAAGTTTAATAAGCTCGTCGGTCATTTTCAACACGCGGCACACAAGCGGCCGCTAGGAGTCTGCCTATTTGAATGGCGCGCCATCAGCCACGTGGTGTAGAAACACATTGCCTGGCGTGTCGTGTCAGCCATAACCCTCACCCCCACCACCGCTCTGGCGCAATCGGTGGCCGGTGGCGAGCAGTCCGCGCCACGCAACTCAAATGTGCTTCTAACCATATTAAATGTATGAAACCGATATACCACTGGCGCGCCAGGCCACGCCACGCCACGCAAGTACACTTAAAACTTCTTTAGCAATTATTACGCAAAAATCACTATCGTTTTACTCTTTCAAGATACGTAATATGCCTGCGGGTGATAACTGACGCATTTTGTTTAATCATTCATGTATGGTCGATAAATTAAATGAGATCTAAGAAGAACTAAATTTTTACATTTTTGGCGCTTATGATGCTCAAATATCGTTGCATCTCGGTGTGAGTCAGCTCGTGCAGCTAAAGCCGCGTTCGTGCTTGAAGTAAAATGACAAAACAAGCCCCATAATTTTTTTTTTTTACATTTTATTTGTTATACAGCTCAAATCTTTCAGGGGATGAAACATAGACTAAGTTATTTAGTAAGGACAGATCGGACCGTGCATTATTCTGACGCCACAATTGGTCATACATAGGACATATTAAACCGAAGCGATTTTGCCACGCGGTCGGCAAAAATTCGGGAGCGAGCGGTCGTGCTCATGTAAGAAATGTCAGTAAAAAAGCCGTGTTTCTTGTATGAAGACTGACCGCGTAACTGCAAACTGCAAACGATCGGACGGCGGCCGTATCTTTATTATTTAAAGTACCTACAATTTCCACTAAACGGCACGCATCGCATCGGATCGGCAAGGATACGGCGACACACGATCGCGTCCGGCAGGATGTTGACGCATACGAACAGCTCCGTACGGCTTCCGTCGCTTGCGTTCGTATCTGCGCCTGTATGTTCAATTCCGGTAGTGGTACGTAACAAATTACATTTTCTTCTAATCCATGTTTGCATGAGTGACGTCAAATGACAGTGCACTCTCGAGACTGAGTGGAAGCCCGGCCACAGCTACGAGCGTACGCGACAGCAGCCGAAAGGACTCGATCGGATACGACGGCACCCGAACGGAGCCGACCGCGCGTCGCAGCATGCTTTCGGCTCTGAAAGCGTGAACGTGACACGCAGAAGACGCCCGCGGTCACTCTGCTGCCCACGGCTTGGTGATAAATACTTTAAATACACAGTACACGATTTAATTTCGTTTAAAGATTTTAAAATCCGTTCCGATTCGATGCGAAGTGTGCTGTTTGTTGGAAATTGTACTTAAATATATGATGATAAAGTTATTTATATTCATGAGTACTTTCGCCCCTGAAATATTGTAGGAACGGGAGCCAAATTAAATACACACAAAACAAATTGACAGCAATTACGTACAATTTTTAAACTGTAGTATGATGTTTTTCAAATATCCATTGTATTTTCGTATGTCTGCCACTAGATGCCGCTATTAATATTTATCAAAATGAGCAAAAAATGGCCATAGATTCAAGGTGAGAGGCAAGTGCCTGGCTGGAGGCTCTAGTTTAGTCTTTACAAGATAGCCCGGTTAACCAGTAGCCAATCACCTTGATTGAATTGCAAGACGCCAATTAATAAAAAAAAGAGAGACAAAAGGAACTCGTGCGCGCTATCTGTGCTAGGTGGAGTGAGCTTCAGGTGAACTTTTCACCTTGATTGGACGAATACAGCTCACTTCACCAAAATTTACTAAGTGATATTTTTACAGAATATGAGCTACAGGCTGTTAATATTATATTATAGATTTAGATTTTTTTATCCTCTAGGAGAAAACAGGACTTGGCGTGCATACGACTATAAATATTACGCAACAGATAAGGCTTGAGATATAATATTTTTTATTTATATTAATTTAAACCTACTACTACGTACAGTATAACTATTTTCTTAATGTCCCTCGGCAATCATCGCATTTCCGAATACAAACGAATGCTAATTTCCATGTCAGTCAATTATTAGATTTATCGTGTATAATAATTTGAATTCAGAACTAAGTACTGTATTGTTGTTTTGATTTCCTTTTGAACTATATAGAACTGTAAAATCATTTATGCCTGTGACTTTAGCAGCTTTCTTCGCATTTTTTAAAATAAATTACATTAAGTTAAAAGAGTATTAACAATTCTTTTACTTCCAAGTTGATTGAGAGCGTCCGGTCTGCACCAAGTGCAAAGGGCAGCTGATAGAAATACGAAGACTGACGAAACACGAAGTTTGCCGAGGGACATAAAGAAAATAGTTGTACTGTTATATCATTTGATCTTTCATAAAACAAAGCAATTTCTACACATTTAAAAAACTGTACTTTGAACTAGGATAATATTTTTTATTGCTCTTAGGCTCGCGTTTGACCACTATCTCACCTGATGGTAAGCGATGATGTGATCGACGGTGAAGCACGCTTGCCTAGAAGTAACCTATTCACTCTTGACTTAAAGACCCCCAGGATGTAGCTACCAGGAAAAACGTTTGGGTATGGGTGGGACGCCCACCATGTACCGATGGTACAATTCAACCCAAAATTTCTTCCGGTTCATCATCTTCGAATCTTGGCTTCATAGTATCCCATACCATTGCAGCTACAGTAGCATCCGTTTCAGTACAACTGTATGTTTGTCCTGGATGTTTCCTACTGTAATGCCGTATCACATTCTGCTTATGCGAAAACCTTTTCGGACATACTTTGCATAAGAAATACTTCTCATTTACGTGTGTTTTCATATGATATTTAAGTCTACTCTCTCTTGGGAACTCTTTGTGACATATATCGCATTTTGTATGTTTTATCTTCTCATGCCCTAACATGTGTCGTTGCATATTGTGTTTATGAGCAAATTTCCGGTCACAAAGTTCGCATGTGTAAGGTTTTTCGCCAGTATGGACTCTTAGATGAGGCTTTAGAAGCCCAGAGCTGGTAAAAGTCTTTCCACAGTGTGGGCAGGGGTACGGTCTGATACCGTTATGGACATGCATGTGTCTCATAAGTGTACTTTTGTGTTTAAAACTCATCGTACACTCTTCACAAGAAAAGGGCCTTTCAGGATCATGCTTGACTAAGTGAGATTTCAACAGATACTCCTTTTCGAAGATCTTATTACAGATTGTACATATTAAAGGCCCTTCGGAAGGCTGTTTACAGCGCTTTTTGCCTTCATGTTTTTTCAAATTGCTCTTAAAAGAGAAGCTTTGAGGGCACTTGGAACATTGGTACGGTTTCTTGACTAAATGTGTTTTTTTATGCTGATTTAAATTTGAGGATGTCTTAAATTTTTTGGGGCACTGATCGCAAGGGTAGTCTTTAGTATGCCGATGATATATGTGCCTGTCTAAACGGGTTTGGTTCAGAAATTGACCGTTACATTGAGGGCATTTGATCGTGTCTTTATTGTGAAGAAGTAAGTGTCGTTTTAAGTTGCCGGAGTTGACGAAGATTTTTCTGCAGATCTCGCAGTGGAACCCGCCTGATGGCGTTGTGGGGAAGGTTTCTGAAAGGAAATAAAGTTATTTAATAGAAATTTAAACTTCAAAATATAGTGCGACAAGCAATCGCTATAGCTGAGTGATGTCCTGGGTTCGATGCCCGGGTCATGTAGAGATTTATTGGATTTTCCATCTGGAATTTCTCAGCCCGGAATCTGGACTATCGCACTATAAGTATCGCACTATAATATCGTCACATACGCGGCAGGGTGCTGGTGGGGGCGCGTGAACACATACATGGTCAGGTCGGTGTTGCAGAGGACACGAAGGCCTATCGGTCCGTCAGTACCGCAGCACTACCTGTCTTGGCAGGGGTGTTACCGGCCGACCTCGAGGTGGCCCATGCGGGCATGATCGATGATATCCGCCACCTCGGGATGAGTTCAGGACAGGGAAAAGGGTCATCGCGGACGAGGCTGTAGCCAAGTGGCAGCAGAGATGGGAAACGGAGAACAGGGGTAGGGAGCTATATCGATACTTCCCGGACGTGGTGGCAAGACTCAAGGCAACTTGGGACGAGCCGGACTGGGGAGAAGGCACAAAGGGGACAGGACGAGATTTGTAAAGGAGTCAAGAAGCGACTGCGGTGATAGCGCGCCTATTTGGCGGGCTATGTCCGCAGTCGTTAAATCATTAAATTATTTATTTCTTTGCAAACATGGGTAATTGATACATAGATGTGCCGTCTACTTGAGATTCGGCCCAGATGACAAGATGTCGGTGGAGCCATGGGTGGTTGGTGGGATTGGTGTCCCTATCTATCGCACTATAAGTACTTAACATAATTCACGCCGGTATTCCTCGAAGGGTTAAGCGAAGCTGCACCTACAATACACTCACATGTCGCACGTAATGTTTAAGTCCCAAGTAAGTTGGCAAGGTTTTTCCGTAGTGGGGCTAAGTTCGCGCATATGCCTCGAACTGACCAACCACTATATAGAGCGAACGGAACAAGACAGCGACATGATTGGTCAGTCGATTCTTGTGTCAACACACCAACCAATCGCGCGCTCGGAACGGTTCTAAACGTCCCCCGCGCCCCGCTTCACTACCAAAGATACCTAAAAAACGACTTCTGCGCATCTAAAGACTCTTGCCAACTTACGTGCCGACTACTGTAACGGAAAGGAATAATCATATTTTAAAAACTGCTTCTGTCCATGTAAATGAAGAACTTTCTTCATGGCAGTCATAGTGAAATCTCAATAAAAAAATTGCATCTCCCATTCAAATTTTAGTAAGCTGACGACAACTTTGTAAACTATCATCATGCCAAATTTCATCTAAATCGGTTCCGCAGTTTTATTCCTTAGGTGCCGAAAACGTGGATTCACGCGAGACACAATGGTTTCTTAATTGTTTCGGTAATCGAGCCTTAAACCATTAACCGGGCACAAGTCCAAGCGCCGGGCTGCTACTGAGAAATTCCAGATGGAAAAACACAATAACACTTTACCCGACCCAGGAATCTCACCTAGGATCTCATGCTCAGCAGTAGCATTCCACCATTCTTATTACCTGAATAGCAAAATTTTACGAACTAAACGTGTAAGAATACCTTAATACTTGGCCAAACTTTTGGCACAGACCTGGCGAAACGCAGAACGATTTTTCCCGGCCAAACAATTAGCAACATTGTGTAACTAGAAATTAGGTCGAAAAATGTGAGTACCGGGTACGAATTCCTACAAGGTTGATATTTGTTTAACTACGATGAAATTCGCCAGAACCTCTAGACAAGTGACATTCTTTCAACGAAAGCGTCGCTATTGCGATTAGAAATAAAATACTGGCCAAGTGCGAATCGGACTCGCGCACGAAGGGTTCCGTACTATATCGCAAAAATCGGCAAAAATATCACGCTTGTTGTATAGGGGCCTTACTTTAATCTTTATTTTATTCTGTTTTTAGTATTTGCTGTTATAGCGGCAACAGAAATACATCATCTGTGAAAATTTCAACTGTCTAGCTATCACGGTTCATGAGATACAGCCTGGTGACAGACAGAAAGATAGACAGACGGACAGTGGAGTCTTAGTAACAGGATCCCGTTTTTACCCTTACGGCACCCTAAAAAGTCAAAATATATAGGAATATCAAGCGCTATAGAAATGTAATATATCAATCCCTTCCATTTTAGCAATTCGATCATACACAATTGACTACGGCTCGGCAAAACATCATCAGGGCTACCAAAAGGCGGA
Source organism: Orthosia gracilis (assembly GCA_947562075.1). Classification (NCBI taxonomy): domain Eukaryota; kingdom Metazoa; phylum Arthropoda; class Insecta; order Lepidoptera; family Noctuidae; genus Orthosia; species Orthosia gracilis. Next base: position 11,949,072 of record OX387267.1, read on the forward strand.
CCGCGGTCCGCATCCGGACCGCTGACTGAATATTCTAAGTTAAAAGTCATATATCGACGAGGTTTTACTTTCGCCTATTTCCTCCTCCAATATTGGACCAATTTAAAAGATATTGCAATAACTGTGAAAGAAAGATATGTACTGTGCCCCTGTGATTTCCTTTTTGATGACAAATTATCTTTAGAAGTACCAAAACATGCTCAAAATAGCGCTGTCAACAGAGGCCTAGTGTACAAATTTGACAACTATAAATGAACAAAGGATCCATCCATTTCATCAAAAAGTCCTAATTCAATGTTTATGGCACCCAGCACACCACACGACATACATAAAATAATAATGTCATTGAAAAACACTGGTAGTGTAGGTTTCGATGGGATCGCAACTAAGATACTAAAGACAGTGTCAGTCGAGATATGCAGTCATCTGAGTCACTTAATCAACCTAAGTATATGTATGGGTATATATCCAGAAGCATTAAAAATATCCATAATTAAACCTCTATTTAATTTCTTAAATAGAGGTTTAATTATGGATATTTTTAATAAGATAGATAAGGAATTGATGGAATATTATAGGCCTATTTCACTCATACCAGTCATCTCAAAGGTATTCGAAAAGTACATCTGCAAACAGTTAGCCAACTTCATTGAAAAGAATAAAATATTATGTGAAGAACAAAAAGGATTTAGACAGCATAGAACCGTCGATATGGCAATTTATGACTTTTTGTTTCCGATTATTAGAAATGTGGATAAACGATTGTGAATATGTGCAATATTTTGTGATATGACGCAGGCTTTCGATTATGTCCATCATAATACATTGTTAAATAAGTTAGAAGCCTACGGTATAAGAGGCAACGTGCATGAACTTATGAAATCGTATTTAGAAAATAGAACACAGATAACCGAAATTAGTCGGATCAATTTAACTAATAAACATGAAGAGATAGTACGATCACGAGAACGTAAAATTACATTCGGTGTTCCACAGGGAAGCGTTGTAGGCCCGTTTGGTTTTATATTATACGTTAATGATATGCCCACGTCCATTGAACACCCCTTAACTATGTTTGCTGATGAGAGTACCATTACGATCCCCTGTAAAAACGTAAATACATATGAAAAGGACATAAACAATTCTCTTGACAATGTAATTAAATGGCTAGATAAAAATAATTTGAATATAAATTTAAGTAAGACTAAGATTATGCACTTTAGACAACGTATGCCTCGTGTACCTAACCTTCACATACATTACAAAAATGACGACATTGAGGAAGTAACGGATACCAAATTTTTAGGAATACAAATAGACTGCAGATTAAACTGGAAAGCACATATTGACATATTGTGCAAAAAATTGAGTTCATCTGCATATGCTTTACATAGATTATCCTCCATAGTAGATACAAAAACACTTCTTGTGGCTTACTACGGTATAGCTGAATCCTACTTACGCTACGGTGTCATCTTCTGGGCGAACTCCACCGATAAAGAGACAGCATTTAAGGCACAACAACGCTGTCTCCGGTCAATGTTTAAACTAAAAACCACCGACAGTTGCAAGCCGTATTTCAAGCAGTACAACATATTAACACTGCCTTGTATTTATATTCTAGAGGTAGCTATGTTTATTAAGAATAATCCAAATCGTTTTGAACGTGTCGCTGACTTATACCCAAGAAATAGACGTGATAATTCAAAATTATGCAATGTACCGTGTCAAACTACTATGATGCGCAAAAGTATTTACTGCATACCCTGTTATTTATAATAAACTGCCAAGTTCTTGGAAAGACTTGAATACGGTGCATTTAAAAAGTAGACTACGTAAATTACTAATAGATAAGGCATACTATAGTGTAACTGAGTTTTTAACGGACAATTTTAATAAATAAATACTCGTATTACCTCGACATTTTAATTAATGTATTACTGTTTTACTGAATGATGTTTTGTCTATGACCTGGAATATTAATGTTTGTTTGACGGTTTTTTGTTTCTGATATATTTAAGTACCTACTTCATTGACATTTTATATTTATTATATTAAATTTAGGAATAATGTATTGATTAGGCTGATGTTTAAATGAAATTTTGAAGTTTAATAATCTATTGAATGAGAATGATATGATAATTTATTTAATTTTGTAATATATTTAAAATTTTTAATAATGTTATATAGATAATGAAAATGTTTGCATGCCGAATGGTGAAATATGGCAGAACTGTATGTAAACTCACTACTACCCACTTTATTACCCAAATAAATTATATTCTGATTCTGAAGGAAAACATAGGGGCATAGTATATATCAAAGCAATACTATAAGGGTTCCGTCTTTCCTTTTGAGGTACGGAACCCTAAAAATGGACCTCCAATGAAAGTTTTCGATTCTTATTATCGAATTAAGTGTAGTTGGTAAATCATCACTAAACTTTCCCTCGACCTATGTCACGGTTCTATAGTCGCGCCCAAAACATCCAAGATGGAGGGACTAAGGTGTGTACAAATCAATTTGCATCATTGCAGAGCCGCTACTGCCCTTCTGGTTCGGTAACTGAAGCTTAATACATACGATGTTGCCTTGATACAGGAACCCTATTTATACCAAGGGTCTATAAAAGGCCTAGGTGGGACAGGGGGCATGGTGTTCTATGACTGTCCAACTAATGATGCGAGGACTTGCATCTTTATCAGGGGCGGTATAAACATTTCTTCTTCTCTTATTGTGACCGTAACTCAAGCTTAAGATTTTAGCATCTGTAGAGTTTGTGGACTCACTACCGTGCGATCTTCAAGACCAGAGTACGTCTAGACTGCCTAACTGTGAAATGCCGTGCACGCTGTAGGTCTTATGCTGACTCGGAGGCGGAAGGAGACTGGAGGCTTAAGACGAGGTAGGTGGAGTTCTTGTAGATAGTAGAAACGAACGATTTCCACCCACAAATACTTTACATGCCGTAAGCCGCCAGCAAATATTTTCTTACAAAAGGTTGGTCAAAAACCGAATAGATAGTATTCAGTTTAAAGGCCTCTGGTCTGTTTCGGCTTTTCCGCACTTAAGACTTTCATTTGATCCGTTATGTTAGCAGGAACCCTGACTAACATATCCAGCATAGCTTCGCCCAGAAGCACAGAAGCTTCCAATGCAGGAATGTATTGTTAGGAGAACTTACCACAGCCCTCATCAGAAGATGAAGTTTGCTTCTCAGCGCAGTCATCATCTGAAGCATGGCCGGAAGATAGATGGTCGTTTGATGCTGGCTTGTCCTGTAATTAAAATTACAAATTGTAACTATTAAACCCATACCTATACTTATTACCAACTAGCTGTGCCCGCAGCTTCGCTGCCTCCAACTGCCTATCCTATCCTTATATCCTAATTACTTACCTACCTACCCTACGTACCTGCCTACCAACATTTTTTTTTCTAGGTTCATTCTTTCGCGGAGAATCTTAACACTGTCATTCAGAAAATGACGTCAAATGCACAACGCCATCTATCGAATATGGAGTTCCATTCTCCGAGTATCGTTGCGAGTGTTGTGATGTTTTCCTTCCCGAAAACTTTAAATTCATATAGCTTTTGATAGAGTGAACCGGTTGCGATGAAACAAAAACCAAGTAACACTTTTACTACTAGGTACTTCTAGTTTAAAATCGCCAAGCCGCATTGAGCAAGCGTTGTGATTCTCGATGCCTTCTCCGTATGAGATCAATGGAATGCTCGTGCCTTCTTCGTATGAGATCAATGGAATGCTCGTGCCTTCTCCGTATGCGATCAATCTAATGCTCGTGCCTTCTCCGTATGAAGTCAATCTAATGCTCGTACCTTCACTGTATGAGATCTATCTAATGCTCGTGCCTTCTCCGTATGAGATTAATGGAATGCTCGTGCCTTCTCCGTGTGAGATCAATCTAATGCTCGTGCCTTCTCCGTATGAGATCAATCTAATGCTCGTGCCTTCTATGTATGAGATCAATCTAATGCTCGTACCTTCACTGTATGAGATCTATCTAATGCTCGTGCCTTCTCCGTATGAGATTAATGGAATGCTCGTGCCTTCTCCGTGTGAGATCAATCTAATGCTCGTGCCTTCTCCGTATGAGATCAATCTAATGCTCGTGCCTTCTCCGTATGAGATTAATCTAATGCTCGTGCTTTCTCCGTATGAGATCTATCTAATGCTCGTGCCTTCTCCGTATGAGATTAATGGAATGCTCGTGCCTTCTCCGTGTGAGATCAATCTAATGCTCGTGCCTTCTCCGTATGAGATCAATGGAATGCTCGTGCCTTCTCCGTATGCGATCAATCTAATGCTCGTGCCTTCTCCGTATGAGGTCAATCTAATGCTCGTACCTTCACTGTATGAGATCTATCTAATGCTCGTGCCTTCTCCGTATGAGATTAATGGAATGCTCGTGCCTTCTCCGTGTGAGATCAATCTAATGCTCGTGCCTTCTCCGTATGAGATCAATCTAATGCTCGTGCTTTCTCCGTATGAGATCAATCTAATGCCCGTGCCTTCTATGTATGAGATCAATCTAATGCTCGTACCTTCACTGTATGAGATCTATCTAATGCTCGTGCCTTCTCCGTATGAGATTAATGGAATGCTCGTGCCTTCTCCGTGTGAGATCAATCTAATGCTCGTGTCTTCTCCGTATGAGATCAATCTAATGCTCGTGCTTTCTCCGTATGAGATCAATCTAATGCTCGTGCCTTCTCCGTATGAGATCAATCTAATGCTCGTGGCTTCTCCGTATGAGATCAAGGGAATGCTCGTGCCTTCTCCGTATGAGATCAATCTAATGCTCGTGCCTTCTCCGTATGAGATCAATTTAATGCTCGTGCCTTCTATGTATGAGATCAATCTAATGCTCGTGCCTTCTCCGTATGAGATCAATCGAATGCTCGTGGCTACTCCGTATGAGTTCAATCTAATGCTCGTGCCTTCTCCGTATGAGACCAATCTAATGCTCGCGGCTTCTCCGTATGAGATCAATGAAATGCTCGTGCCTTCTCCGTATGAGATCAACTAATGCTTGTGCCTTCTCCGTATGAGATCAATCTAATGCTCGTGCCTTCTCCGTATGAGATCAATGTAATGCTTGTGCCTTCTCCGTATGAGATCAATCTAATGCTCGTGCCCTATCCGTAAGAGATCAATCTAATGCTCGTGCCCTATCCGTAAGAGATCAATCTAATGCTCAAACATTCACCGTATGAGATCAATCTAATGCTCGGGCCTCCTATGTATGAGATTAATCTAATGCTCGTGCCTTTTCCGTATGGGATCAATCTAATGCTCGTACCTCCTCCGTATGAGATCAATCTACCAAACCTTGACCCAACTATGTTGGGGTCGCCTTCCAGTCTAACCGGAGGCAGCTGAGTACCAGTACTTTTCATGAAGCGACGGCCTATCTGACCTCCATAACCCATTTACTGAGTAACATTATAATACCTCTTAGCATGACTATTGCCAGATTTTAAGGCTTCTGACTAACTTTTGACCAACGGTTTATCGTGCTTTTCCAGGCACAGAGGAGACTCGGTATGCAATGTATTGTCAGTAATGTCAATCATCCACGGACCAACCTCGATAAGGTTCGGCATTTTGTGAGATAAGTATGTGAAGTTTTGTGTATCCTCTTTAGCTAATGTAATTGGCGGATAGCCCTTTTTGGCGACTAAAACAAATACATAAAAGGCTCTATTACTACAAACTTACATATTCGGCTCCCGGAACTTCTTCATTGACAACGACTTCCAAATATCTTTCAGGGAGGATCTCTTGCTTGATTGGAACAAACCAGGTTTTAGACTGTGAGCTTTCCGCAGAATCTGTCGGTGTGTGTGGGCTTTCTGGAGACTCCGGAGAGTCTGGCGGATCTATCGGTTCAGTCTTTATTCTGGAACGGTAAAAAGCAATTTATTATTTATAACAGAATTCAACAAAATAATTACGTACCTGTATACAAGCTATACACAGGCGCGCATAAACAGGGCAGAGGGAAAGGGGTTCATTGCGCATCAAAAAAGTCCTCTAAATCGTTGGCACACTCTGGCAGCATTCTATCACGTTGAATAGCAATGCCGTCTCTCTGGCCAGGGGATCAGAAAAGGCCAACCTTCAGTTCAAGCGGAGACTCGACCAGCTGTTTACGACTTATGTTTCAACCCCAAACGGCTCAAACATATAACTTCCAATAAGGTGCGCCGTTTGAGGTTTTCTGCACAAGCAACAGACCAATCACATGCGAGATGAAAGACGCGATGTGGATTTCCGTCTACGTGATTGGTCGATTGATGGCGGGTAAACCCTTTGCCTTGCCGACGCAATTAGGCTGCAGGTTATTGGTCCGCCTACATAGTAGAAGGTCTTCCAAAGCAGCGTCTTCCGAAGATCGACTCTTGCGGCTGTTATTATTTAACCACGGGCTCCTCTTAACCGTCGTGTCCTATATCCGTATTACCAAACAACAATCAATATAGTACAGTATTAAGATTTGATAGGAATTTCCAAAGTACGTTTACTAATTGAACAATATCCTGATAACAAAGTTATTAGTTTTCCTCAATTACAGTAAGTATGATTACAATAAAAAAACAATCATACTATTTTGTCGATATCTGATATACTGTAACCTGTAAATACGTTTTCATTATTACAGTAACTCGTTGAGGAAAAATAGATGTAAAGATTATAGCTTATCTGATATAGTTTTTGTGTAATAGGATGTAGAATCGAATTCTAGAGGTGTTGGATAATTTTTATATCTTTATCTAGGAGAGTGAGGGAACAAAGTGTACACCTGTATGAGCACACACACTTGTGTACTATAATATCTAGCGTGCCGATGTCTAGTTTCCACTGAGACTGAAGTTTAGTCTGGAGGACAAAGGTCCTAGAAAGTATAGCAATTAATTCTGATGGATAAAGATCCATCAGAATTAATTGCTATACTTTCTTTTTTTCAAAACTCCCTCGCTAATAGTATGCAATCCCCCTCTGTACCCACAGCAGAAACCACCGGACGCAATGATCTCTGCGGCTGATAGTCTGCTCTGTTCAGGCAACAGACTCCCCAAGTCTGTGTCCGAGACGGCGGCGCACCGTGTTCGGCGCCCGCCTCTCAAAAGAAACTGCCGCTATGCCTAGCCGCAGAAGGTGTCGGGGTCTGCATGAATGCGTGCCTTTTCTTGGGCAGGGAGCATGACTTACTGTGCAAGTACTCCAGTGCATAGGGCAATGTTAGTTTAAGAACACCGAGTTTCATGATAACCGAAAAGTAATCATCCAGTAAAGTTCAAAATTTGACTGCTCAGAAGAAAAGTTTTTTCGAGTACAAAAATCTCCAGTGATGATTTTATACTTTGGCGCCCAAATGGGACTAAATAGTTTTTCTATTTTACCGTCATTGCGTGGCGAAAGGTGGCAGCAAGCGTGGTGATTAATACTGGCACCTTCTCTGTTTGGGAAGAGGCTTGTTTCCTGCAGTAGCAAAGTAACAGACTGGTATTATATTATTAATGTTACAATGGCATGTTTAGCTTTTAACTACGAAATAAAAGAAATAAGATTTTTTTCGTCAATGCAAAATATTTGTGTATTTTGTCCCACCAACGCATGAAAATCATCTCTGTGGATGGTACTGGGAGTAATGGAATAATAAAATAAATGTTTTTATGTCAGTGATTTTATGTGTTTTATCTAATATGATCAAAAATACAATTTCAGATATCGTAAATATAGCGCTAAATGCAAGCATTGATGTTCGGCCATTTTACTTAGGGAGTGCTGCCACAGACAATATAGAAAGTATTTTTTTAGGGTTCCGTACCCGGAGTGTCCAAACGGAGCCCGTTTGCGCCATTCACGTGTCCGGCTGTCGTCTGTCTTTTACAGCCACGGTTGGAGCTACAGACTTCAAATTTTCACAGTATGAGCATCTTGTTGACCCAAAGCCATACACAAGTTGTAAACTTCTACAGCGTTGTTTAGAGCACGTTGAGTAGATAAATACTTTATTTTGTATTTGCAAAAATATTGGAAAACAAAGGAATGAGAAGCCACCAAAGACAGCTTTTTGTTACGAAAATTTTTAACTTGCCATTGACTTATGATGAATCTCAAATTTGGTGATAATATTCATTATTACTTATATTTTACTAACAAAATATATTGATAAATATGAATTTTTCTTTGAAATTCACTCAATTTTCCGATTTTAATACAACCATCTTGATTTTGCGGTTTGGTTACCTTATCCTTATCTGCTGTGATTGGTTGAATGAATTTTTAACAGCCAACCACAGCAGATAACGAGTGCTTGAAAGTATGTCACATTAATGCTGCGATAAATTTTATGGTGGGAAACTCAAAAGGAAAAAAAGTAACCATTATAGGATCACTGCGTTGTCTGTCTATCCGTGTGTAAAGACCTTTTTATCTGGAACGCCTTGAGGTATACTAAGGTCTGCAACCCCTTGGAGCAGTGAAATAATCAAACTTCTAGATCACCACAATCAAAAGAAACCGCCGTTTATGTCGCAGATTTGACGAATAGCAAAGGAATCAAAACCTATTGAGTACTTCCCTATGACATAGATTAGTAAAATTTGTCAAAAATATAGCACAAGTACAGGAAAAAATGCGAAAACCGTAAATTTATACCCAAATAAATAAATGAAACTTATTTGCAATTGGTAAACTGACCGCGACTCAAGTCGATGAAACATTTTCCAATGGAAAAGATAATTTTTTCCCTCAATCATATTTTGGGCGCACGGTTGGCGCAGTGGTTGAGCGATTGACTGCTGCGCTGCGTGTCGCGGGTTCGATTCCCGCACGGAACAAATATTTGTATGACCTACAGATAGTTGTTCCGGCTCTGGGTGTTGTGTATGTGAGTTTATATGTTTGTAAACGCACCCACGATACAGGAAGAAGTTCCTAGTGTGGGGCAACGTTTTCTATGTTCGGTGCTTTAATTTAATCTATTAATAATTTTGAAATTGTCCATATTAAAAGTCTTTTATTTAGGTAATACTTTTGATTTCATAATTGGATCATTACGCCATAAGAACAAAGGAACTAATATTGGGGGTTTTCTGAAATGATATCTACGAGGTGGCAGCACTGAAACGTCAGGTCCACCACATGTCAACCCTTGTACATAAATGATGTAACCCTATGTTTTCTGACATTAGTTAAATTGACGTCATGTTGATTTCATATGTTGCGTTTTCAAAGGACCTCTCGCCAAAATTGCACCAACTGGTGAAGTGCATCATTGTACGTTAAGGCTAAGCACGCACTGCGATTTTTATTGGCGCGATTTTTTTCGCCCAATCTGCGACCTTTGGAATTGTATGAAGCTGAACGCATTGCGGTAAAAAAAACGCGTAGAAATAATATTGCAAGATATCCGTGTTTTGCCACACGATCCACCGCACCGGGGCGCGGATTTTATTTGCGAGAATATTTTGACATCAATGAACAGGTAGGAACAGACAAAAATCTCGCGGAATTTTATCCGCAGTGCGTGTAAGTTAGATTCAGTAAGCAGACAAAAAAACGCGCATATAAAATCCGCGCGGCTAAAAATCGCAATGCGTGTTAAGTCTGACTACATAGATGTGTATTTTTTTACGTACTATAAAAAGTGGTTATACATCATTTATGTACAATCTACAAATTTAATTCTCATGTTACTCACGTTCCTCAAATGTCTCTTCAATTCATTCATCTAATGTGACGAAGGAATATGCTTACGTGATACCCGTATCACAACAAGAACAGATAAATGTTATCAAATTTCCCGTAAACCTATATTTATGAATAAGGAAAATATTGATGTTTTAGTGGTCAGTAATCAAACATAAAACAACAGGTGGTTCTATATTCAAAATTATGTATGTTTTTTCACCGATATCTCCGTCAATTGTAGACCGATTTAGAATTTTTTTTCGTTTGTTTGATAGTTGTCCTAAAATTGGTCCCATTTTAATTTGGTGAAGATCTGATGGTTTGGCGCAGAAGGACTAATTCTCAAAATGGCAACAGAGTCGCAAAAGGACTAGTTCTCAAAATGGCAAATTCTCTGAATGGCTAATTATCAAAATGGCACATTTGTTACAAAAGTGTGTATAATTGTATAATTATGTTTTATGTTTATTATTGTCTTTGTATCATTTATTTTATCGTATGTATGTAACGCGGCGGGGGACCCTGTTTACCAAGTTTTTACAGGATAAAAACATTAACTAAAACAGGCAATACAAAAATATATGTTTAAAATACCAAACTAAATATAAGTTATATAACTAAATATAGTTGCTTAATAGGTACAACTAAAATGTGAAAAATAAAAATAAACTTTTTACAAAAAAATTCTACCGACTTACAACTAAAAACACTACAAAGTGAAAAATAACTTTCTTTTTCGAAATCGGTGTCCATAACGTAATAAATTGGTACCTACGAAAGACAACTATTTTACTAACTTACTTTAAGTACTACTAATACTACTGTTAAGGATCCCCTAGTCGACGGCACGAACTATTTTGTGCGCGAGGTTAAAATGCATGTTATCTCATCCGACAACACGTGCGAAAGAGATAGATGCTATGATGAGCGCGTACGAATTAGCACTTTTGCAAATTTACATCGAAATGGATGATGATTTAGGACGAAAACGAGCACGCGAAATTTTATAAACAGATCTTTGGGAGTCAGATATCATGAAAAAACGACTAAATGTATATTTTCAAAATAAAATTATTTGCATTGTTGAATTACTAATCTATCCCTGTATGGAGGCCGTTTTGCAATTTTCCTTCTTCTTATGGTATTTACTTCCGCCCAAAAATGCGTTAAAATTAGTGTTGAAATATGGAACTTTCGACGCTCGTTACTTTCAAATATTTGATTTTTTACTTTTTTGTTTCCATACAGGGCTAGACAATGATGAGACAAATTGATATATTTTTTTTATTTTGAACGTACATCGTCACTCAGTGGAGTAATCGCTAGACTACATTTGTATAGAAGAATGATCGACTAGTGTAACCTTAAGGGTTTAGCATAAGCATGTATTTATATTGTATGTCGTTTTGGGACAAGGGACAATTAAACACTTTTTCTTTCTTTCTATATAAGTTTAAAATCACCAACCCATCTTGAACAAGCGTGGTGATCAATGCTCGTGCTGTCTCTGCATGAGAAGAGGTCTTTGCGCTGCAGTGGGACAGTAAAAGAAAGTCGTGTTAGTTACACTATTTATAACTCAAGAACGGCTGAACCGATTTGAATGAAAATTGGTGGGGAGGTAGCTTAGAACCAGGAGACGGACATAGGATACTTTTTATCCTTTTCTTTCTTTTTTTTTTACTTTTTTTCATATTTTCGTCATTACAGTCTGCCAGATCTCTTTATTACTTTTACCATTATAAATTAGGGTAGGGTAGGTAGGGTAGGATAGGTAGGGTAGTGTAGGTAGGGTAGTGTAGGTAGGGTAGTGTAGGTAGGGTAGGGTAGGTAGGGTAGGCTAGGTAGGCAGTTGACGGGAGCGAAGCCACGGGCACAGCTAGTTATTATTAAAATAAATTTACATTCAGTCTTGTTTTTAATGAAACATATACGGAACTCTTAGAAACTTTTTTATAAATTATCAGCGGATATAGGTGATAGTAATCAAAATAACTCCTATATGGAATTAGATAATACGATGACTGATTGAGTCAGCATAATGCAGTAAATTGATTATCATGGGTCTTTCCCAATTATTTTTATAGTATCTACCATATCTACCAACCCTAATGCCAACCACTTCAACTCCTGAAAGCAAAAATTAACACTGGCGACCACCGGAAAAGCCGAGGCAAAGAAGCTCGACGCGACCCGCAGAAACTATTCAACTGTTTTGAATCATCATCATAATTTTACACAAAAACGTCCACTGCTGAACATAGGCCATTCCCAAGTTTTGCCATATCGATCGGTCCTGTGTTTCTCGCATCCAGCGGATTCCTGCAGCCTTAACCAAATCATCGGTCTACCTAGAGGGAGGCCTTCCAACGAAGCGTTTCGTCCGGTTCGCGGTCGCCACTCCAGAACTTTTCGGCCCAATCGGTCATCCGTTCTGCGAGCAATGAGCCCTGCCCACTGCCACGGTTATCGACATTCTTTTGGATACCAAAACAAAATTTCAGAAAAGAACAGCGGAGGAGTAAGAAAAAAATACATCATTTCCATATGAAGCATGGTCTTTCCAAAATGGAAGTACCTTACAGCATGCCAATTAACTCAGCCTATAACATACTATTATACATGACATCAAGCCCGTATTTTCCGAAGAGTAGGTAATGATAACATAAAGTACCTATATACCTACTTCTACTAAGTGGACTGATGACCTGATCACGGAACCCAGCGCTAACAAAAAAAAAATGGTTCAAATAAATGTCACTATACTCCATTTGTTTAGGTAGTTAACTAAATGTAAACAATCTTAACATGTCTTTTATCTAAAAAAATGTCTAAAAATTGAATCTAAAAATGTTTACAATTAGGTATTTACTTAAACCGATGTTAGGTAAGTAACTAAATTTAAATAATATTTGTTGGTCTTTTATACGATTTATTTTATATAAAAAGACATATCAAGATTGTTTACCTTTAGTTAACTACATAAACAAATGGAGTATAGATGGCGCGATATGCATCGATTCGTTATTGGATTGTGTGTAAAATTAATGTTTTTCTAGAATTGATCAAAAAATGTTCTTTTTTAAACAACTCTCCTAAGCACAAAATTATGGAATTTTGGGCTCTTAATTCACATATAAAAGTTTATTTGAACGGATCATTTAAAATTGATTCCAATAGATGGCGCAATTTTAAATTTCTGAGGCATGACCCTCGATTTTGAAATTTGTATAATAACACATTTTGGTAAAAGAGAAAACCCTATTACTTGCAAGTCGCTGCTAATACCATCTATAACCGTGGAACGGAACCGAACGCGATCGAAGTACTTATAAAAATAATTATCTTTAATCAGACGTAAAACGCTAGTTACGACCGCACGGTTTCTTTATATGGGATGAGGCATATTACTTGCTAGAATTATATTATCTGTGATATTACAAACAACGCAGGCTTATGAATTAGCCAGTAATCGTAGTACAAATATAAAGCCGATATCTAAAGCTAACCGATTTACCATTTAAACATGACCTGCGGCAAAATATGGAACTAAAATTTGAAAAGGTTTTCGACTGATACACGAATACGTGACAAACACACAAATACACAGGAAACGGAAAATAATCTGAATAAATAAAATTTTGATTTTGATAGAAAAAAGAGGAGAGATTTTTTCTTTTATTTTGTTAATTGAGAACTAGCTTCTGTCCGCGGCTTCGTCAGCGTAAATTATTTTATATCATCTCAAGGGAACACTACCGGGATAAAAAAGCTATTCTAAGTCCTTCCTAGATTCTCAATCTATCTCCATACCATATTTCATCTACATTGCTTCAACCATTTAGTCGCGAACAGGTAACAAACAAACAGAGTTACTTTCACATTTATTTCGATTAGCGCCAGTATGTGATGGTCTGATGGATCAAGCTATATTTGTGTTTTCGCACTGATATCTCATTTTATGTATTTATCTAATCTATTATCCTGTTACTGTATATGGTATAGCACAAAAAGATATTTAGTTGGTGTCGATAAACGACGACGGACGTACATGGTTCTTTTTAGTATTTAATTAAAAATAAATAAACATGTGTTGTTTTGCGGAATTCGTTGTGAAATATGTTTTAATTATTGCTAATATAGTGTTTGCTGTAAGTATCTAGTTTTTTTTTATTTTTAACTAGCTGTCTCAGTCTCAACAGACATACATACATAGGCAGCTTCAAAAGTTTGCAGAATATTTTACTTAAATTTTTAAGAAAAATATGCCGCAAACATTTGGACATCCCCTCATATAAAAATATCCTTCGAATTTTAAATTTACCGAGTACTTTTTTCCCTTTTTTTCGCTAAGAAACTCACACTGAATATTTCGAACATCTATACTAACAATATTATAAATGCGAAAGTAACTCTGTCTGTCTTTTACCTCTTCACGCTTAAACCGCTGAACCGATTTAGATGAAATTTTGTATGGAGATAGTTTGAGAACCTGGGATGGACGTAGGATAGTTTTTGCCCCGGCAATCATCCGTTGGGGGGGAGGAAAGGGTGCTGGAAGTTTAATGGTGAAGTAATAATTTTTCAAGTAGCAATAATCTTGTAGCCCACAACACATACAATATTATGGCGCGATGAAAAATAGACTATTTCAAGTAATTATGCTACGCAGACGAAGTCGCGGGCTACAGATAGTTTTAAAATTAAAATTAGCGAAATAAGTGCAGCCTTTTTCAGTTCAGAGACTGTACATTGAAAAAAAAATTGAAATTAATTTATAATTGAATTTAAATTAGCACTTAGAAGTTGACGTTTATTTTTGATTAATTATTATTTAGTTTATTAGTTTTCAATTGTTAACAATTGAATTAAGTTTTTGCTTTTATTTGAAACAAAATCAATGAACCATCGCGCGTCTATTTAGCAGACACAATAGATAAACTATGCTTACGCACTAACGGCGTGCAAACAAAAATGCATCATGGGTAAGAAAGGAGTCGCGTGGACTCAATGTGGTAAAAATTGTGATTTGGGTTCACCAGGTAAGCTAAGGGTCAAAGACAATTTTACTGACTTTGAATCTTTTCTTTAATTTTTTTAAACTTTTTCTATCAATTAATAAATCTTCAGAAATCTTGAAAAAACTGGCATGTTCTAATAGTACCCAAAAAACCCGTCATCTGAGGACATACACATCACAGACAGAAGCCATGATACCCAGCAGAGCGGGCACATTATAGGCAAAAAATCATTCTCTATTTTTTCACTTATTTAGGAGATGAGTCATCAAAAAATCTTTCTTAGTACCTTCAATTTATAAGGAGCTATAGTGAGAAATTGCATGCTTTTAAACGCCGCAGTTCAGTAGCTGTCTCTCTGTTAATCTAATACATATAAATAAAATTGGAGTGTCTGTTTTTAATATTGAAATAACCATTTTTTACTACATGTATATGAATATATATATACGGTACGTACACCAAAATAACATTTTTTAGAATTTTTGTCTTCTGTCCATCTGTCTCTTTGTTCCGGCTAATCTCTAAAATGGCTGGACCGATTTTGACGGGACTTTTATTGGCAGGTAGCTGATGTAATAAGGAGTAACTTAGGCTACGTTTATTTTAGACAAATTCTTTTATTTTAGAAATTTGTTAGGAGGAACGAAGTTCGCCGGGTCAGCTAGTCTATACATATAAATAAAATTGGAGTGTCTGTTTGTAATAATGAAATAACCGTTTTTTACTACATGTATATGAATATATATACGGTACATACACCAAAATAACATTTTTTACAATTTTTGTAGTCTGTCTGTTTGTTCCGGCTAATCTCTGAAATGGCTGGACCGATTTTGACGGGACTTTTACTGGCAGGTAGCTGATGTAATAAGGAGTAACTTAGGCTACGTTTATTTGAGAAAAAATCTTTTATTTTAGAAATTTGTTAGGCGGAATGAAGTTCGCCGGGTCAGCTAGTAATAACATATAATAATAATAATAAGCCCTTTTATCTGAACTACACATACAAAAACATAATAGCAAGTTGGTTTGGTCTAAATATCTGTAATATGTCCCGCAGTTCAGCGTGCCTTTTGGCATAGGCCTCCTCTAACAACTGCCACTGGCTTCTGTCTTGCGCCACCCTTCTCCAATGGCGACCAGACATCAGCTTCAGGTCATCCTCCCATCGTGCATGCTGGCGTCCTCTGTTGCGGTGCCCGTCCGTTGCGTGAATAAAACATTTGTGAATCATTAACTGAGAGGCAACAGAGCTGTCGCTCAGTTAATGATTCACAAATTTAAGTATAATATCAGCCTTATAATATGCCCACTTTTGGGACACAGGCTTCCCATCTGTGAGAGGCCATAATTTACCAAGCGAGCACAGCACGAGTTGAAAGTAACCTCTAAAGTCTTCGAATTTTTAATTCTGTGACATGCCGGTTTCCTCACGATGATTTCCTTCACCGTTTTGAGATTACGTTGTTTTTTTTTTCTTCAAATTCTTCATCCATTTTGTTATCTTTTCCAGCTTGCCGGTCTAGCAATCATAGGATTGGGATCAGCAGCCCACATCCAGCTCAACCAACTGCATGATGTGATCCCAGTGAGCCTCACTTTCCTGTCCGTCAGCATCATTGTAATAGGATGCATAGTCTTCGTCATCGCCTTCTGTGCTTGTTGCGGAGCCATCAGGGAGTCCCGCTGTATGCTTATAACTGTGAGTACCCTCATTATTTATACATTGGCATAAGGACCAGAGGATGATGATAATAACTCTCTTTCTAAACCTCGATATGTCATATTACCATCCGGATATGCCAGTCATAGAAAATCGAAATAATTTCGCGTGGTTCCGCAAAAAAACATGTTAGATTACAATTTATCTGATAAATAAAAAGGCGTTTATTTATTTAGTACTTTTGGGCGGGTCTTATCTATCAGATAAAAGTTTACAATCTGTTATCCAAACTTTATGATTCAACCATATTGCACTAACGAAGGACCGATCAATGCGGGTTAAGCTATAGTTGCCAAGGCCGAAGCTGCGGTGGTGAGCGAAAGCCGTCTGCGACGATTAGCACGCGTGGGGCCGCCGGAAGCCCGCAGCGCCGGAGCCGAGACAGAAACCCTGCCTGCTGCATGTTGCCTGCTCGCTTGAATGCTGCATGCTTGCTTGTTTGCTGCATGCTTGCTTGCATGCTTGCTTGCATGCTGTATGCTTGCTTGCATGCTGTATGCTTGCTTGCATGCTGTATGTGTAAATAATAATAACATCGAAACTCGGGATCCCTTCTTTTTTTTAATGTTCTTTATCCTAATATACTTCGGCATAACGATTTTGGCACAATTTGTTTTGGCATAATAATACCTCGGCATAATTTTTTTAGGCATATATTTTATGTTGGCATAATCATCTTAAAGACTAATTTGTTTTGGCATAAATTTGATTCGCATAACGTTAGTAGGCATAATAATATTTAGGCATACAATTAATATAAATAACAAAAACAATTTTCATGCAAATGATTTATTATACATAACATTATGTAACTTAAACGATTTTTCAATCGCGAGATAACTTTTATCTGAAGAATATATTAGATGTTTTGACAGTTTTTGTATAAAAAATATGTCAATCAGTTAACTTCTATTATGAAAAATAAATATGGCGGTTATTCCTCAGATAGAAGTTAACTGATTGAAACAGTGGTCCTTAATTATGTATAATTATTTATTTTAGGTGTATATTTTCAGCAATTGCTTGTAAATATGCTAGACAACCGAACCAATTTGCTATAGTTTCTGTAACAATTAAATAATATTGTTGGTTAAAAATTTAATATGATGTGCAACAAAAGTTAGTGACAGAACCGAATTGCTGCAAAACCGACTCTACGTAGTCTTGTTTGTCCTACCCCTAGAGTGTAATTTAAAATCGCGTAGGCGCGTAGGGGCGAGGCGGCCCACGGGCTGAGGAGCAGGCGGCTCCAGCCTCAGCCGCGGCGGTGAGCGAAAGCCGTCTGCGACGATTAGCACGCGTGGGGCCGCCGGAAGCCCGCAGCGCCGGAGCCGAGACAGAAACCCTGCCTGCTGCATGTTGCCTGCTCGCTTGAATGCTGCATGCTTGCTTGCATGCTGCATGCTTGCTTGTTTGCTGCATGCTTGCTTGCATGCTTGCTTGCATGCTGTATGCTTGCTTGCATGCTGTATGCTTGCTTGCATGCTGTATGTGTAAATAAATTTATGCTTTAGGATATTATGCTTAAAAAAGTTATGCTTTAGAACTTTATGCTTAATAAATTTATGCTTTAGAATATTCTGCTTAATCATTATTATGGTTAGAGAAATTATGTTTAAAAAAAATATGCGTAAGCTGTTATGCGTAATTATATTATGCCAAAATATAATTATGCCAAACAAAATTATGCTAAGATATATTAGGTCTTAAAATTTTATGCAAATGGATAGGGAACCTCGAAACTCCTATCTATACTAATATTATAAAGCTGAAGAGTTTGTTTGTTTGTTTGAACGCGCTAATCTCAGGAAATACTGGTTGGAATTGAAAAATTCTTTTTGTATTGGATAGTCCATTTATCGAGGACGGTTATAGGCTATATAACATCACGCTTAGACCAATAGGAGCGGAGCATAAAAGTTACAAAACGGGCATAATTACTCCTTTTTGAGAGCTTCCGTTGTGTGCGCTGAGTAAGCGGTGTAGCAGTGTAGGTACGGTAGGGTAGGTAAGGTAAATGGGTAGGTAGGTAGCCAGTTGACGGGAGCGAAGCCGCGTCGGACAGCTAGTTATTAGTACGCTTTTATTAGCTTAGTATGCATCTATCTATGTAACGGAATCTATGAAATCTATGAACGAGATTTTCACCCCCTTCAAAACGTCGGATTAATTTGAAATTTTGCACACTTATCAAGGACCGATGACAATGCAATAATTTACACGATATCAAGCACCCCGCGCTTTTTTTTACAATAAAATACATATTTTTGTTAACCACATTATTCTTTTTTACAATAAAATACATATTTTTGTTAACCACATTATTCTTCTCATTAATAAAAATTATTTTCTACTTTTTAGTTTGGTTTTCTATTAAAGTTTTTTAACTATTTTTTTCTATTGATTTGCGTTTGACCACAATCTCACCTGATGGTAAGTAATGATGTGGTCGACGGTGTAGCACGCTTGTCTAGAAGTAATCTATTCACTCATGACTTAAAGATCCAAGGTTAATAACTATCAGGAAATAGACTCAGGCAGGGAATTCCTCTCCTTAGCTGTACTCATAATGAAAGCATTCCTAAAATGTTTTTAGTGTTGTGGATGTCCACCTTGTAACTATCCAAGGTATCTTTTTTAACTTAGAAACCTTTCTATTTTCCAGTACGCAGTCTTCATGGGAATACTGGCAGCCATCAAGATATACTTCACAGTGGTGATCTTCCAGTTCTTAGGCGACGCATTACAGACTGTCTCCGGTTGGCTAACTTCGGCTTTTGCTAACGTTAACGCAAGACCCGCTTACAATGCCATGGAGACAATGGTGAGTTCCAAATAAAGGATGGACGGAGGAGAGGAGAAGGCTAAAGAAAAGATGGATGGACTGTGTGTGGAGTGATATGAAAGAAAAGGGAGTCAGTGATAGCGTGACGGGGGACAGGACGGTGTGGAAGAAGAAAACGTGTTGCGACGACCACAAGTCACATGAGACAAGGGCAGGAAGATGGTGATGAGAGGAGATAGGGAGCCCGTGGCTAAATAATTACAGTTGCACAGGATGATCTTTAAGGTTAAGCAATCCTTGCCGAGGTCACTCTGTGGATGAGTGACCATCCATTCCATCCAGATACGTCTCTTTGCCTCAGAAAGCACGGTAATTCATTGGTCCTGGCTGCCATTTATAGATGTATAACAGTCGTTACGGTAGTGAAAAGCCATAAAAATATGACATCAGTTTTGCAATGAGCAAATTCATAATTAATAAAAAACTCTTTAACAAAAAAATACAACCGACTTCAAACACTACAAAGTGAAAAATAACTTCAATTTCGGAAGGCGGTGACAATAAATGAAAACAGTAGCACCGACCTCCGAAATTGAATTCACTTTGTAGTGTTTTTATTTGGAAGTCGGTTGAATATTTTTTGTAAAAATGTTTTTTATTTTTTAGTTTTTTTAGGTACATAATGAACAAGTTCTATAGTAAAGTACCTATAATGCCCACAGTGATACCACAATAGATTACCCGATTAACATGTAACTTGAACATAACCGTTGGAATGAGAGTGTTCCAGGATAAACTATACACATCTGCGTACCCGTTTAGAGTATACTGCCGTGATGGTTTGTTATGAAATGATGTAAACAATAAACAGACATGCGATTGCAGCAATCCCGAGAGATTTGCCGTCATTTATTGAAGAGTTCTGTTGCATATCTCCGAAGTTCTTCATCAGATCTTTATCTAATTTATATAGGACCATTTCGGAATAAAATTGAAATACGTCTCTGTCTTTAAATATATTAACCAACATTTTTTTGAATACTTTCAGTTCCAATGCTGCGGCACAGTCGGAGCTGCCTCCTACCCCACCATCGGCCTTGCTGTGCCCCCAACTTGCTGTAACAACCCCAACATGGTGGCAACCCAATGTACACTGACGAACAGCTACGAAGGTTGTATCACGAGGGTCGGAAACTACTTCGAAACCTTCGGAGAAGCAATTGGAGGAGTCCTAATAGTTGTTATCATTGTTGAGGTGGGAAGTTTTAACTTTTTATATGCTTTTATTGAACTTGCCTTGTTAGGGACCTTATTAAAGATGCTACGCGATTAAAATTGCGACGAAAGGTGATATCGCGCACTTATTAATATTGGAAGGATTTGGAGGAGGCCTTTGCCCAGCAGTGGGACCCATTTGCCTCGATAAACACGTTAAGCCGTTAGTCCTGCGCCCATGGGCATACCTAGGGTGGGGCAGATGAGGCAGGCTTCACCTGCACTCTGACTCTTTAACTATAAGTTTATCGTTCAAGAGAAAAAACTACTAGATGGCTACATAAATTTTCGATCACGCAAGCGAACCCCCTTTTGTCTGTTTTGATTTTCTGCGTACCGGTTCGACCTGTGTATTTTTGCCACCCTGGGTTGCGACAGACTTGCTCGGCCTTTGAACTTTCTACTAAACACATCAACACGGTCTAGGGATATTTCATACTCAATTAAATAACTCGAAAATTACTGGCCGCATTGGAATCTTCTAAACACCGATTTGTTTGTAATTTATCTCAGACTAATTCCAAATTCAAATTTTTGAAAATTCTTTTGTTTCGGTGGCATAAAACGTCTTGATGTGTAGGAGAGGGAATTTTCATTTGTGCGAAATTTAGAAAACAATACGAATTACGTTTAGTGACAGTTTCTTTTTTCATTTTTAAACGAAAGATAAAGTTAAAATTGAGGTATTGTAGCCATGCAACGCCAACATTTGACGAGGGCGGAGATGTTACGAGCTGTGGGAATGCTGGAAGCTGGGTCTGTTCAGCGTAATGTTGCTGAGGCCACAGGGACCCACCAAAATGTAATTTCAAGATTGTGGACACGCTATCGTGCCACAGGTGAAGTAGCGGAGAGGCACCCATCGCATCACTACCCCCAGACAAGACCGATTTTTGCAAATTACTGCGCGAGCTCAACCAAATGCAACGGCGACTCAATGAGGGTTTTTAAGAAAATTCACGCCACTAGTTGGCGCCACATTGGTGAGAGGTCTTTTACTTGGAAAATTTAACTTATGACATCAACTTGCTTGACGTCAATTTGACTAATGTCAAAAAACATAAGCATTTGACAGCAGCTTGGACCTCACGTCTCAGTGATGCCACCTAGTGGTACATGATTTCAGAATACCCTCATTGGTCCAAAGGCTGCGAGTGGAACACCAAGTGCTTGTGAGTGACCAAACTGTAAGAAGGCGACTGCATGAAAGCAATCTACGCTCTCGTAGACCACTCCGGGTCCCACCTTTACGGAGAGGCAATCGTGGACGACGATTAGAATGGGTTCGGAACCACGTGGACTGGGGCCGTGAGCAATGGTCCAACGTGCTGTTCACGGATGTATCCAGGTTCGGCTTCCATCCAGATTCACGAAGGACGCGTGTTTGGCGAGTTCCTGGACGATGGAGCCGTCTTCAGAACCCTCAGGAAGTTCACCCATACCAAGGAGGAACAATTATGGTTTGGGCAGGAATTCATCTTGGAGGACGGACGGATCTCGTTTGGGTGCGGGGCAATATGACGGCAGAACGATACGTCCAACAGGTGCTGGGGCCCGTAATCTTGCCCCACAGAACACAAATGGGGCAAGATTTCCTGCTCATGCACGACAATGCCAGGGCACACACGGCGAGAACGGTAGCAGCTTGGTTACATACACACAATGTTAGGGCCTTAGACTGGCCTGCTCAATCGCCAGATCTAAATCCCATTGAGCATGCGTGGGATATGCTGCAAAGAAGAGCTCTGAAGGAAGTTCCTGAAAATCTGGCTACAGAAGATCAACTTTTTGCGCACCTCAGAAGGACATGGGACAATATTCCGCAGCAAGACATTGACAACCTTGTTCTGAGCATGCCGAATCGTTGCCGATGTGTTATGAACATCATGGGCGCTTTCTCAGACTACTAACTTCAAGTTTATAAACACAAATTAAATGATTTTTCTATTTTTTTCAGTTTTTACTCATAAATTAAAAGTTAATTCATATACGGTTTCCGTCTATGCTTCATTTTTTTTCCATGAAATCCTGATTTTTTAATCGAAGTACCTTAACCATTATTAAAAAATGGTAGAATATTAAATAACGTATCTTTTAAATATATACCTACATGTCATATAAATAATTAACACATTGATAGTAATTCGCTTTTTTAAAAATATCCCTAGACCGTGTTGATGTGTGTAAGTATTTATCGAGATTCCTTACTTTTGCCCCACCCCTAAGCAAATGCTGGATACGCCCATGTCTGCGCCTAATATCTTATATCTCAGGTCGTACCGAATTGCCGTCCCGTTGGATTATGAGAATTGAGAGATAGCATGCACCTATATTTGTGCACTATAATATAGCCCGTCTAAAATTATCCCAAGGGAAAAAAAATCCCGGATAAAAAGCATCCTATGGGCTATTCCAGACTATCTATGAAAATAGCTTTCTTTTCCGAATTCGGTGTCATTGTTGCTTACTGTCGGAAAAGAAAGATATTTTCACTTTATAGTGTTTCGCTTTGGAAGTTGGTTTAATTTTTTGGTTAAAAAGCTTTTTATTTTTCTATTTTTTGGTTTGGAAGGTACCTCAAATTACCATGAAAATCATTTATTGATAAAGTACATCTCACGACGATTCCAGTAGGCGGGTGTGCGGGCGGGTGTGCCAGTACCTTCCGGCTTCATCATCAGATCAGTTCGATGATACCATTTTCATAAGTAACAATTATTTATAAGTATTTTATCCGGGGAATTTTTTCCCTTGAGATAATTTTCCCCGGATAAAAAGTATCCTATGGGCCGCCGTGAGCAAAATTCGGTTGGTCAAAGTGTTATTTGGTTAATAACCGACTTCAAAAAAAAGGAGGAGGTTCTCAATTCGTCGGAATCTTTTTTTTATTATTTATGTTACCCGATTACTCAATGACGCCTGGCTTGATTTGGAAAATTCTTCTGTTTGAAAGGGTATACTTTCCAGTTGGTCCCTTGGTCATCAGGTGAGGATTTCATGATGGGATCCTGGAGAAATCGAGGGAACTCAAATATTATAGGTATACGTATAGCGATTTTGGTATTTTTATCTACAATGCAAGGATTTGCACTCAGAAAGTATCATTAAGTGAAGTGGAACTGATGAAGACCAAAGAGGGTCACTGGAACTGCTCAGAGTTACTTATGTCACATGTATAAGATATCTGAAATAGTTAACCGACTACAATGAAGCAAATACTTATAAATAATTGGTACTTATGAAAGCCGGAAGTTAGGCGTTGGCACTCCGAAATAAAGCAATGTATCGTAGTGGTTGGGCTGGAATCGTCGTGAGATGTACTTTGTTAATAAATGATTTTCATGGTAAAAAAGACTTCTCATCTTTCTTTTTCGACAGTAAGCAACAAGGACACCGAATTCGGAAAAGAAAGCTATTTTTCACTATATAGTGTTTTGCTTTGGAAGTCGGTGTAATTTTTTTGTTACAAAGTTTTGCAGCCCGGAGTTTGAACCCAGTTGGGCTCGCCCCCTGTTACATGGGACTTAAACATGACTGGTGAAATGTGGCTGTACTATAGGTGAACCTTTGCATAAACCTTCGGGGAATACAGGTGTCATATTAAATATATGTAACTAATTATTTTTATTTTTTTTCTTTACAGTGCGTCTGTCTGATCTTCGGTCTGTTCCTGGCATGCCAAATTAGAAACAGAAGATACGCATAGACTTAATAATTAATTAATCAACTAATGTGAGAAGTAAAATTGATAATGTTGAATTAAACTTGCTTTTGTATTTTGCACTGTACATGACATCTCAAAATTATTATAATTTATTTTGTGTACAATAAATGTTAAGGAAACTTAATTTAAATGGATTTTAATTGGCTTTTGACTAGCTCAATTAATTGTCGTCGACTAGATTCTGCCAGCGGCTCTGCCTGTGTTGTTGTGGACATTATTTATCCCAGGCAAACATTATACTCAAATTCAATTTTTTATTTAATTATGAACAATATTATAAAGATTGGCCTCAAAATAGGCAAGCCTGTATACCAATTTTGAGTGCTAACATTTAAATGATTTTTGACACATGTTGAGTTACATAATAATATCAAACCAAATAAAACAATCAAATTTTAGGAAAATAAAAGTAGTAAACAATTAAAAAGTTTCCTGACCACTTCTTGTAATTATGTATATATTATAATCAGAATCTCGGAAACGGTTCCAACGATTTTCATGAAATTTAGTATGCAGGGTGGGTCGATAAAAATCGATCTAGCTAGGTTTTATTTTTAGAATACGTCGTTTCCTCTTTTTTCACCCGAGCAGAGCTTGATCGCCCAAGTACTAACATTTTATACTTCATAAATTTCAACGCTATTTAGTTACTATGAGTGTGAGTATGAATGTGAGTATAAAATATGTGAATGCGAATGTGAGTATGAATGTGAGTATGAATGTGAGTGTAAATGTGAGTGTGACTGTGAATATGAATGTGGGTGTGAATATGAGTGATTTGTTGCCATATTTTAGAAGTTGTTGTATGTCACACTAATTAATTTTTCAGCTTCGTCATATGATAGACTGAGCAGCCAGGCAGTTTGATTTTCGCCTGATTTAATACCAGAATGAAAAGTAAGAAGTTTATTGGCTATTCCAGACTATAATCTATCTGTGCCATATTTCATCCAGAATCATTCAGCTATTCTGGCATGATTGAGTCACAAACATACATCCATCCAAACTTTCACATTTATAATATTAGTAGGATAATACCAGATCCTTTCCCAGGGCTTAGCACTTAGTAAAGAGATAATTTCTAGCCAGGCATGCTTCAACATTAACCACATCATCACTTACCAGGTGAGATATTGGTTAATGTCAAACAAAAGCCTATCTGTAGAATGATAAATGGACCCCTTTTCCGCACTTTGACTCCCATTGAGTCCGTTATGTACATAGGCCTCCAGATAGAAGTTATAATTTATTATATACTTTATTGTACACCACAAAAATATGTACAGGACAAACATTCACAAAACAAGTGTACAATGGGCGGTCTTATCGCACAGGGCAATCTCTTACAGACAATTATTAGATAGATAGGTATTATATATACTGGGATAGGATTGGTGGATGTCACACGTCTATGAATTTTTGGGTCTAAGACATGGCGGTTTCCTCACAATGTATTCTTTCACCGTTTTGAAAGCAGTGGTGATGAAATAATTTACACAAAGTAAAAGGCCTGCCTGGGTTAGAACCCACAACCTAGAACTTATAAGTCGCGGCCATTACCACTGGGCCACTACTGCTCATCTGCTTCATATTAGATAGAACAAAGCATACCTATTATTATACTACAAGACTGCATGTGACACCATTTTGGCGCCATAAATAAATTCGACTGACTAAGCAAAACTATTTCTTACGCTATAATATGGTTTATAAATAAAAATTGCCACTCCACTGTATGAAAGAAAGAACGATTACAACTTGAGAACGGCACAAACGTTTCTACAGTTTTTTTTTTTGTGTAACTGTCAGGTCAAGAATGGTATGAAAGAAAAAGTTTAGGAAAATACACCGGAATTAAATCGTACCCGAGCAAGCGACCCGGGGCGGGTCGCTCGTAAATAAATAACAATAATCGAATACATGAAAAGATCACAGATACAATTATTTACAATTAATAGGTATACAAATATTTACCTCGTGATATTTGGTACTGGTTCAGCGATTTCCTTTTTAATGTTTTTAATATTGCATTCGGGATCATTTTCCACCGGAGCAGCTAAAACCTCTGTTTTGTCGTCCTCATTTAAATCAAGTTCTTGTTTTATAACCACGTACTCGAAAGCCATTTTAATCAAATAATTATACGTCTACATTGTCACTCATTTTCATTAATAGTCCCTTTTTTCGCGAAACTAAAATTTAACACCGAATCAATGATACAATTCAATTATTCAATATCTCTACATAGTGATGCTCCAGCTCTATGATTGTCGAAAACTATCGATAAATCAATTTCAATTTTGCTTCAGCTCGAAATATCTCAATAATAACTAACTGGAACACAAACACAACACCAAACAAGCTTTTTTGAAAATGTTGATTTTTCGAAATAATTTTGTTTTTAACTTTATTTTTAAACCGTAAAAAATCCTTATAAAATAATCGATACTTTTGGACTTGCCAACATCCCCAGGATTGCATAAAAAAATGACATTTGATGCTGACAGAACAAACCAAAGTTGCCAGGTTCATACCATTTATGTCAGTGAAAATGAGAATTCGAATTTTAGTAGTAAAAGAGTAATTAGAGTTCTTCGCCACGACACGTAAGTATAGTTCCGTCCTTATTTGTCGTGGCGTGGCGTGGCGCGAAATCTACCAATCAAACGACTCTGTTCCAGCCTACGTTATAACGCAACGAGTTTTGTAGCCAATCAACGGCGTCGGAAGGCGCCACGACACGCCACGCCACGCAAGTGTGGTTCTCTCTTTAAATTTAAATCAGTCTTTCTTTGACACTTGCATGCGATATTGACACTGACTGACAGTTGTTTATTTGCTGGGATACTAGCAGAAAAGCTGGAATAACAATATTTTGTAAATAAGCAAAATAAAACATTTCCGTGACATAAACGGTAAGTAAAACGCATTTATTTATCTAAGTGGATGGATTTAACAGATTATCTTAAACCTTTAGGGTACAGGTGTGATTTTATGCTGTTGTAAACCTCATTTCAAGCGATTTTGTTCATAATATCAGCCGAAAAACGTCCACTGCTGAATATAGGTCTCCCCCAAACGTCGCCACATCATTCGGTCCACCAAATGTATTGCCGAAACGTTCACGTTAACGATTTTATTAAGTATTCCTTGTTTGATTCTAGATGGTCAATAAACCTACGGATGTATTTGTTATGGAACAAGTGATTAATAGGTAGGGCATTATTCATAATGCCCAGATAATTTTAAAAATACCCATTTATCATCATCATATCAGCCGAAAGACGTCCACTGCTGGACATAGGCCTCCCCCAAGCGTCGCCACATTGACCGGTCCTGTGCTTCCCGCATCCAGCGCATCCCCGCAACCTTCACCAGGTCATCGGTCCACCTGGTGGGAGACCTTTCAACGCAACGTCTACCGGTTCGCGGTCGCCACTCCAGAATTTTTCTGCCCCATTGGCCATCCGTTCTGCGAGCAATGTACCCTGCCCACTGCCACTTAAGTTTGGCAATTCTTTGGGCTATGTCGGTAACCCTGGTTCTCTTAAGGATGTCTACTTTGATTTTGATTATAAATGATATATGATTTTTATTATAAAATCAGTATGGTAGCTATTTACAATTAGTATGTAAGTAACAAAGTCAACTTCTGTCTGCAGGGTCTAAAGTAACCTAACATAAAGGAGATGACTAGAGCTTAGTTCGCTCGCTCACTTCAGCTCCCCTTCCAACCATACCTATCCGTGTCAGGTTGTCATAAGTTTGCTCGCTCTGAAACTAATTTGTTGAAAATAGAGCAAATACTATATCTACAATATATTTTAATCTATGAGTGGCACAAATATTATTTATGCTAATCGATTGTATAATCTTGCTGACCAAATAACACAAATTTGCTGTGATAATAACTTTTTTGCAGATTTTTGTTGCTGACCAAATAATATTTAACTCTACGAGTGACACAAATATTATATATGCTAAGTAATTGAATAATCCTGCTGACCAAATACCATATATTTGATGAGATAAAAAGTTTATCGCAGTTTTTTCTTGCTGACCAAATAATTAAAGTAAACCTACTATTGTAGCTACCATAATCATTGAATTGCCCAACAGTTAAGTAACAATATTCTTAATGACCAGACAGTGTGATAAATAATGACATTTAGGCCATCAAGTATATGACTTTTAGACCATCAAGTATCCGATTTGACTTGACTTGATTCATACAGCCTTGGCATTATAGATAGTACCTACCCTGATTAATCATTTGGTCCATGAAGTATATTTCAGTACATGACACACAGTCACACACGCCTCTAAATCTACAGAACGCCATCTGCCACGATTCTTACATACTCCTTTTGCTTGAGGTTCCCCTAGTCGACGGCACGAACTATTTTGTGCGTGAGGTTAAAATGCATGCTATTTCATCCGACAACACGTGCGAAAGAGATAGATGCTGTGATGGGCAGTAGGAAGCTAGTTCGCGTACGAATTAGTACTTTTGCAAATTTGTATCGAAATGGATGATGATTTAGATCGAAAACGAGCGCGCGAAATTTTATAAACAGACCTTTGGGAGTCTAGATATCATGAAAAACGACTAAATGTATATTTTCAAAATAAAATTATTTGCGTTGTTGAATTACTAATCTATCCCGGTATGGAGGCTATTTTGCAATTTACCTTCTTCTTATTGTATTTATATCCGCCCACAGATGCGTTAAAATTTGTATTGAAATATGGAACTTTCGACGCTCATAACTTTCAAATATTTCTTTTTTTTTTAATTTTTTGTTTCCATACAAGGCTATATAATAATGATGAGATAAATTGAAATCATTTCGTATTTTGAACGTACATGGTCAAACAGTGGAGTAATCGCCAGACTACGCTTGTATGGAAGAATGATCGACTAGTAACGGTAGTTAACCTTAATTTACGTGTTTATTTCATACATCCAGTCATTTCTTTAATACAGGAATTTTAATTAATTTTCTTGTTGTTCCTAGACAAGCTTTCATCCGCTGTCCAAAAATGGCCAGTGAATATGAAATTTTTGAATTCTTGGAAGCCGACTATATAGCAGCTAAAACCACAAGAAAGCGGTCCCGCAAGCAGCTACGAGACGATAATAACCCCTTTGACCTTGATGAAGGGGAATTTATTAAACGCTACCGACTGACGAAGGATCTAGTACGTAACTTGTGTGATGAGCTGAGGCCACTTATGAAGAGCCCGAAAAGATCCACTGACTTGTCTGTGGAGACGAAGGTAAGCTTCCTTATAAATTACTAGCTTTTGAAAATAAATCAAAAAACTTCCAAAACAAAATACTTTAAAGCAAAAAACTAACTTACTTTTCCGAAGTCGGTGACACCAGCTACGGAAATTTAATCATTCATCGCATACTTTGTAATAATTGTATTTAAGATTTTTTGTTCTTTTTATGTATGCGTCGTGCCTGGCGCAATTATACAATTTTTCTTTCTTTATTTTTTTGCTGTGAAGTATTTAGTTTTGGAAGTCGTTTGATTTTTTTGTTAAAATGATTCCAATTACCATGAAAATCATTTATAGCCAAAGTACATCTCATGACAATTCCAATAAGCTCAAGTACGACTAGGATACATTGTTTTATTTCGGCGTTCCAGTGCCTACCTACCGGATTCATTATCAGATCAGTTCAATGGTACCATTTTCATCAGTACCTACCATTTATTTTATTTACTTATAAGTATTTGCATCATCAAAGTCGGTTAACTATTCGAGATTAAGGAATTCCAGCGGCCATCTCTGATCTTCTTCAACAGTTCCAATTCAGAAAACAGACTAATAAAAATAAAAACTGTGCAGTGTTCGGGAAGTTGCGCGGTATCTTCTCGTCCCATTTACCACAGTGTCTCAAGCCGAAAGTCTATGGCCAGTGTGTGTTGCCAGTGATGACATATGGCTCTAAGACGTATCAAACATTTGACGGATCAAATATTTGTATGACCTACAGGTAGTTGTTCCGGCTCTGGGTGTTGTGTATGTGAGTTTATATGTTCGTAAACGCACCCACGATACAGGAAGAAATTCCTAGTGTGGGGCAACGTTTTTTAAAAAGAAAGAAAGAAAAGAAAGAATACATACAAAGTAACATTTCTTCTTTACAGGTGTTGATTGCATTGTCGTTCTACGCAACGGGGTCCTACCAGCGTTCCACAGGCAATAATGAGGGTCATTTTGTGGCCCAACAGACCGCATCCTCGGCCATTTCACTGATAACTACGTGTCTGAACTCCCTGGAGATGCGGCAAAAGTACATAAAGTTTCCGGGTACTGACCAAGAAAGGAGCGTAGTAAAAACTCAGTATGTTCCTATTATAATTAAAAAAATATTTTATTTGTCGCAGAGTCATACTTTACTGAAATATCGAGCAACCTGCCCAGCATTTTAGGTTGGACTGGAAGCCAACTTGAACATTATCGTCATCAGCCATTTATTGTTCCCACTGCTGGGACACAGGCCTCCTCTCTGTGAGAGGGAATGGGCCGGAATCCACCACGCGGGCCCAGTGCGTGTTGGTGGATGGCACATGTCTTCGAATTTTTGGCTCTAGTACTTGGCGGTTTCCTTACGATGTTTTCCTTCACCATTTTGAGAGCAGTGGTGATGAAATAATTTACACAAAGTAAAGCGCCTGGGTTCGAACCCACGTGTAAGTCGCCTTGACTAATTCACCGCCAGATAACAAAAAAATCAGTCGTTAACCAGGAATAAACCTAGTAGGGTGACGTTAGGATGGGTGACCAAAATTTATGTGTCGATGGTCACCCACCCAAACACTGACCTTGACAAGTGTTGCTTACCCTGGCAGGGTCACCCATCCAAAAATAAGCAAACCAAAAAAAGTGGTTACCCATCCAAAAACAAACGAACCAAAAAAAAGTGGTCACCCATCCAAAGACTAACTTTGGTAAGTGTTGCTTAACCTGTGCTGGGTCACCTATCCAAAAACAAGTAAACCAAAAAACGTGTCATCTCTGTGCCAAATTTCATCCAGATTCATCCAGCCGTTTGAGCGTGAAGACACACACACACACACTTACAAAATTTCGCCTCTATATTATTAGTGTAATTAAATTTAGATCTTAAGTTCATTTATTTGTTTTAGATTTTACAATAAGTTTGGAATTCCTGGGGTAATCGGCTGTATTGGATGCTGCAAAGTCGCTATCAAACGCCCGGTAGTAGATGAGAAGCGCTACTATTGTGGGAAACGTTATATGTTAAACGTACAGTTGGTAAGCAAATTTAAACTGTTGTTATAACCCAAGATCCCACTGCAAAAATCTGCATGTTTTTTGTTTTTGATATTTTAATGAATGATACTTAATCGTAAAATAGATTTATGCAGGGTTGTCTGGAAATATCTTGCCGCAGTTATCTTAATTAAAGAATTTAAATTTACTTTTGATAGATAGTTAAACCCCAATATACCTACATGTTTTTTAAGTGAATCCAATACTATTTGAAATAGAAAAAGTCCTGGTCTGTGGTGTGTAATCTGTGGGTTTCCAGCACCCTGATATTCGTGTAAGTTCAAATAGTAGCGCCTTTTGGAAACAATGAATGCGATTCATTAGCTACTTCATATTTTCAAAATCTTTCTACTCGATAGCGTAAAACCGCAATATGTACGGTCTTATCACTGTAATTTTTTTCTGCATACTGGCAACTTAAACAAAGCAGCCAACGTTAATAGTGATCTCATAGCCGTGTTGCTATCCAAACCAGGAGAGAGAATTTGTCGCCTTCAACCTTAGTTATATTGTAATTTAGTTTAACTCAAATAAATTAACTAGTGGATTTAACTTTGACGTGTTTCTCTAACCAACTAACGTTCATCAAATGATCCGGCTCGAAGGACCATTTGCTGTAGGGGCTGTACGGTAATGAGACCGTACACAATTAATTTTAATACTGTTGATTCAGTCACAAATGAGGAAAAATGCCTAGTGTAGGGCAAACTTAAAGCACTCTACACTCTTTGGTAGTGAAGTGGGGTGCGTCGAACGTTCCGAGCGCGCGATTGGTTGGTCATTTGACACAAGGATCGATTGACCAATCGCGTCGCGTCCACGTTTCGTTCATTTTATATGATGGTTGGTCAGTTCACTAAGCCAAAACCTTGCCAACTTACATGCCGGGCATTATATGTACTAATTCAGACCATTTCTTTCAGATTTGTGATGCAGACATGCAGATTATGAGCGTAGACGCAAGTCATGGTGGTGCAACTCATGATTCTTCTATATGGGCTACTCATCCGCTAAGATCTCACTTGGAAGATCTTAGCATTTGGCTTCTTGGTAGGTACACGAGTGCGCGCGTATTCGCTAGAATTCAACTAAAGAACTTGCCTATTAGGTACAACTAAGTGAAAAAAAAAGTACTATTAAACTAATAAATAACTGGTGAAATGAGGGTGTACCAAGGTGAACTGTACACATCTGCGTACTGGCGTGATGTTATGTTATGAAATGGTATAAACAATAAAGAGACACGCGATTGCAGCTATCCCGAGAGAATTGCCATCATTTATTGAAGTGTTTTGTTGTATATCTCCGAAGTTCTTAATCAGATCTTCACCAAATTAAAATGGGACCAACTTGGGAACATAATCTATCAAATAAAAAAAGAATTTTCAAAACCGGTCCACAATTCACGGAGATATCGGTGAATGTAAATTCATTCAACAGTCCTAGTATCTGAATTGCGTATGTTGCGATATTTTACTTCTTGAGCACTTTTAATTCATCTAAGTATTGATAGAGTGAACCGATTGCGATGAAACTAAAACATAGTAATACTTCAAGTTACGTACAATTTTTGTGTATAAAAGGTATCTACATTGGTTTCGTACATTTTACGTGATGCGTGCACAAATAAACAGACAAAAATTCCAAAAATGCTGGAAATAGGTTCTGTTTCCGCAGTGTCTCAAGACAAAAGTCTTTGACCAGTGTGTGTTGCCAGTGATCACCTATGGGACCGAGACATGGTCGCTCACAATGGGCCTTATCAGAAAGCTTAAAGTCACCCAAAGGGCAATGGAGAGGGCTATGCTCGGAATTTCCTTGCGTGATCACGTTAGAAATGATGATATCCGCAGGAGAACTAAAGTTACTGACATAGCCCGGAGAATTGCTAAACTTAAGTGGCAGTGGGCAGGGCACATTGCTCGCAGAACGGATGGCCGATGGGGCCGAAAAGTTCTGGAATGGCGACCGCGAACCGGAAGACGATACGTTGGAAGGCCTCCCACTAGGTGGACCGATGACCTGGTTAAGGTTGCGGGAAGGCGCTGGATGCGAGACGCACGGGATCGGTCAATGTGGCGACGCCTGGGGGAGGCCTATGTCCACCAGTGGACGTCTTTCGGCTGAAATGGAGGTTCTGTTGGTTCTCCTTTTTTTTGGAAATATTTTCGATGTACAAAAACGACTTTTCTACAGATTTATTATACGAGTATGTATTGATTTAAATGTTATAAAACACTTTTTTAAAAAAACGCTGTGGCGTTTCTTTTCTGTTCTTCTCCATAACAAGCTACTTTTCCGAATGGACAGTAGAATCCATTATTATTACTTTTAAATTTTTGGCGTTCAAAAGTGCCGCATAATGGCCTAGTTGAAATAAAGAATTGTTTTGTCTTTAAATAAACTTTTTATCAACAGGGGATTCCGGATACCAATTGACAACGAGTGTGATGACTCCAATACAGAATGCAGCAGCAGACTCACCGGAAGCGCACTATACCGCCTTACAAGTCCGTGCAAGAAGCATTATGGACCGCACTATAGGGCTTCTAAAATCACGTTTCCGTTGCTTAATGATTCAAAAAGTCTTGTATTACTCACCAGAAGTCGCTGGTCAGATAATAAATGCTTGTGTTATTTTACACAACATTTGTAATAAAGCTAACGTACCGGTGGAACTGTTAAGCAATGAAGATTTACAGTCACAAAACATAGTGAGTGTAACATCAAGCAGTGATAAGGGTCTACAGCAAGGTTTGGCTACAAGGAATGCTCTTGTTCAGCGACTGGGAAAAAGCCGGACTTCAACATTTTAACCTTGCCTGTACGGGATGGGGTATAACATACCCCAGTGGTTCATCATCTTCAGCATATTAATGTGACCACTGCTGGGACACACGCGTCCTCTCTGTGAGAGAGAGCCCACGCGGGCCCAGTGCGGTTTGGTGGATGTCACATGCTTTCGAATTTTTGGTTTTAGGACATGACGGCTTCCTCACGATGTTTTCCTTCACCGATTTTAGAGCAGTGGTGATGAAATAATTTCCACAAAGCAAAGCGTCTGCCTGGGTTTGAACCCCCCGCCCTACGACACGTATATCGGGGCCGTTACCACTAGATCACCATTGCTCTTGTGTTTCACCACCACAGTGGTTAAAAACTCGTTATAAGTCTTAAAGACGAGCGAGTTCGTTTTCTAAGTAGCTACAAATGAAACGTTGCCGTTCCGGTCTGTGCAATTCATTCAGTCGTCTGCCACGTGCGTAAAGTGCGCTTAGGGTATCACACACCCATCTTGTATGGGGCGTGACAAAAAAGTACGTTTGTATAATGATTAGGATCTCAAATCTATGACTTTTCCCTCTCTGGGTGAAGCGGGAGGGCGTGTCAGACTTTTACTGACTAAAACCCACCCGTGTTCCTTCAGTTGCTTGCCGTCCCACAGCTAGTTTCGTTATCTGACAAAATCTTATTTTGGGTTAAATTCTAAAAACCGCGGCGAATTAAAAATTGATGCTGTATAATATCGTTCGGGTGCGTTTCTGGTGTTAAAAAATAGATCTAATTACGTACTATCGAATGGGCACATTGTTAGTTTAAATCAATTTCTGAATTACCTACGTTTTAATGTTTTTTTTTTTAATTTGTGTGTTTTTATTTTTTATCCAGCAAGTATTGATAGTAGAAAAATACTGCTTGCGGCGCTCACTGACGGCATGGCACGGCTAAGTATTTTACGTGGACATATGATTTTCGATTTTATTTGAATGGCTGTTGCGTTGAAATTCCTTTATTTCTACACGAATGCCGCTGCAGAATGATTTGGTATGCTGAAAAGTGCCGTGCAGTGCCGCCGCAAGGTCGAAAATCATCAGTGATCGATAGAGAATCTTTTGCTGTTTACGAGGTATTAAAGAGGTCATTGACACTCTAGTTAAAAGACGACAAAACATGTTTTTTGTTTATTTTGCAATGTTTAAAGTAGATAGAGGTACTATAGTCTTCTAAGTTGAAAAGACTGATTCCAGCATTGTCCAATTTGAATTAAGTACTCAAGAAAAGACTAACTAGTTTATAAGCTGAAGCAAAAGTTGTATTTTTTTCTAATAAATGTCTATTATAACGTATAAATTTAAATGAGTTTCACTTACATCCTTTCATTATATAACGAATTTAATATTAATAACTGTCCTAAAGTATTAATTTCTTTATATTTTTGGGGTATTTCAAACCCCGCCTGGTATGGGGTATGTCAAACCCCGCCTGGTATGGGGTATCTCAAACCCCGCCTGATATGGCATGTGAGATTTACCCTCTATTTCCTAGCTACATTCCTTGGTTGAATGAATTTTCAACAGCCAATCACAGTAGATAACGCGTGCTTGACAATTTGTCCCATTAATTCTGCGATAATTTTGAGCTGGGCAACTGAGGGTTAGTCACTTAGTATACGGACGGAAGGTTAAGTTTAAGGTTTTTTAGTTCTGAATTAACCTAAACGATTACGTTCTAATGGTTGATACTTTATGGTATCTAGGTATCAGCATAGGCCAACACCTCGCCCTAGACTTACCTAACTTTTGCACCAGTTAGTCGAGCAGTAAGGATACTAAACATCGTTTCTCTAGCTACGTATATATATTTTTTTTGCCCATTTGCGTTTTGTCCTCTGTGTAACTTGCGCTTATATCCAGAACCGTTACTGGAAAACCAAGACCACGACAATAGGTGTGATCAGTTCAGGGGCGTGTCGAGTGTGGCAATTTGCGACTACATTTTTTAACTTAGGTCCTACCTGTAATTACATCTGTATTTGTGAATGAATATAATAAAGTTTTGTAAAACTATAATTTACGTTGTGTAGAAGTTTGAATGAGGAAGTCAGAAATTAAAAAAAAATAATGTTCTAGTCTAGGTGGTAATTTATTTATAAAAATATAAAGAAGCTGCTCTGAATGTTGCACAGTGTTTTTACACCCTAAAAAAGTGATATCTGGGTTTTTATTAATTAGCTTTCGTTGGCGTTGATATAGATTTTTGACAATTAATTCTGGTTGTCGATCTACTTGCTTCATAATTCTGATCTCCTGGTAGGTTGGGAGACTTAACGTTAAGTAAGCTAATCGGACGACATAATAAAAAACCGGCCAAGTGCGAGTCGAGACTCGCGCACGAAGGGTTCCGTACCATTATCGCAAAAAACTGCAATCAAATCACGTTCGTTGTATGGGAGCCCCAATAAATATTTATTTTATTCTGTTTTTAGTATTTGTTGTTATAGCGGCATCAGAAATACATCATCTGTGAAAATTTCAACTGTCTAGCTATCACAGTTCATGAGATACAGCCTGGTGACAGACAGACGGACGTCTTGAAATAGGGTCCCGTTTTTACCCTTTGGGTACGGAACCCTAAAAACCAAAGAAATGTGGCCCCCCTTCAAATTTTATGCAAATAGAAGTAGCCAGGGTCCCATCTATCTGTATCAAATCTCATACAAAATCGGTTCAGTGATTCAGGCGTCAAGGCGTTACAAACAAACAAACAAAGTCACTTTCGCATTTATAATATTAAATTCCGATTTCTACTCAATAGTTCATTGCACAAATGCACGAATTAACTCCACTCCATTTTTATGCCGTTTTTATTCTACAAATTATTTTGAGTGTTGAGCGGCACGATCACGAAAACTAAGATTAAAAAAAAACTTTATAGTAAATTGACTCTTTGGAGTTAGCTATTGAGTAGAACATACTTAAACTCACGCCTTTTTTCATAGGGGTGGGTAGGCAGAACGCCATTTGCTACGATCCTTACACACTCCTTTTGCTTCACTCACGTTCAAACATCTGGTCATACACGCACGTTATGAGTACAGCGCACTGCGCATTGAGTAGAAATATTAATAAAAAGCAGATGCCACTTTTTACGGCAAAAAAACTGTGTTCGGGAGCTACTGTTGGTAGGCGGCACTGAAGATCCTGAAACAAAAAAAAATAACTTGTCTTTTTTTGTTATATTATTTGTATTTTTCTAAATATTTACGAAAAAATAGCTCAGAACGTGTTGTTGCTTTCATAATATTCGACCACAAACCTTTGTGGCAGTGAAGAAAAACCAGGACCCATTCTGATGCAACAACAATGTGAATTCGAGACGGACGAAATGGCGCCCCCGAAAATTAGCACTTTTTTCGTGTGTGTGTTATTTTCATGATTTTCGGAGTTGCTAATAACAAAAAGCGAGCTGGCTGACCAAAATCAGATGTATCCTGATTTTCTGCTTGTTTACGTCTTTTAGCTCGCTTTTTAGCAGTCAGATTTTTTGATTTTTTGAATTTACTTTTTGTTTATTTATTACTTTTTCGTATTCTTTTTTAGATTTAGGTACATTTAAAAATATTAGTGTTATATATTTTTAAAACCCTTTTGATACTCCACACGATGAGTTTGGAAGAAAAAGAAAATGTTGTCCCCCACAATATGGCACCCAAAATCCGCATTTTTCTATTTACCAATTTTAATGTAGCCAGTGACATTCGCAGGGTTAAGAAAAATCGAATGACGTAAGAATCATCAAAATTGGCCAACGCGTTCGGTCTCTAGAACGCCACATAGGAACAAACATACATACAGTTATAAACAAGAACATCCACAGCGTTCTCCTTCGCGGCGCTCATCCTGACCGCAGCCTCCGCACTCATCTGTGAGGCATGTACGAGCGCACGTCGCGCTGCCGAGCGTGACATTGGCGGTTTACGTCTATGACGTTTTCGGCGTGGGGAGCGTGTTGTAGGAAGTGGGGAGCGTGACTCTCGAGTTGACGAACGTGACATTGACGGTTCACGTCTTCGGCGTGGGAAGCGTGTAGCAGAACCAGGACGTGGGGAGCGTGACATTGGCGGTTCACGTCTACGTCTTCGGCGTGGGGAGCGTGACTCACGAGTTGGGGAGCATGACACACGACGTGAGAAGCGTGATGAAGGATGTAAGGAGCGTGACGCACTACTTGTCGCGCGTGATACATTACTTGGGGAGCGTAAATCATGTCGTGGGGATAGTAACACAGGTCGTGGTGACCGTGATACACGAAGTTGGAAGCGCGATGTAGGATGTCGGGAGCGTGACGCACGAAGTGGTGAGAATGACATCGGACGTGGGGAGCGTTATGTAGGGAGAACGTTATCCCAGCAAGAAAGTGGCTCCTAGAGTGATATGAGTGGAACGTGTAATTAGTGCGTAATCTGCTGTGAATGTGCGCCACATAAAAAAAAATTGTGCGTGTTGTCGTTTTTGAAAAACTAAAAAAAACTATTCTTGCTGGAGTAAAGTTGTTCCAGCAGGAAATTCTAAATGAATGATCGGAGTGAGAAATATTGTGCATGGGCAGAGAGCTTAATAGTTGTACAAAAATGTGCGGCGATAATATAATTGGTGCATCATCAGGTTTCACAGATATTGCTTTTCCTGCTGGTGTAGTTTTTCAGAATCCTGTATATCGAAAACCATTGTTTGTGCACTTGTAGAATAAACATACACGAGTAGCTCTTGATATGTGCTTGTCGGGTTTAGTCAATAGTACGGACGTCAAAACAAATCACGAGCACGCCACCTGTCGGCAAATCAAGAACAACTACGCTGTGGCGCGCTTTCTCTAACGTCCCGCGTTGTGGGGACACAGAATATAAGAGTTGAGTATTGACCGCCCTGGAGCTAAGACGTTGTAGAATCGGTATCGATCAGTATGAGCAAGATTGTAACTGTGAACTATTTAAATAAACCCAGTGTATCGAATCATTTATGTTAATTCATTTGCACGACTGTACCCACCGACCTGCCCATACACGATGTCTTAACCTAAGGGAATGCATCATGACTTCCCGATGGTTTGCATCTATCGGCCAGCCTTGATGTGACATCAGAATTGTGATTCGGTCGTGCTAATGCGATCACACGTAAAAACAATGCTAGTGAAAATGGCGGTTACATTCTTGCAAAAAAATGCGGTTTCAGTTGAGAAAAAAAAACAGTAGTGGTTCGTTTCTGCGACTACCTCAGTCTTGAATAAAAAAAAAACAGTCTAGAGCGGGGAGCAGCAAGGAAGCTAGCAACAACCAAGGAGCTGGACAGGTCAAGGAGGAGCGTGTGGACGTGTGGAAAGATCCATACACATGGATCTTTAAGCCAATCTGGTGAGTCGTTTTCATTTTGTTATTGACTATGGCCAAGAGTGTTCATTATTCAAAATTCTGGTTTTGTGGCGGTCAATGGATCGTCGGGGTGGCCCGTGTTAGGTTATAATTTCATGTTAGTTATCGATGGTCAAGTTGGGTGTTGTTGAAGGGTTATTATTCTACTATCACTGGCGGTAGCACTTGACTGGCCTTCGCTGACTATCATTGTTTGGAAGTTAGAATACCTACCTGGGCACTTGGGACATTGTAATGTGTGGTTCATGTTTTGGACAGGGTCTCTGCATTCACATTCAGTGTTCATAATAACCCATTTTGCCGTGCCGGTTTAGGTTACTACACCGGTTAATTTCCATCAAAGCTGTGTATGGTTAAGATAACCGTGTGAACAAGTACTCTCGTAGTGTTTTTCATGTTTCAGATAGCATATTGTGTCGCAGTGGAGCCTCTGCTGCTGCTAGCAGTTCAGATGCTGTATGCGAAGGCTGACCTGTTTGAAATGGAATACTCGGTGAGTCGCTTTCATGTTATTTCGATAGTGAGGTGGAAGGTTCTCTACTGAAGAGATGCTATTTCGAGTTTTAAGTGTTCATGTTTGATCACTGAATTAGTAGTAGTTATATCTAGTACTATCACTAGGTAATTAAGACACACTTGTAAAAAGCAAGTAGTTAGGTAATGAGTTTCCTATTGGCAGTATAGTTTCAAGATTTGGTTCAATACGAACTTTAGGATGAGATATCCCATAAGAAGGAGATATTCAGTGACAAAGCCAGTTAGTAATGTCGTAGGGCCATCGCAATTGTATCGAGTTAGTAACGGTACTGGTCATTTACGTGTATTCAGAACAAATCTTAGGTTGCGTCACGATTTACGACCACCGTCTTCAGATCTGAATTCACTTGCTTACTTTCAAAGTAACATTAGGATAGCAGTAGATCTCGCGATCGTTTTCCTTACATAAAAACTGAGGTAGTGAGCGATAGTAAATGGTTACTGTTGATATTTGACTTTAAAGATTTTGATCCGAATTAATTCGTGAAGCTCCTTAATATTATCAGGGTTAGTTGTTTCCCTTTTGTTAGCAGTCGGTATGTAAATCTTTGAGTAAAAAGTGCGAATCTTTTGGGAAGGATCCCCGATCACCAAGTTGCTTGAGAATTAGACATAGTTGATGACAGTGGTAGTGAAACCAAATCTGATTAACATATCTACTCATGCGACAAATTCTGGACCGCCCAAAGAGAATATAACCACTAGAGAGCTTATAGGCCGATTTCTTCGAAGCACACGACTCACTACCGCGGGCCGGGAGACGAGGAAGAACGCGCGGCTGCAATTGGTCAGTTCAAAGTAAGTTGCGTAGGTATGGCTATCGTTAGAGTTGATCAACTCGACTAAGGGAAAATTGTCGATATCGATAAAATGGATTTTAACATTATTAAAAATACTCAATTAAAATCATATAAATATTATTTAATAAAAATCAATCAATTACAAATATAAATATGCGTGTCCGGGACATAGAGAAACAAAAAGTATTTTTCCAAATCGGTCAAGCCGTCTACGAGTAATCCGGGAACATAATACATAAGAAAATTCGACGAACTGAGAACACCCTCCTTTTTTTAAGTCGTTTAAAAGTAGATAGATATTTTTTCATACATTTTTTATTAAGTTTAATTTTATTATTATCGATATCGACTTCAGCTATTAAAAGTAACAGCACAGATATTTACGATAAAAATACAAAGGGAGAGAAAGGGATAGAAGCATTAGAATTGTCTAGTGAAAGAGCGAGACTTTTCCAAAAGACATCAACGCGGGACTCAAAATTGTGCTCGTTTACCCCATCCACCATTTTAACTAGATCCCTGCGGTGTCTCATAATCTGATTTTATTAAAAATAATTTTCGTACTGTTTACTTACCGATGAAAAGTTATGCCATCCCTTTTGTAACTAGATGTCTTGGCATGTTTCCCATACCCCTTTACGGCGCATGAGGGCATTTTTATGCGTTATAATTGCAATAAAAAGATAAAACAATTTGTATTTATTTAGCGTGCATACAGGTCTAATAACTGGACACAACTAAAATGGTTACTAGTACCGAAGCCTTTACATAGGCGACAAAATACTAATAGTTTTCGAGCGTCGGGGCACTGTATGCGCCGTCAAGTGGTTATATCGTCGTTGGGACCGCCCCTCATGAGTAACATGTGGCGATGGGTCTACGAAGAGGTTTCGTTGAGTATGCATTGCCTTTGAATTATGGTAAAGATTAACGGAAATGTTACAATTACTTTATTTAGTTGTTGATCGTCGGATCTTTTTCTAATCAATAGTGTTTTGTGGGAAACTCTAGTGTGTAAAACTAAATGGGCCCTTTATTAAGTCCGCGATAGGTGATTATGACAGGACAGTGATAGTTATACAATGAAAGCTTTAAATAGGAACGCTTAGGACCTACAAGTATGCACGCGGTAGGTTAGGGAAGATGCCAGCGGGTCATGTACCAGTCGATGTTGATGTTAAAGGAATTTTGATTATGATGAGCAAGCTTAAAGTGTCGAGTAATTCAGTCTATAGAATGTATTATGATTGACCGTACCAGTGGATTCTGGTGGAGGTCGGGGTCTAGAGACCGGTGTGAGAGCAATACAATTGCTGGTCGGCTAGAGGGCCGTGGCGTTGAAGATTTTACTCGAGGGTTTCTTTAAGCTTGACAGTTTTTGCAGCAGCAGAATTTTTAAAGTTGGTTTGGATCGATTTGTGGTACATGGCCCAGGGTAATGATTCAGTTAAAGAGTAGAGTTCTAAAATTTCCCTATTTTCACGAAACCAATGATCTACTTTGGTCAGGAGTAGCCGAGCGTTGTGTGGCAGCTGTTGACCTGTGTGGCAACTGTGAGCCTGTGTGTCAACTGAAGGCCTGTATGGCACCTGTAAGTCTGTGTGACACTATGTCTGGTGTGAATGTTCATGTTTATGTTAGACCTTGCAGAAGGTTCATTTTGAGTTATGACGTTGAAAGAAGGTAAACTCACATAGTCACGCCAGAGGTGAGGTCACCATGTTAATGTTGATGACGTTCGAATCGTCAAGCCCTCATTACGAAAATTTAAATAATATTGGTATTCTAATTTTGATTAACAGAATTTATAAAATTGCTAATAAAAATTTAGTAAAATTTAAGTAAGTACCTAAAGGGCAAGAAGGTTATTTGGAAATTTGCGAAAATGATGGTGATGATGATGATGAATGGACCGTGACGACAGATGATGAGTTCGGTATGTCTTTTGTACCTGTAATTAATAATACGCCCTTGGAGTCAGAGGAAACATTTTACATAAGCTCTCGCACCTTAAGTGTAGATAATTCCGAAGCTATAATAGAATCTTTGGAATGATCAATTAGTATGACTGTGGTCTTTTCTGCTTTTGTGGAAGATGATCATTTTTGTAAATGGGATGTCAAGATCACTCCTGCTGTTGTGGGTGTTGATCTGTGATGCGCTGTAGGAGTCTCACC
This sequence comes from Orthosia gracilis, assembly GCA_947562075.1. Classification (NCBI taxonomy): domain Eukaryota; kingdom Metazoa; phylum Arthropoda; class Insecta; order Lepidoptera; family Noctuidae; genus Orthosia; species Orthosia gracilis. The sequence goes on from OX387267.1 coordinate 11,992,361, forward strand.
TGCTTTAGTGGGTGACGATTCAGACCAGCATATTTGAACTTTAGTGATCTGTGAGGTGCTGTAGGAGTCTCACCTGCTTTAGTGGGTGACGATTTAGTCCAGCTTGATTGTAACTGCGCTGTAGGGATCTCACCTGCTTTAGTGGGTGACGATTCAGACCAGACTGATTGTAACTGTAGGGGTTTGCTGTTGTATAAAGAAATACCTAGACTAGTGACCTTTTGATATGTAACTATGCAATATGTTTCCTCACTCACCTAGAGTATGAGTCAGGATTGGACGAGCGAATACTGTGTAGAGATTTTGTGTGTTTCAGAAAACTTCCCTTGTATGATGGGAGACTGGTAGAACGGAGTGGACTAAGAACGTGTAGCGCAACACGACATGAGATGGCATGGAGCAAGGACAAGAAGATGATGCCTGCGCGTGATAGATTTGGGGAGTCTGTCACCTAAGAGAGGCCCGAGAAGGCGACGTGCTGTGTTCCACGCTCGCCTCTCAATAGAAATTACGGCCTAGAGAACACCATGTGGTTTTAGTCGGTAAGAGTCTGACAGACCCCTCAGCTTTCCCCAAGGGCTGAGGACACCCATTGAGGATTTCCACATGATTCGATACACTGTTAAAACCTGACAATGAGGAACAGACGAGGACGCCTGTATCGCAGGATGACCGTGTTGGGTTTAGTCAATAGCACGGACGTCAAAACAAATCACTAGCACGCCACCTGTCGGCAAATCAAGAACAACTACGCTGTGGCGCGCTTTCTCTAACGTCCCGTGTGGTGGGGACACAGAATATAAGAGTTGAGTACTGACCGCCCTGGAGCTAAGACGTTGTAGAATCGGTATCGATCAGTAATATTAGTGAGCAAGATTGTAACTGTGAACTATTTAAATAAACCCAGTGTATCGAATAATTTATGTTATTTCATTTGCACGACTGTACCCACCGACCTGCCCATACACGATGTCTTAACCTAAGGGAATGCATCCTGACTTCCCGATGGTTTGCATCTATCGGCCAGCCTGTGACATGCTTATTTGTGCCAGAATTAGATTTAAGAAAACATTTATAATTTTCAAGTAATCATGCATATTTGAAAACCCGAAAAAAGTTCGCAGCACCAAAATGAGATACCGTATAAGCTCGCTGAAAACTGTATAAGCTCGCTGAAAAGACAAAAGACAAAACGAGGGTATCATAACTTTGACGGCAAAATACAAGAAACCGACTCGGATTTTCAAAAAAGCGCGATTACTTAAAAATTATAATTATACCTCACTCTAGGAGCCACTTTCTTGCTGAGGTAACGTTCTCTTATGTAAAATATGGGGGCGTGACGCACGTCGTGGGGAGCGTGACGCACGTCGTGGGGAGCGTGACGCACGTCGTGGGGAGCGTGACGCACGTCGTGGGGAGCGTGACGCACGTCGTGGGGAGCGTGACGCACGTCGTGGGGAGCGTGACGCACGTCGTGGGGAGCGTGACGCACGTCGTGGGGAGCGTGACGCACGTCGTGGGGAGCGTGACGCACGTCGTGAGGAGCGTGACGCACGTCGTGAGGAGCGTGTCACACGTCGTGGGGAGCGTGACGCACGTCGTGGGGAGCGTGACGCACGTCGTGGGGAGCGTGACTCACAACGTGGGCAGCGTGATTCGAATGCTACGCAGACGAAGTCGCGGGCAAAGGCTAGGTACCTATCATTTAAAATTTTCCTTACCTTTCTATTCTCCTAAGAATATCCACAGCATTCTCCATCGCGTTGCTCATCCTGACCGCAGCCTCCGCCCTCTTCTGTGAGGCATGTACGAGGGCGCGACGCGCTGCCTCTTGCGACATTGGAGGTTCACGCCATCGACGTCTTCGGCGTGGCGAGCGTCTTGCAGGGCCAGGGGAAAGTGTTGGACCAGGGGAAAGTGCTTCAGGACCAGGGGAAAGTGTGCCAGGACCAGGGGAAAGTGTTGCAGAACGTGGGGAGCTATTTTCAAGCGGTGGGGATTGAGGTAGAGTCCTGCTAGGGGAACTGGTCAGTCGAACTTGTGGTATACATTCTTGAGGAGAATCTATGCCATTGATCTCAACAACCAGATTTTGTAGGATGGACGGTTGTGATTCATATGAATCTTGTGAATGCACAGCGCCACTCTCTGGAGGCTGCAAATGAGATCACAAAGGTACTTGGTTTACATTGTAAACAACAATAATACCTAATGTGTAACTAGTATTTTTTTATAGACCAGCTTTGATATAATAAACCGACCAAGTGCGTGTCGGACTTCGCACATTAGGGTTCCGTACCAAACCGCAAAAAAAAGGGTTTTAACAGAAAAATTAGGATTTTCAAAGAAAAACCTGATTAATCAATGTTTTGGTATTTGTTAGTAAAATATACGTAATAATAAACATTATCACCAAATTTCAAGTTCATAGTTCAATGGGAAGGTAAAAAATTCTTATGACCAAATTTTGATAAAAAGCTGACTTTGTTGGCTTCTCATTCGTTTGCTATCCAAGTTTTTTTAAAACAAAAAATACAGTATTTAACTACTTACAACGAGCTCTAAACAACGATAGTCCACTCGATGGGGTAGGCATTTCTTTTTTTCGGCCACCCCGTTACTTGTATGGGGGCGACAATTAAAACAAAAAAAAAAATTGGCAATTTGTATGACTTTGAGTCAACAAGATATATATACTATGAAAATTTGAAGAATAGCTCCAACCGTTTCGCTGTAAAACCCGTGTGACAGACGGACGGACCCGTGAGTGACAGCAATAGGGCTCCGTTTGGACCCTTCGGGTACGGAACCCAAAAAAAGATCAAGATTTTATACATTAAAAAATGCATTGGCACGAGAAACAAACGTACGTGCAAAATTTCATCTCAATCAAACACCGGCAAGTTGGCAAATATGAACTTGCATGATTTGATTACAGTCACAAGCACGGATGAAATTAAAATAAAGGTTTGTAAATAAATAGGTACTATTTATTCTTACTTGTTCCACCCGAACGCCTTGCGCACTCTGGCCAAAATCATCCCCAAGAATTAGGAGAAACTTCTCTTCAATCTCCGTTAAGGGCTTCTCCATGGAAGGTCGTCCTCCTTGCACATTAGAAGCCCGCGTCGTAGCAACCCTCTTTTTTAATTTTGATTTAAAATCCACCCAGTACTGAAAAAATATTTATTCAAGTAAATTAAAGGAAGTTTGAAAGTGGCGCCGGTACAGAAAAGTTAAAAGGGAACCGTCTGTCATGGTATGTCTGATAAACAGCTTTCCTTCGGCAGTCGGGTAAATAGGAACAAAGATCATACTTTACACCACCCCGCCCAATCCTTATGAGCGCCGCCGTCGGCCTGAGCGTTCAATATTGCGGTGATCTCCTTCCATTTTTGTTTCGCGTGCGCCTTGTCTGTTATCGACCGGTTGTAGGATGTGGCTACATCCCGGTTTCTATGGAGAAAGTACCACAATAGGTCTAGCTGGTGGCAGGTAACTCGTCTGCAACATGAAAAAAAAATGGTTTTAAAGTCTTTAATACTTATAATGGTCATTTTATTTACGGTTAGGTATTCTATGGGAATATCGTGCCTATAATCAACATAATTTCAGCCGAAAGACGTCCACTGCTGGACATAGGCCTTCCCCAATTGTTGCTGCATTGACCGGTCCCGTGCGTCTCGCATACATCGGCTATATCATCCGTCCATCTAGTGGGAGGCCTTTCAACGCAATGTGGAAGACATTGGTTCGCGGTCGCCAAGAACTTTTGGCCGCATCGACCATCTGTTCTGTGAGCATTGTGCTCTCCCCACAGCCTTTTAAATAATAATATAGTAACATGGTTCTAAACTTTACTTACCCATTTATGCCCATGGTCACAGATAATATAATACTAGCATACAGATGCCTCATCTTTGTTTGTGACAAAGAAACCGTGCCGAAGTTTTCATCTGATTATACTGATTATTTTTTGTAAATCGATCGCCGTGGAACGAAAAATTTACAAAAGAAACGATTAGTGTAATCAGACGAAAAACGCTAGTTACGTCGGCACGGTTTCTTTGTATGGTATGAGACATCTGTGTGCTAGTATTATTATTATCTGTGCCATGGCAATGGTGTCTCATCCCATACAAAGAAACCGTGCCGACGTACTGTACTGATTATACTGATTATTTTTTTTATAAATCGATCGCGTTCGGTTCCGTTCCACGGATATAGATGGTGATCTATCTATCCGTGGAACGGAACCGAACGCGATAGATTTACAAAAAATAGTCGGTATAATCAGATGAAAAACGCTTGTTACGTCGGCACGGTTTGTATTGTAAGGGATAAGGCATCTGTATGCTAGTATTATATTATCTGTGGCCATGGTGAAAATTAATAAAATTTCCAACATTTCGATTTAAAAAAATTTCAAGATCAGCTCAGGTTGGATCAAAATTTTCATAGCATAGAATTTGTGCTTTCATCCAGTTTTACTCAGCTATGCTATTACTTTGTTTTCGCTTTTTGATTTTGCTCAGCACATAATAGTCATAGCATTATGGTAAAATACCTACAATAATCTGTTTCGAGAATCTGGATATCAAATAGCAAAAAAATATTGTTCAATACCAACTGGTAGTTCCAGATTACTTTATTCAAACTAACTCTTCAACTTTTATTCTATACAGATCGGCTTGCATTTGACCGCTATCTCACCTGATGGGAAGCGGTGATGTGGTAAAAGGTGGAGTATGCTTAGTTTGACCATACGTCCCGGGATGGTCATGCTTTCAGGCTTAGCCTGGCGAGGGCAAAAAAGTCCCAATATCGCGAACAGATTTCGGTCTATAATTCCGAATAAACAAAACAACTGCTTAGTTAGATCTTAGAAGTCCTGTGATTAAGACTAGTAAACCTAACTAACATGTACTAAGGCCCACTTTGCATGAACAACTTGACTCAGAGTTAGTTGCTAACACGAGGTTAAATTGACAGGTTGTCAATTGTCATACAATTTAGTCAGTTTAACCATGTGTTAGCAACTAACTCTGATTTAAGTTTTTTGAGGAAGTGGGCCTAAAACTTATTTATTACAAGTGTTCCACATTGTCTAATAAATGTCAGTAAAATACCAAATTAATTCTTTTTTATTCTGCCGGTGTCCTGCTCTTATGCAAAAATGAAATGGTCACATTATCATTCAGTAATCTGATTGCTTGCCTAGAAGCTTCCTACAGCTTACAACTAAACTTATTCTTAACTAATAATTGATTAAGTTACTAATTGATGCCTTTGCTAACTATAATTATTCATGTTTGTAAAGTGTAATCTTTGTGAGTAGAGATCTGATTTAAAATAAACTGGCCAAGTACGAGTCGGTCTCGCGTACGAAGGGTTCCGTACCATTAACGCAAAAAAATGCCAAAAAAAACAGGTGGTTGTAGGGGAGCCCCACTTAAATATTTATTTTATTCTGTTTTAAGTAATTGTTGTTATAGCTGCAACAGAAATGCATCTGTGAACATTTTAACTGTCTAGCTATCACTAGCTAGTTCATGAGATACAGCCTGGTGAAAGACAGACAGACAGACGGACCGCTGAGTCTTAGTAATAGGGTCCCGTTTTTACCCTTTGCGTACGGAACCCTAAAAATCATTCACTGATAGTAAGCTTTACAATGGTTGTGTGAGATAGGCTATCATCAATGCCAGAAAAATGAAGTTTTGCAGGACAGGCCACAGGAGAAAAGCCACTATTTTATTTTGTTTGTATTGGAGTCTAAGTTAAGAATACTCAAGAGTGACTAGTTTACTTCTAGGCAAACATGCTTTACCATCTACCTATCAAGCTACCACCAGGTGAGATAGTGGTCAAACGCTAGCCTATCTATATACATGAAACACAAAACCATCCAACCGATATGCCCCAAACTGGTTTCGTTAGAACAGCAATAAACTAAAAATGGATTTAGGGTCGGTGGGTACCTAGGTGGGTTTCTAGGTAGGGCGGAAGGGTAGCCTAGGTAGTGTAGGTATGTAGGATAGGGTAGGTATGTTGGTAGGTGGGTAGGGTAGGTAGGTAGGATAGGGTAGGGTAGGTAGCCAGTTGACGGGAGCAAAGCCCCATGGGGACAGCTAGTCAATAATAAAAATACTCACATTGAGCATTGTTATGAATGTACTTGTGGCTTCTCTGTTTCAGATATATCTGAATGTGGAGTTCTATTAATCTATTTTAGCATATTATTATTCTTTTGAAAATAGCAGAACAACCGACGAGACGATTTCGCTGTGCAGCGCGGGAGTTCGGGTGTATTCGTGTTCTCAACGAATTAGTCCAAGAGCAAGCGAAGCAAGCTCGAGAGCTTAGAGAACCCCGAAACGGATAGGTTAGGTTCGAAGGGGATGACGAGAGCTGAAGTGAGCGAACTTAGCTCCCATCATCTCCTTCATGTTAGGTTACTTTAGACCCTGCAGACAGAAAAAGGAGCCCCGCACAGCCGGGCTCCGTCGAGAATCTTTTATTTTCAAGTCGCTGTTTAAAACATTTGTATGCGGCCACTGTTTGTCGCCCACTTAGTGTTTCAGTAAGCCATATTCGGTATTTTTTACACCTTTAATTTGAATTTATTTTCGCTTGTTTAAATACTATCCGTAAGCGAATACATAAAAAATATCAACAATAGAAGGTACCAGGTTATAAAACAATTATTTACCTCGTATTATATGGTATTGGTTCAGCGATTCTCTTTCTACTGTTTGTATTATTGGATTTGGAATCATTTTCCATCGGGTCAGCTAAAACCTCTGTTTTGACTTCCACATTAAAATCAAGTTCTTCTATTATACCCGCGCGCTCGAAAGCCATTATAATCAAATAATTATGGCAAAAATTTCACTTATGTTCATTTAAAACTCCTTTTTTCGAGAAATCAACAACAAACAATTCAATTTCAATACCAGTAACATAGTGATGTGATTGTGATGCTCTATGATAGTGAAAAATATCGATAATTCTTTATATTGATATCAGTTTTGCCTTAGCTTAAAAGATCTCAATTATCACATACTGAGGTGTGGGAATACAAACAAATGAATTTGAAAGACTGGAGACACTGGAGTTCAACTCCGTAAAAAAACAGTACCCAACATACAAAAATGTTGACTTTCCCATATTTGATTTTTAAACTTTAAACTTCATAGAAGATAGCTTGATCTCTGCGGCAGCTGTCAGTATCAATAAAGTAACAATAGCGCTTGACAGGCTAATAATATAGTAACAATAGCGTTTGATAGGCTAATAGTATATTAACAATAGCGCTTGACAGGCAATAACGTATATGTCAGTTTGACATATGTCGCAGAGATCAAGCTATCTTTCACGAAGTATAATTTCGAAACCGTAAACAATCCATTTGAATTAATCGATACTTTAGTAACACTGCCGACATCCTTACGAATGCTTATAAATGACATTTGACACTTACGACGGGCAATTTAAGCTGTTTTTTTTTAAATAGTTGTAGCTATGCACTGCCTTGGTTACAATACTTGTAAGCCAAGTGATAATTAAAAAAGCAACCGTTTTAAGACTTTACACACTTCATAAAATCACAACTGTTTTTGTTCTATTTAAAAATCGGCACAAACCACTTTTCAGCTTTTAGAATATCATTCAGGTGGCGGTACATAGGTATCTATACTATAGATAATATAATAGCAGCATACAGATGCCTCATCCCAAACAAAGACTCCGTGCCGACGTAACTAGCGTTTTTCATCTGATTATTTTTTGTAAATCGATCGCGTTCGGTTCCGTTCCACGGATATAGATGGTGATCTATCTATCGTGTTGGCACGGTTTATTTGACATTTGTATATAATATCTGTGTCTATACTTATTACATATAATTTTATAAAGAGGTAAAATGAGTAACTATGTGTGGTTGTGTGTCTGGATCTATTGATACGATTTGGTATGGAGATGGTATGAGACCCAGGGAAGGATAGTTTGTATTCCCTTGGGATGATAAAACACTTTTTACGTGGGCGAAGCCGTTGACAGAAGTTAGTGTGGTAGGATATAATTATATTTAGTAATTGTGTGCAATTCACTGCCAAGTATCAGGTGCTGCTGAGTAACAGAGACGGCATCGCAATTGAGGCTGACCGCGATGTCGTATGGGGCTTCCCAGGGCCATCCAGACGAGTGATATCGCGGCTGAGGGTTGGAGGCCGAGGCGGGAGAGGACTGCCGTTATTGCGGTGCGCAGGTCTCCCTACCTTCCGCGTCCTTTACGGGGTTGCCACCGTATGATGCCGGACGCGGTGGGACCGCAGGTGAGATCCCTATCTCTGCGGCCAAAAAGTGTTAGGTTGCAGGGCCACTGACCTGACTCGTCACAGGGTGACCAAGGGGGTAGTTACGGCGTGCATTGTGTTCTGGTGCGCCGGTGATGGGAGATACCTCCGAGAGGAGGGTCCAGTAACGGACAGCCGCGGCGAGTTCGCGGTGTGTGCTAACGCGTGCCCGCGTTACCGCCATAAGTGGCACAGGAGGACACCGTGGAGTTTTAGTGGGTTGGAGTACCACATAACTGCGCTATCTCCCCGTGTGGGCGCAGCATACATGAGCATTTCTCCACGATAAAAAATACATTAAAATAAAGTATCAGTCTTTCTATTGCAAATTTTTTTCAGTTCAAAATCAGCTTCTGGTGTGTTAGAAAATTTACAAGAATTACTTGAAATTATACCCAAACAAGATAAGTGGGCAGATGTGGTGGTATGGCCAAAGCGAAGCCTGATAATCGTGGTGATAAAGTGCCGGTTGGCTGCAAATATACACAATATACAGTATTTAAATTCAATGAAAAAACTTTGACAAACCTCATTTGATTTCCCGCCAAAAAGTCCTCATTGACGCTGACAGTACAAAACAATGTTGCCAGGTTAATGAAAAATACCATTTATGTCAGTGAAAAATACTACCATGAGAATGAGACTTGAATAGAATGAGGACATAATATGAGTATCAAGAATTGCAGACTGTTATTTTATTTGATGTAGATGTCGATGATAAGTGGATTGGTACCGTCAAACATAAATCTAATAAGCTTCAATCTTATCAACTTAGTTCGGGTGGTCTTGTATTTTGAATGGATGCAAGTGATGCAACTTACAATATCTTACTTATAAAATCAGTATACAACTGAACTCCATATCTCAGTAACTGGCCAAAACTATTCTCCATGGCAAGACTGGTTTGATAGACTTTCTGACTACCCGTAATAGTAGGTACGGAAAGTAACTGTCATTCTACCTTCTTTGCATTGATGAGGAATGACACTCACTTACATTTTAACAGTATAAACGTTTACCTTGAAGAATTTAATTTTCGTTTACAGTTTCTTCTTTTATAATCTCATACACACTTGGTTTCCAATTAACTTTATATATTGGCAGAATAATCGAGATCGGCGTTACTTCCTATATAAAAATATATAATAGAATAGAACAGAATAAACTGACTGTTCTGGGTTATCTAACTCTACCCAGTTTGCTACCCAGGTTCTCTCTCCTGCAATCGAACATTCGTTCCCTTCTTCGCGGTTGGTCAGGAATATTTAATGCCTTTTTGATAGGATTGTTATTGTTGGCAACATAAAGTTTTTACTGCTTTTTTGTTTTATCTGTTGTATTTGTAATCTGTTGTAAAGAGGCGTCAAGTTGTCTTTTCCTCTCCTTCCTCTTCCCATTAGGGACTGGGAACTTAATGAGCCAGCTCGTATTTTTTAAAGTGTACGAATGAAATTAAATGATTATGAATCTAGCAAGTCGTTTCTCTTCAAGCAACCTAACAATAAATAAATACAATGGTGTCACATTTCATCCTACATGTCTAACAAGGCCTCTGCGAGTTGGTTTCGGCCCGTGGTACACCTTTCAAAGATCCGGGACACTAGGGTCCCGAGAATCTCAAAGAAAAAATAAATACAGTCCAGTCAGCTAAGCAAGCTAATATTGAACCTTCGAGCAAGTATCTATACTGCGAGAAACAATTATCTCAACGTCCAAGTGTTTGGCGGCACTAACACATTAGGTAAGAATAATACCAGCCTGAAACTGTCCCACTTACATACAGAGAAGTTTCGAGCATTGATAAACAACGCTTGCTCAAGACGGGTTGGCGAATTCAGATAAGACCAGTTGCCTAATTGCGTAAGTAAATTCGGTAAGCCAAAGGATTTGACCCCATGAAAGAGTATCATTGACAGTTGCTCTTTAAATAAATAGGTATTGCCAAAAATTATTGGACTCTTTCGAAAAGAGTATCTTCATCAATGAAAGCGTCCTTATTTATATAACGCAATTATACTGCAGGTTTCCTCAAGATGTGTTCCTTCGTGTATCGCATTAGGTAAAAAAATAGTATGAAGAAAAAGAAAGAAAAACATTTATTTGACACGACATAGTATACACAAACAAAATAATAAACAAAATGTGACAGTCTTAGAAATAAAAGACGGAACCACACTTCCGTGGCGTGGCGTGTCATGGCGCCTTCCAACGCAGTTGATTGGCTACAAAACTCGTTGCGTTATGACGTAGGCTGGAACAGAGTCGTTTGAATGGTGGATCACGCGCCACGCCACGCCACGACACGTAAGTGTGGTTCCGACTTTAGTATTGTGTGCCTCACGGCGCGCCAAAAATGTCCATTTCAGCAATGTTGCTAGACCAAAACTGTTTAATAACACTCCACATTTCTCCTGGTCATGCTATAAATTGAGAACGGCTTTACCGATTTCGCTAATTATTTTTTTTGTTGCGTCTGTTACTGTTAGGAGAAGGTTCTTAGATAGAAAAATAATGAGTAGTTAGGGTAGGTATGTAGATAGGGTAGGTATGTAGGTAGGGTAGGTATGTAGGTAGGGTAGGTATGTAGGTAGGGTAGGTATGTAGGTAGGGTAGGTATGTAGGTAGGGTAGGTATGTAGGTAGGGTAGGTATGTAGGTAGGGTAGGTATGTAGGTAGGGTAGGTTATGTAGGATGAACGTTGTGAGTGTGCAGTGTGTGAGTCGAAAGAGTTATGTTTGATGAAAATCGGTTCAGCCGTTCATAAGTTATGCATATTTTACTCTTTGTATCATGTTTTTTTAGTAAGATATTGTGTCATAAGTTACGTGTTTCGATAGATTGTCGATCGAAACGTGTCTACTAGGTACTTGGTATATATTTAGTTTAAACTAGTGGCTCTTTGAACTGCAGACCTCGTGAGTCTGTCTTTGCATAGCTTAGAGCTGAATAAAACAAAAAATGTAGTTTTTGAAATATTTTCGTCATTCAAAACGGCGGGGCTGAATGGACACAAAACATCCTATAATTATCGAACCTGCTCACAAAATTTCACGAGAATCGGATGTGAAATGCGAACCTTGAGAACAGCCGGACATCCGAAAAGACATATGAAAGCATTTTTGACCAAGCTGCCGGTCGATTCCCTAAAAAAATTCACTGTACAAACAAGAGAAGTGAGTTGTCATTCTAATTGATGCTATGTTATCTCGGTGAGAATGTTACAGAATAGCAATTACTGAAATGGAGACGCTTCGCTCGGTCAAAAACATGAAAAAAAAATTAAAAAAACCCGGACACAAAAACCTCTAAAAGGAAAAAATAAGCCTCTATTTTTTAGGTGCCTTTTTTGCTTTATCAGCATCTGCATTTGCCTTAGCCAACTCCTTCCGTAGCTCTTCCTCGATGGGATCTGCCGTAGGATCGGTTTTAGGTGGAGGCGTGTACGAGTAGTTACCAAGCGTTTTCGCACGTTCCACGTTTGCTTCTAACGGAAGTTGATGGAAATCGCCCAATTCACCACATGGGCCTTTATACATGGGATGCCAATCTATACGAAATGTGTTTATAAATGAAACATACATAAAACCCGGTTCATTAAAGAAACGAATCTAATGCGGCGGTCATGTTCTCTCGCTTGCACATTATAGACGGCACTAGTGTGCAAGCGAGAGAACATGATAAGCACCGCCATTTTAGATTCCTTTTTTTTATGAACTGGGTTATACATTAACTCACGACTTTTTCCCATGAGTGAAAAACTCGTGCATGCAGATTCTACACGATCAAATTATCTGTGCACTTGGAGCTGTCAATGTCATTCTGACATTCGACTCTCGCTGTTGGCGCACGAGGTGAACGCGGGGTGCCGCGCGGTTAAAGTTGGAGTGGGATCGCTTGACATGCGATTGGCGCAATTATATACTTAAAAAATTATATACGTAAAATATACTTAATTTTATCGATAAGCAAGATACCCCTTTTCCAAAATGAACTGATACCTCAGACTCCCATAGCCAAATTACCTACTTCAAAAATCCACTTATTGACTTGCCGAGTTTTTCATCATATACGAACTTTTGCACGCTTATCGACTTGTTGAGGTATTTAAAATTACAACAATGATGCTTTCTACTAAAATATTAGTCATTCTTATAACAATATGGTACCTAGTAGGTAACACAACACAACTTATACAGTATCTTGAAAGTTTCAATTAAGAACTTGTGTTAATTTATAGGGGTCGATTTTTAGACCTCGTCGACCCCCAACATCAGTTTTCGTTTATGTTGACCCCTGGGAAAGTGATTTCGACCCCAAGGGGTCGATATCGACCACTTTAGGAAACCCTGGTATAAACCAACTAAAAGACTAAATAAAAAACCCATAAAAGACTTGTGTACAGCTCTAAATTTCTTGCAGAATTTTAGGAAACGCAATAAAAACTTGTGAAATTACATCAAAATTTGACTTTTATGGCTCAATACAAAAATATCTATTGATTATTATAGATGTAATTTTTTTTTAATTTTGTTTGCTATGGCCGTAAAATAACATTAAACGTACGGCTCTGTGAGACCTAGGTTTCAATGTTATTGTTGTTAGACTATGTCGATATATCGTAATAAGTAATGTGTGATGATTTCACCCCATATGTTGGGCGCTTTTATCGATAAAATTAACTGTATTTTAAGGTCTACAAATCCGGATATATTGTAAAAGTACTTTCTTTAAAACAAGCTTTAAATGAAGTAAAAATATCAAAATGTAATATCACTTGTCAATACAATGAGCCCAAACTCCCAAAAATAATGGCTTCATCTTGTTTTTTTTTTAAACCTTTCCTCAACACCGGAGAAATATGGTCTTTAGCGAGAAAAGCTTTACCCTCCTGACTATTTTATAGAGCCGTTGGAGAGTCTTCCACCTCGGCACGCGTTGCCGTGATCGAGCATCGTAATTGCGTAAGTTCAAAGAATTCACGCATGCTTTGCTTGCATTTGTTCAAAAATCTGTCCAGTCGCCAGCGTAAATCATGGAATAAATACTGTGGGTTTGTCAAAATGTAAGGGAACGGGCGTGGATCTAGTAGTTCAGAATGAGGTTACTGCAAAACAGTTACGCAATGAGGGTGCTCGACACGCATTGCCGTCGCCGATCTAGAAAACTCTATATAGACTCCGCATTCAGTTTGGCCGCAACAAAGACTACTTCCACTGGTGAAGTTACTCGGATGGTTACGATTTCCAACTGATCTATTTTGAAAACTACTCATAGTGAAAATATAGGTGAAGTGAGCTGTCAATCCCTAAAACCTAAGAAAAAAATTTATTTGTGACCCGCACAGGAGACACGAGAAATAAGCATAAAATTAAACAATAATAATAAAAAGACGAGACCAAAAAGGCTCCTATCTCAGCATGTGCAGCGATATCTAAAGACGAAATAACGCTGCGCTAATATTCTGATAGGGCTCACTGTTGATGCCACGGACACACTTACGAAAACGGAAAATACTTAACTAATAAAATATATAAATAACAAACAAAATAGAATAAATACAGAAGGTGGGTCAAAGTATGTATAATTATGTGAAAGTATAATCTACACTAATATGTTTTTTTTTATACTCTATAGTCTCGCGCTTGACCACTATCTCACCTGATGTTAAGCGATGATGTGGTCGACGGTGAATCACGCTTGCCTAGAAAAAACCTATTCACTCTTGACTTAAAGACTCCTAGATTGTAGCTGTCGGGAAACACATACTAGGGCAGGGAATTCCACCCCTTAGCTTTACGCACAATAAAAGTGTTAACAATATTATAAATAAAGATGAGAGCGCGCGGGCGGGCGTGAGTTTGTGGCGTTGTAGGGGTAATCTCTGGATCTACTGAACCGATTTTGAAAATTCTTGCACTAGTAGAAAGCTACATTATTCCTTAGTGTCATTGGCTATACTCATTTTCAAAAAAAAATTGAGATCCGTATGAATATTGCAATAATGTAACCCAAAGTAGCAAAATGTTGCCTATAAAATTCATTCTTTGTCGTGTGCTGAGAAAACTATTGCTGATACATAAAAATTATGTACCACATAATTAAAGTACTTATTATTACCTACAAAAAGTCTACGAGAGAATATATCTAACTATCATAGTTAAGTCACAATAGCAGCTTTTTATGTTCTAAATTTTAATTAGATCGCCGATAGAAACAAAAGTTAGGGATAGGGTTGTGTAGGTAGGGTAGGGTAGGAAGGTAGGGTAGGTAGGGTAGAAAGGGTAGCTAGGGTAGGTGGGGTAGGTAGGGCAGGTAGGGAAGGTAGGGAAGGTAGGGAAGGTAGGGAAGGTAGGGTAGGTAGGGTAGGTAGAGTAGGTAGGGTAGGTAGGTTAGGTAGGGTAGGATAAGTAGGGTAGGGTAGGTAGGTAGGCAGATATGTAGGTAGCTAACGTGAGCGAAGCCGTGGGGGTCAGCTAGTACAAATATATAAATAAAACTTATTAAATGTATGTAGACCGACGTCCTCGATGCTCAATAATCATTCGTCGAAACCAGAGACAAAGGACAGAGCGCGCGGACCAAAGAGGGAAATAAATATTAATTACGGAAGAAATCTATGGTCGGATAGAAGACATGACAGTTCACTTCACTCGTGTTTTCACGGTGAGTTTTGTTACAGAATAGACCGGCTGCCATTCCATCTTGATTGGATAGATTGATATCTCACTTCAAGTTCACTTCACCTAAGTTTTCATGGTAATATTTTTACAGAATAATACTAAAAATTTTGATTGTACTTCTCATGGAATAGAACTCAAAATCGGCTGAACGGACTGTAAACAGGGTTGTAGAAAATAAATAAAAAGTTCCATAGAAAGGTTTTTTGAAATTATGAAGGTATACTTACGTGGCCCTGAAATGTTAAAACGATATGAATCATTAATTAATTTAAACAAAAGAATATTTTCTTTTAACAAACTAACAATTTCGACTTCCAAAACTAAACAAAAGCCAAAAATAACTTTCTTTTCGGAAGTCGGTGTCTTGTCTTTGGTACTTATTTTTTTTCGTTTCTGTCACCGACTGCCGAAAAGCAAGTTATAATATTTTTCGTTTTGTAGTGTTTTGTTTTGCAAATCGGTTTAGTTTTTTTGTAAAAATGTTTTTTATTTTTATCATTTTAGTTTTGGTACTTTGCATTACTAAAAAAAATCATTTATAGCCAGAGGGCTTCTCATTACAAAAGGACTGGGATACATTGTCTTATTACGGAGTTCCGGTGCCTACTTTCCGGCTTCATCACCAGAGCAGTTCGATGGTACCAGTTTCATTAGAAACATTTATTTAAATTTGCTTCATCACAGTCATTTAACTATTCAGGATATCTTATACCCAAAACAAACTTAACATTGAGAAGTTTTAGTGGCCATCTGTGATATTTTTCATCAGTTCCACTTCACCAAATTATACTTTTTGAATGCAAATGCTTGCCATGTTGATGAAAATACCGAAATCGCCTTAAGTATGCCTATAAAATTTGAGGAGTTCCATCCATTTCCATAGGATCCTCACATCAGATCCTGACGTGGTGACAATGGGATAACATCGAGAATAAACTATTAAAAAAAAAGAATTTTCAAAATGGGTTCATAACTGTCGGAGTAATCGGTGAAAATACACAAAAATAAAAACAAACAAAGTCGAAAATAGAACCTTCTCCTTTTTGGAAAGTCGGTAAAAAAAAATAAACGTTTACTATCTACTAATGTAATAAACTATTTTTCAACTATAAAAGAAGCCCAAGTTACTCCTAGCCTAGCTCAGTGAACTGTCCATACTATTGGGTCTAAGTTCTTTAAGACCCTTCGTTCAGATAAGAACAAAAAAACACTCTGATCCCACTCTCAAGCTCATGAAGGAGCAGCGTTAGATGATCCTGCAGTCGTCAGACGAGGCTTGAAAATACCGGTAGTTCAATAGGTAGACGGATCTCTAAATACTTGAAAAGCGACCTCAGCCGCTTTACTACCGTGAGCGGAATAAAGGCTCCAAGGTAAGAGATCTGGCTATTGGGCAGGGCCGGCTCACGAAACTGAGGACCGACGATGGCAGGATCGTATTCGCCAAACCGGAGCTTCTGAGGGAGATCGAGAGATTCTTTGAGCAGTTGTACACGTCAACCAGTAAACCCGTTGTAAATTTAGCAAACGACCCAATAGCTAGATTGACCCGACACTAGACCGAAGACATCCCGAACGTCAGCCTGTACGAGATTAAGATGGTTCTGAAACTACTATCAAGTGATGACGCACTACCAACAGGTACCGAGTGATGACGGCATTACGGCTGAACTCCTGAAGGCGGGTGGAAAACCGGTACTTGAGGCCCTTCAAAAGCTGTTTCATGCCGTCATACTCGAAGAGGAAATGCCATAGGCATGGTACAGGGGTGTGGTGGTACTCTTCTTCAAGAAGGGCGACAATACCCGGCTGAAGGATTATAAGCACATATCAATTCTAAGCCATTTCAACAAGTTGTTTACAAGAGTCAACACAGCAGTTTTGACGATTTCCAGCCGCCCGAACAAACCGGATTCCAAATAGGCTTTAGCACCGTAGACCACATGCATACGCTGCGGCAGGTTATACAGAACACCGAAGAGTATAACCTGCCTCTCTGTTTAGCGTTTGTGGAATACGAGAAAGCTTTGGATTCGATCGAGACTTGGGCTGTACTGCAGTCTCTCCAACGGTGCCAAATAGACTACCGGTACATCGAGGTGTTTAAGTGTTTGTACTAAAACTCCACCATGTCAGTCCAACTTCAGGATCAGACCTCGGAACCTATTCTTCTGCAGCGAGGTGTGAGACAGGGATACGTCATATCTCCGAAACTGTTCATCGCTGTACTGGTGGATGTCTTCATGGTTCTGGACTAGAGAGGGCTAGGCATCATCAAGTACATCACTCACGACGAGTTCGCGGACAATATAGTGGTCATGGCTGAGACCAAGGAGGACCTCAGTACAATGCTCGATGACCTCAGTAGAGCTTCCGAAAGAGTGGTTCTTGAAATGAACATGGACAAAACCAAGGCTATTTTGAATAAATTATTTTATTTCTGTAAGTTGGTTTGTATAAACACTTTTACAATAATGCCCATGTAACAACCATTCCTACCAAGATCGGAGACTCTACACTCAAAGTTGTGGACGATTATGTCTACCTGGGTTAAAAGGTCCACTAAAAAAAAGGTAGATCTAACTTCGAGGAAGAGGTCAATCGTCGAATCCGACTCGGCTGGGCAGCGTTCGGAAAGTTGCGCGGTAAATTCTCGCCCAACTTACCACAGTATCTCAAGACGAAAGCAGTTTGTGTTGCCAGTGAATACATAAGGGACCGAAACATGGTCGCTCACAGTGGGTCTCATCGCTCGGAGTTTCCTTGTGTGATTGAATCAGAAATGAAGAGATCCAGGGTTACCGACATAGCCCGAAGAATTGCCAAACTTAAGTGGTAGTGGGCAGGGCACATTTTTTGCAGAACGGATGGCCGATGGGGCCGAAAAGTTCTACAGTGTAGACCGCGGACCGGAGGACGTTGCGTTGCAAGGCTTTCCACTAGGTGGACCGATGATATGATCTGGTGAATATTGCGGGCATTCGCTGGAAGCGAGGCGCACGGGACCGTTCAATGTGGCGACACTTGGAGAAGGCCTATGTCCAGCAGTGGACGTCTTTCGGCTGAAATGATGATGATGAAGTTAGTCCTTATAACCGGTGATTATCCCGTCAAAGTCGATCCGGCCGTTTCGAAGATTAGCGGGATCAAACAGATAGACAAAAAAATAAAATGGTTACATACGTTTCCAGTGTTGTTGCGTTAGAGACGCCGCGCAGGAGCCGCTTTGCTCAGAAGTCTATCATGCACTAGGCAACATTTAACCTGCAACACGTGACACTCAAAATATTCGGAGCCGTTGCCAACTGGTACGCAACTTAACGCGACTAGATACAAAGTTCTTCGTTGCCTTTCAAGATGATGATCAACATATTGTGTGTTATTTCGCGAGTCAAATATTGCCTAGTAGTGACTAGGCAACCTTTGACTAGGCCCCTTTTTTTTGTTTACGGGGGTAAACCATCAAAAGGCGCCTGGATTTTTGGGGAAAAGACCAGGGTGTGTGGGATTTTTACCTCATTAGAACCACCCCGGTAATCACCATCAGCACGTAGAACCCCGTAACCTCTTAAAATACCACCCCTCTGTGCAACGCCTCTTAAGGCACATCCCTAGGGAGACTGAAAGAAGCGCCTCCCCTGAGCTTCGCTGTGCACGGCAGCACGTGATCACTGTGCCACCGTCTTTCCTGGAGTCACTTGGTGGACGGACAGAGTCCCCAATCTGAGCGCCTGTGACCCCTAGAGTCCCACTTGCTTACAATGCAGGCGGGGTTTCACCGTTTTAGGCATCGGGGCGGTTGCCTCCCCAACGCCTTCTTCTGCAAGTGGGATCGTTTCTCTCACGCTCTCTTGACTGAGTCCTAGTAGACACGAGGCTAATGAGAAAGCGAACATCACGTGAACTCAGATCGTCGCGTTCATTTGTTGGCGAAAACCGGACAGCGCATCTATTAGGGCGAAGCTTTAGTAATGGTCCGTCTTCACCTTATGGCTACATTCATAACATCACGCCTGTATGGCCCCAGGGCTGGGCGGAGTGCCACCTATAATTCACCAACATTTCACCAGTAATGTATAATTCCCATATAATATTGGTCGAGCCCCGTGCCATAAGCCGGGCACAAGCTACTGAAAAATTCCAGATGGTAAAACCCAATAACACTTTGTAGGACCCGGGCATTGAACCGTGGAACTCATGCTCAGCAGAAGCCTGCGATTACTAGACCAACGAGGCAGTTTTTAACTACAGAACCGTAAAAAAAAACCGCCTAGTGCGAGTCGGACTCGCAAAAAATCTCATTTGTTGTATGGGAGCCCCACTTAAATATTTATTTTATAAAGTTTTTAGTATTTGTAGTTATAGCGGCAACAGAAATACATCATCTGTGAAACGTTTCAACTGTCTAGCTATCACGGTTCATGAGCTACAGCCTGGTGACAGGCAGACAGACGGACAGTGGAGTCTTAGTAGGGTCCCGTTTTTACCCTTTGGGTACGGAACCCTAAAAATGTACTTACTTATAGTTTCGTTAACGCAATTTGCATGGTCCATGTCGCAAAGATTATCAAATGTTTTGTATTGATTTTTCCATAATTTAGTATTGTAGCGATGCCCACAGACTTCACCGTAGCTGGAAGATCCAAAAATAACAATTAAGTTAAATAAAATAACAATACTTCGTTTCCGTACCCATTTTCAAACCCCGCCGGAAAAGCGGGGGGGAGGGGGATGGATGTTCGAAGTGAGAGAATGGATAAAGTGAGAAATGAGTACCTATGTTAGAGGAAGTTTTAAAGTGGCGCCAGTGACAAAAACGTTAAAAGGGAATCGTTTATCCCGGACTCCCGGTACGGTTATGTGATGATGAGGAAGGATGAAGCGTTCGATACTAAAAGAGTTATGAATGTGGATGGATGGAAGGAGAGGGACGCTAAAGAAAGGATGGATATGAAAGAAAAGGGATTCAATGATATCGATTGACAGGATGGTACGGAAGAGAGAAGAGAGTTTCATACTTTGGCTGTGCGCATTTTGCAAACTTTTATTATTTAGTTTCAATTGTCCCAAAGCCCAAAGGACCAAGGTAATGAAAAATCGACCAATCACATGCGAGACGAAAGACGCGATGTGGATTTCCTTCTATGTGATTGGTTGAAGTTTTGAAGAAAACGTGTTGCTCTGGCAGAGAGTTTTATGCTTAGGCTGTGGCTGTGACCCGCAGTCTTATTGCGTGATGAATTCGGCAAAGCAAAGGGCCAAGAGTATAAAAAATCGACCAATCACATGCGAGATGAAAGACGCGATGTGGGTTTCCGTCTATGTGATTGGTCGTTTTTTCATATTGATTGAAATGTCGTGATTGAGCTAAAAGTTTGCACACAAGTTTGTGTCTCATGACAATGCTATTTTATTACAGAAAAGCTTGTATTTTTTTAATATTTAAAAGCTTGTTATCAAAGTAGAGGAAAAGCACTCAGTCGGACTAGTTGGTGGTATCCGTCTTTGTACTTAACTGTTAGTTTGACCAGTGGTGTCTCATCCCTTACAAAGAAACTGTACCGACGTACTGTACTGATTATTTGATTAATCAATCGATATCGATTGATTATTAGATGGTGATCTATCTATCGCCGTGGAACGGTACCGAATGCGATCGATTTACAAAAAATTATCGGTATAATCAGATGAAAAACGCTAGTTACGTGGCACGGTTTCTTTGTATGAGATGAGGCATCTGTATGCTAGTATTATATTAACGATGGTTTGATATACCATACTTACTTAATAAACCAAAAAGATTAACATATTAACCGACTTGGTTAAACATTATAAGAACACAATAATAACGTTGTATCGACCTCCTATGTAAAACCAAGTCTATTAAATAAAACCTAATTATTAAGATACCTAAAGTCCCCGTCACGAGAACCTATAAATTTTGTAAATAAAGAACTTCTACTAAGTTACGTACCGACAATTCGACAATTCAAACAACGACAAATAAGCCCAAATTCAATCAACTCAAAGTAACATACGTGTAATACGAAACTAACGAGCAATTTCACTTGGTTGGGTTATATTTTAGCGATATTATTATGTTCTGTGGTATTACATGTTATCGCGTCCCTGAAGTAGAGCTGTACCCACTTTCTTAATCACTACACTTAAGGTCAATCAACTCGGAAAAGAATTGTCACCGTATCAACTCGAGCCGTGATGTATACTTTGTATGAAACTCCCTACTGCAACGCACACTAATCAGAATCGTAACGTAATTGCCTCACCTCGGGACCCTCACGAACCGCGGTGCGGTGCGTGGTCAACTTGCCGTTCCTGCGCATACGGCTCGTCGCCTGATCAGGTGCCAGATAGTTCAACCAGCGGTCGGCGAGCCGTAGGCGCGGTGGCGTCGCCTAGCTGTAAGCTTGGTGGCGTCCCCTAAACGTAAGCGCGGTGGCGTCGCCTAGCCGTAAGCGCGGTGGCGTCCCCTAGCCGTAAGCGCGGTGGCGTCGTCTAGCCGTAGCCGAATCGACGTACCGGAACTGCTGATCCGCATTGGTTACGTACTTACGTAAGGTTGACGTCTGTTTGACGGCGAGGCGAAAAGCGATACGCTTACGATCCCTTTCCGAGTTTAAAGTTTAGTGTGCTTATGACCTTAAGGTTGCCCTAGCCGACCGACGTCATGAACTATTTTGTGCGCGGGGTTAAAATGCAAGCTATCTTATCCGACAACACGTGCGAAAGAGATAGATAGATGCTGTGATGAGCAGTAAGAAGCTAGTTCGCGTACGAATACACACTTTTGCAAATTTGTAGCGAAACGGATGATGATTTAAGATGAAAACGAGCGCGCGAAATTTTATAAACAGGCCCTTGGAAATATGGACATCATGAAAAAACGACCAAAAGGAACCGGTTGAAAATAAAATTATTGCATTGTTGAACTACTAACCCATCCCTGTATGGTGACTTTTTTGCAATTTTTCTTCGTCATATGGTATTAATTTCCGCCCTAAGATGCGTTAAAATTATTGTTGAAATATGGAACTTTTGACGTTCATAACTTTCAAATGTATTTCTTTTTACTTTTTTGTTTCCATACAGGGTTAGATAATGATGGGACAAATTGATATCATTTTTAATTTTGAACGTTCACCGTCAAACAGTACAGTAATCGACATACTACGTTTGTAAGAAAGAATTAATGATCAAGTAGGGCAACCTTAAACCGTAAACGGTTTATTGTTTAAAAACTTACGTTTTAAAGTAATAGTTACAAGTGCGGTCACAATCTCGAAATACTTCCATCGGGTTCTGGGTCTTGTCATCTTTCGTACCTAAAATAATATAATATAACTTGGTGTTTTTCGTTTTTTGACGAACGACCCACATGAAGTAAGTTCGATGTGTGCTTTCAGTCCATAGCTTCAGTATATTTATTTGGATACTCAACAGCTTATTACAAATTTATATGAGTTAAAATGTTCACCTCGCTGCCAGTGCAGTTGCGTCAAAGTTACTATACTCCATTTGTTTAGGTAGTTAACTAAATGTAAACAATCTTAACATGTCTTTTATCTAAAAAAATGTCTAAAAATTGAATCTAAAAATGTTTACAATTAGGTATTTGTTTATTATTACCGATGTTAGGTAAGTAACTAAATTTAAATAATATTTGTTGGTCTTTTATACGATTTATTTTATATAAAAAGACATATCAAGATTGTTTACCTTTAGTTAACTACCTAAACAAATGGAGTATAGCGTCTTATTGTCTGCTTACACTGCACAGTGACAGCGAGATGATGACAATTATCTTTTACGCCAATAACAGAGTTTCACGGCATTGATAAAGCTAGGTTAGATTATTTAGCTACACACAAGTACAGCTACTAGTTATCATGTGGAATTGAAGACTCATTGATTGAGAAAGAGATTTAAATGTATGTAAATATGTAAACATGCAAATATGGCTATATTAATTAGACAAAGGGAAAAACAAAACAATATATTGCGAAAACTAACATCATGAATAATTAAAAGTCAGGCATGGCACATAGGATACTTTTGATCCCCGAGGATTAATTTTCGAATTTCACGCGAGCCAAGCCGCTGACAGAGACTATGTACCTACTTCATAAAACCCGCCAATATTCACATTAATTGTAAAAAAACGAAATATCAAACCATTATTGTCGTACTATCAGTGCTGCCATCTCGTCTAAGCTAAAACGCGCTGTTAGCTCTTTAAAAAAGCGCTAGAAAGCGCTAAATGGACATTGTAAAAAAACGCTATATTCAGCGCCAAATTCAAACAAAAAGGCCAATAACTTGAGAATACGGATGTGGAAGCGAGGAATCAGTGCTGCCAACTCGAGGAATCCCCAACTAATAGACTAAGACACCAACCTAAGAAACAAATATTATTATTAGTTCTAAAAAAAATAGCGATCCGTTCCATATGTAAGTACATCACAGAATAAATAATAGTAGATGTGCATATCATAATATGACTTCAAAAAGCGCTAGATTTAGCGCTAGCCGCTAGAACGCGCTATTGAACAAAAAAAGCGCTATATCTGGCGCTGAAAGCGCTAAGTTGGCAGCACTGCGTACTATATAGGTTTAAAACATGCAAGATAGTGGCGCCACCATTATTTTCACGAATTTTTACCCAAGCTGTGCATACTCACAATCTTTTTTTTTTACCTCTTTTCCAACCCGTTTTTGTGGTAGGAGAACCGGTCCTAAAATAAAATAAGTATTTTTTTAAACAAGCTTTTTGTTCTGATAGATACTAAATCACAAGTCAACACATAAGTAATCAATCTGCAAACCCTGCTAAGTTAAAAACCGGCCAAACACGTTTGTTGTATGGGAGCTCCACTTAAATATTGATTTTTGTTGTATTCTGTTTTTAGTATCTTTGTTATAGCGGCTATCACCGTTCATGAGATACACCCTGGTGACAGACGGACAGACAGGCAGACAGACAGACAGCCAAACAGACAGACAGACGGACCGTGGAGGCTTAGTAATAGGGTCCCGTTTTTACCCTTTGGGTACGGAACCCTAAAAACGGCAAAAAAATCACGTTTGTTGAATGGGAGCCCCACTGAAATATTTATTTTATTCTGTTTTTAGTATTTGTTGTTATAGCGACAACAGAAATACATCATCTGTGAAAATTTCAGCAATCTAGCTATCACCGTTCATGAGATACAGCCTGGTGACATACAGACAGACAGACGGATGAACGGAGTCTTAGTAATCTGGGGTCCCGTTTTTAACCCTTTGGATACGGAACCCTAAAATAGAGGTTACGCTATACTTACATTTCATAACTGAACTCAGTACTTAGGAGAGAAATGTACATCATCCTCGCGGGTTCCCGCACGAGATTGTACAGCCTGCATTACTCTTGCAAAAGTTGCTTTAATGTCTGACATTCCACTTTCAAAAAATGTCTAAGTTATTGTCAACTTGCAAAGATGGCTATGTAGCGCAGTGAAGTTGTCCAGGAAGCAAAAAACCGGCCAAGTGCGTGACGGACTTTGCACATTTAGAGTTCCGTACCAAATCGCAAAATTAAGTTGTACAACCAACTTATTTTGCGATTTGGTACGCGCCGCAAATACTGTAATCTAATTGGTAATTACAGTTTTGAGCCGTTTGGGGTCGAAACGCTTGGGTCATGGGGCCCGAGTGCACGTCTCCTTTTTCAGGAGATCTCTCGCCGACTGATCGACACTGTGCGTGACCAGAGGGCTGGCTCTTTCTTTGCGCAAAGAATCAGCATTGCCATTCAACGTGGCAATGCTGCCAGTCTTCTGGGCACGTTCCCGGATGATAGCGATGTGGAGGAGTACTTCGACGCCTAAGTGTACCTTTCTTTTGTATATAGTGGAAGTAGTTAGTTAGTTTTAGTTTAAGTTTGTAAAGTTAACTTTTGTTTAGTGTTTAAGTATGTACATATTTACACCTTTGTTTTAAAAATAAAGTTTACCGTTGTAATAGAAAAATGAGGGAATGTCAAAGAAAAATCTGATTTATCAATACACCCTGAAATTTAATTGGTTGTTTTCCCGCGGCAGAACGACTTGCCTTAAGGAGTACTTTCGAAGTATAGAGTTAAAGTAAATAAATAACGATGTTTCTGTTTTAAAATAATTAAAAAAATATTCATCAACTCGAAAAAGTGAGTAACAATAGTAACTCTAGACGTAACTTGTAGGTACTAGGTACTACTCGTGTCACCATCTACAAAGAAAACCGATGCACAAAATAATGTCAAACCAAAATAAACTCTCGCACGTAGTGATAAGGCATAAAATGTTTGCACGGAACCATACAAAAAATCACCGCGATACCGACAAAGAAAAGACCGATTTAGAAATGTTCAAAGTAAAATTAGCTCTCGTGTGTAGTGATACGGCATAAACTAGCCTGCGCGTAACATGATCAAACGGAGCCGCCTTCGAACCTAATCCTTTCGACGGTGACCTAGCACCCGGGTCAACGGCCTGCTGTCGTTCGGCCGTAGATATCGGGAGTTATACTATTGGTTCGTGATCGCTTTCGAGTTTAGTTTTTCACAATGTTAAATATGCCAGTTTTTGTTTCTAATATTTTATATAACTACGAAACGATTGTATTACATAGACAAAACCATTTCACTGCGGGAAAACAACCATTTAAATTTCACGGTGTATATTGGTATTTGTTATTAAAATATACGTAATAACAAAACACAAACACATGTAATCACTAAATTTCAAGTTCATAAGGTCAATGGGAATTTAAAATATTCTTCATCACAATTTTTTTTAAAAAAAAAGCTGACTTTGGTGGCTTCTTATTCCTTTGTTTTCCAATATTAAAAAAAAAACAGTATTTATACTCAATGAGCTCTAAACAACGATATCCCACTCGATGGGGTAGGCCAACTTTTTTTTCACGCCCCGCACCTCGCATGCTGTATGGAAGCGCAACATAAAAAAAAAGTTTCTTGACAATTTGCATGGTTTTGGGTCAACAAGATGCTTCTATTGTGAAAATTTGAAGACTGTAGCTCCAGTCGTTTGGCCGTAAAACCCGTGTGATAGACGACGGACAGACAGACGGACACGTGAGTGACAGCAAAAAGGTTCCGTTTGGGCCCTTCGGGTACGGAACCCTAAAATAATAATAGATACTTCTATACAAGAAACCGGTAATGAGGAAACTTTAAAGGACGAAGATGTAGAAGTAAGACTGTATGTGAAAACTATAAAAAAATGTAACAATTTAGTTATAAGATTTATGTGGAACAATTTTAAAACTCTTTATGTCAATTTCTTGCAACTGCAAACATGTCTATGTTAAGTATACTTTTGCAAAACTCTCTATGTTCTATTTTTAAATGCAATGTTTAATTTGCATTTAAAAATACCATACCATTATTTTTTTATTATTAAAAAAATATTCCAAAAGGCATGACTTTCCAGTTGTGTGTAGTAAAAAACTGGTTTACAAAAATTACAACCGACTTCCAAACAAAAACACTACAAAGTGAAAAATAACTTCAATTTCGGAATCGTTTTTTGACCACATGACAAGCCCCAGCTTTCAAAGAAAAAAATAATGATTAAAGTCGGTTCACCCAATAAAAAGTTCTGAGGTAACAAACATAAAGAAAATACTGTCGAATTGATAACCTTCTCCTTTTTGCGAAGTCGGTTAAAAATGAATATTTAAAGCTCAATTTTACGAATAAGCTTTTTTTCAGCGCACTTTGCAGGTGGACTAGTCACATATCCAAACACGAAAAAACCAAACACGATGGTACTCTGAATATGTTTTAAAGAGAAAGAAAGAAAAGAAAGAAAGAAAGAAAAGAAAGAAAGAAAGAAAAGAAAGAAGGAAAGAAAGAAAAGAGAGAAAGGAAGAAAGAATGAAAAGAAAGAAAGAAAGAAAAGAAAGAAAAGAAAGAAAAGAAAGAAAAGAAAGAAAAGAAAGAAAAGAAAGAAAAGAAAGAAAAGAAAGAAAAGAAAGAAAAGAAAGAAAAGAAAGAAAAGAAAGAAAAGAAAGAAAAGAAAGAAAAGAAAGAAAAGAAAGAAAGTTTTGGCTCCGTCATGGAACCAGCTCCATAGTACATAATGTATACATAAGAACGCCAAGTTTCAACTTAAGCAGATGCTAGGTGTGCTTTACTACTTGCCGGGCACATATACGAAATCAAGGTAAAGCTTGTAATATTATACGCAAAATTATCTTGCGTTTCATGATTCTATACTCCATTTGCGATAATATTAGACGTTTAAAAAAGCCCATTTTACAGCCCGTTCAACCGATTTTGACTTCTACTGCGTTGGTGATACGACAAATGGTAGCTGTAGTAAACAGTTGGTTTTGGTGACAGGTTTATGCTTTTTATGTCGTCCTTATGTTTACGGGATAGAACTCAAAATCGATTGAGCGGACTGTAAAATGGGCTTATTTAAACATTTTCTTACTTATTTACTTATTTATTCTATTCTGATTAATTTCGTTGCGGGATCCAAGACAGTTAAATTCATTCGCCGGGACTTCGTCGAGCTTCATTGCCTCGGCGCTTTTCTAGTGGTCACCCTGTTGATTCTGGCTTTCAGGAGTTGCAGTGGTTTGAGAATAGTGCGGTGGGATTGTCCCAAAAAAATCAACCAAGAGATACAACCGTTCATGATGTATATTTTACACTCGCAAGAGAATAAAAATCTACTACTTCCCGTTGACCTAGAATCATGAAATTTGACAAGAAGCAATGTCTTATAGCACAAGTAAAGGAAAAAATCTGAAAACTGTATTAGTACATAAATAAAAAAAAACGATTTTTAACATATTTGCAGTTGGTAAACTGACCGCGACCTATATCGATGTGTGGGACAACAGTTTACGAACGGCTAAGTTAATTTTGTCCTTCAATTCTGTTTATCTTATCGTTAGAGCAAAATTCGGTGCCTCATAGTTTATGAACTTCAGAAATGTTATTTAATTATTTTGGTGAATGTAGCTGTTTGTACGGAACCATCAGTGCGCAAGTCCGACTCACACTTGGCCAGTTTTCGTCTATTATTAGCCTCGCAAACGGCCAAATAAGTTGGCAAGTCAATTATTTGACCGTTTGTGATGCTATGATAAAAAAATGCGTCTTTATCGAAATTTGAAACCATCGGTTATCATATTTAACCAGGGTCACAAAACTAGGCCGTGCAATTATGCACTCACGCGGTGCTAGATGGCATTAATGTAAACGTCAATTTTTATTGAATTTGAAACTGGATAAGAGCCGTCAGTGAAAAGAAATCTCTTTTTAACACGCTTTTATTAGCTTGGTATGTATCTATCTATGTAACGGAATCTTTGAACGTGATTTTCACCCCCTTCAAAAAGTCAGATTAATTTGAAACTTTACACACTTATCAAGGACCGATGTCAATGCAATAATTTAAATAGTTTGTCCCATTATCCTAACCAGGTTTTTCAGGATTAGCGAATGAACTAAAAAGTAAAAAACGAGCGAATCGGACTCGCGCACGAAAGGTTCCGTGCCATTATCGCAAAAAACGGAAAAAAAACACGTTTGTTGTATGGGAGCCCTATTTCAATATTTATTTTATTCTGTTTTTAAATATTTATTTGTTGTTAAAGCGGCAACAGAAATACATCATCTGTGAAAATTTCAACTGTCTAGTTATCATGGTTCATGAGATACAGCCTGGTGACAGACAGATAGACGGACAGTGGAGTCTTAGTAATAGGGTCCCATTTTTACCCTTTGGGTATGGAACCCTAAAAATAAATGATAGTTAAAAAAAACTAAAAATCGCGTTTTAATAGAAAACAAAACTATTGTATAATTTAATATTTTTTTGTTTATCATACTATTCTTAATTTAATTTTTTTGAAAATTATTTTCTAACTTCTAGTTTTGTTTTCTATTAAAGCGTGTTTTTTAGTTTTTTTTTAACTATCATTTATTTAGTATAGGAATTGACATATGAGACGTTTACGTTACTGCGATCGAGCCTAAGGCTGAGGCCAAACGAACGTAATTTTGTGAGTTGTGAGACGCGTCAAACGCGTCGCGGAATTTACACTACATTCGGTTTCACACTACTGTCTTGTTTATGCCACACGGCGACGCAAAATGAGTTGTCTGCTGAGTCACACACATTATTTCAACCGAATTACGCTCGAGGTGAGGGAGGGGAGCGAGGCAAGCGTCAGCGCCCCTTACAAGCTTAGAATCGCAACTGAAATTACGTCCGTCCGTGTGGGAGCCTAACCGAATTTCAGTTCAACGTAAATTCCGCAACTCACAAAATTACGTTCGTTTCAGATTCAGATAACTTTATTTGCTCAAACATGTGTGTACATACAATATTATAAGAAAAAAATGCATGCAAGGTGATATAAAACATGGGATTGTTCTAACATGTTTACCAATTTACCATATTGTCATGGTGTGCAAATATTAATAAAAACTTTAAATTAAATAATAACAAAATTCATTAACATTGACAATGCTGACATAAATAAATAAATCGAATTTGATTGATTGGTTACATAATTAGTTCATATGGAAACAGATAGGAGTTACATACAAAATCGTCAAATATTCAATAATTTAATAATTTAATTTAAAAATAAAAAATACAAAATAATGTCAACGTAGGACCAAAAAAAAAAAAAAAAAATAAACAATAAGCGTTATCAAAAACATTATTACGTTACATACATTTCAGATTAAATTAATTTGTAAAAAACGCATGTCAATTTAAAATGATTCCATTAAAAAATCATTCACATCATAATATGCTTTACTAAGTAAAAAATATTTCATTTTCCTTTTAAATGATTCTATGCTAAGCCATACAAAAAACACTCTTGCGCATAAGTGCAGTACGGGAGCTATGTTGACAGAGTTGACTGTTATCACCTTCATCGAAGGTTATCACGTCAATTTCTAGGAAACTGGTCTGCCATGCGGAAATAGATTAGGATTTGTTTTAACAAATATAGCGATTTGTAAAATATAAATTGAAGGTAAAGTCATGATGTTGTGGCTTATGAAAAACGGCTTGCAGCTATCAGTCATTTTTAATTTAAATAAGGATCTAAGGCATTTTTTTGGGCTTTAAGGGCCTACATACGCTTTAGTGCCGTTAAACGGTCACTTTCTAAAGCATACTCCTTAGTAACGGCTAGGTTAAAGCTTTGAAAAAAATATATATTTAATAATGTTTCATGTTCATTATTTCTTAAACATGGTTTTTTCGTATAACAAATAGTTTTGCTTTAAAAAAATAATTAGCAACACGATATTTTTCGCAACTTTTGGATACTCCTCCAAAACGACTTGGATGTTTAAAAATATTTTTACACAGAAAAATTGATGGTTAGAATATCTTTATAACTGAAATAGCATATGTAAATCAAATAATATTTTGCAAACAAAACAGTTCAAAAGGAGGTTCAATATTGTTATTTTGGCATAGAGCGAGCGCACGGGGCGGGGGCGTTTACATTGGGGCGTATATATCGCCTTAAACCATACGCTTAATGTTGACATAATGTTGGCCTCACCTTAAGTAAAAAATCGGAATAAGCCCACACTACAGAAACGAAAATGCACCGACCCTGTTAAGAAGGAGCCTACTTTGCTTACCTTAAAAAGACGTATTCTCCAGATTGCCAATAAGGTTCTCGATAACGTTCATTTTTAATTAGCGCCTTCCCTTTCAATAAAGACATTTTTTCCATTATTTTCATTTGTTTTGTTTGTCTTCTACTGATTTTCTTTTGACCCCTTGAATTAGATAAATTATTTAATTCAATCATATGTAATATCCACGAATCCGCAGTGGATTAATTTTGGTTTTTGTAGCCTGTAGGCTCGCGCTTGACCACTTTCTCACCTGATGGTAATCGATGATATTATTATGGTCAACGGTGAAGCAAGCTTGCTTAGAAAATACCTATTCACTCTTGGCTTAATTTAATGAAAATCACACGATTAGATATTTTCACCATGAATATTTTCGCTGATGGCCAAAATTCGGTCTAAAGATACGAGTAGGTAGATCTCCAGACCCTCCCGACCTCATTCTATTTATTCATCTTGTATACATACTTTATACATTTATAATGTTAGGTCATAAAAAAAAACTTTTTTACAAAAAAATACTACCGACTTCCAACTAAAAACACTACAAAATGAAATATAACTTTCTTTTTTGAAGTCGGTGTCTTTGGTAGGTACCATTTTTTTTTTTCGTTATGGACACCGACTTTGAAAAAGAAAGTTATTTTGGAAGTCAGTAGCTTTTTTTTATTTTTCACTTTTTAGTTGTACCTAATAGGCAAGTCTTAAGTAGGGTACTTATAATGCCAGAATAGATTACCCGAATACCATGCAACTCGAACATAACCGGTGAAATGAGAGTGTACCAAGAACTATACAAATCTGCGTACCCCTTTAGAGCGTACTGGTGTGATGATATGTCACGAAAAAAAAAAGGTATAAACAATAAACAGACAAGCGATTTCAGCAACCCCGAGGGATTTGCCGTTATTTATTGAAGATTTCTGTGGTATATCTCAGAAGTTCTTTATCAGATCTTCACCAAATTAAAATGGAACCAATTTCGCAACCCTATCAAACAAAAAAAGAATTTTCAAAATCGGTCCACAAATGACGGAAACATCGGTGAAAAAACACAAAAAAAAATAAACTTGAAGTCGAACATAGAACCTCCTCCTTTTTGGAAAGTCGGTTAAAAATAGAAACATTTAATATATAGGTAACAAAATGTACTGGTAACCGGTATGTACCTACTGGGAACAGAGAGGTCCTCTCTCTGTTACCTCCCTTCCCTCCTAACAATACGAGCCGCGTCCAGAAGTACCTACTGCTTTTTGAATCAAGCTGAAGCTGCCACAGGTGTTGGTCGAGATTCTTGGTTATTAAGCATTCGGCTGACAAGACCCACGGGCAATTATTGTTGTATTTCAGATCAAAATACTTATCTCATATTTCACAGCCTTCATGAGGTTCTAGTCGTGGGGGACGGACCGCAATATCAAAAATCTTGGCACGACGCTCTATCACTACTAAGTCAGGTTCATTGGCTATGATAGTCCACATGTGGGATGTAACGTGATATGCCCATTTTCGAGAACTCTTGGTCCGATGCCAGAAGATTGTATTTAAGAGCAAGTTGCTGATGAATAAGCTTGGCTACCAGGTTGTGTCTTTGCAAATATTCTCCGTTAGTTAGACGGGAACAACTAGATATAATGTGGCGGATTGATTCGCTCAGACGGTGACACGCCCGACAGATGTCAACCGTGCTATCCTTCACAATAAATCTCCGGTAGTTATTCGAAATCATAACTTCGTCCATAATCGCAAAGACGGTTTCAGTTTCCCCGAACGGGTCACCAAAACTCAGTCGGGCCACATACGATAATAGATCTACATCTGACCCATGTAGGACCCGGTAAAAGCGCTCGTCGAAGCTCCTTGCTCTGCCATACCTACCTGCGGTCATTAGTATCTAATACTATTGGTTTGCGCACTTCTCGTTAACCAAAGAAAACCGGGGTTAGGCCCTTGTCTACCGCTATCATATCTCGATGAGAGGCCCCAGGCCCTCAGCTTTTTGGAAGTATGCTCTTAGATTGCATAACTCGCGGTTATGCATGGTCTTAGCATTTAAAAAGCTACGACCCCGCACTTCCGAGGGATATATAGTATTATAATTCCATTTATTTATTATATATACATACTTTTACATTTTAAAATATTATTCTATAAAAATAAAAATAAACACACTTAAAAATACAAAAATAATAATTATTATAATTATATGTTTACTTACGTTTCTTTGAAAAAACTATAGTTTCCGTTCATAAATTTCGCTAGTTCCAACCTCTCCGCGTCATTTAAACCTAATTCTTTTATAATATTGCTATTATTTCTTATTTGTGCTATTAAAAACATAATATTGTCTCTTTCAATCCTACTCAGATGGACATCTTGATATTCATTTGCAGAACTGAAAGGGAAATAACGAAGATTTAGTGTAGGGCGATTTCTTCGTTGGTCATACTTCTGGGTCTATATAGGCATGCGGAACAGAGTGTACTACTCGGTTATAAAAAAATCTTTTAACAAAAATATACCACCGACTTCCAAATAAGAAAACTACAAAGTGAAAAATGAGTTCATTTTTGGAAGTCGGTATTTTTTGTAGGTAGGTACCATTTTTTATGCGTTATGGACACCGACAACAATAAACAGACATGCGATTGCAGCAATCCCGAGAGATTTGCCGTTATTTATTGAAGGGTTCTGTTGTATATCTTCGAAGTTCTTCATCAAATCTTCACCAAATTAAAATGGGACCAATTTCGGGACATGCGCTTTCAAACAAAAAATAAAGATTTTTTTAAATCGGTCCACAATTGACGGAGATATCGGTGAAAAAAAAAAGGCGGAAGTTCTACCTCCGCCTTTTTGGAAAGTCGGTTAAAAATAACTGTGCACCTGAGTCTGTGACGTCACTGAAACATTAGACTCTCGCTACTGGCGCACGGGGCACGGGTATGAGGGATGGGTGTTCGCATTCCAGCGAGGTCAAACTAAATATGCACTTTCACATTTAGTTTGGCTGTGTTGTTTGTCATTTGGTCCCGCAGCCCGCAAACCTCCCACTGAAAAGGGAGGATCGTACCACCGACCATATGAGCCTATACGGGGCATGTGTCTGGTGAGCAGCTGATGCCCAATGATTGTTGTGGGACTGTTGTATAAATGAAATCTCGTGGAGAATTTGATAGAAAAATGTAGGAATTGTGTGACGTTTAGATCTTTTTATCGTTAGCGGCGATATGGTAGTGTTATAGATACAGCCCGTCTATTCTGTTAAAATATGACCGTGAAAACTTATGTGAAGTTCCTGAACCTGCCACTTAATTCTCAACATGTAGGTATTGTTTCACTTTAAAGTTGCTTTTGCATCGCCTCCGGCGCTGTGGGAAGTGCAACCCCTTCGCTCTTACGTAACAAAGTACGAGTATATGCTTAATTACCTCCCTTCGCGCCTCCAGTTTTAATATACACATTAGCGGTAGCAGCCAAAATACTACGTAAAGTCGGGTAGCCCCGATTTGGTGTTGGAACAGGCTGGTCGGAGACAAAAAAACACTAAGAAGCTTTTCGCATTATATTTATGTGTTATATACGATAGAATCGAGAAAATAAACGATTTGCGAAAATATATTTTTTTTGGTTAAAAATTTGTCTTTTTTTCTCAGTGCCCTTACGTACACTCCTACCAAACTGTCTTTTTCAGTCAAATATATCCACCTAAAGCTATGGATTAACAGCTCACGTCTCCTTAGTTTTAACGATGA
Source organism: Orthosia gracilis (assembly GCA_947562075.1). NCBI lineage: Eukaryota > Metazoa > Arthropoda > Insecta > Lepidoptera > Noctuidae > Orthosia > Orthosia gracilis. The sequence continues at coordinate 12,026,847 of OX387267.1, forward strand.
GATGTTTACAGAATAGCACTGCTGCATCCTAGAGTACTTACGTGTTACTGAGAACGCTGTTATTCTTGATTCCAAATGCCTCTGTTTGTAATGTAGCATCATTAATTGAATTAGCAGTTTCTCTGTCATCATATGTTTCATTTTGTTTTTCTCTAAATGGTTTCATTCTAAAAAAAACACGTTCTTAGCAATATTCCTATTTCTTTAAAGTAAAGTTCATCATACCTACATAGAAAAGAAAACGTAATGTAATTCGCGAAGGGTTTGGCAGGGGTGCACTCATAGTATCTACACCCATATTTCGCCAGTTATTTTTAAGTACAATGTATTAGGAGGCAAGTATAGTGCCTTAAACCGGGTCTCTGTAGGTCATAGTCAAGGGGGTGACACGGAGAGCCTGTGATATAGACCAATCAGAGCTTCAGAAAAATACTAGTAACGGAGTACTAACTTGGGTCCTAAGTTGTAAGGGTCAAAACTTTTACAAATTAGTTTTGGAAAAACACATTTTATGGAACGCACCCAATGAGTATAATCAAGAAAATTCACGCCACCAGTTGGCGCCACTTTGGGGAGAGGTCCTCCGCTTGGAAAACCAAAATGTGTGATATTAACATGAAGTCAACGTGAATTTATCTCATGTCAAAAAACATGCATTTTAGAAGGACCTGACGTTTCGGTGCTGCCACCTAGTGCACATTATTTCAGAATACCTTCATTGCTAGGCGTATAGACCAGATTATACGATACATAAAAAGATAGAAATATGCACGAAAAACGCTTAAAATTTGTATGAAAACTGTCAGAATATGCAACAACAAATAACGAAAAGTTAATATTAGATTTTTTATTTTTAAAAAAGTTGATAACATCAAAAAACGACTGCAAATATGTAAATAAGAAGAAAATCATGCTGTGCAGTCGGAGGATACATATTCGCGATCTGGCTGACCAAAACTATAATTATCATCCGAACTAACTGAAATCCACATCGCATTATTCATCTCGCATGTGATTGGTCGATTTGATAGGGGTCAAACTCTTCGCCTTGCCGAATTTACTTGCGCAGTTCGGCTGCAGATCTCTACTCATTACCAATCACTTGGTACAGGGTGTATCGGTAAGGTGCGATCATATTTTAAAGGCTGCTTCTCACTTTATATAAACAACTTTCCCCAAGGAAGTCATTGCCTATTCTAAAAAAAAAAAAGAATATGTTTCATACAAAGTTGTCTGACCAAAATTTGTATGGAGAACTGTTTTTTTTACACCAGCATTCCTTAAAATATGATCGCACCATTTCGTTACAGCCTATAGCTTTATTCTATTTTTACCACAGACATAAATCTAACTAGATGACGCGATTGTATGTACTTCGCGTGCCAAAAACGGACTAAAGTTACGATCAATGATCGTAATCTGAGCTTTTCATTTAGCTTATCGGCACCGGTAATCCACAGAAATCTAGAAAAATGCCTTTTTATGCCATAATGAACTGTAAAGAATGTATAGAAAATGTTGGCCGAGGCATTGGAAATGTTTTCTTTCATTGGCAAGTACCTAAATTTGTTTTTAAACTGTTTGTGAAAAAGTGGCACGCTTGGTTTTCATGCAGATGGAGGGACTTGCGTTATCTATTTAGATTTATGTCTGTGATTTTTACCAACCTCTCCGTAACAGCTTCACGTTTGCCCATTGCAGTTGTCCATTTTAAATTGTATGCCAACCAATAAGATTTTTCTTTTAAATACCGTTTCCACATTATATTTACCTCGGGATCTACATAAGCATTGTAACATATCAACTTGGTTTTGTTCGTGAAAACGTTAAGAAGACGTCTATGTACACACACATTATGTATGTTATATTTGTCTATTTTAATTTTATTTAGTGCAGTGTCATTTTCGTTTGACAGTTCTTCTGTTTCATTTTTTATTTCTGCTTCGGATTGTTGTGTAGATAGGTTATTTGTATATACGGTTGTTACTGGGGAAGAGAATATTAATGTTTATTTAATGTTTCTATTATATAACAAGGCACCATTCTTTTCAAACAAGCTTTTATTTTCATACAAAATCTTGCATTGTCAAGAAAAACAAACGTGTTCATTTTACTCTGGTTTACCCTCAGTTTCCCAGCTCAAAATGATCACAGAATTAGTGTGACAAATTGTCAAGCACGCATTATCCACTGTGATTGGTTGAATGAATTTTCAACAGCCAATCACAGCACCGTACTTTCTAAAGCATACTCCTTAGTAACGGCTAAATTAAAAGGTTTGAAAAATATATATATTTATTATTGATTCATGTATACGTTATTTGTGAAACATGTTTTTTTCGTATTACTATACTGTCCCGCTGCTGGGCTAAGGTCTCCCCCATAGCTTTCCAATCTTCCCTATTATTAAAAAAATAATTAACAACATTATATTTTTTCGCTTCTTTTGCATACTCCTTCAAAACGACTTGGATGTTTAAAAATATTTTTACACAGATTCGGTGGTTGGAATTTATTCTTAACCTTCAAAGGATATGTAAATCAAAAAATATTTTACTAACAAAACTGTCCAAAAGGATATCCAATATTGAAATTCTGGTACCGAGCGCATGGCCAGAACCGCGGTAACATTGGCGTGAACATATGAGACACACAAAATATATTAGTAGTAAAATTAAACATATTTGCTTTGTTGGCATTTACTGTTGAAATATCGAAAGGAAAAGGCACTGAAAACCGAAATACAGGCATTGCTTAGTTCGGTTGCAGTGACTAAATCCATTTACTAGAAATAAATACTGCCAAACTATTATCTGTAAAATATTGCTAAGTTTTTTGAGAAATTAATTTATTTATTACTAGCTGATCTGGCGGTCTTCGTTCCGCCTAACAGTCGATTCTATAAAAAAGAAACAAAAATAAACGTAGCCTTGGTTACTCATGATTACATCAGCAACCTGCCAATAAAAGTCCCGCCAAAATCGGTCCAGCCATTTCAGAGATTAGCCGGAACAAACAGACAGACAGAGAGACAAAAATTGTAAAAAAAATATTTTGGTGTAAGTACCGTATATATATTCATATACATGTAGTAAATAACGATTATTTCAATATTACAAACAGACACTCCAAATTTATTTATATGTATGTATAGATTATTTATTATTATTTTTATTATTGCGGAATAAATACGTCTTAATCGTACACTAGTCACAGGTGAAAATCGTTAAAAGCTTGGAAGCAGTGGCTCAAAATACATACATGTACATTTTGAATCAAGTTGGCGAAGTTTGGCATTGCAGTTTTGTACCCAAGACTGGAATGGCATGTATGACGAGTATTAAACGACGTTTTTCAACACACGTACGAAGAAACATATTTACAACTAATTATTGATTCAAAACCATAATAGTATACTAGGTATCTATACTAATATTATAAAGAGGTAAAGTTTGGGAGATTGTGAGGGGATAGGGGGTAATCTCTGGATCGACGGAACCGATTGAGATGAAATTTGGCATGGAGATAGTTTGAGACCCTGGTAAGGACATAGGATAGTATTGCCTTGGGATGATAAAACACTTTTTACGCGGACGAAGCCGCGGGCAGAAGCTAGTATCTATACTAATATACCTATACTATTATGGTTTGTATATATAGGTATTTTAAGAGTGGAAGGCCAGAAAACACCGGGCAAGTGCGAGTCGGACTCGGGTCGAAGGTTCCCGTACCATTATCGCAAAAAGCGGCAAAAATATCACTTTTTTTGTATGGAAGCCCCACTTAAATATTTATTTTATTCTGTTTGAGTATTTTTTGTTATAGCGGCAATAGAAATACATTATCTGTGAAAATTTCAACTGTCTAGCTGTCACGGTTCATGAGATACAGCCTGGTAACATACAGACGGACCGCGGAGTCTTAGTAATAGGGTCCCGTTTTCATCCTTTGGGTACGGGACCCTAAAAATAACATAATATTGTGTAAAAATTCAACGATTATTAGAAATGCCTTTCAGATTTTTTTATACCCAAACAACTAACAACAGACGTATGTGAAGCACATTGCTTTATGAACCTAAAAAAAACCTAACTATAAATAAATAAATGCAATGGAATAAGATCCATTTTTGGAGTAGGTAAATGTTTTGAAATGTAGTCTTCCTTTTATATTCTTATTTATAATAAACTGGCTTTTCCTCGCGGCTTCGCTCCCATCGTGGCGCACAGACACCACAGGGCCCGTTTTCGGGACAAAAAAATAGCCTAGATTTACTCAGGAATAATGTAGCTTTCTAGTGAAGAAAGAATTTTCAAAATCAGTTAAGTACTTTTGAGTTTATCCATTACAAACAAATCTTTCCTCTTTATAATATTTATTTATTTTATTTTAAAGAAAGCTTTCAGACTAATTACACCAATAAATAGCAAATTAAATTAGGATATTTGCTAATTACAAGCTTCCACATGTATATATTATGATACGATTTTGAAAAAAAAAAAAAAACTAAATAAGCGTGTTTCGAGGTAAACAAAACAAAACAAAATACTTGCTATATGCTATTATGATAGTAGTGCAGATAAATAATACTTACTGATAATAGCAAGAAAACCAACTGTGTAAAATGTATTTAGCATACTTAAAACGAAAACGAATTTATCATTTTTCGAATTTTCACTGGCATAAAAATATTTTTCACATCAGCTTAGCTATGTATTCCAATTATAAAGTCAATCAAAAATAGTGACTGATTTTCCATAAAAATATTGTTGATTGCAAACCATCAAAGCATAAGCCATAAAATTGGTACGTTCGAAGGCTTCAACAATTTATAATCAACGGCCCCTTCTCCAAACTATGTTCGAGTCGGCAGACTAACGGGATGCAACTGAGTATCACCACAGATAATATAATACCAACATACAGATGCCTCATCCTATACAAAGAAACAGTGCCGACGGAACTAGCGTTTTTCATCTGATTATTTCTTTAAGCAGTTCAATCGCGTTTGGTTCCGTTCCGTTTTCTCGGTTCGTGACTGTTTTTTTCTTTAAATACAGTGACGATTTGTTTTATAGTATTTTTTGCACGTTTTTACAGTTTCATTGTACCATAAAGTGTACAATACAAATTACAAAATTTAGTGCACGCCTCAGAAATTTAAAACCGCGCCATCTATTGGAATCAATTTTAAATGATCTGTTCACTTAATCTTTGAAATGTGAATTAAGAGCCTAATATTCCATTGTTCTTAGGAGAGTTGATTAAACAAGAACATACAATGTTATGATCAATTCTAGAAAATGTTAATTTTACACACAATTCAACAACAAATCGATGCATATCGTGCCATCTAGTGGCATTTATTTGAACCAAATTTTCTTTGTTAGCGCTGGAACCCCGTGGTATCCGTATTTTACATGGAGCGACTGCCTATCTGATTGACACCCAGTTACTAGAGAACACGGTACCCTTTGGTAAGAAGAGTGCTTGTCAGACTATCAGGCTTCTGGCTTCCATTAAGGCTTAAGGTCATAGCACACTTATCAACTCGGCAAGGGATCGTATCCGTATCGCATTTCCCCTCTACGTCAAACAGTGAATCTTACGTAAATACGTCACCAATGTAGATCAGCAGCTCCGGTACGTCGACTCGGCTACGGCTAGGCGACGCCGCGCTTACGGCTCGACGACCGCTGGTTGACCTGGCTGGCACCAGATCAGACGACGTACCGTAAGCGCGGGAACTGCTAATTGACCGCGCACATTCTGATTAGTGTGCGTTGCAGTAGGGGTGACAATCCTTTTTCGAGTTGATATGACGTGTGCTGTATTGTACCTTTAACGTGCTTTCCGAAGCACAGAGGCATCTCGGTATGTAATGTATGGTCACCCATCTACGGACCTTGCCTTGAATTTAGTGCCTTTTTACATATTCTGTGAGAAATTCTAGTGACCTAGGTATAAAAGTTCCAAAGGTACAACCCAGTGACGAGGTCCTGAATTGACTATCTTAAAAATGAAAGTACACTGTAGGTATTGTTAAAATTAAATAATTTATAATAAGAATGAAAAAACATATTTATTTAGATTACAACAATAAAATCTTAGACAATACTTAATTAAAAATAATTTAAAAGATTATAATTATTATTGATAAATTATAATAAATGAGTAACATTTCTTCTAAAAATAATTAACCTATATTTAAGTATATTTTTTACTATACAGGTTGATTTTAATAAAAAGAGGTAGCATCATACAAAATTGTAATGCAATATTCGTCATACAGGTGGTCAGCTATGATTTTCGGGTACCCAGGCCTTTTTCATACCCGGGTATCGGATTTTTGCCAGATACCGTTGTTTTTCAGATAAAAATCTAGCATCGGTTGGCAGGAGGAGGTAGGGGAGGGTGGTGGAGGGGGAGGGGAGGTGCCCAGGCCGCCCTGGCACCAATCCCATGAAATGGTAACGCACCGTTCTTGAGAAAAACAAATTATTGTAAACTAACCTTAAAACACTTTAAAGTTGCTTCTGCATCGTGTCCGGCACTGCAGGAGGTGCAACCCCTTTACCCATATGTAACGAAGGATAGGCCCCATGCTCACCTCCGCGGCTTCGGCGTTTACCCTTTTCCCCGTTTTACTGGGTCTGGTCTTCTTGTACGTCTGCGCCAGAGAGCTGGGTTATCTGAATGCTCAGGATCGCTCTCAGGATCACTTTCTGCTTTGACCAGTGCTGGCGGGTAGTCGGTTTTTTTATTATATGACGTGAAAATAGACTATTAGGAACTTAATCCATCACTCTTCCCTACATTAGTACACCTATGTCTTTTCAACCCACTGCTTTGCGTAAACTGACTATTGCATACCTCACAGGCAAACGGCTTTTCCCCCGTATGGATTCTCATATGCAATTTCAAGTTACCATTGATAGAGAATTGCTTATTACATATATTACAAATAAAAGGCCTTTCTTCGGAATGGACACGCATATGCTTTGATAAATTACCTATCTGTTTGTTACAAATATTACATGTATAAGGTTTTATTCCTGTATGCACCGTCATATGCCGTTTCAACTGTCCCTTCTCTCTAAAACATCTGTTACAAACCTCACAGGAAAATGGTTTCTCACCTGAATGCACTCGCATATGAGTTTTCAGATACCCGTTATCAGAAAACGGTTTCTTACAAATCTTACAGGAAAACGGCTTTTCCCCCGTATGCGTTCTTTGATGGAGTTTGAAACTCGCCATTTGAGCGAATTTGCGGTTACAAAAGGAACACGTATACGGTTTAAACCCTGTATGAACACGCATATGGACTTTTAATGTTGTATAAGCTGTGAAATCTTTTTTGCAGATTTCACAGGAGTACGGCTTCTCACCCGTATGTTGTCTTTCATGTACTGATAAATAACTTTTGCTAGAAAATTGTTTGTTACACACATTGCAGGTATGTAGCTTAATGCCCGCGTGAATGATAAAAATATGTCTTTTCAAATGAGATCTCTGAAGAAATCTTCGACCGCAGACATCACAGACGTACGGTTTCTCCCCCGTGTGGATATACATATGAGATTTCAACGTCTGATTATGACCGAACGCTTTATTGCAAACCGAACAACTGTATTTCCGTTCACCTGTATGAGTTTTCATATGCTCTTTTAAACCTTTCTTCTTTGTAAACTCCTTGCTACATTCTGTACACTTGAATTTTTCTTGAAAATGAGATTTTATATGTTTTTTTAAGAGCCTGGCCTTTTCAAAATTCTTTTCGCAGATAGTGCAAGGGTATGTGTTGTTCACTATATGTGCTATACTTATATGTTTAGTAAGTTCTCTATTGTTTGTATGTGATGTACTACATATATGACATGTAAATATCTTCTCTCCATTGTGGGCCTTCATATGGACTTCTAAGGAACCGTTGTATGCGAACTTCTTCTGACAAATGTCGCATGAGTATTTTTGTTGAGTTTTTCGTTTTTTCTCTTTCGGGTTTTTTGTTTCTTCTGAAATAAGGAAAAGTAGTATGTTAGTTTAAAGTTGTCTAAAGCGTGTGAACTGCAAAAATGTATATTTTTTTATATGTCTGATTTTGGGCAAGAGATGCTAGATTGTGCACAGCGTTAAGGCATTATGGGCTGATATAAAAATAATAATATACAAATTTATAACATTATTATTTAGGTACTTATGTTCTATCTATGTTAGGGGGTTTGGTTTCCGCACTTAGTCCTTCAAATGGACCATTGTACGTGGTCCATGGCGGCCGTTTGGTGGTTATTCCAACCAGCCCACCTACCTCCAGAAGTCAATTAGAGCTCCTGGATTCCTCAAAACATCTGCGTAAGATCTGGGTGACCCGAGGGTTTGTGTTCTTATCTGGGTGACACCTATTATTAACTTATATATATATTAATAAATAAATAAAATAAAAAATATTTATTAATATTCGTCATTGATTGTGTTATTCTTTAGACCAACAAAATAGATTTAGTAATTTATTAATTTTATTTTCATGTAGTTTTTTTTTGTTTAGTCTTTATGAGCTCTATGTAATATTATAAAACTTGAAATATACAGGGTGTTTGGAAGGGAGCTGTACATACGCCTAGGGTAGAAACTAGGGATAGTCTGCTACCTACCCCCGCCCATTATATTGACCTTGACCTCAAGGTTTTTTTTTAATTTATTATTATTTTTTATTTGACTTTTTTATGATTTTTTGACTAAAACTACCTGTAGCTCAAAATCTATCCATGGGACCGGTCGGCTAATGGTCTTGTTTTAATCGTTAGAGTCTTAGGGTCCTGCAAAAAATTATTTTACACCAGAAAATTGTGGAGAAGAAAAGTTATGGGGCCTGAAGTACCGTAGTAAGGTAAAGAAATAATTTTAAGGGCAACTTTCTATGGGGTTTAAAAAAAAACTAAGAAGGTTGGAGTTCTTCTGATTTTTTTAAAACATCCTCAGTCCATGCCCTTTTTAACGATATGCTAAAAGTGTAATTATCACTTTTAGTTTTAAAGTTATTAATTAATTTCCGCAACTAGGGCACTTCAAGCAAAAATTTCAACTAATGAAAATTAAATGTGTTCGATCGTAAAAGGATGGCAAATCAAAACCCGAGAGTCAAGAGGCACAGAGGTTTTCAACGAAGGTTCTCCGTGAACGTATGGGCAGGCGTCATCGGTAATCGGTTGATAGGGCCGCACTTTTTGCCAGACAACCTAAACGGGCAAAACTACTTAGATTTCCTCGAAAACGATTTGCCTGATTTAGCGGAAGAAGTGTTTGACGAAGATCGGCCCATAGTCTTCCAGCACGACGGCTGTCCTGCTCATTGGAGCCTAGCAGTGAGGGAGCTTCTGGACAACTGCTTTCCTAATTCTTGGATTGGTCGGGGTGGGCCAATTCCCTGGCCCCCAAGGTCGCCTGACCTTACCCCACTCGACTTCTACGTCTGGGGAAGGGCGAAAGAGTTGGTGTACGCAGAAGAAGTACCAACAAGGGAGGTTCTAATTAACAGGATCCACGCCGCATTCGATACAATGCGCGAGGAACTGCTGCTTAGAACGGTGACCGTGGAGATGAGGAAGAGGTGCCGAGCATGTTTACAGGTCAATGGTCATCAATTTGAACAAAATTTGTAATTAATTAAAATTAGTAATTAATTAAAATTTGTAATTTAATGACATTAGTCATTACCAAATTTTTTGTTTCATTTGCCATCCTTTTACGATCGAACACATTTAATTTTCATTAGTTGAAATTTTTGCTTGAAGTGCCCTAGTTGCGGAAATTAATTAATAACTTTAAAACTAAAAGTGATAATTACACTTTTAGCATATCGTTAGAAAGGGCATGGACTGAGGATGTTTTAAAAAAATCAGAAGAACTCCAACCCTGTTAGTTTTTTTTTAAACCCCATAGAAAGTTGCCCTTAAAATTATTTCTTTACCTTACTACGGTACTTCAGGCCCCATAACTTTTCTTCTCCACAATTTTCTGGTGTAAAATAATTTTTTGCAGGACCCTAAGACTCTAACGATTAAAACAAGACCATTAGCCGACCGGTCCCATGGATAGATTTTGAGCTACAGGTAGTTTTAGTCAAAAAATCATAAAAAAGTCAAATAAAAAATAATAATAAATTAAAAAAAAACCTTGAGGCCAAGGTCAATATAATGGGCGGGGGTAGGTAGCAGACTATCCCTAGTTTCTACCCTAGGCGTATGTACAGCTCCCTTCCAAACACCCTGTATAAGTGCTATGAACACCTATAAGTAACAAATTCACTTCTAGATTTTAAGTTTAATTGTTACAGTACCCCTAAAACATTTTTGTGAATAAGTCGTTGTGAGGCGAGTGCCATAATTAAATAAATAAATTCTGGCAAAACGGAATAAACTGGGTTCATCATAATAATCATTTCAGCCAAAAGACGTCCACTGCTGGACATAGGCCTCCTCCAAGCGTCGCTACATAGATCGGTGCTGTGAGTCTCGCATCCAGCGGATTCCCGCAACTTTAACCAGGTACACCTAGAGGAAGGGCTTCCAACGCTGCCTCTTCCGGCTCACGGTCACCACTTCAGAACTTTTCTGCCCCATCGACCATCTGTTCTGCGAGCAATGTCCCCTGGCCACTGCCACTTAAGTTTGGCAATTCTTTGGGCTATGTTGGTAATCGTAGTCCATCTTCATTTATAGAGCATAGCTCTCTCCATTGCCTTTGGTTGCCTTCAAGCCATCTAATGAGGCCCATTGTGAGCGAGCACATAATTATATACACAAGATTTCTTAAAGTTCACTCACCATCACTTAAATCCGGCGAGCCAGCCCACTTATCGCCTGGGATCTCCGCCCTCGACCGGGAGCTCCTCAGTACAGACAGCGGCTGGTCATCATCTTCTACCGTCGAGATGAATATCTCCATCGATGGGGGGCTGTCATCTGAGAACAAATAGATTTTTGAACAATCTTGCAACAATCTTGAAAAGTTAAGAAACTTTACTCGTTCTCCTTATAAACACTAATTGCTACATACTGTCACAGTTAACAAGCAAATAAATTTAAAATAAAATAATTAAAATTCCCGACACAAAACCGAAAGCAAAAAATAACATAAATAATTGGCCCAATGTGTTTAACATGAGTAGACTCTGGCTATTATAACTCTGCAGAACTCTTAATTCCGGCGCACTTAAGGCCCTTCCACCACTTTAGTGCCGTAAAACGGTTACTTTCTAAAACATACTCCTTAGTAACGGCTAAGTTAAAGGGTTTGAAAAAAAGAACAATTTATTATTGATTCATGTACATTATTTATGAAACAAGGTTTTTTCGTTTAACTAATAGTTTTGATTTCAAATAAAATAATTAACAACACGGTATTTTTTCGCATTTTTGTTGTTTAAAAATATTTTTTACACAAAAAAATTTATGGCTGAAATTTCTTCATAACTGACATAGCATACGTAAATCAAATAATATTTTGCATACAAAACTGTTCAAAAGGAGGTTCAATATTGATATTTTGGCATAGAGCGGGCGCACGGCCAGTACTGCGTTTACATTGGGGCGTATATATCGCCTTAATAACAGTGACGAAACCCCCATGACAACCATGTATCCTCATACATGTTCTCCACCTCGTCGTCGGGGTGTACCGAGATCGGGGCGTAGACCTGTATGATCTTTAGCGAATATCTCGAGGATAATCTGAGTATAAGGTACGCCATCCTGGTCGACACACTCTGGATCGTGGTGAAGATCGAGAGTGTGTCGACCATGGTGGCGTTATTCACAAGAGACTTGTGGACGATAAACCCGACACTATTCTGGGACTGCCGGTCACCCTCTCGGAAATAGAGCAAGTTACCGGATTCGAGGATTATCGAGTCTACCCCCTCTCTTCGGACTTCAGATAATCCTACAATATTCCATCGTAACCTGCTCAATTCCTCTTCGAGTTCGGTGATCTTCAATCAATCAATCAATCATTTATTTCTTTGCAAACATGAGTAGAGTACATATCTTCTCGTCGGTCTGAAGTTTGCGCGTGTTGTACGTTGCCAAGTCCAGTCGTCGGTGTTTGTGGGGTTGCTGTATCTCGTCCGGAGATTCTTAGCACCCCTTGCCATTTTTTTTTTTGATCGCCCTGGGAAAAAATGCATTACGTATACCCGCCCATTGGGAGAATTGAATTGGGGGGCTATGTGGGACTCCCCGGATGAACCGGTATACCCATTAAAACAACCCAGCGGCACTCCCGCATCGTCCGAGTGGAGGAGGACTGGGAAACTGGCACAGCCTTTACGTCCAGTCCCCCGCTGACGACCGCCCGCCTTTACAGCGGGGCCTTCACGCCCCTTCCTCAGTGGAGGGGCCCGGGAACGACCGTGAGTGCTCGGCCGTTCCCGCCCGACGAGGGTGGTGACAAGTGCAATGCGAGCTAAGGCGCCCCCGCGCCTGTCGCCCGCTAGTCACCACCAGGGGGTGGGAGGAGACGATCGTACAACCGCCTTCTCCCACCCCTTCTTCGCCTGCGGAGCGGCGGCGCGAGAGGATCGTCCTCCCGCGCCAACTCCGCCGCCTCCTTTTGCGACATCACGTCCTCGCAAAAGGAGGCAACCGTCGCCCAGGCCTCCTCACTCCCCAGCATGGAGTTGACCACACTGGGAAGTGAGAGGTCTTGCCCGACCACTTGATTCAGGGCACGGCGCAGGTCAGCCCAGGCTGGGCACACCTCAAGTGTGGCACGCTGGGGTTTCCTCCCTTCGGATCCGGTGCAGGTGCGTTCCGAAACAACCATACCCGGACAACACCTACACCAAACGGAATGAGAGGAAACCGTGAGAAAGCTTGAGCCAGCCCCGCAGGACTGGACCGAGCTCGGCCAGCGTCCGGCGGCCAAAGGCGGCGGTGGCGAGGTCCTCCGTCCAATGGAGGACGATAGCGTCCCTCGCCTCCCGCCGCACGACCTCCCACTCCTCCGTGGCGGGGCGCTCACCGGGTGCCTTGCCGTCCACTCGTATACTCAGGCGAGCACCCAAGCCTCTAACTCCCAAGGAGGGGTGCCCGCCAGAGCGCACGCCGCCGCAAAACCTACCGAGCGGTAGGCCCTCGCCACCCGCTGTGCAATGGCCCTTTGGGGCCTGCGGATGGCGGTCGCGTTCTCCCTCCTGTTGAGGGAGTTCGCCCAGATCGGAGCCCCGTAGAGGGCCATGCTCTTTAGGATGCCGGCATAGAGTCGCCGGCATCACTCCTTGGCCCACCCAGGTTTGGCAGGAGACATGAGAGGGCATCGGCGGCCTTCAGCAGGCGCGTCGAAAGCCCACTGAAATGTGGGCCGAAGCGCCACCTGCTGTCCAGCGTGAGGCCCAGATACTTCATCTGGGCCCCGACCTCTATCCTGACGCCCTCCACGACTATGTTGGCGTCAGGAGGGCAGCGCTGCCGAGGCCCGTGAAAGAACACGGCCTCAGTCTTGTTCAGCGCTACCCTCAATCCTAGGCGGCGGGTCCTACCTGCGACCAAGAATCCGCCAGCCGAGGTCAGACAGGCCGCCTCCCTGAAGTCCCTTCCCCGGGTAACGAGGAGAGTGTCATCCGCGTAACAAATGACACTCGTACCCTGGAGGAGGGTTCCCCACAGGAGCCAATCAAAACCGATGTTCCACAGGGGGGGGCTAGGACCGACCCCTGCGGAACACCGGACTCCGCGCTGTGCCTCCTGTTCCTAGCCGTCTTGTCTACAAGGAGGATCTCTCGATCCTCCAAGTAGCTGGCCAGGAGGTTCCGCAAATATTGGGGCACTCCGTGGTACCGGAGTACCACGAGTACCCGAGCAGATAGCCCGAAGAATTGCGAAACTTAAATGGCGGTGGGCAGGGCACATTGCTCGCAGAACTGATGGCCGATGGAGCCGAAAAGTTCTGGAATGGCGACCGCAAACCGGAAGGCGATGCGTTGGAAGGCCTCCCACTAGGTCATAAACCATTTACCACCAAACAAATCGAGAAAAAATATCTAAAAGCCCATGAAAAGCAGAGTGTGCCACACGGTACCAAAATTATTTAACCTCGAGTGACGTGCTTTGAATCCCTCGCTACGCTTAGGATTCCACACTAAGTATCCCTCACTAAGCTCGGGGTTTAACTCTAGAATCCTTCGCTTCGTTCTGGATTCAAACAATCACTCTCGCCCTCAATACATTATTTTGGTCCCTTGTGTCACAATCTACTATTATATTGGCAGCACTGGGTTAGAATCTATTGTTTTATTAGTCTCTGGATAATAATTCTAATAATGGCTGATATGGTTTACCAATTTAAAATAGTTTTCTCTAAATAATTCAAAACAACAACAAAGTGATTCAAGACAACATAAATAAGTTGTATTTTTTAACTGACATCAAAAAAGGAGGAGGTGAAAGTGAGATTTACTTTGGCCAAAATGATTTTCATGGTATTTGGCGGTTCCTACCAAAACTAAAAAGAGATAAATAAAAAAACATTTTAAAATAAAAATCAAACCAACTTCCAAAACAAAACTACTAAGCAAAAAATGACTTTCTTTTCTGAAGTCGGTGTCGAAAAACGGAAAACAATAGGTACCAAAGACAATTCAAGTAACAAAGACAGTCGGTTTGAATTTTTTGTTAAAAAGTTTTTTCATATTACGAATAAGGAATCTTTCTTACCATCGTACTTTATATCAAGGCTGTCTTGATCATCCTGACTGGACTCTGCTTTTAACCCTGAAAACAATTTCAACATCTACAACAGGAAACATTACGCAAAGCATAGTCAGCAGGTGGCGCCACTTAAATAAAGAGTAACACAAACAAGCTTAACAAAACATGGCAAAATTTCTTACCAATTTCAATATTTACGGCGGTCTTTTCAATAGTTTCGTATTCCATGTAAATATAAGTTATTTCAATAACAAAAAGGTTAAGAACAAGCACATGAACATTTAAATTGACTATGACATCCTTAGCGAAAGTTTTTAAATCACAAATACAATCACGTGAATAATATAACTCTTTCTGTTCTATTATGTAAAATTATCTAGATATGGAAGCGCCGAGTCTCTTAATACAGGCATGTTTTGCCTAAAAAGAGGCTCCAATCATCAAAATGTTGTTTTGATTTGGCTACTAAATGTTTTTGTTTTTTTTTTTTGACAGAAGTCGTTTAAAGACATGACCTTTGTTCATGGACATATTAAATAGTATGGACTGGAAATACCTACAAAAAAAAGGTGCCTACCTAAACCTTAAAATGTCACTTAAAATGGCTGCCGATCATCGAGATATAAGTACTAACGTACTAGAGAAGCTACGTCAAATAACTGAATTGTCCTATTCTTCGTAATTTGAATCTTTAGTTCGCTGCAGCGCTAAAATAATAACCATTCGTCTAAACCGTAACTAATTTACCACAGCGCTAGATTTGCTGCGGAAGTGTATTTATTGTCAGCAAAAAGGTCTTAAGCGCCATGTATATCACGGCACTTACGCGTTTTCTTCAACAAAGTGCAACAACATGTCTTCCCTATAGACTATGACAGGAGTACTACAGAATGGACAACGTAGGTATTTTACCTACAGGGTTTATTTCATAAATAGACAATTTTTTTTTTTGATATATTTTATTTAGTTACCCTTAAATAATATGAGTTTAGTCATCTTTTGCCTTTTTGTTGAATAATCAACGCTTTGATCTGTTTTTGCTTCATGTTTTAAACGAATAGTAGTATATTTATTAATAATAGCCCGAATCAAATGAATTCTATGATTCAGTGTACTTGGTTGGCAAAATGAATGCGATATTTTCACCGTAATGTCAGTCTAATCTACCTACATTGCACTCTGTTTGATTAGTCTATGACAAACAATACAATATGGCGCGTGGTAATTATTTAATTTGTAAAACAAGGAAATTGGTTTACTTACCGATGAAAAGTAATTCCTTTGCACTTTGCCGTGTTCCTTGAATTATTAGTACAATATCTCAACACACACCAAGGCATTTTTCGTCGATTTTTTCTATGCATTAATTTATTATTGTCGGAAGTACTAGGCGCGAAAGAGCTAGAGAGCGACTGAGTGAGGTGCGGCGCGATCGCCGCAGTTGAACGAGACAAAGGAGGAATTTACGGTGTCTTCTCTAGTACTTTAGTACTTATATCTCGATGCTGCCGATGCTAGGGTTGTGTGAATCAACGAACACACACACACTCACAAATCTCAATAATACAATAAGTAGACTACCATTTGGCAGCAGGCCTACCACGAACACAAGCACAAAAATCGTCACCTAATATGGCGGATATGACACTTACCTACAACTGTCAATACGTCACAACAAAATGTTCCCATTATGAGCAACAACTGGAATATTGTTGTCTCTTTTATCAAATACGATTACTACATTGGAAAAAATAAAGCAACACGATGTTTCACATATTTGTATATCTTATTTCACTCATATTTGTATACGCTAATGTATGTATAGAACATCGCGGCGCCTCCATGTTTTTCGTAGCTCAGTGTCTTTGTTACACTCTGTATAGTCGAAAAAAGGAATCTTTCTTACCATCATATTTAATATCTAGTCTGTCTTGATCATCATGGTTCGACTCTTCTTTTAACCCTAGAAAAACGGAAAATAAAGTTTGTTGTATGGGAGCCCGACTTAAATATTATTTTATTCTGTTTTTAGTATTTGTTGTTATAGCGGCAACAGAAATACATCATCTGTGAAAATTTCAACTGTCTAACTATCACGGTTCATGAGATACAGCCTGGTGACAGACGGACAGACAGACATACGGATCGTGGAGTCTTAGTAATAGGGTCCCGTTTTTACCCTTTGGGTACGGAACCCTAAAAATGAATTGTGGCAGGCAAAGAAATACAACTTTGTGTTTATGAAAATAAGGTTCGAATTAAAGTTGTTGGGTTGTACATTTAATTTAATATGTTTGGAAAAAGAAATTACCATCTCCTGCATATTCCTTTTTAACAACTTTGTCTGAAAGCACAGGATCTGTAAAAAAACAAGAGAATAATAATAATAATTCAACTATCAAATCAACCGCGCGTATCGTTATAGTTGTGTGTATCGTTGTGCGCACGGTTGGCGCAGAGGTTGAGCGATGACTGCTGCGCTGCGTGTCGCGGGTTCGATTCCCGCACGGAACAAATATTTATATGACTTACAGATAGTTGTTCCGGTTCTGGGTGTTGTGTATGTGACTTTATATGTTTCATCATTCTTTATATGAAACCAATTCTTACTGTGAAGCAAAGATTAAAAAAATATATACATGTCCTACTTTATAATATTAGAAATGTGATGTATGTTTGTTTTTCAATCACGCAAAAACAGCTGAACGGTTAAAAACGGCTAATTTTGCTCACAGATATTTCATAACCTGGATTAACACATAGGAGCACATAACATTATATATTGAGAATAAATTACTTCTAGGCAAGCGTGTTTTACCAACAACCACACAATTGCTTCCCATAAGGTAAGATAGTGGACAAGCGTGAGCCTATCTACAATTTTTTTTAATAATGTATGTATTAGATTACCTTTAATCCCACAGTCATACAAGTACTGCTTCAACTTGTCCTCACAGAGCAACACTTGCTTCTTGAACTCAGCCGCATCTCGCAATCTCGGCTCACATATACTGCAGACTGTGTAGGAGCTGGCATTGTTGGGTAGGGGGTTGAGCTGTAACAGAAAAATATGAAAGTCTTGCTGGTTTAGCAGTAAAGAAAGAAAGAAAGAATACACATTTATTTGACCCACGGCACAGCCAAATAGGACCAGTTCAGCAAAATGTCGGGCAACTAGTGCCTGACGCTGCCAGTAGCTGGAATGACTGAAAAAAAGAGAGACCAGAAAGAAGATTGTGTTTAATTGCTCATATTCTTAGATACCTCTTAAATATGTTACATTTGACTGTTAACATCTGGCAACATATAGATTGCAGATAACTGAGAGCTGAAAAGTTGGATTCACTTGAAAAATATATATCTGGAGTTTAATAACAAACATTACCTAATTATAATTTAATTAATTAATGATAGTTTTGGTTAGATATTGCCTGGCATACAGGCATAAGGAAAGGGATGACGGAGGGTGATACTTGGATAAGAATGGTTGAGATCCCATCAGAAAACATTTTTTTTTAAATTGTTTTATAAAAAATAAAAAAAAACATTGGTAGAAAATAATAGTAACAGATATATTTCTGCATTTGTTTATTAAGTTGCTGAGCAAATGC
Source organism: Orthosia gracilis (assembly GCA_947562075.1). Lineage (NCBI taxonomy): Eukaryota > Metazoa > Arthropoda > Insecta > Lepidoptera > Noctuidae > Orthosia > Orthosia gracilis. The sequence continues at coordinate 12,045,166 of OX387267.1, forward strand.
CTCGCCAAAGTAGAATAAAATAAAAAGACAAAAAAAATTGATGTCCTTCCAGGTGCTCTTTTAAAGCTGCATAATTAGGTAATTGATAGAATATACAATAATAAGATTACTCACAATTAAATCGAAAGTTTCTCTCAGCAAAACATAACAGTCTGGTTCGATTCCTTCATTCGAATACGCGTTTAAGCTCGTGAAATTACCTTCAGCATGGCAGCAGCGACACAGACCACTAGTATTCCATACCACAGACATTTTTACATCAACATTTAATTCATCTTTCTTTAGTTTTTTGATTCAAAACGATTGGAATACAGAACCTGAATACACAACAATAGACGATGAACCGCTACTATTGTTTCACGATTAACCCGCAACTCGATTTGAAAGTCGCAGCTGTGAGTATTTTGGAAAGAGTGTACAAGAATCTTAGTGGAAAATCGAGTTGTCTGCGAGTTTGTTAACCGTGGTGGTATGTACACAAAAAATAATTGTGTTTGACATTGACAGTTGTAAATTTGTAGTGACGCATCGGGGTTATGCACTATCACAAAAATCGTCTAAGTCCATTATTTAGAATGAAAGCTTTTTTTAAGTTTAGTTTTGAAGTGTGTGTTCAAGATAATTATACTCGATTGGACGGCAAAAGTAATAGAGGTTTTTACGACTCGTGCGTTATTTTCTTGGCCTTACAAAAAAAAAATACATGAATTGAGGACTGATATCAAATAATATTCATCAAAAAATTACAAGTTTCATTGAAAAAAAGACATTATTAAGTTTTAGTCGACTTCAAGGGAAAAAAAAAGGATGACGTTTAATTTTTTTAGTATGGCAACATTAAAGCAAATAAATATGGCACATCCCGAAGTTTGAGCGCGCAGCTGCCAAAAATCGATATTTGCTCGAAAAATCACTTTAGCTTTATGATAAACCACCAAAATGTCCGAAACAATAATACCAAGTGTCCTTACAGGAAAATTAGATGCCACATTGCTAATAAAGTGGCTAAACGATGAATCTTTGGAGGTGAAATCCTAACCTAGAACGAAATGAAAATTTTAGCGTATTTGTGCAGCTTTTTTATGTTATTTATGGTTTTAGGATACTCCCGAGGACTGTATACTAAATTGCTGCAATAAGAACGAGTTTGTGACGTGTTTTTTGTCGTATTTAAGGAACCAGACTGATAGGTAGGTCACTTCAATATTTTGTAAACAAACGGATTTTTCTATGATTATTTTAACAAAATAGTCAGCTGTTTAAAAGCAGTAGATTGAATTATCAAAGTTTATCACATAGACTCAAGGTTTAGTAAGAAACTACTCTTTCATTAGGTTAAACCTTGTTCTTTTTACATTTTTTCTTCAACAATATGGCTTTCTGATATACTTACCTACATTATGATTGATTAATCCTTAAACAGTCTTGTTTACATCTGAGGCACGTCGTATGTGACTGACATTTTTAAACAATGATATTGGCTTGTCATAAGTTTTAAATGTTACAATTTGATGGTCCAATAAGCACGTTTTCAGGATGAAAATGATAAAATATGACTCTGATACTACATTTTATAATAAAGTCCCCCTCCGCGATACGCGATAAACTCAAAAACAACTTAATGGATTTTCATATGGTCTTCACCAATGAAAAGAAAGAAACGAGGAAGGTTTATCACGGATGAAGCCGGGGAGGGTCGCAAGTTAAAAAAAAAATTAAAAGCTCATACCTTTCTCAAATAGGCATAGGCAGAAACTACATTATGCCTACTGCTACCATCCTTACATCCTCCTTTTGCTTTGATTACGTTGATATGTCATAGTCATACATGAAAATGATAGCGAATAATTGAAATGTATCACTAATTTAGATTTTAACCCTACTTCCCATCCTTCTAATATAATGAAAGTTTGTATTTCATAAATTGGTCCAAATCCATTTAGCGGTTAAGGCTTGATTGATTTATATACAGTCAGTGAAGTTCCAACAGTGTGAAAAAAAAATCTCTACTTAACAGGAGAGCATATTTGAAAAAAGTGTTTAAAACTATCTTATTGACCAATCACTTTTCTGGTTGGTTGAAAGAAAGTGAAGCAATGAATAGGGTTAAAATTTTTAAACTGCCCAAAAATTACTTTGCTGGAGAAATGTTAATATCCAAAAACATACATACTTTTGTAGTTATATAATGAATAATCTTATCTTCCAGCATATTACAAACCAACAGCAATGCAGTACAAATACTCCAACACAGTACGCCTGAGAAGCTACTCAGTACACGCCGCAAACACAGGCGGTCCATCAGTGACCCTACCAGCGAAGACCGGACTATGGACAGCCTTACTGTTAAAATTGGTGAGTTTCTTGTCATACTAAAGGGTTATATTTACCCTATACTCCAGCCATTTTCAACTAAACAAGAATTTTAATAATAGTAGGCGCACGGTTGCCACAGTGGTTGAGCGATTGACTGCTGCGCTATGTAATGCGGGTTCAATTTGTATGACCTACAGATAGTTGTTCCGGCTCTGGGTGTTTGTGAATGTGAGTGTATGTTTATTAACGCACCCACGATACAGGAGAAATTCCTAGTGTGGGGCAACATTTTTTAAGAAAAAAAAATAAAACTAGTTTTATATTCACAAAATTTGTTATGTGCCTCTTGTATGTGTGGTTTGTCCCATTCTTTTCATTTCAATAATAATACCAGGTCTTTGATTGATACCTAATTCCTGGCCATTAAAAATTAACCTATTTGAATTATGCCTATAATGTAGAAGTAGGTTGTCGAAGCGAAGCGACATGTCAGTTTGAAAATGTCCATAGCATATTGACACCATCTCATTTTCGCTGTCACTTTTTTGGGGACTGAGTCACCCATGACCGTAGGATTGTACCCCATTCGATTCCTTACACGTGTTTCCCGGGTGGTGCAAATCATGTGACGCTAACTGGTGGTAGGCTTCGGCCGAAAGCTTGCGACCACCCAGCGGGTAAAGACATACCGCCACCTAGTCGTGTTCCGATATTATGCTCGGTGCAGCAACTACAGGAGTTGGGCTAAGATAGTTGTTCCACTACAGGCAGGTTAAGGACGTATCGGGGGAGACTGGTCGCGGAGGGTAGCTGGATCCGAGGCACGGTGTGCTGGTTGCCGCAGGTACTTGGGGGCCCAAGTAGTGTGCCAGCCACACACGAAAAGCTGCTCCGCCAACTGTCGAAAAATCCCGGAATGCGCGATCATGCTGGGTGGCGACCAGACGAGAGTGCCCAATGGACTTTCCTGGGAGGGCTCGGGCGTCCCCGCAGTCTCCTGACCAGTCCCTCAATGATGGCGTCCTGTGGGCGCGTGTTTGTATGTTACAAGCGTGGAACCTCATCTCACTTCCTTCTCCTCTCCCGCCTTTTCACTCACAACAGTAATGCCAAGGAACAAGAGGAAAAAAGCTGAACAGCTCAGCAACATCCGAGGTCTGCATTCGAACCTTGTCGCACTCCATCACTACCTTGAGACTGAGAAACCAGCACTTTTGTTCCTTACGGAGACGCAGATCGGATGCCCGTCAGACGTGGCGTACCTATCTTACCCAGGTTATACCCTGGAGCACATGTTCAAGCCACGCGCACCAGCGCGTGCATGTACGCCCGGTACGACATCTGCTGTCGGCGTCTCCGTAACATTGAAGACTCAAATTACTCAGTGCCCTGGTGGACATAGGTCTGAATAATATTATCTATGCCTGTGTCTACCGATCGCATAGCGGTGATCTGGAGACAACCAGGCTCAGCTACGGTACCCTTCCGTTTACGTTCCGTTACTGGGGGACTTTAATCCCCACCACCAGGAGTGGCTCTGCCCATACCAGTGCACTGACCATGCTGGACGGGAGATGCGAAATATTTCGATAGCGCCAAATCTCACCCAGCTGGTCCAAGGGGCTACGAGAGAGCCGGATGTTGATTCACATACAGCCCGATACTCAGTGTCGATATCATCACCTTTGTTTAGTGCCTACCACTGACTGGTGAAGTCTGCATCCGTCCACTCCCCGCCCGATCCCAGCCCAAGAGGCACCCGGCGGGTTTGGCGGTATAAGTCAGCAGATTGGTATGATCTTCTTCGCATGCTATCCTTGGCGGTCCACACACACGCTTCTCTTCGGATGATCCATCGTCATGCGCTGACGCAGTGAGGCCTGTGTTGCGTCAGGGGATGGAGTGCTACATTCCATTCTCTGACGTAACGGTGTCCAGCGTTGACCGTCCATGGTTTGGTGCCGAGTGTGACCGCGCAAACGCGGTTAAACACAAGGCATACCTAGCATGGGTTGACTCTCGAGTGGGCAAGGCAAATGACGTGAGTCAGAAGAAGAGAGCCTTTAACAGGGCTGTCAAATTATGCAAAAAGGCGATGCGAAGGGCACGGTTTGACCATATTAGCAGAATCGGGATCAAACTTGCTTCATATCCTGCAGGTAGCAAGGCGTTTTGGTCCCTGGCTCAAACTTCTGTCGCCCCTCACTACCACCACTGCTGAGGCCCGACGGGTCTCTGGCTCACTCCGCTGAAGACAAGGCAAACTTGTATGCCTCCCCCTTTGCGGAATCTTCGCGTCTGATTACTGATGACACGCGGGGGCCGCGCCCTTCTGCTGTTGGATGTGAGACGAGTATGTCGGACATTCGCATGCATCAGAGGGAGGTCTGTAGGGTGTTGCGTAACCTTGACGTGAACAAGGCTAGCGGCCCGGACGGGTTACCAGCAATTGTCCTTAAAACTTGTGCCCCTGAATTGTTTCTGATCTATATCGCCTTTCGATAGTGTCTGGAAAAGTGCCGAAGGCATGGAAGCAAGCTAACGTTCAGCCCGTGCCCAAGAAAGATAGTCGAGCTAACCCAGCCAACTACAGACCCATATCAGTAACGTCCATTCTGTAAGAGTATGGAACGTGTATTGTATAATAAGCTCCTGGCATACCTAGAAGACAACGACATCCTTAGCGACCGCCAATACGGCTTCCACCGAAATCGGTCTACTGGGGATCTTCTAGCGTATGCCATTCACATCTGGAGTGAGGCCATCGAGAGGCACGGAGAGGCGCTTGCTGTCTCCCTTGACATATCGAAGGCTTTTGGCGGGGTCTGGCACGAAAGCCTTATTAGTAAGCTTTCTTCCTTCGGTCTGCTTAGTGGTTTGTGTGACTGGATTGCAGACTTCTTGAGGGATCGGTCCATCCGAGTGGTTATCGATGGCTGCTCGTCCGGTCAGTTAAGTATTAATGCCGGAGTTCCTCAGGGGTCAGTGCTCCTGGCAACATTGTTCTTACTGCACATTAATGACCTGCTAAAACCCGGAACCTTTGGGTATGCAGACGACAGCACTGTTGCTGAGAGATACGTATCCGGTGACCGGGTTACTGGGCCTCAGATCCGGTCTCTTCGGGAGGCCATGGTTGAGAGCTTGAACCTGGCTTTGGAGGCAGTCTCCGTATGCGGCAATGCCAAGCTAGTCAGTTTCAATGCTGCTAAGTCGGCGTGTCTTTTTTCCACAAAAAAGAGCCAATTCCACACGGATCCGTCTTTCCGTGGTGTAACCGTGCCGATAACGGACCATCTCGACTTTCTTGGTCGTCGTTGACATCGATCCTCAATTTTGGTCCATTCATTGAAGCAAAGGCTCAGTTGGCTGCAAAAAAGTTGGGGATCCTTGCAAAGGTGAGACGGTACTTCACGCCTGAACAGCTACTCAACTTGTATAAAGCGCAAGTTCGGTCATGCATGAAGTACTGCTCTCACCTCTGAGGCGGATGTGCCAAATACCAAATTGATGCACTTGAGTCGATTGAAAGACGGGCCAAGAGACTGATCGGCAACGATGCGCTGGTCGACTCAAAGCTCCAGGCTCCTCCAACGCCTTGACCACCGACGACGAGTTGCCAGCCTGTCGGTTTTCTATCGGTTACGTTTCGGGGAGTGTGCGATAGAACTGCACAACTTGATTCCGTCTAGCCCTTTCCATCATCGGACAACAAGTCGTACGGCAATGCGCCATCGGTACATGGTAAATATCCCACCCATACGCACAAAGCGTTTTGAAATACTTTCATTGTGTGTGCAGCTAAGGAGTGGAATTCCCTTCCGGCGTCTTTTTTTCCTGATAGCTACAACCACGGGGTCTTCAAGTCAAGAGTGAATAGGTTACTTCTAGGCAAGCGTGCTTCACCTTCGACCACATCATCACTTAACATCAGGCGAGATAGTGGTCATACGCGAGCCTACAACGAATAAAAAAAAAACTCAACCATATAGTGAATTTCGCGAGAATACGTGCACCTTCCTACAAAATTTGACGCGTCGCTTCGACTCGACTTTATATTTATTTATTATATGCTTTATTGTACACCTTAAAATACAATTATAAAAATAAACTTTAAATTAATACAAATACAATGGGCCCTATGTACTACTATGTGAGACAGAGGCAGTCCTTTGACCCTAAGGCTCCTTTGCCACCAGAGATGTGCTATGCTATGTTGTTATGGATAGCTTTGATAAGAATAAAAAATATATCTACAGACCGTCAGCGCAGCCACGAATCCCCCAGCAAAGACCGCAAGCGTACCGGCCGGAGAGTAAAAACTAAACTGTTCACCGAAGCAGAAAAAAGCATCAACCAATCCGTGTCATCCTCTGATGAGTCCAGACTGAGTACCGGTGTAGACAGACTGGTCTTATCAAGCACACCTATGAAAAATGGTATGAAACCATCTGACTATCCGAATTTACCACTCAGTAGCCCCGTTACACCTAGAAGTTTTGTTAAAGAACACTATGAGAGGTGTGATACACCGAGATTGAGCCACAGGCATTCTAAGTCTTCAGAAAAAAGCTGCTTAGGTGACTACTTGGTCAATGTCCAGAAAAGTAGTAAAAAGAAAAAAGGTAGGATATCTTCGGACAATGATGATAGTAAGGTTGAATTGGATTTGACAAGTTCAGAAATGTTTCCGGAAATTGGAGCGAGAAAATCAAACTCACTACGGTCAGAGAAACGCAGAATCAAACCGACTAACATTGATAAGTCACAGAAAAGTGTTTCGTTGAGCAGTTTTAGTGTGGAATCTATACAAACATCACCGTTGGTTGTTGAAGAAAATTCAGCATTCAAGCAACAACGCATACAAGTCAAGGAGACGAATAACTTTGAGACGGAACGAAATATTTTGAAGCAAGAACGACACAAATTGATGGAAAAATTTAATATTTTAAACACTTCTATGCCACAGAAACCTGTAGTTACGCCCCAAATAAAAATAACACAGAAAAATTCAATCGAAAAAGCTCAAAATTTCATCAAAAGTGATGCTTCCAAAGTTGTTTTTAAGGAAAAACTGGATTTATTAGTAGATATATACGAGATTTTAATAAAAAACAATTTAATAATGAGTTTAAATACAGAGATATATTTTCTGATATCCATATTGATATCTAAGCAGTTCGAAGAAGATTATATTTTGGCTGAAAACAAGTTAAAAGACGCCAATATGGAATTTTTGATGAAGACAATACATAACAGCACTTATTTTGCTGTAAAGTCGCTGTGGCATCAACGCGTCATCTTGGAAGTTATTTTGGACAAGAGTTCTTTGAAGACTTTAGGTATGTATGATCTATCAATAATTATTTGCTTGCCCCCTTTTGTTCTTTTCTGATTCATTTCGTTCAGTTGATTGTTTTCTTCGGGCCTCGTCGAGCTTAATTGTCCATAGCCCCACTTCCCAGTGTCCGATTGAGTTGTAATTGCGCACACACGTTTGTTTCTCGTGACAATGCAATAAAAAAAAAAAGTTTGTTTAATAAATATTTTTAAGGGTTCCGTACTCGAATGGAGCCCTATTCCTGTCACTCACGTGTCCGTCAGTCTGTCCGTCTGGCCGTCTGCCCGTCGTCTGTTACACAGGTTTTACGGTCAAACGGTTGGAGCTACAGTCTTCAAATTGTCAAAAAAATAAATTTTATGTTTTTAAGGGGGGCTCCCATACAGGTAATAGGGGGCGTGAAAACAAAATTATCGAGTATCGTTGTTTAGAGCTTTTTAGTTTTAAAAAATATTGGTAAACAAAAGAATAAAAAGCCACCAAAGTCAGCCTTTTTTATAAAATTTTGTACCGAAGAATTTTTTAACTTCCCATTGACCTATGAACTTGAAATTTGGTGATAATGTTTATTATTACGTATATTCTACTAACATATACCAATATATTATTAAATCAGATTTTCTTTGAAATTCGTTTCAATTAAGTTAGTTGTAATAGACAACTGAGCTTGGTCATTCATTTTTGACCTCGATATTGGCTTATGGTAAGCTATGGATGAGGACTGCGATGTCGCGAGCGGGCACAGAATATGCCTATTAACTCTATTTGAAAAAGATGGTCAGGTGATGATACAACATTCCATGTTCCAGGTGAAAACAAGAAAGTCCGTTCCTTCTACCCCGACCTAGCAAAGTTCCTATTGAACTGCTATGGTCTCCGCTGTGAGAATGAGAGTTCCTTAGACCGCAGTAGACCGGCAGAACCTCGGTCACATGGAGTGGTGTGCTTCAACTCGGAGACGGACAACGTTGACAACTTCCCTTCCATGATGAGCTTCCAGAGCTTTAAGAAGCAGCGGGACATGTTCTATGAGATTTGGAGGTTAGTAAAAACCAATAATCATTAACCAATAAACTACGCCTTATACCCATGGATGAGGGTAGGCAAAAACTACAGAACGCTACCTGATACGTTTTTTAAAGAGAGTATGTTCCGAAATTGGTCCCATTTTAATTTGGTGAAGATCTGATGAAGAACTCCTAAGATATACGACAGAACTCTTCAATAAATAAAAGCAAATCTTTCGGGATTGCTGCAATCGCATGTCTGTTTATTGATTATACCATTTCATAACATAACATCACGCCAGTACGCTCTTAAGGGGTACGCAGATCTCTCATTTCACCGGTTATGTTCAAATTTCATGATAGTCGGGTTATCTATTCTGGCGTTAAGGTAACTTACTAAACAACTTGCCTATTAGGTAGGTACAACTAAAAGTGAAAAATAAAAACCATTTTTACAAAAAAAATACTACCGACTTCCAAACAAAAAAACTACAAAGTGAAAAATAACTATTTTTGTAAGTCGGTGTCCATGGCGCAAAAAAATGGTATCTACGAAAGAAACCGACTTCCAAAAATAAAGTAATTTTTCACTTTGTAGTTTTCTTATATGGAAGTCGGTAGTATTTTTTGTAAAAAAGTTTTTTTTTTAAATAGACTCGCGCTTGACCACTATCTCACCTGGTGGTGTCCGTTGAGAAGATAAAACCAGCTCAGACTGTGTGCCTATCAACTTGTCATTTTAATTCTTTAAACTAGCCGAGTTAACTAGGAGTCTTTAAGTCAAGAGTGAATAGGTTATTTCTAGGCAAGCGTGTCTCACCGTCGACCACATCATCGCTTACCAAGAGGTGAGATAGTAATCAAGCGCGAGCCTACAATATATAAAAAAAAAGTTATAGGAAAGTGGGGTAATGTTTTTTTTTTGACGGGAAAACGTCTTCGCTACTGTAGGTGGTTCGTTCCGCTCGTTCGGCTAGTGAAATTCAGCAATGGTAGTAAGCGAGTGACTTGTTTGACCAACCCATTATAAGTCAAAGCGACTGCTGCGATCTGTCGAGCCGAGCGAGCGAAGCGAGCTCGTAGTCTAAACAATAAAAAAAACACTACAAAGTGAAAAATAACTTCAATTTTGGAAGTCGGTGTTCCTGTTTTCATTTCTTCGTTTGTTGACACCGACTTCCAGAATAGGGGTTATTTTTCACTTTGTAGTTTTTTTAGAAGTCGGTTGAATTTTATGTAAAAAAGTTTTTTGTTTTTCACTTTTTAGTTGTGGTATCTAATTAGGCTAAGAATCTATAAAGCCCAAAGTGATGCCAGTATAGTTAACCCAATAACATTAAACTTAAATAAACAAACCGGTGGAATGAGAGTATACTAGGGTAAATTGTTCACACCTGCATACCCCTTTTGAGCGTACCAGTATAATGTTAAGTAATGAAATGGTGTAAACAATAAACAGACATGCGATTGCAGCCATCCCGTCATTTATTGATTTCTGATTAATATTTCGAAGTTCTTCATCAGATCTTGATGAAATTACATGGGACCACATGACAAGCTTTCAAATAAAAAGAATCATCAAAATCGGTTCGCCTAGAAAAAAGTTCTGAGGTAACAAACATTTAAAAAACGAGCAGGACTCGCACACGAATGGTTCCGTACTATTATCGCGAAAAACGTCAAAAAATCACGTTTGTTGCCCCACTTAAATATTTATTTTATTCTGTATTTAGTTTTTGTTGTTATAGCAGCAACCGAAATACATCATCTGTGAATATTTTAACTGTCGAGCTGTCACGGTTCATGAGATACAGCCTGGTGACAGACAGACACACGGACCGCGGATTCTTAGTAATAGGGACCTGTTTTTACCCTTTGGGTACGGCACCCTAAAAAATAGTGTCGAATTGATAACCTCCTCCTTTTTGGGAAGTCGGTTAAAATGTGAACCCAGTACTTTTGCGAGGCAACCGAGCGAAGCGAGCCCTTGCTCTAACCGATCAGGTGAACCCAATCTTCTTATGAGCCAAGCGAGCGAAACGAGCACTTGCTCTAACTGCACAAGTAAACTCAATCGTCTTATAGATAGTTCAACTCATAGCGCGCGGCGCTATGTGTGGGTAACCTTGTTTGCTCGGACGACGCCTGCCGCGTCCCTGCCACACAAATGAAAGCTGTATAATTAGCTGTATATTTTTCAAGTCGATACTGTTTCATGTAACGGATCGATCCTCCGCAGGATATAACCGACCAAGATTTAACGGAGTATAATAATAATCAGCCTGTCTTCCTAGGTGGTACGGCGGACAGTCATTAAGGCGCGGGTGGCGGGTCTGGCTATATACCCAGGGCGGGCAGTGTTATTATTATTAGACCGCTGATGAAACATTTTGAACATTAAATTGTATCTTGATTATTGTAACGTTGCTGGCAACCCTGAAGTTTGCTGGGTTTCTAGCAACGTTGGAGCGTTATTGTAACACAAGAGAGTTGCTAGCAACATAGAATGTTGCAGCGTTAATTGTAAAATTGCTGCATTGCTAGCAACAATGAAGCGTTGCACGCAATTTGGTGTTGCAGCGTTGCTTGCAAAATTGTAACTATGCTGGTAAAATAGTGCGTAACTGTGTTAGTAACTTGATACCCAGTAACTGGTTTTGGTACACAGTAACTGTGTTTTGTACCCAGTAACTGTGTTTGGTACCCAGTAACTGGGTTTGTTATCCAGTTAACGGGTTAGTACCCAGTAACGGAGTAGTCACTTGTCCCCAGGTGGTATGGCGACTCTCAATCAGGGACGGGCGGCGCGGCTCGCTCGTCTTTGCGCGCGCGCGTTAAGGCCCTCATCTGCGCGGGCACAGCGCCCTCCAACCACGCGCACCTGGCCGCCCTGTTCACCAGTCACATGGCTCAGCATTGTCTGCCTACTACTAAGCAGGTAAGTCTTTTTTTTTGCACATAGGTATTTTAATCAATAAATGTTATTATTTCTGCTCAATTTCAATTTCACAACACAGAATTAAGTCACAAATCGCACAGCTACAATACAATTCACACGATTACAACACAATACACAAACAACACAACAAAACAAGCACAACAAAATTACAATGATATATCAAGAGTATTGTCAAAGTCAAAATCTTTATTTTAATAAGGTCATCAAGCGGCACTTCGCACGTCAAAAATTTAAAAGTAATAATAACTGGTTCTACCGTCCATTCAGAAAAGTAGCTTGTAATGGAGAAGAACGGAGAAGAAACTCCAGACTTACTCTTTAAAAATACCGGCCAAGTGCGAGTCGGACTCGCGCACGAAGGGTTCCGTACCATTATCGCACAAAACGGCAAAAAAATCACGTTTGTTGTATGGTAGCCCAACTTAAACATTTATTTTATTCTGTTTTGTTGTGTTGTTATGGCGGCAACAGAAATACGTCATCTGTGAAAATTTCAACTGACTGACTGTGATATTAAAGCGATCTTAGAACGTACTTTCAAAGTACAAAATAACTCTGTTACGCTGTACGATAACGAGTATTTTAACTCGCACAGAGTACTCCACCATATTTCATTACACGAGTATCATTACAGGAATCGAAACTTAGCAAGCTACAGCGTCGGCTGACGTGCCCCAACGCGCCCGAGTCACATCGATTACCGCAGTTCACGACGCAAGAAATGTTTTACAAGTCAGTATTATTTACTTTTACAAGCTTTTATTTAACTTGCAATGTATGTATGTATGTAAGTGTGTTCGGGTCAAATCTTGCAACTGAATTTGAAAGCAGTTATCCTCCATCGATTAAGATGAAATTTGGTATACACGTTTAGTTTGGATGACAATGCATGGTTAGATAAGTGACGTCATTCTAAATACAATATGGCGGACAGCCCAAGATGGTGGACAAGTTATTTATTGTGCACTTCCATGATATGGGTATCAAATAAAAGGATTTTGCTGAGAAGAATACAAAAAAGCATGTTTTAAAAAAATATGTTTTATGTATAATTTTATTTATTACTAGCCGAATTCAAATAAGTGATGAAAGGTTTCCGTACCCGAAGGGTCCAGCCGGAACCCTATGCTGTCACTCACGTGTATGTCTGTCCGTCTGTCTGTCCGTCATCTGTCAAACAGGTTTTAAAGCCAAACGGTTATAGATACAGTCTTCAAATTTTTACAGTATAAGCATCTTGTTGACCCAAACCCATACAAATTGACAATGTTTTTTAGGGGGGCTCCCATACAGTTAAAGTAAAAAAAGAGCTTGTTGAGTAGATAAATACTGTATTTTTGTTTTAAAAAATATTGGCAAACAAAGCAATAAGAAGCCAACAAAGTCAGCACTTTTTACAAAATATTGTTCCGAAGAATTTTTTACTTTCCAATGCCTGTGCACTCTTGCTTTGAAGGCTGGGGTATTGTATGGCTGAGGTCTAATAATCTGTTTAAAACAGCCTAACCTGTTTCAAACCACTTTTTGACCTCGGTTTTATTAATCATTTTATAGGAGACATTTCTCCTTAAAATGTTTGGACGCTGATTGCAATATTTTTGTTACAGAGAATTCATAATAAACGCAGAAAACGAATCGTTCCGAGTACATCTTCGAGACGCCATTGCTTCAGAAATAGTCACTTTGGACGCAACGCATATTGCGCCTGATGAACGTGGCAATAGTAAGTAAATGAATACCAAATATACGAATTATAGTTTACTAGTTTCTGGCGGCGGGTTCGCCCGCGTTGATGTCGAATATTATCCCGAGGGAACATATTCCCGGGATAAAAATAAATCTCTGTGCCAAATTTCATCCAGATCCGTTCAGTAGTTTTTCAGTGACAGAGTAACAGACATAAAACACACTCACAAACTTTCGCTTCGCACGGGTGTACTAAAGAAACCTTTTTTTTACCCGACTGCCGAAGGAGGGTAATGTTTTTAACAGTCTATGTATGTATGTTTTTTCCCTGTGTGGAGACTAAAGTTCTAGAGACTAAACGCGTTGGCCGATTTTTATGATTTTTACGTCAATCGATTCGTCTTACCTTTGCGAGTGTCACTGGCTATATATAAATTGGAAAGGCTTGAAAGCTTAGGGCATCCCGACATCCGTGACGGGAGCTGAACTGAGCGAGCAAAGCGAGCGAACTCAGGTCCCGTTATCTCCTTCATGTTAGATTACTTTAGACCCTGCAAACAGAAATAGGATCACCGCAGCGGGGCTCCGTCGACTTTGTTGCTTATAGTATGCTTAATAGTAATCATACTTAATTTTTCTTTATTAAAACCAATGTCAACATTAATATATTAAAAAAAAAACAACATATTTTGGTTATCCAGCCCAATAAGTAATGGGCATTATTCAGAAAGTTTTTATCATATTGCCTACTCATATTGGGCGTTTTTCAAATTGCCCGGGCATTATGCCGGATCCATAATATATAGATTAATTATTATTGTCTTTTTTCTTTTTAGCAAACCCAGAAATAACAAAAGAATACCTAGCCCTATCTAAGAAGCTAGCACTGCTCGCCAAGTTCCTAGGGTTACTAGCTTCTCTGCCCTACACCCAAGTGGCCACGGATTCGAGTAATAAGAACGCCATCACTAAGGTCGTACAGAAAGAAGTTTCTTATGCCGCTCCCAAGGAAAAAGTGCTGGAAAATGATCTGGTTCTGAGGAATTATGTGAGTATTATTATTTTGTTATCATAACTTTAGTTTCAGTAACCAACTGTCGTGGTGGTCCAGTGGCTAAAACCTCGCCTCTCATACTTGAGGTCGTGGGTTTAAATCCGGGCAAGTACCGATGTGATTATTTCCAATTCATATGTACTTACTAAGTTTATCTTGGACATAGCAGACAATGGTGATGGAAAAAAATGGGACAAAGTTTTTATAATTTACTAGCTGACCCGGCGAACTTCGTCTCCCGCCTAAAAAATTTCTAAAACAAAAGATTTTCTCAAATAAACGTAGCCAACGTTACTCCTTATTACATCAGCTACCTGCCAATAAAAGTCCCATCAAAATCGGTCCAGCCATTTCAGAGATTAGCCGGAACAAACAGACAGACAGACAGACAGACAAAAATTAAAAAAAATGTTATTTTGGTGTATGTACCGTATATACTCGTATATTCATATACATGTAGTAAAAAACGGTTATTTCAATATTACAAACAGACACTCCAAGTTTATTTATATGTATGGACTAGCTGACCCGCCAAACTTTGTTTTGCCATAAAAAGACGCTACCTACCCTACCTACCCTACCTACCCTACCTACCCTACCTACCCTACCTACCCTACTAACCCTACCAACCCTACTAACCATACCAACCCTACTAACCATACCAACCCTACCAACCCTACCTACCCTACCTAGTCTCTCGCGATCCCCCTCGCGAAAAATGATTAAATATACTAAAATGGCTATAAAAAATTAGGGGTTGGTGATAAAAGGGTGAAAATTGAGGATTGTATGTATTTTTGTATGTTGTATCATAAAAAAATAGAAATTAAAAACTTGTCTAAAAAATAAAAAATAAAATTTAGGGGTGGACTACCCCTAACGTTTAGTTGATGAAAAATAGATGTTGGCCGATTCTCATAGATACCGGATAAGCACAAAAAATTTCATCAAAATCGGTCAAGCCGTTTCGGAGGAGTATGGCAACGAAAACTGTGACACGAGAATTTTATATATTAGATAAAAAGACCTGAGGAAAATGGCAAATACGTCCACATAGACGCAATGTGATTTGCCCTTGAAATTTTCTTAGAAAATGCTGTCGACGCGGAGGCGAGAAAATATCGCTCACGTTATTGCATCATCAGTAAGGTTTAAACTAACTTTCCAAACGATGTTACTTTTCAATGCCCCAGGTACAGAATATGTTTATTTTGTTGGAATACTTTTTCAGCAATAATGTACTATTTTTTTACAAGCTTTTATTTAACTTGCAATGTATGTAAGTGTGTTCGGGTCAATTCTTGCAACTGAATTTTAAAGCAGTTATCCTCCACCGATTAAGATAAAATTTTGCATAAATGTTTAGTTTGGATGCCAATGCATGGTTAGCTAAGTGACGTCATTTTAAATCCAATATGGTGGGAGGCCCAAGATGGCGGACTAGTAATTTTTGGTGCACTGCCATGATATGGGAATAAAATGGAAGGGTTTGCTGAGAAGAATAAGAAAAAGCTTGTTTTAAATAAAGATTTTTAATGAATAATTTTTCTCTTCCAGAGCCAACCAACAATCGACCTAAAAGGCATACTGACCACCGCACAAGAGACCGGCCGTCTTTCATTCACCATCCCCTGGATAGTCCACTACCTCTCACAGCTGGACTACACGTCGCTTCGAATAAAATACTACCAAGACTTACTAAAAATCCTATTCGATACCTACACGAATCGACTAAAAATCGAAAACAGTACTATGAAGAAAAACACTACAGTCTACCTCAAATCGATTCTCGGTTGGTTATTCGATTTACCACACTTCCCTCAGGAATTATTCTACGAAAATCGACTAAGCGTTAGTGTTGGGACAGATGTGAATATCGATTCTTGTGATTTAGTCGATGAATCGGTTATTATAGAGTTGTGCCCTCATTTGAGGGATTTGAATGTGTTGTTGGCGACCTGTAGGGTGTCTCAGGAACAAAAGGATATGGGGTCTTATAGGCATATAACGCCTGTTAGTTTGACTTTGAATCCGGAGGATCGGATTAAGAATAAGGAGAAGGAATTACAGGTCAGTTTTTTTTATTGTTTTAATACTTAAGAAAGTAATGTGAACTGCTTTGTTGGTCTAGTGGTCGCAATCGCCACTGCTGAGAATAAGGACCTAGGTTCGATACCCGGCTCGGGTAAAGTGTTATTGGGGCGAAATGTAAGAATATGATAGGTGTTTCTCTGCCTAATCCTTTGGGAAAAATAAGCGTGATGTTAATAATGTATTTCCTATATCTGTCCAATATCAGCCCGATATTTCATTGCTGCATATTGTTCTACCGGTTTGCTTTTCACTCGATGTATCTGTACAAATGAACAGGCAATTTTTTCATACGCGCAAACTGTCGTTTTCGAAGATTCTCTTTGATTTGTAAACACCCTATCAAAGATTTATAAAGTTTAAGGAATTCAAGCTCAACCCAACGCAGGTAAAGCCGAAAATAAAACAATGATATCTTTCTTTAAGGCTCGTCTCGAAGAAGAACTCTTAAAGAATCAACCGTCATCTACTAGACGAGTACTAGAGCTAGTAATAGAGCGAGTGACTAGCGCGTGCGTGCGCGAGCTCAGCGGACACGCGCTCAACGCACAGCGAACCAAGGCACGCAACCATGTGGCCAGGTTCTTAGCTACTACGCAACTGGATCAGGTAAAAATTACCCAAAGTAATATAGCAGTTGATTCCTAAAAATTATCAAATTGACCCCAGAAACTACCCTAATTGACCCTCAGGAATGACTAATTGACCCCAGAAATGATCCAAATTTTCTCCAGAAATTACTCAAATTGATCCCTAGAAATAACCCTTTGGGTCCCATAAAAAATACTCGAATTTGTCCATAAAATTATCCAAATAGAGCCCAAGAGAGCTAGTAATAAATTAAGTGACTAGCGCGTGTATTCGCGAGTTAAACGGTCATATGTAGAACACACAGCGAACCCAGGCGCGCAACCATGTCCTAGCTACCAAGCTCCTGAATCAGGTAAAAAATTACACATTTTGACATACAGAAATGACAAAACGATTACCCAAATATGACTTCTAGAAATCACCCTATTGATCCCTAGAAATGATCCGGTTTGACCCCTAAAAATGGCTCAAATTGATCCGAAAAACGACCCAATAAATTACAAATTTTCACCTCAAAATTAACCCCTGATTTAACCCAAACTGATACCAGACTTGTCCCAAATTGTCCCGCATTAATTATTCAATTGACCACAAAAATAAATCATCATGTCTTTACTTCACGTCTGCTCGTATTGGAGTTAGTATAAGAGCAAGTGACTACCGCATGACTGCGGGAGCTAAGTGGTCACACGCTTGAAGTAAGTAAAAATACAAAAGTTATGTGAAATGACCATCCAACCATAGAAGAAAGTGTCCCGATCTATCCACGGAAATGTCACAAAATGACGCCAAATTATCTGTAGTTGTGGCACAAATTGACCCAACTTGTCCACATACACACACACACTAATGACCAATACATCCACAGAAGTGACAATTGATTCAAGAATTACACAACTTGTTCACAGAAGACCCAAATTGATAGTATGACTCAACTTGACCACACAAGTGGCAAAAATTGTCCCTAATTTTCTCAAATTCACCCCAAAAATTTAATTAAAAAATAATTTAAAAATAGCAGAAAACCCGACTGCTTGAAAAGTGAACTAAAAAGACGTAAACAAGAAGAAAATTATGCTGTGCAGTCAGAGGATACGTATGCGCGAGCTGGCGGACCAAAACAAGATGTATCTATCCTCCGACTTTTTAGTTCGCTTTGTAAGCAGTCGGGTTTTTTATTATTTTTAAATGTTTTTTTATTTACTACTTTTTAGTTATATTTTTTTAGAATTAGGTACATTTAAACGTTTAAGTGTTTTATATTTTTGTAATCACCTCTTAAAACCCTTTATTCTGATAGCCCACACGATGGGTTTGGAAGAAAAAAATATTTGGGCCGCCACAATATGGCGCCCAAAATCCGCCATTTTTCTATTTCCCAGTTTTAATGCCAGTAGCCAGTGACACTCGCAGAGTTGAGACGAATCGATTGACGTAAGAATCATCAAAATCGGCCAACGCGTTTGGTCTCTAGGAACGCCACATAGGAACAAACATACATACATAGACTGATAAACACATTACCCTCCTTCGGCAGTCGGGTAAAAAAAAAACATGAGTGCCGTTTTTTTTACAGAATGCCCTCCTCCCAGCCGTCGAACAGATCTACACAGAACACCTACAACACTTGCGCACCGTCGCTCTAGAATCAGGTCGAGCTTCCATCCAGTCCCGCGCACAAGCTGCCGTATGCGCTTTACTCGCTTCCGCGCCCGCTCCGCTTGTGACGCTAGTCGTGAGGGCGGCTACTAGCAGGCTGGCCAAGTGGCTCACTGATAACTGGAATACTACTGGTGAGTTAGTAGTGTATACTAGTGTCTTTTATAGACATTAAAACGGAAGAGTTTCTGATACAAAACTACTTGAAAATTCTGATGCTCTCATCTAAAAATCTCATGCATTGTTCCTTTTGTCGTTTTTCTCTATATAGAGACAGCTTGTGGAGAGAATGGATAATTAGGAAGCTTAACTCATGCTTAATCGTTGTCTGCACGATCTGCTTCAAACACAACATTCATACGTGTAGCCTATTTAACCCAAAAGTTGACTGAAATGACTGGTGGAGTCAAGTCAGTCTATGTACTCCGACTATGTACAGGGTGGCCAACTTAGAGGTATACAACTTTTTTTGCCGCCATTTTGTTTTGACGCCATATTTGACAGTTATTTTATAACAATTATTTCGTGTAGATATGGCAAATTTGATATGGAGCGTTTTTCGATTGGACAACGTGTTGTAGGAATGATTGGAGCCTACTTCTTTGGAGATGCTACGGGAGCTGCCGTAACAGTGAATGGAGATCGTTACCATGAGATGATCAACAATTTTTTGTTACATCAAATGAATCAGTTGGGCTTAGAAAACATGTGGTTCCAACAAGAAGGGACCACATGTCATACGGCCAGAGACACAATCGAAATATTGAGAAAAATGTTTTCAAGTCAATTATTGATTGGCCCCCAAGATCACCGGATTTAACAGCTCCTGACATTTTCTGTGGGGCTATCTAAAGGGACGTGTCTATGCTAACAAGCCAAGAAATATTCAACATTTAAAACAGAATAGCCGAGACGCAGTCAGTTGGATAGTGCCGGAAATGTGCAAAAATGTGATGAGAAACGCGATAATCGCGAGCTCACATTTGTCGCGCTGCTAGAGGTGCACATTTGGCAGATGTTATTTTCTATATGTAATTGCCAAGCCAAAATATAATATTTTTGTAACAGAACCTAGTAATTTCCATTTTATGTAAAAGAAAATTTATAAAATAAGTTGTATACCTCTTAACTGGCCACCCTGTACATGGAACTAATCTAATCTTGTTATACATAAAAACGCGTGACATATTTCTCTTCCAGCGGTCCTCTGCAAAGACATAGAAGGCGAGATGAAGACTCTCGTGTCACTGGGCGAACTGGCGACGGCCACGTGTCACAGCACCGTCGTCGACGTCACCGCTATGACGTCAGCCGCGCCGCTGTTCGCCGCTCAGCATGTTAGCGCGGCCGCTTGTGTTATTAACTTGAAGGTGAGTCATCATCATCGTTATTTCAGCCGAAAGACGTCCACTGCTGAATATAGGCCCAAGTGTCTCTCATCCAGCGGACTTCCGCCACCCTCAGTCATCGGCCCACCTAGAGGGGAAGGCCTTCAAATGCACCGTCTTTCGGTTCGCAGTCGCCACTACTTTGTGGCCTCGTCGAACTTCCGTTCTGCGAGCAATGTGCCTTGCCCACTGCCTCTAAGTTTGCCAATTCGACTATAGGTGGTAAGACGGATAGTACTCTACTATAGCAGTTCAATAAAACGTGACATGAAAATGTCCCTGGGTTGAGAAGATTTGTAGATAGAAGATTACCAAAGACATAGACGGCGAGATGAAGACGACTCTCGCACTAAGCGAGGCACTACTAGTAACTAACTAGCTGTTGCTCGCAATTTTGTACACTCATAAAGCAGATCAATTTTACACAAAAACAAAGTAAAGTGATAAAGATTGCTAAAAAATTACAGTAAAATTGCGCGTAGCATACCCATACCGAAAGGTAATAATTTAATCTTTGGCCTCACCATAGAAAATATTGCAAGCGTAATTGCATCAAACCATGTTCTCATATTTTTCCTTTTCTCTGTCAAACAAATATCAAAATTCCAATGTTTGTTTATTTCCTAAAATACTTACATTTCTTTCGTTACAGGAACAAGTATGCCTCCTCCTCGAAGGTTCCGAAACCCCTGGTCTGACGCGCGTGCTATCAACATGTGCGATCGCTTGTTCTCCACACAACATGTTCGTGCGTCCGCCCACACAGAAGGCTATACTGCAGCTTAGCGTTGATCTATGTGTTGTTTACGGTAAGCTTGTACTATAGAAATTACTGTAGTACTAAACAAATCTGAAACCCAATTATGTTCCAAGCTAATATAAAATGTACCTAATTGAACTTCAAATATTACAGAAAATAAACCAAAATTATGCAAAATGAACTTCAAAAATTACCAACAGTTATCCTAGACAATACAATGTAAACCTGAAATTTTTTATTACCCAACTTATACTTGGAATGGTCCATTGATCTAATAAAAATAACTCAAAAAAAACCTAATTCTACACTCTTTACAGAAACCTTTAAAATTACCTCAAGTCAAATGAAATTACCCGAAATGTGGTTGACATTACCCGAATTCAATATGATCTACAAAAATTACCGAAAGTAATCTACAAAAAATACCCATAATTTAATACGACGACACGGTGGCGTAGTGGTTGAGCGATCGGCTGCTGCGCTGCGTGTCGCGGGTTTGATTCCCGCACGGAACAAATTTTTGTATGGCCTACAGATAATTGTTCCGGATCTGGGTGTCTTGTGTATGTGAGTTTAAATGGTTGTAAACGCACCCACGATACAGGAAGAAATTCCTAGTGTGAGGCAACTTTTTATAAAAAAAAGATTAGATAAGATAATTTATTTGCGTAAAACATGGTATACATAGATGTTATTATAGCGTATGAGATCAAACATGTTTTGCTTAAAATTAAAGCATGCAAACTTCAACTAATAAACAAATTTGAATTTACACCAAATGATAATTATAACCAAAAAAGATAATAATTTATGACCAAAAAAGATCTCTCAATATTGTAGAAATTATTTTCATTCAGCCATTTATATAATTTAATCTTGAATAACTTGCAATTTAATATTTTCAATACATTCGGTAATTTATTATAAACACGTACACACATAGCCAGACAGCTTTTATTATATTTTGCTAACCTAGGGCACTCATCTAGTAAAAGTCTGTATTGATCACGGCGACTTCGAGAACATAATTATTTCCTCTGCTGTTTTGAACAATTCTTTATATTTCTTAACAAACATACATGCTTCATACAAATATAATGAAGGTAACGATAGCAAACCAAGCCTCTTAAATATTTGTTGACATGTTTCATCAGATGGAATCCCGTATATGGCTCGTATACATTCTTTTTGGGCGACAAATGCTCTATTATGGTAAAAAAAAAAATACAATTTCTTTAAGTCAATTTCATGATGCGGCGATTTACCATTATGTGGCGTCCCCAGACTAAAAAAACTTTAGCTTAACTATGAACTACAAAAATAAATCAAGATTAAACACTAAACAAGATCTATTGTCCACAGTAAGTCGCAAACCGAAAGACGTCAACGAATCATTTCTGTCAAAACTCCACGTGATCTGGAACATCTGCTGCCCCGATCGAAAGCGGTCACCTCCCCAAGAAATATCCTTACCAGAGAGACGAGAAGAACTCTCACCGACCTTCAGAAACTTCGAAGATGAGGAAAGGATACCCACACCAGTCAGCGATGACGAATTACCGACAAAACCGACAAAAATTGTCATAGTAAACCAAGTTACTGAAGAAAAAAATGCTCAAAACACAGAAGTGACGGGTAAAAATGCAAACACCACAGAATTGACAGACAAAAGTGCTATTGAGTGTGAAGATAGTGATGTGATTTTAGAGTTTTTTGATCGGATCCTGTGTCCAAGGAATATAATGTTGCTTAGTGATGGGAAAAGTATTGATGTGTGGGAGGGGATGGCTACGGTTTTAGTGTTTTTGTTGAAACATGACTATTTGAGTGAGGATTCGTTGACGGAGCAGTGTTTGGCGGTGTATAGGCAGGATTGGTCTCAGGTACGTGTGTTTAAATTATTCGTTGTTATTTTTAGGATCCCATTCCCAAAGTAAGACGAGAAAAAGAAAGGAATGATGTTTATTTTAGTATGCCAACAAAACAAAAAAAAATAATAAAGAATCTCTCCTCTTAATAAGTTTACTAGTGTTCGACCGAAAGTTCGGTTTCGGTCGAGTTTCGGCAAAAAAACGAGTTTCGATTTAGTTTCGGTTTCGGTGGCAAACCTGCCGAAACTACGACCGAAACCGAACGTCATTCGGGAGTACTCGCGCTGTGATCGGTCATGTTCGGCGCGTTAAATTCCATCCAAGCGGGTAGGCGAAGAAAACATTTTGCCACGTCCACGTGCCATTCATGTCGTGACTGGCTTGTGTTTGCAGTTCGTTTTTTGACATTGAGCTGAATAAAATATATTTTTTTTGCATCATATTTGGTGCAAATAAACTCTTTTATCTTTCCTTATTCTAAACAATGACCTAGTCGGAGAGGTGTGTATAAAACATACTGTACTTAAACTGCTTCTGTGCATATAATTTTTAAACAATCTTTATTTCTTCCCACAGAACGTACTAGAAAGCCTATCAACCTGCATGAAGTCAGTCTCTGCTCGTTGGTCAAGATCTTCAACGGGCAAGTTTACTCTATTCCTTGACTTCTTAGCCGAATTCTGTGGTGATATGGATTATGAACCTCTGGAGTGATCAGATTCATCATAGCCTGGACCTGGGGTCAGCTTCCAGTCTAACCGTCAATAGCGAATAGGTTACTTCTAGGCAAGTGTGCTTCACTGTCGACCACATCATCGCTTACCATCAGGTGAGATGGTGGTCAAACACGAGCCTATCAGTAATACAAGACAACTCACTACCACATAGCTACACATGGTAATACCTCGTAAGACTGGGCTTCTGACTACCCACAACAACTGTAAAAGATCTACAATTGATAATCTCAATGATCCTAGCCTTCTCCCAACTATGCAGCTGTATACCAGTACTTAACATCGAGCAACTGCTTATGTTACCTCCACAACACTTACTAGGTACCCAATGGTGACTAACCCCCGGTTTCTGAGTTAAGAATTGCAGTTAATCACTTTTCTCTAACATGAAAAACTGTCAAAATTTTATATTATAGAAATTGATGCATTCTGAAGACATTTGAAGCTATCCAATTAAATATTCTGAAATGGTGTTAAGACTGGTTTAACTAAATATCCGACTACCCGTAACGGCTGTAAAAGATGTACACGTGATAATCACCATATGATTTTAAAATCATCATGTGTAAAGTGGAATGGTGATTAATGTTTTCGATTGATAAGAATATTGAAAAGGCCACAATCTTATGAAATATGCCCTAAATATCCCCGACCGCCCGCCACATGGTGGTCACACATGCAGAAAGAGGTCCTAAGGGAAAAATACACTCAGATAACTCAGAACAGAGCTCTCTAGCGTAGACGTACAAGGACTAAGAAGAAAGATAAGAATATTGAAAAGACTGAATTGTGATTGCGGTGGAAAGTACTGATTGTCTTGAGAGTTGGTTAAGAATAAACATCAATAAGTAATAATAATTATTATTGTAAGTAATGCTTCCATAAGTCGGCGCGATATAGTCTATTGACGCAATTTAAATTGCGCCGCTCCATCAGAAAGGTCGCTTAGTGAAAACGGAAGTCTCATCACAATTTCAAAGTGGAGTGGTGATTAACGAAAACCCAGAATAGAGCTCTCTAGCGCAGACGTACAAGGACAAAGAAGAAAGATAAGAACAATGAAAAGACTGAGCTGTGATTGCGGCGGCAAGGACTGATTGTCTTGAGAGTTGGTTAAGAATAAACATCAATAAGTAATCATTATTATTGTAAGTACTGTTTCAATAAGTTGGTGTGGCTAACAATATAGCAATAACAATATACCAGCCGCAATATTGGCCTGTCAAAAGATATTTGAAAAGGAAAGTAGGCGTCAATGTGTCTTTTACTTAGACTTATGTCGACGCGATTCGATTTATATTAGACTGATAAGCGATTTTGACTAAGCAATATTGCAATTACGTACACATGGTGCACCCATTCGAGCGATTTGCATTAAAAAAAATTAAGCAAATTCTTGTGCGATATCGTCTATCGACGCAATTTAAATTGCGTCACTCCATCAGTAAGGTCGCGTAGTGAAAACTGAAGTCTCATCACAAATTCAAAGCGGAGTGATGATTAACGAAAACAATTCAATTATTAAAAGGACTGTTGAAAATATTGAACACCAAAATATCTTTAATATTATAAACGGTGAACCATATTGGTGATTAGTGATTTCTTTTCTGCTGAACGGACAAACAAATTAATATATGAGGGCACTAATAGAAGCACATCATGGCTTACCATTAGGCGAGATACTTGTCAAATGCCTATTAGCGCAAGATCCCAGACGCCCCGGACGTTACTGAATTATATTTACACAGAATGCGTGAGTTTGAATAGTGTTAGTATGTAGCTTGAACGTATGCACTTGCTAACTTGAGCAGATGGCCAATTTACAAGTGCCAGGTGCTAAGGGTACGCAAAAGCAATACACACTTTTCTTAAAGTTCTATAATTCTTTTGATGCTCAGTAATCACCAATCAAAAATGATGATTTATAGTAAATTTAATGACAAATAAATGTTAAGAATAAGTATATAATATTCAATGTCTATTACATATTTAATCATTATTAAACTACGATGGTACAGTCGGATGATAAAAATATGAATCATCAATCATAGTGAAATAAATTAAATAAGCAAAAATTTCAATGATTGTTTTATACCAACGAATCTCAGCAGAAAGGCTGTGAATAATATCAATGAATTTTAAGTAGTAAAAATCGCCAAAATATTTCTGATATTCGACAAAAATTAAGCACAAAATTACAGACACATTTTTTTAAAAAGAAACTCATATACGGTCCACCTATGGTAAGTGGTCACCGCCGACTATGGACATCCGCAATACCAGAGTCATCGTAGATGCGTTGCCATTTCAGAGACAAAGCTGACACGTGTCATTTGTCTGTAACTATACCGGCACACAAACTCTTCAAAAATTTAGAATAGTATGCCTTAAATTAAAAAAAAAACAGTCATGGACTAACGACAGAAATGGCATTTTAAAACTGGAATAACTGGCCGCTGCGCATTTTCACTGGAGCAACACGTCACTGCGTCAATGACTCAGTCACATTAGCATGTCGCTGACGCCAACACATATATTTGCCCCTGCCAAAAATCACTAAACGCGGGTAAAATAGTGTTCACTTTAGAAAGTCGAAATGTCAGAAATGTTTTTTCAGAAACCAATTTTGTCATTATCATCGAGTCAATAAATGTTGTAAATCTCTATTTTGACTGAAAAATGTCTTATGAAGACCTTTCAAAAACTCTTCTATACAAATGGAAAAACACCAGTTTTTTTGTAGAGAAATATGTATACATAAGTAGAACAAAATGCGTTAGATGCCTTACATGTATAGTAGAAAAGGGACTTCCATTGTAAAATGTCAATATATTATTATCTACAATGCGTTTTGAAATAAGAACAGATCGGCTCTGCGCCATATTGGGACTTTATAGTTATCAAATCTAGCCTTGTAGAACTTATTACAATACAATAAGGTGACTTATATCTTAATCCAGGCTGTGGTCTTTGGTGGCGGAATGTGTGATTCTACCTATACCGAGCATTTGTTTTTATCCGATGAGTCGAATAATTAAAGTGATTGGATACTATACTCCATTTGCGATAACATTAGACGTTTAAATCAGGGACCGAAACCGGTACGACCAATACCGGCATTTTTCGGTTAGTTACAGGTATTTTAAAAATAATCTTATATTTTAAATATTGAATACAACCTTTATTATTACCAGTTACCGAAATAAAAATTATCTATATCTTATACGTGCCGTCCGTCGGTATTAGTCAAACTGTCAAAGGGCGCGCATCGCCTGTGTGTGTGTCAAAGAGTCGAGACAACCCACGCGCGCCGGCGAACGCCGATTAAAACGTTAACTTAAATAAAGGTAACATGTTTCTTCTTCTTGGGTTACCCAGATAGCGGTTATCTTAATCGTAGAGGTAACCAAAATTCCTCGATACCTGTACCGTAATTTAAAAAGGTTTTCGGTCCCTGGTTTAAATTAGCCCATTTTACAGCCCGTTCAACCGATTTTGACTTCTATTGCATTGGTGATACGACAAATGGTAGATGTAGTAAACAGTTGGTTATGGTAACAGGTTTATGCTTTTTATGTTATCCTTATGTTTACGGGATAAAACTCAAAATCGATTGAACGGCCTGTAAAAAGATTTGGAAACATGTCTAATGTTATTTCAAATGGAGATTAGCTAGATATTAAATTGATGTCCAATAATATCTCGAAGTATAAAAAGTAAAATAATAATTATAATATTAAGTTTGCGTCCTAACTCATAGCGAACACAGACCCGAGTATAGACAACGATTTCAAAGCATTTATTTCAATGAAACCATTCACAGACAGTTTTAAATTGTCAAGGAGTCGGTCAGTCAGAAAGATGAAGCCAGTTGCATGTTCCAAAGCGTGGTTCTCTATGGAAAAGAACGTGCAAAAAACTCCATCCACCATGTTTTATTTCATGTTTTCAAAGTGAAATAAAACACGATGGGATTCATGTGCGGTATAATACAAGTCTTAATTGTCACCTTGACGTTTTTGAAGTAGGGGATACGAACATTTTGTCTCTTCGCAACGCTACCGCTTATGCCGCAGGCCGCAACCTTACAATGTTATGTAAATTACTGCCAAAAAAACTGTAAATAATTTGTGTATATGTTAATAAATATTTTACAAAAACAATAAATAGTAAAATTATATTCTCGGAACTATAAGTACAATAAAATTATTAAGAGTGTGCTGGCGATATTAAAAAAAAAACGTTTCAATTTAAAAAAAAGTCCCATTTATTTTAAGTCGATGTTGCCATAATCTGCCGACACAGCCCTTCATTATAAACAGTGGTAACTGGGGCGTGGGTGATGTTTTCGGCTACGTGGGACAAAATAGATTGAATAAAAAAAAACAGGGCAATTTATAATCACCATCCAATAAATTGTGAGCAAACTCCAATTATGCCTTTATTTATGAAAAAATAGAATAAATATACGCTATAATAATATTATCATCTTTAGTACGTAAGAAAGCAGCTGGAATTTATGTAATTATTTTGCATTTACGCTGCAAAATCAATATCTTCAAACTGTTGTGTTTAGTGGTATAGTTAGGTCTTTTATCTATTCTTTTTTTAAATAATATTCTAGTTGTCTATTTGTAATGTTATTTCAGATTTAAAATTGGTAAACTATTGTTGTCTGTAAATATATTTTAATTGTTGAATTTGAAAATCGACTAAGCGTACATTTTAGTCGATTTTTAAAATCGTTTAAATCTAGTGTTGTGTAAATATTATGATTATTATATATATTGTTTATTTAATAAGTATGCTTTTAAATTTTATGCCACTAAATACTATATTGTAAAACGAAGTCCATAGTAGATTGTATTTCGCTTTTGCGAATAGTTAAATGTATTAAAAACAAGTTTTGAACAAAACGTGTTTTATTTTGGAAACCTGCAAATTCTTTATTTAACTGATTGGCTATATATAGTGCCAAAATTATCTTGAACAACGTAGTCAGTGGGCGACGTTGGCAAACATAATTATGTGAAATTGACATGGAAACTTATCTTGAAAAACAAGTTGGCCTCCGTTTAGATTTTAGTAATGCTTCAACATACCCTCGTAGCGCTCTATACAATTTACGGAAAGAACTACCAATGTCGTTTAGCTTGTACAAAAAAATGAGAATTATGGTGTTAATAGAGCATCAAATGCAGAAAATGAACGTTTCAAAAATAAATGTTGACATTGCACTTTATGAAAAGTTGAAAATAAATAAACTTCTGCTAGCTCCGACTATTTTTCCATTATTTTCAAGAAAACTATTGATAATTATGTAAATAAAAGGTTATGATGTATTTCCTGAATAGCAGTTTAAATCAGTAAAAAGACTGACTGACTCCTTACTAATATTATAAATGCGAAAGTTTGGATGGATGAATGTATGTTTGTTGCTCAATCAATGGCTGAATGGATCTGAATGAAATTTGGCACAGAGATAGATTATAGTCTGGAATAGCACATATGCTGTTATTTAACTTTTTATCCCGGTATTATGTTCCCTTGGGATAAGAAAACACTTTTCACGCCGGCGAAGCTGCTGGCAGAAGCTAGTTGAGTATTAAAAGGTAACAGTTAATAGGTTCATACAAAGTACTTGTGTCACCTAGGCTCAATTTTGCCAATTAGTTGGTTTTCTAACAAAAACACCAAACCCATGATAGCAGTCGTTCCCTAATGCCAATGGCCGTGACTACCGCTGGATCCCCAAAGCCAATCGTTTCCATATTGGGTAAAAAAATATTAATCAATTGGTACAAATTAGTACCCGAACAACAAAATTGGTACTTTAAAGTCGTCACAATCTAAGAAGCCCGTTGACGTTTCTCATTTTACATGCCGCGATAACTTTCTACGCAAGAAATAAAAAAATCAATTTCATAATCCTAATTAATTACTATGTTGCCCATACACTATAACAACGAGTATTATTCGCAAGCATCAAGTTTAATTAATATTAAGTATTTTTGTAGCTGTCAAAACGGGCCTTTTATTTTTTGACAACTATAGTAGTTTTCTAGAAAATCTACTTTGAAGATGGTCAGGCGGTAGTCACGCTCCCATGAGTGCCGAAAAAGGCGGCATGCTACAGCTATTCTAAGCATGTAAATAATTACTAGCCTTATTTATGTGATTCGTTTCGTAAAAAAAACAGAACTGTTATTATCGTTGATTTCTCGGTGAATAAAATGTTTGAGTACTAAATTGGTACCAATTGAAGAATAATTTTAACAAAAATGGAAGCGATTGGCGTTGGGGTCCGGCGGTGGTCACGGACATCTGATGTCTCAAAAAACCTAATAGCCTCGAAATGAATAATTCATTCGATTCTTTTTAATCGATTATGTTGCAAGGTGTCAGTTGTCACTGTCAGAGACAGCTGTCAAATTGTTTACTAAAATTCTATAGAAAATCCCTTGACAAACTCGATTAACCCATATAAATCTAATGGATTTTCACTGAAAAATGTCTGAAATATGGAATCTAAGTACACTATGTCGTTGTTGTCACGCCGACGGTCACTTCAAGAGCCTGAACTTATCGTATCAAGGTAAAAATGATGTCGAAATTTACGAGAATCTGTTACGGGATACTTTAGGGGTCTCTGTAAGTATTATTTGATATAATTACTGTTCTAATGAATCATCTTCATATTCCTGCCCTTGTCCTGTGCTACTTGGGGATGGCGCAACTCGCTCAAGTCATTTTGACTAACTTTACAGTAGAGTAAAAAAACCTGAATAATTTATTGTTATTTTAGTACTAGGGTGATGTGACAACTTTTTGAATGCTGGCCTGTGTTTGGTCGATCGCCTATAATCTAATACATAGATCAACCGGTGAAAAAAATGTTCCATCCAATGACATCTATACTAGGTAATATTATAAATGTGAATGTAAGTTTGTTTGTTACCCTTTCACGCAAAAACTACTGAACCGATCATTATGAAACTTTGTACATATATTCTTGGAGGTATTAGAAGTAACATAGGATACTTTTTATAAAAAAACATATTTGAATGGCTTCACTGCGAGTGCAGCCGCGGGTTAAAAGCTAGTAAAAAATAAACATGGTCAATTATCGAGTTGAGCAGTGTATTCTGCCAATATAAAATCTATTCATACTTAAACTATAGCTTTAATCATACAGATTTTATCCAACCAGTACTCGGACAGCTGTGTCAATCACTACATTCAAAACCTAAAAGGTGGTTGTACAGGGCAGACAAGGAGGTGGCCATAACCTGCGAAGGGGCTCTACACTAGCAATGTGTTTTGGCTTGGTCTATGGTACTCCATTTGGCCAGATTGTTTTTACAGCAGCTTAATTGAAGTTAATCATCATCACTCAAATTGTTGACTTATTGTGATTTTGTGTGTTGTGCAGAGTTGTGCTTTCTTTTGTGTGCACTAAAAAATTGCTTATCTATCTAAATATTTCAGATTTCAACCCCACCGCTCACAGAAGCAAGTTACACAATATGTGAGGCTTGTATCGTCAAACTGAGAGATGCGACCGCTTTCAAGAACCAAGTGCTTATGTGTGAGCAGAAGTTTAAGATTTACTGTAAAAGTAAGTATAAGTAAATAAGTATAGCCTCATTGGCCTAGTACTAGTGGTCATGGTTGGATTCTCAGGTCAAGCAAAGTTTGTCATCGAGCATACTGCATAGAGTAAGCGAGATAGGATGATGCAACAAATGTAAGCGAGTGAAAGAGCCAGTTATACAATCCTATCTTCAACATTGACACAAAAATAGCAACTGCGCAGGGTCTTGCAGCCAATTCAGAGACCCAAAGATCCGTTGTGGGTATTATCACAATTGCGAGTTTCTCAGCTATGGCTCGGAGTCTGGTCTAGTGCCCATAGTTAATGACAATAGACTCGCCTCCTATAATATGGGACTTAAATATTAGTAGTGAAATATGGGTATGCTATTGGTGCATCTCGGACTAACAGAAAAATACAGGCTTGATGTTTTTTTTAAGAATGTAATAGAGATGTTTCCTGGTTAGAAAAATTATAATTCTATTTAGTCTGTCAGTGAGACTATCAAATAAAACTGGACATGTATTTTATGCTATACCAAATCAATAAAAATTTACAAAGATTAAGCCCATCAAAGTTCAGGAGTGGGGGCTTGTGACGTCACTATGTCAGTATAAAGTGTATTAACGGCGTGACGTTTCACGATATTACTACACATTATATCATCGTCACTTTATGTTTACGTGTCAAAAGAAAAAATACGTGTCCAATATTTTTTATTAATCTACCTGACTGACAAAAAACTTATTTTCAGTTAACATCCCTATTCTAGCTTCTGCCAGCGGGTTCGCCCGCGTCAAACGTGTTTTATTATCCCAACGGTACATTATAACGGGATAAAAAGTAGCATATGTGGTATTCCAGATTATAATCTATCTCTATGCCAAATTTCATCCAGATCCGTTCAGCCGTTCCGGGGTGATTGAATAACAAACAAACATCCACACGTTCAAACTTTCGCATTTGTAATAATAGTAAAAAGATAAGCTGCCGCCCGCGTGGTATTATGACTTCTTTCGCCCAATATCTTTATAGTTTATAGCCTATGTGTTATTCTGATGTATAAGCCATAATAAGCTATTTCTGTAAAATTTCATCAAAATCTGTTCGGTAGTTTTTGCGTGAAAGAGTAGCAAAAATCTACCCATCTATCCTCACAAACTTTCACGTTTATAACAATAAGTAGGATAAGTTTAGTTAGATTGTGAATTTAAGTATATTTAATTCTTAGGACTTAAAACATAAACTGGCGTCATATAGAGTGGGGCAAAATACATTCTTTACTTTAATTAAAATACAAATTACTATCTCGCATGTATTTAAGAAACCAATTACGAAATACTTCAGCGTCAGGTATTAGAAAAACCAATTACAAAATATAAAATACGTATTTATATTTCAATTACGTATTTTAATTATAAGTAATTCAAATACTGTCTAACCCTGATCATACATAGATATTACCTTACTAAAGAACCCTTTTTTATATTGATGTGTTTATTTTACATTTTAGATGAACAATTCCTAGTCACAAGTGATAATATTATTGTAAAGTCAGAAGAAAATGATTTAGACGATATAGATAATGGTAAGTATAACATTTAAGCCAAGTTAAATTACAGGCTAAAACCCCGTTCTGGATCGAAAACTATCGCGAAATGTGACAGTTTTATTATCCAACGTGTGCTATCATTGGTTGAATTTATTCTCAACAGCCAATTGCAACACCTGACCAAATTTTTAACGCGTCGATATTGCTTTCCAGAAACTTTGCGACAAGGAATAACATTTATTTATATTTATTTTACAGATGATGACTTACAAATTGATGAAAATCTCACTCTGGATGTCAAAAAGGGTAAGTTGACCTAAAGTAAAGGAAAACCACAGGAACGATGGATGGAGTGTGTGAAAGATGATATGTCTATAAAGGAGATGACTGAGCTGTTTTTATTATTATTGATAGGCTTGCGCTTGACCACTATCTCATCTGCCTCCCTAGCCAAGTTATAGGTCTGCCAGAATCTCATGGCAAATGGGAAAATAAAACTTTGTTGTGTGCAATACTGGGGAAATTGGAGTAAACGATCTTGATACTGTTTAATTTTTATTTATGTCTTTAGGATTAATGAACATGAGTTACCTATATATTAGTAGTCACAGCGGATCTTTGTAACTGAGTTGGCCCTGCCAACCATTGCGCAAGAAACAGTCATCGAATATACTGCATAGAGTAAGCGAGATAGGACGACGCGACATACATAAGCGAGTGAAAGAGACAATTATACAATGCTATCTTCACCTTCAACATTGACACAAAATAGCTACTGCGCAGAGTCCTGCAGCCAATTCAGAGACACAAAGATCCGCTGTGAGTATTATATTACTATTTATTTATTATATACTTTATTATCATTTATTTATTATACACCACAAAATCATACAGGACAAACATTAAAAAAGCAAGTGTACAATGGGCGGTCGGTATAGGTATGTGTATGAAGAATGTTGTTATATCATTCATGTTATATCAATCAGGTTTTTAAAATAGGAAAATATGAAATGAAATAAATCAATCATACATTAATTGTATTAATATATTATATATCATTTAAACCATACTTATAACTTGACACCTCATTCAGAACTAGAAAACGATTCCAAGAACTCCACTGGCATTTCAAAAACTTGTATCTTTGTATTTTTATGCCATCAGTCTCCATCAAAATGGTTCTTTTTGATTGGCATTTAACATATTCAAAACCAATCTCCTTAAGTATAAGTCTGTAAAAAATAATAAAATTTATCATGTTACTCAAACGATAGCTTAGTCATTCAACATCAGTCTATATACATTTCACTGCAGGGCACAGATTATTACTTAATATATTTCTTACCTCAAA
Source organism: Orthosia gracilis (assembly GCA_947562075.1). Classification (NCBI taxonomy): domain Eukaryota; kingdom Metazoa; phylum Arthropoda; class Insecta; order Lepidoptera; family Noctuidae; genus Orthosia; species Orthosia gracilis. The sequence continues at coordinate 12,079,120 of OX387267.1, forward strand.
GATTCTCAACCTCCGTTGAGATCAATATCTTGTCGAAGAATTAGTAACAGTATCATTACTGTTGCCATTTCCTTCCAACGTTCATTCGATGTGCCCTCACCTACGATTCACCGTATAGTAGTATTGGCAACCCCTATAAAGAAGCTACAATTAAGTAAGAAAAATGTAAAATAAACTAAGAGTATCAAAACAACTCAGTCCAACTTACTGGTCCACTCTACGACGCGCTTTAAAATCAAAGATTCAGTTTGATTTATGCCTTCTTCTTCCCTTATTTTGCAATACACATTGAAAACAACATGTCTCGCTTGAGATCGAAGTGGCTTTTTCGACTTTTTCACAAAAACAACAAATTTTCAAGAACATATCACAAAATCTCAGCAGCGGTTGACAAATCCCGTAATTTAATTTGACAGGTGAGAATTGACATTGCCATATGAAAATCACAATTTAAAAAATATATAAATGCCATGAGATTCCCGTTGACCTATACAAACATTTCGTATCGAATCTCTTTCTACAATCGTTAACGCCTTCTATCATATGATCTGGCCACGTGACTTAACGTTCAGACGTGTCATTCACATACATTGATTCGTTTTCTACTACCGTTATCGATTGTAGATTGTCAAATTGGCTACAGGTGGTGATTGTAAGCGATGATCTAGTCGACGATGTAGCACGCTTGCCTAGAAGAAACCTATTCACTCTTGACTTAAAGACACCCAGGTTGTAGCCATCAGAAAATACAGACTCCGGCAGGAAATTCCACTCCTTAGCCGTAAGCATAGTAAAAGTGACAGCTGATTGAGATGTATATCTTTTATGTTAAGGGGTTTGGTTTCCTTGGCCGTGGCGGCTGTTTAGTGGTTATTCCAACCAGCCCAACTCCCTCCAGAAGTTAATTAAAGCTCCTGGTTGCTCAGAATATCTGTGTAAGATTTGGGTGACACCTGTGCATTCAAAGAGCACGTGCGTGACGGTTTCTTCAGCCTCCATGCACGCTCTGCGCAGAGGATGTCCGTTATGCTATTGTGTGGTACTTCCACACAATAGGCATAACAGACATCCTCTGCTTACTTTGTTTAGTGAGCAGTGTCCCGTGATGGTCCCCGTCACCAGGCGCAGGCCGTTCCTGTCCAGGCATTTAGATGTATAGGAGAAGACTTGCTGTGTTGACCAATAATCAGTTGGGATAAAGGCAGGAGGATAATGATTACTTAGACATACAAACAGAGCAGGGCTTTTATATCACATACATAGATTTTTTGAAAAACATATTCAAAATTGCTGTTAAATGGCCTAATAGGGCACGTTACGCAAAGCTGATCGAGCAGATAGCTCCAAGTAAATAAAGATTCAAACACAGGCATCTCGAAAACAATCATCTAACCATAGACGGTATAGGAGATAGCTATAGTCCGACCGGTTAACACCTCAGCTGGTGCGAGACCGTATAAGGGGTCTGTATAATTGTTATACCCTTATTCTTTTTCAGAATACAGTATAGAAGTTGATATCAAACATCCTATTGAAGAAGTTAAGAAAGGTCAGTATTTTTTTTATATTTTCACAATTCACTTCTAAATGATTTCGGTTCATCTCAGTATAACCAAACCTTAAGGCGATATATACGCCCAATGTAAACGCAGTACTGGCCTTGCGCCCGGGCGATCCAAAATATCAATATTGAACCTCCTTTTGAACAGTTTTGTTTGCAAAATATTATTTGATTTACATATGCTATTTCAGTTATGAAGTAATTTCAGCCATCAGTTTTTCTGTGTAAAAATATTTTTAAACATCCAAGTCCTTTTGGAGGAGTATCCAAAAGTTGCGAAAAAATATCGTGTTGTTAATTATTTTTTTAAAGCAAAACTATTAGTTAAACGAAAAACCCTTGTTTCAAAAATAATGTGCATGAATCATTTTTTTTTCTATCCTTTTACCCTAGCCGTTAGTAAGTAATATGCTTGAGAAAGTAACCGTTTTACGGCACTAAAGCGGTGGAAGGCCCTTAATATAAAGGGGCCCGTCGCTATATAATAGCAGCCGCACGGATCGATCTTTTGCTTGCCGATGTCGTTCTGTGTATGAGTACGTGTCGTAAAATTATTATGGTGTGGCTATGGCTCATACATAATGCGGACTCGCGATTGAAGAGCAATTATTTCGCAAAAATAAGCCTGCCGATTTTTTGACGTAATGCGATAATCGCGCGATGATTGCACCATCTTTTCGGAATTATTGGTGATTGCTGTTTCATATGTAATAAGCCTGCGGATTGAGTTGAGTACCGGTATTTTAATTGGAGGGTCTGTCTATCTGACCTCCACAATCGTAATACCAGTAACTGGATAACACGATACCCCTTGGCAAGACTGGTGTCAGATTTTAGGCTTCTGACTACCCGTAACGACTGTCAAAGATCTTCAAATGACAGCCGGAACCAACGGCTTAACGTGCTTGCCAAGGCACGTACGAAACTCCCTATGTAAAGATGGTCACCCATCTAAGGACTGACCCCGGCAAGCGTTGCTTAACCTTGAAGATCGACCCGTGCCTACCTCCTACGAGGTCAGATAGGCAGTCACTCCATGTAAAATACTGATTGACACAGCCGAGGGTAGTTGGTAAAAGGTGGTCAGATTGATAGCCGGAGCCTTTTTTTTAGCGGTGTGAATCATCCAATGACTTCTTCCGCTCTGGATGAAGCGGGAGCGCGTGTCTGAGTCTTACTGACTAAAATCCACCCGTGCTCCTTCAGTTGCTTGTGTCAGAGCCGCGGTAACGCTCTTTCAAATTTATCCGCGACCCAGACAGGCATCGGCCCTAGCGGATTCAGTCAGATTTGCTGATCTCTTTGAGGCGCGCGTGGAACTCTACCCGCCGTCGATTCGGGCCTGGTCCTTATCGGATGGCGAGTTTCACATTACTCGCAGACAGCGAGTACGCCGTCTGCAAGCCCGAGCCTACGGTGGCCGGGAATCGGCTTGCGACTCCCGACGCTCAGGACGTCTCCGTTGCTGATAGCCAGAGCCTACTAGGCAAATTTTTGTAATGATTCTTATTTTCTATGTCGAGTAACTATTTTCATACTATTTTCAGAAGAACAACCCAAAAATTTAATTAAAACTGTTGAAAAAAGTAAAAACGAAGAAGAAACCAAAAAAAAGTCTGAAGTGCCAAAGAAAAATACGAGAATTAGGAAAAAGAATACGAAAAATGGGCAAGCAGCTACTACACGTAAGATTTTTTTAATATTCATCTAGCTGATCCCCGCGGCTTCGCTCCCGTCAACTGGCTATCTACTTACCTACCACCTTCCTTCCTAAATACCCTACCTACCCTACCTAATATACCTACTCTACCCACCTACCCTACCCCACCTTACCTTACTACTTATTTTTTTAACGTGCATACTGCACTACCACGGGGAGATAGTGCAGTTATGTGGAACTCCAATACACTAAAACTCCAAGGTGTCCTTCTGTGCTGCTTGTGGCGGGTATACGGGTACGCGTTAGCGCCGCGGCTGTCCGTCACCGAACCCTCCTCTGGGGAGTACCCCCATCACCGGCGCACTACAACGCACTGTGCGACGTGACCACCTCAGGGAGCAAATCAGCACATGGGTGCTAGACGCCCCTGTATATGGCACCCTTAGTCCCCTTGTGAAGAGATTATCCCCTACAACCTCACAGACTCACAAACTACCTCTTTATAATATTAGTATAGAGTATAGATTTCTGGAAATGGCAAAGTGTTGTTGGGGTTCTTTCTTCTGAAATTTCTCAGTAGCAGTCCGCAGCGGATTCGTGTCCGGTTGATAGCCCAATAGAAATCGACACTAAAAAAGGCTAAAATTGCAGAGCATGGTGTTGTTCCGTTTTATTGGAATGTTGTATGGGCCAGTTGACCAGCCAGAAGAATTTCGAAACTAAGTGGCGGTGGGCAGGACACATTGCTCGCAGAACGGATGGTCGATGGGGCAGAAAAGTTCTGGAGTGGCGGCCGCGAACCGGAAGACGTTGCGTTGGAAGGTCTCCCACCAGGAGCGATGACCTGGTGAAGGTTGCGGGAATCCGCTGGTTGCGGGACGCACGGGACCGGTCAACGTGGCGACGCTTGGGGGAGGCCTATGTCCAGCAGTGGACGTCTTTCAGCTGATATGATGATGATGGGCCAGTTAGGGTAGAGTGAAAACTTTGCAGCTTCGTAAAACTTGTGCTCGCTGCGCACCAACCGAAAAACTGCGAAACTTTGGGATTTTTCACTTTTCACTCTAAAAGACATGAACTATGCGTTTTTCGACAAAGTTTCGTGCTTTTTAAAGCTTATTAAATTTGCAACAATTTGAGACGATTCACAGCTCTATAAACCCTAGAAAAATCCATTCTGTCAAATTCAAATTCAAATTCAAAATTTTTTTATTTCACATAGGCCTACATGGGCACTTATAAAACGTCGGCAAAAGGTGCACGGTTCGGGTTGGTCGTTTCCTATGGAGAAGAACCGGCAAGAAACTCCATGGTTACTCTTTTAAAATGGTTTGGTTTTACAATATTTCCATGTTACAGCATTAGTACTTAGATATGGGGGGACAACGTAGGCCCGACAATAAGTCGTAAAAACTAAACAAAGTAAATAAAAGATTGTAAAACAAGATGAAAAGTTAACAAATGTTAACAAGCATATCTAGAAATCTAGAAGGCCTACAATGTTCACACATTCACAAAACAATCGGTAAAAGAATCTATACAATGGTAGTAAAAAGAAAACCGTATATCAAAACTAAATTTAACATGAGGCACAAATGTTGATATCAGTGCTGTAACTATTCTTTGAGAAGGGCGTATAAATATGATTGAAAACCATTGTAAAGAGTCTAATCAAAAGAAGAAAAAATGAGATTGAGAATAATTAGAGACATCCACATATTTGTGCCGTTTATGAGTTACCAGGGAAGCCACATGCGCAGAAGGAGCTATAGCCAAACTTTTTTATCTTCAACGTAGTCCTTGATTTTATAATATGCTTTTTTAATAAGGACACGTTTGATGTAGTTTTTGAACTTTCCATCGGTCAGTTCTATAACTGCCTTTGGCAACTTGTTATAAAAGCGTATACTGTTTATAAGAAAAGACTTGCTAGTTTTCGTTAATCTGAATTTGGGTATTACAATTTCATGCTTACTGCGTGTATTTAAATTATGGAAGTCGCTTCTAATTTTGAAAAGCCTTCGATTTTTGCGGACATACATAATACATTCCAAAATATAAAGTGAAGGCAGAGTCAGTATATCGATCTCTTTAAATTTTTCTCTGAGTGACTCGCGAGGGCCCATTTTATAGATCGCGCGGACTGCCCTCTTTTGTAGGATGAAAATTGAGTCAACGTCTGCTGCAGACCCCCACAGCAGAATGCCATAAGACATAATACTGTGGAAATAAGCATAGTATACTAACCTAGCTGTAGCTACATCAGTTAACTGTCTCATTTTTCTTACTGCATATGCAGCTGAACTTAACCTACCTGAAAGAGTTCTAATGTGCGCGCCCCACTGCAGTTTTGAATCGATAGTAATCCCCAAGAAAACAGTTTCCGCTATAACTTCAAGATTTTTGCCGTCAAGATACAAATTTAAATCACGCTGTGGTACATTTGGTAAAGAGAACTTTAGACATTTTGTTTTATTCGCATTCAGTAAAAGATTGTTAGCTGCGAACCATTTTGAGAGAATAGTTAGGCTTTCGTTGACATGTAAGACATCCGTATCTTTCCTATCTATTTTAAAAATTAGCGAAGTATCATCAGCAAATAGAATTATATCAGATAATTTGGCCATCATAAAAGGGAGATCATTAATGTAAACAAGAAAAAGGAAAGGGCCGAGAATTGAACCTTGAGGCACGCCCATCTTGACTAGAGACCCGGAAGACGTCGCCCCATTAACATTAACTTTTTGCTGCCTGTTTGATAAATAGGAAAGCACAAGATCAGCAGCTTGTCCTCGAATTCCGTAGTGGTGTAATTTACAGATCAGTGTGTTGTGGTCAACGCAGTCGAACGCTTTTGAGAGATCACAGAAAATGCCAATGGCATCCTGGGACTTCTCCCAAGATTCCAAAATGTGGCTGATGAGTTTTACTCCCGCGTCCGTTGTCGACCTACCTTTCGTGAAACCAAACTGCTGACTATGCAGAATCCCATTTGAGTTAAAGTGAGACAACATCTGGTCCAGCATGATTTTTTCGAATATTTTACTCAATGCTGGAAGCACAGATATAGGTCTATAATTAGAGGGATCACTCTTACATCCTGATTTGAAAATTGGTACGCTGCGGTCACACAAATTGTGAACGCTGTATAAACAGCGTTCACAATTTGTGTGACCTTCGAAGTTTCTTTGGTATCTGTTTATAATGTTGTGCTTAGCCATTCTGAACCCTTATTTGTCCTTAAGTTGATATTTCTTTAAATGGCTTACAAGAGACTATACAGGCGTCAAACATGTCATGTTTTCTAAGCTTTATTTTTTCTTTTCAGGTAAAATCCGAACAAATCTCGATCGTTCCGTAATCATTCAAGTTGATACTGAAACAGGCTCCCAATTCTCATGCAAAGACTGCGGAGGTCTCTACCAAACGAAATACCTCATAAACCGACATTTAATCAAAGAACATTCAACCTTATTCAAATGTGAATACTGTCCAAAACAGCTAAAATCATTCAACAGTTTTAAAAACCATCAACAATTACATACGGGCAAAGTATTCCAGTGTAGTTTTTGTCCTAAAAATTTTGCTTCGAAAACTTCTTTGAAGGATCATATGAATTGTCATACTAGGGAGAAAATATTCCAATGTGATTTGTGTAAAAAAGATTTTAAGTATAAACAAACCTTGATTAGACATTTATGGGTCCACGCAGGTACAAACAAAAAGATACTCTGTGATCTTTGTGGTAAAGGTTTTAATGACAGATCAAATTTAAACGCTCACGTCACAACAGTACATTTAAAATTACGCCCCTTTGCTTGCAAATTATGTGAAAAATCCTTCTCAATGAAACGACATTTGAAAGACCATTTAAAAGTACACAACGATAGCCAAAAAGTCTATAAATGTGACGTTTGTGACCATAGACTATTAGATGACAAGTTGATGAAGATCCACAGATTAAAACATGACCATAAATTCATGTGTAGTTATTGTTCTGAAATATTTGATAAGCCTTCTTTGAGAAGGGAGCATCTTAAAATTGTACATCAGAAAGAACGTCCATGGCTTTCTTGTCCCATATGTGGGAAAATGTTCGCTGGTAAATATTCTCTAAATCGTCACATGGATTTCCATAAAGGAATAAAACGGTTTCCATGCAATCTATGCGAGTCAAAATTCTCCCAAAAATCGGTTTTGGATCGCCATATCTTTCGGAAGCATAATCCTGAAGCTGACATCAATATTGGGAAAACAAAATGTGATATATGCAAGCATAGTTTCAAGAATATTGCCTTGCATATGAATAGCCATACAAATAGATCCTCTTGTGAACTTTGTGGCAAGACGTACGCGGATAACAGTGCATTAAACAGACATAAGGCACAAAAACATTTTGGTAGAACGTTTGATTGTGAAATATGTGCTAAGCAATATATGCAGAAATCTAAGTTGAATACGCATAAAATGAAAGTGCATAAGATAAAAATTGAAAAAGTTGCGGAGGAGGGTAGTTAAAAAAACATGTGATAGTAACTTTGTAAGTAACTGTGCACCGGAAGACGTTGCGTATTAAGACCTCCCATTAGGTGGACCGATGACCTGGTGAAGTTTGCGGGCAACCGCTGAATTGATTACGCATAAAATGAAAGTACATAAGCTTAAAATTGAAAAACATGCGGAGGAGGGTAGTTAAAAAAACTTGTGATAGTAACTTTGTAAGTAACCGCGAACCGGAAGAAGTTGCTTAGGAAGGCCTGCCATTAGGTGGACCGATGACCTGGTGAATGTTACGGGAATCCGCTGGAGTCGAGACGCACGGGCACCGGTCAATGTGGAGACACTCGAGGAAGTCCTATGTTCAGCAGTTGACTTTTAGCTAAATTTTTGATGAAGATGATGAAATTTGTTGGTCTCTTTCATCATCTTTCTGCCCTTGTCCCTTCTTACATACCGTCCTGTCACCCGTCACGGTATCACTGACTCTCTTTATATCGACTTTTAAAAAAGGTTCGTATGTAATCATAGATATAATAAACAAGGAGATATGCCCGGTAGACGAAAATATATCGGAAACCTGTGTCTCCTGTTTGCCCCTACCACACGGCAACTACTATACATGCAGTTCAGTAAAGGCAATAGATACGCAGACGCGCACACACCCGCATTTCTTAAATCATAACGTACTACACAATAAATTATAAACCTTATCCCTTCTAGCACAGCGTGTATATACCAATCACCGTACAAATTACGCACACAAAAACATCGGCGCTATCGTTGTGCTATGTAAAAGCAATTTATTTTACATACACGCTAGTGATTGACTAAATCGGAAAGTTATCGATTCGCCCATTTATTATTGTAAAATTTTTTTTTGGGTACTTGAAAATAAATAAAAAACGGTATGTCCAGAAAATGTTATAGTTAAAACAAATATGCAGCTAAAAATATAAATTATTAAGTAAATCAAAAAATTCAAACAATCAAAAATCCGGTTACTTTGGTTTAGGCTTTCATAGCGTATTGAAACAGGAGGTATTGTTGAACCCTGCTAGTGCTATGGTGTTTAATCACTGACCTCTAAAGTGGAGGTATTTGTTCAGCACTTGACACTTTAATATTATTGGGGTTGTATTTTTTGTCAAAAAGTTGGTTACGCATTTCTCTACTACGCTGTAAAATAATCAAAATAATTAATAAACATTATTTCCCATCGATCTTCCAACAGGGTTAAAACGGTTAACAATTTGAAAAATAAACTGCAATAGCCATATATATAATTCAATAATCGACATTATTGTCGATAGCCTGCGTTAGAGGATCTGCACAAGCACATCAGTAACTCGTCGCAAGAAGCAGCGGCCGTACTACGCGATCCGTTCGCTTAATAAAGTATCGTTTTGTGATTTTTACATTGCTAGTCCAGTCAGCGACAAACATAGGTAGTGTTTAAGAAGCAATGTATTTAACGCAAAAATAGTACAGTCGTTGTGATATTTGAAAACAAAATAACATAGTAGAACCAAGAAATATTTTACGATATGTTGTTTTTCATGAATTTAAAGACAAATATAGAAAAATATTTATACTTACATATGGTAAGCGATTCCATGATTTTTTAAGTTTTGGTTTAGGCTTCGGTTTTTACAAGAAACCACTGAACAACACGGCATTCTTTTAATTTTTCACGATCACGGTCGAAAGCGCATTAGTTCGCGGAGACGGCCATTTGTCTATGACATGTACAGTCAGACCACGTCGCGCGGACACCGACACGCCCCCTTGCCACTTCTCCTGTATTTTATATTTCTATGTATGTAATATTGTTGGTATTGCACAATATTCACATAATTATCTTACTCTATGTGGGCTTTTAAACTTGTGTGCCAAATTTCATAAGAAGTGTATGTATGTAAGTTTGTCCACGCATGCCTCCGAAACTAGTAAACTAGTATCGAAATAGAAACTGTTTTCACTAAAAATAAATCGACTGCCAAATCGAAACACTAAAATGAGCAAAAATAACGTTCGTTTTGGCAGTCGGTGCCCCAAAACGACAAAAAAAGGATACCAAAGAGACCGACTTCCGAAACAAAAGTTATTTTTGCTCTTTTTAACTAACCGACATCAAAAAGGAGGAGTTTCTCAATTTGTCGGCATCTTTTATTTTATGTATGTTCCCCGATTACTCAAAGACGCCTGGACCGATTTAAAAATTCTACTTTTGTTTAAAAGGGCACAGGTGGTCCCTTAATCATCAGGTCAGGATCTGATAATGGGATCCTAGAGAAATCGAGGGCACTCCTCAAATATTATAGACATACATATAGCGATTTTGGTATTTTCATCAGCAATGCAATCATTTGAACTCAGAAAGTATCATTTAGTGAAGTGGAACTGATGAAGAAGACCACAGACGGCCACTGGAACTCCGAAATAAAGCAATGTAGGTATTCTAGTCGTGTTTGGGCTTATTGGAATCGTCATGAGATGAACTTTGGCTATAAATGATTTTCATGTTAATTGGAGGTACCTACCAAAACTAAAAAGAGTAAAACAAAAAACTTTTTAACAAAAAAACAAACCGACTTCCAAAACAAAACACTACAAAGCGAAAAATAACTTTCTCTTCCGAAGTCGGTGTTTTTTGTACCCATTGTTTGCCGTTATTCGACACCGACTTCGGTTTTATTTTATTTTTAAGTTTTTTATTTTATTAGTATTTTGATTTGGAAGTCGGTTTGTTTTTGTGAAAATGTTTTCTTTCATATCTTTCCTTACACAATCCACCCATCTTTTCTTTGACCTGCCCTTCTTTCTCCATCCATTCACATCTTTTTTTTGCTCCGGATAAGTGATATTTAAGTTATCTGGCAGCTAATTTAATACTTATTCAGAGCAATGGGTAACGTAATTTTAAGAACGGATCTCAGTCTCTCAATTAATCCTCTAATTTATCTAATTATTTTCAAGTTTTTTGGTTGTGATTTTTTTGTATACGAGAAATTGGTCTATTGGTTTATAGATCCATTTCTGTTTTAACCCTCGACGGGAAAAGGAGGGTCTTAAAAATTAGACGTGTGTATTTGTGTATCTGTCGGTGACATCATAGCTCTAAATAGATGAACCGTATTCTGATTTAGTTTTTTTTTGTTTGAAAGGTGACTATATCTCGAGAGTGTTCTTAGCTATGGTTGATAAAAGCGGTTAAGCCGTTCAAAAGTTGTGCGCATTTTACTCTTGAATCGGGGTATTTTCACAAGATATCTTGTTATAATAAGGTGTTGAGATGGAATGTCGATGGAAGCGTGATTACTAATAGATAAATTATGTACCTTGATTGAAGAGGTATTTGTGTCGGGGGTATTTTAAATTTTATCTGTTATTATTGCTAGGCTCGCGTTTCACCACTATCTCACCTGATGGTTAGCGATGATGTGGTCGACGGTGAAGCACGCTTACCCAGAAGTAACCTATTCACTGTTTTCTTGAATATATAGATATATAATATAGTTTTTATAATTGGTTGTGATTTTTTTATGTAAGTACGAGAATTTTTATTTTGTTCGATATGACCTACTTATACTTATTGTAAAAAGGTGAACAACAAAAAAAAAATAAGCGCCTAATTTATATTCAAATAAATGTGAATTTAGAATGCAAAGTTTTGTCTTATTTTGTTAACCTGATTCTGAAAACAACTTTTCACCAACATTCCATTAATGTCACTGATAATTAAAAGACATGTGACATCAAGTAACTCACACGGCCCGTGTGTTTGATAACGGCCCATCCCTCTCCCAGAGCGGGGGGCCTGTGTCCCAGTATTGGAAAAAATAAAGGCTGATTTAAGTTATTTCTTTTAAAAAAGTTTTTACTTAATTCCTAGGATTTATGCAAACGTCTTATTGGAAACAACTCGTAAGAATTTGGATGTAAGGATGACAGGTGGCATTCTGTAGTATCTGCCTACCGGCCTACCCCCATGAGAAAAAGGCGTGACTTTATGTAGGTATATTAGAAAGACTCATAATACAAGGAGCTGAAAACAGCAGTCTAATTGCGTAAGTGAATTCGGCAAGGCAAAAAATTTGAACGTCATCAATCGACCAATGACATGCGAGATGAAAGACGTGATGGGGTTTATTGTCCGTTCTTCTCCATAACAAGCTACTTTTCCGAATGGACGGTATAATCAATTATTATTATTTGTAAATTTTAATTGTTGACTTTCAAAAGTGCCGCTTACTGTCAGTTTCCCAGCTCAAAATTATCGCAGAATTAATGTGACAAATTGTCAAACACGCGTTATCTGCTGTGATTGGCTGTTGAAAAATCATTTAACCTTTCACAGCAGATATATAGGTGGAGGATTTATATCGTCCTCACGTATATAAATTAATGCATGTATGTAAATATTGAAAAACACTTTTAAAAGAGTAAGTTTATTTATTTATTTATTATTAGGCTTTTCAACACTGAGTACACTGTTACTTTATAAATTTGTATATTTGAAACTTAAGTCTAAGTGCCTCATCACTTATAGAAAAGCAAAGCATGCACTAAATTATGCGGAGATAAATACAGAATTTATCAATAGAAAATTAAAAAACTATTGAAAGATAAATTGATTGCAGAAAATTAAATTAAGTAACATAGATTAATTTAAATTAGAACAAATTAATTCAAATTAAATTAGAATAAATTAAATTAAATTAGAATAGATTTAATTAAATTAAAGTTTGGGGTTTCTTATCCGTTCTTCTCCATAACAAGCTACTTTGCCGAATGGACGGTAGAATCAATTATTATTACTAGTAAAATTAATTATTGACATTCAAAAGTGCCGCTTAATGTCCTAATTGATATAAATATTTTTGACTTTGACTATTTTCGCCACCGAAAACTTTCGCATATGGTTAATAAGTTAACGGTATCGATTTTTAATTATTTAAACTAGCTTCTGCCTTGGCTTCGACCGCGTGAAAAGTGTTTTGTTAATCCAAGGGAACACGCTATCGTGATAAAAACTATCCTATGTCCTTTCCAGGGTCTTTAACCGTATCCATACCAAATTTTATTTAAATCGGTTCAGTCGTTTAGTCGTGAATAGATAACATACAAATAAACAAACAAAACGAGTTACTTTCGTATTTATAACACTAGCACTTCCTCCGCGAATTCGTTCGCGCGATCCGTATTTTAACCTACAGATGACTTTTTAATTTCCCCCCCTTAAAGGTTGAATTTCCAAAAATCCCTTCTTAGTGCTCCCCTACAACACATCATAAAAAGAAGCCGTGTACAGAAAAATATTTCAAAAATCTTGAATCTATCCGCTAAATAGAGCTAATTTGAACCGGCCTCAACTTTCCGAGATGTGACCGTGCCAATAGTGGACCATCTTGAGCTTCTTGGCGTTACGTTGACATCGACTCTCATATTATATATACATCTTCTTCTTATATATAAAATTCTCGTGTCACAATGTTAGTTACCTTACTCCTCCGAAACGGCTTTACTGATTTTTACCAAATTTTATATGCATATTCAGTAGGTCTGAGAATCGGCTACTATCTATTTTTCATACCCCTAAGTGATAAGGGTTGTTCACCCTTAACATTATTTTTAAAATTTTGGGAATTTTTTTTTTGTTTTTCTATAATGTGGCACTAAAAAATACATACAACCCTAAATTTTTACCCTTTTATCACCAACCCCTAGTTTTTAACAGCCATTTTAGTAATTTAATCATTTTTCATCCCGCTCGATAACTGATCAATTATCGTCTTTTAAATAATATAATGCAGGGTAATGGGTAGGGTAGGTAGGGTAGGGTAGATAGGGTAGGGTAGATAGGGTAGGGTAGATAGGGTAGGGTAGGTAGTGTAGAGAATTCGGGTAGGGTGGATAGGGTAGGGTAGGTAGGGTAGGGTAGGTAGTGTAGGGAATTCGGGTAGGGTGGATAGGGTAGGGTAGGTAGGTTAGGGTAGACAGGATATGGTAGGTAGGGTAGGAAAGATAGGATATGGTAGGTAGGGTAGGAAAGATAGGGTATGGTAGGTAGGGTAGGTGAGTAGAGTAGGTATGGTACGTAGGGTAGGTAGGTAGCCAATTGACGGGAGCGAAGCCCCGGGGGTCAGCTAGTAATATATATACATTGAGCCATAGGCTCAGTTGGCTGCCAAAAAGTTGGGTTCCTTGCAAAGGTGAGAAGGTACTTCACGCCGGAACAGCTCCTCAATTGCATCAAGCGCAAGTTCGAACATGCATGGAGTACTGTTCTCATCTCTGGGACGGATCTGCCAAATATCAGCTCGACGCATTGGAGTCGATCGAAAAGCGGGCCAAGAGGCTCATCGGTGACCGTCGCCTAGTTGGCAGCTTGTCAGTTTTATATCGGTTACATTTCGGGGAGTATCCGTTGGAATTGCACCATCTAATTCCCTAGCCCGTTTCATCATCGGACGTACCAGACGTACGGCGATGCGCCATCGGTACATGGTGGACATTCCACCCATACGCACAAGACGTTTTGGAAAAACTTTTATTATGCGTACAGTTAAGGAGTGGAATTCCCTACCGGAGTCTGTATTTCCCGACAGCTACAATCTAGGTGTCTTTAAGTCAAGAGTGAAAAGGTTATTTCTAGGCAAGCGTGTCTCACCGTCGACCACATCATCGCTAACCAACACGTGAGATGGTGGTCAAACGCGAGCCTATAAAACATAAAAAATCACCCCTAAATCGTCTTTTAGGCAATGTAAGTAGTTTTGAAAAACTAATAAAAAAACCTTTACTATTTAGTAAGGTTAGTGCCAAGTTTCAAATTCGTAAGCCCAACAAATTTCCACCTTGTTACCTCCTTAGGGATAGAATTTCCAAAAAAAAATATACATTAATTCTTTTTATCAATCGAGAGCGTAAATGTAAAATTTCACAGGTGCAATTTATAAACTGTAGAAATTTCATAAAAAGTCTCATACCCCTTTACCCCCTTAGGGGTGGAAATTCTAAAAAACATTTCTTAGTACGCACTTACGTCTCTCTGCCAAATTTCATCTTTATTCAAGTCAGCGGTTTTCGATATTTCGATAAGTGAGTGGCCTTTCGATTTTATAGGAAGTAGGCGGCTTCAGTCAAAATATGATTTTGTCAGATAGTGTCATAAGTAATAGGTTGAGGACGGCAGTGGGTTCGATCCCCAGCTCGGACAATGTCGCTGATAGTTTTTTATTCCAATTAGGAATTTCTTGATAGCACCTGAGTCTAGATTTGTGGCCAGTTGATGGTAATAGTCTTTCACATGGTATTAAAACATAACTGGCGAAATATAGGTGTACAGTGCAAACGTTTTCTTAATGTCCCTCGACTAACTTCGTGTTTCGTCAGTCGTTGGATTTCCATCAGTTCACAGTTGCCCCAAAAATCCTCTCGTGCTTGAGGTCTTGGGTTCGAATCCGGGCAAGTACCAATGTGACTTTTTCAAATTCATATGTACTTTCCAAGTCTATCTTGGACATTGCTGACAACGGTGAAGGAAAACATCGTGAGGAAACCTAGACTTATAGTGAGTTTATAAGATTGTGTTCCATTGGTGTTATTGCTGCAAGGCGTTCCAGTGCGAGGATAAACTAATAAATAAATAAAACAAACAAACAATAAAGTAGGTATTTAGTTCTATTCTGAATTCGAATTGTTATAGGTACACGATAAATCTTAATAATTGATGAACATGGAAATTAGCATTCGTTTGTATTCGGAAATGCGATGATTGCCGAGGGCCATTAAGAAAATAGTTGTACTGTACCTAACTTTGAGAAATTCAGTCGTGATGATTATTATGTTCGTATTGAGAGCAGTGGTGGCCGAGTGGTACCGGCCGCGACTTAGAAGTTATAGGTCGTCGGTTCGGCAGGCGCTTTAATTTGTGTAAATAATTTCATCACCGTTGCTCACAAAACGGTGAAGGAAAACATCGTGAGGTAACTGGCATGTCCTAGAACCAAAACTTTGTGACATCCACCAACCCGCACTGGACCCGCGTGGTGGATTACGGCCCATTACCTCTCACAGAGAGAAAACCTGTGTCCCAGCAGGCTGATGATGATTGATATGTTGACAGAGCTGACCAAAATAAATAATCATCAGCTGTTTAACGTTCCCACTGCTGGGACACAGGCATCCACTCTGTAAGAGAGGGCTCTAATCCACCACATTGGCCCAGTGCGGGTTAGTGCTTTGCTATACATTAAATAAAAATTACAAAATACTATCTCGCATGTATTTAAAATTCAAAATATTTGTAAGTCGTGTATTTGAAATATAAAATACAGTCGATCATCCATCATGACATTCGTATTTACTAGATACGAATATCATGATGGATGATCGATAAACCTAATTAATACACAGAAGTTTCGTGAAAATAACCGTTTGAAATAAAAATGACAGTTGACAAGATACCTACTTGACTTCAACGTACACGGTCGGCCATTTTGCTTACTAAATGTATTTTGAAGTCATAAGTACTTGAAATACTTACTACAGAATATCTCAGCGTCAGTTATTTGAAATGCCAATTACAAATTACATTTTTAAGAAGTAATTGAATTACAAATACAAAATATGTATTTGTATATCAATTACCTTTTTAATTATAAGTAATTCAAACCTATATGTTGATGGTTTACTCCACCGTTTAAAGAGAATAGGTATGCTCCTTATATCATGGCGAGTTGGCGATTGGTGAACATGGAGTCCTGCATTTCGATACCCAGGTAGGGAAGTGTTCTTGCTCGTACTTTTGCATTAGGAATTTGTCATTACTGTCCGAAACGTGCTCCACGCGAGACACAATGGCTTTCTAATTGTTTCAGTAATTACGGTATTCAATCGGTTAATAGCAATAGGCTTGTTTCCTAATTACATGAAAATTAATCATAATTGGGCATTGTGGACGAATATATAGACCACTGCCGGCATCTTCGGCGAAGACGAGCGTGATGTTGTTTCCCTAAAACACGGTTTATTTTGCCTCTTAAAGGAAGATCTAGGTAATTCTCTTATTTCTAAGCGATACTGCTGAGCTTAAAGCCCTCTGTGTTCGATTTCCAGGTTAGGCACAAGCGTTATTGAGCTTTCCTAATACAAATTTCTTGGTAGCAGTTCGGAGTCTGAATTTATGAGTGGTTGGAGTCAGGAATAGCATATAGATCTTTTATCCCGGTATAATGTTCCTTGGGATAATAAGACTCTATTCACGCGGGCGAAGCTGTTGGCAGAAACTAGTATAGTCTAAGTATTTATCCCACTACGAATTTTTTTTCACAGATAAAACACGGTTTCTAAGGAGAACCGTTTGTTTTGGTATGGTCATGTGATGAGGAGGGATGAAACGCATGTTACTAAAAGAGTTATGAATATAAATGTGGATGGATGAAGGGAGAGGACGGCCATAGAAAAGATGGACGGACTGTGTGAGGAGTGATATGAAAGAAAATGGAGTCAGTGACAGCGTGACGGTGGGAGTAGTGGTGGCCTAGTGTTAACGGCCGCGACTTACAAGTTGTAAGTTATGGGTTCGAGCCCAGGCAGGCGCTTTACTTTGTGTCAACTATTTCATCACCACTGCTCTCAAAACGGTGTAGGAAAACAACGTGAGGTAACCGACATGTCTTAGAATAAAAAGTTTGAAGACATAATGAGACATCCACCAACATGCACTGGGCCCGCGTGGTGGATTACGGCCCTTTCCCTCTCACAGAAAGGAGGCCTGCACGCACAACGGACCAAATGGGAGTCTAAGTGCGGAAAGGAGGGCCATCTATGATATCCTAGTGTGACGGTGGATAGGACGGTATGGAGGTTGAAAACGTATTGCGCCGATCTCGAGTAAAATGGAACAAGGGCAGGAAGATGATAATGATGCAGATGAAGAACACACGGTCCCTATGAAATAGGCCACATATTTCTACAGAGTCCATCTTATGGAATCCATGGCTCTTATATCATAGCTTAGTTCACATAATTTAACATAAAAATAACTGTGTTAACGATGGTACCACAAAACCTTTACGGATGTACTACCTACATAGCAATTTAAACAAAAACTAACGTTAAACTAGACAATACAAGGCCTAGTTTGTATTACACACTGAAAGTTGTTATTAAACCATACAATTTTAATATTGCAGTTGATTAACGTACTTTTCAAGCGATTGTAGATGTTGTTGGGTCGAAATAAGGTAGGGAAAGTATTTTTAAGTTGCTTCACAAGTTTGTAGCACACGGCAGCGCAAGATTCGAAAGTGGACAAGTCTTTAGTCCGGCAACTTGGCCGAACGGAGAAGTCGCGTGCCTCGATTCGAAAAAAAAACTATTTTTACTTGATGGTGCATTTGACAGCTGTCAAAATTTCATTGTGCATGTCTACCAGTGTTATTTTGTGTACGATAAATTAATAAAATAACAAAGTGAACGTCGTTTTTGGATTTTAAATGTCAGTCTCATAATTATTGGCCGGATCGTAGAGGTGAGTAATGTTGTGTGACTAAGAATTTGCGTATGTACTTATAGTGTGACAAGAATATTTACGGGGACCTACCTACTTACTATTATGATCTATGCAACCGGTTCTGCTTGCGTTTTGTAAGTTAACTTGCCTTTTAATTTCTCAACTGGTTGAATTTAATGATTGTATATTGAAATGTCAGCGTAAAACACTATTTATTCTTTTCATTACTACTTGCGTATTTTTAAACATACATTGTAATTTACTGTTTACTTCTTTTCAAATAACTTAAATATAAAACTACCCTCAATCTTAAAAAATGTAACCAAAAAAGAATATAAATATTTGCCAGTTAAATTACGAGATATTGCGATGACCCAGTGATTAGCCGGCCGGCTTCTCAACCATAAGGATACGGGTTCAAATTCATCAAACACAAGATCAATATTATACCTTTTACTCGACTGTCTCCGTAGGAGAGATTTCGAATGTATGTACGTCTATTTGTTTGACACGCCTAAACGGCTTGATGGATTTTTTATCTTAATGTGAAAAGTAAGTAACTTCTTTCTTTATCTCTTGGAAACCTTTGAATTATATTTAGATAAGGAAGTGTCTAAAGGGTTAAAGAACTCATGCGCAACTTAGCTCAATGCTGCCTTCTCTGTATGTGAAGACAGCATTTATATAAGCCCCCCCAAAAAGGGGGTGATACAGTTTTTTTGTTTTCGTAACAATATGGGGTGCCTATCAAATGAAAGCTGCTAAATAGACCATTCCAAATTAGGTATATATCTCGTAACACTTTTATGTTACTATTTCGGCACAAATTCAAGATAAGCGTAACTTTATTAGCAAAATAAATAATCTTTTACCACATAACTTATTTAGAGAACTCGTTCATTAATCTAATACCTTTAAACGAGCCATTCTTGTATATGTATATATATATAAACTGAATTTCGAAAACGGTTCCAACGATTTTCATGAAATTTATGCAGAGGGTTTCGGGGGCGATATATTAGGTCTCATTTTAGAAAACGTCATTTTCTCTATTTTCACCCGAGCAGACCTCGGTCGCCCAGGTACTAAAACTAAAAAAAAATAAAGCAAAATATTATAAAAACGAAAAACCCGACTGCCTAAAAATAATTAACTGAAAAGAGAAACAAATAAGTACTAGATATAATATATTTATACATTAAATATTATGAGGTACTGCAGACCAAACACAATTATAGAAAAACTACAAAAACTTCGTTTGTCACCGCAGGCAGCACCTCATAATATTTAATGTATAAATTATACCTAGCTTTTCTCTTTTCAGTTAATTTCGAACTATTAGTTATTGGCTTAGTGTGAGTTTTGACAAACACTCATTCGTCAATTTGTATTAAAACTGGATAAGAGCCGTCTGGTCATCTGGAGACGGTCAGGAGAAACCTATTTTTGAAAATAAAGTGTAATACTAACGCGACTGACTGTCCTTGTAATAGCGAAAAAATAAACTTCATGAAATAATAGTTAAACTTCATTTTTAGGACTTAAAATTGTAATTGCTTAAAAGCAGGTAACCTGATGGTAAGTGGTCACACCGCCTATAAATATCTGCAATACCAGAGACATCGCAGATGCGTACGTTGACATCCATAGCAGGTGCGGATACTGGGGTGAGAGGGGGCAACTGGTGCAATTGTAAGTTTAGGAGCTATGATGCCACAGATAGAAACACTAACACACAGGTACCACGTCACACTTATAAGACCCCTCTTTTTCTGTCGGGGTTTAAAAATACTGACTGGTATTCGAATACTTCCGGTTAGATGGGGAGCTGACTACAATAAAGTTGGAAAAAAAGTTAATTCAAAAAATCTAAAAACCCGTTAACAAGATGAAAATCATGCTGTGCAGTCGGGGGATACATATTCACGATCTGGCTGAACAAAACCAGATGTATCCTCCAACTGCACACGCATTTTAAGCAATCGAGTTTTTAGATTTTTTGAATTAACTTCTTTTATTTACATTTTTTTTTTTTTTGAATTTGGTATATTTAAGCATATAAGTGTTATATATTTTTGAAATCAAATCTTAAAACTCTTTGATAGCGCGATTCGACTCTTTACTTTGCGATAGGTTTGGATGAAAAAAAAAATTTGGTCACCCACATTATGGCGCCCAAAATCCGCCATTTTTCTATAATTCAATCTCAATGCAGCCAGTGACACTCGCAGGGTTAAGACGAATCGATTGACGTAAGAATCATCAAAATCGGCCAACGCGTTTGGTCTCTAGAACGCCACATAGGAACAAACATACATACATATATATATATATATATAGACTGATAAACACATTACCCTCCTTCGGCAGTCGGGTAAATAGCTACACAGTTTGATAGTCCAGCTTACCGCTTGTGAAACACAGCCGTGATGTTATGTTATGTAGGAATGTGTTACGGTGATTTCATAACAATATTTTAATTGATTAAGTATTATAATATTTTGCATGAAATTTTTATTTCGTTATACTTATGTCACGATCGGAAAGTCTGTTTATTTTGCATGCTTTCTACTGTAAAAGCGATTTTCACGCTTGTATTACCCGAAGGTTTAATCAGAGGTGTATAGTACACCTAATCATCAGCCTTTTAATGTTCCCACTGCTGGGACACAGGCCTTCTCTCCATGAGAGAGGGAATGGGCCTTAATCCGCCACTTGGACCAAGTGTTGGTTGGTGGCTGTGACATGTCTTCGAATTTTTGGTTCTAAGTCATCCCGGTTTCCTCACAATGTTTTCCTTCACCGTTTTTAGAACAGTGGTGGTGTGGTTGTGGCGGTGTGGTAGTGAGACCGTTTTGTCTCCTCATAAACACCCACCCGCAATAACTTCAGTTTATCTGTGATCATGGTGCTTGCAACAGCATCGAAAACATGGTAAATATCCCGCTTACAATGTTAATGTTAATGGTGATGAAATTATTTACACAAAGTAATGTGCCTGCCTAGGTTCGTACCCACGACCTACGACTCGTAAGTCGGCTGCTCTACTCTAGTGAACTGTTCTACTGATAGTAGGTACACCTACATTTTGTCGATTATTTGCAAGTCCCATGTAAGAGGGGGAGAGACCTTTGCTTTGCTATCAACCAGGCATAAATCTAGGATGCTGCTAGAAAGTTCTAATGGAAAAGTCCGATAAAACTTTATCAGTAGTGCTTTTCTCTAAGGATACAGTCTTGAGCGCAGCGCTGCGCAAGTGACGACACTAGTACAAAACGAATAGTTTCGTCGCTGGCGCAGCGGTGCGCTATCCTTAGAGAATGGCCCCGAACTGGGAATCGAATCACTTATTTGGCATCTTAACTAGTCGCACTAAGCGTTAATCGTCCACATTTATTATTTCCAGCAACAGGGTTCGCTTCCATCTATGACATGTCAGTCTTCAAAGCAAGAGGGAAAATGCATCTTTAGAACTGGCTCTTTCCACCGCAGACCTTATTCATCGCTTCCGATGGAGATCGCGGTGAAGGGCTGGCTCATCACGAAATAATTTTGCATAGAATAGAGTAGAATAGAAAACATTTATTAAACACAAGAACAACAAACACGAAGTAACGGAGAACAATAATAACAACTTTTTACAAAATAATACAACTGACTGCCCAATAAAAACACTACAACATGAAAAATAAATTCAATTTCGGAAGTCGGTGTGTTCTTGTGTTTGTTTCTTCATTTTTTGACAGCGACTTCCAAAAATAAACTTATGTTTCGCTTTGTAGTGTTTTTGAGTTATTCCGGTCAGGTCCCCTCGATCTGATCGAGTTATTCCGGTCGGATCCCCTCGATCTGATCCCCTGCTGGTTCTTTTTTTATTATTTCCTTTCTGATCTACTATTAACTTTGACATTCCGGTCTGATCCTCTTACTCTTTTTGGCAGGGAAGTACAGCCAAGAAAAACAGAAGTTTATGTAAATAATATTTGTTTTTATTCGTTATGCATTTAATATCATCACACTATCAGACCTATGAATTTCTTCACATTTACACAAAATTTGCCATATAATGTAAAGGTCCGGAGTATTTTATTTTTTGTGTTTGGTACTTGTAATTGTTTGTTTGTGTTTTTATTTGGAAGTCGGTTATGTTTTTTTGTAAAAATGTTTTTATTTTTCACTTATCAGTTGTGTTGTGGTACATATCTATAATGCCCACGGTTATGCCAGAATAGATAATCCGAATTACATGAAAATTGAACACAACAGGTGAAATTAGAGTGTATCAACAAGAATCATCATAATCTGTTCAACTAGTAAAAAGTTCTGAGGTAAAACACAAAAAAATTGCAGTCGAATTGAGAACATCCTCCTTTTTAAGTCGGTTAAAAATTGCGGTGAGCTAAGATCCCTAAGC
The DNA here is from genome assembly GCA_947562075.1 of Orthosia gracilis. Taxonomy (NCBI): domain Eukaryota; kingdom Metazoa; phylum Arthropoda; class Insecta; order Lepidoptera; family Noctuidae; genus Orthosia; species Orthosia gracilis. The sequence continues at coordinate 12,101,774 of OX387267.1, forward strand.
ACTCCGCGCTTGCAACTTGGAGTCAAAACGAATATCCAAAATTTTAACTTTAAAAGCGTGTTTTAAAGTCTTAAAAACTGTATCTGTAGCGACGGGCAAACATTACCAACAGCAAGTCAAGGTGACTAACATAAGACAAAAGCTATGTTCCACATTCAAGTAAAAGTTTCAATGATTTTCGTAGTATTGTTCACGAGATATGAAAGGACATGCGACCGTACAGTACAGTCAACTACAGGTCATGGCAGCAGTTTGAATTCGGCGTCGATAGCGTCGTATTTCGGGCGGTTTTCGTAGTCCAATTGTTAGTTGACTGTACATTGTCACTTGTTATTGAGAACTTGTGTTGAAACTGCTTGCTTTTAAATTTAGTTCACTTGTAATGTTGAATGAATTCTTACATACATAAACTCACGCCTTTATCCCATGGAGGTAGGCAGAAACTATAAAACGCCACCTGCTGCGATCCTTTCATACATATCCTTTTGGTTCTTTACCCGACTGCAAGGAAAGGGTTATGTTTCTCGCGCATATATCGCACCTCCGATAAAATAGGGTTACAAGTCGAAAAACCTGGATTTTCAGAAAAGCGAAAATAAACTCGCGTGTTTGTTAATCAGCCTTTATTCTGAAACTATTATTATTATGTGATACAAATTATACATACTTATAAAGCTTACAAAACATATGTTTTAATGGCATTCGCTGTTTAAATTTTCCTGAAAACAAACCTGAAAATTCCCAATTGTTACAGTATTTTAGATAACTATTCAAACTTCTACTAACAAAAATATGATATGATAAATGTAACAATTCTTATTATCATAAAAATCAGGCAGTTCTTTAAACTTTTTTTAACTTAATAATTATTCATAAAGCTGTTAAACAAAAAACTTTAACAAAAACATTAAAACATTCTAATAATTAAAAAAATATAAACAATTCTAGCCATCACAATTCCAACGAATCACTTTAAAAAACAAGTTTAGGTAGTATTTAATTAAGCTACGCTTAAATATTATTTGTTTAATGCTCTCCTTAATGAAATAATGTTTAAATACTTCGTAGGAAATATAATCATCACTATAAAAATCAAAATCACAGATAAAGTCTAAGTTACAGTCTTCTCATAATTAGGAAGTATAATTATAAAAAAAAAATTGGTATTAGTATTAGGTAATTCATATTCAATTAAAATTGAGAAGGCACGTAAATCAGGCCAGATTTAAACTTCTTTTAATGCATTTCTCAATTACCGAATTAACCGAGTTGCCTTCATTTTGAGTATGTTCTGTCACCAAAAATTTGTGTGTAATAGATTTCAGTTTATCGTATTTGAGTACGCATAAGGCGAATAGAGCCATAATAAACTAGTTTTTAATTTGAACTCCGCAGTTGTCCGAATAAAAAGTTATATTAATAGCAGAACCATCACTGATTTGAGACAATCTTTTCTCTATGAACTCTAGGATACAAGTTCCAATTTCATCTGAACCACGACTTCCTGTGCCCTCGTGCCAGGCTGAAGAAGAATTAGTTGAGTCATCAAAAATTATTTTGTCGCGAATTTGCTGGGAGCTCTGGTCTCTAACTTCGATTGAATTTGTAGATGGTATTGCTTCAGTATTATTAGCGGCAGAATTACTTATTGTTATATCTGTAAATGCTAAATAAAATCAACAATTATAATGACGACTCAACTTCGAGCCACCTTTTATATTAAATAAAATGAAAATAAATTAAAACTTTGTAACTTTCAGCTTCGGGATCAGCTATGAAATCTTGATTGACTCTGGCGAGGATACATTGGGGTTTATCGACGCAAAGTTTCTCGGTTCCCAGATTGTCAATAATATCAAAATCCGATTTTTCTCCTGATTCTGAAAAAAAAACAAATGTGATAAAATTAAGTTGTTAACATAAAGTTACTTAAATAAGAAAATCATTCAAAATAACATAGCTATTAACTTTTAGAATGAAAAAAAAATACCTGGTAAAAACAGGTAGGTAAGGTAAGTATAGTAGACATCTTACCTTGCAAGTTTGTTCCCCCAATCTTTTGACGATCATCGGCGGGTATTTTTTCTTTATCACTTTGGGCTAAACGCAGAATTGCGTCATTACGTTTCATTTTGACCCTAGAATCATAAATCATATTCCAAGCAAATAATCCGAAAATACCTAAACGTAAAATAAAATAAGATTACAAGTCGAAATATTCAGACAACAAATGCACATTTTTCGTCAAATACTTTTTTTTTTTTAGGACATAATTCTTTATTTATCTCTACATCAAAATACAGTGAAAATTATATACGTAACCTTGTATGGAGAAGGGTGTCTGAGATAGGTAAGGCCCTGTGTTACAGATTTTACATAAAAGAATTATCAAAATTAACCATTAAATAATTTGTATGTAGTAGGTATACTCTTTACAAAATCGAAAACTTAAGTTTAAAATACAATTAAATTAAATTAAAATTCAATGAAAATAAAATTTAAAAAGAATTAAAATCAAAGAGAAATGAAATATAAAAATGCAGCGAAAAATAAACAAAAGAAGTATCTTATTCACTGAAAACTACAATAAGGCCTATTGTCCACGTAAACCGCACGTCATGCGCACGCTTTTGTCAATTGACGATTGCACGACGAATGCTTGCATCTTGCGTAGAAACAATCAAGACTGTGTCCACGGAGCGGCAACGTCGCGTCAACCTCTCGTCATGCGGTCGCCATGCGGTGCGCGCGGCAGCATGTCACTACTCGACCGACCCGCGAGACGCACACTTGTTGTTTTTTTTGTATTACAAAATTCTAATACAAATTCATCGTTTCCTCCAATATCTCCAATTAATTATTCTGTAAATACAAATGTTTCTGAAGATTTATCACAACTGGAGAACTTTGAAAACTTATAATCGAAACTTTAAAATACGTCCCTTTGAAGTTTTTTCGATATTAAATACATTTTTAACTATATATTTTTAAAATTTTATTTTGTGCTAAAGGTATCCTAAGTCCCTGGGCTCCTAGGAATTACATAAAAAACATTAGTTTAATATTATCAGACCAATATTATGGGTTTTCATTTTTTGTAATATGAGAGAAACTGATAATTTCAACTCAATAATGAATAGTCTAATACTGATAATATTACACAATTTTGTTATGAAACAGGCCCTGGCTACAATAAGTGGTAAGTAGTACCTACGATTATACATTTAAATTATAACTTACCTTAAAGTTATTAGTATCCTTTCTTCTGGACTGACACATTCTCGCATTGCAGTATTTTGTCTTTGTATCAGTGGTCCAACAATAGCAACTAAATTTTGGTACGTATTTTTAGTCATTCGGTAAAATGATTGAAAAACAGAATCATCTTCTGATAACTCTCTGGCTGCCACAAACAATCTACAATTTATATTTCTTTCGATGTATGGATGAATCCAGTACTTTCTTCGCCTGTTTCGTCGTCTTCTAATAAAGTTGTATGCTATAATCACTTCATCATCATCACTTGACATTTTCACAACAAAAAGACATGCTTTCTCAATGCTAGTTGAAAGAAACCTGAGATGTTTTGTAGCGTGATTGACGATTGCATGACGATTACATGAAGCAGCGTGGACATAGCAAATATGCAAAATACGCCCATCGTCATTTGTAGGTTGCATGCATTCGTCAAATGACGCGTCCGTGGACAGTAAGCCTAAGTAGTAAAAAATGAGTTAAACAAAAATGACATTGGAGAAATGAGAAGGACATGGGCATGAATGATTGTATAAGCGTAATGTGAGGGTGTAAATGTGTGCGTGTAAGTGTGAGTGTAAATGTGTGCGTGTAAGAGTGTGAGTGTAAATGTGTGTGTTATGAGTTTATGACACTGGTTTTAATATATATTCTGTGGAAATGTAGTCAAGGTTTAACCGCCAATTCCTTAATTTTCTTTTACAGACCTCTTTTGTGTGCGTGTAAATAGATAGTTTATTATTAATAGAGTTGTACAGAAAAGTACCAAGAAAGCAGAAAAACCTTTGAGAGAAACTTGTGTTGTAATTGTAACGGATGATTGGACAAATTTGGTTGATCATCTGTTTTGTGTTAGTAGATCGGGATCTAGGGGTAGTTCAGCGTGTTTTTTTAATACCGTCATGATAATGAATAATTGCCGGACTGTAAGTACTTGGCAGTGTTGGTACAGGATTGGGAAAAAGCAACTAACTTTTAATACCGCTCTTTGGGCTCTTTCTAGATTGATCATGTATGATTTAGAGGAACCGCCCCATGTGGTAATACAATAAGAAATAAGTGATTGACATAATGCGAAGTAAACTTTCTTAAGAACTGATGAATTGGAAATATGTCGTAGGTTTTTAAATATATAAATTAATTTGCGTATTCGTTTAACAAGGGATTCTATATGTTGTTGGAAGCTGAGTCTGGAATCTATAATTATTATACCAAGATATTTAATAGAACTAGTTTTAACCAAGCCAGGACAAGAACACTGGTTGATATTATCACAAGAGTGAGCTTTTAAGTCGAAATCAGGTTGATCTTGCGGCCTAAGTGAGTAAATCATGAATTTCGTCTTATCCACATTTAGGGTTAGCAAGTTGTAATGCAGCCATTTATAGACGTTACAACGATATACTGTTACAACGTGAAGAGTAACACTATATTACAATAAATCCTATCTAAAATACTGATACAATACAAAATATATCACTTTATTATTTAAATATTGAATTAGTTTAATTCAATCCTTTAGCAATAAACTGTAATAATTCGACTTGTAACAGTTCATTAGACAAATTGATTTAAGCAACAAGATTTTACCTTTCTGAAAAACTGTTACATTTTAATTTGTAACACTACTAGTCTCAACAAACACACGTCAACCTTTCATAAAACTAAATGTAACACTAATTGATATCATTTTTGAGTCAAAATGCTTTAGTCATGTAGTGTTACAACTCCATATAGCGGCGAGTTTTAGAGCTACAGTTGTAACCATTTTGGAGAAGATAGTTAGTAAAATTTTAAGTATTTCTGTATCGTTAACGCAAAATTCGACTTTTTCGACTTGTAACCCTATTTTATCGGAGGTGCGATATTGTTTGTATGTAATATTCTTTATTACCTCATATCCTTCAAACCGCTCGATGGATCTAAATAATTAAGACATCGTTAGATACCTACGTCTTGACCACCCAAGTGTTTTTACTTTTAGATACCTAAGTGACGTTAAAAAAAAAAAAACATAGCGACTTTTAGGTACCATATTGTGGGGTGCCAATTTTCTTTTTGTTCCAAATGCATCGGGTGGGGTATCAAAATGAAGGGTTTAGAGAGGTGGTTACAAAAATATGTAGGTACATTTATATATAAGTATATTTTTTTTTTTTTTTAATATTTATAAAGTTGTAAATTATAAAAGTTAATTTATAAATCAAAAACCCGACTGCTTAAGAAGGAAGTAAAAATCAGGTGGTCAGTCAGCTCTCGAATGTGTATCCTCCAACTGCACAGCATGATTTTCTCCTTTTTTACATATTTTTAGTTTCCTTCTGAATCAGTCGAGTTTTTGTTTATACATCTAGTCGTACACGCATACTGGTTATGAGTACTGAGCACCTGGGTTTTCTGAAGAACATCTCCAATAAGTGTCGAATGAAATTTGTCTCGCCCTGTATTTTTATTTTGTTCTATCTATAATTGTCTCACTGTTTGGGCAAAGGATCCCACTCTGCCCGATGTTTTGCCTTCTTCAGCCAATCTTCCGTATTGTACGGGAGTTAAACGTAACTGACGAAACGTCTCTGTCTTATCCTTCAAAGAATGTAAACGGGATTTTATGTCACGTTAATAATACTCACTTATCATACCTAGATCGAGGCCAAGAACAGTGACATCACGAAAAATATAAAACTGGCCAATTGCGAGTCGGACTCGCGCACTGAGGGTTCCGTACAAACGGCTACATTCACCAAAATAACTAAATTATATTATGGAAGTTCATAAGCTTTGAGGGCACCGAACATTAATCTAACTATAAGATAAACAGAATTGAGGGAAATTAACTTTGCCGTTGGAAAACTGTAATCCCCATACATCGACATAAGTCGCGGTCGGTTTACCAACTGCAAATAAGTTAATAATCTTCTTTTTTACAAATTTTACGGTTTTTGGATTTTTTCCTTTACTTGTGCTATAAGACATTGCTTCTTGCCAAGTTTCATGATTCTAAACGGGAAGTAAACTGTAGATTTTGATTCCCTTGCGAGTGTAAAATATACGTCACTAACGACTATCTCTTGATTGTGTTGATCTAGAAGTTTGATTTTTTCACAACTGCAAGGGTTTGCAAACTTGAGTATACGATATTAATTTTAACTCGCTACCTCCATGCGTGCCCGAAATAAAGGGTTTTGATAGACAGATGGATAACAAAGTGATCCTATAAGGGTTCCGTTTTTCTTCTATTGAGGTACGGATCCCTAAAACGCCTCAGATTCAATCAATTTGTTTCCAGTCCATCCGGATTCAGCTGGGTACCAGTATTTTACAAGAAACAACTTCCTATCTGACCGCCGAACCCAGTAACTGGGTAACACGATTCTGACTTCCCGTAACGACTGTCAAAGATCTTCAAATGACAGCCGGGACCAACGGCTTAACGTGTTTTCCAGAGCACCGAGGAATCTCGCTATATTAAGATGGTCACCCATCCACGGACCGATCTATGCAAGCGTTGCTTTACCTTGAAGAGCGACCCGTGCGGCTGATATCATTTAGCCACGAGCTTCTCTTTCCTCAGATACTAAAATGATATTTTTCCCCACAAAGTTACTTGACGACTAAAAGTAGTTAGTAAAGGCTGTCGCAAGGACTCGTACCTACGTTACTACTTGGGCTATAAATAGACTGGCTAGGCCAGCCACCCCAGGCAGGAGCTATGAACCCGTGTTATTGCTCACTGATGCTCGCCTGATTGAAATTCAAAAATGATGTCGCAAAGAATTCTCACTCCTATTTCGTTTATTCCTTTCATGTATTTAATAATAATAATACCAGCCCGTAACTGTATCACTGCTCTGAGACGTGGTCGCTCAAAATGGGCCTTATCAGAAAGCTTACAGTCATCCAAACACGCGTTGAATAGGTAGGATGAACAATATGTTTAGTCGAAATTCCAAACAAATTGCACCCTTGCCTAGGTTTGTGGTTGAGATTATTTTATAAATTGTTTTATAGTTAGAAATATTACAAGTAATTTTTACTTTAATGCACCAAAACTTCATTTAGATTTGCTAACGTGTGAGGGCTATGCTCGGAGTTTCCTTGCGTGATCGAATCAGAAATGTAGAGATCTGCAAGAAGAACCAGGATTACTGACAAACTTAAGTGGCAGTGGGCAAGGCACATTGCTCGCAAACGGATAGCCGATGTGGTAGAAAAGTTCTGGAGTGGCGACCGCGAACTGGAAGACGTTGCGTTGGAAGGCCTCCCACTAGGTGGACTGATAATCTGTTGAAGGTTGCGGAGATCCGCTGGATGCGGGATGCACGGCACCGATCAATGTGGCGACGCTTGGTGGAGGCCTATGTATATGATGATGATGAATTGTCCCACTGCAGGGTACAAGCCTCTTCTCATACAGAGAAAGCACGAGCATTGATCACCACACTTGCTCAAGAAGGGTTGGCGATTTCAGACTTCTTTTAATTATAAATCCAGTTTATTATTGTACTAACATTTCTTTCATTTTTGTATGTATTTTAACATGGGAACTGGGAATGCAGGTGGGATAATTATCATGTTGTAATGATAATTATGCCACCTGCATTCCCAGAAAGAAACTGGCAGAGATGTTAAGCGCAACTAAATTTCGCAAGTCATGTTTCAAGTCCCATTTGAAAATAGGCGAGCTTATTGTCTTCAACCGGGCACACATTCATATTCCGGGCTGCTACTGAAATATTCCAGACACCCGCAAATGTCCGATCCGAGCATCGGGACCATGACCTTATGTACAGCAGAAGCGCTTGCGAACGAGGCAGTAACCAATTACATAATATTTCAAGCGTATCCGCCATTTTGATCCGGTAATACCAGTAGCAAAATTACACATACATTGACTTGGTAAGTTTGCATCCATAAAACAGGAAACCAAAGGAGGACAGCGTTTTAAACGATATGATTACGTGACGCGTACGTTACGTTACTATATACGTTACGTTGCGAGTGGCGCAACACTAGTAAGTAGGACTCGTTTACATCACTAGTGGGGGAGGGGGGGGGCGGCGATAATTTGTTGAGTATTGAGTATCGATTTTTATTCATTGAAAATTAAGTTAATAGTTTTAAAGTTATAGACATTTTATTAAGTTAGTTTATTTATTTGAGAGGAAATAAACAGTTTCACATTAAAATTTACAATAAGAATTATAAAATAATGCCACCAAATGTGCGACAAACCACATTTCCCACGGAATAAAAATAAGAAAAAAAAAATTGCATGCTATTAAAACTTCAACCCCATAATGATCAAATAATAAAAAAAAGAAAAAGAAAAACATTAAAAATCAGATTAAAAACAACAAATAGAATATAAACAACACATCATTAAAAACACATTAAATCAGGACAAGAAAACATTAAATACCAAAATATGTCCAATCACATCACTATAAATCATTAAAACTGATATAACATGTCAAGTCACATCATCTAAAAACATTAAAAAAAAACATGTCAAGTAAAATTAAAAAGAATTGAATAACTAGAATTAAAATGACTGAGTAAGTATATTGAGTACATAATTTTTGAATTTATCAGCAGTAAGAACAAACATATCAGTATGATGGAAGTTCTCGTTAAAGTTATTGGTAAGCCGACGCAGAGGCGACACAGTTATTGTTATAAGATACACAGGTCAATCATCTTTTAGATTTATTCGATTATCCTCGCATTGGAACGCCTTGCACAACAATTACACCAATGGATAACAAACTTATATCCACTACATAAATTCCAAGTCTCCTCACGCTGTTTTTCTTCTGCGTTGTCAGAGATCATCATCTTTTGTTTTCATGTACACCAAAAAGTACATAAAGAAAATTAAGTTCATGTCAAAGGCGAGCTAAAATCAAAGTTAATTTTAAAACGTCGTCGAATTTTCTCAGTTTTTTGGTTGCTGTTGTGTGTTTTACTCTTTGGTATAGATAAATGACCACTGTGGAGTCTGGATTTTTGCCTGGTTGATGGCATTAGGGATTTTGCCATGGGACCATAGACACAAATATAATTGGCAAAATGTGGGTGTACCATAAAAATCGTCCAATGACTTCACCCGCTCAGGGTGAAGCGGGAGGGCGTGTCAGACTTTTACTGGCTAAAACCTACCCGTGTTCCTTCAGTTGCTTGTGGTAGCTCTCTTTCAAAATCCGCGACCCAGACAGGCATCGGCCCTAGCGGGCCCCGTCACTTTTGCTGTCATCTCTTTGAGGCGCGCGCGGAACACTACGCGCCGTCGACTCGGGCCTGGTCATCGGTCGGCGAGCTACCCATTTCTCGCTGCCTCAAGCCCGCGCAAGAGGCGTCTCCTGCCGTGATACACCTCTACCTAACACTTCGGGGAATATTGGCGTTATGTTGTGTTGTACAAGTGATGTTTAACATACACTCAGCCAGGTCAATCATCATAATTTCCATACTGGTCTGATTCAAGTCTAACGGGATGCTGGTGAGTACCAGTATTATACATGGAGCAACTTTGGGACAATCCCACCGCACTATTCCCAAACCACTGCAACTCCTGAATGCCAGAATCAACGGTGGCCACCACCAGAAAAGCGCCGAGCCAATGAAGCTCGACGAAGTCCCAGAAAATGAATTTAACTGTCTTGGATCCCGCAACGAAATTAATCAGAAAAGAATAACGAAGGAGTAGGAAAAAATACAAATTTCCACTTCCCTTCATATCAAGCAGAATAAAAAAAACAAGGCCAATATACACAAAGGGTCGTTTGCAACTGGGGTAAGCCCAGTTGCCTAGTACCACGGATAAAAAATATCATTAATATTAATGGGTCCTAACATTGTGAGCAGTTATATATTATTCCAATAATAGGTATGGCAAAACCGCTTGAACGCACGGAAATTAGTTCTGGTTTCCACAAGGTCCGTATAGTAAACAACTCTAGATGCAGTCTGTACATTATTCAACATAATATTGCGTTCATACTGCCAAAGAATACATCCCATAAGACATGTGCAGATTGTACATATTCGCAGTCAGATGTATTACACTGACATAAAGAGGAGGCAACGAGCTTAAAGGAAAGTAATTTATTTCTATAGTTAGCCCTGTGAGAATTTGGGCAACACAGTGATCCACCTCCAGCCACGGAGACACATGGAGCGACTACCTATCTCACCTGCACAGCCCACTAGAACTAGCCACAAGAAAGCCCTTAGCAAGACTGATGTTGTCTGCCGAAGATCTTCGAATAACAGCCGGCTAATTCCACCGCACTACTCCCAAACCACAGCAACTCCTGAAAGCCAGAATCAACAGTGGCGATCTCCAGAAAAGCGCCGAGGTAATGAAGCTCGACGAAGTCCCGGAGAATCAATTTAACTGTCTTGGATCTCGCAACGAAATTAATCAGAAAAGAATAATGGAGGAACAGGAAAAAATACAGCCGGCTAGTCAGCAGTTGTAGATCAGCGTCGCGCGATTTAGTTTAATGTGCGGTACAACTGTTAACTGTCACCTTGACCTGCCCTGCACATCACCTGCCCAAGAATGATTATGGTAGACCAAGGTCCCTGATGGACGCTTGGTTAGATACATTCTACTCGATCGTGCATTGCAACACGGTTAATTTACGTCAGCCTTTGTTTTTCCTTGAATTTTACTATGCGTGTCCGTAATTGATCATAAGAATGGATACCTACCTATGTTGCGATATAGGTAAGCACTTATACGCCTTTATATCGTGAGTGATCTTTGACCGGCTTAAGTTGAAAGAAATAGTATAAAGAACTTGGTAATAATCTTAAGTGAATTGACAGACATTGTGTTACCAGATGGGTACATAACAACCAGAACCCGAAGGAAGATCGAACCAAGTGGCTGTTATGACAAAGACTTAACATAACCTTAGCGTAAGGCAGTAAATCAGGAATATCCTGTCATGGCTGCATTATCATTCTAGTTGAAAACGCCCACAGTATTACACACTATAATTGTAAATTGTAAATATATTACCCCACGATACAGGAAGAAATTCCTAGTGTGGAGCAACGCAAAAAAAATCGGTAACCTTGAATCGATTATTTGCAATATTAAGTAAAGAATTGGTACTTCAACAAAAAATCTTAAGCCTATGTTATCTACTAAGAACGGTTACCTCATCTTCGAAAGAAAAACTTGTCGACAATGGATTTACAATCTGTGAAGGTTGAACAAAAGTTACAAATTGGAGACAAAGTAAACTTTACACCTTGCTGGTAAATGCCTTAATCAATCACCATTGTCTGATAGATACAAGAATAAGTACCTGATAAAAAAATTAAAAACTGAACTTGACTAAAACATCGGTTGCTTTTTACCCGCGACGGAAAAAGAGTGAAGTTTGAAGTGTGTATTTGTGTATATGTCAGTAGTATAGAAATATTATATCTATCTATGGCGTCACAGCTCCTAAACTGATGAACCGAGGAGGAGGTTTTATGTTCGACTTTATGTATGTTTTTTTTTCTCTCGGGATTGCTGCAATCGCATGTCTGTTTATTGTTTATATCATTTCGTAACATAACTTCACGTCAGTACGCTCTTAAGGGATACGCAGACCTCTCATTGCACCGGTTATGTTCATGTTTTATGATATTCGGGTAATCTATTCTGGCGTTAAGGTAACTTGCTAAACAACTTGCCTATTAGGTATGTACAACTAAAAAGTGAAAAATAAAAAAAAACTTTTTACAAAAAAATTCTACCGACTTTCAAATAAGAAAACTACAAAGTGAAAAATAACTTTTTTTTAATAATTTTTGGAACTCGGTGTCCATACTGTCCATAACGCAAAAAAATGGTACCTACGAAAGACACTGGATTCTAAAAATAAAGTTTTTTTTCACTTTGTAGTTTTCGTATTTGGAAGTCTACTACCGACTCTTTTTTTTGTAAAAAACGTTTTTTTATTTGTAAAAATGTTTTTTTATTAAGTTTATTCGTTACATACACAAATACAAATCTTTCCTCTTTATAATATTTAATACAGATTTTTTTTAAACTTGTTTCTTTCGTATTCTTCTTAGCAAACCCTTTCATTTGGTACCCTCATGGCAGTGCACAAAAAATAACTAGTCCGCCATCTTGGGCCGTCCGCCATATTGGATATAGCTATATGCCTTCTCATCCAAACTAAACGCGTAAACAAAATTTCATGTTAATCGGTGGAGTGTAACTGCTTTAAAATTCAGTTGTAAGTTTTGACCCGAACACACTTAAATATAGTTCATCCCAAGAGAACACTATAACGGGGTAAAAAAGTGCTTTTCTGTACTATAATTTATCTCTGAGCCAAATTTCATACAGATCCGCCAAACCGTTTGAGCGTGAAGAAGTAACAAACATACAATCACAAACTTTCACCTTTATAATATTAAATAAAATAATATTATATATATATATGTATATCTAAGTAAGAGTAAGATGTAATTGCGAAAAGGCTTGACAGATTGATATTATGTATGGATTAATAAATAATGTTAATGACACTCTCTCCTCTCAAACAATACGCTAACACTTTAACAGACGTGGCAGAGTTCTAGCAATAAAGTATCAGAGGAAAATACCGCTCTGCCTAGCACGCAAGGCGTCTATTATTTCAGTTATTAGAGCAGAAATATGGACGCATTTCAATTTTATGTGCGTGGTTAGATGTTTTCTTTATTATGGCGGACTTTCCGGACATTTACGCCCGGTTGATGGCAGAAGACACGCCTGCCATTACTTGGGACTTAGAATTAATATGTTGCTCGACATAGCCTGAAGAATTGTCAAGATTAAGTAGCAGTCGGTAGGGCATTGCTCGTATAGTCGATGGGGCTGAAAGGTTCTAGAGTGTCGACCGCGTTTCGGAAGACGCATAGTTGGAAGACATTCTACAAGGTGCAGTAATGACCTGGTCAAGATTGCGGGTATCCGTTGTATCCGAGATACAAAGGACCGGTAGTTGTCTGTGAGCCAACAGGGACGGCTTTCGGTTGTAATGGTTTTGATGATAAAGCGAAATTGGCGAAATGTAGATATACTAAAAAACTCTAACTGTTCGGGGAATATAGGTTAGGTCCTGCGGAAAATCAGGACAATTAGCTTTTGCCTAGAAAGAGGTCCTTGTGATAGGGCTTGCAATTTCTACGGGATTGAAAAAAAATGCGTACTGTTCACGGCAATGTTTGCTGTGTTGAGTCAATTCCCGTATTTTTAAGGAACTTTCGCATTCTAATCTCAGTGTCAATCTATCTGAGTTTGACAGATGTAAGTTTCAATTCGGGCCTGTGTTTCCCAAAGGTATGAGCCGGAGATACATAATAAAGCCACATCTGCCATTCATGGTGAAAAAGGCACTTTTTAAACACAGGCCGGTTCAGGCAGGTGGGGGCCACAGGGGAGGAGGAGTGTCGGTATAGCGTTGGCCACTCTCCCTATTCTATACGGCTGAAAAAATCCCACTGGAAAAACCAGAAAACCTCTTCAAACGTTTTGCAACAGTCCTGTTCCCTTTGGCTCCTGCCTCCTCAAGCCTTGGCTGCATGTCGCAATACTTCAATAAGGCTATCCGAGGGTCGGTAGTGTTGCGTGATATCACCTCGGACCTTTACGTGACGGGACTAAGAAACATATGACGCGCGCAACGGGAAAATACTGATACTTTCGTACGTGTCCCGAACTGTAATTGGGAGGTTTTGAAGGTAAATGTGGAAGTCCGGTTAGATAGTGGTCAAATGAGAGCCTAATTTGGCCTCCTTGGCAACACTTGAGGGAAGGCCCATCAATGGAAATTAAAGATAACCCATTACATCCTACTGTATTTCCTACAATTATTATAAATGCGAAAGTTTGGATGAATAGATGGATGTTTGTTACTCTATCACGCCAGAACGGTAGAACGGATCTGGTAGAAATTTGGCACAGAGTTACATAATATAATCTGGAATAGCATATGGATAGCTTTCAGCTCAGTATTGTTCCCTTGAAGCTAAAGTTTGTTTTTTTATCTCTGAGACAAAATTGACACATGCAAATGTCAAATTAATTCTTTTTTTTTATCAATGATTTTATTTCTATAAGTAGGTTTGTACAAACACTTTTACATGTCGATCATATTTTTTAAAACTAGATGAAGTCGGCGTTTCCTATCTGACTACTCTGAGAAGAAAGGCCGAAACAAACTCAGAGTCAGTCTCTTTTAAAGTCCAGACAAAATCTTGGTTAGATCATGTGAAGACCATGTAGACTGAAGTCTGAAATGGTCTTTTGAGGAAAGAACCAGTCAGATTGAGTGAACCTGTCCAGTCAGTGCACGCATTTGTCAATAACCGTGCAGCTCAACTCAGAAATTAAGGAGCTCAACGATTCGACGAACAATACTATCTATTTTAGATCTTATTAGGCCTCCTAAAGTATGTTATATATACCTCATGTAGTCTCAAATACTGTAATAGGTCTAAAAGGAGTAATATAATATAACTTACCTCAGGCGCCCTAATGAGCCTTAAAAGAAGTAATTTGAAATTTTCATGTGTCAATTTAGTCTCCGATGTAAAAAAATAACAAAAAACCCGACTACTTAAAAAGCGAACTAAAAAGATACGTCTTTTAAAATCATGCTGTGCAGTCGGAGGATACATATGCGCGAGCTGGCTGATCATAACCAGATGTATCCTTCGACTGTCCAGCATGGTTTTCTTCCTGTGTACGTCTTTTTAGTTCGCTTTTTAAGCAGTCAGGTTTTTGTTATTTTTAAATATTTTTTTTATTTACAACTTTTTTGTAACTTTTTTTTAAGAGATAGGTTCATTTAAAAATATAAGTGTTTTTTTGTAATCACCTTTTAAAACTCCATACGATGGGTTTGGAAGAAAAATAAAATTGGGCCGCCACAATATGGCGCCCAAAATCAGTTATTTTACTTTTTTCCAATTTTAATGTAGCCAGTGACACTCGTAGTGTTAAGACGAATCGATTGACTTATCAAAATTGACCAACGCGTTTGGTCTCTAGAACGCCACATAGGAACAAACATACATACATACATAGACTGATAAACACATTACCCTCCTTCGGCAGTCGGGTAAAAATAGACTAGTCGTTCATCATTTGGAAACATAATTATGTACAAGTAGCTTATAATTCCAATTATACGCTTCTTTTCCTACTTGTAATGAAATATTTTAACTTTGTAGTATTAGGTTTGTCTATAGTAGTGCCAAGTCGTGACAACCAATGGCTTGAGGGTCAAAAGCATCATTAACTCATTACAGAGACTCCGTCAGATTGGGTCAAGGACTTTATAGTACGCTCTTGTAGATATCTAGGGGCATGGCACATTGATACAAGAAGTCCGGCTTAAAGCGCCGTTTTTGTCACACACAGTCAAAATCAAAATATTTTTATTTCAACTAAACCTTATATAGTTACTTTTGTTTGGTTTTTATTTGGTTACATCATTCTTGTTGAAAAAATACATGTGTGAGAACGATGTAAAAAGACGTGCACGTAAAAGCGCCTAGAGAAAAACAAACAATTAGAAATTCAATAAATATGTAAGGAAAAGCGGCCGAAGCCGCTAAGTTATGACCAATCCCAATTGACGGCGCCCAAACTTTGACAGTCGAACTCAAAATATTTTATCCATACTAATATTATAAATTCGAAAGTAACTGTTTGCCAGTTACCTTTTCAAGCTTAAACAGCTGAGCCGATTGAGATGACATTTGGTATGGAGATATTTCTAGACCCTGGGAAGGACATAAGATAATTATTATTCCAGTATAATAAGTCTCTCATAAATCTGTATAAACAGTGAGGCTCTAACGAAACTCCAAAAGTTGGATCTTTCTTCTTTGTCGTTTCGTCCACGTGGTCACGTCGAGGCGTCCACTTCGGTGGTAGATGTGGACACAGCTGTCTGCACGATGTCCCGCCATCTCTCCCTGTTGTCGGACTTTTTGGCGCAGTCAGACGTGTGGCCTCCTATTGCGGAACGAAATAAAAATTAAATATTATTATTAAATAAAGAAAATACATTTATTTAGCACAGACTAAAAGACACTCAACGTAATATTATACATCAGATAAAATACAACTAAATAAAAAAGGGTAAGGTCTGACGTAAGGAGTTAGTAGAAAAGTGTGCCTCACGGCTGCACCAAAACCCATTTTTTTTTTAAATAAGCGTTTTTCATATTCTACTCATCAAACCCTTTCATTTGATACCCATATCATGACAGTGTAAAGAAAATAACTAGACCGCAATCTTGAGCCTTCCGCCATATTGGATTTTGAATGACGTCACTTAGCTAACCATGCATTATCATCCAAACTAAACGTGTATGCAATTTCATCTTAATCGGTGGAGGATAACTGCTTTAAAATTCCGTTGCAAGATTTAACCCTAACTGACTTACAAACATACATACATACATTGCAAGTTAAATAGAAGCTTGTAAAAATGAGTAATCTTGGAGTTACTTGTTATCTGTGTTTACGTGTTATCCTGTCACGGATTCTGGTTGTCAAACTTTTGGGCTTCCCACCTTCCCCGTAAAGCCAATCAAAGCCTGCCTATACATCATTAACTGCAAACTTAAAACAATGATAAATTAATCATTGACCATGACCATCGCTTCCTAATCATGACTTTAAATAATAAATCATTTACATAAACACAATAATTCTTTGAAAAATGATTCATATCTGTTTAAAATGCAAGATGCGTCAAATATACATTAGGTACACGAGGAATACAATAAAAATAAAATATTTAAGTAATGAATCAGCTATTTTGCAAGTTTTGTCTCTGTGTTGGCAACGCATCTGCGATGTTTCTGGTATTGTTAATGTCCGTGTAGTGTTAACTAGTTAAGGTTTGAGGTTTATAGTAAAGATAAGATACATTTATTTTCTAAAACATGAGTACAGTATGAAGGTCTTATAGTAATATGAGGTGGCTACATGTTTTGCCATTTGGCGTACAAAATTAGTTGCACTAGACAAACAGTACAAAAATAAAATATAATTATCAAAATTTTAATTTAATTGAAATTACAATGTCAAACTTTAAAATTCAGTCAAAAATCACTATGTATTTTTTTTTAATTTAATTTTGGTACAAAACAATATAGATTTATCCGTAAGTAGCCAGCACTCAATAGGGACGTCCAGTCACCGCAACTTAATACTTAATTACTTAGTAGACGTAACACTCAAGTGCTTGCTACATTTATTAGAGGATAGCACATCTCTAATAGGCGGCGATGACCAGTTACCATTAGTTGGGATATTTTTTATTATTATTATTGATAGACTCGCGTTTGTCTATCTCACCTGATGGTAAGCGTTGATGTGGTCGACGGTGACGCACGGTTGCCTAGAAGTAACCTACCTGTTCACTCTTGACTTAAAGCCTCCCATGCGGAAATGTATAAAGGCGGACTTATCACCTTAGGGATTCTCTACCAGTCAACCAAGGTCAGTGAAGAGATATTCATCATCTTGTCCATCTTGTCCTGCCTTTCCCAACAATTTTGGGGTCGGCTGTAGTTGAGTACAAATATTTTACAAGGAGCAGTCGCTCTGAGGTTTGGACCTCTACAACTGAGTAGAGCTTGTAGTATACTCCTTGGCAAGACGTGTTTGCCAGGCTTTCAAGGTTCTGATTACGCGTAACGACTGTCAAAGATCACTAATGAAAGCTGATTCCGGAGAATGAATTTAACTGTCTTGGATCCCGCAACGAAATTAAACAGAAAAGAATAACGGAGGAGTACGAAAACATACACTTTCCGCTGCCCTTCATATCAAGCAGGAGACAGAACAAACAAGGCCAATAGGCACAAAGGAGAGGTAAGAGATTGCCCTTTGCGATAAGACCGCCCTTTGTACACTTGTTTGGTGATTGTTTGTCCTGTACATATTTTTGTGGTGTACAATAAAGTATATAATAAATAAATAAAGGATCATTTACAACTGGGATAAGCCCAGTTGCCTAGCACCACGGATAAACATTAATATTAATGGGTACAAACATTGTGAGCTTTTATATATTCCAATTATATAATATTCAAAAAACGCTTCATCAATCGAACGGTTCGTCGAGCTTCATTGCCTCGGCGCTTTTCTGGTGATCGCCGCTGTTGATTCTGGCTTTCAGGAGTTGCAGTGGTTTTGGAATTGTGCGGTGGGATTGTCCCAATAAAAAAAAATTAATGCTGTTTTTTTTCACCTGCTCCTTCGTTATTCTTTTCTGATTAATTTCGTTGCGGGATCCAAGAGATTTAAATTCATTCTCCGAGGCTTCGTCGAGCTTCATTGCCTCGGCGCTTTTCTGGTGATCGCCACTGTTGATTCTGACTTGCAGGAGTTGCAGTGGTTTGGGAATAGTGCGGTGGATTTGTACAAAAAAAATATGACTGCTGGAATATGTAATGTTCAGTCACCCGTACATGGGAGTATCTCGGTAAGCGATAATTTACCTTGATGATTGACCCTTGCAGCTGCTGCCGGGCGAGCCTACTGTGACAGACTTGAGTCACACATTTTTATTACAGTTTGGGAGCAAAAACCGTGATAAAATGCGTGACTCAAGCCTATCACAGAGGCCGTGCTCGCCCGGCTGTTACATAGATACAAGCCCCTTGGCTTATTTACCTTCCCACATAATATTACCAGCTTGTAACTATCTCACTGCAGGAAAAAGGGCTCTTATCACACTGAGAAGGTTCAAACATTAATCACCAAATACATCGGCAGGCGCAGTGGCTGAGCCATTATGGCTGTTGTGCTGCGTGTCGCGTGTTCCAAGCCTAAGAGAATTATAAAGAGAGAGCGGTTGGGTTAAAATCTATCTTAAGTCCTGCCCAGAGTCTCAAACTTTCTTCATAGCAATTTTCATCTAAATCGGTTCAGCGGTTTAAGCGCGAAAAGATAAGAGACAGAGTTACTTTCGCATTTACAATATTAGTATGGATTCCCGAGCAATTGTTGAACTGATTAACAGATTCTTTATTCAAATTCTGTATAGAAAATTTTAATATAGAACGTGTTAACAATCGCTAAATAGTGCCGAGATTTTCGAGTAACACAGGTCGGGATCGGTCTATGAGGTGACGTTTGGGGGAGGCCTATGCCCAGCAGTGGATGTATATCGGTTGAAATGATGGTGAAACTTAAATAACAGGAATTGTTAGAACCCAGTTTCTGTATAACTAAATCATTTATAAAGTTTTCTGAAACGTTTATTATGTAAAGATGTCAAGAATAAAATATACCTAGAATTAATTATGATAATTATTACAAAGTATAATGTAGATTTTTAATTTACATAAATGTTATTTCTAATTCCGGACGTGTTACACAAACATTGTACATAAATTAATAATAGAACATAACCTTATTATGTTTTTTTATCGAAACTTGCTTTACTTAGAACTAGTTTTTTTTAATCATAGTTTTTAACTATGTGTAAATTTAATCGCTAAATTACCACACTGCGTAATTTCCATTTTTTTTCTAACTTCATGTTTGCCTTTCTATCTTTTAACAAAAACTACTACTAACTACCTATCTTTTAAAATATCGTGGCAGCCCAGTGGCTATAAGACCTCGCTGCACGTGCTTGAGGTCGTGGGTTCAAATCCGGGCAAGTACCAATGTGACTTTTTAAAATTCATATGTACTTTCTATGTTTATCTTGGATATCACAGGCAACGGTGAAGGAAAACATCGTGAGGAAACCTGGACTTATATAGTTAATGTAAGTGTGAAATGGCCAAGTCAGAGGCCTGTGGGGTTCCCAGAGCCGGCTTAATTAATTCTGACACCAGAGGTGGCCACATTCTCACACGAAAAGAAGAAGAAGACTACTCTTAAAAAGTTCTTTCTATCGTTATCTTTTGTGAAGAAGCTTATACGGAGTAGTTCTCTCAAAATAATCACCATAAATATCTGTTTTTGCCACCAAGCAGCGTTGCTGCGTTTCGTTTTGAAGGGTATGGCCTGGGTGCCGGTGTAGTTACAGATACATGACACATTTCAGCTTTGTCTCTGTGATGACAACGCATCTGTGATGTCTCTGGTATTGCGGATGTCCATAGGCGATGACCATCAGGTGGGCTGTCGGTTGGTTTGCCACCCTATTCTTAATTAAACATAACCTCTTTAGTCCCTGAAAGGTTAACTAGAGTTGCTCCAATAGTACATCCATATTACGCCATTTATATTTAAACTAAATTATACTTAAACTAGCTGTTGCCCGCTACTTAACTCTCTTGATTCAAACCCGTAATGCCGGCTGTACACTCTCGTGCACGAGCCTGAGAAAACGCTGCACATTGAGTTTTTAAACAAAATACTTCATTATTGTACTCAATACTGCGAGCAATGTACATCATCCTCGCAGGATCTCGCGCGAGAGTACAGCTAGCATTAAAGTAAAAGAAAACCTTTTTTTTTCCGGTACCCTATTTTTTTCAAAATAAAAGTCGCCTATGTTACTCCTTAAAACATTAGCTATCTACCAGTGAAAGTCTCGTCACAATCGGTCCAGCCGTTTCGGAGATTACCCGAAACATAAAAAAAGACAGACAAGAATAAAAAAATGCGTATTTGTTATGAGCACCGTAATGCAAAAACAAGTATTCATTCAATAAAACGTTGTTATTTTGATATTATTTCAATTAATTTGTATAGACTACCAAAAATATTTGCTCTTTAAATGGGCGACTGTTAAAAAATATGAATCGCTGTATTGTTACAAAATATGTACCCGCTACAGCTTATGATTTCTACCACACCTTGACCGTCTCTCCCACAATTGTTATTCTGACCGCATTCGTGTTGAACTTAAGCCACTTGTCTCCATTGATCTACATTTTGTCTTTATTCTAAAAAACACTTGTTACCATGAAGGAATAAAACGATTGTATAGTAGGTAGGTGTGTACTTTTTTGTATCGTAAAAAGTAGGTATTAGTAGATTTTTTTGTATTGTTTTGACGGGCAGTTCTGTTTTTAAATGGAATGTTTTTTTTGTTGGGTCATTATTTGAGTCTTGGAGTATATGAGGATAAAATCTTGCAACTGAATTTTAAAACAGTTATCCCCAACCAATTGAACTAAAATTTTGCATACACGTAACGTTTTGGTTTGAATGATAAAGATAATGCACGGTAAGTTAAAACGCGTATTTTTATTGATTAGTTTTACAAATTAAGAAGATAAATTATAAAGTACTGTTTTATTTGTTAATTTTTCAGATAAAATTATTTTTATTTGGTGATCGATTTATTCTAATTTAATATCGATTCCACACTAAATTTAAATATTTTTAATTAAAAGTTTAAAAAGAAGTAAATTAAAGCTACTTTTAAGATACATTTTACACTTTTACTTTCATGTCATTCTTTACTTTACCGTAAAAATGTATGGAACAACTGTACACTCAACCTCAACACCTTCATTTTCGTAGCAGTAAGGGCGATATTCGTAGTTCAAGTGTATACGGTTGACCGTACACCGATTTCATAATTATTATGACATCATTTTTAAAGTAACTTTCGAAATGTTTTTTGGACGTTTTGCTTGGCGGTGCGAAGTACTTTTACCATTCTATGGCTATTAAGATGGCTATGTTCTACTAGGTTAAGCAACACTTTCTGAGGTTGATCCGTGGATGGGTAACCGTCCATAACATGAAATTTTCTGGTATTCAGCTATATCGGGTAATCCGGTTAGACTACTCGTAGATGCCGACCCCAATGAACTCACATAGTTGGAAAAAGTGGTTGCTTGATTTATAAGATCGACCCCTTGTTATTTTTGGTCGTGGGGCTTTTGGGACCGGGACCGCGGTCCCAGATTCCACCTTCAGATAGAACCTTTATTTTTGAGTAGTATTTTGGGACCACAAGAAAAAGAAGTTAAAGTACAGTTTACAAAAAAGCTGATATAATATTTAAATCAACAATTGCTTGCATAGCAGTATCGGTAAAAAATAAAGGGTAATATTTAGTTGCACTTGTAAAAGGATAGTTGTAGCTATAAAATAAAATAAAAATATATCAATCTTGTATAAGAGAAGAGAGAGATGTATGTATGATGTGAGTATGAAGAGCCCCACAGGCTGGTACTAATTTATATCTACTGTCCCACAGCTGGACAGTAGATATAATGTCCATGCCATGCCCATGTCCATTCTGATTGGCCTCGTGCCTCTCCATCGTGGTCTAAGTTGTGGTTTCGCAATGTTCATCATCATCATCGGCCTTATAATGTTCCCACTGTTGGGACACAGGCCTTCTCTCTGTGAGAGAGGGAATGGGCCTTAATCCACCACGTGGGCCCAATACGGAATGGATGTCACATGTCTTCAAATTTCTAGTTCTAGGACATGCCGTTTTCGTCACGATGTTTTCCTTCATCGATTTTTGAGCAGGGCAATGTTATAAATTTGTAAAAATACCAATGACCTTCTGCTAACCCGACACGGAAGACTAGCGTGAATATAATCGCAATCAAATTAGCTATGAGGGCTGTCGCAATGGATTTATTTAAATATTTTTTCTGACCCCTTTAATTTGCAAGTTGCTAAACCAGATATTTCCGGTTTTAACCGCTTTATTGGTTCAGTAGTTGCTAGGTAGGACGTTGTCTGCCGTGTTCTAGATTACCGACCTAGGATTGGCAAAACTACCTCGTGCGTTTAGTTGTGTAAGTGTGAGGAGCTCGTATCTAAGTAATAACAGTATCACAAGTCGATTTTGAGATTAAGTATCGATCACCGAGGTAGGTCCGCGGATGGACAACCAAAACAAAGCGAGATTCCTTCGTGTCTCGGAAAGAATACAGAAAAAAAAATACTTGTGACCCGCACAGAAGACATGAGAAATAAGCAAAAAATTAAACAAAAATAAAAATAAAACCCTGTGCGAGACTAAACCAGAAATACATCATCTTTGAAAATTTCAACTGTCTAGCTATCACGGTTCATGAGATACAGCCTGGTGACAGACGGAAAAACATACAGACAGACAGATCGTGGAGTCTTAGTAATAGGGTCCCGTTTTTACCCTTTGGTTACGGAACCCTAAAAAGGCTCCTATCTCAGCATGTGCAGCGATATCCAAAAAGGAAATAACGCTTCGCTGATATTCTGATAAGGCCCACTGTTGATGCCACGGACACACTCACGGAAACGGAAAATACTTAAAAAATAAAATAAAATATATTAATAACAAACAAAATAGAATAAACACAGAAGGTGGGTCAAAGTATTATGTGTAAGTATGATACAAATATATAAATAAAACATATTAAATGTAGGTTACGTAGGAAAGCACGTTACGCCGTTGGTTCCGGCTGTAGATCTTAGACAGTCGTTACGGCATCGGCAGTCAGAAGTCATAAAATGTGGCTCCAGTCTTGCCAAGGGGTATCGTGGTATCCACTGGGTTGTGGAGGCCAGATAGGCAGTCACTCCACGTAGGGTACTAGTATTCAGCGGCATCCGGTTAGATTGGAATCCGAACCTAACACTGTCGAGAAACACATAGACTGATTTATTGGTATGCTTGCGTTCGACAACTATCACCAGATGGTAAGCGATGATGTGGTCGACGATGAAGCACGCTTGCTTAGAAGTAACCTATTCACTCTTGACTTAAATATCCCCAGGTTGTGGCTACAAGAAAAAAAAACTGCGAGAGGCAATTTCACTCTTGCTGATATTCATTTTAAGTGTTGCTTTGTCCGGGCTTATCCCAGTTGTAAACATCTCTCTATTAACTCGCAGTAATGTAAATAAATTATCTGGTTTTTTCATCTGGGATTTCTCAGTAGCAGCTCGGAATCTGGATTGAATTGGAACCGCTATGGGCGTTTTATTGTTTCGAATCGGGGATTTTCGAAAGATATCGTGTCATAATTACGTGTTCGATAGATTGTTAATCGAAGCGTGTCTACTACTAGATAAATTATGTAGTTTAAAAAGTATGAAATATAAAAAAAACTAGCTTCTGCCAGCGGCTTCGCCCGCGTGAAAGTCGAAATTTATCCCAAGGGAACATATTCCCGGGATAAAAAGTATTCTATGTGCTATTCCAGACTATAATCTATCGCTGTATCAAATTTCATCCAGTTCCGTCCAGCCGTTTGAGCGTGAAGAAGTAACAAACATACAAACACAGCACAGTTACACACACACACACACTTACAAACGTTCTCCTTTATAATATTAGTGCGAATAGTGTGAATTAGTGTGATTGTCGGGTGTTTTGGAAAAATTTAATGTTTACTTGTGCTAACTAGAATCTGGCAGCGACTTCGCCCGCGTGATAGTCGGCAATTCTCCCAACAGAAAGTATTCCCTAAATAAAAAAGATTATTTCGCTTTTTCGAAGATCCAATCTGTCGTTATACTAAAATTCATCAAATTCGATTCAGCGGTTTAAGCGTAAAAATGTAACAAACAGATAGACAGACACAGTTATTTTTGCATCAATGGATGGATGGATTCGGTTTTAAGTTTATAACACTTTCGATTTCGGATTTCGTGAGCATTTCCGGCGATTTAACCATATTTGATTCAAGTCTTAAAACGGCAAAGTCGATGAATCATTTAATTGCTTCAGAGATTTAATACGAGAGGGTTTTCCTTATTATGAAACTAGTTGTTGCTTGGGGTTTTACTCGCATCTTAATACTATAAGATTTGATTACATAAACTAGATCAAAAATCATCATCATACTCCTACCCTTTTCCAATTTAAAGGTGAATATATACTCGAGCATTTACTTGTAACAGAGCATCGAGCATTCGCTGTTTTGAAATTTACTCGAACCACACTTCGAACATGACGTTTGATGTTTTGTTACAACCTGATTTTAAAAACCAACAAGCGTTTTGGTGTAACATTTTATCGAGCAAAGGCACGAGCGCGTGTGACCTCACTCCACAGGTCAATAATGAGCGCAAGGTACAAAGAAATGTTACAGGTAAATGCTCACTCGCCGTGAGCATTAGGTACGTCGAACGCAGCGTCCAACATTCGCCAGACGTTACATTACATCAATAAAAATCGACAAAGATAAAGCGTATCAAAGTTCAGGAGTGGGGGTTTGCGACGTCACTGTGTCAGTATAAAGTGTACTAACGGCGTGACGTCACACGATATTTCAACGTTTCAAAACAAAATACGTATCCAATATTTTTTTATTAATTCAGGTACCTGACGGACAAAAAGCAAACTATTTTTCAGTTAACATCTCTATTGTGTTGCAGATTCGATCGGTCAGTTAAATTTGCAAAATGATACGTTCCATCGCTCTTTGGCAAACTAAGTTTGGCTTCTAAACCTATTTTAAAGACCAAGTCTGAGCGCCATAGCTTAGAATACGCAGAATACATAGGACTACGTAATTACCCTTTACAAACATATAAATGTACAATTTTTCCTCTTTATAATTTTAATAATGATAATATTTTATCTCCACCGACATCTTTGCTGATCCCCTTTGTAGATAAAACCATGACTAATTTGACATTTGCGTCTGAACTTTAAACAAATGGCTTGTCAACAAACTTGTGAACACTTAATTAGCGGAATATTCCTTTATAGTAAGGAATATTTATATTACAAAAGACCATAATAACAGAAATGAAGATATCCGCAGGAGACCGAGGGTTACCGACATAGCCCGAAGAATTGCGAAACTTAAGTATCAGTAGACACTTTGCACAGAATGGATGGTGGATGGGACTGAAAAGTTCAGTAGACTAACTGCGTAAAGAAAACAACTCCATTAAAGAGTATAACAAATTTTCTTGAATAGGGTGGAGGACGTACAGCCGCAAAAAAAAAAAGGTGGAGGACGGAGGACGTACTAACTTTCTAAATTATTTACTTGCGTAAATAATTTAAAAAAGATAAGATTTTTTTGCCTTGAATAATGTCCATGCATACTGCACTACCACGGGGAGATAATGCAGTTATGTGGGATTCCAACCCACTAAAACTCCACAGTGCCTCCTGTGCCGCTCATGGCGGGTACACGGGCACGCGTTAGCGCTCACCGCGAACCCGCCGCGGCTGTAAGTCCTCCATCCACCCTATTGTTGAAATATCCATGACCTATCCCCACTTGTGAACAGAGTGAATACAAAAATATATAGGTACCACTTGTATGTTTAAACATAATTCGAAAAAAAATATCAAAAAAAGAGGTGTAAATAAAAAAAGTTAATAAAATCCCCCGAAGTTAATAAAATAACCCGACTGGCTAAGAAGCGGACTAAAAAGACGTAAACAAGAAGAAATACATGCTGTGCAGTCGGAGGATAAATATTCGCGAGCTGGCTGACGTCACCTTTCGGACAATCTTTACCTAAAATCGTCAAACATGTTGTAGGTACGTACAGAAACAAGAAGACCGAATGCATATAATATGCAAATTTAATAATAGTAGTTACCTTGAGTCGGACAATGGGGTTATTATAGCCAATTTAATGCCCAGCCCTTGTGAGCAACCATTGTAATGCAGATGTCTCTAGTTTCGTTAAAGAAATTACAGTAATTGGTTCTGTCTGTTTTCAAACTGCAGACAAGTTTGTCTTACTGTATGACAGATATACAGTGTGTTATATAAAATAAAATAGAACCTTAATAACCTTCGGACAACAGAGATAGAGATTCGAACTCTTCAACGGTTCATAGAAATTCAATTTCGATTGTTACAACCGCTAAATCGAATAACTTTACGAATATCATCTTTACCAGTATGTTTGACCTTCCTTTACATTTACTTTCAACAGACCGACACATCGGGTTTGCAACCTCTTGCTTCACACAGATCACTATAGCTAAATTGATTACAGTCGCCAGCGTGTGATCCCGTATTGTTTTCTTAATTACCAGTTGAATAGAGCGAGGAATCGCCTAGAGAAGGCAGCGACTAGAAACACCATTTTATGACCAGGATAAATGGTTAACAGCACAAGTTTCGACTGCCATAGTCAGAATAGGGAGTATGCATGAAAATATATTTTTTTACTAAAAAATACTTTCTTAAACAATCTTTTTGGCTTACCGTCCATTGTTTTCCAAACTAAGTATTTAAGCAAAATTACAGGACAGTTTGTTCGTCAAAATCAAAATGCAACATTTGAGTGGTCAAATTATTTGAGGATAGAATCACAAAGATTTGAGTGGAACAGCCCAGTGAGTGCCAGCAATTCTCAGTTATCAAGTAGGTCCACTCAGAACTATAACGTATACCTGAGTAAACGGTGACACTCACTGACACGCTTGGTTTATATGGGAAGCACTGACAATGTCTCTAACAGTGACGAGGCGTTCTGTGCTCTGTGGCCAGACTTGCCTAGCTATTGTTTCTAAAAATATTTGTCTGTTACTTAGTTCTCACCGTTATTTAGTAGTTTTATTAACGTACTAGTTGCAGGATATTTTTTTTTGAATATTTATTTGATGTTGCAAAATGATTTTTTTATAGCTACAACCTGCAACTCCTGACGAAAGATTACTCCCTATAGAACCCCTTAAGTCAAGAGTGAATAGATTACTTCTAGGCAAGCGTACTTCTCCGTCGACCACATCATCGCTTACCATCAGGTGAGGTCAAACGCTAGCCTACAGTTAATAGATAAAATATATATAGATATGTCCAGTGGTATCGGCCGCGACTTCGAGTTGTAGGTCGTGGGTTCGAGCCCAGGCAGGCGCTTTACTTTGTGTAAATTATTTCATCACCACTGCTCTCAAAACGGTGAAGGAAAACATCGTGAGGAAACCGGCATGACCTAGAACCAAAACCTCGAAGACATGTGACATCCACCAACCCGCACTGGGCCCGCGTGGTGGATTACGGCCCATTCCCTCTCACAGAGAGGAGGCCTGTGTCCCAGCAGTGGGAACATTAATAGGCTGATGATGATGATGATGATATATATAGCTTCCTACAGCCTAATCATATACATAGGCTAATTAGATGCAATGTTAAATAGACCGTGTCCATTACCTTTTTGTATAGCAGTATGGAAGTAAACATATTAACACTTCCTTCAATAACTCAAGGTAGAATTATTTTTGAAACCAGTCAGAAATTATATTTGGAGTTTGCATGCTACCGTTCAATGTGCAGAACAGGTCAAGGTGGCAGTTAACAGTTGCACCGCACTTGATACTACATCGTGCGACACTACGCTTGAGTCTAATATTGACTGCCTCGTAAATCTAATGGTCTCGTTTCTGCTGAGACCGAGATCCTGGGTTTTGATTATCGGGTCTTGTAAAGTGTTTAAGGTTTTTTTCTTATCTAGAGTCTCTTGGTACCTAATCTAGTCTGGTTTTGTGTCTGGTTGACGATACTCGCCTTTTTTGAGGTTCTCGATAGGTTTTTGAGTTTGATTGTCCGAGATGTTCCGGGTTTTGTAAAAGGTCTGTCTTGTTGGTGTAGTGGTCTCAAGCACTACACCAACACCAGGCAACAACTTCAGGCTCAGCTGCCTGAAGTTCTAGGGTTTGATTCCCGGGTCGGGCAAAGTGTAAGTTTTCACCGGCCCGTATAAAAGTGTAAGCCCGGAGTCTGCATTTTCAGGTGATGTCAATAGGCTTGCTTTTATTAAACACCATTTTTACCCGACTGTGTAATAATAATATGGTAATGTTTTTCGAGCGTATGTATGTAAGTATGTCCTTTTCTATAGCACGATCTACAGCCCAAACGGCTAGACGGATTATGACATATGAGATGTCGTTGGATTCGTCTCGATTGTGGGAGTGCCATAGGTTATATATATATATTTTTTTATTTAATATTTTTTGCAGGCGAAGAAAAACAAAAATTATAGAAAAACCGACCAAAACTTCGTTTGTCACCGCTGGCAGAACCTCATAATATTTAATGTATAAATTATACTTAGTACTTGTTTTTCTGTTTTCAGTTAATTCTTTTTTAGCAGTCGGGTTTTTTTTTGTTTTTATTATAATATTCTTTTTTTTGTTTCATTAATTAATTAATTAATTCTTTGCCTAACTCTTTGGGGAATCATCATCGTTTTCCTGCTCTTGTCCCATGTCACTTGTGGTCGGCGCAACACGTCTTCTTCTTCCACACCGTCCTGTCCCCCGTCACGCTATCACTGACTCCCTTTTCTTTCATATCACTCCTCACACAGTCATTCTTTAGCCCTTCTCTCCCGCTCCGTCCATCATGTATTCCTCAAATGTAAAAAGGAATACAGGCTTGATATTATATTTAAGTGTATTAACTTGAGCTATGAGAGTGGTTTTCAAGATTTCTTAGAAGCCGTGTAATAAAAATTGCTACGAATAACGAGTCGTCTTGGGCGTCCAGTTGCAATCACTCGAGACTGACGGCTACCTTCTATAGAACTTGAGTGTTAATGTATTTATGTGGGGCATAGCTCTGGTACGAAAAGGTTCCGTAGGTAATTTGTAGCACAGTGATAATGTGCTGCCGTGCACAGCGACGCTCATTGTGGGCCCCAGGGATGTACTAACAGGCGTTGCACAGAATTATTCCCGGGGTGGTCTTTTATGAGGTCACCCATTAATGTGCTGATCACTGGGGTGCTTTTCATCATCGTCATCAGCCTATAACAGTCCACTGCTGGACATAGGCCTATCCAATTGCACGCCATTTGGTTCGATTTCCGGCAACTGTCATCCAGCTGCTACCAGCCACCCTGTGAAGATCGTCGCTCCACCTAGCCTGAGGTCGTCCTACCTTACGTTTACCAGTTCGCGATCTCCACTCAATAACACGTTCACCCCAACGGTCATCGGTTCTACGACTTATATGGCCGGCCCATTGCCACTTCAGCTTACTTATTCTGTGAGCTATGTCAACAACTTTGGTTCTCTGCCGGATCACCTCGTTTCAGATTCGATCCCTTAGACAGACTCCGAGCATAGCCCTTTCTATAGCTCACTGAGCAACTTTGAACTGATGGACCAACCGTATTGTGAGTCCAGGCGTCTTTTAAAGTTTTCTCCCCAATAACAGAAAAAAAGATAATTTTGTAGCAGACAGATATTTGTTGCCGGGGAGTTCGTTGCGCTACTTAATCCCAGCTAAAACGCTAGGATGTGGTGACACGGGAACGTTTTGGAGTTTTGATCTTTATGGAGTTAAAAAAGTGCTGTTTCTCAGCCTGATTTGAATGAATGATTTTCGATTTTGATTAAAACATATTTCATGTTTCACAATAACTGTATGTTGTGTACGCTATCTGCTATTTCTTATTACATCAATCATCATTATCCTAATTTATTTTCTGTGGTTGGCGCTGCATGTATTCTTCAACTTCTATAGCTCTATTTATTTGTTTGTCTAGTATACATATGCTTTGGCAAGTGTACAATGGGTGGTCGTATCGCACTATAACGCTGGACCGATTTTGATGAAACTTACACTAAATTGAGATATACTCAATCCAATACAAAAATAATGATCACGATCTGATTAGTAGTTTCGGGGAAATGCGTGGATAAACATAGATACAAACATACATAGACTTATGAAATTTCGCCCTCGTGTTTAGAAGCCCATATAGAGTAACTTTTGTGAACGTTGTGCAGTTCCAACAATATTACATACATACTTATCGAATTGATACTCTTATTTTTTTTTGAAGTTGGTAAAAATGGCATACTATTATGACTGTGATGTAATATGATGACATGACGATGCAAAAATAAACGTCTACTAGCTTACCAAAAGTGCTTAGAAACAAGTAACTTACAACCAGAGACAACTAGACCAATAACGCACTCTCACACAAGTTCACACAGTTTCGTAACCAACGCTTACGGTATCCCAAAACAAGTGGACCAATAGCTCGCCTTCGATTTGGAACGCGCCCAGTCAAGCGGCGCGAGCGCATAGGTGCGTACTCGTTTAATTATGTAGTAGGTAGGTACCGTACCGATGTAGTCGTAACTTCAACTTCAACTTGGTATGGCACAGCCGTTTAGGCACTAATTTTTGTAACCGACTTTCCAAAAAGGAGGATGTTCTATATTCGACTTCATGTTTTTTTTTTTTTGTATTTTCACCGATATCTCCGTTAATTGTGTACCTACCGATTTTGAAAGATGTTTTTTACTATACTATTGTGTCCCACTAAAGGCCTAACTTCACTCATTCCACCATCCGCGAGCCCGCGCGCGCAACGCAGAAAACATTCTAATTCGTGCCCCGTTTGAATGATAACGTTGATTTGACGACAAAGGAATAATTAAAACCAGTTGAATACTACAGCATAATTAAAAATTTAAATTTATAAATTTTAAAAATCCTCGACACATTTTTAAACCCCGACGGAAAGGAGATGTGTTATAAGTTTGCCGTGTACTGTGTGTACCTGTGTGTTTGTGTATCTGTCTGTGTTGTGTCATTATAGCTCCTAAACGGATGAACCGATTTTGATTTAGTTTTTTTTTTTTTTGAAAGATGACTTTGCCGAGAATGTTTGATGAAAATGTTCAGCTGTTCTAAAGTAATGGGTGTTTTAATTCAAACATTACCGGTAGTATTTTTGCAAGATATCACACTAATATTATTAAGGCGAAAGTTTGTGAGTGTGTGTGTGTTTGTGAGTGTGTTTGTTACTTCATCGCGCTCAAACTGCTGGACGGATCTGTATGAAATTTGGCACAGAGATAGATTATGGAATATATTCCCCCAGCTAAATTTTCGACTTTCACGCGAGCGAAGCCGCTGGCAGAAGCTAGTCGTGTCATAATTACGTTTTCAATAGATTGTCGATCGAAGCGTGTCTACTACTAGATAAATTATGTAGCACGAAACAAAAAATGTGCCAGGGCACATATGCTTTTTAACAACATAATGTATCTAGTTGTAGAAACGTTTCTCCACCACGATTCTCACTGATGATCATGGTCACAGGACCCGTTTAAACGGAACTTGTCCAAAGTTGCCATCACCACCTGCTGGAATTTGCTTGGGGACGTAGGTTCTTTCGCTTGGTCAGACCATCGTGTTGGCGACTGGCTTCGTACTCTCTTGCCTTTGATATTGCTAACAATGACCAGCTTTTCAAGGCTGCTATCTCCCCTTCGCATTTTGTGGCTAAAATATGCAGGTCAAAATACTGTGTAAGCAAACTGGTAGACAATCAGGTCTTGTTATTGAGTTGTGAAAGGACAGTCACATTTGTGCGTTTGGCTATCCATGGGATTCGGAGCATCCGCCTCCAGCACCACATTTCGAATACGTCTATCCTCTGTCTTTCTCTTGCTCGGATTTTCCACCTCTCAACTCCATAAAGGAAAATCGGGCAAACCAGTGCTCTGACCAAACGGACTTTGGTTTTGTAACTTATACCGCGATTTTTTCGGATGTTCTGGGGACGCGTCATAGCATCTTTGGCCATGGTTATCCGTCGCTTTATTTCCGGGACGCAGCTGCCTTGATTATGAAAACTAGACCCCAGATATATAAAACTATCCACGGTAATCGTTTAGTTTGCCCTTATTCATAAACTTCCCTCCGAACATTTTACAAACTAAAAGCTATTTGAACTCGTAAAAATATAGACGACCCAAGTCATTTACCTCTCACAAATCTGTCCAAAACATAATTCAAAAATATCAAATATTAAACATCTCAATTCTGACATCACATTTCCTTTGTCTTGTGCCAAGTCAAGGACCAAACTTTGACCCTATGGCCTTGATGACGAATGACGAATGACGCTGTGACGGAATGACTAATGACGATCAAAACACTGTGCGTCTGTTTGTCTTGGTATAGAGGTATTGGAAAAACCCGGCACAATTGAATGGTATTTCTATAACTGCAAAAAATTATGTGTGTTCACTGCAGTCGATGATGTGGTAGACGGTGAAGCACGCTTGCCTACAAGTAACCTATTCACTCTTTGCTTAAATATCCCCAGGTTGTAGCTATCAGAAATACAGACTGCAGCAGGGAATTCCACTCCTTATCTGTACGCACAACGAAAGTATTCCCAAAAAGATTAGTGTGTTTGGTCCACCGTGTATCGATGGCAAGAAAAGGTGTAATACAAATTGCGATTCGTACGCGGTCTTTAGCACCATCACTCAGGACATAACTTATAAATGTTATTATTATATTAAAACTGAATGGGTGTTTTAAGTTCGTGGGTCAGCGAGGACCACAATTAGTTATTGTCAGGTAAATAATGATTATATATCATAATAAGATGAAGCCAATGGCCGGTGTTTAAGAGTCAGATGCTCAAATAATCAACATGGGAACATTTCGCGTTTTAATATTGACAAATAATTTTGTCACAACAGCCTTTCTGGTTGCCGGGATGAATTTAACTTTGGTTTAAGGTAATTTAAGTACCTATCTCTGTCTTGTTGGTAAGGAGGTCGACGACACGGGTCGATCTTCAAGGTTAAGCACCGCGTGCCGAGGGCAGTCCGAGGATGGGTGTCCATTCATTACAAACTGAGACCCCTCCGTGCCTCGTCATTGTTCCAAGCTGTCTTTTGTAGCTCTTCGACAGTCCGTTACGGGTAGTCAGAAACCTGGAAGTTTGATACCGGAATTATCGAAGGATATGGGATTATCTTGAAATTAGATTAGGGAGATCAAACTCCATTGAAAACGGAGGATCCTCTGACCAGACGGGCTGTTGTATGTGTTCAAATCGTGCAGAGAACTCCGATTGCGCGATTTAGGATTCTTGTGACGTCAAATCTTTTCTGAAAAAATGTAAAGCCGATCCCAACATACATTGTTGCGAAAACGTTTGACATATGTTAGTTCCGTAGTCTGAATTTATGCCTGACTAGTGGCTCGCCCTGGGTTTGCCTGTGGACGTAATAATTTATAGTCTCTATCTGGAATAATGTACTTTTCAAATGGTGAAAGAGCATAAACGCACGTTGGTTGTGATTACAGCGTACTTACTTGGCCTCTCTGAAGAACATTCTCAATGAGATCCCTGTTTGTCGTTCTAGGGCGTCCTCTCTCGGCGTTCCACTTACGTCTGCCTTGTAAATACCTTCTGTTAGTCGCCTTTCGTTCATATGATAGTTCCGTTGTCTGACCTTACACCCGATATGATATCTATAGGTCTATCATTACACCGCCTTCTTCCTCCAGCTCTGACGCGATACTTGCGAAAGTCAACCTTGTGGGTTCAGGAATAGCGCAATGGAGTCGTATTTCCACACGTTGCCGACAATTAAGGAGTAATTGTTTAGTCGTCCGGACTGGAGGAACGGAGTTTCCTTGTGATGAAATTAGCTGACGTGTTATAGGTACAGTACATGTAAAATGTAGCACACGAGGTCTTTTTTTTGTTTGATATGGGGGAAAATCCTTCAAAAGGCACCTGGACTTTTGGGGACAAAACCAAGTAGAGTGGGATCTTTTCCATACTAAAACCACTCTGGTGATCACAATCAGCAAATGACCTCCTCGGAACCCATTCCTTTTTTTTTTTTTAAAGACGATCCCCCCTCTAGGAATTTCTTCCTGTATCGTGGGTGCGTTTACAAACATATAAACTCACATACACAACACCCAGAGCCGAAACAACTGTCTGTAGGTTATACAAATATTTGTTCCGTGCGGGAATCGAACCCGCGACACGCAGCGCAGCAATCAATAACTCAACCACTCAACCATCCCTGAGGAGACTGTAAAAGCATCTCACCTGACCCTCGCTGTGTACGGCAGGACGTGATCACTGTGCCACCGTCTTTTCTAGTCACTTAGTGGGCAGATAGAATCCCTAATCCGAACGCCCGCAACCTCGATTTCTCGCCTGGCTATTCAAAAAGGAGGAGGTTATAAGTTCGACTTCGTGCTTTTTTTTGTGTTGGACTGATTTTGAAAATTCCTTTTTTTTGTTGTAAGTAGTATGTTCCCAAATCGATCCCATTTAAATTTGGTGAAGATCTGATGAAGAACTTCAGCGATATACAGAATAACTCTTCAATAAATGACAGATAATCTCTCGGGATTCCTGCAATATAATAATAATAGCATGTCTATTTATTGTTTATACCATTTAATAATTTAACATCACGACATTACACTCTAAAGAAGTACGCAAATTTATGTACAGTTCATCTCTTGGTACTCTCTCATTTCGCCGGTTATGTTCAAGTTTCATGATATTCGTGTAATTTGTTCTGGCATTATAAGTACCTTACTATAGAACTTCCCATAAGGGAAGTTCTATAGTAAGGTACTTAACTAATATAGAAATCTTTTTTACTAAGAATACAACCAAATTCCAAATAAAAACAATACAAAGTGAAAAATAACTTTTTCGGCAGTCTGTGTCAAAAACGAAGAAAAGAAAACAGGAAAATCGACTTCCGAAAAAGAATTTATTTTTCACTTTGTAGTGTTTTTATTTGGAAATCAGTTTTTTTTTTCTTTTTGTTGTGATGTCTAATAGGCAAGTTCTTTATACCTTCAAAAGGTATAATGTGTCCTGATTTAGTAAAGCAAAGAATACTGACGAAGGTATGAATGACTGGACTGTACTTTCTACAAATTACAACATTTCATTGATATTCTAAAATCGATTACTTTATATGCAAAACTTTCTATTATTGCTTGAATCAGTAATTCATTTGTTTTAGTGACGTCATTGCTTGCTTAATAATGATCAACAATGACGTCTTTGCACTAATTGTAATGATCTAGTATTTAATAATTAAAGTCATTACGATATAATTATTAAATGGATTTCATCATCATTCACCTGACCTTATCCCCATTTACTAACGGACGGTAGTGAAATGAGGTACTACCTCTTTACCTCTAAAGTTGGCAACTGATAGTTTTGGTAGATTAATCATATTTGGAGCGCTAGGAATATTTAAAGATGTTTTCGTTTCGTTTTGCATGTCACTTCTGTAAGAGTCGCCCAAGGCATTGATGAAATGAAACCCAGGACATCATGCTCAGCAGTAAATCTTGCGACCACTAGGGGACTTTAAAACTTGCTCATTATGCACCACAATTAAAGTTTCATAGCTAAAATTTTCTTTCTTTCTTTTCTTTTATTTTTTTCTTGTCTTTTAAGCACTACAAAGTGAAACATAACTTCAATTTCGGCAATCGGTGTCAAAAAACGAAGAAACAAAAACAGCAACACCGACTTCTGAAAACTAAGTTATTTTTCAATTCTATTGGAAGTCGGTTGTATGTTTTTTTGTAAAGAATTTTTTTGTTTCTTCGTATTTTGACACAGGCTTCCGAAATTGATATTATCATCCAAAATCGTTGTTTTCTAGGGACAAAAGTTGCCTGAATCCTTAAACTAACGAGTCTAGAACTTTTACAGATCCTCGAATATTATGTAGCAAATGCTATGAAGCGTATAAAAAAAGCGAATACACCTACAACACACACACAATTACATCTGCTCAGTACCAAAAAACTAAAAAGCGTAAAGATTATAAGACTTATATCCACACACATCACATAACACCCTTATTCCTTTGTCATAACGGTGACATTCGCGTAGCAAATGACAGGGAACCGGTACTACCAACTTTCACATTGGTTATGTGGTGATATGACATAAGAGACATGGTCAGGTTTTATAAGACTATGTATTAAAAGTGGGACAAGTCGGATTTGACTTACATTTCTTAGGCCCGGTTGTTAATATTCTCATTTATACCTTGTCAATCTAGTGGTCGCAATCGCAAGCGACTGCTGAGGATGAGGGCCAAGGTTAGAAGTCCAGGTCAGGCAATATATCAGTCGTACAGTCCTAGTGGAGTGGTGGATCCATGGTCATGGATCGCCTGATAAGTTGGATGTGGGTTTTGACAAATTTCTCCATATCTCTCTATTTTTTTAACCGACTTTCCAAAATGGAGGAGGTTCTATGTTTGAATTTGTTTGTTTTTTTTTTTTTTTACCGATTTCGCCGTCAATTGTGGACCGATTGAGGCGAAGGTAAGTGATGCTCGATGAGGGACATTATCCACAGATTAACTAATTGTTCCTCGGGCATATCTACAGCGCATGTGCAAATAGCTCCACTTGACCACTATCTCGCCTGTTGGTAAGCGATGATGTGGTCGAAAGTGAAATACGCCTAGAAGTAACCTATTCACTCTCCATACTTGGCACTGCGTGTACCTTTAGTGAGGGATCATTGTTACTGGGTTCGGTGATGTCGGACAAAGTGTCATTTGGAAAAAAGAAAGAAAAGAAAGAAAATAGTTTTTATTGGCATTACTTAACAACAAAAACATCTTAAAATTAAACGTGTTTCCGGATTGATCAATAGCAGTCCTTAGTTTGATGGTAATAGGCCCCCCCTTATAACATGGGACTTAAACATAACAAATGAAATGTAGGAGTACTGGTGGAGGTGCAGCTCTGCTTATCCCTACGGGAAATACTGGTGTGATGTTATGTTAGTACTAGCTTCTGCCAGCGGCTTCGCCCGCGAATGTCGAAAATTATCCCAAGGGTTCAAATTTTCGGGATAAAAAGTACCCTATGTACTATTCCAGACTATAATCTATCTCTGTGTCAAATTTCATCCAGATCCGTCCAGCTGTTTGAGCGTGAAGAAGTAACAAACATACAAACACACACACAGTCACGAACTTTCGCCTTTATAATATTAGTGTGAATACTGTGATTATTCTGTTCGTTGACGACTTGGTCACGATGTAAAATGACCAGTGTTGTTTTTGTCTTTGCTAAAATACTTATAAAAACTTGTTTTTAAAACTTCTTAGATACTTGTTTGTGACTTGATTTGATTATTATTATTTAATGGTCTAACTTGGTTAAGTTGATTAACTATCTTAGCACTTGGTTTTATTTGAGTTGGATACTTAAAAATACTAATACGAAAAACAAGCGTTATAATAAAAATGTCATTGCCGAGAAACTACATATAATAAAACAAAGTCTCCCGCCGCGTCTGTACGCAATAAACACTAAAATTATTGAACGGATTTTCATACAGTTTTCACCAATCAAAAAAAGAATGAGAAACGAGAAAGGTATAATTTGTCACGGGCAAAGCCGGGGTGTGTCACTAGTTTATAACGAAAAATATCACAAACAATTTATATAAAAATTTCACTGTCACGAAAAACAAATGTGAAACCGCGGGCATAGCTAGTCGATTTATTCAACATCAACATAAAAACAAAAAAGTTCATAAGAATTATTGAGTACCTTTTTTCAAGTCGGACATCAATATACCTTTGTTGACTGTGTCCTCTATCGAATATTTTTTATCTTACTTTTAAGTAGCACTAATAAAAGATCTACACGGAAAAGCAAATAAAAATGATTACTTGAAGCTAAGAAAATGACGTAATCAGCTATGTTATTTATTACCTTTTATGAGAACATGAACGCTTTGTAATCATCATCTTCCTGCCCTTCATAGGTAGGCAGAGTAGGGTAGGATTGGGTAGGGTAGGGTAGGTAGGTAGGTAGGATTGGGTAGGGTAGGGTAGGTAGGATAGCGTAGGGTAGGTAGGTAGGATTGGGTAGGGTAGGTAGGTAGGTTTTGGTAGGTTAGGTAGGTAGGCAGCCAGTTGACGGGAGCGAAGCCACTGGAGATAGCTAGCAAAAACAAATGCGTAAGTAACTCTGGTCTGTCTGTTACTTTTTCACGCGATAACCGCTGAACCGATTTAGATGAAATTGGTATGGAGATAGTTTGAGATCGTGGGAAGAACATAGAATAGTTATTATTCCTTATTTCACAAGTAAGGTAGTCAATTCCTGGAAATAAATGGACTTGCCATACAAATTTATCAACAGCTGATCAAAATTAGTATGAGAAAAACGAAAATTAATGAAGAAAATTGTTAATTTCCATGAGCCGAAGCAAGTTTTGAAATATGATCACCCATGTTAGTATGGAGCATAGATTATTAGTAATAATATAACCCACAAACAGGCAGACACAAGTTTTTATTCGATATTATCTAGTAATACGCTGCTATACAAGCTTTTATTTAAGTTGCAATGTATGTATGTATGTAAGTGTGTTCGGGTCAAATGTTGCAACTGAATTTTAAAGCAGTTATCCTTCACCGTATTAGATGAAATTTTGTATACACGTTTAGTTTCGATGACAATGTGTGATTAGCTAAGTGACGTAATTCTAAATCCAATATGGCGAACGGCCCAAGATGGCGGACTAGATATTTTTTGCGCACTGCCATGATATGGGTGTCAAATGAAAGGGTTTGTTGAGAAGGATACGAAAAAAGCTTGTTTAAAAAAAGATTTTTTAATGAATATTTTTGTCATATTTATTTATTTAACCATGAATGTACACACTCATAATAAATATACAAGAAGGAGAAACAGAAAGTACGTACTATATAAGTAGGTATAGATATTTAATTTTGTAAGCTAACGAACAAAGTTCAAGCTGTATTTTTCCTCGGAAGGTCATTCTGTTAATAGAGCACGTGCAAAGTATGGTAATTATCTGTTTAGTTCTATTTAGGGTTCCGTACCCGAAGGGTCCAAACGGAGCGCTATTGCTGTCACTAACGTGTCCGTCTGTCTGTCCGTCGTCTGTCACACGGGTTACGGCCAAACAGTTGGAGCTACAGTCTTCAAATGTTCAAGCTATGCAAATTGTCAAGGAAAAATAGTATCTAATGCATTTCTGGAAGTTTTGAATGCGCAATATCTCAGATCTTTGATGCGGAAAATTTTTGGCCATAACATATTTCTAGAAATTTTGTTACGTGACATATTTGTATAGGTACCTAAGTTGTCTTCTTGCGCAGACGATATAATTAAAATAATAACCTAATATTTTTAGTAACAAAACCAATATATTAAAATCAATTCTATTCTGTAAATCGTATTAGATTTGGATACGTTTGCTGTTATTTCTAATTTAGTATTTTTTATAACCTAAAATAAATATATTATATTTACCTTTTTATTTCAGTCAGATACTCTACGAGAAAATAATCACTTCAAAATTATTTTGTAAATAATCACATGGATTAGATGCCTTCTTATTTTTGCCCTTGACTGTTCCAAATTTCCTACTAAATTGTATTAATAACATTCTTTTTTACCGCTCAAGAAGCAGGTTTGAAAGAAAAAACTGGTTGGCAATGTAGTACCTACCAATGTGACTTTTCAATGTCACATTTATTTATACAAAAACATTCTATATTAATCTAACATCAGAAATTAATGACCAAGTCAGTAGCCTTATTGCGTAAGTGAATTTGGCAAGGGTTTGACTCCATTAATCGACCAATCTCATGCGAGATTAAAGATGCGTTGTGGATTTCCGTCTTGCCGAATTCAGGTATAGCTTTTACAAATCATACATGACATTTGACATTTTGATAATTATTTGGGTTCCCATATAGAATTATTTCGTAGTCTGTGTGTCTGTCAAGACAAATTTACACAGGAACGCTAGAAAAAAAAAGAAAAAAGGACGCCTCTTTATTTCGTGTGATATCTCGGCTCAACGCGTGGAAGTACCAAGTTGAAATGAATACTTAATACTCAGGACCGCAATCCTTTGAAGCTGCGAAAAAATCAAACTTCTAAGTCAACGCTATCAAAAGAAACGGCCGTTTATTATGCTGCATACTTTGACACTCGCAAGAGAAACCTATAGGGTACTGCTCGTTAGTTTTTTTTTTAATAAAAAGTTAGCCAAAAAATTAACCAATCCACGAAGTAACATTGAAAGATATTTTATTCACTTTGACATTTTGATACTGAAATAAAACATTGCAAAATTTCTAAAGCTTAGTGTTTTAGAATGTGACAGCGTATCCGACCACCACAGCCCAGTAACTTCCTAACACGATACTTTAACGATCTTACTTAAGGAAACATAATTCATCATTTTCCTATCCTTGTCCCATGTTACTTGTGGTCGGCGCAACACGTTTTCTTCTTCCACCGTCCTGTCCCCCGTCACGCTATCACTGTCTCCCTTTTCTTTCATATCACTCCTCACACAGTCCATCCATCTTTTCTTTTTTCCCTATCCATCCATCCACATTTATATTCATAACTCTTTTAGTAACATGCGTTTCGTCCCTCCTCATCATATGACCATACCAGGACAAACAGTTTCCTTTCAACTTTTCTGTCACT
Source organism: Orthosia gracilis (assembly GCA_947562075.1). Lineage (NCBI taxonomy): Eukaryota > Metazoa > Arthropoda > Insecta > Lepidoptera > Noctuidae > Orthosia > Orthosia gracilis. Next base: position 12,143,240 of record OX387267.1, read on the forward strand.
GGCGCCACATTCAAACTTCCTCTAATATACTCATTCTCACTTTATTCTGGTGACTTCGCACATCCATCTCAACATTCTCATCTTTTCTACACGCAATCTCTTTTCATCCATCTTTTTCACAGCCCAATATTCTGATACAGTACGACAGGTCTCTAATCACGGACTTGTAAATTTAAAAATATAACTTAATATAATTTAAATTTAATCTACAATATTTAGAATAATTAAGTATGACCTTTATTACTAGGTACGATAAAAAATCACGACAACCATCTTGGAAAAAAAACTTGATATGTTTTTCTCAAGATTACCTTGATCGGTAATAGTTAAGCGATATCATTAAACATAGATTGTTGATCGAATATATTATTAATATAGATTAAGTATAGATAATCATGTTAATGTATGTTCGTTTGTCCGTTGAGTTCAGTGCAAGGTATTATAATGAGAGCTTTTAATTCTTATTGGTTTGACCCCGTGTAAAATTCTCTTTGATTACCTTGAAAAATAGCAGTTAGACAAGGTCATTTCTCATTACTTAAAAAACCAGCCAAGTGCGTGTCGAACTTCGCACATTTTGAGTTCCGGTTAGGGGTCCGGTGTCTATGGTAACAATTTTTTTTCTTTCGAACACTTTTAGAATTTTAATTTTCAAAATCGGTTTACAGTTGATGGAGTAATCGGTGAACATACACAAAAAAAAAAACAAACCTAGAGCCGAACATAGAACCTCCTTCTTTTTGGAAAGTCTGTTATATGGTGGCCGAATTATGAGTGAGAAAGGGACAATATATATTGTTAACTTTACTACAAAAAGTACAGTCTATGCTTTTTTGATGACTTTTTTGCTTATTTCTCACTAGTTACATTATTTGAGTTTAGTCATTCATTCTGAAGGTACGTTATGTACATAACATCTAAATAAAATAAGTATAATAAAAATAATCATCCAGTAAATACCAAGCCTTGCAAAAGCGTACGTACAATAAGTTCATTCACTCCTAGCTTAGTCACGTAGGAGGTAAATCAGCTATTCTCATGAGTAATAGTGTTAATCAAACCTCCATGGTTTGTTAGGACACGGCAAACATAACTGTTCTTTAATATTGTACAAATCATCATGTACTACAATACCCAAGCTGGATGGAGACTCTAGTCACGGGCACCTAACGCTAAGAAAGAAAATGTAGTTCAAATAAGTTGCACTAGATGGCGTGATACGCTTCGATTTGTTATTGAGCTTTGTGAAATATTAAGATTTTCTAGAGACAATCATAAAAAATATGATATCTTTAATTAACTCTCCTAAGTACAAAATTAAGTAATACTGATGATTATTTAAATAGTTCATTTAAAATTGATTCCAATAGATGGCGCGGCTTTAAATTTCTGAGGCATCCACTCGATTTTTTCACAATGAAACTGTAAAAAAGTGCAAAATATACTATAAAACAAATCGTCGCTGTATTTAAAAAAAAGGATTCACGAACTGAGTAAACTCTTTTAATTGCAAATCGCTGCTAACACCATCTATATCCGATAAACGGAACCGACCGCGATCGATGTTCTTAGGAAAATAATCAGTTTAATCAGACAAAAACGCTTGTTACGTCGGCACGGCGTTTGAGGCATCTGTATGCTAGTATTATATTATCTGCTCTAGTCTAGTGGCATTCTATAAACAAAAGCGTCGCAATATAATCATCTTCCTGCCCTTGTCCCATGTTACTTGTGGTCGGCGCAATACGTTTGCTTTTTCCATACCGTCCTGTCCCCCGTCACGCTATCACTGACTCCCATTGCTTTTATATCACTCCTCACACAGACGAAAATACCAAAAAATTAAATTAAAAAAATCTAAAATCCGATCTGCTTAAGAAGTGAACTAAAAAAAAACTTTTTACAAAAAAAAATTACCGACTTCCAAATAAAAAACTAAAAGTGAAAAATAACTTTATTTTTGGAAGTCGGTGTCTTTCATAGGTACCAATTTATTGCGTTATGGACACTGACTTCCTAAACTAAAGTTATTTTTCACTTTGTAGTTTTTTTTATTTGGAAGTCGGTAATATTTTTTACATAACCGCGAGCTGGCTGACCAAAACCAGTTGTACCCTCCGACTGCTCAGCATGATTTTCTTCTTGTTTACGTCTGGTTTTTGATTTTTAGAATTATTATTATTATATAATTATTAACTTTTTAGTTGCCATTTTTTTTATCGAATTTGGTACATTTAGACATATAAGTGTTATATATTTTTGAAATCACCTCATAAAACCCCTTATTTTGGTACTCCACATGATGGGTTTGGAAGCAAAAAAAATTGGACCCCTACAATATGGCGCCCAAAAGCCGCCATTTATCTTTTTTCCAATTTTAGTATAGCCAGTGACACTCGCAAGGTTAAGACCAATCGATTGACGTTAGAATCATCAAAATCGGCTAACGCATTTGGTCTGTAGAACTCCACATAGGAACAAACATACATACATTGACTGATAAACACATTAACCTCCTTCGGTAGTCGTATAAAAACAAAGCGAGGCAAGCTATTGAAATGTCACTTGAACAATCCCTTTTATTGTGGCATTTCGTCCGTCACCATCGCTGAAAGGCACAGACACTTTGTCTCCAACCACTGGTCAATTTATACAAATTACAAATTTACGCAAGAAAAATCAATTTATTTATTAAAAAAGATATTAAAGGCTTCTCAACTTTGACCTGAATACTTCGTTTTCGTTACCTTACTGTTCTTCCTTGGTAGGCCTTCCTCAAGGTGGTCCGATGACCTGGCGAAGGCCGCCGGCATCCGCTGGAAGCGAGATGCATAGGACCGTTACATGTGGCGATGCTTAGGTGAGGTCTATATCCAGTAGTGGACGTCTTTCGGCTGAAATGATGCCAGCTGGATGCGAGTACAGGACCGGTTGATGTGGCGATGTTTGGGGTAGGCCTAAAGGCCTGTGTCCAGCAGTAGACTTCTTCCGGCTGAAATGATGATAATGATTAACTGTCCGGAAATTAGTCATAATTATTGTCTTTTGTAAAGAAGAAGGTGGCATTTTCGCATCGTCCAAAAAAGGATGCCCTAAAGTGCAAGGTAAAAAACCTCATAAAAGTCAAGGAATGCATAAAGGGCATGCCGGAAAAAGTATAATTTGTTTAACACCCTTTTTACTAATTGTTGTTAAGACCTTATCCACTCAAGCGAAGCCGCGTCACATCATTATGCTATAGCATTTTTCTCAATAACATTTATGTTGTCCACAGGTTGCGCGTACGCACGAGTCACAACGCTCTTCACATATTGAGCGTCAGTTGAAATCAGAACGCCTCGCGGATCGGTCGCAGCGCCCGTAGCCAGCAAAATTAAATAAATGGATAAATTATAGTGAAGTGAAGTGAAACAAGCAATGCGAGGGTGTTGAGTGGCAGTGTAATTTTTGTTTTGTTGTAGAATTTTTTTTAAGTTTTTTTTTTTAGTTAATTCAAAATGCAAGGTCGTGATAAGTGGTGTGCTAAGCTCACCAGTGCCTTTTTGAGGAAGTGGTGTAAGTATTTTTTTATACTGAGCTTTCTTTTCTTAGATATTGAATTTTACAGTTCATTTCAAATTTTAAAAATTAATTGGTTCTATAACTTATGTCATTACTTAAATAATAGGCACCTAAACTAAATATAAAAAAACAAAAATTAAACATTATTTAGGAATAACATTATCCTTAGCGACATTTAATTAAAGAAAATTTAACCAAAAACAGTCCTGCGATTTCCGAGTAATAAAATGACAACACACTTATACTTTGGAATCTGTCTGTTGGTACTTCGAACTGTGTGTATAACTCTGTACATACTTGGAATGTCCAACATTTACATATATCTAGGTAGTTAAGTATGTAGGTACTTGCGTGTTTGGAATACCTTATACGTAATGGTCGATAGGAACCTCTAGAAAGGATTTTTGTGAGTTGTAGGTAATTTATGTTGTCGTATTGATTAACAGCACTGTAAGCTGAAGTTTCTGGATCTATATTTGCTAGTTAATATTATGCAAGTATGCACACAGTAGCGTAGCAGTAACAGTAGTGCAGTGGTGGCTTAGTGGTATCGGCCGCGACTTATAAGTTGTAGGTCGTGGGTTCAAACCCAGGCTTTACTTTGTGTAAATTATTTCACCTCCACTGCTCTCAAAACGGTGAAGGATAACATCGTGAGGAAACCGGGATGATCTAGAAACAAAAATTCGAATACATGTGACATCCACCAACCCGCGTTGGGCCCGCTCAGTGGAGTAGCCCAGAGTCTCTCAGAGAGGTGGGCTGTGTCCTAGCAGTGGGAACATTAAAAATGCTGATGATAATGATGAAGTATGCACACTTGCTTTTTCAATTTACTTTACACATTGGCGGAATAGTCCACATCGACTCTGCTGGCACTTTAATAAAAAAAAAAATAGAATTTAAGTTAGGCGGAATATGGAAATCGGCAGATAAATGTTTGAGAATCCCAAAGATTTTTCGAGCTTTGTAATTTGACGTTTAAGCTTCCCTAGTCGACGGCACGAACTATTTTGTGCGCGAGGTTAAAATGCATGCTATCTCATCCGACAACACGTGCGAAAGAGATAGATGCTTGGGTGAGCAGTAAGAAGCTAGTTTGCGTACGAATTAGCACTTTTGCAAATTTGAATTTTGAATCGAAATTGATGATGATTTAGGACGAAAACCAGCGCGCGAAATTTTATAAACAGACCTTGGGGAGTCTAGATATCATGAAAAAACGACTAAAAGTATATTTTCAATATAAAATTATTTATTGCATTGTTAAATTACTAATCTATCCCTGTATGGAGGCCGTTTCGCAATTTTACTTCTTCTTATGGTATTTATTTCCGCCCAAAGATGCGTTAAAATTAGTGTTGAAATATGGAATAAAAGTAAAAACAAAATATTTGAAAGTTATGAGCGTTGAACGCTCATAACTTTCAAATATTTTGTTTTTACTTTTTTGTTTCCATACAGGGCTAGATAATGATGAGACAAATTGGTATTATTTTTTTATTTTGAACGTACATCGTCAAACAGTGGAGTAATCGCCAGACTACGTTTGTATGGAACAATTATCGACTAGTGTAACCTTAAAGTGATATCTGTCAATCCGTGCTCGCGTGGTGGATTGCCCACTCCCTCTCACAGAGAGGAGGCCAGTGTCCCAGCAGTGGGGACATAACTGGCTGGTTCCTTAGTAGTTTTAAATTGTCATTATTCAAACTTCATAAATTTCTACGCAGCCAAACATTTGCACTTCTTAGATAACAAAATAGTACACATACCTTCATCGCTCTTGACGTAAAAACGTATTTTAGTCGGTGCATTGGTGGTTAATTCAATGTTTCTGACTCAGAAAATGTAAGATTACAATCGCTAGGGTAATAGAGGCAAAATGTAGACCATATTTGGACCAATAATGGGACAGGACTTATTTAGCATATGATGTGAACTCGCGCTTAACATAGACACGAATGCACGCGAACTGTATTTAGATAGTATACTATCAATTTAACAATTCATCTAGATCTAATTTTTGTCATCTACGGTAATAATAGAATTATATAATGTATAGATGATGCAATTGTTAATTAATAAGTAATTTAATAATGTAATATTTTATTGTAATAATGTAATATTGGATATATGGTCTAAAGAACTTTTATAAAATTTTCACCCTGAAAACTACCCATATTTCGCAAATAAATGATTTGATTTGAAGGTTGACAAATAAATATCAATATAATATTTTAGGTGAAGCTTGTAACTAAGCCGACGTATTCCTCATGGGCACCCGTTTTAATGGCACCTGAGGTATTCCACATACGGCACCATATATCTTTTTTATTAAATTTATGGAATATCTTTTTAATTTGTCCAATACTGTAGGAGGAAATAGGCGAGAGCGAATTATAACTTTTCACCCGACTGCCGAAGGAGAGTAATGTGTTTATCAGTCTATGTATGTATGTTTGTTCCTATTTGGCGTTCTAGAGACCAAACGCGTTGGCCGATTTTAATGATTCTCACGTCAATCGATTCGTCTTAACCCTGCGAGTGTCACTGGCTGCATTAAAATTGGATAGTAGAAAAATGGCGGATTTTGGCCGCCATATTGTGGGGGAACAAATTTTTTTTTCTTCTTGTTTACTTCTTTTAAGATGTCAGGCTTTTAGATTTATTAAATTATTTTTTTTTATTTACAACATTTTAGTGATTTTTTAGAAGTACGTATATTTAAACATATAAGTGTTATATATTTTTGCAAATTTAACAAATGGTTGCGGTAAAACATAATTTTTCTTCAGTTGAAGCCTCACAAATAGTCAAATAAGTTGAGAGTTAATTATTTGACCATTTGAAACACTAACAATTGAGAAATAAACGCGTTTTACCGAAATTTGAAACCATTAGTTAGCATTAGTTAAACCTTTAAACGGTGCCTGGACTTTTTGGGAAAACAGCAGGGGGTGTAGTATTTTTACCTCATTCAAACCACCCCGGTGATCACAATCAGCACTTAGCACCCCGTGACTTCTTAAAAGACCACCCCTCAGTGCAACGCCTGTTTGGGACTACTGTAAGAGTGGTATGGACTATGGTAGCCTCCATGACCAAGAATTGGACAGCCAGAAGTTATTCCTACTTCCTCATACCTCGGATGACCTCTATAATATATCCGTATCTTAACATCTTGTGTGATAATTATCCACCTGGCCTCAACTTGTAAAGTTCAAGATCAGATACACTTGTCTTCAATTATCATTATGTATGTCGGATTATTTGTAGTATTTAGCCCCTTAAAAAATCCTTATAATAAAGCCGCTTATCGCCGATATTTTGGTACATTTTTCAATAACAGGGAATGTTTAGGCATACTGTTTATACTCTGTCTGTTTGTTTTTTTTTACTGTTTATATAATGTGCGGCAGGTTCGGTGTGCCTTTCAAATTCAAAATATTTTTCAACTTTTTAAATAGTTAGCAAAAAATAAAAACAAAAATGAAGCTAAAAATAGTCGCAGATTCGCAAGCATCAGTAGGTCTCTATGGAGAAGAACGTGCAAGAAACTCCACACACACTCTTTTCTATCAATAAGTTTGAATTTCATTCTTGTTGGAAAACCACAATATCACACTAATCTTATGAATGCGAAAGTTTGTGTGTGAGATTGTTACTTTTTCACGCTCAAACGGCTGGACGGATCTGGATGAAATGTGGCACAGAAATAGATTATAGTCAGGAATAGCACATAGGATAATTTTAATCCCAAAAATAAGTTCCCTCGGGATAATTTTCAACTTTCTCGCGGACGAAGTTGCGTTCAGAAGCTAGTTACGTATAAATGTGAAAACGATGTAAAAAGATGTGCACGTAAAAGCGTCTAGAGTAAAATAAACAACCTTAAAAAACAATAATTAATTAAAAACAGGGCGAGGCAACCTAGTTATGACCCATCCCAACTAATGGCGCCCGTTCACGAACATGTCGCATGGATTGGCACCACTCAACTCAGCCATCATGAAAGGAACCGAATGATCCATAACATGTGCCACGATCAGAGAGACATTTGAGAGAGCATGACACACTCTTACCTGCCACGGCACATTCAAATTGAAGAACGATATAAAAGGTACAGTATAATTTTTGCATAGGCCTCCTCCAACTCCATCTCCATTGCGCTCAGTCCTCTGCAACTCTAGTCTAATAAGGCCTAAAGTTATCCGGATATCGTCTTCCTATCTTGGTTATGGACGTCGCGTTTTTCTTAGTACCCTCTCTTGGGGACCATAAACATAATTCTTTGCTCCATTTGTTTGTTTTACATCGTAGCAAGAGCCCTATCCAGCCCCACTTCAAATGATCGATGAGTCAATGTGTCCGGACTTCAGTTTTCCTTGACAAACCCCTTAGTGAATACTTATTTTGGTAGTGGATTCCCTAAGAGTAAGTTAATTCCGTGCTTCATCGTAGGCAACAACTCTCTAGAACCACTACACCTATTTAGAAAATTCTTTCACCGTTCGAAAAGTACATTATTCCAGATGGTTACCTATAAGCTATAGATTAATGGTATTATGACCCAGGCAAAGCCGGGACGGGTCACTGGTCAACAATACTTAAATAAAAATATACAAAAACTTAAATTAAAAGACTGTGTCAAACATTTCTTGTACATTGACAGAGATCGGAGATGTCTAAGCTTGTAATTATTTTTATCTAGTAGGTACTGCTGGGTAGGTTGATAATCAAAGACAAAGCGAGACGATCAGCGTCACATTTACAAAGAAAAAGTCTAGCCAAATTAGCTACCAATGTCGGAATGACAGGCACTTATTTTAAGCTGGAATTTTTGCGTACCTATTGACCTTCTAAATACGGTGTGAAAAGTGACAAACATTCACGTGCAGTGTGTTTTAACTAATTTAAAATCAAAGGTCGCGTGTTTTTGTAAATAACTTGTTTCCTTTAGTATCAACATAGGTACATCAAACGTGATGTGGTCGACGGTGAAGGACATTTGCCTAGAAGTAACCTATTCAGTCTTGACTTAAAAACCCTCAGGATGTAGCTATCAGGAAACACAGACTCCGGCAGGGAATTCCACTCCTTAGCTGTACGCACAATGAAGGTATTACGAAAACGTTTAGTGCGTATGGGTGGGATGTCCCCATATACCGAGTGCGCATTGCCGTACGTCCTGTAGTTCGATGATGGAAAGTGCTTCCCATTATGTAGGTACCTTTTTTTTGTATCCGGGGTAACCTTCAAAAGGCGCCTGGACTTTTGGGGAAAAGACCAGGGAGTGTGGGATTTCTACCTCACTAAAACCACCCCGGTGATCACCATCAGCACCCGGAAGAGGGCCCCGTCGCCTCTTAAAAGACCACCCAGGAATCCCCTCTGTGCAACGCCTGTTAGGGCACATCCCTGGGGAAGCTGAAAGAAGCGCCTCCCCAGCACGTGAACACTGTGCTGCCTTATTTCCTGAAGTCACTTGGTGGGCGGACAGAGTCCCCAATCTGACCACCCACAACCCTGGAGTCCCGCCTACTTATTAGGTGGGCTTTCGGAGGTTTAGGCATCGAGGCGGTTGCCTCCATGACGCCTTGTTCTTGGAGCGGGAACGGCCCTCTCACGATCCCGCTCGGCGGCCTCCTTCTGGGCCATCACAGTCTCACAAAAGGAGGCCATGCTCTCCAATTTTCTGTCTCTGCCAGCATGACACTCATAGCTGCTGTCACAGATCCTTGCGACTAAGACTTGCCGCTCAGAGGCCCACACCGCACTTATTGTATGACATAAATTGTGTATAACTTTTGTTGGAGATCCTAAATAAATAAATAACTACCCAAAACGATGTGTTCGTTTTCGCAGAAGGATGCTACCTTGTTTTTTAGATACTCATCTTTATCTTGTAAGTTTTTTTGTCTCCTGCAAGACAGGCGACTGTTTTTGCAAGTTTTTTTGTAGCTAACAAACATTCGATTCTGCAATTTTTTTTAAACGGGATTTGTCTATATTTATAACCTGGTATTATTCAAAGGTGATTTGTTATTCATATCAGTAAGATGTTCTATTTTGAATAACCTGCGTGTAAGGCTTCGCCCCCGTGAAATCTGTTTAATTATCGTACGATATACCTAGTTTATTGGGATCAAAAGTATCCTATGTGCTATTCCAGAGTTTAATCTACCTCTGTGCCGAATTTCATTTTGATTGAGATTGATTGAGTAACAAACATCCATCCAAGAAAAATTTCGCATTTATAATATTATTAAGATTAGTATGAAGTAGGATAATATATATTAGCGACCCATCCCGGCTTCGCACGAGAATAATTGTATACAAATACCTTTCTCTATGTGAAAATCGCATCAAAAGCCGTTGCGTGGTGTAGGATAGCCGATATACAGACAGAGGCGGATGGCGACTTTGTTTTATACTATACTAGCTGTTAGCCGTGGCTTTGCTCCCGTGGGCCAACCCGCAGGATCCGTTTTCAGGATTAAAAAATAGCCTATGTCACTCAGGAATCATGTAGCTTTCTATTGGTGAAAGATTTTTTTAAATCGGTCTAGTAGTTTCGGAGCCTATTCGGTACAAACAAACAAACAAACAAATAAATATTTCCTCTTTATAATATTTAGTATAGAGTATAGAGTAGCGACCCGAAGCCCTGCTTCGCCCGTGACAAATCTATACGAATATTATAAAGAAGAAAGATTTGTAGTTTTGTATGTAACGAATGAATTTAAAAACTACTGGACCGATTTCAAAAATTCTTTCACCGTTGGGAAGCTACACTATCCCCGGTGACATACGTTACTTTTTATCCCTGTATTCCCACGGGAACGGGAACTATGCGGGTGAATCCGCGAGGCGTCCGCTAGTAATACATAAAAACCTTGCTCTTTTCTCACTCTTTATATTGGTGCCAACTGCATGAAAATCCGTTCCGTAGTTTTTACAAGCTAGGGGACTTTATTACAAGCTTTTATTTAACTTGCAATGTAAGTGTGTTCGGGTCAAATCTTGTAACTGAATATTATATCAGTTATCCTCCACCGATTAAGATGAAATTTTGCATACACATTTAGTTTGGATGACAATGCATGGTAAGCTAAGTGACGTCATTCTAAATTCAATATGGCGGACAGCCCTAGATGGCGGACTAGTTATTTTTTGTGCACTGACATGATATAAGTATCAAATGTGTTAATATGTAACCTTGTTTTGAAAAATATTTTATTATTATTATAAAGGCGAAAGTTTGTGAGTGTGTTTGTATGTTTGTTATTCTTTCACGCTCAAACGGCTTAACGGATCTTGATGAAATTTTTTGAATTTTGAAATTTTTTGAGTTTTTTTTTTTTGTTTTTTTTTTTTTTTTTTTTTATGAATTTTTTTTCTATCTCTATAGATAGATTATAGTCTGGAATAGCACATAGGAAACTTGTGAAAACCTTTTTATCCCGGGAATATGTTACCTCGGGATAAATTTCGACATGCAAGCGGGCAAAGCCGCTGGCAGAAGCTAGTTTATTTTATAATATGTTGTGATAGCACAGAAATATTATATGTAAGTATGTTTTATTTTAATAAAAAGAAAAGAACATAGATATATATAGAACATAGATTTATAGTGATTAGTGATAGTGATTTATGTAGGAAAGTAGGACTTTGAATATTCTGTATATGCATGAGGTTACGCCCACCTAGAATTCGTAAACCTACCACACAACCGTCTACCTCAAAAAAATCGTGGTTTAAAGTTACGCTAATCCAATGGAGACTTAATACTGTCGCATTGCGGTTTAGGCTTGCGTCACATAACACTTTTTGCACTATCTATTGTGTGAGCTTAATGATGAGAAATAACTATGGAATGCATGGTATTACATAGAATATGAGGAAGTTACGAAATCGAGAAAAACGTTACATTAACGGAAGTTTGAAAAAAAACTTCGTACACATTCCATGGTCTCGGAATGTCTGGTCTATGGTCATTCACTGAAATAAGTACTAGTTTTTACCCACGACGGAACGGAGACTGTATATGCGTTTGGGGTGAGAGGATGTTTGTGCAAAACCCATGTTGCCTTTTTCTCCAACACTACTAGTCCGATTTTGATGCAGTTTTCCGTTATGGGTTCGAGTTTGATTGGTGCATGTTTTTAGATAGGTGTTACGGTGTGTCCCTGAAGTGGGAACATTAATAGGCCGAAGATGATGAGAGTCTTGAGCAGAAGCATTTCACTTTTTAACCGACTTCCCAAAAAGGAGGCGGTTCTATGTACGACATTATGTATGTAATGATAGTTGAAAGGGAGATTTTAATAAATAAATAAAAAAATGTTTTTTTTTTATGTATGTTCACCGATGTCTCCGTCAATTGTAGATCGATTTAGCAAATTATTTTTTTGAATGAAAAAGTATGTTTCGAAATTGGGTCATTTTAATTTGGTGAAGATCTGATGAAGAACTTCGAAGATGTACAACAGAACTCTTCAATAAATAACGGCAAATCTCTCGACATTGCTGCAATCGCATGTCTGTTTATTGTTTATACCATTTCACAACATAATATCACGATAGTACGCTCTTAAGGGGTACGCAGATCTCTCATTTCACCGGTTATGTTCAAGTTTCATGATATTCGGGTAATCTATTCTGGCGTTGTAGGTACCTTACTGAACAACTTGCCTATTAGGTATGTACAACTAAAAAGTGAAAAATAAAATACTTTTTTGCAAAAAAATACTACCGACTTCCAAATAAAATAAACTACAAAGTGTAAAATAACTTTACTTTTGGAAGTCGGTGTTCATAACGCAAAAAATTTATACCTACGAAAGACACCGACTTCCAAAAATAAAGTTATTTTTCACTTTGTAGTTTTTTTATTTGGAAGTTGGTAGTATTTTTTGTAAAAAAGTTTTTTTATAAAAGAATACACTTGAAAAATGGTTTAAAGTCTTATCATGCTTTCAAGGTAACGTACAGCTAATCAACAAAAAGACCCGAAAACACTTCACAGCGAAACCAGTTTCAAAGTATTTAAACAATTAGACTAAAAACTATAAAATTCTAATTACTCGATTAACTAATCGCTTTAAAATTGGGCACAGATGAACTTGGGCTATTAAATCATTAAATCATAATTAGATAAGACTTTTGTTGCGTCGTTTCAATTAAACCGGCCTTTTCCTGTAGCCTCCCATTTCTGAATTAAGAAATCCATCATTCCCGTAGATGTCTATGGAGAAGAACGTGCAAGAAACGACATGACACACTTTTAAATCATCATTCATCATCTTCCTACTCTTGCCCATGCTACTTGTGGTCGGCGCAACACGTTTTCTTCTTCCACACCATCCTGTCCCCCGTCACGCTATCACTGACTCCCTTTTCTTTCATATCACACCTTCTTCACAGTCCATCTATATGTTCTTTGGTGTTTCTCTCTTCTGAACACAGCACATCAGATTAGTACTGGACATGACCTTTTTTATAGATGATGGGCTCGCGTTTGACCACTATCTCACCTGATGGTAAGCGATGACGTGGTCGATGGTCAAGCACGGTTGCCTAGAAGTAACATATCTATTCTTCACTTAAAGATCCCTAGGTTGTAACTTTCAGGAAACATACACTGCTATACACAATGAGGATAGGAAAGGATGTCTTTCCCGCACTTAGACTCCCATTTGGTCCGTTGTGCGTGGAGCCGGGCGAGCACGGCCTCTGTGATAGGATTGAGTCACGAATTTTATCACGGTTTTTGATTCCAAACTTTGATAAAAATGTGTGACTCAAGCCTGTCACTACTGTGCACGGGGCGAGCTCAGCCTACTGGCTGTGCTCGCCCCGCAGGCCTCCTCTGTGTGAGAGGAAATGGTCCGTAATCCACCACGCGGGCCCAGTGTGGGTTGTTGGATGTCATATGTCTTCGAATTTTTGGTTCTACAACAAACAATTTCCTCACGATGTTTTCCTTCACCGTTTTAAAGCAATGTCGTGGTGATGAAATAATTTACACATAGTAAATCGCCTGCCTGGGTTCGAACCCCACGACCTATAACTTGTAAATCGCGGCCGTTACCCATAACACGTTGGGCCACCACTGCCCACACAGTGAAAATATACCTAATACGTAGTTAATGCATATGGGTGAGATGTCTACCATTTACCGAATTGGCCGGGTTAGGAGGATAACCCAGGGCGCAAGGCTTTTTGGCCGGGTTATTTACTGACTTGGTGTTAGTAAGCGGGTTTAATTAAGAGAATTTAATTTAATAATCAATTTAATCTTTATTTATTTCTGAATCAGCGTTCTCAGAGATGAATAACGTTAGTAAAAACACGTCGATTTAAACAAATACTGGTGGAACTGGTTTCTTAAAGACGCTGGTGTCAGGCTCAGGAAGTTGAGTCAGTTCAAAGTTCGTTTGCGTAATGTTTAGAAGGTAAATTGTTGTTTTAACCATTTAGAAACCTCAGCGTTTTTAAAACGATTACTTATGGTGTATAAAAAAAAACCGGCCGAGTGCGAATCGAACTCGCGCACGAAGGGTTCCGTACTTGGTAAATTGCGGTTTACGATTTAGTAGTATGGGTTTGATGAAAAACAATTTTTGAGTTTCAGTTCTAAGCATGGGGAACCCCCAAAATTTATTGTTTTTTTTTCTATTTTTGTGTGAAAATCTTTATGCGTTTCACAGATTACATCTACTTACCAAGTTTCAACAGCATAGTTCTTTAAAGTTTCGGAAAAAAGTGGCTGTGACATACGGACGGACAGACATGACGAATCCATAGGGATTCCGTTTTTTGCCATTTGGCTACGGAACCCAAAGCGTAGATTTGACGCAGTAGGTTAAACATCAAGTAGGTATATCTTGTGTTCCTGGAAAGTATGTATCCTCATCATTATCATCAGCCTTTTAATGTCCCAATTGCTGGGACACAGGCCTCCCTCTGTGATAGGGAATGGGCAGTAATCCAATAAATGGGCCCAGTGCGGGTTGGTGTGTCACATGTCTTCGAAGTTTTGGTTCTAGGTCATTATGCCGGTTTCCTCACGATGTTTTCCTTCACCGTTTTCGACATAGTAGGGTAAAAATAAAGTATGTATCTAACTAGACCCTTAAGGATCTTTTGTAAAGGTATCTATTTGTGTTCCTCGAAAGTATGTATAAACAAAGGTATTGAGGCACAAATTATTGTGATTGCAGGATCTCAGGGCTGTATTATTACCCGGAAATTCTCAGTAGAAGCCCGTAGATTTGATTTGTGCCCTATTGATGGCAACATATAGGCTCGCCCCAACTATTTTAAGCGAACAGAATTTAAACTATATGGAGACTACCTCATTGATCTAAGCTTCTGCTAAGCATGGCGTCCTGGGTCCGTTTTACAGATTAGGTAAAGTTTTGCTGGGATTTTCATTCTGGTTTTTTTAGTAGCAACCCGCAGTTTGATTTGTTCCCGGTTGATGGCAATAGTATTAGCATAGTCCGGCAATTTACACTTAACGAGTAGATAATATCTTTACTAATATTATAAAGACAACTCGAATTTTGTGAGTTTGTTCCAATGTGTACGGTAATTATGAACCACTTCAACTATTTGATAAAATCTTTCACCATTTGAAATGTACCTACATTATTCCAGATGTTTATAAGCTATAAATTATTATTATGACCCAAGCTGAGGCGGGCACTCACGATCTTCGTGGCCTTATCCCATGTGACTTGTGGTCGGCACAACACGTTTTCTCCTTCCATACCGTCCTGTCTCCCGTCACGCTATCACTGACTCCCTTTTCTTTCATATCACTCCTCACAAAGACCATCCATCTTTTCTTTGGCTTTCCCCTACCTCTCCTTCCATCCACATTTATATTCATAACTCTTTTAGTAACATGTTTCATCCCTCCTCATAACATGACCATATTGTTTGTATAATTTTAATAAAATTCCTCTGCCTTTTGTGAATTCCCTTCTGTGAATACAGGCGTACTGTTTGGTAGACAATAAATTCTGAAAACAATAATCTCCACACGATCACTATTTACATTTTATCTATTAGTTGTTTTTTCGTAACAACGGTCACGCTCGGCGGTCGGCGCCCATTTTGTTGTTTAGAATTTAAGAGCAATAAATATTTATTTTATATATGAATATTGTTGCTAAAGTTTTTTGTGTAGGCGCTTTGATAATATGTTATATAAACTAAGTTATCGTACGTATTTTCGGTCATGCAGCTCTTTTTATTACTGATAGGTTCGTCTTTGAAAACTATCTCACCTGATGGTAGACGATGATGCGGTCGACGGTGTAACACGCTTGCCTAGAAGTAACCTATTCACTCTTGACTTAAAAGACTCCCAGGTTGTAGTTATCAGGATACACAGACTCCGCCAGGGAATTACCAACACTCACAATATTCTCAAAAGCTATAACTTGGTCCATGTCTATTTATTTTTTAAACTTCATGCAGTACATGGGCCTCTAGAGTTCTAGGCATAGGGCCAATTTCTGAATTGAGTATTTGAGGTTATGTACTAGTTGAGTATTTCTTAAACTATACTTTATCTTGAAAACCTGTCAAATTTTGCACTAATGTAGGGTTTGACACGTTCTTAACCTGAAATACTCAATTCAGAAATCGACACAAAGTGTAATTATACCAGCGATAGCGCTTGGCAATACCTTACATTTTTGAGATTTTCCCAAAGATCGTATGGTCTGACCAAGTAAAAGAAGCTACGTCATCAAGCATGTTTCAACAGGTGGTGAAAGAAATAACTAAAAGAACCGGCCAAGTTCGTGTCAGACTTCGCAAATTTAGGGTTCCGTACCAAACCGCAAAAACAAACTTGGTTGTAATAGGAAAAACGAGGGAATTATAAAAAAATGTCAATATAATGGTAATTGTTAGTAATAATAAACATTATCACAATGCTGACAACAAATTTTGTACAAAATGCTGACTTTGGTGGGTTCTCACTCCTTTGTTTTCCAATATAGAATAGAATAGAATAATTTATTAAAAAGAATGTACGTTCACAAAAATGTACATTAGGTGCAGTAGTATTATTTCTAAAACAATGGTATAAAAGTGCTTATATGTAAACTAAAACTAAAATATTTTATTACTACTGCAAGATTTTAAACAAGAATTTCTATTTTTGGTAGGGACCTGCCCGATTTAGGTTCTTTCAAACCATATTTATAAACAAAGACGGAATCCTAAAAATGCCTACCTTTGGACCGGAATCGATGGAGACAGAAAGGGGTCCAGTGAACACGATCCTCAGTAATGAGGGACTGATTCAAGAATCAGATTTCGTTGATAGATTGACACTTGTCTAGAGCATCTACTGATATTATGAATGTTCTCCAAGAACTATAATGTTTATAAATTAATTAGCGTATTCCATTATTGTTGTATTTGGCATTTGAAATTATTATTGTAATGTCGTCATCCGTTTGTACCTACATACGTGAAGCCGTAATGTATTATGTAAATATTGGTTCCTTGTCAGTGTTATTGCTATCAATAGTAATTCAGATTACGCCATTCTTGATAAGGTTTACCTATTCGAAAGTCAGCGATGAGATCTATTTTTGACACCGAAAACTTTCGCTAACAATCATGAATGAATATAATAAATCTGTAGATAAGTCGTTTTTGTACATCGAAAATATTTCCAAAAAATAGCCAGTGTGCTTAAGAGTAACCAACAGAACCCATTTCCAGCATTTTTGTATTTTTTGTCTGTTTAGTTGTGCACGAATCACGTAAAATGTGAAACTAATGTAGATAACTTTTATACATAAAAAAATTGTGCGCAACTTGAAGTATTACTTAGTTTTTGTTTCATCGCAATCGGTCCACTCTATCAAAACTTAGATGAATTTAAAGTGTTTGAGAAGTATCACAACACACGCAATTCAGATACTCGGACGGTTGAACTCCATATTCGATTATTAGGGTAGTTAGGTAGGATAGGCAGGAAGGGTAGGGTAAGCAGTTGCGCGGGAGTGAAGCCGCGGGCACAGCTAGTACTATCGCATGCATAAATCCATTAGCAGTTTTACAAATTTATTGCATCAAAGCAAGTCGCACTTACGACCTTTCAATATAACAAACCTTTTGCACACATACACGTCTCGTATATCGCACTCTTTCATCATTATTTATTAAGAAAGAGTACGGTAGAATGATCATTTGTATAATACTATCTAGTCTGTCATATCGTGGCGGCGTATTAAGATAGTTGTATTTAATTTCGGTACTATTGCCATATAGCTATCTGGCTGAGTGGTTAACGCATTGGTTGTTTCACACGTTGAGACCTGCTTTCGAACCCCAGCTAAGTCGATCTTTTTGTGTTTTTATCGAGAATTTTAAAATAATATCTATCTTTGATATTACTCGATGAGAATAATGTTTCTTATTAGTTGAACTTGTAACAAAATTAAATAAATGTGGGTGAGTGTAAAATAAAATAAACTTACTGGATTGAAGAAGTAATTACCTACGATGTTGTTAGTTGGCGAACTTTATTAAGAGTACTTGTGTTATTATTGCGATTATTGTGTTGTTTGAATATCTGATTCGAGATGCAAGCTAATATTCCTATTGATGCCAGGGCAAATATTGTCGCTTTGCATAGAAATGGGCTTAATATTTCTCAAATTTCTTCCGAAACCGGTTTAAGTGTAAGTTATTTTTAAGGATTATTTTAGGTATGATGATAGTTGCGGCGTATGATACCTATTCATAAATCGCTAGTTGCAAGTGTGTAATAAAATATTTTTGTTTTTTAGAGAAATACTGTGAGCCGTTGGGTAAAGAGGTTCGAGGAAGAAGGTAGTTTGAAGATAGTTATAATTACGTCGAAGTTTTAAATGACATAATGCTACCAACTGTGCGTAATGTTTATCCAACTGAAGACTTTGGTGAACTAAGTTTTGTTCAAGATAATTGTCCGATACATCGTGCCAGTGTTGTAAAAGAGTGGTTTAGTCAGCATACTGATATTAAAGTTATTCCATGGCCAGCTCGATCCCCTGATCTTAACCCCATTGAAAATATATGGGGTTTAATGGTTCAAAGGTGGAAAGCACGAGATGAGAGAACTCCTGAGCAGCTTAAATCCCATTGCACTCAAATATGGGAGGATTTACGTGGCACAGATATATGTGCAAACATTGTCGCCTCCATGCGTCGACGGCTACTTAGTTGCATTGACAATAATGGAGGTGTAACTAAATATTAATGAATAGGATGTTTATTACAGGAAATATACTGGTCATAATATCTATAGTTATACACGTAAGTTAGGTTATGTTTGTAAAATTGGGATTAAACTTCAATCTTCTTTTCTCCATGAGAAAATGAAAAATTAAGCTATAATCTCAATAAAGTTAAGACATAGAAACAATTTTTCATAGAAGCAAACTTGTTACCTAATTTAATTATATATGTTTGAAATTACCCACTATTATTTTATTTTAACCTACAATATGATTCCTTTTTGTAATTTTCGGATCAAAAGTATTATATACCAATATTTATATATAAAGCATTTAAATTTATATATTACTTATAACATAACATTAATTTAAACATAAAAAATATATAATAAAAAAAGTAACGAAAATACAAAATCGATCTCAATAAATCATATGGGAATCGAACCCACAGTCTCTTGCTTACAATTCATATATTTCTGATCTTAGCCAAATGAACTGATGACAAAGAGTTCGAATTTTAGCTTTAGGTTTGGATTGACTAAGTGCGAATACTAATTAGAAGAAAATAAAACTATATCTTTATCTTTGTCTAGTATTGACCTCACAGCCACCTTTTCGTATTTATACCGTATGACGAATAAATGTTTGCGTTGAATTCACTCACACATGAATGAATACACGCTACTGTGCACGCGATAATGATTATTGACGTGCTAAAGGATTTTTGTGGCCTGACTGTACATAAACTCACGCCTTTTTCCCTTAAGGGTAGGCAGAAACAACAGAACGATCCTTACATACTCCTTTTGCTTCTTTTATCTACGTCTAAATTTACTAAGAATCTACTTCAACTGAACGGCCAAAGGATACTTTTTTCAAAATTGAGGAAATCTCATCTGTTTTATTTTGGATCGAGGTCAGTTTGGAATGAATTTCGAACAAAACCAAAGGAAAATCTAGGAGTTTGAGAAAACCATAGTACAGACTAAACGGTATACTGAATTATATTTTTGTTTATTTAGTGTTCGTAAAGGATCGAAAAATCGTTTTTAGGGTTCCGTAGTCGAAGGGTCCAAACGGAGCTCTTACTGTCACTCACGTGTCCGTCTGTCCGTCGTCTGTCACATAATTTGTGCCGAAGAATTTTTTACCTTCCCATTGACCTATGAACTTGAAATTTGGTAATAATGTTTATTATTACGTATATTTTATTAACAAATACCAATCACACGATGAAATTTGTGACACTATTCAATTGTTTTTACTATTTTGTTGCATTACTAATTAATAATTTTCACATTGCATATTATACGTATTTAATTTTTATTTGTATTGCATGATAATTAGATGTTTTGTATTTTAAATATACAGATATTATGAATTTTGTGTGCCTCAACGGCGGGACATAGCAGATCTACACAACATCTTATGTACCTATGATCTACAATAAATTATTTGAATTTGAAGTTTGGCACAGAGATACATTATAGTCAGGCACATATGATACTTTTATCCCGGGAATATGTGCCCTTGGAATAATTTTCGACTTTCACACGGGCAAAGCCGCTGGTTGAAGCTAGTCTATGGATAAATAAGATTTTTTCTTTAGTACGGAACCCTAGATGTGCGAAGCTCGACGCATTTTGCCGGTTTTTTAGGTTACTTTCTATAGCTTAAGAAGTTAAACATCTAGATTTGTTGTTGGGGAGTTTGTTGCGCTACTTCTTCATCCCAGCTTAAACACTAGGAAATTGAGACGGGCGGGCGTCTTTGGGACTGTCTTTATATAGAACTTTGACGTTTAATTTTATTATTAACAAAGAACAGCATTTAAAGGCCTTATGGCAATATCGTGTTACTCAGTTATTGCTATATGGAGATCAGGTAGGCAGTCCTTATAAAACACCGGTATACAGCCGAGCCTTTTGGAAGCCGTCCCCAAAATAAATGGGGAAAGGCATACCGATTCATTGAAGGTACCCCCTTTCTCCCACAGGAGCGACGTTTGAGTTCAAACCATGAGACAACCAGATGATGTCTTTATTATAGAACCTGACTCCCCAAAACATAAGAACAAGAAAAAAGAATCAACCCATCAGATTGAGACCCCAAAGGAACAAAGAGAAACCCCCCTTAATATACAATCCAGGGAAAATATTACTCCACCCCCTCCAACGGAGCAAAGCCGTAGTTGGTTTAGCCGAAACAAACGTTGCGTCATTGGTAAATACTACTTAATTAGTAAGACCTTCAGCATTCATGCAAATACAATAGGGATGTTTGCTGGGTAGAAAAATTATAAGTCTTCTTAGTCCGTCAGTAAGATTATCAAATAATATTTTACCCGTATTTTTTGGTTTATCAAATAAATAAAAAAATGACAATGATTAAGTGCATCAAAGTTCAGGAGCACACCGTGACGTCACACGATATTTAAAAGCAAAGTATCTTCGTATTTTTTTGACTACTTGGCAAAAAGAAATTTAATATTCACAACGGATCTTCATGTCTTTGAAGTTGGCTCTGCCAGCCATTGCGCAAGAAACAGTGGGTCATCAAATATACTGTATAGAGTAAGCGAGATAGGACGATGCGACAAACGTAAGCGAGTGAAAGAGACAGATATACAATGCTATCTTCACCTTTAACATTGACACAAAAATAGCTAGTGCGCAGGGTCTTGCAGCCTATCCAGAGACACAAAGATCCGTTATGAATATTATACGTGTCCAATATTTTTAGGTTATCTAACAGACGGACTAAATAGATATTTTTTGTCATCATCCCTATTGCCTCGTCCGAGGCTTTAGACAAAGTGTCATTCAGCAAAGGCGGAGGTCGAAATGTCAAAATGGAATCACGTGACGTTTCGATAGCATGACATTCCCTAGACATTTTGAACTTTTTCCGATCGATTTGGCGACGCCTTCTTTGATGTCACTTGTCGAGAGCCTCAGGTGACCTATTCCCGTATTTTTGAGAAATTTTCACGTTTTACTGAAATGAGAATGGTTCTTGAAAATACGAGGATTGCCCCTGAGATATCTAGCTTTGTTCTTGAGATTAACATTGTACTCATACAGTTCTACATATTATAATGTCGCCACCTTATTCTCGTCAGATCGTCGAAAATTCATCATGTTTTAGTTAGTGTACGGCTATTATTACGCATAAAAAAAATGTACCTACTGTGTTATTTCATTCTACACCACCAACTTTAAAAGTGGAATGTTTAATGCATTATCATCTTCCTGCCCTTGCCCATGTTATTTGTGGTAGGAGCAACACATTTTCTTCATCGTTTTCCCCTGTCAATAGTCACGTGGTTTCCAATGAAGGTTTTCGAAAAAGATGTGCACTAGGTGGCATCACTATGCCGTTAGATCCAGGACCTAATCAAAAGCTTATGTTTTCTGATTGAAATTGATTTCAAAGGAAAAGACCAACCGCGTAAGTGGCGCTAACTGGTAACGTTAATTTGCCCGAAAGCATTCATTTTGTTTGCTCAATTAATAAAAAACATAAAAAAAATATGCGTAATAATAGTAGAGCACATAAAAGTCTTCTGTTTATGCAATTTTTTTTTCTGGAAGAGTATTTACCATCTTACATAATCTCACCAAGTTCAAGTGTACAATGATAATCTCGATGACAAAGCTCATTTATAATTAGTCAGTATACGAACTTAACGGTAAGTGAAGTTCTATTAAAGACAATGTTGCCCTACCGAAGAGATTAGCAGTAGACAGCTAGAAATTAAACATAAATTAGAGCTGTACAAAGATCTTTTGGCGCACTGTCAAAATCCTGCCATGTTGTTTTTATTTCATAGAGAATTTTCCAACTGTCAATGTCAAATTTAAGCGCCAAACGATTCTTGCAGCACTGTAAGTGTCATTGCAGTTTGAAGAAGGCTTGACAGCGAGATTAAGGCAAAGGAAAAATGAAAGAAGGTTTAATAAGAGACAGCGGGAGTGGCAACATTATTATGTGGGACAATGCTAATCTCTTTGGACGAGGCTTGTGTACTATGATAGAACTTCACGTACAGGTAAGTTCTTTTGATCGTTATTTCTTCTGTAATCGTAAGAATTGAATAGATTTTATTCGTCATTGCTAATACGTTAAAGTAATTCTTGCTAGAAAAACGGTAGATACGGGAGTCTGTGTTTCCCGATAGTTAATCTAGGGGTCTTTAAGTCAGGAGTGAATAGGTTATTTCTAGGCAAGCGTGTTTCACCTTCGACCACATTTTCGCTTACCATCAGGTGAGACAGTGATCAAGCACGAGCCTAGAACCAACAAAAAAAAAATATATATACCTATAAGACTCAAGTAAAGTGCTTACTAATGACGAATATCTGGCTGTGTTTGAAACGCGGGAGCATTAAAAATATATAAATAGGAAATAAAAACAATCGATCATAAAAAGCTGATCTCATCATCTGGCTGTCTTTGTCCAACTATTTTGTGGTCGGCTTCCAGTGTAATCTCATGCATCTGAATACCAGCATCTTACATGGAGCGATTGCCTATCTGAGCAGTTAGATTACATGATACCCCATAGTAAGATCTCCTTACGAAGAAGTCTTTGCAGAAATTCTGGCTTCTGACTACCTGTAACCACTATCAAAGATCTATAAATGACATCCGGGACCAACGGCTTAACGTGCTTCTCAAGGGTCAATCCCTCCATGGGTTCTCTGAGCTGAACGCTTTGAATGGTCCACCCATCTACAAACCTGTCTCGGCAAGCGTAACTTAACCTTCAATCGACCTGTGTCGCTTTTATTAGTTTAGCCACGAGCCTCATCTTGACCTCTAAACCAAGTGTCATACGCTCGACGATTTTATTATTTAGCAAGCGAGTAACATGACATAACTTATCGCCTGTAGTCTCCACGACAGGCTTCGTACACATTTCGCCAGTATAAGTCCTATTTTACAAGCTTTTATTTAACTTGCAATGTATGTATGTATGTGTATTCGAGTCAAATCTAGCAACTGAATTTTAAAGCAGTTATCTTCCACCGATTAAGGTGAAATTTTGCATACACGTTTAGTTTGGATGACAATGCATGTTTCGCTAAGTGACGTCGTTCTAAATCCAATATGGCATGCGGCCCAAGATGGCTGACTAGTTATTTTTGTGCACAGCCTTGATATACCTAGATATCAAATGAAAGGGTTTGCTGAGAAGATTACAAAAAAAGCTTGTTTTAAAATAGATTTTTAATGAATAATTCCCTAAAAAAAATAAACCCTAAATAGACTCAGCACTCAGGTTGGCCGCGGCAAGGACAACCTCCACAGATGGGGGTTCTCTGATGGCACTAGTCTTCAGTGCTTGTGCAGTATCTCTTCGCAGACCATGGCCCATCTCACGGAGTGCGCAGCATGCCCTGTCACCTGTACTTGCGAGGACCTTATGACTGCGTCACCGAATAGTGTTGCCGTGGCTGAATACTGGGCCCAACACAATATTTAAATTTTCATATTGGCAAATAAGAAGAAGAATGAATAATTTTATAACCGGGCCAGCCCATTGCCATCAACCGGGCACAAGGCCAGATTCCGGCAGCCTAGTCGCGTAAAGAATTCATAGATGGAAATCCACATCGCGTATTTCATCTCGCATGTGATTGGTCGATTTTTCATACTCTTTGCCTTGCCGAATTAATTACGCAATAAGTCTGCCGGTCTGAGAAATTACAGATAGAAAATCTTAATAACACTTTGCCTGATTCGGGAATCGAACTTAGTACTTCATACTCAGTAGTAGGGTTTGTGACCACTACACCAACGAGGTCGAGTGAATATTTTATGTTAATTGGTCTTAGGCAATTTGGAATGGCCTTCTGTAGTAATGGCGAGTGATGAAAGCAGCACCTCTCTATGCACTGTCGGTTAATAAAACATTGCTTGGTCACTGCAATAGTCCAATGGTTAAAGAGGTCCGTCAAGGTTGCCTGTTAAATCAATATCTTTTACCTACATCTTGCAAATTGTGAGTGCAAATTAAATAATCGATGTTTTCGTTTTTGTTTTTTGACCAAATTAATTAATCTGCAACAGTCCGGAAATAATTTCTACATTATATTTATTTAAAACATCAATATAGCACTTTTAGTTTTTATTTGCTGGAAATCTTCAAAAAACTTTAGATATATCCGCCTTATATATAAATATTAGCTGTTACGCGCTACATCCGATCCGTGTCCGTGAAATTTTAATTCCGAAGTAGCTGTAGTAGGTACTTCTTGTGGGGAAGCTTACGCACTACATACGAACTCTATCCGTCATAATTCGAAACATTTTGAACTCGGAATTCAAATCACGGACACGGATCACGAATACGGACGTGTAGTGCGTAACCGCCCCAAGTGCCTCTATACAAGTGACAGATGGAAAAATGTCAAAAATGCATGGACATGCCAAGCGTTATCGAAATGTCATGAATCACATGATCGCTACAGTCTCAGGCCCTCTTTAAATATCGCATTTCGAGAATTCATTAGGAAACGTTGTCTATAGTTTTGCCTGCCTTTCGGAGAATATAGTCGTTGTATATATGTATGCGACATAATATATCTTTTTAAATACATATTTAGAGAACCAATACTTGCATAGCGACATCCGACGGAAATTGACGTAAATTCGGCCTCTAAGCGTCAGTTTAACATTATTTCAAAATGTGTCATGAATGCTTTACCACGGGCTCTCAACGCGACGAAAGAAAATTTTGTTTAAGTAAATTGCACTATTTGTATATTTGTATAATTGCAATATAATTGCACTGCGTGATAACTGATAAGCTTCGATTTGATATTGAGTTTTGTGAAATATTAATATTTTCTAGAGACGATCATAAAAAATGTATGTTCTAGTTTAATAAACTCACCTAAACACAAAATTAAGAAATATTGGGCTCTTAATTCACATTTGAAATATTACTTGGAACGATCATTTAAAATATAATTAAATAGCAATAGATGGCGCGGTTTGTAATTTCTGAGACATCCAATCGATGTTTCAAATTTGTTTTGTAACACATTTTGGTACAATGAAACTGTAAAAACGTGCAAAAAATACTATGAAACAAATCGTCTCATTATTTAAAAAACAGTATTCACGAACCGAGTAAACCGTTTTACTTGCAAGTAGCTGCTATCACCATCTATATCCGTGGAACGGAACGCGATCGATGTTCTTAGAAAAATAATCAGTTTAATCAGACGACAAACGCTAGTTACGTCGGCACGGTAACTTTGTATGGGTTGAGGCATCTGTATGCTTGTATTATATTATCTGTCCTAGTAATACATCTGCCTAGTACCTAGCCTTTGCCATACTGTGTCTTGGTCGGCTTCCAATCTAACCGGATTCAGCTGAGTCCCAGTATTTTTTACCGACTTCAAAAAGGAGGAAGTTCTCAATTCAACTGTGTCTTTTTGTGTGTTTTACCTCAGAACCTTTTATTAGGTGAACCGAAAGAGAAAAATAAAACTTTTTAACAAAAAAAACTGACTTCCAAAAGCGGAAAATTACTTTCTCTTAGGTTGTTTGTGTCAAAACCGAATAAAAATAGGAACCAAAGACACTGACTGCCTAAAAGAAAGCTATTTTTAGCTTTGTAGCCTTTGTTTTCGAAGTCGGTTTATTTATTTTTTGTTAAAAATATTTTTATTTTCTCTTTTTAGTTTTGGCCATATCTATACATATAAATAAAATTGGAGTGTCTGTTTGTAATATTGAAATAACCGTTTTTTACTGGATGTATGTATATGAATATATACGGTACATACACCAAAATAACAGTTTTTTACAATTTTTGTCTGTCTGCCTGTCTGTTTGTGCCGGCTAATCTCTGAAATGGCTGGACCGATTTTGACGGGACTTTTATGGGCAGGTAGCTGATGTAATAAGGAGTAACTTAGGCTACGTTTATTTTAGAAAAAATCTTTTTTTTAGAAATTTGTTAGGCGGAACGAAGTTCGCCGAGTCAGCTAGTATTCAATATAAAATACATTTACGAAGAACACATACACAGATCTAATTCGTGATGATCTTCAGAAAGGTACAGGTACATGTTCAGGTAGGTTCGTGCGTGTATGACTGGATGTATGAACGTGAGTGAAGCAAAATAAGTATGTAAGAATCGTAGCAGGTGGCTTCTGTTGTTTCATCTGCCTACCTCCCTGGAAAAAAGGGCGTGAGTTTATGTATGTATTTACTTTACACATAGTTCTAATATTTATTTAAATGGAATAATCTCTTGTTGACTTCGGCTACCAAACAGTTGTTAAAATAAAATTCTTGCAATACGTAGGTACTCGGTCATATTTAGTAATGGATTATTACAGTTTTAATTGAAAACTAGTTCCAAGAATATTTTATTAAGAATACAAAATGCCTTACGAAAATTCATTCAGTCGGTAACTGAAGCCTTACTACCAAATTACAATGGACCAATCACATAGACGCAAATCGACATCGCATCATTCATCTCGTATGTGATTAGTCGATTGTTCATATTCTTTGCCCTTTACCTTGCCGAATTCATTACGTAATAATACGGCTGCAGGGCATTACTTTCACGAATAAGCTACATGAAACAAACAAACAATTTAACGTCTTTTTTACACGCTTTTATTTAACTTGCTATGTATGTATGTATGTGTGTTCGGGTCGAATCTTGCAACTGAATTTTAAAGCAGCCATACTCCACCGATTAAGATTAAATTTTGCATACACGTTTAGTTTGGATGACAATGTATAATTAGCTAAGTGACATCATTCTAAATCCAATATGGCGAACGGCCTAAGATGGCGGACTAGTTATTTTTTGACAATTTAAAAACTTTACTCACCAATGAGAGAAAACATTTCCAATGCCTCGGCCAACTTTTTCTGTACAGTATTTACAGCTCAATAAGGCATAATTAGGCATTTTTCTAGATTTCGGTGGATTTCCGGTGCCGATAATGCTAAATGAAAATCAAAGTCAAAGTCAAATGTTTTTATTTCGACTAGGCCATTAAGCGGCACTTTCGAACGTTAACAAATCTCAAAGTACGATCATTGATCGTAATTTTACTCCGTTTTTTGACACGCGAAGTACATACAATATCGTCATCTAGTTAGGTTTATATCTGTGGATGTGATGCTATGTTATTGTAACATCTAAGACTTGTTGATTAACCTTGGGCAAGTATATTGCACAGCGCGTTTTTGCATAGTTTCTGCTTGGCACCCACTCATTTGTCTATTGGCAAATTAGGATGACAATATGATTCTATTTTTGGTTTAGCTATTTATAAATTATTAAAATTTTATATTAGTAATCTGTTGACGAAATAACCTTTAAATATCAAGGTCGGGGTTTCCTGTTAAAAACTGTCGTTAAGGCGCAGAGTACCCTTAGTAGTTGATTTTAATATGAGAATCACGTCTAAACGGCTAGTCGTAATTATTTGGATTAAATATATGTTATATTAAACTATTTTCTTAATAATTTGATCTAAGAAAATTTTAAGTTTTATTCGTATAACATACTGTAATTAATTTCTGAAATTATGTTTAACACGGACAAAAAAACGACAATCGCACCCAAACCGCCGGGCGTATTCTAATGAAATTGTCACCATCTCAAACATCATTTAATTATCTATATTTTGATCTGAGGCTTTTTTTAAGTCATAAGGAAAGTACAAAAACTAAAAAATTTCGTGTCACACGGGTCTGAAACGAGTGCGCGTTTTGTTCCCTCAACCGGAAGACGTTGCTTTCGATGACCTCCCGCTAAGACCTAGCTAACGGTTAGGGTAGCGAAAATCCGCTGGATGCGAGACGCACGGGACCTGTCAATGTGGTGACATTTGGGGAAGCCATATGTTCAGCAGTGGACGTCTTTCGGCTGAAATGATGATTGTGATGACACCAGTACATTCGAAGACGACTAGCAGCCATATTATAATATCCTACTAATATTATAAATGTGAAAGTTTGCGAGGATGGATGAATGTATGTTTGTTACTCTTTCATGCAAAAACTACTAAACGGATTCGGATGAAACTTCACAGTAATATAGGTTATACATCAGAATAACACATAGGCTACAATTTTTAATGATTTTTTGTAATTTGGTCATAATTTAACGATAAATATCAAGTAAGTCGGCCTTCTGAGAGCTATCTTCGCGTGCGCTGCCTAAACCGTTGGAAATACACAAAAATAATGTAGATACCGTAGGACTGTTTGTCTTAAATAGTTCTAAATAAAAGTCCTTGATAGCATAATACCTACCTTTTATGTGGAAGCCACTATGACCATAAAAATTAGAGATTCTTATGAAAATTGCAATAATGTAACCCAAAGTGGCACACTGTTGCAAATAAAATTCATTCTTTGGCGTGCGCTCAGAAAACTATTGATGATACATAAAAAACATGTACTACATGATTAGGTAGGGTAGGGTAGAGTGGAGTAGAGTAGGTAGGGTAGGATAGGAAAGAGTAGGTAGGTTAGGTTAGGTTAGGTTACCCTACCTTACCTACCTTACCTACGTAAGGTAGGTAAGGTAGGGTAGGGTAGGTAGGGTAAAGTAGGTAGGGTAAAGTAGGTAGGGCAGGGTAGGTAGGGTAGGGTAGGTTGGGTAGGGTAGGTGGGTAGAGTAAGTATGGTAGGTAGGGTAGGTAGGTAGCCAATTGACGAGAGCGAAGTCCCGGGGGTCAGCTAGTATTGAATAATTATATTCTGTGACTCAGCCATGTATAGTTTTAGAGTGGCTAGGTCGCGGGGTCCAAAGCCACTGAACTCTTGAGCAACGACAAGATTTAAATAATCGCGCTCATAATTGAATCTGTAGTTTCACAATGACTAATCTTCACGGTTTGGTCACTCTGAGGTGCGCAGAGTACATTGCAACATCACGTGGATAAATTATTAGTTTTGTCAACAAAAAATGTCGGGTCAGGCCAATTTGTAGACCTTTGGCAAGATGGTGAAAAAATATTTGAGACAATGTCAATGAAACGTCTTGGGTCGTAACTCGTAAAAAATGTGGTAAAGGTCGTGAGCTGTGAAGCTTATCAATCAAAATATTGATGATTGACGGTTCTAGATCTGCCCTATCATTAGAAAGAGAAAAACGGACGTCTCCTCTAGTATCTTTTTTTTTAGGATCCGTACCAAGCGGAGCCCTATTGCTATCGCTCATGTGTCCGTCTGTCTGTCGTCTGTCTCACAGGTTTTACAGCCAAACGGTAGGGGCTACAGTCTTAAAATTTTCACATTAAAGCTTCTTGACCCAAAGCCATACAAATTGTCAAAAAATATTTTTAATGTTTTAAGGGGCGCTCCCATACAGGTAATGAGAAAATTTAAAAAAAATTGACCTGCCCCATCGAGTGGAGTATTGTTGTTTAGAGCTCGTTGAGTAGATAAAAGTTAAATTTAAAAACAATGGCAAATAAAGGAATGAGTAGCCAACAAAGTCAGTTTTTTTCAAAAATTTTGTTCCGTAGAATTTTTTAACTTGCCATTGATCTATGAACTTCAAATTTGGTGATAATGTTTATTATTACGTATAATTACAGATTTTCATTGAAATTTACTAATCATCTTGTTTTTGCGGTTTGGTACGGAACCCTAAATGTGCGAAGTCCGACACGCACTTGGCCGGCTTTTTATTTGTTAGGCTCGCGTTTGACCACTATCTCACCTGATGGTAAGCGATGATGTAGTCGACGGACGGTGATGCAAGCTTGCCTAGAAGTAACCTATTCACTATTGACTTAAAGATGTTGTAGCTATCAGAACACACAAACACCGGCAGGGAATTCCACACCTTAGCTGTACGCATAATGAAAGTATTCCCAAAACATTTATGCTTATGGGTGGGTACCAGTCGAGTTTTCCGCCAACCACAGTCAGTTAATTTCTTGGAACCGTCGCAAGCGCAACGTTTTCAAAACAATACTTGATGAATAAGTATTGTTTGAGCCTGTTGTGATTTCAAGAAGAAATACAACAATAGGGAAGTTTATCAGTCGTACGTGGCATCCTAACAATGACTTAAAGATGAAAATAACAGGTTCAAGTAACGATGGATTACGGATATATATTTGACGATAAACCCTATCTTGACCTCGATCTAGCGACTGCCTCGTTGAACTAGGCCGCAAGCGCTACCGCTGCCCTAGGAGGTAAAATGTTACATATTCGATTACTAGCTTTTATTTATCTTGCTATGTATGTATGTATGTTATATAAGTGTGTTCGGGTCAAATCATGCAACCGAATTTTAAAGCAGTACATAGGCGTACTAAATTACTCGAACAAAAATCAAAATGTTCTTAGATCAAATGATTAAGAAAATGGTTTAATGTAACATATATTTTTCTGAAAAATATGAGTAGCCGTTTAGACGGGATTCTCATTTTAAAATCCGCTACTGAAGGGTATCTACGTTACCATTTGACATTAGTACTTGTCGGTATTTGAAACCACGACCTCAAGGACAAGAGGCGAGATGTTAGCCACAACGACTTTTCAAGTAAGAAATAATTGTGGGATATTTTTACGTAGAAATGTGAACATCTGTAAATCCCTACACTTTAATTGCACACTACAAGATTTAATGAATGATATTTATGTCTTAACATAGAAATAAACCATAATAATTATTATGATATGGTCCGTAGTGCAATCCTAAGTAATTATGGTGTACTTGATAGTGTATTTAAAACTATATTTATAACTGCACGATCTATGTATGGTGATTTTTTAGGGTTCCGTGCCCAAAGAGTAAAAACGGGACCCTATTACTGAGACTCTACTGTCTGTCTGTCTGCAGCTAGACAGTTGAAATTTTCACAGATGATGTATTTCTGTTGCCGCTATAACAACAAATACTAAAAACAGAATTAAATAAATATTTAAGTGGGGCTCCCATACGAGTACAACAAACATGATTTTTCACGGTCGATTTTTGTCGTTTTTTGCTATAATGGTACGGAAACCTTCGTGCGCGAGTTCTACTCGCACTTGGCCGGTTTTTTTTTAAATATCAGGTGACACTGTAGCTCTGCTGCGCAAAAGCCGCCCCAAAATCCTTTCATAAATATATTTCATGACGTATTACGATTTATTTGGATGGATGAAGCGGGAAGGGAAGGCCAAAGAAAAGATGGGCGGACTGTGTGAGGAGTGATATGAAAGAAAAGGCAGTCAGTGATAGCGTGACGGGGGACAGGACGGTATGGAAGAGGAAAACGTGTTGCGCCGACCACTAACTTTACATAACTCTCTCAGACTTGTCATACATTAACAACGACATTTGTCTGTACTGCTGTGTCGCACAGACAAAATTCTACAGAAATTGATGAAAAGTCTGTATAATATCCATTACATACAATCAGAGAAATTAATTGTTGTTTAAATCTCTCTGTAAATAGGTCTATTTGATATCAAAAAACAAGGTAAAGATATATATTTGCTTATGTGGTAGTTGAAAGACGCAACTTTGGTAGGCCTCCATCTATGTGGAGCGACGAACTAGTTAAGACTGTGGGAATCTGGTGGATGCGAGACATACAGGACCGATCAGTTTGGCGACGCTTGGGGGAGGCCTATGTCCAGCAGGGGACGTCTTTCGGCTGAAATGATGATGATGATGTGACAGTTACATAGTTTCAACCTCAGTTAAGTTTTAATTTACTGAGATTTTTTGTCACAACTCACAATTTACCATTGCATACATTAGAAAAATAATTTACCTGACTTAACTTGCGTATTGAGTGCATAACTGACCTTCTATCAAAACCGACACCTACAGTCAGCAAAATAAATCCACATTGCAACGCGTTCGAAACGTAAACACAAAACACAGATTTCCGCGTTAACCGTACCGAGAACGGAACTCTAAAAAAAAAATACAACACTTTACGTAAAATGTATCGTTTCGAGTGGCAAGCGGCCAGTCACTCCCGCGCATTCGGCCGCGTGATGCCGCGCTAAACTAATCGCGTTCAGTCCCAAATTTGAAATTTTTGCAAAATTTTCACTCATTTTCAAAATGGCCATGCGATCGTTAAGTCGTATGATCGATTATGTTAAAGCTAACAGAAAAATAAGTGAGTGGTATTTTTTTAATTATCATGTGTATTTTTTTCTTTGTTGGAAATTACTGTGTTGCGTATATTGAGTAATGGTGACCTTTCGGTAATGTGTGGTGCACGGTCTAACGAAGTTTTAATGTGAAATTTCACTATTTTGTGTTCAGCCTTCAGATGTAATCGTGCGGATTAAGAAATCACTTGATTTTTTCTTCGTCTATCAATTTGATTTGCAATTAAGTGTCACTGGTTGGCTAAACTGCGACTTTTTCTGCAAGGTTTTGTTGACCTGGTTTGACTTGAAATTTTCTGTTACTTGTTATACAGCGTTTTAGGTTAAACGTTTAACTTATATTTACAAGATTTTAATGTAAATTATGAAGAATTTACTCAACTTTCCAACAGCGAAATCGCCACTAAAATCTAACCAGTAGTTTGGAACTAATTTCCATCTTTAGTTAATTTCTAAAGCTTACATTCATAAGTAGTTTATATAAGAGGAAACTTTCTTAGTAATAAAATAAGTATTAATATTCGTGTGTATAACGGCTCAAAATGGCGAATTTCTGTGTCTTGAAACTTATAGTATGGCGAAATTTTCGATTTTAAGCAAGTTAGCAAGTTTATTTAAAGAAAACTGGTTCGCTTTGGGCACAAACCACTTCTTACCGTTAAATATTTACCTTAATCTTATACCCGTTTTAGGATAACAAGAACTGGGTTTCATTCTCTTTGAAATAAGCATAATTTTTATTCTATATAGCTTCTACCAGCGGCTTCGCCCGCATGCAAAGTGTTTTTTTATCCCAAGGGAGTATATACCGGGACGAAAAGTATCCTATGTGCTATTCCAGACTATAATCTATCTCTGTGCCAAATTTCATCCAGATCCGTCCTGGCGTGATTGAGTGACAAACATCCATACAAACTTTCGCATTTATAATATTAGTAGGATTAATTTCAAATAAATGATTAGGAGAATCTCTCTTAAAAACGCCAATAAAAATTAAAAATACGCTTTCAAACAAAAAAAAAATATCATCAAAATCAGTTAGCAATAGGGTAGTTGACAAAATGTATCTATTTCGTCCGTTCAGTTAGATAACCTAAAAATATTGGACACGTATTTTTTCTTTAGCCACGTAAAGAAAAAAATACGACGATAATATCGTGTGTCGTCACGGTATGCTCTATACTGACAAAGTGACATCACAAGCCCGCACTCCTGAACTTAGATGCGCTTTATCTTTGTCAATTTTTATTTATTTGATAAAGCAAAAAATAGTGTTCAATATTACTTGATAATCTCACTGAGGGATGGAATAGAATTATCATTTTTCAACCCGGAAAACATCCCTATTGGTGAATATATTATCGCTGAACATACACACTAATGCTGCCACTACACTTGGCATATAAGGAAAAAAAATTGCGAAATTTTGGCTATGCAAAACAAACCTTATTTCTGTTGAAATATAGTTAATTTTGTAATAGAGATTTGGAGCAAATATTTGTACAAGTACGCCAAGTATAGTACCCGGCATAAAATTTCTTCTTTCATCCATACTTATTACATCTTTATCATTCGTCATCTCAGTAGTCATCTGTAGAAAGCTACCATCTCTCACTCAGTCCATCCATCGTTCCTTCGGGCTTATAGCCACCTACATTCATGCTCAAAATCTTACTCCAGTTAAATATAATCATCTTCCTGCCCCATGTTACTTGTGGTCGGCGCAACACGCTTTCTTCTTCCACCGTCCTGTCCCCCGTCACGCTATCACTGTCTCCCTTTTCTTTCATATCACTCCTCACACAGTCCATCCATCTTTTTTTAATCTTCCTCTCCGTTCATCCATTTTTATATTCATAACTATTATAGTAACCAGAGGTTTGACGTGTGATATTCTATCAATGAAAGCGTCGCGTAATTTTTAGGGTTCCGTAACTCAAAAGGTAAAAAAGGAACCCTTATAAGACGACTCTCTTGTCCGTCTTTCTGTCCGTGTGTCACCACAGATTTTCTCAAGAACGGGTGGACCTAGCAAGTTGAAATTTATACCAGATACTGAGATCTATAGTCCCTATTAGGTGTATAAAATCAAGGTCCTGAGTCAACACGATAAAAAGATATGCACAAATTCAGATTTTCGCGAAAACTTGTAAGTATCTATCAAAATTTACCTAAATTTTGCCAATTTTGCAGCAGTCTACCTGGGTGCGCAACCGATTGAATGCTTGCTATAGGTCATTGCAGTTCAAGTCAAAAATTTCCAAATTATGTAACAAAAATACATAATATTGTGCACAAATATTCGAGGCAACATTTAGCTACATGACCACAGAGTACCAATGACCCAGATATTGATAATTTCCGCTCTGACTCGTGCGGGAAAGTAAAAGGCACACTAGTGCTGAACGGCAACCAAGCGTGAATCCTAAGACTTAGAATAAATCTAACAAAAAAATTAAAAAAAAATTAGTACGGAAATATTTGTCTGGGATTGTTATTTTTTATCTTATTAATGATCCAGTGTAGCTATTTAATAATATATCCCGTATATATTATTAAATAGCTACATTGGATCATTGTCAAAACTGTGTAACTGGTTCAGTGGGCAAAACATCGTGGATCAAACAAAGCGATCGATAGTTGGGGTTACATGCAGTACAAAAAAAAAACTTTATGACCTACTGCATTTTGATAATATCTTTCACACAACCCATGCATCCTAAGAGGGTAAGTACGACAAACAATTGCCATTTTTTTAGGTGGCATGCACCAAGCCGGGGATGCTTGGGGCAGGTCAAGGTAACTGTTAACAGTTGCACCGCACATCGTGCGACACTCCACTTTTTGTCTTATATTAACCTGTTATAAGAGTGTATTTATTTAGGAGTATATATACTTTACTGTACACCAAGATAAAACAATACAAAAAGAAACATTAAAATTAAAACAAACATACAACAGGCAGCCTCATCGCGCTCTGCGATCTCTTCCAGCCAACCTTGAATATAAAGAGATAGCCTGTACTCTATGGGGTTGCACTTGGTGCAAATTTAAAATCAAACAATTAGTTTTACTAAGTATAATTAGTTACTGAAACAAACTACTAAAATATATACAAACAAGAAAACCAATACAGC
This sequence comes from Orthosia gracilis, assembly GCA_947562075.1. Lineage (NCBI taxonomy): Eukaryota > Metazoa > Arthropoda > Insecta > Lepidoptera > Noctuidae > Orthosia > Orthosia gracilis. Next base: position 12,179,328 of record OX387267.1, read on the forward strand.
ATTAACGAGGACAGGATCACAGAGACAGGTAATGTTATACACTCATGTATTGTAATGATCAGCCCTGGGCATGCCAATATACTTGCTTTGTGGCCCACAGTGGAACAAAATCAGCACATCTAGTGCACAAAAACACTGAGATTAACTAACTGTATTTTTTAATCTTAATATTGCTACACTATTATTATTTCTTAGATTGCAATCGCAGATAAATATCATATAACGTGTATTATTACCCATCTTATAATTCTGGTCAGGTCAGAGAGACAGTCGCTCTATAATAAATACTGGTACTTTATTATCGTTCAAATTTAAATCTCAATATCATCGCCTGCGAAGAAATTTCTTCAGAAAAATCAGACATTGATAAGATACCTAATCTATGTGTATGTGATTGACATCTTGTGATATCAGATATACAAATAAACAAAATTCAAACAGAGATTGCATTAGAAATAAAAAAAGTTAGTTAAAAAAAAAAACATTAGAAAATCTTTTTTTTAAACAAGCTTTTTTCGTATTCTTCTCAGCACACCCTTTGATTTGATACCTATATCATGGCAGTGCACAAAAATTAACTAGTTCGCCATCTTGGGCCGTTCGCCAAATTGGATTTAGAATGACGTCACTTAGCAAATTGCATTGTCATCCAAACTAAACATGTATTAAAAATTTAATCTTAATCGGTGGATGATTGCTGCTTTAAAATTCAGTCGCAAGATTTCACCCGAACAAACTTACATAAAAAAAACGTTTAATAGAAACTTGTAAAATACATTTAGATTTAAATAAAACGTTAAAAAAATCATGGTCTTGACTTTCCGTGGAGTATCTTGTATAATCAATCTGCCTAGCCTTTTCCCAACTATATTGGGGTCGGCTACTAGTACCGGATTCAGCTCAGCACTAGTGTTTTACGTGGAGCAACTGCCTATCTGACCTCCACAACCCAGTAACTGGGTAACACGGTAACCCTTGGCAAGACTGGTGTCAGATCTCAAGCTTCTGACTACCCTTAACGACTGTCAAAGATCTTGAAATGACGGCCGGGACCAACGGCTTAACGTGTTTGCCGAAGCACGGAGGAAACTCGATATGTTGAAAATGGTCACCCATCCACGGACCGACATCGTCAACCGTTGCTTAACCTTGAAGATCGACCCGTGCGGCTGTTATTATTTAGCCACGAGCTCCTCGTGGAGTATCTTGTACAAGCGTCATATTTCCGACTGACCGACTCCTTGATAATTCAAAACTGTTTGTAAATGGTGTAGTTGAAACAAAGTTGAAATAAATGCTTAGTGTTTGACTTACTGGTGTTACCCAGTTACTGGGTTGTGGAGGTCAGATAGGCAGTCGCTTCATATAAAACAGTGGTACTCAGCTGATCTGGTTAAACTGGGAGCTGACCACAACGTATGTAGTTGGAAAAAGGCAGGTAGATTGATTGGTGAAGTGAATGGTAGTATGTTTCTGTCTAACCCTTTTAAAATACAGGTATAAAGTTATCTCAGTATTAGAAGAGCGAAAAATCTATGTCTCCTTACTTTATTTGAGTCTCTATAAAAGATTGACCGAGAATCATCTATCAATTCGCTAATCCTCATAGTTTCGGATTTGGTCATCCACGCCCAATTGATTAACTCATCCTGTATTCTTAGGTGTGAAATAAATAAATATAAACTTATTCCTGTCCCACCTGCAAAGAAAACATAACAAGCATAAAAAAACAACTTAAACGATTCGTGATACATCAATAAGTTATGTCTACATTGGTGTAACTATATGTTAACATATAAACGGAAAAATGAATTTTTCTGAGAAAATCTACCGCATGTGACGGCTGACTACATATTGTATAAACAACTTGGTTATTACATGATTTTCTGTGGTAGAACTTTGAATACTTATGTACTTCTGGAAGATTTGTAACATAAAATATAAAAAAACTGTCAGTAAAACCCAGTTTTTACCCGACTGCCGAAGGAGGGTAATGTGTTAATCAGTCTATGTATGTTTGTTCCTATGTGGCCTTCTAGAGACCAAACGCGTTGGCCGATTTTGATGATTCTTACGTCAATCGATTCGTCTTAACCCTGCGAGTGTCACTGGCTGCATTAAAATTGGATAATAGAAAAATGGCGGATTTTGGCCGCCATATTGTGGGGGACCATTTTTTATCTTGTGGTGTATCAAAATAAAGCGTTTTAAGAGGTGATTTCAAAAATATTTAACACTGATATGTTCAAATGTACTTACATAATTCTAAAAAAAAAAAAACTCTAAACTTTTAAATAAAAAAAGTCGGAGGATACATCTGTTTTTGGTCAGCCAGATCGCGAATATGTATCCTCCGACTGCACAGCATGCTTTTCTTCTTGTTTACGTCTTTTTAGTTCACTTTTCAAGCAGTCGGGTTTTTTGTTATTTTTAATTTGGACAAAATATATTTTATACTAGACATTTTCTTAATAATTTGACTTATGTTTTTTTTAATTAACTTTTTTTATTAGATCTGTAACTAAATAAACTAATGGTTAAATAAAATTATACATTAAAAATATTTTTTTAAAACAAGCCGTTTTCGTATTCTTCTCAGCAAACCTTTTCGTTTGATACACATATCATGGCAGTGCACAAAAATAACTAGTCCACCATCTTGGGCCGGCCGCCACATGGGATTTAGTATGACATCACTTAGCTAACCATGCATTGTCATCCACACTAAACGTGTATGCAAAATTTCATCTTAATCGGTGGAGGTTAATGCTTTAAAATTAAGTTGTAAGATATGGCCCGAACACACTTACATACATACATATTTGCAAGTTAAATAAAAGCTTGTGAAATCGTAACCTATAGTTTCAAATTTCAGTAAAATGCGTCATCATTTGTTGACCTAAAAAAATATCAAATAAATAATTAAACTTCTAACTTATTTGATCATTTACAGGGGAATTTTGTAAATTTCCATAAATGGCCCATCTATTTAGGGAAACACATTTCAAAATTCAGGAATGTAAGTACTTATGTGGTTGTTGGGTTTTTTTTTCTAATGGGAAATACTAGCGGGAGCATGGTTTAAATAGAAATAAATTAAGTTTTTAAGAGCAACCACAGTTGAATTAAAGACAAAGTAAAAAGTTACCACACTTCCTTTATGAAATAATTACGCTTACACAATTAAACAATTAGTATAATTGTCTTATAAATTAGCCAAATTAAGCTAACTACATTGTAATTTATTGCGTTAGCAAGTGAAAATATTATGATTTTAGACAAAGTATGAATTAGGCCTGACTCGCACGTACGCGTAAACGACACTTTCCAACTACATGATATCCGTAACAAAATAAATTTGACTAACATACAGGTAACGTAAAAACATTATGCAAAAAACCGGCCAAGTGCGTTTCGGACTTCGCACATATAGGGTTCCGTACTAAACCGCAAAATCAAGTTGGTTGTAATAGGAAAAATGAGAGAATTTCAATGAAAAATTCGGATTTATTAAAATATTGGTATTTGTTAGTAAAATATAACTAATAATGAACATTATCACAAACTTTCAAGATCATAAGTCAATGACAAGTAAAAAAATTCATCGGAATAAAATTTTGAAAAAAATGCCTACTTCGGTGGCTTCTCATGTCTTTGATTTCCAATATTTTTCAAAACAAAACATACAGTACTTATCTAATAAACGAGTTCTAAACAACGACCCACTTGATGGGGCATCAAAATATTTTTTTTTGGCTGACTAACTGAATGAAAACTACTTGTATTAGTCATCAAGGTCTCTAAAAACAATGTCAATGGTATTAAAAGCCAGTGACACAAAACTGACGGCCCGTGATATAATAATTAGAATTGATGATACAAAAACTATTGTTTTTTTCGAACGAATTAACAATAATGTGACCTTGACTATCTCTTTGGTTTAAGGGTCGCAAGCGTTACTGTTTAGCATGAGGTCCTGAATTCGATTCCCGAGTCGGGTTTTTATTTTCGATAGTGTACTTAAACATAACCGGTGAATTGTGTGTGTATTATAGATACACCTCTGACTACCCTTTGGGGAATACAGGCGTGATGTTATGTATAACCTTCTTATATAATCTCTGCTCTGAGGCTCTAGAATAAATGATATCTTTTCTATCAGCGCTAAGCACAGATATAAATCTAACTAGATGACGCGATTGTATGTACTTCGTGTGTCAAAAAAAAACCAGCCAGGTGCGAGCCGAACTGGCGCACGAGGGGTTCCGTACCATTATCGCAAAAAACGGCAACAAAATTACGTTTGCTGTATGGGAGCCCCTCTTAAATATTTATTTTATTCTGTTTTTAGTATTTGTTGTTATAGCGGCAACAGAAATACATAATCTTTGAAAATTTCAACTGTCTAGCTATCACAGTGTAAACCTGGTGACAGACAGACAGCGGAGTCTTAGTAATAGGGTCCCGTTTTTACCCTTTGAGTACGGAACCCTAAAAACGGAGTAAAATTACGATCACTGATCGTAATTTGAGATTTTCATTTAGTATATCGGCACCGGAAATCCACCGAAATCTAGAGAAATGCCTTTTTATGCCATATTGAGCTGTAAAGAATGTATAGAAAAAGTTGGCCGAGGCATTGGAAATGTTATCTTTCATTTTTAAGTAAATTTGTTTTTAAATTGTTTGTGAAAAAGTGGCACGCTTGGTTTTCACACAGATGGAGGGACTTGCGTTATCTAGTTAGATTTATGTCTGTGGCGCTAAGGATTTTCAAAACGTCCAAAATGTGCCAATCCCATGCGTTTTTGACTATTGAGAAATGTCAAACTTAAATGGCAGTGGACAGGATACAATGCTCGCAGTACGGTCGATGGGGTCAAAATACAATCTTGTTCAATGGGAATTTACCTAGTATAATATGTCCGACGCTCTTTTTGAGTCCCACCTGTAGCCAAGTTGACAATCTACAATCGATAACGCTATTAGAAAACGAATTAATGTATGGGAATGACACATCTGAACGTTAAGTCACGTGTTCAGACCATACAAATAGAAGGCGTTAACGATTGTAGAAAGAGATTCGATACGAAACGTTTGTAACTTGGCTAGGGGGGGGCAATCAACTAAAGATAGCCATTATATTTTATGTTATCCTTTCTCACTTTTCCGTTACACATTCGTGACTGTATTACAAAAGTAGACCCAAATGATAATGTTGTCTTGCCATTATTATAAATCAATTTTGTCAATTTCTCTTTTTTTTCGACATTGCAACATTAAATACGGCCAGCCGGACTAACGATCTGTGACATTTTTCTTGGAAAATACAACCTGGTTTTTACAAGCCTTTTTTTAACTTGCCTAGTTAGAATGTGTGGGTAAAATCTAGCAACTGAATATTAAAGCAGTTATCCTCAACCGATCGATATGATATTATGCATACACGTTTGGTTTGGATGACAACATATCGAGCAAACACAGCCGTACCATCCTTATCTCGAAGCCATTCAGGACATTTTCGAACCCCTGTAACTTCATCTATACTAATATTATAAAGCTGAAGAGTTTGTTTGTTTGTTTGTTTGAACGCGCTAATCTCAAGAACTACTGGTTGGAATTTAAAAATTCTTTTTGTGTTGGTTAGTCCATTTATCGAGGAAGGTTATAGGCTATATAACATCACGCTAAGACCAATAGGAGCGGAGTATGAATGGAAAATGTTGCAAAAACGGGCAAAATTATTCCTTTTTGAGAGATTCCGTTGCGTGCGCTGCGTAAGCGGTTAAAGTTACGCAACAATCAGTATGTAGTGTAGGTAGGGTAGGTAGGTAGCCAGTTGACGGGAGCGAAGCCGCGTGGAACAGCTAGTCTATAATAATATAATAAAGAGGTAAGGTTTGTCAGTTTGTGAGGTTGTAGGGGGTGATCACTGGATCTACTAAACCGATTTAGATGAAATTTGGCACGGCGCTAATTTGAGACCCTGGGAAGGACACAGGATAGTTTTTATTCCCTTGGAATGATAAAACACTTTTTACGCGGGCGAAGCTGCGGGCAGAAGCTAGTTGTGGGTAAAGCTAGAAGTCTGAATTTTCAGTGACTAAAAACATAATATTATTACAATAAATATTAAAATTTAATTTAAGAATTATTGCAAGTCGTTACGTTCCTTAATTCGCCACTCACTCACTCACATCACCGTTCATCATCATTCTTAGATACTAGAAGGCAGAAAATCATGCGGTGCAGTCGCAGGATAATTTTCGAATTCAAATTCAATTTATTGCATCCATAATGAACATACAGGTGGTAAATATAAGTAACAGAAACAATTATGGACCCTGTCGGGCACAGCAACATTCTAGATACAGTCAGTGTCTAGGAGAGAGGAATAGCGCTTAATAGTTTACCTATATAATTATATATTTAACATTTAATTTATCTATTTGCCAACTATCTGGTTTTATGTGATTAAATGTACTAATATGTGTGTGTCTTTCTGTGTGTATATTAAATTATGTATTATATTTACTTATTCGATTAAATTTATATGGTTTTGGTCAGCCAGCTCGCGAATATGTATCATCCGACTGCACAGCATGATTTTCTGTTTTTGATTTGAGAATTGTTGTTTGCATAACGCACTGATTTCAACTAACCTGGTCTCATTCGGTACTAACGTGAATATAAGTTTATATTTAATAAACCTGTTTAGGCTAAGAACTAGATACTAACTTCGTTACTGAGAAATCTAGGGCATTCATTAGGTCCCAGTCACTGGAAGTGGGCGTAGGGCTGTCACGCAAGCAAAAATTTTAATCTTAGCTTTGGCTGCATGAGAAAAGGCTTTTGCTCTGCAGTTAGACAACACATACTAAGCAGTCTATATTACTCCCACTGCTGGGACACAGGGCTTTTCTCTATGAGACGAAGTTGTGTCTTTTTATGATAGAATTCTTAGACTATAATAATAATACCAGCCTGTAACTGTCCCACTGCAGGGCAAACGCCACTTCTCATTCAGAGAAGGCACTTTGAGAATTGACTTTGACTTTTCTATGGAAAGCTGTTCAGCTGGGATTGACGAGGTTTTTTAAAATTCAGCTTTCCGTTACATTCTGTACATACTTAGGTACACATACACAACCCCTCATGGGACTTTCTCTTACTGTATTGAAAACTTTTCTCCTCATAGAACTTAGAGAAAAGTCGTTTTGACGTGATTAAACACTTAGTTTTATAGTCTTAATTACACTAGCAAGCAAATTAATAAATCATCGCATTCCAACAATATTACATACATACGTATCGAATAGAAAAGCTTTTTTTTAAGTCTGTTAAAAAAAATAAAAGTGTGTATATCATTGCCAAATAAAAACTTATTTTTCCAGAAAATCTTTAAAAAACAAGTATTCAAAAGATCTTTTTTTACATAAATATATATTTTTTTAAATAATTATTTTGTATAAAAGACTGTTAGGTGTTATCTATTAACTGAATTATGGAGTTCAGATAGGCATGTTGCTCCATGTATAATACTGATATATAGAATAAGGTTTTCAGGTGGCCGTGGATGGCCAAATCGAGAACTATAAGGAATAGCGAAAAACACAGACTGAAAAACAAAAAGTCACGAGACCGATTTAGATGAAAACTAAAGCTGCATAATTGGATTTATGAAAAATAAAATTCCTAGTCAGGAATCGAACCCGTTGATTTTGAAAAAAAATATTACAGCATTCGATAATGTCACTAATAAAGTAATAAGGATAAATTAAGAATAATTTTCTGGGCAGTAATATCATATGGCAAACTTGAGGAAATACCTCATTTTTAACAAAATACTTATTTTTCTTACGTTAAGTAACTGCTATGAAACATTTTTTTTTATGTCAACGGTTTCGATTCCTGACTAGGAATATAGATTTTTCATAAAACCAATTATGCAGTTTTAGTTTTCATGAAAATCGGCCTCTTGATTATTTGGTTTTTCGGCTTTTCCTCATAGTTTCGGATTTGGACATCCACGCCCTCTTAAAAAACTCATCTGTATATTCAGCCGACCACAACATAGCTACTCGTATGATGATTTTCAAAATAATTGTATCTTTTTCATAATCCCCGTGAGAGACAGCCCTAGCTTCAAACTACATACCTTTTAATGGAGTTTGCGTAAACGCTCGCTTACCTTCACGCTCGTTATCACTTACTGGGTCAGCAGTCTTGATTGTACTTTAGTTATACAAGCGAAACATTGTCTTTCATTCCCATAGTTTTGTGGAGCGACTAAAACACGTAATGTGGATGGAAGAAGAGGGAGAGGAATGCCAAATAAAAGATGGATGGACTGTGTAAGCAGTGATATGAAAAAAAATGGAGTCAGTGATAGCGTGACGGGGGACAGGACGGTGTGGAAGAAGAACGCCTAAATAGAGTGAAGCGATTCTTTACGCCTGACAAGCTTTTAACTCTTTACAAAGCGCAAGTCCGATCCTGCATGGAGTAGTGCAACCATCTTTGGGATGGTTAAATATCATCTTGCCGCGTTTAACTCGGTGGAAAGCAGAGTTAAGAGGCTCATTGGCGATATTAAAGTGGTGGATGCCAAGCTTCACAGCTCAAAGCTGCTCATTTGCTTGGCTCATCGCCCTAAGGTTGCCTGCTTGTCGGTCTTCTACAGACAGTACTTCGGCGAGTGTGCTCATGAACTCCACGACCTTATCCCACCGGCACCTTTCTACCATCGGACATAGAGACGCACTCAATTCGTACCAAGCGCTTCCAGACATCCTTCATAAAGCGCACAGCAAAAGAGTGGAACTTACTGCCTGCGTCTGTGTTTCCGAACGCATTCAACCCGAATCGCTTCAAAATTAGAGTGAATAGGCTTCTTCTGGATAAGCTTGCTCCATCGTCGACTTTGTCTCTGTCACCTATGACCTAGACTAGAGTCAAGAGCAAATTGATAATGACTAAGGTTGTTGATGATCATCAACAGCCTCTTAATTTTCCTACTACTGGGACACAGGCCCCCTCCCTGTGAGATGGAATGGGTCTTAATCCACCACGCGGGCCCAGTGCGGGTTGGTGGTTGGCACATGTGCTCGAACTTGGTTCTGGGGTATGCCGGTTTCCTCATGATATTTTCCTTCACCGTTTGAAGGAAGATAATGATGAATATGTTTTTAATCAAGCTGCCTGGTTGTTACACTTCATCCGTAAACACAGGCAGGCTCGAATGACATCGTAATATCAACACGGAGTCACAACAAACGCCAGTTCTTCAAACAAAATGGCGCTTGTTTTCAAAATATACTCGTGTTCCATTTGATGGTTACTTCAAGTTTTACGTATCGGTGTGTTGTGACAATCGATTTCCGACTATATCCCGTTGATGATGTGGTCGTAAGTAGAATGCTGCACAATATTCTTGCCGCCCTTTTGGGTCCGGTCTGTAGTTGTCTGTAGACATTTCACTGCTTGAATGCATCATTTTTGTAGTCTCACTTTTAATGTTTATAACCCCTTGTGCCTTAGTTTATGAAACTCCTTAATACGCTAGGTCAGCCAAAGCTGGATGGGTTCTGTTAAGAATTTTAGGAAAGAAAAGGGAGTCAGTGATAGCGTGACGGGGGACAGGACGGTGTTGGAGAAAAAAACGTGTTGCGGCGACCACAAGTAACATGGCATAGGGGCAGGAAGATGATTAAGATGAAGTGGCTAGCTTAACTTACTAGCGACCTGCTGTACTATAGATAAATCCATACTAATCTTACTAATATTATAAATGCGAAAGTTTGGATGTATGTGTTTGTTACTCAATCACGCCAGAAATGCTGAACGGATCTGGATGAAATTTGGCACAGAGATAGATTATAGTCAGAAATGGCACATAGGATAATTTTCGACTTTCACACGGGCGATGCCGCTGGCAGAAGCTGACTAAAATTATTTACTTATAATATTGTTTTTTCAATTATTAACCTCTACCTAATAAGCAGCTTATCGTGGATCGTTATCGAAACCAAACGTATATGCAAAATTTGAGGTAATGGTTGAGGATAACTGTTTCAAAATTCAGTTGCAAAATTTGACGTACACATACTAAATTACCAGGCAATTTAAACCGTGGCCAGAATCCAATCTCTCTTATAAAATATTATATGTATTATGTTAACAAGGAAATAATAGAAAACACACAAATAATATATTCTTTTACACATGGAATGATAATCTGCCTCCGTGTCTATCACTGCTAATCTCGAAAACGACTGGCAACATTAGAAAGTGACCTCGTTACCACATTTCATAACGCCGACTTAAATGTCATATTGTATAAGATGTCAAAACCGTTTTAGCAACGAATGCAGACATATATCGTCGATTTTATGAAGATGAGTATGAAAATGAGTATGAAAATGACTGCCTCGTAGGTCCAGCAGTAGCAAGCGCTACTGCTGGACATGAGGTTTTGTGTTTGATTCCGCCGAAGTGTTAGTCTGCACTTGTGACCGGTTGATGAGATTTAAACAACAGGCGAAGTGTGGGTTTATAGATAGGGTTGCCAGGAATGATTAATAAAAAAGAAGACTGATTCATTAAATTCATTGTATTTTCATTAGAATTTCATAAGAAGATGTTATGGTAAAAGATAAAAAAAAAACATCTTTACTTAAAAAAACACATAAATCATATGATTAAGAAAATGGTCTAATATAACATATATTTTTTCCAAATTAAAAATAAGAAAAAACCCGTCTGCTTAAAAAGCGAACTAAAAAGACGTAAACAAGAAGAAAATCATGCTGTGCACTCAGAGTATACATCTGGTTTTGGTCAGCCAGCTCGCGCATATGTATTCTCCGACTGCACAGAATAGTTTTCTTCTTGTTTACGTCTTTTTAAATCACTTTTTTTTCGGGTTTTTTGTTATTTTCAAATATTTTTTTATTTACCACTTATTATTTAGTTTTTTTTAGAATTATTTACATTTAAACATATAAGTGTTACATATTTTTGTGATACCCCCACGATGGATTCGGAAGAAAAAAATTGGGACCCTACAATATGGCGCCCAAAATCCGCCATTTTTCTATTTTTCAATTTAAATGTAGTAATGCATGTGATGCAGTGACACTCGCAGGGTTAAGACGAATCAATTGACGTAAGAATCAAAAAAATCGGCCAACGCGTTTGGTCTCTAGGACGCCACATAGGAACAAACATACATAAACTGATAAACACATTACCCTCCTTCGGCAGTCGGTTAAAAAATACGACTAGCCGTTTAGACGTTATTCTCATTTTAAAATCAGCTACTCCGGGGTATCCGCGACGTAACAGCAGCCAGCGGTTCGATCCCCTTGCCGCTTTCCGCTTGCCGCTTGTCACTTCCCGAAGCAGTCCTAGATGTGTGACCAGTCCTGTCATACCGAGTCCTCTCCGTGCCTCAGAAAACAAAAACCGGTGGTTTCGTCTGTCATTTGAAGATCTTTGACAGTCGTTACAGAAACAAGAAAATTATTCTTGCCAAGAAGTATCTAGGTTCTAGGTTGTGGAAGACAGATAAGCAGTCGCTCCAGATAAAATACTGGTATCCATTAGCATCCATTTAGATAGTAATCCCGACATAGTTGGGAAAAGACGGATCTACATTAAATGCACAGAAAACGTTTGCACAGAAACAGACCTACTTTCTCGTAAACAAATTACCTTTAATATTGAATTCGAAGCAATAAGTTAACTTTCAAGGTCAGTGCGTTATGTAACTTAAAATTACTTAATTACAACTTGACATGCTGTTCGGTAAGCAACTAGTTTGCTTCACATATAAGGCTTTTGTTATTAAGAAAGCGGTTAGCGTTGCGGTTTTGGTAAATAATTTGTCGTGACGTTAAAGACGACATAAATAAAAGCTATTTTCATGATATATTGATGATATTAATAAGTTCGCGTTTGTACACTTTCTCACCAGATGTGGTCGACGATTATATCATTCAGATCAGGGGGGGTGGCCATAAGAGCTTAGAGTAAGGTTTCTTTGAGTGTGTGTAAGGGACAGATGTATATGATTTGTAAACACATGTCCCTTACGCACACTCAAAATAACCTTACTCTAAGATCTTATGGTCACGCCGACTGTGCACATTTTTTTTCAAATCAGAAGAAATTTGTTATGAATATTCCTAACGCTTCAAATATTTGACAAATGCATCTGCTCAGCAACGTAAATAGAAAGAGAGAAAGAAAATGTATTTTGTTTTTACTATTTTTTGGAACGCATTAATGTTGTTAAATTGCCAAAATTAAAGGCCATTGAGTATGTGTTACAATAATTACGCCGTGCCAGGTAAAATATGAAAAAATCTCTAGGTAACGTCTATGGCTTTTACGGGATGGCCTTCTTGATGATGGCCTCATGGCCTCAATCCAAAATCGATCGCCTATGGCAGTCGCCGAAATCCGCTATCTATGCAACCTAGCCATTTTTGTATAGTCTAATAATAACCTAACCTTTGATCCAGAAACTACCTTGTATGTAGATACTTTTTGCTAAGCAGTTTTTTTTTACAATTTTAGTAAGAACAAAATTCTTAATAATTAATTACGATCTAGCCTAAAAAACTAATAAGCAATTTAAATCTAACTTAATATGTTATGTTATGGTTTATGTTAAAACTAAGAATAGTGTGTCCGTAGCACTTTCTTAGAGCCTCATATAATTTATAAAAACACTATGTTCATGTGTTATACCTATGTGTAGCACAGCGTTGTCACTATTATTCATTCACTTTGTACACTACACTAATTCAAAAGATTTAGTTCTTTTTAGCCTACGCACTAAGTCTGTATTGTCTAGCAGCTGGCCTCAACATTCACGTGTCAAATGAAGTCTAAATCAGAATAACTTCATGATATTTGCTATATAATTAATTCGCATGTCATCGCAAAATTTATGTAATACTAGGTCATTGTATTCTTTTCAGACAGTATTTTGATTTTGAGTCAAGTATTTTGATACATGACTCTGTGGCTCCATCTTTATCATAATCAGCCTTACGTTCCCACTGCTGGGACTCAGGCCTTCTCTCTGTTAGAGGGAGTGGACCGTAATCCACTACGCGGGTACAAAGCGGGTTGGTGGATGTCAAATGTCTTCCCATTTTTGACTTTAAAATTTGCAGTTTTCGTTCAACGTTTAACGTTCATTAATTAAAAATTAATTATTTAGCGAATCAATTCTTCTTCTTTAAACATAGATCATCATCCTATTGACGAATGAGACCAGAAAGTCTACTTCTGAAAATGCCATTACAATGAAAACGTGAACCTGACAAACTGGCAAACTGGCAACACCAAACAAACTCGCAAAATCACAACTGCTCACATTACAAATAAATACTAGTACGCTTTAACAGAAAACCAAACTAAAAAGTAAAAAAATAATTTCGATAAATTTAAGTTAAGAATAGTGTAATTTAAAAAAATCATGGGGTGCTTTTTAAGACATTTTCAAAATTACTACTTTTACCAATATCTGTCAATAATATATTATGAAAATTAACAACAAGCACCTCCGTTTTTTTATATTTACATTACACTATTCTTAATTTAAATTTATTGAAAATTATTTTTTACTTTTTAGTTCAATTTACCATTAAAGAGTGTTTTTTTTATTTTTTAGAAGTACAATTTATTAATGCAACTACCTACCCTGTGATGGAAGTTGGTCAGGCTCTCTCTCCGGAGCATTTATTTAATGTGTGTACTTGGCGCAAGGCACTACCGTGACTTCGAATATAACTAAAAATTAAGCCATGAGCATGTCTTAGCACGCGCCTTGGTACTTAGTACAAAGACACTGACTACCGGGTATAGGACATAAATTAATCGCTAATCCTGAAGATCCTGATAATGATAATGGGACAAACTATTTAAATTATTGTATTGTCATCGGTCCTTGATAAGTGTGCAAAGTTTCAAATCAATCCGACGTTTTGAAAGGGGTGAAAATCACGTTCAAAGATTCCGTTACATAATTTCATAGATATATAGATATATACATACCAAGCTAATAAAAGCGTGTTAAAATACCACTTTTCAAAACGGTGTTGTCACAAAATGACAACGTCACAAACTGTGAACTCGGGAAAGTACCACCAAACTGTCACTTATCGGCCGCATTATGAAAAATGCTACTTTTCGTTAACATTACAAAATAATAATACTACGCAAAAATACAACTTCACAAAACGGCCACAAGACATTACAAAAATAGTACCATTGAAAACGGTTTTGTCACGTAATGACAACGTCACAAACTGGCAGCTCCGGAAAGTGACAAGTTTTTTTTAACGTGTTTTTCTCCTTTTCCAGGGTTTGTGCTGGGATGTGCTATATTGCTACTTCTGGCGGGCATCTTCTGTGCCATCTTCTTCATGAAACTTGTTGGATTATACATTGATCACGTGAGTTTTCATTTAATTTATTTTTTTAAGTTTAACTTCTGCCCGCGTCCTCGCCCACGTAATAAGCGTTTTACCGGGATAAAAACTATTATATGTCCTTCCCAGGGTCTCAAACTATCTCCATACCAAATTTAATCAAAATCGGTTCAACCGTTTACAGTCCGTCAAATCTAAGAAGTACCGTTTGACAGCTATAAAAATACGTTGTATAAACTTAAGTTGATGCTTACGAATGATACTCGTTGTTATAGTGTATAGGCAGCATAGTAATTAATTAGGATTATGAATTTGATTATTCGTAAACTTTCATACAAAGTTATCACGGCAAGTTAAATGAGAAACGTCATCGGACTTCTTAGATTTGACGGACTGTAGTTGTGAAAAGGTAACATAAAAACAACAAAACAAACAGACTTACTTCCGCATTTAGAATACTAACGTCTGCCTGCGGCTTCGCTCTCCTGAAAAGTGTTCTCTTATCCCAAGAGAAGATTATATCGAGATGAAAAGTAGCCTATGTGTTTTTCCAGACTATATTAATTAACTAGCTGTGTTCGCGACCTCGCTCCAGTCAACTGCATACCCTACCTTACTTACCTACCTGACTTACCTACCTGACTTACTTACTTGCCTTGCTACTACCCTACCTACCTACCATTTTTTTTCTAGTTTCATTCTTTCGCGGAGAATCTAAACACCGACATTCAGAAAATTACGTCAAATGCACAACGCCATCTATCGAATACAGAGACCAACTGTCCGAGTATCTGAATTGAGTCTGTTGTGATATTTTATTCATTGAACACTTTAAATTCATTTCACTTTTGATAGAGTGAACCGATTGTGATGAAACAGAAACAAAGTAATATACTTCAAGATGCGCACAATTTTATGTATAAAAGTTATCACAGTTATCACACATCAATTTTATGTATAAATGCATCACGTAAAATTTACGGAACCAACGTACGTTCCGTAAATTTTACGTGATGCATGCACAACTCAACAGACAAAAAATCCAAAAATGCTGGAAATGGGTTCTGTTGGTTATGCTATAACAACCCGGTCTTTTTTTTTGGAAATATTTTCGATGTTGACGTCAAAAACGACTTTTCTACAGTTTTATTATATGTATTGATTGCTTTATTTACCCAGACCCCGGTTACTATATTGTGACGTCAGCTAGGCATTCGCTTGTATCCACCACCCCTTCCAATGATGATGATGATTTTATGCGGACGGAAGACAGTGATACAGGCACCATCAGATTATGTATTATGTACATATGTATGTCGTTGTCCGAGGATGGATGCGCTCGAATGCGCAGACGCATCGCTTTCCACTACTACCGATACTGTATCAAGTTAACCGTGTTATAATGCTATTTGATAGCGGTCTAAACAAACTTACACATACATAACGCCATTCCCCATCGGGGTAGGCAGAAACTACAGAACGCCTGCTACGGTCCTTACATACTCCTTTTGCTTCATTTAAGTTCATACATCTAGTCATACACGCATGCCGGTTATGAGTACTGCGCAATTGGCCTTTTTGAAGAACATTGCCAAAAAGATCTGTGTATGTCCTTCTGGCGACCGCGAACCGGAAGATGTTGCGTTGGAAGGCCTCTCACCAGATGGACCGATGACATGGTGAAGGTTGCGGGAATGCACGGGACCGGTGAATATGGTGACGCTTGGGAGAGACCTATGTCCAGCAGTGGACGTCTTTCGGCTGATATGATGATGTCCTGCTGAGGCTTACTGGACAATACCACCACACTATTCCCATACCACTGCAACTCCTGAAAGCCAGAATCAACAGGGCGACCACCAGAAAAGCGTCGAGGTAATGAAGCTCGACGAAGTATCAGCTAATGAATTTTACTGTCTTGGATCCCGCAACGAAATTAATCAGAAAAGAATAACGGAGGAGTAGGGAAAAAAAATCCACTTCCCTCCATATCAAGCAGGAGACAGATTGTGCCTATTGGCCTTGTTTGTTCTGCCTAGTGCGTACTGGGGCGAACATCACCAATAAGACCCGTGTATGTCCTTCAGGGGCGTACAGGGCAGAACATAATCAGTAAGATCCAATCACTTCTGCCACTAACTTGGTGAAAGTTGTGAGGATCCGCTGGATGCGGGACGCACGGGACCGGTCAATGTTTAGACGCTTGGGAGAGGCTTATGTCCAGTAGTGGACGTCTTTCGGCTGATATGATGAAGGTGGCTTCTGCCACACTTCAAGTTAACCGTGTTTTAATGGTATTTGATAGCAGCCAAAACAAGTACAAATAAAGACATGAGTAACATAACATCACGCCATGTTCCCCAATGGGTTAGGCAGTAGTGCATCTATCGCACACACACATTTCACCAGTTATGTTCAAGTCCCATGTAATGGAGGGCGGGCCTATTGCCATCAACCGGACACAAAGCCATACTCCGAGCTGCTATTCCGTAAATTTTACGTGATGCATTTATACATAAAATTGATGTGTGATAACTGTGATAACTTTTATATTACATAAAATTGTGCGCATCTTGAAGTATATTACTTTGTTTCTGTTTCATCACAATCGGTTCACTCTATCAAAAGTGAAATGAATTTAAAGTGTTCAATGAATAAAATATCACAACAGACTCAATTTTTATTTTTATTTTTTATTGTAAATGGGCTCGCGCTTGACCACTATCTCACCTGATGGTAAGCGATGATGTGGTCGACGGTAAAGCACGCTTGCCTAGAAGTAACCTATTCACTCTTGACTTAAAGACCCCTAGATTGTAGCTATCGGGAAACACAGACTCCGGCAGGGAATTCCACTCCTTAGCTGTACGCATAATAAAAGTGTCCCCAAAACGTTTTGTGCGTATGGGTGGGATGTCCACCATGTACCGATGACGCATCGCCGTGCGTCTGGTTGTCCGATTATGGAACGGGCTGGGCGGAATTAAATCATGCAATTCCATCGCACACTCCCCGAAATGTAACCGATAAAAAACCGACAAGCTGGCAACTCGGCGACGATGTTCAAGGCTCTGGAGCTTTGATTTGACCAATGCCTCATTGCCGATAAGTCTCTTGGCCCGCTTTTCGATCAACTCTAGTGCATCAAGCTGGTATTTGGCAGAACCGTCCCAGAGGTGAGAACAGTACTCCATGCACGCACTCGCTCCATACACACAAAAAAAACATACAAAGTCGAACATAGAACCTCCTCCTTTTTAGAAAGTCGGTTAGTAAATGAATTTGAATCCCTCCTCATTTCATGACCATACCAGGACAAACGGTTTAAGTCGTATATCTGCTTAATATATTATACCACCAGACGTGTAACTTTCAAAAATGACACAGCAAAAAATGTGGTTTTTATACAGCAATGGTTAGGTTAATCTTAGCATCTTTAGACAAGTCAGGTTTTTATGGTTATGACATAACCTGTAGATATGTATGATTTAACTAGATTCTGTCAGTGGCTTCACCCGTGTGTAAACTGTTTTATCTACATTCACAACGTAAAAGTTCCAAATATTAATTAAAAAAAAATTGTATAAACACGAACTTTATATTCGTGGATAGCTAAAATTAAAAAAAAAAAACCATTTCAGTGCAACATTTTCCTTCGATTTTCAAACAACTGCATCATAAAATAACTTTTAATTTTTATAGCACAGTTTTACTTTTTAATTTATTTGTGCTCATTGACTTAATGTAGAAAAATAGTGTCATTGCCTATGGATGAAGTTTTTTTTTTTTTAGTTTGACTTTGTAATTGTATGTGACATAATATTATTATCACACCCGGCTTTGCCTCGTGTGATAAACCTACGCTTGTGTTTTGATAACCCCTATTATGACTGTTGCATAAAACTACTATTACCATCCCAAGGGAACATTATACAGTGATAAAAAGTAGCCGATCTGCTATTTCAGACTATAATCTCTGCGCCAAATTTCATACAGATCCATTCAGCCATTCTGGCGTGATTAAGTAACAAACGTACATCCATCCATACTATCGCATTTATAATATTAGTAAGATGATATGCTCTACTCGACTTTCATACTACTTACAACTGTCTTGTTGGTCTAATGGTCGCACTGAGCATGAGGTCCTAGGTTCAATTCCCGGGTAAGGCAATATCGGCTCGTAGGTCGGGTTATTGGGTTTTTCGAACTGGAATTTCTAAGTATTTATTTATTTATTCAAAATTATGTAGTTAGCACCTTTACAGCTATACCGCCAATACGATGTTACTACCACACAGATATTATACACTAACAGCAATACAATTAAAAATACCATCAAGAAATACAATCAAATATTACAATTAAAATACAATCAATCATCTCATTATAAAAAACAATTAAAATACCATTAAAATACAATTAAAATTCAAATTACAATCCAATTAAAATACCACCAAAATTCAATTAAAATACAACTAAATTCAATTAAAATCCCTTTTCCACATTTTCAATGCACTTCAGTGCTACTCCTGTGAACTTCATCAGGCTACATTGAAATATATCTACCTCATTTGAAATAATATGCCGACCACAAGTAACATGGGACAAGGGCAGGAAGAAGGTGATAGAACTTGAACTGATTTTAGAATCAACATCACGTTAAACGGATGATATTTTTTTTTTCCCATCATTAAAAGGAGGAAATCAATTCGATACGTATATATGTAATCTTATTGGGATAACACAATATTTACATATTATGTTACTCTATATGAGCTTCTAAACATGTGTGCTGAATTTCATAAGTGTATGTATGTTTGTCCACGTATTTCTCCGAAACTACTCTACAAAAAAATATCACGATCTGATATCGTGATATTTTCTATTTACTGTATCTCTCAAGTTAGGGTACAAATATGTTATTCTAGACCAACGAGGTAGTTACTTAATTGAGAGGAAAACGTAACAATTTAGTAGAGGTTGCATTTTGTTAACTCATCGTTTCGCAAATTGTTGCCAATCACGACATGGCATTTTACTGTGAAATCATAACCGGCTGAGAATAGAAATAATATTTAATACGTACAACACACGCTTATATAAAACTTACTGTCTCGTTGGTTTCGCGTTCGCTCAATTCCCGGATCGAACAAAACAAACAACAAACAAAACTTTTTTATTTTAATTAGACCATTAAGGCACACTTTTGAAGGTCAAAAATTCAATCAAACAATCAATCATTTATTTTGTAAAACTTAGGTATGGTTATAGGTAGTAGGTATATTGTTAAAATATGTGCACTATTTTTTGCCAATATCTGGCGTACAAAATTAACATAAACAGGCAAATACTTAATATTGTTGAACTACTAATCTGTCCCTGTATGGTGACTGTTTTGCAACTGTCCTTCTTCTTATGGTATTTATTGCCGCCCAAAGATGCGTTAAAATTTGTGTTGAAATATGGAACTTTCGACGCTGATAACTTTCAAATATATATTTTTTTTACTTTTTTGTTTCTATACTGGCCTAGATAATGTTGAGACATACGCCATACTACGTTTGTATATTCTTCCATACAAACGTAGTCTGGCGATTACTCCACTGTTTAACGGTGAACGTTCAAAATAAAAAAAATATATCAATTTGTCTCAACATTATCTAGACCTGTATGGATCGACGAGGGCAACCTTAACTAACAGTTACCATAATTATTATCGAAGCTACTGGGTTTTTGCCGCGGGTTCGCTCTCGTTAGCTACACCACAGATAATATAATACTAGCATACAGATGCCTCATCCCATACAAATAAACCGTGCCGACGTAACTAGCGTTTTTCGTCTGATTAAGATGAATATTTTTATAAGTATTTCGATCGCGTTTAGTTTCGTTCCACGGCTATAGATGGTTTTAGCAGCGTCTTGCAAGTAATAGAATTTTCTCGGTTCGTGACTATATTTTTCTTTATATACAGTGACGATCTGTTTTATAGTATTTTTTGCACGTTTTTACAGTTTAATTGTACCAAAATGTGTTACAGTACAAATTAAAAAAAACGAGTGGCATACCTCAGAAATTTAAAACCGCGCCATATATTGAAATCAATTTTAAATGATGCGTTCAAATAATCTTTGAAATGTGAGTTATGAGCCCATTATTCCATAATTTTGTGCTTAGCAGAGTTGATTAAAAAGAACATACAATTTCTTTGATCAATTCAGAAATTGTTAATTTTACACACAATTCAATAACAAATCGATGCATTTTGTGGCATCTAGTGACATTTATTTGAACTAAATTTTCTTTGTTAGCGCTGGGACCCCGTGGCTAAACTAAGAAAAAAACACGGGTTGCACTCCGGGAGTGCCGGCAGAAGTGAAAACTTGATTATTAACGTTGTGCATTTTTGATTTATTTGAATAGTTAGGGAATAATTTTGAACAAATTGCTTTTAATATCAATATAAAAGTACAATCATTTATGTGGTAGAATACAATATTTATTTATTGCGCTATCGTACACTAATATAAAAAAAAAAACAAAACACTACTCTCCAACCGTCTTACGGTTTTTCGATCAGCACACGTGACCTGACGCGAGTTTCACAGTTTTTACCCATCCCACAAAAGTGCTCAACGCCGCTAAAGAAGTTTTCACTTCAAAATTATTGGGCCTCGCAAACTTTTTATTGTATTAGGGATAGGATCGCGTTTGACCACTATGTCACCAGATGGTAAGCGATGATGTGGTCGACGGTGAAGCACGTTTGCCTAGAAGTAACCTATTGTTGACTTAAAGGCCGCCAGGTTGTAGCTATCGAGAAACAGACTCCGGCAGGGAATTCCACTTCTTACCTGTACGCACAATAAAGAACTTGAAACAAAACAGAGTTTTGCTTTTTGCAAATAGGTTTTTTTGTTTATTTAATCATTTATGAACACACACACACACACACACACATAATATACAGACAAAAAGAAGTAACAGAAAAATAGGTGCAGAATAGATGCTTATTTCTATAGAAATATCTTCCAGCATACCAGCGAAATGTGGCGACGCTTGGGGTAGGCACATGTCCAGCAGTGGACGCCTTTCAGCTGATATGATGATGATGATGATACCTACAAAAGCAAAGTTTAATAAAAAAGCAAAGATTCATATTTAAGTAATATACAATACTGATTTCCTACAAATAAAATATACCGTCATGTACATACGTTCATACTTGTAAAATAAATATTATAGAAAGAAATACTTATACCTATAAATATATTAAAGATGATAATACATAATTATATGCAATTATGACGGAATGGGAGTGTTCTTTCACTTCTCTTTTAAAAACCGCAAGAGTTTTGAATGATTTTATTAAAGTTTATTTTCTAATAGCTAAAGTTTTTTTTTTTTTAATTTAAAATTACAAATATTATTCTGTTTTAATCGAGGTAAAATGAGTGTCAATTGCAATATATTTCGATATTAACTTTTATCTCTTCAAAACTATGAGCTGGACTATGTTCGAATATAAGTGTGTTATGTTCGAGTAAATTCCTTCAAAGTTTTGAAAGAGTTCGCGTTTCCGTGATGTTGTATGTAATACGTGTACTCGTAACTTACTAAGAACAATCAATACTTACCAGTATTTTACATGGAACAATTGCCTATCTGACCTCCACAACTAGTCTTGCCAGATTTACTGTCGTCGAATCCGGGACAAAAAAACAAAACCAATTTTACTAAATTATCTAAATATCATATTTTTTTTGCGGCATTTATAATTTTTTGGCCATCGGGCTCCCCAAGCCTTTAAAAAGAAATAAAGAGCAATAGAGATTAAAATTTGCTCTTGTCTGGAGTTACGCCTTGACCATATCCATGGACAGGGGGTTTCGTTCTTTCGTCAATAAGTTACCCATTAAGTTAAAAATTATTTCACAAAACACTCTTAACTCATTGTAATGTAATTAAGATCAATTAATTATTTACTGCAGACACTTTTCATTGTAATTACTTACTATTTAGACAAGTGACAAACAACGAAATTGCGAGCTCCGCCACTCGCGCTGCCCGCGCCAGGGCAAGGCGAGCGAGGGAAGGGCGCACGCCCGCGAAGGAGCCACCGACAAGACTTGACAGGGGTCTTGATTTAAAGCGTGTTGTCTATGATTTCATGTTACGATTTTTTGAATTCTGGGATATTTTTCTCAATTTCGGGACACGGAAAATACGTTCGCATTCCGGGACAATCCCAGTGGGTCCCGGCCCCCTGGCAACCCTATCCACAACCCAGTAACTAGGTAACTCGATACCCCTTCCCCGTAACGAATTCCGGCTTCCCCGTAACGAGTGTCAGAGATATAGTACAAATTGCAGCCGGGACCAACGGCTTAACGTGCTTTCCGAGGCACGGAGGAAACTCGCTATGTGAAGATGATCACCCATCCACGGACGGACCTCGGCAAGTGTTGCTTAACCTTGAAAATCGACCCGTGTGATTATTATTTAGCCATTAGCTCCTCTTAAATTATTGTTAACTAACTACTTCCTGTGGCTTTGCTTTCGTGGCCTGTTCTACAGGAACCGTGCAATTTACAGGGACAGAAAAAAATCGCCTTGAACACGATCTCTAAAATTACACTAGACATCTTTTACTACACTAACTTTTAATTCTTAGATCTTAAACCTGCGTTCCTATGTTACTTAATGATAGAAGGCACAATACCGGAATTTCGGTCAAGGCACCGATTGGGTCTCACGGCGGTTTCAACACTAAATCTGTGAAACACAATGCTGGGTACGTCGATATACTGTTCAACAGCAATTATGGGCCTTTAAAATATAATCTATCAAATCTACAATGACAAAAAAATTTGGATCTTTCAAAGTTCATTAAGAAAGTGGTCACGGGCGGGTATCTAGGGGACTTTCTTTGTAATTTTTGACGTCCAAAATCTGCTGATTGTCAGTATATATTGAATCAATGATATTGACTTCTCTTTCAAATAACTCACGGCTAAAGACAACAGATATTCCTTTGTTGCTAAAAACGAGTAATTTCATGCAAATTGTACGAAGTAAATTAATCATACATGCACACAAGTTCTCACGCGAATATTATTATAATTTGTCAATGATTTACAGTATGACTATGAATACGGTGAGCTTAAGGCTTCGTTCTGATGGTTAGACACACGATTGAATTGATTGATTTTTATGAGCAGGAGGAGCTCGTGGTTAAATAAGAACAGCTGCAATGGTCGAACTTCAAGGTTAAGCAACGGTTGATGAAGTCGGTCTGTGGATGGGTGACCATTTTTACACGAGAGTTTCCATCGTGCCTCGGAAATCACGTTAAGCCGTTGGTCCCGGTTGTCATTTGAAGATCTTTGACAGTCGTTAAAGGTAGTTAGAACCCATGAAAATGACACCCATTTTCAGAAATTTCGATCGGCGCCATTTTTAATTTTCATCTTGACTCTATATTCGCAATTACCGACTCCAAAAACCATAATAATGACAACTAAAAATTATGGAAATTTCGGTCGGTGCCATCTTGGATTTTCATTTTGTCTCCATATTTTTAATAAGCTATCCCAAGAACCATGAAAGTGACACCCATAACAAGAATTTCGGCAATTTCGGTCGGCGCCATTTTAGATTTTGATTTAATTAAAAAAAAAACATAAAACAATCAAATTTTTATAAACCCCAGTAGAAACACATTTTTTGCATGAATCCGTCTTTTTAGTCCATCCGTTTATGATTTCAAAAATATAAGTAGTTTGCTAGTCTATGAATTGAATAAAATACGATTTAGGTCATTTTTTTAAACTATAATATACACAGATTTATTTAAAACAAAACACTTTTCGTTATTACTAACATTCATTAACATTCATTTCTTATGATCAACTCTAGAATATCTTACCCCGAGTTTCTCAGCTCTAAATTATCGCAGTATTAATGTGACAAATTGTCAAGCCCGCGTCAACTGCTGTGATTGGTTGAATGAATTGTCAACACGTCAACAGCCTTTGTGGCTGGTTACTAGTAATCGATTTTAAAGCAATTCCTGGTAACCGATTGAGCTGTAACTTATACTTAAGGTTCCCCTAGTCGAGGGCACTATTTTGTGCCGGAGGTTAAAAAGCATGCATGCTATCTCAGTAAGAAGCTAGTTCGCGTACGAATTAGCACTTTTGCAAATTTGTATCGAAATGGTTGATGATTTAGGACGAAAACGAGCGCGCAAAATTTTATAAACAGACCTTTGGGAGTCTAGATATCATGAAAAAACGGCTTGTATATTTTCAAAATAAAATTATTTGCAGTGTTGAATTAATAATCTATCCCTGTATGGAGGCCATTTTGCAATTTTCCTTCTTCTTATGGTATTTATATCCGCCCAAAGATGCGTCAAAATTAGTCTTGAAATATGGAACTTTCGACGCTCATAACTTTCAAATATTTTATTTTTTTACTTTTTTGTTTCCATACAGGTATAATATGTATATACTATATATACATAACTAAATAGTGATGAAACAAATTGATATCATTTTTATTTTGAACGTACATCGTTAAACAGTGGAGTAATCGCCAGACTACGTTTGTATGAAAGAATGATCGACTAGTGTAACCTTAACTTTGGAAACATTAGAATGATATGGTACTATGAAAGTGATGTCTTGATTAAGCCGGTAGATGGGCATAGCTACTCCTCAACCAGAGAAGATACCATAATTGTGTTTGGACTCATTCGATACCGGCAAGCGACATTACATTTCACAATTTTTAGTCCATCAAAAGTTTGATTTAAAAAGGTTTTTATTACTTACATTACATTTTTTCTTTAACCAAATTCCTCTCATCCTTAGGAGCTGGTCCTCCGCGAAGGTTCGCAGACCTTCCAATGGTGGGCTCACCCCCCGGTGCGGCCCTTCGTCCAAGTCTACGTGTACAACGTGACGAATGCCGATGAGTTCCTTAACAATGGCTCCAAGCCTGTCCTGGATGAACTGGGGCCTTATGTTTATTCGTGAGTATTGTGTTTTGGACCTTATTTATTATTCAATAACGTTCTTAATTGAGAGACACTCGGAAAACCTCTGGCGATATCACGGCTGATCAAGGCAAAGAAGCTGAAACGAATTTGTCTCCTATTGTAGGTGTCTTAAGACGGCGATAGTCGCCAACGACCTTGAGGGAACAAAACGCGCACTCGTTTCACACCTGCGCGACCCAAAACTCAGTAGCTTTTTGTACTTTCCTTAATATTCTATGACTTTAAAAAAAGCCTAATTAAATTGTCTTTAAGATGGTGACAATTTCTTTAAAATACGCCCGGCAGTTTTGGTGCGATTGTCGTTTTTTTTGTCCGTGTTAAACATAACTTTACAAATTAATTACAATATATTATACGAATATTACGCCTGGGGGAGGCCTATGTCCAGCAGTGGACGTCTTTCGACTGAAATGATGATGATACGAATAAAACTCAAAATTTTCTTAGATCAAATATTAAGAAAATGTATAAATATTTTCCAAATATTTTCGACAAGCCGTTTAGACGGAATTCTCATTTTAAAATCAGTTACTCAGGGGTCTGCGTCTTAACTGTAACACCGGGGATTGGTCCACACCATCGCAAAATAGAGATGATTATAAAGGAGATCTTTGCCCAGCTGTGCTGATAGAACAGGCTGAAAATAATAAATATAGGCAAGTATAATGCTTTGGAAGTTGGTCCATGAAAGAGCTATTCAAGGGCGATTTACCTATCCCTTTAAAATGCAAGCTAAATGGACTTGTGTATTCTCCCCATTTAAACATGGGGTGCTGATGGTCTTGCGGATGGTCTTGGTCTTTGACTAACTTCTTAAAGTCCAAACTGAAGCTCTGCCAACGACCGATGGAGCTAAGCACACTTAATGTTAAATTGACGGACCAAAACACCGAGAGAAATTGAAGGAATGAGAGCAGGTTCTGCCCAGGAGTCTCAATACAGGCTGAAAAAACAGTATAATATTTTTTTTTTATTTAATTGTATCACCACAAAAGAAAAGAAAAAGAAAGAAAGCAAAAGAAGTATGTAAGGATCGTAGCAGGTGGCGTTCTGTAGTTTCTGCCTACCCCCATGAGAAAAAGGCGTGAGTTTATGTATGTAGGTATGTATATATCACCAGATTATACAGTAGTCGCCAAATTTTTTGGCCGCCCTGAAGTTGGTTGCAATGAATGCGCTCCTGTAAATTTTAAACTAACACAGCATCGCGCCATCGAGAGCCTATGTTCAGCCCGGTCAAGAAGATTAGCGAGTACCATACGTATTACTGCCTAACCAAAATCTAATATGAGATTTGAAAGCAGTTTTACTGATCAGAAACTTGATGAAACTTTATTAATTTATAAAATTGACCTCGTTGGTCCTAGCCGAACGGAAAGCGCACATTTCGTGTCGAAATATAAAATAAATGAGTTGATATGAATGCAAGTCTGGCTTCCTTTCAAACTGGATTGGCAGCAAAAACGATAGTTAATTTATTCGTCAATATATTAGTGTTGTAAGGCAGAAATGCTGACATCAGTCAAACAAAGAGTGTGGTATTACCCAGTTACTGGGTTTTGGAGGTCAGATACGCTCGTTCCATGTCAAATACTGTTCTTCAGCTGCATTAGTTCCGTTTGAGTCTCGTGTTATAGGAGTCTATTTTTTACAATGTATGTATGTATGTATGTATGTAAGTGTGTTTGGGTCAAATCTTGCAACTAAATTTTAAAGCACTAAGATGAAATTTCGGGGGTTGGGGATGCCTATCTATCTATTTATCCTATGTCCAGCAGTGGACGTTTCTCGGCCGAAATGATAATGTTGTATATGAAATTTTGAATACATGTTAAGTTTTGATGACAATGCATGGTTAGCTAAGTTACGTCAATCTAAATCCAATATGGCGGACGGCCCAAGATGGCGGACTAGTTATTTTTTGCGCACTGCCATGATATGGGTATCAAATGAAAGAGTTTGCTGAGGAGAATACGAAAAAAGCTTGTTGTAAAAAAAGGTTTTTTTAATAAAACTAAAGATAAAGATAATTTATTTGCCAAAACATGTGTTTACATACCTTATGTATGCATGAATAATTTATTTACTTAGACTTTTCCACGAATTTCCAAAGGAAATTGACGTTCCAAATTCAAATCAGTTTACTCCCTTGCAATTTTTATACAACTTTACCTCCGTTGGGAGGTAATGCTTTATTTTACGTTGAGATTACATGATATGTAATTGGTTATTGTCGAGTAGGTGGTGTCAAAAGGCATTTAATCCTAATCCTCTGCTTTCCATCCACAGAGAAGAATGGGAGAAAGTGAACATCACCGACAACCTTAACGGGACGCTGTCCTTTCACTACAAGAGGACGTACACCTTCCAACCGGAGCTGAGCAACGGACTCGACGATGATGCTGTGGTGGTCCCGAATATACCCATGTTGGTAAGTACATATACAAAATAAAACTACTTTTTTTCGTATTTACGGTACATTGAAGACAATGCTTCTTGGGAACATCGTAAAGTTAATCAAAATAAACAAAATCTTTTCTGGGTTGCCAAAAATCAAAAATACAGACAACGGCTGCAGATTTAAGAGTCTCGTCGACAATGAATTTTGTACAATTTACAGATATTTTTATTTCTGGTATTAAGGAAGACAAGAGGTTTACTTGAAAGTGTCATAATATGGCTCTTTCCATTAATTCTCAATTCAATGTTAAATTGTAATGGACTTCCTCAACTTATGTTAGCGACCTCTATAAGTACATTTCGGAAAATAGGTACCGATGTTTTAAAATAAATTTACGTTTTTTTTTGTTTTAAGCTTTTATGGTCTTGAGGAAGGAAGGCTGTTTTAAAATGGATTTGTTGAAAGTTAAAGGACTTCTTTACAATTAAAAGAGTTATGGAGTGAGATCATGGTGCATACTATTTTGGCTTTTTTATGTTAATGAAATAATAGATACGTGTTAGGTACGTGTATTATATTATAGCACATATGCTATCACGGATCAGATCAATCGATCTACCTAGTCTTTCCCCAAATATGTTTTGGTCGGTTTCCGGTCTAGCCGGATGCAGCTCAATATCAGAATTTTAATACGGAACTACTGCCTTTGGAGGTTAAATATTTCTATATATTGTTACATCTTTATTTCTTTTCAGACTCGACAAAAACAAGTCATTTCTTTTAAGTGTCACTTGACAGTGACAATATGTTAGACAATTAACTTAAGGTTAAAACATAATTAGTTAGCGTTACCACTTGGTAAGGAGCGATAAAACTAAAGAAAACCGATCTTTTAAGCGTATATCAAATTTTAAAATTACAATAACAACGCAAACAACAACAACGACACAAAAATCTATACTTATTCTGTGATGAGAAGGGATGAAACAAATGTTACTAAAAGAGAAGAGCGCTTTAATTTGTGTTAATTATTTCATCACCACTGCTCTCAAAACGGTAAAAGAAAACATCGTGAGGAAACCGGCATGTCTTAGAACCAAACATTCAAAGACATGTGACATCCACCAACCCGCACTGGGCCCGCGTGTTGAATTACGTCCCATTCCCTTTCACAGAGAGTAGGCCTGCACGCAAAACGGACCAAATGAAAATCTAAAGTGCGGAAATCTATCTTATCCTATCAAGAGTGTTATTTCTAGGCAAGCTTGGTTCATCGTCGACCACATCGTCGTTTACCACTAGGTAAAATAGTGGTCAAACGCGATTCTATCAACATATTAATAAAAAAACGGCATATAACCATGATGTTTTACAAAAAATACAAATAATAATGAGGAAATATTAAAAATAATCACTATTAAGCTAACTTTTGCAAAGTCAGTGAATTTAAACGAGCCATTAAAAGTAATATGTCGTAATTACTTCTCTTTAGCAATATTAGCTGGAATTATTTGCATGCAACACTCGACATGAGGCAATGAGATGTGATGAAGAGGAATGAAATGTTGAAATTGTTAGAAACATATATACATAGATACACGCCTTTTTAACCCCCGACGAAAAGAGGTGTGGTATAAGTTTGACGTATCAGTGTGTGGCATCATAGCTCCTAAACGGATGAACCGATTTTGATTCAGTTCTTTTGTTTGAAAGGTGACTTTATCGAGAGTGTTCTTTGCTATGTTTGATGAAAATTGGTTCTGCCGTTCAAAAGTTATGGGCGTTTTACTGTTTGGATCAGGGCATTTTCGCAAGATGTCGTGTCATAATTACGTGTTCAATAGATTGTTGATCGAAGCGTGTCTACTGCTAGATAAATTATGAAGCTTAAAAACATGTAACAAAAAAAACGGAGTTTCTGGAAATTTTTAATTTTAGTTGTGCCATGGGGGTAGTGGTTATATTCTCTTTGGGGTAGGCAGAAACTACAGAACGCCACCTGCTACGATCCTAACATACTCCTTTTGCTTGGGTATAATTTAGACGGTCACCAAATATATTTTTAAGACTCTAAGCTTAGGCACCAAATAAAATAAAGAACTCCAAAAAAAATCAATTGACTTTATTAAAAGGGCCCTAAAGTATACAATATTATGATCCAAAATAAATAAAATAACATCAGAAAAATCGCAAACCTCGCACAAATATTATTTTTGGTTCCTAAAATGGATCAACGGTCACCAAATTCTATCCAACTCAAAGATTAATATTACTACCAAAAATCTTACTCCAAAATAGTAAGTCGTCATCCAAAATACGGGTGTATTCGTGTTTTTAACGAATTAGTCCAAGAGCGAGCGAAGCGAGCTCAGGAGATTAGGGCACCCCGACACGGACAGGTTAGGTTCGAACGAGATGACGGGAGCTGAAGTGAGCGAGCAAAGCGAGCGAACTCGGCTCCCGTCATCTCGTTCGTGTTAGGTTACTTTAGACCCTGCGGACGGAAATAGGAGCCCCGCGCAGCGGGGCTCCGTCGACTATGTTGCCAGAGTACTAATCGTACTTGAACCTTGAACCTCAATATATTTAGCGAATTCCATATAACGATAAATAAGCGACGTACGTTTGGGAACCCCAGTATATTAATTGATATTTGGGAAATATTCTAGCGATCGTTAGCTTTTTTAGCCTAACAAAAATGACCAAATTAGAAGTCATGGTATTACATAATTGGTAACATCTAAGTAGTGACAATATATAATATTTGGTCTAAAGTGTATTTTAAAGGCGTCCATATATTTTTTTGGCAGTCAATAATACGAAAAAATGGATTTATTTCATAATATTTTAGGAAACGTTATTTGGTGACCATTTATCCATTTTGGTAACCGTTTAGAATTTTTTTGGTAGTAAAATAGGTACTTTTTTGGGCGGTGTTTAAACACAAGCCCTTTTGCTTCACTCACGTTCATACATCTAGTCATACACGCACGCCCGGGGAAAAAAAACCCGGGGAATCGAACCAAGGTCTGAATAGATTACAATAATCAACCTACAATGCTTCCGCTGCTGGGACACAGGCCTTCTCTCTGTGGGAGGGAATGGGCCGTAATCCAACACGCGGGCCCAGTGCGTATTGTTGAATGCCACGTGACTTCGAATGGTTGGTTCTAGGACATGCTGGTTTCCTCACGATGTTTTCCTTCACCGTTTTGAGAGCAGTGGTGATGAAATAATTTACACATAGTAAAGCGCCTGCCTGGGAACCCAAGACCAGCAACTTGTAAGTCGCGGCCGATACAACTGGGCCATTACTGCTCTGGGCCATCAATACACTTACATACATACAAAAGTTAAAAGTTAAATCAAAGCTCGTAAAAATATCTGCCTGGCCTATACCCAACTATCTACAAAGCTCGGCGAAACACCAGAAGCAGCTAAATATCTGTATTTAAATGGAGGGAACTGCCTCTTTGGTCGAGTGGTCACAAACGCTATTGCTGAGCGTTAGATCCTAGATTTGATGCCCGGGTCGGGCAAAATGTTATTGGGTATTGCCAGCGTTATTTCTTTTTAATATCGTTCCACATGCCGAGATAGGAGCCTTTTTAATCTCGCACGGGGTTTATTATTTTTATTTTTTATTATTGTCTGTGTTTTGCTTATCTCGTGTTGCCTGTGCGGGTCACAAATAAATAATATTTCTTTCTTTCTTTATAAAGAAAATTTACAAGTCCGTGATTAGACCTGTCGTACTGTATGGATGAGAATGTTGTGGCTGTTAAAAAGATGGATGAAAAGAGATTGCATGTAGCAGAGATGAGAATGTTGAGATGGATGTGCGGAGTGACGAGAATGGATAAAGTGAGAAATGAATATATTAGAGGAAGTTTAAAACTGGCGCCAGTCACAGAAAAGTTGAAAGGAAACTGTTTGTCCTGGTATGTTCATATGATGAGGAGGGATGAAACGCATGTTACTAAAACAGTTATGAATATAAATGTGGATGGATGGAGAGGGAAGGGACGGCCAAAGAAAAGATGGGTGGACTGTGTGAGGAGTGGTATGAAAGAAAAGGGAGTCAGTGATAGCGTGACGGGGGACAGGGTGGTATGGAAGAAGAAAACCGTGTTACGCCGACCACCAGTAACATGGGACAAGGGCAGGAAGATGATGATTTTGCCATAAAGAAATTCTCAGTAGTAGCCCTGAGTTTGGACCCAGTAAATGGCAATAAGCTCGACCCACATTACATGGGACTTAAATATGATTGGTGAATTGTGGGCGTACTATAGGTGTCCCCTGCCCAAACCTTCGGGGATTACTGGCGTGATGTTATGTTAAAACATTCATTCAACTACCAACAGTTACAGCTTGCCAAAGTAATTACGCCGCGGTCACCTTCCAAGTCGTGGCCGCGACAGACGTTGCTTAACTTTGATGACCTAATCAGTGGCTGCTTACAAGATTACGCAAAATATGCAGAGTGGGCCTTGAAAGAGTACGAGATTGGTTTAGTACTGAATTACTGAGTAAGATAGTACAATAAGACTTTGATTTTTAATTCGTGGAATTTGCAATTGAATCTGCAAACTTTACCTATTACAGCCTAAGATCCTACTGCGATAATACACGTATTATTGTTTTTGATTAAATGTTGTTCTAGTAATCTATTCTACGATCATAACAAGTGATATTTAAAAATTTTAATGAACTTCGACACATTTTTATTGCATGCATTTTAAACTACATAATTTATGAAATAGTAGACACGCTTCGATCGACAATCTATCAAACACGTAATTTATGACACGATATCTTAAGAGAATACCCCGATTCAAACAGTAAAATGGCCATAACTTTAGAAAGTCTGAACCAATTTTCATCAAACATAGCTAAGAACACTCTGGATAAAGTCACCTTTTAAACAAATAAAACGAAATACAAATTGGTTCTTTCGTTTAGGACCTATGATGCCACAGATATATACACAAATAGAAAAATACACAAACACACAGGTACACACGTTAAACTTATAACACTCCTCATTTCCGTCGGCGGTTAAAAAGCATTTTATTGCTGTATATATGCCGCATATTATGTAGATACAAGATGAATCTAGTTGCATATTCGAAAGCGTCGGCGTCAGTAGATCTCTTCAGAGAAGAACGTGTAAGAAACTCTACGGACACTCTTTTCAATCAATCTTGTTGGAAAAACTATACTATTTATACTTAATCTATACTAATATTATAAAGCTGAAGAGTTTGTTTGTTTGTTTGTTTGTTTGTTTGAACGCGCTAATCTCAGGAACTACTGGTTGGAATTGATTTTTTTTTGTGTTGGATTGACCATTCACTGAGGAAGGTTATAGGCTATATAACATCACGCTAAGACCGATAGGAGCGGAGCATAAATGAAAAATGTTGCAAAAACGGGCAAACATATTCCTTTTTGAGAGCTTCCGTTGTGTGCACTGCGTAAGCGGTTAAAGTTACGCAACAATCATATGTAGTATAGGTAGGGGTAGGGTAGGGTAAGTATGGTAAATGAGTAGGTAGGTAGCCAGTTGACGGGAGCGAAGCCGCGTGGGACAGCTAGTAATATTATAAAGAGGAAAGATTTTTTTGTTTGTTTGTTGGTACCGAGTAGGCTCTGAAACTACTGGACCGATTTTAACAATTTATCACCAATAGAAAGATAAATTATCAAGAAGTAACATAGGCTATTATATGTTTTCAAAAAAAATTGTGATCCTTAACAAAATTTGCAATAATGTAACCCAAAGCAGCAAAATTTTGCCTATAGAATTCATTATTTGGCATGCGCTAAGAAAAATATTGATGATATTCGAAACATATGTACATGATTTAAGTACTCATATTACCTACAAAAAAGTCTGAGAGAGAATAATCTCACTAATTAATTCACAATAGCAACTTTTGTGTTCTAAAATTATAATTAAATTTTAGCCGGTAGAAACAAAAGTTTGTTACATTCGTATCGTAGTATTAATTCTTTTTCAAATAAATAGTAAAACAAATTGGTAGGTATGGTAGGGTAGGTAGGTTGGTAGGGTAGGGTCGGGTAGGTAGGTTGGTAGGTTGGATAGGTTAGGGTAGGGTAGGTAGGGAAGGGGAACCACCCCACAGTGCTTACGTCCTCGTCGTGTTCCCCGGAAACGTCCCAGTTCTGACCACCGTAACGGAGTGGCAAACTGGGTACGGCCAAAGTGCACTGTGCGATCGTAGCTATCATTTTTTGCGGAAACTGCGATCCCTGCGGAGGCTAGCATGCCGAAACCTGCGCGGGATGCCCTCGGGCATTTTATCAAAAAAGGCCCTTCTCAGGGCCAAAACAAAGGCCCTTCTCAGGGCCAAACAAAAGGCCCTTCTCAGGGCCAACCCAAAGGCCCTTCTCAGGGCCATCCAAAAGGCCCTTCTCAGGGCCACCGTGACGCTTCAGCGTCAGAAGAAGGGCGAGCCTTCTATGGAGGAAGGGCGGACGAGTTGTTGGACTCTGACAGCGAGTCCGTAGCGTCGGACACTAGCTCGATGGTGATCGAGGTTTCTCGATCACGACCGCGATCTAGGAAGCGGGCCTTCTTGAAGGAAGGGTCGGATGGCTCCTCAGCGTCGGGTTCGGCAAAGGAGCCGAAGAAGAAGGCTAAGGCCAAAAAGCCGGACACCCACGACGTGGGACTCGCGGATGCCCAACGCCAGCTAGACCTGGCTCGGCGGACGCAGCTCCAGCAGGAGTTGGAGGAGCGCGTGGTTGCGAAGGAGCAACAGGCACGCGTTGCCCGGGCCAGGTCCGGGTACGGAGCGTCCCGCGTTGTGTACGCGGACCACTCCCTGGCCGAACTGGAACGGATGGCGGTGGAGGACGAGGAGGAGATAGTGTTGGTCGCCTCAAAGTCCTCCAATTTGAAGGGGACATTTCAGAAGTCCCTGAAATGCCGGGCCGCCAGCATGCGAAGCATCATCGCGGAGCTGGTGCAGAGGCAGGCGACCGACGAGTCGCGGCAACTACAGGCGAGGATCGATCGCCTGCAGACAGAGGTCAGCCAGCTCCACCAGAAGCTGGCTGAAGCCACGGCCCTGCCAACCCAGGCCGAGCCGAGACCTGCGGCAGAGGGCCCCTCCTCCTTCGACCTTGAGGACACCATCCGCAAGGTAATGGTGGAGGAGCGGGCCTTCGTGAGAGCCTGCCTAGCAGGAATAGAGGACCGGCTACTGCCGGAAAAAAGCTACCGGCTGCCTCTTGCGGCAGACAAGAGGCGAGAGGAGCCGGGCTCGACCTCGACCTCACAGAGGGAGGAGGACACCCTATTGCCTGCCACCACCCCGTCCAACCAGCAGGGGTGGACGAGGGTCGTCAGCGGGAAGGGGAAAGGCAAGGGCAAGAGGGCGGCAGCTGTCGTTCCAGCCGTCCCCGCCACCACCACCCCACTTAGCCAGTCGAAGACGACAGGCAAAGGAAAAGGGAAGGGCAAGGGCAAAGGGGCGGCAGCGGCCGCCCCTGCCGTTCCCGCCACCACCACCCTTCCCAGCCAGTCGCAGGCGACCGGCAAAGGGAAGGGGAAGGGAAAGGGGAAAGGGCCGCCCTCCAAGGCCGCCAGCGCTGCTCCCACAGCCAAAACCGCCGGCACAAGGAGGAACCTGGTTCCTCCTAAGACCGCAGCCGTCGTGGTGACGCTCACCACGGAGGCTGCGGAACGTGGAGAGACGTACGCGTCCGTACTGTTGCGGGCGCGTGCTAACGCCGATCCTACCCAACTGGGGATCGGCAAGGTCTCTTGCCGGCGGACCCAAGCCGGGGCTCGAATATTCGAGTTCCCGGGGGCAGAGGGCAGTGCACACGCGGACCTCTTCGCAACGAAGTTGCAAGAGGTCATAGCGGACGCGGCCAAGGTGGCCAGGCCCGTAAAGACGGCGGCCTTAGAGGTGACCGACCTCGACGACACGGTCACCAAGGAGGAGGTGGTGGCGGCGGTCGCAGCAATTGGTGGCTGCGACGCCGCAGCGGTGCGAGGCCGGGACATCAGGCCCGGCCGCGGCGGCATGGGCACCATTCGTCTGGAGTGCCCAGTCGCCGCTGCCAAAGCCGTCCTTGACAAAGGACGGCTTAACGTCGGCTTCAGCTCGGGTGCAGTCCGGGCACTTGTGGCACAGCCCTTGCGGTGCTACAGGTGCTTCGGAGTCGGGCACACCCGAGCCCTCTGTCCGTCACCGGTGGACCGGACAGAGAGCTGCTACCGCTGCGGCAAGGAGGGCCACAAATCCGCGGCGTGCAAGGCCGCCGCGCCGCATTGCGCTGTGTGTGCCGCCAGTGGCCGCCCGGCAGGCCACATCATGAAGGGGAGGATGTGCAATCCTCCCCCTAAGAGGGGAAAAGCGCAGGCCCCGAGCAAGCCTGCCGCTACCACCGCCGTGCCCGAGGCTGGGCATTCGGCTGCTGCGGCTGAAGAGGGGGGTGCGATGTCCGATTGATGGATAGAGTCGAACATCGCATCCTCCAGGCGAACACCAACCACTGCGCGGCGGCCCAGGATCTGCTGATGCAGATCATGGCCGAGTGGTTGGTGGACGTGGCGGTGGTCGCCGAGCCTTACTCGGTCCCCAGTACCTGGCTGGGCGATCGAGACGGCTTGGTGGCGTTGGTGGCGCGGTCTTCTACGGACTCCCCTCCCCTCTCGCTCTTAGAGAGGGGACCGGGATACGTGGCCGCCGCGTGGGGGGACATAGCCCTCGTTGGGGTCTATTTCTCCCCAAACCGCCCTCTCTCGGACTTTGAGGACTTCCTCGAGGTCCTCACCGCAGTCGTAGGGAGGGCGGCGCCGCGCCAGGTCGCCGTTATGGGCGACCTGAACGCCAAGTCGGAGGCTTGGGGCAACCCGGCTGCCTCGTGTAACGTCCGGGGACGCGCCGCCGAATTTTGGGCGGCCTCGTGCGGCGTGTCCCTCCTCAACAGGGGGGCGGTCCACACGTGTGTGCGGCAACGGGGTGGGTCGGTGGTAGACGTCTCATTCGCCACCCCTGCCCTAGCCGCCCGCGTCGTGAACTGGCGGGTGGAGACGGTGGAGACTTTGTCGGACCACCGATATGTGCGGTTCGACATCTCCACCGGCCCCCGGGGGGGGACGGCCCGCTCTGGCCAATCTCCCTTCCCGCGGTGGGCTCTCACCCGCCTGGACCGGGAGGCAGCCAAGGAGGCGGCCTTTCTCCAGGACTGGCTCTCGCCCCCTGTCGAGCCTGTCCTGGACGTGGACGCCGCAGCGGTCCAGCTCCGCGGCTCTCTGACCGAGGTGTGCAACGCCAGCATGCCTCGGTCTCGCCGTCCGCCTCCCCGTCGCGCCGTTTATTGGTGGACGGAGGAGCTGGCGGGGCTCCGAGCCGCGTGCGTGGCGGCCAGAAGGGCCTATATGCGGAGCCGGCGGCGCACTACCCGATCTCAGGCCGGGGAGGACCGCCTCTACGCCTCTTACGTGGAGGCAAAGGCGGTTCTCAAGTCGGCGATGTGCGCCGCCAAGGACTCGGCAAGGGCCGAGATGCTGGAGGGCCTCGATAGGGATCCGTTTGGGAGGCCATATAAGGCGGCGCGCAACCAACTGCGCCCCTTTGGCCCCCCACTAACGGAGACCCTGGAGCCGGCGTTGCTGGATGGGGTGGTCCGGTCCCTGTTTCCGCGCAGGGCCGACTTCACCCCACCAACCATGAACCCCCCACGGGGGGTGGTAGCTTCGCCGGAGGAGGAGGTCCCTCCAGTATCGGCGGAGGAACTTCGCGCGGGGGTTCTGTCCCTCCGCGCGAAAAAGACGGCCCCTGGGCCAGATGGCGTCCCCGCACGGGTGGTGGCCATCGCGGCGTCCCTCATGGAGGACAGGTTTCGGGACCTCTTCAGCGCGTGCCTGACGGCTGGGAGGTTCCCGAAACAGTGGAAGGAGGGGCAGTTGTGCCTCCTCCGGAAGGAGGGACGCCCGGTGGACTCCCCCTCGGCATACCGACCCATCGTTCTGCTCGATGAGGTCGGTAAATTGTTCGAGGGGATCATCGCCACCCGGCTAAACAGCCTTTTGCGGGAGGTAGGGCCGGACCTGTCGGACGCCCAGTTCGGTTTTCGACGGGGGCGTTCGACGGTCGACGCGTTGGCCCTACTCAGGGGCCAGGTGCAGGAGGCGTTCGAGGCGGGGGACGGAGTGTTGGCGGTGTCGTTTGACATTGCCAATGCCTTCAACTCCGTGCCCCACTCGACCATATTGGAGGCACTCCGGTACCACGGAGTGCCCCAATATCTGCGGGCGATCCTGGCCAGCTACCTGGAGGACCGAGAGGTCCTCCTCGTGGACAAGACGGCCAGGATCAGGCGCTACGGCGCGGAGTCCGGTGTTCCGCAGGGGTCGGTTCTAGGCCCTCCCCTGTGGAACATCGGTTTTGACTGGCTCCTGCGAGGAGCCCTCCTCCAGGGCACGAGTGTCATCTGTTACGCAGATGACACTCTCCTCACTGCCCGGGGGAGGAGCTT
This sequence comes from Orthosia gracilis, assembly GCA_947562075.1. Taxonomy (NCBI): domain Eukaryota; kingdom Metazoa; phylum Arthropoda; class Insecta; order Lepidoptera; family Noctuidae; genus Orthosia; species Orthosia gracilis. Next base: position 12,217,768 of record OX387267.1, read on the forward strand.
TGGGGAGGCGGCCTGTTTGGCCTCTGCGGGCGGATCCTTGGTCGCAGAGAGGATCCGCCGCCTGGGATTGAGGGTGGCGCTGAACAAGACCGAGGCCGTGTTCTTCCACGGGCCTCGGCAGCGCTGCCCTCCAGATGCCCACATCGTCGTGGAGGGCGTCCGAATAGCGGTGAAGGCCCAGATGAAATATCTGGGCCTAGTGCTGGACAGCAGGTGGCGCTTCGGCCCGCACTTTAGCGGGCTGTCGACGCGCCTGCTGAAAGCCGCGGACGCCCTCTCATGGCTCCTCCCCAACCTCGGGGGGCCGAGCGGACGGTGCCGGCGACTGTATGCCGGCATCCTACGCAGCATGGCCCTGTACGGGGCGCCCATCTGGGCGGACTCCCTCCAGAGGAGGGAGAATGCAACCGCCATCCGCAGGCCACAAAGGGCCATTGCACAGCGGGTGGCGAGGGCCTACCGCTCAGTGGGCTTCTCGGCGGCGTGCGCTCTGGCGGGCACCCCTCCCTGGGAGTTGGAGGCATGGGTGCTCGCCAGAGTGTACGAGTGGACGGCGCGGCGTAGGGCGCTGGATGAGCGCCCCGCCATGGAAGAGCGGGAGGCCGTGCGGCGGGAGGCGAGGGACGCCATCGTCCTCCATTGGGCGGAGGATCTCGCCACCGCCGCGTTTGGACGCCGGACGCTGGACGCGCTCGGGCCAGTCTTGCAGGGCTGGCTCGAGCGGCCACATGGTTTCCTCTCGTTCCGTTTGGTGCAGGTGTTGTCCGGACATGGTTGTTTCGGAACGCACCTGCACCGGATCCGGAGGGAGGAAACCCCGGCGTGCCACCACTGCGGCGCGGCAGAGGACACGGCGCAGCACACCCTCGAGGTGTGTCCGGCTTGGGCTGGGCTGCGCCGTGCCCTGATCGATGTGATCGGACAGGACCTCTCACTTCCCAGCGTGGTCTACTCCATGTTGGGGAGTGAGGAGGCCTGGGCGGCGGTTGCCTCCTTTTGCGAGGTCGTGATGTCGCAAAAGGAGGCGGCGGAGCGGGCGCGGGAGGACGATCCTCTCGCGCCGCCGCACCGCAGGCGAAGAAGGGGTGGGAGAAGGCGGTTGTACGATCGTCTCCTCCCACCTCCTGGTGGTGACTAGCGGGCGACAGGCGCGGGGGCGCCTTCGCTCGCATTGCACGAGTCACCACCCTCGTCGGGCGGGAACGGCCGAGCACTCGCGGTCGTTCCCGGGCCCCTCCACTGAGGGAGGGGCGTGAAGGCCCCGCTGTAAAGGCGGGCGGTCGTCGGCGGGGGACTGGACGTAAAGGCTCTGCCAGTTTCCCAGTCCTCCTCCAATTCAAGACGATGCGGGAGTGCCGCTGGGTTATTTTAGTGGGTATACCGGATTCATTCCGGGGAGTCCCACATACCCCCCCCATTCCCCCAATGGGTGGGTATGCGTAATGCATTTTTTCCCAGCGAGATCAAAAAAAAAAAAAAAAAAAAAAAAAAAAAAAAGGGTAGGTAGGGAACGGCGCGGCAGAGGACACGGCGCAGCACACCCTCGAGGTGTGCCCAGCTTGGGCTGAGCTGCGCCGTGCCCTGATCGATGTGATCGGACAGGACCTCTCGCTTCCCAGCGTGGTCTACTCCATGCTGGGGAGTGAGGAGGCCTGGGCGGCGGTTGCCTCCTTTTGCGAGGTCGTGATGTCGCAAAAGGAGGCGGCGGAGCGGGCGCGGGAGGACGATCCTCTCGCGCCGCCGCACCGCAGGCGAAGAAGGGGTGGGAGAAGGCGGTTGTACGATCGTCTCCTCCCACCTCCTGGTGGTGACTAGCGGGCGACAGGCGCGGGGGCGCCTTCGCTCGCATTGCACGAGTCACCACCCTCGTCGGGCGGGAACGGCCGAGCACTCGCGGTCGTTCCCGGGCCCCTCCACTGAGGGAGGGGCGTGAAGGCCCCGCTGTAAAGGCGGGCGGTCGTCGGCGGGGGACTGGACGTAAAGGCTCTGCCAGTTTCCCAGTCCTCCTCCAATTCAAGACGATGCGGGAGTGCCGCTGGGTTATTTTAGTGGGTATACCAGATTCATTCCGGGGAGTCCCACATACCCCCCCCATTCCCCCAATGGGTGGGTATGCGTAATGCATTTTTTCCCAGCGAGAAAGGGTAGGTAGGGAAACAGTTGACGGGAGCGAAGTCGCGGGGGTCAGCTAGTTACATATACGTGAGAACGATGTAAACGAGTGAGTATGAGCATCTAAAATAATTTAGTATCTTAGATACTAATAAGTAACAAAAACCGAATACCTACGTAACAGCGTTACTTACAGGCGTGAACAGAGAAATCGTCGCGCTCTGATTCCGATGAATTAATGTAACATCACACTTGTTATTCTAGAGGAGGTAGGCAGAGTGATAGAAACGTGAATGGACGTGGATGTTATAAGATTGTCGAGTTCTGCAAGTCGCAAAGGCTCAGATGGGCAGGTCACCTGGAAAGAATGAGCGATACCAGAGTCGTTAGAGTATTGTCCAAGTGGACTCCGAATCAGATAAGACTCAGGAAAGATTGTGTCGAGGAAGATTTGAGGAGGATAGAAAGAAAAACATCTTGGCGAAGGAGGACCAGTGAGAGAGCGAAGTGGAAGAATATCGTTGAGGAGGCCAAGACTCACAAAGGTTTGTAGCGCTTAAGGAATTAATGGATGTTATAAGTACGTGGATGGTGCTAAAATAACTTCATTAGATATATATTCATGTAAAGGAGTATTACCAAATCTGTTTGGGCTTTGGTCCCAAAAAAAATCTGCGGTCCCCAGGGTTCTCCAATGTTGTATAATAAATGTTGAATTTGAACCCGGCTTTTAAATGAGCTATGTAGTAAATTTGGGGAATAATTTTTTTATTTTAGCAATGATTTTTGGACCAATGTTGTCATTCTCCTTGGTCAATCTTATGTTTCGCATTTTAGAATATTAATTCTTCTTCTTCTTAGCTTGGCGAAGGCAAATTATCTTCCTGCCCTTGTGTAAGCAGCCACCCTCCAAGTTTGGAGACGGCGCATCACGTTTTATTCTTCCATACCGTCCTGTACCCCGTCACGCTATCACTGACTCCATTTTCTTTCGTATCACGCAGTCCATCCATCTTTTCTTTGGCCTTCCTCTCCTTCTCCTGGCCTGGATTTGGACCCACGACCGAAAGCATGAGAGGCGAGGTCTTAGCCACTGGACCACCTCGACATTAACTGCAGTAAGGTACGGCAGTTAAGATAACTGAAAGCAAATACCACATACACATATGATGGCTAACTAATTGACATTTTAACACAAAAATGCACTAACACGAGATTTACGAGTGAATTCTGTTCTCTAGCGCGTAACAGAGCATGATGATCAGACCATGCGAGACGGCTCAATGAGCGATTTCAGTCATTTGTTTTTAAGTACATTTTCGGTTTTTATCCAGCACTAGTAACCCGCCCCAGCTTTGCCTGGGTCATATCATATCTGGAATATTGTACTCTTTCAAATGGTGAAAGATTTTCTGAAATAGGTGTAGTGGTTCCAGAGATTACCCTACACTTCTGAACAAATTCGGGTTCTTAGGAACCCTAATTCAAAGTAAGTGACAGTCCCATCGAAATCGGTCCAGCCGTTTCGGAGATTAGACGGCACAAACAGAAACAAAAAACAGACATTTTATTTTAAACCTACTTTGGGGCTGAAAAATACAGCACGGGCTTATTAAAGTTAAGCCTAGCCCGTTCCATCATCGGACTAGAAGACGTACGGCGATGCATCATCGGTACATGGTGGATTTCCCAACCATACGCATTAAATGTTTTGGGAATACTTTTATTGTGCGTACAGCTGAGGAGTGGAATTCCCTGCCTGAGTCTGTGTTTCCTTTCGAACGACTCTGAGTGTTTGTGTATTTGTGTATCTGTCTGTGGCACCATATCTCCTAAAAGGATGAACCCATTTTGATTTAGTTTATTGTTTGAAAGGTGATATTATCGGGAGTGTTCTTAGCTATGTTTGATTAAATCGGTTCAGCCGTTCAAAAGTTATGGCAGTTTTACTGTTTGAATCAAGGTACGTATTTTCGCAAGATATCGCGTCATAATTACGAGTTGGATAGATTGTTAATCGAAGCGTGTATATAGTATACATGCTTCGATCAATTATTAATTAGTAATAATTTATATGTAACTAAATAAATTATTATGATTGAAAAGTAGGAATAAAAAAAATGTCGGAGGTTTTGAAATGTTTTAATTTGTTTAATCGTCTTACTCATCCCACAAAACTGCTAAGCCGAAAGTTATGCAACTAACTCAGAATGACAACCCACGTCTTCATTCCCGGATCACGATTTTATAAACACATAATGAAATATGCAAACATACTACACCATGACCGGGCATTCAACTCTATAAGAATACCATTACAATGGAAAACGTACCTTATCTTATACCAACGAAGTTGATTTTCCTAAAATCAAAAGTGGGTATCTATTAATAGTGTTTGTTCAAGAGAAAGTCAACTGTAACTGCAATAGAATAGAGTTGAATTAGGTTTTGTGTGTAAACTCAGGTGTAATGTACTTAGATAAGTAATTGATTAAACGCATATTGTGCTAGTGGGTATGATTACGAATGTTATTTCTATGTGAAATCAGTAGAGTTTGAAGTAAATTGATGTAAAACTCAGTAAAACTAACTGATAAGTTTTTTTTATGTTTCTTGATAGCTACAAACAGGGGGTATTTAAGTCAAGAGCGAATAGGTTACTTCTAGGCAAGCGTGCTACACCGTCGACCACATCATTACTTACCATCAGATCAAAAGTAATTTTAGCAAAATTTTTACTGGTTTGAAAGATCGTGGGTTCGAACCTCAGTAGGCGCTTTACTGTGTGTAAATTATTTCATCACCACTGCTCTCAAAACGGTGAAGATATACACAAATATTCTTACGAGCTTTGATTTAACTTGCAACTTTTGTATGTATGTAAGTGTATTGATGGCCCAGTTGTATCGGCCGCAACTTATAAGTTGCTGGTCGTGGGTTTGAACCCTGGCAGGCGATTTACTGCTCTCAAAACGGTGAATGAAAGCATCGTGAGGAAACCTGCATGTCCTGGAACCAAACATTCGAAGACGTGTGACCTCACCAACACGCACCGGGCCAGCGAGGTGGATTACAGCCCATTCTCTCCGCAAGAGAGAAGGCCTGTGTCCCAGCAGTGGAAGCATTGTAGGTTGATTATGCTAATCTATTCAGACCTTGGTTCGATTCCCCGGGTTTTCTTTTTGAAATTTTTCGGTAGCAGCTCCGAGTCAAGTCTTGGTCTATATTTTGTACTCCAAATGCACTTCTGCCCAACCATTCTGAGAATACACTCGTGATGTTATGTACGTAATATTAGTTAAGAAATGTACATTAAAAGAAAGAAAGAAAAATTATATATATGCGTCCCGCACATGAGAAGCGAGTAATAAGGACAAAAAAAAACAATAATAAAAAACAAAACCCAGTGCGAGACCAAAAAGGCTTCTATCTCAGCATGCCACCCCAACAATAACACTCTACCCACCGTACATGCCATATACACCATAGATTAATGAATAGGGACAAAATAAAAGAACAGTTTACAATTAAAATTCCCCTTCGTCTGTAAACAGAGGCTGTACTTAAAATCACAAGGTACTCAGAGCTAGCCATGACTCCGTCAGCCATCAAAATGACTCGGTGTGTGGCCCACTTTCACTTACTGGCTCGTGTCTGCCTCTGTGCGTCTGTGCTGTGCACAATGACGGAGACTATTTGAATGCTTGGAAGGTAACTTTGGACTAAAGTCGAATAAAACATACATAAATCACTTTTTTTATTTAACGATAGCTTCACGTTTGACCACTATCTCGCCTGATGGTAAGCGATGATGTGGTCGACGGTGAAGCACGCTTGCCTTGAAGTAACCTATTCACTCTTAACTTAAAGACCCCAAGGTTGTAGCTATCAGGAAACAAAGACTCGGGCAGGGATGCAATGACAGTATTCGCAAAACGCTTTGTACGTATGAGTGGGATTTCCACCATGTACCGATGGCTGGCCGCATTCTGATGGAAACGGCTAGGTGGAATCAAATTGTGCAGTTCCATCGCCCTCTCTCAAAAATGTAACCGATAAAAAACTGACAGACTGGCTACTCGGCGCCGATGTTCAAGGCTCTGGATTTTTGAGGTGACCAGTGCATCGTTGCCGATAAGCCTGTATTCCTCGAGGGACTAGGTGGAGGTGCACCTATATAGTACACAAATAAAGACATGAGTAACATAACATCACGCATATGTTTCCCAATAGGTTAGGCAGTAGTGCACCTATCGCACCCACACATTTCGCCAGTTATGTTTAAGTCCCATGTAATAGTGGGCGAGCCTATTGCCATCAACCAGCCACAACCCCAATAATACTTTGCTCGACCTGGGTATCGAACCCAGGACCTCATGCTCTGCAGTACCGCTTGCGACCACTAGACCAACGAGACATTCCAGATCCAGGGTTATTTTTTTTTTTTAAATCTTATTGAATAAAACCGGCCATGTGCGAGTCGGACTCGCGTACGAAGGATTCCGTACCATTATCGCAAAAAAAAACACGTTTGTTGTATGGGAGTCCCACTTAAATATTTATTTTATTTTGTTTTTAGTATTTGTTGTTATAGCGGCCACAAAAATACATCATCTGAGAAAATTTCAACTGTCTAGCTATCACGGTTCATGAGATACAGCCTGGTGACAGACAGACAGGCAGACGGACAGTGGAGTCTTAGTAATGGGATCCCGTTATTGCCCTTTGGATACGGAACCATAAAAAACATATCGTTGTGCCTAAATTCTCCGACACAAAACAAAAAAAATAAAAGTAATTGATCCGACTTGTACCAAAAAGTATAATTACGTAACTTGAAAACATGATTTTTTGTTTATACATATATTTTGATAATTTTGTCTCAAATCTAAGGTAAAAAAAAAACATTTTATCCGTTTAAATCATGTAAATCGGTCCACGCGTTTATGAGATATTAAGTCATTACTGAATGCCAAGTGAAAGGGTCAGGAACGCCCCTTACCGCGATACGTTTGTTAGATCGTGTTAGAGAGACTGCTTTTACATCTTTTTTCGTATCGTTTTGAAATATTGGAATACATTGGTAGACAGGTATTAACGATTTTTTTTTGTTATCTGGCGGTGACTTTAACATTGCATAAAACTTATTTTTGTAACTTGAATCGTCTGATATATTTTGTAACGAAATAATCACAGAGATCATAAATAATTTAGTGAACTTTTGACAATCATGTGACAGCTGCCAGAATGAAAATTCTATTGTTTATGGTGAAAACAAAGATTCTTTTGCATTTGTTTTATTTGGAATTATTACTAAACACAGTATCTATGTGTGTAGGCATGGGTTACAATATGGTTCTCTATAAAACTGGTTATTTATAAAAAATCAAGCCACCTTTAAGCTAAGTACCTATATACGTTAAGGGTCAAAAGTGCGGTCACACTGTACCAAAACAACAGTGGCAATTTATTTCAGGCAGCAGAATTTCAACTTATCACGGTTAGTAGGTATATTCTGTACTTAAATTTCTATACAACATATTAAATTTGTTGTGGATAATTTAACTTCTACAAAAACTAGCTACTTATTTGAGTTTTGGGTAAGTAAGAGTGCACTTTTGACCCTTGACTTTACATACATAAAACAAATACAATAACCATCGGCATGTCCAGAAAGTCCGTGGCTACATTTTTAACAATCAAATCAATAATAAAACCGGCCAAGTGCGAGTCGGAATCGCGCTCCAAGTGTTCCGTACCACTGTCGCAAAAACGGCAAAAAAATCACGTTTGTTGTATGGGAACCCAACTTCAATGTTTTTTATTCTATTTCGTATTTGTTGTTATAGCGGCAACAGAAATACATCACCTGTAACAATTTCAACTGTCTAGCTATCACGGTTCATGAGATACAGCCTGGTGACAGACAGACGGACAGTGGAGTCTTAGTAATAGGGTCCCGTTTTTAGCCTTTGGGTACGGAACCCTAAAAATGACAAAGAAAGCGCAAAATTCAGAAATCGTAATGAGAGCTTATGACGTCACTTCTATGCAAAGTGTCGGTACACTGTATACTGTATTGTCGTAATTTTTGTTTAATTTTTAAACGAAATACAAATGCGTGTCCAATACTTTTTGGTAGATTCTATTGGGTCCCTAATAGAATCTACCAGAAAAAGATTTTTAAAAAATCTATCACAGAATAATGAGGTATGCTCACTGCCTACTACACAAACTTAAAAGCCATGAACATTATAACATTATCAGCGATATGCAATGTGCAGTCATATGAAAAGAAAGCATTGTATTGGAACTAAACAGTTAACTTACTGTTACCGCATGGTTAAGTACTTACCTGTGTGTATATACCAAGGTTAGTGCTCTTCATACAAACATACATAGCTGGGTAAAATACATGCTTTGCTTTAATTAAAATACAAATTACAAAACATTATATTTTGTGATTTGTATTTTAATTAAAGCAATATGTATTTAAAATAAGAAATACAACATATTTGCAATTCATGTATTTGAAATATAAAATTACTTAACATTTTTGTAATTTGTATTTTAATTAAAGCAATTTGTATTTGAAATAAGAAATACAAATTATTTGCAAGTCATGTATTTCAAATATAAAATTATTTAACATTTTTGTAAACGTAAACAATCAGGTAGGTGTTCTAAATGTTAATCAATCGAAAATATTTTTATAAGTGAAAATTGTTAGTGTGTGTGAGCGAAATTTTGGTTATAGAATTTATTATTACACTTATCAATAGGGTAACCTACCAAAAAATGTAATAAACTAGCTGTCCCACGCGGCTTCGCTCCCGTCAACTGGCTACCTACCTACCCTTCCCTACCTACCCTACATATATGAATTTTGCGTAACTTTATCCATTAACGCAGCGCACGCAACGAAATCTCTCAAAAAGGAATAATTTTTCGCGTTTTTGCAACAATTTTCATTCATGCTCCGCTCCTATTGGTCGTAGCGTGATGTGATATAGCCTTTAACCTTCCTCGATAAATGGACTATCCAACACATTTTTTTTTCAATTCCAACCAGTAGTTCCTGAGATTAGCGCGTTCAAACAAACAAACAAACTCTTCAGCTTTATAATATTAATAATATATAGCGAGTATATGAGAATGGGGTAAATATTCAATTTCATATGCGAATGCATATAATCCGGTCTCTAGTAATCATCGTATAACGTTCCCACTGCTGGTACTCAAGTGTAATTTGTAGATATTTGACAGCAGTTACGGGTAGTCAGAAGCCAGAAAATCTGCCAAATGGTATCAAGTTACCCAGTTACTGGGTTTTGAAAGGTTAGATAGGCGATTGTTCCATATGACACCGCCACAAAAGAATAACAAAAACTATAAAATCTTTTTTCGAATTCTTCTCAGCAAACCTTTTCATTTGATTCTAATATCATGGCAGTGCACCAAAAATAACTAGTCCGCTATCTTAAGCCGTCCGCCATATTGGATTTAGAATGACGTCAGTAAGCTAACCATGCATTCTCATCCAAACTAAACATGTAAGCAAAATTTCAGCTTATTCGGTGGAGGATAGTTGCTTTAAAATTCAGTTGCAAGATTTGACCCTAACACACTTACATACAGACATACATATATTGCAAGTTAAATACAAGCTTGTAATAATTAACGCAGTACGTTCATTTGCCATTTCAAACGTCTTTAACATGGAACTTAATAAAAATACTATCAAAATCGGTTTACTAAGCACCTCTGCGTATCCCTACAGTGTATGAGGCGTGAAGCTATGTATGTTAATGGATAAGAGGCGTGTAACCCACGCTTCTGCCTACCCCACATGTGCTAAAAGCGTAGCAGCCATAGTATTAAAGAGAAAAGTGTCAATTTGTGATACTCGGTCAACCTCGGACACACAAAGTTTCACCTTTCTTCGTATATGTAACACTTATTCTTATGCCCTGAAGAAGTATGGTACCACGATACTCAGCTTGTGGCTAAATACTTAATAACAGCTGCACGGGTGGTTAAGGGCCTACATCCGCTTTAGTGCCGTAAAACGGTAACTTTTTAAAGCATACTCCTTAGTAACGGCTAGGTTAAAAGGTTTGAAAAAAATATATATTTATTATTGTTGTACATTATTTCTTAAACATGGTTTTTTCGTATAACAAATAGTTTTGCTTTACAAAAATAATTAGCAACACGATATTTTTCTCAACTTTTGGATACTCTTCCAAAGAGACTTGGATGTTTAAAAATATTTTTACACAGAAAAATTGATGGCTGCAATTTCTTCATAACTGACATAGCATATGTAAATAAAACAATATTTTGCAAACAAAACTGTTCAAAAGGAGGTTCAATATTGATATTTTGGTATCGAGCGGGCGCACGGCCAGTACTGCGTTTACTTTGGGGTGTATATATCGCCTTAAGTATCGCTCGCCGAGGTCAGTCCGTAGATGGTTGACCATTTTTTTATTATTATTAGGCTCGTGTTTGATCATTATTTCAGCTGCTGGTAATCGATGATGTGGTCGACGGTGAGGCACGCTTGTCTAGAAGTAACCTATACAATCTTGACTTAAATACCCCCAGGTTGTAGCTATCTGGAAACAAAGACTCTGGCAGGGAATTCTACTCCTTAGCTGTACGCACATTGAAGGTATGCCCAAAACTTAGTGCGTATGGGTGGGATATCCACCATGTACCGATGCCGCATCGCCGTACGTCTTTTGCGACGATTTCGTTGGTAGATTGTCACATGTCTAGAGTGAGTTTGCTATAGAGTAATTATATAATTGACTAGCTGTTGCCCGCGACTTCGTTTGTATAGCATCAGTACTTTGAATAGCCGATTATTTTTTATCATTTTATTATATGTGTGTGGGCCGCCTTACTTAAGACATTATTAGTTCACCATAGAAACTTCTATTTCCCTATTCACCACCTAAAGGATAATTACCGGAATGAAAACCATCCTTTGTCCTTCCCAGGTTCTCAAACTGTGTCCATACCAAATTTCATCTAAATCGGTTCAGCGGTTTAAGCGTGAAAAAGTAACTAACAGACAGACAGACAGACAGAGTTACTATCGCATTTATAATATTAGTATGGATATAAGGATAAAAGGAATAAAATGAATATAAGGCTACCTTTGATCAGCTGACTGGCCATATTAGTCAAAACCTGATGTTCCTAATATGGAAGATATGGTCATTCACCTATTGGTCATATATTGCACCCACATGAATAAGTCTAGCGGTAAAAATTTGCATATTTTATTATTACCGTTATAGAATAAATATCATTTATCAAACATGGATTTGAGAGAGGAGCTCGTGCCTAAATTATTACTCGCACAGTATTATCTTCAAGGTTAAGCAACGCTTGCCAAGATCGACCCGTGGATGGGTTACCATCTTTACATAGCGAGATTCCTCCGTGCCTCGGCAAGCATGTTAAGCCGTTGGTCCCGGCTGTCATTTGAAAATCTTTGACAGTTGTTACGAGTAGTCAGAAGCATAAGATCTGACACCAGTCTTGCCAAGGGGTACCGTGTTACCCAGTTACTGGGTTGTGAAGGTCAGATAGGCAGTCGCTCCACGTAAAACACTAGTACTAAGCTGAATCCGATGAAACAGAAGCCCATTCCAAAATAGTTTAGATAAGGCGGTGATGATGATCAGATACGGATTTAGAATTTAGTAGTAACAGAGCCGTGGTGGCCCACTAGTTAAGACCTCGCCTCTCGTGCTCGAGGTCGTGGTTACAAATGGGCAGTACCAATGTGATTTTTTCAATTTATATTTACTTTCTAACCTTATCATCAAGCAAAATACGGTACTTCTAGCCAGAACTATTGCTCAACTTGTATCAAGCGCATGTTCAGTCATGCGTGGAGTAGTGTTCTAATCTCTGGGACGGATCTGCTAAGTAGCAGTTGAGTGCACTAGAATCGGTTGAAAAACGGGCCAAGAGGTTCATTGGCAATGAGATACTGGTCGAGTCTAGGCTCCAGAGCCTCAAACACCGGCGCCAAGTTGTCAGGCTGTCGGTTTTTTATAGGTTACGTTTTGGGGACTGTACGATGGAATTGCATGAATTAATTCTTCCTAGCCTGTTCCATTATCGGACTACAAGACGTACGGCGATGCGTCATCGGTACATGGTGGACAGCCCAACCATACGCACCAAACGTTTTGGGAAAACTTTTATTATGCGAACAACAAAGGAGTGGAATTCCCTGCCGGAGTCTGTATTTCACAACCAAAAATTAAAACGTGCAAAATAACTTTCGTTTCGGAAGCCGGTGTCTTACCAAAGACTCCTCCGTTTTTAACATTTTTCGTTACGGACTGCCGATCGTCGTCGGAAAAAAGAGGTTTCTCCATACCGTCACCAGATGGCGTCTATATTATAATTAAAATGAAATACAAATTGACGTTTATGTTAACGCGATCCAGCGACAGACAAAACTCGCACTAAGCCCACAGGCGGTACTTATCCAGTTTCAATAAAAATTGACGCTTACGGTAACGCGATCCAGCGAGAGACAAAACTCGCACTAAGCCCACAGGCGGTACTTATCCAGTTTCAATAAAAATTTACGCTTACGGTAACGCGATCCAGCGAGAGACAAAACTCGCACTAAGCCTACAGGTGGTACTTATCCAGTTTCAATAAAAATTGACGCTTACGGTAATGCGATCCAGCGAGAGACAAAACTCGCACTAAGCCCACAGGCGGTACTTATCCAGTTTCAATAAAAATTGACGCTTACGGTAACGCAATCCAGCGAGAGACAAAACTCGCACTAAGCCCACAGGCGGTACTTATCCAGTTTCAATTAAAATTGACGCTTACGGTAACGCAATCCAGCGTGAGACAAATCTCGCACTAAGCTCACAGATCCATTCAGAAGTTCTGGCGTGATTAAGTAACAGACAGCCATCCATCAATCCAAACTTCCGCATTTTATTTAGTTTAGTTTCGCCTTCTCTGTATGAGAAGAGGCATTTTCCCTGCAGTGGGACTGCTATAAGCTGATATTATATTATTACACGTGTCCAATTCATGCTGGTTACTTCGAATGTACGTCACGCGTTAAATATTGACACAGGCAGTCGTAAGTTCATGACGTCAGCGAATGGAAGGTAGTCACTATGAATAGTTATGTAAGTCAAAACATGATCACATTAAGTTAGCTTCTACTAAGCTATCAATTTTCATTATTTCCTTTATTTTCGTTCAAAATTCAACATAAATAAATATTTATATCTCCAAAGTTCTTCATCAGATCTTTACCAATTTTATACGACCGCCTTGGGAAAGTACCCTAAAAAAAACAAAATCGGTCCTTAATTGACGGAGAAATCGGTGAACATACATAAAAAAATACATTCAGTCGATCATAGAACCTCCTGCTTTTTGGAAAGTCGGTTAACAATAAACCTTGCATCAAAATCATCCGATTAACAATTCCAATTTTGCAACGGAACCCTAAATCTGTATCACCGGGTAAGGTCGACAGGTTTACAGATCTTCCGTGTGCGGAACCTTGGTAGTGCCGTATGTACCGAGTTAACTATAAACTGAAGGCTACTCTTATGATTTATTTTATGTGCAGTAAAGGAATCAAAATCTTAATATCCCATGTTGGATTTTCACTTGCATCTTATAGTTTTGTTAGGAGCAAATTTTCTCCCCCTGGGTGGACCGATGACCTGGTTAAGGGCCTACATCCGCTCTAGTCTCGTAAAACGGTAACTTTCTTAAGTATACTTCTTAGTAACGGCTAGGTTAAAAGGTTTGAAAATATTTATATTTATTGTTGTTTCATGTACATTATTTTTTAAATAAGGTTTTGTCGTATAACAGATAGTTTTGCTTTAAAAAAATAATTAGCAACACGATATTTTTTGCAACTTTTGGATACTCCTCCAAAACGACTTGGATGTTTAAAAATATTTTTACACAGACAAATTTATGGCTGGAATTTCTTCATAACTGACATAGCATATGTAAATCAAATAATATTTTTCAAACAAAACTGTTCGAAAGGAGGTTCAATATTGAAATTTTGGCATCGAGCGGGCGCACGGCCAGTACTGCGTTTACATTGGGGCGTATATATCGCCTTAACGATGCGTGAATCCGCTGGCTGTGAGACGCTCAAGACCGATCGTTGTAGTGACATTTGGGGGAGGCCAATGAAGTTTTACCAATACAGACGTCATACTCATTATAAATCAAATAAAAACATGGCGATATTTTACTTTAACTACCTACATAAGGACCTATGAAACTTTATTTCTATCACTGACTAGGTTAAAAGATCACAGAGATATAAATAGGACCCCATTGTCAGAAAGAGACAAATATACTGTTCAAACTAGTTGAGTTGAGGTTCAAAGTTGCTCAGCTATGGAAAGGGCTATGCTCGGAGTCTCTCTAAGGTAAACGAGGTGATCCGGCAGAGAACCAAAGTTGTCGACATAGATCACGGAATAAGTAATCTTATGTGGCAATGGGCTGGTCATATAAGTCGTAGAACCGATGACTACATACAGATAGAGCTAATTTCCTATCCATCCATACTAATATCTCCAAAGTTCTTCATCAGATCTTCTTCAAATTTATTAAGCAACAACTCGAAAAACTACCTACCCTTATAAAACACAAAATGAATTTTCAAAATAAGTCCACAAGTGACGGAGAAATCGGTAAAACACATTAAAAAAAAATCTAAAATACAGTCGAACATAGAACCACCTCGTTTTTAGAAAGCCGGTTAAAAAGGTCACCGTTTTAACAATTAGTGCAAATAATTACATGTAGTTTGAGTGGTATTGATGAATTACATGTATCTAGATTCGACCCACCCCGGCTTCGCCCGTGACGAATTATCTATACATATAAATAAAATTTGAGTATCTGTTTTTAATATTGAAATAACCGTTTTTTACTACATTATACGGTACATACACCAAACTAACATTTTTTACAATTTTTGTCTGTCTGTCTGTCTGTTTGTTCCGGCTAATCTCTGAAATGGCTGGACCGATTTTGATGGGACTTTTATTGACAGCTAGCTGATGTAATAAGGAGTAACTTAGGCTACGTTCATTTTAGAAAAAATCTATTATTTTAGAAATTTGTTAGGCGGAACGAAGTTCGCCGGGTCAGCTAGTTATATATAAAAACCCTTCGTAGTTTCTCACTTTTTCTGTTGGTGAAAACCGCATGCGAATGCGTTTCGCAGTTTAACAGATCTAAGCGTACAGACGGCAAGGCGGGCGATTACTTTGTTTTATACTCTGTAGAGAAGTATCACGGCCATGCATATATACTAAGTATACTTTTGTATACCTAGTACTTCCTTATTTATATTTAACTTAAGTTTTCCCACTTAAAACTGACCTTACTAAGACAGTTCAAGTTTATTTCTTGGTGCTTTTAATTGGGTTCAAAGTGTGAGGATTAATTAATTATTTTATAAGTAAAACGCTTACCACGGATATCTTATTGCTAATGTTCTTCAAAAAGGCCAGGTATGCAGTACTCATAACCGGTGTGCGGGTATGACTAGATGTATGAACGTGAGTGAAGCAAAACAAGTATGTAAGGATCGTACGTAACAGGTGGCGTTCTGTAGTTTCTGCCTACCCCCATAGGAAAGAGTCGTGAGTATACATAAACTCGTTGTTAGTACCTATGTTCAACGTTTAAGTCACGAAAGTATTTAGTAAGTATCAAAATAATTTCCCGGTAGTTGGTAACAGAAACATAAAAATTCACTTAAAAAAAAAAATCCATTTTGTTTTCGTTTTTACGAGTTTGACACTGACGAAGTCGCGGGCGACAGCTAGTATATGTAATTAATTTTATTAAAAAGATGTGACACAATAAGGTTTTGCTCGGGGACCATTTACTGGTTTTTCTTGTTATAAACGACCTTTAAAAAAGCTCATTAGTTCTGTTTTATAAGTCTTTGTGGTGTCGATTCATCATCATCATATCAGCCGAAAGACGTCCACTGCTGGACATAGGCCTCCTCAAGGCATCGCTACATTTACCGATCACGTGCGACTAGCATCTAGCTGATTCCCGCATCCTTAACTAGGTCATCGGTCCACGATAATGAAGAAGCCTGCAGCCGTATCGCGTAAGTGAATACGGCAACGCAAAGAGTTTGACCGCTATCCAATCGACCAAATCGACCAATCACACAGACGGAAATCCACATAGCGTCGTTCAGCTCGCATGTGATTGGCCGATTGGATAGCGGTCAAACTCTTTGCGTTGCCGTATTCACTGACGCAATACGGCTGCTGGTGTCGGTTTACCTACAAATATTAAAAAAGGAATGTTTGTCTTTAATTCTCGCAAATACGGCTGAACGGATAAAGCACGGATTTTGCACACATATAGTTTATAACCAGGATTTAAACATAGGATACTTTTTATCCCGATATACTCGGTATAATGATCCCTTGGTACTCGTACAATAAAACAACATTAACATCGACCAATCAGAAGTTACTAAGGTACAATGGCATTCAAGCTGCTACTACAAGCACAAATATAAATGCAAGTTTCAGGCATTTGTATTTTCGACATGGCCCTTAAACACAGGTATAGTTCTCGCGAATTTTTTTTGCTAAACTGAAGTTGGCTGCAGTAGTAAATCTCATAAAAAACAGCACCGTGCCGTGCCTTGCGCTTCAGAAAGCCTACAAGGCGGCCAAGAAGTTTGGCGAGATGGTAAGCGATGATGTGTTTGACGGTGAAGCACGCTCCCCAAGAAGTAACCTATTCACTCTTGACTTAAAGACGCCGAGGTTGTAGCTATTGGGAAACACAGACTCCGGCAGGGCATTCCACTCCTTAGCTGTATGCACAATGGAAGTATTCCCAAAACGCTTTATCATGTTATCATCATCATCATTTCAGCCGAAAGACGTCCACTGCTGGACATAGTAGGCCTCCCTGAAGTGTCGCCATATTGACCGGTCCCGTGCGTCTCGCGTACAGCGGATTCCGACAACCCTTACCAGGTCATAGGCCTACCTAGTGGGAGGCCTTCCTACGCAACGTCTTTCGGTTCGCGGTCGCCACTCCAGAAATTTTCGACCTCATCGACCATCCGTTCTGCGAGCAATGTGCCCATCCCACTGCCACTTAAGTTTGGAAATTCTTATTATGTTTTGTTATAATGTTAATTTAATTTCCTTATTCTCTTCTCCTTC
The DNA here is from genome assembly GCA_947562075.1 of Orthosia gracilis. Classification (NCBI taxonomy): domain Eukaryota; kingdom Metazoa; phylum Arthropoda; class Insecta; order Lepidoptera; family Noctuidae; genus Orthosia; species Orthosia gracilis. The sequence goes on from OX387267.1 coordinate 12,235,143, forward strand.
CAGAGCGCGACTTCACAATCGAAACACGCAGCCCGATTCCTCCGCCTCGCGATGGCTTCCATCATGGATATTCTCAAGATCAAGCCGTTTGTGGAAGTGTCAGTGGGTCAGCTACTCTGGGGCTATGAGGATCCTCTCCTCAAGCTGGCTAAAGATGTTGTGCCTAAGGAGCAGAAGCTACCGTACGAGGAGTTTGGACTTTTCTATGGTGTAAGTTTTGATGCGGAAGCAACGTTTCAGTAGCTTCTTCTTCTTCTCGAATCGAAGGAAAATTCGTTAAATATTTTAAGTCCAGTAGTTGGTCACGCCAATTGTGGCGTCAGTGGCGAGAATAAGGTCTTCCAAAGTGTATGGGCACTTGGGACACTCCAGCATGTGTGTCAAAGTCTGCAAAAGGGCACCGCAATCACACTGGGTAGTTTTAGTAGCTGAAATGACCCACTTGCTAGCTCCGACTAAGACTAATCCCCGACGGCAAAAGACGGGTGTTACAATTTTAATATAGTCTTTGGCAACATAGTTCTTAAATGGATGTACATAAATAAGTTATGATTGTGTTACAGTAAGTAATCAAATTCTTCTCCCCAGAAAAACGGCACAAGCCCCGATGTCGTGACAATGTTCACCGGTGCCACCGACATGACGAAGTACGGCATCATCAACCGCTACAACATGAAGGAGAAGCTACAGCATTGGTCAACGGATGAGTGCAACAGCATAGCCGGGTCTGATGGCTCCATATTCCCCCCTCACATCACGAAGAACAACACTCTAGCGGTGTACGATAAGGATCTTTGCAGGCTTCTGCCACTTAGGTAAGTGAACCTCAACCATTATAGTCTAAGATCGAGACTTACTTCATGGCTCGCATCCACAGGAGGATCAACTTTACCGACATAGCATCAAACAGCAGTAGGGGGCAAGACACATTGATAAAAAGTTCTGGAGTGGCGGCCACGAACCGGTAGACTCTACGTTGGAAGGCCTCCAACGAGATGGACCGATGACTAAGTTAAGGCTGTGGGAATCCGATGGATGTGAGACTCACGGTTCCGGCCAATGTGGTGGCATTACTTGGGGGAGGCCTATGTCCAGCATTGGCAGTAGTTCGGCTCAAATGATGATGGTGATGAAACATGTTTGAGAAAATAAATATATCTTATCATATCTTTAATACTATTTTTATGTCAGTGTTCTACATCTGACTGCGAATATGTACAATCTGCACATCATATCTTATGGCAGTGTATTCTTTGGAAGAATTAATGCAATACTATGTTGAATGATGTGCAGGCTGTATCAGGAACTGTTTACTATACGGACCTTGTGGAAACTAGAAAATAATTCCGTGCGTTCAAGCGTTTTTGCCATACCTATTATTGGAATCAAATATAACAGCTCACAATGTTAGGACCCATTAATATTAAAGCTAATTTTTATCCGTTGGTGCTAGGCAACTGGGCATATCCCAGTTGTAAACGACCCTTTGTGCCTATTGGTCTTGTTAGTTCTGTCTCCTGCTTGATATGGAGGGAAGTGGAAATTTGAATTTTTCCTACTCCTCCATTATTCTTTTCTGATTAATTTCACTGCGGGATCCAAGACAGTTAAATTCATTCTGTTGGTCGCCACTGTTGATTCTGGCTTTCAGGAGTTGCAGTGGTTTGGGAAGAGTGCGGTGGGATTGTCCCAATAAAAAAATATCTTTAATACTTTCCAGGTTCCTAGAAGAAGTATCCATAGGTGGCATCCAGGCGTACCGTTTCACGCCTCCTGAGGATGTGTTCGCTAACGATGAGCACAACAAGTGCTTCTGTCCCGCCGGACCGCCGTGCGCTCCCAGCGGACTTTTCAACGTGTCTCTGTGCCAATACGGTATGTACTTTTTAATTTTACAAGCTTTATACTCAAGCGTAACAAATTCGTGTCTTTTGCAAGCTTTTATTTTCACTTGTCCCTGTGTCTGTAATGTATTGGCAATATTTGGGGGTTCTAAAGGCACACCTATGTCTAACCCAGTGGTTTTCAAAGTGGGGGGCGTACCTCAATAGGTAGGCGAGGAAAACTTGATATTGCTAGTGATCTACGTAGTGCACTTCCTCCTAACATTGTCATAAGCATACGTGTGTTAACAGTAATCTTGCGCCAAAATAACCTCTACCCTTGCTTTCTTAATATTTTTCTTCCTCTGCTTTAATATTTGTATGAGTGTAATAAACACTCATACAAAAATTAAACTACTAACAAAAACAATATACTGGGGGACATGGACAATTTTATTTTTCATTTAATTTTAGTAGGGAGGTGTGACGGAAAAAGCTTTGGGAACCCCTGCAGCCTTATTGCGTAAGTGATTCGGCAAGGCAAAGGGCAAAGTGTAAGCTCGACCAAAGACATATACAGAAATCCACATCGCGTCTTTCATCTCACATGGTGTGTCACATTGGTCGATTGTTCATAATCTTTGCACATTTCCTTGTCGAATTCACGTATGCAATAAGGGTAACTCTTCGGGTAATACGACAATGGCCTTATGTTAATTTAATTTGTATTTGTCTGTTTCCAGACTCCCCGATCATGCTGTCCTTCCCTCACTTCTACTTAGCTGACCCCAAGCTTAGAGAGCAAGTCGAGGGCATCTCCCCAGCCGAGCCCGAGAAGCACAGGCTCTTTATTGATGTACAGCCGGTAAGGACGCTTTTTTATTATTATTGATAGGATTGCATCCTGATGGTAAGCGATGATGTGGTCGACGATGAAGCACGCTTGCCTAGAAGTAATCTATTCACTCGAGACTTAAAGACCCCTAGATTGTAGCTATCAAGAAACACAGATTCTGGCAGGGAATGCCACTATTTACCAGCCTCCGTATACATCTGTCACTTACGCACACTCAAAATAACTCTGCTCTAAGAGACTTTCATTGTGAGACTTTCATTGTGCGAACAGAGGGATGACCATAAGGTCATCCCTCTGTTCGCACAATGAAAGTATTCCCAAAATGTAGAGTAGTGTAGTGTGTAGTGCATTTTGGAAACGAAAGTTATTTTTACACTTTTTTGTGTTTTGCTTTGCAAGTCGGTTTTTTTTTGTGGAAAAGTTTATTCTAAAAGAGATGTGTAACTTCTAACTATACTATTCAATTCTATTCTGTTCTGTTAATTCTGTTCTGTTCTGCTTTGTTATATTCTGTTATTGTCTAGTCTATTCTAACTATTGTGTTGTACACTAAAGTATATTATTTTCTATTATAATGCGTTATATTTGTCACATTCCAGGAGATGGGTATAGCGATGCGCGCGCGAGCTCGGATCCAGATCAACCTGGCGGTGTCTCAGGTGGTGGACATCAAGCAGGTCGCCAACTTCCCCGATATCGTGTTCCCCATTCTCTGGTTCGAGGAGGTGAGCATACAAACATTTATCATCATCTATTCATCACCCGGACCAGACCAAAAGAAGCAACAACAACAGCTGGGAACAAAGACGCAACACACACCACACACACACATATACAACATCACACACACACACACACAAACACACACACATAACAGCACACCACAAACAAATACACAAAAGCACACCACACACACATACACGGTGTAATGGCAAGGTGTGATCATATTTTAAAAACTGCTTCTGCTCGTGTAAATGAACAAATTTCTGAAAGAATATTCCCTCAGAATATTCCCAAAAAAAAGATTTTCCATACGCATACAGGCGCATTACATTGTGTAATTTATTTCATCATCACTGCTCTAAAGACTGTGAAGAAAAACATCGTGAGGAAGTCGGCATGTCCTAGAACTAAAAATTAGAAAACATGTGACATCCACCAACCCGCACTGGGCCCGCGTGGTGGATTAAAGCCCCTCGCATAGAGAGGAGGCCTGTGTTCCAGCAGTGGGAACGTAAAAGGCTGATTTGCTAAAGTTCAGTTGGTAACCCCAATACAGCATTATGCTGAGCGATGACCGGTTTGCGTGATTGTGACACATACTCTATATTTTCAATCGACTTCAAAGGAGAAGGTTCTCAATTCGACTGTATGTTTTTGTATGTCTGCTATGCTATTACTCTGCCAATCATGAACCGATTTTGATGATTATTTTTTTCTGATGAGAAGAAAGCTGGTACATCTCAGGTCTCATTTAGATTTAAGAATAGAAAAAGATATAACGCGTTGTTTTTGAGTTATCCTTAATAATGCGTATTTTTATGGTAAAATAAGCTACCAAATTAAAAAGAGAAAAAAAAATAACAATAAAATTAAAACAACTTCCAAAACAAAACGCTACAAACCGAAAAAGTAACTTTATTTTCGTAAGTCGGCGTCATAAACGAAGAGAAATAGGTACCAAAGACACCGACTTCCGAAAAGATTTTTTGCTTGTTGTGTTTTGTTTTGGAAGTCGGTTTAATTTTTTTGTTAGAAAGTTTTTTATTTATTTTTTATTTTATATATGTATATTTTTTTTATTTTTTTTTATTTATTTTTTATTTTATATATGTATATTTCTTTTTCTTTATTTCTTTCTTGAGTCGTCTAACGCATACCTTCGTGTGTGTCCAGGGTATCGACGAACTGCCTGATCAAGTGACGTCACTGCTCCGGCTGGCCACCCAGGTGCCGCCTATCGCCCGCAACGCTCTCAGCTACGGACTGTCCGCTGTCGGGATACTACTCATCCTGTTAGCTGTCACTTGTCTTATTAGGTCAGTTTTATTTGCTTTTTTTATCATTGCTCAGTAGCTCGCTCGAAGACATGTGACATCCACCAACCAGCACTGGGCCCGCGTGGTGAATCAGCCTGTGTCCCAGCAGTGGGAATATTAAAAGGCCGATGATGATGATGATGAGTTGGGCGCCGCAGCTTTGCCTGGGTAATAATCATTAATTACGTTTTATTTTTTATTATATAATAAAATATTTAAACTAGCTATTCCCCGCGGCTTCACTCGTGGACCACCCCACAGGACCCGTTTTCGGGCTTAAAAAATAGTCTATGTCACTCAGGAATAATGTAGGTAGCTTTCTATTGCTGAAAGAATTTTTTTAAATCGGTACGGTAGTTTCGGAGCCTATTCGGTACAAACAAACAAAAAAATATTTCCTCTTAATAATATTAAATATTATGCTATATTATTTATTATATAATATAACATATTTTTATTTGTTTTTCATAATAATTTTTTATACTTTATATACATCTTTCAAACAGTGAAAGATTTGTTCAAATAGGTTTAGTGGTTTCAGAGACTACTTTTCCCTACACTTTGAACAAAGTAACAAAAATCAAGCTCTCTCTTTATAATTATATAGTAATATATAATAATAACTAACCAGGTGAGCCATCATAAGTGATGATGTGGTCGATGGCGAAGCAAGCCTACAACCCATTCACTCTTGACTTAAGGTGATATATACGCCCCAATGTTAACGCAGTACTGGCCGTGCGCCCGCTCTATGCCAGATTATCAATATTGAACCTCCTTTTGAACAGTTTTCTTTGCAAAATATTATTTGATTGACATAATGCTATTTCAGTTATGAAGAAATGCCAGCCATCAATATTTCTGTGTAAAAATATTTTTAAACATTCAAGTCATCTTGGAGGAGTATCCAAAAGTTGCGAAAAATATTTGTTATATGAAAAAACTATGTTTAGAAAATAATGTACATGAAACCATAATAAATATATATTTTTTTCAAACCTTTTAACCTAGCCATTACTAAGGAGTATGCTTTAGAAAGTTACCGTTTAAAGCTTTGCAGCATTTGCATTAAAGCGGATGTAGGCCCTTAAAGATCCCAGGTTGTAGCTATCAGGCAACACGGACTCCGGCAGGGAATTCCACTCCTTAGCTATAAGTAACCTATTCTGAATAGGTTACTTCTAGGCAAGCGTGCCTCATCTACAACCATTATCATCACTTATCATCGGGTGAAATAGAGATCAAACGCGAGCCGACGTCGCTATTCTCCCTGTCTAATGTCTTTGCTTTCTGTTGCCAGGTCATCCCACCGCCAAAGCACACTAAGACTAGAAGGCCACGTGGTTGCCAAACCACCCCCTGCCAAAACCCCGAGCAAAGACAGCAATGGTTATGAATTGAACAGTAGAAGATAAATCCTAAGGATAGGCCTCTAACTCTCCGTATTGTTATGTTCATGGTGAATTTCTGATCAGCTGGCGAAAGGACGTTCTGTAAACTTGGTTGAAGTTTTGTAAACTTAGTTGACGTTGACAGGCCGTTTTGTAAACTTTGGTTGAAATATTGTGAACTTTGTTGAAGTTTTGTAAATTTAGTTGATGTTGACAGGCCGTCCTGTAAACTTTGGTTGTAATTTTGTAAACCTTGGTTGAAGATTTGTAAATTTAGTTGACGTTGAAAGGTCGTCATGAAAAATAGTTTTTTTGTTAATTGTTATTTGGTGAAATGTTGTGAAAATATGTTTTATTATTTGAATCTTAATATAAATTCATATTAATTTTCTAACCCTTTTTTGAAAACCCTCCGAAATATCATAATAATATAAAAAAATTGTAACGATTTAAATTAAACCAAACAAACAAGTATTTCCTTAATTAGGTGACAGAAATGAGTTTCACTCACAAAGAAATATGGATGACAATAAATAGGTCTGTACAATTATTTGACATTTGACATTTCAACCCAGTTTGAAAAACAGCTTTTCAGAAATTCATTCGAAAAGAAAACTGTCTTAAGACTACAATTATTTTTATATTCGTGTTTAAAAGTCGCTTGCCTAGGAGTCGAATCTCAGACCTCAACCGAGGCATTTTAAAATAATATGTTTAAAAAAGTGATTTTTCTATACGAGTATAAAAAACCTCCTTAGCTAGTTTTATTTTAGATTTATAATCTGTAGTCACAAAGTATTTTTAATCTTTATAACAGTTGAGTTGCCAGACCAAAAAATATTTCCAATATGGCGACTAAAGTCTTAAGACAGTGATTTTTTCTACCTCCATTGTTTGATATTTTTTGACGTTTTGTATTTTGACGTTTGATATTGCGAATTATTGATATGTCAAAAGTTGTGCGATTTTAGCCTTTTCAGTTGTGAAAAAGCTAAATTGGCCGTCATAGAAGCAATTTTTTGCAATTTCAAATAGAAATGTATTCAGTAATCTAAATGAGATATCAGTAATGGAAAATTATGAAGACATCGAATAGAAAATGACATTTTTTAATGTTTTAATTATTATTATGATATTGTTTCCAATTTGTTATACTGTAAGGCTGTCATGCATTTGCGATTTAGTCGTGCGATAATGTGACTTATTTAATTTTAAGACGGAGTTAGTTTCGGTGTATATATACTTTTTTATTATTGCTGACGTTTTAAACGTTTGTTTTTCCTGCCTTAATTTTTCGAAAAACTTTGCATGTATTTATTGACATCGCATTATATTTAACCTATTAACTAAAGAGAGTCTTCAAACTCAATCTGAAAGACAAAATGTATGTTTGAATCTCTTCGATTAATCGCGTGTTGGCCCTGTAACCTGTACATGTATGGACTTTATGGCTGCATCAGCGAATGGTGTTGCCGTGAATATTAGGCCAAACATAATATTGAAAATACTGTATTTGCCATCGACACGGTAAGACGAAGAAGATCGCGTCTTTAAATCGCAAGTGCATATAACCAGCATTCATTCCATATTTTGTATTTTTTTTATTTAGCATTTGCGACTATTTTTGTACCACCTTACTTTTTAGGTTAGAATTTTTGAACTAAAGGGAATTACTTTGAATACTTAGATATATAATCAGTTTTGCCTTGTGATGTGTCTGTTATCATGACTCACATCCAAACCGTTGTAAAACTAAAGTTATTCGATTAATGCGACCAGAAAAATTACTATAATAAAAATACGAAGGTTGGAGGACCAGGTTTATTATTATCTGCTTGCGTTACCTAACTAAGATGTAGTGGGCTTCCAGTCTAACTGGTACTAGCTGACCACCAGTATATCAAATGGAAGGACTGCCTATCTGACCTCCAATAAACAAGTGGGTAACACGGTAGAACTTTGCAAGACTGCCTGTCTGACTTTCGGGCTTCTGACTGTTAATAATCCGTTAATTTCAAATAATGCCTAAGTTACTTGCCTTCAGTTCTAAAGTTCTAAAACTTTTTATAACTTTGTGTCTTCGAATGTGATAGAAATATTCCATGGTTTTGTATCAAATTATGTAGTAGAATTATATTGAACAAAATATTGTAAAGCGTTAATTTAAATTTTTTGACATTTTATCATGACGAAATTTTTATTTTTTTAGACACACGTTGACATATCACTTTGACCGTATTTTTTAATCTGTAAATATTCATTGGTTATGCTTGCTAGGGCTATGATTACAGCTATTATTCGTCTATAAACTTTCTTGAGACATTCAAGCAAAAATAAACCTTAAGGAGGTTTTGAACAATAATATGAACAGAAAAATATGGTTGCAATAATTTAATCAATAAGAATTAATAATAACTGTGAGCTCCAGTATCCGTAAATTGATTAATTTGAGAAACAAGTTTCTTTAGTTATTTTTAGCTGTAATCATAGAAGTGTGGCAACATTATTTTTAGTTCTCTGGGCTTCGGGTTGCCATTAAAATCTAAATGTATCGGTTATAAAAATAAGACAGGTGTTAATGTTGGGACTGCGAGATTATCGATATGTTTTATCGACTAAATTATTTAGTCCCGTCTTTTACTAAAAAAAAGTATTAAATTTTAGTTTACTCTTGTTGACTACTCTAGAACTCGACTAAAAGATTTAGTCGATGTATCGATAAAATTGTACCGGTTAGAAAAATATAATTATTTTTTTATTAAAAAAGAAACACTAATTTACCGATAGTTGCTAGTCTATTACTCCTGGGTCCGTCCATTAGATTTCTTAGCTTAATATATTTTTACCAATTATCAAAGTTTCTTAGTTTTGTAAAAAGGAGTGGTTACTACCTATATAATAAGTTTTTTTTCTAAACGTGCAAATGATAACTCGTTTTCTAAAGACTTGGCAAGAAATAAAAAATCGGCCAAGTGTCATGTTGTATTGAAATAACTTGGCAACCTAGTTACAAGAACAAATAATTATTTTACTATTAAGTCTTCCAGATAACATGAGGAAATAAAATTATTAACAAATGGCCAATGGGCAGTGGAGCACATTTTACAAGAATAAAAAAAAAACAAATAATAAAGTTTCATTGACATAAATCTTTTACATAGAACATGAATTCCGTAACCCTTAAACTAGTGTCAACTGTAACATTGGGGCCAGAATGATTCTAAAATGTATATAACACTAGCTTCTGCCTGTGGCTTCACCCGCGTTAAAAGTGTTTTATTATCCTGGACATTTTACAGGGATAAAAACCTATGTCCGGACTGTAATCTATCTCTGTGCCAAATTTCATCCAGATCCGTTTAGCCGTTCTGGCGTGATTGAAAAACAAACAACCATTCATCTATCCAAACTTTCGCATTTATACTATTAGTAAGATATAACATTAATGACATCTGCCAAGTCTTGGCCAAGTTACTATTTGCACGTTCAGGCTCTCACGAATAGTTTTTCAATTAGAAAATATCAAAAAACTATTCTGGAATACGTACTTAGTAATACAAAACATTACAATTAGGTACTCATGGTTTTCCGACCATACCTACTGAAGATATATTTTACAGGCAACGGTGCTAAATGGTCACTATTTTGAAAGCTTAATTACCTATTTGACTCTACATTAACTTTAAGGAATTCGTGCCGCGACGCGAGACCGGAGACCGAGACGGGTAATAGACAGGAGACCGCGACATAATTATGGTGCATATATGTCTTCTGGTGTACTGTGGGGCGAGACCGAGACCAAAAACTCTTGTCGATTTAGTCGTTAAAGTCACTTTGTAATTCAAGTGTCAAGTCGCAGTTTCGGTCTCCCGTCTTGGTCTCAAGCCTCTGTCGGCTGTTCGGTTATGTCTCATGCTAATAGACAGGAGACCGCGACATAATTATGGTGCATATATGTCTTCTGGTGTACTGTGGGGCGAGACCGAGACCAAAAACTCTTGTCGATTTAGTCGTTAAAGTCACTTTGTAATTCAAGTGTCAAGTCGCAGTTTCGGTCTCCCGTCTTGGTCTCAAGCCTCTGTCGGCTGTTCGGTTATGTCTCATGCGACAGTCTCTTTCTAAGAATCGGAGTGTCATATTTACGACCGAATTCTTAATTTGGATTTAAATCGATTGGTGCCTGTCCGTATGTATCTCTTTCTCCAGTTTGACTGAAAACCGACTCTTCATTATCATGACCGTATTGATCAATATTCTTTGGAAACTAGAGGAATGTTTAAATATTTTTGTGAACACAAAAAAATGTTCGAGTCGTCTTTGCACTATTTTTTTTTTAATGTTACTTACATGAAACGATTTACCCATTAGTATCCAATATTAAACCAAGTCGACATTATAAATATGAATATGTAAGATTTGGCCAAGTTTGGTAAGCGAGTCAAGGAGGAAGACCACGTTTTCACCTGCAAGCAACTCGCATACAATTTGAATTACATTGCGGGGCACGATAGAGCAATTGCTCTGTCGTGCTCCGCAATGTACACGAGATTACGAGATTTACTGTGATGAATTCATCACAGTAAATCTCGGTAGCCCGCAAAGTAAAGCAACTTGCATGGGAGCTGTTAAAATTAAACGAGGCCTTCAGCTCTGCCAAATTCCGAAAACGGGCCAAATCACAGAACTAAACGATTGTTGCTCAAATTCAGTAATTTAGAACATCACATAACTATATTTTTTAATATTAAAATTGTTCGTAATTTGTAAATACATGAAGGTGTAAGATATAAATATGAATGTGTTTTATTATTATTTTATCATTGGCTGTGCCCGCGGCTTCGCTGCCGTCAAGTAACTGCCTACCCTACCCTATTTACCTACCTACCATTTTTTTTTCTAGGGTCATCATTCTTTCGCGGCGAATCTTAACAACAATGCCATTAAGAAAATGACTTGAAATGTACAACGCCATCTATCGAATATCGAGTTCAACTGTCCGTGTATCAGAATTGCGTGTGTTGTGATAATTTTACTTCTTGAACACTTTAAATGTGTCTCACTTTTGATAGAGTGAACCGATTGCGATGAAACAAAACCTAAGTAATACTACAAGTTACGCACAATTTTTATGTATAAAAGTTATCTATATTGGGTTCGCACATTTTACGTGATGCATGCAAAAATAAACAGATAAACCGACAAACAAACAATCATTCCAAATATGCTGGAAATGGGTTCTGTTGGTTATTCTTTAACACCCTGGCATTTTTTTGGGAAATATTTTCGATATACACAAAGCAAACTGGATAGGTTTGCAGGGCACACCAACTATGATGGTTGTGTGCGTGAAATCAACTGGCCTTTCCGACCGTTTTCACAAATGCGATTCGCAACCAGTTGCGAATTAAGAATTTTTATTCTTTGTTTGCAACCAGTTGCGAATCAAGAAAACTTTTTCTTTAACCGTAACTTGGCATCTTGATGAGTTTCGTAATTAGTTACACCAAAAGATTTTTAACAATATTCTAGGTGTCGGTACGTTTTGAAAATCCTGGCGACGCAGTTATCCCTACGAAGTATTAAACATTTTTACTTGCTGACTATGTGGATGATAATAAAAGGATTTTTATATTTTGCTCCACTGGAAATAGAAAAAAGTAAGTAAGTACCGTCAGTTTTTCGCTGTTGGAACTTTTAAGAGCTGTCCAAAGGGGTTCCCACAACTCTTCACAATACACGCATTTGATGAAAAAAAGTCGGCACATAAAAACATTAATACCCTCGGAATTTTCAAAGACTACCTTCACAACCGGACCCAACGAGTAAAAATTGGAGAGCTCATAAGTGAAGAAGTATCAACCACTTACGGTGTGCCTCAGGGAAGCATTTTAGGCCCCACCCTTTTCCTAATATACGTCAATGAGCTGTGCAGAATGACCATCCCCAACTCGTAAGATCATTGCGTATGCAGACGACACCGCAGTTATAGTTTACGGGCCAACTAGGGATAGCTTTAAGCGCTACGCAGAAGCAGCAATAACAAGTATCATGAAATGGCTCAACCTAAACCTACTTACCCTAAACTGTGATAAAACATCGTACATTCCATTCGCTATCCGGCATAACAACTTACCCGACAAATCTTTCTCTATAAAAGCGCACACTTGTTCCAAACAATCACCACATTGCTTATGTCCGATACTTACAAGAACTGATGTTGTGAAATATCTGGGTGTCCAAATAGACGGAGGATTACGATGGGACAAACAGGTTGACGCCATTACCACTAGATCTACGAAACTTTTGCATATTTTCAAGTCCCTTAGAGACTCTGCTGCGCCTGAAACCCTGAAGATGGTGTACTATGCTTTATGTCAATCCGTCATTGGATATTGCATCACAGTATGGGGTGGTGCAAATAAAACTAGTCTCCTGAGGATGGAAAGAGCGCAGAGAGCCGTTCTGAAGGTGATGTCTCGCAGACCTTATCGCTATCCCACTAAGCAACTATACGCAGATGCCAAAGTACTTACAGTGCGCCAGCTTTTTGTACTGCAGTCTACTGTTAGAAAACATGCTAGCGTTCCCCCAACAGACCCTAAAAAAAGGAAGAAACTACCCTTAAGTACCCCTCACAAAACCGCCTTCGCCCAACACCAATACTACACATTAAGTACATACATCTACAAACAAATTCACAAAATCCTAAACATTGTCGATCTAAATAAATATGAAATTAAATCAAGAATAACGGAATGGCTACTGAACAGGACTATCTTCAAACTGAATCCTTGCTTAAGTATGTCGTCTAACTACCTACATATCTCCAATCACACACACACACACGCACACACACACACACACACACACACACACTCACACACACACACACACACTCACACACACACACACACACTCACACACACACACACACACGCTAACACACTCACACCACTTGAATTAAATTGCTTTTTTATCCTCAATCGCCCAGTTAGATCGACACAGTCTACTAGTATACTTTATAGCATCACATTTTAGGCTGAATCACTGTCTCTCAAGATACAGGTCTATACCTAGTTTGAGAGGCAGGGTTTTTCCGTATTATGTACAGATTTCAGTTCTTATATTGTATTGCATTGTGTTCCTACCAAAGCTCATTTAAATTGTCTTATTATATAAAACTTGTTAAATCTGTTTTCTTGTGAAATAAAGTTAAATTATTATTTCGTTTATTAAATTTTTTACACATCTACTTTTTACATTTTTAAATATTTCTTTATAAAAACAAATCATAAAAAAAAACATTTGAAAATATAAAAAATAATGGTGGTCCACCGGTGTCGGGAGCAGGGTCCAAGCTACCAGTGGTTAGGACTCCAGAGACAGGAACCTCCTCACAATGCGAGCCGTATCGAGGAGTACTGCCTTCTGTATCAGGCCCTTGATCCAACCGTGTAATGACAGCCTCGACAGATGGTCGTCGAGGCTCTTGGCCATCAGGCCGTTGGCCGTAACAACAATCGGCACAATGATTGCCGAGTCCACATTCCACATGTCGACAACCTCGTGTGCTAAGTCGAGATACTTGATTTGTTTCTCTTTCTCAGCTTTCACGAGGTTCTCGTCATGCGGGATGGTGACATCGATTATCATTGTGCGGCGCGCTAATCGGTCTATCACCACTATATCCGGCTTATTGGCGACAATAGTCCTATCAGTGATGATAGACCGATGCCAGTACAATGTGACATGGTCATTTTCGAGAACTGGGTCGGGCACATACTTGTAATACGGTACCTCAGAATCCACTAGATTGTACTTCAAAGCAAGTTGCTGGTGAATAATCCTGGCCACTTGGTTATGCCTGTGTAAGTACTCGCCGTTAGCCAGACGAGAACAACCAGAGACTATATGTCTGATGGATTCACCCGGACGGTGGCATGCCCGACACATGTCAACCGTCCCGTCCCTCATTATATGTCTCCGATAGTTATTCGTCAGGATAACTTCGTCCATAATTGCACAGACAAAACCTTCAGTTTCCCCGAAAAGGTCACCGAAACGTAGCCAGGACACAGACGCTTGAAAATCTACATCGGGCCCATGGAGAGCCCGATAGAAGCGCCCGTGTAGCTCCTTGCCTTGCCATACCTCTTTGCGTTCATCAGTAGTTAGTATTACAGGTTTGCGCCAGTTCTCTTTAGCCATGGACAACGGGGTGAATCCCTTGTCCACTGCGACCACATCCCGGTGCATACCCACTTCAGCTTTTAAAAAGTATTCTCTGAGACTGCACACTTCGCGGTTGTGAAGAGTCTTGGCGTTTAAAAAGCCTCGACCCCCACACTTCCGCGGAATGTACAGTCTAATCACCGATGATCGTGGGTGATGCATCCGGTTTGCGGTCAGCAGTGTCCGGACTCTCCTGTCGAGGGCGTCGAGCTCGGTCTGAGTCCATTTGAGTATGCCGAAAGAGTACATCAAAACCGGCATGACCCAACTGTTGAAGGCGCGCACCTTATTTCCACCTGATAAAAGGCTATTTAATACCTTTTTCAGGCGGCCAAAGAAACGCTCCTTCAGCAGTTGCTTCATGTTAGTACTGTTGATGCCCAACGCTTCCGACATACCCAAATACTTGTAAGTTTCAGTTGAGGAGAGGTGTCTAAGGTGTATGGAATCAGAGAGTTGAATTCCCTCGGATTCCATAATCTCCCCTTGCTTTACATGCATGACTGCACATTTATCCACACCAAATTCCATCCTGATGGAGTTACTGAAGGTTTCAGTTAACTTCAGTAACTCCGTCAGTTGGAATTTGTTGGGGGTAAAGAGTTTCAGATCATCCATGTAAAGGAGGTGAGATATGACCTGACCACCTCTTCTCAACCGATAGCCTAAACCTGAATCCTCCAGCAGTGTACTTAAAGGATTCAGGGCTAAGCAGAACCAAAGTGGACTCAAACTGTCGCCCTGAAATATCCCCCGCTTAATCCATACAGGCTCATCATCCCCCTGAATCGGTCGACATCCCGGATATCGAAGGACTGTCTTCCACTGACCCATACATGACTCAAGGAAGGTGCATAGAGTTTCATCTATTTTGTACAACTCCAGCACCCTCATGAGCCATGTATGTGGCACAGAGTCGTAGGCCTTCTTGTAGTCTATCCAGCATGTCGACAGATCCTTGCGGGATCGACGAACCTGTTGGCTTATGGCCATGTCAATGAGGAGTAGCTCCTTAGTGCCGCGGGACCCATTCCTACATCCATTCTGAGAGGTAGACATTATTGAGTTATTTTCAATGTGTTTAACAATTTTTACTCTCAGGATGGATGTAAGAAGTTTATAAACCGTCGATAAGCATGTAATCGGTCTATAGTTTTTGGGTTCCGCGGGACTACCTGTCTTATGGAGCAGATGGGTAACGCCTGTTGTTAAAAACTGCGGAAGCGACCCAGACTCTAAACATGACTGGAATTGAGATGCCAGAAACGCGTGTGAGCTGCTATACCATTTTAGCCAGAAGTTATGCAGTCCGTCTGGTCCCGGAGACTTCCAGTTCGGTAGTGGACGAACTGCTTTGGCTACATCAGATGGACTGATGATCACTTTTTGCATTGATGGTATAGCTTCACACACGCGCTCCACATCACGCATCCAGCCGTCCTCAGTGTGACAGACGGGTACCGACCAGATGCTTCGCCAGAATGTACTCGTGGCGACATTATCCGGGCGGCACACGTCAGTCACATTTTGTTCAGGTCGCTCCCAGGTTCTGTATACCCACCTCTCATCACTCTGGAACATGCGATTCTGCGAGTACCGGTCAACCCGCCGCCGCCGCTTATACCGCCGAATACGGCTGGCCCATGCACAAACTTTCTGCTTCAGGAAGTCGATGCGCTCCGTGACACTGGACATGTATTCTCGAGGACTGATTCCAGTCCCCGAAAATGCCCGCCTCACGAAGCGCATCACACGTGGTCGTGTATTGCCCTCCCTGAAACAGTATAGTTTGCCGATGAGTACCCTGGCCCCATCGATACGCCGTACGATCCTGCATTGCCAGGCTGGCACAGCAGGCTTTGGTCGAATAGCCTCATTTGGGAACTTAACTTTGGCTAAACGACATGCTGCAACAGCCCCACAATACAGGATTGAGTGCGTATCAACGAGGTTCTCGCTGCTCTCAAAGATGTTCTCAAGCAGCGAGTCCAAAGCACACACCAGCGCCCTATTTTTCTTGTGCATAGGCAACCGTGGTAATCGGGGTCTAAGTTCAGACGGAGTGGACCTGTACTCGCGGAGCGCATCCTCCAGTGCGCTCCTCAACCTTTCATTGCACTGGCTACTTACTGAAACAACCCTATCATCTTCCTCAACATCAACTTGAATGGACCGTGGCGGGACTACAATAGTGGTTGGCGGTGCCACGGTCTGTGTCGGGGTTGAAATGATTTGGTTGCTCAGCACTTCTGAGCGCAGCCTATCAAGTGCGGCGTCGTCCAACCTGTGATTATGCTGGATGACCCGCACCTGATCCGACAATCGTTGGGCCGAGACGTTTACTGTTGGTTCTAGGTCCCGAAACAGAGACAGCATCCTAACACGGTACGCAGTGAGGTTAGTTCCCCCCTCTGTAGACCCGTAATATGCGCGCATGACGTTCTCATTCATACCTTGAGTCCATCTCATGCGCTGCACACAACCACCGGCAGCGGGGACCCGGCTCGGGGCCGGTTGGCCCCTAGATCCCAAGCTCCTCGGTGGCCGGCTCTCCCCTGCCGACGTACAGGTGTTGGCGACGTCGGCGGGGAAAAATACTCGTCGCTTGAGCTCGACGCAACTGCAGCCGCCGATGATACTGGTGATCCGAGGTCCGGCGGCGGCGAGGCGGAGCTGAACGACGGGTCCGGGGGTGGATGGCGTGCGCGATAGGCTGCTGCTCTGGTCAACATTCTTTAACTTTTTCCATTGTATATATTCCTTAGTTGACGTCTGTCAGTGATGACGTCAACTGGTTTCTTGTAATTTAGAGATTTTTATTGTATTTCTTGTGGATTTATTCAACTGTATATTATAGGTATTTTATAACTGGTTTATTTTGGTGTAAATGGTTTCTAAGTTTGATGTTTTTTATGAGTTTGTAAATAAATAAACAGTGCAGGAAAAAATTTCACATGTTGACATTTTAGGGTTGCCAGCGTTATTATTATTATTTCATTTATTCATTTTATATACATATTTCTACATTTTTCAATATTATTCTATAAAAAATAAAATAAAAAAACATTTAAAAATACAAAAATAGTAGCCCACCGGTATCGGGAACAGGGTCCAAGCTACCGGTGGTCAGGGCTCCTGAGAGAGGAACCTCCTAACGATACGCGCCGTGTCCAGGAGTACCGCTTTCTGAATCAAGCCCTTGATCCAGCTGCCCAACGAGAGCCTCCTCAGATGTTCGTCGAGGCTCTTCGCTATTATGCCATTGGCCGTCACGACTATCGGCACAATGACTGCTGTATTCACATCCCACATGTCGACAACCTCGCGAGCCAGATCAAGATACTTGCTTTTCTTATCTCTCTCAGCCTTCACGAGGTTCTCGTCATGGGGGACCGCTATATCAACAATCATTGCGCGACGCTCTAGTCGGTCTATCACCACTATGTCAGGCTTATTGGCAACAATAGTCCTGTCAGTGATGATAGACCGATCCAAATACAACGTGACATTGCCATTTTCGAGAACTGTGTCGGGCACATACCTATAGTAAGGCACTTCTGATTCCACAAGATTGTATTTTAGAGCAAGTTGCTGATGGATAATCCTGGCTACAAGGTTGTGTCTATGCAAATAGTCTCCGTTAGCCAGACTAGAACAACCGGAGATAATGTGACGGATTGATTCCCCCGGTCGGTGACATGCCCGACAGATGTCAACCGTGCCGTCCTTCACAATGTATTTCCGGTAGTTGTTCGTCATCATAACTTCGTCCATAATCGCAAAGACAAAACCTTCGGTTTCCCCGAAAAGGTCACCAAATCGCAGCCAGGCCACGGACGCTAAAAGATCTACATCGGGCCCATGTAGGACCCGGTAGAAGCGTCCGTGAAGCTCCTTGTTCTGCCATACCTCCCTGCGGTCATTAGTATCTAATACTATAGGTTTGCGCCAGTTCTCGTTAGCCAAGGAGAGTGCGGTAAGGCCCTTGTCCACCGCTACCACATCTCGATGCATACCCACGTCGGCGGCCTGGAAGTATTCCCTAAGACTGCATACCTCGCGGTTGTGCAGGGTCTTAGCATTTAAAAAGCCACGACCGCCGCACTTCCGCGGGATATACAGTCTCATAACCGATGAACGTGGGTGATGCATGCGATTTGCGGTAAGCAATGTGCGGACTCTCCTATCCAGGGCGTCAAGTTCTGTCTGAGTCCATTTGAGTATGCCGAAAGAATACATCAAGACCGGCATGACCCAGCCGTTGAAGGCGCGCACCTTGTTCCCGCCTGATAAAAGACTATTTAGTACTTTTTTCAGGCGGCTAAAAAAGCGCTCCTTCAACGACTGTTTCACGTCAGTAGCATTGATGCCTAGTGCTTCCGACATACCCAAATACTTGTAAGTTTCGGTTGAGGAAAGGGATCGAAGGTGTATGGAATCCGAGAGTTGTATGCCCACGGATTCCATAATCTCCCCTCGCTTTACATGCATGACTGCACATTTGCCCACACCAAATTCCATCCTGATGGCGTCGCTGAAGGTTTCTGTTACCTTCAGTAGCTTCATCAGTTGCAAGTTGTTGGGGGCAAAGAGCTTCAGATCATCCATGTAAAGGAGGTGTGATATGACCTGACCACCTCTCCTCAACCGATAGCCCAGGCCTGAACCCTCCAGTAGTGTACTGAGAGGGTTCAGGGTTATTATTATTATTATTAATACTTTGTCTCTTGTGTATTATGAAAATGCGGATCTACGAAATATGGTTCAATTTGCTTAAGACCACGCTGCCTTCGTGGTCGCCAGAAAAAATAACTATGGAATTCGAATGACCTGCAATTCAAGCAATCAAGAAAGTGTTTCCAGAAATTTTATTTTGAGGGAGCTCAAACAAAAATCCGACAAAAACTTCGTTTGTCACCGCTGGCAACACCTCAATAATTAATGTACAAATTATATCTAGTACTTGTTTTTCTCAAATACTTAATCTTAATTACTTTTTAGCAGTCGGGTTTTTTGTTTTTATAATAATTTGTTTTATATCAGATTTTTTAGATACAGTAATGAACGAGTTCTCCAAATAAGTTTTGTGTTAAAAGATTTATTTTGCGATCAAAGTTACGCTAATCTTGATTTTTTGCCAAAATAGGAAAATAAAAGTATTAGATACAATATATATATATTTGGAATGGCCTATTTAGTAGCTATTTTTAAAAATTATATAGCATATGTGACTCCCGAAATTGAGATAAATCCAACAACACCTTATATGTCATAATCTGTTAAGCCGTTTGGGTTGTAGAGCGTGCTATGGAAATGGACTTACATACATTCATACATTCATTCGTAAAACATTACACCCGCAGTCGGGTAAAGTAAATAAATACATAGGTTGCATAAAACCAAATCCTTTAATCACTTACTAGATGTTTTAAATACAGAGTTTACGTGCTTTGATTTAAGACTTCTTCTTCTTCGTCGTATCGATGATTCCAAAATTAAACATATTTCGACCAGAATTCAGACACGTCAACAGCGTTGTACATTTGCCTTACAAAGGTCTTTTAAGGTGCAGGTTTTGTTGCACAGAGAGGTCGACAAAAGGTGAGGCATTGTTTGGGACATGGCTCCGCAATTGCACTATGGGTCATTGCAGTACCCCCATCTGATTAGATTGTGCCTGCAGCAACCCACCTGACTTTGTAGTCGGTTTAGCGATTTCCAGGTGGGCCATGGCAGTTGGTGGCCCGTTGGGTGTTTTTCTGCAGGCTCAATATAGCCAGCTGGAGGGGAATGTCTGAGGAGCCGCAGCGTTTACAGCGCCCCAGCCGCGCCCAGCAACTTCGGCGCCAGACGCCGGAAGTGGGGGCCGAAATCCCACCGGCTGTCGAGCACCAATCCTAGGTATTTCATGGTAGACTCGACACCGATTAGAGCCTCCCCGATCACAATGTGGGCATTAGGCGGCGGTTTAAAATTGTGACCGAGTTAAAACTGCGCGAGCCGAGCGGGCGAAGCGACCGGGCCGCGGCAGCGGACGGCGAGCGCTACTTCGAAACCGCTCCCAGATTTTTTTCCACCATTTTCTAATTATCCGGGTTTTCCCAATATACGAATTATGAAATTACCCTGTGACATATACTTAATAAATAAATATCGATATTTAGGGCATTCAATACTCTGTACTTCGATATTTGGGCCATTCGACACTCGGTACTTTCGATGTCACTTTTGTAGATAATTAGATTTTAGGACGTAGGTTATCTAACCATTCGAAATTATAAACTTACGTTATTTTAATTTTCGGTTAAATGGTCATTCGATATTTAAATTGTCGATATTTTGAACAGTGCCGAATGCGACATCATATTGAATGGCGAAAAGCTGGACTTGTAAATCAAACAGTTTTCCTGGGAATCACTCTAGACGATAAATTGCAATGGGGTCCTCACATAACATCTCTTGCGGGTCGGCTAAGCTCAGCCGCTTATGCTGTTAGAAAGATAAAACAGTTTACGGATATAGAAACCGCGCGTTTGGTCTATTTTAATTACTTTCACAGCATTATGTCATACGGTATTTTAGAATACTGTGGGGTCGAGCGGCTGACATTGAATCCATATTTATATTGCAGAAGAGAGCTGTCAGAGCCATATATAAGTTAAGTCATCGAGAATCTCATAGAGAACTATTTAAAAATATAATTATTATGGCAGTTTCTTGCCAATTCATTTTTATTTATGAAAATATTATGTTAATTACAGGTACAAAAGACATACTGAAATTATCATCTGTCGTCACGGTCCATTCATCATCATCATCACCATCAGTTTCGCAAATTTCCAAATAACCTTCTTGCCCTTTAGGTACTTACTTAAATTTTACTACCCTTAAATTTTTATGAGCAATTTTATAAATTCTGTTAATCAAAATTAGAATACCAAAATTATTTAAATTTTCGTAATGAGGGCTTGACGATTCGAACTTCATCCAACATTAACATGGTGAATTCACCTCTGGCGTGACTATGTGAGTTTACCTTCTTTCAACCTCATAACTCAAAATGAACCTTCTGCAAGGTCTCTAACGACTCTAACTCAGACATAGTGTCACACAGACTTACAGGTGCCATACAGGCCTTCAGTTGACACACAGGCTCACAGTTGCCACACAGGTCAACAGCTGCCACACAACGCTCGGCTACTCCTGACCAAAGTAGATCATTGGGTTCGTGAAAATAGGGAAATTTTAGAACTCTACTCTTTAACTGAATCATTACCCTGGGCCATGTACCACTAATCGATCCAAACCAACTTTAAAACTTCTGCTGCAGCAAAAACTGTCAAGCTTAAAAAAAAACCCTCGAGTAAAATCTCCAACGCCACGGCCCTCTAGCCGACCAACAATTGTATTGCTCTCACAACGGTCTCTAGACCCCGACCTCCACCAGAATCCACTGGTACGGTCAATCATAATACATTCGATAGACTGAATTAATCGACACTTTAAGCTTGCTCATCATCATCAAAATTCCTTTAACATTAACATCGATTGGTACATGACCCGCTGGCATCTTCCCTAACCTACCGCGTGCATACTTGTAGGTCCTAAGCGTACCTATTTAAAGCTTTCATTGTATAACTATGACTGTTCTGTCATAATCACCTATCGCGGACTTAATAAAGGGCCCATTTAGTTTTCACACTAGAGTTTCCCACACAAAACTATTGATTAGAAAAAGATCCGACGATCAACAACTAAATAAAGTAATTGTAACAATTCCGTTAATCTTTACCATAATTCAAAGGCAATGCATACTCAACGAAACCTCTTCGTAGACCCATCGCCACATGTTACTGATGAGGTGCGGTCCAGAATTAGTCGCATGAGTAGACATGATAATCAGATTTGGTTTCACTACCACTGTCAACTATGATGTCTAATTCTCAAGGAACTTGGTGATCGGGGATCCTTCCCAAAAGATTCGCACTTTTTACTCAAAGATTTACATACTGACTGGTAATAAAAGGGAAACAACTAACCCTGATAATATTAAGGAGCTTCACGAATTAACTCGGATCAATATCTTTAAAATCAAATATCAACAGTAACCATTTACTATCGCTCACTACCTCAGTTTTTATGTAAGGAAAAGGATCGCGAGATCTACTGCTATCCTAATATTACTTTGAAAGTAAGCAAGTGAATTCAGATCTGAAGACGTTGGTCGTAAATCGTGACGCAACATAAGATTTGTTCTGAATACACGTAAATGACCAGTACCGTTACTAACTCGATACAATTACGATGGCCCTACGACATTACTAACTGGCTTTGTCACTGAAAATCTTCTTCTTTAGGATAACTCATCCTAAAGTTCGTATTGAACCAAATCTTGAAACTATACTGCCAATAGGAAACTCATTACCTAACTACTTGCTTTTACAAGTGTGTCTTAATTACCTAGTGATAGTGCTAGATATAACCACTACCAATTCCGTGATCAAACATGAACACTTAAAACTCGAAATAGCATCTCTTCAATAGAAAACCTTCGACCTCACTATCGAAATAACATGGAAGCGACTCACCGAGTATTCCATTTCAAACTTGCGCGCTCCCAACCTCAAACTGCTAGTCTGTCGTTCCTCGTAACCTCTCAGATGTTGACAGGTCAGCCTTCGCTTACAGCATCTGAACAGAGGCTCCACTGCGACACAATATGGTATCTAAAACATGAAAAACACTACGAGAGTACTTGTTTACACGGTTATCTTAACCATACACAGCTTTGATGGAAATTAACCGGTGTAGTAACCTAAACCGGCACGGCAAAATGGGTTATTATGAACACTGAATGTGAGTTCAGAGACCATGTCCAAAACATGAACCACACATTACAATGTCCCAAGTGCCCAGGTAGGTTGTAGATAATCCAATGAATGCCATAGCGTCAGTGGCATTTTAAACCGCAATTAACGATGCCTGGTAGGGTTTACCACCTTTTATATAGTTTGGCCCTCCGACCACAAAAGAAGAATACTAATATATTTCTTCTCAAACTTAGTTAACCCTGACTACATAAAACTATCACCCTACAGAACTAATCAAAATATTTCATTTGGAATTATCATAATTTCCACTGACTGAAGTGTAAGGTAGGTACGTAACTGTCACCATATCTTTCCAACTTCCAAAAATAGTCGGCCAAGGCCAGTCAAGGGTTATTGCCATTGTTAATAGAATAATAACTCTTCAACAACACCAAAACCTGACCATCGATAACTAACATGAAATTATGAGCTGAAACGGGCCACCCCGACGATCCACAGACCGCCATACCGTTTATAAAACCAGAATTTTGAATAATGAACCCTTGGCCATAGTCATAATAAAATTAAAACGACTCACCAGATTGGCATAAAGATCCGTGTGTATGGATCTTTCCACACGTCTATACGCTCCTCCTTGACCTGTCCAGCTCCTTGGTTGTTGCTAGCTTCCTTGCTGCTCCGCTTTAGACTGGTTTTTCATTATTCAAGACTGAGGGTAGTCGCAGAAACGAACCACTACTGTTTCTATCTCAACTGACACCGCATTTTTTTTGCAAGAATGTAACCGCCATTTTCACTAGCATTGTTTTTAAGTGTGATATCATTAGCACGACCGAATCCCAATTCTGATGTCACATCAAGGCTGGCCGATAGATGCAAACCATCGGGAAGTCAGGATGTATTCCCTTAGGTTAAGACATCGTGTATGGGCAGGTCGGTGGGTACAGTCGTGCAAATGAAATAACACAACTTATTCGATACACTGGGTTTATTTAAATAGTTCACAGTTATAATTTTGCTCACTAATATTACGGATCGATACTGATTCTACAAGTCTTAGCTCTAGGGCGGCCAGTACCACAGAACAATAATACTCAAGAGGTCAGTACTCAACTCTTATAGTCTGTGTCTCCACCACGCAGGTCGTTAGAGAAAGCGCGCCACAGCGTAGTGGTTCTTGATTTGCCGACAGGTGGCGTGCTCGTGATTTGTTTTGACGTCCGTACTATTGACTAAACCCGACAAATATAATCATCTAATTTGTAATATGTTTGTTTACAAAGTGTGCTTTTAACTAAAGTTTTAAATTTACCTTCATTTAGTTTTAATATATCACAAGGTATTTTGTTATAGAATTTAACACAGTACCCCATGAAAGAATAGTGTACTTTAGCTAGTCTATATGATGACTCACGGCAAAGAAAGTGGTAGATGAAAATAAGCTGAAGCTTGCCATAGCGGGCTTTCAGCCTCTCAAATCCCCAGGTCCGGATGGTATCTACCCAATACTATTGCAAGAAGGGGCATCTGTTTTGATACCCCATTTAAGTAGGCTCTACAGAGCCTGCATAGTCTTTGGTTACGTACCCAAGGCATGGAGAGAGGTCAAAGTCACCTTCATACCGAAGGTGGGCAGACCGACTTATGAAGAAGCTAAAGCTTACAGGCCCATCAGTCTATCATCCTTTCTCTTAAAATCTCTGGAGAAACTGGTAGAAAGGTATTTAAGAGAGGGACCACTTAAAGTATTCCCTCTACATAAACTACAGTGCGCCTACAGCCCTGGCAAATCTACAGAAACGGCATTGCACTATGTTGCAGGTCGAGCCGAGGCTGCGCTAGAGGGACAAGAGATATGTGTCGGGGCTTTCCTCGACATAGAGGGAGCCTTCGACAAGACTACATTTGAGTCCATACGCATTGCTGCTAAGGAACATGGCATCAATGATACCACGTGCAACTGGATTGACTCTATGCTGAGAAGCAGAATAGTCAGATCGGAACTGATGGGAGACAGACTTAGCGCTAAAACAACAAGAGGTTGTCCGCAAGGCGGAGTGCTGTCACCATTATTGTGGTGCTTGGTAGTAGACTCGCTACTTACCAAACTCAATACCGGACCATTCTATACAGTAGGCTATGCAGATGACATAGCTATAATGGTTAATGGTAAATTCCCGAACATAGTCTCTGGAGAGCCCTCCCTCAATGGAATAAAGCTGCCCTGGTCCACCGAAGTTAAATATCTTGGTGTAACGCTTGACAAAGAACTTAGGTGGAAAAATCATGTGGAAAATATTACGACAAAGGCCTTACGAGTGTTCGGCATGTGTCGTTTCACCTACGGTAAAACTTGGAGGCTAAAGCCCAAAGTGATACTATGGCTGTACCGGACAATGATAATACCTATTATCACATACGGCAGTATAGTGTGGTGGCCAAGAACAAAGCTTGCCTCGTGCAAAGTGCCACTCACCAGGTTACAAAGAACAGTGTGTCTCGGCATCACGGGTGCTTTCAGGACAACACCTACGGCAGCGATTGAGAGATACCTCAATATCCCTCCGCTGCATATGATGGTTGAATTCGAGGCAAGGAAGACATTACATCGTCTTGCTGTTGCTTGACTATGGGATGCCTCTAAGCCAAAGACTAACCATACAAAGTTCGATGTAAATGAAGGCCTGGATCGGGTAACAAGCATGATATCCGATAAAATGCAAACTATGTTTGTGTTTGAAAGGTATTTCAAGGTCCAAATCCCTACAATAGAGAACTGGACGAAGGGACTAGATCCACCAGAACAAGATAGTCTGGTGTGGTACACTGATGGATCCAAAATGGAATCAAGTACAGGAGCGGGAATATTCGCAAAAGGTTACAAATGTAGCAAAAGCTTAGGTAAGATGGCAACTGTATTCCAAGCAGAAACATATGCCATAATAACCTGTGCTCAAGAGAATATAGATAGAGGCACCAGAGGTAAAACCATATATATACTTAGTGACAGTCAGGCTGCACTCAAAGCCATGGCATCCTACAAAGTGGACTCCGGACTTGTTCTGGATGCTATCCGGACCCTAAACAGGCTTGGGAAGCATAACAGGGTAAGACTGATATGGGTCCCTGGGCACAAAGGAATCCATGGTAACGAAGTGGCAGATGAACTGGCAAGAGAGGGCTCAGCAAATGATTTTGTAGGCCCAGAACCATGTGTAGGCATTTCGACGTGTCTCGTAAAAGCCGCATTTAGGGAGTTTGCAGATCACAGACAACGAACATATTGGCTGTCTAGTACCGGTCTACAACACTCAAAGAAATTTCTAGGCTCTACTTTCAAAGCCCGGAAATGCATTTGGAATATGAGCAGGGGGCAAATCCGCTACCTGCTTGGGGCCTTTACTGGGCACTTTGGAACCAACGACATGCTCATGAGGATGGGTCTGGCCGCGACACCCATGTGCAGGTTGTGTGGGGAACATACGGAACGCATGGAGCACCTTCTGTGCACATGCGATACACTGGCTGGTAAGCGAATGAGTCTCCTAGGGGTTGGATATCCAAAACCGGAAGACTATAGGCTCATATCACCTAGTTTCGTTGTAAAACTCATGAAAAGAGTCTTCAACGAAATTGGGGAGGAGTAAAGTATCTAGGGGACCACAATAGATCCCAATCGGTCGAAGTGTCCGAGTTATTTCTCGGCCCCTCCACAAGATAAGAAGATAAGATAGTCTATATGATGGTTGATCTAACTAATCTTTATTTCTCGTATTACAATTGTGTCTATCATTGACTTTACTAAAGAGATGTATATTTTTCCTTACATCTGACCGCCCTAGAGCTAAGACGTTGTAGAATCAGTATCGATCCGTAATATTAGTGAGCAAGATTGTAACTGTGAACTATTTAAATAAACCCAGTGTATCGAATAATTTGTGTTATTTCATTTGCACGACTGTACCCACCGACCTGCCCATACACGATGTCTTAACCTAAGGGAATACATCCTGACTTCCCGATGGTTTGAATCAATCGGCCAGCCTTGATGTGACATATTCAAGATAAGAATGCTTGGAAACATGCTGGTCCTGCTCCATAAGGCAATCTTTAGCGTAGACAAAATCAAATTTGTTAATTTATATTTCTATTCATAGTTATTGCATTTTTTTAAGAATTTGACTCACACACTGTTCCGGAGATCCCTTCTTTTCGCATAATGTTCTTTATCCTAATATACTTCGGCATAACGATTTTGGCATAATAATACTTCGGCATAATTTTTTTAGGCATACATTTTATGTTGGCATAATCATCTTAAAGACTAAATTGTTTTGGCATAAATTTGATTCGCATAACGTTAGTAGGCCTAATGACTATTAGCATAACGTTAGTAGGCCTAATGATAGCATAATAATGTTAAGGCATACAATTAATATAAATAACAAAAACAATTTTCATGCAAATGATTTATTATACATAACATTATGCAACTTAAACGATTTGTCAATCGCGAGATAACTTTTATCTGAAGAATATATTAGATGTTTTGACAGTTTTTGTATAAAAAAATATGTCAATCAGTTAACTCCTATTATGAGAAATAAATATGGCGGTTATTCCTCAGATAGAAGTTAACTGATTGAAACAGTGGTCCTTAATTATGTATAATTATTTATTTTAGGTGTATATTTTTAGCAATTGCTTGTAAATATGCTAGTTTAGAAGTATAATCATCTTATTTACTAATAATTTTTTCAATTCTTTTGGTTTTGTCCGTGTATTTTTTTCTTTTTTTTGGTATAAGTGATGTTCCGACATCCAGTTTATCTATTTCAATGGTTTGATGTTTTATTTCTTGAACGATCTTTTTTGCCAAAAAATAAAATCCAGGATGGTGTTTTCCCACAAAATGTGCAATTCTATTGTGTCATGCCTCTGCATGATTTTGTGTTCTAGGTCTATTTTCCTTTTCTAGTAGATACGTACTCCAGACTTTGGGTGGAAATGGTGGTGGTGAACTTGTAGTGCCCCATACATAATTCTGATCAAACCAATTTGATATAGTTTCTGTAACAATTAAATAATACTGTTGGTTAAAAATTTAATATGATGTGCAACTAAAGTTAGTGACAGAACCGAATTGCTGCAAAACCGACTCTACGTAGTCTTGTTTGTCCTACCCCTAGAGTGTAATTTAAAATCGCGTAGGCGCGTAGGGGCGAGGCGGCCCACGGGCTGAGGAGCAGGCGGCTGCGAGTGGTGAGCGAAAGCCGTCTGCGACGATTAGCACGCGTGGGGCCGCCGGAAGCCCGCAGCGCCGGAGCCGAGACAGAAACCCTGCCTGCTGCATGTTGCCTGCTCGCTTGAATGCTGCATGCTTGCTTGCATGCTGCATGCTTTCTTGCATGCTGCATGCTTGCTTGTTTGCTGCATGCTTGCTTGCATGCTTGCTTGCATGCTGTATGCTTGCTTGCATGCTGTATGTGTAAATAAATTTATGCTTTAGGATATTATGCTTAAAAAAGTTATGCTTTAGAACTTTATGCTTAATAAATTTATGCTTTAGAATATTCTGCTTAATCATTATTATGGTTAGAGAAATTATGCTTAAAAAAATTATGCGTAAGCTGTTATGCGTAATTATATTATGCGAAAATATAATTATGCCAAACAAAATTATGCTAAGATATATTAGGTCTCAAAATTTTATGCAAATGGATAGGGAACCTAAGAGGTTATTTCAAAAATATAAAACATTTGTATGTTTAAATGAATATT
Organism: Orthosia gracilis; assembly: GCA_947562075.1. NCBI lineage: Eukaryota > Metazoa > Arthropoda > Insecta > Lepidoptera > Noctuidae > Orthosia > Orthosia gracilis. The sequence goes on from OX387267.1 coordinate 12,264,096, forward strand.
ATTCGAAAAAAAAAAAGTTAACAAAAAAGTTACAAATAAAAATAGTTAATTCAAATAATCAGTTGGGTTGTTTGTTTTTTTTTTCATTAATTTTATAACATTATTTCTATGGTACTATTGTTCTTATTAAATTTAATATCGAATGCCTAATGAACCAGTCTTTGGTTTATTGAAATAATTATTTGTTCGTTATAAAAAAAAAAACAATTTTGTATGCCTCGTCAGACAAAACATGTACGGACTTTTTTACCTTTACTTAAGACTAGCTTCTGCCCGCGGCTTCGTCCGCGTAAAAAGTGTTTCATCATCCCAAGGGAATACAAACTATCCTACGTCATTCCCAGGGTCCCAAACTATCTCCATGCCAAATTTTATCTATTTAGATAAAATTTGGCAACCGATTTCGGTTCAGTAGATCCAGAGATTACCTCCTACTACCTCACAAACTTTACCTCTTTATTTTAATACTAGCTGTTCCACGCGGCTTCGCCTTCGTCAACTGGCTACCTACCTACCCATCTACCCTACATACATGATTATTGCATAACTTAAACCGTTTACGCAGCGCACGCAACGGAAGCTCTCAAAAAGGAAAAAAAATGCCCGTTTTTGCAACATTTTTCATTTGTGCTCCGCTTCTATTGGTCGTAGCGTGATGTTATATAGCCTATAACCTGCCTCGATAAATGGACTATCCAACACAAAAAGAATTTTCAATTCCAACGAAAAAATCCCGAGATTAGCGCGTTCAAACAAACAAACAAACTCTTCAGCTTTCTAATATTAAGTTTGCATGCTTGATGTGTAACGAAATTCAGAGACAAATCGCACTAAGCATACCGAAAGGGATACCAACTCAGCATTTGCTGGTCGTCAGACACCCAACACTGGTTTTCAGTTGGCACTCTGAAGAAGAAACCTCAGAGCAGGCTAAAAGATGTAAACTATTACATCAAATGTTATGATCATTAAATTAAGCCAGAATATGTTAATAATATTAATTAAAACTTAGCAATATGCAGTAATAGTAGACTTTTTAATCTTGTGGATAAGTCTTTACAATGGGGTTCTTTAACACGGGGGTGACCATAAGCTCTTAGAGTAAGTTTATTTTGAGTGTGTGCAAGGCAAATGTATATGACTTGTTATATACATCTGTCCCTTTCGCACACTCAAAATTAACTTACTCTAAGAGCAGGTAACTCCCCCCTGAACATACTATGCTTTAGTCCTGCAATCACACTTCACACTAATATTATAAAGGCAAAAGTTTTTGAGTTACTTCTTCACTCTCAAACGGCTGGACGGTTCTGGATGAAATTTGGCACAGAGATAGATTATAGTTAGGAATAGCACATAGGACATTTTATCCCGGGAATATGTCCCTTGGGATAATTTTCGACATTCACGTGGGCGAATTAATAATAGTTAGTAATTTAATAATAGTGTATCCTTTAACAAAATTTCAATATTATGTTTGTATATTAACCAAAAACAGGTGCACTTAATTAAGGAGTAAGTAAGTATATTGCTTTATCTTCTACAAAATAACTCAACTATGTATAAATAAAAGTATAGATAACGTTATGTGCCTTTGATATTAATTCTAAATGGTACGACAGTGAGCATTCTCATTATGAGCTTGAATCAAAGTGTACTAATATTGAGGTTGTTTTGTAAAAGGTAAGTTCTTCCCTTGTGATATAAGTAATTTCTTGCAAATAAATTATTATATTCAATTATTTTATTCCTATACCTGCAACCTAATAGCGCAAGTGAATTCGGCAAGGCAAAAAGTTTTAAACTCATCAACCGACCAATCACATAGACGGAAATCCACATCGCGTCTTTCATCTTGCATGTGATTGCCTTGCTTTGCCTTACCGATTTCATTTACGCAATTGGGCTGGACAGTTCTATGCAAACAAAATGTTGCCATGCTCCAATTTAAGACGACGACTAACGCCAACGAGCTTGAGAGAACAAAACGCGCACTCGTTTGACACCCTCGCTACCCAAAGGAACAATGACGAAATTTTAGCTGACTTAAATTTGAGCGTCTGAATATAAGTTATGTACCAAAGAAATTCAGTTAATTGTTAACGTTTTTTCAAAGTATAACATTAACCGGTTCGTCACGGATAAAAAAAAAATATTATGATCATTCTCAAAAATTATTTATCATTATAAATGAAAGTTATTTAACTTTCATTTATAATGATAAATAATTTTTCGTTAACTCTCATTGGTTTAGTATTGCCATTTTACACTTATTCTGTCAAGTGACAAGTAGTGACTGTAGTAAATAATCATTATTGTATTTGTTATTTCAATAAAACGGAGTAAAAAAAGTTCAATTCAGTTTATATCTAAGTGTAGGTGTCCTTGCAGGTAGCTAAGAATACAGTAGTGTAGTAGAAATGAATGAATTACTTACTTTCAATTAATGATAGACAAAAATACTAATATCCAAGTCTAAATTAAAATATAGCTTGGTTATTGACGACAATGACGACGACCTTTTGAAACACGTCAAGGTCAAAGTCGCTTAAATAAATATACTCTTTCCAAAGAGTTTCATTTTACATTTCATGCTGAAATAACTAGGAAAGGGAAATACTAATGCGATATTGTTCTTTTAATTCCACGAAATTGAATAATATAGGTAATCTGTTGAACACATTATTAAAAGTTTCCCAAACAAAACCTACAAAAGTTTATGACTGAATATCTATTATTCTCGGCATCATTGAACAAAAATTCTTGCACAAACTAATTCAGGACATGCCCTGAAAATAAACCAGATATTTTTCATTTATAGTCGTAGGAATTTAATGTCAGCTAAAACAATGTATGGTTTTCTGCCATTGTCCTTTAATAGATTTTTGTACTTTCCTTATTATTCTGTGACTTTAAAAAAAAGCCTCAAATCAAAATGCAGATAATTAAATTGTCTTTGAGATGATAACAATTTCATTAAAATACGACCGGCGGTTTTGGTGCGATTGTCATTTTGTTGTCCGTTTTAGAAATAACTTTACTAATTAATTACGCTATGTTATACGAATAAAACTCAAAATTTTCTTTATATTTTTTACCAAAAAATTATAACTAGCCGTTTAGACTTGATTCTCATTTTAAAACGGCTACTGCAGGGTATCTGTGCCTTATATTTTTGTGGCATCAAACGCATTAACAAAAAAAATTAATGGTAAAAGCAACAGTGTTTTACCTTCAAAGAAATATTTCCTTCAACGAAAATTTGAGTCTAACATCCTCCGTTTCCGTGTTACATTGAAATAGGTATATGCAACAATTTTTGCATAGAAACTTGTGCTAGGATATTCCTGATTAATTTCTCAGTACCGCGGACCGAGGATATAAATGCCGGTAAACTAATAATATAAATTTTGCGGCAAAAATTTTTCACTTGCCAAACATTAGGTTTGCATTACAATTATTTGTGAAGAGATTTTTTGCTAAGTAATAATTTGGCAAATGAAATTATGCGACAAATTGTTTGGGAAGTGATAATTTGTCGAGTGTGAAACAACGGTAACCCAATATCGCCAACTAATATAATCTTTTGGTATGATGTAAATTTGCTTAGACAAAGGGATGTTAAAATGTTATCGACATTTTTATGACTAGGTGGAAGATAGACAGCAACAATTACAGTGTTTATGCTTATTTTTAGAATAAGACAATTTTTCGACTTTTTTTGATGCTATACTGATCTATATTTTTGCAGTACATAACCATACCTTAATTTTGAGTTGGATTATTAAGCGTAGCGAATGACATATTATAACCATCGAATTCCGCTATGCACCACGCGTTCTATGGGCTATGAGGTGTACGCGTCAATATGTAAAATCGATGCGAATCTTGCAAACGACCCAAGTTTGACCCGATATTCCACCGATGATATCCCGGATTTCAGCCTCTACGAGATTAGGATGGCTCTGAAATAACTTAAGAACAACAAGGCGCTGGGTGATGACGGAATTACGAACTCCTGAAGGCGGGTGGAAAACCGGTACTTAAGGCCATTCAGAAGCTGTTTGATTCCATCATGCTCGAAGGAAAACGCTACAAGCATGATCGCGACAATTCCCGACTGAAGAATACTCTTAGCCAGGTCTACAAGTTGTTATCAAGAGTCATCACGAACCGTCTCGTGCGGAGGTTTGACGATTTCCAGCATGTTTTAAGGTATATTTTTATGGTATGTTATCTATCAAAAAAATACAAATCTGTACGGAACCTATTTGTGAAAAATTCTTACTAAAGTTCGGCCGTTCAGAGAATGCGTTCCTGACACCTATCAGTTAGTCACGACTAGTGATGGGCACAACATAACACTGAGTTCGTTACCGTTCCTCGAAAATGAACCGCCGCATTATTTTTAAGATTATTTTCGTTTTAAATTGGCGGAATCATTTAAAATTTATATTTTAGTTATTTAAGTGGAAACCAAAAAAAGGTAATATTAATATAATAAAATTGTTTTATTTATTCTTTGTTACAAAGTTACAAAGCAACTATGCAATAAAGTACATTGAATTGAATGTGCGTACAGAATATTAATCAGACTCCGATTCGCTTGAGGAGGTGGTGTCTTCATCATCATCTTCGCCTACATGTATAATTATATTATTATCAATAACAGAATCAATCCTGATATCTCGGTCAAAATGTTCCAAAATCAGGTTTTTAGTCTTCTCAACAACCTTTGCCCAGTCATCTCTTGTGACTTCCCCGCAGGCTTCTTTTAACAGGGTCATCATCTTTTTCGTGCTGAATGGCGGGGAAGTATTGTGGCGGGCGGCGTAACCTTTTATTTGAGCCCAGATTAGCTCGATCGCGTTATATTGGCAATGATACGGTGGAATTCTTAGAACGCGATGACCGTACTCCAGAGCCAGTTTATCGATTTCGTATCGCACATTTGCCGCTTTATTTTCTTTAACTAATTTAATTAGCTCTGCTTTTAGCATCTGCATATTTGCGTCAATGTCTTTTGCTTGTAACCAAGCCACCATTTCTTCTTTTTTGTTAGCTTGGGTAGGTGGTTTCTGTATTTGAACCGAGTGATAAGAGGCATTATCCATGAATATTACAGAAGGCTCTGGTAGGCTGGGCAAAAGCACGTTCTGGAACCACTCTTTAATGTAGTGGCATTCATTTCCTCGTGGTAGTCATTTGTAGTTTTTGATCGAAATGCCAGTAACGCGTTCTCCACAAAGCCGTATTTTGCAGAACCTGCGTGGCATATTATCAGACAGGACCCCTTACCCATTGGTACTTTCGACGTGGACGCTTGTGTATCATCCGTCCAAGTACGGGAAACCGTGTGATTGGCGTTTAGCCATGTCTCGTCAATGAACACGACATTATCCCAGTTATCAATTATTGTTGCTTCTCTCAAAAAACTTATCCGTTTTAAAATTATGTCGTATCGTTGTAATAAAATTTTTCTTTTGTCTGTTTTTTTATACGAAACACCAATATCTTTTAAGATTTTTGTTAAAGCAGTTTTACCCCCGCTAAACAGTCCAGCTTCTCTTAACGATGCCAAAAGCTTCTTCCTGTTGAGATATTCATTTCTGGAATAGTAACCATATATATGATTTCTGATTGCATCGGCGTCAAAGGTGTCAATATCTGTCACGGGTTTAGTTCTACGTTTCTTCTTCGGAGTACGTGAAATATTATCTTCCGTGCCAATAGAGCCGAACTTTTCTTTATTAATATTTGTTATCGTTCGTTTGCTAACTCCAAGCGCCTCGACAGGTAGCAGGGGTCCGCAATTTTGCCGCTCCCGCTCAAAGTAATCTTGCAGCTTGATGATTAACTCACGGGCTCCACTTTTCAATGTTTGTCCACGTTTAGGTATTATTGTGCACCAAAAGTAAAAAGAACGCAATACAAAACACAATCGAAGTCCGATTTAGCGCCGATGTCAGTTTGAAAAGCAGAAACAGTCCATTAAACGAAAGCCGGGTAATCAAATAAAAACAGATCGAAAACACTTGAAGAACGTGGTCTATGCGCACGAAACGACAACAGACGACTGTTTTAGCGTCACAAAATGGCGGCCCATAACGCCATTTGGGGTTAACATTTTTAATCTAAGTATAAAAATGCTAGTAACGCCATTTGGGGTTACCATTTTCAACCTAAATATAAAAATGCTACTTTCTTTCGCGCGTTCGGTTTGGTCGTAGTTTTATTTTTATATTTCATAAAAGTTATCTTATAGTCCATTATTTTCAAATTCTTAAAAAGAAAAACAAAACGTTTTATTTTATAAAGTATAACTGTATAAAAACAGATTACGATACTATTATAGCCTGTTATTGTTAGCACAGCACTACAAATATAAAGCGCTGACATAACCTTGTAATAGCGCAGTATAGATTTAGAAAAATATTGTTTACCAAGTTATTTGACACTCAGTTTGGCACAAAATTATAACATTCATTGATTATTGATATAATAATGTTGTTTTAATGCTCATCAATTGTTAAAACGGTAAACAACCAGCAAAAATATTTTTATCGTAACTGTAACGCCATTACAAAGTTACGTCGTCAGTTCAATCGCGACGTGTCAGGAACGCATTCTCTGAACGGCCGATCTTTAGTTACGGATAATAGTTAATTTCATAAGTTCCCTAAATATTTAATTTCTTGGAAATGTTTTTTGGACGTTATATTTATGGATTTTTTTTAGGGCAATTTTAATTTTTGGACATTATTTTAGTTACCTCTCAAATTATTTCATAATCATCATTTTAACAGAAAGACGTCTACTGCTGGACATTTATTTCAATGAAACCATTTTTAACTATCTTTCCAAAAAGGAGGAGATTCTATGTTCGACTTCAAGTTTGTATTTTTATTTTTGTATTTTCACCGATATCTCCGTCAATTGTGGACCGATTTAAAAAATAATTTTTTGTTTGTTAGAGTTAGTTTCGAATATGGTGAAGATCTGATGAAGAACTTCGGAGATATACAGCAGAACTCCTCAATAAATAAAGGCAAATCTCTCGGGATTGCAGTTTATTGTTTATACCATTTCATAACATAACATCACGCCAGTACGCTCTAAAGGGGTACGCAGATGTGTACAGTTCACCTTAGTACACTCTCATTTCACTGGTTATGATCAAGTTTCATGGCATTCGGGTAATCTATTCTGGCATTATAAGTACCTCACTAAAGGCAAGTTGCTTAATAGGTACAACTAAAAAGTGAAAAATAAAAAAGCTTTTTTACAAAAAAATACTACCGACTTCCAACTAAAAACACTGCAAAGTGAAAAATAACCTTCTTTTTCGAAGGCGGTGTCCATAACGAAAAAAATAGGTACCTACCAAAGACACCGACTTCGAAAAAGAATAACTTCACTTTGTAGTGTTTTTAGTTGGAAGTCGGTAGTATTTTTTTGTAAAACAGTTTTTTTTTTAATTTTCAAGCAGTCGGTCAGTCCACAAAATAAAGCAAGTTTCTCATTCGCAAGCGTAAGAAGGTCTCTCTCTATGGATAAAAACGTGCAAGAAAATTCACGGATTCTTTTTTCAATCACTAGTAATTATTACAAAGTATTTGGTTACATCATTTTTGTTTTTAGATATTACGTATATGTGAGAACGATGTTTAAAAACGTGCACGTAGAAGCGTCTAGACTAACAACTCAAAAATAGTAGCGACCTGGAAATGCAGGTTTCCTTGACCTTATGATAACAACAAAATAATATTATTTCTTTTAAATATTAAATCTTCTGTACAAATAAATAAAATTAAGGTGTCTGTTTGTAAAATATTTACTAAAGGTACTAAATAACAGCTTTAAAGTAAATGCATTCTTTTTGTTTTTAATTGAATCCTAGCTTCTGCCCGCGGCTTCGCCCGCATAAAAAGTGTTTTATCATCCCAAGGGAATACAAACCTCTGTCAATAAATAAAAATATCCTATGTCCTTCCCAGGGTCTCAAACTATCTCCATGCCAAATTTCATCTAAATCGGTCGGATAGATATAGAGATTACCCCCTACAACCTCACAAACATTACCTCTTTGTAATATTAGTATAGATGGGTTTGCTCTTGACTCTAGTCTAGGTCAGAGGTGACAGAGACAGAGTCGACGATGGAGTGAGCTTACCCAGAAGGAGCCTGTTCACTCTAACTTTGAAGAGATTCGGATTTAATGCGTTCAGAAACACGGATGGAATGTAATACGGTACTTAATACAAAAAATAAAGATTTTGTCGGTCAGTCTGTATATTCCAGCTAATCGCCAAAAAAGCTGGACCGATTTTGACGGAACTCTCACTAGCAAATAGCTGATGTTATAAGGAGTAACTAAGGCAACTTTTTTTTAAAATATATTATTAGGGCTACGCGTAAAAAAAAACAAACCTGTCTTTCATTTATTTCAGTTCTACGAGTCAGACTTGGACAAAGACGCGTGTAGCGTCTAGTATTAAATACATACGAATCTAATTCATAAGCTCCTTTTATTCAAATCAGTTAAAACATGCAATTTTTTGTGTGTGCCTCGTATCTTCTTCTTAGTGTACAAAAAACTTACTATGGCATGAAATATCAGTAATCTCGAAACGAAATTACTGATATTTCAATTCCGATACTGAGTGATCCAATATCGGAATCTCGAAATTACAAACAAAAACTTAATATAGCTTCTTTTGAAACGTTGAAAGCGCGGTAAAGCCTACGGTGATTAGCAGTGGTCGGATAGTCTGTTTACTAATCGGGCGCTTATTTACTTACTTCATGAAAAAATAATATGTACCTTGATGAATTCCGTATTTATGGCCCCGAGATTTCTAAAAATGTTACCTTGAAGAGTGCAACTAAATACACAGTTTCATAGAACCCGCTGTACCAATTACATTTTCATTGATTAATGCTTTGGTTACGGGAATCCACTGGATTTGAGAGGCACGGGATCGGCTATTGTGATGACACTTGGGGGAGGCTTATGTTCAGAAGTAGACGTCTTTCGGCTGAAATGACAATGATGATGTTTATTAATGCTAAGATAGTTTTTCATACTTTTGAAATGGCTGTTTTGCAAGAGTAAACTTTATTTCAAATTTACAATGTGTTACTTGCTCGGAAACATCAATCAATTAAAGCTGAATATCTTTCAGCCTTCTACTTATATTGAATACAACAAATTACTTTATCCGACCATTAATCTGTTGTATAAATCAACTTCCACTACTTGATTACATTGTCTCTCATCATCATCGTCATTTCAGCCAAAATACGTCCACTGCTGAACATAGGCCGAGGACGATAAGTATCGGTCAATGTGAAGGCGTCGCCACATTGGCCGATACTTATACTGGATTTATAAATCATTATTACTCCGTACACTTATCGGGACTACTATCAGATTGATCGATAAAACTTTATTTTCTGGATTTTTTTACATCTTGCTTTTTCAGAAAGACTAGACTCTTTCTGAAATAGCTTTTCTTTCTTTCTTGGGAACAAATGTGCAGTTTAGGTAAATAAACGTCCGATTACCCAGTCACTGGTGATTAATAAAAAAAAAGAATGACATCCTAATATGTCGCGGCTGTTTTTCTATTATACTCAATTCAATCTCATACCAAATTTGAGCAATTAAAAAAAAAATACGATAATTAACGAAAGTGCGTAATCCGGATTTAATATCGGCATTTCGACATTGAGATCTAATATCAAAAATTAATATCGGAATTGAAAAACTTCCGATATTACATGCCCTAATCCTTACATCCCTAGGTAGGTATATTTCGATAATGCAACATTTGTAAGTCGTCAAGAGCAACTCCGATATAAGAGAGCTTCAAAGAATCTTAACGGCACGGGGTGGTGCATTGGTTGTGCGATCGGCTGCTGGGTTGCGTGTCGCGTGTTCGATTTCCGCACGGAACTAATATTTATATGGCCTACTTTAGTCAGTGTTTAGACCAACTCAAAGACTATCAAAAAACCCTTTAAGGGTTTGACATGTCTTAAACCCTAAATTTTTTGCAGAATTTTAGGAAGTTCAATAAAAATTGTGAAATCACGTTTAAAAATTGAATTTTATAGCTCAATGCAAAAATATCGCATAAACGCAAGCGATGCACTACGTTGATTGAACCAGTTGTGGTAAAAAAACGACGATCATTATGGCAAACAAGAAATTCCAAGAGCATCAAACAAGTTTGTAATGCATTAGTCCTCCACACCCAATATTGGCGCCAGTCAATATAAGCGGCGACTAGCCATCAGCGCGGCACATACTCGTAATATAGGTGTTATTGCTCATGTGCCCATCTACAACATACAGAATCAATAAAGTACCTGGGCGTTATACTAGATAACACTCTTTATTTTCACTCACCCATAGATGCTCTTGCCATCAGAATCCGAAAACTTATATTTATATTTAAAAACCTCGCTGATATCTTACTATACAAATTACTTACGAGGTGGTGTGATAAACTCCGTGCTTCGGATTGCACGTGCAAAAAGGGCAGTTTAAAAAGTAAGTAATTTTCTGTCGTTCTTATTTCCCACCAATTACTTTATGAGCGACGCGGAGTGTTAACCGTCCACCAATTTTTAATTTGAATACGATCCTACGCAAACACCCTCTTCTTACCCGACTACGGAAATGCAAAAAGGAGGGTTATGTTTTTGACCGGTATGTGTGTATGTATTCTTCATCTGTTCCCTCATAACGTCTAAACCACTTATCATAATTTGACAAAAGAGGTGTCGTTGTAAATTGAAGTACCTGGGCGACCGAGCTCTGCTTGGGTGAAAAAGGAGAAAACGACGTTTTTTTTTAAATTAAACCTAGCTAGATCGATTTATCGCCCCTGAAACCACCTGCATGCACATGCAGGTGGTTTCGGGTTTTGGCGCTGTTTCCGAAATTCAGATCTCAGATTACGATAATTTATCGTAACTTTAGTCCGTTTTTTAGCACGTGAAGTACATACAATCGCGTCATCTTAATCGCTTTTTCACTACTGTGCCTATGCTAGATAGTCTAACCAAACTTCATACTACCGACTACCTTGATGGTCTGACGCGTCTCAATATTTCTCCCTTTGTCTTCACACCAGTCGACCCGGGTGAGATCAAAAAGATAATCCTATCCATTAAATCCAAAGCTGTGGGCTGCGATAACATCAGTCGTTATATGATCGTGTCGGCTTTGGATCAACTCCTTCCTGCTATTTCTCACATCATTAACTTTTCCCTTTACTCCGGTGTTTTCCCTTCCTTGTGGCGTAAAGCTCATGTCCAAGCCTTGCCTAAAATTCCCAATCCCACTCTTTCCAGTCACTTTCGCCCAATTTCCATCCTTCCCTTTCTGTCCAAAGTGCTCGAGGCCTGTGTTCATAAACAACTGTCTCACTTCATATACCACAACTCCCTCATCAGCCCATTTCAATCCGGTTTCAGACCCGGGCACAGTACCGTGTCAGCTCTCCTTAAAGTGACTGATGATATAAGGCGGGGAATGGAGGACACTAAAGTTACAACTTTAGTGTTAATCGAGTTCTCAAACGCCTTCAATACCGTCAATCACGATGTGCTTTTGTCTCTCACGAGGTACTGGAATGGTTTTCCTCTTATCTTCGGGGGCGCCAGCAGTCAGTTCATGCTGGAGACTCTTCTTCAGAGTGATGTGACCTTGCAGCTGGTTTCCCTCAAGGCGGTATTTTATCTCCTCTTTTATTTCCCATTTTCACTAATCTAATAACCACCGAGCTTCAGTGTGCGTATCATCTTTACGCTGACGATTTACAGCTCTACTGTCAGTCAGGTGTTCACAACTTATCTGATGCGATCGAAAGGTTAAACCGGGATTTAATTACGATTAAAGGCTGGTCCGACCGATTCAGTGTGGCGGTTAATCTGGCGGAAAATTACTTGTAAAATAAATTAAAATTAATCGCAACTATTACATTTTTAAAGAACAGGCGACAAAAAATTCCTGTGTGTTAACTGTTTTTGTGCGGTTTCTATGCAATGCGTTTTTGTCTGGATACACACATAAGACAAACACTGTTTCTGAAGTACGCCTGAAGGTCAGATTAGAATATAAAACAACTACAACTGCAAGAACGTATTGCTAAGGTAAATTACCTCTAAAATAAAAGTTAAACTTACTATTATCACAGACACCATTTTTCGAGTGATTCACAATGATTCCAGGGATCGTTTTATAAGCACGAAGAGGGATCATTTAACCTCAAACACCAAATTTCAAGATATCGATCAAAATATATAACTTTCAAATACAACGTGCGGTATTTAAACATTGCTTTTAAATATAGCTGATCGATATTGGAACCCGGTAATAAAACAACATTTTAATAAATCATAACATGCAGAATACATTGAGGACAAACAGGCTTGGGATTGAGCTGCCCCATTTTTTTTTTATTTTTTTTATATATTTTGCACCGAGAATTTTGTTTTTTTTTTTGTTTTCGTGCAATGACAAGAATATTTACTTTTTAAAGTACTATAATATATTATTTTATTTTAAGTGTTGTTTTTTTTTTAATTATTGTAAATGTGAAGACTATGTGGATCATACTTTTTGTTTGTTTTTAATTTTAATTTATCTAAGTTAGTTTTAATCATAGTCTGGCAGTTTGAGTAGTTTGTGCGGCCTACCCGAATGTCCTTTCTTTGGTATTGTTCTTCTAATCGTTGAGCTCCTTAATTTCTGAGTTGAGCTGCACGGTTATTGACAAATGCGTGCACTGACTGGACAGGACCACCCAATCTGGCTGGTTCTTTCCTCAAAAGACCATTTCAGACTTCAGTCTACATGGTCTTCACATGATCTTACCAAGATTTTGTCTGGACTTTAAAAGAGACTGTGACCTCTGAGTTTGTTTCGGCCTTTCTTCTCAGAGTAGCCAGATAGGAAACGCCGACTTCATCTAGTTTAAAAAAATATAATCAACATGTAAAAGTGTTTGTACAAACCTACTTACAGAAATAAAATCATTTATCATAGAAAGTAATGAAATTCGAATAAAAAGCTTTTTTTAACAAAAAAATACTATCGACTTCCAAATAAGAAAACTGCAAAGTTTTTACTTTGTAGTTTTCTCATTTGGAAGTCGGTAGTATTTTTTTGTAAAAAAGCTTTTATTTTTCACTTTTTAGTTGTACCTACCTAATATACAAGTTGTTTAGTAAGTTACCTTAACGCCAGAATAGATTAGCCGAATATCATGAAACTTCAACATAAAGGGTGAAATGAGAGATCTGCGTACCCCTCAAGAGCGTACTGGCGTGATGTTATGTTATGAAATGGTATAAACCGACATGCGATTGCAGCAATCCCGAGAGATTTCCCGTTATTTATTGAAGAGTTCTGTTGTATATCTTCGAAGTTCTTCATCAAATCTTCACCAAATTAAAATGGGACCAATTTCGAAACATACTCTTTCATATAAAAAAAAGAATTTTCAAAATCGGTCCACAATTGACGGAGATATCGGTGAAAATACATAAAAAAAAAAAAACATACATGAAGTCGAACATAGAACCTCCTCCTTTTTGGTAAGTCGATTAAAAATAGACTCAACATAGATTAGGAGCACATTTTTTATTTTTTTCTAATAAAATCACGCTAAGTGCTCACACCGCCATGACACTCGGATATGCAACTGGCGGGGTTCTAGGGATGAAGTATGTTTCGTATTTCTATAGATGCCACTAGTAGTCAGTCGTATGTGGTGGGGAACCATTTCACATCGACACGCATCTCCCGTAATCACATAACGATCAACAAACACTTTGCGACGCCGCAGTCGGGTAAAAAATTAGTTTTCGTGACTTTGACGGAATATGTCTAGCAAACGGCACGCTTGACAAAAATATGTTGTAGTAAACCCTACCTTCATTTTAAAATCCCTGTACAATGATACCAAACATGATGGGGTGGGGAGTAATTTTTTAATTGTTCTTGACGGGGCAGGACCCCTAGAGGGAGCCAATGCCTCCCTCTAGGGAGGCTATGTGACGACACATCAAATTGAACATAGCCCCGAGCCATATTTAATTTAATGCGATGTCACATAGCCTATAACTAGCGGACAAACGAGACGCTTCCAATAACACCTAATTTGTCAATTTATGATTAGTAGTTTAGAAGTTATGAGGGAACAGATGAACATTCATACACACACATACCAGTCAATAACATAACCCCGTGCTTCGCCGTAGTCGGGTAATAATAAGATAACCCAGTGTCGCAAATTCGTGGTGAGAGCCTGGTGATCCGTCACACAGGGTATCCTAGTATGGTCTGCAGTCTCTCACAAGGTATCATATTTAATGTACTTTCTTTTTGTTATTTTACTTGTTTCTATCTTTTAAGCAAGTTTTGAACCAAGAGCAGTGGTGGCCCAATGGTAACGGCCGCGAGTTACAAGTTGTAGGTCGTGGGTTCGAACCCAGGCAGGCGCTTTTTGTAAATTTTTTCATCACCATTGCTTTCAAAACGGTGAAGAAAAACATTGTTAGAAAACCGGCATGTACAAGACCAAAAAATTTGAAGACATGTGACATACACCAACCCACTCTGGGTCCTCGTGTTGGATTACAGCTCATCCTTCTCACAGAGATAAGGCCTGTGTTTTATATGTGATCCTTTGTGAAGAGTGAAATAAAAATCATTATTATTTTTATTATAGGTCAGGAGAGTGTGCATTGCGAAACACAGCTGACGCTCTCTCTGCTCGCACACTATCACTATCATAGATAGCCTAAGGATTATCATAGATAGATAGTCTATTCGACACCGTGCTTCTCTCTTGACTGGGCAGAGATCAGGCGCAGGACTAACCGCCTTCACTATTTGGAAATTTAATTTATTGTTCCATTTGCTGTCGGCAGTTTTGGAGACAACACTACAGTGCCAAGTGTCGAGCTGTTTGCAAAATAAAAGTGCATCAACTGACATTAATCATGGGAGTATCAACTATTATTTTTTGGTCAAACCTAGCTCTAAACTTTATTTATTTTACGGTGGCAATAGTTGCTATAATATACGGAGTGTTATCATGGTGCATCATAAAGAACTTTAGAATTTACAGAAACTATGTGTGTCTAAACTTAATATTGGTAGAGTTTTTACATGCAATTTTACCTATTTTTATTTTTCTCATTTCCCAAGATCTGTTAAATGTTTACGAAAAAAAAGATTTGTTGTTGAAAAGTATGTTTTCGGTAGGGACTTATTTAATTATAGTGAGGAGCCACTGGTTGATAGTAATAAGTCACATGTTTTACGTAGATTTTGTAAAAGTATTTAATGGGCAGATCCAAAGGAAATATTTAAAAAGTTTTATCTTTGGCTGGTGCATACCATTGGTAACAGTCCTCATCATACTTTTTATAGAAAGTTATAAGTTTTACTTTGGGAGTAATTTTATTGTGTTGTTACCTCCGATACTCAACACTATTCTTTTTATAGTAACTGTAACTGTACTCTGTCACAGCTCTACCGTGAACTCGCCTACTACTACAACTAAACGTCGTCGATTTTATTACGCAACTGTAATATTTATATTGAGTGACGTCACATTGTTGTCAACTTTTGCTGTATTATGTGTGCAGTCCGCTTCCATATATTATCGTTTCTTTGTAATCCTGACGTATTACTTCCAACCAATATTATTACCAATATTTCTGGTTGTTGTAAAAAGCAACAGGCAAGTTTGGCACCAATTTTATATACAAAAGTTAAGAGAAAGGTCCACCGCAAGGCAAGTAAATCGCGACATCAATATGCAAGTAACAGCTTGCTGATAGTCGGCCACAGGCTTTTGTTATACCTGATCAGTTGAAAGACAATGATAATCCTGTTGGTAGTAAACATCATATTTTTTAAGTTATTGGCATTCGTAAATTTCCTTTGGCATTGTAACATGCAATATTATGTATGTTTGTTTATAATATGTAAGTTTATTTATCTAATAACTTTAAACGAGCAATTCTTGTATATATGTATACATATAATCTGAATCTCGAAAACGGCTCCAGAGATTTTCAAGAAATTTAGTATGTAGGGCCTCTTGGGGGCGATAAATCGATCTAGCTAGATTTCATTTTTAGAAAAAGTCGTTTTCTCTATTTTCACCCGAGCAGAGCTCGGTCGCCCAGGTACTGGTATTCTATATAGCTATAATTTTTTGTATAATATATTACCCCCACATACGGTATATGTGTATGTGGAGGAAATTTATTTATGTTCTTTCAGTCAATCCAAAGGTTGTCAGGTGGATATTGCTGACAGCAATAAGGCCGCTATTGTACCCATGGAATTAAGTTTTTCATGAAAGAGATGTGTAAAAAGCTGGCCAAGTGCGAGTCGGACTCGCGCACGCAGGTTCCGTACCATTATCGCAAAAAACGGCAAAAAAACACGTTTGATGTATGGAAGCCCCACTTTAATATTTATTTTATTCCGTTTTTAGTATTTGTTGTTATAGTGGCAACAGAAATACATCATCTGTGAAAATTTCAACTGTCACAGCTTTGCAACTGTGACAGACGGATAGACTGACAGACAGACAGACTGACGGATCGTGGAGTCTTAGTAACAGGGTCCCGTTTTAACAGCCACACGGGTCGATCTTCAAGGTTAAGCAATGCTTGCAGAGATGAGTCCGTGGATGGGTGACCATCTTTACATAGCGAGTTTCTTCCGTGCCTCGGAAAGCACGTTAAGCCGTTGGTCCCGGCTGTCATTTGAAGCTAAGTTGGCTTAATAGTTAGCTTTTGCCAGCGGCTTTGTCCGCGTGAATGTCGAAAATATACACAAGGCAACATATTCCCGGGATAAAAAGTATCGTGTGTACTATTACAGACTATAATCTACCTCTGTGCCAAATTTCATTTCAACAAATATACAAACACACACACACTCACAAACTTCCGCCTTTATAATATTAGTGTGTTATGATGAATTCCCGGCAAATAATAGTCACTTTAGTACGAGGCAGTGGTTTTGATACAGTTCTGTCACTGTGAGTGACCGTTTTTTCAGTGTGTGATTACTGCAAACATACAAAGTTTGTTGTTTTGCTTCATAATGTTGTAATTTGACACGATCTTCTTGTAAACAACATGGATATGAGTATTTGAAAAAAATGTTCATACATAACATGTAATATCCATGTAACCTCCGCACTCCACTTGTAAATGGTTTAAAAAATAATCTAATTGGATTCGTGAATAACAATGTACAACGTAAGCAATATGACAGCTCAAGTACCACGAAAGTGACAGATGTCATACCAAATACAAAACTTTTTGGGGATACCAATTATGAATTCTGCATAGTTATAATAGCCAGACTCTATTTGTGTTTTCTTTGGGGAATACAGGCGTGATGTTTATTTATTTACATAAATATACTTTATTAATATAATTGCCATCAGGCAATAGCTCCCTATTACATGGGACTTAAACATAACTGGTGAAATATGGAAATAATCAATGTACATACATTGATTACTCGCTATAATTGTTCACTTAAAACCAATAGGATTATCAGTGTTGTTCAACTGATTCTGTGTGTGACAAGAGCCTGTGTGTGTCTTTATATTGATGACGCAATCTACTTGCCTTGCGGTGGACTTTGTCTTAACTTTTTAATATAAAATTGGTGATAACATTTCTGTTGCTTTTTATCTGTGAACAGAAACACTGATTATAATATTGATTGTAAGGGAAAGGACAGCATATAATACAAAAATGTGGACAACAATGTGATGTCACTTAAAATAAAAAAAATATAGTTGCGTGGTAGAACCGATTGAGTATGGGCGGTAAAAATGTGAAAACGCATTCGGCGTATATATACATTAATAATAAAAGGAGATTTTGTTGTTGCTAATGGTACGCCCAGCCAAAGATAAAACTTTTAAAGTATTTTCTTTGGATCTGCCCATTAAATACCTTTACGAAGTCTATGTAAAACATGTGGCCAGTGTGTTCTCACTATCATCAAATAATTTACTACTTATAATATAAATTTTATCAAGATATCTTTTTTTTCACAAACGTCAAAGAGAATTTTAATTTCATAAAAAAAATATATTTGTATAACAGTTTCATGTAACAAAAGGTCCAATATTGAGTTAAGACACACGTAGTTACTGTAATTTCTAAACTTCTGAAAGATACACCATGATAACTTTTCGTATAATAAGCTTAAACATTTCTTTTTTGTTTTTATATGTATGTCATGTCATCGTATATTGACTAAGATAAAGATAAGTCATGTTAAGTGTATGTTGGCTAGTTATTGTTTGGATTTATTTAAGGGTAGTATTTAACTGTAAATCAAAAAGCTTTCTTTGTTATATATAAAAAAACCAATCCCAATCAAAAATACTGATTGCACAGCAAAATAGTTACCTCAAAATATTATTATTTTGGCATCAATTTGAGTTCGTGACGCAGTGATATTCATTCAAGTGCGAAATTATGGACGCATATCTAATAATAACTAGCGCACAATAAACATTGTAATTCATTTTTGTTAAAACAAAGCTTTTATTTTTTTAACGCATATGGCAATTTATTTAAGTGAAACACCATTTTATCTTGTCATAATAATGTAAATATTGATTATTAATATTTTTTTATTTCACTACGATTACTATTTAAGCTACAAAGTCTATCTCCTATTTCTTTCTGCAGGGTCTAAAGTAACCTAACATGAAGAAGATGACTGGAGCTGAGTTCGCTCGCTTTGCTCGCTCACTTCAGCTCCTGTCATCCCCTTCAAACCTAACCTATCCGTGTCGGGATGCCCTAAGCTCCCGAGCTCGCTTCGCTCGCTCTTGGACTTATTCTGTTACATTATACGTGGGTACAATGTTTATACCCTCTGGTTAATTTGCTGTGCTCTCGCATTAGAGGGAAAATGTAATGTGGTGTTGACATATATTTTCAAATTATCTGCCTGTACTAGTTTTGTTAAACAATAAAATATTATGTTTATTTGTAGTAAAATAATTAATGTGATGTAAAAAAAATATATAAATGATGGCAATAAATTAAAGGTGATTATTTATTTGATATGCAATTAATAACATCCCATTCTTTATTTAATAACTTATCTATATAAGTAAGTAATAATAATCTTAGGATATATTGATGTTAGTACCTGGGCGACCGAGCTCTGTTCGGGTGAAAATAGAGCAAACGAAAACCTAGCTTGATCGATTTATCGCCCCCGAAACCCCCTGCATAGTAAATTTCATGAAAATCGTTGGAGCCGATGCCGAGATTCAGGTTATATACAGGGTTACAAGAAAAGTCTGTGAATGAAAGTTTGTGTGTTTTCGCATCTACCATGGACGAATCGCATGAGCAGACTAAAATGGATGGCAAGCAAACAAACGACCAAATACAAAACAATGGGCATGTTGTATCCCCAAACTTGTTTTTGCACATTATTTTTCTCACTCTCACCTGCATAAATCGTAAGTTGTCTCGCTCACACGCACCGGATTAACTTGAAGGACAATAGCCGAGGGACCCGTTAGACCTACTACCTGAACCTTTTTAACTATGTTTTTTTCTATGAGTTTAAATACAACCCTAGGTTGTTATACTTCGTTGGATAGCTGATAAAATGTAGATGTTTTTAAGCATATCTGCAGAGCAAGTGCGATAATAATTTTTTGCTATATACAGAAAAGAAAAATATTTTTTTATAATTTGTACTTATTTTCTTAAGTTTCGATCGTCTACAACGACCTATTTAGTTAACTTACGTGCGATTTTAAGTCCTTGAGGTCATTAAGCATCTCATTCTTCATGTAAAAAACCAAAAAAAAAATCATAAGAGTCAAAAAAATTCAAAATATTCAATTCAATAGCCGAAAAATTGGGCATTTTCATAAAAAAAATTAAAACTCGAAAATCTCGAAAACGGTTAAGTTTAGGATGGGGGGTTCCATAGTGAAATCATTCAGAAATGATGTGTACTACACGCTCTTAACGGATCTAGGTCGACTTTTCCTGTAACCCTGTATACATATATACAAGAGTTGCTCGTTTAAAGGTATTAGATAATATGTGTGTTTTACGGGAAATACGAGGGTGATTGTATGTTATGTGTTAATTTATGTAAATATTGTTGATGGCAATAGTGTTGCTCCACTACATGGGACTTAAACATAACTGGCGAAATGTGGCAATCAGAAATTATGGAAATAATATACGTACGTACCTACTCGGTATGATCGATATTGTAATGATGTTTGCAACGAGTAAAGTAAAAAAATAAATTTTAGAAACTTAAATGAACCCATTGCATTTGTTTTGTAAAGTGCCTGAATTAAATAATGTTATAATTACTCTTATTATTATTTCATCCAACGTCTTCACGATAACCAAGGCTTGTCCGGCAGACCCTCGGGCCTCGCTTGTGGCTAGAGATGGGCATCAATTCTCACGCCAGTACTATACAGATGTAGTAGATTAGTCCTGCAGCGCGCTCTCTGTCGGACTGCATACAAAAGAAAGAGATGAGCGATGACACAATTCTTTAATTTTGCCAGTAAATAACATGAAGTATTCTATCGATTTACTCATTTACTAAAAGAACAACATTTATAATACCTGTATACACGAAAGTCACATCTAGGCACGCGGCAGCGTCTTAAGCCAAGTTCAAGCAAAGAATGTCTTGTTATATACGTATTACATATTTATTGTTATATCGTATTACACGAACCATTTGGAGCCACTTTCGTCCCCTCTAGACGATTCCAACCACACCTCATTTGTCGAACCATGATAAGTAGATTAGAAGTTATGAGGTAACAGATGAACATACATATGTACATAGATACCATACATACTTGCATACATACATACTATATATACATACATACCATACATACGTACTGGTTAAAAACATAACCCTCATTCTTGCTTCGACGTAGTCTGGTAAAAATACCCATAATAACTCAATTTACACATTCATACTGTATGTCGCTAAGGAGTTCGGTTGTAAGTTCAATATCTTGTTGCTTATCCGATTTTGATGAAATTTGCACTGTTCCCTAAGTTGAGAGAATTGAGAAAAAAAAACTTAATCCAATAAAAAGAATGGTCACGATCCGATAAGTAGTTTCGGAGAAATGCGTGGACAAACATACGTAAGTACATACATACAAACATACACTAATGAAATTTGGCACACGTGTTTATAAGCCCACATAGAGTAAAATATGTGAATATTGTGCAATACCAACAATATTACATGTGTGTCGAATTGATTACCTCCGTTTTTTGAAGTCGGTAAAATAATTATGTTTTTGCAAGCTTTTATTTATTTTGCAATGTATTCGGGACAAATCTTGCAACTGAATTTTAAAGCAGTTATCCTAAACAGATAAAGATGAAATTTTGCATACACGTTTAGTTTGGATGACAAAGCACGGTTAACTAAATGATTTAAGAGCATTCTAAATCCAATATGGCGGACGGCCCAAGATTGCGTTCTAGTTATTCTTTTTTCACTGCCTTGATATGCGTATCAAATGAAAGGGTTTGCTAAGAAGAATACGAAAAAAAAATGTTTTAAAAAAATATTTTTAATAGATAATTTTATTTAGACTTTAATATCTCAATAACCGTTCGAGATATGTTTATGAAATTTTGGATTCTATTTAACCTAAGAGGTTTTATAAATAAACCAAATTTCATTTGTTTATATTAAATATATTTTGAATTATTAAGGTTACGAAAGTGGCTCCAATTGGTTCGTGTAATACGCTATAACAATAAATATATAGTACGCATATAACACATTATTTGCTTGAACTTGGCTTGACACGCTGCCGCGTGCCTAGATGTGACTTTCGTGTAGGTATTATAAGTGTTGTTCTTTTAGTAAATGCGTAAATCGATAGAATACTTCATGTTTTTTTTGTTGGCAAAATTAAAGAATTGTGTCATCGCTCATCTCTTTCTTTTCTATGTAGTCCGACAGAGAACGCGCTGCAGGGCTAATCTACTACATCTGTATAGTACTGGCATGAGAATTGATGCCCATCTCTAGCCACAAGCAAGGGTCTGCCGGACAAGTCTGGTTATCGTGAAGACGTTGGATGAAATAATAATAAGAGTAATTATAACATTATTTAATTCAGGCACTTTACAAAACAAATGCAATGGGTTCATTTAAATTTCTAACATTTATTTTTTTACTTTACTCGTTGCAAACATCATTACAATATCGATCATACCGAGTAGGTACGTACGTATATTATTTCCATAATTTCTGATTGCCACACTTCGCCACTTATGTTTAAGTCCCATGTAGTGGAGCAACACTATTGCCATCAACAAATTTTTACATAAATTAACACATAACATACAATCACACCCGTATTCCCCGTAAAACACACATATTACCTAATACATTTAAACGAGCAACTCTTGTATTTATGTACATTTATAACCTGAATCTCGGAAACGGCTCCAACAATTTTCATGAAATTTACTATGCTGGGCTTTTGGGGGCGATAAATCGATCTAGCTAGGTTTTCGTTTGCTCTATTTTCACCCGAGCAGAGCTCGGTCGCCCAGGTACTAACATCAATATATCCTAAGATTATAAAATAAAGAATTTTATAATCTTAGGATATATAAAATAAAGATTATTATTAAATAAAGAATGGGATGTTATTAACTGCATATCAAATAAATAATCACCTTTAATTTATTGCCATCAATTATATACTTTTTTTACATCACATTGATTATTTTACTACAAATAAACATATTTTATTGTTTAACAAAACTAGTACAGGCAGATAATTTGAAAATATATGTCAACACCACATTACATTTTCCCTCTAATGCGAGAGCACAGCAAATGAGGGTATTCTGAAATCATGTACACTAGGTGGCATCACTGAGACGTGAGGTCCAAGCTGCTGTCAAATGCTTATGTTTTTTGACATTAGTCAAATTGACGTCAAGCAAGTTGATGTCATAAGTTAAATTTTCCAAGTAAAAGACCTCTCACCAATGTGGCGCCAACTAGTGGCGTGAATTTTCTTAAAAACCTTCATTAACCAGAGGGTATAAATATTGTACCCACGTATAATGTAACAAAATAAGTCCAAGAGCGAGCGAAGCGAGCTCGGGAGCTTAGGGCATCCCGACACGGATAGGTTAGGTTTGAAGGGGATGACAGGAGCTGAAGTGAGCGAGCAAAGCGAGCGAACTCAGCTCCAGTCATCTTCTTCATGTTAGGTTACTTTAGACCCTGCAGAAAGAAATAGGAGATAGACTTTGTAGCTTAAATAGTAATCGTAGTGAAATAAAAAAATATTAATAATCGATATTTACATTATTATGACAAGATAAAATGGTGTTTCACTTAAATCAATTGCCATATGCATTAAAAAAATTAAAGCTTTGTTTTAACAAAAATGAATTACAATGTTTATTGTGCGCTAGTTATTATTAGATATGCGTCCATAATTTCGCACTTGAATTAATAGCGATGCGTCACGAACCCAAATTGTTGCTAAAATAATAATATTTTGAGGTAACTATTTTGCTGTGCAATTAGTATTTTTGATTAGGATTGCTTTTTTTAGATATAACGACGAAAGTTTTTTGATTTACAGTTAAATACTACCCTTAAATAAATCCAAACAAATCTTAGACGAAATATGATGACATTAAACATATAAAAACAGAAAGAAATGTTTTGCCTTATTATACGATTAGCCCACATACACTTAACACTTATCTTAGACGAAATATGATGACATTAAACATATAAAAACAGAAAGAAATGTTTTGCTTTATTATACGAAAAGTTATCATGGTGCATCTTTCAGAAGTTTAGAAATTACATTAACTACGTTTGTCTTAACTCAATATTGGGCCTTTTGTTACATGAAACTATTATACAAATATCATTTTTTATTAAATTAAAATTCCCTTTGATGTTTGTGAAAAAAAAGGTATCTTGATAAAAATTATAGTTTATGTAGTAATTTTTTCGATGATAGTGAGGTCACACTGGTCGATAGTTATGACCTACATGTTTTACATAGACTTCGTAAAGGTATTTAATGGGCAGATCCAAAATAAATACTTTAAAAGTTTTATCTTTGGCTGGAGCGTGCCATTAGCAACAACAAAATCTCCTTTTATTATTAATATATATATATACGGCGAATACGTTTTTACATTTTTACCGCCCATACTCAGTCGGTTCTACCACGCAACTATATTTTTTTTATTTTAAGTGACATCACATTGTTGTCCACATTTTTGTATTATATGCTGTCCTTTCCCTTACAATCAATATTATAATCAGTGTTTCTGTTCACAGATAAAAAGCAACAGAAAAGTTATCACCAATTTTATATTAGATAATAAGTTAAGAGAAAGTCCACCGCAAGGCAAGCGGATTGCGTCATCAATATAAAGACACACACAGGCTCTTGTCACACACAGAATCAGTTGAACAACACTAATAATCCTATTGGTTATATGTGAACAATTATAGCGAGTAATCAATGTATGTACATTGATTATTTCCATATTTCACCAGTTATGTTTAAGTCCCATGTAATAGGGAGCGGTAAAAATTTAGAAATCTGCGGTCGGCGGAAGGGGTTGGGAGGGGGGTGGGGGAAGGGGGGGGGGGTACCCCTTCTCCCCTGGTACCACTCCCATTACAAGGTAATGCACCGTTCTTGAGAAAAACCAATTATTGTAACCTAACCTCAAACCATTTTATATTCGCCTAAAAAGCATAGTCGACGTAGCCCCGCTACGCGGGGCTCCTATTTCTGTCTGCAGGGTTTACAGTAACCTAACACGAAGGGGATGTCGGGGTCTTAGTTCGCTCGCTCCGCTCGCTCACTAGACCCCGCCATCCCCTTCGAACCTAACCTGTCCGAGTCGGAGTGCCCCAAGTCCAGAGCTCGCTTCGCTCGCTCTTGCATCCTAATTCTCATGGTTGCCATAGTAACATTGCCTTTTGTACACACATCAGTCGATTACGTAGAAAATCGGTGTCCAGTGCTACAAGCGGAGGTCAATCGTGAAGGCAAACAATTCGATTCCAGAGGATAAGCCAAAGTCGTCGAATAAAGCCACAAGAAAAACACTACGAAACACAGGAAACACATTCACGCAACTCGAGGAGAAACGGAATGAACAACAAACGAATGACAGTGACACTTAGCATACTTTTTTTTTACGTTCCTTTTTGCTTATTTTTCACGTCATTTTGCACCATAGACAATATCTGCAACAGGTTTGGTTGTCAATCGCCCATTTTAACGTTCCGTTTTCGCTTTTTATCCGATTTGAGCATAGAAACATTTTTCATTAATATCTCGAAAAATATGCATTACCTTGTAATAAGAGTAGTAGCGTTATAATCGGGAACCCAAGCCCTACTAGCTTTAACCCCTTTTACCACCCAACTATGACCGCACGATTGTAGATCCAACCCGAAAACACAAATAGAGTCTGGCTATTATAACTATGCAGAACTCATAATTGGTATCCCCAAAAAGTTTTGTATTTGGTATGCTTTTACATCTGTCACTTTCGTGGTATCATAGCTGTCATATTGCTTACGTTGTACATTGTTATTCACAAATCCAATTAGATTATTTTTTAAACCTTTTACTAGTGGAGTGCGGCGGTTACATGGATATTACATGTTATGTAAATTCCAAGATGTTAAGGAACAGCACGATGTTGTTCTTAGCCAAAAATGACAATGCTGTACGTACGTCGACCTAATGATTTTGATATCATGTTATACTACTATTTGAGTTTGATTTCTTTTGATCTTGTCTTTTTATTTTTGCATAATAGATTCTTTAACTAAGAACATTTTTCCATGTTGTTTACAGAAGATCGTGCCAAATTACAACATTATGAAGCAAAACAACAAACTTTGTATGTTTGCAGTAATCACACACTGAAAAAACGGTCACTCACAGTGACAGAACTGTATCAAAACCACTGCCTCGTACTAAAGTGACTATTATTTACCGGGAATTCATCATAACACACTAATATTATAAAGGTGAAAGTTTGTGAGTGTGTGTGTTTGTATACTTGTTACTTTTTCACGCTCAAACGGATGGACGGATCTGAATGAAATGTGGCACAGAGATAGATTATAGTCTGGAATAGCACACACGATACTTTTCATCCCGGGAATATGTTGCCTTAGATATATTTTCGACATTCACGCGGACAAAGCCGCTGGCAAAAGCTAACTATTAAGCTAACTAAACTTCAAATGACAACGGCTTAACGTGCTTGCCGAGGCACGGTAGAAACTCGCCATGTTAAGATGGTCACCCATCCACGGACCGACCTCTGCAAGCATTGCTTAACCTTGAAGATCGAACCATGCGGCTGTTATTATTTACACACGAGCTCCTTTTTAGGGTTCCGTACCCGAAGGGTAAAAACGGGACCCTATTACTAAGACGCCACGACCCTTCTGACTGTCTGTCCGTCTGTCACCAGGCTGTATCTCATGAACCGTTATAGCAAACCAGTTGAAATTTTCTCAGATGGTGTATTTCTGTTGCCGCTATAACAACAAATACTAAAAACAGAATAAAATAAATATTAAAGTGGGGCTCCCATACAACAAACGTAATTTTTTGCCGTTTTTTGCGATAATGGTACGGAACCCTTCATGCGCGAGTCCGACTCTCGCACTTGGCCAGCTTTTTACACATCTCTTTCATGAAAAACTTAATTCCATGGGTACAGTTGCGGCCTTATTGCTGACAGCAGTATCCACCTGACAACTTTTGGATTGACTGAAAGACAAAAAAATAAATTACACCCACATACACATATACCGTATGTGGGAGTAATATATTATACAAAAAATTATAGCTTTATAAAATACCAGTACCTGGGCGACCGAGCTCTCCTCGGGTGAAAATAGAGAAAACGACGTTTTCTAAAAATGAAACCTAGCTAGATCGATTATCGATTTATCGCCCCCGAAAGGCCCTGCATCTTTGAAGTCGTACCCGAGATTCAGATTATATGTATACATGTATAAAAAAAAATCTCGTTTAAAGTTATTAGATGAAAAAAAACTTACATATCATAAACAAACAAACATAATATTAAACGTTACACAATTTCATAGAAGTAAAAAAAAGAAAAGGATTAGGAAATTTACGAATGCCAATAACTTAAAAAAATATAATGTTTACTACCAACAGGATTATCATTGTCTTTCAACTGATCCTGTATAACAAAAGCCTGTGGCCGACTATCAGCAAGCTGTTACTTGCATATTGATGTCACGATCTACTTGCTTTGCGGTGGACCTTTCTCTTAACTTTTGTATATAAAATTGGTGCCAAACTTGCCTGTTGCTTTTTACAACAACCAGAAATATTGGTAATAATATTGGTTGGAAGTAATATGTCAGGATTACAAAGAAATAATAATATATGGAAGTGGACTGCACATATATTACAGCAAAAGCTGACAACAATGTGACGTCACTCAATATAAATATTACAGTTGCGTAATAAAATCGACGACATTTAGTTGTAGTAGTAGGTGAGTTCACGGTAGAGCTGCGACAGAGTACAGTTACAGTTACTATAAAAAGAATAGTGTTGAGTATCGGAGGTAACAACACTATAAACATACTCCCAAAGTTAAACTTATAACTTTCTATAAAAAGTATGATGAGGATTGTTACCAATGGTATGCACCAGCCAAAGATAAAACTTTTTAAATATTTCCTTTGGATCTGCCCATTAAATACTTTTACAAAATCTACGTAAAACATGTGACTTATTACTATCAACCAGTGGCTCCTCACTATAATTAAATAAGTCCCTACCATAAACATAATTTTCATCAACAAATCTTTTTTTTCATAACCATTTAAGAGATCTTTGGCAATGATAAAAGTAACAATATGTAACAAAATTTCATGTAAAAACTCTACCAATATTAAGTTTAGACACACATAGTTCCTGTAACTTCTAAAGTTCTTTATGATGCACCATGATAACACTCCGTATATTATAGCAACTATTGCCACCGTAAAATAAATATAGTTTAGAGCTTGGTTTGACCAAGTTATAATAGTTGATACTCCCATGATTAATGTCAGTTGATGCACTTTTATTTTGCAAACAGCTCGACACTTAGCACTGAAGTGTTTTCTTCAAAACTGCCGACAGCCAATGGAACAATACTTTCAAACACTCCAAAATCAATAAAAACAATTGTGAAGGTGGTTAGTCCTGTGCCTGATATCTGTCCGGTCAAGCGGGAAGCGGGATGTCGAAAAGCCGTCCCTTGGACTATCTATGACAGTGTGGGAGCAGAGAGTGCACCAGCTGTGTTTGGTAATGCCCACTCTCTCCTGACCTATAATAAAAATAATAATAATTTTTATTTCATTCTTCCCAAAGGATCACATAATTATAAAACTTATATCATCATCATCAGCTTTTTAATGTTCCCACTGCTGGGACACAGGAATTATCTCTGTGAGAGGGGTGAGCCCTAATCCACCACGCGGGGCCAGTGCGGGTTGGTGGATGTCACATGTCTTCAAATTGTTGGTTCTAGTACATGCCGGTTTCCACACGATGTTTTCCTTCACCGTTTTAGAGCAGTGGTGATGAAATAATTTACACAAAGTAAAGCGCATGTCTGGGTTCGAACCCACGACCTACAACTTATAAGTCGCGGCCGTTACCACTGGGCCAAAACTTACTTATGATGTAGAAACAAGTAAAATAACAAAAAGAAAATACTTTACATTATGATACCTTGTGACCATACCTACTAGGATACCCTGTGTGACGGATCACCAGGCTCTCACCACGAATTTGCGACACTGGATTATCTTATTATCACCCGACTACGGCGAAAACAAAGGGAGGGTTATGTGTGTATGTATGTATGTTTATCTCATAACTTCTAAACTAATTATCATAAATTGACAAATGAGGTGTCGTTGGAAGCGTCTTGTTTGTCCGCTGATTATAAGTTATGAGACGTTACATAAAATTGAATGTAGCGCTCTCTAGGGGGTAGGAAGTCAAGAACAATTAAAAAATTACTCCCCACCCCATCATGTTTGGTATCATTGAACAGGGATTTTAAAATGAAAGTAGGGTTTACTACATCATATTTTTGCCAAGTGTGCCGTTTGCGAGACATATTCCGTCAAAGTCATGAAAACTAATTTTTTATCCGACTACGGCATTGCAAAGTGTTTGTTGATCGTTATGTATGTATGCATGTATGTATTTATGTTCATTTGTTCCCTCAGGCTCTGCATAAACCCCAAAATATTTTAAATAAAATAAGTTCAAAAACTAAAACCCGACTAAAATAACGCTCTAGTAAAAAACTTTTTTACAAAAAAATACTACCGACTTCCAAAAAGAAAGTTAATTTTCACTTTGTAGTGCTTTTATTGGAAGTCGGTAGTATTTTTTTGTAAATTTTATTTTTTACTTATAGTTGTACCTACCTATCTTTTTTACTTTAGTAAGCCATGAATCTTAAACATAACTGGTGAAATGTGAGTGTACCAAGGTGAACTGTACACATCTGCGTACCCCTTTAGAGCGACCTGGTGTGTTGTGATGTTATAAAATGGTAGTTCGATGTTTCGAATCGAAGTTCTTCATCAGATCTTCACCAAATTATAATGGGACCAATTTCGGAACATACCCTGACAAGCAAAAAAAAAAATTCAAAATCAGTCCACAATTGACGGAGAAATAGGTGAACATAGATAAAAAAAAACAAACAAAGTCGGTAAGTCAGTTAAAAAGTATGAAACAAGAAAATATTCCCCTACATTAACCGTGGTTGTATCCTACTTTGCAGAATGTATTGTTTTGTTACGGTAGGTGGCATAAGACCAGGGCAAATTTACGGGAATATTTAATTGTTTCATACTTTTTAGAGCGTGATTTTTCAGTAGTCGGATTGCAATATTTTGGGGTTTTTGCAGAGCCACATCACATTTTTTTCAGTTTAGGGTTTATTGTTTTACATTTATCTAGATAAAGCATAAGTTACAAGAGTGGACTTCGCGACGCCGTGCCGTAGTAGGTCAAAAATAGTAGATTGTTTACCTAGGGAGCAAACAACAATTTTAAAGGCGAAAGTGTTTCGCTGCACTCAGGATTCTACTTTAGAACCCCTCGCTACTCTTGGGATTCTACTCTAGAATCCTTCGCTCCGCTCTGAATTCAAAGTACGTCACTCGAGCTTAAAAGAGTGTTGCTCCTGAGGTGGACAATCTACTGTTTATCACCATCTATGAGAAAATAAGTAAGTGCAACTTATGAACAAGAACGTTATGTTTATTTATTTACATAAAATTAACACATAAAACAAAATAATTAGAGGCTTCTGTTTATATTTGAACAATTATGGAAGTGCATCGTAACAATTTTATTAGTACCATCTGTTACAGTTGTATTTACAGCTTGGGAATTAGAAACAGTCTTAGAAAACGGTGTCTCAGTGTATTTGATAAACTTGAATATAATACTTTCACTAGAGAAGACGCACTCATTTTATAATTCTAAAATCTGAATTTGAAACAACTACGAACGAAGGCAGAATGCTGAAAAATAAACAACGCGCGAAATTAAATATTCTCGCGTATTATTATTATGTTGTTTATTTTTCATCAACTTCTTTTTTTAATTTAGCGCGCTCGCAATTTTTCAGCCAGTCACTTATTCAATACATTGTTCCCGCATGGTTTGTGATTCATCTCTTTGCTGATTGGAACATTTACTAACATTATCCACATTCCAAATTCAAATCAATTTTGGTCCCTAAGGGATTAATGAGCTATTTTGGTCCCTGTTTACGAGGAAATTATTTTTTATTACATCTATTCAAAAAGAGCTTAATTAAGCTCTTTTTCATGACTTTGGCCAATATACCTCGCAAACAGTACGCTTGATAAAAATATGATGTACTAAACTATTAATTAATTCATTTGTCAAATTATGATAAGTAGTTTAAAAGTTATGAGGGAAGAGATGAACATACATACATACACATCCTTTTTGCGTCACCGTACTCGGGTAGAAAGAGAGTGTTTGCGCAGCATCGTATTCAAATTAAATATTGGCGGACGCTTAACACTCCGCATCGCTCATAGAGTTGGTGGAAAAAAAGAACGGCAGAAAATTACTTACTTTTAAAACTGCCCTTTGTGCGCGTTCAATCCGAAGCACGGAGTTTATCACACCACCTCGTAAGTAGTTTGTATAGTAAGATATCAGCGAGGTTTTTAAATACAAATATAAGTTTTCGGATTCCGATGGCAAGAGCATCTATGGGTGAGTGGCTGGATGAGGCTAGTTTAAGGCCCAGGTACTTTATTGATTCTGTATGTTGTAGATGGGCACATGAGCAATAACACCTATATTACGAGTATGTGACGCGCCGATGGCTAGTCGCCGCTTATATTGACTGGCGCCAATATTGGGTGTGGAGGACTAATGCATTACAAACTTGTTTGATGCTCTTGGAATTTCTTGTTTGCCATAATAATCGTCGTTTTTTTACCACAACTGGTTCAATCAACGTAGTGCATCGCTTGCGTTTATGCGATATTTTTGCATTGAGCTATAAAATTCAATTTTTAAACGTGATTTCACAAGTTTTATTGAACTTCTGCAAAAATTTTAGGGTTTAAGACAAGTCAAACCCTCAAAGGGTTTTTTGATAGTCTTTGAGTTGGTCTACGCACTGACTAGAGTAGGCCATACAAATATTAGTTCCGTGCGGAAATCGAACACGCGAAACGCAGTGCAGCAGCCGACCGCACAACCACTGCACCACCGTGCCGTTAAGATTCTTTGAAGCTCTCTTATATCGGAGCTGCTCTTGACGACTTACAAATGTTGCATTACTGAGACATACCTAGGGACGTAAGTTTCTTGTACAATAAGAAGTAGATATGAGGCACACACTAAAAATTGCTTGTTTATAACCGATTTCAATAAAAGGAGCTTATCAATTAGATCCGTATGTATTTAATACTAGCCGCTACACGCGTCTTCGTCCGCGTCTAACTCGTAGAACTAAAATAAATTGTTTGTTTTTTTTACGCGTAGCCCAAATACATTTTTTCTAAAAAAAGAATTTGCCTTTGTTACTCCTTATAACATCAGCAATCTGCTAGTGAGAGTTCCGTCAAATTCGGGCCAGCTTTTTTGGCGATTAGCCGGAACAAACAGATGGACCGACAAAATGTTTTTTTTTTTTTAGGTAACGTATTAACATTCCGTCTGTGTTTCCGAACGCATTCAACCCGAATCTCTTCAAAGTTAGAGTGAACAGGCTTCAACTGGCTCACTCCATCGTCGACTCTGTCTCTGTCACCTCTGACCTAGACTAGAGTCAAGAGCAAACCCATCTATACTAATATTACAAAGAGGTAATGCTTGTGAGGTTGTAGGGGGTAATCTCTGTATCTATTCAACCGATTTAGATGAAATTTGGCATGGAGATAGTTTGAGACCTGGGAAGGACATAGACTAGTTTGTATTTCCTTGGGATGATAAAACATTTTTTAAGCGGGCGAAGCCGCGGGCAGAAGCTAGCATTCAATAAAAAACAAAAAAATTGCATTTACTTTAAAGCTATTACAAACAGACACCTCAATTTTATGTATTTGTACAGAAGATTTGATATTTAAAAGTAATTATATTATTTTCTTGTTCTCATAAGGTCAAGGAAACCTGCATTTCCAGGTCGCCACTATTTTTGAGTTGTTAGTCTAGACGCTTCTACGTGCACGTTTTTAAACATCGTTCTCACATATACGTAATATCTAAAAACAAGAATGATGTAACCAAATGCTTTGTAATAATTGTTAGTGATTGAAAAGAGTATCCATGGAGATTCTTGCACGTTTTTTTCTTGCGCTTGCGAATGAGAAACTTGCTTTATGTTGTGGACTGGCCGACTGCTTGAAAATTCAATGATACCTGTAAATGGTTTCATTGAAATAAATGATTTGGCAACACCTAGACAAGGCCTACGACCAGCAGTAGACGTCTTTCTGTTAAAATGATGATTATGAAATAATTTGAAGGGTGACTAAAATAATGTCCAAAACATAATGATGTCCAAAAACTAAAATTGCCCTGAAAAAGTCCAAAAATTAAAATTACTAAAAATAAAAATGCCCAAAAATTAGAATGTCCAAATCATAATAACGTCCAAAAAACATTTCCAAGTAATAAAACATTTAGGAAACTTAGGAAAATAACTATTGTCCGTAACGAGTAAGAAATTTTTCACAAAGAGGTTCCGTACAGAATTGTATTTTTTTATAGATATCATACCATAAAAATATACCTTAAAACATGCTGGAAATCGTCAAACCCGCGCACGAGACGGTTCGTGATGACTCTTGATAACATCTTGTAGACATGGCTAAGAGTATTCTTCAGTCGGGAATTGTCGCGACCACGCTTGTAGCGTTTTTCCTTCGAGCATGACGGAATCAAACAGCTTCTGAATGGCCTTAAGTACCGGTTTTTCACCCGCCTTCAGGCGTTCGTAATTCCGTCATCACCCAGCGCCTTGTTATTCTTATTTCAGTGTTTCTCATCGAGTAATCTATGTAGCCCTCGGCTACACTGTTCGACCGCCACCCTCCGTGACGATTTAGTGTCAATAAGTTCGCACCTGAATCGGCGAGCAATGTAGCCGAGGACCTTCTGAAATTGTGCCCTGTGTATTCACGTGAATCAGCATCGATCTCTAAGTCACATCATAAATACAAGTATTAGCTCAGGTATCTTCCCCAACAGTCTTAAAAATGTAATTATAAAACCACTCCACAAAAAAAATAGCAAGGAAGACATGGCTAATTCCAGTGCTAAGGCCAGTGGCCTTGATTCTTAGCTAAAAATAAGATTTTATGTGACGAACAAAAGGGGTTCAGAAAAAATAAAAATATTAATATGGCAATATATGACCTACTGAATAACGTAATGCCAAATGTGGACCAAAAAATACCTGTATGGGCCATATATACTGATATGACGAAAGCATTCGATTACGTAAACCATGACGCTCTTATAAATAAACTTTACATTTACGGAATTAGAGGAAACGTCTTAAATCTAATAAAGTCATACCTTACTAATCGAACGCAATACACAGAAATATCAAGGATTTGTATGAAAACAAAACGAGAATATAAATATCTATCTGGCTACAGAGAAGTCAAGTATGGCGTACCATAGGGTAGTGTACTTGGACCGTTATTGTTCCTTTTATACATTAACGACTTGACTCGTCATATTCAACATCCTATGGTTTTATTTGCAGACGACATTACGGCAATAGTAAAATGCGGCAATAAAAATAATTATGAAACTGACATTAATAATGCATTAAAAAACATAGCAAATTGCCTTAATAGAAATAATTTAATATTAAATATACAAAAAACAAAAGTTATGCATTTTCATCAGCGTTTAGGGGCTGATGAATTATAATATTGAATTCAATGGACAAAAAGTAGACTCGACAAATGTCACAAAATTCCTTGGTATTCTAATTGATGACAAAATGACCTGGAAACCGCATTCGGAGGATGTATGTAAGAGTTTAAGCAAGTCAGCGTACGTACTTAACAACCTGGCAAAAAAAGTAAGCATTCGCACCGTGCTGGAAGCTTATCATGGTCTAGTTGCGTCAGTTTTGAG
Source organism: Orthosia gracilis (assembly GCA_947562075.1). Taxonomy (NCBI): domain Eukaryota; kingdom Metazoa; phylum Arthropoda; class Insecta; order Lepidoptera; family Noctuidae; genus Orthosia; species Orthosia gracilis. The sequence continues at coordinate 12,298,946 of OX387267.1, forward strand.
AATCGGAATTATATTCTGGGGTAACTGTACTGAGAGGGAGAGGATATTCAAAGCCCAAAAGCGTTGCATAAGATCAATGACTAGTCTTAAAAATACCGACAGTTGTGCACCTGCGTTCAAGTCTCTAAAAGTACTCACCTTTCCGTCGTTGTATATACTTGAAATTGCAATGTTTGTTAAAACAAACATACACCTTTTTACCCTAATGGACGATATTAGAACACGTCCGGGGCCTGTTAGATCGCAGTACAAAAATCTAATGTTTACAGGTAGATACAAAACGGCATTATTAAGAAAAAGTTTATTATCAATGGGACCCGTTATCTATAATATATAATAATACCTCATGCCTACAAAGAAGAGTCATTAAGCATATTTAAAAAGAAGCTAACATCCTTACTAATGCAAAAATGATATAATTCTATAAATGATTTTTTGAATGATAAAAACGTAACATGATATAATGATGGAATGATATATATAAAGATAAATTACGATAATGATTTATATGTGCTATAATGTTATATTAATTTATTATATTGTTTCAAATTTTATTATGTGCCTTGATATTGTATGCAAAATAATCCATTTAATTTATTTGTAAAATATAGAATTAAGATTGTTGTTTTTGATGTTTAGTTTATGTAGGAAGGTTGTAGATCCACAAACCTGCAATATTTTTTTTCTCATTGTTTACTTGTTTGTATAATTGAGTAGTTATAAGTATGTTTAACTTTTGCATGCTGTAAGGTAGAGTGTGTTGGAACTGTTTTTATAATGCTTATTACATCTTATTTTGTACCCACATTCATTGCAAAATAAATGATTTCTAATTTCTGATCAAAATTTAAGAAAGTGGCAATTTGTTTCAGCATTGCTCCAAATTTATTTATGCCAATGGGTTGGCTAGTGCATTTTCCATTTTGGGAATTTTGAAAAAATCTGTTAGACATCGCTTTTGTTGAACGAAGCGCTTCGTATTTCTTCACTATGTCGTGAAAAGGCCAATACAGGTGCCGTGAACGATCGTAGCATTTTATTTTTTGTGTTTTTGTCCTGGACAAGAAGAACCCGCCCATGGTTCTCGACATCATTAGTTGTGATGTTTGCCAACTCTTGACGTCTACATGCACCATTTATGCCGAATATTAATACAACGTGAAAAGAGATAAAGACAGCGTACAAAACACCTATATTATAAAGAAATACGAAAGTGAAAGAAGTTAAAAACAATAATTTAGTTTCAACTGACCTTTGTTGCCAAATATCGGTAATCCGGAGCTTCTTTTAGGAACTTCTTGACATTGTCAGCCTAAATACTTTCGATTTTTACTCACATGGCCACTTGAGCGACTTTTTAGAAATGCCAGCAAGTTGGAGTATGACTCATCAATACCATGTTTTGTTTTCACAGTGCTTTTTAGCATTGAATAGTAGCATCACAATGAGCTTGACTAATATTTTTGGGAAAGTTCCATGAAATAGGCTAAAAACACACTTTCTGAAAATTAATTTGCATCTTTGCTTGTTTTCCATAAGATGAATAAACTTGTAAGTATCTATCGGTTGATTCGGGCAAGAGGCTTAGAGTAGCCTTTTTCGCTGCCTCTGAGACTTCTGGCGGTGTCGAATTAATAAATTCATCATTACTTGACGACATTTTCAAATAAAAACAATACAGCGAAAAGCAAAAGCGCGCGGGATAATTTTTACTTGTTCACAAATTTGCGATGCGCGAGCATGACGAGCATCAGCGCTTTTTTTTAAGGCTAAGGCACAAAAACAGCCAGTATTACTTATAAAGTAAATTTATATTTTTGTGTTTTGTTACAGATAAATGGGTGTAATTTATGGTCAAAATTAATTGAATTGAATAATTATTTTTTTATTTATTATATTTTATATCCCAAAGTTAATTTTATTCATAAAATGTTGACCACTTTTCTAAGTACCGTTCTTTTTAGACGGAGCATCTTGATAAACCGTGCGTTTTATCTTATTAAAAAGAAACTCGTGCGTTTTATATTACAATAACGCACAAGTACGTAATGAGATACAATACGATATGGTGAAATAATGAAATTGGTGAAATAAGAAGCCCTTTACGAGTAAATGTGTTATATAAAGAATTAACTTATTTATTGGTTTTTGAATTTTTCACTCGTAGGGATGTAAAAAGGGGGGTTGAAAGTTTGTGTGAAATTTCTACGCATTAAAGTGTGACACGTGAAATTAAAGATTAATGCTTTGGGTTGATAAAAAGAATTCATGTATTTATTGGTTTTTGGAAATTCTACCCTTAGGAAGTGAAAAGGTGGACTTATATATTTGTTGGGCTTATATATTTGAAACTTGACATAAATACTAACCTAGGTAAATAGTAAAGATTTTAATAATTAGTTTTTCATATCTATTCCTAAAATACGATTTAGGGGGTGTTAAAGATTTTTGGGGAATTTAACTGTACAGGGCTTCTTTTTATGATGTAATGGAGCACTAAGACGGGATTTTTGCAAATTCAACCTATATGGGGGTGAAATAAAAGTCATCTGTAGGATAAAATACGGACCAAGCGAACGAAGTCGCGGGTGAAGTGCTAGTACAAAATATATATATCTTACACGATCATGTCTGTATCTGTAAATAAATAGGCTTAACTCAGAAAGAACAACGCTGGATGCATTCTTTCCGGGAGGCCTGTGTCCAAATGTCCATCAATTATATTAGTGGACATCTGATGGCTGAAATGATGAAGATGATAACGTTAAAAATAAATATAGTTGGGCAGGAGCGGCATTTTTTCAGTTTTTGCCCCGCCTAAAACAAAAATTATATCCGGGGCTGATCACATATGTTATTGCGTTCCGTTGGCATGGCAGCTGGGGTGACGTCACTCCAGATTACACACACATTTTTTGATCCTAGTTTCAATACTTTTTAAGTATTATCGTTCAGTTCTTTCCTTCCTTGTGCAGCTATTATGTAGTCGTATTTTTCTGACAATAATCCAAAACCCTAACCTCACTGGCCTGTATTGAATGAGGAAGCTGGGATGACGTCACTCCGCTAACACCTACTAAACGACTCATATTAACGAAGTTTTTGTAGCAGTTAAATTAAGACTGGGCACTTTGATTGCAGCTATTATGCCTTAAATATTGGCGTAGACAGAATTATTCTACCACTTATGAGTTATGCACATTCCGGTTAGATTGGAAGACATATTTGGGACAAGGCCAGGCAGATTGAACGATTTCATGGTCAGCCCAGTCCTACTTCAATTTAGCGGTCTTTTGAGCAAAGTCGATGGCGTAGCGTTGGAAGGCCTCCTTCTAAGCTAGGGGGATCGATAACCTGGATGCGAGACATACAGGGGGGTGACCATAAGCTCTTAGAGTAAGGTTATTTTCAGTGTGTGTAAGTGATAGATGTATATGACTTATTTACATCTGACACTTACGCGATCTCAAAATAACCTTACTCTAAGAGCTAATGGTCACCCCCCTGGACTGTTCGATGTAGCCACGCTTAGGGGAGGCCAATAACCAGCAGTGGTCGTCTTCGGCTGAAATGATGAATATTATGGGCAACGTCTGAGATCTCTGTCCACGAAGGTTCGAGGTCAAAATAAAAGTACTGTAAATATGTTTGAATTGTTGTATTAAAACTAATTTAGACATTGATACGCAAGTACAATAATGTGTAAAGTATAAGGATTGGAATACAAGACACTACATCTCACACCACACACCAACGTTTTGTAAGAAAGAAAGATCTGAACTAGGGTTTCTTTCTTTCTTTAGATAACTTATATATTAATATTATTATAATTTTTAGCCTATCCTGTCCCACTGCAGGGCAAAGGCCTCCCCTTCCAACTTTCAATCCTCTCGGTTTAGGGCAATTGTGGACCAATCCCGTCGATAGGCATCAAGTTCATCCCGCCATCTTCAACTCATATATCGTCGGTGCGCCGACCGAAAGCGATATGTGCATTTTTTCGTTTTTTTTTTTTTCGCTAGATGGCGTTAGTTTGAGAATCTCTATCCGTTACAAAAACCCGTATGTGAATATAAGGCTTAGTTTTCAAAAAACCAATCCAGATATGTGCATTTCTAAAGTCGACAAGAAAACTATGTGTACAAATGCACATACGGAATTTGGCTTACACTCGTAGTAGCCCTGCACATATCTGATTTTTCCGTGAACACGTGTTGTATGATTTTGAGGTTATGTGAACATTTTATCGTTTGGAAAACAATTGAAGATCTGGTAAGTGCTTTTAATTGCATTGTTAATCGAATGTTACTACAAAATAACATAGAACGGAAGAAAAAGAACCGTACATAAGTTAAGTCCTTGAGCTATTGTTTGGTATGAGTTTTTTTTTTGCATTTTCTTCTATAAAGCCTCATTCTATTTCCATTTATGTAAAAGTCATGTTACTTGCACTTGTTTTCTTTTCGCATTTTAAGCTTTCTTCTTTTATTTTGCTTCAGATTTTTGCCAACTTGCAAAGACAATGCTTTAAAAATGGCTGGTAGAAATAATTGGAGGGGAAAATTGCTTGTTGATCTAAGTACAGGAAATGTATCAATTGAAAAAAATGCAGACGAGTTTGTATCAAATGCCTATGACCCTACTGTAGACTACAAAAACCCGCAGCAAATTATTAACAATACAAATGATGATCTGACTTCAAACAATGAGGAATATCAAGAACAATCTCCAAGGTCCATTGTACAACATAAAAGCATCATTATGCATAATAATATTGAGCCTCCGGAACCTATGTTGATTGAGAATAATTATGAGGCCAATCATGCTTTTGAAAGCTGCGAACATGATGTTGAAACCGTACCAACACATTCAAATAAATCTGATTGCATTCCTAACGACGTTACGGGGCTCCTGGAGCCTATAAATGTTACAGATAGACAAACATGGATTTTGAATGATCAAACAGGCGTGCAACATATTGAGCGTCCAGAACCTATGCTGGTTGAAAATGATTGTGATACCAATCATGCTTCTAAAAGTTGCGAACATGATGATGCAGCCGTACCAAAACATTCAAATGAAAATGAATTTATTCTTAACGACGTGACAGGGCTAATGGAGCCTAAAACTATTACATATGGACAAACATGGATATTGAATGATCAAACAGGCGAGTTTGATAAATGTTGCCAGGAAGAAGACATACAGGAGTCAGATTCTGAAAACTTTGCAGAAATGTATGATAAAAGAAGAGACAGGAAGTATAACATGATGAAAAGACTTAAAGGTGAGCAGTATGTAGGCAGAAAAAAAGTACACAAGAAGGACAAGACAGAAAATGACCAGAAAGAAAAAGATAAGACAGAAGAGGACAAGAAAGAAGAGGACAAGAATGAAAAAGAGAGCTTTGTTTTAAAAAAGAAAAGGCGTATTAAGAGCAAGACTTGCAACCATGACTCATGTACCATAAAAACAAGCCGGAGTTTCCAGTGTGGCATGATAAATGAAGAACAGAGAAAATTAATTTTCCAATACTTTTGGGATCTTGAGACGTGGGAAGCTAAAAAAGCTTACATAAAAAATCTAGTGCGTATGCGTCCTGTGATAAGAAGGCGCAAAACATCTCGCGCAGCATCTTCGAAGAAACAACAAGGATTTGACTGGTTTCTGCCCAATGAAAACAATGAGATGGTGAAAGTTTGTAAAAACTTTATGTTGAGTACAATTGACATAAATAATGACACCCTAAGGGATTGGATAAATACTATGTTTGAAGACGAACAGATTAACAGGCCTGGTTCCTCTACATCCCACAGAAGGAGTAGTAAAACTAAAAATGATGCAACATCAAACAACAGAAGTGAACTTCGAAAAGCATCCGCAATCGAGGAATGGCTGAATTTGTTACCTAAGGTACCGAGTCATTATTGCAGATCGAGTTCTACTAGAACCTACGTAGAAGATTCTTTCAGGAATAAAACACACATGTATAGAGTCTTCAAAAAATGGTGTTTATCCAAAAATAAACCATTTTCACAAAGAAAACTTTTCTGTAAGATTTTAAAAGAAAAGAAAATATCAATTTTCAAACCCAGAAAAGACCAGTGTGACACCTGCACTGCGTTTAAAGAAGGTAATTTGGCTGAAGATGAATACAACAAGCATATAAACATGAAACAAGAAGCCTACCTCGCGAAAGAGCAGGCCACTGCTTTATGTTCTTCTGAAGTTCTGGTGGTTACAGTCGATGTTCAAAGCGTACTGCTTTGTCCCAAACTGCAAGTATCTGTCCAGTACTACAAGCAGAAACTTCAAATGCACAATTACACCATTTACTGCAACAATGACGGTGAAGTACATTTGTATGTATGGCATGAGGGTGACGGAGGCGTTACAGCAAATGAGTTCACTACCTGTCTTATAGACTTTTTGAGACAAAAAGCTACGGAAGGCTTTAAAAAAATGATAATAATATCTGACGGTTGCTGCTATCAAAATCGGAATAAAACGTTGTCTTCAGCTCTTCTAAACCTTTCCAGAGAAAAAGAGTTGGACATTGAGCAACTGATTTTGGAAAAAGGGCATACTATGATGCAAGTTGATAGTGTGCATTCAACGCTAGAAGGTTTGTTTAAGCCTCCAATTTACAGCCCTAGCCACTATGTCTCCTTAATGGCGCAAGCTCGTCATAGTAAGCCATACATTATTCATAATGTAGACTACACTTTTTTTAAGAATTATGAAGACGTATGCCAGTTGGATTCCATTAGGCCTGGAAAGAAAGCCGGAGATCCAGTTGTAACTGACTTAAGAGCAGCATTATACAAAGGTGGAGAAATTTTCTACAAACTTCGTCAAACAGATGAATGGCAGCTACTGCCACAACGACTACACAACAATGACAAAGATCTAGTAGATCTATACGTTGAACCAAGAAAAATTGAAAAGTCCAAGTACGATAGCTTGCAGTCTTTGAAAAAATACATGCACCGCGATAATCATTTTTTTTACGACAATCTTAAATTTAACTAAATGAAAACAGATTTTTTCAACAAGACTGTTAGGGACCAAAAAATACAATAGTATTTTTTTTTTTTTTATAGAATTAATATAGAAAGAGTACCTATTTTTGAGTAATATTTTTTTTAGAATGAGCACCTCATAATAAGTTCAATATGATTGTATTAAATGTTTGATCTCTTCGAATTGTAATTAAAAATAACAAAAAAAATAACAAGTTTAAAATATATTTTTTTGATGTTTTTAATAGGTCTAAAATAAATAATATTTCTCGTTAAAATTACGGTACCTAGATTATTTCTTTTTGTAATGCTTAGTCATTTGTAGAACTTTTTTTATTATAAATGTACCTCAAAATTAGTACAATATGATTGTATTAAAACGTTTGATCTCTTAGAATAACTTTGTAATTAACAATATAAAAAAAATAACAAAAAAGTGTTTAGTAGGTACATTTTTTTGAAGTTTTTATTGGGTCTAAGATAATTAATATATTGTAAGAACTACGGTCGATTATTTCTTTTTGTAATGATTAGTAATTTGAAGATCTTTCTTTTTTTAAATAAAGGCATAAAATGTACTTTGGTATTATTATTTATAAAAATAACCAATTAATTACTATAGTTCTCAAAATTTTGCACATAACGAAGCCCATTTTATGTTCATTAATTGAATAATAAAAACTGATATGTGTATAACTTGCACATCCTTAATTTGGAAGTCTCAAACCAAAACCGATATGTGCACGAAAAGAGAAAAAAAAAATTTTGAGCCTTAAACTAGCCAGAACAACAGCTTTTTCTTTAAATCTCCTAAACTTTATATTTTTTGTACAACTTTTCTTATTCATAGATTTTTCTTAAGTAAGACTCAGTTTGAGTAATGATGTTTTTTGAGCCCCCTGAAAAGTTAACGAAATGCACATATCACTTTCGGTCGGCGCACCGACGATATATTAAAAATAAATAAATTCTTTGTCAATAAATCAGGGCGTAAAATTACTCTTGAATAGGAACCTACAACCTGGGATTATTTAAGTCAAAAGTGCATAGGTTCTTCTATACAAGCTTGCTTCATCGTCGACCACATAATTGTTACCATCAGGTGAGATAGTGGTCAAACGCGAGTACATCAATATTTAAAACAAAATTTGGCTATGATATCAACTCTTCGACAGGGATTTTTATTTTTTAAATATTCAGGGTTAATCCCATTGTGAACGTTGGCTATGTACATGAGTACTTTGAACCTCTGGAATGTTGACAATAAACTTAAAACTACCCTGAATAAAATAGATAACTTATCTAAAGAAAGAAAGAAATCCGAGTTCACATCTATCTTGTAATCTAGTATTCTAAGAAAACTTATTAAAGTGCGTTTTAATACCTAAAATTGTATTATTTTAGCAAAGATTCGACAGGATACAATTTAATAATATATAATTATATGTTACTAGTATTTTATAATATAACTGTATATAGCTGCTTGTAGTAACATTAATATTATTATAAAAGGTACAAAATATTAGCTAGCGAAACCCCGCAGATGTACAAACATAAAAAAAAACTTCTTTATTTATGACATGGTATAATTTTATAATAATTTATGTCATTGTATAATTTAATAATAATTTATGACAGTAATAATGACATGAAATGGTTATTTTGAATGATAATTTACGAAATGGTATGATTTTAATAAAAAAAATGTTGTTTAAATTAAATGTTAATCTTGCATGCCTAAATTGGTACAACACAGTGAACTGGGCATTCATCTAACATCTGGAAATGTATAATTATGTATTGTGTTGAGCAATAAAGATTTGTATATGAATTTCTTTCTTAATAAAAGTCAGGTATAGTTACTTAAAATAAATACTATACTCTGATTTTTAATTTCGTAGACTAAAATGACATTTGGGGGGTTGTCAGTTTATCTTTACATAAAAATAGTTTCGTATCCTGACTATCCTGAGTGATCGAAAGTTGATCGAAAATGGAAGTATATCATGACAAAAAAAAAATGAAACTAGTGGCCCTTATTTAGTTTCTACTCATTTATGTCAGACTTTGTTTTATTGTTGATTCCATATTTAACAAATAGAAGTTTATGTACTATGTCATATGTGTATGAATACTATTATATTTAAATATATTACGTTTATATTTATAAAACATATATTTACACCAATTAGTTAACTTAAATTGAGGAGTCATGTCACATCGATTTGATGAATCACTTACGATTGAGCCTTACCTACAACTCTATGCTCCACGCTTGCAACATTTAAAAAAAATAAGGTTATTGGCAGCTGTCAGATTAGTTTACGAAATTAAAAACCACAGTTTACATTGTTTTGATAGTATTGGATCACACTTCATAAATCAGCAGGTAATGTTTCTTTGATAAAACTTAATTTTCATGAATAATTCCTTGACAATAGAATAGATTACTACTAGATTACGTTCTCGTTAGCCATAATATATAATGTTTGATAGTAAACCTCAGATGTAATAATTATGTTTTTCCAGTGAAATTTAAAAAAGTTAAAGGAAATTATGTAGAATATAGAAAAAATATGGTTTCCAGGTCTTGCCAGGAATGGTCCAGGTGAAAACATTCAAACTGGCAACCGATAGATTCGGCTAATTAGCGAAAGACATATATGGGCTTATTAACAAACACATAATGCGGCTAACTTGCACATGGCAGCAGCAGAAAATTAAGATTCATAAAAAAAGTTACATGCAGATTTAAGCCCCGGAATCTTAGACTATTAAAAATCGATAACCATCGCGTCAGCGGGGTTTACCAGCTTTAACTTGACCTTGAAGTGCTCAATAACTATAGTCTACAAAGCTCACTAAAAGTTTGCTTGAATACAAAAAAAAATCCTTAATAAGTAGGCATACAAAAAAAATATCATATCTTATTTAACATAAAGAAAAATAAACTTAAAATGACGTAACCAATAAACGTATATTTGGCTCCAGACAAAGTGACATTTTATCAGCGATGGCGATGGTCGAAATGCCAAAATTTAATGATCACGTCAGTTAACACAAAAAATGGTTACTAAGACCTCAAATACTTAAAATAAATATTAAACTAACTACAATTCACTAGATAAGCAACTTTCTCGAATATTTAAATATTTGATTAAAAATTTAATCCAATTCCAAGATTCATACCAATTTTAAATTCATACTGTCACGTGAACTAAGATATACATACTAAAAAACCCCGGCATTACACATAAAAAAAACTTACATTGAATTTTGTCCTAGCACCATACGAAGTTTCAATAGAACGAGAGAGACCAGAAGCTCTAGACAAGTGTCATCCTATGTATAGGCATTGGCGATGCTAGAAATGTCAAAATTTAACGGATTATGACAGATGTCAATGTCATGTTAACCTCAATTTACGAATGTCTCTTAGCTTGCCTGACACAGATCATTAGAAGACATGCTACATAGCTTGTGTTAATATTAATTATTAATAAAAGTAACTTCTGATAAATAATAAAATAAACCCTTGCAATCGTTTTATTTTAAGTGCGCCTATTTTTTTTAAGTGTTTTTACTTGTATGTGAATAATTGCATGTAAGATTCACATCTAAGTAGATGTCAATCACATTTTTTTTTGGGTATAATTTAGACGGTCATCAAAAATATTTTTAAGACTCTAAGCTTAGGCACCAAATAAAATAATTGGTTCCCAAAATGGATCAACGGTCACCAAATTCTATCCAACTCAAAGATTAATATACCGGGTGTATTCGTGTTTTTAACGAATTAGTCCAAGAGCGAGCGAAGCGAGCTCAGGAGCTTAGGGCACCCCGACACGGACAGGTTAGGTTCGAACGAGATGACGGGAGCCGAAGTGAGCGAGCAAAGCGAGCGAACTCGGCTCCCGTCATCTCGTTCGTGTTAGGTTACTTTAGACCCTGCGGACGGAAATAGGAGCCCCGCGCAGCGGGGCTCCGTCGACTTTAAAGGCGTCCATATATTTTTTTGGCAGTCAATAATACGAAAAAATGGATTTATTTCATAATATTTTAGGAAACGTTATTTGGTGACCATTTATCCATTTTGGTAACCGTTTAGAATTTTTTTGGTAGTAAAATAGGTACTTTTTTGGGCGGTGTTTAAACACAAGCCTTTTTTTTTGCTGGACCTTTTTTTTTGCTTGTGTGTTTGTATATCAATTTTGTGAATAATAATAAAATGAATAATAATACAAACAAAACATTCAAAATGTGTGGGACATTTTTGATATTTTTCAAATCTCTATTTCGACGTTGTCGTTATTCTTCTTAATATATTTGTTCGGGATAATCACCGAACAATAATAAACATGTCAGCATAATTGCGACATCGCGCGCTATGCCCTGAATATTTTATGTATTACCTAAGTAAAATAGTCAGTACGCTTTCGGCCAGCATATCGGGCGCGACTCAACCTCATCTCATTCACCTCATTAGTTTTAATAGTTATCCCAGTTAAGTTACTGAATTATACCTATCTTTATAATCTTTAATCCTAGTTTATATTTATCTCACCCCAACCCCGAACATTGGTCCTTCGAGCCGTCGGAGCGGGATCATTACGCGCGCATCTACTAACTGTGCTGTGTGAGTGTCTCGCTTGGAATTTATTACCAGACCCTGGTAAACAGAACTGATCGGATTTACTTTCCGAAAAGTTCATCATCCTGCTGATCCTGATTGAACCTGGTTTATACGAAAGCATCGCGTCATCTCATTGCGCTGCTACTCCAGGTTTGTTCTTGCAGCCATCGCAAGGACATTTGATCTCCAAAGAAGCCATCAGCACAAGTAAGGTCTCTTTTATATCTTTAAAATGTCGGAAATGGATGACATTTTAGCAACCCAACAACAACTAATCGAAGCCGTAGATAAGCTCTTCACCAATTTCAAGAAGGATGGTGCAGAGCGCAAGACCGCAGAATACTTACGTCGTCGATTAGCTGTATTGGAACAATACTTTACAGAGTTCCATAATAATCACATGACTTTGATATCTTTTGGTGATCAATCTCATACATATTTCAGTACTGACCAATACGATCAAATGAAGGAGAAATATAACAACATTAAGACTATTATACAAAGCTATAACCCTCTCGCAAACAGACCGCAAACCCCGGAATTGAAACCTCCTTCGTTCCAACCTACTGCGGAATCTCAAACCTCGAACCTCGCATCCCACGCTGCTTCTAAAACCCCTGCTCTTGAAGAGAGTAAAGCTGAAACTCTCTTCAAAAAGCAAGCTACCAATTTTAAGGCTTTCTTGAGAACTTCTTCCAATATCAACCTTGATCTCGTCACGGAAAAATGGGAATTTGAAGATATCCTGAAGACTATACAATCCCGTTGGGCGGCTATTGACTCGCTTCATTGGGAGCTGGACAACGAGTATGGCGGATCAAACCCCAAATACGAAGAGCAATTCACCCATTACGAGGAGTATTATAACAAAATAAAGAAAGACATCAATAAGAAAATGTGGTCCGTTGCGCATATTGAAAAATCTACTCCCAAAATGGAGATAGTCACCTTTGATGGAAACTACAATAAGTGGATTTCGTTCAAAGACCTTTTTACCGAAGCAGTGCACAACAACCCCTCTTTGTCAAATGCACAAAAGATGCAGTTTCTAAAGAGTAAGATCAAAGGTGAGCCCGAAAAATTGATCCAACATCTCCAAATAAGCTCCAACAATTATCCCGTATGCTGGAATATCCTCAATCATCGTTATAATAATAAACGACTGATCTTTTCATCTTATCTTAACAATCTCATGAATATCCCCGCAAACCAGCATCAATCATCAAATCATATAAAACGCATTCACGACACTACATATGAGAGCGTGAATGCTATCAGGAATCTGGGAGTCGATGTGTCTTCCTGGGACCCATTCCTGGTATGTTTATTGTCTCAAAAATTGGATGCAGATACATACGAGGATTACCTACAAGCCTTAAAAGCCCCGCGAGAGTTGCCCGTCTTGGAAGATTTCCTTAATTTTTTGGAAACTAAATTTATGATGCTGGAAACTTCACGTAAGAAGATTGAGAATTCCACGCAGAAATCACCCCCATCGCAATCCAACAACAATAATAAACCATCATTTTCAAAGGGTTCCAACTACAAACGAAATTATAATAATCCTATAAAGAATTACTCAACAAACCAAGTTTCGCAATCGTCAAAGTCCAAACGCAAAATTAACTATCGCAAGCAATGCCCTATTTGCGACTCCAATGATCATCGAATTCATGCATGTCTAAAGTTATTGGAATTGCAACCTAATGAACGAAAAAATGCTATTGATAACTTGAAACTTTGCATCAATTGTTTACATTATCACGAAGGCAAAAAATGCCTTTCCGAAATAAGGTGCAAAGAATGCAATAAGGAACACAATACCATTTTGCATGAATCTTTTACGTCACATCGATCAGGGTCAAATGCAGCCACGATTACGAAATCGCCTTCTCAGCAGCAAGAAACTAACACAGTTGCATCGCTTCGTAGAGAACCCTCAGAAATATTGCTTGCCACAGCAATAATTAACGTACAAGCAGTGGACGGATCTTACCATAAAATGAGAGTTCTTTTAGATCAAGGGTCACAGACATCCATTATTAGGGAAAGCGCAGCTCAGTTGTTAAGACTACCGCGACGGAAATGTAACGGCTATATCTCTGGAATAGGCAATAAGGAAAACAACTGCAAGGGCATGATTACCATCAAATGTTCGTCGCTGGTTAGCGATTTCACCTTTGAAACGGACGTTTATATAATGAATAGACTCATAAATAACTTACCCAGCTGTACCTTGCCTAAGCCAGACTGGCCTACTCTGAACCAAATAACTCTTGCAGATCCCGAATTTTACAAAAGTAGGCCTATTGATATCTTATTTGGGGCAGATATCTATTCCACTATCCTTATGGACGGTATCTGTCGATCAGAAGGTGTGTTGCCCATTGCCCAACAAACCCAGTTGGGATGGATCTTAAGCGGCAACTACAAAACGTACCATTGCAATGTGACCCTAAATAATATCGAAGATATGCAGCAATTTTGGGAAGTGGAGGACATACATGAACCTCTAGCAATATCAGAAGAAGATCAAAATTGCATCGAATTTTACCAAACTTCGACCTCCAGACGGGCAGATGGAAGCTACGTCGTTAAAATACCCTTCAAAGAAGATTTTGAGAACAATTTAGGCGAGTCGAAAACAAAATCGATTGCTCAATTTTTCCAAATAGAGCGGAAATTAAGTAAGCAACCAGCTCTGGCATGTGACTATAAAATGTTTATTTCTGAATACTTAGAGCTCGGACATATGACACCCGTTGCGCCACACGTACAGCCGGACTGCTACTTGTCGCACCATTGCGTCCAACGATCTGAGTCATCAACTACCAAATTGCGTGTTGTCTTTAATGCCTCGGCAAAAACCTCGAGCGGATACAGCCTCAATGATCTCATGTGCCGAGGACCCAATTTACAACAAGACCTTCAGAGCCTTATCTTAAAATGGAGACAATTTAGATACGCTTTTACAGCAGATATAGAAAAAATGTTTCGCAAAATCTGGCTACATCCCGATGACCAGAAATATCAGAAAATTATCTGGCGAAACCATCAATCTCAACCTTTAAAAGAATACCAGTTAGCGACAGTTACCTATGGCACTAAAGCCGCACCATTTTTGGCCATGATGACACTGAAGCAACTGGCCATCGATGAAAGGCCAAACTATCCACAAAGTTGCGCTCCTGACATCTTAGAACACTCGTTTTACATGGATGATCTCATGCATGGTGAACACTCAGCGACAGCAGCTAAACAGCTCAAAGCAGAGATGATCAGCCTCCTCAAATCAGGCGGATTTAATCTCAGAAAATGGCGATCAAACTTGCCGGAATTAATAGATAGTTCAGATGCACTTCAAAAGGAAGACTTTGACTTTAAGCAACCGGAATCAACCAAAACATTAGGTCTTCGGTGGGAACCCAAAAATGATCAATTCATTTTTCATCCTATAGAATTTATCTCCAGAAACATCCTTACAAAAAGACAATTCCTATCTCAAATATCTAAAATTTTTGACCCCTTGGGCTGGTTAGCACCAGTCACAATAAAACTTAAGATCTTGTTCCAAGAATTATGGAAATCTGACCTGGGTTGGGACAACCCTGTCCCTCAAGAAATCGCGTCAGAGTGGAATACTATTAAAGCCGATCTATCTCATATATCTCGATTTAAAATACCACGTTGGATTCAAACCCAGGCAAAGGATATCATCGAACTCCATGGCTTTTGCGACGCTAGCACAAAAGCATACGCATGCGTCGTGTATTGCAAAATACAGAGAGAAAATGAAACTCATGTGACCCTTATTGCAGGGAAATCAAAAGTAATACCGCTGAAAAAACCACAATCGATACCGCGTCTGGAACTCAGCGGCGCTCTCTTGTTGTCAAAACTTATGAGAAAAATCATCTCATCCCTATCGAGCCACAAGGTGCATGTTTATGGTTGGATTGATTCAACGGCTGTTCTAGGTTGGTTAAGTGGTGAACCGGAGAAATGGAAACCCTTTGTTGCGAATCGAGTGAGGCTAATTACTGAAATAATCCCTAAAGATAACTGGAGTTACGTAAAATCCAAAGAAAACCCCGCAGATTGCGCAAGCCGCGGTTTACCTGCTGCTCAATTAGCCTATTATTCACTGTGGTGGCAAGGGCCCGACTGGTTACCACAATATAAGCCTACAGAATCTCATAATATGCCGATTTATACGAGCATTACAAACGCAGAACTCAGAAAGAAAGAGGCAGTAAATACGGTCATTTTTAACCCCGAAAATTCAATAATCAATCAACTATTACCAAAATATAGCACTTTAAGGAAAGTTACCCGAGTATTAGCTTACATCAACAAGTTCATCGACATTGTTGCTTACAAGAAAAAACGCACAAGTTTTCTTACTCTGCAAAATATAAAGACAGCAAGAGAAATGGTAATTAAGCACGTCCAAAACGAATATTTCTACGAAGAAATATCACGGCTGAAAAGGAATGAACCACTAAATAAGAAAAGCCAGATTCTTAATCTCAATCCCATACTAGACAATAATCAAATGCTCCGTGTCGGTGGCAGACTTAAACATTCGAATCTTGATCCAGAAATGAAGCATCCTATCATAATCCCGAATCAATCGAAACTGGCAGATCTAATCATAGATGAATCCCACGAACTTGTATTTCATGGTGGAGTAAAAATGACTACTGGATTTATAAGACACAAATACTGGATTCTTGGTGGAAATAGAGCCACAAAGAAACGAATAAGAATGTGTGTCAAATGTAAAAGAAACAATCCAATACTACAACATCAAATCATGGGTGACCTACCTCCAGCACGATTGATTCCTAACAGACCTTTTTACCACACAGGAATAGATTACACCGGACACATCCTTATTAAGGCCAACAAAGGCCGTGGCATTAAAACCAGTAAAGGATATGTCGCAGTTTTTGTTTGTATGGTGACCAAAGCCATACATTTAGAAATTGTCTCAGATCTCACAGCGTCAGCATTTATTGCCGCGCTTCGTCGAATGTCGGCTAGAAGGGGAGTTCCAGGGCACATCTATAGTGATCAAGGAACCAACTTCATAGGAGCCAACAAAATTTTAAAACAAGAGCTTGCCGAAATCTCCTATATCTTGTCGGACCAAGAAGTAACCTCGACAATCGCTGAAATGAATATTGAGTGGCACTTTAACGCTCCATCATGGCCATCTGCTGGCGGACTCTGGGAAGCTGCAGTGAAGAGCCTAAAACATCATCTCAAGCGGGTCGTGGGTGAGCAAAAATTAACCTACGAGGAATATATTACCCTACTAACCCAACTCGAGGCTTGTTTGAACTCCAGACCACTGTGCCCTCTGACAGAAGACCCTGAGGATTTGGATTTTTTGACCCCGGCTCACTTCTTAGCAAGTGGCCCCAACTTAACGATTTTCGAAACAGAGCATGACCTCAGAACACGGTGGCACTTGACGCAAAAAATCTATCAAGATATATGGGATAAGTGGAAGACTGACTACCTCTCGCAGCTTTCTACGAGAGTCAAATGGCGACAGCAACAAAGGAATCTCAATCTTAATGACATCGTCATTATAAAGGACGACAACCTTCCACCAGGAAAATGGAGTCTAGGTCGCGTAATAGCGCTGCATCCTGGAAGTGACGGACACATAAGGGTCGTCACACTTAAAACCAAAAATGGGGTCTTAAAACGCCCAGTTGTAAAACTGTCCTTACTGCCAACAAATAAAAATGATCAAGATCCAAATGGCCCAAAGGTTGATAATAAACTGCCAGCGGCGAAGAAAAAACGTCCTATCTCATTTTCAGCAATGGTTTTATCTTTGACATTATTTATGCTGACACTAATAAACACCACTCAAGCATCCTATAACTTCACCCCGCTGACAAACAATAGTGTATACTTTGACAAAGTATCTAATATGCACTTAATTAGAGATGATTGGCATTTAATAGTCTATTATGACACAAATCCATATCAAGAAGGAATGGCGGCACTAACAAAGTATATCAAGTACCTTGAAACCTTATGCTCAACGATTAGAACACAAACACCTTGCGACGGCGTCATGTTACAACTCGAGCACGAGTTCGAAGAAATCAAACATTATGATAATATTGTCATGATAAATGACTCGTTTATGACTAATAAGAAACGTCGGCGACGCGGCTTGCTAGACGGGGTAGGCTACGTTGCAAATAGTTTATTCGGAGTGTTGGACCAACGATTTGCAGAAAAATATGAGAAGGATATTGACCTTTTAAAGCATAATGAAAACCACTTATACAACCTCTGGAAAAACCAAACGTCGGTCGTAGAAGCTGAATTTAATTTAATGAAAAGGATTGAGAATACTATAAACAAACATCACAAAATAATAAATCAAAGGCTTAATTCTCTCCAAGATTCTTATAAAAATCTCGCTCAGCAAGTGCAAAACATAACCATCGTCACTGACTTCATAACCTCGACTTTCACTGCCAACAACTTGTTGTATACCCTTCGACGAATCCAGGACTCAATTTTAGATACAGTAACTGATATTTATAGTGGAAAATTAGATTTTCACTTGATATCGCCGAAACAACTCAGATCTGAGCTAAACATAATATCAGCACAAATATCTGGAGACTTGGTAGTTCCTGTCGACAACTTTAATCTTAAAGATCTGTACAGCTTGCTCAAAGTAAGAGCCAAATACTCTGGCAAATACCTAATAATAGAAATAAAAATACCCCTGATTGAAAGAGATATTTACGAGGTATTTAATCTTATCCCGGTTCCACGCATTGTGAAAGATAACAGGATGATGAAGGTCGAAACTATCTCTGAATTAGCAGCCATCAACATGAGAAAGGATTCTTATTTAACTATCACAGACACGGATCTGCAGTCATGCGTATTACAAAACCCTGTGACTATTCTGTGTCATATCAGAAAGCCTATTCACCACATGAAAGATGATCATAGTCTATGCGAGACGATCCCAGGCACAAGAACTTGTAAAACTAAAACTACCCCGTGCAAGGATGACTGGAGAGAGTTAACATCAGAAAACAAGTATTATTATTTATGCTGCAATGAATGTAACGTCAAACTTCTATGTGAAAATCAAGTTGAGGCAGTTAGGTTATCAGATGCTGGTCTGTTGCGTGTTGGGGAAGGCTGTCTAGTAAAAACAGAAAATTTTATGGTGTACTCAAACAAAAGATTGTCTAGTAAAATTAGTACGACGAGAAATATTATCTCACCTGAAATATCACCAATTAATCACATAATAAATATCACTATGCCAGAAATCTCATATGAGCATAATCCCAATAACTCAGATGACCTCAGGCAATTTGAAGCCATTAAGAGAAGTCTTGAGATCATGAAGCAGAGTGAACCTTTGAGCACTAATATCTCCTACCACGACGTCCACCAGTATACCGCTATATATCTCATCATATTGGGCATCTTGTTATTGGTGGCAGCTTACTGTTTTAAACGTTGGCGTCAAAGGCAACGTAAAGGAAATCGCTCCACTTCTGCAGCAGAGCGGTCTACAGCCCCTGCGGCAACTGCGGTGCCATCTCCACACACCGTTGCTGATAGTGTTGTGATTGAGTGTAGTGAAATTAGGGAAAATGGGCAATCTAGTAGTAAACCAGTGAAAAGTGATCCTAAGCGACTAGCGCTATCTAGTGAGTGCTTACAAAAAAAGGAAGATAGAGGTTCTTCACCGATCTTTCGCGTGTTCTCTCTTCCTGATTTACACTGTAGCGACTCTGTTTAATTTGTAAGGTTAACTTAATCTCACCTACTAACATAACTCACCCTACATAACTATTTTAGTATTAGTTGAACATTGTTTTCACCTTGTTAGTATTAATTTCATTACCCATGTAACTATACCTACCTACTAACCTCATCCTTTTCTCCCTCGGGAGCATGTTCGGGATAATCACCGAACAATAATAAACATGTCAGCATAATTGCGACATCGCGCGCTATGCCCTGAATATTTTATGTATTACCTAAGTAAAATAGTCAGTACGCTTTCGGCCAGCATATCGGGCGCGACTCAACCTCATCTCATTCACCTCATTAGTTTTAATAGTTATCCCAGTTAAGTTACTGAATTATACCTATCTTTATAATCTTTAATCCTAGTTTATATTTATCTCACCCCAACCCCGAACAATATTTAAATTAAAAGGGTACTTAAACCAGCCCAAATAATACCTAATTATATGGTTAAAAAATTATTATATTCTAATCTTAACAAAGAACATTCTAATTTTCGTTAATACCCGTTTTGTTTAGATCTCCAGTCAATTAGCGCATTTTTTTATTTCGCAATTATCAATTATTTTATATTAAAATTCGTACTTCTATCCAGGGATGTTACGGAGCTCCGTAACCGTAACCGAAACTATCGGATATCCGAAATAAGTATCTATCTGTAACCGTCACTGAATCCTATATAAAAGTATCGGACAATTTCGGATAGGAGCGGCGTTTTAAAGAGACACGTTATGACAGGTTGTACTGCCCGCCTTAAACAAAAATATAATATCCGTAACCGAAACTATCCGAAACAAAAGAATAATCAAAAATAATTTCATATCCGAAACCGGTAAGATTTCATTCAAATATCCGTATCCGAAATTTCATATCCATAACAACCCTGTTTTTTATAAGTAAGCGAGGACATAATCATTTATATTTTTTTTTCTTAAATTGGACTTATTCGATTTCACTCACATGAATAGGGAATCATCCCAAGGAACTCTTAGGATTAAAAGTATTTTACATTCGCCCAGGTCTAATACATCTCTTAAACAAATTTCATTAAAGATGGTTCACCAGTTTAGAAGTGAAAACATAACAAACAGACATACAGACAGTTAGTTTCGCATTTAAAATATTAGTACAGACAATGATAAAATTATGAATGTATCCTTGAACATTATTGCTTTTAAGAGGATTCAAAACTAGATTTGACCTACAAACGTAGATTTAAGTTAGTTAGTATAAAATCGGTTAGGGACCTTCCTGATGGTACGACGAAATTAAAATTGTGTTGATGGCGATATTTCATATGAAAATTTCATTCATGTGAATGTAGTTGCAATTTCGCTTAGTAGTAATTATGCCATACGACCTGTCAATGAATAATTATCTATCATTGTCTCTGACAATGTTTTTGTTTAATAAACAAAACAATAGTAAAGTCAGGGCAATTATTTCTTGTTTCCTGAATAAAAGTAACCTTAGTTACTCCTTATGACATCAGCTATCTGTCAGTGAAAACCTCGTCAAAGTCGGACCAGTCGTTTCGGAGATCACCCAGAACAGAAAGATAAAAAAATATCATACAGATCTTTGACAGTCGTTACAAGTAGTCAGAAGTCTGAAATCTGACACCAATCAGGCCAAGTGGTATTGAGTTACCCAGTTACTGGGATGTGGAGATCAGATAGGCAGTCGCTTCATGTGGAAAATTGGTACTCAGCTGCATCCTGCATCCAGTGCTGCATCTAGAAGCCAACCAAAGACCACTTCGGAAAAGGCAGGCACATGAAGATTTGATGTTTTATTCTTTTTATCATTGGCAACTTTAGAAATCTTTCTTTTCTCTGTTACATTGTCACGTCCATGTGAAATTGACAGCTGTCACTTCCCGAATTGTCCAGATCTTGTTAATCATTTTTGTTAAGTTTCTTACTTTCACCAGAATCAACAATAATATCCAGTTTTCTTTTATTATTCTGCACCTCAGATGTAATAATAATCGGTTTATTCAATTTGAAATTCTTTACCGTTGGACTATTATCAACTTTGATCGGACTGACTTTGCCAAGTTGTTTTAGTAAATTATTGTGTTTTACTATAATTTCTGGTTTAGAGTTGCTTGATGTCGGATTATTCACTTTGACCGGGCTATTATTCAGTTTGACCGGAGGTTTGTATTCAACATTTTCTATAATAATGGGGGTAGATTTCGTTTTAGTAACTGTAGGTTTCGTCTCGTTAGTTTTAACAGGCGGCGATTTCACTGTAGTACTCTTGGCAGCAAGATTTTTAACAGGAAGAGATGTCACAGGAGTACTTTTCTCTTTTGGCTTCTTCACTCTATCCTCTGTTATTCCTCTCAAATTAATTTGTCCATGATTGTCTTTGATCAGCATAAATTCGCCTCCTTTAAAATCACTTGGCAGATTGGGCCATCTTTTAGAAGTTAACTTATTTGCTATCAACATTGAGAGCTCAGGTATGTTGAACTCCGTAAGTAAGTCGTTAACGCTTGATCCGGCAAAGTTGTCGATTTCAGGATCGGCGCCATTTTCTACGAGTATTTCGACGGTTCTTAGGAAATGGTCCACGATTTTTGCTTTGTTGCCTCGCTCTGAAAATGTAAATTAAATAATAAGTATAAAAGAAACGGTGGAGTAAAACATCGTGAGGAAACCAGCATGTCCTAGAACAAAACATTCGAGGACATGTGACATCCACCAACCCGCAATGGTGGATTAAGGCCCATTCTCTCTCTCAGAGAAGAAGAGAAGTCCCAGAAGTGGGAACATTAAAATGATGATGATGAATATGTATCAAGTTTGTTTTTTTTGAACTGAAAGGTACTGAATGTAATATCACTTGTCAATACACATCCAATGAGCTTAACACGATAGTGGAGGAGTTGCTATGGCCACCTTCCGGCTCCATCATGAGACACAGCTCCATATTATTTAAATGCACCAAAGTAACATAAGTACGCCAAGATAAACTTAACGAAATGTCAGGAAGTGCTTGAAAAAACCGGCCAAATGCGAGTCGGACTCGCGCACGAAGGATTCCGTACCAATATCGCAAAAAACGGCAAACAAATCGCGTTGTATGGAAGCCCCACTTAAATATTTATTTTATTCTGTTTTTATTGTTACAGCGGCTGTATATGTTGTTATAGCGGCAACAGAAATACATCATCTGTAAATATTTCAACTGTCTAGCTATCACGGTTCGTGAGATACAGCCTGGTGACAGACGGACAGACAGACAGACTGACGGATCGTTGAGTCTTAGTAATAGGGTCCCGTTTTTACCCTTTGGGTACGGAACCCTAAAATAGATCTAGTTGCGGGACACACCTACGAAAGTAAGGTAGTATAAAGCTAATTGGGAATGCTTCCATTGTGCGTACAGCTAAGGAGAGGAATTTCCTGCTGGTGTCTGTGTTTCCTGATAGCTACAACCTGGGGTTCTTTAAGTCAAGAGTGAATAGCTTACTTCTAAACAAGCGTGCTTCACCGTCGACCACATCATCACTTACCACCAGGTGAGATAGTGACCAAACGCAAGCCTATCTATAGTTATAAATAAACTTACCAGTAGCATCCATACACGCCGCGCCCACAGCTAGAAAAAGCGCCGTATTCCCACTGTTGGGCATCGTGAGGTTCACGGTTGCCCGACAACTCTCTACTAAGGTCATCACATTGTTGTATACTCCGACTTTACTCGCTAACATAAGGGGTGTGTAACCTGCAATAATAAAAAAAAAAAAGTTATTTAAACTCAAGATCTGTCGTGGTGGCTCAGACGCTAATATCTCGCATCTCGCAGGTCTTGGAATCAAAAACAGGCAAGGACCAAAACGACTTTATCAGGGTTTTTATGGGTATGAAATTTCGAATCTGGACACGGATATAGAAATAATTTTATACCAGTTTCGGATATGGTTACGGATATAGAATTATTTCGGATTATTCGTTAGTTTCGGCACGGGGACCCAGCGCTCACAAAGAAAACTTGGTTCAAATAAATTCCACTAGATGGCGTGATATGCATCGATTCGTTATTGAATTGTGTGTAAAATTAATGATTGAAAGAATTGATCATAGAAATTGTATTTTTTTTTTTTTTAATGAACTCTCCTAAGCGCAAAATTATGGAATATTGGGCTCTTAATTCACATTTCAAAGATTATTTGAATGGATCATTTAAAATTGATTCCGCGAATAGATGGCGCTTTTTTAAATTTCTGAGACATACCACTCGAATTTTAATAGTAACACATTTTGTTGCAATGAAACTTTTAAAACTTGCAAAAACATACTATAAACCAAATCGTCACTGTATTTAAAGAAAAAAATAGTCACGAACCGAGAAAACCCTTTAACTTGCAAGTCGCTGCTAACACCATCTAAGCCGCGGTAAAAGGCTATTTACCGCGGCACGGTTTCTTTACTTGGGATGAGGCATCTGTATGCTAGTATTATATTATCTGTGGTTTCGGATAAGTGACGGTCGCTACGGAGCTCCTTAACATCCCTGGACTTTTTCATATCATTATTATTTACTTTCTAAATTTATCTTGGACATCGCTGACAACGGTGAAGGAAAACATTTTGAAACCTGGACTTATTTATATACTAATATTATAAAGAGGATAGATTTGTATGTAACGAATAAACTTAAAAAGTACTGGACCGATTTCAAAAATTCTTTCACCGTTGGGAAGCTACACTATCCCCTGGGGACAAAGGCTACTTTTTATCCCTATATTCCCACGGGAACGGGATCTACGCTGGTGAAAACGCGAGGCGTCCGCTAGTAATTTATTAAAGTTTGAAATCGCCAACTCGCATTGAGCAAGCGTGGCGTGTTCTCTGTAACAGTCTGGTATTATTCTTAACTTACCTTGACTATCGTATAGTTTGTTTATGTGCATCATAAGTATGGGGACTAACTCCTCATCGGACTTAAAGTTAAACGATTGGTTCCAATACTGCTCACTCTCCTGAAGTATTTGCCTGAAAATCACCAATACCAAATCGTGAATTAGATTTCTATAGTAAAACAAAGGTATGACTAGATCACTACATATTATAAAAAAGTCCCCGCCGCGTATCTGTCTGTCTGTTCGCGATAAACTCAAAAACTACTGAACAGATTTTCATGCGTTTTTCAACAATAAACAGAGTGATTCATGAGTAAGGTTTAAGTGTATGATTTGTTAAGGTTTTGTGTTAATTGGTTGAAGTATAACGATATAACTGTTGAAAAAGTCAAGCACCTGGGCGCTTTCATCGAAATCACTGCCTTCCTTTTCCTTTTGAGATATAATAGTGCTAAAACACGTCCGCATTTAGTACGGCCGGACTAACTCCGCCCACAAATCCGTTCTCGCTTACACACGCTCGGATATGGTACGGCCGGACTGGAATTTTGGGCGGTGTTACCGCCCAAAATTTTAGTGTTGCCGTATTTAGAACATTATTTTTAATTTTTATGTTTGACTAAGTTGAATGTAAACATATCGGGCGACAATAAACAAAATCAGTAGACCTCCCATAAATCGTGGACTTTTTCAACGCTGTTCGTAGTTGGTACGGCCCAACCAGCCGACAACCCTACACACGTCCGGATTTGGTACGGAACAGACCATATCCGATGTGAAAACAAGCGGACCGAGATGGACTCAATTAATAATAATAATGTCCGGCGGACCACTCTACACATGCTCGGATATGGTACGGCCGGACTACCTCCGCCCACAAATCCGTTACCCGGCCGTACTAAATCCGAGCGTGGTAGAAGAGTGGTCCGCCTGACATTATTATTATTCATTAATTAACTTAATTTTATAACAATGTATAGTGGGATATGCAACTCTACGACAAAAAAAAACCTGTAGGCATAATATGCTCTACTACCAGTGCAAAGTTGGGGCGGGTCGCTAGAATATGATCGTTAATTGAACAAAAGGAGTATGTGAGGATCGTAACAGGTAACGTTCTGTATTTTCTGCGTACCCCCATGGGAAAAAGGCGTGAGTTTATACAGAATGACTTTTCCAAGTGGGCGGGCAGAGCCAAATTATGATGTCGCACGGCGATGCGTCAACGGTACATGGTGGACATCCCACCCATGGTTAAAAGATAAATGCTTTTATAGTCTGAATGAATACATGATAGATTGCGGAGAGAGATACAAAAATCAATAAATTTGGTATATACCTGATAAGAGCGGATGTTCGAATTAATACTATTTATGACATGATCAATTCCAATGTACAATTATTTATTTATTCGTAAGTTCAAATCTGTCATTTTACTGAACTTTATCACTTGAACTGACATAGGTATAGCTTTGACACCAATAATATTTAATGAATTTATTTCTAATTACATACATGCATGCATGAGATTTTAATTTCTTGATGCTGCTGAGTGTTTGTTGGTATAGTTTATGATTATTTTTTACAATTATTATAATACCAACGTATATACCTCAACGTATATCTACACTAATTATTATAATATCAACGTATATCTACACAGGACGTCAGGAGGGCGACCACATCAAGTCTCACTCTTTAAGTCAAGAGTGGATGTGTTTTTTCAAGGCAAGCGTGCTTCAACGTCGACCACATCATCGCTTACCATCAGGTGAGATAGTGGTCAAGCGCGAGCCTATTGATAATAATAATTTAAAAAAAAAACTATGAGAAATAGTTAAAATTAAGTTTTCCGTGTGACCTTCCTTTCCAGAATTTGATCCTTACTAGTGACACTATTGGATGGTGTAAAATACAGCGTCTGTTTTTTTTGTCAAAATCAACGGTTTCGATTTCTGTTTGGGAATATTGATGCAGTGTTAGTTTTAATCAAAATTGGCCCCGTGACTCCTTTAGAGTATTTTGTAGCTATTTGCTCATAGTTTTGGATTTGGCCATCTACGCCCACTTGGAAAACAGCCTGTATGTGTTATCTCACCTCGCATTCTGTTGACAATGATTGATCAGGATCTGGAGGTGATCGGTAGCCATCTCAGCAGCGATATGGAAGGCCGTCCTATCTTTTTCATCGGCGTCCAAAAGGTCTGCACCAAAGTGCAGCAGGTCTGCTGTAATATGGGTGTTGTTTTTGTCTTGGAAGAGCGACATTCTTAAAGGCGTCTGTAAAAAAAAAAGATATTTAAAAGCTTTTATTTAGTCCGGTCTCTGTAAACAAAAGTTAAATTTGATCCACTTGAACTTGATTGAGCTGAAGTTTTGCGCAAAATCTTTTTTTTGTTTTGTTTGTAATTGTCAGGGCAAGTTTTAAAACAAAAAACAAAAGTAGTTGGGTAGGTAGGCAGGGTAGGTAGATAGGATGGGTAGGTAGGTAGGTAGGTAGGTAGGTAGGTAGGGTAGGTGGGTAGATATGTAGGTTAGGTGGGTTGACGAGCGCGAAGCCGCTGGGTCCAACTACTTGGTTTTTAGGGTTCCGTACCCGAAGGATCGAACCGGAGCCCTATTACTGTCACTCACGTGTCTATCTGTCCGTCGTCTGTCACACAATTTATCGAAGAATTTTTTAACTTCCCACTAACCCATAAATTTGAAAATTGGTGATATGTTTATTATTACGTATATTTTACTAATCAAGTAACTAACTAATCAATATATTGAAAAATCTGATGTACGAGTATTCTTTGGTGCAAACCCTAAATGTGCGAAGCCCGACACGCACTTGCGCACTCGCCAAATGCGAGTCGGACTCGCGTACGAAGGGTTCCGTACTAGTATCGCCAATTTGTTGTTACAGCGGCAACAGAAATACATCATTTGTGAAAATTTCAACTGTCTAGCTATCACGGTTCATGAGATACAGCCTGGTGACAGACAGACAGGCAGAGGAACCGTGAAGTCTTAGTAATAGGGTCCCGTTTTTTCCCTTTACAAATTTATTTTTAATTAAGAAAGTTCAGAGGGTCGGCAAAGTGATATTGGGTTTTTCCATCCAGAATTTTCCAGTAGCACCCAGTAGTCCTGATTTGTGTCCGGTTGATAGGCTAGCCCCCTATTTCGAGGTATTTAAAAATAACTTGCGAGATATGGGTGTAACCATGGTGTAGCCTACTGAAGGTACTCTGCTTTACATTTTTGTTTAATAAGTGCAAGCAGCCGAAAAAAATACGAATACAATATTTAACCAAATTTGATTTGATTTTTGTTCAGTAATCAGTTGAAATAAAAACAGCTGATTAACGGGGTCAACGGCCATTGATAGAGTCATTTGCTATTTATCTAAAAAAACCGCCCAAGTGCGTGTCGGACTTCGCACATTTAGGATTCCGTACCAAAGAAAAAAATCTTTTTTATCATTATATTGGTATTTGTTAATAAAATATACGTAATAATAAACATTATCACCAAATTTCAAGGTCATAGGTCAATGGGAAGTTAAAAAATTCTTCAGAATTAAATTGTGTGACAGACGACGAGCAGATAGACGGACACGAGAGTGACAGCAATAGGGCTCCCTTTGGACCTTTCGGGTACGGAACCCTAAAAATTAAATAAGTCCGAGCATAACTGGCGAAATGTGTCGTGGTGGCCTAGTGGCTATGACCTCGCCTCTCTTGCTTGAGGTCGTGGGTTCAAATCCGGGTACACATTGTTACCAATGTGTTTTTCAATTTATATGTATTTTCTAAGTTTATCTTGGACATCGCTAACAACGGTGAAGGAAAACATCGTGAGGAAACCTGGACTTATAGTTAACTTAAGACTGAAATCGCCAAGCCGCCTTCAGCAAGCGTGGTGATCAATGCTCGTACCTTCTCTGTAAGAGAAGAGGCCTAGCACAGATAATACAGGATGTAATGTCATATTTAAAAAACAAATTTTAGTGGGTTATTCTATATTTTTTTTTGTCCTCGCCTGCAGCACCTCATAATATTTAATGTACAAATTATGCCTAGTACAGTGCATGCCACGAAAGGTGAGACACTTGCGCAGTAGACGATTATAGGTCTCTTTAGCGGTATGAGGTCAGAGTTCGGGAAGGGACCGGGCACAATCGGGGCGGCCGCAGATATAAATCTAACTAGATGACGCGATTGTATGTTCTTCGCGAACCAAAAAATTGAGTAAAATTACGATAAATGATCGTAATTTGAGCTTTTTATTTAGCATTATCGGCACCGGAAATCCACCAAAATCTAGAAAAATGCCTTTTTATGCCATATTGACCTGTAAAGACTGTACAGAAAAAGTTGGAAGAAGCATCGGAAATGTTTTCTTTCATTGGTTAGTAAATTTTACGACAACGCTTGTCCTCTATCTGCTTGCATATTTTACAAATATTCAAGCATTTTTTTTTTAATGCATATTTCAAGTTTTTTATATTGTATATAATCCGGTTCTTTGCCGAACCCTTCGGGGAATATAGGCGTGGTGATATTCATAAACAGTATTGCGTCATAGGCTCAAATTATGACGAAAATGACGTCAATGTAGTTCCGACATGGTATGTCTATTGATTACTTGCACAATCTGACTCGGTTGTTTGTGAAGTGTGTGTGTCATCAAGTCAAAATTCTATTTAATTACGACTCAGCTGTTTTCAAAGAAAAAATACTATATAAGGTCGAGGTTAGGGCTACGTGGCCTATTTGTATTACGAGTTAAATAAATATATGATTCCTTCTAGCCCGTTTCATCATCGGACGTATGTACGGAGCACTAAACATTTTGGGAATACTGTCATTGTGCGTACAGCTAAGGAGTGGAATTTCCTACCGGAGTCTGTGTTTCCTTATAGCTTCAACCTGGGGGTCTTCAAGTCTCGAGTGAATAGGTTACTTCTAGGCAAGCGTGCTTCACCGTCGACCACATCATCGCTTACCATCAGGTGAGATAGTGATGATAGTGGTCAAACACGAGCCTAACTATAATAAAAAATAAAATATCAACAATAACATTTCAGCCGAAAGACGTCCACCGCTGAACATAGACCTCCACATCGACCTCTCGCATCCAGCGGATTTCCAACTATCATGCTGGCGAAGCCACTACCAGAAGCTAGTATAGTGGTCACAGCGGATCTTTGTCTCTGAAATTGGCTCTGCCAACCATTGCGCAAGAGACAGTTTGTCATCGAGTATACTGCATAGAGTAAGCGAGATAGGCTGCATATTTAAATCTTGTAAATCGGTCTACGCGTTTATGAGATATTCAGTCATCAATTAATGCAAAGTGAAAGGGTTACGGACGCCCCTTACCGCGATACGTTTGTTTTGATCGTGTTAGTGACACTACCTTTACATTTTATTCGTATCGTTTTAAAATATTGGAATACATTGGTAGACAGGTGCTAACGACTTTTTTTTTTTTTCTGGCGCAGGCTTTATTTAATAGTAAAAAAAAACAAAAATTAGGAAAAACCGATGAAAAATACCACTACGTTAGCGAGTTCAAAATCATGGTAATCCTTTTCTCGCCGGCCATATCGAAGACAGCCTATATGTTAGTTTACGTACAAAAAAACCTGATTTCATTCTAATTTGTATAAATGATTTCTCGGCTTTTAAATTGGGATAAAGACAAGGGATACAGGAGATTGCCCATACACAGGTCCCTTATGAGGTACCGTGTCTGCGATTTCAATATTATCAAATAATATGATAAAAATAGGATTTATATTTTGTGTTTTATTCCATCAGTGTCCTTTACTTTTGACAACAGATCAGTTTCCTTCACTTGGACATTTGTATGCATCTTATTGCATTGTAATAAGGGTTCATTTCAAGAAAAGAAACATCTATATATCTCGAACCTATCTGAACCCCGAAAAATAAACAAAAAATGTTCCAATTATGAATATAACGTGTTTTTCTACAAAATACAACCAAATTCAACAAGAAAATTTTTTTTTCAAAGGGGCCCAAGTTCCCTTACAAAATGGGCATTCTCCTTTGCAAAGGAAAAAATTACATTTAACCATCCACTTAGGTACCTAAGTTACTGATAAGCAAACAATGCTACATTCTCCAAGTATGTCGAATCGAATGTCAAGTTAGTCATCAAAATGGGACTTTCCCTCCAGTTATGTTTCTGAGTAGCTATATCCTTCGTTTTTACCTCCTTTATAAATATGGGAACAAGGATAAATTGTTTCAGGTACAATATAATGTACTGTACATCCTGTAACAATTGACCTAATTTTAGATTCGCTTCTGGATATTCAGCTGGTTGAGAAAAGTATGATAGGTTGGCCATATTGAGAGGATGAATGAAAGGCAATAAACAAAAGGTTGACGTGAGTGGAAACGCCGGAAAGGGACGCCTCTGAAAGACATACATGGACCTTATTGGTGATGTTCTTCAGAAAGCCCAGTTGCGCAACTGTCATAACCGGCGTGCGTGTTTGACTAGATGTATACACACAAAACGTTTTGAGAATACTTTTATCATACGTACAACTAAGGAGTGGAATTCTCTGCCGGAGTCTGTATTTCCTGATAGCTACAACCTGAGGGTCTTTAAGTTAAGAGTGAATAGGTTAAGTCTAGTCAAGCGTGCTTCACCGTCGACCACATCATCGCTTACCATCAGGTGAGATAGTGGGCAAGCGCAAACCTATCAATATTTAAATCAAAAAATGTATGAACTTAATGAATCAGAAGGAGTATGTAAGGATCTTAGCTGGTGGCGTTATGAAGGCATGAATTCATGTATGTATGAATGAGAGTTTCTGAAAATCGAGACAAATTGCTTGCAATTGGACACTGGATAGGCCTATGCACAGACATATTTAACTAGATGACGCGATTGTATGTACTTCGCGTGCCAAAAAACAGAGTAAAGTTACGATCAATGATCGTAATCTAAGCTTTTCATTTAGCATTATCGGCATCGGAAATCCACCGAAATCTAGAAAGATTCCTTTTTGTGCCATATTGACCTGTAAAGAATGTATAGAAATAGTTGGAAGAGGCAATGGAAATGTTTTCTCTCATTGGTAAGTAAATTTGTTTTTAAATTGTTTGTGAAAAAGTGGCTTGGTTTTCATACAGATAGAGGGACTTGCGTTATCTAGTTAGATTTATGTCTGTGGGCCTATGTCTAGCTACGGACTGTTGTGGACTGCTAAAGTTGATGATGAAGGTTCATATCTAACAAATGGGTATCGTATTGGGTAATTGGGTTGTGGAGTACAGATAGGCAGTCGCCTCATGTAAGACACTGATATTTAAACTGGAAGCTGACCCAAAGAGGAAAGGCAGGCAGATAGTCGTTATATGTCTATCTGTCTATTTACATAGAAGGGCAAGGTTTGCGCGATGGACGAAATGCAAAAATGTTAAGGATTGATCACGAGACGTTTCGTTAGCACTTGGCAATACATTTTAGTAAAAGAATGGCCATGCCGTGATGGCTCAGTGGCTAAGACATTGCCTCCACGGTGGAGTTTCTTGTGCGTTCTTCTCCATAACAAACAACTTTTCCGAACGGACGGTAGAATCAATTATTATTACTTTTAAAATTTTGACGTTCAAAAGTACTGTTTAATGGCCTGATTGAAATAAGAAGTGTTGATTTTGATTTTTAACCGACTTACTAAAAAGGACGAGGTTCTATGTTCGACTTCATGTATGATGTGTGTTCACCGATATCTCCGTCAATTGTGGACCGACTTTGTAAATTCTTTTTTTGTATGAAAGAGTATATTTCGAAATTGGTCTCATTTTAATTTGGTGAAGATCTGATGAAGAACTTCGAAGATATACAACAGAACTCTTCAATAAATAACGGGCAATCTCTCGGGATTGCTGCAATCGCATGTCTGTTTATTGTTTAAACCATTTCATAACATAACATCACGCCAGTCCGCTCTTAAGAGGTACGCAGATCTCTCATTTCACCCTTTATGTTCAAGTTTCATGATATTCGGCTAATCTATTCTGGCGTTAAGGTACCTAACTTACTAAACATATTGCCTATTAGGTAGGTACAACTAAAAATTGAAAAATAAAAAACTTTTTTACAAAAAAATACTACCGACTTCCAAATAAGAAAACTTCAAAGTGAAAAATAACTTTATTTTTGGAAGTCGGTTGTTCGTAACGCAAAAAAATTGTACCTACGAAAGACACCGACTTCCAAAAATAAAGTTATTTTTCACTTTGTACTTTTCTTATTTGGAAGTCGGTAGTATTTTTTTTTTTTTGACATGCTTGAATTCGTGGGTTCAAATGCGGGCAAGTATCAATGTGACATTTACAAATTCATGTGTACTTTCTAAGCTTATCTTGGGTATCGCAGACAACGGTGAAATCGCCAAGCCGTCTTGAGCAAGCGTGGTGATCAATGCTCGTGTCTTCTCTGTATGAGAAGAGGTATTTGCCTGGGACGGTTATAGGCTGGTAATATTATATTATTATTATCTGTGGTCTAGAGCCACAGGGCAGGAAGTCGAATTATAATCGAAATTGGTTTTATAGCAGGAAAAGAAATCGGTACCTAATTTTTTCAGCCACATCCTGTTGGCAAATCCCGATTCCGTCACCACTCTCTCCAGCCGGAAAATGCTACATATTTCAATATGACGCCGTTATTCCCCGAAAGGATTAGCAGAATTTAAAGTAGGTACACCTAAACACAAATTATGACATCATTTTTTCTCGACTAAATTGTGGTTAGATTCCAGTGTAAACAAACGGATGCAATTTAATTCCAGAACTTTATATGGATCCATTGCCTACCTGACCTCAACAATCTAGAGGCTTTAAATAAAGGGTCATTCTTTATTTTTATACAATGTAGGCTTGAGTTTGACCGCTATCTCACCTGATGGTAAGCGATGGTGTGGTCGACGGTGAAGCACGCTTGCCTAGAAAAATCTTATTCACTATTGACTTAAAGACCCCTAGATTGTAGCTATCGGGAAACACAGACTCCGGCAGTCTCTTTCAACGAAAACTTCGCGAAAGCGATTGAAAAATGTCAATAAGTAAAATTTAAAGCCATCGGCACATTTTTTTATTTCATGTTACATAATTGATCTTGTAGTAGACACGCTTCGTTCGAAACTCTATTGAACACGTAATTATGACACGATGTCTTGCGAAAACATCCCGATTCAAACAATAAAACGGCCCATAACTTTTGAACGGCTGAACAGATTATACAATTTCAAACAAAAAAAAACTAAATCAAGATCGATTCATCCGTTTAGGAACTATGATGCCACAGGCAGATACACAAGCAAACAGGTACACGCGTCAAACTTATTATATTAATATAATATTATTAAAAAAAAAAAAACAATCTTTTTCGTATTCTAC
This sequence comes from Orthosia gracilis, assembly GCA_947562075.1. Taxonomy (NCBI): domain Eukaryota; kingdom Metazoa; phylum Arthropoda; class Insecta; order Lepidoptera; family Noctuidae; genus Orthosia; species Orthosia gracilis. Next base: position 12,332,732 of record OX387267.1, read on the forward strand.
TCAGCAAACCCTATGATTTGATACCCATATCATGGCAGTGCACAAAAAATAAATAGCCCGCCATCTTGGGCCGTCCGCCATATTGGACTTAGAATGACGTCACTTAACTAACCATGCATTGTCATCCAAACTAAACGTGTATGCATAATTTCATCTTAATCGGTGGAGGACAACTGCTTTAAAATTCAGTTGCAAGATTTGACCCGAACACACGTACATACATACATTGCAAGTTAAATAAAAGCTTTTAATAAATTTGTGGTATTGTCAAGCGCTATCGAAATGTCACGCGTGGTTAATCCGTAAAGGGTTTGGCATTACCACCAGCGCCATCCCTTATGGAATGCAACTTTCTCTATTTTTCTTTCCTCAGGAGTTGGCTTACACAATGCGCCTTGACGAGACAGGTGTGATTTGGTGATCTGACTACAAATGACATCAGGGACCAACGACTTAACGTGCTTTCCGAATTACGGCAGAGTCTCGGTATGTGTCCGGTCACCCATCCACGGACCGACCTCGGCAAGCGTTGCTTAACCTTGAAGATCGACCCGTGCAGCTGTTATTACAATCACGATCTTACTCTATGTATAACAATTCATTTAATTGCGCAATATACAAAGTATTTAGAACAATTACTTAAGTAAATACTTTGATATCGCTTTGTATGATAAGACCGTTAATTCTAGGTTAAATTTAACTAGCTCCTCGTGTAAGATAGTATGTTATAAACGGTTCACAAACACATCAGATTTCAAACTTATATTAACTATAAAATCGAGGTTCTGTCGCGATGTTTTCGATGTTTTTCTTTAAGTAAATAGATTTATTTTGTAGTAAATAGATTACTTCTAGGCAAGCGTGTTTTACGAGCCTACCGATGATAAAAAACCAGCCAATTGCGAGTCGGACTCGCGCACGAAGGGTTCCGTACCATTATCGCAAAAAACGGCAAAAAATCACGTTTGTTGCATTGAAGTCCCACTTAAATATTTATTTTATTCTGTTTTTAGTATTTGTTATTATAGCGGCAACATAAACACATCATCTGTGAAATTTTCAACTGTCTAGATATCACGGTTCATGAGATACAGCTTGGTGACAGACAAACAGACATTTTTACTCTTTGGGTACGAACCCTAAAAACAACCTTATCAAACTAAAAATTACGAAATGTAATATCACACATCCAATGAGCCCAAACACGATGTTGGTATCTTTTCTGGTTGAGGAGCCACTGAATAAGATAAAATTTAGACTTGCAGAAAGAGATTTTTTATTAATTTTTAGGATCCCGTTGGCCCTCTAACGATGATGTGGTCGACGGTGAAGCACGCTTGTCTAGAAGTAACCTATTCACTCTTGACTGGAAGAGGTTATAACTATCAATAGAAATTGCCACAGTAGTCGCGCGAATTTTAAAAGTCACATTGGTTCTTCCCCCGATTTGAACTCACGACCTCAAGTCCGAGAAGCTAGTTTGTTTAAAATAACCACAGAGATAATAAATATAAAGATTTAGGTATCACTGTATTTTTTTTTGTGAGTTCCAGTTTTAGCTTCTTATCTTAAAGTTTTCGGCCTTAAAATAAGAGAAAATATTATTGTAGAGATAAATTTAAAATTGCCGCCTTTACATTTACTGTCAAAACACTTAGTTTATTATCTGTGGGACAGATGTCAGTGATGTCACTCGCCTTGGTACATTTTTAACCCCCAACGGGGGTGGAGAGGGGTGTTATAAGTTTGACGTGTGTTGCTGTGTCTGTCTGAGGCATCATAACTCCTAAATGGATGAACATATATGCAATTAGTTTTTTTTATGAAAGTTTACTTTGTCGAGTGTTCTTAGCTACGTATGATTAAAATCGGTTCAGCCGTTCAAATATTATCCGCAATTTATTCTTTGAATCTGGATTTTTTTGCAAGATATCGTGTCATAATTACGTGTTTCGATAGACTGTCGATTAAAGCGTGTCTCCTACTATGTATATTATAATGTACTTAAAAAAGCATGAAATAAAAATTAAATTAAAAAAAAAACCAGACACAAAAACCTCTAAAAAGCAAAAATAAGCCTCGTACTCGCGTCGGGGAACCGCTAAGTAAATAAAATAAACTGCTGTAAACGATGACGGGAGTTTTTTAAAATTTTAATTTAATGTTTCTACTGATGATGATAAAACTCTGGAAATATTAAGTAATCCGTTTTAATTACAACAAAATTCTTTCACCAGGAGAAAGCTACATTAAGTAATCCGTTTTAATTACAACAAAATTCTTTCACCAGGAGAAAGCTACATTATTCCTGAGTGACATAGGCTACTTCCTTACATCCCAAAAAAAATCAGGTCCTGCGGGGACCACGTGAGCAAAGCCACAGGAAAAAAGCTAATAAAGTTATAAATCCTTATAATCAGTTGTATGGGCATGTAATCATCATCATTTCAGCCAAAAGCCGTCGTCACGTTGCATCTGACATCCGGATGCCCACTACCTTAACCAGGTCATCGGTCCACCTAGACGGAGTCCTTCCTACAAAGTCACAAAGTTTTTTTTTGTGGTTTCGTGAAACCCTTAAAAGGGTGCCTTGACTTTTGGGGAAAAGACCAGTGAGTGTGGGATTTTTACCTCACTAGAACCAGCCCAGAGATCACCATCAGCACGTAGAATTACAACGCATGTTAGGGCACATCCCTAGGGAGACTGCGAGGCGTTTCCCCTAAGCCTCGCTGTGCATGGCAGCATGTGACAACTGTGCCACCGTCTTACATGGAGTCATCTGCTGAGCGTACAGCTAAGGAGTGGAATTCCCTGCCGGAGACAGTATTTCCCGATAGCTACAACCTGGGGGTCTTTAAGTGAAGAGTGAATAGGTTACTTCTAGGCCAGCGTGCTTCACCGTCGACCACATCATCGCTTACCATCAGGTGAGATAGCGGTCAAGCGCGAGCCTATCTATAATTAAAAGGAGGATGAAAATTATGACAGACCTATTAATAAAAACATAAGGACTAAGTCTTTAATCATAATACAAATTACGTATGTTTTAATCAAGGTGCGTAAAAGCACAAGCTCCCGGACAACCAAATTTCCCTGTTATCCTGTTAGCAACAAGGTTTATAATTATGGTCCATCGCGTACTTTCGCCTACGTACAACCAATTTTCGCCGTTATCATCTTAGCAATAAGGTTAACAATGGCCTATCCGGTACTATTGCCTACGTACTTACCTTACCTACAGGGTAAAACCAAATATAAATTTTATCAAAAATAAAATTGACGTAGGCACGATTTTTGTCCGTGTAATTGTTCATTAAATTTACTATTATTCCTAATCAAAGTTTTTTAGGTTTATAACGTGTTAACGTCATAATGATTTCAGTGTGAATAAAAAAATATGATTAAAAATATAAAAACCCGACTGGTTAAGAAAAAAAGATGTAAACAAGAAGAAAATCATACTGTGCAGTCGGAGGATACATAATCGCGAGCTGACTGACCAAAACCTGTATGTAATGTATCCTCAGACTGCACAGCATGATTTTCTTTGTAGTTGCAGTCGGGTTTTTGATTTTCTAAATCAATTTTTATCTATTTATTCTTTATTTCTTTATCATTTTCTTCATATTTCTTTTAAACATAAAAGTGTTATACACATACATATTACAATTGCCTCTTAAAATACGGGTGATCCTAGTTTAAAAGGCAGGGTTATATAAATTATTGTACAGATTTTGCAACATTTGTATTGTTATATGTATATCTGTAGCTTTTGTTGGTGAATATCCAATTTTATTTTTATTATTATTATTAATTTATTTTGGTACTCCTTTCAGCAAGCTCTCCTTTCATTTGATACCCTTTATTAAGAGATGCAAAAAAAAAATTGATCCGCCATCTTTGGGAGTCCGCGATACTGGATTTAGAATGATGTCACTTCGATATCGATGCAGTTGGGGATTACTGTTATAAAATTCAGTTGAAAGATTTGATTCGTACACACTGACTAACAATGCAAGTTATAAGCATAAAGTAAAAATTGATTTTTAAAACAAGTTTTTTGAATTGAAAGGTTACTAAATGTAATATTGTCAATACATAATCCAATGATTGATTGATTGTCACACATCCAATGAGCCCAAACACGATCTGTCTTGTTGAGGAGTTGCGCTAAGGCCATCTATTGGCAGCATCGTGAGACCACCTCCATAGTATCATTATTTCATTGATTCCAAAGTTACATAAGTACGCCAAGTTGCAGCTTCATCGGATGCCAATGAGATGAAGAAATGCCTCAAAAATATATTACGTACTAGTTGCCAGACAAACATAAAAAGGTATAAAGATTGTAATATAATGTACTTACGAGTCCATCCGCCATCACATCGACGCCGACTCCTCTCATTCTTAGAACAAGGCACTGGCGCCTTAACAGGTCCACATCATTGGTCAGAACAGCTACATGGATTGGTCTGAAAAGACGAACGAATAGATTTATATTAACTCTAGTACACGTTGCCATCAAACGTCAATTTTGGTTGACATTGATCCTTTTCCCCTTGAGCAAAGGCTCACTTGGCTGCCAAAAAATTGGGGATTCTGGGGAGACGGTACTTCTCGCCAGAACAGCTACTCAACTTGTATCAAGCGCAACTTCGATCATGCATGGATCTGCCAAATACCAGCTTGATGCACTTGAGTCGATCGAAAATAGGACCAAAAGAAAGAAATTCATCGGCAAAGAGGCAAAGCTCCAAAGTCTTGAACATCGTCACCGTGTTGCTAGCTTCTCGGTTTTTATGGGTCATTTCGAAGAATGTGCCGTGGAATTGCATGATTTAATTCCGCCTAGCCCGTTCCATAATCGGACTACAAGACGTATGACGGCGTTGCGTCATCGGTACATGGTGAACAACCCACCCATACGTACTAAACGCTTCGGGAATACTTACATCATTGTGCGTAAGTCCGCCCACTATATTACGTACGAATTAAACATTACTGGTGAAATGTGGGTGTACTAAGTCATCTCTACCTAACCTTCGAGGGAATACCTACAATCATGATAGCATTTACCTAATATTTAGATAAAATATGTGAATCCCAGCGACCGATAGGTCAACAAAATATTGTCATACAAAAAGGTATATTATAATATCAAATGCCACGTGTCTGATAATGGATAACAGGCGATATAAAAAACCAGATGAGTGTGTGTAAACGAAAACGCAGCGAGCGGGTGTGAAATTCGCCTAAGTGTTACTGAGGTAGGTATCCGACCATGGTTACCCGACTGCCGAAGGAGGGTAATGTGTTTATCAGTGTTTGTACGTATGTATGTATGTTTGTTCCTATGTGGCGTTCTACGTACCAAACGCGTTGGCCGATTTTGATGACTCTGACGTCAATCGATTCGTCTTAACCTGTATTCTGTGGTCTTAACCCTGCAAGTGTCACTGGCTACATTAAAATTAGAAAATAAAAGAATGGCGAATTTTGCAATTTGGGTGCTGGTTAATCCGGAAATCCGGCTTTCTGAATTTAAAGGAAAAGTTTTCATAAAGAAAAAACGTTAATTCAAGAAATCAAAATACCCGCTGCATAAGAAGCGAAATAAAAAGACGTAAACAAGAAGAAAATCGTGCTGTGCAATCGGGGAATACATCTGGTTGGGTCAGCCAGCTCGCGAATATGTATCCTTTATTTATAACTTTTTGGTTAGCATTTTTTTTTCGGATTACTTTTAAACATTTAAGTGTCACATATTTTTGAAATCACCTCTTAAAACCCTTTACTTAGTATGATATCCCACAGGACGGGCTTGGAAGATAAAAAATTTGAGCACCCGCAATATGGCGCCAAAACCCACCATTTTTAATTTTTCAATTTAAATGTATATATATATTTTTAATTTTTCAAGATTAAAACGAATCGATTGATGGATACATAGGAACAAACATACATAGATTGATACACATATTACCCTCCTTTACTTCGATAAAAAACACGTTAAAAGTCTAGTTAGTAAAAACATTGACACATACTCTCGATAAAAATAGTTACCAACTCCTAAATAAAACAATAAATATTATCAAAACAATGTCGACTCTAAAAACAAAACCTAAAGAGTCGTATGACAAACTCTTTGGATTTTCCCTCATAATATATAAATATGAAACAAACTGTATACGTGTACTTGATTGATAGGTTTGTACAGCTGGATGAGAGTTGCCAAGGATAGTGAAAACTTTTTTTGTATTATAGAAGGGCTCGTTTTTGACCACTATCTCACCTTTTTGGTGCTAAACAACGATCTAAAGATCCCCCAGGTTGTAGCTATCAGGAAACACACTCCAGCAGAGAATTCCACTCCTTAGCTTTACGCACAACGTATGTGCCACGCGATCCTTAACAATGAATAAATATTTCCAGCCAGTATTCAGCAACGGATTTCTATAAAGCCGATGTTGATGGAAAAGTACTCGCTGATCCGTTGGGACATTTCAAAAGTTACCATAAGCCTCTTACTAATATTATAAATGCCAGCCAAATACCAGCTTGATGCACTAGAGTCGATCTAAAAGCGGGCCAAGAGGCTCATCGGCAATGAGACGCTGGTCAAGTCAAAGCTCCAAAGTCTTGAACATCGTCGCTGAGTTGCCAGCTTGTCGGTTAAATTTCGGGAAGTGTGTGATGGAATTGCACGATCTAAATCCACCTAGCCCGTTACATTATCGGACTACAAGACGTACGGCGGCAATCGATACATGGTGGACATCACACCCATACGCACAAAACGTTTTGGGAACACTTTTATTAAGCGTACAGCTAAGGCGTGGAATTCTCTGCCGGAGTCTGTATTTCGCGACAACTACAATCTGGGGGTCCTTAAGTCAAGAGTGAATAGGTTATTTCTAGGCAAGAGTGTTTGACCGTCGATCACATTATCGCTTACCACCAGGTGAGATAGTAGTCAAGCGCTAGCGTATAGAAAAAAAAATGCGATAGTTTGGTTGTGTGGATGTATGTTATTCAATCACGCCAGAATGGCTGAACGGATCTGGATGAAATTCGGCACAGAGATAGATTATAGTCTGAAATAGCATACAGGCTACTTTTTATCGCGGTATAATGTTTCCTTGGGATGATAAAACTCTTTTCACGCGGGCGAAGCCGCTGGCAGAAGCTACTCAGCCTATAAGGTTACATTTTGACAGCTCGACCAGCGCCTTCACTGATGATATGACACTAATTTATTTATAGTTAATTAAAACGATACAAATACCAATTATCTACATTAATTAATACGGAAATAAAACATAATATTACTTTATATAGAGCTTCTTGTAGACCTTAAGGTGACATTAGTTCAGCGACATCGATTGACGAAACACTAACTAAATTATTTGGGTTTGCATGTGACTACATATTACTAACATTTTATTTATAAACCCACGTCAGTGTGTGTCAGTGTGTCAGTTACGGGGCGCCAACTGAAAATCAGCATCGGGTATCTGACGCCCAGCAAACGCTGAGTTGGTAATCCTTTCGTTATGGGCTTGCCGGCCGGCACCATTCTTGAAACTTGTTAGTACTTTTCAGGGTTCCATAACCGAAGGTTCCAAACGGAGCCATATTGCGTGAGTGACAGCCACTCACGTGTCTGTCTGTCACACAATTTTGTTCCAAAGATTTTTTCATTAACTTCTTATTGACATTATGAACTTCAAATTTGGTGATAATGTTAATGCGAAGTCCCACACGCACTTGGCCGGTTTTTTAATATTCTTCTCAGTTACTTTCATGTCATGTCTTTGTTGTATAAATATCTTTTTTACCGACTTCCCAAAAAGGAGTAGGTTGTCAATTCGGTATTAAGTAATATTATGTTCGGGTAAATTTCATAAAGATCTGATGCAGAACTACGGCGATATACAACAGAACTCTTCAATAAATGACGGCAAATCTCTCGGGATTGCTGCATAACATACCATTACGCAAGTACGCTCTCAACGGGTACGCAGACGTGTACAGTTTACCCTGGTACACTCTCGTTCCACTGGTAATGTTCAAATTATAATGTTATTCGGGTAGTCTATTCTGACATCTCTGTGGTCATTATAGGTGCCTTACTACAGAACTTGTTCGTTATGTACTACAAAATGAAAAAACGAAGAAACGAAATCTGGAACACCGACTGCCGAAATTTAAGTTATTTTTCACTTTGTGGTGTTTTTATTTGGAAGTCGATTGTATTTTTATTCTATTCTATACTATACATTTTGGACTTCGAGACAGTCGTTAACATTATGTTTTATGACGTTAATGTGACTTCAACCTCGGTGTCATAAAAAGTATGAGGTCGACGATAAATGTTGGTAATACAATGCAAGGGGAATTACCGAAATAAGAGACTGCGGGCAACATTATGCAATGGTAATCAGAACTAGTTTAAAAAAGCGCAAAATGATACCAAAAGGTTAAAAACATGCACATGAGTATTTCAAACACAGAAACAGTCACCCAACCAGGGGTCTAATCCCTAAGCACGTACATACTTACTTATTAAGCACGTAGTTTCGGCCTTCTCCGTAATCCGTATCACCTATGGATGTATAATTCGTTCGGTGCCCGAACTAACAATTAAAGCCAACATAATTTAAAAATTGAACCTACTCCCGATGTGATAAAAATTTACCTTAAGGTTACACTAGTCGATCATTCTTCCATACAAACGTAGTCTGGCGATTACTTCACTGTTTGACGATGTACGTTCAAAATAAAAAAATGATATATATTTGTCTCATCATTATCTAGCCCTGTATGGAAACAAAAAAGTAAAAAAATAAAATATTTGAAAGTTATGAGCGACGAAAGTTCCTTATTTCAACACACCCCAGCAGTAGCTGTGAGTTTGGCAGCCATGTTCCCCATAGCTACTAATGAACTGTTAATGATCTTTTTCTTTTCGCGGTATATTTTTAAACCGACTTCCAAAAAAGGAGGAGGTTCTGTAATTCTGTTTAACTCTACGATTTTTTTTTCTTTTTTAAAATTTGCTCGCGTTTGACCACTATCTTACCTGATGGTAAGCGATGATGTGGCTTTTTAGTGTATGTTCCCCGACTTCTCCGTCAATTGTGGACCGATTGTGAAATGGTTTTTTGCGTTTGAAAGGGTATATTATTCTCGGAGGTAGTCACATGGTCACCAAGTCGCCATCTGGTGATGGGATCCCATGGAAATCGAGGGAACTCCTCAAATATTATAGACAAACATATCATATGGCGATTTTGGTATTTTCATGAACATGGCAAGCAAGGATAAAAAATTGTCATGTTTTAAATAGTTAATTTGTTGGTGCCTCCTTACCTGTTTGCCTGACTTTGAAATTTTGCATGCTTTGTTCTATCCTAGCTTAACATGTTTGTGCCATATAAACTTGTATTTAACACCATCGTTTACCATGTTTTACGCAAATAAATATTTTATTATTATTATTTTATTATTATTATTGGTTTTTCAAAACTACTCTTAAAAGAGGGGGTAGCGATTTAGGGGGTGTTAAAGATTTTGATGAATTTTACTGCACAGGGCTTCTTTTTATGATGTAGGGGAGCACTAAGAATGGTTTTTGGCAATTCAAACTTAAAGGGGGTGAACTAAAAAGTTATCTATAGGATAAAATACGGATCACGCGAACGAAGTCGCGGGCGAAGTGCTAGTAATATTATAAACGCGAAAATATGGATAGATGTGTGGATGTATGTTTGCTCAATCACGCCAGTACGGCTGAACGGATCTGGGTGATATTTCAATTTGTCAGATATAGATTATAGTCAGGAAGGGCAAACAGGTTATTTTTTTATACCGGGAATAATTCGACTTACACGCGGGCGAAGCATATTTAGTTAAATATTTACCAAATTGGGGCAATGAAAAACAATACCTTACTGCTATTGAAATAAAGTTCCTTTTTTAGGATTCCGTATCAAAGGGTAAAAACGGTAACCTAAAGACTCCACTGTCCGTCTGTCTGTCTGCCTGTCTGTCCGTCTGTCACAAGGCTATATCTTATGAACCGTGATAGCTAGACAGTTGAAATTTTCACAATGATGTATTACTGTTGCCGCTATAACAAAAAATACTTAAAACAGAATAAAATAAATATTTAAGTGGGGCTCCTAGGATAGGATAGGATAGATGGACCCCTTTTTCCGCACTTAGACTCGCATTTGGTCCGTTGTGCGTGCAGGCCTCCTCTTTGTGAGAGGGCAAGGGCCGTAATCCACCATGCGGGTCCAGTGCATGCTGGTGGATGTCACATGTCTTCGAATTTTTGGTTCTAAGACATGCCGGTTTCCTCACGATGTTTTCCTTCACCGTATTGAGAGCAGTGGTGATGAAATAATTTACACAAAGTAAAGCGCCTGCCTGGGCTCGAACCCACGACCTACAACTTGTAAGTCGCGGCCATTACCACTGGGCCACCACTGCTCTAGTGGGGCTCCTATATAACAAACGTGTTTTTTTGTCGTTTTTTGCGATAATGGTACGGAACCTTCCGTGTGCGAGTCCGACTCGCACTTGGTCGGTTTTTGTACTAGAGAGAGAGGAGCAAATATTTGAAAACATACGATTTGAGCATAAGGTTCCTGTGGCAAAGGCCACGAGACTATGAGACCGAAGCCGCAGGAAAAAGCTTACTTATTAACCAAATAATTGATTAATAACATGTTCTACAAATTAATTAATATAACAAAACATCACGCCTGTATTCCCGAAGGGTTAGACAGATGTTCACTTATAGTACACACACATTTCATCAGTTATATTGAAGTCCCATGTAATATAGAACGAGCCTATTGCCATCAACCGGCCAAAAGTCCAGACTCTGGGCTGCTACTAACGTAAACACCCATTAATACTTTCTCTAAACCAGGCATCGAACCTGCTCAGCAATAGCGCTAACAATCACTAGACCAACAAATATAACGAGTGTAGCGAGGATAAGGTTTTGAATGCAATAGGTAATATCTAAATGTAAGATAAACGTATATCATTCATAAAAATGACAATCTTATCAATTGTCAACAAAGGTGAAAATGTCGAATTTAATAAACTGTTAAGGTTATTTAATACCAGCCTGTAACTGTCCCTCTGCAGGACAAAGGCCTCTACTCATACAGAGAAGGCACAAGCATTGATCGCTACGGTTTCTCATGACAAGTTGGCAATTTCAAACTTACAATACTTAGGATGCCTGCACAATATTTTCCTTCACCAATGTCAGCGATGTCCAAGATACACTTAGAAAGAACATATGAATTGGAGAAGTCACATTGGTACTTAATTTCACCCCACAATCTCATACGATAGCTGAGGTCCTAGACACTGGGCCACGATGACACCAGTTTAATCTTTATATTTTGAAATTGGCTTCCTCTCTGTGAGAGGTAGTGAAACCAATGGCAACGACTTGTATTCAAATTAGGTACCCACAAGGTGGTATAAATGTTTGTAGGTTATCTTCGGATCTGACTGATGCAATTAGAATAATTCTTTCACAGATTAAGGCCTAGTTTTTTTCAGCAACCTAACAAATGCAACCAGCAAATAAGTTGGAGAGTTAAATATTTGACATAGATTATAAGACTAACAATTGACAAATAAATGTGTTTAACCGAAATTTGAAACAATTTGTTAGCATGTTTAAGCACTAGTTGATTTAACTACGGACCAAACTAGGGGTAAAAGTTAGGTATAAATCCAGACTGAGCTGCTGCAGAAAATCTCAAACCTAATTCTAGCTAGAATTACCACAAAGAAGAAGATATAACAGGCTATTTAAGGACAGTTCCTAACATAAAATCACAACCTGTATTCCTCGAAGTTTGCACAGAGGTGCAGCTACAGTACATCCACATATCACCAATTACGTTGAAGTTCCGAAGTCTATTGCTATCAACCAAGACCTATTCAGTCTTACTTCTGAACTCACAATCCTGTCCATAACTTAGAGGTGTGACTAATATATTCGTAATAGGTACAGCTATCATAATACAAGCCACGTATATTCATATTAGGATATGCGAATATAGAATAATAGGTTACCAGGTATTAGTCAAATAATAGGGTCGTGTAATAGCGAAGCAACTGATCGCGGCGATTGATGATTGCGCCGATTCCGATTATTTTACAAAGGTGATTAACTTTTTAAATACGCCAACATAATCAACGTTGACAGTCCTAAGCCTGTTTAAAGTATGAAGGAAAATTTAATCACCGTTTCACTTCTTTCATAGCCATACGTGAATAATAAACGTGTAGAATCTCATATTTCATATTAATTATTATGGAGACTATTACCTGTATTACGCAGATATGCATATTAGATTGAGTGGCTATAATGAATCAGTTCACTAATATTTGACTAATATCAAGTAATAGGTATGGTATCCTATTATGGATTAACTAATATATTCAATAATAGGATTACCTAAAAATTACCCTAATATAACATCTCATATAACACCTTAACTTAATTGCTTATTATCTTAATTATATAAGACACAATCAGATATAAAATAAAGAATGGAAGAAATACTCACAAATGGCCATCAGCATCCCTGTTCAAGCAATTTTTTAAGTCGTTAAATCCCTGACGAAGAAGCATCTTGATCCTTTGCTCTGGCGGTGTCCTATGTAATGCATCTTGCATACCAAACGGTAAATTCTCATTCGTAGGACTCAAACCTTCCGGAGAACCCAAATCCCGAAACGGATCATTCGCTTCAATTTCACTTTCATTCACTTTATCACTAATATCCCTTGTATATTTGTCCACGTTTTTTAGTATACTCTGCGGATCATTTAAAATTATGTCTGGAATGGTTTTCCCGGATATAGAGGAAAACCTACCAATACTGTTATTAGAGTCTTCGTCAAATACAGAACCAAATATGGGTAACGAGGTCCCTGATGAAACTGATACCGGTTGGGTGACACATTCTTCTTTAAAACTCTTGAAATTATCTGGGGATATCACTATTCTTCTTGGTTGTTTGACTTCAGGTGTGTCCTTCACTACATACGGGGCTAACTGCTGTCTCTTATTCCGTCTCTTGGGTTGATGGGCTTTTTTCACAGGTTCCATGCTTGTAAAGCTTTTCTCCAACCAAGATTCTGTTGTCTGACAAGCCATGTCTGCTAAATTTCTTAACGCACTAGAACTCATCGCGTTAGTTTCTGTCTGACAAGATTCACTTTTATTTCTGTTCGGAACTGTCAAAATCGCGTTGATTCCACGAACTTTATATTCTAGATTTATCACAGAACACAATGAACCAAAAAGATTATCGTAATTCTTCTGACCAATTAGCTTGGTTATTTCGTCCGAGGTCTTCTCGAACAGATGTCCCGAATGGCTCTGGCATTTGGCGATGGTTACGCTAGAGTTTGTCGAAGCGTTCTGGCGATGTACGATTGTCATTTTGCGGACTTCCCCTGCAGTAAAATCACCTGGCGTCGATTTGTAAATAATAATATCCTCTGTCAACGTACTCGGTATCGATTTCACTATTTTTATATTCCCAGGTTTCTTTAATATATTTCTATTCAATATTAGAGGGAGTTTGTTCACTTTGATAGGCTTGAGCTCTTCTGTAGACATTTTGAACAGTTTTATTTACACTTTTGCACTAGATTTGATGCGTCACTGTTTATTGACTCTGTCAGCCTGTGAAGCGAGCTAAAAACATGTATCTTTATTAAATAATACAAAACTACGTCGGGGTATCCCCCCCGTGATCTGACATTCATTCATTACGAAATCAACACGAGTTTGTTTGGTAATGGTTAAATTTAAAGGCCCTTTTACACTGTACGATTTCAACCATAGACTATGAAGTCTACTTGCGATACTAAGCGATTTAAAATATGGTCTAAACTAACTAAGATATGAAATGACCGTAAATTTCGGGACTTATAATAACCTATCTTTGCTAGATAAGAGTTATATAAATTCGAGCCGAAATGTAATGTGGATCATAGAACAGTGGAGTAGATAGAGGGCAGGCCTCAAACTGAAAAAAATAAAAACTATTACAGATACCGGCACGGTTCTTGAGCGCTCGGCGGAAGAGTGGGGATCGCTTTGTGCATCGTACACTTATGACAAATAAAACGCACACCCGTTTATTATTTATTTTTTCTAAGTTACGGTCTACGTAATTTCTTACATATAAGATTAAATAATGATTTATTAAATTGAGAAATAGAAATTGTGATAAAAAAAGGTAACTAACAAAAGTATTTCTAGTTTAAAATTATAACTTAGTTCTTATAGTTTGTCAAAAATTACTAAAAAATCTACTACGTACCTACATACTTTTTTTTGTTAACATTTTTGACCTCTAATTTCATTTGTTCATTAATGAAATGAAAAACAATATAGTTTGTAAGTATAGTAGTATAGTTAGTAATGAAAAATAATAGTTTTGCTATAATTATAAACTGACATTAATTTTATTCCTGCTATATTTTCGATAAATATCACCTTTTATTATTATAACAAAGGTCTAATTAATAAAAAAATCACATAACATATTTGAGTTCTAACTTACCAGATAATTTAAAACGATGCAGTTTAAAAATTTGTAGCAATTAAAATGGCCGGAATTGTACTCGTCGTCGTGAGGTACATGCAACAAGAGTAAAGAACGAATCACGACTGACAGCTATGACGCGATACGCTACGGGCCAATCACTGCACTTTCCCCGCCCCCGCGCCTCACTTCATACCACCAGAGGGACCCAATAATTCACTTTTGCGCACGTGAAGCTCAGCGCTCAAGAACCGTGCCGATGATTGTACATTGCTTAACCTAGAGCAAAACAATTTACTCTTAATCTGCAGTTGCCATACACAATTTACACTTTCATCAGTAACGTAGCACCTAAAGCGTAAAGTGGTGTAATGCACTAGAGCCCTGAGGGTTAGGTGGCCCCCACAAATTCGATAAACGGCAAAAATGTAATTCATGTCATGTCACCGGGCCCAGAAAGCTCCGGCCTAGGAACTAGACTCTAGAGCCAGTCACCAAGAGTAGTTGATCATAATTTTTGAAGTGAAAACTTCTTTAGCGGCGTTGAGCACTTTTGTGGGATGGGTAAAAACTTTGAAACTCGCGTCAGGTCACGTGTGCTGATCGAAAAACCGTAAGACGGTTGGAAATTATGGATGTCAGTTGATTTTTCTGAGAGATAAACTTTTTAATGTAATATAATGTATTTTAATGTAATATAAATTGTAATGTTTGTGTACGATAGCGCAATAAATAAATATTGTATTCTACCACATAAATGATTGTACTTTTATATTGATATTAAAAGCAATTTGTTCAAAATTATTCCCTAACTATTCAAATAGATCAAAAATGCACAACGTTAATAATCAAGTTTTCACTTCTGCCGGCACTCCCGGATTGCAACCCGTCTTTTTTTTTTTAATTTCGCATATATGCAAAAATATAACAAAACTTTACAATTATATAATTGTACTTTTTGAAGGAGTTAGTTACAGTGAGACTGTCCAACAAAGTAAATTAAAGGCTTATCTTTGTTAGGCTTCGGATATTTCCCTGTCCTTTTATAGTTGAAACCGTGAAAGGTGATGATGTGATGCTAATATTCCAAGGAGGCCCCATCTATACTAATATTATAAAGCTGCAGAATTTGTTTGTTTGTTTGTTTGAACGCGCTAATCTCAGGAACTACTGGTTGGAATTGAAAAAATCCTTTTGTGTTGGATAGTCCATTTATCGAGGAAGGTTATAGGCTATATAACATCACGCTATGACCAATAGGAGCGGAGCATAAAGGAAAAATGTTGCAGAAACGGGGAAAAATATTCCTTTTTGAGAGCTTCCGTTGCGTGCGCTGCGTAAGTGATTAAAGTTACGCCACATTCATGTAGGTAGCCAGTTGACGGGAGCGAAGCCGCGTGAGACAGCTAGTTATATATATTTACGACTAAAAATATTTTAATCATTGGATTAGATAATTAACAATCAACCTTTGTTTCTAGAACTAAAACAATATCTTGTTTTGGGTTTGCTGGCAGAAGCCGCCCCAAAATGTCCCTTAATCAATCCATTTCGGCTAGCATTACATTATGGCATTTACATGGCCGATTTCCAGTCATGGAAATATGCAGTATACCAAAACTGAGGGTGACCCGCTAACCTTGAGGGCTCCGTTGCACTTTGCAACTTTGCTACTGTAACTATAAGCAAATTTAAGTATTTTTTATGTTCCGCTTATTGCGTGTAAATGATACACTCGAGTGTTTGTGTTGCTTTGCTTTGTGTCAGTGACTGCGATTTGATAAGTACCTTTAGGTTATGTAACTATCTGATAATAATATAGTTCACCACAAGAAGGTGGGTTGATCTTAACTGTGTTTACCTGTGATGCAGGTAAAGTAGGCCAGATCATGGTGCTAACCCTTTAGCCCTGAGCTGACCCAGCTTAGTTTGAAGTTTAAATAGTGGGGTGGGAGGTGGGACCAGATCACACCCGAACAAATATCATTGTTAACATTTAAGATGCATTCACAATTATTTTATCATACTATTAAATAAAAATTCGCCTTTGTGATAACCTAATAATATTGTTACAAGATAAGGCAACGCCATCTAGCGACAATAGGAAGAACTAAGTGGTTACTAGTGGCGGCATCTAGTATCGAATAGCGGAACTAATCTTATCGAAGTTTCTAGTCGCTTCGGGAACAGGGAGTTCGAATGTCGATTGTTCTGGAAGATTCTCGAATTATCTAGAACCGTATGGAACGTTCCAGAAACATTTTCCTTGCTATATAAAGAGCGGTCGGGTTCGTCGTGAGTTATTAAGATCCAGCCTTAGTTGTTGTCCCCCCAGCGACGCCCTGAGCCGAGGTCCGACCCCAACTGGGGTAGCCCTCAGCGCAGTCGCTTAGCTTTAGAATAACTTGCAAGCCTGGCTGGAGGCTATAATGTAGCTTAGTCTCCACAGGGTAGTCCGGTTAAGCAGTATCCGGTCACTTTGACCGAACTGTGAGACGCCACGTAAAAAAAAAAAAAAAAATATCGTCGTGAGTCAGTTTCGATTGAGAAGCGATACAGTGCGATTGGAAAAGGAAAATTATGCGAAGTAATAGATTTGTTTAAGAAGTGTTTTTGTAGTAAATTGTGATTAATTGAAGTCTGCTGTTTAAATGATTTATCCCTGAACCCCAGTTCGTAACAATATAAACATTTATTATCATATTATAAACATTAATTTAATACAACATATATTATGCTCCTTAAACTGTGATTAATCTGTTATCGGTAATTAGGTCACCGCCATAGACAAGATGAAGATCCCATAAATCGTGCGGTGTAAAAGGTCTTTTATAAATTTTCCACGAGGCATTCCCCTAACGGCCTCTTGGCGGTCGTGCAGTGTTGCCAAATTACAGTTTTCGAAAAAAATGTCTTTTTCCATTGTTCATGGCCTTTTTTTTTGTTTTTTTTAGCCCGATTATTTTTAGAGAATTTAAATGTTATTATTAAGTTTTATGCAGAAAGATAAAGACACTGCTTATTTTGGGCAAATAAAAGTCACTAATAGTTGCAGACTGACATTGAGTTAAGCTAATTAAAACGTAATATTTGTAACAGCGCGACGTTTCAATGAACTTATTCTCGTTTATTCACTTAAAAAAAAACAACTTTGAAACTTTAGGTCCATGGGGTCCGAGTGCGCATCGAGTTTTTCGAGACATTAGCACAAAGCTCGTCGACTCTTCGCGTGACCAGAGGGCTGGCCTTTTCTTCGGCCAGGGAATCAGCATTGCCATCCAACGTGGCAATGCTGCCAGCGTTCTGGGCACGTTTCCCATTGACTTCGATGTGGACGAATTTTTTGATGCACAATGAGCTCTTTGTTTTTGTATATAGCCTTGTTTTCTTTTTAGAATATTCAATTGTAGATATGTTAATATTTTATTCAAAAAATATGTATCTAAATATTTATTAAAAAAAACACAAAAAAAATGCAATGCGACTTCTATGCAAGTACTCTCGGTTAGCTAGCCGAGAACAAACAGAGATAGTAAGACAGATTGATTTACTCGGACGGTGACAAGCCTAACAGATGTCAACCGTTCGGTCTTTCTATTTAAATCGCCGGTAGTTATTCGTGATGTTAACTTCTTCCAAATCAGACAATACCTTCGGTTTCCCTAAAGCGGTCACTAAAACGTACCCAGGCAACGCAAGCTAGGTTACATCGGGCCCATGAGGGGCCCAGAAAAAACATCCATAAAGTACCCTTCTCTGCTATATAATATCACAGCGCAGCGGTAGTTAGTGCACTACAGATTTGCGTTAGTTCTTACTATCCAAGAAGAGCGGAGTGAGTTCCTTGTGTATAGCGGTGACTCTATCACATGCGATGCATATCCACGTCGGTTTCTAGGAAATATTCCCTGAGACTTTAGATCTCGCGATTGTGGTGCCTAGGTTTCCACACTTCCGCGTACACCACTAAATAGTCTCATCACGGACGACCGTGGGTAATGCATTCGATAGTTATGCTGTTAGCAATGTACGGGGGTTTCCGCATTGTCGACACGGGGAGGCATAGTACCCGTGGCTTGGTAACCCGCGGTGAAGCGAAGAGGAACCCGAGGAGGGGCCGCTCGTCAGGGCGTTTGCCAATTAAGTCGACGACGTATCGAAAAACAAGTACGTTGCGGTGCCACTTGGTAACAGAGGCGACATCGCAACTGAAGCGGGCCACGATGTCGTATGGAGCGTCTCAGGTCCCATACGCTATCGCGGTTGAGGGTTGGAGGCCGCGGCGAGAATGGAATGTCGGTGCGCTAACGCGTGGCCGCGATCCCCTTGGTGGGTTGGAGTCCCACATAACTGCGCTATCTCCCCATGGTAGCGCAGTATACATGAGCATAACTGACACAAAAAAAGGTATTGTGGTCCCACAGATCGCACAATGTGTGAAACACTTATAATGCATGTCCAAATTCCATCCTGTTACACCACTAAAAGTTGCGGATACTTTAGTAGCGCCATCAGTTGCAAATCACTGTGGCCAAAGAATTTCTAGTCCTCCGTGTTACGTGAAATAAAATATAGCCTGTTCACTTCTATCAAACTGATAGCCAATGAATTCTCAAGCTTAGAGGATTCAAGACTAAACAAGACCAAAGCGGACTCAAACAGTCACCTTGAAATATACGTCGCTTGGTCCTTACCAGTTAAGCCATTTGAGAGGCACTGAGGCAAAGGCCTTCCTTTGATCTCTCTTACAAGTCGACAGATCCTTTCGGAAACAGTGAACCTACTGTCTAATATAGGTATTAATCAGGAACAACTCAAAATTTGTCTTAATTGTGTGTCAAAATTATTTCAACTCAAAATTGTGTGTAGGAATGGGTCCCGCGGTAATATACCGCGGGACCCATTCCTACACACAATTTGAGTGGCAGACAAAAGAGAATTGCTATTAACAATAAACTTTATTATCATTATATTGTTATTAGCTTTTGCTTGCTGCTTAAATTGGAGACTATCCCAAGGTGAAGCCTACTGTTATTTTGTCCTAATCCAGGGCATGGTCTATCCACGTGCCAAATTCCATCCGAATCCGATACAGCACACGCTTTATCCCTGCGTGGACCTCTGATTGGCAGGTTTAGGTCACCAGGATCAGCCGAGACCTGTCTTTGCCAGCAGTTGTGAGGGCCATGCTGGCAGAGATAGAAAATTGGAGGGAAATGGCCTCCTTCTCTGAGACTGTGATGGTCCAGAAGGAGGCCGCCGAGCGGGACCGCGAGAGAGCCGATCCCACTCGGAGAAAAAGGCGTCGGAGAGGCAACCGCTTCAATGCCTACAATGCCGACACACCGCCTGCATCAAAATTAGGCGAGACTCGGGGGTTACGGTTTGTCAGATTGGGGACTCTGTCCACCCACCACGTGACTCCAGGAAAGTGTTGGCACAGTGATCACGTGCTACCGTGCACAACGAGGCTCAAAGGAGGCCCACGGATGTATCCTAACCGGCGTTTTACAGAAGGGGCTCCGGGGTGGTCTTTTTTGAGAGATAACGGGGTTCTACGTGCTGATAGTCATCTCCGGGGTTGTTTTAATAAGGTAAAAATTCCACACTTCCTGGTCTTTGCCTCAAAAATCCAGGCGCCTTTGAAGGTTTCCCCCCGTAAAAAACAAAAAAAGGTTGTGTTTGAAGTTTTACGACTCTATTGTAATATGAAAATGTCATAATTAAAATATCTTTGTCAAATTGCCCTATGCAATCACACGACTTTTTGACTTTTAGTTAGATTCGCGCCGTAATATGCCAATTTAATGTTGACCAATGGATCAAGTAATAGAAACCTTTCAGTGAATAAGTTTGTCATCGAAAGGCATTATGTATAATACTTATAACTAAAAGTTTTGTCACTATGTCGTAAAGCTCTTCAAAATGTCGTACGTTGTATTAATGGAAAAAATATGGTTATTATATAATATTTTACTCAGTTCGGGACTTTCAGACATCATATTCCCTCCCTTATATACCTTTCTTATTCTATCCATTCGCGAAACGAGGTGCAATTCTTAATAAAATTCAATTTCGGACGAATCAGTGACTAGACAATATTAATAAGCATTTGTTCTAATATTCTTTAATTTACCTTTTTGTCAACATTTTGTTAACTTTTTGGGACATTTCGGCCCTTTTTGAGTTTGGTAAGATTGGCAACACAGTGTGTGCGTTCAGAATATGTAATCGATTATAAATAATATTATTAGCACCACGATCTGCCTGTAATAAGTTAACCTTATCTATTTTATTTAAATCTATGTAAAGAAGTCGTTATTTTAGAATAATCTATTATTAGGTACGGGCCTATTCTTAGTTTTTTTTAGAAATTTGATTTTAAAATTAATCTTCGATTCGAAAGAATGTGCTATGCTAATGAACTTAGTTTTTGAGCTTAAATAACCTAACCTGACAACCACTGGCACTGGCACTGGGCACTGACAACAAAATGTTTGTACGATTTCTTTGGTGACATTTTTTTTAGTTTAACCCGTTTTTTTATTGAATAATAATCCAATTAGTGATACTATGATATTATGTTCTTCTATCTATTATATTTAGATAAAACAGTTAGAAATAATAAGGAAATGGAATTAGCACGAAACTGAAGGCTGAAATGATGTTTTCATAGAGGAAAACTGGAATATTCTCTCGTTTATTTAATAAAAGTGCTCTTAATGTTGTAAGGAAATAAATGAAACCTGCGATTAAAGTGATGGAAATGGCACTTTGTCACCTTACACGTAAATTTTTACGAATTAAAAAGTGTTCATTTATTTCTAGTCCTTTGTATTTCGCGAGACACTGTTATATTTTGCGTAGTACGGTAGTCAATATTAGTTGCAGAAAAAAATCCCTAAAGAAATCATACAAGAATTTAGAACAAAAGAAAAACTAGGAATTCACCACTATCACAAACTGTTCCTCAATCAATCAATCACTGATAAGATCAACACTGATATGAATTAGAACTATCTTATTTCCATTTAAGAAACAAAATCATACATACTTGTGAAATAACAACACTGTAATAAAATTATGCTGAGCGCTATGTGAGTTAGTTTGGTAGCCGATAGCGCTTCTACGTCAAATGAAAATAAAACGTCAGGGGAATTCCCATCATAGACATAGATTAAGAGTTTTAAACAGATTTAAAAAGATAGATTAGACCATAGATCTTTGTTGATTAAAAAAAGTTATAGGATAGCTAACTAAAAAACTAATGAATATGAATATATTACAAAAGTAGGTGACAACTGATGGAGATTTATAGAAGGAGAAGACATTCAGCACCAACAACTAATAAACTAGAAGAGAGGGATGACAGATGACAATATTGCACTTTAAAAGAACAAAATATTTAAAATGTACCTGTGAACTATAAAATATATCCAAATAAAAAATAATATTTTGATAGAACTTTTTTAGCTTACCATGCATTGTCATCCAAACCAAATGTTTATGCATAATTACAGCTCAATCGGTTGGAGATAACTGTTTTAACATTCAGTTGCAAGATTTGGCACACACATAATAACAGGACGAGTACTAATAATAAAAGCCTTAAAAATACCTACCAACATTACTTTTATGAACATTGTACAAATAAGTATCTTTGTTATGACTTATAACTTTACTCTCACACCTCATTCACAAAAAAGGTCTTGCCAAGGGATATTTTGGTTCCTTGACAACCAAGTTACTGGGTTGAGGTAGGCAGAGCTCAGGTACTGTATATACTAGACCCTAAGAATAGGAGTAGGATAATTATAGGCTATCCTGGTTTATATGATCCCATAAAAAATTGGGCAAACCAGAGATAAGAATAGAACATACTTTATTGCACACCAAAAAGTTCCAAATTACTTTAATAAAAAAATGCCATTTTTTTTAAGCATTCATTTGAATTTTGACATTTAAAACAGCCAGAGATAGCAGGAGATAAAGTTGGATGGATTGTTATGGGGGTAACCTTGGCCCAGCTGTGGGAAATCATAGGCTAATAAAAAAAATTACAGGCTCTTATGAATTGTCAAGAATCAGAAAGTGAAAGTAGGTCTGGGCTACATCTGTTATTCAGTATCTTAGAATTTCTATCCATTTCCATTCAATGCAATCCACTATCTACCTTAACTTTATATTTTCAAAGTTGATATTTATTAGAGGGACGATTTGTTTGACTCAACTATTCTCAAATTTTGTCTGACCAGTATGTAGCCACCTGGACAAGTCTGTCATTTGCCACGTCCAGATCCTGAAAGGTGCAGGCATCAGGGCACGAAGGGCAGACAAGAAGGTATATTCTGCGACCGGGCCCCACACTGGCACTGTGTTTGAGAAGGGTCTATGAGATTCCAATTGGCTAGATTTTTTCTATAGCGACCAACCTGCAGTCCCGCAATCCAATCAAAACATTTCCAGATTGACTACTGCAGATCGTGTCTAGGGGCCAGATGTTCAGCCGGAGTGATACATTTCTTATAACATTTCTTATAATCCTAAACAAAGACGAGCAACGTTGATGGTCGGAATACCAAAGTGTAAGAGATTGATCACGTGACATTTCGATAGCGTTTGACATTTCCATACATTTTTCCAATCTATCGTGTCGCTTTCGTTGATAAAATGTCACTTGTCTTGATAGAGCCTCAGGAAACATGTAGATAGGTCAGGCAGTCGCATCATATTTAAAACTGCTACGTTGGTCGCAAGTGAGACTGCCGAGCCTGGAGTCCTGGGTTCGATTCCCAGCAGCTTAATTGCGTAAGTGAATTTGGCGAGGCAAAGGGTTTTGACCCCATCAATCGACCAATAACATGAACTGAAATCCACGTCGCCGCATCGCGTCTTTCTTCTCGCATGTGATTGGTCGATTGATGGAGTCAAAACCCTTTGCCTTTCCGAATTCACTAACGCAAATAAGCTAGGTCGGGCAAAACAAAAGTATCATTGGGTCTTTCCATCAGAAATTTCGATGACAGACCGGAGTTTGGAAGTTGGCGGTATGACAGCTCCGTGAAAGCACGTTAAGTCGTTCGTCCTAAGCCTGATCTCTTTCCGGTGTATGAGAGTGAGGGAATAAAGCAGATCTTACACTATCCAATTTGTAGGAAACCGGAACAGTTAGGAATCTAAATTGTTAGCTAGTGATCACACTATACACTAAATTGGATTCTTAATCGTACAGAACTAGGGTTGCTGTACACTCTAAAACTGTACATACATGAAACACTTTTTTTCGTTGTCCGTTTTTTTATATTTTTTTAATCACTTACGTCGATCAGCAGTCACAAAAATCCATAGAAAGTCCAACTAAACTCAGTGCTTGCACCCACTATTGTTTTTTAGCCCTTTCGAAGTTATAATAAATAAAAACAACTAAGAAGATCATCGAAAAAAGTGCGAAATCGTAGTGACTACATTTCGAGTGTAGCGGATTGTCACTGCTGCAAGAGCTAGACGCAGGTACTATAACGGCGTGCGTGACTCGCTCGCGGTACCGACGTCAGAACTCGCACAGACACATTCAGCGACACAATCGTTCCAGTTAAAACTACTTGTTTATCGAAATTTTAGACTTCATTGTTTATTTTGCAAACAGTAATTAATCGATAATACGTCGGGCTCTGGCGATCAATCTACCAGCCCTGTGCACGCGGAACCAGAGTCTAGTGCTGAAACCAACACTGGTAGCGTTGCACGTCTTAGCAAAAAAAGGTCCAAGCGCTGCCTGATGATGTAACAGATGAGTGTGGCCTATCTCTAGAAGATCTACGTGACATTATAAGAAGCGAAATTAAAGCCGCGTTCAATACTGAGATCACTAAATTGGTCGGAGATCATCTCAAGAACTTAAACGTGAAGATTGCCAGTTCATTAAATAGTATCATTTAATAACACCGTCTTGGAAGTCATGAAGCGCAAACTTGATGAAAAGGTGTCCATCATAGAAAAGTTTGAAAAAATAAAGATTTATGGTCGATAGTTTACAGCCTCTGATGTTTCAGACAGGCTAAACTCAATTGAGCAAAATATGCGTGAGATTAACATCGAGATCAATGGGATACCGAGCACCGCACCGAAAATCTTGCTAACGTCATCCTGCAACTGGAAAAATGGTTGAATGCCCGATTACCAGCGAAGATATACAACACGACACAAGAGTTGCCAAGCTTAATAGAGATAGCAATCGCCCCAGATCAGTAGTTGTTAAACTATGTAAACGAGCAACTCGCGACCACCTCCTGGCCGCTGTTACCAACTACAACAAACGCCACAAAGACGATAAGCTCTCTACGCAGCACCTCGGTCTTGGCGGTAACCGTGAACCTATATTTGTGTTGTGTCCGAACACCTGAGTCCTCACAACAAACATCTTCACGCTGCAACAAGACAAAAGGCCAACGCAGCAAACATGTTTGGGTTCGTGACGGTCGGATATATGCAAAGAAGAATGAATCAACCCAAGGTATACATATCCGCAGCTTCGACAGTCTAGGCTTACTCAAATAGAATATTAATATTATTAACAATGATCATTGATGTTTAGACTAAAATTCAAATCCCGTCAGTATCTATTAACAAAACGTACGAGGTGTGCGCACAAAGACAACTGAATCTACTCTGTTTTGGCGCTGACTGAGACCTGGCTTAACTCAAATATTTGCGACGGTGAAATTGTAGATAACCGATACATAGTTTACCGTAGAGACCGCGACCTTGCACAAAGTTCAAAAAGTAATGGAGGAGGCGTTTTAATAGCCGTGTCCAAACTTATTCCTTCACGTCGAATGTACGCATGGGAAGGCGATTGTGAGGACGTCTGGAACACACTGGAGGTATTTATAGATAAAAAACATAAGAAAATAGCTCTAAGTGTGGTCTACCTGCCTCCTCCAGTTAAAATTGAAGATTTGAAAAGGTTTTTGGATAGGGTTAACATAGTGGCTGATAGCGTGGATGATATTGTGGTTGTGGGTGATTTCAACTTGGGTTTCGTCAATTGGACCTGGGATTATAACTTGACGCATATGATTTCTCATAACATTACAAGCTCGAATGACAACAACAGTAATGGTCAATTGAGATTTGCACTGGTATGCTTTGTTAGGGTTAAAACAGAAGAACTCGATAACCAACCATATGAATAAGATGTTAGACTTAATTTTAACAAATCAAAACTGTACCGTTTCAAAATTAGTAAAGTTGACCTCCATCATCCTCCGCTTGAAGGAATTTTAGAAGTTAGACCTCAGTCGTCACAAAGAGGTGCGCCTCGCGCGGACTATAACTTTTACAAAGCCAATTACAGCGGCATCTTTTCCGATCTGGGTGGTGTGGAGTGGTCGGAATGTTTTGATGGTCCGATGAACGTTGGTCAAATTGTCTCAAACTTTTAGAGTAGGTGCTATTATCACCGAACATGTAAACAAACGCAAGGCTCGCAGTGACCAGCATCCCATCTGGTTCATACGTGATCTTGAAGAGAAAGATAAGTTGCGCCATAAATATCGTAAGTATGAAAATCCTCGGGATAAGCTCGAATACGAAACCGTTAGACAACCATGCGATAAACTGTTGCGTAACTACTATAAAAAATATTTGAACATCGTAGAGAATAGCCTAAAAAATAACCTTCAGTAATGCACAATGACGACGAACACTATTCCTCAATATTGCCAACTTGTTCGCGTCTCATTTCGGCTCGGTTTATTCTAATCCTGCCTCCGCGACCCCTTTCTGGAGCGTCAGCCCATCCGTCGGTTTGTACAGTAGCAAGCTCTCAAGTATCAGCATAACTGAAAAAGAAATCCTCTATAAGTTAAAGACGTTGGATCTTAATAAAGGAGCAGGGCCCGATGGAATCACTCCTCTCTTTATCAAAAGATGTGCCTCGCTTCTGTCGTACCCGTTGAAGGAAATTATTAATAAACCCCTCATAAGCGGCACCTTCCCTGTTGAGTGAAAGCGGGCACGGATAGTTCCGGTGTTTAAGAAAGGTGACAATGGCAACGTAAGAAACTACAGACCCAGTCTGCCCAATACTAACAAGGCATACTAAATCCCTGATAAGAATGGAGCAGCACAGCTTTCAGGAAGGCAAATCAGTTTTGACTAACCTGGTCGCATACATCACGCCTATCATGGATGGAATTGATGGGAACCAGCAGGTTGACTTAGTCTACAATGATTTTGCTAGCGCTTTCGACTGTGTAGACCACAAACTACTTATAAGTAAGTTGGAAAGTCAGTTTGGTATTTGTGGATCAATGCTGAGTTGGTTTGAATCATACCTTGAAAATCGTGAGTAGGTGTTGGTTCTGGCTGGACACGAGTCTAACAAATATATTGCCACGTCCGAAGTACCGCAGGGGTCCCATTTGGGTCCAATACTGTTTCTACTCTTTGTCAACGATATCGTGGCTCAAATCCACCATTGCCAATGCTCCCTTTTTGCCGATGACATGAAAATTTCACGGCAAATTGGCTCAGTAACTGACGCTGATTTGACACAAGTTGAACTGAACCGGGTTTATGCATGGTGTTGTGTTGACAAAATGAAGCTTAATGCCTCAAATTGCCAGCATACTCGAAATATTTATTATATAGATATACACGAAAGAAAAAGGTGATTGCGTATCGAGTCGCTTTAAAGGTCTTTCACAAGACATCTTGCATTTGTGACCCCTGGTGGCATGCGATGTTCGTACGAAGAGAGACTCTCCTTTCGGACTATGTACCCGACAGCATCGCAGACGCATGTTGGACATGCTGTTCCTACAAAAAATTGTGCAAAGTCCCACATCGTGTGGAGGGCTTTTGGAGCGTATCGGGATAAGCGCTCCTAAATTAAATGCCCGGAGAAAATGCAGGCATTTGTATAGTGTCCCCCGACATAAATCGAATCTAGGGACGAATACCCCTATGGCAAGGTTGCCTTCAACGTAGGTATAATGCTTGGTGTGAGGTGAGACTCATACAGAAGATCTTGGAAAAGAAAACGAAATAATTTTTGTGATCTGTGATATTTTATATTTGATTCTAATTTTTAATAGAATACTTTTTTTTCTCCTTTTGTTTTATATTTAATTTATGATATACTCTTAATAATTTTACTCAAATTTTTAAGTTAATACAATTTCTGCTTTCTATTGTTTTAATTGATTTCACGATTTTTATCTTCAATGTATAGTTTAATTTGTAGTATTGCTTATATAATATTTGTTTTTTTTTTGTTAAAGTAGATTTGTAATAATTGTATATGCTTTGATTTTAGAAAATGCTGTGCATGTCTGTAATTGACATAGATACTAGGATAAGACCGCGAAAAATGTAATATGTCCATGTTTGATTTTATGTTGTTGTTGTACCTTAAATAAATAAATAAACAATAAATAGACGAGTGCGTTAACTGCTACATGGTGACTAACATCATTCAACAACACTAGGTCATCGGTCGACCTAGTGGGAGGCCTTCCAATGCAACTACTTCCGGTTCGCGGCCGCCTCTCCAGAACTTTTTAGCCCCATCCGTTCTGCGAGCAATGTCCCACCGTACCCACTGCCACTTAAGTTTGGCAACACTTCGGCATATGTCGGTAATCAGTAACCCTGGTTTTGGTTGACCTGTGGATGTCTTCATTTCTGATTGATCACATACGAAACCGAAACTTCGTCTCTCCCAATGGGCCTAATCAGAAGGCTTAGTCACCCAAAGGGGAAAGGAGAGGGCTATGCTCGGGGTTGACGAGATATAGTTCTCGCCAAACTTCTTGGCCGCACTGTAGTTGGCTACAATGGCTGTGCAGTAGTAAATCTCATACAAAACAGCACCGTATCGTGCCTCACGCATATGGTAAACCAACTTCAGGGCGGCCCAGAAATTTGGCGAGCAATACACCTAGATAGAATTTTGTAGCATCGGCACTAAATTACGCTGAGCATGTACGTTGTACTCCACACTTAACCGTATCAAGAGAAAGAGTAATATCTTTCGGTGATTCCCCTCGACTTTTACAATGTTATACTTACGAACCCACTGAACTTTACCCACCTACTAACATTAAATAAAGTCTGTTTGTTTGTTAGTCAGTTAGTCATGCTTACACGGATTTGGATGACATTTGGTATAAGGGTAGGCTATGTATACTATCTACTACTTCGCAGGATATGGCCCATTTCCTTTTCTACCCTTCATGCCCGACCACCTGCACCTTACGGGATTTGAACGTAGCAAATGACAGAGCTGTCCGAGTAGCTGTGCATACTGGTCGGACAAAATCTGAATGTTTTGAGTTTATCGACACGGAAGAAGAAGGGTAGACTATGACCTTGATTAGGACATGCCGAAGTACATTAAAATCATAGAGTACATTGAAATATTTGAGAGGACATGGATACTTTCACCGGTGGACCGATGATAAGGAGCCATCAAATCTAAATAAGAGTATAATATTCACAGCGGATCTTTGTGTCTCTGAAGTTGGCTCTGTCATCTATTGCGCAAGAAACAGTTTAAACTGCATAGAGTAAGCGAGATAGGATGATGCGACAAACGTTAGCGAGTGAACGAGACAGTTTTACAATGCTATCTTCACTTTCAATATTGACACAAAAATAGCTACCTATTGTGCAGGGTCTTGCAGTCAATTCAGAGACAGAAAGATCCGCTGTGAATGTTTATAAGTGGTGTTGAATTTAAAGAGCTATAAAGTTGAGTAGCTGCCCACCCGAAAGTTATTTTTGCACTTTTTAGTGGTTTGCTTTAGAAGTTGGTTTATTTTTTATATTTTTTTAAATTTTCGTGCTAGAAATGACAACGGCTACAGCAATAGCATTTTTTTGTGGCTTCGATAACGTGGGTGCCATTACAGCGGGCGTGCAACACTTGTGACGGTCACTTCCCAACTGACTCAGCTCAGTTAGGGCCAAAACGACCGGCTACGGCTAGTGCAATAAGCGGCTGCCTAATTTGGGGCCACGCCCACCCATGCCACAGGCCACAGGGCCCTGAATACCGTGTAGACTGTAGTGTAATACCTGTTTTACTACTGCGCAGTCATTGTAGCCAACTTCAGGGCGGCGAAGAAGTTTGGTGAGAACTATACCTACGGTAAGGAAAGCAGTGGATTTCTTTCGGCTGAAATTTTGATGATGACCGAAATGGTGTTGCCATGGCTGAATTCTCGGTCAAACACAATGTTTAACTTTTTATATTTGCCATGGACACGCTAAGAAGAAGAGGCGATTATGGATTTTTCATCAGGTAGGTATTACGTAGGTATGAGATTATTTTTCTAACACTCACACGAGCGTAACTGTTGGTAAAAGCACCTAGTTTGTAATCATTTATATTGTACATTTGTATAATACAAGGGTTTTTGTAGGTACCTATTGTATTATAGTTAGCTTGCTTGCTTAGGTCTTCAGTGGTTTATTTAAGTATTTTAATATTACTAGTTTACAGTCTTTTACAGAGTTAATATTAGTACGACCGGCTAGGTCAGAGGTCGGAAGCCGTAGTATTGCCAACACACAGAAAATGAGTTTTTTTTTTAATTACTTTCCATTACACCTATGTATACCTATGTTTGTAATAAATAAAAATTAAAAAATACCCCGACATGTTAAAAAGCAAAAAATAAGCCCCGTACTCGCGCCGGGGTACCGAACCGAAGACAAATTAAATTGAATTTTTAACCGACTTACCAAAAAGGAGGAGGTTCTATGTTCGACTTCATGTATCTCATTTTTTTTTATGACTATGTTCACCGACATCTCCGTCAATTGTGGACCAATTTTGAAAATTATTTTTTTGTATGATAGAGAATGTTTCGAAATTGGTCCCATTTTAATTTGGTGAAGATTTGATGAAGAACTTCGAAGATATACAACAGAACTCTTCAATAAATAACGGGAAATCTCGGGATTGCTGCAATCGCATGTCTGTTTATTGTTTATACCATTTCATAACATAACATCACGGCAGTACGCTTTTGAGGGGTACGCAGACCTCTCATTTCACCCTTTATGTTCAAGTTTCATGATATCCGGCTAATCTATTCTGGCGTTAAGGTACAACAAAAAAGAGCACAATAAAAAACTTTTTTACAAAAAAATACTACCGACTTCTAAATAAGAAAACTACAAAGTGAAAAATAACTTTATTTTTGGAAGTCGATGTCCATAAAGCAAAAAAAATGGTACCTACGAAAGACACCGACATCCAAAAATAGAGTTATTTTTCACTTTGTAGTTTTCTTATTTGGAATTCGGTAGTATTTTCTTGTAAAAAAGTTTTTATTATGTCATGCTTTTTAAACTATATATAATGTACCTAGTAGTAGACACTCTTCAATCGACAATATATCAAAACACATAAGTAATTGTAACATTTATCTTGCGAAAAAACTCAGATTCAAAGAGTAAAATGCGAATTACTTTTGAACGGTTGACTCTCGACAAAGTCACCTTTCAAACAAAAAAAAACTAAATCAAAATAGTTCCATCCGTTTAGGAGCTATGATGCCACAGACAGACACATAGAGACACAGAAGACACACAGATACACAGAAGACAAATAGATACACAGAAGACACACAGCAACACACTTCAAACTTAAAGCACTCCTCTTTTTTCGTCGGGGATTAAAATCTGACTAACATTATCTATTGGTTTGACGAAAACACATATTTTTAGGTAATTCCAAAAAATACGCAGATGAACTTTTGGGTAAAGTTTATCGGTTGTTCAATATCTATTTGTGATGAATGTATAATTCTACTTGTGATGAATGGGTTGGCTAAAAAAATAACGTCATGCCTGTTTTCCGCGAAGCGGTAGGCAGCGGTGTAGGTGCCTACAATTTATCAATTCATCATATTTGTGTTTAAACTTTTTTTTAAATTTTCCTATCTACTTCAGAACGTATTTTTACAATATGGACTAGGTTAGAGATGGCGAACACGCGTGCGAGAGGTGGTACGCGACGAAATTTTTCGGGCACGCCAATACAAGGTTATTTAACATCTAGATAATTATTTTGAAACAGCAGGCCTAACATCGACTTCTACTTTTATAACGACAAAACATAAATCTGTAAATAACTCTTTATTTGCAACACGAAATTCGTACAGCAATAATATAAGTAGCATTTTTGACGTGACAACGTCTTATAATTCGATGGAGCCGGCTGCACGCACGAAAAAACATGACTCATGCGGCGTTACCTCGCTCTGAGGCGTTCCATTTAAGGCTTGAAGTGCAAGCGAGAGCGCGGAACGAGCGACAAAGAGGCACGATCGGCCTCCGCGTTCGGCAGCGTTCGACATCTGTATCTCTCCTACTTGAGTGAGCAATGCGTCCGCGTCGACAGCTGCTATACAATAATACATTTACATGTTTTCGTCAAGTATGAAGTGCAGTGAAATGTGAATGTGGTGTCAATTGTTTATAGCAACGATAATTGCGGCGATAAAGGTAATGATTCTTTCGATATTAAATATATGTTCAGTGATACTTGTAAAAACTATGTACAATGTATTGTAATGTATTGTACATACATTGTAAAAAAGATAAATAAAAATTGACATAATTGTATTCATGCGTACAAATAAATGTAACTTGATCATTTCAATTGTGATTTCCATTTACTTACCTCCTTCTCTATATCCATAAAATCCAAAATATCTAACAAACAAATAAAATTAAAATTTTCTTTTAAAAAATGCAACCATTCCATCAGTATGATGACGTTGTCACGTTCAACTATCGTCAGTAAACCGACATTACAGACAACCGATTTTTTTTATTAAGTCATCAATTCAAGATTCTTTGGTGGCACGGCATTTTCACTTTAAAAAAAATATATAATTTAATGAAACGTTCTCTAATAAAGGTTCGCCATCCCTGTACTAGGTGATCTACCGGTTGAATGCTGAAATCACCGAAATAATCAAATAGCCATTGTCTCAGATCCACGTTTAGGCACTCTAGGGGTTAATAGCTTAGTATGTAATATGTCATCAGTTAAACCCGATTTCAGGCTAGACTAAGTAATTTGTCCCAGGCAGACCCGCATCCTAATTGCGTATAAGGGATTCCGCAATACCGAATTTATTTACGCAAATATTAAACTATTATATCCTGACTCGCATAGGATAATGCGAGTCAGGATATATGAGTTAAGTTTACCTAATTAAGTTTAACTAAACATCGTGAGGAAACCTGGACTTATAAAGTTAATGTACCTACCTAAATCTGAAATAGCCAAGTCAGAAGGCTGTGGGGTTCCCAAAGGCGGTATAATTAAATCTGACAACAAAGGTGGCCACACCTACACCAAAAGAAGGAGTACCTAATTAAGCGTACCTACGGAAGAGCTCATTGACGGTAACGTGAAACAAACTTAAACCTCAGGCCTTTGCTGTTCAGAATTGCCTAAACTTCGGCTGAAAGACGTCCAATGCTGGACATAGGCCTCCCCCAAGCGCCGTCACATTGACCGATCGTGTGCTGTTCGCATCTAGCAGTTTCCCGCGGCCCTCAACAAGTCATCAGTCCATCTTGTTGAAGGCCTTAAAAAGCTGAGCTGAGTCTTTCGGTACGTGGTCGGCACTTCAAAACCAACTGTTCTACGAGCAATATCATTTGCCCACCGCCACTTCAGTTTATCCTATTTCGGTTGCCTTGGTTGTCTTTCATTTTGATTCAATCATGCAGGGAAACTTGAAGCATTTCCTCCTCATTGCCATTTAGGTGACTTTCAGTCTTCTAATGACGCCGATTGTGAGCGACCACGTTTTAGTGCTGTATGTCATCACTACGCTTTACTAGAGTTCATTGATGCAAACCAGGATAAGACAAGACTGATGGACCCTCATACCCGCACTTAGACTCCCATTTGATCCGTCGTGCGTGCAGACCTCATCTCTGCGAGGGCGATGAGCCGTAATGCAAAACCCGGGCCCAGTGCGGGTTCGTGCCTGTCACATGTCTTCGAATTTTTGGTTCTAAGACATGCCGGTTTCCTCACGATGTTTTCCTTCACCGTTTTGGGAGTAGTGCTGATGAAATAATTTACGCAAAGTTAAGCGTCTACCTGGGTTCGACCCACGACCTACAACTTGTAAGTCGCGGCCGTTACCACTGGGCCACCACTGCTCTCGATGCGAACCGGGAACAAATCCAAACATCGAACTTTAATTCCGAAATTCCTGAATTGAATGGTATCTAGTCTCCGGCCTGCTGGGATATGTTTCATAACTATAATAATAAACATGACACCACGTGCACGCCTTTATTCCCCCAAGGGTTGGGCAGAGATGTTCACCTCACCTTAATTCCATGTAATACCTAGTAGGCAAGCGCCCATTGCCATCAAACGGGTTCAAAACAGCAAAGTCAGACTTCGAGCAATAACTGAGAAATTTCAGAAAGAAGAATCCATTAACACCTCGCCCGACCTGGGAATTGAACCTAGGATCTCATGTTCATGCAGTTATTAGGTCTTATAATTAGTAAATAAACGAGATTATCTGATGTAAGAAGTAGTAAGAACCCAATACCAATTTGACCGAAGACGCCCGCCGCCGACGTACCAAGCGCCTGCCAGTCTCAGCATAGCAATTTGCAACGAAGCTGTTAATTAATGTAAAAACTTTTTTACAAAAAAATACTACCGACTTTCAAATAAGAAAACAACAAAGTGAAAAATAACTTTATTTTTGGAAGTCGGTGTCTTTCTTAGGTACCATTTTTTGCGTTATGGACACCGACGTTTTTTTTTATTAAAGTTGTTTATTCCTCACTTTTTAGTTGTACCTACCTAATAGGCAAGTAGTTTAGTAACAATCTTTATTTGTTTCAGTTTCAGTTAATCGGCAACCGTTTAGGTTGTCTTTGGACAAAGGCCTCGTCTAAAACTTTCCATTCTACACTGGCCTTTGCTCATCTCGTCCATTCTGGTTTGGCTACTTTTCTTATTTTGTCTTCCCATCAGGTAGTCTGACGCCCTAAAGTACTAAGGCGGAATTATTGCCTCAGGCGTTCTCTTCCAACCAACCAAGGATGTTTGTTTTATTTTTTAATTGCGTCTCTTAGTTAGAGGTACTGCCCGACGTGGTGATTCCGTGCTCTGTCAATGCGTCGCTCACTTTATAGCCATCAACGTCTTTTACACAATCCATTGATTCTTCATATTGAGACAAATGAAATTTCTGGGACTATATTACAAGTTACATAGGCATATCTTTCTCTTAAGCACAGTGGAAATTACCTTCCTATATGAGCTCAATAATACAGTTTAAAGTCACTAATTTAAAAATATTCGTTTATTGAACTTTAAACAAAAGCTTTACAATAAGTCAAATGGCGGGCGTCACAGAGGAGCCATGATCTGTGGCCGAATTCATAAAAGTAAGTCGAATTGTTGTGAGATACGCGATAAGCAAGCGTCAAGTGCTCAAACGAAAAAACTAAATCTTGCACGCTAAAAACCGCGTGAAGAATAGTATTAGTAAGTATAGAAAATATTTCTTTCTTTTAACTAGGTTAAAATTATAAACCGACAACACTGTTTTCTCATGAACATAACGAAATAGATTTATGTAGGTACCTGCGTTTTAAAAAAAATGGCGTTTCTACTCTATGCTTATGGGAATCCCCGGCGTATATTTAGGGAACGACAAGGGGAGATATACTCACATTCCGCTAAAGAACGAAAGAGATGGCGTTATCCTGTATGTATTAGTTACTACGCTATTATAGATACGTATCTTTATTTGTTTTGTACGTTGTTGAATTATTAAACAGCTGAATAGGTATTTGCAAGGTCAGACTGAGATCATGTGTTTTTCATGTTACAGTAATGATGAAAATGGAATTTCAGTCGGCTACAAACCTAGCTACGAGTTTATCATTATCCAAATGAAAATAAGTAGGTACTTACCTATGTTCAGATAGTTCGGCGATGTTGAGAGGATGAATGAAAGGCGACAAATAAACATCTTCTTCTTCTTAATTCTTTATTGTACACCAAAACAATACATTTACAGAAAGTGAAATCAATATTCATGTACAAGGGCGAGCTTAACTCCAAAATGGAGTTTTCTTCCAGCAAACCTTTGAGTGATAGAGATCATTATAATTGAGGGCAGTAATCCAGTGTACAATTTTGCAGTAAGATTTATTAAATATATAAATATGTATATAATTAAATATATAATAATAATACATACATAAAAAAAACTACATTCATAAATACAAATATACATATATATACGTATATATCTACTAATATTATTTTATTGCGTTGAAAGAAAATGCTCCTTAATTTTCCTCTTGAAGACATCGAGAGAAGGGCTATCGCGTAGGGAGTGTGGTAGAGAGTTCCAGAGATGCACTGCAGCAAAGAGAATATAACCACGTGGTTATATCGTCGTTGCACTGCAGTAACAGAGAAGGAGCCATCATAGCGGCTGGAAGTGTGACGCGGAGTTCGAAGAAGAAGCGAAGTGGCTGTGCGACAAGGTTTACCCCTCGGGACGAGGTACGCAAACCGTTCGCGAAGATATTGAGGAGAAGTAGGATTATACAGGATAGTATAGAGAAGGGATAGGATGTGGGTATCTCGTCGACGCCGAATCGGCAGCCACTTCAATCTGGTCCGAAATTCCGACACATGGTCGTACTTGCGGAGGCCAAAAATAAAGCGGATGCATAAGTTCTGCAGTCGCTCGAGTTTGTTTAGGAGTACCTCCGTTGCATCTAGAAAACAGACATCCGCATAGTCTATTAGCGGCAGAAGAAGAGATTGCGCAAGTGTTACCTTAGTGTGAAATGGTAAGAATTTTTGGAGACGTTTAAGAGACTGAAACGAGTAGAAGACTTTCTTACTCACATCAGCAATATGAACTTCCCAGGAGAGGTTAGTGTCAATATGGACGCCCAAGTTTTTCGCGCTTTTGGAGTAATATATGGGCACAGAATTATACATTACTGGCGGGAGGGACTGGGGATCTAATAAATTGAGCATGTATCTGCCACCATTATTGAGCGCTTGAGATTTAGTTGGGTTCAGGAGAAGTCCAAACATCATTTCAGTCGTCGAAAGACGTCCACTGCTGGACATAGGGCTCCCCCAAGCGTCGCCACATATTAACCGATCCCGTGAGTCTCGCATCCAACGGATTCCTGCAACCTTAACCAGGTTATCGAAAGGCGACTTATAAAAGTTATTTACACAAGGCAGACGTGAGTGGAAATGTCGTGAGCGGTGCCCTAGGTAAATATACGTGGATCTTTTTGGTGATGTTCTTCAGAAAGGCCAGGTGCTCAGTATTCATAACCGGCGTGTGTGTATGACTAGTTAAAAGCAAAAGAAGTAGGTATGTAAGGATCGTAGAAGGTGGCGTTCTGTAGTTTCTGCCTGTTTTCATGAGAAGTGAGTTAAAGTTTGTACTAGCTGACCCGGCGAACTTCGTTCCGCCTAACAAATTTCTAAAATAAAAGATTTTTTTCTAAAATAAATGTAGCCTAAGTTACTTCTTATTACATCAGCTAGGTACCTGCCAATAAAAGTCCCGTCAAAATCGGTGCAGCCATTTCAGAGATTAGCCGGAACAAACAGACAGACAGACAAAAATAGTAAAAAATGTTATTTTGGTGTATGTACCGTATATATATTTATATACATGTAGTAAAAAACGGTTATTTCAATATTACAAACAGACTCCAATTTTATTTATATGTATAGATTAGCTTCTGCCAGCGGCTTCGCCCGCGTGAAAGTCGTATAATATCACGAGGGAACATATTCCCGGGATAAAAATCGTATGTGCAGATCTCTGTGCCCAATTTCATCCAGATCCGTCCAGCCGTTCAGGCGTGATTGAGTAACAAACATACATCCATTCATCCAACCAAACTTTCGCATTTTTAAGAAGTAAGGTAAGATAGTATGGATAATTAGGTAGATATGTGAATTATAGGTCACAGAATAAAGAAGCTGAAGTGGCTATGGACCGGCAATATTAGCCGTAGAACCGATGACCGTTGCGGTTGACATGAGTGGGGACTGCAAACTGTGTTACCACAAATTGAGCGTGTGGTGTTAGCCTAAATAAATGTTACACTTATAATATAAACAA
Organism: Orthosia gracilis; assembly: GCA_947562075.1. NCBI lineage: Eukaryota > Metazoa > Arthropoda > Insecta > Lepidoptera > Noctuidae > Orthosia > Orthosia gracilis. Next base: position 12,370,533 of record OX387267.1, read on the forward strand.
AGGTAAAAAAAAACTAGTAAACATACTGTGTAAATAATTGTTGGTTAACCAAATAAATAAATTTAAAAAAACACTGGTAAACGTAAGGTTAGGAGTAGGACGCCCGACGCATTCACTCAAACTAGGTGGAGCGACGACCTTGGCACGGTGGCTGGACGAAGCTGGATGAAGTATGTTTATTCTACGAGTACATACATATATAAACGCACGCCATTTTTCATGTTTATTCTGTGACCTATAATTCATATATCTAACTAATTATCCATACTATACTATATCCTTCTGTACCTACTATTACAAAGAAAGTTTGTTTTTTGCTTTTCAGTTTTCTTAATTTCAACAGAATCGATTCACAATTTAATATTTAGTGGAAATATATCAATAAATTCTTTTTTTCTACCTTTCGAGTAGGATTTTATTTTTAAAATTTAAATGGGATCAATATTTTCTTCTACGAGACTAACTTGAGGTATACTCTTTCCAATAAAAAATGAATTTAAGAAATCGCACCACTAAAAAGCTATGCGTTCATACATAAAAATATACTTACATGACGAAATGAGAACCTGCAACTCCCATTTTTCGTTGGTTAAAAATGTAGGCGTACCTATCTACTATATTCGTCTCTAGCTAAACCATTGGGGAAATTTCAGCATTGTGTAATGTAAGTACCTATTGCATGAGACGAAAAAACTACCTCTACCTTCCTCTATTGATACGATTAGTTAGGTAAATTAGTTCTTTCCTCTTGCGTAAAACCTGAATTTAATCATTTGATATTTTTAAAACAAAACATAACATGATGCCTGTATTTCCCCGAAAGGTTATGCAGTGGTGCACCTATAGTTACACTCACACTTCGTCAGTTATGTTCAAGTCCCGTGTGGTAGGGGGCGAGCCTGTTGTTACTAGGGATTGCAATGCAGCAATCCAGCAAAATTTGCAATTTTGGCCCCTGGGGTGGTCACGGCGCACAGTGTGTTCTGCTGCGCCGGTGATGGGGGTACTCCCCAGAGGAGGGTTCGGTGACGGACAGCCGCGGCGGGTTCGCGGTGAGTGCTAACGCGGGCCCGTGTTCTCGCCATAAGCGGCACAGGAGGACACTGTGGAGTTTTAGTGGGTTAGAGTCCCACATATCTGCGCTATCTCCCCGTGGTAGCGCAGTATGCATGAGCATTTCATAACATAACATCACGTCAGTACGCTTTCGAGGGGTACGCAGATCTCTCAATTCACCGGTTATGTCCAGGTTTATGATATTCGGGTAATCTATTCTGGCGTTATAGGTACCTTACTAAACAATTTGCCTATTAGGTATAACTAAAAAGTGAAAACGTTTTTACAAAAAAATACTACTGACTTGCAAATAAAAAAAACTACAAAGTGAAAAAGAAAGTTATTTTTCATCTTGAAGTTTTTTTTATTTGGAAGTCGTAAGTATTTTTTTTTAAGTTTTTTTATCCATTTTTAATATACCTAGCCAGTGACACTCGCAAGGTTACGAGGAATCGATTGAGGTAAGAATCATCAAAATCGGCCAACGCATTTGATGTCTAGAACGCCACGTAGGAACAAACGCACATACATAGACTGATAAACACATTACCCTCCTTCGGTAGTCGGGTAAAAACCGAATTACACTGCCCGAAACGGGAATCTCATATGTTTTGGAGTGGCGACCGCGTACCGGAAGACGCATCGTTGAAACTGTTGGAATGCCTTCCTCTAGTTAGGGGAGCGATGACCTTGTCAGGGCTGCGGGAATCCGCTGGATGCGAAAAGGACCGGTCGAGGTGGTGACACTTGGGGGAGGCCTATGTCCAGCAGATGACGTCATTCGGCTGATGATGACACGGAAATCGAACCTAGACCAACGAGGTTGTCCATTAAAAGAGATATATAATGTTTCCACTGCTGGCACACAAGCCTCCTCTCTGTGAGAAGGAATGGGCCGTAACGTCCACCACGCGGGCCCAGTGCGGGTTGGTGGATGTCACATATCTTCGAATTTTTGGTTCTAGGACATGCCGGTTTCCGCACGACATTTTTTCTTCACTGTTTTCAGACTGTAGGTATATTATCTGGTTAAATAAGCATTACTTAAGTATTTTTAGTACATTATAAGTGCGACGACCTGGTCAAGGCCACTGGCCACTCTTGGGGCGGCCTATCTCCAGCAGTGGATGGCTTTCGGCTGAGATGGTGAAGTATTTTTAGGGGTCCGTACCCGAAGGGTCCAAACGGAGCCCTATTGCTGTCACTCAAGTGTCCATCTGTCACACGAAGTATTTTTTAGAAGCCCATTTAGGTGAAAGTTTATTATTAGGTACATATATTTTACTAAAAAATAAAAATATTATATTGATAAATTGGTACGGAAATCTAAATGTGCGAAGTCAGATACGCACTTGGCCCTTTTTTTGTGAGTTGCTATGGCCACCTTCCGGCAGCATCATGAAACCAGATTCATAGTGCCATAATATTTCAAAAGTTACATAAGTACGCCAAGATTAAGCTTAATCGGATGCCAGGATATGCTTGAAAATATTGATAATGTACTATAGTTACCAGACACATTTGAAAGAAATTGTAATAAATTAACAAGTCCGTTAAAAAAATCAATAAAACACAAAAAAATAAGGTATTAATAATACTTTTTAATAAATACAAACATAATTTTTATTCAGTTTTTATTTAAAAGGAGATCAAAAGCGTACAAAACTTAAGTCTTTAAAACAATACTGTAATGTTAACTAAATCAGTCGTATATCTTCAATCATTACAATTGGGGGGTAAACAGAACTCTTAAAAACAGTTTTTTATACTAACACCTACTTCTTTTTAAGGAAATTCCCTCCACTCCACTCTAGTTAGTCGCTAAAACATAGGTAGAAATGACTGAGAATACAGGGGTAAGTTCATTTTATTTCGATTAATATGACATACAAAAACATGTTTTTTTTTAAATTATTTTCAATAGCTTTCAGTTTGATCACAATCTTACGTGTTCGACAATGGAGCACGCTTGCCTGGAAGTAACCTATTCATTCTTGAGTTAAATTAACAAATGGTTGTCTGTCATATTAATAATTATAAAATGAACCCAGAAACTATGCAAGTGCCAATGTATCAACGAAAGTGTCGCGATAGCGATTGGAAAAATGACAAAAATGTATGGGAATGTCAAGCGCTATCGAAATGTCACGTGGTCAATCCCTTACATTTTGGCATTTCGAATCTCGCCATCGGTTATAGAATGACGCTGTGTAGAGCCTCAATATAGTACATACGGATATGGTAGGGTAGTTTATGCAACGGTCATATAATAGGGGTTATTAAAACACGTGTGATAATAGTATCACACGAGTGTTTTAATACCTAATTATATGCCGTAGCATACACTATTTTGTCGTCACTCATACATTTGAAACAAAACAAAAGTGGAAACGGAAAAATATGTGGTAAGCCGTGTGGCGAGCAATTTAGATTCTCATTGCGCATGATTTCGCAGCGCGCACATCCATAGACAGTGATACTATTTTTCAACATTAGGTCATTAGTTTAATGAGCCCATACGCTAAATTAAAAAGTTATTTTATCTACACTCACAACGTAATGTTCTAAATATGAATTAAAAAAACATTGCATAAACACGTAGTTTTTTTTCTTGGGAAGGTAAAATTTAAAATAAAAACCGTTACGGTGCAAGATTTTCCTTAATTTTCAAACAACTGCATCATAAAATATTTTTTTTTAAATTTTTGTAGCAAACCCACGACTTCAAGCACGAGAGGCGAAGGATTAGTCACTGGGACACTGACTGAACAGTCATAAAAATCGAAGGCATTTGATATAGTGATCACGCCAATCACATAGAGAGGAAGCTTGAGTCCCAGCAGTGGGAACATTATTACCGTTTGAGCGGATTATTTTTACTGATCCTTGACCGGACTTCAGAAAACAGAAAGAGAGAGAGAGTTTTCTTTAAAAAATGGGGGTTAATATGTAGTATGGAAGAAAAACCCTAAAGTCAATGACCGTCAACCAAAGCGATACCATTGCCAATCAATTAGCAATAATAAGTCATGCTACTGGTAAGTGAAATAAGCTAAATCCATGGGTATATGAAACATTTGGCAACATGTTGAAATGTTGTTTTCGCTAACATCTTATAAATTTTACTATAAAACACGTTCGCTCACAATGATCCTAATTAGAAGGCATCGAATGGAGACGAAGGAACTTTGCAAAAATATATTTCAACATTTTGTTAGATATCTCGTATATCCCTTGGATTAGATCAGTGATACATAGACAGGATAATAACTCACTAATCGGGACTACTTTCAGATTTATCAGAAAACATTTATTATCTGTTTTTTTGGGTATTGTTCTCTGCAGAATTCCGTAAGCTATGTTGGTTTCAAGTAAAAAAGCTAAATGTAGAAAATACTGTTTTACTTAATGTAAATAAAACAAATACAATTTAAGTATTTGGAGCTTCAAGTCCAATGAATACTGAAGATGACGTCAATATAGAGGTGTAAAGTACACCCACATTCCATTGCCATTTTTGTTTAAGACCCATCCCAAGTAATAGGGGGCGAGCCTATTGCCAACAACCGGGCACAAATTTAAACGGCGGGCATTTTATGAAATATTATTTTTGATAGCCTCGCGTTTGACCACTATCTCGCCTGATGGAAAGCGATGATATGGTCGACGGTGAAACACGCTTGTCTAGTAAGTAACCTTCTTAAATTAAAGACCCTAGCAACCTCAGTCAATTCGGCAAGTCAAAGCGTTTGCCGCCATACAAAAACTCTTTAAATAATTAGGTATTGCCAAACATTATTGGAATCTTTAGAAAAGAGTATCTTCACCAATGAAAGCGTCCAATATTTTTTGGAAACTCTTTTTTAAAGAGAATTTGTCATACTCTTTCATGGGGTCAAGTCTATTGCCTTGCCGAATTCACTAAAGCAATTAGGCTTCAGGTCAACCTGCCAATTCAAGCTCGGTCAGGTAATACTGGTTATGTTAAGTCCTATGTTATAGGGTGTGCAAACCGCTACCTTAACCCTTAAAGAATCTCAAAGATGTACAATGACTGCCGGGACTAACGGTTTAGTGACGCATTTTTTTTATCACATACTTATTTTGTTAACACAAAGACTGCTTTCACAATGTTTCTGAGAAAGTACCGCACATTGAAAGCGAATTAGGTATTGTGAAATATTATGTCAAAATTCACTGTGACATTTATATTTTATTTTAGGGGGAATTACCGTTTCATAAGTTACGAGGTAAAATTTGTTCGATAAACTGAAACAGGAAATACCTAGAGTTTTTAATGATTTATTATTCTGGGTATGTATTATGTTCCGAAATGCTGATGACACATTTTATGTGAACAATGTAGATACACTCTAAGTTGGTCTAATGCTTGGCTGGGAACCAGGGTTTCCGACATATTTTATATGAGGATTTGCAAACTTAAGTGGCAGTGTGCAGGGCACATTGCTTGCAGAGGTGATGGTCAATGGGGCCATAGCTTTCTGGAGTGGCGACCACGTACCGCGAGACATTGCGTTGGAAGGCCTCCCACCAGGTGGAGCGATAACGTGGTGAAGACTGCGGAAATCTGCTGGATGCGGGACGCACGGGACCGGTGAATGTGGCGACGCTTGGGGGAGGCCTATGTCCAGTAGTGGACACGTCTTTCGGCTGAAATTATGGAGCGCTACTGCCGGTCGGGTAAACTGTTACTAAGTCCATCTGGTTTTTTTTGGTAGCAGTCCCGATTTTGAGTTTGTGCCCGATTCATGGTAATAGGGTCACCCCCATTACATGGCGAAATGTGGGTGCACTGTAGGTACACCTCTGCTTTTGTACGTCGATTTGAAGTTAATCTAAGATTTAATACACACTGGGATTAAACTTATAAATATATGAATAGAATACAACATTAGACCACTTATTAGAATGGATTTTAAAATTGTGAAGATGTTTTATACAAGATTTTTAAATGTTATTTTTTAAGCTCTGTCATCCCCTTTAAACGTGATATTTCTATAGCATTCAAATAATGAATTCGTATAGAAGAATCGATATCTAGACACACTCTTATAGCAGGTCATCCAATACCTCTCGCTGAATTCGCGTGGTTTCTTTTGTATTATAGATAGGCTCGCGCTTGACCGCTATCTCGCCTGATGGTAAGCGACGGTGAAGCACGCTTGCCTAGAAGTAACTTATTTACTCGAGACTTAAAGACCCCCAAGTTGGAAAGACCACCAGGAAACACAGACTCCGACAGGGAATACCACTTGCGGTAGATAAGGGCCCGTTCCTTCTTACAGAGAGGGGGCCTGTGTCCCTGCAGTGGGAACACTATATAGCCTGATTACGAACTTTTATACGAATTCACTATTTTTACAAGACACACATAATCTATTATTTTATATGACGAAGAAAAAAAAACATGTTTTCACATACAAAATATTTTAGAAAAGATTAAATTTTTCCAAAATCCTACAAGTAATCGAAAACATATATTTTGTAAAATACTTTATACAAAATCCGAGTTTTACCTCACTTATTATTTATAATACACAATAATAATATAAAAGCTAGAATCTAAGGCACTAAAAAATCTAAAACTAAATCTAGTTATTTATTCTTATTATATAATATTAAGAGTCGTACCAAAAATGGTAGAACTTTCTGCAAAATCGGTGGTGTAACAGTCTTTTTATTAAAATTCGCATTTTTATTCCATTTATTTTTCAGCATGTTCTAGTCATTGTGGCAACATTCTGGTCGGACAAAATTGGAATCCAATCGACACAAGAAGAAACTTGTTCGAGAATATTGATTTTGTGAATATTAAAAAAGTCAAAGGTAAAACTGACGAAATAAAATGCAAAAAAAACGAATTAAAAACCGAACGAAATATTAAATTATTAATACAAAACTAGCGTTTTGAAACTTATTGCAAAGACAATACTTTCTTTAGTTCGTTATTCAATTAACCTTCGGTATACAAGGTGAAAGAAACTCCTCACCCGTATAAACGTGGGGTTAAATTAACCCTAAAAGGATTTATCTCTACTTAGTGCGTGCATCCAGAGAATCACAATAAAATATTTCTGCAAATAAACACATTGTTTTACTTTTTAATTTAAAAAATAAATATATTTTGCTTTATAACAAAAATCACAAAAGTTTTTTTTTTACTGTTTGGTCGATATTATTCGTTACCAAAATCTAGTGTCTAATAACCAGTGCAATTTTGATAAATCAAATGCCCATGTTCCTAAAATATCGCGGCATTACATTTAACAACCATTCAGTCTTCCTATCTTTGTTTCTTGGACAGAAGTAACCTTCTTGGTTGCTTTTGTGCTGATCTTGGAACTTCTTCATGCAACAACATTTCAAATACTTTTTACGATGTTCCATACAACGTGGGGTTAAAAACACGCAGAACCATTTTAAGCGCGTGTACACAGCTCTGGGGCACAAATCAACTTATATGGTTACGTTTTAATAAACAATCAAAGTATTTTAAAAGTGTTGGGGTTAAAATAACCCGCCTTGTATGCCGAAGGTTAAAAGTAAAATAATAAATATTCTAATTAAAATATTTGGACGTAATTATTATTTGCATAATGAATTGCAAGTATTTGCATTTTCTAAAATTTCAAATCAGAATACAAAAAAAACACCCAAAATTCTATTTAAATTTAAGACCAGCTTTTTATATAAAACCAGCTAAATTCAAGAACAAAAACGAATAATTAAGTACATATGAATTGAAAAAGTCATATTGGTACTTGCCCGAATTTGAACTCACGACCTCAGAGCACGAGAGGCGAGGTCTTATCCACTGGGCCACCACTATTGGATGGTGACAAAAATATGTTATTAAATGTTTGGAACTAAATCCAATATCTTGAGATCAATACAAAAATTGGATCTTTCGTATAAAATAAAACTATACAGAATTGAATTTGGGCGTTTCTGACACCCTGTAGTTGCAATTTCACTCTCTAAGCCCCGACTACAAAACTAAGTATTTGAGTGTTTGTCAAATTCTACTCAATTCAGAAACCGGTCCTTAGTAACATTATTTATTTTTCCATGATATTTACGGTATGTTTCATATTGTGTTAAAATACTATAAGATATAATTTAAAAGACTCTAGTAAATCCTAGGTCTTTAGTACCCACACACTATAATACGTATAATAATATTATGTGGTGGAAAAATACAAAAAAATATACATCATCTTAATAACTAAAGGTGGGTATCTACAGTTATTATAATGACAGACTTGTAGTACAAGATCCCACTGCTTAAATTTGCAGGTAATATAAGATTTTTTTTTTAAATTAAGTTTTCATGCATGAAAGTTTCAGATGGCAACACACAGATTGCGGTTAACTGAGAGCTGGCAACCATCCTTATTCCTTTTATCTACATAATTTCCTTTAAATGACGTTAGATATGAAAAACAATAGTATATCTGTTATTAAAAAACAATAATTACAATTAATTTTATTTTATTTTTAATGAGGGTTTTCAGAAATTATGTACACTATATGGCAGCACTGAGACGTCAAGGCCAGGCCACTGTCAAGTGCTTATATTTTCAGACATAAGTCAAATTGAGATCATAAGTTATGTTTTCCAAGTAGAAAACCTCTCGGCAAAGTGGCGACAACTGGTGGCGTGAATTTTCTTGAAAACCCATTGCCGAGGAATTCTGCTATCAAGTATCATTCATGAAAGTTAAGTTTTATTAAAAAAAAAAGCAGTTACCTGAAGATTTAAGAGATGAGATCTTCGAGTATTACACTCAGTTTTTTGAACAAAATTAATCGACGCATCAAAAATGTATGTATGTAAGCAAGAATTAAATTAAAATCACGAAGAAATTCAGCCAATCACAAAAGTAACCATGCTTATGACAATTTTGTACATTTGTTACGCGATATTATGTTCCAAAAAACTGAGTGTGAGGTCCACTTACACTAGAAATAACTAAATTAATTGAATTAACGCTAAACTTCATTCTATTTTATGCTAAAAGGATTGATAATGAGCCGAGATTGAAACTCCTCTGTACTGGACTTTTTTTAATTGACTTTGCATGTTCGACCATAATTATGTTTTTATTTTGTAGTATATTGTCTCACGGAATAAGGATGATTTTGGGTAAAAAATGATAATTCTATTTACTCCGCCAGACAAATAATAAAAAAATACGATACGTATTATTTATTTAACATATTAAAAATGAAAATTTACAAAGATAAAGCGCATCCTTCTGAAAGTTTCGCTTGTGATGTCACTTCTAGGTAAAAGTGTACCAAGGCGTGACGTCACGTCAAATTTCAACGCACTGTATCGCCGTAAATTTTTGTTTAAGATACAAAAGAAAAATACGTACCTAATATTTTTTGGTTATATAACTGACGGAGTAAATAGATTATATATTTATAAATCTTCCCTATCATATACCGCACGTTTTTTGCAGTATCAACAGTGGGATGATGCCGATTGACACCAACAAAATAGCCGAAAAAAATTGCAGTACAATGTACCTTAGTGTAAGGCGTCGTCAAAATAAAAAGCGATCACCGCGTTCATTTGTTCGGTAAAACTGAGAAGTGCCCTCTGTCGGGGCGTTGATGCGTTCTAGCGATGATCGCTTTATATTAGAACGACGCTTATTTAAACGATGTTTTGAACCCATAACATCACGCCTGTATTCACCAAAGGGTTAAACAGAGGTACATTTATAGTACACACACATTCCGTCAGTTATATCCCTTTATAGGACGGCTCATTCAAGTGGCCAGTAAACTGGAAAATGACTTCAAGGTCGTTAACTCATAGATTTTTATTTGTATTTTGAACCGTATGAACATTTACGACCCGAGTTAGAGAAATCCGGCCCGCCATTTTCAAGATTGGTGTCCCTTTTTCAAGATGGTCTTTGAACTGGCCACCGTGAACCCACGAAAAAAGGCGCGAATTTGTTATATCGTGCGACGAATTTGAACGCTGGCCAGTTGGCGGGCCAGTGTGCTCTAACGCGGGTCGTAAATGTTCATACGGTTCAAAATACAAATGAAAATTTATGAAATAACGATCTTGAAGTGACTATCCAGTTTACTGGTCACTTAGTATGTGTCTTAGTACCAGATGGAAAAACCCAATAACACTATGCCATACTTCATCCTCGGTTGTAACCAATTCAAGTTGAGCGCCAAATGTATTTGGTTATTTCAGATGCAAATAGTCCTAAGTTTTAAAAGTTTAAGCAATGTGCTAGTATTAAAAATAATGTTTTTAGTTGTGGGTAAAATAATATCTTTCTTAGGACCACTTACACGATGACTTAACTCAGAGTTAGTTGCTAACACGAGGTTAAATAGACAGTATTGTGTTACAAACTTTCAATTTTACCGCATATTAGCAACTAACTCGGAGTTCAGTTTTTCCTACAAGTGGGTCCTAGACATTTAAAAGTTCAAGTACTACCTAAAAACATAACAAGAAATACTACCAATAATATTATAAGTTATTACAAGTACAGTCTGCCATTTTTATAAGTGTATTATATATTATTATTATTAAAAAAGTACAGTCTTATAATCAAAATCAAATTCTGCTGAAAAATAAACTTTATATTATAACCTATTTAATTCCTCCAAACCCGTTCCATCATCGGACTACAAGACGTACGGCGATGCGTTATCGGTACATGGTGGACATCCCAACCGTACACACCAAACGTTTTGGGAATACTTCCATTATGCGTACAGCTAAGGAGTAGAATTTCCTGCCGGAGTCTGTGTTTCTTGATAGCTACAACCTGGGAGTCTTTAAGTCAAGAGTGAATAGGTTACTTCTAAGCGAGCGTGCTTCATCGTCGACCACATCATCGCTTACCGTCAGGTGAAATAGCAGTCAAGCGCGAACCTATCTAAGCGGCTTCTTTGTGCATTTTCAGTGTTCGATTTAATGTGACATTAATATTGATTTAATGTTTTTTTTTTTTAATTAATATTTATTTCAGCAAGACTTATCTAATTACAAACAAAATGATGTGTGTATGAGTTTATGAAAATTAGTTCTAAATAATTTTGGGAATATTTGGTCAAATACAATATTTCTCGATTATTTTACTAAGTAAAACAACGTTAATTCAAGTTTAGGAAGGAATAATTTTAACTTCAAAAGATTAGAATTAATATTATTGATAGGGTCACGTTAGACCAGAGGTTTAACAAATGGCGGACCGCCGACCATGGCATGTCGGTTTTAAATCTTACGGACCGCGACGGTCATATTATTGTTAAGAAAAGGACCCCAAATACAAGTAATTGGTGAAACGCAGGGGGCGTAAGACCTCTATCTCACCTGATGGTAAGCGATGATGTGGTTGACGGTGTAGCACGCTTGCCTAGAAATAACCTATTCACTCTTGACTTAAAGACCCCCAGGTTGTAGCTATCAGGAACCATAGACCAGCAGTGAATTCCACTCCTTAGCTTTACGCACAATGAAAGTTTAAAGAAGGACGAGTTTATTTGTTTCAAGTATGACTAGGGTTACCATTTCGAAAATTAAAGTCCTGACAAAAAGTCGGACTTCCAACAAAAATTTCGGACGTTTTAATTACAAAATTAAAATAATAAATGGCGTACGCACACATGAACAAAATTTGTCACATCGAATCTGCTAACAGCTTAAGAAACCGATCGGAGCAAAAGGAAAAAAAAAGCCTTCCAAGCAAACAATCCGGACGGATGGCAACCCTAGGTATGACATATTTAAAAGTATATCCAGACACTTTCAAACATAGAGGTTTTTCAGCAGAATCCAGATTTTCTACATCTAAGCTACGTTCTCATCTATAACTAAATTGTTACTCTCCTCTAAATTATCACTTAATTCGCTATTATCACAATCTTCTTTAAACTTAGTAACATGACGGAAGAAATTCTCCATATTTGAGAAACTCACCATCAGCTGCTTCTCGAACATATTCTTCGTGATAAAATTCTTTTCAAATGTACTCTTTAATAAATTAGAGAGTATCGGATTTGATTTTAATGTTTCCGGTTTCAACGTATTCAGGTCATATGTTTCTGGTTTCAATGTATTCAAGTCTAACGTTTCTGGTTTCAATGTATTCAAATCAAAGTTCTCTTTGCCGTTTGCTTCGGTAGCATTTTGATGTGTTCTCTTATGTAGTACGAAGACATCGGGGTCTTTAAAGCATTTTGAACACTCTTCGCACTGGTATGAGGTTTTGTTTTCGGTGTTGTTCTCTGTTCTCGGAGAGTCTTGCTGGACTTTATTATTTTCTGTGTCTTTTTCTGTTCTAGTAGGTTCCTTCTGGATTGTGTTATACTCTGTGTCTCTTCTAGGAGAGTCTTGCTGGACTGTGTTATTTTCTGTGTCTTTCTCTCTTCTTGGTGAGTTTTGCTGGACTTTATTATTTTCTGTGTCTTTGTTTCTGGGAGAGTTTTGCTGTGTGTGAATCTGGTTGTTGTTTGCTGGTTGAGGGTTTTCTGCGGTTCTTGAAGAGTTTGGTGGGTGTGGTTGCTCCGTGGATGGTGGTAAGAGGCCTGTAAAGAAACACAGAAAATATTATTCTGTAGCTATTTCCATCGGCTTGCCTCCGTGGCAAATTTATTTTGCAATAATGCCTAAGATATTTATTTAAATTACATGGTGTAAAGCATTATACACTTGCACAAATGTTAAAAATTACAAATTCCAACACAATCATGAACTACGCAGCTAGTCTAGCTAGCTCCTTTACCTATGCGTATATTATTCTACTATGTAGAATCTACTTTATACTTCTGGACCGTCAAAATATAATTATCGCGGGCCATATACTATTCATGGCCAAGGACCGTCTGCGGGCCGGATTAAATGCTTTTGCGGGCCGGAGTTGGCCCGCGGGCCGTAATTTGCCCATCACTGTTTTAGAGGCTCTCACTGTATAGCCGCCACTTATCTATCTGGTCTGTTTCCGTCAGCAATGTCTCCTGCTCATCTTAAATTATCTGTTTTTATATGATTAAAAGTTTTAACACAAAATGCATTTTTCCTATAATTCTGGCCCCTCTTAAGAAAGTTTGCCCACCACTGTTCTAAAAGGATGCGTGGCGATCTGATGAGCCGTTGAGCCATATGGTTCTTGGAACCGGAGATCCTGGAATCCGCAACTGGAAGTAGCTGGTGCTGGCAAAGCTGGAGATCAACAAATCGCCTTGAAGAAACAGTATTTTCACTGAAGAGCTAAAAAGTCTTGCTAGTCAGCGCTTTTGCGGGACCTATGTTACCAGCTCTGGAGACCAGGTAAGGGCAATTACGGGACTGACGGTAGCCACTGCCCTGAGAAGAGCTGAAGACAGAGTGGCGTGGAAGCACCTCGTCAGTGACTCAGTCAAAGCTTCCAAGACATGCACGGCCTTCAGAACTGAAGACAACGAATAAGAGTAATAACGCACTGGCGGCCAGGTCACGGCTCTCAGTGATTTCTAGAAAATGAAAGCAATCACTTGTTATCGCCCGCACTTGGCTACCAGCGGCGATAACAAGCGACTGGCCACCGCGACCTGGCCGCCAGTGCGTTCATACTCTAAGAAGATTTGTAAACATAAACGACGAGGGACTGATTCAAATGTTCGGTAGTATCTCAAAACATTGTTGTAGGCAGAAAAAAAAGGAAAATAAACAAAGAAAACATAATATTTATTTGGCAAAAGAAATGCATCACTAGTTCTTCTTAGTTAAAATATGGCATAACCTGCGTTGGAAGACCTCCCATTAAGTGGACCGATGACCTGGTGAGGGTGGCGGGAGTCCGCTGGATGCGAGACGCACATGACCGCTCAATGTGGCGACGCTTGGGGAAGGCCTATGTCTAGCAGACAACGTATTTCGGCTGATATGAGGATGATGATGCAATAACCGATAAAAAGGGTATAATCCGGTGTCCACTAGTGATGACTTACCATTACACAGAGCGGTGAGTGCCATAGGGTCTTGTACCCCAGCCGCTCGCATTGCTAACATAGTCTGCATGTATATCGCTTGGGCGAGATGTTGAGCTTGACGTAACTGAAATTAAGGATTACATGTATTAGTTGAGGAATTGTTGTATGGGTAGAATGTCTAATAACCAGTGTTATTAAGTGGTATGAGTATGAGTAATGATGCACTGTTCGAGTCAAAGTTCCAGAGTCTTGAACACCGACGTCGGGTTGCAAACCTGTCGGTTTTTATCGGTTACATTTCAGGGAATGTGCGATGGAATAACATGGTCTAATTCAAACAAAGAGTATTTTTTAGAGAAACAAAAAGTATTTTTCCAAATCGGCCAAGCCGTCTACGAGTAATCCGGGAACATAATACATAAGAAAAATTCGACGAACTGAGAACCCCCTCCTTTTTTTAAGTCGGTTAAAAGTAGATGATATTTTTTTATACATTTTTTATTAAGTTTAATTTTATTATTATCGATATCGACTTCAGCTATTAAAAGTAACAGCACAGATATTTACGATAAAAATACAAAGGGAGAGAAAGGGATAGAAGCATTAGAATTGTCTAGTGAAAGAGCGTGACTTTTCCAAAAGACATCAACGCGGGTCTCAAAGTGTGCTCGTTTACCCCATCCACCATTTTAACTAGATCCCTGCGGTGTCTCATAATCTGATTAAATTAAAAATAATTTTCGTACTGTTTACTTCCCGATGAAAAGTTATGCCATCCTTTTTGTAACTAGATGTCTTGGCATGTTTCCCATACCCCTTTACGGCGCATGAGGGCATTTTTATGCGTTATAATTGCAATAAAAAGATAAAACAATTTGTATTTATTTAGCGTGCATACAGGTCTAATAACTGGACACAACTAAAATGGTTACTAGTACCGAAGTCTTTACATAGGCGACAAAATACTAATAGTTTTCGAGCGTCGGAGCACTGTATGCGCCGTCAAGTGGTTATATCGTCGTTGCTTGCTTATCTCGTGTCTGCTGTGCGGGTCACAATAAAATAGTTTTTCTTTGTTTCATTCTTTCGGGTGTCGCCACCTCATCTGACAGGTTTTCTTGTTCTTCACTGCTTTGACGAATTCACTGACGAGCTGCTTCCAACCCACTCTCTCTTCGGCTCTTCTCATGGCAATGGTCACCGTCAGTCCTGTTATCGCCCTGATCTGATCTGACCAGCGAGTAGGTGAACATCCACGTGGTCTTTTTCTGTCCATTATAACCGGTTTTTCTAGGTTTTCTGATGGTTTCCGGGCGAATAAACCGCGAATTACTTCAACCATAAGATAATTCATGACTCATGACCGAAGTAACCCAGGAGTCATTGCTCGCAGATGTGCATGTGGTTAGTCTGGTTGTTCAGCTGGTCGGATAAAAATCTCCCTGAATAAAAAGTATCCAGGATACGGACTATCTGTGTGATAAGTTTTTTCTAAAACCATTTAGCAAATATAACAAACAGATAGACAGAGTTACTTTTGCATTAATTTAGTACAAGCTTTTGCCAGTGACTTAGCCCATGTGATAGTTCGATAAAAAGTGTCCAACCTTCTAATTCAAGACATGTTCTACCCATGTGCAAAGTTCCATCCAAATCTGCTTTCATCCAAAGCCATTAAGATGTGTGTGATGTGAAAGGTAACAAACAGATAGACAGAGTTACTTTTGTATTTATAATACTAGCTGTTGCCCGCACTTCACCTGCATAAAATGTGTTTTATCATCCCGAGGGAATACACTTCTGAGATTAAAACTATCCCACACTCTCTCCATACCAAATTTCATCTAAGTTGATCCAGATTTGTAGGTGTGAAAAGGCAGACAAACCCCGGATTGCTAACATTTCAATATAGTCTGTTTCCGCAAGTGGTATGCAAGCTAACAATCGATATTGCTTGATTTTGTTAAAATATCCATGATGCATCAGCCTAGACGTTAATAAACCTAGGACTGACCTGCTTTTACATATTTTTAGATCTCTCATTTGATGTAGTTTACTTAGTTTTGTATTATCTTAGGGCAAACTGTCCGCTTTTGAATTGAAACGTTCCTTTGTTGCTTTCTTAGGGGGTGATTAGATAATTCTTTCTTTCTTAGAACACCTTTTTTTAAAATTGAACGGACAAAAAAACGAACTGAAAAGCAAAATAAAAAAATTACGTGTTTATAATATTACTATGGATTTACCTGTGGGTCTATCGTAGGTACATGGTTAGGTACCCAGGCACCTGACTGTCTTCTAGTATATGGTGCTGGTGTGTCTAGAGGCAGGTTCTGAGATGGTATCGCATCTTTACGTAGAGTTCGCCACTGTCCTGGAAGTTTAGAAATTATATCTTTTGAATGTAAGAAAAAACACTTATTCCACCACCTACACATTTGATACAATATAGAGATGATTTGTCGAACAGGGGATAAATTCCAGTGTCCAGCAAACTCCATTGCAAAGAGAGGATTGTCCGGCCAAAGTAGTGTTTGTGTCTGGTTGGAAACTGCCCGAGACTACTGAAGAACTGAGTTTTTATCTATAATGGTTTGCAGGTATGTGCATAAAATTGCTCATGCAATGCCTCCTTGAATGAGAGCATTATAATAGCTATTTCGTACATAGATTAACTGAAAAAAAGGATAGATTAAAAGAAGCATTGAATAGAGCCTAAGGCTTAATTTGCCCTGAGACACATTGCCCTGGGGCTTAAATTAAGTAACAATTATTTTTACATGACTTTCCGTGAAGTTGCTGGAATGCTCTTCTATGTAGAGAAAAACATTCAGGAATGTGAAATAATTTTGGCTTTCTGATTTGTGAAAGATTGACTAATATTGATAATTTCAAAGTGCATGTAAAATAAAATAAAAAATACATGAGAAAACTCATGGATTTTTAAATAAAGGTAGGTAAAAAATAAATAGGGTCCCAGGGTGGTCTTTTTGGGCCCTAGGGTAGTCTTAGAGGCCATATGGCCCTTCTATATGCTGATGGTGATCACCAGGGTGGTTTTAGAGATTGAAATCCCAAATTCCGTGGTCTTTTAACTGAAAGTCCAGGTGGTAACAAAAAAAAAAAATAAAAAACGAAATTAGCACTAAAAAGAGTATATGTAAAAAAATTGAAAGGAACTCTAGATACCCAGCACTTTTAAGAAACACTTTATTTTTATCTTGGACTAGGTTCAGCCTGCGCCTTCGCTCGCAAGAATGGTGTTTTCACGACTACAAAAAAAATGTATATGCAAACTTGCAATACCTTTTCAACCTTTCAGGACGTCGAAATTCTCAAATTTCGGATATGGTATTGAATAAAGCTGAAAGAAGGAGATGGCAGGACGAACTGCCTAGGTTCCGTCAAAATGCCATGACATCGCGAAAGTTCGAAGGAATGGAGGGAAGTCTTTGCCCAGGAGTGGGACAGAACAACATTGCTCTCTGACCACAAACAGTAATCAACTCGTGTCTTGAGGCGGCTTTAACACCACACGATAACTATAGGCATGTAATGTATTAGCTCAGCTAGATAATATGATAGAAAAAGTTAAATTAACTCATATAAACATAGCAATGCGGTATCAAAGTAGTCACAAAACAAAAACAATAGATAGACGCGGACGAAAAATAGGTATACAAACGTAAAGATAGGTATTACAACATGTAAGTAGGTACCTACCCTTATTCTTCCCCGCACTCGTTATCGTGTAATCTTCTGGCTTGAAATGGAGGCTGCATACTTTAGAATACTTTGTATAAGGTTTCCCTCGTTTTAGAATATCGTTCCAAAGTTTAGCAAGCTCTTCGTCTCTCGGAAACTGGTGAAATGATACATTCTTTGCCTTCCCAGCCATTGACGTGCAACGAGGCACGGTGCAGTAGTAAGGCATGTTGTTAGTACGAAACTAGTTCAAAGACAAAAATTAACATATCTAAGCAATTATACTGTTATTGAAACAGTTGTATTCTTCTACAAAAACAAACAAAACTCGCGCATAAACACCAAGCTCCGACATTTATCAAAGATCAAAAATAATAAGGTGTTGCCAATTTATGCTAAAGTGTTGAAAATGAATTGTCTATAATCGATTTTGTAGAAAAATTAATCGGTTAATATTACATCATAGTCGATTTTTGTACAAGCTTTTTATTTCAAGAGATCTTTTGGAGTACACTGAGCTTCAGGATTTAATCATCCTGGCACTAAATGTGATTTAATTAATAAATAATAAACAAAACTTATTTTCAATGAGCAATTTTCTTTACAACAATTTTGCGAAGAAAAATGACAAGTTTGCCGGGCCACCTGATCAGGGATGTCACTGATTGTCCTTCAATTCTCGGTAAATATCAAAAGACATACAAAATATTTATATTTAGATAAAACTTTAGATCTGTAAATACGTATCTGTTGGCCAGATCTACTTTTTAGCATCTTAGCTGGTATAGATAATAAACAGTTCAACTCAACTTTGCACGCGGAGCTATGTTTTGGTTGCTCAGACAACGACTACCGCGTCATTGCCACACAAATACCACACAAATGTATAAGTAATTATAAACACACGGCGAACACATACATGGCGCCACGACACAGATGAGTTGAGCTATCTATAACAAAGGTGGAAACAGCCCTCAGAATGTTAAATGCGGACTCTTTGAACCCTTTGCTCCATAGAGTTAAGTAAACGTCTACCTTAATGATGATAAAAAACCGGACAAGTGCGAGTCGGACTCGCGCACGAAGGGTTCCGTACCATTATCGCAAAAAAACGGTAAAAAAATCACATTTGTTGTATGGTTGCCCCACTTAAACATTTAATTATTCTGTTTTTAGTATTTCTTGGTACAGCGGCAACAGAAATACATCATCGTGCAAATTTCAACTGTCTAGCTATTACGGCTTATAAGATACAGCCTGTTGACAGACGGACAGGCAAACAGACAGGCAGACGGACAGCGGAGTCTTAGTAATAGGGTCCCGTTTTTATCCTTTGGGTATGGATACCTAAAAAATAAAGGTGTTGTTGTAATGCTTACGATGTAAAATGTTGATGAAATCAATCAATCTGCCTAGCCTTTTCCCAACTATATTGATGTTGGCTTTCAGTCTAACCGGATTTAGCTGAGTATCAATATTTTAAATGACCGACTGCATATTCCAGTAACTAGGTAACACGATGCCTCTTGGCAAGACTGGTTTCAGAAAGCAGGCTTCTAGCTACGCGTAACGACTGTCAAAGATCCTTAGAAAACAGCCGGGACCAACGGCTTAACTTGCTGCCAGCACGGAAGAAACTCGTAATGTAAAGATGGTCATCCATCCACGGACCGACCTCGGCAAGCGTTGCTTAACCTTGAAGATCAAGACGTTATTATTTAGCCACGAGATCCTGTCTCAAAACGTTGATGCAATAATTTATTCATAAAATTCGTTGTAACTTTTAAACTGTTTGTTTTGCTTCCACAACTGCGTTCCTCCGCTACAAAAAATGTACATTTTAAGACAGAAGAGGTTGTATTCACGGCCACCAAAAAAATAGACAAGTGTTTGTCAAATTACGGACTCGCTCACGATAGATACATTTCATTCTCTCGCTCTCTGTCAGCCCCCACTATATTCCTCCTAGCACTTTGTTTATTTTTTGCCACAAAATTGTAGCCTCGGGGGAGGGGCAGTGGGGCCATTGTCCCGGGCGGCACGATTCAGAGAATGGCATCGAGTGAAACCAGGAGGCGGTGGCTAGGTGGCAGAGCCAGGTCACAAACATCAGAACAAATAACTATTTATGTCATCTGGACTATGTGTTGAAAATATGGACAATGAAGCAGTTATATTGTTTTCTTATTATACTCCACTGGACATGGAGTTGTAGACGATTGTGTCTGGGACTATACTAGACTATACCTGGGACAAATGGTCCAGTTGAGTAGGTCGAACTTCGAGAAAGAGGTTAACCGTCGAATCCGACTCGGCTGGGCGGCGTTCGGGAAGTTGTGTGGTATCTTCTCGTCCAATTCAAATTCCGTTCCATTCCCCAAAAGGTTAAAGTTATAGATTATAAGAGATATAAGATTTGATTTGATTCGAAGCAATTCAACTGTATTCATGGTGAAAATAAAATCTAAGCTATCCGCCAGGCTTATTACGTATCTTGCAAGAGCAAAACGATAGCGATTTATGCGCTGTAATTGCTCTTAAATACAGAAAATTTAGAGTATTTGGCGGTTTTTACCGACTTCTAAAAAGGAGGTTATCAATTTGTCACATATGTATGTAATAATATTCACATATTACTCTATGTGGGCTTCTAAACACGTGTGCCAAATTGCATAAGTGTATGTATGTATGATTGTTTGTTTTTATGTAAGTTTGTCCACGCATTTTCCGAAACTATTAATTGGATCGTGATCATTCTTATTTTATTGGATTAGGTATCTCTCAACTTAGGGAATAGTATAAGTTTCATCAAAATTGTTTCAGCAGTTGTCAAGATATGGAACATATAACCGAACTCCTTGACGACATACAAGAACCAAATAGAAAAATAAAAACGTTTTCACAAAAAATAAGCCGACTGCGAAAGCAAAACACTAAAAAGGACGAATATAACTTTCGTTTCGGAAGTCGGTTTCACAAAAAATAAGAGGAACTAAAGACACCGACTTCCAAACGAAAGTAATTTTCGTTCCTTGCTTTTAAAGTCGGTTTTTTTCTGAAATATTTGCATTTGACAAACAGTGAGCGATTAGCAAACGACTGTGAAGGACCTACCATACCTACACTGTAGGTAATTCCAACTTTTATGACACAAAGCGTTTGATCGCGCGATGATTGCTGATTGCTGTTTCTTATGGGATAAGCCTGCCGATGCTATCATTTTCTAGCTCGCATCGGTCGTCCATATTAATATACAAGAAGATAAGATCTTTTGATTATACCAGAATTTGAATGCATAAGCCGAAAATAAATTGATTTCATATGTATGAATATGGTGAAGGAAATACGGCGAAGGAAAACTTCGTGAGGAAACCGACATTTCCTAGAACCAAAAATTCAAAGACATGTGACATCCACCAAACCACACTGGGCCCGCGTGGTGGATTACGGCCCATTCCCTCTCACAGAGAGGAGGCCTGCGTCCCAGCAGTGGGAACATTAATAGGCTGATGATGATGATGATGTATGAATATGTACAAATCGCCAAACCGCATTGAGCAAGCGTGGTGATTAATGCTCGACGCTTCTCTGTATAAGAAGAGGCCTTTGCCCTGCAGTGGGACAGTAATGGTCTGCTACCAAAGAGTCCTAAATTATTTTGGCTACATCGCCCGGAGACAGCCAGATAACCTGGAGAAACTTTATGAAAAGAAAGTGATGAGAAATTGGATGGGAAACGCCCACGCAGACGCTTAGCTTACCAATGGGTAAGCGAAGGACCAGAACACGGCGATTATGGGACTCAAAGTGACCACTGTCCTTAGATAAGCCGAAGACAGAGTGGCTTAGAAGCGGCACATCGATTACTTCGTCAAAGCTATCCAAAACGGGCACGACCTTCAGTAATGAATACAACGATTGATAATAGAAGAAGGGACAGTAACAGGCTGGTATTATTAGGGAGATAGTGGTCAAGCGCGAGCCTATCAATAATAATTTAAATAAAAATGTTGTATAATTAATATCTATATGAAACTGACATGTAGCGTCACTGTTTAATCGCTTTGCGTTTTCTGCCCCATAACGCTGTTTTTTTCAGAACGATCTTACAATTTTATTTTGATTTAAATTTAATTAATGCTTTTATTCAGTTTACATTTTTTTTAAATTAAAACTGCAAGCTAATTCTCCATATTATAAATATAATCTGACTATATTCCCATAAATTGAAAAACGTCAAAAATGGTCCAATCGCATTCCGCCATTGTTGACGTTTGTAAAATCTATTGCATTACTTAGTCGATTACTGTACTCATAACCGGCGTGCGTGTATGACTATACTATATCATTTACGTTTATACTTCATAAAAGATAGCTTGATCCTTATTGTTAGCCTATCAAGCGCTATTGATACTGAATTGATACTGACAGCTGTCGCAGAGATCAAGTTATCTTATAAGAAGTGTAGATGTATAAACGTAAATGAAGAAAAATGAATATTATTAAGATCGTAGCATTCGTAGCTTAGTTCCTAGCAGGTGGTTTTTCGTAATATCAGCTTGCCAGATGGGGAAAAGGCGTGAGCTTTTTCTATTTTTATTTAGTCGATTTCTCAAAGGAATAACGATTGACGTACTATGGCTTGGTGACTAAAAGAAACGACGTCAAAACAAAGTCTATGGTTATAAGAGTGGCCATTTTTTTCGGAAAAAAAAGTGGGAAGGGAAAAATAGATGTCAAATATTTCAAGGCTACAGTGTGATGATTCCATTTTTTTCCAAACCAACGTGATAACGTTTTCAACAAATAAATTAAATAACATATTTGTGTCCGGGACGAGAGGTTACAATTTTGTTCGATGTGTTGTGTTCGTTTCGCCGACTGTAAACATTCATAAGTTTAGGAAATCAAATAAGAAAGGAACATGGGCTACTATTGTACGGTTCCTCAGTGCACGTCGCTCGCCGGCAAAACTAAAAATGTGAAATTTCATCGGTTTCCTCGTGACGTGACTATGGCAGACAAGTGGAACCAGATTTTGAAGAGAGGCAAGCCGTACACCAAGTATTCAAAAGTTTGCAGCCTGCATTTTACTCAAGCAGATTATAACGTCACTACTATGGGTAAGAATAAAGGTATTTCGGGTTTTTCCATCTCTGGTAACAGCATTAATAATATTTCCTTCGCCGATGACTCATAAAAGTTTCACCAGTTTATTTGTTTTGCTTCTTGTAACTCTTGCAAGGGTCGAATGCATTTCGTTTTGTGACTAACCATACTTTTCGCTTTTCGAAATTCGAACTCTGTTGTGCATGATCGTAATCACTATTGTTATTTTGCATAATTTTGGCGACAATGAGAAATGATGTGGTCATTTTGGCTAAAGAGAGGTTTGTCTTTGGTAAAATTGCAGGAAATTACGAAAATGCATTGATAATAAATTTGTGATTATTCTACTAAGAATCTTGTTGGTTGGGTTGATTAATGTAACCTAAAAATCTGTCCAAATTTATAAAATAAATGTTTCTATAGTTGCACATTATTTATGACTAATGATTTGCATTTTAAAAGTTTAAAAGACAGATTTGACATTGCATCATTGTCATAACACAAATGAATTCTCATTGAGAGTTTCCTCTTTATTCAGTTCTATGTAAAATTTGATACATGAGAAAAAAAAAACTTTTATTTATTTAAATGTTATTAGTACTGAGCCTTGTACCAGTTGCAGACCAGAACCTTAAATAAGTTAGCTTAGCTGAAGTAATTTTTTATACACTCAAGTTTTCATAGTTTGTAGAACTTGTGAATATTACAAGTATGAAAAATACCTACAGTTATGCAAGCTTATTTACTATCGAATCATCATTCTCTTGCCCTTATCCCAATTTAATAGGGTTGGCACAAAATGTTCTCTTCCATATTTCTTCATCTCAGTTGTGATTACTGACCGACTACCCTTTTCTAGTTATATTATCCTACACAATAATCTAACTTCTTGGGTCTTCCTCTACTCTTACCAGCCATCCACTATGATACACAAAATTTTTGTCAGAATATTTTCCCCATTCCTCCGCATCACATGCCCATACCATGGCAACCGATAAATTTAAGGTTAAGACAGGCTGATGTCTGCAATTCCACGTCCAATTCATCTTTCTTACTTGATCCACCTCAGCTCCTGGAGAAATGCCAGTAGTGGCTTTGTGTTGCCGACTATCGCCTGTATGGCTTGAGTCACTAAGGTATTTAGCCCTGTAACCAATGATTACTGGGCAGCTTAGATGCAGGTGTGCCACTATCTCGTCCACCTCCATGCATGCTCTGCACAGAAAGCTGGATGGCATCCGATTTTTAAACAACTGTTCAGTCATAAGTGCCACTTACAGACTTACTTCTATATAATACCAGTAAGCCTGTTACTGTCCAACTGCAGGGCAAAAGCCTTTCTCATACAGGGAAACTATGAGCATTGATCACCACAATTTTAAACTTATATTGAGTACTAGCTGTCCTACGCGACTTTGCTCCCGTCAACGGACTATGTACCTACCTATTTACCCTACCTAGCCTACCTTACCAACACTACATCCATGATTTTTGCGAAACTTTAACCGCTTGCACAGCGCACGCAACGGAAGCTCTCCAAAAGGAATAATTTTGCCCATTTTTGCAACATTTTTCATTTGTGCTCCACTCCTATTGGTCATAGCGTGATGTTATATAGCCTATAACCTTCCTCCATAAATGGACTATCCAACACGAAAATAATTTTTCAATTCCAACCAGTAGTTCCTGAGATTAAAAAGAAAGAAACAAATAAACTCTTCAGCTTTATTACATTAGTATAGATAAGTCAGTAGTATTTATTTATTTATAAATAAATAAGTCAAGGTTTCCTCACAATGTTTTCCTTCACCGTTATCAGTGATGTCCAAGATAAACTGAGAAAGTTTATAATGAATACATTGGTACATGCACAGCTTTGATCCCACAACTACAAGCTCGAGAAGTCAGAGCTTAGCCACTGGGCCATTATACTCATTTCTTATAATATCCAATTAATGAAACCCCACAGGTTAGCAGCAGGTTAGCAACCTTAGCAGTTTCATCTCTGCTGCATTTCATTCATCCCCTTTATGGCCCAACATTCTAATCTATAAATTTAACTCTGATCTGCAACAAGCTTTAAATGTATAGATACAGTTGTAAATAACTCGACTAACTTTATTTCAGCATGTTATGAATCATGGTATTATCTAATCATAATCAAGTATTATGCTATTTTTAAAATAATATTTATTTTTGTTATGACTCAGTGGTCTAGGCAAGCATAACTGCTGAGCGTGCAGCAATAAAGATTGAAAAAATGACGAAAATGTATGGGATTGTTAAAGGCTATCTAAATGTCACGAGATCAATCCCTCAAATTTTGGCAAAGCGGTGGTGGCCCAGCAGTAATAGCCGTTAATTACAAATTAAGGTTGTCAAGTTACATCAACTAAGTTGTAAGTCGTGGGTTCAAATCCAATTTGAAGACTTGTGACATCCACCAACATGCACTGTGTCCGCTTTATGGATTACGGCCCATTCCCACTCACGGGAGGAAGCCTGCACACATCATGGACCTAATAGGAGTCTAGGTGCGGAAAAGGGGGTCCATCTATCGCCTATTCATCACATTTTGGCATTACGACGACCATCACCATCGCTGACATAGAATGACACTTTGTGTAGAGTCTCAGGCACATTCCAGATGGAGAGAGTCAGGGACAGATGGTCCAGCCTTTGCCCAACTATGTTGGGGTCGGATGCAGCTGTATACCAGTATTCAGCTGCATCAGGAAGTTGCGATATACAGTTACCAGTACATCGCATGTTTACCTATCTGACAACCCTAACATGATACCTGAAAATATGGTAACTGGCATGATGTTATGATTAATATCCTATCAGAGTCTTATTAGATTTTTCTGCCAGCTAAACTTAATTTTTACCGACTTAAAAAAGAGGATGTAATGAATCCAACACGTATGTATGTAATATTGTAGGAATTAACACAATATTCACATGTTACTCTGTATGTATCTAAACACGTGTGCCAAATTTTATATATGAATGTATTTTTGTCCACGCATATCTCCGAAACTCTTTTATTGGATTAGGTATCTCTCAACTTAGGGAACAGTCCAAGTTTCATCAAAATCGGTTTATTAGTTTTCAAGATATGTAACATACAACCGAACTCCTGAGGCCTTAGTGCGAGTTTTGTACTCACTCTCAATCGCGTTAAAGTAAACGGCAATTTGTATTGAAATTGAATAAGCGCCGTCTGGGGATGGTACGGAGAAACCTTTTTTTTGAGTGCTCGGAATAAGCACATAGCACGAATGTGTAAATTAAGTTATTATGGATATTTTGTCAATCCTTTAGGTACTCTTACTACAGACTATGCTCACTTTTTAGTTATAAATAACTAAAACTAAAAAGACAGATAAAAATTGCTTCACAAAAATAAATCGACTTCTAAAGCAATACCACCAAAAAGTGAAAAATAACTTTAGTTTCGGAAGCCGGTGTCTTTGGTATCTTTTTTATCGTTTTTCGACACCAACTTCCGTAATGAACTACTTAGGTACACGTCTACCCATAACCCTGCAGGCAATACAAGCATGATGTTATATTTCTAGTCCTAACATAGAGTAGCTATTGATATCCAATAGAACCTCTAGAAGCATCTCCTTTCCTCATGTAACTTTTCATCTATTTATCACGCGTTATTCCTCTTACACATGAAAGATTTGTAGGGGACTCCCCTGAAATTATAAAATCGCACCAACAATACGGAACAATGGGAAATTATTATCAATTATTAATATTAATAATATTTCGCAAATTTGCAGCATAAAATTTAACTGTTTCATGTTCTTGTTAATATAATAATATTTTGCAATAGGAAAATGTTGATTGATTTTATTTGTGCCTATTATTTTGTTTATTACCTTTTAGATTGTTGGAATCTAATAAAAATAAGTTAACTGGGTAAAATAAGATTAATAGGTATATAGGGAAAAACTTATTTTGTGATAATTCAACAAGTCATTGCATTATTAAGGTTGACAAATTTTTAAAATATATGTCTGGTGGGGGGTATCATTGTATATTATGAATTTGTATTATCTGGAATTTCTCAGTAGTGACCCAGAGTTTGCACTTGACCCCATTTGATGGCAATAAGCTCGTCCCCTTTTACATGTTTTTTAAATGGCGATAGGTGGGTGTATTATACCCACATGCTGATGATGTTCACTGGTGACACACTGGTGATGGTCTTCAGAAAGTAATATTCATAACTACCCAGCGTGCGTGTATGTCTAGATGTATGAACGTAACTGAAGCAAAAGGAGTAAGTATGTAAGGATCGTAGCAGGAGCAGTGGTGGCCCAGTGGTAACGGCCGAGACTTACAATTTGTAGATCCTGAGTTCGAACCCAGGCAGGTGCTTTACTTTGTGTAAATAATTTTATCATTACGGCTCTTAAAATGGTGACAGAAAACATCGTGAGGAAACCGGCATGTCTTAGAACCATCAATTCGAAGACATGTGATTTATACCAATCCGCACTGGGCTTGCTTGGTGGATTACGGTTCATTCCCTCTCACAGAGAGGAGACTTGCACGCAAAACCATCTAAAGCGGATAAGGAGCCCCATGTCATGTCCAAGCAATTACCGTCCATACCAGGTTGCCTGGAAGAGATCGCGGTATGCGATAAGGCCGCCCATTGTATGTGTATTAGACTTAAGTTTCTTTTTATTAATGTTTTTTATGGTGTACAATAAAGCGTATAATAAATAAATAAATAAATAAGGAGGTCCATCTATCCTATTCTATAGAAGCAAGCGTCGTTCTGTAGTTTCTGCCTACCTCCATGTATGTATGCGTGTTTATGCTTGTCCATGAATTAGAATTTCATTTAGTAGGTATTATAAAAATATTTCCTATTTCAGATAATTTAGGTTGAAGCCTCAAAATGAGTACGTTCAACACAATGTGCGGTAATTAGGTAGATTCTAAATGAGTCGCAAATTAAGGAAAAAAAATAAACCGTTTCCTGTCGTTTGCCTTTTAGCATTCCTTTGGATCATGTGATTTTTATTATTGACTAGATTCTGCCCGCGGCTTTGCCCGTATGATTAGTGTGCTATTTATCTTAAGAAAACATACATTCGGGATAAAAAGACTATGACCTAATCCAGGACTAGATCTACCCGTGTGCCAAATTTCATCCAACTACGTTCAGCCGTTGAGGTGTTAGACGAGAGTTACTTTCGAATTTAGGTATAATATTAGGTATGCATAACAATAACATGACATTATTATTTTGTGCTTTACATGAACCAAAATATTTCACGTGTATTAGAAAACCACAATAACACTTTTACCATCCGGGAATCGAATTTAGGACCTCATGCTTAGCGGTAGCACGGCAGATACGATCTTTTAAATCAGTTAGGTCCACTTGCACGAAAAACTTCGAGGTTAAATAACCTCGTGTTCTGGGTTAGAGTTAAGTTTTTCTTACCTGGTGGGCCTAAATGATCAAGCGCAAGTTCGATCATGCATGGATCTGCCAAATACCAGCTTGATGCAATTGAGTCGATAGAAAAACGGGTCAAGAGTCTCATTAGCAATGAGACACTGCTCGAGTCAAGGCTCCAGAGCCTTGAACATCGTCGCCGACTTGTCAGCCTGTCGGTCTTTTATCGGTTACATTTCGGGGAATGTACGATGGAACTGCACATTTTGATTCCATTTAGCCCGTTCCGTCATAGGACTACAAGACGTACGGCGATGCGTCATCGGTATATGGTGGACATCCTACCCATATGCAAAAAGCGATTTGGGAATACTTTTATTGTGCGTACAGCTAAGGAGTGGAATTCCCTGCCGGAGTCTGTATTTTCTTATAGCTACAACTTGGGAGTCTTTAAGTCAAGCGGGAATAGATTACTTCTAGGCAAACGTGCTTCACCATCGACCACATCATCGCTTACTATCAAGTGAGATAGTGATCAAACGCGAGCCTATCAATAACAATTTAAAAAAAAAACGGTTGCACAGTATTGGATACATAATGCATGTCTGCTTGGCCGACAGACTGCAGTCTGTTTAGGCGACATATCGTAGTCTGTGTAAAACATAGCCTTGATTTCAGCCTACGCGTTTTTATTTAAAATGTGCTGATTTAGATAAGTTATTGTTTTTGTACATTGTGTAACTGCGGGAACCGTTTGTCCTGGTATGACCATGTGATGAGGAGGGATGAAACGCATGTTACTACAAGTAAAATTTAAAACACCCGTCGACGATCTTGCGCAAATACCCCTATTCAAACAGTAAAACATCCATATCTTTTGAACGGCTCAACCGATTTTCATCAAACATAGCTAAGAACACACCCAATAATGTCCCCTACAACCTTTCAAACAACAAAAAAAAACTAGATCAAAATGGGTTCATCCGTTATGGAGCTATGATGCCAAGGAGATACACAAATAGACAGTCACACTGGCACACACGTCAAACTTTTAACACCCCTCTTTTCCCGTTGGGGGTTAAGCGTTAAGAATATAAATGTGGATGGATGGAGAGGGAGGGGAGGGCCAAAGAAAAGATGCATGGATTCTGTGAAGAGTGATATGAAAGACAAGGAAGTCAGTGATAGCGGTTGATAGGAAGGTGTATAAGAAGAAAACATGTAGCGCCGACCACAAGTGACATGGGACAAGGAATTACTACTATAATTATTATTTGAGAAGAGCATGCTTAGATGGTTTGTTCATGTTGAGAGGATGAATAAAAGGCGACTAAAAAAAGGTATTCACAAGGCAGACATGAGTGGAAACGCCGGAGGGGATGCCCTAGGTTGTGATGTTCTGCAGAAAGGCCAGTTGCGCGGTACTCAACCAGTGTGCGTGTAAGACTAGATGTATAAACGTGAGTGAAGCAAAACAAGTATGTTAGGATCGTAGCAGGAGGCGTTCTGTAGTTTCTGCGTTAACAACAAGTAAAAAGTTTAATTAAGAACTGTACCCTATTTTACTCGGACCATAATAACGAATCGATTGACATCAAAATCTGATGAATAGTTTAGGCGCTACGGAGAAAAATACAAACATACATAGACTGCTAAAATCATTACCCTTCCTTTTGGCTTCGCCGTAGTCGGGTAAAAAGGCTTGAGTTGTTGTTGTATAGTTACTATTCTAGACTAGTCACTACGTTCTGCTTTCAGATTCAGATTTTTTATTTGTAAACATAGGTTACAGATACACAGGTGTGTGAGATGTTACAGTTTTGTAAGTTCTCTATGCTTTGCCATTAGGCGATTAGGCTTCTTGTTTATCGAATTTTTATATACAGTTACGTTGTTATTTTTTGTATACAGTTAAATTGTTATTTTTATATGTTACAGTTAATTTGTTGTTTTTTCCTTGTTTATTAGGAATATCATTCTGTAATGACGTACTTTTAACTTTTGGGACTTACCGATGTGGTCAGTTATTTTTCTAAATAATTTACCTGGAATATTAATGATATCATTGGGCGAAAGTCGCTAATTAGAGGATAATATTGATAACCTCCCTTTTAAACCTTAAGTGACGAAATGCTGGCTATCATTTAAAAGAGACGGATTCGACAACTCCAGCACTGCATTACAATAATTTTGATTCCGTTTAGAATATTCTTCAAAGATTTTTCATGTCATCAATTGACACGAAAAATCTTCTGATGAATCTTTTGATTGTATACGAGTCGTCGTAGATTTTCTACTAATTACTTTTTTTTTAAATTGATTCCTTTCCTTAGGTTTGCCGTAAGTCATTTCTTTACAGAATTTGATACTTATTAGCGGTACTATCGAATGGTGCAATAATACAGGGGATCCCTTCTTTTCGCATAATGTTCTTTATCCTAATATACTTCGGCATAACGATTTTGGCACAATTTGTTTTGGCATAATAATACTTCGGCATAATTTTTTTAGGCATACATTTTATGTTGGCATAATCATCTTAAAGACTAATTTGTTTTGGCATAAATTTGATTCGCATAACGTTAGTAGGCCTAATGACTATTAGCATAATAATATTTAGGCATACAATTAATATAAATAACAAAAACAATTTTCATGCAAATGATTTATTATACATAACATTATGTAACTTAAACGATTTTTCAATCGCGAGATAACTTTTATCTGAAGAATATATTAGATGTTTTGACAGTTTTTGTATAAAAAAAATATGTCAATCAGTTAACTTCTATTGTGAGAAATAAATATGGCGGTTATTCCTCAGATAGAAGTTAACTGATTGAAACAGTGGTCCTTAATTATGTATAATTATTTATTTTAGGTGTATATTTTTAGCAATTGCTTGTAAATATGCTAGTTTAGAAGTATACTCATCTTTTTTACTAATATTTTTTTTTAATTCTTTTGGTTTTGTCCGTGTATTTTTTTTTTTTTTTTTTGGTGTAAGGGATTTTCCGACATCCAGTTTATCTATTTCAATGGTTTGATGTTTTATTTCTTGAACGATCTTTTTTGCCAAAAAATAAAATCCAGGATGGTGTTTTCCCACAAAATGTGCAATTCTATTGTGCCATGCCTCTGCATGATTTTGTGTCCTAGGTCTATTTTCCTTTTCTAGTATATACGTACTCCAGACTTTGGGTGGAAATGGTGGTGGTGAACTTGTAGTGCCCCATACATAATTCTGATCAAACCAATTTGCTATAGTTTCTGTAACAATAAAATAATATTGTTGGTTAAAATTTAATATGATGTGCAACAAAAGTTAGTGACAGAACCGAATTGCTGCAAAACCGACTCTACGTAGTCTTGTTGGTCCTACCCCTAGAGTGTAATTTAAAATCGCGTAGGCGCGTAGGGGCGAGGCGGTGGTGAGCGAAAGCCGTCTGCGACGATTAGCACGCGTGGGGCCGCCGGAAGCCCGCAGCGCCGGAGCCGAGACAGAAACCCTGCCTGCTGCATGTTGCCTGCTCGCTTGAATGCTGCATGCTCGCTTGAATGCTGCATGCTTGCTTGCATGCTGCATGCTTGCTTGCATGCTGTATGTGTAAATAAATTTATGCTTTAGGATATTATGCTTAAAAAAGTTATGCTTTAGAACTTTATGCTTAATAAATTTATGCTTTAGAATATTCTGCTTAATCATTATTATGGTTAGAGAAATTATGCTTAAAAAAATTATGCGTAAGCTGTTATGCATAATTATATTATGCGAAAATATAATTATGCCAAACAAAATTATGCTAAGATATATTAGGTCTTAAAATTTTATGCAAATGGATAGGGAACCATAATACAGCATGTGTTTTTTTTTTTTTTCAAATTCAACGCGTTCGATTTTTGGCTAGGAATATTGATTAATAAATAATAAAAAATCCAATGATGCAGTTTTAGTTTTCATCAAAGTCGGCCTCGTGTCTCTATTGAGTGTTTTTCGCTATTCCTCATTGTTTCGGAATTGCCCATCCACGCCCACATGAAAGACTCACTCTGTATACTGTACTGTCACACTGACTGAAACTGCTAAGTTGATCTAGTGGTCACAAGAGCTACTGCTAACCATTAGGTCTACGGTTCGATTCCCGGGTCGGCAAATTGTTACTGGGTTTGTCAAAATCAAAATAGTTTATTTCAACTACTAAACCTTAAAAGTACTTTTGTACTGTCAAACGAAAAAAAGATGAATCTAGTTGCACATTCGCAAGCGTCAGTAGGTCTCTATGAAGAAGAACGTGCAAGAAACTCTACGGACACTCTTCCATCAATTTTAATTACAAGTATTTGGTTACATCATTCTTGTTGGAAAAATACATGTGTGTGAGAACGACGTAAAAGGACGAGCACGTAAAAGCGTCTACAGTAAAACGAACAATTCAAAAATACAAATAGTACCAAATTAAAAACAGGCAGAGGCAACCAAGTTATGAACAATCCCAAATGGTGGCGCCCGTTCACGAACATGTCGCATGGATTGGCATCACTCAGCTCAACCATCATGAAGGGAACCGAATGATCCAACACGTGTGCCACCATCAGAGAGACATGTCCATCTGGAATTTCTCAGTAGCATTCCGGAGTCGACTTGTGTCCTGTTGGTGGAAATAGGCTCTGCCTCTATTACATGGGATGGGACTTAAACATAACTGTCACAATATTGGTTCACCTCTGCCTAACCCTTCGGGGAATACAGGCGTGATGCTATTTGTGCATTTCATAGATTTTTATCATATCGGTTTTTACTATTTTCAATGTTTATTACGGCAAAGATTCTGAGTCATATTTAATCAATACAAAACATATCTTATGTCATATCGTATCTTATATATCTCGTTTATCAGCGTTAGTCATAGAATTATCTGTTTTTTATCAAATTTGACAATTTACTGTATACAATCGCTCAGCTGTTTTCGGGTTAGAAACACAGACATTAGCTGTTGTGTAATACTTTTTATTTTTTTGTTAAACCTTATCGAAGTTGTCCCCGTTTTGCAGAAAAAATAATTGTATTTTGATAAGGGTGTTGAGAGAGAAATATTATTATGACAATTCATTATGGGTAGTTTGTTCTGTTCTACTGCTAGGCAACCTCCATTCTTTCAATCGTTCACGGTTTTGCTAGCAAGTTTTCAAGGTTGGCATCAATCCTTTAGGGACGCGGTCGCCACTCCAGAACTTTTCGGCGCCATCGACCATCCGTTGATCCGTTCTGCGAGCAATGTGCTCTGCTCACTGCCATATAAGTTTGGCAATTCTTCGGGCTATGTCGATAACCTTGGTCCTTCTGCCGATAATAGCCAAAGCGATTTTTTTAAGGTTTTTAAGCCTTCTCATGAGGCACATTGTGTCCTCTTATATATTCACTAGCTTCTTCCCACGGCTTCGCCCGCGAGAAAAGTATTTTAATATCCCAAGGGAACATTATATTGAAAAAAGTATCTTATATGCTATTATATATATTTATGCGCCAAATTTCGACACACACACCTCCCCACATACACACACACAGCTGCATGTCTATTGTCTTTTATTCATATTTTTGTTTTATTTGTTGTCCATAAAATAATTCGCTACGTGTAAAAAATTACATACAGACGCATCACTTTAGATTGCGAACCGATCTCAACATAAAACACGCTGATAATTAAAATGAAGAAAAATCTTTTAACTGTTAATCTACCCCTTATCTTGCATATTACGTACGAATTACGACATTTGTGTCAAATAATTTGTTTGTAAAAATAATAGTAATATGCGTTCTTATCGTGGGACTCGGCAGTACGTTGATGGTTTTGTTGCTTTTTCTAAATGATACTACTCTTCTTCTTCAATCGGTCCATCTTTACTGAGGATTGTGGTCATTGGACTCCTTTTTTAGGGTTCCGTACCCTTAGGGTCCAAACGGCTGTCACTCGCAATGTAATTATTTTTTTATATTTTATATAATATACTCCGCATTGCTAATTTTTCTATTTTATCGCTACTGTAATGGACTGATAGATGGTCCCTGTAACACGGAATTTCCTAGCATGGGCTCATCGATCGTGTATTTTGTACCTCACAAATTGTATCCTATGTGTCATCTCTAATTCTGTACTTTTTAACCGACTTACCAAAAAGGAGGAGGTTCTATGTTCCACTTCATGTATGTTTTTTTTATTTTTTTATTTATGTATGTTCACCGATATCTCCGTCAATTGTGGATTTTGAAAATTATTTTTTTGTACTAATGAGTATGTTTCGAAATTGGTCCCATTTTAATTTGGTGAAGATTTGATGAAGAACTTCGAAGATATACAACAGAACTCTTCAATAAATAACGGAAAATCACTTGGGATTGCTGCAATCGCATGTCTGTTTATTGTGCATAACATTTCATAACATAATATCACGCCAGTACGCTCTTGAGGGGTTCGCAGATCTCTCAATTCACCCTTTATGTTCAAGTTTCATGATATTCGGCTAATCTATTCTGGCGTTTAGGTAACTTACTAAACAACTTGTCTATTAGGTAGGTACAACTAAAAAGTGAAAAATAAAAAGCTTTTTTTACAAAAAAATGCTACCGACTTCCAAATGAGAAAACTACAAAGTAAAAAATAAATTTATTTTTGAAAGTCAGTGTCCGTAACGCAAAAAAATGGTATCTACGAAAGACACCGACTTCCAAAAATAAAGTTATTTTTCACTTTGTAGTTTTCTCATTTGGAAGTCGGTAGTATTTTTTGTAAAAAAGCTTTTTATTGTCAAATAAATTATTACTTTAACTTATTCACGTGTCTGTAGGTCCGTCGTCTGTCACACGGGTTTTACGGTCAAACGGTTGGAGCTACAGCCTTCAAATTTTCACAGTATAAGCATCTTGTTGACCCAAAGCCATATAAATTGTCCAAAAATATGTATAAATGTTTTTAAAGCCTTCTTCCTATACAGCAAAAGGAGGGTACAAAAATAAAATTTGGTAAACAAAGGAATGAGAAACCACCAAAGTCAGCATTTTTTACAAAAAATTGTTTCGAAGAATTTGATAACTACCTATTGATCTATAAACTTGAAATTTAGTGATGTTTATTATTCCGTATATTTTACTAAAAAAAAGTATATTGATAAATCAGATTTTTCTTTGTAATCCCTGATTTTTCCTATTAAAACCTACTTGATTTTGCTGCGGTTTGGAACGAGAACCTAAATATGCGAAGTCCGACACGCACTTGGTCGGTTTTTTTAATGTCGATAGGCTCGCACTTGACCACTATATCATTTTTTGGAAAGTGATGATGTAGTCGACGTTGAATCGCGCTTGCGTATAGAGAAGTAACCTATTGCCATTAAACCGGCACAAGTCCAGACTGCTGGCTACAAATGAAATTCCAGTTGGACAAACCCAATAACTCTTGGCCTACCTGGGAACAAAATCCAGGACCGTATGATCAGCAGTAGCGCTTGCTTCAATAGACCAACGAGATAAACGTAAATGAAATTGTAACTGTTTCATGAAATGATATTTATCGTATCAGCCGAAAGAGTCCACTCCTAAACATAGGCCTCTCCCAAGTATCGCCACATCGACCGAACCTCCTATGTATCTCACATCTATATATATAAAAGAAAGTCGTGTTAGTTATACTATTTATAACTCAAGAACGGCTGAACCGATTTGGCTGAAAATTGGTGGGGAGGTAGCTTAGAACCAGGAGACGGATATGGGATACATTTTTATCAATTTTTTTTTTTTTACTTTTTTTCATATGTTCGTCATTACGGTCGGCCAGATATCTTTATTACTTACTAGGGTAGGGTAGGTAGGGTAGGGTAGGTGGGGTAGGGTAGATAGGGTAGGGTAGGTAGGGTAGGGTAGGTAGGGTAGGGTAGGTGGGGTAGGGTAGATAGGGTAGGGTAGGTAGGATAGGGCACGTAGGGTAGGTAGACAGTTGACGGGAGCGAAGCCACGGGCACAGCTAGTACTCTATATAGACCGAGCGAGCGCGATGCGCGAGCGATCATTTCTCTACTACGTATTCCGTTTTCCTTATCCGTTCTTGCTGAGAGTGAAAACCCCTATTTAAATAAGCCTTAATGGACTGTGATTGGTTGGTTGGCACTTGGTAGTCGTCATTGTCTGTGTAATGGTTCTTTGAGGGTTAGATGGATTTGATTTTCGAGATGAAAAGAGGCCTTAGACAAGTGCCATTCTATCAACGAAAGCATCGCGATAGCGATTGAAAAAACGCCAAAAATGTATGGGAATGTCAAACGCTATCGAAATGTCACGTGATCAATCCCTTACATTTTGGCATTTCCTAATCCCTGATAGAATAACACTTTATCTAGAGTCTTAGTTTTAGTCTTAGTGCTCGTTCACATAGGGTTCCGTTTTCCAGGTCCGCTTTATCGTATAAGGTTGCGTTATGAGCGAGTTCACACACATGTCAGTATTCCTGAACTAGTAAAAAATACCGATCCGACAAAATATACAGCTGTCCGTTTTACAGGTCCGCTTAATCGTATACCTTTTTTATTCGCGTAGGTAGCTGCATGAGTGAGTTCACACACACAACAGTATTAAAATACTGTTCCGTTTTATCGGATAGAATCACGCGGGTCGTGCCATTACCGCCAGTAGCGACGGATACGTTAAAACGGTACTGTATTTTTTCTTTGTTGTTTTTTTTTTGTTTAAAAAAGAACGCTGCCCCACACTAGGAATTTCTTCCTGTATCGTGGATTCGTTTACAAACATATAAACTCACATACACAATACTCAGAGCCGGAACAACTATCTGTAGGTCATAAAAATATTTGTGCCGTGCGGGAATCGAACCCGCGACACGCAGCGCAGCAGTCAATCGCTCAGCCACTGCGCCAACCGTGCGCCCACTTCTAGTAGCGACGGATCCGTTAAAACGTTCCTGGAGATATGGATGTTCTGTATGAACGAGCCCTTAGCTCGTGATTTTGCGTAGCACTATTCCTGTCATTGTAGTTCAACTGTTAAACTATAAGTTCAAGGTAGAGAAGATTTTTTTTGTATGGTAGCATGAATGAGAAGTGAGACACTCCTGGGCAAACGCCTCTCCCCCATTTCTCTCGATATTGTGCCTCATTTCACATTTCTTGAGAAAGTCCTCCATCTTGTCCTCAGTCTGCCGTGACCCCGTCCAGCTGTCTCAGCGCTCCAGTCTTGCGATATAGGGGCCCATAGTTAAGACGGCATCCGACAGACATGACTTGCCCAGTTCCACTTCAGTTTTGCAGCTTTTTGGGATGCTTCGGCAACCAAGCAAACAAACTCTATTTCCCACTCCCGGTGTAGATGTATGAACGTGAATTAAGAAAAGGAGTATGTAAGGATCATAACAGATGGCGTTATGAGGTTTCTGCCTAGCCCCAAGAGAAAATGGCGTGAGTTTATGTATGTATGTAATGTAAGTATCTAGGCCCTCTGGGACCCTTTTCGCAGCAATGTTTATTTAAGTCTTTATAGACTTCTTTTTATTCTCAATGTTTTGACTAGAAAATCCTTCTTGAAGCCTAAACAATGATGACATTGTTATAACTGCTACAATTATAAAGTTATATCAAATGAGGTAATGTATGATCTAAATATCTACATAGTATAAAACAAAGTCGCTGTCCACGTCTGCCGAAGTCATTTTATTCTGTTTCTCCGCTAACTTCTTTTAAAACGACGCAACGGATTTTGATATGGTTACCACTCTTCTTCTATTCGTGTGAGGCCACCTCTGGTGGGTGCAGAGTTAATTAAGCCGCCTCTGGGCACCCCACAGACCTCCGATTTGGGTATTTCAGACAAATATTAACCAAAAAAGTCCAGGTTTCCTCACGATGTTTTACTTCACCGTTGCCTGTGATGTCCAAGATAGATACATACATACATAGACTGATTAAAACATTACCCTCCTTCGGCAGTCGGGTAAAAAAGCTGATGATGATGATATTAGTATAGATTTATCCCAGGCAAAGTCGGGGCGGGTAGCTAGTCAATAATAGAGTTATATCAAATGAGTTAATGTAATATGATTCATCTGACGAACACGTGTTGGCAGTATTTAATATTATTGTTGGTATTCAGTTGAAGGATTAATAGCTTTTTGTGGAACTTGGAAACAACCGGCTTATCTGTGGGATGTTACGGGCTGGTAACTTTTTTTTTATTTGGGTATCATCTTTTTAAATGTTAAACTAGTTTTTTTACCAACACATAATAACATATTTAAACTCACGCCCTTTTCCCAAGAGGGTAAGCAGAACTGCACCACCTGTTACGATCCTTATATACTCCTTTTGCTTCAGTTACGGTCATACATCTAGTCATACACGCACACTGGTTATGAGTACAGCGCTCTTGACCATTCTGAAGAACATCATCAATAAGATTCGTGTATATCCGTCTAGTCCAGAAGGGGACACCCTAGAATCGAGGGTGTTGCCTGGCGTTCCACTCACGACGGCCTTGTAAATACTTTTTGTTAGTCGCCTTGTTGTTCTCATAGTTGTTATTAAAGGTATTTTGATGGCTTTGTTAGGGTAACGTTAAAATTTCGGATTTCGCTGACATTTTCGGCAACTGTCATCCAGCTTCAGGTACCCTGCGAAGAGCGTATGGTGCCGCCATGCCGCCGTAATCGTATTTCAGAAAACTAATTTTATAAACTCTTTCATAAAGACTCCTATTCCACTAACTACTACGCTCAAGGGAGAGAAAATTTGGACATCATCAAAGCAGTCCACTGATGGACATAGGCCTATCCAATCGCTCGCCACTGATCTCCATTCTCGGCAACTCTCAACTAGCTAATATCCGGTATAAACAACTTATGTCCTTTCAAAAATATAATAGTTCCAGCTTAAAATGAACGAATTTATTTCAACACTGAAAACGAAACATACTCAATCTGTAATAATTATAAAAACCCAAGCCTGAGATATACAATAAATCGAAGAAAAAGAACAGCTTTTGTTAAAACAAATACTGTTATTTCTGTGTTCCGGTGTGAAGGTTATGAGTGCTGGTGACTTTTCTTTTATTTATATAAGATAAATAAAAATAAAATAGCCTTTTATTCATATTAAGTACCTCGTTCACACAGTTGTCCGTTTTACAGGTCCGCTTTATCGCATACGTTTTTATTCGGCAATGGCGTAGGTAGTTGTATGAGTGAGTTCACACACACACAACAGTATTATAATACTGATCCGTTTTGTTTGAAAGTTGGTGGTAAACTGACTAAATGTGGTGTGAACATTACCCCCAGTAGCGACAGATCCGTTAAAACAGTACTGAAATTGCGGTGTTAAAATCACTTCCAGTAGTGACAGATCCGTTAAAAATGATCCTGGAAATATGGATGTTCTGTGTGAAAGTACCCTTGTCTACTACATTTGAAATTTTATAATTAAGTCTAGAATTTGTTTCTTGGTATTTTTTTGCAGATCTGTTTGCCATTCTGCATAGGCCTCCTCTAACTTTTTCTTGCGTGTGTTTCTTGAGCCACTCTGTTCCACATCACTCTTACCACTTTTCTGATGTCTTCGTCCCACTTTTTCAGTGGTCTCGCTTTTCTTTTTCTTCTCTGGGGTACCATCTAGTTACTTTTTACTCCATTTGTCCTGTCCTCTTATCATGTGCCCTGCCCATCGCCATTTGAGCCTTCTGATTTTGTATGTTATATCGGAGACTTTTGTTTTGCTTCTCAACTTCTTGTTTTTTCAATCTGTCTCACAATGCGGTTATCAGTCTATCTTGTATGTATTTTTGTTTCTGTGTGGCGTTGCAGAGACCAAACCTGTAGGCCGATTTTGATAATTCTTACGTCAATCAATTCTTCTTAACCTTACGAGTGGTGAAAAAAGGGGGGAAAGATGGGTTCGGAAGAAAAAGCAAGTTGGGATCCCCACAATATGGCGCCCAAAATCCGCCATTTTAACTTTCACAGCATGTTAACGTTCCCAATGGGCCACAGGCCTCCTCTCTTTTTTTGAGGGAATGGGCCTTTGTTGATTGAACTGAGTGGTGCCGATCTATGCGTTATGTTCGTGAACGGGCGCCGTCAGTTGGGACTGGTCATAACTTAGCTGCCTCGGAGTTAATTATTGTATTTTTGAATTGATCCACAACATGGGCCCAGTGCTGATTTGTGGTTGTCACATGTCTTCGAATTTTTGGTTCTAGTAGATGCCGTTTCCTCGCGATGTTTTCCTTCACCGTTTTTTAAAGCAGTGGTGATGAAAAAATTTTTATAAAGCAATGTGCCTGCCTAGGTTCGAGCCCACGACCTACGTACGTAAGCCGGGGCCGTTACCATTGAGCCACCACTGCTCTCAATTGACTATATTAAAAAGTATTGTACTGCCTAGCCTTTGCCATGCAGAGGTTAGTATTCATATTATGCAGCTGATGACAAAAGAATTTATCCTCAAAAGCTTCGGTTAATTAAAAAGATATATATCCCAATTTTAATGAG
Organism: Orthosia gracilis; assembly: GCA_947562075.1. Taxonomy (NCBI): domain Eukaryota; kingdom Metazoa; phylum Arthropoda; class Insecta; order Lepidoptera; family Noctuidae; genus Orthosia; species Orthosia gracilis. The sequence continues at coordinate 12,411,354 of OX387267.1, forward strand.
TTCAGCTTCATTAGAATTTGAAATTTATCAAGCGAATACCACAACATTGTTTTGTTGGTTCCATTATTATAATTATTGATGCTATGAAACCGTACATAACAGTTTCATTGACGTCCACAAAACATGGGTCTTTCCATAGATAAGCAACGCATAATAATAACAAGGATAACTTAATTCATCACTTTATAAATAATTCGTTTTAAAAGGAGTTAGCTTCATTGGATTAATAGGGATTTGAATCCTATGAAGAGAGCTTCCGGCCTTTTAATTCGCCCGGATTTTTCGATTGGAGGTATTTTTTTTTTGTTTTTCGTCCGACTACGGCTATCCTCAAAGGCAGTCTAACCCCGAGTTTCTCAGCTCAAAATTATTGCAGAATTAATGTGACAAATTGTCAAGTAAAGCTCACTTCCACAAGAGGCTGAATTGACAGTGTTATATGAAAAACTGTAAATTTTAACCTCATGTTAAAACAATTTTAAATCATTATTTTTTACCCTTCTTCGATTGCCGAAGGAGGGTAATGTGTTTATCAGTCTTTGTATGTATATATGTTTGTTCCTATGTGGCGTTCTAGAGACCAAACGCTTTGACCGATTTTGATGATTCTTACGTCAATCTATTCGTCTTAACCCTGCGAGTGTCACTGGCTGCATTAAGATTGGATAATCGAAAAATGGCGGATTTTGGGCGCCATACTGTGGGGGACCAAATATTTTTTTTCATCCACACCTATCGTTTGGGGTATCAAAGTATAGGGTTTTAAGAGGTGATTTCAAAAATATATAACACTTATTTGTTTAAATGTACCTAATTCTAAAAAAACGAACTAAAAAGTTGTAACTAATGAAAGTTAATTCAAAAAATCTAAAAACCCGACTGCTTAAAAAGCGAACCAAAAAGACATAAACAAGATTAAAATCTTGCTGTGCAGTCGGAGGATACATCTGGTTTTGGTCAACCAGATCGTGAATATGTAGGTATCTTCCGACTGCACAGCAAGATTTTCATCTTGTTTACGTCTTTTTAGTCCGCTTTTTAAGCAGTCTGATTTTTTGAATTAACTTTTTGTAACTAAAATTTACGGATTTTTTGTTAAATGTCCGGCGCCTTTTAAAGGTTGACCCGTTAATAAAAAAAAGGCAGTTTGATTGAACGTCAGAGTGACGTCACCGCGCAAGGTGCACGGTTAAGAATCAGCCTTTCAATGTGCCCACTACTGGGTCACGGGCCTCCTCTCTGTGAGACGGTGTGGGCCGTAATCCACCACGCGGGTCCAGTCCGGGTTGGTGGATATGACATATCTTCGAACTTTTGGTTCTAGGGCATGCCGGTTTCCTACGGTTTTGAGAGGAGTGATGATGAAATAATTTACACAAAGTAAAGCGCCTGTCTGGGTCGAACCCACGACACGTAAGTCGGGGCTGTTACCACTGGGCCACCACTGCTCTACTTTTTAGTGCACATGTCCGAACACGTGACTCTAAGATGGCGTCACAAGACTTGACTCAGCTCCGGCCTGATTACCCTCAATCAGGAAAATAAAGGAAAGGCTGCGATCGCGATATAAGGAAATGTACTTAAAATATAGTCGACCGCTCGAAACGAACAGGGGAAATTTTGAGCCAGGAGCAATGATCGAATTTTTTCAGAGAAATACGAATTATGTATTAGTTCGCGGAAGATGCATCCATCCAGCATCCTATTAATCAGCATAATATTAATGTCTAAATAGTGTAAATTAAAGTCGCTGTCCGCGTCTGTCGACGTCACTTAATCATCAGACGTCACTATCATATAAACGGATTTTGATACGGTTTTCGCTAATAGAAAAACCGATAAACGAGGAAGGTTTTTATATATAAATTTGTCCCGGGAGAAGCCGGAGCAGGTTGCTAGTAATGTTGTAAATGCGAAAGTAACTCGGTCTGATTGTGGACTTTTGACGTCTTAAAAGCTGAACGGTTTTAGATGGAAATTGCCATACAGATGGTTCTTAACCTGGATTAACACAGAATACTTTTCATCCTGGTGTAATGTTCCCTTGGAATAAAGATAAACACTTTGGAAGGAAGGGAATATATATTCAAAGCGCAAAAACGTTGCATTAGAGCAATGTGTGGTTTGAAGACCACAGACAGTTGCGAACCAAAATTTAAGTCCCTAAAAGTGCTTACATTTCCGTCTTCTTTTCATTCTGGAAATGGCCATGTTTGTAAAGACCAATAAAAACCTATTTCCAATGATAACAGAAACTAGTAAACGACCCGTTAGAAAACAATACAAAAATTTATTACAAATCGAGTCCTGCAACAAAGCGTTATTAAGAAAAAGCGTTATTTGTATGGGTCCTACCATCTACAACAAATTGCCAGAAGTAATGAAAAATGATACAATTAGAAACTTTAAAAACAAATTAGTGGCCTTTCTAACGGAAAATAGTATATTATGCAACTAGTGAATAAAGGACGGATTTAAAGCGAGGGCCATAGATGAATCACGAACAAGTGAAGGATTTTAACAACTGAATCACGACCGTAGGGAGTGATTCATGATGATTGAATCACGAGCATAGCGAGTGATTCAAGTGTAAGAATCCTGAGCGACGCGAGTGATTCATGGCCCTTGATATAAATCCGTTTTATTCAAGAGTTGCATACTATATTTTATACCATGAATACGAGAAAAATAAAGAGTTAAGCAAAAAGCACAAGGAATAATAATAAATAAATTAATGGTTTACTAACTTCAAAATTTACAAAAAATGAGAAACGTCAGGTTATCACAGTTTTTGTAAATTTCAGCTGAGCTGGGTGTGTTTCAGACGCCAGTGACCACCTCCGTAATCCGTTACGTTACATATTTATAATTAATTAAACACCAATGCAATTAATATTAGTATAACAATCCAAATAAGTAATCACTAAACATCCTAGACCAAAATCATAATTAGAATCATAAATATAAACAAACTCAAAATTAAACTGACGAAGGAATTTGAAAGTTGAATATTCTTTGCACAAGAAGTTTGTATCGATTATTTTATGCGCAACCTAAGGAGGTTGTACAGCATTGAGATTGAGGTAGAATATATACGGTGTGTTCTAAGTTCAAACACCAAAACAGTGATTAAAAGTGCTTTTTATTCACTGTTTTCAGTGAATAAAATAAGATTTTTAGAGGGGGAATGGTATATATGTTATTACTCGATTAATGATTTTTAACGGACAAAACTTTTTAATCAGTATGTGTATATTTTATTCTGAAGTAACATCTTATTTTGACATTTTTCAATATTAATTCATGTATGTTTAATTGTAATAATTCTGTGACATTTTAATTTGTAATTTTATTTTGACTTTTCAATATTAGTTAATGTATATTTAATTGCAATAATTCTGTGACATTTTAATTTGTAATTTTATTTTGAAATTTTCAATATTAATTAATGTTTGTTTAATTGTAATAACTTTGTGACATTTTAATTTGTAATTTTATATTTTTTAAATACCTAATTAATATTTTTTATGATTTTTTGCGTGCCTATTTCTAGGCAGAATCTACATGGCTCACATTCTTTGCAAATATATTATTTGATTGATTGATTGATTGACGCGGGCAAAGCTACTTAATATTATAAATACGAAAGTGACTGTCTCATTGTGATTTTTTAAGTCTTAGGGCGGTTACGCCCTTCATCCGATCCGTGTCCGTGAAATTTCTTCTTGTAGGGAAGCCTACATACTACATCCGAACTCTTTCTGTCATAGTTTGAACTCGGAACTCATATTATCACAGACATGGACGTGTAGTGCGTAACCAACGTAAGATTTGCATTAAACTACCATCGCGGGAAACCATCCCAGGAGTATGTTCCTTTGAGATTATTTCTGAATTTCAAGCGGGCGAAGCCTCTGCATGTGGCGACGCTTGGGGGAGGCCTAAGTCCAGCAGTGGAAGGCTTTCGGCTGATATGATGATGATGAAGCCGCTGCAGAGGCTATTACGTGATAACGACCATGTTAAAGTTTATAAAACACGTGTGTGCATGAGTCTCATGAATATTCTCACAGACATAAAACTGAATAGATAACGCAAGTGCCTCCATCTGTATGAAAACCAAGCGTGCCACTTTTTCACATATAATTTAAAAACAAATTTACTTACAAGAAAGAAAACATTTTCAATGTCTCGGCCTACTTTTTCCATACATTCTTTACAGCTCAATATGGCATAAAAAGGTATTTTTTTAGTTTTCGGTGGATTTCCGGTGCCGATAATTCTAAATTAATGAAAAGCTCAGATTACGATCATTGATCGTAACTTAAGTCCGTTTTTTGGCACGCGAAGTACATACAATCGCGTCATATCAATATTTAAGTCTGTGAGTATTCTCAATTCAAGATACTAAGAAATGATTCAAGACCAAAACTGAGGAGTTTCTGAATTGAGACAGAGATTTGAAAAAATCTCAATCCCCATCAACCCAGATTTAGTAAGTTGACAGAGACACTAATAGTCCTCCTGACCCATTTCGACCACGGCGGCCAATTCCAAATTTCGGCCGCGGCGGCCAATCTCAACGGAGATTATCCATCGGCGCAGGCGAGATTATAGTGCACGAGTGTGTGCTCAACACAGTCGTACTCCCTCTTCCATCAGTCTCATAGTGCGAAGGATCGGCAATCCGACACGACCGGAGAGAGAACAGGCCCAGGAGTCCCAGGACCAACGGTTTAACGTGTTTGCCGAAACACGGGGCTGTCGCACCGCCAATTTCCAAACTCCGGGGTGTCTTAGAGAAATGTGGTCTCCTGTAGTCTCAGCCAGATAACAAAAAAATTAAAGTCATTGACTTGTACCAACAAGTGTAATTACGTAATAACTTGAAAACATGATGTTTTGTTTATGGAGATATTTTGATTATTTTGTAAGTCTCAAATGTAAGGCATAGGCGTAAAACTATTTTTATCCGACTGCCGAAAGAGTATAATGTGTTTATCAGTCTATGTATGTATGTATGTTTGTTCTTATGTGGCGTTATAGAGACCAAACGCGTAGGCCGATTTTGATGATTCTGACGTCAATCGATTCGTCTTAACCCTGCGAGTGTCACTGGCTACATTAAAATTTGAAAAAAGAAAAATGGCGGATTTTGGGTGCCATATTTTTTTTCATCCAAACCGATCGTGTAGGATATCAATATAATAGTATATTATGCAACTAGTGAATAAAGGACGGTTTTAAAGCGAGGGCCATAGATGAATCACGAACGAGTGAAGGATTCTAACAACTGAATCACGACCGCAGGGAGTGATTCATGATGATTGAAACACGAGCATAGCGAGTGATTCAAGTGTTAGAATCCTGAACGACGCGAGTGATTCATGGCCCTCGATATAAATCCGTTTTATTCAAGAGTTGCATACTATATTTTATACCATGACTTCGAGAAAAAGAAGGATTTAAGCCAAAAGCACAAGGAATAATCATAAATAAATAAATGGTAATTACCTTCAAAATTTACAGAAAATGAGAAACCTTAGGGTTTCACATTTTTTGTAAATTGAAGCTGAGCCTTTGAGTTTGAGTTACCTAATCAGCACCTGTGTTTCAGGGGCAATTATAATTAATTAAACATCAATGCAATTAATATTAGAATAACAATGCAAATAACTATTCACTAAACATCCTAGACCAAAATAAAATCATTATCAAAATCTTTAATTTTAAAAGTTTGTTTATACAAACTCAAAATTAAATCGACGAAGGAGTTTGAAATTCGAATATTCTTTGTTTGCACAAGAAGTTTGTATCGAGTATTTTATGCGCAAGTAGGTTGTATTGCATTGAGATGGAGGTCAAATATATATTGGTGTGTTCTAAATTCAAACACCAAAACAGTGATTAAAAGTGCTTTTTATTCACTGTTTTCAGTGAATAAAATAAGCTTTTTAGAGGGAGAATGGTATAATAGTATATTATGCGACTAGTGAATAAAGGACGGATTTAAAGCGAGGGCCATAGATGAATCACGAACAAGTGAAGGATTCTAACAACTGAATCACGACCGTAGGGAGTGATTCATGATGATTGAATCACGAGCATAGCGAGTGATTCAAGTGTTAGAATCCTGAGCGACGCGAGTGATTCATGGCCCTCGATATAAATCCGTTTTATTCAAGAGTTGCATACTATATTTTATACCATGACTACGAGAAAAAGAAAGATAAAAGCACAAGGAAAACTAATAAATTAATAAATGGTTTACTAAATTCAAAATTTACAAAAAATGAGAAACCTCTGGTTTTCACATTTTTTGTAAATTTAAGCTGAGCTGGTTGTGTTTCAGACGCCAGTGACCACCTCCGTAATCCGTTACGTTACATAATTATAATTAATTAAACACCAATGCAATTATTATTAGAATTACAATCCAAATAAGTATTCACTAAACATCCTAGTCCAAAATCATTATTAGAATCCTAAATATAAACAAAACTCAAAATTAAATCGACGAAGGAATTTGAAAGTCGAATATTCTTTGCACAAGAAGTTTGTATCGATTATTTTATGAGCAACCTAAGGAGGTTGTATAGCATTGAGATGGAGGTAGAATATATACGGTGTGTTCTAAATTCAAACACCAAAACAGTGATTAAAAGTGCTTTTTATTCACTGTTTTCAGTGAATAAAATAAGCTTTTTAGAGGGGGAATGGTATAAAGGATTTTAAGAGGTGATTTCAAACATATATAACACTTAATGTTAATGTACCTAATTCTAAAAAAAAAATAACTTAAAAGTTGCAATTCTTTTTTAATAATAAAAAATCCGACTGCTTACAAAGCGAACCAAAAAGACGTAAACAAGAAGAAAATCATGCTGTGCAGTCGGAGGATACATCTGGTTTTGGTCAGCCAGTTCGCGCATATGTATCCTCCAACTGCACAGCAAGATTTTCTTCCTGTTTACGTCTTTTTGGTTCGCTTTGTAAGCAGTCGGATTTTTTATTATTAAAATGGTTTATTGTTATTTTTATATATATATTTTTATCCGTTTCAATCGTGATAATCGGTCCACGTGTTGATGAGATATTAAGTCATCACTGTATGCAAAGTGAAAGGGTTACGGACGCCCCTTACCGCGATACGTTTGTTTGGATCGTGTTAGCGACCCTTTACATTTTTTTCGTATCATTTTGAAATATTGGAATACATTGATAGACAGGTGTTAACGACTTTTATTTTTTTGTTATCTGGAGGTGACTTTAATGGAAAAACGCTGTTATACTTTTTGCCCGACCTGGGAATCGAGACCGGGACACCATGCTCAGCAGTCGCGCTTGCGACCGAGGGACCAACGGTTTTACGCGATTTCCAATGCGTTAAGGAGTGTTGGTATGTAAATTATAGTCCACAGACCGACATCGGCAATCATTGCTAAACCTCAAAGATCGACCCTTATACAACCAAACTCTTTTTATTGAAACAAAGTTTAGAGAAAAAAATTTCTATAACGTAATTTAGCGTATCAATGACTCCCGAAGTGTTCATAGAGGACAAAACAGTATCTAAATATGGTCATTCTGTGGTCGGTCGCGAATGTGGTCTCTGGTCGCAACGGGAAAGACCACTGACGTCAGTGATAATGTGAATACGACTCTTTGTTCCTAACGACCTTTGTGTTCAATTTGTTTTGTAATCGATTGAATAATTACATAAAAAATATATAATTATAATATACATCATAAACTCTCGCCTTTTTTCCCATGGGGGTAGGCAGAAACTACTAGAACGCCACCTGCTACTTACACACATACTCGTTACGCTTCATTTACGTTAATCTTACTAATATTATAAATGCGAAAGTCTGGATGGATGTATGTTTGTTACTTAATCACGCCAGAACTGCTGAACGGATCTCGATGGGCACAGAGACACATCACTGTGTGGAATAGCGCATAGGCTACTTTTTATCCCGGTATAATGTTCCCTTGAGATCAAAAAACACTTTTCACGCGGGTGTGAAGCAATTGGCAGAAGCAAGTACTTAATACATCTAGTCATACACGCACGCCGGTTATGAGTACTGCAAAAAAATAAAATAAATGTAATTTTAAAAAATACAAAAGGTTATGAATTAATAAAATTTCAAAAGCATTGCTGCAATTAGGTTTTCCAACCGTATCTACTCTAATTTAGAGTAAATAAAACAAAAATATTTCAAGTATTTCAACTTTTTTTCTAAAAGATTCCTAGTGGGGTTCAATTTCTTGAATTAATAAGTATTTTACTTCCGTTTCAATGCTCAAAGATATTCCGCCATTTATGTTAGGGTTGAGGCATGTTGACATGATCTGACATCGATAAATCGAAGAATCTTTTTTTTTATAATCTATCTGAAACACTGAATCGATCCAAGGATCTCCTGTATCGAAGCGATTCACCTCTTTAATGTTAAGAACTAATTGATTCTGAAGTTGGTGTGGTTTACTAGTTTAATGCAAACCAGGTTAACAAATGAATTAGGTTTTTAGAAATCCATTATATTTCCGATTTGTTGTCAGCCATTTTATTTGACAGTGCCAATAGTCGTCTTTTCATTTGATTTGTTTGCATGTTTTGTTGCGTGGAGTTGAGTTTTTCGTTCCCCCGTTACTAAATACTTTCCAATACAACACCGCCGTGTGTTTGTGAAAATAATGCTTTAACAGGACTTTATATTTGTGATTTCCGACATGGCTACGGCTCGAAGTTGGTGTCTCAAACTTCGTGTTCTTTGAAATTGCTGAAGATGCCTGATAATACATTGACCATTATTACGGACTTGGATCTACACCGGTAAGTAAGAATAACAAATGTCTAACGAATGCAAATCTTAAATATGCTAGCATAGAGTCCATATTGCTGTGAATCTACTATAACCTGAAAAGGAACATATTTTGTTCATTATCTCATAACTCCCGCAATTAAAATTTACTAAAGTTGGTACGTGTAATTAATGAAGGTATATATAATCAAATAAAGGTGTTTTTATCAGGACACGCATGTTTCGCACACACCATGTATGTTTGGTACTTCTTCACGCTCAAACGGCCGGACGGATCTGGATGAGATTTGGCACAGAGATAGATTATAGTCAGGAATAGCGCATAGGATACTTTTATCCCGAAAATATGTTTCATTCGCGCGAAGCAGAAGCTAGTATCTTTATAAGTTTAGAAGTTCAGAAGTTTTTGTGTAAAACAGTAAGAGACATCCATCATACTCACAAACTTTCACATTTATAATATTAGTAGGATACACTTCTACATACCCTCCCGAGGAATACGAGCGTGATCATTTTTGTTATGCAATAAGTCGTTTTATCGGGATATGTGAGCAGATACAGAGGTCAATACAGGTGATAAAAATGACAAAATTACTATTTTAATGCGCATGCGTGGTAATACGTTCAACAATTTGTGTGCTACGTTTAGAGAAATATTAAAAACTATTATCATCTTGCCCAAGAACCAGCCTGTAACAGTCCCACTGCAGGGCAAAGTCTCTTCTCATACAGAGAAGGCCAAGCATTGATCACCACGCTTGCTAAATACGGGTTGGCGATTTCAAACTTATAAAATATAAGTCCAGGTTTCCTCAAGATGTTTTCCTTCACCGATGTCAACGATATCCTAGATAAGCATAAAAAAAAAACATTTTAAAATAATAATAACTGACTGCCAAAACAAAACACTACAAAGCGAAAAATTACTGTCTTTTCGGAAGTCGGTGTCTTTGGTACCAATATTTTTTCGTTTTTGACACCGACTTCCGAAAAGAAACTTATGTTTCGCTTTGTAGTAGTAGGTAAATCAAAACGATTTGGAAATCGGCTTAATTTGTTTGTTAAAATGTTTGATTTTTAATTTTCTCTTTAGCTTTGGCACCTTATTATATTACCATGAAAGTAACGCATTATAACTTAAAAACTACGCGTCACATCTTGATCAAATTTAAATGGGACCGCGTGAGGAGCACCAGCTTTCAAATAAAAAATAATCATCAAATTCGGTTCATAATTGGCGGAGTAATCGCGTAACAAAACATACAGTCGAATTGAGAACATCCTCCTTTTTTAAGTTGGTTAAAATGTACATAATATGAATTTGAAAATTTCTAGATAAGAAGGACGCTATCACTAACTCCCTTTAGTTAGTGATAGCGAGCGTGACGATTCATAGGGAAAATGACAGAAGAACATGTGTTGCGCCGATCACAAGTAACATGGGACAAAGCAGGAAGAGGATAAGTCTTTAAAAAAGTGTCTCTTAAAAATCGGTACTGAATATAAAAAACTTCACAAAAAATCAAGTCGACTTCCAAAACAAAATACTACAAAGCGATAATAACTTTCTTTTCTTTTTCTTTCTTTTCTTTGGTACCTATTATTTTCCATTTTTCGAATTTTTCGCTTTGTAGTATTTTGTTTTGGAAGTCGATTTAATTTTTTTGTTAGAAACTTTTTTATTTATCTTTTTTTATTTTTGGTAGTAATAGGAGGATTACCATGAAAATCATTTATAGCGAAAGAAAATCTTATGAAGATTCCAATAAGCCAAAACACGACTAGGATTCATTGTTTTATTTCGGAGTTCCAGTGCCTACCTTCCGGCTTCAACATCAGATCAGTTCGATGGTACCATTTTCATCAGATTCATTTATTTATAAATATTTGCTTCATCATAGTCGGTTAAATATTAGAGATATCTTATACCCGTCACATACTTAGCATTAAGGAGTTCCAGTGGCCATCTGTGGTCTTCTTCATCAGGTCCACTTCACCAAATAATACTTTCTGAGTGCAAATGATTGCATTGTTGATGAAAATACCAAAAACGCTATACATATGCCTATAATATTCGAGGAATACCCTCAATTTCTCCAGTATCCCATCATCAGATCCTAATCTGATGACAATGGGAGCACCTAGGAAGTATACCCTTTAAAACAAAAGAAGAATTTTCCAAATCGGTCCAGGCGTCTTCGAGTAACCGGGTAACAAATATATTCCGACGAATTGAGAACCTCCTTTTTTTGAAGTCGGTTATAAATGACATAAATCTGTCAAAAAAGCGTCGTTTGCAATCTTGTGGGCCGGCTCGAGATAGCGTGGCGACGTCGCTTCATGTTCCTATCTCGCCTCTTAGGGTCTGATGGCGCGATGCAATTTAAATTGCGTGGCGATATCGGTTGTATATTATGTACACGTATTTTCAAAGAAAATATCAAGTGGAAATCGGTCAAATTGCATCGCATTGCGTCCATGTGAATGTGCTTGTAATTTAAATCACCTGACGGTGTGAAATAAGTCGAATCGTTTCGAGGCTTCAAGTGGAAGGTGACGGTTGAGGGGTGTTAAGGACTTCCAAACGGAAATGTTTCCATTGTAGAGTGAAATGCTTGCTATGTAAGTTCTGTATTAGTTTTTTTTAACTAGACAGGTTATTTTATTACAAGTTCATATTTAATTTCTGTAGTAATTACTAAGACTTTTCTGCTCTAAAATTTTCAAGTTTGACGTCAGTGAAAATACAAATGTGTTATTATTCATATGGTTACCTAAGTTTATAGGTAAATGAAATTATTCGTAGCAGGTTCTGTAGTTTCTGCCTACCCCCATGGGAAAAAAGGCGTGGGTTTATGCATGTATAAAATTATTCATTAAAAATATTTTTTTAAAACAAGCTTTTTTCGTATTCTTCTCAGCAAACCGTTTCATTTCCATCACATAAAATAAGTAGTCCGCTATATTGGGCCGTCCGCCATATTGGCTTTAGAATGACGACACTTATCTAACCATGTATTGTCATCCAGACTAAATGTGTACGAACGAGGTGCATTCAATAAGTACCTAGCCTCATCGCCAGAGGGCGCTGTAGTTTCAAAAGAGTTTTACCACAGTGTAGCACATTCTTTTTTAATTCTTTTTTCAAATTTTCATTCTAATCCCTTCATTTGTTTTAATTTGACAACTTATGGAAGCGAACGTGTCGATCGGTTTTACAAAAATGGAAAAAGAGCAATATCGTTCGGTGATTCGATTCCTAAAAACGCGCATCGATATTAAAGAGCGCTTGGATGCTGTGTAGGTACGGTGACTCTTCTCCATCGATGGCCACCGTCAAGAATTGGTTCAACGAGTTTGCACGTGGCCGTACGTCGGTTTTTGATGAACCACGTCCAGGTGCACCGAAAACAGCTGCTACGGAGGAAAACATTAAAAAAAACCATGATTTCGTATTGGCAGATCGCCGATTGAAGGTTCGGGAGCTAGCTGAGACTGTAGGCATTTCAGAAGGAACAGTGCATCATATTCTTCACGAGGAACTCGGCATGAGAAAGCTGTCGGCGCGATGGGTGCCGCGTTTACTCACACCAGAAAACAAGCGCAACCGTGAGACCACATCGGAGACGTGTTTGGCGCTGTTTAAGCGGAATCCAGCGGAGTTTTTGCGTCGTTTTGTAACCGTCGATGACACCTGGATCCACTGGTACACACCAGAGACCAAGGAGCAATCAAAACAATGGATCCAGACCGGGGAACGTGCTCCCAAGAAGGCGAAAACTGTAAAATCGGCCGGAAAAGTTATGGCCACCGTTTTCTGGGATTCACAAGGTGTGATCTACATCGATTACCTCGAGAAGGGTAAAACAATTACAGGGCTTTACTATGCCGATTTATTGGGCCGATTCGACGCCGAATTAAAGAAAAATCGACCCCATCTGGCGAAGAAAAAAGTGCTGTTTCACCACGACAACGCACCAGTTCACACGTCTGCCGCTGCCATGGCCAAATTGGTCGAATTACGCTACGAATTGCTGCCCCATCCACCGTATTCTCCAGATTTGGCCCCTTGTGACTTCTTTCTGTTTCCTAATCTGAAAAAATCACTCGCCGGGAACAGATATGGATCGAATGAGGAGGTCATCGCCGCCACGGAGGCCTATTTTGCAGAGTTTGACAAAAAATATTTTTCCGACGGGTTAAAAAAGTTGGAGCATCGCTGGGCTAAGTGTATCGAACTAAAAGGAGACTATGTTGAAAAATAAATTGCCACTTTTCCAAAATTTTCGTTTACTTTTTGTAGGCTAAGTATTTATTGAATGACCCTCGTATGCCGAATTTCATCTTAATCGGCGGAGGATAACTGCTTTAAAATTCAGTTGCAAGATTTGACCCGAACACACTTACATACATATACTATACATATAAAATACATTATCATGTCGGTGACGCGACCTTTGTGTGAGTGTGCCGTTTTGCCCCTATCAAAAATCGCTCAAAGCGCCTAAAGATATTTTAACTTCAAAAATATTATTACTACTTACTTTTCCTACCCCTTAGAGGAAATACAAGCGTGATGTTTTGTTATCAATACATCATTATAATCGACCGTAAAGTTACTGATTAATTGCCAGTTAAAATTTAATTCATATATTATTATATTATTTTTATGTTATCCTCGAAACGTCGGCGTGGGTAAATCCTATGTTGCTATAGTTTCATAAATGTCGATACAATCATACTTTTATTATGTTTCTGGATGATTCGAATAATCGTTTTTGGGCGAAATTCCTAGGAATTTATTACTAAAAGACTAGATTGTAGGAAACTAAGAAAGATTTTGGAACCGCGGTAGCCCAGTGGGAAAAGACTAAAATAGAATACCAATAGTGAAAACAGAATTAAAATTGGTCGAAAAACGAAAGAGATATAACAATTTAAAGAAATTTATCTGTCTCTATCTACGAAAACGCTGTTTTCTATGGCTGCTGTATGGGCGTCGTGCCAATCTGACGTCATGTGGCAAGTCGGACTTCTCTTTCTAATTCTCAAATTTGATGCTTTATTTTATAACTTCGTTTTTGATCGAGATATTTAAAAAAAATCTTTCATATTTGTTTACTATAGTTTTTTTAGTATTTTATTTAGCAAATAAAAAAAATACATGCATATTCCCTATTCGTAGGTTCGAACTCAGGCATGCGCTGCAATTTATAAGTCGTGGCTGTTACCATTGGGGCCTACACCTTCAAAATCATTCTTAGTTTCCAATAATCCGGTAGGATTGTCGCGAAACAACGATTTATCCAGTTATCCTGCGACACATACATTATACGAATGAACTTTGCTCACTGACTCACTTTGTATATAGATAAGGTAAAAGTAATAACACATAATATTATGTAGTGCAATTTACAAATTGTCATTGTATAAAACAGGGATTTTAAGTTGACTTATTTTAGGTTCGAGTTTGCCTAAAACTTCGCGACTTCGGGCAGAACTTTGGCCTATTATGGTCGAAGCCGATGTTTTGGTTTTGGAAATACTTTCATTATGCGTAGGTACAGTTAAGGAGTGGAATTCTCTGCCGAAGTCTGTGTTTCTTAATAGCTACAAAGTCTCGAGTGAATAGGTTACTTCTAGGCAAACGTGCTACACCGTAGACCACATCATCGCTTACCATCAGGTGAGATAGTGGTCAAGCGGGAGCCTATCTTTATGTGAATAAAAAAGCCGAAGGTTCAATCGGAAACTAATATTATGATACAATGGCATGCAAGTTACTTGCACGCTTCGATGAAAGTTACAGGCATGTGTACATATTGATTGTAAATCTTCGCACATATGTGGCGATTTCGCTAGACGTCTTGTCTCGCATCGGATTAGTACTTCAAGAGATTACAACATACACATGAACAAACTTTGTAATAAAAAGACAAGTTCTGACTCATACACTGACTGACTCATCAACGCTCAGCCCAAGCCCTTCCACTTAGACATCTGAAATTTTGTTTAGCGAATTGTAAAACTGTAATGTTTATCAAAGGCTGGTCAATCGATCTGCCTGCCTTTTCCCAACTATGTCTGGTCAGCTTCTAGTCTAACCTCATGCAGGTGAGTATCTGTATTTTTAACCCCCGACGGAAGAAAAAGAGGGGTGGTTGGGGTGTTATAAGTTTGACGTTTATACCTGTGTTTGTGTAGACAGATGTCTACACAAACACAGATATACACGGCATAATAGCTCCTAAACGGATGCACGGAGGAATTTCGGTATGTTAAGATGATCACCCATCTACAGACCGACCTCGGCAAGCGATGCTTAACCTCAAAGATCGGCCCGTGCGACTTTGATTACTTATCCACGGGCTATGTAAGTAATAATTAAATAAGTATTAACAATATGTTTCCATCTTTTCAGGTCAATGGAAGACGTTAAGCAAAGACGCGGTGCCCTCACAGAACCTGCCCAAGCTTCACCCTGATGGCACCGTTATGGTCATCAGGAAGAGCCGTACCGTCAAGTACCGGGAGGGAAAGAAAGACGAGATCCATGGGTATGTGGAATTAATGTCATTATTGTCACAGAACAGTTTCTGTGGCAATAATGTGTTTAGGTTCATAGCTATAAATGTTGCTTATACTAAAATTCTTAACGATAGTATTACTAGTACTTTTTATGTGATTAAAGAAAAAAATAAGATATTGGTTACCTGGGAGATATCGTGGAATGTGATATGGCCGCCCGTTGTATATTTTTGAGTTTCCTTTTTACTCGGCTGCCAAGGAAGGGTTATGTTTTTCGCGCGTATCTTGTATGTATGTTTGTTTGTTTGTATGTATGTATGTTTTTCCACGCATTTCGCCGAAACTACTCATATATTATACTCAACATACATAAATACAAAGGAGAATGTCCATTTTTTAAAGGAGCCCACCTTTGAAAGAATGATTGTATCTGAATGAATTTGGTTGTATATATCGTGGAATGTGATATGGCCGCCCGTTGTATATTTTTGAGTTTCCTTTTTACTCGGCTGCCAAGGAAGGGTTATGTTTTTCGCGCGTATCTTGTATGTATGTTTGTTTGTTTGTATGTATGTATGTTTTTCCACGCATTTCGCCGAAACTACTCATATATACTCAACATACATAAATACAAAGGAGAATGTCCATTTTTTAAAGGAGCCCACCTTTGAAAGAATGATTGTATCTGAATGAATTTGGTTGTATATTGTAGAAAAAACACGTTATATTTATAATCAGAAAACCATTTTTTTATTTATTTTTCGGGATTTACGAGATATGACGATGTTTCTGTTCATGAACTTAACCCTTATTACAATGCAGTAAGATGCATACAAATGTCAAAGTACAAGTGAAGAAACTTGATCTATCTGTTGTTGTCTGTACATATAAAGTAAAGGACACGGTTAGAAAATACACAAAATATAAATCCTATTTTTAGATAATATTGATATCGCAAACACGATACCTCTTATGGAGCCTGTGTATGGGCAATCTCCTTTGGCAAACGTGTTTAGTAAGCCCATACGGAGTAACATAATTATGTGAATATTGTGCAATTCCAACAATATTACATTCAAACGTGTCGAATTGATGACCACCGTTTTTTGAAGTCGGTAAAAAGGGACGGAACAGAAATTAGGCAGATGCTTGTCGTGAGTGTGACAAGAAGGCTCCCACTCAGCGTGGTGCTGGGACATGGGGAACCCACAGCACGGCGCTGATTTTAAGAGCGATGCCTTTGAACATCATCATCATCAACTTCCAGCGTATGTCCCATGACGTCTTTGCCTAACTTTGCTAGTGTTGTCTTCAAGTCTAACAGAATTTATTTTTAAATATTATTCTATTTAATTCATAGTGACAAGGAAACTATTACTTAAAAGGAAAATGGTTTGAGGAAAGGTGAACTTTGCTTTTAATATACAGATAGCAAAACAGCTTTTAAGGATGAAACGAGTATTAAATGTAGTTATCACTATGGTATTTCGTGTAAGGGCAATTTGAGCCAATTTGTACATCATCTCACCACATATTTTTAGATCCTTTGATCCTCAACTATGTCACGGTAGCCCCATAGCTAAGTAAAAAAAAAAAAAAAAATACACGTAGCATACATAGCAGAACCCTATCTCCACAACGTAATGCACGTTTTTCTATTGAGAGAAAAGACGATGTCTTGAGCTTAACACTTACTAGAAGTTAAAATTATATGTTTCAGTGAGAAGGTCGACAAATGGTCGCTGAACCTCGCCGCACACAGCGCGCTGCCTACCCACGGTACGCACAGTAGTGAACAGCACATGGCTTGTGACCCCCAGGACAATAGTGTGAGTACAATTATACCATCATCGCCCATATTATGTAGGATCTTTGTAGCTTATTAATTTACAAAGATAACAATCTTTGATATTAAAAAAAAAAAAATTGTCACGAGGAATAAACCTGTGTCACAGTATAAATATGGACGAACAGTACGGAAACTACCTACAAAAGCTCGAAACGGCACACTCACACAACCATGCGCATCGACGAGACCCCTAAGCGGCTCGCACTACTGCTAGCATCGCGACAACCGCGCGTGAACGTAAATAAAAGCTTGTATAAGATAAAATTACTCAATTTTCATTTACCTGTGCAGTCCACATTCGATTTGTAAAACTTTGCTTTTCCGAAGTCGAAAGAAGTCTTGAATGTGCTGCCAAAATGTTTTAAACCTGTTGTCTTTTTATGATATTTCATTGGCAACATAAAATTTGTTAACACGCGAAAAAACACATTTCAGCGAAACCCCTTGCACTGACAGTACTTAGTAGTAGTCAATTTTTGCGACTATTTCAAGTGTACAGAGAGCTTATTGTTGATCAGCTTGATACATTACGTAATACCTACATTACCTACCTCCATTTGCCGTGTCATAGCTATTTCATATAATTCATTTTATATATCCAAGAATCACAGTTGTGGTTGTAAATTACTGCACAAGTTATGTTGGGCCATATTATATTGACAACAATTACGTGTCTAATTTTTTCTGCACTTTTATCTAACATTATCTCTTCATCTCCCTTTCAGCTGGCCTACCGCTACCCAACCCTGAACAGCACAATGAACTTATCTCCTCAAATACCAGCCCCCCACTTACCCCCAGTAATCAAACCGAAGAAACAGGATGCTTTCATGCAAACAGACCCCGTACAATCTGAAGAAGATGACTCACAACCGAACAACACATATGCTGAAGTTTCAGAGAAGTATCAAGAACAGTACAGCAGTTATCAGAAAGAGCCAGAAGCTAAGGACTATACGAATAAACAAGATGATTACCTTCCTCAAACGAATGAAGAATATAACAAAGAAGCTGAGAAGTACGCTTTAGAACGCAATGGCAAATCTTATGAGAAGCCAGCGGAGAACTTTTCAAAAACAGTTGAGTCTTACCAGAAGGTAAATGATCTATACTCTGGGTTTGAAAAACCTTTTAGGACAGATTATGGGTTTCAAAACTACCCGGACAGTGTGGAGTTACTGAGGAATCAGCAGCATAATATTCAAATGCTGCAAGAACAGAGTAGGATCGCAGATACCCAGAACTTCTTCAATGAGAGTCATATAAAACAGGAGATTGACATCAATGTCGACGATGATAAGTTTAGTTATGAGAGGAGTAAGGAGCATTTAGGTGAGTGTTTTTTTAACACATTACCAGATAGTTTTTTGATACCGACTTCAAAAAGTAGGAGGTTATCAATTCGACTGTTTTTTTGTATTGGTAGACTCGTTTGACCACTATCTCACCTGATGGATTGGTATGCGCTGATGTGTTCGACGGTGAAGCGTATTAATTTTTTTATTATCCCAAGGGAGCATTGTGCCGGGATGAAAAGAAACCTTTTGATTGAATAACAAACATCCACTCATCCATCCAAACTTTCGTATTTATAATTTCAGTAGGATAGGATAGTAGGTTGTGAAACTTTGTGAGTATGGATGGATGAATGTTTGTTCCTCTTTCGCGCTAAAAATAAATACTTATTTGCAGTTGGTAAACTGACCGCTTGCGCTACTCTAATGAGAGAGAAATAAAACTTTCGCAAAAACTAAACCGACTTCAAAAGGAAAACACTAAAAAGTGCAAAATAACTTTCGTTTCCGAAATCGGTGTCGAAAAACGATAAAAAAAGAAGTATCAATGACACCGTCCTCCGAAACGAAAGGTATTTTGCACTTCTTAGGGTTTTGCTTTTTTGTTAAAGCTTAGACCCCAATTTCATTTTATTTTAATACAACTAGCAATATTAACAACAAAAGGTTATCGCATATTCGGATTTCGGAATTCCCGATATTCTTACTATGATAACACATTTTAACTTTATCTCCGTTCCATAAAACACCGGACAAGTGTGAGTCGGACTCGCCTACCGAGGGTTTCGAACAAATTTGTAGGTACATATATTTTTTTTTATTATTTTTTTTTATGGAAATCTTTGCCTCACACTAGGAGTTTATTCCTGTATCGTGGGTTTACAAACATATAAACTCACATACACAACACCCAGAGCCGGAACAACTATATGTAGGTCATACAAATATTTGTTCCGTGCGGGAATCGAACCCGCGACACGCAGCGCAGCAATCAATCGCTAAACCACTGCGCCAACCGTGCGCCCAAACGTAAATATTATAAATATACTAGTAGGTACATATTATATATAATTATTGTCGTCGCTTTTTTTAGCGCGTCTTGTTTTACGTTAACTTAGAAAATTGTTTTTTTCACATCTTCAAGGGACTGTAAACCTAAGTATATGGTTTTAATTTCAACTCGATACCTCCAGGCGTTTCCGAGATAAAGGGTCTTGACAGACATATAGACGGACAACAAAGTGGTCCTATAAGGATTCTGTTTTTATGTCTGTCAAGACACTCTTAAAAGCGCAAAATGTGTGTAACAGGTTTATTATATCGTTCGTAAGCCATGATATTTTTTTGAAAACGCCTTTATTTCGGAGATGTAAGACCCATTTTCAAAGTAAAAGTGTAAAATATTTGAATTTTTTACCTGATAGTAAGCGATGATAACTGTAACGTTCAGTTGCACTTGCAAGATTTGGCCCACACATTAAAAAGGCAAGTACTCAATAAAAGCCTTTATAGATTCACAAAAAAGTCTTGCCAAGGTGTATTGTGGTTCCTTGACAACCAGGTTACTGGGTTACACAACCTCTTCAGGTAGGCAGGGACTTCGTCGAGCTTCATTGCCTCGACGCTTTTCTGGTGGTCGCCACTGTTGATTCTGGCTTTCAGGAGTTTGGGAATAGTGCGGTGTGATTGACTCCGAAATATTTCGTGTCCGTAAGGCCGGTTTTCAGAGTTAAATTGTAAAATCTGCTTTGCGATTGGACTATACATCTCTACCTATCGTATCGGGGTCTACAAGCGTGATTTTATATTAACGTCCATCGATATAAAGAACTATGATATCAACAGTAATTGTTTTTACAATTTATTACGATTTTTTGTAATAACTTGAGGTCACCGCTCATTTCTTTTGTCATAATATTATAGTTGTACAGTAAATGTTATTGTAACTTTTACTAGTAAAAGTAATAATCCCTGTGAAATCTATCTATTCTTGTTTCTATACATTTTCATAATACTGGATGTAGTTGAAATCATAATATCAAGTCTGTATTCGCCGAAGACTAAGGTCTACATACTATAGTAATCTAGCGACCCGCCCCGGCTTCTCCCGTGCCAATTATTCACAAAAACTTTCCTCGTTTCTCACTCTTTCTATTGGTGAAAACCCGATCAGTAATTATTGAGTTTATCGCGTACAAACGCGGCGGGGGCGACTTTATTACAGCTTTTATTTAACTTGCAATGTATGTATGTATGTGTGTTTGGGTCAAATCATGCAATTGAATTTTAAAGCAGTCTCCTCCACCGATTAAGATGAAATTTTGTATACACGTTTAGTTTGGATGGCAATGCATGGTTAGCTTAGTGACATCATTCTAAATCCAATATGGCGGACGGCCCAAGATGGTGGACTAGTTTTTTGTGCACTGTCATGATATGGGTATCAAATGAAAGGGTTTCCTGAGAAGAATACGAAAAAAGCTTGTTTTAAAAAAAGATTTTTTAATGAATAATTTTACTTTATAATATGTAGTGATTTTTCGCCAGTTAAAATCCCATGTAAGTGAGGCGAACCTTACTATTGTCAAAAACCTGATACAAAACCACGGAGCTTTATTTTTTTTATATCTACCATCAGTCTTAGTACACTAAATTAAGATGTGTTCCTTGTACAGTGCTCCCTCCAGCGAGGACAGCTACTCTTCAGTACAACATAGCTACTATTTGGTGTACCATCATCAGCCTTTTAATGTTCCCACTGCTGGGACACAGGCCTCCTCTCTGTGAGAGGGAATGTGCCTAATCCACCACGCGGGCCCAGTGCGGATTGGTGGATGTCTTCGAATTTTTGGTTGTAGGAAATGCCGGTTTGCACACGAAGTTTTCCTTCACCGTTTTGAGAGCAGTTTTGATGAAATAATTTACACCCGCCTGCCTGGTCCCGGACCCACGACCACAGATAATATAATACTAGCATACAGATACCTCATCCCATACAAAGAAACCGTGCCACGTAACTAGCGTTTTTCATCTGATTATACCGATTATTTTTTGTAAATCGATCGCGTTCGGTTCCGTTCCACGGCGATAGATAGATCGCCATCTAATAATCAATCGGTATCGATAGATACATCAAATAATCAGTATTATCAGTACAGTACGTCGGGACAGTTTCTTTGTATGGGATGACACCCCCACGCCACGACGTATAAGTCGCGGCCTTTACCAGTGGGTTACCACTGCTCTTCTGTTGTGTAGCTTTATCATATCATGCCTTTTGAGATGGTGCTAATAATAATTTTGGCACAACAATTCTACTTCTCATTTGGATGATGAGACAGCTCACTTTATAATATAGCTGTTAACCCTGTCTCTCTGACCGCACTGTTATGCTCATCTAAATTAAATATTGAAACATTTCAGACGCAGGCATGTTCAACGGCAGGCGACTGATAGAGCAACAGCGTCTGCTGGATCAGGTGGTCAAACAGGAGCCGGGGACACCTACTACTCGTGAGTATTTACCTTGTTTTATAGGGTTCCGTACCTCGAAAGGAAAAAGCTAAACCTTTATAGGATCACTTATTTGTCTGTCTGTCTGTCTGTCAAGACCCTTTTTATCAGGAACGCGTGGAGTTATCAAGCTGAAATTTATATCAAATACTCAGGTCTACTGTCCTTTAAAGCTTTGAAAAAATTTCAAACTTCTAAGACAACGCAATCAAAAGATACAGCCGTTTATGCCGTAAATTTCTGCAAATTTTCGACACTCGCAAGGGAATCAAAACCTACAGGGTACTTCCCGTGAACTCAGAATCTTGAAATTTGTTACGAAGCAACGTCTTATAGCACATCATCATCATCATGATGATGATGATGTGCTATAAGACGTTGCTTCGTCTTATAGCACAGATAAAGGAATAATTGCGAATACCGTAAATTTTTTGTAACATCATATAAAAAAAATATTTTTAATAATTTTTAACTTACTACCCCTTTTCTCATGAACACGTAGAGGTATTAAAAATGAAATTCATATCAAATACTCAGGTCTATAATACCTTCAAGCTGAGGTTTGTACGGAACCCACGGTGCGCGAGTTCGACTTGCACTTGGCCGGTTTTTTCTTTATATGGCAAACAACCTCTAGATCTTAAGACAATCGTTACTGACAACAACCAGACTTGCTAAAGAGTATCTCATTACTAGTGTCCTACTGAAGGTCGATTTTTGGCCGAAGACGAAGGTTGAATAACCCTAAAGTCTCCACCACATAACAAAAAAATAAAAGTCATTGATCTGACTTGAACCAAAAATAGTATATTATGCAACTAGTGAATAAAGGACGGTTTTAAAGCGAGGGCCATAGATGAATCACGAACAAGTGAAGGATTCTAACAACTGAATCACGACCGTAGGGAGTGATTCATGATGATTGAATCACGAGCATAGCGAGTGATTCAAGTGTTAGAATCCTGAACGACGCGAGTGATTCATGGCCCTCGATATAAATCCGTTTTATTCAAGAGTTGCATACTATATTTTATACCATGACTTCGAGAAAAAGAAGAATTTAAGCCAAAAGCACAAGGAATAATAATAAATAAATAAATGGTTTATTACCTTCAAAATTTACAGAAAATGAGAAACCTTAGGGCTACACATTTTTATTAAATTGAAGCTGAGCCTTTGAGTTTGAGTTACCTAAACAGCACCTGTATTTCAGCCGCCAGTGACCACCTCCGTTAAGTTACATAATTATAATTAATTAAACACCAATGCAATTAATATTAGAATTACATTCCAAATAGGTATTCACCAAACATCCTAGACCAAAATAAAATCTTTATCAAAATCCTAAATATAAACAAACTCAAAATTAAATCGACGAAGGAGTTTGAAATTCGAATATTCTTTGCACAAGAAGTTTGTATCGAGTATTTTATGCGCAAGTAGGTTGTATTGCATTGAGATGGAGATCAAATATATATTCTAAATTCAAACACCAAAACAGTGATTAAAAGTGCTTTTTATTCACTGTTTTCAGTGAATAAAATAAGCTTTTTAGAGGGGGAATGGTATAAATATAATTATGTTACTTGATTTTATGTTAATGGATATATATTTTGATAATTTTGGTCCCAAATGTAAGGTGTGGAACCATTTTATCCGTTTAAATCATGTATGCGTTATGAGATATTAACTCAATACAGGATACCAAGTGAAAGAGTCAAGGACGCCCCTTACCTCGATACGTTTGTTTTGATCGTGTTAGCGACACTGCCTTCACATTTTTGCGTATCGTTTTGAAATATTGGTATACATTGGTACACAGGTGTTAACGACCTTTATTTTTTTCTTATCTGGCGAAAACTTCAGGGCTATTCAACCTTCGGCTTTAGCGTTATTCAAGCAAGATTGATACCTTTTTATTTTACAAGCTTTTATACACTCGCCTGTGTCGTTGTCCGTAATTCAATTTTACAAGTTAAGCTAAATAGGCAGCTGAAATTTTGCCTGTCTAGCAATTGCTGTCCCACGGCTGGGCAAAGGACTCCCCAAGTAATGCCAGACATTCATTATTATTTTTTATTTTTTTTAAACGTTGCACACTAGAAATTTCTTCCTGTATCGTGGGTGCGTTTACAAACATATAAACTCACATACACAACACCCAGAGCCGGAACAATTATTTGTAGGTCATACAAATATTTGTTCCGTGCGGGAATCGAATCCGCGACACGCAGCGCAGCAGTCAATCGCTCAACCACTGCGCCAACCGTGCACCCATTCATTAGATGGGAATATAATTAGTAAATGAATGTGTTATTCGTTCCAGCGTGTGAGAACGTGATGCAACCACAAGGCAGCCCCTACTACCAGTCAACTAATCATAATAATGTCACAGGTATGTTACCGGCTTATATGATCTTGGAAAAGTACCTTTAATCCGTAGAAATAAAGTTTAGTTTCCATTGCAATAGGCATTTTGCCTAAAAACCTTTTTTTTATGACCGTCAGGTAAATAAATCAAGAATATTGGACATGTATTTTTCTTTGTATCGTGTGTAAATGTCAAATAGCGCCGATTCAATTTCGCGTGACATCACGTTTTAATAAACTTTTTACTCAAAAGTGACTCCTGAACTATGATGTATTTTATCCACGGGACAGAAAAAACAGTGGAAAAGCAAAGTAGGCGTGGCACGCGTGTGTGTGTGTGTGTGTGCAACTTGATTCCAGTCGTGTTCTTACATCGCGTCGAGTTGCTAGTCTCGCGACTAAGTTATTTTTCCGTAACTATGCTGTTTTTTTCCATTTTGGAGTGCAAAAATGATAGTGGGAGAAAGAATCTTAAAAATGGAGGTGTTTCGTATCATCGGTAACAACGATTTTATTTGTTTTCTAATAAAATTTTAGTAAATTTCAATTTACTAATCATTTAATAAAATGTCTAGTTAAAATCAACCTTAAGCGATTAAAAATTAAGTTTATTTTGGGATTGAATGTATTCACTATTTCGTTCTCGAAAGTTCTTCGCTACTCAATTAGGGATGTAGTCGGGTCGGGTATTGATTTTAAAGATAGATAACGATAAAAGAAAATAGGAACCTATATTTTCTTTTATATTAGGTGGATCAAACATACCTAAAAAAATTAAGTTTGTGCAGCAATTTCTTGAAATCACTCAATGAAAAGTCCTTCTGATTTTTAGATTTCCCAAAGACGCTAGCGTCAAAGAGATATGGATAGATGCAACGGGTAGAGTTAATTGATGCCATCCAAATCAAGCACGATATGCTCTGAACATTTTATTGAAGTTGATTTATTAAGCCGTTTTTGAGTTTTAGCGAGTCTAACGAACAGTAATAGATTTTTATACATATAATATTTTATGTTGAAATAATACTACGCCATTCATCCTACAGTTTTACTGAACTCTAAACAAGGTTTATTTTTTCGAATTAAGAAATCGGGTATCTACGATATCGATAATGTTATAAAAAATGCAATGTTACTTCCGTGCTCGAGTAGCAGTAGATATCGATCTATGATACGAATGCCAACCTTACATCAAACGCAATATAGTTTATAATTGCAACCACTGAGAATACCGCCATCTATGGTCGGGTAGCGGAATTTACTTGGCAATCGAATTTCTTTCCAGATGTAGGATCTGTGACTTATGCTTGTTTTGACTACAATTAAAACGGCAAATCAAACGATCGACTTATTTGTAGTGCATTATATGATTATCAGTTTATTTGTTTGAGTTTGGCGACAGCGGTTCCCATAGTAATTTTGCTGCATTGCACTTCCACTGTTTTTTCTGTTCCGTTATTTTATCTTAGTAAATCTTTACTCGACTATGGCGAAGCAAAAAGGAGGGTTATGTTTTTGACTGGTATGCATGTAATTATGTTCATCTGTTCCCCCATATTTTCTAAAGTACTTATCATAATTTGATAACCATGCTTGTATGCTAGTTTGCAGAATGTATTGTTTTGTTACGGTAGGTTGCATACGACCACAGTTATTCTCTAGTGAATGAAATACAATAAAATATTTATTACATGTAAGTTATTTATTTAATACCCGGATACATAGAAATTTCTGATTAGAATATTTTCAATACATAACAATTTCAGATGAGAATATTTTCAGGAGTCGGGTTTTAGTTTTTGAACTTATTTTTTGATTGATTTGATAAAACCAAAAAATACGTTTTCAATATTTTTTGAACTGATGGACTAAATAGAATTATTATTTTTAACCAAATTCTTTTATTACACAGGAATCATTCCTATTGCAGTTTAGCTCTGATATTGCTGTAAACGTACAGTTGTTTCTTTAATGGACTAATAAACGTTTGCAATTTGTTTCTTCAGGTGGATATTACGAACAGTTACCGCGGCCGGGACCGGAGCTGCTCATAGCCAAGCAGAACGCGTTAGCGGCGCACACGCAGTTATGTGAGTATACATACTTATATACGATTTGTAAAAATAAAATAAAAAAACAGAGTTCCAAAGCAAAACACTAAAAAGTGCAAACATAACATTCGTTTCGGAAGTCGGTGTTGCAAAATGATAAATCAAGGGTACCAAAGACGACGAAAGCTATTTTTTTTGCACTTTTTTGTGTTTTGCTTTAGAAGTCGGTTTTGTTATTTTGTGATTTTTAAATTGTTTTAATTTTTTCATTACAAATCGATAATATTTCATGTACCTGATTGACCCTCCAAGAGATTGAAAACACTTACATTTAACGGTGTACTATACTTTATAGATGCTATCGCCTATGGCCCTATGCAATAGGCTCGCCCCCTATTACATGGGACTTTAACATAAGGGGTCGTCCATTAATCCCTTGAGTGCCTGAAACGTGGATCCACGCGAAACACACTGGTTTTTTTTCGGTAATTAAAGTATTCAACGTGCATTCAACGTGCATTCACGTGATTAACACGTGATGTTTTTTTTAGCAACTAAACTTATTCTAGAAAACCAAGCACCATTTAAAAAAAACTTGAGAAAGCCGGTTGTCAATTTAGCAATCGTGCGTTCAACGAGAAAATAAATACACGTGCAATCGTGATATTGTCCGAACCCCTTCTTTCGAAGAAGAAAACTGCCGTAACATTTATATCAATTTCCATATTCATAATGCAACTACTTAGTATGAGAGTATATAATTACAGTACAACTATTTTCTTTATGTCCCTCGGTAACTTTGTGTTTCGTCAGTTGCCCTTTGCACTTGGTGCAGACCGGACGCTCCCAATAGAGTTGTTAAGACTCTTTTAACTTAATGTATTTTTTTTTTAAATTGGGAGTAAAACTATTAATGGAAAATAGTTTTAAAGCTCTATATAGATCACACAGAAATCAAAGCAACAATAAAGTACTTAGATTTCGAATTATTATACACGATAAATCTATTGATGGATATGGAAATTAGCATTCGTTTGCATTCGCAAATGCGATGATTGCCGAGGGACGTTAAGGAAATAGTTGTACTGTACATACATAATCCTTTTGCTTCGTTTAACATCACAAATAAGATCTGTGTATGTCCTTGCAATCATGATATAATATAATAATGTTATATTTTCTGTTACAGGGCAAAACACAATGAAACGGCCTTTCTTCTATAGTGAAAGCCCACACTACAATAGTAACCCAATGTTACATCGATATGAGGTAAGCAGAACTGTTATATTTATATTATAAATAGACCTTACTTTATGGAAATGTGTGACTCAAGTCCGCATCTTTTGTCGAGTTAATGCGGGAAAATTTACAGAATTTTTGCATAAACCGTTCTTTGATTGATACTTCATTCCTGGAAATAATTTTGCTGGTCATTGAAAATTAATCTGGTAGATTTCCAAAGATACTAAGCAGTGTCGTTCATTTTTATTACCTTGGTGTGAGTGTGCCTTGACGCAAAATTACATAACTGAATATGCTTGCTCAAAAATATATAATTTATTTGCTAACAAAATGTTTTCTTTTCAGGATATCTCAAGAATTCTCCAGTGAGAAACATTCCAAAGTTTCGCAAAAGAAATAATTCTTAAAAACAAAAAAGTTTATTGAAAAAATAAGAATTACTCTACTTCTGTCGATAATCTCTAGATGATGGTTATTTTAATTTTTATATTATTATTCTAATAATAATTAATAATAGTAACGATTATAATATATTTTTTATTATTAATTATTGATAAAAAAACTCTAGGTCCCTTTGAGAAATTATAGCTATTTTTTTTATTATTGTTTTTATTTATTATATATTTTTTAGATTTTATTCGAGGGACCAGGCGTTAGATTACTATGCTACTTGTGATATACATTTGAGTTTAGTGTAAAATGGGTTTTTTAGGATTATATTACAAAAAAATAAATAATTTGGCTGTCCATTGTGAAAGAATTCTAGAAAGATCTTCTAATATAATTTTCAACTTATACATAACTGGCGAACTAAATTTGCACTTCTGTCTAACCGTTCGGGATTTTACAGGCGTGACGTTACGTTTTAAGTAGGCAACAAACTCAATTCATTTAAAGATATTTTAACAATTACCCTCTTGTCTTACTAAAGTTACTATATTTTAAATGGCCTTATTTTTCTCAGCAGTTTTAAAACTTTTAATAAAAATTATAATGAAGTATAAAAAAATATTCTTTCACTATGGAAAGTCATAAGATTCAACAGTTCAGCCCTATTTTATACTAAACGCAATTAATAACATAGTAATATAAATGATTTTATATTTAATATATTTAAATATTATGATTAAAAAGAAATAAACAAGAAATTTGTACAAATCGTCTGCAAAAAAATGATAGTCGTTCTTTGTAATTTTATTGTTTTTTTTAATTTTATAGTCTGTATATTGTATGCAAGAAGGTTTTTTATTTAATTAACCTTTACTGTTCCAATTCTGGGCAAAAGTCTTTTAAAATTTATAATTCAAATAATATTGACATACCAGGCACTTGACAGTTTTGTCTCTGGGATGTCAACGTAATTGCCTTTGTAACATACTATCTTTTCCAACGGATTCGCTCTCGTGGCCTACCTCACGGAATTATTAATTCTACCATAATAAAAATACTGTTACACTTAACTATACTGTAGCTTTATTACCATTTAAAAAATGGTTTTAATATTTGCTTAGATTTTAGTTAACATACAAAATACAGACTATAAAAAAATAACTACAGATAATCTTTACAGATAAAATCATGTAAAAGTTAAAAACACATCCACTTCTGAAATGTAAATTTACAAGTCATGGTTTTTCATTCACCAATAGTACATAAGGCATCTTAGAGGTACAATAATCTTTTGATGTTTGAAAGATATTTTAGGTAAGAAAAATAATACTGACCTGTCACTGTCCCCACCCCAAAGGCCACTTCTCATATAGAGAAGGCACGAAACACCACCACCACCACCAACACGAGCGCTCAATGCGGGTTGGCGATTTCAAACTTATTTTAACTATAAATCCAGGTTCACTCACCATGTTTTCTTGCACCGTTGCTAACGATGTAAACTTATCCTTTATAAGTTTACATCGGATGAAGTTTACATTGAACAATCTAACGAAGTAAACTTATCCTTTATAAGTTTACATCGTTAGCAATTCCCTTTGAATTGTAAAAAAGTGAAACTTTCTAAAGGTATTGCCTAGTTGACTCATAAAAACATGGATAAATATTAGAATTTGGCTAATGAACACCGAAATAAACTCAGTTCTTGCGTCAAAAGTTTCTTGTACAGACAAAAAAGGTGGTTGCGGACCATAATATAAATACTAAAATTATTGATGCCATTGTCTTGTTTAAGAATAATAATTATCTAAAAGTCTAAATTATCTGATCGTTTTTTTTTCAAAAAAACATATTTTATCTACATAGATTTGAATAGTAAAAATACGGATGCCTGAATGTTTGCTTATACGCGTTTATCATACAAGAAACACGGCATGGCGAGTTCACTTCGGTCTAGTTATGACCAAATTGTGGCGTCAGAATAACTCGCCGACCACCGTATCCTTACTATATAAATCAAAGTTTATTTATAAAAAAGTCTCTAAATCTGATTTATTTTTCACGTTTTTTTTCCTAGTATTTTAGTTTTGTTTGTTATTTAATATAAAAAAAATATATATTAATAGCATTTTCTATGTGAATTTTTAAATGTGATCGTATGTGAAATATCTGTGGGTTTTTAAAAAGGGATGAAAATATACTTGAGTTGGTATAAAAAGTCCTTTAGCTGGAAATAGGGGTTTTCGACCTTCATGTAAATTGATAGGAGGATTTTAGATCGCAGTGTGGAAGAGACACAATTTTACAAAGCATGGTAGCAAGAGACGGCATTATTAATAACTAGCTTTAGCCCGCGGCTTCGACCGCGTTAAACTTTTTAAACTATAAAAAACGGGTTTTAATTTTTTCACGCGGAACCCTGATTTCCTAAAATAAAAGTTACCTAAATTTTGTGAAAAAGTGAAATTCGCGTCAGCCGTTTCGGAGATTCACAGACACACAGACAACAACAGACAGACAGACAGGCAAAGTCAAGTCAAAATCAAATCGTTTATTTCAATTAAACCATTAAGCGGCAATTTTGAAAATTAAAAATTTAATGAAAAATAAAAAAACAAAATTTAAAGTTTAGTTGTTTGTAAAGTTTTAACAATGTCATCCCTAGCAGTGGCTATTTAGGCATCTTGGTTTTGTGATGTTATTTCCAGCATTAGGATAAATGCGATAGGCTGGTCCTATTTGCCACTTCGAATGTCCTTTTAAATAAAACCTCTGTAATTTTACGCACGAATTTTTAATTTTAGACTGTGTTAGTGAAAGCGACCTAACTTAGTATTGTAGGTTTTTGGGTAAAGGCTTATATTTTTGTAAGACAAGAAATAGCTTCAAATCCTTATCATAATTTTGATAACTGCATCTAAGACCTTATAAAATGAAAAGTGAAATACAGCATGTTTGAAATATTGGCTTTTTTTTGTAAAAGAAAAATATTAAGTTAGGTCACTTTCAGTTTAAACGCTTTTCTTTGATATTATTTTGTAAAGAAAAAAAAATAGTTTTTAATATAATCGACAAATAGTTACCAGACCTGTGTACATGTCTTTTTGCCATTTTTTAATTGTTCGTTTTTGTATTTTTTATTATTACATGTTGACAGGCGATGTTTTGATTGAAGTTAGAATATATTTGTTTTAAATTGAGGGTAGTAATAAGTTTTTTTTTATTGTTGAAAGCCTCCTGTTTAACCGCTATCTCACCTGATGGTAAGCGATGATGTGGTCGACGGTGAAGTACGTTTGCTTAAGTAACTTATTCCCTTGGGATGTTTTTGACTCAAAAATCGAAAAGGTCCTAAATACATTTTTGCTGTATTGTAATTTGAACTTTGTTTCGTATCGTATAGAGCTTGTTGTCCCAGAACATGTATTCTGATACTTGTAACTGTAATTTACATTAATGGTTTAGTTTTGTTTTTGTTACCAACTTATAGAAGTACCAGTTTGTAGTTATAGTCTAGTTATTTATATTGATTAATATGGCAAATAATCTGTGAAATGCATGAGAAAAATAATCACAGAATGCATTACCTTTTTCCTAAAGTCGGTTAAAACATTTTCCCGCATTTATCATATTAATCATTATAAAAATAGCTTCGGTGTCGTTACCAATACATATACAAAATAGACTACTTTCAGTCATTTAGGCCCACTTACGTAAAAAAAACTTAACTCAGAGTTAGTTTCTAACACGAGTTTAAATTAAAATTTGCCAATAACACCGGGTTAGCTACTAACTCGGCGTTAGTAAGATAACCCAAGTCGGTGCAAGCGGGCCTTAGTCAGTGAGTCAGTCAAAACATCGCCGGTGACTGCAACTATAAGTTACAGCTTTGGGTATAAGTCGGACGACAGTTGAGCGACTGTGGGGCAACATGGATTCCATTAGCTTCCGTCTTTTAAGTATACTGTGGCCTTACGAATGATATCTTGCAGGTTTTGAAGTAATTTTCCCACTGCTGGGCAACGATTCTTGCGAGCTAAGACCTTAGATTTATCGATTTCAATACATACAAGTAGAAGATTATTTTTGAAATTAAATTGAATCATCGATAACATAGTACTACGGATAGTGCCAAAATCTTTCTTCATAAAATTTGTAAACAACTAAACGTTACTAACGCCCGGTTTATGGAACGAATTTATCGAGACCTCACAAACTAAACTAGACAAAAGTCAAATTATGCGATTGGCTGTTGATCATTCATGTGAGTTATCACAGCAGCACATCAGTAGTTATATTAATTTTACGATCATTTCCGTTGCGGAAACAGGGTGTAAATGATATTTTCTAGTTACGTGTTTGTTTACAAATTATGATGGTGTATATTTACCGTCTTTTAACGAAATTTTATTTAAAAATAAATTTTTGGTTGATCACTGCGCTTGAACTTCGTATGCAAAAATGTCAATCGTAAGGCACCCAGTTTTTTTTGTACATTTTAAACTATTGGTCAACAGACAAAATTATGCTTGCAAAAAAACTTTCTAAAAGAAATTATATTGTGAAAGAAAATAAAATGTTTTTTAAAAAGTGATAATTTATCGAATTTACACGGCAATCGGAAGAAAAATATTGTAAAAATTATAGTTTTTAAGATAAAAAATTAAAATATTTTTGGTCACAACAAAATTAGAATTTCGTTAAAAAATCTTGCCAAAGTTTTGTTTTTTTATTTTTTTCGTTTTTTGATTGTTAATAAAAGTAGGTGATCAATAGTCATTTTTGTTTTAGAAATTTATATAGTTTATAAGTTTAAAGTTATGGGTGTCGGCGCGTCTACATGACTTTAACTTTTATTTTTAATTAATTTTGGTGCTCTTTAAAATATTATCCAAATTGCATTTTTTATCTACGAATTTTCGTTATGAGTACAATATTCAGTTATTGTCTTGCGCACAGTAGAAAAATCGCTAGATTTTTTAATATTATTTTTTTCGAGAAAAATCTTATTTACTTTAGAAATAAAGCTAAGGAATGTGGGAAAGTAGATGTAAGGAAGAAAGAGCGCGAAAAAATGATTTTTTTTGTGTTTTTTTTAAATATTTTTTTTCGGTCCAAATATTTGGATGATTATGGCAGAGTCGAAATGTTATATTTTTTAAAACGCGCTCTACAGAGACCAAAGCGATGTGAAATAATGTAAAAAAGTTGTAAGATTAAGAATAAAGTATGCTTTTACACAAAATAATATTTCTTATTTTGTACACACCCTGTATAGTCATCAAAAAGATTGATGCGGTTTTATAGTGAACAAATAGAGTGAGTGTTGGAATTTGAAGTCAATAGCTAACTAATAACTGTCGTACAGATCTTTGAGGTTAAAACCAATGCTGATCGAGGTCGGTCCCTGGATAGTTGACCATCCGGGTTATAAAGAATGAGTTTCAAGTGGGCGTGGATGGACAAATCCGAAAATTTAAGGAATGGCGAAATACACTCAAGGAATCACGAGTGATGGTACTGCGGCACGACTCCACACCGCGCGCTAGTGTGGGGCGCCGCGCCATTGTGATGTGTCCTCGCCGTAAGTGATTGATGAAATAATGCCTTTATTTTTTTTGAATAGCTGGATTCGATCATTCGAGCATTGTACTACATTTAGCATTACTTAACAATTTTGATTCCGTTTATAATTTTCTACAAAGATTTTTTCATGTGATCAATTGTGTAATGCGAATCTTTGTAGATTTCCTACAAAAAAGTATTTTGTTACAAATTTGCTCTTTACTCAAGTTTGCCGTATGACATTACTTCCCAGAATTTTATCCTTATTAGCGACAATATCGAATGGTATAATAATACAATGTGGTTTTGTTATTGATTATTAAAAAATCCAATGATGCAGTTTTAGTTTTCATCAAAATCGGCCTCGTGACTCCTTTATGTGTTTTTTGAGGAATACTCTTTGTTTCGAATTTGGCCATCCACGCCCACTTGATAAACTCTCCCTGTATAAAGAGACTTTGCCGACCCTCGGAAATAAGCGGTCCCGGTTGTCATTAGTAGGTCTTAGTCAGTCAGTTACGGATAATTAGAAGCCTGAAATGTGACAGCAGTCTTGCCAAGGGATATAGTGTTACCCGGTTACTGGGTTGTGGAGGTCAGATAGGCAGTCCACGTAAAACACTGGTACTCAGCTGAATCCGGTAAGACTGGAAGCCGACCTCGACCGATTAGGTAGATTTATATAGTAAAAAAAAGATCAGACAGCTGTCTGGAATTTTTGCTGAATTGGGCCTTTTTGGCGCAACCGTGAGGCACACTTTCCTACTAAATTCTTACGTCAGACCTTACACTTTTTTATTTATTTGTATTGTAACTATAACATGACGTTCTTTTAATCAGTACTAAATAAATGTATATTCTTTATTTTCTTCGATCAATGATTTGAGCTCCAGTGCTATTATTAACAAACTAGCTTCTGCCCGCGGCTTCGCTCGCGTAAAAAGTTTTTTTTTCATCCCAAGGGAATACAAACTATCCTATGTCCTTCCCAGGGTCTCAAACTATATCCTTGCCGAATTTCATCTAAATAGGTTCAGTAGATCCAGAGATTACCCCCTACAGCCTCACAATTTCACAAACTTTTGGTACTTCTTTATAATATCTTATTTAATAATATTATAAATGTGAATGTAAGTTTGTTTGTTACGCTTTCACGCAAAAACTACTGAACCGATCATCATGAAACTTTGTACATATATTCTTGGAGATACTTTTTATTTAAAAAAAATAATGGCTTTGCTGCGAGCGAAGCCGCGGGTAAAAGCTAGTTAGTATATATAGATGGAGACTTACCCCGATTTCTGAATGAAGAATTTCAAGTTGAATATTTGTCAGAACTTAAGACTGAAAACCTGTCAAACTGTGGCTTTAAAGTAGGGTTTGACACATTCTTAACTACAAATGCTCAATTCAGGTACCTATTTACCCTTAATTTTCAATCACCACTGCTGACGATCAGCGTGAACCGAGTAAAGCTAGAAACTTGATATGATTTGGCGTGGCGTGTACTTTCGATAGTTTAGTCGCTCGGCTATAAACGAGTGTTCTTGTCTTCTACATGTCGATGATTCCTTCACTAAATTTTCTTCGACCAGTAGGTATTCAGCCACGTCAATAGCCTTAGCGCTGGCCTCACAAAGGTCTTGCATGTTTGCATCTTGCATGCATCTTTACATAAGGAGCAGGACAGGAGATAGGGGTTCTTGTGCGACAAGCGATTACTCGCACCACTCACGGATGGTTGATCACGGGTGATCACGGATGGTTTTGGGGACTGTAGTAATTTATATGAGGAGGCTTTATGCAAAGTTAGGGATCTCCAGGATGAGTTAAATTATGCAAACAGTAAAATTCTTAAATTGCAAAAAGAAAAAGAGAGTACTCAGGCTAGGGAAACTAACCATTTATATAATGATTTATTAGGCTCTAATGGTAACCTCCATCCCATGCTTACTATCGACTTAACTGAGGATTCCTTATTAAATCACAATGTTAGTTTAAAAGTTAGTCATAATAAATTAAAAAAATATGCAAAGATTAATAGAATAATTAAAAAATGCCACCAATTTAAAAAACAACATAAACACTTTTCCAAATATATTCCACTCAGGAAAGAACGTGTTGACTTGATTAATAAATTAAACAATTATCAGATTAAATTAGAGGACAGCAAGAAGATTTATGAAATAGATACACAGCAATTACAGTCAGAAATGAAAGTCCTTGAAAATTCACTCAGTTCTCTTTACAGTAAGTATGTACAATCGCAAAACCAAATTAAAGAACACATTCTAGCTGCAAATGAGTTGGTTAAGAGTCGGTGCACGTGTCAGACAGTCTCAGATCTTGATGCTGGCCAGCCTGGGGCAACGGTGGACTCGTCCCAGGCTGAGAGCTTTTTTCAGGACTGTGTTACTGGACAAGCTTTAACTGACTTTGGGCAGGATTTAAGTCACATTGTCCAGTCTGAGTCTAGTAATTTTCCATCCTGTACTAGTCAGGATTGTAATTCTTCAGTTATGTTTTCAGATAGTATGGGAAGAGGTCTAGGAAAATTAATACATAACAAACTGAGTCATTCTACTCAAAATTATTGTTTACCCGGGTCAACCTATATGCAAATTATGGAATTAGTTACTAGAAAAACGTATAATTGTAATACTGATGTAACAGTGTTTATAGGTAATAGTTTGAAAGTAAGAAAGGAAGACATCACTGACTTTGTAACTGAGATGTTAAAATTAAAGTGCAAGAAAATAATATTGTGTGCATTCCCATATTATGAACAATTATCTAGTAGGAAAAATAAGTATATTCATATGCTTAATCAACATATGCATTTCTTAACAAGTCACTATAGTGACAAGTTTATGTTTTTTGACACCAACATTTTTGTTGGTCATTTAAGGTCGACTAGAGGTACAGCGTATCTGCCAACTAGTATAAGACACACAATAGCTAAGCTATTAGTTTATTTTATTAACACAGACATAAGTAGTATGTCAAAGTCATGTTTAGTTAAAACCACAATGTTTAGTATTAATACTAATAACCCTGTGGACAGCCAAATTGACCATAGCTTAATTGCTATTAATTCTTTTGTGAACTGTACGAAGGAGGTTCCATGTATCACTATGGAAAATTCTTTTGTAACTCCAGATAGTAGTTTAAACTAATTCATAGGACAACAGAGAGTACCAGTAACACCATAGTTATACCAAGTTATAACGAGGTATTTTCTTGCTTTCAAAAAGTTAAAAGCCAAAAAGGGGCTCAGCAGCATGTCTTGAAGTTATTTCATCAAAATATTCAGGGTATCTCTTCCAAATTATTAGAAATTGAAATGTTTTTAGAAAAAACAATGTTTGATGTCGTATGTTTTACTGAACATTGGTTGAAAGATTACCAAATGCTACTTAGTTATGAAAATTATAGTGTAGGCAGTTGTTTTAACCGTAAATCTATGCTGCGGGGTGGTTCCCTGATCTTAATAAAAAAATGCTTAAAATTTAAACAACGTAATGATATAGTTAGCTTGTCAAATGAACATTGCATTGAACTGTCCTGTGTTGAGCTAGATGAGCATGTTGTAGTGTGCATGTACAGACCCCCTGACCCTCAAAACTTAAGTTTATTTGAAGCAACAATGGAGGATATTCTATCAAAACTTGCAGGCAGTAACAAATCCATAATTATTTGTGGGGATTTTAATATCAATATTTTAGAAAATAATTCAAATAGCTGCAGATTTTTAAGCCTTTTTAAATCATTTAATCTGTCTAATGTTTTTACAGAACCAACTAGAGTAACTCCAACCTCTGCAACTTGTATTGATAATATTTTCTGTGATTGTGATTATTTAGATAAAGCCATAGTAAATTATCTTCCGTCTGATCATAGTGGACAAACGGTGTTTTTTAAGTCTAAAGCAATTTTGGAAAAAGCTCAAATTCAATTTAGGCCAATCACACTTAGCAAATTAACAAAATTTAATAGTAACATACAAAATAAGTTAAATGTTCTGGGCCATAGTATTGATGATGCCAATAAATTTTATAATAATTTCTTTTCAGTAATACTCAATGAATTTAATAAAAGTTTTGAAAAGAAGTCAAAAAGTGTTTTCCCTAAGTTTGTATTTAGTGACTGGGCGACTAAAGGTATAAGGATAAGTAGGGAAAAACTATATGAACTATATGGCCTTAAAATTGTGCATCTGGAATGCAAATGGCCTGTCACACCACTCAGAGGAGTTGAAACTTTTTCTATATCAACATGAGATTGACATTATATTAATTTCTGAAACTCACTTCACATCAAAAAGCCATATGGATATCCCTGGATATAATCTTTACCACACCACACACCCCGACGGGAAGGCGCATGGTGGCTCAGCCATAATAATCAGGAGTAAATTGAAACATTACCAATCAGTATCATACTGCAAAGCATCAATACAAGCCACAACTGTCATAGTTGAAGATTGGATAAGCCCTGTAACTGTGTCAGCTCTCTACTGTCCACCGAAGCACATAATTAAGCAGGAAGAGTTTGGTGAGTTCTTCATTTCCCTCGGCAATCGGTTTATAGCTGGCGGGGACTACAATGCAAAGCATAGTTATTGGGGCTCAAGGTTGACACTCCCCAGAGGCCGGGAGCTATTAAAGACTGTACAAAAACTAAAAATGGAAATTATATCGACAGGTGAGCCCACATACTGGCCCACCGACAGAAAAAAAGTACCTGACCTAATAGACTTCTGTGCTACTAAAGGTATATCAAAAAATTACTTTAAGTGCCAGAGTAGCTGTGAGCTATCTTCGGACCATTCACCAGTCTTAGTTACCCTATTAAGTCGGTTCAAAGAAACTGCAGAAGCTTGCGTCCTCCACACAAAAAAGACAGACTGGGAAGCCTTCAAATCAATGGTCGACCAGGCTTTGACGTCCACAGCCAGTTTGAAAACCGAAGACGATATAGTCGAAGCAATTGAATATTTCAATAATTCAGTCCAAACTGCTGCCTGGCAATCTACCACTACTATAGAACCGAACAAGAAAAATAAATCTATACCCTATAATATACTGGATAAAATATCTGAAAAAAGAAGACTGAGAAAACAATGGCAACAATATAGATGTCCTGGTGATAAAACTAAATTAAACTGTGCTGTTAGAGAACTCAAAAAGCTTCTAGAAAATGACAGGAATAATAGTGTTCAGGAGTTTCTGAGTAATCTAGATGCTACAGCTGCTACCGACTATTCACTGTGGAAAGCCACGAGAAAACTAAATCGACCAAAAACAGTGTCTCCTCCAATACGGCAAGCCGACGGCAGCTGGGCTCGAAGTGACGTGGAAAAATGTGTAAGATTCGCCGAACACTTAAAAGATGTTTTTCAGCCCCACCCCTACGAAGGGCCTCCAGACCACAAAGAAAAAGTTCTTCGAGAAATTCAGCAGGATTGTGAGCCACTTAAAAGCCCTATTGGAACGTTTACGAAGCAGGAACTAATTAGAGCTATAAATAACGTAAAACCTACAAAAGCTCCGGGCTATGATTTGATAACCGGTATGATTCTGCGACAACTTCCAGATTCTGGATTGAAATTCTTGTTATCGATCTACAACGCTATGCTGAGACTTCACTTTGTTCCCCCTCAATGGAAGACAGCTAAAATCTTAATGGTACCGAAACCAGGAAAGCCACTTGAAGATCCGAAGTCATACCGACCTATTAGTCTACTCCCAATAGCTTCAAAAATCTTTGAATCGCTCCTTCTGTTACGATTACTGCCAATAATCAAGGAAAAACTTTTAATACCCGACCATCAATTTGGGTTCCGACAGAAACATGGCACAATAGATCAAGTCCACAGGCTTGTTACTAAAATTCATAGAACGTTTGAAGATAAAGAATATTGTGCAGCTGCATTCCTTGACATTTCTCAAGCATTCGATAGAGTTTGGCACGAAGGCCTCCTCTATAAAATCAAAATTAGTTTCCCAAGCGACATCTTCCTAATCTTGGAATCGTACTTGAAGGACAGACATTTTTTCGTACAAAGTGGGGAAGCTACTTCAAAATTATATCCTATTTCTGCTGGGGTTCCTCAAGGCAGTGTGCTTGGGCCGATTTTATATTTGCTACATACTGCTGACTTGCCAATATCAAATCTAGCGACTACAGGCACGTTCGCGGATGACACAGCGGTCCTTGTGTCTCATAGTGATCACAAAGTAGCAACAGCTATGCTGCAGACCTGTTTGGACGACATAGCCCTCTGGCTCAAGAAATGGAGGATAAAAGCCAATGAGACCAAGTCAGTAAATGTCACATTCACTAAAAGAAAGGATACCTGTCCACCGGTACAGCTAAACAATATTTTAGTGCCTCAAGCTGAACATGTAAAATACCTTGGTTTATACCTCGACAGGCGCCTTACATGGCAAAAACACATTTTCACGAAACGCAAACAACTTGGACTGACACTGAGAAAGTACAACTGGATAATTGGCCGGCATTCACAGCTACACCTGCAAAATAAAATCCTTTTATACAAAGCTATAATCAAGCCTATTTGGACCTATGGCGTCCAGCTGTGGGGAACAGCATCACACTCCAACATTGAGATCATACAGCGATTTCAAAATAAGATCCTGAGAACGTTCACAAATGCGCCATGGTATGTACTAAATGAGGCTCTACACCATGATCTGGCGATTCCCACAGTCATAGAAGAGATAAAGAACTACATCAAGTCACACAAGGAGCGAATTGCGCGTCACCCAAACATCCTGGCAAGCCACCTTATGAATGGGACAGGGGCCAGAAGGCTTAAATACAAAATACCTCAAGACTTCATTAGACAAACATAGCCATAGGCTAAATAAGCAAATAGGGTGTGTCATAGGACGCATGCCGACCAATACATATAGATAGGTCAAAAAATTTACTTAATGTCCATTATTACTGAGACAGATTGTAAAAAAAGAAGAGATATAAAAAAAAAAAAAAAAATATGGCCTTAAACCATTTTTTAACTCTGAAAGCTTTAACAAGTATGTAAATAAATATTCTAAACTCTTTAGAAAAATTTGCAAAGTAGCGAAGGCCCTTTTCATTAGCACAAAAATCAAATCGGCAGACAATAAAATAAAGACCGTTTGGAAAGTTATTAATAGTGAAACGGGTAGAAATAAGGTACGAAACACGGATTTTTTATTGGAGACTTCACATGGTCCCATAAATTCTAACATAGAAGTAGCCCAAGAGTTTGTGAATTTTTTCACCAACATACCTCTTAAGATAACGGAAGCTTTAAATTCCTCGCCGAAGGCCTCAATTGCTTTATTGAAAGAAAACGTGCCAGGCTGTTCGGCTGAATTTCAATTCAAACATATAAACCCTATGACAGTCCTAAAGGCTTTCCGGCAAATAAAAATAAAATTAACCGAGGACCTATAGGGAATGTCTGTTAAAGTTTGTACATCTATAATCGAGACCGTAGCACCATACTTGGCTTTAATTTTTAATTTGTGTGTGGACCAAGGAGTCTTTCCAGATGTAATGAAATTCAGTAAAGTTATACCTCTTTTTAAATCCGGCGACCATAATGACACCAATAATTATAGACCTGTTTCCGTGTTGCCGGTTTTCAGTAAGGTCTTTGAAAAAGTTATGCTTAGTCAAATGCTTATTCATTTTAACACTAATAAAATCTTACACGAACAGCAGTATGGTTTCACCAAAGGACGTTGTACAACTGATGCTGGTGTCTCCTTATTAAAACACATATTTGCAGCGTGGGAGGAAGCCCAAGATGCTATTGGAATCTTCTGTGACCTCTCAAAGGCTTTTGATTGTGTTAATCATGAAACCTTACTTTTAAAGCTGGAACATTACGGATTAGGTAAACTTGCACTAAGCCTAGTGAAATCTTATTTAAATGACAGGCAACAGCAAGTTCAGATAAATGGTGTAAATTCACGGGGCTTAAAAATAAAAATGGGGGTACCACAG
The DNA here is from genome assembly GCA_947562075.1 of Orthosia gracilis. Lineage (NCBI taxonomy): Eukaryota > Metazoa > Arthropoda > Insecta > Lepidoptera > Noctuidae > Orthosia > Orthosia gracilis. The sequence goes on from OX387267.1 coordinate 12,453,010, forward strand.
GGCTCTATATTGGGTCCTTTCCTCTTTCTGGTGTATATAAATGATCTACCGCATTTATTGAAAAAACAACCACATATAGTATTGTTTGCTGACGATACGTCCTTAATATTTAAGATCAATAGACGTTCCACACGTATTGATGACGTAAACAACGCTCTACAGCAGGTCCAAAACTGGTTTACTGTTAATAATTTAGTACTAAATGGAAAAAAAACGAAGTGCATAAGATTTGCGTTACCGAATGTTAAAAGTAATAACTTGGAAATAATATTGAACAAGGAGAAACTAGAAATCGTCGAAAACGCGGTTTTCCTGGGAATCACGCTCGACTCGAGGCTACAATGGGGTCCTCATTTAACATCTCTGGCAGGACGGCTTAGTTCAGCAGCATATGCTGTCAGAAAAATCCGTCAATTTACTGATGTACATACCGCGAGGCTGGTCTATTTTAGTTACTTTCATAGTATCATGTCTTACGGTATTTTGCTATGGGGACGGGCTGCAGACATAGAGTCTATTTTTATTCTGCAGAAAAGAGCTATCAGAGCCATATACAATCTTCGCAGGCGCGATTCTCTTAGGGAATTATTTAAAGATATCAACATCATGACTGTACCTTGTCAATACATTTATGAAAATATAATGTATGTCCGGAAAAATATTCATCTTTTTACTAAAATAAGTGATAGGCACAATTTTAATACTAGAAATAAGGACAAGTTAGATCAACCTCGATTCAGGGTAGCTAAAGTAGCTAGCTCTTTTATGGGGTACTGTGTAAAATTTTATAATGAAATTCCACTAGAAATTCTCCAATTAAACGAGTCAAAATTTAAAACATGCATTAAACGCACACTATGTAGACAAGCATATTATAAATTGGCAGATTATCTCCTTGATAAAAATGCTTGACTAAATGCCGGTCCTGCTCCACAGCCACATACATTTGTAGCTACAAATTAGTTTATATTGGAAGAGATGCTGCTGCCCTTTTCGTATTGTTGTTTTCAGTGTTTTATTTTTATTTCATTTGTTTATTTCAATAGGACTTAGGATTCTTTACATGTTATATTTAGAAATAATAGCATTGTATAATGTAGAAGCACTTTTATTTTTCAAATTTGTGAATGTGAGGTACCATGGAGCATTTTTATTAGGTTACAACTTTTTGTTTTTTTTTATTTTGACATTGCGAGCATGGCAGTTGAGAGTTTGTCATGCTCACTCAAATGTCTCGCTGTTGGTGGCGCGTGTTATTGGGTCATTCGGTTCCCTTCAAAATGGTTGAGCTGAGTGGGGTTGATGCACGCGTCATGCTCGTGAACGGGTGCCGTCAGATGAGACTGGTCATCTCTTAGCTGCCAGTGGCTTAATTCAGTTCCTATCTTTTAATATTTTTTTTATTATTATCTACATTGTGCTCACATAATGGAAGCAACAAGAAGTATGTAACCAAACATTATATGTAACACATATTATTTAAAAGAGTGTCCATGGAGTTTCTTGCACGTTCTTCTCCATAGAGATCTACTCCTTGGAACGTGCAACTTAGCTTCACTTGTTAGTTTGACTGACCGACATTTGACAATTCAAAAGTGCCTGTAATTGGTCTATTTGAAATAAACGTTTTTGATTTTGATTTTTGATTTTGACTCGCTAGGGGCGACCAGTCCTGTGAAAACGCTACTGGTTGGCCTCACGGCGTGTGTTCTGACCGCCAAGCGTGCATATTTGTATAGCCTATAGATAGTTGTTCCGGATTTGTGTGTCTTGTGTATGTGAGTTTAAATGTTTTATAAGCGCACTCACGATACAGGAAGAAATTCCTAGAGTGAGGCAAGGTTAATAAAAATAATTTTATGAGAGGGTTCTCGCAGGTAGTGTGAACAGCTAGCGATCAACTATTACTATATATGTCTCTTATTGACACGGGATCTTATATTTACGTTTCTTTAGCATTTTTACGTTTCTTCAGCGAGAAAATAGTCGATAGCTAGTCGCTCACTCGACGGCCGGCGGTGAGAAGAGTGCCTTAATTTACAAACACCACTGAAAAAAAAGAAAACGGTGAATGGCATGTTCTGGAAATAAAAAAAAACAAAAGCATGTGACAACTACCAACCCGCACTGGTCCCTCGTGGTAGATAACGGCCCACTCCTCACAGAGAGACCTGTGACACAGCAGTGCTATGCTAGTATTATATTATCTGTGGCAGTGGGAACATTAGGTAATTATGAACCTAGTAACCAGCTTGAATGTAGCAATGGTCTTTGGAATTTGAAATAGTTGTAAGATGGTTGTAGGTATGCTCTTTGAAATTTGAAATAGTTGTAGGTTGGTTGTAGGTATGCTCTTTGGACTTTGAAATAGTTGAAAGATGGTTGTAGGTATGCTCTTTGGAATTTGAAATAGTTGTTAGATGGTTGTAGGTATGCTCTTTGGAATTTGAAATAGTTGTAGGGTGGTTGTAGGTATGCTCTTTGGAATTTGAAATAGTTGGGGAGTGTTTGTTGGTATGTAAGTATCTAAACCTAACCAAGTGACTGCTCATCCATTTGACCTTGAGCTCTACACAGTGTCATTCTATCAGCGATGGCGATAATGGAAATGCCAAAATGTAAGGGATTGATCATGTTGTGATACTTCAGTAGCGCTTGACATTTTTAGCCCCTGACGGAAAAAGAAGGATGATATGTGTATCTGTGTGTCAAACGGATGAACCGTAGACAGAGAAAGGTAGGTAATACGGGATATCGATCTTGATTTTGTTTTAAAGGTGACTTTATCGAGACTGTTCTTGAGGTATGTTTGATGAAAATCGGTTCTGTCGTTCAAAAGTTATGGACGTTTAACTTTTTGAATCGGGGTGTAATCCCAAGATATCGTGTTATAATTACGTGTTCGATAGATACTTGATCGAAGCGGGTCTGCTACTAGATAATTAAATAAAAATGTGTCGGGAATTTTTTTTTTTTTAAATCTTGATCGCGGTGATTTCGTTGGTAGAATGTCAATAGAGACTGGTCTGCGACGACTGTCACTTGTTTTTGTTTTTGTGAGTCTTTCACTACAGACCAAGAGCTAAGCCAAACTTTGCTAGTACCTATATCTATCTACGAGTATCTATATATTAAAAAAAGAAACTGACTGACTGACTGATCGATCAACCCACAGCCAAAACCGCTAGGCATACAAGCATGAAATTTGGCAGAAAGGTTCCTCAAGTGACGTAAGTGAGCACTAAGAAAGGTTTTTTGAAATTCCACCCCAAAGAGGGTAAAAAGGAGGTTGAAAGTTTGTATGTTATTTCTACAGTTCGTAACTTGGACACGTGAAATTTCTGAATTACGCTCTTGGTTAATAAAAAGAATGAATGTATTTATTTGTTTTTGTAAATTCGACCCTTAAGGGAATAAAAAGGGGGTTGAAAGTTTGTATGAAATTTTTACAGTTTGTAAATTGGATACATGAAATTTTAGATTTAAGCTCTTGGTTGATAAAAAGAATTCATATATTTATTAGTTTTTGGAAATTCTAACCCTAAGGGGATTAAATAGGGGTTGAAACTTTATATGAAATAACTTCGGATTGGAAGGTAAAACATCTAAAATTGTAGGTTTACACTCTTGACAAAAAAAAAACAATGAGTTTAATTATTTCCGGGAATTTCACTCCTAAAGGGGTAAAAAGGGGGCTGAAAGTTTTGGGCGCACGGTTGGCGCAGTGGTTGAGCGATTGACTGCTGCGCTGCGTGTCGCGGGTTCGATTCCCGCACGGAACAAATATTTGTATGACCTACAAATAGTTGTTCCGGCTCTGGGTGTTTGTGTATGTGACTTTATATGTTTGTAAACGCACCCACGATACAGGAAGAAATTCTTAGTGTGGGGCAACGTTGTTTTTTTAAAAGAAAACAAAAAAGTTTGTTTGAAATAATTACAGTTTATAAATTGAACACATGAAATTTTACACTTTCGTTCTTGGATGATAAAAAAGAAAAAAAATATTGATTTTTGAGAAATGTCACCCCTAAGGGGGTAAAAAGGGGGTTGAAAGTTTGTATGAAATTTCTATAGTTTGTAAGTTGAACTTGTGAAATTTTAGATTTACGCTCTTGGTTGATAAAAAAAACAATTATTGATTGATAAATTTATTGATTTTTTATAATTCTACCCCTAAGGGGATAAAGTAGGGGTTGAAACTTTATATGAAATTTCTTCGGTTTGGAAGGTAAACCATCTGTAATCGTAGGTGTACGCTCTTGATTATTAAAAAAACAATGAGTTTATTGTATTCCGGAAATTTTACCCCTAAGGGTTAAAATTGGCAATTTGTTGGGCTTATAAATTTAAAACTTGACATAAATACTAACAGCAAATAGTAAAGATTGTCATTACAAGTTTTTCAAAACTCCTCCTGAAATACTATTTAGGAGGCGTTAAAGATTTTTGAAGAATTTTACTGTACAAGGCTTCTTTTTTGATGTAGGGGAGCAAACTTGAGATATTTGTTTGAATGAAAAATCTAATTCCTTGGGCAAAATAGTAAAGGTAACATTAGTTTTTCGGAACTACCCCTACTAAAGAAGATTTCAGGGATGTTAAAGTTTGTATGGAAAACCTTATTTCTTGGGTTAATAAACTTAAAAATAATGTAGGTTATAATCAGTTATTAGGTTTTCGGCACTATCCCCAAAATACTATTTAGGGGCTGATCAAGATTATTGAAGTATTTTATTGCACATAGCTTCTTTTTATGATGATCTAAAATCTCAGGAGTGTATTACTGAGAATTGAAAAAAAAAATTGCTTATCTGGTAGCCAAGGGCATCGCCAGCCGATGGACCAGGGGGGCAAGTTGATATATGGAGGATGGGAAAAGACAGAATTTTAAATACAATCACAGCGATTGTAATAAGAACGGTACAAAGTCCAATGGGTAACGTTCCACGAGCTCAATTGTTTTTTGTAAACTTCTTGACCCAAGTGGTCAATTATGAAAATCTTATAAGTTGCTATTCATCATAGGTAGACCATTGAAGCGATTTTCTCCCATAGTGCTTCTCAACCAGGTTTTTAGTCTCCTGAAGCTGAGAAGACAGAACAAAATTTTCAACGCTTTTCCCGTTTCGGGAAAAAAGTCACTTTTAGGACAACAATAACGTCCCGATTTGTTGTGTTGGATTTGTGTTGACTTAGACTTTTGTTTTATTTACATCTCACGATTTTTTTAATCTTTAGGGGTGGGCAACTGTCTCTACCCTTGGCGCGCTCTTGCTGGTAGCCCTAGTAAGATCTCGAAAATGGCATTTTTTGCGCTCGCCCTGCTGGTTTTAAATAAATAGGTACCTAGCAGACGCTTATTTACGATTCCATTCCTAGGACAAGTTTTATTGACACAAGAAATGAGTTTGGTTTTGCATGTAAAACACATAGGCAGTCGCTCCGCGTAAAATACTGGTTCTCAGCTGCATCACGTTACACTGGAAGCCGGCCCCAACATAGTTGGGGAACGGTTGGATTATTACGTAAGAAACAGCTATCAACAATCATCGCGTGATCAAACATTTTGTGTCATAAAAGTCGGAATAGGGATGTTTCATGGGTAGTAAAAAAATCATCGAGTTGGACACTTATTTTTGCTTAACCAAATCAATAAAAATTCACAAAGATAAAGCGCATCAAAGTTCAGGAGCGGGGGCTTGTGACGTCACTATGTCAGTATAAAGTGTATCAACGGTGTGACGTCACACGCTGTTACAACGCATTATATCGTCGCCACTTTATGTTTACGTGTCAAAAGAATATTAATCTACCTGACTGACAAAAAACTAATTATCGTTTAACATTCCTATTGGTAGGTCGTTCAAAATCGTTTGCTAATCGCTCGCTATTTGGCAAGTGCACTTATTTATAAAAAAAACCGCCAAAAACACTAAAACTTCTGTATTGAAGAGCAATTACTGCGCAAAAATCGGTATCGCTTTGCTCTTGCAGGATACGTAATAAGCCTGCGGCTAGCCAACAGCCTTATTGCGTAAGTGAAATCGTCGTAATACACTCGAAAGGGGTCGATCGTCGGAGGTCGAAGTCGTGGAATGGATATGTGAATTCAACTAATAGGGTGGAGGACGTACCCTTTCTAAATTATTTATTTACGCAATACCGAAAATATAAAAGGAATGTGTCAAACTCTTCCATGGAGTATAATCTTTTCCCTGCCAACTCACTTACGCCAATAGACTACAGGAATTACTTCGTAACAGCCCGAAGTTCCGATCTAATAGATGACAATAGAGACATATCTGGCTAATGGTGAGAATAACATACATTATTACCAAAATGCTACAATCAGTATTTTCAGATGTATCGTTATCAAAATACCGGTCACCCATCCACAGTAACACCTTGAAAGCTCAACCCAACCAGTAACGACTACCCACCCCAATTTGTCAGCCCACAATAAAGTACTGTATCATTATTTGGGAGTGGCTATCATTGCTCCACCTTCAAAAGTAATTCGTGGACAAAAAACCATATTCCGGCCGTGCCTTTAAACCAGTACTACTTGGACCCCAGAAAGTATCGACCTACCATACAAAAACTAATCGTCTATCTTATCATTAAGGTTGATTTTTGAATGGTTTGTGGTTGGAGTCAATTTAGTCGTGTCTGGAGCAATTGCTCAAGTAATTATGGTAGGTTTTCTTGTTCGGAACAACGTTTAACAGTTTTTCCGCGGATTATTTCGTACGATTCGGCTGTGTTTTTGTTTGAGGGCAAATATTTCGGTTGTAGGAGTTACGAAGCGGGTTTGGAGTTGGTTTCCAATGTATATTTTGGTAGGCTCTAGACAAGTGATATTCTATCAACGAAAGCGTCGCGTTAGCGATTGGACAAAAGTCGAAAATATATGGAAATGTTAAGTGCTATCGAAATGTCACGTAACCAGTCCCTTAAGAGGAAATGCGGGCAGAGAACTCCGACTGAATGTCCTTAGTAAAAAAGTGATAATTCGAGATCTGGATCTCTCCTATTTCCTCCTCCAGTAGTGGCCAAAAAAAGATATTCCATAAAATTAATAAAAAAGATATAATGCACACCATTATATCCTTTTTATTAATTTTATGGAATATGTATGTGCTTCTATATTTTTCTTTTTTTCATTTATAGTTGTCAAATTTGTACACTAGGCCCTATGACTAGGCCTCTGTTGACAGCGCAATTGTGAGAATCTTTTGAGTGTTCTAGTGCTCCTAAAGATAATGTATCATCAAAAGGAAAGCATAGCGGCACAGTACCGTATATATCTTTCTTTCGCAGTTTATGGATTATTTTTTAAATTGGTCCAATATCGAAGGAAGAAAATGGAAATAGGCGAGAGCCAAACCTCAAATTATGACTTTTTACTTAGAATATTCATTCGGTTGTCTGCGACCGCATTTCCTCTTAAATTTTGACATTTCGACCATCGCCATCGCTGTCAGAATGACACTTTGTCTAGCCTCTGATGTCAATTTAGTTGTGCTCAGCATGTCTTCTTCCAAACTTATCTATTCGCTGTCAGCTCAGTGGTAACCCTGTCTAGCCATATCATGTTTGACTAAGTTCAAAGATGGTTTCGTTGGATGTAACCATCCAAGTTTATACTGACAAGTTTTCTCAGGCACTTTTATTACAAGCTTTTATCAACCGACTTCAAAAAGGAGGAGGTGTATTCGACTGTATGTTTTTAGGATGTTTGTTACGCGATTACTCCGACAGTTATGGACCGATTTTGATGGTTATATTTTTATTTAAAAGTTGGTAGTCTCATGTGGTTCCATTTAAATTTGATCAAGATCTGACGAATGGTTTTTAAGTTATACTTAATATTGCGTATTTTCATGGTAATATTATGAGGTACCAAAATTAAAAAGAGAAAAATAAAATGCTTTTGACAAAAAAACTAATCAAATTTCAAAACAAAACACTAAAAAGCGAAAGATAACTTATCTTTTCGCAAGTCAATTTCAAAAACGAAAAAAAATCGGTACCAAAGACACCGACATCCGAAAAGAAAGTTATTTTTCACTTTGTAGTTTTTTTTTGGAAATCAAATTTATTTTTACTTGTCTTTTTAGTTAAGTAGGATTAGTTATCCTCGACCAGTTGAGATGAATTTCTGCATACACGTTGAAGATGACAATGCACGGTTCTAAATCCATTATGGCGGATTCCCAAAGATGGGGGTCCAATTATTTATTAGGGACCCCCATGATATAGGAGCTATCTAATGTAAGGTTTTGTGTTTTGAGAAGAATACGAAAAAACTTGTTTATAAAACGAATTTTAAAATAAATAATTTTAAAATACCAACTCCATACACTCGTAACTTTGTAGCTCGATCAAAAACACACTTAACTGTCACGGGAACTCGTTTCATACATTTTTCTTATGAAAAGCAAGAAGATGAAATTTTTTGGGACAAACTGATTCCGTACCATCGTCCTGCGTCACTGGTTACTGGTGATTATGGCATATCAAGACATGATGGACTGTTGACGATTTTAAACAGCATTCTTTAAAGAAGAGTTTAAGGTATGTGGTACTTAATTAGTCTTTGCATACGGAAGGTAGGTATGGACACAAATTGTAGGTACGATCTGCTACCAAAGAGTTCTTAATTACTTTGGTCACTTCGCCCGGAGACAGCCAGATCACCTAGAAAAACTGGTTGTTATGGAAAAAGTGGATGGGGAAAGGTCGAGCGGACGCTCACCCACTCGGTGGTCAGACCAGATCAGGGCGATTACGAGACTCACGGTGACCACTGCCCTGAGAAGAGCCGAAGACAGAGTGGCTTGGAAGCAGCTCGTCAATGACTCTGTGAAAGCTTTCATAGACGAACATGACCTTAAGTAATGAAGACAACGAATAAGAAGAAGTATTCCCCGAAGGGTTAGACAGACGTGCACTTATAGCTCACCCACATGTCACCAGTTATGTTTAAGTCTCATGTAATAGGGGGCGAGTCTATTGCCATCAACCGGGCACTAGTTCAGACTCCGGGGTAGTATTGAGTACTCATTTACCTAGTGCATCATCATCATTTCAGATGAAAGACGTCCTTTGCTGGACATACTGATCGGTCCTGTGCGTTTCGCACCTATCGAACTCTCGCAGCCTTAACCAGGTCGTCGCTCCAACTAAAGGAAGGCCTTCCTTCCTCCCTTCTCACCTAGTGCATAGTCAGCCTATATCGTTCCCACTGCTGGGACACAGGCTTCCTCTCTGTTAATGGGAATTGGTAGTAATCTACCAAGCGGGCCCAGTGCGGGTTGGTAAATGTCTCATGGTTTCGAATTATTGGTTCTAGGAGATACCGGTTTCCTTACGAAGTTTTACTCTAGACGCTTTTACGTGCACGTCTTCTACACCGTTCACACATGTATGTACGAGGGTCATTCAATAAATACTTAGCCTACAAAAAGTAAACGAAAATTTTGGAAAAGTGGCAATTTATTTTTCAACATACGTCTCCTTTTAGTTCGATACACTTAGCCCAGCGATGCTCCAACTTTTTTAACCCGTCGGAAAATATTTTTTGTCAAACTCTGCAAAATAGGCCTCCGCGGCGGCGATGACCTCCTCATTCGATCCATATCTGTTCCCGGCGAGTGATTTTTTCAGATTAGGAAACAGAAAGAAGTCACAAGGGGCCAAATCTGGAGAATACGGTGGATGGGGCAGCAATTCGTAGCGTAATTCGACCAATTTGGCCATAGCAGCGGCAGACGTGTGAACCGGTGCAGCATCCAAGCGCTCTTTGATTTCGATGCGCGTTTTCCCTTCCAAAAATAGGAATCGAATCACCGAACGATATTGCTCTTTTTCCATTTTTGTAAAACCGATCAACACGTTCGCTTCCATAAGTTGTCAAATTAAAACAAATGAAGGGATTGGAATGAAAATTTGAAAAAAGAATTAAAAAAGAATGTGCTACACTGTGGTAAAACTCTTTTGAAACTACAGCGCCCTCTGGCGATGAAGCTAGGTACTTATTGAATGCACCTCGTATTCTTCCAACGAGAATGATGTCACCAAATACTTGTAATTAAACCTTATTGATGGAAAAGAGTGTCCGTAGAGTTTCTTGCACGTTCTTCTCCATAGAGACCTACTGAATGCTTGCGAATTGCAACTAGATTCATTTGTTTGACAATTCAAAAGTATCTTTAAATGGTTTATTTGAAATAAAGTATTTTGGTTTGATTTTGTTTCCTTCACGGTTTTGAAGGCAGTGGTAATAAAATTATACTGCTTAATGCCATATGCTACTCTTATCCCTGAAAAATGCGCAGCCCCTGTGATATAGACCACGGGAGCGAAGGCGCAGAAAAGCCAGATACTTATAATTATACCAGTCAGTTACCATCCCACTGCTGGGCAAAGGCCTCTTCTCATACGCAGAAGGCAACACTATTGCCGTAGTGGTTGAGCGATCGGCTGCTGCGCTGCGTGTCACGGGTTTGATTCCCGCATGGAACAAATATTTGTATGGCCTACAGTTAGTTGTTCCGGATCTGGGTGAAAAAAAGGCCCGAGAATTATTCACCATTCTCGCTCAAGGCGGATTACCGATTTCTGACTTACTGAGTTTTCTAAGTAGGAGGTAGGTAGCCCGGAGCATGGAAATTGTGGTCGTTTTATGTATCTACTAGCTGTTGCCTGCTCTGCGTCCAGACGAAATAGCCTATTTTTTATATACGCCATAATATTATTATAGGTGACTTACTTGAGAAATTTTTAGTTCACCATACAAACTTCTACCAGCCTGTCCAACCCCTAAATGATAATTGCCGGGATAAAAACTCAGGCTATCTTTATACCAAATTTCGTCTAAATCGGTTCAGCGGTTTAAGCGTGAAAAGGTAACAGAAAGACAGAGTTACTTTCACATTTATAATATTAGTATGGATTAAACATACTTGCGATTCCATTTAATTTTTGAAATTGACAAAATAGTCTACATCGGCTTTGCTTGTCATATAAAAATATAAAATAGAATAGACTTGCGTTATTCGATTCCACATTTTTGCATTTTGATAATAGCTGTGATAGAATATTGTCTAGGCCTCTTAGTTCTTCCCGCAAGCTATGAAATGACACAATTAAACCAGTGCTTAAGCCCACAAGTGATCAGATACCTTTCTCGTAATTATAAAATGTTTAATTAATGTCGCAATTTCATCTTAGCGAAATCAATGTCAAAAATATTTCAAACAGCAGGGAAATTAGACGTGTGTTTGGCTTACATTGACCCCAATTTCTGCATTTCGAATTTGAGGATGAGTATTTGTACTTTATCCTGTAAACCTTTCAAACATTGGAATTAAATGAGGGTTTGACACGCTTCGTTCGTTTCTAGCTTCTGCCAGCAGCTTCGCCCGCGTGAATGTCGAAAGTTATCCCGAGGGAACATATGACCGGTATAAAAAGTACCCTATGTGCTATTCCAGACTACTATCTGTGCTATATTATGCCATGCCATGCTATATATATCTGTGCCAAATATCCTCCAGAACTGTCCAGACGTGTGAGCGTGAAAAAGTAACAGACATACAAAAACATACACACACACACAAACTTTCGCCTTACAAAATACTGTCACACATGTACCTATTTAAAATACGAAATACAAAATATTTGTAAGTCGTGTATTTGAAATATAAAATACAGTATATTAACTATTTTTATTTCAAGTACAAAAAATCAGTCGATCATCCATCGTGTCATTCATAGTTAATACCTGGTTAATACACATAAATTTCGTGAAAATAACCGTTTGAAATTACAATTGACAAGATATTTGACAATTTGACACCGGCGCCGCCGGTCGCCATTTTTATTAAGAAAGCTATCGAGCGCTATTTTCTGCAGAACGCACCCATTACAAAGATCGCTAAATGTTCTTAAGTTCAAATGTATTTTGAAGCCATAAGTATTTGAAATACTTACTATAAAATAGCTCAGCGTCAGGTATTTGAAATACCAATAACAAATTACATTTTTAAGAAGTAATTGAGTTACAAATACCAAATACGTATTTGTATTTCTATAATTATAATTATTAGTAATTCTAATACTGCCCAACCCTGCCTTTATAGTTTTTATGTATAAAGAAGGTATAAAGTATCATTGTAATTGTAACTGTCGAAATGTCGGTTTGATAGGCATAAGATGTTGACTTGACATATTACGCTACAGAAATGTCACGTGCGTGGTCCATGCCATAATTATACACAGAGCAACTAGACATGCTTCATTTTATCAGCCAAGGCGATGGTCGAAATGCGAACATGAAAGGGGTTGATCAAATCAAATCAAATAATTTATTTGCGAAATATGGGTAGTTCTTAGGGTGACATTTTTATAAAAAATCTTTAGACCATATCCGACGTATTCCACATTAGGCACCTGTTTTAACCCATTGAGCCCCATGTAGAATATAATTTTAAATTACCTCAGGTGCCATTCACTCAGGTGCCGTTAAAGCGGTTGCCCAGTGTGGAACACGTCTCATATCCTACCATGGCAGGTGTGCAAAAATATTACAAAAAAATTATAAAATATTAGATGATTAAATTCCGTATTAATTATTAATTGCATTTTTTTATACATCATATAATTTTATTATTGGACAATTACTCAACTTCATTATTTACTCATTTAAATTACATATCGATAACGCTTGACAACACATACATTTACACATGTTTCTAATCGTTATCGCTTCGCTGTCACTTGTCTCTAAAAATAGCATTAGTTCCAAATCATATGATTTGGAACTTATGAAAATCATTTTCGCTTGTACATTGTCACTTTGACAAGTACCCTTGGACTATGCTCCTCTGACCTTTGCCAACCCGTTTTCTGAATCTTACCACAAAGTCCCTTAAAATGATTAATAACCCAAAAAACCCTTTTTAATCCACGAAATATGAACATCTACATGCCGAAAAACATGTGATGATTATCAACAAAACATACACAGAAAAAAAGTACAAAACGTTTGAAAAGATTTCGTTTTTGAGATACAGGCCCACAAAACGACGGACATTGATAATACATAACTTCCTTTTTTTGTTGCAGTCGGTTGGGAATGAGATATTCGGTGCATGCTGCCCTAGACTCATCAATAATATGAGCTATGCGGGGTTTAGACGGTGCGGGACGGGTGCGATACGATGTTAATTAATAGTAGATCGGTCAGCTCGGATTATCACTTTACGATTTGATTTTGAACGTAGTTTTTTTTAAGACACCTGTTATCATTTATAACTAAATTAGGCCGATATTCTAATCCCTGATTTCTGAATAACGAATTTGTTTTTGAGTATTTGTTAAACTCTACTTTATCCTATTAATTAAAGTACGATTTGACAAAACCTCAATTCATAAACTGGAACTTTGTCCTTTTTAAAAGAAACATCCGCGAATAATGGCAATAAATAACAACTACTCAAGTTATGATTGTGAATTTGATTGGGGTAGACATACTAACGAATCCGAAACGAGGTGATCCGGCGGAGAACTAAAGTTGTCGACAAAGCTCAGAGAGTAAGCAAGCTGAAGTGGCAATTTCCCGCCGGCCATATTAGCCGTAGAACCAATAACCGTTGGGGTAGACATGTTCTTGAGTGGAGACCGCGAACTGGCAAACGTAAGGTAAGACGCCCTCAGGCTAGGTGGAGTGACGATCTTCGCAGGGTGGCTGGTAGCAGTTGCATGAGAGTTGCCGAAGATCGAAGCAAATGGCGTGCAATTGGAGAGGCCTATGTCCAGCAGTGGACATAGGCCTCAGCATATAACAGCATCTCATCACGCCTGTAATCCCCGAAGAATTAGGCACAAGTGCATCTATTATCCTCGCGATCCCGACCGCGACCTCGCTTCTCGTACTTGAGGTCGTGGTTTCCAATCCGGGCAAGTACCAATGTGACTTTTTCAATTCATATGCACTTTCTAAGTTTATCTTGGACATCGCCGACAACGGTGAAGGAAAACATCGTGAGGAAACCTGCACTTATAGTTAGTATTTATAAGATTGTGCTCCATTGGTGTAATTGCTGCAAGGCGTTCCAGTGCGAGGGTAAACATATTAATTACTTAATTAATTATTACTCCCAGATTTCGTCAGTTACGTTTAAGGGCCTTCCATCGCTTTAGTGCCGTAAAACGGTTACTTTCTAAAACATACTCCTTAGCAATGGTTAGGTTTATTATTGTAGCCTCTGTTGCCGACAATCTTTGTGCGAGGGTCGGCATATCAGCGTGACACGAAGGCCTCTTCCAGCATTTTCCACTCCTCTCTAATTCTAGCAGTTCGGTGCCATAGTGGACCCGCTATCCTTTTTAGTTCATCAGACCAACGCTTTCTTTGTATTCCTCTTTTCCGCTTTGTTATGTAACTAGGGGTCCATTCTGTTATGTTCCTTGTCCACTTGTTCTTGTTGTCACGGAGATATGCTCCGTGACAACAAGAACAAGCGTGCGTGAGCTAGGCGACAACGGCTAGGTTATGAGCTTTGAAAAAAAAAAAAAAAATTGATTCATGTACATTATTTTTGTGTAATTTTGTCGTGTAACTAAATGTATAACTTTAAAAAAAAATTTGAAAACACGGTATTTTTTCGCAACCTTTGGATAATACTCCAAAACGACTTGGATGTTTAAAATATTTTTACACAGAAAAAATGAATGTAGTAAATGAAATAGCATACGTAAATCAAAGTATATTTTGCAAACAAAACTGTCCAGAAAAAGTTTCAATATTGATATTTCGGCTCCGAGCGGGCGCGCGGCCAGTACCTACTGCGTTAACATTGGGGAATATAAACGCCTTAAGTCCCATAGTTACAAATGCAGGTTTTGGGCAGCTACGGAGAAAATTCCGATGGAAAAACCCCATCAAGTTTGATTGGGTTGGTTTCTAGTTAGAAATGACATGATGATGATTAAAATCACAAATTCAAATCATCGCTTACTCGATCTTTGACGGCTACGGTCCATATTGTTGAAGAGTTAAGATCTATCTAGCTATTCGTGTACCATGTAATCATGATATAAAACCGGCCAAGTGGGAGTCTGACTCGCGCATAGATGGTTCCGTATAAACAGCTACATTCACTAAAATAAATAGGTAACATTACCATTACCAACGTTCATAAACAATGAAAGCACCGAACATTGCTTTAACGAAGCACAAAATTAAATTTATCGTTCGAAAACTGTTATCAATATACAAAATGTTTACATTTTATAGATTACATTTTATAAGTTGATCGACTATAACTCGTAAACTTGTAAAGCCGACTTAGCTGTGATAGTTTTCCTTTTAATTTCGTTGTCGTTTAATCGCAATAAATAATCATGAATATTCACAGAAGTGCCGTGAATATTCATGATTTTATTTTACCACTTTGTCGGCGTGATTAATGTGTATATACATGCCAAATTATAGCTTTCTAGTACTAAGAGTCTCTGAACTATCCTGCGGACAGAAAGACGGACAATCGAAACTATAAGGTTTCCTTGTTGACTATGCAACCCTAAAAAGAAGGAAGAAGGAATTTTTAAAACATTGGTAATGTGAAAAGTACCCAGAACGCTGGCAGCATTGCCACGTTGAATATCAATGCTGATTCTCTGTTACCTAAGCCGTATCGTCGCTTCTAAACATCGTTCAAAACACAACATTTCTTAAATACGCGCCTGGTTAAGAGCGGCACTTTTTGTCATAGAGCCGTCTCACAACCGGGGTAGGTAGACATGTTATGTGTCTTTAACATTGTAAGCAGCTCAGTGTACAGATTGTGGATTTAGAAGCATTGAGAGCCATTTTTGAGTTCATGAAGTTCTTGGTTATACTCGGCTCATTTTGAAGTAACATAATATGCCGTTCATAACGTTTTGGAACGGAGTTCCTTATCGCACGTTATAGTTCTGGTTTGTTTGCGGGCTGAGGGGCTAGACCGAAAAAAATTAAACAATTAACAAAACGACATCAAAAACCGACACCTTTTTGCAGTGATTTTTAAGGCACTTCACGATCACCTAGAAAACTAAAACTTTTTTCAATCGATTCAGCTTGCCGTCAATTTCGAGAATATTGAAAAATAATTATAGCTTTATCGTACTCTTTTTAATAAACATAAATAAATAAAAATCATCATTTTTGTGTGATAAATTGTTCGAGGCACAGCGTGCTGCATGCAGGGTAGTACAAGCGAAGATACGCACAAAAGTGAGACGCCGAGTAGAGAGACCGAAGACGTACGAGCGCGCGCTGACTAGAGACTTACAGTACCTACGCTAGTAACTGCTATTGTGTGTATACATGAGCATCAGCTGTGTTTCAGATTCGTCAAATTTTACGAAACTGTAAGACTGTAAATTTAATGAATCGAACTCCGTTCCAACCGGGTGTCCATAAGACACCACTCTCTTTTTGATTATACACTTGTCATTAGACGTAACATAACATCAGCTTTGTATTCTCCGGAGGTTAAAGCAGAGGTATATGGTGTTCTCAGGTTTCGCCAGTTGTTTATGTGCCGTGCAATAGCACTGAGAAAAATAATTGGACCATGAATGAATGAATGAATGAAGAGGGACTCCCTTTTCCGCACTTAGACTCCCATTTGGTCCGTTGTGCGTGGGGTTACCGGCTAAAGTAGCCAGCCTAGCTCCGTCCAGAAGCACAGAAGCCTCCTGGGGGCTTCACAGGCTTCGCGGAGCGACCTCACCGTTCCGAGGATTTCTTCACGTTGGGAAACCACGGCCTCGCAGTCCAGGATGACATGGGCAGCTGATTCCTCGGCGTTAAAGCAGCCCCTGCAAAGTGGGCTGTCTGTGGCGCCTATGTTAAAAAGATGTTTGTTAAGAGGGGTATGACCCGTAATTGTCCCTATGATTGTTCTGAGGTTATTTCTACTTAAGCTAAGAAGTTTTTTGGTTAAACGCGGGTTTACATTCGGTAGGGCTGTTCTTGACTGTCTACAGTCTGTAGCCCGTGACCATCTGTTGTTATGCAGTTCGATCGATCTTTGGCAGATCCATGCACGAATTTGTGAGAAAGGCAGGGGGAGTAGTGGGTACGGGCCTAGCACTATCATCTCAGAACCCCTCCTTGCAAGTTCATCCGCGGCATCGTTGCCTAAAGACCCACTATGTCCCTTGATCCACTGTAGGGTGATTCGATTGGATGTCGATATACTCTCCAGGGCAAGGTGGCATTCAAAGATTAGTTTGCTGTTGGTTTGTTTGTTTTCCAGGGCTTTGAGCACTGCCAGACTATCGGATAGGAATCTGATTCCATAGTTATGGATACCTAAACGCTTTACAGCAGTAGCGGCCTGTGTTAGGGCAACACATTCACATTGAAAGATTGAACTGTGTGAGCCAAGGGGTAGGTGAAAGTTAATGTTGAGGTCAAGGGAATGTACGCCAGCACCTGAACCGTTGTCTGTTTTTGAGCCATCTGTGTAAATGCGTACTTCATTAGCTCCAGACTGATCCCTGTCTTCCTCTACAGTTTGTATGCTATAGTTTTTGTTGAACATTGGTTGGTTTGGTGTTCTATCACACGGGGCGGCGATGAGGGGTTGGTACTGAATCGCCCGGTCCAGGATTGCAGCGTGTGGGCTGGTGAGATTCTTACCCCATATGCCCAAATGCAGCAGCCTGATGGCAGCTAGCGCTGCCTCCTGCTGTATGTATAGGTCAAGGGGAGTTAGTTGTAGGGCTATCTCCATGGCTGCTGTCGGTGTGGTCCTCATGCAGCCGGTGATAGCTGAGCAGGCCAGTCTCTGGAACTTTTGGAGTCTGGCACTGGTGGTAGACAATTCTGTCCTTGTCCACCAAACCAGAGCGCCATAAGCCAGCATTGGCCTGATCACTGCTGTGTATAGCCACAGCGTGATCTTCGGAGAAAGCCCCCATTTTTTACCTAACATTTTTTTACATTGATAAAGTGCGATTGTACTTTTGTTAAGTTTGTAGTCAAGATGCTTGTTCCAGAGCAATTTGCTATCAAGGATCACCCCCAAGTACTTGACCTCGTCTTTAAGAGTTAGTTCTGTGTTGAAAAGTTTAGGGAGTCTATGGGGTCCTAGAACTCTTTTGTTTGTAAACATTATTAGTTCCGTTTTCGAGGGGTTAACCGATAGTTCATGCTTAGTGCACCAAACTTCGATTATTTTGAAAGCTCTTCTCATGAGATCACATGAGATGCCCTCAAATTTCCCAGAGATTAGAATTGCTATATCATCTGCGTATCCCACCGAGTACAGGCTGCTAGCGTTGAGCTCTGCAATGAGCTCATTCACAACTAAATTGGACCATGATAATTTTGTTCTTATATGTTTTGTATTTTTGCTTTATCAAGAAAACTAGTTTTGTATTATTATATTAAAGTTCATTTTCTAATAACCAAAGTTGATTTAAAATTTACAGTTTCGTAAACATTTTATATAAATAAAGTGGTTCAAGGACAAAATATATTTTTTCAGTGAAAAGGCGAGCCTATAGACATGAACAGGGTATAAGTTCCCAAGCTTCTACTGAGGATTTTTGCTGGTTGATATCCAATAACGTTAAGGCAGACTCAGACATCGAACATCGTAACAATCGTACATCTGGTTACACTGAATGCTGAGCACAACATAAGGCTGTCAACGATGGCACAGGAACTGAATCTTTGTTTTGTTACCGGGAGGAAAAGTTAAAAAAAGGCTTTAAGACTTTTAGGGAAAAGGCCCTGTTAAATTAACGTTACAATCCGACAATTTTGTAAATAAGAGACATTTTGTAAAGTTGTATGACAAGTGCTGCTTAATAAAAGCTGTTTAATAAACGTTTAGATGTGCAGAAAACGCCTGCAGATTTTGATGACAATATTGTATCTACAAATTTCTAATTGTAAGTTACTAATTACATAAAATGTAAGTTTTTGCTGAAATGTATTAACCAAAAATATTGTAAGTACAATTATTGTAGGTACAATTTTACAAATTTG
This sequence comes from Orthosia gracilis, assembly GCA_947562075.1. Taxonomy (NCBI): domain Eukaryota; kingdom Metazoa; phylum Arthropoda; class Insecta; order Lepidoptera; family Noctuidae; genus Orthosia; species Orthosia gracilis. Next base: position 12,472,070 of record OX387267.1, read on the forward strand.
ACAGTTTTCCACCATGGTAAATTTTTAAGTTGTATTCTTTATCAAACAGAAACTTGTAGATTTGTAACTTATATAATACAATTACAATTTACAATTTGTAACATTTATTAAACAGGGCCCAGGGACTGTGGGCTTTTAACCTCACTATAACCACCTCGGAACCTGCTCTGTGCAAAGCCTGTCAAGGCACATCACTTGACAGGAACTGAACCTATATACTACCAAACAGAGCTCTTCAACCGCTGCACCTAACCACAAATTAATCGATATAAATTACTAACAAAAGAGGTAAAAACAAAAAGCCGCAAACGATATTTGTATGGCAACATTGAGAGATAAATAATTTTACAAAATTAAACGACAGAGAGCCACCCCGCGGCGTCGCCTGCGATTTCTTTTAAATGACATACATGGTATTCGAGGTACTAGTTAGGAATTTATTATTATATTAGTAGTGATGCCTCTTGGATTTGCTTGTTTGAAAATGAGCTATAGTCCTGGTTGAAGGCTCACAATCGTGTGTGGACTGATGACCTCTAGATAAAATACCTATCATTCTATCAGCGATGGTCTTGTTCGAAATGCCAAAATTTAAGGGATTGATAATGTGACATTTTGGATAAAAATTTAAATCCCTCATAAGAGACACGAGGCCGATTTTGATGAAAACTAAAACTGCAATATTGTATTTTTGAAAAACGAATATTCCTGGCCAGGAATCGAACTAGTTGATTTTGAAAAAAACACACGCTATATTATTACACTATTCGATAGCGTCGCTGATAAGGATTCTGGACTGACAATATCTGGACAGTAATGTCATTATGGCAAACTTGAGGAAATACCTGAAAAGAAAGGAGACAAAATAATAAAAAAAACGAGAAATCTATTACTACTACTGATAAACAGAGGTATGACGATTACGACTTGCCAATTAAACTTTGAGCTTCCTTTCCTAAATACGTGAATTGATAATGGTAACTAGTTAGAAAACAGCTAAGGAGTGGAATTCCCTGCCGGAGTCTGTGTTTCCTGATAACTACAACCTTGGTGTCTATAAGTCAAGAGTGAATAGGTTACTTCTAGGTAATGTGCTTCACCGAAGACCACGTTATCGCTTACCATCAGGCGAGATAGTGGTCAAACGCGATCATATCGATAATAAAAAAAAATAAAAAAAAATCAGAGGAAAAAAAAAGAATTGTGAGAAAGAAGATATATGGAAGAGGAGATATGCTGTGCAGCCTAGAGACAAAGGTGAAATACCTTTCACACCGGAACACAGCACCGTAGCTTGGAGGCAAATATTTGTATGGTGATATATACAAAGTACTTCCCTGGACGAGTTACTTCATAAAAAGCTCACTACTACATACTTATTTATATTATTTAGGTTTTATCCCACACCCACGTTTTAAAGGCAACGTGTTTTAAGGCATTTCCTTCCTTTTTAGTTTATTTTTTATCAATAATATTTCGATTGTTTTTGACATGTTATCATATTTATGTAAATTGAATTCTGGGAAAAGGTGATGTGATCTTACAAGTGGAATGTTTCAAAAATTATAATTCAAAGATTTTGAAAACATAGGTACGTTCACATAAACTCCCTTAAACATCTCATAAGCAGCCTGCTATGATTCTTACAAGCTTCCTCTGCTACGTTTACGTTCATACATCGGGTCTTAGTTAACGCACACCAGTTATCACATGGCTTTTCTGAAGAACGTCACCAATAAGTTCCACGTACGACAAAGTCAATATTAAAAGGGCTCAATTCAATCGAAAGTCGTCCACTGCTGGACAACGTCTTCCCACAAGCATCAACATATCCACTGGTTCTATAAAGTGGTTTATCTTGTTGATAAGAAAGATTCATCGTGTTTTAGCATACCTTATCCCAAACTGCTCAGCCTTTAGTGGAGTCACATTTAAGCTAAACCGGATCCAGATGATTACCAGTATATTACAAGGAGCGACTGCTTATCTGTCCACCCAGTAACCAGGTAACAAGACATCCATTCGTAAAATTGCTAATCTGACATACCAAAGGGTTTTTTTTTAATATCTTATCCCGAGGAATTTCTTTCTGTATCGTGGGTGCGTTTACAAACATTTAAAATCACATACACAAAGCAAAAATAATAACACTTACACCCGGTTTCCCAGCTCTCGATTATTGGGCTGTTTTTACATTTTTTTTTTTTTACTTTTATTTCACTTTTCGATTAACGTCAAAATAATTTAGCCAAAGTACATCTCATGACAATTCCAATAAGCACAAACACGACTAGGATACATTGTTTTATTTCGGAGTTCCAGGGGCCATTGTGGTCTTCTTCATCAGTTCCACTTCACCAAATGATACTTTCTGAGTGCAATGATTGTATAATTGATGAAAGTACTAAAATCGCTGTTTGTATGCCTATAATATTTGAGGAGTTCCCTCGATTCCTCTAGGATCCCATCATCAAAAAAGAATCATCAAAATCGGTTCAAGAACGACGAAGTAATCCGCGAACAAACATTAAAAAAATATGTACGGTCGGATTGAGAAAACTCCTCCTTTTTGGGAAGTTTTTTTTTTTTTTTTTTATTGTAAATAGGCTCGCGCTTGACCACTATCTCACCTGATGGTAAGCGATGATGTGGTCGACGGTGAAGCACGCTTGCCTAGAAGTAACCTATTCACTCTTGACTTAAAGACCCCTAGATTGTAGCTATCGGGAAACACAGACGGTTAAAATACCAAAACATGCGATCGAAGTCGCGCGCGGAGTACTAGTAACCTTATATATATTGGCGTGCCCGATAAATGTTGTCGTGTGCCACCTCTAGCACGCCTGCCGTATGTTCGCCATCCCTGGTCTAGAGCCTCTGGGAATCAGATCCAGAACTTACAAAACTCAGCAGTCTTTGGTAAGGCAGAGTTTTAATGAGTTTCTCAATTAGAACTTTTCAGTAGCAGTCCAGTAGTTTCTGTCTGGTTGATGGCGTAGCGGCATCATGGTCGCCACTTACGAACTAATGACATGACGTCACACAAATTCTGCATCGCGCAAGCAAAGTTTTCAGCGCGATTTGAGCACATACAACAGTCCGACAATAATCGTTGGGCAGTTGCCCGGACCAGACACAATACCCGTTTGGTCGGAGGATCCTTTTTTTTTCTATGGAGATTTGTGGTACTTTACACCCTGTTCCGCATACCTCCAAACTGGTGACCCTCGAACATGAATGTCAGCGCAGCCTTTGTGCAAGAGCTACTTCATCGTGACGTCATCATAACTTCCTGAAGCTTTCGAACAGCGAGTCACGCGGCCAGCTAGTATCCACGGCATCTTCGGGGGTATCCTGACCACCAGCATGCAGCGGACGCGCATTCCTAGTTATCACCCTCAGCTTCTGTCCTCACCCTCAACCACACCAGCAATCCTGGCACAGCACACTGTACCATGCGGCTCGTTAACAAACAGAGCCTGGAAGATGCTCTCCTGGTCGACGCCAGCGGTAAAGCCACTACGCCGCTCAGCACCGCTCCAACCCACTGGAACCAGCAACATCGCTCCGACCCACTGGAGCTAGCTGCACTGTCCCGACTCACTCAATGAAGGTTTGTGAGACTTTATACACTGTTCCGCATATCTCCAAAATGTAGTGATATGTTCGATCGCTGTTACATAGGACTTAACATAACTGGCGAAATGAATATATTATACTATTATAGGTGCACCACTGCCGAACCCTTCAGGGTATGCAGGCGTGATGTTACGTTTATGTAAAATAAGTGATATTCCACAACCTAAAGGCGGGTGATATACACGGAGGCATTAGTCTCCCAGTGGTGTTCCAACTATATTTATACGCGGGTACAAAAAATATTTCAAGGGTATGTTACGATTTTAAATTGGGAGAATGGTTCTGTATGTTCAGTTTGATTATTTTTGGGTAGGTATTGGAAGGACAGGGAGAGCAGAGGTGGCCCAGTGTTAACGGCCATGAATTAAAAGTTGTAGGTCGTAGGTTCACTTCCGGGTAGGCGCTTTACTTTGTGTAAATTAATTCAGCACTATTGCTCTTAAAACTATGAAGGAAAAATCGTAACGAAACCGCCACGTCCTAGAAATTTCTAGAAAAGTCGAATTCATGTGACATCCACTAACCCGCACTGGGCCCGCCTGGTGGATTACGGCCCATTCCCTCTCTCACAGACAGGAGGCCTGTGTCCCAGCAGTGGGTACATTAAAAGGCTGATGATGATGATGATTGGAAGGCCTCCCACTAGATGGACTGATGACCTGGTTAAGGTTACGGGAATCCGCTGGATGCGAGACGCACTGCACCTGTTGATGTGGCGAAACTAGGTGGAGGCCTATGTTCAGCGGTGGATGTCTTTTGGCGGAAATGATGATGATGAGGAAAGGTATTAGAAATGGTGTGACAGAGGTGTCGGCTGATACAGAAGTATGAAGAAGAAGATATGCTGCGCCTACCTACCTACATTGGGATATGGGCGGCAATATGATGAGGATGATTTGAAAATGAAAGTACATCGATGATAATTATCTCTCTTATCGGATAACCTCCAAAATTTCAACACATAACATCACGCCAGTGTACTCTACATGTAAACGGAGCTAAATTTCATCAGATACGTTTAACGTCTACATTTGTTAAAGGGGACCAGCTCGCTGCCATCATATGAAAACAAATCTAAACTACAGGAACTGAGGAACCTTTAACCGAAAAACCTAATAACACTTTGCTCCGTCTGGGAACCGAATCCAAAACCCCACCTTTAGTAGTTGATCAAGCGACCATTAAACCAAAGAGGTAGTCAATCACTAACTTAAACACAATTATAACTAATTAAACAAACACCTATTCTAACAAGACGAAACCGTTTAACAATCTTCCCACGGACCCTTGAAAAAATAAAACAACCGCGCACCGTTTTGTTTCTGTCCCTTGCGCCTGCGCAGATGCTTCATCCCTTTCTCTCACTAAACAACAGAAAGAGACAGCTGCATCTATTTTTAAACCATGTCCTGACTGTCGTAAAAATATAAAAAATGAATATTGCTTTAAATATTAGGAATGTTTACTTTGATACCTTTCGATATTAAAATTTAGGGTTCCTTGGCTTTTTATTTTAGTAGTTTTGCAATGAAAGAATGTTGTCCGGTGAATTGGACACCGGTTATGAGTTTGTGGGATAAAAGAGTTTATCAAATCTTGTGTCAACTTATAAGCTTAGTTTTTTTATTTCAGTGAACCCCAATCAAAACAGAGAATATGAGATTTGACAGGTCTGAAAGGGTCGAACAGACACAATAGCTAACCGAGGACAGATGATGTTTGGGGCAGGACAAGGTGACAGTTAGTAGTTGTACCGCACATTGACTACATCGTGTGACACTTCATCTGAGGCTAATATTGGCTTGCTTTATTTTTCCACCACTAGGGCCCACTATAACGTCCTTATGGAGAATATTAACGCTAAAGTGGAAATACAGAATTTCAGCGAATCGGTAGCAGGATCCTATGGATTTGGTAGATTCCCCGAAATTTTGAATCTACGGACCAGCTATAAGGGATGCGTATTAATTTTTTAAATTAGTACCAATCTACTTAAATGTGAAAGTTTAATTTGTTCCAAAGTGAAAATCTGAATTTTTAGAATAAATATTTTAGATGTTTGTTAATTTCAACAGCTGAACGACGCAGCGATTAGTAGGCCATGACCTGAATCAGGCATTTAGGCCAAAGAAAACTTTCGCCAATCACAATAACCAATTTAAAATTTCTCATAAATACAAACGGAACCCACACGCAACTTACTACGCACTCTAATAAAACCTCATTCATAGACAAGCTCCAAAAAAAAACAAACTCCTATTTGACATCTGTGTCCCTATGAACAAAAAAATAGAATGAAACTACCGATCATATCAGATCTTAAAATAAATAATAATGGTGGACGAAATAGTTCTAATATAATTTATTGATTGAAACCGACCCCCAGGAGTTCGGGCTTGTCACAATTAATTTTATCCTGGGAACGTTTGGAAGGAAGGAAAAAGCCAAGAGACATTCTATAAACGAAATCGTGGATTGCCACGCGCTGAAACCAGGCCGGCGCTTTGCTTTGTGTAAATTATCCCATCAACATTTTACTCAAAATGGTGGTGGAAAACATCGTGAGGAAACCAGCATGACTAAGAACAAAAAAATTGAAGACATGTGACATGATCCGCACTGGGCCCGCGTAGTGGATTACGGTCCACTTCCTCTCACAGACAGGAGACCCGCACGCAAAACGGACTTGGACTAAACAAAAACGTCTTCAAATATTTTCTAACGTTCTGATTTCAATCACATTCCAAAACTAAATGGTTAACAAAACAGTCTTACAATAGGCAAGAAGGTTGCCTCTTAATAGGTGAGGAGTCCTCACAGTACTGTGAATTTGTATTTAGTTTAAAGATTCCATAAAATAAAAAGTAAGCCCTTCTTTCATCGTCATCAATCGAGCCTACCCGTTTATGTCGAGGTCGGCTTTCAGTCCAACCCCGTGCAGCTGAGGACCAGTATTTGACATGTAGCTTGTCTGTCCTCCTCAACCCCTTGGTAAAACTAGTTGTCAGATCTCAAGCTTCTGACTACCCGTAACGACTGTCTTTCTTTTTTTTTTTTGAGGGTAGCTTAAGTGAACAGAACTTGTTTTATAGCTCTCATTTAAAAATTAAATTAATAATAGTATATTTATATTTATTATCGTGCAAATGCACTAAAAGTATTCTATACCCTCGGCTGCACTCACTGCATTTATAAACTCTCCTCTCGCCCTCACCTGACCTGCACAAAATCGAAAACTCATAATGGACCTATACGCCAAGCTAGCAGGCAGTATGGAGGATCTTGCTGCCACTTTTACCTCACGTATGGACACCTATGAAAAGGATTTAAAAAACGTCAGCAGTAATGAGGCCACTCACAAGACAATAGCTAGCCTATCTCAAGACTTCATGGAGTTCAAGTGCCTTATTTGGAAGACGATGACCGCACTGAAGACACAGATGGAGTTGCTGACTATAGGGCTGGATCGTCATGAGATGGCATCTCGCAGGCAAGTCTTGCTCCTACATGGCCTTCCTGAGCAGAGGGATGAAGACCACAGATCTCGGGCTATCTCAACACTGGCGGACAAGATGAAGATAGTTAACATTTCCCCTTCGGACATCACATCTTGCCATCGCCTGGGAGTGGACTCAGGCAAGCCACGACCTCTGCTTATTAGATTTGCTAATTTGAATCTGCGTAGTGAGGTATGGCGCAGCAAAACGTTGTTGAAGGGGTCCGGTTTGGTTTTCTCGGAGTTCCTAACCAAGCCTAGACATGATGTATTCATGAGTGCTCGAAAACACTTCAGTGTGAAGCAGTGTTGGACCTCCGAGGGCAAGATTATCATACTGCTCCCAGACAAGTCGCGCAGAAAAACCGAGTCGGCGGTAGAACTTCAACAACTGATTGCGCGGTACCCGGTAGCTGCATCTGCCAATGCATCGACGGATAAGACATCGCGCAGGCAAGCTAAATAATCGCAAACCTATTAGTCATAATCTTTCTTTTTTTAATATCTTTTCATCGGTCACTGAACTTTTACAGCCGGGACCAACGGCTTAACATGCTTGCCGAGGCACGGAGGAGTCTCGGTTTGTAATGTATGGTCACCCATCCACGGACCGACCTTGGCAAGCGAAGCTTAACCTTCGATCGACCTTTACAAGCCCAGACTCATCCAATTAGGTATAATAAGTATAAAATACATCAAAACAAATAAAAAGAGGTCAATATTTATAATATTAGCGAGGTTCTCGCCTTAGCCACGGGGGTTTCAAAAACAATGTACTGAACGCCCGTCCCGAGCCGTTTTTCAAATAAATATAAGGGTTTTATTACTGTTTTAAACTTAAACCATCACTTTTGGATAACATAATGATATAATAATATAGACTGCATTCAAAGTATCTTAAATATAATAAAACAAACAAGTACCTACCTAGTAGCTCTTTGTGAAGAAGCTCGTCCGGGGGGTTCTGCCACAATACATATTTCTACAGCTCACACAGCAGCACACAACACAAACAGGCGCAGGCACTGCTGCTTAAAACTTCGAGACAGATTTTTTCCAGTACAACAAAAAATTACGACGAAACAGTGCGTTGTAATTTCGCGTGACGTCACGTCTTGGTACACTCTTTATTAAGAATTGACGTCACAAGTTCCCTTTTCTGAACTTTCATGCGATACATCTTTGTCACTATTATTGATTTAATAAAGTAAAAAATACCCGTACGTGTCCGATATTATGGGAATTGAATTGACGAACTAAATATAATCGTTCCTATTAAAGGCGTGATGTTATATTAATACTATTAACAAAACGTTCAGTCATGGAATTATCCTAAGCCACACTTGGTGTTATTTCATAAATTAATAAAAAAACCAACACGAAAACATACAAAGTCTCACTATGCCTGGAGCATATCAAAAACAGTAAAGCAATTCATTCAAAATCTCTCTTATTTGGTTTCCCTAATATTACTGCCTACCACCCATAACAAAACACGTTTGAAGATATACGCGAAATTTGCCCAAAGTTTCCGAGAAACCGTCATAATTTCGAACAGACATACAAAATAATAATTTATATATTATGTTCAGGAAATATATTCAATTATACCATTTTGTGGCCTTTATTTTAGTGTCCTGAGGATCACGAAAGAATTGTGTGGATTTTATTTAGGTTTTAACTTTGATTCCCACTGTAGTTTATTTTATGTCGAGGTGGCCCAGTGGCTAAGACCTCGCCTCTCGTGCTTGAGGTCGTGGGTTTAAATCAGGGCAAGTACCAATGTCAATTCATAATGTACTTTCTAAGTTTATTTTGGACATCGCTGGCAACAGTGGTCTTTATGGATAACTAGCTGAGCCGGCAAATGTTGTTTTGCCATATAAATTATTTCAAAGACTCCCAAAAAAATTAACACACACCATTGTTGCTAGCGGGAGCTCGTGTCACGTGTTGATAACTATTGATTTATATGAGATCACTTAATTAACCGTACGTGAGAGCTATCTTGAGCAAAATGGCACCTACCTACCCTACCCTAGATGCCTAGCTACCCTACCGTACATACCTACCTACCAACCTACCCTAATCAACCTACCTACCCACCTACCCTGCCTACCTACCAATTTACCAATATTTCTTTTTTGGTCTTAAACCATCTTTGCATTGCCTTTCATTAGAAAGGTTTCATTAGAAACCGGTTTGGGGCATATCGGTTGGATGGTCAAAATCTATAATGGACAGGTAGAATTTTTTGTGTTTTTTATATAGTAGAATTATAGAATGAATTTCAGAAAAGTCGACAACTCCATCTACTGGAAATGCCGGAACCAGCATAAAACGCCATGTTCATTTTTGTTTGTGCTTTGTTTCTATCATGTATCAGAGATGGCGCTGTGTTCGCAAAATGTACAGGAAAATGTTTTTTGTTCTCGTTTGTTTTTTTTTGGCGTTTTATTACTTATTATCCTATTCCGGACGAAGATAAATCCAAAAGTCATAAAAATTGGTCCAGCCGTTCTTGAGTTATAAGTGGTGTAACTAACACGACTTTGTTTTATATATATTGATGTTAGTTCAAAATCGCCTGCATTGAATGTGGTGATTAATACTTGTGCCTTTTCAATATGAGCAAAAGGCATTTGCCCTGCAGTGGGGCACTAACAAGCTGGTTGTTCGGTTTTTGACCAATCTTTTTTAAGAAAATATTTGCTTGCGGCTTATGAACCTAAGAATGTGTATGTAAAGTATTTGTGGGTGGAAATCGTTCGTTCCTACTATCTCCAAGAAGGTAATTGAACACCACCTACCTCGTCTCAACTCGCGGGTCAGCAGAAGACCTGCGGCGTGCACGGCACTTCACAGATAGGCAGTCTAGACGTACTCTGGGTTCAAAGGTCTTGAAGATCGCACACCACACGGTAGTGTGTCCACAAACACTAAAGATGCTAAAACGTTTAGCTTGAGACACAACAGAACAAAACCCGTAGAACGCCAATTCGAATCACAATTTTCCTGTATTTCACAGAGAAAAACTATCGATGCCGTTAGCTGGTTGACTCACAAGCTGTCAACCAATTCATCACCATATTAACCCACCAAGGAAATCACATACCCAGAAAAATACATTTCCAATTCTAAGATCAACATTTAGCATACGTAGTTCACAATATTTTTTGCGCTGGCTACACAGACATAAATCTAACTAGATGACGCGGTATACCGCCGCCGCCGTTTGCCCGAATTTTATTTACCCTAATATCATTTGCCATTATAGTCAACAGCCATAACATTATACGACGTAATATTCATTTGCCCTACTCTTATTTGCTATATTAGTCACGTGCTAGAAGCTTTGTTTCCCATAAAGTCACTTACCATAACATCATTTGTCATAATCATTGTAAGCCCTAATTATCACATGCCATAATTATCATATGCCATAACATCATTTGCCATCGCCATTGGGTATGTAACGGTTGTTATATCAGGAGAAACTGGATGCAATCGGGACTTTAGGGCACTCCGACTCGGATAGGTTAGGTTAGAAGGGGATGGCGGGGTCGTGTGAGCGAGCGAAGCGAACGAATAGACCCTGCCATCCCCTTCGTGGTTATTTTTTTATAAACCACACAGAAGTCGTCCAAGTCGTTGTCGTCGACCAAGCCCACCATCAACCATGCATAGAATATTTTAAGGTTTGGCTTATAATTATTATGGCATTTAAATGTTACGTCTAATAATCATTATGGCGTTTAAATGTTATGTTTGATAATTATTATGGCACTTAAAAATATGAGAAACAATACGTATGGCACTCGTATCTTATGGTACCTAAGTTTCGGGCAATTAACATAATGCCATATGTCTTTTAGGGCAAACAAAACATTCGGGCAAATGAAATTCGGTTAAATGAAATTCGGGCATATGATGATTATGGTATGTAATCTTCGGGTAAACTATAGACAACCAGATGACGCCAATGTATGTACCTACTTCGCGTGTCAAAAATGGAAGTAACAGTGTGAGCAAGGCTCCTACATCAACCGAAATCTAGAAAAATGCCTAATTATGAGCTGTAACAACGGCTCAAAAAATGGTGAAGGAAAACATCGTGAGGAAACGCGGCATGTCCTAGAACCAAAAATTCGAAGACATGTGACATCCACCAATCCGCATGTTGGATTAAGGCACATTCCCTCTCTCACGGATAGGAGGCTTCTGTCCCAGCAGTGGGAAAATTAAATGGCTGATGATGAGATACAAAAACTCTACAAAAAAAACTTGGCTCAGACTATGGAAACATTTCCTTTCATCGGAAGTAATTTTTTTCTTAAATTGTGGCACGATTGGTTTTCATACAGATGAAGGATCTTGCCTTATCTAGTTAGATGTATGTCTGGCTGGCAACATTTTTCTAAAGAAACAATATTATCGACGCTAGTTAACAGTCGTTGGTTCGCCATCTATGGAAGTGTGCGGTTTTGTTTTTGTGTCGTATAACCAGGGAGGGCGTTGGTGTTGTAGCTTTTATAATTTATTCTAGGTTTATGCTTAGTAGTATAAATGGACTGTATGAAAGAAAAGGGAGTCAGTGACAGCGTGACGGGGGACAGGACGGTATGCAAGAAGAAAACGTGTTGCGCCGACCACAAGTAACACGGGACAAGGGCAGGAAGATGATGCTTAAAATCATTATAATAATTTCGACCGACAGATGTCCAATGTTGAAAATCAGCCTGCCCCAGGCCAGACCACATCGACCGATCCCGTGCGTCTCGCATCCAGCGGACTCCCGCAACCTCAACCAAGTCATCGGTCCACCTAGTAGGAGGCCTTCCAACGCTGCGTCTTCCGGTGCGAGGTCCCATTAAGTTTTTACGCGTGTTCTTAGGAGCATTCTGATGAAGAAAAAACATTAGGTACTTAGATAAATGTAGATGCATGGAAGAAATGGACATGCTCCTTAGCTTGCATTGCCCTTAGTCGTGGTGTGCTGCTATCTATGCCGCCGCACACGAACCGAACCTCCGTGCTGAAGTCACACAAACACCTCCACCCTTTCAGCGCGATTTGAGCACATACAACAGTCCGACAGCAACCGTCGGTTGCCCACCAGAGACAACACCCGTCTTGTCGGAGGATCCTCCCCTTTCAATGGGGTTTGCGAGACTTTACACCCTGTTCCGCACCAATAAAGTTTTAAAAATTCTTGACACTTTTACTATCGATCCCAATCCATCTCTGTCGGATGCTCTAAGAACATACATATTACTATATTAGTATCGGGAACATATCCGCGTTTTCTTTACCGCACATACTAACGTACTTGAGAACTACATACGGCTAGCTTCCTGAGCGAATTTAAAGGGCTTATGTATTCATACTATGTACTTAGTGGTCAAGGAATTTGTTTAGTTTTTTAGTGTGAATCTTAGCTAATCATTAGACGATAGTTACAGATAGATATCTTCCTGTCGATATCTTAAAAACTACTGAAGTTTAGCTAGTGTAGGCATTTTTTTTCAACAATAATGCTGGGCTATATTTGCCGAAAAAAGTAGACCAATTAATTTGATAAAGTTTTTTTTTGATGATGTATACGCTAGATATGTTCTTTGCTGTTAGTCAAAGTATTGCCCAGTTAAATAAATTGCCCAAAATAGAACGTAGCTTCTTTACTTGGTCAGATCATCGTGTTGGCGTCGTCCTTCGGAATTGGCCACAATGACCCGTAGGTCGTGGTACCTAGTTTCCTAAAATTGAGCAATTTAAGTTGCCCGTGCAAGTGCATTTTTAACCGACTTACCAAAAAGGAGGAGGTTCTATGTTCGACTTCGTGAATGTTTTTTTTTTTTTGTATGTTCACCGATATCTCCGTCAATTGTGGACCGATTTTGAAAATACTTTTTTTGTTTGAACGAGTATGTTTCGAAATTGGTCCCATTTTAATTTGGTGAAGACTTGATGAAGAACTTCGAAGATATACAACAGAACTCTTCAATAAATAACGGGAAATCTCTCGGGATTGCTGCAATCGCATGTCTGCTTATTGTTTATACCATTTCATAACATAACATCACGCCAGTATGCTCTTGAGAGGTACGCAGATCTCTCATTTCACCCTTTATGTTCACGTTTCATGATATTCGGCTAATCTATTTTGGCGTAAAGGGACCTTACTAAACAACTTGCCTATTAGGTAGGTACAACTAAAAAGTGAAAAATAAAAAACTTTTTTACAAAAAAATACTACCGACTTCCAAATAAGAAAACTACGAAGTGAAAAATAACTTTATTTTTGGAAGTCGGTGTCCGTAACGCAAAAAAATGGTACCTACGAAAGACACCGACTTCCAAAAATAAAGTTATTTTTCACTTTGTAGTTTTCTTATTTGGAAGTCGGTAGTATTTTTTTGTAAAAAAGTTTTTTTTTAGTATTCTAAGCTATCAGCCACACATCTTAAATAAATTCATCACAAGTAAGTATCTTCCTGCTAATCATTGCCCTAGTTTGGCAAATGCAATAGCCCTTAAATGCCATTCGACGTGGCGATCCAAAATGGCGGCAAATATGCCGTTAAACATAGTTCATTGCAACCATTTTGTTTCTTTCTGTATCCAAGAAATACAGTTCGGAATGTAATTTTATGTCTTAGTTAAGTGAAACCCTGGAGAGTCTCCTAGGGGGCTGAAAAATCTAGATGATGGTACTAACATAACAGCGCGACTGTATTCCCAGAAGGAGCCAGGTGGTAAGTGGTCACCGCCGCCTATGGACATGCATTGCCATCACAGAGACGTTTAAAAGGAGATGAGGTGACAAAAATTGATAAGAGTATCTATGCTTAGATGCTTTGGTTATATTGATAGGATGAATGAAATGCGACAAGGAAAGAAAATACAAGGCAGATATGAGTGGAACACATATTGTTATGTGTCACCTTATTACTATCTAGGAATATCTTATTGCTTTTAAGGATTTTGATCAAGTTCATAACTGAGATTTAATATCAGCCAATAGGTAGATACAATGGTGGAATATTTCACATAAAAACTTGGATAGAATGGTAGTCTTATTGCTGATAGTGATATCTTCCAGACAACCTCAGGACTTTATATGGATTGCACTAACTTAAAAACAGTGGTACAACATTAGAACAGTGATGGCCCAGTGGTATCGGCCGCGACTTCAAAGTTGTGGATCGTGGGTTCGAACCGAGGCAGGCACTTTACTTTGTGTAAATTATTTCATCACCACTGCTCTCAAAACAGTGTAGGAAAACATCTAGAGGAAATCGGCATGTCTTAGAACCAAAAATTCTAAGACATGTGACATTCACCAACACGCACTGGGCACACGTGGTGAATTACGGCCCGTTCCCTCTCACAGAGAGGAGGCCTGTGTCCCAGCAGTGGAAACATTAAAAGGCTGATGATGAACTTAAAACACTTTTCTTTTCATCTATTAATTAAATTATTCCAACACTAAACACTCACACAAATGACTAGAAGGATCTTACTGGTGATGTTCTTCTGAAAGGCCAGGTTCATAACCGGCGTGCGTGTATGACTAGATGTACGAAACGCACCGATCTGTGTGTGTTCCCACGAGAAAAAAGCGTGAAATAATGTATGTATATATCTTATAATTGACCGCACGTCAGTGGTAACACTTTGATTTTAAGCTGGCCTAGGTGTAGCACGGGGTATCAATACAATAACAGAGCTTACTCTGGTTTATTCACCATAGACATTCGGCTTATTGCACTTCCTTATTTTGCCATCCTGTGAAACAAAGTTGCTGGATTTTATCATAATAAACGTTATTCTTTTTTCGTCCATTCCGTGTGAACCCATTACAATATTTTATCAACCAATAAAAAAGTTCCTAAACCAGTTTTAAGCACAACGAAACGCATTATTTAAGCCATCAAAAAATCTTATCCTCACTAAACCAAAGTAAGACCAAACTTTTATTTATGGCAAAAATTACTCCGAAAATATACACCTTAAAATAATCCCTAACACTTTAATATAACGATTAGTTTCCAATAGGCGTAGCAAGGTGAGAAAAAATCCCAAAACTACATATCTAAATTTAACCTTAACACTTCAAGGATAAAGTTTATATTCCGATAGGTATTGGAACGAGAGCAAAATCGTTAAAATTGTGTTTTTTTGTTGTAAATCGTAAAAAGTGTTTTCAATGCGGGACCCTTACGGCTGGGCTGAAGTACTGTCAATGGTATATGTGGTCACCATCTGTGGTTATTGACATACATGTAGTATGTGTAAGTATGTACTAAAAAGTTTATGTGATAAAATGTGTGTTTGTGTCTGTTTTGCAAGTTTTCTCGGTAAACTGCTTCAGGACTTTTGACGAAAAAAAAACAATCTTTCAAACTTCTCCAGCTTTTCCTTTTCGACCGCACATTTAATTAAATTGTTTAGGCTGCAATATATAAACGTTGCTACCTAGATACGTAGAGGCGCTGTACAGGTCGTCTAAGGTACAAGTGAATGGACAATTTTAATCTTTTATACTTTGACATCCTAATTGAATTGTAATATTTTATACATTCTAATTTAATTGTTATATCTTATACTTTGACATCTTACTCTTTGATACTCTGGCGTTAAATAATACCTTGACATCCTAAATAAATTGTGAGTGTTTACGATGTTATTTTTGAGTGTCGTACCTCAAATTCTGCAAGTTGGATTGTATTGTGGTTTTTTTATTCGTATTTATGCAGTCAGTAATGCTAATACTGGCCTAATAATCTATGTCCTATAATGTATGTACCTATATTTGCACGCCACACTTGTCAGAATGTGATGATACTATTTACTTATCTTAAGACTATATAATTTACTATATTCAGACAAATAAATGATTATGATTATGGCAGTTGGGGCTCTCCAGCAAGTGGGACATAGTCACTTTTGACTGTTGTGTCGGCATCTATTCTAACCGGATGAAGGTGAGTACCAATATTTGACACGGAGCGACTGCATATTTGACCTCTACTTCTACAACCCGGCAACTGGGTAACACGATACTCTTTGGCAAGACTGCTGTCAGATTTGTCTGGGTTCTGATCGCCAGAACCAAGTTTCGGTTCGGTATGCAATATATGATCTGACCTCGGCAAGTGTTGCTGCGAAATTTCAGCTCAATCGGTTGAGGATAACTGTTTTAAATTTAGTTGCAAGATTGAACCCACACATACTAACTAATTAAAAGGGCAAGTTAAATAAAAGTTTGTTATGTCAAAATACTGTATTTCCAAACAAACAGCGTGCGCGTTGATGTCTTTTGTAAGCAGCTGTGCGACCCTATTAGCACAAAGTACGTAAGCGGGGCGGCGCGCCGTATTTTTATGATTTTTCTTTTGTTTAGTTAGCTTATAGTGGTGGCCCATTGGCTAAGACCTCGCCTCTCGTGCTTGTCGGTCGTGGGTTCGAATCTGGAATAGTACCTTCAAATGTGACATTTTCTACCCAAATGTACTTTAGTTGATTTTGAACATTGTTGACATCGATGAAAGAAGACATCGTGTTGATTAATGCTCGTGCCTTTTATGTATGGGAAGAGGTCTTTGCCCTGCAATTCGATAGTTACAGGCTTCTATTATTATAAATATATAATATGTCATACAAAAAAAAAAACTCTATTTTTTTTTTAAAACAAGCTTTTTCGTATTCTCTTCAGCAAATCCTTTCATTTGATACCCATATCATGGCAGTGCACAAAAAAATAACTAATCCGCCATAATGGATTTAGAATGTCTTCACTTAGCTTACCATGCAGTGTCATTCAAACTAAACGTGTATGCCAAATATCATCTTAATCGGTAGAGGATAACTTCTTTAAAATTCAGTTGCAAGATTTGACCCGAACACACATACATACATTGCAAGTTATATAAAAGTTTGTTATAAAATAATAATAAATGCGAAAGTTTTTGAAGATGGATGGATTTTGAAGAAAGTTTACATAAATATAGACTATAATTTAATAACACACTAGCTTTTGTCCGCGGCAGCCGCGGGCGGCATCTAGTAAGTAATACACATACTTATCTGTCTGTTAACTTTTCATCTCAATATAACGTTCCCGTAGGAAATTTAAACACTTTTCACGCAAACTTTTAAAAAGATATTGAGTACTAATCGTAAGAGAATGTCTATCAATCAAGTTATATTTCTGCAAAGAGTTCTACAACAAAGAAAACTTGATAACAATGATTACTGTAATTTCACATGAGAGTTTATAAATCAGTCTGGAATCCAACGCTGACCGTTACGATCGCAAAACTCACCTAACGGGTATTTCACAGTATTTTTGTAGAATAATTTGAAAGATATTGAACAATTGTTACTGCTTTAAGAAATGATGATTGAAAATATGTTTTCTTGTCCCTCAGGTTATAAAAATTAGACGCGAATCATATGTCGTGGTGGCTCAGTGGGTCTCTGAGACCTCGCCTTGCGTGCTGAGATGGTGGCTTCAAATCCGGGCAAGTACCAATGTGACTTTTTCAAATTTATAATGTACTTTCTAAGTTTATCTTAGACATCACAAGCAACGGTGAAGGAAAACATCGTGAGGAAACCTGCAGCCAAATAGCGCAAGTGAATTCGGTAAGCCAAAGGGTTTGACCGCCATCAAAAAAAAAAAAAAAAAAAAAAAAAAGTTTATTTCTGTTCATTTTTTCTTAAATGCTTGTCGAGGAGTCTCCATTTAGGCATAAAAAATGCCTGTATTTGGAGGCTCCGCTCTTCCCTTACATTATAAACTTATAAATAGGTAACAAAGAGAAAAAAACAAAAAGAAAAATTAGGGTATCATCAATAAAACTGTATATGTGTGTGTGGGCGTGTGTGTGTTTGTGTGTGCTATCAATCGACCAATCACACGCGAGATGAAAGACGCGATGTGGATTTTTGTCTATTTAGCCGAATTAGGCTTCTGGACTTATATAGTTAGTGTAAGTCTGAAATAGCCAAGTCAGAGGCCTGTGGAGTTTTCAGAAGCAGCTGAATTAACTCTGACCCCAGAGGTGGCCTCATCCTCATACGAAAAGAAGAAAAGACTTATTTATTTATTATATACTTTATTGTACACCATAAGTAACATTTACAAAGGAAACTTAAAATTAAAAATATATACAATGGGCGGCCTTATCGCATTCCGCGATCTCTTCCAGGCAACCAGGCATGGACAATAATTGCTGGACACGAAGTGGGGCTGTTAATGGTGTGACAATACCAGTGTCAAAAAAAATTATATATTATAAAAGATATGCAGATACATACATATGCTATGTAATATATACATACATACTAAAATATAAAGGCAATAAGTAAAATGATGACAATCAATTCATAATCACAGCGACAGGTAATGCTCCCTCACGAGTCATATTTGGCTTTGTTCTTATATTTATTTTTCACAATTACTCGCTGCACATACAGCTTGACCTACGCCATGGGAGAAAAGCGTGTCCCCGCGTAACAAATGTTTTATCATCCCAAGGGAACACACTGCCGAGATGAAAACTGCTATTCCAGACTAATCTAAATCTGTGTCAAATTTTATCCAGATCTGTTCAGACATTCCAGCGTGATTGAGTAACAAACATTCATTCATCCATCCATCCAAATTTTAGCATTTATTATATTAAGTACGAATAAGATATAAATAATCATTTCATCATCATCATTTCAGATGAAAGACGTCCACTGCTGGACATAGGCCTCCCCCAAGCGTCGCCACACTGATCGGTCCAGTGCGTTTCGCATCCTACGGACGCCCGCAGCCGTGACCAGGTCGTCGCTCCACCTAGAGGGAGGCCTTCCAACGCTGCATCTGCCGGTACGCGGTCGTCACTCCAGTACTTTTCGGCCCCAACGGCCATCTGTTCAGCAAGCAATGTGCCCTGCCCACTGCCACTTAAGTTTGGCAATTCTTTGGGCTATAATGGTAATCTTGGTTCTCTTGCGGACGTCGTCATTTCTGATTCGATCACGAAAGGAAACTCCGAGCATAGCCCTCTCCATTGTTTTGTTGACTGTAAGCTTTCTGATGAGTTCCATTGTGAGCGAGCACGTCTCTGTCCGGTAAGTAATCACTGGCAACACACACTGGTCATAGACTTTCGTCTTGAGACACTCTGGTAATATATAAACAATAGTTTTCGATATTGATGGCCTAAAACACTAACAAAAGATAAATGTTATACAAACTGTTCTATGTTAACAGAGCTTTAAAATTCCCGTTAAGTTAGAGTTTATGGTCGTAACGGTCAGGATTCGGTACCTGACTGATGTAAAACAACTATTGAGGGAAATGTCTGCGATGCTTTTGTTTAGTTGTGAATAAAGGTTTTCTTTATTTATTTAAAACGAGTTGTTATTGTATTTTTTTTTATTATCATTTCGTTGTTCGCTCTTTGTCAAAGAGCTCTTCCGGGGAAGAACTAGAGGCAGAATCAAATTTAAAACCGGCTTCGAACTCGTCACGAGTCGTTACGCATTAGACAGTTCATGTGATGTGACATCGGGGGTAAATTCATCGACGAATCACATACACGGAAGTCGGAAATCCACATCGCGTCTTTCATCTCACAAGTGGTTGGTCGATTGGTGGCAGTCAAATCCTTTGGTTTGCCGAATTCACTCTCACGATTAGGCTGCTGATTGGTAGTTGTTAAATGTCTTAATTTTTTAGTTCTAATACATGCCGGTTTCTTCGCGATGTTTTCCATCAACATTGCTCTCAATACGGTTCACCGTTCGCCGTAGTGGTGATGAAATAAAATACACAAAATGTTCTCACCTCTGGGACGGTTCTGCCAAATACCAGCTTGATGCACTAGAGTCGATCGAAAAGCGGCCCAAGAGACTTATCGGCAATGAGGCACTGGTCAAATCGAAGCTCCAGAGCCTTGAACATCGTCGCCGAGTTGCCAACTTGTCGGATTTTTATCGGTTACATTTCGGGGAGTGTGCGATGGAATTGCAAAACACAAACAAATTATATATTTTTTTTAAAACAAGTATTTTTCCTATTCTTCAGTAAATCCTTTCATTTGATACACATATCGTGGCAGTGCACAAAAAATAACTAGTCCGCCATCTTGGACCCTCCGCCATATTGGATTTAGAATGACGTCACTTAGCTAAGCATGCATTGTCATGCAAACTAAACGTGCATGCAAAATTTCATCTTAATCGGAGGATAACTGCTTTAAAATTCTGTTGCAAGATTCGACCCGAGAACACACTGACATACACATATACATAGCAAGTTAGATAAAAGCTTGTAGATAAGCGCCTGCATGGGTTCGAACCCACGACGCTGTTGGCACTGGTCCACCTGTGAACTGCATATACAACTGATACTGCTCCAAGGAATTTACCACACATAACATACCTAATATCACGGCTGTATTCCTCGAAGGGTTGGGCAGTGGTGCAACTTAAACCCACATTTAGCCACTCATGTTTAAGTCTCATGTAATAGGGGCGAACCTATAGTCATCAACCTGAATCCTGAGGAATTCCAGACGAAACGAACGAATAAGTAAATACACAAATATCTTCAAAAACTCGACTCAGTAAAAATCACGCTGTAAAAAGTATGAGAGTCTAGTTCTCTCATCTGAAATTGTTATGTACAAACTATTCTATATGTACCAGGTATTAAACAAACAATTTACATGTCATAAATATTTTATTGTTTTTCATACATGTTCATAGCGGTGTTCAGAGGATTAACCGTGGTCGTATGCTACTTTGCAGAATGTATTATTTTGTTACGGTAGGTAACGAATCCCAAGGTCACTGTTCAATGATACCATACATGATAAAATGGATGGTTGGGCGAAATATTTTTATTGTTCTTGACTTCGTGCCTCTAAGAGGGCGCCATGTTCAATTGACGTTATGTGACGTCACATAGCCTGTAACCAGCGGACAAACAATACGCTTCCAACGACACCTCATTTATCAAATTTTGATAAGTAGTTTAGAAGTTATAAGGGGACAGATGAGCATATAATCATACACACATACCGGTCAAAAACATAACCTTCTCTTTTGCTTCGCCATAGTCGGGTAAAAATCGCTCTCCTCACTAATCGCTCCGCTTCTGTACAAAGCTCGCTACCTAAGTGGTGGACACTTCAGATACATTTTTTTCTGACAATCGTTTATCATAATAAGTAGTAATCTATTCGGGACCCCTCCCGGTACACGTGAGTCATCATTTAGGGTTCCGTAAGATGATTTTTGAGTTTGGTAAAACTTTTTGATACAAAATATTTTTAAAACGTATTGGAATATTGAGGTTTGTTGATTAATGAGCATTATTACGGTAAGTAGAAGCATACAGAATATATTACAAACTAAAATAGGTTGCTCTTCAGAAGTCACCGATAGTAACACCCAATTTAATTTCTCCCGACTAGAGACTTGAGAAATAAACCCAAATAAACGTTTAACTCTTCGGTAACAGTACAACATACAAAACCAGCGTTTTTACTATAAATTGGTATAAAATTGCATGATACTACACTTTTCGTTCAATAGGGATGTTTACTCGGTAGAAAAATGATTATTCTATTTAGTCCGACGGTGAAATTATCAAATAATATTGGACCCGTATTTTTTTGCTTTATCAAATAAATAAAAATTGAAAAGTTAAAACGCATAAGTGGGGGCATGTGACGTCACACGATATTTCAACGCACTATATCGTCGACATTTTATGTTTACGTGTCAAAAGAAATGGCCAATATGTTTAGGTTATCTAACAGACGGACTAAATAGATATTTCTTGTCAACATCGCTTTTGCGATTTGCTTAAATAAGGTTTAGTTATTGTATGCATTTTTGTACGCTGCCAATAAAATGATTGCGTTCTTATTAATAGTAAAATTACTATTTACTCGCATATTGTCTTTTTGACATGTTCTGCCAAATACTATGGAAGTTATAACGAGAAGACTACAAGTTACAAATTCTCTTAATGGTTGGGCCCTAGAAACAGAACATTTATCCACGGAACCCACAAAAACAACAGCGCTTCGTACCTCACAAACATTTTTTTCCCATCAAAGATTAGGGCAGGTCAGTTTACGATAAAACTTTTGTTTGGAAACAGCTCTTTTTTTCTTTTGGACCTAATCTGTGCCGTGGGTAGGTACCCATTGTCGGAAGATTGAAATATTTGAGCTCTCTATTATTGAGAGGTAAGCAGGGTTCTTAGTAGGATGCGGACATAACATAATGACATTACCGAAGCGGTATGCAGAGGTAAGTATACCTCTGAGAACTGTAGGTAAACCCACATTACGCCAGTTTTTTTGTTAAAGTCGGATCAATATGGGGAAAGGAGATCATAATTTACCTTCATGGCGCATCTATGCTCTACATTTGTAGATATTGTCACCAACAAACAAACTAAACACTTATGCGAAACTCAAAAGCAATTTTCTTATGTAATATGATGCGAGTAAGAAAAGCTCTATTTCCTAATATGTAGTTTCTTTTCTTTATCTAATTCCACTTTAAAAAAACCGGCCAAGTGGGAGTCAGACTTGCACACCGAGGGTTCCGTAAAAATCGCTACATTCACCAAAATAGTAAGGTAACATAACTGAAGTTCATAAACAATGAAAGCTCCGAATATTGCTCTAACGAAAATGTAACGTGGATTGAGGGACAAAATTAACTTTGCCGTTGGAAAACTGTTGTCCCTATACATCGACATAGGTCCCCGTTAGTTTTTATGTATGTACAAATTTACGGTTTTCTGATTTTTTTATTTACTTGTACGGTAAGACATTGCATCTTGCCAAATTTCATGATTCTAGGTCAAAGGAAAGTATTCGGCTTTGATGCTCTTGCAATTCGTAAAATTTACGATATAACCGGCGATATCTTTTGATTCCGTTGTTCTAGAAGACTGATTTTTTCATAGTTGCAAGGGGTTGCAGACTTGAGTATAAAAGATTAATTTCAACTTGATATCTTGAGGCGTTCCAGAGAAAAAGGTCAGACAGACAAAAAAAGAACTGTTCCTATAGGTTCCTTTTTATCCTTTTGAGGAACTAAACCCTAAAAATTATCATAAAAATGAGTCACCTTTTGTAAGTGCATGGGTAAGTGGGAATATGATGCGAAGAAACGAGAAACGATGGATGGACTTTGTGAAAGATGACATATCTAGATAAGAGATGAAAACTGAAATGACGACTGATACAGAAGTATGGAAGAAAAAAACGCGCTGTGCCGACCCATAGTAAGGATAATGATGATTCCTGCTCGATTACAAGAACAGCGTGTTAATTGGAACCCGCTGCCGGAGTTTGTGATGCCCCATGCCTGGTAGCTATAACCTGGGGGACTTTAAGGCAAGAGCAACTTCGGGCACATCGTCGCTTACCATCAGCAGGAGACAAAATGACCAAACGCCAAAGTAGAGAAAACAATTTACAGTTAAAACTGCAAAAAAGTTTTTTTTTAATATAGTTTGTGAAGTAAAAAAAAGTGTTATTCTGTTTTAACTGTATTTTTTTTTCTCTATTTATGACAACCCAAACAATAATAAAATTTGAAATAGTTACAAAGTACTCTGTAACAGTTATACCCGTTAGGGACTATGGTTTTACAACTATAACGGAGTCCCTATACAATTCCTGAGTGATGCAAAAGGACTAAGAATTGAAACTACAGTAAAGTGTTTTTGTTTCTAAATGAGTTATTCTGTTAATTCTTCCATTTCACTGTTATATCACAAAAGGTTTTTTGAGTAAACAAAATGGTTAACAGTTTATTTTATAGTTTAGTGATTTTATTGCTTAAAGCACGGTAATTTTTGATCTTTAGAAAAGAAAGAGATGGGTCATACATAACGCTTGCAATTCATTGCATAATATGAAGCACTAACAACCCGCTCCGGTTTTGCTCGGCTTGAGCAGTATTTATGCAATAAATATACATAATATATAGCCTATGTTTATCTGGAATAATAAGCCTCTCAAATGGTGAAGGATTTTTTCAATTAGATACAGAGATGCAGTGGTTCCAGAGATTACATTCCACATACATAATTATTACACATAGTGGATGAAGGCCACGCACAGAGAGGAGGCCTGTGTCCCAGCAGTGGGAACATTAATAGGCTCATGATAATGATGACATAATTAGATACACAAATTAAAAAATTCGCACTCACTCTTTATAATATCAGTACAGATTTAAACGATTTATTTAAATTATGTTGTGTTTTTAAATATTAATAATGATTACGTTATTTTGATCCCTTATTATTGTTAATTTTAACGAACCACGTTGGCAAAAATCACATAAAGATAAAAAAAAAAAACATTTAAAATGCCTAAAACAGACGATAGTCGTTATAAACATACATAATTGCACATAGATCCTTGTAATATTACTACTTATTAATAATTGCTCAAAGGTCCTTGTGATATTACTACTTAGAATTGAAATACTAAAGAGAAAATTTTAGAAGATAGATCTCTATCGCCTCTCTTTCCTCTAAGGGAAACATCGTCATAGTAACATTTCTTATGACTGATACAAGTACTGGCACTCGGAGAGGCATCGACACACTGGATAAATAAAAAGTAAATTCAGTACATTCGGTGACACAAGTTTGACAACAGATAATAATTATACCATTATTTTGTAGAAAGATTTCTCAATTGTGTCGAGTGACTTACGACTTTTGTTTTTGACTGAAAATTTAATCAAAACGTGTATTTTACTAGTTTTTGTTTATTTGAATTGTTCTATACCTGGAAGAAAACGTCCATATAGCAGTTATGTCATAAAAACGTTGAAATATTTGTTCTATAACCAATAAAAAATTCTACAAACGCGGCAACTCATTTGTCATTCGATTCTTTTAAAATGAACAATTAAAGGTATTTTTGAATTCTCCGTAGAATCCTGACGCATAGCTTGTCAACCTGTCTTGATTTTTTATTTATGTTGAATTCGATCTGACGTCATTGTACAGTATTTCATTATATTATGACTTTTTCATGCCATACGGTGGCCACATCCTGGTCTTATAAAATTAGAGTCGAATCCATACGTAAAAATCCAGAAGAAGGTAGCAAACATGTCGACAACCCACCAGATGGTGAGTGATCATTGGCGGCGGCGGAGTGATCACCGCCGCCAATGGACATTTATTTATTTAACGATAGTCTCGCGTTTGACGACTATCTCTCCTGATGGCAAGCGATGATGTGGTCGACGGTGAAGCATGCTTGCATAGAAATAACCTATTCACTCCTGACTTAAAGACCCGAAGATTGTAGCTATAAGCACCATACTAGAGACATCGCAGATGTGTTGACATCACAGAGACAAAGCTAAAATGATTTTACAATGGTTTCTTTCTTGATATGAGATATCTATCAATCCCGCACTGTGCCCTCGTGGTAGATTAAGGCCCACTTCCTCTCACAGAAAGGATGCCTGTGACCCAGCAGCGAGAACATTAGAGGCTGATTATGTTATGATTTGACAAGACGATGGTCTAAAAATATGTATTGCTTCGCTTGCATGGCCTAATCCAAAGAAACCGCATATTTTTGGGATAAAAGTAGCGATAGTAAGTGTATTTGTGACACGACATTTGCAACTCGATCAGCACACTCAAAGATTACCTTCAATCACAGCTATAATACTAGCATACTGATGCCTCATCCCATACAAAGAAACCAAGCCGACGTAATTAGCGTTTATTTAGCCATGTTCTGACTTGGCTAAAAAAGCCTGGGCCTTTGGGCCTCTGGGGGTCTGTGGGGTTCCCAGAGGCGACTTAATTAACTCTGACACCAGAGGTAGCCACATCCTCACACGAAAAGAAGAAGAAGGGATTTTTTTCTTTGACTAAACTGATTATTTGTATCCGACTAAGGCGAAGCCAAAAGGAAGGGTTATGATTTCATTTTTACCCGACTACGGCGAAGCCAAAAGGAAGGGTTATGATTTTAGCAGTCTATGTATTTTTGTATTTTACGTATGTTCCTATGTAGCGCCTAAACTATTCATCCGATTTTGATGGATAAGGTGTCAATCGATTCGTTATTATGGACCGAGTAACATAGGCAAAAAATAAACCGTAGTCGGGTTACAGTCTTTAATTAAACCATTTGATTGTTAACCATTTGATTTGTTGTTGACCCAAGTAAACAGGTTTACTCGTTTCGTGAATATTTTGTCCTTTAGATACAGTTACGATTTGTTTCATAGTATTTTTTCACGTGTCGTACGTATCATAGTACCAAAATGTGTTACAATACAAATAAAAAAAAATCGAGTGGTATTCCACAGAAATTGAAAACCGCGCCATGCTTTAAAAAACGATTTTACCTCTTCATTATAATATTTTAGTTTTGTCCCCTCTCACAGAGAGGAGGCCTGTGTCCCAGCAGTGGGCACGTTAATAGGCTGATGATTATGATGATAATAGTGTAGACTAGTGAATCTGCCTGCGTTTTCCCAACTATGTTGTGCTTGGCTCCAGGCTAGCCGAATGTAGCTGAATATATTTTACATAGGGCGACTGCCTCAGACCTAGACTGTTATTGTCTACCAAAGAACAAGTTTAAACTTGTCCCAATTTACGACCAACAACCCACAAACTCGTCATAGGTCATTTTTTGCCCGAAAACAAATGACAAACGGACTAAAAATTCCCCAAAAAGAAAATCTTTACGTCCAACTAATCACGATAAGCATCAGACGACTACCTTTAGTTTTTTTTAGTTTAAATACTTTGGAACAAGGCTCTACAATGATACACGGGTCAGGAATGTCGGTAAAGATATGAAGGGAGCATGTTTTTAGAATCAGCTTGGTTCGTTAGTTTTTTAATTGTTCGGAGTTACATTTTTAAACGCAAGATGTCTTTAAATTTGTTGAGAATATTTCAGTGGGTGAAAGTACTCATGAAAGGGGGTGGATTTTTCGATTCGATATATTAAGCACAGATAATATAATACTACAAAAATATTAAGAGGAAATGCGGTCGCAGACATCCGACTGAATTTCCTAAGTAAAAAGTCATAATTCAATGTTTGGCCTACTGCCTCCTCTAATATTGGACCAATTTAAAAGATATATACTGTATCCCTATGTTTTCCTTTTTGATGATACATTATCTTTAAAAGCACTAGAATCCTCATAAGATGTTCAAAATTGCGCTGTCAACAGAGGCCTAGGGTACAAATTTGACAACTATAAATAAAAAATAAAAATATAGAAGCACAACAAATATATATATATTCTGTTTATGGAATATGATTAAATTTGTTCAATACTGGAGGAGGATTTCATACTAAGGGGATTTAGTCGGAGCTCTCTGCCCGCATTTGCTCTTGCCTATACGTACTGTACACATGTGTACACATGGACGCAATGCGATGGAATACGAAACATTTGCGGTAGAACATTTCTAAGACAATACTTGTGCGATATGGCCTTGCGACGGCATTTAAATAACGTCGCGGCACAAGAAATGTCCACAGAGGATATACTGTGAAATATGAAAAAAATAAAACCTTTCATTTAGTTTTTCCTTTATTCGTAAAAATCTTTGAACTGTTTGGCAACTGATTAGCAAAACTCTCTGTGGACTACATATATATAGTTTTTTACGAATCAGATGCAGCTCAGAGACTTTTATGAAAGCACCCCGTATGCTCGGATGACTCAACAAAACGTAAGGAACAGCTGAGTTTTGTGGGACAATTAAAAGTTATTCATACACTAGTGCTGTCACCCTCTCTACAATTGCTGACGGATTGTAAGTCGCCCTGAGGCGCGATAGCGATTGGAGTAAAGTCAAAAAATATATAGGTTTGTCCAACGCTATCGAAACGTCACGTGAACAATACCTCTTTTTGGTATTTCGACCATCGACATCGCCTACGGAATGACAATTTTTCTGAAGCCTCAGCTTACTTCTAGGCAAGCGTGCTCCATCGTCGACCTCATCATTGCTTACCATTAGTTGAGTTACTTATAATCGTCACAATCTAAGAAGTCCGTTGACGTATTTCATTTTACATGCCGCGATTATTTTCTACGTAAGATATTGAAAAATCAAATTCATAATCCTAATTAATTACTATGTTACCCATACACTGTAACAAAGAGTATCATTCGGAAGCATATTTTTATAGCTGTCAAATCCGACTTATTAGACTGTCACGACTATAATGACCTAAACATTTTAAAATAAGTTTTATATCTTAGCAGCCACGGTAAGAGAAAACTTTGGAATAATTTTGACAAGAACATTCATCATTTGCATAATTCATTTTCGTCGAAAAGGCTACAGCAGACGAAAATGTAATCTAAAGGTAAGGACTAATTAATATTAAATCAGAATTCCCTCCATTCTTCATAATTAGCGTAAAGACACCCAATATTGTACTGCAGTAATTAATCAACGGGTCTTATGAGCAATTTTTATTAAAGGCCGTCAAACATATCATTAATATCGCTCAAGCAGTACAATGCGGTCGCCATCTTGGATTCTACTTCTTTTTTATTTTCGCCAAATCTAATTATATCAATGAATCGGGGATTCTGGATAATGATTGATGAGCTAAGGGGTTTGTACAGTGATGTTGGCCAAACATTTCGGGAGTCTAAATATTTTAAGTTAGCATGTTTGGTAATTTTTACAGCTCTTTTTGAATGAGCTCCGAAAAGTCCTACCAACTTATCTATTTCTGACACCAAGCAGCGTTGCTGTGTCTGAGTTTGAAGGGCATAGATATAAATAATTTCAGGGACTTGCGACATTTTTCAATATTGTCTCTAGAATGCAATCGCTTCTAACGATGTTTCAGAGGCTCTAGACAAGTGGCATTCAATGTCAGCGAAGGTAGCGATAGACGAAATCAAATGTAAGGGATTGATCGCGTGATTTTTCGATGTCGCTTGTCAATCTCATAAAATTGCCTTTTTAGACAATAGCTATCGCCACGCTTTCGATGATAGAATGTCACTTGTCTAGGGCCTCAAGCGACATTCTATCAATTTATTTATATAATTATTCTTTATTGTAGGTACACCAAGTTAAAACATAGAAACGGAAAACTTAAAACTAAAAAACATACAACGGGCGGCGAATGTGTCACGATAGCGGTTGGAAATATGACAATAATGTAGTAGATATATAGTTTTTAGTTTAGGCTTTAGCCTTAAGGTCTAGATATCTATATCTATAATAAATTACCAAAATGTATTAGGGATGAAGATAATATCCGCAATTTCAAAAGTAAATTGTATTTATTTCTAATAGATAAGACATATTACTGCATCAAAGATTTTTTAAATGATAAAATATGACATTATTAGCTCTTTAATATAATTTACCATTGACATGCATGTAAAATAAATTATAATTGATCAATGATTTAAATAATACCTACATGTAATAGACATTATATTAGCTCCTCAAGTCCTTTTCTAGCAAAAATCCTGAAGAAATAAGAAATCTGCAAATATTTGGTTTTTCATTGTGACCGCACCTCAAGCTTCACAGGTGTAAGATTCATCACGGCAGCGATGTTAATTTGACACCGACAGAATCCGGGCTGCCCAAGAGTGGGAGAATAATCAGTATTGGGAAGTTAATGACATTCTTTATAATAAATAATGTAGTGTTAATTCTTTATTAACAGAACTGGTCCGATTAGATTTTCTCTCGATCGATGGTCGATCTAAACAAAGAATTAAAGAAACACATATCTCATCTAGCTGAAATTTTGTAAAAACCTTATGCGTAATAGTGTTATTTTTAAAACCATGCCTGTGATGGTCCACACATTTTTATTTGATGCTTTTTAAACAACGAGCACATAATTTATCTAGTAGAAGACACGCTTCCATCGTCAATCTAATGGAACACGTAATTATGACACGAAATCTTTTGAAAATACCCCGATTCGAGTAAAAAGCTCATAACTATTGAACGGCTGAACCGATTTTTATCAATCAGAGCTAAGGACATTCTCGATAAAGTCACATATAAAAAAAACTATATCAAAATCAGTTCATCCGTTCAGGAGATATGATACCATAGACAGACACATAAATACACAGATACACAGCAACACATGTCAAACTTATAACACCCCTCTATTTTCCGTCGGGTTTTAAAAAGAACAAACGTAGACGTTTACGGCGCGATATCAAAAATTCTAAAAAGAAATGTCAGTTGAAAGGGTAACTGTCACATCACTTTCCACCTGTTATGTTTTAAATCCCATAAATACTAACAGAGTAAATACAAAAAAATCTCCGTAACAATTTTGTACTCGCTAGTACACCACACTAACTTATTTTTATTCCTTCGATTGAAATAACACTTATAGCAGTCGAAGTCTATTATTTAAACAAACATGACGCAGTTTTTTATATTTATGTAGTTATAACGTATAGCTTTATACCGAACCCAGCGTAGTTGGGACAAGGCAGGCAGATTGATTGATTATAAAAAACGTTTTAACAAAAAAATTAAACTGACTTCCAAAGGATAACACTACACAGCGAAAAATAAAATTTCTTTGCCGAAGTCGGTGTCGAAAAATGAAAAACAAAGACACCGACTTCGGCAAAGAAAGTTATTTTTTCGCTTTGTAATGTTTTCCTTTGAAAGTCGGTATAATATTTCTGTTAAAAAGTTTTTTATTAAAAAGTTAAAAAGTTTTTTATTTTTCTCTTTTTAGTTTTGGTAGGTACCTCAAATTAGCATGAAAATCATTTATTGACAAGAACATCTCACGACGATTCCCAAACACGATTAGGATACATTGTCTTATTTCGAAGTTCCAGTGCCTACCGGCAGTGCCTTTCGGCTTCAACATCAGATCAGTTCGATGGTAAATTTTCATAAGTAATAATTATTTAAATGTATTTGCTTCATTATAGTTGGTGAACTATTCGAGATATCTTATACCCATGACATTTTTGTCACTAAGGAGTGCCAGTGACCCTCTGTGGTCTTCTTCATCAGTTCCACTTCACCAAATGATACTTTCTGAGTGCAAATGATTGCATTGTTGTTGATGAAAATATCAAAATCGCTAGACGTATGCCTATAATATTTAATAGGAGTTCCCTCGATTTCTCCAGGATCCCATCATCAGATCCTGACCTGATGATCATGGGACCACCTGGAAAGTATAACTTTTCAAACAAAAGAAGAGGTTTCCAAATCGGTCCAGGTGTCTTTGAGTAATCGGGTAACATAAACATAAGCAAAAATAAAAGATGCCGACGACTTGAGAACTTCCTCCTTTTTTTGAAGTCGGTTAGAAATTAAAAATCCTCAACTTAATTCTTAAAGAGCAGATTCTTAAAACATCCTTTTACTCACACAGGTTTACAGTCTTCATTAAAGTGCCAAAAATATAATTAATTAGTACCTACATGTAGGTGCTGTAATAAACACAAGTAAAATTGTACTTATTGCACATTGCATCTTTTAACTATAATTTGTATCTTTTATTAGTCCGTTCGCATGTTCTAAACATAATATCCCAGATTCCCAGTTATACAGGGAAACCTGTAATTAGCCATAAAATCTGTAAAACATATGTTCTATAACATTGTTTAATGTATTACTGTTGGTTACCTAAGTAAATACATAAAAGTCACACAGTCACATCTTAGAATCGAACCCACAACCAGAGCCATCCAAAATACTATATTTCATTATAATTATCTATCTTAAAGTATATATTTATTTAAAAGTAAAAATCTTTTAAAATAAGCTTTTAAGGGACTAAAGGAATATCGCTTGTCAATACATATCCAATGAGACCAAACATTATGTTGTGTCTGGTTAACAAGGTGCTCCGACCACCTTCCGGCTCCAACATGGGACCAGCTCCATAGTACCACATTATTTAAATACATAAGCTTACATACTTAAGTACGCCAATGTTCAGTTTATTTGTTTGCTAGGACTTACGTGAAAATCGACCGAATCGATTACTAGTTGCCTGACATAAGTACATACGAAAGCAAGGTAGGTGATACAAAGCTTATAAAAAAATAGGTCATCCACCATAACTATATATAAGCTTAATAAACATCTCAACTAATACAGTAACTCTTAAAAGACCCCAGCATTACGCAAACCAGCATAAACCATTAATTAACGACCACAACTAATTGATATTCCCACCAGCACTAATTAATAGATCAAATCAATCATCTATGCTCCACAACCATAGATTTACAAACGCCCATCCATCGCTTCAAAAACAAATATCAAATAAAAAAAAACAATAATAATCTACGGATATTATAGTCTATACTCAATGGAACGAACGCGAAGGCATAACTCACGGTTCGTATAAAGATCTATAGATCTTTCAAAGAAGTTAAAAAAAAAAACTATCCACTTAGTCTACCATAATGCATGCCATTGTTGCTGTCTCTTTCTATCTTCAAGTTCAACGAAGGTTCGAAAGAAACGGGTATACATCTTTATCCTCGGCGTAAAGTACGGGCATTCTCAGTTTGAAACAAGTTGCCGTAGCGAGCAGAAGTGTGTTCGAATTTCGAATTTTTGATTTTTTGTTTGAAATTGAGATACGATATTCTGGATTTTCGTTCATGTACTTTCAAGTGGTTGTTTTCGAAACAATTGTGTTTGTGTATGTGAGAAGTGACATTACGATTGTATTTTGACTTTTCTGGAGATTTTTGGAATTAATTTTCGTAAAGGTTGGTTAAAATTTTCTTATTTTATTAATAGCTTTAGTTATAAGAATGACTTTACAGATATGTCGGTTTATTTTGTCTAAATTACCTTAGATTTTGGCAATTTATCAGAGTCTTCGTCTAAAAAGTAACTGGAAAACAATTTAGAACCTTTCTAGACACTACATCTAAACCTAGATAAAATCTACAGAATTATAACAGATCAAAAAGCCACCACTCCACACTTCTATTGATCAAACTTATTTACTCAAAATTCTTCTTATAATCATAATAAATAAACATATTAACACAGTACTATTAAAAAGAAACTACAAAATGTGCCAATATACTAAAAACTGTTTGCTTATTTAATGTCCTCTCTGACCCCAAGAAACTGTTCAAATCACTTGCATTAGACATTTCCCAGTTGTAAAACTAAACACAATATAGCATCACTCATGTATTCCTCGAAGAGTTAGGCAAAGATATATAGAACACGTGTCTCGCCAGTTACGTTTAAGTTCCATGTGATAGGACCGAGCTTATTGCCATCAACAGGACACAGAACCTCTTGATTGGTTATCATAAAGCCTCATAACGTTTGTTAAGTAGTTTTTTTGTTTGAGATATGCTTGAACATGTGTTTTCTATAGACACCAGTCAGTAATGTTTAAGTCCCATAGGGGACGAGACTATAGTCATCGATCGGGCACAATGCCACCAAGCTGCTATTGAGAAATTCCTGTAATAAAAACCCCAATAAAACGTTCCTATTACTGGATATCGAACCCAGTACCTCAGTACGCTTGCGATCACTAGAACTACAAGGTACATAACTAGTTTGGATCCAATGACAAATGAATGTCACCAATTTGTTTGACAAGCGTGTTGATTAAATAAATTTACTGTAACCACAGCATGAATTCAATGTGGTATAACTCAAGCAAGGCATCTGGGCAACCAATGCGACTTTTTCAAATTCCTGCTTCCAAATTTTATCTTTGATATCGCAGACTGAAGAGAATGATGAATGAAAACGTAGTGAAGAAACTTGGACTTGCAAGGGCGGTTACGCACTACATCCGATCCGTGTTCGTGAACGTTCGGTACCGAAGTAGCCGTAGTACTTCTTGTAGGGAAGCTTACGCACTACATCCGAACTCTATCCGTCCTAATCTATCATAATACAGAAAATGTTGAAATCTGAACTCAAATCACGCATCCCGGACACAGACGTGTAGCGTATCCGCCCTTCAGCATAAGTTTGTGCTCCATTGTTGTAATTGCTGAAAGGATCTCCAGTGCGAGGATAGACGAATACTTAAATAAATAACAGAGCCGTAATTGGTTCTGAAGAGAAATAAATCTTGTGAATATTATTAAAAGTTATTTTTTCTAAAATGCCGCTCTGTGACACTTCTTAGTGTTATACTTGAAAGAAAAACTGTAACTAGCAACAAAATAATAAAATAGAATAGAAAACATTTATTTGACATGGACACAACACAACAGCAACAATTACATAGTAACAGAGAATAGTAAAAAAGGTATAAAAAAAAACTTTTTACAAAAAAATACTACCGACTTTCAAATAAAAGAAACTACAAAGTGAAAAATTAAAAATATATATAAATTATTTTTTTTAAATACTTTGCCCCACACTCGGAATTTCTTCCTGTATCGTGGGTGCGTTTACAAACATATAAACTCACATACACAACACCCAGAGCCGGAACAACTATCTGTAGGTCATACAAATATTTGTTCCGTGCGGGAATCGATCTCGCGATACGCTACTACTACTACTTCGCCAACCGTGCGCTCAAACAAATTAAATTAATATTATAACATCGAAAGCGTCGCGATAACGATTTGAAAAATGTCTAATATGTAGGTGAATGTCAAGCGCTATCCAAATGTCACGTGATGAATACCTTACATTTTGACATTTCGAGCATCGCGTCGCCATCGCTGACATCGAACAACACTTATCTAAAGGCTCTGCTCTTCTCCGCAATAGGATTACAATTTGTCCTATGTCTTAAGAAAGCACAAATATAATCTAAGTACGCAAATACAGCGACATCATCATCGCCTAGCGGGCCATCAATCAATGTAGTCCTAATCACCGCACTTGCCAATAAAACTGTATTTTTTTTTTACAGAAAATCACTAAAAACACTTTGCCTAACTAGTGGACTAAAATCAACCATATTTTTATTTACATATGTACATATGTAAATAAAAATACATACCATATTTTACGGTTCAAAGCCACCATTTTCTAGTATCGTTAACTTTTGGAGGCTTTCCAAACAAAATGTGCTTCCGGTGCCTCGGCCAATAGAAATGCTAATTTCTAAAATTATATATGTATCTTCACAATCTTCTCTCAAAGTACTGTTATCTTTAGAGTTAGTGTCATTTGTTGTTATAAGTTATAGGTTTAGAATAGATTCTTAGCGCCAAATAGGTCACCAAATCAAAATTAAATAGATTCTTAGCGCCAAATAGGTCACCAAATCAAAATTAAATTCTAAAATAATTTATTGTAAATAATCTGAGAATCAATTATTAGAATAGAAAACATTTATTTGATAAATACACTAGATTAAAAACAAAGTTAAGAAAATAATATTGTTAAAATAATACAGTAAAGTTGCACTGAGAGTGACCCATTCCGAAAGGTTTACCAAATCGGCATTTGCTGGGCGTCAGACACGCAGCGCTGGTGGCTGGGTTTCAGTTGATACCTTGCAGCCGCAGTGACACACGGACGGGCGATGTAAATACTTAAATAAATATTGATAATTAGGCACTTTTTGAATGTCAAAATTTGCATAAGACAGTCCCCTAAAACGCCCGCCCATCACCACTTCTTAGCGCTTTATCTGGGCAAAAGAAATGACGCCAGGTTGTAGCTATCAGGAAACACAGACTTCAGCAGGAAATTGCACTCCTTAGCTGTCAGCACAATTAAAATATTCCCAAAACACTTAGTGCGTATGGGTGGGATATCCACCATGTTCCGATGGTGCATCGCCGTACTTACGTCTTGTAGTCCGATGATGGAACGGGCTAGATTCACGCCCTGTTCCTAGGAAGAAGCTAGCAAGTAAATATAAGAACCCAATATCAGATACCATTATAAACTGCCTGATTTTACGAATCGCCTACGACAAGCGATAGATCAGGCATATTGTGAAAGTCTAGTCGCCGTTAGGTAACAGTGTGCTTAGATTCCGACTGGATTAGTCACAGAACAATGGTTGCACAATAGTTTTGACTAATCACTATCATTCGGCTTGTATTGAGAAATAAGATTTGATGTTCGTGAGTTATTATTGGTTTTTGTTCCTTAATCTACGCCTAGCCTAAGGGAGGGTAAGGCCAAAGAAAAGATGGATGGACAGTGTGAGGATTGATATGAAAGAAAACGGAGTCAGTGATAGCGTGACGGAGGACAGGATGGAATGGAAGAAGCAAACGTGGTGCGCCAACCCCAAGTGACATGAGATAAGGGCAGGAAGATGATGCGATGATTAATCTATCAATGCTGATATCTCATGGCACGTGATCGTCAACTAAGGGATCTTCCTGACGGCGCGAAGTACCAGTAAGTAATTTAAATTGCTTCGTCAAGCGATATCACGCAAGTATTTTCTAATTTTAAGTGCAAATAGGTCAAATTGCATCTCATTACGTCCATGTGAACGTAATTGCAATTTCGCTCAGTATAAATCGTTTATCGGTGCTGATATTTATTGTAACGCTAACATTTTTCCGGCTTCACTTCCTTCAGCTATCCTACAGCATTCGTGTTGCGACAAATTAGCCCCATTGAACAATAATCAGGTAAAATTATTCCCACTGCTGGGATACAGTCCTCCTCTCTATGAGACAATCCCACCGCACTATTCCCAAACCACTGCAAGAAAAGCGCCGAGGCAATGCAGCTCGACGAAGTCCCGGAGAATGAATTTAACTGTCTAGGATCCCGCAACAAAATTCCTGTCTATAAGAGGAAGTGGGCTTTGGTGGCCACCACGCGGACATCGTGCGGT
The DNA here is from genome assembly GCA_947562075.1 of Orthosia gracilis. Taxonomy (NCBI): domain Eukaryota; kingdom Metazoa; phylum Arthropoda; class Insecta; order Lepidoptera; family Noctuidae; genus Orthosia; species Orthosia gracilis. Next base: position 12,509,054 of record OX387267.1, read on the forward strand.
TTGGTGAATGTCACATGTCTTTGATTTTTTTGTTCTAAGGCATGCCGGTTACCTCACGATGTTTTCCTTCACCGTTATGAAAGCCCACAGGAACTAGAGAAATTGAATTGAATTCTCAAAGGCTTGATATCTTTAGAAGTACACGACATACTTTTAATCTCATCAAATAAAATAGTTTAACATATGAGCGAAGCCGCAGGACGCTCCTAGTAACTTGTAGATCAGGCGCAGGGCGAATCACGGGGGGTCCAACCTTTTGATTCTAACAATTCTTGCTTATAAGGAATGGTTATTATAAGGCGATCTTTGTAAGGATTTGTAAAATATGGATCTTATACTGCATCTGTTTAAGAAGCTGGACTTGACAAGATATAATATAAAGCATGGTGTCTTAAGACACACAAGTTATTTGTATGAATAATAATGCCAGCCTGTAGCTGTCCCACTGCAGAGCAAAAACCTCTTCTCATACAGAGAAGTCATGAGCAATAATCACCTCGCTTCCTCAATTCGGATTGGCGATTTCCAACTTATATGTACTACTTATCTAAAAGCCACACTCCCTCCCTTACATTTAGATAACAGTATTCATTGCGCGTTTTATGCTGTCGATCGATTTTTGAGCATATGAAGCAATTAATGCAAGGAAAGCGTACCGTGCTTTTGAACTCACACAATTAGGTAGCTGGTGTCCTTACGATATTTTCCTTCACCGATGTCCGTTTGATCGAAAGTTCATATGAATTGGAAAAGTCACATTGTTACTCGCCTGGATTCGTATCCTCGATCCCAAGTACGAGAAGCCAGGTTTTAGCCACTAGGCTACCAAGATATTTTTTTAAATGGTTTATTTGAAATAAATGGTTTGAGTTTGGATATCTTAATACCGGTAATCAGGTCCATCTCAATAAAATCTCCAGAGGAATGTTGTTAAATAAGTTGTTATGAATACAAGATAATTAGGAGTTTTATAAACCCAAGATATCATCTCGACATCGATTTGTTTAAGTTTTTAATTTTATTGAAATGAGTGGGTGTTTTTAAGACTTCTTATGGTGTCAGACTTAATAATTTACATTAATTTGTATGATAACCGTAACGAATACGGCGGGTATCTTATTATACTCAGTAACTGGGTAATTGTTGACAGTCATTACCATTACGGAAGGTCAGAAGTCGGCATAATATGACACTATTGCAAAGGCGTCTCGTGTTACCCAGTTACTGGGTTGTGGAGGTCAGGTAAGCTGTCGCTCCGTTTGATATACTGGTACTCAGCTAAATCCGTTTGGACTGGAAGCCGGCCCTAATATAATAGTTGGGAAAACGGGCAGATGACGATGGACCAGGACGAATAAGTACACGTAACTTCACGCCTCTATACACCGAAAGGGAAAGCAGGGCTGTAAATAAGTAGCCCACGTGAGAGTAAGTGGTCACCGTTGCCTATGGACATGTGCAATACCAGAGACATTGCAGATGCGTTGCCACCACAGAGACAAAGCTGTAGGTAATGGAATGTATCTGTAACTAAACCGGCACACATACCCTTCAAACCGGATCACAGCAACGCAATGCTACCATTTCTGCCGCCAAGCAAGCAGAAATGGTGGCAGTACTTCCCTGGACGAGCTGCTTCACTAAGAGTACATTTCAGCGACATTTTTAGTTCACTCTTCCTTTATCAATAATACCAAATCTTTATCTGTTTTAATATAACTACTATTTCAACAGCATTTGAGCCCGGTTCATGACCGGAATTCCAGGTCATTTTTTATCTAAACCTCTCAAAAAAGTAATCATTGAATAGCACTTTTATTCCAAATTCTATCACCCGACCGTATCAATGTGACATCGTCTAAAAACATCTTTCAACAGTCATTGTGGCACGACCCGAAGATTTTCGTGACCTCGGATTTTAAGGTTTTGAGGTCAAACGTCACGACTTGACATTGTAAGGGTGTCCGACGCACAGTAATTGATTTATTTCTAATAGTTCAGTGAGAAAAAATATGAAAGAGAAAAGAAATATTTGAAATTTTTGGGTTCATGGTCAGTTTGAGTCAGTTCTTTATGTTTAAGGGGAACAATTTCAAGACAGAATCTAGAAAGAACGGCGTGGTGTACTAAACGTTCACCTTTGGTTAACCTTTCGGGGAATACTGGTGCGATGTCAAGATATAGTGTGAACTCTTTGTGAAGCAGCTCGTCCGGGGAAGTGCTGCCACCACATCGAGCACACAGCCGTGGCCGATATACCACCACAATATATATAATTAAATAATAATTATAAATAATAATAATAAAAGCAACGCAGTATCTCTACGTTGACGTTGTGGTGGGGCTTGCGCGCTTCAATGATCCCTAGGTCTGTGCCGGTAGATTCTACTTTGCCGCAACATGTCTAAGGTAAGGAGCCAGACTAAGAGAGATACAATCCGCAGGGCAGCTTTGTGGCGAACTGAAGGGCTGTGACGACCCAACGGACCTGATCTCCAGGGAGAAGTCTTGTCCCCTCATCGCCGACTTGCCTTTATTGGCCGGTCGGAGGGAACACTGACGGAGAATAGAGCTCCCACCTTTTTCTTGCCTTAATTGGCTGGCTTGAGTGGAGATTAGCGAGAGCAAACGTGCGCGGAGGAAGGGAGTTCACACAGTAAGATACTGGTAGGGATCTTGACTGTACTTCCGGGGTTGTCCTGATAGCCGTGGTATAACTCTCCACTCCTCAAGCACCTCCGGATATGTTTGCCACCTAGGTAAAGTGCTAGCGACACTGCCATTTTTCCAGTATGAAGTCCTCTAGTCCAGTCCACTCCAATGTGTGTTTAGACAATCGAGCAACTAAACCTCCCCAACCCATACCCCAATATATTTCTCTCCATAATTAACAATAGTCCTGCTCCAACCGGGGATTGTCCTTGGGTGCACTTACGTAGTGCATACAGGGATAATAGTCGGTTGGTGTCATGGTACATGTCTAACAAGGCCTCTGCGAGTTGGCTTCGACCCCTGGCCCGCATTTCAAAGGATCGGTACCTCAGAGTCCCGAGATTGTTAAAGACATAAAAATTATAATATAATAATGTAATAGAGATCGCGGAATGCGATAAGGCCGTCCATTGTATGTATTTTTAGTTTTAAGTTTGCTTTGTAAATGTTTCTTATGGTGTACAATAAGGCACACCATAAATAAATAAATATATAATTTCTACCGCCACGCAGCATTGCTGTGTTCCTGTTTGAAGTATGAATGCCGGTGTAGGTAACTACCTATAACAGGTACACGAGATAATTCCAATTTTGTCTCTAGAGCCCCTGAGGCTGTGGTGGTCCAGTGGCTAAGACCTCTCGTGTTTTTTTTTAATAAACTGTTTATATATTTATTTTCTTATTAAATCCGGGCAAGTACCAATGTGAGTTATTCAATTCATATGTACTTTCTAAGTTTATCTTGGACATCACAAACAACGGTTAAGGTTAAAAATCTTGAGGAAACCTGGACTTTATAGTTAGTTTGTTATAAGTTGACGCTCCATTGTTGTAATTGCTGCAAGGCTTTCCAGTGCGAAGCTTAACGAATAAATAAATCAATAAATCAGCGATGACGTTGTTTGAACAGTCCCAAATGTCAGGATTGACGAGTAACAAACTTTGTGTGTTTTATACTTTTCCAGTCATTATTTTTGATAGAATGGCTCTTTGTCTAGAGTCCCAAGCTTTTTGTTTAATATTACATACAGAATATCGTAAACATCAGGCTTTCGACTAATAAGCCATTTCTAAAACACCTAGAATTAAAGTATTCTACGCAGAACAGCGCAAAATACATGGTTTTATTCATATTTGTATTAACTTTAGGTCTACAAGTAAAAAGTCATACGAATGATGAAATTATAATATTAAAACCTCAACTTTCGGCACTTGTTCGTGACCTTGACTGAATAGTGATGGGACGTGACAGTTGCAAAATTTAAAAAAATGAGTTACTTTACAAGGTTTTCCTTCATCGTTTTCGCATGTGATGTCTAAGACATAATGTTTTACCATTACTGAAAAAGTTTAGATGAATTTCAAGATGCAATTAGATAATAATTATGTAGGGGTGTTTATGTGCCAAATCTTAACTTATAATAAATAAATTTAAATAAGTAGAAGTAACCTAATTCACCCTTATCTTAAAGACTCCCAGGTTGTAGCTATCGGGAAACACAGATTCCAGCAGGGCATTTCTATCCATAGTACGCATAATGAAAGTATTCCCAAACCGTTAAGCGCGTATGGGTGGGATGTCCACAATGTACCGATGGTGCATCGCCGTTCGTCTTGTAGTCCGATGATGAAATGGGCGTGGCGGAATTAGATCATGCAATTCCTCCAATGCACACTCCCTGAAATGCGACCGATAAAAAGCCGACAAGCTGACAACTCAGTGACGATAATATATTTGTAAAACGTAATCTCTGAAAGAGTCTTCTGATTCGATTAATTAAACTTTTTCACGGATATAATGCTTTCCATCTACCCATGCCATAGGTCGCAGAAGCGAAGCCGAGGGAATGATCTAGTAAATCATGTTTTTCTTTACCTACATAGAACTACTACCTACATGTACTGTTTTCACGGTGGCAGACCCGCATGTTACTTCTTTAGAAGCAAACCGCGCCAGTTAACTTGCCTTACCACACACGGAAGTACTTATTTTATTACTTTAGATATTGAAGCTCCAAGCATAGGTACTTAGAAAATCAGTTTTCCTAAAAGTACCAATTAGACATTAAATAAAATAAAAAAGCGTTTTACCAAAAAAATTGTCATAAAACATTTTTCGGCTTTCGTCCAGCCTAGACAATCACCTTTTCGGCCGCTATCCTAACACTAGCAATAAATCTGACGGTCCGCTATATTTGTCCATTTATAAGCATTTTATCATTTCCTTCGTGTTTTAAATAAATCTATGTATAAATTGAGTTAGTTTTAATATAAAGTGTTCTGTTTACGGCAGTGTGTATGCTCTGACTACAGCACTATATAACATAACGCTATGTTCCACAAAGGGTTAGGCAGAGGCGCGCCTGTATACCTACACTCATATTTCGTCAGTTATGGGCGAGCCTATTGCCATCAATTGGGAACCTGTTTGTGTTTCTTCGGTTTTTGACACCGACTTCTGATATTGAAGTTATTTTTCACTTTTTAGTGTTTTTGAAAGACAATTCCATTTTTTTGTAAAAAGGTTTTTTGAAACTTGAACGTAAACGGTGGTATGAGAGTATACCAGGGTGAACTGTACACATCTGCGTACCCTTTTAGAGCATACTGGCGTTATGTTATGTTATGAAATGGTGGAAACAATAAACAGACAAGCATTTGCAGCAATTCCGAGAGCTTTGCCATCATTTATTGAAGAGTTCGGTTGTATATAGCAATTCTTCATCAGATCTTCACCAAATTTAAATAAGAACAATTCGGGAACATGCTCTTTAAAAAAAAAATTGAAATATGTTCATAATTGACGGAGAAATTGGTGAACATACACAAAAAAAACATATAGCCGAACATAGAACCTCCTCCTTTTTGGAAAGTCGGTTTAAAACCAAACTTGTAACACTTTTGCTCGACCTGGCAATCGAACGCAGGACGCCATGCTCAGCAGTAGTCTGTGACCACTAGTAAACAAGGCAGTAGCGTAAAATTAAAAGTATTTTATTCAAATAACACTGAGAATCAACACGTCAAAGTTACATAAACAGTCCCCCACAAAACGCCCTCCCGTTACTTCCTACTGTTATAGGAAAAAGAAGTGGCGCAACGAACTACCCTGCAACACATATCTAGTTAAAGGGGACAATTTACAAGACCGTGATTAGAACTGTCGTACTGTATGGACCAGAATGTTGGTCTGTGAAAAAGATGGATGAAAGAAATTGCATGTAGCAGAGATGAGAATGTTGAGATGGATGTGCGGAGTGACGAGAATGGATAAAGTAAGAAATGAGTATATTAGAGGCAATCTGAAACTGGCACCGGTGATAGAAAAGTTTAATGAAAACCGTTTGTCCTGGTCATGTGATGTGGAGAGATGAAACGCATGTTACTAAAAGAGTTATGAATATAAATGTGGATGGATGGAGAGGGAAGGGACGGCCAAAGGAAAGATGGATGGACTGTGTGAGGAGGGATATGAAAAAAAAGGGGGTCGGTGATAGCGTGACGGGGGACAGGACGGTAAGTAAGAAGAAAACGTGTTGTGCCAACCACGAATAACATGGGACAAGGGTAGGAAGATAGTGATGAGTGTTGCCACTGCTGGGACAAAGGCCTGCTCTCAGGTGGGAGGGAGTGGGCCGTAATCCACCACGCGGATTCATTGCGGGTTATCCCATGGATATTTGTATGTTGGAAAATGTGTCCCTACCGGCACCGTTGCTCAAGCGCGACTGCTGTGCAGGAGGTCCTTACTTCGTTTCACAGATCGGTTATTTTTTTATTGGGCTATCCCTACAGGTCTCAGTAGTAACCCAGAGTTTGGATTTGTGCCCGATTACAATAAGTTAGCCTCCTATTACATGGGACTTAAATATAATTGGCCAAATATGCGTGTGATATATACCTCTGCTTGGAGCGTTGGCGAATACAGTCGTGATACTAAGATATATATAGAATAGGTTCAGTCTGATATTATCATATTTTATTTTAAAATAATTAAATAATTTTATACCCCAGGACTTATCAACATACCGCAAGCCTTCTTCTAAATAAAAACATTAACATTTTCAATAAAAATACTTCGATAAAAATTATTGAAAATTACGTTGAAACATATCTAATAAATATCGCCGTTTAAGAAATCAAGAATCGCACAAAAAACTAATGGTTTTAGTAATACGATTACACGGACGGACACGTTTTTTTATGTATATTTATTAACATAATACAAAAAAAAATATCTTAAATAGAGTCTGATAATGTAAGGACGTTTTCATACTAATCGATTAAGGAAATTTCCTGATGGTCCCAAGCAAATTATGTTGCGTCGCTAGGCGATTTTATTTATTTATTTATATTAGACTACACTGTCACAATGCTAGGCAAGGGTCAGTAAGTTACATCAAGTATGTTTTTGGTTACATCATTTTTGTTGCAAAATTACATGTATGTGAGATCGATTTAAAAAGACGTGCACGTAAAAGTGTCTAGAGTAAAGTAAGCAACCTCAAAAATACAATAATTAATTAAAAACAGGCCGAGGCAACCCATACCAAATTATGGCGCCCGTTCACGAACATGACGCATGGATTGGCACCACTCAGCTCAATCATCACTAAGGGAACCGAATGATCTAAAAAATGTTCCACCATCAGAGAGACATTTGAGATAGCATGACACATTCTTAACTGCAAGGGCACATTCAAGTCAACGAACGACATAATAGGTACCGTAAATGGTAGATTTACAATTTGTTACATAGCACTCATATATGTGCTGTGCAGTTATATAATACTAAAAAAAGTTTACACAATACAGATATATACATACAGGTCAAACAATAATGTTTCCCTTATAACTTTTTTTTGCGCCCAAGTGCCCCTAGGCCTCCCCCAAATTCTTCCAGGTATTCGTAGCCTGAGCCATCTCGAACCAGCCCTTGCAATAGGCGTCTAGGTCATCTCGCCATCTCTTTCTGTGCCGGCCTCGATAGGCGATATTGTACAAGTATTTTCTTAGAAATTTTCAAGTTTCAATCGGATGAATTATTGATAATCGCATTGCGTCCATGTGAACGTGCTTGCAATTTCGCTTAGTTAAAATTGACTATCGGTGAGATGTTAATAGAATCGCGTCGAAGCATTACTCGTAGGAAGGTCGATAAGATAACGATTGCTCAAAACTTTTTTGACGTTGTATTAGTGTTAACTAATTAATATCCGCCAATTTATGGTAAACAAATTAGAGAACACCAGCCTACCAAAAACGAGTTTACATACAAACCAGATAGATTCTTCAAACCATACATTATAACATAACACCTTTCAAAAATAAACACACTCACCCTAATATATAATCTTAATAAAAAATAAACAATTATTTAAATGCGACTATAAATATTAATGATGCTTGTAATTGCGACACGTTTGTCGCAATAAATTGTCGCGTAATGTGGTCGTGCCCTTATTTATTTTACACTCATTCTGTGGCGTCGTTCGTAGGTCATATATCTTTCTTTATTGGACATAGATAATATCGTAGTTAAGAACCGGAACGGAGTTAGATATAGTTAGAATTTAAAATTTTGACTGCCGCGTTGGTCTAATGGTCGTAAGTACTACTGCTGAGCTTGATGTGCTGGATTTCGATTCCCAGGGCGGGCAAGTGTTATTGGGTTTTTCCATCTGGAATAACATGGTGTCTGAACTTGTGCCCAGTTGATACCTCCCAAACATCCTACTTGTGGTCAGCGAACTCGCCCCCTATTTCAAAATAAAAAAATCCAATCAAAATATTTTATTTCAACTAAGCCATTAAGGTAGAAAAGTCAGAAAAAAACAAAAATGAATCAAATTGCACATTCACAAGCGACAGTAGGTCTCTATGAAGAAGAACGTGCAAGAAACTCCGCGGACATTCTTTTCCATCAATAAGTATAAATACATACACATATACAAATACATAATACACACGTCAAACTTATAACACCCCTCTTTTTCCGTGGGGGTTAAAACTAAACAAAGCAAACTTTTTCTAAAACTGTTAGTACCAAGTTAACGTCCACGTCTTATAATTTAGTTATATAACTTGGACAACAAAATGCTAGGGATGTTAGAAATGTCAAAAAGTATCGATATATCAAGTTCCTGCCCTTGTCCCATACGAGTATTACTTGTGGTCGGCGCAACACGTTTTTTTTCAGTCAATCGTCACGCTATAACCGACCCCTTACAATTTTATAGGAAGATATTATCAACTCTATATTTTTTATGGACAAAGCTCACAAATAACAGGATAATCGGGCAAAACCTCGTACGAATGATAGATACAAATGAGGTACAGCATATACATACCTAAGTTAAAAAAAAAAGCTATAGGCTTGCGCTTGACCACTATCTCACCTGATGGTAAGCGATGATGTGGTCGACGATGTAGCACGCTTGCCTAAAAGTAGCCTATTCCCTCTTGACTTAGAGACTCTCATTAGGAAACACAGACTCCGGCAGAGAAATCCACTCCTTAGCACGTACAATGAAAGTATTCCCAAAACGTTTAGCACGCAACAAATCTTCAGACATCGATATATCGAAATATTTCCAACGAGCCTGCACTAACAAAGTCTTGTCTTTACGGCTGTCTCCGCTTGTCCAGGCACGTCATATGGCCTTAGACCCACAGTTACAGGTACTGCCTCGTAAAAACTATAGTCTTTTTATACGTTCGATGACTTGTAGGGCTGAGTAAACTGTCTAGATGCATGGCAGTGTGTCTGCTAAGTTCGCGAAGCAGAATGACGATACACCTGCGGAGGGATTGCCTTAGCTTCGCCCGCGTGAAAAGTGTTGTATTATTCCAAGGGAAAATTATACCGAGCAAATAAAAAGTAGCCTATTTGCTATTCTAGACCAAATTTCATCCAGATACGTTCAGCCGCTCTGGCGCGATTGAGTAAAAATCATCCGTCCATCCAATATTTCGAATTTATAATATTTAGCCCACAAGTGACCGCCCCATAACTTCAATTCATTGGAGATAGACACTTGCAATTTTGAATGTTTTTAAGATCTTCTTAGTACCGAATCCCAAGAAATAATTTGCTATACCTACAATAGTGCGACTTGGCAAGTTGACACATACTTCACTAAGTTTTACTGAAAATTAAGGAATTAAGTTGGTCGGTAACTAAAAACTAACCACTAACCAAGTCAACATATTTTTTTTTCTTTTAAAGCTTCAGGTAGGAATAGTATGATGTCATGAACTTCGAGAGAACTTGATATACAGTAAGATCTCACTTCTTTTATCAGTGAAGCTGTAATCAAGAACTTGGCTTTCTTTTACATTTATGTTTTGAGTGGGATACGGCTTACTGGCAACTAAGATGTAACTACTTTTAACCATAACTAATTGCATTTTTTTGTACAAAGCTATCTATTTCCCACAGCTTCGTTTCCAGGACATATCCAATAGGAACAGTGTACGCTTATTTGTAGTAAAAGTACAGAAATTCAGCAACAGTGTACCTTTTTATCAGTGAAAATTTTGTTTTACGGTTTTTTTTTATGAGATGAGATTATGGGCCGAAAATATGGAAAAATATAATGGAGCAAATGCCTTAGGTAGGTACATAATATTAAATTAACCCTACCCAACCCGAATCATAGATTTCAACCCACCAAAAGCCGTACCGAAAACCCGAAAAAACAGACGACGAAGAAAAACGAATAATTCTGATCAATTAAAAAGCAACAATGAGAATTTTGCGCAGTCCAAACCTCGTGGTCAGGATGGACAAAACGCATAATCGCTCCGATCGGTTTCTCAGAACGAATGACACAAAGAGATTCCGTTGTCATTAGGGACTGCCTAGTTTTTGTGAGCACGACATATTGGCATGCGTTGACGACCAAATAGATAGTTTGAGTGTCTTTCTGTCTTATGTAAGGCCTATTTTATCCAGCTTTTGTACCAGACATAAAAGTTCAAATTCAGTTGTATTTTTTTGTCAATTTAATAAACGATATTAGGTGCACACGGCCAGTTGCTCCTTGTAAAATATTGATATTCAGCTGCAGCTGGTTAGATCGGAAGCACTCCATCATAGTTGGGAAAAGGATCTCTGCCTTCTGTTGATTACGCAAGAAAGATCAAAAAATATTTTGCATTTGTTATTGTTATGTTAAGAACTGAACGTCCTTAATCTAGGAACTACTAACACTATCATCGACAAGGATTTAGTTTGCAAAATCTACTACGACTGTTCCACTTCTTGTAATATAATGTTTGTATGTCGTTTTATGGCAATTAAATACTTTTTCTTTCTTTCTTTCTTATGACGCGTATCATGAAAAAGTGAAAACTTAGGTAACAACTAGGGAAATGTGCGCCACATTCGCGCAAAACGGTCATCGCTCTGCATAAGGTTGGGAATCGTGTGTCTGTTATGTAGTGCTGTGGCATCAAATTAACAATTTTTCGTAACTCGATGAGTTTTTTATCAATTCAATAATTAAATTTTTGGTATATGCCACATTTTTGTCGTTTTCTAACAAACGAAGTAATTTTATTGAAAAATTAAAAGGCATGTTTTCACCTGCTATAAAACTGCTGTGGTACATAATATTGCAATTCTGTGCTAAACTGCTGTGGACTCCCTTGGACAGAGAGTCTTGCGATGGCATTTAGTAAAAATATTTGACATGTCAAAGTAATTCATTTGTAAGTCATTTGTCTTTGTCTACCCCCTGTAGGAAAGTCATACAAGCGGTATAATTTACGAGTATGTAAAAATAAGCTTTTTACGACTCAGCCAGTATGTTAATTTATATTTTGTGAGTTTTTATACTCTTGTTCGAAGCTACTGGGGGATTACCATACATGTTACAGCAGAGGCCCTAGACAAGTGGCATGCTATCATCGAAAGCGTGGCGATAGCGATTGGAAAATGTCATAAATGTATGGGAATGTCAAATGCTATCGAAATGTCACGTGATCAATCCCTTAAATTTTGGCATTTTGACCATCGCCGTCGCAGACGTCGAGTGATACTTGTCTATGCCCTCAGGTCAATATTAGAGGTTGACGACACGGTTGGCGTAGTGGCTGAGCGATCAGCTGCTGCGCTGCGTGTCGCGCTACCCGCACGGATCAAATATTTATATGGCCTACAGGTAGTTGTTCCGGATCTGGGTGTGTGTATGTGAGTTTAAATGTTTATAAACGCACCCACGATACAGGCAGAAACTCCTAGTGTGGGGTAAAATATAAAAAAAAAATGCTAACTGTCACCTTGAACTGCCTTAAACTTCACCTGATCTGACAGTAATGATAGCTGACACAACTGATAACTGGATAGTCAGAGGTCGGAGTCCACATAATTATGACAACCAGACTCACCAAGATGTGTTGTGTTACGGTGTTACCCGGAAGCTGATTTAGTGTTATTTACTTAGTAGATACAGCAGTGGTGGCCCAGTGGTAACGGCCGCGACTCACGTGTCGTAGGTCGTGGGTTAAAACCCAGGCAGGCGCTTTACTTTGTGTAAATTATTTCATCACCACTGCTCTCAAAACGGTGAAGGATAACATCGTGAGGAAACCGGCACGACCTAGAAAAAAAATTCGAAGACATGTGATATCCACCAACCCGCACTGGGCCCGCGTGGTGGATTACGGCCCATTCCCTCTCACAGAGAGGAGGTCCGTGTCCCAGCAGTGGGAACATTGAAAGGCTGATGATGATGATGACTTAGTACAGTAAGTACAAGATTGGAAAAATTATAAAAATAACATACATAATTGGCCGAGTTAGCTACTAACTTGGAGTTAGTAGTAAGATAAACCCAGGATGACTCCAGCGGCCGGATGTCAACCTATTCACTCTTGACCGAACATGAATTTTCAAAATTCAAAATTGAATACATATTTCGGTTGGTCGTCGTGGGTTATGGAGACATCTAACAGACCGGTCGGGAATCGAACCCCATACCCAGCTGATAACATCGCTCGGCGAGTTATTCGAAAAATTTCTGACGGAGATACCGCGTAGCGTCAGCATGGGGAGGCAAGGATATTTATTTATTTTTTGTAGTTAACTTGACGTGATATTTATTTATTTTAAGGAAAGCTTAAAGACTAATAACAACATAAAAAATCGCAGGGGAACAGTAGTGGACTTTTACTGGTTTTAACACCGAAAAATTGAACAAACCCTATAAAACCCAAAGCTTTTAGGGCTTTGTTGACTATAGTTTCTAAATGATCATCAAAAAATAATTTCTAGACTCCAGGTTCCATAAATCTAGACTCCAGGTTCCATAAATCTAGACTCCAGGTTCCATAAATCTAGAACCAGGCTCTTTAAATCTAGACTCCAAGTTCCATAAATCTAGAACCAGGCTCTTTAAAATCTAGACTCCAAGTTCCATAAATCTAGAACCAGGCTCTATAAATCTAGACTCCAGGTTCCATAAATCTAGAATCAGGCTCTATAAATCTAGACTCCTAGTTCCATTAATCTAGAACCAGGCTCTATAAATCTAAACTCCAAGTTCCATAAATCTAGAACCAGGCTCTATAAATCTAGACTCCAGGTTCCATAAATCTAGAACCAGGCTCTTTAAATCTAGACTCCAGGTTCCATAAATCTAGAACCAGGCTCTATAAATCTAGACTCCTAGTTCCTTTAATCTAGAACCAGGCTCTATAAATCTAGACTCCAAGTTCCATAAATCTAGAACCAGGCTCTTTAAATCTAGACTCTTAGTTCCATAAATCTAGAACCAGACTCTATAAATTTTAGACTCCTAGTTCCATTCATCTAGAACCAGGCTCTATAAATCTAGACTCCTAGTTCCATTAATCTAGAACCAGGCTCCATAAATCAAGTCTACAGACTGCATAAATCTAGACTCCAGGCTCCATAAATCTCAATTCCAGGCTCCATAAATTTAGACGCCAGGCTCCATAAATATATCAATCTCACGCAAATATGGGAGTGGTGCAGGGGGGCTAAACAGAGCTCCGACAGGATCACATGGTGACATGAAGAGGACGACTGTCGCAATCCAGCGCTGGCCACGCCACAATTGCGGCGATAAGGCCTCTCTTTGAGAGAGGCATCACGGCGTCCTCACCTTCCGCCTGACACAGCTCCTCACCGGACAAGACTGTTTCGGGAGGTTACTGTTCAAGATAAGGCGGGAGGAAACGCCCGGGTGTCACTATTGTGTAAATCGCCCGGAGGAAACGGTGGAGCATACATTGGAGGTCCGCCCCGCTTGGGCGGAGCACTGCAGTGTCCTCGTGGAGGCGATCGGCGGTGGTGACGTCTCGCGTCCTGCCCTGGTTCAGGGTATGGTATGGAGAGAGAGGGGGAAACATAACGGACGTCGGTAGTTGCAAGCCGATTCCCAGCCACCGTAGGCGCGGGCTTGCAGACGTTAAGTAATGGGTAGCTCACCGTCCAATAAGGACCAGGCCCAAGTCAAAGGCGCGTAGTATCACGCGCGCTTCATAGAGATGTCAGCAAACTGATGGGACCCACTGGGGCCGATGCCTGTCTCGGTTGCGGATAAATTTGATAAATTTGAAGGAGAGTCACCGCGGCCCTGGCACAAGCAAATGAAGGAACACGGGTAGATTTTAGTCAATAGAAGTCTGACACGCCCTCTCGCTTCACCCAGAGCGTGAGAAGTCATTGGACGATTCACCAACACAAAAAAGAAAGTCTCCATAAGACTAGACTCCAGGCTGATACTGAGAAATTATTTAAAGGAAAATTCAATAAAACAATTTGCGCGACCTAGGATGGCATACTCATCAGTTGCGGTTTCATGTTTTAAATTATGATAGGAACTGTCAACTTGCTAGTAGGTATTTCCTCGGATAAATTCGCGACGAGTACAAAGAGAAAATATCTAAAATAAACACTTTCAAGACAAGCGTGCTTCACCGTCGACCACATCATCGTTTGTCATCAGGTGCGACAGTGGTCAGACGCGAGTATCTAAAATAAAAAGTAAAAAAAATCACATGATATATATTAAAAACTTTGATATGATTAATATTCACAAATTAGAAGAGTAAACATTGACACTATTAAACATCTGTAAACTACCTCACAAAAAACAATTACACTTAATTTACTAAAACAGCATCCGTTTCTTCTGCTGTCCGTACCAAAAAAAGTGCGGCCATATCATTGATGGGTACCTCTATACTCGTGTTCGTATCTTTTATTTTCCTGTCGAGCGCCTTAGGGCTCGGGCGTTAATATACATCCATATAGCATGTAGTGTATGGGTAGCTTGCACGCCGTTATCAAGGACCAATTTATAAATAGTTTTTTTTTTGGGAAATTGAGACATTCATAGATATCGTGTGTTAACCCGTAATTTATATAACTGCCTTGTTGGTCTTGGGGTAGCAAGTGGGACTGCTGAGGGTGAGGTTTCGGGATTGATACCCAGGTCGGACATAGTGGTTTTAAGTATTTCCACCTGGAAGTTCTCAGTTGCAGCCGGAGTCTTCCTGAACGCGGTCGCCACTCCAGAACTTTTCGACCACAACGACCATATGTTCCGCAAGCAATATGCCCTGCCCCTAGTGCTCAGTTTGGTTATTCTTCGGACTATTTCGGAAGTCCTGGTTTTCCTGCGGATATCATAATTTCTGATTCAATCACGTAAGGAAATGCCGAGCATAGCCCAAGATATTCTTAATTAATTAATTCATAATTATATTCTTTAGTCCAAGTGATAGATGCTAAATAAAAGATTTTCGGAACAATTTTCCAAAATTGTGTTTTTGTTAAATCATGATGATACCACAAAAGTCGTTGAGTTTAATTAATGATTAAGATCAGGCCGTCATAGACTAACAAGACTATTACTAACTGTGGATTCCCCGAAGGCTTAAGAAAAAGTATATAGTACACTTTAGGCCAGTTGTGTAAGTCGCATGTAATAGAGTACGAACCTATTGCCATTAACGGGACTTTTCTTGAAAAAAGCGTAAAGGATAAATGTATGATATGTGTATCATATGACATATGTAATAATAACACTTTATTCATTATCACGCTCGATCGACCTCAAGCTCAGCCCTCAAGCTGGTGACGACTACACCAACAAGAATAAATATATCAAATCAACAATCTTGGACAAGTGATGTGTAAGTCTGTCTGTTCGGTTTCCTTTCCAAAACGGCTGAACGAATTTTGATAAAGCTTGGAACACAGACAGACAATGACCTGGATTAGGACATGCGATACTATTTGTCCCGTTATTAAGTCCGTTTGGTTACTAAAACACATATCACGCGGGCGAAACCTCGGGCAGAAGCTAGTAACTTGCTTGAAGTTAAATAAATACTTTTCTAAATATAAATGCTTTTCTACCGAACGCCACATCTGTTCATATTAATCATTGCTCACAACGTCAATGGTGGGAGATCGCCGTAGCACAGATAATATCATTGTTCGCTCTATCTTTTTGTTGGAATCCGATCGTTTTTTGTGCAGTTCTTACCGAGTTTAACTTGAATGTGTGTGTTTGAGTGAATAATAGATTATTTACAGTTTTTTTACGAAATTCGGGCTTTTGACTGCCCGTAACAACTGTCATTGATCTACGGATGGCAGCTGGAACTATCATGTTATTACGAGGCACGGAGGTCGGAGGAGTCCCGGTATAAAATCTGTAGTCACCCATCCACGGACAGTTGTCCGTGTTGAGTCTAGATAAACGAAAAATAAAGAGTTCTATATGGAACTAGTTTTCAAAAGTTAAAAGAGGTGCGTGCATACGTCGATGTTTAAACTTGAAACCACTACGAGCTGCAAGCCTTATTTTCTATAACACAAAACTTTGACATTGCCTTGCCTATATATATTAAAAACTAACATCTGCCAGCGGAATCGCCCGCGTGAAAAGTGTTTTTTTATCCCAAGGGAACATTATACCGGGATGAAAAATAGCCTATGTGCTAGACTATTCCAGACTATATCAATCATAAACCAATATAGGTATAGGATTACAAACAATGAAATTTCGTAAAAGCCGGAAGCCTACCCGATACGTCCATATATTTACGACTCAGCCAGCGAGTGGGTGGACACAATAGTTACCTGAACACAGTATTATATTGAATAGGTATCCGTTCAACTAAATTATTGACTGGCTTAAGATAATGTTTTATTGTTTAAGTTCTATTATGGCTATCGGGGTGGGCTTATTTCTGACTAGCGGCTTCACTCTCATGGATGTCTTCCAGAAACCAAGTATTTTTTTCTGGATAAAAAGCTTACCCTCAGGGCGGTTATGCACTACACATCCGTGTCCATGATCCGTGTCCGTTTGAGTTCGAGTTCGTACTTCGGAACCGAAATTTCCCGGACACGGACGTATGTGCGTAACCGCCCTCAGTGATATATAGATATATATTTAATACATATATATAGATATATATATATATAGCTTTGTATTAATGCAAGAATTTTCTTTATCGGATCAGAACTTCCAGAGGGTACAGGGTAAGAGTGAATATTTTACTTCTAGCCAAGCGTGCTTCTCCATCGACCACATCATCGCTTACCATCAGCGGAGATACGCTTAAAAAAAAACTTCTTTATTGTGTTATAATCTTAGTTTTGTGGATGGCTCATAGGCAGTCGGTCCATGTTAAGAAGAAATGCGGTCGCAGACATACGACTGAATTTCGTAAGTAAAAAGTCATAATTAAGGTTTGGCCCCGTTGTTTCCTCTCCAATATTAGAACAATTTAAAAGATCCATATACTGAAAAAATATACATTTATTTATTTATGCAACCGTTTAGACTGGAATCAAAACCTATGATAAAATGTAATGTAGATAAATCTAATAGCGGAACCCTTTGCAGTAAAAATCCGTTGTTACATTTTTTATAACGTTTTCAAAAGTCACTTGAAATCTAACCCGGAAGCATATCGTTAAAATCTCAAATACAATAATTAAATTAATTAATAATTAAAATTGAAATCTTATAAAGAGAAGTTAATAAAAATGAATGAAAGACTATAATATTTTGACTCAAACTTTCACCTTATTAATTGCGATGATATGACGATTTCATTGACAAACACTTAACATTACTTTTTGACTGAGTCGGTTAAGTTTGAAGTACTTGACACGGATTTTGGATCAAGAGGCAACGGACACATGATTTAAAATTTTATATAACGTCACGCCTGTTTCTAGAGGGATAAGTCAGACTTGTATAGTACACACACAATTCAAAAGTTATGTTAAGTCCCATGTAATAGGGGCGAGCCTATTGCCAGCAATCGTTTTTTAAAGATCTACTGCCAGGCGGGACCAACAGCTTAAGGCGTATATATACCCCAAAGTTAACGCAGTACTGGCCATGCGCCCGCTTGGACCCAGAATAACAATATTGAACCTCCTTTTGGACAGTTCTTTTTGCAAAATATTATTTTATTTACATATGCTATTTAAATTATAAAGAAATTTTGGCCATCAATTTTTTTGTGTAAAAATATATCTAAACATTCAAATCGTTTTGGAGGAGTATCCAAAAGTAGCCTAAAAATACTATGTACGTGTTTTTGTTTTTAAAGCAAAACTAATAATTACACAAAAATATCATGTTTCACAAATAATGTCTGTAAATCAATTTTCGTATTCAGTCCTTTTAACCTAGCCATTAGTAAGTAGTATGCTTTAGAAAGTAACCGTTTTACGGCACTAAAGCGGTGGAAGGCCCTTAATGTGCTTTTCGAGGCTCAGAAGAATCACCGCACCACGGACTGACCTCGGCAAGCGTTGCTTAACCTTCTTGATCGACCCGTGCGGCTGTTATTATGCAGTCACAAAATGTCTTATTATGTTTTGTCATTAAGTAATGTCATTAAGTTTTCTAAAGCAGTCCCCAATCAAACTCAAAGCCTTGCCGACTGCCGCTTAATCTGGCTAACCTTTGGTACCCGGATATTAGTTTTAAAGCAAACAATACGATTTTGAATTCACGTTCTAAGCAGTCGTGGAGTAGGATCTTATTCATTGCGTCACTATCTAGGTTAGGAACAGAAGGTTAAGTCCAAAAATTGCACTAAAAGATTTCTGAATATTAATGTGGATGGATTAAGAGAGAGGGGACGGCCACAGAAAAGGTGGATGGACTGTGTGAGGAGTGATATGAATGAAAAGGGAGTCAGTGATAGCGTGACGGGGGACAGGACGGTGTGGAAGAAGGAAAGGTGTTGCGCCAACCACAAGTAGCATGGGATAAGGACAGGCAGGTAAAGATTAACTCACGTTGTTTGTCCCATGGTGGTAGGCAGAACTGCAGAACGCCACGTGCTATGTTCCTTACATACTGTTGTGTTTCACTCACGTTCATACATCTAGTCATACACGCACACCGGATATGAGTAGGTAACTACTGCGCGCCTGGCCTTTCTGAAGAACATCACCAATAAGATCCGTGTACCTCCAACTAGGATGTCCCCTCCGTTTATAGTTTGTTGGAGCTTGGAGGCAAATAATCTCTGGAAGTTCTGACCGAATCGAATCGAATTGGTAGGCGTTGCGTTCGACCACTATCTCACCTGACGGTAAGCAATGATGTGGTCGACGATGGAGCACACTTCATCGTAATCAGCTTTTTTTCTAACGTTCCCACTACTGGGACACAGGCCTCCAGGCGTGAGGAATGGGTATTAATCCACCACGTGGGCTCAGTGCGGATTGGTGGATGTCACATATCTTCGAATTTTTAATTCTGGGACATGCCAGTTTCCTCACGATGTTTTCCTTCACCATTTTTATAGCAGTGGCGATGAAATAATTTAGACAAATTAATGCGTCTGCCTGGGTTCGAAACCAAGACCTACGACACGTAAGTCGGAGCTGTTACCACTGGGCCATCACAGCTCTTAACACACTTGCCTAGAAGTAACCTATTCACTCGAGACTTAAAGATTCTCATGTTACAGGTATCAGGAAACACAGACTCCGGTCTCCTCAGCTTATTCTACAGGAAACACTTGGAGTTGGTATACTGCGTTTCCCCATACATTGACATTTAGTATCGCTAGTGAATCAGCTGAGATGTATCGATTCTTCGATATCAATTCATCGGTATTGTGATCCGCTGTGTCGCTCGGCTTTGTCTGCTGATCTTTATTCTGATGAAACGACTTCGATTTTGATGTTACCGATTTCTGTTATTTCTTTATTTATTTCCTTATTGTAGAAATATTCATGTTTTGCGATGCATGGATTTTGTGTGTGACAATTGACGGGTCAATGACTTGGTGAAACTTCGTTGGTAGAAAGTTACTTGTCTAGAGGCTATGATGGCAAACAGATGTATGAAACAAGATAACATGCTGCGTCAACCAATAATAAATCGAAATAAGGGCAAGGGGATCAATCTGGCAAGTCTTGCCCCAACTATATTAAGATCAATAGTCAAACAGATTCAGCTGAACACCAGTATTCTACATGGAGCGACTGCCTATCTGCCCTCCACAACCCAGTAACTGGGTAACTCGATACCCCATAGCCCCGAAAAAATACCGTTCCTGATAGAAACACGTAAACGAAGCAACAAGAAAAGCGAGTTCATCATACTTTTACACCCGAATCGCTTGTCTCGATTCGCAGATTTAAAAATGCATCTTTGTCATCCGGTGGCCGGTCTCAGTAAGCTGTTTATATTTTTAATAATTCTTTATGTCATAAAAATATTGATCGGCCGCCATGTTAATGCAAAAAAGAGACACAGGTAAGCTGTCACTGTCGCTCACACTTATCGGAAACATCTAATAAACGGGTTCCTCTCGTAAATTGTATGTAGGGAGGATCTGACGACAGTATTTCCAAGAGGTATCGTGCTACCCAGATACTGCATTGCGAGTGACTGCCTGTCTGGTCTGTTGAGGCCAGATAGACAGTTGCTCCATGAAAATACTGGTGTTCAGCTCTGTATCCTTTGAGACTGGAAGCCGACCACAAGTGGGAAGTCTCCAGAACTTTTCGGCTCCAACGGCCATCCATTCTACGAGCAAAGTGCCTTGCCCATGGCCACTTAAGTTAGTACTTAAGAACACCCTTATTGCTCTGAAATACAGACATTCCCCGTAGGATTAGTCAGTGTGTGTACTTACCTATCGTACACCCACATATCGTGTGTAAGTGCCATGTAATAGGGGGCAAGCCTATTGCCAGCAACCGGCCACAAATCCAGTCGCCGGGCTGCTACTGAGAAATTTTAGATGGAAAACTCCAACAACACACTTAACTTTGACTTTACTAAACTTTACCCGACCCGGGAATCGAGCCCAGACCCTCATGTTCAGCATTGCTTGCGATCACTATACCAATGAAGCAGTTTAGTAAAGAAAGTCATCATACTGATTATTGGTAATCTGTGTCCCATCACTTTAACTCTCAAAACCGTCAACAATTTTCCAAACGTCAAACGATTACTTACAAACAAATATCCGTAACCAAAAATAGACTACCTAGATAAGGCTGCATTCCGAAATCAGCAGGAATCGATACTCAATATAAATATACTTAATATACACACGCAGCTAAACAAGACTTTTTGTTACGGCGACCAACCTCGGCGACCATTTTTTTGTCCTTTTTTTCGACCGGTACAGAATTAGGGTTCGTTCGGAGTTGCCACAGAGCTCTGAGAAATCTCGGTGGACAGTGATTGAGACGGCATTGTGAGAAGTTTTTATACAGACCGAGTGTGTTAGTGAGTGTTCGCGTTTACTAATAGAAATTGACGGTGCCAACACTTTTGGCTATGGCACAGATAATTTTGTACTACAGTACTATGGTTACGACTTACGACAGCTGATTGGAATTCTATATCGAAGTCTATGTTTTCTGATAGTTTAGCCTTAAACCAATTTTCAAATAGGTTTATTTGAGAAATTGGTGCTAAGATTTGGTTTTGAGTTATGAGTGAATGGTTTACTTCTAGCTAAGCTTGCTTCATAGTCGACCACATCAACGCTTACGATCAGGTGAGATAGTGGTCAAACACGAGCGTCGGTTTTTTTTTATCGTAAAAAAACAAAAATGTTCATTTATTGTTTAAAGTGCTCAACGCAATAGGGATGTTTCCTGGATAAAAAAAAAACTATTTGATCCGTCAATTAACCAAAAGCCATTGGCTACGTATTTGTTGCTACAGTAAAATTGACAAGGACAAAGTTCAAGGGCCTAGTAGTGTCACTTCTGGTTAAAAGGTGTACCAAAGCGTGACGTCACGCGAAATTTCAACGCCTTTTATTGTCGTATTTTTTTGTTTATTTGACAAAAGAAAAAATACGGTTTCAAAACTTTTTGGCCAAATATATTTTTTCAGATATTTTCTTCTTGTATGGAAATGGCGAGTTGAGTCACTGCCGGCATAGCATTCCGAACTCTATGGAAACTACCGAAGCCTGATTCGATTCGTTACGCCTTGTTTGAATGTTTCTTTAGTTTTTTAATGTTTGATTCTAATAAGGGGTGGGTTCGAATCCGTTCGAAGTCTCATTTGGCGTTACGAAAGAGGTTTTTTTTTTAATTTATACGTATGTATTGTGAGTGAGTCGAAAGGACAAGGTGTCTGTCGGTGAGGTAGTTTTTTCTTAAGAATAAAGTTAGTATGATAAAAGTAATTAGAATCCGTCATGTGTTTCTAATTGAGTATTATTTGTGAATTTGTATCGTAACTGGTAGTTTTCTGTAGTTTCTGCCTACTCACATTGGAAAAAGGCGTGGGTTTATGTATCTATTTAGGTATGTAATTGAAAGAATAAGCATTTGTAAGGAAAGGGAATCTTATTTTTTACTAAATCGTATACAGTTTATAAAAATATCAATAATTTAATTTATTACAAAAATATTGTTTTAAAAAAACGTAAGTATAAATAAATCATAAAACGATTTTTCTAGATACCATTTTATTACAGATCTCTTAAAAAATAACCTGCAGAACCCTTTACCTCAGTTCCGGCCACACTTGACAGACTGTATACCTTTTTTTCTTTTGCCAGTTTGTAAGAATTTTGTTAAACACATCCCTGGGACAACTCACAGACCTTTTTGTAAAAAACCTTTAAATAATTTGTAACTATACCGATTTGGAGCTAAACATCTGTGTTTCGGCGCTTAATTCGATTTTGACAAAATATTTACTACGAGTAACGGAGGGGTTTTGATTTAAATCAAAGCCCCTCCGTTACTCGTAGTAGTGTAGCCGTTATTATTAATAATAACGGCTGCACGGGTCTATCTTTAGGATAAGCAACGCTCGCCGAGGTTGGCCCGTGGATAGGTTAGGTTAGGCCATTCTTGAAAGATGGCGTCCCCGCACGGGTGGTGGCCATCGCGGCGTCCCTCATGGAGGACAGGTTTCGGGACCTCTTCAGCGCGTGCCTGACGGCTGGGAGGTTCCCGAAACAGTGGAAGGAGGGGCAGTTGTGCCTCCTCCGGAAAGAGGGACGCCCGGTGGACTCCCCCTCGGCATACCGGCCCATCGTTCTGCTCGATGAGGTCGGTAAATTGTTCGAGGGGATCATCGCCACCCGGCTAAATAGCCAGTTGCGGGAGGTAGGGCCGGACCTGTCGGACGCCCAGTTCGGATTTCGACGGGGGCGTTCGACGGTCGACGCCTTGGCCCTGCTGAAGGTCCAGGTGCAGGAGGCGGTGGAGTCGGGGGGCGGAGTGTTGGCGGTGTCATTCGACATCGCCAACGCCTTCAACTCCGTGCCCCACTCCACCATATTGGAGGCACTCCGATACCACGGAGTGCCCCAATATCTGCGGGTGATCCTGGCCAGCTACTTGGAGGACCGAGAGGTCCTTCTCGTGGACAAGACGGCCAGGATCAGACGTTATGGCGCGGAGTCCGGTGTTCCGCAGGGGTCGGTTCTAGGCCCTCCCCTGTGGAACATCGGTTTTGACTGGCTCCTGCGAGGAGCCCTCCTCCAGGGCACGAGTGTCATCTGTTACGCAGATGACACTCTCCTCACTGCCCGGGGGAGGAGCTTTGGGGAGGCGGCCTGTTTGGCCTCGGCGGGCGGATCCTTGGTTGCAGAGAGGATCCGCCGCCTGGGATTGAGGGTGGCGCTGAACAAGACCGAGGCCGTGTTCTTCCACGGGCCTCGGCAGCGCTGCCCTCCAGATGCCCACATCGTCGTGGAGGGCGTCCGAATAGCGGTGAAGGCCCAGATGAAATATCTGGGCCTAGTGCTGGACAGCAGGTGGCGCTTCGGCCCGCACTTTAGCGGGCTGTCGACGCGCCTGCTGAAAGCCGCGGACGCCCTCTCATGGCTCCTCCCCAACCTCGGGGGGCCGAGTGCACGGTGCCGGCGCCTTTATGCCGGCATCCTGCGTAGCATGGCCCTGTATGGGGCACCCATCTGGGCGGACTCCCTCCAGAGGAGGGAGAATGCAACCGCCATCCGCAGGCCGCAAAGGGCCATTGCACAGCGGGTGGCGAGGGCCTACCGCTCAGTGGGCTTTTCTGCGGCGTGCGCTCTGGCCGGCACCCCTCCCTGGGAGTTGGAGGCATGGGTGCTCGCCAGAGTGTACGAATGGACGGCGCGGCGAAAGGCGCTCGGTGAGCGCCCCGCCACGGAGGAGCGGGAGGCCGTGCGGCGGGAGGCGAGGGACGCAATCATCCTCCATTGGACGGAGGACCTCGCCACCGCCGCCTTTGGCCGTCGGACGCTGGACGCGCTCGGTCCAGTCCTGCGGGGCTGGCTCGAGCGGCCTCACGGTTTCCTCTCATTCCGTTTGGTGCAGGTGTTGTCCGGACATGGTTGTTTCGGAACGCACCTGCACCGGATCCGGAGGGAGGAAACCCCAGCGTGCCACCACTGCGGCGCGGCGGAGGACACGGCGCAGCACACCTTCGAGGTGTGCCCAGCATGGGCTGAGCTGCGCCGTGCCTTGATCGATGTGGTCGGGCAGGACCTCTCACTTCCCAGCGTGCTCAGCTCCATGTTGGGGAGTGAGGAGGCCTGGGCGGCGGTTGCCTCCTTTTGCGAGGTCGTGATGTCGCAAAAGGAGGCGGCGGAGCGGGCGCGGGAGGACGATCCTCTCGCGCCGCCGCACCGCAGGCGAAGAAGGGGTGGGAGAAGGCGGTTGTACGATCGTCTCCTCCCACCTCCTGGTGGTGACTAGCGGGCGACAGGCGCGGGGGCGCCTTCGCTCGCATTGCACATGTCACCACCCCCGTCGGGCGGGAACGGCCGAGCACTCGCGGTCGTTCCCGGGCCCCTCCACTGAGGGAGGGGCGTGAAGGCCCCGCTGTAAAGGCGGGCGGTCGTCGGCGGGGGACTGGACGTAAGGGCTCTGCCAGTTTCCCAGTCCTCCTCCAATTCAAGACGATGCGGGAGTGCCGCTGGGTTATTTTAGTGGGTATACCGGATTATTTCCGGGGAGTCCCACATAACCCCCCATTCCCCCAATGGGTGGGTATGCGTAATGCATTTTTTCCCAGCGAGATCAAAAAAAAAAAAAAAAAAAAAAAAAAAAAAAAAAAAAAAAGGCCATTCTTGAAATATCGAAATTCCTCCGTGCCTCGGTAAGCAAGTTAAGCCGTTGGGACCCGGGTGTCATTTATACTCATTGGTAGTCTTTACGGCTAGTCAGAAACCAGAATGCGGTCAGACGAAGCCGACCCCAATAATATTGGGAAAATGTTAGACAGATTGACTGACAAAATGTGACCACAAGTCATGACTCATGAGACAAGGGCAAGATGGTGACTTACTGACATTGCTATGGATGCATGCTGTGTCTATCGCATCATATTGTATACTATGCTTGTACTATATTGCTTGTATTATTAGAATAAGTTCAAGTTCAAGTTGTTTATATTTATTTCATAACAAAAATTACATTTGTGTCGAAATATTTGCACAGTGGGTACATAAAAAGAAGCAACAGAAACAATTACAACACAAGTAACCTCGTTCCTCAACCTTTACAAACATTAATATTCTTATTGATACAGAGCAAAGTCCCTTGCAAAAAGCTACAAAAATTCATTCAATAAAAAATAAGTAAAAAACAAAAAAAAAAATAACAAACTCAAAAGAGATCTAAAAATCTAGTTTTTAGGTGTTTGTCATTACAAAACTCTTAAATAAACACTGTAACTATTGGAGATAGGCCAATAAATAAATACATATCTGCTCTATTTGCCTGCCGTTTCCCAACTAAGTGGGGGTCAGCTTCCAGTGTAATGGATGCAGCTGTATACACGTATTTTACTTGGAGCGACTACCAACCTGATTTCCACAACCCAGTCACTGGTTAATAGAATACCTATTGTTATCAATGCCACAATATAATATGTAATGCAATAAATATGTAATGTAAAAATATGTGTGGTGGCATATATTCAAACAAAAAAGTGTTTTAACAGCTCCTTCAAATATAAAAAACAGTTTTCAAATTGAATGATTACTAAGTATCTAATTGGGGGCGGCGGAGATGTCTGGTGGGCGGGCTTTAACAGTAACCTGCAATTATGTTTGAACTTACTGCTGGGGTTCGACTCTTTGTTCACCCAACGTTTTTTTACTGTTTTTGTTTTTATATTTTCTGTTCCTTATTCTTGTTATATTATTATGTGTGTACATGAATTTGTTAAATAAATAAATAATTCTTAGCAACAGCACGGGTCTATGTTTAAGGTGAAGCAACGTTAGCCGGTCCATTGTATCCATTCATTACATACAATGAAGTATATTCCATTCTTGTGGCCATGTTGTCGCCCGCGTGAATTTAAAAAAAAATATCTTAAGGGAATGTACTGCCGGGATAAAAATGTTTCCTTTGTGTTAATGTAGGTTATAAAACATGTGTGCAAAGTTAAATCCAAATATGTTGAACCGTTTTTGCGTGATTGAATTTTTGTAATTCAATCACGCAAAAACGGTTCAACTATAAACTTTTGCATTAACAATATTAAATAGTAGGATACTGGCATTCAGCTGAATCCAGTTACACTGGGAAACAACATAGTTGGACAAAGGCAGGCAGATGTTTTACATATTATTAGCATTCCTTACAATTTATTCATTGTTATTTTTCTATTGTTACAGAAATGCCTGAAAATGACTGCAGTTGAAGAATAGAAACAAAGAAAAGAACAATCAAAAATGGACAACACAAGAAAAGAAAACGCTTCCACTCTATCTTTTACCGACAGAATACCTACACTAAAAGATATAAATGTAAAAGAAAAGAATATAGACAAAATAAATATGGCCATAGATTTTAGACACAGACCGTATGTTATATACAACGATTTTAGTAATAAAAAGATGAAAACAAGAAGAGAAAGCGTCGTATATTGTTTCATTAGTGTCATAGTTAGTTTTATATTTGGTCTAGCAATAGGCATAGTCCTTATGAGTGGTCAATACGAAGAAAAGCTAATCGTGAAAGATAGACCTACAACCCTACGTATATTGAATACAATAAAACCTGAAGCCAAAACAGAAAGCAATAGATTCGCAGCCGTATCTTTTACTGGAAAAGAAAACAAATACAATAAAGATATTTATCCTAAGGGACTCACAGAAGTCATGAAGGATATTCTCAAAGATACTAAAAATGATAAACATCCTTTTGTTTTGAATAAGACTTTTGTTCCTGATACTTCGACTGTGTTGTATGAAAATATATATTGGGGACCTCAGATAGAAGATGCAATGCCTCAAGGGTATGGAGAAAACTCAGCTGAGATATGGGAACAGTATATCGATGAAACTGAAATTGTAAAGATGGAAGCTGGATGCGGGAGGATGCAGAATCGCCTAGTCACTTTCAAGGACGGTTTGCAAGCCTGTGTAAGATACAGACAGAATACAGACCAGATTCAAGGAGAAATCTTTAGTTTCTACGTTGGACGACTGCTAAATCTTACAAACCTAGCTCCTTCCGTAGTCAGAATTGTCGATTTGAAGGATAGACTTTGGAAAAACGTAGCTAATGATATTGTAACAGCCCAATGGAGTAGTAATAGAGCTGTAGTATTAACTCAATATATTCCTAGCTTAGAATCAGCTTCAATACCAGATGTTTTCAGACCTACAAATAGACATTTAAATAAGATGGATATTCTCGAAATTTCTTTAAAAGAAAATGATACTGAGATCAATAAACAGATCCTGATAGACAAACTAAGAGTGAAAGAGTTGAAGCTGAAGCAGGAACAGCAGAATTTCACACATATCGACTTAAAACTCAATAAAAAGACTATAGACAGATTTTTAGAGCTTGCCCAATGGTCTGACTTAATCATATTTGATTATCTTACGGCAAATTTGGATAGGATAGTCAACAATTTATTTAACTACCAATGGAATATCAATATAATGGATGGACCAGCGCATAATTTGGCTAAGAAAATGGACAGTGGACTACTTATATTTTTAGACAATGAATCAGGATTGCTCCACGGTTACAGACTATTGAAGAAATACAATGTGTATCACAGTTTAATGTTAGACAATCTGTGTGTTTTTAGAAAAAGGACTATAGATTCATTGAAAATACTGTACAATACTAAATCAGTTGGTTCGTTATTAGGTGATATGTTCCATAAGAAGAATTCTGTAGTTATTAGGGATATTCTTCCTTCTTTGCCGGAGAAGAACGCGAAGATTTTGATAGAGAGAATAGGCAAAGTTTTGAGTCAAGTTGAAAAATGTGAACAGAACTTTAGATAGCATCTTTTTTTGTAATCTCGCGCTGAGTTGGTTTAAAAGTCCTTTTTCAAACAGTAAAGCGTATTGTACAGAATCCGAGCTTAAATATAAATATTGAAATACTCGATGGTTCGATTTCTGAATTAAGTATTTAGCCTCAAATTCTGTCTAAATTTGGCAAAGCTCGAAATACTCAATTCAGAAATCGACCTAATATTTCCTGTTTCAATTTACTTTTTTTAAACAGTGCGAAATAAAAAAAAGTGATAACTAATTGTAATATTGTTTTGATGCCAAATAATATTTTTATTTATTGTATAAACTATACGATTAGTAACATGTACATAAATAAATGTGCCAGTTGTCAATGTGAGGTCGAAAAAGTACTAGTTTTGTGATGTTGGTTGCCTAGACAAAATGTTATTCGCTTGTCAAAATTTGTGACATTTCAATAGCTCATGCATAGCTACACAAAGTGTCATTGTATCAGCGAAGGCGATGGTCGAAATGCCAAAATATTAGTTCGATAGCGCTTGGCAATCCCATACTCATGTTTGACATTTTTTCAATCGCCATCGCGACACTTTAAATTCTGAAATTTTTGTTTACTTTTATTTTCTTAATTCCTGAACTATTTAAAATAACTGAAAGAATTGTTCAATTACTTCTGTTACATTTATTATCTATTTTCTCACAAAATTACTTTGAAAATGTTGGAACAATATTTTAATTTTTCGATCTCCAAATAAAAGAAGTGATATTTTTTTGATAGATAATTACTTATATAATTTTGTAAAAAAAACTGTATTTTTATTACAATAATTTATTTCAATAAATCCAAAAAAATCTTCTGTAGGTACCGATTTCAAAAGCTTAGACTGTGTTAACAAGTAAAATAAAAAATTAATGAAAACCCCCGACACGTTTTAATTTCATGCTTTTTAAACTATATTATTTATCTAGAATATATATCATGCTTCGCTCGAGAATCTATAGATCACGTAATTATGACACGATATAATCCCCGGCACGTAAGTTGGCAAGAGTCGTTAGATACGCAGAAATCGTTTTTTAGGTATCTTTGGTAGTGAAGCGGGGCGCGGGGAACGTTTAGAACCGTTCCGAGCGAGCGATTGGTTTGTCAGTTGAGTGTTGACACAAGGATAGACTGACCAATCGTGTCGCGTCCACGTTCCGTTCGCTCAATATGGTGGTTGGTCAATTCGCGGAATATGCGCGAACTTACCCCCACTACGCCAAAACCTAGCCAACTTACGTGCCGGGCACTATATCTTGCGAAAATATCACTCCGATTCAAATAATAAAACGCCCATAACTTTTGAACGGCTGAGCCGATTTTCATCAAACATATCTTAGAACAATCTTGATAAAGTCATCTTTCAAACAAAAAGAAACTTTGTCTAAATCGGTTCATCCGTTTAGGAGCTATGCTACACGTCAAACTTATAACACCCCTCTTTTTCCTTCGGGGGTTAAAAATGGTTTCTTCACAATAATTTATTATGTACTTTACAAATACTCTTGGGGTTCAAGACAGTATCATTCTATTAGCTATTGCAATGGTAGAAATGCCAAAATGTAAGGGATAGATTACGTGATGTTTCGATACCGCTTGTCAATCCCAAACAAGATTGCCTTTTGACATTCGCTATCAGCACGCTTTCGATAATAGAATGTCACTTGTCAAATATTGTTTTATAAATCCAGTTTTAAACATACAGAGACAAAGACAAAAAGAAAACAGTTAACTTTAGTTGATATTTTACATCAACTAAAGTTAACTGTTTTCTTTTTGTCTCATAAGAAGTGATCAAATTGTTCATCACGCAAGCTTTAAAAAGAAAATTGTAAATAAATTGTACAAATGTATGTAGATAATAAAAATAAATGAAATTCAAATTATCTTTTCTGTTTGTTTTGTTTTCCTTGAAGATTATTTCACATCACGCCTTTTTCTTCGGAAGGGTAGACAGAGTTATATCAGTAAACCTATAGTTAACCCGCATTTCACCGATTATTTTAATTAGTTCATTTCTTATTCGTTTCTTTTTTTATATTTTAATTATTATTTTTTGAATATCAGTACTTTGACGTGTATGCTTTATTGGTTGTCCTTAATTAAATAAATAAATTGATGCAGCATGGTGAGATTTATATGTGCGTGGTGTGAAGTCTATACCACGAGGAGCAATCTCCTTCAGCTAGCTGGGTTATTAGACTTTACGAATGCTTAGCAGTTAGAAACATCATCATAATGTTATGAGATTTCAAGATTCAAGATTTCGTAAGTATATGGAATATGAACTGGGTTGTGGAGCTCTGATAGGCAGTCGCTCCAGGTCAAATACTCATATGCACCTGTTTCCGGATAGACTGCATTACATTTGGGAAAAGGCAGAATATGATGAGTCATAGTAAAGCATAGGTGTAGCTGTGGTAAGAGTTGGGCCCAGTAGTCACCGATGGCACACCAGTCTTGGGTTGCAAGAAGATATACATAAAGAGCTACTCCCGCTCATAGAGATAAGACCTGAGTCCCAGTGCTAGGAACGTTATTGCCGTGCTAAAGTCGACAAAAAATCTGGCACCAACACTTGACAGGGCAATAAAATCATATTAAAACTGAGCCTTTTTGTGGTATAAAGATGACATAGAGACATACAGTCTTTGATAACATACATACATAAACATAGTGTCACACCCTGCGGTTCTTTAGCTAGGAAGCTGCTATCTCAAGATTGGCCGATATTACTTTTTGACCGACTTCCCAAAAAGGAGCCGTTTCTCAATTCGGATGTTAATATTTAACTCCGTCATAATGTAGACAGATTTGCAAAATTCTTTTTTTTTTAAAGGGTTTAGGTACTCTCGAATCGCACTGTCACCAAGTCAGAATCTGATGGTGGGATCCCATGGAAATCGATGAAACTTCTCAAATATTTTAGTTAGACATATAGCGATTTTGGTATTTTCATGACTATGGTAAGCATTTACAATCAGAAAGTATAATTCGGTAAAGTGGAACTGATGAAGAAGACCACAGATGGGACCACACTGGAACTCCTTAGAAAGTATGTCATGGGAAGATATCTCGAATAGTTAAGCGACTATGATGAGGTAAATACATATTATAAATGAATCAGATGAAAATGGTATCATCGAACTGATCTGATGATGAAGCCGAAAGGTCTAAGGACGGAACTCAATAATAAAACAATGTATCCCCGTCGTGTTTGGACTTACATTATTGGAATCGAAATGAGATGTACTCTGACTATAAATGATTTCTATGGTAAAATGAGGCCCCAAAACTAAAAAGAGAAAAATAAATAGCTTTTTAAAGACAAAAATATACAGACTTCTTAAGCAAAACACTACAAAGTTAAAAATTACTTTCTAAAAACGAAAAACAATAGGTACCAAAGAAGTCGGTGCTTCGGAAAAAAAGTTTTTTTTCGCTTTGTGGTGTTTTGCTTAGAAATCGGTTTATGTTTTTCTTTAAAAAATTTTTTGATGCCATCGTCATCATCATCATCAGCCTTTTAATGATTTGATAAACAGCACCGATTTTTATTAGGTATTTCGCGGGTTTTTGTTCTTCGTCTATAACTCAAAATATGATTTTATCAGATAGTGGCACTCCAGCTTTAGGCCGTCAGCGCCTATGTTGCTAAGGGGTTGCTACCCACATTTTGCCAGACGTTTGGATAACATCATGTTATGTCTCTTCAGACGAAGTGTAAAATACTTTACTACGTGCACTTAAGGGGGTGAATGACCGATTACTGCAGTATTTATGGTAAGTACGATGCTTTTTTGAACAGCGGGTTCTGTAGCTTCTGTAGCGTGTTTTTTTATCATTTTGTAGATTGATTCCGCAAGTGTCCTTTTTACCCAACTACGGCGAAGCCAAAAGGATGGGTTGTGATTTTTCTCCTCCGTAGCGCCTAAACTATTCATCCGATTTTGATGAATATAGTGTCTATCGATTCATTATTATGGCCCGCGTTAAAATAAAATAAAAATCCGTAGTTCGGGTGAAAGTTTTTGAACTTTTTGCTTGTTATTTGTATCTATTTAACGGGCTTGAGATACATAGCATATTCCAAAGGGATAGGCAGAGATATCTTCGGTTAGTTTCACATTTCACCAGTCATGTTCAAGTCCCATGTAATATGAATGAAGTGGAAGATAGCTGCGAATATCGACCGGACATAAATCCAGATTCCTAGCTTCTTCTGAAAATTTGGTAATAGAAAAACGCAATAACACTTTGTCCGATATCAGATTCGTATCCTGGATTTGTGCAATCAGTTGTAGCGCTTCCAATGTTTTCTTATAACGGCTGTTATAATCCAGCCTTTCATGGACTTTTTTAATGGCATTTCGCCATATTTGCCGGTATCTTTCACACATTGCATTATTCTTTTCGGCAACTATAAATCATCATCATTTCAGCCGAAAGACATCCACTGCTAAACATAGGCCTCCCCTAAGCGTTGCCACATTGACCGGTGATGTGCGTGTCGTATCCAGCGGATTTCAGCAGCCTTAACCAATTTATCGGTTCACCTAGAGGGAGGCTTTCCAACGCTACGTCTTCCGCTACGTGGTTGCTACTCCAGAACTTACTTAATATGTTAATCTTAAAATAAGCAATTAATTTTAAAACACGCAGAGTGTCGCAATGCCCCCTATGCATACTGAACCCTAAAGGCTCACCGCTAGGACGCGGCCTAATGGCGAGTACATTAAATAAAAAACGATTCCTTATGAATCATCCACTATCTGCATCTTAAAACTTTTGATAATGGCGTCGCACAGAGGTACGGTGCAGAAACGGCTGGTGCTTTTAAGGTGTGGTGGGTTTTGTGCCTACATAAAATAAAAAAATTGGAAAGAAGTTGGTGAGCTATATTTTTTTGTACATTAGGTAAGTAATAGATATAATACAATACTCTGTAACATAAGACTAATAAAAACGTATCTATATACAAAGGAGAGAGGGAAAAAGTGCTCAATGCGCATAAAAAAATGTATGCACTTCGATGTCAATGGTAAAAGTGCTAAGAACGTTGGTAGCGTTGCCACGTTGAATAGCTTTGGCCTAAGAGAATCCCAGCCCTTTGTTCACGAGAAGAGACGACTAGCTGTTAACTAATATCTCGAAAAACTATGGACTATAAACTATTAATTAAAAAATCAAACTTTTATTCAATACTTCAGTTGTATCGGGCATTGTTATTGTACCGGACGGACGTGATCGCTTGAGGTAGGCATCTGGAGGTTGTAAGGCTCCTGCTCGAAGTTGTTGACGCCCTGTACCTATAGTTCAGTTTTCAAGATTTCTGAAGCCTGGGAGGTTGATTGAAGGCTGCTAGGTGTTGATAGGTGAAGGCTTGATATCCAGGAAATAAAAGACTTGATTCTTCATGACTATTTGCGATGTTTTTGCAGGGTCTTCAGAACACAATGTTGCGTGGAGTAACTAATTACATATCTATAGCTACAAATCGGTCGACGCGCATGCGTACTATCGTTCCACCCAACTTTTCCGTAACGAGGACCCTGATTTCGCATGCAAATCTGTTTTTTATTTACAGAAATTTGTATTACGAACTTACTATAAATCAACAGAACGTCCCCTATTCCTGAAGGAATCAGGACGTGACCTATATTCAACCAGGTTCGTAACAATATCCCCTGAAGAGATTCTCCAGGAATAATGAGGGATGGAAGGAAATTCTGTCGATTTTCAACTTAGGTACTATATGGATCTATCTTTCAGGCGCGTAACGGCCTGAAAGTGTCAGACGGAAGAAAAAGTACAGAATTTCGAACTTAAAGGTTGATTTGTACTTCAGCTATCTGAGGGATCTCCACCCTCCAAGTGCCACCCGGTAGCCTTTCCGACAGGCCACCCCTTGGTAGCACTCTGGTTTAACCCTCGAAGTAGTATTCACCCTGGATTATACAAAACCACGAGAAAACTATGGAACCTCGCAACCTGGCAAAAAGGTTATCTCCCCAACCACCAGAGCTAGGCTCCTTACAGAAGTGTGGTTGGGAAGACAGAAAGCTGGACCATCGAAAGGTGGTACCCTGATGAGTCTACCATAAGTCCTTCGGGTATTTTGGGTAACGCGAAGAGGCTGAAGTTTTGAAAGAAATTGAGCTGTCCCACAGCTTGATGATTTTGTTTGTATGAGCGAAGCCACAGAGCAGCAGTGTACAGTTCAGGTACCAAATGTGTCTGAAGGTGAGGAGTCCGCCGAGAAGCGCATATAAACCTCTATACTGGTTCATACAAACACTTTATCTCAACTCAGTGGTGTTTATATAATGAGTCTTATCTAATTACAGGGCCTAGGTACAAGTCTAGATTACCTAGAAGTGCTAAATCGAGAATAACAAGGTTTCTGACCACTTATTTGAGGGAAATGTGTGTGTATTCACCGTTCCAGAGTGAGATTCTATTAGCCCTTGCTCTGTACTGTTGTTATGTACTGTTTTCAGTCATACACATAGGGTAAACAAGTTAAAACACCTAGTTTGTTTTCCTAACAAAATAATGTGTGAAATAAAGCAACGCGATTGATGCGCCATCTGCCTAAGCGGATCGCGCATACCACTATCTGATACCCCGTTTATATAGGGGTCTCGTAGAAAAATAAATAATATTTTTTATTGCTATTACATACATATCTTAAACTAGTATATAAGGTATGTGACGCCTCGTCGCGAATCAATAAAACAATTATCCCTAACGATAAGGTTTTAAAATTCAGTTGCAAGATATGAACAACACAAACTAACTAACCAATCAAGACAAGGCAGTTTGAAGTTCATCAATCCGAACGATTTCTTCCAGTACTACGAAACTTCGACACTTTTATTCGATGTATCGTTACTTCAAAAAACAGACCTGCGAAAGTCGAAAATAACAAGATTAGACAATACTGTGTGTTATGTAATAAATAAAAGTAGTAGACAAAAAGCCATCCCCATCTGTTAACCAAAAACTATCCTATCTGCATTGTCTACTCTATGTCAAAAGCCCACTTGCACCGGGAGGTCTCAGAGTGACACGTCTGTCTGACTTGCCACTACGGCTTAGTGCCACCCGCCGTATGACACTAAAGAACCTACCTACACAACATAACATCACGCCTGTATTGCCCGAAGGGTAAGGCAGAAGTGGATCTATAGTAGATAACAATTTTGGAAGTTACGAGTATGTTTTATGTTCCATGTAATTGGGAGACGATTGCCACTAACCAGACACAAATCTAAGAGATATTCCAGATCTTCTTTTTCGTTACGCTCTTGCCAGAGCGGTCGTGGTCACGATGAAGTTTGTCCGATCGTTGGTGTTCTTGTCACTCGCCTCACGATCTCTCTCCATTTGGCTCTGTTAGATTTAAGTTTGGCGCATTCATTTACAGGACCTCCAATCACAGATTTAATTTGGTCGTTTCACCTCATCGGTGACCTCCCGCGAGGCTTATTACTGTCCACTCTGCTTGGAGTATGGAGACGTTACGTACGATATTCCAGATAGCAAAATCTAAAAAGTTTTACGCGACCCGGGAACCGCACCCAGGGCTTCACGCTCAACAGCAGTACTAGACTTTCTATCAAGGTTTCGTGGCGAAATTAAAACAGAAAACAAAAAAAAACGTTGGACAATACTAATGTAGGTAGGTATCATCATCAGCTTTTTAATGTTCCCACTGCTGGGACACAGGACTCCTCTCTGTAGGAGAGGGAATAGATCTTAATCCACTATGCGGGCCCAGTATGGGTTGGTGGATATCACATTTCTTCGAATAAGACATGTGCTTATCTGGGTTTTCCCGACCTAGGAATCAAACTCGAAATGTCAGAAAGTAAGGGATTAATCACGTGACATTTCGTTGTCATTTATTAAGGCTGGCCGCATACGTACGTTTTCCTCGTTCGATTTCCAAATTCGTTTTCCGTATTCGGGGACCCGAATGCATAGTACGCTAACAAAATACATTGACTGCTGCACACGTCCGTTTTTTTCGAACGGGACACTTTCCCTATGTAAGTACTTACGTATCGAATGCCAGCCCGCGTATTCGTGAAAATTCCAAACAGGAAAAACTAACGTCGGCGCTTGCTTCACGGCATTCCGAGTCTGTATTCCGTATTAAGAAAGGGGAAAACGTACATATGCGGCCAGCCATAATCGCTATTGCGACACTTTCGTTGATAAAATGGCACTTGTCAAGAGTCTCGGCTTCTTAAACATTTGAGGCAGTCAAATGAAACATGATATCAAGTCAATATCAATTACTAAATATTCCAAACACCTACAGTTCTGCTTATACTGTTAAGGCAATAATAGCGCTATAATAAATGGCTCCGTCAAACGGTTACCTTTGCCACATTATTCAAACCAAAATGGCGGACCCCGGTACTATTTTGACAAATCACTTGTCAAAGAGTCGCGAAGAAAAAGTTTATAAATGGATACATAAGTTTAATTTTATGGATGGATGATGTCGACGTGACCGTTGAATAAAAAAAAAGTATACAATCGACTTCCAAACAAAAATTCTACTAAGTGAAAAATATCTTCAATTTCGGAAGTCTTTTTCGGACATCGACTTCCAGATAAAAAAAACGACGAAGTACAAAATAACTTAAATAATAATAAAATACGAGAAATACGTAAAACAAAAAAATATTACTACTCAGGGACAATCTATCGAAAAATTAAATTGCGGAAAAACCCCGATTCTAAGTGCAAAATACGTACAACTTTTGAACTGCTGAGCCGATTTTTATAAAACATAAATAAAACCACTCTTGATATCAGTCAGCTTTCAAACAAAATAAACTTAATCAAAATCGGTTCATCCGTTTGGGAGATATGACGCCACACACGTAGATACACACGAAAAACTTAAAACACCCCTCTTTATTTGGATTCGGGGTGTAAAAAAGGAAGTCTAGTTTTCTGTACTAACTTTCGTTAGTATTCGTTTAGATTTACCTGCCTCCTCCAAAGTAGTGTAACTTCATGTAAAAAGCCATTTATTAGTAGAGTGAGTCCGTTACTGCCGAATTATTTAAATAAGATAATTATTTGTCATACAAATCAATGGCAAACTAGTTCTGAGCATGTGTGTGAGACTCTCACCCATACACATGTAGCTGAGAGGTTACCATACACTCTTAATATTGGACGAAAAGTGATGTGTTGCACGATGTAGTATCATGTGCGGTGCAATAAGGATGATGACGGACTACGAATAAGCAAGTTATATTTAAACCGTCGGTTAAACTATCAAAAAACATTGGACACGTATTTTTTGCTTTATCAAATCAATAAAAAATCACCAAGATAAAGCGCATCAAAGTTCAGGAGTGGGAGCTTGTGACGTCACTGGTCAGTGTATAGTGTACTGAGGCATGACGGCACACGATATTTCACTTAGTTTACCTGTCAAAAGAAAAAATACGTGTCCAATATTTTTTGGAAATCTAACTGACGGACTAAATAGATTTTTTTAAGTTAATCCTTATTCTATGCGACCGTCCTGATGACTCGACGCGATTCGATTTAAATAACACCGATAATCGAAATAGCAACTAGGTTCATATGGATGCAAGATGCAATTCGACCGATATGCACTTGAAATTTTCTTAGAAAATGCTTGTACGATATCGCCTATCGTCGTAATTTAAATTACGTTGTGCCATCAGGTAGTTCCCTAAACTATAATCTTAACCTGCCCTGCACATCACCTGCTCAGCTAATGGCTTTGGTGGTACCTACTCCTATATTTGCCCCTCTGCAGACCAAAAACGACTTATTGCCTTGAGTGTCTGTAGAAT
The DNA here is from genome assembly GCA_947562075.1 of Orthosia gracilis. Taxonomy (NCBI): domain Eukaryota; kingdom Metazoa; phylum Arthropoda; class Insecta; order Lepidoptera; family Noctuidae; genus Orthosia; species Orthosia gracilis. The sequence goes on from OX387267.1 coordinate 12,547,397, forward strand.
CTTGTACGTTCTTCTTCATAGAGATCTATTGACGCTTGCGAATATGCAACTATATTCATTTTTAACCGACTTCCCATAAAGAAGGAGGTTCTCAATTCGGATGTCTAAACATTTTTTTTTTATGTATGTTCGTGCATAACTCCATCATAAACGGATTTGCAAAATTATTTTTTTGTTCGAAAGAAGTTTATTTCTATATGGTTTGGAAAAGATCTGATGAAGAATTCAATCTTCAATAAATAACGGCAAATCTCTCAGGATTGCATCGCATCTCTGTTTATTGTTTACACCATTTCGTAACATAACATCAAGCCAGTATGCTCTAAAAGAGTAGCAGATGTGTACAATTCACCCTGGTACACTCTCATTCCAACGGCTATGTTCAATTTTCTTGTTATTATGGATAATCTATTCTGGCATCACTGTGAGCATTGGGGTACCTTACTATATAACTTGTCAATTATGTAGGTACCACGAAAAAGTGGAAAAAAACGTTTTTACAAAAAAATACAACCGACTTCAAAATAAAAATAATACCAAGTGAAAAATTACTTACTTCAATTTCGGAAGTCGGTGTTCCTGTATTCGTTTCTTCGTTTATGGACACCGCCTTCCGAAATTGAAGTAATTTTTTACTTCGTAGTGTTTTTTATTTGAAAGTCGGTTGTATTTTTTTGTAAAAAGTTTTTATTTGCTTGACAATTCGAAAGTACCTTTAAATGGTTTAATTGAAATAAATGATTTTCGTATGAGTTTTGTACAAAGAAAGGTCGCGAATAGAAAGAGAAAAACATTTATTTGCACCGCATATGACACATAATAAAAACAAATATTTCTTTCTTTCACAACCCAGTTACTGGATAAAACGACTGTCAAAGATCTTCAAATGACAGCCGGGACCAATTGCTGCAAAAAAACCGGCCAGGTGCAAGTGTGACTCACGCACAGAGGGTTCCGTATAAACAGCTAAATTTACTACAATTGAAAGGTAAAATTACTTAAATTCATAAACACTGAAAAAACCGAACATTGCTCTAACGAAGGGCCAAAATTAACTTTGCCATTCGAATACTGTTGTCCCCATACATCAATATATGAAATTTTTACTTTTCCAAGTACATTTTATAAGTTAGTCGACTTTTACTCGTAAACTTGTAAAGCCAAGTAGGCTTTACAAGTTTACGAGTAAAAGTCGACTGAGATAGTTATACTTTTAATTTCGTTATATATATTACTGCCGTGAATTTTTTCACATATCCAAAAGAAACCATATAGCTGGCAGGGAGGACACATGACTCAATTTAAAGCTTAATTCCACAAAAACGGATCCCTGAATTGAAAAATGGTTTCACAGACCCGTAATAGTTTTTAATGGCTTATCTAACGATAGCCCACACCATGGGCTAGACGACAAAAAAAGACATCCCCACTTTACGTGTACCATTTTTTTTATAATTTATTTTACCACTTTGTTAGCGTGATTATGTTTATCCATGCCAAGTTATAGCTTTCTAGTGATAAGTCACCGAGCTTAGCTGCGGACGGACGGACAGACGGACATGGCGAGACTGTAAGGGTTCCTTGTTGACTACGGAACCCTCAAAGTTGCACCCGTGAGAAGCCGGGACGGGTCGCTAGTCTTACTAATATTAAAAATGCGAAAGTTTGGATGGATGTTTCTTACTCAATCACGCCAGAAGGGCTGAAAGGGTCTCAATGAAATTTAGCACGGAGGTAGATAGCACGTAGGCTAGGCTTTTTCATACCGGTATAATTTTTCCTTGGGTTAAGAAAACATTTATTTTCGCGCGGACGAAGCCGCTGGCAGAAGCTAGTAAACAATATAACTACAGAAAAGTATCGTCACATACCTAAAATCTTAAAATAAATACTATTCAAAAGATGTATGTCCGTCTGTCCCCTGTGACCTTTGCAACATAAAAACGTCTAAAGCTTTTTATGATACGTCATAAAAAAACGACTGTTGTAAAAATTTGCTTGTGTTTTTATTAGCACTAGTATTGTCACCTGGGGTTTTTTGCTACATATTCGTCATCATGGGTAAGTTTGACTTAAAATATGACAACCCGTCTTGCCAAGGGCTATCTTGGTTCCCCAAGCAGATAGGCAATCAATTTTTAACCGACTTCACAAAAAGGAGCAGGTTCTCAATTCGGATGTTTAATTATTTTTTATGTATGTTCGGGCATAACTCCGTCATATATAAACGTCTTTGCAAAATTACCTTTTTTGTTCGAAAAAAGTTTATTTCGAAATGGTCCCATATAAATTACGTAGGTAAAGATCTGACGAGGAACTTCGGAGATATGCAACAGAAACCTACAATAAATGTGATGGCAAATCTCTCGGGATTGCTGCAATCGCATGTCTGTTTATTGTTTAGACCATTTCATAACATAGCATCACGCCAGTACAGCTCTAAACGGGTACGCAGATATGTAAAGTTCACCCTAGTACACACTCTCTCCACCGGTTATGTTCAAGTTATATGTTATTCGGCTAATCTATTCTGGCATCACAGTGGGCATTATAGGTACCTTACTATGGAACTTTCTCATAATGTACCACTAAAAAGTGAAAAGAAAATACAACCGACTTTTAAATAATAAAAACACTACAAAGTGAAAAATAACTTCAATTTCGGAGGTCGGTGTCAAAAAAGGAAAATAGGAAATAGAACACCGACTTCCGAAATAAGTAATTTTACACTTTGTAGTGTTTTTATTGACGATAGTCTCGTGTTTGACCACTATCTCATCTGATGGTAAGCGATGATGTGGTCGACGCTCGACGGTGAAGCAAGCTTGTCTCATAAAAATAAGTAAAACAGTTTGTATCATTATATGTACCTACATAATATCACGCCTGTATTCCCCGAAGGGGTATGCAGAGTTGCACCTTTATGTACACACACATTTCACAAGTTATGTTTAAGTCCCATGTAATAGGGGGCGAGTCAATTGCCTCCAACGGGACATCTCCGGACTCCGGGCCGCTACTGAGAAATCCCAGATAGAAAAACCCGAACAACTCTTTGCGCGAACCGGGAATCTAACACAGGACTTTATGCTCGGCAATACCTAGTGCTTTCGGCGAACGTGCAAAAAAATCACGGTTAAAAACAAACACACCAGTTTATTAGTTTGTCAATATACATATATTCTCACTTAAGCAAACAGATATATTTTATGTATTTAATATGCTAATTATATTCAGTATTTATTTCATAATAATTTGTGAATTCAGTTTATTGATTCTCTGATGTTCTTTTCCATACAAATAATAATTATAGATACCTTTTATTATTACCTTATGTTTCACTATGTATTACAACAGTCAGGCGTTAAAATGACACATGGGCCCTACTAGACAAAAGGCATTTCTAACGAAAGCGTAGCGATAACCAGTAAAAAATGTCAAAAATGTACGGTATCTATTGCCAAGCGCTATCGAAATGTCATGTGATCAATCATTTTGGCATTTCGACCATCGACATCGCTGAATGAAAGTTTTAGAAAGGGATAGTGATAGAGGTATAGAGGAGCTCGAGACTATACAATGTTTCCGGACTTGTAGTAATAACACTTTAACTGATTTGAGTTCCGAATTCAAAATGTGTTGAATTATGACGATTAGAGGTGCATAACCCTACAAGCAGCACTACGGCTACTTCTGAACCGAAATTTCACGGGCACGGACGTGTAGTGCGTAATCACCCTAAGGCCGTAAATTACAGTTAATTTCATCGATTAAAACACCACAAATAAAAGGAAAAATCAGCACACCCTCAAAGATAGAGCAATTTTAGTACCTGACTTATTACGATAACCGCATAGTCTTACAAACATAACTTCGGACCTAGATCTCACAGATGCGTTAATTTAATGTTATTTTAACGGCCATAGAAGAGCAAATTAAAAAAAAAAACGGTTTTCAACTAACATTCAAAAGATAAGATATTTTTGTATTGAACCATAAAAGACAAATTTGAAACGAAATTTCACAAGTTTTTATAGCATTTCCTAAAATTCTGCAATTGTTTTAGGGATTCATTAATACAAGACTTTTATGGGTTTTTTTGTTAGTCTTTGAGTTGGTCTACACGTTGACAAAGTTTTGAGCCAAAAATGTTTTGCTGAATTTTAGGAAATGCAATAAAACCGTGTGAGGTTTGCTTTATGTGGGGTGTTTTTATCGAACAAATTAAGTGTATTTTGCGGCTTTAAAGTTTTATTACTACAAGTCGGGACACATTGTAAAATAAGGCCGTTTAAAGGTTAAGCGACGCTTTTCGAGCTCGGTCCGTGGATGGGTGACCATTCTTCACGTACCGAGACTCCTCCGTGTCTCGAAAAGCACGTTAAACCGTTGGTACATGCTGACATTTGTATACGTTACTGTAAAAGCCCGAAATACATTAAAATCTAGGATTTACCGGTAAATCCTAAGATTAACCAAGTCTAGTAAGTAAATGTCCGAAATTGTTTATGATAATCGCTAATTTTGGACTTTAACTAGCAAATCACACAGTAAATCTTTTATTAAGCTAAATCCTAGGTTTTACCGTAGTTCGTGTTTTTACAGTAACATTTTACAGTCATTACGGTGCTCAGAAGTTACAAAATCTGACCGCAATCTTGCCCAGGGGTATCGTGTTGCCGAGATACTGGGTAGTGGAAATCAGATAGGCAGTCGCTCCATGCAAAATGCTGGTATGCAGTGGAATTCCCTGCCGGAGTCTGTGTTTCTTAGGTACAACCTGGGGGTATTTAAGTCAAGAGTGAATAGGTTACTTCTATGTAGGTAAGCGTGCTACACCGTCGACCACATCATCGCTTACCATCAGATAGGATAGTGGTCAAGCGCGAGCGCGCTAACCTAACTATAATAAAAAAATGCGATTCATTACGATGTTTTCCTTCAGCGTTATCAATGTAAACTTAGAGTGGCCCAATGGCCTAAGACCTCATCTCTCGTGCTTGAGGTCGTATATTCAAATGTGACTTTTGCAATTCAATTCATAGGTGGATTATGATATCGATATTTATTTTAACTTGGATGCAAATTATAGTACTAATATTTCTCAAGCGTGTATAAGATCAAGGCTACCACAGGTGTTTTTTTAATATAATCCACTATGTTTGCATAATTCTGTTATTATATTAATTTTAATATTTACAAAAATCATTTAAATAAAATAATATGACATGAAATGTATAATCTAGCTATTCAAAATCAAATTTGATTATTTGTCACATAAATTCATGATATTATTATGATACTGAATACAAATACTTAAATATTATTACTGAATTATTGTGTTGCATTAATATTAGGTATTATTTATTGAAATGATCTAAATTGACTGCCCTGTTGGTCTAGTGGTCGCAAGCGCTACTGGTGAGCATGTGATCCTGGGTTCGATTCCCGGGTCGAGCAAAGTGGCTTTTCCAGCAGCACGATACAGGAAGAAGTTCCTAGTGTGGGGCCAAGTTAAAAAAAAAAGTAAGTAAGTAATGGCTACCACGAATGAATTCGACGCTAGAGGCGCTGGTGTGGCGTGAGGACTCCGATATGTAAAATTTCATAGTTTTTTGGCTTTCAGCGCGAGTTTAATAACATTTTTTTATTATTGTGTATATTTTCCAAATATGGCAGGCTAAGATAGGTACGGGACTTACCAATAATTGCTGTTATAGAGTTGTATGTTTCTGAAAATGTTATTCTCCTTTTTTTCGTAAAAAAGAGGCTGTGCAAAACTGATTTTATATTTAATCGCACTACGGCATTATAAATTATTTTAATTCAAACTTTGTTTCCGTGCGCGTTATAACAACGTTTAACAGCTATAATTTTATGGACCTCAGAATAATATATATCAATGAAAGCAACAAGGGTTGGGTTTTTGGCTTTGAGAGCATTTCCGATACGTGAGACTACGCAGTGCTGATTCGGTTGATATAGCATGTTGATTAGGGTGTAGAGGAAACAGTTCCGATATTTTGTTTCTGATCTTTTTGTCCCCTAGTTTCTCCAGCGTTTTTAAGAAGAACGAGGTGAGGCTTATGGGTCTAAAAGATTTGGGCAGGGGGCAGTCGCCCCTACCCGGTTTCGGAATGAAAATGATTTTTACTTCGCGCCAGTTCAAGGGGATATAGCGGTGCGCTAGACAGGCTCAAAAGACCTTGACGAGGTATTCCGCCAGAAAGTCTCCACTCCACCTAAGCAGAGCTGGGAAGATACCGTCTAAACTTGCTGCCTTGAAACGTAAGGTTTTTATTTCCCATTTTAATTTATCTTTGCCGATAACTTCTGAAGCTGCTTCCAAGTCTAAGCTACTCGTGTCCCTTCCCCTATGTGGTTCCCAACATTGCTGGGTAGCAATCTGGAAACCTGGGAAGTGGGTGGTCAGAAGCAGCTCGCGTGTTTCCGCGTCGTTGGTAGTGTATGTGTTATCTGTCTTTTTCAGGCATCCTATTGGGTGTTCTGTCTCTTGAGCAAGACAGGTTTTGACCCTAATTGCCTGGTTGATGTTTTCAATGTTCGCACAAAAACGCCTCCAACTAGTCCTATATAAATAAGTGACTGGAACAGCTATGTTCCAGTCTTCTGGCGACCGTGTGTTCCTAGCTCTGTTGAACAGCCTTCTCAGTCAGTGACGTTGTCTTTCCAATTCTGGACACCGCCAGGAATGTCTAACTCCCTGCTAGGTATGGTGAGGGGGCAAGACTGTTGCAGCCATAGCTGGATAAAAGGATGGATGTGATGTTGTTTACAAGTTCGTCTAAGTTGTTTACAGGTATTTCAGTCGGTAAAGAGGGTAATTTTCCTAACTCGGCTTTGACAAGCCTAAAAAACTTAGACCGGTCTGTGCTTCGAGGGGACCTTCTTGGCTGTGGTTAGGGTAGATTACGCTTAATGGTGTACCGGATCCATCTGTGGTCTAAGCATGATATCTCGTTGGAGACCTGCCAGTCCTGGATGGAGTTAGCTATACCTATGGTTGCTATTGTTAGGTCTATTTTTGTTTGTGATCTTGTGTTAATGAAGGTAGGTTCTGAGCCTTTTGACATTACCCCAGAGCGTGTGATGCCCGTTGAAGTCTGTTGCGATGATTAGTTACAGTTTCTCATTTTCACAGTACTCCACCAGTGAGGCGAGCTCAGGCAGAGGCACGTCCTTGTCGCCTGGCAGGTATGCCGAGGCTAGTACGATGTCCGGGAATTGCTGGTCTGTTCTGGAAAGTGTTGCTGTAAGTTCTCTTTAACAAAATTCGTTAATTATTAAGTTAGGTACATGTTTCGGAACAAATATGCAAGTTCTTGGCTTACTTACGGCACCTCCTAAAGGCAGTAACTTACCCCCGATGTTTGCAAGATCACATATTCTGCCGGCCCTAAGAATTTAATTTCAATTTCTAAAATAGCTGATATAAATTTTAAAATTATTTTTTTATGTACACACAAAACACTTAAAAGAGAAAATACATATAAAGATAGAAGAGCACAAAGGTGCTGCTTATTTCTAAAGAAATTTCTTCCAGCAGACCTGCGATAGGAGAATTGGGTAAGAGACATAAACACAGTGTGTAGAAGTAATAGGAAAAGTAATATAGCGTAAAACTTAACTAATACAAAAATAGTATATAAAAAAATATTACAAATAGTGCCAAAAGATAATTATATATAAAAATAAAATACATAACTACTATAAAATAAATAAATACGTATAATATATAAGATCATGGGATAGATGAAAGATAGTGTTCTTTGACTTGCTTTTTAAACATAGAGATACTTTTAGCGTCACGGATCTTAGGTGGAAGCGAGTTACACAGTCGTACTGCATGAACAGAGAAAGAATGGGAATAGAAATGAGATTTATGGGATGGGAAATTGAGATGGAGTTTAAGGCGGGATCTACACAGGACGTCAAATTGTGTTTTTGAATGAATGTAAAGTATATGAAAGAGATGGCAGCTGTGAGTTAGAGATGATGGACTGTATTAAGCAGATTTGTCAGCTACTCGATCAAGCACAAAGTCAGTAAACTTTATTACTCCTAATAACAATAGAAATTTTTGGCATCGAGCTTTGGCAAATACATCTTTTTCTAAAACACAAAAAATAGTAAATGGTATAAATTCGAAATACAGTGATAACAATAGCGATACTTGCGAGGTCTGCACACGTGCAAAACTTTGCAGGAGACCATTCAATACCGAAAGTCTAGCGCGAATGCTGGATCAGCATGGCCGCACAGGGTGTGTACAATCTAACACGAGTTTATAATATTGGGGTTCGATACAGCCTATATAACATCTCCCCCCATAAGTTCGAAACTGTCGGAGGAATGATTATTATCACTCCGATTATTTCGGCAGAAACGATCTTTTATGGTTCTTCCATACTTATGAACTATGAATACACAAATGCTTAAGACTATAATTATATGTAGCACTAGAGTGCCGACGCTAACACTTTTCACGTTAATATAATTATATATAGCACAACATCTGTTTTTGGTCAGCCAGTTCGTGAATATGTATCCTCCGACTGCACAGCATGATTTTCATCTTGTTTACGCCTTGTTAGTTCACTGTTTAAGCAGTCGGGTTTTAACATTTTTTTTATAATATTAGTATAGATTTGTATACACATTTTCAATCGACTTCAAAAAAAGGAGAAGGTTCTCAATTCGTGGGCGTCTTTTTTTTAATGTTTGTTACCCGATTACTCATAGACGCCTGGACCGATTTCAAAAATTCTTCTTTTGTTTGAAATGGTGTACTTCCCAGGTGGTCACATCGTCATCAGGTCAGCATCTGATGATGGGATCTAGGAGAGATCGAGGGAACTCCTCAAATATTATAGGCATACCTATAGCAGTTTAGGTATTTCCATAAATAATACAATCATTTGCAATCAGAAAGTATTATTTTTGCTGAAGTGAAACTGATGAAGAAGACCACAGATAGTCACTGAAACTCCTTAATGCTAAGTATGTTATGTACAGGTATAAGATGATATCTTGAATAGTTAACTGACTATGAGATAATTAATTGGCTGGTAGAGAATGCCTTGGGCATTAATTCTGCCTATGGTCCTGTATGTTGCATGAAGTTTTACATTATATAAATAAATCTTGTCAACATGACCAAACCATCTAAGTGCACCTTTTAAAATACTGTGTTGTCTTATTACATCAAACACTACAAATACTTTAATAAAATAAAACAACACTGTTTTTAAACACAATTATTTATTGTCTTCATTGAATAGAAAATGCATTACTGATTAAGGGAACTGGTCATAGTTAAAATAACATATTTCAACAAGCTCCATGCTGAACACATTTCATTGTTTTCTTACACTCGAGGGAACATAGAACAATTGTAGTAGTAACTAACACCATGTCTATTTTTTATTTCAAGCCGGTTCTGGGGCCAAAATAGAAAGCGCTGGTTTTGTTAAATTCTTTGGCAAATTAGGATAAAATTGTAACTTATATAGAAAGAAAGTAAAAGTGTTTATTTGCCACAAAAAAAAAACATACAAATTCATCTCATCACACTTTCTTAATTTCTTACTATTAGGTGCTTAAATAATTTACTGATTATTTCAGAATATTTATTGTTTTTGATGAGCACTGACTTAAACGTGATGTCATGATCGTTCTCAAGAAACCAGGCCTATAGTAAATTTTTATGCTAGTGGACAATGTTACTTTTTCTTACTTTCAGGAATGGTAAGGTTTTTCATTGTCTATAACCACAACAGAGTTTGGCTATAATTTTGGAAAATTGTGGTGAACTGGCGCTCCATTTTCATATTTATAGGAATCCATTTCTGAGTCAATGGTGAATGGTGAAGATGGCTTCTTTCCTTCAACTCAACTCCATTCAAAAAGCCAGTTTCTGATCCTGTAAACAAATAATAAAATTTGAGTCCTGAATTTTGTAGAGTTGGCAGGTGCTAGCTGAAAAACAAGAATATAATAGAAATACATTTATTTGACAGTCACAAACCACCAGCAACAGAGTCAATGACAGTAATAAAATACAGAGACAAATTGCACTAAACATGCCCATACCGAAAAGGGTTATCAACTCAGCATTTGCTGGTCGTCAGACACCCAACACTGGTTTTCAATTGGCACCCTGAAGAAGAAACCTCAGAGCAGTGTTATATTATTTGTGCCTCTGACCAAGCTAGATGGAACCTACCTACCTGAAGATATAAACTATTACATGAAACATTATGGTGATTGTCTTGGGAACCAAAGTGCCCAAAGTTTTTCTATTGTGTCTGCTAATTAGCACTCAAGGGGTTAAAGTAAGTTTTTTAATTTAGAAAAGCGTAATAATATTAATTAAAAGTTACCAACATGCAGTAATATTAGATTTATTAATCCTGTGGATAAGTCTTTACAATGGAGTGTTTAACAGAACATAATTATGGTTTGGTCCTGCCATACTTTGCTAATAGTGTATCCTATAACAAAATTAGAATATTGTGTTAGGTATTAACTGAAAACAGGAGCACGTAATTAATGAGTAAGTAATTAAATTGTTTTATTTTCTACAAAATAACCAAACTATTAAGAATAAGAATATTGATAACCTTCTTTATGCCAAGTTTCATATTATGTATACTTATGTATAATAAATTTACCTTGGTTCCTCAAAATGAGAGCCGAATCAAGCACAATGTTATTTAATTATTTTCACGCCAAAGGACTACATCATCTCTGTCAAGCTTTTCCGGTTGCGATGCCGCTCTTTTGATGTTGGGCAACAAATCATTTTCATTTACAGCATCCAAATAAAATTGTAGGAAAATCATTATTTAAAAAAAAAAACATGTACTTGGCTCCAAAGTCCATATCGTCCAATTCGTCTAGGGTATTTTCTCCTTCTCACCACGGAGAGTTTTGAAGACAGAAGTTCGTGATAACCTTGCTTGTGATACCGGAAGTTTTGGATATCATCTTTAGGTCACGACTACATGTTTGTAGATATTTGTAAGCGTCACTTTATTCATAGAATACATGGCAATCCTTTTGTCACCCAACTCACAACAACTTTATTGAAAATAACTTTAAAACAACGAAAATAACAAAGCACGCTTGTAAACAGAGCTCATCAGCTCACGCGACAAAAGAATGGAGGTTATAAATAATTGGACCAATTTAAAAATACAAGCTTACAACGTAAAATGGTAACATTTGTTGCACTCTTTAATTTGTTATCATAATAATAGGGAAAGTCAAGCCACAGGTAATAAATTGAAAGTCGGAACCACACTTACGTGTCGTGGCGTAGCGTGGCGCAGGATCCACCAATCAAACGACTCTGTTCCAGCCTACGTCATATTGAGAATTCTCAATAAGAGCTTGGAAGAAAGTGTACTCAAATTGAGGTTGTTTTGTAAAAGGTAGGGGTAGGCCCCTGAACACCAACATTTCCCTTGCCCAAGTCCTCTCTAGAGCCACCGTGGAGCTTTTAAATAAACTTTGACGACAAAATAAGCTTTTGACGACACGGTTGGCGTAGTGGTTGAGCGATCAGCTGCTGCGCTGCGTGTCGCGGGTTCAATTCCCGCACGGAACAAATATTTGTATGGCCTACAGATAATTGTGCCGGATCTGGGTATCTTGCACCCACGATACAGGAAGAAATTCCTAATGTAGGGCAACGTTTCTTTTGTAAAAAAAACCTGAGTGTTTGCAAAATTTTTATTTTCAATCTTAAAAAGTATAATCATGTTTCAGGCTTTCGCAAGATGTTCTAGTGGCTCCCTATTCGACCTCGCAGAAACTCTCGGATTTTGTATATGCTATTTAACGTCCTTCACAACCCTAAAACGCCTTCCTACCTCGGCGAACGCTTCTCGTACTCCCACCCTTCCGATGCATTGCAACTTAAGCATCTCCTAGAAACCCCTTCCCACACTACCGACTTTTACTCCTACAGCTACTCCTTTACTGTGCACGCAGTGGGGTTGTAGAACTCTTTATCGCCTGACATTAGGGACTGCTAAACTCTTGCTTTTTTTAAAAAGAGAGTAGAAGAAAACTATCTTTCAATTCTGTCATAGTTGCAAATAATCATGATTATTTGCAACTATTTATTATTTTATATAGTAATTATATTATAAGGTAATTGTTATTAATTACCTAATGATATTATTTAATACTAGCTTTTACCCGCGGCTTCGCTCGCAGTGAAGCCATTAATTTTTTTTTTTAATAAGTAGTATCTTATGTTACTTCTAATACCTCCAAGAATATGTACAAAGTTTCATGATAATCGGTTCAGTAGTTTTTGCGTGAAAGCGTAACAAACAAACTTACATTACACATAATATTAGTTATCTAATATTTAATATTGTTATATATTTAATTTATTATGAATGTTTATATATTAATTAGTTACATTTTATTCTATTTTATAGTGAATTGTTTGATATATTTTTTCTTTAAATATCTTTTTTCAACTATCACATGTACCTATGCTGGAAGAGATCTCTTTGAATGAAGCGTACCTTACTACCTATTTTCTGTTTCTTCTTCTTCTTGTCTCTTTATTATGTGTGTGTACATTAATGGTTAAATAAATAAAAAAATGCACGAGAAAACAAAACAGATAAGAAAACAGCAAAAAATAAAACCAAAAACTTAAAGAAGTAAAATTTTTATACCATAATATATGATTTAACATAAATTCAATTGATCAACAGCAGTACAGTACCAACCCACCAAAATAAACAAATGTGTATAATTATACTTTAGACATTTACCTATATAGTACAATTTACGCTTTTCATACTCCGAAAAAATGAATAAATTGATTACGATTGAACACCTGAGGTCACACGTGTAAATCTAACATAAGACCTAAATTGCAAACAAATTTCAAATAAAATGAGAGCGAGAGGTCGAGAAAATACAGGCCACACAGAAAAAAATCTATGAAGTTGACTGTGATTGTGAAAGAAAAACGAAACAAAAAACAATCGGTCATTTGCGTTTTGCCGCGAACTGGATTCGAATATGAAAAAAGAATGGTGGACTCTAATAGAAAGTTTGTGTAATTAGTCTTCAAACAGGACAATATAAAAGTGTAAATAATCGTTTAAAGTCAATTTAAAGTGGTTAAATGAGTTAAAACTGCCCGATGAAATTGAAAAGTAGGTACTAAGTTCAGACCTGTGGCAAGTTTCAGAGCTTTGAAAAAGTTCAAACGTTTTAATTTTTTCACTTTTGTTACAGTTTGTGTATTGGAGTACCTATTATTTTTTTATTATTATTTTTTTCACTTTTTTGTACTTTTGCATTTAGGAGTATTTTGATGGGTGCGCACCGTACGTGTTGACTTCAAGTTCAGAGAATGTAAGTAGTAAAACTCTAAGCATTAATTATTTCATTTAAAGTAGTTAATATATCCGTAGTATATCAAGGCCTACCTTGATATACTACGGATATATTATAAACTGCCCGATTTCACCCAAGTCTATTATGATTTCCTATTAGAACATAAGTTCTGTGGTTATTTGAAAAGATAATGTAAGTACCTACAAAGAAACCATTAATTTACAGCGATGTTCTTTTGTTTTTTCAATTACCTTGTGGATTGCGGTATAAAAGGGAAAATAAAACATGATCTTTTTCTATAAGTACCGAAAAATCGCAATTACTAAACAATAGGCGAAATACCATATTATTACAAGTAACTAAGTTTTGCACGCGACTTTTTGTCTGAGCAGCATTAGTACCTGCCTATTTTGATTATTTTATTTTACACAATCCTCAATATTGCGCAATAATATTGAAGGTGTATGGGCCGCCTTACTTAAGATATTATTGGGTCCACCATACAAACATCCATCCCCCTTTCCACCCCTTTAAGGATAATTTCAGGGATAAAAACTATCTTAAGTCCTTCCCAAGGTCTCAAACTTTCACCATAATTAATAATAATTATTATTAAACATTGGATATCCATAAAGTTGTTGTCAGTTGACCAAAATTTGTATGGGAATTTTTCTTTTCTCTATCTATCTATATATCATTTCCTTGGAGAAAATTGTTGGCATACATGCGCAGGAGCAGTTTTTAAAATATGATCCCATCTTCCCGTTACACTCTGTATAATTTTCCGGAAAAGGATTGTATGAAAGATTTTTACTGGAAAATACATTCATAAACTCAAGCCTTTTTGCCCATCAGGGTAGGCAGAAACTACAGAACCTTGAAATAAAATTGCCAAAACATTTGCAAAGCCGGGGTGGAGTTTTAGTCTTAGATACTTCTTAAGTCTGGAACTGTTGTCTTTTATGAAAATATTCTAAATCATGCATCCAATATGAATATGTTTAGGAGCTTTTTAACCGACTTTCCAAAAAGGAGGAGGTTCTATGTTCGACTTCTTGTATGTTTCTTGTTTTGTGTATGTTCACTGATATCTCCGTCAATTGTGGACCGATTTTCAAAATTCTTTTTTTGTTTGATAGACTATATTCCGAAATTGGTCCCTTTTTAATTCTGTGAAGATCTGATACAGAACTTAATAACGATATACAACAGAACTCTTCAATAAATAACGGCAAATCTCTTGGGATTGCTTCAATCGCATGACTGTTTATTATTTATACCATTTCATAACATAACATCACGCCAGTACGCTCTTAAGGGTTATGCAAATGTGTACAGTTCAACTTGGTACACTCTCATTTCACCGGTTATGTTCAAGTTTTATGGTATTCGGGTAATCTATTCTGGCATTATAAGTACCTTACTAAAGGCATGTTGCTTAATAGGTACAACTAAAATGTGTAAATAAAAAAACTTTTTTACAAAAAAATACTACTGACTTCCAACTAAAAACACTACAAAGTAAAAAATAACTTTCTTTTTCGAAGTCAGTGTCTATAACGAAAAACATTGGTACCTACCAAAGACACCGACTTCGCAAAAGAAAGTTATTTTTCACTTTGTAGTGTTTTTAGTTGGAAGTCGGTAGTATTTTTTTGTTAAAAATGTTTTTTTTCACTTTGTAGTTGTCTTTTTTGGAAGTCAGTAGCATTTTTTTTGTAAAATGTTTTTTTATAATTATACCTAACTGTCTGTTATCTGTCTGTCTTTTATTATTAATCGTTTGTGCCGCCGCGCCGGCGGAAAAAGACAAGTTATAAGGTTAACGTATGTACCAGTGTGTTTGTGTATCTGTCTGTGACATCATAGCTCTTAAATGATATTTATCGAGAGTGTTCTTAGCTAATTTTGATGAAAATCGGTTCAGGCGTTCGTAAGTTATATAATATCCGGCACGTAAGTTGGCAAGAGTCGTTAGATGCGCAGAAGTCATTTTTTAGGTATCTTTGGTAGTGAAGCGGGGCGCGGGGGACGTTTAGAACCGTTCCGAGCGCGCGATTGGTTGGACAGCTGACATAAGGATCGACTGACCAATCGTGTCGCGTCCACGTTCCGTTCGCTCTATATGGTGGTTCGTCAGTTCGCGGAATATGCGCGAACTTAAACCCAGTACGCCAAAACCATAACAATTACTTGTAATCGGTGGGCGCATTTGCAAATAAAACTCACTATCTGTAGGCCATACATATATTTGTTCCGTGCGGGAATCGAACCTATGTGTTTATAATCATCGCAAGCCTAATGGCTTCCATTCTAACCGAAGGCATTTTACTTCTTCTCCTTCCTCTTTGCGTCATTCCATTATTTGGGGTCGGCTCTCCTAGTTCTGATGCGCCAGGATGGTCTGCCTTGGGTTGTCTGTCCTGTAAGTTGGGCTCGTTCCTAGTCACGGGTCACTGTAGACCACCATGTGTCTTGACGTCTTTCTCTTTTCTTCTTTGTGTTCGGTAATGCCAGGTCTTGCCAAACCACGTGGTTTTCAGGAAGTCTCATCACGTGGCCATACTTTCTGTTAGTTTGTCTGTGATGGCCGCAACTTTGTAAATACCTCTGATTTGTTAATTACGCACTTTATCAAGTCTTGTTAGACCCGCTGCTCATCTCAGCATCTTCATCTCGGCCACATGCAGCTTCTGTTCTTGCGCCTTTTTTATGGCCTTAGGCACCGTACATCATTGAGGCATTTAACTGAGACTGCTTATATTACATCCACAACCCAGTAATTGGATAACATGATACCCCGTGACAACACTTGTTTTTTTTCACTCCGAAGTTTCGGAGTACTTTCGGTCGGGGCCCGTAACCAAGATTCCTTCACACGACCGTACTTACAGTAATAATACCTACACTTCGGCGCGCTCCCGCAGCCGTATTGCGTAAGTGCGCGAAGAGTTTAAACCCTATCCAACCGAACAAATCGCCCAATCACTTGCGAGATGAATGTCGCGATGTGGATTTCCGTTTTGCATCGCTCCGCCAGTTGGTTGTCACCGCTCGCGCGTAGAGCTCGCGCGTGCCTGGTTGGTGGGCACGGGGATCATAGATCGCCAGCCTCGCAAGAAATGAGCCGTTACGGATAAACCCAACCGTCACGAACATTGACCTCAAATTGTGTTCTTGATCTCTGAGAGTGAAGTATCTGTTACATAATAACTTCTCTGATCTGTGCCGTAACTTCGTTGACGTAGATAGGGAGCCACAGAAGAGCAGGGATAGGGAGATGCCTTCGAGCTTTTGAGTTTGACTTCCCTAGCTCAATATCACTAACGACTGTCAAATATCTACAGAATGACAGCCGGGACCAACGGTTTAACGTGCATCCCAATCCCGAGGCATGGAGGAGTCTCTCTCGGTATCGAATGTATGGTCACCCATCCACGATCCTTAGGCAATGATGCCGCAGATGAACGTGGGAAGAGAGTCTCCGATATGATAGTGCTAGCCCAGTACCCATGTCTCCCCCTGCCTTTCTCACAAATTCGTGCGTTATTCGCTAAAGATCGATCGAACTTCATAATAACAGATGATCACGGGCAATCTCCGTGCAGGCAACAGATTGTAGACAGTCAAAGTTGGCTTTACCGAATGTATACCCGCGATTGACCAAAAAAATTCTCAGCCTGAGTAAAAATAATGTTAGAATAATCATAGAAAGAATTACGGGCCATAACCCCATAAGACGACGACAGTCGCCATAGACCTTGAGGGAACAAAAGGGCACCCAAAATTCAGTATTCTTTTGTACTTTACTTATTATTCTATAGAACTTAAAAAAAAGCCTTAGATAAAAATATCTAATAGATAGTTAAATTGTCTTTGAGATGGCGACAATTTCATTAAATAAAATACGCCCGGCGGTTTTGGTGCGTTTGTACATTTTTATCCGTGTTAGACCTAACTTTACAAATTAACTACTCTATTTCATATGAATAATAATGCGAGGCGCACGGGATCGGTCAACGCCAGGGAGAGGCCCATGTCCAGCGGTGGACATATTTCGGCTGAAATGATGAAATTAAATTATGATACGTTATTTTTAATTTATGATACGAATGAAATTCAAAATTTTTATACATCAAATTACCTACTAAGAAAATGGTCTTATGTCACACATATTTTTTCCAAAAAATTACGACAAGCCGTTTAGACGTGATTCTCATTTTAAAATCAGCTACTCAGGGGTATCTGCGCCTTAACATACATATTTTTAATATAGGCGCCACAAACTGCCCGCGTTGCAGGGGCTGTCTTGACACCGAGGAAACAGCCACCCACGTCATCCTGGACTGCGAGGTCGTGGCTTTTCAACGTGAAGAAATCCTCGGCACAATTAGGTCGCTCTGCTCCTAGGAGCTATAACTACAGGCTTATGTAGCTCCCAGGAAGCTTCTGTGCTTTTAGGCGGAGCTAGGCTGGCTTTGTTAGCCAAAACCCCCACGCACAACGGACCGACGAGAGTCTAATTATCGAAAAGGGACTCCCTTTCATCAACATCACGGTCACCCATCCACGGACCGACCTCAGCAAGCGTTGCTTAACCTTAAAGATCGACCCGTGCGGCTGTTTATTGCTTAGTCACGAGCTCTTTAGTAGCACTTCTGCTTACCCAATTTTGTTTAAATAGCGGAAATCGAGTCCCCATGCATCGCGATTCATATTGACCGTACCTTACTCGATCACATTTTTTTCAACCTATGAACCCAAAATACAAAAACCTCTGTTTCAATCAGTTTTGTATCAAAATCAAGTTTTCTTTATACTGGCTGCTAAACGAGCTTATGAAAGACCTGACCAATTTAAAAAGGTTACGGATCTATTGAATTTTGTATGCACGATGTGATCTTTTTATTTTGGTTGTCTTATGCATGACGTGACAAGACCTCTTCTTTATTCAACTTTTCATCAACACAGAGGTATATTTACACTGGTTGTAACGACCAATTTAAATAGATCTCTTATTGACAGGGTTTATAAAGAATTAGAGGTCGGTTTAAGTTGGTAGTTAACGTGGTATTTGATTCAAACAAGCGAGTTTTTGTATAGAATTTTGACAAAGGAGGTTTGAATTCGGTTAGTTAAGGGCAGTCACAGTTTTTTTTTGGGGTTTATTATATTATTGAACATTGGGTTCTCGAGAGAATTTTCCTAAATGCAGTTATATTTTATTATTATTGTTAGGCTTGCGCCTGAGCACTATCTCACCTGATGGTTAGCGATGATGTGGTCGACGATGTAGCACGCTTGCTTAGAAGAAACCTATTCACTCTTGACTTAAAGACTCCCTGGTTGTAGCTATCAGGAAATACAGACTCCGGCAGGGAATTCCACTCCTTAGCTGTATGCATAATGACAGAATTCGCAAAACGTTTGGTGCGTATGAGTGGGATGTCCACTATGTACCGATGACGCATCGCCGTACGTCTTGTAGTCCGATGATGGATCGGGCTAGGAGGCATTAGTTCATGCAGTTCCATCGCACACTCCCCGAAATGTAACCGATAAAAAACCGATAATGAAACAATTGAACTCAAAGAGTTATATTTTTACAAGCTTTATAATTTACCTCGCTTTTGCGTGTGATCTAGTAATCCACTTCTACCGGACTGCAGGTGGGTAATAATCTTCGAGCGTATGTATGTAAGTAGGAATGTATGTATGTCCATTTCTATAACACGCTCTACAGCCAATAAGGCTTGTCGGATTATGGTATATTATTTTGTCAAATGTTGTTAGATTCGTCTCAATTGTGGAGTGACATAGTAATTTTTAAATATGGTCTTCAAAAAAGGTGGTTATACAATTTTTTTCCGTTATCGTAACAATATGGGTATCAAATGAGAGCTACTAAATAGACCATTCCAAATAATATATATCATAACACTTTTATGTTACTATTTTGGCACAAATTCGTAACTTTTTTGGAGAACTCGTTCATTAATAACACTAAAAATTCTGAAATAAAACGAATTATTATAAAAACAAAAAAACAAATGTTAAAAATTAATTAACTGATAAAAAAAGTTGGTAGTATTTTTTTGTAAAAAGTTTTTTTATTTTCACTTTTTAGTTGTACATACCTAATAGGCAAGTTGTTTAGTAAGGTACCTATAACGCCAGAATAGATTACCCGAATATCATGAAACATGAACATAACCGGTGAAATGAGAGATCTGCGTACCCCTTAAGAGCGTACTGGCGTGATGTTATGTTATGAAATGGTATAAACAATAAACAGAGATGCGATTGCAGCAATCCCGAGAGATTTACCGTTATTTATTGAAGAGTTCTGTTGTATATCTTCGAAGTTCTTATTCAGACTTTCACCAAATTAAAATGGGACCAATTTCGGAACGTACCTACTCTTTCAAACAAAAAAAAATTTTCAAAATCGGTCCTCAATTGACGGAGATATCGGTGAAAAAAAAAAAAATAAATAAAAAAAACACATAATATCGAACATAGAACCTCCTCCTTTTTGGGAAGTCGGTTAAAAAGAAAACCTACTATTAAAATTGATAGAAAATATTATAAGTGGTTCTGCAGGCCTCTACCAAAAACTTCGTTTGTCACCGCTGGCAGCACCTCATAATATTTAATTTATAATTTAATTAGCTGACCCCCGGAGCTTCGCTCCCGTCAGTTGGCTACCTACCTACCTACCCTACCTACCATATCTACTCTACCCACCTACCCTACTCTACCTACCCTACCCTACCTACCCAAAACTACCTACCCAACCCTATCTACCCAACCCTACCTACGCTACCCTACCTAATAATGTAGTACATATTTTTTATGTATCATATAGTTTTCTCAGCTCACGCCAAAGAATGAATTTTATATGCAACATTTTGCTACTTTGGGTTACATTATAGCAATTATCATAAGAATCTCTAATTTTTATGGTCATAGTGGCTTCCACATAAAAGGTAGATATATGCTGTCAAGGACTTTTATTTAGAACTATTTAAGACAAATAATCCTACGGTACATTATATTTGTGTATCTCCAACGGTTTAGGCAGCGCACGCGAAGATAGCTCTCAGAGGGCAGATTTTTTTCCGACTTACTTGATATTTATGTTGATATTTATCTTATATTATGACCAAATTACAAAAAAAAAACATTGTAAATTGTAGCCTATGTGTTATTCTGATTTATAACCTATATTACTGTGAAGTTTCATCCAAATCCGTTTAGTAGTTTATGCGTGAAAGAGTAACAATAATACACCCATCCATCCTCACAAACTTTCGAATTTATAATATTAGTAGGATAGTTGGTAGGTACTTGTTTTTCTGTTTCTGTTTAAGTTAGGACATACAAAACTTGAATGAAGTGTGCGATAAGTTTTAGCTTAATAAAGGGCTCGTGGGTAAATATCAGTCACACCGGACATTCGATCAGAACCTCAGTCATGAGGCTTCACAATAAGATTCATAGCGAGTAGACCACTCACCATCTAATACTATGAAGAAGACAGTGCAATGGAGCTTCCGCACGAATCTTATGCTAAATATTCTATATATGGATAAAAGTAAGATCATTTTAAATTACCATTTGGCACCCATTCTCATGAAAATCGGTGACTTTACAGAAGGTAATCATCGAATCCGACTCGGAAAAACGGACAGGAAAACTGAGGTAACAGACATAGCCCCAAGAATGATCAAACTTTGGTTGCATTAAGCAGACCAGATTGTTCGCTGAACAGATGGCCAATGGGACTGAAAGGTTCTGGAGTGGCGAGGTCGTTACTGGAAGATGCAACATTGCAAGGCCTCGTACAAGTTAGTCTGATGTCCTGGCGAGGGCCGCAAGTCTGCTGAATCCGAAGAGCAGAAGACTGGTCGCGATTTTTGAGTCGCATAGTTTCGGGTGGACCAAAAATTACTTTAGTATGATAACGAATGCTGCGTAAATTACGCGTCACTCACAACTCATAAAATTATCTATGGTTATTTGGCCTTACACTTTTTGTTGACTTTTCTACCTCTAAAGGGGTAAAAAAGAGTTCAAAGTTTGTATGAAATTTTTATAGTTTGTAAATAGGACACATGAAATTTTTGATTTACGCTCTTGGTTGATAAAAAGAATTCATGTATTTATTAGGTTTCGAAAATTCTACCCCTAAGGGGGTGAAAATGTGGAAATTTGTTGGGCTTATATATTTGAAACTTGGCATAAATACTAACCTAAGTAAATAGTAAAGGTTTTCATTATTACTTTTTCAAAACTACTCCTAAAAGACGATTTAGGGGGTGTTAAAGATTTTTGATGAATTTTACTGTACAGGGCCTCTTTTTATAATGTAGGGGAGCACTAAGATGGGATTTTTGGAAATTCAACCTTTTAGGGGGTGAAAATAAAAAGTCTAACTAAGAAATCGCGAGCGAAGTGCTAGTTATATATATATAGATTATATTATCTGTGCTACAATCTTGGCAAGGAGTATCGGCTATTCGGGATAATCCTTAATGGCATCATCATTATTATTAAGGACCGGATTATATGCAACATAAAAATATTGAATCTTTTTAAATATGAAGCATTCAAGTTTTAGAAAACAAAAAAAGTGGTAGGTTTTTTTTTTTATTTCTAAATCAGCATACAATTAGTGAATAATAATCACAAATAATGTAATAAAATGAAAAAAAAAAAAAATAAATTGTATAAATAAGGTAGGGTAGGTGAGGTGTTCTATATTTATAGTCTTTAACCGACATACAAAAAGGAGGAGGTTCTATGTTCGACTTCATGATTGTTTTTTTGTTATTTGTATATTCACCTATATCTCCGTCAATTGTGGACCGATTTTGTTTTTTTTTTGTTTAAAATTATGTTTCGAAATTGGTCAAATTAAAATGTTAATTTGGTTAAGATCTGATGAAGAACTTCGGAGATATACAAAAGAACTCTTCTATAAATAACGGCAAATCTCTCGGGATTGCTGGAATCGCATGTCTGTTTATTGTTTATTTCATAACATAACATCACACAGTACGATTGGAAGTCGGTAGTATTTTTTTGTCAAAAAGATTTTTTTCAATCAATCAAAATATTTATTAAATAAAGTAAAAATTGTTATTGATGTAGGTATATGGGCTCCATCACGCGGGCCCAATCACGTAATGTCTTCGAAATTTTGGTTCTCATTATTATACAGTTGGAAAAAGACTTTGCAGAAGATGAGATGGTAAACTATGATGTTATACAGATGGTAAACTATGATATTATACAGGAGCCATTTTGTTTTTTGTTTTCCTAGAAGCTAAAAGTGCGAAAAGATTATTTTTGCCATAAACATCTGTTATTTTTTTCTCAAACCTATTTCGAAATTGGAATCCCAAAAGTATTGAGTTACAATAGAGCACGCCGAATTTGAAAATAAAAGATCTTTTTTTTGAACAAGGAACCATTCTCTGCGGATTAAGATTGACGAAAGAATTGTCACAGCAAAATTATCAATGTTGCTGTCCAAGTAATTCTTAAACGAATATAGACCT
The DNA here is from genome assembly GCA_947562075.1 of Orthosia gracilis. Classification (NCBI taxonomy): domain Eukaryota; kingdom Metazoa; phylum Arthropoda; class Insecta; order Lepidoptera; family Noctuidae; genus Orthosia; species Orthosia gracilis. The sequence goes on from OX387267.1 coordinate 12,570,358, forward strand.
TATTTCTTCGGTTATTGGAACGCAAGTAAGATTAGCTGAAATGTAAAATTAAATGTATAGAAATTTCTTCTATAGAATTTTGGAATAAGAATAACGTAGTCTTTTTTGCAGTTCTTAAAATTATTTACAATTTGATTGTGTGCTTTATTTAAGTGGCTTTAAGATTGACGTAAAATTTTCTGGAACGTAAAATAAAGTTTTTAAAATATGCGAATTCTAGCAGATGTATTGTCAATATTCAAAATCGAAATTGGATTCGAAGTAAAATAAGAAAACACAAATACTCACGCAGAATTTTGAAATTGGAGTCTTTGGCTTCCATCTTTTTTTCAAAGGTGTAAACATTGAACAAAATATTACATAAATATTATGTAGTACTAAGATATAATATGTACGTATGATTCATCCATTCACGTGGCACACGGAGGCCACGGGACGAAGCCGCGGGCATAAGCTAGCGACTAATTTTATTAATTTCCATTTCCGTGAAAATCTTAACTCAGAGTTAGTTGCTAACACGAGGTTAAATTAATATTTATGTTATACATAAATGCCGTAAATAACACAGGTTTAGCTACTAACTAGGAGTTAGTAAGATCACACAAGGTGGTGCAAGTGCGCCAAGCCTTTTTGTCTCAAAACGGTGAAGGAAAAAATCATCGTGACGAAACATGCATATCCCACTGGGCCTTTTACAGAGAGGAGACTTATGTTCCAGCAGTAGGAACATTATAAGCTGATTATGCTTATAATTATATAGATAAGCATTTTATTATAGAACAGTGGTAACGGGCCCGACTTACATGTCATACTTACATTACATGGCTCGTGGGTTCAAACACAGGCAAGCGCTTTTATTTGTGTAGGTATATTGTATCACCACCACTGCTCTTAAAACGGTGAAGGAAAACATAAGGAAACCGGCATGTCCTAAAACTAAAAAAAATTAAGACATAGACAAAGACATCCACCAACTCGCATTGAGCCCGAGCCTTCTCTCACAGAGAGGAGGCATGTATCCCAGCTGTGGGAACATAGTAGGCTGATTAATGCTTATAAGTATTTTTTTAATTCGTAAGGGCATTCAAAGTTATTCATTGAGAACTAATAACGACAGTGTGACACCGTAGTGTCAGATTGGTACCATGTTGTTGGTAACAATTAGTAAGGTCGGTTCCAGCTAGACACGTTGTTTGACGACTAAATGTCGCACGTCGCTTGTTGACTGTGCAAACACAGCCTTATTTTGTACAGGTTGGTATAGTTTTCAGTTAGGAATTTTGTGTCCATTAATTCTAAAGGAGTTATGAAAATAATGGCTGGAGAGGGGAGGGGGGAGGCCTAAGAAATGAGGCATGGATTGTGTGAGGAGTGATATGAAAAAAAAGAGTCAGTGATAGCGTGACGGTTGACGGGACGGTGTGGAAGAAGAAAACGTGTTGCGCCGACCACAAGTAACATGGGACATGAAAGAGAAGATGATGATGAATTACAAAGTATAATGAAATGATAAATAATAGACTGCCTAGTAGCTGTAGGAGGATTATGTTTGTCCTGTATGCTTTCCATCATGAGGATTGTGTTTTTCCATCTGACACTTCTCGTAAAAAGTAGCAGCCCGGAGTCTGGATTTGTGCCCAGTTGAGTGCAATAGGCTCGCCCCCTGTTATATGTGACTTAGACATAACTGGCGAATATGGGTGCGCCTCTGCTTAACCTTTCTAAGAATTCAGGCGAGATCTTCTTGGTATTGTATTATATATCGTGCTTTAAATTCCAAAAATGACAACCTCATCAAATCAAATTATCGAATATTATTATTATTATATTAAATCCGTAGCAACCTGTATAAACTATCACCTGAGTGTTGGTGGTCGGGTTTTTGTTTTACAATCATAATCTAGGGGGTGTTGACTTTGCGCATTCCGCTTTATAATCTGTGAAGCACAGTACGAGTAGTCTGAGAATATCCATGATTGTGTTTCTACAAACATACACAAGCTTTTCCCAGCGGCTTCGCCCGCGTGAAAATTGTTTACTTATCCAAGGGAACTTATACATACTGGGATGAAAAGCAGCCTATGTGCTATTCCAGACTATAAATCTATCTCTGTACCAGTAATGTGTGTAGTTTTTATGCTGATCCGTTGAGCCGTCCAGGCGTGATTAGGGTTGCCACCTTTTTTTGGTGCTATGTATTGTTTTCAAAAAGTGGCAAAAATATAGTACCTATTTTAAGAAAATCAGGTAAATGTAAAGTATTGTTTTAAATTTTCATTAAATTTTTCAGGTGAGGTATAGGTGAGGTATGTTGTGTCATATCAAATAAAATACATACTAAGCTCATATCGGTTGAAGTGTTTTGTTTTGGAAGTCGGTTTGATTTTATATTAAAAAGTTTTCTTAAATTACACGACCGATATGAGCTTAGTATGCATTTTATTTGATATGACACAACACGACGTAGGTCGCTTTTAAGGTCACGACACGCACGTGGCCGTCCTTGCCTGGAGGTAGCTCTACGACTTTTCCCATTGCGCTCTTGCCGGGTGAGAGTTTGTCGTCGTGGTTGTATATGGATTTTTATACAACTTTTGCCGGCCGCTGTTCGCATGTATTTGGCCAGTACAGCAATTTCGATTTATCTCGAATAAAGTTGTCAAAATAATGCTCAAATTTCTAAGCATGTTTGAGAAAGTATTTCATTATTTTATTTGCTTAGAGTTTCCCCTTAAATTTTTCCACCGTATTTTTTTTTATACATAAGATTACGCAACGAAATCTAATACCACATAATCGTTTAATCACTCTTTATCGTACACGGTAAGTGATAAGAGTTAACTGGCAAACTCTTTTATCTGTTTTAATCTTTAGTATACATACACTCACTCCTTCTCCATATGGGGGCAGGCAGAAACTACAGACGGGAACTGCTACTATCTTTAAGGTGTACCTATATTCCCCAATGTTAACGCAGTACGTTCGTTGGAGGTAGTTAATAAAAAAAATATTTAATAAATAAATGATTAAATGTAAAGAAAATAAAATAAATAAATAAATAAGCACTGCCCATGCGCTCGCTCGCTCGGAGTCAGAATATCAATATTGAACTTATTTTTGGATAGTTTTGTTTTCAAAATAATATTTAATTTACATAATTATGCTATTTCATTTACGAAGAAATTCTAGCTATCAATTTGTCGGTGTAAAAATATTTTCGAACATCCAAATCCTTTTGGAGGAGTATCCATTTTTTCACACCTTTTAACCTAGACGTTACTAAGGAGTATGCTTTAGAAGGTAACCGTTTTGCGAAACTGAAGCGGTGGAAGGCCCTTAAATAGACAAAGTCCAGTTAAGACGACGACAGTCGCCAACGACCATTTTTTTGTACTGTCCTTATTATTCTATGACTTAAAAAGCCTTAGATCAAAATGTAGATAGTTAAATTGTTTTTGAGGTTTGAAAGATTGCATTTTACGCCCGGCGGTTTTGGTGCGATTGTCGTTTTATGTGTTATACGCTACACTATGTTATACGAGTAAAACTGAAAATGTTCATAGATCAAATTATTAAGAAAATGGCCTAATGTAAGCCGTTTAGACGTGATTCTCATTTTAAAATCAGCTACATGTGCCTTAATTTATTTCAATTTTAAATATTTTATATGATGAAAGAACCTATGTAAGATTTTATATTTCCTAGGCTTTGATTTCGACTACATACCTATTGCATTTGTGGCAAATATTTAAACCGGTAAGCTACAGAGAGCTTAAATGATAGGTACTTAAGTTCTTACAGAAATGGAAAAAAAAACCGTTTAATGACAAAGATTGATCCCAAGAAAATACAAAAAGGCAGCGAAAAATGAAAAGATCAGTGTAATTTTCCAAAATGGTTGCAAAAAAACTATGAGTACTTTGGACTGACAACTAACATTTCTTTTTGGCGCAACACAAAATCAATTTTAAATCAACTGAACGAAAGTACATTTTCCCTTGTCATGACAGAATAATTATTGTGAAATTTTTTCGCAACTTGTGCACAGTTAAAATTAAACCCTATTACCACGAAGTAAGGTTGGTTTTTGATTGATAAGGTCAGGTATGAACAAAATTTTTCGGGCAGCAGACCAATTAAAAAAATCCTGATACGAAAAAGTCTGGATTCAGTTGAAACTACAATGTTTGCTCCCGAGTTTGCCTGCTGATGTTAAAAATTAAATTGTTTATAATACGTCTCGCCTTGACCGGTTTTGTGACTATTTTTTAAAAACTTTTAATGGATAAGGGGTGTTATAAGTTTGACGTGTGTACAGTGCGTGCCACGAAAGATGAGACTTGACCGCGCCTCCCGCGCTTTGTCCGATGACGCCCGGTCCGTTCCCGCACTCAGACCTCATACCGCTAAAGATACCTAGAAATGGTCCACTGCGAAAGTCAAATGACGTGGTGTGTCGAGTCTCATCTTTTGTGGCACGCTATGTACCTGTGTGTTTGTGTATCTGTCTGTGGCATCAAAGCTCCTAAACGGATGAACCGATTTTGATTTAGCTTTTAGGGATCCGTACCGAAAGCTTAAAAACGGGACCCTATTACTAAGACTCCGCGGTCCGTCTGTCTGCCCGTCTGTCACCAGGCTGTATCTCATGAACCGTGATAACTAGACAGTTGAATTTATTTTTTATTGCTCAAGCTTGACCACTATCTCACCACTATCATTTGATGATGCATGATTTTCTGCCTACCCCCATGGAAAAATACGTGATTTTATGTTTGTACGTACGATAAAGAACATTTGTAACTTTAGCATCCACTTTAGGTTAACTATCCGTTGCATAAAGGAATCGAGTAACATCCACCATTTTACAACAAACAGACAAGCGCACGAGTTTGATACAGCGCTATCATTTGGGACAAGCCAAAGGCTCCGGATTCCTCAGGCTTGTATTAAAACATTGCTCGAATATATAAAATAGTATGACGGACGGACGGACTCGCTGGCAAATTATAATTTTAGCGATACTTTTGAAGAAGACATAGATTATAAAACAGAAAATACACTGTTCGAGTTATCTCATGTGTATCTGAAGCGGTATCTATGCCACCTCATACGAACTAATGACATGACGTCACACAAAATCCTGCATCGCGCAAGCAAAGATTTCGGCGCGATTTGAACACGTACAACAATCCGACAGCAACTACCGGGCGGAGGTGCCCACCAGACACTACACCCATCTCGTCGGAGGATCCTCCCTTTTCAATGAAGGTTTTTTTTTTATATTGTATAGGCTCGCGCTTTCTCACCTGATGGTAAGCGATAATGTGGTCGACGGTGAAACACGCTTTCCTAGAAGTGACCTGTTCACTCTTGACTTAAAGACTCTTAGATTGTAGCTGTCGGAAAACACAAACTCCGGCAGTGAATACCACTCCTTAGCTGTATACATAATAAAAGTGTTTCCAAAACGTTTTGTGCATATGGGTGGGATGTCCACCATGTATCGATGGCGTATCGCCGTACGTCTGCAGCCGTATTGCGTAAGTGAATACGGCAACGCAAAGAGTAACCGCTATCCAATCGACCAAATCCCACATGCGAGATGAATGACGCGATGTGGATTTCCGTCTGTGTGATTGGTCGATTTGGTCGATTGAATAGCGGTCAAACTCTTTGCGTTGCCGTATTCACTCACGCAATACGGCTGCTGGTAATCCGATGATGAAACGGGCTTTGTGGAATTAGATCGTGCAATTCCCCGAAATGTAACCAATAAAAACCGACAAGCTGGCAACTCGGCGAAGGTTTGCGGGATTTTGTTCCGCCTACCTCTATATCCATGCTCACTTTAATCTAAGATCCCACTGTTTAAATCAGCAGGTCTGTCTATCCTTTTGAAACTTTTTGAATTTAAGAATAGAAATTACAGGAATTTAATCCTAATATTAATATAAATGCGAAACGAAAGTAACTCTGTCTTTTAAGTTTTCACTCCTTATTGCTGAACTAATTTGAATTTTGGTATATTATAATGTATTTTTTCTACCGAAACGCTTGCAGGTTTTTCATGTTTCATGGATAGCCTCAAGCCTTGAGTAGTGCTGAGTGCTGACCCAGTAATAGCAGCCGCGAGCCCGTGGCTTATAACTTATTGGCCGTGAGTCCGAACCCAGGCAGGAACTTTACTTGCCACTGTTCTCAGAACAGTAAAGGAAAACATGTTGAGGAAACCAGACGCTCTAGACAAGTGGAATTCGATGTCAGCGAAGGCGATAGTCGAATTGTCAAAATGTAAGGGATTGATCACGTGTATTTTTCGATATCGCTTGTCAATCGCATAAAATTTTAACTTTTTGACAAAAGCTATCGCCACGCTTTCGATGATAGAATGTCACTTGCCTCAGTGGTTGATTACGGCCTATTCCTCTCACAAAGATGGGGCTGTCCCAGCAGTGGGAACATTAAAGCCTGATTATGCTATTATATTCTGCCTAATGTCGCATCTGTCTCTACCCCATATTCTTAGACAAAGAGACAGAAGTTTGACATAGTGCGCGTTCCGTGGCCAGCAGTCATTAGCGAGCGACAAACGAATGCGCTGTGTGATGCACGAGAGATGGCAAGAAAACCTGGGCCGTAGAAAAGTGACATTCTATTATCGAAGGGTGGTGATAGCGATTGTCAAAAAAAACTTTTTTTACAAAAAAATACCAACTTCCAAATAAAAATAACTACGAAATAATGTCTTTGGTATGCACCATTTTTTTCGTTATGGACACCGACTTCCGAAAATAAATTATTTTTCACTTTGTAGTTATTTTTATTAGGAAAAGTCGGTAAATTTTTTTTTGCAAAAATGTTTTTTGAGTTGTACCTAATAGGCATGTTTTTTTGTAAGGTACTTATAATCCCAGAATAGATAACCCGAATATCATAAAACTTGAACTTAACCGTTGGAATGAAAGTGTACCAAGGTGAACCGTATATGTTCTGCGTACCCCATTAGAGCGTTATGTTATGAAGTGGTATAAATAAACAATAAACACACATGTGATTGCAGCAATCCCGAGAGATTTGCCGTCATTTATTGAAGAGTTCTATTGTATATCTGCGAAGTTTTTCATCAGATCTTCACCAACATAAAAGAGGACCAGTTTGGGAACATAGTCTTTCAAACAAAAAATAATTTTCAAAATCGGTGAACATACACAAAAAAATATACATATTTTCGAACGTAGAACCTCTTACTTTTTGGAAAGTCGGTTATAAAGGCTAAATTGTATTGGATTGACAAGCCTTGAGCAAGACAAGATTGATATCGAAAAATAAACGTGAACAATCCACAAAAGAGAATATAACCACTAGAGAGCTTATAGGCCGATTTCTTCGAAGCACACGACTCACTACCGCGGGCCGGGAGACGAGGAAGAACGCGCGGCTGCAATTGGTCAGTTCAAAGTAAGTTGCGTAGGTATGGCTATCGTTAGGGTTGATCAACTCGACTAAGGGAAAATTGTCGATATCGATAAAATGGATTTTAACAATATTAAAAATACTCAATTAAAATCATATAAATATCATTTAATAAAAATCAATCAATTACAAATATAAATATGTGTGTCGGGGACATAGAGAAACAAAAAGTATTTTTCCAAATCGGTCAAGCCGTCTACGAGTAATCCGGGAACATAATACATAAGAAAATTCGAAGAACTGAGAACAACCTCCTTTTTTTAAGTCGTTTAAAAGTAGTTAGATATTTTTTCATACATTTTTTATTAAGTTTAATTTTATTATTATCGATATCGACTTCAGCTATTAAAAGTAACAGCACAGATATTTACGATAAAAATACAAAGGGAGAGAAAGGGATAGAAGCATTAGAATTGTCTAGTGAAAGAGCGAGACTTTTCCAAAAGACATCAACGCGGGACTCAAAATTGTGCTCGTTTACCCCATCCACCATTTTAACTAGATCCCTGCGGTGTCTCATAATCTGATTAAATTAAAAATAATTTTCGTACTGTTTACTTACCGATGAAAAGTTATGCCATCCTTTTTGTAACTAGATGTCTTGGCATGTTTCCCATACCCCTTTACGGCGCATGAGAGCATTTTTATGCGTTATAATTGCAATAAAAAGATAAAACAATTTGTATTTATTTAGCGTGCATACAGGTCTAATAACTGGACACAACTAAAATGGTTACTAGTACCGAAGCCTTTACATAGGCGACAAAATACTAATAGTTTTCGAGCGTCGGGGCACTGTATGCGCCGTCAAGAACAATCCCTTACAATTTGGCATTTCCACTATCGCCTTCGCTGACATCGGATTGTATCTAGAGCCTGGATGTCACTGTTATCTAATTACCGAATAGTTTGAACGTTGCTGGTACATACATCATCTATTTTGCAGTAACTTCAGGTGTGAATTGAGAGATTCGTGGCTTAGTAATAAAATAAAAACATCAACGTAACATCACGCCCTGTATTTTCCGAAAGATAAGGCAGAGTTAAGCCCCGTATTCACTCCCCTAGTACATATGTCCAAAGTCGCGCCTTGTCGCCCGACACGAATTCTACGTGTCGGGGAACAAGTTGGTTGTCAACGCTCTGATAGCGTCGACCTGGTGCGACTTGGTGTCCCGCGGTGTCCTTCGACAGTCGCCGACGGCATTTTGAGTTGTGAGGACGCGAGTCGCTCTTTGTTCTGTGACTACCCGCGAACACTACCTCCTCGGGCGACATCTTGATCACAATACCGGTATGTGGACGAGTGAAATGCCGGTCGACACTGTCGCCGGACAGTCGCACGTAAATGTCCTGCGACTGCTCGCGATAAGTCGAGCGAGTTTGTACCCTAGTGAATACATGGCTTTACACCCCAAAGACGGAACCACACTTACGTAGCGTGGCGTGTCGTGGAGCCTTCCGACGCAGTTGATTGGCTACAAAACTCGTTGCGTTATGACGTAGGCTGGAACAGAGTCGTTTGATTGGTGGATCCCGCGCCACGCCACGCCACGACACGTAAGTGTGGTTCCGACTTTACTATGACAGTTATGTTTAAGGCGCAGATACCCCTGAGTAGGTGATTTTAATATGAGAATCACGTCTAAACGGCTTGTCGAATTATTTTGGAAAAGTATGTTACATTAGTCCATTTTCTTAGTAATTAGATCTAAGAAATTTTCGAGTTTTTTCCGTATAACATAGTGTAATTAATTTGTAAAGTTACGTCTAACACGGACACAAACTCTCTAACCTTTGCATTATGCCAAAGTTTTATACCTTAAAATTTTATGCCAAAAGGGGAATTCCCGTTGATAAATTCTAGCTGGAAAATGTCAATAACACTTTGCCCGACCCGGAAATCGAACCCATAACCTCATAAGGTCAGCAATATCGCTTGCGACTACTAGACTAAGGAGGCAGATTTGTGTTTTTTAACCGACAAAAAAAGAAAAGAAGGAGGAGGTTCTCAATTCGACATGTATATTTTTATGTATGACCATGCATAACTTTTTATAGAGTGGTATGATTTCAATAGTGTATTATGCAACTAGTGAATAAAGGACGGTTTTTAAAGCGAGGGCCATAGATGAATCACGAACAAGTGAATTTTAACAATTGAATCACACCCGTAAAAAAAAAAATGAATGACTCCCATAGTGATTGAATCACGAGCATAGAGAGTGATTCAAGTGTTAGAATCCTGAGCGACGCGCGTGATTCATGGTCCTCGATATAATTATTCAAGAGTTGCATACTATATTTTATACCATGACTACGAGAATAAGAAGGATTTAAGCCAAAAGCAAAAGGAATAATAATAAATAAATAAATGGTTTAGTAATAAATGGTATAACCTTCAAAATTTACAAAAAAATGAGAAACCTCAGGGCTTCAAATTTTTGTAAATTGAAGCTGAGCTAGGTAACAAGTAGGTACCTGTGTTTCAGGGGCCAGTGACCACCTCTGTTACGTTACATAATTATAATTAATTAAACACCAATGCAATTAATATTAGAAATACAATCCAAATAAGTATTCACTAAACATCCTAGACAAAAATCAAAATCATTATTAAAATCCTAAATATAAACAAACTCAAAACTAAATGGACGAAGGAGTTTGAAAGTCGAATATTCTTTGCACAAGAAGTTTGTATCGATTATTATATTATGCGCAAGTAGGTTGAATTGCATTGAGATGGAGGTCAAATATATATTGGTATGTTCTAAATTCAAACACCAAAACAGTGATTAAAAGTGCTTTTTATTCACTGTTTTCAATGAATAAAATAAGCTTTTTAGAGGAGGAATGGTATAAAAATCTTTTTTTATTGGAGAAAGTGTCTCCTCCTCTTACTTCAAAGTTGGTGGAAATTCATAAAATAAAATCCACTTCTAGAGGTAGAAAAAAAGGATTAATTGATAATTTTTCCACTGAAAATTAATTTATTTTATGATGAGTTGAAATATCTTTTTAACAAAAAATTAACCCTCAAAATAAGGAACTGAAAAGCAAAACATAAAATAAAACATAGGCCTTATGTTATATCATTTAGTCCCACCTACAAGGTATATGAAGTCGTCTAAAGCTGGCGGCAGACAGCACACAGACTGTTCGAGACAGGACACTGGCGACTGGGTACATATGCAGGGGGCTGCGGTAGGAGAGCAATCTGGACTACAGATAAATTGTAAGACAAAAAATATAACTATTGTCTGCCTGGTGGTTACGGCTTCGACTTTCGTGATATGTCACGTAAGTCTGGGCCGCTCAAACCCATACAGGCGATTTACACTACATACACTATGTAGTGTAAATTGTTTCATCACCCCTGCTCTAAAAACGGGGAAGGAAAACATGGCGAGGAAACAGACATGTCCTAGAACCTAAAATTCATAGACATTTGACATCTACCAAACCGTACTGGATTTCGGGCCCCTTCCCTCTCATAGAAAAGAGGCCTGTGTCCCAGCGGTAGGAACGTTAAAAGGCTGATTGGCGTAACCTTGCCTAAGCGCAAGAAGGTAAACGTATTGTGTCTTTCATCTACGTCGAGTGATTACTACGTTAAGTGAGTGAAAGTGAAGCCGTTAGATTCACTTTTTGTCAACCGAATTTCAGCAATATTTGTGAAAACTAAATTTTAATACAGTAAAAAAGAAGAGATCTGGATACCTTTTTTAAACAAATTTTATGCTGACTTAGAAACTATTCATATTGCATACATGATAAAAAAAAACGTATAAGTAGGTAACAAATTTAATAACTTTTCGAAGTAATAAAAAAACTTTCAGTAAGTTTAATACAAAATATTAATTCTTATAATTAATATTCTTGGGCATAAAAACATATCCTCAAAGGTAACCCAACCTTACATTTTATTCAAAAGCCCGTTCCACCCGCCAGTGGCCACCTAAAAAAACATGTTTGCCTTAACAATACTCTCTAAATGAGCCGCCATATTGAAAAACAAAATAAAAACTTGAAATGTCTACTTTGTGTCCCTCCAGCGATAATTCAATATTATTAGAATTGAGTCACTGAGGAGCTATTGGTGGCTCAATGGTAACGGCCCCGACTTCAGTGTCGTAGGTCGTGGGTTTGAATCCAGGCAGGCGCTTTACTTTATGTAAATGATTTCATCACCATTGCTCTAAAAACGGTGAAGTAAAACATCGTGAGGAAACCGGTATATCCTATAACTAACAATTCGAAGACATGTAACTTCCAACCAACCGATACTGGGCCCGCGTAGTGGATTACGGTCTATTCCCTCTCTCATAGAGAGGAGGCCTGTGTCCCAGCAGTGGGAACATTAAAAGGCTGATGATGATGACTGAGGAGCTCGTAGCTAAGTCAAAACAGCCGCATGGGTCGATCCACCAGGTCAAACAACACTTGGTGATGTTGGTCCGTGGATGGGTGACCATCGCTCCATCCATCCATCACCAGAATTGTACCACAGAGGAGCTCGTGATTAAGTAATAAGAGTAATAACAGCCAGAGGCTCTAGTAATAAAAAAATCTTTTAGCATTTTGAAGTGGCGCCAGAACAAAGTATTTTTCTTTTTTATTTTCAGTTTATTATTTCTTCGGTTCAATTTTATGTTAAAAATGTGTTTTTAATCATATAATTTTTAAATAATCTTCTTATCTTACTAATTTTATGAATGCAAAAGTTTGGATGAATGTGTATTTGTTACTCAATTCCGCCAGGATCTGGATGAAATTTGGGACAGAGATAAGGCTCTAGAAAAAGTGTCATTCTATCAGCGATGGCGATGGTCGAAATGCCAAAATGTAAGAGATTGATCACGTGATACTTCGTTAGCGCTAGAAAATCCCATATAGTGGGTCCACACTACACCGACTACCTTTTTGAAACACCGACATTTGTCTGTACTGCTGTGTTGCACAGACAAGATTCTATAGAAGTTAATGAAAGTGTTTGTAGTAAGGACACACCAATACATTTTTGACATTGTACCAATAGTCCGGTCAAAATAGACGTCACCCCTTGCATAAATTCCAAAGAAGCTGAAAATTTACATGAACGTGAGGGATACCATTATAGAGAAATTGTGAAAATCCTCAAATATTCGTAGTGAGCAAAAGATTTTTGCTTAATTCTCGGCAAGTTTGGCAATTCTCAATTTTTTGTTTTTCTGTGAAAACACTGCTATAGGAAAATTTTCAGTACCGTTAACTTTCTGACTTTTCGTATTTTGAGTACCCAAAATTGATAATATTGCTGTCATAACATGAAAACATACCAGAAAACGAACGCGTCGCATTACCGAAAAGGTCGCGTGATCGCGACTCCAGACTTTAGGTAATCATGTCTGAGTCACATATTGTGGTGTCGTGCTTCTGACGGAGTGTGGTGGAAGCGATGAGCAGATCAAAAGCTTTAAGATATTTGTACAGAGTATTTCAAACGCCTTACACCCCAAGAATTCCCGAGATGAATCACAAAACCGAGAGAAATTGAAGAATTGGGGAGGCCTAAGTCCAGGAGTGGAACTGTTTAGGATAGTAAAGATATAGTACTTCACTAGTTCGTCAGTCCACTTTATGAGGGGACCCTCATAAAGTGGACTGACGAACTAGTGAAGTTGGAATCCCCCGGATATGGGCAGCGCATAACAGTCGTTGTAATGATTCTTGGGGAAAGCCTATATCCTGTCTCTAACGTCTTCTGGCTTAGATGAGAACTCCTTAAATTTTATTGACATTGTTATATTCATACAACCTGATTCTATCAGGAGATTTCGGGCTACGAAATTCAGTTAACTTCTAGCAAAAGGCAACCATGCAAATTGCAACGTATCTTTCCATGTTCCAACGTTCAATTCACAATCTCTTCTTCTTCCCATCCTTGATTATGCTGATGCCAGCTATCTTGACCTTACTCAAGAACAACTTGATAAGCTTGAGCGGCTTCAAAATGTTTGTATAAGGTTCATATTTGGTTTGCGCAAATATGACCATGTTTCCGAATTCCGTGTGAAGCTCAAGTGGTTGCCCATTCGCCTTCGCCGGAGTGCTCATATTCTTTCCCTTTTATATAATGTACTCTTTACTCCTTACACCCCTTTTTACCTGAAGAATCGTTTCCAGTTTCTCCGTGATTCCCACACGAGATTTCTTAGGTCATCAGAGAACTTACGACTTCAAATGCCAGCGCATTGCACGACTTTTTTGGATAAATCATTTACTGTACAGGCTACTCGTCTATGGAATGCATTGCCAGATCCAATCAAACGTGCTTAATCATTGCCTGTGTTCAAAAGACTTGTAAAGGAACATTATCTGTCGCTGTCTTCTTCTTAGCTTGTCAATTTCAAACTGAACTGTCATTATCAACAGATTGTCGTCATTTTTTTTTTGTATTTCTTTTTATTTGCCTTTATATTAAGTGGGTATGTATGTATTTATGTATCTATTACATAGCTTATGTATTTATCTGTGTATCTATTGCAGTATATCATTTTAGCACTCTTATTGTTACACCAATGACCGCCCCATGTCATGTCCAAGCAATTACTGTCCATACCAGGTTGCCTGGAAGAGATCGCGGTATGCGATAAGGCCGCCCATTGTATGTGTATTAGACTTAAGTTTCTTTTTATTAAAGTTTTTTATGGTGTACAATAAAGCGTATAATAAATAAATAAATAAATTTGAATGTTAAACGGCTCTGTTAAGCATAACAACATATTTTAACTAGCTTAAATTACCATACCAAAATGTATTTTGGCTCATATCTTGAAAACTAATGAACATTAGTGAATCTCATGTCGGACATTTTTGTGTTTTTGTCACAATTGAACAAGGAACAAACTTAACCTAGCACAAATTGCAGTAAAATCATAACTTGCCGAGAATTAAGCAAAAAACAGATATTTTGTGCCCTTTGACATTGAATTTTCATTTAGCACACATGGAATCCCTAACACTCATGTAAATTTTCAGCTTCTTTGGAATGTACGAGTATGTAAGGGTACACCTATTTGTCGGGCTTACTTGATTGGAATACAATTTTACACGCTTTTGTGGATACAATGTCACTCGTCTAAAGCCTCTGAAATCAATAGAAAGAAACAATCTTTTTTACCTGGTTATGAAAAAGGTTCGTATCCGGGTCACAAAGTACATTAATAAATCAAAGTATTAGTCACCAATAGTCACCGTTTAGGTCGGTTTGGTAGCAAGAGCGATAATATTGGAATTGGAAGCTATAGAATCCAAGTTTATCTTCAGCATCGTTGACATCGGTGAAGGATGACGATCCTTCACCGATGTCAACGATGCTGTTGAGCAAGCGTGATGGGTAATGCTCGTGCATATTCTGTATGAGAAGAGGAGTTTGTCCAGCAGTGGGATAGTTGACTTACATATTATCAACATTACTCAGCCCAATCCTTAGAAAAAAATACGCATGATGATATTACGTATTAAATCATTGTTGAGACATCATTAGCGCTAGCCGCCATCTCTACATGCCGGGCGACCGCGGCGGAGCGCCGGGGCAGAGGGGGCGCTCGACCTGCGAGCGCGCACCGGCCAGTCCAGCTGATGGAAAGGAGATGATTAGTCGTTTCTGAAAATCATAAAAAGAAGCTATGTACAATAAAATACTTCAATAATCTTGATCAACCCCTAAATAGTATTTTGGGGATAGTTCCGAAAACCTAATAACTGATTATAACCTACATTATTTATTAAGTATTTGTGCCAAATTTCAAGTTTTTTTTTTTTTTTCTTATATCTTTTTCTTATTAACCCAAGATCATCAACACCCCCCAAATCATCTTTAGGTGTAGTTTCGAAAAACTAATAATGACATCCTTAATTATTTACTTAGGTTAGAATTTGTGCCAAGTTTCAAGTTTATTAACCCAAGAAATAAGATTTTACATATAAATTTTAACATTCCTGAAATCGTCTTTTAAGGGTAGTTCCGAAAAACTTATATTACCTTTACTATTTTGCCCAAGGAATTAAGACTTTTCAATCAAACAAATAACTCAAGTTTGCCCCCTTACATAAAAAAAAGAAGCCTTGTACAGTAAAATTCTTCAAAAATCTTTAACACCTCCTAAATAGTAATTAAAAAGCTTCTAATATGACAACCTTTACTATTTGCTGTTAGTATTTATGCCAAGTTTTAAATATAAAAGCCCAACAAATTGCCACCTTTAACCCCCTTAGGGGTAAACATTCCGGAATTCAATAAACTCGTTGTTTTTTTTTAATAATCAAAAGCGTAAAGCTACGATTACAGATGTTTTACCATCCGAACCGATGAAATTTCATATAAAGTTTCAACCCCTACTTTATCCCCTTAGGGACAAAATTATCAAAAATTAAAAAATACATGAATTCTCATTATCAACAAAGAGCGTAAATCTAAAATTTCACGTGTCCAACTTACAAACTGTAGAAATTTCATAAAAACTTGCAACCCCCTTTTTATCCCTTAGGGGTGGCATTTCTCAAAAACCAATAAATACATTAATTCTTTTTATCAAGCAAGAGCGAAAATGTAAAATTTCATGTGTCCAATTTATAAACTGTATTTCATACAAACATTCAGCCCCCTTTTTACCCCTTTAGGGGAGAAATTTCAGGAAATAATTAAACTCATTGTTTTTTTTATTAATCAAGAGCGTAAACCGCTCGTACTTAGAATTTCAGATGTTTCACCTTCCAAACCGAAGAAATTTCATATAAACTTTAAAACCGCTTTTTACCCCTTAGGGGTCGAATTTCCAGAAACCAAATAAATACATAAATTCTTTTTATCAACGAAGAGCGTAAATCTAAAATTTCACGTGTCCAACTTAAAAACTGTAGAAATTACATACAAACTTTCAACCCCCTTTTTACCCCCTTGGGTGCGGCATTTCCAAAAACCAATCAATAAATGAATACTTTTTGTCAACGAAGAGCGTTAATCTAAAATTCCACGTGTCCAACTTACAAACTGTAAAAAAATCATACAAACTTTCAACCCCCTTAGGGGTCGAATTTCCAAAAACCAATAAAAATAATAATTCTTTTTATCAACCAAGAGCGTAAATCGAAATATTCACGTGTCCAACTTACAAACTGTAGAAATTACATACAAATTTTCAAAACCCTTTTTACCCCTTTTGGGGTGGAATTTCCAAAAATCCTTTTTTGGGCTCACTTACGTCACTTGAGGAAACTTTCTGCCAAATTTCATGCTTCTAGGCCTAGCGGTTTTGGCTGTACGTTGACCGATCAGTCAGTCAGTTTCTTCTTTTATATTTATAGATAACCTTTCTCGATAAATGGACTATCCAACACAAAAATAATTTTTCAATTCCAACCAGTAGTTCCTGAGATTAGCGCGTTAAAAAAAACAAACAACCTCTTCAGTTTTTTAATATTATTATAGAAAAGTCGGTATTACCTACAGTGTGTAGTGTATGGTTGTAGGTCCTTCACAATCGAATGCTTATAGCTCGCTGTTTGTCGAATGCAATTATTTCTAAAAAATACCTTCTATATTGCAGAACAATTATTGCACTAAAATCGGTATCGTTTTGCTCTTGCAAGATGCGTAATAAGCTTGCTGATCACTATTCATTAATTTTCGGAATTTGGCTGCATTTTCAAAAGGTTAGCTTGCGCATAGCAAGCACTGTAGACCATTCCTAAAACGTACAAAGTAAAGAATGTCTGACAGGAAATCGCAAAAAGTTTTTATGAAGCTATCTATTGTCAAATCGGGACCCTTTCTATTGAAATCTACATTAAAAGGTTTACCTTTGAAGTAGAATTGGGCCAGTGAAAGAATAGTAATGATTGATACTCTCTGCTGACGACACTAAAGGAAAAGGTGTGAAGTACGCCGCATTTTTTTTAAAATTTGATTTCGTTTACTTATTGTATACTAGTTTCTGCATGCGGGTGCGCCCGCATTAAAAGTGACCTATTAATAATAATAATATCTTTATTGAAAAAAGAGCAAATACATTTCACACTTATCATAATATTATCACAAGTAGGTACAGTACGTTGAAAGTTCATGATAAAACCCTAACGTCTAAACTAGGCCGAGCCTGTATCTTAGACGTTAGTCGCTTCCAATGTTGTTACAATCAGAGATGAGTAGGTACTTATAGTATGATTATACATTACAAGGTAAACATTATATCAATAAGAAATTCATATTCTCAGTGTACAATGTGGGTAGATTTGTTAGTATGTTAAAAGCAAAGTATGAGTGTTTACTTATTTTTTATCCTCTATGTACCCTACATCCAACCAAACATAACAGAAACAACAAAATGTATGAACTTAGGCAATTTTTAGAAAACATGAAAGAATTTTTCGTCATATCCCACATACACATTGACATTGCGATTTTACAGAGAATATTGGGCAATAATGAACCGAGCTCTGACCCCGTACCCTGACTTGTCAAAACTATCATAGTTCGACTGTTCATAAGGGACAGATGTGTACAAGTCATACACATGTGTCCCTTACGTACACTCAAAATAACCTTGCTCTAAGAGCTTATGGTCACACACCAGTTGCGGCTGCCACGAGTGCTTTGTGCGGACGTTTGTCACGTCATTCATACATAAAGTACTTTAACGAGGTTGCATTGTTTGGGTTGCCTTTATTAATTGTTACAGACCGAATTTAAAATTAATAAAATAAAAAAGCCTTTTATTTCCCCAGAAAATGCTATTTTGCGAAGTTAGTTAGTTTTGTTAGTATCAAAAGAATTAGTAGTTTATTATGTTAATAGTTATTAGTTAAAAAAAAATAAAAGATTTTTAGATACGTTAATATTATAGTGAAATTATTCTGTAATTACTCTGCAGGTAAAGGCCTCCTCCAAATTGAGCCAGTTTTCTCTGGATTGCGCTGTTTGTATCCAGTTTGGACCCGCTCCCTTTCTTTCTTTTGCCCACTGGCCTCCTCCATTCTGTCACTCTTTTTGTCCACCTTTGATGTTGCAGGCGTGCTATGTTTCCGGCCTACTTCCATTTTAATACAAGAGCTTGTGCTAAACCGTCTGTTGCTTTTGTGATGTTGCGTATTTCTTTTTATGTTTAGCATACTCCGCTCCATTCCTTGTTGGCACGTTATAATTTTATTCATTATATTTTTGTTAAACTTCCAAGTCTGACAAGCATAGGTCGTTTGGGCACACGGTTGGCGCAGTGGTTGAGCGATTGACTGCTGCGCTGCGTGTCGCGGATTCGATTCCCGCACGGAACAAATATTTGTATGACCTACAGATAGTTGTTCCGGCTCTGGGTGTTGTGTATGTGAGTTTATATGTTTGTAAACGCACCCACGATACAGGAAGAAATTCCTAGTGTGGGGCAACGTTTTTTAAAAAACAAAAAACAAAACAAAAAATCTTAAGGTCAGGCATTGTATAAGGCAAGAATTCATAACCTTAGTCTTCAGTTTGATTGGCATATTTCTTTAAAGCTCCAGTACTTATTCCATGTAAGCCGGGCCCTGCGCTCAATCTTCTGGTAGTTGTTTAATCTGTCGAAGCTTATTTGCTTGCTAGGTAGATGTATTTTTTTGTATATTGGAGTGGCTCGTTGTCGACGTATATTCGTACCTTAGTGCTGTTGGTCATTACCATAGTTTTTGAGAGGTTCATTTCTAGCCCGAATATACTTTAAGTTATTTTATTAAATTTTAAGTTTTAAAGTTCATTAAATTTTTCAAGATGATTAGTTAGAAAATCAATATCTCGGAAAACAATAAATTATTTTAAGTCCAAAGAAAAAAATTGGAAAGGATGAAACTTGTCATAATAATATGGTTTAAGTCATCCAGCTCACAAATATGTTTCCTCCGATTGCACAGCATAATTTTCTTCTTATTTAAGTACATCTTTTTAGTTCGCTTCCTAAGCAGTGGGGTTCATTTGTTTCTATTTTTTTTGAAATTTATATTTTTGTCGAGCTTGGTGCTGTTCACATTTTTACCTATGTTTTTGGTGGGATCATTATAACACCATTGCTATTAATCCGCTGTTACCATCCAATATTCGTCGTATGTGGAGTCGTGATCTTTAATGGATATTTGATGCTCTGTCTATCCTCTAAGTCATGTAAGCATGATATTATGTATGTTTAGACGATGCATTATTGTTTGTAACTTATACAAACTACTCTTTTTTTAAATTCTGAATCAATATAATGTATCTGTCCAGTTTAGCTGTCAATTTTCGATACGGCGGGAGTGGCCCTTCTGTATATTTTTTATTTTGTGCTGGCGATTACTCCACTGTTTGTCGGTGTATGTTCAAAATAAAAAATGATATCAATTTGTCTTATAATAATTATCTAGCCCTGTGTGGAAACAAAAAAGTTTTAAAAAGTTCCATATTTCAATATAAATTTTAACGCATCTTCGGGCGCAAAAAAATACCATAAGAAGAAGGAAAATTGCAAAACAGTCACCCTACAGACATATATTAGTAGTTAAACAATGCAAATTATTAAATTTTGCACAGATACATTTATTAGTTTTTTCATGATATCCATATTGCAAAGATCTGTTTATAAAATTCCACGCGCTCGTTTTCTTCCTAAATCATCATCCATTTCGCTACAAATTTGCAAAACTGTGTATACGTACGCGAACTAGCTTCTTACTGCTCATCAAAGCATCTATCTCTTTCGCACGTGTTGTCGGATGAGATAGCATGCATTTTAACCCCGCGCACAAAATAGTTCTTGCTGTCGACTAGGGCAACCTTAACGGCTCGTGCTCTGAAGAATTGTGTCATTTATGATGTTGTTAATCTTAAGATCATTAAACGTACTTTCAGCAGATACCATTATTAACAGGATTTAATGCACGCATTTTTAGCAGTACAGGTTTGCATACCATTTTCAGGGAGTTGCGATTTTCTACGATACCTCTTGGCAAGACTGGTGTCAGATTTCAGGCTTTAAACTTCCCGTAACGACTGTCTAAGATCTTCAAATGACAGCCGGGACCAACGGTGGCCTAATTGCGTAAGTGAATTCGGCAAGGCAAAGGATTTGATCCCATGAAAGAGTGTGATTTTAAATAATTAGGTAATGCCAAAAATTATTGGCGCTTTCATTGGTAAAGATACTCTTTTCGAAAGAGTCCAATATTTTTTGGCAATACCGAAATATTTAAAGAATATTGTTTCAGGGCATTTGATGTTAAATCGAGTGACTTTAAAATCATGGAGTTTAACCCTGTAATTGCAACATCCTTGATCTGTCAATATCGTTTAAGAGCAACATATCAAATCGTCCCACAAATTGTAGTAACAAAAACAACCGGCGGGGGGCATTGTACATAATAATTAGTGGCCACGCTTTACTGGAGAACGAAGTGGACATTTTAGATCTAAACTTACGTTCATATATCGTGTATGTATGAATGTAAGTGAAGAAAAAGAAGTATATAAGGATCGAAGCACGCGGAGTTCTATAGTTTCCGCATAAAAGCTTTGAGTTTCATTATGTTTGTATGCACCTAGATCTAATATCGCACCTGTATTCCCCAAAGGATTAGGCAGAGCACCTGTTGTAAGTAAGCCCATATTTCGCTAGTTATGTTTAAGTATAATCTTTTAAGTAAGCCCATATTTCGCTAGTTATGTTTAAGTTTAATATAATCTTAAACCCTATTACCTACATAGTACCTCTATGTAGGTAATAGGGGTTAAGACTATGGTCATAATCTGAGCACAAATCTACGAATCCGGGCTGCTGATTGAAAAACGTAATAACACTTTATCCGACACTTTAAGCCCTTTTGAAAGATACTTCCACGCCTCTATTCGACCAATCGCCAAAATAACAGAAAAAAAAACACTAATAAAAAAAAAGCAATTAAATTAAAAAACCCGACTGCTCATGACACGAATTAAAAAGATGTAAACAAGATGAAAATCATGCTGTGCAGTCGGAAGATACCAACATATCCGCGAGCCGGCTGACCAAAACCATATTACTATGTTTCCTCCGACTGCACGGCATGGTTTTCTTCTTGTTTACATCTTTTTAGTTCGTTCTTAAGCTGTCCAGACCTTACCTACCGTACTTACCCTGTAGGGTGGGTAAGGTAGGAAGGGTAGGTAGGTAGGTATTGGTAGGTAGATAGATAGCCAGTTGACGGGAGCGAAGCCGCGGGGGTCAGCTAGTGCAATGATAAACATTATCACCAAATTTGAAGTTCAAAGGTCAATGGGAAGTTAAAAATTTCTTCCGATCGCAATTTTTTTTAAAAGATGACTTTGGTGAACTCTCATGCCTTTGTTTTTAATATTTTTTTAAACAAAAAATACATAATTAATCTACTCAACAAGCTCTGAACAACGAAGCTGCACTCGATGGAGCAGGGTGAAAAAAAATTTTCGCGCCCCCCATTTAAAATATGGCTTTTGATATTCCCACTGCTGGAATACAGGCTTTCTCTCAGGTTAGTGGATATCACTCGTGTGTTCGGATTTTTGGTTCTAGGACGGTTTTCTCACGATGTTTTCCTTTACCGTTTTGAGAGCAGTGGTGATGAAATAATGTATTTTTTTTTTTTTTACAAATTATACTACCGCGGACCAGTTGTCCGCGCCCTTATTTACATTATATTTTTAATTTTCGCTACTAATGCATTTCTGCTTTTTTATTTTATTTCAGAAACTCCGCTCTATTAGAGCCGTCACAATTCTTTTCTTTTTTTTTTTTTTTTTTTGTTTTGTCTTAAATTCTAAACATAATCAAGTAGGGTCCATCACCCTGAGTGAAAAGGAGAAAATAAAATGAGGAGTGCAATGAATAGTTTCTTGACAAAAATTAAGCTAAGACCAGCCCCCAGCCTCTCGGCGCCCGATCCCATCGACTTCTTGATAGGACGCCAATGGCCGGGGGTAACAAACTATTATACACTTAACCTACAAAGATTCTTAAAACTTAAATTAAGCTTAATTATGTATTATTATTATTACTAGTCTCAACTTAATTTTACAGGCATACTAAATATATTGTTAGTGAATGGATACTGAAGAGGTTAGGGTTTTATGGAGAGTCAACAACGCCTCCACGATCGCCATGTTTCGGTGCAGCATAGCTGTCTGAAGATTGTAGTCGACAACTATTTTTGTTGGTGCACCCATGGCTTTCTTAATGAACCGACCGATGGCGTCACTTGCGTCATCCGTGTAGTAGACACAGCTGGATGTGTGCCTCGACACGGCTACTACCGCGTGGGGGACGCTGTCATGGACACGAATTCTGTCTTTGCGGGAGTTGATGATGACTACGCGCTCATACGTGAGACCCTGAGATTCGTGTATGGTCAGAATGCGGGCACCCTCGCCAGATCCGTATCCCTGGTCACCCAGAATGGATTTCTCCTCCTGAGTGTGGACCAGGAACAGCGTGTTCTGGGAGTTTTTCGGGATGTCCGCATCCGTGAAGCCACACACCCTCAGGGAGTGAATCTTACTCGTACAGGTCTTCGACGAGTAGATCCCACCGTAGATGTCACTGAGCGCGTATGCTACGTCCATAGGGCTCCGGTGAGTACAAAGCAACTCCTGAGTGATTGTGGCCACCATGCCTGGACGGGTATACCTTAGTGGAAAAAGGTTCTCTCTGTCCAAGTATGGCAGTTGGTTAACATCCCCGATGAGCACAACTTCGTCTGCACCCGACAACTTAACAGCCATAACTATGGCCCCAAAGTGGTTCATGAGGGCTTCGTCCACCAGCAAACGCTGGCATTTGTCTCCCCTCCTGAATCCACTTGCTAGGACGGAGGCCATAGTTCGCACCTTGGTCTTGGCTTTCTCGCCGATGCGGTGCGAGAGCTTTCCTCTCAGATCCTTGGCCGCTTCAGTTGTCGTGGTTACCACCACGTCGTTCTCCCCATCGAAGTGGCTAACCACCCACGTCGTTTTTCCGCACCCCGGAACCCCGTTTACCCACTTGATATTTTTGATGTCCCAGTCCGTTATGGAGTCCGTTCCCGAGATAGTTTGGGCCATCTCGAGAATCTTGTCGTCTAGCATTATCTCAGTACATCGTGCAACCACCACTATTGGGTCCTCGTCAGGTGTGTAGAAGACTGGCTTTCCCTTCTTCGCCGTTTCTGCCTTGTTTTTTGTCACAAAGCCGACAGTTGCGTTGTATGCCGCCATATACGACTTCGTCATGCATCCCGTGATGACTCGGGATTTGCGGTTGTCGTATACAGCAGCCTCGGCCTCCTCGATCAAGACCCTCAGCAGTCCCTCAGTTTGTAAGTTGAACGATTGCAAGATCTTTTTGCAGGTCAAGGTGTTGACCTGTTTTGTAGCTCTTACAATCGCCAAAAATTCGAGGAACGCGTTTTGTATGTGGTCAGAGGGTCCTGACACCGAGATGTAGTTTGGAGGCCTGACTTGTCCCTTGTCGGCTCTTGATAAGGCTTTTCTCGGGCACGACTCTCCCGCCTCCCTCGGAGATCTCCTCAGGAAGTTGGAGAGAGCCTCTCCCTGTGACGGTCCGGAAGTGTCTGAGTGGGCTAACCCACTGCGTCGGTCTGTGAAGATGTTTTTGATAAAGGATTTGATGCCAGTCTTTATCCCGGAAAGTCGGCTTGACTCCTGTTCCCGTCGCGTTGGAGTGCTTCTTTTCAGCGCTACCCGTTCCCTGTCTTCGGCGATTTTTTGTTGCATCCGCGCTGAGCCACTAAGCGAGGCTGATGGCGATACCGTGCACGATTTCTTTGGGGACTTAAGGTAGCTCAAAGTCTCCCCTCTGTCCTCGTACACGATAACCTCATGCGCCTCCGCGGCCTTTATGCACCCAAGGCGGTCTGCAACTTCGCCCCTCTCGCCATCGATGACCATGGCGTCTATGCTGATTGCTCGAGCCGAGTGTTCTACGAGCGGTCCCAATCTTTGGAGTAACGAGCTTGCTTGAGCGAATGGAGTCTCCTCTCCCCACTCGAGCAGTGCAATTCTTTTGTCTTTAAATTGCATTACTCGGCATCGGATGCTGAGGATCTCCATTTTCGGCAATTTGGTGTATTTTTTGCCCGTGATGCTCGTCTTGGTAGTACTTCCATTGATCAGGGCCGCAAGTTGTGGTATGGCAACTTTGGACTCACTCGGTCTTACCCTACAGAAGCTAACTCCCAAACTCTCTTGCGGCCGGTTCATAAACAGGGCTACTCCTCGTAGTCTTATGCCGGGATCACCTGCTGCTCCCCATGCCAAGAAGCACGGTATGGAGCTAGGTTCGGGATCCATTTGCTGAGTGGCGGTTGTGTTGTCCATTAATGGTTGGTCCGTTGATGTAGTTGGGATACTTGAGACAATGCTAGTTTCTGCTATCGACTGGTCTTGTTTCGTATTAGGACTGGGTTGTGTCAGTGATAGTGGTCGGGGTTGTGTCGAGATTTCTGTGTGTAATTGTCGTGTCAGTACTGGAGTTGGATTTGAAATTGATGTTGTAGTCGATTTTGTGTTAGTCATATTGATAGTAGGTGTTGTTGGGGTTTGTGTCAGTGTTACAATTGGATTCTGTGTTGTCATGGTAATGTGTGTTATCGAAACTGAAGTTGGTGTTAGTGTTGTGGTCATATGTGTGTCTATTGGTATTTGTATTGGTGTTGTGGCTATTTGGGTAGTTCTCATTGTAGTGGTCTGTGTTCGTGTATGTGTTGTCAATGTGTGAGAGTTGGTTGTTTGTGCGATTGTTGATGTTTGTGTTGGATGAACGGCGGTCGACGAGTTTGCCCTTGCGGCGACTGAGACGATCCTCTGAGCGAATTCCAAGAAAGGTGGTCTGGTAGCCTTTCCTTCTAAGATGGAGCTGAGAGTCGACGAGCTCAGGGTAATGTCCAGCTCACTCTCCAGCCTCATCCTATCGTGGCTAAATCTTGGACATTCGAACAGAAGGTGCCAGACTGATTCCTCTGTGAATGGGTCACACACGCATGCGGGACTGTCCTTCAGATGGAAGCGGTGTAGATATGCCGAGAATCCTCCATGTCCTGTGAAAATCTGGACCAGAGCTGGAGTGAGGACCATGTCTCGGATAATTCTTTTCGCGCCTAGGACGCTTGGGAAGAATACCTTTGTCACGGATCCTGTGCTAGAGGATTCATATCTTTGCTGCCACTTCTTGACTGTCTCCTCGCGTATGCGCTTCTTCACAAAGGAGATTGACACTTTGTCGTAGTCCGGCGCCGTCTTTTTGGTGAGCGCCGCTTTCTTGGCCAACTCGTCCGCCCTTTCATTTCCTGGTGTTCCAACGTGTGCTCTCAACCAGAAATAACGCACATCTCTGCCCTCTTCTCGGATCCCACGCACAAGTTCCTTGAGATCGAAAGCCAATTGGTGGGTTGCCAAAGGACACCTCAGCAAATCCAGCGACGATCTCGAATCACTTAGTATACTGGCCGTGTCCACTTTGCTTTCTTTCACCAATTTTGTGGCTCTGAACAGCGCGTAGAGTTCCGATTGGAAGACAGTGTTGTGCGGTTCCAGCCTGAAGGTTCTGTATTTCGATTCCCTGCCTTCACTCCACCACGTTATGGCAGCTCCTACCCTCCCTTCTATTTTGCTGCCATCGGTGTAAATGTGGGGACCGTTTATGTGGTGGGTTTCTAGGGTTTCGGGATCGAAATCCTCCAGTTGCTGGTATTCCGTGATTATGAGTTTGGATGGGTGTGGGTGTTGAAGGTGTCCCACTTTTCGCTCCACTTCTCTGCCTGGAGGTAGGAACTCGTGGGAATGGCCTTTTTTTACGAGGAACAAGGTTGATGCTTCCTTTACCCGGAGTTCGAGAGGCAGCTGCCCTGACAGGACGAGAGCCGATGTTAGAGACACAGTGCGGTGCGCCTTGCAGATCTTCTGCACAAAGCCTCTCTGCAGTGAGTCTAACTGCTTTCTGACCATCAGTTTCTCAGCTGCAGGCGCCCATGCGCTTGCGGCGTACAGCACTATTGGCTCCACCACCGACACGTATATGGTCCTGATAATCTCCCGATTGAGACCCCAAGTCACCCTCGCGGCACATGCAAGCTGTTTGTAAATGTCCGCGGCTTTCTTACAGGTGGCGGAAACATGTGCGTTGAAGGTGAGTTTGTTGTCTATGGTCAGCCCTAGAAGCTTAATCTCCTTGACGAGACTCAGCCGGACACCGGACATGTGAACAATCGGGTCGTCATACTTACGCCTTCTTGTCATCACCATCGCGTTCGTTTTGTGCGCGGCGAAGCAAAGCTTATTCTGACTACCCCAATCGGACACAACGCCCAGCGTCCTTTCTGCCGTTCGCTCCAGGGTTCTGACCTCGCGGTCGGAGAAGACCAAGACTACATCGTCCGCGTAGGCCTGGCAAAACACTCCCAAGCTGTTAATTTTCGACAGAAGCGAGTCTAGGATTAGATTCCAAAGTGATGGTCCCGCAATGGAACCTTGGACGCATCCCTTGGTGGTCTCCTTCTCGCTTTTCGCTCGGGCGTAATTCACCTGTACCTTTCGATTCTCCAGGTATGATGTTAGTGTGTGGTAAAGGTTTTTTGGACACCTTCTGGTGAGTAGTTGGTGTTTTATGGCCGGCCACCACGCGTTGTCGAAGGCACCCCCTATGTCCAGTGATACCAGAAGCACGATCTTTTTTGCTACTATTTCTGCACGTACGTGCGTCACTAGGGCGTAGAGGGCGTCCTCGGTGCCGCGCTGCGGCATGAAGCCATATTGGTGTGCGTTGAGTGTAGGCATTAAGTGCCACTGAAGCCTGTTGACGAGGAGTTTTTCGACGATCTTACCTAAGACAGACAGGAGTCCAATAGGTCTGTAGGACTTTGGATGGGTGTAGTCGTCTTTGCCCGGTTTCCGGAGGATGCATACGTGGGCCACTTTCCACTGCCCCGGGAAGCACGATATTGCCAGGCATCTGTTTGCCAAGGCAAGAAATACCTCCCTGTTGCAGTTGATAGCAGCCGCACATATATCGGCCGTCAGCCCATCCGGTCCTGGGGCTTTCTTTGGGTTTTGACTTTGTAAAACCATTTCAAGCTCCGCAGGCGTAAAAGGTGGGTCGTCGGCCGACAAACCTCGGAGATCGTCTGATCCCTCTCGTATTCGGTCTCTTAGCTGGGTGTGGTGAGATGTTTCCACTAGAGTTGAGTCTTCCGGGTAAAAGGTATTCGCAAGAAGTTCGGCTGACTGCTCGGGACTCAGGGTCTCTCCCGCTAGGTTTCTGAGGAGCGTGTCGTTTTCCCTTCTTGCGGTTTTCCTTATAACTCTATAAATTCCGTCCCACATGCTTTCTCTTTTCTGTGTGGAACAGAACTCTTTCCAGCTTGCCGTGGCGGCTTCAGTGGCTTGCTCTGTGTAGTGTTGTTTGGCTAAGGCGTATTCCTGGATTGTGTGAGCTTTCCTTGATGGTGCCGCATTTCTTATCCTCCTCTTTTTTCTGAGAACGTCTCGTCTGAGTTGTTCTAGAGAAGGGGACCACCACGGAGGCTTGGAATCAGTTTTCCTTGTGCCAATTTTCGGAATAGACTTTTCGCATGCTTGGTGCATCGCAGAGGTATACTCGCCGATCAGGCTCTCCAATTCCTCATGAGTCGAGGTTTGCGCAATTTTCCCGGGTGTTATGTTACCGTCAGCTAGACAGGCGCTGAAGTGCTCCCTAAATTCTGACCATTTCGCCTTCTTGGTGTTATAGATGCGTGTTGAGACTGGTCTCAACGGTTCCAGGGGCTTCCCCAGACGCATCGCGAAGGTAACCGCGTTATGATCAGATGAGGTGAGGCCTCTGTCTACTTTCCAAGCCTCGGTCCTGTCAAGAAGCGACAAGCTGCACACTGTGACATCGACTATGCTCCAAACTTGATGTCGCCCACCTTTATTATTACCGAGGCAATATTTTCAGTAACGAGCTGAGGGTCATGAATGACCTCCAACTCGTCCCCGAAGACAACTAAGGCAGCCTTTACTGGTTTTTGACGGCTCAGGGTGCACTGGATGACTTGAGTGCCTGGGTTTTGTTTCATGGTCCCCGTTCTTCCTACGTAGGGTTCTTGAACGAGTGCCACTTTGATCCCTTTTTCCTGAGCCGCAAGGTGGAATTCCGCTGTCGCAAGCTTGGAGAGTTGAAGGTTTGCTTGGATGAAGTGCAAACTTTTAGTCGGGCCACTGCGAGTACTGACCGTGGTGGTGTTTGTCTGGTTGTCCTCCTCTTCAGCAATACGAGACCCGTGACCTGGCTATGCCGTCCCACTTCTGTCGCTCTTGACAGCTGTCGCTGTACGTGGTGTGTGCCGTGTCCGAGCTCTCCCTTTTCGCCCTTACGCAGTTCACGCAGGTCGGGTTTCTACCGTCTCTTCTTACGGGACAGTCCCTCCCAGAGTGCTCGCCTGAGCAGTAGCTGCATGTCTGCGTCGTTTCTTTGCACACTGTTTTTGTGTGACCGTACGCCAGACATTTGCTGCACTGTACTAGAGGGGACTGGTCCTCGACCGGTACCCGTTGAAGGCCAATGAAGACTTTGGCCTCTCCCTGCGTGACCCGCTTCCACAACTCTGGGGAGAGCTCAAGCACGGGGTGGCAAACCAGCAAGTTCCGCGCCTTCTTCCTGAATCTGACTTTTAAAGTCTGGCTAGCCATGTCGACACCGCTGAAAAGACCCTGGTTCTGCGCTTTAAGCAGATCCACGATCTCCCCGTCAGTGTAGTGAGCCTGGACTCCTCTAATACAGATAAGAGGGTTCGAAGGTTTTGGCTCCTGGATCCTAAGGTCATCTTTCTTATCGAACTGTTTTTTAATTATCTCCAGATCGCGTTTGGATGCACAGTTCAGTACGACCTTTTGGTTCCTCGCCTTCCGAACCTTGTTGAGTTGGGCCCCTGTTGTTTTTAGGTCCAAAGCCACCCTTACCCTCTCCAAGACGTTTTCTCCCGTGTGTTTGGGGTCCGTCGAGGAGACAATAAGGGTGTGGCTGGACTGGGCCGGCTTCGGCTGGGTTGGTTTCGGTTGTGGCACGTGAATCACCGGCTTAGTCTGGGGCTGTAAGGTCACTGGTCTGCCCCTCAGTCCATCCATGCCCTTTACGATTTCCGCCAGCGTCTTCTTTACCTCTACCACTGCGAGTTCGGCTTCAAGGTTCGTTGCTGGCGGGGCTTGGGGCTGGGGCTTGTCCCTCAGGACTCTGATGTCTGACGATACTAGCTCCAGCTTCTCTCGGACAGGCTTTAGGTGTTGCGTGATGTCCTGGGGGGGGGAGGGGGTGGTGTGTTTGTGTACTTGTGTAACACCTGTGCAATTTTCTGAATTTCTGCCTCCATCCTTTCCGTAGTGGAGGCCGCCTTTATTAATTCAACTGGGACGCTGCAGTGATGTTCTTGGACAGTGGCTGGGGGCGCCGGAATGTCGGTCTTTAGGCGCTCAACCTGCTTCCTCAACAAGTCCAGCTGGCTCGTGATGCTGGCTATGTTGAGTTCGAGACGCATCAGGACCGGGTTAGGGGATTCTCGTCCCGGCGACCCTGAGCTTGTCCTGGCCTCCCTGCGGGTCTTCTCGTGTTCTTTCTTGACCGCCTCTTGCAAGGCCAGGACCCCTTTTTTGATTTCGGCGTTCTCCTTGAACGCCTGAAGGGTCTCGGCTCCCAACCACTCCCGTATCTGCTTCGTAGCCAGCAGAGTCTCTCCTATCTCCTCCCTCGCGCGACTCAGTTCTAACGCCAGGGTCTTTTTTGAGGCCTCAATCTCCCTCGTGTGAGCTCTCTCTACACGTACAAGCTCTTGGGCATGGCGTGACCTTTCTTTTTCCAAGTTATACTTGTGGCGCGCTCGGGAGTCAGACAGGGATAGGACAGTCTCGTACAGACCCTGCAGGCTTTCATGAGCTCTCTGCTTGCACTCCCGCTTCATATTTCCAACGGCCTCCAGTGCTTCCTTGCCCTGCTGAAGCATGATGTTCGCTTCCTCCGTGGCCATATCCATATGTACGCCCGTTCCTTTCTTTGGCGTTCTATACAGGATACTGGCCCGGCGGCTGGATGGTTCACTGGTTCGGCTGGAGGCATTCGATGTTTCGTCGTCAGTTAATGGTTTTGGTGGGGATATGTCACATCCCTCCCACCGCAGTATCGTTTCTGACACGCGTTTTCTCGATACTGCTCCGGGCTGCTCCGAGACTTCGGAGCACGCAGAGCTGTACGCTGTTGCTGGTGTGTGCGGTTCTGTTAGGCACGCGAGTTCTGTCACATCGGACACTGATGCCGCCTTCGGACTTGGTGATGCCATGGTCGGCTGGGACTGGGTCAGTTTACTTGTTGCGACTGACTTCGCTGACTTCGCAATAACCTTCTCCCGAAGCGATCGTGTCGATTTTGTGACTTTTGACACTTTGGCGGGGACGGATGATGTGGATGTTGTGGCTGACATTTTGTTGAGGTATACAGTATACAATATTTTCTAAAGACTAAAACTACAATATAAGGAAATAATGTATTGCCCCGGCTCCATAAAGCTACTTCGATCAATTTGACTTCATTGCCCAACTACACTTAGCGTCATGGGTTTAGAATTTTTAGGGTTCCGGATCCGAAGGGTCCAAACAGAGCCCTAATGCTGTCAATCACGTGTCCGTCTGTCTGTATGTCCGTCTGTCCGTCTGTCTGTCTGACTGTCCGTCTGCCCGTCTGTCAGTCTATATGTCACGCGGGTTTTAAACGGTTAGAGATACAGTCTTCAAAGTTTTCTCAGGCTTGGTCTTGTAACAGGTGGGCTCCTTAAAAGCATTAAAAATATTTTTTGACAATTTGACTTCATTTCCCAAATGCACTAAGCGTCATAGAAATCGCACTTTTTTAGGGTTTCGGACACGAAGGGTCCAAACGGAGCCCTATTGCTATCAATCACGTGTCCGCCTGTCTGTCAGTCCGTCCGTCTGTCCCTCTGTCCGCCTGTCCGTCTGTCTGTCCGTCTGCCCGTCTTTCAGTCTGTTCGCCGTCTGTCACGCGGGTTTTAAACGGTTAGAGCTACAGTCTTCAAATTTTCACAGGCTTGGTCTTCTATCAGGTAGGCTTCTTAAAACATAAAGATTTTTTTTTTGACAATGTGTATGGCTTCGGGTCAACATGATGCTTATACTGTGAAAATTTGAAGACTGTAGCTGCTGTTTGGCTGTAAAACCTGAGTGACAGATGACGGACAGACGGACACGTGAGTGACAGCAATGGAGCTCCGTTTGGGCCCTTCGGGTACGGAATCCTAAAAAATAAGTTTTGGTGTCAGCCACACATATTACCTATGTCCTTTCAAAAGTCGCAAACATGTCCTCGAAACCCGCCTGTAAACGTCGAGATACTGTCACTCGACGACCATCTTGATTCCTGAATTTTTAATTACCTTGTTTTTGGCTTCCTCGCTCCTCATTGGCGGAGACTACACTGCGGTAAACATGTGCTTTTTGTACGCCGACCAAAACTTTCAGAAATAAATTAACTAAATATATTTAATTTTTAAACGGTTCACTTTTGAGTTGTAATTGTTTGAGTGAATTATAGAATAGTTTGAATTATTAACACTCGATTTCTGAACGTGAAGTTGAGTATTTGTCATACTCTAAAGTCACCGCTAGTTAAAAAAAAATGTCGTTAACACCAATGTATTCCAATACTAGCTTCTACCAGCAGCTTCGCTCGCGTGAAAAGTGTTTTATCATCCCAAGGGAACAATATACCAGGATAAAAATGCGTTCAGCTGTTCTGGCGTGTTTGACTAACAAACATACACACACATCCATGTAAACTTTCACATTTATAATATTACTTCCATCTTTACGCAGACGATTTGCAGCTTTATAAACACTTCCTGCTTGCAGACGCGGACTCAGCGATTAATGACATGAATCGTGACCTGGAGAGAATCAGTGAATGGGCTAAGTCTTATGGCTTACAGATTAACCCTTCCAAGTCCCAGGCCATGATCATAGGCAGTCGATATTATCGCACTGCGCTTGACACTTCTACCTTGACGCCATTGTCCCTTGACGGCTCGATCATCGCTTACACCGATACAGCAAAGAATCTCGGTGTCTTACTTGACAGCAATCTTACTTGGCGAGCGCAAGTAAATTAAGTTAGTCGTAAGGTGCATTTCTCCTTCCACTCTTTAAAAGCTCTTCAAAATTTCCTGCCATTTAAAACTAAAATTTATTTAGCTCAAACCTTAATTCAGCCGATCATAGACTACGCCGATGCCTGCTATCTGGATGCTACTGAGGAGCTCTTAAATAAGCTTGAGCGCTTGCAAAACCTTTGTACGCGTTTTGTTTTTGGTCTTAGGAAATACGATCATGTCTCTCAGTTCAGCAAGGATCTCAAGTGGCTCCCTATCCGTCTTCGCAGGAACACTCGCATATTATGTTTCCTGTTCAACATCCTTTTTAACCCTGCATACTCTGGCTACCTGCGCGACCGTTTTTCGTTTACTCGCCCTCCTGACGTCCTGTGTAGATCCCGCCTTAAACTCCATCTCAATTTCCCATCCCATAAAACTCATTTCTATTCCCATTCCTTCCCTGTTCATGCAGTACGACTGTGGAACTCACTTCCATCTAAGATCCGTGACGCTAAAAGTATCTCTATGTTTGAAAAGCAAGTCAAAGAACACTATCTTTCCTCTATCCCGTGATCTTATATATTATACGTATTTATTTATTTTATGGTAGTTATGTATTTTATTTTTATATATAATTGTCTTTTGGCACTTTTTGTAACTTTTTTTTTATATACTATGTTTATATTAGTTAAGTTTTACGCTATATTACTTTTCCTATTACTTCTACACACTGTGTCTATGTCTCTTATCCAATTCTCTTATCGCAGGTCTGCTGGAAGAAATTTCTTTAGAAATAAGCAGCACCTTTGTACTCTTCTATCTTTATATGTATTTTCTCTTTTAAGTGTTTTGTGTGTACATAAATAAATAAATATTAGTTAGATTTCAAAACGATACGAAAAAAAATGTAAAGGCAGTGTCGCTAACACGATCAAAACAAACGTATCGCGGTAAGGGGCATCCTAGATATAATGGTTTTACGCCTATACTTACGTTACGTTTACGTTTGATTTGAGACCAAAATTATCAAAATATCTCCATAAACTAAAAATCATGTTTTCAAGTTAGGTAATTATACTTTTTGGTACAAGTCGGATCAATGACTTTTATTTTTTTCTTATGTGGCGGAGACTTTACTTGCTCTTGGGTCGGGCAAATTGTGTTTGGGTTCACAGTAGCAGACCGGAGTCTAGATTTATGTCCGGTTGCTGACAAAAGGCAAGCCCTCCTATTACGTGGACCTTAAAACACAACTGACGAAATCTGGGTGTGTGTCTACTTTCGATGAACCTCTGTCTATCCTTTCGGGGAATACAGGCGTTATGTTATGCTGTTGTTGTTGTCTACTTTTACCTGAAGACCTGCCAAACTTTAGCGTTAGAGTAGGGTTTGAGTACTAGACAAAATATCATTCCATATAAAAAGTTCGAACCATATAAAAGAAGCGAACTAAAAAGAAAAAAATCATACTGTTCAGTCGGAGGCTACATATTCGCGAGCTGGCAGACCAAAACCAGATGTATCCTACGACTGCACAGCATCATTTTCTTCATGTTTACGTCTTTTTATTTCGCTTCTTAAACAGTCGAGATTTTTGATTTAACTTTTTTTATTTATAACTTTTTAGTTAACATTTTTTTTTCGAATTTGGTACATTTAAGTGTTATATATTTTTGAAATCACCTCTTAAAACTTTTTATTTTGATACCCCACAGAATTGGTTTGGAAGAAAAAAAATATTGCGACCCTCAATATCGCGCCCAAAAGCCGCCATTTTTCTATTTTATAATTTTAATGTAGCCAGTAATACTTGCAAGGTTACGTCTAATCGATTGACGTCATCATTTCAGCCGAAAGACGTCCACTGCTGGACATAGGCCTCCTCCAGGCGTCGCCACATTGACCGATCCCGTGCGTCTCGCATCCAGCGCCTTCCCGCAACCTTAACCAGGTCATCGGTCCACCTAGTGGGAGGCCTTCCAACGTATCGTCTTCCGGTTCGCGGTCGCCATTCCAGAACTTTTCGGCCCCATCGGCCATCCGTTCTGCGAGCAATGTGCCCTGCCCACTGCCACTTAAGTTTAGCAATTCTCCGGGCTATGTCAGTAACTTTAGTTCTCCTGCGGATATCATCATTTCTGACGTGATCACGCAAGGAAATTCCGAGCATAGCCCTCTCCATTGCCCTTTGGGTGACTTTAACCTTTCTGATAAGGCCCATTGTGAGCGACCATGTCTCGGTCCCATAGGTGATCACTGGCAACACACACTGGTCAAAGACTTTTGTCTTGAGACACTGCGGTAAATTGGACGAGAAGATACCACGCAACTTCCCGAACGCCGCCCAGCCGAGTCGGATTCGACGGTTGACCTCTTTCTCGAAGTTGGACCTACCCAACTGGATCGTTTGTCCCAGGTAGACATAATCGTCTACAACTTCGAGTGTAGAGTCTCCGATCTTGATAGGAGTGGGTGCTACATGGGCGTTCACCATGATCTTGGTTTTGTCCATGTTCATTTTAAGACCCACTCTTTCGGAAGCTTTACTGAGGTCATCGAGCATTTTACTGAGGCTTTCCATGGTCTCAGCCATGACCACTATGTCGTCGGCAAACCGAAGGTGAGTGATGTACTCGCCATTAACGTTGATGCCTAGGCCCCTCCAGTCCAGAACCTTGAATACATCCTCCAGCGCAGCAGTGAACAGTTTCGGAGAAATGACGTCTCCCTGTCTCACGCCACGCTGGAGAAGGATTGGTTTCGAGGTCTGATCCTGAAGACGGACTGACATGGTGGCGTTTTTGTACAAACACTTCAACACCTCAATGTACCGGTAGTCGATCTGGCACCGTTGGAGAGACTGCAGTACAGCCCAAGTCTCGATCGAATCGAAGGCTTTCTCGTAGTCCACAAACGCTAAACAGAGAGGCAGGTTATACTCTTCGGTCTTCTGTATAACCTGCCGCAGCGTATGTATGTGGTCTACGGTGCTAAAGCCTTTTCGGAATCCGGCTTGTTCGGGAGGCTGGAAATCATCAAACCTGCGCGCGAGACGATTCGTGATGACTCTTGAAAACAACTTGTAGACATGGCTAAGAAGTGAGATGGGTCTATAGTTCTTCAGCCGGGCATTGTCGCCCTTCTTGAAGAAAAGTACCACCACACCCCTGCACCATGCCTGTGGCGTTTTGCCCTCGAGTATGACGGAATCAAACAGCTTCTGAAGGGCCTTAAGGACCGGTTTTCCACCCGCCTTCAGGAGTTCAGCCGTGATTCCGTCATCACCCGGCGCCTTGTTGTTTTTAAGCTGTTTCAGAGCCATCCTAATCTCGTACAGGCTGACATCCGGGATATCTTCGGTATAGTGACGGGTCAATCTAGCTCTTGGGTCGTTTGCTAGACTCGCAACGGGCTTACTGACTGATGTGTACAACTGCCCATAGAATGTCTCGATCTCCCTCAGAAGCTCCGGTTTGGCGGATACGGTCCTGCCATCGTCGGTCTTCAGTTTCGTGAGCCGGCTCTGCCCAATAGCCAGATCCCTTGAAAAAACCTTGGAGCCTTTATTTCGCTCAATCGCGTCTTTAATACGCTCGGTATTAAAGCGGCGGAGGTCTCTTTTCAAGGATTTAGAGATCTGTCTATTGAGCTGCCGGTATTTGCACGCCTCATCTGAAGACTGCAGGATCATCTCACGCCTCTCCTTCATAAGCTTGAGGGTAGGTTCAGAGATCTTTTTGTTTCTATCTGTACGACGGGTCTTGAAAAACTTAGACCCGACCGTATGGACAGCTTCCACGAACCCGTCGCTATATTCGTCCACTGAGCTACCTAGGCACTCGAAACGATTCTGGAGTTCGAGCTGAAAGCTCTCGGGGTTTTGGACCTGGATCTGTGCTGGACGGAGCGTGGACTTCATCAGTCGAGACCTTTCAAGCTTAATATTAATGTTCAATGTGCCTCTTACCATGCGGTGATCGCTCCCGGTTTTTACCGAATTGATCACAGAGACATCATTGAACATTTGCTTCCTGGTTGACATGATGAAGTCAATCTCATTTTTTGTTGCACCATCGGGGCTCTGCCAGGTCCACTTCCTGTGTTCACGCTTTTTGAAGAAGGAGTTCATCATATAGAGGCCCTCCTTCTCCATAAAACTGGCCAGTAGGTGACCCCGGTGGTTCCGACGTCCAACTCCAAATTGCCCCACTTGGAGCTCATCCTCGTCTCGTTTGCCCAGTTTCGCGTTGAAGTCCCCCATGACAACGGCGAAGTGAGTTTTGAAACCATGCATGGCTCTAGAGATATCCTCATACATGGTCTCTACCTCGTCGTCGGGGTGTGCCGAGGTTGGGGCGTAGACCTGTATGACCTTCAGCGAATATCTTGAGGATATTCTGAGTATAAGGTACGCCACCCTGGTCGACACACTCTCGATCTTCACCACGTTGTTCACAAGGGACTTGTGGACGATAAACCCGACACCACCCTGGGACTGCCGGTCACCCTCTCGGAAATAGAGCAGGTTACCGGATTTGAGGATTATCGAGTCCTCCCCCTCTCTTCGGACTTCAGATAACCCTATAATACTCCATCGCAACCTGCTCAATTCCTCTTCGAGTTCGGTGATCTTCTCGTCGGTCCGAAGTGTGCGCGTGTTGTACGTTGCCAGGTCCAGTCGTCGGTGATTGTTGGGGTAGCCGGATCTCGTCCGGAGATTCTTTGCACCCCTTGCCATGCCGTAACCTCGACCGCTACCGTAGTCGAGGGTAGGCAGGCTGCCGGGTACTAGGGGCCATTTTTTAATTGTGCTTTTCATTGGGGGGGTTTTGCCATAATCGCCACGCTTGGCAGGCGGGTTGGCGATCGCAGTATGGTTGTTACAGAAGCACAGAGAACGCTGCTGCCCATTCTCTGGTTTGTCCCTTAGTCGCCTCTTACGACACCCACGGGAAGACATGGGTTGGTGAAATTCTTAACGTCCGGCACCATACGGAACGTTTGACGTAAGAATCATTAAAATTAGCCAACCTGCGTGTTCTCTAGAACGCCACATAGGAACAAACATACATAATACCGATCGGACTATTGGAGTGAGGGAACAGACAGAGAGCGCGCCTATCTTTGCGCACATATTTGTACATTATAAAATCTCCTGCAATCTCTGTAGAGATCTACGGAGATTGGCCGCCGCCGCAGTTTCCAAAATTCGGTCTGGAGGACTATTATTATTATTAGAGGGAATGAGCCGTAATCCACCACGCGGGAACTGTGCCTGATTTTTAAAATATGCCTGCCGTTTTTCTAACGATGTATTCCTTCACAGTTATAAGACCAGCGGTGATGAAATAATTTGCACAAAGTGCCTGCCTGGGTTTGATCACACTAATGGCTGTCTATGACGAAAATTCAGGGCTGTTTTTTGCTTTTGAGCAGTATTTGTGCCTGGTTGATGGCAATAGGCTCCCCTTCTATGCCATGGGACGTAAAAATATCAGACGAAATATGGGTTCATCTCTGCCAATCCCTTCCGCGAACATAGGCGTTATATTTAGAATATACCTAAAGC
Organism: Orthosia gracilis; assembly: GCA_947562075.1. Taxonomy (NCBI): domain Eukaryota; kingdom Metazoa; phylum Arthropoda; class Insecta; order Lepidoptera; family Noctuidae; genus Orthosia; species Orthosia gracilis. Next base: position 12,608,573 of record OX387267.1, read on the forward strand.
CCTAACCCGTGTTGATTATGTGCGCTCCGACTTCTGATAGGCTCCCGTTTGACCAACATCTCGCCTGATGATAAGCGATGATATGGTCGACGACTTAGCTCGCTTACCTATGTGTCAGTTTCGGTTTTGGTTTCGGCCAGTTTCGGTAAAAAAATCTAGTATCGGCCTTAGTTTCGGTTTCCGCCAATAATTGGCCCTAACTTTCATCCGCACCGAAACTCAGTCTTTGTGAATTTTCGTGCGTTGTTCGGCTAACTTCGCGACTAACTCTTGGTCGGTCCAAACTCTCAGAGAACTCCTCAGTAACCGTCGATTCCAAGTTAGCCTCCTGGATTATATGGCGAGTTCTAAAGAATGGGCTGCCTCAAAGTAGTGTATTGGCTCCATTACTGTTCAACATTTAAACCAATAACGAAACGGTGAACCCTAAAACGACCCGCTTCCTGTTTACAGACGACTTAGCATTAACCTGCTAAGCCACTGATTTTGAGGAGATTGATGTCAAGCTTTCCACCGCCCTTGCCGTTGCCGTCTTGCCGATCTTAGTCGATACTAGCTGTGCCTACGGCTTCGCTCCCGTTAACCGCCTATCCTACCCTACTTACCTACCTGCATGTACCTACCCTACTTACCTAGACCTACCTACCTTACTTACCTTTCTACCTACCTAGATCGAGCTTTCATTGCACGAATACTATTTACTCTAGGGAGAAGAATATCGACTTCATACAAAAAAATAAGGAAAGATTTGCTGCGCGCCATCTAGTATCACTCCAGCACACCACACCGAAACAAAAACATTAAAAAAACTTTTTTTTTTAAATGCTACCGACTTCCAAATAAAAACACTGAAAACTGAAAAATAACTTTCTTTTTGGAAGTCGGTGACTTTGTTTTTTTCGTTATGGACACCGACTGCGTTTTTTTATTTTTCACTTTTTAGTTGTCCCTAATAGGCAAGTTCTTTAGTAAGGTACCTATAATGCCAGAATAGATTAACCGAATATCATGAAACTTGAACATGGTTAACCGGTGAAATGAGGGTGTACCAAGGTGAACTGTACACATCTGCGTACACCTTTAGAGCGTACTGGCGTGATGTTATGTTATGAAATGGTATAAACAATAAACAGACATGAGATTGCAGCAATCCCGAGAGACTTGCCGTAATTTATTGAAGAGTTATATTGTATATCTCCGAAGTTCTGACATAAGATATTCACCAAATTAAAATGGGACTAATTTGGTGAAATAAAATGGAACATATTCTTTCAAACAAAAAAAAATTTTTTCAAAATCGGTCCACAATTGACAGAGATATCGGTGAACATAAACAAAAAAAAACATTGCGTCGAACATAGAACCTCCTTCTTTTTGGAAAGTCTGTTAAAAATACCTATCCCATAGCTGGGAAACGAACTCGCAACCTTAAGCGTAGTAGGTACATTAGGCTATTCGGATGGGCAATAGCGGTCAGCGAAATTACGAACCACACTGCACGCACGTCATCGTCTTTATTGACTTTAGTAGTTTGATTAGAGACCTAAAGTCTCATCAAACGTATTCTTTTAGTCTCGTGCATTAGGTCTCGAATTATTAGCCCTTGAAGGTATATCGTTGATTCGACATAAAGAGTTGACAATTGAATTCCAAAAATGCTGGAAATGGGTACTGTTGGTTCTCCTTTAACACCCAGGCTCTTTTTTGATGTTTTCGATGAACAAAACGACTTTCCAAAAAAAAAAGAATTTTAAAATCGGTTCACAATTGACGGAGATATTGGTGAACATAATTCATTCAACAGTCCGAGTATCTAAATTGCGTATGTTGCAATATTTTACTTCTTGAACACTTTAAATTTATCTAACTTTTGAGAGAGTGAACCGATTGCGATGAAACAAAAACTAAGTAATACTTCAAGTTACGTACATTTTTTTATGTAGTAATGTTATCTACACGCCGCACAAATAAACAGACAAACAGACAAAAATTCCAAAAATGCTGGAAACGGGTTCTGTTGGTTCTCCTTTAACACTCTGGCTATTTTTTGGCTTTATGCTGAAAACGCTCTCAAACCTAATCCTTCAAAAACGCAGTAGTGCGCCTCGATTCTTGGATGGTACCGTTGTCCAGTGTTTGTGCGGCGTCTCTCCGTAGAACATGGCCCACAGTTCGTCCTGCAACTGCATGCCCTGTAACCTATGCAAGTGAGGACCTAATGGCTGCGTCGGCGAGGAGTGTTGCCCTGGCTGAATACTAGGCTAAACCACCATAACATTTGAAAATTTTATTTGCTATCGATATGCTAAGAAGAAGACTAGATTTCAGTATCCTACTTCCTACTAATATTATAAATGCGAAAGTTTGTGAGGATAGATGTATGTTTGTTACTCTTCCACGCAAAAACTACTAAACGGATTTGGATGAAACTTCACAGTTATATAGGTTATACATCAGAATAACACATAGTAATTGTCATAGACTAAATGCATGTTGCTTGGTTACTGTTGTTGACTGGATAATGCCATTCAATATAATACTGCTATCAAGGAATAATATGTTTTAATTCATATATAATATCTGGCGACGATGCCGTGTGATGTAAAGAAAACAAAACGTTCGCGAGCCATCCTACGCGGTTTGCTAACGAAAACTAATAACGCATTTCAAGCAGAACAAAATGTATATACTCATGAAGAAATAGAAACACGATTACTGACACTTCAAAATACTTACCAAGGACTGCAAAACATACAATTACAGATAGAACAGGATACCTAAGACGAATACCTCGAATCCGAAACCGATTACAGGTACGAAGTGGACGAACTTTATACAAATTTACGTACAAAAATGATTCGACTAATGAACATTTTCAAACCTCCTGAGCCGTTACCCAGCGTACCTTCTACACAACATGCGCACGAATTCACGAGCATTCATCGAGACGTACATCCTAAATTCAGTTTCCAACCGTTTCAAGCAAACGAATCGTTTAAGAACTTTATAAAAAGACTGTCTGTTTACATGATGCTCAACAATATTACGGATCCCACAACGATGGTCTACACCCTGCTGTCCACTTTACCACCTGACATTCATGAAAGAATTTACGACCTGTGTTCACCCGACGATCCAATCAAGAAGACCTATGAAGAACTTACTGATATCTTGGACAATTTCATCGATCCAAAACCTAGCATATGGGCCTCACAGCACACCTTCATATCAAGGCTACAACAAGCGGATGAATCGATTACTCTTTACGCGTCAGAACTAAAAAGACTGTCATCAAAATGTAACTTTAAGTGCTCACATTGTCTGCAACCCAATCTCGATTCATTTTTATCGTAACAATTTATACGAGGATTAAAAGATGGCGAAATTCGCACGAAAATTCTACAAGCAAAACAAACAGCGCCATTTTCAGAATTAGTTCGCACGGCCACATCTATGGAAATGGGAAAAAAATGAAAATTCGACCATGTCTACATCTAAAGTATACTTCAATAATTATTTCCTTCGCCATGTAATTTCTTCACCATCCGTGGTTGACTGAAAGAGAATGCCTTAGGCATTAAGCCCGTAGCAAAAAAATTCTAAATCTATGATTAAGCCCACCTATGTACCTGTATGTTGCATGGAGTTTTAATAAATAAATAACACATTCTCTAGGTTGTCATTTTTGATGCTCATTATTGTTGACGAATCGATCTGCATATCCTATTCCCAATTATTTAGATACTAGTTGGCATCCAGTCTAACCGGATGCGTGAGAACATCAGTAGTTTTATATGGAGCGACTACTTATCTGACCATTCACAACCCATTAACTAGGTAACCCGATCTTCCTTGGCAAGACTGGTTGTCTTTCAAACACTTAAAACTGGCCAAGTGCGAGTCGGACTCGCGTACAAAGAGTTCCGTACCATTATCGCAAAAAATAACAAAAAAATCACGTTTGTTGTATGGGAGCTACTTATTCTGTTTTTAGTATTTGTTGTTATAGCGGCATCAGAAATACATCATCTGTGAAAATTTCAAATGTGCTATCACGGTTCTTGATAGCTCACTGTCTTGCTACAGCCTGGTGACAGACGGACAGGCAGACAGACGGACAGACAGACAGACAGAGTCTTAGTAAAAGGGTCTCGATTTTACCCTTTGGGTACGGAACCCTATAAATGCTACTAGCAGCGAAATCTAGTCGACAATAGTTGAACTACACCAGCTTGATCTTGTTGTCTTTAGTTCCGTGCAGCCTCGGTAGATGGCGTTAGTTTAATAAAAGTATGTATTTGGTTTTCATTTTGATGATATATTATTTTCTTGTGTGACTGGCACCTGGCACATTCTCTAGGTTGGCATTTTTGATGTTCCTTACCGTTGTGGAATCAATCTACCTATCCTTTTCCCAACTATGTACTAGTTGGCATCCAGTCTAACTGGATGCAGGTGAACATCAGTATTTTAGATGGAGCGACTACTTACTTATCTGACCTTCCACAACCCTGTAACTAGATATTAATTACACGATCTTCCATAGCAGGACTGGTTGTCATTCAATACTTAATAACGCTACCGGTAGCGATATCTAGTTGACAATAGTGGAATTACACCAGCTTGATCTTGTTGTCTTTAGTTCCGTGCAACCTCGGTAGATGCGGTTATTTTGATAAAAGTATGTATTTGGTTTTCATTCGATGATCTTTTATTTTCTTGTGTTTTATTACAAAACAAACCACTACAATAGTTAAATGCTAGTTCTAAAAGCATAACGAAGGTATATTGCCACAAGCTAGTAACTGGGTAACATGATACCCCTTGGCAGCACTAGTGTCAGGTATCTTGGCTTCTGACTATCCGTAACGAATGTCAGAGATATTCAAAATTACAGCTGCGACCAACAGCTTGACGTGCTTTTAGAAGCATGGAAGATCCCCCCCGTGGGTTCACGCATTGTTGAGGCGGGTGGGTGTCCTCAGTGGTTGGGCTTGGTCACCCACGGTGAAGCGAAGAGGAACCCGAGGAGAGGATCGTCAGAGCTTTTGCCGATAAGCCGACGACGTAGCGGCCAACAAGTAGACTGTGGTGCTGCCCGGGCGACATCGCAACTGAGGAGGGCCGCAATGTCGAATGGGGGCCTCCCTTACCCATACAATATCGGGGCTTAGGGACTGCAGGGGAGGAGGAGTTTCGCTACAGCGTTGGCCGCTCTCCTCATCTCCTGCGGCCCGAAAAAATGGTAGGTGGCTTGGCCATTGACACAAGGGGACCAAGGGTGCCATGTGCTGGTTTGGTCCTTGGGGTGGTCACGGCGTACAGTGTGTTCTGATGTGCCGGTGATAGGGGGTACTCCCCAGAGGAGGGTTCAGTGACAGAAGCCGCGGCGGGTTCGCGGTGAGTGCTAACGCGTGCCTGTGTTCCCGCCATAAACGGCACAGGAGGACACCGTGGTTTAATGGGTTGGAGTCCCACATAACCACACTATCTCCCCGTCGTAGTGCAGTATGCATGAGCATTTATTCAAGCTACTGCTACGTATGAGGTCCTAGCTTCGGTTCCCGGGTCGGGCCAAGTGTTATTGGATTTTACCATTTTAATTTCTCAGTCAAGAGTGAATAGGTTACTTCTAGGCAAGCGTGCTTCATCGTCGACCACATCATCGCATCCCATTAGGTGAGATAGTGGTCAAGTGCGAGCCTGTCAATAATTTAAAAAACCGGCAAAGTGCGAATCTGACTTGCAGCACAGAGGGTTCCGTATAAACAGCTCCATTCACCAAAATAAATAAGTAATATTACTTACGTTCATAAACAATGAAAGCACCGAACATTGCTCTAACGAAGGTATAAAATTAACTGTGCAGTTCGAAAACTGTTGTCCCCATACATCAATATACTAAATTCAATAATTTTTTCAAGTGCATTTCATATGTTGTTCGACTATTACTCGTAAACTTGTAAAGCCTATTTAACTGTGATAGTTTTTCTTTTACAATTAAAAAAAATAAAATTTCACGGTACTGCCGTGAATTTTTTCATAAATCCAAAAGCTGGCAGGGATAGACACACTTGACTCTAACAAAAATAGCCATTTAAAGCTTAATTGTACGCAAACGCATCCCTGAATCGAAAAATGGTTTTCACTGAACCGTATATTTGAATGGCCTATCCAACGATACCTCACACCATGGGATAGAGAAAAAACATACTCACTTTACGTGTAGGTTTTTCATGGTTTCACTTTGTCGGCGAGATTAATATATATATCCATGCCAAATTATAGCTTTCTATTACTAAGAGTCTCTGAGCTAAGCCGCGGATGGACGAACGGACATGGCGAAATTATAAGGGTTCCTTGTTGACTACGGAACCCTAAAAAGTAGCAGCCTCAGGTCTGCATTTCTGATTCCCAGTCGATGGAAATAGGCTGGCTCCTCGGAAACATAACTGGTGAAATATGGGTGTAATATGGTGCAGCTCTGGCTAACCCATAGGGGAATAGGTACAGGCGTGATGATATTTTATATGTATTTTATATTGCTCATAACAAATTTCAATCATGCTTTGAAGGTACACGAACATTAAAATTTAAGGAGGTTACCTACTTCGTAAAATTGAAAATTGTAAACCGATAATATTTTTATATAGATTAAAACATAATTCACATTGCGCAACGAAAAGTGAGGTCTCGTAGAAATAGGGCAAGTTGAAGTCATCAAGAGGCTCTAGAAAAGTTACATTTGGGTATTCCTCGAAGAGCACCAACTTTGCAGCGCACCAAAAGTGTTCCTCGAAACGCACCAATGATGAAACATGGAGAAGAGCATGAAGGATTCGTAATCAACGATATCGATAGACGTTTTAAAATTTAACTGTCTAATTGTTTATTTATTAAAACTACCATGCAAGCAGAAATTAATTGGAACTAGGTGCTTATGCTAATTTCTACTTAGCTCAAAAAAGTTGAAAGTAGTCGTGTGTAATGTCAGTGTAAAGTTTGTTAAATTTTAAGACTTCTATCGATATAGTGAATAATAAAGAATACTTCATATTCCTCTTTGTGCATAACTTAGTGAGATTATTTACGCGCCTATTTTTAATCTTTCCTCTTTATAATATTATATTCTAAAAAACTTTAACAACCCAACCCCAATCGTGTTTTGGGGGTAGTTTCAAAAACTAATAATAGCAACCTTTAATATTCATTTGGTATAGTACTTGTGCCAAGTTTCAAGTTTATTGATCCAAGAAATCAGGTTTTTCGATTCAAACTTCAACACCCCCTAAATCATCATTCGGGGGTAGTTTCGGAAAACTATTATTGACAACCTTTATCATTTACTTAGATTACTATTTGTGTCAAGTTTCAAGAATTTTGGCCGCCGGATTTAGATTTTTCATACAAATTTCAACCCCAAAAATTTTGGTTAGTTAAAATCGTCTGACCTTGGAGTTGGACATCAGACTAAGGAACCCTAAAACTCGAATCACCGAGTAAATACTTGATTTTAATATTTTACGCATAACGAAATAATAATAAACATTCTTTTTTATTGTTTCAAATAAATTGGCTATGAAATATTTATATACAGGCCAATAGAATTATTGAGAAAGAAAAGTCATAACTGGTTTGGTCAGCAACAGAGTAAGTCTTTTTTATTGACTTCTTTCTTTTTTATACATAAACTCACGCCTTTTTCGCCACCTGCTACGATCCTTACATACTCCTTATGCTTCATCCACGTTCATACATCTAGTCATAGGTACACGCACGCCGTTTAACATACATATTTACATACATAAATACATACAAATAATTAAAATTTAACCTATCTCAGCATGTTTGTTTGTTTGGCGCCCACTCAAAATGCTAAAGGATTGTTTTTTTTAGTTATTTCGTCGGTGCATTTTTGTGTTTAAAAGGTTTTTTCTACACATCTATAACATTTAACAAGTAAATTAGTAGCAGTGACACTAATTATATTAAAATACTCTGATAAACTTTTAGTCTTACTCCATAAAAATCAAAATCGGATAGCAAATAGTTATAAAAATCCTAACGCTAACGTGTTAAAGATCAAATTTGTGTATCTGTATTAATAATGTATTTGTTCATCGTGTAGCGATAAACTCATACATATTAAATTGTCCTTAATGTTACAAGCGGAGGGTTCAAATTTGGTCGATTTTAGGGTGGGCCAGGTAATACAGCTATTACCGACTGTACGTACGCAGAGCGGGACTCACGAGTCTAGGTCTTATAATATTAAATTAATTTATAATTGTGCTATAGAAACGTGCGTGTTATAGAAACTTAGAAACATTTACAAGTTAATTTATTTCACTTTAGGAAAATAAAAAAATATCACGTCGTATATACTTAATTACAAATTTTTATTTGACTAGTTGTTCTTCTATAATTTTAAATTTTTACTGTGCTCATCGTTGTTCTTTCACATCACATTAATATTATAAAGGCGAAAGTTTGTGAGTGTGTGTGGTTCTTTGTGTGTGTATCTTGTACGTTTGTTACTTCTTCACGCTCAAACGGCTAGACGGATCTGGGTGAAATTTGGCATAGTCAGGAATAGCAAATAGGATACTTTTTATCGCGGTAATATGTTCCCTCGGGATAAATTTCGACTTTGACGCGGCGATGCCACTGGCAGAAGCTAGTAGGTAATATCTATTTTATTTCGTTTTTAAGAAATATTAAATTTAGCCTAATGCACTAAATAATTCCATAAGTTTCGTAAATAGGAGGGCCCTGCTGGCGGTAGCTTTGCTTTAAATGAGCGCCACTCCTTCTTCTTTGGTGCACAAAATCTAAATCCAAATAATGGAAAGCCTGGCGTAGGTTGGCGGTCAAGTGCGTACGATACCAAGCGATTGTATCGTAATTCGTATGGATTCCATATTAAAATGGAAAAGCGGCTAGCCACTTGGTTAGCCTCCTCCTCAGTTAACCGCTAGTGCGTAAGGTGGCTTTCTCTCGCACGCTTTTCGGGTGGATTTGGTTTGCGGGAGAGCGCCAGAGCGGTAATTCATCATATTTTTGCGGCCCTGAGGTAACAGCCCCGACTTCATGTCAAAGGTGCGATCCCAGGCTGGCGTTACTTTGTGTAAATTATTTCATTACCACTTCTCTAAAAACCGTGAAGGAAAACATCGTGAGGAAACTGGCAGGTCCTAGAATCAAAAATTTGAAAACGTGACATCCACCAACCCGCACTGGGCCGGCAATAGTAGATTTAAGAGTCATTCATCGTATTGATACATACTTTCTTTTCCAGGTTATAATGAAGTTTCTTTTCATTCTCGGTTGCGTCCTCGCGCTGGCTGTTGCGGTAAGTGTCGTTCTTGCTGCATTTTACTTTAAATATTAGGTATATTGGTGTATCGTGGTGGTTATTATTAAAGAAAAGAGGCTATTCCAGGAACACGTTTATTAACACAGTTCACATAAAATACGATCAAGACATTTTTTCCTTGACGGATGTTTTATATTTAATGACAACACAAGTTCTCCACTTAAATGGGTATACAACCTCCATCACGCACCCTTAATCTTTAGCATGACGCATGCGCAAGATTACATAAGTATACATACCTAATATATTACCTACATGTGCACGCACCCTTAAACTATACAGTGTGAACACACCCTAAGTACACAGCTGGAGCTGTTATCATTCGTATCGTTCGCTGTAAAAATACTCAAACACATAAATAAAATAAAAATTATCTATTACTAATCAATCTTAACAACTTAAAATAAAATCACATCAGACAATAATATTAGTTATCATCATTTGATACCTATATTGTCACACGTATCTATATTACTCGCCCCCTTAATAGATTTTTTCTAAAAAATGCTTAAGCCATGGGCCTGGTAGTGATTTTGTTAACATATCTGCTACCATGTCTTGTGAAGGCATATATTTTAACTCAACCGCCTCATTAACTATTGCTTCACGAACGTAATGAAACCTAATATCGATGTGTTTAGTCCTGTTGTGGTTCATCTTATTTTTCGCAATTTTGTGTGCCGATTGGTTATCGTTGTAAATTACTACAGGTTTGACACAAATTCCCTTTGTTAAACTTTTTAACAAATTTCTTAAATAAATTGCCTCTTTCGATGCTTGGCTGAGGCCTATATATTCTGCCTCTGTGGAGGACAGCGCCACGCACCCTTGCTTACGGCTTTCTCAGGAAATTATATTTTCCACCAGTCTAAAGATTAAACCTGTGCAGGATTTTCTATCATATGACCTACCCCAATCCGCGTCTACGTAGCCGTTTAATTCTAGATTACCCGTTTTCTTAAACGTTAGTCCAAATTTCGAAGTCCCTTTTAAATACCTAAGCACCCGTTTAGCACATTTAAAATGTAATTCATCGTAACAAGAATTAAATTGTGACAAAACACTAACAGCGTGCGCGATGTCGGGCCTAGTACTTTGAGCTAAATAATTAAGACAACCTATGAGATTTTGATATGGCAACTTACAACCGGAATCTGAAGCTTTCTCTAATTTGAGACCTACTTCCATCGGAGTAATGACTGGTTTACAATCCGTCATTTCGAAATCCTTTAAAATACTAAAAACATACTGTTGATCAAGATAAATTGCATTTTTGTTTCTCCTAAGTCTAATGCCTAACACGTGTCTAGCAGGACCTAAATCCTTAACTTTAAATCTTTTAAGCAGGTCATTTATTAATTTGTGCTTCTCGGTTTCGTTATTTTTTGAATAAAATATAAAAATGTCATCAATGTAAATGACAGCTACTATTCTATTTCCATCGCTAAACACCTTTTGATAAAGACATGGTTCTATTTTCGACTGAACGAAACCTAAATTGCACATCTCCTGATCTAGCTCATTGAACCAAGCGTTTGATGCTTGTTTGAGTCCATATAACGATCTTTGTAATTTACATAACTTTGTCTCTTGACCTTTAACAATCGCCCCCTTAGGCTGAAGCATGTATATGACTTCCTTAAGTTTGCCATATAGGAAAGCAGTCGTAACATCCCATTGGTCTATGAGCCAATCATATTCTACAGCTAGTGAGAATAATAACCGTAAGGTAGAGCTCCTCACGACTGGAGAATATGTTTCATTGTAGTCTACTCCACGTACCAGCGAAAATCCTTTAGCGACCAGCCTGGCCTTATATTTCGACACCTTACCGTCACTGTCTCGCTTAATTTTAAACACCCACTTGCATTGTATTGGCTTTTTGTCATGCGGTAAATCTACCAATGACCACGTCTGATTCTCGTTCAATGATTTTAATTCATCATCCATCGCTTTTTGCCATAAATCTGAATCTGACCTTGCCAATGCTTCTGCAACTGTTATTGGATCGCCATTCATTTGCGCGATAGCATTATACAGGGTGGCCAAAAACTCGTGGATCAAACGAAACAGGGAGACAAAGGAGGTAATTTCCAACAAAAATCTTTCTCCAGCATGGTCATAACTTCATTGCACGAAAAGATATGAATTATTTTTGTTTTTTCCATGAAACTACCGAGATTTTTTACAATTTAATCAGTATAAAATTAAATTGATTAAAAAAAATAAAACAAAAGGTGTTGTATTATGACTCGATTATGTATCAATACTACAAAAATTGTATTGCAGCTCTTGGTATCAAACTTAACGAGCAATTAATTTTTTTCCGTAATATTTGAAGCGTTACAAAAAATTACTTCTCACTTTAAGACCACCATTTGAAAAAAAAATGTATTACGGAAAAGTGACCCTGTATTAAAAAAGCTTGCTGGTTTAATGCTGATTCGAATGAGGTACAACACTTTACTCTTTGATTTTTAGTTTTGGTTTTACGGTCGTTTTTTCATATCAAGGTGCAAATTTAATAAAATAGTAAATTTAAAGTAAAGTTTAGATTTTTTATAAAAACAACGATTATGCCTTAGTAACTTCGAGGACATTTGAACGAGCGCTTCCCTAACCGGTGGATTGGTCGAGGCGGACCTATTGCATGGCCACCCCGGTCGCCCGACCTTAATCCCATAGACTTTTTTGTTTGGGGCTATTTTAAAGAAATAGTGTATCAAGGAGAGAATAACACCGAACAAGAACTACGACAAAAGCTCGAGTTTGTTAAGTTACAAATTCTAAATAACAGAGGTGCATTCCGAATTTTATTAGGCGGTGCAGATTGTGTATTATGGTCAGAGGTAGGAACTTTGAGCATTTAATGTAAAAATTTGTATTTAAATAAAATTACTAAGGCATAATCGTTGTTTTTATAAAAAATCTAAACTTTCCTTTAAAGTTACTATTTTATTAAATTTGCACCTTGATATGAAAAAACGACCGTAAAACCAAAACTAAAGATCAAAGAGTAAAGTGTTGTACCTCATTCGAATCAGCATTAAACCAGCAAGCTTTTTTAATACAGGGTCACTTTTCCGTAATACATTTTTTTTTCAAATTGTGGTCTTAAAGTGAGAAGTAATTTTTTTGTAACGCTTCAAAATTTACGGAAAAAAATTCATTGCTCGTTAAGTTTGATACCAAGAGCTGCAATACAATTTTTGTAGTATTGATACATAATCGAGTCATAATACAACACCTTTTGTTTTATTGTTTTTAATCAATTTAATTTTCTACTGATTAAATTGTAAAAAATCTCGGTAGTTTCATGGGTTTCTCGGTAGTTTAAAAATAATTCATATCTTTTCGTGCAATGAAGTTATGGCCATGCTGGAGAAAGATTTTTTGTTGGAAATTTTCTCCTTTGTCTCCCTGTTTCGTTTGATCCACGACTTTTTGGCCACCCTGTATATTGTAAGTTTACGTTCACGAAGTTTATATCTTGGTTCTGGTTCTGCAATAATGCTCGTCGTAGCAATCGTTGCATCAGGCACCGCAGCCGCCTCTGTATTAATACACTCCGCTTCATGAAACTCTTCTTCATCTTGCATATTATTGTTAGACGCACTACTTTCAACCAATGTTTCTATTCGTTCCTCCTCTATGTCAATAGGAACGACTGTGTTCTTCGTCATGTTGGTAACATCTCCAAAAACATTTTCTAAGAATGTAACAGTTTTTGAGAACGTTATCTGACCTGTTTTTGGATTCATCAGTCGATAACCTTTAGTAATTTCCCTGTAGCCGATGAAAATCAATTCTACAGTCTTCATGTCAAGTTTTTGCCGTTTCTGTTTAGGTTTCAATGCAAATGCTTGACAACCGAAAATTTTCAAATGACTCAAGTCTATTTTCTTATCTGACCATAGTTATTCTGGTACTTTATTCAAGACAGCCTTTGTCGGGCTTCTTTAAATATACCACTGTACATACCGCTTCGGCTCAATACTTTTTACTAAGTTTGGCCTCACAAAGCAACGTTCTTGCTTTCTCAATGATTGTTCTGTTTGCTCTCTCCGCCACACCATTTTGCTCAGGCGTATAAGGTACCGTCTTCTGATGCTTTATACCAGCTGACTTTAAAATCTTATCAAAAGCTTTGTTACAGAATTCTTTCCTGTCTGGTTCTCCACTTGCGCTTTATACTCACGAAATTTATCGAGGGTTTGACTTTTATTTTTCATGAAATAAACATGCGTTTTACGCGTATAATCATCGATAAACAACAGCGTATATCGAGATCCACTGAATGACGGTTCTTCCATCGGTCCGCATAGTAATTTCCAAAAAATCTTTCGCTCGTGTACCTTGTTTTTTCAAAGAAATATTACAAGTTTTTCCATTTATGCACGGGACACATGGTTCAATTTTAACACAAGATTTGTAATTCAATCCAGTCACCATATTTTTCAATGAATTCATATATTTTTGTCCTAAATGTGCTAATCTTCTATGTCAAATATTTGTCAAAATATCATTTGACACAGTCAAGTTGACAACATAATTTTCTTTTTCCATTAACTCGAAAATCCCGTCAACCTCCTTGCACTTTGCTACTATTTGATGAGTTTTATTTTTTATAGTGCAACCTCTTTTATCAAAAATAACATCGAAATGGTTTTTTATAAGATCGCTGACCAAAATTAAGTTTATACAAAGTCCGGGGACATGAAAAACATTCGTCAATAGGAGTTCAGAGTTATCTTTTAGTTTCGGAATGGCTTTCCCTCTTCCTACAACTTTATTTCTTCCCCGCTTGCAACTTTTATCTTCAGGTCATTCTGTTGCTTTTTGTAATTTAACAATTTTCCGGCATCGTTCGTCATATGATTTGAGCATCCACTGTCCAAGTACCATCGGTCCTTTTTCACCGCATTCGTCATACTCAAGCAAGAGTCCACTCTTTTAGTAACTTTGCATTCAGATGCCTTATGCCCTTCTTTATGGCATTTAAAGGACTTGAATATTAATGCCTTTTTCTTGTTATATTGCTTTTTATTTTGCGCCGTCGTCGTAACTAGGCCTTGCTCTTCATTTTTACTATTTTCAATTTGTCGGCTTGCTTCTTGCATTAATTTTGATTTTAATTGCTCTAGTTTTATTTCTTTTCCACTATTGTCAATCGCCATAATGAATGGATTGTACTCTGACGATAAATCGCTTAACAATATTGAAATAATCCATTCGTTAGAGATTTTTGCAACAATCTCCGCCGCAAGTTGTTACGCCAAACAAATTATTTTCAAAATGTATTTTTCCATGCTTTTGCAATTATCTAATCGGCATTGCCATAATTCTCGTTGCAATTTGATTCTTCTGCCCCAGCCCTTGTCTTCGTAACCCTCGCTGAGACTCACCCACACTTCACGTGCTGTCTTCGTATTGTATACATGTGCGAAACATGCGGGCTCAAGCAACAAACATAAAGTCGTTCGTGCCTTCCTGTCAGTATCTTTTAATGCACTGGTTATCTTTGTAGCTTCAAAAACGTGGAACCAGTTTTTGGATTCCATTTAATAACTCACTATAAATTTCCAGCTGGCAAAGTGACATATAATCTCCTTCGTGCTACCGATATTTATCTATGATATTGACAACCATCACTCGTCACTTGAAATGTTATAATTGTCTGTCATTCATTATTTTATTTATGACTTGATTTCTGTAGTTAATAAAAGCCAAGTTATTTATTTGGTGGTTTCTTCCTAATGTGTCAATTTTATTAACTACACTCAACTATGTCTGATAAGAAGAAAGAACCGGAGAAAACATGTTCTTTAGCCAGGTATCTTCGACCTGATCGATTCGACGTGGAACCTAATGCACCCGCAGCGGGAGAACAATGGGCTCATTGGCAACACACCTTTTCAAACTTCTTGATTGAAGAAATACCTGCTGACGTCACGGATTCCATAAAACTAAAATTACTAGCAAACCATTTAACTGCAAGCATTTACATACACATTAAAGATTGTCAAACTTATGATGACGCTATTTCGGTTCTGAATAAAACGTATCTCAAGCCTCAGAACGAAATCTTAGCTCGATATGTCCTCGGCGCGCGAAAACAAAAACATGAAGAAACAATTACTGAATATTGTCGCGCTTTACAACTTCTAGCGCAAAATTGTAATTTCAAATCTGTCTCCGCCGATGAACATAGAAACCAAGCAATAAGGAGCGCTTTCATCGCAGGAATTATTTCGGCGAAAATAAGAGAGCGGTTACTCGAAAACTCAACGCTTTCGATGGATGAAGCCTTCAATCAAGCCGTTGTCCTTGAAACAGCTGAAAAAGACTCCGCAACAATGGGCGTTGGTGTACCAAATACTTTGAATGCTTTACCAGTGAATGTCCCACGACAAGAACAACCTCAACACCTAATACCGACTTCAAACAATGCAGCGGTTTCGTCCTCACCTCCTCCAACTGCAAGACGCTGCTTCTTTTGCGGTGGAAAAGTGCATCAAAGGGTTAAATGCCCAGCATTCCACGCCTATTGTCAACTTTGTTCTAAGAAGGGACACTTCGCTTCAGTTTGCCGTTCTCGCAACAATACTTCAACTAGCAATGCTATTTCTTGTCCGAGTCCCACTGTTCCCGTCGAATATGTGCAGTCACCAAGTTCTTCTCAAACGATAAGCACCGTCTACTCAGCTGCATCTCCGTCCAGTTTGGTAAAAGCTACGATTTCCATCACCATTAATCATACTCGTGCTGATGCGTTGATAGATACTGGGAGCTCCGTCAGCTTTATTGATCGCAACATAGCGCGAATGATGAACCTCAAGCAACGACCTTGTAAACAAACAATAAATCTGGCTTCGCTAAACCATACATCACATGTCGACGGACTATGTTACGTAACGCTTGAAATTAACAAACATATATACAAACAGCGACCTCTTCTCGTAATTAACAACTTGTGTGCAGATGTCATCATTGGACACGACATTCTTAAAGATCACGCCAAGCTAGAATTTCAATTCGGAGGTACCAGGGAGCCTCTACAAGTGTGCGTTATGGAAGCTTCAGTGCCACCAGCATCTGTCTTTACGCACTTATCTGCCGACATCACACCTATTGCCATTAAATCTAGACGTCATAATAAAGATGAAGAAGAATTCATCCAAGCCGAGATATCAAAGCTTTTAGAAGATGAAATAATTGAACCGAGCGTATCTCCATGGCGTGCTCAGGTCCTTGTCACGGGAGGTGGAACTCATCGAAGGAGGATGGTAGTCGACTATTCAAGAACAATCAATAAATTTACGTACTTGGACGCCTACCCACTTCCAAATATTGAAACAATCGTGACGAAAGTGGCTAAGTTTAATTATTTTAGCCAAATAGATTTAAAAAGCGCTTACCACCAAGTGCCTATTGTAGAACGGGAAAAAAATTATACGGCGTTTGAAGCCTGTGGCAAATTATACCAATTATACGGCGTTTGAAGCCTGTGGCAAATTATACCAATTCAAAAGAATTCCATTCGGCGTAACTAACGGAGTCGCTGCTTTTCAACGTACACTTGAACACATTATCGGGCAAGAAAATTTACAAGGAACATTTGCGTATCTTGACGATGTCACTGTTTGTGGTAAAGATAAGGAGGAACATGACAAAAACTTACGACAGTTCATGGCTGCAGCAGAGAAGTACAAACTAACACTAAACGAACAAAAATGTAATTTTGGCAAAACGTCTATTAGCCTCTTGGGCTATACTATTCAAAACAATATAATAGAGCCTGATAAAGACAGACTTGATCCACTGTTAAAACTGCGCTGAACTCAAACGAGCTCTCGGTCTCTTTGCTCACTACGCCAAATGGGTACACAAATTCTCCGAAAAAGTACATCCTCTCGTCAGCAACGTAAATTTCCCATTAAGCGAAAGCGGACGGCGTAGTTTTGATCTATTAAAATCGGATATTGTGAAGGCTGCATTAGTCGCCATAGACGACAAAGAAACTTTAACTGTAGAGACTGACGCATCTGAGTTTGCCATAGCCGCGACGCTAGCCCAGAATGGACGCCCTGTCGCTTTCTTTTCTAGAACGTTGTCGGACAGCGAACGTAAACATGCTTCCGTTGAGAAAGAGGCTTGCGCTATCGTCGAGAGTCTCAGAAAATGGCGCCACTATCTCATTAACAGACACTTTCTCCTTATCACGGATCAGAAATCCGTCAGCTATATATTCTATCAAAACCATACCAGTAAAATAAAAAACGATAAAATCGAAAGATGGAGGCTAGAACTGTCATGTTACAAATATGACATAATCTACAGACCAGGAATCGAAAATGTTGCCGCGGATGCACTGTCAAGGGTGTGTGCACTCATGAGTAACTCTAAATTATACGAATTGCACGATGCACTCTCTCATCCCGGAATAACCAGAATGTATCACTGGATTAAATTAAAGAATCTTCCTTACTCCTTAGAGGATATTAAACAGATGACCGCTTCTTGTCGTGTATGTGCGGAAGTCAAACCTCGCTTTGCCAAATCAAAAGGGACACTAATTAAAGCTGTATCACCGTTCGAAAGATTAAACATAGACTTCAAGGGTCCTCTGCCTTCGAATACAAAAAACGAGTACATCCTGACAATTATCGATGAATTTTCAAGATATCCATTCGCATACGCATGACCTGATACTACTTCGTCTACTGTTATTAAGTGTCTAAGAGATCTTTTTTACGAATACAGTCAGCCTTTGTACATACATAGCGACCGAGGATCCTCTTTCATGTCGGAAGAAATACAGACCTTTCTTAAAAACTGTAATATTGCCACTTCTCGCACGACACCATATAATCCGCAGGGGAACGGCCAGGTGGAGAGGCTTAATGGAACGCTCTGGCGGACGATACAGCTGAGTCTCAAGTCCAAGAATTTGCCAATAGAACATTGGGAGCAAGTTTTAAAGCCCTCCCTTCACTGTGTGCGTTCTCTACTATGTACTCCAATAAATGCCACTCCCCACGAGAAGTTATTCAACTTTCCTCGGAGAACGCCAGTCGGAGAATCGCTACCGTCGTGGCTTGTTCCCGGTCCGATACTTTTAAAAAAGTTTGTTCGTTCGAAAACTGAACCTTACGTTGAGGAAGTTGAGTTACTTCAAACAAACCCCAGCTACTCTTACGTGCGACGGCGTAATGGTCAAGAGACAACCGTATCGAACAGACACTTAGCCCCACTTCCAGCAATAGTGGATGATGATAGCCCGATAGTCGACAACGAAGATTTTGAAAGGCCCGTACTGGAAGACAGGGCTGATGATGGGGGTATACATGAAGAAGAAGATTTTAGAACCCCACTGCAAAATAAAGAGGCCCCACAACTCAGAAGATCTACAAGGCCAAAGAGATTACCCTTACATCTCAATGACTATCTTCTTGATGCAGAAACCATAGAGGGGGAGAATGACATATAATCTCCTTCGTGCTACCGATATTTATCTATGATATTGACAACCATCACTCGTCACTTGAAATGTTATAATTATCTGTCATTCATTATTTTATTTATGACTTGATTTCTGTAGTTAATAAAAGCCAAGTTATTTATTTGGTGGTTTCTTCCTAATGTGTCACAAAGTTTTCAGCACCATTCAATTTTCTTCTGCCAGGACGAACAAAAAATTTTTCTGACACTTTCTGACATTCGTATTTTATTTTGTGTTATAATTTCTAGGCGTTTTTGGAGCCTGTAGCTGGGCTAGCCTGGGCCCATAACCTATTAAAGGAAAGAGGCTATTCCAGGAACACGTTTATTAACACAGTTCACATAAAATACGATCAAGACATTTTTTCCTTGACGGATGTTTTATATTTAATGACAACACAACAAGTTCTAAACTTAAATGGGTATACAACCTCCATCAGTTATAACCTAACCTCTCCTGATTGAGATCGTTGGTTCGAACCCGCACAAGTGAGGAGAGTAATTTAAAGCGTAGGCATGAGAGCAGCAGAAATAATATATTTAGTAACACAATCAATAAGAAACATACAACATAAAAACCATCTCCAAGACATTAAATGAAAATGAAATGGCAAATTCACATAAGTCTTAATATTATTTTATAGATAGAACTAAATATTTCAAACTAACCTGGTTTTGCACCTCCTTAATACGGCTTTCAAAAATAACTAGCAAATAAATACAAAAAAGGTACTTACACATTATCAAGCCATATATATAATAATAAAACTGTTAACCCCTTTCGAGACTAGTAACTCCTAAGCCAATTATGCACTTGCAATGTTTTAGGCCAGGTAACGGTTTCGTCAACACATCAGCCAACATATCAACAGTGGGCGTATGTCCTAATTGTATAGATTTATTTTGCATAAGAACATCACGCAGGAATTGGTGCTTGATATCAATGTGCTTAATTCTTGAATGGAATACCGGATCTTTGGCTAGGAAAATCGCAGATCAGCTATCGGCATTAATAGAGATCGATGAGTACCTGTTAAGTCCATTTTCATTGAGAAGACTGTAAGTATTGTCCTTCTTTCAATGCCTCTGCGATGATGCTAACCTATTCCGCTTCGCAGCTAGATGTAGCTACAGTAGAATACTGTTTTTTGGAGCACCAAGATAAAATAAAATAAAATCGTACCCTGTATAAGATCGTCTTTCTATAGAGCAACTCGCCCAATCTGCATCAGAGTAACCCAATATAGACTCACCAGTTGCTCTAAACCTTAATCTGTGATTTTTAATTTCGTAGACTAAACTGACAGCTGCAATCGACGTTTTTTTCTTAAAATGTTGCAAGCGGGAAACATAGTGTTGTAGCATGTGATTCTAAAATGATTTATCGAATCGTTGTGACACGACTCCAAACTTTAATTTTACTTAGCTGTTAAGCATCACATTACACATCACATACCTCGAACATTAATTAAGTATAACAATAACTATTAATAAACATAATACATAAACTGTCCTTGTAATAAATAAGAAATTGACACTTAAATAAATGCTATAACTAACTTCCTATGCAACTCTGCAATAACTTTTCGGAGACGGATGCGGAAGCGTAGGTGTTTTAAGGAAATGCCATCATGTCATCGAGTATATTGAATTGAATAAGCGAGATAGGAATATGTTACACACGTAAGCGAGTGAAAGAGACAGTTATACAATGCTATCTTCATTTTCAACATTGACAAAAAAATAGCTGCTGCGCAGGGTCTTGCAGCCAATTTCAGAGACACAAAGAACCGCTGTGAGTATTATAAAAGGATTCCTTATAGGATCACTTCGCTGTCTGTCTGTCTGGTGTCAAGACCTTTCTTTTCCTTCATGGAAGACGCTCAACCGGGCACCTCGAGTACTGGTGTGTCTCCTAAGAAAAGGAGACGCCCCACTTCTCTGAGTGTCACAGAGAAGACAATGGTACATCACACATTTAAATACGTATTCAATGAAAAGAAAAATACATTGGATACGGAATTATCTGAAAAGCCCTACAAACGTCAATTCAACAAAACGAATTCATCGTTTTTTTTTTAAATTGCCAGAATTCACTTCACGCGTATTAATTTATAAGTATACAGACTACGTCAAACAATTAAATTTCATTTAAGTAACTTAAATCGACCTTAGAAAGTAAATTTTCTTAGGTGCCCGTTTTTTTGGAAAAGAGTGTATATATTTCTAAAAAAAAGTTTCAAGTATTTTTTCCATTTACTCTTTTAACTGATGTTATAATTTACAACTTTTAATGAACACGATTGAATCAAAATATTTAAAACTGATTCATTCAGGATACAACACTATTTTTAAGTTACGATGAAGTGACAACCCCCCAAATGTCATTTTAGTCTACGAAATTAGAAATCACATTATAGACAAGGATTTGCGGTACATTTTAACTAACGTAAAATGGTTGGCGCCAATGTCTAGGGCATGCAGATCCGCATCCGGTGCCAGGTATTTGAGAATCGAGTCTGGCAAGCAGTTAGAACCGGGTAAACCGGTTCCTCTGGTTCCGGCTGGTTTTTTTTAATTTTTATTTTGTAGTTTTCGTATAAATCAGTCTTTAGTAACAATGCTCGGTACTTTTCTTTATAATTTTGTTTGGCTTAAATATCGAAAACCTTTTTTCCGCAGCAAATGTCTTTAATTCCTGGAGTGGACTGGAGTCTTGATACCGAATTTAGAAAATCAGATCAATCAAATCATACAGCCAAATACATTAACGAACCAATTAATTCTCTATATGGCTAATTTTTTACTTGATATTCACTTTGTTTCTCAACTTAAGTATTTATATTATTAGCTGAATTCACTTCCATGATATTATTTGCTGAATTCACTTCAATTCAATTCAATTCAATTCAATTTATATTATTAGCTGAATTCACTTCCATTTTATTCTCTCAGACCAAATTTATCTTGCAATACATATTTTTCTTGTGACAAGAAAATGCCACTGTCAGTTATCTGTATGTCAATTCCTAAGAACTATCTTACTTGACCATAGTCTTTTAAATCGAAATCTTTACTCAATTCCTATTTAAATCGTTCTATTCGTTCAGTTTTCTGTGAAGCTATGAGAATATCGTCAACAAACACAAGAAACGAAAATATGTCAATCATCCTGTATTCTCGTATAAAGACAAGGCTCATTGAGGTTTTGCTTCAAACTCATGCTTTTCAATTTGAAATCTAATCTTTTATTCCACTGCCTCCCCGCTTGCTTTTGTCCATAAAGTGATTTCTTTAACAGACACGTATCACCACCAGTTTTTATATAATCCAGCATTTTTTAGCGCGTTCTCTCTCACTATGTATTATTTTTAAAAGGCACTCCTTAAGCATTTTTGGAAGTCTCATGAATCTCCTCATCTAATGCTCCGTTTAAATAAAATAAATAAGAATAGCCTTTATTTCCCTATAATTTACAATTCTATATACATTTTTTAATTTAACCTATTAAGGGGTCACCCATTTCTGGCTGAAGGCCTCCTCCATTTGTTTCCATCTAAATCTGGGCCGTTCTGGTCCATTCTATCCCTGCCAGTGCTACGATGTCATCTCGCCATCGTTGCAATGGTCTGCCGCGGCGTCTGTTTCCGTTTCATGGGTACCAGTGCAGGACGCGCTCGCGCCACCTGTTGTCTGTGGTCATCGCGACGTCAACTTCAGTTTCCCGGCCATATACAAAACATCGGTGACTTTGGTCTTTGTCTTAATGACGATGCTCTTTATACGGTCGCTTATTTTTACGCCAAGCATGCTTCTTTCTACAGTGAACAAGTATGAAGCATTTTTCTTTTTTGGATTTTTTCGGAAAAAGACACGCCTGGGTTTTAGCAGCATTAAACTTGACCAGATTGGCATCACCCCATTCGGAGACTGCCTTCAAAGACAAGTTCAAACGCTCCACCATGGCCTCACGGAGAGACCGGATCTGTGGCCCGGTAGCCCGTGCGTTGGACAAGTATCTCTCAGCAACAGTGCTGACGTCTGCATACCCAAAGGTGCAACAAGAACAATGTTGCTGAGAGTATCGACCCCTGAGGGACCCCAATCCATTAATATCATTAATATCCAATTGGTCTGACGAGCAGCCATCAATAACCACTCGAATGGACTGATCTCTCAGGAAGTCTGCGATCCAATCACACAGTCCACCGGGCAGACCGAATGAAGGAAGCTTAACAATAAGGCTTTCGTGCCAGACCCTATCGAAAGTCTTCGAGATGTCGAGGGAGACGGAAAGCGCTTCCCCGTGCCTCTCGGTGGCCTCACTTCATATGTGAATGGCATACGCTACAAGATCCCCAGTAGACCGATTTCGGCGGAAGCCGTATTGGCGGTCGCTAAGGATATCGTTAGCTTCTAGGTATACCAGGCGCTTAGTGTTTAGTACACGCTCCATACTCTTACAGAGTATGGACGTTACAGAGATGGGTCTGTCACGTCGAAGTTGCGCAGCACCCTACGGACGTCCTTTTGATGGATGCGAATGTCCGACATACTCGTCTCGCATCCATCAAGAGGAGGAGGGGGCCGCGATTCACCAGGATTCAGACGCGAGGATTCCGCAAAAAGAGAGGCAAATAAATTTGCCTTCTCCTCAGCGGAGTGGGCCAGCGACCCATCTGGTTTCAGCAGTGGTGGTAGTGAGGGACGGCAGAAATTCGATTCGACCGACTTAGCCAGGGACCAAAACGTTTTAGTACCCGCTGGGTAAGAAGCAAATTTCGTCCCTATTCGGTTAATGTGGTCAAACCGAGCCCTTCGCAACACCAACTTGCAGGACTTGGCCGCCCTGTTAAAGGCCCTCTTCTTCTGACCCTCGTCACTCGCTTTGCGCGATCGCGCGTCGACCCCTGCCAGGTATGCCTCATGTTTAAGCGCGTCGGTGCGATGACATTCGGCGCCAAACCATGGTCGATCAACGCTGAACATTGTTACGTCAGAGAACGGAATATAGTACTTTTTTCCCGTACGCAACACACCCGTTACGGCGTCAGCGCACGACTAAGGATCAGCCGAAGAAAAGCAAGTAGGCTGCTTAGGATAGCATGCGAAGAAAGATCGCATGCCATCCCAATCTGCTGACCTGTACCGCCAAACCCACCGGGTGCCTCTTGGGCTGGGATCGGGCGGGGAGTAGACGGACACAGACTTCACCAGACAGTGGTCAGAACTACCAAAAGGTGAAGCTATCGACACAGAGTATCGGTCTGGATCCGTTGCCAGCAGAAGGTCCAAGCAATTGGCCGTGTGCGAGTCAACATCCGGTACTCTCGTTCTTCCCTTGACCAGCTGGGTAAGGGTGAGCGCAAGCGAAAGCTTTCGCATCTCCCGTCCAGCATGGTCAATGCACTGGTATGGGAAGAGCCACTCCTGGTGGTGGGCATTAAAGTCCCCCAGTAACACTAATTGGGCGGAAAAGGGTACCGCTGCTGTGCCGCGTCAGCAGTCTCACAGATGTACTCTGTGAACCTGGTTGTCTCCTGATCTCCGCTGTGCGAACGGTAGACACAAGCGTAGATAAATTTATCCAGACCTGCGTCCACTAGAGCCCACAGCGTTGAGAATCTGGAGTCCTCAAGGTTACGGAGAAGCCGATAGCAAGTGTCGTCACGGGCGTTCATACACACACCCGCGCGTGGTTAAAATTGTGCTACAGGGTAAACCCTGGGTAAGATAAGTACGAAACATCTGACGGACTCGCTATCTGCGTCTCCGTAAGGAAAAACAGCGCTGGTTTCTCAGCCTCCAGGTGGTAGTGGACTGCAGACCTCGAATGTTGGTGAGGTGCACTTTGTGGGGGAGGGGGTGCAGCCGCTGTTTAAGTCCAATATTCTTTTTCCTTGTCATCATTTTAGTAGAGTGAATAGAGGTGAGGAGAAGGAAGTGAGACGAGGTTCCACGCTGCTAACCTACAGACACGCACTGAAAAAGACGCCATCATTGGGGCTCTAGTCCGGAGACTGCGGGGACGCCCGAGTCCCCCCGGAATGTCCATCGGGCCCTCCCCATCTGGTCGCCAACCAGCACGATGGTGCATTGTGGCTGGCACACTACTTGGGCCCCCAACTACCTGCGTTCGGCCAGCGGCGCACCGTGCCTCGGATCCCGCTACCCTCCGCGACTAGTCTCCCGATAAGTCCATAACAGCGCGCGTCAGGCTGGTCAGCATGCAGTGGAACAGCGGTCTCGACCCAACTCCTCTAGTGGCTACACCAAGCATCGTATCGGAACACGGCTAGGCCGCTACCTGGATGCCACTGAGTAGCTCTTAACGCTTGCAAAATCTTTCAATTTTCCATCCCATATAAGTTATAACCCATTTCTATTCCCACTCCTTCCCTATTCATGCAGTACGATTGTGGAACTCACTTCCACCTGAAATCGTGACTCCCAAAATTTATCTTCATTCAAAAAACAAGTCAAAGAACATTACCTCTCCACCATCTTGTAATTTAATATATTAAGTATGTCGTATGTATTTTTATTTTCTACATTTATTAAGTTAAGGTATATGTGTAATTTATATATATGATGAGTTAAGTTATTTTTGTCTATTTTAAGTTTCTCATCCAACTTTCCTGTCGCAGGTCTGCTGGAAGAAATTTCTTATGAAATAAGCAGTACCTCTTTTATTTTTTTTTATTGTCAGGAATTCTAAAATAAATTAAAAATAAAACAATTTCATACAAAAACAATACAATACAAACAAATCATTATAAAATGTTTCCTGGATAAAAAACCATTAAAACTATAAAAGCAAGTAAAGCTAAAAAAAATGGGCACGTTTTTGTAACATTATCAAATAAAATAAAAACAATTAGGCGCATCAAAGTTTATGAGTGGTGTTTCTGACGTCACTTTTGGGTATAAAGAGTAAAGAGCACCAATTCGTGACACTACACGAAATATTAATGTATTGTATCGTCGTAAGTTTTTGTTTACGTGACAAAAGAACTCTATCAGTCCAGAGCGAAAAGGTGACTTTCAGGCAAGCGTGCTCCATCGTCGACCACATCATTGCTTACCGTTTGGTGAGATAGTTGTCAAAACTCAAGCGCGAGTACATTCATAATAATATAGAATCAGAGCACTGCATTCAAAACGGTGATGGAAAACATCGTGAGAAAACCGGCATGTCCTGGAACCAAAAAATTCGAAGACATGTGACATCCACTAACCCGCACTGGGCCCGAGTGGTGGAAATGGGTCATTCCCTCTCAAAGAGAGGAGTCCTGTGTCCCAGCAGTGGGAACATTAAAAAAAAGGCTGATGATGAGAACAATGTTTAAAAAAAAATGTTTTATTTTTTCATATTTTTTTAATCACAGTTCCTTCTATAATTTCAGATCGTAAGTAACTATGAAAACCTTAATTAGTGTAAAAAATCTAAATATTCATGAGAACTGTATTATTTTAGATTTATCAGATTTCTGATCAATAGAAATATTACTAAACTTAAATGGTAGTGGGCAGGGAAAATTGCACGCAGAACGGACGGTCGATGGGGCCGAAAAGTTCTAAAGTGGCGACCGTGAACCGGAAGATGCTGCGTTGAAAGACCTCCCACTAGTTTATCATGATGAGAAATATTACTGTCATTTGAAAGATCCTATGGGTAGTCAGAAATTATAACAATTATTCTAACCAACGGGTATCGTGGGAAACTGGGTTTTGGAGTCAGACAGGCTGTCACTCTAGGTACTAAATACTGATAGGCATCAGATTAGCCGATTTTATCCCGAAACAACGCAACTTTTCTGTGGGCTAGGACCGGGAGCAAAGCCGCGGGCGAAAGCTAGTAATTTGTATACAAGTTGCACAATACTAACTACTTTCTCTTATTATTTTCAGCCCGTAAGTAAAGACAATCTGTTACGAAAATTATAGAAAGAAAGAAGAAAATTAATTTACTTGCGCCAGGCAAATTCAAATTTATTTATTCATTTTGTGTCCTGCATAAAGAGGTAATCTATACATATAAATAAAATTGGAGTGTCTGTTTGTAATATTGAATTAACCGTTTTTTATTACATGTATAATGAATATATATACGGTACATACACAAAATTTTTTTTTTTTTTACTATTTTTGTCTGTCTGTCTGTTTGTTCCGGGTAATCTTCGAATCGACTAGACCGTTTTTGACGGGACTTTCACTGGTAGATGGCTGATGTTATAAAGAGATATATAGGCTACTCACAGATCCTGTGGGAAACTTAAAAAAAAAAATATAAACTTTACAAGTTTGACACGGACGAAGTCGCGGGCAACAGCTAGTCGAAAATAAATTCAATAGGTAAGTAGATGTCATAATTTCATGTAAAACAATAATAGTGAATAATAAAGTGTCAATAAATTACGACGGCACATAAACAAATAGATAGCTATAACTAGTCACAATTTCGTAGTACAATAATAATACAAATAAACTAGCTTCCGCCGGTAGCTAGGACCCTGTTCCTGATACCGGTGGGCCTCTATTTTTTTTATTTTTTAAGGCGGATGCAGACATTGCGAGCGCATGCGCATGCGCAGCGCACGGCGCTCATCGCATGCTTCGCAATGTGTGGACGTTCATATTTTTGGTGATGCATGTGCTACGACATCTCAAATCAAAGCAAAAGGCGTGCGTTACGAGCAAAAGGCATGCGTTGCGATCCGTCTCTTTATGTTTTTGTTTTTAATTTATTTTATAAAAAAATATTTAAAAATGTACTAAATAAGACAAAAAATAAATAAGGAGCATAATAGATATAAAAAATTCAAATCACAAAATCATTATCATATGGGAGTAACTTATTCGTAAGTTACTTAAAAACCAATAAATACACGAATTCTTTTTATCAACCAAAAGTGTAAATCTTTAATTTCAGGTGTCACACATAAAAGTGTAGAAATTTCACACAATCAACCCCCTATTTACCTCCTTAGGGGTGGCAATTCCAATAACCAATAATTACATGAAATTATTTTCATCAACTAGTTATTATAAGGTACTCCATAAACCATGAGTATAAATGTAAGAGATCAGGTGTCCAACTTACAAACTGTAGAAATGATATACAAACTTTGAACCGCCTTTTTACTCCCTTAGGGGTAGAAATTCCGAAAAAAAAAACTCATTATTTTTTTATTAATCAAGAGCGTAAACCAACAACTTCAGATGTTAACCTTTCAAACCGAAGAAATTTCACATAAAGTTTCAAACGCTATTTTATACCCTTAGAGATAGAATTTCCAAAACCAATGAATACATGAATTCTTTTTATCAACCAAGAGCGTAAATCTAAAATTTCGTGTGTCCAATTTACAAACTAAAAATTTCATAAAAACTTTTAACCCCCTTACGTGTGGAATTTACAAAACCAATAAATACATGAATTATTTTTATCAACCGTCAGCGTAAATCTAAAAGTTCACGTGTCCAAGTTCCTACAAACTTTTAACCTCCTTTTTACCCCTTTACGGGTGGAATTTCCAAAATCCTTTCTTAAGCGCACTTACGCCGCTTAAGGAACCTCCCTGCCAAATTTCATTGTTATACGTCTAGCGGTTTTCGATATTTCGTGATGAGTGAATGAATGACCTTTCGCTTTTATATATATAGATATATAATACAGGGTGCGTCTACTACTGAAACGAAGAAAAATAAGTACCATGGATTCAGTACATGATTCTGAACTTTTTGGTGGGGTATTGGAATTTTTCGTCGGATTATAAATAATTAAAAAATACTGCATGTTTTTTACTGTAATCAGTTCAAAATCGTTATTCCTATCTATCACAATTAGATTTTAAATTATTTAATTTTTCGGATTGAATACAGATATTATTACTTCAATATTCTAAATCCGATATTAGATAGTTTCAAACATAGTGAAGTTTCCACTTAGAAGACTTAGCTTTCAGATATTATAAAAAAATAGTTTCCCTTTCAATCAAAATCATTGTTTTTTTTATGAAACTAATGTATGTTTTTTACAATGGATATTATTAACCTAATTTTACTTATTATTTCCAGATCGTAAGTACCGATACCTTAATCACAGACTTATTTGTATGAATGGTGAACGATGAGTATAAAACGACAATAACGACTGATACACATTGGGTCAGTCCGTACTTCCTAGTACGGACTGATGAATACCCAAATCTCGTAAAATATCGGAATCTCGGAACGATAGTTCTATATTATATCAATTCCGATACTGAGGCATCGAATATTGGAATTAGAAAAAACCTATATTAAGTTGTAGCTCTTTGTGTAGCGCTGGCCGTGACAGCGCGTTCAAAACCGCTGACTACGGTGTTTAGCAGTGATCGGATAATCGGGCGCTTATTAACAACATAAACAAGTTTGTAACTAAAATAGTTTGTAAGTATTGTGTACTTACAATGTAAATAAAACATCGTGTCTCAGTGTGTTACTAACATATGTAGTTTTTAAGTAATTTGCCATACTAAATATATATATATATATTATTATTTACTTAAACTTTACTTCATGAAACTCAATTATGGACTTGCCTTGATAAATCCTGATTTACAGTCCTGCGCTTGCTAGGAGGCATAGAAAGTTACTTAGAACCCGTTGTTAGAATGAAAATTTTCACTAAATAATGCATAGATATTTATTCATACTTTTGCATGTGTTGCTTGTTTGGAAATCTCATTGTATAAAATACAACAAATTAGTCTATTCGATTATTAATCTGTTGAACACAAACTTCCACAACTTGACTACAATGTATACATTATCATTTTTATTGATTTTCCAATTAGATTGAATAAAATAATATATACCTATATATTTTATGATTGCTGTATTTTATTAGGTTTATTATATGCGGATTACGAAATTAGTCAATCTCGAGAATCCAGGATTAATTTAAAAAATATTACTCAAGTTATATTGCCAAAAAACATAAAAATCAATCATCGTCGATCACTACGATACTTATACCCAATCAATGAGTAATAATAATTTATGAAATCAGTGTACAGGTTTACAAAATCATGCAAATAATGGTGGAGCCACTATTGTGCATGTTGTAACCCAATAAAAACAACAACGGCAATAACGGTTTTGTTATTAAGTTTTTTTTACAAATAATGTGCACATTATCGGGTTTTAAGAAGTAATATAATAATAGTTACAAGAAACACTATTAACTCTATACATTATATATAGCGACAGGACCCTACAGATTTATGATTACTTTTTCCGGCGTATTATTTTGCGTGACTCTAGGCGATATCTCGGTACATAAGTCCTCCCAATGTAACTGTGTGGAGTCTTCGCCATAGTCATTTAAATCGGTGGGTTTTTTTTAAATCTATTTTAGATACGCGCTTGACCACCATCTCACCTGTTGGTAAGCGATGATGTTGTTGACGGTGAGATACGCTTGCCTAGAAATAACCTATTCACTCTTGACTTAAAGACTCCTAGATTGTAGCTGTCGGGAAATACAGACTCCGGCAGGGAAATCCACTCCTTAGCTGTACGCATAATAAAAGTGTTTCCAAAACGTTTTGTGCTTATGGATGGAATATCCACCATGTACCGCTGGCGCATCGCCGTACGTCTGGTAGTCCGATGATGAAACGGGCTAGGTGGAATTAGATCGTGCAATTCCAACACACACTCCCCGAAATGTAACCGATAAAAAACTGACGTGCAAATGACAACACTGCTGCTGAGAGATACGTCTCTAACGCACGGCCTACTGGAAATCAGATCCATGGAAGCCATGGATGAGCGCTTGAACCTGTCTTCGAAGGCAGTCTCCGAATGATGTATTTTTTACCCTAAAAAGAATCAAGTCCAACCGGCTCCATTTTTCAGAGGTGTAACCGTGCCGACAGCAGACCATCTTGAGCTTTTTCGCGTTACTTCGACATGATCCTTAATGTTGAGGCAAAGACTCAGCTTGCTGCCAAAAAGTTGAGGATCCTTGCAAAAGTAAGACGGTATTTTACGCTGGAACAGCTGCTCAACTTGAATGAAGCGCAAGTTGGATCATGCATGAAGTCCTGCTCTCATCTCTGGGACGTATCTGCCAAAGACCAGCGAGTCGATAGAAAAATGGGCCATAAAGTTCAACGGCAATGAGGCACTGTGCTAGTCAAAGCCGTCAGATTTTTATAGGTAACGTTTTGGGGAGGGTGCGATGAAAATCGGACTACAAGACTTCCCGCGATGCGCCTACGGTATTTGGTGGACCTTCCCGCCCATACGCACTAAATCTTTTGAAAACACTTTTATAATGCTTGCAGCTAAGGAGTGAAATGCCTTGCCTGAGTTTGTGTTTCCTAATAACTACAACCCGAGGACCTAGACCAGTAACATTCTATCATCATAAGCTTGGCGCTAGCGATTGTCAAAAAGATAAAATTGTATGGGATTGACAAGCGATATCGAAAAGTCACGTGATCAATCACTTAAATTTTGACATTTCGCCTATCGCCGTCGCTGACATCGAATGCCACTTGGATAGAGCCTCAGGGGTCCTTAATTTCAAGAGTGAATAGGTTACTTCTAGGCAACCTAACGCTTCACCGTCGACCACATCAAGTGAAATAGTGGTCAATTGCGAGTCTATCAATTATAAAAAAAGTGCAAAGTGCAAATCAATTTGCGTAATTGCAATTACGCTAAGTAAAGATCACTTATCGGCGTGATATAAATTGAATCGCGTCGTGAGCCATTTAATGGTTCGGTTAGGGTCAGTTTCTTTATTCGTAGATAACAAAATTTGAAAAAATTGGTTGTTATTTTTAATTATTAATTGAGATGAATATGGATCTAAATACTGGCCCTTAGTACGAGAGTATATTAAAGTTGCAGAGTACCATTTTATTTAATCTTTCTTTTTTTTTAGCCCGTAAGTAACAAAGTTAATTTGGGATGTTTTTGCACTAAAATCATCACCATTTTATTTGATTCGTATTAACCCTGATAATTTGCCACATTTACGAAAAAAAGTCTTGTGCAAATGTGGAAAAATATATTAATTATATCAAATATCGTTTTCTTGCCAAATGATATCTGATGTTCTAGACAAAGTGTCTTTCCATAAGTAATGAAGATGGTCGAAACATCAAAAATGGAATGGATTGATCACGTGATATTGCCATTGCCCTTGGTAATCTCATACATAGTTGACGTATTTATAATCACTATCGGGACGCTTTCAATTTTGGGATCCTTAAATGCTTACCCGAAACAACGCACCAAAGTGTCGCGTTGCCGAGTTATTCGGATGTAAAGTTCTCTTGAGCGAGAATCCGCTGAATGAGTCCGAATCTCTCTTAAGCGAATTTTTAAATAACTACCTGTTTTGCTCTTGATATTTCCATTTAATCAATATTTTAATAAGTTTGATATAAACTATAAGATAATTATAATGTCGATAATCATAAAAACCGTGTCGATAGGGTCGGCTCGTTCATAAATTTGACAAATTTAAAATTCGAAAACAGGGAACACTGAAGAACTTGAAACAGGCCGCATAACTTCATTTAAAGCTACAGTTCCAAGCAGACAGCTTCATAAATAACTGTACTTAATAGCTTAAACTGAAGATTATAAATATCTGAAAGCTGATCCGAAAAAGGTTTTTTGGCTTACATAAAGCTGAACTACCGCTAACTACATAAGTACCTAACTGGTTTGTGGAGGTTAGATATGCATATATAATTATTGATATCTGGTTGAATAATTATATGAATGACGCTTGAGAAAATTGTCTGCTCGAAACGCATGGACCCCGTCCTTTTTAGAGCGTGCCGGCTGATAAGATGCGGGTTGGAGCGTTGCTTAAACGTCAGATGATAGTTCAAGTGCTTCACAGATAAAAAAAATCCGACTTCCAAATAAAAACACTACAAAGTGAAAAATTACTTTCTTTTTGGAAGTCAGTGTCTTGGGTCGGTACCAGTTTTTTCTTTATGGACTCCGACTTCCAGTTTTTTTTTGGTAAAAAATGATTTTTATTTTCACTTTTTAGTTGTACCTAATAGGCAACTTGCCTCTAGTAAGGTACCTATAATGCCGGAATAGATTACCCGAATACCATGAAACTTGAAAAAAATCGTGTAGTGAGTGTACCAAGGTGAACTGTACACATCTGCGTACCACTATAGAGCGTACTGGCGTAATGTTATGTTATGACATGGTATAAAAAATAAACAGACAAGCGATTGCAGATATCCCGAGAGATTTGCCCTCATTTATTGAAGAGTTCTAATGTATATCTTCGAAGTTCTTCAGCTGATCTTCACTAAATAAAAATGGGACCGATTTCGGAACACCCTCTTTCAAACAAAAAAAGAAATTTCAAAATCGGTTCACAATTGACGGAGAAATCGGTGAACATACAAAAAAAAAACAAGCGAAGTCGAACATAGAACCTTCTCCTTTTTGGAAAGTCGGTTAAAAGTACTGAGTTAATTTGTGATATCTTTGCAATAATATCATCCACCATTAGATTTGAATCAAATCGCGAAATTCGCCAAAAAAATCTTTGATAATTAAAATAGGGGTGAAACATTTGGATGAATGTGATTTTTCAGGTTAGAATTTAGATTTGGGATTGTTCAGCTTTTTCAATAACAAACTGTTTTGCTCTTGAAATTTCCAGGACGTAAGTACCTAACATTTAATTAGTGCTTTAGTCAGTGTGATATCATCATCAGCCTATTAATGTTCCCACAGCTGGGACACAGGCCTCCTCTGTGAGAGAGAATGGGCCGTAATCCACCACGCGGGCCCAGTGCGGGTTGGTGAATGTCACATTTCTTCGAATTTTTGGTTCTAAGACATGCCGGTTTCCTCACGATGTTTTCGTTCACCGTTTTGAGAGCAGTGGTGATGAAATAATTTACACAAAGTAAAGCGCCTGCTTGGGGACTCGAACCCCCGGCCTACAACTTGTAAGTCGCGGCCGATACCACTGGTCCACCACTGCTCTCTCTGCTCAGTGTGATATAAATTTTGATAATTATAATGTTTATTATCAATAAAATTATTCATTAAAAAATCTATTTATAAAACAAGCTTTTTTCGTATTCTTCTCAGCAAACCGTTTCAATTGATACCCATATTATGGCAGTGCACAAAAAGTAACTAGTCCGCCATCTTGGATTTAGAATTATGTCACTTAATCATGCATTTTCATCCAAACGAAACGTGTATGCAAAATTTAATCTTTATCGGTGGGGGATTACTGCTTTATAATTCAGTTGAAAGATTAGACCCGAACATGCTTACATACATTGCAAGTCAAATAAAAGCTTGTAAAAAGACAACAGCTGTGTCGATAGGGTCGAATCGTTCATACCTTTGTCATAACTTAAACTGAAGGTTACAAAACTTGAAGTTTATATAAACATCTTGTTGTCATTACACTTAACCCCTTTTTGTTATGGTCTGGCCATTTCGTTGTACATAATTTAATTGGATTATTATTGTCATATTTTTAGTTAGAAACTGCGTGTCATTCTGTGTCAATGACATCATGAAAAAAAATATTCATCAAAAATCTTTTTTTTAAACCAGCTTTTTTCGTATTCTTCTCAGCAAACCCTTTCATTTGATACCCATATCATGACAGCGCACAAAAATAACTAATCCGCCATCTTGGGCCGTCCACCATATTGGATTTAGAATGACGTAACTAAGCTAACCACGCATTGTCATACAAACTAAACGTGTGTGCAAAATTTCATCTTAATCGGTAGAGGATAACTGCTTTAAAATTAATTTGCAAGATTTGACCCGAACACACTTACATACATACATAAATTGCAAGTTAAATAAAAGCTTGTAAAAAGTGACACCAATCTGGCCAAGGGGTATAATAGCGTTACCCAGTTACGTAAAAAAGTAAAACTAAACTCCATTTGGTTAGACTGGAAACCGACTCACTTATTGTTGGAAAATGCTAGGCGGGTTGACTAAGTTAGACTAATTGGAAATTATGTGATTTTTTCTATCCTCCGTTATACTTTTTTGATTAATTTCGTTGCCAATCCAAGACAGTTAAATTCAGTCTCCGGGACTTCGTCGAGCTTCACTGCCTCGGCGCTTTGCGGTGATCGCCACTATTTGTTCTCACTATCAGAAGTCGCAGTGGTTTGGGAATAGTGCGGTGGTGATTGTTTTAAGCGAGAAAGATTTAGAAATAATAAAAAGTCGTTAGATATGAGTCATGCCAATATAATTTTTCCTCACAACTCAAGGATTCAAGTTTGAATTGCGGATTATTTTTTAAGTTTTGTTTACTTATTATGCACTGTTAGTCACTTATTTTGCACTGTTGCTTCACTTGAGTTCATATTTTATTACTATTGTTTGAAAGAGGGCTTTTTAACACTAATTACAAATACTTTTTCGAGGATAACACTAACACTCAATATTTATAACTTGCTTAATGTTTTTGGTGCACACTTTTTGTTATTACACTTTGTTTATTATTTTTAGTGAATTTTAAAAACAGAGAATAAGAATTCAGATGCTTGTAGCTAAAGCGCCATCTACTTTCCTGAAAATGTCACCCATGACGAAAATTTCAGAAATGTTGGTCGGCGCCATCTTATATTTTTGTTTTGATTCCATATTAGCATTTAGCGACCCCAAAAAACATGAAAATGACACCCATGACGAAAATATTAAAAATTTCGGTCAGCGCCATTTTGAATTTTATTTTGACTATTTGCGATTATTATTTTATTTTAAATTATAACCCAAAAAAACAAAATAAAATACACCCATCACGAATATTTCGGTCTTCTTTGAAATCTGTTATAGTACATTACCGCAGCGGTTAGCAAAAGAGGCATTGATGGACGAACGTATAAATGTGGGCCAAGGCGAAGTCGAGGCACACATACGTAAGTCCATCAATGCCTAGTTGTGGCCAAGGCTTGTTTAGTACTTTTCTCAAATAATGCGCGGTAATTAAAACTAAGTAGCACCTAGAACTCATTTTGTCAAATACAATTACTTTTCGAAATCAATTTTCACTTTTTTTGATATACATAAATGATCTCCCGAAAGCGACAACCAACAAAATGGTTCTTTTTGCAGATGACAGTACAGCTATAATAAAATGTACTAATTCAAATAATTATAATACTGACATTAATTCTTGCTTAAGTGACATTATACATTGGTTAGATAATAATAATTTGGTTATAAACCTGAGCAAAACCAAAGTCATGCATTTTTATCAACGCCGTGAAAACCCAAATGTTAGCATTTCCTACAAGGGCTGTGATATTGAAGAATCTAATAAGGCTAAGTTCTTAGGTATTACAATTGATAGCCAACTTACATGGAAACCTCATGTTGAAGAACTATGTAAGAAACTTAGCAAATCCGCATATGCTCTTTTCCAACTCACAAAGAAAGTTAACAGTCAAGCTCTTCTGACCGCGTACCATGGACTGGTTGCCTCTAATTTGCGGTATGGCATTATTTTCTGGGGGCAGTCCACTGATAGGGAGCTGGTATTTAGGCTGCAGAAGCGATGCATCAGGTCAATGTGCGGTCTTAAGACAACTGATAGCTGTGTTCTCTATTTCAAATCGTTAAAAATTTTAACCTTGCCTTGTTTATTCATAATGGAAACGGTTTTGTTTGTAAAATGTTATCCTCATCTATTTAAAAAACTATCAGAAGTCAGGAAAAATCCAACTCGGACACAATACATCAATCAAATATGTCAAGTTAAATGTAAAACCGCACTTATGAAAAAAAGTTTTTTTGGTATTGCCCCACTCATATACAATAGAGTACCTAATATTATAAAAAATATGACTACATTAAAATTTAAAATGGCGCTTAAAGAACTTTTGATTATGAAAACTTATTACACGATTGATGATTTTCTTAATGATTATTCACTAACTGATTGACATACATGTACATTGACTTATTTTATTTTAATTTTTATTACTGTGATCAAGCTGACATTTTTTAAATTAATATTGTTTGACATAGTTATTATTGCGATCTTCTTATTGACTTATTTTATTTTAATTTTTATTGCTGTGATCAAGCTGACATTTTTTTTTTTTATTATTATTAATATTGATTGACATAGTTATTATTGCGATCCTCTCATTGAATTATTTTATTTTAATTTTTATTCATGTGATCAAGCTGACATTTTTAAAAATAAGATTATATTGTAAATTCTAATGATCTGCCAATTAATTTTGATATACTTATTATTTGAAATTGTAAACCTTTGCATGCCCATGTGACGGTAAAATATGGAGAACTTTATTATAAAAACAACTATGTACTCTACCCATGTTTGCAAAGAAATAAATGATTGATTGATTGATCAATGATGAACAACGAACAACAGTACCGTGTTAGTGTAATTTTTTGTTTTCTATAAACAGCTTTCTATATGCAAGCCAGTTCGAAATTTAAATAAAACCTTTGATAAGTCCTTGTTTGCCATGTTTTGGAGTAAAAGATCGTTCCATTTCTAAATTACACGACAGATATGAGTTTACTATGTAATTTATTTGGCCGCTAAACACGACAAATATGGATTTTCATACAACTTTTGCCGGCCAGTACAAGATTTATTTCGAAGAAGGTTGTCAAAATAATGCTCAAATTTCCAAGCATGTTTGAAAAAAAGTAACTTTCCTAGCCTACTGATTTTGTTACACTGTGGTCTCAAAATAAATCGGTCGTTAGATTAGCGGGATGTCGAACGCGAATAAAAGTAACATAGGCCCTGCCTCGCCAAGGCCTCGCGGGTGATTGAAGAGCCGTACGGCGCCCGCTGTGTAATATATTATTTTATCTACTCTCTTATAGTAATATTCGAATTAAAAAAAACACTGTTGACGCTAAACCGAAAAAAGAAAACATTTCTTTCATAGTTTTGAATAAACTACCAATTAAGTTATTTAATATGTTTTTTAAGAAATACATATTGTATTGTTTCGTTAATAAAATTATCATCACAATCATTGACATGTATACCAAGAAATAACGAAAAATATCAACACTATCGCTTACCATCATTATATAGTGGTCAAGCGCAAGCCTATCAAAAATAAAAAACCAGTTATAAAATACCCATAATATACAGTTTAATAAATCCACAAGAAATACAATAAAATTCTCTAAATTACAAGAAACCAGTTGACGTCGTCACTGACAGACGTCAACTAAGGAATATATACAATGGAAAAGTGTAAGGGAAAAGTTAAAGAATTTTGACTAGAGCAGCAGCCTATCGCGCACGCCATCCACCCCCGGAATCAGCTCCGCCTTGCCGCCGCCGGACCTCGGATCACCAGTATCTGCGGCTGCAGTTGCGACGAGTATTTTTCCCCGCCGACGTCGCCAACACCTGTACGTCGGCAGGGGAGAGGCCGGCCACCGAGGAGCTTGGGATCTAGGGGCCAACCGGCCCCGAGCCGGGTCCCCGCTGCCGGTGGTTGTGTGTAGCGCATGAGGTTGAAGAGCGCACTGGAGGATGCGCTCTGCGAGTACGGGTCCACTCCGTCTGACTGACGTCTGACACAAAAAAACAAAATAAAATACACCCATCACGAATATTTCGGTCTTCTTTGAAATCTGTTATAGTACATTACCGCAGCGGTTAGCAAAAGAGGCATTGATGGACGAACGTATAAATGTGGGCCAAGGCGAAGTCGAGGCACACATACGTAAGTCCATCAATGCCTAGTTGTGGCCAAGGCTTGTTTAGTACTTTTCTCAAATAATGCGCGGTAATTAAAACTAAGTAGCACCTAGAACTCATTTTGTCAAATACAATTACTTTTCGAAATCAATTTTCACTTTTTTTGATATACATAAATGATCTCCCGAAAGCGACAACCAACAAAATGGTTCTTTTTGCAGATGACAGTACAGCTATAATAAAATGTACTAATTCAAATAATTATAATACTGACATTAATTCTTGCTTAAGTGACATTATACATTGGTTAGATAATAATAATTTGGTTATAAACCTGAGCAAAACCAAAGTCATGCATTTTTATCAACGCCGTGAAAACCCAAATGTTAGCATTTCCTACAAGGGCTGTGATATTGAAGAATCTAATAAGGCTAAGTTCTTAGGTATTACAATTGATAGCCAACTTACATGGAAACCTCATGTTGAAGAACTATGTAAGAAACTTAGCAAATCCGCATATGCTCTTTTCCAACTCACAAAGAAAGTTAACAGTCAAGCTCTTCTGACCGCGTACCATGGACTGGTTGCCTCTAATTTGCGGTATGGCATTATTTTCTGGGGGCAGTCCACTGATAGGGAGCTGGTATTTAGGCTGCAGAAGCGATGCATCAGGTCAATGTGCGGTCTTAAGACAACTGATAGCTGTGTTCTCTATTTCAAATCGTTAAAAATTTTAACCTTGCCTTGTTTATTCATAATGGAAACGGTTTTGTTTGTAAAATGTTATCCTCATCTATTTAAAAAACTATCAGAAGTCAGGAAAAATCCAACTCGGACACAATACATCAATCAAATATGTCAAGTTAAATGTAAAACCGCACTTATGAAAAAAAGTTTTTTTGGTATTGCCCCACTCATATACAATAGAGTACCTAATATTATAAAAAATATGACTACATTAAAATTTAAAATGGCGCTTAAAGAACTTTTGATTATGAAAACTTATTACACGATTGATGATTTTCTTAATGATTATTCACTAACTGATTGACATACATGTACATTGACTTATTTTATTTTAATTTTTATTACTGTGATCAAGCTGACATTTTTTAAATTAATATTGTTTGACATAGTTATTATTGCGATCTTCTTATTGACTTATTTTATTTTAATTTTTATTGCTGTGATCAAGCTGACATTTTTTTTTTTTATTATTATTAATATTGATTGACATAGTTATTATTGCGATCCTCTCATTGAATTATTTTATTTTAATTTTTATTCTTGTGATCAAGCTGACATTTTTAAAAATAAGATTATATTGTAAATTCTAATGATCTGCCAATTAATTTTGATATACTTATTATTTGAAATTGTAAACCTTTGCATGCCCATGTGACGGTAAAATATGGAGAACTTTATTATAAAAACAACTATGTACTCTACCCATGTTTGCAAAGAAATAAATGATTGATTGATTGATCAATGATGAACAACGAACAACAGTACCGTGTTAGTGTAATTTTTTGTTTTCTATAAACAGCTTTCTATATGCAAGCCAGTTCGAAATTTAAATAAAACCTTTGATAAGTCCTTGTTTGCCATGTTTTGGAGTAAAAGATCGTTCCATTTCTAAATTACACGACAGATATGAGTTTACTATGTAATTTATTTGGCCGCTAAACACGACAAATATGGATTTTCATACAACTTTTGCCGGCCAGTACAAGATTTATTTCGAAGAAGGTTGTCAAAATAATGCTCAAATTTCCAAGCATGTTTGAAAAAAAGTAACTTTCCTAGCCTACTGATTTTGTTACACTGTGGTCTCAAAATAAATCGGTCGTTAGATTAGCGGGATGTCGAACGCGAATAAAAGTAACATAGGCCCTGCCTCGCCAAGGCCTCGCGGGTGATTGAAGAGCCGTACGGCGCCCGCTGTGTAATATATTATTTTATCTACTCTCTTATAGTAATATTCGAATTAAAAAAAACACTGTTGACGCTAAACCGAAAAAAGAAAACATTTCTTTCATAGTTTTGAATAAACTACCAATTAAGTTATTTAATATGTTTTTTAAGAAATACATATTGTATTGTTTCGTTAATAAAATTATCATCACAATCATTGACATGTATACCAAGAAATAACGAAAAATATCAACACTATCGCTTACCATCATTATATAGTGGTCAAGCGCAAGCCTATCAAAAATAAAAAACCAGTTATAAAATACCCATAATATACAGTTTAATAAATCCACAAGAAATACAATAAAATTCTCTAAATTACAAGAAACCAGTTGACGTCGTCACTGACAGACGTCAACTAAGGAATATATACAATGGAAAAGTGTAAGGGAAAAGTTAAAGAATTTTGACTAGAGCAGCAGCCTATCGCGCACGCCATCCACCCCCGGAATCAGCTCCGCCTTGCCGCCGCCGGACCTCGGATCACCAGTATCTGCGGCTGCAGTTGCGACGAGTATTTTTCCCCGCCGACGTCGCCAACACCTGTACGTCGGCAGGGGAGAGGCCGGCCACCGAGGAGCTTGGGATCTAGGGGCCAACCGGCCCCGAGCCGGGTCCCCGCTGCCGGTGGTTGTGTGTAGCGCATGAGGTTGAAGAGCGCACTGGAGGATGCGCTCTGCGAGTACGGGTCCACTCCGTCTGAACTTAGCGTCCCGATTACCACGGCGGCCTATGCACAAGAAAAATAGGGCGCTGGTGTGTTCTTTGGACTCGCTGCTTGAGAACATCTTTGAGAGCAGCGAGAACCTCGTTGATACGCACTCAATCCTGTATTGTGGGGCTGTTGCTGCATGTCGTTTAGCCAAAGTTAAGTTCCCTAATGAGGCTATTCGACCAAAGCCTGCTATGCCAGCCCGGCAATGCAGGATCGAACGGCGTATCGATGGGGCCAGGGTACTCATCGGCAAACTATACTGTTTCAGGGAGGGCAATACACGACTACATGTGATGCGCTTCGTAAGGCGGGCATTTTCGGGGACTGGAATCAGTCCTCGAGAATACATGTCCAGTGTCACGGAGCGCATCGACTTCCTGAAGCTGAATCTTTGTGCATGGGCCAGCCGTATTCGGCGGTATAAGCAGCGGGTTGACCGGTACTCGCAGAATCGCATGTTCCAGAGTGATGAGAGGTGGGAATACAGAACTTGGGAGCGACCTGAACAAAATGTGACTGACGTGTGCCGCCCGGATGATGTCGTCACGAGTACATTCTGGCGAAGCATTTGGTCGGTACCCGTCTGTCACACTGAGGGCGGCTGGATGCGTGATGTCGAGCGCGTGTGTGAAGCTATACCAGAAATGGAAAAAGTGATCATCAGTCCATCTGATGTAGCCAAAGCTGTTCGTCCACTACCGAAATGGAAGTTTTCGGGACCGGACGGACTGCATAACTTTTGGCTAAAATAGTATAGCAGCTCACACGCGTTTCTGGCATCTCAATTTCAGTCATGTTTAGAGCTTCCGCAGTTTTTAATAACAGGCGTTACCCACCTGCTCCATAAGACAGTTAGTTCCGCGGAACCCAAGAATTATAGACCGATTACATGCTTATCGACGGTTTATAAACTTCTTACATCCAGCCTGAGAGTAAAAATTGTTAAACACATTGAAGATAACTCAAAAATATCTACCTCTCAGAATGGATGTAGGAATGGGTCCCGCGGCACTAAGGAGCTACTCCTCATTGACATGGCCATAAGCCAACAGGTTCGTCGATCCCACAAGGATCTGTCGACATGCTGGATAGACTAAAAGAAGGCCTACGACTCTGTGCCACATACATGGCTCATGAGGGTGCTGGAGTTGTACAAAATAGATGCAATTTTATGCA
Organism: Orthosia gracilis; assembly: GCA_947562075.1. Lineage (NCBI taxonomy): Eukaryota > Metazoa > Arthropoda > Insecta > Lepidoptera > Noctuidae > Orthosia > Orthosia gracilis. The sequence continues at coordinate 12,651,056 of OX387267.1, forward strand.
CCTTCCTTGAGTCATGTATGGGGCAATGGAAGACAGTCCTTCGATATCCGGGATGTCGACCGATTCAGGGGGATGATGAGCCTGTATGGATTAAGCGGGGGATATTTCAGGGCGACAGTTTGAGTCCACTTTGGTTCTGCTTAGCCCTGAATCCTTTAAGTACACTGCTGGAGGATTCAGGTCTAGGCTATCGGTTGAGAAGAGGTGGTCAGGTCATATCTCACTTCCTTTACATGGATGATCTGAAACTCTGTACCCCCAACAAATTCCAACTGACGGAGCTACTGAAGGTAACTGAAACCTTCAGTAACTTCATCAGGATGAAATTTGGTGTGGATAAATGTGCAGTCATGCATGTAATGCAAGGGGAGATTATGGAATCCGAGGGAATTCAACTCTCTGATTCCATACACCTTACACGACACCTCTCCTCAACTGAAACTTACAAGTATTTGGGTATGTCGGAAGCGTTGGGCATCAACAGTACTAACAGGAAAGAACTGCTGAAGGAGCGTTTCTTTGGCCGCCTGAAAAAGGTATTAAATAGCCTTCTGTCAGGCGGAAATAAGGCGCGCCTTCAACGGTTGGGTCATGGCGGTTTTGATGTACTCTTTCGGCATTCTCAAATGGACTCAGACCGAGCTCGACGCCCTCGACAGGAGAGTCCGGACACTGCTGACCGCAAACCGGATGCATCACCCACGATCATCGGTGATGAGACTGTACATTTCGCGGAAATGTGGGGTTCGAAGCTTTTTAAACGCCAAGACTCTTCACAACCGCGAAGTGTGCAGTCTCAGAGAATACTTTTTAAAAGCTGAAGTGGGTATGCACCGGGATGTGGTCGCAGTGGACAAGGGATTCACCCCGTTGTCCATTGCTAAAGAGAACTTGCGCAAACCTGTAATACTAACTACTGATGAACGCAAAGAGGTATGGCTACACGGGCGCTTCTATCGGGCTCTCCATGGGCCTGATGTAGATATTTCCCAGCGTCTGTGTCCTGGCTACGTTTCGGCAACCTTTTCGGGGAAACTGAAGTTTTTGTCTGTGCAATTATGCACGAAGTTATCCTGACGAATAACTATCGGAGACATATAATGAAGGACGGGACGGTTGACATGTGTCGGGCATGCCACCGTCCGGGTGAATCCATCAGACATATTGTCTCTGGTTGTTCGCGTCTGGCTAACGGCGAGTTACACAGGCATAACCAAGTGGCCAGGATTATTCACCAGCAACTTGCTTTGAAGTACAATCTAGTGGATTCTGAGGTATCGTATTACAAGTATGTGCTCGACCCAGTTCTCGAAAATCACCATGTCATGTTGTACTGGGATCGGTGTATCATCACTGATAGGACTATTGTCGCCAATAAGCCGGATATAGCGGTGATTGACCGATTAGCGCGCCGCACAATGATAATCGATGTTACCATCCCGCATGACGACAAACTCGTGAAAGCTGAGAAAGAGAAACAAATCAAGTATCTCGACTTAGCACACGAGGTTGTCGACATGTGGAATGTGGACTCGGCGATCATTGTACCGATTGTCGTTACAGCCAACGGCCCGGTGGCCAAGAGCCTCGACAACCATCTGTCGAGGCTGTCATTGCGCGGTTGGTTCAAGGCCCTGATACAGAAGGCAGTACTTCTCGATACGGCTCGCATTGTGAGGAGGTCCCTGTCTCTGGAGTCCTAACCACCATTATTTTTTTATATGTTTTAATGTTTTATTTATGATTTGTTTTTATAAAGAAATATTAAGAAATGTAAATATTAAATGTGTACAAAGTTGAATAAACGAAAAAAAATATACAAAGGTGACAAACAAAAACATTACGATTTAGTACAGTTTTATGTTAATATATTTTTTTTTGTGTAATTCAATCTCAAAACGGGGCTCGACATCTGCTTTATTTATTAAGAAAGTAGAATAAAACTATTTAGTTTCGAAATTCATTAAATTGGTGAGTATTTTGCGGGGACATCCATTTTGGGCCCCTTAAATGCTTACCCGAAACAATGCCTCAAAGTGGCGCGGTGCCGAGTCGGATGGAAAGTTCTCTTGAGCGAGAGTTCGCTGAGCGAAGCCGAATCCCTGTTAAGCGGATTTCAAAATACCTAACTAATTCTTTTGCTCTTGATATTTCCAGGACGTAAGTACCTTACATTTACTCCGTATGTAACACGCTTTAATGGTAAATTTAACTAAAAAGTAAAAAAATACTTTTTAGTTCAATCTCTAATCCTGAAGATCCTGTTAAGGTTAATAAGTGTGATATAAATTTAGATAACTATAATGTTGATAATTATAAAAAAAGACAACATCCGTGTCAAATCGTTCATACCTTTGTCAAATTTGAATTTCATTGCTATAGTTATAATCTTACTAATATAAAATACAAGACATACGTTTGTGACCGCTGAGGCTCTCAAGCGCCGGAAGTACTGTTAAGGCTACTAATTGGCTATTAAAGTATTGAGCCGTTTGGGGCACCTGAGTAGTTCCTGATTTGTGGTCGAGGTCAGATAGTCAGCAGTCATTTCAAATTTGCCATAAGAATTAGGTTCAATTTTGAAAATAATTGCAAGGTTATTTGTCAACATATTCGCGCCCTGTACGGAATTTTTAGGCTAACAATTGATGAAATAAATTGTCGTTTAAAAACACGCTTTAATGGTAAATTTAACTAAAAAGTAAAAATAATACTTTTTTAGTTCAATCTCTAATCCTGAAGATCCTGTTAAGGTTAATGGAACAAACTATTTAAATAATTGCATTGTCATCGGTCCTAAATAACGTGTGCGAAGTTTCAAATTAAACCGACGTTTTGAAGGGGGTCAAAATCACGTTCAAAGTATCCGTTACATTGATACATAGATACATACATACCAAACTAATAAAAGCGCGCTACAAACGCATTTTATCAAAATTTGAAAACATTGGTAACTATTTTTAAGCATTAGTTGAGATAACTACGGATCAAAAAACTGGGCCTTAGTATTTTAAGGCTTGTGTTTAAACACCGCCCAAAAAAGTACCTATTTTACTACCAAAAAAATTCTAAACGGTTACCAAAATGGATAAATGGTCACCAAATAACGTTTCCTAAAATATTATGAAATAAATCCATTTTTTCGTATTATTGACTGCCAAAAAAATATATGGACGCCTTTAAAGTCGACGGAGCCCCGCTGCGCGGGGCTCCTATTTCCGTCCGCAGGGTCTAAAGTAACCTAACACGAACGAGATGACGGGAGCCGAGTTCGCTCGCTTTGCTCGCTCACTTCGGCTCCCGTCATCTCGTTCGAACCTAACCTGTCCGTGTCGGGGTGCCCTAAGCTCCTGAGCTCGCTTCGCTCGCTCTTGGACTAATTCGTTAAAAACACGAATACACCCGGTATATTAATCTTTGAGTTGGATAGAATTTGGTGACCGTTGATCCATTTTGGGAACCAATTATTTTATTTGGTGCCTAAGCTTAGAGTCTTAAAAATATTTTTGATGACCGTCTAAATTATACCCGTATTTTAAAGTGGAAGGGTGGGTACCTACATATTTTAAATATTTATTTGATTTTATTTTTATTTTTAGGCGGTAAGTTATTACTTATTACTTGTTGTTATTATCTTATTATCTTATTGGTATTACTTCTCAAAAGTAACTTTATTAAGTTACTTTTGAGAAGTATATATTTTGTGTCACATTCGCTAAATTTGAAAAAAATCTTTAATCATTAAAATAGGGATGATATATTTGGGTAAATGTGGGAAAAAATAAACGTATTTATAAGTAAGGTATAATGTTGGTAATCATTAAAAGACAACAGTATCGATGGTATTTTTTGGTTATCACTTTTTAGGTGTTCCTACCTTATAGGGAAGTTGTTTAGTAAGGTACCTATAATGCCGAATAGATTACCCGAATATCATGAAAGAGCGTACTGGCGTCATGTTATGTTATGAAATGGTATTAACAATTAGACATGAGATTGCAGCAATCCCAAGAGATTTGCCGTCATTTATTGAAGAGTTCTATTGTATATCGCCGAAGTTCTACATCAGATCTTCACCAAATTAAAATGGGACCAATTTGGGAACATAATCATTCAAACAAAAAAAGATTTTTGTTTATAGGTCCACAATTGACGGAGATATCGATGAACATAAATTCATTCAACAGTCCGAGTATCTGAATTGCGTATGTGTTGCGATATTTTACTTCTTGAACATTTTAAATTCATCTTACTTTTGATAGAGTGAACCGACTTCGATGAAACAAAAACGAAGTAATATTTCAAGTTACGTACAATTTTTGTGTGTAAAATTTATCTACATTGGTTGCGTACATTTTACGTGATGCGTGCACAAATAAACAGACAAACAGATAACTAGGTAAACAGGTTCTGTTGAGTCTCCTTTCACACTCTGGCTATTTTTATTGGAAATATTTTCGATGTACAAAAACGACTTTTCTACAGATTTATTTTATTTATATCTATTGATGATTGAATTTTTAAGTTGTCATCTTGAACATTTTATGACCGTAGGCATCTTTATGTAATTTCAGGCTTCCTTACTTTACATAATATGCTAGGAATGTACATCGCTCACTGACGTGTGTCTAGATTAATTTACCCGTTGCCGACAATAACCAATAAGGTAAATGGAAAAAATAAAAAAAAACAGCCAAGTACGAGTCGGACCTGCGTGCCGAGTATTCCGTAGGACTTAGAATTTTCCTTCAGGTTTCCCTGTTAATGATGAATGAGGCCCTTTTTATACCTCAACATATAAATTTAGCGACCGCTAAATGCTTACCCGAAACAATGCTCCTAAATGTCGCGTTGCCGAGTTATTCGAGGCAAGAGTTTGCTGAGGGAATCCAGATCTCTCTTAAGCGGATCTTTAAATAACTAACTGTTTTGCTCTTCAAATTTTCAGACAGTAAGTACCTAACTTGAAATCAGTATTTAAATAAGTGTGATATAGATTTTGATAATTATAATGTTGATAATAATAAAAAACAACAATCGTGTCGATAGGGTCGAATCATTCATACCTACGGCATTTTAGGTATCACTCATCATATATAAATCAATCATATATAAATCGAATCGCGTCGCTTAAGCCTAGTAATTTGATCCCCCACCATTGTTGTATTATCGCGGTATCTTCTCGGCCAACTTACCACAGTGTCTAAAGGCGAAAGTCTATGACTAGTGTGTATTGGCAGCGATTACTAACGGGACAGACACGTGGTCGCACACAATGGGCCTTAAGGCTTAAATTCTTCCAAAGGGCAGGAACTAAGGTTACCGAAATAGCCCAAAACATTGCCAAACTCAAGTGGCAGTAGGCAGGGCACATTGGCCGGAGGACGGATGACCGTTGGGGCCGAAAAGTAGCCAAGCAGACTGCTTTATTATTAATTTTACTTAATAATTTGAACTTAGGTTAAAAAACTTAAACGTTACATCAAGGTCTTCTTGTCATTACATTAAAACCCTTTTAAGGCGATATATACGACCCAATGTAAACGCAGTACTGGCAGTGCGCCTGCTCGATGCCAAAATATCAATATTGAACTTCCTTTTGAATAGTTTTATTTTCAAAATATTATTTGATTTATATATGTTATGTCAGTTATGAAGAAATTCCAGCCATAAATTTTTCTGTGTAAAAATATTTTTAAACATACATGTCGTTTTGGAGGAGTATCCAAAATTAGCGAAAAAATATCGTGTTGCTAAATATTTTTTTAAAGCAAAACTTTCAGTTAAACGAAAAAACCTTCTTTCAAAAATAATGTACATAGGTAAATCAATAATAAATAAATATTTATTTCAAACCTTTTAACCTACCCGTTACTAAGGAGTATGCATTAAAAAGTAACCGTTTTATGGCACTAAAGCGGCACTAAAATTTTGGCTGTTTTTTTTTTATAAATAAGTGCATTCGACAAACAGCGAGCGATAAGTCAAATATTGTGTAGGACCTACCATACCTACACTGAATGTAAGTCCGACTTTTATGACAGTAAATAAAGCGTTTGATCGCCGATGATTACTGATTGCTGTTTTTTACGTAATAAAGCCTGCTGACCTTCCGGATCGCCCCTAGTCGGTGTTTTATAATTATGATAATATTTTTAAGACCTCAATGAAAGCAATTGCGACGGCAAGATATTAATCTTGTTTCCTTTTGCTTTTTCAGGGAGTAAGTTATCATAATCTTAGGCCAATTGTCAAAGTCAGTTTGAAGGACCTCCACGCGACTCAGTTGCCAGCAGAACGGTAAAGACCTCGAGTAATGTCAATAGACAATAAGTCATAATTGTCAGTTTTACAATTCAAGACGGAGTCGAGTTGCAGGTCTTCACTTGGAAATAACTTAATCTAAACCTTTGTAATATTATTATAATTCCTTCCTATAGTTATAATCTTAATCTTACTAATATAAAATACATTGCATACGTTTGTGACTGCTGATGCTCTCAAGCACCGGAAGTACTGGAAACTAATTGGCTATTAAAGTTTTGAGCCGTTTGGGGTAATGGGTAGTTCCTGAGTTTTGGTCGAGGTCAGATAGTCAGTCAGCAGTCATTTCAAATTTGCCATAACAATTAGGTTCAATTTTGAAAGTAATTGCAAGGTTATTTGTCAACCTATTCGCGCCTAAATTGAGAAAAAACAACTTTAATCATTAAAATAGCGATATTTTTCGGTAAATGTGAAAAAAGAAACAGTATTTATAACTAAGATATAATGTTGGTAATCATTAAAAGACAACAGTATCGATAGGGTTGAATCGTCCATACCTACGTCAGTTTTAAGGGTTCCGTACCCAAAGGGTAAAACGGACCCTAATACTAAGACTCCACGGTCCGTTTGTCTGTCTGTCCATCTGTCACCAGGCTATAACTCAAGAACCGTGATAGCTAGACAGTTGACATTTTCACAGATGATGTATTTCTGTTGCCGCTACAGCAACAAATACTAAAAACAGAATAAAATAAATATTTAAGCTCCTTTACAACAAACCTGATTTTTTTCAGTCAAGTTGACAACATAATTTTCTTTTTCCATTAACTCGAAAATCCCGTCAACCTCCTTGCACTTTGCTACTATTTGATGAGTTTTATTTTTTATAGTGCAACCTCTTTTATCAAAAATAACATCGAAATGGTTTTTTATAAGATCGCTGACCGAAATTGAGTTCATACAAAGTCCGGGGACATGAAAAACATTCGTCAATAGGAGTTCAGAGTTATCTTTTAGTTTCAGGATGGCTTTCCCTCTTCCTACAACTTTCATTTCTTCCACGCTTGCAACTTTTATCTTCAAGTCATTCTGTTGCCTTTTGTAATTTAACAATTTTCCGGCATCGTTCGTCATATGGTTTAAGCATCCACTGTCCAAGTACCAAGGTCCTTTTTCACCGCATTCGTCATTCTCAAGCAAGGGTCCACTCTTTTAGTAACTTTGCATTCAGAAGCCTTATGCCCTTCTTTGTGGCATTTAAAGCACTTGTATATTAATTCCTTTTTCTTGTTAAATTGCTTTTTATTTTGCGCCGTTGTCGTAACTAGGGCTTGCTCTTAATTTTTACCATTTTCAATTTGACGGCTTGCTTCTTGCATTAATTTTGATTTTAATTGCTCTAGTTTTATTTCTTTTCCACTATTATCAATCGCCATAATGAATGGGTTGTACTCTGACGATAAACCGATTAACAATATTGAAATAATCCATTCGTTAGAGATTTTTGCATCAATGTCCGCAAGTTGTTGCGCCAAACAAATTATTTTCGAAATGTATTTTCCATGCTTTCGCAATTATCTAATCGGCATTGCCATAATTCTCGTTGCAATTTGATTCTTCTGCCCCAGCCCTTGTATTCGTAAGCCTCGCTGAGACTCACCCACACTTCACGTGCTGTCTTCGCATTGTATACATGTGCGAAACATGCGGGCTCAAGCAACAAACATAAAGTCGTTCGTGCCTTTCTGTCAGTATCTTTTAATGCACTGGTTATTTCTGTAGCATCAATTACGTGGAACCAGTTTTTGGACTCCAAATAATTACTCACTATACATTTCCAGCTGGCAAAGTCTTCAGTACCATTCAATTTTCTTATACCACAAATTGAACCTGAATTCTTCTTCTGCCATGACAAAAAAAATATATTCTGACACTTTCTGACACTCGTATTTTATTTTGGGTTATAATTTCTAGGCGGGCCCATAACCTATAAAAGGAAAGAGGCTACTCCAAGAAGACGTTTATTAACACAGTTCACATAAAATACGATCAAGACATTTTTTCCCTGACGGATGTGTTATATTTAATGACAACACAACAAGTTCTAAACTTAAATGGGTATACAACCTCCATCAGATCCGATACCACACATGGGGGCAATTGCCATCAGCCCCCAAGATGCGGCTCGTGCCGTCCGTCCGTAGCCCAACTGGCAATCTCCAGGGCCAGACGGACTGCAAAACTTTTGATTAAATGGTTCCAAAGATCGCACTCTCGTTTGGCATCTCAGCTCCAGTCTGCCCCAGAGTCAGAGTCGCTGCCCCAATTCCTAACGACAGGAATAATCCACCTGCTCTATAAATCGGGTGGTACTGCGGAACCTAAAAATTATAGACCGATAACGTGTTTACCGACGGTCTATTAAGTTCTTACATCAATTCTGAGAGCGAAAATTAATCAACATATTCACAATAACGCCATCATGTCTGCTTCTCAGAATGGATGTAGGAACGGGTCCCACGGTACTAAGCACCTGCTCCTCATAGACATTGCCATTAACCAACAGGTTCGCCGTTCCCGCAAGGATTTGGCTACAAGTTGGATAGATTACAAGAAGGTCTATGAGTCATTACCACATACCTACATGGCTCATGAGGGTGCTGGAGTTATATAAAATTGATGCTACTCTGTGCACCTTCCTGATGTGGGTATGGGGCAGTGGAGGACGGTACTTCGCTATCCAGGATGTCGACAGATTCAAGAGGACAGCGAACCTATAAGGATCGAGCGTGGAATATTTCAGGGCGATAGTCTGAGCCCACTGTGATTTTGTTTAGCCCTGAATCCTCTTAGTACACTGCTGGCGGGTTCGGGCCTGGGCTATCGGTTGAGAAGAGGTCAGGTCATATCTCACCTCCTTTACATGGATGATCTGAAGCTCTTTGCACCCAATAACTTGCAACTGACGAAGCTACTGAAGGTTACAGAAACCTTCAGTGACGTCATCAGGATGGCATTTGGTGTGGACAAATGTGTAGTCATGCATGTAAAGGGGGAGGGGGGGCGATAACGGAATCAGTGGAAATACAACTCTCGGATTCCATACACCTTCGATCCCTTTACTCAACCGAAACTTGCAAGTTTTTGGGTATGTCGGCAGCACTAGGCATCAATGCTATTAACGTGAGACAGTCGTTGAAAGAGCGCTTCTTTGGCCGCCTGAAAAAAGTACAAAATAGTCTTTTATCAGGCGGGAATAAGGTACGCGCCTTCAACGGCTGGGTCATGATGTATTCTTTCTCAAATGGATTCAGACAGATCTTGATGCCCTGGATAGGAGAGTCCACACATTGCTTACCGCAAATCGTATGCATCCCCCACGATCATCGGTTATGAGACTGTATATCCCGCGGAAGTGCGGCGGTCGTGGTTTTTTAAATGCTAAGACCCTGCACAACCGCGAGGTATGCAGTCTTGGGGAATACTTCCTGACCGCCGACGTGGGTATGCGTCGAGATGTTTTAGCGGTGGACAATCCCGCTCTCCTTGGCTAACGAGAACTGGCGCAAACCTATAGTATTAGATACTAATGACCGCAGGGAGGTATGGCAGAGCAAGAAGCTTCACGGCCGCTTCTACCGGGTCCTATATGGGCCCGATGTAGATCATCTAGCGTCCGTGGCCTGCCTGCGAATTGGTGACCTTTTAGGGAAAACCGAAGGTTTTGTCTTTGCGATTAAAGACGATCTTATGATGACGAACAACCACCGGAAATACATCGTGAAGGACGGCATGGTTGAAATCTGTCGGGCGTTTCACCGGCCGGGGGAATCAATCCGCCACATTATCGCCGGTTGTTCTAGTCTGGCTAACGCAGACTATTTGCATAGACATAGCCTTGTGGCCAGGTTTATCCATCAGCAACTTGCTCTTAAATACAATGTATTGGAATCGGAAGTGCCTTAATATAGGTATGTGCCGACCCAGTTCTCGAAAATGGCAATGTTTCGTTGTATTGGGATCGGGCTATCATCACTGACAGGACTATTGTTGCCAATAGGCCTGACATAGAGGTGATAGACCGACTAGAGCGTCGCGCAATGATTGTTGATATAGTGGTCCCCCATGACGAGAACCTCGTGAAGGCTGAGAGAGATAATAAAAGCAAGTATCTTGATCTGGCTCGCGAGGTTGTCGAAATGTGGGATGTGAATACAGCAGTCATTGTGCCAATAGTCTTGACGGCCAATGGCATAATAGCCAAGAGGCTCGACGAACATCTGAGGAGGCTCTCGTTGGGCAGCTGGATCAAGGGCTTGATCCAGAAAGCGATACTACTGGACACGGCACATATAGTCAGGAGAAAGCTTGGACAATGTTCCCGATACCGATGGGCTACTATTTTTATATTTTTAAAGGTTTTTTTTTACTTTATTTTTTATAGAATAATATTTAAGAATTTAAAAATATGTAAATAAAATGAATAAATAGAAAAATAATAATAAAATAAACATACAAAGGCGGCAACCAAATATATTACGATTTTGGACCTTTTTTGTTAATATTTTTTTGTGTAATTCAATCTCAAAACGGGGCTCGACAACATCTGCTTTATTTATTTAGAAAGAAAAACAAAAATATTAGGTTTCCAAATTCTTTAACATTGGTGAGTACTTTGCGGGGATATCCATTTATGCCTAATCGAAACAATGCCTCAAACCGGCGCGGTGCCGAGATTATCGGATGTAAAGTTCTCTTGAGCGATAGTTTGCTGAGTGCGGCTGAATCTCTTTTAAGTGAATTTTAAAGTAACTAACTCTTTTGCTCTTGATATTTCCAGGAAGTAAGTACATAACGTTTACTCCGTATTTTAATAAGTGTGATATAAATTTAGATAACTATAATGTTGAAAATTATAAATGACATCAACCGTGTCGATAGAGTCGAATCGTTCATACCTTTGTCAAATTTCAATTTCATTTCTCTTTGAGTAAGGACGCATGATACCTTTTTATTGACAGTTCCAAGCAGACTAATATAATATAATAGATAAGTAAAATGAACTGAAGGTTAAAAAACTTAAACTTTACATCAACTTCTTGTTGTCTTTGCACTAGAACCCTTTTAATATTCCAGCAATTTCGTTATACATATTATGTCAAATATTTTTAATGGTATTATTATTGTCATAATTTTAATAAGCAACTGCGTGTCATTCTGTGTCAATGACATCATGAAAAAAGTGACACCAATCTTGCCAAGGGGTATAGTTTGTGCAGTGGCGTGGTGTGGGGGTCAGATAGGGAGTCGCTTTATATAAAATACTGATACTTAGCTCTTTCTGGTTAGACTGGCAACTAAACCACTTATTGTTGGGCAAATGCTAGGCAAGTTGATTGTCATGTATTTGCTATACAGTCGCATGAAAACAGAAAAGCTCTCGATTTATGACAAAGACAATAAGTTCCATCAGTTTGATAATTCAAGAAGGTGACGAGTTTGAGGACATGACTTGAAAATTTTATAATAGGGCTAAATCATATTTTTATTTTATTTAAATCTTGGCTTTTCCTTACTATCATAATCTTACTAGTTCATGCAAATACTAGGCCTATTAGGTTCAATGTCCCTTACAAACTGAATTTTGCGCGAACAATTTCAATATTACAAGATACTGGAAGGCTTATTATAAATCTTGCAAGAGCAACGCAGAAAACGATAGCAATTTATCCGCAATAATTGCTCTTCAATACAGAAATTTTGGCTGTTTTTTTTATAAATAAGTACATTTCACAAACAGCGATAAGCAAACGATTGTGTAGTACCTATCATACCTACACTGTAGGTAAGTCCGACTTTATGACATAAAGCTTTTGATCGCGCGATGATTGCTGATTGCTGTTTCTTATGTGTTGTGTTGGTTAGGGTTTAATTTACTTTAGCGAGTGATTTTCTGAATGAAATAAGCGTCTGTCTTCTACTGTGTTTATTGACAACTAAACTTAAAATACGCATCCATATCAAAAATAGTGGGGTCGACAGCTAGCTACTTACTATAATCAAATGTGGACTGTATTTACAAATATTTATGTATTATAATGCTTCAATATCCAACCAAAGGACTATATGAGTCCATTCAAATTAATCAAAAATGGGCAATTATACATGCAAATGATTAACACTCATAATATAATACTGGATTAATCAGTGCTACTGTCCACTGGCAATCGACAGAGCTTAATCACAGTTTTCTTTACTATATCGCCACCACTCTTAACACTGTAAACTCTTTTGCAGCCAGTCTGTCCAGCTGGTCCTGGATGTTTGCTTACTACTCGTCCCGATAACCACCTCCCCAGTGGAAGGTTCTTCTGCTTGATCAAAACAATATTTCCAATTTGAAATTCCTTTCCTCGTTTGAGCCATTTTGGTCGTTGTTGTAGTCTAGATAAATATTCTTGTTGCGATCTAGACCAAAAATCATGCAACAATTTTTGAACATATTGCCATCGTGACAAAATTTGCACTTTCAAATTTTGTAAAATTAGACTAGGTATGACAATGGGTGCCTCTCCAATTAAAAAGTGTCCCGGTGTTAATGGCTCGATATTTTCATTATCAAAATCATCTTGGGGGCACAATGGTCTAGAGTTCAAACAAGCCTCTATTTCACACAGAACTGTCGACATCTCCTCGTATGTTAAATTGTTAGTAAGTATCCGTTTCAAGTGATATTTCGTGGATTTTAAGCCTGCCTCCCAGAGGCCACCGAAGTTTGGGCTGTACGCAGGAATAAAATGGCATTGTGTACCATCAGATGCAAGCGTGTCTGCGATTACTCCAGAGAACTCCAAACTTGTTTTCTTCCACATGGCTACCAATTCTTTATTTGCACCAATGAAGTTCCTACCCTGGTCACTCCATAAATGTGCACACTTGCCTTTTCGTGCACAGAATCTTTTATGTGCGCCGATGAACGCCTCTGACGTCATATCTCATACTAACTCCAAGTGATTGCCTTGGTAGCTATATAAACTAATATTGAAATGTATGCCTTATGTGTTTTGACTCCTCTGCCCTGCCTCCATAGAACTTGTAAGGGTCCAGCAAAATCGACACCGTTGTAGTAGTTGGATTCCACCGTGTAGAGTTCTTGAGTGTGCGTCGGCAAAGGAGTAAGTTTGTTTCTATGACCCAATATGATTGGATGCTTACTTTGATCCGCTATGTTAGCGTATCTTAGGCGTCCGCCAACTCAAAGCATCTGTATTTGATCTAAGAACGGATCTAAAGTCTTCAGAGTGCTATTTCTTTTAACTTATTTATCCTTTCTTGTAGACCTCAATTTCTTCTGCATAATCTTCACCTTGTACATTTTTTATGCATATGTATATTGCACCTTCTGTTGTCAAAGAACTATCTATGTCTTCCTTTAACACTTTTTGTTTTAAAAATCTCCTACCAAATGCAAATATTCTGAGTAATGCCTTCAATAAGTTGTATTTTTCAAATTGTTCTGACAATCTTCTTGGTCCTTCTTCATTTTCGGTCATTGTAAAGGTTTGTATAGTTGTCTTCTTTTCTAGTTCTGTAGGTATGATTTCTGGTTTTGTAAAATGTATATCTTTCGAAAACCATTCTGGTCCTTTCCACCACAATTCACATGTTTTCAACTCTGAAACTATTGCACCTCTAGACGATAAATCAGCGGGATTCTCTTTCGATTGTAGTTGTATGTTTGATTGTATTTGAGCGGGTCAAAGAGCTTTTGTACTATCACTTGCAAAAGTCGATAAGAATTCTCAAAACGTATTAGTTTGACGTTTAGTTTGACTTACGACCTTCTATTTTCAAGTTTTCGCCAAGAAATGATTGAAATTCACAATTTCATCAACTTAGCATAAGTCAAGATGGCCCAGTGGTATAGAGCACACAGATTGAAGCGCAAATCAGTGTGCCGCAAGTTCAAATCCCACGCAATTGTTGACTTTTTGTGAGTTCTTACCCGATTGGAAGTTATGGATTAGCATTACATATATTAAATTATTCTTTAACTTGTTCACACATTTCTTAGAGTTAGAAAGGTAGATCACAAAAAAACTAAATAAAGAATTTGATTTCTGCGAGGTAGACACGAGTTTTGACTTGACCGAAATGAAATGTCGTTTGGTTGTAGTTGTTGGTTAGTGACGTGTGGTTAACAGTATTGTAATATTCGCAAAATGTAGGCTAATATTAGTATTGAAGTGAGGGCGACTATCATTGGGCTGCATAAAAGTGGTCTTAATAAAACACAAATATCTGAAGAAACTGGACTGAATGTGAGTATAATAGCTATTAATGAATTGTAACTTTATAAATTGGTTATTGGATTTAAAAATGCATTTTTATTTTAAAATTATATTCAATAATTATGATTATTAACATTTTATTTAATGAAAATGAAGTCAAGTAGGTATAGCTGCCTAATATATATTTTTTTTGTTTTAGAAAAATACTGTAAGTCTTTGGATAAAAAGATATGAGGAAGAAGGTAGCCTTGCTAGTCGAAAGAGAAGTGGGAGACCGAAGCTTATTAGCGAGGCGCAGCGACGACATATGGTGGACGTATACGAAACGAATGGTTTCGCACCAACAAGACATTTTGCGGAATTATATGACACCTCGATGGATACTGTTCGCCGTGCACCTCACGCTGAAGGCGTGCATCACAGAAAACCTGCTAAAAAGCCGTAATATCCGTGATTATTCGTTAACAAACACTGTATTATATTGTGTTTATTTTCGTTTAAAACAGCTATATCTTTTAACTTGTGCCATGGCCTTATCTTAAGAATGCAGTGAACTCGTTACAATTTTGTTGACAATAATCATGATTCTATTTTGTTTTTTATTCTTCTACCCGCACTGTTCTAACATAATAGTTCAATTTATTTTCTCATCTAATTGACGATTATCTTGTGAGAACTAAAGTTCTTTTAACAGAAATTGAGGTTTAGTTTCAATCTTCTTTTCGTCAAGAAAATGAACAATTAAGCTATGACCTCAATACATTCATTATGACGTTATATAAAAATAAAATGTTTAAAAAGTCTAAATCTTATATCACTTTTCAATAAATAACTGGATATAAACAATTATATTTTATTTTATTAAAATTTTAATATCCTTTCATTGTTACGTTATTTATATTATGAATGGTCAAAGTGGGTATACTTCCAACAAACAATCTTACACGTAACACAGATAACGGTTACAAGATAACTTTTTTGTCTAGGTAAGAATTCGACGTCACAATTCTAATGTTTAATTTGTAAATATAAAGAATAAACATTTTTATTAAACACGTCTTTTTATTTCCACCTTACAACATCGAAAAGATGTAACAACTAAATAATTGCAAATTACGAATGTGATTCTTCTTGTGGTTAATAGATCATATTCGTAATTTGCAACTATTTAGTGCAAAAAATGCAATAGTATTTTTCATAGAATTATAAAAAACAACTACACTATAAAAAACAACAACTGTATATTAATATAGATTGGCAATTTTCAAAGTAAGATATAACCGCAACGGACCGACCATGATTTGAACTCGGGTTACGTTATTTGCGAATCCAACACTTAGTTCATACGGCTACCAGCACATGACACATTTGCGCGAATTTTATCAATGCAATGGTAAGAACAAGTCGCCTATGTGACTGTGTGATGCGTATTCAATGGCACAGAAATATAATAATGATGTTTTTAAGCTCAGTGCGACGACAGTTCCTTAGTGTGTGTTATCTGTGGAATGTGGATACTCATACACGCGCACACATACGCACGGAAGTATCGTGCTCGCTCGGTTCGTAGCAATGTAATCTTTAGCGTTCTTATGGACTTTTGCGGCCTCACTGTACATCTGACAGTATACTTCGCTTTGTAACAATTGCAGGAAGAGGATCTAGGTTCAATTGATATTCAAATTGATCGCTGCCTAAGTTCCGTTGTACACCTAAAGCCTTTATGGTACCATCTTTATTTAAATCCAAATGTGCAATAATTGATCTGTCCTCTTGAGCAATGGATTTATAAAAATCAACATTATTTGAAGACCACTTTTTAAGCTGAAATCCGCCTAGTTGTAATAAACTCTCCAAGTCTTTGCTTATTTTAATGGCTTGCTCTAAATTGTCACATCCTTT
Source organism: Orthosia gracilis (assembly GCA_947562075.1). Lineage (NCBI taxonomy): Eukaryota > Metazoa > Arthropoda > Insecta > Lepidoptera > Noctuidae > Orthosia > Orthosia gracilis. The sequence goes on from OX387267.1 coordinate 12,667,516, forward strand.
TTTTTTGATCACGCTGGGAAAAAATTCATTCGACCCGCCTATTGGGGAAATGGGGGGCTATGTGACCCACTAAAACAACCCAGCGGCACTCCCGCATCGTCCGAGTGGAGGAGGACAGGGTAACTGGCACAGCCTTTACGTCCAGTCCTCCGCCGACGACCTTTGGGCCTTGACCTGGGCCTTTACAGCGGGGCCTTCACGCCCCTCCCTCAGTGGAGGCGCCCGGGAACGACCGCGAGTGTTCGGCCATTCACGCCCGACGTGGGTGGTGACTTGTGCAATGCGAGCGAAGGCGCGAAGCGAAGGCGCGAAGCGAACGAGCGAAGGCGACAACCGCCTTCTCCCACCCCTTCTTCGCCTGCAGAGCGGTGGCGCGAGAGGATCATCCTCCAGTGCACGCTCCGCGGCCTCCTTTTGCGACATGACGTCTTTGCAAAAGGAGGCAACTGCCGCCCAGGCTTCCAACCTTCCCAGCATGGAGTTGATCACGCCGGGAAGTGAGAGGTCCTGCCCGACCATTTGGATCAAGGCACGGCGCAGCTCAGCCCAGGCTGGGCATATCTCCAGGGTATGCTGCGCCGTGTCCTCCACTGCTCCGCAGTCATGGCACGCCGGGGTTTCCTCCCTCCAGATCCGGTGCAGGTGCATTCCCAAACACCCATGTCCGGACAACATCTGCACCAAACGGAATTAGAGGAAACCATGTGGGCGCTCGAGCCAGCCCCGCAGCACTGGACCGAGCGCATCCACCGTCCGGCGGCCAAAGGTGGCGTTGGCGAGGTCCTCCGTCCAATGAAGGATGATTGCGTCCCTCGCCTCCCGCCGCACGGCTTCCCGCTCTTCCGCGGCGGGGCGCTCTCCAAGCGCCTTACGTCGCGTCATCCACTCGTACACTCTGGCGAGCACCCAAGCCTCTAACTCCCAAGGAGGGGTGCCCGCTAGAGCGCACGTCGCCGCAAAGCCTACCGACCGGTAGGCCCTCGCCACCCGCTGTGCAATGGCCCTCTGGGGCCTGCGGATGGCGGTCGCGTTCTGCCTCCTGTGGAAGGAGTCCGCCCAGATCGGAGCCCCGTAGAGAGCCATGCCCTTGAGGATGCCGGCATAGAGTCGCCGGCATCGCTCCTTGACCCCCCAGGTTCGGCAGGAGCCATGAGAGGGCATCGGCGGCCTTCAGCAGGCGCGTCGACAGCCCACTGAAATGTGGGACGATGCGCCACCTGCTGTCCATCGTGAGGCCCAGGTACTTCATCTGGGCCCCGACCTCTATCCTGGTGCCCTCCACGACTATTTGGGTGTCAGAAGGGGGGCGCTGCCGAGACCCGTTAAAGAACACGGCTTCGGTCTTGTTCAGCGCCACCCTCAATCCAAGCCGGCGGATCCTCCCTGCAACCAAGGATTCGTCAGCCGAGGCCAGACAGGCCGCCTCTCTGAAGGGGGAGGGCCAGGCAACGAGGAGAGTGTCATCCGCGTAACATATGACACTCGTGGCCTGGAGAAGGGTGCCCCGCAGGAGCCAATCAATACCGATGTTCCGCAGGGAGCGGGGTTGTGCTAGAACCGACCCCTGCGGAACACCGGACTCCGCGCCGTACCTCCTGACCGTCGCCGTCTTGTCTACAAGGAGGACTTCTCGGTCCTCCAAGTAGCTGGCCAGGAGGTTCCGCAGGTATTGGGGCACTCCGTGGTATTGGAGTGCCTCCAATATCGTCGAGTGGGGCACGGAGTTGAAGGCGTCGACTGTCGAATGCCCCTGTCGAAAGCCGAACTGGGCGTCCGACAAGTCTGGCCCCACCCCCCGCAGCAGGCTATTGAGCCGTCCGTCTACCAAGAGACGGCGCGACGGGGAGGCGGACGGTGAGACCGGGCATGCTGGAGTTGCACACCTCGGTCAGGGACCTTCGCAGCTGGACCGCTGCGGCGTCAACGTCCTGGGCCTCCACAGGGGGCGAGAGCCAGTCCTGGAGAAACGCCGCCTCCTGAGCTGCTTCCCGGTCCAGGTGGGTGACAGCCCACCGCGGGAAGGGAGATTAGCCCGAGCGGGCCATTCCCTCCCGCGGGCCCTACGTGGAGATGTCGAACCGCACGTAGCGGTGCTCCGACAGGGTCTCCACCATCTCCACCCGCCAGTTCACAACGCGGGCGGCTAGCACGGGGTTGGCAAACGAAACGTCAACCTCTGACCCTCCCCGCTGCCGCAAACACGTGTGAACATCCCTCCTGTTTAGGAGGGACACACCGCACGAAGGCGCCCGAAATTCGGCGGTGCGTCCCCGGTCGTTGTAAGAGGCGGCCGGGTTGCCCCAGGCAGCCGACTTGGCGTTCAGATTGCCCAACATGGCGACCTGACAGGGTGCTCCCCGACGACTGCCGTAAGGACCTCGATAAAATTCTCGAAGTCCCTTAGAGGGCAGTTTGGGGAGAAATAGACCCCTACCAGGGCTATATCTACCCACGCGGTAACCACGTATCCCGGTCCCCTCTCTAAAAGCGAGAGGGGAGGGGAGTCCGTGGCAGGCTGCGACACCAATGCCACCAAGCCGTCCCGATCACCCAGCCAACGGCCAGGTATCGAGTACGTCTCGGCGACCACCGCCACGTCCACCATCCACTCAGCCACGGTCTGCATCAGCAGATCCTGGGCCGCTTTGCGGTGGTTGGTGTTCGCCTGGTGGATGCGATGTTCAACCCTATGCATCAAGAGACATCGCATCCCCCTCCTCAGCAAGGCCAGCAGCCGCCGAAGCTCCAACTTCAGGAACGGCGGCGACAGCAGCGACGGCAGTGGCGGTGGCAGTGACAGGCCGGGTCGGCGCCTGCACTTTGCCCCTCTTGGAGGGAGGATTGCAATTCCTCCCCTTCGTAATGTGGCCTGCTGGGCGGCCACTGGCGGCACACACTGCGCAGTGCGGCGTGGCGGCCTTGCAGGAGGTGGATTTGTGGCCCTCCTTGCCGCAGCGGTAGAAACTGTCCGTCCTATCAACGCTGGACGGACAGAGGGCCCGGGTGTGTCCGATGCCGAAGCATCGCAGGGGCTGGACTTCAAGAGCCCGGACTATACCCGAGCTGGAGCCGACGGCTAGCCATCATAAGTCATTTCGTAACAAAATACATTGTGTCGAAATTTGTGTTAAGTAAACACCACTAAAACATTACAATATATTAGAATTACATAATACAATATAAAGAAAAAATAAAATAAAAAAACCTTCCGATAACAATAACTTCCAATAACAATAATAATTCATGAATAATTGAATACAATGTCAAGAATAGAAATGCAATAATAATAACACATAGACCACTAATATGTCACTCATACAAAAACAAATTCGAAAATAATGATTATGATAATCCACATTGCATATTAAATTTGTTTAGTTACGTTTTCTAACATGTCTCGTAATTCACCCAACAAACGTAAATAAAGATCTTCCTAAATAAAAAACTCTTCATTAACAAAATACGATATTAAATTACGTTTATCTCTCGGTGTTAACCTCGCCAGGTCTTGATGCGCACCGCTAAATGTTTTCAAGTAGTCCACGAGGCACTGAATTCTAGATTGAATGTATCCTTTAGTCAAATCAGTCAGTTTTTTAGGACATTTTCGAAAGTTTATTTGTGTTTTCTTTAATAACTCTGCCGTATCACCTAATACTTGGGTTGATTTAGACATATTTCAATGTTAATTACGTAAATCTTCAATATTATATGCCAATTTGCATTGCACCGTGCAAACTTGATGTATTCAAGAATTACGTAATAAGCCTGCTGACCCTCTAAATTCCTAGTCGGTGTTTTATAATTATGATTATATTTTTAAGATCTTAATGAAAATAATTACAACGGCAATATATTAATCTTATTTCCTTTTGCATTTTCAGGAAGTAAGTTATCATAATCTTACGCCAATTTTCAAAGTCAGTTTGAAGGACCTTCACGCAACTCAGTTGCCATGAGAATAGTAAAACCCAGGAGACCCTTGAGTAATGTCAATAAACAATACGTTATAACTGTCAGTTTGACGATTCAAGGCCAAGGCGGAGTCAAGTTGCAGGTCATCACTTGGAAACTAACCTTTGTAATCTTACTATAATTTCTTGCTATAGTTATAATCTTAATCTTACTAATATAAAATACAAGACATACGTTTGTGACCGCTGAGGCTCTCAAGCGCCGGAAGTACTGTAAAGGCTACTAATTGGCTATTAAAGTATTGAGCCGTTTGGGGCACCTGGGTAGTTCCTGATTTGTGGTCGAGGTCAGATAGTCAGCAGTCATTTCAAATTTGCCATAAGAATTAGGTTCAATTTTGAAAATAATTGCAAGGTTATTTGTCAACATATTCGCGCCCTGTACGGAATTTTTAGGCTAACAATTGATGAAATAAATTGTCGTTTAAAAACACGCTTTAATGGTAAATTTAACTAAAAAGTAAAAATAATACTTTTTTAGTTCAATCTCTAATCCTGAAGATCCTGTTAAGGTTAATGGAACAAACTATTTAAATAATTGCATTGTCATCGGTCCTAAATAGCGTGTGCGAAGTTTCAAATTAATCCGACGTTTTGAAGGGGGTGAAAATCACGTTCAAAGTATCCGTTACATTGATACATACATACCAAACTAATAAAAGCGCGCTACAAACGCATTTTATCAAAATTTGAAAATATTGGTAACTATTTTTAAGCATTAGTTGAGATAACTACGGATCAAAAACCTGGGCCTTAGTATGTTAAAGTGGAAGGGTGGGTACCTACATATTTTAAATATTTATTTGATTTTATTTTTATTTTTAGGCGGTAAGTTATTACTTATTACTTGTTGTTATTTTCTTATTATCTTATTGGTATTACTTCTCAAAAGTAACTTTATTAAGTTACTTTTGAGAAGTATATATTTTGTGTCACATTCGCTAAATTTGAAAAAAATCTTTAATCATTAAAATAGTGATGATATATTTGGGTAAATGTGAAAAAAATAAACGTATTTATAAGTAAGGTACCTACATATTTTAAATATTTATTTGATTTTATTTTTATTTTTAGGCGGTAAGTTATTACTTATTACTTGTTGTTATTTTCTTATTATCTTATTGGTATTACTTCTCAAAAGTAACTTTATTAAGTTACTTTTGAGAAGTATATATTTTGTGTCACATTCGCTAAATTTGAAAAAAATCTTTAATCATTAAAATAGTGATGATATATTTGGGTAAATGTGAAAAAAATAAACGTATTTATAAGTAAGGTATAATGTTGGTAATCATTTAAAGACAACAGTATGGATAGGGTTGAATCGTCCATACCTACGTCAGTTTTTAGGGTTCCGTACCTGTCTGCGCCATTCGCATTATTTTATCTATTCTTATGATTATTGTTATTTTATTTAATTACCTCTAGAAATCATAGTCTCGTACTTGCAACACTATTTTACACTTCACTCATTGACTCATTCGAGAAGGATCTTCCAATCAAAATCGATTCCTTTATCACTCTCACTCCTTTCCCATTCCGTTCACTTTCGAACAACCCCCGCCCTCTCACACTCGCAAATCCGCTCGCTAACCAGTGACACGTATCCCCGTGCGCCCGCTCTCCCGCCAAAAACTCTAAAAGTGAAAAATTATTGGTGCTGTGTGGTGAATCCTCACTCTTTCCTCTCGTGAAACTTGGTGGAAATATCGCCTGAACCGGCGCGCTGGAGGCTGCTATCGAAGGGACGCATCATTCATCCTCCTGTAAGTTCCTTTTCCTTCCAAGTTTTCTGGTCCTTCTCACCCAATAAAAAACGCATATCTACTACGCATCTACGCTACACTCATCACACACATACTATTTATCGCATTTACCTATTTATTTGCATAAAAACGCTCAATTACGCATCCGCCATTATTCGTCTACGTGATACACGAGACGCGCTCACGAGGGCACTTTTCCGCTCAATCTCTCATCAACGCTAAGTTATTTTTATAAAAACGAATCTTATTTCAATATAAACACCCTTTAACTAAAATATTATAACTATATTTTATTCATCTCACGCATATTTTCGCATATTTCTCAAAACATAACGCACATAGACAAGTCCATTTTGTTCACGCACGCTCGCATACATTCACTCATTTATCTATTTTATTACGCGGTTAAAAACTCGAATAGGTATTTCTCAACGCATAAAAATGACTTCCACGCGTAGAAAGGTTATGGAATCTGATCAAGAATCCTATGCTTCTACCGAGGAAGATCCTAAAGTTCTTTTATTTAAGTCGAAAAAAGAAAATTTATTCCAAATTGTTCAATCCATTTACGATCTCGGTCTACAAGTTTCCGAAGATAATTCATTAAAATCTCAATTTCTAGTTAGAACTAGCTCCCTTGAGCAAACTAGAACAAACTTTATGGAATCTCTTGATGCTTACAATTTAGCTTTATTAGAAAATGGTTCGACGACAAAGCCGAACTACGCCCAACTTTCCGCATTTGATGAAATCTATTGTAAAACTAAAACAATAGAATCTAACCTTCTTAAGTCCCAAAAAACGAGTAATGATAACACTAATAATAAATTAGAGTTTTTAAATCGTAAACTACCGCCTTTAAAACTTGTTTCATTTGATGGCACGCCCAGCAAATGGACAACTTTTCATGAAAACTTCAAAAGTCTGATTTATGATAATTCGCATCTAACTGACGCCGAAAAGGTTCAATATTTAATAAGTTGTCTCTCGGGCAAAGCATTAACTTTTTGCTCAGGTATCATATCTACCGCTAATAATTATCTACTCATTTGGAATGCTCTAATAGAAAAATTAATAATAGAAAAATCTTTTTTTGCTGAGGGTAGCCATAAGTTACACACAAAATTTTTAAGCTCTTATATTTTATTTTATTAAAAATTGTTAAAAGTGTTGTTTAATGCAAGAAGTTGACTAAAGTTGTTAACTAACCTCTGGTGCACTCAGTCGGCTAATAAACTCTCCTTCACAACACTTCCTACACTACCAGTATCGCACTCCATTACCAAGCCTACCTACAATGGATCTGTACTCGAAATTGTCAAGCTGTGTGGAGGAACTAACTTTAACATTTACCTCAAGAATGGCGCAATATGAGGAGGATTTAAAGAATGCCAGCGGTGAGGCTCCGCATAGACAATTGCCAACCTATCTAAGGATTTTACTGACTTCAGAGGCTTAGTCTGGAAAACCTTAGCTTCAATTAAGTCCCAGATGGAGCTGCTTGTGGTGGGGCTGGATGGACATGAGATGGCTTCCCGCGCAAAGGTCCTCTTATTGCATGGCTTTCCGTCCAATATCCATCCTCCCGATCCTCTCCAAAGTCCTCGAGAGTATTGTTCAGAAGCAACTGTCCTGTTATCTGTCCTCTAATGGCCTGCTGAGTCCTTACCAATCTGGTTTCAGACCTGGCCATAGCACTGTTACCACTCTAGTCAAAGTAACTGATGACATAAGGCTAGCTATGGATAATAAATGTCTCACCATATTGGTTTTATTGGACTTCAGCAGTGCCTTTAACTCGGTTGACTTCGACATTCTCCTAGGTATCCTTTCCTCCTTAATGTCTCTGCTCCGGTAATTGAGTGGTTCAATTCTTATCTTCGGGGCCGATCGCAGTCTGTTCGATCCGATGAGGATTCCTCTGAATGGTGTGACTTGGCTGCGGGCGTTCCTCAGGGTGGTGTCCTCTCTCCTCTTCTCTTCTCAATTTTTATAAATTCTATCACTAAGGTCCTAACTTCTAACTATCATCTCTATGTAGACGACTTGCAGTTGTATCGCCATTTTAAAGTGGGTGAACTCGCTGAGGCTGTGGCTGCCATCAATGATGACCTTGAAAATATCAACAAGTGGGCTAAGTCCTTTGGACTTCTCCTGAACCCAACTAAATCTCAAGCGCTCGTTATTGGTGGCAGATACATGCTCAATTTATTAGATCCCCAGTCCCTCCCGCCAGTAATGTATAATTCTGTGCCCATATATTACTCCAAAAGCGCGAAAAACTTGGGCATCCATATTGACACTAACCTTTCCTGGGCAGTTCATATTGCTGATGTGAGTAAGAAAGTCTTCTACTCGTTTCAGTCTCTTAAACGTCTCCAAAAATTCTTACTATTTCACACTAAGGTAACACTTGCGCAATCTCTTCTTCTGCCGCTAATAGACTATGCGGATGTCTGTTTTCTAGATGCAACGGAGGTACTCCTAAACAAACTCGAGCGACTGCAGAACTTATGCATCCGCTTTATTTTTGGCCTCCGCAAGTACGACCATGTGTCGGAATTTCGGACCAGATTGAAGTGGCTGCCGATTCGGCGTCGACGAGATACCCACATCCTATCCCTTCTCTATACTATCCTGCATAATCCTACTTCTCCTCAATATCTTCGCGAACGGTTTGAGTACCTCGTCCCGAGGGGTAAACCTTGTCGCACAGCCACTTCGCTTCTTCTTCGAACTCCGCGTCACACTTCCAGCCGTTATGATGGCTCCTTCTCTGTTACTGCAGTGCATCTCTGGAACTCTCTACCACACTCCCTACGCGATAGCCCTTCTCTCGATGTCTTCAAGAGGAAAATTAAGGAGCATTTTCTTTCAACGCAATAAATAATATTAGTAGATATATACGTATATTTGTATTTATGAATGTAGTTTTTTTATGTATGTATTATTATTATATATTTAATTATATATATATTTATATATTTAATAAATCTTACTGCAAAATTGTACACTGGATTACTGCCCTCAATTATAATGATCTCTATCACTCAAAGGTTTGCTGGAAGAAAACTCCATTTTGGAGTTAAGCTCGCCCTTGTACTTGAATATTGATTTCACTTTCTGTAAATGTATTGTTTTGGTGTACAATAAAGAATTAAGAAAATATCAAGATACGCGCGTACAAGCTTCCATGTATTTACATCAAATGGTTCAATATAAACCTTATCAATCTATTGATACATTTCTTGAGCAGTTTCATTCGGCACAAGCCGCTTTACGTCGCTTAAACATAAAAGATTTGTCAGATTTTATAATAACAGATATTGCACTCAGTAAGCTCGATAAAGAGGTCGTTACCCTTTTCGAAAAATCGCATAGTCATATTGCAATACCTACTTTCGATCATCTTTTGCAATTTAAAAAAAAACCAAAGTAAAATAATAACGTTTCGTAATCATTCTAATCTCTCAAAAGTTCGTAATAATAATAACGAAAATAAATCCTCATATAAATCTTAAAATAGCCAAGCCTTCGCGAGTACTACCCAGGACACCCCAGTGCGTTCCTGCAAGGTATGTGGATCCCCTGATTCACATCAACTTTATAGATGTTTTAATTTTATGAATCAAAACGCTAAAAATAATTGTTTAGAATTTCATGATATAAAAATGTGCAGGTCAACAAATACATGTTCAATTTGCCACCGTAAACATCATTCGCTAATTCATCTAGACAACTTTAACTATTCAAACAATCGGGTAGTTGAACATAGTTCCGCGCGGTCCGCGTTTTTCGCACCGCCGCCGCCGCCGGCCGCGAACGGCGCAAACAGTGCGCCCCGCGCGCCCGCCTCCGCGCTCCCGCTGGCTGCCGCCGCTACCGCGACACTCGATTCGTCGCCCGTACCGGCAGGAGATAACGTTGTGCGCGAAAACTCAAACGCTCCTTACTTATCAATGACTTCGGCTACCTCGTGCGTTGAAAATAATACAACTGTTTTGTTACCTACCGCTTCCGTATACGCTTATAATAATAATAAACCTTATACTCACCGCGTTTTTCTCGATACAGGCTCAATGAGTCATTTTATTACAAAGGCTTGCTGTAAACGCGGTTTTTATCTCTCGTAGAGGTCCTGTTGCTATGATTTATAGTGATGGAGGCACTAACTTTATTGGCGCAAAGCGCAAATTGAACGAAATTTACGCCTTAATTCAATCCAAATCTCATAAATTACATAGGTGAACAACTAGCTGAACATCGTGTACGATTTAAACATAGTCCGCCTTACGGTCCTCATTTTAATGGACTAATGGACTCGGCGAAGTCAATGTTCGTTGTGTCAAAACTCATCTGTTTAAAGTCATTGGTTTTCAAATATTAACATATGAAGAATTTAGTACCGTACTTGTACAAATTGAATGTCTTTTAAATAGCCGACCTCTAAGTATTTTAAGCTCTAACCCGTCTGATATTAGTGCTATAACGCCTAATCATTTTTTAAACGTAACTCCGCTTAAGTTTTTACCCGCTGAAGATGTCACAGACATTTCAGACAATCGCTCATCGCGTTATCAATTTCTTAATAAATTAACTCATTCCTTCTGGCATCGTTGGAGTCAGGAGTACCTCACTTCCTTGCAACAGCAGGAGAAGTGGAACTCACCGTCAAAGCCTATTGAAGTAGGTACGATTGTTATTGTTGTTGGATCCATGGTCTGAAATAAAAAGTTTGATTTTGATTTGATTTGATTTGTTATTATCAAAGACAATAACGCTCACCCCCTTTGTTGACCTTTAGGTGTCATAGATGCGACTTATCCTGGCAAAGATAATATAGTTAGGACTGTGAAGGTTAGGACTGCTTCCGGTTCCTACATACGCCCGGTAGTGCGGCTTTGTCCTCTACCTACACAATAATAACTTTACATTTTTTTTCTAATTATATTTTTAATTAAATACATTTATTTAAGTCAAGTTCTTATAAATAAAGTTTTAGTTTAGAGGAAAACCTCTAGGCCGGGGGAGTTGTCTGCGCCATTCGCATTATTTTATCTATTCTTATGATTATTGTTATTTTATTTAATTACCTCTAGAAATCATAGTCTCGTACTTGCAACACTATTTTACACTTCACTCATTGACTCATTCGAGAAGGATCTTCCAATCAAAATCGATTCCTTTATCACTCTCACTCCTTTCCCATTCCGTTCACTTTCGAACAACCCCCGCCCTCTCAAACTCGCAAATCCGCTCGCTAACCGGTGACACGTATCCCCGTGCGCCCGCTCTCCCGCCAAAAACTCTAAAAGTGAAAAATTATTGGTGCTGTGTGGTGAATCCTCAAACTCTTTCCTCTCGTGAAACTTGGTGGAAATATCGCCTGAACCGGCGCGCTGGAGGCTGCTATCGAAGGGACGCATCATTCATCCTCCTGTAAGTTCCTTTTCCTTCCAGTACCCAAAGGATAAAACGGACCCTAATACTAAGATTCCACGGTCCGTCTGTCTGTCTGTCCATCTGTCACCAGGCTATATGTCAAGAACCGTGATAGCTAGACAGTTGAAATTTTCACAGATGATGTATTTCTGTTGTCGCTACAGCAACAAATACTAAAAACAGAATAAAATAAATATTTAAGTGGGGCTCATATACAACAAACGTGATTTTTTTTGGTGGAAACCTTCGCGCGCGATACCTACACGCACTTGGCCGGATTTTAGATTCGTTCTGAGGATGTCGATGAAGAAGAGTTGAGATCTAGAAGGATGACAAGTTTCATAGCCTTTCCTACAATGTACAATTCCGCCTATGGATTTCAAGTAACTCATTATTTTAATAGATACTAGCTGTACCCGCGGCTTCGCTCCTGTTAACTGCCTATCCTATCCTACTTACCAACCTACCTGTACCTACCCTACTTACCTAGACCTACCTACCTTACTTACCTTTCTACCTACCTAGATCAAGCGCTCATCATCATTCATCATCATCATTTCAGCCGAAAGACGTCCACTGCTGGACATAGGCCTCCCCCAGGCGTTGCCACATTGACCGATCCCGTGCGTCTCGCATCCAGCGCCTTCCCGCAACCTTAACCAGGTCATCGGTCCACCTAGTGGGAGGCCTTCCAACGTATCGTCTTCCGGTTCGCGGTCGCCATTCCAGAACTTTTCGGCCCCATCGGCCATCCGTTCTGCGAGCAATGTCACTTAAGTTTAGCAATTCTCCGGGCTATGTCGGTAACTTTAGTTCTCCTGCGGATATCATCATTTCTGACGTGATCACGCAAGGAAATTCCGAGCATAGCCCTCTCCATTGCCCGTTGAATGACTTTAAGCTTTCTGATAAAGCCCATTGTGAGCGACCATGTCTCGGTCCCATAGGTGATCACTAGCAACACACACTGGTCAAAGACTTTTGTCTTGAGACACTGCGGTAAATTGTACGAGAAGATACCACGCAACTTCCCGAACGCCGCCCAGCCGAGTCGGATTCGACGGTTGACCTCTTTCTCGAAGTTGGACCTACCCAACTGGATCGTTTGTCCCAGGTAGACAAAATCGTCTACAACTTCGAGTGTAGAGTCTCCGATCTTGATAGGAGTGGGTGCTACATGGGCGTTCACCATGATCTTGGTTTTGTCCATGTTCATTTTAAGACCCACTCTTTCGGAAGCTTTACTGAGGTCATCGAGCATTTTACTGAGGCTTTCCATGCTCTCAGCCATGACCACTATGTCGTCGGCAAACCGAAGGCGAGTGATGTACTCGCCATTAATGTTGATGCCTAGGTCCATCCAGTCCAGAACCTTGAATACATCCTCCAGCGCAGCAGTGAACAGTTTCGGAGAAATGACGTCTCCCTGTCTCACGCCACGCTGGAGAAGGATTGGTTTCGAGGTCTGATCCTGAAGACGGACTGACATGGTGGCGTTTTTGTACAAACACTTCAACACCCCAATGTACCGGTAGTCGATCTGGCAAGGTTTTTTTGTAGTCCACAAACGCTAAACAGAGAGGCAGGTTATACTCTTCGGTCTTCTGTATAACCTGCCGCAGCGTATGTATGTGGTCTACGGTTCTAAAGCCTTTTCGGAATCCGGCTTGTTCGGGAGGCTGGAAATCATCAAACCTGCGCGCGAGACGATTCGTGATGACTCTTGAAAACAACTTGTAGACATGGCTAAGAAGTGAGATGGGCCTATAGTTCTTCAGCCGGGCATTGTCGCCCTTCTTGAAGAAAAGTACCACCACACCCCTGCACCATGCCTGTGGCGTTTTGCCCTCGAGTATGACGGAATCAAACAGCTTCTGAAGGGCCTTAAGGACCGGTTTTCCACCCGCCTACAGGAGTTCAGCCGTGATTCCGTCATCACCCGGCGCCTTGTTGTTTTTAAGCTGTTTCAGAGCCATCCTAATCTCGTACAGGCTGACATCCGGGATATCTTCGGTATAGTGACGGATCAATCTAGCTCTTGGGTCGTTTGCTAGACTCGCAACGGGTTTGCTGACTGATGTGTACAACTGGCCATAGAATGTCTCGATCTCCCTCAGAAGCTCTGGATTGGCGGATGCGGTCCTGCCATCGTCGGTCTTCAGTTTCGTGAGCTGGCTCTGCCCAATAGCCAGATCCCTTGAAAAAACCTTGGAGCCTTTATTTCGCTCAATCGCGGTTTTAATACGCTCGGACCTGGATCTGTGCTGGACGGAGCGTGGACTTCATCAGTCGAGACCTTTCAAGCTTAATATTAATGTTCAATGTGCCTCTTACCATGCGGTGATCGCTCCCGGTTTTTACCGAATTGATCACAGAGACATCATTGAACATTTGCTTCTTGGTTGACATGATGAAGTCAATCTCATTTTTTGTTGCACCATCGGGGCTCTGCCAAGTCCACTTCCTGTGTTCACGCTTTTTGAAGAAGGAGTTCATCATATAGAGGCCCTCCTTCTCCATAAAACTGGCCAGTAGGTGACCCCGGTGGTTCCGACTTCCAACTCCAAATTGCCCCACTTGCAGCTCATCCTCGTCTCGTTTGCCCAATTTCGCGTTGAAGTCCCCCATGACAACGGTGAAGTGAGTTTTGAAACCATGCATGGCTCTGGAGATATCCTCAGACATGATCTCTACCTCGTCGTCGGGTTGTGCCGAAGTTGGGGCGTAGACCTGTATGACCTTCAGCGAATATCTTGAGGATATTCTGATTATAAGGTACGCCACCCTGGTCGACACACTCTCGATCTTCACCACGTTGTTCACAAGGGACTTGTGGACGATAAACCCGACACCACCCTGGGACTGCCGGTCACCCTCTCGGAAATAGAGCAGGTTACCGGATTTGAGGATTATCGACTCCTCCCCCTCTCTTCGGACTTCAGATAACCCTATAATACTCCATCGCAACCTGCTTAATTCCTCTTCGAGTTTGGTGATCTTCTCGTCGGTCCGAAGTGTGCGCGTGTTGTATGTTGCCAGGTCCAGTCGTCGGTGATTTCTGGGGTAGCCGGATCTCGTCCGGAGATTCTTTGCACCCCTTGCCATGCCGTAACCTCGACCGCTACCGTAGTCGAGGGTAGGCAGGCTGCCGGGTACTAGGGGCCATTTTTTATTTGTGCTTTTCATTGGGGGGGTTTTGCCATAATCGCCACGCTTGGCAGGCGGGTTGGCTATCGCAGTATGGTTGTTACAGAAGCACAGAGAACGCTGCTGCCCATTCTCTGGTTTGTCCCTTAGTCGCCTCTTACGACACCCACGGGAAGACTTGAAATTGGTGAAATTCTAGTAGTTTTCTTATTTGGAAGTCGGTACCTAGTATTTTTTTGTAAAAAAGTATTTTTTGGTTATCACTTTTTAGGTGTACCCACCTTATAGGGAAGTTGTTTAGTAAGGTACCTATAGTGCCAGAATAGATTACCCGAATATCATGAAACTTACCCCTTTAGAGCGTACTGGCGTGATGTTATGTTATGAAATGGTATAAACAATTAGACATGAGATTGCAGCAATCCCAAGAGATTTGCCGTCATTTATTGAAGAGTTCTATTGTATATCGCCGAAGTTCTACATCAGATCTTCACCAAAGTATAATGGGACCAATTTGGGAACATAATCTTTCAAACAACAAAAGATTTTTTTAAATCGGTCCACAACTGACGAAGATATCGGTGAACATAAATTCATTCAACAGTCCGAGTATCTGAATTGCGTATGTGTTGCGATATTTTACTTCTTGAACATTTTAAATTCATCTTACTTTTAATAGAGTGAACCGATTTCGATGAAACAAAAACTAAGTAATATTTCAAGTTACGTACAATTTTTGTGCATAAAATTTATCTACACTGGTTGCGTACATTTTACGTGATGCGTGCACAAATAAACAGACAAACAGATAACTAGATAAACAGGTTCTGTTGATTCTCCTTTAACACTCTGGCTATTTTTATTGGAAATATTTTCGCTGTACAAAAACGACTTTTTTACAGATTTATTTTGTTTATATGTATTGATGATTGAATTTTTAAGTTGTCATCTTAAACATTTTTATGACCGTAGGCATCTTTATGTAATTTCAGGCTTCCTTACTTTACATAATATGCTAGGAATGTACATCGCTCACTGACGTGTGTCTAGATTAATTTACCCGTTGCTGACAATAACTAATAAGCTAAATGGAAATAATAAAAAACCAGCCAAGTACGAGTCGGACCTGCGTGCCGAGTATTCCGTAGGACTTAGAATTTTCCTTCAGGTTTCCCTGTTAATGATGAATGAGGCCCTTTTCATACCTCAACATATAAATTTAGCGACCGTTAAATGCTTACCCGAAACAATGCTCCTAAATGTCGCGTTGCCGAGTTATTCGAGGCAAGAGTTTGTTGAGCGAAACCTGATCTCTCTTAACTCTTAACCGGATCTTTAAATAACTAACTGTTTTGCTCTTCAAAATTCCAGACAGTAAGTACCTAACATGAAATCAGTATTTAAATAAGTGTGATATAGGTTTTGATAATTATAATGTTGATAATAATAAAAAACAACAATCGTGTCGATAGGGTCGAATCATTCATACCTACGGAATTTTAGGAATCACTCATGGCTGTTATATAAATCGAATCGCGTCGCTTAAGCCTAGTATTTTGATCCCCCATCCCCCACCATTGTTGTATAATCGCGGTATCTTCTCGGCCAACTTACCACAGTGTCTTAAGGCGAAAGTCTATGACTAGTGTGTATTGCCAGCGATTACTAACGGGACAGACACGTGGTCGCACACAATGGGCCTTAAGGCTTAAATTCTTCCAAAGGGCAATGGAGAGAGCTATGCTCGGAGTTTACTTGCATGATCGAATCAGAAATTAAGATATCCGCAAGATTTTTCCGCAATAATTGCTCTTCAATACAGAAATTTCGGCTGTTCTTTTTTAATAAATAATGGCATTTCACAAACAGCGAGCTATAAGCAAACGATTGTGTAGGACCTATCATACCTACACTGAATGTAAGTCCGACTTTATGACATAAAGCGTTTGAACGCGCGATGATTGCTGATTTCTGTTTCTTATGTAATAAGCCACCGAATCGTTCCTAGCCGGTGTTTTATAATTATGATTATATTTTTAAGACCTTAATGAAAATAATTGCGTTCGCAAAATATTTATCTTATTTCCTTTTGCATTTTCAGGCAGTAAGTTATCATAATCTTAGGCCAATTTTCAAAGTCAGTTTGAAGGACCTCCACGCGACTTCAGTAGCCATGAGAATGGTAAAAGTTGGTGGTTAAAGTTTTGAGCCGTTTTGGGGTAACTGGTTAGTTCCTGAGTTGTGGTTGAGGTCAGATAGTCAGTCAGCAAACAGTAAACAATAGTTTAAAACCATTAGTTCCGTACATGGCATGAATAGGTAGTCGACTTGCTTCTAATTTCAAATTTGCCATTAGAATAAGGTTCAATTTCGAAAATAATTGCAAGTTTATTTGTCAACCTAATCGCGCCTTGTACGGAATTGTTAGACTAACAATTGATGAAAAATCGAATTTTTACAAAATTTGAAACCATTGGTTACTATTTTCAAGCATTAATTGAGATAACTACGGATCAAAAGGCCTTAGTATGGTATAGTTCCAGGGTATCAACAACTTTTAAATGTCACGATGTTAATTTGTTTATTTTTTTAATTTAAGTTGGTAAGTAAAAAAAGTTATCTTTTTGTTATTGGATTTTTGTCACATTCGCGAAGTTCGGCAAAAAAATCTTTACAATATAAAATAAGGGTGGAAACATTTTGGCAAATGTGCTACTGGGAATGGGTTCAATTTTGTAAATGCAAATATTTTGAAAGTTTATTTGTCAACCTATTCACGCCATGTACGGAATTGTTAGGCTGATCATTGATGAAAAAAAAACATTTTAACGAAATTTGATACCTTTGGTTACTATTTCAAGAATTAGTATGTTAAAGTTGCGGGGTACCAACATTTTTATACCAGGATTTTAATCACATTCGCGAAATTCGGCAAAATATTTATATTTATAAATACTTATAAAGTATTTACACGTATAAATGTAAATCGGGGTGGAAAAATTTCGGAAAATGTGCCATTGGGATAAGGTTCAATTTTTTAATTAGATGCAAGTTTATTTGTCAACCTATTCACGCTTTCACGCCATGTACGGAATAGTTACTGTAACAATTGACGACACAACGCATTTTACCGAAATTTAATATTTTTTAAGAATATATATGTTAATGTTGCAAGGTACCAGCAACTTTTAAATGTTACAATGTTAATATGTTTTTATTTTACTTTTAGGAGGTTAGTATTAATGTTAATTTTAGATGTCTTTGCAATAATAACATCACCATTGGATTTGAGTCAAATTCGCGATATTCGGAAAAAATAAGAAATAATTGAAATATGGTCATTTGGGCACCAGACAGAAAAACCACCAATGTGGTATACAAATAAATGCATAATTAAATTCTAACTTCCCGATGACGACTTTGTTAGCGCAAACTAATTGGAGTACCCTTATCTACACTGTACAAAATGGCGCAAAACTCATGACTCTATCGGAAGATGCAATAAATTTTTCTTCGATAATTCTGCTTCGACATTTGTAAAGTAAACAGATACAAAATAGAGCTGGTAACCTCCAAGCGCATGTTACCTGCGCAGAGCGCTACATGAAGCCATACTAATTCACGACCATGAGTTAGATAACTTTTCATCGAAAATCATCATGAGCAAGCTCTGTGAATAAGCAAAATTATCATCTCTGGTAGAGTCATTACACCCGCTCAAAGTTACTGCATGGTGGTTTTTTTTTGTAATGAATGTGTGCTAACGCGTGCCCGTATCTCCGCCATTAGCGGCATAGGAGAACACCGTGGAGTTTTAGTGGGTTGGAGTCCCACATTACTGCGCTATCTCCCCGTGATAACGCAGTACGTATGAGCATATCACCAGTCAAAAAAAAATGGTGTGATTTTTACGCTGGAAGCGTCATCGGGCCGCCAAATGACTACTGTGGTCGACAAGGTTCCAGAGCCATGATAAAAGTCTTTCTCTAGCCTTAAAAGGAATAAATATATTATATATATATAATTATTACTATCTACTATCTTACCATTAGGTGAGATAGTTGTCTAACGCGAGCCTATAAATAATAAAAAACTGGAACTGGAGAACATGTGGTTCCAACAGGATAGAACAACAGCGCTTACTGCACGAGGCACAACCGAAATTCTGAGGGCTGCACTATCCGGACTTTAAAAAAATTACAGCTAATGAACATCGGGTGATAACTTTTGCGCAAACGTGTATTAATTTTTGTATCGTGTCGGTAGTAGGATTAAGAAATTGAAAGCAAAGTGGTATTACGCAATTTGTACCTTCCCGTGGAAATTGATCCCACGAGACCAATAACACCGAGCAGAATGAAAGTCCAACGCTCTAGCTATTAGAAGACGACGGCAGTTCCGTTTATGCTCATTTTATATTAATTTTAATGTACATGTCATTTTAATAATTCGATAAAATAATAAAATTCAGCAAATTGTGTAGTCTATGCGAACAAAGACGCGGGCGGAAAGCAATGTTTGGATAATATTTTGCAATATCCCACCATAATTACAAAAAACGAAACGGCCAAAATCGTGTAGTCCACGCAGGCGAAGCTGCGGACGGAAAGCTAGTTTAATTATATGAATGATGATTAAGATAACAAATTGTGGAGAGACAAATTAAAAAAAAATCTGTTCGAAACGCATAGAGTCCGTCCTTTTTAGAGTGTGTCGGCTAACAAGGTGCGGGGAGGAGCGGCGCTTAAACGTCAAATGACACTTCAAGTGCCTCTTAGAAAATAATACTGTTGCCGCTAATGACGAATTTTTTTTAACATTTCTTGACATAGTTTTCGACAAACTTCCAATTAAGTTATGTCATATGTTTTTTAAGAAGTACATAGTTTATTGTTTCGTTCATAATATTTACTGACACAATCTAACAAATTATGGCATTGAATATTTCAAACCAAGAAATAAAGAACAGCATGCAAATGCGACATCCCAAAATTCACGATTTTGGAAAGTTTTTCAATATTTTTTTTGTGTGAAATAATCTCAAAATGGGGCTCAACAACATCTCCTTGATTTATTTAGAAAGATAAATTCTTTAACATTGGGCAGTAGTTCATCCATTTAGGGACCCTTAAATACTTACTTGAAACAATGCTTAGGGGCATTGTTTCAAGTAAGCATTTAAGGGTCCCTAAATGGATGAACTACTGTCTAATGTGGCGTTGGCGAGTTTTTCGGAGCGAGAGTTTGCTGAATGTGTTCGAATCCCTCTTAAGTGGCTTTTTAAATAAAGAAACTGCTTTGCTCTTATAATTTTGCAGAACGTAAGTACTTAACATTTAATCAGATTTTTAAGTGTGATATTGATTAAGAGAATTATAATTTTGATAATAATAAAAAAAACAACCGTGTCGATAGAGTCGAATCGTTCATAGCTTCGTAATTTTTAATTCTCTTGTAAATCTTGTGGTTGTTATACAAATGGAATCGCGTCGCTTAAGTCTAGTATTTTGATTCCCCATCACTGTATAACGCAACTGATGGTTAAATATGTGGATGTGTGTGAGGATACCAGTGGATTCGTGGAAAATTATTAACTGTCCAACTTACTTGACCATTTTGTTAGGTTAGCAATTGATGAAAACACGGATTTTACTGAAAACATTGTTTACTAGGTACTCGTATTTTGAACCATTACTTGAGCTATAACTACGGATCAAAAAACCGGGCCTTACTATTTAAAGTTACAGCAACCCACCAGCAACTTCTAAATGTCCCAATGTTAATTAGTTTTATTTTTTTAATTTATAGATGGTAAGTAATATAGTTAATTTGAGATGTCTTTGTTATAATATGATCAACATTAGATTTGTGTCACATTCGCGACACTTGGGAAAAATAACTTAAAAAGATCCAGTATTTATAACTAAGGTATAAATGTTGTAGTCATAAAAAGACATCGGTGTCGTTAGGGCTGAATCGTTCATACCTTCGTCAGTTTTTAGATTCCTCTAGAAAGGACACATCCTTTTGAAGTCACAGTTCGAATCAGACTGCTTTATTTAAACACTATGTGTATTTAATGACTTAAACTAAAGAGTTAGATACATAAAATTAACAACAAGATCTTGTAGTCATTTAACTAAAATATATTTTCTTCTCTCTCACTAATTTCTCTTAAAAGAAAAATAACATTGCCCTAGACTAGGAATTTCTGCCTGTATCTTGGGTGCGTTTACAAACATTTCAACTCACATTCACAAGACACTCAGATCCGGCAAAAATATCTATTAGGCCATACAAATATTTTTTCCGCACGGGAATCGAAGCCACGACAACACAGCGCAGCAGCAGATTGCTCAACCATTACGCCAACCGTAAATAAACCAGCCATTCTGTTATACACATTTTAAGCTCAAAGAACGAAAATGCTAATTAGCAAATTCTCGTCAGCGCCATCTTCGATTTTTGTTTTGATCCTCGAAACTCATTTGCATTCGTAACCCCAAAGACAAACTTTAAATTATACTTATGACGTTGCAAATTTTAATCAGCGACACTTCGTCCGTTGCGAAAATAGAATTTTCTGTCAATGACAGCATGAAAAAAGTGATATGAATCTCGCTCAAGGGTATAGTGTCAACCGGTAACTGGTTTGTGGAGGTTAGGTATGCATATATAATCATAGAACTGGTTAAATAATTATGTGAATGGCGACTGAGATGAGTAATTTGTGAGAATAGAATTTAAAAAAAAAACTGCTTGAGACGCGTGGATCCCGTACTTTTAAGCACATGTCGGCTGATAAGGTACGGGGAAGAGCGTCGCATGAACGTCAAATGCCACTTCAAGTGCTTCTTAGAATTTTTATAATATTTCGTGGGATTACGATAAAATTCCAAATAAGTTATTTTATATGTTTTTTAAGAAATATATAGTTTATTGTTTCTTTAGTAATATTTACATACACAATCTAACAAATCTTTGGTAGGTAGTGAATATTTTATACCAAGAAATAAAGAAAAACATACAAACGCGACAACCAATGATGATGTTGTTTTTTTTTGTCAATATTTCTTTTGGTGTGATTTATCTCAAAAAGGGGCTCCACAACATCTGCTTAATTATTTCGAAACAGAAATTCTTTAACATTGGGGGAGTATTTTGCGAGGACATACATTTTGGGACCCTTAAATATGTACTTACCCGCACCACCCCAAAATGTCGCGTTGCTGAGTTATTCGGATGGAGAGTTCTCTGTGCTAGTCCAAATCCCTCCTAAGCGGATTTTTAAATAACTAACTATTTTGCTCTTGATATTTCCAGAAAGTAAGTACCTAACAATTAATCAGTGTTTTTAAAAAATGTGATATAAATAAAGATAATTATAATGTTGATTAAAATAAAAAACCATAACAGTGTTAATAGGATCGAATCATTTATACCTACGTAATTTAAAAAATCGCTTATGGCTGTTATATAAATCCAATCGCGTTGCTTAAGCCTAGTATTTTGATCGCCCACCATTATATAAAGCAAGTAATGGTTAAATATAGAGTGTGGATACCAGTGAATTTTGGGAAAATAATTATCTCTTCAATTTAATTTTCCATTAGTTATGCTAACAATGAGGGTATTCTGAAATCATGTACACTAGGTGGCATCACTGAGACGTGAGGTCCAAGCTGCTGTCAAATGCTTATGTTTTTTGACATTAGTCAAATTGACGTCAAGCAAGTTGATGTCATAAGTTAAATTTTCCAAGTAAAAGACCTCTCACCAATGTGGCGCCAACTAGTGGCGTGAATTTTCTTAAAAACCCTCATTGATGGAAAAACGGATTTTACTGTAAACCAATAATTAATACTAAGATTTTTAACTATTACTTGAGATAACCACATTTTCGGAAATATGCACAAAACGTTATAAATCAAAATAGGGGCGAAACATGTGGGTAACTGTGGACAAAATCCAATTCATAATATCGTTTCCTTGCCAAATGACACTTGATGCTCTCGACAAAGTGTGTGTGTCTGTGTGTGTGTGTCAATTCCATAAGTGATGGAGATGGTCGTATACTAAAATGGGATGGATTGATCACGTGACATTTCGATTGCGCTTGGCATACATACAAATTAGACTTTCCAATCACTATCGGGACGCTTTCGTTGATAGAAAGTCACTTGTCTATCGCTCCTGATGGTGTGAAAGAGTGCATCTACTCAAAATATACTCCTTGATAATGATTCGTCATTCTTATTATAAATAAATAAAATAAATAAATCATAAATAAATCAATAAATACATATAATAAATCTGTAGAGAAGTCGTTTTTGTACATCGAAAATATTTACAAAAATAATAGCTAGGGTGTTAAAGGATAACCAACAGAAACCATTTCCAGCATTTTTGAAATTTTTGTCTGTTTATCTAGTTATCTGTTTGTCTGTTTATTTGTGCACGTATAACGTAAAATGTACGAAACCAATGTAGATAACTTTTATACATAAAAAATATGCGTAACTTGAAGTATTACTTAGTTTTTGTTTCATCGTAATCGGTTCACGTTATCAAAAGTTAGATGAATTCAAAGTGTTCAAGAAATAAAATATCACAACACACACAATTCAGATACTTGGCCAGTTGAACTCCATATTCGATAGATGGCGTTGTGCATTTGATGTGATTTTCTGAATGCCGCGGAAAATTATCACTAGAAAAAAAATTGGTAGGTAGGTAAAGTGGTTAGCGATTCAAGTAGGGTAGACAGGCAGGCAGGGAATGTCAACTCTATACGTCGAATTAACTACAACTACCTACATATCTTCAAGGTTAATTCGGGTTAGATATAGTAAAAATAATAATGCACTAGATATAAAAATCGTTTTATGAGGTTTTAGGTCTCTAATCAAAATTATACTACTAATGTCAATGACGACGTTGACGTGTGTGCAATATGGTTCGTAATTTTGCCGCCTCTACTGCCATGCCCGCCTGAATTTCCCAATTATAAACGCGGTGGCCTACTACGCCCAAGGTTCCGCGTTGAAATCCCAGCTATGGATAGGTATTTTTTTATATTTTCGTTTTGGTGTGGTGTTCTGGAGTGATACTAGATGGCACGCAGCAAAACCATCTCAATTTTTTGTATGAGGTCGATATTCTTCTCCCTAGAGTAAATAATAGTTTGTGCAGGTAGTTAAGTTAGTTCGATAGGTAGGTGAGTCGGGTAGTTAGATAGGTAGGTTAGGTAAGGCGTAAGTAGGTAAGTAGGGTAGGCAGATGACGGGAGCGAAGCCACAGGCACAGCTAGTCAGGAATAAAAGTTCTCGCCTAGACACATTTTAAGCAGTAAGCTATAGAAAAATGCAGTACACGATATTAGTTTCTCAAATAATTCATCATAAGATTAAAAACCTTAAGCATGCATATATAATTATTGATATCCGGTTAAATAATTATATGAATGACTATTGAGATGACAAATTTGGGAGAACCAAATTAAAAAAAAATACTCGAAACAGAGGCCGTGCTTTTTAGAGCGTGTCAGCTGAAAATATGTTAATAGGGGCGTCGCTGAAACGTCAATTTATGATACTTCAAGTGCTTCTTAGAAAAAAACACTGTTTCCGCTAATGACGAAAAAAGATTAACAATTATTTTCATAGTTTCAATTTCTTGCAATTTTTTTATTTGTGGAATTCAATCACAAAACGGGGCTCAATAACATCTGCTTTTTTATTAAGAATGTAGAATAAAAATATTAGATTCCGAAATTCTTTAACAATTGGGAGTATTTTGCGGGGACATCCATTTAGGGACGCTCAAATGCTTAGCCGAAACAATGCCCCAAAGTTTCGTGTTGCCGAGTTATTCGTATGTAAAGATCTCTTAAGCAAGAGTTCGCTGAGTGAGTCTGAATCTCTTTTAAATGGATTATAAAATAACTTACTATTGTTTTCTTTTCCAGACTGTAAGTATCTCTCATTTAGTCATTATTTTAATAAGTGTGGTCGGTAGTTGTAGAAGTTAGTTTAATACCAAACCACTAATATGTTCCAAATATTTATTATGGACACAGTTTTAGGTTGCTAATAGTAATAGTTGCTAATAGCGAGCCGCACTTAATGATGAGTTACATCAACACGCAAATTAGCGTGTGATGTAATTTTAGTTACGACTAATTAACTTATTATTGTGCAGTAATTGAATGGACGTTCTTTTTCCCTATGAGCATTATTGGCTCGTACAAGTGTGATATAAATTTAGATAATTATAATATTGATAATCATAAAAAATAAACAACAACCGTGTCGATAGGGTTGAATCGTTCATAACTTAAACAAACTAAAATTCTTTTCTCTTAGTATCAGAACGCTTAATACCTTTTAAATAATAGTTTCAAGTAGGCTGCTTCATAAATAACTGTACTTAATAAGTTGACCTAAAGTTTAAAAAAAAAATAACTTTCCATCAAGATCTTTTTGTCATTACACTAAACCCTTTTAGTGTTCCGGCCATTTCATTATACATACATAAAATCCCTTTAATTGGATTATTATTGTCATAATTTTAAATAGTAACTTCGTGTCATTCAATGACATCATTAATAAAGTGACACCAATCTAAATCTGGCCAAGGGGTATAGGGTTACCCAGTTACTGCAGTGACGTGGTGTGTGGGTCAGATAGGCAGTCGCTTTATATAAAATATTGATACTTAGCTCCATCTGGTTAGACTGGAAACTGACCCACTTATTGTCAGGAAAATTCTAGGTGAGTTGATTGTCGTGTATTTGTTATACAGTCGCATGAAAACGGGCAATCCCTCGATTAATATCAAAAGACAATAAGTTATAACTATCAGTTTGATAATTCGAGAAGAATTTGAGTTTGAAGACATGACTTTAAAATTGTATTATAGGGCTAAATCTTTATCTTACTTATATAATTGCTTACAATCATAATCTTACTAATCCATACAAACACTAGGACAAATTATGTTCAATGCCTCTTACAAACTGAGTTTTGCGCGAATAATTTCAATATTAGAATATACCGGACATGCCGAATCGCTCCTAGTCGGTTGTTTGATAATTATGATTATATTTATAAAACATTAATGAAAATAATATAATATCAAAATATTAATCGTATTTCGTTTTGCATTTTCAGGAAGTAAGTTCTTATAATTTAAAGCCCTTTTTCAAAGTCAGTTTGAAGGATCTCCACACGACTCAGTCACCATGACAACGATAAAACTCTCGAGTAATATCAATAGACAATTAGTTATAACTGTCAGTTTGACGATTCAAGGCGGAGTCGAGTTGACTTGGAAATCACTTAATCTAAACCTTTCTAATATTATTATAATTCCTAGCTTAACCTTACTAATATAAAATTCATGAAATTAGATTGTTATTTCTGAGGCTCTCAAGAAACGCAAGTACTGTAAACTAATTGGCTATTAAAGTTTTGAGCCTTTTGGGGTAACTGGGTAGTTATTGAGTAATCAGCAAATAGCAACCCCTTTTTTCAAATTTCGGTACAATAATTAACTCACCAACTCATTTGACCATTAATTCCGTACATGGCGGGAATAGGTAGTCAACTTACTTTTTATTGCCTTTAGAATAAATGCATCAATTTTTAAAATTGATGCAAGTTTACTTGTCAACCTATTCACGTCATGTACGGAATTTTTAGACTAAAAATATATGAAAAAACGCGTTGTTCCGAAGTTTGAAAACATTGCTTACTATTTTTAAGCATTAGTTGAGTAACTTCGGATCAACAAGGGGTATCTTTGTATTTTAAAGTTGCAGGGTACCACCAACAACATTTAAATGTCACAATGTTAATTTGTTTTATATTTTTTATTTATAGCTGGTTAGTAATAAAGTTAATTTGAGAAGTCTTTACAATAATATCATCGTCATTAGATTTGAGTCACATTCGCGAAATTTGCAAAAAAAGTATTTATAAATGTAAATAGGGGTGGGAAACAGTTGGGCCATACTCGTATTTGCCATTGGTATTATATTAATATATATTTATTCATCAATTTTTAGACTAACAATTGATGAAAAAACGCATTTTACCGAAATTTGGTAGTTTTTAAGCATATGTATGTTAATGTTGCAAGGTTGTAGCAACTTTTAAATAGCACAATGGTAATTTGTTTTTTTTTTTTTAACTTTTAGGCGGTAAGTAATAAAATTAATTTAGATGTCTTTGCAATCATATCAACATCAATGGATTTGAGTCGCATTCGCGAAATGTGGGAAAAAGGGTCAAGCATTTGGGAAAATGTGAAAAAAAACAACTAAGGTATAATGTTGGTAATCCTAGAAAAGCACAAGAATTGATAGGGTTGAATCGTCCATACCTTCGTCAGTTTTGAGATTCGTTCCTCTAGAAAACGGGACCTTTGAAGTTACAGTTCAAAAAACCTTACAACACGGTTTTGTTGTCATTTAACTTAAATATTTCTCTCTTTACTCCCACTGCTCATTAAAATAAAACCGGTTAAGTGCGAGTCGAACTCGTGCGCCGAGGGTTCCGCACCTACCCATTATATCGCCATTATAAAATCGATATGGGCAAATTTAAATTTTCGTGAAAACTTGTAAGTACCAAAATGTACCTTATTTTTTTTAATATTTTTTGGAATTTTTCCTTTATTTGACCTTACTTTTTTCCAAACTTCGTGTCACTTCCATATAGGTTTTCGACCCAAAACCTATAGGGTACTCCCGGTTGACCTAGACTTGTAAAAATAAAAATAAAAAATTGTGTGAAAAATTTTTTTTGAGAATCTAAATTTGCTCATATCTTTTTATGGTGATGACTCAAGACTTTGATTTTTATACAACTAATAGGGACTTTAGACCTCAGTATACGGTATAAATTTCAACTTGCTAGGTCCAACCATTCCTGAAAAACTCCGGTGATAGAGAGATAGATTATAGTCTGGCTATATATACATAATAGGCTACTTTTTGTCCTGGTATAATAATCCCTTGCAACAAGAAAACACTTTTCACGCACGAATGACGATTGAGATGACAAATTTTGGAGAATACATTTTTAAATCTGCTCGAAACGGAAGTCCGTTCTTTTAAGAGCCTGACAGATGTTTAGGAGCGGCGAGGAGAGTCGCACTCTCACCGCCATGTGGTACGCCGGCCGCCCACGTAAATTCTAGTGCAGCTAGCT
Source organism: Orthosia gracilis (assembly GCA_947562075.1). NCBI lineage: Eukaryota > Metazoa > Arthropoda > Insecta > Lepidoptera > Noctuidae > Orthosia > Orthosia gracilis. Next base: position 12,695,059 of record OX387267.1, read on the forward strand.
ATTACTGATTTTTTTATTTGTTTCGGCAGGCCATGGGGCGGCCGGCGGCGCACCAAAAATTTTGCGCCAAAACTTTTGCATTTTTGTCCGTTATTAACTGACAATAAATCAAATAAGCAGGCCATCACTGTAATAAGGTCAGTTGGCCGCGCGCCGCCCATGTAGGCTGCTGCTAAAGGGTTTTCGCACGCTTTTTCTTACGCGTGTTCAACATGTCGGATTCCGAAAGCGATCCCGACTATCAACCATCGTTTGCATCGGGTTCATCGCAATCTGAATCAAGTTATGATGAAACTTCGCCAACCTCTGACAATTATATCGCTTTGAGTGGTCTTCGAACGCAGTCGCTGACTTCGGAGTGGCACTATCCTGAGGATTCACGACAGAAGCAGTTTCCACTGGACATACAACCAGGTATCAATGTTCCTAGTAACCGTGAAATGGAATTAGATTGTTTCCGATTATTTCTTACCGACGAGATTATAAATCTTATGGTACAAATGACTAATTCATACGCCAACAAATCAAAATTACTCAATGTCGTCACACGCAACATGAGAATCGCTAAGTGGACAAACTGTACTCCTGAAGAAATGTGGAAATTCTTAGGCCTGTTAGTTTATATGGGACTTAAAAAATTACCTAAAATTAGTGACTATTGGAGCAAAAATATTATCTATGAAAATAAAGTAGCTGGTCAAACTATGGCCAGGAACAGATTCGAGCTGTTGCTCAGATGTTGGCATTTTGAAGACACCGTCTTTTTAGGATCCAATCATGCTGACCGACTAATAAAAATAAGGCGTTTAGTGGAGCTATTAACAAAAGGATTTCAAAATTCCAAAACACCGGGTGAATATGTTGCTGTGGATGAAAGCATGGTTGCTTTTAGAGGACGCATATTATTTATGCATTATATTCCTGGAAACGCCACAAATATGGCATGAAACTTTTCAAGCTATGTAATGATGATGGTCTCATCATTTACGAAGGCAAAAAGGCAGTATGGCAGGACAATATGGCTACAAATGTGGTTATGAAGCTTTGTCAACCATATCTAGGCGTAGGCAGGAGTGTAGTAACAGATAATTTTTACACCAGCGTCGACCTGGCGCAAAAAATATTAGAAAATAATACACACCTATTAGGAACTCTAAGAAAAAACCGGAAGGGATTGCCAAAAGAAGTCATCAAAGAAGAAAAACTGAAAAGGGGTGAAATGGTTGCATTGCAAAACAATAATGGCATTCTTGTATTGAAGTGGAAAGATAAACGTGACGTTTTGGCTTTATCCACAAAACACTCCAATGGTTTTATTACTGTAACTAGTAAAAGGAACCCAAACAGAAGGGTTATGAAACCTATTGCGATAACAGAATATTATAAACACAAGTGTTCCATTGATTTGTCAGATCAACTAGCAAGTTATTCAAGTCCTGCCAGAAGAAGTATTCGTTGGTTTCAGTAACTAGCTATAGATCTACTGTTTTCTACGGCTGTTACAAATACCTACATCATTTATAAACAGCACAAGCGGCTTAGTAGCAAGAAATATACCGTGACTAAATTCAGGAAAAACCTCTGTCTACAGATGTGTGGATTGACCCCTAGGCAAAGCTCAGCAGCGAGCTCAAATAGGCAGTCAGAACACAAATTCAGCAAAATATCACTCAATGATCATAGAGGAAGACTAGTTCGCCGAAGATGCATTCACTGTTGCGAAAGATACCGAGCTCAGGGTCTGCCAGCCGTAGAAGCCAGGAACAAAACGAAGAAAGTGAATACTGTCTGTTTGAAATGCCCAACACAACCTAGTGTTTGTACGGAATGCTACGCAGAAATTCATTTAAAATTTTTTGTCTGATGTATCCAATGTTTGATTCTTTTAAAATTTTGTAAGCTGATTTTTTTGAGCAAAATATTAATAAATATCGTCTTTGGAAACTTGTTTTTCTTAGTTAATTACCAACTGAATGGTCATGGCAATAGAGTCCGATTTTCCTCGTTTTTTTTTATCATAGGTAGGTTTTTGAATACATTATTCGATACAATTGGTTTTGACTCCGTATCGGGCAAGCCAAAACCAAAAAATCTATTTGAATTCGTCGGGTCACAGCGGACCACACGGCCTGCTGATAAAATATATGGCGTGTCCTGCCAGCGTGCCACTTGGCGTGTCGCAAAAGTTCTCTCAAATTAAGCGTGGCGAGTCGCTAAAGAAATGGGATGGGCGGGGCGCCGCCCACATGGCCTGCTGCTTTGGAAAACTGTATATATGCGTGGCGGTGAGAGTGTTAAAAATCAAACGACACTTCAAGTGCTTCTTAGAAAACAACACTGTTGCAGCTAATGACGAAACTTTTTAACATTTGTTGACAGTTTTCGATAAACTTCCTACTAAGTTATTTTTAATGTTTATGTATTTTAAGGAAACATAGTTTGTTGTTTGTTTTAATCATATTTACGTACACCATCTAACAAATCTTTGGCTATGAATGTTTTGTACCAAGAAATAAAGAAAAGCAAGCAAAAGCAGAACTAGTGACCCTCTCCAGTTTTGCCCGTGACTAATTATATACAAAAACCTTCCTCGTTTCTCACTCTTTCTATTGGTGTAAACCGCATGAAAACCCGTTCAGTAGTTTTCGAGTTTATCGCGTACAGTCGCGGCTGGGTATTTTGTTTTATACTAGAATAGTGAAATGTTTTTTTTTATATTGGAGAGTATTTTACGAGAACATTCATTTAGGGACCCTTTAATGCTTACCCAAAACAATGCCCCCAAATGTCGCGATGCCGAGTTATTTGAAGCGGGAGTTTGATGAACGACTCCAAATCCCTCTTAAGCGATTTTTAAATAACTGTTTTGCTCTTGACATTTCCAGAATGTAAGTACCTATCTTACATTTAATTAGTATTTTAATAAGTGTAATATAAATTTAAATAATTACTTGTGACCCGCCCCGGCTTCACCCGTGGTTAATTATATACACAAACATTCCTCGTTCTCACTCTTTCTACTGGTGAAATCCGCATTAAAATCCTTTCAGTAGTTTTTGAGTTTATAGCATAAAGACGCGGTGGTGGACATTGTTTTATACTACCTAATCAATGTTATATGAATTTAGATAGTTATAATGTTCATACTAATAAAAATCAACAACCGTGTCGAGAGGGTCGAATCGTTCATACTTTCGTCATTTAAAAAATTGCTTATGGCTGTTATATAAATCGAATCACGTCGCTTAAGCCCAATTCTTTTGATCCGCCACCATTGTATAACGCAACTGATAGTTAAATATAGCGTGTGGATACCATTGGATTCGTGGAGAATAATTACCACTCCCACTTGTTAGGCTAGCAATTGATGAGGCAATGGATTTTAATGAAACCATTGGTTACTACTCGTATTTTTAACCATTAGTTAAGGTAACTATCGAAAGTAACGACAAAACATTATAAATTAAAATAGTGGCGAAGCAATTGGGCGAGTGTAGACAAAATCCATTATTCATAATATTGTTTTCATTCCAATTGACACTTTGTCTTGATGCTCAAGACAAAGTGTCATTCCATAAGCAAAGGAGATGGTCGAATTACTAAAATGGAATGAAATGATCACGTGACATTTTGGTGACGTTCTCCAATCACTATCGGAACGCTTTTGTTGATAGAATATATTTTGTCTATCGCCCCTGATGATATGAAAGGGTGGATCTCCTCAAAATATACTCCTTGATAACAATTCGTCATTGTTATTGAGAATAAAAGTTCTCGCCTAGACACATTTTAAGAAGTTAGCAACAGAAAAATGCAGCACGCGATATTAGTTTCTCGAATACTTCTTCATGGAAATGTAAAAACACTAACTATGCACAATCATATAATGATTGCTATCTGGTTATATAATTATATGATGACAAATTTTGGAAAATCAAATTCAAAAAAATTTCTGCTGGAAACGCATGGAGCCCATCCTTTTTAGAGCATGTCGGCTGATAAGGTGCGGAGGGGAGCGTCGCTTAAGCGTCAAGTTATGACACTTCAAGTGCTTCTTCTTAGAAAAAATCACTGTTGCCGCTAATGACAAAAAATGAAGCATTTTTTTTTCATAGTTTTCGACAAACTTCTTATTAATTTGTTTTTACATGTTTTTTGCGAAATACAAAGCGAATTTTTGTGAAACCCTTTCCAATACTTTAATAATTTTTACGTGCACAATGTAACAAACCTTTGACAGTCAATATATTATGCCCAGAAATAACGAAAATCATACAAAGGCAACCCAAAAATTTTGTCAGTCTTTATTTTTGTGATATTCAATCTCTAAACGGGGCTTGACAAAATCTGCTTTATTTATTTAGAAAGTAGAATAAAAATATTTGGTTACGAAATTCTTTAATATTGAGCAGTATTTTGCAGGCACATTCATTTAAGGACCCTTATGGGCCTACATGCGCTTTAATGCCGTAAAACGGTAACTTTCAAAAGCATACTCCTCCTTAGTAACATCTAGGTTAAAAGATTTGAAAAAAATATATATTTATAATTGATTCATGTACATTATTTTTTAACATGGTTTTTTCGTACAACAAATAGTTTTGCTTTAAAAAAATAATCAGCAACACGATATTTTTCGCAACTTTTGGATACTCCTCCAAAGCGACTTGGATGTTAAAAATATTTATACACTAGCTTTCTGCCCGCAGCTTCGCCTGCGTGGACTACACGATTTTGGCTGTTTCGTTTTTTGCAGTTCGGGTGGGATTATTATTATTATCCAAACATAACTTTCCGGCCGCGTCATTGTTCGCGTAGACTACAAAATTTGCTCGACTTCATTATTTTATCGAATTATATAAATTACATGTAAATTGATACAAAATCATAAACTGAACTACCGTCGTGTTCTAATAGCTAGAGCATTGGACTTTCATTCTGAAGGTCTCCGCGATCTTATTCCACGGAAAGGTACAAATAGTGAAAGACCACTTTGCTTTCATTTTCTGAATCCTACTATCCGACACGATAGAAAATTAATACAGGTTGGCGCAAAAGTTATCACCCGATGTTCATTGGCTGTAATTTTTTTATGAATGTAATTCTTTGATTCTGCTTTTGGATAATGTTTTTGTATACCACATTGGTGGTTTTTCTGTCTGATGCTAAAATGGCCAGGGTGCTAATACTGACTCTGGAACAGGCAACGTAGAATTGCCCGTGTGAGATTCAATCTTTCCTTAAATCTATGCCTGCCAACCATAATGACTGACCCTGAGATTCATTTATGATCATTGCAAAGCTGATATTAAGGGGGCATTGTAATCGTTGAAACTCAAAGACAAAGTTAGAGGTGGTAGGTTAGAGTGGTATTCGAGGCATGAAACTTGCTGCCCCCGAGCACATATAGTAGGTAATCATTCATTTTAACTTTAGCACCCCTTTTTACCCGTTTAAGGGATGAAATTTAAAAAAAGGCTTAAGTACGTTTTTCTTTAATTTTATTGTAGAGCAGTACCTAATAGTAAATTTCAAGTAATTATGATAATAAATCATTTATTTTTCTTACAAACTTTAATACCCCGTCAAGGGTTGAAATTCAAAAAACCTTCTACATGTGTTTCTTTAATTATATTGAAGTGCAGAAATAATAAGTTTCAAATAATTTTTATGATAAACAACTTTTTTTTAACTTTAACACCCCTTTTTCACCTTAAAGGGATGATATTCAAAAAATCCTTAAACAGGTGTTTCTTTAATTTGATTGAAGAGCAGAAATACTAAACTTCAAATAACATTGATAATAAACAATTTATTTTTCGTACAAACTTTAACACCCTTTTTTACCCCTTTAAGGGATGAAATTCAAAAAATCCTTGAAGACGTATTTTTTTATTTTATACGTACTAAATGCCATATTTCATTCATTTCAAACTAAAAATCACAGTGTTTCATACAAACTTTCATCCCCTATATAACTCCCTTAGGGGTTGAATTTCGTAAAATCCTTCCTTATTCCTTGTCTACATTATACAGAGAACTTCTGTGCAAAATTTCAGCTTTCTAGGTCCAAGGGTTTGGGCTGGGCGTTGATGAGTCAGTCAGTCAGTTAGGACTTGTCTTTTTATTTATATAGATAGAAAAATTGATGGCTGGAATTTCTTCAAAACTGACATAGCATATGTAAATCAAATAATATTTTGCAAACAAAACTGTTCAAAAGGAGGTTCAATATTGATATTTCGGCATCGAGCGGGCGCACGGCCAGTACTGCGTTTACATTAGGGCGTATATATCGCCTTAAATGCTTACACGAAACAATGCCCCTAAGTGTCGCATTGTCGAGTTAGTCGGATGTGAAGTTCTCTTGAGCGAGAGTTCGCCGAGCGAGTCCGAATCCCGGTTATGCGGATTTTAAAATGCCTTACAGTTTTGCTTTTGATAATCCCAGGAAGTAACTACCTTTTTTTTTGGGTTGGGCAATCATCCACAGAGTTTTACTGATTAAAATTCCCCATGCTCCTTCAGTTGCTTGTGCCAGGGTCACGGTCTCTTTCAAATTTATCCGCGACCCAGACAGGCACCGGCCCTAGCGGACATCAGGTTTTGATGACATCTATTAGAGGCGCGCGTGGGAAACGTGCCATTGACGGCCTGGCCCTTATCGGATGGCGAGCTACCTAGGTTGCTGGGAATTGGTCTGCGACTACCGACGCCCGGGGCGTCTCCGTTGCGTCTCCCTCACGCATGCCGCCTCCTCCTTCGTGAACATTACTGCTTCGCAGAAGGAGGTGACAACTTCCCATGCCCACTCGGTCCGTACCATGACCTGGACCAGGGCCGGAAGCGAGAGGTCGCCACCGCCGATCGCCTCCATTAGGACACGGTACAGTGCTCCGCCCAAGCTGGGACCCAAGACCTTTTCTGTGTCCTCCGGGCGATCCATACCCGGGCGTTTCCTACCGCCTTATACTGATCAAGAATAGCCTTGTTCGGTGAGTACCTGCGTCAGGCGTATGGTTAGGTCGCCCTGGCGCCTCTCAAGCCACCGCTGTCTCACATTTCGGCCGCCGCCTGCTGTGACTTCCCCTGCACCAGGACCAACATGTCGTTAGTGTAGCAAACCACGCTGACGCTACTGGGGAGGTCGGCGCCCAGCACCCAGTCATACCCGATGACCCACATTTACGGCCCTACGATCGATCCCTATGGTTCACCACACAACGTCTCTCGCCAGTTCCAATCTCTCTGGTGACCGGGGTAGGTCACGACCCTGTCCGTCAAATAGGCCTCGCCCACGCGACAGAGGTAGGGCGGCATCCGGTGATACCGGGGGCTTCCCTGATACAACTCCAGGGCAGGCTGTTGAAGGCATTGGCCATGTCTAGAGACACTGCCAGACTGACAGGGACCAAGGACATCGCGTCCCCCATCCTGAAGGCAATTATAATGTCGATAATCATAAAAAGACAAAAACCGTGTCGATAGTGTCGAATCGTTCATACCTTTGTCAAATTTTAAATTCGTTTCTCTTTGAGTCAGGACGCATAATAACCCTTTTAAATTACAGTATCAAGCAGAGTGCTTCATAAATAACTGAACTTAATAAGTTGACCTAAAATTAAAAAAAAAAATAACTTTCCATCAAGATCTTGTTGTTATTACACTGAAACCCTATAATGGTCTGGCCTTTTCGTTATACATCCATCAAATCCCTTAAATTCCATTATGGTTGTTATTTCCTACCATGTCGTGTCAAAAAAATGTGGTTCGACTGTGAAAAAGGGCTAGATGTATACAAGTAATATACATCCGTCCCTTACACACACTCAAAATAACCTTACTAAAACGGAATTGTTAGGCTACGTGTTGATGAAAAAACGTATTTTACCGAAATTTCAAACCAAGTGGTTACTATTTTTAAGTATCAGTATGTTAATGTTGCAGGTTACTTATCAACTTTTAAATGCCACAATGTAATACTTTTTTTTTAATTTTTAGTTGGTAAGTAATAAAGTTAATTTGAGATGTCTTTGCAATAAAGCATTGGATTTTAGTCACATTTGCGAAATTCGGAAAGTGAATTTCTTCAAATTAAAATAGGGGTAAAAACATATGAAAAAAAATATCTCAAAAGACGTACACAAAAAGAAAATCATGCCGTGCAGTCGGAGAATACAATATTCGCGAGCTGGCTGACCAAAACCAGATGTATCCTCCACCTGCACAGCATGATTTTCTTCTTGTTTACGCCTTTTTAGTTCGCAGTTGGGATTTAGATTTTTTGAATTAACTTTTTTTATTTATAACTTTTTAGTACACTTAAACATATACATACGTGTTAGATATTTTTTAATTCACTTCTGAAATCCCTTTATTTTGATACCCCACACGATGGGTCTAGCAGAAAAATAAAATTTGGGACTCCACAATATGGCGCCCAAAATCCGCCATTTTTCAATTTCCCAATTTTAATGTAGCCAGTGACACTCGCAGGTTTAAGAAGAATGGATTGACGTAAGAATCATCGAAATCGGCCAACGCGTTATGTCTCTTGAACGCCACATAGGAACAAACGTACATACATACATAGACTGATAAACACATTACCCTCCTTCGACAGTCGGGTAAAAATATTTTACGTCTGGCAAACTGTCGGACAGTTTGTTGGCAGACGTAACTCCCACAAAAATTATATCTATACATCTATACATATAAATAAAATTGGAGTGTCTGTTTGTAATATTGAAATAACCGTTTTTTACTACATGTATATGAATATACGAGTATACACGGTACATACACCAAAATAACATTTTTTTCAATTTTTGTCTGTCTGTCTGTCTGTCTGTTTGTTCCGGCTAATCTCTGAAATGGCTGGACCGATTTTGACGTGACTTTTATTGACAGCTGATGTAATAAGGAGTAACTTAGGCTACGTTTATTTTAGAAATTTGTTAGGCGGAACGAAGTTCGCCGGGTCAGCTAGTATTCAATGTAAATTGGTTAGTTATTGTTAGTTAAGTATATTCAATATTTTCCCCAAAGGTTCCAAGGAGATACATTTTATATTATATATAAATATTTCTCACTTGGTTTTTAAATGCGTTTTTTGTCAACCTATTCACGTCATGTACGGAATTCTTAGGATAACAATTGATAAAAAAATGCATTTTACTGAAATTTTAAACCATTGGTTACTATTTTTAAGCATTAGTATATTAATATATTAGCTGGGTACCAGCAACTTTTAAATATCACAATGTTCATTTGTTTTTATTTTTATTTGTAGGCGGTAAGTAATAAAGTTGTTTTGAGATGTCTTTGCAATAATATCATCACCATTGGATTTGAGTCACATTCGTGAAATTCAGAAAAAAAACACCCACAATAAATAAAGTACGGGTAAATATATTTAAGTAAGTATGTAAAAAACCCAGTATTTACTAAGTTATAATGTTGTTAATCATTAAAAGACAACAGTGTCGATATGGACGTATCGTCCATACCTTCATCAGTTTATAGATTCTTTCGTCTAGAAAGCAGGACAGACACATAATACCTTTTGAAGTTACAGTTCGAATCAGACTGCTTAATTAATATACATAGCATTTGCATGAAAATACTATGTTTATTTAATTACTTAAATCAAAGGTTTAAAAACATAAACAACAAGGAAATATTTTTCTTCTCTCTTCTCATCACTTAAAAAAAATAGGTTGCCCCAGATCAGGAATTTCTGCCTATATCGTGGGTACGTTTACAAACATTTAAACTAACCTACACCTGTAGACCATAAAGATATTTATTCCGTGCAGGAAACGAACAGGCAACATACTGCTTAGTAGCCGATCACTCAACCACTATGCCAACCGTGAATAAACTAGACATTCTTTTTTACACTATATTAGGCTTAAAGACCAAGAACGCTAATTAGCTAATTCTCGTCGTTGCCATTTTTGATTTTGGTTTTGATCCCATTTACATATTTGTATTAGTGATCCCAAAGATCATGAAAATGATACTTATGACGAAAAATATGAAAATTATCGTAAGCGCCATTTCGTCCGTTGCGAAATTAGTATTTTGACAATGACAGAATGATAAAAGTGAAATCAATCTCGCTACGGGGATAGTGTTACCTGATTACTTGTTTGTAGTGGTTCGGCATACGTATATAATCATTGAACTGGTTAGATTATAATTATCTATGAACTAGCTGTGCCCGCGGCTTCGCTCCCGTCATCTGCCTACCCCACCCTACCTTAACTACCCTACCTTACCTACCCTACCTTACATACCCTACCTTACCTACCCTACCTTACCTACCCTACCTTACCTACCCTACCTTACCTACCCTACCTTACCTACCCTACCTTACATACCCTACCTTACCTACCCTACCTTACCTACCCTACCTTACCTACCCTACCTTACCTACCCTACCTTACCTACCCTACCTTACCTACCCTACCTTACCTACCCTACTTTACCTACCCTACCATACCTACCCTACCTTACCTATCCTTCCTTACCTACCCTACCTTACCAGCCCTACCTTGGGACCTCTAGAGCAGCGTGGACTTTTCGCGCAGGCGTTCGCGGATGACATCGTCTTGGTCGTGGATGGGGACACGGCGACTGAAGTCTCGAGATCTGCCAATGCAGCCCTCGCCCATGTTCATGATTGGGGCTTGACGCGTGCGAAAACCTGTGCGATGACCATCACCAAAAAGCTTAAGTTCGATACTCCAATACTGAGCATGGCCGGGGTCGACATCGGTATGGTCAAGAAAATGAAGTTGCTGGGTCTAACCATAGACGAAAAGCTCACTTTTAATGAGCATGCCGCGAACGTCTGCAAGAGGGCAGCTAACATATATAAGCATCTGTCCCGAGCCGCAAAGGCGAGTTGGGGACACACAGGTCATTCACACAATATACACAGCAACGATTGAGCCTTTCATATGCCTGGCAGACCAAGAGTTACTAGACAGTAACAATTTGCAGACGGTGCGAATATTCACCGACGGCAGCAAGATTGAGGGGAAGGTCGGAGTCGCATTATCCATTTGGGTTAATTTAGGCGAAGTCCGGAACCTCAAGTTTAGCCTTGCCGCGTACTGCACAGTCTACCAGGCGGAACACCTGGCCATTTGCAAGGCCACTGAAGTGATCCTCAAGCGGCAAGAGGCGAGCTATGGTTTGTACAGCGACTCAATGTCCGCATTGCAGACTCTTGCAAACCATAGCTCTCTCCATCCCCTGGCGGTTCGCGCGCGCGCCAACCTGGTTCACGCCCTGGGCCAGAGCAAAGCTGTGACTTTGTTCTGGATCAAGGCCCACGTGGGCCTGCCGGGGAATGAGCGAGCGGACCAGTTGGCTAAGGAGGCTAAGGAGGCATTGTCGTTACGGAGGAGGCCGGACTACGACCATTGTCCGGTTTCATTTATCAAGCGACAGATCCGTTTGGAATCACCGACATCACTGACTGACATCACTGACTGACATCACTGACTGACATCGACATCCTTGTTGACTTCGGAACCCTAAAAAATATATTAAATCAAAACCTGTGGCCTTTGAATCCAATATGCTAATACAACAAGTGCACTTCAATCCAGACCAATAACATCCGGTAAATTATATAAAAGACATGGCTAAATATAGTATGGACGACTGCCCTAGCAATGAATAAACATTTTAACTAGTAATATGTAATGCTGTATTTCGTATGAATAATATTTTGCTATGTTTTTTTATTAAGACGTTAAGTGGAGCTCGTGGCTCGTGGAGTAACAGCCGCACAAGTTGATCTTCAACGCTTGCCGAAGTCATTCCATGGATGGGTGACCATCTTTATAGAACGAGTTTCTTTCGTGCCTTAGAAAGCTCGTTAAGCCGTTGGTCCCGGCTGTCATTTGATAATCTGTCATTTGTGGCTACACCACAGTTTATGCATCTCATGATGAATCTCAAATCAAACTTCGTTCAAAGCGATTTCCCGCAGCACCCCCAACATATTTTTTTTTTAATTTGGTTCAAATCAAATTAAGGGTAATCAAGAAGAATCGATTGTAACTTTTTAGTGACAATACTATTGAAGTGCCGTTTCTTTCCAGATTTTGCCAATAATTTCTAGAAATCAGATAAATGTAATTAAAGTAATCAACGTTTTGAGATGTATTACGTTAGGAACTTAGGAACAAAAATAATTAATACAGTTCATTTTCGCTTATGCAGTCTTTAAAAGTAGCTTTATTGACCACAATTTTTCGTAGAACGGAATCTTAGGTTAACAAAACATGACGAAACTTTTAATTAAATGATTAATTCACGAAAGTTCTAGAAGAATAATAAAACTAATAATTGATTAATGAATTTTTGAATGTTACGAGCTAGTGAGAAATTTCTATACATGCTAAGGGCAGTTGTTTAGCCATGTCCTTAACCAGAACTTTAATCAGTTAGTTAAGCAAGCGATCAGGACCTCACAGTGAATGATGGTAATATTTTATAGTATAAAGTTTTCAAAATAAGCCCTAAGTTTTTATTCAGTGACTGGGCGACTACAGGACTTAAGCCTTGTATTCACACTGAAACGTTTAATAAGTTAATACTCAAGAATTTTTTTAAATACATGTAAGTCAGCTAAGGCCTTGTACATAAGCAATAAGGTTAAATTTGCAGAAAATAAAATCAAGACGGTTTCAAAAATTAAAAACAGTGTAACGAACAGGAATAAAATAAATAATACTGATTACACGCTTAAAACCACACACAGATTTATTAGAGATAACAAAAAAGTTGCTCAAGAATTTGTAAATTTCTTTACCAACATACAGCCTGCCCGAATAAATTTAACTTTTCATATATAAACCCCATAACAGTAATAAAAGCTTTTAAGCAAATCAAGATAAAACCGACCGAAGATCTATGAGGAATGTCCATCAAAGTTTGTACCTCCATTATTCAGACTATAGCGCCATACTTAGCTTTAATTTTTAATTTGTGTGTGGATCAATGGGTGTTTCCGGATCTAATGAAATATAGTAAGGTTATACCACTTTTTAAATCCGGGGACAATAATTATAGACCAGTATCCATGTTGCCGGTTTTCAGCAAGGTATTTTAAAAGAAAATGCTAAATCAAATGCTCATTCATTTTATTAAAAATAACATCTTGCATGATAAACAGTATGGTTTCACCAAAGAACGTTGTGCAACTGACGCTGGTGTCACCCTATTAAATCATATCTTTAATGCTTGGGAAGAGGCACAAGATGCCGTAGGTACCTTCTCCGACCTGCCGAAGGCGTTTGATTGCGTTAATCATGAAACATTACTTCTGAAACTTGAGCATTCAGAGGGCTCGACCAATCAGCGTTAAGTTTGGTAAAATCTTGTTTGAATGATAGACAGAAATTAGTTCAAATAAACGGTGTCAATTCGTCGGGGTTAAAAGTGAGAGGGGGTACCTCAAGGCTCAATTTTAGGTCCTTTCTTATTTTTAATATACATAAACGATTTTCCCCGTTTATTGGAAAACAACTGAACATGGTGTTATTAGCTCTTTTCTTCAATTTTTAAAATAAATAGTCGTACTTGTTAGGTTGACGACGTAAATAACGCACTATGTTCAGGATTGGTTCACTGCCAATTTAGTTTTAATTGTGGTTTCAGACTAGCTCAAGTGTCAGATCTTTCATGGGGTACTGTACAAAATGTTACAATAAAAACCTCCCCACATTCTAAAACTGAATGAGACGAAATATAAAACTTGTATAAAACGCACACTTTGGAGGTAGGCATATTATAAGTTGGGGGATCACATCACTGATAAAAATGCTTGACTCAATGCTAGTCCTGCTCCGCAACCATTAGGGCGCAAAAACAAGTAATATATAGAACATAATTATTTTGAAGTAATGTTGGACCTAGTGAAGACTGTATTTGTATTATTGTATAAACTCAATTTCTTTTATATGTAACTGCACAGCACGTGTGTGAGTACTGTATACCCGACTGTAAATCTACCATTTACTGTATCTATGTGTCGATTTTTGACTTGTGCGTGCCCTAGCAGTTGAGAGTGTGTCATGCTCTCTCAAATGTCTATGTGTTTGTGGTGCGTTTGTTGAATCATTCGGTTCCTTTCATGATGGTTGAGCTTGGTGGTGCCGATTCATGCGTCATATTTGTGAACGGGCGCCATCAGTTGGGATTGGTCATAACTTAACTGCTTCGAATGTTAATGTTTTTCTAGTACCTATTATATAACTGCACAGTACATGTGTAATACTTACTTGTTTTAATACTTTATACCTTTAATTAGTAGTGTGTAGTGCTATTCTGGGTGCATCGATCTCACATATATGGTTATTTAATGTATGTACTTATGCAAATATTGTAAAACACTTATTATTTTTAAAGAGTTAGTATGGAGTTTCTTGTGCGTTCTTCTCCATAACAAGCTACTTTTCCGAATGCACGGTAGAATAAATTTTTATTACTTGCAAATTTTATTTATTGATGTTCAAAAGTGCCGTTTAAGGTAATTAATAAAGACATTTGACTTTGAATTTGAACTTTTAGTATTAACTATTTCCTAACAGTAAGGGCCACGTCTACGGTAGATTTTCTCATACTGAAACCGAATTGATTGTTATTATTATATATGTATGTATATTATATATTTATGTAGCTCGAGCTCCATTCAAGTCAATCTTATCGTGATTACTTTTAAACTATGCGTTCAAATGACTTAGTGTAAAAGTCAAAGTTTATCTACTTTAAATATTTAAAGCGGCAAATGTGTCGATTTTGATAAAAGTTTGATAAATATTCTAAAATGTGCATTGTAAAAAAGTATCCAATTTAATTGTATTTAAAGTTCACTATTTTAGTCATAGTGGCATCCACATAAAAGTTACATTATATTGGTGTATCTCCAACGGTTTAGGCAGCGCACGTGAAGATAGCTCTCAGAGAGCAGAATTTTTGCCGACTTGTTTGATATTTATTGTTATATTATGACCAAATTACAAAAAATTATTATAAATTGTAGTCTATATGTTATTCTGATGTATAACCTATATTACTGTAAAGTTTCATCCAAATCCGTTCAGTAGTTTTTGCGTGAAAGAGTAACAAACATACATCCATCTTCACAAACTTTCACATTTATAATATTACTAGCTTCTGCCAGCGGCTTCGCCCGCGTTAATGTCGAAAATTATCCCAAGAAAACATATTCCCGGGATAAAAATAATTCTATGTGCTATTCCAGACTATAATCTATCTCTGTGCCAAATTTCATCTAGTTCCGTCTAGCCGCTTGAGCGTCAAGAAGTGACAAACATACATACACCCCCACACACAACACACCCACAAACTTTCGTCTACATCATATTACCACATCGCCCTTCGCACCGTTCGACGTTCCCCCGCTTTACCCGCCGCGCGAATTTATGTCGCTCGAGCTCCATTCAAGTCAATCTTATCATGATAACTTTTAAACTATGCGTTCAATTTACTTAGTGTAAAAGACAAAGTTTATCTAAATTAAATATTTAAAGCGACAAAAGCTGTCGATTTTGATAAAAGTTTGTTAAATATTCTAAAATGTGCGTTGTAAAAAAGGATCCAACTTAATTGTATTTAAAGTTCTTTTTTTTGGTCATAGTGGCTTCCACATAAAAGGTATTCTGTCGCGGACTTTTATTTAGAACTATTTAAAACAAACAATCCTACGGTACATTATATTGGTGTATCTCCAACGGTTTAGGCAGCGCACGCGAAGATAGCTCTCAGAGGGCAGAATTTTTGCCGACTTACTTGATATTTATCGTTATATTATGACCAAATTACAAAAAAACATTATAAATTGTAGCCTTTGTGTTATTCTGATGTATAACCTATATTACTGTAAAGTTTCATCCAAATCCGTTTAGTAGTTTTTGCATGAAAGAGTAACAAACATACATTCACAAACTTTCGCATGTATAATATGAGTAGGATAGGATATAAACGTATTTATTATAGTAAATATATGTATGCCTTTATTTTTGCTACAATATACATATATTCAATTTTACTTTAATAATTATTTCAATTTTTATGCACCTGCCATATTAACTCTCCACCACCCTTGGTTGATTGAGAATGCTTCAGGCAATAAGTCCACCTATTGTATGCTGCATTAAGTTTTAAATAAAAATAATTGAACATTGGGGACTGTTTTGCGGGGCCATCCTTTAGGGACCCTTAAATGCTTGCCCGAAATAATGCCCCTAAATGCCGCGTTGCAGAGTCATTCGGAGCAAGAGTTCGCTGAGTGAGACCGAATCCCTCTTTAGTGGATTTTTAAACGTTTTTGCTCTTAAAATTTCCAGAAAGTAAGTACCTAACATTTAACCAGTATTTCAAATAAGTTGTATATAAATTAAAATGATTATTATTTAGATAATAATAAAAAAAACAACCGTGTCGATAAAGTCGCATCATTTATATCTTCGTCATTTAAAAAATCGCTTATGGCTGTTATACAGGGTGTTTGGAAGGGAGCTGTACATACGCCTAGGGTAGAAACTAGGGATAGTCTGCTACCTACCCCCGCCCATTATATTGACCTTGGCCTCAAGGTTTTTTTTTAATTTATTATTATTTTTTATTTGACTTTTTTATGATTTTTTGACTAAAACTACCTGTAGCTCAAAATCTATCCATGGGACCGGTCGGCTAATGGTCTTGTTTTAATCGTTAGAGTCTTAGGGTCCTGCAAAAAATTATTTTACACCAGAAAATTGTGGAGAAGAAAAGTTATGGGGCCTGAAGTACCGTAGTAAGGTAAAGAAATAATTTTAAGGGCAACTTTCTATGGGGTTTAAAAAAAAACTAACAGGGTTGGAGTTCTTCTGATTTTTTTAAAACATCCTCAGTCCATGCCCTTTCTAACGAGATGCTAAAAGTGTAATTATCACTTTTAGTTTTAAAGTTATTAATTAATTTCCGCAACTAGGGCACTTCAAGCAAAAATTTCAACTAATGAAAATTAAATGTGTTCGATCGTAAAAGGATGGCAAATGAAACAAAAAATTTGGTAATGACTAATGTCATTAAATTACAAATTTTAATTAATTACTAATTTTAATTAATTACAAATTTTGTTCAAATTGGTGACCATTGACCTGTAAACATGCTCGGCACCTCTTCCTCATCTCCACGGTCACCGTTCTAAGCAGCAGTTCCTCGCGCATTGTATCGAATGCGGCGTGGATCCTGTTAATTAGAACCTCCCTTGTTGGTACTTCTTCTGCGTACACCAACTCTTTCGCCCTTCCCCAGACGTAGAAGTCGAGTGGGGTAAGGTCAGGCGACCTTGGGGGCCAGGGAATTGGCCCACCCCGACCAATCCAAGAATTAGGAAAGCAGTTGTCCAGAAGCTCGGTCGGGGTGGGCCAAGGGAGGTTCTAATTAACAGGATCCACGCCGCATTCGATACAATGCGCGAGGAACTGCTGCTTAGAACGGTGACCGTGGAGATGAGGAAGAGGTGCCGAGCATGTTTACAGGTCAATGGTCATCAATTTGAACAAAATTTGTAATTAATTAAAATTAGTAATTAATTAAAATTTGTAATTTAATGACATTAGTCATTACCAAATTTTTTGTTTCATTTGCCATCCTTTTACGATCGAACACATTTAATTTTCATTAGTTGAAATTTTTGCTTGAAGTGCCCTAGTTGCGGAAATTTATTAATAACTTTAAAACTAAAAGTGATAATTACACTTTTAGCATATCGTTAGAAAGGGCATGGACTGAGGATGTTTTAAAAAAATCAGAAGAACTCCAACCCTGTTAGTTTTTTTTTAAACCCCATAGAAAGTTGCCCTTAAAATTATTTCTTTACCTTACTACGGTACTTCAGGCCCCATAACTTTTCTTCTCCACAATTTTCTGGTGTAAAATAATTTTTTGCAGGACCCTAAGACTCTAACGATTAAAACAAGACCATTAGCCGACCGGTCCCATGGATAGATTTTGAGCTACAGGTAGTTTTAGTCAAAAAATCATAAAAAAGTCAAATAAAAAATAATAATAAATTAAAAAAAAACCTTGAGGCCAAGGTCAATATAATGGGCGGGGGTAGGTAGCAGACTATCCCTAGTTTCTACCCTAGGCGTATGTACAGCTCCCTTCCAAACACCCTGTATAAGTCGAATAGCCTAGTATTTTGATCCCCCACTATTGCATAACGCAACTATAAGTGGTTAATTATAGAGTGCATTCGGGGAAAATAATTAACTCTCCAACTTAATTGGCCATATGTTAAGCGGATTTTTAAATAACTAACTGTTTTGCTCTTAAAATTTCCAGGATGTAAGTATCCCATTTCATCAGTTTTTTAATAAGTGAGACATAAATTAAGATATTTATAATGTTCGTAATATTAAAAAACAACAACCGTGTGGGTAGGGTATAATGTAACTTTGTAAAATTTTAAATTTGTTTCTCTTTGACGCATAATATTTTTTAAATTACAGTTCCAAGCAGACTGTTTCATAAATAATAGTACTTGTACAGTTGAACTGAAGGTTAAAGAATCTAAACAACTCAAACTTTACATCAAGATCTTTTGTCATTACACTAAAATCCTTTTAATAGTCTGGCCATTTCGTTATACATAGGAAAATCAAAGCCCTTGAATTGGATTTTTATTGTCATTTTTTTAATTAGCAACTAAGTGTCATTCTGTGTCAATGACATCATGAAAAAAGTGAAACTAATCTTGTCAACGGTTATAAGTATTACCTAGTTACTGGTGTGGGACACATAGGCAGTCACTTTATATAAAATATTCATAGACATTTGGTTATACTGGAGACCAACCCATTTGTTGTTGTAAAAATGCTAGGTGGGGTGATTGTCATGTATGTGCTGTACAGTCGCATGAAAACGTTGTCAAAAAAATATTTTGTCAGTTTAATAATTCACGAAGGACTCGAGTTTGAGGACAGGACTTGGAAATTTTATAATATCTTTACCTTAGTTATATGCTCTTATCATAATGTTCCTTAACCATAAAAACACTATGCCAATTAGGTTCAAAGCCCCTTATAAACTGAGTGTTGTACGCGAATAATTTCAATATTAGAAGATACCGGACCGTCCGAATCGCTCCTAGTCGGTGTTTTATGTTTATGATTATATTTATATTACATTAATGAAAATAACTGCGTGGACAAATTATTAATCTTATTTCCTTTTGAATTTTCAGATCGTAAGTTATCATAATCTTAGGCGAATTTTCAAAGTCAGTTTGAAGGACCTCCACGCGGCTCAGTTGCCATGAGAACGGTAAACCCTCGAGTAATGTCAGTAGACAATTGGGTTGTTGTAAAAAACTCTAAATATTTTTTTTTCAATTTTTTATAAGTAATTGAAAATCGATAAAATTTTAAAAAGAACCACCTGACTACAAACGGGCCACTATTGGTCGCCATGTTGGTGACGTCATAACGTTCAAGAAACTTCACGATAATAAAGGTTGTCTGTAAGAGATTGCCCTGTGCGATAAGACCGCCCATTGTACACTTGCTTTTATGATTTTTGTCCTGTGTATATATTTTTGTGGTGTACAATAAAGAATAAAATAAATAAATACAGTGTCAACTACATGTAAATTGACTAAAAATACATAACATTATAAATATATAAAATATATAACATTATTATTTATAACAGCAATTTTTTTTAGTCATGTGTGATAAACAGTGATAGGAATAGGTAGTGCCTATTAGCCTAAACTTCGAAGAACAGAGACAAGAAACGGAGACTTCCTTAGGACTAATTTTTTTCCGATACATCTGTCCCGGAATTTCGAACAACACTTAAATACATTTTAAAAAATGTGTTATTTGGAATAAGTAATTCGTCTATATTTACCTAAAGTTTGCGACTAGATATATCATAATAAATAACATACACAGTCGTTACAACCATAAAACTTTCTGAATTTTTTTGTTGGAGAACTTTTTGTAAATGACTTGTTGATACACAATGAATCACAATATTTGTATAAGAAGCCGTACACGTTTCGAAGTAAATATCTTCTTTCTAGCTCACTCTAGGCGTCGCTACGTTTAATGAGATTTGTAAAGTTCAAGTATAATAAAAGGCATTTTGTCTTTAAAATAATAAAACGGTATTTTTTTATCATTTTAGCATTCTCTATAGTAGAAAGAATTTATCATTTAAAAAAAAGTATTTAAAATAAATAAATAATTCATTTATTTGCCAGAATGTCTTAATATCAAAAATCTTAATATTAATGAGGTCCCTTTACATTCTACCATTATACATGATGTACAAATATTTGGTCACAAATGAAAATACAAATACCTTTTTTTCTTTCATCTTAATGAAATATATTTCTAAAGTAAGTATGTTTAAAATTGTGCTTGATATTAAAATTCCAAATAACACATTTTTTAAAATGTATTTAAGTGTGGTCTCGAAATTTTGAGACTGATGTCCCGGAAATAATTTAGTCCTAAGGAAGTCTCCGCTTCTTGTCTCTGTTCTTCGAAGTTGGTGATAAATTACTAATTTCAATAAAATATCTAGCTGATGGACGATTTGAAAGGTAAAAAGCATAAATAAAGTAGTCGAAATAAGTATTATGTGTTAGTGGACCGTACAGGTACATTTAGAAACATAATTGTCTTATTGTAATCGTTTTTACATATGGGTTGGTGATATTGGTGCAACATATAAAGTAAACAAACATGATTGGCGCGAAACTTCAACTTGGGATATCAAAACATTTCATTAGATTCCACTAAATATTATACAACACGAAATCTGTGGAACCTAATATTATACCTCTTATTTATTTATATTTATACATAAAACCCTTAAAATTTTCGGTATTGCCCATTATTTACATATCCCTTAATAATATTAAACACTAATATCGATACTATGTATATTATACAAACACTAAAAAACTTTGTAGAAAAAAAACGTGAAAATATTAACTCGGTCGGTACCTACATTTTCCATAAACTAATTCTTCAGTAAATATTTCTTAAATACGTCGACCGATTTTCACAATTCAAACGGAAATAAATTACGCCTGTATCTGTAATTTAAGATTAAAATAATGAATATAATATCTCCATAAACAAAAAACATGTTTTCATGTTACGTAATTAGACAAAAATGTCAACTTTGGTCGAAATTTCCCTTAAAAATGTACTTTTCTCAGTCTCAGTTAATGAACAAATTAAGAAATTAATACGAATCTTTTACTAAAATAGAACTCTTGTTCTAATTTAGTAAAAGATGTAACAACATAATTAACACATTCTAACTGGAATCTAGTTAGATATAGAAGATTTCTCTACCCTTGAGTACAGATTGCTAGGTACTATGATGGCTTTTGCGAGAATCACACAATGGGGAGTTTTTGTAGTATTCGTACGTAATGGTACGAAGCAAGCACGATAACTTTTAAGGTTCCATATTTTTGATCAATATATTTAATATTCATCAATATATTTACGATAATAACAAGATTGAATCGGTTAAAAGTTAACACACTGTATCATATATGGATACTAGCTGACCCCGGGGCTTCGCTCCCGTCAATTGGCTACTTACCTACCTACACTACCTACCCAATCCTACCTACCATACCCTATCTACCCTACCCTACCTACCCTACCCTACCTACTCTAGCCTATCTACCCTACCCTATCTAACCTATCCTACCTGCCCTACCCTACCTACCCTACCCTACCTACCCTACCCTACCTACCCTACCCTACCTACCCTGCCCTACCTACCCTACCTACTCTAGCCTATCTACCCTACCCTATCTACCCTACCATACCGTACCTACCCTACCCTACCTACCCTACCCTACCTACCCTACCTTACCTTCCCTACCCTACCTACCCTACCCTACCTACCCTACCCTACCTACCCTACCCTACCTAACCTTCCCTACCCGACTCCTCCCGCAGCCCTCGTGGTGGTCGGATCGTTTTTAGTCTCTCCGCACTTAAAAATTCTTTTGAGTGGTATTTTTCGACGATATAAAGCAGTGTCATATATCAAACGACGCGTATTAGTGCCGCGCAAGTGCTAGTGAAAATTTCACAAACCGGAAAACTCCGGAAAAAGTGCAGTGAGTGAAAAACCGGAAATACTGTGACTTGGAAAGTTTTCGGAGCTTCATAACTCCGGAAAACGATCGTGGAGGCCTTGTTTTTATTTCGCCAAATTACGGGGCACAACGAGCCGCATCAAAAGACACCTTGCTGACAATTTTCCGACCACGCGTTGCCAAGAAAATTAAGAAAAACAGGGAACATAACCCCAAAAATTGACCACGTGGTGTCAAAACCAAACACCACAGAGACTTCATTTTTTGATGCACGAGAGGGGGTACACAGACAAGACAAACTACGTTTCAAGTGGATTTTTACCCCCACCTGAAAAGAAAATAAGCTGCATAGAAGAACCAAACTTCGGACCCTTCTACTGAAAAAACTTCAGTGAGAACCCTCACTTTTTCAAGCGGATCCTGCTGCGCGCTCACTGGAAGACTAGACCTATTGCAAGCCCATATTTTTTAAGATTTTATTTAATCCAGTAATTAAAAATTTGTAACTTTTTCAGTTTTTTGTAAAATTTTATTGTAAAAATTATAATAATTCAAAATTTTATTTTGTCAGCTCAAAGAGCACCCTTTTATACAAATTTAGTATATTTTTCAAAATTTTTGGCCTTATGGTTACAAAGATATTAAATTTTTAGTGTTTTTTCTTTAAAAAATTAAAATAAATAGATTTAAAATTATTTTCACAGCAGGAATAGTCTTTTATGACCTATTGCAGCTTATTTAAGCCCAAATTTGCCCCCAATAGCTCCAGGAACGGGCAAAATAGACATTTTCGGCCATTTTGGTTTTTCAGGTTGCCGCATTTAAGTTCAATTATCTCCGGAGCCATTGGGCGCAGAAGAACCGGGTTTTCACTGTTCCCAGCGGCATACACGCGGGGAACAATTGTGTGTATTTCTAGGCATTTTCAGGACCTGAAAGTTTTCAGCCCTGAAGCCACTTTTGACGGACAGAGGAGGTGGAGCCAGCCTGCACATCCAAAACCGCGTTTCTCTCCGATTGGCGGTTCCGGTGCTGCAGCCTTTTGAAATAGGGTTTTGACAGTTATCCCCACTTTTTGGGAAACTTTGGCCCGACGTAGCTCCGGATCCGGTAGTCGTAGAGACTCGCCGTTTTCACAGTGGTGCATGGGGAGGCAACCTCTGTCCGACCCATTTAGTTTCAGGCGTTTTGGCGCTGAAAAATTTCAGGAGCCTGAAAACCAATTTGCGCGTCGGAGCGGGACGAGCCAAGCCGAATAAGCCCAAATTTGGGAGTACCGCGACCTTTGGAAGGGAAGTTATACCGGGTTGAAGGTTGACTTTGACAGTTCTAGAACTGTCAAACTATTTTTCAGACTCGGATAACTCTCGAACCGTGGGTCGTAGAGGGTTCGGGTTTTCTTTGGCGAAGTCGGCTGGCCCCTCCCTACCCGACTAGCGTGCTTCCAGCACCTTTCAGGACCCAGGATTTTTCAGGCCTGAAACCTGCCCCACGGGGTAGATCTCTTCGGGCCGATTCAGGGAAGCCCGAACACGGTGGTATTCGCCTGGATGGTTCCGGAGAAAACCACCAGTAACCAAATTCTGGAGGTCATCCAGGATCGGCAACCGGAATTTTAAACTGGGTTATCTCCGGAACCCGTTGGGCTAGGGTGGCCGTGTTTGGGTTCGTTGGGTTGGGCTCGGCGGGCTCTATCCAGTGACAGTATCGGGCAGACTCTACATAGAGCCGCTCTACAAAAAAATTTTTTGAAAGCGGTTTTTACGACCGGTATTGACTGAAAGGCCTATGTGGAGCTCCTGATGACTGCCTGAGTTCTCCTGGCCTTGATTAGAGTCTTGCTAGAGACTTTTTTTTATTTTTAAAACAACATAGTTTTAAGGATCTTTTACGGTTTTGTTCTTTTGAACACTAGACATTTTATTTTTATTTATTTTCACCTTATTTAATTCACTTTTCGTCCCTATTGACGACTGTATATTATAAACTTGACACATACCTACAACATGTTCGGCTATAGAACGCCTTCAAAGTCGACCGACGGAGAAAAGTCACCGTCAGGACCTGGGCCAGCGGCCCCTCAAAGCGTTAGACGCAGTATTGGGGAGTGGGAAGCCACAAATACCGGCCCCACTGCAAATGACACTTTCAGTATGGAAAGGACGTCGCAGGCTGGCCCTGCGAAAATTAAAACTAAGGTTGCCTTGACTCAGGAGAGTAAAGTTGTGACTGCTACCACAGCGAGGAGATCCGTCGAAAGATCCCCACCGCCAAAAGTCAAATATGTGGACCGGACTACAGAGGCTAAGGCCTGCTTGACAAAGACAAAGCTGCACCTGAGCAGCTCTAGAAATACCAAGACAGAGATAAAAACAGCAATCTCTGAAGCCACTGATCGACTTTATCAATTGGTAAAGGAGACTGAAACGGAGCTAAAGCTTGCCAAGCAAAGACTGACAAAGGAAGGTCTGGTAGTGACAGACCCAAAACTAGTAGCCCCAAACACTTTTCCTCCTGAAGAAACAACTAGACTCATACAAAAGATAGAGCAACACACAAAACTCCTAGAAGAGAACAACAAAAAAATGGAGGAGCTCAACAAGAAAATGGACCACCAAAAAGAGTGTCTAGAGAAGGGCACCTATGCGAGTGTGGCCGCAACTCGGGTTGCAAAAACACTGCCAGGGCGCAGTACATTGCACTCAGTCGTGGTCGCCTCCAAGGATGAGACCGAGACGGGCGACGAAGTCCTTAACAGAGTGAGGAAAGCGATAAACGCCAAAGATGAGTGGATCAAAGTGGAAAAGGTGAGGAAAGCTAGGGATAGGAAAGTAATAATCGGTTTAGAAACAGAGGAAGAAAGGCGAAAAATTAAGACCCGACTACAAGAAGAAGGAGTCGACCTCACTGTCGAGGAAGTCAAAAACAAGGACCCGCTTCTGATACTTAAAAACGTCCTTGTCGTAAATACTGATGAAGACATTGTCAGGGCGTTGAGAAGCCTGAACAAAGGTGTTTTTGACGGCCTCGGCAGTGGGGAAGACAGAGTGGAAGTGAAGTATAGGAAGAGGACACGTAACCCTCATGTCGGCCACGTCATCATCAGCGTCTCGCCCACCATCTGGCGACGTGCTCTGGAGATCGGGACCGTGCATATCAAACTTCAGCGAATAAGGGTCGAGGATCAGAGCCCGCTGATCCAATGTACCCGCTGCCTAGGTTTCGGGCACGGTAAGCGGTTCTGTAAAGAGCCGGCGGACCTATGTGGCCACTGTGGCGGTTCACATGTAAGAGCAGAGTGCCCGGACTGGCTCTCAGGCTCACCACCCGCTTGCCGAAACTGCACGAAGTCGAGGATTGAGCACGAAACCCAGCACAATGCCTTTAGCCATGATTGCCCCGTACGGAAAAAATGGGATGACGTGGCCAGATCTACTGTTGCATATTGTTAAGGGCACCCCAGTGGAACATGGCCCCTACGGGGTATTGCAGGCTAACCTCCAACGCAAGAGATTAGCTACCAACGAGCTTCTTATAGAAGCCACGAAGCGTGGCACAGCGGTGGCCCTATTGCAGGAACCGTACGTAGCCGGGGCCAAAGTAATGAAGAGTCACAGGGGCGTTCGGATCTTCCAGAACACTGGCATAGGAGATGGGACTGTTAAAGCTGCAATAGCCGTCTTTAACAACGACCTAGTAGTAAAACAGTACCCGAAACTCACCACTAATAACATCTCAGTGGTGGGAATCCTGACCAGTGCCTGGGAGATCACGCTTGTCTCTATTTACTTTGAGCCAGACCAGCCTATCGAGCCATACTTAGACCATCTCAAGCAAATATGGCTCGTCGTCGGTTCCAAGAACCTGATCGTTGGAGGAGACGCCAATGCAAAGAGCATGTGGTGGGGTAGCCCGGTGGTCGATTCCAGAGGGGAAGAAATGGTTGGAACTCTCGGCGAGCTGAACCTTAACATTCTCAACCGAGGGGAAATTCCGACCTTCGACACTATCCGAGGAGGAAAGCGGTACAGCAGTCACGTGGACATCACCGCTTGCTCCAATGATATCTTGGACCTGATAGACGACTGGAGAGTAGACGAGGGACTCACGAGTTCGGACCACAACGGCATTACTTTTAGGCTCCTCTTGAAAAAATCAAAGGGCATTAGAATCGAGAGAACTACGAGGAAATTTAACACAAAAAAAGCCAATTGGTCCAAATTTAATGAGAAGTTTGGCCAATTGAAAACAGTATATAAATTTACAACAGCCGAAATAGACGAAACTACAAACATGGAACAACTTGACACACTAACAAATAATCTAACAAAAGCAATAGACGAAGCATGCAAGCATTCGATACCATCTAAAAAATTCAAAGAGGAGCTTACCGTGCCGTGGTGGACCGAGAGGCTCGCTGAGTTGAAGAAGAGGGTCGCTACCAAGAAGCGCAGGATTCGCTGTGCCGCCCCAATTCGGAGGTCGAAGGTCGTAGAAGAGTACCTGAAACAGAAAGAAGAGTATGAGATGGAAGTGGCTAAAGCTCAGACCGAGAGTTGGAAGGAGTTCTGTGGAAAGCAGGATAGGGAGGGGGTCTGGGAAGGGATATACAGGATTATAGGTAGGACACAGCGTAGGGAAGAGGATCTGCCATTGGAACGAGACGGAGAGGCATTGGACGCGAGAGGCTCCGTGAAATTCCTAGCGGAAACATTTTATCTGGAAGATCTCTCGGAACGCGACAATGCTTACCACCGATCCGTTCGAACTAAAGCCGAACACGTGAACTGTGGCGAACAAAATGATTTTTGCGACCCACCGTTCACGATGGCAGAACTAAAGAATTCAGTGGAGTCCTTCAATCCAAAGAAAGCACCGGGTTCCGATGGCTTTACAGCCGATATCTGTTGCCGTGCCGTGTATAGTGACCCGGAAACATTCTTAAGGTTCCTCAATAAGTGCCTAGAAAACCATCACTTCCCCACGCCCTGGAAGGAGGCAACGGTGGTGATACTGAGAAAGCCCGGAAAAGACAGCTACTCAACTCCCAAAGCATATAGGCCGATTGGGCTATTGCCTATACTAGGGAAAATCTTCGAAAAGATGCTGGTGGCCCGCCTTAAGTTCTATCTATTACCGAGGATGAGCACCCGCCAGTACGGATTCATGCCACAAAGAAGCACGGAAGACTCCCTCTATGCTCTCATGCAGCACATCCACAGAAAGCTAGCACAAAAAAGGATAGTCACGCTTGTATCCTTAGACATAGAGGGAGCATTCGACAGTGCCTGGTGGCCAGCGATCAGAGTCCGACTGGCGGAAGAAAAATGTCCAATCAACCTCAGGCGGGTCATGGACAGCTACCTCAGTGACCGGAAAGTCTCGATCAGGTACGGTGGGGAAGTATATAGCAAGAGGACAAGCAAGGGCTGCGTCCAGGGCTCAATAGGGGGACCCATATTGTGGAACTTAGTCCTAGACCCTCTCCTAAAAGCTCTGGAAGATGGGGGAAACTACATCCAGGCGTTTGCGGATGATGTTCTCTTGGCTTTCGACGGTGAGACTGCACTGGAGGTGGAGGAACGTGCCAACGCCGCTCTCAGTCATGTTCTGGCGTGGGGTGTCCAGAATAAACTAAAATTTGCTCCGCATAAGACCACCGCTATGGTGATAACCAAAAAATTAAAATATGACACACCACGCCTGAGCTTGGGGGGGATCGACATTGGCATGTCAAAAGAAATAAAGCTTCTGGGAGTGACGATAGATGACAAGTTAACATTTAACACCCACGTCTCAATCGTCTGCAGGAGGGCAATCGGGATCTACAAGCGGTTGTGCAGAGCCGCAAGGGTCAGTTGGGGGCTCCACCCGGAGATTATCCGTGTACTGTACGTGGCGGCTATAGAGCCCATAATACTTTACGCTGCCAGCGTTTGGGCACCGGCTGCCAAGAAGCTGGGAGTCATAAAGCAACTTCAGACCGTGCAGCGTGGAATTGCCCAAAAAATGTGCAAGGCATATCGGACGGTCTCCCTGCACTCGGCCCTGCTGCTGACAGGGATGCTCCCGCTCGACCTCCGCGTCCGGGAGGCGGCTGCGCTCTATGAAGCAAGGAGGGGAATACCCCAGCCTGTATTGGGGGACAGGGAGGTGGAGCGGATGTTCCCAGCGCTGGAGGCCCCGCACCCGGCGGAGCAAATGAGCCTGGAGTTTGGAAGCCTGGTAGACGAGGAACAATATAACGACCACAGCAATTTTGCTGTGCGTATCTTTACCGACGGCAGCAAGATTGAGGGCAAGGTTGGAGCGGCACTATCCGTGTGGAATGGTGCCGCCGAAACGAAAACCCTCAAGCTTGCTCTGCCGTCCTACTGCACCGTCTATCAGGCAGAACTCCTGGCTCTGCAAAGAGCAGCAGGGGAGGCGCTCAGGCGAAGTGAAACCACGTTCGGCATCTTCAGCGACTCTATGGCGGCCCTTCAGTCGGTGACCAACTCAAGTTCTCCCCACCCCTTGGCTGTGGAAACCAGAGACGCCTTGCGCCGCTGTAAACTCCAGAACAAGTGCGTCTCGCTGTTCTGGATAAAGGCCCACGCAGGGTTGGAGGGAAACGAGAGAGCCGACCAGCTTGCGAAGGAGGCCGCCCTGAGGTCGAAGAAGAGGCCGGACTATGATCAGTGTCCTGTTTCATTCGTTAAGCGAGTAATCCGATCGGAGACGCTTGGCGAGTGGAACGGGAGATATAGATCGGGTGACACAGCGTCGGGCACCAAAATCTTCTTCCCGGATGCTGTGGCGGCATACGGAGTGGTGCGCAGAATCACTCATACGAGCGCAACCACGCAAATCTTGACGGGGCACGGTGGATTCTCCGCATACTTGACACGCTTCAAGTGTAAGGAGAATCCATCGTGCGCCTGCGAACCTGGTGTCGAGGAGTCGGTTCTGCACATACTGTTTGAGTGCCCAATCACCGCGAAAATCCGTTACGAGATAGAGCAGAAGCTCGCTTTGGAGTTGGTTGCACAAAATGCGTCAAATTTGATGATGGGAAAGAAAAGAGAAATGTTTTTAAATTATTGTAAAGAAATAGCTTACATGGTGATCAAAAGAAACAAAACCGTATAAGAAAATATGCTGCTATAATATAGTATGTTATATTAGAGGCTAGCATAGTATGAAACTGTATTATAAATTAAGAAATATGAAATAAATACAATATGTAAAATAGAAATAAGTAAAATAAGATAGATATATTTGTGAGTGCAAAAACAAAAAATGCTCCCCCTACTTTGTAAGATCTGTATAGGTAATAAGAGAAGAAACTGTTAAATAGAATAAGATTATTTATAATAAATCGCTAAATAGATATAAACTAGATTAAGTGTAAATAATGTATTCAAAAGTCACAAATAAAAAATTCTTCACCCTGTTTTATTCCTTAATACCGGATGACAATAAAATAAAGTAAAGTATAGATAGTTACATAGAATATGATAGCTGGGAATCCCACCCATAACAGATACAAATGAGGATGGATGAGAGAAAGATAAAGTATGCGGAATGAAAGTGCGAGAGGAATAAGTGCGAGAACTGGAATGAATGTAAAGCTGTAGAATAGACTCCGATCATGTTGGAGGTAGAAGTATTAAAAAAAAAAAAAAAAAAAAAAAAAAAAAAAAAAAACCTTCCCTACCTACCCTACCCTACCTACCCTACCCTACCTTTTTTTTTTTTTTTTTTTTTTACCCTAACCTACCCTACCTACCCTACCTTGATTGACTGCACTTTTGTGTTTTCATATCCCTAATTGCTTTATACTTGTTTCTCTGTGATAGCAGCATTTTTTGCACAATTTATTGATAAGTACCTAGCACTTTTTGCACAACCGAATTTTTAAATAGCATATCTTGTACAACTGTGATAAAAATATTTTTGTAAATTTTATTTCTGAGATGAACAGACCCATGTATACTTTTGTATTTTTTGAATTTATTTCTGTGATGAATAATAAAAACATGCCCGTAGATAGTAAAATGAACCCACACAGAATACATGAGGATGAATGCAAAATGAACTATGGTATGAAGGATAAAAGTGCGAGAGGCATGTAAGAGGAATAGTATGAATGTGTTTGCAATTAATAGGCACCAATTTTGTTGGTGGGGAATAGTATGAGAAAAAAAAAAATCCTACCCTACCTACCCTACCCAACCTACCCTACCCTACCTATCCTACCCTAGGGGTATGAAAAATAGATAGTAGCCGATTCTCAGACCTACTGAATATGCATATAAAATTTGGTAAAAATCAGTAAGGCCGTTTCGGAGGAGTACGGTAACTAACATTGTGACACGAGAATTTTATATATAAGATGTGCTACAATGAGTAGAAATGAACGTCATGACGTCACACGGACTCGGGTTTGTTCGGGAACTGTCGACGTTATGTCGGTACTGGATTCAGAAAAAAGTATTTCCAAATTAATATTACTTTAAACGTATAGCGAAGAAAAAAACTAAAAATAGTTTTGTACGAACACTTATAATAATATAATCTATCTGTTTATTACAAAAAAAAAGTTGGTTCCACAAACCAATTAGTTATAACTTTCATTTTGACGATTCAATGCGGAGTTCGAGTTGGAGTCTTGACTTGGAAATAATTTAATCTAAACCTTTCTAATTATAATAATTAATAATTCCTTGTTCCTGGTTATAATCTTAATAATATAAAATATATGACATACGTTTGTGACTGTTGAGGTTCTTAAGCAGTGCAAGCACTGTAAACTATTATTGGCTATTAAAAGTTTAAGTCGTTTGGGGTACTGAGTAATGTAGGTCAGGTAGTCAGTTAGCAAACAGTAACCAATAGTTTAAAATTTCGGTGCATAAATTAACTCTCCAACTTAACTAAAGATTGATTCCGTTCATGGCCTGAATAGGTGGTGGACTTGCTTCTAATTTCAAATTTGCTACTGGAATTAGGTACAATTTTGAAAATAGCTGCAGGTTTACTTGTCAACCTATTCACGCCATTTATGGAATAGTCAGGCTAACAGTTGAAGAATAAACGCATTTTAGCAAAATTTGAAAATATTGGTTACTTTTTTAGCATTAGTTGAGACTAACTACGGTTAAAAAAATGGGCCATAGTATGTTAAAGTTGCAAGGTACCAACAACTTGTAAATGTCACAATAATATTTTTTTTTTATTTTTAGCTGGTAAGTAATCAATGTAATTTGAGATGTCTCAGCAATAAAGCATTGCCATTGGATTTGTGCCACATGGGCGAAATTCGGAAAATAAAATCTATAAATTAAAATAGGGGTAAAAACATTTGGGCAAATGTGCCATTGGGATTAGGTTAAATTTTGAAATTAAATGCAAGTATACTTGTCAAGTTGTTTTTTGGAGAAGGAGGGCCTCTATATGATGAACTCCTTCTTCAGAAAGCGTGAACACAGGAAGTGGGCCTGGCAGAGCCCCGATGGTGCAACAAAAAATGAGATCGACTTCATCATGTCAACCAAGAAGCAAATGCTCAATGATGTCTCTGTGATCAATTCGGTGAAAACCGGGAGCGACCACCGCATGGTAAGAGGTACATTGAACATTAATATAAAGCTTGAAAGGTCTCGACTGTAGAAAGCTTCGTCCAGCACGAATCCAGGTCCAAAACCCCGAGTGCTTTCAGCTCGAGCTCCAGAATCGTTTCCAGTGCCTAGGGAGCTCCGTGGACGAATACAGCGATGGTTTTGTGGAAGCTGCCCATACGGTCGGGTCTAAGATTTTGAAGACCCGTCGTACAGATAAAAACAAAAAGCTCTCTGATCCTACACTCAAGCTTATGAAGGAAAGGCGTGAGATGATCCTGCAGTCTTCAGATGAGGCGTGCAAGTACCGGCAGCTCAAAAGACAGATCTCTAAAGCCTTGAAAAAAGACTTCCGGAGCTTTAATACTGAGCGTATTAAAGACGCGATTGAGCGAAATAAAGTCTCCAAGGTGTTTTCAAGGGATCTGGCTATTGGGCAGAGCCAGCTCACAAAACTGAAGACCGACAATTGCAGGATCGTATCCGCCAAACCAGCGCTTCTGGGGGAGATCGAGACATTCTATGGGTAAGTTGTACACATCGATCAGTCGTTTGTTAAATTCGCAACGGGGCTTCGTTGCGAATTTAACAAACGACCCCAAATTGACCTGACACTATACCGAAGATATAGTGTCACCTAATCACGTACAGGCTCGCTTATTCCGTTTATTTAACTGTGTACACACTTTATATTTACATTTTTAAATATTTCTTTATCTTTTACAAAACATTAAAAAATACATTAAAAATATTAAAAAAAAAGTGGTTGCCCACCGATGTCGGGAGCAGGGTCCAAGATACTGGTGGTTAGGGTTCCAGAGACAGGAACCTCCTCACAATGCGAGCCGTATCGAAGGGTTGTAGTCTTTATCTCCCGCGAGGTCAAACCGTATTGGGAGATTGAGAGGGGCCTTTAGTGATTGCTATTTTGAGTACTCAGTCCTTGGTAATGATTCAGGCAAAGTCTTCTCAGACTCTGATACCGTCATACTCGAGGGCAAAACGCCACAGGCATGGTGCTGGGGAGTGGTGTACTTTTTTTCAAGAAGGGCGACAATGCCCGGCTGGAGAGCTATAGGCCCGTATCACTTCTTAGCCATGTCCACAAGTTGGTTTCAAGAGTCATCACGAATCATCTAGCGCGCAGGTTTGATAATTTCCAGCCTCCCGAAGAAGCCGGATTCCGAAAAGGCTTTAGCACCGTAGACCACATACATACGCTGCGGTAGGTTATACAGAAGACCGAAGAGTATAACCTGCCCCTCTGTTTAGCGTTTGTGGACTACGAGAAAGTCTTCATTTCTATCGAGACTTGGGCTGTACTGCAGTCTCTTCAACGGTGCCAGATCGACTTCCGTTACATTGAGGTGTTGAAGTGATTGTACAAAAACGCCACCATGCCAGTCCGTCTTCAGGATCGGACCTCGAAACCAATCCTTCTCCGGCCCGGCGTGAGACAGGGTGACGTCATTTCTCCGAAACTGTTCACTGCTGCGCCT
This sequence comes from Orthosia gracilis, assembly GCA_947562075.1. Lineage (NCBI taxonomy): Eukaryota > Metazoa > Arthropoda > Insecta > Lepidoptera > Noctuidae > Orthosia > Orthosia gracilis. The sequence goes on from OX387267.1 coordinate 12,728,337, forward strand.
GAGGATGTCTTCAAGGTTCTGTACTTGAGGGGACTATTCATCAACGTTAATGGCGAGTACATCACTCACCTTCGGTTCGCTGATGACAAAGTGGTCATGGCTGAGATCATGGAGAGCCACAGTACAATGCTCGATGACCTCAGTAGATCTTTCGAAAAAGTGGGTCTTTAAATGAACATGGACAAAACCAAGGCCATGGTGAATGCCAATGTAACACCCAATGCTATCAAGATCGGAGACTCTACACTCGAAGTGGTAAACGATTATGTGTACCTTGGACAAACGGTCCAGTTGGGTAGGTCTTACTTCTAGAAAGAGGTTCGGGAAATTGCGCGATATCTTCTCGTCCAATTTACCGCAGTGTCTCAAAACAAAAGTCTGTCACCAGTGTGTGTTGCAAGTGATCACCTATGGGTCCGAGACGTGGTCGGTCACAATGCGCCTCATCAGAAAGCTTAATGTCACCCAAAGGGCAATGGAGAGGGCTATAATCGGTGTTTCCTTGCGTGATCACGTCAGAAATTATGATATCCGCAGGAGAACCAAACTTATCAATATAGCCCGAAGAATTGCTAAACTTAAATCGGAGTGGGCAGGGAACATTGCTCGCAGAACGGAGGGCCGATGGGGCCGGAATGGCGACCGCGAACCAGAAGACGATAGGTTGGAATGTCTCCTACTAGATAAATCGATGACCTGGTTAAGGTTGCGGGAAGGCGCTGGATGCAAAACGCACGGCATCGGTCAATGTGGCGACTTCTGGTGGAGGCCTGTATCCAGCAGTGAAAGTCTTTCGGCTGAAATGATGATGATGATGATGATACTTATCAACCTATTGCTATAGACCCATAGCATTAGTATCGGTGTTTTCTAAGGTCTATGAAAGATTTATTGATGTCAGGATAAGTGACTATTTTGAAAACTTCGATTTATTTGCGAAGGAGCAGATAGGTTTTAGGAAAAATAAAACCATAAATATGACCGTCTTCGATTTTCTAAGCACAGTTATGAGTAGCTTAGACAATGAAATTCCGGCGTGCGCATTGTGGATCTAAGTAAAGCGTTTGATTATGTGGATCACCAAATTTTGTTAAATAAATTATATAGTTATGGAATTCGGGGTACTTCATTAGAGCTGATAGCTTCTTATCTTACCAACAGAAAGCAGTCCTCAGTAGTTACTTGAGTATACACCAAAACCAGAAAAGAAATTAACTGGACATCGGAATACAGAGAAATTAAACAATGCTTCCCACAAGGAAGTGTTTTGGGCCCTCTGCTATTCATCATCCCTCTATACTTTTTGCTGATAATAGTACTGTCGTTTTTACAAGTAAGGATAGAGTCCCTAGAAAAAGATATAAACAGCTCTCTAAGTGATATTATAAAAAGGCTAACTAGTAAAAATTTGAAAATTAACTTTGACAAAACTAAAATTATGGTATTTCGCAATCGTAAAGCCCAATTTACTGACATTAATATAGATTATACAGGGAACAAAATAAATGAGATGGCAACTACAAAATTTTTCGGCATGTCAATTGATTATAATTTCAATTGGAAGGCACATGTTGATACGTTAAATCAAAATTAAATAAACAATCGGACGCCTTACATATGCTGGCAAAAACGGTAAACACCTCTGCTATACTTGAAGCATACCATGGCTACGTGGGATCCTTGATAAAGTATGGTTTTATATTCTGGGGTCATTACACCAATATGGCATTCAAGGCGGAAAAGCGGTTTATTGGGGATATGTTTAATATTAACCAGACTGATAGCTGCAGAGCATATTTGATCAAGCATAATATATTAACATTGCCGTCTCTCTACATTTATGAGATTGCTAGCTTCGTAAGAACTAACAGACATCTTTTTGATAAGTACAGAAATAGGTGGCATAGAGATAAAATTTTTTGCAAATCTCACAAGACCTTATATTCCAAAAGGATTTTCAGTATGGCGCCGCGTGTATACAATCACTTGCTAAAGTCTATACTAGAAGTTCCATCCATCGATGAATTCAAAAAGAAATTAAAGAGATTCTTCCTATGTAAATGTTATTATAGTATTCAGGATTACTTAAGGGAATATGTAAGGACATATTGTTGATGTGACTAGTTCACTAATTTTATTATTAATATAATTACTTTGACATCAACTTTGACATTAATTTACAAATATCTTGACATTCTCATTTAATACATTCAATTTTTGATTAATCTAGTGACATTATTATTTGCTTCATGATTGTTGTTTCATTATTATTTGCCGTGGTGAAATTACCAAAAAATTAACTTATTTAATTATTATTTATTGTTATTACTTAAACATTTTTCATAAATGTATCTTGACATTCTATATTTAATTATTCTATTGACATTATTGATAGCTTCATTTGTTATGTATCATTATTATTTGCCACGCGGTGACATTAACAAAACAAATAAATTGAAAGTGTGTTGTTAATTATAAATTATTTTATGCAAGTAAATGTGTGTAATAAAGCTTGTGATTTGCATGCCTCAAGGTGTAATATGGTTGGACTGTGCTATATTTTTAAAAACTCTATGTAATTACCCATATTAGCAAATAAATGATTATGATCATTCACGCCATGTACGAAATTCTTAGGCTATCACTTAATGAAAACTCGCATTAACCGAAATTATTTTTAAGCATTAATATGTTAATGTTGCAGGGTACCAGCAACTTTTAAATGGCACGATGTTAATTTGTTTTTATTTTTATTTTTTAGGATGTAAGTAATAAAGTTAATTTAATTTTTAATTTATGTCCTTGCAATAATCTCATCAAGATTGAATTTGAGTCACATTCGCGAAATTAGGAAAAAGTTTTTAATAATGTTTTATACTAATGATTATTAAAAGACAACAGTGTAGATAAGGTCGAATTGCCCATACCTTCGTCAGTTTATAGATTCATTCCGCTAGAAAGCAGGACACATAATACCTTTTGAAGTTACAGTTCGAAACAGACTGCTTCATATAAATACTATGTATATTTAATGACTTAAACCAAAGGATTAAAAACATAAACCTTGCTACAAGGTCTTACTGTCATTTAACTGAAATAATTTTCTCTTCTCTCTCTATTCAATTTGTAGAAAAAAACGTTGGCCCAGAATAGGAATTTTCTCCCGTATCTTGGGTGTGTTTACAAACATTTAATCTCACATATTTATACAAGATCCGGCACAACTATCTGTAGGCCATACAACGGCGGTCGCTACGTACAGGGAGACATGTCTAAAATGGCAATTTTTTAATTATTCATATGGCTTTAGATTATGTTTTTAAACTGTCATGGTCACTAACACTAACATTAACATTATAACCGGGATATTTACCATGTTTAGTGTTCGTTTCGAGTTTCCGATATTTCGGTGCTGTAGCAAGCACCATAATCACGGTTAAACTGAAGTTATTGCGGGTGGGTGTTTATGAGGAGACAAAACGGTCTACCCTCTTTCTTGTTCGTTTTTTGCGCTCAGCACCGCTACCACTGTCACTCACAACTCGATTCTGTTCCCGACACACGAAATTCACTGTGTCCACTCGTAAACTTTTTTCCGCACTTTTTCGGGGTTTACACAGCTGAACCACTGGATTCCAAGCCCTCGACAGTTGAAACCCATCCTCCCGGTTGAAATTGCTATATTTGATAATCTCGATAGGTTCCCTCACCAGTCTAGGGATATAGTGGCGTTCTGTTGAAATGACCTGAGGGTTATGTAACTCAATCCAGTGGTTCAATCCTGATTCCAAAAGATGTTGAGCTATGGCCGATTTTTGGGTGTCATTGTTCTTTACCGCCCTGATATGCTCCGAAATTCGGCAAGCAACCGTACGCTTCGTCTGACCGATGTAAGACTTGCCACAACTGCAATCTACTTCATAAACACCGGGCGCTGCGCTCGCCGAAGGACAACTTTCCGCTGGAAAGGCCCGGTGTTTATAAAGTAGATTGCAGTTGTGGCAAGTCTTACATCGGTCAGACGAAGCGTACGGTTGCAATCAATCTAAAGATTGTCTGAAAATTTCATTACAATCGGTCCAGCCATTTCGGAGTCTATAAGGAACATACATAATATGTATGAATATATTATATTCTATACATATAGATATACAAATTGTGCAAGAGAACATGTATAACAATTACAAAGAATAGGTGTCGTAGATGCGGATATCTATCGTCTCTTTCGGTGTTTTAAAATGCGTGCCACTCAGTGCGAGTTTTGTGGTGGGCTCTTAAGAAGAAATTTGTGCCTGGGAAGTATATGCGGTTGATCCGAGCGGTGTAAGGTAGAGGCGGTATCCAAGTCCGGCCGACAATGGGCACTAATGGCAGCTTCAGTGGGGCAGTCGGCTTCCACCAAGGGTCTGCCCTCAGTCCTTACCTCTTTCTGATAATTATGGACGCTCTGACGTATGGATACGTATATAGAAAGATAATGGATATGCAGGAAGAGGCATCCTGGTGTATGCCGTTTGCCTATGATATTGTGCTGGTTGCCGCGAGTGACCTTGAGGTCTGATCTGCCTCGAGCTCAGACTTCCGGTACCTAGGGTCACTTGTCCAAGGGGATGGCGAAGTAGACCTAGACGTAACGCACCGAATAAATCAGTATGAATGAAATGTCGACAGTTCAATGGAACAACTTGCGACCTTCGGATGTCCCGCAAGTTATTATGCTATGGTCTTGTTTGGATCACAATGTTGGGCTGTGAAAAAGATAGACGAAAAGAGATTGCATGTAGAAGAGATGAGAATATTGAGATGAATGTGCGGAGTGACAAGAATGAATAAAGTGAGAAATGAGTATATTATAGGAAGTTTAAAAGTGGCGCCAGTGACAGAAAAGTTGAAAGGAATACGGTTTGTCATGGTATGGACTTGTATACATGTATCGTGAGCGATGGAGAGAGAGGGAACGGTCAAAAAAAGAGATGGATGCTGTGTGAAAGAAAGAAAAGGAAGTCAGTGATAGCGTGACGGGGGACAGGACGGTATGCAAGAAGAAAACGTGTTGCGCCGACCACAAGTAACACGGGACAAGGGCAGGAAGATGATGATTTATATAACGATACTTAGGTACTTAGTTCTTACTAACTAACTGTGATTTTCAATGTTTAGTTCCTATTTCAATGAGACTATAAATAAATACAAAACCAGAATAGAATAGAATAGAAAGAAAGAAAGATTATTTATTTGTGACCCGCACAGGCAACACGAGATAAGCAAAACACAAACATTGCGCAATGACATAATATTATATGAATATAAAAATATGTATTTATGTAAGTATATTTAATTTAATTCGTCTTAAGTTATTTTAAAATTGTACACTGGATCCTGCCCTCTATAATGTCATCTTTCTCTGTCACCCTATGGTTTGCTGTAAGAGAACTCAACATTGAGTTAAGCTCGCGTTTGAACATGTACTTTATTATCACTCTGTATGTAATGTTGTTTTTGATGTACAATAAAGAATTAAGAATTGTCAGCGCCAGCAAAGGAGAAAAGAGAGTCAGTAATCGCATCAAGGAAGATGTTCACATCAAGCCATGGCGGCCTGTATGCAGTACCCACGATAACGGAGTGCGAGTTGACGTTTAGCCGGAGCCACATCTGCTCGATCTGCGGCGCGGTCGGGTGCGGCACGAGGCACGCGCGCACTCGAGGCACTGCGGTCGGACGCGGCACGTATTGCAGCCGGTAGCCCGGCACATTCGGCGCTCGACCCTCTTCCCTCCGCCTAAGCCAAGTCTCGTTTATCGCCATGATGTCCACCGCAAAGTTTGCCATAGCCAAAATAAACTCATCATGGCGCGTACCTAGCGAACCCGCGTTAAACAAACCAACTTGTAAATAGGTACTTAGAATTAATCATAATGACAATTCATGATTTTGGATGTGCATGACTGCATGGTTAATGTATAATTGTATGTGTTAGAAATATAATAACGCAAATTAATACAATAAATAACAAATTAAAAATGAGTATGTAGATAAGTATTATGTATTGTGACCACTATAGAGGTATAGCAGACTAGCCGACGTTTTAATATGTAATGTGTATGATAAATATTTAGTGCTCGGGAAGGAGGGCCACAGAAAGAAACCACTATATACTGAGACAGGAACAGTGCTGGCCGCGCACAGGACAAACTTAAAAACATAAGTACACCTAGCATAGATAGTAAAACCGTAGATCTAAAAATTAACTTAACAGAATAAAGCTTGCAGGAGTCCAGCGAGTTAAACAACTTTCTCGGCAGACATCTCCCGGCCAAAAACACGAGCCAAGTCCTCCTCCGAGCGGATGCAATGGGTAGGCTTGGAGTCACCCTGCTTAGCCAGAATGCGGCCAGAATACTCTTTATTATGTACACCTTATAAGTTACAGAAAGTATAGAAGAAGTAAACATTACATTGGGTGACACAATGGGCGGCCTTATCGCTAAAACCGATCTTTTCAAGACAACCTTTGGATGGATTTTAAAAATAAAACACCACCAGAACCAGAGTATTGTTTAGATTTTTAGAAGATTGTTGTTACTTAGCAAAATATCATTTTATATTACAAACTTTATTTAGTTAATAAAACAAAATCTTGCTATTTTATTAATTTTATATGAGGATATATCTTTGTTTACATTGCAAGAAATAGTCCTACCCTAATTAATTGAAACCTTGTAAAAAGAGACATGTCTTCAATAATGTATTTTTAATATTCATGGCTGGCGATCTTAGAGGTTACCTACGAGTATTATAAAATCGAAAAATATTTGACCGAATTTCATTTCACCTAAAACTTTTCAATTTTTATCTTTTCGTTGTTTTTTTCTTCATCGAAGTCACTTCTGCCACTATCTCACTTAATCTATTCGATTTTTTTCGTTACTCCTTCGTTTCATTTGGTCGAAAATCTTTTTAACGAAGTTACACTTAGCCGAAATATTTTTTTTTTCGATGTATTTTGTTCCCGAACATTCATTACACCACTGTTTTAGTTACCATATTTTCATTTCACCAAACGCCTAGAAAGTTTGTGAACACTTTCGTGGTTCTCTATCCATTTGCATAAAATTTTAAGACATAATATAACATGGCATACTTTTGTTTACCCTAATTATATTTACGCATAACATTTTTAAGCATAATTTCTCTAATCATAATAATGTTTAAGCAAAACATTCTACAGCATAAATTTATTTACGCATAATGATATTAAAACATAATTTTTATACGCATATCAAAAACGCATAATAATTAACTCCTAAAATGCTAAACATTAAAACACTGAATACGCCTTACTGAAATACTAAGTGAGAGAGAAACAGAGGGCGAATACAAATGTTTAAAACAGAGACTTGAAAAAATATTGTCGATGGAGCCCCGCTGAGCGGATCCTATTTCTGTCTGCAGGGTCTAAAATAACCTAACATGAAGGAGATGACGGGAGCTGAGTTCGCTTGTTTTGCTCGCTTACTTCAGCTTCCGTCATCCCCTTCGAACCTAACCTATCCGTGTTGGGGTGCCCTAAATGCCCGAGCTCGCTTCGCTTGCTCTTGGACTAATTCTTTGAAATAATTAATTAGTAAAAATGTCTAATGCATGACAATAAATAGATCATTTGCATGAAAATTTTAATAAATACGTAAACACAGACAAGACTGCGTGAAGTCGGTTTTGCATCGATTCATTTCTGTCACAAAATGTTGTAGTACAACATATTGACTTTTTATGACACTATTTCAACTAAAATTGAAATAGTGTGATAAGTTGCCACTTGCAACTTATCACACTATTTGTCTTTGGTACATACTGATTTCGTTTTTAGACACCGACTTCAGAAAAAAATAGTTGTTGCCCACAGTGATGCCAGAATAGATTACCCGAATAACATGAAACTTGAACATAACCGGTGGAATGAGAGTGTACCAAGGTGAACTGTACACATCTGTGTACCCGTTTGGAGCATATTGGCTTGTGATGGTATGTTATGAAATGGTGTAAAGAATAAACAGACATGCGATTGCAGCAATCAGAGAGATTTGCCGTTATTTATTGAAGAGTTCTGTTGTATATGTACGAAGTTCTTCATCAGATCTTTACTAAATTTAAATGGAACCATATTGAAACAAACTTCTTTCGAATAATTGCAAATCCGTTCATATATTATGGAGGCGGAGCCCGAATTTACACAAAAAAATAAAAAATCCGAATTGAGAACCTCCTCTTTTTTGGGAAGTCGGTTAAAAATGCTACCAAGTAAAAAGGCTATATATTTGTGACCAAATAATATTCTGTAAAATGTTGTTTCGGTGTGTGTGGAAATATGGCAAATAAATCATTTGGCAAATGAAAAAAGTTCATAAGAGGCTTTGGCCAAAAGCAAAGTTTTTTGTAAATCGGCGAATTGTAGTTCGGGAAAATAATACTTATGCTACATGATACTTCGATGATGTGAAAATATGTCAAATAATGCATATAGCAAAAAAGAAGTCGGTCAATAGTTTTCGGTAAAATGAAATTCGAACAAAAAAAAAATCGGCAAGGTGATCGGTTCCCGATCTTAGTAAGTTTTTTTTTTATAATCTATCACGTGTATCACGCTTGCCTAGAAGAAACCTATTCACTCTTGACTTAAAGACTTGTTTAAGGTATTGTTTTGAAAATAATAACATAATGCCACGTTTTCATAAAAAAATCACTTAAGTTCTATCTGAAACATTGTTTTCATGTTTTCTACGTATAAACGTGTGTCTTAGATTTGTCTGTCATGCTTTTTTTTGCTAACGTAGAAGCAGTCGCCTATCGGTATTTCAGGGAAATTATTTATTTATTTATTTGGAACAGAAACATGTATACAATTACATTAATTGTCTACGGAAATGGCCGCATTAGTGAAGGGAGACGACAACGTTCCAACATTATTTGAAAGCAAATAAATACCAACAAAAATTAATTAACATTAAAAATTCAAATCAAAATTACACTAAAAATACAAATTAAATCAAATACCTATTAAGAATTAAAATCAAAAAATAAAATTAAAATAAAGTAATAATTTAAATCATAAATAAAACTAAAATAGAATAACAAATTAAAATTCAATCTTTTAAAGTAAAATCAAAATCAAGCTCAACACTTGAAGAACAAAATATTTGATTTTAAGCCATTCATTTAAAATTAAACGCAAACATTTAATAAAAAACATAACCAATAGTAAAAATATTTTTTTTTAATCAAAGTCCAAGTCAAAAACAAAACAAAACTAAAATTTATTAAAATATTATAACGAAAAACAGATTTATCCATCAATAAATTAATATAAGATAGACATGTTTATGCGTGGGTATATTAAAGAGTAACTGAGTGTGGTGTAAGTAAAAGTGTGTGGATGAGAGAGATCTGAGTGTGAGTCTGAGTAAAAGTGAGTATGTAGTGAGTGGGTGGACGAAATATCAGTGAGATTGCTGGTGGAAGAATGGGGACTATGACAGAACCTTTATAAGATTTTCTGTCTCCTCATATGTGCGACTTTGTAGGTACTTAGAGACTTGGGTTTTGCATTCTCGTAGCGGAAGAGGGTAAACATTTAAATCCTTATTTATTTTATTGAAGAGCATTGTGCTTTAATGGAGAAAATGGCGGCCTGCCAGTACAGTCCCCTGTGGTAATGAAGCAAACCCTATCAGACCTACGTTTATTTTTGGTTAGTTGGACATCAAAAGATAGCTGCGCATGGTTCTTAACTCATAACCTGTCTCACAAAAAGTTGTCGGACCGTGAGCACATTGCAGTCTGTATAACTCAAAAGTGGAATAGCAGATAGGTTTAGATAGCATTACCTTTAAGACGGATCTTTGAGCTCTTTTTAGGCGTAGCATTGTAGTTTTTGCCACTCCACCCCAAGCCGGGATACAATAATCCAGAATAGATTGAACAAGAGCAAAGTAAACCGATTTCAGAGAGTCTAGGTTTGCAATACATCTTAAATATCTAAAAACATACAATATCTTTCGGACCCTACCAACTGTAGCCTTAACTTGCTCGTGCCAGCTTAGGACTTCGTTGATTACTATGCCAAGATATTTGAAGTTTCGCGTTCGTGCAATTTTACTACAGGCACAGGCTCTTTCCGGCTAGGATTACACATGTGAGACCGAATTGAAAAAGATGCTGGGGGCAGAGAAGCTATCCTCGATCCAAATGCAACAAACTTTGTTTTATCAACATTTAGATTTAAGAGGTTACTGACTAACCAGCTCATAACCCGTCTGAGGGCTATCTCAGCATTAGTACTTACCTCCAAACAGTCCTTACCTTCGACGAGCAGAGCTGTATTATCAGCATACGTCACTATTTTGCACTTAGGAATTGATAGTTTGCAAAGGTCATTGATGTAGGCAAGAAAGAGAATTGGTCCAAGGACACTGCCCTGTGGAACTCCGAAATTAAGGCTCTCCTCCTTACAAACATGACCATCAATAACGACGCAAACTGTTTTAAACTTCCTAAAGCTAATAAAACAATATAGAAAAAATATATTTTTGATTGTACGTAGCATTTCTAGAGCGGTTTGAACATTAATTATGCTCTCCTGTAAATCTCAGTTTTTGATATGTCACAATTCATAGGGACCGTAGCAATATTTGTTCCGTGCGGAAATAGAATCTGCTACACGCAACGCAGCAGCCGATCCCTCAACCACTACGTCAACCGTAAATAAACTAGCGAAGCCGATACACATGTAAGCCTCAAACACCAACAAAAGCTTATTAGCAAATTCTCGTCGGCGCCATCTTAGATTTTGGTTTTGATCCCATTTATCATATACATATTTGTATTAGTGACCCCAAAGACCATGAAAATTATATTTATGACGAAAAATTTGCAAATTGTCGTCATTGCCACTTCGTCCGTTGTGAAATTAGAATTTTGTGACAATGACAGCATGAAAAATTCAAACCGCTCTACTTTTTATCATTATTACTTTTAATTATTGATTATATTTTAATATAGTAATTTTAAACAATTTGCAAAGCAAAAATGATAAAATCGATCAATGTTTAAAATCGTAAACATTGATCGATTTTATCATTTTTGCTTTTATTATTGTCTTTCAATTTATTTTAGTCCAGCGACCTATCCGTCCGTTTTAATGACGTAATACAATTTTTTATTTTATTTATTTGTTCTCTTTTATTAATGGGCACATAGAACTTTTATTTTTTTACAAAAAAAATTGTATATTATAAATGTTTGTTTGTGTTTTCGAGCGTATGGCACTCGTGGGCTGCTGCTGAAAATCAGCGTCAGGTGGAGTACCCTGTATTTCCATTTGGCATTATGCTGAGCTGAGGCCCTTTTGGCATTAATAGTTAAAAAATATTTTGTTTAATTTTAAGGTGTTTTTGTTTTGTAATGCCAATAAACTCATTTTTCTTTTCTTTTTTTCTTAAAAAACTAAAATCTCGCTGAGAGGTTTATAGTTAACTCTGTACCTGGATTGTGGAGGTTAGGTATCCATTTAAAGCCATTGAACAGGTTATACAAGTTTTATTTATACGAATGAATGACGATTGATGATGACAATTAAATAAAAAACTCCTCGAAAAGCATGGAGCCCGTCCTTTTTAGACCGTGTCGGCTGAGAAGGTGCGGGTTGAAGCGTCGCTTAAACGTCAAATAAAACTTCAAGTGCTTCTTAGCAAACTACACTGTTGCCGCTAATGATGAAACTTTTTTTAACATTTCTCGACTGACTTCCAATTAATTTAAATCGTTGTCCCACACTTGGCATTTCTTCTTGTATCATGAGTGATTTAAAAAATATTAAAACTTACATACACAAGACACCAAGATCTGGAACAACTATGTGTAGGCCATATAAGTATTTGTTCCATGCGCGAGTCGAACCCGCAACATGCAGCGCAGCAGCCGATAGCTCAACCACTAAGCCAACCGTGTCGTCAATTAAGTTATTTCATATGTTTTTTTTAGGAAATACATAGTTTATTGTTTCTTAAATAATAGTTTATTGTTTCTTAAATAATATTAACGTACATTATCTAATAAATCATTGGCAATGAATATTTTACACGAAGAAATAAAGAAAAGCATACAAAGTCGCTATCCCAAAAATGAAGATTTTAGACAGTTTTTGTCAATATTTATTTTTGTGTGGTTAGTTAAGTATTCGGAGCTAGAGTTCGCTGAGCGAGTCCGAAACCCTCTTAATTTTTTAATAAATAACTGTTTTGCTCTTGAAATTTGCAGCAAGTAAGTACTCAACATTTATTCGGTATTTTAATAAGTGTGATATAACTTAAGATAATTATAATAAAAACAAAAACCGTGTCGATAGGGTCGAATCGTTCATACTTTCGTCATTTTAAATATCTCTTATGGCTGTTATATAAATCGAATCGCGTCGCTTAAGCCTAGTATTTTGATCCCCCTTCATTGCATAACGCAACTATAAATGGTTAAATATAGAGTATTGATACCAGTGGATTCGGTGAAAATACCTGTCCTTGCAGATACGTTCTACCCCAAAGACAGAGTAGACCAGGATAACGCTGACCACAGGCAAATTAGAGAAGCGGCCAGCCGAGTAAATGAATGGGTCACTGGTGAATATCATGATCTCCCATTTACGACGCTGGAGCTGAAGACTGCCGTGGCGGGTTTTAATCCGAAAAAAGGCACCAGGAGGGGATGGACTGACGTCTGATATGTGCAGTCAAGCGATCCACCAGGACCAGAAATTGTTCCTTATCCTTACAATAAGTGCCTCGAACTGGCACACTTCCCGGAAATCTGGAAAGAGGCTACGGTCGTAGTCCTTAGGAAGCCGGGCAAGGAAAACTATCTGACCCCTAAGGCATACCGACCAATCGGTCTTCTGCCTGTTCTGGGGAAGGTCCTGGAGGGGATGGTAGTAGCAAGTCCAAAAGTGGCAGCTTGTACCGCGTTTTAGTACTCGCCAGTTTGGCTTTGTGTCCCAGAGGAGCACCGAGGACGCCCTCTATACGCTAATGGAGCACGTACAGGACAAGTTGAGGCTGAAGAAGCTAATTGTCCTGGTGTCATTGGATATAGAGGGGGTCTTCGACAGGGCTTGGTGGCCAGCTATAAAGGTCAGGCTGGCTGAGGAAAAGTGACCGGTGAACATCAGGAGGCTGCTAGATAGCTAGCTAGATCTCGAGTAGGAAGATTAAGGTTCGTTACGCCGGAGAGGAATGTATGAGAGAGAACTGACAAGGGCTGCGTTTAAGGGTCGATCGTCGGTGGTCCAATCCTGTGGAACCTCCTTCTCGACCCACTATTGCAGGAGCTGGAGCGGCGTGGGGTCTTCGTGCAGGCGTTCGCGGATGACGTCGTCTTGTTCGTGGATAAGGACACGGCGACTGAAGTCTCGAGATCTGCTAATGCTGCCCTCGCCCATGTTCAGGGTTGGGGCGTCCGAAATAAGCCGAGGTTTGCACCGCACAAAACCTGTGCGATGACCATTACCAATAAGCTTAAGAACGACACTCCAAGACTGAGCATGGCCGGGGCCGACATCGGTATGGTCAAGAAAATGAAGTTGCTGGGTCTAACCATAGACGATAAGCTCACCTTCAATGACCATGCCGCGAACGTCTGCAAGGGGGCAGCTGACGTTTATAAACAGCTGTCCCGCGCTGCTAATTTTAGTTGGGGACTGAACAGGGAAGGTCATACGCACTATCTATACGGCAACAATTGAACCCATAGTTACTTACGCGGCCGCTGCCTGGGCTCCCGCCACGAAAAAGCTGGGTATACAAAAGAAGCTAGGGTCTGTCCAACGAGGATTCGTTCAGAAGTTCTGTAAGTCTTACCGTACTGTCTCTTTGAATTCGACACTGGTACTATTCGGAATACTACCTCTAGACCTGCGCATACAAGAGGCAGCCGCCCTGTATGAAGCGAGGAGAGGATCATCCCGGTTTTTGCCAGGAGACGGATATCGAGAGTGCGGTAAGGTTTGCAGAAGCCCCTCATCCAGCTACACAAATGCCCCTGGAGTTCATGTGCATGGCAGACCAGGAGTTATTAGACGGTAATAATGTGCAGGCGGTGCGAATCTTCACTGACGGCAGCAAGATTGAGGGGAAGATCGGAGCCACATTATACATTTGGGATAATGAGGGTGAAGTCCGTAAGCTCAAACTTAGCTTAGCCGCGTACTGCACAGTCTACCAGACGGAACTCCTGGCCATTTGCAAAGCGACCGAAGTTATCCTCAAGCGGCAAGAGGCGAGCTATGGTTTGTACAGCGACTCAATGTCCGCATTGCAGACGCTTGCAAACCATGGCTCTCTCCATCCCTTGGCTGTTCGCGCGCGCGCCAACCTGGCTCACGCCCTGGGATAGAGCAAAGCTGTGTCTTTGTTCTGGATCAAGGCCCACGAGCCTGCCGGGAATACTGCGTAAATGTGGCCACCAAAGTCATCGCACGAAACCAAAGGTGAAGCGTCGCTTCACCTTGTCTTATACAATAATATCAGCTTACGTGTAGAAGCATAGTAGTCGACGCACAAAACTGCGGTGACTGGTATGCTAAGATAGTACCTAAGTTTGTAGACTGTATAAGATTATAATTTTGTGCTAAGATATCTGCACTTTTGTGTTTATATCCCTGGATGTAATATTATCTGTGATAAACAGCATCTTCTGTTTATTTTGTTAGATGATCTGTACCTTTGTATATTTTATTTTTCTATTCGTACAACCTGTGATAAATAAATAAATAATGCCCGTAGATTAGTCAAATAAAGTGGGATTCCCACCCACAGTATGAATGGAGAAGAATGCAAGAAAGATACAGTATGAGGAATGAAAGTACGAGAGGCATAAAAAAAGGAATTAGTTGTTTGAGTTTGAACAAAATAGGTGCCAATCAATGTCGCGGGGATTAGTGTTAAAAAAAAAAGTACCTGTCCAACTTATTTCGCCATTTGTTAGGCTAACAATTGGTGAAAACACGGATTTTACTGAAGCCATTGATTACTATTCGTATCTTTAACCATTACTTGAGACAACAACATTTTCAGAAATAAAGACAAAATTTATTATTTTAAAATAGCCAAGAAACATTTGGGTGACTGTAGACAAAATACATTATTCATAATATCGTTTTCTTGCCAAATGACACTTGATGCTCTAGACAAAGTGTCATTCCATAAGCGATGGAGATAGTGGAATTACCGAAATGGAATGGATTGATCATGTGACATTTCGATTGCACTTGGCAATCCCATACATATCAGACGTTTTTTCAATCACTATCGGGATCCTTTCGTTGATAGAATGTCACTAGTATATCGACCTTGATGGTGTGTAAGGGTGAATCTCCTCAAAATATACTCCTTGATAACATAATACATAGACAGGTTCACTACATACTGTTCAAACAATAAGCTCCTACTTAGCATATCCAAATGTTGCTGCATAAGTTTTACAAAAAACAAAAATATCCCTACGCGTTAAGCAGCATATTTTTAACAAGAGAAACACTGGTTCGTGACGTGGAGTTCTATTGGATGACAATCTACACCTTAACGCACATTTTGCTAAAATTATTAATAACGCCTTCCGTATGTACGGTTTTGTCATGAGACCAGCCAGGGAATTCGTATGCTCATATTATTCTTTTATTATTTAATTCATTTATTATTATTATTATTTATAAATCGTTAGTCAGGTCTCAGTTAGAGTATGCTGTGCCGGTGTGGAGTCCGTTCTACAGTAAATATTCAGATGCAATTGAAAAAGTCTAAAGAAGGTTTTTGAAATCCATGCATTACCGTTGTTTTCACACTTATGCACTTATGCAAAATCTTAAAGCCAGACGTATTTTTATGGATACAATGTTTTTTTATAACCTATGCAATAATAAATTTGATTGTATTGATATTGTTAGTAAGATTAATTATGTAGTACAGTGAGGCCGCAAAAGTCCATAAGACCGCTAAAGATTACATTGCTACGAACCGAGCGAGCACGATACTTCCGTGCGTATGTGTGCGCGTGTATGAGTATTCCACAGATAACACATACTAAGGAACTGTCGTCGCACTGAGCTTAAAAACATCATTATTATTTTTCTGGGCCACTGAATACGCATCACACAGTCACAGAGGCGACTTGTTCTTACCATTGCATTGATTAAATTCGCGCAAATATGTCATGTGCTGGGAGCCGTATGAACTAAGTGTTGGATTCGCAAATAACGTAGCCCGAGTTCAATTCATGGTCGGACCGTTGCGGTTATTTCTTACTTTGAAAATTCCCAATCTATATTAATATAGTTGTTTTTTATATTTCTATGAAAAATACTATTGCATTTTTTGCACTAAATAGTTGCAAATTACGAATATGATCTATTAACCACAACAAGAATCACATTCGTAATTTGCAATTATTTAGTTGTTACATCTTTTCGATGTTGTAAGGTGGAAATAAAAAGACGTGTTTAATTAAAATGTTTATTCTTTATATTTACAAATTAAACATTTATGAGAATTGTGGCGTCGAATTGTTACGTAGACAAAAAAGTTATCTTGTAACCGTTATCTATGTTACGTGTAAGATTGTTTGTTGGAAGTATACCCACTTAGACCATTCATAATATGAATAACGTAACAATGAAAGGATATTAAAATTCTAATATAATAAAATATAATTGTTTATATCCAGTTGATAGACTAGAGAAGTTGAATGATTTACACTTTGTAAACATTTTATTTTTATGTAACGTCACAATGAATGTATTGAGGTCATAGCTTAATTGTTCATTTTCTTGACGAAAAGAAGATTGAAACTAAACCTCAATTTCTGTTAAAAGAACTTTAGTTCTCACAAGATAATCGTCAATTAGATGGGAAAAATAAATTGAACTATTATGTTAGAACAGTGCGGGTAGAAGAATAAAAAACAAAATAGAATCATGATTATTGTCAACAAAATTGATAGCGAGTTCACTGCATCATTAAGATAAGGCGATGGCTAAAAGATATAGCTGTTTTAAACTAAAGTAAACACAATATAATACAGTGTTTGTTAACGAATAATCACGGATATGTTAAAATAAAATGGCCTACTAAACATTTAGTTACACCGACTGATTTTACTAAAACTTAAAATTTTGTATAACCCCCATTATTTTCGATACAGTCAAGTAGACGTTTGCGCATGGACCCAACAATATTACCGTATATTCCGCTCCCTCTAAATTTTTCCCACACCTCCATTTTTTAATTGTTCCGTAGACCTCTCATGCCGCGAGTCCCACCTTTGCACCATCAAACCCCATAGATTTTCTATGTGGTTGAGGTCGGGTGATCGCGCTGGCCATGGAATAACAATTACTTCCGGGTGATTGTGAAACCACTCACGCACAGTACTCGCTCGGTGAATAGGACAATTGTCCTGGACAAACGGAAATTCTGCTAACTCATCAGCTGGGTAAATGTTGCGCACAGTAGGTAGCATAATTGAGTCTAACACTTCCACATAAGTTGAACTGTTTGCGCGTGGAGGAATGAAAGCCAGTTCTCTTGGTCCTGCTGCACTCATCTATCCCCACATATTAATTGTGATTCTCTGACACTCGCTGGTGTGATAACGTTGTTATCACACCAGCGAGTGTTATTCTTGCGCCATAAGTGAAGCCTGCCCTTTTGACTGGATTTATGTTTTTTCATCTGAAAATACCGCAGTATTCCAGTCAAAATCTAAATAATCACGTGCGAAACGTAATCGTTCTTGTTTGTGCCTCTCTGTCAAGTACGGCTTTTTAGCAGGTTTTCTGTGATACACGCCTTCAGCGTGAAGTGCACGGCGAACTATCCATCGAGGTGTCATATAATTCCGCAAAATGTCTCGTTGGTGCGAAACCATTCGTTTCGTATACGTCCACCATATGTCGTCGCTGCGCCTCGATAATAAGCTTCTGTCTCCCACTTCTCTTTCGACTAGCAAGGCTACCTTCATCCTCATATCTTTTTATCCAAAGTAAGTCTTTGGATAAAAAGATATGAGGATGTATTTTTCAAAAACAAAAAAATATATATATTAGGCAGCTATACCTCTTGACTTCATTTTCATTATATAAAATGTTAATAATCATAATTATTGAATATAATTTTAAAATAAAACTGCATTTATAAATCCAATAACCAATTAATAAAGTTACAATTCATTAATAGCTATTATACTCACATTCAGTCCGGTTTCTTCAGATATTTGTGTTTTATTAAGACCACTTTTATGCAGCCCAATGATAGTCGCCCTCACTTCAATACTAATATTAGCTTGCATTTTGCGAATATTACAATACTGTTAACCACACGTCACTAACCAACAACTACAACCAAACGACAGTTCATTTCGGTGAAGTTAAAACTCATGTCTACCTCGCAGAAATCTAATTCTTTATTTAGTTTTTTTGTGATCTACCTTTCTAACTCTAAGAAATGTGTGAACAAGTTAAAGAATAATTTAATATATGTAATGCTAATCCATAACTTCCAATCGAGTAAGAACTTACAAAAAGTCAACAATTGCGTGGGATTTGAACTTGCGGCACACTGATTTGCACTTCAATCTGTGTGCTCTATACCACTGGGCCATCTTGACTTATGCTAAGTTAATGAAATTGTGAATTTCAATCATTTGTTGGCGAAAACTTGAAAATAGAAGGTCGTAAGTCAAACTAAACGTCAAACTAATACGTTGTGAGAATTCTTATCGACTTTTGCAATTGATAGTACCTAGAACACGTGGAGCGCGTGCAATCCCTCTTTTTTTGCTGTGTCTTCTGCCCGTACGAACAAAAGGTTTGCGAGCACCCTTACGTCGCCTTGCTGATCAATATAATAACTTTTTTGTAAATATTGATATCTTTGCTGTTGCCGCAGGACAGTTTCGACGCCTTGCTTGTGAGATCATTGATTCTATTGACATTTGTAATTTGTAGGTTTTTCTGTTTGTTGTGTTCTTTTTGATATATATAATAATTAATAATAATTTAATTTTAATATTAACAATGACTTGATAGTAATTTAATTGATGTAGGTATTATTCTTTCTTTTTAATATAACTGCCTGATTTTTCTATGATTTTTGTAATTCTTTTATTTTTTCTTTAAATAATAACGTTGCCCCACACTAGGAATTTCTTCCTGTATCGTGGGTGCGTTTACAAACATATAAACTCACATACACAACACCCAGAGCCGGAACAACTATCTGTAGGTAATACAAATATTTGTTCCGTGCGGGAATTTCTCACTTTTATTTCTTTATATGCATGCCTATTTAGTTTCACATGAAAGATTTAATAATGTAAATTTGAATTAATTAAGATACGATAAGCGCACGTCGCATTTGTTTTGTATTCTGTGGAAAATGTTATTGGTTGTACATTTGTCACGCTCAGTTGTTCAAATTTTATTTTATTACTGTAATGTGCAACCGTTTGTTTTCCCAAATAAATAAATAGTTCTTCCCCGCTGAATGTCTAATAATTGAGGTACACCACATTTGAAACGGAATAACTTTTGTTCGGTAATATGGACTTTGGTCCACTGTCTAATGGAGTAAAATATTGTTCAGTGATAAGTGTGGAATTACATATTTTAAGAACTCGAGTTGAATGAATTTCTAGCCGTTCTAAATAGGAAGTTACGAGCATATAAGCAAGTAGAAGAAACAGGAGATCAATAATCAGAAATCCTTTTCTTCAAACACCAAAAAACCATCAGAATAAAAACATTATCATTGCAAGCAGTAATATTTAAGCAACAAGGCTATTTCGCATTCACCAAGTTACAGGAAATTGCAGAATAATGGGCCAAACTGTCCAGTCTGCTATGATACCCATGCTATATATTTTTCAGTTAATAAACTTATATTTATTACCTGTTTTACAAAACTAAAAACGTTATATAAGTAATTTTTCAAAGGAATTTGTATAAAATTGTTACTTATCCAAGTAGGTACATTTTATAAGTTGGTCACCTATTACTTGTAAACTTCTATAGACTACTTAGCTCTGATGGTTTTTCTTTTAATTTCTTTGTATACTACTGCCGTGATTTTTTTCACATATCCAAAAGCATCCATTTAGCGGGCAGTGGGGAGGGAGAATATTGACTGTAACAAAAATTTGCAATTCAAAGCTTAATTTTACACAATTGGATCCCTGAATCGAAAAATGGTTTACACAGACCCGTATTTTGTTTTAAATGCCTATCCAACGATACCCCACACCACACTTTACGTGTACAGGGGGTACCCAATAAAAAATTTGCCACTTTGTAGGCGTGATTAATATGTAAATCCACGCCAAATTATAGCATTCTAGTACTAAGAGTCTCTGAGCTAAGCTGCGGATGGACAGACGGACATAGTAAAACTATAAGGCTTCCATGTTGACTACGGAACCCTAAAAACGGAACACTGAAACGTTCTATCACAAAATTATCAAAACTCCCAGTTAACAATGAATCCTCGCAAATCAAGCAAGTAAATACTGCGGGTTCGGGAGATTCCAATTAGGGATTCTAGAGATTCTTTATTGGGTACAAATAAGCAGTCTGAAACAATGAAAGGCGGCACTTGTTACAATATAGCGGTACAATACAGTGTTTGCAACAATCATGTTATTCTGTAGTTTCATAACAACTCCCCAATGCGCATTTAATGTTACACAATTCAGAAAATTTAATAATCAACATATTTACTTCGACTAACAAACATGCAGATCATACGCTACAACTGGAAACTAATCATATTCTACCATTTAGTTCCTTATTGGAAAGGAATTAACGCACTTAACAAAAGTATAATGGCCCTCTTGAACAAGCACAATCCAAGAACAAACACATGCTGACATGATATTGTTGCAATTACGTCTGTACGAGCAAACTCGCACATATTAATTGTATATTTTTTATGCGACATTGACGCACAGCGAATTAATAAAAATAGAAAATATGAGTAAGCGTTTAGTAGTTTTATAGCATCATCATCATCATCATTTCGGTCAAAAGACGTTCACTGCTGGACAATAGCCTCTCCGAAGCGTCGCCCCACTGATTGGTCCTGTGCGTCTCGACCAGGTCGCTTAACCTAGTGGGAGGTCTTCCAACACAACGTCTTCCGGTTCGCGGTCGCCACTCCAGAACTTTTCGGCCCAACGGCTATCCATATAGCAGTGTTGTTGGATAAAACAAAAAGACTCAATCGCCGCGGGTCGATCATCATTCTTTCGGTTTCGGTTGTTTAACTCGATACACAAATTGAACTTAAAACAGCTTATCGTTTTAATGTACCTTACCTGTACACTTATACATTCAGGAAAATAAGTTTTGGGAATGGATGATTTGTTTATGGTTCCAAATTCATTTTTTTGGTTGGTTTTGTTGTTGTTAGGTTGGCACAACTATTTTTCATTCAGGCGCGGAGTCTGAGTTACATCTGTTATTTAGATTGAATACAGTGTTGTTTTTAAATATTATATCTAGTGCGTATTGCGAATTTCATAATGGACAAAAACATCGAACATAGAGTTTGTTTTAAATTTTGCATCGCCAATGGAATTTTTCTATTTGGAGTCACTGAAAATATTACAGAAGGTTTATGGTGAATCGACTTTATCAAAAACACCTGCTTATGAGCGGTACAAAGCGTTCAAAAGTAGCCGAGATGCGATGGAAGGTTTGCCTCGCTCTGGTAGTGACGGCCTAAGACGTCTGCAACTGAAGTTAACATCGCAAAAGTGAAGGAAAATTAACAAACACGTTTATGAATATAATAAAAGTTACTACGACTGTAAGAAAAGTATGATAGACTGGATAAAACCACTTATCTATGAGGAAACCGAGGCACTCCTGGAACACGTTGAGTAGCCGAAATATACCACATATTTATATACCATAATATAAAACTACACACATCATACCACACCACACACCTCTCTCAGACACCACACTACACCACACTACACCACACCACACCACACCACAAACCATACCACACATCAAACCCCTCACAACACAATACGCACCACACCACAAATCACACCACATCGCGCGCCTCACCACATACCACACATAATAACATACTACTTACCACACCACTCTTTACATCACCTGCACAGACTGGGAATCAAGTAGGTTTTTTTTTAAGTTTTACAAGTTTTATTTTACTGTTAATAATTTAAATTGCAACCTTACTTATATATTTTTATTTTCTTAGGATTGGTATGTTTAGCTAAATATAAATACAGAAAAGTTTACTTACATTGCATATTTACCCTTAAGGTCACAGTTCTTATAATACTCGTATCAGCTCTAGTTTGAATAAGTGTAAGACAATGATGTTGAAAGAGCGGAGCCTTCTAATACAGGCATTGTTTGCCTAAATGGGGACTCCATTCACATTAACATGTAATGTAATTTCTAATTGAAAAATAAAGTTTATACCATTCCCCCTCTAAAAAGCTTATTTTATTCACTGAAAGCAGTGAATAAAAAGCACTTTTAATCACTGTTTTGGTGTTTGAATTTAGAACACACCAATATATTTGACCTCCATCTCAATGCAATACAACCTACTTGCGCATAAAATACTCGATACAAACTTCTTGTGCAAAGAATATTCGAATTTCAAACTCCTTCGTCGATTTAATTTTGAGTATGTTTATATTTAGGATTTTGATAATGATTTTATTTTGGTCTAGGATGTTTAGTGAATAAATAAGTATTTGGATTGTAATTCTAATATTAATTGCATTGGTGTTTAATTAATTATAATTATGTAACATAACGGAGGTGATCACTGGCCCCTGAAACACAGGTGCTGTTTAGGTAACTCAAACTCAAAGGCTCAGCTTCAATTTTCAAAAAATGTGAAGCCCGGTTTCTCATTTTCTGTAAATTTTGAAGGTAATAAACCATTTATTATTTATTATTACTCCTTGTGCTTTTGGCTTAAATCCTTCTTTTTCTCGAAGTCATGGTATAAAATATAGTATGCAACTCTTGAATAAAACGGATTTATATCGAGGGCCATGAATCACTCGCGTCGTTCAGGATTCTAAAACTTGAATCACTCGCTATGCTCGTGATTCAATCATCATGAATCACTCCCTACGGTCGTGATTCAGTTGCTAGAATCCTTCACTTGTTCGTGATTCATCTATGGCCCTCGCTTTAAAACCGTCCTTTATTCACTAGTTGCATAATATACTATTTTTGTATTGTATTTTTATATGTATTGTATTTGTAGGAAATAGTGACTGAAAATCCTCATTCAAGTTTGAAAGAGATAGCCGCCGAACTTCCTGTTTCACGAGTCGATCCGGACCATTTTAAATAATAACTTAGGTATGAAACAATTGTTGCCGTTCGGCTAGTCCCAAAAAACCAGAATTTCCTTCAAAAACTCAATCGCATAACAGTCGCTGAGGACATATTACAACGAGTCAATTCCGACCCAACATTCATGAAACGCATTGTTACTGGTGATGAGACGTGGGCTTACGAGTTTGACATGTAACTAGTCAACAAGCTTCGGAGTGGCGACCTTCCAACTGAACCGAAACCGAAAAACCCACGCCAAAGTTGTTCAAAATTCAAAGTCATGTTGACTGTTTTCTTTGACTATCGTGTTGTTACGCACACGGAATTCTTGCCGGAAAGTCAAATGGTAAATGAAGAATATTATTGGAGCGTTATGCGGCGTTAAAGAGAGCAAATTAAACAAAAAGGCCAGATTTGTGGGGAAAAAAACTTGATTTTGCACCACGATAATGCGCCTTCGCACAAGGCCATCATTGTGAATGAAGTTTTGACCAAGAGCTCAACAAATACCATCGAGCAACCACCTTATTCACCAGATGGCTCCAGCCGACTTCTTTATTTTTCTAAACTCAAATTACCACTTCGTGGCACCCGTTTTCATGCGGTAGAAGACATATAGAAGAATTCGCGGCGAGAACTGAACTCGATTCCGGAAAAAGCTTTTAAATAAAAAATCTTTTTTACCAAAAAAATACTACCGACTTCCAACTAAAAACACTACCAATTTTTTTCGTTATGGACACTGACTTCGAAAAAGAAAGTTATTTTTCACTTTGTAGTTTTTTATAATATATACGATTGAGATGACAAATTTTGGAGAATCAAATTCAAAAATTGTCTTCTCGAAACACATAGACTGATAAACACATTACCCTCCTTCGGCAGTCGGGTAAAAACGGGCTCGACAACCGTTTGCTTTATTTATTTAGAATGTAAATGTAAAAAACATTTGGTTCCGAAATTATTTAACATTGTGGATTATTTTGCGGGGACATCCGTTTTGGGATTCTTAAATACTTACCCGATACAATGCCCCAAAGTGTCGCGTTGCCGAGTTATTCGGTTGTAAGTTATCTTGAGCGAGTCCGAATCCCTGTTAAAATAACTAAATGTTTTGCTTTTGATATTTCCAGACAGTAAGTACCTTATAATTAATTTAATTTTTAATAAGTATGATATACATTTAGATAGTTTATTGTAATGTTGATAATCAGAAAAAACAACAACCGTGTCGAAAGGGTCAAATCGTTCATGCCTTTGTCGGATTTCAAATTCGTTTCACTTTGAGTCAGGACGCATCATACCTTTTAAATTACAGTTCTATGCAAACTGCTTTATGAATAACTACCAATCTTGTCAAGGGTTATAGTGTTACCCAGTTATTGCAGTGGCGTGGTGTTGGGGTCAGATAGGCGGTCACTTTATATAAAATACTGATACTTAGCTCCATCTGGTTAGACTGGAAACTGACTCACTTATTGTTGGGCAAATGCTAGGCGGGTTGATTGTCATGTATTTGCTATACAGTCGCATGATAACGGCAAATCCCTCGATTAATGTCAATAGACAATAATTTATAACTCTCAGTTTGATAGTTCGAGTAGGAGTCGACTTTGAGGACATGACTTCAAAATTAAATAATAGGGCTATCTTATCTTATCTTGTGGAGGGGCCAAGAAATAACTCGGACACTTCGACTCATTGGGATCTATTGTGGTACCCTAGATAACCTTCTCCTCCCCAATCTAGTTGAAAACTCTTTTCATGAGTTTTACAACGAGACTAGGAGATATAAGAATAAGAATGCGGAATGCTCAAAAAGGAATAATTTTGCCCGCTTTTACAACATTTTTCATTTATTTAGGAACGGACCTATTGGTCGTAGCGTGATGTTATATAGCCTATAACCTTCCTCGGTAAATAGACTATCCAACACAAAAATATTTTTTCAATTCCAACCAGTAGTTCCTGAGATTAGCGCGTTCAAACAAACAAACAAACTTTTCAGCTTTATAATATTATATAGTATAGATAAATTAGAGAAGAATAATGCCGACCGACCGCTCCTCTAGATGAAAAGAGACTGAATACCTTAGCATTCAAGCAATTGTCGAAAACTTGGGATACGGTCGGGGTGGCACGTTACAAATTAAAACACAATGGTTTTTACAGCTACATAGGTTCCACAATTAACATAGAACAGTTAAACATTTACAAAAGAACCGTCGGCATCACAACAAAAATCTTACGATTATACCGCTAAATTCTTAAAGCTAAAACAATAAACAAATTGGGCAAGGTGTGTCACAATAAAATAAACTATTGTTATCCTTGGATACCCAAGGCAGACAACAACACGCAATAAAACATCTGCGGGCCCGCTGTGAGAATCCTTAAGCTAGCGGTTATTTACAGTTAACTTAAAATACTATTTACATACTAAGTTCCCTAAAGTAATACCTATTATATCAATAAACAATTAATGGAGACGCTACAGTAGGATGCCATGGCTTTGATTGCAGGCTGACTGTCACTAAGAATATAAATAGATTTACCTCTGGTTCCTCTATCTATATTATCTTGAGCACAGGTTGTTATTGCATATGTTTCTGCTTGGAATAAAGTTGCCATCTTCTCTAAGCGCTTGCTACATTTGATACCTTTTGCATATATTGCCGCTCCTGTACTGATTTGGATCCATCTGTGTACCACACCAGACTATCTTGTTCTGGTGGATCGAGTCCCTTCGTCCAGTTCTCTATTGTTGGGATTTGGACCTTGAAAGACCTTTCGGTGATTCCGAGACACACTGTTCTTTGTACCTGGTGAGTGGCACTTTGCACGAGGCAATTTTTGTTCTTGGCCACCACACAATGCCGCCGTATGTGATAATAGGTATTATCATTGTCCGGTACAGGTACAGCCATCGTATCACTTTGGGCTTTAGCCCCCAAGTTTTACCGTAGGTGGAACAACACATGCCGAACACTCGTAGGGCCTTTGTCGTAATATTTTCCACATGAACTTTCCACCTGAGTTTATAATTAAGCGTTACACCCAGATATTTAACTTCGGTAGACCAGGGCAGCTTTATTTCATTGAGGTAGGGTTCTCCTAGGTTTCCTAGTTGTCTCTTTCTCGTGAATTGAATAATGACTGCTTTGCTTGGGTTGATAGAGAGGTGGTTCTTTGTACACCATTCCTCTGTCATCCTCAATGCCTGTTGTAATAATCCAATGACTATGTTCGGGTATTTACCATTTACCATTATAGCTTTGTCATCTGCATAGCCTACTGTGTAGTATGGTCCGGTATTGAGTTTGTTAAGTAGCGAGTCTATTACCAAGCACCACAATAATGATGACAGCACTCCGCCTTGCGGACAACCTCTTGTTGTTATTGCGCTAAGTCTGTCTCCCATCAGTTCCGATCTGACTAGTCTGCTTCTCAGCATATAGTCAAACCAGTTGCACGTGGTATCATTGATGCCATGTTCCTTTGCAGCAATGCGTATGGACTGAAATAATGTCTTGTCGAAGGCTACCTCTATGTCGAAGAAGCCCCGACACAGATCTTTTGTCCCTCTAGCGCAGCCTCAGCTCGACTCGCAACATAGTGCAATGCCGTAGTTTAAGCAGAGGGAATACTTTAAGTGGTCCTGCTCTTATATACCTGTTTACCAGTTTCTCCAGAGCTTTTAAGAGGAAGGATGATAGACTGGTTTGCCCACCTTCGGTATAAAAGTGACTTTGACCTATCTCCATGCCTTGGGTACGGTAACCAAACGCTATACAGGCTCTGTAGAGCTTCTCAAATGGGGTATCAAAACAGATGCCCCTTCTTGCTATAGTATTGAGTAGATGCCATCCGGACCACGGGATTTGAGATGCTGGAAGCCCGCTATGGCAAGCTTTAGTTTATTTTCATCTGTCACTTTCTTCGCCGTGAGCCAGTTCTTTTTGGACGTGTGCCTTGTGAGGTCGGCCCTTGTGACTAGTTCCTGTTTATCGCTGTCACGCAGTACACATTCTGGGAAGTGAGTCCTAAACATCACGTCCAGAGTGTCCTGTCCGTGAGATACCTATTCTCATCCTTTACAGATGATAGTGGGTTTGTCTTAGTCATGGACATTGCTTTGCACAACCTCATTCCATTTGGCAGAGCTTCGATGGAGGTGCAATGCTGCCGCCAATTAGTTCTTTTGGCCTTGCGTACCGCCGTGTTATAACTCGTAAGCATGCTATGATAACCAGAAAAATCCTTCCTGGCTTTTGCATCATTAAAGGCCTGTAGTGTTTTCTGACTTATTTTAGCCAGTTCAAGAGTCCACCATGGTTCCTTTTTGCAAAAGCTTTTTTTCTCTGGGCAATTATCTTCCCATACATCGAAAGTGCCCGCCTTGATCCTGTCCGCTTCATATTCTATATCCAGTATGGAATTAAGCTTACCTTAAGGGGTCCCTAGATTTACTTTGAGGTCCCTCCTGTACGAGTCCCAATTTTTAAATAATAAAATATGCTTTGGGTTTCTCCTTCGTCTAGTTTCTGCTTCTCCCGCCGTCCTAAGCATATATTATTATAGTCAGACTGTGATTTCGTCCGAAACATGCCAATTTTCAATATGAGCGCTGGCCCTGTTTGAAGCCAGTGTCAGGTCAATAACTTCAGTTCTCGTCGAGGTCCCGAAAGTAGGTTTATTGCCTGCGTTAAGGATTTGTAAAGAAGAGCTTACCACAAAGTTCAACAAATCCTCCCGTCGTTTGTTGACATTTGAACTGCCCCAAACGACGCGGTGTGCATTCGCATAGCAGCCAAGTATCAGGTCAAGGTTTTCTAGGTTGCCGTGGTCAACCAGTCTTCTGATTAGTGGTGTTCCTGGTTCCTTTTGTTCATATGGGAGACAGCAGAGGCAAGGATAATTCTCCTTTTCTCTGTTCCCGTTCCCACTTGGATCAGAGTTGTTGTGAAATCCCTGTAACAGAAAGTAAGTAAGGGCATTACCTCTATACCGTCCCTAATATAGATGAAAGTCCGCGTCATTAGTTGGACAGTCATAGAGCACCATGCCCGCTGTCCCACCTAAGCCTCTTATAGGCTCTTTATACAAATAAGGTTCAAAGCAACGTCGTATGTGTTAAGCTTCTGTTGCCAAGCCAGAAGGTCAGGAGCGGCTCTGCAATGAATGAATTGATTTGTGCACACCTTCGTCCCTCCATCTTGTATGTGTTGATGGGTTTGTGCTGTTATAGGAGGGCCTCAGTTTTGAGGATCCGCCTCTGACGCCCTGGTCTGGATCTCTGACTCCTGCACTACGTCGTAAGCAGAGACTTTGGAGCGGTCCCGTCGTCTGGTGTGCAGTCCCAGCTTTCTTCGGCCCCGCCTTTTGGAGCGCAGTCCCAGCTGTCGCCGGTCCTTTCGCCTTAAATGATTAAATCATCTATAAAAATACCGAGAAATTATTCATCCCTCGACTATCCCCACCCGCCTTGGAGTGCTCAAGTGGCGATGCTACGGTAGCACCACGGATTTGTCGACGGACAAACCCCCCTCTCCCAATAGTTGCTCACGAGACTGCACAGCACCATCTCACAACGGTACCACTAGCGATGCGAGCAAGCACCGCCGTCTGCAATCCCCCAATGGGAGTGAATTCACCTGGGGGCCGTCCGGACCTCGCAGCCGATTGACCGCAGCTGGCTAAGCTACGGCCTCCCGTGTGAGGAGAAATCCAAAGTGGAGCGTTGCCTCCGAGACGTTAAAACGCCAACGCTCATCGGCTCAGCCACCAGGATCCCATCACCCTCCCGTACGCGCACGGCACGAACACGCGGGAGGTCATTGCTATCCATCATCTGATCTCGTTCTAGCCTGGTGATTTCTGTTGCGTCTATTTCATATGGAATTAGACCAATAACGGGGCGGCAACCTCGAGAAGGAACATCACCGCACTTTCTTTGAGGATGTACACGACCGTAGCGCTCTCCCTCATGACCACTCCACCTTGCCGTCTCAGAAGGATTACTCCTTCCTACCTTGCCTTACGGCAAAGTAGGTCTGCGTCTGCAAAGTCAAACCAAGCAAGCAAGCGAATGTGCGAGCAAAGTGGGGCGTGTTGCTGGATACAAAGCACTAGTTTGTGAACGCAAGACCCTCCCCAATAATCTGGCAAAATCTTTATCTTACTTACTCGTATATAATTCCTTATCATATTCTTACTTATCCATACACTCTAGGCCAAATAGGTCCAATACCCTTTACAAACTGAGATTTGCGCGAACAATTTCAACATTAGAAGACCTTCCGAATCGCTCCTAGTCGGTGTTTTATAATTATGATTGTATTTATAAAATAAATTAGTGAAAGTAATTGCGAAGAAAAATATTAATCTTATTCCTTTTGCATTTTCAGGAAGTAAGTTATAATCTTAGGCTAATTTTCAAAGTCAGATTGAAGGACCTCCACACGAATCAGTCGTCATGTCAATAGACAATAAGTTATGACTGACAATTTGAGGTTCAAAGAGGAGTTGAGTTGGAGATCTTGACTTGGAAATTATTTAATCTAAATCTTTCTAATTTATTATAATTCCTTGCTATAGTTATAATCTTAATCTTTGTAATAGGCTCTCAATCAGCGCAAGTACTGTAAACTAATTAGCTATTTGAGTTTGGGGTAACTAGGTAGTTACTAGTTAGTTGTAGAGGTCAGATAATCAGTCAACAAATAGTAGCCAATGGTTTTAAATTTCGCTACAATAATTAACTCTTGAAGTTATTTGACAATAAATTCCGTCTATGGCATAAATAGATAGTCGACTTGCCATTGGAATGATGATCAATTTTTAAAATATTAATAGGCCCAATTTAATTATCATTGAAAAAATGCATTTGACTTAAATTTGAAACCATTGGTTTACTATTTTCAACCATTAGTTTGGATAACTACGGATCAAAAAACTGGGCCATGTTAAATTTGCAGGGTACCAACAACTCTCTTCACAATGTTAATGGTTTTTTATTTTTTATTTTTAGTTGGTAAGTAATAAATTTAATTTCAGATGTCTTTGCAATAATATCATCACCGTTGGATTTGAGTCATAGTCGGAAAATTCGAAAAAAAAGCTTTGTAAATGATTTTTTTTTAAATTAGATGCAATTTTACTTGTCAACCTATTCACGCCTTGTACGGAGTTGTTAGGCTAACAATTGATGAAAAAACGCATTTCCCCGAGATTTGAAACCATTGGTTACTATTTCTAAGTATTAGGATGTTAAAGTTGCAGGGTACCAGCAACTTTAAAATGTCGCAATGCTAACTTGTTTATTTTTTTATTTTTAGGCGGTAAGGAATAAAGTTAATTTGAGATGCCCTGGTAATAACATCATCACCATTGGATTTGAGTCATACTCGAAAAAAATCCAGTATTTATAACTAAGGTATAATGTTGGTAATCATAAAAAGACAACAGTGTCTATAGGGTCGAATCGTCCATACTTTCGTCAGTTTTTAGTTAATATTATAAAACCTTTTCAATCGAAACAGGCTGCCTCATATAAATACTTTGTATATTGGTATTAGCATTGTACATTATTTATAAACTAATATTAGAACTAAAATCAGAATAAAAATAGTTCTGATTTTTGTTCTAATAGTGTTTGAGTTAGAGTCTAATTAAAATCGGCCTCATGACTCCTTTGAGTGTTTTTCGCTATTCTTCATAGTTTCGGATTTGGCCATCCACGCCCACTTGAATAACTCATCCTTTATATCGAGGTCGGGTTCTTCGTGGGACAGTTTCGATTTGGAAGCGATACAGAGCGGGATAAAAGCGAAATAGTGCGAAGTAATAAAATTGTTTATAAAGTGTTTCAGTAATAAAGTGTGATTAATTAGGTGGCGTCAAAAAATTCGTCCACATCGCTGTCAACAGGAAAAGTGCCCAGAAGGCTGAGAGCATTGCCACTTTGGATGGCAATGCTGATTCTTTGCCAAAAAAATAGGTCAGCCCTCTGGTCTCGTTAAGAGTCGACCAACCGCTTGGCGATATCCCGAAATAATGGGTGCGCACTCGGACTCCATGGCCCTAGTGTTTCAACCCCAAACGGCTCAAACACATAATTACCAGTTAAGTTGTTGTTTTTGCGCTGCCGCTGTTTGAGGTTTTCAGCACCAGCAGCAGCCGCCCCAGCGCAGCCCACCGTGCTAGTAAGATGGGATGTTGCAAGGGAGTCGACGCAAGTTGCATCCCATACCTACCCAACTTCTATAGCATTATGGTCATACTATCTGGTCTATTCCCATCGACGAGTGCCAGGCCATTAGGTTCTAAGACAGCTGGTCACCCGGTGGTAGCAAGAGCACGACGGATGAGCTCATTAATGCTTGCGTGCCGCGCAATCCGATCTGCACTCTTACTACAGGTAAGGCAATGGTGTCCGAGGCAGTCGACTGCTTCACCACAATGACAGCGATTTGGAGTCCCACAATGAGCGCCCAATCGCAGACATGTAGCGAGTCGGAAGGTTTTGTCACCTAGCATAGTGCAACGGTAGTGCCAGAAGCCAGAAGCCCGACTGCCACTCACCCACAGCCAGGCGTATATTCCTATAGCAGAGCGGCTTATCCTACTGTCTCTGGGAAAATGGTTTCTCGGGCCGATCCGTATCCGGGCAAGCCACTTTCCAGACGTCCTCTGCGTCAGTCAAGCACAGCATTTCCGAGTCAACCAGGGCAAGAGCAAAAATATTTCTGGCTAGCTTTTCATTGCTGTGGACAGAAAACTAGACCGCTGGTAAGCTTACATATGAAATTTTGCGGACGCCGAGGCCACCAAAACGAATTAGTAGGGGGTGGCTTGCATCCACGCTCGGTCGCCCAAGGCCACTTTAAGAATGGATGTTAATGTGTTGCGAATAATTTGGTAAATTTTGTCCAAAAGTTGTGGTTTCTTCCAAAGAGGAGAAGAACGGAGAAAATACATAAAATTTGGACCGAAACAGCAATATCTAATCTAATCTATCTAATGTCGAATGTAAATGAATTTTGGAGAGTCTATCCAACATACCATTAAAATGTTTGATTTGGTCATCGATTAAAGATTTCTTCTAAAATAGGCGAGGTGCAGGAACGGGAGAAATATTACAAAACAGTAATTTGGAGCCTAAAATGCGGGCCGAATTGTTGCAGTGATTTGGCAAATCTTTTTGGGCATGCGGTATCCTATAAGGGAAGGGGTGAGTAAGTGCTCCCAGGCACGTTGTGTGTTCTTCTGGGTCGCGTGACGAACACATCGCGCTAAACTTAGAGCAATTATATATATATATATAATACGCCATCATTTTAGCGCAGTGCAGCTCTGGTTACCGCTGACAGAAGGTCGCGTTGCGTCCAAGCTTGTGATTGTCACAAACTAAGCCGCTGTGAAGCGTGTGAGGCGTACAATAACCCCCCAAATGCTGAGAATAACACAGATGAAAGACAACATTGAGAAAAAAATAGGGCAGTCAAAACACAAGGCCATTGGACAATTTTATCAACTTGAAAAGAAGTTTTCGAATAACGTCAACATTCAACCGTCCTATAAATCATTCATACATGAGTACATCAAATTACACCACATGCAGGAAAGTACATACGACAAATATCAAGTCAGCTGCTATTTACCTCATCATTGTGTAATTAAATCGGATTTCACGACAACTGCGTTACGGGTCGTTTTCAACGCTTCGGCGAAAACATCGTCGGGGCAGAGTTTGAATGATTTAAGGTAAGGACCTAATTTACTAAAAGATTTGTTTTCTTTGATTTTAAAATGGAGGGATTAATTCGCATATACCTCTGACCTGGAAAAATGTTTCGTATTGATTTGAAAAAAATTTGAAGTATCAAAAAATAGTATGGCGTGACTCTCCAGATCAAGTTCTTCGTGAATACGAACTCAGGACCGTCACATACGGTACAAAAGCAGCACTATTTTTAGCAATAATGACGCTTAAGCAGTCAGCAAATGATGAACGCCACAAGTACTCATGAGCAGCGAAGGTTTTAGAAGACTTCTATATGGACGATCTGTTGAGTGGTCATCATACCCTGCAAAAAGCTATGCAGCTGCAGAAAGATTTAATAGATCTTCTTAAAATCAGGAGGTTTCAACCTCAAATTACTCAATGACGTCAGAAAAACAGATGAAGTATTTGATTTTCGTCACCAAGAGTCCACCAAGGCTCTCGAGTTGCGCTGGCACCCTACTGAGGATCAATTCACATTCCAAAGCAAAATCAATGCGTCATCATCAAAAACTGTGACGAAAAGATCTCTCTTATCAGACATTTCAAAAATATTCGACCCTTTGGGGTGGCTGTCTCCAATTATCACCAAGCTCAAGCTACTATTCCAAGCAGTCTGGCAATTACAACTCCAGTGGGATGATCAAGTTCCTGAAGAGATTGTTAAGCAATGGTCATTAATTACACAATATTTAGAACATATCAATGAGTTAAAGCTACCGAGATGGTTGCAGTGTCACAGGAACGGAACTATTAAGCTGCACGGATTCTGTGATGCATCAACAAAAGCGTTCGCTTGTGTGATTTATTGCATATACGAAAATGAAGATGCCAACCAAATCTCAACAGTTTTATTAATAACTGGAAAGGCGCGGCTTGTTCCTATAAACAAAAGTATTACATTAATAGTCAATAATATTAACGTACATAATCAAACAAATCTTTGGAATTGAAAATTTTATACCAAAGAATAAAAAAAAGCATACAAAGGCGACATCCCAAAAATGACGATTTTGGTCAGTTCATGTTGTGTGATTTAATCTCAAAAAGTGGCTCCATACTATCTACTTTATTTATTTAAAAAGAGAAATTCTTTAACATTGGGGAATATTTTGCAGGGACATTCATTTAGAGATTGTGAAATGCTTACCCGAAACAATGCCCCTAAATGTCGCGTTGTCGAGTTATTCGGAGCGAAACTTGGCTTAGTGAGTCCATATCCATCTTAAGCGGATTTTGAAATAATTAACTGTTTTGCTTATGATACTTCCAGAAAGTAAGTACCTTACATTTAATTTACTTTTTAATAAGAGTGATATAACACACTTATTCAATCTGCTGGGAAAAGGCTAGGCAGATTGAATAAGTGTGATATAAATTTGGATGATTATAATTGTGATAATCATATAAAAACAACCGTGTCCATAGGGTCAAATCGTTCTTACATTTGTTCATTTCTCTTGAGTCAGGACGCATCATACCTTTTAAATTACAGTTCTATGCAGACTGCTTTATAAATAACTACAAATCATGTCAAGGTACAATATAGGTCTAGTGTTACCAATTAAAAGTTTTGGAGACTCAAATTCAAACATTGTCTGCTTGAAACGCATGGAGCCCGTCCTTTTTAGAGTATGTCAGCTGATAAAGTGCGGAAAGAAGCATCACTTAAACGACAATGTATGACACTTCAAGTGCTTCTTGGCAAAGAACACTGTTGGCGATAATGACGAAAAAATATTAAATGTTTATTTTCCTTAGTTTTCGAAAAACTTCCATCATCATCATCTTCCTGCCCTTATTCCATGTTACTCGTGGTCGGCGCAACAAGTTCTTTCATACCGTCCTGTCCCCCGTCACGTTATCACTGACTCCCTTTTCTTTCATATCACTCCTTACACAGCATCCATCTTTTTTTTTGGCGGTTCCCTGTCTCTGCAGCCATCCACATTTATATTCACAACCTATTGGTACCATGCGTTTCATCCCTCACGATTACATGTCCATACCACGACAAACGATTTCCTTTCAACTTTTCTGTTACTCGCGCCACTTCAAACTGCCTTTAATATACTCATGTCTCACATGAGGTGAGACATGAATATATTAAAGGCCATTCTCGTCACTCCGCACATCCATCTCAACATTCTCATCTCTGCTACATGCAATCTCTTTTCATCCATCTTTTTCACAGCCCATAATTCAGATCCATACAATACGACAGGTCTAATCACGGTCTTGTATGTTTTCCCTCTTGAGGGGCACCCGTGGGTCGCAAGTTATTACAGTGACCTTTTTTTTTGTTTACTGGGGGAAACCTTCAAAAGGCGCCTGGATTTTGGGGAAAAGCTCAGGGAGTGTGGGATTTTTACGTCACTAAAACCACCCCGGTGCCCACCATCAGCACATTGAAGGGGCCGGGGCCCCGTTACCTCTTAGGAAACCACCCCGGAACCCCCTCTGTGCAACGCCTGTTAGGGCACATCCCTGAAGAGACTGTGAAGCATCTCCCCTGAGCCTCGCTGTACACGGCAGCACGTGAGGCTATTCCAGTGACATGTCGCCATTTCTTCGCCTAGTCCCGAATCAAATGTCTTCAAATGTAAACAAAAGAAGAAATGCCGAGTCTGCGGAAATAAACATAATTCTCTCTTACATGAAGTAAAAGAAATAACACAAGAGAGAGATACAGAAGAGAGTAACAAACAAGAAGAACAAACAGAGGAGGTCACAAGCGCACATTTCTCCAAAGTCAAGTATTATTGGCAATAGCACTAGTACATGTTACATCAAGTGACGGCAAAACACATGTACTTCGGGCATTGATTGACCAAGGCTCAGAGGCTTCATTCGTATCTTCAAGAGTAGTCGAACTCTTTAGATAGAAGAGTACAACCATCAACGGTATAGTCTCAGGGGTTGGAGAAGGAAACCTGGTTTCAATAAAACATGTAGTTGACCTGTCATTTACATCGCAATAAAATAGAAAGGAAGTTATTCAAATGAAGGCTTACGTTTTGAAATCACTATCTGCTAGATTACCTTCAAAACACATCGCGATGAACTCGCCAGAACTCCAAGAACTACTATTGGCTGGCCCTACGTATAACACACCGGGAAAAATTGATTTATTACTCGGTGCAGACATCTTTTGCAAAATTATAGAAGTTGTTTTGATAAGATGTTCTGATGACATAGTGGCTCAGAAAACACGTTTGGAGTAGATACTTTCAGGTCAAAGGGAAGACAAGTTAAATAACAACGAACACAAAATAAAAACACTACGTGTGACAAGTATGGTATCAGAAGACAATGATTTGTTACGAAAATTCTCGGTAATCGAAACAGGTTTATACAAGAAAAGACAATTACGTACAAAAGAAGAAGAGATGTGTGAAGAGATATAAAAAAATACAACTAAAAGAGTAAACAAAAAATACACAGTGCACTTACCTTTGCGACAAGGAATTGAAGAAACACTGAAGTTATGTTGAAATACGAAACAACAAGCTTTTTACAGATTCAAACAATTGGAGAAAAATTACAAAATAATCAGAGTTTAAAGTCAGATTATACTAAAGTAGTTTATGAGTAGGAAATGGGTCATTTGATAAAATTTGACCCAAATGATGACAAAAAATCAGTTTATCTTCCTTATCATGCTCCAATACGCGAAGACAATGATAGAACGAAGATTCGAGTATTTTACGTCGCGTCAGCGAAGGGTTCTAATGGTCATTCTTTGAACGACGCCCTGATGAACCTGGACCTGTATTGCAACCTGATTTAAGAAGCTTAATTATCACATGGCGAACACCATAGAATATGTGTAGTAGGAGACATATGTAAGATGTATAGGATGATTGATATGACACCAGAGCACACAAAGGACATGGCCAGATTCTGCCCTCCGGATCAAACAGAATACATACATTTACAGTAATTATTAAAACGTGAAATTTACTTGTAAAATAATGTAAAATGAATCGCAACGATTACATTTATCTAGAACAAGCGTAAAAAATTATAAAAAAAATGTGTGTTAATTGTTTTTGTGCTGTTTCTATGCAATGCATTTTTGTCTGGATACACACATAAGACAAAGACTGTTTCTGAAGTACGCCTGACGGTCAGATTAGAATATAAAACAACTACAACTGCAACAACGTATTGCTAAGGTAAATACCTTTAAAATAAAAGTTAGGTTTTACGATTATCGCACACACCATTTTTCGAGCTGCCGAGCATCATGTCATGATGCTGAACCAGAGTGTGTATCCGAACGTCTTAGTCATTTTGACGTTTCTATGCGCGCGCAATGCCTTGGTGCAGTATAGTCTGTGGTGAAGTCTTGCGTTGATCTTATTACGATTTCATCCTATTTGAAATTTTTTGTTTGCAGTGTTGTCTAAACTCTGGGAAAGAATTTTCTTGTCCAGACTCGAAGTACTAATGGATGAATGTGAACTTGTCCCTGCACACCAGTTCGGATTCAGAAAGTCACATTCAACTACTGAACAGGTCCACAGAGTCTATCACGCAATACGCCAGTGCTTCGAGAAGAAGGAATACACCACTGCGGCATTTCTAGATGTGCAACAGGCCTTTGATCGTGTGTGGCACAAGGGCTTACTGTGCAAGGTAAAGGAAAAGCTCCCCCACTCAGTGTTTCCTATCATAGCTTCATATTTAGACGGCAGATAATTCCAAGTAAAACAAGGAGGCGAACGATCTTGTCTGTATAATATCGAAGCTGGAGTTCCACAAGGATCAGTCCTGGGACCCGTTTTATATAATATTTTCACATCTGATCTTCCAACTACAGCAGATGTTACGTACGGTAGCGACATACGTATGACATGACATGTACGGCAGTAACAAATTACAAACTGTACTGGATAAAATGAATACCTGGCTGCAAAAGTGGCGTATCTGTGCCAGTGCCCAAAAATCAAGTCACATCACCTTCACTTTGAGAAGAGGTGACTGTCCCACAGTAACATTAGGAGATAAAACTCTTCCACACACAGATTGTGTTGAGTATCTCGGATTTTACTTGGATAAAAGGCTCACTTGGAAGACGCATATAAAACAAAAAGGGAACATCTAAATGCCAAATATAAAAACCTGTATTGGTTGATGGGTCGTAACTCAGTCCTATCTTTGGACTACAAACTGCTGCTGTAAAATTCTGTATTAAAACCTAAATGGTCATACGGCATCCAACTATGGGGAGTGGCCAGCAAAAGCGACATAATGTGCCTACAAAGAGCTCAAAACGCGATCTTGAGGAATATTGTCAATGCACCATGGTTCACACGGAATGAAGAAATCCATGATTATCTCAACACTCCGACCATTTTTGAGGAAATTAATAAACATAAAAAGCGTTATGCTGATCGTCTAGCCATCCACCCAAATCCTTTGGCTGTTAATTTGCTGGACAGCAGCAAATCTATAAATCGACCTAAGAGAGGTCAAGTAATCTGAAGAGGTATCAGCGGCAATGGCCCTTGTACCTGAAACGCCAAATAATTCACGCAACTAAACTGATAACAGTCCAGAAAGGACTGATGGCAGTTCAACAAAAGGGGAAAAAAAGTAAAGGAAATTTTAAAATGAAAAAATTGTCTAGTAATTCGGAGGAAGTATTGAAGTATTTACAAGAGAGAGATAGTACAAACAATACAAAAGATGGAATAGAGATAAAGCTAGATAAAGTTTTTAATATTCTGGTATTGACATGGGATAGGAAGGATGATACATTTAAATTCACAATCAACTTACCCGAAATTCGATGTCCCGTAACAAACTGATCTATTCTATCTGATGTAGCAAGGCTGTTTGACCCGTTTGGTTGGCTATCACCAGTGACTATCAACTCTAAGGTTTTTATACAAAATCTATGGTTATGCAAAATGGGATGGGATAATGAGCTGCCGTCAGAGTTGATAGATGAGTGGATGAGATACAGAGAAGAATTAATACGTCTTCAAAACATCACAACACAACGCTAGTTTAAACTACACCGATCAATTATACAAACATTGAATAACATGGTTTTGCAGATGCACCCACGCATATGCTGCTATTACTTACTTTAAGATTATTGAAGAGGACACAGTACATATCACAATCATGGCGTCTCGAACCAAGATTGCGCCGTTGAAGAAAATCTCAATGCCTAAATTGGAATTATGCGCCGCAGCATTCCTAGCAGAATTAATCAATGATTTGATGGAACTTTTGAAAATACCTATAAATAAAATCTTTGCATGGAGTGATTCAATGGTTGTGATATCATGGTTGCAATCTCAACCAAGTCGTTGGCGTACATTTGTTGGGAAACCGAGTGGCAGACATAACACAGATACTAGGCAATGGCCGATGGAGACACGTTCAGTCTACCGATAACTTAGCCGATATCGCTACAAGAGGCGTAAAAGCATGCGAACTGGCTTCTTTTGACTTATGGTTGACTGGGCTCTCGATCTCCAACATATGAAATTCCTCCAACTGAATTAGAATTGAAGAGTTCATCATTTCACACAAATGTAGAAGTCAAAGCAATCTGGGAACATTTTTCTTCAATCTCGAGAATGAAAAGAATATTAACTTACTGCAGAAGATTTACTAAAAGAGAAAAGGAAGCAAGGGAAATATATTTAACAGTTAACGAGCTAGACAAAGTATTACAATTATGCATAAAGTATTATCAAGACTTAGTTTATCAGAAGGATATTGAAGATTTACAGAAGGATGGTAGCGTGAAGAAAAGAAGTTCTCTTATCACACTCGCCCCTTTTTTGATATGATAAAAATGGGATAATAAGAGTGGGAGGAAGGTTAGAAAATGCCTCCATCGCTGAAATTACAAAACACCCGATTGTAATACCATGTTATCAGCATTTAACTAAGTTATTAATTCAAGAAGCTCATCTTAGAACACTACATGGTGGGATACAACCGATGATGGCTTTTGTGAGAACGACATACTGGGTGATAGGTCTGCCGTAAGAAAATGTATTCACAACTGTAAGACCTGAAATTTGGATAAGGCAAAGGTAAAAACACAGTTCATCGGGCAATTGCCTACCGTTCGAGTCAATCAACATCGGCCACTTATGAATAGTGGGGTTGATTACTGGACATCGCGAGGCCGCTGTGCTGACACCATGCAACAAAAGGATATATTTGTTTATTTATATGTATGGCCACACGTGCGATCACAGACCTAACAACACAAGCCTTTATAGCCGCATTTCGGAGGTTTTTTTTTTTTTTTTTTTTTATTTGTTTATTTCAACAAAGTTAATTACTTATATTAATTTACAAAACTTCTGCCAAAC
Source organism: Orthosia gracilis (assembly GCA_947562075.1). Taxonomy (NCBI): domain Eukaryota; kingdom Metazoa; phylum Arthropoda; class Insecta; order Lepidoptera; family Noctuidae; genus Orthosia; species Orthosia gracilis. Next base: position 12,768,904 of record OX387267.1, read on the forward strand.
TGCAGGACAGTTTGTCGGCAGTGTTCTCGTGGACACAGCTCATATTATAAAAGTAACACGAATAATAACACAAATAATATTATTTCGTACGCATCACACCACGCATAACTGCACACATGCTCGAGCTGCCCAGTTTATTTCAAGTGAAACGTAGGTAAGTAATTATGCAGTTCGACAGCTCGATCATCTGTGCTTACATTAGTTACTATTGTACACTGGCGTCTATACCCATCGGCTCATAGCGCCTTGCCCGCCATCCCAGCATACACGGCAAAAGAACATGCTACTAGCGCCCCGGCCACCGCCGCAGCCCCCTCCCGGCAGGAGACGAGCTACCCAGCGCGGGTTAGACAACACGGCGGCCGTCCGACCGCCAGCAGCACGCCACGCGAGCATGGCCGACCCATTCTTGCGTTAGATACATACATAATATAAGTACCCACACTTCACCCGGCGCGCCCACACAGACACTCGCCCAGCCCAGCCGCTCAAAATGAACTTTATTTGGATAGAACTAAGCTATACTTTCCTTATACGTTTGTGGCGCGCCGAGGCCACTGTTTGAACTTATGAATGAGGAGTTGTACAAGGAATTGATGGACTTGTTCCGGAAGGGAAACAATAATATTGCGAAAGAAGCAGCTGAACTTCTAGCTAACGATACCACAATATGGCACTTCAAACCACCAAGGATGCCTACATATGGAGGCCTATGGGAGGCTGGAGCTCAGTCTGCTAAAAGACACCTCTACAGGATAAATAAGGACACAAAACTGACCTATGAAAAGATTTCTCGCTCTTAGCACAAATCGAGGCAAGTCTCAACTCTCGCCCCCTTTATGAAATGGACAATACTATGTCACCACTTACTCTGGGGTATTTTTTAGTTGGTGAGCCCTTGATTTCGGTTCCTGATACATGCTACGAGTACCAACCTGTCAGTATTTTAACTAGGTGGCAAATTGTTCAAAAAATTACTCAAGACTTTTGGCATAGATGGCGTCCAGAGTATCTCAACACGCTCCAACAAAGATACAAGTGGCAAGTGAAGGTTCCAGAGCCTGCTATTGTAGATGTCGTTACTATTAAGGAAGATAATTTGCCTCCTATGAAATGGTTGTTGGGACGAGTGAAACAAACACGTCCTGGAAAGGACAATCTTGTCAGAGTGGTAACAGTCCAAACTATGGGGAACAAGGAATTAAAAAGGCCCCTATATAAATTGATACCGAAATGTTGAAGATTTACAGTACATTTATTTTTCGATTTGCATGACATGTATTTATACAAATAAGTATAGATTAAAAACGAATGTTTTGGTGGTGGTATGTTCAGTTCCTATATTAAGGTATGTTGTCAGAAACATAACATACAGCGCCATCTATTTTAACTTATCAAAAACAAGGGATGGGCGATAATCTTTATGTGGAACAATCTGCGCAAGACCTATCCTGCGATTTATCTGCACTACACCTACAGAGGACAACGTGTAGATATTGCACACATATGCGAACATCCGCCTTTATAAGCAGAGCTGTTTTCAACCAAATATCCTGTGACTGGCTGGAGGCTACTAGTTTAGTCTCCACAGGATCGCCCGATCTTCAGAACTAGCCGGTTAGGTCTGAACGGCGATAGCCACGCAGTCCATTTCATCGCTCCACTTAGGGTTGTTACGTTATATATTGTATTGATTATTGTAAAATGTAACAAGAAACCAACCAATAAAATCATCATTGAGTAAAGATGTTTGGTATTGTCAAACACCGTTCCATTAAAAAAAAATCGAACTTTAAGTAAATAAACATTGACAATTAATATTTTTAACCCCGACGGAAAAAGCGGGGTGCTATTGGTTTGACGTGTGTTGCTGTGTATCTGTGTGTCTGTCTGTGCCATCATAGCTCTTAAATGGATGAACCGATTTTGATTTAGTTTTTTTTGTTTGAAAGGTGATTTTGTCGAGAGTGAACTTAGCTATGTTTGAATAAAATCGGTTCAGCCGCAAAAGTTATGGGCGTTTTACTGTTTGAATCGGGGTGTTTTCGCAAGATATTGTGTCATAATTACGTGTTCAATAGATTGCCGATCGAAGCGTATCTTCTATGTACTAGATTAATTTTATTATGTTGCATGAAATAAAAATATGTCGGGGTTTTTATATATTTTGAAAATTTTCTTGTATACTACTCGTAAGAAATGAAAAACGTACAAAGGCGATAACCAAAAGAATGATAATTTTGGACAGTTTTTTGTTAATATTTATTTTTGTGTGAGTCAATCTCAAAACAGGGTTCTATTATTATTATTTTTTTTTTTTTTTTTTTTATTGTAAATAGGCTCGCGCTTGACCACTATCTCACCTGATGGTAAGCGATGATGTGGTCGACGGTGAAGCACGCTTGCCTAGAAGTAACCTATTCACTCTTGACTTATTATTCAACATCTGCTTTATTTATTTAGAAAGTAGAATAAAACATTTGGCTTAGAATGGGAGTATTTTTCGAGACATTCGCCGAGCGATTTGGATGTAAAGTTCTCTTGAGCAACAGTTTATTGAAGGAGTCCAAATCTCTGTTAAGCGGATTTTAAAATTACTGTTTTGCTCTTGATATTTCCAGGCAGTAAGTACCTAACATTTAATCAGCATTTTAATAAGTGTGATATATATATACATAATTATAATTTTGATAATCATAAAAAGGCAACAACCGTGTCGATAGGGTCGAATCGTTCATACCTTTGTCAAATTATAAATTCGTTTATCTTTGAGTCAGGAAGCATAATAACCCTTTTAAATTACAGTACCAAGCAGAGTGCTTCATAAATAATTGTACTTAATAGGTTATACTGAAGGTTAAAAACTTTAATTTTACATCAAGATCTTGTTGTCTTTACACTAAAATCCCGTTAATGGTCTGGCCATTTCGTTATACATACATCAAACCCATTTAATTGGATTATTATTGTTATATTTACGCCATCAACGGAATTGTCAGGCTAACAATTGAAGAAAAAAGCGTGTTAAAAACGCATTTTACTGAATTTTGAAACCATTGATTACTATTTTTAACCGACTGCCCAAAAAGGAGGAGGTTTTATGTTCGACTTTATGTTTTTGTGTATGTTCACCGATAACTCCGTCAATTATGGACCGATTTTGAACAAGATTTTTTTGTTTAAAAGAGTATATTCTGAAATTGGTCCCATTTTAATCCTCGGAGATATACAACAGAACTCTTCAATTAATAACGGCAAATCTCTCGGGATTGCTGCAATCTCATGTTTGATGGTTGTTTATACCATTTCATAACAAAACATCACGCCACCTGCGATGCGAGGAGATGGAGGGGTCAAAGTAAACTACATGTTAGTTACTACTCCAAGAGTCGATTACTCTTCCACCTTTAATTAGCAACATTATATACATAGTTACGACGTGATGTTATGTCGATAATCTATAATCACGTATTCACATACTATCAACCTTAGCATATTATACTACGTGCTGTACGTGACGTGCTGATGTACGTGACATCACACCACATCACCCCCTTAAATTTAAAAAAAAAAAATTTTTTTTTACAAGGTTTTTTTTTTTTCCACATTACAAACTATTACTCTAACTCTTACAATACAATTTTGTTCTATTCTTATGTACTATATCTATTTTATTTTTATACTTAATCACAACATTTGGTGACTCGTCTTTTACAACTTCAAAAGGTCCATTATAAATACATTCCAATTTATTGCCAGTTTCATTCTTAATCAATACTAAATCACCTTCCTTATAGGTTACAGAATTAAGATTCTTATCATAACAATGTTTCCTAGCTAATTTACTCGCTATTAAATTCTCCCTTGCATCATTTTGTGCCCTTTGTAATCTGTACTTAAATTCTAAAGGATAATTATCAAAATTATACAATGGTTCAACACTTTCTCCTTGAAGACTACTTGGTAATCTGCATTTTCTTCCAAACACTAGCTCATAAGGTGTATATTTGGTAACAGTATTAACTGTCGTATTATAAGAAAAACACCAAAATGGAATCCAAGAACTCCATGATGATGGGTTATTATCTGTCTGTATCCTCAAATATGCACCTAATGTTTTATGTACATTCTCCAAAGAACCTATACTCTCATGATGATATGACGTCGACATGACTTTATTGATGTTCAAGATATCACATAGCTCTATCATTACTTTCGAAACGAATTCACTACCCCTATCCGTAGCTATTGTTTTCGGTATTCCATATCTCAAAACAAAATTCTCTGCCAAGGCTTTTGCTACCTCATTTGCGGATTTATTCTTTAACGGATAAGCCTCTACAAACTTCGTAAGTTCACATTGAAGAGTTAATATGTAAACATTGCCTCTTTCGTCTCTATCAAGGGGTCCTACTATGTCTAAATAAATCTTCTCAAACGATGTTGATGCAGTAGTCGTAATCGTCATGGGTTCCCTAGTATTCCTAGAATACTTTTGCTTACAACACTTATCACATTTACCAACGTACTCCACTACGTCTTTCTCTATAGAAGGCCAATAATAATACTTCTTTATATTATTCACCATCCTACGTATTCCTGCATGACCACTCGTGGGTAAAATATGGAAATCATTCAAAATAACCTTCTTCTCATCTTTCCCTTCTATTCTCCGTAAATCCTTCACTACACACAGTTTAAAATCCCCACAAATCGAACTTCTATTTTCCTTTAAATATTTTGCCATTCTTGTAATAAAATCAACGTTATAACGATTCTTCATAATAATTACTTCTTTAATGCCTTCTTCAATACAAAAACTGACTATGTCTTTCGATAACTCGTCTCGCGAAATTCCCGATAAAGATTCATAGTTTACATAAATACTCGAGTTTTCTGGCATATACACTAAATTGCGCGACTTTGAAAATATCTCCCTACAACCTTTATTATTATTGTTGTTATTATTATTGTTACGTAACATTTTCTCCCAATCATCTAAACAAATCTCAATGTCATTTCCTTGCTTCTTAAGTACTTCCACGATCCTAGGGTGATCAGTCCCAGATACCACGGAGTCCCTATCACAAACATTTGGCTTTCCCAACTGCTTGTACTGCGCCCTCGTCATTACGGATATCGTCTTTTCCCGTATCAATTTCAAATCCTCACTCGTTATCACTATTCTAGAAAGTGCATCCGCTAGTACATTCTCTTTGCCCTTAATATATTCAACCTCAAAATCATACTCCTCTAAACACAAACGAAACTTAGTCAACCTACTAGATGGATCTGTGATGTTAAACAAATACAGTAATGGCCGGTGATCCGTCTTTACAACGAACCTCCGTCCGTACAAATACGGTCTAAAATATTTAACTGACCAAACTATTGCCAACAACTCCTTCTCTATTATCGGATAATTTAACTCACTCTTCCCTAACGACCTACTAGCATATGCGATGGGTTTTCCGTTCCCATTACACAACACACTCCCTATAGCATATCCAGAACTATCGGTTTGCAATATAAAAGTATTGCTATCAGAAAAATCAGGATAATCCAACACCGGTGGACTCATTAACGCTTCCTTAAGCAACAAAAACGACTTCTCGCACTCATCGGACCAACTAAATACAACACCTCTCTTACACAGCTTATTCATAGGTACCACTATATCAGCAAACTGTGGTATGAATTTCCTATAATAATTCGCAAACGCTACAAATCGCTTTACCTCATCAACCGTCGATGGACGCGGATAACCTCTAATAACTTCTACCTTCTCTGGATCTGGTGAAATACCTTCGGCCGATATTACATGCCCCAAATAAAGCACTTGCTTCTTCAAAAATTCACATTTAGACGGATTCAACTTTAGATTTACTTCCCTCAAGCGTGAAAATACTGATATTAGGTTCCGATTATGTTCATCTAAATTCCGTCCAAAAATAATGAGATCATCCAAATAAATCAGACACCTATCGTAATTCAATCCAGACATGGCCACAGTCATTAATCTACTAAACGAACTCGGACTTATCTTCAAACCCATTGGTAACCTACACATTTGATACTGCCCCTTGTCTGTTGTGAAAGCAGTGTACTTCCTACTACTCTCCTCCAAAGCACACTGATAATAAGATTGTGATAAATCACAGTGACTAAAGTAAACTGCGCCTGACATCGAATCCAAAATCTCAGTTATATTCGGCAATGGAAACTTATCATCCTGTACCTTTTCATTCAACTGCCTATAATCTATAACCACTCGCCATTTCTTCTCCCCACTACGATCCGTCTTTTTGGGTACCACCAAAACAGGACTAGACCACTCACTAACCGCCTCTTCAATGATATTACCCTCCAGCATCTCCTGCACTTGCCTATCAACCTCCTTCTTCTGTGCATAAGGTATCCTATACTGTCTCTTGTACACCGGAGTAGCACTCTCTTTCAAGCGTATAGACTGCTCATATACGTTAGTGACAGCTAATTTATCACCCGGGAGATGAAAAACATCCGAAAACTTTGCACACACTTGCTCAACCGACAACCGCTCCTCGGCGTTCAAATAGTCGAGTTTAAGTAAAGAAAGTACCTCTTCTACACGCTCAACGTCCGTCCCTGGCTTCACGAAATTACAACAATCAAAATCACTCAACGGACAAACTTCCACACCGGACATACTACACACAACTTCCTCGGAGTTCGTATTTAAAATCCTAACGGGGACCATCCCGCTTTTAGGCCTTACTAACACACTAGCCAAGAAAACGCCTTTCCGCAATTCTTGCCTAACTACCACACAATCTTCCGCTCTGTTAACGGGGTAATACCTAACCACCTCACAACGCGGTGGAATAGTCAACAAGTAATCATAGGACTTAAGTGGCATCGAAACCACCCGTCGTCCACGATCCCTAAGAGAAAACCTATTCGCCGAAAAATCTATAATACCACCATACTTCTGCAAGAAATCCTGACCTAATATACCAACCGACTTACATGGCAAATCATCAAATATATAAAACTTATGCGTGAAAGAACACCGTCCATACTCCAACGTTAAATATACATAACCTATAGCCCTCAAACTACCTCCTACACCATTAATCACTAATTCTTCCTTAACTACCTTACAGCACAAAGTATTGTTCAACAAGAAACCACTTTTTACAGCCGATATCGACGCGCCCGTATCTACTAACCATTCCGCATTTATATTATTCACTAGAAAATTAACCCAATTAATACTATCGCAAGCTAAAATACGCTTAGTCTCGAAAAAACTGCAACTGGTGGTCAGTCGCTTCATTACGTCGTGACATTGACGTTCCGCCTGAGTCAGCATCACTACGCGCATGCTCGAAATACGCTACACGCCTCCGACCTTGTTGAGTCGAATGACCACGATGAGCATTATTGCTACGACCGCGCATTCCACGATTATGCCATGCGGTGGCATTTTTGCGCGTACGCTCAACAGCTGTCTTATGTTGCGCGTATCCATTTCCTACTGTAGACCGCCTACAACCATTTCCGCGACCTCTATTATCAAAACCACCCCTCGCGGGCCAACGCTGATACGCCATGACCTGTGCCGACGATGCACAACCTTCGTCTTCTGCTACCCTGATCGCATCCTTCAAACAAGTCAAATTCCGCGCCGTAATGATCGTACCTAAACGCTGATTGCGAAGCCCGTCAGCAAACTTCCTGATCGCGTACTTTTCGTTCAACGGCCGCAAAATCTCATATGCTTCCGAACTTTCCCCGGCTTGAGAGATAGTCAAATTAACCATTAACTTCTCTATCTCAGCCCCAAAATCCGCGACCGACCTATCATTCTGCCTAGCGCGAGCAAGCTTCGCTTGCACAGCTACGTCTGACTCTACTGTTAACAAATGCTTCTTCATATCAGCTAACAGACAATCTACCGTTGCGTAAGTAGAGGACAACCGAATCCTAGCACCCTGGGTAAGTCGTGTTGTCAAAACAAATTTAATTAAAAGAGCATTATCTGCTTCCACTAACATAGAACTATATAATCCTATGGCATCAATCAAGTCTTGCGTAACTTGTTCATCGCCACTCATCTTCGGGAGTAGGCCAACTGCCGTTCTCAAAGAAAACTTTTCCGCCGCCATGTTTTGTTCCGTTCCGGTTCCGCTCTCAAACTTAACAGTGTCCACGTATAACGCTTCTATCTTACATACCAACTGAGCCAGTTCTTCCGAGAACTTACTAGATTCTGAAACTATACACTTAAATTTACGATAGAGCGCTTCCACCTCACTGATCTTACTATCAAAATTTCTGCCTTTTCGCCTACTAGGGCCTAACTTGACAATAGATTCCCTTAATAACTTAAGTTGTACAAATAGCGACGTTAACTCCACTTCCATTTAAATCAATGTCTCCAAATTTAACGATGACCGCAAGCACCGACACACACTTATTCACATTCACATAAGAAACACTCACTTCGTTCCTCCGACGGCTCCTGGTCAAACCATCTGTACAGCCTTCTGGACTTCCCGCTGTCTCATCTTTTCTTCAATCCAGTTGTGGTGACATCTCCGATACATGCGAACCGCCAAACCTATGATGACAACTGCCATACCCACAGCCATAAACAGCAACACGGTCTTGATAAACGCCAGCTGCTCCTGCGTAGCCGTTGCGGTATTTGCACCACTCGTAGACGCCTGGGCAATAATCACCTCTTCCTTGGACGTCGTGCTCCCCATGGCCTGTGACGCGACGCGACTGACGTGATACTCAACGAAGACAATCAAACCGCGAACCACGAACCGTGACTAGCTCCTGGTCGGACAACTATAACGCCGTCCAGCCGACTGGCAGGGTCGCCATGCGATGCGAGGAGATGGAGGGGTCAAAGTAAACTACATGTTAGTTACTACTCCAAGAGTCGATTACTCTTCCACCTTTAATTAGCAACATTATATACATAGTTACGACGTGATGTTATGTCGATAATCTATAATCACGTATTCACATACTATCAACCTTAGCATATTATACTACGTGCTGTACGTGACGTGCTGATGTACGTGACATCACACCACAGTATGCTCTCAAGGGGTACGCAGATGTGTACATTTTACCTTGGTACACTCTCATTTCACCGGTTATGTTGAAATTTCATGATATTCGGGTAATCTATTCTGGCATTATTGATAACATACATAACAACTTGCCTATTAGTTAGGCACCGAAAAAGTACTTCCGACTTTCAAATAAAAAAAATAAGATAGTGAAAAATAACTTTATTTTTGGCCAAAGACACCGACTTCCAAAAAAGAAGTTATTTTTAACTTTGTAGTTTTTTTATTTGGAAGTCGTTAGTATATCTATTTTTTTTTTTTTGCTTTAATTGAGATAACGATAATTGAGATACACGATCAATTAACAGGGCCTATGTATATTGAAGTTGCAGGGTACCAACAAGTTTTAAGTATCACAAAGTTAATTTGTGTTTTTTAATTTTTAGTTGGTAAGTATTAGACTTAATTTGAGATGTCTTTGATATTAATCACCCTTGGATTTGAGTAATATTCGCGAAATTTGAGCAAAGGGCAAAGAGTATGAAAAATTTACCAATCACATGCGAGATGAAAGACGCGATGTGGCTTTCCGTCTTAAGACTTCACTCGTGAAGGGCTTTCAGCTGAAGAAAGTGCTCAAATTATGTCAGACACCTTCACTTACTGTGCTGACATTGCCATTGGTCGTGGATCTGTGACCAACATACGTAGATGTGATTGGTGGTGTGACTACCTAACTTAACAGCGTAAAAGTTATCGCCGAGCGCGTAAACATCTTATCAAGCTCAAAAAACGTAAGTTCACCGGTGACCCTCTTGCCATTGCGTTAGATACGTTTAGAGATGCCAGGTCCCGCTACAGAGCATCGGTGGGAAAATCAAAATCAATTTATTGCGTAAAATAGTTGAAAAATTAGATAAAGAAGGTCCGTGGTATATCATGAGTAGGGCTTGCAATCCGGATATCCGGATAACCGTATTATCCGGATATCCGACGATTTTCAAATCCGGAGTTTACTTGCATCACTATCCGGATTTTCGGATGTTACGGATAGTTGTATTTCTCTTTTTAATCACACTAATATTATAAAGGCGAAAGTTTGTGAGTGAGTGTGTGCGTGTTTGTATGTTTGTTACGTACGCTCAAACGGCTGGACGGATCTGGATGAAATTTGGCACAGAGATAGATTTTAGTCTGAAATATTACTTAGGATCACTTTCTATCCCGGGATAAAGAAGATTGATTAGATAGTGTAAGCTTTTTAAGGTTGCCCTAGTCGACGACACGAACTATTTTGTGCGAGGGGTTAAAATGCATGCTATCTCATCCGACAACACGTGCGAAAGAGAAAGATGCTGTGATGAGCAGTAAGAAGCTAGAAGCTAGTTCGCGTATACACACTTGCAAATTTTTTGCGAAATGGATGATGATTTAGGACGAAAACGAGCGCGGGGAAATCTTATGAACAGACTTTTGGGTATATGGATATCATGAAAAGCAACTAAATGTATATATTCAAAATAAAATTATTTGCATTGTTGAACTATTAATCTGTCCCTGTATGGTGACTGTTTTGCAATTTTCCTTTTTCTTATGGTATGTATTTGCGCCCAAAGATGCGTTAAAATTAGTGTTGAAATATGGAAATTTCGACGCTCATAACTTTCAAATACAACTACTACTACAACACTCCTCCTCTCCTCCTCCTCTCTACTTTCAATATTTTTTACTGTTTTGTTTCCATACAGGGCTAGATAATGATGAGACAAATTGATATCATTTTTTATTCTGAACTTACACCGTCAAACAGTGGAGTAAACGCCAGACTACGTTTGTATGGAAGAATGATCGTCTAAGGCAATCTTAAGATCATATTACCAGAATTGGGCAAAAAAATAATTTAAGAATTACGTAATATTATATTATAAAGGGTTACTAGATTATTTTGAGATATTTTGTAAATTTTAGTTTTATTATATGTGATTTATACTATTGTTGTTTAATAATTGAGCTGATTTGCCAGGGAAAGTGATATTTTATTTAATTATTACGTTTTAAATAGGTTGATTTGATTGTTATGTTGTGATTTGTGATAAATGTAAGATCACATTTTTAATTAGAATTGCTTTTAGTATGAAAAGAGTAGATACAAATAATTTGTGCGGCATTGTTACTTGAAATATTGATATAGTTTATTATTTCTTTGTAATTTTGCTTGATAGACTGATTAAAACGTGTTACAAAAGCTTATTAGTTTTATATATAACAAAAAATAACAAATATCCGTATTATCCGCACTATCCGGATACTCCGGATAGTAAAATAATAATATCCGTATTATACGGATAGTAAAAATGAACGGATATTGCAAGCCCTAATCATGAGTTTAAAGCCAATCGATCAGTCGACCTCACTTTTGTTCAGAACATTAAAGTAAATAATAAACACACCACCGGTATTGAGGAAACAACTGAAGTTTTGCTGAATACTCTTATACCTGATGACTTACTTGCTAATGACAACGACTACCATCAACAGATCAGAGCGTGGGCAGCTGTACCACCTGAATCACCAGCGTCAGACCTTCCATCCACTGACGAATTTATTAACGTTGTCAAGAGGTTACCACTCAACAAGTCATCAGGTGAAGATAAAATATCTAATCGGATGATTATAGAAGCGTGTAAAACAGCCGGTGATGCGATTTTAACTGGTTACAACCTTTGTATTGCGGAGGGCGTATTTCCACCTATATGGCGACGCGGATTTATACGAATCATCCCGAAAAGTGGTGATAAACTCCCGGACGACCCAAAGTCGTACCGCCCATAACATTACTTCCATCTTTAGGAAAACTCCTGGAGCGCTTTATCGTTCCACGTTTGCTACCGGACGGACCAAAATTTCATAATAATCAATTCGGTTTCACTATTGGAAAATCTACCGTAGACGCGGCCCTTAATGTTAGGAAAATAGTTAATACATCTGAACATAAGTACGTAATTGGGATTTTTCTAGATATTTCTGGGGCTTTTGATAACGCACGGTGGCCAATGCTATTAATTAAAATGAAAACTCGAGGCTGCTATAGAAATATATACAATTTAGTCTACTCTTATCTTTTTAAATGGTTCCGCGAAACTCAAACTCGGCCATCATTCCATTTCGAAGTCTCTCACCATGGGATGTCCTCAGGGTTCGGTTATAGGTCCGCCTTTATGGAACTTAAGCTTTGATGATTTCCTCGCGATTCCGCTTCCAAGCGGCTGTTCATTAACCAGTTACGCGGACGACGGTCTTCTGCTCATTCAATCAAGTACTCGAACTGGACTCGAGAACTTGGCTGACACTTGCCTACGATTAGTATCTCAGTGGGGCGATCGAAACCGCCTGACCTTTGCTCCACACAAAACTTATCAACTCATTTTGAAAGATAATCAATCTTAAATCGTGTCCTACTATTAAATTTAATAACGTGACCGGTGAAAAGGAGGCAGTCCGTGTGCTATCTTGGTCTAGTGTTAGAGAGGAATTTTGCATTTATAGATCATATTAAAATAGACGGTGAAAAAGCAAAAAAGAACTTCTATGCCTTAACGAGAGTATCTAAATCTACGTGGGGTCTGTCTTTTTTGACTTAAAAGACTATTTATGGGGCTACTTACTTGGGTTGTATCTGCTATGGAGCGCCTGTTTGGGCTGATAGGGCCACAATAGGGGCGGTACGACGTAAATTACTTCGGAGTCAGCGTTTGGCTTTGATATTCTTATGCAAAGTATGCAGGATGGTTAGTACTGAGGGTAGGTACTACCGGTACTTGCTGGCGTTCTTCCAGTCGATCTTGAAGTGCAGCGACGTGCTGCAATGTACTATTCCGCACAGGAGTCCTTGGACGCGGACTATTTAACGCGGAGTGACCGATCAAGGGCCGACACCTCCACCAATTCTTTCCATCCGTTCGCGTGCGGCTGGCCAGGACGTGGCTGGAGGTGGATGTGTTGCCCAATTTCTCACAGGGCATGGCAACTTTAAAAGTAAATTATTTTCCATCAAGCTTGTTGCCTCGCCTTTATGTCAGTGTTCCACATCTGACTGCGAATATGTACAATCTGCACATCATATCTTATGGGAGTGTATTCTTTGCCAGAATGAACGCAATACTATGTTGAACAATGTACAGACTGTATCAGGAGCTGTTTACTATACGGACCTTGTGGAAACTACAACAAATTTCCGTGCGTTCAAGCTTTTTTTTGCCATACCTATTATTGGAATCAACAGCTCACAAAGTTAGGACCCATTAATATTAATGCAAATTTTTATCCGTGGTGCTAGGCAACTGGGCTTATCCCAGTTGTAAACGATCCTTTGTGCTTATTGGCCTTGTTTCTTCTGTCTCCTGCTTTGCTTAATATGGAGTGAAGTGGAAATTTGAATTTTTACCTACTCGTCCATTATTCTTTTCTGGTTAATTGCGTTGCGGGATCCAAGACAATTAAATTCATTCGCCGGGACTTTGTCGAGCTTCATTGCATCAGCGCTTTTCTTGTGGTCGCCACCAATATTGATTCTGGCTTTCAGGAGTTGCAGTGGTTTGGGAATATTGCGGTAGGATTGTCAAAATAAAAAAAATCTTCTCCCTTTGCCTTGCCGAATTCATTACGCAATAAGGCTGCAGTTTCCATGTTCGATTGCGCGCGAAACAATTTACACGCGCCTAATGTTAACGCTCGGCGGTCGCGTCATGATCATGCTAAGAAGAAGACCAACTAGTGTTGGTCTTGGGGGAGGGCGCTGATGTGCGTAAACAATCAATCTGCTCCTTACAAATAATTCTTAAAAATAGAATAAGTGATAATTTATTGACGATATAGTGTTAAAAAGAAAGCATTAGAAGCATTAAGAAAGCATAGTGATATAAAGGGAGTGATGTTGAAGTACGTGCAAAATGTTTAATATTAGGGGTTACCTTACTGTCTCTCTGAACTCGGCACTGGCACTATCTGGAATACTATCTCGCGCATACAAGAGGCAGCCGCCCTGTATGAAGCAAGGAGAGGATCATCCCGGCTATTGCCGGGGGTCAGGGAGATCGAGGGTGCGGTGAGGTTTGCAGAAGTCCCTCATCCAGCTACACATATGCCCCTGGAGTTCATGTGCCTGACAGACCAGGAATTGCTAGATAGCAATAATGTGCAGACGGTGCGAATCTTCACCGACGGCAGCAAGATTGAGGGGAAGGTCGGAGCCGCATTATAAATTTGGTATAATGAAAGCGAAGTCCGGAACCGCAAGCTCAGCCTTGTCGCGTACTGCACAGTCTACCAGGCGGAACTCCTGGCCATTTACAAGGCGACCGAAGTGATCCTCAAGCGACAAGAGGCGAGCTATGGTTTGTATAGCGACTCAATGTCCGCATTGCAGACGAAAAACATGCAAACCATGGCTTGAAGTAATAAGACTCTTAAAAAATCTCCATCCCCTGGCGGTTCCCGCGCGCGCCAATCTGGTTCACGCCCTGGGCCAGAGCAAAGCTGTGTTTTTGTTCTGGATCAAGGCCAACGCGGGCCTGCCATGGAATGAGTGAGCGGACGAGTTGGCTAAGGAGGCATCATTGTCGTTACGGAGGAAGCCGGACTACGACCAGAGTCCGGTTTCATTTATCAAGCGACTGATCCATTTGGAATCGCTTGATGAATGGAATCGAAGATATGTGTCGGGGGAGACTGCCTCGGTGACGAAAATGTTTCTTCCGGATGCAATAGCGGCTTTCCGTATCGTACAACAGGTGCGGCCCACAGGCGTCCTCACGCAGGTTTTGACGGGGCATGTTGGGTTCTCTGAATACTTGAATCGCTTCAAGTGTAAGGAGAGCCCATCGTGCGTCTGCGATCCAGGCGTGGCAGAGACTTTCCAGCACATATTTATCAGGGAACGCTACCAACTTGAATATGAGCTGGACAGGAAAATAACGAGGGAGAACCTGCATGGGCTCATGGACAAGAAATTTAGGGATAAGTTTTCGAGGTTTTGCATTAGAGTAGCCACTGCGGTTATACATAGAAATAAAACCTGAGGCGCACCGTGCTTCATTAATATTTGTGTATATTATTTAAATGCAAGCACGGAATGCAGCAAGGGCATGTATAGCCGGCAGTACTTCATGTTAGTACCTAAGTCTGTGAATTGTGTTATACAATATTTTTGTATGATAAACTGCACTTTTGTGTTTTTATTTATATCCGTAGCAATAATGTATTCTTTGTGATAGAAAGCACCTTTAGCACTTTCGTACTTCCTGTGATAATTGCACTTTTGCACAAATTGTGATAAATATAAATTTGTATTCCATATTTTTGTTAATCAGCACTATTTGCACAATTGTTTTCTTTTGTTTCTGAGATTAACAGTACTCTTGTATAAATTTTGTATTTAGATTTTACTGTGACAAGAAATAAAAAATGCCCGTAGATAGTTAAATAAACCCACATAGTATACAAGAGCATGAATGCAACAAGAAAATAAGTATGAAGAATAAAAGTGCGAGAGGAATGAAAGGGAAATGGCACGAATGAAGTTTGCAAAGAAAAGGCACCAATAATGTTGGTGGAGATCAGTGAAAAGAAAAAAAAAAACCCTACCTACCCTACCCTACCGGGATCGATTGGAGGACCGATCCTCTGGAACACCCTCCTGGACGCCCTAATAAAGGGGCTGGAGGAACGGGGAGACTACTGACAAGTCTTTGCTGACGACGTGGTGCTAATATTCGATGACAACGCAGCGATCGAGATTGAGCGAAAGGCGAATGACGCCCTCGCCCATGTTTATCAGTGGGGTGTTAGCAACAAGTTGAAATTCACACCGCATAAAACGAATGCAATTGTAATAACGCGAAGACTGAAATACGACACCCCGCGACTGAGCATGGGAGGAGTCGCCATTTGCATGACGCAAGAGATCAAAATCCTATCCTAACGATCGACAGCAAGCTTATATTCAACAAGCACTTAGGGAATGTGTGCCGAAAGGCGATTGGCTTTTACAAGCAGTTGTCGAGGGCTGCGAACGAAGGTCAGCTGGGGACTCCATCTCGACTCCGAACCGGTCATAATGTACGCGGCAAGTGCCTGGGCACCCGCAGTCACCAAGTTGTGAGTAACGAAGAGGTTAAATGCGGTCCAAATAGGATTTGCACAGAAAATTTGCAAATCCTATCGCACCGTATACCTGAACTCGGCGCTAGTGCTGGCTGGGATCCTTCCCCTCGATCTCCGAATACGAGAGGCTGCTGCCCTGTATGAGGCGAGGTGGGGGTTGCCCCAGTCGGCGCTGGGAGAAAGGGACGTTGAGCGACGCACAGCATTTGCCTCGTCACCCCACCCGGCGGAACATATAAGTCTGCAGTTCATATGCCTGGCAGACCAAGAACACCACTGCACACAAGCAGTGCAGATATACGCGGACGGCAGCAAAATTGATGGAATGGTGGGGGCGGCATTGTCTCTCTGGAGCAATGGCGCCGAAACCAAATGCCAGAAAATGAAACTGTAGCTTCCACATAAAGGGTAGATATATGCTGTCAAGGACTTTTATTTAGAACTATTTAAGAAAAACAATCCCACGGTACATTACATTTGAGTATCTCCAAAGGTTTAGGCAGCGCACGCGAAGATAGCTCTAAGACGGCAGATTTTTTTTCCGACTTACTTGATATTTATCGTTATATTATGACCAAATTTCAAAAAAATCATTAAAAATTGTATTCTGATGTATAACCTATAATACTGTGAAGTTTCATCCAATTCCCGCAAATCGCAATTTTTTTTAGGAAACTCCACCCTTAAAGGAGTCAAACGGAATCCCCGTTTGTATTCGTAAGTTGGAACAACCCCAAAATACGATTTAGGGGGTGTTGATGTTTGTATGGAAGAATTATTTCTTGGGTAAATAAACTTGACAAAAATACTAACCTAAATAAATAATAAAAGTTTAGTTTTTTGAAACTACTCGCAAAAGACGATTTAGGGGATGTTAAAGCTTTTTTGAAGAATCTTATTTCCTGGATTAATAAACTTGAAACTTAGCAAAAACACCATCCCAAGTAAACAATAAGGGTTATCATTATTAGTTTTTACCCCGAAAATACGATTTGGGGTGTGTTAAAGTTTTTTTGAAGACTTTTTCTTCAGTTAATAAATTTGAAAATTGACATAAATACCAAATTAAGTAAACAATAAAGATTGTCATTATTAGCTTTTCTAAACTTCCCCCAAAATATGGTGATAAAGAAGAATAGAATAGGAGGGGAATAGAAGGGGATGATAAAGTTTTTTTTGAAGAATCTTATTTCTTGGGTTAATAAACCTGAAACTTGGCACTAATACTAACCTAAATAAATAGTTTCGACGGGCTGTTTCCGCAACTCCACAACTAAGCGCGTATTTTGCGACCTAAATAAATAATAAAGGTGCTTATTATTAGTTTTTCAAAACTACCCCCAAAAGACGATTTAGGGTGTGTTAAAGTTTTTTAAGAATCTTATTACTTCAAGTAATCAACCTTCAACCTTTAAGGGGTTGGAAAGGGGCAAATTTGTTATTATGAAATATCGAATTCCTTCTGGATAAAGTAAATAATCAAAATTGATTTTTTTTTAACTCCCCGCCTCCCCTTCAAATATGGTTAAAGGGTGTTAACGTTTTTTTGAGGAATACTAAGGCACAATCTGACTCATATAAATGAAAAAAGGAGAAAAAAATTGTGAATAACATATTTGGGTTGATAAATACTCGAACCTCAACAGGGCGAAAAGATTTTACTTTGTGGCTGTAACCCAATAATTTTTATTCTTTGACATCCTCGACTTTAATAAACTTGTAACAGAAACTATTAACAATGACAATCCAGTGGTTTCATTATTCATAGATATGAATAAAGCCTTTGATTTTGTTAATCATGCTAAGCCATTAAACAAATTAGGGGCTTTCTACGGCATAAGGGGCAAGGCATATGAATGGGTATCTAGCTATTTAAGTAAGACGAAGCAAAATACAGAGATATCCAAAGTTGTAAAGAAAGGTAATCAAACATCTGAAGAATGGCAAGGCCATTGGCAAAGATCGAAATCAGGGGGTACAGATGATTCATACCATCTGTAACAAAATATGGCAAAGCGGAACATAGCCTAAGGAATGGGCTCACTCTGTCTTCATTCCACTTCATAAAAAGGGTGCCACAAAGAAGTGCAGCAACTACCGCCTGATTGAACTAATATCACACGCAAGCAAAATTTTACTCTACGTGTTAAACGAGCGACTGAAAACCTACTTTTCCAAGGAAGTTGCACCTGAACAGGCAGGGTTTGTAAAGGGAAAGGGTACTCGAGAGCAGATCTTCATAGTTCGCCAAATTATTGATAAAGCCCGAGATTTCAACAAGCCCACTTAAATCTGCTTTATTTACTTATATACACTTTATTGTAATGTTCTTCTCTGATGAGTCTTTTAAACACATGTAACAACTGAGCACGTTTAATTGGGTCAGGCAATGCTGTCCACATACGAGCAGCCTGGACGGTAAAAGATTTATCCATGAAAGTTGTGGAATGCATTGGCATTTTAAGTCGCAAGTTATTTGATGACCTTAAAGATTTTGTGTGGGAATCGCAGATATACTGAAAACGATCATTGAGATGACGAGGGTTGGAAGGAGTAAAGAGCATATTAAACAAAAGAGAAAGAATATGAGTATTCCGGCGACGGCGAATCGAAAACATCATCATCGAATTCGGAAACATCATCATCTGCTTTGTTGATTTCTCCAAGGCATTTGACTCGGTGAAATGGACAGTGCTGTGGTGGTCCCTTCTTGCTATGGGCACTTCCAAACACCTTGTGCATCTTTTGAGGCGTCTTTACGAGGACGGAAAAGCGTCAGTGAGGCCGGATGGCGTACTATCGAATGTCTTTCACCCCAGTGCAGGCGTCCGTCAAGGATGTAAAATACGTATTCGGGGGTGAGACTTATTTTCCTACCTTTTTTCAGACAACTAGTTAGTGGTTTTGTTGTACATGCAAAGTCTGGATTGAATTTTCGGTAATAACCAAGAAGTCCTAGAAATTGCTTAATCTCCTTGGTGGTCTTAGGAATTGGGTACTTCTGGATAGCAGAGATCTTGGTCTCGGTTTGACGCCGTCCTTTCTAATCACATGACCAAGGTAAGCCGTTTCTAGCTTAAGAAATTCTGATTTATCCATTTGGATTTTTAAATTAGACTCTCTAAGTCGCCGAAAATCTTTTTCCTGGTTTACCATATGTTCCTGAAGGGATCTGCTGAAAACGATGATATCGTCAAGATAGACGAGACAGATATCATTTTGGAGACCTCTAAGGACGTTATCCATCACTCGTTGGAATGTAGACGGGGAATTTTTTAATCCCATAGGCATGCGGAGAAATTCAAAGTGCCCGTGCTCTACATTAAAGGCTGTCTTCGGAATATCGTCAGGGTCCATTTTTACCTGGTAAAATCCGCTGGCCAGGTCCAAGGTGGTGAAGTACTGACACTTTCCTAACTTGTCCAGGACGTCAGTTATGTTAGGAATGAGATATTTATCGTCAGTGGTTTTTTCATGTAGTTTTAGAAAGTCAACTACTAGTCGCCATTTCTGTTTACCAGAAGCGTCTATTTTTTTGGGTACAACTCAGATGGGTGAGCTCCAGGCTGAGTTGGAGGGTCTGATGATGCCTTGTTCTAACATCTTTTCTATCTGACTCCTGACTTCTTCTCGATGGACAAACGGGTAGCGATAGTTTTTAGCATGCACAGGGACCTCGTCGGTGGTCCTGATCCGGTGCTTGATCTTATTGGTGAAAGTTAGTTGTTCACCATCGATATAAAAAACATCCGCATAGCGAGAGCAAAGAGTGATTAGATTGGCTTTTTTCTCATCGTTAAAATGTTCGGTACGTAAGCGCGAGATGACTTCGTCAATACGTGAGACCGGTTGTTGAGTGCGCACGCATTCGATGTTAAATAGTTCTGCGTGCGCCGGACTATCGAGTGGGAAAATAATATCGTTCGCGGTATTATTTTCTATCTCTAAGTAACCACGGTTATTAGTGACAGTTGTTACACACTCGTGAATTATGCAGTTACATATGAATTGTTCCGGAATAAAAGCGTCACCGCCCGTCGTATCTAAGGGAACTCTAATTACTTTCGATGACATTGCTGGTATTATGTCTTCGTATAGGTTCACATTCCGCGAGTTGTACATGTAAATAGGGTTTGAGGCAAAACGGGTAAGTTTGAGGCAAAACGGTTGGCCATCTTTCAAATCAATTCGCGCTTCCCACTTAATAGATTTAAACCGATAAGGCCGTCAAAATAATTGTGGAATCTATATACAAATAGCTTCATATTATTGCTATCAAGGAACTCAGGGAAGCACGGCAATGTAATAGAAAAATCATTTCTGCTAGTTGCATGTATGTTTGTCACCTCAAATGGATCAAAATCTAAGGAATAACTTGAAAAGTACTGTACGACAACTTCGGGACTAATAAAAGATTGGTTCGCGTCCGTGTCTATCAATAATTTAAGAGGAGAATGGGCTATTTCAATATACGGCAACTGCCTCTGTGTTTGGAGGTTTACTTCTATCTTTGCTTTTTTGATGTCCAGATCTTCTGAAAATCCTGCTCAGCGCTGCTAGAACTTGGCTGTGGTTGATTTTCATTAGTCAACTGGTGTTCGTCAGTCGTATAATAAGTTACGTCAGAAGTGAACTCGGGCAAGTCGCTAGTATAATAATCGCCGTAGTAATTGTAAACAGGGTCATGATAATAGTCATTGTTATTGTAATATGAGTAGCTGTCGTCATGTGTCGAGCATTCATTCAAGTTCATTTCTCGGCTTTTAAAATAATTTGTTGGAGGTGGGTTTCCTGACCTAGTCCAGTCATCATTTGGGAAGGCGGTAATGTCTTTGGGGTGAAACGTTGGATGCCATTCATTAGTTGAGGGTGTTGAAATTGTGGTGGATTTTTCCGAGGTGGAACACGGAATACGTTACTCCGGGGGTTGTAGTTAGGAGGTGGTGAACCAAACATCCTTTGGGTGTTTGTAGGGTTACGCATAATATATGCGCCTGGTGGTAGTCGTTTGAAGGGTTGAGGCGGAGGCCTCATGGGCTGCTTACCCACGGGAGCAGGCCAATTGGGCACTGGCATTGGGAAATTATTCCGCGGTAGTGGGGCAATCTGTACCTCTACAACTATCTAGCTGACGCTGGCGAGCCTGACGAGTTTCAGACTCGCGAGAACTGTTAGCTCTAGGGTGATAAATCTTGAAGTGGTAAGACTAACACACTAAAGGATAATAAAGGATAACACTGTTACGTATCCAAACTTATAAAATATCACTACGTATCTATGGTTTCCGGTTCCTTCCACTTGTTGTACTTGTCCGCCCGTCATGCTGAATACACATATTCTGCTACAAAAGTCCAGTCGTCTTATTTATATAAAATCCTGTCCACGCATCATAACAAACACTAAAATAAAGGGAGCAACACGAGATCAATTCAAGTGTACTCACATACGAGTAGGTTTCATTTGGTTCTCTTCGTGAATCGATTGCCGGATTCTCCTCCTAGTCTGCAGCAGGTCCGTAGATTCTGGATACTCGGTGTTGGGATTTGATAGCCACCCAGGCGACTCGCGATGCGAATAGTAACGAAGCTTAGTTACCTATTCCTGATCTCGCGAATCGACCCGCGAGTATCCTACCGACTGCGCCAATTACGTTAGCTGCTATCAGAGGATCGAAAAAAAACAATTTTCGTAAGTCAATAGACTTAGGAAAATATTTAATTAAAGATTTAATTAGAAAAAATACATTAATTACTTATAAAACAAAAGAGATGAGACCTAATCGAAGTATGATTATGGAATGCCAAATTATTTAAATTATTGTTTACAAGAAAATGTTCATTTACGTTACTTTCACTGCACTTGCATTTGCGATTGCGTATTTTCGGTTTTAATGTATAATACATAAGTACGATTAGTATTTAAAAAACAAAGTCGACGGTCTTTTTTTTGCGATCACGGTCTTTATTTCTGTCTGCAGGGTCTAAAGTAACCTAACATGAAGGATCTCCTTCGAACCTAACCTATCCGTGTCGGGGTGCCCTAAGCTCCCGAGCTCGCTTCGCTCGCTCTTGGACTAATTTTAGACTGGCCATAACTATCAAATTGCCCAACCGTTACGTAATAAATAAAAAAAGAGGATCAAATATTATCTTTGCATGTCAAATATTAATTGAGTACGTTTAAAAATAATTATCATGTTACCTTGAATGTGGTTCATTTATAATTTATTCGTAGATCAACTAATATAGACGCGATAATTAATATAAAGATTAAACATAAAAAACTACATCATTTATTTATTTATACCAGGCATGGTTTTTAGATAGCTGTAAACTTCTCTTAAAAAAAGTTTAATTCTTCCACTGCCCTGTATGTACATACGAGACATCTTCATTTTTACAAAGAAACACATGCATTATTTTATGCAACGTAGCGAAGTTGTGCCAAGACACAAAAGGGCTAAGTTTCGCAACCTATATATTATATCATCTATCGTCCATCGTCTATCTCGTTTTTAGTTGCACCATCGGGGCTTTGCCAGGTCCACTTCCTACGCTCACGCTTTCTAAAGAAAGAGTTCATCATGTAGAGGCCCTCTTTCTCCATAAAACTGGTCAGTAGGTGACCCCGGTGGTTCCGACGTCCAACTCCAAATTGCCCCACTTGCAGCTCATCCTTGTCTCGTATGCCCGGTTTCGCGTTGTTCCCCTTGACAACGGTGATTTGATTTTTGGAACCACGCATAGCTCTAGAGAATCTTCATACATGGTCTCTATATCATCGTCGGGATGTGTCGAGGTCGGGGCGTAGACCTGTATGAACTTCAGCGTATATCTTTCGGATATTCTGAGTATAACACCCTGGTATAGGTGTGATATAGTGTGTCAAACACTGTCGATCTTCACCACGTTGTTCACAAGGGACTTCTGGACGATAAACCCGACACTATCCTGGGACTGCCCGTTATCCTCTCGGAAATAGAGCAAGTTACCGGATTTGAGGATTATCGAGTCCTCCTCTCTCTTCGGACTTCAGATAACCCTATAATACTCCATCCTAACCTGCTCAATTCTTCCTCAAGTTCGGCTATCTTCTCGTCGGTACGGAGTGTTCGCGTGTTAGGTTGCCAGGTTCAGTCTTCGGTATTTATTGGGTTAGCCGGGCCCACTCCGGGGATTCTTGGTACCCCATGCCACGCCTTTGCCTCGACCGCTACCGTAGTCGAGGGTATATGGGCTGCCGGGCACTCGAGGCCATTTTTATTTGTGCTATTAATTTTGGTTTGGGTTTTCCGTAATCGCCATGCTTGGCAAACGGATTGGCGTTCGCAGTTTGTTGTTAAAGTGCACAGATAACGCTGACGCCGATTCTCTAGTGTGTCCCTTAGTCGCCTCTTGCGATACCCACGGTAAGATATGGGATGGTGAAATTCTATGCGTCCGATACAATACGGTACACAATACATTATGTAATTTATAACACAATAATTATTGTCATTAAATTCATTTCTTTATTAATAAAACAGTATAACTTACTTAACCAATAATAAAATTTATCACATTAAACACCCAGTGTTCTTGCTCCCGTCTCCTACTTGATCTATGCTGTGCCCAACAGGATCCATAATTGTGTCTTATATAATATTTATTTACCAACTATATACATTATGGTACGCAATGAAGAATTGAGAATTAACTACGGATCAAAAGACTGGGTCTTTGTATGTTAAAGTTGCAGGATACCAACATCTTTTAAATGTCATAACGTTTTTTTTTTGCTTTTAGAATGTAAGTAATAAAGTTAATTTGAGATATTTTTGTACAATATTACCTTCAGTAGATGAATTAGTTTACATTAAAAAAAATCGGGTAAAAATCTTTAATCAATAAAATAAGGGTGACATTTATGTAGGAACCCTTAAATGGTTGCCCGAAACAATGCCCCTAAATGTCGCAATTTCGATTTTTTCAGAGCGCGAGTTGGCTGAGCGATTCCGAATCACTCTTAAGCAGATTTTTAAATAACTAACTGTTTTGCTCTTAAAATTTTCAGGAAGTAAGTACATTAGTACATTTAATCAGTATTTAAATAAGTGTGATATAAATTTAGATAATTATAATGATCAAAATAATAAAAAACAACAACCGTGTCAATAGAGTCAAATCGCTCATACCTTCGTCATTTTAAAAATAGCTTATGGCTGTTTTATATCGCGTTGCTAAATCTTAGTATTTTGGTCGTTATACAATGTTGGAGTCAGTGTATAACGCAACTAATGGTTAAATAAAGATAGTGGATACCAGTTGATTGGGGCAAATGATTGACTATCCAACTTATTTGGCCAATTGTTAGGCTAACAATTGATGAAAAATCTGATTTGATGAAACCATTGGTTCTTACTCGTATTTTGAACCATTAGTTGAGATAACTACGGATCAAAAACTGAGACTTGATCAAATAATTGCAGGGTACCAACAAATTTTAATTGTAACAATGTTAATTTATTATTTTATTTTTATTTTTAGTTGGTAAGCAATAAAGTTAATTTGAGATGTCTTTGCAATAATATCATCACCATATTCGCGAAATCCTGAAAAACAAACCACTATTTATAACTAAGGTATAATGTTGGTAATCATAAAAAGACAACTATGTCGAAACGGTCAAATCGTCCATACCTACGGCAGTTTCAAGATTCTTTCCTCTCGAAAGCAGAACACATAAAACCTTTTAATGTTACAGTTCGAAACTGACTGCTTCATATAAATACTATAAATATTTAATGACTTAAACCAAAGGTATAAAAACGTAAACCTCACACAAATTATATATATAACTAACATTTTACTGAAATATTTTTTTCCACTGCCTTTTCTATTATGTTTCACATTGCCTAAGAAATTCCTAATATGAACAATTAGACACAAGATTATAAAATAAAAATTAAAAAAAAACTAAATTACATAGTAACAGTTATGAAATTACTTTTGTATAGATCATTATGTAGCTGGCAGAATGATACTTAACCTGTTACCTCTCGAAAAAGAGCGCGTTGATTGTGTGTATTTAGACTTTGGTTTTTAGTCTGAACATTTTTAATAAATTGTTGTTGGAACTTATTTGCATTTAATTAAGTAAGTTCATCAGGTTGTGAAAAATGAATCGTCCGTGTCTCGCATAATAAGGCTTTAATCTAACACTCGCATATAGCTTTCGACGTTCGGCTTCGGCTCACGTCTACATTGGCTACATCGCTCGTGTTGAAATCTCGACATTTTATGCTCGACACGAAATGTACTATCCCATCTCTTTAACCATTCTCTTGAAATAAAATAGTAAAAATTTTCCCCAGGTCTAGGAATTACCTCCTGTATCGTGGGTGTGTTTACAAACATTTAAAGTCAAATATACAAGGTACCCAGATCCGGAACTATCTGCCATATAATATGCCACATAATAAATATCTATATTAACATTTGTTCCGTGTGGGAATCGGACCCGCGACACGCAGCTCAGGAGCCGATCGCTCAAAAACTACACTAACCGTAAATAAACTAGCCGTTCCGTTATACACAAGTTGGGCTCAAATACCGAAAACGCTAATTAGTAAATTCTTTTCGACACCATCTTAGATTTTGGTTTTGATCCTATAAAGATAATAGGGATGTTTTCTGTGTAGAAAAATGATAATTCTATTTAGTCCGTCAGTGAGATTATCAAATAATATTGGACACGTAGTTTTTGCTTTACCAAATCAATAAAAATTTACAAAGTTAAAGCGCATCAAAGTTCAGGAGTGGGGGCTTGTGACGTTACTAATGCAGTATAAAGTGTACTAGCAGCGTGACGTTTCACGATATTTAAACGCGTTACATCGTCGTCCCTTTCCGTCTTATTAATAAACGTGGACTAAGGTAAGATTAACGTTATTCCAAGGATTAGGTTGATACTAACAAATTTCCGTATTAATAAACACGGAATAAGGAGAGATTATACTAATCTGACACTAGTCTCGGACTAAAAGTTAAACCATGGTGCTATCTAGTTTAAGGTCGGAATAAGAGTAGTGTAACTATGGCAACCACAATTTTTTTCCTTCGCCCTACTCGGGCAGGCTAAGGTCTTGGACCATACCGCCTCGTCTTCAGTGCATAATATCCTTCTTGAATTCTTTAGTATGCATTATAATGCGGATGTAACAGATTCTAATGTTTTGTTGGAGTATTTGGCAGCAAATTGTATCAAGTCAGCCTTCCCGGTAAACTTTGCAGAGGTAGTCAATACTGCAATAAAATTCTCCGCTCCACTACCCCGAGATTGCTTCTGTCAATGATTTCACATATTGTCCAGTTGCGTAGACAGTTGAGACACAAAACTACACCAATTTTATATCACAATATCCACTAGGAATCAATTTGCAAATAATATTAACAACCGCTGAACTACGCTCGAAAAAATCCCGCCAAAATCTCTCGCAACCACAATTATTACATAGACTCTGATTTTTTATACCGGATATTAAATATTTATATGCATCCAGTGACATTGTTGTTGTTTGAATTGAATACAGTAAAAGAGTGTAGTTAAACTGTTTTTAACTGATTTGATTAAGGTTTTAAGATTATTGAAATCTGATGTTAAAGGTTCGAATGAACACGAAAATAAAATGCAAAATAAATGTAGAAATATATTTAATGTAATTATGTTTTATGCATTTGTATGTTTTTCTTCACGAAATTTTCGTATTTCCAAGATTTCTCTTTCTATTATGGCACATTTTAATTGTTCTTTGTGTAATTCTTATGCCATCTCCATACGCCTCTTATGTTCTTCAAATTGTATCTCTCTCGATAGACTTATCATGGCACTCACATAGTTATGGTCCTGAAATGACAACCACCTTAATAAATAGATATTTGTTAAGGTAGGCCTTGATAAGACATGTTATCATATTTTAAGTATTCATTATTATAAGTAATTTTTAAGTTTAAAGTTAAGATAATTTAAAATTCCTTCCTTCGCCTTTACTGTCAAATCTCTAAGGCAGATGTCATTTTTTGTTTTTTTTTCTACATAATGTCTTCAACTTGCTTATTTCCATTCACTAGTTCATTCTTTTTACTTTTAAAATCAACTGGGTTGCCAGAGTTTACGCGTAAGTCCAAGACTAAGAAATGAATAGTTAGTCCGAGGTTATTCCATGTTTATTAATAACATTGCTAGATCTGTGTTAATCCTTAGTTACTCCGGGATTAGCTAGTCCAAGAGTAACTTCGGAGTAAGCTGGGAATACGCCATTTTTATTAATAAGACGGTTTATGTTTACGTATCAAAAGAAAAATACGTGTCCAATATTTTCTATTAATCTACCTGACATTAGAATTTTATGTCAATGACAGCATAAAAAAGTGAAATCAATCTCGCTAAGGGTTATAGTGTTACCCGGTAACTGGTTTGGAAGTTAGTTATGCATATATAATTAAACTGGTAAATAATTATATGATTGACGACTGGAATGACACAGTTTGGAGGATCAAATTAAAGAAAAACGCATAAAACCCGTCCTTTTCAGAGGGTTGTCGGCTGATAAGGGAGGAGCGTCGCTAAAACGTCAAATCACATTGAAATTGTCATTTGATGTTTAAGCGACGCTGTGCTTCTTAGAAAACAACCGCAAATGACGAATTTTTTTTTACATTTCTTGATATATTTTTCGACAAACTTCCAATTAAGTTATTTCATTTACTTTTTAAGAAATACTTAGTTTATTGTTTCATCAATCATATTTCAGACACAATCTAACAAATCTGTCACAGTGAATTTTTGTACGAAGAAATAGAAAAAAGCATCCAAAGACGACATCCCAAAAATGTCGATTTTAGTCTGTCAATATTTTTTTTGTGTGATTTGATCTCAAAAAGGAGCTCGACGAAGTCTGATTTATTTGTTTAGAAAGAGAAATTATTTAATATTACGGAGTATTTTGCGAGGACGTCCATTTTGGGAGCCTTAAATGCCCACCCGAAACAATGCATAAATTGTCGCGTTGTCAAGTTTTTCGGCGCGAGAGTTCGCTGAGGGAGTCTGAATCATTAGCGGATTTCTAAATAACTTATTGTTTTGCTCTTGAAATTTTCAGAAAGTAAGTACCTATTACCTACCTTAAATCAGTATTTAAATAAGTGTGATATAAATTTAGATAATAATAATGTTTATAATAATAAAAAACAAAAACCGTGTCAGTCTTAAATCGTTCATACCTTTGTCATTTTAAAAATTGCTTATGGCTGTTATATAAATCACATCGCGTCGCTTAAGTCTAGTATTTTGATTCCATAACATTGTATAACGCATCTAATCTTATATATAAAAATCAATTGCTGTTCGTTAGTCTCGCTAAAACTCAAAAACTGCTGGACCGATTTGAATATTTCTTTTTTTGTTTTGTTCGCTAGAATACAGGGAAGGTTTAAAAATAAATCAAAAATAGGTAGGTAGGGTAGGTAGACTAGGTAGGTAGGTGGGTAAGGTAGGGTAGTTAGGTAGGGTAGGGCAGGTAGGTTAGCCAGTTGACAGGAGCGAAGCTGCGGGGGACAACTAGTCTATATATTTAAAAATCAATTGCTGTTCGTTAGTCTCGCTAAAACTCAAAAACGGCAGCACCGATTTGAATAATTCTTTTTTTGTTTTGTTCGCCAGAATACAGGGAAGGTTTAAAAACCAAAAAAAAATGGGTAGGTAGGTAGGGTAGAGTAGGGCCGGTAGGTAGGGTAGGGTAGGGTAGGGTATGTAGGATAGGGTAGGTAAGGTAAGGTAGATAAGTAGGGTTAGGTAGGTAGGTAGGGTAGGATAGGTAAAGTTGGGTAGGTAGGATAAAAATACAATGTATTCAAAAAAATAATGTTTGATGTTTTTATGGCAAAACAATGTTTGCCGGGTCAGCTAGTGGTTAAATAAAGAGAGTGGATACCAGTGGGTTCGGGGCAAATAATTAATACTTCAGCTTATTTGGATATTCATAAGCCTAACAATTGATGAAAAACGGATTTTATTAAAACTCGTATTTTTAACAATTAGTTGAGATAACTACATTTTCGGTAAAAAAAAGTCTTTATAAATCAAAATAGGGCCGAAACATTTAGGTAACTGTGGAATAAAACCATTATTCATAATATTGTTTTCTTGTCAAATGATACTTGATGCTCTAGTCAAAGTGACATTCCATAAGCGTTGGAGTTGATCTAAATAATAAAGTGGAATGGATTGATCACGTGACATTTCGATTGCGCTTGCAAATCCCATACATCCCAAACACTACCGACTTCCAAATAAAAAAACTACATAGTGAAAAATAACTTTCTTTTTCAAAGTCGGTGTCCATAACGAAAAAAAAAAATGGTATCTACCAAAGACACGACAACAACCACAAAAATTAGGATTTTTGACAGTTTTTTGTTTATATATTTTTGGTTCCACAATTCTTGAACTTAATATTTTGCGTGGACATCCATTTTGGGACCTTTAAATACTTACCCGAAACAAATGCTCCAAAGTGTCGCGTTGCCGTGTGATTCTGTTGTAAAGTTCTCTTGAGCGAGAGTTCGCTGAGAGAGTCCGAATCTATGTTAACCGCATTTTTAAATAACTAACTGTTTTGTTCTTCATAACATTTTCAGGAAGTAAGTACCTAACATTTAATCAGTATTTAAATAAGTGTGATATAAATTTAGATAATTATAATGATGAAAATAATAAAAAACAACAACAGTGTCGATAGGGTCAAATCGCTCATATCTTCGTCATTTTAAAAATCGCTTATGGCTTTTTTATAATTCGAATCGCGTCGCTTAATCTTAGTATTTTGGTCGTTATACAATGGTGGAGCCATTGTATAATGCAACTAATGGTTAAATAAAGATAGTGGCTACCAGTTAATTGGGGCAAATGATTGACTATCCAACTTATTTGGCCATTTGTTAGGCTAACGATTGATGAAAAATCGGAATTCGGACACGGACGCCTCTCTAGAGCTTTTCGGTCCAACGGCGATCCGTTCTGCGAGCAATGTGCCCTGCCCACTGCCACTTCAGTTTGGCAATTCTTTGGGCTATTTCGGTAACCTTGGTTCACTTCCGGATGTCTTCATTTCTGATTCGATTACGCAAAGAAACTCCCCGCGAAGCTCTCTCCATTGCCCTTTGGGTGAGTTTAAGCCTTCTGATGAGGCCCATTGTGAGCGACCACGTCTCTGTTCCATAAGTAATCACTGGCAACACACACTGGTCATAGACTTTCGTCTTGAGACACTGTGGTAAGTTGGACGAGAAGATACCGCGCAACTTCCCGAACACTGCCCAGCCGAGTCGGATTCGACGGTTGACCTCTTTCTCGAAGTTGAATCTACCTAACTAGACCGTTTGTCCCAGGTAGACTTAATTTTCTACCACTTCAAGTGTAGAGTCTTCGATTTTGATAGGAGTGGGTGTTACACGGGCCATGACCTTGGTTTTGTCCATGTACATTTTAAGACCCACTCTTCCACTGAGGTCATCGATCATTGTACTGAGGTCCTCTATGGTCTCAACCATGACCGCTATATCGTCGGCAAACCGAAGGTGGCAGTGGTGTACTTGCCATTGACGTTGATAGCCCTCTCTAGACTAGAACCTTGTATACATCCTCCAGTGCAGATGACGTCTCCCTGTCTCACACCTCGCTGCAGAAGGATAGGTTCCGAAGTCTTATTCTGAAGTCGGACTCACATAATAAAAAAATACAATTAATAAATAATAAAAATAAAAATTTCAAAAACGTTCTTAACGAGTATTTTTATCTGATAAGTGACTTTGTTCATTAACAACGTCTATTTCAACTTATGTTTTAATGACGAGTTGGCTGAATGGTAGCGACGACACCCTCTTAATCGAGGAGTCTCGAGTTCGAAACTAGCGTTCAACACTTGACTTTTGTGAATTTGAGATTTGTTGCTTATAATATAAATGACAATGTTTTGTCATTTATATAGTTGTTACATCTTGTTATATAGTTATTACAAGATGTAAAATTAATAAATCACCGCTAAGTAAAAGAGTACTCTTCGCACGCTACAGCCAAACCATCTAATAACTTTGCAAGTTAACACAAGAGGGTGCTACACTACTATTATGGAAAACTTGAATGATAATATTACATTTAGAATAAGAACTAATTTAAATGCCTCAGTAACAAGTTTTGAAGATAATTCTTTCTTATCCACCGACTCTCATGCCCTGGGAAGAAGTTTACCCGACTTATCTACATGGAATTGCCAAGAAATGACTGATTTACAGCAAACTGTCAGAGATTTAAAGGAAAAGTTAGAGAGTGCGCATAAGGAAATTGAAAACTTAATACTAGAAAAAATTGATTTAGAGAAAAGACTTCAGAATCGAGAAACCAAAATTAATAGTTTAACTAAAATATTTTCACCAAAAATTTATACTCCACAGCGAAAATCTAGAAACTTAAACGAGTCAAAGACTTTAACCACCAAACTGCAATATGAGCCTGGAATGAGAAGGAAACCTAGCAATACACTACATAATGAGATTCAAAAAACCAACTTAACCACTGTTACTACTCTAAATACGGAGGAACAACCGAAATTCAAGGAGATAAACGTGGAATGTACCCCAACTACGAGTACCATGCAGCATAGTAAGGGCAGCATTTAAGTCCCCCACTTTTCCTGATTTATTTCAATAACCTGACAGAAGTGACTGATCATCCCTGCATACTCTTTGCAGACGATGTGGCCGTAATTATCCCTAAAAATAAAGAAAACTATAATGAGGAAATAAATAGTACCGTAAGCAAAGTAATAACTTGATGGAAAAGAATAACCTTAAACCTAACATAGATAAAACCAAATTTGTGCAATTTCATTACAAAAACTGGAATAAAATCGATTTAAACATTACTTATAAAGATAAACAAATGCGTTTATTAGATACTATGACTTTTCTTGGGATAGATCTAGACGAGAGGTGTTCCTGGATTAATCATATTGATAAGATATGTGGTAAACTCAGTAAGTTTGCTTATTAATCTATGGCGTATATCTAACCTAATAAGTAGGCAAGCCACATTACAGGCTTATCATGCATATGTTGACTCAATACTGCGTTATGGTATACTAGTATGTGAAAACTCGGTGCATCTCGAAAGAGCTTTTATCGCGCAGAAGAGGTATACGTGCGATTTGTAATGTAGACCCACTTACATCCTTTAAACCGCTTTTTAAGAAACTTAGAATACTTACTTTGACGGGTATTTATATTGAGGAAATATGTAAATTTACCAAATCTCACCCTGAGATGTTTGAGAAACTGGGAGATAGCTGTAAATTTAGAACTAGATATCCTAATAGATTAATTATTCCTAGAATGAAAACGGAGCTATATAGGCGAAGTTGCTATCCTATGTTTATTCAGATTTTTAACAAGATTCCTAACGAAATTAAAGAACTTCCAATGGTCCGCTTCAGAAGATCTTTGCGCAGGTGGCTAATAGAGAATTCTTTCTATACTTTAAAATAATTCCTTCAGTTTAAATTTAAATGACTTAATTGTATACGTACCAAAATTTTCATGACATTATACTATGATTAAATATATTAAGCTACTGTTATACTACCATTGTAAGAACTTTTGTAACCATATTTATCTGCAAATAAATCTTTGATTTTGACACAAACGCTAAACAAAGAGGCATGTTATACTCTTCGGTATCTTGTGTGACCTGCCTTTGCGTATGTAATGTGGTCTACGGTGCTTAAGACTTGGCCGGGAGGCTGGAAATTGTCAAAACTGCATGCGAGACGATTCGTGATGACTCTTGAAAACAACTTGTAGACATGGCTAAGAAGTGAGATGGGCCTGTAATTCTTCAATCGGGCACTGTCGCTCTTCTTGAAGAAGAGTACCACCACATTTTTAATATGCTCAATATTAAAGCGGCAGAGGTCGTTTTTTACGCAACGGAGACGCCCTCACGCCCCTAGCCACCGCAGGAGACGCCCTGGGCGTCGGGAATCGCAAGCCGATTCCCGGCCACCGTAGGCGCGGGCTTGCGGACGGCGAGTAATGGGTAGCTCGCCGTCTGATAAGGACCAGGCCCGAGTCGACGGCGCGTAGTGTTCCACGCGCGCCTCAAAGAGATGTCAGCACAACTGACGGGGTCCGCTAGGGCCGATGCCTGTCTGGGTCGCGGATAAATTTGAAAAAGAGTTACCGCGGCCCTGGCACAAGCAACTGAAGGAACACGGGTGGGTTTTAGTCAGTAAAAGTCTGACACGCCCTTCCGCTCCACCCAGAGCGGAAGAACTCATTGGATGATTTCCCACCCAAAAAAAAAAAAAAAAAAAAAAAAAGAGGTCGTTTTTTAAGGACTTTGAAATCTATCTGTTGAGCTGGCGGTAGTTCCACGCATCTCCAGAAGACTACAGGATTATTTCACGCGTCTCCTTCATATGAGTTTGCTAGTAGGATCGGATACTTTCTTGTTCTTATTTACTCGACGGGTCTTGAAAAACTTAGACCCGACCGTACCGTACCGGACAGTTTCCACGAACCCATCGTTTTTATCGTCCACGGAGCTCCTAGGCACTCCTTTCTTCGACTCTGGATTTCGAGCTGAAAGCTTTCGGGGTTTTGGATCTGAATCTGGACTGGACGGAGTATATACTTCATCCGTCGAGATGTTTCCAGCTTAATGTTATTTAATTTAATATAAGTAAATGTGCCTCTCACCATACGGTGATTACTTCCGGTTTTTACCGCGTTAATCACAGAGACATCGTTGAATATGTGTTCCTTCGTCGATATGGTGAAGTCTATCTCATTTTTTGTTGTACCATCGGGGCTCTGCCAGGTCCACTTCCTATGCTCAAGCTTTCTGAAAAAGGAGTTCATCATATAGAGGCCCTCCTTCTCCATTAAACTGGTCAGTAGGTGACCCCGGTGGTTCCAGCGTCCAAAGCCAAATTGCCCCAGTCGCAGCTCATTATCGTCCCGTTTATCCTGTTTCGCGTTGAAGTCCCCCATGACCACGGTGAAGAGAATTTTATGACCATGCATGGCTCCGGCAATGTCCTCATACATGGTCTCTACTTCGTCGTCGGGGTGTGGGAGGCGTAGACCTGTATGACCTTCAGCGAATACCCAGAGGTTATTCTGAATATAAGGTACGTCACCTTGGTCGACACACTCTCGTTCCTCACTACATTGGCCACAAGGGACTTCAACTTCTGGACGACAAACCAGACACCACCCTGGGACTGCCGGTCACCGTCTCGGAAGTGGAGCAGGTTACCGTATTTAAGGATTATCGAGTCCTCCCCCTCTCTTCGGACTTCAGATATCCCTATGATACGCCCGCTCAATTCTTCCTCGAGTTCGATAATCTTCTCGTCATTCCGGAGTGTACGCGTGTTAAATGTTGCCAGGACCAGTCGTCGGTTTTTATTCTGGCAGCCCCCTGGGGGGTGCGAAAAATCCCGTCCGGGGATTCTTCGCACCCTTTGCCTCCCCGTAACCTCCACCGCTACCGTAGTCGAGGTACGACGGACTGCCGGGCACTAGGGGCCATTTTTTTATAGCACTATTTTTCGGTTTGGGGGTGTTTGCCGTAATCGCCACGCATGTCAGGCGTGTTTGTGATCGCTGTTTGTTATTAAGTGCTCAGAGAACGCTTTTGCCCATTCTCCGGTATGTCCCTTAGTCGCCTCTTACGACACCCGCGAGCAGATAAGGGATGGTGAAATTCTTAACGTCCGACACCATACGAAACTCTGACACCATACGGAACTCCGACACCATTTGGAACGACTTCACTACATAAAATCCTTTTAATGGTCTGGCCAATTCCCTTTATATATCACATCATATCCATATGGATTATTATTGTCGTATTTTTAACCAACTTCCCAAAAAGGAGGAGGTTCTAAATTGGATTGGTATCTTTTTTAATGTATGTACACCGATTACTCAAAGACGCCTGGACCGATTTGAAAAATTCTTCTTTTGTTTGAAAGGTATACTTCCCATTTGGTCCCATAGTCATCAAGACAGGATCTGATAATGGGATCTTGGAGAAATTGCGAGAATTCCTCAAATATTATGGGCATACATATAGCGGTTTTGGCATTTTCATCAACAATACAATCTGAAGTGGAACTGGAGAAGAAGACCACAGATGGCCCACGGAACCCCTTAATAATTCGAGATGTATCCTAGTCGTGTTTGGGCTTATTGGTATCTTCATGAGATTTACTTTGCCTGTATTTGATTTTTATGGCAATTGGAGGTACCTAGCAAAACTAAAAAGAGAGAAATAAAAAACCTTTTAACAAAAAAACACCGACTTCCAAAAAAAAACACTATAAAGTGAAAAATAACTTTCTTTTCTGAATTCGGCGTCGAAACACAGAAAACAATAGGAACCAAAGACACCGACTGCGGAAAAGAAATTTATTTTTCTTTTTTTTTTTTGATTTTTTTTTTTGTATTGTTTTTTAATTAGTAACTTCGTGTCATACTGTGTCAATTACATCATGAAAAACGGGACACAAATCTTGTCAAGGGCTATTCTGTTACCCAGTTACTTGGTGTGGGGGTCAGATTGGCGGTCGCTTTATATAAAATATTGATGCTTAACACCATCTGGTTAGACTGGAAACCGACTCACTTATTGTTGGGAAAATACTAAGTGGGTTGATTGTTATGTATTTGCTATACAGTCACATGAAAACGGCAAATCCCTCGATTAATGTTAATAGACAATAAGTTATAACTTTCAGTTTGAATAATCAAGAAGGAGTTAAGTTTGATCATGACTTGAAAATTGTAAAATAGGGCTAAATCTTTGCCATACGAGTACTAATATAATTCCTTACTTTCATTATCTTAGTTATCCATACAAACACTTGGCCAATTAGGTTCAATGTCCATAACAGATTGAGTTTTGCGCGAACAATTTCAATATTAGAAGACCTTTCGAATCGCTCCTAGTCGATGTTTTATAATTATGATTACATTTATAACACATTAATGAAAATAATTGTGACGACAAAATATTAATGTTATTTCCTTTTGCATTTTCAGACAGTAAGTTATCCTTATCTTAGGATATTAGCTTAGCTTATTTACAAAGTATGTTTGAAGGACCTCCACGCGACTCAGTCGCCATGAGAACGTTAAAACCCTCGAGTTATGTACATAGAAAATTTGTTATATTTGTCAGTTTGACGATTGAAGGCGGAGTCGAGTTGGAAGTCTTGACTTGGAAATAACGTAATCTAAACCTTTCTAATATTATTTTAATTTCTTGCTATAGTTATACTCTTATTCTACTACTAATATGAAATACATGACATACCATACGCAGCGCATGTACTGTAAACTAATAGGCTATTAGATTATTGAGCAGATTGGGGTAGTTACTGAGTTTTGGAGGTCAGGTAGTCAGTCAGCAAATAGTAACCAATGGTTTCAAATTTCAGTACAATAATTAACTCTCCAACTTAATTGACCATTAATTCCATAAATGGCGTGAATAGGTCAAATTTGCCTTTTGTTTTTTTTTGTCAGCTAGGATTTTAGAAGTTTAATCGATAATGAATCTTTAATTAACTTGATAAAAAATAATTAGGTTCAATTTTGAAAATAGATGCAAGATTACTTGTGAACCTATTCACACCATGTACGAAATTGTTAGACTAACAATTGATGTAAAACGCATTTCACCAAAATAACTACGGATCAATTTGTCTTTGTCTTTGTCAGAAAATTTGGCATTAGTATTTCAAAGTTGCAGGGTTACAACTTTTAAATGTAACATTGATAATTTGTTTTCTTTTTATTTTTAGTTGGTAAGTAATAAAGTAAATTTGCGTGTGTATGATCGTATGTGGTGGATGTATGTATTTTCAAAAATGTGGTGATTTTCAATAATGGTGATACCATTGGATTTAAGTCACATTCGCAAAATTCGGCAAAACTAATTTATATATTAAAATAGGGGTGAAAACATTTAGGCGAATGTGGAAAAATGTCAAGTATTTATAACTAAGGTATAATGTTGTAATCATAAAAAGATAACAGAGTCGATAGGGTCGAATCGTCTATACCTTTGTCAGTTTTAGATTCGTTCATTCAGAAAGCAGGACACATAATAACTTATTTGAAATTACAGTTGGAAACAGACTGCTTCATATACTTGTAAATACTGTGTGTATTTAATGATTACCAATGACAGCATGACAATTTCGCTAAAAGGGGTAAAGTGCTACGGGTAACTGGTTTGTGGCGGTTAGGTATGCATATAATTAATAATTATTGAATTGGTTAAAAATTACATGAACGACGATTGAGATGAGAAATTATGGAGAAACAAATTTAAAAAACAATCTGCTTGAAACGTCTTTTTTAGAGCGTGTCAGCTGATAAGATGTGTGGTGCCACACAATTAAATAATAATTGTTTGATGGTCACCGGTGACGGAATTGGCAGTTAACTTGTTAAACGTCACAACACTTCTAGTGCTTATTAGAAAATAACACTGTTGCCACTAATGGATTTTTTTAAATATATCATGACATAGTTTAAGACAAACTTACAATTAAGTTATTCATATGTTTTTAAAGAAAAACATAGTTTATTGTTTCATAATTAATATTTAAGTACACAATCTAACCTTATTCAAAATATTCATTGCCAAAAATTTAACCTTATCTTTGGCAATGAATATTTTATACCGAGAAATAAAGAAAAACATAGAAAGGCGACATCCCAAAAATTACGATTTTGGCAAGTTTTTTGTCAGTATTTCTTTTTATGTGTTTTTATCTCAAAAAGGGGTTCGCCAAAATCTGCTTTATTTATTTAGAAAGAGGAAATCTTTAACGGGGAAGTATTTTGTAGGGTCATTCATTTAGGGTCCCTTAAATGCTTACCCGAAGCAATGCTTCTTATTGTCACGTTGCCGAGTAATTCGGAGCTAGAGAAGTCGGTAGCATGTTTTTGTAAAAAGTTTTTTATACCAACAAAAACACGATAACAACTAAAAAAATACGATTTTGGACAGAGTTCGACTCGCACTTGACCGGTTTTTTGTTTGTTTATATATTTTTGTGTAATTCATTCTCACAACGGGTCTTGACAACATCTGCTGTTATATTTAGAAAGTAGAATAAAAATATTTGGTTCCACAATTCCTGAACATAGTATTTTGCGGGGACATCCATTTTGGAACCTTTAAATACTTACCCGAAACAAACGCTCCAAAGTGTCGCGTTGCCATGTTATTCTGTTGTAAAGTTCTCTTAAGCGAGAGATCGCTGAGAGAGTCCGAATCTCTGTTATCCGAATTTTTAAATAACTAACTGTTTTGCTCTTAAAATTTTCAGGCAGTAAGTACCTAACATATAATCAGCATTTTAATAAGTGTGATATACATTTAGATTGGACAAAACCCATTATTCAAAAAATATTTTTTATGTTTTTCAAAAATTACACTTGATGCTTTAGATTAGACAAAGTGTCATCCCATAATGTGATGATATTGATAAGTCGGTACATTGGTTATGTTGTTGTCGGTATAGGACCAAACTATAAATAAAATATGGTAGTCATTACTGGAGCTTGTTGTTTGAATCACTTCTTTACATGGCACAGATCGGTGATTAATAAAGTACAATATAATTTAGTAAGCAGGTAGTGAAATAAAGACGATAAAATAGTACAAATAAATAAATAATTTACAATAATGGTAACAGTGTTATCACCGCCGTTACCATTTCAACTACGAACTCGATTGTCGTCATCGGGCAAGTTGAGTGATAGTTGGGAACGGTATAAGATGGGCTTCACAGTAAATTTTAACGCGTGTGAGTTATCGACAAAACATCAGTGATACAGTTAATTATTTTACTGCATTTAGTAGGCGAGCAATGCCGCGAAATATGAGATCAAATTGAAGAATCAACTTTCGACTAAAGTTGATTCTTCATGATGATTAACGGTGTAACGGCACAAGTTTTTCACACGAGATCAGCAGCAAAATGAGTCGATAGATCAATTGTGTTTGATTTGCGGAAATTTTTCAAGACATGTAAGTTTGGAAATTTGTATGACGATCTCATAAAATTCCGACTTGTGTGGAGTGGAGTGACTAGTCCAGGAAATAGTTAGAGAACGATCATCACAAGAAGTGGATCTAACATTAAATAAAGCCGTGGACATATCACGAGCAGCGGTAGTTTAAAGAATGTTTTCAGAAAACATAAAGAAGGAGAAAGAAGCAGTTCACAGTATTAATCAGGTCAAGAATATACAACAAGAAAATAAACGAGATACTCGTATGGGCATTATGACGTCTTAATAAAGGAGAATATGGAGTGTCATCGATTACAAAAACATGGGACGGCAAAGCGGTCACGCGGGCGCGCATGACACCCCAGTGTGATAGATGTGGAAGGAATGCTTGTCAGGCGTATAGTAAGAGATCTATCTACGCTGCTCAAAAATCACTTTGCAAAAGTGTGTGCTGTATTCATTGTGGAGGCATCAGATGAAAAGGTAATATTTGTATTAAATGAAGACTCGAGTGATTGGCCTTTAGATTTGAACTTTGAAAGTTTTTAAGATAGCCTGGTGAAACTGTTTGTATATAGAAACTTAAACGCCGCAGGGCACGCATTTACATTCTTTAAACGAGTTTAAAGCTGCTGAAGTTTTAAGAGTAATAACAACAAAAATGTTATCAAATTATTGAGCTACCTCTACATCTGAGTATAAAGGGCAATGTAAAATAAAAAAATAAAAATGCTTTTATTAATTCCTTACTACAGGTTTTAAGTTGAGTCATGTTTATACAAACATCGGTTTAAATTATGTTAGTATGTTAGTAAAATGTAAATAAAAATTTAACTTAATGATTGTTAGTATTGTGAGTTAGTATTGCCGTTGTCTGTCTCTATTTCAGTGTAAGGACCGCCTGAAGCCATAAAAGCCTCCTCCAAATGCTTCCATTTGTCGCGAAGTCTAGCTGTCCCGGCCCAGACGTTTCCAGCAGTTTTGCAATTTCGTCTCTCCTCCTTTTAAAAGGCCTGCCTCTTCTCCTTTTAATAGATCTGGGGGTCCAGTTCGTTATGATCTGAGCCCATCGTTGTGGTTCCAGCCTCTGGATGTGTCCTGTCCATTTTAACTTGGGTGACCGCCTTATTTCGAAAATGTGTTGAATTCGTTTCTTATCTAGTCAACAACGAATAATTTGTTTTTATTTTACTCTCACTGGGATAATACTTCTAAAATGGTAGCATATTGTTGTATTCTAAGTGACAATTTGTCTTAATTTGAATAAAGATATTAAAACCGATCTAAGAAATAATTTACTATGTAAAAAAAGTTTTAATTGTATTCCAATATTATTATTTATTATCGAAAAACATAGAATGTTTCTTAGCTCTTTGGCTAGTTTTAAGCTACATCAACGGGACAAAGCCAAGTCAATGTTTATTTAATAAATTATTTGTGTTATTATTTATTACTATTAAATTGATTGTTTAACTATTAACGGTATTCTATGTAAACATCATTGTATCAAAGTCAAAGTCAAAAACGTTTATTTCAAATAGACCAATTACAGACACTTTTGAATTGTCAAAATGTCGGCCAGTCAAACAAACAAGTGAAGCTAAATTGCATGTTCCAAAGCGTAGATCTCTATGGAGAAGAACGTGCAAGAAACTCCATGGACACTCTTTTAAATCATATGTGTT
Organism: Orthosia gracilis; assembly: GCA_947562075.1. Taxonomy (NCBI): domain Eukaryota; kingdom Metazoa; phylum Arthropoda; class Insecta; order Lepidoptera; family Noctuidae; genus Orthosia; species Orthosia gracilis. The sequence continues at coordinate 12,809,953 of OX387267.1, forward strand.
ACATATTTCTTGTTGCTTCTAGCGAGCACAATGTAGATATAATAAAAAAAAAAATTAAAAGATAGAAACTGAATTAAGCCACTGGCAGCTAAGAGATGACCAGTCTCATCTGACGGCACCCGTTCACGAGCATGACGCTCGCATCAACCCCACTCAGCTCAACCATTTTGAAGAGAACCGAATGACCCAATAACACGCGCCACCAGCAGCGAGACATTTGAGTGAGCATGACAAACTCTCAACTGCCATGCTCGCAATGTGTCAGGTCATATCTCACCTCCTTTACATGGATGATCTGAAACTCTTTACCCCCAACAAATTCCAACTGACGGAGTTACTGAAGTTAACTGAAACCTTCAGTAACTCCATCAGGATGGAATTTGGTGTGGATAAATGTGCAGTCATGCATGTAAAGCAAGGGGAGATTATGGAATCCGAGGGAATTCAACTCTCTGATTCCATACACCTTAGACACCTCTCCTCAACTGAAACTTACAAGTATTTGGGTATGTCGGAAGCGTTGGGCATCAACAGTACTAACATGAAGCAACTGCTGAAGGAGCGTTTCTTTGGCCGCCTGAAAAAGGTATTAAATAGCCTTTTATCAGGCGGAAATAAGGTGCGCGCCTTCAACAGTTGGGTCACGCCGGTTTTGATGTACTCTTTCGGCATACTCAAATGGACTCAGACCGAGCTCGACGCCCTCGACAGGAGAGTCCGGACACTGCTGACCGCAAACCGGATGCATCACCCACGATCATCGGTGATGAGACTGTACATTCCGCGGAAGTGTGGGGGTCGAGGCTTTTTAAACGCCAAGACTCTTCACAACCGCGAAGTGTGCAGTCTCAGAGAATACTTTTTAAAAGCTGAAGTGGGTATGCACCGGGATGTGGTCGCAGTGGACAAGGGATTCACACCGTTGTCCATGGCTAAAGAGAACTGGCGCAAACCTGTAATACTAACTACTGATGAACGCAAAGAGGTATGGCAAGGCAAGGAGCTACACGGGCGCTTCTTTCGGGCTCTCCATGGGCCCGATGTAGATTTTCAAGCGTCTGTGTCCTGGCTACGTTTCGGTGACCTTTTCGGGGAAACTGAAGGTTTTGTCTGTGCAATTATGGACGAAGTTATCCTGACGAATAACTATCGGAGACATATAATGAGGGACGGGACGGTTGACATGTGTCGGGCATGCCACCGTCCGGGTGAATCCATCAGACATATAGTCTCTGGTTGTTCTCGTCTGGCTAACGGCGAGTACTTACACAGGCATAACCAAGTGGCCAGGATTATTCACCAGCAACTTGCTTTGAAGTACAATCTAGTGGATTCTGAGGTACCGTATTACAAGTATGTGCCCGACCCAGTTCTCGAAAATGACCATGTCACATTGTACTGGGATCGGTCTATCATCACTGATAGGACTATTGTCGCCAATAAGCCGGATATAGTGGTGATAGACCGATTAGCGCGCCGCACAATGATAATCGATGTCACCATCCCGCATGACGAAAACCTCGTGAAAGCTGAGAAAGAGAAACAAATCAAGTATCTCGACTTAGCACACGAGGTTGTCGACATGTGGAATGTGGACTCGGCAATCATTGTGCCGATTGTTGTTACGGCCAACGGCCTGATGGCCAAGAGCCTCGACGACCATCTGTCGAGGCTGTCATTACACGGTTGGATCAAGGGCCTGATACAGAAGGCAGTACTCCTCGATACGGCTCGCATTGTGAGGAGGTTCCTGTCTCTGGAGTCCTAACCACCGGTAGCTTGGACCCTGCTCCCGACACCGGTGGACCACCATTATTTTTTATATTTTTAAATGTTTTTTTTTATGATTTGTTTTTATAAAGAAATATTTAAAAATGTAAAAAGTAGATTTGTAAAAAATTTAATAAACGAAATAATAATAATATATGTGGTTGTTTTTTCAATAAATGCCGTAGATCATTTATATACACCAGAAAGAGGAAAGGACCCAATATAGAGCCCTGTGGTACCCCCATTTTTATTTTTAAGCCCCGTAAATTTACACCATTTATCTGAACTTGCTGTTGCCTGTCATTTAAATAAGATTTCACTAGGCTTAGTGCAAGTTTACCTAATCCGTAATGTTCTAGCTTTAAAAGTAAGGATTCATGATTAACACAATCAAAAGCCTTTGAGAGGTCACAGAAGATTCCAATAGCATCTTGGGCTTCCTCCCACGCTGCAAATATGTGTTTTAATAAGGAGACACCAGCATCAGTCGTACAATGTCCTTTGGTGAAACCATACTGCTGTTCGTGTAAGATTTTATTAGTGTTAAAATGAATAAGCATTTGATTGAGCATAACTTTTTCAAAGACCTTACTGAAAACCGGCAACACGGAAACAGGTCTATAATTATTGGTGTCATTATGGTCGCCGGATTTAAAAAGATTTATAACTTTACTGAATTTCATTACATCTGGAAAGACTCCTTGGTCCACACACAAATTAAAAATTAAAGCCAAGTATGGTGCTACGGTCTCGATTATAGATGTACAAACTTTAACAGACATTCCCCATAGGTCCTCGGTAAATTTTATTTTTATTTGCCGAACAGCCTGGCACGTTTTCTTTCAATAAAGCAATTGAGGCCTCCGGCGAGGAATTTAAAGCTTCCGTTGTCTTAAGAGGTATGTTGGTGAAAAAATTCACAAACTCTTGGGCTACTTCTATGTTAGAATTTATGGGACCATGTGAAGTCTCCAATAAAAAATCCGTGTTTCGTACCTTATTTCTACCCGTTTCACTATTAATAACTTTCCAAACGGTCTTTATTTTATTGTCTGTCGATTTAATTTTTGTGCTAATGAAAAGGGCCTTCGCTACTTTGCAAATTTTTCTAAAGAGTTTAGAATATTTATTTACATACTTGTTAAAGCTTTCAGATTTAAAAAATGGTATAAGGCCATATAGTTCATATAGTTTTTCCCTACTTATCCTTATTATATATACCTTTAGTCGCCCAGTCACTAAATACAAACTTAGGGAAAACATTTTTTGACTTCTTTTCAAAACTTTTATTAAATTCATTGAGAATTACTGAAAAGAAATTATTATAAAATTTATTGGCATCATCAATACTATGGCCCAGAACATTTAACTTATTTTGTATGTTACTATTAAATTTTGTTAATTTGCTAAGTGTAATTGGTCTAAATTGAATTTGAGCTTTTTCCAAAGTTGCTTTAGACTTAAAAGACACCGTTTGTCCACTATGATCTGACGGAAGATAATTTACTATGACTTTATCTAAATAATCACAATCACAGAAAATATTATCAATACAAGTTGCAGAGGTTGGAGTTACTCTAGTTGGTTCTGTAAAAACATCAGACAGATTAAACGATTTAAAAAGGCTTAAAAATCTGCAGCTATTTGAATTATTTTCTAAAATATTGATATTAAAATCTCCACAAATAATTATGGATTTGTTACTGTCTGCAAGTTTTGTTAGAATATCCTCCATTGTTGCTTCAAATAAACTTAAGTTTTTAGGGTCCGGGGGTCTGTACACGCACACTACAACATGCTCATCTAGCTCAACACAGGTCAGTTCAATGCAATGTTCATTTGACAAGCTAACTATATCATTACGTTGTTTAAATTTTAAGCATTTTTTATTAAGATCTGTGAACCACCCCGCAGCATAGATTTACGGTTAAAACAACTGCCTACACTATAATTTTCATAACTAAGTAGCATTTGGTAATCTTTCAACGAATGTTCAGTAAAACATACGACATCAAACATTGTTTTTTCTAAAAACATTTCAATTTCTAATAATTTGGAAGAAATACCCTGAATATTTTGATGAAATAACTTCAAGACATGCTTCTGAGCCCCTTTTTGGCTTTTAACTTTTTGAAAGCAAGAAGATACCTCGTTATTACTTCGTATAACTATGGTGTTACTGGTACCCTCTGTTGCCCTATGAATTAGTTTAAAATACTATCTGGAGTTACAAAAGAATTTTCCATAGTGATACATGGAACCTCCTTCGTACAGTTCACAAAAGAATTAATAGCAATTAAGCTATGGTCAATTTGGCTGTCCACAGGGTTATTAGTATTAATACTAAACATTGTGGTTTTAACTAAACATGACTTTGACATACTACTTATGTCTGTGTTAATAAAATAAACTAATAGCTTAGCTATTGTGTGTCTTTATATTATTTAAATCAATAGTTGGTTGGTTTTGAAACGGGGGATGTCCTGGAAATAGTAAATATTTAGCATTGTTTTGTTGAGGTTAAGCTTCAATCCTCTTTTCCTAGTGAAAACGAATAATTAAGATATAGCCTCAATAAAAATAGTTATCATATTATTATTTAAAAATTAAATCTTTTCTATTTTTTTTAACTACCTGATATTTAAATTAGTGTTGATAATAATTATTAAATCAATAAATTACTTTATTTTCAACATGTTTTCTTTTTTAATTTTTGGGTATGAACAATATTAAAAAGGATGCATAAAAAACTTTTGTTTTTATTTTATACCTATTCTAAGATGCATAGCTTTCGCGTAACTTACTAGTCATTATTTGTTACCATTAGTCTAAGTTACCAAAAATACAAAAAGAAACTTCGTGCAGCCAAGATTTGAACTCGCGTCTATTAGGATCCCTAGGAGTGGCACTCTCTCACGAATCTCCCACGAGTTACGATATGTACTATGACGAATTTTAGACTTAGTTTGGAACCGGCTCGACACGGACTTTTATAGTTATATCTAAGTGAAACAAGTAAGTATATATGTTTATCTTTGTGTGTCGGTAACTACGGCCCTTCACATCGTAGTTAGACTGTATTATGTCTTATTGTTTGCGTTGAAACTTCACGCACACGTTTAAATGCACAGAACCGTGCAGGTGACTATAAACATTGAGATAGGACTGCAATTTTTCCCCTTACTGTACGTACCTATATTTACATGCCACACTTGGTAGAATGTGATGGTACCGTTTACTAATCTTAAGAACATAATGTACCATATTCAGACAAACAAATGATTGATTTGATTTGAAAAACACGATGAAAAGATATAAGCAAATTTAGATTTTCGTGAAAACTTGTAAGTACCAAAATTTACTTGAATTTTCAACTTTTTTTATTTTTCGGAATGTTGCCTTTACTTGTGCTGTAAGAACCTGCTTTTAACCAAAATTGACAATTCTAGGTCAACCGGAGGTAACCGGGTTCTAGGTTTTGGGTCGAAAACCAAAATATGGTAGTTCCCGTTGACGCACAAATAAAGAAAACATTCCAAAAAAGATAAAGATAAATTTTGGTACTTACAAGTTTTCGCGAAAATCTAAATTTGCCCATATCTTTAAAACTTAGCCAGCAATAAAAATGATACCAATTTTATTATGGCGGTATAATGGGTAGGTACGGAACTCTCGGCGCACGAGTTCGACTCGCACTTGACCGGTTTTTTGTTTGTTTATATATTTGTTTGTGTTATTCAATCTCAAAACGGGGCTCGACAACATCTGCTTTTTAATTTAGATAATAGTTTTGTTTTTCCGAAATTCTAACATTAGGGAGTATTTTGCAGGGACATCCATTTTGGGAAACTTAAATTAAATTAACCCGAAACGATGTCCCAAAGTGTCGCGTTGCCGATTTATTCCCCAGTAAAGTTCTCTTGAGCGAGAGTTCGCTGAGCGAGTCCAAATTAGTATTTAGCGGATTTTAAAAGACCTAACCGTTTTGCTTTTGATATTTCCAGACAGTAAGTACCTTACATTCAATTCGTATTTTAATAAGTGTGATAAGTTTAGATACTTATAGTTTTGATAATCATAAAAAAATAACAACCACTCGATACGGGTCGAATCTATCCATACCTTTGTCAAATTTTAAATTCGTTTGTCTTTGAATCAGGGTGCATAAAACTTTTTAAATGACAAATCCAAGAAGACTGCTTCATAAATAATTGTACTTAAAACTTAAACTTTACATCAAGATCTTATTGTCATTGCACTAAAACCCTTTTAATGGTCTAGCCATTTCATTTTACATACACCAAACCCCTTTAATTAGATTATTATTGTCATATTTTTAATAAGGAACTGCGTGTCATTCTGTTTTAATTACATCATGAAAAAGTGACACCAATCTTGCCAAGGAGTATAGATAGTGTTACCCAGTTTCTGCAGTGACGTGGTGTGGAGTTCAGATAGGCAGTCGCTTCCCAAGTAACACAGGAAGCATTCTAACAAACGAATAGTAAACTTATATAGAACTTAAGGTCCATACAAACCCTTATACAAGCTCACCGAGCATCTTGGCGCTTTATATTGGCATTTCAAAACCATTATGATGCTTTACACTGTATAACGTTTGAATACTAGCATATCAAAATGCTTTTATAAAACCTTTAGTTTCAGTGCAGCAAACCACAACGCAGCCCTACAGCTTTCAGCTGTTTTTAGTGCATTTGGATTTACAATAGCATTTCTAAGTAGTAATTAAATGCTTAATGCTGTATAATAGCATAAACATAATCCAAAGTAATGCCACGTAAATTCGCTATACAGCTTTCAGCAGTTTTTAGTGCCTTAGGGTTTGCAATAGCATATTTTAAGTAGAAAAATAATGCCTAATGCTGCTTAATAGCATAAACTTGTACCATAATAATGCACCGTAAATCCGTTTTACAGCTTTGAGATATTTTTGGTGCCCTTTGTTATGTAATAGCACTTTTAAGAAGTTAGTAAAAGCTTGGACCTGCTGAACAGAATAAACGTGAATCAATTAAATGCTTGCATTTTTGAAGATCAACTGAGTTCAGTTGTATAGCTAACAGTTCTTTAATCAAATACACGTGAGTTATTATAATGCGTAAAGCTGTATATAGGTTCACTGTACTATATTCGTAAATCCATTTGTCGGCCATATTGAGGAAAAGTACAACATTCCCTTTCATACTTTTTTTTTGTTGACGGCGCTATAATTATTTTAATAAGCCACGCGCTGGAATATAGATATCATGCGTTCAGAAAGCTATTTGTCAACTCTTGTTGTACAAACATTCTGAAACGGTTTTTTTTTGTTTTACTCAAGGATCCTCAAAATTGCGTTCAAGTAATGGCACTATTTCAGTCTACTGGTATATTGGCGAAACAATATAGAACTGCTTTATAGACAATGACACTGCAGTGATTCATCAAAAGTCTTCTCTCTGGCTTCTGGTTTAAGAATTGTTCACGTGTGAGTATTTATACTGCTGGCAGCATTAATTAGCCTTTTTATAGACTCACCGGGCTGCTACAGACCGACACCATTTTGTAAATATTTTATAAGCAATAAGTTATGTCATACGGACTTATTTACAATAGCTGTAGGCCAATATAGGAATAACATAACTTAATTTAATACTGCCCAACCAATACTATTATGTTAATTGTGCAAAATCCGCTCTATATACGCAATTGTTTTGGTTATTTCACTCATATATTTATAAAACAATTTTCAACAAAACCACAAAATATCGAAGGCGCGTGAAAACTTTAAATGCAACTTATATAGATATTTACAGTAAAGTACATTGCGCAGTAATATTTGAAAGCATGAAATAACAAAAGAGTCAAAAGTTTAAACAGTATTATAAATTTTGTTTTGATGCAAACAAATATGGTGTCACTCCCTCAGTTTTGATCCTCTTCGTCAAGATATTGCGAGACAAAGTAGTTAAATTACAAGGATAATTGTATTATAACATTTGTACCGCGGTATTAGAGATGTTTTTGCAATGATGTAGGGTTTAATTAAGTTCCAACTGTGAACACTTAAATAGCTCCAATCATTATTTTACTATATTCTAATGCTGGACTAATGCTTTTGTTATGTAATTACCATCTTCATTATCAATAATAGTGCTAGTGTAATGCTTCTGTAATGCTATTGGCATCTTCATTGGCCGTAATACAGCCTCTTTAATGCGATTGGCAATTTCACTGACCACAACAATGCTAATATAATGCGCCTATAATGCAATTAAACAACTTGTGAACCTATTTTGGATCTAAAGCCGTATAATTTGTGCCCAAATAAGCATTGTAGTAGCCGTATAAACGTTTGTAATGCTTCTATAGAACCAACTCAAAATGCGATAACGAAATAAGAAATGATTTAATTCGGCCGTTATACTGCTTTGATGTGTTACTTGGGTTTATTTAAAATACTGATACTTAGCTTCATCTGGTTAGACTGGAAACCGACCTACTTATTGTTGGGAAAATGCTAGGCGGGTTGATTGTAATGAAATGTATTTGCTATACAGTAACATGAATACGAAAAATAATTTAATTAATGTCAATAGACAATAAGTTATAACTGTCAGTTTGATAATTGAAGGAGTCAAGTTTAAGAACATGACTTGAAAATTGTAAAATAGGGCTTAATCTTTATCTTACTTATATAATTCCTTACTATCATAGTCTAACTAATACATAAAAATACTAGGCCAATTAGATTCAAAACCCCTGACAAACTGAGTTTTGCGCGAACAATTTTAATATTAGAAGATACCTTCCGAATCGTTCCTTGTTGATTTCATAATTATGATTATATTTATAATACATCAATGAAAATAATTATGACCACAAAATATTAATCTTATTTCTTTTGCATTTTCAGGAAGTAAGTTATCGGTGTCTTTCGTACCTCTTGTTTTTATCGTTTTGCGACATCGACTTCCGAAACGAAAGTTATTTAGCACTTTTTATTTTTTTGCGAAAAGTTATTTCTCTCTTTTTAGTTTTACTTGCAACCAATTTCGATGAAACTTGCACTATGGCTAAGTTGAGAGCGACTTAATCCAATAAAAAGAATCATCATGATTCGATCACTAGTTTAGGAGAAATGCGTGGACAAAAATAAATACACACATATAACGGATACATGTGGACGACGTTACGTGGTATCCATTTGTTGAAACCTACAAATACTTTTCTGAAAACCGCATTAAAATCGGTTCAGCAAAACGCGAGAAAATTGCGGACAAAAAAACATACATCCAAACATACGGGTCAAATAGAGAACCTCCTTTTTTTGAAGTCGGTTAAAACGCATTTTACCGGCATTTGAAACCGTTAGTTAGCTTATTATCTAACCATTGGTTGAGTTAAATAGGGACAAACAACTGGGCCGTGTATGTTAAATGGGGTCGTGGGGCTTATGGAACCGGGACCGCGGTCCCAGATTCCACCTATAAATACAATATTATTATTTTTTGTGTAGTGTTTCGGGACCACAAGAAAAAGAAGTTTAAGTGCAGTTTACAAAAAAAACTGATATAATATTTAAATCAACAATTGCATAACAGTATCGGTAAAAAATAAAGGGCAATATTTAGTTGCACTTATAAAAGTATAGTTGTAGCTATAAAATAAAAGTAAAATATATCAATCATGCATAAGAGATAAGAGAGATGTATGTATGATGTGAGTATGAAGAATATGATTTACGCGCACGTAGATGTGTGGGAGAGAGATACTAGCCCACACATCACATCATCACACAGGGTTCTGGCAGAGCCACGTGGGTGCAACTAAAAACGAGATTGACTTCACCATGTCAACCAAGATAAATTAATGTTCAATGACGTTTGTGTGATCAATTCGGTGAAAACCGGCAGCGATCACCGCATGGTAAGAGTTGTCCATACGGTCAGGCCTAAGTTTTTCAAGACCCGCCGTACAGATAGAAACAAAAAGCTCTCTGATCCTACTCTCAACCTCATGACGGGGAGGCGTGAGATGATCCTGCAGTTTTCAGACGATGCGTTGAAATACTGGCAGCTAAATAGACGAATCTCAAAGACCTTGAAAAGCGACTTCAGCCGGTTTTATTACCGAAATTATTAAAGAAGACCTGACGAAATCTGACTATTGAGCAGAGCCAGCTTACAAAACTGAAGACCGATGATGGCAGAATCGTATCCGCCAAACTAGAGCTTCTGTGGGCGATCAAGAGATTCTATGGGCAGTTTTATACGTCAACCAGCAAATTCGTCGCGTATCTAGCAAATGAACCGCAAACATATCAGCCTGTACGAGATTATATATGGCTCCTAAACAGCTTAAGAACGCCGGGTGATGACGGAATTACGGCCGAACTATTGAAGGCGGGTGGAAAATCAGTACTTAAGGTCCTTCAGAGGCTTTTTGATTCCGTCATACTTGAGGGGAAAACGCCACAGGCATAGTGCAGGGGTTCGGTGGTACCCTTATTTAAGAAGGGTGACAATGACAATGCCCTACTGAAGAACTATAGGCCCATCTCACTTCTAAGCCATGTCTACAAGCCGTTTTCAAGAGTCATCGCGAATCGTCTCGCACGCAGGTTTGACGATTTCCAGCCTCCCGAACAAGCCGGATTCCGTAAAGGCTTCTAAACCGTAGACCACATACATACACTAAGGCAGGTTATACAGAAGGCCGTAGAGTACAACCTGTGTCTCTGCTTAGCGTTTGTAGACTACGAGAAAGCCTTCGATTCGATCGAGACTTGCGATGTACTGCAGTCTCTCCGACGGTGCCTAATCGACAACGGGTACATCGACGTGTTGAAATTTTTGTATCAGGACGTATCCTTCTGCAGCGATGTGTGAGACAGGGAGACGTCATATCTCCGAAACTGTTCACCGCTGCACCGGAGGATATCTTTAAGGGTCTGGACTGGAGAGGGCTATGCATCAACGTCAATGGCCAGTACATCATGGGCAGCGTTCTGGAAGTTGCGCAGTATCTTCTCGTCCAACTTACCACTGTGTCTCAAGACGTAAGTCTATGACCAGTGTGTGTTGCTTGTTATGACCTTTGGCCCTGAGACGTCAGCTTACAGTCACCCAAAAGGCAATGGAGAGGGTTATGCTCGGAGTATCCTTGCGTGATCGAATCAGTGATGTAGAGATCCGCAAGAGAATCAGGGGCCCAAAGAATTGCCAAACATAAATATCAGTGGGCAGGGCACATTGCATGCAGAACGGACGAATAGTTCTGAAGTGGCGACCGCAAACCGGAAGACGTTGCGTTGTTAGTCCTCCCATCAGTTGAACCGGTGACCTGGTGAAGTATGCGGGGATCCACTGGTGGCGGGACGCACGGGTCTGGTCAATGTGGTGACGCTTGGTTGGTGACCTTTGTCCAGCAGTGGACGTCTTCCGGCTGATAATATATGATGATTGATGAGAATAAATAAATATATGATAGAGATGGAAGACTTTTTATACTTATAATGAGTATTTTTTTTCTAGAAGCATACCACCGATTTAAAAAAAAAATATCGTTTCATGAAAATAGTTTATATATTTTTGGTTGACCGTACTTTCCCGAGACATAACTTTGTTTATTTTATTTTTGGTCCCAAAATACTACTCAAACATAATATTGTATTTGAAGGTGGAATCTGGAAACGCGGTCCCGGTCCCAAAATCCCCACAACCCTTTAAATGTGCAAGGTACTAAGAACTAGTAACAACTTCTTTAAATGTCACAATGATATTCAGTTCATTTTTATTTTTAGCCGGTAAGTAATAAATTTAATTTGAGATATCTTGCAATAATATCATCACCGAATTTTTGCGAATGTGAGTCGAATCATCAAAAGTCTTTATAAATATTATAACTTTATAATTTAATCTTTGTAATAAACACATTTGCCCAAATCTTTCCTCCCCACATTTGGGCAAATATGCCATTGGGATTACATTCAATTTTGAAATTAGATGCAAGTTAACTTGTTAACCTATTCACGCCATTTACGGAATCGTTATAGGCTAACAATAAAAAAAAACGCATTCTACCGAAAATTTAAACCATTGGTTACTATTTTTATTAAGCAATAGCTGTCCCACGCAGCTTCGCTCCCGTCAACTGGCTACCTACCTACCCATCTACCCTACTTACCCTACATATATGACTGTTGCGTAACTTAAACCGTTTACGCAGCGCACGCAACGGAAGCTCTCAAAAAGGAATAATTTTGCCGGTTTTTGCAACATTTTTCATTTATGCTCCGATCCTATTGGTCGCAGCGTGATGTTATATAGCCTATATTATCCTTCCTCGATAAATGGACTATCCAACACAAAAAAAATTTTTCAATTCCAGTAATTCCTGAGATTAGCGCGTTCAAACAAACAAACTCTTCAGCTTTATAATATTAGTATAGATTAGTATGTTAAAGTTGCAACTTTTTAATGTCACAATGTTTTTTTTTTTTTAATTTTAGACGGTAAGTAATAAAGTCCAGTACCTACCCATCTACCCTACTTACCCTACATACATGACTGTTGCGTAACTTAAATCGTTTACGCAGCGCACGCAACGGAAGCTCTCAAAAGGGAATAATTATGCAGGTTTTTGCAACATTTTTCATTTATGCTCCGATCCTATTGGTCGCAGCGCGCAGCGTGATGTTATATAGCCTATATCCTTCCTCGATAAATGGACTATCCAACACAAAAATACTTAATTTTTCAATTCCAGTAGTTTCTGAGATTAGCGCGTTCAAACAAACAAACTCTTCAGCTTTATAATATTAGTATAGATTAGTATGGTAAAGTTGCAACTTTTTAATGTCACAATGTTTTTTTTTTAATTTTAGACGGTAAGTAATAAAGTCAATTGGAGATATCTTTGCATTAATATCATCACCGTTGGATTTGAGCCACATTTGCGAAACTAGGAAAAAAAAAGAACGAATAAAATAGGGGTTGAAACATTTGGGGTAATTTATGTATATTTAATGATTTAAACCAAAGGAAAAAAAATCTGTACAATAAGGTCTTGTTGTCACTTAACAGAAATATTGTTCTCGCCTGTCTCTCGTCTCTCTCTATAAAAGAAAAATGACGTTACCCCAGAATTTCTGCCTGTATCGTGGGTGCGTTTACAAACATTTAAACTCACATACACAAGACACTCAAATCCGTGTGCACGCTGCGCTGCGAACGGACGACGCGTTCACCATTTTTAAAACATAAAATTAAAGTGATAATTATTATCTTCACTCAAAATTGGACATTATTGCCGGGTTTCGAAAACTCAAAGTTGTCGCGCGTCGTCATATGTCTGTCATATGTCTGTCTTATCGCTCTAACCACAGACATGTGTACGGATAGACAGTCACAGGAATCATCAGTAGTCAAGATAGTCAGGTCACATAGACCTTATTAGCACAAAAGCATATAAGAACCTAGGATTTGTTCTTAGGTCATGTAAGGTATTCAAAAACATTAGGGCTCTTAAATCTGTTAATTTAGCATATGTGCGCAGCGTTTTAGAGTATGCGTGCCCAATCTGGTCCCCCCACAATACATATTTTTATTTTTTTATATTTTATAGGCTCGCGTTTGACCACTATCTCGCCTGATGTTAAGTGATGATGTGGTCGAAGGTGAAGCAGGCTTGCCTAGAAGTAACCTATTCACTCTTGACTTGAAGATCCCTAGGTTGTAGCTATCAGGAAACAAAGACGCCGGCAGGGAATTCCACTCCTTAGCTGTACGCACAATGAAAGTATTTTCAAAACGCTTTGCGCGTATGGGTGGGATATCAACCATGTACCGATGGCGCATTGCCGTACGTCTTGTAGTCCGATGATGGAAAGGGCTAGGCGGAATCAAATTGTGCAGTTCCATCGCACACTCCCCGAAATGTAACCGATAGAAAACCGACAGGCTGGCAACTCGTCGTCGGTGTTCAAGGCTCTGGAGCTTTGAGTCGACCAGCGCATCATTGCCGATAAGTCTCCTGGCCCGTCTGTCTATCGACTCAAGTGCATCAAGTTGGTACCTGGCAGATCCGTCCCAGAGGTGAGAGCAGTACTCCATGCATGACCGAACTTGCGCTTTATACAATTTGAGCAACTGTTCAGGCGTGAAGTACCGTCTCACCTTCGCAAGGATTCCCAACTTTTTGCAGCTAATTGAGCCTTTGCCTCAATGAAAGGACCAAAATTGAGAGTCGATGTCAACGTAACACCAAGAAGGTCGAGATGGTCCATTATCGGCACGGTTACACCACGGAAGTTTGGAGCCGGGTGGAATTGGCTCTTTTTTGCGGAAAAAAGACACGCCTGGGTCTTAGCAGCATTGAATCTGACAGAGGCAGTCTCCGAATGGGGCAATGCCAATCTATGGCATTGCCCCATTCGGAGACTGCCTCCAAAGACAGGTTCAAGCGCTCAACCAAGGCCTCCCGAAGAGACCGGACTTGAGGCCCAGTAGCCCGTGCGCCAGACACGTATCTCTCAGCAACAGTGCTGTCTATATAATAATTTGTAAGAACCAAATAGAAAAGATTAAAAAAAAAAAATAACCATCTTAACTATTGCCTTCGTAAATCTTCAAAGTCTTACGAGGAGAGCTGTCGAACATATGGTCTGCTAACACTTGAAGAGAGGCTTAATGAGATGGACATGTGTCTGCTCTATGACATACTCAATGGACGCCATGATTGCCCGGAGTTGGTCGCACAGATAACTTTTAACACGCTCCTACGGCGCACCCGTCACACGCCAATGTTACACGTTCCTCGGCACTCCACTAAAACTGTACTGTAACTCACCGGTTAGCAGCTGTAATTAAAGTTTTTCGCTGTTTTCACGCCTTTGTTTCGTGTAGAATTTTATTGTTTAATTATCTAGATGAACCATGTCGTGTGTGGCTATCGGTTGCAAGAGCAGAATGAGCGTATTAACAGAAAATAATCAAAGGATATATTTCCACAGGTGAGTTATCGACTAGCATACTGAAATTATTGTGCGGGGAATGCATTTCATAGGCTGTCCCGAATAAAGAAATCTTAGTTCTAAATACGTCAAGGACGTTTGCTATCATTTAAACCATTCCATTTAGTGAAATAATAAACTTTTATGCGTTCGCTGATAGAGCTATGACAGTTTACGTATTGATGTTAGAGATGTGACTATAGTCACAAGAAAGATTTATCGATACTCTATTTTTATATTACTTACTTCAATTTATTTCATTATTTCATAACGTTTATTTGAAATTTGTTATTATTAATCTAAAATTGATTGTGCACAAGTTTCCTAAGAGTACTAATTTAAGAAATAAATGGATCAAGAATATAAAACGAGCTAACTGGACACCTTGACCACATTCTCGCTTGTCTTCACTGTATTTTAATGAATCATGCTATCGCTATTATCCCTTGACCCATCTATGGATACAGGTTGACGAATCATATTTATTTTCAAATTTTACTTTTAAAAATTAAATGATTATATTTAAACCATTTTGTAATTATTTATTTTATTACTTTTATAAACATACTCGTCGGTAATAGTATATTATGATACAAGTGAGCTAAGTTGTTCATTACACACCAGGTTGTGGGTTGCAGCTCGAGCCGTAGGTGAGGGCATAATTCAGCCGAGCGTGTAATAAGTAGAGCTCACGAGTTTCATACGACGTTTTTCAAAACATTTGCGAGAAAAAACAAACATGTATTGCTTACATCGTCTAATTATTAAAACAATTGGTAAACGTAAAATTTTCAAAGCGATATTGTATTGATTTGGAAGGCAATTTTACAGTTTGTGTTACATTGGTGCTTGCCACTTCTTTAGTAGATACTTTCGTTTTCTTAGAATGTAAATGTCGGCGACAAAGGCAAATCATATAACAGTAGGCACCAAATACCTCATGATACGAGATGTACATGGTTGTGGTTAAAAACTTTTTAGACTTTGGCTCCAAACTAATGGCTTGCGTTATTTTGTCACTGATTTTTACCTTGTTGTGAATAGTCTGCTTTCGGGTTACTACATCCTATACTGTAATATTATAAAGCTCTTGTCGTCTACACGTCACATTAAGGCAACCTGCAACGAAATCAATTAGTTTTAAGAAGTTATGCTAAGGTTACGCAATCAAAATACCTTTGTTGCTAGCTACTGCCAGTGCCTCTTCAAAAAACTTTTCAACGTCGGCTGGTGACAAAACATTAGATTTCCAACCAATATATCCGTCCGAGCCGTCTCTTCTTAAATGCCATCAGGTTACAGTATGTTTTGATATCAACACCATGCTTGAGCACCATCAGGAATAGATGCACCACAGGCAGCTGGGCTTTTATGTATTGGCGAACTCAGAGAAATACCACCAGGTTACAGTATGTTTTGATATGAACACCATGTTTGAGCACCACCAGAAATAGATGCACCACAAGGATCTGGGCTTTTATGTATAGGCGAGTTCAGAGAAATCCACATTTTCAGAAAATGACTGCGCATTATTCTTGCACTTCCATTGTAGGAAACTATCGTAGGCAGCTAAGCACTTTTCTCTAGATTTTGCGGGGATTAGGCTATCGATTGCATTTTGTGCTTCATTTAGTATTTCTCTCGGGGTTATTAACTCTATCAATTGTTCATCTTCTCACGAAAACTTAACATTTCTAAAATAATAACATCATCATATAACTTGCAGAAAGGTACTAATTTTTCTTTTTAGGGGTAATTCTATTATGCACGTGTACGCAAGACTGAAAACTTTATTTTCAGTCTTACACAAGAACTAGCATACTATATATCAGTATATTGATCTGTACCTGTTTGTACAGTCGTACGAGTGTACCAAAAACTGTCACTTTGATCTCATGATGTAGTTTTTGCGCAGGATATGAATAAACATTATTATTCAACGCGTATAATGGACAGAAAAGTTGTGAAAGAGTGGAATGGTAATCTTACAATGACTTATAAGTTCACTCTTTGTACGAGTACACATTCACTCTTTAAATAATTATAAATAATACGAGGCATGCCTTTTAAGTTTTTTGGTTTGAAGAAAAAAACACAAGTAGAACCTTATAAGTACTTTTTATTGTTTTTCAAATCACCACGTAGCTTAAGACACTTTTCCATTCGCTCAAACCAGTTATTATAACATTTATTCCACTCTAAAGTGGGGCTGTTCAAAATGGCTGACTTGAAAGCGTCGACTGCTTCTTCACCGGACTGGAACCTTTGACCACGAAGACTTTTCTTAATTTTAGGAAATGTAAAGAAATCGTTAGGGCTTAGGTCCGGACTGTATGGAGGATGGTCAAGAATTTCTACTTTTTCCTGCTTCAAATACTCAATACTCGAGTGCTGTGAAAGCTTGCGTTGTCGTGGTGTAGAATGATGCGTCGCTTTGAGTTAGATTTTCGAAGTTCGGCGATGTCTTGTGGTAAACAAACTGTGGTACCACTCTGCGTTAACCGTTCTACGATCTTCAAGTGCAATAGTCGCAAAATGGTCGGTTTTTCCAACGAACGTGGCCACCATCTTCTTTGAAGTGCTTCGAGAACGAACAACTTTAGTCGGCTTTGGCTCGTCTTGAAAGACCCAGATTGTAAATTGTTGTTTGGAATCAGGATCGTAGGCATAAATCCAAGATTCGTCACCACTGATGATGTCGTAGACGTGATTTGACTCTCCTCGGTTGAACCTTTGCAGAGTTTTCTTAAACCATCTGACGCGGGCCGCCTTGTGATCGTCGGAAAGCAGATGCGGTATCCAACGGCAAACTAGCTTTCTCACAACAAGCGCTTCATGCAAGATCTTCCGAATGGTTGTCCCTGAGATGCCTAATAGAGGCTCTATATCTCGATACGTCACATGACGATATTCGAGAATTAATTGTCTCACAGCAAGGATGTTATCTTCAGTGAAGGGGGATTTTGGGCGTCCTTCGCGAGATTTGTCACTAACACTAGTATGTCCACGCTGGAATTCTAAATACCAGCGTTCGACAGTCCGCAGACATGGGGCTTCATAACTGAACACAGATGTTAGCTCTTCAAAACAAATTTGTAGATCGCTCCAAAACTAAACTCGATAATATCGATATGACAGTGGCATAGATCTAGTACTGATATATGTCTATAGATAAGTATCTATAGCATCCTCGGTCACACTGGCATAAAAGATGGCGTAGACAAAAGTATATCTATCTCTTTTTGCTTATGACGTTATCTGTCAGTGCGAAAGTGAATACCGATGTTGAAATTGCGTCTTAAATATATTTTCTTTATACTATGCAAACTCTTTGAGTAAAGGCTATAGATGGAGGCGAGTGACAGTCATCCGATCTTCTATCTTCTCCTGTCTTCTGTTATTCAACCTTTTTTGTTTTTACCATTTCAAGATTGTGATTTAACCTAACCTTATGTAAATTTGGATTGTATTGCATCTTTTAATTTAAATTTGTGGCATTAGTTCGTTCGCATGTTTTATACATTTATCCCAGTTACACAGGGAAACCTATAATTTGCCATACAAATTGTAATACGCATATTTTGTAAGATATTTTAAGTCTCGCTGTTGGTTACCTAAATAAATAAATCCGGAACGGCAATCTGCAGGCCATACAAATATTTGTATGGCCTGGCTTCTTGGGATCCTTAAATCTTTCAACTTCTCCTCTTCCTCTATTGATTGGTTTAACTCCTACCTCGGGGGCCGCTCGCAGTGGGTACACCTTGATGAGTTTTCTTCGGATTGGTGCTCTCTTACTGCGGGTGTACCTCAGGGTGGCGTTCTCTCTCCTCTTTTGTTTTCTATATTTATTAACTCTGTCACTAGAGTCATCTCATCTAATTTCCATTTCTATGCTGACGACTTCCAGATTTATCACCATTTTCTTAATCAAGATGCGGAAGCCGCTGTGTCTGCCGTTAACAGTGACCTGGAGTTGATTGGGGAGTGGTCCCGGTCCTTTGGGCTGCAAATCAACCCTAAGAAGTCTCAGGCCATGGTTATTGGCGGTAGGCATATGCGAAATAGGCTTGATGCTGCGGTGCTGTCTGCACTTAGGTTGAATGGAGTTCAAATTGAATACGCTAGGACGGTCAAAAACTTGGGGATGATCATGGACTCCTATTTATCGTGGACTGCTCATGTTGCTGAAGTCAGTCGCAAAGTGCACTACCCTTTCATCTCGCTGAGGTGCCTCCAGAGCTTTTTGCCCTTGAACACCAAAATTTCCCTTGCCCAAACTCTTATTCAGCCCATCATCGACTACGCCGATGCCTGTTATTTGGATGCCACCGAGGAGCTTTTAAATAAACTTGAGCGTTTGCAAAATATATCTCTTCGTTTTATTTTCAATCTTAAAAAGTATGATCATGTTTCAGGCTTTCGCAAGATGCTCAAGTGGTTCCCTATTCGACTTCGCAGGAAATCTCGGATTTTGTGTCTGCTATTTAACATCCTTCACAACCCTAAAACGCCTTCCTACCTTCCTACCTCCGCGAACGCTTCTCCTACTCCCGTCCTTCCGATGCCCTGTGCAGGTCGCATCTTAAGCTTCTCCTAGAAACCCCTTCCCACAATACTGACTTTTACTCCTACTCCTTTACTGTGCACGCGGTCCGGTTGTGGAACTCTTTACCGTCTGACATTAGGGACTGCAAAACTCTTGTTGTTTTTAAAAAAGAGTGAAAGAACACTATCTTTCACTTTTTTTTCTCATTCCGTCATAGTTGCAAATTATCTCGTAATTTATTTATTATATTATTTAGTATTTATTATTATAATATTTAATTTATTAATATGCATATATGAGAGTATATATATTAATTAATTATATTTTATTCTATTTTATAGGGAATTGTTTGATATGTTTTCTTTATATGGCCCCTCTACACACGGTGTCTACATATCTTTTTTGTCAACTCTCCTCTCGCAGGTATGCTGGAAGAGATTTCTTTGAAATAAGCGTACCTTTGTACCTATTTTATGTTCCTTCTTCTTCTTGTCTCTTTATTATGTGTGTGTACATTAATGGTTGAATAAATAAATAAATAAGGAGATATGCCCGGTAGACGAAAATATATCGGAAACATAGTTCCTCCAGTTTGCCCCTACCAACCGGCAACTACTACACATGCAGTTCAGTAAAGGCAATAGATACGCAGTCGCGCACACACCTGCATTTCTTAAATCAGAACGTAATGTACAATCAATTATAAACCTTATCCCTTCAAACACAGCGTGTATATACCAATCACCGTACAAATTATGCACACAAAAACATCGGTCGCTATTGTTGTGCTGTGCAAAAGCAATTTATTATATATACACCCTGAAATTTAATTGATTGTTTTCCCGCGGCAGAACGACTTGCCTTAAGGAGTACTTTCGAAGTATAGAGTTAAAGTAAATAAATAACGATGTTTCTGTTTTAAAATAATTAAAAATATATTCATCAACTCGAAAAAGTGAGTAACAATAGTAACTCTAGACGTAACTTGTAGGTACTAGGTACTACTCGTGTCACCACCTACAAAGAAAACCGATGCACAAAATAATGTCAAACCAAAATAAACTCTCGCACGTAGTGATAAGGCATAAAATGTTTGCACGGAACAATACAAAAAATCATCGCGATACCGACAAAGAAAAGACCGATTTAGAAATGTTCAAAGTAAAATTAGCTCTCGCGTGTAGTGATACGGCATAAACTAGCCTGCGCGCAACAATTTCAAACGAAGCCGCCGGCGCCTATTTTACCCGTGCGGCACGCGCGGCTGTGACCCTGACCTACTTAGTTTTCCCGCGAATGTCGTACGCGCAGCACGCGCCATCACTGTAAACTGCAATGGATCGACATTACAATTACAGCAATGTGGAGTACGTCGCTATGGTGCAGCTGTATGCTAGGGCTGATTATGACTCCCATGCTGCCTTACATGCTACTTTACGCAGAGCGGCAACACTTGGAGTCGCTCCGTCTTCGCGGGGTTCTGAACCCCCAAGTCCCATCTCCACGGACGATCGTAGCGGCGACACAGCGGCTACTAGATCATGGACAGTTCCATGCACCGGCACATGCACAGGGCAGAGGTCGACCAGCCGTTATTTTGCCAGCGCTCGACGAGGAGATCATCGAGTACTTCGAACGGGATCCGCGTCGAAGTACGCGCCATAACAGCTGATTGAAAAGCACGTGGGTCAATGGCCTCGCGGCCTTTAATAGTAACACTAGACGTAACATGTATTGTAGGTAATACTGGCGTCGCACGCGCCGGCGCCGCAGCCCTCAAAGGAAAGCGATGCATAAATGGTCAAACCCAAATAAGCTCTCGCACGTGGTGATATGGCATAAAAGTTTGCACGCAAAACAAACGAGCGAGCCACAAGCCGACAAAGCAAAGACCGATTTATTAAATGTTTAAAGTAAAATAAGCTCTCGCGTGTAATTATACTACGGCATAATCTAGCCCGCGCGTAACATGATCAAACGGAGCCGCCTTCGAACCTAATCCTTTCGACGGTGACCTAGCACCCGGGTCAACGGCCTGCTGTCGTTCGGCCGTAGATATCGGGAGGTATACTATTGGTTCGTGATCGCTTTCGAGTTTAGTTTTTCACAATGTTAAATATAACAGTTTTTGTTTCTAATATTTTATATAACTACGAAACGATTGTATTACATAGACAAAACCATTTCGCTGCGGGAAAACAACCATTTAAATTTCACGGTACGCTAGTGATTGACTAAATCGGAAAGTTATCGATTCGTCCATTTATTATTGTACAATTTTTTTTTGGGTTCTTGAAAATAATTAAAAACGGCATGTCCAGAAAATGTTATGGTTTTTAACTAAACTACTCAACAATATGCAGCTAAAAATATAAATAATTAAGTAAATAAAAAAATTCAAACAATCAAAAACACAAAAAGAAAAAAACAATAAAACAGGAGGTATTGTTGAACCCTGCTATGGTGTTTAATCACTGCCCTGTATAGTGGAGGTATTTGTGCAATACTTGTCATTTTGATATTATTGGGGTGGAATTTTTTGACAAAAAGTTGGTTACGCATTTCTCTACTACGCTGTACAATCATCAAAATAAGTAATTCACATTATTTCACATCGATTTTCCAATCGGTTAAAAACGGTTGGCAAATTGAAAAATAAACTATAATACGTCAGTCGACATTGTTATCGATAGCCTACGTTAGTGGACCTGCACAAGCACATCACTAACTCATCGCAAGGAGCAGCGGCCGTACTAGGCGATGCATCCGCTCAATGAAGCATCGTTTTGTGATTTTTACATTGCTTGTCCATTCACTTACCGACAAACTTAGGTAATGGTTGAGAAGCAATGTATTTAATGCAAAAATAGTACAGTCGCTGTGATATTTCAATACAAAAATAACTTAATAGAAGCAAGAAATATTTTACGGTTTGTTGTTTTTCATGATTTTAAAGATAAATATAGTGAAATACTTGTACTCACTTATGGTAAGTGATTCCATGATTTACAAAGTTTTGATTTAGGCTACGGTTTTTACAAGCAACCACTGAACAACAAGGTATTCTTTTAATTTGTCACGATGTCGGTCGAAAGCGCACTGTTTCACGGAGACGGCCATTTGCCCGTGAGCCCGTGACATGCTCAGTTTGAGCACGTCGCGCGGACACCGACACGCCCCCTTGCCACTTCTCCTGTATTTTATATTTCTATGACTTAACCACTACACCAACCGTAAATAAACTAGCCTTCCCGTTATCCACATGTTAGGCTCAAAGACCGAAAATGCTAATTAGCAAATTCTCGTCGGCGCTATCTTAGATTTTGGTTTTGATCCCTTATTGATACATATTTGTATTAGCGACACCAAAGACCACAAAAATGATACTAATGACGAAAAATTGCCAATAAGGTGCGGGGAGGAGCGTCACTGAAACATAAAATGACACTTCAAATGCTTTTTAGAAAGCAACAATGTTGCTTCTAGGAACTTCCAATTAAGTTATTTTATATGTTTTATAAATTAGACATACGAGTAGTTTATTTCGAAAATAAAATATATAAAAAAATAAATTAAAAAAAAATATTTCCTATTTTTTATTCCTTATAGGCTCGCGTTTGACCACTATTTTTTACTTACATAACTAAAAAAAATTGTACAATGAATATAATTATTATACCAAGATAATAAAGAAAAGCATACAAAGGCGACATCCCAAAAATGACGATTTCAGAAAAATTTTGGTCAAAATATCTTTTTGTGTGATTTTGTCTTAAAAGCAATCGCATACATATTTGACGTTTTTCAAATTACTATCGGGACGCTTTCGTTGATAAAATGTCACTTGTCTATCGCCCCTGATGGTGTGAAAGGGTGGATCTCCTCAAAACATACTCTTGTCGCCTAGACACATATTAAGCAGTTAGCAAAAGCGATATTAGTTTCTCGAATTCTTCTTCATGGAAACAAAAAAGGCCCCCCGCGCACTAGGCAGTAAAACATATGATATTGTATGGGAGCCCGCGCACTAGGCTGCCACGAATTCCCGGCTGCGGCAGCCAATACAACGCGTTTGCTCGGCAGCCAGCTGGCTGCGCGCAGCCAGAGCGTGTGTAGGCGAATGGTTGTGGCTGCCGTCAGTGTGCATCAGTCTCCGCGCACTAGTTGTAGCAGCCAGACGTATTTTGGGTTCCGAACTTTTTAAAAACAACGACTTTCGAGACAGAGAAATTTATTCGGGTAGTTGAAAGCCGTAAAGCAATTTGGGATATAACAACAGAAGAATACAGCGATCCTGATTTAAAAAATAATGAAGATGGGAAGACATCACGAACGAAATGTGCTCGGAAAACTTATCAGAAAATTAAAAATAATAATTTGGTAAGCATGTACTTTTGTTATCTGTATTATACTTATATATTATTATACAGGGTGATTCTGCGACACCAATCAATATTTTTTGTAAGGTGTCGCAGAATCACTCAGTAGTTATACATTATTAGTTTTTTGTAATGATTTACACTTCAATGTTTTATTTAGATAAATAGGTAGGCACTATCCTTATGCATATCTGTTTAGCCATTCCAACGGATTTTCATCAATAAAATAATCCGCAAATAAATCCCTTTAAGATGCTGATGATCGGCTGCCTCTATTTGTGGGACCCGTGGTTATTTCCAATTCTGGTGGAACATACAGTGTGTCTTTAAATTTATACCCGTCTCTTTCGCGCACGTAGTTATGTAAGACACAGCATGCTTGTACTATGGCAATAGCAAGTTCTTGTTGGACATCTAGTGGACGGTGAAAAATTCTCCATTTGTTGGCTAGAATCCCAAACGTGCATTCTATGTACCGCCTTGCCCGAGACAATCTATAGTTGAACATTCTGTTTTTTGCTGTTAAACTCCTACCTCCGCCATATCCGCCATAAGCAAAATGCCTGACGTATGGCATCGGTACTCCATTATTTGATATGGGGCGCCTCTCCGGGATTTGTATATCATTGTTGACAAGTTTTTGATACAAATTGGATTCTTTATACATAGATGAGTCACTACATTTTCCATAAGCCCCAACATCTATGTATGTGATCGTGTGAGGAATAATTCTTATAATTATAGTAAAGTGATCCTGAATCGCTGGGTTTTATTTCTCGTATATGTTCTCAATCGATGGCACCAACGCAATTGAGAAATTTTGCATTTTTGAAGAAATCTTTTGCTATTACAAGCCACCTCTCTTTATTTAATCCCAAATTGCCATGCAAACTTCATATATGATACATCGGACAGTTGTATGTCCAATCCGATAATTATGACTCAACTCTAAGCAGGGAAGTAAAACGCAGAGCCGGTGCATTAAGTGGATCAGCAGCTTCGCGCAAGAGTCCATACGTATATTTTGAACATATACATACGTTCATTTTCTTCGGTCCTCTGTAGTAATTAATCAAACTCACGCTTTGATGAAACACGCTTTGCGTGCCCACGCTAAGAGCGGTAGTACTCAAGGTGAACGATCTGTTTCGACGAAAATTTGGTTCAGGTATTAAGGGAAAGTATCGTAATGAGAGAAGAGCGTGAACGACAGCAAAAGTCTGATTCAGATAGACTATTTATGCTTTCACTTTTAGATGATTTAAAAACTTCCCGACACATCGTAAGCTTTTTGCAAAAATGGAGTTAATTGAAGTAATAAAAAGAGCTCAAATGGTAACTCACGATTCCGAATTTGATCCATTTTTCCAACGTTATATTGATTATGAACCAGGGAAATCGGCCGCCAGATCAAATAGACCACAAACATCGATCAGTGGACAATATCACAAGATGTTTCGGTGCGGAAACAGCGAGTAGTACAGAGTTATACGGCTTTTGTGGCGCATCAACAAAAGAATATGCACGTGTCATTTACTACAGAGCAAGAAATAGCTATCAATCAAAAATATTAGTAGCAGCTAAATCAAAATTAGTTCCTACAAAAAATAAATATCACCACCTTGATAAGAACTATGTGAAGTACTGTTGCGGCCAAGCTCATGACCAAAAAAGTTAAGCGGTGTCTAGCAGGTGATGACCTTCATAAAGTTGTTTGAATTATCTATATTGCTTTCCGTATGGTGCCGGACGTAAAGAATTTCACCATCCCATGTCTTCCCGTGGGTGTCGTAAGAGGCGACTAAGGGACAAACCAGAAAATGGGCAGCAGCGTTCTTTGTGCTTCTGTAACAACCATACTGCGATCGCCAACCCGCCTGCCAAGCGTGGCGATTATGGCTAAACCATGAATAGCACAAATAAAAAATGGCCCCTAGTGCCCGGCAGCCTGCCTACCCTCGACTACGGTAGCGGTCGTGGTTACGGCATGGCAAGGGGAGCTAAGAATCTCCGGACGAGATCCAGCTACCCCAACAATCACCAACGACTGGACCTGGTAACGTACAACACGCGCACACTTCGGACCGACGAGAAGATCACCGAACTCGAAGAGGAATTGAGCAGATTACGATGGAGTATTATAGGGTTATCTGAAGAGGGGGAGGACTCGATAATCCTCAAATCCGGTAAACTGCTCTATTTTCGGGTTTATCGTCCACAAGTCCCTTGTGAACAACGTGGTGAAGATCGAGAGTGTGTCGACCAGGATGGCGTACCTTATACTCAGAATATCCTCAAGATATTCGCTGAAGGTCATACAGGTCAACGCCCCAACCTCTGCACACCCCGACGACGAGATAGAGACCATGTATGAGGATATCTCCAGAACTCACTTCACCGTTGTCATGGGGGACTTTAAAGCGAAACTGGGCAAACGAGACGAGGATGAGCTACAAAGTGGCAATTTGGAGTTGGACGTCGGAACCACCGGGGTCACCTACTGGCCAGTTTTATGAAGAAGGAGGGACTCTATATGATGAACTCCTTCTTCAAAAAGCGTGAACACAGGAAGTGGACCTGGCAGAGCCCCGATGGTGCAACAAAAATGAGATCGACTTCATCATGTCAACCAAGCAGCAAATGTTCAATGATGTCTCTGTGATCAATTCGGTAAAAACCGGGAGCGATCACCGCATGGTAAGAGGCACATTGAACATTAATATTAAGCTTGAAAGGTCTCGACTGATGAAGTCCACGCTCCGTCCAGCACAGATCCAGGTTCAAAACCCCGAGAGCTTTCAGCTCGAACTCCAGAATCGTTTCGAGTGCCTAAGTAGTTCCGTGGACGAATATAGCGACGGGTTCGTGGAAGCTGTCCGTATGGTCGGGTCTAAGTTTTTCAAGACCTGCCGTTCAGATAGAAACAAAAAGCTCTCTGATCCTAACCTCAAGCTTATGAAGGAGAGGCGTGAGATGATCCTGCAGTCTTCAGATGAGGCGTGCAAATACCGGCAGCTCAATAGACAGATCTCTAAATCCTTGAAATGAGACCTGAAAGCGGCAGCTTTAATACCGAGCGTATTAAAGACGCGATTGAGCGAAATAAAGGCTCCAAGGTTTTTTCAAGGGATCTTGCTATTGGGCAGAGCCAGCTCACAAAACTGAAGAACGACGATGGCAGGATCGTATCCGCCAAACCGGAGCTCCTGAGGGAGATCGAGACATTCTATGGGCAGTTGTACACATCAATCAGCAAGCCCGTTGCGAGTCTAGCAAACGACCCAAGAGCTAGATTGACCCGTCACTATACCGAAGATATCCCGGACGTCAGCCTGTACGAGATAAGGATGGCTCTGAAACATAATGAATTTGCTTATACATAATTTAGTTACCTAAAAAGAATGCTGCCATAACCAGATATCGTACTGGTGCGCGATTGCGTCACCTATAATGTATGTTCTAAAGAATGTTATGATAGTTATGCGTAGTCAAAAATGACTGAATCGCTGAAGTAACCACCTGCGGTGACATCACCTGCGGTCCTCATAAAACTTGAATTATGACCGCTTGAATAGTTTGTTTTATAAACAAATAAATGTTTTGTAAAATTAAAGATTTCGATATATTTGTAATTACCAGGTACTGATTGCTAAATCAATTATTAGTGTGAACATGCGTGTGTGACTTCCTGCTACAAGCTCACTGTTAGGTCCCTAATGGACACATACATGTAAATCTTTCCACTATTATAGTAGCCCATGTAGCTTAGATTTAAGTGTTCTTCGTATTAAAACGCTCATGATGAGCACACGTGTATTTAATTAAATAAATATATTTTTAACAAGTCTTGCGCTTTTATATTTGACTTTATAATGAAAGTTTTATGTTTTATTATCACACTGTTATTACAAAAGGGTACCAGCAGTCTTTTCCTGTTCAACTATGCAAATCTCATGAAAAGAAATTCTAATCTTTGGGATTAGTCGATATTCGCGGTTGTTGCACAGTTTCCACCTTAATACTCACAGCTTCTACTACACCTTCATGACAAGTATTAATTCTACAATGTATCAACTCTGATCCTTCGCGCTTATTTTCAAAATATTTGACCTTCATTTATTTCAATGGTATTTGCTTACTCTTCCAGTTTGCGTTGTATATTGTATCGTTACTGTGCGTAACCGTAACATTGCCTCTGCCAATTCATTTGACCAGCATTTGGTATCTAAACGTGCTTTTAACACGGCTTTTAAAGTTCTATGCCATCGTTCTACTGCTTCATTGCATTGAGGATGGTAAGGAGTGATACGCGTTTTCTGAATTCCCAATAGCGACATTATTTTTTTAAACAAATGACTTAAATTATTTAAACTATCTTCCCTGATCACTTGTGAGTATAACTGGTCACCCGTAACGACAAATCCAACCTTCAGAATAGTTCCCACTAAAATACCTTATGTCTGTACTGAATTAGCTACTAAACATAATTTGCTTAGCTCTTTGTGAGGTAAAAGGTACACATAGGGAAACCTTTTTGTACCTCTTTTATTAAATGCAAATGATGAGGGCTTATTATCTGTAAAAATAATTAACTCTTGACCTCCTACTATATTGCGAAAATGAATGATAGCCAAATATATTCCTAATAGTTCTCTATCATACGTGCTATTTTATTTATATTATCCTATTTTCACTTGTTATCAACATATTGCTGTAATACTGCACCTATACAAGTGTCTGACGCATCGGTCATCAATGCCAAAGGGATATCTGTCGTTGTATACGTAAAACTTAACTAACAAAATTTTATTAAGTCTTCTTTACATTGCTCAAAATTGTGTTCGGCTATTTCTGTCCAGTTAACTTTAGTTTTATCTTTACGTTTCGATTATCAGCTGAGTGAGGTATGCTTGCTCTATAAAAAATCAACTTTCCAATAAAGCTTCAAGTTCCTGAATAGTTTCCGGTTTAGGAAAATTTTATATAGCCTTCACATTATCTTCTAGAGGTCTAATTTAATCTACGGATACTTCATACCCCAAAAATATCTTATTTTTCTTTACCAAAATTGCATTTTGACAAAATTAATAGCTATGCCAAATTGGTTTAATCGTTCAAACTTTTCTAAAATCTGTTTATGCTGCGTCACGTTTTCTGATGCAAATACTACGTCATAATCTAACCCTTGCAAAACAGTATGATGCATGAAATCTTCGTCGCTGCGAAGAGGCAGCTTCGTCGGTGCGTAACATTTAAAAACAAAATTCACAGTGCTAACTACAAATTATGGGGCACTTGCCGCAAGGACAAGCAATTATGGGGCAAGAGCTACTCCTTGCCCCATAATTACACACAGACGTAGATTTTACCGGTCATATTTACGCCAAAGCAATGATGTTTAAAGCTTTTAACTGCCGCCTCCCATAGGCACCGTATAAATATGGACGAACAGTACGGAAACTACCAACAAAGTACGCACTACTGACAGCATCGCGACAGCCGTTTAGGGGTCTCGTCAATGCGCATGTTTGTGTGAGTGTGCCGTTTGGAGCGTTTGTAGGTAGTTTCCGTACTGTACAAGACGGAAGCATGATTACCTAGTACAAATTACAGAAAGAAGTAAGTGGAGACAAGCTACAAGCAACCTCAATGTTGATTCATGATGATAATCTTCCGCCGGAAAATTGGCTGACGGGAAGAGGCATCGAACTACACCCTGGTTCCGACGGTAATGTTCGCGTGGTAGTAAAAACCCAAAACGGAACACTGAAACGTCTTAGCTCAAAATTATCAAAACGCCAAGTTCAATCAAGCAAGCAAATACTAATAGCGGGTTTGAGAGATTCTAACACAAATAAGCAGTATGAAACAAGGAAAGAAGGCACTCGTTACAATATAACACTGATGTTTGTAGCAATCACGCTATTATGTAGTATCATTACAACTTCACATTGCGCACTTAACGTCACTCAATTCTAAAATAATCAACAATTTACTTCGAAAAAAAAGTTAATAAAGAATATCGAAACACCCGACTGCTTAAGAAGCGAATTAGGTACATTGAACACAATATGGCGACCGAAAGCCGCCGTTTTATTATTTTCCAATTTTAATATAGCCAGTGACGCTTGCAAGATTAAGATGATTCGATTGACTAAGAATCATCAAAATCGGCCTACGCGTTTGTTTTCTAGAACACCACATAGGATCAAACATACATACATACACACATGCATAGACTGATAAACACATTAGCTTCCTTCGTCAGTCGGGTAAAAAATAACAAATATGCAGATAATATGCGACGACTGGAAACTAATCATATACTGCGATTTAGATCCTTATTGGGATGGAATTACCGCACTTAACAACAGTATAATGGCCCTAGAACAAACATGCAGCACAATCCGAGAGAAAGCACATTGTATCATAATATTATTATTGCAATTACGTCTGTACGAGCAAACCCCTACATAAATCAATTGCTTTATTTTCATGCTGAATAAAATTGAAACAATTGATATGTTGTTGATTAGTTGTTGGTTTGCATCGACGCGCAATGAATAAAAATCATACATTTGAGTTAACATTTAGTAATTGTATAGCATCGTTGTTGGGTAAAGCAAAAAGGCTCATTCGCCACGGCGTATTATCATAATCTTAATAATTTAAACAAACACTAGGACAAGTAGGTTCAATGCCCCTGACAAACTGAGTTTTGCCTAGACGACACGGCGGGCGTAGTGGTTGAGCGATCGGCTGCTGTGCTGCGGGTCGCGGGTTCGATTCCCGCACGGAACAAATATTTGTATGGCTTACAGATAGTTGTTCCGGATCTGGGTGTATGTGAGTTAATATTTTAAAAACATTGTTTAGTTTAAAAAAAAAAAGAAAAAATTACAATTTAAATTAGAAAAAGCTCTGATTTAATTAAGTGACCTTAAGATGGATTTTATATCAATCAAATTGCGAGTTTCTCGATTGCGCGGTCAGAAGTCGCGATCGACACTGAACAAATATGTCAAGTTGAATGCGTTATTGTGTGTGTGTACAGAAGATCGTCGTCGGTGTTGACGTTGCGCGTCGTCGAGCCGCACGTTGTTGCCGTACTGTGCACTCAAACCTAAAACTATGCTTAAACTGTTTATTTCAGTTATAAATAATTATGAACACATATAAAAGGTTACAGTTTGATTCGGTGATATTGTATCTGTTACATTTAAAATGTTTTTCGTTCAAAACTGTTTTAAAAAACAGTGTTAAAAAAAACTTATTAGGCCACATTTGCACGAGAGTTAAAGAAGCATTGCGTTAAAACCTTGCGTAAGCGCATTTTTAACGTTCTCGATATGATTGTTCACACGAACGCTTTTAAATCACTCTCGTCTCGTCTCTTGCTTCGGAAGACGTGGAAATGGTTACCGCTAAATTACTAGCAATAGCAATTTGCATTGCCAGAAGACGAAAAATAACATAAAATGCATACTGGGTACGTCCTCTGAATGAACGGAGATACTTAAAAAGGCAGTTTGTGACACTGTACGAAGATTTAAGGCAAATACCCTGAGTTTTTTTTAATTATTGTCGAAACATTTCTCGAATTCAAGATACCAATATTGCCTCATTAATGAGGGTTTCCCAGTCCTCCGAAAGTTTTTTGGCTATAGCAGCCCACGCATTATTCTTTGTTATTTTAATAGAATATTCCGGCAATGATTTCATATAAAAGTGGACGAGACTCCACTTCTATGATCAGCACTTCGGGATCTACAACTCACGACATCGTTTCGACGTTCTGTTGGCGTACCACACGTATCTAAACAAAACAAAAACATCCGACTGCTGAGGGAGCGAGCGGCGAATTGACCACAGCGCCAGCGCTTTTTTAGCGCTTGTGTGAATAATATTATGAAGTTTCATTTGGTCTATTCCGTTTACCGCCCAACGCCTAGCGTTGAGAATACAACAGAGCTCTATAAAAAAGCGTCACGTTTTAAAAGCGCTGACGTGTGAACATATACTTGAGAATGCATTTGTTCTATTTAAACGCTTTTTTGACCTAAGTCCAGTAGTGGACGTCTTTCGGCTGATATGATGATGATGATGAAAGGCTTTATTAACGTGCGTTGTAAAAGCGCTCGTGCGTTTAGGCTCGGTTACAGTTTGAGTCCCGACATTCATTCCGTCTGTGGTATGAATAGGTAGTCTACATGCTTCTTATTTCAAATTTGATATTGGAATAAGGTTTAATTTTAAAAATAGGTGCAATTTTACTTATCAACCTATTCACGCCATGTACGGAATAATTATGCTAACAACTGTTGAAAAGGCGCATTTTACCTAAATTTGAATCCATTGGTTACTATTTGTAAGCATTAGTATGTTAATGTTGCAGCGTACCAGCAACTTTTAAATGTCACAATGTTAATTTGTTTATTTATTTTATTTTAGGACGTAAGTAATAAAGTTGTTTTGAGATGTCTTTGCAATAATATCATCACCATTAGATTTGAGTCACATTCGCGAAAATCAGAAGAAAACAACATCTTTAATAAATAAAATAGGGTCGGAAACATTTGGGCAAATGTGGAAAAATCCAGTATAACTAAGGCCTCAAGTACCTAATGCTTAACATTACTTGAGATAACTACCGATCAAAAAACTGGGCCTTAATTTATGTTAAAGTTGTTGTCATCACCGTTGAGTCACATTGGCGAAACTTCGAAAAAATAACTTTATAAATGAAAATAGGGGTTGAAACATTTGGGCAAATATGTCATTGGGATTAGTTTCAGTTTTGAAATTAGATGCAAGTTTATTTGTCAACCTATTCACGCCATGTACTGCATTGATAGGCTATCAATTGATGAAATATCGTCTTTTACTGTACTGAACTTGAAAGCATTGGTTACTATTTTTAAGCATTATTATGTTAATGTTGCAGCGTATCAGAAAATTTTAAATGTCACACTTAAACTCGTTTTTTTTTACCTATAGGCGGTAAGTAATAATGTTAATTTGAAATGTCTTTGTAATTATATCATTGCCATTAGATTTGACTCACATTCGCGAAATTTGGAAAAAAAAAACATCTGTATTAATTTAAATCAGGTCGGAACATGTGGCTAAATGTGGAAAAAAAACAATATTTATAACCAAGGTATGTTTTTTAATCACCATAAGGCAACCGTGTCAGTAGCGTCGAATCGTCCATACCTTCGTCAGTTTTTTGATTCGTTCCTCTAGAAAGCTGGACACAAAATAACTTTTCAAGTTATAGGTCGAAACAGACTGCTTCATATAAATACTATGTATATTTAATTAAAAAACCTTATAACAAGGTCTTGCTGTCATTTAAATGAAATATTTTTCTTTCTCTCTTTTCTCGTTACACAAACAAGAAAAATACATTGCCCCAGACTAAGAATTTCTTCCTGTATCTTGGTACGTTAACAAAAATTTAAACTCACAAATGCACAAGATACTCAGATCCCGAACAACTATTTGTAGGCCATACAAATATTTGTTCCGTGCGGGACTCGAACCCACGACACGAAGCGTACCCATAAATTAGGGTTGCCATCCGTCTGGGTTTCCCCGGATTTGTCCTAGTTTAGAAGGCGTCCGGGGAGCGTCCGGGCGGGGTTTTATTTGTAGTCCGGGTTTTAAAGTCTTCAAATCACCAACGGCAATTTCACACTGGTTTCTCCGCTAATTGTGGACCGATTTTAAAAATTCTTTTTTGTTTGGAGGGGTATAATCCCGAATTGGTCCCATATAAATTTGATAAAGATCTGAAGAAGTTCGGCGATATTCAACGGAACTTTTCAAAAATTACGGCAAATCATCCGAGATTGCATGGCTGTTTATCGTTCACTAGCTTCTGCCAGCGGCATCTCCCGCGTGATAAGTATTTTATCATCCCAAGTGAACATTATACCGGGATAAAGAGTAGCCTATGTGCCATTACAGACTATAATCCATCTGTGTATAGTAGTACAGTACTACTGTAACTGCTTTATGTATTTAGAAAGTAGAATAAAAATATTTGGTTTCGAAATTCTTTAACATTGGGGAGTATTTTGCGGGCCATCCATTTTGGAACCCTTAAATCCTTACCCGAAACAATGCCCCAAAGTGTCGCGATGCCGAGTTATTTTAAGCTAGAGTTCGCTGAGCGAATCGAAATCCTTCGTAATTGAATATTTAAAATAACTAACTATTTTGATTTTAAAACTTCCAGGTAGTAAGTACCTAACATTCAATCAGTATTTTACGGTTAAAGAATCTTTATTTCTCAAAAGAATTACAATGGCATTCACTTACATGAGAAACTTACATATTTAAACAATTTAAGTTATGTTGAGCGTACTTACAGGACCACAAAAGGAACACAGCATATGTTTACACATTCTCAAAACAAGGTATACACAATTTCAATTACCAAATTTGACTCAAACAAAACGAAGCACAAAACAAAACACTAGCAAAACTAAATCATAATTACAAATTTTTTAGTGGGTAGAAGTAAACCATTACAAAGAATTAGTGAACAGTTGACAAGAAGCGCCATTTATGTTGACGCTGAACGTAATCGAACTTAGCTGCGAGTTATTATTTTTGTTGAGTAATGTGTTGCTTAAGTAGTTTCTTAAATAATCGTAATGATTTACACTCTTTAATATGTTTTGGCAGTTTATTAAATATTTGTGCACCATCGTGTATTAAGGTTTTTTTTCCATGCTTAGTTCGGTTAAAAGGGAGGTGGATGTCTTGAGCACTTCTGAGGCATTTTTTATGTATTGAGTAGTTTTTGGTAAATTTTATTTGCGTATGTATAGTGTTATTTATAATTTTAAATATTAATAATGCATGTGTTATATCTGTAAGTCTGAGTGATGTTTAGAAGTTTGGTATCTTTATATAAATTAGTAGTCGGTGTTAAGTAGTCATAATTAAATAGAGTTTTTATAATTTTGTTCTGTGTTGTCTGTATATTTTGAAGGTTAGTTTTTGCGGTCGAGCCCCACACTTCAATAAAATAATTTCGATGAGTATGATATAGGTTGAAATACTTATAATGTTGATTGAAAAAAAAACAACAACCGTGTCGATAGGGTCGAATCGTACATACCTTCATCATAATAAAATCACTTATGACTATTTTTTTATCAAATCGCGTCGCTTAAGCCTTGTTTTTTTCGGTATATCATCCAATGACTTCCCACTCTGGGTGAAGTGGGATTTAGTCGCGGGTCAGTCAGTAAAAGTCTGACACGCCCGTGTCAGACTTTTACTGACTAAAACCTACCGCGGCTTTGGCTCAAGCAACTGAAGAAACACTTTAGTTGCTTGAGCTAGGGCCGCGGTAATTTTTTTTCAAATTTATCCGCGATCCAGACAGGCATCGGCCCTAGCCGACCCCGTCAGTTTTGCTGACATCTCCTTAAGGCGCGCGTGGAACACAACGCGACATCGACTCGGGCCTGGTGGCCTACTCCCTATCTTCGTCGACAAAGTTACGGGCCGTCCGAAAGTATTCCGAAACTTCGGAGTGGAACCTACCCCCTAACGATTTCGGCATCATGAGCTTCGAACGGGATCATAGACAATATTAGTGAAAGAAAGACGCATGACGATAGAGTTGCATTATTTTATCGGTTGATTACCGGTTTATCTAGTATTGTGGTTTCAAGCTTACTAAACAAAAAATAATATTATTTTTACGTTAGAAAATGACCATATTTTTAACAATATATTTTTTTCATGTCTATAAATATAGAAATGAATTACTTTTGTCATTTTAGTCCAGCAAGTGCCATTATCCTGTTGATAGCTTTGCCTTTTTTTCTGTTTGACGGCAACTTTTAAATGAAATGTCAAGCAATTCCTCATAAAAATCTGGGCAGATTTTAGTTTTCATTATTAATTAATTAAAATGGCCCCGAACGCTGCAACAGCTTACGCGCAAATTGAGGCCCTTGTCAACTTCATGAGTTCGCATAAAGCAGCTGTAAGAAAACCTGTGCAAGTACCTTAATTCAAAGGGAAGTTGCACTAAGTCCGTGGAGCAACGGCAAGGGTAAGTTTAATAAATTTCTCGTCAATATTAATATGATTTTGAGGTCTTATCATCAGTAAAGTGCAAACAATGATATTAAGTCATCCTGCAAATACTTAAAGCCCAGTCAGTAGGCGTTACAATCACGATTACATATGTGCAAATCACGACTACCCCAGCTTTGGCAAAGGCCTTTTTAATTATTTACTGACTGGTCTATTATCTATAAGAGTACATAAGAGTATGGTGTTTTTATATATTATACCTTTCATGCAATTAAAATTAACCAAATCCTGCAAATACTTAAAGCCCAGTCAGTAGGCGTTACAATCACGATTACATATGTGCAAATCACGACTACCCTAGCTTTGGCAAAGGCCTTTTTAATTATTTACTGACTGGTCTATTATCTATAAGAGTATGGTGTTTTTACATATTATACCTTTCATGCAATTAAAATTAACCAAATATCCAAATTTTAGGTGTGGGCTGTTAAAAAACGTTTGGCCAAGAAACCTGCTGGAGCTGCCACACGGTCAACAAGTGCATTGGTCCATCGGTAGCAACAACCCGCTCCCAAATGGAGTTAAAGATCCTATCGATTATTGCCGAGAGTTTTGGAGATTCAAAAACCTAGTCAAGACTCCAGCCAGTTTTTCTAATGGTAATACAAAAATAAAATTTGTAATTTATGGTAGTAGACTATTTATTTTTATTAAATTTTAATAAATTATCGATACACATTCATATATTTTTTGTTGTATCCGTCAATGATATTCAGTTTTTGTTGTACAGGGTCCACCTGAAAGAGAGCCAGCCGCCATCACAACCACCCGTGCTGCTACACCTGCCGAAGGCGGAAGAGCAAAGGCTTATAATCGAAACAAGGAGAAATGAGGTGCTCGTTGAAGTGATGCTGATTATTCTGAACAAACTAAGTTCCTAGCAATAATTTCAGACTGATAATTAAAAGGAAATCTATGTTATGATGGTTATAGTGTGGTAAGAGTTCAGATTATCAGGTATTTGAGACTCAGTAGACAAGTAAGAGAAATTAAGGTCCTAGAAATAATTTAAGACTGATAAGTAAAAGGAAAACCACGTTGAAGTGTCAATATGAATTATTTAATAACTAACATTTTGGCGATCTTCGTACTTAAAGTAGAATAAGTCACATACCCTTACAGGTTGTTTTCCTATTAACACTTAATTTCGGTAAAGTCAAGTGCGTAAATTTAAAAATTCAAAACTATTTTGTTTATGAAATGACACATTTTTTTTGCCTCCTGTAGTCATAACTGTTGTTTGTTAAATTTATTCAGATTTGAATGGTGAAAAATAAAAATAAAAATTTTGTTAATAAAAACAATACTTTTATTGTGAATAGTCAATAAATAGTCAGTAAATACAAATACCCTATGCATTTAGATTTGTTTTATTTGGAAAGTTTTCTTGTGAGACTACACTCTTTCCAGCAATTGCACTAATGTCTCTGGCTCTTTGCCCTTGCTGAAGGGCAAATAATATATTTGTAGACCCTTTCCCTGCCTACTGCGTTCAAATTGAAAATCTTCTAGCTGAGGGAATGTGCTTCTAAGTCTGCCCGATTACTCAATGCCAATTTTACCTGTAAAAAAATTAAGATATGCTATGAAATCAATGAAATAAATACTGTTCATCTGTTCGATGTGTTATTGGCAAAATATAGCTAAACCTAGTATAAATTGTGACAAATATATGCTGTGACCGGTAATAATGCAGCTCACTAGCTGCTAAGAGGCATCTCCATCGGCCTTTTAAAATACCAAAGGTAGGTATGCTCTATAGTGGGTCGAGCATGGTTTTGTCTATCATTGTATCTCTCTTCTGGAGAATCTTCGATAGCATTGGCTATTGGGATCATCATTAATTCCCGAAGTGGGTTCCTAGAATACCCTGTAACAAACATTGGTAGGTATTTAGTAAGCATATTTTATATAAAATCTGTAAATGTACAGCTTATTAAAATTTGAAGTGATACAATTTATTTTAGTGCACACTCTTTAAGTAGGTATAAACAGTCTTCAAAGCATAGTCATTTTTCAATTGGCATGTTATAAAACACATATCTGTTTTAGAAAAAATGGTACAAGCTTTTAAACTTAGTCTTTTTATAAGTTTCCTCTCAGCCAATATATACTTTTTTGCTATTGAGGAGCTGTTCAGTGCATTTCTGACATGCCGCAGCCAGCGTGACACTGTCTGTTGTGCCATTGGAACGTCACTGCTAAGGCCCACTGCACCTTGGTAGCTCCCCCGGCCGTAAAAATTAAGCGAGGATCTGAAATTAAACAAAAACAACAAATGTAAATGGATGGGATGGATTGGTAATAAAGCTCAATAAGTTGCAGTATCTTTAATATATCCTTACCTTCATTTTTGGATTAACACGACTTCGTCGTACCTATGTGTTGAGGCAAAAGAGGTATAAGGTCCTCACACAAGTCCTCAAATAATTCCGAGTGAGCTTATGAACTCAACGTCGGGAATACTTGCCAACTAGAAGTTTTGGCGCAAATATCGTCGACGTTGCCTCCGCTCTTCCAGTAGAGCTTCTTCGAGCATTAAAAAAACAGTCATCGTTGGGCATTCTAACTTTCGTCGACCGCACGATAACTATTTTGATGTCGTGATATCTTACATAACGATCCGATAAAACAAGTGTCAAGTTCAATTTTTCGGACGGATAAAAACGCATAGGGAGTAGGCTTAACTGTCAAATTGTGTTGTCATTCATTCTTCGTTCGGACCCCGAACCAATCATCCATCCGTAATTGTTAGGGAGTAGGAAACGCCCGTAACTAAGGCCGAAACTACGGACTTCGAGCTTAGGGAGTAGGCCCCTTGGTCCTTATCGGACGGCCAGCTACCCGTTACTCGCCGTCCGCAAGCCCGCGCCTACGGTGGCCGGGAATCGATTTGCGACTCCCGACGCTCGGGACGTCTCCTGCGGTGGCTAGGGGCGTGAGGGCCTAGTTGCGAAACAACTTGATTTTAGTAGATTATTTGAGCAACTATGGACAAAATCAATTATGCATCAAATCGTTTATTTCTCTTGATAAAGTTAATTCCATAAACGATGGAGATAGTCGAAATACCAAAATGGAATGAATTGATCACGTGAAATTTCGTTTGCGCTTGGCAATCCCGATAGGAAATTAAATTTTAGCTTATATTTATGTATTGTATATATATTTGAATCATGTATTTAAATTAATTCACTATCGTGATTGCACCTACTAGTATTTATCTCTGCATCACCCAAAGGTTGACTGGTAGAAAATGCCTAAGGCATTAAGTCCGCCTCTGTACATTTGTGTGCTTAAAGTATTAAATAAATAAGTAAATAAATAGTGATTGGGAAAACGTCAAATTTGTATGGGACATATTTGACGTTTTCCCAATCACTATCGGGACGCTTTCGTTGATAGACAAGTCAACTCCTCAAAATATACTCCTTGATAACAAGTCGTCATAAACATAAAAACGCTTGCCATGCATATATAATTATTTATATCTGGTAAAATAATTATATGAATGACAATTGAGCTGACGAATTTCGGAGAAACAAATTTAAAAAAAAGTCTGTTGAAATGCATGGAGCCCGTTCTTTTTAGAGCGTGTCAGCTGATAAAGTAAGGGGCGGGTGCTTAGCTTAAACGTCAAACTATGACAATTCAAGTGCTTCTTAAAAAAAAACCCAGTTGCCACTAATGACGAAAAAATTTTAGACAATAGTGTATTGTTTCGTTAATTATATTCACATACACAATCTAACAAATCATTGACAATGAATATAAAATATACCAAGAAATAACGAAAAACATACAAAAGCGACAACCAAATAAATTACGATTTTGGGCAGTTATTTGTCAATATTTTTTTTGTGTGATCTGCTTTATGTATTTAGAAAGTAGAATAAAAATATTTGGTTTCGAAATTCTTTAACATTGGGGAGTATTTTGCAGGTCATCTATTTTGGAACCCTTAAATCCTTACCCGAAACAATGCCCCAAAGTGTCGCGATGCCGATTTACTTTGAGCTAGAGTTCGCTGAGCGAATCGAAATCCCTCGTTATTAAAATAACTAACTAATTTGCTCTTAAAACTTCCAGGATGTAAGTATCTATCATTCAATCAGTATTTTAATGAGTGTGATATAATTTAAGATAATTATAATATTGATAATACGACGGGGACCATCACGGGACACTGCTCACTCAACAAACACTTCCACACAATAGGCATAACGGACAGTCCTCTGTGCAGGGCATGCATGGAAGCCGAGGAAACCGTTACGCACGTTCTCTTTGAATGCACAGGTGTAACCCAGATAAGAACACAAACCCTCGGGTCACCCAGATCTTACACGGATGTTTTGACGAAACCAGGAGCTCTAATCGACTTCTGGAGGGAGGTGGGCTGGTTGTAATGACCACCAAACGGCCGCCATGGCCCACGCACAATGGTCCACTTAAGGGACTAAGCGCGGAAACCAAACCCCCCCCTAACATAACATAACATGTTGATAATAATAAAGAACGACAACCGTGTCGACAGCGTCATTTTAAAAATCGCTTATGACTGTTATATAAATTTGATCCCTCACCATTGTATAAAGCAACTAATGGTTAAATATAGAGTGTGGATACCAGTGTATTCAGGGAAAATAATGAACCCTCCAACATTTTTGGCCATTCGTTAGTTTTACTGAAACCATTAGTTACCTACTACTCGTATTTTAAAACTTGACAAAGGTCTAAACGGTTCGACCCTATTCGAATCGTTCATACCTTTATCAAATTTTAAATTCGTTTCTCTTTGAGTCAGGACGCATAATATTTTTTTAAATTACAGTTCCAAGCAGAGTGCTTTATGAATAACTGTCCTAAATAAATTGAAATGAAGGTTAAAAAACTTAAACGTTACATAAAGATCTTGTTGTCATGACACTTAAACCCTTTTAATAGTCTTGCCATTTCGTTATAAATCATACATCAAATCCCTTTAATTGGGGTATTATTGTCATTTAATGACTAACTGCGTGTGATTCTGTTTTCAATGTCATCATGAAACATTTAAACGGTTTCGGCTGCTCACAGATATCTACATTTTATAAGTTGGTCGACTATTACTCGTAAACTTGTAAAGCCTACTTAGCTTTGATAGTTTGCCTTTTAATTTTGTTATATACAGTATCAAGCCAAAATAATGAATGAAATGAGGGAATATGTTTTTTTTTAATTTATTGTGCAATTCCAAAAATTTCCATTAATGGCTTAGGGATATCAAAAAAAAAAATAAGATTATATAGTATAGTAGTTTAATATAAATAGGTTTAATTTACACCAACTACTAACTTATTAAAAAAAATATTATTTATTTCATATTTTCACACTTGTCGATTCTGTATAGTTCCAGGCTATCACACGTATTTTTATTTTGGTGTAGCTGCAGTAGTTTACTTAATAATAAGTTTTAAGAGTCAAGTGGCCCACGCAACTTTAGCGATTTAGGATTCAAAAGGGACGTTGACTCGGCTATCCCGCGAAATCGCCGCGCGGCGCCATTGTGGATAATTATATACTATTGCGGTTGATAATTAAAACCATAAAATTTTTGAATGGTCTATCCAACGGTACCCCACACCATAGAATAATATTTTTATTCCTGATTTTGTTTTACCGCTTTGTCGGCGAGGTTATTGTGTTTATTTTTAGCTTCTCTGAGCTAAGCGGACAGACGCGTACAGACGGATATGGCGAAACTATAAGAGTTTCTTGTTGACTACGCAATCCTAAAAAGTGACACCAATCTCTCTAAGGCGTACAGTGTTACTGCAGTGGCATGGTGTGGGGGTCGCTTTATATTAAATAAAGATACTTTCTATCTGGTAAGACTGTAAACCTCATTGTTGGACGCAATTATTGTTGGTGAAATGCTAGTCGGGTTGATTGACATGTATTTGCTATACAGTCGCATGAAAACAGAAAATCCCTAGATTAATGTCAATAGGCAATAAGTTATAAATGTCAGTTAGATAATTCAAGGAGTCGAGTTTTAGGACATGTCTTGAAAATTGAGAGATCAGAGGCTCCGGTTTGGTGGACACGATCCTACCATGGCTACCATCGTCGGTTTTCTGTTTCGTGAGCTGACTCTGCCCAATTTTGCAAAGGTGTTTGCAAGAGATCTAGCTGATCTCTTGCAAACACCTTGGGGTCCTTACTCCGCTCAATCGCATTTTTAATACGCTCAGTATTATAGCGGCGGAGTTCGCTATTAGAGGACTTACAAAGAGATCCGTCTATTGAGTTGCCGGTAGTTTCACGCATCGTAATTTCGTAAAGGCTGCGGGAGTGTGGTGGTTGCGAAACGCACAGGACCGATCGGTGTGGCGACGCTTTGGGGAGGCTTATGTCCAGCAGTAGACGTCTTTCGGCTGAAATGATGACGATGATGATACAAACACTAGGTCAATTAGGTTCAATGCCCCTACAAACTGAGTTTTTGCTCGAACAATTTCAACATTAGAAGGACCTTCCGAAATTGCGACGACAATATATTAATCTTATTTCCTTTTGCATTTTCAGGAAGTAAGTAATCATAATCTTAGGCCAATTTTCAAAGTCAGTTTGAAGGACCGCCACGCGACTCAGTCGCCATGAGAACGGTTAAACCATCGAGTAATGTCAATAGACAATAACTTATAACGTAACTGTCAGTTTGACGATTTAACTCGACTCCGCCAGTCGAGTTGAAGTTCTTGGAAAATTACATAATCTTAAACTTTCTACTATTATTATGATTCCTTGCTATATTTATAATCTTAATTTTTGTTATATAAAATACGTTTGTGACTGCTGAGGCTCTCAAATAGCGCAAGCACTGTAAAATAATTGATCAATATATTAAAGTTTGGGGTAACTGGGTATTTAATGAGCTGTTGAGGTTAGATATTCAGTTAGCAAATAGTGGTTACAAATTTCGGTACAATATAATTACTGTACCGAAATTTGAAAGTTAAACTCCATGTTATTTAAATTTTAATTCCGTACATGGCGTGAATAGGTAGTGACTTGCTTCTAACTTCAAATTTGCCAATATAAATATTTTGAAACTTTATGCTGTTTACTTGTCAACCTATTTACACCATGTACGGAATTGTTAGGCTAACAATTGATGCAAAAACGAATTTTATCAAAACCATTGCTTATTATTTTTTAATATTTTTTGAGATAACTACGTTGAAAAAACTGGGCCTTAGTATGTTAAAGTTGCAGGGTATCAACAACTTTTAAAGTTAATTTGATTTATTTTTAGTTGGTAAGTAATAAACTTCATTTGAGATGTCATTGCAATAATATCGTCACCATTGGATTTGAGTGACATTAGCGAGATTCGGAAAAAAAGTATATAAATGAAAATAGGGTTGGAAATATTTGGGAAAATGTGCCATTGGTATTAGGTCTATATTTTAAATAAGATGCAAGCTTACTCTTCAACCTGCTCACACATATCCGATGTCGTGGGGTGGCCCAGTGGCCTAGACCTTTCCTCTCAAACTTGAGTCATGTGACTTTTTCAAATGCATTTGTACTTTCAAAGTTTATCTTGGACATAATAGGCAACGGTGAATGAAAATATTGTAAGGAAACCTGGACTTATTTAGATAATGTGGGTACCCAGAGGTGGCTTAATTCATTCTGCCACCAGAATTGGCCACCCTTACATAAAAAACAAAAGAAGAACCAATACACGCCATGTACGGAATTGCTAGGCTAACACTTTGTGAAAAAACGAATATTTCCCAAATTTTAAAAAATTGGTTACTTTTCGTAAGCATATTAATAAGTTAATGTTTCACCGTGTCAGCAACT
Source organism: Orthosia gracilis (assembly GCA_947562075.1). Taxonomy (NCBI): domain Eukaryota; kingdom Metazoa; phylum Arthropoda; class Insecta; order Lepidoptera; family Noctuidae; genus Orthosia; species Orthosia gracilis. The sequence goes on from OX387267.1 coordinate 12,853,646, forward strand.
TTCAAATGACACAATGTTAATTAGTTTTTTTTTTTTTTTATTTGTAGACGGTAAGTAATACAATTGGTTTGAGATGTCTTGGCAATAACATCATCAGCATCAGATTTGAGTCACATTCGCAAAAAAACTGTAAAAATCAATAATTAGTAAAACATTTGGATAAATATGGAAAAAAAACACTATTTATAACGAAGGTATAATGTTGGTAATCATAAAATGACATCAGTGCCGATAGGGTCGAATCATCCATACCTTCGTCAGGTTTTGGATTCGTTCCTCTAGAAAGCAGGACACCTAATACCTTTTGAAGTTAAAACGGACTGCTTCATATAAATACTATGTATACCTATTTAATGACCAGAGGTTTAAAAACATGAACCTTACAACAAGCTCTTATTGTCATTTAACTGAAATTTTTCTCTCTAGCACTGCTCTTTCAAAGAAAAAGAAATACACGTTACCCCAGACTTGGAATTTCTTTCTGTATCGTGGGTGCGTTTACAAACATTTAAACTCACATACACATGACATTCAGATCCGGCACAACTATCTGTAGTCCAAACAAATATTTTTTCCGTGCGGGAATCGAACCCGCGGCACGCAGCGCAGCAGCCGATGGCGTTTCGTTAGTTACAAACATGTTGGGCTCAAAGACCGAAAACACTAATTATCTAATTACCGTCGGCGCCATCTTGGATTTTGGTTTTGATCCCAAAGACCATGAAAATGATACTTATGACGTCAACTTTGCAGATTGTCGTCATCCCCACTTCGACCGCCGCGAAATTAGAATTTTGTGACAATGATAGCATGAAAAAAGTGATAACAATCTCGCCTAGGAGTAGAGTGTTACTCGATAACTATTTTGTGGAGGTTAGGCATGCCTTAATAATCATTGAACTGGTTAAATAATTATACGAATAACGATTGAGATGACAAACCTTGGCAATTTTTTTTTAATATTCTCGAAACGTCGGAGCACGTCCTTTTTAGAGCGTTTCGACTGATAAGGTGCGGGAAGGAGAAACGTCAAGTGACACTTCAAGTGATTCTGAAAAACAACACTGTATTCGCAAATGACGATTTCTTTTTTATATTTTTACAAATATCCAATTATTATATCATACATTTTTTTTAAAGATATACGTAGTAAATTGTTTCGTCGTATATTTACGCTCATAATCTAACAAATCTTTGGCAGTGCATATTTTATACCAAGAAATAAAGAAAAGCATGTAAAGGCTACATCCTAAAAATGACGAATTTGGTAATTTTTTATCAATATTTCTTTTTGTGTGATTTTGTCTCATAAAGGGCTCGACAACATTTGCTTTATTTATGAAGAAAGATATATTATTTTACATTTAGGAGTATTTTGCGGGGGCATTCATTTAGGGATGTGTACCCAAAACAATGCCTCTAAAGCGAATTTTTTAATAACTAACTATTTTGCCCTTGAAATTTCCAGAAAGTAAGTACATTTGATTGGTATTCTAATACGTGTGATAAAATAATTATAATGATGACATTAATAAAAAACAACAACCAAGTCGATTGAGTCGAATCGTTCATACCTTCTTTATTTTAGAAATTGCTTATTTATGTTACATAAATCGAATCGCGTGCTTAAGCAAAGTATTTTGGTTCCCCAACTTTAGATAACGCTACTAATTTTTAAATACTTATAAACTATGATAATATTATTAAGCTGTAGAGTTTGTTTGTTTGTTTGAACGCGCTAATCTCTGGAACTAAATTATTTTTTTGTTGGATAGTCCATTTATCGAGGAAGGTTATAGGCTATATAACGTCACGCTACGACCAATAGGACCGGAGCATAAATGAAAAATGTTGCAAAAACGGGAAAAATAATCCTTTTTGAGAGTTTCGATTGCGTGCGCTGCGTAAGCGATCAAAGTTACGCAACATTTATGTATGTAGGGTAGGTAGGGTAGGGCACGTAGGTAGCCAGTTGACGGGAGCGAAGCCGCGTGGGACAGCTAGTAGTTAAATAAAGAGAGTGGATACCAGATGTTTGGAGCAAATAATTGACTATCTAACTTATTTGGCCATGTGTTAAGCTAATAATTGATGATAAACGGATTTTACTAAAACCATTGGCTACTAGGTACTCTTATTTGAACCATTACTTGAGATAACTACGTATCAAAAAACTGGGCCTTAGTAAGTTAAAGTTGCATGGTACCAACAACTTCTAAATTTCACATTCACAACAATGTCAAATTGTTTTTTTTTTAGTTGGTAAGTACTAAAGTTAATTTGAGATTTCTTTGCAATAATATCATCACCATTGGATTTGTGTCTGAAAAAAGGTGGGTCTTGGGCAAATGTGAAAAAATCTAGTATTTATAACTCAGGTATAATGTTAGTAATCATAAAAAGACAACAGTGTTGTATAAAAAGACAAAAAACTGACCAGTCCGGTGATTTAACTGATCAGTCGAATCGTCCATACCTTCGGCTGTTTTCAGATTCGTTCCTCTAGAAAGCAAGTCATACAATACCTTTGAAGTTACAGTTCGAAACAAACTGCTTCATATAAATACTATTTTATTTTGGGAAAACAAACGACTGCACACTGCAGCAATACAGACAATAAATATATGTGTATATTTTATATGTTTATTTAATGACTTAAACCAAAGGTTTAATAACATATACCTTTCAACAAGGTCTTGTTGCCATTTAACTGAAATATTTTTCACTTCTCTCTCTCTCTCTTCTCTTAAAAAAAACGAAAATAAACGTTGCCTTGGACAAGGACTTTTTCCTGTATCGTGGGTGCGTTTATAATTATTTAAACAAGACACCCAGATTCGAACAACTATCTGTATGTCATACATTTTATTTCCGTGTGTGTTACCCGGTAAATATGGGATAGGATAGGTTTGCATATACACACATTAGCAAAATTAGCGGAACAAGAATAAAATTATGCCAAACCTTTTTTTACCGTTAGAAGTTGGTTTTTCTTTTGTTTTGTAATAAAACCAATTATGCCAAATTGAATAACAACAATTGAACATCACCTTTCATGCGATTGTTTTAACTTTATTCGGAGTTACATCATTTTGAGAGAATGCCGCTTATTGCTACTTTATGAATGAGTTATTACTGAATTACTGAATTATTTGTTTTTTTTGTAACGTTTAGAAATTAAGGATGGCATTGTGGCCAACTTGATCCAAACTGAGAGGGCCAGGGCACTTGAGATGAGGAGAAATGATCAAACTTACAGATGATGTGCATAACTCATCGTTTACCGGTTTCAACCATTTATTACAGTTTCCAATGATTCAGAGAGACTAATGTTTTTGTGTTTAAATCAGGACAAGGCAGAAAACTCGTACTTCTAACAGAAATAATCGTTTCATTCAACTTCGCGTTCGCTAAAACCTGCGTTTAAAGGCCGTCCAAGCTGATATGAGCTTGAGAAAGTTCGAGGTGCAGCAATAAGTGAGCTTACGGTACGAAGGAGGTTGAAGGAAACTGGTTTTGGATCGTTCGAGCCCGCTAAAGATCCATAACTTGAGGCATAATCTTTAGAAACAGTATAACTTTTGCTAGTAAACATCGACTTTGGCCAACGGACTAATGGAGTAAAATATTGTTTAGTGATGAGCGTGAAAATTTAAATTGATGGACTGCATTAAATTTTTTATCATGAATAAGAACAACATAATCTGTCAATTTTTAAATCTACTGTGGCATATGTTAGAAGAAAAATATTGGATTCAGGTAATCGATAGAGAAGATCTTAATGATTATCGCTGTATAAGTGTTATTTAAGAAAAAAATGTGATATGATTGAATGATATGATTTGCCATTTTATCAGAGGTCACTTCGTTTTAATCCAGGATAATGGTCGGCCACATACCACTTGATCAACTTCGGTCTATGCTAAAAATGTCAATGTCGCAGTTTTGGAATAGCCGCCTATAACACCAGTTATGCACCCTATAGAAAACGTTTGGAACCTGATAAAATGAAGGGCAAAATTCATAATACCTACAACTGTCAATGTGGGTGAACTGCGAAGTGCCGTTACACAGGAATGATTGAGAAATCACACTAGACAATGGATACCATTATTCTGAACATGTCTAGGTGGGTGAAAACTTTACTAAAATAACGAGAAATCATTCCATATTATGTGGTAAATGGTATTAATTTTATTGTAAAATGTTTTTTTATTTAACATTTTTAACTTTCTTAAGTAATCTTTTTAAGATTCAACAATGTGTAGTTTTCACAAAATAACATTTTACTCACACAAAATGTATTAAATGCGAACTCATTTTTTATTTTAAAAGGTGTAATTTGAAGTAAAGATCCTGTCATCGTGTATAAGTAAAACAAAATACAAACGTTTTTTTTTTAAATCGACCTGTTTATTTTGTTCCGCTTATTTTGCCGGTGTGTGTATAATTATGGAATTGGTTAAATAATTATACTCATAATATTATTATTTTTTAATATTAATGACGATTGAGACAACAAATTTTTGAGAAACAAATTTTGAAAATATCTGCTGAAAACGCATGGAGCCAAAATCCTTTTTAGAGCGTGTCGGCTAATAAGGTGTAGGGAGGAGCGTCGCTTGTACGTTAAATGACACTTCAAGTGCTTCTTGGAAATTAACACTGTTGCCGCCAATGACGAATTTTTTTTAACATTTCTTTACATAGTTTTCAACAAACTTCTAACTAAGTTATTGCATATGTGTTTTAAGAAATACATAGCTGTTAATTGTTTCATAAATAATATTTTTTGTCACAATCTAACAAATCATTGTCAATTAATAAAACAAAGGCGATATCCCAAAAATGATGATTTTGTACAGTTTTATGTCAGTATTTTTTTTGTGTAAATTAATCTCAAATAAAAAATCTTTTTTACAAAAAAAATACTACCGATTTCCAACTAAAAACACTACAAAGTGAAAAATAACTTTCTTTTTCGAAGTCGGTGTCTTTGGTAGGTACCATTTTTTTTCGTTATGGACACCGACTTCGAATAAAAAAGTTATTTTTCACTTTGTAGTGTTTTTAGTTGGAAGTCGGTAGTATTTTTTTTGAAAAAAAAAAAACTTGAGAGGTGTCAAGGAACACCCGGATGGAACGAAGTTCCTTTCGATTAATTAGTGAAGGAATTGAAATAAAATTTTATTTTTTTAAGTTATAATAATATGTTTTTTATTATTAACAAATATAATGATATATATATATGTAATCTGTCTGTCTATTCTTTCATACACGTCATAGATGCGCGGGACTTTGTAAACACAACAGAGTGTATATATATAAATATATATATATATACTCTCTCGACTTCGTAAACACAACAGCGTATAGGTTAGAACACGCACAGCTTGCTAAAAACATACGTTCTGATATTGTAATATTAAAATATGATTTGCTTTTGAATTTATTAAAATTACGACGCGTACACTTGCTAAACACACAATAATGGAGAGATTATAATGCGTATGACTTGGTTAGCACAATAATAAAGAGAGGTTATAATGCGTACTTGCTAAAAATACAAAAGCATTTATTATTGTCTGTATATAATCTCTACTAACCTAACTCCATCAGCAATATCCGGAACTTGTGCGGAAACACTGTCAGGATTCATTATTATTATTATTTTTTATTATTTACAAAAAACCTGTAGACACTCAACAAAAATAATCGTCGCGACACCACACTGTTCAATGCGAAATAGAAATGAAAATATATGGCTTGCTTCTATAAGAGAGAGAGAGAGAGAGACAGACAGAGAAACATGCGCACGCCCCGCACAGCTTACAATAGCTTACTATAGCAAAAAGTGTCGTTACAACTTTTCGTAAGAATTTTTTCCGTCTAGCCCTCTTTCAAAACGCGCGATAAGGAACTTCGTTCCAATTTTTTTTTTATTTTCACTTTTTAGTTGTACCTATTAAGCAACTTGCCTTTAGTGAGGTACTTATAATGCCAGAATAGATTATCCGAATGCCATGAAACTTGATCATAACCGGTGAAATGAGAGTGTATCAAGGTGAACTGTACACATCTGCGTACCCCTTTAGAGCGTACTGGCGTGATGTTATCTTATGAAATGGCATAAACAATAAACAGACATGCGGTTGCAGCAATCTCGAGAGATTTGCCGTCATTTATTGAAGAGTTCTGCTGTATATCTCCGACTTTTTCAGATCTTCACCAAATTAAAATGGGACCAATTTTGAAACATACTCTAACAAACAAAAAAAGAATTTTCAAAACCGGTCCATAATTGACGGAGATATCGGTGAACATAAACAAAAAAAAAAAAAACTTTTTTACAAAAATTACAACCGACTTCCAAACAAAAACACTACAAAGTATATGTCGGGTTTAGTCAGTAGTACGGACGTCAAAACAAATCACGAGCACGCCACCTGTCGGCAAATCAAGAACAACTACGCTGTGGCGCGCTTCCTCTAACGACCTGTGTGGTGGGGACACAGAATATAAGAGTTGAGTACTGACCGCCCTAGAGCTAAGACGTTGTAGAATCGGTATCGATCAGTAATATTAGTGAGCAAGATTGTAACTGTGAACTATTTAAATAAACCCAGTGTATCGAATAATTTATGTTATTTCATTTGCGCGACTGTACCCATCGACCTGCCCATACACGATGTCTTAACCTAAGGGAATACATCCTGACTTCCCGATGGTTTACATCTATCGGCCAGCCATGATGCGACATATAAAATAACTTCAATTTTGGAAGTCGGTGTAACTGTTTTCGTTTCTTCGTTTGACACCGACTTCCGAAATTGAAGTTATTTTATACTTTGTAGTGTTTTTGTTTGGGAGTCGGTTGTAATTTTTGTAAAAAAAGTTTTTTATTTTTCACTTTTTAGTTGTGGTACATAATGGACCAGTTCTATAGGCTAGGTACCTACGCGTATAGTGCCCACAGTGAAGCTAGAATAGATTAACCCAATAACATGAAACTTAAACAAAACCGGTGCAATGATAGTATACTAGGTTGAACTGTTCACACCTGCGTACCCTTTTAGAGCGTACCAGTGTGATGTTATGTTATGAAATGGTGTAAATAATAAACAGACATGCCTCCTTTTTGCGAAGTCGGTTAAAAAAAGAACATACAATAAGTCGAACATAGAACCTCCTCCTTTTTGGTAAGTCGGTTAAAAAGGGATTTGACAACATCTGCTTTATTTATTTAGAAAGCAATGGTTTTTTTACATTGGGTTGTTTTTTGCGGGAACATTCATTTAGGGACCCATAAATGCGGCCTTGGAATAACAAACTGTTTTGCTCTTGTCATTTCCAGAAAGTAAGTAACTGACATTTAATCGGTATTTTAATAAGTTTGATATAGATTGAGACTTGTCGATAGAAATCACGATTTTGGACAGTTTTTTGACAATATTTTCTTTTTGTGCAAATCAATCTTAAAACGGGGCTCGACAACTGCTTTATTTATTTTTAAAGAAGAATAAAAATATTTAGTGCCGAAATTTTGTAACATTGGGGTTTTTAGCGGGGATACCCATTTTATGACCCTTAAATCACAGACAAATCTAACTAGATATCACGTGCCAAAAAACGGACTGAAGTTACGACAAATGATCGTAATCTGAGCTTTTCACTTAGCATTATCGGCACCGGAAATCATTCATTCATTTCATTAGAAAGTAAATTTGTTATTAAATTGTTTGTGAAAAAGTGGCACGCTTGGTTTTTATACACATAGAAGGACTTGCTTTATCTATTTAGATTTATGTCTGTGCCTTAAATACTTAGCTTAAATAAGCCCCAAAGTGTCGCGTTGCCGAGTTATTCGGTGCGAGAACTCGGCGAGTGAGTCCGAATCCCTCTTAAGCGGATTTTAATAGTTTGCAACAAGTGCGGAAGGTAGGTGATTCCCGATGAGTAAATAAATCGAGACGAGTCGGGAATCATCTTAAGTACGTGTATCATACAACATTATACTATGCATTGTGCGAGGAAATAAAAAAATATATCTGAACCAAACAAGAAATTAATAAAATGGCGGGCTTATTCAAGTAGGCTCTGCATATCCACAGATTAACTCATAGTTCCTCGGGCATATCTACTCCGCATGTGCAAATAGCTGTCATGTCGTAACGCAAAAAGGCACGAGAAAAATATACGTTCTGCCAAACATGTTTAATGAATATTTAAAATGTATTTATTTATCAAATCTATAGTAATTATTAGTTATGTTTTATCTTTTAATGAATGATAATCTATACTTAACTAACTTGTAAAACTTTTCTCAAATAATAATAACTTTATGCGTCTGGCGGCCGACGGCGTTAAAAATAAAAAAATACAGAAAAGTAAAAGCACTAGTGAAAAAAGTGACACTTTCCGCACAGTTTGGCTGCTTCGAAAACGCTCATTTCGAGGACATGCATTATAAAATAACTAACTATGTTGCTCTTGAAACTTCCAGACAGTAAGTACCTAACATTTAATCAGTATTTGAATAAGTGTGATATAGATATTTAACAACAACCGTTTCGATAGGGTCGAATCGTTCATACCTGTCAAATTTTAAATTTGTTTCTCTTTAATTCTGGACGCATAATACCTTTTAACGTACTCCAACTGTATTCCAAGCAGTCTGCTTCATAAAAAACTGTACTTAGTAAGTTGAAATGAAGGTTAAAAAAATAAGCTTTGCATCAAAACCTTGTTGTCATTACACTGCAAAATTAATGTATATAATACTGATTATTATGAATAAAAAGAAATCTAAACAAAAAAGATATGACTTTAAATGATAGTGTAAAAGATGGTTATGTTGAGAAAATATAGGCCAAAGATATAAACAAATAAAAGTATAATAGATGTTTATTGCTACTGACATTATGAAGTTGAATGCTTCGGAATTATGAACATTAGAGACAGAGTAGTTAGGAATTGTGATTGTTAGGATGAAAAATGTTAGGAAGAACATTTTCGGATATCCAATTATCGGAGTTGAAAATTTAGGTGAACTTTGGCGCACCCCATTACACTAAATCCCTTTTAATGGTCTGCACATTTTGCTATACATATATCAAGTCGCAGGTTTCACCCTATTAAAACACTTATTTAATGCGCGGGAAGAGTCACAGGATGCCATAGGTATCTTCTGCGACCTGTTGAAGGCGTTTGATTACGTTAATCATGAAACATTACTTCTAAAACTTGAGCATTACGGGCTAGGTCAAACAGCGTTAAGTTTGGTTAAATCTTATTTGAATGATAGACAGCAATTAATTCAAATAAACGGGGTGAATTCGTCTGGGTTAAACGTGAAAATGGGGGTACCCCAGGGCTCAATTTTAGGTCCTTTCTTACTTTTAATAAACATGAACGATTTACCCCGTTTATTGCAAAACAAAATAAACATGGTGTTATTTGCTGGTGACACATCTTTAATTTTTAAAATAAATAAACGTACTTGTCAAGTTGACACGTACGTAACGCGTAAATAACGCGCTACGGCAGGTTCAGAATTGGTTCACGGGCAATAATTTAGTTATAAATGGTAAAAAAACGTGCGTGAAATTTTCCTTGCTGAATGACAAAAGTACTAATTGTGATATTATATTAAACAAGAAGAAACTAAAATTCGTCGATAAAACGGTTATCCTGGGTATCAAGCTAGACTCAAGGTTACAATGGGGTCCTCATTTAATATCACTTGCAGGGCGGTTAAATTCGGCAGCTTATGCTGTTAGAAAAATTAATTAATTTTCTGATGTAGTTACCGCGAGGCTGGCCTGTTTTAGTTACTTTCATAGTATAATGTCTTACGGTTTCTTACTATAGGGAAGGGCTGCAGACATTGAGTCAATTTTTATTCTGCAAAAACGAGCCATCAGAGCGATATACAATCTTAACTGGTGCGATTCTCTAAGGAGAACTGTTTAAGGACATCATGACGGTTCCTTGTCAATATATTTATGAAAACATCATGTACGTGAAAAATAATTTACATCTTTTTAGTAAAAACGGCGACAGACATAATTACGTTGCTAGAAATAGGGACCAATTAGTTTAACGAGGTTTCAGACTGGCTAAAGTGTCCTCATCTTTCATAGGGTACTGTACAAAATGTTACAACAAAATTCCTCCCCACATTCTAGAACTGAATGAGACGAAATATAAAACTTTACAAACGTTACTTTATAAACGTTTTTTCTTTGCGCCAGTCAGTTTACAAAATGGAGAACTTGAAATATCGCGTTATTTACGAGTACGAGTTCCATCGTGGCACCAGTGCTGCAAAAACGGCTCGAAGGATTAATGATGTGTATGGCGACGGTGTCGCAAAAGAAAAACAGTGCGTTTTTTGTTACAACGTTTTCGTTCTGCATAATTCAACCTGCAGAACAAGCCCCGTGGACGGCCGGAGACCAAAGTTGATAATGAAGAATTAAAGGCTATCGTGGAAGCGGATCCAACGCAAACCATGTCCGAGTTAGCTGCAGGCTGCGGTGTTAGTGATAAAACTGTATTAATCCACTTGAAGCAAATTGGTAAGGTGAAAAAGCTTGAAAGGTGGGTACCTCATGAATTGAGTACAGCAAACCGACAAACGTGCGTCGACTGCTGCGTTACATTTCTCAACCGGCACAATAATGAAGGGATTTTAAATCGAATTACCTGTGATGAAAAGTGGATCCTATACAATAATCGGAAACGCTCATCGCAATGGCTGAACCCTGGCGAACCAGCCAAATCCTGCCCCAAGCGAAAATTGACTCAAAAAAATTACTTGTGAGCGTTTGGTGGACTAGTGCCAGTGTTGTTCACTACAGGTTTCTTAAATTTGGCCAGACGATTACGGCGGATGTCTATTGTCAGCAACTGCAAACCATGATGGTAAAGCTAGCTGCTAAAAAGCCGAGGCTGGTCAATCGCTCTAGGCCACTGCTGCTTCAGGACAACGCTAGACCACACACTGCACAACAGACAGCTACCAAATTAGAGGAGCTTGAATTGGAATGTCTGAGACATCCACCGTACTCCCCGGGCCTTGCTCCAAGAAAAAATTCAACTCCGATGGGAGCAGTCCAAAGCGCCTTCAAAGATTTTATTGATTCCTGTCCGAATGGGTTTCTTTTGTAAAGGGATCAATGAACTAACTATGAGATGGCAAAAGTGCATAAATAGCAATGGTACATAATTTGATTAAATAAATATATTATATAAAAAAAAAAACGATTTTATGTTCCTCCCTTACAAAACGCCAATTTCATATGTAATGACCTAATATTAAGGAATTCCATTAGTCATCTGTGGTCTTCTTCACCATTTCTACGTCACCAAATGATGCTTTATGAGTGCAAATGATTGTATTGTTGATGAAAATGCCAATATCACTATATCTATAATATTTGAGGAGTTCCCTCGATTTTTCCAAGATTCCATCATCAGATCCTGATCTGATGACTATGGAACCAAATGGGAAGTACACTCTTTCAAACAAAAGAAGAATAATACAAATCGGTTTAGGCGTCTTTGAGTAATCGGTGTATATACATAAAAAAACGTGTGCGTCTCGGGACAATCGACAGAAGTGATCAACTTAAAATACGACTAGCGCTGTGGGTTAAAGGGAGAGAGGAAGAGCCTGCCTACCGTTGCCGTATGCGTGAGAGAAAGGGTAGCCAGACAGACTGGCGCCGTAACGCGTTACGTTACGAAGCGGTTTACCCTCCCATAAGAAGTTATCATTTCAAAAACAAAATACCAATCGAATTGAGAACCTCCTCCTTTTTGAGAAGTCGGTTAAAAATACAAATAGTCAAAATCAAAATCAAAATAGTTTATTTCAAATAAACCTTAGAGGTACTTATGAATTGCCAAACAAAAAAAAAAATATGACTAGTTGCAAATTCGCAGGCGTCAGTAGATCTCAATGGAGAAGAATTTGAAAGAAACTCCACGGACACTCTTTTCCATAAGCTTCAATTACAAGTTGTTGAAAAAAAAAAACATATATGTGTGAACGATGGAAAAAGACGTGCACGTAAAAGCGTCTAGAGTAACAAACAACTTTTACAAAAAATGCAATAACAGGCCGAGTCAGTTAAGTTATGATCAATCCCAACTGATGGCGCCCGTTCATGGATCGGCACCACTCAGCTCAACCGAATGATCCAACACATGTGCCACCATCAGAGAGAAATTGGAGAGAGCATGACATACTCCATTGCCAGGGCACACAGAAGTCAACGAACGACACATAGGAGCAGTGAATGGTAGATTTACAGTCAGAACATAGTACTCACACATGTGCTGTGCTGTTATATAATACTAAAAGAAATTGAGTTTATACAATACAAATATATTCATACAGTCTTCAGCGGGTCCAAAAATACTTCAAAACTTTTCTGCCCATCACTAATTGTTCTTGCGCCCTAGTGGCTGCGGAGCAGGAACAGCATTTAGCCAAGCATTTTTATCAGCGATGTAATCCCCTAACTTATAATACGCTTGCCTGCATAGTGTGCGTGTTATACAAATTTTAAATTTCGTCTCATTCAGTTCTAGAATGTGGGGAGGTATTTTATTGTAACATTTTATACAGTACCCCATATGCTTCTTTAGCCAGCCTGAAACCTGGTTGAATTAATTGGTCCCTATTTTTTGGTAACATGATGATGAAATTGAAAAATTGATAGTTGACATGTGTTGGTTATGACAGAATTTGCACTAAAGTTATAAAAGAAGCGGCTCAATGTATAGCTCCACATCTTAGTCACATCATTAACATTAGTGTATCTAATGGAATCTTTCCCGAAGGACTAAACACATCCATAATTATATCATTGCACAAAAAACAGGATAGGCAATTTATGGCAAACTACAGACCTATTGCCATGATACTTGTCTTTTCAAAATATTCAAGAATATTATATATAAATCCCTATATACAAACCTTCAAAAGTCAAATATATTAGTCAAGGAACAAAAGGGATTTCAATTATTATGGCCAAACAGATCTTCTTTCTTTTCTATCTAATGTGTACAACAGAAATCCTGTTTGTGCTACAAATAGGAAACAATATTATGTAGAAATCACACAAATATGCACAAATTATGGTTACGAGAAGAGAAATATCGATCCAAATGTAGGTCAGTAAAATACGGCGTACTTCAAGGCAGCGTGCCAGGGGCTCCCCTCTTCTTGCTGTACATTCATGACCTTTCCGGACACATAAACCATTCTATGGTACTATTTGCTGAGAACAGCATAGTAGTAGTTAAATGCTACATATCACATATAATTATATCATGGATTAACAAAATAATCTTATTATAAATTTAGAAAAGACTAAAATTATGCATTTTCATCAGAGAGTTCCCAGTCAGATCCCTGATATTAATTATTTAGGCACTCAAATAGAGTCAACTACTGTCACCAAATTCCTAGATATCATAATAGATACCAGACAGACGAAATTTGTAAAAAAATAGTAAATTTGCATTTTTACAAACTGTCAAAGACTTTCAGGCTCAAATCCTAAAAATTCTTAACCTACAATCATTGTACATCTACGAATTTAATATATTTTGTCAAAACACACATCTCGCAATACAAAATAACTTCTATAAGCTACTGTAAAAAATTACGCGGCAAAAAAAAGAGCTGGAAATAACACATGGCAGAACAGCCCTAATGAATATAAGTACTTTCTGTATGGCCACAAAAATATTTAATACGCTGCTTGAGACATTAACATCATTAAATCTGGGCAAATTCAAAAGTTGCCTTATATTTTTTTTATCGATAATTATTATTAATATATAATATTAATAAAGGACTTTTTGGATGACAGTTCTGTAATCCCTCCTTAAGATAATAAGCATTGTCATCATAATATCTTCTTTCTTGCAATTAGTTGGAATTAACCTAACTGCCATCACACTATAAGCTATTACTGTTGACATTCTGGACATATTCTATTAATTTTATAATTGCTTGTTAATTAATTGACATTATCCAATATTTTTCGCTTTTGTTAATTTTTTTGTGACGTTTTTTTTTGTACTTTCTTAGATATTATTGTTGACATTCTAAAAATATTGAAATGATTAATTACTAATTTTGAAATCTTGTATTAAATTGATTAATTGATATTATCCTATTCTTTTTTAGACTTTTCTGTATTATCTTAAATTTTTGCAGTTGACTTTTCAAATATAAATGTTATTAATTTGATACTTTGTATTTCTATTGTAGACTTTAATTGAAATTCAATTAATAATTGTCAGTAGACTATAAATTATATTGATTTATCCAACAATCTAGCTCTTTCTTATTGTGAAATGAATAAAGAAATAATTGTAAATGATACTAATATTTGTACGCCTAGTGGCAAAGCACTATGTTTTTTTTTTCATTTTTTATAGGGTCGCGTTTGACCAGTATAAAAAATATACTCTGAAATCTGAACTCTGGAAACCGACGCACTTATTGTTGGGAAAATACTAGGCAGGTTGATTGTAAAATATTTGCTATAAAGTCGCATGAAAACGGAAAATCCCTTTATTTATGTTAATGGACATTAATTTATAACTGTCAAAAAAAAAACAAAATAATAGCCATTCTTTACTGATAAACAAACTAATTACAATATAATATATAACCAAATACGAAGCATGCTTTTTATTTATTTATTTATTTAAAACTTCATGCAAAAAGGTACAATGGCGGACTTAATGCCTTAGGCATTCTCTACCAGTCAACCAAGGGTGGTGAAGAGATAACATGGCAGGTGCATTGTTAAAATTGTGACCAGCAAAAAAGTAAACAAAAAAATACGAATAATAAGTTGCTTAAAATACATATACATTATATTTACTTTTTAAGTTCTGTCGTTTCCATACTTCCCGGCAATTTTGAATTTGGAACTGTTCTATATTCGAATGTGTTTAAATTTTGAATCTCAAAATAGTTGAAAGTATTAGGACTAATGCTTTTGTTTAGTCAAAGCGTCGATTGGAATCTGCCAGGTTACGTACGAAAATGAATCTTTCTAAGGAAAATGTTCGTGCAATAATTTTTTAAGAAGATAAATTCATTTAAATTTGAAGAGCTAACATCTGTGTTCAGTTATGAAGCCCCATGTCTGCGGACTGTCGAACGCTGGTATTTAGAATTCCAACCTGGACATACTAGTGTTAGTGACAAATCTCGCGAAGGACGCCCAAAATTCCCCTTCACTGAAGATAACATCCTTGCTGTGAGACAACTAATTCTCGAAGATCGTCATGTGACGTATCGAGATATAGAGGCTCTATTAGGCATCTCAGGGACAACCATTCAGAAGATCTAGCATGAAGCGCTTGGTGTGAGAAAGCTAATTTGCCGTTGGATACCGCATCTGCTTTCCGACGATCACAAGGCGGCCCGCGTCAGATGGTGTAAGAAAATTCTGCAAAGGTTCAACCGAGGAGAGTCAAATCACGTCTATGACATCATCAGCGGTGACGAATCTTGGATCTATGCCTACGATCCTGATTCCAAACAACAATCTACAATCTGGGTCTTTCAAGACGAGCCAAAGCCGACTAAAGTTGTTCGTTCTCGAAGCACTTCAAAGAAGATGGTGGCCACGTTCGTTGGAAAAACCGGCCATGTTGCGACTATTGCACTTGAAGATCGTAGAACGGTTAACGCAGAGTGGTACCACAGTTTGTTTACCACAAGTCATCGCCGAACTTTGAAAATCTAACTCAAAGCGACGCATCATTCTGCACCACGACAACGCAAGCTCACACAGCACTCGTCAAACGATTGAGTATTTGAAGCAGGAAAAAGTAAAAATTCTTGACCACCCTCCATACAGTCCGGACCTAAGCCCTAAAGATTTCTTTACATTTCCTAAAATTAAGAAAAGTCTTCGTGGTCAAAGGTTCCAGTCCGGTGAAGAAGCAGTCGACGCTTTCAAGTCAGCCATTTTGAACACCCCCACTTTAGAGTGGAATAAATTTATAATAACTGGTTTGAGCGAATGGAAAAGTGTATTAAGCTACGGGGTAAATACTTTGAAAAACAATAAAAAGTACTATAAGGTTCTAGTTGTATTTTTTTCTTCAAACGGCAAAACTTAAAAGGCATGCCTCGTAGAAGGAATTATTGCACTTCGGCGTCGTCCATCAGCGCGCCCCTTGACGCATAGGCCTCCCCCAGGCTCCTCCATTTGTCACGGTCTCGTGTAACTCTAGCCCACAAGGCTCCAGCTATCGCCGCTATATAATCGTCCCAGCGTTTGCGTTGCTTACCTCTACTTCTCTTTGATCCAACTCTAACTTGCCATTCTGTATTTTTTATGATTCGAATATATTTCTGTTCTACTCCTTGATTTTATAAAGCTCTCCATATGCTAGTGTGGTCTAGAGAATCAAAGGCATTCCTGTAGTCCACGAACGCCAAATAAATAGACTTGTTGAATTCTTGAGCCTTTTGTATAAATTGTTTTAATGTATGCATGTGGTCAATTGTTGAGAAAACTGCTCTGAAGCCTGCCTGTTCTACTGGTTGCTGTTCATCGAGTTTCAGAGATACCCTTTGAAGAAAGATTTTCGAAAAAAAATTGTACAGTTTTGACGTTAAACTTATGGGTCTGTAGTTTCCTATTTCATTCTTGTCACCGTTTTTTGTGTATTAGGACTAAAACAGACTTGGTCCATTGGGCAGGCATATTTTCGGTGGTTAAAATTGTGTTGAAGAGGTTACACATCTCTCGTACGTTTTCTTTTGAGATTGCTTTGAGAGCTTCGTTAGTTACGTAATCTGGGCCTGGCGCTTTACCGTCTTTTTGTGAATGGATGGCAAATTCTATTTCGGATTTTAAAATGGGAGGGATTTATTCGTTCTGGTTGTCGAGAAAAATGTTTTCTTGTTTGTCTTGATTTGAGTATAAGTTTTTATAATAATCGGTAGCTACTGACATGATGGATATTCTAGTGGTTTCGGTTCTTCTAAACTTGTTTTTTATGCAAGGGATCCAGCCTTTTTTTCTTGCCTAGTTCTTTTAGGGTTTTCTTGATACCTCCTCTTTTTACAATGTGGTCATTTATGTATTGTGTATCCATTTAATATTTCTTTCCCTTTGAAATAGTGACTTATTTCCTTGCTGATTTTAGGTATTTCAGTTCTAACACCTATATCCTTTTTCCGTTTATACAATTATTTTCTTAGTTCAAAGAGTCTTTCACTTAAATTAATTTGCTCTGTTAGTATTTTTTTTTCCTTTCCTCTTTTTTTTACCTAAACGATGCATTCCTCATCAAAGCCTTCTCGGCTTTGATGTGGAATGCATCGTTTAGGTGTTGTATTTCGCTTGTGCCTTGAATATTCACTTTTTCGATATTCCTATGACTTGTGTTCTGGTTTTAGGAGGATCTTTAAAGTGTAGTGTAGCTCCTACCATTCTATGGTTAATATTGAAGTTTAAGCTGTTGATTACGTTCACGTCATGGAATGGTTTCGGGTAGTTTATTTATTTTTTATTTATCGATAGGCTCGCGTTTGACCACTATCTATTTTGTAGCTATGTAGTCTATTTCTTTTTTGTATTTGAAGTCAGATGAAGACCAAGTCCATTTGTGCTTCGGATTCTTTCTAAAGAAGCTGTTCATAAATCGAAGATTGTATTCTAGTGCTAGGTCTATCATTCTCTGCCCATTGTTATTTCTCTTACCCACACCGTACTTTTCAATGACTCTATCTTCGTTAAGTTTCTGAGTACCGATTTTTCCGTTAAAGTATCCCATGACTATTACGTTTTTGTGTGTGTTTTGTAAGGTTTTTGCTAGTTCATAGATTTTTTTTTTTTCGATTGTATAATATGTCTTTGTCTTGCTTTTTTGCCATCTCTGTTGGGGCGTATATTTGTATAATTTTCCATTTATTCTTGTACCCTGGCAGACTTATGTTTAGGACAGCAATTCACTCAGATATACCTGTAATTTCTTCAGATGTTTCTTTATTAGGAATCCTATCCAAAAATACACTTTAGTGTTTCACCTTTGTAAAAGTCATCAAGATGAAGTCATTATACTCCTCTATGCTGCTTCCTATTCTGCGTACTTCGCTTAGTTCCAATATATCCCATTTAACGTTTTCCAAATGCTATGTGTAGTTCTTGGAATTTTTCTGTTGTTCTTAGTGAAAGGGTATTGAGTGTAGAAATGTAAAATTTCTGCCTCATTTTAGTATCCAAAGCGTTTTTTGCGATTGATAAAGAATTTCCTGGGGGGCGATGTTCGTGAGTCCCCACGGTGACCGGCCGGCTTGGGGATCTTTTTTTGTTATGTGTTAATGCATTTTTTTCGTTTTTGTCTTTTGTACTGAAACCGAAGTCCGCCAATTCCTAGTTTTCTTTTGATTCAGAATTTGATTGTGATCTTGCTCTGTATATTTCTTCAAACGCATTTCTGTAGTTTGTTTTTTTAGGGATATTGCGCCTTGTTTCTCCAGCTGTGGTTTGAATCGGTGAGTTGGAAATCTCTCTTTTCCTTTTGTCTCGGTTTTGTTCACTTGTTTCTTTCACAATAAGTTTATCTTCTCTGAGATAAGCGATATTTCCTCTTTTCCTTTCTTTTTGCAGTCTAGGTATCAATTTCTTTCTTTTCTCTAACGTTTCTTTGCTAAAATCGTCGGTTATGCTGATTCCTTTAGGTAATAACTTTTTGTTCTTCGAAACCTCAACTTACCGAAAGTTAGTAGTAAAACTGACTAAAACTGGCCTTATTTTATCTTTTTTAATGCCCAGTCTTTGCGTTTTAATGATTTCATATTTGTCGATATTGATCATCATTTTTTCCTTAATAAGAGATCTCGCTATTTCGATGGGAAATGTTTAGCTAGTTTCTTCTATTCCAAATATTATCAAGTTGTTTCTTTTTTTTGTCAGTCTCTAAGTTCTTTATTTTATTTATTTATTTATTTATTTATTTAATACTTTAAGCACATAAACGTACAGAGGCGGACTTAATGCCTTAGGCATTTTCTACCAGTCAACCTTTGGGTGATGGAGAAACAAATAGTGGTAGGTGCAATTATCATAGTAAAATGAGTTGAATACAAGGTCTAAATATAAGCTTTAAATAAATACAATTCTATTATACAATAAATACTAAAACAAATAAACTAAATACAGGTACCACTTAACAATTATTTGAAATAACAAGGGAGAAAAAATAAATAAAATAAATTAGCGCTGTGACGATACTACTGCCAACTTCTTACGAATGTGTTCTCGAACTTTGGCTTTGAAGGTCAATCGGCTGGTTGCCATCCTGATTTCCTGGGGGAGAGTATTCCACAGAGAAATAGACTGAATGAAGAAAGAACAGTGAATGAAGTCAGTGCGGTGAGTAGGACATTGAAGAAGGCGGTTATTTGATGATCGTAGATTTTTATTGTGGTTGTCGCAGATGTATTGAAAGTAAGGGGCCAGATAACTAGGGGAATTTGGAGAGTCAAGAAATGAGTACAATGTAGTTAATGCCCTTTGCTCTCTACGCTGGCGTATGGGAAACCACTTTAGAAGCGAACGATGCGCAGAGACATGATCATATTTACGTAAATTGAAAACAAATCGAATGCAGTAATTTAGAAGACGGTCAAGTTTGTTGAGGAGATCTGCATTCAGGTCATAGTAGCACACGTCACCATAATCGATGATAGGAAATATTAGGGTCTGCACAAGCATTATCTTTGTGTTCGATGGTAAAAAGTTTTTCAGACGATACAGAGCCCGGAGCGTTCCAGTAACCTTCTGACTGACACTAGCAACTTGAGTATGCCAGCTCAGGGTTCTATCAATACGTAAACCTAGATCCTTCACGTCAGTGCTAAACGGGACGATCGTACTGTCGAATAAAACAGGTGGGAGAGTTACACCATCCACTTTGGCGATGCTTCGAGGACTTCCAATGATTATTGCCTGACACTTATTGGGGTTTACTGCAACGCCAAATCTATCGGACCAAATTTTAATCGCTATCAAGTCTCTATTTAATTTGTCGATAGCGTCGGGTATTTCATCGACCTTCTCTTGACAATACAATTGCAGGTCATCTGCATACAGATGATACGCACACTGAAGTTCGGAAGTAATGAGATTAATAAAGATAGAGAACAGAAGGGGGGAAAGAATGCCGCCTTGAGGAACACCAGCTTCCAAGTCACACCAGCGAGATGAAGAATCACCAACGTGAACAGACTGCTGACGTTCCCGAAGGTAGGAGGTGAACCATTCCAGTGCTCCGGAAGAGACCATCACATAGGATAAAATGGCTAATAGGATATCGTGACTGACGGTATTGAAGGCGTTCGAGAAATCGACCAACACTAGTACAGTGACTTTGGTGTCTTCCAGTCCTGCCCTTATATCGCCAGTCACTTTTAGTAGGGCGGAGACAGTACTGTGCCCGGGTCTGAACCCAGATTGTAGAGGGCTGATCAGTGAATTGCACTGAACAAAGTTAGAAAGTTGTCTGTGGACACAGGCCTCAAGCACTTTGGATAGGAAGGGAAGGATAGAAATTGGGCGGAAATGGGCTGGAAGAGTGGGATTGGTAACTTTGGGTAGCGGACGAACATAGGCTTTACGCCACAAGGAGGGGTATACACCAGTGTACAGGGAATAATTGACAATATGTGTGATGGGAGATAGGAGATGATCCAGAATAGTCGTGATCATACCACGAGTGATATTATCACATCCTACCGCTTTGGATTTGATCGATTGAATGATCTTTCTGATCTCTTCCGGTTCAACTGGAACAAAACGAAATGGATTAATATGAGGACGCGTTAGACCAGAGATTAGTGACAAAGTTTGTTGTTTGGTTAGACGATCCATGGCAGGCACAGTGGAGAAATGACGGTTGAGATCGTCTAAGTCAATAGAAGTTGGCAAGTCTAAATGTCGCGGTTTGCCGATACCAAGAGTACCTAGGAATTTCCAAATATCGGCAGAAGATGAAGAAGAAATATTTTCAAGAATATGGCGGCGTTTAGCATTGCGTATCATCTGGTTACATCTATTTCTCGCACCCTTAAATAGCGTCCAGTTTTCATCAGTACGATCCCTCTTATATTTACGGAACGTTCGGTCCCTGCGTCGCATGGCCATCTGTATCCCTCGAGTCATCCACGGTGCAGGAGGACGTTTCAGCTTCACCTTTTTGACCGGAGCGTGGATGTCATAGAGGTTGACCACAACATTATTGAAGATTGCAACTTTATCGTCAACTGAAGTGGCCTGCAACATAATCTCCCTTCTTAATTTTGGTTTGAAGTTCAGCTACTTCTTCCTTTAAGATAAAGTTTTCTTTCTTCCAATCTCTCATCAATTATTTCGAGGATATTGTTTGTTAGGTTTGCCTTTACATCTCGACTTGAAGTTTTTTTAATAAGATTTCCATTTTGCGTAAAACGATTTCGTCGATTTTTGCTGCCTTTTATATGGTAACACTAGTTTTTATTCGGCAGTACTAGTTTTTCACTGGCAACACTAGAGCTGACAAATAAGTCTGCTATTAGTTTACCTTTGTCGATGGTTACTAAAGATGGCGTTTGTATCGTCACTGTCGTTCAATTAATAATTGTCAAGCGGTTAGAAAATTTCAAATAAAATTTGGTTCATGGAACTCAAAGGTGCAATGTTTTGGATGATTAGTTGTGGTATATATCGTCCATATCCTTGCAGCAGTCTAATGTCACTTCAATACGGGACAGATGATAGCTTTGTGCACAATATTTCCATAATTTATTACGGAGCAAAATCAAGTATGTCTGTTCGTTACAGACACAGACATAAATCCAGGTAGGCATAGTCGTCCACAAGTTCGAGAGTAAAGTCTCCGACCTTGATAGGAGTGGGTGTAACGTGGGCATTCAATATGACCATGGTTTTGTCCATGTTTATTTTCGGAAGCTCTACTGTGGTCATCGAGCATTTTACTGAGGTCATCCATTGTCTTAGCCATGACCACTATATCGTCGGAAAACCGAAGGTGAGTGATGTACTCGCCATTGACGTTTATGTCTAGCCCACTCCAGTCCAGAACCTTGAAGACATCCTCCAGTGCAGCGGTGAACAGTTTTGGAGCTATGACGTCTCCCTGTCTCACACCTCGGTTGGAGTGTAGCCTTAGGGACGCTACGGAGCGAGGACAAAAATAAATTATTTTCTTTTTTTTTTCGGAAATTTTCCAGTTTTATTGCAGTTTCGGGTTAACCTTAACCATAAAAACAATTTAAGTTCTGAGAAGCACAGCCCTACGACGCACTGTTTCTGAATTATGGACCGCCGAATTTTCTTGAATTTTTTTTAACCAAATTTTTTTTTTTTTGTCTTTGCTGCTCATAGTTCCCCTAAGCGTAAACTCCAACTCCTAAAACTCCGCCCCTAAGAGGACCCACTGACCCACACCTCGCTTCAGAAGGACAGGCTCCGAGGTCTGATCCTGAAGTCGAGCTGACATGGTGGTGTTTTTGTACAAACACTTCAACACTTCGATGTACCGGAGGTCGATTTGACACCGTTCGAGAGACTGCAGCACAGCTCAAGTCTCGATCGAATCGAAGGCTTTCTCGTAGTCCACAAACGCTAAGCAGAGAGGCAGGTTGTCTTCTATATAACCTGCCGCTGCGTATGTATGTGGTCTACGGTGTTATAGCCTTACTAATATAATGCCTAACAATCATAATTTTACTAATCCAAACAAATACTAGATCGATTAGTTTCAATGCTCCTTACAAGCTAAGTTTTGCGTGAACAATTACAATATTGGAACATACCGGACCTTCCGAATCGCTCCTAGTCCGTGTTCTACTATAATGCTTATATTTATATAAATGAAAATAATTGCGACGACCAATTGTTAATCTTATTTCCTTTTGCATTTTCAGGATGTAAGTTATTATAGTCTTAAGCAAATTTTCAAAATCAATTTGAAGGAACTCTACGCAACTCAGTCGCCATGAGAACGGAAAATGCCGCGATAAACTTAATTAGAAATAAGTGAAAACTGTCAGTTTGATCATACAAGGAGTTGAATTTGAGGACATGACTTGAACATTGTATAATAGGGATAGGTAGGATGTAGATTCTTACCTCACCATGTATGATAATCTTACTAATCCATTCAAACATTAGGCCAATTAGGTCAATGCCCCTGACAAACTGAGTTTTGCGTGAATAATTTTAATATTTGAAGATACCGGACTTTCTGTATCGCTGCTAGTCGGTGTTTTATACTAATGATTATGTTAATAATACATAAAGGAAAATAATTTCGACGACAAAATATTGATCTTATTTCCTTTTGTATTTTCAGTCAGTAAGTTATCATAATCTTATGCCTATTTTCAATGCCAGTTAAAATGACCTCCACGCAACTCAGTCGCCGTGAGAACGGTAAAACCTTCAAGTAACTTCAATGAATAATAAATTATAGTTGTCAGATTGACGGTTCAAGGCGGAGTCGAGTTAGAGTGCTTGACTTTACCTTTCAAATATTATTATAATTCTTTGGTATACCACACCGTGACACCGCAATGACTCTATCTTCGTTAAGTTTCTGAGTACCGGATTTTGCCGTTAACCCGACGTCGGTCGCGCTTTTTTTTCTAACATCATCGGTCGCGTGGGGTCTTTAAGAATACTATATTCAAGTATCAAGATTTAAATATTTATTTAAGAATGAAATATTTTTATATTTATTTCATTTTTGAGCACTTATTTAAGTTTCAAAAGATACTCACAGTTTTATTTTAAATCTCTTTATTTGTGAATAATTCAACATATTAAAAAGAAGTACAAATTTGGCATTTTTTTGGCAAAGTTTACAAAAATAGTAAAAAAATCTAGAACAACTTAACATTTTTTCTAAAATAAAAAATTCGTAACAAAAATGAGATCCTTTTCTCGACTAAATCAAAATAAAAACTTCGGAATAAAAAAAAATCACTCCTCATTTTGTCCCTGTGAACAACTGACTCAATATTATCTGGGCCTTTACACCTGCAATATCCAGCAGTGTGAAAAATATTCGCAGCGGCCTTCTGCGGCATGATCTTGCAACAGAATGCAATTCTTTTTCAGCCGGTCAACAACATCAACTCCTCCTTTTGTAACATTGTAGAACTCGATGATTTCCGGCTTCTTTTGGGCTGATTCCGAGTTTACTGCGGCGTCATGATGCATCGTCGACAGCAGAAGAACGACTTTGTTCTTTTTTGGCGCATAAGATACCAGAGTGTTGTGATCTGATCCAAAAGCAAAAAGGGACGAGCAGGGTTCTCTGTTTTTTGCTTTTAGCTCATTAGGGATCTCAGGCTTATTTTGTCTCATAGTTCCAACCACAGTAAGCTTGTGGTCTTTGAGTAAATCTTTAGCCAATGGCACACTAGTAAACCAGTTATCCATCGTAACGTTGCGATTCGTTCCTGAAATTGGCTGTATCAGTCTTTACACAAGAGCACTCGTTGACGTGTCTAAAGCCATTGGTCCAGCAGGTTGGCTACCAACATAAACTTCCATGTTGCTTGTGTAAAAGTTTCTGGCATCAACCATGGCAAATATCTTGATGCCATATTTGTCCGGCTTATTCGGCAAATATTGCCTGAAAGAGCACCTGCCTCGAAAAGACTTTAGCATCTCATCTATTGTGACGTATTCACCAACGCTGAAGTGCTCCTTACATTTTTGGACAAATGAGTCAAACACTTCCCTGATCGGAGCCAACTTATCATATTGAAGCCTTTCTTGCCGGGTTTCCATGCTGTCAAATCGTAGACAGCGCAGCAAGAATCTAAATCTTTGCAGTGACATCAATGCCCTTGCTATGTCTATTCCAGTTCCATCAGCTGAAAAAACGTCTTCGATCTTGACATGGCCAGACTTTTGTGTACCAATAAGATAGAGTAATCCCACTAGTGCTCTAATCTCTGGTATATTTGTCAACTGCGCATCTCGCGATCTTTCATAGTTGCTTTGTAGACTTCCGATTTTTTCATTTGCGAAGCTAACAATACTGTCCAACATGCTCACGGGGACAAACAGGCTCCAAACCTCTAATGGGTCTTCTATGTCTCGAGCTGAACCTCGTGGCCCTGGCAGATGCGAGATGATATTGTGCTGACAAGTTCTCAAAGCAGGATTTGGAGCAGTCTTTTTCCAACGGTATACTGGTTCAAACTCACTGTTGCGTAGTTTACGACGAACAGCGTAGTTGTTTGATGTCATCAGATGTGCAAGCGGAACATCATCATCGCTGTTATCGGAGCCTGGCTGTTGGTTTTCGATATCGATGCACTCCTGCTCCGAATCTGTTTCATGTGCACTTTCTTCGACAATATCAGGTCCATAATCCGATTCTTCATCGTTTGGGCTATTTGGCACATCCACAGCATCATCTTCATCACTTTGCTCTTCATCTAACCATTGAAGTATTTTATTTGCTTGCGATGCGTTCATTTTTCACTAATAATAAACTACTCACTAAAAAAAAAATGTCACGCGTTCGGTCGCATGGGGTCTTTCAAAGCCCGGGTGCAAAGCAGACGTCTGTTCCTCTCCAGCGCAGAGCGCGAACTAACTTGTTTTGGCCTTATTTAGTACCTAAGTATGTTTTAGGAAGCTACCTGTAGGTACAAATATGTATCGTTACTATAAAAGGAAATATTGCAGTTTTCGCAAACGTTGGGCTTTTAAAAACCCCGCGCGACCGACCGCGGGTTAAATTCTCGTCTGCTATTAGTTTATCTTTGGCGATGGTAACTAAAGATGGCGGTTAGTATCATTCACTGTCGTTCAAATAATAATTGTCAAAGTTGTCATGTGGTTAGAAAAATTTCGAGTAAAATTTGGTTCATAGAACTCAAAGGTGCAATGTTTTGGATGATTAGTTTTGGTATATATCGTCCTTATCCTTGCAGCAGTATAATGTCACTTCAATACGGGACAGATTATAGCTTTGTGCACTATACTTCCGTAATTTATTACGAAGCAAAATCGAGTATGTCTGTTCGTTACAGACACAGACATAAATCCAGGTAGGCATAGTCGTCCACAAGTTCGAGAGTAAAGTCTCCGACTTTGATAGGAGTGGGTGTAACGTGGGCATTCAACATGACCTTGGTTTTGTTCATGTTTATTTTCGGATGCTCTTCTGTGGTCATTGAGCATTGTACTGTGGTCCTCCATGGTCTTAGCCATGACCACTATATCATCGGCAAACCGAAGGTGAGTGATGTACTCGCCATTGACGTTTATGTCTAGCTCACTCCAGTCCAGAACCTTGAAGACATCCTCCAGTGCAGCGGTGAACAGTTTTGGAGCTATGACGTCTCCCTGTCTCACACCTCGGTTGGAGTGTAGCCTTAGGTACACTACGGAGCGAGGACTTTAAAAAAAATCGTTTTTCTTTTTTTTTCGGAAATTTTCTAATTTTGTTGCAGTTTCGGGCTAACCTTAACCATAAAAACCATTTAAGTTCTGAGAAGCATAGCCCTACGACGCACTGTTTCTGAATTATGGGCCGCCGAATTTTCATGAAAATTTACTGTCCAACATTTTGTTTTTTGTTTTCTTTTTTGCTCATAGTTCCCCTAAGCGTAAACTCCAACTCCTAAACTCCAAATCCGCCCCTAAGAAGACCCACTGACCCACACCTCGCCTCAGAAGGACAGGTTCCGAGGTCTGATCCTGAAGTTGAGCTGACATGGTGGCGTTTTTGTACAAACACTTCAACATTTCGATGTACCGGTGGTCGATTTGACACCGTTCGAGAGACTGCAGCACAGATCAAGTCTCGATCGAATCGAAGGCTTTCTCGTAGTCCACAAACGCTAAGCAGAGAGGCAGGTTGTCTTCTATATAACCTGCCGCTGCGTATGTATGTGTTCTACGGTGTTATAGCCTTACTAATATAATGCCTAACAATCATAATTTTACTAATCCAAACAAATTAGTTCGATTAGTTTCAATGCTCCTTACAAGCTAAGTTTTGCGTGAACAATTACAATATTGGAACATTCCGGACCTTCCGAATCGCTCCTAGTCCGTGTTCTACTATAATGCTTATATTTATATAAATGAAAATAATTGCGACGACCAATTGTTAATCTTATTTCCTTTTGCATTTTCAGGATGTAAGTTATTATAGTCTTAAGCAAATTTTCAAAATCAGTTTGAAGGAACTCTACGCAACTCAGTCGCCATGAGAACGGAAAATGCCTCGATTAATTTCATTAAAAAATAAGTGAAAACTGTCAGTTTGATCATAAAAGAAGGAGTTGAATTTGAGGACATGACTTGAACATTGTATAATAGGGATAGGTAGGATGTAGATTCTTACCTCACTATGTATGATAATCTTACTAATCCATACAAACATTAGGCCAATTAGGGCAATGCCTCTGACAAACTGAGTTTTGCGTGAATAATTTTAATATTAAAAGATACCGGACTTTCTGTATCGCTGCTAGTCGGTGTTTTATACTAATGATTATGTTAATAATATTATATTATTTCGACGACAAAATATAGATCAACTTTCAATGTCAGTTTGAATGACTTCCACGCAACTCAGTCGCCGTGAGAACGGTAAAACCTTCAAGTAACTTCAATGAATAATAAGTTATAGTTGTCAGATTGACGGTTCAAGGCGGAGTCAAGTTGGAGTGCTTGACTTTACCTTTCAAACCTATACTAATATTATAAATGTGAATGTAAGTTTGTTTGTTACGCTTTCACGCAAAAACTACTGAAACGATCATCATGAAACTTTGTACATATATTCTTGGAGATATTAGAAGTAACATAGGATACCTTTTATTAAAAAAAAAAATATATGTTTAATGGCTTCACTGCGAGCGAAGCCGCGGGTAAAAGCTAGTATTATTATAATTCTTTGGTAATTATAATCTAACCCCGAGTATCCAAGCTCAAAATTATCGCAGAATTAATGTGACTAATTGTCAAGCACGCGTTATCTGCTTTGATTGGTTGAATGAATTTTCAACAGCCAATCACAGCAGATAACGCGTGCTTGACAATTTTTCACATTAACTCTGCGATAATTTTGAGCTGAGAAACGCGAGGTTAATCATACTGATATAATATACATAACATATGTTTGTGACTGCTGAGGCTCTCAAGCAGCGCTAGTTACCGAATTGTTGCGGTCAGACAGTCAGCAAATAGTAACTATGTTTTCAAATCTTGGTACAATTAACTTTCCAACTTATTTGATCTGTAAATCCGTACATAGCGTGAATAGGTAGACGTCTTGCCTCTTATTTCAAAGCCGTTGAAATAAGGTTCAATTTTGAAAATAGATGCAAGTTTAGTTTTCAACCTATTAACACCACGTACGGTATTGTTAGGCTAAATATTGATGAAACATACATTTTACTGAAATTTGAACGATTGGTTACTATTTTTAGCATAAGTATGTTAATACTGCAGCGTACCTGCAACTTTTAAATGTCACAATGTCAATCTGTTTTTTATTTTTTATTTTAGGCGGTAAGTAATAAAGTTGGTTTGAGATGTCATTGCAATAATATCATCACCATTAGATTAGAGTCACATTCGCGAAATTCAGAAAAAAACATCTTTAATAATTTAAATAGGGGCGGAAACATTTGGGCAAATGTGGAAAAATCCAGTATGTATAAGGTATAATGTTGGCAATCATTTATAGGCAATAGTGTCGATAAGGCCGAATCGTCCATACTTTCGTCAGTTTTTAGATTTGATCATCTAGAAAGAAGGATACATAATACCTTTTGATGGTTCGAAACTGTTTTATAAAAATACTATTTACAGATTAAGAATTTCATTATCTGTCGTGTGTGCGTCACCGAACATTTAAACTCACATACACAAGATACCCAGATCCGGAACAACTATCTGTAGGCCATACAAATATTTGTTCCTTGCGGGAATCGATACCGCGACACGCAGTGCAGCAGCTGATCGCTCAATCGCTACGCCAACCACAAACTAGCCATTCACATTTTAGTTTCAAAGACCGTAAACGCTAATAAGCAAATTCTCGTCGGCGCCATCTTAGAGTTTGGTTTTGATCCAACGTTAAAATGTTTTATTCTTTTTTTTTGTTTTTATTTACATAATATTATATTAACTAAAATTAGAATAAAAATATTTTAAATTACGGGGCGTCAAAAAATTCGTCCACATCGCTGTCAACAGGAAAAGTGCCTAGAAGGCTGGCAGCATTGCCACGTTTTGATCCCATATACATATTTAAAATTTGCAAATTGCTGTCAGCGCTTTTCGCAACGTACGCAGTACGTTGCGAAAATAGAATTTTGTGTCAATGAAAAAAGTGATATCAATCTCGCTAAGGGGTATTGTGTTACCCGGTAACAGATTTGTGGAGGTTAGGTACGATAATCATGGAACTGCTTAAATTATTATTTGAATGATAATTGAGATGACAAATTTTGGAGATCCAAATAAAAAAAAACACTACTCGAAACGCTTAGAGCCCGCTCTTTTTAGAGCGTGTTTGATGATAAGGTTCGGGGAGGAGCGTCGTTTAAACGTAAAATGACACTTCACGTGCATCTTAGAAAGCAACACTGTTGCCGCTAATAACGATTTTTTTTTTACTTTTCTTGACATAGTTTTTGAAAAACTTCCAATTAAGTTATTTTATATGTTTTTTAAGAATTACATAGTTAATTCTTTCGTGAATAATATTTACGTGCACGATCTAAAAAAACTTTGCCAATAAATATTTTAAACCAAGAATTTAAAAAAAGCATATAAAGGCGACAACCCAAAAATGACGATTTTGGAAAGTTCTTCGTCAATGTGTCTTTTTGTGTGATTTTGAACCGACTTCCCAAAAAGGAGGCGGTTTCTCAATTCGACCGTATATATTTTAACTGACTCCCCAAAAAGGAGGCGGTTTCTCAGTTCGACCGTATATATTTTTTTTATATTTGCTCGCGGATAACTTCGTCGTTTATGAATCGATTTTTAATGATTATTTTTTTGTTGCAAAGGAGATATCTCGAGGGTGATACCATAATAAAAAGGAAACTAGTATTTGATTATGGCATCCAAGAGAAATCGAGGGAACTCCTTAAATATTATAGGCATACATACAGCGATTTTGGTATTTTTGTCAACAACGCAATCATTTACACTTAGAAAGTGTCATTTGGTGAAATGGAACCGATGAAAAAGACCACAGATGGCTACTGGAAATTATTAATGCTTAGTCTGTCATAGGTATAAGATATATCGAATAGCTAACCGACTATGATGAAGCAAATTTTTATAAATAAATGGTACTGATGAAAATGGTAACATCGAACTGATCTGATGATGAAGCCGGCAGGTAGGCCTTGGAATTCCGAAATAAAACCTAGTCGTGTTTGGGCATGACTTACTTTGGCTTTATATGATTTTCATGATATTTGGAGGCACCAAAACAAAAAGGAGATAAATGAAAAACATGTCAACAAAAAAATCAAACTGACTTCCAAAACAAAACATTACAAAGCTAAAAATAACTTTCTTTTCCGAAGTCGGTATCGAAAAACGGAAAAATATAGGTACCAATTCACCGACTTCGAAAATGAAAGTTATTTTTCGCTTTGTAGTGTTTTGTTTTTATCTAATTTTTTCGACAACATCTGCTTTATTTATTTAGAAAGAGGAATTCTTTAACATTGGGGAGTATTTTGCGGGGACATAAATTTTGGGAACCTTAAATGCTTACCCAAAACAATGCCCCCAAATGTCGCGTTGCCGAGTTATTTGAAGCGGGACTTCGATGAACGAGTCCAAATCTCTCTTAAGCGATTTTTAAATAACTGTTTCGCTCTTGAAATTTCCAGAAAGTAAGTATCTTACATTTAATTAGTATTTTAATAAGTGTAATATAAATTGTCGTGGCAGATGTACCAGGTTTCGGAAGCTTCTTGAGGTCATCCACTGCCCGGTCGATGAATTCCGGTCGTCCGAAGCACTGCTCAAGGGTCTTCATAATGACGCCTGGATCAGTGGCCGTATATAGAAAGGCGGCCACGGCGTCTCTTGATTTTCCTTTGAGGCAGCTTCTTAGCCTTTGTATGTTCTCAGCTGCTGTAGCCTGGTACATGTCCGTCGTATCTCGTATAGCCGCCTTGAACGGCAGCCACTCGTTGGGCGCTCCGGAGAATAAAAGTAGATCCGTGTGCCTAGACCTAGGTCGGGCCATTTTCTCTAGCATTGCTGCCAAGTGCTCGATGCTGTCCTTCGCTCTTGTGGGGGTCGCCGATCTCGTTTCCAGATGCGAAGCGTAACTGTTTGGCTTCTCTTTGTCCCTCCTCCCCCCGTGAGTTGAGGGGGTTCGTCCTCAGCCATTCGTTCACCATTCGGTGAGGTTCTTTGTGTGCAGGAGAGGGCTCTTGTACTTCTTGTAAGCTTTCTTCATCGTTGATCGCTGACACCTCCACCGCTAGTCTCTTCTTTACTCTTCTTCCAGTGCCAGTTGCTGGGTCCGGATGGCTGCTAGCTTCTCTGCAGCCTCCAGTTCCGCCATCCGTAGACTTGTTGTGACGCTTGTCGTCGACCGTTGTGACCTCATTGTCCTGGTCGGTGAAATCATTCGCTGTCGGATCGCGGTGTTAGTCGACTGTGCATTGGAAGCCCCGTTGCGCTGTTGTTCGCTGTTCTCGAGAATGGTGATGCTGGTGGGTCCGGTGAGAGTCTTCTTATCCGCTCCCGTTCGATCAGCTCCGCTTTCCGGTGGCGCGTCTCCAGTTCTTGGACGCGTCGCGTTTCTTATTCTTTGATGCGTAGCTGTTCTTCCATCTCGGTGACGTCTCCCTGGCTCCTTGTGAACACCATCTTGAGTAGTTCAGCACGTTTGGTTTGACACGACGGGTTAGTACCTCTTCGGTTCGCTACTACGGGTGAAACCGGTCGGCTTGGTTCGGTAAGCCGGTCGGGTTTGGTTGATTTTAAGCTAGTCAGGTTCAAGACCGGTCAGATTCAAAACTGGTCCTGTTCCGTACAGCTTTGTTCTTGCGGCAGATCTTATTGCTTCGTCTGCAGCTCGGTGACAACCGGGTTTCTTTCTTCGCTCTTGCCGCAGATCTTCGTACTTCCTCTGCAGCTCGGTGATTCTGGATGCCGCGAATTCTTCGTTCTTGTAGCCGCTGCTTGATGGACTAGACTGTAGTCGGCCTGGTTGCCGCAGGTTCTTCGTTCTTTATCCGTTGCTCGATGGACCAGACTGTAATGGATTGTATTGTGTTTGTTGAGGAATGAAAATACTATCTTGACTCGTATCTTCAAATTTATTCCTTGTTTGTTACTTCCTGTAGAGCTGAAGACTGACTGTGTCTCAGCCCCCAAGCGGTCCGGACTTAGTACAAAACCGCTAGGCGCAAACAATAGTGCCCCTCTCTACCTATCGGTACTCGGGTACAGTACCGCAGGATTGCCGATTTATTTAAATAATCTTACATAAATTTACACAATTTTTTACATTTCCTTAATCTACATACTTAATTCTACCTAGGAAAAATATAAAAGGTGTATACGTCAACACAAAAGTCTTATCTAACCTAGATTCTTCCCTACTTATGAGCTATGAAAACATACATAATCTTATCTAATTATCTACCTTTTCTCTAATTCTGAGGTATATTACAAGTTTTATTATAGGTAGTCCTCATCTAAAATTCGCATGGAACCTACGTGAATCCTATTTTAAACTACCACGTGGGTTATTTGGTCTCACGAAGAAAGAGACTACGGGACAATAATAATGGTACACAATATTTTTTGTGTTCAGGTAATCGACCGTTATAGGGTTCGCGTTGTTGTTGGAGTTACCAGTTGACTCTTGGTTATTATAACCAATGATTACACGGAATTTGACTAGGGGTCAAAAAACTAGGCCTTCGTATGTTAAAGTTGCAGGGTTCCTACAGCTTTTAAATACCATAATGTAAATTTGTTTTGTTTTTAGTTGGTAAGTAATAAATTTAATTTAAGATGTCTTTGCAATAATATCATCACCATTTTGAGATCACCGGTTTTCACATTCGCGAAATTCGGTAAAAAATCCTTATAAATAAAACAGGGGTGGAAACATTTGGGCCATGTGGAAAAAATCCAGTATATATTTATAAATTAGGTATAATGTTGGTAATCATAAATAAAATTATTCATTAGAAATTCATTATTTTAAACAAGCTTTTATTTGTTATTCTTCTCAGAAAATCCTTTCATTTGATACCCATATCATGGCAGTGCACAAAAAATAATAAGTCGCCCATCTTGGGCCATCCACCATATTGGATTTAGAATTATCATGCATTGTCATTCAAACTAAACGTGTATGCAAAATTTTATCCTAATCGCTGGAGGATAACTTTAATATTCAGTTGCAAGATTTGACCAGAACACACTTACATACATATATACATTGCAAGTTAAATAAAAGCTTGTAAAAAGACAATAGTGTCGATAGGGTCAAATCGTCCATACCTTCGTTAGTTTTTAGAGTCGTTCCTCTAGAAAGCAAGACTCATAAAATTTTGAAATTACGGTTCGAAACTGACTGCTTTATATAAATACTGTGTATATTTAATGATTTAAATCAAAGGTTTAAAAACACAAACCTTATAACAATTCTTGAATTTCATTCTGTGTCATGGGTGCGTTTCCAAACATTTAAACTCACGTACACAAACATCCAGATCTGGAACTACTATCTGTAGGCCATACAAATATTTGTTCCGTGCGGGAATCGAAACCGCGACACGCAGTGCAGCAGCTGATCGCTCAAGCGCTGAGCCAACCATAAATAAACTAGCCATTCCGTTATACACATGTTAGGCTCAAAGACCGAAAACGCTAATAAGCTAATTCGGGATATTTTGCGGGAACATCCATTTCGGGACCCTTCGATAGTTACCCGAAATAATGCACCTAAATGTCACGTTGCTGATTGCGGAGTTATTCAGAGCGAGAGTTCGCTGAGTGAGTCCGAATTCCTCTTAAGTAGATTTTGAAATAACTGTTTTGCTCTTGAAATTTCCAGAAAGTAAGTACCTTTAATCAGTATTTTAATAAGTGTGATAGAGATTTAGAGAGCAACGGTGGCCTAGTGATAACGGCCGCAACTTTCAAGTTGTAAGTCGTGGGTTCGAACCCAGGCAGGCACTATACTTTGTGTAAATTATTTCATCACCACTGCTCTCAAAACGGTTAAGAAAAATATCGTGAGGAAACCAGCAGCCGAATTGCGCAAGTGAATTCGGCAAGGCGAAGGGTTTGGCCGCTATCAAATCGACCAATCACATGCGAGATAAATGACGCGATGTGGACATACAGCGGTCAAATCCTTTGCGTTGCCGTATTCACTTACGCAATAAGGCTGCGGCATGTCCTAGAATCAAATCGGGTTCCTGGTTAACAAATCCATCTGTGGCAACGTTGTGGAAGTCTCCAGTGTGTCGAACAGGGTAGCGTACCTCATAGTGAAACTAACCGAGAGGTATAGCCTCAAGGTTGTGCAAGTCTACGCACCGACCTCGGCGCACTCGGACGACGAAATGGAGGAACTGTTCGAGGACATTTACAAGGCCTTGCACTCCACTACTAAGACCCATTACAGCGTTGTCATGGGGGATTTAAACGCTAAAGTGGGAGTACAGAACTGCAGCGGTTTGGCAGCAGAAATCATAGGGGGCAAATGCTTGTCAACTTCCTAGAGAAGGAGGGGCTTTTCGTAATGAATTCCTTTTTTAAGAAACAGCCCCAAATTAAGTGGACGTGGCAAAGCCCTGACACTATGACCAAAAATGAGATAGACTTCATCTTAACAGATAAAAAGCATATATTCAGGGATGTCTCAGTGATCAACAGGTTTAATACCGGCAGCGATCACAGACTTGTTCGAGGCTCTCTGAATGTCAACTTCAAGCTTGAGAGAACTCGTTTGATGAAGTCTAGGCTCCGTCCAAACATGCTTCAAACTATGTTAGGATCTGAAAAAAATCTTTTGAGAGCATGTCAGGTAAATAGGTGCGTGAAGGAGCGTCGCTTTAACGTCGAATTATAACATTTCATGTGCTTCTTAGAAAAACACTGTTGCCGCTACTGATGAAAAAATATTAAAAATTATTTTCATAGTTTTCAACAAACTTCCAATTATTTTATACTAGCTTCTGCCAGCGGCTTCGCCCGCGTGAATGTCGAAAATTATCTGTGGGAACATATTCCCGACTATAATCTATCTCTGTGCTAAATTTCATCCAGATCCGTCAAGCCGTTTGAGCGTGAAGAACTAACATTTTTTTTTTCAAACATATGAACACACACAAACACACACACACAAACATTCGCCTTTATAATATAAGTGTGATGTTTTTTAAGAAATATATAGTGTATTGTTTCGGTAATAACATTTACGAACACAATCCAACAAATCTTTGACTGTGAATATTTTAAACCAAGAAATAACAAAAAACATACAAATGCGACAACCAAACAAATGACGATTTTGGGCAGGATTTTTAAAAGATTATTTTTGTATAATTCAATCTCAAAACGGGGCTCGACAATATCTGCTCTATTTAAAAAAAAAGTATAATAAAATATTTGGTGCCGAAAATTTTAACATTAGGGAGTATTTTGCGGCAACATTCGTTTTGGAACCCTTAAATACTTACCCGAAACAATACCCCAAAGATTCTCGTTACCGAGTTATTTGGATGTAAAGTTCTTTTGAGCTCGCTGAAATAGTCCGATTCCCTCTTAAGCAGATTTTAAAATAACAAATTGTTTTGCTCTTGATATTTCCAGACAGTAAGTACATTTAATCAGTATTTTAATGAGTGTGATATACATATTTCATTATGTAATATCAATGTAGACAATCATAAAGAGGCAACAATCGTGTCGATAGGATTTCTCTTTGAGTAAGGACGCATTATATCTTTTAATTTACAGTTCCAAGCAGACTGTAATGAACTGAATGTTAAAAAACTTAAACTTTACATCAAGATCTTGTTGTCATTGCACTAAAACCCTTTTAATGATCTAGCCATTTCGTTATACATATTATAACTAATACCTTTAATTGGATTATTATTGTCATATTTTTAATTAGCAACTGCGTGTCATTCTATGTCAACATCATGAAAAAAGTGACACCAATCTTGCCAAGGGTTTTAGTGTTACCCAGTTAGTGCAGTGGCGTGGAATGTGTTAGTTATGGAGTCGCTTAATATAAAATACAGATACTAAGCTTTTTATGGTAAGACTGAAAACGGACACACTTATTGTTTGAAAAATGCTAGGCGGATTGATTGTCTTGTGTTTGCTATACAGTCACATGAAAACATAAAATCTCTCGATTAACGTCAAAAGATAACTGTCAGTTTAATAGTTCAAGAAAGAGACCAGTTTGAAGAGATGATTTGAAAATTGTATAATAGGGCTAAATCTTTGCTAAATATAATTCCTTACCATCATAATCTTACGAATCCATACCAACACTGGGCCTATTGGATTCAATGCCCCTAACAAATTGAGTTTTGCGCGAAAACTTTTAATATTAGAGGATATCGGACCTGCCGACTCCTTCCTAGTTTTTTTAAATAATTATATCACTATCCCAATTAGTGCAGTATGGTGCCGGACGTAAGTATTGTAGGGTTATCTGAAGTCCGAAGAGAGGGGGAGGACTCGGTAATCCTCGAATCCGGTAACTTGCTCTATTTTAGAGAGGGTGACCGGAAGTCCCAGGGAGGTGTCGGGTTTATCGACCACAAGTCCCTTGTGAAAACCGTGGTATAGATCGAGAGTGTAATGACCAGGGTACCTTATACTCAGAATATCCTCGAGGTATTCGCTGAAAGTCGTACAGGTTTACGCCCCGACCTCGGCACATCCCGACGACGAGGTGGAGAACATGTATGAGGATATTTCTAGAGCCAAGTATGGTTTCAAAACTCACTTCGCCGTTGTCATGGGGGATTCAACGCGAAACTGAGCAAACGAGACGATGATGAGTTGCAAGTAGGGCAATTTGGAGTTGGGCGAAGGAACCACCGGGGTCACCTACTGGCCAGTTTTATGAAGAAGAAGGTCCTCTATATGATGAACTCCTTCTTCAGAAAGCGTGAACACAGGAAGTTGACCTGGCAGAGCCCCGATGGTACAACAAAAAATGAGATCGACTTCATCATGTTAACCAAGAAGCAAATGTTCAATGATGTCTCTATGATCAATTCGGTAAATGCCGAGAGCTTTCACCGCATGGTAAGAGGCACATTGAACTTTAATATTAAGCTTGAAAAGTCTCGACTGATGAAGTCCGCGCTCTGTCCAGCACAGATCCAGGTTCAAAACCCCGAGAGCTTTCACCTCGAACTCCAGAATCGTTTCGAGTGCCTAGGTAGCTCCGTGGACGCATATAGAGACGGGTTCGTGGAAGCTGTCCATATGGTCGGGTCTAAGTTTTTCAAGACCCATCGTACAGCTGGAAACAAAAAGCTCTCTGATCCTACTCTCAAACCTATGAATGAGAGGCGTGAGATGACCCTGCAGTCTTTAGATGAGGCGTGCAAATACAGGCAACTCAATAGACAGATTTCTAAATCCTTGAAAAGGGACCTCTGCCGCTTTAATACCGAGCGTATTAAAGACGCAATTGAGCGAAATAAAGGCTCCAAGATGTTTTCCAGGGATCTGGCTTTTGGACAGTGCCAGCTCACGAAACTGAAGACTGACGATGGCAGGATCTTATCCGCCAAGCCGGAGCTTCTGAGGGAGATCAAGACATTCTATGGGCAGTTGTACACATCAATCAGCAAGCCCATTGCAGCCTGTACTAAATAAGGATAGTTCTGAAACAGATCAAAAACAACAAGGCTTCGGATGATGACGGAATCACGGCTGAACTCCTGAAGGCGGGTCGCAAACCGGTCTTTTAGGCCCTTCAGAAGCTGTTTGATTCCGTCATACTCAAGGGCAAAACGTCACAGGCATGATGCAGGGATGTGGTGGTACTCTTTTTCAAGAAGGGCGACAATGCCCGGCTAAAGAACTATAGGCTCATCTCACTTCTTAGTCATGTCTACAAGTTGTTTTGAAGAGTCATCACGAATCGTCTCGCGCGCATATTTGACGATTTCCAGCCTCCCGAACAAGCCAGGTTCCGAAAAGGCTTTAGCCCCGTATACCCCTCATACATACGCTGCGGCAGGTTATACCAAAGAAGACCAAAAAAATATAGAAGACCAAAGAGTATAACCTGCCTCTCTGTTTAACGTTTGTGGACTACGAAAAAGCCTTCGATTCGATCGAGACTTGGACTGTACTGCAGTCTCTCCAACGGTGCCAGATCGACTACCGGTACATTGAGGTGTTGAAGTGATTGTACAAAATCGCCACCATGTTAGTCCATCTGCAGGATCAGACCTCGATACCAATTCTTCTCCGGCGCGGCGTGAGACAGGGAGACGTCATTTCTCCGAAACTGTTCAGTGCTGCGTTGGAGGATGTCTTCAAGTTTCTGGACTGGCGACTGCGAACCGGAAGACGATACGTTGGAAGGCCTCCCACTAGGTGGATCGATGAGCTGGTTAAGGTTGCGGGAAGGCGCTGGATGCGAGAAGCACGGGATCGGCCAATGTGGCGACGCCTGGGGGAGGCTTATGTCCAGCAGTGGATGTCTTTCGGCTGAAATTATGATATCACTATCACCTGGAGGCTGAGAAACCAGCGCTCTTTTTCCTTACAGAGACGCAGATAGCGAATCCGTCAGACGTCTCGTACTTATCATACCCAGGGTTTACCCTGGTGCAGAATTTTAAACCCCGGGCGGGTTTTCCCATCGGTGTCTCCGTAACCTTGAGGACTCCAGATTCTGGGCTCTAGTGGACACAGGTCTGGATAAAATTATCTACACCTGTGTCTTCCTTTCGCACAGCGGAGATCAGGATACAACCGGGCTCACAGAGAACCTCACTGAGGCGGTTGATGCGGCACATCAGCGGTACCCTGCCGCCTAATAAGTGTAACTGGGGGACTTTAATACCCACCACCAGGAATGGCTCATCCCATACCAGTGCACTGAATATGCTAAATGGGAGATGCGTAAGGTTTCGCAAGCGCTAAACCTAACTCAGCTGGTTCAGGGGGCAAAGAGGATTCCGGATGTTGATTCGCACACAGCGAATGGCTTGGACCGTCTGCTTACAACAGATCCAGACCGATACTCTGATAGCTCTGACGATAGCTCTGTCGATAGCCTTTCCTTTGGGTAGTTCCTCGAAGCCTTTTAGGTATCTCACCACGGTTCTTTACACCAAATGTCAGGTTTTCACTGTGAGACAACTCTTTGTTCTTGGCCCAATCTACGCAAATATCCTTGTTTATAATATGATCCAAATGCTACTAAAAAACGTAGACACTTCAAGTTTGCTCAACACAGGGATGTAGAACGGCCCTCGCTCAGCGTCATTTTGGTATACTTTCAAACCATTTATATAATAAAATAAATACAATCTAATCCATCACCAATATTCACCAATATTCCGAGATGTGACCGTGCCAATAACTGACCATATTGAGCTTCTTGGCGTTACGTTGATATCGACTCTCAATTTTGGCCCATAAATTGAGGCAAAGGCTCAGCTGACTGCCAAAAAGCTCGGGATCCTTGCACAAGTGAGAAGGTACTTCACGCCAGAACAGCTGCTCAGCTTGTATCAAGCGCAAGTTCGATCATGCATGGAGAGTACTGTTCTCGTCTCTGGGACGGGTCTGCCAAATACCAGCTTGATGCACTCGATTGAAAAGTTGGCCAAGTGGCTCATTGGCGATGAGGCACTGGTTAAGTCAAAGCTCCAGAGCCTTGAACATCGTCGCTGAGTTGCCAGATTGTCGGTTTTTTATCGGTTTATTACTGGGAGTGTGCGATGGAATTGCATGATCTAATTCCGCCCAGCCCGTTCCATCATCGGACTACCAGACGTACAGCGATGCGCCATCGGTACATGGTGTATATTCCTCCCATACGCTCTAAACGTTTTGAGAATACTTATATTATGCGTACAGCTAAGGAGCGGAATTCCCTGCCGGAGTCTGTTTCCCGATAGCTACAATGTAGGGGTATTTAAGTCAAGAGTGAATAGGGTACTTCTAGGCAAGCCTGCTTCACCGTCGACCACATCTTCGCTTACCATCAGGAAAGATAGTAGTCAAGCGCGAGCCAATCTTAAATAAAAAAATAAAAAAAATATGTGATTATATTTATAATGTTTAAATGAAAATAATTGCGACGGCAAAATATTAATCTTATTTCTTTTTGCATTTTCAGGATGTAAGTAATCATAATCATATGGCAATTTTCAAAATCAGTTTAAAGGAATTCCACGTGACTCAGTCGCCGTGACAACGGTTAAGCCCTCGAGTAATGTCAATATACAATAAGTTATGACTCTCTTTTTTACGATTTGAGGCGAAGTCGAGTTGGAGGTCTTGACTTGGAAAATTACCTAATCTAAACCTTTTTAAAATTATTATTTTTCCTTGCTATAGTTATATTCTTAATCTTACTGATATAAAATACATGAGAAACGTTTGTGACTGCTGAGGTTCACGAGCAGCGCAAGTACAGTAAACTAACTGGCTATTTAAAGTTTAGAGCCGTTTCGGGTAACTGGGTAGTTACTGAGTTGTGAAGGTCAGATAGTCAGTCAAGAATAGTAACCAACAGTTTAAAATTTCGGTACAATAATTAACTCTTCAACTTATTTTAGCAATAATTCGATACCTGGCGTGAATAGGTAATTGATTTGCTACTAATTTAAATTCGCCATTGGAATAAGGTTCAATTTTTAAAATAATTGCAACTTTTCAACGCATTCACGCCTTTACGGAATTAATAGGCTAACAATTGATGGAAAACCGCATTTTACCAAAATTTCCGTATTGTTCCGTATGGTGCTGGACGTATAGAATTACACCATCCCATGTCTTCCCGTGGGTGTCATAAGAGGCGACAAAGGGACAAACCAGAGAATGGGCAGCACGGTTCTCTGTGCATCTATAACAAACATACTGCATTCGCCAACCCACCTGTCCAGCGTGGATGGCCCCTAGTGCCCGGCAGCCTGCCTACCCTCGACTACGGTAGCGGACGAGGTTACGGCATGGCAAGGGGTACTAAGAATCTCGAGACGAGATCCGGCTACCCCAACAAGCACAGACGACTGGACCTGGCAACGTTCAAGACGCGAACACTTCGGACCGACGAGAAGATCACCGAACTCGAAGAGGAATTGAGCAGGTTACGATGGAGATTTGTAGGGTTATCTAAAGTCCGAAGAGAGGGGGGAGTACTCGGTAATCCTCGAATCTGGTAACTTGCTCTATTTTAGTGAGGGTGACCGGAAGTCCCAGGGAGGTGTCGGGTTTATAGACCACAAGTCCCTTGTGAAAACCGTGGTATAGATCGAGAGTGTAAAGACCAGGGTGGTGTACCTTATACTCAGAATATCTCCGAGATATTCGCTGAAAGTCGTACAGGTCTACGCCCCGACCTCGGCACATCCCGACGACGAGGTGGAAAACATGTATGAGGATATTTCTAGAGCCAAGCATGGTTTCAAAACTCACTTCGCCGTTGTCATGGGGGACTTCAACGCGAAACTAAGCTAACAAGACGATGATGAGTTGCAAGTAGGGCAATTTGTTGTTGGGCGAAGGAACCAACGGGGTCACCCACTGGCCAGTTTTATGAAGAAGAAGGTCCTCTATATGATGAACTCCTTCTTCAGAAAGCGTGAACACAGGAAGTGGTCCTGGCAGAGCCCCGATGGTGCTACTAAAAATGAGATCGACTTCATCATGTTAACCAAGAAGCAAATGTTCAATGATGTCTCTATGATCAATTCGGTAAATGCCGAGAGCTATCACCGCATGGTAAGAGGCACATTGAACATTAATATTAAGCTTGAAAGGTCTCGACTGATGAAAACCACGCTCCGTCCAGCACAGATCCAGGTCCAAAACCCCGAGAGCTTTCAGCTCGAACTCCAGAATCGTTTCGAGTGCCTAGGTAGCTCCGTGGACGAATATAGCGACGAGTTCGTGGAAGCTGTCCATATGGTCGGGTCTAAGTTTTTCAAGACCCGTCGTACAGATGGAAACAAAAAGCTCTCTGATCCTACTCTCAAGCCTATGAATGAGAGGCGTGAGATGATCTTGCAGTCTTTAGATGAGGCGTGCAAATACAGGCAACTCAATAGACAGATTTCTAAATCCTTGAAAAGGGACCTCTGCCGCTTTAATACCGAGCGTATTAAAGACGCGATTGAGCCAAATGAAGGCTCCAAGGTGTTTTCCAGGGATCTGGCTTTTGGACAGTGCCAGCTCACGAAACTGAAGACTGACGATGGCAGGATCTTATCCGCCAAACCGGAGCTTCTGAGGGAGATCGTGACATTCTATGGGCAGTTGTACACATCAATCAGCAAGCCCATTGCAGCCTGTACTAAATAAGGATAGCTGTGAAACAGATTAAAAACAACAAGGCTTCGGGTGATGACGGAATCACGGCTGAACTCCTGAAGGCGGGTCGCAAACCGGTCTTTAAGGCCCTTCAGAAGCTGTTTGATTCCGTCATACTCAAGGGCAAAACGTCACAGGCATGATGCAGGGATGTGGTGGTACTCTTTTTCAAGAAAGGCGACAATGCCCGGCTGAAGAACTATAGGCCCATCTCACTTCTTAGTCATGTCTACAAGTTCTTTTGAAGAGTCATCATGAATCGCGCGCATGTTTGACGATTTCCAGACTCCCCAACAAGCCAGATTCCGAAAAGGCTTTAGCCCCGTATACCCCTCATACATACGCTGCGGCAGGTTATACAGAAGACCAAAGAGTATAACCTGCCTCTCTGTTTAGCGTTTGTGGACTACGAAAAAGCCTTCGATTCGATCGAGACTTGGACTGTACTGCAGTCTCTCCAATGGTGCCAGATCGACTACCGGTACATTGAGGTGTTGAAGTGTTTGTACAAAAACGCCACCATGTTAATCCATCTGTAGGATCAGACCTCGATACCAATCCTTCTCCGGCGCGGCGTGAGACAAGGAGACGTCATTTCTCCAAAACTGTTCAGTGCTGCGTTGGAGCATGTCTTCAAGTTTCTGGACTTGAGGAGGCTCGGCATCAACGTTAATGGCGAGTACATCACTCACCTTCGGTTTGCCGACGACATAGTGGTCATGGCTGAGACCATGGAGAGCCTCAGTTCAATGCTCGATGACCTCAGTAGAGCTTCCGAATGTAGAACTTGAACATGGACAAAACCAAGGTCATGGTGAATGCCCATGTAACACTCACTCCTATCAAGGTCGAAAACTTTATACTCGAAGTTGTAGATGATTATGTGTACCTGGACAAATGGTCCAGTTGGGTAGGTCTAACTTCGAGCAAGAGGTCAACCGTCGAATCCGACTCGACTGGGCGGCGTTCGGGAAGTTGCGTGGTATCATCTCGTCCAATTTACCGTAGTGTCTCAAGACAAAAGTCTATGACCAGTGTGTGTTGCCAGTGATCACCTATGGGACCGAGACGTGGTCGGTCACAATGGGCCTTATCAGAAAGCTTACAGTCACCCAAAAGGCAATGGCGCAGGGTCCAAAGAAGGACACTTGTGACAAGGATGGTTTCGTCATGGTGGAGAAGAAGAAGAAGAAGAAGCCTCCTTGTCGGAACCAGTGCGGTACTGCGCTGGCAGGGCCCAACATGCTGCTGCGTCCAGCAATCCCGACGACGCTGCTGTATGTGTCCAGACTGCACCACTCCACGAAGGTTGAGGACGTCGTGGAGTATATGCGCGTCAAGGTCAACTGGACTTTGAGGGTCGAGAGATTGGAGCCGCGTCATAACACGAACTTTAAGTCGTTCGTGGTGCGTGTTCCGACGCATGTACTCGAAATGTTCCTCAAGGAAGAGTGTTGGCCGAAGGGTGTTGTGTACCGCCGGTTTCGTGGCCAGCTACGTGACACCAGTCAGTGAAACACGACGCCGACACTTCGTGTGCATTAGTTTTAGATAATTATGT
Organism: Orthosia gracilis; assembly: GCA_947562075.1. Lineage (NCBI taxonomy): Eukaryota > Metazoa > Arthropoda > Insecta > Lepidoptera > Noctuidae > Orthosia > Orthosia gracilis. Next base: position 12,897,851 of record OX387267.1, read on the forward strand.
TATATATATTTATAGTATTTTTAAGTTTTTATGTAAATATAGTATTGTATATATTGATATGGGCCTTGATGCCTGAAATAAATGGATAAATAAATAAATAAATAAATAATAAATGGAGAGGGCTATACTCGGAGTTTCCTAGCGTGATCATGCCAGAAATTAAAGGATATCCGCAGGCGATCCAAAGTAACCGATATAGCCCGATAGCCAAACTTAAGTGGCAGTGGGCAGGGCACATTGCTCGCAGAACAGATGGCCGATGGGGCCGAGAAGTTCTGGAATGGCGACCGCGAACCGGAAGACGGTACGTTGGAAGGCCTGGCACTAGGTGGATCGATGACCTGGTTAAAGTTGCGGGAAGGCGCTGGATGCGAGAAGCACGGGATCGGTCAATGTGGCGACGCCTGGGGGAGGCCTATGCCCAGCAGTGGACGTTTTTCGGCTGAATCACTATCACCTGGAGGCTGAGAAACCAGCGCTCTTTTTCCTTACAGAGACGCAGATAGCGATCCGTCAGACGTCTCGTACTTATCATACCCAGGGTTTACCCTGGAGCACAATTTTAAACCCCGGGCGGGTTTTACCATCGGTGTCTCCGTAACCTTGAGGACTCCAGATTCACAACGATCTGGGCTCTAGTGGACACAGGTCTGGATAAAATTATCTACACCTGTGTCTTCCGTTCGCACAGAGGAGATCAGGATACAACCGGGCTCACAGAGAACCTCAGTGAGGCGGTTGATGCGGCACATCAGCGGTACCCTGCCGCCTAATAAGTGTTACTGGGGGATTTTAATACCCACCACCAGGAGTGGCTCTTCCCATACCAGTGCACTGAATATGCTAGATGGGAGATGCGTAAGCTTTCGCAAGCGCTATACCTAACTCAGCTGGTTCAGGGGGCAAAGAGGATTCCGGATGTTGATTCGCACACAGCGAATGGCTTGGACCTTCTGCTGACGGGTCACCCCTTTATAGCAGAACTTTTTATGTCATAATATCATTTCGCATAACAGCGGATAGCATGAACCTCATTTCGCATAAAATCGTTTGGCATTCACTCATTTATCATATATTCAAAACGCATAATTTTGTTAGTCAGTATCATCTTTAGGCATAAATTTCATACCGATAATAATTAAAAAGTATAACCATCATATTGCAGAAAATTCACAGACAGAATCGTCTTTTGGCATACATTTCTTACCGATAGTCATTGAAAGGCAGAACTATCATATCTGAGAAAGTTTACAGATAGAATCATCTTTTGGCATACGTTTCATATCCACTCATCTATAATATTACAGAACACCACCACCATACACAAAGCACCATGCATGCAGCATGCAAGCAAGCATACCTCACACATGAAGCAAGTATGTAGCATGCAAACAAGCATACACCATGCATGCAGCAAGGAAACATGCAGCAATCATTCAGCATGAGAGCAAGCATACATCAAACATGCAGTATGCAAACAAGCATACACCATGCATGCAAGCAAGCATGCAGCATGCAAACAAGCATACACCATGCATGTAAGCAAGCATGCAGCATGCAAGTTCGCATGCAACAGGCAGCAGGCATGGTTTCTGTCACGGCTTCGGCGCTGCCGGGCTCCGGCGGTCCCACACGAGCTTATCGTCGCTGATGGTTTCAAAGCTCACCACCGCAGCTTCGGCTTGCTTCAGCCGGCTTCAGCCGCGGCGGCGGGCGTTAAAACCACCTGCTCCTCAGCTCGTGGGCCGCCTCGCCCCTCCGCGCCTACGCGGGCTTAAATTACACTCTAGGGGTAGGGCAGACAAGACTACGTGGAGTCGGTTTTGAAGATTATGCCAAGTGTGTTATGCCAAATAAATTTCGGAGCATCAAGATTCTGCCAGATAGAGGGAACCTTCTGCGGACAACAGATCCAGACCGATACTCTGATAGCTCTGACGATAACTCTGTCGATAGCCTCTCCTTTGGGTAGTTCCTCGAAGCGTTTTAGGTATCTCACCACGGTTCTTTACACCAAATGTCAGGTTTTCACTGTGAGACAACTCTTTGTTCTTGGCCCAATCTACGCAAAAATCCTTGTTTATAATATGATCCGAATGCTACCAAAAAACGTAGACACTTAGAAGTTTGTTCAACACAGGGATGTAAAACGGCCCTTGCTCAGCGTCATTTTGGTGTACTTTCAAACCACTTATATTATAAAATAAATAAAATCTGCTCCATCTCTCCCATAATATGTCTAATTTTTTTCAATTTCACCCGGCTCTAATATGCCGAGAAGTGACAGTGCCAATAACTGACCATCTTGAGCTTCTTGGCGTTACGTTGATATCGACTCTCAATTTTGGCCCATAAATTGAGGCAAAGGCTCAGCTGACTGCCAAAAAGCTCGGGATCCTTGCACAAGTGAGAAGGTACTTCACGCCAGAACAGTTGCTCAGCTTGTATCAAGCGCAAGTTCGATCATGCATGGAGAGTACTGTTCTCGTCTCTGGGACGGGTCTGCCAAATACCAGCTTGATGCACTTGATTGAAAAGTTGGCCAAGCGGCTCATTGGCGATGTGGCACTGGTTAAGTCAAAGCTCCAGAGCCTTGATCATCGTCGCCAAATTGCCAGATGTCGGTTTTTTATCGGTTTGTTACTGGGACTGTGCGATGGAATTGCATGATCTAATTCCGCCCAGCCCGTTCCATCATCGGACTACCAAACGTACGGCGATGCGCCATCGGTACATGGTGGACATCCCACCCATACGGTCTAAACGTTTTGAGAATACTTTTATTATGCGTACAGCTAAGGAGTGAAATTCCCTGCCGGAGTCTGTTTCCCGATAGCTACAATGTAGGGGTATTTAAGTCAAGAGTGAATAGGGTTATTCTAGGCAAGCGTGCTTCACCGTCGACCACATCTTCGCTTACCATCAGGAAAGATAGTAGTCAAACGCGAGCCGATTTTAAATAAAAAAAAATAAAAATATGTGATTATATTTATAATGTTTAAATGAAAATAATTGCGACGGCAAAATATTAATCTTATTTCTTTTTGTATTTTCAGGATGTAAGTAATCATAATCATATGGCAATTTTCAAAATCAGTTTAAAGGAATTCCACGTGACTCAGTCGCCGTGACAACGGTTAAGCCCTCGAGTAATGTCAATATACAATAAGTTATGACTCTCTTTTTTACGATTTGAGGCGAAGTCGAGTTGGAGGTCTTGACTTGGAAAATTACCTAATCTAAACCTTTTTAAAATTATTATTCTTCCTTGCTATAGTTATATTCTTAATCTTACTGATATACAATACATGAGAAACGTTTGTGACTGCTGAGGTTCTCGAGCAGCGCAAGTACAGTAAACTAACTAGTTATTTAAAGTTTAGAGCCGTTTCGGGTAACTGGATAGTTACTGAGTTGTGAAGGTCAGTCAAGAATTTAAAATTAAACAGTTTAAAATTTCGGTACAATAATTAACTCTTCAACTTATTTTAGCAATAATTCGATACCTGGCGTGAATAGGTAATCGATTTGCTACTAATTTAAATTCGCCATTGGAATAAGGTTCAATTTTGAAAATAATCGCAACTTTTCAACTCATTCACGCCATTTACGGAATTGATAGGCTAACAATTGATGGAAAACCGCATTTTACCAAAATTTCCGTACAGTTCCGTATGGTGCTGGACGTAAAGAATTTCATCATCCCATGTCTTCCCGTGGGTGTCTTAAGAGGGCAACTAAAGGAAAAACCAGAGAATGGGCAGCAGCGTTCTCTGTGCATCTATTACAACCATACTCCGATCGCCAACCCGCCTGCCAAGCGTGGCGATTTTGGCAAAACCCCTCCCCCATGAAAAGCACAAATAAAAATGGCTCCTAGTGCCCGACAGCCTGCCTACCCTCGACTATGGTAGCGGTCGAGGTTACGTTATAGCAAGGGGTGTTAAGAATCTCCGGATGAGATCCGGTTATCCCAACAAACACCGACGACTGGACCTGGCAACGCGCACACTGCGAACCGACGAGAAGATCACCGAACTCGAAGAGGAATTGCGTAGGTTACGATGGAGTATTGTAGGGTTATCTGAAGTCCGAAGAGAAGGGGGCGGACTCGATAATCCTCAAATCCGGTAACTTGATCTATTTCCGAGAGGGTGACCAGCAGTCCCAGGGAGGTGTCGGGTTTATCGATCACAAGTCCCTTGTGAACGACGTGGTGAAGATAGAGTGTTTCGACTAGGGTGACCTACCTTATACTTAGAATATCCTCGAGATATTCGCTGAAGGTCGAACAGGTCTACGTCCCGACCTCGGCACATCCCGACGACCAGCCGGAGACCATGTATGAGGATATTTCTAGAGCCATGCATGGTTCGCATTGGGACTTCAACGCGAATCTGGGCAAACAAGACGATGATGAGTTGCAAATGGGTCAATTTGGACGAAGGAAGCACCGGGGTCACCTACTGGCCAGTTTTATGGAGAGGGAGGGCCTCTTTATAATAAACTCCTTTCTCAGAAAGCGCAAACACAGGAAGTGGACCTGGTAAAAAACAAAAAGTCTAAAGTTCTCTTTACCAAATGTTCCACAACGTGACCTTAATTTATATTTTGACGGCTATAATTCGAAGTTATAACGGAAACTTTATTCTTAGGGATTACTATCAATTCAAAATTGCAGTGAGGCGTGCACATTAGAACTCTTTCGGGTAGGTTAAGTTCAGTTGCATATGCAGTTAGGAAAATAAGGCAGTTAACCGATGTAGCCAGAGCTAGGTTAGTATACTATGCTTATTTTCAAAGTATTATGTCTTATGGCATTCTGCTGTGGGGATCAGCAGCAGACGTTGAATCAATTTTCATAATATAAAAGAGGGCAATCCGCGCGATCAATAAAATGGGTACTCGCGAGCCCCTCAGAGAAAAATTTAAAGAGATCGATATACGGACTCTACTTTCACTTTATATTTTGGATTGTATTTTGTATGTCCGCAAAAATCGAGGGCTTTTCAAAACTAGAAGCGACTTCCATAATTTAAATACACGCAGTAAGCACGAAATTGTAATACACAGTAAACGCTTTTATAACAAGTTGCCTAAGTTAGTTATAGAACTGACCGATGGAAAATTCAAAATTACATCAAACGTGTCCTTATTAAAAAAAGCATATTATATAAAATCAAGGACTACGTTGAAGAAAAAATCTGCGCTTTAGCTTCTTCTGCGCATGCGGCTTCCGTGGTAACTCATAAACGTCACAAATATGTAGATGTCTCTAACTATTTTCAATCTCATTTTTCTTTTTATAATTAGACTTTTTACAATGGTTTTCAATCATCTTTATAGCCCTCTGCTAAGAATAGTTACAGCACTAATAACAACATTTATGCCACATGTTAAATTTAGTCGTGTTATATACTTTTTTTTACCTTTGTATAGATTCTTTTACCGATTGTTTTGTGAATGCTTGAACATTGCAGGCCTTCTAGATTTCTAGATGCTTTTAACATTTGTTAACTGTTTATTTCGTTTTACTTTCTTATTATTCTTTTTCTTATTTAAACTAATGGTTTAAATGTCACAATGTTAATTTGTCTATTTTATATTTTCAGGTCGTAAGTAATAAAGTTAATTTGAGATGTTTATGCAATCATATCAACACCAGTGGATTTGATTCACAATCGCAGAATTTGGAAAAGATCTTAAATAATTAAAATAGGGTTGAAATATTTGAGTAAATTTGAAAAAATCCAGTATTTATAACAAAGGTATAATATTGGTAATCAAAAAAGACAACAGTGATCATTATTGATATCTGGTTAGATAATTATATCAATAACAATTTTTTTTTAATATTTCCTGACATAGTTTTCGACAAACTTCCAATTCAATTATTTCTGAAGATTTTTAAAGAAATACATAGTTTGTTGCTTCGTTAATATTATTTGTGTTCGCAATCTAGCAAACCTTTGGCAAGAAATAAAGAAAAGCATACAATGACGATTTTGGGCAGTTTTTGTCGATATTTGTTTTTGTGTTATTTTATCTCAAAAAGGACTTGACGATATATGCATTATTTTTTTAGAAAATATTATTTATAACATCGGGAAGTATTTTGCGGGGGCTTTCATTTTTGTGACCCCTAAATAAGTATCCGAAACAATGCCATTGTGTCGTTAAGCGTTGCCGAGTGCGAGAGTTAACTGAGCGAGTTCAAATCCCTCATAAGCAGATTTTTTAATAACTAACTGTTTTGCTCTTGAAATTTCCAGGATGTAAGTACCTAACTTAAATAATTAGTATTTTAATAAGTGTGATATCAATTTAGATAGTTATAATTTTGATAATAATATAAAAATACTACATATAAAACAAACAACCGGGTCGATAGGCTCGAATCGTTCATACCTTCGTCATTTTAAAAATCGCTTATGGCTACAAAATATATCGAATCGCGTCGCTTAAACCTAGAATATTGATCTTAAATAGAGTGTGGATACCAGGGGATTCGGGGAAAATAATTGACCGCCATTTTATTTTTCCATTTGTTAGGCATGCAATTAATAAAAACATGGATTTTACTAAAAACATTGGTTACCAAGTACTCGTATTTTCGACCATTAGTTGAGATAACTATGGCCCCGGAAACTGAACCTTATTATGTTAAATCTGCCGGGTACCAGCAACTTTTAAATGGCACAATGTTAATTTATTTATTTTATCAATTTTAGGCGGTAAGTAATAAAGTTAATTTGAGATGTTTTTGCAATAATATCATCACCATTAGATTTGAGTCACATTGGCAAAATTCGGAAAAAGGTTTTAATAATTAAAATAGGGTTGAAATATTTGAGTAAATATTGTAGTGTACCTCGGTTATAAAAACCGATCCTGGTGATGGGGCGATTGTGCCTGGCCGGAGGCTATAATATAGCTTAGTCTCCACAGCGGTAGCCTGGTTAAGCAGTAGTCGGTCACTTTGATCGGACTGCGAGACGCCCCGAAGAAAAAAAAAAAAAAGAGCTGGGGCGATCATACATTCTGCCGCCGGCCGCCGCTGTGGACGCACGCTGAGAGTAGAGGCGTGCTCTGCTCGTCCCGCCACTAGCCCCGCTCTCCTGTCTCATCGCGCCCCTGCGTGACGTTACTGCGGTCATCGCATCTACGCACGCCGCCAACAGAGGTTGCATAATAATAGTGTGGCATAATAATACATTGCCATAATACAAAGGTTAGCATAACTGTCATTTGTTCTAATTTGTTTTGGCATAATTTGGAGTTGCATAATTATTTAAGGCATAGTATTTATTCGTCATAATAATTTTATGGGTGTATATACCATTACCATTTGTACGTCAAATATTAAAATACATACGGGTAAAATGTTAATGTAAACATCGAAAATTTAAAAACCGATTGCATCGAAATATCAAAAAATTGTTATACCCTAAAATGTCTAAAATTGAAATGCCGAGTGATTTAAATATGGAATGATTAAAAATGTCGACAGTTATTATAGGTATAAAGTTCAAAATGTCAACATTTAATACACTTAAGTTCATTTTATCTACGTTAGAAATACAAATGAAACTCATTAAATAGTTAATAAGTTAAAATAGGTAGAATCTATTCGAAAACCGAATGAGCACCCCAAGTGCACGCAGTCTTTTGGCTACTACCCCTAGAGTGTATATAAAAAAAAACAGAGGCGCGAAGGAAGGGCAGCCCCCGCCCACTGCAAGAAACTCTAAAAGTGTATTAATATCGATATTTAGGACATTCGATCGTAACTTATCTTGTGCAGGGGCCGAGAATAACTCGGACACTTCGACCCATGGGGATCTATTGTGGTCCCCTAGGTAACGTACGCCTCCCCAATCTCGTTGAATACTCTTTTCATGAGTTTTACAACGAGACTAGGTGATATATGGTATTTATTATAATATTTAGTAGTCTATTGTTTTAGAAAATATTTATGTATTTTATTAGTTACATAGTTTATTAATATCAGATTTTATTATTTTGTACTCCTACCACTGTTGTGTCCTTTTTAACCCAAAGGTTGACTGGTAGAGAATGCCTTGCTGCATTAAGTCCGCCTATGTATCACCATTGTACATGAAGTTTAAATAAATAAATGTGAGCCTATAGTCTTCCGGTTTTGGAAATCCAACCCCTAGGAGACTCATTCGCTTACCAGCCAGTGCATCGCATGTGCACAGAAGGTGCTCCATGCGTTCTGTATGTTCCCCACACAACCTGCACATGGGTGTCGCGGCCAGACCCATCTTCATGAGCATGTCGTTGGTTCCAAAGTGCCCAGTAAAGGCCCCAAGCAGGTAGTGGATTTGCCCCCTGCTCATATTCCAAATGCATTTCCGGGCTTTGAAAGTAGAGCCTAGAAATTTCTTTGAGTGTTGTATACCGGTATTAGACAGCCAATGTGTTCGTTGTCTGTGATCTGCAAACTCCCTAAATGCGGCTTTTACGAGACTAGTCGATATGCCTACACATGGTTCCGGGCCCACAAATCATTTGCTGAGCCCTCTCTTGCCAGTTGGGTTTCTCCTTCGTCTAGTTTCGGCTTCTGCCGCCGTCCTAAACCTAAAGCATATATAATTATAGTCAGACAGAGAGATTTCGTCCGATACTAGCAATTTTCAATATGGGCGCTGGCCCTGTTTGAAGCCAGTGTCAGGTCAATAACTTCAGTTCTCGCAGAGGTCCTGAAAGTAGGTTTATTGCCTGCGTTAAGGATTTGTTAAGTAGAGCTTACCACAAAGTCCAACAAATCCTCCCCTCGTTTGTTGACATCTGAACTGCCCCAAACGACGTGGTGTGCATTCGCATCGCAGCCAAGTATTAGGTCGAGGTTTTCTTGGTTGCCGTAGTCAACCAGTCTTCTGATTAGTGGAGTTACTGGTTCCTTTTGTTCATATGGGAGATAGGCAGAGGCAAGGATGATTTTCCTTTTCTTTGTTCCCGTCCTCATTTGTATCAGGGTTGTAGTGAGATCCCTGTAACAGAAAGTACGTAAGGGCATTGCCTCTATACCGCCCTTGCAATAGATGCAAGTCCTCGCGTCATTAGTTGGACAGTCATACCTACCTGCCCCACCTAGGCCTTTTATAGTCCCTTTGTATAAATAGAGTTCCTGTATCAAGGCAAAGTCGTATGTATTAAGCTTCAGTTGCCGAACCAGAAGGGCAGTAGCGGCTCTGCAATGATGCAAATTGACTTGTACACACCTTAGTCCCTCCATCTTGGATGTTTTGATGGGTTTGTGTTGGTAGGAAGGCCTCAGTTTTGAGGCTCCCCCTCCATCGCCTGGCTCTCCTCGAGGGCAGCTGGCGACGCAATCCCCAGTGTATCGAGGCCTTCGAGAATGTCATCCTCGAGATCCACCTCTGACGCACTGGTCTGTGTCTCCGCTTCCTGTGCCACTTCGTGAGCAGAGACCTCTTCAATGGCCTCCTCACACTGCGGTGGTCCATCTTCGGAAGGCCTCCCTCCTGTTTCCGCAGTGGGTGCCTCTCCCTTGTTTTCTTCCAGGAGCTTGAACGAGTATCGTTCTATACCTCCTGGAAGAGAGCAGCCCAAGGCCTTGATGACCCCAGCAGACACCCCGTCCATGAGGACGATACGACGGATGCCGTGCTGCTCAGTGTGAGTATTCACGACCTTCCAGTCGTCCGCCCTCAAGGCAGGGTTAAGCCGCTGGAGCCATCGAATGGCCCGGGCAGAGTCTTGTAACGCCAAGTTGCGACTCTTCCATGCCATTTTGACTGGCTTTAGAAGGTCCTTGGCGTCGACGACCTTAAGTTTCAGGGAGCCAAGTTCCACATTGTGGATGGCACCCCGAAACCAGCAAGCTGAATCAGAGTTGTCGCAGGATACATGAACTGCAACTCCGGGAGCACGCGTGATAACCGACAGAGGATCCGGCGCCTCTTCAAGTTTCTCAGTTATTAGCTCCTGGATTGGCACCAAGTCCTCCGCCTTCAAGTACGTTTCTGGGTACTTGACTGTGGCGGCAGCGAGTTTCACAGCCGCCACCGCATCCCTAAAGGATGCGGTCGAGGATGATTGCCCTTGGGTTTTCATCCTCTTGGCCGCCATGTCCCCGCTGTCGCCGCTGAGAACAGCACGCGGTCTCCTTGATGGGCCTCCCTCTAGAGCCGCCTGCTGTCTCAGCTTTTGGCGCTACTTCCTTTGTGCCCCAGATCGTCCAACCGGAAGCCAGCCTGATTCATGCCGGTCGCGTCGTGCCGCAGCAGTACCGCCTTTTGACAGTCCCGCCACAGCCTCACCTCGAGTCGATCCCGCTGCAGTCCCGCCTCTGAACGTTCCTTCTAGGGGAGATGCAGTCCCGGCTTGCGCTGGTCCCACCGTCTTGTGTGCAGTCCCAGCTTTCGCCGGGCCCACCTTTTGGAGCGCAGTCCCAGCTTTCACCGGTCCTTTCGCCTTGTGGTTTTTTTTATTATTTAAATCTATTAAACCCGATTAATATTTTTTCATCCCTCAACTATCGCCACCTGCCATGGAGTGCTCAAGTGGCGATGCTACGGTAGCAGCAGGGATTAGTCGAGGTATACAGCCTCCCCCCCAATTAGTTGCTCACGAGACTGCACAGCACTAACCCACACCGCTACCACTAGCAATGCGAGCGAGCACCGCCGCCTGCGAGCCCCCAATGGGAGTAAACTCGCCTGGGGGGCGTTCGACCGGACCCCGCAGCCAATTGCCCGTAGCTGGCTAAGCTACGGCCTCCCGTGTATGGAGAAATCCGGGCCAAAGTGGAGTGTTGCCTCACAGACGTCAAATCGCATACGCTCATCGGCTCAGCCACCAGGATCCCATCCCCTCGTACGGATTCCCGCGCACGGGACAAACACGCGGGAGGTCATTGCTATCCATCATCTGATCTTGTTCCATGGTGGACACCCAAGGGCATGACCTCGCCTGTTGCATCTATTTCACAAGGAATTAGACCAATAACGAGGCGGCAACCTCGAGAAGGAACATCACCGCACTTGCCTTGAGGATCTACGCGACCGTAGCGCTCTCCCTCAAAACCACGCCACCTTGCCATCTCAGAAGGAGCAAGGCAAGGTAGGTCTGCATCTATACTACCAAGCCAAGCAGAGTGAAACTAAGCAAAGCAAGTTAAAAAAAATTAAAGCATAGATCCAGCCCCTCCCCTAGGACATTCGATTCTCCGTACTTCGATATTTTTAAATTTAATTAAATGTAATAATATATATCAATTTGAAATTATGTACAAATTTAATTATGCTCATTGAGGCGGTCAGGCCTTTTTATAATATTATCTTATAGATATATTAAATTACTGATATTCTTTTGTCGATATCCATCTATAAAGTCAATATTTGACCCGACTAAATCACTAATTGAGTAGTGAAGAACTTTCGTGAAAGAAATAGTGAACATATTCAAATATTTTCAAATTTCGGAAGAGAAAGAAACAACGAACCATAGCATTCCCCGTGGCTCTAACGCGCGCTCGTATAGGCTCCTTTCACAAATGACGTCCATCATATAGATTATTTATTGCAGCTTATTTAAGTCAGTTGTTTGTTCATAACATTGAATAATTTGATTTTACTTTTTGGTAGTTGAGTAGGTTGTTTGAAAATACTCATACTTTTTGTTTTCGGATTGTAAATATTTGCAGATTTTAACGAAGACTATCTACGTAACGGCTATACTGCAGTATTTAAATTATTAAGTGACGCTGGTTGTAAATCTTTATTACAAACGCTTGACTCTACCTGTGGTGGTACTCAAATAGATAATATTTTTTCGAACTTCACTTGTGAAGTTGTATTTTAGAACACGTTCTTCAGTTACCATCGTCCTATGTGTGCCCGTTTCAAGACGCTGTGAGGCGTTGAAACCGTTTTAACGTTCGTGTAACAACAATTAACACTCTTCTTAGTCCACATTATTATGCAACTACGGAACCCTATCACTGCGTGTGGCCCAACACACACTTGGCCGGTTTTTTAAACATTAGTTGAGATAACTATGGATCACAAAACTGGGCCTTAGTATGTTAAAGTGGCAGGGTACCAACATCTTGTAAATGTCAATATGTTAATCTGTGTTTTTTTTTTAATTTTTAGTTGGTAAGTAATAAAGTTAATTTGAGATGTTTTTCCAATAATATCATCAGTTCATCACCATTGGATTTAAGTCACATTCGCGAAATTTGAGAAAAATATCTTTATAAATTAAATCGGGTTGGAAATATTTGGGCAAATGTGCCATTAAGATAAGATTCAATTTAGAAATTAGATGCAAGTTTACTTTTCAACCTATTCACACTACGTACGGTATTGTTTGGGTAACAATTGTTGAAAAAACGCGTTTTACCGAAATTTAAAACCATTGCTTACTATTTTTCTATCATTAGTATGTCAAAGTTGCAAGTTATCAGCAATTTTTAAATGTCACAATGTTAATTTGTGTATTTTATATTTTCAGGTCGTAAGTAATAAAGTTAATTTGAGATGTTTATGCAATCATATCATCACCAGTAGATTTGAGTCACAATCGCAGAATTTGGAAAAGATCTTTAATAATTAAAATAGGGTTGAAATATTTGAGTAAATTTGGAAAAATCCAGTATTTATAACAAAGGTATAATATTGGTAAACAAAACAGAAAACAGTGATCATTATTGATACCTGGTTAGATAATTATATGAATGACGATTTTTTTTTTATATTTCCTGCCATAGTTTTCGACAAACTTCCAATTAAATTATTTCTGAAGATTTTTAAAGAAAAAAACACACATAGTTACATAGTTTGTTGCTTCATTAATATTATTTACGTTCACAATCTAGCAAATCTTTGGCAATTAATATATTTACCAAGAAATAAAGAAAAGCATACAATGACGATTTTGTCAGTTTTTTGTCGATATTTGTTTTTGTGTTAATTTATCTCAAAAAGGGACTTGACGACATACGCATTATTTTTTTAGAAAATATTATTTATAACATTGGGGAGTATTTTGCGGGGGCTTCCATTTTTGTGACCCCTAAATAAGTACCCGAAACAATGCCATTGTGTCGTTAAGCGTTGCCGAGTTAACTGAGCGAGTTCAAATCCCTCATAAGCAGATTTTTTAATAACTGTTTTGCTCTTGAAATTTCCAGGATGTAAGTACCTAACTTATATAATCAGTATTTTAATAAGTGTGATATCAATTTAGATAGTTATAATGTTGATAATAATATAAAAATACTACATATAAAACAACAACCGGGTCGATAGGCTCGAATCGTTCATACCTTCGTCATTTTAAAATTCGCTTATGGCTACAATATGTATCGAATCGCGTCGCTTAAACCTAGAATATTGATCTTAAATAGAGTGTGGATACCAGGGGATTTGGGGAAAATAATTGAATCTCCATTTTATATTTCCATTTGTTAGGCATGCAATTGATAAAAACATGGCTTTTACTAAAAGCATTGGTTACTAAGTACTCGTATTTTTGATCATTACTTGAGATAACTATGGTCCCGGAAACTGAGCCTTATTATGTTAAATTTGCCGGGTACCAGCAACTTTTAAATGGCACAATGTTAATTTATTTATTTTATCATTTTAGGTGGTAAGTAATAAAGTTAATTTGAGATGTTTTTGCAATAATATCATCACCATTAGATTTGAGTCACATTGGCAAAATTCGGAAAAAGGCTTTAATAATTAAAATAGGGTTCAAATATTTGAGTAAATATTGTAGTGTACGTAGATATCAAAAAATCGCGCTGTAGACCGATAACAGTATTGTAACGTTACCTCGGGCGCACACGTCGCTCGGTTATAAACACCGATCCGAGTGGTGGGGCGATTGTGCCTGGCTGGAGGATAAAATAGAGCTTAATCTCCACAGCGGTAGCCCGGTTAAGCAGAAAAAAAAAATAACGCTGGGGCGATCACACATTCTGCCGCCGGCCGCCGCTGTGGATGCACGCAGCTCTGCGTGCTCTGCTCGCCCCGCCACTAGCCCCGCTCTCCTGTCTCATCGCGCCCCTGCGTGACATTACTGCGGTCATCGCATCTACGCACGCCGCCAACAGAGGTTGCATAATAATACTGTGGCATAATAATACTGTGGCATAATAATACATTGCCATAATACAAAGGTTAGCATAACTGTCATTTGTTCTAATTTGTTTTGGCATAATTTGGAGTGCAGAGCATAATTATTTAAGGCATAGTATTTATTCGTCATAATAATGTTATGGGTGTATATTTGAACGTCAAATATTAAAATACATACGGGTAAAATGTTAATGTAAACATCGAAAATTTAAAAACCGATTGCATCGAAATATCAAAAAATTGTTATACCTTAAAATGTCTAAGATCGAAATGCCGAGTGATTTAAATATGGAATGATTAAAAATGTCGATAGTTATTATAGGTATAAAATTCAAAATGTCAACATTTAATACACTTAAATTCATTTTATTTACGTTACAAATACAAATGAAACTCATTAAATAAGTTAAAATAGGTAGAATCTATTCCAAAACCGAATGAGCACCCCAACTGCAAGCAGTCTTTTGGCTACTACCCCTAGAGTGTATATAAAAAAACCAGAGGCGCGAAGTAAGGGCAGCCCCCGCCCACTGTTACCAAGTATAGGCTGCTTGCCGGAAGCAACTAGCAAGCCGATGCTGCGGAGGTGCATCGGTGCCTATCCTTTGTTACGTAAGCGCATAGGTGTAACACTTGCCGCAGTGCCATCGAAGTTGTAAAAGCAACTTTAAAGTGTCAAAAGCAACTTGAACTTGACTAAAAGTGTATTAATATCGATATTTAGGACATTTGATACTCTGTACTTCGATATTTTCAATTTAATTAAATGTAGTTGATAAAGGAACTCAATTGAATTAGGTTAAGGTGCGGTGGGGCCACTCTTGAGCCGCGAACATGTTTGTTTTATTCCAAAAAACATTGTGTAAATATAATTATGCGTGTTTAACATTATGCTTTATCAAATTATGCAACATTTTTAGTATGCCAATAGTATATATGGCAATTTACATTATGGCAAAACATTTATGGCTGATAATATTATATGTACCCAATGAACATTCTGCAGAATTTCGTTATGCCAATATAAGTTATGGGAATATATTTTATGCCTATCATTAGTAAACCCAAAACAATGCCCGAAAGTGTCGCGTTGCCGAGGTATTCGGAAATAATTTATCTTGAGCGAGAGTTCGCTTAACTAATCCGAATCCCTGTTAAGCGGATTTTAAAATAACTAACTTTTTTGTCTTGATATTTCCAGACAGTAAGTACCTAACATATAATCAGTATAAGTTATAAGTGTGATATTAATTTAGATAATTACAATGTTGATAATCGTAAAAAGGCAACACCGTGTCGATAAGGTTCAATCGTTCGTAACTTTGTCAAATTTAGAATTCGTTTCTCTTTGAGTCAGGATGCATAATAACTTTTCATTTCTCATACTCGGAAAGTAGAGTTTTTTTAATCCGAGTAGCGGGTGGAAGATGCTACTTCCCACCTTTGTGCGGGAAAGACTCATAGTAATTGCTTCCCTCCCTAGGGTGGGAATAAATTTTAAAAATAGATTTAAATTTGGTTAGGCAGTCGGCTGTATTAGTACATTGTGTATTAAGGGCGGTAAGTAAGGAATTACGATCGAGACTCTGGTAGAAGCCCGAAGTCGAAGACTGAGGGTTTCTGAGTCGAGGTTCGTAATTCCCGTACCGCCCGTGAAACATACAATGTTTTCCATTACATTTGCGAGTAAATAAATAATTATGAATTATAGCTTTAATACACAAGGCAGCATAACTACTATTACGAAATACGTGAACTTTTTTTAAGCGGTTGGCGGGCTTTTTGACCACACCACAGATTATACAAATGTTTCGTTCAGAAACGTTAAGGGCAAATACTTACGTAGGTAATACAGCCATGACGGAGTGTAAAATTAATAAAATTATGTCGAAGTTATGATACAAAAATCTATTAAAATCGATTATTAAGAACATTATTTGGGTATTTAAGTAACATGTAGCGAGATTGCTGACATTTCTGTTTAGATAACATTTTAAGACAATTTTTCAATTGCGTGTGTAAACTCCTTGCTTGAACTTGCACGACCTGTGTGCTGTGCAATAAATTAAAAAAAAAATCTTACCGACCTTGGGTTTCATGTATGAAGAACTGTCAACGTATGAGAACCTAACATCGGAGGGTTCCACAGGGATCGGTTTTAGAAACTCTCTTGTGGGATCTCGCATACGATGTGATCCTGCGTATTGACCTCCCCGTTGGCGTTTATATCGTTTGCTACGCAGACGATACCCTGGTGTTAGCCGGCGAGGACACCTTCGACGAGACTATCCAGCTTGCCGAGCTCGGGGTGACAAAAGTTATGGCGTCGATCCACGAGTTGGGTTTAGAGATAGCGCCTCATAAAACTGAGGCGCTATGGTTCCATAAACTGCCGAGAAGCAGAGATTCGCCCAGCTCAGTGACTGTTGGCGGAAAATAGCCATCCTAAACGCACGTGGATACCGAACGGTATTTTTCGGGGCGGCGACACTCCTGGCTGGACATCCTGGCGGATATGGACGCGAGTGTATATGACTAGATTCACGCCATCCGTAAAAGCGGCTATAGCGTGCCAGGAATCGCTGCAGTTAGGCTGAGGTGTCAGGAACGGCAACGCGCGCTCGAGCGGT
Source organism: Orthosia gracilis (assembly GCA_947562075.1). NCBI lineage: Eukaryota > Metazoa > Arthropoda > Insecta > Lepidoptera > Noctuidae > Orthosia > Orthosia gracilis. Next base: position 12,914,622 of record OX387267.1, read on the forward strand.
GGCGTTATCGGCTACAGCAGCCGCAATTCTCGCGCAAGCGCTTTGTCGAAGCCGTCCTGCCGCACTTCGAAGCCTGGCTGAAAAGAGGGGAGCGCATCACCTACAGGCTCACTATACTGACCGGGCATGATTGCTTCGGTGAGTACCTGAATAGGATTGGGCGAGAGGCCACGACTAATTGCCATTATTGTGGGGGCGACCTTGATTCTGCAAAGCACACGCTTGAAGAATGCCCTGCGTGGGCCTCTGAGTGGCAGGTCTTAGTCGCCAGGATTGGACGATACCTGTCTTTGCCAGCAGTTGTGAGGGCAATGCTGGCAGAGACAGAAAACTTGAGGGAAATGACCTCCTTCTGTGAGATCGTGATGATTCAGAATGAGGCCGCCGAGCGGGATCGTGTGAAATCGGATCCCCCTCGGAGAAGAAGGCATCGGGGAGGCAACCACCTCCAGGTAAGACGGTGGCACAGTGATCACGTGCTGCCGTGCACAGCGAGGCTCAGGGGAGACGCCTCTCAGTCTCCCCAGGGACGTGCTATAACAGGCGTTGCACGGAGGGATTCCGGATCGGTCTTTTATGAGGTAACGGGCACCCTTTGTTCCTATTGGCCTTGTTTTTCTGTCTCCTGCTAGATATAGAGGGAAGCGGAAATTATGTGTTTTTCCTACTCCTCCTTTATTCTTTTCTAATTAATTTCTTTGTGAGATCCAATATAGTTAAATTCTGACTTGTCCGGGACTTCGTCGAGTTTCATTGCCTCGGCCTTTTTCTGGTGGTTGTCACTGTTGATTCTGGCTTTCAGGAGTTGCAGTGGCTTGGGAATAGTGCGGTGGGATTATCCTTAAAAAGAAGTTTTAACAGTCAGTTTGATAATTCAAGAAGAAGTCGAGATTGAGGACATGACTACAAAATAGTAGGGCTAAATGTTTACCTAAATCTTTCTTACTATCATAATCTTACTAACCCATACAAACATTATGCCAATTAGGTTCAATACCCCTTACAAACTGAGTATTGTGCGAGCAATTTCCACCTGCTACGATCCTTACTTACGGATGTATGTATAGTGAGCAGCAGGTTTATATTCATAGTACATTAATTAAAATAATTGCGATGACAAAATATTAATCTTATTTCCTTTTGCATTTTCAGAAAGTAAGTTATTAAATTTAATCTTAGGACAATTTTCAAAGGTAGTTTGAATGCCCTCCACGCAACTCAGTGGCCAACAGTAAAACCTTTGAGTGATGTCAATAAACAATACGTTATAACTTTTAGTTGCACAATTCAAGACAGAGTCGAGTTGGAGCTCTTGCCTTGGAAATTGGATTAAAATTAGAAATCGTCGGTTGCGACCTTGTTTATGCAAGATTATTGTATTTCAATGTATAGAAAATTCGCATGTGCTAGGCATGGAAAAATATATAAGTACTAGCTTCTGCCATCGGCTTCGCCCGGGTGAAGTTGAAAGTTAGAATAATTTTTGACTCAGGATAAAAATTTGTGCCAAATTTCATCCAGATCCGTTAAGCCGTTCCGGCGTGATTGAGGAACAAACATACAGAAATCCAACCAAACTTTCGCATTTATAATATTAGTAAGATTTTGAACTTTTTCCAAAAGACTGAAGGCAATTTCGTTATACATGCATCAAATTCCGTTTATTTGGATTATTATTGTCGTATTTACGCCATGTACGGGATTACAAGGCTAACAATTACTGAAAAAGGCATTTTACTGAAATTTTAAACCACTGTTTACTGTTTTTAAACATTAGTTGATAACTATGGATAAAAAAACTGGGCCTTAGTATGTTAAAGTTGCAGGGTACCAGCAACTTTTAAATGTCACAATGTTAATTTGTTTATTTTTAATTTTAGTTGGTAAGTAATAAAGTTAATTTGAGATGTATTTGCAATAACATCATCACCATTGGATTTAAGTCACATTCGTGCAATTCGGAAAAAAACATAGAAATGAAAATAAGGGTTGAAACATTTAGGCCAATTTGGAAAAAATACCCGGTATTTGATACTTTGGTATAATGTTGTAATGATAATATAAAACAGTGTCGATAGGTTCGAATCGTCCTTACCTTCATCAGTTAGAAGTACCAGTTCGAAACAGACTGCTTCATATAAATACTATCTATCTAATACATATAAACGAGCAATTCTTGTTTATAAATAAATCTGAATCTCAAAAACGGCTCCAACGATTTTCATGAAATTTAGTATGCAGGGGGTTCCAGGACCAATAGAATAGAATAGTTCTATATTAGCACAGAAAGTAGGTACAAGTTACAGATGTTAAGTTTTAATGTAATGATACTTATATTAATTACCTTAACTAAGGCATGCAAATAGTTTTAGCTATAATAATAAAGTCCCATTTAATGTATGTTGTTAAAACATTTAATTAAATCAATACAAGTTTACCATGTCAAGATGAAATTCAGTAAATAATTTGAAATAGGCAATACAATACACAATGTCAATTTTAATAAAATGGGATTACAAATTCGTCAAGTTCCAGGTCAATACAGTTAAATAATAAATAATAAAAATAAAATATATTAAGTACAAGTCAAGAAAACAGAGATGTCATGTTATCAATTTAAATTCTTATCGGTCAGAAATTCGCTTATTGAGTAATGACATTTATTAATTAGTCAATTTATTTTTGAAAAGTAGAAACGTCTCATTTTTTTATTAAATCGGGTATTTTATTAAAAATTATCGGATCCATACATATAATACTTTTCTTTAATAGTTATCAGAACCACTAACAATTTGCAATTTTTTTTTATACTGTCTGCTGATTGGCCGGGTTCTATTTTCGGACACTTTATTAAATAGACGAATATTTGATTTAACAAAAACGGCCACCTCAAAAATATAAAGTGATTGGCATGTGAGTAATTTTAGGGACTTAAATACAGGTACGCAGCTATCTGTTACTATTAAATTTCACATGCCCTTATACAGCGTTTATGAGCCTTAAAAACCTGTTCCTTCAGACTTCAATTTCCCCAAAATTTTATACCGTATCTCAAAATCGATGCGATAAATCGATCTTGCTAAGTTTAATTTTTAGAAAAGGTCGATTTCTCTATTTTTACCCGAGCAGAGCTCGGTCAACCAGGTGCTGTATATTTAATGACTCAAACCAAAGCTTAAAAAATCTAATACCTTTAAACGAGCAATTCTTGGATATATGTATATATAAATAATCTGAATCTCAGAAACGGCTCCAACAATTTTCATGAAATTTAGTATGTAGAGGTTTCGGGGGTGATATATCGATCTAGCTAGGTTTTATTTTTAGTAAACGTCGTTTTCTCTATTTTCACCCGAGCAAAGCTCGGTCGCCCAGGCACTGTATACCAGGCCCCTCAGAAAGTATTGCGAAAAAAAGTTTTTATATATGGGAGACTGGCCAGTTATAATGTTTTTCGAAAATATGATTATTTATAAGTAAAAATAAGTAAGTTCCAATTTCAAAATTTCCCTCCACATTTTTTGCGAGTTAATTCAAAGTATTGTGTCTCACTGAAATATGGATCTGCGCCGGGAACATTTTAGAGCTATGATTTTATACGATTTCAAGTGTCGCCTGAAACCGGATGAATCGTACGATAGACTTCAAATGGCATTCATGGATGAAGGCCCTTCCAAGGCAACCGTGTATCGTTGGTATAACGAATTCAAGCGCGGTCGACCAACTTTGGGGGATGACGAAAGAAGCGGTCGCCCTTTGACGGCTGTTACCGAAGAAAACGTGCTAGCAGTGAAAAATTTAATCCAAGACAATAGGCGAATTACATATCAGGAGATTCAACACATATTGAAGATTGGATCGGGAAGCGTTCACGAGATTCTACACAGCCATCTTCGCGTGAGGAGGATAGTATCACGCTGGGTGCCGCACAACCTCACCGATGCTCAGAAGCAGGCCCGGGTGGAATGGTGCCGTGATATGCTTAACAAATTTGAAGCAGGCTCGTCTCGGCGTGTTTACGACATCGTTACAGGTGATGAGTCCTGGATTTATCAATACGACCCAGAAACCAAGCGCCAGTCGACTGTTTGGGTGTTTCAAAATGAGCCAACGCCTACCAAAGTGAAGCGATCTAGAAGCGGGGGTAAGATTTTGATCGCTAGCTTTTTTAATTTGACTGGCCACTTGGTATCAATTCCCTTACGGGATCAAAGAAGCATTAATGCCGAATGGTATACTACCAAATGTTTGCCAGAAGTTTTCTCTGTTATAAGCAACAAGCGACCAAACACAGGGCTCCGCGGGCTACTGCTCCACCACGACAATGCACCTGCGCACACCGCACTCAAAACGAGGGACTTCCTGGACAGCACGCCAGTCAAACTCCTGGGTCACCCTCCTTACAGCCCTGATCTAGCACCGTGTGACTTCTTTTTATTCCCAAAAATAAAAAATCAGCTCAAAGGGATACAATTTTCGTCGCCGGAAGATGCGCTGGCTGCGTTCGAGCAGGCTGTAAACGAGGTGTCTGCGGCGGACTGGAAAAAGTGTTTTGAAAACTGGTTTAGGCGCATGAATCTTTGTATAGAGGCTGGTGGAAAGTACTTTGAAAAGATTTAATAAAAATATATGTACGTATAGAACAATTTTTTTTAGTTTCGCAAAACTTTCTGAGTGTCCCACGTATTTAATGATTATGATGTATAGGAAATTGTCGTCGCCGCCACTTCGTCCGTTGCGAAATTAGAACGTTGTGACAATGATAGTATGAAAAAAGTGACATCAACCTCGCTAAGGGGTAAAGTGTTAAGCGGTAATTGGTTTGGGTAGGTAATGTATGCATATATAATCATTGAATTGTTTAAATATTTGTATGAAAGAGACAAAATACAAATATTAGTGCGACAAAAAAACATTACATAGAAGACAAACTTTGGTATTTTTTTATTTTTTTTAATATTTTCTTTTAAGAGCATGTCGGCTGATGTGATGCGGGCAGGAGCGTCGCTTGGCAGTCGTTTGATATAAAACTAGCTTCTGCCAGCGGCTTCGCCCGCGTGATAGTCGAAAATTATCCCGAAGGAAGATATTCCCGGGATAAAAAGTATCCTATGTGCTATTCCTGACTATTATCTATCTCTTTCCTATCATCTTACTAATCCATACTAACACTAGCCCCATTAGGATCAATGCCCCTTAAAAAACGAGTTTTGTACAAACAATTTCAATATTAGAATATACCGGACCTTTCGACTCATTCCTAGTCTGTGTTTTATAATTATGATTATATTTATAATACATAATTAATAATGTGGTAGCCCAGTGGCTAAGACCTCGACCATGGTGGAGCGTTTGAACCTGTCCTTGCAGGCAATCTCCTAATGGGGCGATGCCAATCTGGTCAGGTTTAATGCTGCTGAAACCCAGGCGTGTCTTTCTTCCTCTAAAAAGATCAAATTTTACCCGGCTCCCACTTTCCAAGATGTGACCGTGCCAATATCGGACCATCTTAAGCTTCTTGGCGTTACGTTGACTATCGACTCACAATTTTGGTCCCATACATTGAGGCGAAGGCTCAGCTGGCTGTCAAAAAGTTAGGTATCCTTGCAAAGGTGAGAAGGTACTTCACACCGAAACAGCTGCTCAACTTGTATCAAGCGCAAGTTTGATCATGCATGGAGTACTGTTCTCATCTCTGTAACGAATCTGCCTACTACCAGTTTGATACACTAGAGTCGATCGAAAGACGGGCCAAGAGGCTCATCGGCAATGAGTCACTGTCAAGGCTACATAGCCTTGAACACCGTCGCCGAGTTGCCTGCTTGTAGGTTTTTTTAAAGGTTACATTTCACGGAGTGTGCAATGTAATTGCACGATCTAATTCCACCTAGCCCGTTTCATGGTTTCATGGTGGACATCACACCCATACGCACAAAACGTTTTGGCAACATTTTTAATATACTTACAGCAAAGGAGTGCAATTCCCTGCTGGAGTCTGTGTTCCCCGGTAGCTAAAATCTACTGGTCTTTAAGTCAAGAATTAATAGGTTATTTCTAGGCTAGCGTGTTTCATCGTCGACCACATCTTCGCTTACCATCATCTGAGATAGTGGTCAAGCGCGAGCCTATAGACATTAAAAAAAAAATAACTTCGCCTCTCGTGTTTGAGGTTGTGGGTTCAAATCCGGGCAAGTACCAATGTGACTTATTCAAATTCACATGGACTTTCTTAGTTTAACTTAGACATCACAGGCAACGGTGGAGGAAAATATTGTGAGGAAACCTGGACTTATATATTTAATGTAAGACTGCCAGTCTGTTCGGTTCCCAGAGGCGCCTTAATTAACTTTGACACCGGAGGTGGTCACATCCTCACACGAAAAGAAGAATGAAAATAATTGCACCGACATAATATAAATCTTATTTCGTTTTGCATTTTCAGGATGTAAGTTCTCATAACCTTAGACCAATCTTCATAGTCAGTCTGAAGGACCACCACGCGACTCAGTAGCCATGAGAACGGTAAAACCCTCGAGTAAGGTCAATAGACAATAAGTTATAACTGTCAGTTTGACGATTCAATGCGGAGTTGAGTTGGAGGTCCTGACTTGGAAATTACTTAATCTAAACCTTTCTAATGTAATTATAATTCCTTGCTATCTATAGTTATAATATTAATCTTACCAATATAAAATACAACAACACAATAGGAAAACAATACGTCGACCGAGATTGATAACATAAAAACTATAATAGAAAGAGAAACCAAGATGGACAACCAAATTAATGAAATTAGCAATTCCTTCAGACTAGGAGTAAAAGGAAAAGAGGCGCGCCCGCTGCTAGTTAGTTTGACTTCGGAGTGGAGGAGAAATTTAATACTTAGAAACAAAAAGAAAACTGGTTCAAAGATTATAATCAAGGCAGATTTCTCAAAAGAAGTTCTTGAGTTTGTACCTCAACTAGTAAAAGAAAGAGAAAAAGGTAAGACTGCGTATATTAAGAAGGACAAACTCATAATAAAAGACCTACAGGAAGATAACAAAGTAAAAAGAAAGAGAGACCAAGCATAATCACCTAATAATTCTCCCAAACAGCCAAAGGCACACAAGAAATTAAACACAACAAACATCCTGGACTACATATCTAGATCCAGATCAAACTCAATCTCTGAGACAAAAAACTAATAAACATCGGCAACTGGAAATCGAACAAAGAAATAATATTTAACACGAATTATAAAAACAACACCCACCAATCTCCCCCAAGCCTATTGGTCACCGACGGGGAAAATTACCAAGACCCTCCAAGGATAAAAAACAAACGAAAATGGAAAAACGCTTAATGCACGATCATTGAGAACCCCAGAGAAACTCATCGAACTGGAAACGGCAATTGAAGAAATAAATTGGGACATCATAGGAGTAAGTGAAATAAGAAGATTAGGAGAAGGAATAGAGCACCACGGAAGGTATATATTACATTATAAAGGAGAGACACCAGGACAACACGGGGTGGGATTTTTGATTAAAAGGAAATATATTCACCGAATAGAAGAAATAAAAGGAATTTCAGAAAGAGTTGCATTTCTAAGCAAAAAACTTCTCCTATAAAAAGGCAGAGATGAATCCTGGTCTATAATCCAAGTATACTCACCGACTGAATCCGATAAGAAAGAAGATATAGCCAAAATAGAGGAATTTTATAAAAACTTACAATGCGCTGTTGATACTGCACACAAAAATATAATTATAATGGGCGACTTTAATGGACAAATTGGAGAATGCAATAGACGCGAAGAATACACCATGGGAAGACATGGCTATGGCAACAGGAGCAAAAATGGAGCAAGACTGGTTAATTTTGGTCTCGAAAAAAACTAAGTTTATTAAATAGCTTCTCCAAAAAGAATAAGAAATGGACGTGGATTTCTCCAAATGGGGTATATAAAAATGAAATAGATTATACATATTTTGACCAATAATTTAAAAGATTTTAAAAATTCATCCATCATACACAAATTAAACTTTAACTCTGACCATAAAATGATTCGGGCAACGCTACGAGGACAACCCATAAAGAAAAATCGAAAGTTCCAGAATAAATTTTTACCTAGTGTGAACATTAATAATAGCGACGAGCTGAACAATCTTAAAACAATATTAAGCGGCATAGAAGAAAAAGAAAGTAACAAAACAACGCAGGAAAAATGAATGCAACTTAAATACTCCTAAAATGGAAGCAAAAAAAGTATACACAAGAAAAAAATCAATACTATCTGAGGAAACAAAACAATTACTCAATGAAAGGAAATAGCTCCTACAGGTGCTGAAAAATAGTGAGAAACGAAAACAGATATCAGATATAAGCAAGAAGATTAACAAAAAAATAAGGAAGGACAGAAAGGAATCACGGACAACCACTTTCAAATATCACATTAAGAAAACAGGAGGAGTAAAGAAAGCGTTAAAAGAACTGGATTCAAAGAAAGATTGGATGCCAAATGTGAAAGATAAACTGGGAAAGTGTACAAGCAGAAGAACTGAAATATTAAAAATTGCTACGAAAAACTATAAGGATCTATACAAAAGCCAAAAACAAAACCTTACGTAAATCGATGACACGCTGGAATTTGAGCCCATACCACCTATTATAAAAGAAGAGATGGAAAAAGCAATTGATTCGCAAAAGCTAGAAAAAGCACCAGGTTCCGATCAAATCACAAATAGACTCCTAAAAATTTCAATGCCAATGATTGTCCCCGAATTAACAAAATTATTTAACGAAATAATAAAAACAGAAAACATAACCGAAGATTGGACCAAATCAAAATTAGTATTGTTACATAAGAAAGGAGACATTGGCAACAACAGGCCGATAACTCTAATGTCTAATATATATAAAATCTTTTCCAAAGTTATATTGTTTCGACTAACTAACACTCTAGACGAAGCTCAGCCGAAAGAACAAGCAGTAAATTTTCAACCATAGACCATATACACGTTTTACTTCAGTTGTTGGAGAAATACAACGAATACAATAAAATTTATTATTTGGCTTTCGTAGAATTCAACAAGGCGTTCGACGCTCTGGAACATAGCTACATATGGCAAGCATTAGAGCAGCAAGGGATCCATAAAAAACATTTACGGGAAAAGTACAGCTCAGATAGAAGAATTTCCAATAGAAAGAAGAGTCCGTCAAGGTGACCCTATCTCGCCTAAGATATTTTCAGCTGTTTTGGAGTTGATATTTACGAAATTAGAATGGGATGATTTCGGACTTAACATAAACGGAAATAAATTAAGTCATTTGAGGTTTGCCGACGATTTAATACTGTTCTCAGAATGCCCTAAGATCTTGGAGAAAATGTTGCAGCAATTATCAGACGAAAGCGCAAATGCTGGTCTCTCAATGAACATAACTAAAACTAAAATAATGAGTAATTCTTCACAACTAGACGTTATCAAAGTAAACGACGGAAAATTAGAATACGTATGTGAGTATACCTAGGTCAATTGGTATCACCAACTGAGACAATGCAGAAGGAAATCGAAAGAAGAATAGCTACCTTATTATTATACCTGTAGAAAATTTTGGTCATTAAGCGAAATAATGAAAAATAAAGAGATGCCCATGTCAGAGAAACGCAAAGTCTTCAAGAACTGCATTTTGCCATGCCTAACATACGGGTGCCAAACATGGGCTCTAACAGAACAACAACAAAATAAAATACAGGTATGCCAGAATGGAATAGAGAGAAGCGTAATGGGCGTAAGAATGAGAGAAAGAGTAGAGTTAGAAAAGATAAAAGGAAGTACATAATTTAAAAAAAAGTTCATGTTGCATGGAAAATACTGAAATGGCGTTGATGTTAAGAGAAAATAAAGAAAAGTGGAAAAGAATAATTACAGAATGAATGAAACCCGAGAGGAAACAAAAGAAGTAGGGGAAGACAGCTAAAGCGATGGGAAGACGATCTCAAGAAAGTAGCAGGTCCAGAATGGATACGGGTAGCAAAGGACAGAGTCAAGTTGAGAGCCTTGGAGGAGGCCTTTGTCGAAAGACAAGCTGGGACGAGGAGAAAATAACCAGGTGCTGAGGAAAAATAAAATATAAATAATACTGAGTGTAAAATAGGTTATAATCTAATTCTAAAATGAGTATAGTTTAAGTAACCAGCAATAAAGGCATGTTTTATTTTTTATTTTTATATAAAATACATGAGTTTGTGACTGTAAACTATTTTGATAAATTACTGAGTTGTGGAGGTCAGATAATCAGTCACCAAATAGTAAGCAATGGTTTAAAATTCCGGTACAATAATTAATTCTCCAACTTATTTGACCATTAATTCCGTACATGGCGTGAATAGATAGTCGACCAGCTTCTAATTTCAAATTTGTGATCGGATGAAGATTTAATTTTGGATATAGATGCAACCTATCACCAACCTATTCACATCATGTACGGAAGGAATTGTTAGAATAGGTTAGGTTCAATTGATGAAAAAAAGCCTTTTACCATTTAAAGCATTGGTTACCATTTTTAAGCATTTAGTTGAGATAATAGTTATCATATATTTAACCATTGGTTAAGTGAACTACGGATGAAAAAACTGGCCCTAAGTATGTCAAAGCCTGCTCTCACCCTGCAAGGGTACCAAAAACTTTTAAATGCCACAATAATATTTTTTTTTTTTAGTTGGTAAGTAATAAAATTTATTTGAGATGTCTTTGCAATAATATCGTCACCATTAGATTTGAGTCACATTTGCGAAATAAGAAAAAAAACTTTGGAGTGGAAACATTGCTTTATTTATTAGGAAAGAGAAATTCTTTAACATTATCGAGTATTTTGCGGGGACATTCATTAAGGGACCCTTAAGTGCTACCCGAAATAATGTCCCTAAATGTCGCGTTGCCGAGTTATTCGTAGCGAGAGTTCGCTGAGTGAGTCCGAATCTCTCATAAGTGGATTTTTAAATATCTAACTGATTTGCTCTTGAAATTTCTAGGAAGTAAGTACCTAACATTTAATAGTTCGCTGAGTGAGTCCGAATCTCTCATAAGTGGATTTTTAACTGACTAACTGATTTGCTCTTGAAATTTCTAGGACGTAAGTACCTAACATTTAATGAGTATTTAAATAAGTGTAATAAAAATTAAGATAATTATAATGTTGATAATAATAAAAAACAAACCATGTCGATGGGATCGAATCCTTCGTCCTTTTAAAAAATCGCTTATGGCTGTTATATAAATCGAATCGCGTCGTATAAGCCTTGTATTTCAATTCCCCTCCTCTTTATAACACAACTACTGGTTAAGTATAAAGTGTAGATACCAGTGGATTCGGGGAAAATATTTACCTCTCCAACTTATATGGCCAATTGTTAGGCTAAAAATTGATGGAAAAACGGATTTTACTAAAACCATCTGTTGCTTGGTAACTAAGGGTCAAAAACTGATCCTAAGACTCAGTTTTTTGATCCGTAGTTAACTCAACCAATAGTTAAATATGCTTAAAATTTCGATAAAACGCGTTTAATCGTCAATTGTTAGTCTAATAAATTGTCATAAATTAAGTTTCCATCTTGTTTGACTATTTGTGATTTTAACAACTGAAAAATTGAGTTTTACCGAAATTTGTAACCATTGGTTAGCATATATTTAACCTTTGGTTAAGTAAACTACGGACCAAAAAACAGGGCCTTAGAATGTTAAAGTTGCAGGGTACCAACATCTTTTACATGTCACAATGTTAAATTGTTTTATTTTTTATTTCTAGTTGGTAAGTAATAAATTTAATTTGAGGTGTTTTGCATTAATATCATCGTCATTGGTTTTGAATTAAATTCAAGAAATTCAGGCTTTTTTTATCAATTATAATAGGGGTTGAAAATTTGGGCAAATGTAGAAAAAAATTGTAATTATAATGTAGGTATAATGTTGGTAATCGTAAAAATACAATAGTATATATAGGGTCGAATCGTTCATACTTTCATCAGTTTTAAGAGTCGTTCCTCTAAAAAGCAGGACACATAATATATTTTGAAGTTACAGTTCGATACAGACTGCTTCATTATAATGTATACTTGTATTTCTTCATATAACGTACGTAACACTAGTATATTTAATGACTTAAACCAAAGGTTTAAAAATATAAATCTACAACAAGGTTTTGTTGTCATTTAACTGAAATATTGTTATCTTCTCTCTCTTTTCTTTTCTCTTCTCAGGAATTTCTCCCTTTATGGTGGGTGCATTTAAAACACATTTAAACTCACATACACAAGACACCCAGATCCGGAACAACTATCTGTAGGCCATAAAAATATTTGTTCCGTGTGGTAATTGGGTTGTTGAAATAAAAAATATTGTCGATTTTTTTATGTATTTTAAAACTTTACATATAATTAATTATAAGATCGTTGCAAAAAACTTTTAAATATTTTTTTTTCAATTTATTATTAGCAATTGGAAATCGATAAAACTTTAAAAAGAACCACGGTTCTACGAACATGCCACGATTGGTCGCACTGTTGGTGACGTCATAACGTTCAAAGAATTTCACAATAATACAGTTTCAACTATACGTGAATTGACTAAATACATATATCCGAAAATTAGTTCAAAAATATTATTTATAACAGCAAATTTTATTTAGCATGTGTGATAAAGGATTCACAAAGACTAATTTTGATAATATACCCACCTGATGGATGATTTGGAAGTTTTGAGCTTAAATAAAGCAGTTGTAATGATTATTACTTGTTATTAGACCGGTGTTTGTTATTGTTGTTTACCAGGTACATTTAGAAACATAATTGTCATAGTGTAATCGTTTTTACATATAGATACTTAGGCGATATTGGTTTAAAATAAAAAGTAAACAAAACATAATTGGCGCGAAACTTCGACTTTGGATATCAAAAAACTTCATTAGATAGAAGTACCACTAAATATGATAATAGAGAATTTATTTTATAAATTTTTGCATAAAATCCTTAAAATTTTCGTTATTTTCCATTACTTACATATCTCTTTATAATATTAAACACTATATTTATTTATTTACAAATACTAAAATAATGTGTAGAACAAAAACGTGAAAATATTAACTCGGTACTTATCCTTCTAATTCTTCAGTAAATATCTCTTAAATGCGTCGACTGATTTGCACAATTCAAACAGAAATATTGGTTTTACGCCTATATCTGTAATTAAAGATTAAAATAATGAATATATTACCATAAACAAAAAAAAAATGATTTTCAAGTTACGTTATTACTCAACAATGTCAACTTTGCTCGAATATTGCCTTAAAAATAAAGGACTTTGTAAATGAAACAGTTTTCCTGGGAATCACTCTAAACGACAAATTGCAATGGGGTCCTCACATAACATCTCTTGCGGGTCGGCTAAGCTCAGCCGCTTATGCTGTTAGAAAGATAAGACAGTTAACGGATGTAGAAACCGCGCGTTTGGTCTATTTTAGTTACTTTCACAGCATTATGTCATACGGTATTGTACTGTGGGGTCGAGCGGCTGACATTGAATCCATATTTATATTGCAAAAGAGAACTGTCAGAGCCATATATAAGTTAAGTCATCGAGAATCTCTTAGGGAACTATTTAAAAATATAAATATTATGACAGTTTCTTGCCAATTCATTTATGAAAATATTATGTGTGCAAGGAAAAATATACATCTCTTTAGTAAAGTTAGTGATAGACACAATTATAATACGAGAAATAAAGATAAGTTAGATCAACCATCTTATAGACTAGCTAAAGTACACTCATCTTTCATGGGGTACTGTGTTAAATTCTATTGTCAACTCATGCTGATCCAAATCATCTATATGATGATTTTTTTAATATGTACTGTAAACAATTTAATTCTACCTTTATTCCCAAGACTATCTCAGTTAAAGATAATGCATCATTCAGTGATTGGGCCACCATTGGTATTCATAAAAGTAGGAAACGGCTTTATGAGTTGTACAATGAAAGGACTTATGTCAACACTGCTGAATTTAATTTATATGTTAGAAATTATTCAAAATTATTTAAAAAAGTTTGTTGTTTGGCCAAGTCGCGTTATTTGAGTTCAAAGATTAAAAACAGTAGTAACGTTATTAAAACAACTTGGAATATTATTAATAATGAAACGGGAAGATCTGGTAACCGAAATATTGACTACAGCCTGTCTATTAATGGTAAAATCATAAAATCAGACTCACAAGTCGCAGTGGCCTTTGAAAATTTATTTTCAGATATTCCCATTTCAACTACTAAATCCCTAAACTCATCACCTTCTGTTGCTGAGTCTTTGCTAAAAGAAAATGTTAATGTTTGCGATTCGGAATTTCTTTTTGAACATATTACTTGTAGAGACATAATTAAAACCTTTCACACTTTAAATGTTAAAAAGACTGCAGATCTGTGGGGTCATTCTGTAGAAGTTGCTAAATCTATTATTGATATTGTCGCACCTAGTTTAGCTATTATCTTTAATAATTGTATCGACTGTGGGGAGTTTCCTGACCTTATGAAAAATAGTAAAATAATACCATTGTTTAAATCAGGTAGTACATCAGACCCTACAAATTATAGACCTATTTCAGTACTACCTACGTTTAGTAAAATATTTGAGAAATTAATTTTAGAGCAATTGCAAAGATTTTTTAATAAACATAAATTATTACATAGCAAACAGTTTGGTTTTACAAGGGGTCGTTCAACTACTGATGCCGGTGTTGAGCTTTTAGGACATATTTATAATGCATGGGAAGATAAGTGCGATGCCTTGGGAATCTTTTGTGATTTGTCCAAGGCATTTGATTGTGTTCTTCATGAAACGCTAATCAGGAAACTCCGCCACTACGGAATCCGGAACAGCGCTCTGGATCTTCTTACTTCATACTTAAGTAATAGGATTCAGAGCGTTGACGTTAATGGAAAAAGATCTCCCGGATCTATAGTAACGATGGGCGTCCCGCAGGGCTCGATTCTTGGTCCTTTCTTGTTTCTTATTTATATTAATGACTTGCCATACCTCATAAAGGATAACCATGATATAGTGTTGTTTGCGGATGATACTTCACTTTTGTTTAAACTTAAACGTCAGCAGCTGGTTACTGACGATGTAAATAGCGCGATCTCAAAAGTAGTTCACTGGTTCAATGTTAATAATTTACTACTTAATGAAAAAAAAACCAAATGCATTAAGTTTACCCTACCTCACGTTAGGCAGGTGAAAACTGATGTGTTGGTAAAGGGCGAAGAATTGAATCCTGAAAATAGCACAGTATTCTTAGGCTTAACTTTGGATGCTAAGCTTCAGTGGGGCCCACATATAGATAAATTGTCAAAAAAGCTAAGCTCCGCAGCATATGCTGTTAGGAAAATTCGTAATTTAACTGACATAGAGACAGCCCGTTTAGTATATTTTAGCTATTTTCATAGTGTAATATCGTACGGTATTCTGTTGTGGGAAAATGCCGCCGACATCCAGACTATCTTTGTTTTGCAGAAAAGAGCTTGTACGGTGAACCCGCACATTAGTACAATTAAGTAGGTTTTGCTGCGTTTGCACACGCGCGACCATTTTATATAGTTGTTACTAAGTAAAATAAATTAGTGATTTTTCTACACTCAACACGGGCGGTTTTATTATCATCCCCGGTTTCTATCTTTTTACCATAAGTGTGCAGACTATCGTCGTACATTTTTTTTGGTCCTTCGAGCCGGATCTGATATCACGCGTAGTAACAGTCCGTCGGGTATAAATATCAAGGTGCGCGGGTGGTTCGGATTCAGAACCCCAGACTTGATAATATTCGTTGTTAATTTCGCGACAGTTCCGTAAAGTTCAATTATAAGTCCATTCAGTGAACGCGTAGTGAATCGTTCATAGAAGACATCAGTGAGACTCTGAGTGCCTTCATCCGAGTGCCAGCATCTGCAGATCGCTGTTGGTATTACATCTCATCGGTGACCAAGTAAGATTGTTCCTTTTGTTTAATCGTCATGGCAGTGTCAAGCGCTCGTCAGTCGGAAATATTAGAAGGACTTAATAGGATAAAGGTCAATTTCGGTAAGGATCCATTATCGAGAAAAACTCCGGATTATATCCAAAAAAGAATTGAGTCGTTGGATAACCTCTGGGGAGAATTCGAACAAAATCACCTGAAGCTCTCCGAGTTTCCAGACAAGGAACCACAATACTTCTCCTCAGACATATTTCATCAGGGTAAGATTCTCTACCAGTCTACCCGTAACCTGCTTACTGCGTTTGGCTCTGATGAGAAAGGAAGCCAAGCAAACACGGAAGCCAATGAACTGTTGGCTCAACAAAGAACCAACTTTAGGGCCTTCAACAGGTTGGTGAAGAGCATCAGCGTGAACGAAATATCGGAAAAATGGGAACTTGAAGACGAGCTTAGGGCTATACAAACCAAGTGGAACACTATTGACTCGTTGCATCTGCGTATCGATCATTTACTTCAAGGCGGTGACGTATTGTACGAAGATGAATTTAGCATGTTGGAGCGTAATTACAAAGACATCAAACGTTCACTTAATAAGAAAATATCGTCCATGGTACATGTACAGCAAGCTACGCCGAAGCTCGAAATTCCTACTTTTACGGGGAAATACACGCAGTGGCCAACGTTTTGTGACCTGTTTACAGAAGCTATTCACGAAAACAGCACCATTACCAAGGCTCAGAAGATGCAACACTTGAAAGGGAAGCTCAAAGGAGAAGCTGAACGCCTTATCCAGCATCTTCATATTTCGGCAGAAAATTACGATACAGCTTGGGAAATCCTAACTCACAGATATAATAATGCTCAAGTTCTCTTTACTTATCAAATAGAGATATTTTTAAATCAGCCTTCTATTTCCAAGCAAACCGCTTATGAACTGAAGCGGCTATATGACACCACCACGGAGTGTATCCACGCTATACACAACCTTGGTGTGGACACAAACACATGGGATCCGTTGTTAGTGCATCTTCTCAGTAAGAAACTGGACCAGGAGACGTACTGTGATTATAAGGGGGCGCGTACAACACCACGAGAACTACCATCCTTGTCAGAATTTATTGAAGTGTATTAGCCTTAAGTAAATCTACTTAGTATTACCCTTAACAAAACGGTATCATATTAATGCTTAATATGTACTTTACGTAACGCGCATTATTGTAACTGTACTGTATGTTTTAATGAGACATTCAATAAATCCTACTTAGACCTACTGGTTGTCTGCTTTGCGAAACCCCAACATTACATGGCGACCCTGCCATCAAGGCCTGCCAAGGGGCTCTAAATTTTTTTAGACTGTCGCGTTTTCATTTAAAAGTTTTCGGCGTTATTTTCGGACAGTTCTTCTCAAGTAAATTTTTACGATGTGTCGATCAAATGTGGAGAAAGAAGAGGTTTTCCTTAACCAGAATGCTGCTGGAGGACAAAATGACGGTACATTGAAGATCATGGGAAGCAACCTTGAGCACTTAAGCATCGTGACCTACATCATTCTTGCTGGTATACTGGTACTGGCCATCTACATCTGGATACGTGTGTACAAGAAGTGCCATCGCAGATGGATACAGGAGGAAATTGGGCTCAGCACGATGCAGAGGATTAGAGCATCCATACGAGGACGAGTCAACGAATCTTCACCTGCCAATTGAAATTGGCCCGCCCACATCACATTTCAGCGTCATCGTGAGATAAAGAAAGCGTTTCATTATTTTATAGACAAGTGTCACATTTCATAACGCAATAACTTAAACGAGCTTCGATAGTGCAGTGATTATACGTGAACTTGATACTCCGCGCGCAAAACTGCAACGTAGTGATAACCTGTGTGTCGTTTCCTTATAATGTCGAACTTGATTCTTTGTTTGTGACTTACGTGTGTAACTACTTACGTAGATATGCTATTTTTAGAATATGACTGATAGTTTAATAAATAATTGTCAAACATTGTTAACTATTCGGAAATATTTGATTAAAAAGGGACAAAGTAGGTATAAAGGTAACGTAATTGAGATAAAGTTAACGGAAGCTAAAAATATTTTCGATAAAAGTACACAAATAATTTTATTGTTAAAGAGTAGTAAGAATGATAAGTTGTCATCGGCAGTAGAGATTTTTAACGATATTAAGAAATTATATGAAGAGATAAATAAATTGTGTGTTATCCCTATTCAGGTAAATTTAGAAAAAATGGAGTTTGACCTAAGAGTGGCTTGTAGTTTAATTCCAGTTATGGACGGTGTTGAGGACACCACTAAACGGTTGATAGACTCAGTAGAGATGTACGCGGACATGCTGGATAAATCAGGTGAGGTTTTATTAATTATATTTGTTTTAAAAAATAGACTCTCTGAAAGTGCTAAATTGAGAATTTCTACATCATATACATCTGTTAAAGAATTAATTACCGATTTGAGACAACATCTATTGCCCAAAAAATCTTTTGTTGCCGTACAGACTCAATTGCAGAATGTGCAACAAGGTTCAAGGTCTGTCGAAGTATATGGCTCCGAAGTGGAAAAATTATTCACCGAATTAACAATTTCCCAAGCAGACGGAAATTCGGAAACGTTCAAAGTTTTAAAGCCATTGAATGAAAAACTTGCCCTACAACGTTTTTCAGGTGGTCTGCGAAGTGCCAAATTAGGCACAATTATCTCCGCCCGAAACTACACTAGCCTGAAAGACGCCATCCAAGCTGCAAAAGATGAGGAGGCTACATCCTGCCAGTCTTCATCAGGTAACGTCATGCATGTGTTTAAGAATGGACATGGTTATCAAAATATTAGACGACCAAATGGTCAAGGTCATGGTTCCCGTAACCCAAATCAAAGAGGTAGAATGCGTGGTCAATATAGCTATTATAACCGTGGTTCTCGTCACCAATATAGTGGTGCTTACCCACAAGCATTTCGTGGTAATTTTAGAGGTTACTACCGTGGGTCACCAAACGGTCAAAGAGGTAATAGAGGTCCAAGATATTTTAGAAATCAAAGACAAGGTCCAAGTGTATATTCTATTGAACATGACCCTGAACGCCAACGTGTTCATATTGACAATAATATACCACAGGCACAATCACAAGGTGATAATAAACCCAAGCCAGATTTAGAAAATCCAAATCAGTTTTTTCGATTTTAAAAATTTAATTCTATCTTGTAATGGCAATGCTAAATACGTAGCGTTTAATATTAATAATGTTAAATATTATTGGCTAATAGATACTGGCGCTACATTGTCTATTATAAAATATGAAACAGTACCGAAAAATTGTATTACTCATGGAGACAACACTTTAATAAATGGAATAGGAGGACAGCGTAGATCTAAAGGTTCAGTAGATTTAATTCTGAGAAATGGCAACGAAACGTTTTCACACAATTTTTTTATTTTTGATTCCTTACCATTAAAAGCTGATGGAATCATAGGATTAGATTTTCTAAAAAAGTTTCAAGCAAATATTAATTTAAATTCGAATATTTTATCATTGGTTAAGAATGAGAAATTATATCATTTTAGTTTAGTGGATGAAAGTGATAGGATAAGGAATACTTTAACTATACCAGCTAGGTCAGAGTCAATACATTTTATTTTTGTGGATCAGATTATGAATGAAGATGTGATTGTTTGCGGAAGAGAGTTAACGAACAATGTATTTTTAGCAAATACGATAGCAAAAGTAATAAATAATAGAATGCCTGTTAAAATACTAAACGTATGTGAGGAAGACATTACCTTACCATTCTTTACTCCTGATTTAAAATCTTTGAGTGAGTATGACGTTTGTGAATTTAGTCATAACAACATTAATGTTCCTAGAGTTCAATCGTTATTATCGGAATTGAATTTAAGTCATTTAAATGGAGAAGAAAAAGAATCTATAGAGGCGATATGTACGAAATATGCGGATGAATTCTATGTAAATGGAGATAAATTAACTACAACAAACATTTATGAACAATCTATAATTTTAAAGCCAAATTCAACACCTGTTCATGTTAAACCTTATAGGTTGCCACATGCATTGAAACCAGAAATAGATAAGCAAATTAGTAAAATGATAGAAAATGATATTATAGAAGAGTCGAATAGTGAATGGTCAAGTCCAATTTTGTTAGTACCAAAAAGAAGTAGCGAAGGAAGTGAAAAGAAATGGAGCTTAGTGATAGATTACAGAAAATTAAATGAAACTATTTGTGATGATAAATTCCCGTTACCCAATATAACAGAAATTTTAGATTCCCTATCTGGTGCTATTTACTTCAGTCATCTTGACCTTCACCAAGGTTATTATCAAGTGACCTTGGAACCCGAGAGTCGTAAAATTACAGCATTTACTACGAATTCAGGTCAATATCAGATGAAACGCCTACCTATGGGCCTTAAGACAAGCCCTAGTGCTTTCAGCCGTATGATGTCTGTAGCAATGTCTGGTCTAACCAATGAGAAATGTTTAGTTTATCAAGACGATTTGATAATATTTGGAAGAAATCTATATAATCACAATCAAAATTTAGTTAATGTCATGGAGAGATTAAGAAAAGTCAATTTAAAATTGAATCCTCAAAAGTGTCAATTTTTAAAGAAAGAGATTTTGTATTTAGGCCATGTTGTATCTGAAAAAGGAGTTTTGCCTGATCCAGACAAAACTAAAGTATTAGTTAATTATCCAACACCTAAAAGTTCAGACGAAGTTAAACGCTTTGTAGCTTTTTGTAACTATTATCGGAAATTTATAAGGTCATTTTCAGATATAGCAATGCCATTGAATAAATTATGTAGGAAAAATGTACCATTCGTTTGGAGTAATGAGTGTCAAAGTGCTTTTGAGTTTTTGAGAAATGCGTTAATCTCTTCACCTATTTTGCAATATCCAGATTTTTCTGATAACAATGAATTTGTGCTACAAACAGATGCATCAGGCACAGGTATTGGTGCAGTGCTGTGTAATAAAGATCTTCGACCAGTTGCTTATGCAAGTAGACCGCTAAATAAAGCAGAAAAGAATTATCCTACTATTCAAAAAGAGCTTCTAGCGATAGTATGGTCCTTAAAGTATTTTAGGCCGTATTTATATGCAAGAAAATTTACCATAATGGCGGATCACAAACCTTTGGTTTACCTTTTTAGTTTGAAAGATCCTTCTAGTAGATTACTCAAATTTCGATTAACTATGGAAGAATATAATTTTAAAATTGTTTATGTAAAAGGAAAAAATAACGTAATAGCGGATGCTTTGTCTAGAATGTATATGACATCAGATGAACTAAAGAGTATGCATGAACAAGTTGTAGCTGTGATGACTAGAGCTCAGAAGAAGAGAATGAACGATCTGTGTGATGATAATAAGGATGAAACTGAGACAACGGATCCTAGTAAATTCACTAACAATAGGTCTGATCAACCAAGAGTTGTGGATATATTAAGAAAACCGATAGACTCCGTAGAAATGTGCTTAATTAAAGGTAATGAATTAAAAAAGCTGAGATTAAAAAACCAGATATCAGAGGAAATTGAATGTTTTGCGTTTATTGCAAATAAAAAGGAATTGTTTATAAATCTTGATTTCAAGGTACATTTCTCGCGAGCCGAATTTGTACAGAAATTAAATGATATTTGTAAAAAGATACGTATCGATGAAGTTTGTATAATTAAAAACGAAGAGAATATTGATTTTATAAAGAGTATATGCGATGAGATATCTTCACTCACGCATTGGTCCGGACCACGAGTATGTATATTGCGAGGAGTTAAGAAAATAAATGACGACAAGGAAAAGACAATTATTATGAACGATTTCCATTTGCTACCATCCAGTGGTCATGCTGGAGTCCGTAGAATGGTAAATACGATTAAAAAACGATACTACTGGCCAAGTATCGATAAGGACGTCCAGAATTATGTCAAAAAATGCACGAAATGTCAGAAATCGAAATATTTTCGATATATTAAACAGCCGATGGAACTAACCACAACGGCTTCCTCGGCATTTCAGAAAATTTATTTAGATTTAGTGGGACCTTTGGATAGAGACATTGACGGTAATTGCTATATATTGACTATGCAATGTGAATTAACTAAATATGTGCAAGCTGTTCCCATAAAAAATAAGGAAACTGTGTCCATTGCAGATGCATTTGTAAGATATTTTATTTTAATTTTTGGCATTCCTGAGATCATAGCGACTGACCGTGGAGCAGAGTTCATATCAGCAACTATGGAACAGGTATGTAAACTTCTTAATATTGAAAAGTTATCCTCAACAGCTTACCATCACCAGTCCATTGGAGCTCTTGAAAATGCGCACAAAACCCTGGGTTCATTTTTAAGGATTCAGTGTGAAAACCACACAGACGGTTGGAGTTATTGGTTACCGTTCTGGTGTTTTAGTTTCAACAACACAGTCCATAGCGAAACAAATTACACTCCACATGAGCTTGTTTTTGGCAACTTTGTAGAATACCCAGTAGAATTACTGATACGTTAGAACCATTGTACAATATTGACAACTATCCTTTACAGTTAAAGTATAGATTACAGTTAGCTCATGCCGATGCAAAGAAAAATTTGTTTAATAGTAAATTAAGAAGAAAATGTTTGTATGACAAATCCATGAATCCATTCATATATGACAAAGATGATTTAATTTTGTTGAAAAATGAGACAGGTCGGAAATTAGATGCGATATTAGAAGGTCCTTATATAGTAATAGAAGATTTAGGTTGTAATGTTAGAATAAGTAAGAATAATAAAATAGAATTAGTGCATAAGAATAGGACTAGACCATATTATGAATAATAAAAAAAAAAAAAAAAAAAAAAAAAAAAAAAAAAAAAAAAAAAACTGAACTGTAACTAAATGAGAAATTTGTGAGCTAGATTAGAAATAGTTATTATTTTACTTAAGATGTTAACTTCGGTTTATGGTATATTGTTAGTAAACGGAAAAAAAAAAAAACTATGTATGATTTTTTTTATTTTTTTCACTTTCGCGGGAGGTGAAGTGTTCACTTTCGCGGGAGGTGAAGTGTATTAGCCTTAAGTAAATCTACTTAGTATTACCCTTAACAAAACGGTATCATATTAATGCTTAATATGTACTTTACGTAACGCGCATTATTGTAACTGTACTGTATGTTTTAATGAGACATTCAATAAATCCTACTTAGACCTACTGGTTGTCTGCTTTGCGAAACCCCAACATTACATTATGACGTTCCTCGAAAACAAATTTATTGCTTTGGAACCCTTACACCGTAGAGAGAGAGAAACAGCGAAGCCTGCTGTTAAACGGGAGTCAAGTTTGCAGAATACCAAACCTGTTAACCAGGGGAACCACTATAAGAAACAATATCAAGCGGCCGCTACTCAAGGACCTAACTGTCCGATTTGTAATACGCGTCACTTCATATTTACCTGTAGGAAATTCATGAAAATGACTCCAGAGGATCGTTTGACCTGGGTGACAAAGAGTCAATATTGTAAAAATTGCCTCAACTATCATCCAGACAATGATTGCACTAGTTCCAAACGTTGTAAAAGGTGTAACGCTAGCCACAACACCCTACTACACGACGTTTGTGTACCACAACACCAAACCACCGCAACCTTGAGCTCAACCGAGCAGCCTTCCTCGGCACAACATAACGTTAACCACGTCGCTGCTGACAATGAAGAAATCCTGCTAACTACGTTGCTACTCACAGTTTTATCAAATAATGGTACATACGTTACGTTAAGGGCGCTTCTTGATCAGGGGTCTCAAATTTCACTGATTTCGGAAAATGCGACACAAATGTTAGGTTTACAACGGCGGCAATATCATGCCTCCATTTCAGGGGTAGGGCCGGTCTCTAAACAGAGCAAAGGCATTGTAACCCTAGATTGTAAGTCTATCTACGGAGATTACACCTTGCAAACTCAGGCGTTAGTTGTGTCCAAGGTTATAAACAGTCTACCTAACTCATCATTTAGCAAACAGGCCTGGTCACACTTGAAACATCTTCAGTTAGCAGACCCGGAGTATAATGTATCTAGACCTATTGATCTTCTTCTGGATGCCAGTGTATATTCAGAAATCATATTAAGCGGCCTTATAAAGGGTCCAGCTCAGGCTCCGATAGCTCAACAAACCAAAATGGGTTGGATCTTATCAGGAAATGTCAAAAAATTCAATTGTCATGTCGCCATCAATAACCTTGAAGAGATAGCCAAGTTTTGGGAGTTGGAGGATATCCATGACTCATCATCATCAAACGTAACTATTGGTGATCAATTTTGTGAAGACTTCTACAAAAACACCACGACACGTTTAGAGAATGGAAAATATGTAGTTGGACTACCTATGATGCCAGGCTTCGAACAGCAACTCGGATCATCAAAGTTCAAGGCTATAGCGCAATTTAAACAATTAGAGTCTAAGCTTTCCAAAAATAAATCATTTTCAAGCCAATATAAACAATTTATAAACGAATACCAGGAATTAGGTCATATGCGACAAGTCGAAACAACCGCTGATCAGGCGTATTATCTACCGCATCATGGTGTATGGAAACTTGATTCGACAACTACGAAGCTGAGAGTGGTTTTCAATGCGTCATCCAAGACTACATCGGGTAACAGTCTAAACGATTTGATGTACAGTGGACCAAACTTGCAACAAGACTTGTTAGCACTGATAATAAATTGGAGGCAGTACCAATATGTAATCACTGCGGACATCGAAAAGATGTTCCGCCAGATATTAGTCAGGGAGCAAGATCAGACTCTGCAAGCAATAGTGTGGAGAGATCCAATGGATGATCAATTGAATCAGTATAACTTAACCACTGTAACGTACGGGACCAAGGCGGCGCCCTTCTT
Organism: Orthosia gracilis; assembly: GCA_947562075.1. Taxonomy (NCBI): domain Eukaryota; kingdom Metazoa; phylum Arthropoda; class Insecta; order Lepidoptera; family Noctuidae; genus Orthosia; species Orthosia gracilis. The sequence goes on from OX387267.1 coordinate 12,939,537, forward strand.
TACAAGTCTTTTTCATGTCCGCTTTACTAATGCTTTTGTTTGTATCACCCAGTGATCAGACTCAGCAACTCAAATTGACGCCATATAATGTTACGCAAATTTCGAGCAACCAAGGTCTTTACTTCGACAAGATGTCCAACCTCCAAGTTATCAAGGACGAATGGAAACTCATTGTGTTTTACAACATGTCCACGTTCTATCACGGAGTAACGAACGTAAAGAGCTACATAACGCACTTGAAATTCACCGCCGATTGCATGGGCTCGCAATACGATAGCGTCATCCTACAACTAGAACAGGAAGTAAAAGAACTTGAGCATTATCAAACACTCCTCGAAAAACCTAACGCAAGAAGGCAAAAACGTGGCTTGATAAATGGAGTGGGGTATCTGGCAAATACTATGTTTGGAGTATTGGATGACAGCTTTGCTCAACAATACAAACAGGATATAGAAAAGATAACCACCCATGAGAATCATCTCCAAAAATTACTCAGGAATCAAACACTGGTCTTGGAATCAGAATACAACATTCTACGACGCAGCGAGGAGACAATGAACAACCAGTTCCATTTCATCAAGGAACATCTTCGAAACGCCACTGCTGAAATCAATCGGGTGCGTCTAGACAATAGGAACGGTTTATATGTAACATCTACCGCCTTAGCCGCGAGTGTCATTCTGGCAAATCTAATGCGCATACAGCACACACTTATTGACACCGTGACAGACATCAGCCACGGTCGTATTGACCCTTACCTCCTGTCACCAGAACAACTGGCTCAACAGATCAATATCATCTCCGGGCAATTGCAGGGAAACTTAATGACCCCAATTGAGTCAACAAACCTATCTGACATGTACAAAATCATGAAGGCGTCAGCAACGTTATATGAAGGCTACCTTATCATAGAGATAAAGATTCCATTGGTGAGCAACGACATCTTCGAGTTAGACAGGATCGTACCTATCCCTCAGAAAAGGGGAACGAATCGCATCATTCGCACAGTCCCAAGCTCGCCATTTATTGCCTACAACATCCAAAAGGACCTCGCTCTCTTCTTATCAGATAGTGACCTGCAGGCTTGCATACATGTTCTAAGGAGCAAAAAATTATTGTGTACCTATGACAAACCTGTCTATAATCTAAAAATAAAACAATCGCTGTGTGATATTCAAGATGCAAGTGATATCAGAAACGTTTGTAAACAAGAAGTATCCACGTGCCACAATTATTGGGTCAAATTACATAATGTGAACTCCTGGTTTTATACCTGTTGTGAGTCATGTGAACTTCGTATTTCCTGTATTGCTGATACAACAACTACAGTCATTCAAGGCAGTGGTATCATTAACGTAGGTCAGGGATGCACATTGAAATCGGACGCTTATAGTATCCATGCGCACAACAACTTTCTACGTCACTTGAATATACAATCGAACATCGAAGTCCCAGAGGTGTCCATTCTAAACTCACTCATTAACACGACCTTGCCCATCGATTATGATTCTGCGGTAAACCACACCCACAGGTGGAATCAGCTGGAAGAGCAAATAAGAAACATTAAGGAACAATCTTCTACAGAGTTAACCGTTCACGACATTCATCACTATTCCGTCGCTTATATTGTCCTGGCCTTAGTTGTCATCTTAGGCGGGACCTGCATTTACCTCGTTACAAGAGGGAAGTGTCAGAACGCACTTGAAAAGCAGCAGCACGAGATGGTGGAAGTACGTGGGCAGCCGGACGAGCGCGCCCCTGGGGCGGAGGCGCGAGCCGAGCACGCAGGGCCGAACTCAACGGAGAGCGTGAGGGTAACTGTGCCAGTGCCAGTGTTCAGTGAGTTTAGTGATATAAGTAAATCTACCGAAAGTGTCGATAAGGGGACCTCACCCATGGTCCGTCAGTGAAAGTGAACTTGAGAAACCAGACAATTTAATGTTACAGACTTTACGACTTAGATTAGTTACATAGATATAAACCTAATGAAATCACCTTGTATCATCTTTCAACTGAAATATGTACCATTAATGTAAGTCATCAGTTTTCATGTGTTTAACTTGACCACTTATCATCTAGGATTAAACACGTCTCCTGTCTTCTCCTTTAGAGTTGGCAGTATGTACGGTGAACCCGCACATTAGTACAATTAAGTAGGTTTTGCTGCGTTTGCACACGCGCGACCATTTTATATAGTTGTTACTAAGTAAAATAAATTAGTGATTTTTCTACACTCAACACGGGCGGTTTTATTATCATCCCCGGTTTCTATCTTTTTACCATAAGTGTGCAGACTATCGTCGTACAGAGCTGTTCGATCAATTTATAAATTAAGCCCGAGACACTCTCTCAGAGAGAAATTTAAGGAGATTAATGTAATGACTGTGCCTTCTCAGTATATTTATGAAAATATTTTATATGCCCATAAAAATATAAAATTGTTTAAAAATACAGTGATATCCATAACATAAATACTAGGAAAAAACACAAATTTGTAGTACCTGCAACAAGGCTCACGAAAATAGGTGGCTCGTTTAGATGTCAATGTGTGCGCTTTTATAATAAGCTTCCAAGCCACGTACAAGATCTAAGTCTTAATAAATTCAAAACATTCATTAAACGTAAGTTGTGCCAGAAAGCGTTTTATACAATTAAAGATTACGTTGAGGACAAACAGGCTTGGGATTGAGCTGCTCCAATTAATTTTGTTTTTTTTTTTATATTTTGCACCATGAATTTTGTTTTTTTTTTCTTTTTTTGTTTTCTTGCAATGACAAGAATATTTACTTTTTAAAGTATTATATTATTTTATTTTAAGTTCTTTTTTTTTTTTTTCTTAATTGTTGTGAATGTGAAGACTATGTGGATCATACTTTTTGTTTGTTTTTAATTTTAATTTATCTAAGTTAGTTTTAATCATGGTCTGGCAGTTTGAGTAGTTTGTGCGGCCTACCCGAATGTCCTTTCTTTGGTATTGTTCGTCGAATCGTTGAGCTCCTTAATTTCTGAGTTGAGCTGCACGGTTATTGACAAATGCGTGCACTGACTGGACAGGTCCACTCAATCTGGCTGGTTCTTTCCTCAAAAGACCATTTCAGACTTCAGTCTACATGGTCTTCACATGATCTAACCAAGATTTTGTCTGGACTTTAAAAGAGACTGTGACCTCTGAGTTTGTTTCGGCCTTTCTTCTCAGAGTAGTCAGATAGGAAACGCCGACTTCATCTAGTTTTAAAAATATGATCGACATGTAAAAGTGTTTGTACAAACCTACTTACAGAAATAAATCATTTATCATTATCATTTATCTATAACATAACACCTTGTGATATATTAAAATTAAATGAAGGTAAATTTAAAACTTTAGTTAAAAGCACACTTTGTAAACAAGAATATTACAAATTAGATGATTATATTCAAGATAAGAATGCTTGGAAACATGCTGGTCCTGCTCCATAATTCTGTTAATTTATATTCCTATTCATAGTTATTGTATTTTTTTTTAATAATTTGGCTCACACATTGTTCCGTTGGTGTTGAATTAGGTATTTTACCAATGTTCGCAATATTCGTAAGTATGTGAGGACCATGTCCCTATTTTATCAAATTAATTAATTTACCTGTTAATGCTTTTAATACTTTATACCTGTACGTAGTATAGCGTTATTCTGGGTGCATCGTCCTCTCATATCTGAATTTATTAATGTATGTAAATATTGTAAAACACATATTTTTTTTTTTAAAAGATTTCTTGTGCGTTCTTCTCCATAACAAGCTACTTTTCCGAATGCACGGTAGAATCAATTTTTATTACTTGTAAATTTTATTTTAATTCTCTGACGTTCAAAAGTGCCGCTTTTTGGCCTAGTTGAATAAATATATTTTGACTTTGAAAATTTACTTTTCTCCGTCTGTAATGATCAAAGTAAAAAAATAATTCGAATCTTATACTAAATTAGAAAAAGATTAACACAATATAATTGGAATCTAGACAATTAGACATAAAACAGTTCAAATGTTTAGTGTCGATTGCTAGGCACTTTGATATTCGGCTATTGCGCGAATCACATACAACGGAGAGTTTTTTTGTAGTATTCGTACATAATGGTACGAAGCAAGCACGATAACTTTTAAGGTTCGATATTTTTGATGAATATATTTGATATTCATCAATATATTGACCATAATAACAAGATTAAATCGGTTAAAATTTAAAAAACTGTATCAGATATGTGCTACAATGACTAGAAATGAACGTCGTGACGTCACACGGGCTCGGGTTTGACCGGGAACTGTCGGCGTGATCTTTCCATTTATTCCAAAAATAAAGCTGGTTCAACAAACCAATTGAACCCACGACACGCAGCGCAGCAGCTGATCGATCAACCACTCCGCCCACTAGCCATTCCGTTATACACATTTTAGGCTCAAAGACCGAAAACTCTTACTAGCAATTTCTCGTCGGCGCCATCTTAGATTTTGGCTTTGATCCCATATTCATATTTGTATTAGTGACCCAAAGACCATAATATGATACGTATGACGAAAATTTTGCAAATTGTCATCAGCACCACTTCGTCTGCTGCGAAATTAGAATTTTGTGACAAAGACAGCATGAAAAAAGTGACATCAATCTGGCTAAGGGGTATAGTGTTACCCGGTAATTGGTTTGTGGAGGTTAATAACTCATCAGCAAGGCTAAAATTTGACCAGCTATAGCTAACATGAGATTATGACCTCACATGTGCCATACCGTAAACAAAATCAGACTTGTGAATAATGAATAATCTTGACCAGAGTCATAACAAATTAAGAACTACTCACCAGATTGGCATAAAGATCACTGTGTATGAATCTTCCCACACGTCCACACGCTCCTCATTGACCCGTCCAGTTCCTAGTTTGCTGCTCGCCTCGTTGCTGCTCCGCTCCGGACTGGTTTTTCACCACTCAAGTTACTGAGGGTAGTCGCAGAAAACTAGACTCCATAAAATCGTCCCATGTTGTTCCCGGATAGGTTATCAGCGACTGCCACATAGACGCGAAACTGAAGGGCTTACTTCTATTGCATTCAGTTTTGGCAGAACCAAAACAAGTCAACGGTGTAGTTTGTCACCGTTCGCGTATCGTACTCGGCTTTTTCGGGGTTGAATTCCACAGCACTACTCGGCAAGTGTACTACTTATCGTATGCATTTGATGCACTTCAAAAACGAACCACAACTGATTTTATTTTAACTGACACCGTAATTTTTTTTTGCAAGAATGTAACCGCCATTTTCACTAGCATTGTTTTTACGTGTGATCTCATTAGCACAACTGAAACCCAATTCAAATGTCGCATCAAGGGTGGCCGATGGATGCAAACCATAGGGAAATCAGGATATATTCCCTTAGGTTAAGACATTGTGTGTGAGTAGGTCGGTGGGTACAATCAATATTACTTTAATACAATACAATCTTGCTTACTAATATTATCGAGAGTGATTTTACGACGTTAGAAAAAGCGCACCAAGTCGTGGTTGTTCTTGATTTGCCGCCAGGGGGTGTGCTTGCGGTTTGTTTTGACGTCTGTACTATTGACTAAACGCTACATATGAATGACAATGGAGCTGATAAAACTTGGAGAAACAAATTTAAAAAAAAAAAATCTGCTCTAAACGCATGGAGCCTGCCTTCATCAGCATCCTTTTTAGAGTGTGTCGGCTGGTAAGTTGCGGGTGCGTCGCTTTAACGTTAAATGCCAAATAACTTTTTGTGCTTCTTAGAAAACAACACTGTTGCCGCTAATACGTACACAATCTAACAAATCTTTGGCACTGAATATTTTATACCAAGAAATAAAGAAAAGCATACAAAGGCAAAAGCCCATTAATGACGATTTTGGTCAGTTTTTTGTCAATATTTATTTTTGTATGAATGAATCTCAAAATGGGACTCGACAACATCCGTTTCATTTATTTAAAAATAACTAGCTGACCCCCGCGGCTTCGCTCCCGTCAACTGGCTACCTACCCTACCCTACCTACCATACCCTACCCTATCTTCCCTACCCTACCTACCCTACCCTACCTACCCTACCCTACCTACCCTACCCTACCTACCCTACCCTACCTACCCTACCCTACCTACCCTACCCTACCTACCCTACCGTACCTACCCTACGCTACCTACCCAACCCTTTTTTTTTTTTTTTAGCGTGGAGAAATGCTCATGCATACTGCGCTACCACGGGGAGATAGTGCAGTTATGTGGGACTCTAACCCACTAAAACTCCACAGTGTCCTCCTGTGCCGCTTATGGCGGGAACACGGCAACGCGTTAGCATATCAACCGCGAACCCGCCGCGGCTGTCCGTCTCCGGACCCTCCTCTGGGGTTTAACTATCATCACCGACGCACCAGAACACACTGTACGCCGTGACCACCCCAGGGACCAAACCAGCACATGGGCGCCAGACGACCCCGTGTATGGCACCCTTGGTCCCCCTGTGACGGGTCAGGACAGTGGCCCCGCCACCTACCACTTTTCGGCCGCAGGGGATAGGGAGAGCGGCCAACGCTATACCGACACTCCTCCTCCCCTGCGGCCCCACCGCGTCCGCCATCAGACGGTGGCGACCCCGCGCAGGCCGCGGTGGGTAGCGCGAGCGGCGCTCCGTAATACCGGCACTCCTCTCCCGCCGCGGCCTCCAACCCTCAGCCGCGATGCCTACTGTACCACATCGCGGCCCGCCTCAGTTGCGATGGCGCCCATACGCCACCGCAACCTACTTATTGGCCGCTACGTCGTCGGCTTGTCGGCAAAAGCCCTGACGAGCGGCCCCTCCTCGGGTTCCTCTTCGCGTCACCGTGGTTGTCCAAGCCAAGGTTACTGAGCCCCCACGCCTCGACAATGCGGGAACCCACCGGGGGGGGACCCAACCCTACCTTTTTTTTTTATCTCGCTGGGAAAAAATGCATTACGCATACCCACCCATTGGGGGAATGGGGAGGCTATGTGGGACTCCCCGGATGAACCGGTATACCCACTAAAATAACCCAGCGGCACTCCCGCATCGTCTTGAAGTGGAGGAGGACTGGGAAACTGGCAGAGCCTTTACGTCCAGTCCTCTGCCGACGACCGCCCGCCTTTACAGCGGGGCCTTCACGCCCCTCCCTCAGTGGAGGGGCCCGGGAACGACCGCGAGTGCTCGGCCGTTCCCGCCCGACGAGGGTGGTGACTCGTGCAATGCGAGCGAAGGCGCCCCGCGCCGTACAACCGCCTTCTCCCACCCCTTCTTCGCCTGCGGTGCGGCGGCGCGAGAGGATCGTCCTCCCGCGCCCGCTCCGCCGCCTCCTTTTGCGACATCACGTCCTCGCAAAAGGAAGCAACCGCCGCCCAGGCCTCCTCACTCCCCAACATGGAGTTGAGCACGCTGGGAAGTGAGAGGTCCTGCCCGACCACGACCCAACCCTACCTGTTTATTGATCTCGCTGGGAAAAAATGCATTACGCATACCCACCCATTGGGGGAATGGGGGGGGTATGTGGGACTCCCCGGAATGAATCCGGTATACCCACTAAAATAACCCAGCGGCACTCCCGCATCGTCTTGAATTGGAGGAGGACTGGGAAACTGGCAGAGCCTTTACGTCCAGTCCCCCGCCGACGACCGCCCGCCTTTACAGCGGGGCCTTCACGCCCCTCCCTCAGTGGAGGGGCCCGGGAACGACCGCGAGTGCTCGGCCGTTCCCGCCCGACGAGGGTGGTGACTCGTGCAATGCGAGCGAAGGCGCCCCCGCGCCTGTCGCCCGCTAGTCACCACCAGGAGGTGGGTGGAGACGATCGTACAACCGCCTTCTCCCACCCCTTCTTCGCCTGCGTTGCGGCGGCGCGAGAGGATCGTCCTCCCGCGCCCGCTCCGCCGCCTCCTTTTGCGACATCACGACCTCGCAAAAGGAGGCAACCGCCGCCCAGGCCTCCTCACTCCCCAGCATGGAGTAGACCACGCCGGGAAGTGAGAGGTCCTGCCCGATCACATCGGTCAGGACACGGCGCAGCTCAGCCCAAGCTGGGCACACCTCCAAGGTGTGCTGCGCCGTGTCCTCCGCCGCGCCGCAGTGGTGGCACGCTGGGGTTTCCTCCCTCCGGATCCGGTGCAGGTGCGTTCCGAAACAACCATGTCCGGACAACACCTGCACCAGACGGAACGAGAGGAAACCATGTGGCCGCTCGAGCCAGCCCTGCAGGACTGGCCCGAGCGCGTCCAGCGTCCGGCGTCCAAAGGCGGCGGTGGCGAGGTCCTCCGCCCAATGGAGGACGATGGCGTCCCTCGCCTCCCGCCGCACGGCCTCCCGCTCCTCCATGGCGGGGCGCTCACCCAGCGCCCTACGCCGCACCGTCCAATCGTACACTCTGGCGAGCACCCATGCCTCCAACTCCCAGGGAGGGGTGCCGGCCAGAGCGCACGCCGCCGAGAAGCCCACTGAGCGGTAGGCCCTCGCCACCCGCTGTGCAATGGCCCTTTGTGGCCTGCGGATGGCGACCCAACCCTACCTACCCTAACCTACCTACTCTATCCTACCTACCCTAAAGACAGACAGACGTCAGATCACATGAAAATGTCAGTTTAGTTATAAAATGTTTGTATGTGAAAAAGAAAAGGGCTGTTTTTAGGGTTTTCCCCGAAATTATTAGAATTTTTCTCGCCGTAAAAACCATCCTTCGACTTTAACGAACATTAAAAAAAAAGAATTGGTAAAATTGGTCCAGGCGTTGTTGAGTTATGCGCTTACCAACACATTTTGCGATTCATTTTTATATTATAGATTATCTTTTTATTTTGGGAAGTATTTTGCGTGGAAATGTCCACATTTAGAGACCCTTAAATGCTTACCCGAAACAATGTTCCTAAATGTAGCGTGGCTGAGTTATTTTGAGCGAGAATTTGGTGAGCGAGTGCGAGTCCCTCTTATGCGGATTTTTAAATAACTGTTTTGCTCCTGAAATTTCCAGAAAGTAAGTACCCAACATTTAATCAGTATTTTAATAAGTTTAATATAAATTCAGATAATTATAATGTTGATGATAATAAAAAAACAACAAACGTGTCGTGTGTGTCATATGCAAGGGTGGAATCGTTCATAGAATGCTTTCGTTGATAGAATGTCACCTATCTATCGCCCCTGATGACGTGAAACGGTCCTCAAAATATACTCCTTGATAATTTCGTCATTGTTATAAAGAATAAAAGTTTTCGCCTAGACACATTTTAAGCAGTTAGCAACAGAGTAATGCAGTTCGCGATATTTTTTTCATGGAAACATAAAAACTCTCACCTTGCATATATAATTATTGATATCTCGTTAAATAATAATATGAACAACTAACTTTGTTTACTCGTTTCTGTGCTTCACAACCCTACCAGTCCTTCATATCTTCGGGAACGCTTTGAGTATCTTGTTCTCCTTGAGAGGAAAAACTTGCCATTCCTCATCATCTCTGGTTCTTCATTTTCCTCCCCACTCATCAAGTCGCTACATCGTCATTGCTTGATCATTCGTGCTGTCCGCCTCTGGAAGAATCTCCCTCACTCCATACAGGATAGCCCTTCGTTGGGAATTTTCATGAAAAGAACAAGGGGACATTTCCTGTCAACATGACGCATAGATGATTATTTATATATTTCATAATTAAGTATTTTTGTTATATTACATTTTATTTTGCATTATATATATGTATTATGTTTATGCATCGTGTACGGTTAGCAACCGCACATTGTACTTTGGCCTAGTTTGAATACTGCAAAATTTGTTAATTTATAAAATGTAGTATCGGCACTTACGCTAGAACATCAGTCTTCGGTTTGCATCGAGCTCGCGCAACATTCAACATTTTTATAACATTTTTCTATTATTTTATTATTACCTTATTTTAGTGCAATTTAGTATTAAATACCCTTTTTAACATTAACATTTATTTTATTAAACATTCAACATTAAGTGTAAAGGCTCCTGCCCTTACATGTTGGTCCTTCGAGCCGTTAAGAGTAGAATCAGTGCCGTGGTACGTTTCACTCGCGGGAACATTTGAACATTAAACTTGAACATTAAACAGAACATTTAACAAAACATTAAAAACAGTGTGAACAGTGATATTGAGTGAGAGCAACACAGATCGGGGTGAGGTATAAGCAGCAAGCGTAAGCAGCGAATCCAGTGAGCACGTTCCATATTATTTACTTTTCTGGATTTTTGGATTTATTTGTGAGCGCTAACCACCGTTAGGCAACAATGTCGTCTTACGATGCTTTACTCAACTCGCAATCAACAAATCTTGATGCTATCAAACGAATTAATGAGAACTTTAAGAAAGATAGTTCTACACGTAAAACCACTCTTGAATATCATGATAACAGACTTCAAACGCTGGAGGAGTATTGGAGTGAGTTTAAGAAGAACGACATCCAATTAGCCTTGTTTGAAGGTAAGAAGTCTGGATCTTATTACGAGAATCGCATTTACGAACGTCTGGAACAAATATACGAAGAAACGAAGTGTATTATAATGAAGTCGAAACAAAACTTATTGGCTAAAATCGAAGACGAACAATTTGCTTCGTTTAGTCAGTTACAAAAACAAGAAGAAAGGTCATGTGCCCAAGAGAATGTTCCAGAACAACAGGAGAGCGATGAGAACGAGTTAGTCGTGGACCAACGGACTAAAGATATTATGAATGAGCAGCGGTCAAACATCAAGGCATTTGAGAGAACAGTACGGAACATGGACATTGAACATTTAAAAGAAAAGTGGCAACTAGAAGACAAATTGAGGACAATAACGCAACGTTGGGAAAAAGTAGATAGTACTTATTGGAAACTCGATAACATGTTGGTCAACACGCAAGCATTTGAAAGTGATTACAATAGATTAGAGAGGCTGTATGAATTCAGCAAGGAACAAATAAACAAGAGGATTTGGGATAGCAAACATCAGGAAAAATCCACGCCCAAAATTGAACTTCCGATTTTCAGTGGTAGCTATGCCCAGTGGACAACATTCAAGGACTTATTCGTAGAAATTGTGCATCGTAACACTTTCATCTCAAATGCTCAAAAAATGCAACATCTGAAAGCGAAATTGAAGGGAGAGCCCGAGCGATTAATACAGCATATGAACATCAGTGCTGATAACTACGAAGCTAGTTGGCAGATTCTTCAACAGAGGTATGATAATAAGAGGCTATTATTTACCTACCAGGCAAACATTTTATTAAGTCTACCCAACATACAAACACCAACGGCATCTCTGCTCAAAAGAATGCATGACACGACCATTGAGTGCCTTCAGGCTATTAAGAATCTGCAGTACGACACTTCTAGTTGGGAACCCTTAGTAGTTCACATATTAATACAAAAGCTGGACGCAGACACACGCCAGTCATTCAATGAATCCATGGCAAAACCAAGGGAAATGCCACCATTAAACGAGTTCCTGAAATTCATTGAAACCAAGTTCATGTCAATGGAATCGGGTACAAACCCGAACCGCCCACGAAACCATAACATTCAACAACAGTTAAACATTCAGCCAAAAACAGTTCATAATGCAACATACAGCAAGCCTAAGGTGCAGCAACATACCATTCAAGGGGGAACAAAGAACATGCCGAGAACATTCCATAACAAGCAAACATTTAATAATTCCTTTATAACTTGTCCGAAATGTAATAAGCAACACGGGCTCTATAATTGCAGAGAATTTTTATGTATGTCACCAGAAGAAAGGTTAAAGACCGCTAACAACCTACATGTATGTCTAAATTGCCTATTTAGTCATAACGGCGAAAAATGTACGTCGGAAAAAAAGTGCAAGCACTGCGATGAGCCACATAGCAGCATTTTGCATGAAGCGATTGGTGTTGCGAAATCGAGAACCAGCAGGGCTAATGTAGGTCAACAATTGAACACGCATTTAGCACATGACAACTCAAATGAGGTACTGCTAGCCACGGCCCAGGTCAAAACAATAGCTTATGATGGAACTACGATCATTTTACGCGCATTATTGGACCAGGGCTCTCAGGTTAGCTTAATTACAGAAAATGCTGCACAAAGATTGCAGTTAAAACGGAACAAGTTGAGCGCGGTGGTGTCAGGTGTTGGTGCTTCAGCCACCACCAAGTGTAAAGGAGTGCTCCATCTTAAATGCCAAGCGATTTACAATGACTTCAACATTAACATTAATGCACTTATTATGAAGGCAATAACAAACAAACTGCCAAGTAAAACAGTAAATAAAGGTAATTTTGAACATATACAACATTTACAACTCGCTGATCCTGATTTCAACATACCTCAGGATATAGATTTACTTTTAGGAGCCGATGTATATTCCGAAATATTGCTAGAGGGATTAATAAAAACAAACACGTCTTCCATCATAGCACAACAAACACAATTCGGCTGGGTAGTATGTGGTAATTACAAAACATTCAATTGTCATGTAATTGTCAACAACATTCAGGATCTTGCCCAGTTCTGGGAACAGGAGTCCTTGCAAGAAAACATAGAAGATGTGGACCCTGAAAACAAGTGCGAACAGCTGTACAAAGAGACAACAACACGACTTCCTGATGGACGATACCAAGTTCGTCTCCCCCTCAAGGACAATTTTATTGAACACTTAGGAACATCAAAACCACAGGCTATCGCTCAATTTCAACAACTAGAGCGAAAGATGGCAAAAAATCAGGCGTTTGCAAAAGATTATAAAGCTTTTATGGAAGAATATGAAGAAATGGGTCACATGGAGTATGTCGAAAGTAACACTAGGAACAAAAACATTGAATATTTTCTCCCGCACCACGGTGTTGTGCGGCCAGGTGCTATCACAACGAAACTTAGAGTTGTGTTCAACGCGTCGGCAAAAACCAGTTCAAAACACAGTCTTAATGACTTAATGGAGGCGGGACCGAATCTACAAAAAGATATCCTTAGCATTTTGTTGAAATGGAGACAATACAAATACGTCTTAACATCGGACATTGAGAAAATGTACCGATTTATAATGGTACATCCAGAACATCAACACTTACAGAAAATAGTGTGGAGGAATTGTCCACGGCAACTGCTAAGAGAATATCAACTGCGTACAGTCACCTATGGTACTAAGGCCGCTCCGTTCTTAGCACTACGAACACTTCAACAGCTAGCGATGGACGAAGGTGACAAGTACCCGGAAGCTAAAAACATCTTACTCAACCAATTTTTTTGTAGATGATGCGTTAGTTGGAAGGGATACCATGGAAGAGGCCCGAGACACAAGAGACCAACTTATAAAGTTATTGAAAGAAGGAGGCTTCAATCTCAGAAAGTGGTCGAGTAACGAACAGCAACTGCTTGAAGATCTGCCAGAACATATGGTTAGCCCAGTCAGTTTAAGCTTTACAGAGGCATCGGCTTCCAAAGCATTAGGCTTGACATGGGATCCGAAACACGATGAATTTATATTTTCACCCTCATTAAAAAACAAAAACAACATTGGCATTAACAAAAAATCGTCAAAACGACAAATATTAAGCGACATATCAACAATTTTTGATCCTTTGGGGTTGCTATCCCCAATAACAATCAAGGCAAAAATTTTATTCCAACAAATCTGGAAGTACAAAATCGAATGGGATGATACTGTTCCGGATGAAATAGAAAAGGAATGGAGAACACTAAAAACTGAGTTAACAAACATGCAACCTTTCAAAATTAACCGATGGCTAGGATTAGAAGCAAACAAGGATTGGGAATTACACGCATTCTGTGACGCATCGGAAAAAGCGTTCTCGTGCGTAGTGTACAGCAAGGTTACAGAGGGAAAACAGCAACCAATTGCATTGGTTGCGGCAAAAACAAAGGTCGCTCCAATCCAAAAACAACAAACACTTCCCAGACTTGAGCTATGCGGTGCTCAGCTGTTAGCTCAACTGGTCAAGAAAATAAAACATTGCCTCGGTAAACCTAACATTAAAGTAACAGCATGGACGGACTCAATGATCGTGCTTGGCTGGCTGAAGGGCGATGTCTCGCGATGGAAGGCCTATGTCGGACACAGAGTTCAGGAGATAACATCAGTAGTGCCCGCAGGGAGTTGGAAGCACGTAAGATCGGAGCAAAACCCGGCTGACTGCGCGTCACGTGGACTACTACCTTCTCAGTTACACAAGTTTCCTCTGTGGTTTTATGGACCCGAATGGCTAAACAGTGAAGACATCCCTGAAACATATGACACGTTTAAGACACCAGAAATAGAAGTTAAAAGGGTGCATGCAGTTACGTCAAGAACTACTGAAAACATGAACGTTGTAACAGAACTCCTAATCAAGAACAGCTGTATTATGACTATAATACGCATCGTAGCTTGGGTGTCGCGTTTCATAACAAACACGTCACAAAACAATCGTCACAGGGAAGACGCAGCTATGAATCATACAAACATGAATGACCCGCCCGCGTCAAAACAATGTAAGCTAACACTCGCTGATATTCGATGCGCCACTAACATAATTATAAAACATGTACAGAATGAACATTACGGACAAGAAATCCAAGATTTAAAAACAAAAGGAAGGGTAAGCAATAATAGAGGACTTCAGAAACTTTGCCCTTACCTAGATGAAAATAACATTTTACGCGTCGGAGGGAGATTACAGAATTCAAACTTACCTGAAGAAACAAAACACCCTGTTATCATCCCAAAAAACAGCAAGCTGGCACATCTTCTGATTGCCCGTGCGCATGTTATAACACTACACGGTGGAGCGAGACTAACTATGGCTACATTGAGACAAAAATATTGGATAACAGGAGGAAATAACACGGTGAAAAAATGCCTGCAAGACTGTGTAAAATGCTGTCGCTTCAAACCATCGAAGCAATACCAATTAATGGCTGACCTACCCAGTGAGAGGATAACGCAATCACCACCATTCTATCACACAGGGGTCGACTTCACAGGTTTTGTTAGTGTTAAACTAAACAAGGGTCGAGGCGTCAGAACGAGTAAAGGTTATGTCGTTGTATTCGTATGCATGGCAACAAAGGCAGTGCATTTGGAACTTGCATCAGATCTAACGTCACAAACATTTATACTAGCCCTCAACCGCATGATTGGGCGACGAGGCTGTCCGAAACATATTTACTCCGACAACGGAACTAACTTTGTTGGAGCCGAAAGGGAGTTAGCCAAACAACTACACATCTCACAAACATTTAACAACGACATTTTATCGAAAAGGAACACCGAGATGGGGATAGAGTGGCATTTCAACGCCCCAAGCTGGCCTACTGCGGGCGGACTTTGGGAGGCTGCAGTTAAGTCTATGAAATATCACTTAAAGCGTGTCCTAGGAGAGAAAAAGTTGACATACGAAGAGTTTTTAACACTGCTTACTCAAATCGAAGCCTGTATGAACTCTAGACCACTTTGCCCTTTAACGGAGGACGTGGACGATATTGATTATCTTACTCCAGCACATTTTTTAATTGGCCGACCAATAACATTCTTACCTGCGGAAAATTTCGAAAAGCAAAACATCAACATTCGACATAGGTGGCGGTTATTAAACAAAATGAAACAAGGGTTTTGGACCAGGTGGTCGTCAGAATACCTGCAACAACTTCAAGTTCGTAGTAAATGGCTGAACAAAACAAATAATCTATCAATAGGGGATATTGTCTTGATCAAAGAAGACAACCTCCCTCCTGCGAAATGGGCACTTGGGCGAATACAGGAAGTTCACCCGGGAAGAGACAATCTAGTCAGAGTAGTGACAATGAAAACTAAAACAGGGCTGCTAACAAGACCAATAACAAAATTAGTCAAACTCCCAATACCTGAATCGCACATACAAATACCTGACACTACCACCAATGACAAAACCTGCACAGAAAACCAAAAATCTACAAAAAATAACTCCAACAGGAAACAACGATTTAAATCAAGGAATATAAGTTCCAGCCTGCTATGTATACTCGTAACATTACTAACACTATTTAAGCCCACATATCAAAGCAACGACGCCATAAATATCACACCGTTTGAACCAAATAGAGCAGTGTACTTTGACAAAATCGGCAATTTGCAAAGCGTACACGATGACTGGAAGATTGTTACCTACTATAATATGACATCTTACTGGCAAGGCATGGAAAACATACATAGAGTTGTAAAACACCTGGGAGAAAGGTGTGAGCAATTTGCATACCAAACGATGTGCAAAACCATTATGACTGAATTCGATCAGGAACTCAACGAACTAGATCATAACAATTACATGTTGGCAACACATCATGGTCAGACAAAGGGACGCGTTACCCGAGGTCTAGTCAATGGAATAGGCTACCTTGCAAACAGCCTATTCGGCGTGCTAGATGAAAGGTTCGCGATACAATATAAAAAGGACATAGAAACATTACAAAATAACAGAGACCATTTATTGAACCTGATCAAAGGTCAAACATCAATCATTGAGGCACATAATAACATTTTAAAGAGAAATGAAGAGACGATGAACACTCAATTCAATCTCTTAAACCAACATCTTAACGCTACCGAGAACTATTTACAGAAATTGGGTAATGTTGTTGAGCAAGAGGAAGCTTTGAACTACTTCAACACAATGGCTCTGACTAGTTCAACAATTCTGTCTAAACTGCGCCACATCCAACACACGCTTTTAGACATAGCTATTAACATTCACCATGGTCATGTAGATACCAGACTTTTACCGCAGAACCAGCTCTTTCAGGAGCTCAACATTATCTCTGGACAATTGCCACAACAATTATCGTTACCTGTTGACAACATACAAAACCAATTAGCTGACATATACAAACTACTAGAGGTGAAATCCAGACTATTCGATAAATATTTTATCATCGAAATTACATTACCATTAACAGGCGACACACCATTCACAATCTATAAAACAGTTCCTATTCCGATGATAAAAAACAACAAACATTCACTCACAATGAAAACAAATTCAGAATATGTTGCAGTGAATATAAGAAAAGAAACATATATGCAGCTCACAGACAGTGACCTGGAACATTGTATAAAAATTGAACCAAGTACGTATGTATGTTCACTAAACAAACCAACACGTAACATGAGAAATCATCAAATTCCATGCGAAATAGGCGCAATAACAAACATTACATTATCAAAATGTATCTATACATCCGAATCCTGCAACAACAAATGGACACCATTACGAAATCCCAACACCTGGCTCTATGTCTGCTGCACGGATTGCCAACTGCAAATAATCTGTGAAGGTCGTATGACCACCAAGGCAATACATTTAACGGGCATTTTGGAAGCCAAGGAAGGGTGTATAATTAGAAACAACGAAGAAACATATCACACACAAGTTAACTACGCAAACAAAATCTATGTCAACCCGGAAATACCACTAATTGATCTGGAAGACATCAACAATTTAACATCTGTCCAGCCACTTGATTTATCAACTAAACAACAGAACACACAATTTGTAAGAAACGATTATGAAACACTTCATAATTCGTTGAAAGAATTAGAAGATCAAACAAAACAGGCTGAAATGTCGCAACACGATGTGCATCAATACATCGTATCATACTCTACGATGGGACTTCTGATCTTGGCAATAGTCGTCGCGGGAGGAGCCTACGTGTACTGCAAACGCTGCGGCAAGGTCGCCGTCAGCGCCGCCGGCGCGTCCGCCAGATTACCGCCACGGAAGCCACCAAGAGCTGAAGCATCCACTGAAAACATAGAACTTAGCTACGCGAGACCTCATTCTTTTAACATTTAACTTTAATCATTTTTTATTCACATTGTTTTAATTTAATAATTTTTTATTTGCATTAGGAAAATATTCTGTAATAGTTTATCTTAATTATTACCTTTTGCCTTTTGCGTTTGCCCCGCCAAGATGTACGGTTAGCAACCGCACATTGTACTTTGGCCTAGTTTGAATACTGCAAAATTTGTTAATTTATAAAATGTAGTATCGGCACTTACGCTAGAACGTCAGTCTTCGGTTTGCATCGAGCTCGCGCAACATTCAACATTTTTATAACATTTTTCTATTATTTTATTATTACCTTATTTTAGTGCAATTTAGTATTAAATACCCTTTTTAACATTAACATTTATTTTATTAAACATTCAACATTAAGTGTAAAGGCTCCTGCCCTTACACATCGTGTGCTATACACGTATTTGTTTAGTTTATACAGTAAGTAAGAATTTAAATGTTAAGTTTTATTGTACACTTGAGTATGCTGTCCTCATTTAATAAAAAAAATCTCTATGACACTCAGGTTTGCTGTAAGAGAACCCAACTGTGGGTTAAGCTCGCCACGTACATTAGCTGTCCTACTGTATTTGTATATGTTTGTTTTGTGTACGATAAAAAATAATAATAATAATAAATGGAAACCGAAGGTTTTGTCTGTGCAATTATGGACGAAGTTATCATGACGAATACGCACGGTTGACATCTGTCGGGCATGTCACCGTCCGGGTGAATCGATCCGCCACATTATCTGTGGTTGTTCTCGTCTAGCTAACGAAGAGTACTTGCATAGGCACAACCTTGTAGCCAGGATTATCCATCAGCAACTTGCTCTGAAATATACTCTTGTGGCATCGGAGGTACCGTACTACAGGTATGTGCCCGACCCAGTTCTCGATAATGGCAGTATCACATTGTACTGGGATCGGTCCATCATCACTGACAGGACTATTGTAGCCAATAAGCCTGATATTGTGGTGGTGGACCGAATCGAGAGGCGTGCAATGATTGTTGATATTACCGTCCCGCATGACGGGAACCTCGTGAAAGCCGAGAAAGATAAGCAAATCAAGTATCTTGACTTGGCTCGCGAGGTTGTCGACATGTGGGATGTGGACACAGCGATCATTGTACCGATAGTCGTGTCGGCCAATGGCTTAATAGCCACGAGCCTCGACCAACACCTTAGGAGGCTCTCGTTAGGCAGCTGGGTCAAGGGCCTGATCCAGAAAGCAGTACTGCTGGACACGGCTCGTATTGTTAGGAGGTTCCTTTCTCTGGAGCCCTGACCGCCGGTAGCTTGGACCCTGTTCCCGATACCGGTGGGCCTCTATTTTTTATATTTTTAATGTTTTTTTTGTTTTTGTATCTTTTATAAAAATATTTAAAAATGTATTGAATAAGAAATAAGTTAAATAAAGGAAATAATAAAAATAGCCACATTATCTCTGGTTGTTCTCGTCTAGCTAACGAAGAATACTTGCATAGGCACAACCTTGTAGCCAGGATTATCCATCAGCAACTTGCTCTGAAATACACTCTTGTGGCATCGGAGGTACCGTACTACAGGTATGTGCCCGACCCAGTTCTCGATAATGGCAGTATCACATTGTACTGGGATCGGTCCATCATCACTGACAGGACTATTGTAGCCAATAAGCCTGATATTGTGGTGGTGGACCGAATCGAGAGGCGTGCAATGATTGTTGATATTACCGTCCCGCATGACGGGAAACTCGTGAAAGCTGAGAAAGATAAGCAAATCAAGTATCTTGACTTGGCTCGCGAGGTTGTCGACATGTGGGATGTGGACATAGCGATCATTGTACCGATAGTCGTGTCGGCCAATGGCTTAATAGCCACGAGCCTCGACCAACATCTTAGGAGGCTCTCGTTAGGCGGCTGGGTCAAGTGCCTGATCCAGAAAGCAGTATTGTTGGACACGGCTCGTATCGTTAGGAGGTTTCTCTCTCTGGAGCCCTGACCGCCGGTAGCTTGGACCCTGTTCCCGATACCGGTGGGCCTCTATTTTTTATATTTTTAAATGTTTTTGTATGTTTTATAAAAATATTTAAAATGTATTTAATAAGAAAGTAGTGAAATAAAGGACATAATAATAATAATGGAATGACGATTGATTTGATAAATTTTGAAGAAACAAATTCAAAAATAAGTCTCTTCGAAACGCATGGAACCCGTAATCTTTAAAGCGTGTCAGTTGATAAGGTGTGTCGAGGAGCGTTGCCTCAAATTATGACACTTCAAGTGTTCCTTAGAAAAAAACACTGTTGCAGATAAAGACAAAAAAATTTTTTTTTTCATAATTTTCGACAAACTTCCAATTTATAAAAAAAAAAACATTATTTTACATAAAAAAAAAATACATAGTATATGGTTTCCTTAGTTAAATTTACATACACAATCTAACAAATCATTGAATATTTACATTTATGTCAAGAAATAACGGAAAACATACAACCAAAAAAATTACGATTTGGGACAGTTTTTTGTTAACAATTTCTTCATTTAGAAAGTAGAATAAAAGTATTTGGTACTGAAATTCATTGACTTTAGAGAGTATTTTGCGTCGCGTAAAGTGTCGTGTTGCCAAGTTATTCGGATGTAAAGTTCTCTTGAATGATATTTTGCTGAGCGAGTCCGAATCCCTGTTGAGCGGATTTTAAAATGACTAACTGTTTTGCTCTTGATATTTCCAGACAGTAAGTACCTTACATTTAATCAGTATTTTAATAAGAGTGATATAATAATAATGTTTATAATCATAAAAAGAAAACAACCGTGTCGATAGGGTCGAATCGTTCATACCTTTGTCAAGTTTTAAATTGATTTCTCTTTGAGTCAGGACGCATAATACCTTTTAATTAACGTTCCAAGCAGACTGCTTTATAAATAACTGTAATTAATACGTTGAACTGAAGATTAAAAAACTTAATCGTCAAGGTCTTGTTGTCATTACACTAAACAAATAAACACATATATCAAATCCCTTTAATTGGATCATTATTGTCATATTTTAACCGACTGTTTAAAACGAAGGAGGTTCTCCATTCGGATGTTTACATATATATATATATATTTTGCCGCGGCGTGAATTTGCTAATTCATTATCCTAATTAATCATTTTAACTGTCAGTTAACACAAACTCGTTATCCTGTCATCTCTGAGATACCACTAGAACTATTCCAATTTCTATTTAAGTTGGGTTTTGGGTTCAGCGCCATCTATTTCCTTATTGTGGAATCAGTTACTGATCTGTTTGAATGAAGATCATTTCATAACATAATTTCAATTTTATTTTATGTTTAATTAATACAAGATGTTTAAATAAAACGGGAACACTTATTATAGGACTTTTAGATTTGTTTTCATTTTAACTATTGCACATTTGACGAAGTAAATGTGTTTGATTATGACATAATATTATTCTTATTACTCAAAGTTGTCAACAATGGTGGATGTTATAATTTCAATGACCAAGAACTAGATTTAATAATTTAATACGAGAACTAAACAAAGGACATGGCCAAAAATTGTATGGGCTTGTGCCCCAGAATGGACAGATATAAAATCTATGTCTGTTAATAGTACTGATCTTCTAAAAACAAAATTAAAAAGGCGCATATTGCTTAGCAGTCGTGAACAAAAGTTATTAAGGATTAAAATAGTTGATTTCTGCACTACGGGTAAGGTATTTTATATCAACTAATGTACATATATCTGTGCCAGGCGTTTGATATATTATAATTTGGTTGAAAAAACTAAAAGAGAGCTAGTTTTTATAATCTGAGAAAGTCTACCTATAGTTTGTAACTATTTTTTATAGAATAAAAAGTAATATATAGGTATAGTACCATATTCTGTACTAGGCAAATAAAAAATAAAACTAAGAATAGTATTTTAATCATTTAATGTAATTAAAATATTATCTAAAAAAGCAGCTGGTGGAACAATGTTTACTTGATATCTTGCCCATCCAAGTACCAAAGAATTGTCATGGTATGAGAACAACATCCAACAGTCCGGTTTCCTGCTACACAACTACACCAATAACCTAAGATGGCATTTCTAGGTTGATCTTGACTTGGTGGATGCTCATCGTATAAAATATAAGTCAAAACTCCTAACAGTGTTGTTTTTTTATGTGTCGTTTAGCTATTATTTTTCCCTGGGTGTGAACTTTGTTAATATTATATGGCAACATTAAAAGGTATTATTGAGCAAAATCAAACAGAACAACTTTTAATAAATAGGTATTATTTCTCCACTGCTGCTATAGTGCTTAAAAAGCCATTTAAAAATACATTTTTTTTTTAAATTCAAATTAACTGCAATAAACGTATGTTTGCTCACAGTGGGGCACATTTTGGCCATGTCCTTTGAATAAATGATTAAATACTAAAAAGTCATAAGACATTTTACACAGGTATTTAATAATGAGAAACCTTCTGTTTAGTAAGGTTGTCAGATCACCGGAAACTTGGATAGTTTTGTGATGCGATGACTATTTCAATGATAATCTAAAAACAACTTTGTATTTGTGTGTATTGGGGTTGTTTAATGTTAAAATAATTAACTGAGCAGCATTTTAGTATTGTTTGCTAGCTTTATTCAACTATCGAATTAATTAGTTTCTAAACAAAAACCATATGGAAGTTCTGCCCACTTAGAACGCACATCGCGCGTACTGTGTATGTAAAATAATAACTGAGAATAGATGTTTGAAAACCTAATGCTAATGCTACTAAGATTCATCGAGTTAGACTGGAAAGCGATCTAAGTATTGTTGGCAAAATGCTAGGCGGGTTGATTTTCATGTATTTGCTGTACATTTGCATGAAAACGGCAAATCCCGCGATTACTA
This sequence comes from Orthosia gracilis, assembly GCA_947562075.1. NCBI lineage: Eukaryota > Metazoa > Arthropoda > Insecta > Lepidoptera > Noctuidae > Orthosia > Orthosia gracilis. The sequence continues at coordinate 12,962,238 of OX387267.1, forward strand.
TCATAATCTCACTAATCCATAAAAAACTAGGCCAATGAGATGCAATGCCCCTTACAAACTGAGTTTTGCGCGGATATTTCAATATTAGAAGATACCGGACCTTCCGAATCGCTCCGAGTCGGCGTTTTATAATAAAGATTATATGTAGAATACATTAATTAAAATAATTGACTTAAGACCCTATGACCCCTAGCTGGGGCAGAGGGCTTCCACAGTAGTCCTTCATTGAGACCGGTCTTGAGCTTGGCACTTCACGCTCGTCGCTTCAGCTAATACGGTACGTCGCCAGGATTGACGGGGACGGCCTCGCTTCCTTTTTCCTTGAGGATTCCAATCCAAGGCCTGTTTAGGAATATGATCGGAATCCCTCCGGAGCGTGTGACCAATTTACGCCGAGGTCTATTTACGCCGCTTGATCTCGCGGTCGATCGGGGTCTTGTTGCTTCTCTCCAACAGCTCTACATTAGAGATGATCTCGTGCCAGTAAATTCCGAGAATGCGATGAAGACATCGGTTGACGAAGTCCTGGATTTGGCGCTAGATGTTATTTGTTACCTTCCACGTTTCGCACCTGTAGAGCAGCACGGATTTGACATTGGACCCGAAGATTTTAGTTTAACCCTTCGGGTCAGTTTCCGCGATTGCCACACAGGTCTCAGCTGTGCGAAGGTAGCTCGCGCTTTGGCGATCCGTGTGGTGATATCCTCTTCAGTTCCTCCAGTTTCTGACACTATGCTCCCGAGGTACGTGAATATGTGACGCGTCCCACACTCACGCGTCACACCTCTGTGCAATTAACATCGATGTAGAATTCTTTACACCTGTACGCATCCCCTGGGTTTTCCGGATGTTAATTTTGAGCCCAGTTTTCACCGCCTCCTGGCGCAGGTCGTTCAGTTTCTCTTGCATGTCATGATCACCGGCATAGTCCAGGTCTTCCAAGACTTTGGTTATTCGCCATTATATCCCGCGACGAATTATAAACGGCGAACGATTATAAAAAGGAGGGGTGAAAGAAGACAGCCCTGACGGACACCAGCGTGCACTGCGATGTCCTCCGAAATGAGGCAGGTCGAAATGAGGTTTTTTGGTGGCACTTCAATGCCCAACAGGTGGGACCAGATGCTGGACCACTTTAATGATAAACCACTTTAGTGTGAATCATCTCGGTTTGCATCATGACTCGACACTTAGTTGGCAAAGTCAGGTGGCCAGTGTCAGTCAGAGAGTCAACGGCAGCTTGTGATCCTTATTATGCAGACTTTAATTTTGCCAGTGGTCGACTATGGTGACGTGTGCTACTTTGACTTGAACGCGGTCTTGCTGGATAAACTAGATAGGGTCTTGAATAACTGTATCAGATTTACATTTAACCTCAGAAAATATGACCATGTGTCGAACTACAGGTCTGAGTTAAAATGGCTGCCCATTCGCCAGAGGAGATGTTTACGAGCTTTGATCACACTTTTCTCCCTACTCAATTCTCCCACCCCTCCTTCCTATCTTATGTCTAACTTTCAATATCTATGTTCTTCTCCTATGACGATGACAATGTCTTGCTCCTAAGGGTGGCATTGAGGACGTTGTAGAAGTCGTCTTTGGTATCCTCAGGTGATGCATTGGTTGGGGCATAGCACTGTACAATGGAGATCTTCCGTGCTCTTGAGTTAAAACGGGCGTTTCCAGTCCACCAGGCTTTTCGTAGCTGTATTAGAAATAAGGAGTCCCACGCGATACTCGCCCACATCCTCCTCACTTTCTTCACCGAATACAGCAAAGTCAAGCCTCCGGACGTTCTCAGCTCACCAAATCAATTTCTTCTCACCTCGCTTAGACCCAGAATCTGCAGCTTGTAGCTGAGCATTACTGCTTCCGCCTGGGCCAGTCAACTATCCTCGCTCATCGTTCGTACATTCCAAAATGCAATTCGTGTCCGTAATTTCAAGCCAAAAGTCGTCGGTAAAAAAATCGGTCCGATTTCTTATCACTGCTTCAGTTTCAGGAATCTATAGCTGTCGGGCAAGCGAGTGATTAGTCCACTGGGTCTTCATTCGATAGCAGGGCTGCCGCTTTTGAGCCATCGGATGTGCTCGATTTGGTTTGGGTACCCTCCCTAGTGAGACGATTCTGTTTTAAGGCGCCCTTCGCCCTTCGCCCTGCATCCGTAAGCTCAGCTGCAAATTGGGGTGGCGGATGCGCGGCGGCGCGATTGCAGCAAGTCCCAGGGAGAACAACGGGGACGTGGGTAAATCGGACTGGCTAAGGCTCTGTTTTATACGGTACTCCGCCATGAGTATAGCAGAAACTATTTTTGGCACTTTTTAGGTAATGCTATTCAAACCAACAGCGATCCACCAAGCCATACCCTAGCTTCTCTCCCCAAGAAGTCTCGTCGAAATTAAAATAATTGCAACGTCAAAATATAAATCTTATTTCCTTTTGCATTTTCAGAAAGTAAGTTATCATAATTTTAGGCCAATTTTCAAAGTCAGTTTGAAGGACCTCCACGCGACTCAGTCGCCATGAGAACGGTAAAAGCCTCGAGTATTGTCAATAGACAATAATTTATAACTGTCAGTTTGAAGATTCATGGCGTAGTCAAGTTGGAGATCTTAACATGGAAAATAACTTAATCTAAACTTTTCTATTTTTTTTTTTTCTCTGCATAGTTATAATCTCAAACCTAATAATATAACATACTTGATACATGTTTGTTACTGCTGAGACTCTCAAGCAGCGCAAGTACAGAAAACTAATTGCCTATTAAAGTTTTGATCCGTTTGGGGTGATTACTGACTGACTACTAAGCAAATAGATACCAATGATTTACAATTTCTGTACAATAATTAACTGTCTAACTTAATTGACCTATCATTCCGTACGTGTTGGGAATAGATAGTTGACTTGCTTCTTATTTCAAAACCATTGAAATTAGATTCAATTTTGAAAAAGATGCGAGTTTACTTGTCAACCTTTTTACACCATGTTCGCAATTGTTAGGTTAATAATTGCTGTAAAAACGCATTTTACCGAAATTTTAAATTATTGATAACTATTTTTAAGCATTCGTTGAGATAACTACGGATCAAAAAACTGGGCCTAAGTATGTTACAGTTGCAGGTTGCAGGGTACCAACATGTTTTAAATATCACAAGGTTAATTTGTTATTTATTTTTATTTTTAGTTGGTAAGTAACAAAGTTAATTTGAAATGTCTTTGCATTCAAATCATCACCATTGGATTTGAGTCGCTGGCGAAATTTGAAAAAAAAACTTTTGAAATTAAAATAGGGATAGGAAAATTTGGGCAAATTAATGTGCCATTGGGATATGGTTCAATGTTTACTTGTCAACCTATTTACGCCATGTACGGAATTGTTAGGCTAACAATGGATGAAAAACGAATTTTATCTGAAACCATTGCTTTCTACTATTTTAAGCATTATTATGTAAATGTGTGTAAGGTATCAGAAACTTTAAAATGTCATAATGTTAATTAGTTTTTTTTTATTATTTTTAGAAGGTAAGTAATAAAGTTAAATAGAGATGGCTTTGCAATTATATCATCAAAATTGTATTTGAGTCACATTCGAGAAATACGGAAAAAATGTTTAATAATTGAAAAAGTGATGCAAAAAACAAAAAATGAATTAAAAATAAATAAATAAATAAACAGTATTTATAACTAAGGTATAATTTTTGTTATCAAAGTTACAGTTCGAAACAGACTACATCATATAAATACTATGAATATTTAATGATTAAACCAAAGGTTTAAAAACATTAAGAAAAATAGTTTTCTCCAGAGCAGGAATTTATTCCTGTATCGTGGGTGCGTTTACCAACATTTCAACTCACACAAACAAGACACTTAGATCCGGAACAACTATCTGCAGGCCATAAAAGTATTGGCTCCGTACGTAACCGGAGCGCAGTAGCCGATCGCTCAACCACAGCGCCAACCGTAAATAAACTAGCCATCCAATAAACACACGTTAGGCTCAAAGACCGAAAACGATGATTCCTCATACATATTTGTATTATAAGTGACCCTTAAACATAAAAAAATAATGATACTTATGAATAAAATTTGCAAATTGACGTAACTGTAACTTCACCTTTTGCTATATTAAAATTGTGTGACAGGCATTATCGCATCATGTGTCATTTGACGCTTAAGCGAAGTGGCAGAACTTGAAGTGTCAAGTGCTTCTTAGAAAATAACACTGTTGCTGCTGATGACGAAATTTCTTGACATAAATTTCGACTAACTTTCAATAAAGTTTCCCGAGGTAAACCTTGTCGCACAGCCACTTCGCTTCTTCTTCGAACTCCGCGTCACACTTCCAGCCGCTATGATGGCTCCTTCTCTGTTACTGCAGTGCATCTCTGGAACTCTCTACCACACTCCCTACGCGATAGCCCTTCTCTCGATGTCTTCAAGAGGAACATTTAGGAGCATTTTCTTTCAACGCAATAAATAATATTAGTAGACATATACGTATATATATGTATATTTGTATTTATGAACGTAGTTTTTTTATGTATGTATTATTATTAATTAAATTAAATTATTAAATTATTTTATTTCACAATCAACAGGGTTTACATAAAAGTTGTAGAGGACCTCTTTTAGGTATAGATATACCTGTACCAGAGGACCTCACTCTTCCATATCCATACATCACTTAAAGAGCCTGTTAACAACATAATATCTAAACTAAAATGAAAATTAAGTTAAAATTGAATTACATACAATTAGAAATTAAATCAAATAATAATGAATGAAATAAAGTTAAAATTGAATTACATAAATAAAAAACTAAGTCAATTAATAATTAAAATTATTTCAATTAAATTAAATTATAATTGTTTTAATTATGAATAGTATTGGATAAGATAAGAAAAAATTAAAAATAATCAATCAATAAAATAATATCAAATATAAAACTGAACTAAAGACATGTGGAGTGTCAGTGTGAATGTGAGTGTAAGTGTGTATGTGTGGTGTGTGTGTGTGAGCGTTATTCCCTCCATTAGTTTAAGTATTTATTATGTAACTGGGTGTAGAAGTGACTCAGTTTCTTCATAATTAAGGGTCTTTAGCCATGCGGTCAGGCATCCCTTACACTCATGGCGCGTTTTTTGGTACAGAGCAACCTTTTTACTAACAACGCTGTATAGAAAAGAAGCTTGAGCAATAAATTGCCGTCGTGCGAATGCAGTGCGAACCCTAACCACAGGAATACGAAAGTGAGTTCTTCTCTTCCTAAGTATACAAGGATCGAAAACCATTGTTTTATGCATCTTTAAGATTGAATTTAGAATAAACAACTTCCTAACAGTTAAGAGATCGCATAAGTTGTACAGCTCGAGTGTAGGAAATCGATAAGGTTTGAAGTAGATAGTTTTGAGAAGGGCTCGCTGTGATCTTTCAACATCAACAAATTTAATCTTGGAGGCACCGCCCCATATAGGAATGCAATAGGTTAAGACAGATTGGGCCAGAGCAATGTATATTTGTTTAATTAGACTCTTTGATGCAACATGTCTCAGTGACTTGAAAATCCAGATTAATTTTCTCAAACGATCACTAACCAGTGATACATGAGAATGCCAAGAAAGACGCTGATCAAGTACAACACCCAGGTATTTGGTTTTCGCCATCCTCTCAATCGTTGTACAAGCACAATTTGTATCCTGGATATTATCACATTGGTGTATTTTCACTCTAAAATTTGTATGCGGCTGGGTTCTATCACTAATAGAGAAGCACATGTAGATTGTCTTCTGGCTATTCAGCGTAAGTAAATTACTTTTCAGCCAGGAGGCAACTCTCGATAATCCCACTTCCGTATCCCTCCGCACTGAATCCCAATTATAGCCGGTAAAGACCAGCGCAGTGTCATCAGCATAAGAGAAGACCCGAAAACCACCTGCCTCCAACCCACACAGATCATTGATGTAGATAAGAAACAAGGTGGGCCCAAGAACGCTTCCCTGTGGTACCCCGAATGTTATATTTGAGTCACTGCTTGTATACTGGCCGATTCTAACCTTTTGCGTTCGATATGTTAGATAGCTTTTAAATAATTCAAGGGGGGTGCCTCTTATTCCTATGTATTCAAGCTTGCGTACAAGAATGGGAACAGAAACTGTGTCAAAAGCCTTTTTTAGGTCGAGAAAAACTGAGAGGCATTTCTTTCCACGATCAAGGCTTTCAGTAATTAAAGATGTTAGAGCTGTAACTGCATCTTCAGTTGATTTTCCCTGTCGAAAACCATACTGTGTATCGGATAATATGTGATATTTATTAAGGAAGTCTGTTAATCTATTATTTAAGAGTTTTTCTAGTATTTTAGATAAAGCCGGTAGTACAGATATAGGCCTGTAATTACTGACATCATCTCTGGCCCCACTCTTGTACACAGGCGTAATAGTAGACTTTTTTAAGAGTTTAGGGAAGATACCTTTACTAAAACACAAGTTTGCTAGGTGAACGATAACTGGAAGAATTTCGTGCTTTGCCAATTTGAGAAAACTGGTTGGGATGTTGTCCCAACCAGGAGTACTACTCGATTTTAAACTCGTAAGTAAATAGTGCACCTCGTCTATGTCTGTATCTAAAAGAACAAATGAATTTAATTGTGCCTTGTTTCCCCCTAAATTAGTCTCAGCTCCAGATCTGGTATCCGGCACGATTGTTTCTGCAAGCTGTTCACCTATTCCCACAAAATAATCATTCACATGATTGACTGCCTCAATTGGAGATGACATAGATTCTAGGAGTCTGGTACTATCTGCGTTAGTTTGTTTCATGTGAGTTATGTTTTTAATATTTGACCAAAGTCTTTTGCTGTTTTTGGTGGAATTTGCCAACTGTGCCCTTTCGTATCCGCGCTTCAGTTTTTTAATTAACTTATTACAAAAGTTGCGATATCTTTTATAACTGATTTTTAATATGTCATTGTGAGGTTCATTTTTTAATTTCTTTTGCATGTTGTTTCTATTTCTAATACATTTTAAAATGCCGGGGGTAATCCAGGGTTTTATAGTTCGTTTAATTTTGGGTATAGTAGTCTTGATAGTGTTCTCTTGCAGTGATTTTGTAATTTTATCAATCAATAGTTCCACTATAAGGTCAGGATCATTGGAAAATAAGAGTTCGCCAACATTTTTATCCACTAAAGATTTCAGTGCCTTACTGAAATCAGTGGTTATTTTTGTTTTTTGTATTTTATGTTTTAGCTTGATTTTGGATAAGTTAAGAAATAATAGAGAATGATCAGTCACTGATGTTTTAAGGACAGCAATCCGTGCACATGACTTTTCCTTATTAAGCTTTATCATAAAATGATCCAGGCAGTTATTTAGTCTAGTAGGAAAAGTGTGACCCGCCATCAACCCATGCATAGTTAACATTGAAGTGTAATTTTGTCTATTATTGCGCTCCTGTGCTTGTTCTGATAAAGGTGGAGTAAGATTTATATTTATATCACCAGCTAAAGTAATACAGTTGCAAGATTTTATGGAGTCCAAATATGTGTCAAGCGAGTTAATAAACATTTCAGCGTTGGTAGTTGAAGGGGATCGATATACTCCCAATATCACATAGTTATCATTAACTTTAACTTCTAAGGCGGAGGCGTGAGTCAACTTAATTTCTCTGACGTTAACTGTTATATTATTACTGACGTATACAACTACGCCATCGTTTTTATTCATGTGGTTTGTAGTTTGAAACGCTGAGAAGTTCTGAATAGTCGGTACCGGCTTATTAGGATTAAGTTGACTTTCAGTTAGAATCAAAATATCAGGTTCGAATTTTAGACAAGACAGACTCAACTGCAGATCATCAATGTTACTATAAATGCTACGTATATTTTGGCAGAATATTTTGCAGTCTTCCTTTTGTACGTTTATATGTTTAGACAAATCTTCAATGTCACAGTGAAAAGCCTGAGCGACATTTGCATTGTCTATTTCGTTGAGTGTTTGAAGCGAGCTATCCATTTATTTTACGATTGAATGGGACCGAGGGTGAGCTTTGATACACATTTGCATGATATATATGCATATAGCCGGCGTCACGACTGATAGCCAAGAGGTATAGTATACTCTTTGTGAATTTTCCAAGTAGGATTGTTCATACAAAATAGGTGTATTATATGCGATTAGATGGAGGAGGTGGTGTTTGTGTATGAGTAAATTTCTGTTGTTATAGGTATATAGAAATAGAATGGAATGTGATAGAGTGGATGTATGTGTAGTATTACAATTATTAATGATTAACCTAGTAAATATAAATAAAATTTTCAGAACAAAAAAATCAAATGAAAAAAGGAAGGAACCGTTTAGAATAGGCGTAAAGCTAGAGTGAACATAATCGGTTAAATGTTTTTGGCCTAGTCATGTTCCTTGTGTCAGCTGGTGAATCTGCGCTTCTGACCTAACTTACACTCTATGTGATGCTTCGTCCTTCTTTAGGTAAACTTTGCCGTAAGCCGTCCAGCAAAATTTAAATTTCTTAGTTTTTACTAGGTCTCGCGCAAGAAAGTGTAGTCGAGAGCCTTTCGCAGTCAGCTGCTCCGACACAAAGATGGGAGTTTCGGTATTTGTCCGGCATCCTACATGCTTTGCAGAAAGCTTACTTTGGTGTTTAGTATTAAAAGACTTACACATCTGGAGCAGTTCAGTCTTCAAAATCGTCGAGGAGGTTTCCACAATGATGGGGCTATTTCGTTCTTCCTTCTTGCTACTCACTCTGTAAACATCTTTGATTTCGCTTTTCTCAATTTTGCAATCAACAGTTTTAGAGAGTGAGAGTACCATCCCAATCAGATCCTCTTTCGTTTCTCCACTCGTCTTCGGCACGTTTTTCAATTGAAAATTTGACTTCCGATTCGACATTTGCATATCTTCAATCTTACTTTCCAAGACCGCTATATAATCTCTGTCCTTGACCGCCTGCTTTTCCAAAAGGTCAATTTTATTTAACATGTCCTTGTTTTGCGCTGTCAGAAAGGCAACCGAGTTCTCAATGTTTGTGTCCGTCTTTTGTATATTAGACAAAGCCAAGCTAATTTTATTCAATTCTTTTTCCATTTCCTTACGTTGCTGAGTCATAAGAGAATATATACTCTTAATATCGATATCGGTATCGGAATTCTCTTCTCCTCGCGGTCTTTTGCAGCGAGGCTGACCAAAGTTTGGAGGTGTGCTTTCTTGACACAGTTTGTTCAAGTCCGAATCCGCCATATTTTCATCCATTTGGCTTTAAATGGTACCAGGACAACAAGACAGTCAAGGAGTCTATTTATCAAAACACAACTTTTATCTTATTTTGAGGCGAACACTGGCAGTAAGAAAATAACTCGTACATAAACAACCGTAGGCGCACTCGCACATCAGGTGATCGGCAAGAACGAGTAATTTGGTAGTTGGTCTTTTGAATATTATTTATACATTAAGCAAAAAGATAACGAAAGCACCAAATTTTGGCTCAATTCAATGTTGAACGTTGCTTTAGGTTACTAGGCGCGCAGAAGACACTGACACTTAAATTCCATCCTTGTTCTACGCATCTACGGTCATTAGCTAACGACCTGATAAGCTAATGAGTCAAATAGCTTCCGTCCTCCAATCGCCTAACGACGAGGGTGTGGTCTCCGCGCCTCCGCTGTTGTAGGAGGTGCGCCAGCGCAGTGTTAGCAATGGTTGGCTCCTTACGTGTCCTTGGGGGTGGAGTCTACACCGCTGGGAACCAGCTCAGTTACCAGGGGCGCACGAACGCAGGAGTAGTCGCTGCTGACCGGCAATGAAGCGTCGTTACTTCCAGTGTTGTAATGAGCTCCTCGTGGCTATGCACTCCTATTTTTACTTTGAATTTAAAACTGATTAAAATTAATTATAAATGAAATAAAATACTGCGTTCGCTACTGAGGCACGTCAACACCTTGCGGCGGTCCGGGGGAAGAGGTATTATTATATATTTAATTATATATATTTAATAAATCTTACTGCAAAATTGTACACTGGATTACTGCCCTCAATTATAATGATCTCTATCATTCAAAGGTTTGCTAGAAGAAAACTCCATTTTGGAGTTAAGCTCGCCCTTGTACATGAATATTGGTTTCACTTTCTGTAAATGTATTGTTTTGGTGTACAATAAAAAAATGTACTGTTATGCTCTTGAAATTTTCAGGACGTAAGTACCTAACATTAAATCAGTATTTTAATAAAAGTGATACATATTAATATTATAATAAATATAATATAGATAGTAATAAAAACAACAACCGTGTCGATTGGGTCAAGTCGTTAATACATTCATTTAAAAAATCGCTTATGGCTGTTATATAAATCGAATCGCGTCATTTAAGCCTAGAGTTTCAATCCCCCACCATTTAACGCAACTAATGGTTAAAATATATATGGTGGATACCAGTGGATTCGGGTAAAATAATTAACTTTCCATCTTATTTGGCCATCTGTTCCAAATCTGTTGGTTATAAGGTACTTGTATTTTTAACCATTACTTAGGATAACTACGGGTCAAAAATCCTTTTATAGATCACAATTTTAATTTGTTTTTTTATTTTTATTTTTAGGCGGTAAGTAATGAAGTTAACTTGAGATATCTTTGCAATATACCATTTGATTTGAGTCATATTCGCGAAATTCTGAAAAAATGTATTTGTAAATTATAACAGTAGTGGAAATATTTGGGCAAATGAGGTAAAAAGCCGAAACTAGTAAGTAAAAAGCAGAGAATATATCTCACTATTGTTTAGTCACAATAGCAGCTCTTGTTTTATAATTTAATTAGATCGCCGGTAGAAACAAAAGTTGGTTTCATTCGTATTGTGGTATTAATTCTTATTCAAATAAATAGTTTAACAAATTGGTAGGAAGGTAGGTAGGGTAGATAGGTAGGGTAGGGGGTTATGTAGGTAGGTAGGGTAGGTGGGTATGTAGGTAGAGTAGGGTAAATAGCGTATGTAGGATAGGGTAGGTATGTACATGTAGGGTAGGGTAGGGTAAGTAGGTATGTAGGATAGAGTAGGGTAGGTAAGTTGATCGATAGGGCAGGTGAGTAGGTTGGTAGGTAGGTAAGGTAGGTGGATAGGTAGATAGGTAGGAAGGATAGGAAGGTAGGTTAGATAGGTAGGTGGTAGGTAGGTAGATAGCCGGTAGACGGGAGCGAAGCCGCGGGGGTCAGCTATAATATATAAAAGAAGAAACTGACTGACTAATTGACTGATCTATCAACGCGCAGCCAAAACCGCTAAGCCTAGAAGCATGAAATTTAGAAAAAAAGGTTCCTCAAGTGATGTAAGTGAGCACCAAGAAAGGATTTTTGAAAATTCTACCCCTTAGGGGGTAAAAAGGGAGTTGAAAGTTTGTATGAAAAATATAATTCCATCGGCCACAAGTCTTGAAACTTGGCTCAAATAGTAACACAAGTCGCGGATAAATACGAGTAAATATACAGCGGATAAAAGTCGGCGGGGTCGTAGTGAGAGCTAAAGCGTACTCGTGTTCCTGCCACAGTAGGGCACCGTGGAATTTTAGTGTGTTGGAGTCCCACATAACTGCACGATCTCCCCGTGGTGGCGCAGGATGCATGAGCATTTCTACTAGCTAAAAAAAAAAACATAAAAGGACAGGGTGTTGAAGGCATTGGCGATATCTAGAGACACAACCAAAATGACCCCAGCCCGCACCACTGCATCTGGGTTTGCACGCGCATGATGATGTCCACCTCATCTAGTTTTAAAAATATGTTTGACATGTAAAAGTGTTTGTACAAACCAGCTTACAGAAATAAAATCATTTATCATTACCGTAGAGTGCCCCTGCGGAAACTAAACTGGCTCTCCACCAGATCCGGCCCCTCCGCCCCTCACCAGCTGCTCAATGAGGTAGTCTGCAATGACTCTTTCAAAGAGCTTACCCACCTCGTCGAGCAACATGAGGAGCTGGTAAGCGGACAGAAAGTCCGCTTTAATTAGTATTCCTTAAATGCTTACCCGAAACAATGCTCCTAAATGTCGCGTTGCCGAATTATTCGGAGCGAGAGTTCGCTGACTGAGTCCGAATTCCTCTTAAGCGGCTTTTTAAATAACTAACTTTTCGCTCTTGAAATTTTCAGGGAGTAAGTACCTAACATTTAATCAGTATTTTAATAAGTTCGATATAAGTTAAGATAATTTCGATATTGATAATAATAGAAACAACAACCGTGTCGATAGGGTCGAATCGTTCATACCTTCGTCATTTTGCAAATCGCTTATGGCTGTTATATGAATTGAGTCGCGTCGCTTAACTTATAATACTAGCCGTATTTTGGTCCCCCACTATTTTACCACAAAACTTATAGTTACATAAAGAGTATCCACTAGTGGATTCGGGCAAAATAATGTACTCTGCAACTTATTTGGCATTTTTTAAGCTAACAATTAGGTTGTTGAACATTTTTTTTTTTGTAATAAGAAAGATCATATAAGTTTTATAACAAAACTATTTTTAGTTTTTGTTTTCGCTATAATTAAAATGATATATCAAATTGAAAATATTTTTTGTATCTAGTACTTACCGAAAACACGCCGACAGTTCCTGAACAAATCCGAGTGCGTGTGACGTCATGATTTTTACACACACTCAAAAATGTCGAACCTTCAAAGTTATCGTTCTTGCTTCTTCCATTATGTACGATTACTACAAAAAAATAATCCCAAAAAAGTAAGGCAAGTATCGAGCAAAGTTAAGATTGTCGAATAGTTACATAATTTGAAAACAAGATTTTTGGTTTATTATGATTATTTTAGTCTTTAATGACGTACATAGGCGCAAAACCAAATATGTCCGTTTGAATTGTGAAAATCAGTCAATGCATTTAAGAGAATACTTAGAGTGTAGTGTAGGTAAGGCATTGTACCGAGTTAATTTTATCAGGTTTTTGGTCCACAAAGATTTTTTATTGCTTGTAAAAAAAAAATGTGTTTAATACCAATAAATACATTAAATACCAAAAAATTAAGCATTTTATGCATAGGCACTTAAGTAAATTAAGAAAAAATAAAGGCTCTACAGATTTCGGCTTGTATTATGGGTATAATATTGATTGGTAATGAAGTTTTTCGATATCTGAAGTCTAAAGGCACGCGCTTGACCGCTATCTCACCTAATGGTAAGCGATGATTTGGTCGACGGTGTAGCACGCTTGGAATAGAAAAATATATATATCGAAATTAGACTTCATCAGCCTTATTACAAAAAACTCAAAAAACCATAGTTTAAACCTGTCCTATTAAGTTCAGGCTTATCTGCAGAACCGCGGTCGAAATTTGTCTATATTACAAAACTTAAAAAACCGTGGCCTTCTTAGTACCGTCATTTGAAGCAATGTCTATAAATCAAGCACAGATTAATACAAATATCATTCGTTCACCATAATATCATTATATTGCAACGTTCCGTATGCTCAGAAAAGAAAACGTTTTGATAATACGATAAGGATAAAGTGATGTTTAGGAGTGTAAAAAATATTGAGACTTTGTTTTTTTGCATGGATATAAACATTAGTTATTTATCGATTGCAGTTTTGTTTAGGATTAAGCACATCACTTAATGTCGTATTAATTACTAATAATACATCTACTTACGTGTAACGAAACGTAACATTCTCGCGCGTTATTTATTTCGAAACAACAGCTTATTACTTATTTACATAAATAGATGTTCACCTCACTGTCAATGAACAGCCCAGTGTAGTTGTATCAACGTTACAAGCATCTTAGTAAACACACACACACTGAACAGTGACAGCGAGATGAAAACCATTATCTCTTGCCAATAACAGAATTTCACGGCATGGATAAAGCTAAATTATGTTAATTAGCTACACACAAGTTCAGCTATTAGTGATCAGACTGAAGACTCATTGATCTTATTGAATCAGAGTTAAAAGTTTGTAAACATGCAAATAAGGCTTTATTAATAAGACAAAGGGAAAAACAAACAAAATATTAGCAAAATCTAAAATCACGAATATCATGCTTAGTCGAAATACAATCCTTAATCCTAAGAGTTATGAGAGTTAAGCGTTATGACACAATCAGTTCACTAAACAATCAATTTACTAAACAATATGAAACCCATTAAACAAAACCATTGCAATTTGAACAAAGTTCATTAAGCTTTGAAATTTTCAAGTTATCCAAGTCTCTAATAGAACAATTGCTCTTTGTTAATAATATCTAAAATTATATATTGTGGACCAACAAAAAAAATACGATCTGAGAATTGGACTACCCGGAAAAAATAGAATCCTCAATATCAATAAAATCCACCATGTTAATATTCATTTTCGGGTAAAAACAACAGAACAGAATGAAAAAGATGCTATAACCTAAAACAGAAACTTTGACAGATACGATTTCGACCATCGTTAAACTAGGGGCCGCCGAAGTTTAGCGTTAAACCGTGATATGATCTATGGTTTATCGCTAAACCACGATATGTAATAACATTTTTGTCCAAACCGCAGTTTATAGAGATTTAAACCTGGGTTTTTAGTTAAACCGCTTTTTGTAATAAGACTGCATAAGTACTTTATTACAAATGACTAAATAAAATTTACTGTTATACCTAAATAATATTTATTGCACTAAATTTCCGCTATTTTTAGTCAATTTACGTGTAGTTGACACTGTACTATCCTGAAATTCCTTGAGCATAATGACGTCACAAACATGGCGACCAATCGTGGCGCGTTCGGAGTCACGTTATTCATTTTAAAATGAAATCAATTTTCATAATGCACCTATATATAATTAATTGATAAAACATATATAAGAGTTTTTCGCAACGACAACATAATTTATGATACACACAGTTTTAAAATACATAAACGTAATCGTTTTTCTTATTTCAACAACTTAATTGATGAAAATAACGGATTTTACTGATACCATTGTTTATGCTCGTATTTACTCGTAACTAGTTGAAAAAAATTGGGCCTTTGTATAATAAAGTTGCAGGGTACCTACAACTTTTAATTGACACAATGTTAAATATTTATTTTCTCCTTTTTTTAATTTTTAGTTGGTAAGTAATACAGCTATGGCTTTGAAATAATATCACCATTGCATTTGAGTTATATTCACGCATATTTGGAAAAAAAAAAATAGGGGTGGAAACATTTGGACAAATGTGGAAAAAAAACAGTATTTATAAGTACAGTTTAATCTTGGTAATCATAAAAAACCACAGTGTCGATAGGATCGAATCGTCCATACCTTCGTCAGTTTTTAGATTCGAAGAAAGTAATTAACTCTCCAACTTATTTAGCCATTAATTTGTAAGGCTAACAATTGATTAAAAAAACGTATTTTACTGAAACCATTGCTATAATATTGGTAACCACTCGCATTTTTAACCATTAGTTGAGATATCTACATTTTCGGAAATAAAGACAAAACATTATAAATTAAAATAGGTGCGAAACATTTGGGCAACTGTGGATAAAATTCATTATTCATAACATAGTTTCTTTGTCAAATGATACTTGATGCTCTAGACAAAGTGTCATTCCATAACCGATGGAGATAATCGAAATACCACAATAAAATGGATTGATCACATATTCAATACAATTAATTTATTGTCTTTGGCAAAGGTTCACAATTTGGATTAGTGACTTAAAAACTAAGAACAATACAATTGTCAGAGGATTCCTCTGCAGCCGAACTAGGTGAGAGCCTGTATTTCGTCATGCAGCTTCACCCACAAGAACATTTACGCAATAAACTTAGTTATTACTGATTAAAATACGGAACCTAATACAAAACCAACAAAATGAGAATAAATAAGAAAAAAATATACTTAAATTTGTTAAATTAAAATGACAAAATCCCAATAATAAATTAATAAAAATAATGAAATTAAATTATAAATCGAAGTAAATTACAACCATTAAATTGTCAATTGAAATAAATTAAAACTATAAAATGAACAATTAAATTAAATTATTAATTAAACAATTGAAATGGTTAAATCGAAACTATAAAATTAGCAATTGAAATACATTAAGAAATTAGTAATTGAAATAAATTAACAATTGAAATAAATTACGAAATTATCAATTGAAATAAATTAAGAAATTAACAATTGAAATAAATTAAGATGTAAAAAATAACAATTGAAATAAATTAAGAATTTAACAATTGAAAACAATTAAATTCTAAAATAGACAAATTTGAAGTAAAACGAAGTACAAATGAATGTATTTTTGTGTGTCTGTATATGTGATTTGGGTATATAATGTTTTGTGGTGATGTGTGTATGTGTTGTGGATGAGTACGGGTATGTTTTTGCTCTAATATAAGGTTATAGTTTGACTAATATTGGACTACAAGCAGCTTTTCCGTTTCTTCATATGACTGAGTTAGCAGGTAGTTTTGGACTTTTTTTTTACATTATGACTTATTGAGTGAAAATATCTCAGTACTTTTATTTATTTTATTGTAAATAAACGGTCCAAGAAAGAGGAAGATTTTTTTTACGAAAGACGTTTTAGGGGAATGCTGGGCAATTGCAACTGCATGCCTTCTGCATTTGGTGATACACTCTGAATTGTATGAGAGTTCGTTGTGTTGTTTAAGTACTATATTCACCAAAAACAGTTGGCGCACATTGAGGACTTCACAAGACTGGTATAGCAAGTTTGTAGGAAAAAGAATGGGTCTGAAAGTGGCCACTTTTAGGATAGCTCGTTGAGCTATCTCCAAGCTCTTTAGAGTAGTCTTGGCAGAACCTCACCAAGAAGATATATAGTCAGTGAGTAGGGATTGGCAAAGAGAGAAATATACACTCTTAAGTAAGGCAGGGTCAGCAACCTGTCTAATATTCCTAAATAAGTATATCAGATTACGCACCCTAGCACAGACAAGCTTAATGTGCTCTTTGAAAGTAAGATTCTCATCTATAGTGACACCAAGATATCTAATATTAGGATTGCGTTTGGCTATCACGTACATACGAGTGCTTGATGTCTTTCCAATCACTATCGGGACGTTATCGTTGATGAAACACAATGAACAAAACTTCAAAACTTTTCGCTAAGACACAAACAAAAAAATGAAAAATACGGTACCTACGCGGTATTAGTTTCTGGAATACTTCTTTAAGGAAACATAAAAACACTTACTTTCCAATTATTGATATCTGTGTCGGTAACCCTGGTTCTCTTGCGGATTTCTACATTTCTGATTCGATCACGCAAGGACACTCCGAGCATGGCCCTCTCCATTGCCCTTTGGGTGACTGAAAGCTTTCTGATGATTGCCATTGTGAGAGACCACGTCTCAGAGCCATGTGTCATAACTGGCAACACACACTGGTCATAGACTTTCGTCTTGAGACACTGTGGTAAGTTGGACGTGAAGATACCGCGCAACTTCCTGAACGCTGCCCAGCCGACGGTTGACCTGTTTCTAGAAGTTGCCCCTACCCAATGGGATTGATTTTCCCATTTAGAAAAAGTCGTTCACAACTTCGAGTGTAGAGTCTCCGACCTTGATAGGAGTGGGTGTAATATGGGCATTCAAAATCACCTTGGTTTGGTCCATGTTCATATTAAGACCCACTCTTTCGGAAGCTCTACTGAGGTAATCGAGCATTGTACTGAGGTACTCCATGGTCTCAGCCATGACCACTATATCGTCGGCAAACGGAAGGTGAGTGATGTACTCGCCATTGAAGTTGATGCCTAGCCTTCTCCAGTCCAGAACCTTGAAGTCATCCTCCAGTGCAGCGATGAACAGTTTCGGAGATAAGAGTTTTGAGTCTCTCTGTCTAACACCTCTCTAGGTACCCTTGTTGCCCCCTGGACCAGCTGGGTGAGGTTTAGCGCTAGCGAAAGCTAATGCATCTCCCGTCCAGCATGATCAGTGCACTGGTATGGGAAGAGCCACTCCTGGTGGTGGGCATTAAAGTCCCCCAGTAACACCAATTGGGCTGAAGGGTACCGCTGCTGTGCCGCATCAGCCGCCTCACTGAGGTACTCTGTGAGCCTGGTTGTCTCCTGATCTCCGCTGTGCGAACGGTAGACACAGGCATAGATAATTTTATCCAGACCTGTGTCCACCAGAGCCCAGAGGGTTGTGAATCTGGAGTCCTCAAGGTTACGGAGACGCCGATAGCAAATGTCGTCACGGGCGTACATACATACGCCCGCCCGTGGTCTAAAATTGTGCTCCAGGGTGAATCCTGGGTAAGACAAGTACGACACGTCTGACGGATTCGCTATCTGCGTCTCCATAAGGAAAAAGAGCGCTGGTTTCTCAGCCTCCAGATGATAGTGGACTGCAGTGATATTTGAGTGCAGACCTCTAATATTGGTGAGGTGCACTTTGTGGGGGAGGGGGTGCAGCCGCTGTTTAACTCCAGTATTCCTTTTTCCTTGCATACTTAAAATAGAGTGAATAGATTAGAGGAGTAAGAAGTGAGACGAGGTTCCACGTTGCTAACCTACAGACACGCACTGAAAGGACACCATCATTGAGGCACTAGTCTGGAGACTGCGCGGACGCCCGAGCCCCCCCGGAAGGTCCATCGGGCCCTTCCTTCTGGTCGCCAGCCAGCACGATGGTGCATGCCGGGATTTTTCGACAGTTGGCGGGGCAGTCTTTCGTGTGTGGCTGCCACACTACTTGGGCCCCCAACTACCTGCGGTCGGCCAGCGGTGCACCGTGCCTCGGATCCCGCTACCCTCCGCGACTAGTCTCCCGATACAACCCCAACAGCGCGCGTCAGGCTGGTCAGCCTGCAGTGGAACAGCTATCTCGACCCAACTCCTCTAGTTGGCTACACCGAGCATCGTACCAGAACACGGCTAGGCCGCTTGGCGGTACGGCTTTGCCTGGTGGGTGGTCGCAAGCCTTCGGCCGAAGCCTACCACCAGTTTATGTTACCTGATTTGCACCACCCGGGGACCACGTGTAGGGAATCAAAAAATGGGTATACTCCTACGGACGAGGGTGACTCGGCCCCCAAAACTGGTTGTACTGGTTGACTTGTAGTTCCAGCTGAAAGCTCTTGGGGTTTTGGATCTGGATCTGTACTGGACGAAGCGTGGACTTCATCAGTCCTTTTAAGCTTACTAGTAAAATTCAATGTGCCTCTTACCATGTGGTGTTCGCTCCCGGTTTCCACCGAGTTGATCACAGAGACATCATTGAACATTTGCTTCTTGGTTGACATGATGAAATCGATCACGTTTTTAGTTGCATCATCGGGGCTTTATTGGGTCCACTTCCTGTGCTGATGCGCTCTGAAGAAAGAGTTCATCTTGTAGAGGCCCTCCTTCTCCATAAAACTGGCCAGTAGCTGACCCCGGTGGTTCCGACGTCCATTTCCAAATTGCCCCACTTACAGCTTATCCTCGTCTCGTTTGCCCAGTTTCGCGTTTGAAGTCCCCCATGAAAACGGTGAAGTGAGTTTTGAAACCATGTATGGCTCTAGAGATATCCTCATACATAATCTCTACCTCGTCGTCGGGGTGTGCCGAGGTCGGGGCGTAGACCCATATGACCTACAGCGAATATCTCGAGGATATTCTATGTATAAGGTACGTCACCCTGGTCGACACACTCTAGATCTTCACCACGTTGTTCACAAGGGACTTTTGGACCATAAACCTGTCACCGCCCTGGGCTGCAGGTCACCCTCTCGGAAATAGAGCAGGTTGCCGGATTTGAGGATTATCGAATCCTCCCCCTCTCTTTGGACTTCAGATAACCCTATAATGCTCCATCGTAACCTGCTCAATTCTTCCTCGAGTTCGGCTGTCTTCTCGTTGGTTTTTTTTATTGGGGTAGCCAGGTCCACTCTGGGAATTCTTCGTACCCCTTGCCATGCCATCGCCTCGACCGGTACCGAAGTCGGCAGACGGGCTGCCGGATACTCGGAGCCGTTTTCTAATTATGCTATTCA
Organism: Orthosia gracilis; assembly: GCA_947562075.1. Classification (NCBI taxonomy): domain Eukaryota; kingdom Metazoa; phylum Arthropoda; class Insecta; order Lepidoptera; family Noctuidae; genus Orthosia; species Orthosia gracilis. Next base: position 12,982,238 of record OX387267.1, read on the forward strand.
TTATGGTTTGCCGTAATCGCCACGCTTGCTAGGCGGGTTGACGATCGCAGTTTGTTGTTAAAGTGCATAGAGAAAGCTGATGCCTATTCTCTGGTCTGGTCCATGTCCTTTAGTCGCCTTTTACGACACCCACGGGAAGATATGGGATGGTGAAAAATTTACGTACGACACCATTGGCAATTAACATTTTATACCAAGAAATAACGAAAAATATACATAGACAATAACCAAAAAAATACAATTTTGGATAGTTTTTTGTGTTGTTCAATCTCAAAACGGGGATCAACAGCATCTGCTTTATTTATTTAGAAAGTAGAATAAAAATATTTTTTCTGAATTAATTTTTCATTGGCGAGACATGGGATTTTGCGGGGGTATCCATTTCAGGACCCTTAAATACTGAACTGGAACAATGCGCCAAAGTGTCGTGTTGCCTAGTCATTTCGGAGAGAGAGACTGTTCCGTTGGTGTTGAATTAGATATTTTACCTATGTTTGCAATATTTGTAAGTGTGTGAGAACCATGTTCCTATTTATCACATTAATAAATTTACCTGTTAATGCTTTTAATACTTTATACCTGTACGTAGTATAGTGTATAGTGCTATTCTGGGTGCATCGTCCTCACATACATGAATTTATTAATGTATGTACTTATGTAAATATTGTAAAACACTTTTTTTTTTAAAAGAGTTAGTATGGAGTTTCTTGTGCATTCTTCTCCATAACAAGCTACTTTTCCGAATGCACGGTAGAATCAATTTTTATTTTATGATTTGTTAATTTTAGTTCTGACGTTCAAAAGTGCCGCTTTTTGGCCCAGTTGAATAAATATATTTGACTTTGAGTCCGCTGAGTGAATCTAAATTCCTCTAAAGTGGATTTTTAAGTAACTAACTGTTTTGCTTTTGAAATTTCCAGGCTGTAAGTACCTAGTATTTAATCAGTATTTTAGAAAGTGTGATCAAATCAAATCATTTTTATTTGCTTAAACATGAGTACCATACATACATAACAAATTGTCAGCATGAAGAGATTTTACATCTCTTCATGCTGACAATTTGTTATGTATGTCATTGCTAAACACCTATATTTAGCAATGACATACAAAGCTTGTTTAATGATTCCTCGGATATGGATGCCACAGACGATGATGTTAAAAATAAAGTGGAGCTGTTAAGAGCAGAAAAGAGGGGAAGAGAGGACAGTACTGAAGACAAAGAGGTTTGGACAACAGTTAAAGGGATAAAAAAGTGTGTCATGGCAGTAAAACCAGCTCAAGGAAGAAGAAAAACATGAAGTAAATGCTTCTTTCAAGGAACGGCTTCCAAAACAGTTTGCCATGGCACGTATCCTCTAAGAAAATTGTATTATAAATATTTGGCAGGTTAAGTATTCTGCGGCAGATCAACAGCATCTGCTTTATTTATTTAGAAAGTAGAATAAAAATATTTTTTCAGAATTAATTTATCATTGGCGGGACATGGGATTTTGCGGGGGTATCCTTTTCGGGATCCTTAAATACTGAACTGAAACAATGCGCCAAAGTGTCGTGTTGCCTAGTTATTTCGGAGAGAGAGTCCGCTGAGTGAGTCTAAATTCCTCTTAAGTGGATTTTTACGTAACTAACTGTTTTGCTTTTGAAATTTCCAGGATGTAAGTACCTAGTATTTAATCATTATTTTAAAAAGTGTGATCAAATCAAATCATCTTTATTTGCTTAAACATGAATACGTATGGTATTCATGTTTAAGCAAATAAAGATGATTTGATCATACATAACAAATTGTCAGCATGAAGAGATGTAAAATAAAGATAATTATAATAAAAAACCACAACCGTTTAGATAGGGTTGAATCGTTCATATCTTCGTCATTTTATAAATAGATTATGGCAGTTATATAAATCGAATCACGTCGCTTAAACCTAGTATTTTGATCCACCACCATTGTATAACGCAACTAATGGTTGAATTTAGAGTGTGGACCCAGTGGATTCGGGGAAAATAATTAACTCTCCAACTTATTTGGCTGGATAACCGTACCCGGCACTCATGCGGGCTGGTTGTGTTTATTTTATTTTAGTGTCGCGGAGTTAATAACTATCATCACTGTGCAGAGTTGTTCACTTATTGTGACGCGCAGGTGTGCGCCGGACCACCCGGAGTGTGCCATACGCGGTCGAACCATGGTAGATAACGATAACGTTTCAGTGCGCTGTGAAACACCTATGTTTAGCAATGACATACAAAGCTTGTTTAATGATTCCTCGGATATGGATGCCACAGACGATGATGTTAAAAATAAATAGGAGCTGTCAAGAGCAGAAAAGAGGGGAAGAGAGGACAGTACTGAAGATGAAGAGGTTTGGACAACAGTTAAAGGGATAAAAAAGTGTGTCATGGCAGTAAAACCAGCTCAAGGAAGAAGAAAACATGAAGTAAATGCTTCTTTCAAGGAACGGCTTTCAAAACAGTTTGCCATGGCACGTATCCTCAAAGAAAATTATATTATTAATATTCGGCAGATTAAGTATTCTGCGGCAGATCAACAGCATCTGCTTTATTTATTTAGAAAGTAGAATAAAAATATTTTTCAGAATTAATTTATCATTGGTGGGACATGGGATTTTGCGGGGGTATCCATTTCGGGACCCTTAAATACTGAACTGAAACAATGCGCCAAAGTGTCGTGTTGCATAGTTATTTCGGAGAGAGAGTCCGCTGAGTGAGTCTAAATTCCTCTTAAGTGGATTTTTACGTAACTAACTGTTTTGCTTTTGAAATTTCCAGGATGTAAGTATCTAGTATTTAATCATTATTTCAAAAAGTGTGATCAAATCAAATCATCTTTATTTGCTTAAACATGAATACCATACATACATAACAAATTGTCAGCATGAAGAGATGCAAAATAAAGATAATTATAATAAAAAAACAACAACCGTGTAGATAGGGTTGAATAATTCATATCTTCGTCATTTTATAAATAGATTATGGCAGTTATATAAATCGAATCACGTCGCTTAAACCTAGTATTTTGATCCACCACCATTGTATAACGCAACTAATGGTTGAATTTAGAGTGTGGACCCAGTGGATTCGGGGAAAATAATTAACTCTCCAACTTATTTGGCTGGATAACCGTACCCGGCACTCGTGCGGGCTGGTTATGTTTATTTTATTTTAGTGTCGCGGAGTTAGTAACTATCATCACTGTGCAGAGTTGTTTACTTATTGTGACGCGCAGGTGTGCGCCGGACCACCCGGAGTGTGCCATACGCGGTCGAAACCATGGTAGATAACGATAACGTTTCAGCGCGCTGTGAAATAACTATGTTTAGCAATGGCATACAAAGCTTTGTTTAATGATTCCTCGGATATGGATGCCACAGACGATGATGTTAAAAATAAAGAGGAGCTGTCAAGAGCAGAAAAGAGGGGAAGAGAGGACAGTACTGAAGACGAAGAGGTTTGGACAACAGTTAAAGGGATAAAAAAGAGTGTCATGGCAGTAAAACCAGCTCAAGGAAGAAGAAAAACATGAAGTAAATGCTTCTTCCAAGGAACGGCTTCCAAAACAGTTTGCCATGGCACGTATCCTCTAAATTGTATTATAAATATTCGGCAGGTTAAGTATTTGAGTCCTTTTAAAATATAGACGAAATCGAAAGTGAATCGGCTGCTCAAAACCTAATAAAATGCGAAAAACTTTTGGAAAAGGGTCGGAGGTTTCAGTAGGTACATTTCATATCCAGCCCCCGCAAAGCTTTTATTTATAAAGAGGCTAGACCGTCGCAACAGGGATGAAGGTGAATGATGCCCCAGCGAAACCATTCGACTATGCTTTGACGGTGATCAACTGCCAGCGTCAGTCTGTGTATGGGACTATAATGTAAAGGTTTTGCCCTCACATACACCAGGTTCTCAATGTTGGAGATTCGGTCATAATAAGAGAATGTGCCCTTCAAAGACCGTGATTTGTACGAAGTGTGGTGGATATCACAAAAACTGCGCCACTTTTCATGTGTGAACTGCAAGGCTAACCACATATCTCTCAGCAAGACATGTCCAGTCTATAAGAAAGAGAGAAGGCTAAGGGAGATTATGTCTGAGTTTGGATGTACATACAGGAAAACCGTAGAATGCTATGTTCCACCCGAAACTGGTATTCTTCTTCATACTCCAATAGCCATAGACAATCTTTTTCCTCCACTCCTCTTTCAGACGACCCCTCACGAGCCAGGAAAACATATCTGGAAACCCCTCGACGTTATACTTATGCCGAAATTATTTGAACTAAGGCCACTGTCCACAAAGAACAGACTATTACCACATTTAGAAAGGATTCTAAACCTGAATTAAAGGTACAGTCTACCAAAGGCAAAAACAATCCATCTAAAGACGACTGGATGTTTTGGAATGCAAACACGCCTGCATCGGATCAAGCAGCAGATGATGGAGAGAGTAACAGTGAATGTATATCATTTAATGAGTTGTGGGCGAGAAATAAAGAAGTCATCTACCTCAAAAAGACTAGTGTAATATTTAAGATAAGGGGTATCCTCCAATTGTGCCTAGAATGGTTAACCTTAGTGTCAGTGAGTTTTTTTTATTTTTTTTTATTTGTTATAGGCTCGCGTTTGACCACTATCTCGCCTGATGTTAAGTGATGATGTGGTCGAAGGTGAAGCACGCTTGCCTAGAAGTAACCTATTCACTCTTGACTTGAAGACCCCTAGGTTGTATCTATCAGGAAACAAAGACGCCGGCAGGGAATTCCACTCCTTAGCTGTACGCACAATGAAAGTATTTTCGAAACGCTTTGTGCGTATGGGTGGGATATCAACCATGTAACGATGGCGCATTGCCGTACGTCTTGTAGTCCGATGATGGAAAGGGCTAGGCGGAATCAAATGCGCAGTCAAATCAGTCATCAAATCAGTGCAGTTCCATCGCACACTCCCCGAAATGTAACCAATAGAAAACCGACAGGCTGGCAACTCGTCGTCGGTGTTCAAGGCTCTGGAGCTTTGAGTCGACCAGCGCATCATTGCCGATAAGTCTCCTGGCCCGTCTGTCAATCGACTCAAGTGCGTCAAGTTGGTACCTGGCAGATCCGTCCCAGAGGTGAGAGCAGTACTCCACGCATGACCGAACTTGCGCTTTATACAAGTTGAGCAGCTGTTCAGGCGTGAAGTACCATCTCACCTTTGCAAGGATCCCCAACTTTTTTGCAGCTAATTGAGCCTTTGCCTCAATGAAAGGACCAAAATTGAGGGTCGATGTCAACGTAACACCAAGAAGGTCGAGATGGTCCGTTATCGGCACGGTTACACCACGGAAGGATGGAGCCGGGTGGAATTGGCTCTTTTTTGCGGAAAAAAGACACGCCTGGGTCTTAGCAGCATTGAATCTGACTAGATTGGCATTGCCCCATTCGGAGACTGCCTCCAAAGACAGGTTCAAGCGCTCAACCATGGCCTCCCGAAGAGACCGGACTTGAGGCCCAGTAGCCCGTGCGCCAGACACGTATCTCTCAGCAACAGTGCTGTCGTCTGCATACCCAAAGGTTCCGGGTTTTAGCAGGTCATTAATGTGCAGCAAGAACAATGTTGCTGAGAGCACTGACCCCTGAGGGACTCCGGCGTTAATACCTAACTGACCGGACGAGCAGCCATCGATAACCACTCGGATGGACCGATCCCTCAGGAAGTCTGCAATCCAGTCACACAGACCACTAGGCAGACCGAAGGAAGGAAGCTTACCAATAAGGCTCTCGTGCCAGACCCTGTCAAAGGCCTTCGATATGTCACGGGAGACAGCAAGCGCCTCCCCGTGGTTCTCGATGGCCTCACTCCAGATGTGAATGGCATACGCTAGAAGATCCCCAGTTGACCGGTTTCGGCGGAAGCCGTATTGGCGGTCACTAAGAAGGTCGTTTTCTTCTAGGTATGCCAGGAGCTTATTATTCAGTACACGTTCCATACTCTTACAGAGGATGGACGTTACTGATATGGGTCTGTAGTTGGCCGGGTCAGCTCGACTACCCTTCTTGGGCACGGGCTGAACGTTAGCTTGCTGCCAAGCCTTCGGCACTTTTCCAGTCACCATCGAAAGGCGATATAGGCGTGTCAAGATTGGAGACAATTCAGGCGCACAAGTTTTAAGTACAATTGCCGGGATCCCGTCCGGGCCACTAGCCTTGTTCACGTCAAGGTTACGCAGCACCCTACAGACCTCCCTCTGATGGATGCGAATGTCCGACATACTCGTCTCACATCGAACAGCAGAAGGAGGGGGCCGCGTGCCATCAGTATTCAGACGCGAAGATTCCGCAAAGAGGGAGGCAAACAAGTTTGCCTTGTCCTCAGTGGAGTGGGCCAGTGACCCGTCAGGTCTCAGCAGTGGTGGTAGTGAGGGGCGACAGAAGTTTGATTCAACCGATTTAGCCAGGGACCAAAACGCCTTGCTACCTGCGGGGTGTGAAGCAAGTTTGTCCCCGATTCTGCTAATATGGTCAAACCGTGCCCTTCGCATCGCCTTTTTGCAGGACTTGGCAGCCCTGTTGAAGGCTCTCTTCTTCTGACTCACGTCATTTGCCTTGCGCACACGAGCGTCGACCCATGCTAGGTACGCCTTGTGTTTAACCGCGTTTGCGCGGTCACACTCGGCACCAAACCATGGACGGCCAACGCTGGACACCGTTACGTCAGAGAACGGAATGTAGTACTCCATCCCCCGACGCAACACATCTGTCACTGCGTCAGCGCATGACGATGGGTCATTCGAAGAGAAGCAAGTGGGCCGCCAAGGATAGCATGCGAAGAAAGAACGCATACCATCCCAATCTGCTGACTTGTACCGCCAAACCCGCCGGGTGCCTCTTGGGCTGGGATCGGGCGGGGAGTAGACGGATACAGAATTCACCAGACAGTGGTCGGAACTACCCAAAGGTGATGAAATCGACACTGAGTATCGGTCTGGATCAGTTGTCAGCAGAAGGTCCAAGCAATTGGCTGTATGTGAATCAACATCTGGCACCCTAGTAGCCCCTTGGACCAGCTGGGTGAGATTTAGCGCAATCGAAAGATCTCGCATCTCTCGTCCAGCATGGTCAGTGCACTGGTATGGGAAGAGCCACTCCTGGTGGTGGGCATTAAAGTCCCCCAGTAACACTAGTTGGGCGGAGGGATACCGTAGTTGAGCCACATCTGCCGCCTCACTCAGGTACTGTGCGAGCCTGGTTGTCTCCAGATCACCGCTATGCGATCGGTAGACACAGGCATAGATGATCTTATCCAGACCTGTGTCCACCAGGGCCCATAGCACTGAATAGCTTGAGTCTTCAAGGTCACGGAGACGCCGATAGCAGATATCGTCCCGGGCGTACATGCATACCAGAGCGTGGCTTGAACATGTGCTCCAGGGTAAACCCCGGGTAAGAAAGGTACGCCACGTCTGACGGGCATCCGATCTGCGTCTCCGTAAGGAACAATAGTGCTGGTTTCTCAGTCTCAAGGTGGTGATGGACTGCGACAAGGTTAGAGTGCAGACCTCGGATGTTGCTGAGGTGCACCTTATGTGAGAGTGAGTGCTGCCGCTGTTCAGTTTTTTTTCTCTTGTTCCTTTGCATTATTGCTGTGAGTGAAGAGGAGGGAGAGGAGAAGGAAGTGAGATGAGGTTCCACGCTTGCAACCTACAGACACGCGCCGATAGGACGCCATCATTGGGGGACTGGTCTGGAGACTGCGGGGACGCCCGAGCCCCTACAGGAATGTCCATCGGGCACTCTCGTTTGGTCGCCAACCAGCACGATGGCGCATTCCGGGATTTTTCGACAGTTGGCGGGGCAGCCTTTCATGTGGGGCTGGCACACTACTTGGGCCCCCAACTACCTGCGGTCGGCCAGCGGCGCACCGTGCCTCGGATCCCGCTACCCTCCGCGACCAGTCTTCCGATACGTCCATAACAGCGCGAGTCAGGCCGGCCTGCCTGCTGTGGAATAACTATCTCGACCCAACTCCTCTAGTGGCTGCACCGAGCATCATACCGGAACACGACTAGGCCGCTTGGCGGTACGTCTTTGCCCGGTGGGTGGTCGCAAGCCTTCGGCCGAAGCCTACCACCAGTTTGTCACCTGATTTGCACCACCCGGGGACCACGTGTAGGGTATCGTATGGGGTACATTCCTACGGACGCGGGTGACTCAGCCCCCAAAAAGTTGAGAGTTTTGCTTCCGAATGCTCGTGGATAAAAACATTGTTTATTTTTTTATTTCTCGTAGTGGCTATCAAATCAATTAAATTAAATAACTTGCTGTGGAATGCCCAAATTATTAGTATTAGGCCTAAATTGGCATCGTTTCATCAATTTTTTTGCCAGGAAAAAGTACATATTGTGCTGCACTTAGTGAGACATGGCTCGAACCAGAATAGTTATTTATGCTACAATTGCCTAAGTAAGGTGACTCCTGATGAGTGGCATTTATTCACGAGCGAGCGAAGCGAGTGAGTAAATAAATCGACACGAGTCTAGACTAGTCACTAGACGAGTTTTCGACAAACTTTCTATTATATTATTTCATATGTTTATTTAGAAAAAAATAGTTTAATGTTTCGTTAATAATAAATATATACGTACATAATCTAACAAATCTTTGGCAATTAATATTTTATAACAAGAAATAAAATAAATTTATTTTGTAATTTATTTCATAACCACAGCTCTCAAAATCGTGAGGAAATTCAAAGACTGGTGACACTTACCAAATCGCATTGGGTCCGCATGGTGGATTGTAGCCCACGCCCTCTATGAGAGGAGGCCTATGTCCGAAAGAAAATCCCAAAAGTGACGAATTTCGACAGTTTTTTTCAATATTTCTTGTGCTATTTAATCTCAAAAAGGGAATCGAAAACATCTGTAACATTGAAGTGTCTTTTTCGTGGACATTCATTTACGTACCCTTAAATAGGTAAGTATTTGAATAAATTCCCCTAAGTGTAGCGTTTCCGAGTTATTCGGAGCGAGAGTTCGCTGAGTGAGTCCAAATCCCTCTTAAGCCGATTTTTAAATAACTAACTATTTTGCCCTTGAAATTTGCAGGACGTAAGTACCTTACATTTGATTAGTTAATACGTGTGATAAGATAATTATAATGATGACATTAATAAAAAACAACAACGAAGTCGATTGAGTCGAATCGTTCATACCTTCTTTATTTAAAAAATCGCTTATGGCTGTTATATAAATCGAATCGCTTCGCTTAAGCCTAGTATTTTGATCCCCCACCATTGTATAACGTAAATAATGGTTTAATTTAGAGTGTGGATATCAGTGGATTCGGGGAAAATAATTAAATCTCCAAATTATTTGGCAATTTGTTTAACTAACAATTGATAAGAAATAGATTTTACTGAAACCTACTCGTATTTTAAACCAATAAGATAACTTATGTTTGTAAAAAAAAGTCAAAACATTACGATTGATGATAGATGTGATTGATGAATCGAAATGCGATTGCGCTTGGCAATCCCATATATATTTGACGTTTTCCCAATCACTATCGGGACGCTTTCGTTAATAGAATGTCACTTGTCTATAGCCCTGATGGTGTAAAAGTGGATCTCCACAAAATATACTCCTTGATAACAATTTATCATTGTTATCATGGCTACAAGTTCTCGCCTATACACATTTTAAACACTTAGCAACAGAACAATGCTGTTCGCGATATTAGTTTCTCGAATACTTATTCATGGAAACATAAAAACACTTACCATGGTTATATAATTAGGTATTGATTAAATAATTATATAAATGACGATTGAGATGACAATTTTTGGATAGAAAAAAAAAATTGTTCAAAACGCATGAACCCCGCCCTTTTTAGGGCATGACAGCTGATAATTTGTGGAGATTTCAAGCACTTCTTAAAAAAAACACTATTGCTGCAATTACACAAATTTGTTTTTTTTTTTCGTAATTTTTATCAAACCAATTAGGTTATTTTATCTGTTTTTTTTAAGAAATATTTTATGTATCGTTTCGTGAATAATAATTATTAACGTAAACAATCTTACAAATCTTTGAAGATGATTATTTTGTACCAAGTAATAACCTAAAACATACAAAGGCGGCACCCGATTTTGGACAGTTTAGTGTTTTTTTTTGGTCTGATTCAATATCAAAACGGGGCTCGACAGCATCTGCTTTATTTATTTAGAAAGTGGAATAAAAATATCTGGTTCCTAAATTCTTTAAAATCGGGGAGGTTTCTGCGGGGATATCCATTTCAAGACCCTTAGATGCTTATCCGAAATAATGCCCCAAAGTGTCGCGTTGCCAAGTTATTTGGAAGTAAAGCTCTCTTGGACTTGAGTTCGGTGAGCGATTCGTAATCCATGTTTAGCGGATTTTGAAATAACCAACTGTTTTGCTCTTGATATTTAGTGACCACACACAGTGAAGAAGAGTAGAACCATACCTTTGCACCATACCTGTGGCGTTTTCCCCTCGCGTATAACGGAATCAAACAGCGTTGAAGAGTCTTAAGTACTGGTTATCCACCCGCCTTCAGGAGTTCGGCCGTAATTCCGCCATTTAACGGTGCCTTGTTGTTCTTTAGCTGTTTAAGAGCAATCCTTATCTCGTACAGGCTGACGTCCGGAATATTTTCGGTATAGTGTTGGGTCAATTTAGCTCTAGGGTCATTTGCTAGATTCGCGACGGGTTTACTGGTTGACGTGTACAACTGCCCATATAATCTCTCGATCTCCCTCAGAAGCTCCAGTTTGGCGGATACGATCTGCCATCATCGGTCTTCAGTTTCGTGAGCTAGCTCTGCCCGATAGTCAGATCTCTTGCAAAGACCTTGGAGCCCTCATTCCGCGCAATCGCATCTTTAATACTTTCGGTAAAAGCGGCGGAGGTCGCTTTTCAAGGACTTTGAGAACCGTGTATTTAGCTGCCGGTATTTCAACGAATCGTTTGAAGACTGCAGGATCATCTCACGCCTCTCCTTCATGAGCTTGAGAGTCGGATCAGAGTGCTTTTTGTTTCTATCTTTTCGGCGGGTCTTGAAAAACTTGGACCCTACCGTATGGGCAGTTTCCGCGAACCCCTAGCTGTATTCATCCACGGAGTTCTCGAAACGATTCTGGAGTTAGAGCTGAAAGCTTTCGGGGTTTTGGAATCTGGATCCGGATCTGTGCTGGAGGAAGCTGTTTTGGTTTCTGGGTTCTTCAGGGTAAAAATTATGCGATTCTTCCTGTGTACAATATTTATATTTCTTTTAAAATGTTTCTAATTACGAGTACATCGTATCGCCCACCGAATAGGAGCGCTATCACCGCAGTCACTTCTGTACTCCTTTACAAATCTCGTCCTGTCCCCATTTCACCTTTCTCCTTATTCTGCAGCGGCCGCTAGCGTCGTACCCCTCTCTTGGGTATGGACGATACAGTACGTCTTCGCTGCCCGTCGCGTACCTAGCCCTCAGCTATTGAGGGATGCCGAGGAAAAGAAAAAAAAAATATGTAAACGTATATAATAAACATAATAAAAAGAAATACAAAAACATCTGCACAAGCACATCACTAACTCGTCGGAAGAAGCAGCGGCCGTACTACGCGATGTATCCGCTTAATAAAGTATCGTTTTGTCCAGTCACTCAGCGACAAACTTAGGTAGTGGTTAAGAAGCAAAATATTTATTGCAAAAATAGTACAGTCGCTGTGTGAATGAAAGAAAAAACAATAATAAACAAAGTTAAGCGATAATAAGTTGTACACAGTCAACAAGTTTTTTTATAAATATTTTTCCTAGCTTTTAATTTTTTATCCGATTTTTATTTTTTTTCCTTTCTTTTATTTTTTTTCCATTTTTTTTCCTATTTATTCCATTTTCTGTTTACCGGGTCCGTTGTGTCTTCGCTCTTCTCGTCCTCCAGACTGCTTCTTATGGCATGCCAGGCATGGGCGAAGTCCCTGATCCACCGGAAGTTGGCCTCCGAGGCTACGAGATCCCCGTAGTAAACTGGTCCCTCCTCCAAGCGAGTGATCCCATCCATCATCTCTTGTCGTTGATCGTACCGATACATGGGGCATCGCCCACGATGACCCTTCTTCCTTTCCTGAACGCATCCCGAGGTAGGTGGCGGATGTCGACGATCATGTCCGCACGAGCCACCTCGAGGTCGGCCGGCAACACCCCTGCCAAGACAGGTAGTGCTGCTGTGCTGACAGACCGATAGGTCTTCGTTAGAAGGTCGAGTGCGGGCCTCTGTGTTCTCTGCAACACCGACTTGACCATGTGTCGTGACGTGACGTGTTCACGCGCCCCAGCATCCTGCCGCGTAGGTGACGATAGGCACATAGATGCCCTTGTACAGGACCTTAAGGGCCTTGTACCGAACGCCCCAGGATAAGGTAGAAACTCGTGACATCTTGCCCAGCCCCGCTGCAGCACGCTCGCCGATGGACTGAGCGTGTTCGCCGAACAACAAAGTAGCATCGATCACCACACCCAGAATTTTTGTGGATCGTACGCTCTTGACTGAGGTCCCATCGAGCCGCACCGTGAGAGGGCGCTTGGACAGACCGCCCCTCAGAGTCATAGAATACGACTTTTAGGGGGAGAAACCAAGCCTGTTACGGCCCCCCCACTCGCTAAAAGTGCCATGGCGCACGAGGCCGAAGCCTCTATGCCAGATTGAGGGTCCGACTCGATCGCCCTTCCATACAACCCTGCTCCCTGCGAAGAGACCGGGCGGCGGTTGCAGAAGTACGACGCCAGCATGCGATAGATGTTAGGCGGCCCCCCCCCCCTCCTCTTCGCCTTGAGCAGGATCATGGGCCACCACGCATTGTCGAAAGCCCCAGATATGTCCAGGAAGATGGCCTGGACATACTTGGACCGGCTATACCTGACCATGTCGACTATAGAATTCAGGACCGTCAGCGTTGTCCTACCACGAGAGAACCCGTGCTGGCATGAGGACACCCCGCGCGTAATCTCCGGTGCTGATTGTAATAAGACGCGCTCTAAGATTTTGCCCAGGACGGGGAGTAGCGTGATGGGCCGGTACGCTTTGGGATCGGTCAGGGGTTTGTCGTTGCCTTTCGGCAGCACGATCAAAAGACCGTCCTTCCACGTATTGGGGAAAACGCCATCGGAGACGCATAAGACAAACATGTCTATCAGCTCGGCACCCGCCGCCCGCCATACACGTCTGACTATGCCCGCCGTAATCCCATCGATACCCGGGGCCATGTTTATTGGGGTAGTGGAGTAGGTCCACTCCAGAGATTCTTCGCTCCCCTTGCCACGCAATCGCCTCGACCGCTACCGTAGTTGAGGGTTGACAGGCTGCCGGGCACTCGGGGCCGTATTTTCATTGTGCTATTCATTCATTGCCATAATCGCCACAGTTGGCGATCGCAGTTTGTTTTTAAACTGCGCAGGGAATGCTGATGCCCATTCTCCTGTGTGTCTCTTAGTCGCCTAAATATATATAAATTAAGATAATTATAATGTTGATAATCATAAATAGACAACAACCGTTTCGATAGGGTCGAATCATTGATACCTTTGTCAAATTTTAAATATGTATTTTTCTGGGTCAGGACGCGACTTTTAAATTACAGCTCGAAGCAGACTGCTTCATAAATAAGTGTACTTACTAAATAAGTTGAACTGAAAGTTAAAAAATTAATTTTATATCAAGATCATGTTGTCTACACTTAAAACCTTTTAATGGTCTGGACATTTCGAATTACATTTACATGACCTGAAAACGCTTTTTACCGAAATTTTAAACCATTGGTTACTTTTTAAGCATTAGTATGTTAAAATTGCAGGGTACCAGCAACTTTTGAATGTCACAATGTTAATTTGTTTTCTTAACTTTTAGGTGGTAAGTACGAGTAAGAAAGTTAATTTGAGATGTTGTTGCAATAAAAACATCACCATTGGATTGGAGTCACATTCGTGAAATTCAAAAAAAGTCTTTATTAAATAAAAAGCTTGAAATGTAACAGAGGTATAATGTTGGTAACAAAGGTTTCATTAAATCAATGTTTAAAAACATAAACAAGGATTTGGTGTCATTTAACTGAAATATTTTTCTATACTCTTTTATTATAAAAAAAATAACGTTGCCCTAGACTAGGAATTTCTTCTTGTATCGTGGGTGCGTTTATAAACATTTAAACTCACATACACAAGACACCTAGATCGAGACCAAGTATCTGTAGAGTTGTAGACCATACAAATATTTGTTCCGTGCGGGAACCGAATACACGAGATCCAGCGCAGCAGCCGATCGCTCAACCACTACGCCAACTGTAAATAATGTAGCTATTAGGCTCTAAGACCGAAAACTTTTTAGATTTTTGTTTTGATCCCATATAAATAGTTGTATTAGTGAGCCCAAAGAGCATGAAAATGACGAAAAATTTACAAATTAACGTCAACCCCACTTCATCCGTTGCGAAATTAGAATTCATGACAGTGGCAGCACAAAATAAGTTACATTAACCTGGCTAAGGGGTATAGTGTTACCCGATAACTGGTTTGTAGAGGTAAGGTGTGCATATATAATCATTGAACTGGTTTAATAATTATATAAATGTCGTTTTATATTTATGTTATAATCACACAAATTTATGGCAATGAATATTTTATACTAAGATAAAGAAAAGCATTTAAAAGCGACATCTTAAAAATTTATATTTTGGACAGTTTTTGGCCAATATTTCTTGTCATACAATTTTGATGATTTAATCTCAAAAAGGGAATCAAAAACATCTTTTTTATTTATTTACAAAGAGAAATTCTTTAACATTTAGGGACCATTAAATACCTACCCGAAACAATGCTCCTTCATGTCGCGTTGCCGAGTAACTTGGAGCGAGTCCAAAACACTCTTAAGCGGCTTGTTAAGTAATTAAATATTTTGCTCTTGAATTTTCCAGCAAGTAAGTACCTAACAATTAATCAGTATTTTAATAAGTTTGTTATAAATTAAGATAATTTTAATGTGTGATGATAATAATAAAAAACTAACTGTGTCGATGGGATCGAATCGTTCAATCATCGTCATTTTAAAAATCGCTTATGGCTGTTATATAAATCGAATCGCTTCGCCTAGTTTTTTGACCCCCCACCATTGTATAACGCAACTAATGGTTAAATACAGAGTGTGGATGCCAATGGATTCGTGGCAATAAAAGTGCGGCTTTTACTGAAACCATTCATCTTCTTAGCGTATCAGTGATAAACTTTTTAGCTGAATCCCTTGCCTGGCCCAATATTCGGCAAGGGTAACGTTATCCACTAACGCAGCCATAAAGTCCTCTCGACGGCAGGCAACAGGGCATGCGGAGCAAGATAACAGTTGTTCCATCACATTCACACCGAAGATTGGAACCGTCCGAGAACCCCCACCTGTGGTGATTTACTTTGCTGCAGCCGACCTGAGTGCGAGGTCTGTTTAAGGTCTTCCAGATATGCCACGGCAAAGTGTGCCCAGGCGGAAAGTTCTCCGAAGGCTCAATGAAGTGTTCAGGATGTATTTACTTCTCTCGCCAGAGGTCACACCTCTCCGAGTCGGAACTGCCTTTCAACGGCAACAGGTTCACGCAGCTAAGAAAACACTTTCGACAAATGAGCTGTAATTGCACATTGACTCACACCAACCTTCTGCTTTGCTTGCCTTCTGCTTGCCTTTTCATGCGGCTTCAAGTCCTACGAATTGACGGGGGCATAACGCCGATAAGTGGGTACAACATTCGTCACAGATGTCTCATTCAGTGCTGTATCCACTAACTATGAGTGGGTGGAGTAACTCCACACTGGCAAGCATATTCGCCAGCGGGAAAGCAGAGTGCCATTCCAGTTGTTCGCAGGGCCTGGGGAGACGTTCCCCATCTAGTAGATGTATGACGACAAAGCTGGTTGTTCCCAACATTCACCTAATGCCTAATATTCTCGCCTGCCTTATGCCTAAAATTTTGCCTGAAGTTAAGGAATCTATCCAAAGTGATGCAAAGGTATTTTAGGTGGGGACTATGGGTGAATGGCACCCCCTGCCACGAAATGTTGAGTGTTCGGACCGCTTGTCTATAATGATGGTAAAAGGTGCATGACTGTGTTCTTGAGAGATTTGGTTTTAATCTATGTTAGCATAATATGGCTCAGGTCTGAAAAAGCGATGAAAAGGCTGGCCTCAACCTCCTCAAAACCAGTGGCTTGGCAAGTTAATACCAGGTCGTCTGCGTACAGAAAGCTTAGGGCTCACCGGTCTGTCATTGGTGTAAATGTTGAAAAGCATAAGAGCCAGTACACTACCCTGAGGCAGTCCATTATTTTGGGTTCTCTACCTACTTTTACCGTCACGAAGGTTTACTTGAATCCTCGGTTACTGAAGAGTTCTGTAAGAATTCGAGTAAACTTTGAGTGCTCTGTTAGGTTGGGCACCCTACCTTCCACAACAAGCGCCTAATGTTGACGGTGTCGTAGGCTGCCGATACGTTCACGAATACTGCACCCGCTACGATGGGGCTACTTACTGGGGTTTAATGTACTATGGGTTGCCTGTTTAGGTAGATAGGTCCACAATAGGGGCGGTACGACGAAAATTACTTAAAAGACAGCGTTTAGCTTTGATATTCTTATGCGAAGCATACAGGACGGTTAGTACTGAGACCTTACCGCTACTTGCTGGCATACTTCCAGTCGACCTTGAAGTGCAGCGACGTGCTACAATGTACTATTCCGCACGAGACACCATGGATGTGGACTTTTTAACGCAGAGTGATCGTGAGAAAATCTCTAGATTATTTAAAACACATATTGACGTCTGGGAGAAACTTTTATTCAAATGGCAATGTAGGTGGGATAATTCCATCAAGGGCCGACACCTCCACGAATTCTTTCCATCCGTTCGCGTGCGGCTGGCTAGGACGTGGTTGGAGGTGGATCACTGTGTTGCCCATTTCTCACAGGGCATGGTAAGTTTAAAAGTAAATTAATTTCCTTCAAGCTCGTTCCCTCGCCTTTATGTCAGTGTTCTACATCTGAATGCAAATATGTACAATCTTTACATAATATCTTAAAGAAGTGTATTCTTTGGCAGAATGAACGCAACATTAAGTTTATTTATGTACAGGCTGCATCAGGAGTAGTTTACTATATGGACCTTGTGGAAACTAGACCAAATTTCCGTGCGTTCAAGCGTTTTTGTCATACCTATTATTAGAATCAAATAAAACAGCTCACAATGTTAGGTTAGTATTAGTTAGTTATTAATATTAATGCTAATTTTTATCCGTGGTACTAGGCTATTGGGTGGCTTATCCCAGTTATAAACGACCCTTTGTGCCTATTGGCCTTGTTTGTTCTGTCTCCTGCTTGACACGGAGGCAAGTGGAAATTTGTATTTTTCCTACTCCTCCGTTATTCTTTTCTGATTAATTTCGTTTGATTCTGGCTTTCAGGATTTGCAGTGGTTTGGGAATAGTGTGGTAGGATTAAACCCGTCTCTTTCTTGGTCTCGAACCCATCATTCATGTGTTGCGTGAAGTTCAGGACCGCAGCAAAACTTTCCAGGTCTAAAACCAGCGTGCTCAAGCATAATGTTCGTATCGACGAAACTTGTGAGACGAGCTAGCAGTAGTCTCTCGGAACTGTTTTTACGTGTGGCCAAATATCATTCCTCTAATGATATTTGGTGAAAGTTTTTTGGTTCGTCTTTTGGTTTTCCAGGTTTGGGAATAGTAATGACCTTAGATGTCTTCCAAAGACGAGGTAGGCACACCGACTCCTAACAATGGTTTAAGAGTTGCAACAACGATGACACAGATGTCAGGCCGAGGTACTCATATGTTCGACTGAAATGTTGTCTGTTAAGTGATACGTCACTAATTAGTAATGTCATGTGCCACACCTCTAGTGAGAGCACTTCCTTTTCCGCCTCCAGCTAGCAAGCATGAACGACATGCATTATATTGTATTCAAAAAAATATCAGAAATAAAGAAGACTACTTACTTACCTTGGTGAGTTGCATCTTTCATTGCTTCCTCGAAGACGTCCAGTAGCCGCTCCGCTATGAGTTGATCGTGCACACGATAACGTTACATTATCCTCTCTAGAGGCCTTACCAGAGCTCAGCCTTTGAATAGCTCGGTTGATGTCTGCTAGCTGCTGGGGATGTACGATGTGCGACACCGTCCGTGAATATATTTTCGTGACGCTGCTACCACTACGCTTACGGATTTGTCGTACTTTAGCGGGGTAGGCGGGATGTTAAGCAAATCCTTATCTATAGTCTTCGAAAAATGATCCCAATCAGCTTTCTAATTGTTAAAGCGGCGTTTGAAAGACATAGCCGCTGGGTGGACGGTGAATACAGCATATGATCGGTCTATGTTGGGTGCGGGGGATAGGTTGACATAAGCATGTTTTACATTGAGTGCTGATATTTGCGCTGACAATTATTAGGTCTGGATTGTACCCACGCTTCCATTGACCAATATTAAATAATGCAGGTTGTCTCAGATCGTGGATTAGGTGGAGATCGTTAGCCTCTGCTCATTCTTCGACACTTTGACCGGCCGAGTTCATTGAGAGATAGCCCCAGCTGGTGCTATGGCTTTTGAAGTCACCAACAAATATTTTTATTCGCTGAGTGCTAATCAGGCGAGTTGAATGGATAAGGAGTGCCGGGGGGCTTACAAACAGATGTAACAGTGCAGATACCGAGCTCCAGGGCAATAATTTCGATATCGTTATCGTTAGAACATCTTGTGGAGACAATACTTACGCCGGGAGCTGCAAACACTGCAATACCGTGCTTTGGGTGACAGATCTCGGTGATAAGTGACCCACCAGGAATGTGAGGCATTTCCTTCGTGGAAACCTGATGGGTCTCTTTAACACATAAGATGTCACAATGTGTCTTGCGAGCTAATTCAGAAAGAATTTCTGCCTTATCCTGAGTGAACCCTTCGATGTTGATCAAGATTGCACAAAGAGCTAGTTCGATGAGAGGGTTTGGTCTTGAAGGTCGGATAGAACGTTACTCGGGGAGGCTCCTTTCATGCGCCCCAAACTGAAACCATTGGTTACTAGGTACTCGTGTTTTAACCATAAGTTAAGATGACTACGTATCAAAAAACTGGGCCTTAGAATGTTAATGTTGCAGGGTACCAACAACTTTTATAACATGTCACAATTTTAACTAGTATTTTTTATTTTTTAGGCGGTAAGTAATAAAGTTAGTTTGAGATGTCATTGCAATAATAATATCATCACGATTTGAGTCATATTCGCGAAGTTCGGCAAAAAAATATTAATAATTAAAATTGTGGTTGAAACATTAGGGTAAATGTGCCCAAAAATCCATTGTTGCCATTTTATCCAGACTGCTTCATAAATAACTGTACTTAATAAGTTAAGCTGAACGTTAAAAAAGTTTAATTTTGTATAAAGGTCATTTTGTTTTTACACTTAAACCCTTTTAATGGTCTGGCCATTTCGTAATACATTTACATCAAATCCGTTTAATGGGATTATTATTGTCATCTTTACGCCATGTAAGGAATTGTTAGGTTAACAATTGATGAAAAAACGTATTTTACCGAAATTTGAATACATTGGTCAGGTACTATTTTTAAACATAATTTGAGATTACTACGGTTCAAAAAACTGGGCCTTAGTATATTGGGTCTGTCCCAATAGTCCCATTGGCCCAGTCCCATGATGGGATAAGTAGGAAGTTTCAAGGTCCCAACAAATTTTAAATGTCTCAATATTAATTTGTTTATTGTTATTTTTAGGCGGTAAGTAATACAATTAATTTGAGATGTAAATAAAATAAAATCATCACCATTGCATTTCGGTCACATTCGCGAAATTTGGAAAAAGAATCATGATAAATTAATATAGGGGTACAAATATTTGGGGCAAATGTGTCATTAGTATTAGGTTCAATTTTGAAATGAGATGCAAATTTACTTGTCAACCTATTCACACATGTACGGAATTGTTGAGCTAACAATTAACGCATTAGTAGTTAGTGTTAAAGTTGCAGGGTACAAGCAACTTTTGAATGTAATAATATTAATTTGTTTTTTTTTTTAATTTTAGGTGGTAAGTAAGAAAGTTAATTTGAGAGGTTTTTTGCAATAATATCATCACCATTGGATTCGAGTCACATTCGTGAAATTCAAAAAGGAAAAAGTATTTAGTAATTAAAATAGAAGTGAAATATTTCGGCAAATAAGAAGAAAATCCAGTATTTATAACTAAGGTATAATGTTGGTAATCATAAAAAGACAAGAGTGTCGATAGGGTCGAATCGTCCACACCTTCGCAGTTTTTAGATCCGTTCCTCTAGAAAGCAGGACACATAATACCTTTTGAAGAAACAGTTTGAAACAGACTGCTTCATATCGCTCATTCAATACTATGTATATTTAATTAATTAAATCAATGTTTAAAAACATAAACCTAAAAACAAGGATTTAGTATCATTGAACTGAAATATTTTTCTATACTCTTTTATTATAAAAAAAAATAACGTTGCCCTAGACTAGGAATTTCTTCTTGTTTCGTGGGTGCATTTGTAAACATTTAAACTCACATACACAAGACACCTAGATCCAGACCAAGTATCTGTAGACCATACAAATATGTTTTCCGTGCGGGAATCGAATTCACGATATCCAGCGCAGCAGCCAATCGCTCAATCACAACGCTAACCGTAAATAATGTAGCCATTCTGTTAGGCTCTAGAACGAAAATTGTTAGATTTTGGTTTTGATACCATATACATAATCGTATATGGTATCAAAACCAGACCCCAAAGAGCTTGAAAATGATACTTATGAAAATTTGCAAATTAACGTCAGCGCCACTTAATCTGCGAAATTAGAATTTTGTGACAATGACAGCATGAAAAACGTTACATTAACCTGGCTAAGGGGTATAGTGTTACTCGGTAACTGGTTTGTAGAGGTAAGGTGTGCTTATGTAATCATCGAACTGGTTTAATAATTATATACATGACGTTTTATAATTACGTTCATAATCACACAAATTTATGGCAATGAATATTTTATGCTAAGATAAAGAAAAACATTTAAAGGCGACATCCTAAAAAAATATTTTTGATTTTAGACAGTTTTTCGTCAATAATTACATACAAGAAATTGTCACACAATTTTGATGCTTTAATCTCAAAAAGGGAATCGAAAACATCTCTTTTATTTATTTAGAAAGAGAAATTCATAACCATTGGGGTGTGATTTTTGTGGACTTTTATTAAGGGACACTTAAATACCTACCCGAAACAATGCTCTTTAATGTCGCGTTGCCGGAGCGAGAGTTCGCTGAGTGAGTCCAAATCCCTTTTAAGCGGATTTTTAAATAACTTACTATTTTACTCTTGAAATTTCCAGGACGTAAGTACCTTACATTTGATTGGTATTTTAATACGTGTGATAAGATAATTATAATGATGACATTAATAAAAAACAACAACCAAGTCGATTGAGTCGAATCGTTCATACCTTCTTTATTTTAGAAATCGCTTATGGCTGTTATATAAATCGAATCGCTTCGCTTAAGCCTAGTAATTTGAACCCCCACCATTGTATAACGCAACTAATGGTTAAATAGAGAGTGTGGATATCAGTGGATTCGGGGAAAATGATTACCTCCCCATCTTATTTAGCCATTTGTTAGGCTAACAACAATTGAGCAATAGCGGATTTTACTGAAACCATTCATCTTATGGCAGCGGCTGGGCAGCGTTCGGGAAGTTGCGCGGTATCTTCTCGTCCAACTTACCAGGGTCTCAAGATGAAAGTCTATGACCAATGTGTGTTGCCAGTGATGACATATGGCTCTGAGATGTGGTCGCTTACAATGGGCCTCATCAGTAAGCCGTCACTCAAAGGGCAATGTAGAGGGCTATGCTCGGCGTTTCCTTGCGTGATCGATTCAGAAATGTAGAGATCCGCAAGAGAACCAGGGTTACCGACATAGACCGAAGAATTGCGAAACATAAGTGACAGTGGGCAAAGCAAATTGCTCGCAGAACGGATGGCCGATGGGGCAGAAAAGTTCTGGAGTAGTGACCGCGAACCGGAAGACGTTGCGTTGGAAGGCCTCCCACGTGGTGGACCAATGATCTGGTAAAGATTGCGACAATCCGCTGGTAGCGAGACGCACGGGACCGGTCAATGTGGCGACGCTTGGGGGAGGCCTATGTCCAGCAGTGGACGTCTTTCGGCTGATATGATGATGATGAAGATTCATCTTCTTAGCGTGTCGATGGTAAACTTTTTAACTGAATGCCTTGCCTAGCCCAGTATTCGGCAAGGCCAACGTTATCCACTGACGCAGCCATAAAGTCCTCACGAGGGCAGGCAATTGGGCAGGCGAAGCAAGATAATAGTTGCTCCATGGTCTGCGAAAAGAAACCGCACAAACACCGAAGATTGGAACCGTCCGAGAACCCCCACCTGTGGAGATTGTCTTTGCTGCGGCCGACCTGAGTGCGGGGTCTGTTTAAAGTCTTCCAGATATGCCACGGCAAAGTGTGCCCAGGCGGAAAGCTCTCCGAAGGCTCGATGAATTGTTTGAAGGCTTGATGTATTAACTTCTCTCGCCAGATTTCGCATCTCTCCGAGTCGGAACTGCCTTCCAACGGCAACAGGTTCACGCAACCAAGAAAACCGTTTCGACTCATGAGCTGTTATTTTACATTGACTCACACCACCCTTCTGCTTTGCCCTTTTCATCCAGCTTCAAATCCTACGAATTTACACAACATATAAGTGGGTACAACACTCGTACCGGGGTCGGTCTAACGCAACCAGTACAGATGTCTCATTCAGTGCTGTATACACTTGTTGTGGTTGGAGCGGCTCCACACTGGACAAACCAATTCGCCAGCAGGAAAGCAGAGTGCCATTCCAGTTGTTCGCATGGCACTCGTTTTTTTTTTTAGCCTGGCTAAATTCTCATGCATATTTTGCCTGAAATTAAGGGACCTATTCAAAGTGATGCCAAGGTATTTTTGGTGGGGACTATGGTGATTGGCACCCCCTGCCACGAAATGTTGAGTGTTCGGACCGCTTGTCTACTATGAAGGTAAAAGGCGCATGACTGTGTTCTTGAGGAATTTGGTTTTATTACGTTGCCGCGTTGTTAGCATAATAATGGCTCAGGTCAGAAAAAGCGGTGAAAGGGCTGGCCTCAATCTCCTCAAAACCAGTGGCTTGGCAAGTTAATGCCAGTTCGTCTGCGTACAGAATGCTTAGGGCTCGACGTTTTGACATTGGTGTAAATGTTAAATAGCTTAAGAGCCAGTACACTACCTTGAGGCAGTCCATTTTTTTTGGTTGTCTACCTACTTTTACCATCAAGAAGGTTTACTTGAAATCCTCGGTTACTGGGGAGTTCTCTAAGAATTCGAGTAATCTTTGGGTCCTCTGTTAGGTTGGGCACCCTACTTTCTACAACAAACGCCTAATACGGGATACTGAGGCCTTACCGGTACTTGCTGCCGTACTGCCGGTCGACCTCGAAGTGCAGTGCGACGTGCTGCAATGTACTATTCCGTACGAGAGACCATGGACGTGGTATTTTTAACGCGGAGTGACCGTGAGAAAATCTCTAGATTATTTAAACCACATATTGAATACTTTTATCCGAATGGCAATGTAGGTGGGATAATTCCATCAAGGTCCGACACCTCCACTAATTCTTTCCATCCGTTCGCGTGTGGCTGGCCAGGACGTGGCTGGAGGTGGATCACTGTGTTGCCCATTTTCTCACAGGGCATGGTAACTTTAAAAGTAAATTATTTTCCTTCAAGCTCATTTCCTCGCCTGTATGTCAGTGTCTTACATCTGACTGCGAATATGTACAATCTGCACATCCATATCTAATGGGAGTGTATTCTTTGGCAGAATGAACGCAATATTGTGATAAATAATGTACAGGCTGCATCAGGAGTTATCTAGATGGACCTTGTGGAAACTAGATCAAATTTCCGTGCATTCAAGCGTTTTTGTCATACCTGTTATATACGATTTTTTTTTAACATTTCGTGACATAGTTTTCGACAAAATTCCAATTAAATTATTTCATGTTTTTAAGAAATAAATAATTTACTAGTTTTTTAATAATATTTAGGTACACAATCTTACAAATTTTGGCAATTAATAGCATACAAGATGACATCCCATGATTTTGTACAGTTTTTGTCAATATTTTCTTTTGTTTAATTTTATCTCAAAACGAGGCTTGAAAACATCTGCTTTATATATTAAAAAAGATAAAATCTTTAACATTGGGGAGTATTTTACGGGGCTATTCTTTATAGACCCTTAAATGCTTACCCGAAACAATGCACCTAAGTGTCGCGTTGCCAAGTTATTTGGAGCGAGAGTTCGCTGAGTGACTCCTAATCCCTATTAAGTGGATTTTAAAATAAATAACTGGTCTGCTCTTTAAAATTCCAGGCAGTAAGTTCCTAATATTTTATCCTTTTTTTAAATAGTGTGATTTAATTTAAGATCTTCATAATGATGATAATAATAAAAAAAACAAAAGTGTCGATAGGGTCGTATTTTTTATACCTTCTTCATTTTAAATATCACTAATGGCTGCTATATAAATCGAACCACGTCGCTTAAGTATCGAAAGAATTATAAAAAAAGAACATTAGTTTCTACAAACTCTCAATTTAGTTATATTATATGTTTTTTTTAAGAATTGTTTTCTAACAAATCTTTGGCAATGAATATTTTATACCAAAAAATAACGAAAATCATAAAAAGGCGCCATCATTTTTTTTTTTGTTATTATATTGTTTTGTTTGATTCAATCTCAAAAAGGGGCTCAACAACATCTGTTTTATTTAGAAAAAGAAAAATAATGAAAATATTTGGTGTCGAAATTCTTTAATATTGAGGAGTTTTTGCGGGGACTTACATTTTGGGACCCTTAAATACTTTCTCGAAAAAATGGCCCAAAGTATCGCGTGCCGAAATTTGGATGATAATTTCTCTTAAGCAAGAGTTGCCACAGCGAGTCAGAATCCCTGTTAGATGTTTTAAAATATAAATATATATATAATTCATTTATTTTCAGACAATTCATTTGCATTGCATAAATATTGACCCATTCGAAATTATAATAAAATCTCATTCATTAGCATTAGTCTATAAAAAAACCGATAACCAACCGTTTTGCTCTTGATATTTGCAGAAAGTAAGTACCTAACATTTAATCAGTATTTTAATAATTGTGATATCATCATTCACATCATCATATCAGCCGAAATACGTCCACTGCTGGACATAGGCCTCCCCCAAGCGTCGCCACATTGACCAGTCCCGTGCGTCTCGCAACCAGCGGATCCCCGCAACCTTCACCAGGTCATTGGTCCACCTGGTGGGAGGTCTTCCAACGCAACGTCTTCCGGTTTGCGGTTGCCATTCCAGACTTGCCTGAGCGAGTCAGAATCCCTGTTAGGCGGATTTTTTTAAATATAAATATATATATAATTCATTTATTTTCAGACACAGTAGTCCATAATATTAAATTCATTTGCATTGCATAAATATTGATGCATTCGAAATTAAAATAAAATGTCATTCATTAGCATTAGACTATAAAAAAATACCGTACATATAAACCGATAACCGACCGTTCTGCTCTTTATATTTCCAGACAGTAAGTACCTAAAAACAACTGTGTCGATAGGGTCGAATCGTTCATACCGATGTTAAATTTTAAATTTGTTTCTACAACTCCAAGCAGACTGCTTTATAAATAACTGAATTTAACAAGTTGGACTGAATGTTAAAAAACGTAAACGTTGCATCAAGAGCTTGTTGTCGCTACACTAAAACCCTTATAATGGTCTGGCTATTTCGTCACACATACATCAAATCCCGTTAATTGGATTATTGTTGGTTTATTTTTAAATAAACTGTGTGTCTGTGTCAATGTCATCATGAAAAAAGTGAAATCAACCTTGCGAAGGTGTATACCAGTAACTGCAGTGGCGTGGTGTTGGATCAGAAAGGCGGTCGACTTATACTCGTAATAACATACTGATACTTAGCTCCATCTAGTTAGTTTAGAAACTGACCTACTTATTGTTGGTAAAATGCTTGGCGGGTTGATTGTTATGTATTTGCTATCCAGTTGCATGAAAACGGAAAATCCCTCGAATGTATGATAAATGTGCCAAACGATTTTCTGCGAAATGAAGTTAATGCTATCCGTTGTTATGCATAATGATATTATGACATAAAAAGTTCTGCTATAAAGGGTAGACCCGATAGAAGGTGAACTACCTCCACTAATATCAACAGACCTCAGTACAGAACAGAAATATTTACAAGAAATTACTTCTGCTGTCATAAATGGATCCTGCCCTCTTGATTCATTACACAGAAGCTCAGGTAAGCTATTATATAGCTAATCACATAATGCGTTACTATATTTCCACGGAAAATCCACACCAATATATTGTGACTTCAGCAACGTTTGTCTTAAAAAATACGCCCCTGCCTGGTTTGCCATCAAAACACATTCATCCTGCAAAGACGGTTCAAAACATTTATAGAAGCTCATTCACAGCAATAGATATTTATCCGACGAGTTGTTAGAGATAGTGGTCCCTGTTTTTAATCAAAACAGTAACTTTGCTCATCCAGAAAACTTTTTGTTGAGTATGATTACAAATTCTCGTAAGCACGTTACAGAACTCGCTGCAAGTCCCATGTTGAAGGATCGTCAAGTGAATTATGTTGCTCATCAATTGAGTTGCCAAAAGTGACGTTTATTGCACGTTCTTACAGAGACTTGATTGACTGGCAACAAAATATATACGAACCCCCAATACTGATGAATATTTCCGATGAGCTCTAATTGAAAATGGAGGAGATGCAGTTTTGGAGTTTATGAGACAGCCTTGCCACACCCACGCTGTGGATAGATCAGTAAAAGTTATGACAGCAGCAGCTCTAAGTTTGTGCGACAAGACAAGAAGACAGTGATTCATTAAGTTTAAATAAGCATCTCGAAAGCTCATGCCAATATTTGACACGAAAAAGGATTATTGCTATAAAAATAACGCTATTCGTACCGACATAATCCTGTGTTTACTTTCGAAATAAATGATTTCATTGATTAAAATATACTTTTATTTTAATATTTACATGCATAACATTTTATATTTACTTATCATTTTGTTTATACATAACGACTATAAAGACTTAAAAATGAAATTTCGTGTCTATGGCGGGAGCTTAAGCTATTGAGCTAAAACTTTCAAATTAAGGGGTGTTATTTACAATTATATAAAGCAACTTTTACCTGGTATACCAACACGAAATGTGAAAAAAAAAACTTACGAAAGTGTTCCACCCTAACTAATACTAAGCCAATTAGGTGCAATGCCCATGAACAATTTCAATATTAGAAAATACCGGACCTTTAGCTCCTAGTTGGTGTTTTATAATTGTGATAATATTTATAATGGAAAACTTGGAATCTGAAATTAAAGAAAATCCCAAACTATTCTGGAATTATGTAAAGGCTAAGCGTGGTGGGTCTAGTGCCTATCCACTAATAATGACTGACGGACGGACTATTTCATCAAACGGCACAACTATCTGCGATCTGTTTGGCAACTATTTCGCATCGGTGTACACCCCTAACCATGATACAGAATTTAAGAGCGATTCAAATTTTCTGGACACACTAGAAGTTAATAGCCAGTGCCTTACAATCCCTGACCTAGACTGTGATACCCTCCTCAAAAAGCTGCAATCTGTTAATATCAGGAAAGGTGCAGGGCCTGACGGAATCCCACCATTATTTATTTCAGCCTGGCTACTGCGTTGGTTGCCCCACTTTTAAAAATATATAGGGTGTCTTTAGCTACTGGGACCTTCCCTACGGAATGGAAAAAGGCTAAAGTGTGCCTATCACAAGTCGGACAAAAAAGACACAATATGCAACTATAGGCCTATTGCGATTCTCTCCACCTTCGCCAAGATATTTGAGTCTATAGTCTGTCCTTACATTCAACATCATTTCAGACTTTATCTGAGTGATCACCAGCACGGCTTTGTTGCGTCTAGGTCGACTGCCACAAATTTGTTGTCCTTCTCGGAGTCCCTCATAGAGTCTGTTGATTCAAATAAACAATTTGATGTGTTGTACACAGATTTCAGCAAGGCCTTCGATAAAATTTCTCACTCCATACTAGTACCCTTTGCTGAAATGGCTGACGTCTTACCTAATGGATCGGGAATTCTATGTTGTGGTGAACGGTTTTCGATCTGCTGGCAATTATCGTATGACTTCCGGGGCTCCGCAGGGTTCACATCTTGCTCCCATATTGTTTATTATATTCATCAATGACCTTCCCAGCTGCTTTTTTTTCTCTGAGTGCTTTTTGTACGCCGATGACCTAAAGTTTGCCAGAGCAATCGATTCATCTAGTGATATCGCGCTCTTACAAGATGATTTAAATAGGGTTGTCGAATGGTGCAAGAATAACAAAATGGAATTAAATTTAAAAAAATGTAACCACCTGTCATTTTCAAGGAGGCTCATCCTATACACTCAGAGTACCTGATAGACAACATAAAGATACAACAAATCGATAACATCACAGATCTAGGAGTACTTTTTGATAAGAAAATTACTTTTATCCCTCACATCGAGAATATTATTAAAAAGGCCTCTAAAATGTTAGGGTTCGTACAAAGAAACACAAAAGGTTCCAAACTGGTTAGCTCTAAAATAAGGCTATATAATAGTCTTGTACGAAGCGTCTTGGAGTACTGCAGTGTTGTATGGAGACCGCACTACGCCACGCATAAGTTACTTTTAGAGAGGGTACAAAAGCGGTTTCTTTGGCATCTTGCTTTTTCAAAAGGAAAAAGCAAACAGCTGCCCTTCAACACTCGTTTGAAATACTTCAAGATGCACTCGTTATCAACTCGAAGAGATATCATTGATGCATTGTTTCTTTATAAACTGCTAAAATAAAATCGACTGCCCTTATCTACTAAGTCTTTTAAAGTTTCGTGCCCCATCCCGATATCGGCGAAACCCCATCACTCCGTTGCAAACTCTCCGATTCCACGCCTTTGTAAAATACTTGATGGTTGCAGTGATCTAATAGATGTACCTACACCACGACAAATTGAGCAAATTTTGCAAAATAAATAGAGAGCACTATTCTAGTATTTAATGATGACTGAATATTGATATGTATTAGATATTAGGAATGTGATATTAGGAATTTGTTATTTTATCTTCCAATCCAATAGAATTTAATCACATTGCTTGATTTTATTATGTTTATTTGATTTTGATTATAGTTAAATATATTAATGATGTGCTGTCAAGTACTTAATTTATCAATTTATTAATGTTGTTTCAATTGTTTTTGATTTTAATGCAATGATTTTAATTTTATATGTTGTTTTATATTTTGATATCTGGCATTAATTTAATTTAATTCATTAATCTTGATTTGTTTGTAAAATTCCTCGATTTATGCTTAGTCGTAAAAAAAAACATTCATTATCCATAATTAATTGTAAAGATTTATATTTGTAATCAATCAAATAAGTGCATGAGGTGTTAGCTTGTAATTAATTGTTGCACTTATAAACGTATATTGTGTAATTATATAAAATTTTATGTGTAAACAGTTGTAAGCTAACCTGAAATAAATAAATAAATAATACATTAATGAAAATAATTACGACGACAAAATATTTATCTTATTTCCTTTTGCATTTTCAGGCAGTAAGTTATCATAATCTTAGGCAATTTTTCTAAGTCAGTTTGAAGGACTACCACGCAATTCATTCGCAATGAGGACGGTAAACCCTCGAGATATGTCAATTGAAAGTCCTTCTTATTTATATTATAAATGTGAAAGTTTGGATGGATGTGTATGTGGATCTATGTTTGTTACTCAATCAGACCAGATCCAGTTCCGTTCAGCCGTGCTGGCTGGACCTGGATAAAATTTGGCACAGAGATAGAATATAGTCTATAATAGTTACATTGGCTACTTTTTATCCCGGTATAATAATCCCTTGGGATAAGAAAATACTTTTCACGCACTGGTGGTGGAGTCGACTTGGGAATTTCTTAATTTAAACCTTTCTGATATTATTCTAATTCCTTGCTATAATTATAATCTTAACCTTACTAATCTGTACTAAAGAATATTATAAAAAGGTAGTGTAGTGATTGTGAGGTTGTAGGCCCTACAACCTCACAAACTATTTTTTTATAATATCAGATCCAGAGATTATAAAAAGCGAAAACTACTGAACCGATTTAGATGCAATTTGGCACAGGATAGTTTGTATTCTCTTGGGATGATAAAACACTTTTTACGCGGGTGAAGCCGCGGGCAGAAGCTAGTATAAAATAAACATGACATATGTTTGTGACTGCTGAGGTTCTCAAGCAGAGCAAATACCGAAAACTAATTGGCTATTATAGGTTTGAGCCGTTTGGGGTAGTTATTAGTTGTAGTCGAGGGCAGATAGTCAGTCAGCAAATAGTAAACAATGGTTTAAAATTTCGGTACAATAATTAACTTTTCAACATATTTGACCATTAATTCCGTACATGGCGTGAGTAGATAGTCGACTTGCTTCTTATTTCAAATTTGCCATGGAATACTCGTAAGGTTAAATTTTGAAAATAGATGCATGTTAACTTGTCGACCTATTCGCGCCAAGTATGGAATTGTTAGGCTAAAAATTGATGAAAAAACTCTTTGGTTATTATTTTTAAGCATTCGCTAAGATTACTACGGATTAAAAAAACTGGGCCTTAGTATGTTAAAGCTGGGTGTGTAACGTTTGTCTATATATTTTCTATGATCATATGACCTAATTTCATTCAATATCCTTTTTTTTATATAACGATCAAATGTATAATGAAATATTAATATAAATTTATTTAATGTGATTTAATGTACATTATCTATAATGCACATTTGAATCAATATTCAATTAATATAATATTCAGTTACTATAATATTCAAAATTTACGGCATAACGACTTTACCCCGACTCGGATACGTTAGGTTGTATTTTTTTTTACCACCCGGATCGGTTTATATACCTGATATAAACTGTTGTAATATATAAAAAGAACATTATACAAATTAAAAATTATAATATGAAATTAACGTTATACTAAATATTATTAGAGAAAATTTAAGTTAGTAAAATATAACATTAGATCACATGAAATTAGGTTATTTGTTTTTATAGCATATGAAAATTGTATCATGTGAACCTCATTTCAAGTGATATTATACTATCTGTTATTATGCCATATATTGCACACCCGTTAAATTTGCAAGGTACCTCATAATAATAATGTTTCTGTTTCGATTTGTGGCAATTAAATACTATTTCTTTCTTTCTTGTCCTTCTAACAACTTTTAAATGTCATAATGTTAATTTATTTTAATTTTGTTAATTTTTAGTTGGTAAGTAATAAAGTTGAGAGATGTCTTTGCAATAATATCATCACCATTGGATTTGGGTCACATTCAAGTAATTAGAAAAAAGAATATATATATATATAATATGTGGGATTTACTCAAAGCGGGAAGCTAATAAAACCACGGATTGTCACAGTAATCTTGAATTATTTTTTTTAACTTCAAAAACACCACGTCTTAGCTTAATCGTCTTTTTTCTACCTCCTGTGTTCCCTCGTTCCTCTTCTCACATCTTTTACCTCTATCAACTGTCCCTTTCGCACCTAGTCCACTTCATACTGTCATCTCTTTCACTCTCTCATGCTTCACATCTGTCATTCGTCTTTACGTTTCATTACACTCATTCAATAACGTTCCGTTCCTACAACTCGGCCATTCTGATATCCGACTGTCCCCAGTCAGATTTAAATTACAGATAAAACACCTTCTAAACTCAAAGTTATACAATAACAACTTAATTCTACTTAAAACATTCATACTCTTAACTCAGATAAACCATAAAGATTACATTTTACACCTTATTATCTAGTACACTTTAAATAATTCTTTATTAAAAACAACAAATAACAAACAGAGTCGTAATTAATTATTAGGCCAAGATTAACCCGCAGATGTTTCCTAACCTAATAATCTACCCAACAGCTGATATCTCCCTACTCACCTAATTCAATACCGTGGCCACTCACTGCCCGTGGTTTCATATTATCTGCTGATGAAGATGTTCTTCGTGACCCCTCTGCCATATGATCCAGCTTTTCAAGATCATACCGATCATTACATTTGACCTTGATGACCCTGTATGGTCCCAAATATTTAGGTTTGAGTTTCAAACCACTTCCAAACTGCGTCCGCTTGATTGCTACAACATCTCCTACTTCATATTTTCGGCTTGCTTTCCTTTTTCTGTTGTATGTTTTACAATTTCCTTCTTGAATTTTACTTATTTGTTCTTTTGCCTTCATCTTTAAACATTCCCGGTCTTGCATAAAATTATTTCTGTGCTCTTGCTGAAGCAAATCATAAATTTGTATGTCTTCCTTAGTTTTAATCTTCGTACCCAACATGAGTTCAAAGGGAGTAGTGTCGATGCTTCTTTGGTAGGTTCCATTCAGAGCCCTCTGTACCCTACTGACCTGTTTGTACCTTAGCGATGGCTCTTCAACACACAGCTTGGTTAATACTGCTATAATAGTCCGGTGTACACGCTCCACCTGACCATTTCCTCTGGGCACTCCCGTTGTTATCGTTATGTGCTGGATACTTTCTTTTTCACAATATTCTTTGAAGTCGTTACTGGTAAATGCAGTACCACGATCTGAAATTAATCGCATAGGATTACCGAAAGTCTGCTGGTGAATCATTAACTTGTCTATTGTCTCCTTACTGGTAGTTCCTTTCACTGGAAACAACCAAACAAACTTCGTGAATGCATCCACAACTGTTAAGATGTAATTGTAAATTTTCCTGGTCTCAGAAAGAGGTCCAATGTGATCACAATGTATGGTATGTAAAGGAATGCTTTCTTTGTCAATGCAGTTTAAAAATCCTTCCTGTTTACCTTCTTTTTTGGTTGCTAGCAAGCATGGTACACATGACAATATAAGTTCTTCAATTTTCTTGTTTACATTTTTTATGTAGTAATCTTGTTCTTACAATTCTATCATTTTTCTTTTTCCAAAATGACCTTTCTGATGAATTCTTCTTAAAATCTCAAATTCTAAATTTTTAGGTATCACTAACCTTCCTTCACGCCCTTTATATAACAAACCATTGCTATAGGAGTAGTCAACATATGCCTGAAGTTTTAGGATTTCTATGATCGCCTTTACACCATCATCCAACATCTGTGCTTGTTTGACTTGCTCGTGTAAGCTAAGCTCAATTGCTCCAACAAATGGGTTCCTGCTCAAGGCATCGGCATGTTGTATCTTACCTCCTGGCCGATGTTCAATGACATAATCGTATTCTTTAAGTAATAACACCCATCTGGCTACTCTGGTTGATAAATCCTTCTTGTTTAAGGTTTTCTGAAAGGCTTGACAGTCTGTTACAATTTTAAAATGTTTACCAAACAAGTAATGTCTGAATTTTTTCACTCCTTCAATAATAGCTAATGCTTCTAACTCATAACTGCTATATTTCTTTTCGGCATCACTAGTCTTCCTGCTGTAATAATATACAGGATGTAACTCACCTGTATCATCCCTCTGAAGTAAGATAGCACTGTATGCTATTGCAGAAGCATCCGTATGCAATTCTGTTGATAGTTGAGAATCATAGATCCTTTATACTGGACTACTGGCTAGTGCATTCTTCAACTGGTTAAATGCACTTTTCTGAATGTCATTAAACTCAAAATGTGCGTCTTTTTTCAACAAATCTGTTAACGGCTTAGCAATTAATGCAAAATCTCTGATATATTTTCTAAAGTATGAAGCTAACCCAATGAAACTGTGAAGTTGCTTCAAAGTCTTTGGTTCAGGGTACCTGGTTACAGCATCCGTCTTCTCCTGTGCAGGTTGTACTTTCCCACCTTCAATGATATGTCCTAGGTACTCTATTCTTTGGCATAATAGTTGTGCCTTCTTCCAATTGATGTGCAGGCCATACTGCGATGCCACATCTAAAACTTCTTTTAATCTCTGCAATGCCTGACATTCATCAACCGCTGGAATTAGCAAATCATCTATGAATATGACTAAACTTCCTTTTGCAATAAGATCCTGAAACACCAGTGTTACAAACCTCATGAAGTGTACGGTTAGCAACCTGGCTAAAGGCTGTATGAATTCAGCAAGGAACAAATAAACAAGAGGATTTGGGATAGCAAACATCAGGAAAAATCCACGCCCAAAATTGAACTTCCGATTTTCAGTGGTAGCTATGCCCAGTGGACAACATTCAAGGACTTATTCGTAGAAATTGTGCATCGTAACACTTTCATCTCAAATGCTCAAAAAATGCAACATCTGAAAGCGAAATTGAAGGGAGAGCCCGAGCGATTAATACAGCATATGAACATCAGTGCTGATAACTACGAAGCTAGTTGGCAGATTCTTCAACAGAGGTATGATAATAAGAGGCTATTATTTACCTACCAGGCAAACATTTTATTAAGTCTACCCAACATACAAACACCAACGGCATCTCTGCTCAAAAGAATGCATGACACGACCATTGAGTGCCTTCAGGCTATTAAGAATCTGCAGTACGACACTTCTAGTTGGGACCCCTTAGTAGTTCACATATTAATACAAAAGCTGGACGCAGACACACGCCAGTCATTCAATGAATCCATGGCAAAACCAAGGGAAATGCCACCATTAAACGAGTTCCTGAAATTCATTGAAACCAAGTTCATGTCAATGGAATCGGGTACAAACCCGAACCGCCCACGAAACCATAACATTCAACAACAGTTAAACATTCAGCCAAAACCAGTTCAAAACACAGTCTTAATGACTTAATGGAGGCGGGACCGAATCTACAAAAAGATATCCTTAGCATTTTGTTGAAATGGAGACAATACAAATACGTCTTAACATCGGACATTGAGAAAATGTACCGATTTATAATGGTACATCCAGAACATCAACACTTACAGAAAATAGTGTGGAGGAATTGTCCACGGCAACTGCTAAGAGAATATCAACTGCGTACAGTAACCTATGGTACTAAGGCCGCTCCGTTCTTAGCACTACGAACACTTCAACAGCTAGCGATGGACGAAGGTGACAAGTACCCGGAAGCTAAAAACATCTTACTCAACCAATTTTTTGTAGATGATGCGTTATTTGGAAGGGATACCATGGAAGAGGCCCGAGACACAAGAGACCAACTTATAAAGTTATTGAAAGAAGGAGGCTTCAATCTCAGAAAGTGGTCGAGTAACGAACAGCAACTGCTTGAAGATCTGCCAGAACATATGGTTAGCCCAGTCAGTTTAAGCTTTACAGAGGCATCGGCTTCCAAAGCATTAGGCTTGACATGGGATCCGAAACACGATGAATTTATATTTTCACCCTCATTAAAAAACAAAAACAACATTGGCATTAACAAAAAATCGTCAAAACGACAAATATTAAGCGACATATCAACAATTTTTGATCCTTTGGGGTTGCTATCCCCAATAACAATCAAGGCAAAAATTTTATTCCAACAAATCTGGAAGTACAAAATCGAATGGGATGATACTGTTCCGGATGAAATAGAAAAGGAATGGAGAACACTAAAAACTGAGTTAACAAACATGCAACCTTTCAAAATTAACCGATGGCTAGGATTAGAAGCAAACAAGGATTGGGAATTACACGCATTCTGTGACGCATCGGAAAAAGCGTTCTCGTGCGTAGTGTACAGCAAGGTTACAGAGGGAAAACAGCAACCAATTGCATTGGTTGCGGCAAAAACAAAGGTCGCTCCAATCCAAAAACAACAAACACTTCCCAGACTTGAGCTATGCGGTGCTCAGCTGTTAGCTCAACTGGTCAAGAAAATAAAACATTGCCTCGGTAAACCTAACATTAAAGTAACAGCATGGACGGACTCAATGATCGTGCTTGGCTGGCTGAAGGGCGATGTCTCGCGATGGAAGGCCTATGTCGGACACAGAGTTCAGGAGATAACATCAGTAGTGCCCGCAGGGAGTTGGAAGCACGTAAGATCGGAGCAAAACCCGGCTGACTGCGCGTCACGTGGACTACTACCTTCTCAGTTACACAAGTTTCCTCTGTGGTTTTATGGACCCGAATGGCTAAACAGTGAAGACATCCCTGAAACATATGACACGTTTAAGACACCAGAAATAGAAGTTAAAAGGGTGCATGCAGTTACGTCAAGAACTACTGAAAACATGGACGTTGTAACAGAACTCCTAATCAAGAACAGCTGTATTATGACTATAATACGCATCGTAGCTTGGGTGTCGCGTTTCATAACAAACACGTCACAAAACAATCGTCACAGGGAAGACGCAGCTATGAATCATACAAACATGAATGACCCGCCCGCGTCAAAACAATGTAAGCTAACACTCGCTGATATTCGATGCGCCACTAACATAATTATAAAACATGTACAGAATGAACATTACGGACAAGAAATCCAAGATTTAAAAACAAAAGGAAGGGTAAGCAATAATAGGGGACTTCAGAAACTTTGCCCTTACCTAGATGAAAATAACATTTTACGCGTCGGAGGGAGATTACAGAATTCAAACTTACCTGAAGAAACAAAACACCCTGTTATCATCCCAAAAAACAGCAAGCTGGCACATCTTCTGATTGCCCGTGCGCATGTTATAACACTACACGGTGGAGCGAGACTAACTATGGCTACATTGAGACAAAAATATTGGATAACAGGAGGAAATAACACGGTGAAAAAATGCCTGCAAGACTGTGTAAAATGTTGTCGCTTCAAACCATCGAAGCAATACCAATTAATGGCTGACCTACCCAGTGAGAGGATAACGCAATCACCACCATTCTATCACACAGGGGTCGACTTCACAGGTTTTGTTAGTGTTAAACTAAACAAGGGTCGAGGCGTCAGAACGAGTAAAGGTTATGTCGTTGTATTCGTATGCATGGCAACAAAGGCAGTGCATTTGGAACTTGCATCAGATCTAACGTCACAAAAATTTATACTAGCCCTCAACCGCATGATTGGGCGACGAGGCTGTCCGAAACATATTTACTCCGACAACGGAACTAACTTTGTTGGAGCCGAAAGGGAGTTAGCCAAACAACTACACATCTCACAAACATTTAACAACGACATTTTATCGAAAAGGAACACCGAGATGGGGATAGAGTGGCATTTCAACGCCCCAAGCTGGCCTACTGCGGGCGGACTTTGGGAGGCTGCAGTTAAGTCTATGAAATATCACTTAAAGCGTGTCCTAGGAGAGCAAAAGTTGACATACGAAGAGTTTTTAACACTGCTTACTCAAATCGAAGCCTGTATGAACTCTAGACCACTTTGCCCTTTAACGGAGGACGTGGACGATATTGATTATCTTACTCCAGCACATTTTTTAATTGGCCGACCAATAACATTCTTACCTGCGGAAAATTTCGAAAAGCAAAACATCAACATTCGACATAGGTGGCAGTTATTAAACAAAATGAAACAAGGGTTTTGGACCAGGTGGTCGTCAGAATACCTGCAACAACTTCAAGTTCGTAGTAAATGGCTGAACAAAACAAATAATTTATCAATAGGGGATATTGTCTTGATCAAAGAAGACAACCTCCCTCCTGCGAAATGGGCACTTGGGCGAATACAGGAAGTTCACCCGGGAAGAGACAATCTAGTCAGAGTAGTGACAATGAAAACTAAAACAGGGCTGCTAACAAGACCAATAACAAAATTAGTCAAACTCCCAATACCTGAATCGCACATACAAATACCTGACACTACCACCAATGACAAAACCTGCACAGAAAACCAAAAATCTACAAAAAATAACTCCAACAGGAAACAACGATTTAAATCAAGGAATATAAGTTCCAGCCTGCTATGTATACTCGTAACATTACTAACACTATTTAAGCCCACATATCAAAGCAACGACGCCATAAATATCACACCGTTTGAACCAAATAGAGCAGTGTACTTTGACAAGATCGGCAATTTGCAAAGCGTACACGATGACTGGAAGATTGTTACCTACTATAATATGACATCTTACTGGCAAGGCATGGAAAACATACATAGAGTTGTAAAACACCTGGGAGAAAGGTGTGAGCAATTTGCATACCAAACGATGTGCAAAACCATTATGACTGAATTCGATCAGGAACTCAACGAACTAGATCATAACAATTACATGTTGGCAACACATCATGGTCAGACAAAGGGACGCGTTACCCGAGGTCTAGTCAATGGAATAGGCTACCTTGCAAACAGCCTATTCGGCGTGCTAGATGAAAGGTTCGCGATACAATATAAAAAGGACATAGAAACATTACAAAATAACAGAGACCATTTATTGAACCTGATCAAAGGTCAAACATCAATCATTGAGGCACATAACAACATTTTAAAGAGAAATGAAGAGACGATGAACACTCAATTCAATCTCTTAAACCAACATCTTAACGCTACCGAGAACTATTTACAGAAATTGGGTAATGTTGTTGAGCAAGAGGAAGCTTTGAACTACTTCAACACAATGGCTCTGACTAGTTCAACAATTCTGTCTAAACTGCGCCACATCCAACACACGCTTTTAGACACAGCTATTAACATTCACCATGGTCATGTAGATACCAGACTTTTACCGCAGAACCAGCTCTTTCAGGAGCTCAACATTATCTCTGGACAATTGCCACAACAATTATCGTTACCTGTTGACAACATACAAAACCAATTAGCTGACATATACAAACTACTAGAGGTGAAATCCAGACTATTCGATAAATATTTTATCATCGAAATTACATTACCATTAACAGGCGACACACCATTCACAATCTATAAAACAGTTCCTATTCCGATGATAAAAAACAACAAACATTCACTCACAATGAAAACAAATTCAGAATATGTTGCAGTGAATATAAGAAAAGAAACATATATGCAGCTCACAGACAGTGACCTGGAACATTGTATAAAAACTGAACCAAGTACGTATGTATGTTCACTAAACAAACCAACACGTAACATGAGAAATCATCAAATTCCATGCGAAATCGGCGCAATAACAAACATTACATTATCAAAATGTATCTATACATCCGAATCCTGCAACAACAAATGGACACCATTACGAAATCCCAACACCTGGCTCTATGTCTGCTGCACGGATTGCCAACTGCAAATAATCTGTGAAGGTCGTATGACCACCAAGGCAATACATTTAACGGGCATTTTGGAAGCCAAGGAAGGGTGTATAATTAGAAACAACGAAGAAACATATCACACACAAGTTAACTACGCAAACAAAATCTATGTCAACCCGGAAATACCACTAATTGATCTGGAAGACATCAACAATTTAACATCTGTCCAGCCACTTGATTTATCAACTAGACAACAGAACACACAATTTGTAAGAAACGATTATGAAACACTTCATAATTCGTTGAAAGAATTAGAAGATCAAACAAAACAGGCTGAAATGTCGCAACACGATGTGCATCAATACATCGTATCGTACTCTACGATGGGACTTCTGATCTTGGCAATAGTCGTCGCGGGAGGAGCCTACGTGTACTGCAAACGCTGCGGCAAGGTCGCCGTCAGCGCCGCCGGCGCGTCCGCCAGATTACCGCCACGGAAGCCACCAAGAGCTGAAGCATCCACTGAAAACATAGAACTTAGCTACGCGAGACCTCATTCTTTTAACATTTAACTTTAATCATTTTTTATTCACATTGTTTTAATTTAATAATTTTTTATTTGCATTAGGAAAATATTCTGTAATAGTTTATCTTAATTATTACCTTTTGCCTTTTGCGTTTGCCCCGCCATGAAGTATTTTGGACATCCCGACAAACCAAATGGAGCCCTTAAAAACTCATACTGTCCATGGTGTGTAACAAAGGCTGTATACTTAATACTTTCTTCACAAACTCTTAAATGAAAGAAGCCATTTTTCAAATCTAAAACACTAAATACATGAGCATCTTTGAGTTTATCTATTAAATCTTCGATTATGGGCAACGGAAACTCATCCTTAACAATTTTTTTATTAATGGGCCTATAGTCGACACAGATCCTTGAACTACCATCTTTTTTCTTTACCAAAGGAGAGGAATATTCCGAAAAACTTACGCGTATGATCCCATCTTTCAACCACTCCGATATTTGCTTTTCCACAATAAGCTGCTCTGCTAATGATATACGTCTTGGTCGCTGAGAAACTG
This sequence comes from Orthosia gracilis, assembly GCA_947562075.1. Classification (NCBI taxonomy): domain Eukaryota; kingdom Metazoa; phylum Arthropoda; class Insecta; order Lepidoptera; family Noctuidae; genus Orthosia; species Orthosia gracilis. The sequence goes on from OX387267.1 coordinate 13,022,697, forward strand.
GTATATCGTCTTTGAGCACAATGCGCAACTCTAATGGCGCCTCCTTTACCTGTACTGGGTTGTAACGGTTCGCACAGTCAATCACTTCTTGTTGCACCTGCTTATTCTTAATGTTACCTAAAACAAACGGCAGATCAGTTAGACACTACACATGATAATTTTGACAACCAATTGTCCCCATTAGGTACAATTAATATTGACCCCTTAGACATAATAGTGAAAACATCTTTGAGGAAATCCTGGCCCAATATAACACTACATGGCATAGTATGTCTCGGAACAACATAAAATGTAACAGCATTGTAATCGTGTCCGTCTAATGTACAATCATCGGCACGGTTCTTGAGCGCTGAGCTTCACGTGCGCAAAAGTGAATTATTGGGTCCCTCTGGTGGTATGAAGTGAGGCGCGGGGGCGGGGAAAGTGCAGTGATTGGCCCGTAGCGTATCGCGTCATAGCCGTCAGTCGTGATTCGTTCTTTACTCTTGTTGCACGTACCTCACGACGACGAGTACAATTCCGGCCAATTTAATTGCTACAAATTTTTAAACTGCATCATTTTAAATTATCTGGTAAGTTAGAACTCAAATATGTTATGTGATTTTTTTATTAATTAGACCTTTGTTATAATAATAAAAGGTGATATTTATCGAAAATATAGCAGGAAAAAAATTAATGTCAGTTTGTAATTATAGCAAAACTATTATTTTTCATTACTAACTATACTACTATACTTACAAACTATATTGTTTTTCATTTCATTAATGAACAAATGAAATTAGAGGTCAAAAATGTTAACAAAAAAAAGTATGTAGGTACGTTGTTTTTTTGTAATTTTTGACAAACTATAAGAACTAAGTTATAATTTTAAATTAGAAATACTTTTGTTAGTTACCTTTTTTTTTGATCTCAATTTCCCTTTCTCAATTTAATAAATCATTATTTAATCTCATAAGTAAGAAATTACGTAGACCGTAACTTAGAAAAATTAAATAATAAACGGGTGTGCGTTTTATTTGTCATAAGTGTACGATGCGCAAAGCGATCCCCACTCTTCCGCCGAGCGCTCAAGAACCGTGCCGGTATCTGTAACAGTAACAGTTAACCTTTTGATCGACACTATACTGCCTCCTAATCCCACCAGATTTGTGGCGGTTTTTACACATTTCGGAGACCCGAGATTATCATAAAGTTCAATACACATTAAGTTCAGTTCACTTCCAGAGTCAATTAACGCAGATACTTCGCACTTATTGATAAATATGGTCTTGGAGGCACTTTCGGAACGTATTTGCGCCGGCGTCTTTTCTTCGACGTAAACATCCGTGAAGTTGGCGTCGGTTCCCACCGCATTCGCCATCTTGTCAACCGAGCTGTCATGGCTGCCGAAATCGTCAGGTTTACCAACCTCGCAATCGCTTGGAGTGAAGTCAGCCACACACATCGCTCGTCTTTGTTCGGATGAATTCGGTTTTCCTCGGCGCCATTCCCGCTCCCGTTCTTCGTTCTTTTCATTCGTCCGCATGTGTCCGCCTTGTTTACATTGCGTCGAGATATGCCCAAACTCGTTGCATTTGAAACATTTCAGCCCTTTTTCTTTATTAGGACACTGCGACGACTGATGATTTTTCTCACCACAGCTGAAGCACCTCTGGTAATTCGTACCAGCGCTGCTCACACTACTCTGCGGCTTCTTGTTTCGATCGAAATTTACACCCATCTTTTCTTTGATTGTATCGTATATCTTGATTTTTTCTTTAAGCTCTGAATACGTAGTAGCACCGTATAACACAATCTTGTTCACTTCAGAGTCAATTATGCCGTCTATTATGTACTTAATAGCGACATAATCCGGCATTTTGCCGCGCTTCCCCATTTCCTTCATAACTAACATGTAGTCCACGCACCTTTCGTCTTTCTTTTTCCTTCTAGCCGCCATCATTTCGTGTATGGTTTTGCTGTCTACTGAATCGGGAAATTCTTTTAGTAAACCCGCTTTTAGATCGTCCCAGCTTTTGAAGGGTTTCTCTGATTTTAGCCACAGGGCTGCGGTTCCCGTCAGAGATCTTCTAGCGACTATCAGGGTCTGTAGAGGCGTCCATTGAAATATCTCTGAATTGTCGTCAATGTCTTGTGCCCACTTGGCTACTGAGAAAGACTTGTCTTGCCCGCTGAATAAAGCATTTTTCAACGAGGTTCTCCGTGTGGATAGTCTGGTCGCGGAAAAATGTCTGTCTCGCCGATGAAGCTGCCGCGTGGTCGTCGTCGTAGTCCGTTTGGCGGCTTTGCCGGCGATCTTTACCATGTCCCTCCATATTTTCGTCTTCTGTTATCGTCTTCTTTGCTTACGTCTTCTCTGTAACCGTCTTTGATCTGCTTTCTGTAGTTTTCTTAGAGCCAAGTCCCCGGTAACTCCACGTCTTTGGAGCCGGTTTTTTCCGCTCTCGTCTTTAAGCTCCGAACTGAAAACTTTGAGTATCCCGGACGAGCCCCCAAAATATGTGGGATTTACTCAAAGCGAGAAGCTAATAAAACCACGGATTGTCACAGTAATCTTGAATTATATTTTTTAACTTCAAAAACACCACGTCTTAGCTTAATAGTCTTTTTTTTACCTCCTGTGTTCCCTCGTTCCTCTTCTCACATCTTTTACCTCTATCAACTGTCCCTTTCGCACCTAGTCCACTTCATACTGTCATCTCTTTCACTCTCTCATGCTTCACATCTTGTCTCGTCTTTACGTTTCTTTACACTCATTCAATAACGTTCCGTTCCTACATATATATATGTGTGTTGAAATAGGGGTGGAAACATTTGGGAAATGTGGAACGAATGCAGTATTTATAACCAAAGTGGTGTAATCATTAAAGACATCAGTGTCGATTGGGTAGGAGAACAGGGAACAATAGTCCATACCTTCGTGAGTTTTTAGATTCTTTCCTCGGACACATAATACCTTTTGAAGTTACAGTTCGAATCAGACTGCTTTATACAAATACTATGTATATTTAATGAATTTTATTTGCGTTATGGGCACTGACTTCTAAAAAGAAAATATATTAAAAAAGTATATTTGTACCTTTTTTATTTGTAAAAAAATATTTTATTTTTCACTTTTTAGTTGTACCTAACTAATAAGCAAGTTTTTTAGTAAGGTACCTATAATGCTAGAATAGATTACCCGAATATCATGAAATTTGAACATAACCGGGGAAATGAGAGTGTACCAAGGTGAACTGTACACATCTGCGTACCCCTTTAGAGCATACTGGCATGATTTTATGTTATAAAATAGTATAAACAATAAACAGACATGCGATTGCAGCAATCCCATGAGATTTGCCGTTATTTATGAAAGAGTTATGTTGTATATCTCCGAAGTTCTTCATCAGATCTTCACCAAATTAAAATGAGAACATACTATTTCAAACAAAAAGAAAGAATTTTCAAAATCGGACCGCAATTGACCGAGAAATTGGAGAACACACACATAAATTCGAACATAGAACCTCCTTCTTTTTGGCAAGTCGGTTAAAAATGGGCTCGACATCATCTGCTTTATATTAAAAAAGAGATACTCTTTGACATTGGGTAGTATTTTGCGGGGACATTCATTTAGGGACACTTAAATACTTACCCGAAACAATGCCCCTAAATATCGCGTTGCCGAGTTATTCGCTGCGAGAGTTCGCTGAGTGAGTCCGAATCATTTTTAAACGGATTTTTAAATAATGAACTGTTTTGCTCTTGAAATTTACAGGACGTAAGTACCTAACATTTACTGAGTATTTTAAAATAAGTGTGATATAAATTAAGATAATTACAATGTTGAAAATAATAAAAAACAACAACTGTGTCGATAGGGTCGAATCGTTCATGCCTTCTTCATTTTAAAAATCGCTTATGGCTGTTATATAAATCAAGTCGATCTTAACTCTAGTGTTTTGATTCCCCACCATATTATAACGAAACTAATGATTAAATTTAGAGTGTGGATACGAGTGGATTCAGGGCAAATACTAAAATCTCCAACTTATTTGGCCATTTGTTAGGCCAACAAGTTTTTGATGGCAAACGGTTTTTATTCAAACCCGTATTTTTAACTATGAGTTGAGATATCTACATTTTCGGAAATAAAACAAAACATTATTATATAAATAAATATCCATTAAAACACGCACGCACAGTGCACGCACGGTTGGCGCGGTGGTTGAGCGATTGACTGCTGCACTGCGTGTCACGGGTTCGATTCCCGCTCGGAACAATTATTTGTATGACCTACAGATAGTTGTTCCGGCTTTGGGTGTTATGTATGTGAGTTTATATGTTTGTAAACGCACCCACGATACAGGAAGAAATTCCTATTGTGGGGCAACATTTTTTTAAAAACAAAACAAACAACAAATATCGTTTTCTTGCCAAATGACACTTGATGCTCTGGACAAAGTGTCATTCCATAATCGATGGACATGGTCGAAATACCAAAATGGAATGGATTGACTCGTGACATTTCAATTGCGCTTGGCTATCCGATAAATATTTAATGTTTTTTCGATCGCTATCGGGACGCTTGCATTGACAGAATGTCACCTGTCTACCGCCCCTGAAGTTGTGATTGGGTAAAATATACACTTTGATAACAATTCGTTCAATGAGGGTATTCTGAAATCATGTACACTAGGTGGCATCACTGAGACGTGAGGTCCAAGCTGCTGTCAAATGCTTATGTTTTTAGACATTAGTCAAATTGACGTCAAGCAAGTTGATGTCATAAGTTAAATTTTCCAAGTAAAAGACCTCTCACCAATGTGGCGCCAACTAGTGGCGTGAATTTTCTTAAAAACCCTCATTCGTCGTTCTCGCCTTCACACATTTTATGCAGTTAGCAACAGACAACTGCAGTACGCGATATAAGTTTATCGAATACTTCTTCATGGAAACATAAAAACTCTTACCATGCACGAGCAAACCCGTACATGTCAATTGTTTCATTTTTATGCTGACACGCACGTTGACGCAGCGAATGAATAAAGCATCATGTTTAGTAGTTGTATACCATCGTTGTTGGGTAAAGCAAAAAAAACGCTTTCGCTGCGTCTCGATCATGTATCAGTATCGGGTATTTAACTCAATTCACAAATTAAATTTAAAAAAAGTTTATAATTCTAAATATACCTTACCCGTAGATTGCTGGGCCTTCTAGTCGGATGTTGTGTGTACATTACAATGTAGCTACCAAGAACTGTAAAGGATTTCACTTCGAAGCAATTTGACACTATCGAGAAGAGGAAAGACCGTCAACACCGCCTGCTACTCCTCTAGCTACCTCAAGCACCATACAGCAACCTACTGGTCAATCTTTAAAGTATCAGGGATCAAATAGCAAGACCGATGAGATGAGGAGGACACAGATGAGCAACGTCAAGGCTTCTGAACATACTGTTTCGAGCATTGACATGGATCCTGTAGCGGAGAAATGGGAATTCGATCATCTGTTGAGTATGGTAAGGTCTCATTGGGCTCTCACTCAGCGCTGGGATTTAATTTCAAGAAACATGGCTATCCAGTCTTAGTGGCATGAACAAGAACCAGATAAAATCAGCAAGGAATGGATCAAAATCAAGAAATAATTAGTATCAATCAATTTAAAAGTAGCAAGATTACCATCTTCGGTACGGAAACAGCGAGTTTGAGTAGTGTAGAGTTACACGGCTTTTGTGACGCAACAACAAAAGCATATCCGTACGTCATTTACTGCAGAGCATGAAATAGCAATTAATCAATAATATTAGTAGCAGCTAGCTAAACCAAAATTAATTCCCACAAAAGCAAATATCGCTACCTCGATTCAAGATTCGATTATCTGAAGCACTGTTGCTAGCCAAACTCATAACCAAAATCAAGCAGTGTCTAGTAGCCGGGCGAGCACGGTCTTCTGTGACAGGCTTGAGTCACACATTTTTATCACTGTTTGGGTGCAAAACCAGTGAATGCGTGACTTAAGCCTTTCACAGAGGTCGTGCTTGCCTGGCAGGTCATGAGCTACATAAATTTGTTTGGAGTGACTCTACTGCCGTACGAGTCATGCCTTTTAAGTTTTGTCGTTTAAAGAAAAAAACACAACTTTTCAAAGTATTCACCACGTAGTTTATTACACTTTTCTATTCGCTCAAACCAGTTATTATAACATTTATTCCACTCTAAAGTGGGGGTGTTCAAAATGGCTGACTTGAAAGCATCAACTGCTTCTTCACCGGACTGGAACCTTTGACCACGAAGACTTTTCTTAATTTTAGGAAATGTAAAGACATCGTTAGGGCTTAGGTCAGGACTGTAAGGAGGATGGTCAAGAATTTCTACTTTATCCTGCTTCAAATACTCAATCGTTTAACGAGCGCTGTGTGAGCTTGCGTTGTCGTGGTGCAGGATGATGCGTCGCTTTGAGTTAGATTTTCGATGACTTCGGCGATGACTTGTGGTAAACAAACTGTGGTATATCACTCTGCGTTAACCGTTCTACGATCTTCAAGTGCAATAGTCGCAAAATGGCCGGTTTTTCAACGAACGTGGCCACTATCTTCTTTGAAGTGCTTCGAGAACGAACAACCTTAGTCGGCTTTGGCTCGTCTTGAAAGACCCAGATTGTAGATTGTTGTTTGGAATCAGGATCGTAGGCATAGATCCAAGATTCGTCACCACTGATGATGTCGTAGACGTGATTTGACTCTCCTCGGTCGAACCTTTGCAGAGTTTTCTTACACCATCTGACGCGGGCCGCCTTGTGATCGTCCGCGTCGGAAAGCAGATGCGGTATCCAACGGCAAATTAGCTTTCTCACAGCAAGCGCTTCATGTAAGATCTTCTAAATGGTTGTCCCTGAGATGCCTAATAGAGCCTCTATCTCTCGATACGTGACGATCTTCGAGAATTAGTTGTCTCACAGCAATGATGTTATCTTCAGTGAAGGCGGATTTTGGGCGTCCTTCGCGAGATTTGTCACTAACACTAGTATGTCCACGCTGGAATTCTAAATACCAGCGTTCGACAGTCCGCAGACATGGGGCTTCATCACTGAACACAGATGTTAGCTCTTCAAAATACTGAAGCCGTGTCAGGCCTCTTCTAAAATTGTAGATAATTATTGCACGAACATTTTCCTTAGAAAGATTCATTTTCGTACGTAACCTGACAGATTCCAATCGACGCTATGACTAAACAATAGCATTAATCCTAATACTTTCAACTGTTTTGAGATTCAAAATTTAAAAACATTCGAATATAGAACAGTTCCAAATTCAAAATTGCCGGGAAATATGGAAACGACAGAACTTAAAAGGCATGCCTCGTATTAGGATAGCTTCAAGGAAACCCAAGCCGATGTCAAACGTTCGTAGCAATACAACAATACAGGCCTATGGGAGGCGGCAGTTAAAATATTTCCTACATTTGAGAAACTATATACGGTGCTTACAAATATTGAAGCTTGTCTCAACACGAGACCATTTTGTGTTATATCAGGAGATCCGGAAATTTGGATTTTTTAACGCGTGCTCACTTCCTAACAGGTGGATCAAAGGTTTCCATACATAAGACTGAAAAGGATTTGAGAACCAAAAAGAAATGGCAATTAACACAAAAATTTGTACGGGATCTCTGCATAAGATGGAGAAATGAGTCCCTAGTCCTAGTCAAATTACAGAAAGAAGTAAGTGGGGACAAGCCACAAGCATCCTCAATGTTGATGATATTGTCATGATCGATGATGACAATCTTCCGCCGCAAAAATGGCTAATGGGCAAAATAAACGAACTACATCCCGGATCTGACTGTAATGTTCACGTGGCGAATAGGATGTTTCAGACGACGAAAAGGATGGAGGCCACCATTTTTAAAGCTTCTCATCTGATAAGGAAGGAGCGTCGCTTTGACTTCAAATTATACACTTTTAGTGCTTCTTAGAATAAACACTGTTGCCGTTTATGATGAAATTTTTTTCAACATTTTTGCATAGTTTTGGACACACTTCCAATTATTTTATATGTTTTTTAGAAATACATAGTGTATTGTTTCGTTTATAATATTTACGTACATAAAATCATAAATTTTTGAAAATGAATATTCAAAGGCAAAAACCAAAACAATACGATTTTGGATTTTTTTTTTGTTAGTATATTTTTTTGTGTAAATCAATCTCAAAACGGGGCTTGACAAAATCAGCTTTATTTATTTAAAAAGTAGAATAAAAATATTTGGTTCCCAAAATTCTTTAACATTGGGGGGTATGTTATGGGGATATCCATTTTAGGACACTTAAATGCTTATCCGAAACAATTCCCTAAGTGTCCCGTTGGCGAGTTATTCGGATTAAAAGTTCTCTTAAGCGAGAGTTTTCTGACCGAGTCCGAATCCCTGGCATGCGGGTTTTTAAATAACTGTTTTGCTCTTGATATTTCCAGAATGTAAGTACCTAAAATTTGATCAATATTTTAATAAGTGTGATATAAATTTAGATTATTATAATGTTGATAATCATCAACTCAATCTTAATCATAAACTAGGCTGTACTGCAGTCTCTCCAACGGTGCTAGATCGACTTCCGGTACATTGAGGTGTTGAAGTGTTTGTACAAAAACGCCACCATGTCAGTCCGTCTTCAGGATCAGACCTCGAAACCAATCCTTCTCCAGCGTGGCGTGAGAACTAAAGTTACCGACATAGCCCGGAGAATTGCTAAACTTAAGTGGCAGTGGGCAGGGCACATTGCTCGCAGGACGGATGGCCGATGGGGCGTAAAAGCTCTGGAATGGCGACCGCGAACCGGAAGACGATACGTTGGAAGGCCTCTCACTAGGTGGACCGATGACGTGGTTAAGGTTGTGGGAAGGTGCTGGATGCGAGACGCACGGGATCGGTCAATGTGGCGACGCCTGGGGCCTATGTCCAGCAGTGGACGTCTTTCGGCTGAAATGATGATGATGATGATGATGATGAATCATAAAAAGTCAACAACCGTGTCGAAAGGGTCCAATCGTTCATACTGTTGTTAAATTTTAAATTCGTTTGTCTGTGAGTCATGATGATACCTTTTAAATTACAGTTCCAAGCAGACTGCTTCATGAATAACTGTACTTAATAAATTGAACTGAAGGTTAAATAAAAAAAACTAAAAAACACGCTTTAATAGAAAACCAAACTAGAAAGCCCGTAGGAATGCCCTGCCGGAGTCTGTGTTTCCCTATAGCTACAATCTAGGGGTGTTTAAGTCAAGAGTGAATAGGTTACTACTAGGCAAGCGTGCTTCACCGCCGACCACATCAACGCTTACCATGAGGTGAGATAGTGGTCATGCGCGAGCCTACTGATAATAAAAATAAAATAATAATAAATAATAAGCATTAAATCATTTTCAATAAATTTAAGAAAAGTGTGATAAACAAAAAAAGATTTTGTAAAAAAGCGTGGGGTGCACTACTACTATTTAAATTATAGCATTGTCACCGGTCCTTGATAAGTGTGCAAAGTTTCAAATTAATCCGGCGTTTTCAAGGGGGTAAAAATCACGTTCAAAGATTCCGTTACATTGATACATGCATACCAGCTAATAAAAGCGTGTTAAAAATGTAAACTTTACATCAAGATCTTTAGTCTAGTCCACAAACGCTTTATTGCTCAACTTTTTTAGCAGGTTCAGAAAAATATGAGTAAGGTGTCATACGGTTCTGAAAGGCATTCACGTGATTTAAAAAAAAAAAAAATCCGCTCGCAAAAATTGCAAAAGTTAGAAACAATTTAATGAAAAATAAAATAATGTTTTGGTTTTTGCAAATATCTCAAAAATTAATTAAGATTTTTGAAATTTAAAAAATGAATAAAAAAGAAGAGTAAATTTCCTAAAAGAAAGTCCTAACTATTAGAACTGTAGGACCAATATTTGTAATTTTACCAGAGCGGTGAAAATACGGCCGAAAACGGATAATTTGGGTTGCGCAAGCCACGGCTACTCTAGACACTTCAACTTCAAAAACTATGAAACATACTAAATAAAAGTCGTCTTTCGCGCGCGAATGTGAGCGTACGTAATGTCGTCAATTATTGTTAAATGTGCAAATTTTATTGTTGTGATAAACGAGCTATTAGCGTTTATACAAAACCTGGCAGATTATAGATGAGGTCTGAAGTGATAGTTTTACGGACAGTGAAATTGTGGCGGCAAAGAGGATGCTTTTCGACTCAATTCCAAACTCAAAACGGAAAGTTCGTAAAAAAAACTAGTAAAGGACGAGGCGTTCGAGATATAAAGGATCTGATAATATATGTCTTCTGAAGCTCAAAATCAATTTTCAAAATCAATGACGAACTACGAACAACAATAATTTTTCCCGCGTTAAAGGGTTCATATATTTTTTTTTTTCAATAAGCAGCTTTCTATTTTCTTATGTTTCGGAGTAAAAGATCGTTCGATTTTTAAATTACACGCCAGATATGAGTTTAATATGTAATTTATTTGGCCGCTAAACCAGGACAGATATGGAATTTCATACAACTTTTGCCAGCCGCTGCTCGCATGTATTTGGCTAGTAGCAATATCGATATATCTCGAAGAAGTTTGTCAAAATAATGCTCAAATTCCCAAGTATGTTTGAGAAAAGATTGTTATCTACTCCAGATACGGTTAACGAGCGATCAGCAGGTGGTGCGAGCGCGACGGATAACTTTAAACCAAGCGACGCTGTCTCGCTTGTGCAGTGGCTCGACAACACCGGCGAATTACAACAACGAAAGCAAAACATTACCCCTATTGCGAGTTCTAATCTCATTAACTCGAACGTAAAAACGAATAACGCGGCCGCAGTGCGAGTTAATGAGCGTAAGACAATGGCATATATGTGTTGAAGGCGAGTAACAAGTGTGAAAAAATAGTAGGGGAAAAATGGAATGTTCTTACAAATAAAAAAACCCAAGAAGCCCTCATCTCGTGGCAAGATGGGAATAGCACACTTAAGTCCTGATGGGAAATTTAAGGCAGCCAACATCAAGGTACCACTGTTGTACACAACTTTTATCATGTTTTACACTTGTATCTCCAACGTGTGTAAAACCACGAATGAGAGCAATATTATTGCTTATATTAAGACAGCACACAAGAAGATGTGACTCTGTTTAAAATAAGCAGAAAAATAGAAATTAAGTGAAAAAGGTACAACTCCTTTAAGTTGTATGTCCCTAAAAGGAGATCAGAACTATTTCCAGATAATGAGTTACTGGCCCGACAGAACTGCTTTGAAAAAAAAACGTTTTGTAAACAAAACTTACAAGATGAAGACTGGCATAATTATGCAAACATTGACACAATATTAATGGGTAGCAGCAATTATCAGACGAGTAGATTTGTAAGTCTCAACTGCAAATCAGTGAAGCGTTCTGTTGAAGCAGTTAAGTGCTTGTTTCAGTCAGCTGACATAGTTGTCCTCCAGAAAACACGGCTGCTTCCCCATGATATACCACTTCTTGGACATATTAATAGCGATTTCGAGTACACAGCAAGATCATCTGTTGATACGTCAGCAGGAATATTGAGGAGACGACCATATGGTGGCGTTGCGATCCTGTGGCATAAGCGAGCGTTTTAGGCAGTGACGGTTATCAGCTGTGTTATTGCACGTTTGATGGCAATTAAAGTTTCGTTCGGGGACAGATTTAAGCATAATAGTTTTTATTTCTATATGGCGACTGACTCTAATGAAAATCTGACAGAATTCAACGAATGTTTAAGTGAAGTGAGTGCAATTATTGTCGAACTGGTCAATTGTCTGGTAACGTTGAAACTGTTTACATTCTCGGGGATTTCAACTCACAGCCTGGTATGTCTTTTTTAGATTTCTGTCACGAACCAAAGTGGATATGTACGGACATTGAAAAATTAGGGCTACATTCGAATAGCTGTACCTTTGTCATTGACGCACACGGTTGTAGACGATGTCTTGACCATTGTGTCGTTACACGAGCTACTTGGTTAACTGGTGTTGATATAAGTCTAGTGCACGATGTGGTTTGGGCTGATCACTGTTCCATATTTGTTGAATGTAGATTGGATATTATTAAACCTAAGTTAAATGATCATAAAACATCGCGTAGTAAAGTAATTTGGGGAGAAAAGGACAGCGATCAAATAAGCATGTACAGTCGGTAATAGCTGTGACTTAATCCACTCTGCCGTTAGCCGACCAGCTAAAACTTAGAAGATTTTGAACCTAACGCAATTAGCAGTAAATAAGTCTTAATCGATACGCATGAGCTTATCGAACTAGAACGACTTGTTCAAAGTAGGCAAATATTATAGAATACGGGTCTACCTTTTATAGCAGAAATTTTTATGTCATTATATAATAATGCATAACAACGGATAGCTTAAACTTCATTTCGCAGAAAATTGTTTGGCATGCACTCAATTATCATACATTCATAACTCATAATTTTGTAAGTCAGAATCATCTTTAGGCATAAATTTCATATCGATAGTCATTAAAAGATAGAACCATCGTATAGCAGAAAGTTCACAGTCAGAATCGTCTTTTGGCATACATTTCATATCCTTATTAATTGAAATACTCATTATCACATTACAGAAAATTCGTAGTTAGAATAATTTTGTATTTTTACCATAATAATAAAATTGATTTTTAAAGTTTGGACTCTGTTCCCAATACCGGTGGGCTACTATTTTTGTATTTATAAATGTTTTTTATTTTTTTTTATTTTTTATTGAATAATATTTAAAAATGTAAAAATATGTTAATAAAATCTTTTTGTGCAACAAGCATGCAGCATGCAAACATGGAAACAAGCATACACCATGCATGCAGCAAGCATGCATCACGCAAACAAGCATACCCCATGCATGCAGCAAGCATGCAGCATGCAAACAAGCATACACCATGCATGCAGCAAGCATGCAAACATGTAAACAAGCATACAAAGTGCATGCAGCAAAAATGCAACATGCAAGCAAGTATGCAAATGAGTATGCAGCAGGCATGGTTTCTGTCACGGCTTCGGCGCTGCGGGGCTCCGGCGGTCCCACGCGAGCTTTTCGTTGCAGATAGTTTTAACGTTCACCACGGCGTTATTAAACCACCTGCTCCTCAGCTCGCAGGCCGCTTCGACCCTCCGCGCCTACGCGGGCTTATTTATTTATTTAAAACTTCATGCACAAAGGTACAATGGCGGACTTAATGCCTTAGGCATTCTCTACCAGTCAACCAAGGGTGGTGAAGAGATAACATGGCAGGTGCATTGTTTAAATTGTGACCAGCAAAAAAGTAAACAAAAAAAATACGAATAATAAGTTGCTTAAAATACACATACATATATATTTTGTATAATACGTACCTAAATAATAATATATATATATTTTAATAAAGTAAGGAATAGAAGTTATCGAGATGTCCCTTCTTCCCGTTGAAAATAAACCCGCAATTTACGCTTGAAAGCATATTGACTGGTGGCCGTCCTGATTTCGAGAGGAAACGCGTTCCAGAGAAGAATAGACTGAATATGAAAGGAAGAGTGAACAAAATCAGTAGTATGAGAAGGACACAGTAGGAGGAGATTATTGGAGGAACGCAGATTCCTAGCGTGTGAAGAACTTAAATATTGAAAATGAGACATAAGCTAAGAAGGTGGGTTGGGAGAGTTGAGTAGGGAAAAAAGCGTAGTTAGAGCGCGAAAACTTCTTCTCTGGCGAATGGGCATCCATTTGAGCTCAGACCTGTAGCTCGAAACATGGACTCTAGGAGTAGAGCAGACAAGACTACGTGGATTCGGTTTTGCAGCGATTCGTTTCTGTCACTAACCTTTGTAACACAACATGTTGACTTTTTACAATATTTTAATTTTTAAAGTAAAATTAAAATATTTTGACAATATTTTAATTTTACTTTAAGGTTAAAAATGCTATTTTATAGAAATGCCTATACAAACATTCGGGCGAACAATAATTGTATTAAATATTTTTTATGCCTTAAAAATATTACTACCAAACCAAACCCAATACATTTTTACATGTTTAACAATATTCCTGCACCAACCAGGGATTGCCCTTGGGTGCACTTGCGTAGAGCATACAGGGATAATCGACGGTCGGTGTCACATTTCCTGATACGTGCCTAACAAGGCCTCTGCGAGTTAGCTTTGGCTCCTCGCACGCCTTTCAAAGGACCGGGACCCCAGTTTCCTGAGATTGTCAAAGTAGTGTACTAACATAAGTATAGTTTTCTCGTTTACGGTTAGTAAATATTAAAATTAAGAAATGAAAAACCTAAGGCACTTACTGCATGGATATATGAACAATAATCCGTCGTTTAATAACAGTGTTCTGCTGCTTGAACATGAACATTGAAAATCTGATAATTGTTAAACTATAAATCTGAGATTTATTATTCCTTTGGAACTATCGTTTATTGTTGAAAGCTTTCAGAATAGATTCCCGTTGAAAAAATTAACAATGAAAAATTTAATGGAAACCATTTTTTTTTATTGAAAAGCAAGATACATTATTGTGATTCTTTAAAAAAATATTCCCTAATATTAATTATAAGAGGTAGAAAAAATTGTTAATTAACGTTGTAAATAAACGTTTTTGTGCAATAAAACATATTTTTTAAGGAACGTATTTTTTTTAAAGTTGTCATTTGTATCAAAAATTTTATTTACAAAAAAAAAACAACGTATTTTTTTAAACAAAAAGAGATTTTTTTTTTTTTTCGACCGGTCATCTATCTGGCTTGCGCAAGCCAGAGTACCCGTTTTCGCCCGTATATTCAACCCTCCGTATTTTCATCTGGTTAGACTGGAAACTGACTCACTTATTTTTGGGCAAATGCTAGGTGGGGTAAATGTCATGTATTTGATATACAGTCGTATGACAACGGAAAATCCCATTATCTATACTAATTATAATATTATAAAGCTGAAGAGTTTGTTTGTTTGTTTGTTTGAACGCGCTAATCTCAGGAACTACGGGCTGGAATTGAAAAAATCTTTTTGTGCTGGATAGACCATTCGTCGAGGAAGGTTATAGGCTGTATAACATCACGCTAAGACCAATAGGAGCGGAGCATACATGAAAAATGTTGCAAAAACCGGCAAAAAATAATCCTTTTTGAGAGCTTCCGTTTTCCTTGCACTGCGTAAGCGGTTAAATTTACGCAAACAGTCATGCATGTAGTATAGGTAGGGTAGGTAGAGTAAATTGGTAGGTAGGTAGCCAGTTGATGGGAGCGATGTCGCCTGGACAGCTATTAATGGATAATAAGTTATTACTGTCAGTTTAATATTTCGAGAAGGAATCGAGTTTGAGAACATGACTTGAATATTATATTATGGGGCTAAATATTTACCTTACTTACATAATTTCTTAATATCATTATCTTACAAATCCATACAAACACTAGGCCAAATAGGTTCAATGCTCCTTACAAACTGAGTATTGTGCGAACCATTTCAATATTAGAAGAAACTGGACCTTCCGAATCGCTCCAAATCGGAGTTTTATAATTAATATAATATTTATAATACATTAATTAAAATAATTGCGACGACAATATATTAATCGTATTTCCTTTTGTATTTTCAGGAAGTAAGTTATCCTATATCTTAGGCCATTTTTACCCGACTGCCGAAGGAGGGTAATGTGTTTATTCAAAGTCAGTTTGAAGGACCTCCACGCGATTCAGTCGCCAAGAGAACGGTAAAACTCTCGAGTAATGTCAATAGACAATAAGTTATAATTCAAATCGCCAATTTGACGATTCAAAGCGGAGTCGAGTTGGTAGATTAGTTATTAGTAGTTCCTTAGATTACTTGGAAATCGTTCACCATCTGCATCCAAAGTGTCGAGTAGACTAACCGCTAGTCATAGCCACCCGTAACGTCATGTGCGAAATTCACGACGTTCGAGTAGCACTAATGATATGATTAACTGACCCATATCTTACTCGCCAAGACATCTGGTCATTAGCGTGTTTACTTTATAGTTAAAAATTGTCCGTTGTCATTTTTCTAGATTATTTTACAGTTTATAAATAAAAATGGGTTTATTTGACTTGATCGATCATCATTTCATGAATTAGAACATTCTACGTCGCAACGAGTATCTAGGATTAGTGTATTTAAATGCCGTGTTGATTATTTTACGAGCCGAGATGACACTTAGATTTCGTCTTTTGAATTATGAAGTAAACCAAGTGCTTAGCCTTATAAAATATAAAATAATCCATACATCGCGAGACGATTGGTATTTTTTTCAGTATTCAAGTGGTTTTACTAATAATCTATAAAATCTACTGAACTTCTGAACAATAGGTAATTTATTTCTTTCTCTTTTAATCCATGGTTTAATACAGTAACATATTAGAACCACATGCATAACAAACACAGATTACCCCCCAATAGATTCCGCATAGAAGACAACTTACGCGCATCACACATCAGTTTATTTAGGCTGATATAACTCAGTGCACGGTATGATCTCTTTAGTGTCGACCAGATATTAGAGCTGTAGGGACACAAGCGATTTCTAGTTTAAATTCTGATTAAAAAATACATAGATATCAACGGTTCGCATTAGAAAAAATGACGTATTGTGCAGTAAAATGGTGTGGAAAATTATCCAGAACTTCAAGTTCGAAAAAAGATGGGATAACATTCCACCTGTAAGTAAAATAATACATATTGGCCAATCTAAAAAAGGTCAAGTTATAATGGTTAGTAAATCAAAATTGCACACTTTACAGTAGCGCTCGTTGATGTCTTTTGTGAAAGTCCCTTTCACTCTTGAGGAATTATTATATTGCTATCTTTTTCCCACAAAAGTAAAAGAAACTTTGCTTAACGAAAATTATCGATGATCGATATTGAATTATTTATGAGAATAAAATAATTAAGTTAAAAATGATTATTTAAAAATTAACAAATTAGTTTATTTTTACTTTGAACTGATTGTGCTCTATTCATAACAAGAGCTCAATGTGGCTTTGTTTACATAGGATTTTTTAAATGAACAAACTCTAGCTAGCAAGTCACACAAGAGGATCCTTATTACAGTCCGTCAAATCTAAGAAGTACCGTTTGACAGCTATAAAAATACGTTGTATAAACTTAAGTTGATGCTTACGAATGATACTCGTTGTTATAGTGTATAGGCAGCATAGTAATTAATTAGGATTATGAATTTGATTATTCGTAAACTTTCATACAAAGTTATCACGGCAAGTTAAATGAGAAACGTCATCGGACTTCTTAGATTTGACGGACTGTAAGTACCTACATGTTAAGTGCCGGATAACTCGAGTGCCAGTCTGTCAACTCAGTAAACGGGAAAAAATATAAAATATGATTGTGTTTATTACAGTTAATACTCATTTATGAAGGCTGGTTTATAATAATTGATATTTATACCTAATATAAAACAGATTTTGTGCGCCTCACCACCACCACCGGCGTATAAGTATTGAATATTGATATTTTAGTCCGCATGTCCCATCACTACGACAAGTACCGTGAACTTCAATAGCCAATCCCGGCGCACTTGTCACTCCCCGCGCAACCCGTGCCTTCCGCCTAATGTGGTGAACTCGGAATCAAACAAAATAGTAGGCATGCGGTATATATTGGGGGGTAATCTGTGATACCAAATCAAACGAAAAATCTCCATAAATATAAAGAAATAAAAAGTGTTAATGTGCACCAGGCACGACGATGGTATTCGTCATGCCTGGTGCACACTAACACTAAAAAAAACTAAAAACAAAAAGTAAAAATGAGCATTGACAACTGGCAATGGCATTTGAATGATTTGACGAGTAACACTGACGTATTATTGAACGAATGTAACGCTAGCTTTGTAACGGCATTCACTTAACCAGTAAGTTGTTACCCGATGCTCTATTTTCGTTTGTGGAATTGACAAAAGATACTCGGTAACTATTACGTGCCACTTAACTTTAGCTTGGAAAGAACTAATCAACACTTTACATGGAGATGGTGAACGTGGCCCTTCCTAATATAAAATGCATGACATACGTTTGTGCTGCTGAGGCTTTACAAGCAGCGCAAGTACTGTAAGCTAACTGGCTATTAAAGTTTTGAGCCGGTTGGGGGGGACGTCCGTCGCCCCCCACACATCAGGATCCGAGGTGGTGGCGCGTAGTGTTCCACGCGCGCCTCTCTTAGACGTTGCCGTTGTAGGGGGATTCAAACACCTCACTCCCCCCCAACCCGAGATCGAGGCCCGCAGAGGCGGGCTGGCACTAGCCGGGGGTTACGGAAGTATCGTATGTTCCCGCGACTCCCGGCGTAGATGTGAGATGGAACACCGGGGGTTTTTAGTCAGTACGAGTCTTACAGACTCCTCCGCCCCGCAAAAAAAAAAAAGAAACTGAGTTGTGGAGGTCAGCTAGTCAGTCAGCAAATAGTAATCAATGGTTTCAAATTTCGGTACACTAATTAACTCTCCCACTTAATTGACCATCAATTCCATACATGGCGAAAATAGGTAGTCGACTTGCTTCTAACTTTCGAATTCGCCATTGGAATTAGGTTCAGTTTTGAAAATAGATGCAAGTTTACTTGTCAAACTATTCACGCCATGTACGGAATTGTTAGGCTAACAATTGAAGACAAAACGTATTTTACCAAAATTTTAAACCGTTGGTTTCTTAGGCTTAGTTGAGATAACCACGGATCGTAATACTGGGCCTTAATATGTTAATTCTGCAGGCTACCCACAAATTTTAAATGTCACAAGATTAATATGTTTATTTTTTTATTTTTAGTTGGTAAGTAATAAAGTTAATTAAGATGTCTTTGCAATAGTACCATCACCATTGGATTTGAGTCACATTCGCGAAATTCGCAAAATATCTATATAAAATAAAAATAGGGATGGAAACATTTGGGCAAATGTGCCATTGGGATTAGGTTGAATTGATGAAAAAGCGCATCGTAACGAAATTTTGAAAACAATAATTATTATTCTTAACATTAGTATGTTAATGTTGCAGGGTACCAGCAACTTTTAAGTGTCACAATGTTAATTTGTTTTATGTTTTTAACTTTTAGACGGTAAGTTATAAAAGTAATTTTAAGATGTCTTAACAATAATATCATCACCATTGGATTTGAGTTACATTCGCGAAATTCGGAAAAAAATTTAACACGTTGAACGCCGTTTTAATTTTTCAGTTTTTCTGTTTGGGCCATGGGGGACACCGTATGGTCGACATACAATAGTTCCTTCGGCGCCGCGGGGGGCAACATAGAACCGCGGGTAAGAGGCGATTTTAAGCATCTCTATTTGGTCGTCGGGCACACATATGAAGCTAATCGTATTTGACGTGACCCCTATGGCCCTGCATACAAATAGATTGTGGATGATTTTTAGTAAAAATATGACATAGAGAGTTATGACGAATGAAATCATGACAAAAATATTTCACCAAGTTCTAAAGGAAAAATGTATTCATTATTTTCAAAAAATTACTACTTCGGTAGAGAATGGTTAAAGTTTTAATATTACCCAATTACAAAAGCGCGAAGTGTAATTTTTTCGCGAGGCTTCACTGATTTAGAAGAATGTGGTATTAAATTTATTGAAAGGAAAAGTGACACCGAGTACTTTTTTAAAATTAAATAAAGTACTTGTAAATTTATCTAACAACATATTTATGGTTTACTGGATATATTCCCTTTATGTCGAGTCCCGTTATGTCGAGCCTGGAAGTCTATTGTTCTCCAAAGTATTGATATTTTACGCTTTCTATTACCTTTATGTCGAGTTTGGTGAACAGGTACAGTCAGGGATGTAAAATAAAAGCCAATGGCATAAAAACATTGTTTTATTATTTGTTCTATTACTTATTTTCATATATATCTAATCTTTCTTAATCTAAACATATAAATCACAGTATAATCATCACGTATATAAATAATTCTTCTAAAAAATAACTTACTTCATCTAATAAATGAACTTAATATTTTAAAAGATAGGTACTTTTTCATCATGCACATAATTTCGAATATTAAAAAAAAATACACTGATATTATGACATACTTTGATGGTTAATAAAAAATATAATAGTAGGTACATAGTACTGTATGGTTAAAGTTATTAGTTGTTTTAAAATTCTTTTTTGTGTATAATTGGTTCTAAATCATGTGCATGTATATACACTTCATTGGACGTGACTGTACTTCTAAAATATGATATTATTAAACTCGACATAAAGGTAATAAAAGCGTGGTAAATAAACTCGACATAAAGGGAATAGAAACGGGACAGAAAACTAAGCTCGACATAAGGGTAACAGAAGCGAGACAAGGTTTTCGGCTCGACATAACGGGACTCGACATAAAGGGAATATATCGTTTACTGGTACAGCTTGTCGGACCAATCGGATATGAATGCCAGGGTTCACCCGGGGTCGGTACTCTCAGCAACATAATTCTTCCTGCACAAAAACGATCTGCTAAGAACAGCACTTTTGCTGAGAGATAATTGTCTAACGCAAGGGCTACTGGGCCTCAGGTCCGGTCTCTCCGTGAGGCCATGGTAGAGTATTTGAACCTGTATGTCCTTGAAGGCGAATGGGGCGATGCCAATCTGGTCAAGTTTAATGCTGCCGAAATCCAGACGTGTCTTTTTTTTCGCTAAACAGAGCCAATTCCACCCGGATCCATTTTTTCCAAGTGTAACTGTGCCGACAACGGACCATTCTGAGATTCTTGGCGTTACGTTGATATCGACTCTCAATTTTGGCACATTTAGGCAAAGGTTTAGTGGGCTGCCAAAAAGCTGAGGATCTTTGCAAAGGTGGGACGGTACTTCATGCCTGAAAAACTGCTCAACTTGTATCAAGCGCAAGTTCGATCATGCATGGAGTACTGTTCTCATCACGAGGAAGGATCTGCCAAATACTAGCTTGATGCACTAGAGTCCATTGAAAGGCGGGCCAAGAAGCTCATCGGCAATGATGATCGAGTCAAAGCTCCAGAGCCTTGAACATCGATGCCAAGTTGCCAGCTTGTCGACTTTTATTGGTTACATTTCGAGGAGTATGCGATGGAATTCCATAACCTAATTCCGCCTAGCCAGTTTCATCATCGGAATTCAAAACGTACGGCAATGCATCATCGGTACATGGTAGATATCCAACCCATACGCACTGAACATTTCAATCAGGCATCACGAGGGCCGGCGCTGCCGAAAGGACACGAGCTTGAGCGGGGACGGCCGACATCTAAACCCCGCGGCCCTCACTGACGAACTTGCGTTTTATGTACCGGGCAGATTATGGGGGGGCCACTATTGAGTGAAATATTTTGGTAAATTAAATTCACAAATCACTTATCTTCGATGTTTTTTATGTATTTTCATATATTTTCTAGCCCGTAAAACATTGAAACAATATGTTTTTTTTTAAGCATGCATTTTTAATCTGGCCGTTTCTACAACACAAGTAAGGGTCATATGTTGTCCCCCATAGCGTTCAACGTGTTAATAATTAAAATAGTGGTGAATCGTCCATACCTTCGTCAGTTTTTAGATACGTTCCTCTAAAAACAGGATATATAATACATTGATTGATTTATTTATTTTAATACATGGAGAACTTACAGCTAATAAAAACAAACAAAAAAGGAATCCATAGTCAACAGAAAGTTAATTACAAATCCTCACGTATAGACTAATAATAATATAATTTATGAGGTGAGCATCAAAAAAAAACTCACCGCTTATTTTATTTTTTTATTGTTGATAGGCTTGCGTTTGACCACAATCACACCAGATGACAAGCGATGATGTGGTCGAAGATGAAGCACGCTTGCCTAGAAGTAAACAATTCACTCTTGACTTAAAGACTCCCAGGTTGTAGCTACCAGGAAATACAGATCCCGGCAGGGCATTCCACTCCTTTGCTGTACGCATAGTAAAAGTATTCCCAAAACGTTTGTTTAAAATCAAATTTAAGTAAGAAGGAAAACAAATAGTTTGCAATTATTATATGACTTATGAGAAAGGAAGAATAAATTAATAACCTACCGCTACTTATGAACGCTATTACATTTTCCTACAAATATCAGTGCTATTCATGTACCATTTTAATTCATAAGTAATCACAGATGGAAGATATCGTAGTATTAATTTAAAGATAATATATTCACCTCCAGATTGTCATCAGAAAAATTATATGACATCACACAAAATTTTCGCACAAATACGTTTTTGCCATCACAAAAATCGCAAAAAAGTAGGGTCCGAATAGGTACCAGTTTAGGTAAATTTACAGCATATTTTATCTTCAGTTGTTGTATCAGAAGTTGCGGTATATATAGTCCTGCACAGGTTCAGCTAATTGTTTTCTATCTAAATCAATATGTTTTTTAATTAATAGCTAAAATAAAAACACTTGCCGAGTTCTTCATACATTTTGTACTCGCGGTTCATAATTCCGCGTTCAGAAACGCTCATTGAAGGATGGGCGTATCGCTCTCTCGCAAGAAATAAATACGATAAAAATAATAGAAAAGATTGAAGTGTGCATGTGAGTACCGCCGCGCGTCGTACCGTCGTCGTCGTTTGTCGTGATCGAAAGGAGTTGATATTTTACGTATGCTCATTATGTAATGCTCCAAATTTTTTAGATAATAACATATAATATGTTCCATGTACAGCATTGCAAAATGTTCAAGTTCAACGTAGCGTTTTAAAATACCTACTTCCTACAACAAAGTGAAAACTAATTTTCTTTTCGGAAGTCGGTGTCGGTAGGGTAGGGCGGGGCTAGTTGAGCAATTTTTTACTTGATCGTTCATTGCTCCTTAAAGATAGGTCCAAATTGCTGGTAATTTGTACTTATAGGTAAGTAATTTATTCCTTCTTAAAGTCTTCATAGTAATTTATTATCAAGATATAGCATTTAAAAGTTACTCCCGTTTAAAAGTGCAAAAAGTCAGATATGCTCAACGTGCCCCACGGGTGGGGTATTTGTTTGCGAACACTCTTTTTTCTTTTTTTTCAATGTTAATCTTTGGCTTCTTAACTTTTTTATTACATTTATTTTGTTGTTCTTGCAACGCGTTTTTCTCAGGGGTATCTGTGAGTATTGCAGCTTTTCTCTTTCTTCGGTTAGTTGTAGTTATGTTTCTTGGAGCTGCCTTTGGGTATGGCCGAACAATTTCTGGGGAGAATGCCTGTGATGAATCGAACTGTTCATTTTCTTTGTTGCTTGTACTAGGTTCAGGTTCAATTTGACTGGTAGAGGTAGACGGAACGGGATCAGGTTGAATTGTTTGAGTGGTGCACATTGCTTGCTCTGGATGATCTCTTTTTAGCTCAACTGATTTTGGATCTGGACGGTCGGTTACAAATGATGGTGAAAACTCATCATCGCTAAAAATGTTGGCGTTATATGGGAAGATGCCAGCCTTTTTAAAACCATTCATAATATTCATAGTTGTCTGAGCAAATGGCAGTGAATCAGCGACAATTTTTGGGATATCGTAAATGGTTATTGTTTTCCCTGGGTTGTTTCGTAGCCATGTATCTTGTGCAGAGGCGCAATATTTTTTGAAGGGTCCGAATACTTACACGTCTAAAGGTTGAAGCTTGTGGCTACAATGCGGGGGGAAAGATAACATAATAGCCAAATTCAATGTCTCCACGTGTAATCGTGTAATTGTGACGAGTGATTGTCTAATACAAGCAAAATGCGGTGATCTTTAGACGGTTTTACATATACTGAAAGAACTCATCGTCTGTAACCCATCCACTGGCGTTTCCAGCTCCTATACAGTCAGGAGGACCGCCATTAATGAAATGACTCTTAATTTTTTTTCTGGGAAATACAAACATAGGAGGTACTGTGTTTCCAGAAGCAGATACAGCTGTTACGACTGTAACGTTAGTACCTCTTTCCCCAGAAGTCATAGCGCCAACGTTACGTTTACCCTTAGCAGCTACAATTTTTGTCGATTTCAGTACCGTGGACAATCCTGTTTCATCCACATTCCATATTTGTGACGCAGTGAATCCATACTTGTCCATAACTTCCGCTAGCTTGTCAAAAAAACTTTAACATTATGAACATTAAATGCTGTTGCCCTACCGAGGCTGGTTGGTTCTGCATTACGAATAGACAAGTCGGCATGACGTTTTAAAAACATTGTAAGCCATTCTTTCCCCGCCATTTTATTTGTAGTCCAGGAGGCTGGAATTTTGATTCCGAATTTAATAGCACACTCTTAGGCAAGGCGACGAACATCTTTTGGGGAGAATCCATAGAAGATTGATGCCATTTGTAGTAAGCATTTTTTCAAACAATCTTCTTGCTCGGGAGAAAATATCTGCCTTGGAGTTGTATAACCTGTTGAAGGAACACCTCTTTCAGAGCCTGATTTCTTAATGAATCTGGTCAAAGTCATTCGCTTGATTCCGAATTCCTTGGCTGCGGCATTTACACTTTTTCCTTCTTTGACAGCATTTGCAGCTTCAATTAACTGTTGAGTAGAGTAAGAACCTCTTGCAGTTTTCCTTTTATAAGTTCGCATTCTAAAACGAAAAAAAAACGTACGTCATTATCATATTAAATCGCGGGGTAAGTTGAGCAACAGTTGCTCAACATTCCCCAACCCGAATATTTGAATTAAAAGTGAGGTTATAAAAAAACTGTATTAGATCAAACAAAATCCTCATTAGATATCAAAAATACATCAAATTAATGAACTTTTAACACTTACCTGATTTAAAATGGATAACATTTGAGTCGTACAGACGAAATATACACAGCAACGATTTTTTTACTTTTTGGTCGCAAAATAAACAAAACGCGCGTGTACTTTACTCGTTCGTTAATTCGCCACTAGCGGTGGCGTGATCGTTTCCCCTCCCGCGCCCCCTCGTTTTCCTCATTTGACGTGCTAGCGTTTGATGTATAGTTTCGGAGATATTTTAATTGCCCAACTTACCCCTATGCTCAACTAGCCCCGCTCTACCTACCTATTGTTTTTCGTTTTTCGACACAGGAAAGTTATTATTTTTGTCTTTTTAGTTTTGGTTGGTACCCCATATTGGGTGTACATCGTGATGTTATATTATGGTATGGTGAAAACAATACATAAAAATACGATCACAGTAATTCTTCTACTTGGTCATTTGCTGTTTGTTATTGAAGAGTTCCATTGTGTATCTCCGAAGATCTTTATCAGATCCTAACATATTATACAATAAAACCTTTACTTAAAACACTTACATTTATCGACTAAAACCTGATCCATATCGGATCAGTAGTCTTTGAGAAAATCGCGGACACATACGGGTCGAATAGATAGAGCACCTCCTTTTTCTGAAGTCTGTTGAAAATTCTCCGAACCTACTTATCACAACGACGGCTCTAAGTACTGTTACCAAATGCATTTTCAAAGTGCCAATTAGCCTTCCTGAATCAACTTGAAACATTAAAATTACAAAATAATATCAAGGACCAATATTATTTCAGTGATGTATAAAATCGAATGCTCAGTAGTTTCAATGAGTGCGTACGCGTAATGTTGCTGTGTGTGACCGGATACCTAAATTCGGGTTCGTCGAAAATGTAACAGCGTCCTTAAAAAAATTGAGGCTTAAGTACCTTCTGGCCGAATTCACAAAGAGTGTGAATGGATCTAAACCATATTCCTTGCATATATCATTGAAATTACTGCCTGCGCGCATAATATAACTGTTCTGTTCTGCCTATAATTCTAAGAAATATGCGGTACACGTATGTGTGGATTGAACCGAAATGTTTTACATGGCACATTGAAATAAAATGTTAACCATAACTCGAGGTTATCAATGCTGTTATTGAGGATTTTCAACAAGAATAAACAATCAGCAATTTTACGTTGATCTACCAGTGGTAGCAGATTTGAAGTAACAGTTCCATTCAGGCTGCTTCATATATATACTATCTATATTTAATGACTCCAAAGGTTTAAAAACATAAACATCACAACAAGGTCTTGTTGTAATTTAACTGAAATATTGACTGAGGGAAGACCTCTCTCAAATACACTCAACTTACTTACGACGAAAAATTTGCAAATTGTCATCAGCACCACTCGTCCGTTGCGAAATTAGAATTTTAGGACAGTGACAGAATTAAAAAAGTGAAATTAATATCGCTAATTAAAATGTTACCCGGTTACTGGTTTTTGGAGGTAAGATATGCATATACACCCTGAAATTTAATTGGTTGTTTTCCCGCGGCAGAACGACTTGCCTTAAGGAGTACTTTCGAAGTATAGAATTAAAGTAAATAAATAACGATGTTTCTGTTTTAAAATAATTAAAAAAATATTCATCAACTCGAAAAAGTGAGTAACAATAGTAACTCTAGACGTAACTTGTAGGTACTAGGTACTACTCGTGTCACCATCTACAAAGAAAACCGATGCACAAAATAATGTCAAACCAAAATAAACTCTCGCACGTAGTAGTGATAAGGCATAAAATGTTTGCACGGAACAATACAAAAAATCACCGCGATACCGACAAAGAAAAGACCGATTTAGAAATGTTCAAAGTAAAATTAGCTCTCGCGTGTAGTGATACGGCATAAACTAGCCTGCGCGTAACATGATCAAACGGAGCCGCCTTCGAACCTAATCCTTTCGACGGTGACCTAGCACCCGGGTCAACGGCCTGCTGTTGTTCGGCCGTAGATATCGGGATCGGGAGGTATACTATTGGTTCGTGATCACTTTCGAGTTTAGTTTTTCACAATGTCAAATATGCCAGTTTTTCTTTCTAATATTTTATATAACTACGAAACGATTGTATTACATAGACAAAACCATTTCGCTGCGGGAAAACAACCATTCAAATTTCACGGTGTATAATCATTGAGCTGGCTAATATGACGATTGAGATGTCAAATTTTGGGGAATCAAATTAAAATAAAATCTGCTCGAAAGGCATGAGTCCGTGCTTTATAGAGCATGTTGACTGATCTAATAAAGTGCGGGGAGGAGCATCGCTTAAACGTCAGATGACACTTCAAGTGCTTCTTATAATTTAACAGTGTTGCCGCTAATGACAAATTTTTTTAACATAATTTGACATAGTTTTCGAAAAACTTCCAATTTAGTTATTTCGTATTATGTTTTAAAGAAATACATAAGAATAATATTTTTATTTGTTAACATAGGCAGTAACACGGTGTGTGAGTTGTTAGAATATTAAAGTTGATTCTCTATGTTTTGCCGAGAAGCGAACAAATATTACCAAATTTGAAAACAATTGCATTATATGAAGTCACAAACAATTATTAAAAGAACTTTAGACTAGTTTAAGAAATCCATTTATATTATACTAGCTGTCCCACGCGGCTTCGCTCCCGTCAACTGGCTACCTACCTACCCATCTAAACCGTTTACGCAACGGAAACTCTCAAAAAGGAATATTTCTTACCTGTTTTTGCTACATTTTTCATTTATGGTCCGCTCCTATTGGTCGTAGCGTGATGTTATATAGCCTATAACCTTTCTCGATAAATGGACTATCCAATACAAAAAGATTTTTCAATTCCAACCAGTAGTTCCTGAGATAAGCGCGTTCAAACAAACAAACAAACAAACAAACTCTTCAGCTTTATAATATTAGTATAGATTATAGTTTGAAGAAAAATTAAATGCAAAAATAAAATTAGCTATTCATTTTAACAATAAAATAAGAAACATGTTAAGTAATAACTCAAACATAACTAGGCAGAGATCACTATTAAATATTATTAAAAATTAGATGTCAAATAAGTCAATTAATTAAAAAACAAACATTAATATACGTATAAATTTGGTGTCAAGTAACAAGGTGTGAATAATTAAATAGTACAGTATGGTGTCGGACGTAAAGAATTTCGCCATCCCATATCTTCCCGTGGGTATCAAAAGAGGCGACTTCACACATCAGAGAATGGGCAGCAGCGTTCTCTGTGCACTTTAACAACAAACTGCTACATGATGAACTCCTTCTTCAGAAATAGTCATTATGATTCGTCTAACGCGCAGGTTTTACAATTTCCATAAAGCCGGATTCCGTAAAGGCACATAGACCGTAGACCACATACATACGCTGCGGCAGGTTCTACAGAAGACCGAAGAGAACAACCTGCCTCTCTGTTTACCGTTTGTGGACTACGAGAAAGCTTTCAATTCGATCGAGACTTGGGCTGTACTGCAGTCTCTCCAACTGTGCCAAATCGAGTACCGGTACATCGAAGTGTTGAAGTGTTTGTAACAAAATGCCAACATATCAGTTCGACTTCAGGATCAGACCTCGGAACCCGTCCTTCTGCAGCGAAGTGTGAGCCAGGCAGATGTAATATCTCTGAAACTGTTCACCGCTGCCCTGGAGGATGTCTTCAAGGTTCTGGACTGGAGAGGGCTAGGCATCAAGGTCAATGGTGAATACATCATTCGCTTCGGTTTGCCGACCATATAGAGGTCATAGCTGAGACCATGGAAGACCACAGTATAATGCTCGATTACCTCAGTAGAGCTTCCGAAAGTGTGGGTCTTAAATATGAACATGGACAAAACCAAGGTGATGTTAAATACCCACTCCTATCAAAGTCGGAGACTTTGTTCTCGAAGTTTTGGGCGACTATGTCTACTTGGGACAAACGATCCAGTTGGATAGGGACAACTTCAAGAAAGAGGTCAATCATCGAATCCGACTCGGCTGGGCAGCGTTCGAAAAGTTACGCGGTATCTTCTCGTCCAACTTAACATATGTCATATTGACTCCGGTTATTTATATCTGTTACAGTCAAAGTCAAATGTTTTAATTTCGACTAGGCCATTAAGCGGCACTTTCGAACGTTAAAAATTAAAATTAACAAGTAATAAAAATTGATTCTACCGTGCATTCGGAAAAGTAGATTGTTATGGAGAAGAACGCACAAGAAACTGCATACTTACTCTTTTAAAAAAAATAAGTTTTTACAATATTAAAGTACATACATTAATAAATTCATATACGTGAGGACGATGCACCCAGCACTACATATAAGTATTAGAAGCACTATCAGGTAAATTCCTTCACTTGAAAAATAGGAACATGGTTTACATACTTGAACAACAACGGAACAGTGTGCGCGTCATTTGTTTTGTTTTTAAAACAAAACAAATGTAGATAAATATAAAATAAAGCGTTAGTATAATTATGAATACAATACAAATCAACCGACTTGTCGACTTCATCTAGTTTTAAAAAATATGATCGACTTGTAAAAGTGTTTGACTTACAGAAATAAAATCATTTATCCAATTTGACTTTGTCCACACTAAAGATTGCTCTATAGAGCAGGACCAGCATGTTTCCAAGCATTCTTATCCTGAATATAATCATCTAATTTGTGCTTGTTTAAAAATGTACTTTTAACTTTTGTTTAAATTTTCTTTCATTTAGTTTTAATATCTCACACGGTATTTTTGTTATATAATTTAACACAGTACCTCATGAAACATGTGTTTACTTTAGCTAATCTAAAGATGGTTGATCTAACTTATCTCTATTTCTAGTATTACAATTGTGTCTATTACTAACTTTACTAAAGAGATTTATATTTTTCCTCACATACATAATATTTTCATAAATGAATTGGCAAGAAACTGTCATAATATTAATATTTTTAAATAGCTCTCTAAGAGATTCTCGGTGACTTAGCTTATATATGGCCGTGACAGCTCTCTTTTACAAAATAAATATTTATTCAATATCAGCCGCCCGACCCCACAGTAAAATACCGTATGACATAGTGCTGTGAAAGTAACTAAAATAGACCAAACGCGTTTTCGCGTTGCCGAGTTCTATGGAGCGAGTTTTCGCTTGATGAGTCAGATAAGCGGATTTTTAAATAACCAAATGTTTTTCTCCTAAAATTTCCAGAGAGTAAGTACTTAACATTTATACATAATTTCAATAAGTATGATAAAAATTAAGATAATTATAATGTCGATAATAATAAAAAACAACAACCGTGTCGATAGGGTCGAATCGTTCATACCTTCGTCATTTTTTAAATCGCTTATGGCTGTTATGTTAAATCGATCGCGTCGCTTAAGTCTAGTATTTTGATCCCTTACCATTGTATAACACAACTAATGGATATATATAGAGCGTGGATACCAGTGGATTCGGGAAAATAATTAAATCGCAATTACAAGTTTTAGGTCGTGGTTCGTACCCAGGCAGGCGCTTTATTTTGTGTAAATTATTTCATCGCCACTGCTCTCAAAACGGTGAAGGAAAACATCGTAAGGAAACCGGCATGTCTTAGAACCAAAAATTCGAAGACTTGTGACATCCAACAACTTGCTCTGGGCCCGCGTGCTGAATTACGGCCTCTCACAGAGAGGAGGCCTGCACGCACAACAGAAAAAAATGAGAGTCTAAGTGCGAAAAGGGGGTCTATCCTATCCTAGGCTTACGATTAATGAAAAAACGGATTTTACTGAAACTATTGGTTACTAGGTGCTCGTATTTTTAAAATAATCGAATAAAAAAACTGGGCTTTAGTATGTTGAGGTAGGTACCAACGACTTTTAAAATTCACAATATTAAATTGTTTTTTCTTTTTAATTTTTAGGTGGTAAGTAAAAAAGTTAATTTTAGAAGTCATTGCAATAATATCATTACCATTGGATTTGAGTTACATTCACAAAATACGAAAAAAAAGTGTTTTATTTAAATAGGGGTGGAAACATTTGAGCAAATGTGAAAAAAAAACAATTCATAGTTATGGTTTAATGCTGGTATTCATAAAAAGATAGAAATGTCGATAGGGTTTAATCATCCATACCATCATCAGTTTTTAGATATGTTACACTAGAAAGAAGGACACATAATACGTTGCATTTTCAGTTCGAAACGGACTGTTTCATATAAATACTATGTATATTTAATGACTTAAACGACACGTTTAAAGACATAAATCTTACAACAAGGTCTTGTTATCGTTTAACTGAAATATTTTTCTCTTCTCTCTCTAATCTCATTAAAAAAAAAAAGCTCGTTGACCCAGACTAGGAAATTCTTCCTGTACCGTGGGTGCGTTTACAAACATTTAAACTCACATACACGAGACACCCAGATCCGGAACAACTATCTGTGGGCCATTTAAATATTTTTTGTGTGCGGGAATCGAACCCGCGATAGGCAGCGCAGTCGATTGCTCAACCACTACGCCAACCGTAAATAAACTAGCCATTTTGTTATACACATGTTAGGCACAAAAACTGAAAATTCTAATTAACAAATTTTCGTTGGCGCTATCTTAGATTTTGGTTTTGATCCCACATAAATATTTGTGTAAATGACACCAAAGACCATGAAAATGATACTTATGACGAAATTTAATACAAATTGTTATCCGTTGCAAAATTAGAATTTTGTGACAAAGACAGCATAAAAAAATGACATCAATCTCGCTAAGGGATATAGTGTTACCCGGTCAGTGGTTTGTGGAGGTTAGGTATGCATTTATTGATATAATCCTTTCTTCATCTTCGTATCGCTGGCAATAAAGTTGTTTAAATTTGTTTGGCCTAAAACTTAGCCACTTCCACAACGCATAGATCATCTTCATCGAGGACATGACAGGAGGTGGGGCATGGTTTGTAACTCAGAGCCACACGCACACCCTGTTGTTGCTCTATTGAGGTAGCCTTATTTTGAGAGGTTGGCGTTACACCTGCCTACTTGGTTTCTGAGGTGGTTCA
The DNA here is from genome assembly GCA_947562075.1 of Orthosia gracilis. NCBI lineage: Eukaryota > Metazoa > Arthropoda > Insecta > Lepidoptera > Noctuidae > Orthosia > Orthosia gracilis. Next base: position 13,054,515 of record OX387267.1, read on the forward strand.
GGGACTTCCAGGTAGACCACGAAAGGTTAGGCCCTTGCAGGAAGATCCTCGCTCGAGTGGGTAGGAAAAAGTGTAGTGCCGCAGTTTGCAGCGGGCATCAGCCGGGTCTCCTGACAGCGGAACTACCGATTTCAGGAATCTGTGTCTTCTTTTCAACCATTGCGATTATAGTTGTACACCGAATAGTGGGTGCCTTGTGTCACACTTTTGTTTCTGTCTCTTGCACTCGCAATTTCCCTTCGGACGTGTGAAGGTGCTATCTCGGCTTTGGGGTATAGTACGCGACCGGGGTCGGTTTGAGGCAACCGGTGATCGTATGGCATGTTTCGTTTAGAGCAACATCTACTTCCTTGGAGTGGGCGGAACGGCACACTGGGCACGCAAATTCATCTACAGTGAAGCAGAGTTCTAGACCTAGACCAGTAGTCCGGAGAACGTGAGGTGAGGCTCTTCAGGTGGTTGATGTTTGATCATTGGTATAAATGTTGAAAAGGATGGGTGCTAGAACCATCCCGGGGGCAGGCCATTTTTTTGTGATTTCCATCTGCTCTTTTCTGCATTTTTGATGGACTTGGAAACGTCACTTTCGGAGCATCTCACCCAGTATCCGGATGATTCCCCGGTCGTTAGTTATGCCAGACCATTTTGACAATAATCTATTGACGTTGACAGTGTCATACGCTGCTGATAAATCGACGAGAACCATGCCAGTGATCTTTCGAGCCTCATGCCCATCCTCAATATATTGTGGCAGGCGGAGGAGTTGCCCAGCGCATGACTTACAGGGTCTGAAGCCCGCCTGATGAATAAATTATTTTAGAGAATTAAATGGAATTAATTTAGGGTCGATAAAGGCCTGGGGATGATTCAGCAAAAATCGTTAAAATAATTTGTACGTATGGCAAAGAAGAGATATAGGGCGATAGTTCTTGGTTTTGTCAGGCAGCTTTCTTGGTTTAAGAAATGTCTTTCAGATGTCTGAAAGGGATTGCTGTCGGCTTTGGCGCACCATAGACGTAACAGGCTATTGGCGTATACTGAAATCTAGGTATTGGCGGGCACATGAATTATGCACAGGGATGACTGATATAGTCACTAGTGAAAATGAGATCAGGGTTATAACTTCGTCTCCACTGGTGTTAAAAGATTTTGGGAGTTTGGCGTCATGTAATAAGGTCAGGTTTTCTACTTCTGCCAATTATTCCACGGCAAAACCATCAATATTTGTGTCCTGTAAGCCCCAGGCAATATTGTGGCTATTAAATTCACCAACAACGATTTTAGATTCCCGATCATTAAACTTGACCCCAAAGTTGAAAGGTAGATTCGATGATTTGTAGACAGACGTGACGGTCCAATGTCCAGTGTCGATAGTCACGATTTCTATTGAGTCAGTGAGGCAGACGGACACCATTGCAGTGCTGGGTTTGATGAACACGACACTCGCATACTTTGGGTAACCGGTCTAATAATAGTAGTCAAAGTACCAACTTTGGCTACTATTATTAGACCGGTGAATTCAGGTCTTAACGGGCCCTGGCTGCGGTGAGTTTCGTACGTCGTAGTTGGTAGTGGAGAGAGCTCCGAGTGAATTTGTGCATTTTCTTTTGAAAATCCTTCAATATTAATTGAAACGACTAAAAGAGCTGGTGAAGACAAGACAAATTCCGGGGACTGGGTTTTAAAAAAGGCCATTTGGGTTATCGTGGTAAAAGGATAAGCCATCTAGACTCTGCGTTACCGAGTGATAGGTGTCCAAGGTGCGCCGGACGTTTGCGGGATTGATTACCGAATTTAAACGATTCTCGGGGAGGCTTTTTTTTTTAATTATTAAACTGGAATCATTGAACTGGTTAAATAATAATATGAATGACGATTGAGGTGACAAATTTTGGAAAATAAAATTCAAAATAAAATCTGCTCGAAACGCATGGAGCCCAAACTTTTTGTTCGTGGAGGAGCGTTGGTTAGACGTCAAATGATACTTCAGTGACACTTCACTTCAAGTGCTTCTTAGAAAACAATACTGTTGCCAATAAAGACGATATTTTTAAACATTTCTTTATTCTTTTATTCTTTATTCTTTATTGCACACAAAAACATAAAATGAAGAAATACAAATACAATGGACAGCTTATGTACAAAGGCGAGCTTAACCCATAATTGGGTTCTCTAACAGCAAACCCAGTTGTTATAGGAAATTTCTTTTTTTCTTGACATAGTTTTTTCACAAACTTCCAATTATGTTTTTTTATATGTTTTTAAGAAATACATAGTTCATTGTTTCGTTAATAATATTTACGATCACAATCTAACAAAACTTTGGCAGTGAATATTTTTAACCAAGAAATAAAGAGAAGCATACAAAGGGGACCTCATAATAAAAACGATTCTGGACAGCTTTTTGTCAATATTTCTTTTTGTGTGATCTTAAAAACATCTCAACAACTACTTCTTTATTTATTTAGAAACTGAAATTATTTAACTTTGGGGAATATTTTGTGGGGACATTTATTTAGAGGCCCTTAAATTCTTCCGCGAAGCAATGTTCCTAAATGTCGCGTGCCCGTTAATTCGGAGCGAGAGTTCGCTGAGCAAGTCCGAATCCTTCTTAAGCAGATTTTAAAATAACTGTTTTGCTCTTGAAATTTTCAGAAAGTAAGTACCTAACATTCAATAAGTGTGATATAAATGAAGATAATTATAATCTTGATAATAATAAAGAACGACAACCGTGTCGATAGCGTCGAATCATTCATACCTCCTCCATTTTAAAATTCGCTTATAGATGTTACATATTTCTAAGCCTAGTATTTTGATCCCCCGTCGTTGTATAACGCAACTAATATATAAATATAGAGTGTGGATGCCAGTAGATTTGGGGAAAATAATTAAATCTCCAACAGATTTGGCCATTTGTTAGGCTAACAATTGATGAAAAACGAATTTTATTGAATCCATTGATATTACTTGTATTTAATAATAATAATAAGTTCATTTATTTTCTCTCACAATGGTTAACTTACACTTAACACTTATCAGTTTTAAATGTATGAATTCACATTGTGAGAGCTGGTGCCTGATGTAGGTTTAGTTAAAACCTGTGCTACAGGTCACCAGTCCCCACTTAGTGGCCTCATGCAAATTAACAGGCAGGTATCATGTATTTCCACTAAAAAATTAAAACAAAAACAAAGAAATGAAAAGGAAAATAAAAGTAACAACAAAAGCAGTCAAAAGGTGTGTGGTGAATGTGTATGTGAATTGTGGTAAATTTGTAGGTGAATTGTGGCGAATGAGTGGGTGTATTGTGGTTAAGGTGTAGGTGAATGTGTTGGTGTATGTGAATGTGTTTATGTAGGTGAATTGTGGTACATGTACTTAAAATTTAATCAGGAATTATTGAACCATAAGGGCATACAATATCGAATTTCGGAACAAGGACGTAGAACGGTGATGGAATTTATTTGATTATCTGAAGCAATTTCTCCGTGTCATCATAGCAAAGGCTTTTCAAGTATTCAGTCACTTTTTGCTTACAACTGGGCTTAGGTAGATGATAAATATTTTGACTGCTGTTAATAACATTATAAAGATAATCCCCTAGGTAAGCGAAAAACTTGCGGGCTAGACTTGAACGGAAAGATTCTGTTCTGCACACAGAACCCTTTCTTCGTTTGTCTTTCAATAAATCCGAATCATAGACCAGCTGCGAGTGCTTTTTGAGGACTGTGTGCAAAACAAAATTTTGTCTTATAGACAGAACCCCCCACCTCTTGTACAAGTCGACTGTAGGAAAGCGAAAGGGAAGACCCGCAGCAACCTTAAGTATGGCACGTTGAGCTCTTTCCGCCTCTATCAAGTGTGTTTTAGCAGCACCTCCCCAGGATATGATGCAGTAGTCTATTAGCGACTGGCATAAGGCGTAATAAACCATCTTGATGGTACGAAAGTCGGCTACATGTTTTAGACTCTTACAGATGTAAATGAGTTTGCGTAATCTCGTTACTAAGACGTTTATATGCGGTTTGAAGCTGAGGAATTGGTCCAATATAACTCCAAGATATTTAATGTGATCGGTTCTTTGGAGAGGAGGACATGCACATGGTTGGTATGTTGACCAGCACGTATGGGCCGTTATAGAAAGTGAATGTGAGGGTAGCGCGTTCGATCGATGTGCAAATGCCATATATTTGGTTTTTGTGACATTGAGAGTAAGCACATTACTCTGTAACCAATCAACAACCTTGTTGAGCCCCTGCTGAGCCACATCAAAGACCCCACCCCAGCTATCACCACTAAAAAAGAGGGCCGTGTCATCAGCAAATGTAAAAATTTTACCATTACTGAGGTGGAGTTGACAGAGGTCATTGATATAGATCAAGAAGAGGGTCGGGCCAAGAATACTGCCCTGAGGCACTCCAAAAGTCACAGGCAGATCGTTACTCACCCTGCCATCAACTCTGACTTGCTGTTTCCGGTTTGACAGGTAGTCCTGAAATAATTTTAAGGGAAGACCTCGTACTCCCATTTTTTCCAATTTGCCCAATAAGTGTGGGACAGAAACCGTGTCAAAAGCCTTTGCCAAATCCAGGAACACCGCGAGACATTTTGTTCTGTTATCCAACGAGGTTACAACCGAGCTAACCAATTCGTGTACCGCGTCATTGGTAGATCTGCCCTGCCGGAACCCAAACTGGGAAGGTGAAAGAAGGCTGTTAGCCTCGAGGAACCTGATCAACCGGTTATTCATCAGGCGCTCCAGATTTTTTGAGAGCGTTGGCAGAATAGAAATAGGTCTAAAGTTGTTGACACAGTCCCTGCCACTGCCACATTTAACCATTAGTTGAGAAGTTACATTTTCGACGAAAATAAAGACAAAACATTATAAATTAAAATAGGAGCGAAACATTTGGGCAACTGTGGATAAAATCCATTAATCATAATATAGTTTTCTTGCCAAATGATACTTGATGCTCTGTACAAAGTGCAAATCCAAGCGATGGCGATGGTCGAAATACCAAAATGAACTGGATTGATCACGTGACGTTTCGATTGCGCTTAAGTATCTCATACATATTTGATATTTTTCCAATCACTATCGGGACGCTTTTATTGATAGAATGTCACTTTTACTCCTTGATAACAATTCGTCATTGTTATAAAAAATAAAAGTTTTTGCCTTGACACATTTTAAGCACTAACAACAGAAAAATGCAGCACGTGATATAAGTTTCTTAAATAATTCTTTATGGAAACATAAAAACACTTACCAAGGATATATAGTTTTGATATCTGGTTAAATAATTACATGAATGCCAATTGAGATGGCATTCGGAGCACCAAATTAAAAAAAATATGCTCGAAACGCATGGAGTACGTCCTTTTTAGAGCGTATCTAACAGCTGATAAGGTGCGAGGAGTAGCATCGTATAGGCGTCCAATTATGACACTTCCTGTGCTTCTTTGAAAAAAACACTGTTGTTGCTAATGACAAAAAAAAATTAAACAATTTTTCCACAGTTTTTGACAAACTTCCGATTAAGCTATGTGTAAAGACCGTTCCCTATATCCCTATGTGTTGAGGGGAAGGATGTCTTCAATGAAGTCTTTTTATTGTTCTGCTTGAAATATAAACGTATATTTTTAATTAATTTACAATAAAATTGCTTGAGACACACAAAGACCGTTAGCGATAATTATTGGAGTGAAGTTGGCTGCGACGACGCTGCTATCCACCGAAGAGCGGGAGGTAGCACACGATGTTCACGTCGCAGAATGTTTGCGCCATTCGCCGCTAGATGGCGTTGTAGGTGTATTGAACATGCCGGCCCCTTTGGAAGTACCAGGATGTAGTCTTCCAACACGAAGTACTCGTCGCTATAGCTTCTTGTCTTGGTTATGGTGACTGTAACGGGCAGATCTTTGAGAACGATCGCCGTATGGTGCCGTGCGCTGTACGGATTTCAGCTACACGGGATATTCCATCAGCTCCGGGGAATACTTGCGTTATTCGACCCAATTTCCATTTGAGCGGGGGGACATTCTCTTCTTTGATAAGAACCAGGCTGTTTAGTGTGATGTCCTCACTGTTTACCTTCCATCTTGTTCTTTGTTGGAGTTCTGAAACATACTCTTTCGACCATCGTTGCCAAAAATGTTGTCGAAGTTGCTCCACACGGTCGTAGCGCCCCAGTCTCGTAGGCTCGATCATCGTCAAGTTCTCGCAGATGGGCGCAGTCAGCGGTCGACCGATCAGGAAATGTGCTGAAGTAAGTGGAAGGAAATCGTTCGGGTCTGAGGATAGAGGGGACAAAGGGCGTGAGTTGAGGACGGCTTCAATTTGCGTTAATACCGTTTCAAACTCTTCACGTGTTAGTTTGGCATTGCCCAGTACCCGCCGTAAATGATACTTGCAGGACTTGACTCCCGCTTCCCACAACCCACCAAAATGAGGACTATAAGGGGGTATAAACGTTAAACGAATTTGATTATTATTAAGAAAATCTAAAATATCGTTAGTATTATCAAAAACTACTGACAATTCCTTTTCAGCCCCAACGAAATTCTTTCCGTTGTCTGAAAATATTTGATATGGTTTTCCACGACGTGCTATGAATCGTTTTAATGCTAGAATATAATCCTGTGTACTTAAACTGCCTACCAATTCTAAGTGTATGGCTCTGGTCGTAAAACATACAAATAAACAAATATATGCTTTAATAAGCTTAGCACCTCTGCCTTTGCGGTCCAATATTGATAATGGTCCCGCATAGTCTACACCGCATTGCATGAAAGGAAAACTAGGCTCTAACCTTTCAGAAGGTAAGTTACCCATCAGAGGGGTCAATGCCTTCCCTTTCATGCGTTTGCATATGACACAATTATGTACTACCTGTTTGGCTAAGTTGCGAGCTCCTAAGATCCACCATCTTTCACGCATGGAATATACTAGAAGTTGAGGTCCAGCATGAAGTAGTCGTTTGTGTTCATATTCACACAGCAACCGTGTTAAACGATGTTTATCACTTAATAGTACAGGATGTTTTTTGTCATAATTAAATTCAACCGCGTTAGATAGCCTACCGCCTATACGAATTATATTAGACTTATCCAAGAAAACATTTAAACCCGATATTTTATTATGTAATAACTTATTTGTGTTGTTATTATTAGCATTTAACGGTATATTATTTTTTAATTTGTGATATTGCTCACTAAACGATTCACGTTGAACAAAACGCGTCAACGTATCAAGCGATCGCTGCAGCTCGTCTACAGATAACGGACCGGTTTTACGCATACACATGCCGCCGCGCGTCGCCGCTCGTATGTTATCTATAAATCGCAATAGATATGCGCAAACTCTTTGCAAATGAGTAAATGACGAAAAGCGTTCAAAATCAAACAATGAAGTTAATTGAATGGAGTGTACATTTATAGTTTCAGATTTAGTTTCGGGTAAATCAACGGATGACGATTCTTTATTATTAGGAATTGGCCACATGAGACTAGATTCTCGTAAAAACGTAGGGCCACACCACCAAATATTATTATTATCGTACTTTAAAGTGTCTAGCGTAGCACCTCGCGTTATAATGTCCGCAGGGTTCTCGGTGCCCTTGACATGTCGCCAGATTGTATCACATGTTAATTCATTTATTTGTACGACGCGATTTTGTACGAACGTTTTTAGTAGATGTGGTGACATACGCAACCACCCTTGCACAATAGTTGAGTCAGTCCAGAAATAAACTTTTTCAAAATTTAAACGTAAGGATTTCTTTATTTTATTATATAATTTTGCACCTACTAGAGCTCCGCACAGCTCAAGCCTAGGAATACTAACTGCTTTTATCGGCGCTAATTTACTTTTAGCACATAATAAACGCACTGAAACAGGTATGGTACTGTTACAATTATTAAGACACAATCTAACGTACGCGCACGCTCCGTAGACATTTTGAGACGCGTCGGTGAATATATGAAGTTCCTTATAATTTTCACTAATTATGTAACGAGGTATTTTAATATAGCGTAAATGTTGTAAATCAGCAAGAAACTTATGCCATGTAGTCGCAATGTTTTTAGGAACTTCGTCATCCCAATCTAATTTATTTAACCATAATTTTTGTAACAATGATTTAGCTATAATTACTGCGGGTGCCAACAAACCTAAAGGATCATACACTTGTGCGATGGTTGATAACATTATACGTTTCGTAACTACTGTGTTACTATGTGTAAATTTTGTTGTAAAATAAAACTCATCACTTTCAGTATACCAACCTAACCCTAACGTTTTTGACAAGTGATTTTCACCGATGTTTAGATCTTTACAATTGTCAGTAGACACGTCATGACTAAACGTCCACTTATGTAACGGAAAACAACCCCCTTTTAATAACGCGGAGATTTTATTACACAACTGCATTAACGAATCAAGGTCATCGCTCCCGGTAATAAGATCGTCGACGTAAAAGTCCTCGATAATCGTCCTAGCAACTAAATCATCATTAGATTCTAATGCCAATTGTTTTAAGCATCGCATGCTAAGGAACGGAGCCGACGCAGTGCCATACGTCACCGTGTTTAAAATATACAATTGTAAAGGTAAGTCTCGACTTACGCGCCATAATATTAATTGCAAGTTACGTTGATCCGGTTGAATTAAAATCTGTCGGTACATTTTTTGAATGTCCGCGCAAACTATGTATTTATACTGTCTTAATCTGAGTAAAATGGAAAAAATATCATTTTGCAATGGCGGCCCTATATGCTGTATATTATTTAACGACTTGTCGTTCGACGTGCTCGCGCTCGCGTCGAACACAACGCGTAATTTGGTAGAACTACTATCCTCTCGGTAAACACCGTGATGAGGTAGGATATAATGTGGTTTACTTAGTATATCAGGAATATCCTTTGATGCAACTAGGGTCATGTGACCAAGTGCCTCATATTCGCGAATGAATTCACTATAAAGTTTTTTATAGTTAGGTAAACGATCTAACTTTCTTTCGAGAGATAAGAACCGACTTTTAGCCATGTTGTATGAATCACCTAACGACTCGGGTGACTCCTTTAAAGGAATGCGAACAGAGAACCTACCGTGTTCATCACGTTTTGTAGTCTCTGTAAATATTTTTTCGCAATAACGATCATCTTTTGACATGGCATTAGGTAAGTCAGACAATTCTTCTAACTCCCAGAATTTTTGTAATTGAGTATCAATTTGAACGAAATTACATTGAACTCTTTCAGGTTTAAACGACTGATTATTACAAAGACGGCCAGAGATGATCCATCCTATTTTGGAATCGTACAGATATGGACCACTACTAAGCTTTATTTTATCATTATTTAATAGATCCCAAAATATGTCCGCTCCTAAGAGTACATCGATGTCCGACGGAACGCTAAACGTAGGGTCCGCGAGCGAAATATGTTTAGGTATATCTATAAATTGACATTGAACGTCTAACGAGGGTAACTTTGATGTAATACGAGGAAGAACCCAACATTGAATATTTGTGTTAAAATCATTAACTTTAGAACGAATGTTTACCTTGCAGGTGTGAGAACTTTTTGATACGATTTGTCCTACACCCGAAATATGAATAGTGGACTGTATAATAGGTAATTGTAAACGATTACATAACGTTTCTGTGATAAAACAATTCTGACTTCCGTTGTCAAGAAGTGCTTTAACTGTGTGATAATTATTCCTTGAATCAGGAACATCTATGAGTGCCGTTGACAACAGAACCGGCTGTACCGCGGCACTGCACGTGAGTACATTGCGATCGCAATGTACTTGCGTATCAGCTGATTTGCTTACGCTCGGCAACGGATGCGAAATAGACGTGGATACGGCCATACCTATTCTTTCGCTAGAACTATTGTTGTTATGAAGTAACGTATTATGGTTATTTTTGCAAATTTTACATGGACCGTATGAACATTCGCTTGGCAAGTGTCTGTCAGTCCGAATACAATTTGGACAAAGCTTTTTATTTTGCACAATTACAAATCTATCTTGCACGGACAAGTTTAAAAATTTCGGACATGAATACAAATAATGATCACCACCGCAGTCAACACAAACACGTCTTGGTTTATTACCATCTGAATTATTTTTATTTTGAGTTGAATTACTAACGTATGAATGTGTGACAGGTTGCGAGTTTATGTGGTTTGATTTATTAGCGTATCTTTTGTTTTGATTGGAATTCGACTTAACGGAGTCATTTTTATTGTGCTTAAACGAAGAAACATCTTTATTATTATATGACTTTGTCATTTCCAACATATCCGCACGGTTTCTTAGAAATTCTAATAAATCATCTAATTTAATGTTATTTGAATCATTTTTAGACACAAGGGAACCTTTGTGTGTTTCCCACTCGCGTTCCGTGGACTGATCGAGTTTAGAAACAATAAGATAAATGATTAACGTGTCCCATGCATCGGTTGGTTCGTTTAATGATTTAAGTGCTCGCAAATTACGTAATGTTGAATCTATTAGTTTCCTAATTTGATCATACGATTCGCTTTGAAGTGACTGAACAGCAAATAACGCTTTTACATGATTTTGTACTAATAAACGATTGTTGTGAAACCTATTTTCTAGTAAATCCCACGCGTGTAAGTAGTTTTGAGCAGTGAATTCTAACGCACTAATTACATAAGCGGCAGAACCACTAAGAGACGTTTTTAAATAATGAAACTTCTGTATTTCGTTAAGATCTTCACGATTGTGTATCATAGTGAGATACGAGTTCCTATACTCTAACCATTGATCATAGGACCCATCAAAGGCAGGTAGCTTTATCACTGGCAACTTAATAGACACAGGATTACTAACTTGATGACAAATAGATTGAGTTTGTTCACTATTGTTAGGATTCAATAAGCACTTCGCGTCAGCCATGATCGAAAAGTACTGATGTTCAAATAATTCGCGGTATTCTAATTGACTAGATAAATCGGAATCATCGACTAATTGTTCAATTTCTCCTTGAATATCATTAAAACTTTGAAAAATAGTGCAAGTTGACTGTATTCGTAAATCTATTTCCGTTTTGCTATTGGAATTTAATGTTAATTTGTCTAATTTTGCAATAAATTTCTCAAACAACGTAAGTCTGCCTTTCAGCGTGCCTCGCTGCTTTTTCAAATCAGCGAGACGTTTATTTGTCATAGTGCTAACACCTAAACGGGGAGATTTAGACCTTTCCCTTATTTTAACGGGATCCTGAATCGAGGCTAAATGAAAACCCTCATCGTCACTCATTTTGGAAGGCTATAGAAAGCAGGAGTACTTACAAGTTCCCGCTCAGCACCACCCCGGCGCAGCACCGCACAACACAACGAACAACTAAAACGTAAAAAAAACGATATTAACGCAAAATTGTTGGACATGGAGTAGGAGGATGGGTTTTTTTTTGACCTGACCGGATGCTGTTTGGCGACAATCCTGAACACTCCTCTTCTCCAATGCTTTTTGTGATTGTAACGCTCCACGTGACCGCGTGGTTCCTTGTATATCGGCTCGACAGGACCAAAATGTAAAGACCGTTCCCTATATCCCTATGTGTTGAGGGGAAGGATGTCTTCAATGAAGTCTTTTTATTGTTCTGCTTGAAATATAAACGTATATTTTTAATTAATTTACAATAAAATTGCTTGAGACACACAAAGACCGTTAGCGATAATTATTGGAGTGAAGTTGGCTGCGACGACGCTGCTATCCACCGAAGAGCGGGAGGTAGCACACGATGTTCACGTCGCAGAATGTTTGCGCCATTCGCCGCTAGATGGCGTTGTAGGTGTATTGAACACTATGTTATATGTTTTTTTAAGAAATACTTAGTGTATTGTTTCGTTAAAGATATTTACGTACACAATCTAACAAATCTTTACAAATGAATATGTTTTACCAACAATAACAAAAAAAAACATTCTAAGGCGACCACCCAAAAAATGATGATGTAGGACTAATTTTAGACGGTATTTTTTTGTGTAATTCAATCTCAAAACTGGGCTCGACAAAATCTGCTTTATTTATCTATACTATATATAATATTATAAAGCTGAAGAGTTTGTTTGTTTGTTTGTTTGAACGCGCTAATCTCAGGAACTACTCATTGGAATTAAAAAAAATCTTTTTGTATTGGATAGTCCATTTATCGAGAAAGGTTATGGGCGGAGCATAAATGAAAAATGTTGCAAAAACGGGAAAAAATATTCGTTTTTGAGAGCTTCCGTTGCGTGCGCTGCGTAAGCGGTTAAAGTTACGCATGTTTTGTAGGCGGGGTCGGGTAGGTAGGGTAAAAGGGTAGGTAGGTAGCCAGTTAACGGGAGCGAAGCCGCATGGAAAAGCTAGTTATAAAATAAAATAGTAATATTTGTTTCCTGATATTCATTTTAACATTGGGGAGTATTTTGCGGGGACATCCTTTTTGGGAACCTTAAATACTTACCCGAAACAATGTCCCAAAGTGTCACTTTGCCGAGTAATTCGGTACATCTGAATAACTCGGCAAAGCGACACTTTGATTCTCGTAAACGAGAGTTCACCGAGCGAGTCCGAATCCCTGTTATGCGAATTTTAATTTAATCAACCATTTTGCTCTTGGTATTTCCAGACTGTGAGTACCTAACATTTAATCAGTATTTTAATAATTTAGATATTTATAATCATGTTGATAATCATAAAAATACAAACAACCGTATCGATGGGGTCAAATCTTTCCTACCATTGTTAAATTTTAAATTTGTTTCTTTTTGCGTAAGGACGCAAAATACCTTTTAAATTACAGTTCCAAGTAGACTGCTTCATAAATAACTGTACTTAATAATTTGAACTGTAGGTTGAAAAACATAAACGTTACATTAAGATCTTATTGTAATTTCACTAAATCCCTTTTAATGGTCTGGCCATTTCGTTACACATACGTCAAATCCCTTTAATTGGATTATTATTGTCATACTTTTAAATAGCAACTGTGTGTCTATGTCAATGACATCATGAAGAAAGTGAAATCGATCTTGCCAAGCGATACAGTGTTACCCAGTTACTGCAGTGGCGTGGTGTGGGGCTCAGATAGGCAGTCGCTTTACCTATATAAAATACTGATACTTAGCTCCATCTGGTTAGACTCGAAACCAAACCACTTATAGTTGGGAAAATGCTAGGCAGGTTGATTGTCATGTATTTGCTATACAGTCAATTTCAATACAAGAAGATACCTGCTGAATCACTCCTTGTCGGTGTTTTATAATTATGGTTATATTTATTATACATTAATTAAAATTATTGCGATGGCTAAATATTAATTTTATTTATTTTTGCATTTTCAGGAAGTAAGTTATCATAATCTTAGGCCAAATTTCAACCGCTGGAGACGCCCTGGGCGTCGGGAGTCGCAAGCCAATTCACAGCCACCGTAGGTGCGGGCTTGCAGACGGCGAGTATGGAGACAAGGCCCGAGTCAACGGCGCGTAGTGTGCCGCGCGCGCCTCAAAGATATGTCAGCAAAACTGACGGGTCTGCTAGTGCTGATGTCTGTCTGGGTCGCGGATAAATTTGAAAGAGGGTTACCGCGGACCTAGCTCAAGCTACTGAAGTAACACGGGTGGGTATTAGTCAGTAAAAGACTGACACGCCGTCCACCCAGGGCGAGAGAAGTTATTGGATGATTTAGCAAACCAAAAAAAAAGGAAAATGTTCAAAGTAAGTTTGAAGAATCTCCAAGTGACTCAGTCGCCATGGGAACGGTTTAACCCTCGAGTAATGTCAATAGGCAATAAATTATAATTTTCAGTTTGACGATTCAAGGTGGAGTCGAATTGGAGGTCTTGACTTGGAAATTACTTAATCTAAACCTTTCTAATATTATTATGACCCCTTGCAATAGTTATAATCTTAATCTTACTACAATAAAATACATGGCATACGTTTGTGACTGCTGATGCTCTCAAGCAACGCAAGTACTGTAAACTAATTGTCTATTCAAGTTTTGAGCTGTTTGGGGTAACTGGGCAGATATTGGGTAATTGAGGTCAGACTGTCAGTCTGCAAATAGTAACCAATGGTTTCAAATTTTAGAATAATGATGAAGTCTCCAACTTATTTGACCATTCATTCCGTATATGGCGTAAAAAGGAAGTCTTGACTTGCTACTAATTTAAAATTTGCCTTTCAAATTAGGATATATTTTGAAAATATATATAAGTTTATGGGTCAACCTATTTACACCATGTACGGAATTGCTAGGCTATCAATTGATGAAAAAAAGGAATTTTACCGAAATTTTAAACCAATGATTACTATTTTTAAGCATTAGTTGAGATAACTGCACATCATAAAACTGGGTCTTAGTATGTCAAAGTTTCAGGGTACCAACAACTTATAACATTTACAATGTTAATTTGTTTTATTTATTTTTAGTTGGTGAGTAATAAAGTTAATTTGAGATGTCTTTGCAATTATATCATCACCGTTGGATTTGAGTCACATTCGCAAAATTCGGAAGAAAAGGGTTTAAAAAGAAAAAGGTGTGGAAACATTTGGGCAAATGTTTCGTTGGGATAAGGTTCAATTTTGAAATTAGATGCAAGTTTACTTGTCAACCTATTCACTCCGTAAGGGAATTGTAAAACTAACAATTGATGAAAAAAAATAGTTCACCGAAATTTTAAACCGTTGGTATTATTTTTAACATAGGCGTTAATGTTGCAGGGTATCAGCAACTTTTGAAGGTCACAAAGTTAATTTGTTTTCTTTTTTTTAATTTCAGGACGTAAGTAATAAAGTTATATAAAGTTAAGCTTGACTGGGATCGGTCAAAGTAGCGACGCCTGGGGGAAGCCTATGTTCAGCAGTGGATGTCTTTCGGCTGAAATTATGATGATGATAATGATGATGAAGTAATAAAAATAATTTGAGATGTTTTTACAATAACATCATCGTCATTGGATTTGAGTCACTTTCGCGAAACTCGGCAATAAATCTTTAATATTAAAAAGTGTAACATTTGGGTAAATGTGGAAAACCTACAGTATTTATAACCAACTACTACAGTATTTATAAGCGGCTTCGCTCGCAGTGAAGCCATTATTATTTTTTTTTATAAAAAGTATCCTATGTTACTTCTAATACCTACAAGAATATATGTACAAAGTTTCATGATGATCGGTTCAGTATTTTTTGCGTGAAAGCGTAACAAACAAACTTACATTCACATTTATAATATTTGTATAGATGTTGGATTTAAATGAAAAGAAAATGAATACGAATGTTAATGTTGTAATCATAAAAAGAAAGTGTCGATAGGGTCGAATCGTCCATTTATTCATATATAGTTTTTAGGCGTTTTTCAAATCAATGTACACGTGACCAATCCGAACATGACCGGCACGCGAAATTTGTTATACAGAAACGTAACGAAACGGACGTGACGATTTAATATCGATGAAACTTCAAACAGTAATAATTCAAGTTATTGGATCTATTTTATCACAAGTTTCAACTTGTTTTACAATAATTTATAAAAAAATCTGACTGTGTTTCGACAAATAACTGTGTGAACTACTACGTAGCTCATAAAAGCCCGTTACTCATAGGAACTCCAATTCAGAACCCCGTAACGCGCCCACATTCATCACTGATTTTATTTCCACTAATGTTTGCTTCAAAATAGCGGCTTTACCGCAAAAATAATAAATGTTGCCAAAAATGAAAAACAGCTCACTCGTTCCGCTAAGATCCCATAGATCAGTCCCCCAAGGGATTACACAGCACTCAATGTTCCACTACGATCCCCTATGCTGGGGATTCTCTAAATACTAATAAGTGCTATTCCTTTATAGTCCCTTCTAATTAAAAAAGCTACTTACAAAATAAAAATATGTAATATCTACAAATAATTAAAAAAAAATCTACAAAGGGGTAAATAAATAAGGGAAGAATTTAGGAAATAATTGTGAAAACTACAAGGTGAAGATCTAGGGAATTTTAGTAGAAAGAATGAAACAGCTATGTTTTAGGGTTATCCAAAAATGTACTGAGACGATTGCTATAATTCCGGTCGGTCATATTTCTGGGACAAAAATAAATACAGTACTTTGAGCTATTTTTAGTCCGAATTCGAAATATCCATCTAAACTGTGAAGCCATTAAAATTTATTTAACCTTTTCTGACTCTTGAAAGTTAAAGTATGCTAGTGTACATGGATATTTGACACTTTTTTGTTGATATTTTTCACAATATTTAAATCTATACTTATTTGTCTTGTTTGTTTGTTTCAACGCGTTAATCTCAGGAACTACTGGTTGGAATTGAAAAAATATTTTTGTGTTGGATAGTCCATTTATCGAAGAAGCTTATAGGCTATATAACATCACGCTACGACAAAAAAAACAACATAAATGAAAGATGTTGCAAAAACGGGTAAAATTATTCCTTTTTGAGAGCTGCCGTTGCGTGCGCTGCGTAAGCGGTTAAAGTTATGCAACATTCATGTACGTAGGGTAGGTAGAGTAGGGTAGGTAGATAGCCAGCTGACGGGAGCGAAGCCGCGTGGAACAACAAGTATTGAATAAAAGCTGGTTTTTCGAGTTCGGTGCAATTTCTCTAGAACACCACTTGCAGTCGCAAATGTACATATTTAAAATATGTATATATATATTTGGAAAAAATATCTTCTCAAGTGAAAATAGGAGTGAAAAATTTTGAACAAATGTGGAAAACCCCAGTATTTATAACTTAGGTATAATGACTCATTCAGAATGAAATAATGATATTCAGCAAGGCTACGGACACTGATTGGCCTACATCGGACCCAGGTAGGGCCGGCAAAAGCGTCCGTGAAGTGACTTACTCTGCCATACCTCCCTGCGATCATTAGCGTCAAGCACTACCGATGAACACTAGGCTTGCGCCAGTTCTCATATGCCAACGAGAGCGGAGTGAGTCCCTTGTCTACTACTACTACATCTCGATGCATTCCCACGTCGGCGTGTAGAAAATGTTCCTTGAGATTGCATATCTCGCGGTTGTGCAGATTCTTAGCATGAAGCGCTCCTTCAATGATTGCTTCATGTCAGTAGTGCTATAACCTAAAGCTTCCCAAAATACTTAAAGGTTTCGTTTGGAGAGAGGGATCTCAGGTTTATGAAATCCGTGAGTTGAATTCCTACGGATTCCACAATCTCCCCTCGCTTTACATGCATGACCGCACATTTGTCCACACCAAACTCTATCCTGATGGCGCTACTAAAAGTTTCAGTTAGCTTAATTTGCTCCATCAGCTGAAAATTGCTGGGGGCCAAGAGCTACAGTTCATCGATGTAAAGGAGGTGAGATGCAACCTGACCACCTCTCTTGAACCAAAAGCCTAGCCCTGAATTCTCCAGCAGCATGCTGAGAGAATTCAGCGCTAGGCAAAACCAAAGTGGACTGAAATTATAATTATGTCCTTTATTTATCTAGTTTCTTATTAAATACATTTTTAAATATTTTTATAAAACATACAAAAACAAAAACATTTAAAAATATAAAAAATAGAGGCCCACCGGTATCGGGAACAGGGTCCAAGTTACCGGCGGTCAGGGCTCCAGAGAGAGGAACCTCCGAACAATACGAGCCGTGTCCAGCAATACTGCTTTCTGGATCAGGCCCTTGACCCAGCCGCCTAACGAGAGCCTCCTAAGATGTTGGTCGAGGCTTGTGGCTATTAAGCCATTGGCCGATACGACTATCGGTACAATGATCGCTGTGCCTACATCCCACATGTCGACAACCTCGCGAACCAAGTCAAGATACTTGATTTGCTTATCTTTCTCGGCTTTCACGAGTTTCCCGTCATGCGGGACGGTAATATCAACAATCATTGCACGCCTCTCGATACGGTCCACCACCACAATATCAGGCTTATTGGCTACAATAGTCCTGTCAGTGATGATGGACCGATCCCAGTACAATGTAATACTGCCATTATCGAGAACTGGGTCGGGCACATACTTGTAGTACGGTAACTCCGATGCCACAAGATTGTATTTCAGAGCAAGTTGCTGATGAATAATCCTGGCCACAAGGTTGTGCCTATGCAAGTACTCATCGTTAGCTAGACGAGAACAACCAGAGATAATGTGGCGGATCGACTCAGCCGGGTGGTGACATGCCCGACAGATGTCAACCGTGCCATCCTTCACAATAAATCTCCGGTAGTTATTCGTCATGATAACTTCGTCCATAATTGCACAGACAAAACCTTCGGTTTCCCCAAAGAGGTCACCGAAACGCAGCCAGGCTACGGACGCTGATTGATCTACATCGGGCCCATGAAGGGCCCGGAAAAAGCGTCGGTGAAGCTCCTTACTCTGCCATATTTCCCTGCGGTCTTTAGTATCAAGCACTACAGGCTTGCGCCAGTTCTCATTCGCCAAGGAGAGCGGGGTGAGTCCCTTGTCCACTGCTACTACATCTCGATGCATACCCACGTCAGTATTTAGAAAATATTCCCTGAGACTGCATATCTCGCGGTTGTGGAGGTTTTTGGCATTTAAAAAGCCTCGGCCTCCACACTTCCGCGGGATATACAATCTCATGACCGATGATCGTGGGTGATGCATTCGATATGCAGTCAGCAGTGTACGGACCCTTCTATCCAGGGCATCAAGTTCCGTTTGAGTCCATTTGAGTATGCCGAAAGAGTACATCAATACCGGCATGACCCAACCATTGAGGGCTCGCACCTTGTTTCCGCCCGAAAGAAGGCTATTGAATACCTTCTTCAGGCGGCCAAAGAAGCGATCCTTCAACGATTGCTTCATGTCAGTAGTGCTGATACCTAACGCTTCCGACATACCCAAATACTTATAGGTTTCGTTTGGAGAGAGGGATCTCAGGCTTAAGGAATCCGTGAGTTGAACTCCTACAGACTCCACAATCTCACCTTGCTTTACATGCATGACCGCACATTTGTCCATACCAAACTCCATCCTGATGGCGCTACTAAAAGTTTCAGTTATCCTTAGTAGCTTCATCAGTTGAAGATTGTTGGGGGCAAAGAGCTTCAGGTCATCCATGTAAAGGAGGTGAGATATAACCTGACCACCCTTCTTCAACCGATAGCCCAGCCCTGATTTCTCCAGCAGCATGCTTAGAGGATTCAGGGCTAGACAAAACCAAAGTGGACTCAAACTATCGCCCTGGAATATACCTCGCTCGATCCTTACAGGTTCGCTATTCCTCTGGATATTTCGACATCCTGGATAGCGAAGGACTGTACTCCATTGCCCCATACACGACATCAAGAAGGTGCGTAGAGTTGCATCTATATTATACAATTCTAGCACCCTCATGAGCCATGTATGAGGCACCGAGTCATAGGCCTTCTTATAATCTATCCAACATGTCGACATATCCTTTCGGGAACGTCGAACCTGTTGGCTAATGGCCATATCTATGAGGAGTAGCTCCTAAGTACCGCGGGACCCGTTCCTACATCCATTCTGAGAGACCGACATGATGGAGTTATTGTCAACGTGTTTATTAATTTTAACTCTCAAAATGGATGTAAGAACCTTATAGACCGTTGGTAAACATGTCTATAATTTTTGGGTTCCGCGGTGCTACCAGACTTGTGAAGCAGGTGGGTTATTCCTGTTGTAAGGAACTTGGGTAGCGAACCAGACTCTAAGGCTGCCTGGTACTGAGATGCCACACGAGCGTGCGACCTTTGTAGCCATTTAATCCAGAAGTTGTGCAGCCCGTCCGGCCCTGGCGATTTCCAGTTCGGCAACGGACGGACTGCACGGGCTACATCTTGGGGGCTGATCGTGATAGCCCCCATTTCTTGTATTAGATCGCACGCTCGCTCGACCTCACGAGTCCATTCACCTTCGGTGTGACTGACAGGCACCGACCAGATGCTGCGCCAGAATGAACACCTAGCGTCATCATCCGGCGGGCGCGTGTCAGTCACACCTTGGTCGGGTCGCTCCCAAGCACGATAAACCCACCTTTCATTACTTTGGAATGTACGATTCTGGGTGTATCGCTCCACTCTCCGCCTGTACCTACGAATACGGTTTGCCCATGCTAACACATTTTGTTTCAGGAAGTCGATGCGCTCTGTGACATGGGCTATATAGTCTCGGGGGCTGACATCAGTCCCCGAAATCGCCCAAGAGGTCTCACAAAGCGCGTGATGCGCTTTGTGAGACCTCTTGGGCGATTATTCCCCTCCCTGAAACAAATTAGTTTGCCGATGAGTGCTCTGGTCCCACCAATACGACGTTCGATCCTGCACTGCCAAGCCGGTACGGCTGGTTTCGGTCGTGTAGCTCTGTCATCTGCGAATTTGACGTGGGCTACACGACATGCCGCTACAGCCGCGCAGTACATGATCGAATGTGTATCAGTGAGGTCTTCGCAGTCATCAAAATATTTTGACAACTGCGAATCCAGAACAGCCACCAGCGCCCTATTTTTGTTGTGCATGTGCAAACGAGGTAATCGTGGTCTAAGTCGGGTGGCATGTAGCGATATTCCCGAATAGCACACTCCAAAGCACTCCTCAATTCCTCATTGTACTGGGCACTTACGTTTGTAACCCTGTCACTACTCTCTTCGTCAGCGTGGCTGGGAATTTGGTTGGGCTGTGGTGGCACCACAGCCTGCGACGATAGGGCAGTGACACGGTTACCCATTTCCGTTCGGAGGCGATCAAGTACAGTATCATCCAACATACGATTACGCTGGATGACCCGCACCTGATCCGAAAGTCGTTGGGCCGAAACGTTGACGGCTGGTTCAAGCACCTGAAAAAAAGAGAGCATCCGGACACGGTACGCGGTCAGGTCGTTTCCTCCCTCTGTAGCCCCAAAGTATGCGCGCATGACGTTTTCATTAATGGATTGCGTCCATCGCATGCGCTGCACACATCCACCGGTAGCGGGGACCCTGTCAGAGGTCGATGGGCCTCGAGGCCCCAAGCTGTCCGGCGGCGGGCGTCCTCCCCGTCGACGTGCAGGTGGTGGTGTCGTCGGCGGGGAGAAGTATTCGTTGCTCGAGCTCGACGCAACTGCAGCGTCCGGGATCGCTTGACTCAAAGTTGACGGAGGTCCCGGCGGCTGCGAGGCGGAGCTGAGCGACGAACCCGAAGATGTTGGGTGTGTGGCTAATGTTCGGGCCTGGCTTCTTGTGATCATATTGTTTTCACCTCAGCATGTCAAAAATATTTTCATCTTGTTGTTTTTATTGGGTTATGTACACATTATAGCATTTTTTCATTTTCGTTTTTTTTTCTTGTTGTTTTTGTGAGTTTGTACATAATTTTATTGTATTCTTCTGTGTTAATATGATATTTAAATATATAGGAAAATTTGGAGATAAAAATTTTATGTGTGACAGGTCAGGCCACAGATAATAATAATTATTATTAATTTGAATATATTCATTTAGTACTGGAAGTAGTAAAATATACAGAATACAAAAATATTTATTTCATCTCATACATTGTGTCACACATAAACTGAGGCAGCCCCAGTAAGTTACATTAGTACTTGTGTCTCACTCTTCCTTTAATTAAGTGGTACCTTAAAAATGAAATTAATGAAGCTAATGAATAGATGGAAATATTAAGGAAAAAAATAATATAATTTTTTTATGTATGATTATAATTGTAATTAAATAGCTCTCCATGTGTGAGGAGTGCATGTATTTGTATCTGCGTAGGTGAATTATAAATAAAAATTATAAAAGTATCGCAAAACTTATACAAAGTAATTCAATGTAGGTAATTCTTTAATGAGAAGAATGACATTTTTTCTCAAATTTTCTTATAAATGCACTAAAATTAGGCTTTATGTCTGACAATTGAAAGCGAATCTGGCGCTGTATCCAGTCTCTTTCTGTACTTGTTGGTATTTTAATTCGAAACAAACTGCTTCATATAAATATTATGCATTACAATGCTATAATACTGACTTAAACCAAAGGTTAAAAATATAATGTTGGGGCAGGCATGTAAATAGCCGTGCTCCTAGGGGCGGGAAGTGAACTTATTATGTCTTGACACGTGGAGGCGTGCAAGTCCAACTTCGTCTATATGAAGCCTATGAGAAAGACACTGGGGACCATTCGACGAGAAAACCAACGATAAAATTGCAAATCGCTTACCGATGCTGCTTCAGGGTCAGTCGCTCCAGATGTTAGAAGATTCCCGTTGTTCTTAACCTCCTGGTGGCCTCCAGTGTTCCAAATATCCAGTCAGACATACACTGTTGATATCTAGGCTGTTGCGGGTTATAATGTGCTCCAGAAATGGAGATGATTTTCAAAGTAGTAAGAAAACCAAATTCGACAATAAAATTGAGCGTGCGAGCGCGGCGCGGTGAGTTTTTCAACTAGTGAGTTAAATACATGCACATGTATTTAACTCACTAGTTGCGATTCCGCTAGTGTGGCGCCCTCGGGGAGTTATCGGTTTAAGATTGCAAATCTTGCAAGGCAGATGTCAAAGGTCTCCCAAGCCATCACATGGACTATTTCTAATAAATATTATGCTATAGGCTAATAGGGGGCGAATATCTGCCACACCAATAAACCTTACAACAAGATCTTTTGTCATTTAAATGTAATTTATTTATCTTCTATCCTCACATGTAAAAAAAAAAATCCTTGCCCCAGACTAGAAATTTCTTCCTGTATCGTGGGTGCTTTTATAAACTATCTGCAGGCCACAGAAATGTTTTGGCCCGTGCGGGAATCAAACCTGTGACACGCAGCGCAGCAGCCAATCGGTCAACCACTAAGCCAACCGTAAATAAACTAGCCATTCCGTTATACACATGTTAGGCTCAAAGATCGAAAACGCCAATTAGCTAATTCTCGTTGGCTCCATCTTAGATTTTGGTTTTGATCCCATATACATATTTGTACTAGTGACCCAATAGACCATGAAATTGACGACTTATGACGAAAAATTTGCGAATTGTCGTCAGTTCCGCTTGGTCCGTGACATCAGTCTCACTAAGGGATAAAGTGTTACCCGGTAACTGGTTTGTGGACTTGGTGTATGCATTATATAATCACTGACTGTTTAAATAGTTATATGAATGACGACTGAGATGACAAATTTTGGAGACAAAATTAAAAAAAAAATAACTGCTCGAAATGCGTGGCGCCCGTCCTTTTTAGAGCGTGTCGGCTGATAAGGTGCGGAAATGTTTTTAACATTTCTTAATATAGTTTTCGACAAACTTCCAATGAAGTTTTTTCATATGATTTTTAACAAATACATAGTTTATTGTTTCGTTAATAATATTTACGATCACAATCTAACATATCTTTGGCAATTAACATTTTATACCAAGAAATAAAGAAAAGCATACTAAGTTGACATCCCAGAAATGACGACATTGGAACTGTACTTTTTTGACAATTTTTCTTTTTGTGAGATTTTATCTCAAAAAGGTGACAATAATATCTGCTTTATTTATTTACAATGATATTTTTTAACATTGGGGAGTGTTTAAAGGGGATATTCATTAAGGGACCTTTAAATGGTTTCCTGAACTAAATGTCGGGTTGCCGAATTAGCCGTAGCGATAGTTCGCTGAGTGAGTGCTAACAGTTTTGCTCTTGAAATTTCCAGGCAGTAAGTACCTAACATTTAATCAGTATTCTAATAAATTTGATATAAATTAAGATAATTATAATGTTGATAATAATAAAAAAACAACAGTGTCGATAGGGTCAAATTTGTTGTACCTTCGTCATTTTAAAAATCGCTTATTACTGATAAAATAAATCGAATCGCGTTTCTTAAGCCTAGAATTTTGATCCACTACCATTGTATTAAGCACCTTATGGTTTAATATACATTCTAGATACCAGTGGATTCGGGGAAAATTAAATCTACAACTTATATATATCATTTGTTAGGCTATCAATTTATGAAAAGAATTTTAGGTTACTAATCACTAACTACAATCATTACCAGGTACTCGTATTTTTAACCATTAGTTGAGATAACTGCGGATCAAAACTGGGCTTTAGTATGTTAAAGATGCAGGATACCAATAACTTTTAAATATCACAATGTTAATTTGTTTTTTTTTTGTTTAAGTTGGTAAGTAATAAAGTGAATTTGGGATGACTTTGCAGTTATCATTGCCATTGCATTGGAGTCACATTTGCTAAATTTGGAAAAAAATCTACATAAATGAAAATGTGTGTGGAGAAATTGAGGCCAATGTGGAACAATTATAATTATATTGTAAATACTAGTTGTATTTACAACTTAGGTATAATGTTATAATCATTAAATGATAACAGTGTCGATACGGTGAAATTGTCCATACCTTCTTCAGTTTTTAGATTCGTTCCTCTAGAAAGCCGGATACAAAATACCTTTCTAAGTTACAGTTTGAAACAGACTGCTTCATATAAATAGTGTGCACAAAAATGCTACAACGCTATGAAATGACTTAAACCATAGTTTTAAAAACATAAACCTCACAATAAAGTCTTGTTGTCATTTGACCGAAATATTTGGCTCCGCTCCCTTTAAAAAAAAAAAGGAAAAACGTTGCCCCAGACTAGGAATTTCTTATTATATCGTGCATACACACATTTACAAACATTTGAATTCACATACACAGGACACCCAGAACCGGAGCAATTATCTGTAGGCCATACGAATATTTATTACGAGCGAGAATCGAACCCGCGACATGCAGCGTGGCAGCCGATCGCTAAACCAATACGCCAACCTTAAATAAACGAGCCATTCCGTTATATACATGTTAGGCTCAAAGACCGAAAACGCTAATTAGCAAATTCTCGTCGGCGCTATCTTCGACTTTGGTTTTGATCTCATATACATATTTGTATTAGTGACACCAAAGACCAGGCAATTAATACTTCTATAATATAGAAGTATTATTCTGCAAATTGTCGTCAGCGCCAATTCGTCCGTTGCGAAATTAGAATTTTGTGACAATAACTAACTATAAAAAGTGACATCAATCTCGCTAAGAGATTATACTGTTACCGTATCTGGTTTGTGAAGGTTAGGTATGCATTTATAACCATTGAACTGGTTAAATAATTATAAAAATAACGATTGAGATGACAAATTTTGG
Source organism: Orthosia gracilis (assembly GCA_947562075.1). Classification (NCBI taxonomy): domain Eukaryota; kingdom Metazoa; phylum Arthropoda; class Insecta; order Lepidoptera; family Noctuidae; genus Orthosia; species Orthosia gracilis. The sequence goes on from OX387267.1 coordinate 13,079,677, forward strand.
AGAATCAAATTCAAGAATAAAAGCCGCTCGAAACGCATGGAGCCGCCCGTCCGTTTTAGAACTTGTCTGCTGTTAAGGTGCGGAGAGGAGCATCGCTTGAACATCAAATGACACTTCAAGCACTTCTTAGAATACAATATGATTGCAGCTACTGACTAAATTTTTTAACATTTCTTCACATAGTTTTCGACAAACTGCAAATGAAGTTATTGCATATGATTTTAACAAATACATAGTTTATTGTTTCGTTAATAATATTTACGTTCACAATCTTACAAATCTTTTACAATGAACATTTTATACCAAGACATAAAGAAAAGCATAAAAATTTGACATCCCATAAGTAATGAGTCTGGACTTTTGTTTTGTCAATGTTTCTTTTCGTGTGATTTAATCTCATAAAGGGATTGAAAACATTTGCTTAATTTATTCAGGAAGAGAAATTCTTAAACATTGGGGCGTATTTTGTGGGATCATTCATTTAGGGACCCTTCAATGCTTACGCGAAACAATGCCTCTTAATGTCGCGTTACCGAGTTATTCGGATCTAGAGTTCGCTGAGCGAATCCAAATTCCTTTTAAATGGATTTTATAATAACTCTTTTGCTCTTGAAATTTCCAGAAAGTAAGTACCTAACATTTCATCAGTATTTTAATAAGTGTGATATAGATTTAGAGAATTATAATATTGATAATAATAAAAATCAACAAACGTGTCAACAGGGTAAAATCGTTCATACCTTCGTCATTTAAAAAATCGCTTATGCGTGTTATAGATCTCCTCAAAATACACTCCTAGATAACAAGTCGTCATTGTAATCAAGAATATAGTTCTCGCCTAGACACATTTTAAGCAGTAACCAACAGAAAAATGCGGTATGCGATATTAGTATTTCGAATAATTCTTCATGAAATTATAAAAAACACTTAAAATTCATATATTATATTAATATCTGTTTTTTAAATATATTTATATATATGAATGACGATTGAGTTGACGAAAACATACCAAGAAGTAATGACAAACATACAAACGCGGCAACAAAAAAAGTGACGATTTGGGTCAGGTTTATTTTTAATATTTTATTGGGTAATAATGAATCTCAAAACGGGGCTCGACATTATCTGCATTGTTTATTTAGTAATAATAGTAAAAATATTTTGTTGCTAAAAAGTTGTCATCCCAAAAATAATGAACTTGGACATTTTTTTTTGTCAATTTTACTTTTTGTGTGATTTAATCATATAAAGGGGCTTGAAAACATTAGCTTATTTTATTCAGGAAGAGAAATTCTTAAACATTGGGGAGTATTTGGCGGGAACATACATTTTAGGAACCTTTAATATTTAACCGAAACAATGCCCCAAAGTATCGCGTTGCCAAGTTATTCGGCTGTAAATTTCTCTTGAGCAAGAGTTCATTGAGCGAGTCCGAATCCCTGTTATGCGAATTTTAATTTAATAAACCATTTTGCTCTTGGTATTTCCAGACTGTGAGTACCTAACATTTAATCAGTATTTTATTAAGTGTGACATATATTTAGATAATTTTAATGTTGAGAATCATAAAAAGAGAATAACCGTGTCGATAGAGTTGAATCGTACCTCTCTTCAAATTTTAGAATTTTTCTTTGATTCAAGGCATTATACCTTTTTAAATATAGTTCCAAGCAGACTGCTTCATAAATTACTGTACTTAATAAGTTGAATTGAATGTTTAAAAAACACAAGCTTAAGTTACATCCAGACCTTGTTGTCATTAAATCCTTTTAATGGTCTGGCCGCCCAGCGTGGCGTACCTTATATTCAGAATATCCTCAAGATATTCGCTGAAGGTCGTACAGATCTACGACCCGACCTCGGCACACCCTGGCGACGAAGAAGAGTCAATGCATGAGGATATTTCTAGAGCCAAGCATGGGTTTAAAAACTCATTTCACCGTGGTCATGGTGGAGTTCAAAGTGAAACTGGGCAAACGAGATAATGATGAACTGAAGGTGGGTCAATCCCGATGAAATCAAGAAAAATGTATTCAAAGATGTCCCTGCGCTAAGCTGAGAAGGTCTCGACCGATGCAGATGGTTATAAAGTCTACGTTTCGACCAGCATAGATCCAAATCCAAAACTCCGAAAGCTTTCAGCTCGAACTCCAAAATCGTTTCGAATGCCTAGGTCCGTGGAAGACTACAACAATTGGTTTGCGGAAATAGGCCATACGACCGTAAGATCTTCAAGACCCGTCGCACAAATAGGAACAAGAAACTCACAGATCCTAATCTCAAGCTCATGGAGGAGGGGCGTGAAATGTTTCTGCAGTCTTCAGACGATGCGTGCAAGTACTGGCAGGTAAATAGACGAATCTCTAAGTCCTTTAAAAGTGACTTCAGCCGCTTTAATATCAAGCTTATTAAAGATGGCATTGAGTGGAATAAGGGATCCAAGGTCTTTTCAAGAGATTTAACTATTTTGCAGAGCCAGCTCACGAAATTGAAGACCGACGATGGCAGAATCAAAGTCAAAATATATTTATTCAACTATGAATAATATTTAATTTATGAACGTCAGAGAATTAAAATAAAATTTACAAGTAATAAAAATTGATTCTACCGTGCATTCGGAAAAGTAGATTGTTATGAAGAAGAACGCACAAGAAACTCCATATATACTCTTTTAAAAAAAAAATGTGTTTTACAATATTTACATAAGTACATACATTAATAAATTCATATATGTGAGGACGATGCACCCAGAATAACACTATACCACGTACAGGTATAAAGTATTAAAAGCGTAAACAGGTAAATTAATTAATTTGATAAATAGGGACATGGTCCTCACATACTTACAAATATTGCAAACATAGGTAAAATACCTAATTCAACAACAACGGAACAGTGTGTGAGAAAATTTTTGAAAAAAAAATACAATTACTATGAATAGGAATATAAATTTGATTTTGTCTACGCTAAAGATGGAGCAGGACCAGCATGATCGAATCGTATCCGCCAAGATTGAAGGGTTCTATGGGCACGTCAACCAATAAACCCGTTGCGAATCTAGCAAATGACCCAAGAGCTAGATTGAACTGACACTATACCGAAGACATCCCGGACTTAAGCTTGTAAGAGTTAAGGATGGTTCTGAAGCAGCTTAAAACGAGAATGCACGGATGATGACGGTATAAGGCCGAACACCTGAAGGCGGGTAGAAAAACCGGTACTGAAGCCCTTTCAAAACCAGTTTGATTCCGTCATACTCGAGGGAAAAACGCCACGCACATGGTGCAGAGGTGTCATAGTACTCTTTTTCAAGAAGAGCGACAATGCCCGACTAAAGAATTTTAGGCCCATCTTATTTCTTAGCCATGTCTACAAGTTGTTTTCAAGAGTCATTATGAATCGTCTCGCACGCAGATTTTACGATTTCTAGTTTCCCGAACAAGCCGGATGCCGAAATGGCTTTAACACCATAGACCACATACATGTGCTGCGGCAGGTTATACAGAAGACCAAAGAGTATGACCTGCCCTTCTGTTAGCGTTTGCTGGCTACGAGAAAGTCTTTTATACGATCGAGACTTGGGCTCTACTGCAGTCTCTCCAACGGCACCAAATCAACTATTGGTACATTAAGATATTGAAGTGTCTGTACTAAAACGCTACTATGTCAGTCCAACTTCAGGATCAGACCTCGGAACCTATCCATCTGCAGCGAGGTGTAAGACAGGAAGACGTTATATATCTGAAAAAACCAGCCAAGTCAAATCTTGAGCTTCAATTTATCCTAAGTCTATATCTGGTTTATATTAAATAATTCGATATTCAAATTTCAGAAGTTAAACTTTAAAATAACATACACTATTGTAGCAGAAAAAGCAAGAAATTGGGTTGTTAAATTTGTTTTAGGATGTTGTATGTTGTTATAAATAAATTTCAGGATTATCTACAGAACTTGGAACCCATTTAGAGCTCAAATCTTTTATTAGCGAAGTCAAAAACCATGCTCCCATTTTTACATTAATTTTTTTGATGGCATCATAATCTTACTAATCCATACAAAAAGTAGTCCAATGAGGTTCAGTGCCCCTACGCCAAACTGAGTTTTGCGCGAATAGTTTCAATATTAGAAGATAGCGGACCTTACAAATTGCTCCTAGTCGGTGTTTTATAATTATGATTATTTATATAATACATTAATGAACTAATTACGACGACTAAAATATTAATCTACATTCTTTTTACATTTTCAGAAAGTAAGTTATCATTATCTTGGCCAATTTTCAAAGTCCGTTTGAAAGACCTCCACGCGACAAAGTCGCCATGATGAGAACGGTAAAACCCTCGAGTAATGTCAATAGGCAATACGTTATAATTGTCAGTTTGGCGATTGAAGGTAAAGTGGAGTTGTAGATCTTGATTTGGAAATTACTGAACCTATACCTATCTAATATTATCATTATTTCATGCTTATAATTATAATCTTAATGTTACTAATATAAAATAGATGACATACGTTTATGATTGCTGAGGCTATCAAGCAGCGTAAGTACTGGAAACTTATTGGCTATTCAAGTTTTAAGCCGTTTGAGGTAACTGGATAGTAACTGAATTGTGGAGGTCAGATAGGCAGTTAGCAAATAGTAACCAATGGTTTCCAGTTTGGTTATATAATAATTAACTCTTTTAATTCCTTACATGGCGTGAATAGGTAGTCGACTTGCTTCTAATTTCAAATTAGCCATTGGAATTAGAATCAATTTTAAAAAAGATGTAAGTTTCCTTGTCAAATTGATTTGATAGGTTAACGAGCGATGAAAAAACGCATTTGACTAAAATTTGAAACCACTTGGTACCATATTTAAGCATTAGTTGAGATAACTACTGATCATAAAACTGGGCATTAGTATGTTATAGTTTTAGGGTACCAACAACTTTTAAATGTCACAATATTATTTTGATTTTATTTTATTTCAAGTTGGTAAGTAATAAAGTTAATTTAAAATAACTTTACAATAATATCATCACCATTGGATTTGAGTCACATTCGCAAAATTTGGAATAACCTTTAATAATTAAAATAGGTGTGAAACATTTGGCTAAATGTGAAAAAAAACTAGTATTTATAACTATGGTTGAAATTTAATTCAAAAAATAAATGTATTTAATCATAATAATCATATAAAATAAATGTAGTTAATGTTGTAATCATAGACAACAGTGTCGATACGGTCTAATCAGCCATACGTTCGTCAGTTTTTATATTCGTTCCTCTAGAAAGCAGGACACATAATACCTTTTGAAGTTACAGTTCGAAACAGACTGCTTCTTATAGATACTATGTATATTTAATGACTTAAACCAAAGGTTTGAAAACATAAACCTTACAACAAGATCTTGTTGTTATTTAGCTGAAATATTTTTCTCTTCTCTGTATCTCACATCTACAAAAAAAATAACGTTGCCCTAGACTAGGAATGTTTTCGTGTATTGTGGGTGCGTTTACAAAAATTTTAACTCACATACACAAGACATTCAGATCTAGAACAACTATCTGTAGGGCCTAGCCATTCCTTTAAACACATGTTAGACAAAAAACGCTAATTAGTAAATTCTTGTCTGCGTCATCACAGATTTTGGTTTTGATCCCATATACATATTATTTGTATCTGTTCTATAATAAGTACTTTAGATTATCTGTGGTAGGATTATCTCTGCTCTCTGTTAATGTGTCTTGCCAAGTAAGTTATCCGATTTATTTTATGATTTGTTTATCCGATTAGTATTCAATCATTAATTATAAAACATGGCGAAGCCGTAAAAACGTATCACGAATATCACTATTCTTTGCGAATCATAAAAGTTATAATTATGGAGAATTATGTGAAACGTTTGCCAAATTTTGACATGTGGTCGAGCAATGCCATCGATTGTGGAAACAATGTTCTCAAGATTATTTAGTTGGTATTAGCCAAGATGAAGCCGCACACCATGTTAAACACACCATGTTGCTCTGATGAGGAACATGATGGGGATGGTGTCCGCCAGAATTCTTGCAACTCTTTCGGTCTCAAGTGAAAAGATTGTGAAGTATGAAAAATTATTAGACGCGATTGATAAATATGTTCGACCAAGAATGAACGAAGTTTTTGAAGGTTTTAAATTTAATGAGAGGAAGCACCAACAGGACGAAAAGTTTAATATTTTTTTAACGGATTGTAAAAGACTAATAATTACGTGCAATTATAAGAGCACAATGGAATCCATCAAGGATCAGCTCCTGCGAGATAAAATAGTTCACGGTATAACTGACAAAAACTTGCAAGAAAATTTACTCACACAAGAAAGTTTGACTTTGAACAAAGCCGCTGATTTATGCAGAAGTGCAGAACAAAGTAAAGAACAGGTGAAGATAATGAATCAACGACGATATAACCACTTGACGGCGCATACAGTGCCCCGACGCTCGAAAACTATTAGTATTTTGTCGCCTATGTAAAGGCTTCGGTACTAGTAACCATTTTAGTTGTGCCCAGTTATTAGACCTCTATGCACGCTAAATAAATACAAATTGTTTTATCTTTTCATTGCAATTATAACGCATAAAAATGCCCTCATGCGCCGTAAAGGGGTATGGGAAACATGCCAAGACATCTAGTTACAAAAAAGATAGCATAACTTTTCATCGGTAAGTAAACAGTACGAAAATTATTTTTAATTTAATCAGATTATGAGACACCGCAGGGATCTAGTTAAAATGGTGGATGGGGTAAACGAGCACAATTTTGAGTCCCGCGTTGATGTCTTTTGGAAAAGTCTCGCTCTTTCACTAGACAATTCTAATGCTTCTATCCCTTTCTCTCCCTTTTTATTTTTATCGTAAATATCTGTGCTGTTACTTTTAATAGCTGAAGTCGATATCGATAATAATAAAATTAAACTTAATAAAAAATGTATGAAAAAATATCTATCTACTTTTAACCGACTTAAAAAAAGGAGGGTGTTCTCAGTTCGTCGAATTTTCTTATGTATTATGTTCCCGGATTACTCGTAGACGGCTTGACCGATTTGGAAAAATACTTTTTGTTTCTCTATGTCCCCGACACACATATTTATTTTTGTAATTGATTGATTTTTATTAAATAATATTTATATGATTTTAATTGAGTATTTTTAATAATGTTAAAATCCATTTTATCGATATCGACAATTTTCCCTTAATCGAGTTGATCAACCCTAACGATAGCCATACCTACGCAACTTACTTTGAACTAACCAATTGCAGCCGCGCGTTCTTCCTCGTCTCCCGGCCCGCGGTAGTGAGTCGTGTACTTCGAAGAAATCGGCCTATAAGCTCTCTAGTGGTTATATTCTCTTTGTAATGAATCCAGTGAATAGTTATGAAATTGACAGAGTAAAAACAAAAAGTCATAATAAAAATGCAAGTTACAAAGAAGAGAACAAGTTTAATTGCAACCGATGTCAAACGACAAATGGTCCAAGACAATGTCCAGCATATGGGCAAAAGTGTAGTAAATGTGGAACTTTAAAATGTTATGCCATGGAAAGTTTTTAAAAATCTTAATACTAAATTGCAGGTAACTCCGGTTCAAACTGAATTAGAAGTATTCCTGTAGCTAACATATAGCCCCACACTCGGAATTTCTTCCTGTATCGTGGGTGAGTTTACAAACATATAAACTCACATACACAAACACCCAGACCCGGAACAACTATCTGTACTGTATCTGTCATACAAATATTTGTTCCGTGCAGGAATCGAACCCGCGACACGCAGCGCAGCAGTCAATCGCTCAACCACTGCGCCAACCGTGCGCCCAAAAATATTGAATGTTGTGAATATTTTATGCTTGTTGAAAGCCAAAATATGTTATAAGATTTACGCGATTGTATAAAATTGAATTTGGTAAAAAGGGTACAAAAAGTGACAGTAGTATATAATACAAATGAAAAGAAGTCTAAGTTTATATTCGAAAATTTTGAAGTTTTTAATGGTTATGGTAGTTTTCCCAATATATGTAATATTCCTACAATTCCTCAAGAACCTATCTGTAATCCACATGTTAAGGTTCCCTTAGCTTTGTCTGAACCCTTGAAGTGTGAGTTAGACGGGTGACTCAAGTGAGGTGCTATAAAGAAAGTTAAGGAAATTGATTCGGAAGCTTGTATTAATATAATTGTCATTATTAAAAAACAAAATAAAAAAGTTAAGATTGTGTTTGGACCCGACAGATTTAAATAAGTATGTTATTAGAAAATCAAAACATATGTCCACTGTTGATGAAGTGCCTTCTAGGTTAAGAGATATGGAAGTATTTTCGGTTTTTGATCTGTCAGAAGGATTTCATCTTTGCCCACTTTCAGAGGAGGCTACGTCGAAATGTTGCTTCGCTACACCGTTTGGAGTGTATAGATATTTAGTTCATCCCTATGGTGTAACCAATGCACCTGAAGTTTTCCAAGATCAGATGGAATTTTACTTTGGTTCTATACCTAATGTGTTATGTTGATTCGATGATATTGTAGTTATGGGGAAAAACGAGTTTGAACATGATAAATCTGTTGCTGAATTATTAAAAAGAGATAGGAGAAGTTTTTAACAAAGGTAAAATACAGTAAAAGCAAAGAGAAGTTAAGTTTATTGCTCAAATATTCAGTAAGGAAGTTATGAGTGTTGATGGTGATAAAGTGGAATCTCTATTACAGTTAAAGTCACCTAGTTCTAAGGAAGAATTCTGGTTCTTTTAATTATGTAAGAAGATATATTCCTGATATGGCAGAATTAATGTCATCTTTATGTAAGCTTTTGAAAAAAGATGTAGGGTTTCAGTTAAGATGTGCTAGATTAAGACGTTTAAGGTTAAAATTATTAAAATACATTTTAAATCTTGTTAATGTTCCTGGGAAATTTATACATTTTGCTGATATGTTTTCAATGAATAGTAGAAAATTAATTGTAAAAGATGTTGAGATGATGGATATGTTATTCAGTTTCAGTACATTTACCTAAGAGTTCAGAAAGGAATATTCAATTTCGATTAGCTACTAGTAAAGATAGAATTTAATACACGAGCCTATAATACATTTAAAAAAAACTTTTTGTGGATGGCCTGATGAATCTAGGGTTTCTTCGGAATTTAAACCATATTATATAATGAGGATAACCATATTAAGGATGATATTTATATTGAGGCATGTTGTTGGTTCTAAAATAATTGTACCAGAGTCTTTGAGATCTTATGTGCTAAATTTAGTTCACCAAGGACACCCAGGGGTAAATAAAAGAATTTATACAGCTAGACAGCTATTCTATTGGACTGATATGTCTGAGAATATTAAAAATTTAATTGTTAAATGTAGAACATGACAAAAAAATTTGAATTTGGAATTATAAAAAAAAAAATCGTTTAATTCAGGCCATTTAAATGTCCATATTTTGTTAGTATTACATTATCTGAAAACTATATTAGCCTATGTTGTGCAGAGATTAAGTAAAGTAGAGACAGATATATTAGAGTTTGCTGGTAAATCATATTTAGTGATAGTTGATTACCTGTCACATTGGTCGGAAATAATTGCTTAGTTAAATAAGAGTTCTTTATCCGTAATTAATGCGATGCAAGAAGTATTTACTAGATTTGGTTACCTGGAGACTGTATTTGCTGATAGTAATCCATTTTTGTCATATCATAAATTGGAACTAGTAGTCCACATTACCATAGGAATAATGGGTTGGCAGAAAATTCTTTACATATTGCTAAGACTTTTTTAAAGAAATCTTATGATGAAAACATTGATTCCATTACAACATCCAAACACAGATTCCATTTTACTTTATAATAATACACATTTAGCTGGCTTACATGTTTCACCATCACAAATTTTACATAGTAGACGCCTAAGAACTAATTTACCTACTAGCAGTAAATTGCTTGCTTTTGAACCGAAGATAGAGAAAAAAATTGTTATTTTGTTGAATATGAGAAAATCCGTAACTAAATAATTTCTTGATAAGAATAGAAGATAAAGCTAGAAGGAAGGAACAAAGTAGGAAGAACAAAGATAAGGAAAATATTTGGAAAAAGGGAATCGTATTAAATGAAGCTGTAGAACCTAGATCTTACATAGTAAGCGGCGATTGTAAACCAGTAAGAAGAAATACTTATCACATGAGAAAGTCTCAAACTAATTTAAGTTATGATCCTAGAGACATGTTCATAGATGTAATCGATAATAATTGTCAATTGAGTTTACCTAGCTGTTCACAAAGTGTGCCTGATGAGTCAAATAGTAGAAGTTCTAGCAATGATGAGAATAATAATTCAAGTTTGCATCAGACCAGATCTGGCAGAATTATTAAGCATAGATAGATTATAGATTTGTAAAATAACCCATGTTGATTAGACTAATAATGTAAATATTGTTTATTGTGAATTGGTTGTATGCTGACGGTGAGGTGTTCTATAATAAGTACTTTAGATTATCAGTGGTATGATTACCTTTGCTCTCTCTGATATTGCGTCTAGCCAAGTAAGTCCTGTAATAATTTTAAATAAATTTTATCTGATTAGTATTTAATCTTTAATCAGTATCAGTAACCTCAAAGTCCATGCAATTTATATTTATGACGAAAAATTTGCAAATTGTCGTCAGCCTCACTTTGTTCACACCCCACACATATTTTGTCCACATTCCGTATGACAGCATGAATAACCCGGTGTTAGCCTGACCTTTTAAGAGCATGTTGGCTGATATGGTGCGAGGAGGACAATTGATGTTGAATCGATATTCAACATCAATTGTCAATTTTATATATTTTTTTACCGAATTCAAAAAGGAGAAGGTTGGTTCTCAATTCGACTGTATTTTTTTTTATCTGTGTTGCTTCAAAATTCTTATTTGGTAAACCGATTTTGATGATTATTTTTTTATTTAAAAGCTGGTGCTTTTTATGTGGTTACACACAAAATTGGTGAAGATCTGATAAAGAACTTTGGAGATATACAACAGAACTCTCCAAGAAACAACGGCAAATCTCTCGGGATCGCTGCAATCGCATATAATTTTTATTGTATTGCCCATTTTATAACATAAAATCATACGAAATCATATCATTTTGCGAGTAAGCTCTAAAAAGGGACGTGTAGATGTGTACAGTTCACCCAGGTACACTCTCATTTTACCGGTTATGATCAAGTTTAATGTTATTCGGGTAATCTGTTGCATTACTTTGTGCATTATATACATTAGATACCTTTCTATAGAACTTGCTCATTAGAAACCACAAATAAAAAGGGAAAAAAATTGTACAAAAACACTATAACCGAAAACCAGAAGTCGGTGTCAAAAAAAGAAGAAAAAAAAAATAGGAACACCGAATGCCGAAATTGAAGTTATTTTTCACTTTATAGTGCTTTTTTTCGAAGTCAGTTATATTTTTTTAACAAATATATACTGCATTGTTTCGTAAATTACGTACACAATTTAATAAATCTTAGGCAATGAATATTTTATACCAAAAAATAAAAAAGTATACAATGGCGACAGTTTTTATGGAGTTTCTTGTCCGTTCTTCTCCATAATAAGCTACTTTTCCGAATGGATGGAATAGAATCATATATTATTACTTGTGAATTTTAAATGTTGACGTTCAAAAGTACCGCTTAGTGGCCAAGTTGAAATAAATATATTTTATTTGACTTTGATCCCAAAATGACGAATCTGCTTTATTTATTTAGAAAGAGAAATCTTTTAACATTGGGGAGTATTTTGCGGGGACATTCCATTACGGATCCTTAAATGCATACCTGAAACAATGCCCCTAAATGTCGTGTTGCCAAGTTATTCAGAGCAAGAGTTCGCTGAGTGTGACCGAATCCCTCGTAAGCGGATTTTTAAATAACTAAATGTTTTGCTCTTGAAATTTCCAGGCAGTAAGTACCTAATATTTAATCAGTATTTTAATAAATGTGATATAAATTTAGATAATTATAATTTTGATAATAATAAAAATCGTTCATGCTTTCGTCATTTAAAAAAATCGCTTATGGCTGTTACATAAATCGATTCGCATCGATTAAGCCTAGTATTTGGATCCCCCATCATTTTTTTATGCAGCTAATGGTTAAATATAGTGTGTAGATACCAGTGGATTCGGAGGAAATAGGTTATTAAGTCTCCAACTTATTTGGCCATTTGTTAGGCTAAAAATTGATGGGAAAACGGATTTTACTAACACTATTCCTTACTACTCGTATTCTTAAACATTAGTTTTAGGTAACTACATGTTCGGAAATAAATAGAAAACATTATATACTAAAATAGGGGAGAAATAATTGGTCAAAAGTGGTAATTTCGATTGCGCTTGGCAATCCCATACATATTAGACGTTTTTCCAATCACTATTGGGACACTTTCATTGATAGTATGTCACTTGTCTATCATCCCTGATGGTGTGAAAGCGGATCCACCAAATATACTCCTTGATAACAAGTCGTCATTGTTATCTATTTCCTACCTACTATCCGACTAATAATAAACTAATCTTACTAATATTATAAATGCGAAAGTTTGTATGGATGGATGTATGTTTGTTACTCAATAACGCCAAAACTGCTGAATGGATCTGGAAGAAATAAATAATTGGCACAGAGATAGATTATAGTCTGGAATAGCACATAGGCTACTTTTTATCCCGGGACAATCTTCCCTTGGGATGAAAAAATACTTTTCACGCGGCCGTAGCCGCTGGCAGAAGCTAGTAATATTATAAATGCGAAAGTTTGTGAGGATGGATGTATGTTTGTTACTCTTTCACGCAAAAACTGCTAAACGGATTTAGATGAAACTCTACAGTAATATAGGTTATACATCAGAATAACACATAGGCTACAATTTATAATGATTTTTCGTAATTTTGTCATAATATAACTATAAATATCAAGTAAGTCGGCAAAAATTCTGCCCTCTGAGAGCTACCTTCGCGTGCGCTGCCTAAACCGTTGGAGATACACCAATACAATGTACCGTAGGATTTTTTGTCTTAAATAGTTCTAAATAAAAGTCCGCGAAAGCATATATCTACCTTTTATGTGGAAGCAACTATGACCAAAATAGTGAACTTTAAATACAATTAAATTGGATACTTTTTTACAATGCACGTTTTAGAACATTTAATTTTATCCAACTTTTATCAAAATCGACACATTTGTCGCTTTAAATATTTAATGTAGATAAACTTTGTCTTTTTGCACTATGTGATTTGAATGTATAGTTTAAAAGTTATCACGATAAGATTGACTTGAATGGAGCTCGAGCGATATAAATACGCGCGGCGGGTGAAGCGGGGTAGCGGTGCGAGGGGCGATGTGATCCAAGCAATGATGCGTCATCGCTAAGTGCGCGACCCGAACGCGGGCAGACGCGTGACGCGTGACAGTTGTGTTCATTATTCGTATTTTCTCTACAGCAAATTCGGTTTTTACATAATAATCCTTGACTGACACGAACAGTAAACGAAAGTAACCTTTGTTGGTCCCGTTTGTAAATCAGTGTCATTGTATGTTTCATGGCTGCGCTGATCTGTTTGTGATGAAATTTGATATGGATAATATCAAGCCTGGGGAAGGACATAGGTTACTTTTTATCAACACACTACACAAGCGAAGTTTATAATAAAACTGTAACTTGATTAACTAACACACCCAGCGGTAACGCACAACCGAAACCACTGAGCTTAAATGAGCACTAAGAAAGGAATTTCGATAATTCTACCTCCAAGGGTTTCTCACTTAATAATAATAGGGAAAAAAAAAATTATGAATGGAAATGGTGACAAAATTGTTTGTTTTAATTTAATTTCTATCTTTTATTAATTTATGAATGGAAATGATGACCAAATTGTTCTCACCTGTCCTATATTTTAACATGACCGTTAATTACTTAAATAGCAAACGTTGGACACTTGGTACACATGTAAAAATTAGTTGTTTAAGCACAGTAGTTTGCTTGTTATTGTGACACTGTAGTATTTTAAAACTATTTATATTGCTGTGCCCTAGCAGGGTTCATGTATGAAACCTTTATATTTGTAACAACTTTGTAAACTACATGAATGCAATAAATGATTATGATTATGATTAGGGGTTCAAAGATTGTATGGAATCCATCAGTTTTAAAGTAAAACATCTAAAATTTCGGATACGAGTAGAACTAATTGGTAATAAAAAAAAATAGATATCTAGGATACCGCATTTTTAATTGATTAAACAATTGCTTATTTTTGGTCGCTTTCACTAACTGCACTTAAGAAAGTCATCTGAAGGATTAAATACAAAATTAGGTGAACGAAGTTACGGGTGGAGTGCTAGTTAATAATAAAAGTTCTCGCAAAGACACATTTTAAGCAGTGAGCAACTGAAAAAAGCAATACGTGATATTGGTTTCTTGAATATTTCTTCATGGAAACGTAAAAACACCATACATATATAATTTAATTATTGATATCTGTTTAAATAATTATATGAATGACGATTGAGATGACATATTTCGGAGACTCAAATTAAATAAAAATCTGCCTGACACGCAAGGAGCCGCCCATCCTTTTGAGAGTATGTCAGCTGATAAAGTGCGGGGTTGAGCGTCGTCTCTTAAACCACAAATTATGACACTTCAAGTGCTTCTTAGAAAAAAATGCTATTGTTGCTTATGACGAATACAATTTAAACATTTTTTGCGTAGTTTTCGACGATGTTCCAATTTAGTTATTTATAGTGTATTGTTTCGTTATTAATATTTAAAGATACAAAGGCGACATACCGAAAATAGCAATTTTGGACAGATTTTTGTTAATATGTGCATGCGTGCGATTTTATTTCAAAAGGGATTAGGAAGTAGACTAAAAATATTTGTTGCCGAAATTTATTGACATTGGGGGCAGTATTTTGCGGGAACATCCATTTGGGACCTTTAAATATTTACCCGAAACAACTCCCAAAGTGTCGCGTTATCGAGTTCTTTTGAGCGAGAGTTCGCTGAGTGAGTCCGAATCCCTGTAAAGCGGATTTTAAAATAACTAACTGTTTTGCTCTTGATATTTCCAGGCAGTAAGTATATAAGTTTATACAACTATAATTTTGATAATCATCATCACTCTATCTACAACCGTGTCGATAGGGTCGCATCGTTCAAATTTTTGTTAAATCGCAATTTCGTCTCCCTTTGAGTAATTGACGCATAATAACTTTTTATTTCCAGTTCCAAGCAGACTACTTTATTAAACTGTCCTTAATAAATTGAATTAAAGTTTAAAAAACTTAAACGTTACATCGCGATCTTGTTGTCAATACCCTAAAATCATTTTAATGATCTGACCATTTCGTTACACATACATCAATCTCTTTTCATTAGATTATTTTTGTCATATTTTTCGTTTAGCAACTGCGTATCAATCTGTGTCAATACAAAAGTGAAAAGAAAGTGACAGTAATCTTACAAAGGGGTATAGTGTTACCCAGTACCCACTGCAGTGGCGTTGTGTGGGGGGTCAGACAGGCAGGCAGTTTATATAATACACTATACTCAGCTCCATCTATTTATACTGGCAATCGAGCTACTTATTGTTGGGAAAACGCTAGGCGGGTATATTGTCATGCATTTGCTACACAGTCAAATGAAAACAAAATCCCTTGATTAATTTCAAGAGACGAAAATTTATAACTGTTAGTTTGATAAGTAAATTAAGATGAATAGTAAATTAAGATTTATATAATAGGGCTAAATCTTTATCATACTTATATAATTCCTTAATATCATAATCTTACTAATCAACACAAACACTAGGCCAATTAGCATCAATGCCCCTTTCAAACTTAGTTTTGCGCGAACAATTTCAATACTAGAATATACTAGACCTTCTGAATCGCTCCTAGTCGGTGTTTTAAATATTAATCTTATTTCGTTTTGCATTTTCAGCCCGTAAGTTATCATAATCTTAGGCCAACTATCAAAGTCAGTTTGAAGCATTGTATCTATAATGAGAACAAAATATTAATCTTATTTCGTTTTGCATTTTCAGGCCGTAAGTTATCATAACCTTAAGCCAACTATGAAAGTCAGTTTGAAGGACCTCCACGAGACTCAGTCACTATGAGATCGGTAAAACCGCCGAGTAATGTCAATAGACAATAAATTAACTGTCCGTTTCACGTTCAAAGCGGAGTCGAGTTGGAGGTCTTGACTTGGAAATTACTTAATGGAAACTTTTCTAATTTTATTTAATTCCTTGCTATAGTGATAATCTTAATCTCACTGATATAAAATACATGACATACGTTTGTGACTGCTGAGGCTCTCAAGCAGCGCAAGTACTGTAAAGTAATAAGCTATTAAAGTTTTGAGCTGTTTGGGGTACTGAGTTGTGGAGGTCAGATGGTCAGTCAGCAAATAGTAATCAATTGTTTCAAATTTTGGTGCCATAATGAACTCGCCAACGTTTTTGACCATTAATTCCCTACATGGCGTTAATAGGTAGTCGATTTGCAAGTTTACTTGTCGATCTATTCACCCCATGTACGGCATTATTAGGCTAACAATTGATGAAAAAACGCATTTCACCAAAATTTTAAACCATTTTTAAGCATAATTATGTTAATGTTGCAGGGTACCAGCAACTTTTAAATGTCACAATATTAATTTGTATTTTTTTTAATTTTTAGCCGGTAAATAATAAAGTTAATTTGAGATGTCTTTGCAATAATATCATCACCATTGGATTTGAGATATGCGTCATTCGGAAATAAATATCTTTTTAAATGATTATAGAGCCAGAGACATTTGGGCAAATGTGCCATTGGGATTACGTTCAATTTTGAAATTAGATGCAAGTTTTAATAGCAGATAAATAAACAAACCCGAAACAATACCGCAAAGTGTCGCGTTACCGAGTTCTTTTGAGCGAGAGTTCGCTGACCGAGTCCGAATGCCTGTAAAGCTGATTTTAAAATAACTTACTGTTTTGCTCTTGATATTTCCAGACAGTAAGTACCTAATATTTTATCCCAAATTTTATAAGTGTGATATAAATTTTGATAATTATAATGTTGATAATCATCTTCTTCGAATCACATTCGCAAAATTCGTAAAAAAATAATCTTTATAAATGAAAATAGGGGTGAAAACATTTCGGCAAATGTGCTATTAGATGCGGTAGTCGACTTGCTTCTAATATAAAATTAGCCTTTGGAATTAGGTTCAATTTTTAAAATAGATGCAAGTTTACTTGTCAACATATTCACGCCATCTATGGAATTGGTAGGCTAGGTAATTCATTTATTTAAAGCATTAGTATGTTAAAGTTGCAGGGTACCAGCAGTTTTTTAATGTCACAGTATTCATTTGCTTTTTATTTTTTATTTTAAGGATGTAAGTAATGAAGTTAATTTGAGATCTATTTGCGATAGTATCTTCACCATAGGTTTGAGTCACATTCGCAAAATTCAGAAAAAATCTTAAATAATTAAAATACGGTGGAAACATTTGGTAAATGTGGAGTACTTATTACTATGGTATAATTTTGGTAATCATAAAAAGACAACAATGTCGATAGGGACGAATCGTCCATACCGTTCGTTAACCTTTTCAAGTTGCAGTTCGAAACAGACTGCTTCATGAGTAAAAACCATCTAAATTAAATTTAATGACTTAAAACGAAGGTTTAAAAACATATATCTTACAACAAGGTCTTGTTGCTATTTAACTGAATTTTTGTTCTCTTTTCTCTCAAACTTATCTTCAAAAAAAAAGCCGTCAGACTAAGAATTTCTTACTGGTGCATTATCGAACGTTAAAATTTAAACTCACTTACACAGGACATCCATATCCGGAACAACTAACCGTAGGCCATACAAATATTTGTTCCGTGCGGGAATCAAAACCGCGACACGCAGCTCGGCAGCCGATCGCTCAATCATTACGCCAACAGTAAATAAACTAGCCATTCCATTATACACGTAAGGCTCAAAGACCGAAAACGCTTATTAGCAAATTCTTGTCGGTGTCATCTTAGATTTTAGTTTTGATCCCATATACGTGTAGAAGATGGGGCGTCGTGAGAGAATCACTTCTTGAGTTTACTTCATTTATTTTGGCTCTTTAAATACATTTTACAGGCTTTATTTCTTCTTACGTCTTTAGTCTAGTTACAATCACACGCCATTCTCCCTATCTTCCTATCTCACTCCCACACATGCCCTCTCATTCAGTAACCACTGCGTTCATATTTCTAATAATTTCTTAAAATGAATGCGTTCCGAATAAACTTCCTACAACTCGGCCATTCTGACGTATAGTCTAAACTCAGACTATGGTACGTTAAACTGAACTACTTTACTTCTACTTATTTATACATTAGTTAAATTGTACATACTTCCTATAGCAACTAAATTAAGTTTTAACAAAATCTCAAAGATTTATTGATATATATATAAAGATATATTTGTTTTCGCTATGGGTTTGCTCTTGACTCCAGTCTAGGTCAGAGGTGACAGAGACAGAGTCTCTTCCCGCGCTCCCCGCTCGCCGCCGTCGCCCTCCCGCAGTTGCAGCGGTGGGCGGTGCCGCGTTTGTCTCCGACATACTTCTCGGGTTGAAGTAGGTAGGTAGGCAGCTGATTCAACAAGCAGGTTCTGGAAAGGGACAAATGTTATTAAACATTTTTGAATAATGGTTCCTCCCTTGGCCCTTATATCGGCGACTCGAGCGACTTGATCCTGAGCTCCTGGGAAAACGGCCACACAACGACCCAGGGCCCAACGTAACGTAGGTAGCGCCATATCCTTTATAAGGACTAAGGAACCCAACTTGAGTTCGTTTGACGCAGTCACTTCGTCTTTTGCTGCAGAGTAGTGAAGTACTCGTTAGTGAATCGTTTCCAGAAATGTTGCTTGACAAACGATTTGTTTCTATCGCGCAAAGCTAGTTATTCTTTCCGTCAGCTGTGGATATGGAACTGACACAAGTGATCGTCATATTAGGAAGTGAGCGGGTTTTAAAGGTGTAAAGTCTTTAGGATCAGAATTTAAGGCCTTGATAGAACGTGAATTAAGGATGGCTTCCACTTGAGTCAGACAAGTGTGCATTTCTTCATATGTGCAATGCGTAAGTTGGAGAAGCCTACGAAGATGATATTTAGTGGAACTGACAGCAGATTCAGCCATACCATTGAAATGGGCGGTGTAGCTCGGAATGAAGAGGAAGTCTATATACCCTCTTGGGCAACTTCGGAACTAATTTCGGAACTTGAGCCCTGTAGGAAACGATGTAACTCGTTACATGTACCTACAAAATTGATCCCACTGTCGGAAGTTATACTTTGAGGCTTCCCTCGACGAGCCACAAACTGATTTAGAGCGGCCATATATCCACCTGTTGTCAGATCTGTAACGAGCTCTAAATGCACGGCTTTTGTAGCTAAGCAGACAAAAATGGACAAGTAAGATTTAATCAGTTGGCAACCTCGACCTTTACGGTTAGCTATCTTATCTTTTCGCATAATCCAATTAACAGTGTAAAAAATGGAATTCCAGTATAGTTCTGGATGCAGGTAACTGTCCCAGTATGGGCTGAACATTGCTGGCTTAAAATTAAAAAAAAAAATATGCAACTTTTCGTTATGGATTTAGACAGATTCCATCCTCCAAAAAGCCAAAAAGTTTGACGAATATTGGACAATAATAGCTGAGGTCCAGCATGTGAAAGCTTTAAGAAAAAAAAAAAAAGAACAAAAAGAAAAAGAGCTTTATATGAAATATTATTAGGTATTGTTGAATGATCTTACCACATAATAATATAGATGCTCTATGCTGTTAGGAATAGATACTCCTATAACATCGATCACCACCCTTAGATGTTACCATAGCAAGCAAAAGGTTGTTGATTGTCATCGATGTCACCTTTGTACTTGACTAAAATATTTTCTACAGTTTACGTCAATAATATTCGTATAATTATTATAACTGGTTTGAATTGATCCCAAAGTACTTATATCTACTTTAACATGGTAGCTGAGCGTAGTTCAATTGATTGAGTTACAAAATAGTAGTGGATGCGTTAAAGTTTACCTCTTGGAAAGAGTTGTGTAACATTCTTGCAAGAATTTGTACCCGGTCTGACGTCACCATGGATAAGGCGATTGCAGAGGCCTCAAAGGTACAAATAATGCACCTAGATGGAAAGAACTTTAAGCATTGGAAGTATAGGATCGAGACAGTGTGTAGAGCAATTCCCGGTGCTGAAGATATTTTGAAAGGGATGATCTGTACACCTGTTGAACCTGTATATGTTAAAAATGAATCTGCAAAAATAAAATCCGAATCGGATTTAAAAGACTTCCGGAAAATTGACTGTATACTTTTGACTCTGATGACGTCAAACAGGACAGATGAGATACTGGGTCAAGTCATGTGGTACAAAAGCGCTAAAGAAGTATGGGACGAGCTAGAACGCCTCTACAATGCAAGTAGCGGAGACAAAAGCTATGATCTCTGTTTAAAATTCTTTGATTATAAAAAGACCCTGAACATAACATAAGAAAGCATATATCCGCGTTAAAAAACGTTTGGCATGAATTGAACAGCCAAATTGATGCAACTTTGCCCGAGATATTACTAATCTGTAAAATACTTGGAACTTTATCAAAAGATTATTTCGCTTTCAAGTCAAGTTGGCTCCTTATAACAAAAAAGGATCGGACAGTAGAGAACTTAACTTCGCAGCTTAGTGCATATGAAAAAGCGTTAAGTACTAAAGATGAGACAGAGAAAACTGAAGAAGTATTAATCGTGAAGACACAGAAGAAGAAAAAAGTTTTTAAATGCAATTATTGTGGAGAAATTGGACACTTACGTACGAAAATGTCAAAAATGGATAAATTATGGACGTCCACGAAAGCCGTCAAATGACAGTAAAACCTCAAATGTTAACCTGACAGTAGCTTGCGATGATGGCAAGCCAATAGATAACAATTACTGGTACGTTGACAACGGAGCGACAATCCGTGTTACGAATTCAGGTGACTTCTTCGAAAGCTTTAATAGTTTAATAATTCAACACTTTAATAGTTCACATACGGTTACTGCAGCGAATGTGCAAACCATTGAAGCCATCGGAATGGGCAACATTCGAGCTGAAGCCAAGGTCAATGGAAGCATAGAACATGTTCTATTGAAGGACGTTTGGTATGTTCCAAAAATCAAAAGAAACATATTCTCAGTTCTTTCTGTGCACGATAACTCATTCATGAGTACGTTTGAGTCTACGCCTAAACAATGCATGGTGAAAGTAAATGGAGCCATTAGAGTAATATTTAAACTAGAGCTTACCTGCGTTGCGCCCAAAAATCGAGAAGTCAACCAACTACTGTCAAATCCATTACAAGTCTATCATGAAAGACTAGCACATCAAAACAAAAGACACGTTAGTCAAGTCATCGAAAACGAGCTAGGATTTAAAGTGGAGGATAAGCAATCGGACATCTGCGAAGGATGCGTTTATGGAAAGGCTCATAGGCAATCTTTTGGTACAAGGGTTAGAGCCACTAAAGCGGGAGAACTAATCCATACCGATATTTGTAGACCGTTTCCATATTCAATTTCGAATTTACGGTATAATATCCTGTTTAAGGATGACTTTACGCGCCATCGTTGCATCTATTTTCTTCGAGAAAAGTCTGAAGCAGCTTCAAAGATTGATATTTTCTTAAAAGAAGCTAAACTAGCGGGACACGTTATCAAAGAAATATTAAGCGATAATGGTGGAGAGTTTATCAGCGAAAAATTCAAAAATATCTTAACTGAAAACGGCATCAAGCAAAGGTTCACGATTCCCCACACCCCGGAGCAAGCAGGTTGCGTAGAAAGAGAAAATAAATGTTGTTTTGGCGGATTTCTTCCTGTACGCTTGTCGAATGTTTTGGGAAGGTATCGTTAAGTCCAAGACTTTATGTACTCTGGACACGTTATCGACGATATCCTCCTTTTCACAAATAGGCACATTCTTGATTTAAATCATCGTACTCTGCTGTCGTCTCTCTAGTTTTTTAATTTGATTTTCGAGCTGGTTAATCTTTGTGTGTGCTGCACTGGTTTCTAGAATTCTTCGCATCTTCCAAAGCTTTTAGCAAAAGTGCGTTTGAGGATATCATACCATCTAGCTGACCTTTAAGAGTGCTGATGTTTTCTTGCAAGGATTCGAACTTCGAATTCTGTTCGTGGATTCTGGATTTCAATTCCGAGATTTCTTTAGTGTTAAAGCACAACTTCCTTTTTCTTCTTTACTGAGCGGACTCAGTATCCTCCGGAGTGTAAGTAGAAACATCTTGTTGTGACGATTTATTAGTTTTTGAAGGTGACTGGGACATTTTTATTTATCCGAAAAACCTGCATACACAATATCTCTGCATATGCTAATCGGTGGTTTCTTGAATCGCAGGTACGTAACGCGTTATGTGCTAACGCATGCATTATGACTTAGTTATGATCCTTATTTCATTTTTGTTAGGGTATAAAGTAGCACAGAAGTTAGTTCTATTTAGAAATATATTTTTTAAGTGAACAACGAGTACGTCTATTCACATTCGAAGTGAGCGAAGGACTCCATATAGATAGATATCTACTAATGAGGATGGATTTGAAACATCAACACCCACATGTTTTGTGATTTTAAAAAATAGTATGACGTTGCGGCCATGTCCCGTTCTCATTGGTTCATTATGAAAGAGTTCGATATACAGATGTGTGTATGAGTGTGATGTGTCTATAGAAGAAGGACGTAAGTGGGACTGATTGGCTATGCTATAGTTTTGTGAAGATAGGACTGCACTTTAGACTGTGATAGTACGTACATTATCTAACAGATCTTTGGCAATGAATATTTTATCGCTAGAAATAAAGAAATGCTTACAAAGGCGACGACATGAAATGTAACTGGCCTTTGGCCGTTTTACGTTAAAGTAGATAAAAAAAGCCCAAAAATAACGTTTTTTTTTGCCTTGCTGCATTAAGTCGGCCTATTTATAACCATTGTACATGAAGTTTAAATAAATAATTAAATTTTGGACAACTTTTTGTCAATATTTCTTTTTGTGTAATTTAAGCCCAAAAAGGGGCTTGACAACATTTGTTTAATTTATTTCTTTAACATTCGGAAGTATTTTGTGGGTATATTTATTTAGGGTCCCTTAAATGGCAAAAAAAATGCCATTAAATGTCGCGTTACCGATATTTGGATGTAAAGTTTCTTGAGCGAGAGTGAGCTGAGCGAGTCCGAATCTCTCTTAAGCGGATTATAAAATAACTGTTTTGCTTTTGATATTTCCAGGAAGTAAGTACCTAACATTTAATTAGTATTTTAATCATGATATCATATCAGCCGAAAGATGTACACTGCTGGACATAGGCCTTGCCAAAGCGTCGCACATTGCAGCACATTGACCGAACCCGTGCGTCTCGCACCCAGCTGATCCCTGCAAGCTTACCACGTCATCGGTCCACCTGGTGGGCCTTCCAACGCAGGGTCGTTCGGTTCGCGGTCGCCACTCCAGAACATTTCTGCCCCATCGGCCATCCGTTCTGCGAGCAAGGTGCCCTGCCTACTGCCACTTTAGTTTGGCAATTCTTCGGGCTATGCCGGTTACCCTGGTTCTCTTGAGCAGCTCTACATTTCTGATTCGATCACGCAAGAAAACTCCGAGCACAGCCCTCTCCATTGCCTTTTGGGTGACTGTAAGCTTTCTAATGAGGCCCATTGTGAAAGACCACGTCTCAGAGCCATAGGTTATCACTGGCAACACACACTGGTCATAGACTTTCGTCTTGAGACACTGCGCTAAGGACGAGAAGATACCGCGCAACTTCCCGAGCGCTGCCCAGCCGAGTCGGATTCGACGGTTGACCTCTTTCTCGACATTGGACCCAAACTGAATCGTGTGTCCCAGGTAGACATAATCGTCCACAACTTCGAGTATAGAGTGTCCGACCTTAATAGAAGTGGTTCCCCTCGAGTACAATAAAATAAACAGCTTCTGAAGGGCCTTAAGTATTGGTTTCCACCCGCCTTCAGGAGTTCGGCCGTAATTCCGTCGTCATCCGATGCCTTGTTGCTCTTAAGCTGTTTCAGAGCCATCCTAATCTCGTACAGGCTGACGTCCGGCATATCTTCGGTATAGTGTCAGGTCAATCTAGCTCGAGGGCCATTTGCTAGATTCACCACGGGTTTACTGGTTGATAACTGCCCATAGAATCTCTCGATCTCCCTCAGAAGCTCCGGTTTGGCGGATATGATCGTGTCATCATCGGTCTTCAGTTTCATGAGCTGGCTCTGCCCAATAGTCAGACCTTGGAGCCCTTATTCCGCTCACTCGCGTCTTTAATACATTCCGTATTAAAGCGGCGGAGGTCGCATTCAAGGACTTTGAGGTCCGTTTATTTAGCTGCCGGTATTTCAACGCATCGTCAGAAGATTGCTGGATCAACTCACGCCTCTCCTTTATGAGCTTGAGAGTAGGTTCTGGTAGCTTTTTGTTTCTATCTGTACGGCGGGTCTTGAAAAACTTAGACCCGACCGTATGGATAGCCTCAACGAACCCATCGCTGTAATCGTCCACGGAGCTCTCTAGCACTCGAAACGATTCTGGAGTTCGAGCTGAAAGATGTCGAGGTTTTGGATTTGGATCTGTGCCAGACGGAGCGTAGATTTCATCAGTCGATCTCGTTTTTAGTTGCACTATCAAGGCTTTGTCAGGTCCACTTCCTATGCTCACGCTTTCTGAAGAAGGACTTCATCATAATATAGAGGCCCTCCTTCTTTATAAAACTGGCCAGTAGGAGACCCCGGTGGTTCCGACGTCAAACTCCAAATTGCCCCACTTGAAATTCATCCTCGTCTGGTTTGTCTAGTTTCGCGTTGAAGTCCCCAATTACAACAGTCAAGTGAGTTTTGAAACCATGCATGGCTCTAGAGATATCCTCATACATGGTCTCTACCTCGGCGTAGGGGTGTGCCGAGGTCAGGGCGTAGACCTGTATGACCTTCAGCGAATATCTTAAGAATATTCTGAATATAAGGTACGCCACCCTGGTCGACACACTCTCGATCTTTTGTTGCCACGTTGTTCACAAGGGACTTGTGGACGATATAGCTGACATCACCCTGGACTGCCTGTCACCCTCTCGGAAATAGAGCAGGTTACCGGATTTGAGGATTATCGAATCCTTCCCCTCTCTTCGGACTTCAGATAACCCTATAATACTTCATGGTAACCTGCTCAATTCTTCCTCGAGTTCGGCTATCTTGTCGTCGGTCCTAAGTGTTCGTGTGTTATATGTTGCCAGGTCCAGTCGTCGGTGTTAATTGGGGTAGCTGGGTCCAATCCGGGGATTCTTCGCACCTCTTGCCACGCCGTAGATGGGCTGCCGGGCACTTGGTGCCGTTTTTTCTTTGTGCAGTTTTATTTTGGGGGTTTGCCTTAATCGCCACGCTTGGTCGGCGGGTTGGCGATCGCAGTTTGTTATTAAAGTGCATAGAGAACGCTGCTGCCTATTCTCTGGTGTGTCCCTTAGTCGCCTCTTACGGCACCCACGGGAAGATATGAGATGGTGAAATTCTTTACATCCGACACTATACGGCACATAAGTATACGGCATATAAGTATGATATAAAGAAGCATTTTAATAAGCATGACATTAATTTAAATAATTTTAATGTTGATAATCATAAACAGTCAAAAACTTTGTCGATAGGGTCGAATCGTTCATATCTTTGTCAAATTTTAAATTCGTTTCTCTTTGAGTAAGGAAGCACAAATAAAAATACAAAATAAAATTACAAATCCCTTAAATAGGATTATTATTGTCATATTTTTATTTAGCAACTAGCTGAACCCCGCGGCTTCGCTCCCGTCAACTGGCTATCTATCTACCTACCACTGCCTACCTACCCCACCTACCCTACTTACCCTACCTACCCCATCTACCCTACCTACCCTATCTACCCTACCTACCCTAAAAGCAAACAAACTCTTCAGCTTTATAATATTAGTATAGATATAGACTGCGTGTCATTCTGTGTCAAAGAGATCATGAAAAAAGTGAAATCAATCTTGCCAAGGGGTATAGTGTTACCCAGTTACTGCAGTGGCATGGTGTAAGGGTTAGACAGGCAGTCGCTTTTTATAAAATACTGCTACTTAGCTTCATATGATTTGACTGGAAAGGAAGACACCGGACCTTTTGAATCGCTCCTAGTCGGTGTCTTATAATTCTGCTTATATTTACAATACATTAATGAAAATAATTGCGTCGGCAAAATGTTAATCTAATTTCCTTTTGCATTTTCAGGATGTAAGTTATCATAATCATAGGCCAATCTTCATAGTCAGTTTCAAGGACCTCTACGCGACACAGTCGCCATGAAAACGAAAAACCCTCAAGTAATGACAATAACTTATAACTGTCAGTTTGACAATTCAATGCGGAGTCGATTTGGAGGTCTTGACTTGGAAATTACTTAATCTAAACCTTTCTAATATTATTATAATTCCTTTCTATACTTATACATCTTAATCTTACTGATATAAAATACGTGACATATTTTTGTGACTGCTGAGGCTCTCAAGCACCGGAAGTACTGTAAACTAATTGGCTAGTAAAGTTTTGAGCCGTTTGGGGTACTGAAGTGTGAATTTCAGATAGTCAGTTACTAAATAGTAACCAAGGGTTTCAAATTTCGCAACACTAATTATCTGTCAAACTTGTTTGACCATTAATGCTGTATTTTGCGTGAATTGGTAGTCAACTTGCTTCTTATTTCAAAGGACCACGGGCAAAAATGTATGGGCTCCGTCCCCACCCACCAACACATATAGAACTGATGCCAATATGTTCCTAAAGTATCCACTATTTGATATGAATCCTGTTTTTTTTACATAAATCCATGTATTATATCAATACAAATCAATTTGTGATTATTAATTTTACTATATTTTCAATTTACACTTGTTTGTTTGTACTATTTTGTCAATTTACATTTATTTTAACATTATGGTTATATTACAGTACAAAATATGATTATTTAGTAAATATAAACACAATGTATTTCAACTTTCATATTCTTACAGTGCTCATAGAAGGCATATAAAAATAGCGAGTGCATTGTTTATTTATTTATTTATTTATTCATTAACAAATACATTTGTTTTAACAGGTAAGACCCAAGCTAACAAAAGTAGTCATAAATTGCTAATTGTACAGTCCTAAGTAACGGTTCTGGGTAGAAGCACAAGTTACACAGTGGACAACACACTAAGTGTCACCCTCTGGAATTCCGCCAAAGAGCAAGAAAATATGTCCAAACGCAGAGAGATGGTATTAAGAATTCTTACTGCACGAATCACTGGTGCAAACTTTAATAAATTTGTACGGGTTGCCGGGACTTTAAAAAGCCTCTCTCTAGGTCCTAACCGTAGCCGCCTGTTCGGAACGAGCAATCCCAACGATTCCAATATTTGTGGATTATTCAGCATGCCACGAAAAACCATAAAAACATATATCGCAAGAGCGAGGTTGCGCCTTACCTCCAACTTATAGTACCCAACCATTCCTATAACAAAAAGAGTTGGACACATAAGAGGGTAGAAGGGGTATACACCAAAAAGCTTCATATACAGGTATCGGGTAAATTTGTTCTGCATCTTTTCCAGCATCTGAGAATACTTCACTTCATAAGGATTCCAGATGATAGCACTAGTTTCCAAATTGCTTCGTACCAATGCATTATAAAGCGATTTCACTGCTGCCATGTTAGTGAAGTCACGGGTTTCACGCATGACAAAACCTAGATTTTTAAACGCTTTTTTGCACACCTGCACTACATGCGCACGAAACGAAAGATCCCCAGAAAAAGTAACACCGAGATCTCGCACTAACACTACCCGCGGTATGACGTGACCGTCCATGCAATAATCGTGACGTCGTGGTACCACGGCCCGTGTGAAGGACATTACGTTACACTTCGTCACATTGAAGAGTACTTTATCTCCACGCTACCACCCGATCGATGTCTCGCTGGAGCATTCCGCAGTGTGACTCGTCCGTGATCCGTAGAATAGCTTTAGATCGTCAGCAAATAATAAACATCCAGCGTCTTTAATAACTTCTGAAAGATCATTTATCATAATAATAAATTCTAAAGGTCATAAATTTGTGCCCTGACTAACCCCCGTAAGAGTGAAATACGAGTTCGAGGTGTAACCTGCATATTCTACCATTTTCTTGCGGTTGCCTAAGTAGCTAGCAACGAACTCTAGGAGGGTTGGGGTAAAACTGAACTTCGCAAATTTACTTAAAAGTATGTCATTATCCACACTATCAAATGCCTTCCTAAAGTCGAAGTAAGCGACCTCCAGTTGGGCACCAGTCTTCTGAGACTGCTGGACTCTGGTCCAGCACTGTGGTGGCCTGATTTAAAAAACACATTAAATTAGAGTTCGTGCTGCGGCCCGCACGGAAACCTCGCTGCGCGTCGTTGAGCTGCGAAGCTACTTAGTTATTACTCGTTTAAAAAAATATTGTTGAGCAGCTGCGCTGGAAGATAAAAATCTGTATGACGACTTATTCCTGTGTACCATATAATTGATATGATATGAGCACAACTTCGTAAAGTGCGACTGTCTGTCAAGCAGGTACAGTAATAGTGTGCAATAGCATGTCTGTTATTAATATTCCCATCAATTAGTATATACGAATAATATATGCGTGATCTTACATGTCTGGATTGTATTCGAGCTCTTATCTGCCATGCATTATTTATCTATTTATAATATTGCACCTTGACAAATCAGTTCGGTTCAGGTTAATTTTTTAATAAACGCCTCTTTCAAAACGTGCCACCTTTGTCGCAAGACAGATCTCGGGCACATTATCCACCGCCGCCGTTCCGTTTCCATAATACGCAGTACCCAATTCAGTTATCACAAAGTTCTTTATCGTGCCAGGGTCAATCGAAAAGCTAAACAAGGAGAGGTCGTTGTTGTAAAGAAAAACCGATACTTTACACAGATTACAGACTTATTGGTTTTGCGGTTGATAATGTTCAAAACGTCAAAGTGACTGACGGTGACGGCTTTGACAATTGTCTTGACTTGACAGTTGATTTGCCAACCTCACAAGTGTCTCTGATTGGTCCGTCGTTGTTCATCATGATCATTTGTAGTTGTTATCACTGCTACCAACCTAATCGGGCACACACATTGAACTTCCCGTTCCACACACGTTCTTCTTCGATTTTGATGCGTCACCCCAATATGGCCGCTGCAATTTTTGCTTAAGTGACCAAACCTATTGCACCGAAAACATTTCACACCATTCGGACACTGACTGGCCACATGATCCTTTTCACCAGGCATAAAACACATGACAGCCGTCTTCAAATCATCATAATACTTAAACGTCTCCCCTGATTTAATCCGTAATTCCGCCGTACCCACGGGCGACCGTCGAGCGATTATTCTCGATATCGGCAGCCCATTTTGACGAAGAATATGTTTCAAACATATCCTTATTTGTAGCGAGTAGTTGCAGCCCCCTTGTTCTTTATTACGCAGCTACTTCGTCGTTCATCTTTTCTTCGTTTTTCTGTGTCGCGTACCGCGTGGGCGTGGCAAACGCCGGCGATCCGCTACATACTAAATATTTATCCCGGACGAATTCCTAAATTTTATAGATGTGATGGGATTAGAGAAACACTTCTTGAGGTTACTTCGTTTATTTTGGCTCGTTAAATACGACTTACAGGATTTATTTCTTCTTACGTATTTAGTGTAGCTACAGTTACACGCCATTCTCTCCAACTCTCTGCCACACATCTCTTGCAGTCATTTACCGCTACTTTCAAATTTCTAATAATTTCTTAAAATTAATGCGTTCGAATAAACAATTTATATTAGTATTAAACTGCAAACATTTTAGTGACCCCAAAGACCATGAAAATGATACTTATGAGGAAAAATTTTCAAATTGTCGCCACTACAACCGTTGTGAAATTAGAATTTTGTGACAATAACAGCATGAAAAAAGCGACATCAATCTCGCTAAGGAGTAAAGTTCTACCCGGTAACCTGCTTGTGTAGATTAAGTATACATATATTATAATGATTGAACTAGTTAAATAATTATATGAATAACGATTGAGGTGACAAATTTTGGAGAAACAAGCAAATAAAATAATGTCAAGTATTTTTTTTTTAAATTACCCTATTAGAGCATTTTGGCCGATAAGGTGCGGGGAGGGGCGTCACTTAAGGTTACAATCGTCGATCATTCTTCCATATAAAAGTAGTGTGGTGATTACTCCACTGTTTGATGGTGTACGTTCAAAATAAAAAAAAATGAAATCAATCTGTCTCATCATTATCTAGCCCTGTATGGAAACAAAAAATTAAAAAAAAAAAATTTGAAGTTACAAGTATGAGCGTCAAAAGTTCCATTTCAACACTAATTTTAACGCAACTTTGGGCGGAAATAAATACCATAAGAAGCAGGAAAATTGCAAAACGGCCTCCGTACAGGGATAGATTAGTAATTCAACAATGCAAATAATTTTATTTTGAAAATTTACATTTAGTCGTTTTTCATGATATCTAGACTCCCAGAGGTCTGTTTATAAAATTTCGCGCTCTCGTTTTGGTCCTAAATCATCATCCATTTCGATACAAATTTGCAAATGTGCTAATTCGTACGCGAACTAGCTTCTTTCTGCTCATCACAGCATCTATCTCTTTCACAAATGTTGTCGAATGAGATAGTATGCATTTTAACCTCGTGCATAAAATAGTTCGTGCCGTCGACTAGGGGAACCTTAAACTTAAAATTATAATTCAAGATAATTCAAAACCTAAAATGTTACCGTGAATGACCGATTTTTTTTTAATATTTCTTGACAAATTTTCCATTTGGTTATTTCATATATTTAAAAATAATATATTGCAAAATATTTACGTACATTATCTAACAAACCTTTGGCAATTAATATTTTATACCAAGAAATAAAGAAGTGCTTACAAAGGCGACATGATTGTAACTGGCCTTTGGCCGTGTTTCGTTAATGGAAACAAATAAATCCCAAAAATAACGTTGTTTTTGCCTTAATATGTTAATTTTGGACAATTTTTTGTCAATGTTTGTATTTGTTAATATTTTTAATTTGGCGCACGGTTGGCGCAGTGGTTGAACGATTGACTGCTGCGCTGCGTGTCGCGGGTTCGATTCCCGCACGGAACAAATATTTCTATGATCTACAGATAGTTGTTTCGGCTCTGAGTGTTGTGTATATGAGTTTATATGTTTCTAAACAAAACAGGAGAAATTCCTAGTGTGGGGCAACGTTTTTTTAAAAATAAAGAAGAAGAAGAAAGATTTCTTTTTGTGTAATTTAACCTCAAAAAGATTCTTGACAACATTTGTTTCATTTATTTCTTTAACATTGGGGAGTATTTTGCGGGTAAATTTATTTAAAACGGCTCTTAAACGGCCAAAAACAATGCCGTTAAATGTCGCGTCACTGATATTTGGATGTAAAGTTCTCTTGAGCGAGAGTTAGCTGAGCGAGTCCGAAACCCTCTCAAGTGAATTATCAAATAACTGTTTTGCTTTTGATATTTCCAGGGAGTAAGTACCTTACATTTAATCAGTATTTTAATCATCATATCATATCAGCCGAAAGATGTACACTGCTGGACATAGGCCTCCCCCAAGTGTCGCACTTTGCAGCACATTGACCGAACCCGTGCGTCTCGCATACAGCAGATCCCTGCAACTTTCACCATGTCATCGGTCCACCTGGTCGGAGGTCTTCGAACGCAAGTCTTCCGGTTCGCGGTCCCCACTTAAGTTTGGCAATTCTTCGGGCTATGTCGGTTACCCTGGTTCTCTTGGAAATCTCTACATTTCTGACTCGATCACGCAAGAAAACTCCGAGTATAGCCCTCTCCATTGCCCTTTGGGTGACTGTAAGCTTTCTAATGAGGCCCATTGTGAGCAACATATTAATACATTAATGAAAATAATTACTACGACAAAATATTAATCTTATTTCCTTTTGCATTTTCAGGCAGTAAGTTATCATAATCATAGGCCAATCTTCATAGTCAGTTTGACGGACCTCCACGCGACTCAGTTACCATGAAAACGATAAAACCCTCAAGTAATGACTATAGACAATAACTTATAATTGTCAGTTTGACAATTCAATGCGGAGTCGAGTTGGAGGTCTTGACTTGGAAATTACTTAATCTAAACCTTTCTAATATTATTATAATTCCTTTCTATACTTTTAATCTTAATCTTACTGATATAAAATACATGACATATGTTTGTGACTCCTGAGTTTCTCAAGCACCGGAAGTGCTGTAAACGAATACGGCTATTAAAATTTGAGCCGTTTGGGGTACAGAAGTGTGAATGTCAGATAGTCAGTCATTAAATAGTAACCAATGGTTTCAAATTTCGCAACAGTAAATTAACTCTCAATCTTACCATTGGTTACCATTTTTAAGCATTAGATAAGATATATATTTATCAAAAAAACTGAGCCTAAGTATGTTAAAGTTGCAGGGTACCAACAATTTTTAAATGTCGCAATGTTAATTTGTTTTATTTTTATTTTTATTTTAGAAGGTAAGTAATTAAGTTAATTTGAGATGTCTTTGCATTAATATCGTTACTATTAGATTTGCGAAATTCAGAAAAAAAACAACTTAATAAATTCAAATAGGACTGAAAACATTTGGGCAAATGTGCCATTAGGATAAGGTTCAATTTTGTAATAAGATTCAAGTTAACTCGTCAATCTTTTGACGCCTGTTTGGAATAATAAGGCAAAAGATAATGAAAAAAGCTCATTTTACTGATATTTTAAACAATGGTTTAACAGTGTTTTTTCGTTACTATTTTTTAACATTAGTATGTTAATGTGGCACCACCAGCGACTTTTAAACTCCTTAGAGTATAATATGTTCTGTGCTTTTAAATGTCAGAATGTTAATTTGTTTATTTTTAATTTTTAGGCGGTAAGTAATAAAGTTAATTTGAGATATCTTTGCAAAAATATTATCACCGTTGGATTTGAGTCACATTCACGATATTCGAAATAATAATCTTCAATAATTAAAATAGGGATGAAACATTTGGTAAATGTGGAAAAATCCAGTATTTATAACTAAGGTATAATGTTGAAAATTATAAAAAGTCAACAGTGTTGATAGGGTCGAATTGTCCATACCTTCGTCAGTTTTTAAATTTGGCCCTCTAGAGCAGGAAACATAATTACCTTTTTAAGTTACAGTTCGATAAAGACTGTTTCAATTAAACACCATGTATGACTTTAACCAAAGGTTTAAAAATTTAAACCATACTACAAGGTCTTATTGTCATATAACTGAAGTAATTGTCTCCTGTCTCTCCATTCTCTTTAAACAAAAAAAACGTCTCTACAGACTAACAATTTCCTCCTGTATCGTGGGGTGTTTTTACAACCATTTAAACTCACATACACAGGACACCCAGAACCGGAACAACTATCTTTAGGCCATAAATATATTTATTTCGTGTGGAAATCGAACCCAAGTCGTAGCACAGCAGTCGATCGCTCAACCTTTACGCCAACCGTAAATAAACTAAATAGCCATTCCGTTATACAAATGTTCAAAGACCAAAAACGCTTATAAGCAAATTCTCGTCGGCGCCATCTTTGATTATGGTTTTGATCCCATTTACATATATATATAAGTGACCCCAAAGACCATGAAAATTATACTAATGACGAAAAATTTGCATGTCGTCAGCGCCACTTCGTCCTTGGCGAAGTTAGAATTTTAAGACAATGAAAGCATGAAAAAAGTGACATCAATCTTGCTAAGGGGTATAATTATTCCCAGTTACTGGTTCGTGGAGGTTGGGCATGCATATATAATCATTGAACTGGTTAAATAATTATTATGAATGACGATTGAGATGACAAATTTTGGAGAATCAAATCTGCTCGAAACACATGAAGTCCGTTCTTTTTAAGAGCTTTTCGGCTGATAAGGTGCGGGGAGGAACGTCGCTAGTCATCAAATAACACTTCAAGTGTTATTTTAGCGTGCTTCACCGTCGATCACATCATCGCTTAACATCAGGTGAGATAGTGGTCAAGCGCGAGCCTATAAAGGATAAAAAAAACAATCTTAAAACAGGGTTTGAATACATTTGCTTTACTTTTTAGAAAGTAGAATGAAAATATATGCTTCCAAAATTCTTTAACTTTGGGGAGTATTAACAATGCCCCAAAGCAACGCGTTGTCGAGATAATTGGATGTAAATTATTCTTGAACGAGAGTTCGCTAAACGAGTCCGAATCCCTGTTTAACGCGTTTTAAAATAACTGTTTTGCTCTTGATATTTCCAGACAGTAAATACCGAAAATTTTATCAGAATTTTACTAAGCGTGATATAGTTGTTTTGTTGATAATCATAAAAAGACAACAACCGTGTCGACAGGCTTGAATCGTTCATATGTATGTAAAATTTTAAGTTCGTTTCTCTTTGATTCAGGATGAATAACCTTTCAAATTACAGTTCCAAGTAGACTCCTTCATAAATAACTAGTTTTACAACAAGATCTTGTTGTAATTACACTTAAACCTTTTAATGGTCTGGCCATTTCGTTACATTTAGCGACATCAAATCCCTTTTATTGGATTAATAGCTGTCGCACGCGGCTTCGGTCCCGTCAACTGGCTACCTACCTACCCATTTACCCTACCAATACTACATATATGATTGTTGCATAACTTTATCCGCTTACGCAGCGCACACAACGGAAGCTCTGAAAAAGAAATATTTTTGCCCGTTTTCCCAACATTTTTCATTTATGCTCCGCTCCTATGGGCCGTAGCGTGGTGTTATATAGCCTATAACCTTCCTCGATAAATGGACTATCCAACACAAGAATTTTTAAATTCCAACCAGTAGTTCCTGAGATGAGCGCGTTCAAACAAACAAACAAACAAACAAACTCTACAGCTTTGTAATATTAGTATAGATACATTAATGAACATAATTTCGACGACAAAATATTAATCTTATTTCCTTTTGCATTTTCAGGAAGTAAGTTATCACAATCTAAGGACATTTAAAAAAATTAAACTCAAGTCTAGGCGGAGTCGAGTTGGAGGTCTTGACTTGGAAATAACTTAATCTGAACCTTTCTATTATTATTATAATTTCTTGCTATAGTTATAATATATAATATAATATATAAGATTATTACTTATATAAAATACATGAAATACGTTGGAGAATACTGAGGTTCAAGCAGAGCAAGTACTGTAAACTCATTGCCTATTTAAGTTTTGAGCAGTTTGGAGTAACTGGGTAGTTTAGAAATCATGGAGGTCAAATAGACGATCAGCAAATAGTTACCAATGGTTTCAAATTTCGGTACAATAATTATCTCGCCAACTTATTTGACCATTAATTCAGTATATGGCGTGGATAGGTGGTCGACTTGCTTCTCATTTCAAATTTGCCTTTGTAATTAGTATCAATTTTGGAAATACATGCAAATTTACTTGCCAACCTATTCACGCCATGTGCAGAGGAAGTGACAGGCTAGCAATTGATAAAAAAGCCTTTTAACAAAATTTTAAAGCATTGGTTACTATTTTTAAGCACTAGTTGAGATTAATACGGCTCAAAAACCTGGGCCTTAGTATGTTAAAGTTGTAGAATACCAAAAATTTTTAAATGTTACAATGATAATTTGTTTTATATTTTTATTTTAGTGGGTAAGTAATTAAGTTAATTTTAGATATCTTTGCAATAATATCTTCAACGTTGGATTTGATTCAGGTTCGCAAAATTCGGAAAAACAATTCTTTATAAATAATGATAATGATGTGCCATTGGGATTAGGTCCATTTTTTTAATTAGACGCAAATTTTCTTATCAACCTATTCATGCCATGTACAGAACTCTTAGGCTAACAATTTATAAAAATATGTATTTTACTGACATTTTAAACCATTGAGTACTATTTTCAAGCATTAGTATGTTAATGTTACAGGGTACCAGAAACTTTTAAATGTCACAATGTTAAATTGTTTATTTTATTTTTTTAGGCCGTAAGTATTAAAGTTGATTCGAGATGTCTTTGCAAAAATATCATTACCGTTGGATTTGACTCACATTCACGAAATTCGAATTAATAATCTTAAATAATTAAAATAGGGATGATAAATAATGTATAATGTTGGTAATCATAAAAAGACAACAGTGAATAGGTTACTTCCATGCAAGCGTGCTCCACCGTCGACCACATAATCGCTTACCATCAGGTGAGATAGTGGTCAAGCGCTAGCCTATTTTAAGTTTAAATAAATAAATTAACTGTGTCGATAGGTTCGAATAGTCCATACCTTCGTCAGTTTCACATTCGTTCCTCCAGAAAGCAGGACACTACTACCTTTTGAAGTTACGGTTCGAAAAAGACTGTTCTAAAATACTATGTATATTTACTATGTATAAAAATACTATGTATATTTAATGACTTAAACCAAAGGCTTAAAAACAATATCCTTAAAAAAAGGTCTTGTTGTCATCTAACTGAAATATTTTCTGTTATCTATCTACTCTTTAAAACAAAAAGAATTAATAAACAGACTTGGAATTTCTTCCTGTCGTGGATACGTTTAAAAACATTTAAACTCACATACGCAAGACATAGCGACCAATCAAATATTTGACCGTGCGGGGATCGAACCCGCGACACCCAGCGCAGCAGCCGATAGCTCAATCACTAAGCCAAACATAAATAAACTAGCCATTTCCTTATACACATGTGAAGCTCCAAGACCGAAAACGCTTATTAGCAAATTCACTTCCAATTAAGTTATCCCATATATTTTTTTAAGAAATACATAGTTAATTATTTTGTCAATAATATTTACATACATAATCTAATAAATCTATGGCAAGTAATATTTTATACCATGAAATAAAGAAAAGCATTCAAAGACAGTGTAAAAAAAAAACGATTTTGGTCAATATTTCTTTTTGTATGATTTAATATCGTTGAGAGCAGTGGTTGCCCAGTGGTAATGATCCTGACTTACGTATAATACGGTAGGTCGTGGGTTTGAACCCAGGCAGGCGCTTTACTTTAAGCACTTAAATTATTTCTTCACCACTGCTCTCAAAATGGTGAAGGGCAAACATCGGGACGAAACCGGCATGTCCCAGAACCAAAAATTCGAAGACTTGTGACATTCACCAACCCGCATTGAGCCCGCATGGTGGATAATGACCCATTCCCTCTCTAAAAGAGAAGAGGCCTGTGTCCCAGCAGTGGGCACATTATAAGGCTAATGATGATGATAATTTCATCTTAAAAAGGGCTTTACAAAATCTGCTTAATTGATTTAGATAGAGAAATGCTTGAACATTAGGGAGTATTTTATAAGGAAACATCTTTTTAGGAATTCTTAAATGCTAATCCAAAAATATGACCCTAAATGTCGCGTTGCAGAGTTAGTCGGAGCGTGAGTTTGCTGAGTGAGTGCGAATCCTTCTTTAGCGGATTTTAACCGTTTTTCTCTTGAAATTTCCAGGCTGTAAGTACCTAACATATATAATCAGTATTTTAATAAGTGTGATATCAATTTAGACCGTTATAACGTTGGTAATAATATAAATCAACAACCGGGTCGATAGGCTCGAATCGTTCATACCTTCGTCATTTAAAAAATCGCTTATGGTTGTTATATAAATCGCATCGCGTCGCCTAAGGGCTTCCACCGCTTTAGTGCCATAAAACGGTTACTTTCTAAAGCATACTCCTTAGTAAAGGTTAGATTAAAAGTTTTGAAAAAAGTATATATTTACCATAGATTTATGTACATTATTTTTGAAACAAGGTTTTTTCGTGTAACTAACAGTTATGCTTTAAAAAAATAATTAACAACTCTCGCATTTTTTGGATACTACTCCAAAACGACTGGGGTGTTTAAAAATATTTTTCATAGAAAAATTGATGCCCGAAATTTCTTCATAATTGACATAGCATATGTAAATCAAATAATATTTTGCAAACAAACTTTTCAAAAGTAGGTTCAATATTGATATTATGGAATCGAGCGGGCGCACGGCCAGTACTGAGTTAGCATTGGGGAATATACTGCCTTAAGCCTCGTATTTTGATCCTGCGCCATTGTATAACGCAACTAATGGTTAAATAATATAGAGTGTGGATACCAGTGTATTCAGGGAAAATAATCAACTCTCTAACATATTTGGCCATTTTGTAGGCTAACAATTGAACAAAGATCAGATTTTACTGAAACCACGGTTTACTAGCCATTCGTATTTTTAACCGTTAGCTGAGATAACTTACTGTTCAAAAACTGGGCCTTAGTATGTTAAGTTGCAGGGTACTAACAACTTTTGAATTAATGTCACAATGTTAAATAGTTTCTTTTTTAATTTTTAGTTGGTAAGTAATAAAAATAATTTGAGATGTGTTTGCAATAAAATTATCACCGGCGGGAAAAAAAGCTTTATAAATTAAAAAAGGGCTGGAAACATTTGGGCGAATTTGCAAAAAAGCCAATTTTAATCACTTGTTGTAATCATAAAAGACAACAGTTTCGATAATATTGAATCGTCCATACCTTCGTCAGTTTTTAGGGTTCCGCACGCAAAGGGTTAAAACGGGACCCTATAACTAAGACTCCACTGTTCGTCTGTCTGTCTGTCACGAGGCTGTATCTCATTAACCGTGATAGCTAGACAGATAATGTATTTCTGTTGCCGCTATAACAACAAGTACAATAAATATTTAAAAACCGAATAAAATAAATATTTAAGTGGGGCTCCCATACAAAACACGTGATCTTTTTGGCGTTTTTTGCGATAATGGTACGGAACCCTTCGTCCGTGAGTCTGACTCGCACTTGACCGGTTATAGATTCGTTCCTCTAGAAACCAGGACACATTATACCTTTTGAAGTTAAGGTCTTGTTATCATTTAACTGAAATATTTTTCTCTTCTCTCTCTATCTTCTCTTTAAAAAAAAAGAAGAAGAAAAACATTGCCAAGACTAGGAATTAGTTCCTGTATAGAGGGTGCGTTTACAAACATTTAAACTCACATACACAAGATATTCAGATCTGGGACAACTATCTGTAGGCCATAGAAATATTTGTTACGTGTGGGAATCGAACCCGCGACACACTGCGCAGCAGCCGATCGCTCAACCAATGCGCCAACCGTAAATAGGCCGTTCCGTTATACAAATGTTAGGCTCAAAGACCGAAGATGCTAATAAGCAAATTCTCGTCAGCGCCATCATAGATTTTCTTTTTGATCCCATCACAAAGATATTTGTATTAGTGACCCCAAAGATCATGAAAATTATACTTAAGACGACAAATTTGCAAATTGTCGTCAGCACCACTTTGTTCATGACAGCAAGTATCTTACGCAGAGTCTGTTAGGGTCAGTGAGCAGTTTAAAAACACTTATTATTATTGAATGAGTTGCTTGGCACCATTCAATCAGAACCAGTGTGTGAAGCGGATTTTATAATAGATGTGACTGGTGAAGACACTAGACCATTATGTCCTATTGTGATGAGTCACAATAAATTAAAAAAATATATTTAAATAAAAAAAAGTATGAAACGGTCACGGAGAACAATCAAATCACCTAAAATGATCTATTTCTCTTGGAAAAGAACATGTTAACTTAAGAAGTAGGTTAAATACCTGTATGGATGAGCTAGATAAGTAATTATCGTAGGGAAAATTATTATTAAGATACACAAAGTGCCTCCAAAACGATTTATTTTATAAGTAGTGTTAATTGAAGGATATTTTTGAGAAATATGAAAGTGCACAACAGCAATTGAGTGAGCGTTTGTTAAAGGGCGAGGAATTGTTGGACTTGGTGAAGTACAATGCGAGGTATGAGTCTTTGACTAATGCCTCGTGCAGCTGTGCTAACTACCTACTACCTCCCTAGGTACAAGGTAACTTGTCGCCACCAATGTTGGCTCTTCCTGAAAGGCTACGTGTACTCAATGTACAAGAAATGTTATTCTATTCTAAGAATGTAAAAGGATAATATTTTTGTGTTCACCAAAAATCTAAAGGTACATCTATGTATGCATTTCTAAAATATTGATCTTAAACCCGTTTAATTGTTTTACTATAATTAAACTACTCGGCCAACAAAATATGTTACATCAAACAAATTCCAAATTAACACCAAGATATAACACTTTTTTATTGTAGTGCGCTGCAAATATTCTATTGTAACAATAACTATTTTATTCTTCCCCGAAAAATACTGATCGTGCACCAAATATTCCTGCTCGGGAGCTTAGGGCACCCCGACACGTACAGGTTAGGTTCGAACGAGATGACGTGAGCTGAAGTGAGCGAGCAAAGCGAGCGAACTCAGCTCCCGTCATCTCGTTCGTGTTAGGTTACTTTAGACCCTGCGGACGGAAATAGGAGCCCCGCACAGCGGGGCTCCGTCGACTATGTTGCCAAAGTACTATACATTTTGCAGTGCATTATCTGAAGTAAAACTAAAAAAATAAATGCTTGTTTTTAAAATTAGGTGTATTACTATTTTTACAAATTTGCAACAGTTGTTAAATAGATGCTCGTTATGACATATTTTAATGAACATATTTTGGTGCACATTCAGTATATTTGGTGGAACACAGGCAAAATTAGGTAAATGAAATGGGAATAAATTGAAGTACTTTTAAATACCATCCAATGTAAAAGAACATTCTTTATGATGAAATAGATTCAGGCTTTAGAAAAACATAACAAAATAACCTTAGCCGAGGCGCACGGGATCGGTCAATGTCGCGACGCCTGGAGGAGGCCTATGTCCAGCAGTGGGCGTCTTTCGGCTCATCTGAGCCGACGATCCATCTGATGATGATGATGAACATTAGCCAGAGTTTTAAAAATCATTGTTATCATAATATAAGTATTAAGCAAATGGTTAGAAGAATTATTAATTAAAATATAGATAATTGTTCTACTTTGGTTCTGTTGTTGGGAAATAGCACTGGAATTACCATAAAGGACTTATTGGCTGGTTTCGATACCTTGTTAGGGTTAAATATAGGAAAGCTGTTGGTTTGTGTTTTTTCTTACAGAAGATGAGAACAAGCGTATTTTCAAGTTTTTTTTTCGTATACAAAAATAATAATATATACAATTGAATATTTCTAATCTTATGACTAATAACAAAACAAACTTATATATTAACTATATCGATCGAATCGATATAATCGTTGTCAATGGGAAACGCACCCGGAACGCTGGCAGTATTGCCATTTTGAATGGCAATGTTGATTCTCTAGCCAAAGAGCCAGCCCTTCAGCATTGTCATTTAACGTGGCAATGCTGATTTTCTGGCTGAAGAAAAGGCCAGTCCTCTAGTCACGCGAACAGTCGACAAACTGTTTACTTGTTTCTCCAAACACTCGATGAGCACTCGGACCCCATGGACCTAATTTGTCAACCCCAAACGGCTCAAACATATGACTGCCAATAACGTTGTTATATTTGCGCCGTTTGAGGTTTTCTTCACCAGCAGCAGCCGCCCCAGCATAGCCCGCCGTGTTAAGAAGATGGGATGGCGCAAGGGTATCGATACATGTTGCATCCCACACCAAAGGCCTACCCAACTTCCAAGGCATTAAGGTTATCCCATCCGGTCTCTTCCCACCGTCTCGCGTACCAAGCCATTGGGTTCTAAAACAGCTGGTACCCCGGCGGTGACAAGAGCTCGACGTATGATGTCATTAATGCTGGCGTGCGGTGCTATCCGACCACATGTATCCGACACCATGGCCTATCCTGCATTAGGAGTGCTCCTAATGCAGGATAGGCCATGGTGTCCGAGGCGGTCGACTACTTCACCTCATTGACAACGATGTGGAGCTCCTCTGGAAGTACCCAGGCGATCCGGAAGGTAGTGTCACTCAACATTGTAACTATGTTAGGTGACGGTAATGCCTGTAGCCAGAAGCCCGACTCCCACTCACCCACAGCCAGTAGGCGAGCTCGCTCAGCAGTATTGGTGGACGTATTTATGAGTTTATAACGTAACAATCTGCAAAGCGGCTCATCCCACTGTCTTTGGGAAGATGGGTTTTCGGGCAACGCCGTATTCGGGCAAGCCACTTTCCAGGTGCACACTGCGTCGGTCGAGCACGGCACTTCACAGTTAACCAGTGACAGGGATAAAAAAATTGTGGTTAAAGTTATTTTTAAGTTAATAATATTTTACGAATGTTGCCTTATCATAATGAAAAATTTTTGTTTTTAGAACCTAATACATTTATTAGTGGACTCCAAGTAACTCAGAGAGCTAGAGTCAAGAGCAAACCCACCAAAAGTAAAAAAAAAAAAATAGTTTGCGGGGACATTAATTTAGGTACCCTTAATTATTTGGAACAAGAGTTTGCTAAACGAGTCCGAATCTCTCTTAATCGGTTTTTAAATAACTATTTTTCTCTTGAAATTTCCAGAAAGTAAGTACCTACCTACATATCAGTATTTTCATAAGTGTGATATAAATTTAGATAATCATAAAAAAACAACTACCGCGTCCTTCGTCATTTTAAAAATCGCTTATGGCTATTATATAAATCAAATCGCATCACTTATGCCTAGCACTTTGATGTCCCACCATTGTATAACGCAATTAATGGTTAAATATAGTGTGTGGATACCAGTGGATTCGGGGCAAATAATTAACTCTCGAACTAATTTGGCCATTTGTTTGTCTAACAATTGATTTAAAAACTGATGTAACTAAAACCACTGTTTACCACTCGTATTTGTAACTATAAGTTGAGATAACTACATTTACGGAAATAAAGACAAAACATTATAAATAAAAATAGGGGCGAAAATTTGGGCAACTGTGGACAAAATCCATTATTTATAATATCGTTTTCTTGCCAAATGACATTTGATGCTCTAGACAAAATATCATTCCATAAGCGATGGAGATAGTCGAAATACCAAAATGAAATGGATTGATCACGTGATATTTCGATTGCGCTTGGCAATCCCATACATATTTGACGTTTTTTCAATCATTGTCGAGACGCTTTCTTTGACAGAATGTCACTTTTCCATCGCCCCCGATGGTGTTAAAGGGTGGATCTCCTCAAAATATACTCCTAGATAACAATTCATCATTGTTATTAAGAATATATATTCTCGCCTAGACACATTTTAAGCAGTAAGCAACAAAAAAATGCAGTACACGTCTTAAGTTTCTCCAATTCTTCTTCATGGAAACATAAAATACCTTACCATGGATATTGTACGGGCAAACCCGTACATATCAATTGTTTCATTTTCTGTGGGGTGTCCAGATGCGGCTTTATTAATTCTGAAACCAGAG
Source organism: Orthosia gracilis (assembly GCA_947562075.1). Classification (NCBI taxonomy): domain Eukaryota; kingdom Metazoa; phylum Arthropoda; class Insecta; order Lepidoptera; family Noctuidae; genus Orthosia; species Orthosia gracilis. The sequence continues at coordinate 13,123,227 of OX387267.1, forward strand.
TGACCACATCCTCACTCGAAAAGAAGAAGTCGTTTAATTTTTTGCTGACATCGATGCGCAGCGTTAGAATGAAATCGTACATTTGAGTAAGCGTTTAGTAGTTGTATAGCATCGCTGTTGGATAAAGCAAAACGAATCATTCACCGCGGTTCGTCTGTGGGGTATATTTCGGCTGTTTAATAACTCAATACACAAATTGAACTTAAAAACAGTTTATTATTTAAACGTACTTTACCCAAACATTTTTGGTCCTTCGAGCCGGATTTTGCCAGTGTTCATTACGGGGAAGCAACCAAGTATTGTAAAGTGTTTTACTAGTGACGTAAAAGAACTCGCAGTGAAGGTGTTTTTACTACCAGCAATATATAGCAGCAGCAACAGCAATCAGAAGGGATCAACAGGTATCTGCATTTCGTGAGCAACAAAGCGCCCACTTGGACAATAAAGAATGATCTTTCCTTTTACTATCATTTCCATTAACAACATTTCTTTAATACAGGAAGTTATCGTCCAACAATCAGCTTCTCACCCAGTTAGAGAAAATTTACATTAACTTCAAAAAGGATGGTTCCGATCGCAAAACATTGAACTACATACGCTGAAGGTTAGGAAGATTCGATGCATGATGGTAAGAGTACCAATTGAATCATATAAGATCATGGAGCATCGAATATGCCAGATCGCATAGTTACTTCAGTTCCAAGCAATTTGACACTGTGAAGAAGAGATATGAGAAAATCACAGCAGTTATTCAGAATCATCAGCCAACAGAGGTAAGACCATCAACATCGCTTCTAAAGCCTGCTACTCCTCTAGCTATCTCAAACACCGTATAGCAACCTTCAAGTCAATCTTCAAAGTCTTTGAGATCAAACAGCAAGACTGATGAGATGGTGAGGAAACAGATGAGCAACTTCAAGGCCTTTGAACATGCTGTTTCAAGTGCTGACATTCAGAGGCGGCTGATGCGGCACAGCAGCAGTACCCTGCCACCCAATAAGTGTTACTGGGGGATTTTAATGCCCATCACCAGGAGTGGCTATTCCCATACCAGTGCACTGATCATGCTGGACGGGAGATGCGTAAGCTTTCGCTAGCGCTAAACCTCACCCAGCTGGTCCAGGGGACAACGAGGGTATCGCATGATGGTTTGCACACGACAAATTGCTTGGACCTTCTACTGACAATAGATCCAGACTGATACTTTATGTCGATAGCTTCATCTTTGGGTAGTTCCGACCACAGTTTAGTGAATTCTGTGTCCGTCTATTTCCCGCCCGATCCTAGCCCAAGAGGCACCCGGCGGGTTTGGTGGTACAAATCAGCAGATTGGGATGGTATGCGATGTTTCTTCGCATGCTATCCTTGGCAGACTACTTGCTTTTCTTCGACTGATCCATCGCCGTGCGCGGACGCTGTGACGGATGTGTTGCGTCAGGGATTGGAGTACTACATTCCGTTCTCTGACTTATCAATGTCTAGTGAAAACCGGCCATGGTTTGGCGCCGAATGTAAGCGCGCCGACGCGCTTAAACATGGAGCGTACCTGGCGTGGGTCGAGGCTCGATCGCGCAAGGTGAGTGACATAGGTCAGAAGAAGAAGGCCTTCAACAGGGCTGCCAAGTCCTGCAAGATGGCGTTGCGAAGGGCTCGGTTGGACCACATCGCCCGAATAGGGACCAAACTTGGTTCTTACCCAGCAGGTAGTAAAGCGTTTTGGTCTCTGGCTAAGTCGGCCGAGTCGAACTTTTGCCGTCCCTCACTACCATCACTGCTGAAACCCGACGGGTCACTGGCCCACTCCGCTGAGGAGAAGGCAAATTTATTTGCCTCTCCGGCCATTGTGGAGCGCTTGAACCTGTCCTTGTTCACGCCAGAACAGCTGCTCAGCTTGTATCAAGCGCAAGTTCGATCATGCATGGAGTACTGTTCTCATCTCTGGGACGGATCTGCCAAATACTAGCTTGATGCACTAGAGTCGATCGAAAAGCGGGCAAAGAGATCGGCAATGAGGCACTGGTTCAGTTAAAGCTCCAGAGCCTGTTCGCCGAGTTGCCAGCTTGTCGGTTTTTTATCGGTTACATTTCGGGGAGCGTACGATCGAATTGCATGATCTAATTCCACCCAGCCCGTTTTATCATCGAACTACCAGACGTACGGCGATGTGCCATTGGTACATGGTGGACCTCCCACCCATACGCACTAAACGTTTTGAAAATACTTTTATTATGCGTACAACTAAGGAGTGGAATTCCCTGCCGTAGTCTGTGTTTCCCAATAGCTACAGTCTAGGGGTCTTTAAGTCAAGAGTGAATAGGTTACTTTTAGGCAAGCGTGCTCAACCGTCGACCACATCATCGCTTACCATCAGGTGAGCGATGACCACTATGGTCAAGCGCGAGCCAATAATTAAAAAAAAAAAACCAATCATATTCAAGCAACAAGGCTATTTCAAAATCACAAAGTTACAGGAAATTGCAGAACAATCGGCCAAACTGCCCAGTCTGTATACTATTTGCTGTCTTTTCCCCGAAAATGAAAAAACAATGTGTTAGCAACACTTGAATTATTGCCAAAAGTGCTATATGATCATAAAGGAAAAGAATGCTTACCAAAAAGGCGCTGTATCGAATGCAGCAAATTTCACATCACATTGCATCGTATTCATAGGAATTGAAAAAAAAAAGGAGGTAATTCGGCGCTTTCTACACAGCAAAACAACATTCATCATTATCAGAAACGTGCAAATCAAGGCAACACGCACGTGACAGAACAATATGTGATGTAAGAAACTTTATTTTCAACTGCACTACTAAAGGTTCAGAAAGTAGAGGGGATAAATCTGGTCCTGAGGGCTCTTATTGATCAAGGCTCACAAATATCTCTCATCACAGAGAATACTGCTCAGCAATTAGGATTGAAGCGATTCAGGTATGATGCCATAATCACAGGCATAGGGCAAACGAAAACAGTTGCAAAGGAATTATGAACCTGAATTTATGTCAAACTCAATAATTACCTTTATGATTTTAATTATTAACGATGTTTACAACATGAATAACCTAACAAAATATTAACCATCATATTCATTCCCGAAAATAGTATGCACATTTCTGGATAATTTAGAATTAGCAGATCCTGAGTACAACATCAGCTTACCCATAGACATTTTATTGAGTGCGGACATATATTGCGCACATAATAGGAATATTCTTTTAACGGGCTTATTTAAGAAACTCATTTGGTTTGGATATTATGTGACAATATCAAACTTAAATTAAGATGCAACGTCGTGCAATTTGAATTACATAGATGTCTTAGAAGAAAAATCACTATTAACAGAAGAACATGAGTGCATTCAATACTATAAAGCAACAACAAATTTGTTGGATACCGGCAAATACTAAGTAAGACTTCCACTTATACCACAATTTGAGGAGAAATTGGGGCTGTCCAAAAAAAGGCTAATGCTCAATTCATATATTTAGAAAAGAAATTGCATAAAAATATATATGAATACAAAAACTTAGGTCACACGAAACCTTCATCTCGCAATCAGACACCGGAATATAATGCTTCAGAAAAACATCTACAAATAAAAGTTTTAATGGTCCAATTAACAGCAAGACATTTAGTCTTTTATCATTAAATGGATACAATATCAGTACGCATTCACGGCTGAAATAGAACAAAAAAAAATAAGCAGAAGATCAACATTTACATAAAATTGGGTGGAGAGATGCCCAATCGCAAAAAAATACTAGGATATCAATTGACCACTGTGACGTACGGCACATAAGCTGCTCTATTTCTGCAATGACAACATTGAGACAATTAGTTGCTGAAAGAATGAAGAAGATGAAGATTCCATGCCATGGTCATCGATGAATCGTTCTAAATGTATGATCTGGTTCGTGGAGCCTACTCCTTATCAAGAGCACAACAGTTGCAGCAAAATATGATGAATCTACTGAAATTAGGGGGCTTCCACTTGAGAAAGTGGACATCAAACGATAGTGGTAGTAACGAGTAGTGGATAATTTCACATTTGTATCAAAATATAACCATCAAGCACTAATATCACTAAAATAACCGTACTATCACACATGTCAAAAATATTTGACCCATTAGGATGGATCGTGCCAATTACAACAAAATTGAAGATTTTATTTCAAGAAACATGGGTATCCAATCTTATTGGGATGAACAATTGCCAGATAAAATCAGCAAGGAATGGATCACAATCAAGGTAGAATAAGAAAAACTCAATCAATTTAAAAAAAAACCAAGGTGGTACGGTGCGGAAACAACGGGTAGTGTAGATTTACGCGGTCTTTGTCTCTGTAGTGTTATTTAATGTTTGAGGAAAGATTGTTTTAGAGTTTGAAGGTGTTAAGGATGAAAGGAGATAGGAGTTAGTTACGTAAAGCTCATTATTAAATTTGAGAAGGTAATTTTATTGTTTCTTTTCACAAACTAAGTTGTATTGATGTTACTAAGTTCCACTTAATATTTTGCTATAAACTTAAAATCTAAACATATGTTATGTAAGAGAGTTCTTAGAAGTAATGGCATGATTTTAAAATTTAGCCAGTGTATCGTACTAGAGTCAGTCTGTGAGCAGACTGAAAGCGGTATGGCCTTGTTTTAGGATGTTAATTCGACACGCATAATAATTTTAAGAAATTAGAAATAATTATGAACATGGCGATGAGGGAATGAGAGGGTATGTGTTTGAGAGAAAGGGAATATAGATGGTGAGCGAACTATAGGACGATGGAGACTATATTGTTTTTTGGTTAAGAAGTTTAAAATTAATTAAAAAAGTTATTCAAGAGGTGACGATTTTATATCAATCATCTATATCAAGCCCCCCCTACATGAATTAAAATAATTGCGACGACAAAATATTAATCTTATTTCCTTTTGCATTTTCAGTCAGTAAGTTATAATTTTAGGGTAACTATCAAAGTCAGGTTGAATGACCTCCTCGTGACTCAGTCGCAATAAAAACGGTAAAACCCTCGAGTAATGTCAAAAGACAATAAGTTATAACTGTCAGTTTGACGATTCAAGGCGGAGTCGAGTTGAGGTTTTGACTTGGAAATTAATTAACCTAAACCTTTCTAATATTATTATAATTCCTTATTTTATTTTGAGCATAAGTATGTTAATGTTACCGTGACTTTTAAATGTCACAATGTTTAAATGTTTTAATTTTTTTATTTTAGGATGTAAGTAAGAAATATAATTTGAGATAACTTTGCAATAATATCATCACTTTTGGATTTGAGTCACATTCGCGAAATTCAGAAAAACAGTCTTAATATTAATATAGGGCTGGAAAGATTTGGGCAAATGTGCCACTGGGCTTAGGCTCAATTTCGAAATTAGATGCAAGTTTACTTGTCAACCTATTCACGCCATTGACGAAATTTTTAGGCTAACAATTGATGAAATATATTTTACCAAAATTTAAAACCATTGGTTACTATTTTTAAGCATTAGTTGAAATAACTACGAATCAAAAAACTAGTCTTTAGTATTTAAAAAATGGAGGTTACCAACAACTTTTAAAAGTCACAATGTTTATTTGTTTATTTTTAGATGGTAAGTACTAACGTTAATTTAAGATGTCTTTGCAATAATATCATCACCATTGGATTTGAGTCACATTCGCGAGATTTAGAAAAACAATCTTAATATTAATATAGGGGTGGAAACATTTGGGCAGATGTGCCATTGGGCTTAGACTTAATTTTGAAATTAGATGCAAGTTTACTTGCCAACCAATTCACGCCATGAACAGAATTGTTAGGTTGACAAAAAGCATTTTACCAAAATTTTAAACCATTGGTTACTATTTTAAAAGCTTTTATTTAACTTGCAATTTATGTATGTATGTAAGTGTGTATGAAAAGTAATTATGAAATTTTGTAAGTATGTATGAATAAATATGTATGAATTTTGTATACACCTTTAATTTGGATGACAACACGTGGTAAGACAAGTGTAATCATTCTAAATCCAATATGGCGGACGGCCCAACACGGCGGACTAGATATTTTTTGTGCACTGCCATGATATGGGTATCAAAAGAAAGGGTTTGCTGAGAAGAATAAGAAAAACGCTTGTTTTAAAAATAAGTTTTTTTAATAAATTATTTTATTTTAGCATAAGTATGTTAATGTTACAGTGACTTTTAAATGTCACAATGTTTATATGTTTTATTTTTTTATTTTAGGATGTAAGTTACAAATATAATTTGAGATATCTTTGCAATAATATCATCATCACTTTTGGATTTGAGTCACATTGGCTAAATTCGGCAAAAAAACTAGGGGTGGAAACATTTAGGCAAATGTGGAACTTACCATTATTTATAACTAAGGTATAATGTTGGTAATCCATAGCTTCGTCAGTTTTAAGATAAGTTTCACTAGAAAGCAGGACACATAATACCTTTTGAAATAATAGTTCGAAACGGACTGCTATTTATAAATACTATGTATATTTAATTACTTAAACCAAGGGTTTAAAAACATGAACCTTACAATAAGGTCTTCTTGTCATTTAACTGAAATATTTTTCTCTTCTCTCACTCTCTTTTATAAAAAAAAAACAGAAAAAATGTTGCTTCAGATTAGGAACATCTTTCTGTATCGTGGGTACGTTTGCAAACATTTAATCTCACAAACTCAAAACATTCAAATCTGGTACAACTATCTGTTGGATGTCTGTGGGTATTTTTTCGGTGCGGGAATCAAATCCGCGACTCGCATCACCGCAGCGCTACGCCAACCGTAAATAAACTAGCTATTCCGTAATACACGTTTGGCTAAAAATACAGAAATCGACGAGAATTTGCAAATTCTCGTTGGCACCATCTTAGATTTTGTTTTTGATTCCATAAATATATTTGTATTTATTACCCCAAAGACCGTGAAAAAATACTTTTGACGAAAACTTTTTAAATTGTCATCAGTGCCACTTCGTCCATTGCGAAATTAGATTTTGTGACAATGGTAGCATGTAACGGACCTCCTCTTTGGAAAGTCAGTTAAATAGTGACATCAATCTCCCTAAAGGAGAGCAAGTGTTACCCGGTTACTGGTTTGTCGAGGTAAGATATGCATATATAATCATTGAACTGGTTAAATAATTATATTAATGACGACTGAGATGACAAATTTTAAAGAAATAAAAAAATATCTGCTCGAAACGCATGGATCCCGTCCTTTTCAGATCGTATTTTTTATATAATCTGTAGGCTCGCGCTTGACCACTATCCCACCTGATGGTAAGCGATGATGTGGTCGACGATGAAGCACGCTTGCCTAGAAAAAAACCCATTCACTCTTAACTTAAAGAACCCTAGAATGAACGCGACGCTCCTCCTTATCTAATGATCAGGAGGAGCGTCACTTAATCGTCAAATGACACTTCAAGTGCTTCTTAGAAAACAATACTGTTGCCGCTAATGACAAAATATTTTTAACATTTTTGACATAGTTTTCGATTAACTGCCATTAAGTTATTTCATACGTTTTTTTTTATAAAAACATAAGAAAAAGAATAATAATCCATTCGCCACATTATCTCTGGTTGTTCTCGTCTAGTAAACGAGGAATACTTGCATAGGCACAACCTTGTAGCCAGGAATATCCATCAGCAACTTGCTCTGAAATAAACTCTTGTGGGATCAGAGGTCCGTACTATAGGTATGTGCCAACCCAGTTCTCGAAAATGGCAATATTAAATTGTACTGGGATCGGTCCAACATCACTGACAGGAATATTGTAGCCAATAAGCTTGATATTGTGTTGGTGATCTAAATCGAGAAGTGTGCAGTGATTGTTGACAAAACCCTCCCGCATATCGGCAACCTCGTTAAAGTAGTTAGGCAAATGAAGTACCCTGACTTGGCTCGCGAGGCTTGGTCGACAAGTGGAATCAGCGATCATTGTACCGATAGTCGTGTAAGTAAATGACATTTTGCGGCACGAGCCTCGACCTCTCGTTAGGCGGAAAAATTGTTGGAAATTAGATGTCAAGTAATAACGTAAAAATAAATAAATAGATGTCAATATAAAAATTTAAAAAAAATGAAATGTCAATTAAATCAAATAATTAACAAACAAACAAAAATATTATTAAAACTTTGAAGTCAGGTATTTATTACTTTACATCAAATAGAGTAACAACAATTTAATAGAGGTCAAATTAAAATAATAATATAAAAATGTTAAAAATGCAATCATACATACTAAAATTGGATGTCAAAATAATATTGCAAAAAAAAACAATTAAACAAACATGTCAATAATAAAAAAATTGCAGTATCATTATTTTTTTCCATCTGAAATTCAGATAAATTTTAGTACGATCTACGTACAAGAAAATTTTTTAAATGTCTTTTGAATAGGTCAATATTTAACATTTTTATTGTTTCTGGTATATGGAAACAGATAATTGGTGCTATGAAGAAAACTTTATGACGCATCAGTGTTGTCTTGGATTGTCTCTAACACAACATATTGCACGCCGCCGCTTACGTACTTAGTGATATTGCCGTGTTGTTTAATCCGGTTGTTTCTATCTGATAAATTGGGAAATAGATTTGGATTGGTTTTACAATTACTGCAACCTCGAATATGTACACACACCAACATAGATATTAGTATTTGTGTACTAATGTGTTTACTCGTACTAACATTAAGCTATTCATTGGAGAACTAATTATAAGGATGTAATTATCAACAAGTAGTTAATGATGTTTGATAGATAATTAATGAATATAAAAGTGTCGTGGTACTATCTACCCTTCGTTAAGTAATGATTGTGGTTATTTGTCACTCAGTTGTCAATTGTCAGTCACAATTGGGTTATGCTCTAGTTATCATAAACTTGTCACCTAATATTAACGTAGAATAAACCACAGTTTCACATACAACCGTGTCTCAATCAAGTGTCTCCCACACACCTATCCTCAACGCCACCACTCGGGCCATTACAAATTGGTGTCAGTAATTGGGATTGATTGAGAAAATTCCTTGCAAAATTCGGTAACGCGTCGAGTGGAAATCATCGAAACGGAAACACGGAAGAACGAAAACAACACAAACACGAAAACTGTACGAGACCTTCGTCGGAGTTCTGAAAATTCTGATTCTCTACGAGTCTATAAGTTCCTGGGAAGAAAACTGTAAGAGACCTTCGTCAAAGTTCTGAAAACTGTGATTCTCTATGAGTCTTCAAGTTCCTGAGCCTGTTTCTCTGCAAGTTGCTGAGCATCACGACGAGATCAACTGGATTGAACGAGACGTATCCTTAGCGGTCTGGAGAACATCACTCAACCGTTTACGCCATCCAACCTTCACGTCTTCACTTCGAGGTACTTCATAATGTCAACGGGATACATTCAAGCAATTATACTGTGAGTACGCCGAAATGTTTGTCAAAACCGCTGAAATAAAGGATATTTCCTGAACGGAATCACCTGCCAGTTGTGAAAAGTGAAAAATCAATTTAATCATGTCTTATCCTAGTGTACCTACAAGCACAAACAGTTATATTTCGTTAGAAATGATTGAAAGGATGCTAACTAAATTTGATGGCAGTAAGGCACATAATCACGAATTCTTAGATAATTAAGTGTATTTATATAACAATTTAATAAAGATCTAAATTTAAATTTAAAAGCATTGCAACCAAAAATTAAGAAGATGCAATTTCTTTAGCAGTAATCGAAGAGCAACAGCTCAAAAGTAAAATTGCGATGCAAAATTTAATTGCCTCAAATACGAAACATTGTTATAAATGTAATAAACCAGGCCACACAGTAGTAAATTGTAGAGTTCGTCCATTTACGGGACCCAATCAAAATGTTAATTTTTGCAATTATTGCAAGAAAAAGGGTCATACTAAAGATGAGTGTTATTATCTTAAAAATAAAAACACTCCTAATAAAAGTAATCATAGATCGAATAATAACAATCGTTATCCGAATAAAAACGTTATCTCTGATCATTTAACTTCATTGAAATTAAAAGATAATGCAGGAAAAATTGTTTCTGCTAGATACATACACTGAAATAACATTTGCTTCACAATAATCCGTTGTTCACGCACACTCTTGCAATTTCTTGTCACTTTAATGTTGCGGGGGATATGAAGCATAAATTTAGCTAATATAACAATCGTCCCCCTGGCACATTAGTCGAGCGTGCGGTATATAATATCTTACGCCCTGGCGCCTTAAGATCGAATCCAACAGCCAACGGCTAATGTTTTTGTATATTTTATTAAAATATTTTACATTTGTTTCTTCAATTCATTGCTAAACTATTAGCAAGTCTTTTTTATATTTGAGTTGGAATATACTGATTGTCAACCCACTAAAATGATAAAAAATCATATATAAAATAGTAGTTGTTCATCGTCATAATGCTACTATCGGGCATTCGTTACGTTTTTAGACGTTATACCCTGTAAGTTTTGAGAAGTGCTTTTATTTGTGAATTACTTTACTATACTTAAGAGCTGAGATAATTATTTTGCATTAGCAAAACGTTTCAATTAGTGAGTTGCGAGGCGTTTAATGATATCGCCATCGGCGAGTAACAAAATGTTTTTATTATGTTTAGAAGTTTAACATGTTTAAATAATTCACATGTTATTGATTGTTGTTTTCTGTAATAATATTTTATTATTGTTCACAGAGAAGAACTGTGCAATTGTGGTTCCATCGTTATGCAGATTCGGGAAGCATTGATCCTCGCCGGCCGGGACCTAAGCCTGGATTTGCATACAGAGATGCCAAAACGCGACACCGAGATATAGTTTTTTGGCATATGGCTGGGCCCTTCCTCACTAGTTCATTACTCGTTCCAGGGCGATTAAACATGATGTGACATAGCAAACTGTTCGGAACCACTTGCGTGCAACTGGTGTGAAATGTTAGAAAACAAGAAAATTTTACAGATTTTTACAGGCAAAACAGGATACGATTCGCAATATAATATTAGGACTTCGATTGTGCAATAATATTGGTGCAGTTTTATTTAGCGATGAAAAATGTTTTAAGACAGACAAGGACGGTCGCATAATCATTGTGGCGAAAAGATGGTGAGGGCTTTATAAAAAAAATATTCTTCAATGCAGGTCTAATGCCCGCATTACTTTGGGATATTGCAGATGGATGCCATCAATGGGTCCCGGAGAATTAGTGCAGTACGGGTTCTCAATACCAGTCAAGGTTACTTGGACGTTTTACAAAACATGATGCTACCAACCGTGCGCATCGCATACCCGCAAAAATACATTTGCTTCGTGCATGATAACTGCGCTGTGTATCGCGAGTGACTTGTGCAAAGTTGGTTTAACGTCCAAGGAAATTTTACTGTGATTGAATGGCTATCAAAAAGTCGTGCACCAATCGGCTATTTATAAAAATATCAGGGGGTGATTGAATTTGTTTTATGTGAGTGATGTTATTGTTAGTGAGATTACAATAATTAAGGATACCTTTATCATAAAATCTAACTTACAAACATGTTTATTCATATCACTAATAAATAAATTAACGACTTGAGGATAAAAAATAACGTTAATTCTTGTCCGACTTAGAATATTTGTCATGCACAAAACATTATAATTTGTAATTATAATTTTAAAAAAACTTAGTCAATAAAAAATTTTGATATCTTATTGAAAAATATTTAATTTTAATTTATATATTTTTCTCCAATAATGTTCTTATTACCAGGTAAATAACAAAAATATTTTTTTACGAAAATGAAAACAATGGTTTTTAATAATGCAAAAAGTTAACGCGTTGTTGAGATTCAATCCTAAGACCTTTGATTTACCAGACGATTGCTTATACACTCATGCCACGGGACCAGTTAGTTACATAGTTAAATTTATGCTTCATATAATATTGTGAAGCAAACACTAATAAATAGGCGAAGTAATACAAACGTTCATTTTACGCACGAAACATCTATGTTGGTGTACCTTGCAAACCTATCTGATTTACTTTGTGTACATACAGGGCAATGTCAGTGTTTTACATTTAACAAAAAAATTGTGTGATTTTATTTAAAAAAGGAGTTCTTCATCATCTGTTTTATTTATTTAGAAAGAGAATATTTTGCGGGAACATTCATTTAAGGACCCTTAAATGCATATTCGTAACAAGATTTACTAATAATAAGAATAAAATATATTGCCATACTTTACATTGGCGTAAGAAAATCCAGCATAATGATCATTACTCATAGTATTATTAGGCATAAATGTTTTGCCTTAAATATTCGTACTGTTGGCATAAAGATAATTAAGCATAATTATATATAGCATTATGTTGTAAACACATAATGATATTTACACATAATGTTAATTGGAATAAAAAAAAAAACATGTTCGCGGCTCAAGGGTGGCTAAAGGGCCACTCCCGCTGCACTTTAACCTAACCGAATTGATACCTATTCTTTTTTCTGCTGCTCCTGCAAACTGCGCTACCACGGGGAGATAGTGCAGTTATGTGGGACGCCAACACATTCAAATTCCTCGGTGTCCTCCTGTGCTACTCATGGCGGGAACATGGGCAAGCGTAAGCACTCATCCGCGGACTGTCTGTCACCAGTCGGTTCACTTATGTTTCACCAAAACACAAACAAATTTCTAGTTTACAACCAACGTTTCGTATATTATATATTTCACAAACAACTTATCACGAAAATGTTTTATTTTATAAACTCTCGCATATCAAACATTTTTCATTTAATATTTAGATTCCTTTGGAAAAATCACGTTTTTACTTAATATCATTTTAAAATGCATTTTCTAAACCCATCACAAAGTGATCATAACAGTATTATTTGCATATTGTTTTTAAAGTTTAAGGTTGCTTGTAAAACGTTGCTCACCTCCGCTGCTTAGGCTTGCTGGGTGCCGGCAACCAGCCTAAGCCGATATGAGTCACACGGTGCCTATGCTTTGTTATGGTGGTAGGCGTATGCTCTCTCTCCTTTTTATTTTTATTTTACTGAGGAGCGTCTCGCAGGTCAATCAAAGTGATTGTCGTCTGCTTAATCGGATAATAAAATAATGCCCATCCTGTGGACAATGAACTATATAGTCTCCAGCCAGGCAATTTCCTCTCGCTTCACGCCTCCTCTTTTAATACACTCTAGGGGTAGCAGCCAAAAGCTACGCGAAGTCGGTGTGCGCTGATTCAGTTTTCGAACAGATTTCTCTTTGCTTCACCTTGGGTGACCAAGCCACGGCTACTGAGCCCCCCGCCTCGACAATGCGGGGACCCACTGGACAATAATTGAGTCCTAACCTAATCTAACATTCAACATAAAATTATTATGACAAATAAATAATGTGCCTAAAAATATATATGCAACTCCGAATTATGCCAAAACAAATTAGGCGAAATGACAGTTACGCTTACCCTTGCATTATGCCAAAGTATTATTAAGACACAGTATTATTTTTCTAATAAGAGTTATACGAAAATGTAATGCCAAACAATATTATGTTTAAAAATTTAAGCCGAATCCCACTTAAACGGATTTTAAATAGACAGGAAGAAAGAAAACACATTTATTTGTCACAAGCCAAAACAAGTAAGCAAATAGCAAGTTAAAATAACTAACTGTTTTTCTCTTGAAATTTCCAGACAGTAAGTACCTGACATATAATCAGTATTTTATTAGGTGTGATATAAATTAAGATAATTATAATGTTGATACTAATAAAAAACAACAACCGTGTCGATAGGATCGAATCGTTTAGACGTCCGCCATTTTATAAATCGCTTATGGCACTTATCTAAATCGAATCGCGTTGCTTAAGCCTAGTATTTTGATTCCCACCATTGCATAACGCAACTAATGGTTAAATATAGAGTGCGGATACCAGTAGATTCAGAGAAAATAATTAACTAACCAACTTATTTGGCCATTTATTAGGCTAAAAATTGACGAAAAACTGATTTTATTGAAACCATGGATTATTAGGTACCCGTATCTTAAACCATTTGAGTTTTTATGATAACCAAGTTGAGAAAACATCGTATCAAAAACCTGGGCCTTAGTATGTTAAAGTTGCCGGGAACCAACAACTTTTATATGTCACAAAGTTTATATGTCTTTTTTATTTTTATTTTTAGTTGGTAAGTAATAAAGATAATTTGAGATGGTTTTGCAATAGTACTCGTATACATTTGGATTTGAGTCACATTCGCTGAAAACGAAAAAAAAACAAGGGGTGGAAACATTTGGGCAAATGTGAAAAATATCAGTATTTATAACTGAGGTATGATGTTGGTAATCCATACCTTCGTCAGTTTCTAGATATGTTCTACAGAAAGCAGGGCACATAATATCTTTTGAAATTACAGTTCGAAACAGACTGCTTCATATAAATACTATGTATATTTAATCACTTAAACCAAAGGTTTAAGACAGATTGCCAACCAGGAAGTAACTAATTTAAACATAGAAAACACGACTTTAAAGGCAGAATTAGAAAAAATTAAACAAGTAGTAAATAACTATAAAAAAGTCTGTACAGCTGAAAAAACGATGCGTACACCAAAACCAAAATCTGCAAAAAAGAAATATGTTTCAAGGACGCCGATATTATGTGATACACCGCCAATACTACTGCCAGTATATAGTGAAAAGCGATCGGATAAACCTGAATACTCAACAGGCCAAAAATACACGGAGGATCCATATCCAGTCTTAAAAAATGACTACCAAAAAACGAAACCAAAACAGATGCCTAAACGTAAAATATGTTTCCTTAGTACAGATAACAAAAACGATGTACTGTCAACAGCTCAAAGCACTTTTCAAAATAACTAAGGAGTATGTCATTATTTAAAAACCCATGCAAATACGAAACATCTTCTAAGCGGTCTAGGAACAAAATTAATAAATTATACGATGAACGACTTCTGCATTATTTTGCTTGGGGATGAAGATTTCAAGAGGACTAATGATTATTATGACATTATTTTTTATATACGAGAGGTACTTCAGGCAGTGCAACACACTAACTTAATAATTTGTATGCCAACATATAAGTATCCATTTGACACTAGTTTATTCAACTGTAGAGTGGAGACATTTAATAATCTACTATATTTAGATATAATGACGCATGGAAATGCATTCCTTTTGGACAGTAACCTAAATCTGGAATATGGCTACAGCATGTTTAATAAATACTCTGGCAAAATAAATTAACTTGGACTTCGTATTATATTTAATGATCTACTCGATATAGTTACTGACATTATAAAGAACGTTGACATATATCACAATTTTAATGACATCGATAAATCTGAAGACCATTTTTTTCTTGACTAAACGTCATGCACCAAAACATTGCAGGCTTGCGATCCATCATCCATCTTGCAGTTTGTCTCAATGAATTCACTGATAATAACATAGGCGTGGATGTCTTATGCATTACGGAGCACTTTATGATGGAAACTTATGAAAAACACCTGAATCTAAACAATTACTGTTTAGCGGCCTGTTTCAGTCGCAAAGAAAGCAAAAGAGGTGGGGCATGCATACTAGTGAGGTCCGATCATCAATGGAAAGAACTGCCAAAAATAGCAACATTTTCTACAAGTGGGGTCTTTGAATGCTGCGCCATTGAATTGATCACCCACAAAATCATATGCGTTTGTATTTATAGGGTACCTAAGCCCAATAATTTTAATGAATGTATTTTTAAATTAGAACAGATATTACATTTTTTGAATAAAAATGATCGTAAAAATATTGTTTTGGCGGGCGATTTTAATATAGATGTACTTAAGAGAACTAATCAATCAATAGAATTCGAAAACATATTAATAAGCTTTAACTTAAAACTGATGCTTCAGCAACCGACTCGACTTAAGAGCAATACATGCATTGACAATTTTGCGCATAACTAACAGATCCTGTAAGGCTTTTGTATTAGAGTTAGCGTTGTCGGATCACACAGCCCAATTACTGAAATGCCCAATAAGCACAGTATGTTCAATTAATCGATGGAGTAGGAAAAGACGTGACTATAATAATAGTGATAACATTAACAAATTTAAGGGTTATCTGCGGAGTCAGACTTTTTCGGAAGTATATGAAGCAAAGGACCCAAATGTAGCTTTCGAGTTTTTAGATATCTTCACATTACTGTACAAACAATGCTTTCCTGAAAATGTAGTTTCGATAAATGTACATAAAAAACAGAAATGGATATCACGAGGTATAAAAAAATTCAGCGAGAGAAAACGGCAATTGCTATGGCAGTTCCGAAAAAAACTTACTCCAAATAATATAAAAGGCTATTTAAAAATTATACGAAACGATTTAAATAGATCATTAATTTAACTCGACGAGCTCAAAACAATCATAAAATACAGACATCAACTAATAAATCCAAAACAACATGGCAAATTATAAATCAAGCGAAGTTGAATATTCCAAAATATAACATTAATAAACTTAGAATAAATAATAATGACATTATCTGCGATCCAAAATGTATTTCTAATCTATTTAATAATTATTTTATTGATAAAATTCACCCTATCCTAAATTCGGGAGACAGAGTCACTAGGCATATTGTAAACAGGAGGGACTCTATGTTTATGGCTCCATGTTTGCCAAACGACGTATTGAGAATCACGTTAGCGTAAAAAATACAAACAGTGTCGGTTACGATGGCATTTGTACAAAAATAATCAAAGCAGTTGCCGAGGAAATTTCTTGTCCTTTATGTTATATCATAAATTTGTGTATTGGCGAAGGTACTTTTCCTGATGCCCTTAATAAGTCTATAATAAAGCCATTATTCAAAAAACTAGATAGAGAAGTAATGGAATACTATAGGCCGATTTCATTAATACCAATATTTTCAAAAATAATTGAAAACTATATTTACAAAGAACTAAATTTATATTTGGACAAAAATAATATTCTTTGTAAAGAACTGAAAGGATTTAGAAAAAATAAAACAATTAACATGGCAATTTATGACTTTTTATATACTGTAATGTTAAATATGGATACAAATACATCAGTGTGTGCGATATTTTGCGACATGACCCAAGCGTTTGATTACGTGCAACATGATATTTTACTGAAAAAGCTTGATTCTTATGGTTTAAGAGGAAATGTCCTTGAACTTTTAAAATCTTACCTAAACGATAGAAAACAAGTAACAGAAATAAGCAAAATAAATATAGGCACGAAAAGGGAAGAAATGTTTCAATCGGAGGAACGTAATATTGTCTACGGAGTTCCACAAGGAAGTATACTAGGACCTCCACTTTTTACACTCTACATAAATGACTTTCCTATGGCAATCAAACATCCGATGACACTGTTTGCGGATGACAGTACGATAACAATCCCCTGTGATCAAAGAGATTTATATAATGAGGACATAAACAATACACTGAAAGAAACTATAGAATGGTTAGATAGTAATAATTTATTAAAATAAGACTATGATTATGCATTTTAGCCAGCGCGCGTTGACATTTCCCAATCTTGACATTACTTACAATAATATAACAATTGACGCAGTAAATACAACTAAGTTTCTAGGATTGACTATAGATAGGAATTTAAACTGGAAGGCGCACATAGAGGCCTTGACTAAAAGAATTAGCAGTAGTGCGTACGCCTTGTACGTTCTTTCACGGACGGTTAACATAGATGCGCGATTATCCGCGTACTACGGGCTAGCAGATTCAATTCTCAGGTATGGGGTTATCTTTTGGGGAAATTCAACTAATAAAGAAGCTGCATTTAAAGCGCAAAAGAGATGTATCAGAGCCATGTTTAATTTAAAAACCACCGATAGTTGTAAGCCCTACTTCATACGATATGAAATATTAACATTGGCATCTCTTTATATTCTGGAAACAGTAATGTTTGTTAGGCTTAATAATAACTTATTTCCGCAAATGGCGGATAAATTTCCTAGAAACAGGCGTGATTCAGGTCTGTCTACATAGAAGTAGGACGGCACTTATGCGCAAAAGTGTTTTTTGCATGGCTCCTACTTTTTATAATAAGCTACCCAAAAGTTGGAGGGAGCTTAATAACTTTCAATTAAAGAAACATTTAAAAACATTTCTAAGTAAAAAGGCTTACTATACTGTTAGCGAATTTCTGGCAGAATCATTTAGTTTAACATAGATTTTTATTTATTTTGATATTTGATGAATGTTACATAATTTGACATGGGTATTTACATTTTCATTTATTTGATCTTTTACATAGATTTGACATTCATTTTTATTTGATATTTTAGACAGTTTTTGTATTATTTTGAATTCATATTTAGTAATCATTGTTTAAATTTATTTTTATAATTGCTAAAGACAAACATTTGATTGATATTTTGCAAAGAATTGACATACATTTTTATTTGACATTTGATTGATATTTTGACATTATATTATTTATTTACATATTTTTTAGTGTTGATATTTTTAATTATTGTGTTTAAATTTATTCTGTGATTTCATTTTCAAACTGTTAATGATATTAACTTTTAAAACATTTGCATGCCATAATATTAGGTGGCAAACATGTTCGAACTTTTTGTTTTTTAATGTTATCCTGCATGCATTATATGTATTTTTGCATGTATACGCGTGTTTTAGCAAATAAATATATCTTTATCTTTATCTTTAAAAACATGAACCCTACAATAAGGTTTTCTTATCATTTAACTGAAATATTTTTCTCTTCTCTCACTCTTATTTATTCAAAAAAAATATTTGTTCCGTGCGAGAATCAAATCCGCGATACACAACGTAGCAGCGTTACGCCAACCCTAAATAAACTTGCCATTCCGTAATACACATGTTAGGCTCAAAATCAAAATCATGTTAGGCCGAAAACGCCGGCGCCATCTTAGGTTCTGGTTTTGATCCCATATTTCTATTTGTATTAATTACCCCAAAGACCGTAAAAAAAATACTTATACAGGGTGTCCCAGAAATCGAGGTCAAGCCGTAAATGGGTGATAGACCAAGTTATAACAATTCTCAGAAAAATACGAAAAAAAATCTATCTCATGTTTTTAAAAAAATATATTCACTTTAAAAATTTACTAAAAAAATCAATCCCTGTAATGGTTCTTTAACTCCAATTGCTACAAATCCCATAATTTATCTAATTTTTTTATTATTATGTAATCTTGAATAATGCTTGTGTAGATTTTTGCCTAAAATTTAAAGCCAACTCCTCCTACTTAGAAGAAAATTAAACTTTTTCAAAACCAAATTATTCAAATTTACTGTTTCGCCCAACTTTAACTGACTGTACTGAAAAAAAAATGTACTACGCTAGTTTGGCAAGTAACATGAAAAATTGGCGCATTTAATAAGGATTCAAAAATGGTGTAACACTTGCTAGATTACGTTTTCAATAATTGGTCAATTTTTTTTTTGTAAATAGCCTCGGTTTTTACACAAAATGTCCATACTTCCTTAAAATGACTTTAGCTTACCTAAAGCTTTGCTAAACTCCGTTTCTATTAGCAGTAGTTATTGTTCTGATAAATTATGGGATTTGTAGCAATTGGAGTTAAAGAACCATTACAGGGATTGATTTTTTTAGTAAATTTTTAAAGTGAACATAATTCTTTAAAAACATGAGATAGATTTTTTTTCGTATTTTTCTGAGAATTGTTATAACTTGGTCTATCACCCATTTACGGCTTGACGTCGATTTCTGTTTTTTTTTTCTAAGATGAGAAAACTGGTCCTGACTTAAAGTAAAAAGGTTGAGTCACTATCATAACTTTGCTCTTAAATTACGTAACGTCTCTATCGAACTAGAAACGGAGTTTAGCAAAACTTTAGGTAAGCTAAAGTCATTTTAAGGAAGTATGGACATTTTGTGTAAAAACCGAGGCTATTTACAAAAAAAAAATTGACCAATTATTGAAAACGTAATCTAGCAAGTGTTACACCATTTTTGAATCCTTATTAAATGCGCCAATTTTTCATGTTACTTGCCAAACTAGCGTAGTACATTTTTTTTTCAGTACAGTCAGTTAAAGTTGGGCGAAACAGTAAATTTGAATAATTTGGTTTTGAAAAAGTTTAATTTTCTTCTAAGTAGGAGGAGTTGGCTTTAAATTTTAGGCAAAAATCTACACAAGCATTATTCAAGATTACATAATAATAAAAAAATTAGATAAATTATGGGATTTGTAGCAATTGGAGTTAAAGAACCATTACAGGGATTGATTTTTTTAGTAAATTTTTAAAGTGAATATATTTTTTTAAAAACATGAGATAGATTTTTTTTCGTATTTTTCTGAGAATTGTTATAACTTGGTCTATCACCCATTTACGGCTTGACCTCGATTTCTGGGACACCCTGTATACTGACGAGAACTTTTCAAATTGTCATTAATGCCACTTCGTCCATTGCGAAATTAGAATTTTGTGACACTGATAGCATGTAAAGAATTTCCTCCTTTTTGGAAAGTCGATTAAAAACTGACATCAATCTCGCTAAGGGGTAAAGTATTGCTCGGTTACGGGAGGTTTATCGAGGTTAGGTATGCATATATAACAATTGAACTTAAATAATTATATGAATGACGACTGGGATGACAAATTTTGGAGAAACAAAAAAAATACCTGCTCGAAACGCATGGATCCCATTCTTTTCAGACCGTATTTTTTTGACTCCTATAAAGAACGCAACGCTCCTCTTTATCGATTGATAAGGAGGACCGTCACTTAAACGTCAAATGATAATTCAAGTGCTTTTTAGAAAACAGTACTGTTTCCGCTAATGAAGAATTTTTTAACTTTCTTGACATAGTTTTTGACATACTTCCAAATTAAATTATTTCATATGTGTTTTGAGCAAATCATAAGAAAAAGAATAAGAATCGATTCGCGTCATTATCTCCGGTTGTTCTCGTCTAACTAAAGAAAAGTACTTCCATCAGCAACTTGCTATGAAATACACTCTTATGGGAACAAGAGGTGCTTTACTATAGGTGCTTTACTATAGGTGCTTTACTATAGGTATGTTCCAACCCAGTTCTCAAAAATGGCAATATCACATTGTACTGGGATCGGTCCATCATCACTGACAGGACTATTGTAGCCAGTATGCCTGATATTGTGTTGGTGAACTGAATCGAGAAGCGTGCAATGATTTTTGACATAACCGTCCCGCATAACGGGAACCTCGTTAAAATAGTTAAGCAAATCAATTATCTTGACTTGGCTCGCGAGGTTGTCGACATGTGGGATTATGACTCAGCAAAGATAAAGATAATTTATTTGCCATAACATGTGTTTACATACCTTATGCATGCAAGATTTTGATTTAATTTGTAGTACATACATGTTTTGCCTATCGAGGAGTACAAATATAAAATTTCCAAAATTGTTTATATTAATTAAATCGACATAAAGAACATTTTGATTATAAATTTAAAAAAATAAATTGATAGTAAGTTAACGTCAGAAAAACCAAAAAAAAAACAATAGATCGTCATCTTTATCAAGTCATAAAAATAAAAAAATTGTCTTAGTAGGCACGAGCCTCGACAACACGTTAGGAGACTCTCGTTAGGCGGACAAATTGTTAGAAATTTGATGTTAAGTAATAACGTAAAAATAAATAATTAGAGGTCAATATACAACATTATTAAAAATTAAATGTCAAATAGCAAATAATAATAAAAAAACAAACTTAAAAATAATTAAAAATTACAGTATTATTTTATTCCTTTCGAAGTTCAGATAAATTGAAGTACGATCTACTTACAAGAAAGTTCTTATAATGTCTTTTGAATAGGTTAATATTTAACATTTTTATTGGTTCTGGAATATGGACATAGATATTTATTTATTTATTTATTTATTATACGCTTTATTGTACACCATAAAAAACATTAATAAAAAGAAACTTAAGTCTAATACACATACAATGGGCGGCCTTATCGCATACCGCGATCTCTTCCAGGCAACCTGGTATGGACAGTAATTGCTTGGACATGACATGGGGCGGTCATTGGTGTAACAATAAGAGTGCTAAAATGATATACTGCAATAGATACACAGATAAATACATAAGCTATGTAATAGATACATAAATACATACATACCCACTTAATATAAAGGCAAATAAAAAGAAATACAAAAAAAAAAAAAAAAAAATACGACAATCTGTTGATAATGACAGTTCAGTTTGAAATTGACAAGCTAAGGAGAAGACAGCGACAGATAATGTTCCTTTACAAGTCTTTTGAACACAGGCAATGATTGAGCACGTTTGATTGGATCTGGCAATGCATTCCATAGACGAGTAGCCTGTACAGTAAATGATTTATCCAAAAAAGTTGTGCAATGCGCTGGCATTTGAAGTCGTAAGTTCTCTGATGACCTAAGAAATCTCGTGTGGGAATCGCGGAGAAACTGAAAACGATTCTTGAGGTAAAAAGGGGTGTAAGGAGTAAAGAGTACATTATATAAAAGGGAAAGAATATGAGCATTCCGGCGAAGGCGAATGGGCAACCACTTGAGCTTCACACAGATAATTGGTGCCATGAAGAAAACTTTATGAATCATCAGTGTTGTCTTGGAATCTTTCGAGTACAAAATATTGCCGTGTTCTACACTTATCTGATAAATTGAGAAATAGATTGGTTTTTACAATTACTGCAACCTCGAATATGTACATACAGGGCAATGTCAGTATTCTACATTTAATAAAAAAAGGTTTATATGTCTCTGTACATTCATAATTCTAATAATAAGCATAAAATATATTGCCATAACATTGGCGTAACAAAATTCAGCATTATGATCATTACGCATAGTATAATTAGGTATAAATGTTTTGCCATAAATACTGCTGGCATAAAAATAAAGAAGCATAATTTTATGTAGCATAATGTTATAAACGCATAATGATATTTACACATAATGTTAATTGGAATAAAAAAAAAACATGCTCGCGGCTCAAGGGTGGCCGAATGGCCACACCCGCCGCACTTTAAGCTAATCCATTTGATACCTATTCTTTTTTTTACGTTGGTAAATGCTCATGCAAACTGCGCTACCACGGGGCGATAGTGCAGTTATGTGGGACGCCAACTTACTAAAATTCCACGGTGCCCTTCTGTGCCGCTTATGGTGGGAACATGGGCACGCGGAAGCACTCATCCGCGAACTGTCCGTCACCGGGCAGTTCACTTATGTTTCACGAAAGAAAAATAAGATTACTAAAATCGTATACTACATTGTATAGATTTACAAAAAAATATCGGAATAATCAGATGAAAAACGCTAGTTACGTCGGCACGGTTTCTTTGTATAGAATGAGGCATCTGTATTATATTATCTGTGCCGTTTGTGACTAAGCCATGGCTACTGAGCCCTCCGCCTCGACAATGCGGGAACCCACCGGGCAGGAATTGAGGCCTAACCTAATCTAGCATTCAACATAAAATTATTATGCCTTAAAAATTTATACAACTACAAATTATGCCAAAAAAAAATACTAATTGACAGTTATGCCAACATTTGCATTATGGCAAAGTATTATTATGACACAGTATTATTTTGCTAATAAAAGTTATACGAAAACGTTATGCCAAATAATATTATGTCTAAAGATTTAATCCGAATCCCACTTAAGCGGATTTTTAAATAGAAAGCAAAGAAAGAAAGTAAACACATTTATTTGTCACATTTCAAAATAAGCAAGCAAGTAGCAAATTAAAATAACTAACTCTTTTCTCTTGAAATTTCCAGAACGTAAGTACCTAACATATAATCAGTATTTTAATAAGTGTGATATAAATTGGATAATTATAATGTTGATAATAATGAAAAACAACAACTGTTTCGATGGATCGAATCTTTCATACGTCCGCCATTTTAAAAACCGCTTATGGCTATTATATAAATTGAATCGCATCGCTTAAACCTAATATTTTGATCTCCCACCATTGTATAACGCAATTAGTGGTTAAATATAGAGTGTGGATACCAGTAGATTCGCCAACTGATTTAGCACTTTGCAGGCTAACAATTGAAGAAAAAAAGGATTTGATTGCAACCATGGATTACTGGGTACCCGTATTTTTAACCATTTGAGTTGTTGTGATGATAACCAAGTTGAGATAACTACGTATCAGAAAACTGGGGCTTAGCATGATGAAGTTGCTGGGTACCAATAACTTTTATATGTCACAATATCATTTTTTTTTTTAATTTTTAGTTGGTAAGTAATAAAGATAATTTGAGATGTCTTTGCAATAATATCATCACTTTTGGATTTGAGTCACATTCGCTGAAAACGAAAAAAAAACAAGGGGTGGAAACATTTGGCCAAATGGGACTGAGGTATGATTTTGGTAATCCATACCTTCGTCAGTTTCTAGATACGTTCTATTAGAAAGCAGGGCACATAATACCTTTTGAAATTACAGTTCGAAATAGACTGCTTCATATAAATACAATGTATATTTAATCACTTAAACCAAAGGTTTCAAAGCATGAATCTTACATTAAGGTCTTCTATGAAATATTTTTCTCTTCTCTCACTCTCTTTTATTTAAAACTAAAGAAATTTTTTTTGATCCAGATTAAGATTATCTTTCTGTATCGTGGGTACATTTACAAACATTTAAACTCACATACACAAGACATTCAGATCTGGAACAACTATCTGCAGGCCTTACAAATATTTGTTCCGTGCGGTAATCAAACCCCCAAAACGCAGCGCAGCAGCCGATCGCTCAACCACTTGCCTTGCCATGGCTCAAAGTCCGAAAACACTAATAAGTAAATTCTCGTCGGTGCCATCTTAGATCTTTTTTTTTCGTTCATCTTAGATTTTGACAGTGAAAATTATAGTTATGACGAAAGCTTTGCTAATTGTCGTCAGTACCACTTCGTGCGTTCCGAAATTAGAATTTTGTGACAGTGACAGCATGAAAAAAAGGACATCAATCTCGCTAAGGGATATAGTGTTACCCGGTTACTGGTTTGTGGAGTACCTTATGCATATACATTCAATGAACTGCTTAAATAATTATATGAATGACCTTTGAGATTGCAAGATTTGGGCAACAAATAAAAAAAAAACTGCTTGAAACACATGGCGCCCGTCCTTTTTAGAGGGTGTTGTCTCATCTCTGATAGATACATAGACATATAGACACATAGATACATGCACACCAAGCTAATAAAAGCGTATTTAGATAGAGTTTTTTTTTAACGTTGGGACATTCATTTAGAGATACTAAAATGATTATCCGAAATAATGCCCCTAAATGTCGCGTTGCCGAGTTATTCGAAGCGAGAGTTCGCTGAAGGAATCCGAAGCCCTCTTAAGCGGATTTTTTAATAACTTACTGTTTTTCTCTTGAAATTTACAGGATGTAAGTACCTAACATTTAATCAGTATTTTAATAAGTGTCACATAAATTTAGCGGATGGGGCGGATGATAGAAACACTTTTCTGGTTACTTGTTTATTTTGGCTCGTTCAATACAAATTACAAAATTTTACTTCGTAGCGTCTTAATTTAGTTTTCCATGTCCACCGTTCATTCTGTATCTCTCTTCCACACACCCTCTTTCATTAACCGCGGCTTTCCTATCTTTTTAATAATTTCTTCATACTAAATGCGTTCAGAATTAATATCCTATGATTATAATAAAAAACAACAGCCGTGTCGATAGGGTCGAATCTTTCATACATTCTTCATTTTAAAAATCACTTATGGCTGTTATATAAACCGAATCGCGTCGCTAAAGCCTAGTATTTTGATCCTCCTCCATTGCATAACGCAACAAATGGTTAAATATAGAGTGTGGACTCCAGTGGATTCGGGACAAATAATAAACTCCCCAACTTATTTGGCCATTTGTTAGATTAATAATTGATGAAAACACAGATTTTACTGAAACCATTGGTTAATCGTATTTTAACAAATTAATTGAAATACCTAATTTTTTAGAAATAAAGGCAAAACTTTATAAATTGTAATACAAAACATTTGGAAAAAAAAATATTGAGAATCAAATTCAAAAAATTGTCTGCTCGAAACGCAAGGAGCCCGTCGTTTTTAGAGCGAGTCAGCTGATAAGGTGCGGGGAGGAGCGTCGTTTCGTTAACTATATTTACGTACACAATATAAAAGCTCTTTGACAATGAATATTTTATACCATGAAATAAGGAAAAACATACAAAGGCGATAACCAACAAAATTACGATTTTGGACAGTTTTATGTTAATATATTTGTTTAAGTGTCTCAATCTCAAAGCTCGACAACATCTGTTTTATTTATTTAGAATGTAGTATAAAAATATTTGCTTCTGAAATTATTTTACATTTGGATGTATGAATACTCTCCATATTCATACATCCATTTTAGGACCCTCAAATGCTTACTCGAAACAATGTCCCAAAATGTCACTTTGCCGAGGTATTTGGGTGTAAAGTTCTCTTGAGCGAGAGATCGCTGAGCGAGTACGAATCCCAGTTAAGTGGATTTTAAAATAACTAACTGTTTTGCTTCTTTATTTGCAGAATGTAAGTGCCTAATAATTAATCGGTATTACACTTATCAAGTGTGATGTAAAATTTTATAATTATAATGTTGATAATCTTAAAAAGACAACAACCGTGTCGATAGGGTCGAATCGTTCATACCTTTGTCAAATTCTAAATTCGTTATTTTTTTGAGTCAGGATGCATAATTACTTTTAAATTTTAGTTCCAAGCAGGTTGCTTCTTAAGTAACTATACTTAATAAGTTGAACTGAAATTTAAAAAACTGATACTTTACATCAAGTTGTCATTACACTAAAACCCTTTTAATGGTCTGGCCATTTTGGTATATATACATCAAATCCCTTTAATTGGATTATTATATTTACGCCATGTACGGAATTGTTAGGCTAACAATTGATGAAAAAACGCATTTCATCGAAATTTGAAACGATTGGTCGGGTACTATTTTTGAGCATTAGTTGAGATAACTACGGATCAAAAAACTTGGCCTTATCATATTTAAGTTGCAGAGTACCAAGAGCTTGCCACAATGTTAATATGTTTCTTTTTTAATTTTTAGTTGGTAAGTTAAAAAGTTAATTTGAGATGTTCACACACAATCACATTAGAGAAGTTCGAAAAAAATAAATAAAAATAGCAGTGGAAATGCCAAGTGGTGCCATTGGGATGGTTCAATTTTTAAATAAGATGCAAGTTTACTTGTCAAACTATTCACGCCATGTACGGAATTCTGAGGCTAACAATTGTAACGCATTTTACTGAAATTTAAAACCATATTATATGATTTATTGTACACCATAAAATACATTAATAAAACGAAACTGAAGTCTAATACACATACAATGCGCGGCCTTATCGCATACCGCGATCTCTTCCAGGCAACCTGGTATGGACAGTAATTGCATGGACATGAAATGGGGCGGTCATTGGTGTAACAATAACAGTGCTGAAATGATATACTGCAATAGATACACAGATAAATACATAAGCTATGTAATAGATACATAAATACATACATACCCACTTAATATAAAGGCAAATAAAAAGAAATACAAATACAAAATGACGACAATCTGTTGATAATGACAGTTCTGTTTGAAATTGACAAGCTAAGAAGAAGACAGCGAAACTTGAAACCAGAGGTTACTATTTTCAAGCTTTATATTAAATTTGCCAGCATGTTTTAAATTTCACAAAGTTATTTTTTATTTTTAGCCTGTAAGTAATAATATTTATTTGAGATACCTTTGCATCACCATTGGATTTGAGCCACATTCGCGAAATTTGAAAAAATAAATCTTAAAAAATTTAAATAGGAGTGAAATATTTGTGTAAATGTGAAAAAGACAACAGTGTTGATAGCTTCGTCAGTTTTTATATTCATTCCTCTAGAAACCAGGACACGTATTACCTTTTCAAGTTGCACTTCGAAACAGACAGCTTTGTATAAAACTATGTATATTCAATAACTTAAACCAAAGGTTTAAAAACATAAAACGTACAATGTGTTATCATTTAACTGAAATATTTTTTTCTTCTCTCTCCTCTTAAAAAAAAACGTTACCCCAGACTAGGAATTTCTTCCTGTATCATGGTTGCGTTTACAAACATTTAAACTCACATACACAAGACATCACCATCCAGTTCCGATCCAGTACTACCTGTACATGTACCGTTTGAGATTTTTTTCTTCTCTCTCCTCTTAAAAAAAAACGTTACCCCAGACTAGGAATTTCTTCCTGTATCATGGTTGCGTTTACAAACATTTAAACTCACATACACAAGACATCACCATCCAGTTCCGATCCAGTACTACCTGTACATGTACCGTTTGAGAATTGAACCCGTGTCACGTAGCGCAGCATCCGATTGCTCAACCACTACGCCAACTGTAAATAAACTAGCCATTACGTTATCCACATGTTAGGCTCAAATACCGAAAACGCTAATAAGCAAATTCTCGTCGGTGCCATCTTAGATTTTGGTTTTGTTCCCACATACATATTTGTATTAGTGACACCAATGACCACAAAAATGAGACCTATGAAGAAAATTTTGCAAATTGTCGTTAGCGCCACTTTGTCCGTTGCGAAATTAGA
This sequence comes from Orthosia gracilis, assembly GCA_947562075.1. Taxonomy (NCBI): domain Eukaryota; kingdom Metazoa; phylum Arthropoda; class Insecta; order Lepidoptera; family Noctuidae; genus Orthosia; species Orthosia gracilis. Next base: position 13,151,929 of record OX387267.1, read on the forward strand.
ATTTTATGAAAATGACATCATGAAAAAGTGGCATGAATCTCGCTAAGGTATATAGTGTTACTCTGTAACTGGTTTGTGGAGGTTAGGTTTGCACATATAATCTTTTATTTATTTATTTATTTGGAACAAAAATATGTATACAATTACATTAATTGTGTACGGAAATGGCTGCATTAGTGAGACTGTGTCGCAGCCATCTTTGAACTGGTTGAATAATTATATTATTTTGAATGACGATTGAGATGAGAAAAATTAAAAAAAGAACTGCTCGAAACGCGTGGAGCCCGTCTTTTTATGAGCGTGTCGTCTGATAAGTTGCAAGTAAGAGCACGACGCTAAAAAAGTTAACGTCAAATGTTACTTTAATTGCTTCGTAGAAAACACTGGTGTCGCTAATGAAGAATTTTTTTTCACATTTCGTGACATAGTTTTCGACAAACTGCCAATTATGTTATTTCATATGTGTTTTAAGAAGTATAAAGTTTATTTCGTTAATAATATTTTCGTACACAATCTAACAAATCTCTGGCAATTAATATTTTATACCAAGAAATAAAGAAAAGCATATTTACGGTGACGTTGCATATTCCGTAACATTTAGTAGGTTAAGCAACATCAGCGTTTGCATACACCACATTCAACCCGGATGGCTTAACTCCTCATCCCCGGGTCCCCATCATCACAAGTGTACAGAACACTCATCCATCGGACTCTTGGACAAAGCGTATAGACTATTGTCGTGCAGCATACAAAAGTGTCAGTCCAAAAACTACCATTTTGGACTGTTATTTGTCAATATTTATTTTTTGTGATTTAATCTCAACATCACACGACAACATCTGCTTTATTTATTTAGAAAGAGAAATTCTGTAACATTGGGGAGTATTTTAAGGCGACATACAATTAGGGACCCTGAAATGCTTACCCAAAACAATGCCCCTAAATGTCACGTTGAGTGAGTTCGCTGAGCGAGTCCGAATCCTTCTTAAGCGGACTTTTAAATAACTAACTGTTTTGCTCTTGAAATTTCCAGACAGTAAGTACCCAAAATTAAATCAGTATTTTAATAAGTGTGATATAATTAGGATAATTATTATAATGTTGATAATAATAAAAATACAACAACCGTGTCGATAGGGTCGAATCGGAGGGAAAACATACCTTCGTCATTTTAAGAATCGCTTATGGCTGTTATAAATCGAATTGCGTCGCTTAAGCCTAGTATTTTGGTTCCCCTCCATTGTATAATGCAACTAATGGCAAAATATAGAGTGCGGATACCTGTGGATTCGAGGAAAATAATTAATTCTCCAACTTATTTGAACAACTGATGAAAAAAAAATAGAAACATCCGAACTGAGAACCTCCTCATTTTTAGGCAGTCGGTTAAAAACGGATTTTACTGAAACCATTTGTTATTAGTGTCTTTTGATTATAATCCATTAAAACCTTGTGTAGGTATTTCAGCGATATAAATAAAAATGTTTAAAGAGGGGGCACTCGCCCGTGTGTATTTTCATATCAAATACACAGTTACACAAAAAACAGAAGAACACAGATACAGAACATAGTAACAGCAGCACTTACTCTTTTAAAGGTTTTAGTTGTTCATGTACTTACGTATTATATTTTGTAAAAACACCAACCAAGAACACCATACAGACAGCAATATTTATTTGTAAAAGAACACAAGTTGACGTCCATAATTATCACGACTGAGCTTGAGGTATTGGCACGACTACCAAAGTGACGTTTACCCCACCATTCTGTCTACATTCCAACCAATGTGGTCTGATTCGTTAGTCGTGCCATCTACAAACACTGTTCTACAATAGTCAAGACAGTACTTTTAATATTGTTATCTGATTATTTTAACATTATAAGGGTTGTTCCAATAAAACCACTCGCAAACCAATGTATCAGCAAAGGATTTTATTGTTTTCTTCACAAACTCTACTTTTACGCACTATAAACTACACTGCCGTGGCACCTATAACTAAAATGGTCTGACCAGATGTCGGATAACAGCATTTTAATTATACCACTGCAGTATAGTATAGTATTGGTAAGACCGTCCGATATCGGTTCCGCGATAGACGGCGACCGTGCAGGCCAGAGAGCGCTCAATTGTCTGAAACCGTTCCGAAGGAAGAGTGTCCGTGCGAGCTGAACTGCCAACCTGTTCAATCAAAGTAATTGGCTACTGCTTAATCGGGCGATCCTGTGGAGACTAAACTAGAGCCTCCAGCCAGGAAATGCAGTGTATGCTGCTATGTAGTGTCAAGCCGAGGCCAGCGGCGGCGGCGGGGGCTATAAAGAGGCACGGGGAGAGGGAGCATACACAAAGATATGCGCGTGATACATGCGCGTGATACGACGGCGTTGTGTGCTCTCCTCCTCTGTCTCCGATGACATCCCGGCGAGGTAGACAGGAGTTAAGTAAGTGGCTGCTTCTTTGGCGGTCTTCCAAGGGGTCGAGGCATGGCAGTTGTTGCCAGGGCCTCCAGTGGACTTGGCATGCTCTTCCGCGGGTGACCTCGCCAGCGTAAAGGTAAGGTCGGCTCGAGCAGAGCGGCTGATGCCAATTCTTGGTACGGACGCTGGGCTGAGGAATGATACAATCCTGCAGTCTGGTTTGGAGTGGTGGACCATGAATGCTTTTGATAAGGTATGGGCCATCTCGGTGAGATGCTAGTTTAGTACTGAAATTTCTGACGATTTGCTTAAGGCATGAACATCAAGCATAATTTGATCGCCAGACTGATAGTGAGGACATGATTGACGGCTCTTATCAGCGTATTCCTTTCGCTTCTCCTCTTTCGTCTCCTGTATTCCTTCTTTTCAACGTACATACCAATAACTTTGGAGTTATCTCGGCAAAAAAAAAAAAACATTTTGTACTATGTATCGCGGATCATGATTTATGTCGCCGATCGTGTGAAGATCTCGACCAAAAGTTAAGTAGGCTGGCGTGTCCCTAGTAGATGAACAAACAAATATTCTGACCATCTATTATTATTTATTACTGTGTTATCTACCTGGGTTAGTTTTAGGATGATAAACAGGATTAAAATCGTGTTCGATGTCAAGACAGTATGTCAATTGCTGCATCACGTTACTAACAAATTGAGACTCGTTATCGCTAAAGAACCGTCTTGGTGTTTCATACCGTAGATCTCATCCAGTAATACTCTAGCACATTTTTTTGCACTCAACCCATCTAATAGCTAGGTCTTCTACAATGAAGATCAATGTCTCATCTTTAGCCGTCTTAGGTAAAGTTCCGAACAAACCGAAGGACTACCTGCCTGCTCCAAACTACGGCCCTTAACTAAGACTTCAAATCTTTGGTTAAGGGCCGTAGTTTGGAGCAGGCTCGCTGGTTTGAGATTGCTTGGTTTGTATCGCTGACATTGGATACAGATCTGGATATAACTTTTTAGTAGGGTTCTCAGCCCCATCCAAAAGTTTCGCTTAGCTATTCGTTTGACAGTTTTCGCCACTCCATAATGACTAGTGGGAGCTTCATCATGATACATGGCAATAACTTTCTCCTGCTCCTGCTCATGCTTAGGTATAACTAGTTGAGCATTTTCGTTGTCATTTTCTGATTCATATCTGTAGAGTAGTCCTTGATTCAAAAGACTTTTTTACTCCTATATTTTCCGTTTTCGTGTTGATTGCCTTTTAAGTCGTTAATTATTTTTACTAAGTCTTGATCTTTTAATTATTCTTCTCTTATTTCTTTTGATTTATTCCTTGGCATATCAATTGCTATACTGCATAGGCAAACTCCACAGTCTTGTTTCATTGTTGGATCGCAATTGAGACGTGATAAGCTGTCGGCAACAATATTTGTTCTTCCGTTGATGTATTATATCGTCAGATTATAGGATTGCAATTCATCGTACTAGTCGACCGGCTGGGAACCTCAATGACATAAGTCACTTCAGAGCTTGATGATCGGCACATTGATATTCGTACCCTCGATGAAACCAAGAAATTTGTTCACCGCCCAGATTTTATCTAGTGCGTTCTGTGGTTGAATAATTTCTTTCAGCTGAAGTGAGGTGGCGGCTAGCATGCTCAACTGGATGCTCGTTTTTCCCTCGTCGGGCCAACTCGCTGACCTCGTCAGCCGCGATAGCCTGTCGCTGCGCCCGCTTTACGGCATTTGCCTGCACCTTATTTGTCCCTAGCAGGAATGTGGTGGAACCACCGCTCTGGTCCGCACACATGTGCCCAGGGTCGCACTGCACGCATTCTGCGAGGTAGGCGTGTCGGGCCGAGGCACGAAGTGACCCCGCACGTCGCGTTCCGGCACCCGAACGATGGTAACACCCGCCACCACGCGTCCCCACTTTCTCCGCCCCGTAGACACCTTCGGGGCCGACAGGTTCTCCTAACTCGGGGGATGACCTAGCGACCCGTGCACCCGCGCGAGTCCTGGTCGGACAAGTTGTGCGCTGGACCTGAGCCTCCTTGGCTTTTTTTGCCGTTGGCGGCGGCAAGACGTACGTCCTCATGGGGACTTGAGTTTCCCCGGCTCTTGTTGACGTCGCTGGAGTCTATTGAATGCTGAATTTAGTTAAATGCTGTTTTTTGGTCATCCAGGTCCAAAAATAATTCTTCTTTGACAACCGAGAGAGCGAATCGGTGATCTTTGCAAAATTAGGGAAGAATCGCCAATACCACGAACATCTGCAGGAATGATATCATGTGCTTCAAGTTTTTTGGCGCAGCCATATCCATTACGGAGGCAACTTTGTCTGAATATGCTTGAAGACCATCAGGTGTTATATAATGTCCTACATATTTGACCTTAGAGCAGGAAAAAAAACATTTGGTTGTACTCATTTAGGCGATTGAAGACGTCTTGCAGGTCTCTAAAATGTTTATATAAACTGCAATACATGACTAATAGTTCATCTAAATATATGAGGAGCTTGACTGAAAGATTTGTGAAATCTGTCACATCTGTAGTCGATGCTCGGCTCAAGACGTCGCTGGAAGACAACAAGGGCTGGATCATGATAAACCTGTGGAGACTGACTGGCGTGCATGTCCTTATTTACTCTCAGGCCGCAGCTAGCGACGGCGGCGGGCGCGATAGTGCGGAGAGCGAGCACGCACACAGGTACGCGTGCGGTATGGAGTCGTGTGCTGGTAGTGCTACAACATATTAAATTGGAGAAATAGCTAGATATATAATATTGATAACACTAGGTACTCGTATTTTAATCATTAATTGAGATAACTATGGATCAAAAAGTTGGGCCTGAGTTTGTTAAAGTTGAAGGGTACCAACAACTTATAAATTTCACAATGATAATTTGTTTCTTTTATTTACTTTTTAGTTGGTAAGTAATAAAGTTAATTTGAGTTTGTTTTTCCAATAACATCATCACCATTGAATTTGAGTCACATTCGTGCAATTCGGAATAAAACTCTTTATAAATTTAAATTGGGGTGAAGACAATTGGGCAAATGTGGAAACAATCCAGTATTTATAACTAAGGAGTTTGTTCCTTCGTCAGTTTTTAGATTCGTCGTTCGTTCGACTGCGTCATATAAACAACAAAAACAAACAAAAAAAAACAAAACATTAATAAACACACAAAATAATAATGATAATAATGTATATTTAATGACTTAAACCAAAGTTTTAAAAACATGACACTTACAACAAGGTCTTGTCTTGTTGTCATTTAACTGAAATACTTTACTCTTCTCTCTCCCTTCTCTTTTAAAAAAAGAAGAAAAATATATTGCGCCAGACTAGGAATTTCTTCCCATATCGTGGGTGCGTTTACAAACATTTAAACTCCCATACACAAGACACCGAGATCCGGTACAACAATCTGTAGGCCTTGTATGGGTATATTTGTTCCGTGCGGGATTCAAACCCGCGATACGCAGCGCAGCAGCCGATCGCTATCGCTACGCCAACCGTTAATAAACTAGCCTTTCCGTTCAACAAGCTTAGACTCAAAGACTGAAGACGCTAACTAGCAAAAACTCGTCGGCGCCATTTTAGAATTTGGCTTTGATCCCGTATACATTTATTTGTATTAGTGACCCCAAGGACCATGAAAATTATATCTGTGACGAAAAATTTGCATATTGCCTTCAACGCAACTTTGTCCGTTTCTAAATTAGATTTTTGTGACACTGACATCATGAAAAAACTTTTTTACAAAAAAATACAACAGACTTCCAAATAAAAACACCACAAAGTGAAAAATAACATCAATTTCAGAAGTCGGTGTTCTTGTTTCTGTTTCTTCGTTTTGTGTCACCGACTTTCGATTTTTTCTTTTCACTTTTTAGTTGTGGTACATATCTATAATGCCCACAGTTATGCCAGAAAAGATTACCCGAATAACATGCAACTTAAACACAACCATTCAGTGGTTGTGTTCAAGTTAAGAGTGTAATAGAGTGAACCGTATCTATCTGCGTACCCCTTTAGAGCGTACTGGCGTGATGTTATGTTATGAAATGGTGTAAACAACAAACAGACATGCGATTGCAGTAATCCCATTACAGCTTTAAAATCGATTCATCTTATAAAAAGTTCTGAGGCAACAAACATAAAAAACAGTCTAATTGAGAACCTTCCCTTTTTGAAGTCGGTTAAAAAGACAATAAAATTGATATGACATCAATTTTGCTAAGGGGTACAATGTTACCCAGTAACTAATTTGAGGAGGTTAGGTATGTATAAATCATTGAACTGTTTAAATAATTTCGAGCGATTCCGAAACCCTGTTAAGCGGATTTTTAAATAACTGTTTTGCTCTTGCAATTTTCAGGCAGTAAGTACCTAACATTTAATCAGTATTTTAATAAGTACGATGTAAATTAAAATAATTATACTGTTGATAACAATAAAAAAGTTAATTAAAAATATCTAAAAACCCGGCTCCTTAAAAAGCAAACTAAAAAGGCGTAAACAATAAGAAAATCATACTGGTAGTCCGAGGATACATATTCACAAGCTGGCTGACCAAAACCAAATGTATCCTCCTCAAAATATACTTTTTGATAACAATTCGTCATTGTTAAGATTATAAGTTCTCGTCTAGACACATTTTAAGCAGTTAGCAGCAGAAAAATGCAGGATGCGATATTAGTTTCGCTATAACTTCTTCCTGGAAACAAAAAAAATACCTACAATAGATAATAATCGATATCAGGTTAAATAAAAAATTGGTCATCTCAATCGTCATTCATATAATGACGATTGAGATGACAAATTTTGGAGCATCAGATTCAAAATATTGTGTGCTCGATACGCATGAAGCCCGTCCTTTAGTGAGCATGATAAAGAGCGGTGAGGAGCGTCTAAGACGAAGGAGGAGCTAAGACGTCAAATTATGACACTTCAAGTGCTTTTTAGAAAAAAAACACTGTTGCTGTTATTGCCGATTTGTTTTTGGCTGTTTTTCGACAAATTGCCAACTGAATTTTTTTTTTTTAAGATGTTCATAGTCTATTGTTTCGTTCATAATATTTACGTACACAATTTAACAAATTCTTGACATTATATATTATAAAACAAGAAATAACGAAAATCATACATAGGTAGAACCAAAAAACTGACGACTTTGGACAGTTTTTTGTTATTTTTGTGTAATTTAATCTCAAAACGGGGCTAGAAAACATCTGATTTATTTATTTAGAAAACAAAGTTAAAATATTTTATTCCGAAATTCTTAAACATTCACGAGTATTTTGCGGGTAAATTCATTTTGGGACTCTTAAATAATTACCCGAAACAATGCCCCAAAGTGCCGCGTCGCCGAGTTATTCCAATGTAAAATTCTCTTTAGCGACTGTTCGCTGTGTGAATTCAAGCTGAATTCATATCCCTCATAAGCAGATTTTTTTATAACTAAATGTTTTGCTCTTGATATTTCCAGACTGTAAGTACCTAACATTTAATCAGTATTATAATCATCATTATCATCATCATTTCTGAAGCTGAAAGACATCCACTGCTAGACATAGGCCCCTAGTATCAGTAACATTATAAGTAATTTTATAAGCGTGATACAAATTTAGATAACTAGAATGTTGATAATCGTAAAAAGACAACAACCGTATCGAAACAAACATGCGATTGCAGCTATCACGAGTGATTTGCCGTCATTTATTGAAGAGTTCTGATGTATATCTCCGATGTTCTTCATCAAATCATGATGAATTTTAAATGAGACCAGATGACAAGCACCAGCTTTCAAATAAAAAAGAATCATCACAATCAGTTCGTCCAGTAAAAAGTTCTGAGGTAAAACACATTAAAAAAATACAGATGAATTGATAACCTCCTCCTTTTTGAGAAGTCGGTTAAAAATACAGTCGAATTGATAACCACCTCCGTTTTGGGAAGTCGGTTAAAAATGAGCTCCACTGTAGCGAAATCACCCCACCCGATCCCGTTTCGTACCTTGAGTACTCAGCCTGTCGGCTCGGAATGACTGGTCATCAATCGATCACTATCATGAAGGCGGAGGCCTTCTGCCCTTCGTCTTCAGCCAAAGCTTCAAAAAAGACCTTACTGACCCTTTCGGCTTGTGCAACTCTGTTATCCTTGCGGGTGACCTCAATGCCAAACATCCAGCCTGGAACAGTACCGCTCCCAACCCTAGAGGAAATTCGGTACTGGACCTAAGCTCATCTCTCCATTACGACGTCATTGCTCCGATGAGCCCTACCCATTTCCCAAGTATAGCCGAGGTTCTACCCCATAGGGGGTGGCCCTCAGCGTGGTCGCTTAGGTTTAGCTTTTTATGCCTATAGTTTAGTCTCCACAGGATCGCCCGGATAAGCAGTAGCCAATCATTTGGATTGACCTGCGAGATGAAACATATTATTTAAAAAAAAATACTGGCCCTTATAAACTGAGATTTGCGCAAACAATTTAAATATTAGGGGTTAAAGTATGAAATTGCTGATTTGTACTGAAAAATTGAAATTAGTTGTTTTTTTTTATAATTCATATTTATTTAATCAAAATAATTACCATTATTATCTATATATTGCTGCCATCTAATAGGAAGGTCATTTATGCCTTTGCGATAGAACTCTGGTGATCTACTCGGAGATTCGACAAACTGTGTGAAAGCATTTTGTACTGCCTCCTGAAAAGAAAACTTTTTATCACGTAGAAAATTGTCCAAATCACGAAAAAAATGGTAGTCCGTTGGAACAAGGTCTGGCGAATACGGAGGGTGCCGAATGGTTTCAAATTACAACTCCTGTAGAGTTAAAACAGTTTCCCGTGCTGTATGAGGTCTCGCGTTATCATGGCGCGATAATGGTGAAGATCGATTCATGAGTCGGGGCTGTTTCACTGCTAGTTTTGCTATCATTGTTCGGAGTTCGGCACAGCAGATATCTGCCGTTATTGCTTGACCAGATCGGAGAAAGCTATAGTGAATAACACGATGCTGAGACCACCAAACAGTGAACCAACCAACCTTTTTATTGATAAGCTTTGCTTTAGGACAGTGTTGCAGCGTTTGACCTGGGGTCAGCCATTGCATTTTTCGCTTACGGTTATCGTAAATAATTCACTTTTCATCACATGTCACAATTCGATCCAATATTCATCGATTCAACAGGGCAACACAAGTTTCAACACGCGTTTCTTTCTACAGTGCAGTCAAATCATGAAGCACCCATTTTTTTTATTTTATTGATTTGACGCAAATGAGTCAATATTGTTGGTAATGTTAAACCATGCCGCCAATTCCTGGGTAGTCTGGCTCGGATCGGCTTCCACCATCTCTTTCAATGCATTGTTATTCACCTGTGTGGGCGGTCTTCCACGTGGTTCGTTCTTCAAATCAATGTTGCCATCACAAAAGCGTTTAAACCAAAATCGCAAGGTGCGTTCATTAGCAGTCCTCTCTCCAAACGCAACATTGATATTGCGAGCTGTTTCTGCCACGTTAGTTCCGCGTCGGAACTCGTATTAAAAATCACTCGAATTTTCGAAGTATCCATCTTCCTCGTCTAAGCAGAATAAAAAAAACAACTGGAAGTCGATAATCGAATGTTGCACATTTTTTAAAAGAAGAACTTCATAGGTACAATGTAAAACCCCCCGGAGGGTTCCCTCATTGTCGAGACGGGGGGGCTCGTCAGGGCTTTTGCCAAGAAGTCGACGTAGCGGCCAACATGTAGGTTGCGGTGCTGCCTGGGCGACATTGCAACTGAGGCGATTCTGTTGAAAAAGGGTTATATTTATAATACAATATTAAAATAATTGTGACGACGAAATATTAATCTTATCTAATTTTGCATTTTCAGGCAGTAAGTTAACATAATCTTAGGCCAATTTTCAAATTCAGGTTGAAGGACCACCTAGCCATGTCGCCATGAGAACGGTAAAATCCTTGAGTAATGTCCAAAGACGATATGTTATAACAGTCAGTTTGACGATTCAAGGCGGAGTCGACTTGGAGGTCTTGAATAGGAAAGCACTTAATCTAAACCTTTGTAATATATTATTATTAAATTTCCTTTCTATAGTACAATCTTAATCTTACTAATATAAAATGTATGACATAAGTTTGTGACTTCGAGGCTCTCAAGCAGCGCAAGTACTGTTAACCAATTGGCCATTAAAGTTTTGGGTTGTGGAGGTCAGATAGTCAGTCAGCAAATAGTAAACAATGGTTTCAAATTTCGGTACAATAATTAACTGACAGATTTATTTGACCATTCATTCCTTGAGATATAATACTTTGGCATAATTGTTTTTTGGAATACAGGTTATGTTGACATAATTATGCTTAAGGTTAATTTGTTTTTGCAAATTTTAATTGGCATAATGTAACTAGGCTTAATTATTATCAGCCTAATGTGAGGCATAAAAATCATTCACATAAGATGGTAATTTTATAGTTTCACAATCGGCTATAATTTTAATTGATTTTTTACTCAGATTTAATATTGCGTCATTTTTTTTCTATTGACGGTTATTAAAATCTGAAAAATAAAATGGATGGAACTATAACCAATATTATAATTCGTCACTTCATTCTTCAGATACATTTACACAGGTAGTGCCTTTAGCCTACACGAGGTATTCGCGCACGTTGAGAGAATCGATTTTTCAATCGATTTCATTTTTTTTTTTTTTTTCCATCTACCCCGACTCGCCACAATCCAGTGTCGGTCGGGTTGTCACCTCATTCCTTTCTTGCGCGAGGCAGCGTTCGCACGTGCCTAATAAAGTTATAACTACAAGTAAAAGTTACCTTGTGCATCACGTCACTATGCCGAAAAGGAAAAACGAAGAAATTATCAGGCGTTACAAACGCAAGATACAAAAAATGGAACAAGAGCAGCGGAAATATAATCGAATTATTTATTCATCGTCAGAAGATTCTGATCATAATTCAGGTTAGTAAGTTTACTTTTTACTGTGAAATCAATGCTTGTGCCTAACTCTTAAACCTGGAGGTTAACCGTGTGTTATCACGAAGGTAGTTTGAAATTACGATCGTGTTTCGTAATTTAATCGAGACAATTTACATCGCCTGGAGGTGGATCGAGTATCCTCACGAAGGCAAAATATCGCCTGGAGGTTAACCGTGTGTTAACACGAAGGTAGTTTGAAATTACGATCGTGTTTCGTAAATTTCTTCGAGACAATTAATATCGCCTGGAGGTGGATCGAGTATCCTCACGAAGGCAAAATTATCATCTTATCTACCATAAAAGTGCGGTTTGACCAATAATAAAAATGTACTCACCGAATGATAAATTTTTCTTTTAAATTCGTGGTTTTCATAACTACCCCCAATAACATTCGTTATTGTTTCTTTTTAGACAATGAAAACCTGCACAACTCCGACCCGGAGCCTCAGAATGCCGATCCCATCTCTGTCGATAAAAATGAGGAGTGCAGAAATGATAGCGATCAAGAACCGATCCTAGTTCCAGAATTGGACCCCGAAATTCTCACCGCATTGGGTGAGGTATCGGAAGAGGCGCCCAAGCTTGGCCCAAAAATTCATGAGAAGTTACCACTACTGTGGTTACCCATTCTTCGTAAGGGAATGAACAAAGAATTAAAAGAGAAACTTGTCAAAGAGTATCCCGTGCCAGAAAACTGCACATTATTACAAGCACCAAAACTTAATCCCGAGATTTCTGCCGCTGTTGCTGAGGGTACTCGTACTCGAGATAAAAAAGTCGAAGCGGTACAACAGCAATTGGGCCAGGGAATAACCGCCCTTAATAAGGGCCTGGAACTCCTGCTGGACGATGGCAAGGACAGACTTCAAGCCATAAAATTTCTCAGCGATAGCTGTAGACTACTTTGTGATCTGCACTTTGTAGAAACTGAAGCTAGAAAGAAGATGGTCACTCCAGGATTAGACAAGTCTTTCTTAAACATCATGCAAGATGTTGAACGAGATGATACGCTTTTCGGTAACAAGCTTTCCGAAAAAATTAAAGCAACAAAGGTAATCGAAAAACACGGATTACAAATAAAGAAAACCGCTCCGAATCCTAAGCAACCAGCTACATCATACCAGTCGTCGACAAGTCGCTCACGCCCCCAGGGAAACTGGAGGGGCCCTTCTCGCTTCCTGTCGAACAGGGGGGGGAGGGGCGGACAAAGGAATACTGCTCCGAGAGGGGGACGAGCTCCAACAAGCAACTCCGCTCCACAGAGGCCACCACCGCAGAACAAGCAGCGTGCCACAACAACTCAACAATAAAGGTACATGCTGGGCGAATCCAACACTTTTATAATTGCTGGCTTAAAATTACTAATAATGCTCAAATACTGAACTGGATTTCAAAAGGTTATCCAATACCGTTTTGTAAGAAAGTTAGACAGGTCTTAACGCCACGTAACTCCGTCTCCACTGGTGAGCAACCAGATATGTTACAGTGTATTGAAAATTTGTTGGACCTCGGTGCTATTTCCCCTTGTCATAGGTCAAACAACGATTTTGTCTCTAGCGTTTTCCTAGCCCCTAAAGCCAACGGGACAAAAAGATTTATTCTAAATCTCAAGACTTTAAATAGATTTATTTCAACCTCTAATTTATAAAATGGAGGATTATAGAACGGCAGCTAGACTCGTACCTCAGTCTGGTTTTATGGCAAATATTGACCTAAAGGAAGCTTACCTCTTAGTTCCTATTGCAAAAGAGCATCATAAGTACCTGCGTTTTGAATATAATAAAAAATACTTTGAATTTACAGTCATGCCTTATGGGTTATCGGTTGCCCCCTGGGTATTCACAAAATTAATGAAAGAAGTCATTAACTATCTTCGTCAAGAAGGTTATAGGTCAGTGATATATCTCGACGACATTTTGTGCATCGGTGATTCTTATGAAGAATGCGCCAACAATGTCAACAAAACCCTAGCGTTGCTTAAATATTTAGGGTTTGTTATTAATTATGAAAAGAGTAACCTAGAACCCAGGCAGATTTGTCGGTTCTTAGGTTTCGTATTTAATACTGTCAATATGACACTTAGCTTGCCTGTGGAAAAACGACAAGGTATCATGAAGTTTCTTAAGAAATTTTCTAAACTGCCGAGATGCTCCATTAAGGAATTGTCACAATTAATCGGCGTGTTAACGGCAGCTTGCCCAGCAGTTCGATATGGTTGGTTATACACCAAAACCCTTGAACGTCAAAAATATTTAGCCCTTCAAAAGCATGATGACAACTTTGAAGCAAAGATCAAGCCATCAAATGTTATCCTACCCGACATAAAATGGTGGGAAGAAAACATAATGTCAAATTACAATATACTAAGACAAGACAAAAACTTTGCCTTGGAGATATATACTGACGCGTCTAGAACTGGTTGGGGCGCCGCTTGTAATGGGAAACGCGCTAATGGGGGATGGAAAGATGAGGAATTATCTTTCCACATTAACTACCTTGAATTACTGGCCGTTTTCCTAGGACTAAAGAGCTTCGCTTTTCAGCATCATAATTGCTCTATTTTACTAAGAGTTGACAATACAACTGCCTTATGTTATATAAATCGCATGGGCGGAATCCGTTTCCCACATTTAAACGACTTAACAAAAATCATTTGGCAATGGTGCGAAGAGCGCAATATCTTTATACACGCATCTTATATTAACACACGCGATAATATCGAAGCCGACGAAGAATCGCGGAAAAATAATGCAGATACGGAATGGGAACTTTCTGATTGGGCATTCCAAACTATAGTTCAAACTCTGGGAAAACCCCAAGTTGATCTTTTCGCTTCTCGCATCAATGCCAAATGCATTCAATACATCTCATGGAAACCGGACCCCGACGCATTGACAGTTGATGCGTTTACAGTTACTTGGAATCATTCATTCTTCTACGCATTTCCCCCGTTCGCTCTCATACTAAAATGCCTGCGAAAAATGATCGAAGACAAGGCCACTGGCATTCTAGTCTTCCCCTATTGGCCTGGCCAAGCTTGGTTCCCACTGCTGAAAAGAATGCTTATCTCTGATATTGTCTTCTTCGAACCTAATCGGGACCTTCTGCGTTCACGTTTCAGGTTACGTCACCGGCTTCACACCAGCCTTACCCTGGGGGCCGCGACGCTCTCAGGACAGCATTTACAAAGCTAAATACCCCAAACGTAGCACTAGACCTAATGTTAGCATCCATTTCGGAAAATACGATGAAACAATATTCTACAACGTACAGGTTGTGGTGGCAGTTTTGTGTAGAAAAGGTTATAAATACCTTTGAAGCTCCGTTATCCGCAGTAATAGCTTTCTTAGTAGATATGTTCAATAAAGGAGCATCGTACGGAACTATCAATAGTCATCGTTCTGCCTTATCATTACTCCTCGGGAATAATATAGGATCAGACGAAAGGATTAAACGCTTACTTAAAGGTATTTATAGACAAAAGCCGTCCCATCCCAAATATACCACCACCTGGGACCCAAAAACTGTATTAGATTGCGTATGCGAATGGTATCCTAACAGTAATCTGGGTTTGGTCAAACTTACAAAAAAGTTATCAATTTTATTGGCTTTGTGCACATCACATCGCGTACAAACGTTCTCTTTGATCAAGTTATGTAACATTAGTAGATCCCCTTCAGGCATAAAGATAATAATATCAGACACTATAAAGACGTCAGCACCTAACCGTGAACAGCCAGTATTATTCCTACCATATTTCACGGAAAATCCAAGCATTTGTCCAGCCAGTACTCTTGATGATTACCTAGCAGCAACATCGGGTTTGCGACCTGAAGGCACAAAAAATCTTCTTGTTACTCACAAAAAACCCCATAAAAAGGCATCGTCAGGAACTATAAGCAGGTGGATAAAGCAGACTCTTGCAGAGTGCGGCGTTGACGTAACAGTATTCAGTGCACACAGCACGCGTCACGCCTCCACCTCAGCGGCGGCCTCTGCCGGAGTCTGCCTTGACACCATAAGGAAAACAGCTGGATGGTCTACCTCCTCCCTGACGTTTGCCAGATTCTATAACCGTCCAGTAGTGGACGAAGGAATATTTGCTCGGTCTGTCTGTGCGATCACAAGTACTAATAACGAGTAATAATAAGAATATCTCTTGTTACACAATTGTTTTAATGAACGAATTTATTGTATGATTTTATGTACCTAATTATCTAAATTGTAGATTCCCTGTTAGGGCAACCTTTACTTCCGTGCTTATGTGATTAATAATAATTATTAATAATAAGAAAGAGGATTGTTTATAAACAAAATATATATTTTCTTAGGAAATAAAAGTTTTCTACTGATGATCATAAATGTTTTATTACCACTTAAGAACATTGATAAAAATATCTCTAAACATCTACCTGTGTAAATGTATCTGAAGAATGAAGTGACGAATTATAATATGAGATCAAACGAACTTCTTGAAGTGAAGTTCGATCATTATTATAAGAGTCACTTCATTCGAAGATACATGGTTCCCACCCACCCAAAATCCCAGACTAAAAAGTAGAAAACAAAAATATCTCTGAACAAGAATGAGGTGACAACCCGACCGACACTGGATTGTGGCGAGTCGGGGTAGATGGAAAAAAAAAAAAAAAATGAAATCGATTGAAAAATCGATTCTCTCAACGTGCGCGAATACCTCGTGTAGGCTAAAGGCACTACCTGTGTAAATGTATCTTCGAATGAAGTGACTCTTATAATAATGATCGAACTTCACTTCAAGAAGTTCGTTTGATCTCATATTATAAGTGTATCAATAGGTTACGGTGCGGCGGGTGTGGTTCTCGGGCCACCCCTAAGCCGCTAATAGGTTTTACACATGTGTATTTGTTATGCGTATAAAATTATTGCTGTAGAATGTTTTGTTTAAACATTATTATGATTAGAGAAATTGTGTTTAAAAAAAAAAAGCGTAAGCTATTATGTGTAAATAATATTATAAAGAAAAGTATGCCGTGTTATATTATTTCTTAAAATTGTATGCAAATAGATAGGGAATAGTTAAAGTTGCAGGATACCAGCAACTTTTAAATGTCACAATGTTAATTTGTTTTTATTTTTTATTTCTAGTTGGTGAGTAATACAGTTAATTTGAGATGTTTTTGCAATAATATCACCACCGTTGGATTTGAGACGCATTCGCGAAATCCGGCAAAAATATCTCTATAAATTAAAATAGGGATGAAAAAATTTGGGCAAAAATGGAAAAAAAAATATTTATAGCTCTAATGTTGAAATCATATAAAAACAACATTGTCGATGGGTTCGTATCGTCCATACCTTCGTCAGTTTTAAGATTCGTTTTTCTAGAGGGACACAAAATACATTTTGAAGTTACAGTTCGAAACAGACTACTTGATATGAATACTATGAATATTTAATGACATAAACCAAAGCTTGAAAAACGCTCTCTCTAACTTATTTTTATTAAATAAACGCTGCGTCAGGCTAGGAATTTCTTGCTGTATTGTGGGTACACATACACAAGACACTCAGATCCAGTACAACTATCTGAAGGCCATATAAATATTTGTTCCGTGCGAGAATTGAACCTGCATCACCAACGGATTGCTCAACTACTACGTCAACCGTAAATAAACAAGCCAAGCTCCACATGTTAGGCTCAAATACCGAAAACGCTAATTAGCAAATTCTCGTCGGCACCATCATAGATTTTGATTTTATCCCATTTTTAAATAACTAAATTTATTGCTCTTGAAATTTCCAGAGTGTAAGTATCTAACATTTAATCAGTATTTTAATAAATGTGATATAAATTTAGATAAGTATAATGTTGATAATAATAAAATCGTTCATACCTTCGTTATTTTTATAAATCGCTAATGGCTGTTATATAATTTATTTTATTTATTTATTTACTATCACCAATAATAACATCTTTACAGTTTGATCTTATATAATGCTACAAGTCACAAAATTACATAATACTAAAATATCTACCATCAAAATTACACACAATAAAATAATAATTATTATATATATAAGTATTTATATAAAATCAATAAATTAAATTAAACATGGCAAAGTCTATAACTCCAGGCCTCTCTCATTAATTATTTGAGCTCTTTGAAGAAATCTCGACAGGTTTCGCCCAAATCGTACCGCATCGCTTAAGCCTAGTATTTTGATCCCCCACCATTATTTTTACGCAGCTAATGGTTAAATATAGTGCGTACCAGTGGATTTGAGGAAAATAGGCAATTAACTAATGGTAAAATATCTTTGTCCTTGTCTTGTCTTGAACTCACCAACTTATTTGGGCATTTGTTTGGCTAACAATTGATGAAAACCGTTAGTTGAAATTACTACATTTTCGGAAATACAACACGAATATTATAAATTAAAATACAGGCGAAACATTTGGGCAACTGTGGACAAAACCTATTATTCATAATATTGTTTTCTAGCCAAACGACACTTGATGCTCTAGAGTATCATTCTGTTAGCGATGGAGATGGCCGAAATACCAAAATGGAACGGAATGATCACGTGACATTTCGATTGCGCTTGGCTATCTCAAACATATTTGACGTTTTTCCAAACACTATTGGGACGCTTTCGTTGACAGAATGTCAACTTGTCCATCGCTTCTGGTGGTGTGAAAGGGTGGATCTCCTCAAAATATACTCCTTGATAAAAATTCATCATTGCTATAAGGACTAAAAGTTCTCGCCTAGACACATTTTAAGCAGTTGGCATCATAAAACAGCAGTACGTGATATAAGTTTCTCGAATACTTCTTCATTGAAACATAAAAACACTTACTATGCAAATTGTACGAGCAAACTCGTACATTGTTTATTTTTATGCTGAAATCGACGCGTAGAGAATTAGTAAAAATTATACATTTGAGTAAGCGTTTAGTAGTTGTATACCATCGTTGTTGGGTAAAGCAAAAAGACTCATTCACCGCGAGTCGATCATCTATCAGTTTCGGGTGTATAACTCAAAACGCAAATTGAACTTAAATCAGTTTATCAGTTTAAATGTACCATACCACACATAATTATATAATTAATGATATCTGATTAAATAGAAAGAAAAAAGAAAGAAAACTAGTTAAACTAATAAAATAATTAAATGAATGATGATTGAAATGACAAATTATGGCAAATCAAATTAAAATAATTATCTGCTAAATACTCACGGGTTTCACCGTCCTTTTAAAAGCGTGTCAGCTGATAAGCTGCGTTGCTAAAACGGCAAATTATGACACTTCGTGCTTCTTAGAAAAAAACCTGTTGCCGCTAATGACGAAAACATTTTTTCCTGAGTTTTAGACAAAGTTATTTTATATAATTTTTAAGAAATGCAAAATGTATTGTATCGATTATTATAATTACGAACATGATCAATATATTTAATAGTGAATAATTATATCACACCAAGAAAAAGAAAAAAAAACATACAAAGGTGACAACCCGAAAAATTACGATGTTGGACAGTTTTTTGTAATTTTTTTTGTGTGACTCAATCCCAAAACGGGCCTCGACAACAACTGCTCTATTTATAAAGAATCGAGAATGAAATACTTGGTTACAAAATTATTTAAAATTGGGGAGTATTTTGCGGGGACATCCATTTTGGGACCCTTAAATGCTTACCCGAAAGAGTGCTCGAAAGCGTCGCGTTGCCGAGTTATCAGGATATAAAGCGAGAGTTCTCTGAGCAAGTCCGAATCCCTGCTAAGCGGAGTTCATGACCACTATTTGAGTCAAACTAAATAGCTTCCATCTAGAGACAGAAGTCTAGTCATAATAATTATTAATAGGTTTCTAGTTTTTTGATTGGTATTTATTAGTCTATTTTATTTGAATATGTGTATTATCAATATATATGTGAGTATATACATTTTCGTATAAAACTTGTTATTTTTAGATATCATTTTGTACCCGTTAACAATGTTGTCCTTTTTAACCCAAAGTTTGACTGGTAGAGAATGCCTTGTGGCATTAAGTCCGCCTATGTACAGTAAGGGGTCAACATTGCAGTCAGATCTCTGCGGTCAACTGTACGGTTCTGTGCATATAAAAGTGTGCGTGATATTTCTACGCAAACAATAAGACATCAAACAGTCTTACTACGAGGTGAAGGGGCGTGGTCAACGCCACACAAAGATAAAAATATATACTTACTCGACACACTTAGATATAACTACAAAAGTCCGTGTCGAGCCGGTTCAAAACTAAGTCTAAAATTCGTCATAGTAGTTATCGTAACTTGTGGCAGAATTGTGAGAGAGTGCCACTCTAAAGCGGTATCGTAGTAGACCCGAGTTCAAATCTCGGCTGCACAAAGTTTCTTTTTGTTTTTTTGGTAACCTATATTCATGTTAACAAATAATGACTAGTAAGTTACGCGAAAGGAATGCATCTTAGAATAGGTATAAAATAAAAACAACGGTTTTTTTATGCCAAAAAGAAAACAAGTTAATAATAAAGTAATTTTTTGATTTAATAATATTACAACTAATTTAAATAGTAGGCAAAAAAAAGAAAGATGAATTTCATTTTTTTAATAATAATATGATAACTATTATTATTGAGGCTATAGCTTAATTATTTCGTTTTCTCAAGGAAAAGAGGATTGAAACTTAACCTCAATGATACAATGATGTTTAAATAGAATACCGTTATTAGTTCAAATAATAAATTTAATAGTAATAATGTTGTAATAAAATTAAAACTTTTTTTACATAATAAATTGGTTCTTAGATCGGTTTAAATATCTTTATTCACATTAAGACAAATTGTCACTTACATTACAACAATATGCAAACATTTTAGAAGAATTATCCCAGTGAGGGTAGAAGAAAAGCAAATGATTCGTTATCGACATTCAACACATTCCCGAGATAAGGCGGTGGTCCAAGTTAAAAGATTTCAAACATTGATTTAAAATACAAAATTAAGTCACTTCATTCCTTCGGCATGGAGTGCGCGGCGAACAGTGCGCAATGACGTATCGAATTCACTAGCAAAACGCCTAGTTGGTATAAAACCATTGTTTTCATATTCATTCACCATAAAATTTCATTGAGACTGACTTATAAGCGGTGGTCTGCCACATCATGCACGACTCTTGAGACTTCCTTCTTCCTCAAACTTCATTATCCAACGAACCACAGTTCTCCTGTAAAAAATAAAAGACACATATTAAACATTTCAAAAAGTGATTTATTTACTTACTTGACACAAAAATATCATGCAACATATTTAAAAAATCATCACATTATTTTAATAATATAACTTACACATAATCCGCTTTCATCAGAAATTGTTGATTGTATTAAGCCTATTCTTATGCAAGGCAAAAATGTTAGCCCTATTTTCTAAACTTATTTGTGCTTACATTATGATATTCAAATAAACACCGCTATTATAATACGGGTACCTCGAACGCTTTGATTAAAGTTCACCAAACAACTACGTCGTACTAAGTATTTTTTCAAGCCATTCATATTGTTTTAATATACCTTCATCTTCAGTGATTTTACTGAATAAAATAAAAAGTTCTACCCTCATCCAAATGAAATGCTCAAGATCCAATTCCTGACAACTGAATATATAAAGTAATTAATGCAGCGCCGAACATAATATTATTACAAGGATAACAAAAATATTATGCTACGGTATTTAATACTTTTCTATCATTTATGAGATTACATTAAAAAGATAGTTAAGATTTAACTCTTTTGTATTCAATTTAAATGAAATATAGATATTCATAAATTAAGTGTATTAAATTATAATGTAAAAATAATATTTAAAAGTGTATAAAATGTGTATAGAATGATAAGTGAAGAAAAATAAAACAATATTATTTTGACGTGTTACTGGATTCGAACCAGGGGATATCGTGATTCATCTAGCAGAGATAACCGCTAGGCCAGATGGACACTTATGTGAAGCGATGAAATTAAATACCTCATTCCGATCAAACTAATTTCTTTACGATTAGCAATATACGGGAGTAAAGCTACCCACAATGTTATAAAGTCTAGGTGAATGTTTATATTATATTATCTACAGATGAGGATGGATTTGAAACACCACCACCCACATGTTTTGTGATTTTAAGAAATAGTATAACTTTGTGGCCATGTCGCGCTCTCATTGGTTCATTATGAAAGAGTTCGCAGGTGTGTATGAGTGTTATGTGTCTATAGAAGAAGGTCGTAAGTGGGACTGATTGGCTATGCTATATTTTCGTGAAGTTATGACTGGGATTTGACCGTGATAGTACCACTATTGTCCATGAAGTTTAAATAAATAAAATGACTAACTGTTTTGCTCTTGATATTTCCAGGAAGTAAGTACCTAACAATTTAACAGTGTTTTAATATGTAAAATTTTAGATAACCATAATGTTGAAAATCATAAAAAGACAACAACAGAGTTGATAAAAATCGTTCGTACATTGATCGTTCATACCTTTGTCAAATTTTAAATTCGTTTCTCTTTGAGACCGTACGCATAATATCTTTGAAATTACAGTTCCGAGCACACTGCTTCATAAATAACTGTACTTAATAAGCTGAACTCAAGGTTAAAAACATAAAGATAACAACAAGGTCTTGTTCTCATTACACTAAAACCCTTTAAATGGTGTGGCCATTTCGTTATACATACATCAAAGCCCTTTAATTGGATTATTATTATCATATTTTTAATTAGCAACTGTGTATCTGTGTCACTGACATCATGAAAAAAAGTGACATCAAACTTGCCAAGGGATATTGTGTTACCCAGTAACTGCAGTGGCGTGGTGTGGGGGTAAGCTGATAGACGGCTTTACATTAAATTCTGACGCTTAGCTTCATCTGGTTAGATTGGAAACCAACCCACTTATTGTTTTAAAAATTCTAGGTCGGTCCATTGTCATATATTTGCTATACAGTAGCATGAAAACGGAAAATTCCTCGATTAATGACATAACACAATAATT
The DNA here is from genome assembly GCA_947562075.1 of Orthosia gracilis. Classification (NCBI taxonomy): domain Eukaryota; kingdom Metazoa; phylum Arthropoda; class Insecta; order Lepidoptera; family Noctuidae; genus Orthosia; species Orthosia gracilis. The sequence continues at coordinate 13,174,390 of OX387267.1, forward strand.
TATAACTGTCAGTTTCATAATTTAAGAAGAACTCGAGCTTTAGGACATGATTTGAAAATTGTTTAATAGGGCTAAATCTTTACCTTACTAATACAATTCCTTACTACCATAATCTTACTAATCCATACAAATACTAGGCCAATTAGTTTCAATGATTCTTACGTAATGAATTTAGCGCGAACAATCCCAATATTAGAAGATACCGGACCTCCGGAATCGCTCCTAGACGGTGTCGTATACTTATGATTATATTAAAAATATATTTATGAAATAATTGCTACGACAAAATATTAATCTTATTTCGTTTTGTATTTTTAGGAAGTAAGTAATCGTAATCTTAGGCCAATTTTCAATGTTAGTTTGAAGGACCTCCACGCTACTCAAAGGCAATAACAACGAAAAAACACTCGAGTAATGTCAATAGACAATAAGTAATATCTGCCAGTTTGACTATTCAAGGCGGAGTCGGGTTGGAGGTCTTGACTTGGATATTACTTAATCTAAACCTTTCTAATGTTATGATAATTTCTTGCTATAGTCATAATCTTATTTCTTACTAATATAAAATTTACGATATATGTTTGTGACTGCTGAGGTTTTCAAGCAGCGCAAGTACTTAAACTAATTAGCTATTAAAGTTTTGAGCCGTTTGGGGTAACTGGGTGGTTACTGAGGAAGTCAGATAGGCATTCAGCAAATATTAATCAATGGTTTAAAATTTCGGTACAATAGATAACTCTCCAACTTATTTGACCATTAATTCTATACATAGCATGAATAGGTAGTCGAATTGCTTGTTATTTCAAATTAGGCATCGGAATAAGGTTCGATTTTGTAAGTAGATGAAAGTTTACTTATCAACCATTGACGCCATGAACGGAGTTGTTAGTAGGTGAAGTTGTAGGTGAAGGTTACGGGGATCCGCTGGATGCAGGAAGCTCGGGACCGGTCAATGTGGTGACGCTTGGGGGTGGCCTATGCCCAGCAGTGAACGTCTTTCGGCTGATATGATGACGGAGTTCTTAGGCTAACAATCGATGAAAAAATGCATTTTACCAAAATTTTAAACCATTGGTTTCTATTTTTAAGCAATATTTGATATGACTACGGTTCAAAAATCTGGGCCATAATATGTTAAATTTGCAGGATATCGACAACTTTTAAATATCACAATGTTAATTCCTTTTTATTTTTTTCAGTTGGTAAGTTATAAAGTTCATTGAGATGTTTTTGCAATAAAATCAACACTATTAAATTTGAGTCACATTCGTGAAATTCGGTAAAAAATCTTTATAAATTAAAATAAAGGTGGAAACATTTGGGTAAATGTGAAAACGCACTTTACCGAAATTTTGAAACCATCACCTTTTTTAAGCATTCGTGTGTTAATGTTGCAGGGTATACCGCCTTTTAAATGTCACAATGTTAATTCGTTTTATTTTTTAACTTTTAGGAGGTAAGATATAAAAGTTAATTTAAGATTTATTTGTTTGTTGTTTATCATCGTTTAGATACCTACATCATTTTTAGTTACCCACATTTCTCTTAATATTCTTGTCAATTTTCGCTGCATTGCCACACTGCCCACACTGACCACATGTTCGATTCTCGAACAGTCTAAGTTCGGCCCTAGTCGAGGGTAGCCTCACCGCTCGTGGTAGTCAACCGCCTGGCTATTCACCCTGGATTCCTCACCCGGTGTGGGATCCCACCGCTTTATCGCGATCGACCCTCGTCGTCGTCGGATTCGTGGTGGTCACCTCTGATCATCACCTCGAGCTAGCGTCCCGTGGCTCGCCGTTCTACCGCGCCGTATACAGTCCACTCTCGCGTCAGCAAATTGTGGCAGTACCCAGGGAACTTCAAATCAAGACGTCCAGTTGAACAGAGAAGGAGCGCTGCCAGGATTAACCAGAACGAGCACGAGGAAAACGCCTCTGAGGTTAGTCGTAGCTTTGTTTAATGCAGCATCTCTCTCAGCATACCGAACCGTCCGTTTCCCTAAATCTAGCCTATCTACATCTTTGAACCTTAGCGCACCGCTCGTGCAAGGCGTGCTCAGTGCTATTACTGCGCTGCCGCGCCGACACAGATATAATGCTGGTACTTATAAAAAGACAACACTTTTTAGATATGTTTCTCTAGAGCAGGACACAATACATTTTATAATTACAGTTTGAAACAGTCTGCTTCATATAAATACTTTGTTTACTTAATGACCTAAACCAAAGGTTTAAAAACATAAACCTTACAACAAGGTCTTGTTGTCATTTAGGTAAATATTTTTCTCTTCTCTCTCTCCCTTCTCTTAAAAAAAAGAAAAAAGAACGTTGTCCCACACCAGGAATTTCAGCCTGTATCGTGAGTGCGTACAAAAACATTTAAACTCACATACTCACGACACCCAGATCCGACACCCGATCTCTAGGAAATACAAATTTTATACACATGTTAAGTTCAAAGACCGAAAACGCTAAAAAGCAAATTCTCGTCGGCGCTATCTTAGATTTTAATAATATTTAATATTATAAGTTAATAATATTTTCGTATATAAGCTTGGAAATCTTTGGCAAGGGATATTTTATACCAAGAAATCAAGAAAAGCATACAAAGGCGATATTCCAAAAAAATTCATTTCGGACAGTTTTTTTGTCATCATTTCTGCCTGAGTGATTTTATCTCGGTTTACTAATAAGATATAAGAGATAAGCATAAAATATATTGGCATTCTCTACATTGGCATAACGAAATTCAGCATAATGATCACTAAGCATAATATTATTAGGCATAAATGTTTTGCCACAATGAATATTGCCATAAATACTGTTGGCATAACAATAATGAAGCATAATTTTATGAAGCATAATGTTATAAAAGCATAATAATATTTATTCATAATGTTCTTTGGAATAAAAGAAACATATTCGCGTCTCAAGGCCCAAGGGCCACCCCCGCCGCACCTTAATCTAATTCAATTGAATCCTAACCCATTATTTTTTGGGTAGAGAAATGCTCATGCAAACTGCGCTACCACAGGTTGATAGTGCAATTATGTGGGACTGCAACCCAATTAAACTCCACGAACCCGCCACGGCTGTCCGTCACCGGGCACTCCCATGGGGTATACCCTCCATCACTGGCGCACCATAACACATTGCACGCCGTGACCACCCCAGGGACCAAACCAGCACATGGGTGCCTGACGACCCCGTGTATGGCACCCTTGATCCCTATGTGATGGTTCAGTTTATTTTTCGGCCGCAGCAAATAGGGAGAGTGTTCACCGCTATACCGACACTCCTTCTCACCTGCGGTCATACCGCGTTCGCCATCAGACGGTGGCGACCCCATCTAGACTGCGGAAGATAAGGAGAGCGGCGCATTGCAATACCGGCACTACTCTCCCGCTGCGGCCTCCAATCCTCAGTCGCGACACATCCACACGACATTATGGCCCGCCTCAGTTGCAATGTCGCCCAAGTTGGCTTACCGGCAAAAGCCATGACGAGGGTTTCTCTGCGCTTCATTTTGGGTGACCAAGCCACGGCTACTGAGCTCCCCTGCCTCGACAAAGCGGGAACCCACCGGGCGGGAATTGACTCCTTACCTTATATTCAACATAAAATTATAATGACGCATAAATATTATGCCTTAAAAATTTATGCAACTGCAAATTATATCAAAACAAATTAAAAGAAAACACAGTTATGCTAACATTTGCATTATGCTAAAACATTATTATGCCACAGTATTATTATGCATATAAAAGTTATGCAAAAACGTCACGCCAAACAAAATAATGCCTAAAAATTTTAAGCCAAGAGGGGGGATTCCCTTTTATCTCAGAAAGAGTCTCGACAACAACTGGTTTATTTATTTAAAAGATAAATTTACCTTTAATATTGGGAGTTGATTTGCCTTAAGTGCTGTCCCGAAACAATGCCTCACAATATTTTTTCGCCTAGTTATTCGAAGTGAAAGTTCGCTGAGCGAGTCCGAATCCCTCTCAAGCGGATTTTAAATAACTAACTGTTTTGCCCTTGATATTTCCAGAAAGTAAGTACCTAACATTTTATCACAAATATAACTAGTATTTTAATTAGTTTATACTATCTATACTTCTATATCTATACTTTATTAACTTTATAATATTATAAAGAGGAAAAATGGTTTTTGTTTGTTTGTACCGAATAGGCTCTGAAACTACTTGACTGATTTAAAAAAATCTTTTATTAATAGAAAGCTACATTATTCCTGAGCGACATAGGCTATTTTTTTATACCGAAAACGGGACCTGTTGGGTGGTCCATGTGAGCAAAGCCGTGGGGCACAGCTAGTTTTATATAAATTTAGATACTTATAATGTTGATAATCATAAAAAAAAGGTTGTCGATAGGGTCGAATCGTTTCTTCGTCATTTAGCTGTTATTTTAATTGAATCGCGCGCTCTTTAGCCCAGTATTTTGATTTCTCACCATTATATGACGCAACTTATGGTTAAATAGTGTGGATACCAGTGGATTCGGGGCAAATAATTAACTCTCCAACTTATTTGAACATTTGACAAAAACACCATTAATTTGTTACTAGATTCTCGTACTTTTAACAATTAGTTGAGATAACTATGGATTAAAAACTGGGCCTTAGAATGTTAAACTTGCAGGACACCTACAAATTTTAAATGTCACAATGTTATTTTTCTTTTTATTTGAGACGTCTTCGCAATAAAAACATCACCATTAGATTTGAGTCACATTCGCGAAATTTGGAAAATAAACTTATAAATGAATATAGGGGTGGAAATTTGGGCAAATGTGCCATTGGGATTTGAATCAATTTTGAAATTAGTTGCAAGTTTTCTTGTCAACATATTCACGTCATCTACGGAGTTGTTTGGCTTACAATTGACAAAAAATACGCATTTTACCGAAATATGAAACCATTGGTTATTATTTTCAAGCTGACCATTGGTTATTATACCAATATGTTAATGTTGCAGGGTACCAGCAACTTTTAAATGTCACAATGTTAATCTGTTTTTTTTTTACTTTTAGTTGGTAAGTAATAAAGTTAATTTCAGATGTTTTTGCAATAATATCATGGACGTTATATTTGAGTCACATTCGCAATATTTGGAAAAATACTTTAATACTTAAGATAGGGGTGAAACATTTGGGGAAATATGAAAAAAACAGTATGTATAACTAAGGTATAATTTTGGTATTCAGAAAAAGGCAACAGTGTCGATAGGGCCAAATCTCTAATTTTTAGATTCATTCCACTAGATTGCAGGACATATAATACCTTTTGAAGTTACAGTTCGAAACAGACTGTTTCATATAAATACTATGTATAATTAATGAGTTAAAACAAAGGTCTAAATACATAAACCTTACAAAAAGGTCTTGTTGTCATTTGACTGGGCTATTTTTCTCATCTCTCTGTTCAGCATAAAAAAGTACGTTGCCCAAGACTAGCAATTCCTTCTTGCATCGTGGGTGCGTTAACAAACATTGAAACTCACATTCACAAGATACTCAGATCCGGTACAACTATCTGTAGGCTATGCAAATATTTGTTCCGTGCGGGAAACGAACCCGTGGCTGGCAGCGCAGCTGATCGCTCAAACATTACGCCAACCGTAAATAAACTAGCCATTCCCTTATACTTAGGCCCAAAGACCAAAAATGCTTATTGGCAAGTCATCGTCCACGCCATCTTAGATTTGGTTTTGATCAAATTTACATGTTTGTATTATTGACCCTAAATACCATGAAAATTATACATAAGACGAAAATAACTTCATCCGTTGCAAAATCAAAATTTTGTGAAATTGATGGTATATAAAAACGAATATCAATCTCGCTAAGGGGTAAAGTGTTACCCGGTAAGTCGTTTGTGGAGGTAAAGTATGCATATTAATCATTGAACTGGTTAAGTAATTATATGAACGACGATTGCGATGACAAATTTGCAAAATGAAATGAAAAAAAACTGTTTTTTTTTTATTTGAATTGGCTTTGCTCTTGACTCTAGTCTAGGTCAGAGGTGACATAGACAAAGTTGACGATAGAATAAAATGCTATAAACGCATGGAGCCCGTCCTTATAAGAAAGTTTCGGTTGACAAGGTGTGTGGGAGCTTCGCTTAAACGTCAAACGTCACTTCAAGTGCTTCTAAGAAAACAACACTGTTGCCGCTACTACTAGACAATTTTTTTAACATTTCTTGACAAAAGAAAGACCAAATAAGTTTATCATAATTATATATTTTTTAAATACATAGTTTATTGTTTCTATTATAATATTTACGTTCTCAATCTAAAAATTTTTTTTCGAGGAATATTTTAAACCAAGAAATCAAGAAAAATATACTTAGGCGACATCCCAAAAGTGGCAATTTTGGAGAGTTTTTCGTTTATATTTATAAACTACTCTCTCTACAATATATGCTTTATTTATTTAGACAGTGAAATTCTTTAACATTGGGGAGTATTTTGCAAGGACATTCATTAAGGGACTCATTAAATACTTACCCGGAGCAATGTCGCGTTGCAGAGTTATTCGGAGCGCGAGTTCGCTGATTGAGTCCGAATCCTTCTTAAGCGGATTTTTAAATAACATACTGTTTTGCTTTTGAAATTTCCAGAAAGTAAGTACCTACCCAACATTTTATCAGTATTTTAATACGTATGATATAAATTAAGATATTTACTATGTTGCTTCTCTCCGTGAGAGGGAATGGACCGTAATCTACCACGTGGGTCCAGTGCGGGTTGGTGGATGTCACATGTCTTCGAATTTTTAGTTCTATTACATGCCGACCGACACTGTTGGTATTTTTAAGGGCTAAAGTTATTTTAAATACGTCGATTGGCAAACATGGAGCCATAAACATAGAATTTTTCCTGTTTAAAATATGTCTAGTTACTCTGTCTCCCGAATTGATAATGGGCTGAATTTTGTCAATAAAATAAATTAAACAGATCCGAAATATATTTTGGATCCGAGACAATTTCATTATTATTAATTCTGAGTTTATTAATTGTATGTTTTGGAATATTTAACTTTGATTGATTAATAATTTGCCATGTTGCTTTTGATTTATTAGTTGATGAGTTGAGTTCGAACATTTTAATAAAAAAAAAAAAAAAAATTTGCCACAGAAAAATGCAGTACGCGATATTAGTGTCTCGAATACTTTTAAAAAGACTTACCATGCATATGCATATGCAATTATTAATGTCTGATCAAATAATTATATGAATGACGATTGAGATGACAAATTTTAGAGAATCAAATTAAAAATTGTCTTCTCAAAACGCATGGAGCCCGTCGGTTTTAGAGCGTGTTTGCTGATAAGTTGCAGGGAGCGTTGCCTAGACCTGCAATTATGACACTCCTAGTGCTTCTTGAAAAAAAAACACTGTTGCTGATAATGAAGAAAAAAACCATTTTTCTTTATTATTGGTTATCATCCATTAAGTTGTTTTATATTGTTTCGTAATAATGTTTTACGTACACATTCTAACAAATCTTTGACAATGAATATTTTATACCAAGAAGTAAAGAAAAAATACAAAGGCGACAACCAAAAATATGTCGATTTTGGGCTGCTTTTTTTGTGTGATTCAATCTCAAAACGGGGCTCGTCAACATCTACTTTATGTATTTAGAAAGTAGAATGAAAATATTTGGTTCCGAAAATCTTTAACATTCGGGAGTATATTGCGGCAACACACCAGCACACGCACCCCTGTTTGGGACGCCAGTGTTCTCGCGCTCTACATAATTAATGTAGAACTATTTTGTGTAAACAATTTGAAAATACTTCAATATCATATGAAAAACTTTATTACAAAACTTAAACAAACATATCATAACCGTTACATTTATTAGGGACTTAATATCAGACTTCTGGGGAATTTTGGGAAAAAAATAATATTTTTTTGGCATCAAACCTTCTAAGTCTTCTTTTTTTCTCGCTCATCATATCGTCCACTCGGTGTTCATCATTTTTACAACAGTCAGGACGTTGAAGAACCTGATGTTGAGGACAAACCCAATTAATATAGGTGTGACATTTATTCTGGTGAACTTATTGCGATGGTTAACTTCCGAAAAATATGGCAGGCAAGTGCTCGCGTGTTCTACTATTTTAGGTTTGTCGCGAAATTTCTTACACGTGCGATCGCGCAGGTCGGTGCAAGGACACTAATAGATAGTGATCATCAATTAGTAATAGATGAATACTATGAGAGTGTGCATTTGGTTAACACAATACATGTTTAAATTCCACGTTATGCATGCGTGTCCTACAATAGTAGAACGCGCGACTAATGGAATGTTAAATATGCTTACCAGAAACAATGCCCCAAAGTGTCGCATTGCTGTGTTATTCGGAAGTAAAGTTCTCTTGAGCTAGAATTCGCTGAACGAGACCAAATCCTTGTTGTGCGGCTTTTAAAATAACTAACTGTTTTGCTCTTGATATTTCCAGGAAGTAAGTACCTTACATTTAATCAGTATTTTAATAAGTATGATATAACAGTAATGTTCATAATCATAAAAAGACAACAACCGTGTCGATAGGGTCGAATCGTTCATACCGTTGTTAAATTTTAAATTCATTTCTCTTTGAGTCAAGATGCATAATACCTGTTAAATTACAGTTCCAAGCAGAATTCTAATATTATAAATGTGAATGTAAGTTTGTTTGTTACGCTTTCACGCAGAAACTACTGAACCGATCATCATGAAACTTTGTACATATATTCTTGGAGGTATTAGAAGTAACATAGGATACTTTTTAGTATTATTTTTTTTACTATAGATAAAAAAATGACGGGAGCGAAGCCCCGGGGGTCAGCTAGTGCTTAATAAATATCTGTACTAAATAAGTTGGACCGAAGGTTAAAAAACTTAAACTTTACATCAAAATCTTGTTGTCATTGCGCTAAAACCCTAATGGTCTGTCAATTTCGTTATACCTACATATACAAAATCTCTTTAATTAGATCGTTATTGTCATACTTTTAAATAGCAACTGCGTACGTGTCATTCTGTGTCAATGATATCATGAATAAAAAAACTTTTTACAAAAAAATACTACTGACTTCCAAATAAAAAAACTAAAAAGTGAAAAATAACTTTGTTTTTGGAAGTCGGTGTCTTTCGTAGGTACCAATTAATTGCGTTATGGACACCGACTTCCAAAAATAAAGTTAATTTTCACTTTTTAGTTGTACCTACCTAATTGGCAAGTGGTTTAGTAAGGTATCTATAACGCCAGAATAGATAACCCGAATATCATGAATTTTGAACATAACCGGTGAAATGAGAGATCTGTGTCCCCAAATGGTATAATAAACAATAAACAAACATGCGATTGCAGCAATCCCGAGAGATTTGCCATTATTTATTGAAGAGTTCTGTTGTATATCTTCGAAGTTCTTCATCAGATCTTCACCAAATTAAAATGGTACCGATTCGGAATACATTCTTTCAAACAAAAAACGAATTTTCAAAATCGGGCCACAATTGACGGAGATATCGATGAACATACATAAAAAAAATCGAACATACAACCTCCTCCGTTTTGGGAAGTCGGTTAAAAAATTGACACCAATCTTGCCAAGGGGTATAGTGTTACCCACGTACTGCAATGGCTTAGTGTGGGGTCAGATTGGCGGTCGCTTTATATAAAACACTGATGCTTAGCTCCATCTGGTTATACTGGAAACTGATCCACTTAATGTTGGAAAAATGCTAGGTGAGTTGATTGCCATGTATTTGCAAGTCCCTCGACTAATGTCACTAAGCAATCATACTATCACACTAATATTATAAAAGCGAAAGTTTGTGATTGTGTGTGTGTTTGTATGTTTATTACTTCTTCATGCTCAAACGGCTGGACGGATCTGGATGTAATTTGGCACAGAGATTGATTATAGTCAGGAATGGCACATAGGTTACTTGTTATCCCGGGAATATGTTCCCTCGGTATAATTTTCGTAATTCTCGTGGGCGAAGCCGCTGGCACAAGCTTTTAAGTTTATTACTGTCTGTTTGATAAGAAGAATTCGAGTCCCCATAAAAACTGTTTTTGCGTGAAAAATTACAATATTAGAAGATACCGCACCTTCCAAATCGCTCCTAGTCAGTATAAATATAAAACATAATAATAAAACTATGTTTATATTTATAATTATATTAATGAAAATAATTGCAACGACAAATTATTAATCTTATTTCCTTTTGCATTTTCAGAAAGTAAGTTATCATAATCGTAGGCCAATTTTCAAAATCATTATTAAGAACCTCCACGCAACTCAGTCGCCATGAGAACGGAAAACCTTCAAGTTACTTCAATGGATAATAATTTATGCTTGTCAGATTGACGGTTCAAGGCGGAGTCGAGTTGGAGGTCTTGACTTGATTGTTTTTAATCAAAACCTTTATAATATTATTATTATTCCTTGGCATAGTTATAATCTTAATCTTACTAATATAACGTCATGACATATGTATGTGACTGCTGAGGCTCCCAAGCAGCGCAAGTACTGTAAACTAATTGGCTATTAAAGTTTTGAGCCGTTTGGGGTAACTAGGCAGTTACTGAGTTGTGTAGGTCAGATAGGCAGGCATATAAAAAAAAAATGTAATAGTGTATATGATGTAGGGTGCAAATGCAAATACACCTTAACATTAATTATTGTCAGTGTAATGTAAAAATGTCAATGAGTGCCAACGGGCTGGAATCAAAAAATAAAAATGCAAGTTGTCCGATCCAAACCGCGTCTATTAGAACACTAAATTAAATATTGATACAAATGCATCATCAATGCTCTGTTTGCTGCTGCTGCATGGTTCTCATAATATCTAATGTAGGTCGCACGTGTAAATGCAAATGTTATTGCACAACTCCTTACTTGCTAAACAAATTTAAAACCCATGTATGTGCACCGTACACAATGATTTCAAATTTCAGTACAATAATCAACTCTCAAACTTTTATGGCCATTAATTCCGTACATGACGTGAATTCACTTACTTTTATTTTGATGCAAGTTTACTTGGCAACCTATTCACGCCATATACGGAACTGTTAGGTTATCAATTGATGATTTTTCATCAATCAATCAATGGTTTCAAATTTCGATAACATGTGTTTTTACGCCTTTAACCGAAATTCGAAACCATTGGTTACTATTTTCAAGCATCAGTATATAACTACGCATCAAAAAACTGAACTTAAATATGTTAAAGTTGCAGGATACCAATAACTATTAAGTGTCACAATTTTAATTAGATTTTTATTTTTTAGTTGGTAAGTAAACAATTTAATTTGATGTGTCTTTGCAATAACATTTGACTATTGGATTTAGTCACATTCACGAAAGTTGGTAAATAAATCTTCATAAATTAAAAAAGGAGTGGAAATATTTGGTAAAATCCAGTATTTATAACTAAGGTCTAAATGTGCGTAGTCCGACACGCACTTGGCCGGTTTTTAGAGCGGGTAACTGATGGAATGGCAAAGAGTTTCATATACGTTCTTCTCCATAGAGCTTGACGCACTGACGCTTGCGAATAGGCAATTAGATTGATAATCATAAATAGACAACAACCGTGTTAATAGGGTCGAATCGTTCATACCTTTGTCAAATTTAAAATTCGTTTCTTTTGAGTCATTACGCATGAATAATTAAATTACATTCAATCACATACTTTTAAATTAAAGTTCCAAGCAGACTGCTTCATAAATAACTGTACTTAATAATTTGAACTGAAGGTTGAAAAACTTAAACTTAACATCAAGATCTTGTTGTCATTAAAACTGTATTGTAACCCCTTTAATGGTCTAATCATTTCGTTATGCATACATACGTTCTTCAAATTCCTTTAATTTAATTATTATTGTAATATTTTTAATAAACAATTGCGTCTCATTCTGTTTCAAAGTCATCATGATAAAGTGACATCAACCCTGCCAAAGAGTATGTGTTACCCAGTTACTGCAGTGGCGTGGTGTGGAGTTCAGATAGGCAATTGCTTTGTATGAAATAGTAATACTTAGCTTCATCTAGTTAGACTGGACTGATCCACTTATTGTTGGGAAAATGTTAGGCGGGTTATTGTCATGTATTTGCTATACGGTCGCATGACAACGTAAAATCCCTCGATTAATGTAAATAGACAATAAGTTATAACTGTCAGTTTGATAATTCGAGAAGGAGTCTAGTTTGAAGACATGACTTGAAAATTGTATTCTAGGGCTAAATCTTTACCTTACTAATGCAATTCCTTACTATCATTATCTTACTAATCCATACAAACACTAGAACAAATATGTTCAGTGCCCCTTACAAACTGAATCGCTCCTACTCGGTGTTTTATAATTATGATCGTATTGATTTAACATAGGTACGATGTTGAGTGACACTATTTTCCGGATCAATACATATCTGCGCCTGGGTACTCCTAGCGTAGATACATATCGTTTTCAATGTGGTAAAGCAATAGACCGCTTCGGACACCATGGTCTATCCTGCAGTAGGACTGCTTTAGCAAAAAGCTTGACGAGTCTTCACGTCACTTAAAGGCTGACCTTTTATTTGGCCAGAGAATCAGCATTGTCATTCTAAGTGGCAACACTGGCAGCGTTCTGGGGACGTTTCCCATTGTCATCAATCTGGACAAATTGTTTGATGCATAATGATCCCTGTCCACTTTGTATATTGGTTTTTTGTGTTGTTAGTCTTGTGTTTTAGAATCTTATCTTACTAATCTTACTAATATTATAAATGCGAAAGTTTGTTTGGATGGATGTATGTTTGTTACTCTACAACGCCAAAATCACTAAATGGATCTGGATGAAATTTGGCACAGAGATAGATTACAGTCTGGAATAGCACAAAGGCTACTTTTTATCCCGGGATAATGTTGCCTTGGAATGAAAAAATATTTTTTACGCGGGCGAAGCCGCTGGCAGAAGCTAGTATTTAATAAAGGAAAAAAATAGATAACTTTTTCTTTCTTTCTTTATTTCTCATAAATTAATGAAAATAATTGCGACGACAAACTATTAATCTTATTTCCTTTTACATTTCAGCCAGTAAGTTATTATAATCTGAGGCTCATTTTCAAATTCAGTTTGAAGAACCTCCACACAACTCAGTCACCATGACCATGGAAAAAATATCGATTTTTGTCAATAGCCAATAAGTTGTAAATATCATTTTGACGATTCGAGGCGGACACGAGTGGAGGTCTTGACTTGGAAATACTGAATCTAAAGCTTTCTATTATTGTTAAAATTATTCGCTTTCTATAATATACTTTTGTGACTGCTGAGGCTCTCAAGCAGCGCTAGTACTGTAAACAAATTTCGGAGAATGAAATAAAAAAAGCTCTGATCGAAACGCATGGAGACCGTCCTTTTTAGGGAACCTCCGTACCAAAAGGGTCCAAACGGAGCCCTTTTGCTGGCACTCACCTGTCCGCCTGTCTGTGCCTCTGTCACAATATTTTGGTCCCAAGATTTTTTTTAGTTCCCAACGGGTCTATATAACAGATGTTGTCAACATCTGTTATATTTATTTAGAAAGTAGAATAAACATATTTGGTGCCGAAATTCTTTAACATTGGGGAGTATTTTGCAGGGACATCATTTGAATTTTTCGAAACCGTGGCCCTAAATATCACGAGAGTTCGCTGAGCGAGTCTGAATCCCTCTTATGTGGATTTTTAAATAACTAACTGTTTTGCTCTTGATATTTCCAGGCAGTAAGTACCTAACATTTAAAGCGACACCAGTCTTTCCAAGGGGTATAGTGTTACCCAGTTACTGCAGTGGCGTGGTGTGGGGTTCAGATAGGCAATCGCTTTATATGAAATAGTAATACTTAGCTTCATCTACTTAGTTAGACTGGACTGATCCACTTATTGTTGGGAAAATGTTAGGCGGGTTATTGTCATGTATTTGCTATATGGTCGCATGACAACGTAAAATCCCTCAATAAATGTAAATAGACAATAAGTTATAACTGTCAGTTTGAAAATTTGAGAAGGAGTTTAGTTTGAAGACATGACTTGAAAATTGTATTCTAGGGCTAAATCTTTACCTTATTAGTGCAATTCCTTACTATCATTATCTTACTAATCCATACAAACACTAGACCAAATCGGTTCACTGCCCCTTACAAACTGAATCGCTCCTACTCGGTGTTTTATTATTATGACTGAATTCATTTAACATAGGTACGATGTTGAGTGATACTATCTTCCGGATCAATACATATCTACGTAGCGGAGCTACATATCGTTTTCAATGTGGTAAAGCAATAGACCGCTTCGACACCATGGTCTATCCTGCAGCAGGAGTGCTTTAGCAAAAATCTTGAAGACTCTTCCCGTCACTTAAAGGCTGACCTTTTTTTCGGCCAGAGAATCAGCATTGCCATTCTAAGTGGCAATAGTGGCAGCGTTCTGGGGACGTTTCCCATTGACACCAATTTGTCCAATTTGGACAAATTGTTTGATGCGCAATAATCCCTTTTCCCTGTCCACTTTGTTTATTGGTTTGGTTTGTTATTAGTCTTATGTTTTAGAATATTTAATAAAGGAAAAAATAGATAACTTTTTCTTTCTTTCTTCATTTCTCATAAATTAAAGAAAATAATTGCGACGATAAACTATTAATCTTATTTCCTTTTACATTTCAGCCAGTAAGTTATTATAATCTTAGGCTCATTTTCAAATTCAGTTTGAAGAACCTCCACACAACTCAGTCACCATGACCATGGAAAAAATATCGATTTTTGTCAATAGCCAATAAGTTGTAAATATCAGTTTGACGATTCGAGGCGGACACGAGTGGAGGTCTTGACTTGGAAATACTGAATCTAAAGCTTTCTATTATTGTTAAAATTATTCGCTTTCTATAATATACTTTTGTGACTGCTGAGGCTGAGCAAACAAATTTCGGAGAATGAAATTAAAAAAGCTCTGATCGAAACGCATGGAGACCGTCCTTTTTAGGGAACCTCCGTAGTAAAAGGGTCCAAACGAAGCCCTTTTGCTGGCACTCAACTGTCCGCCTGTCTGTGCCTCTGTCACAATATTTTTTTGCGAAGATTTTTTTAAGTTCCCAACGGGTCTTGACAACATCTGTTATATTTATTTAGAAAGTAGAATAAAAATATTTGGTGCCGAAATTCTTGAACATTGGGGAGTATTTTGCAGGGACATCATTTGAATTTTCCGAAACCGTGGCCCTAAATATCACGAGAGTTCGCTGAGCAAGTCTGAATCCCTCTTATGTGGATTTTTAAATAACTAACTGTTTTGCTCTTGATATTTCCAGGCAGTAAGTACCTAACATTTAAAGCGACACCAGTCTTTCCAAGGGGTATAGTGTTACCCAGTTACTGCAGTGGCGTGGTGTGGGGTGCAGATAGGCAATCGCTTTATATGAAATACTAATACTTAGCTTCATCTAGTTAGACTGGACTGATCTACTTATTGTTGGAAAAATGTTAGGCGGGTTATTGTCATGTATTTGCTATACGGTCGCATGACAACGTAAAATCCCTCGATTAATGTAAATAGACAATAAGTTATAACTGTCAGTTTCATAACTCGAGAAGGAGTCGAGTTTGAAGACATGACTTGAAAATTGTATTCTAGGGCTAAATCTTTACCTTACTAATGCAATTCCTTACTATCATTATCTTACTAATCCATACAAACACTAGGCCAAATCTGTTCAGTGCCCCTTACAAACTGAATCGCTCCTACTCGGTGTTTTATAATTATGATCGTATTGATTTAACATAGGTACGATGTTGAGTGACACTATTTTCCGGATCAATACATATCTGCGCCTGGGTACTCCTAGCGTAGATACATATCGTTTTCAATGTGGTAAAGCAATAGACCGCTTCGGACACCATGGTCTATCCTGCAGCAGGAGTGCTTTAGCAAAAATCTTGACGACTCTTCCCGTCACTTAAAGGCTGACCTTTTTTTCGGCCAGAGAATCAGCATTGCCATTCTAAGTGGCAATAGTGGCAGCGTTCTGGGGACGTTTCCCATTGTCATCAATTTGGACAAATTGTTTGATGCGCAATAATCCCTTTTCCCTGTCCACTTTGTTTATTGGTTTGGTTTGTTATTAGTCTTATGTTTTAGAATATTTAATAAAGGAAAAATATAGATAACTTTTTCTTTCTTTCTTCATTTCTCATAAATTAAAGAAAATAATTGCGACGATAAACTATTAATCTTATTTCCTTTTACATTTCAGCCAGTAAGTTATTATAATCTTAGGCTCATTTTCAAATTCAGTTTGAAGAACCTCCACACAACTCAGTGACCATGACAATGGAAAAAATATCGATTTTTGTCAATAGCCAATAAGCTGTAAATACCAGTTTGACGATTCGAGGCGGACACGAGTGGAGGTCTTGACTTGGAAATACTGAATCTAAAGCTTTCTATTATTGTAAAAATTATTCGCTTTCTTTCTTTCTTTCTTTCTTTCTTTCGCCTGACTCCGCAACACTTAAAGGATCTTTTAAGTTCAGGCGCCGGGGAAGCTGGTGAGTCGCTTTTGAAAGAGCTTGCGGCACTAGTCAATTTAATGCTCTCCGGCGGCGTGAACGATGCCGTCGTCGATGTCTTGTATGGGGCCAACTTATGTGCCCTGCGCAAGAGGGACGGCGGCATTCGTCCTATTGCCGTCGGGTGCACCTACAGGCGTATGGCAGCCAAAATTTGTTGTAAGCTTTACGGCCAAAGGCTTACAAACAAATTCCAGCCTCTACAGCTTGGCTTTGGCTCTAGAGGGGGCTGTGAGGCTGCCGTACATGCCCTTTCTACCTTCATAAATTCTAGCCAGGGTGAGGTCATCCTCAAGGTTGACGTTAAAAACGCCTTCAATTCCGTCAACAGGGACACTTTGTTGGCTGAAGCAAAAAAAGAGCTTCCAGAAATTTTCGGTTTTTTGTGGCAATGCTATAGGCTCCCATCAAAATTATTGTACAAAGAAAATGTTTTGCAGTCTTCAGTTGGTTGCCAACAAGGTGACCCTCTCGGGCCAGTCATTTTCAGTCTAGCTATTCATCCCATTATTCAGAAACTAAATTCGAAATTTAACTTATGGTATTTGGATGATGGAACACTAGGAGGTGACGTAGACACCGTTTTAGCAGATTTCCAATTCCTGAAAGAGCAGTTTAAATCCATCGGCCTAGAACTCAACCACTCCAAATGTGAAATTTTTCTTTGTGACAATACCGACAGACAACCTACCCTACAGAAATTTTATGCAATAGCCCCCGAGATCAAAATTTTAGATAAAACTTCACTGCACCTCCTAGGTTCCCCAATTTTGGAAGACAGTTTTTCTTCATTCATTGATGACAAAATTAACCATTTTAATGATATTTCGGATAGACTCTCAAAAATTAACCTTCATTCGGCTTTTACTCTTATTAGGTATTGCTGTTTTGGACCAAATTTTATGTATTTTCTCCGCTCTTCCCCTTTATGGAAGCAGCCACATCTCTTGGAAAAAATTGACGAAATTATTCGATGCACTCTGACATCCATCTTAAATGTGGCCTTGGATGATCGAGCCTGGATGCAAGCTACACTACCCATTCGCTTCGGCGGGCTCGGCATCCGCAAAATTTCTAGTATAAGCCTACCGGCGTTCCTGTCTTCGGTCCACGGCACTCAAACTTTAACCACAAAAATTTTATCCCTTTCACTGGTTAACTTTGAAGTGCCGTGCTCGACCGACGCAGTGTGCGCCTGGAAAGTGGCTTGCCCGAATACGGCGTTGCCCGAGAACCCATCTTCCCAGAGACAGTGGGATGAGCCGCTCTGCAGGTTGGTACGGAATAAACTTATAAATACGTCCACCAATACTGCTGAGCGTGCCCGCCTGCTGGCTGTGGGCGAGTGGGAGTCGGGTCTCTGGCTACAGGCACTACCGTCACTCAACATAGGTACTATGTTGAGTGACAACACCTTCCGGATCGCTACATGTCTGCGTTTGGGTGCTCCTAGCGGAGCTCCACATCGTTGTCAATGTGGTGAAGCAGTCGACCGCCTCGGTCATCATGGCCTATCCTGCAGTAGGAGCGCTGGCCGGATAGCACGGCACGCCAGCATTAATGACATCATACGTCGGGCTCTTGTCACCGCCGGGGTGCCAGCTGTTTTAGAACCCAATGGCTTGGCCCGCGACGATGGGAAGAGACCAGACGGGATGACCATAATGCCTTGGAAGGTGGGTAGGCCTTTGGTGTGGGATGCAACATGTGTCGACACCCTTGCGCCATCCCATCTTCTTAGCACGGCGGGCTGTGCTGGGGCGGCTGCTGCCGGTGCAGAAAACCTCAAACGGCGCAAATATAACAACCTTATTGGAAGTTACATGTTTGAGCCGTTTGGGGTTGAAACATTAGGTCCATGGGGTCCGAGTGCGCATCGAGTTTTTCGAGAAATTAGCACAAAGCTCGTCGACTCTTCACGTGACCAGAGGGCTGGCATTTTCTTCGGCCAGAGAATCAGCATTGCCATCCAACGTGGCAATGCTGCCAGCGTTCTGGGCACGTTTCCCATTGACATCGATGTGGAAGAATTTTTTGATGCACAATGAGCTCTTTACCGTCTCCCTTTTGTATTTGTATATAAGTTTGTTTTTATTTTAGAATATTCAATTGTATATATGTAAATAAAGTGTTAATAACATAATTCGCTTTCTATAATATACTTTTGTGACTGCTGAGGCTCTCAAGCAGCGCTAGTACTACAGTACTAGCGCTGCTTGAGAGCAAACAAATTTCGGAGAATGAAATTAAAAAAGCTCTGATCGAAACGCATGGAGACCGTCCTTTTTAGGGAACCTCCGTACTAAAAGGGTCCAAACGAAGCCCTTTTGCTGGCACTCACCTGTCCGTCTGTCTGTGCCTCTGTCACAATATTTTTTTCCGAAGATTTTTTTAAGTTCCCAACGGGTCTTGACAACATCTGTTATATTTATTTAGAAAGTAGAATAACAATATTTGGTGCCGAAATTCTTGAACATTGGGGCGTATTTTGCAGGGACATCATTTGAATTTGCCGAAACCGTGGCCCTAAATATCACGAGAGTTCGCTGAGCGAGTCTGAATCCCTCTTATGTGGATTTTTAAATAACTAACTGTTTTGCTCTTGATATTTCCAGCCAGTAAGTACCTAACATTTAAAGCGACACCAGTCTTTCCAACGGGTATAGTGTTACCCAGTTACTGCAGTGGCGTGGTGTGGGGTTCAGATAGGCAATCGCTTTATATGAAATACTAATACTTAGCTTTATCTAGTTAGACTGGACTGATCTACTTATTGTTGGGAAAATGTTAGGCGGGTTATTGTCATGTATTTGCTATACGGTCGCATGACAACGTAAAATCCCTCGATTAATGTAAATAGACAATAAGTTATAACTGTCAGTTTCATAACACGAGAAGGAGTCAAGTTTGAAGACATGACTTGAAAATTGTATTCTAGGGCTAAATCTTTACCTTACTAATGCAATTCCTTACTATCATTATCTTACTAATCCATACAAACAATAGGCCAAATCTGTTCAGTGCCCCTTACAAACTAAATCGCTCCTACTCGGTGTTTTATAATTATGATCGTATTGATTTAACATAGGTACGATGTTGAGTGACACTATTTTCCGGATCAATACATATCTGCGCCTGGGTACTCCTAGCGTAGATACATATCGTTTTCAATGTGGTAAAGCAATAGACCGCTTCGGACACCATGGTCTATCCTGCAGTAGGACTGCTTTAGCAAAAAGCTTGACGAGTCTTCACGTCACTTAAAGGCTGACCTTTTATTTGGCCAGAGAATCAGCATTGCCATTCTAAGTGGCAACACTGGCAGCGTTCTGGGGACGTTTCCCATTGTCATCAATCTGGACAAATTGTTTGATGCATAATGATCCCTGTCCACTTTGTATATTGGTTTTTTGTGTTGTTAGTCTTGTGTTTTAGAATCTTATCTTAGTAATCTTACTAATATTATAAATGCGAAAGTTTGTTTGGATGGATGTATGTTTGTTACTCTATAACGCCAAAATCGCTAAATGGATCTGGATGAAATTTGGCACAGAGATAGATTGCAGTCTGGAATAGCACAAAGGCTACTTTTCATCCCGGGATAATGTTGCCTAGGGATGAAAAAATAATTTTTACGCGGGCGAAGCCGCTGGCAGAAGCTAGTATTTAATAAAGGAAAAAAATAGATAACTTTTTCTTTCTTTCTTTATTTCTCATAAATTAATGAAAATAATTGCGACGACAAACTATTAATCTTATTTCCTTTTACATTTCAGCCAGTAAGTTATTATAATCTTAGGCTCATTTTCAAATTCAGTTTGAAGAACCTCCACACAACTCAGTCACCATGACAATGGAAAAAATATCGATTATTGTCAATAGCCAATAAGTTTTTACATCAGTTTGACGATTCGAGGCGGACACGAGTGGAGGTCTTCACTTGGAAATACTGAATCTAAAGCTTTCTATTATTGTTAAAATTATTCGCTTTCTATAATATACTTTTGTGACTGCTGAGGCTCTCAAGCAGCGCTAGTACTGTAAACAAATTTCGGAGAATGAAAAAAAAAAAGCTTTGATCGAAACGCATGGAGACCGTCCTTTTTAGGGAACCTCCGTACCAAAAGGGTCCAAACGGAGCCCTTTTGCTGGCACTCACCTGTCCGTCTGTCTGTGCCTCTGTCACAATATTTTGGTCCCAAGATTTTTTTTAGTTCCCAACGGGTCTTGACAACATCTGTTATATTTATTTAGAAAGTAGAATAAAAATATTTGGTGCCGAAATTCTTGAACATTGGGGAGTATTTTGCAGGGACATCATTTGAATTTTCCGAAACCGTGGCCCTAAATATCACGAGAGTTCGCTGAGCGAGTCTGAATCCCTCTTATGTGGATTTTAAATAACTTACTGTTTTGCTCTTGATATTTCCAGGCAGTAAGTACCTAACATTTAAAGCGACACCAGTCATCCCAAGGGGTATAGTGTTACCCAGTTACTGCAGTGGCGTGGTGTGGGGTTCAGATAGGCAATCGCTTTATATGAAATAGTAATACTTAGCTTCATCTACTTAGTTAGACTGGACTGATCCACTTATTGTTGGGAAAATGTTAAATGTTAATGTTATGTGTTACCCAGTTACTGCAGTGGCGTGGTGTGGGGTTCATACCTTTGTCAAGTTTTAAATTCGTTTCTATTTGAGTCAGGACGCATAATATCTTTTAAGTTAGAGTTCCAAGCCGTTTGCTTCATAAATAACTGTACTTAATAAGTTGAACTGAAAGTTAGAAAATTTAAACTCCACATCAAGAATTTGTTGTTATTAAATTATAACCCTATTAATGGTCTGGCTATTTCAAATCCCTTTAATTTAATTATTATTATTATATATTTTTAATAAGCAGCTGCGTCTATGTCAATGACATCATGAAAAAAGTGACACCAACCTTACCAAGGGGTATAGTGTTATCCAGTTGCTGCAGTGGCGTGGTTTTGGGTTCAGATAGGTAGTATATAAAATACTGATACTTAGCTCCATCTGGTTAGAATGGAATCTAACCCACTTATTGTTGGGCAAATGTTAGGCGGGTTGATTGGCATGTATATACTATGTATTTACTATACAGTTTCGTCATTAGTCTTATGATTTGGAATATTACATTGTACAAATTATAAAAGAAAAAAAATGATTTATTTTTCTTTCTTTCGTCTTTCTTAATTTCTATGTATCATAAATAAATAAAAATTATTCCAACGACAAATATATATATATATATATATATAGTCGACTTGCTTCTAATTTGAAATTTACTTTTTTATTTTATTACGCTCCAATCTTACTAATAAACATGATATACGTTTGTGACTGCTGACTGCAACTTAAACTTGCGAAAGATTCAACCGAAGATCCGCAAGGCAATTTTCTGTATTTTATTGAACATACAGGGGCTTTTGAAAGATACACGTATTTCACATGTTATTTTCAACGCTGGTCCGAATTCTTCTAAATCGGCTTTTTAAATTACTAACTGTTTTGCTCTTGATATTTACAGGAAGTAAGTACCTAATATTTAATAAGTATTTTAATAAGTGTGATATATAATTATAATGTTAATAATCATAAAAATACAACAACCGTGTCAATAGGGTCGAATCGTTCATGTCTTTGTCAAATATTTAAATTCGTTTCTCTTTGATTCAGGACGCATGAATAATTAATTTACATTCAATCACATTCTTTTAAAATACAGTTCCAAGCAGACTGTTTCATAAATAATTGTATTTAATCATTTGTACTGATGGTTAAAAATACTAATCATTTAATCAATAGCTTCGGCTTAATAAACAGCTTTGTGTCATTCTATGTCAATGACATCATGAAAAAAATGACACCAACCTTACCAAGTTGCTGCAGTTGCGTGGTGTTGGGTTCAGATAGGCAATAGCCTTATATAAAATACTGATACTTAGCTCCATCTGGTTAGAATGGAAACTAACCCACTTATTGTTGGGCAAATGTTAGGCGGGTTGATTGTCATGTATTTACTATACAGTTTTGTTATTAGTCTTATGTTTTAGAATATTAGATTGTACATATTTTAAAAGAAAAAAAAAAAATATTTTTCTTTCTTTCGACATTCTTTATTTCTATTTATCATAAATAAATGAAAATAATTCCAGCGACAAACTATAAATCTTATTTCTTTTTACGTTTTCAGCCCGTAAGTTATTATAACTGTAGCCTTCATTGGCAAAGTTTGACGTGTTTTCAGGCTAAAGTCGGGATATAGTAGGGATGGCTGATCATTTGTTCCCTACTGATACTTCACGCGTATTGATAAGGTGTAAAGTGTTACCCAGTAACTGAGTGACTGTTGTGGAGGTCAGATAGGCAGTCGGCCAATATTTAGTAACCAATGGTTTCAAATTATTTAAGTCTCCAATTTATTTGACCATTAATTCTATACGTAGTCAACTTGCTTCTACCGATATTTGAAAAGATTGTTAACTATTTTTAAGGATTAGTTGAGATAAGTTTTACGGATAAAAAAATTGGTCGTTAGTATGTTAAATTTGCAGGGTACCAACAACTTTTTAATGAACCAATTCTAACTTGATTTTTTTAGGCCGTAAGTAATAAAGTTAATTTGAGATTTTTTGCAATAAACCATTGGACTTGAGCCCGATTCGCGAAATTTGGAAAAATAATCGATGGCTGACCATCCATTCCATACCGATACTTCATTCGTATTGCCAAGGGCTATAGTGTCACTCTGTTACTGGGTTATGGAGGTCAGATAGGCACTCAGTAAATAGTAAACAATGGTTTAAAATTCCGGTACAATTATTAACTCTCCAACTTATTTAACCATAATTGCCGTACATGGCGTGAATAGATAGTCAACTTGCTTCTAATTTAAATTTACTTAATTAATTTTATTATTTTATTATGCTCCAATCTTACTAATAAATATGATGTACGTTTGTGACTGCTGACTGCAACTTAAACTTGCGAAAGATTCAACCGAAGATCCACAAGAAAAGTTTTTGTATTTTATTGAAAAATACAGGGGCGTTTGAAAGATACACGTATTTTACTTGTTATTTTCAACGCTGGTCCGAATTCTTCTTAATCGGCTTTTTAAATTACTAACTGTTTTGCTCTTGATATTTACAGGCAGTAAGTACCTAATATTTAATAAGTATTTTAATTAGTGTGATATATATTATAATAGGGTCGAATCGTTCATACCTTTGTCAAATTTTAAATTCGTTTCTATTTGAGTCAGGACGCATAATATCTTTTAAGTTACAGTTCCAAGCCGTTTGCTTCATAAATAACTGTACTTAATAAGTTGAACTGAAAGTTAGAAAATTTAAATACCACATCAAGAATTTGCTGTTATTAAATTATAACCCTATTAATGGTCTGGCCATTTCAAATCCCTTTAATTTAATTATTATAGTCATATATTTTTAATAAACAGCTTCGTGTCATTCTATGTCAATGACATCATAAAAAAGTGACACCAACCTTACCAAGGGGTATAGTGTTCTCCAGTTGCTGCAGTGGCGTGGTGTTGGGTTCAGATAGGCAGTTGCCCTATATAAAATACTGATACTTAGCTCCATCTGGTTAGTATGGAATCTAACCCACTTATTGTTGGGAAAATGTTAGGCGGGTTGATTGTCATGTATTTACTATACAGTTTTGTCATTAGTCTTATGTTTTAGAATATTACATTGTACAAATTATAAAAGAAAAAAAATGATATATTTTTCTTTCTTTCGTAATTCTTTATTTCTATTTATCATAAATAAATAAAAATTATTTCAACGAAAAATATATATATAGTCGACTTTCTTCTAATTTCAAATTTACTTTATTAATTTCATTATTTTATTACGCTCCAATCTTACTAATATACATGATATACGTTTGTGACTGCTAACTGCAACTTAAACTTGCGAAAGATTCAACCGAAGATCCGCAAGGCAATTTTCTGTATTTTATTGAAAAATACAGGGGCTTTTGAAAGATACACGTATTTCACATGTTATTTTCAACGCTGGTCCGAATTCTTCTAAATCGGCTTTTTAAATTACTAACTGCTTTGCTCTTGATATTTACAGGAAGTAAGTACCTAATATTTAATAAATATTTTAATAAGTGTGATATAAAATTATAATGTTAATAATCATAAAATACAACAACCGTGTCAATAGGGTCGAATCGTTCATGTCTTTGTCAAATATTTAAATTCGTTTCTCTTTGATTCAGGACGCATGAATAATCAATTTACATTCAATCACATTCTTTTAAAATTCAATTCCAAGCAGACTGTTTCATAAATAACTGTAATTAATAATTTGTACTGAAAGTTAAAAATACTAGTCATTTGATCAATGTCGTTATCATTAAAATAAACCCTATTTATGGTCTGGCCATTTCAAATCCCTTTAATTTAATTATAATAGTCATATATTTTTAATAAACAGCTTCGTGTCATTCTATGTCAATGACATCATGAAAAAAGTGACACCAACCTTACCAAGGGGTATAGTGTTATCCAGTTGCTGCAGTTGCGTGGTGTTGGGTTCAGATAGGCAGTAGCCTTATATAAAATACTGATACTTAGCTCCATCTGGTTAGAATGGAAACTAACCCACTTATTGTTGGGCAAATGTTAGGCGGGTTGATTGTCATGTATTTACTATACAGTTTTGTTATTAGTCTTATGTTTTAGAATATTAAATTGTACATATTTTAAAACAAAAAATGTGATATAGTTTTCTTTCTTTCGTCATTCTTTATTTCTATTTATCATAAATAAATGAAAATAATTCCAGCGACAAACTATAAATCTTATTTCTTTTTACATTTTCAGCCCGTAAGTTATTATAATTGTAGCCTTCATTGGCAAAGTTTGACGTGTTTTCAAGCTAAAGTCGGGATATAGTAGGGGTGGCTGATCATTTGTTCCCTACTGATACTTCACGAGTATTGATAAAGTGTAAAGTGTTACCCAGTAACTGAGTGACTGTTGTGGAGGTCAGATAGGCAGTCGGCCAATATTTAGTAACCAATGGTTTCAAATTATTTAATTCTCCAATTTATTTGACCATTAATTCTATACGTAGTCAACTTGCTTCTACCGACATTTGAAAAGATTGTTAACTATTTTTAGGATTAGTTGAAATAAGTTCTACGGATAAAAAAAATTGGTCCTTAGTATGTTAAATTTGCAGGGTACCAACAACTTTTTAATGAACCAATTCTAACTTGTTTTTTTAGGCCGTAAGTAATAAAGTTAATTTGAGATTTTTTGCAATAAACCATTGGACTTGAGCCCGATTCGCGAAATTTGGAAAAATAATCGATGGCTGACCATCCATTCCATACCGATACTTCATTCGTATTGCCAAGGGCTATAGTGTCACCCTGTTACTGGGTTATGGAGGTCAGATAGGCAGTCAGTAAATAGTAAACAATGGTTTAAAATTCCGGTACAATAATTAACTCTCCAATTATTTAACCATAATTGCCGTACATGGCGTGAATAGATAGTCTTAGTTATTTTATTATTTTATTACGCTCCAATCTTACTAATATACATGATATACGTTTGTGACTGCTGACTGCAACTTTAACTTGCGAAAGATTCAACCGAAAATCCGCAAGGAAATTATCCGTAATTTTTTGAAAAATACAGAGGCGTTTGAAAGATACACGTATTTTACATGTTATTTTCAACGCTGGTCCAAAATCTTCTAAATCGGCTTTTTAAATTACTAACTGTTTTGCTCTTGATATTTCCAGAAAGTAAGTAAATTATCTTTAATGAGTATTTTAATAAGTGTGATATATAATTATCATGTTGATAATCATAAAAAGACAACAACCGTGTCAAAAGGGTCGAATCGTTCATACCTTTGTCAAATTTTAAATTAGTTTCTCTTTGAGTCAGGACGAATAATATCTTTTCAAAAATACAGATAGTGAGCTCCATCTAGTTAGACTGGAAACTGACCCACTTATTGTTGGGAAAATGTTAGGCGGGTTGATTGTCATGTGTTTACTATACAGTCGCATGACAACGTAAAATCCCTCGATTAATGTAAATAGACAATAAGTTATAACTGTCAATTTGATAATTCGAGAAGGAGTCGAGTTTGAAGACTTGAAAATTGTATTCTAGGGCTAAATCTTTACCTTACTAATGCAATTCCTTACTATCATTATCTTACTCATCCATACAAACACTAGAACAAATATGTTCTACGTCCCTTACAAACTGAGTATCGTGCGAACGATTTCAATGTAAGAAGATACCGGACCTTTCGAATCGCTCCTAATCGGTGTTTTGTAATTATGATTATATTAATTTATCATATGTACGACATTGAGTGAAACTGTCTTCCGGATCACTTCTTATCTGCGCCTGAGTACTCCTAGCAGTAAATGACAATGTAAATATGAATGTGACCAAAAATCTTTGTCAATGTGGTAAAGCAATAGAGCGTCTCGGACACCATGACCATGACATCGACGACACTTCACACGACCTTCGGCCAGAGAATCAGCATTCCCATTCAAAGTGTCAATACTGCCAGCGTTCTGGGGACGTTTCCCATTGGCATCGATATGGACGAATTGTTTGATGTGCAATGAGCAATTTTCTCTGTCCACTTTGTATATTGGTTTGTTTCAACTGTACATATTATAAAGGAAAAATAATGATACCATTTTTTTTCTTTATATTTTCTTCTTTCTTTATTTCTATTTATCATAAATAAATGAAAATAATTGCGACGAGAAACTATGAATCTTATTTGCTTTTACATTTTCAGCCAGTAAGTTATTATAATTTCAGGCTATTTTTCAAAATCAGTTTAAAGAACCTCCACATGACTAAGTAACCATGACAACGGAAAACAACCTCGAGTACTGTCAATAGCCAATAAGTTGTAACTATTAGTTTGAAGATCTGGTCTTGACTTGGAAATTCTTAATCTAAAGCTTTCTACTATATAAGAAAAATATTCGCTATTACTAGTTAAAATCTTAATCTTACTAATATACATGATGTACGTTTGTGACTGCTGACTGCAACTTAAACTTGCGAAAGATTCAACCGAAGATCCACAAGAAAAGTTACTGTATTTTATTGAAAAAAAAACAGGGGCGTTTGAAAGATACACGTATTTGACTTGTTATTTTCAACGCTGGTCCGAATTCTTCTTAATCGGCTTTTTAAATTACTAACTGTTTTGCTCTTGATATTTACAGGCAGTAAGTACCTAATATTTAATAAGTATTTTAATAAGTGTGATATATATTTTAATGTTGATAATCATACAACAACCGTGTCAATAGGGTCAAATCGTTAATATCTTTGTCATATTTCAAATTCGTTTCTATTTGAGTCAGGACGCATAATATCTATTAAGTTACAGTTCCAAGCCGTTTGCTTCATAAATAACTGTACTTAATAAGTTGAACTGAAAGTTAGAAAATTAAAATACCACATCAAGAATTTGTTGTTATTAAATTATAACCCTATTAATGGTCTGGCTATTTCAAATCCCTTTAATTAAATTATTATTGTCATATATTATTAATAAGCAGTTGCGTGTCATTCTATGTCAATGACATCATGAAAAAAGTGACACCAACCTTACCAAGGTGTATAGTGTTATCCAGTTGCTGCAGTGGCGTGGTGTTGGGTTCAGATAGGCAGTAGCCCTATATAAAATACTGATACTTAGCTCCATCTGGTTAGAATGGAATCTAACCCACTTATTGTTGGGCAAATGTTAAGCGGGTTGATTGTCATGTATTTACTATACAGTTTTCTTATTAGTCTTATGTTTTAGAATATTACATTGTACATATTATAAAAGAAAAAAATGATATATTTTTCTTTCTTTCGTCATTCTTTATTTCTATTTATCATAAATAAATAAAATTATTCCAACGACAAACTATAAATCTTATTTCTTTTTACATTTTCAGCCAGTAAGTTATTATAATTTCAGGCTCTTTTTCAAAATCAGTTTGAAGAACCACCACACGACTAAGTAACCATGACAACGTAAAAAAACCTCGAGTACTGACAATAGCCAATAAGTTGTAACTATTAGTTTGAAGATCTGGGCTTGACTTGGAAATTCTTCATCTAAAGCTTTCTACTATATAAAAAAAATATTCGCTATTACTAGTTAAAATCTTAATCTTACTAATATACATTATGTACGTTTGTGACTGCTGACTGCAACTTAAACTTGCGAAAGATTCAACCGAAGATCCGCAAAGAAAAGTTTCTGTATTTTATTGAAAAATACAGGGGCGTTTGAAAGATACACGTATTTTACTTGTTATTTTCAACGCTGGTCCGAATTCTTCTTAATCGGCTTTTTAAATTACTAACTGTTTTGCTCTTGATATTTACAGGCAGTAAGTACCTAATATTTAATAAGTATTGTAATAAGTGTGATGTATAATTATAATGTTGATAATCATAAAAATACAACAACCGTGTCAATAGGGTCGAATCGTTCATATCTTTGACAAATATTTAAATTCGTTTCTCTTTGATTCAGGACGCATGAATAATTAATTTACATTCAATCACACTCTTTTATATTACAGTTCCAAGCCGACTGTATTCAACTGTATTTTATAATTTGTAATGAAGGTTAAAAAACCTAATCATTTAACCAATGTCTAGTTGTCATTAAAATAAACCCTATTAATGGTCTGGCCATTTCAAATCCCTTTAGTTTAATTATTATTGTCACATGTTTTTAATAAGCAGCTGCGTGTCATTCTATGTCAATGACATCATGAAAAAAGTGACACCAACCTTACCAAGGGGTATAGTGTTATCCAGTTGCTGCAGTGGCGTGGTGTTGGGTTCAGATAGGCAGTAGCCCTATATAAAATACTGATACTTAGCTCCATCTGGTTAGTATGGAATCTAACCCACTCATTGTTGGGCTAATGTTAGGCGGGTTGATTGTCATATATTTACTTTACAGTTTTGTCATTAGTCTTATGTTTTAGAATATCACATTGTACAAATTATAAAAGAAAAAAAATTATATATTTTTCTTTATTTCGTCTTTCTTAATTTCTATTTATCATAAATAAATAAAAATTATTCAAACGACACGACGACGACGATATATAGTCGACTTGCTTCTAATTTCAAATTTACTTTATTAATTTTATTATTTTATTACGCTCCAATCTTACTAATATACATGATATACGTTTGTGACTGCTGACTGCAACTTAAACTTGCGAAAGATTCAACCGAAGATCCGCAAGGCAATTTTCTGTATTTTACTGAAAAATACAGGGGCTTTTGAAAGATACACGTATTTCACATGTTATTTTCAACGCTGGTCCGAATCCTTCTAAATCGGCTTTTTAAATTACTAACTGTTTTGCTCTTGATATTTACAGGAAGTAAGTACCTAATATGTAATAAGTATTTTAATAAGTGTGATACATATTATAATGTTGATAATCATACAACAACCGTGTCAATAGGGTCAAATCATTCTTACCTTTGTCAAATTACAAATTCGTTTCTATTTGAGTCAGGACGCATAATATCTTTTAAGTTACAGTTCCAAGCCGTTTGCTTCATAAATAACTGTACTTAATAAGTACTCTTCACGAGACCAGCCTTTTTTTTGCCCAAAGAATCAGTATTGCCATCCAACGTGGCAATGCTGCCAGCCTTCTGGGCACTTTTCCTGTTGACAGCGATGTGGATGAATTTTTTGACGCCCCGTAATTTTAAATGTTTTACTCTTATTTTAGTCCTAACTCTAGTTTACAAATAATGTACATATGTAAATAAAAATATACCTAATAAGTTAAACTGAAAGTTAGAAAATTTAAACTCCACATCAAGAATTTGTTGTTATTAAATTATAACCCTATTAATGGTCTGGCTATTTCAAATCCCTTTAATTTAATTATTATAGTCATATATTATTAAAAAGCAGTTGCGTGTCATTCTATGTCAATGACATCATGAAAAAAGTGACACCAACCTTACCAAGGGGTATATATAGTGTTATTCAGTTGCTGCAGTGGCGTGGTGTTGGGTTCAGATAGGCAGTAGCCTTATATAAAATACTGATACTTAGCTCCATCTGGTTAGAATTGAAACTTACCCACTTATTGTTGGGCTAATGTTAGGCGGGTTGATTGTCATGTATTTACTATACAGTTTTGTCATTAGTCTTATGTTTTAGAATATTACATTGTACAAATTATAAAAGAAAAAAAAATGTATATTTTTCTTTCTTTCGTCATTCTTTATTTCTATTTATCATAAATAAATGAAAATAATTCCAACGACAAACCTTATTAATAAATCTTATTTCTTTTTACATTTTCAGCCCGTAAGTTATTATAATTGTAGCCTTCATTGGCAAAGTTTGACGTGTTTTCAGACTAAGTCAAGATACAGTAGGGATGGCTGATCATTTGTTCCCTACTGATACTTCACGAGTATTGATAAGGGGTAAAGTGTTACCAAGTAACTGAGTCACTGTTGTTGAGGTCAGATAGGCAGTCGGCCAATATCTAGTAACCAATGGTTTCAAATTATTTAAGTTTCCAACTTATTTGACCATTAATTCCAAAGGTTGTCAACTTGCTTCTACCGACATTTGAAACTATTTTTAAGGATTAATTGAGATAAGTTCTACGAATAAAAAAATTGGTCCTTAGTATGTTAAATTTGCAGGGTACCAACAACTTTTTAATGGACCAATTCTAACTTGTTTTTTTTAGGCCGTAAGTAATAAAGTTAATTTGAGATATTTTGCAATAAACCATTAGACTTGAGACCGATTCGCGAAATTTGGAAAATTAATCGATGGTTGACCATCCATTCCATACCGATACTTCATTTGTATTGCCAAGGGGTATAATGTCACCCTGTTACTAGGTAATGGAGGTTAGATAGGCAGTCTAGTCGACTTGCTTCTAATTTCAAATTTACTTAATTAATTTTATTAGGCTCCAATCTTACTAATATACATGATATACGCTTGTGACTGCTGACTGCAATTTAAACTTGCGAAAGATTCAACCGAAGATGCGCAAGGCAATTTTCTGTATTTTATTGAAAAATACAGGGGCGTTTGAAAGATACACGTATTTTACATGTTATTTTCAACGCTGGTCCGAATTCTTGTAACTTCTAAATCGGCTTTTTAAATTACTAACTGTTTTGCTCTTGATATTTCCAGGAAGTAAGTACCTAATATTTAATAAATATTTTAATAAGTGTGATATAAAATTATAATGTTAATAATCATAAAATACAACAACCGTGTCAATAGGGTCGAATCGTTCATGTCTTTGTCAAATATTTAAATTCGTTTCTCTTTGATTCAGGACGCATGAATAATTAATTTACATTCAATCACATTCTTTTAAATAAGAGTTCCAAGCCGACTGTATTCAACTGTATTTTATAATTTGTAATGAAGGTTAAAAAAACTAATCATTTAATCAATGTCTAGTTGTCATTAAAATAAACCCTATTAATGGTCTGGCCATGTCAAATCCCTTTAATTTAATTATTATTGTCGTATGTTTTTAATAAGCAGCTGCGTGTCATTCTATGTCAATGACATCATGAAAAAAGTGACACCAACCTTACCAAGGGATATAGTGTTATCCAGTTGCTGCAGTGGCGTGGTGTTGGGTTCAGATAGGCAGAAGCCTTATATAAAATACTGATACTTAGCTTCATCTGGTTAGAATGGAAACTAACCCACTCATTGTTGGGCAAATTTTAGGCGGGTTGATTGTCATGTTTTTACTATACAGTTTTGTTATTAGTCTTATGTTTTAGAATATTACATTGTACACATTATAAAAAAAAAAAAATGATATATTTTTCTTTCTTTCGTCATTCTTTATTTCTATTTATCATAAATAAATAAAAATTATTCCAACGACAAACTATAAATCTTATTTCTTTTTACATTTTCAGACTGTAAGTTATTATAATTGTATCCTTCATTGGCAAAGTTTGAAGTGTTTTCAGGCTTAAGTCGGGATATAGTAGGGATGGCTGATCATTTGTTCCCTACTGATACTTCACGAGTATTGATAAGGGGTAAACTGTCACCCAGTAACTGAGTGACTGTTGTGGAGGTCAGATAGGCAGTCGGCCAATATTTAGCAACTAATGGTTTCAAATTATTTAAGTAGCCAACTTATTTGACCATTAATTCCATACGTAGTCAACTTGCTTCTACCGACATTTGAAACGATTGTTAACTATTTTTAAGGATTAGTTGAGATAAGTTCTACGGATAAAAAAATTGGTCCTTAGTATGTCAAATTTGCAGGGTACCAACAACTTTTTAATGAACCAATTCTAACTTTTTTTTTTTAGGCCGTAAGTAATAAAGTTCATTTGAGATATTTTGCTATAAACCATTGAACTTGAGTCCGATTCGCGAAATTTGGAAAAATAGTCGATGGCTGACTATCCATTCCATACCGATACTTCATTTGTATTGCCAAGGGGTATAATGTCACCCTGTTACTAGGTAATGGAGGTTAGATAGGCAGTCTAGTCGACTTGCTTCTAATTTCAAATTTACTTAATTAATTTTATTAGGCTCCAATCTTACTAATATACATGATATACGCTTGTGACTGCTGACTGCAATTTAAACTTGCGAAAGATTCAACCGAAGATGCGCAAGGCAATTTTCTGTATTTTATTGAAAAATACAGGGGCGTTTGAAAGATACACGTATTTTACATGTTATTTTCAACGCTGGTCCGAATTCTTGTAACTTCTAAATCGGCTTTTTAAATTACTAACTGTTTTGCTCTTGATATTTCCAGGAAGTAAGTACCTAATATTTAATAAATATTTTAATAAGTGTGATATAAAATTATAATGTTAATAATCATAAAATACAACAACCGTGTCAATAGGGTCGAATCGTTCATGTCTTTGTCAAATATTTAAATTCGTTTCTCTTTGATTCAGGACGCATGAATAATCAATTTACATTCAATCACATTCTTTTAAAATTCAGTTCCAAGCAGACTGTTTCATAAATAACTGTAATTAATAATTTGTACTGAAGGTTAAAAATACTAGTCATTTGATCAATGTCGTTATCATTAAAATAAACCCTATTTATGGTCTGGCCATTTCAAATCCCTTTAATTTAATTATAATAGTCATATATTTTTAATAAACAGCTTCGTGTCATTCTATGTCAATGACATCATGAAAAAAGTGACACCAACCTTACCAAGGGGTATAGTGTTATCCAGTTGCTGCAGTTGCGTGGTGTTGGGTTCAGATAGGCAGTAGCCTTATATAAAATACTGATACTTAGCTCCATCTGGTTAGAATGGAAACTAACCCACTTATTGTTGGGCAAATGTTAGGCGGGTTGATTGTCATGTATTTACTATACAGTTTTGTTATTAGTCTTATGTTTTAGAATATTAAATTGTACATATTTTAAAACAAAAAATGTGATATAGTTTTCTTTCTTTCGTCATTCTTTATTTCTATTTATCATAAATAAATGAAAATAATTCCAGCGACAAACTATAAATCTTATTTCTTTTTACATTTTCAGCCCGTAAGTTATTATAATTGTAGCCTTCATTGGCAAAGTTTGACGTGTTTTCAAGCTAAAGTCGGGATATAGTAGGGGTGGCTGATCATTTGTTCCCTACTGATACTTCACGAGTATTGATAAAGTGTAAAGTGTTACCCAGTAACTGAGTGACTGTTGTGGAGGTCAGATAGGCAGTCGGCCAATATTTAGTAACCAATGGTTTCAAATTATTTAATTCTCCAATTTATTTGACCATTAATTCTATACGTAGTCAACTTGCTTCTACCGACATTTGAAAAGATTGTTAACTATTTTTAGGATTAGTTGAAATAAGTTCTACGGATAAAAAAAATTGGTCCTTAGTATGTTAAATTTGCAGGGTACCAACAACTTTTTAATGAACCAATTCTAACTTGTTTTTTTAGGCCGTAAGTAATAAAGTTAATTTGAGATTTTTTGCAATAAACCATTGGACTTGAGCCCGATTCGCGAAATTTGGAAAAATAATCGATGGCTGACCATCCATTCCATACCGATACTTCATTCGTATTGCCAAGGGCTATAGTGTCACCCTGTTACTGGGTTATGGAGGTCAGATAGGCAGTCAGTAAATAGTAAACAATGGTTTAAAATTCCGGTACAATAATTAACTCTCCAATTATTTAACCATAATTGCCGTACATGGCGTGTAGATAGTCTTAGTAATTTTATTATTTTATTACGCTCCAATCTTACTAATATACATGATATACGTTTGTGACTGCTGACTGCAACTTTAACTTGCGAAAGATTCAACCGAAAATCCGCAAGGAAATTATCCGTAATTTTTTGAAAAATACAGAGGCGTTTGAAAGATACACGTATTTTACATGTTATTTTCAACGCTGGTCCAAAATCTTCTAAATCGGCTTTTTAAATTACTAACTGTTTTGCTCTTGATATTTCCAGAAAGTAAGTAAATTATCTTTAATGAGTATTTTAATAAGTGTGATATATAATTATCATGTTGATAATCATAAAAAGACAACAACCGTGTCAAAAGGGTCGAATCGTTCATACCTTTGTCAAATTTTAAATTAGTTTCTCTTTGAGTCAGGACGAATAATATCTTTTCAAAAATACAGATAGTGAGCTCCATCTAGTTAGACTGGAAACTGACCCACTTATTGTTGGGAAAATGTTAGGCGGGTTGATTGTCATGTGTTTACTATACAGTCGCATGACAACGTAAAATCCCTCGATTAATGTAAATAGACAATAAGTTATAACTGTCAATTTGATAATTCGAGAAGGAGTCGAGTTTGAAGACTTGAAAATTGTATTCTAGGGCTAAATCTTTACCTTACTAATGCAATTCCTTACTATCATTATCTTACTCATCCATACAAACACTAGAACAAATATGTTCTACGTCCCTTACAAACTGAGTATCGTGCGAACGATTTCAATGTAAGAAGATACCGGACCTTTCGAATCGCTCCTAATCGGTGTTTTGTAATTATGATTATATTAATTTATCATATGTACGACATTGAGTGAAACTGTCTTCCGGATCACTTCTTATCTGCGCCTGAGTACTCCTAGCAGTAAATGACAATGTAAATATGAATGTGACCAAAAATCTTTGTCAATGTGGTAAAGCAATAGAGCGTCTCGGACACCATGACCATGACATCGACGACACTTCACACGACCTTCGGCCAGAGAATCAGCATTCCCATTCAAAGTGTCAATACTGCCAGCGTTCTGGGGACGTTTCCCATTGGCATCGATATGGACGAATTGTTTGATGTGCAATGAGCAATTTTCTCTGTCCACTTTGTATATTGGTTTGTTTCAACTGTACATATTATAAAGGAAAAATAATGATACCATTTTTTTTCTTTATATTTTCTTCTTTCTTTATTTCTATTTATCATAAATAAATGAAAATAATTGCGACGAGAAACTATGAATCTTATTTGCTTTTACATTTTCAGCCAGTAAGTTATTATAATTTCAGGCTATTTTTCAAAATCAGTTTAAAGAACCTCCACATGACTAAGTAACCATGACAACGGAAAACAACCTCGAGTACTGTCAATAGCCAATAAGTTGTAACTATTAGTTTGAAGATCTGGTCTTGACTTGGAAATTCTTAATCTAAAGCTTTCTACTATATAAGAAAAATATTCGCTATTACTAGTTAAAATCTTAATCTTACTAATATACATGATGTACGTTTGTGACTGCTGACTGCAACTTAAATTTGCGAAAGATTCAACCGAAGATCCACAAGAAAAGTTACTGTATTTTATTGAAAAAAAAACAGGGGCGTTTGAAAGATACACGTATTTGACTTGTTATTTTCAACGCTGGTCCGAATTCTTCTTAATCGGCTTTTTAAATTACTAACTGTTTTGCTCTTGATATTTACAGGCAGTAAGTACCTAATATTTAATAAGTATTTTAATAAGTGTGATATATATTTTAATGTTGATAATCATACAACAACCGTGTCAATAGGGTCAAATCGTTAATATCTTTGTCATATTTCAAATTCGTTTCTATTTGAGTCAGGACGCATAATATCTATTAAGTTACAGTTCCAAGCCGTTTGCTTCATAAATAACTGTACTTAATAAGTTGAACTGAAAGTTAGAAAATTAAAATACCACATCAAGAATTTGTTGTTATTAAATTATAACCCTATTAATGGTCTGGCTATTTCAAATCCCTTTAATTAAATTATTATTGTCATATATTATTAATAAGCAGTTGCGTGTCATTCTATGTCAATGACATCATGAAAAAAGTGACACCAACCTTACCAAGGTGTATAGTGTTATCCAGTTGCTGCAGTGGCGTGGTGTTGGGTTCAGATAGGCAGTAGCCCTATATAAAATACTGATACTTAGCTCCATCTGGTTAGAATGGAATCTAACCCACTTATTGTTGGGCAAATGTTAAGCGGGTTGATTGTCATGTATTTACTATACAGTTTTCTTATTAGTCTTATGTTTTAGAATATTACATTGTACATATTATAAAAGAAAAAAATGATATATTTTTCTTTCTTTCGTCATTCTTTATTTCTATTTATCATAAATAAATAAAATTATTCCAACGACAAACTATAAATCTTATTTCTTTTTACATTTTCAGCCAGTAAGTTATTATAATTTCAGGCTCTTTTTCAAAATCAGTTTGAAGAACCACCACACGACTAAGTAACCATGACAACGTAAAAAAACCTCGAGTACTGACAATAGCCAATAAGTTGTAACTATTAGTTTGAAGATCTGGGCTTGACTTGGAAATTCTTCATCTAAAGCTTTCTACTATATAAAAAAAATATTCGCTATTACTAGTTAAAATCTTAATCTTACTAATATACATTATGTACGTTTGTGACTGCTGACTGCAACTTAAACTTGCGAAAGATTCAACCGAAGATCCGCAAAGAAAAGTTTCTGTATTTTATTGAAAAATACAGGGGCGTTTGAAAGATACACGTATTTTACTTGTTATTTTCAACGCTGGTCCGAATTCTTCTTAATCGGCTTTTTAAATTACTAACTGTTTTGCTCTTGATATTTACAGGCAGTAAGTACCTAATATTTAATAAGTATTGTAATAAGTGTGATGTATAATTATAATGTTGATAATCATAAAAATACAACAACCGTGTCAATAGGGTCGAATCGTTCATATCTTTGACAAATATTTAAATTCGTTTCTCTTTGATTCAGGACGCATGAATAATTAATTTACATTCAATCACACTCTTTTATATTACAGTTCCAAGCCGACTGTATTCAACTGTATTTTATAATTTGTAATGAAGGTTAAAAAACCTAATCATTTAACCAATGTCTAGTTGTCATTAAAATAAACCCTATTAATGGTCTGGCCATTTCAAATCCCTTTAGTTTAATTATTATTGTCACATGTTTTTAATAAGCAGCTGCGTGTCATTCTATGTCAATGACATCATGAAAAAAGTGACACCAACCTTACCAAGGGGTATAGTGTTATCCAGTTGCTGCAGTGGCGTGGTGTTGGGTTCAGATAGGCAGTAGCCCTATATAAAATACTGATACTTAGCTCCATCTGGTTAGTATGGAATCTAACCCACTCATTGTTGGGCTAATGTTAGGCGGGTTGATTGTCATATATTTACTTTACAGTTTTGTCATTAGTCTTATGTTTTAGAATATCACATTGTACAAATTATAAAAGAAAAAAAATTATATATTTTTCTTTATTTCGTCTTTCTTAATTTCTATTTATCATAAATAAATAAAAATTATTCAAACGACACGACGACGACGACGATATATAGTCGACTTGCTTCTAATTTCAAATTTACTTTATTAATTTTATTATTTTATTACGCTCCAATCTTACTAATATACATGATATACGTTTGTGACTGCTGACTGCAACTTAAACTTGCGAAAGATTCAACCGAAGATCCGCAAGGCAATTTTCTGTATTTTACTGAAAAATACAGGGGCTTTTGAAAGATACACGTATTTCACATGTTATTTTCAACGCTGGTCCGAATCCTTCTAAATCGGCTTTTTAAATTACTAACTGTTTTGCTCTTGATATTTACAGGAAGTAAGTACCTAATATGTAATAAGTATTTTAATAAGTGTGATACATATTATAATGTTGATAATCATACAACAACCGTGTCAATAGGGTCAAATCATTCTTACCTTTGTCAAATTACAAATTCGTTTCTATTTGAGTCAGGACGCATAATATCTTTTAAGTTACAGTTCCAAGCCGTTTGCTTCATAAATAACTGTACTTAATAAGTACTCTTCACGAGACCAGCCTTTTTTTTGCCCAAAGAATCAGTATTGCCATCCAACGTGGCAATGCTGCCAGCCTTCTGGGCACTTTTCCTGTTGACAGCGATGTGGATGAATTTTTTGACGCCCCGTAATTTTAAATGTTTTACTCTTATTTTAGTCCTAACTCTAGTTTACAAATAATGTACATATGTAAATAAAAATATACCTAATAAGTTAAACTGAAAGTTAGAAAATTTAAACTCCACATCAAGAATTTGTTGTTATTAAATTATAACCCTATTAATGGTCTGGCTATTTCAAATCCCTTTAATTTAATTATTATAGTCATATATTATTAAAAAGCAGTTGCGTGTCATTCTATGTCAATGACATCATGAAAAAAGTGACACCAACCTTACCAAGGGGTATATATAGTGTTATTCAGTTGCTGCAGTGGCGTGGTGTTGGGTTCAGATAGGCAGTAGCCTTATATAAAATACTGATACTTAGCTCCATCTGGTTAGAATTGAAACTTACCCACTTATTGTTGGGCTAATGTTAGGCGGGTTGATTGTCATGTATTTACTATACAGTTTTGTCATTAGTCTTATGTTTTAGAATATTACATTGTACAAATTATAAAAGAAAAAAAAATGTATATTTTTCTTTCTTTCGTCATTCTTTATTTCTATTTATCATAAATAAATGAAAATAATTCCAACGACAAACCTTATTAATAAATCTTATTTCTTTTTACATTTTCAGCCCGTAAGTTATTATAATTGTAGCCTTCATTGGCAAAGTTTGACGTGTTTTCAGACTAAGTCAAGATACAGTAGGGATGGCTGATCATTTGTTCCCTACTGATACTTCACGAGTATTGATAAGGGGTAAAGTGTTACCAAGTAACTGAGTCACTGTTGTTGAGGTCAGATAGGCAGTCGGCCAATATCTAGTAACCAATGGTTTCAAATTATTTAAGTTTCCAACTTATTTGACCATTAATTCCAAAGGTTGTCAACTTGCTTCTACCGACAT
The DNA here is from genome assembly GCA_947562075.1 of Orthosia gracilis. Taxonomy (NCBI): domain Eukaryota; kingdom Metazoa; phylum Arthropoda; class Insecta; order Lepidoptera; family Noctuidae; genus Orthosia; species Orthosia gracilis. Next base: position 13,214,474 of record OX387267.1, read on the forward strand.
TTGAAACTATTTTTAAGGATTAATTGAGATAAGTTCTACGAATAAAAAAATTGGTCCTTAGTATGTTAAATTTGCAGGGTACCAACAACTTTTTAATGGACCAATTCTAACTTGTTTTTTTTAGGCCGTAAGTAATAAAGTTAATTTGAGATATTTTGCAATAAACCATTAGACTTGAGACCGATTCGCGAAATTTGGAAAATTAATCGATGGTTGACCATCCATTCCATACCGATACTTCATTTGTATTGCCAAGGGGTATAATGTCACCCTGTTACTAGGTAATGGAGGTTAGATAGGCAGTCTAGTCGACTTGCTTCTAATTTCAAATTTACTTAATTAATTTTATTAGGCTCCAATCTTACTAATATACATGATATACGCTTGTGACTGCTGACTGCAATTTAAACTTGCGAAAGATTCAACCGAAGATGCGCAAGGCAATTTTCTGTATTTTATTGAAAAATACAGGGGCGTTTGAAAGATACACGTATTTTACATGTTATTTTCAACGCTGGTCCGAATTCTTGTAACTTCTAAATCGGCTTTTTAAATTACTAACTGTTTTGCTCTTGATATTTCCAGGAAGTAAGTACCTAATATTTAATAAATATTTTAATAAGTGTGATATAAAATTATAATGTTAATAATCATAAAATACAACAACCGTGTCAATAGGGTCGAATCGTTCATGTCTTTGTCAAATATTTAAATTCGTTTCTCTTTGATTCAGGACGCATGAATAATTAATTTACATTCAATCACATTCTTTTAAATAAGAGTTCCAAGCCGACTGTATTCAACTGTATTTTATAATTTGTAATGAAGGTTAAAAAAACTAATCATTTAATCAATGTCTAGTTGTCATTAAAATAAACCCTATTAATGGTCTGGCCATGTCAAATCCCTTTAATTTAATTATTATTGTCGTATGTTTTTAATAAGCAGCTGCGTGTCATTCTATGTCAATGACATCATGAAAAAAGTGACACCAACCTTACCAAGGGATATAGTGTTATCCAGTTGCTGCAGTGGCGTGGTGTTGGGTTCAGATAGGCAGAAGCCTTATATAAAATACTGATACTTAGCTTCATCTGGTTAGAATGGAAACTAACCCACTCATTGTTGGGCAAATTTTAGGCGGGTTGATTGTCATGTTTTTACTATACAGTTTTGTTATTAGTCTTATGTTTTAGAATATTACATTGTACACATTATAAAAAAAAAAAAATGATATATTTTTCTTTCTTTCGTCATTCTTTATTTCTATTTATCATAAATAAATAAAAATTATTCCAACGACAAACTATAAATCTTATTTCTTTTTACATTTTCAGACTGTAAGTTATTATAATTGTATCCTTCATTGGCAAAGTTTGAAGTGTTTTCAGGCTTAAGTCGGGATATAGTAGGGATGGCTGATCATTTGTTCCCTACTGATACTTCACGAGTATTGATAAGGGGTAAACTGTCACCCAGTAACTGAGTGACTGTTGTGGAGGTCAGATAGGCAGTCGGCCAATATTTAGCAACTAATGGTTTCAAATTATTTAAGTAGCCAACTTATTTGACCATTAATTCCATACGTAGTCAACTTGCTTCTACCGACATTTGAAACGATTGTTAACTATTTTTAAGGATTAGTTGAGATAAGTTCTACGGATAAAAAAATTGGTCCTTAGTATGTCAAATTTGCAGGGTACCAACAACTTTTTAATGAACCAATTCTAACTTTTTTTTTTTAGGCCGTAAGTAATAAAGTTCATTTGAGATATTTTGCTATAAACCATTGAACTTGAGTCCGATTCGCGAAATTTGGAAAAATAGTCGATGGCTGACTATCCATTCCATACCGATACTTCATTTGTATTGCCAAGGGGTATAATGTCACCCTGTTACTAGGTAATGGAGGTTAGATAGGCAGTCTAGTCGACTTGCTTCTAATTTCAAATTTACTTAATTAATTTTATTAGGCTCCAATCTTACTAATATACATGATATACGCTTGTGACTGCTGACTGCAATTTAAACTTGCGAAAGATTCAACCGAAGATGCGCAAGGCAATTTTCTGTATTTTATTGAAAAATACAGGGGCGTTTGAAAGATACACGTATTTTACATGTTATTTTCAACGCTGGTCCGAATTCTTGTAACTTCTAAATCGGCTTTTTAAATTACTAACTGTTTTGCTCTTGATATTTCCAGGAAGTAAGTACCTAATATTTAATAAATATTTTAATAAGTGTGATATAAAATTATAATGTTAATAATCATAAAATACAACAACCGTGTCAATAGGGTCGAATCGTTCATGTCTTTGTCAAATATTTAAATTCGTTTCTCTTTGATTCAGGACGCATGAATAATCAATTTACATTCAATCACATTCTTTTAAAATTCAGTTCCAAGCAGACTGTTTCATAAATAACTGTAATTAATAATTTGTACTGAAGGTTAAAAATACTAGTCATTTGATCAATGTCGTTATCATTAAAATAAACCCTATTTATGGTCTGGCCATTTCAAATCCCTTTAATTTAATTATAATAGTCATATATTTTTAATAAACAGCTTCGTGTCATTCTATGTCAATGACATCATGAAAAAAGTGACACCAACCTTACCAAGGGGTATAGTGTTATCCAGTTGCTGCAGTTGCGTGGTGTTGGGTTCAGATAGGCAGTAGCCTTATATAAAATACTGATACTTAGCTCCATCTGGTTAGAATGGAAACTAACCCACTTATTGTTGGGCAAATGTTAGGCGGGTTGATTGTCATGTATTTACTATACAGTTTTGTTATTAGTCTTATGTTTTAGAATATTAAATTGTACATATTTTAAAACAAAAAATGTGATATAGTTTTCTTTCTTTCGTCATTCTTTATTTCTATTTATCATAAATAAATGAAAATAATTCCAGCGACAAACTATAAATCTTATTTCTTTTTACATTTTCAGCCCGTAAGTTATTATAATTGTAGCCTTCATTGGCAAAGTTTGACGTGTTTTCAAGCTAAAGTCGGGATATAGTAGGGGTGGCTGATCATTTGTTCCCTACTGATACTTCACGAGTATTGATAAAGTGTAAAGTGTTACCCAGTAACTGAGTGACTGTTGTGGAGGTCAGATAGGCAGTCGGCCAATATTTAGTAACCAATGGTTTCAAATTATTTAATTCTCCAATTTATTTGACCATTAATTCTATACGTAGTCAACTTGCTTCTACCGACATTTGAAAAGATTGTTAACTATTTTTAGGATTAGTTGAAATAAGTTCTACGGATAAAAAAAATTGGTCCTTAGTATGTTAAATTTGCAGGGTACCAACAACTTTTTAATGAACCAATTCTAACTTGTTTTTTTAGGCCGTAAGTAATAAAGTTAATTTGAGATTTTTTGCAATAAACCATTGGACTTGAGCCCGATTCGCGAAATTTGGAAAAATAATCGATGGCTGACCATCCATTCCATACCGATACTTCATTCGTATTGCCAAGGGCTATAGTGTCACCCTGTTACTGGGTTATGGAGGTCAGATAGGCAGTCAGTAAATAGTAAACAATGGTTTAAAATTCCGGTACAATAATTAACTCTCCAATTATTTAACCATAATTGCCGTACATGGCGTGTAGATAGTCTTAGTAATTTTATTATTTTATTACGCTCCAATCTTACTAATATACATGATATACGTTTGTGACTGCTGACTGCAACTTTAACTTGCGAAAGATTCAACCGAAAATCCGCAAGGAAATTATCCGTAATTTTTTGAAAAATACAGAGGCGTTTGAAAGATACACGTATTTTACATGTTATTTTCAACGCTGGTCCAAAATCTTCTAAATCGGCTTTTTAAATTACTAACTGTTTTGCTCTTGATATTTCCAGAAAGTAAGTAAATTATCTTTAATGAGTATTTTAATAAGTGTGATATATAATTATCATGTTGATAATCATAAAAAGACAACAACCGTGTCAAAAGGGTCGAATCGTTCATACCTTTGTCAAATTTTAAATTAGTTTCTCTTTGAGTCAGGACGAATAATATCTTTTCAAAAATACAGATAGTGAGCTCCATCTAGTTAGACTGGAAACTGACCCACTTATTGTTGGGAAAATGTTAGGCGGGTTGATTGTCATGTGTTTACTATACAGTCGCATGACAACGTAAAATCCCTCGATTAATGTAAATAGACAATAAGTTATAACTGTCAATTTGATAATTCGAGAAGGAGTCGAGTTTGAAGACTTGAAAATTGTATTCTAGGGCTAAATCTTTACCTTACTAATGCAATTCCTTACTATCATTATCTTACTCATCCATACAAACACTAGAACAAATATGTTCTACGTCCCTTACAAACTGAGTATCGTGCGAACGATTTCAATGTAAGAAGATACCGGACCTTTCGAATCGCTCCTAATCGGTGTTTTGTAATTATGATTATATTAATTTATCATATGTACGACATTGAGTGAAACTGTCTTCCGGATCACTTCTTATCTGCGCCTGAGTACTCCTAGCAGTAAATGACAATGTAAATATGAATGTGACCAAAAATCTTTGTCAATGTGGTAAAGCAATAGAGCGTCTCGGACACCATGACCATGACATCGACGACACTTCACACGACCTTCGGCCAGAGAATCAGCATTCCCATTCAAAGTGTCAATACTGCCAGCGTTCTGGGGACGTTTCCCATTGGCATCGATATGGACGAATTGTTTGATGTGCAATGAGCAATTTTCTCTGTCCACTTTGTATATTGGTTTGTTTCAACTGTACATATTATAAAGGAAAAATAATGATACCATTTTTTTTCTTTATATTTTCTTCTTTCTTTATTTCTATTTATCATAAATAAATGAAAATAATTGCGACGAGAAACTATGAATCTTATTTGCTTTTACATTTTCAGCCAGTAAGTTATTATAATTTCAGGCTATTTTTCAAAATCAGTTTAAAGAACCTCCACATGACTAAGTAACCATGACAACGGAAAACAACCTCGAGTACTGTCAATAGCCAATAAGTTGTAACTATTAGTTTGAAGATCTGGTCTTGACTTGGAAATTCTTAATCTAAAGCTTTCTACTATATAAGAAAAATATTCGCTATTACTAGTTAAAATCTTAATCTTACTAATATACATGATGTACGTTTGTGACTGCTGACTGCAACTTAAATTTGCGAAAGATTCAACCGAAGATCCACAAGAAAAGTTACTGTATTTTATTGAAAAAAAACAGGGGCGTTTGAAAGATACACGTATTTGACTTGTTATTTTCAACGCTGGTCCGAATTCTTCTTAATCGGCTTTTTAAATTACTAACTGTTTTGCTCTTGATATTTACAGGCAGTAAGTACCTAATATTTAATAAGTATTTTAATAAGTGTGATATATATTTTAATGTTGATAATCATACAACAACCGTGTCAATAGGGTCAAATCGTTAATATCTTTGTCATATTTCAAATTCGTTTCTATTTGAGTCAGGACGCATAATATCTATTAAGTTACAGTTCCAAGCCGTTTGCTTCATAAATAACTGTACTTAATAAGTTGAACTGAAAGTTAGAAAATTAAAATACCACATCAAGAATTTGTTGTTATTAAATTATAACCCTATTAATGGTCTGGCTATTTCAAATCCCTTTAATTAAATTATTATTGTCATATATTATTAATAAGCAGTTGCGTGTCATTCTATGTCAATGACATCATGAAAAAAGTGACACCAACCTTACCAAGGTGTATAGTGTTATCCAGTTGCTGCAGTGGCGTGGTGTTGGGTTCAGATAGGCAGTAGCCCTATATAAAATACTGATACTTAGCTCCATCTGGTTAGAATGGAATCTAACCCACTTATTGTTGGGCAAATGTTAAGCGGGTTGATTGTCATGTATTTACTATACAGTTTTCTTATTAGTCTTATGTTTTAGAATATTACATTGTACATATTATAAAAGAAAAAAATGATATATTTTTCTTTCTTTCGTCATTCTTTATTTCTATTTATCATAAATAAATAAAATTATTCCAACGACAAACTATAAATCTTATTTCTTTTTACATTTTCAGCCAGTAAGTTATTATAATTTCAGGCTCTTTTTCAAAATCAGTTTGAAGAACCACCACACGACTAAGTAACCATGACAACGTAAAAAAACCTCGAGTACTGACAATAGCCAATAAGTTGTAACTATTAGTTTGAAGATCTGGGCTTGACTTGGAAATTCTTCATCTAAAGCTTTCTACTATATAAAAAAAATATTCGCTATTACTAGTTAAAATCTTAATCTTACTAATATACATTATGTACGTTTGTGACTGCTGACTGCAACTTAAACTTGCGAAAGATTCAACCGAAGATCCGCAAAGAAAAGTTTCTGTATTTTATTGAAAAATACAGGGGCGTTTGAAAGATACACGTATTTTACTTGTTATTTTCAACGCTGGTCCGAATTCTTCTTAATCGGCTTTTTAAATTACTAACTGTTTTGCTCTTGATATTTACAGGCAGTAAGTACCTAATATTTAATAAGTATTGTAATAAGTGTGATGTATAATTATAATGTTGATAATCATAAAAATACAACAACCGTGTCAATAGGGTCGAATCGTTCATATCTTTGACAAATATTTAAATTCGTTTCTCTTTGATTCAGGACGCATGAATAATTAATTTACATTCAATCACACTCTTTTATATTACAGTTCCAAGCCGACTGTATTCAACTGTATTTTATAATTTGTAATGAAGGTTAAAAACCTAATCATTTACCAATGTCTAGTTGTCATTAAAATAAACCCTATTAATGGTCTGGCCATTTCAAATCCCTTTAGTTTAATTATTATTGTCACATGTTTTTAATAAGCAGCTGCGTGTCATTCTATGTCAATGACATCATGAAAAAAGTGACACCAACCTTACCAAGGGGTATAGTGTTATCCAGTTGCTGCAGTGGCGTGGTGTTGGGTTCAGATAGGCAGTAGCCCTATATAAAATACTGATACTTAGCTCCATCTGGTTAGTATGGAATCTAACCCACTCATTGTTGGGCTAATGTTAGGCGGGTTGATTGTCATATATTTACTTTACAGTTTTGTCATTAGTCTTATGTTTTAGAATATCACATTGTACAAATTATAAAAGAAAAAAAATTATATATTTTTCTTTATTTCGTCTTTCTTAATTTCTATTTATCATAAATAAATAAAAATTATTCAAACGACACGACGACGACGACGATATATAGTCGACTTGCTTCTAATTTCAAATTTACTTTATTAATTTTATTATTTTATTACGCTCCAATCTTACTAATATACATGATATACGTTTGTGACTGCTGACTGCAACTTAAACTTGCGAAAGATTCAACCGAAGATCCGCAAGGCAATTTTCTGTATTTTACTGAAAAATACAGGGGCTTTTGAAAGATACACGTATTTCACATGTTATTTTCAACGCTGGTCCGAATCCTTCTAAATCGGCTTTTTAAATTACTAACTGTTTTGCTCTTGATATTTACAGGAAGTAAGTACCTAATATGTAATAAGTATTTTAATAAGTGTGATACATATTATAATGTTGATAATCATACAACAACCGTGTCAATAGGGTCAAATCATTCTTACCTTTGTCAAATTACAAATTCGTTTCTATTTGAGTCAGGACGCATAATATCTTTTAAGTTACAGTTCCAAGCCGTTTGCTTCATAAATAACTGTACTTAATAAGTACTCTTCACGAGACCAGCCTTTTTTTTGCCCAAAGAATCAGTATTGCCATCCAACGTGGCAATGCTGCCAGCCTTCTGGGCACTTTTCCTGTTGACAGCGATGTGGATGAATTTTTTGACGCCCCGTAATTTTAAATGTTTTACTCTTATTTTAGTCCTAACTCTAGTTTACAAATAATGTACATATGTAAATAAAAATATACCTAATAAGTTAAACTGAAAGTTAGAAAATTTAAACTCCACATCAAGAATTTGTTGTTATTAAATTATAACCCTATTAATGGTCTGGCTATTTCAAATCCCTTTAATTTAATTATTATAGTCATATATTATTAAAAAGCAGTTGCGTGTCATTCTATGTCAATGACATCATGAAAAAAGTGACACCAACCTTACCAAGGGGTATATATAGTGTTATTCAGTTGCTGCAGTGGCGTGGTGTTGGGTTCAGATAGGCAGTAGCCTTATATAAAATACTGATACTTAGCTCCATCTGGTTAGAATTGAAACTTACCCACTTATTGTTGGGCTAATGTTAGGCGGGTTGATTGTCATGTATTTACTATACAGTTTTGTCATTAGTCTTATGTTTTAGAATATTACATTGTACAAATTATAAAAGAAAAAAAAATGTATATTTTTCTTTCTTTCGTCATTCTTTATTTCTATTTATCATAAATAAATGAAAATAATTCCAACGACAAACCTTATTAATAAATCTTATTTCTTTTTACATTTTCAGCCCGTAAGTTATTATAATTGTAGCCTTCATTGGCAAAGTTTGACGTGTTTTCAGACTAAGTCAAGATACAGTAGGGATGGCTGATCATTTGTTCCCTACTGATACTTCACGAGTATTGATAAGGGGTAAAGTGTTACCAAGTAACTGAGTCACTGTTGTTGAGGTCAGATAGGCAGTCGGCCAATATCTAGTAACCAATGGTTTCAAATTATTTAAGTTTCCAACTTATTTGACCATTAATTCCAAAGGTTGTCAACTTGCTTCTACCGACATTTGAAACTATTTTTAAGGATTAATTGAGATAAGTTCTACGAATAAAAAAATTGGTCCTTAGTATGTTAAATTTGCAGGGTACCAACAACTTTTTAATGGACCAATTCTAACTTGTTTTTTTTAGGCCGTAAGTAATAAAGTTAATTTGAGATATTTTGCAATAAACCATTAGACTTGAGACCGATTCGCGAAATTTGGAAAATTAATCGATGGTTGACCATCCATTCCATACCGATACTTCATTTGTATTGCCAAGGGGTATAATGTCACCCTGTTACTAGGTAATGGAGGTTAGATAGGCAGTCTAGTCGACTTGCTTCTAATTTCAAATTTACTTAATTAATTTTATTAGGCTCCAATCTTACTAATATACATGATATACGCTTGTGACTGCTGACTGCAATTTAAACTTGCGAAAGATTCAACCGAAGATGCGCAAGGCAATTTTCTGTATTTTATTGAAAAATACAGGGGCGTTTGAAAGATACACGTATTTTACATGTTATTTTCAACGCTGGTCCGAATTCTTGTAACTTCTAAATCGGCTTTTTAAATTACTAACTGTTTTGCTCTTGATATTTCCAGGAAGTAAGTACCTAATATTTAATAAATATTTTAATAAGTGTGATATAAAATTATAATGTTAATAATCATAAAATACAACAACCGTGTCAATAGGGTCGAATCGTTCATGTCTTTGTCAAATATTTAAATTCGTTTCTCTTTGATTCAGGACGCATGAATAATTAATTTACATTCAATCACATTCTTTTAAATAAGAGTTCCAAGCCGACTGTATTCAACTGTATTTTATAATTTGTAATGAAGGTTAAAAAAACTAATCATTTAATCAATGTCTAGTTGTCATTAAAATAAACCCTATTAATGGTCTGGCCATGTCAAATCCCTTTAATTTAATTATTATTGTCGTATGTTTTTAATAAGCAGCTGCGTGTCATTCTATGTCAATGACATCATGAAAAAAGTGACACCAACCTTACCAAGGGATATAGTGTTATCCAGTTGCTGCAGTGGCGTGGTGTTGGGTTCAGATAGGCAGAAGCCTTATATAAAATACTGATACTTAGCTTCATCTGGTTAGAATGGAAACTAACCCACTCATTGTTGGGCAAATTTTAGGCGGGTTGATTGTCATGTTTTTACTATACAGTTTTGTTATTAGTCTTATGTTTTAGAATATTACATTGTACACATTATAAAAAAAAAAAAATGATATATTTTTCTTTCTTTCGTCATTCTTTATTTCTATTTATCATAAATAAATAAAAATTATTCCAACGACAAACTATAAATCTTATTTCTTTTTACATTTTCAGACTGTAAGTTATTATAATTGTATCCTTCATTGGCAAAGTTTGAAGTGTTTTCAGGCTTAAGTCGGGATATAGTAGGGATGGCTGATCATTTGTTCCCTACTGATACTTCACGAGTATTGATAAGGGGTAAACTGTCACCCAGTAACTGAGTGACTGTTGTGGAGGTCAGATAGGCAGTCGGCCAATATTTAGCAACTAATGGTTTCAAATTATTTAAGTAGCCAACTTATTTGACCATTAATTCCATACGTAGTCAACTTGCTTCTACCGACATTTGAAACGATTGTTAACTATTTTTAAGGATTAGTTGAGATAAGTTCTACGGATAAAAAAATTGGTCCTTAGTATGTCAAATTTGCAGGGTACCAACAACTTTTTAATGAACCAATTCTAACTTTTTTTTTTTAGGCCGTAAGTAATAAAGTTCATTTGAGATATTTTGCTATAAACCATTGAACTTGAGTCCGATTCGCGAAATTTGGAAAAATAGTCGATGGCTGACTATCCATTCCATACCGATACTTCATTTGTATTGCCAAGGGGTATAATGTCACCCTGTTACTAGGTAATGGAGGTTAGATAGGCAGTCTAGTCGACTTGCTTCTAATTTCAAATTTACTTAATTAATTTTATTAGGCTCCAATCTTACTAATATACATGATATACGCTTGTGACTGCTGACTGCAATTTAAACTTGCGAAAGATTCAACCGAAGATGCGCAAGGCAATTTTCTGTATTTTATTAAAAAATACAGGGGCGTTTGAAAGATACACGTATTTTACATGTTATTTTCAACGCTGGTCCGAATTCTTGTAACTTCTAAATCGGCTTTTTAAATTACTAACTGTTTTGCTCTTGATATTTCCAGGAAGTAAGTACCTAATATTTAATAAATATTTTAATAAGTGTGATATAAAATTATAATGTTAATAATCATAAAATACAACAACCGTGTCAATAGGGTCGAATCGTTCATGTCTTTGTCAAATATTTAAATTCGTTTCTCTTTGATTCAGGACGCATGAATAATTAATTTACATTCAATCACATTCTTTTAAATAAGAGTTCCAAGCCGACTGTATTCAACTGTATTTTATAATTTGTAATGAAGGTTAAAAAAACTAATCATTTAATCAATGTCTAGTTGTCATTAAAATAAACCCTATTAATGGTCTGGCCATGTCAAATCCCTTTAATTTAATTATTATTGTCGTATGTTTTTAATAAGCAGCTGCGTGTCATTCTATGTCAATGACATCATGAAAAAAGTGACACCAACCTTACCAAGGGATATAGTGTTATCCAGTTGCTGCAGTGGCGTGGTGTTGGGTTCAGATAGGCAGAAGCCTTATATAAAATACTGATACTTAGCTTCATCTGGTTAGAATGGAAACTAACCCACTCATTTTTGGGCAAATTTTAGGCGGGTTGATTGTCATGTTTTTACTATACAGTTTTGTTATTAGTCTTATGTTTTAGAATATTACATTGTACACATTATAAAAAAAAAAAAAATGATATATTTTTCTTTCTTTCGTCATTCTTTATTTATATTTATCATAAATAAATAAAAATTATTCCAACGACAAACTATAAATCTTATTTCTTTTTACATTTTCAGACTGTAAGTTATTATAATTGTATCCTTCATTGGCAAAGTTTGAAGTGTTTTCAGGCTTAAGTCGGGATATAGTAGGGATGGCTGATCATTTGTTCCCTACTGATACTTCACGAGTATTGATAAGGAGTAAACTGTCACCCAGTAACTGAGTGACTGTTGTGGAGGTCAGATAGGCAGTCGGCCAATATTTAGCAACTAATGGTTTCAAATTATTTAAGTAGCCAACTTATTTGACCATTAATTCCATACGTAGTCAACTTGCTTCTACCGACATTTGAAACGATTGTTAACTATTTTTAAGGATTAGTTGAGATAAGTTCTACGGATAAAAAAATTGGTCCTTAGTATGTCAAATTTGCAGGGTACCAACAACTTTTTAATGAACCAATTCTAACTTTTTTTTTTAGGCCGTAAGTAATAAAGTTCATTTGAGATATTTTGCTATAAACCATTGAACTTGAGTCCGATTCGCGAAATTTGGAAAAATAGTCGATGGCTGACTATCCATTCCATACCGATACTTCATTTGTATTGCCAAGGGGTATAATGTCACCCTGTTACTAGGTAATGGAGGTTAGATAGGCAGTCTAGTCGACTTGCTTCTAATTTCAAATTTACTTAATTAATTTTATTAGGCTCCAATCTTACTAATATACATGATATACGCTTGTGACTGCTGACTGCAATTTAAACTTGCGAAAGATTCAACTGAAGAGGCGCAAGGCAATTTTCTGTATTTTATTGAAAAATACAGGGGCGTTTGAAAGATACACGTATTTTACATGTTATTTTCAACGCTGGTCCGAATTCTTCTAACTTCTAAATCGGCTTTTTAAATTACTAACTGTTTTTCTCTTCGTATTTCCAGGAAGTAAGTACCTAATATTTAATAAGTATTGTAATAAGTGTGATGTATAATAATAATGTTGATAATCATAAAAATACAACAACCGTGTCAATAGGGTCGAATCGTTCATATCTTTGACAAATATTTAAATTCGTTTCTCTTTGATTCAGGACGCATGAATAATTAATTTACATTCAATCACACTCTTTTATATTACAGTTCCAAGCCGACTGTATTCAACTGTATTTTATAATTTGTAATGAAGGTTAAAAAACCTAATCATTTAACCAATGTCTAGTTGTCATTAAAATAAACCCTATTAATGGTCTGGCCATTTCAAATCCCTTTAGTTTAATTATTATTGTCACATGTTTTTAATAAGCAGCTGCGTGTCATTCTATGTCAATGACATCATGAAAAAAGTGACACCAACCTTACCAAGGGGTATAGTGTTATCCAGTTGCTGCAGTGGCGTGGTGTTGGGTTCAGATAGGCAGTAGCCCTATATAAAATACTGATACTTAGCTCCATCTGGTTAGTATGGAATCTAACCCACTCATTGTTGGGCTAATGTTAGGCGGGTTGATTGTCATATATTTACTTTACAGTTTTGTCATTAGTCTTATGTTTTAGAATATCACATTGTACAAATTATAAAAGAAAAAAAATTATATATTTTTCTTTATTTCGTCTTTCTTAATTTCTATTTATCATAAATAAATAAAAATTATTCAAACGACACGACGACGACGACGATATATAGTCGACTTGCTTCTAATTTCAAATTTACTTTATTAATTTTATTATTTTATTACGCTCCAATCTTACTAATATACATGATATACGTTTGTGACTGCTGACTGCAACTTAAACTTGCGAAAGATTCAACCGAAGATCCGCAAGGCAATTTTCTGTATTTTACTGAAAAATACAGGGGCTTTTGAAAGATACACGTATTTCACATGTTATTTTCAACGCTGGTCCGAATCCTTCTAAATCGGCTTTTTAAATTACTAACTGTTTTGCTCTTGATATTTACAGGAAGTAAGTACCTAATATGTAATAAGTATTTTAATAAGTGTGATACATATTATAATGTTGATAATCATACAACAACCGTGTCAATAGGGTCAAATCATTCTTACCTTTGTCAAATTACAAATTCGTTTCTATTTGAGTCAGGACGCATAATATCTTTTAAGTTACAGTTCCAAGCCGTTTGCTTCATAAATAACTGTACTTAATAAGTACTCTTCACGAGACCAGCCTTTTTTTTGCCCAAAGAATCAGTATTGCCATCCAACGTGGCAATGCTGCCAGCCTTCTGGGCACTTTTCCTGTTGACAGCGATGTGGATGAATTTTTTGACGCCCCGTAATTTTAAATGTTTTACTCTTATTTTAGTCCTAACTCTAGTTTACAAATAATGTACATATGTAAATAAAAATATACCTAATAAGTTAAACTGAAAGTTAGAAAATTTAAACTCCACATCAAGAATTTGTTGTTATTAAATTATAACCCTATTAATGGTCTGGCTATTTCAAATCCCTTTAATTTAATTATTATAGTCATATATTATTAAAAAGCAGTTGCGTGTCATTCTATGTCAATGACATCATGAAAAAAGTGACACCAACCTTACCAAGGGGTATATATAGTGTTATTCAGTTGCTGCAGTGGCGTGGTGTTGGGTTCAGATAGGCAGTAGCCTTATATAAAATACTGATACTTAGCTCCATCTGGTTAGAATTGAAACTTACCCACTTATTGTTGGGCTAATGTTAGGCGGGTTGATTGTCATGTATTTACTATACAGTTTTGTCATTAGTCTTATGTTTTAGAATATTACATTGTACAAATTATAAAAGAAAAAAAAATGTATATTTTTCTTTCTTTCGTCATTCTTTATTTCTATTTATCATAAATAAATGAAAGTAATTCCAACGACAAACCTTATTAATAAATCTTATTTCTTTTTACATTTTCAGCCCGTAAGTTATTATAATTGTAGCCTTCATTGGCAAAGTTTGACGTGTTTTCAGACTAAGTCAAGATACAGTAGGGATGGCTGATCATTTGTTCCCTACTGATACTTCACGAGTATTGATAAGGGGTAAAGTGTTACCAAGTAACTGAGTCACTGTTGTTAAGGTCAGATAGGCAGTCGGCCAATATCTAGTAACCAATGGTTTCAAATTATTTAAGTTTCCAACTTATTTGACCATTAATTCCAAAGGTTGTCAACTTGCTTCTACCGACATTTGAAACTATTTTTAAGGATTAATTGAGATAAGTTCTACGAATAAAAAAATTGGTCCTTAGTATGTTAAATTTGCAGGGTACCAACAACTTTTTAATGGACCAATTCTAACTTGTTTTTTTTAGGCCGTAAGTAATAAAGTTAATTTGAGATATTTTGCAATAAACCATTAGACTTGAGACCGATTCGCGAAATTTGGAAAATTAATCGATGGTTGACCATCCATTCCATACCGATACTTCATTTGTATTGCCAAGGGGTATAATGTCACCCTGTTACTAGGTAATGGAGGTTAGATAGGCAGTCTAGTCGACTTGCTTCTAATTTCAAATTTACTTAATTAATTTTATTAGGCTCCAATCTTACTAATATACATGATATACGCTTGTGACTGCTGACTGCAATTTAAACTTGCGAAAGATTCAACCGAAGATGCGCAAGGCAATTTTCTGTATTTTATTGAAAAATACAGGGGCGTTTGAAAGATACACGTATTTTACATGTTATTTTCAACGCTGGTCCGAATTCTTGTAACTTCTAAATCGGCTTTTTAAATTACTAACTGTTTTGCTCTTGATATTTCCAGGAAGTAAGTACCTAATATTTAATAAATATTTTAATAAGTGTGATATAAAATTATAATGTTAATAATCATAAAATACAACAACCGTGTCAATAGGGTCGAATCGTTCATGTCTTTGTCAAATATTTAAATTCGTTTCTCTTTGATTCAGGACGCATGAATAATTAATTTACATTCAATCACATTCTTTTAAATAAGAGTTCCAAGCCGACTGTATTCAACTGTATTTTATAATTTGTAATGAAGGTTAAAAAAACTAATCATTTAATCAATGTCTAGTTGTCATTAAAATAAACCCTATTAATGGTCTGGCCATGTCAAATCCCTTTACTTTAATTATTATTGTCGTATGTTTTTAATAAGCAGCTGCGTGTCATTCTATGTCAATGACATCATGAAAAAAGTGACACCAACCTTACCAAGGGATATAGTGTTATCCAGTTGCTGCAGTGGCGTGGTGTTGGGTTCAGATAGGCAGAAGCCTTATATAAAATACTGATACTTAGCTTCATCTGGTTAGAATGGAAACTAACCCACTCATTGTTGGGCAAATTTTAGGCGGGTTGATTGTCATGTTTTTACTATACAGTTTTGTTATTAGTCTTATGTTTTAGAATATTACATTGTACACATTATAAAAAAAAAAAAATGATATATTTTTCTTTCTTTCGTCATTCTTTATTTCTATTTATCATAAATAAATAAAAATTATTCCAACGACAAACTATAAATCTTATTTCTTTTTACATTTTCAGACTGTAAGTTATTATAATTGTATCCTTCACTGGCAAAGTTTGAAGTGT
Organism: Orthosia gracilis; assembly: GCA_947562075.1. Lineage (NCBI taxonomy): Eukaryota > Metazoa > Arthropoda > Insecta > Lepidoptera > Noctuidae > Orthosia > Orthosia gracilis. Next base: position 13,230,694 of record OX387267.1, read on the forward strand.
TTTCAGGCTTAAGTCGGGATATAGTAGGGATGGCTGATCATTTGTTCCCTACTGATACTTCACGAGTATTGATAAGGGGTAAACTGTCACCCAGTAACTGAGTGACTGTTGTGGAGGTCAGATAGGCAGTCGGCCAATATTTAGCAACTAATGGTTTCAAATTATTTAAGTAGCCAACTTATTTGACCATTAATTCCATACGTAGTCAACTTGCTTCTACCGACATTTGAAACGATTGTTAACTATTTTTAAGGATTAGTTGAGATAAGTTCTACGGATAAAAAAATTGGTCCTTAGTATGTCAAATTTGCAGGGTACCAACAACTTTTTAATGAACCAATTCTAACTTTTTTTTTTTAGGCCGTAAGTAATAAAGTTCATTTGAGATATTTTGCTATAAACCATTGAACTTGAGTCCGATTCGCGAAATTTGGAAAAATAGTCGATGGCTGACTATCCATTCCATACCGATACTTCATTTGTATTGCCAAGGGGTATAATGTCACCCTGTTACTAGGTAATGGAGGTTAGATAGGCAGTCTAGTCGACTTGCTTCTAATTTCAAATTTACTTAATTAATTTTATTAGGCTCCAATCTTACTAATATACATGATATACGCTTGTGACTGCTGACTGCAATTTAAACTTGCGAAAGATTCAACCGAAGAGGCGCAAGGCAATTTTCTGTATTTTATTGAAAAATACAGGGGCGTTTGAAAGATACACGTATTTTACATGTTATTTTCAACGCTGGTCCGAATTCTTCTAACTTCTAAATCGGCTTTTTAAATTACTAACTGTTTTTCTCTTCGTATTTCCAGGAAGTAAGTACCTAATATTTAATAAGTATTGTAATAAGTGTGATGTATAATAATAATGTTGATAATCATACAAATACAACAACCGTGTCAATAGGGTCGAATCGTTCATATCTTTGACAAATATTTAAATTCGTTTCTCTTTGATTCAGGACGCATGAATAATAAATTTACATTCAATTACATTCTTTTAAATTACAGTTCCAAGCCAACTGTATTCAACTGTATTTTATAATTTGTAAAGAAGGTTAAAAAACCTAATCATTTAATCAATGTCTAGTTGTCATTAAAATAAACCCTATTAATGGTCTGGCCATTTCAAATCCCTTTAATTTAATTATTATTGTCATATGTTTTTAATAAGCAGCTGCGTGTCATTCTATGTCAATGACATCATTAAAAAAGTGACACCAACCTTACCAAGAGGTATAGTGTTATCCAGTTGCTGCAGTGGCGTGGTGTTGGGTTCAGATAGGCAGTAGCCCTATATAAAATACTGATACTTAGCTCCATCTGGTTAGTATGGAATCTAACCCAATTATTGTTGGGCAAATGTTAGGCGGGTTGATTGTCATGTATTTACTATACAGTTTCGTCATTAGTCATATGTTTTAGAATATTACATTGTACAAATTATAAAAGAAAAAAAATGATATATTTTTCTTTCTTTCGTCTTTCTTAATTTCTATTTATCATAAATAAATAAAAAATATTCCAACGACAAATATATATATATATATATATATAGTCGACTTGCTTCTAATTTGAAATTTACTTTTTTATTTTATTACGCTCCAATCTTACTAATAAACATGATATACGTTTGTGACTGCTGACTGCAACTTAAACTTGCGAAAGATTCAACCGAAGATCCGCAAGGCAATTTTCTGTATTTTATTGAACATACAGGAGCTTTTGAAAGATACACGTATTTTACATGTTATTTTCAACGCTGGTCCGAATTCTTCTAAATCGGCTTTTTAAATTACTAACTGTTTTGCTCTTGATATTTACAGGAAGTAAGTACCTAATATTTAATAAGTATTTTAATAAGTGTGATATATAATTATAATTTTAATCATCATAAAAATACAACAACCGTGTCAATAGGGTGGGTCGAATCGTTCATGTCTTTGTCAAATATTTAAATTCGTTTCTCTTTGATTCAGGACGTATGAATAATTAATTTACATTCAATCACATTCTTTATAAATACAGTTCCAAGCAGACTGTTTCATAAATAACTGTATTTAATAATTTGTACTGAAGGTTAAAAATACTAATCATTTAATCAATAGCTTCGGCTTAATAAATAGCTTCGTGTCATTCTATGTCAATGACATCATGAAAAAATGACACCAACCTTACCAAGTTGCTGCAGTTGCTCGGTGTTGGGTTCAGATAGGCAATAGCCTTATATAAAATACTGATACTTAGCTCCATCTGGTTAGAATGGAAACTAACCCACTTATTGTTGGGCAAATGTTAGGCGGGTTGATTGTCATGTATTTACTTAACAGTTTTGTTATTAGTCTTATGTTTTAGAATATTAAATTGTACATATTTTAAAAGAAAAAAAATTATATATATTTCTTTCTTTCGTCATTCTTTATTTCTATTTATCATAAATAAATGAAAATAATTCCAGCGACAAACTATAAATCTTATTTCTTTTTACGTTTTCAGCCCGTAAGTTATTATAACTGTAGCCTTCATTGGCAAAGTTTGACGTGTTTTCAGGCTAAAGTCGGGATATAGTAGGGATGGCTGATCATTTGTTCCCTACTGATACTTCACGCGTATTGATAAGGTGTAAAGTGTTACCCAGTAACTGAGTGACTGTTGTGGAGGTCAGATAGGCAGTCGGCCAATATTTAGTAACGAATGGTTTCAAATTATTTAAGTCTCCAATTTATTTGACCATTAATTCTATACGTAGTCAACTTGCTTCTACCGACATTTGAAAAGATTGTTAACTATTTTTAAGGATTAGTTGAGATAAGTTCTACGGATAAAAAAAATGGTCCTTAGTATGTTAAATTTGCAGGGTACCAATAACTTTTTAATGAACCAATTCTAACTTGTTTGTTTTAGGCCGTAAGTAATAAAGTTAATTTGAGATATTTTGCAATAAACCATTGGACTTGAATCCGATTCGCGAAATTTGGAAAATTAATCTATGGTTGACCATCCATTCCATACCGATACTTCATTTGTATTGCCAAGGAGTATAATGTCACCCCGTTACTAGGTTATGGAGATCAGATAGGCAGTCAGCAAAAAGTAACCAATGGTTTAAAATTCTGGTACAATAATTAACTTTCCAACTTACTTAACCATAAATGCCGTACATGGCGTGAATAGATAGTCGACTTGCTTCTAATTTCAAATTTACTTAATTAATTTTATTAGGCTCCAATCTTACTAATAAACATGATGTACGTTTGTGACTGCTGACTGCAACTTAAACTTGCGAAAGATTCAACCGAAGATCCACAATGAAAAATTTTGTATTTTATTGAAAAATTCAGTGGCGTTTGAAAGATACACGTATTTTACTTGTTATTTTCAACGCTGGCCCGAATTCTTCTTAATCGGCTTTTTAAATTACTAACTGTTTTGCTCTTGATATTTACAGGCAGTAAGTACCTAATATTTAATAAGTATTTTAATTAGTGTGATATATATTATAATAGGGTCGAATCGTTCATACCTTTGTCAAATTTTAAATTCGTTTCTATTTGAGTCAGGACGCATAATATCTTTTAAGTTACAGTTCCAAGCCGTTTGCTTCATAAATAACTGTACTTAATAAGTTGAACTGAAAGTTAGAAAATTTAAATACCACATCAAGAATTTGTTGTTATTAAATTATAACCCTATTAATGGTCTGGCTATTTCAAATCCCTTTAATTTAATTATTATTGTCATATATTATTAATAAGCAGTTGCGTGTCATTCTATGTCAATGACATCATGAAAAAAGTGACACCAACCTTACCAAGGGGCATAGTGTTATCCAGTTGCTGCAGTGGCGTGGTGTTGGGTTCAGATAGGCAGTAGCCCTATATAAAATACTGATACTTAGCTCCATCTGGTTAGAATGGAATCTAACCCACTTATTGTAGGCCAAATGTTAAGCGGGTTGATTGTCATGTATTTACTATACAGTTTTGTTATTAGTCTTATGTTTTAGAATATTACATTGTTCATATTATAAAAGAAAAAAAATGATATATTTTTCTTTCTTTCGTCATTCTTTATTTCTATTTATCATAAATAAATGAAAATAATTCCAGCGACAAACAATAAATCTTATTTCTTTTTACATTTTCAGCCCGTAAGTTATTATAATTGTAGCCTTCATTGCCAAAGTTTTACGTGTTTTCAGGCTAAAGTCGGGATATAGTAGGGATGGCTGATCATTTGTTCCCTACTGATACTTCACGAGTATTGATAAGGTGTAAAGTGTTACCCAGTAACTGAGTGACTGTTGTGGAGGTCAGATAGGCAGTCGGCCAATATTTAGTAACCAATGGTTTCAAATTATTTAATTCTCCAATTTATTTGACCATTAATTCTATACGTAGTTAACTTGCTTCTACCGACATTTGAAAAGATTGTTAACTATTTTTAGGATTAGTTGAAATAAGTTCTACGGATAAAAAAAATTGGTCCTTAGTATGTTAAATTTGCAGGGTACCAACAACTTTTTAATGAACCAATTCTAACTTGTTTTTTTAGGCCGTAAGTAATAAAGTTAATTTGAGATTTTTTGCAATAAACCATTGGACTTGAGCCCGATTCGCGAAATTTGGAAAAATAATCGATGGCTGACCATCCATTCCATACCGATACTTCATTCGTATTGCCAAGGGCTATAGTGTCACCCTGTTACTGGGTTATGGAGGTCAGATAGGCAGTCAGTAAATAGTAAACAATGGTTTAAAATTCCGGTACAATAATTAACTCTCCAATTATTTAACCATAATTGCCGTACATGGCGTGAATAGATAGTCTTAGTAATTTTATTATTTTATTACGCTCCAATCTTACTAATATACATGATATACGTTTGTGACTGCTGACTGCAACTTTAACTTGCGAAAGATTCAACCGAAGATCCGCAAGGAAATTATCCGTATTTTTTTGAAAAATACATAGGCGTTTGAACGATGCACGTATTTTACATTTTATTTTCAACGCTGGTCCAAAATCTTCTAAATCGGCTTTTTAAATTAATAACTGTTTTGCTCTTGATATTTCCAGAAAGTAAGTAAATTATCTTTAATGAGTATTTTAATAAGTGTGATATATAATTATCATGTTGATAATCATAAAAAGACAACAACCGTGTCAATAGGGTCGAATCGTTCATACCTTTGTCAAATTTTAAATTAGTTTCTCTTTGAGTCAGGACGAATAATATCTTTTCAAAAATACAGATAGTGAGCTCCATCTAGTTAGACTGGAAACTGACCCACTTATTGTTGGGAAAATGTTAGGCGGGTTGATTGTCATGTGTTTACTATACAGTCGCATGACAACGTAAAATCCCTCGATTAATGTAAATAGACAATAAGTTATAACTGTCAATTTGATAATTCGAGAAGGAGTCGAGTTTGAAGACTTGAAAATTGTATTCTAGGGCTAAATCTTTACCTTACTAATGCAATTCCTTACTATCATTATCTTACTAATCCATACAAACACTAGAACAAATATGTTCTACATCCCTTACAAACTGAGTATCGTGCGAACGATTTCAATGTAAGAAGATACCGGACCTTCCGAATCGCTCCTAATCGGTGTTTTATAATTATGATTATATTAATTTATCATATGTACGATATTGAGTGAAACTGTCTTCCGGATCACTTCTTATCTGCGCCTGAGTACGCCTAGCAGTAAATGACAATGTAAATATGAATGTGACCAAAAATCTTTGTCAATGTGGTAAAGAAATAGAGCGTCTCGGCACCATGACCATGACCTCGACGACTCTTCACATGACCTTCGGCCAGAGAATCAGCATTCCCATTCAAAGTAGCAATACTGCCAGCGTTCTGGGGACGTTTCCCATTGGCATCGATATTGACTAATTGTTTGATGTGCAATGAGCAATTTTCTCTGTCCACTTTGTATATTGGTGTGTTTTCTTGTAAGTCTTATGTTTTAGCATATTCAACTGTACATATTATAAAGGAAAAATAATGATACCATTTTCTTTCTTTATTTCTATTTATCAAAAATAAATGAAAATAATTGCGACGAGAAACTATAAATCTTATTTGTTTTTACATTTTCAGCCAGTAAGTTATTATAATTTCAGGCTCATTTTCAAAATCAGTTTGAAGAACCTCCACACGACTAAGTCACCATGACAACGGAAAACAATCTTGAGTATTGTCAATAGCCAATAAGTTGTAACTATCAGTTTGAAGATCTGGTCTGGACTTGGAAATTCTCAATCCAAAGCTTCCTATTATTTAAAAAAATATTCGCTATAAATAGTTAAAATCTTAATCTTACTACACTTAATCTTATACATGATAAACGTTTGTGACTGCTGACTGTAACTTAAACTTGCGAAAGATTCAACCGAAGATCCGCAAGGAAAGTTTCTGTATTTTATTGAAAAATACAGGGGCGTTTGAAGGATACACGTATTTTACTTGTTATTTTCAACGCTGGTCCGAATTCTTCTTAATCGGCTTTTTAAAATACTAACTGTTTTGCTCTTGATATTTACAGGAAGTAAGTACCTAATATTTAATAAGAAGTATTTTAATAAGTGTGATATATAACTATAATATTGATTATCATAAAAAGACAACAACCGTGTCAATAGGGTCGAATCGTTCATACCTTTGCCAAATTTTAAATTCGTTTCTATTTGAGTCAGGACGCATAATATCTTTTAAGTTACAGTTCCAAGCCGTTTGTTTCATAAATAACTGTACTTAATAAGTTGAACTGAATGTTAGAAAATTTAAACTCCACATCAAGAATTTGTTGTTATTAAATTGTAACCCTATTAATGGTCTGGCTATATCGTTTTACAAACATACATCAAATTCGTTTTTTATGTAATTATTATTGTCATATTTTTGTGTCGTGTAATTCTGAGTCAATGACATCATGAAAAAAATGACACCAATCTTGCGAATGAGTAAAGTGTTACCCAGTTACTGCAGTGGCGTGGTGTGGGGGTCAGATGGGCGATCACTTTATATAAAAATGCTGGTACTTAGCTCCATCTGGTCAGACTGGAAACCGACCCACTTATTGTTGGGAAAATGCTTGTTGGGAAAACACACAAATTATTTGCTGTAGAAATAAATAAAAAGCGTTTATTTGCGCCAGGCACATGGCATACCATAAAAAAAGAAGAAGGATAAAAAGTTAAGGAGAGTATTTTGCAGGGTCATCATTTTGGGGCCCTTAAATGCCTTATCCGAAACAATGCCCCTTTTTTTTATCTTGGAGAAATGCTCATGCATACTGCGCTACCACGGGGAGATAGCGCAGTTATGTGGGACTCTAACCCGCTAAATCTCCACGGTGTCCTCCTATGCCGCTTATGGCGGGAACACACGGGCACGCGTTAGCACTCACCTCCTCTGGGGAGTACCCCCATCACCGGTGCACCAGAACACACTGTGCGCCGTGACCACCCCAGGGACCAAACCAGCACATGGGCGCCAGACGACCCCGTGTATGGCACCCTTGGTCCCCTTGTGACGGGTCAAGGTCAATGGCCCCGCGACCTACCATTTTTCGGCTGCAGGCGAAAGGAAGAGCGGCTTCAAACAGCTTCTGAAGGGCCTTGAGGACCGGTTTCCCACCCGACTTCAGGAATCCGGCCGTGATTCCGTCGTCACCCGGCGCCTTGTTGTTTTTAAGCTGTTTCAGAGCCATCCTAATCTCGTACAAGCTGACGTCCGGGATATCTTCGGTATAGTATCGGGTCAATCTAGCTCTTGGGTAGAATCTTGGGTAGCTCTTTTAGAATAGAACACCAGAGAATGGAACTCTGTGCACTTTAAGAAAAACTGCGATCGCCAACCCGCCTGCCAAGCTTACCGATTGCGACAAACCTCGCCAAACCAAAATGAAAAGCACCAAGAAAAAACGGCCCGAGTGCCCGGCAGCCTGTCTACCCTGACTACGGTAGCGGTCGAGGTGATGGCGTGGCAAGGGTTGCGAAGAATCCCCGGATTGGACCCGGCTACCCCAATAAACACCAACGACTGGACCTGGTAACGTACAACATGCGAACACTCCGGACCAAAGAGAAGATAGCCGAACTCGAGAAAGAATTGAGCCCGTTACGATGGAGTATTATAGGGTTATCTGAAGACCGAAGAGAGGAGGAGGACTCGATAATCCTCGAATCCGGTAACCTGCTCTATTTCCGAGAGGGTGACCGGCAGTCCCAGGGTGGTGCCGGGTTTATCGTCCACACATCTCTTGTGAACAACGTGGGGAAGATCGAGAGTGTGTCGACCAGGGTGGCGTACCTTATACTCAGAATATCCTCAAGATATTCGCTGAAGGTCATACAGCTTAAAGCCCCAACTTTTGCACACCCCGATGACAAGGTGAATCGAAATCGTATCCGCCAAACCGGAGCTTCTGAGGGCGATCAAGACATTCTATGGGCAGTTTTACACATCAATGAGCAAGCCCGTTGCTAATTCGTTCGCATGATCCTTATTTTATACTACAGATGTCTTTCTAGTTCACTTCCTTAAAGGTTGAATTCCCAAATATCCCTTCTTAGTGCTTCTCTATATCATAAAAAGGAGCCCTGTACAGTAAAATTCTTAAAAAAAAAAATAACACCCCCTAAATTGTCTTTAAGGAGTAGTTTGAAAAACTAATCATCAGGTGAGATAGTGGTCGAACGCGAGCCTACCTACAATAATAAAATACATCTTTACTATTTACTTAGGTTAGTATTTATGGCATGTTTCAAATATATACGCCCAACAAATTTCCAGCTTTAGCCCTCCTTAAGGGTAGAATTGCCAAAAAAAACAATAAATACAAAAAATCTTTTGTTATTGGTTGATACCAAGAGCGTAATCCTTAAATTTCATGTGTGGAGTTAAAGATTTTTGAAGAATTTTACTGTACAAGACTTATTTTTATGATGTAGCGGACAAACGAGAGATATTTTTTTGAATGATAAGTCTAATTCCTTGGGCAAAATAATAAAGGTAACATTAGTTTTTCGGAATTACCCCCAAAAGACGATTTAAGGGATATGAAAGTTTGTGTGGAAAATCTTATTTCTTGGGTTAATAAACTTGAAACTTAGTACAAATACTAACCTTAACAAATAATCTCGATTGTAATTTAGAGGGTGATCAAGATTTTTAAAGCATTTTACCACGAGCCCTTTATTTAGCTAAAACTTATCGGACACGACTAAAAAGTATCGTAAATCCTAACTTAAACTTATCTATGATACCCTATTTATTATTGATTTGACAATAGCTTATTTCTGGTCACCTTCACTAACTGCACATAATAGAAAAGTTAAATAAAAGTAGTTGAATAAAATACGAAATCATGCGAAGTCGCGGGCGGAATGCTAGAGTCATAATATAATCACCAAGTGATTTGACTTTATTTAATTTAGTTCAAATTATATTTGTATTTGACTTTTTTAATTTAGTTCAAACTATATTTGTATTTGACTTTATTTAATTTAGTTCAAATTATATTTGTATTATATTACCCATTTTTAGGAGAACATTTTCTGAGCTTGGAACACTTTGAATGAAACAAAACATGTTTCGTAATTGATTCAATGAAAATACATTTCAAACCGCAGTAGGCCACTGATCGCTGATATATATTCTAAATAAAAACGCAGTTACGACATTTTATAAGCCGGGTCCATTTTAACTTGGTTTTGGTAAACGCGGCTTAAATGGTGCTGGTGAAATCCTCAGCGTTCTTTAATCTAGATTACGCTAAACTAAGTTCAGTTGAACTTAGTTTATAAAGCAATAGTGAAATCGGCAATTAAACTTGTTGTCATAACACTAAAACCCTTTTAAAAGTGTGGCCATTTCGTTATACATACATCAAACTCCTTTAATTGGATTGTTATTGTTATATTTTTGATAAGGAACTGCGTGTCATTCTGTGTCAATGGCATCGTGATAAAAGCGTCACCAATCTTGGGATATAGTTATACCCAGTTGCTAAAGTGGCGTGGTGTGGGGATTTAAATAAAATACTGATACTTAACATCGTCTGGTTAGAATGGAAACTAACCCACTTATTGTTGGGCAAATGTAAGACGGGTTTTTCACGTATTTGCTATATAGTCGCATGACAACGGAAAAAAACCCTCGATCAATGTCAATAGACAATAAGTTTTAACTGTCAGTTTTATAATTCGAGAAGGAGTCGAGTTTGAGGACATAACCTGAAAATTGTATTCTGGGCCTAAATATTTACCTTACTTATATAATTCCGTACTATCGTTATTTTCTATGCCCCTTACAAACTGAGTTTTACGCGAACAATTTCAATATTAGAAGATAACGAACCTTCTGATCGCTCCTAGTCGGTGTTTTATAATATTACGATTTTATTTATAATAAATTAATGAAAATAACTGCGACGACAAAATATTAATCTTATTTACTTTTGCATTTTCAGAACGTAAGTTATCATAATCTTAGGCCAATTTTCAAAGTCAGCTTGAAAGACCTCCACGCGACCCAGTTGCCATGAGAACGGTAAAATCCTCGAGAAATATCAAACGATGTAACTCAGCGATGTCTATGTTTTGAAGATATTTAAGATTTTTTTTATACGGGTCGTCTTTATATCAGCAAAAGAAATATTTTTTGAATTTTTGTTTTATATCACGGAGGATGTTTGAACGCGGTTGACGTAAAAACTACTGCACTAAATTGGATGCCACTTTCACAGTTGTAACTGGTCATACTTAAACACTGGTAAATTTTTTATCTTGATACGCGACCTAAAATACAAGTTATTTAAGCAAGAGTGTTTCCTTGACATGGCCAGTACAAGTAAATCGTTATCTATAGGAGATACCAGAAAACTGTCTTAAGAACCTGTGGGTTTTTTGTTGGCACAATTTTTCCATAATTCAATTTTTGGTCATGCGTGCGTTGTCCGTGAAAATTAGTTAAATTTACTTTTATTTATTTGAGGGTGTCAGTCAACTCAGTTCTTAGTTCTCAGTAAGTATCCTTTTATTTTACTGGAAGAAAAAAATCGGGACAGCAGAAGTTGTTCAAATTTACTAAAATATTTTTCATACAATTTGTATGTAGTTAATCTGTTAAGACAGAAGGTAGATACTTTTTGGGAGCTTTCGATTTGATTGTGTGATTTAATCTCAAAACGGGGTTTGACAACACACGCTCTTAAAACCGGCCAAGTGCGTGGCGGACACACGCACTTTAAAGAGCGTTTCGGCTGATATGGTGCAGGGAGGAAGTTCGCCTAAACGTCATATGATTTATGAAGTGCTCCTTAGAAAACGATACTGTCGCCGTTAATGAAGAAACTTTTTTATCATTTTTGATATAGTTTTCGACAAACTTCCAATTAAGTTTTTTCATATAGTTTATTGTTTCATAAATAATATTTACGTACACAATCTCAAAAGTCTAAGACAATTTATATTTTACATCAACAAATAAAGAAAAGCAAAATGAGAGGACATCCCAAAAATTTTGATTTTGGACAATTTTACTTTTTGTAAGAATTAATCTCAAAATAGAGCTTTATAACATTTGCTTAATTTATTGAGAAAGTAGAATAAAAATATTTGGTGCCAAAAATCTTTAACATTGGGAGTATTTTGCGGGGATATCATTTTGGGACCCTAAAATGCTTACCCGAAAAATTGCTCCTAAATGTCGCCGAGTTATTCAGATGTAAAGATCTCTTGAGCGAGAGTTCTCTGAGTGAATCCGAATCCCTCGTACGCGAATTTATAAACAACTGTTTTGCTCTTGATATTTCCAGGAAGTAAGTATTCAATCAGTATTTTAATAAGTGTGGCATAGATATATATATATATATATATGTATATAATTATTATGTTGATAATCTTAAAAAGACAACAACCGTTTTGATAGTGACAAATTCGTTTCTCTTTAAATCAGCACGCTTAATTAACTAATTAAACTTCAAAGCAAACTGCTTTATAAACAACTATATAGGTTAAAAAAAACTTCGGGCCGATTTCATCAATGATATTAATCGCGAGTAGTTTAAACTGAACTCAGTTTATGCGTTTAATCGTTTACTAGTTTAAGCTAAAGCTTACTTTACATTCATAACGCTCAGTTTTCGACGTGTCAGCTAGATAAATCGAGTTTAGCCGCTGTCACTTGCAATGTGACAATAATAACAAACATTGTTTTATTTTCACAATGGTTTTTGTTATTTCTTTACAAAATAAAGGTGGAATTAGTCATCACAAAAAAAATACACACTCGTAAAACTCAAAAGTTTATGAGTGATTACGAAATCAAAAACAAAATCGCAAACAGTTTAAAAAAAATATTAAAAAATAATAATGTTTCAAAATTTACTACACTGTAGTTAACAGGTTAACCTTTTTTTGTAATTAGCGTCTATTCTATTATAAATTTAACAATACATCTTAACATAATCACCACGTGATTTGACTTTATTTAATTTAGTTCAAATTATATTTGTTAATATTACTGAGCTTGTAACACTTTGAACGAATCAGAACGCGTTGCGTTATTTCTTCATTTAAATACTTTTGAAACTGCAGTAGGCCACTGATCGCTAATACATACTCTAAATAAAAACGCAGTTACGACATTTAATAGGCCGGGTCCATTTTTACTTGGTTTTGGTAAACACGGCTAAAATGGTGCTGGTGAAATCAGTTTGACATAAATCCGTACCGATTTTTAAACAAGATTATTCTTAACTAAGTTCGGTTGATCTTAGTTTATATAGCAATAGTGAAATCGGCACTTAAACTTGTTGTCATTACACTAAAACCCTATTAATGGTGTGGCCATTTCGTTATTCATACATCAAATCCCTTTAATTGGATTATTATCATTCTATTTTTGATAAGGAATTGCGTGTCATTCTGTGTCAATGACATCGAGATAAAAGCGTCACCAATCTTGCCAAGGGATATAGTTATACCCATTTGCTGCAGTAGCATGGTGTGGGGCTTTATATAAAATACTGATACTTAACATCGTCTGGTTGGACTGGAAATTGACCCACTTATTGTTGGGCAAATGTTAGACGGGTTAATTGTCATGTATTTGCTATACAGTCGCATGCAACGGAAAAAAACCCTCGATCAATTATAATAGACAATAAGTTATAACTGTCAGTTTTATAATTCGAGAAGAAATCGAGAGGACATGACCTGAAAATTGTATTCTAAGGATAAATCTTATTCATACAAATACTAAGCCAATTAGTTTATATGCCCCTTACAAACTGAGTTTTACGCGAACTATTTCAATATTATTAGATACCGTACCTTCTGATCGCTCCTAGTCGGTGTTTTATAATATTACGATTTTATTTATAATAAATTAATGAAAATAATTGCGACATCAAAATATTAATCTTATTTTGTTTTGGATTTTCAGAACGTAAGTTATCATAATCTTAGGCCAATTTTCAAATTAAGTTTGAAAGACGACCAAGTCGCCATGAGAACGGTAAAATCGTCGAGAAATATCAATCTATATAATATACAAATACAATAAAATCGTAACTCAGCGATGCCTGTGTTTTGAAGATATTTAAGATTTTTTTTATACGGGTCGTCTTTATATTAGCAAAAGAAGTCAACAATTTTTTTTTGAATTTTTTTTTGTTTGTCATGGAGGATGTTTTGACAGAGTTGACGTCAAAACTACTGCACTAAATTGGATGCCGCTTTCACAGTTGTATTTTTGCTGGTCTAACTCAAAAACTGGTACAATTTTATCTTGATACGAAACCTAGAATACAAGTTATTCAAGCAAGAGTGTTTTCCTTTCTTTTTGAGTGATTTAATCTCAAAACGGGGCTCGACAAAATTTTCTCAATTTATTGAGAAAGTAGAATAAAAATATTTGGTTCTGAAAATATTTACTATTGGGAGTATTTTGCGTTGCTATAATTTTGGGACTCATAAATGCTTACCCGAAACAATGCTCCTAAATTTCGCCGTGTTATTCGGATGTAAAGATCTCTTGAGCGAGAGTTCTCTGAGCGAATCCAAATCCCTCGTACGCGAATTTTTAAACAATTGTTTTGCTCTTGATATTTCCAGGAAGTAAGTACCTAACATTTAATCGGTATTTTGATAAGTGTGGTTTAGATATAATTATAATGTTGATAATCAAAAAAGACAACAACCGTGTTGATAGAGTCAAATTAATTACTCTTTGAGTCAGGACGCATAATATCTTAATTAATTAATTACAGTTCCAAGCAGACTGCTTCATAAATAACTGTACTAGATAACTTGAACTGAAGGTTAAAAAACTTCGGGCCGATTTCACCAATGAACCCAATCGCGATTAGTTCAAATTAAACTCGTTTATGCGTTTTATCGATATTGGAGCTTCATTTTGTAGTGGTGTAGATTAGTTTAAATTCATAACGCCCAATATTCGACGGTTAAGCTTGCTTAATCGCGATTAGCCGCTTTCATTTGTCATATCACGATAATAACAAACATTGTTTTGTTTAGTTTTATAACGATTTTTTGTTATTTTATGAAAAATAAAGACAGTTAAATATATAACAAAACTTTTTTACAAAAAGATTCTAATTTTCTTTTTGGGAGTCGCTGTCTTTGGTAGGTACCAATTTTTTTCGTTATGGACACCGCCTTCCAAATGTAAGCATTTTTTTGTTACCAAGACTACTGGCATGATGTTATGTTATGAAATGGTATAAACAATAAACAGACATGCGATTGTAGCAATATCAAGAGATTTGCCATCATATATTGAAGCGATATGTTTTATATCTCCCGAGTTCTTCATCAAATCTTCACCAAAATAAAATGAACAAATTAAGGAACATACTACGGACAAAAAAAGAATGTTTAAAATCGGTGAACATAAAAATAAAAAACATAAAAGAACAAACATAAAGTCAAAAATAGAACCCCGTCCTTTTCGGAAAGTCGTTTAAAAACACACAATCGTGGAACGCAAAAGTTTATTAGTGATAACGAAATCAACACAGTAAATTGATATTGAACATGACATTTTTTTTTAGTATTTTTTGCCTATGATATTATGAATATTTGTGTATTTCTAGATATTTCGAAAGCTTTTGACACTGTCTCTGCTCCCATACTTCTGTCAAAACTGGAACGCATGGGAATTCGTGGTCCTGCCCTTGACATTTTTTCCAGCTATCTGGAGAATCGTTTCCAACATGTTCAATTGGATGAGGTAATAAGTGTTAAAGCTAGAATAGAATACGGTGTCCCACAAGGAAGCATTCTGGGCCCAACCTTGTTCCTCATACACGATCCTACATAAACGATCTGTGTTCACTTCCTTTAACGAACTGCTCCATATTTACCTATGCTGATGATACAGCCCTACTCTTTCATGGCAATGATTGGAGTACTACAGAAAAACATGCTTAGATGGCGCTGGACATTGTCATTAATTGGTTTGGCAAAAATTTGTTGACCTTGAATGCGGAAAAAACGAGGATTGTTTCATTTTCTTTGAGTAATAAGACCCAGCCAAATGTAACACCAATTATTAAAGCTCATACCTGTTCTCCAACCTCCTGTTGTACTTGTCCCTCTCTGACAACCACATCTTGTTTAAATTATTTGGGCGAGCAAATTAACCAACATCTGAACTGGTATAGTCATCTAGATAACCTAGTCACCTGAACGCGCAAACTCATTTCCATCTTTAAGAAACTCTGTGGTTCGGCTGACTCGGAAACACTTATGATGGTCTTTTACACACTCTGTCAGTCTGTTCTTCTGTATTGTTTGCCAGCTTGGGGTGGAGCGTACAAAACATACTTTCTGAAACTAGAGAGAGCTCAGAGGGCAGTTCTCAAAGTTATGTTCTGCAAGCCCTATACATACTCTACATTGGAGCTTTTTAAGGAGTGCGGGTTCTGTCTGTGAGACGGTTATATGTGTTACAATGTGTATTAAGGAAACATCGACTTCCATTCACAGTAAGTACTAAACGTCGCGCAGATATTGCCCTTCCACCAGTTAGACACAAAACCACCTTCGCTCAACACCAATTCACCTACCTCAGCTATATTTTATATAATAAAATCAATAAGTTTCTCCAGGTACATAGTTTAAATTATCACCAATGCAAAAAGACAGTTAAGAAATGGCTGATTGACAAATCGTATGACGAAACCGAAAAACTGCTCTCTCCACATGCCTAAAACAGATCTCTCCTTATTCAAGTATATCACACACATACACCCATACACTCCCCACTCTCTCACTCACTCTCACACAAACCACACACTACACCTACCACGACATACTCATTCTCACTCAATCACTTATAATTCTTACTACTATTTTCTTTTTATTCAAAGAAATAATAATTGTATCCTTATGTTAGCCATGTTACTGGTGAAAGCAGATTTCTGATGTTCTACCTGCCCTTATGGAATCACTGGTCCCCAAGTCACAGGCTATAAACCTAGTTTGGGGGCCAGGAGATAATACCTTATGCACTTTATGTTGTACCATATTATTGTACTTGTAACTTTAGTTAACAAATTTGAAAAATACACTTATTATTATTATTTATTATTATTATTATATCTTAATATAATCACCACATGATTTGACCATATTTAATTAAGTTCAAATTAAATTTGTATTATATTACCCATTTTTAGATGAACATTTTCTGAGCTTGTAACACTGCGAACGAATCAAAACGCGTTTCATTATTGCTTCATTAAAATACATTTGAAACCATATTAGGTCACTAATCGCTGATACATGTTATAAATACAAAACGCAGTTACGACATTTTATGGGCCTCGCCCATTTTAACTTGGTTTAGGTAAACGCGGCTATAATGGTGCTGGTGAAATCGGTTTGACGTAAACCAAGATCCACACCGATCTTTAGACAAGATTACAGAGATACTCGTATAGCGATAGTGAAATCGACCCTAAAGCTTTACATAAAGATCTTGTTGTCATTACACTAAAACCCTTTTAATGGTGTGGGCATTTCGTTATACATGCATCAAATTACTATAATTGGATTATTATTGTCAAGTTTTTGAACTGCGTGTTTTTTTGTGTCAATAATATCATGATTAAAGCGTCACCAAACTTGCCAAGGGGTATAGTTATACCCAGTTACTGCAGTGGTGTTGTGTTGGGGTCAGATAGGCAGTCGCTTTATACTTATACAATTTCAATATTTGAAGATATGATTATATTTATAAAAAAAATAATTTATTATAAACACAATTATGATTATATTCATAATAAATTAATGAAAATATTTGTGACGACAAAATGTTAATCATATTTCCTTTTGCATTTTCAGAACGTAAGTTATCATAATCTTAGGCCAATTTTCAAAGTCAGTTTAAAGGACCTCCACGGGACTCAGTCGCCATGAGAATGATTAAATCCTCGAGAAATTTCAATCTATATAATACACAAATATAATAAAATTGTAACAGCGATGTCTGTGTTTTGCAGATATTTAAGAAATTTTTATACGGATGATCTTTATAACGACAATAGATGCCATAAAATAATTTTGGAATTTTTGTTTGGACGACACGGAGGATACTTGTACGCGGGTGGCGCAAAAACTACTGCACAAAATTGGATGCCATTTTCACAATTGTGTTTTTGCTGGTCTAACTTAAAAACTGGTATATGTTTTATCTCTAGAATTCAGTTTTTTTTTATTTACAATTATCTCTCGCTCGACCACTATCTCAACTGATGGTAAGCGATGATGTAGTCGATGGTGAAGCACGCTTGCCTAGAAAAAAACCATTCACTCTTGACTTAAAGACCCCTAGGTTGTAGCTATCGGGCAACACAAACTCCAGCAGGGAATTAAGCCAATTTTCAAAGTCATTTTGAAGGACCTCCACGTGACTCAGTCGCCATGAGAACGGTAGAATCCTCGAGAAATATATATCTATATAATCTATAAATGCAAAAGCGAAAGGTTACTCACTTACCTATCACAAAATATCGAAAACCGCTTTACGTATAAAGATGAAATTAGGCAGAGAGGTTTCTTTTTTTTTCTTCATTATAGGCTCGCGCTTGATAACTATCTCAGCTGATGGTAAGCGATGATGTGGTTGATGGTGGAGCACGCTTGTCTAGAAGTAACCTATTCACTCATGACTTAAAGACCCCTAGATTGTAGCTATCGGAAAACACAGACTACAGCGGGGAATTCCACTCCTTACTGTACGCATAATAAAAGTATTCTCAAAACGTTTAGTGCGTATGGGTGGGAGGTCCACCATGTACCGATGGCGCATCGCCGTACGTCTGTTAGTCCGATGATGAAACGGGCTGGGCGGAATTAGATCACGCAATTCCATCGCACACTCCCCGAAATGTAACCGATAAAAACCGATAAGCTGGCAACTCGGCGACGATGTTCAAGGCTCTGGAGCTTTGACTTAACCAGTGCATCATCGCCGATGAGCCTCTTGGCCCGCTTTTCGATCAACTCTAGTGCTTTAAGCTGGTATTTGGCAGATCCGTCCCAGAGATAAGAACAATACTCCATGCATGAGCGAACTTGCGCTTGATACAAGCTGAGCAGCTGTTCTGGCGTGAAGATCGATTTGATGTCAACGTAACGCCAAGAAGCTCAAGATGGTCAGTTATAGGCACGGTCACGTCTCAGAAAGTTGGAGCCGGGTGAAATTGGTTCTTTTTAGCGTGAAAAAGACACGCCTGGGATTTAGCAGCATTAAACTTGGCCAGATTGGCATGGTCCCATTCGGAGACTGAAGGACAAGTTCAAACACTCCATCATGGCCTCACGGAGAGATCGGATCTGCAGCCCAGTAGCCCGTGTGTTGGACAAATATCTCTCAACAACAGTGTTGTCGTCTGCATACCCAAAGGTGCCGCCGGTTTTAAGCAGATCGTTAATGTGCAACAAGAATAATGTTGCTGAGAGTGCCGACCCCTGTGTGACCGCGGCATTAATATCCAATTGGTCCGACGAGCAGCCATCGATAACGACTCGAATGGACCGATCTCTCAGGAAGTCTGCAATCCAATCACAGACCACCGGGCAGACCGAATGAAGGAAGCTTATCAATAAGGCTTTCGTGCCAAGCACTATCGAAAACCTTCGAGATATCGAGAGAGACGGCAAGCGCTTCCCCGTGCCTCTCGATGGCCTCACTCCATATGTGAATGGCATACGCTAGAAGATCCCCAGTAGACCTATTTCGGTGAAAGCCGTATTGGCGGTCGCTAAGGATATCCTTAGTCTTAGGTATGCCAGGAGCTTCGTGTTAAGTACACGCTCCATACTCTTACAGAGTATGAACGTTTCAAAGATGGGTCTGTAGTGTCAGCTATTTAAACAAGAAGAGGTTATTGTTTCGAGTATTAGGAACAAATGATGTTTTTTTTTGTGAAAAAATTATTTTGCCATAGTCAAATTTTTTGTCAAGCGTGAGTTGTCCGTGAAAATGATAAAATTCGCATTTATTTTTTTGCGGGTGTAAATCAAGTTTCATATTAGGATCCTTTTATTGTACTGGAAGAAAAATCGGGCAAGCAGAAGTTCAAGTTTACTAAAATATTTTTTGCATACAATTTGCACGTTGTTAATCTGATGCATAATCTGGAGCATTTGATTTGATTGTGTGATTTAATCTCAAAACTGGGTTAGACACAAGAGGCTCGCGTGTTGGACACGCGCACTTGGCAGGTTTTTAGAGCGTTTCGGCTGAAAAGGTGCGGGGAGGTAGTTCGCCTAGACATACTTTTCGAAAAACTTAAGTTATTTCATGTTTCTTCTATGGAATACACATAGTTTATTGTTTCGTAAATAAATCATATTTACGTACACAATGTAACAAATTTATGACTATTATTTTTTTTACTAAAGAAAAGCATAATAAGGCAACATTCCGAAAACGACGATTTTGGATATTTTTCTTCTTGTGTGATTTAATCTCAAAACGGGACTTGACAAAATCTGCTTTATTTATTTATAAAGTCGAATAAAAATATCTGGTTCCGAAAATCTTTTATATTGGAAGTATTTTGCGGAGACATCATTTCGGGACCCTTGAATGCTTACCCGAGACAATGCCCCTAAATTTCGCCGTGTTATTCGGATGTAAAGATCCCTGAGCGAGATTTCTCTGAGTGAATCCGAATCCCTCGTACGCGAATTTTTAAACAACTGTTTTGCTCTTGACATTTCCAGGAAGTAAGTACCTACCTAACATTTATTCAGTATTTTTATAAGTGTGGTCTAAATATAATTATAATGTTGATAATCAAAAAAGACAACAAACGTGTTGAAAGGGTCAAATTAGTTTCTCTTTGAGTCAGGACGCATAATATCTTAATTAATTACAGTTCCAAGCAGACTGCTTCATAAATAACTGCACTAGATAACTTGAACTGAACGTTTAAAAACTTAGGGCCGATTTCACCAATGAAACTAATCGCGATTAGTTCAAATTAAACTCGTTTATGCGTTTAATCGAGATTGGAGCTTCATATTGTGGTGGTGGGCTAATTGTAGTGGTATAGCTAAGTTTCAATTCATAACGCCCAGTTTTCGACGGTTAAGCTTGCTTAATCACGTTTAGCAGCTGTCATTTGAAATGTCACATTAATATCAAACATTTTTTTGTTTATTTTTGTTATTTCGTGAAATATAAAGATGGAAACGGAATGGCGACCGCGAACCGGAAGATGATATGTTGGAAGGCCTCCCACTAGGTAGACCGATAACCTGGTTAAGGTTGCGGTAAGACGCTGGATGCGAGACGCACGGGATTGGTCAATGTGGCGATGTCTGGGGGAGGCCTATGTCCAGCAGTGGTCGTCTTTCGGCTGAAATGATGATGATGATGAATATGCAAGTTCTTTAGTAAGGTACCTATAATGCCTGAATACATTGCCGAATATCATGAATTTTGAACACAACCGGTGAAATGAGACTGGCGTGATTTTATGTTATGAAATGGTAAAAACAATAAACAGACATGCAATTGCAGCAATCCCAAGAAATTTACTATCATTTAAAGAAGATTTATTTTGTATATCTCCCAAGTTCTTCATCAGATCTTCACCAAATTAAAATGAACCAATTTGAGAACATACTCTTTCAAACGAAAAAGAATTTTTAAATCTGTGAACATACTCAAAAAAATTAAAAATAAAACAAAAAAAAGAAAATTCGTTAATAATACACACCCGTGAAACACAAAAGTTTATGAGTGATTACGAAAACAAAAATAAAATTTCCAACAGTGTAAAATACACTCCTTAAAAATAGTAATTATAGTAATGTTTGGGCGCACGGTTGGCGCAGTGGTTGAGCGATTGACTGCTGCGCTGCGTGTCGCGGGTTCGATTTCCGCACGGAACAAATATTTGTAAGACCTACAGATAGTTTTTCCGGCTCTGGGTGTTGTGTATCTGAGTTTATATGTTTTTAAACGCACCCACGATACAGGAAGAAATTCCTAGTGGCGTTCTATTATTAAAAAAAGTAATCTTACGTAATTTACGACATTGTAGTACAGGTTAACAATGTTATTAGTAAATAGTGTCTATTATATTATGAACTAAACAATATATCTTAATATAATCACCACATGATTTGACATTATTTAATTTAGTCATATTATTTTTGTATTATATTACCCATTTTTAGGGGAACATTTTCTGAATGAACTGAACACTGTGAATCAATCAAAACGCATTTCGTTATTGCTTCATTAAAATACATTTGAAACCGCAGTAGGTCACTGACCGTTGATACATGTTGTAAATAAAAAACGCAGTTATGACATTTTATTGCCCTCGCCCATTTAACTTGGTTGTGGTAAACGCGGCTAAAATGGTGCTGGTGAAATCGGTTCATCGTCAACCAAGATTCGCACCGATCTTTGAACTGGATTACGCTAAAATAAGTTCAGTTAAACTTAGTTTATTTAACTATAGTGAAATCGGCCCTAAAAGTTGCACTAGTCGATCATTCTTCAATACAAACGTAGTCTAGCGGTTACTCCACTGTTTGACAATGTACGTTCAAAATGAAAAATTATATAAATTTTTCTCATCATTATCTAGCCCTGTATGGAGACAAAAAAGTTATAAAATAAATTATTTGAAAGTTATGTGCGTCAAAATTTCCATATTTCAACACTAATTTTAGCGCATCTATGGGCGGAAATAAATACCATAAAAGGAAGGAAAATTGCAAAACAGCCACCATACAGGGATATATTAGTAGCTCAACGACGCAAATAATTTTATTATGAAAATATACATTTAGTCGTTTTAGGGTTCCGTACCCAATGGGTAAAAACGGGACCCTATTACTAAAACTCCGCGGTCCACCTGTCTGTATTCTGTCTATCTGTCACCAGGCTATATTTCATGATCCGTGATAACTAGACAGTTAAAATTTTCACTGATGATGTATTTCTGTTGCCGCATACTGATACTTAGCTTCGTCTGGTCAGACTGGAAACTGACCTACTTATTGTTGGGCAAATGCTAGGCGGGTTGATTTTCATGTATTTTTTTATACAGTCGCATGACTAAGGAAAAACGCTCGATTAATTTAAATAGACAATAAGTTATAACTGTCAGTTTGATATTCGAGAAGGAGTTTGAGGACATGACTTGAAAATTATATTATAGGGCTACTTTACCTTACTAAAATAATTCTATACTATCATAATCTTACTAATCCATACAAACATTAGGCCAATTAAGTTCAATGCCTCTTACAAACTGAGTTTTACGCGAACAAATTCAATATTAGAAGATACCGAACCTTCTGATCGCTCCAAGTCGGTGTTTTATAATATTACGATTTTATTTTTAATAAATTAATGAAAATAATAACGACGGCTTAATATTAATCTTATTTCCTTTTGCATTTTCAGAACGTAAGTTATCATTATGCTTAAGCCAATTTTCAAAGTCAGCTTGAAAGACCTCCACGCGACCCAGTTGCAGTGAGAACGGTAACATCCTCGAGAAATATCAATCTATTATACAAGGCTGGTCTTTATATCAGCAATAGACGACAAAAAAATATTTTCGGAATTTTTGTTTGTCTTTCACGGAGGATATTTGTACGCGGTTGACACAAAAATTACTGCACGTAATTGGATGCCGGTTTCACAGTTGTATTTTTGCTGGTCTAACTTAGAAACTGGTACATGTCTTATTTTGATACGCCTCCTAGAAGTCGAATTATTTAAACAAGATTGTTTTTCTCGACATGGCCAGTTCTGGTAAATCGTACATAGGAGATACCAGGAAACTGTCTTAAGAACCTGTGTTGTTTATGGCAATAATTTTGCCATAGTAAAATTTTTGATCAAGCGTGAGTTGTCCGTGAAAATGAGTTAAATTTGCATTTATTATTTGAGGGTGTCAATAAACTCGAGTTTCATGTAAGGATACTTTTATTGTACTGGAAGAAAAAATCGGGACAGCAGATGTTATTCAAATTTAATAAAATATTTTTTCATACAATTTTTACGTAGTTAATCTGTTAAGACAGTAGGTAGATACTTTTTGGGCGCATTTTGATTTCATTGTGTGATTTTATCTCAAAACGGGGCTTGACAATACACCTAATCATAGCGTTTCGGCTGATAAGGTGCGGAGAGAATGTTCGCCTAAACGTCAAATAACAATTTAAGTGCTTCTAAGAAAACAAAACTGTTGCCGTTATTGACGAAACATTTTTAACATTTTTCGACATAGTTTTGGACAAAAATCCAATTAATTTTCAAATGTTTTTTTCTATGGAATACACAGTTTATTGTTTCGTTAATCATATTACGTACTAAATCTAACGAATCTATGATAATTAATATTTTATATCAAGAAATAAAGAAAAGCAAAATAAGACAACATCCCAGAAATGACGATTATGGACATTTTTCTTAATCTCAAAACGGGGCATGATCATCTGCTTTATTTATTTAGAAAGAAGAATAAAATATTTGGTTCCGAAAGTCTTTAACATTGGGGAGTATTTTGCGGGGACATCATTTTGGGACCCTTAAATGCTTACCAGAAACAATGCTCCTAAATGTCGCCGCGTTATTCGGAGGTAAAGATCTCTTGAGCGAGAGTTCTCTGAACGAATCCGAAACCCTCGTACGCGAATTTTTAATCAAATGTTTTGCTCTTGATATTTCTAGGAAGTAAGTACCTTACATTTTGTCAGTATTTTAATAATTGTGGTATATATGTAAATATATATAATTATAATTTTGAAAATAAAAAAAAGGCAACAACCGTGTTGATTGGTTCAAATCGTTCATACTTTGTCAAATATTAAATTCCTTTCTCTTTGAGTCAGAATGCATAATATCTTAATTAGTTAATTACAGTACCAAGCAGACTGCTTCATAAATAATTGTACCAAATAAGTTGAACTGAAAACTTAGGGCCGATGTCACCAATGAAACTAATCGTGATTAGTTTAAACTAAACTAGGTTAATGTGTCTAATCGAGATTAGAGCTTCTTTTTGCGTTTCACCACTACAAACTAAACTAGTTAAAGCTAAAACTTAGTTTACATTCATAACGCCCAGTTTTCGACGTTAAAACTTGCTTAATCGCGTTTTTATTTATTTAATACTTTAAGCACATAAATGTACAGAGGCGGACTTAATGCCTTCGGCATTTTGTACCAGTTATCCTTTGGGTGATGCAGAGATAAATAGTGGTAGGTGCTATCACGATATTGAATGGATTTGAATATATATACAATACATAAATATAAGCTAGAAATAATTAATAAATACATATAATTATACAATAACTAACAAACGAAACATAGGAATATACCTAAACAATTAGCAGAAATGGAAATTTGGAAAAAAAAATTAGCGCTATGACGATACTGCTGCCAACTTCTTGCGAATGTGTTCGCGAAGTTTGACTTTAAAGGTTAGTCGGTTGGTTGTCACCATAGATATAATAAACAAGGAGATATGCCCGGTAGACGAAAATATATCGGAAACCTGTGTCTCCAGTTTGCCCCTACCACACGGCAACTACTACACATGCAGTTCAGTAAAGGCAATAGATACGCAGTCGCGCACACACCCGCATTTCTAAAATCAGAACGTACTACACAATAAATTATAAACCTTATCCCTTCAAGCACAGCGTGTACCTATATACCAATCACCGTACAAATTACGCACACAAAAACATCGGTCGCTATCGTTGTGCTATGCAAAAGCAATTTATTTTACATACACGCTAGTGATTGACTAAATCGGAAACTTATCGATTCACCCATTTATTATTGTACAATTTTTTTTGTTTACTTGAAAATAAATAAAAAAAACGGTTTGTCCAGAAAATTTTATAGTTAAAACAAATATGCAGCTAAAAATATAAATTATTAAGTAAATCAAAAAATTCAAACAATCAAAAATCCGGTTACTTTGGTTTAGGCTTTCATAGCGTAATGTTTAATTTATTTTTAATGTAGCAAATTTAAATTGTTTTGTGCTGCTATTATTGTTATTATGTTATGAGTCTGTTTTACTTGAAATAAATAAATTGAATTGAATTGAAACAGGAGATATTGTTGAACCCTGCTAGTGCTATGGTGTTTAATCACTGACCTGTAAAGTGGAGGTATTTGTGCAGCACTTGACACTTTGATATTATTGGGGTTGCATTTTTTGTCAAAAAGTTGGTTACGCATCTGAACAACACGGCATTCTTGTAATTTTTCACGATGACGGTCGAAAGCGCACTGTTTAGCGGAGACCGGCCATTTGCCTGTGACATGCTCAGTCAGCCCACGTCGCGCGGACACCGACACGCCCCCTTGCCACTTCTCCTGTATTTTATATTTCTATGGTTGTCACCCTGAATGCCCGGGGGAGCACATTCCACAGAGAAATCGTTTTCTTATGAATGAAGAAAGAACGGTGCATGAAGTCAGTTCGGTGAGTAGGACATTGTAGAAGGTGGATATTTTAAGATCTTAGATTTTTATTGTATTTTTATTCAATTGTATCTGGTTAGACTCGAAGCGGAACATCATTGGGCAATGTTTAGGCAGATTGATTGCCACGCAAAATATTTTTTGGAGGTTTTTTATAGTAAACATATAATTGTATAGTATTTTTGTTATTTTAATTCTGTATTTATGTATATTATTGCTATATATATACTGATGTACCCATTTTACTTAAAATTATTATTCATTTTCGTTTTTTTATGCACCTGTCATGTTATCTCTCCATTCAACTACGGGTTTGGTTGACTGGTAGAGAATGCCTCAAACATTAAGTCCACCTATGTACCTGAATGTTGCATGAATCTTTAATAAATCAATTTACACACACACATTCACATTATATTATGTAGCCTGCTTTATCGTTTTTAAAATGTTTATCTGATTTTTCTTTTAGCCTGAAGAAGAAAAGGATGTAAGCATTTTTATTAAACTTATATAATAATAACACTAGCCTGTTCAGTATTCACTGCCGGGCTAATAATATAATAAAAGTTTATAAGTAGAAGTGAAGACATCCGCAGGAGAACCAGGGTTACCGATATAGCCCGAAGAATTGTCAAACTGGGCACATTTCTCGCAGAACGGTTGGGCGATGGGTCCGAAAAGTTCTAGGAGTGGCGAACGCGTACCGGAAGATGCAGCGTTGGAAGGCTTCTTGGATTTAGAGGGAGGCTTCCCTCTAGGATCTAGAGGAAGGCCTTCCAACTCCCGACCGATGACCTGATTAAAGCTGTGGGAATCCGCGAGATCCGAGACGCATAGGATCAATCGATCTGGTGACACTTGGTTAAGTAATAGTGGAAACGGCACATTTCTCGCAGAACCCAACCGTTCTGATCCGATGGGTCCGAAAAGTTCTGGGAGTGGTGAACTTGTACCGGGAGATGCAGCATTGGAAGGCTTCCATCTAGGACCTAGAGGGAGACCTTCCAACTCCCGACCGATGACCTGATTAAGGCTGTGGGAATCCGTGGGATCCGAGACGAATAGGATCAATCGATGTAGTGAAATTTGGTTGGGGACCAAGTGTCACCACATGGATGTCCTAGGCCTATGTCCAGCTGTGGATATGCTTCGACTGAAATAATGAAGAGGAAGTCATAAGGAAAAGTTTTATGGTAATCGGTTGTCATAGTATACTTAATGTTCTATGTGCCTTGGATGACGCAGAGGACGTCCACGGTAGTCCTCCATAGCAATTGGTCATCGCTTCAGCCAACACAGTGCGACGCCAGGTTTGATGGGGACCGCCACGCTTTTTTTTGCCTTGAGGATGCCAATCCAACGCTTGCTTGGGTATATGATCAGAATCCCTTCGCAGCGTGTGGCGAATCCAATTCCATTCTAGGCTCGCGTTTGACCACTATCTCGCCTGATGTTAAGTGATGATATGGTTGAAGGTGAAGCACGCTTGCCTAGAAGTAACCTATTGACTCTTGACTTGAAGACCCCTAGGTTGTAGCTATCAGGCAACAGAGACGCCGGCTGGGAATTCCACTCCTTAGCTGTACGCACAATGAAAGTATTTTTAAAACCCTTTGTGCGTATGGGTGGGATAACAACCATGTACCGATGGCGCATTGCCGTACGTCTTGTAGTCCGATGATGGAAAGGGCTAGGCGGAATCAAATTCCATGGCGCATTATATTATGTAGCCTACTTTATCGTTATTAAAATGTTTATCCTTTTTTATTTTAGCCCGAAGAAGCAAAGGATGTAAGCATTTTTTATTAAACTTATATAATAATAACACCAGCCTGTTCAGTATTCACTGCCGGGCAAATAATATTATAAAAAAGTTTATAAGTAGGAGTGAAGACATCCGCAGGAGAACCAGGGTTACCGACATAGCCCGAAGAATTGTCAAACTGGGCACATTTCTCGCAGAATGGTTGGGTGATGGATCCGAAAAGTTCTGGGAGTGGCGAACGTGTACCGAGAGATGCAGCGTTGGAAGGTTTCCTTCTAGGACCTAGAGGGAGGCCTTCCAACTCCCGACCGATGACCTGATTAAGGCTGTGGGAATCCGCGGGATCCGAGATGCATAGGATCAATCGATCTGGTGACACTTGGTCCCCGAAGTGTTTATGTCCTAGGCATATGTCCAGCTGTGGATGTGTTTCGGCTGAAATAATGAAGAGGAAGTCATAAGGAGAAGTTTTTTTGGAAATCGGTTGTCATAGTATACTTAATGTCCTATGTGCCTTGGATGGCGCAGAGAACGTCCACGGTAGTTCTCCATTGCGATCGGTCTTGAGCTTCTCGCTCTCTCCGATGCTCATCGCTTCAGCCAACACTGTGCGACGCCAGATTTGATGGGACCGCACGCTTTTTTTTGCCTTGGGGATTCCAATCCAACGCCTGCTTGGGTATATGATCAGAATCCCTTCGCAGCGTGTGGCCAATCTAATTCCGCTTGCGACGCTTTATCTGGCAGTCCATCGGGCTCTCGTGGCATTTTTTCAGCAGTGCTAAGTTAGTGATGGTCTCAGCCCAGTAAATTTCAAGTATGCAGTTAAGGCAGCGGTTGAAGAAAACTTGTATCTGGCGTGAGATATCTTTAGTGACTTGCCATGTTTCGAGTCAGTTTGAAAGACCTCCACGCGACTCAATCACCATGCGAACAGGAAGACCTAGATTGATGTCAATAGACAAAATGTTATAACTATTAGTTTGACTATTCAAGGCGGAGTAGAGTTGGTTGGGTTGGTTAGGAATTACTTAATCTAAGTGTTTCTAATATTATAACAATTCCTTGCTTCCTATAGATATGGTATTAATCTTACTAAATAATATAAAATACATGATATATCTTTCTAGCCAAAGTTAGACGTGTTTTCAGGCTAAAGTCAAGTTTGACAAATACTCAACATCAAAACCTTAATTCAAAAGTTGAGGGTTAATCAAGGGATATATGAGGGATGGCTGATCATCCATTCCATATCGATAATTCACTCGAATTGCCAAAGAGTATATTGTTCTGCGTTAATACATAGTAACTGGTTCTGGGAGAAAAATACTGGGATTTATTTATTTTTTTAATACTTTAAGCATACAAATGTACAGAGGCGGACTTAACGCCTTAGGCATTTTCTATCAGTCAACCTTTGGGTGATACAGAGATAAAATATAGTGGTAGATGCAATAACGAATGGATTTAAATATATATACACTAAATACAGTCGTCGGTTGCATTTCGGGGAGTATGCGATAGAATTGCATGATCTAATTCCGCCTAGCCCGTTTCTTCGTCGGACTACAAGAAATACGGCGTGCATGGTGGATATCCCACCCATACGCACTAAAGGTTTTGGAAATACTTTCATTATGCGTACAGCTGAGGAATGGAATTCCCTGCCGGAGTCCGTGTTGCCAGATAGCTACAACCTCGGGGTCTTTAAGTCTAGAGTGAATAGGTTACTTCTAGGCAAGCGTGCTCTACCGCCGATGATGTGGATCATTGCTTACCATCAGGTGAGAAAGTGGTCAAGCGCGAGCCTATGTATGGTAAAAAAATTAGACAGTCGGAAAAAAAAATTAGCGGTGTGACGATACTGCTGCCAACTCCTTGCGAATGTGTTCGCGAAGTTTAACTTTGAAGGTTAATCGGTCGGTTGTCATCCTGTATATATATAATTGTATAGTATTTTTTTTATACCTATACTGTATTTATGTATATTATTGCTAAAAACTCATTTAGCTTAAAATTATTATTCATTTTCGTTTTTTATATGCACCTGTCATGTTATCTCTCCAGTCAACTACGGGTTTGGTTGACTGGTAGAGAATGCCTTAATCATTAAGTCCACCTATGTACCTGTATGTTGCATGAAGTTTTAAAAAATCAATTTACACACATACATTCACATTATATTATGTAGCCTGCTTTATCGTTATTAAAATGTTTATATGATTTTTCTTTTAGCCTGAAGAAGCAAAGGATGTAAGCAATTTTAATTAAACTTATATAATAATAATTCCAGCTTGTTCAGTAACGGGTCATCACTGCCGGGCAAATAATATTATAAAAAAGTTTATAAGTAGGAGTGAAGACATCCGCAGGAGAACCAGGGTTACCGACATGGCCCGAAGAATTGTCAAACTTAAGTGATAGTGGAAAGGGCACATTTCACGCAGAACGGTTGGGTGATGGATCCGAAAAGTTCTGGGAGTGGCGAACGTGTACCGAGAGATACGGCGTTGGAAGGTTTCCCTCTAGGATCTAGAGGGAGGCCTGCCATCTCCTGACCGATGACCTGATTAAGGCTGTGGGAATGCGCGGGATCCGAGACGCATATGTTCAATCGATGTGGTGACACTTGATCCCCAAAGTGTCTATGTCCTTGGCCTATGTCCAGCTGTGGATGTGTTTCGGCTGAAATAATGAAGAGGAAGTCATTAGGAGAAGTTTTTTGGAAATCGGTTGTCATAGTATACTTAATATCCTATGTGCCTTGGATGGCGCAGATGACGTCCACGGTAGTCCTCCATCGCAATTGGTCTTAAGCTTCTCGCTTTCCGATGCTCATCGCTTAAGCCAACACTGTGCGACGCCAAGTTTGATGGGGACCGCCACGCTTTTTTTGCCTTTAGGATTCCAATCCAACGCCTGCTTGGGTATATGATTAGAATCCCTTCGCAGCGTGTGGTCAATCCAACTCCACTTGCGACTCTTGATCTGGCTGTCGATCGGGCTCTCGTACCATTTCTTCAGCAGCTCTACGTTGGTGATGGTCCCGGGCCAATAAATTTCAAGTATGCGGCGAAGACAGCGGTTGAAGAAAACTTGGATCTGGCGTGAGATGTATTTGGTGACCTTCCATTTTTCGCACCCGTAAAGCAGCATGGATTAGCACCTTTGACCCGAACATTCTGAGTTGAAATAGTATAGCTTATTATTTATTGCCGTTGTCATTGCGACTTAGTTGAGTGGAGTGGAGAAAAATTCATTTTAAATATAAATTAGGGTAACGTCTAGGTATTTATGGGTGACGTGACATTGCGTCAGCGAAACAATTTCTCCTAAAAATTTATTATAAAATCAATGTTGCTAATCTAACTGCACATATTTGAATCCGGATTGCAGCCAATGCAGGTATGTGTTAATCAAGAGCGAATCAAGTAGGTAGGAGTCCCCTCCCCCCTAGTGTCTGTAATGCTTTTGAGATTCGTTCTTTATCAATGATATATAATAACAATTAAAAAAAAAATAGGAAAACCACCAATGCGTTTTTTTTTTTATCGAATCTGGGTCTTTGTGGTCAATCACCTTACGTGACTCAAAAAACGCCTGTCGCAAAATTACGTTCGTTTGCCTTCGCCATATTATCTGAAAAATTATGTTGATCAAAACCAACGACTCAGTACTTCTTTTTTTCATCCTTTATCGTCCCACTTCGCCAAAGTCTCTTTGTCCAGCAGTGTTTTGCCTTCTCAGGCAAATCGCCCGTAAACTCCTCTCAGTCGTCACGCCAGCGTTGCTTAGGCGGCGAAAGCGACGACGCCCGTCTTCTGGCGCCCACTGCATGACGATTCTGGCCTATCTATCATTATGCATTCCTGCCGTTCAATCCCACTTCAGCCCAGCAGATATGCCGTCTAGAAAATAATTTTCAATAAAAGACATGGCCAAAATGTGCCCCACTGTGAGCAAACATACGTTTATTGCAGTTAATTTGAATTAAAAAAATATGAATTTTAAATGGCTTTTTAAGCACTATAGCAGCAGTGGAGAAATAATATTTATTAAAAGTTGTTCTGTTTGATTTTGCTCAATAATACCTTTTAATGTGGCCATATAATATTAACAAAGTTCACACCCAGGGAAAAATAATAGCTAAACGACACATAAAAAAACAACACTGTTAGGAGTTTTGTTTTTTAATATGCACACAAAAAATATATTCGTAAATTATTCGTAAACTAATTATTTTTGTATGTTTTCTTAAGTATAAATAGAACCACCTTTGATTGATTGAAATAATTATAAATATTAGTGCAGTTACGGATAGGATTATTTTACATTACTACGGGCAACACCGCCGGCAAATGTCAATCAAACTATTGACTCTTCCACAATTGCCGAATGCCGTCGCGCGCGCCGGTTTTCTTTTGGTAATCGGTTGAATTGTGTTTGTTTTCGCACGTTTATATTTTAGTGTCGTAGCCCCACGCGAGTGCTCCACTTATTGTAAACTGTGTGATACGAAATCGCTCATTACTATATATCGATCATACCTATATATTATTTTTTATTCTATAAAAAATTGTTACAAACTATAGGTAGACTTTCTCAGATAATAAAAACTAGCTCTCTTTTAGTTTTTTTCAACCAAATTATAATATATCAAACGCCTGGCACAGATATATGTACATTAGTTGATATAAAATACCTTACCCGTAGTGCAGAAATCAACTATTTTAATCCTTAATAACTTTTGTTCACGACTGCTAAGCAATATGCGCCTTTTTAATTTTCTTTTTAGAAGATCAGTACTATTAACAGACATAGATTTTATATCTGTCCATTCTGGGGCACAAGCCCATACAATTTTTGGCCATGTCCTTTTGATTAAGAACAGAGTGATAAACAAAAAAAAAATGTTGCAAAAAAGCGTGGAGTGCATTGTAATAATATTTTATTGACAGATATTGGTAAAAGTAGTCATTTTGAAAATATATCGCTTTTTTGCAATTTTTTTTCATGTATATAAAAAAAATCTTAAGAAAAATTTATTGAAAATTATTTTCTACTTTTTAGTTTAGTTTTCTATTATTAAAGCGTGTTTTTTATATTTTTTTAACATTATTTATTTACTTCATAACACATTACGGTTGGGGTATTTTCGGGATCTGAGCAGTCATACGCTATTTCTTTGTTAATTTTTGTTTGACCAAAATATAGCTCTTTGTAGATGACATGATGCAAATTTCTAAAATTTCATCCCTGTTGTGGTGTTTAATATCATTACTCAAATTTGAGTAGTCTATCTATAAAACTCAGCGTTGTTCGAAGCCAATGTCATATTTGCTTCAATCCTCTAATTTTTCGATGGTCAAACTAGATAGTTGTTAGTTTTTCTTTCTTTTTGTCTATATACGATTGGAACATTTGCGGATGCCTTCAACTATTTTGTTGTATTGTTCATCAACATCAGATACATCAACTTCCAGGCCATGGAAGTAATTAAAATGATTGAACTTTTCTGAATTGTTAACAAAAGGTTTATCTTACAGTAAGCCTTTTTATTAGCCTTTTAAATGAGTTTTCACGATGAATTTTGAAACCGAACCCAATTTTTGCTCAAAACGGCTGATAATTCCAACCATCCACCGCTATACAATCATCATCATAATCATATCAGCCGAAAGACGTCCACTGCTGAGCATAGGCCTCCCCCAAGCGTCGCTACATTGACCGGTCCCGTGGGTCTCGCATCCAGCGGATCCACGCAACCTTCACCAGGTCATCGGACCACCAAGTGAGGAAGGAGCCTTCAAATGCAATCTTCCGGTTTGCAATCGCCACTCCAGAACATTTCTGCCCCATCGGCCATTCGTTCTACGAGCAATGAGCCCTGCCCACTGCCACTTAAGTTTGGCCATTTTTCGTGGTTTGTCGGTAACACTGGTTCTTTTACTGTACATTTCTGATTCCATCACGCAAGGAAACTCCGAGCATAGCCCTCTCCATTGCCCTTTGAGTCACTGTAAGCTTTCTGATCAGGCCCATTGTGAGCGACCACGTCTCAGAGCTATAGGTCATCACTGGCAACTCACACTGGTCATAAACTTCCCGAACTCTGCCCAGCCGAGTCGTATTCGACAGTTCACCTATTTCTCGAAGTTGACCCTACCCAACTGGATTGTTTGTCCCAAGTAGACACAGTCGGCTACAACTTCGAGTGTAGAAACTTCGACCTTGATAGGAGTGGGTGTAACATGGGCATTCAACATCACCTTGGTTTTGTACATGATCTTTTTAAGACCCATTCTTTCGGAAGCTCTACTGAGTTCATCGAGCAATGTACCGAGGTCCTCCATGGTCTCAGCCATGACCACTATATCGTCGGCAAACCGAAGGTGAGTGATTTACTCTCTCCAGCCCAAAACCTTGAAGACATCCTTCAGTGCAGCGGTGAACAGTTTCGGTAATATGATGTCTCCCTATCTCGCACCTCACTGCAGAAGGATAGGCTCCGAGGTCTGATCCTGAAGTCGAACTGACATGGTGGCGTTTGGCACCGTTGGAGAGCCTGTAGCACAGCTCAAGTATCACAATAATTGTGATTAATTTGGTTGAATTTGAATTAAATATAATTATTGTATTTAATTTGGTTGATTTTGCCTACGTCTTTTGTTACCTGTGTGTCTGAATTTAAGATTCAATCAATTTCATTTTTAATTTGTGTGTTTGGTGAGATCCAAGACCATCGTCACTGTGACTTCTTGGGGAGAAAATTGCTAGCTACATGCATATTTCATGCAAAAGCGAAATCAAGTAGTCTTGTACCTCGCTCATAATGTTCTCCTAAGTCGTATAATCCTAGGATGCTTTCACAGTTCAGTTCTTGCCTCGGTTCAACTCTCGCATTAAAATCTTCCATGAAGCTATTCCATGTTCCGCGATTTTCTTCACATTAAGGGTATCATAAAAATCTTTCAGATCTCCGTCTGAATATGTTGATGTAGGAGCGTATGCCGGAACTATTGTGCACAGAAACTCGGTGATGGTGTCCTTCCTTTTCTTGCAACCAGAAACCCAACTCCGTGAATTCCCTGGGTTTCTCAAAAGTGGAAGAATATAACGTAGTCTTTTTCTTCCTTAAGTTCTCCCTGTTGTCTCACCTCCGTCAGTCCTATAACATCCCATTTAATGTATTTCAAAGCGTTCTCCAGCTCTATTTTACGCTCATCCTTCATCAGTGTTCGAACATTATAGGTGAGAATATTAAAATTTTCGGAGTCCTTGAGTATTCATGCCGAAGTTGTTTGACGGTTGATCGATATCGCCCTGAGATTCACCTGGCCGGCAAATGAGCAGCTGGGTTCGCCGGGTTCTTTGGGACATAATATTGTTTGTGGGGTGTTTGGTCCTTAAACCGCAGCGCTGGTCCCGTGCGTGTTGGTAGCTAATCGCCAGAGGCTCGTTGGTTGAAAGCAGGGTGTACCACGAGCAGGCGAAGTTGGCTATGTTTCCCAGAATGTAATTTTTACCCTTACGGGGTGTAAGGGTAAAAATTACATTAATTACATAGTCAGTACTGATGAATAATTATATTTACACACCTGTTTTGCTGTCTATTAATACATAACATCACGTCAGTATTTTTCGAAGGGATAGTTCACCTATAGTACACGCACATTTCTCCTGTTATGTTTAAGTCCTATTACAATAGGGGCGAGACTATTGCCATCAACCGGCCAGAAATCCAGATTCCGGGCGGCTTTTGAGAAATTTAACGTCATGCTCAGCGGTAAAGCTTGCGACCGCTAGAAAAACGAGACAGTCAGTCAGCCATATGGTTGTTTCAGTATTAATCCAATTTCTCTTTTAATATTTCCAGCAAGTAAGTAAAGAGACTGACTGTATTAGTGACAAGTAGAATTTAAAAAACTCCTAACACATTTTTATTGCATGCATTGCATTGCATTTTTAATTCATATTGTAGTTACATAGTTACACTTTGATCGACAACCTATTGAACAAGTAATTATGATACTATGAAATATTGCGAAAACAGCCCGATTCAAACAGTAAAACGCCCATAACTTTGAATGGCTGAACCGATTTTCATCAAATATAGTTAAATACACTCTCGGTAAAGTAACCACTCAAAAAAAATTAAATCAAAATCGGTTCATCCGTTTAGGAGCTATGGTACCACAGACAGATACACAAATATTACACACGACAAATTTATACGAGTAATAACCCTCTTTTTCCGTCGGGGTTTTAAAATGAATACGGTCGAGGTCAGTCCAGGGATGCATTAGTTACATACCGTGACTTCTCTTTGCCACGAAAAGCACGTTGATCCCAGCTGTCACTTGTAAATCTTCGACCGTCGTTACGGGTACTTAGAAGCCTGAAAACCTTTTTTATTTGTTGGGTGGGAAATCATCCAATGATTTCTCCCGCTCTGGGTGAAGCGGAAGGGTGTGTCAGACTTTTACTGACTAAAACCCACCCGTGTTTCTTCAGTTGCTTGTGCCAGGACCGCGGTAACTCTCTCTCAAATTTATCCGTGACCCAGACAGGCATCGGCCCTAGCGGACCCCGTCAGTTTTTGCTGACATCTCTTTGAGGCGTGCGTGGAACACTAGGCGCCGTTGACTCGGGCCTGGTCCTTATCGGACGGCGAGCTACCCATTACTCGTCGTCCGCAAGCCCGCGCCTACGGTGGCCGGGAATCGGCTTGCGACTCCCGACACCCAGGGCGTCTCCTGCGGTGGCTAGGGGCGTGACTCCGTTGCGTCTCCCTCACGCAAGCCTGAAAACCTTGATGTCTTACCAAGACGTATTGTGTCGCCCAGCTTACTAGGTTGTGGCAGTCAAATAGACAGCTCCATAAAAAATAATGGTATCCAGTTAGATTTAAAGCCAACACCAATATATTTAGGAAAAAACAGGCAAATAAAAAAAAACAAATAAATAATAAGACACACTTTAGAGTGAGAGCAGGAAAGAGATAGTCTTTCTATCAACAGTGGGCCCTATCAGAATACCAGCGCAGTGTTATTAACTATTACAAGCTTTTATTTAACTTGCAATGTATATATGCATGTAAGTGTGTTCGGTTTAAATCTTGCAACTGAATTTTAAAGCAGTTATCCTCCACCGATTAAAGTGAAATTTTGCATACACGTTTAGTTTGGATGACAATACGTGGTTAGCTAAGTGACGTCATTCTAAATCCAATATGGTGTACGGCCCAAGATGGCGGAAAAGTAATTTTTGTGCACTGCCAATCAATTGGGTATCAATTGAAAGGGTTTGCTGAGAAGAATACGAAAAAAGCTTATTTAAAAAAAAGATTTTTTAATATATATTTTTTTTGTTTAACTATTTTTTTAAATATGCACAAGCTGAGATAGGAGCCTTTTTGGTCTCACACGCGTTTTTTTTTAATTATTGTTTAATTATTTTTTGTTTTATCTCACACTAGTTTCTACCAGCGGCTTCGAATGTCGATAATTACCCCAAGAGAACATATTCCCGTGATAAATATTCTAAGTGCTAGTCCAGAATATAATCTATCTCTGTGCTAATTTTCACTCAGATCAGTTCAGTTGTTTGAGCGTGAAGTAGTAACAAACACACAAACACACACACACACTCATAAACTTTCGCCTTTATAATATTAGTGTAATGTGTTTCCTGTGCAGATCACAAATAAATATTTTTCTTTCTTTATTTTCTGTCATGTAACGAAATGTGTCTAAACATGATGCGTCCTCAAAATTTCACTCTCTTAATTCTCGTCCAAAATATTGGATCGTCCTAAGAAGTTTCACTACAAAAAGCTCTCAGAGATGATATGTTTGAAATTAAAAATTAAAAATATTTTACCATACCAGGGACCGAACGTTGATTTTCTGATATTAAACATATTTAACATTATTATTTTCAGACTGTGGTAAGTAAACACTAGGTCACCAGTTCACTGATTTCAACGCCATCGCTGATAGAGTGACACTTCTTTGTCCTCTGATCATACGCTCCAATGTCTCGCTGAACTCGAGCTAAAGGAACGACGACTGGCTCTAAACAAAAGTGTTATTATGTTATTTTTGGAACAAAGTTCCTTAACGCGACTTGCGTTAAGAGTAGCTTGGTAGAAATGGTCACGTACGTGCAACCCTCCTCTCCCTCCCCTCCTCGAGCCGTTTGGTTCCGTCCGGGGTATTTCGTCTATTATCGTCAAGCGCTGGCTGTCATACTTGTTGAGATGCTGTGTTAGTTAAATGTGGCTTTTAATAATATCTAATTACATTCGGAACTTCGTTCCTGACACCTTTTCTTCAACTCCCGGATCCTTTGACCACACACTTTTTTTTAATAATAATAATAATTTTTTTTACATTCAGGACACGACAACCAACGCACCAACAGACGATGACGTAAGTCATAAAATATCTAACATAAATTGACAAAAAAATATGAAGTATTAAAGTATAACTTCTAACTAATTTCAAAAATAAATTAATTTAGAAATTAGTTTTCAAACATGTTTATATTATAATAATAGTAGTTTATGCAATAGTCATATAATAGGGATTATTAAAACACGAGCGCACACTAGGTGCAGCCGAGTGTGATAATTATATGCCGTTGCATACACTATTTTATCTTCACTCATACAGTTGAAATAAAATAAAAGTGGAAACGGAAAAAATATATGGTACGGCGGGCAATTTAGATTCTCATTGTCACATGACTGCGCAGCGCGCGCATCTATAGACAGTGGCACTAATTTTGTACATTAAGTCAATGAACCCATATGCGCCAATAAATTAAAAAGTAAAAGTGTGCTATAAAAATTAAAAAGTTATTTCAAGATGCAGTTGTTTGAAAATCGAAGGAAAATGTTTCACTGTAATGGTTACGTGTTTATACAATATTTTTTGAATTCATATTTGGAACATTACGTTGTGAGTGTAGATAAATATATTTATAATTTACTATACTTACATTATAATAAATAAATTAACTTATAATAAGTTATTTCTTCTTTATTTATGAAAAATATTTTGTTTGTGTTCGCGTTTGACCACTATCAGTGAGATAGTGGTCAAACGCAAACACAAACAAAATTTTTAACAAACGATAAGATGATGATGTGGTCGACGGTGGAGCGCTCTTGCCTAAAAGTGAAATAAGTCACTCTTGACTTAAAGATTACCATACCTGTAAAAAATACCATACTAACAGAAAGATAACAGATTAAGGTCCAAAATAGTAGAACACATTTTAAGTACAGATGGGCCTGATTCGTTACGCAGTGGGGGCCAGAGGACGGGCGTCTTCAATTCAATCCAAGTAATTATTTCCGTTAAACTATTTCAAAAGTACTTTCGAATAGTCAAGCAAAAGATGAAGCCAGAAGCAAAAAAAAATAGTTTATAGTATAAGTAGGTACTAAATATAAATAATTCAAAAAATAGATACATAAATACATATATACAACTAAATATACAGACAAGAAAACAATTCAACTTATTATCCGTATGTGGGAGCGATGTGAGAAAAAGTGCACATACCGGCGACAAAATAGTAAAACAAGCAATTCAAAAATAACACATAAAAAACAGGCCGAGGCAGCAGCTAAGTTATGACCAATCCCAACTGATGGCGCCCGTTCACGAATATGACGCAAAAATTGACACCATTCAATTCAAAGATCATGAAGGGCACCGAGTGTACCAACACATTTGCCAACATCAGAAAAACATTTGAGAGAGTATGATAATTATATTCTCAACTGCCAGAGCACATTCAAGTCAACGAACGACATATAGTAACAGTAAATGGTAGATTTTCAGTTGGTACATAGTACTCACGCATGTGCTGTGAAGTTACATAATACTAAAATAAATTAAGTTTCTACAATACAAATATATTCATGCAGTCTTCAGCAGGTCCAACTGCCTTAGAAAAATTTTTTTTGCTTTGACTTGTTTTTGCGCTCTAGTGGTTGTGGAGCAAGACTAGCTTTGAGCTAAGCATTTTTATCAGCGATGGAATCCTCCAACTTATAATATGCCTGCATGGTGTGCGTTATAGACAGGTTTTAAATTTCTCATTCAATTCTTGAAAGTGGGAAAAATTGAAAAAAAATACTGTAACATTTTATACAGTACCCCATGAAACATGAGGCTACTTTTGCCAATCTGAAACCTGGGTGAATTAATTGGTCCCTATTTCTAGTAACATAATTATGTCTTGCATCGTTTTTACTAAAACATGTAAATTCTTTCTAAAGTGCATGATGTTTTGATAAATATATAGACAAGGTACCGGCATGATGTTTATGTCCTTAAACAGTTCCCTTAGAGAATCGCCCCAGGTGGATATTGTATATCGCTCTGATATGCAGGCTCGTTTATGCAGAATAAAAAATGACTCGATGTCTGCAGCCCTTCCCCATAGTAAGATACTGTAAGACATTATACTATGAAAGTAACTAAAATAGACCAGCCTCGCGATATCTATATCAGTAAATTAACGAATTTTTCTAACAGCGTAGGTTGCCGAACTTAGCCGTCCTGCAAGACCCCATTGTAACCTTGAGTTTTGTGTGATCCCCAGGAAAACCGTTTTATCGATCAATTCTAGATTCTCCTTGTTTAATATAATTTCACAATCAGTAATTTTGACATCCAATAAAGCAAATTTTACGCACTTAAAACTAAATTTTGTCACCATTTAAAACTAAATCATTAGCAGTGAACCAATTTTGGACTTCCCGTAGAGCGTTATTTACGTCGACAACGTTCTTCGTATGTCTATTTATCTTAAAAATGAAAGAAATATCCAAAGCAAATAACATCATGTTAAGTTTGTTTTGCAATTAATAGGGTAAATCGTTTATGCACACTAAAGATAATAAAGGACATAATTGAGCCCTGGGGTGACCCTATTTTCACATTTAACCCCGACGAATTGACACCTTTTATTTGAACGAATTAGGTACTGTATATAATACAAATAAGATTTTTCAAAATTTAACCCTGATTTGCCTAGCTCGGAATGCTCGAGTTTCAGAAGTAAAATTTCATGATTTGACTCAAACAAACGCCTTCGACAGGTCGCGCCTCTTCCCACTCATCAAAGATGTTTTAAAAAGGTGACACTAGCGTCAGTTGTACAACGTCCTTTGGTGAAACCATACTATTTATCGTGCTATTAACTGACGTGTTACTAACCGACTGCAAGGAAAGGGTTATGGTTTTCACGTGTATCTTGTATGTATATTTGTATGTACGTAATATTCTTTATTACCTCATATCTATCACGCCGCTGCCTGGGTGGATTTATATAATTAAGTAAATGGTAGTGGTTTTTGTAAATGTTTGTTCTGTATTTTTATTTTGGTGTACATTAAAGTAAATAAATAATAAATAAAAACACATCGTTAGATATATCTTGACAACTTAAGTGTTTCTAGATAAGTGATGTCAGAAAAAAACAAACATGGCGACTTTTGGGCGCCAGATCGAGTGGGGTATCAAAAAGGGTTTAAGAGGTGATTACAAAATTATATTGGCAATAAAAAATGATAATTCGAAAAGTTATGTAGTTGTTCATATCCTTTTAGTTCACTTCTTAATTGATTTTAAATTGACTTTTTTCGTATTAAAATGAATGAGCATTTGATTTAGCATTATCTTTTCAAATACCTTGCTTAAAACTGGCAACACGGATGCTAGTCTATAATCATTTGTGTCTTTACTGTCCCCGGTTCAAAAAAGTTGTATAACCTTTACTATTTTAATTAGATCCGGAAAGAATCCTTGGTCTACCTACACGCAAATTAAAAATTCAAGCTAAATACAGCGCTATAGTCCGAAGAATGGAGTTACAAACTTTGATGGACATTCCCCAAAGATCTTTGATCAATTTGGTTTTGATTTGGTTAAAAGCTTTTATTGCTGTTATGGGGTTTATATTTGAAAAGTTAAATTCAGTCGGGCGGGCTAAAACGTTCGCGTTTAATAAACCAAAAGCAAGCAAGGGCGAAGATTTTAAGGTTTTAGTAGTTTCAAATGGGACGCTGGTAAAGAAATTTAGAAGTTCTTGAGCAACTTTTTTGCTAACTATAAAGTCCATGTGTAATCTCAAGCGTGTAATCAGTTTTTTTTTTTTCGTTTTCGTTTCATTGTTTATAATTTCCCAAACCCAATTTTATTTTCTGCAAATTTAATCTGATTGCTAAAGTATAAAGCCTTAGCTGCCTTACATATATTAAAAAAAAATGTATGTAGCAACATACTTATTAAGTCTCAGTGAATATATAGTATAAAGCTTACAGCCATACAGCTCGTAAAGTCTTTCCCTACTTTTTCTGAGTCATTCAGTCACCCAGTCAATGAATAAAAACTTAGGGCATATAGTTTTAGTTTTTTTCTTAGAATTATTATTGAATTATTCAGTTTGAACTACTGAAAAAACTTCTTATAGTATATAATATTACCATCGTTCACTGTGAGATCTTGATCACTTCACTTAGTGATTAAAGTTCTGTTTACGTTGTCGCAGCAACAAAACATTGTCAACATATTTAGCAGTAGTCACAGTTGCTCCGGTTGGTTCCATAAAGATTTTGTAAAATCTACTATTATAACTTCGTGTTTTTTTGTTTACGTGACAAATAACTCTTCAAATACTAGTGAATAGGTTACTTGGCAAGCCTGCTCAATCGTCTACCTCATCATCGCTTACCATCCGGTGAGATAGTGGTCTAAAGCGAGTACATTTTATGAAACTAATATATTTTTTTTACATTTTCAAATGTTTATTTTTTTCATTTGTTTTTTATAAAGAAATATTTTAAAATGTAAATAAGATTATAAGAAAACTTAATATAAAAAAATGTTTAGAATTAGAGGACTGTATTTTTAAAAACCAACTACCCTTTATAATTTCAGGTCGTAAGTAACTATTCATTAATTAATTAGTGTTTTTTTTTT
Organism: Orthosia gracilis; assembly: GCA_947562075.1. NCBI lineage: Eukaryota > Metazoa > Arthropoda > Insecta > Lepidoptera > Noctuidae > Orthosia > Orthosia gracilis. The sequence continues at coordinate 13,273,511 of OX387267.1, forward strand.
CAAAACATCATTAGAACAACGTTATTGTAGATTTATCAGATTTCTGACCACTAGAAATATTACCAAACTTAAGTGGCAGTGGGCAGGACACATTGCTCGCAGAACGGATGGTCATTCGAGCCGATAAGTTCTCTTAAGTGTCGACTGTGAACTGGAAGACGCTGCGTTGGAAGGCCTCCCAATAGGTGGATCTATGACCTGGGTAAGGCTGTTGGATGCGAGACGCACAGGACCGATCAGTGTGGCGACGCTTGGGGTAAGACTATGTCCAGCAGTAGACCTCTTTTGGGCTGAACTGCTGATGATCATGATGAGAAACATATTTCTGTCATTTGTAGTGTTTTGATAGTCATTATGGATATTCAGAATCCCGAAAGTCTGTCAACTAGTGTTACCAACGGGTATCGTGTGCAACTGGGCTGTGAAGGTCAGATTGGAAGCCGTATTAATCCCAAAACAATGCAAAGCTTCTGTGGGCTAGGCTCCGGGAGCAAGCGCGGGTTTGCAGACGGTAAGTAATGGGCAGCTCGGCATCCGATAAGGACCAGATCCGATTTAAGTTTACGGCGCGTTGTGTTCCACGCGCGCCTCAAAGAGATGTCAGCAAAAGTGACGGGGCCCGCTAGGGCCGATGCCTGTCTGGGTCGCGGATAAATTTGAAAGAGAGTTACCGCGGCCCTGGCACAAGCAACTGAAGAAACAAGGGTAGGTTTTGTTCAGTAAAAATCTGAAACGCCCTCCCGCTTCACCCAGAGCGGGAGAAGTCTCGGGAGCAAAGCCGCGGGTGAAAGAAAGTAATTTGTTTAAACAAGTTGCACAATACTTACTAAATTCTCTCATTATTTTCAGCCCGTAAGTAAAGAAAATCTGTTACGATATTTATAGAAAGTAAAAGATTAACTCACTTGCGCCAGGCAGGACGCATACCATTATAAAAAACCGGCCAAGTTCGAGTCGAACTCGCGCACGAAGAGTTCCGTACCATTTTCGCAAAAAACGGCAAAAAAATCACGTTTGTTGTATGGGAGCCCCACTTAAATATTTATTTTATTCTGTTTTTAGTATTTGTTGTTATAGCGGCAACAGAAATACGTCGTCTTTGAAAATTTCAACTGTCTAGCTATCACGGTTCGTTGGTGACAGACGGACAGACAGATATACAGATGGACCGCGGAGTCTTAGTAATAGGGTCCCGTTTTTACCCTTTGGGTACGGAACCCTAAAAAGTATAAATAGAGAAAGTATGCATAAAAGAAAATATAAAAAAGTATGAAAGTATGTTTTCATTTAACTTGCAATGTATGTGATCACAAATATTATGTATACATACATATGTTCCATACTAAGATGGCGGACTAGTTATTTTGTTTGACGCGTTTATGACGGATTGGTCGGAGACTTCGGGAACAGTGGAAGGCTACGGGAAGACCTGAGTACATGACATGACATAATAATAGAAAAACTTAGACATAAATTATTAGGTACATTAAACCAAATAAAAACATTGGAAATACAACTGAAATGTTATTATGGAAACATATTAAGCGCTATTCCTCTCTCCTAGACACTGACTGTATCTACAATGTTCCTGTGCCCGACAGGGTCCGTAATTGTTTCTGTAACTTATATTTACCACCTGTATGTACATTACGGATGCAATAAATTGAATTTGAATTTAGTTGGGAAAAGATAGATTGATCATAATTAATGTTACGTGTCATCTTCGCCTTTTTGCTCATAAAAACTAAATCAGTGTTTTTTCAATATTTACAGACCATACGTGTAAGTAATGACGTCAAGTATTTTCGGCCATAGACTTGAGGAAGCGTTCTGTGTCTGTCAGAGACGAAACTTTCATACGGCCAGTCGTTGTCTTGTTGTAGAAATTTGATTGGTCTTCGTCAGTGGTACACTAGAGGTAGCCACATCCTCACACGAACAAGAAGAAGAAATGGCACTTTCATTAGCACAGAAAAAATACGCAAAATCTTTTTCTTTATATTTTTTCTGCCCTTCTTCTGTTTCTTTCTTTCATTCTTGTAAGTTTCTTTAGAGTGTTCGTTCTTATTTTACAAGCTTTTAATTAACTTGCAACGTATGTATGTATGTAAGTGTGTTCGGGTCAAATCTTGCAACTGAATTTTAAAGCAGTTATCCTCCACCGTTTAAGATGAAATTTTGCATACACGTTTAGTTTGGATGGCAGTGCATGGTTAGATAAGAGACGTCATTGTAAATCCAATATGGTGGACGGCCCAAGATGGCGGACTAGTTAGATAAGTGACGTCATTCTAAATCCAATATGGCGGACGGCCCAAGATGGTGGACTAGTTATTTTTTGTGCACTGCCATGATACGGGCATCAAATGAAAGGGTTTGCTGAGAAAAATACGAAAAAAGATGGTTTAAAAAAAAAAAAAAAAAACTTTTTTCATTTATTTCCTCCTCAATGCAGTTTGCAGCATTATCACGCTGCCTATTGATTCGGCTGAATAAAAACTATTCCGTTCGTGTAAGTCGACCTCATTTCTAATTTTTTCTTATTTCGGTTCAAACTTAGAAGTTTGATCATTCCATTGGATGACAGAGAAAATTTTTCTTGTGAATTGGCGACGTATCTACTTGGAAGTAACACGTTTAGTATTTTTTTTAAGAAAATTTCAAGTGCAAATCGTTGGATTTATATCGCATTGCGTCCATGCAAACCAATATGTTGCATTTAGTTCTGCAGCATTATTGGACATTTCTTTCTGAGAGTGTCAATTGTTCACCAGGAATTTAATTTGTTTCCGAGTTACCGGCGCATAAGGCCGTCTGTTACAAAGAACCGGTATGTATTTAAAACATTTTAAATTTTAACTGTTTGGAAGGTTCTGTTTTGAGTATTGTGGTGTTTATTTCCTTTTATTTTCTCACCATAGATTCGCTCAGAATCGGTTCTTGGAATATATAACAAGCTGTGGACTGATGTTCCGAGTTATTTCAACACCGACTGAGTTCGGGAAGCGTGTGCTTGCGGGGGTGACTCCATAATATACGAGTGAAGACCCCGGGAGGACGTCGTGACATCGCTCCGCGTCAAGTGATCCCAAAATTTTGTTCCTATTCACTTTTTATAATTTGTAGCAATAGCGAAGTATTTATTGAATAGTTTTTTATATGTATCACCTATTCGTGTCAAAAGGTCGTGAAATGAACCGTTTTTAATTTTACATTTATGCACGGTTATATTTTAATCGCGCCTAGGGCCGGATAGCGGTTGCAACCCCATCTCTCCTATAGGCATTATTTTCCAAAATTACAAATTTTATTCTAGACAATCCATTTCCCAACTTTACCGATAGTCTTCCTTTACGTCGCCATTCCTTTTTTTCTTTGTATATTTTTTATGTTGAACAATGTTTGTTTTTATTTTATCTTTTATTCGTCAAAATTAAACGTGACACATGTAGTGACAATTTTTTTTTTACGCTACAAATTGGCGCCCGAACAACTAAAGTAAGTGTTTTTACCTAATAACTTTGAAATTTAAATGATTCGACATAATTTATTTTTTTTGCTTTATTGAGGATGGTCACTCCCTCTGGGAGCTAATGATTCTTAAGCTTATTTGTTTCAGGACGCTGATATTCTTCCATTCAAGAAAGGTATTCTAGGATTTATACCACCAGTACAGATCTGTGAAGCTGTTATTTTCCTTGACATATTTTTTTCATGAAATGTAATGTTTTTTAATGGAATTTAATTTTGTGAACTATAGTACACATAACCGTCTTTTATTTTATCCACTTATGGCAGCAAATATAACGATAGGTTTCCTGATTTTTACTCCTTATTTAGCCTAGATCTTTGTTTACTAGCTTGGCGTTCGCTGACTGCTGGTTGCTGGATTATTTTTGTCCAGCTGTTCATGCCGTGCTTATTTTTCGCTAGGATTCAATCGTCCTTTGTCTGTTCTTTCATTCGTTATTAGGTCTATACTAGTTACATCATGTCAGAAGAGGAGTTCCCTATTGGTGAGACTCCACGTTGTGATAGTCCCATCATTTCGCGACCACCACCTTGTCCCATTCAGCCAAGAGCTTCTCGCGCTTCCTCACAAAGTGTTGTTCCTTCTCCAATAAGATCTGATGAACGCCCACAATTTACCAGGCAGTTCTCTCTTACTAAGTGGAAGATTGTTTTCGATGGAAAGACCTGCGTACGGGAATTTTTCACGAGTCTAGAAGAGTGCAGGGAGGCCGACAATTTGTCTGATGGTTACTTAGTTAGGCGATTCCATGAAGTCTTGTCAGGTGTCGCACTTCAATATTTTAGGTCAATCCGTCGTCCGGATCTTTCCTTCTTTGAGATCAAAGAAGCCTTTTTTAGGACATTCGGTACGACCGATTTTGAATTTAAGATAAGCCAGGAGGTCCGTAACCTCAAGCAGAGACCGGAACAGCTAATAAGAGAATTTATTATCGAGGTTTCTTACTTAAATGCTAAACTGAGCAAGCCTATTGAAGAATCGGAGTTGTTGCGGATCATCACTCACAACATGTTGCCAAAGTACACTCCTTGCTTGTCCATCCAAAAATTTCATGACATCGATAATTTAATCGAAGCTGTTACTCATTTCGAGTCCTTTCTAAAACCTCCAAAGGCGGTAGCCAGTTTCGATTGTGTTGCCGACCAGTCGACTTCTCAGGCTGTTAACTCACCAAAACCCAGGCCGAACAAAACTTCCCATCAACCAACAACTAGTAAGCCTCGGACTTGTCCTAGTTGTAGTCAGTCTCAGCTTTGCTTAAAATGTAACAAAGTTGGTCATTCTTACCGCTCTTGCCCAGAGATCACAGGCATGATTTGTTTTAAGTGTCGCACTCCTGGATTTATTACTAGAGAATGTCCGAAATGTAATCCAAAAAATGCATAGACCACTGGCGATACGCTTCTTTTCGTACAGTATCCCCAGTGTTTACTACAGATTCATTTGATAACCGACCGTTTATAGAGGTATTATTATGTGGTAGAGTTGTTAAAGCATTGCTTGACACTGGTGCTCAGATTTCGCTTGTTAACGATAATTTTATTCAGCAACTTGGTATTTCTTTGACATCAAAAGACGCTTGTCCCCGTGTTATATCGGCTAATAATTCACCGATTGATATTCTTGGTTCTGTACATCTTCCAGTTAAATTTAACGGTACAACTTTTATTCATGAGTTTTTAGTGGCAAGTTCGATGTCATCTTCTGTTATTTTAGGTATCGAATTTTGGAATAAATTCGGTTTGACGTCTATTTTTAGTCAGGCTTTCGATAAAAATATTGATGGTAATATGTTTATCCCTTCTGTTCAGCACTCTCCCCCTCAAGTTTCCTCTGTTAGTGAGGTTCGTTATATTCATCCTCGTAACATCCTATCGCCGGATCAAGAGTCTTGTCTTCAACAAGTTATTAAGGAGTATGAAGTTATCTCTTCGGAAAAAGTTGGTCTTGGAAAGACATCTTGGTTGTCCCATAAAATTAATACTACGGGATACCCTATCCGTCAAAGATATTATCCCTTATCCCCAGTCAAGTTGAAGATTCTCAATGAAGAGATTGACAAAATGTTAGATATGGGTGTTATTCGTCCTTCTCGTTCTCCATGGGCTAGTCCTGTGGTAATGGTGACAAAAAAGGATGGTTCTGTTCGGTTTTGTGTCGACAGTAGAAAACTGAATAGTGTGACAATCAGAGATTCTTATCCTCTTCCCCGTATTCACGATATCCTCGACAACCTTCGTGGTGCTAGATATATTAGCTCATTGGATTTTAGAAGTGCTTTCTGGCAAATTCCACTTGCTGATAGAGAAAGTTGTGAGAAAACAGCATTTATTGTCCCACAACGTGGTCTCTTTGAGTTTGTTAGGATGCCTTTTGGTCTAACGAACGCTGCTTCGGAGATGCAACGCCTTACTGATATGATCGTTAATTTCGAGTTTACTTCTACCAGTGACGACTGTATTTTTGGGTACGTCGACGACTTGATAATCGTATCTAAAGATTTCTTTGGTCATATGGCGCTGCTCAGGAAGGTGCTTGCTCGACTTAAAGAAGCAGGCTTATCTATAAATTTGAAAAAATGCGAGTTTTGCAAAAGCGAACTAAAATATTTGGGTTATATAGTTAATGAAAAGGGACTTCAAACCGATCCCGGCAAACTTGATGCTATTAAAGATTATCCTACTCCCACTTCAGCTAAGTCATTACGCGGTTTCATTGGTATGTGTTCCTATTATAGGCGTTTCGTTAAAGGGTTTTCTTCTATAATTGCTCCGCTTACTGCCCTTATCGGTAAGAGAAAGGGTAATGATCCAATAAGTTGGAATGATGCAGCCGATCAGGCTTTCACTAAGTTGAAACAAGCGCTAATCGATACGCCTGTTATGGCATGTCCTGATTTCTCCAAGCCGTTCATCCTGCAGTGTGATGCATCAGCTGTTGGTCTTGGTTCGGTACTGACACAAAAGATAGACGATGTTGAGCACCCAATCGCCTATTATTCGCGTTTATTCACTCAAACTGAACGCAATTATAGTACTACAGAACGTGAACTCTTGTCAGTTTTGGATTCAATTAAACATTTTCGATGTTATTTAGATGGGATGAAGTTTTCAGTCATAACAGACCATATGGCCCTTAAGTGGCTCCTCACTCTTAACAACCCATCTGGTCGTTTAGCTCGTTGGGCTACTATTATCTCCCAATATACTTTTGATATTGTGCATCGTAAAGGTTCGCAACATATAGTCCCCGATGTTCTATCCAGGATCTATGCTAATCCTGTGTCGTTTGACCAGGGTCCTGAACATACTAATGACCGTTGGTATAAGAAGGTGTATATAGGTGCTCGAGACACGCCACAAATGTTTCCAGCATACGCTATAAATAACGGTATCCTTATGAGACGCATGCCTGTTACTAGTCCTTTATCTTCTGAACCATGGCACGTGGTGTTACCAGCTGAAAAGGTTCCAGACGCTATTTGGGAAATTCACAATAGTTTTCCTTCGATACATCCCGGTGTTACTAAAACGTATCTAAAGCTTAGGGAGTTGTTCTACTGGCCAAATATGTTCCGTGACGTTACTTCGACGTTAAGTCAATGTGAGGTTTGTAAAGCCTATAAAATCTCGAACACGCAACCTCGCGGTCAGATGTGCTACCCTAAAGAGGTTTCCTTGCCCTTACAGATGATTTCTATCGATATAATTGGTCCGTTGCCCTGTGCTTATTATGGTTATAAATATATCCTTTCTATGGTAGATGTTTTTTCCAAATATGTTTGGCTAGTTTCTCTGAAAAGGATTGACGCTCTTTCTGTTATAAAAGCGTTAGAGTCTGAAATTTTCTTTAATTTTGGGGTTCCGCGTACTATTCTTTGCGACAACGCTACAGTTTTTCGTAGTAATCAATTCCTTAATTTTCTCAGATCTTTTCATATTCAATCACCTACTTTTACGCCATATTATACACCCCAAGCAAATACGGTTGAGCGATACAACCAAAGTGTTATTACGTGTTTAGGTATTTTGGTTGGTGAAAACCAAAGAAGTTGGGCTAAAATGTTACCTAAAGTTAAGCTTTACCTCAATTCTTGTGTTAATCTAGCTACTGGCTTTACGCCTAACTTTCTTATGTTTGGTAGAGAGGTCCTTATGGATAGCAGTCGTGTAGATAGTCAGACTCGAAGCTCTAATTTGGCAGACAGTCGGGCTCGTCATGCTTCAAACCTATCCTCTCTCAGCGAAGTTTATGCAAAGGTAGCTGATAATCTTTCTTTAGCTTTCCTCCGTAACTCTCGTGCATATAATTCTAATCGATCAGCTATCACTCTGAATATTGGTGATACTGTATGGAGAAAGAACTTTTCCAAGTCTTCTGGAAATGATTTTTTTTCTGGAAAGCTTGCTCCACGTTTTATTAAGTGCCGTGTAATAAGAGTCATTTCTAGGACCACATATTTGCTCCAGGATTGTGATTCAGTCCACTCCGGACAATATCATATCAAAGATATCTTAAAATAAATTTGATTGAATTCTCTTTGTTCCATTTTAACATTAACATTTGCTTTCTAAACCTTTTTCCTCTTTGGTTTATGGGAATATTTCTTTGCATAAGTTTTTGATTATGTTAAAAACTTCATGAATTATCTGTTAATAATGACATCTATTTATTTCTGTGTTGTGTCAACCTGTGTTCTCAGGTTATTTTATTTCTTTTAGTTTAACACAAATGGTGTGTCATTCTACATTTAATTTGAATTTAAACTTGAGTTTTCTGACTTGAGTTCTCTGATTTGAGTTTTTTTGTCTTGAATTCTTCTTTGACTTAATTGACTTAAGTTTTCTTTCTCAAACTTGTTTTTTTGTTTTTTGTCCAACTTGTCTTTCGTTTCTATAACTAAGGTTGGACTTTACGTGTTGACGTTATTTATTTTTTGGGGATCCCCGGGTTCTTTCTTATTGTTGTTAGGTAATAGTTAAGTCTTATGTTAAGTTAGGCTAGCTTTACTTAGATGTATAGTTCCCTGGTTGTTCTTCATAGTTGTTAGGATGTGGTAGTTGTTGGTGTTTGTCTCTAATTGAACAATATATATTTAGATTTATGAGTTTGTTATTTTCTTTCATATTCTCCATAGATGTAATCGAGATATCGCGAGTTGGCGCGGATAACGTTTAGATGTGGTGGCCACCGTGTTTATTCAGTATCTTTTGCACTTCGATATCGTTTGATTCAGAAATGATTCCTGCTGTTGTCATTGCCTGTTCCAGCTTTATCTTTCTTCTCACTCGTACTTTCGTCCTTTTTTTTCTTAGAAAGGGGGTATTGCAGCATTATCACGCTGCCTATTGATTCGGCTGAATAAAAACTATTCCGTTCGTGTAAGTCGACCTCATTTCTAATTTTTTCTTATTTCGGTTCAAACTTAGAAGTTTGATCATTCCATTGGATGACAGAGAAAATTTTTCTTGTGAATTGGCGACGTATCTACTTGGAAGTAACACGTTTAGTATTTTTTTTAAGAAAATTTCAAGTGCAAATCGTTGGATTTATATCGCATTGCGTCCATGCAAACCAATATGTTGCATTTAGTTCTGCAGCATTATTGGACATTTCTTTCTGAGAGTGTCAATTGTTCACCAGGAATTTAATTTGTTTCCGAGTTACCGGCGCATAAGGCCGTCTGTTACAAAGAACCGGTATGTATTTAAAACATTTTAAATTTTAACTGTTTGGAAGGTTCTGTTTTGAGTATTGTGGTGTTTATTTCCTTTTATTTTCTCACCATAGATTCGCTCAGAATCGGTTCTTGGAATATATAACAAGCTGTGGACTGATGTTCCGAGTTATTTCAACACCGACTGAGTTCGGGAAGCGTGTGCTTGCGGGGGTGACTCCATAATATACGAGTGAAGACCCCGGGAGGACGTCGTGACATCGCTCCGCGTCAAGTGATCCCAAAATTTTGTTCCTATTCACTTTTTATAATTTGTAGCAATAGCGAAGTATTTATTGAATAGTTTTTTATATGTATCACCTATTCGTGTCAAAAGGTCGTGAAATGAACCGTTTTTAATTTTACATTTATGCACGGTTATATTTTAATCGCGCCTAGGGCCGGATAGCGGTTGCAACCCCATCTCTCCTATAGGCATTATTTTCCAAAATTACAAATTTTATTCTAGACAATCCATTTCCCAACTTTACCGATAGTCTTCCTTTACGTCGCCATTCCTTTTTTTCTTTGTATATTTTTTATGTTGAACAATGTTTGTTTTTATTTTATCTTTTATTCGTCAAAATTAAACGTGACACATGTAGTGACAATTTTTTTTTTACGCTACAAGTTCCAGTGAATGCAGTTATTGTTAATCACTTACAACATTGACTGCCGACAGCTGACATTTTCTGTGCCTTTATTTTAAAAAAAAGGAAGAAAAAATATCGGATTGAGATTCAATAACATTCCTAGTACGTATTAAAATCCGATTAATCCGATTTCTTTATCATTTCTAGGTAACTGTAAGTACCATCCTAATATCCTACTAGTAAGCAAGTAACTCACCGCGATCTGCCACTTTAATTACTTTGGTCACATTCCCCGGAGACAACCAGAAAACAACAAAAAAGTGGGTTGAAAAAGACCACCTACTCGCTGGTCATATCTGATCAGGGCTATAACAGTACTCACGGTGACCGCAGCCATAAGAAGAGCTGACAACATAGTCTCTTGTGAGCATTTCATCAACGACTCAGTCAACGCTTTCCAAGGCGGGCACGACCTTCAGCAATGAAGCGAATCGAATAAGAAAAGATACTCGTGAAAGTGAATCTTTCTTTACATAGTTTTTGTCAATTTATGTTGGAAGAGTTTCATAAGTTATGTTAATAATAAGGATGTATTGTCTGGATTTATGTTAATCAATCTAGAAAGAAAGAGCTGGAATAGCATAAAGACTACTTTTTATTCCGGTATAATGTTCCCTTGGGATGATAAAACACTTTTCACGCGGGCGAAGCCGCTGGTAGAAGCTAGTATTATATAAATTCAAAAATGTATGGTATCGTCAAGCGATACCGAAAATTCACGATCAATCCTTTACATAATGGCAATTCGATCATAGTTGATGCCGCCTCCACACGCTTGTTGTTTGCCACAAACAATGGCGAACGCCAAACACGTGCCAAACACTGACCACAATCGTCCAACACAAAAACGGCATCCACAGGCTTGGCGAACGTGCTAGTATATTCCTGATGGGCAAACACGGCAGATGGCGAGCTTGTTGTGGCAGCGATTACTTTCGGGTTAACCTCCTCAGACCAATCAGACATTTTTACTTACAATTTAGCTGAGGATACACAAAATGTCACGATTCGTAAATTTGACCACCACTGTTAACTCCGTCCGCCGCCCGCAAGGTCGCGCGTACTGCTAAACTGAACAAGCGTCTGGATACATCGCAAACACATTTTTCAAACACCCTTTGATTTGTGCACAAAAACCGACACCGGTTCCGAACACGGGCGAACAAAAACAAAAACGGGCAAACACAAACAAACACCCATCCACACGTTCGTGTTTGTTGTTTTGTGTTTGCTGTGTGCCATTGTTCGCCAAGAGTGTGGAGGCGGCTTTATATAATGTTATTTTGTCTTGAGTCTTTTGTCCTTATAATACATTCGTGTGTATAGTGCATTCAAGTGACTTTCAATCTTAAGATGATTACCATCGATGTACTGCAATCCATACACCTTGTTAAACTTATATTATGTTAAACGAAACGCATATGAATTTCATGGCGCTTACGACGTTTTGTAAACTAAAATCTATAGGCGATCCAGCGCTGCATGTTTTAATAGTTTGATGAGACAATATAAATAATGTTTTAGCGCTGCAGCGAACTTTAGTTCTAACCCACCAGCAATTGAACAAATGGTTTTCATGAATGTTCTTGTCTATCGGTACAACGTATGATGATTTTTTTTTCAATTTTCTTTAGGACATAATCGTAAGTACCCATTTGTAACTTCGGCTGCCTCGCTGGTCTAGTGGCTGCAGTTGCTACTGCTGAGCATGAGGTCCGGGGCTCGATTTGTAGGTCGGGAAAAGTGTTATTGGGTTTTTCCGCCTGGAAAACGCCGGGCTGGTATTGAGAAATAGCAGCCCGGTGCCTGGACTTGTGCCCGGTGTATGGCAATATACACGCTCTTATTACATGGGACTAAAACATAACTAGTGAAATCTTTGTGTACTAAAAGGTGCACCTCTACTTAATCCTTCGGGGAATGCAGGCGTGATGTAATGTCCAGTTGAGGAGTCTAAGGGCGGTTACGCAATACATCCAATCCGTGTCCGTGAATTTTCGGTTCCGAAGTAGCCGTAGTACTTCTTGTAGGGAAGCTTACGCATTAGAGTGCGCGTAAGATAAGTCTGCGCTCGACTGGTGGCATGCTTAATGTTGCCAGTATAACTAATCTTTTTTCCTTCATTTTAATCAAGAGACTTTTTCATTACTTGAAACTTAAAGTAATTTAAGTTATTCATAATTAATGTACTAGGTTTTTTTACTTGCATAGAATATGAAAAAAAAAATCTTCGTGAAATTATTGTAAAACTTTTATTGAATACTTAGTAGTACTATTAAATTTGTTATAGCAATGATCCTGTAGTTCGTTAATAACTTTCAATTTCAATTCTTTATTAAATTATTCTTCAATAATTTTGAAGATAAAGCTGCTACCACATTAACCTCTTGAGTTATTTGGGTGATGGTGGCTTCAGAAACGCATAAAACAAAATAATAATAATGCATTATAGTACATGATGCCGGTCCTGTCTCGCTGGTATATTTCTGTACCACCCAAAAACCAATACTGTCAGGCACCGGTGGTACGAAAATGTTGAGAAATTTTTGAATAGTGGCATCCCTAAAGATTACCTGTCTCTGAAATAAGCAACGCGGCCTCTAACTTTGGAAAACGGTACCGTAGGCCCATTATTGTCTCGTTCTTCTTTACAAGCAAATTTGATATTCAAGAAAACATCCCTGCCAGCACTTGAAAATACTTTTGACAAAATTATGGCGATTATTTACTTCGGTAACGAATAAAAACATGAAATAAAACTCTCTCTCTTGACACCTGACATAAACGACAAGATGGCGGCTAACGGTTAGTTCCGATTTTGGCCGTGCGCAGACTTATCTTGCGCGCACTCTACCTCCGAACTCTATCCGTCATAATCTGTCATAATTCAGAACATTTTGAACTCGGAACTCAAATCACGGACGTGGAAGGGCGTAACCGCCTTAAGACTCCTCGGTGGCCAGAGACGGCATTGTGAAAACTTTCAATACAAACCAAGGCTGTAATGATGATTCATCGTTTGTGGCTCAAGTAACTTTTTTCTTCTTGTATAAATTAACCCACGACGACGACACAGTTGGCGTAGTGGTTGAGCGATCGGCTGCTGCGCCGCGTGTCACGGTTCGATTCCCGCACGGAACAAAATATTTGTATGGCCTACAGATAGTTGTGCCGGATCTGGGTGTCTTGTGTATGTCAGTTTAAATGTTTGTTTGTAAGCGCTTGCACGATACAGGAAGAAATTCCTAGTGTGGGGCAACGTTTTTTAGAAAATAATTAAAGAAATAAAGTCCTTGGCTAATTTAGCTGGAACTTGTGCGTTGAGTCTGTAATACTAAATTCTCCTTCAGATAACAAAATAATAAGTCATTCATCCGACTTCCAAAAAGTAACTGAAAACATGATATTTTGTTTATTGAGATATTTTGATAATTTTGAAATCAAATGAAAGGTAATAGGCATAGAACCATTTCATCCATTTAAATCGGTCGACGCGTTTATGAGATATTAACTCATTACTGAATGCCAAGTGAATGATCAAGGACCGCGATACTTTTGTTTTGATCGTGTTAGCGACACTGCCTTTACAGTTTTTTCGTATCGTTTTTAAATATTGGAATACATTGGTAGACAGATGTTAATGAGTTTTATCATTACCTTTTAACTGCCGGTAACTTTAGCAACTGATCCCGTTGTATATTCTATGATCTGTGATACAATATTAATTACACACGTTTTAATACTCGTTTTGTTTTCCTTAATAGGTTAAATGCGTAAGTAATTTGCCTACCCAATGTTATTAACAGAGACCTGTTAATATTAAGGATCTTTTTGATTATTGAGGGGCTCGCGTTTGACCACTACGAGTATCTCACATGATGGTAAGCGATGAAGTGATAGACGGTGTATCGCACTTGCCTTGAAGTAACCTATTCACTCTTGACTTAAGGACCCCTAGATTGTAGCTATCGGAAAACACAGACTCCGGCAGGGAATTCCACTCCTTAACTGTACGCACAATGACAGTATTCCCAAAACCTTTACTGCATGTGGGTGGGTGGGTTTTCACCGGTTGTTGCATTCACTAAAACCTAGTATGCATATTTCGTATTTGACGACGTAGAACGTATTTTTTTGAATTTTGTACGAAAATGGCTGCAACAGTGAGACTGTGTCGCAGCCGTTAAATCCCAAAATGTTCTGTCATCTTTACGAGTATAAAAATACTCTATGTGATCCAAGTTCAATCTTACTACCCAAACTTATTATTATTAGCAAAATTTTAATGATTTGTAAACGATATTTTTTTTCGAAACGTATCTTTTATCTTATAGATAAATAAATATGACACTAATCGCATTCAACTCTTATTCTATTACACCTACTACATTTTTCCCACTATATTTTTCTCACCCAAAGGTTGACTAGTAGAAAATGCCTAAGGCATTAAGACAGCCTCTGTACGTTTACGTGCATGACGTATTGAATAAATAACTAATCGTTCTTAGAGTTTTAACCTGATTTCTCTTGACGTTTTCAGCCAACAGTAAGTAACAATTCGTAAATGTGTTAATTAAAGAGTGCTCGCTTGGGTTGAGAATGAGCTCGTTTCGCTCATTCGGCTCGTAAATAAGATCACAACTGTTGCTTCTGTTGAAAATGGGCTCAGAATTTGAAGTGGAGATTAAGAACCGTTGCGAGCTAGGTTAAACAACAGAATGGATGTAATTTTGCAAGTCTGAAAGTTCCTTTAGAATTATTTTCTACGAGTGAAATGAGACTCTAGACCATTGGTTCCCAACCTATGGTCTATGGACCACTGTTGGTCCACGAGAGTTAAAATATGTTTTGCGAAAGGTTTAAAATTACATCAACAAAAAAAAATATGCAATCCAATTTCAGTTCAGAATAATTATAATAATAATTTATTTTCTATGATAAAGCTCATTACTTTTGTTTTTAAAGAAAAACTATGCTATGTTTGTAAGCTTACAATTGTACTAACAAGTATGGATGTAATCTTTAGATGAATCTGAAATAAATGATTTATTATTATTATTATGCTATAAGTTAGAATTTATGATATAAGTTTATTTTTAGATTAACACAGTTAAATTTTGTTCATGGCTACTATCCCCTACTAACAACAAAGAAAAGTGGTCCTAGGTGAAACAAAGGTTGGGAACCAAAGCTCTAGACAAGTGTTATTCTCTCGACGAAAGTTACCGGGGGAACGTCGATAATGTAAGGAGATCAATTCCTTATATTTTGGTATGTCGACCATCAAAATTTAATAAATAATAATTGAAAAAGGAAGGCTCCGTATGTGCAGCGATATTTAAATAATAATAATAAATAACATGCTACCGACAGACTCACAGAAACGAAACATAAATATTACTCTAACCACTGATAATATAATACTAGCATACTGATGCCTCATCCCATACAAAGAAACCATGCCGATGTAACTAGCGTTTTTCGTCTGATTAAGAAGATTATTTTTATAAGCACTTCGACCGCGTTCGGTTCCGTTCTACGGCTATAGATGGTGTTAGCAGCGACTTGCAAGTAAAAGAGTTTTCTCGGTTCGTGATAATTATCTTAAAATATAGTGATTATTTGTTTTATAGTATTTGCACGTTTTTACAGTTTCATTGCACCAAAATGTGTTACAATACAAATTTAAAATCGAGCGGCATGTCTCACAAAATTAAAACCGCGACATCTATTGTAAACAATTTTAAATGATCCTTTCAATTAATCTTTGAAATGTGAATTAAGAGCCCAATATTCCATAATTTTGTGCCTAGGAGTTGATTAAACAAGAACATACAATTTTATGATCAATTCTAGAAAATATTAATTTTACACACAATTCAATAAAAATCGATGCATATCGCGCCATCTAGTGATTTTTATTTGTACCAAATATTCTTTTTGGGCGCACGGTTGGCGCTGCGCGTCGCGGGTTCGATTCCCGCACGGAGCAAATATTTGTATGACCTACAGATAGTTGTTCCGGCTCTGGGTGTTGTGTATGTGAGTTTATATGTTTGTTAACGCACCCACGATACAGGAAGAAATTCCTAGTGTGTGGTTTTTTAAATAAAAAAATACTTAGCGCTGGGACCCCGTGCTCTTACTATGTAATATTATATTTGTGAAAGTTTGGATTGATGTATGTTTCGATGTATGTTTGTTACTCAATGAAATTATTATTTTATTTGATTTTTTTGTTCTTTTTATGGTACTCGTATGCATCGTGTCTGGCGCAAATAAACAATTTTCTTTCAATCAAGCTAGAACGGCTCTGGATGTAATTTGGCACAGATACCTATAGATTATAGTCTGGAACAGCATATATGCTTATTTTCATCTTGGTAAATGTTCCCGTGGGATAGGATAACACTTTTCACGCGGGCGAAAATAATAAACAATTGTAATTGGACTCGGTAATCATTGTGCCGATTGTCGTTACGGCCATCGGCCTAATGGTCAATGTAGCCTTGACGTTCATTTGTCGAGGCTGTCGTTGCGCGGTCGGATCATGTTCCTGATACAGAAGGCAGCACTCCACGATACGGCTCACATTGAGCAGGTCGATAGGAGAATGATATTTAAAAATGTAAATAATATTTATCGAAAACAATAAACGGAATTATAATTTTAATTTGATTTCTTTTATTATTTTCAGGCTGTAAGTAACGAGCACAATCATTTGAATAGATAATATTGATTGATATCGTTCCCATTTTTGAAGGTTCCGTACCCAAAGATTCCATACGGAGCCTTTTTGTTGTCGCTCATTCGCTCGTCTGCCACTATATTCCGTCCAGCATTTAATTTTACATTTGAAATAAGCACGCCTATGTAGTTCCATAATTATTATCAGGCAACTAAATGCAATATTTCATGGTAACTTACAATAGTGAAGCAACATGCCTTTTAACTTTTTTTTTAGTTCTCAAATGAATCGAATTACGTATCAGTAAATAATGCAGTAAAAAATAAATGTCTTAATTTAAAAAAAAAAACAAACATAATAATCTAATTATCAATAAGATATATAAGTAAGGTTAATTATTGAAAAAAATATTGATGTGGAATATGCATACAGACCAACTTTTCTGTCTTTTTACACACAAAACATACTCATTAAGACGCCAGGGTACTCGTATGTTGATAAAAAACAAAATATTGAGAAAAAATATAACACTAATTGATTAAATCAATTAAAATTTCTTCGTAGAAAAACTCGATTGTTGTAACATATCGAATAGGTAACCCAATAATAATCACTTAATTATAGATTTTTTTTTTTTGACTTCATCATGTTAACCAGGAAGCAAATGTTCAATGATGTCTCTGTGATCAATTCGGTAAAAACCGGGAGCGATCACCGCATGGTAAGAGGCACATTGAACATTAATATTAAGCTTGAAAGGTCTCGACTGATGAAGTCCACGCTCCGTCCAGCACAGATCCAGGTCCAAAACCCCGAGAGCTTTCAGCTCGAACTCCAGAATCGTTTCGAGTGCCTAGGTAGCTCAGTGGACGAATATAGCGACGGGTTCGTGGAAGCTGTCCATACGGTCGGGTCTAAGTTTTTCAAGACCCGTCGTACAGATAGAAACAAAAAGATCTCTGATCCTACCCTCAAGCTTATGAAGGAGAGGCGTGAGATGATCCTGCAGTCTTCAGATGAGGCGTGCAAATACCGGCAGCTCAATAGACAGATCTCTAAATCCTTGAAAAGAGACCTCCGCCGCTTTAATACCGAGCATATTAAAGACGCGATTGAGCGAAATAAAGGCTCCAAGGTTTTTTCAAGGGATCTGGCTATTGGGCAGAGCCAGCTCACGAAACTAAAGACCGACGATGGCAGGACCGTATCCGCCAAACCGGAGCTTCTGAGAGAGATCGAGACATTCTATGGGCAGTTGTACACATCAGTCAGCAAGCCCGTTGCGAGTCTAGCAAACGACCCAAGAGCTAGATTGACCCGTCACTATACCGAAGATATCCCGGATGTCAGCCTGTACGAGATTAGGATGGCTCTGAAACAGCTTAAAAACAACAAGGCGCCGGGTGATGATGGAATCACGGCTGAACTCCTGAAGGCGGGTGGAAAACCGGTCCTTAAGGCCCTTCAGAAGCTGTTTGATTCCGTCATACTCGAGGGCAAAACGCCACAGGCATGGTGCAGGGGTGTGGTGGTACTTTTCTTCAAGAAGGGCGACAATGCCCGGCTGAAGAACTATAGGCCCATCTCACTTCTTAGCCATGTCTACAAGTTGTTTTCAAGAGTCATCACGAATCGTCTCGCGCGCAGGTTTGATGATTTCCAGCCTCCCGAACAAGCCGGATTCCGAAAAGGCTTTTGCACCGTAGACCACATACATACGCTATGCAGGTTATACAGAAGACCGAAAAGTATAACCTGCCTCTCTGTTTAGCGTTTGTGGACTACTTGAGAAAGCCTTCGATTCGATCGAGACTTGGGCTGTACTGCAGTCTCTCCAACGGTGCCAGATCGACTACCGGTACATTGAGGTGTTGAAGTGTTTGTACAAAAACGCCACCATGTCAGTCCGTCTTCAGGATCAGACCTCGAAACCAATCCTTCTCCAGCGTGGCGTGAGACAGGGAGACGTCATTTCTCCGAAACTGTTCACTGCTGCGCTGGAGGTTGTATTCAAGGTTCTGGACTGGAGGGGCCTAGGCATCAACGTTAATGGCGAGTACATCACTCACTTTCGGTTTGCCGACGACATAGTGGTCATGGCTGAGACCATGGAAAGCCTCAGTAAAATGCTCGATGACCTCAGTAAAGCTTCCGAAAGAGTGGGTCTTAAAATGAACATGGACAAAACCAAGATCATGGTGAACGCCCATGTAGCACCCACTCCTATCAAGATCGGAGACTACACTCGAAGTTGTAGACGATTATGTCTACCTGGGACAAACGATCCAGTTGGGTAGGTCCAACTTCGAGAAAGAGGTCAACCGTCGAATCCGACTCGGCTGGGCGGCGTTCGGGAAGTTGCGTGATATCTTCTCGTCCAATTTACCGCAGTGTCTCAAGACAAAAGTCTTTGACCAGTGTGTGTTGCCAGTGATCACCTATGGGACCGAGACATGGTCGCTCACAATGGGCCTTATCAGAAAGCTTAAAGTCACCCAAAGGGTAATGGAGAGGGCTATGCTCGGAATTTCCTTGCGTGATCACGTCAGAAATGATGATATCCGCAGGAGAACTAAAGTTACCGACATAGCCCGGAGAATTGCTAAACTTAAGTGGCAGTGGGCAGGGTACATTGCTCGCAGAACGGATGGCCGATGGGGCCGAAAAGTTCTGGAATGGCGACCGCGAACCGGAAGACGATACGTTGGAAGGCCTCCCACTAGGTGTACCGATGACCTGGTTAAGGTTGCGGGAAGGCGCTGGATGCGAGACGCACGGGATCGGTCAATGTGGCGACGCCTGGGGGAGGCCTATGTCCAGCAGTGGACGTCTTTCGGCTGAAATGATGATGATGAATTATAGGTTTTTGAACTGTCAAATGTAAAATTAATGTCTGGACGGAATATAGCGACAAACTTGCTGAAGCTTATTTATGTGTATTAGTGAACCACAGTCAAATAAAAAACCAAAACTTTTTTGAGAGGCATCTAATCCAGCACGTGGGTGTTTGTTCAGGTCTTGCATTTTTTTCTGTTACCTACATATTAAGTTAAGAAGGGCTGGTGTACTCAACTCCACATCTAAGCGCATATTGCGTACGGGTGGAATTCGTATTCCTCACTCGATCCATCCCAGCTCCTCGAGAAATTCCAGCTGCGCCTTTGTGTTGCCGACTGTCTCCTGTACGGTACCTGGGTCACCGAGGTGTTTGACCCTGTAACCAGTGATTACTGAGCAGCTTAAGAGCAGGTGTGTTGCTGTCTCGTCCTCCTCTATGCATGCTCTGCACAGTGGTGTGTCCGTTATCCCTAAGACAAAAATGTGCTTATTAAAGATCCTGTGGCCAGTCGTTACGGCTATGACTGTATGTAACTGTTGTTTACTTACAGCTTGTATAAATAATTAAATAAAAAATGCTTTGTCGCATGTATGAAATAATTTTCTCTGACTGATCTATTAATAACACTGATTTTTTTTGTATTCGATTCTCAGGTCCCGGTATGTATGATAGATTTTTCTTGATTTTATTGATCACCTTTATACAAACGGTGTTAATTTCATTAAAGGGGATATAAATACTGGCACAGCGCCGATAGTTGAATTAATAATATCAGCCTGTTACTACTCCACTGTAGGGTAGTTAAGGGGATCTTCTTCTACAGGGAGGGCACGAGCATTATACACCACGCCTGCCCAATGCGAGTTGGCGATTTCAAACTTATATCAACTTTAAGTCCAGGTTTCCTCAAGATGTTTTCCTTCACCTTTGTCAGCGATGTCCAAGATAAATACTTAGAAAGCACATATGAATTTGAAAAGGACACATTGGCACTTACCCGGATTTGAATCCATGACACGAGGGTCGAGATCTTATAAGCTCCACTTATAAAATAAATCGTGGTTCGATAAACCGAAATCGACAAGAAATATATATTTTTTTAATCATTTTAATTATGAGTCAAAAACCACCAACTCGTGTTGGGCTCGCGTGGTGAAGTACCTACGGGCCAAACCCTCACATAGAAACGAGGACTTTTTTTTGTTGAAACCTTCAAAAGACGCCAGGAATTATGAGGAAAAAGACCGGGAAGTGTGGGATTTTTACGTCACTGAATCCATCCCGGTGATCACCATCAGGGCCACGTTACCTCTTTGAAGACCATCCTGGAACCCCCTCTGTGCAACGCTAACCCCCAAGTGACGCAGGCGAGGCCCATCTGTATCTCAGTCTGCTGAGAATGCTTATTCTATGCTAAGTCACAAAGCTTATATATATTATCTACTAACTCTTACACCTATTTTTTTTAGTTCACTGGAGCTACGGTAATGAATTTATCTAATTATTCTTCTTTCTTTATTATAAACGTGCGCTAGTCTGCAAAACCTCGAAAATGGCTCGACTGATTTGATTTTTAGGGTTCCGTACCCAAAGGGTAAAAACGGGACCCTATTACTAAGACTCCATTGTCCGTCTGCCTGTATGTCTGTATGTCTGTCTGTCACCAGGCTGTATCTCATGAACCGTGATAGCTAGACAGTTGAAATCTTCACAGATAGTATATTTTTGTTGCCGCTATAACTATACTAACAACAGAATAGAGTAAATATTTAAATGGGGCTCCCATACAACAAATGTGAATTTTATGCCGTTTTTTGCGATAATGGTTCGGAACCATTCGTGCGCGAGTCCGACTCGCACTTGGCCTGTTTTTTCTTTTCTTAGTTCGCCTTAATAGTACTGGGTTGGCTAAGGACATAATTAAATTAGAAAGAAACAAATAAGAAATAGTACATGTTCGAATCCTGCACCACATTCTTTGTGCGGTCAGACAAATAGTACATCTCCTCCAGCTTGTGTATCCTACCACCGAAATCCCAACAGCATTCAAAGCAAGAGTCAAAAGGCATCTTCTGGGCTCACCCTTCGTAGACTTCACGCATGGCTTACCATCAGGCCACATCAAGGCCAAGAGCTGGTTCAATAGTAAAGATACCACCGTCCGGGCGTTTGCTTATGTGCGTTTAACATACAAGAATCACGGCATTTTTATGCCGAACTGATTATGGAATGGGATACTAACAAAATTTAATGTTACAGCTGACGGTAGGTGGCATGACTTTCCTCTTTTTCTTCGTCGGTAGACTCTTGGTAGAGCGGTTGTGGTCACCGTGTTGCAATGAGACACCGGGATCCATGATTCACCTGACGACGCGTCGCCATCTGCAGACTTGATCTGGTCGGTCCAACGCATGGGCGACTTGCCACGCGCTCTCGTTCTTTCCACTTTACCCTGGATCACAAGCCGCTTAATAGACTGGTTGCCTTGTGACCGAAGAACTGAAGCATTCGAGACTAGACATTAGTCGAAAGACGCTGCTTGATGCCGCGTTCTTGGAGAATGGATAATATGTTGGTGCACAAAACTCCAAGCGCATGATACCTACTCTATAGAAAATTGCAATAGTTGATTTAGAAGCATTTGCCGTGATCGAATACTAGGCCAAGCAAGAGATTTAACTGGGAAGAGACGATGATGATAATAATGAGATTTTTGGCCATCGAAATACTAAGAAACTGAAGAGTAATATTGATGGACTTTCCTGAAGGCGATATCGCGCACGTATTTTCTAAGAATATGTCAAGTCTAAATCGGTCGAATTGTTGCGCATCGTGTCTATGTGAACGTAATTGCAATTTCACTTAATAAATCGCTTAGCGGTGTGATAAAAACTGAATCACGTCAAGCCATCACGAAGGTCGCTGATGAAACATATTTATGATCTTATAGTAGGCAAAGAATAATTAACGAACAATATTTGCTTTTAGATTGCAGTAAGTATGACATGTTTTGACATTCTCGGTAATTCTCTCTTTAGAAGTAATTATGAAAAGGCAGAAAATTGTATAGAACAGATTTATTTTTAGGGTTCCGATCCTCAAAAAGAAAAAAAGGAACCCATATAGAATCACTTTGCTGTCTGTCTATCTGTCTTTCCGTGTGTCAAACCCTTTTTCTCTGGAACGCCTAGAGGTATCAAGTTGAAATTAGTATCTAATACCCATGTTTGCAACCCGTTTACAACTGTGAAAAAATCAAACTTCTAGGTCAACGGCATCAAAAGATATCGCCTTTTTTGTCGTAAATTTGACGAATCGCATGGGAATCAAAACCTATAGACCGTTGAACTAGAATCATAAAATTTGGCAAGATGCAATGTCTTATAGCACAAGTAAAGAAAAAAGATCCGAAAACCGTAAATTTGTGCCTGAATAAAAAAAAGATTAGTAACTTATTTACAGTTAGTAAACTGACCGGGACATATGACGAAAAATACAACATTTTTCCACTGGCTAAATTAATTTTGTCACTCAATCCACTTTATATTTTCGTTAGAACAATATTCGGTGCTTTCATTGTTTATAAACTTCAGTAATGTTACCTAACTATTTTCGTGAATGTAACTATTTTTACGGAATCCTCGATGCGCGATTCCGACTCGCACTTGATCGGTTTTTTTTTAGATTACCCCTTTTGACATATACACAACATCAACTCTGCATTCCCCGAGGATTGGGCAAGGGTGCACCTACAGCACCTATAGGGGCGAGCCTATTGCAATCAACCGATCACAAATCCAGAAAACCGGTCAAAATGGAAAATCCCAATAAACCTTTGTCCAATCCGGGCATCGAACTCAAGATGTCATGATCAGCAGTAGCGCTTACAATTACTACACTAACGAGTGATAATGATCAGTAAATTACCTGGCATTCTACAGTAAACCGTTAAACTATGGCAATCACTTTTTTCGTTTCTGTTTGAATTAGTTTCTGTTTAATCCACAGACATAAATCTAACTAAATAACGCAAGTCCCTTCATCTGTATGAAAACCAAGCGTTCAATTTTTCACACACAATTTAAAAACAAATTTACTTACTAATGAAAGAAAACATTTACAATGCCTCGGCCAACTTTTTCTGTACCGTTTTTACAGCTAAATATGGCTTAATTAAGCATGTTTGAAAAATGAATATCTCAAATTACGATCATTGATCGTAATTTTACTCCGTTTTTTGACACGAGAAGTCCATACAATCACGTCATCTAGTTAGATTTATATCTGTGGTTCAGTCCATTAAATTAAAAAAAACTCTGATTGCAACCAAAGAGCAATCTTACGGCAATGAGTATAAAGATTGCTATGCAACATCAGTGACATGCAGTTGATAGTACCTAATAAGTTCAGGAATAATGATTTTCTTTTTGTATTTTGTTTTCTGTAGCCTGAAGAAGTAAGTTTTTTATTATTAATATCAAACTGCATTCATTGCATACACGCTACCGTATAATTAAAACAATTAAAAAGCCATTGTGTAGGACTCGGGAGCCTTGGCAGTAGATGTATAACATAAACTTTTTTTAGAATAAAATAGAAAAAAATATCTAAATGATTATATTATAAAAACTATCTTCAAAAGAAATTCAAGGATTTTACAAGCTTTTATTAAACAAGCTTTATTCGTTCGTTTGTCGGTCTTCAAGGTTCAGCAAGCATTGTTAAGTTGTGTGTTCCTCCGTGCTTCGGAAGTACATTAAGCCAATCCCAGCTGTCATTTGAAGATATTTGACAGTCGTTACGAGTAGTCAGAAGCCAGGACAACTGATACCAGTCTTGCCAAACGGTATCGTAATACCCTGTAACTGGGTTTCGGAGGTCAGATAGGCAGTTGCACCATGGTGTTGTAACACTAGGCTTAGTAGAAAAAACTAGTAGGTACTCAAAGTAGAAGTAGTAACTAGTACTGGCAGCCTAACCCAATAGTTGAGAAAAGGCAAGCAGAGTTTTTTTATTCGTTAGTATACACCCTGAAATTTAATTGGTTGTTTTCCCGCGGCAGAACGACTTGCCATAAGGAGTACTTTCGAAGTATAGAGTTAAAGTAAATAAATAACGATGTTTCTGTTTTAAGATAATTAAAAAAATATTCATCAACTCGAAAAAGTGAGTAACAATAGTAACTCTGGACGTAACTTGTAGGTACTAGGTACTACTCGTGTCACCACCTACAAAGAAAAACGATGCACAAAATAATGTCAAACCAAAATAAACTCTCGCACGTGGTGATACGGCATAAAAGTTTGCACGCAAAACAAACGAGCGAGCCACAAGCCGACAAAGCAAAGACCGATTTATTAAATGTTTAAAGTAAAATAAGCTCTCGCGTGTAATTATACGGCATAATCTAGCCCGCGCGTAACATGATCAAACGGAGCCGCCTTCGAACCTAATCCTTTCGACGGTGACCTAGTACCCGGGTCAACGGCCTGCTGTCGTTCGGCCGTAGATATCGGGAGGTATACTATTGGTTCGTGATCGCTTTCGAGTTTAGTTTTTCACAATGTTAAATATGCCAGTTTTTGTTTCTAATATTTTATATAACTACGAAACGATTGTATTACATAGACAAAACCATTTCGCTGCGGGAAAACAACCATTTAAATTTCACGGTGTATATGAGTTAAGTTTTAAAACAGTTATCCCCAACCGATCGAGCTAAAATTTTGCATACCTACATATTTAATATAGATGTAGACAATGGACAGTTAGCTAAAGGCTTGTCTAATAAAAGGTTTTTTTACTGAAATATTAATCTTAAAGCTTGCTCAGAAGATTCTGAGTAACACACTAGACAAAGGTTATTAAAAATAGGGTTTAATTCGTGATGTATTGTTTTTAGGAACCAGTGAGTATCTTATATTTTATTTAATAATATAAATAAAATAAAAATTGTGTTTGTTAGTAAGCGCATCACTTAAAAACGGCTGGAAAAAATTCGGGCGAAATCTAAAAGTGCAGTTTACCATTGATTTTTGTATGAACTCAGAAATTAAACTCTCCACCACTGCCCCGACGGTTTTGCCAAACTGCAGCATCATTCTATGTCAAGATGGCGATGATCAAAATGCCAAAATTTAAAGGATTGTTCACATATCATTTCGAAACTATTTTTTTAAGATTAACGATAGGTTTTGCTCGCGTTTGACCACTATCTCACCTGATGGAAAGCGACGATGTGTCCAACGGTGAAGCATGATTTCCTAGAAGTAACCTATTCACTCTTGACTTCTGTGGTTGTGTGCTTGACAATCCGATACATTTTTGCGGTTTAAAAAAAATAAGCATAAAATATATTGCCATAATTTACATTGGCAAAACGAAATTCAACATAATGATCATTACCCATAATGGTATTACAAATTAATGATTTGCCATAATGTATATCGGCATACCTAATAATAATGAAGCGTAATTTTACTAAGCATAAACGCATAATGATATTTACTCATAATGTTCTTTGCAATAAAACAAACATGTCTGCGGCTCAAGTATGGCCCAAGGGTCACTCTCGCCGCACCTTAACCTAATCCAATTGAGTCGTGATTAATAAACGAATAAATATTATGCCTTAAAAATGTCTGCAACTCCAAATTTTGCAAAACAAATAATACCAAATAACATGTACCAAATACAATGCGTTATGCGAAAGTATTATAATGGCACAGTATTATTATGCTAATAAAAGTTATGTGAAAACGCTATGCTAAACAATATTATGCCTTAAGATTTTATGACAAAAGGGGGATTCCCCATTTTTACATTCTTCCAATCGTTATTGTGACGCTTTCTTTGATAGTCTGTCACTTGTCTTGACCCTCAGGGCCGATTGAACTATTATAGTACAACGGAACGGAAATAAACCATTTTATTAACTTTCATACTTTTATTTTTAGCCTGTGGTAACTTACCTTATAAATGATGTTTTTTTTTACCCTGCAACACTTTAGTGCTATTCTGTGAAATCGCATCGTAGAAACTGAGCAACAAACCGACTCGACGTGATTCGATTTATATCGCACCAATAAGCGATCTTTACTAAGAGGAATTGCAAGTATATTCACATGGACCGCAATGCGATGCAATTCGAAAGATTTGCACTTGAAATTTAGATAGAAAATACTTGTCGCCTAATGACGCGATTGAAATTGCGTTGCGCCATCAGGAAAGTCCCTTAGGTGAAGTGAACTCAACAACAAAGTCGGCCAATAAACAATATTTATATAATCCAATCAAAGTGAAATAACAGTTCACTCCACCTTAGTTTTCACGTCGAGAGTTTCACCTGAAAGACCGTCTTATCGAATCTATCTGCCTGATACCTTTAAACGAGCAATTCTTGTATACATGTATATATATAATCTGAGTCTCGGAAACGGCTCCAACGATTTTCATGAAATTTAGTATGCAGGGGATTTCGGGGGCGATAAATCGACTTACTAACTGACGTACTAATTTATTTACATACGCAGCTAAAAAAGATTACTCCCCGTGCGTTTGAGATCTTGGCCCACGCACTTACATGATACTTGCATATCTCAAAATATCACGATATTACAAATATATCACAAAATTTTAGCATCGACCTTTGTGTATAACTAATATGTCCTAATTTTATAATTTAGCATGCGGTAAGCTACGGTTTTATTGTTGAGTACCACACACTATGGCACCACGGTTGTAGCTATCAATCGGGAACTAATCCAGATTTCGGGCGGCTTCTCAGTAATGCCAGAGGGGAAAACCCAATAACGCTTTGCCCGAAATTTAAACCAGGACCTCATAGAATAGAATAGAATACTCTTTATTATGTACACCATATAAGTTACAGAAAGTATAGAAGAAGTAAACATTACACTGGGTGACACAATGGGCGGCCTCAATCTCAGCAGCCACATCACGACCGCGAGACCAAAGAGTTCTGTAATGTTTAAACAAAAATGATAATTTTATTGATAAAATATCTTTTTTATAGGTCACAGTAAGTTTTTATTCCATTGTATATAATTTTTACAAACGTGTATTTATTTACAGCTTTTTTTATAAAAAATATTATCATCTGATTAGTTCAAATAATTATTATAGTCCATTAGACATTTTAACAATGCTCTTTTATAGACCATTCATTTTTTTCCTATTTAATTTCGAATGGAGTATAGCAGAGCAGATTCATAATTCAAATTCTCCATAGAAAATTTGAATTCAGAATCCGGTAATCAGTTAAAAAGTTTTTATGTAAGAAGAAGTATAAGGTCTTTGGTTTTTATAAACATGACTCACAATTTTTATTTGTCAATCTTATTACATTATCTATTTTTTTGTTTTTAGAATTCTTACGTAAGATAATTTAAATATTATGCCTAGATGATTTTTTATCAATTTACCCATCTCATTATGTTTATTAATCTAATTTTATTTTTTTCCATGCTTGAACAAACTTTCACTCAACGAAATGGTAAGATTTTGACTGTTTTCTTAGTTTATTTTATCAGTTGTCTAGGATATTCCTAGAGCTTCGCTAGCGTTGGACTATGCCGCAGAAATCGTACTTCAGGATTAAAGGCCGACCAAGTGCGTGTCGGACTTCGCCCATTTAGGGTTCCGTAAAATCAATAAAAAAATAAGGAATTTTTAAAGAAAAATGGAATTTATCAATATATTGGAATTTGTTAGTTAAATATACGTAATAATAAAAATTATCACTAAATTTGAAGTTCATAGGTCAGTGGGCAACTAAAATTTTTTCGGAACAAAATTTGAATAAAGCTGGCTTCGGTGGCTTCTCATTTCTTTGTATTTCAATATATTCTTTACAAAAAAAAATATAATAGTTATCCACTCAACAAACTCTAAAAACAACGATACACCACTTGATGGATCCTTAATCTGTACGGGATAGGCCCTTAAAAATACAAAAAAAAAATGATAGTTTGTATGGCTTTGGGTCAACAAGATGCTTATACTGTGCAAATTTAAAGACTTTAGCTCCAACCGTTTGGCTGTAAAAACTGTGTGACAGACGACGGACAAACGGACACGTGAGTGACAGCAATATAAAGGCTATACCCGAAGGCTCCGTTTGGACCGTTTGGGTACGGAACCCTAAAAAGAAGATCATGACACACAGCGAAAGCGTAGCTTTCTCTCGCTGAAAGATTTTTATTATCAGATTAGAGCTTTTAGAGATTACTCTTTACAAGCATTCAATTTGATACATACATACATATACTCACCCCTTTTTCCCATGGAGATAAGCAGAATTACCAACCACCAACTGAAAGTCATACACATATGCCGATTTTAAATACTAAGTCACGCTCACCTGGCCTTTCTGAAGAACTTTACCAAAAGATGTATATGACTGTAAGATACATGTCTTTCTAGGGCGCAAACAAATTATACTACTTCTTTATTTCAAGAGACAGATAAAATATACAAAAAATATAAGTCCAAATATAATTTTTAAAACGTTTCAAAGCACGAAGTTAAACGAAAATAATTATTTTTGCAGTTATAGGGCGTAAGTGTTATTTTTTTTTATTATTGTTATTTCAAAACCAAGCCGGCCTGGTAGGGTTTGAACATGAAACACTTGTAAACTAAATTTCTTTCTTTTTTCGTGTGAGGATGCCTGAGGAGACCACCTCTGGTGTCAGAGTTACTAAACTAAATGATTATACATAAGTACATATTTTATGTGCCGTCAGCATTTTCTGGATTGGATGTCTTAATTTTATTTATCTACACAAGTAAAATTTAAAAAGTATATACCACTACATAATATCTTATTTATCTAGTAGTAGACACGCTTCGATCGACAATCTATTGAACACGTTATTATGACTCGACATCTGGCGAGAACATCCCAATCTAATTAGTAAAACGCCTATAACTTTTGAACTGCTGAACCGATTTTGATCAAACATAGCCAAGAACACTCCCTATAAAGCCACCTTTCAAAACAAAACCTAAATCAAAGTCAGTTCATCCGTTTAGGAGCTATGATGCCACAGACAAATACGCAAACTCACGTGAAACTTATAACACCCTTCTTTTTCCGTCTGCGGTTAGAAATAGCCTTTATTTCCCTATAATTTTAAATTCCATGTATGTATATTTATTTTTAATTTAACCTATTAAGGGGTCATCCATTTCTGGATGAAGGCTTCCTCCGTTTGTTTATATCTAAATCTATTCTGGGCCGTTCTGGTCCACTCTATCCCTGCCAGTGCTACGATATCATCTCGCATTTATCAACACTAATATTTGCATCGTACAAATTTCAGGAAGCTGTAAGTATCTCGACAACGAATGTATTCATTTGTTTAAACAAAAAATACTTTATTAAACACATAACATAACATCTGTATTGCCCAAAGGGCTGGTGGCATTTCGACAGTTATGAAGTCCTAGTAATGCAAGTAATGCAAGCCTATTGCCATTGCCAACCGGGGACAAATTCAGGCGGAAAAACCCAATAACTCATTTCCCGACCAATAAATCGAATCCAGGACCGCTTGCTCAGTAGTAGGGCTTACGACCACAAGACCGTACCTAATTCGAAGGTTTTTAGGGTTCCGTACCCAAAGGGTAAAAACGGGACCCTATTACTAAGACTCCACTGTCCGTCTGCCTGTCTGTCTGTCTGTCACCAGGCTATATTTCTTGAACCGTGATAGCTAGACAGTTGAAATTTCACAGATGATGTATTTCTGTTGCCGCTATAACAACAAATACTAAAAACAGAATGAAATAAATATTTAAGTGGGGCTCCCATACAACAAACGTGATTTTTTACCGTTTTTCCGATAATGGTACGGAACGCTTCATGCGCGAGTCCGACTCGCACTTGACCAGTTTTTTATAATAACTTAATGTTTTATTTTTTATTTTAGATGAAGGTAAATACAAAACAATGTTTAATAACGAAACAGAACTAATTTTATTAAAATAATCTTGCTTAATATTATAAATTTGAAAGTTTGGGTCGATGTGTGTGTGGATGTATGTTACTCAATCACGCCAGAACAGCTGAACGGATTTTGATGAAATTTAGCACAGGAAAAGATTATAGTCTGGAATAGCACATAGGCTATCTTATCTATCCTATTTTCATCCCGGTATAATGTTCCCTTGAGTTAAGAAAACACCTTTCACGCGGGTAAAGCCGCTGGCAGAAACTAGTGAAAACATAAATTATATATGTCAAACTGTTTGTGCAATTTTTAGGGAGAGTGCGTAGCTTATGTCTACTCTGTATTTTAATAAAAAATAAATACATATACATACATAAACTTCTAAGGTGTGCCTTTCCCCCATGTGTGTAGGCAGACACCACAAAAAGCCAACTGCTGCAGTCCTAACATACTCCATAAGCTTCGTTTTAACATTTTTTTTCTTAATTTAATTTTTTCGCGTGAAGCGTCGTGATACGCCGTTCACGCGACGTCGCGTGATGGTACCTTACAATTATTATGTACGAGACATAAAATGGCGGCCGCAGCATATTGAATTCTGATATTTGTTTTGGCCACTAGGGATCACATTCAACGATTTATTTTTATTTTGGCCATCATTGTTCTAAGTTCAGCATTTTGGCTTGGCAATGAACATGTGGAAATTTCTTTAATTATATTTCTTCTTTCTGTTTTAGACAAATGTAAGTTTAATAATATAATATTATATGAAATAAAACGGGATGAAAAGTAACGCAAAAACATTCGCGATACTTTCCAATATTGTCAAAACAATCGGTGTTTGTTGTGATCCGTGCTGGATACACCGTAGTTCGACCAGGGCCCGTACCATGACGTGCCAAAACGATCATGGTGAGACTGTGAAAACAAACAAAGGTACAGATGAACAGAAGGGTGAAGGGACAGATGTATATATGACGTGTATATATCTGCCCTTTATGCACAATGGAAATATCCTTGCTCTAAGACCTTATTGTAACACAGACCTTTATTTTTTTTCAGTCCAGTTATTGTTGTGACTTATCGAATAAAAGATATTGGGTATAATCTGACCCGCTTTGCTAAGAGTGGTGGACATGAACCAAAATAGTTTTCAAAGGGAATAATGTGACCTTTCATGGCATATGATGGAGAAAAATGTACCGAATTGTTAAAAAAAACTGTAAAAACTCGCAAAAAATACTGTAAAAAAAAATCGTTGCTGTATTTAAAAAAAATGTATTCTCAGACCGAGTAAACCCTTTTACTTGCAAGTCGCTGCTAACTCCATCTATATCCGTAGAACGGAACCGAACGCGATCGATGCTCTTAGAAAAATTATCAGTTTAATCAGATGAAAAACGCTTGTTACGTCGGCACGGTTTCTTTATATGGGATGAGGCATCCGTAAATTATATTATCTGTGGCCATAGTAAATCAGAGCTACTTACATGTCAAAATATCAAAACATTGTTATATTTCGTTTGTGTACGCCATGGGTATGGTTTTCATACTAAGATGCCCATAAGCTTTTATCTTGTCTTCTAATTTTTCCTAATTGCTCTCTAAATCCAAAGAATCGTGCCTCCATCTCAATTTTTCAGCGGTTCCTCTCCATCTCTTACTACCAGCAGCCTGGTGGAGTGCGGCTTTGATAGTTAGCTCCGGATGCTCCAACATTTGTCCCAACGGGTTTTGAATCTTCTAATTGAAAGTAAATTAACAATTTTTTATTTTATTTTATTTTAAGGATGTGGTGTGTATCATTTTTTTCTAGTTTTATTTTAAGGCCTACTGTCCACGGAGGCGTACCGTTGAACGACGAAGACGTTATTTTGGCTTATTGCTACATTCGAAGTCGCCGAAGAATATAAGCTATTTGGGGCATCCATACATAAAAAAAATATCAACTGTAGATTGTTTGCAGCGGCAAGAGAAAATTATTCGATGATACAGCGTTCTTATTGGTTGAGACCACTGAGAAACTACCAATCAGCACGCTGTATTTGCATAAACTGAGTTTAGTTAAAATAATCGTGATTAGTTTCATTGGTGAAATCGGCCCTTAGTTGTGAATTGCGATTAAAAATAAGTATGAGCTCTAAGTAGGTACATAGAATTGAAAAGTAAAAAAAAAACATTGTAAATAAAAAAAATTGTTTTAACAGCTCGAAGTAAGTATATTTAACACGATAATAAGAACCTGTTTTTTAAGACATGCATGCAATAGTATTATTTATATAAAATACTAAATACTATTTAAAGTCGTGGGTCTTTACTTTGTGTAAATTATTTCATTACGCTCTCAAAATGGTGAAGGAAAATATCGTGAGGAAACCGACATGTCATAGAAACAAAAATTCGAAGACATGTTATATCCACCAATCCCCGCATGTTGGATAATGGCCCATTCCCTCTCACAGAAAGGAGTCCTGTATCCCAGCAGTAGGAACGTTGAAAGGCTGGTGATGATGACTAAATACTAACAGTATACTCAATGTTTTTTTTTACAGTACTCTGTAAGACTTTTTATTTTTATTTTCTACACAAGATGTTGCTGAAATTACACAATTTCTGAAAATAGCTCATTGTACCATTCATCATGATTCACATACATACATAAACACTCGTCCTTTTAGAACACCATTGTTTCGATCCTTACATACTTCTTTTGATTCACTCACATTCATACTCGTACATCTAGTCACATACGCACGTCGTTTATGAGTACTGCGCACCTGGCCTTTCTGAAGAATCATTATACGTCTAATAAATCTGTAGAAAAATCGTTTTTCTATAACGAAAATATTTCCAAAAAAATAGCCAGGGTGTACAATAACCAACAGTACCCATTTCTAGAATGTTTGGATCTTTGCCTGTTTAGTTGAGTACGTATCTCGTAAAATGTATGAAACTATTTTTATTCATAAAAATTGTGCGTAAGTGGCTTTTCACACGTCCCGGTTGCCGGGTAGCCGGTGCCGGTCAACCGGCGGCGATAGTAATAGCCATGTACGCCGGTTCGGTTGAAAGCTAACGTACATGGCTAAAACAGTTGAACTCCATATTCGATAGATGGTGTTGTGCATTTGACATCATTTTTTGAATGTGGCGGTGTTAAAATTCGCAGCGGAAGAATGACCCTAAAAAAAAAATGGTAGATATGTAGGATAAGTAGGTAGGTAAGTAGGGTAGGGTAGGGTAGGCAGTTGACGGGAGCGTAGCTGGGGGTACAGCTAGTCACGAATAACGTCCGTGTATCCGCGTTGTACAGACGCTCAAGAAGCTACGTCCTCAAGCAAATTTTAGCAGTTGGTGATGGCAACTACGAACAGACGATGAAAGCGGATTGCCCGCTTTAAGAGGTCCAGTGACCACGATTCTCAGTAATGAGGGGTCGATTGAAGAAGATCATGAACTGAATTTCTTAGGATTATTCAATTATTGTCTTCAGCTTTAAACAAAAATCTTCCTTCGGTCAGACACTAACCTGTCAATGCCTGTAGAAAAAATGTCTGCCGAACGTGAAAAAAAAAATGTTTAATCTTTCTTATTATGTTGCCTTTGCAGGTAGGAGTAAGTACTTTTTTACTGTTGATAGGCTCGCGGTAGACCACTATCTGACCTGGCGGTAAGAGATGATGTGGTGGACAGTAAAGCACGCTTGCCTAGAAGTAACCTATTCACTCAAATTAATATATTTTGAAATGGTTGTCGATTTTAGACATAATTTTTCTAATAAAATATTATATTTTTAATAACAGCCGCACGTAAGTGGTGTTCAAAATATTATCACAGTCAGTTAATCGTGTTAATCATTTACTGGGTTGTGGAGGTCGGATAGGCAGTCATTATTTATATAAATGAAAATTAAAAACCCCGATCAAATATAATAATTGGGCGCACGGTTGGCGCAGTGGTTGAGCGATTGACTGCTACGCTGCGTGTCGCGGGTTCGGTTCCCGCATGAACAAATATTTGTATGACCCAGTTGCTCCGGCTCTGGGTGTTGTGTATGTGAGCTTATATGTTTGTAAACGCACCCACGATATAGGAAGAAATTCCTAGTGTGGGGCAACGTTTTTATTAAAAAAAAGCAGAGGAAAATAAGCCTTATACTCGTGTCGGAGGACCGCTAATTTAATGTTTGTTCTATGATAGTAGTAGACACGTTTCGATTGACAATCTATCGAAACACGTAATCACGACACCATATCTTACACACCCCGATTCAAACAGTAAAACGACCATAACTTTTGAACGGCTGAACCGATTTTCTTCAAACATAGCTAAGAACACTCTCGATCAAGTCACCTTTCAAACAAAAACAAACTAAATCAAAATCTTTTCATCCATTTAGGAGCTACGATGCCATAGACAGACACACAAATACACAGATAGCAACACACGTCTAACTTATAACACCCGTCTTTTTCCGTCGGGGGCTATATCGAAATAAAATAATTGCCAATTTTCTTTAATCTCATGCAGTTACAATTGAAATATTTCAAAAACTATGTAAACCGTACATTTATAATTTGCAGAACTTCGTAAGTATATTATCTTAAACTAATTCTGTGCTGTTCTTGATTCCCGAAAATGGTTAAAATCGATAGAAAAATAATACGCTTTTGTAGCCCGGAAAATGCATAGTTTTTGTGTGATCGTGGTTTATAAAAACACTTCACTAAAATCAGTTTAAAATACCAGTCTGTTACTGCCCCAATGAAGATCAAAGACCTCTTCTCATACAGAGAAGGTACGATCATTAATCAAAACGCTTGCTAAAGACGGGCTGTCGGCCAAGGTATGGGTGGATGTTTGTAACTCAATCACGTCAGAACGACTGAACAGATCTGGATGAAATTTGATACAGAGATAGATTATAATCAGGAATAGTACATGAGGAGGTAGTACATAGAGGAGCTCGTGGCTAAATAATAACAGCCGCACTGGTCGATCATCAAGGTTAAGCAAAGCTTGACGAGGTCGGTCCGTGGATGGGTGACCATTTCAACATACCGAGTTTCTTCCGTGCCTCGGAAAGCACGTTAAGCCGTTGGTCCCGGCTGTCATTTGAAGATCTTTGACAGTCGTTACGGGTAGTCAGAAGCTTGAGATCTGACACCAGTCTTGCCAAGGGGTACCGTGTTACCCAGTTACTGGGTTGTGGAGGTCAGATAGGCAGTCGCTCCATGTAAAATACTAGTACTCAGCTGAATCCGGTAAGACTGGAAGCCGACCCCAATATAGTTGGGAAAAGGCTGGGCAGATTGAGTACATGGGCTTCTTTGTTTCCGGTTAATGTCCACGCGAAGGGAGTCGCGGGCGACAAAGTTCAGGTTTTCTTACGATTTTTTCCTTCACCGATGTCAGCACTGAAAAATATGACTAAATTTTTCTTATTATGTATTTTCCAGAAAATATTTGTAAGTTTTTTTTTATTTATTTTATTTTAAGTATGGCTAAAACGGATTTATACAATGTTTTTTCGACGTGACAACGTCTTATAATTCGATGGAGCCGTCTGCACGCAGGAAAAACATGACTCATGCGGCGTTACCTCGCTCTGAGGCGTTCCATTTAAGGCTTGAAGTGCAAGCGAGAGCCCGGAACGAGCGACAAAGAGGCACAATCGGCCTCCGCGTTCGGCAGCGTTCGACATCTGTCTCTCTCCTACTTGAGTGAGCAATGCGTCCGCGTGGACAGCTGCTATACAATAATACATTTACATGTTTTCGTCAAGTATGAAGTGCAGTGAAACGTGAACGTGGTGTCAATTGTTTATAGCAACGATAATTGCGGCGATAAAATGCAACCATTCCATCAGTATTTTTTTGACATAATTTCGATTTGATGAACCCCTAAATTCAATTTAATAATCTAAATATTTTTTTAAGAAGTCAATAAAAATTTTGAAACAAATTTTAATTTGCTATTATTTTTCTTTTTAGACTGAGGTATGATAAACACCCTATGTTTTTAAATAAAAATGAATGTTAATTTGTTCTCTATGCGATCCTAAACCATTGATCAGATTGTGAAGAAACTTTGGTGGGTTTGTTTGTGTACACCCGCGAAGTTTCCTGGTCCAAAAGAGCAGCTAGTTATTCATCAATGTTTGATACCAATTTCATTAAATAAAACGAATACTCTATTTAAATAAACATAACAAACACATCTTTACAGTCCGTTCAACCGTTTTTGCGTTCTATTCCGTAAACATAAATATGGCATCTATAGTATCACCTGATACCAACACCAACTGTTTACTAAAGCTGCCAGTTGTCATCTTACTAACGCAAATCAAAATTGATTCAAGGGGAATAAGGGATTGTTCAAATATGTAATGTTATTGCAAGTATTTTTTAGTAATCGTATTTGTGTAATGTGTGTTGTGTGATCTCGGTAGTACTGATCTGATGCCGAAGATTATGTAACTTTTGCAAGCTACTTTTTAAATCCAAAAAATGTGACATTTCTGTGGGTTAGATTACGGAAATGAAGCCACGGGAAAAAAGCTAGTATTTAATAAAACAAAATATTACCCATAGACTCAATATTCTTCTTATACTTTACAGAAATGGGTAGCGTATTAATATTTAACATTTTTTTAATATTTTCATAAATTAATTTCATTTTTTTTGTTTGTTATTTATATACTACAATATTGTTTTTTCGTTTTTTTTTTCTTCCATGAAGCTGACGGTTAGTTATTTTTCGTTATAAATAAAACACATAGTTCTGCCAGCTTTTGAAACGGTGTTATTTTGTTTTTAACGCACTTAGTCGAAAACTGCCTCCTACCCCACTGCTTTTAGGCACGCAATGAAGTGTATTTCGTACTAGTGTGGAAAAGTGTGGCGCGGCTTCGGTGGCGGGCGGCCATCCTTCACCATAAAGTACTTAACAAGCTGGTCGACCGTCAACTCACAATATTGGTTGTACACACAAAACATTCACGAATCATTTCTCGAAATAATTACTAAATTTTATGTTTATGATTTTTTAATTTTTTTTGTTTTCGAGTAAGTGTGTTGAAAAACGTCGTTTGATACTTGGAAATTTGTCATCGCAGCCTCTCGGCTTCAAAACGGGCTCGCCTCCGGCTCGGGAGTCTATTTCGCCTCGGCTACAATGCCAAGCGCCCACTTGCATCAAATGTACTATTCTACCATTAACATTGTGTTCAAAGATCGTAAGCTCCCAAATTATATTATATAAACGACATTTTATGGCAATTTACAGAAATACGTAAGTAAATAATATGTTTTATTATTTTTGTAACTCGTGATTGAAAAAACAAACTTTCACTTTTATTATACGGTAGTGCATAGCGACCCGCCCCGGCTTCGCCCGTGACAAATTATATACAAAAACCTTTCTCGTTTCTCACTCTTTCTATTGGTGAAATCAACATGAAAATTCGTTCAGAAGTTTTTGAGTTTATCGCGTACAGACGCGGCGTGGGAATTATTGATTTATTAATTAATATATTTTTAATTTAACAATTCGTCTTTGATAATTAAGTCATTTAGTGTTTTTGGTCTTATTCTGTTTATTATTTTCATTTTATTTTGTATGTTTTTACAGACAGCTGTAAGTTATTTTCCTATAATAAGAAAATGTCATGTTTTTGGGTTACAAGTTAGTTATTGTATTATTTTACACTTTTTTTTATTTTGCAGGCTCCAACTGTAAGATTATTTAATTGTTTTTGTAGGTACTGAAAACAGATTAATATATTTTTTTTAAACTGGCAATTAATTGTGACCTATATTTTTTTTTTGTAGAAAGTAAGTACAAGGTTTTAAATCTTCAAATACCTGTTTATGAAAATTAATTAATTATAAGAAATTTCAATTCAGTCCGACCAAAATACGTGTCGTGTGTGAGTGTGTTGTGTGTGTGTTGTGTGTGTGTTCCAGTGTGTGTGTGAGAAATGAGTGTTTGTGTCGTCGTTGTTTACTTTATATATGTAAAATATCTACTGGTACTCAGCAACATCCAGTTAGACTGAATACCAACCCCAACATAGTGGGTAAAAGGTTAAGCAGAGTGAATATCACGGGCCTTACGCTGACGCGAAAAAATTATCATGGGACCTTAATAGTTTGAAAGAAAACCCGCTTCTACCATCGGACATCTAGACACACTGCAAGTCTTCCACCATCCTTACGTAGTTGCCATTCCACCAATCCGCACCAAGCGCTTCCAAACATCCTTTATAATGCGCACAGCAAGAGAGGAACTCACGCATGGAAGGGAACAAGCTTCTTCTGGGTGAGCTCGCTCCATCGTCTCTAACCTAGACTACAGTCAAGAGCAAACCCAACTCAAATAAAAAAGAGAGACGGAGCATAACAGGATGCAGGATGAATAGCACTAACCTTTTTTCACAGCGAAATCATTTTAAGTTCGTGACGTGTGACGTCACGAACGTCGAAAGGCCGTAAAAACTATGAATGATTTGAAAGTCTGGTTTTAAATATTTTGGCTTTCGAAAAATCTGGTTTTCTAAATTACGGTTCTAAATGCACTCAAGCGACATATTTTTAATACGTCTGAATGTGTTTTAGGCTAACGTGAGTATTAATAAAGGAATAAATCTAAAAAAATAATAATCTCTTATTTTTAGTCAAGTCATAATTTATTAAAACTTCTAGATATTAAAATGCACGTCCGTTTGCATCTAAATGTAATATTTAAAAGGGTTTTTTTCCAAAAACCACCGCAAACATATTTGTTGCTACTTAGCCATTTGGTGCAACCAAATGGCTAAGTAGCAACAAATATATTTGCTGGCCACGATGGTGCTACTGTAATATTTATCTTAGCGCATATCCATGTGATTCCAGTGTCTCTGCGTGACTCGGGGCCCGCTGTCGAAATTCAAGCTGATGGGAAATCTTCACTTCAAGAATATCAAGGTAAGATCTAACCAATGTAATGTGCATGTTTTTTTTCCAGTTCAAACTCTGTGTTTTTCGCTATTCCTCATGCTTTCGGATTTGCCCAGCCACACCTACGGTGTTCGTTTTCAATGAGCAGACAAATTTTTAAATTAAGGTCTAGAACGAAAAGGTCTAGAAATTTTCAAATGAATGCTCCTTGCATTCATTTGAAAATGTCTCAAATAATTCCACTCGTTCCACTAAAATCCCCAAGATCAGTACCCCAGGGGTTTACACAACACTCAATGTTTCACTACGAATTGAATTGTGCTGTTATAATATCCACACGTTCGCTTTTAAGCGGTGGACAGGAATGAAATCTTAGTAAAAAAAGTGTTTTATATTTCATTATTATCGAAAATGTAATCGACCTTTTAAAATATTACTGCTTTAATAAGACTGTAAAAATACTCGTTTTAGGCTCCTGTAAGTATATGCTCAATAATACGTACATATTTCATTTTAGAAATTTAAAACATTCTTTGATATAAAGTAGTAAATCACTAAGATTTTTTCATAGCTTAGGCTCTAGACAAGTGTATTCTATCAAAATACTTTTTTTCCAAATATAATAAAAAAACAAGTTTTTTAGCTTACAGTGCATTTTATCGAAACCAAACGTGTAAGCAAAAAATCATCTTAATCGGTTGTGGATCTGCTTTAAAATTAAGTTGCAAGATTTGACCCGAGCATAAATACAGTACTACAATTTTCTTAATGTCCCTCGACAAACTTTGTGTTTCGGCAGTCGTCGGCTTTCTAACAGTTGCTCTTTGCCCTTAGTGCAGACCGGACGCTCTCAATCAACTTTGAAGTATAAAGAGTTGATAATATTCCTTTAACTTAATGCAATTTATTTTAGAAATGGGATGAAATTTGTTTAAGGAAAATCATTTTACAGCTCTATATATATAAGTTTTTAAGCTGTTATGGTCACAATCAGTAGGATTAATATTTGTTTCGGGATATTTACATGATCACGAGAACTAAAGTCTTTTCGGGTAGGTGTTGTTTACGAGCTGACATATCTGTTTACCCTCTTTCTCACTCGTTTTTTGCGCACGACGACACTACTACCAGAACTCGTCTCACTTTCTCTTTCAGTTAATCGACATTGTTCACGACAGACGATGCTCACTGTATCCAATTTTGACACATGTTCATTAGTTTTACGATCTTAACATAGTTGAACCCTTTGATTATTTACATGGTTGAACCACTGGATTCCAACTAAATCCTAAATATACATGGTAAATATCCCGAAACAAATATTATTTCAGCTCTATATAGTTCACAGGGAAATCAAAATAATAAATTACTTAGTTTTGAATTTAAATTATAATACACGATAAATCTAAAAATTGATGGACATGGAAATTAGCATTCGTTTGTATTCGGAAATGCGATGATTGCCGAGGGTCATTAAGAAAATAGTTGTAATGTATATAAATTGCAAGTTAAAATAAATCTTGTAAAAAAACGTCGCCATAACCATTGGAAATATGACAAAAAAGCGCAATTAAAATGTCACGTAATCGATCACTAACATTTTGGCGTTTCGACCATACCTATCGCTGGCATCTAATGATGACACTTGTCTAGATCCTCGGTTTTGAGAGAAATAGTCATTTGATTATCATTGTTTATCCAGATGAATTGCACAGTAACTGCATCCCTGATAGGGTCGAAGCGAACCGATGCGACCATCGACATATATACTACGCACTAGATTTAGCGATCCAAACACTAACTGTACTGCAAATCCGTACACCTTACTTTAAATTATGTTGAACGAAACGCGTAAGCGCCATGAATTTTATGGCGACGTTTTGATCGCGAGTAAACTATACTCTATATGCAATCTAGCGCTGCATGTTTTAATAATTTGATTACACAACATAAAAAAGTGCAGCGAACTTTGATTCTAACTCTATCATTAATTTCTTGTCTATCGGTAGAATGTATGTCAATGGATGCGACGGTCTAAAAATTTACCTAGCATGCACACATTTCTGTCAGGATAAACCTAAGACGCGCATATACGGTCGAGTGCAAGTTCGCGCATTACCACTTACCTAGAACTTGTAAGCGTATTACATGGCGCTTATGAGTTTGCCGCATATCCCCATTGTCGCGGTACCGGAGCCGCTGTGATCTGGGACCGTACTATAACGTGACAACGCCACCATATGATGCTGCTGTCAAAAAGGAATAGTGCACGTCGCCCTGTATAGCTCAGTGTCTCTCACAAAGTGCCCCCAGCAAGTCGAACAAGCAAAGGCATATTTTTGACGCGTCAGAGACAGCTTGGCCTCGCAGTGACGCTTGGCCTCGTTTACGGAGACGAGGGGTGTCGCGCGTCGCTTTAAGCGAGGCATCACGCGGCGGGTCGCTTCCTAAATAAACGCCATCGCCTCTCCGTAAACGCTCTCATACAACGACATATGTTTGAATTTAGCGCGAAAGGCGCCACCAAACACGTCACGTGACGGCCCGTGTCTCCAAAAACGAGGAACTGGAAATGCGGACCGACGCGAGACAATGGCTTTTTATTTGTTTCGGTAATTACGGCGTTCAACCGGTTAATATTATTTCTTTCTGCCCCGCAGCCAAAACGCCGTGACTTCTCACCAACGGACATGTCTGTCACCGAATGTCCTCCATGCAACTGTGCCGATTGCTTCACCACTCAGACCGTGACGAAGAAGCGCGAGAAAATTTGTTAATTCATCATTTTGTTAACTTTCCTCTTTTCCCGCTTAGGATGGGTCTTGTGACACATATCATGTCATATAAATGTTGACTTTGCACACTTCGTGCTAAAGTCTGACAGATAATGTTGTCGTGTGACTCATACCCGAGTGATTTATTTTCGTGTGTCATAATTAAATATGGGGAAAAAATTAATGTGTCTAAAAACAAAAGAGGGGAAAAATAAAAGGTGTGTGAAAATAAAACTTTGTTTGAATAAACCATTAAGTATAAGAAACTAGCTTTTGGCGGCGGCTTCGGCCACCTACCTGTTAAGGGTTCATTTTACGAGAGTTTATTGAGATAAAAAAAAGTATCAACGTCACCTTTTTTAATGTGCCCACTGCTGGGACACAGGCCTCCTATCTGTGACAGGGAAGGGGCCGTAATCCACCTCGCGGGCACAGTGCGGATTGGTGGATGTCACATGTCTTTGAATTTTTGT
Organism: Orthosia gracilis; assembly: GCA_947562075.1. Lineage (NCBI taxonomy): Eukaryota > Metazoa > Arthropoda > Insecta > Lepidoptera > Noctuidae > Orthosia > Orthosia gracilis. Next base: position 13,316,104 of record OX387267.1, read on the forward strand.
ATCTAGGACATGTCGGTTTCCTCACGATGTTTTCCTTCAACGTTTTTAGAGCAGTGGTGATGAAATAATTTACACAAAGTAAAGCGCCTGCCTAGGTTCGAATCCACGACCAACAACGGCCGATTCCACTGGACCACCATTTTGCTCTCCTGTGTCCCGTATGTGTGTAATTAACACACAGTATACACTGTGTGTTAATCCAGGCTATAAACTATCTATGTGCAAACGTTTCATTCAAATCCTTTCAGCCGTTTTTGCAAACGCAAGCTATGTAGGTATGTTCCCTATGGACTCCAAAACGGCCGGAGCGATTGTAAAGAAATTTTCAGGCAATCTTCAGATTAGCCTAGCGGGTGATCCTGTGAAGATTGGTAGAGATCAAATTAACGAAATTAGTGTTACCTGTGCAAAGGCGAGACGAGTCGCTACTTTATAATATTAGAGTGTAAAATCCCATCTGAACTAATCTTCAATAGATTGAAAATCATTTCGAAGATTTTTTTTGAAAAGTTTATAAATAAACTAAGTACTAAACTGTTTACGAAAATGTTTTCACTGATGTGAACCTACATTATGCTAGTATCATCAACTAATTTTATCTCAAAAAAGAAAAATCGAATTCTGCGGTATAATATACACCACAGAAACATAATCGCGGCGAAATGTTATTATATAAGAAAGGACTGGAATGATTTTAAATAAAACCTCTTATTTAAAAAAATGCGTTTACTCGAAATGTGGTGGGACCAGAACAGTACACTTACAATTTTAATACTTCTGTCCCTTTCACACTCGTTCTTAAGTTACAACATTATTATCTTACAACTAGAAATTAGACACTATTGTATTAACATGGACAAAAAAAAAGCAATTTTAAAGTGGCGTATTTATGCACTTCAAAATGGCGTATCATTTCAATTAAATGTATTCGCTTTCTTTTAACTCTGCGTATTATCGTTAACATTTCAATCCGGCATAGTTTCAATTGGCGTATTGTGTACTCTCCCAGTTTGTGTAAGACATGCGTAGTATAAGAGCTAGTGTGAGAACGACATTTTTACATTACAATTTACCAGTACTTACATCACCAGACTACGACGGTACGATATCTTTTACTCAACATCTATAAATTGCGTTTACAAAGGCATTTTTCAGCAACTTAGCGGATGGTAGTGAAGTAATAAACATACAGTTCAATAAAAAATATGCTACTATTTTTCTGGTAATACTAAAGAAGACAGAAAGAATAAACATTTATTTGTGACCCACACAAGAGGCACGAGAGATAAGCAAAAACAGAAAAAAAACTGTAATAAAAAATAAAAACCCCGTGTGAAACCAAAAAGACTCCTATTACAGCATGTGCAGTGATATCAAAGAAAATAACGTCGGTTGGTATTCTGTTATTACGGCTCCCTATAATAATATGTAAGGGGAAAAAGGTGAAGCCTAAAAAGAAATGAATGGACTGTGTGAGGAGTGATAAGGGAAAGGGAGTCAGTGATAACGTGACGGTGGACAGGTCGGTATGGATGACGAAACATTGTTATGCCGACACTGATTAACATGGGAATGAAGATGACGGTAATGGCTCCCTTTATGTATTTCGAAATAATGTATTAGATTGTTCGACATCACTGAACGATTGGTGATAGCAAATCATTACTACCACATAGCAATATGTCGGTATTTTTATAACCTAAAATCGCAATAGAAATTGCCCGTGTAAACACTCTTTTACGACCTCAATTCGAGACGTTTTTCTTTTTTTTATACTATATAGCGTGGCAGACAAGCCGACGGCGACGGTCCACTTGATGGTAAGTGGTCACCGCCGCCTATTGACATTTACAATACCAGAAGCTCTAGTGACATTCTAAAAACAAAAATTTCAAAAACGTTTGGGATTGACAAGCGATATCAAAATGTCACGTGATTAATCCCTAACATTTGGCATTTCAGTAATCTCTAACGCTAATAGAATGACACTTTGTTTAAAGCCTGCGGAAGCATCGTACAAGCGTTCATACGCTTATGAAGAAACATCAGTTTGTTTGCGATCACAATGCATGAACTGTTAGTTTTTCAAAGTGTCGTATCGATATCGTACCGCAATAGTCGGCGAGTCCATCTATCGTTCGTGCTGATTCAGTCTCCGCAAACTGGTGACGTCCATGCCATATATCGTGAAACTGGTCGGCTCGGTGAAGTGTACCTGTGAAATTAAAATTAGGATCTATTCAAAACTATTACACAGTAATATGGTGTAGTCTACACATTAATATGGCGTAAAGTGCTGCAACGTAATCTACAAAGTAGCACGGCGTTGTCTACACAGGAAAATGGCGCAGTCTACGTACACAGTACGTCTTAGTTGACAATGCTACAGGATAGTCTATTAGTACTATGGCCTAGTTACCCAGTAATGTGGCGTATTGTATTTATTTAGAAAGATGTACACGTAAAATACAATTACAATAATAATATTCTACACAGTATTACAGCGTAGTCTACACTGTGCTACAGCGTACACTAGAGTATGCTATGGCATAGTACTCAAAATCCAATGACGCTCTTACTAGTGCTACAAGTCTGATATGTCTGTTACTATCCTTCTTCAGGTTTAAAAGTAAAATGTGAAAAGTTGAACACTAACTTCGCTAGTCTTCTTGCCGTCCGACTGCTGTAACTAAAAGAAAAAATGTAATGTTCAAAAATGATTAAATATCTACCTCCTATAATAATTTTGATCAGCTTTGATAACTTTGTATGGAAACTCCAATTCTATTTTTGGGAATCGTCTATGATTTCCTAGACGCACGATATCTATTGCCATGGGCAGAAGCTGTTTTTAAAATATGAATACCCATTTCCGTGACACCGTGTAAGAGATTTTTGTCTTGTAGACAAAAATCTCGAAAGAAATATTCTAGGTCACCAGTCCACCTACCCAGGCCTTCCGACACTGCGTCTTCCGGTACGCAGTCGCCTATTCAGCAGCCTTATTGCGTAACGAATGCGGCAAGGCCAAGGGCAAGGAGTAAAAATAATCGACCAATCACAGCGACGGAAATCCACATCGCGTGTTTCATCTCGCATGTGATTGGTCGATTGATGGCGGTCAAAACGTTTGCCTTCTCAAATTCACTTACGCCATTAGGCTGCTGAACTTTCGGCCTCATCGAACATCTGTTTTGCAAGCAATGTGCATTGCCAACTGCCACTTAAGTTTGGCAAATATTCAGTGCAACGATGGCCAAGTTAAGTTTGGCAATTATTCAGTGCACCAATGACCAAGTTTGGCAATTATTCAGTGCACCGATGGCCAAGTTAAGTTTGGCAACTATTCAGTGCACCAATGACAAAGTTAAGTTTGGCAATTATTCAGTTAACCGATTACCAAGTTAAGTTTGGCAAGTATTCAGTGCACCAATGACCAAGTTAAGTTTGACAATTATTCATGGCACCAATGACCAAGTTAAGGTTGCGGGAATCCGCTGGATCCGAGGCGACCAGGACCGACCGAAATTATGTGGCGACACATGACTCGCAATGTCCAGCAGTGGACGTATTTCGACTGAAATGATGACTATGAAATTTTCTCGTACAACTTACCAACTTAGCAGTAGACAATTGTTTCTTCGGGGCGCTGGTTGTCCCGTTCTTGGGTTCGGCACCATCTATCGGCGCTTCGTTTGGCGTGGCCGGCGGGATGTTGGGGCCAAGCTTTTCGAATAACTTCTTTACCTATAAACGGGAATAATTTCAAGACTCCACGAGAAAAACATTGAATGTATGTTTTTCATGTCATGTCTTATTTATTTTATTCAGTAACTAGCTGTGCCCGCGGCTTCGCTCCCGTCAAATTCCTACCCTATCCTACCTTAACTACCCTACCTTACCTACCTTACCTTACCTACCCTACCTACACACCTACCCTACCTACATACCTACCCTACCTACATACCGACCCTACCTATGTATATACCTACCCTACCTACATACTTACCCTACCTACATACCTACCCTAGCTATATACCTACCTTACCTACATACCTACCCTACCTATCTACCATTTTTAGGGTTCCGTACCTCAAAAGGAAAAAACGGAACCCTTATAGGATCACTTTGTTGTCCGTCTGTCCGTCCGTCCGTCTGTCAAGACCCTTTTTCTCAGGAACGCGTGGAGGTATGAAGCTGAAATTTATATCAATTACTCAGGTCTACTGTCCCTTGAAGCTGTGAAAAAATCAAACTTCTAAGCCAACGCAATCAAAAGATACAGCCGTTTATGCCGCAAATTTTCGACACTTGCAAGGGAATCAAAACCTACAGGGTGCTTCCCGTGAACTCAGAATCTTGAAATTTGGTACGAAGCAACGTCTTATAGCATAGATAAAGGAAAAATTACGAAAACCATAAATTTTTAGTTACATCACATAATATTTTTTTTTTTAATAATTTTAACCTTACTACCCATTTCCTCATAAACGCGTAGAGGTATTAAATTGAAATTCATACCAAATACTCAGGTCTATAATACCTTTAAGCTGTAACAAAATCAAACTTCTATGTCAACGCAATCAAAAGAAACAGCAATTTAAGCTGCATATTTTGAAACTCGCAAGTACTCGCAAGGGAATCAAAACCTAAAGGGTACTTCCAGTCGACCTAGAATCTTGAAATTTGGCATGAAGCAACGTTTTATAGCACACATAAAGGAAAAATTCCGAAAACCTTAATTTTTTAGTTACATTACAAAATATATATTTTTTAATAAATATAAACTTATTACTTTTTTCCTCATGAACGCGTAGAGCTATCAAGTTGAAATACTTACTTAGTACTTAGTTACTTAAACGATAAAGAGATCTTTGTCTTAAATTTATGCTCCTCCATCTTTTTTAATAAATATAAACTTATTACTTTTTTCCTCATGAACGCGTAGAGCTATCAAGTTGAAATTCATATCAAATACTTAGATCTAATTGCCTTTAACCCGTGAAAAAAAAAAAAATCTAAGTCAACGCAAAAACGCAAAACGCAAAAGTACAACCATTGATACCGCATATTTTGAAACTCGCAACTACACGCAAGGGAATTAAAACCTAAAGACCACTTCCCGTTGACATAGAATCTCGAAATTTGGTAAGAAGCAATAGCTTACAGCACAGGTAACAGAAAAATTCCGAAAAGCTTAAAATTTTAAGTAGTTATACCACCAAAAAAATTGTGATTGTAAACATAATTGTAGTTACAGCAATGACCGCGAGTTATTATACCGTTTTTTCGAACTTCAATGTGGTACTATTCATAACTTTTTCAGTCACCATTTACAGGTCTGGTTCAAATTTAATACTTAATTAATATTTTTGAACCAGATTTCTAAATAGTGACTAAAAAACTTAGTAAATAAATAACTTTAATAAAAGAACTTTCGCAAGTCTGCTGCAAGGCTAGTATAAGTGTTTCAGTTATATTATAGATAAATGATATGTGTTAATATAAAATAAAGGATTACTTAAACGATAAAGAGATCTTTGTCTTAAATTTATGCTCCTCCATCTTTCCCCATTGTAATGTTATGAATTTCATTTTGCAATAAGATTACCATAGTTATGACTCGATTGTCGTAATGAACGAACTTTGTAAACCTTGCAGGTTTGTACGGAACCCTCGGTGCGCGAGTCCGACTCGCACTTGGCCGGTTTTTTTTTAATTTTTCTTTCATAAGAACATTCTCCTAACCCGTGACCAAGGGAAATAGGGATTCATTTTAACTATTTTGATACACAGTTAAATAAATTCTGTTCCATTCCATCGTGTTAGCCTTCGTGAGTAAAATATAATAATAACCAATGACCAATGAAATGATTTTCCATGTCATAATTCTCTCTGTAGGTACCTTCACATTCCTGAAAACATTACACGCTCACACTAAAACACATAGGTGTAGTCAGGTCATTAAATGCTAAAAAAAGAGTTCAAGGCCAGGATACTGTGCGGAAAAGTAATGAGTAGGTAGTTACGTTAGGATACTGCGAGAAGCAAGCCCTCGCCTTCCCGACGCACGGGGGCGCCACCGCGCGCCCGTAGCGGTCGCGGTCCATCGGGTCGAACATGTAGAAACCTTTCAACAGATACAATTATTGTATGCTTCAAGACCCCAGACTCCAAGTACGTTACTTTTACTCGTGGTATATTTAAATTATACTATTTGGGCCCAGTAGGTGTTACGTTACTGAGTTATTTCTACACAAAATGTGTGACATTGAGTAGTGTTAGAATGTCCTGTCCCACAGCAGGACAAAACCCTCTTTTCATATAGAGAACGAGCATTGCTCACCAAGCTTGCTCAATCCGGTTCATCGATTTCAAACTTATGTTAACCACGGGGTCTCATTGCTAAGAAAGAAAATTTGGTTCAAATAAATCTCACTAGATGGCGCGATATACACCTATCTTTTATTGAATGTGTGTAAAATTAACATTTTCTGGAATTGAACCTAAAAATTGTATGTTCTTGTTTAATCAACTCTCCTAAGTACAAATTTATAGAATATTGGGCTCTTAATTCACATTTCTAAGATTATTTGAACGGTTCATTTAAACTTGATACCAATAGATGTCGATTTTTTAAATTTCTGAGGTATTCCACTCGATTGATTTGGGCGCACGGTTGGCGCAGTGGTTGAGCGATTGACTGCTGCGCTGCGTGTCGCGGGTTCGATTCCCGCACGGAACAAATATTTGTATAACCTACAGATAGTTGTTCCGGCTCTGGGTGTTGTGTATGTGAATTTATATGTTTGTAAACGCTCCCACGATACAGGAAGAAACTCCTAGAGTGGGGCAAAGTGTCCGAAAAAAAAAAAAAAAAAGTTAAAATTTGCATTGTAACACATTTTGGTGCAATAAAACTGTAAAACGTGTAAAAAAATACTATAAAACGAACCTTCACTATATTTAAAGGAAAAAATATTCACGAACCTAGTAAACCCTTTTACTTGCAACTCGCTGCTAACACCATCTATCTATCGCCGTGAAACAGAACCGAACGCGTATTTGTATTATCAGATTAATATTATCAGATTAATCAGACGAAAACCGCTAGTTACGTCGGCACGGTTTCTTTGTATGGGATGAGGCATCTTTATGCTAGTATTATGTTATCTGTGTATTAACTATAAGTTCAGGTTTCCTCACGATGTTTTCCTTCACCGATGTCACTCATGTCTAAGATAAACTTAGAAAGTACATATAAATTGAAACAGTCACATAGGTACTTGCCTAGAAATACAACTCACGACCTCAAGCACGAGAGGCGATAGGTATCTTAAATCATGGGGTTACCACGACATACGAGTACTCTATACGAAATACTCATCAATATTATTATATTTTTTTAATGTGAGGTTGAAAACTTATTATAAGATACTGTCTCACCCCTGGGCGTCCTGAACAGAGCTACAGCAAAGTCTCCATTGCCAGCGACGAACACTCCCTGTCTCTCTTCGCGGAAGAAGTTCACGAGCTAAGACAAAAGGAATTCTGTAAAAATCGTCAATAGAAACAAATTCAAATGTATTTATTTGTGTCACACAGGTAAATGAGATATAAAGAAATATATCCGCGAAATTGGAGTTTTATACAGTTTTTATTTATCATGTAAATATTCAGTAATACAAAGCATATATGGTTTATTTAGTTAGAATTTAAGGAGTGATGAAAGAAAGTGTTTTGATGAAGTTTAGGTCTCTTAATAGGTTATTGTAATATATTAAATATTTTTGGTGCCATCCCTAGGAAACTTTTTGAATAGAGAGCAGTTTGATGGGTTTTTGATCTAAGTTCACCTTGTATACAGTATAAATACGGACGAACAGTACGGCAACTAGCTATAAACTCTCGAAACGGCTCACTCACACAAACATGCGCATCGCGCATCACGCGTTCATGAGGAAAGGGGTAGTATGTTTTACTTTATCTGTGCTATAAGACGTTGCTTCGTACCAAATTTCAAGATTCTGATTTCACGGGAAGTACCCTGTAGGTTTTGATTCCCTTGCGAGTGTCGAAAATTTGCGGCAATTTACGGCATAAACGGCTGTATCTTTTGATTGCGTAGGCTTAGAAGTTTGATTTTTTCACACTTTTAAGGGGCAGTAAACCTGAGTATTTGATACAAATTTCAACTTGACCTCCACGCGTTCCTGAGAAAAAGGGTCTTGACAGACAGACGGACGGACGGATAGCAAAGTGGTCCTGTAAGGGTTCCGTTTTTTCCTTTCGAGGTACGGAACCCTAAAAATTTCTAAAACCGCCGACATTTTTTTTATTTCATACTTTTTAAACTACATAATTTTTCTAGTAGTAGACACGCTTCGATCGAAAATTTATCGAACACGTAATTATGACACGATATCTTGCGGAAATAGCCCGATTCAAACAGTAAAACGCCCATAACTTTTAAACGGCTGAACCAAGAACACTCCCGATGACGTCACCTTTCAAACAAGAAAATCCGTTTAAGAGCTATGATGCCATAGACAAATACCCAAATTCACATATACACAAACACACAGGTACACACTTCAAATTTATAACATCCCTGTTTTTCCGTCGGTGGTTAAAATATGTGCGCGCTGTCGCCAATCGACGCAATTTGAATTGCGTTGCTCCTTCAGGGCATATTGTGATGTTTGGAAGAAAAATACATGTTGCTTCGACAGTAATAAATTGTGATATGGGCAAGAGAATGATTACGATGGCAGATTATTTTTAGGATAGGTTAAAATGTTACCATGTCATATAAGTCCAGATCGACGACGCCCTCCTGCCTCGGCTTGTACACGACCACGCGGCACACGCAGTTACCCGGAGTGTAGAACTTACGTAGGATCTGAGGACCAAATGAAAGATGAAACACGTACAAAGAACGGTTTACGTCAAAAAAAAACTTTTTGACAATAAAATTAAGTGAGGGCAGGAGTCCTGGTATAGCTGATCGCCGCTCTCCTGGAACTGTTCAGGACTCGATTGACACCCGACACTGAATTTAAGCTCAAGATTGTAAGGTCCATCTTCTAACAAACCTGTTCCATGGCCAGGATCTTGCTGGGTGGGTGGAAGTGCAGGTAGGAGTCCTGGTATAGCTGGTCTCCGCTCTCCAGGATCTGGTCGAGGGTTGTGTTGCACCAGCGACAGACTTCCTCAACGCGGTTCATGGCTACTGCCATCACGGCGCATGGTAAAGCCTATAGAGGAAAACACAAAGATGATTGGAGATGAATATGGCAACTAAATCTGGATATCAAAATTAATATTGTGAAGAGGTAAAAGTATTTTGTTTTTTGATGGTAATCTCCAAAGTCAAATACTAATCCTATTACTATTTTTTTTACTGGTAGAAAGGTACACTATTTCTGAGTGACACAGGCTACTTTTTTTAACCTGAACTGTCCCACTCCTGGCCCTGGTCCTTGCCTGTCCTGGGCTCTTGATCTACCCCCATTTCTTTATTACTACTTGTTTCGCAAAAATGAATGGTTTTTCCCGAACTGATGATCAAAACCAAGACAAAATTCCTTATAGGTGTCGCTCACATACTCCGAGTCGAGGCAGATAAAGCTCTTCCTCTCTCACTAGAAGAAGATACAGAGAACTTCAGCATCGAATGAACATTGACTGACCTGGTTCCCTCTGGAAGCATGGGAAAACTTCTTGCAAGCAATGGAGTGGCCTGCGGACATAAAGCTGGTGCCATCTTGCAGCACCAGCCAGCCAGCAGTGCTGCGATGAGCTGTGGAACCATAACTCATCAAAAATAGATTTTGTCAAAAACTACTTCACCTCGAAAACTATTATTACTGTTTCCAAAATAAATTTTGATAGATGTAGAGGGAGAGGAACAGCCGCGGCGGGTTCGCGGTGAGTGCTAACGCGTGCCCATGTTCCCGCCATAAGCGGCACAGGAGGACACCGTGGAGTTTTTGTGGGTTCGATTCCCACATAACTGCGCTATCTCTCCGTGGTAGCGCAGTATGCATGTGCATTTCGCTACGATAAATAAAAAAAAAGGTGAGAGGAAAGCCAAAGAAATTATGGACGGTGTGAGGAATGATGAAGATCACGATGCGATCCTTTTTTTTATTGACTAGCTTTTGCCAGCGGCTTCGCCCGCGTGGGTGTCGGGAATAGATAAAACCTTAACAAACTATACACCTCGACCGATTCCATGAATCACTTTGTCTATTGGTGAAAACCGCATGAAACTCTGTTCATTAGTTATTGAGTTTATCACGAATAGACAGAAAGACGCCGTGGGAGACTTTGTTTTATAATATGTAGTTATCTTGTCATACTAGTGACTCGTATTTGACCATTATCTCACGATGATGATAATGATGACGAAGACGATGTCAGTGTCATCACGTACCCCTGTTAAGCTTTTCTTCCACAGCATCTGCTTTGTCGGCCGCTCTCTGTGCGTCCAGGCAGGTGGCACTGCCAGGTGGGTGCTTACGGTCTCCTTCGTAAGCGTGGCGTTTACGCCCGTCAACGCCCACCTGTGGTAACATTTCAGAAGTTATTATAAAGAAATTCTTATCAATGAAAGTTGGACGTAACGAAAAGTATCCAATTCACAAAACCATCAACATTGAGTTAAATACACCAAAGAGATCGTATAAATCGATACTTTCGCTCAGCAGAAGAAACCAGCGAAGTACGAAGACGTGACGGTAGCATTGATATGAGGAAAATGTTCTTTATAAAAAAAAAAAAAAAAATAATAATATGAATACACAATTTCAAAGTTAAAAATATAATAAAGTTCTCCTTTAAATCACAAAAAAAGTATAAAAAATGACAGCACTGCATTAATGAAGAATCACGATGCAAACTTTAAAGTTGAAGTAATATCTCAAGACTGTGTTGTGGCGACCTCGAGTAAGGGACAAGGAAAGAAAGATGATGATGATATATATGATATATATTACCTTGCTGGTAGCCGGCACGACCTTGACTCCAGAAGGTCCCTTAACCAAGGGAGGGTCCACACCGCCAAGCTTCTTGATAGGCGCTATTACAGTGGTCATCGCGTAGATATTGAAGTGCTTCCTCACTCGGTCTTGTTCCGGGATGTTTTGGAGGTAGCTGGGGGGGAGATACGAGCGTATTTTCTATTATATTCTTCGGTAATAAGTACATTGCGAAAGAGTCAATGTAAATGTATTGTTTTGGTGTACAATATAGAATTAAGAATTGCGAAAGAGTCGAAGCGATACAACGCTTTCTTCTCAAAATGTATATAGCAATTTACATATCTATCCCACTCTCATCACAATGTAACGCACATGTCCATTGAGCAAAAACATTTCTCAGAACGCGTGGTGGCGTCTTTCAAACAACTTGACTCGTTTACAAATTATGACAGTGAAAAAAAGCCGTGACGCGTTCAGTTGTCAAGCTAGACCATCCATTGTCCGATTTTATGGGTTGGGTTTATTTATGTTATAGGTCGATTTCAAGATTTTCGGGGTCGCAAAAACGATAATGGACACAAAATATAAATACGAGAAGGCGCAGATGAGATTCTGCAAATTTTCAATGTCTTTGGAGTGCTAAAAACAATATGAAAATCTGTGCTATGGGTTCAAAATGAAAAGCCGAGATAGCGAAAATACACATATGTCCTGATTGGTGAATGTCACGAAGACATGCAAGCTATTTGCACAAGTTACAGGCATGTATGTACCGTCCTTAGTTTCAAATACTCACGAGTATGCCATCAACTTGGGCGATGTGAAAGTTAAGAGACACGCAGCACCATCATTCTAGAACAAGTGTAATAAAATGTTAGCCAATATCTTCAAAAGCACTGTCGTAAACACCGGGAGTTTCCGGGGAGGGGTCCAGAATAGACTTAAGTCATTGAAAAGGGAGGATCCTCCGAACAGGCGGGTGTGGTGTCAGGTACGCAACTGCCCGACAGTGCATGTCATACTGTTATATGCTTTCAAATTGTGCTAAAAACTCTGCTTGCCCGATGCAGGATTTTTTGATTTAGTACATATATGGCGTCATAGACAGATGCAACAATTTCTATTTTATATTTTTGCGGCGCTGATCAATATCCATCAACGGATGGTAGTGACTCAGCATAACGTTTGGAAAGTGTGTTTGCTTGACAGATTTGGTTCAGCTGATGATTGACGACTTGAGGACTCACATTCCAGACAAGATAGTATTTGGGGAGATTGAGAATTTTCCTTTTAAAGCGAACCAATCTCGCTCATTTCTGTCTCTTCCTCCCTCTCGACTTAACAGAGTCAAATAGGAGACCTAATATATATATGTGTAATATTATGTATGTATGTTTATCTATAGTATTTTATAAAACTATTGTTTATTTATTTATATTTTAATGTAGCAGTACCCCACAGACTACCCCCTTTTTCTAAGTTCTTTCAGTCCATCCAAAGGTTGACTGGTAGCAATCGCTGACAGCTATAAGACACGATTGTACCCATAGTATTAAGTTGAAGAGATGTGTATTTGGTGTATATTAAAGTATATTCTATTCTAACCCGCTTAGATGAAGGTAACTAGTACTCACAATAGCATCGACCCTGAGCCCAGTGGGGCCACAGGCGTGCGGCTCCATCATGTAATACGCCGGAGCGCCACGCACACGCCACACAGCCACGGCGTAGGGCACGGACCACACGATGCCGTGAGTATGTATCTCGAAGAATCGCTCCAACGCCAATCTGTGACAACATGGCTTTGTTTGGAAGAAAAACTACATGAATACAAGCAGGGAAAACTATGTATCAGGGATGTTGCGGACGCAGATATTTTCATATCCGCAGATGTGGATGTTTATCTGGTACTTTTTTAGGAAACTGTATGGTTTGAGGAATGCATTAAGAAGATAGTCATTTTTAATATCTCTTTAAATCTTGGTTATTACTAGTACTTCGCCCGCGACTTCGTTCGCGTGATCCGTATTTTATCCTACAGATGACTTTTTAGTTTTACCCCCTTGAAGATTGAATTTCTAAAAGTCCCTTGTTATTTTTCCCCTTCATGATAAAAAGAAACCCTGTATAGTAAAATTATTTCTACTTAATTTACTATTAGTATTTATGCCAAGTTTCAAATATATAAACCCAATAAGTTTCCACCTTTTCGCCTCCTTAGGGGTGGAATTGCCAAAAACCAATAAATACATGATTTTTTTTTATCAACCATAAACGTAAATCTTTTATTTCGCAAAATTTTTAAATAAATGTAAAATTTCACGTGTCCAATTTACAAACTGTAGAAATTTCATACAAACTTTCAACGCCCCTTTTAGCCCCTTAAGGGTGGAATTTCCAAAAATTCTTTCTTAGCGCGCAATTACGTCATTTGAGGAAGTGAACAGGCTTTGGGATGAATCATATAGTCCCTTCCTTTTCCTTAACCCCCATATTTCAAATTTGCCGCTAAACGCACTCCTACATCCCCGAGTGCGGCAAATACAATACATCAGCTCCGCCATCTTTTGCGGATGGCAAAAACATTCAGTAAGAACTCGATATCAATGCCAGCCGGCTAAAACTCACGTGCGCTAATGAAAATTATCGTGAAATAATACTAATCGCGATTAGTTTCATTGGTGAAATTCCAAGTATCCCATGTAATACCTCATTATATCCTTCAACCTTTTTTGTAGGAATAATTACCCCAAGCCGCGTCCTTGGCTGGACGTGAAGCTTATTAAGTAAGTAAAGTAAAAAAATGGAGCATTATTTTAATAAAAAGTAATAATATTGCCGCCTTTTCGGGGTAAGACTTTTAAGCAAAGGCTCATAAATGAAACCAGCGCTACTGAACAATCTTTCGCTAGGTGGTACACTGGTTGGTGGTGTCGATAAAAATGACTGATGAAACTGCGTGCTATTGGTGATAATAGCTTCAATGACACGTCGGATCTTTAATCTTCATCATTTCATTCATCGACCGAAATCATCGCTGCTATTGGTCAATGAGCACGTGCACATCCCTGCTGTGTATCCCTTTCAGGCGTGCTAAATTTGGAATAGTTCAACTAAAGGCTCTCTTCCGAGCAGAGTGATTTCGGCGACACTGACATTTTTTCACGGGGCTTGAGACCTTCTTTTCGGGAATTTCAGTATCGCCGTAACTACTGGTGCTCAGAAAATTATAATGTGGAGGAGGAGACGAAATTTCGCCCACTAAGGTCCTTTACGGCCAGCAGCCTGACGCGGTTGGAATAGTGGCTGAACGCCATGGCAACCAACTGCGATGAAACCACGTCAAGCGCTTGGACCGCTCATGTACGTACGCAGGGCGAGATCCTCGACTCTAGGGCTTATGATAATTATTAAATTAATCTATAATTGTGCTGTTTATAAAAACTCAGAAACAGTTAAAAGTTAGTTTGTTTTAAGATAAATAGTGTTTTTAGTACTTAATTATGGATTTTTATTTTTCTGATTGTTATCTTATTATTTTACGAATTTTTATTTTACTTATCGTTGTTCTATAGAACAATAGGTAACTTTTTTTTTGAGAATTATTAAGTATAGCCTAAAGCATATAATAATTACACAAGTTTCGTTCCTTTATTTTCGTAAACATAGGAGGGCCCCGCTGGCGGTTGCTTTGCTTCATGTGAGCACCACTCTTCCGTCTTCGGATCACAAAATCTAAATCCAAAAATTTGGGAAGCACAAAATGAGCACTAAATAATTAGATGGTGTGCAAAGCCCTAGGGTCGTAGCTGCTTACAAAACATACATCAACGGCAGCTCGCTTCAAACTAAACCACCCATTAAGCGCCAGTGCGTATAAGATGCGCCGCGGTCAACCGCCAAATGGAAAAGCGGCTAGCTGCGGTTAACCGCTAGTGCGTAAAGGGGCTACGCGACCACTATTATGATGAAATATGCTAAAATGTGACACATAAAATAAAACCATACGAAAAACTTAACTAAAAAATTTCGAAATGTTTCAGAACTAATAAACAGCTTTAAATATAAAAGCTACTTCTAGAAAACAAATTATCGTTACTTGAGCGTCATAGCCTCAGGCTCCTTCTGTTCCAGCTTGCCGCTGTATATTTCCTCTAACTCGTAGCGCACGTAGTTCACTCCGAGCACGAATCGCTTCAGGACCTGCCAGGATATAATCCCATTTATACAAACTGTCTTGTACTACCTGCATGAGGTCCTCGGTTCGATTCCCGAGTCGGGCAAAGTGTTACTGGTTATCTAGAATTCTCAGTAGCACCCTGGGTCTGGATTTGTGCCCAGTTGTTGGCAAAAGGCTCTCCCCTTTTTTATAAAACTTTAACCACCGAAAAAAAAACGAACTGAAAAGTGAAAAATGAAACAGCAATCTTAAATTCGAGTCTGCGCCTTAAGCTCTCGTACAGGGTTCCAAAGGAACTTTTCACGCTGCGTAGTACGAAACAACTCGCCTCTTCAAACATCGTCGCGTCGCGTCGTATCTCCGTGTGACTGTTTATACAAAACATTGTTTCTGATAGAGATAATTTTCACTTAAATATCAACTTTAACAAAGTAAAGATAGTGTGGATTTCAGAATAATAGAACAGTCTACTAGTCAACCATTTTGACAGCTTTACCACAGTTTAACAATCATACAGTTGGGAAACGACTTTGATGTCGGACTCGAGGTTACTGTAGCCCGCCAAAAGAATCACGCGAAGTATTCTATGCACGTTGACGTACGTAAAAATTTGCGATTTACACGGACGCGTCTGCCCTCAACGTTCAAGTGCACAAACTAAGCGCGATCGAGCACTGCGAACCGCGCTGCCCATCTCCCCGCGAGATCCCTGCCGTTGTTCTACGCAAGTACATTCGTTTCCCAACTGTATGATTATTAATTTGTGGCTATACATTTACAAGGTTATGAAGTAGAAATATCAATTTGTTGGAGTTAAGTGCATCCAAGCACATTTGCAATAACCATAAAAATAAAACATAAAAAAGCTAAAACTTACCGAAAACTAAACTTATCTCGTAAATAATATTTTTATATTGCCATAATCAAATAAATCGTGAAACTATCTTACTTGCAATGGTAGCAGTATATCCTCTCCCGGTCTGAACTCGTAACCCAACGAGCCAATGGAAGCAGTGAACAGATGACAAGCCGCTGCGATGACCTCATCAATGGTCCGCCTGGTCCACAAGTGTGGCCGGCGCACGTGGGACATGGCCGCCCCCACAATGGCCGACGCGGCCGACTGGAAGAGCGTGTCGCGAGTGAATCTGGTGGGAAACAAATGACCATGTGAATTGATTTGCGCGAATTTGAAATCACCAACCCGCCTAAAGCAAACGTGAATTTTACATTTTCTGTTGAAGAGGAGGCCTTTGCCCTGCAGTGGGACAAATGAGAATATTTAAAAGAAAAATATGATTTTATCAAAACATTGGTATTTGTTAGTAAAATATATGTAATATTAATCATTATCACCATATTTCAAGTTTATAGAACAATGGGCAGTCAAAAAATTCCTCGCAACAAAATTTTGTAAAAATAGGTGACTTTGGTGGCTTCTCGTCCCTTTGATTTCAAATATTTTTTTAAATATTTATCTACTTAAAGGGTTCTAAACAACGATATCCCACTCGATGGGGTAGATCAAAATTTTTTTTTACGCCCCCCCCCCCCGTTCTACTGAATGGGAGTCCCCTTAAAAAACATTTAAAAATATTTTTTGGTAATTTATATGTCTTGGGGTCAACAAAATGCGTATAATGCAAAAGTTTGAAGACTGTAGCTCCAACTGTTTGGTTGTAAATACTGTATGATAGACGAAGGATAGTCAGAGACGTGAGTGACAGCAATTTGGCTCCGTTTGGACCCTTCGGGTACGAAACCCTAAATACTGAATTCCAATAAGTTGAAAGTGACGATTCTAAAATCTTGCGTTTGAAATGCCGTAGCAGCAGCAGTGTGTGCAGATGTGGAGCCGAGTCGTAAAATAAGCTCCACTTTCTGTCTTGCCCTCTGTGCCATAAAACATGCAGCCAATGACCTATGCGCTGCCAGTGACGATGCCGTATAACTGGATTTTTTTTGGGCATAATAATCCGAGAACAACAAGACTCGAAGAATAAGTAGTGCTACCGGGCCACAGTCTTCAACTTAGCCCCTGAGGATGAGAGAATTTACATGACAAGATCAGGAGGTCTGGAGCCCCTGAGGATGAGAGAACTTACCTGACAAGATCAGGAGGTCTGGAGCCCCTGAGGATGAGAGAACTTACCTGACAAGATCAGGAGGTCTGGAGCCCCTGAGGATGAGAGAACTTACCTGACAAGATCAGGAGGTCTGGAGTCCCTGAGGATGAGAGAACTTACCTGACAAGATCAGGAGGTCTGGAGCCCCTGAGGATGAGAGAACTTACCTGACAAGATCAGGAGGTCTGGAGCCCCTGAGGATGGTGCGGCCGCGTGCGGTCTCCACGAAGGCGGTGAGCACCTTCCACTCGTAGCCCTCGTCGGGCACGGCGCCCTGTGGCGTCACCGCGGTCGGCAGCTTCGAGAACTCCCAGAATACTTTCACTGCTGATATGCTGAATCTGGGGATACGATTAGTATTAGTATCGGTTATATCCGCATAAATGACAAGCGTGGCGGCCCCAAAATAAGATCTACCAAGGACTCCTACCGCGTCCGGCTGATGAATGATCGACGCCTGAAGAAAATGAAGGATGATGTGAAAGATAATTCTCTGTTTCATCCAAATAACAAAAAAACTACCAAGTCCCAACTATCCCATTTGGGCGCTAATATACTTGTTGGCGCCCAAATGGGACACGTATAAATTTTCATTTCGATAATACGAGTATTTTGACTCCAGACTCACTGTCACATCCCGAGTAGCCAACATCTACGTATTTGGGAAAAGGGAGACACATTGATTGATTTTAATTTTGAACTGATTTAATTATCATTCCCAAACAAGCTTATTGGCGCCCAAATGGGACATCGATATTAAAACGAGTAATAAGTAATTAAGTCATAAGTAATATTTGACTCCGGGCTTACTTGTTATCTCCAGCCCGCATAGTCCCATCTACATTATCTCTGAACGTGTCCGCCAGCTCGTCTACATTCGCGTATATGACGAGCGTGGCGGCACCAGCGGGATTACTGCGTCCGGTGGGTCCTACGGCGTGCGGCTCCAGCATGCAATACGAGGCATCGTCGAGGCCCTTCCAGATGGCCACGCAATAGCCTTTGGAGCAAAGGACGCCGTGTTTGTGCTGGAATAATTGTTAGGATCATAAGTTATTTATTTATTGTTTTTTAATAACATAACATAATTCATGACAAGAGTCGTGAGTTTATGTATTTACCAGACCATCAAACGTCAAAATAATGAATAGGTATGTATGTATCACGTCTATATTCCTCGAAGGGTAGGTATATGTTTACACGCTCAGTTGTTATGTTCAAGCCCCATGTAATCGGGGCACAAATGCAGGCTCCGGGCTGCTACTAAGAAATTCCAGATTGAAATCCCAATAATACTTTGCCCGACCCAGGAATCGAACGCAGCACCTCAGGCTTAGCAGTTTGTAGCTCTTACGACCACTAAACGACCAACGAGGCATTATCAAAAAGCTGGGTTTCTATCTTACTTACATTGGAGAAGAAGTTCGTAAGAGCTTGCTTGAGGCTTGTGACCGCTCCGCTCTCTCCCGCCTTCGTATCACCGACGACCACATCGGGCTCCACCTCTAGTTTTATCTGTAACATAACACATAACATTACGCCTGTTCTCTTCAAAAGGATGGGTAGAGGGGTGTATAGAAACACCCATTTCGACCGTTCACCTACATTATCATAATTTTAACCAAAGTCGTCCAGTGCTAAACATTGGCCTTCCCAAGTGTCGCTACATCGACCGCATTCAGCGGATTTCTATCAGGTGCATGGTCCACGTAGTGGAAGACCTTCTAATGCAGCATCTTCCGGTTCACAGTCGTCACTGCAGCACTTTTCGGCCCCATCGACCATCCGTTCTGCAAGCAATGTGCACTGCCCACTGCCACTTATGTTTGGCAATTTTTCGACAATTCAGGGTTCTTTCGACAGTTATTTTCAAGTCCCTTATATAAGAGGGTGATCCTGTTGCCATGAACTGAGCGCAATCCTGGTATAGAGCCCGGCACATAAGTTGGCAAGGTTTTGGCGTAGTGGAGGTAGGTTCGCGCATATTCCAAAACAATACTGACCAACCACCAAATAGAGCGATCGGAACGTGGACGCGACACGATTGTTCAGTCGATCCTTGTGTCAACTGATCAACTAATCGCGCGCCAGGTTCTAAACGTTCCCCGCACCCCGCTTCACTACCAAAGATAAAAACGACTTCTGCGCATCTAACGACTCTTACCAACTTACGTGCCGGGGATTATACAAAATATTCATGACAGAAACATTTTCATTACTGCGAACAAAACCAACCCCCAATTCAACCAACAGACCTACGAATAGTCAACTTATAGTCAACCAGACTATTAAATATGAACTTCTAACGCTAAGATAATTGACTGACAGCCGATAGTTCTTTCATATCTCAATAGATGGCGTTACTATCCTGACAGAGTATTCGTACACCAGTCACTAGATGGCGTCGCTTGTATGTAAACAAATCATACCGCTCTTACATCTACATTATCTTCATAATCATCATTTCAGTCGAAAGATATTCACTGCAGAACATAGACCTTCCTCAAGCGCCACCCAAATGACCGGTTTCAAACGTCTTGCATACACAGCGGATTCCCTCACTCACATTAAAGTTGGTGACGTGGAAGTTTTGGACGATCTCTTGAGGCTTGAGCCGGGGCGGTTTGCTGGCATTGCCGATGGACATCGTGTGCAATCTGTCGCCGTATTTGAGCACGGCGTCCAATAGCTCCGGTTTCCAGAACTCGTAGGGCTCGATGTGTTCCACCACTATGCCCATCACGGCATTAGCTACGTCCTAGGAGGAAAAAGATGTAGTGTGAGATATGGAAAGAACTGTGCTTAAGGCGTGGTCCATTGAGAAACTCAAACTTAAAGCATTTATTACAATTAAACCATTTAAGCACTTTTCATGTGTCAAAGAGTTAGTGAGTTCATTCAAAAAGATGAAGCTAGTACCCAGTACCAAGCATGCAAGTGCAACGTTCAAGAAACTTCACGGACTCTTTCTTTTTTACCCCCGACGGAAAAAGAGAGGTGATATAAATTTGCCGTGTGTACCTGTGTATTTGCGTATTTGTGTATTTGAGTATCTGGCTGTGGTACATTTTGACATTTTTTTTTATTTCATGCTACCTAATTTATCTAGTAGTAGACACCCTTCGATCGACAATCAATTGAACACGTAATTATAAAACGATATCTTGCCAAAATATCCCGTCACAAACAGTAAAATGCTCGTAGCTGTTGAACGGCTGAACTGATTCTCATCAAACTAAGAACACTCAGGATATAGTCATATTTCAAACAAAACAAAAACTAAATCACAATCAGTTCATCCGTTTAGGAGCTATGACGCCACAGACAGCTGATGCTCTGGTGTTGTCACGTGGTCTGGCACAATAGAAGTTGTGCCCGAGTTCAGGGAGATTTGTCGTTAGACCTGACAAGCGTGCTGACAGAGCTGAGTTTTGGTGCCTCAGAGGCTTGGTGGCCATATTTTCAATTGGAAGGCACCACCATTCCGAAACCTCGTGTGCGAGGAGGTCGCGTGTTCCAGATAACGATAGCGTCGCCGTTTTCATTAACGGAGTGTGCCCGCAGGCCGCGTGTTCTTGTGAACTACAGAGAACTTCTCTGTAGTTTGATGCCAATGGTCCATTGTTCCGCCAACTGATATTTCAACTGAGATTCCAAATGACATTGCAACTGCGAGAGATCAACTTAAACTGAGCGATAACCACGTTAAGTGTAGTACCTTTTAACCTTGAGAGAGTGATATCATGTGACCGTAGTTCTACTGAACATTTTGATAAGGTAATTTCAGTGCAATAAGACCAGTTGTTATAGATTTAAAGTTTTGGTTGTGTCTCTGAGTGCTTTGCCCAAGTGTTATGTTTCTTTTATGAGCACAACCATAGTAGGTCTGTTATTATTCGATTGACCTAGAAATTATTAAGTGTTCATCTCACGAACCCTCACAAGCGACTCTGAGCTTTTCGTATGTTGTCGCATCTCTGTATTCCCTAACACACCTTGTTCCGGCAGACAGGGTGTGTTAGAGTAAATACTAATAGTTGATAAAGATTTGGAAAGATCTAGATGTTAAATGGCTCGCCACATTTTAGGTATATGTACCTTTATGATTGTTTATTACAATAAACCCTGTAATGTGTAATGTTTTTTTTTTACAACACTTTGCCCCACACTAGGAATTTCTTCCTGTATCGTGGGTGCGTTTACAAACATATAAACTCACGTACCCAACACCCAGAGCCGGAACAACTATCTGTAGCTCATACAAATATTTGTCCCGTGCGGGGATCGACCCGCGACATGCAACGCAGCAGTCAATCGCTCAACCACTGCGCCAACCGTGCGCCCAAATTGGATCTTTCCCTAGTAAAATATACCCTACAAATTGACTATAGGCACGGTTGATCTGTAAAACGGGCTTACATTCTTGCAGCTAACTTATCCTTTTAAAGACAAGGCAGATGACGATGACGGTGAGCCAAATATACCTGGTTGTCCCTATTGGGCTGGTCGAGGAAGTAGTTCTCGTTCTGCGCGAGGCAGGCGCGCACGGATCCGGCCGTGCGCGACAGGCGCGACATGTACTTGCCCAGTGCGGCGTCGTCCAGCGCTGGGACCAGCTCCTCTTCAGGGGCTAGAAGTTAAGAAAACGTGATGTAATGACGTAAAGTAACATGGGTAAGGGCAAGAAGCTAGTGAGTAGTACTTCTGCGATGTGGAGGGAAGACTCAAGACTCCCTTTATTAGCGAAATATATACATAGTGCGTGCGTGATATTTATTATAATAAAACTATGAACATAGCTTATTTATCTTAACTTAAGTTATCTGCTAAACGTGACGTACCGTGTCATCCCACCACACTTCCAACACAATATCAGTGTTAATTTGTGTTTTTTGTTATTTTTGCTAAGCAGTGTTGCTGTGTTTTATCTGGTTTGAAGGGTATTTGTGCCGGTTTAATTCCAGGCACATGAGACATTATCAACTTTCTTAGAGATGGCAATTCATCTAGCAGCTTCTCTTCTACAGCTAAATGAGATAGGGAATCTCAGGTTTCGCAAAAGTCAGTCTTACCATGGCCACGGGGTCCCAGCGCAAACAAAAAAAAATTGGTTTATTACAATAGATGGTGTTCTAAATTTCTGAGGCATGCCACTCTACTTTTTAAATTTGTATTGGATTATGTTGTTCATTATACCATAACACATTTTGGTACAATGAAACTAAAAACGTGCCAAAAAAAAACTATAAACAAATCGTAACTGTATTT
The DNA here is from genome assembly GCA_947562075.1 of Orthosia gracilis. Lineage (NCBI taxonomy): Eukaryota > Metazoa > Arthropoda > Insecta > Lepidoptera > Noctuidae > Orthosia > Orthosia gracilis. Next base: position 13,338,663 of record OX387267.1, read on the forward strand.
AAAGAAAAAATTAGTCACAAACCGAAAAATACCTTTTACTTGCAAGTCGCAGCTAACATCATCTATAGCCGTGGAACGGAACCGAACCCGATCGATGTACTTACAAAAATAATCAGACGAAAAACGCTAGTTACGTCGGCATGGAATGAAATTTGAACTTTGCCACATATGATACAGAGTTTAACTAGGCACTTACCAGCAGCATCTTCCTCCCCCTCGTCCTTGTCCCGAGGCGCGCCGGGCCTCTTCTCGCGGAGCGACTGCGTGAGCTCGTTGATGACCTTCACGGGGTACAGCTTGTAGGGAGCAATCATCTGCTTGTTGTCTAGATTGCCTTGACGAACTGTGGGCGTTTTAATCAAAAGTTCAGTTATTCTTAAAATACTTATACAATAAAAGCTTTTTTTTTACAAAAAAATAATCCGACTTCAAAAGCAAAACACTAAAAAGTGCAAAATAATTTTTATTTCGGAAGCCGGTGTCTTTGGTACTTCTTTTTATCGTTTTTTTTTTTTCGTCTGTAGGCTTCCGCTTGACCACTATCTTACCTGATGGGAAGTGATGAAAACCTGTCCACTCTTAGAGGAGACCCCTAGATTGTAGCTGTCTATTGGTTGGATTGTTTTTTTTTAATTTCTCTCTTTTCAGTTTTATTACACTATCACTAAAAAGTGAGTCAGTTGTATAATAAGGTACCTCAAGGCTTGACTAAATACCCATAATAACTCAATTGAAACATTCGTGTTGTTTGTCGCTAAGGAGTTCGGTTATATGTTCCATGTCCTTGAAAACTGCTGAACCGATTTGGATGAAACTTGCTTTGTTCCCTATGTTGAGAGATACCTAATCCAATAAAAGAAGGGAGGTCACGATGCGATAAGTAGTGTAGGAGAAATGCGTGGACATACATACATACAAACATACAAAAATACACTTGGGAAATTTAGCACACATGTTAAGAAGCCCAAATAGAGTAACATATGTGACTATAGGTCAATTCCAACAATATTACATACATACGTGTCGAATTGAGTACCTCATTTTTTTGAAGTCGGTTCAAGTACATAAAGTCACGTAATGGGTGTAGGCAGAAAATACAGAACAACACCTTTCACGACCCTTACGTACTCCTTTTACTTCGCCAACGATCATACATGTAGTCTAGAAAAGAAAAATTTTCATATAAAAGTAATCGATCATATATACTCACCAAGTTTATCAATGAACTCTCCGGGACTAGCAGCCACTATGAGCACCGGACAAGACTCGGGGGGAACGAACTCCGGTTCAGGCTCCGGTTTCTCCTCGCCCTCTGAAATATAAGAAACGTTAGTATAATCAGCCTGTACCTAATGTACCCATGACTGAGACACACGACTTCTCTCTATCAGAGACAGTGAGCCGTTACCTATCAAGCGATCACAGTGCGGGTTGGTAGAAGTCACATGTCTTCGAATTTATTGCAGACATGCTGGTTTCCCCTCGACATTGCCCTTCTGCAGTGGTGATAAAATAACTTACACAAAGTATAGTGCCTGTTTGGGTTGGATGTCATGGCATATAAACTCAGTATGTTGCGGCTGTCACCACTGGACCGCCATCGCTCCTGCCAGAAGCATTAGTACAATATATTTTGGGTTGTTTGCAGACTCATATCACATTTTTTTCTGTTGATGTTTGATATTTTTTATGTATCTAGATAATGCATAAGTTACGAGAGTGGACTTCGCGACGCCGTAGTTGGGTAAAAATATAGTTTTCATTACTTTGACGGGATATACGTCGCAAATGGTACGCTTTACAAAAATAATATGTATCAAACTCTACCTTCGTTTTAAAATCCCTGTGACATGTGATGGGGTGGAGCGAATTTTTTTTTGTTTTTGGCTTCGGGCCCCCTAGAGGGCACCATATTCAATTTAATGTGACGACACATAGCCTATAACCAGCATATATCATTAGTCAAATTATGATAAGTAGTTTAGAAGTTATGAGGGTCACATACCGGTTAAAAACATAACCCTCACTTTTGCTTCGCCGTAGTCGTGTAAAAGAATGCTAGTCTGAAGTTTATTACATCACTGAGACCCGCCGTGCCTCAGAAAGTACGTTAAGCCCCGGCTACGGCCCGGTACGGTACCCGGTACCCGGCTGACTTTTGAGAGTCGTTATAGCTACTTAAAAAAATATTTTGTAAGACTGGCAACCAATTTTGCCAAGGAGCATAGAGAATCCAAAACTAGTCACTACCCAGCGACTGAGTTGTGAAGGTCTGGTAGGCAGGCACTTCAGCTGCATCTGGTTGAACTGGAAGCCAACCCCAACATAGTTGCGATTCATTTGTAGATGATGTGCTACTCACCGCCTCCTACTTCCTCGTCTTCGTCGCCGGCAGCCTCGCCCGTCATCTCGTCCTTGAGACGCTGTATGCGTAGTTCATCACCTGCGGATATACAATCAGATGACAAAACTATCGAAAGCCACAACTTCAATCAATCCATACATACATATATACTCACATACTCCATACATACCTACAACACAGTTATTGAATCGTGGTCAGATAGGCAGTCTTTACATGTCGTTGTTGCTTTTTGATCCTGGGCTGGGTGAACAGTCCCTTAGTTAAGGGTGGGCGCGGAATCGAAGGCCACCACTTTGCGCCGGCCGACATCCACAGTCGAGCTGGTGGTAGACCTACTTTCTGTACTGTACTCACCTTTCTTGATCCTGGGCTGGGTGAGCAGTCCTTTGGCAAGGGTTGGCGCGGGGTCGAAGGCCACTACCTTTCCGCCGGCCGACATCCACAGCCCGAGCTGGTGGTAGTCGCCGAGGAGGAGGGAGATGGACGTGGGGTGGGTGGTGTCGTACCACATCTTGAAGAGGTAATCCTTCATGTCTGGATAAAATAATTAGTGTTAGATAAATCGAAGTTTGATAGTCTTTTTTAGATAAAAACTATCAAACTTCGATTTTTGAATTGAGAGTTTGATGTTCAGTATTGTCACAAAGTACGTAAGCGGCGGCGCGCCGTAGACAGAGAGGCCACTACGAACAAAGCTTCATTTTGCACATACACATTGACATTGCGATTTTACATGTAATATTGGGCAATATTGGACCGAGCTCATGCATAAATTACCTACTGTAATGATGTTGCATTGGCTGGGTTACCTTTATTAATTGTTACAGACTGAATATACTTTAAATGATTCTTTAAATTCGTTCTTTCATTCATTTTTAAAATACATACATTGTTTTGGCGCGTTGAATAATAATATGACGGAATATACTGCGAGTATTCTTTTTGCACTTTCTTTATAGTGGCATGCAATTTCTAATTTTTACAAAACCTCTAAAAAACAGTTAGGTTCTCGGTCTTTTTTTTAAATACTAGTGTTGTAACCAATTCATTACTGAATTTCACCAGCTTTATTCGATTTTAATAATGATTAAATATTGAGAGTGATCTTTACTGAAAAGAATGAGCTTGGCGCTCAAAGCCATAAATAAAATTTTGTATTGGCGACACTGGTTTCTATAGAATGACTTATCCGAAGAAAATGATTGAATGAAGATTCAATCATTTTCGCTTTTTCTTGATATTTTTTGTGATTTTATTGTAACTAAAAATATTAAATTAAAGACAAATTTTATTGACCTTTCGTACCATTGTATAATTTCAAAATATCTACAATGTTAAAGTTTAAGTTAAATTTTCTAATCAGAACTTTAATCCAATGCACTTTACAATACATAATCCAATCGATCAAATACTCTTACGAACTTGAAGGTTTATTGTCAGTATCGAGTACCGAGTCGTATGGTTACTTCACCAGTTACGTCGCGATGTCAAATGTCAAAACGTACCTTTTATTTTTTGACAACTTTAAAGGTTTTCATTATTAGTTTTTCAAAACTTCGTAAAAGACGATTTGGATTTGGGGGTTGTTAAATACAGGCCTGCGGATCTCAGCCAAGAGGCAACGCTGGAGCCCATGAGCAACGCTGCTACTCTTGGATCCCACAAAGTCTATACCCGCGAAACTGCGATACGCAGCAGCGGTAAACTACGGGTCTGTTCTTTGAGATAGCGATTCTTGTCGGACAGGTGGTAAGTGATACAACAATAAATTTCAAACAAAACCAGATCTAGACCGAATCGTCACGTCTCGCGCCGTCAATTACATTTTTACGAGTAAGTGTCAACGTCAACTCAATCAAAAGCTGTCAAATCGATGACAGCGAGCTGGCACAGTGTTGCAACACAATAACAAAAAAGATTTTTGAAGAATTTTTCTGTACGGGGCTTCTTTTCATGATGTTTGGGAGCACTAAGAAGGGATTTTTGGAAGTTCAACCTTTAAGGGGGTAAACTACAAAATCATCTATAGGATAAAATACGGATCACGCGAACGAAGTCGCGGGCGAAGTGCTAGTATTTTATATAATCATCAGCTCAAAATTCTTCATCATGCAAAAACACTCAATAAAAATTCAAGTTCACTGTCAAACAACTCATTGCTTAAACTGCGGTTCTAGAAGCATTAGCACAAGGTTGCCTTATCAAACGGATGGGAGAATGTTTAAAACTCATCGCCTAAAGGTGTTAAATAGGAAAAAACTAGCTAATAGCTGCTTAGAGGATACTAGCTGTTGCCCGCAACTTCATCTGCGTAGCATTAGTTCTTCGAATAGCCTATTTTTATATCGCGCAATTATATTTTAGGTGGCGAATGAAGGCGCCATACAAACTTCCACCCCCCGTTCCACCCCGTTACGAATTATTTCCTGGATACAAACTATCGTATGTCCTTCCCGGGGTCTCAAACTATCTTTATACCAAACTTCGTGTAAATCAGTTCAGCGGTTAAGCGTGAAAAGGTAACAGACAGAGAGATAAAGCTACTTTCGCATTGATAAAAATAATAGTATTGATATGTAATAGTTTTATGTGCATTCCGTTACAGATATAGTGATCAATATAAACAAAACGAAACTAATTGACTTACGTTTAAACTCCACCTTCTCCTCTTCTTCGCCCTCTCCCAAGCCACCAGGCTCACCGCCGCCTCCTTCTCCTTCCTACAACAAGGTTACATAACATCACGCCAGGATTGATTTACTAAAGGCGTTCGACAGAGGTAGATATATAAATGTCTAACAGGAAAAACTCAAATCAGCTGTTCGGTAAATTTTGCAGAGGGCAAATGATATTTTTTTTTCAGGAAGTAGTAGAGTAGGAGGGTAGTGCCCCAATGATTACGGTTCTTACTTACGAATTGTAAAAAATTATAATGTCGGGTTGGCCCAGTGGCTTCATTTCATTTTATTTTTTAGCTAGGAGAAATGCTCATGGGGAGATAGCGCAGTTATGTGGAACTCCTCTGGGGTGTACACCCCATCACCGGTGCACCAGAACACATTGCACGCCGTGACCACCCCAGGGAACCAGCACATGGGTGCCTGGTCCCCCTGTGTCGGGTCTGGTCAGTGGCCCCGCCACCTACCAGTTTTCTCAAGGGATAGGGACCTCCCCTGCGGCCCCACCACGTCCACCATCAGACGGTGGCGACCCCATCCAGGCCGCGAAAGGTAGTGAGAGTGGCGCATCGTATTACCGGCACTCCTCTACCACCGCGGCCTCCTACCCTCAGCCGCGATATCGTATGGGACCTGGGATGCTTCGTACGGCATCGCGGCCTGCCTCAGTTGCGATGTCGCCTCTGTTACCAAGTGGCACCGCAACCTACTTGTTGGCCGCTACGTCGTCGCTTTATCGGTTACAGCCTTGACGAGCGGCCCCTCCTCGGGTTCCTCTTCGGTTCACCGTGGGTGACCAAGCCACGGCTACTGAGCCCTCCCGCCTCGACAATGCGAGTACCCACCTGGGGCAGTGGCTTAGACCTCGTCTCTCGTGCTTGTGGTCATAGGTTTAAATCCGGGCAAATACCAATGTGTCTTTTTCAAATTCATTTGTACTTTCTAAGTTTATCTTGGACATCACAGGCAACGGTGAAGGAAAACATTGTGAGGAAAACTGGACTTAGATAATTAATGTAAGTCGGAAATAACCAAGTCAGGGTTCCCAAAGGTGGCTTTATTAACTCTGATAGCAGAGGTGGCCACATCCTCACACGAAAAAGAACAAGAAGACTTACGAATTCTACGGCTGTGCGTTCAACCCAAGCAGGTGCTTTCATCATTATCATCCACAACCTAACTGACTTCCCCAGCTGGACATAGGCCTCTCTTTTCTTGCCGCGATGGTAACACTATTCGGCTGCCCGTCTCGCTGTCGGACGACCTACATTCCTTCTATCAGTCCTTAAACACTACTCACCATCTTACTACAGGCGCTTACTTACTTCTTACTTTGTGTAATTTATTTCATCTCCACTGCTCTCAAAACGGTGAGGGAAAACATCATGATTTTTGATATTATGATTTATATTTCGACATTATACAAAATTTCATAAATTTATATAATATTCTTATAATGTACCTAGTTTTGATTTGCATGTAATTAGCTTATTATTTAATATTTCTACACCAGCAATGGTAGTACGAGTATGTGTGAAACTAAGTTAAATGTAAGATCTCAATGTACCATAAACTGAGAAATAAATATTTACTTACTTAAGATATTTGCAGATCACCAATCTGCACCTGACGCCGCACGTCTGACGTTTGCAGAATCAAGCGGTGTTTGCTTTCGTCATATTCTTTGTACGTTTTTATGTAACTCACCCCAGGAGCCTCGTCCGGCAGTTTGAGAGGCAGTCGCATAGGCGCCAAGCTCTATGGAGTAGGTGTTGGCGCCCATCTCAAACTTCTCTGATAGATCGTATATGTATGTATGTCTGTGTGTATATCGTAACTCACCCCAGGAGCCTCATCCGGCAGTCTGAGAGGCAGTCGCATAGGCTCACCGAGCTCTATGGAGAAGGTGTTGGCACCCATCTCGAACTTCTCTGACAGATCGTCTATGGTCAGGTCTTTGCGGCCTGTCTTCTTTAGGTGGTGGAGGTAGTAGTCCGCTGCGGCGTCTGGGGAATACGGTTAAGAAAATTCAGTATTGATTTATCTCTTACGTCTTTTTCCACATCAAAATATTAACAAATTGACATGATTAAAATATTGATTGCTAGCATAGAATTATTAAAAGGAAGAGAATGACATCGACTTATAGGCATTATTATCCCGTAAATATACACAGACCCGGTTGGATTCACTACGGGAGCAAACATCGACACATTTGTCTATTTATGAAATTAAACGAAATCACGTTACTGACGTACAGTATTTAGGAAGAAAGTTTTTACATTGAAGTGATGAACTATTGTTTTTTTTTAAGATTGGATAGTTGGATGATGATATCAGTTGAAGTTTGTAGGATACAGAAAATATTAGCAGCAATGCTACTCACCCAATATGTTGTACATATGATCCTGGTGCATATGCGGTGGAGGCACTGATTCTGTCGCAGCCGCGAAAGCCGCTGCAGCCGCCAGACCGAGGGTTCGACCAGCCATGTCATCCTCCTGTTAGTGGTGGAGTAATGATATTGACTATTAAGGCTCTTTCCCTTTTTTAAGGAATGAAGGCGCCGTCGAAGCCAAGAAAAAGGTGGTGAGATGTTCCGAGGCTCTAGACAAGTGTCATTCGATGTCAACGATGGTGATAGTCGAAATACCAAACTATAGGATTAATCTATAGTTTGGTATTTCGACTATTTAGACTCTCTATACATGTTTAGGATTAATCTCGTGAAATTTCGATAGCGTTTGATATTTCCATACATTTTTCCAATCGCTATCCCAACGCTTTCGATGATAGGATAGACGTCACTGATCTAGAGTTTAAAGTGAGAACCAGATAACAAAAAGTAAAAGTCATTGATCCGACTTGTACTTTACGACTTTTAAATGAATGATTTTTATTTTATTGAGATACCAGTACACCGCTCGCGATTTCGTTCGCATGATTTTGTAATTTATCCTACAGATGACTTTCTTATGTGCAGTTAGTAAAGGCGACCAAAAATAAGCTATTGTGAAATTAATAAAAATTGAGTATCGTAGATATCTAGGGTTAATCAGTTTGGGACGATTCTTTATTTGTCTTAAAGTATAATACATTTAAGGTTACTCCCATGAAAACGTCTTTTGGGGGTAGTTTTGATAAACTAATAATAATAATCTTTATTGTTTATTTAGTTTAGTATCTGTGTCAAGTTTCAAGTTTATTAACAGAATAAATAAGATTCTTCCATACAAACTTCAAATCCCTCTATTTCGTCTTTTGGTAAACTAATAATGTCAACCTATATCATTTACTTATATTACTATTTGTGTCAAGTTTGAAGAATATTAGCCGAAGGAATTAGATTTTCCATACAAACTTTCAACCCCTTTTTTATCCCTTTAGGGGTGGAATTTCCAAAAATTCTTTCTTAGTGTTAACTTACGTTACTTGAGAAACCTTACTGCCAAATTTATCTTTATACGTCAAGCGATTTTCGAAATTTTGCGATGAGTGAGTTCGCTTTTATATATACAGATTTTGTAAATTTTGGACTCAAATGAAGGTATAGGCGGTGAACCATTTTATCCGTTTAAATCATGTAAATCGGTCGTCGCGTTTATGAGACATGTTTAACTCTTTACTGAATACTAAGGGTCACGGACGCCTCTTACTACGATACGTTTGTTTTGGTCGTGTTAGCGACACTATCTAAACATTTTTTTTATATCGTTTTGAAATATCGGAATATATTGGTAGACAGGTGTGAACGACTTTAATTGTTTTATTATCTGGCTATCACTTTAGTGAAGCGTACCATGACAGCTGGTTCGAGACGGCGCATGAAACGAATGTCTTGAAGGACTTGGGAGAGGCCTATATCAGCAGTGGGACAGGAATAACTAGAAAAGGTAGAGGCTCGCGTTTGACCACTATCTCACCTGATTGTCGACGGTTAAGATCATCGAAAGTTGCAATCTCATCTCAGCGACACTCTGGATCACCGGGGCCGGCGCGACAGATCTAGACTGATAATAAAGACAAAAAAATGTGTTTGGAGAATCTCTGGAAACACAGGTCCAAGTGCAAAAAATCATTCACTGGTAGAAGCTTATTACACTTATACCTTAAACTTTTGAAGGGTTCCGTTGTCAACAACAAACCCTTATAGTTTCGCCATGTCCGTCTGTCCGTCCGCAGCTTAGCTCAGAGACTCTTCTTACTAAAAAGCTATAATTTGGCATGGATATACATATTTATCACGCCGACAAAGTGGTCAGATATTTTTCTCGTCTTTCCCACGGTGTGAGTTATTGTTGGATAGGTCGTTTAAAAATATTAAGGGTCTGTGAATACCATTTTTCGATTCAGGGATCCTTTTGCGTAAAATTGAACTTTAAACGGCTAATTTTTGTTAGAGTGAAGATCTCCCGGCCAGCTATATGGTTGCTTTCGGATATGTGAAAAAAATTACATATACAGCAGCAGTATGTTTAAGACCTTGCCGATACCCACTCTATACTGTACTGTGCGGCTGCTGCGGCATGTCGTGTAGCTAACGTCAAATTCCCAAAAAGTGACAGAGCTACACGACCAGCTGTACCAGCTTGGCAGTTCAGGATTGAGCGTCGTATCGGTGAGGCTAGAGCACTCATCGGTAAGCTTATCTGCTTCAGGGAGGGCAACACTCGCCCTAGATTGATGTGCTTTGTGGCGCGGGCGTTCTCTAGGACTGATATCAGTTCTCGATATTATCTGTCCCGCGTCACAGAGCGTATCGACTTCCTGAAGCAGAAGATCTATGTATGGGCCAGCCGTATTCGTCGGTACAAGCGGCGAGGAGCAATACACACAGAATAGTACATTCTAGAACAACGACAGGTGAGCTTATAGGGCTTGGGAGCGACCCGACCAAGGTGTGACTGATATGCGCCTACCAGATGATGATGTCATTTATTCGTTCTGGCGCAATATATGGTCGGTGCCTGTCAGTCACACCGAGGGTGATTGGACTCGGGAGGTCGAACAAGCGTGCGATCCGCTACCACAAATGGGGGCAATTACCATCAGCCCCCAAGATGTAGCTCATGCAGTCCGTCCGTTGCCTAACTGGAAATCTCCAGGGCCGGACGGACTGCGCAACTTTTGGATGAAATGGTTCCAAAGGTCGCACGCTCGTTTGGCAACTCAGTTCCAGTCTGCCTTCGAGTCAGGATCGCTGCCCCAGTTCCTAACGTCAGGAATAACCCACCTGCTCCACAAATCAGGTAGTACTGCGGAGCCTAAAAATTATAGACCGATAACATGTTTACCGACAGTCTATAAAGTTCTTACATCCATTCTGAGAGCTAAAATTAATAAACACATCGACAATAACTCCATCATGTCGGTCTCTCAGAATGTGTAGGAACGGGTCCCGCGGTACTAAGGAGCTACTCCTGATAGATATGACCATTAGCCAACAGGTTCGGCTTTCCCGAAAGGATCTATCGACATGTTGGATAGACTATAAGAAGGCCTATGACTCGGTGCCTCATACATGGCTCATGAGGGTGCTAGAATTGTATAAAATAGATACAACTCTACGCACCTGATGTCGTGTATGGGGCAATGGAGCACAGTCCATCGCTATCCAGGATGTCAAAATACCCAGAGGAATAGCGAACCTGTAAGGATGAAATGCCAAAAACCTCCACAACCGCGAGATATGCATTCTCAAGGAATATTTTCTAGACACTGACGAGGGTATGCATCGAGATGTAGTAGCAGTGGACAAGGGACTCACCCCAATCTCCTTGGCGAATGAGAACTGGCGCAAGCCTGTAGTTCCGTTCCGTAGTGGGCCCGTTGTTGATCAATCAGCGTCCGTAGCCTGGTTGCGTTTCAGTGGCCTCTTTGGAGAAACTGAAGGTTTTGTGTGTGGACGAAGTTATCATGACGAATAACTACCGGAGATTTATTGTGAAGGATGGCATGGTTGACATCTGTCGGGCATGTCACCGCCCTACTCCTTATAGATATGGCCATTAGCCAACAGGTTCGGCGTTCCAGAAAGGATCTGTCGACGTGTTGGATAGATTATAAGAAGGCCTATGACTCAGTGCGACATACATGGCTCATAAGGGTGCTAGAATTGTTTAAAATAGATACAACTCAACGCACCTTCCTGATGTCGTGTATGGGGCAATGAAGCACAGTCCTTTGCTATCCAGGATGTCGAAATATCCAAATCAATAGCGAACGTGTAAGGATCGAGCGAGGTATATTCCAGGGCGATAGCTCGAGTTCACTCTGGTTTTGCCTAGCCCTGAATCCTCTAAGCATGTTGCTGGAGAATTCAGGGCTAGGCTATCTGTTAAAGAGAGGTGGTCAGGTTATATCTCATCTCCTTTACATGGATGACCTGAAACTCTTTGCCCCCAACAATCTTCAGCTGATGGAGCTATTGAAGGTAACTGAAACTTTTAGCAGCGCCATCAGGATGTAGTTTGGTGTGGACAAATGTGCGGTCATGCATGTAAAGCGAGGGGCGATTGTGAAATCCGTAGGAATTCAACTCGCGGATTCTATTAACCAGAGATCCCTCTCTCCAAACGATACCTATAAGTATTTGGGAATGTCGGAAGCGTTAGTTATCAGCATTACTGACATGAAGCAATCGTTGAAGGAACGCTTCTTTGGCCACCTGAAGAGGTATTCAATAGCCTTCTTTCGGGCGGCAACAAGGTGCGCCTTCAACGGTTGGGTCATGCCGATATTGATGTACTCTTTCGGCATACTCAAATGGACTCAAACGGAACTTGACGCCCTGGATAGGCGGGTCCGAACACTGCTGACTGCATATCGAATGTATCACCCACGATCGTCGGTCATGATATTGTATGAGTGTGCCAGCAACCCCCTGCCATTTTATAACCGTGTACATCAACAGTGGTCAGGCAGGAGCCAATAGTCCTATAGTTTTAGGTAATCGATTCACGAAAACTCCCAAACCCACAGCCCAACGTGTTTTGTCTCCATATTTTGCAATAGTCAGCCAGGGATTGTCCTTTGGTGCTCACTAGTGCATACAGGGTAATCGCCGGTTGGTGTCACATTTCATCCTACATTTCCAACAAGGCCTCTGCGAGTTGATTTCGGCCCCTGGTACGCCTTTCAATGGTCTTGGACCCTAGGGTCCCGAGAATCTCAATGAAATAAAAAATAATAATATAATTCAAATATTATGAAGCTTCTCATTTTGTATTTTAAGTAACTCAAATTATTGTTTGTAAGTTGCTGTTCTGTTGATTTCTCGTCACTCGCAGTCAATCGCTCACTTAGTAATACTATAACGTAAATTAATTATGTTTATCACTTAAAACTTTAATTTACAGTCACACGTTTAAATACTGCCCCTTATAAAATTATGCATCATTATAATTATGCCAACAGTATTTATGGTAATATACATAAAAAAAAACATATATCTATATACTTAATATTATAAATGTGAATGTAAGTTTGTTTGTTACGCTTTCACGCAAAAGCTACTGAACCGATCATCATGAAACTTTGTACATATATTCTTGGAGGTCAATTTTTTTTAATGGCTTCACTGCGAGCGAAGCCACGGGTAAAAGCTAGTAATATTATAAATGTGAATGTAAGTTTTTTTGTTACGCTTTCACGCAAAAACTACTGAACCGATCATCATGAAACTTTGTACATATATTCTTGGAGGTATTAGAAGTAACATAGGATAATTCTTATTAAAAATAAAATATATTTTTTAATGGCTCCACTGCGAGCGAAGCCGTGGGTAAAAGCTAGTGCCTAATAATATCATGCGTAATGATCATTATGCTGAATTTTGTTATGCCAATACAAATTATGGAAATACATTTTATACTTATCATTATACTCGGAATTTTAATTCGATTCCAGATTTGACAATTTCAGTGTTGCAACGTTATGACAAGTACTAAATAGTGACGTTGCGAAATTATTCGATATGGAAATGGAATATTTCCGGATCGATTCTTCTCGTTTATAATTTTACTCTCGTAAACTAAGTATATCAAGAAATTAAATATTTCTGAACCGATAATTTAGTTTTGACGATTAATTAACGATCTGAGACTTTTCTTTTATAATTGTGTGTGAAATAAATAAAAAAATGTGATCAAAACAGATAGATGTATTATGGTAATAATTTATTTTATAAATTGTCGCCGTCATCGCTATCGCTATCGCTGTCACTTTCTGTAACATTTATTATAAATGTGTCTGTGATATTGTCAATTAACATATCTAGCCATTTAGACCATTCGGTAGCCGTAATTTTTTGAATGCCTTCCTGAAATAAATTTCTCACGTCTGTCAATTTGAAGGTTTTATTATAGATAGGGTTTAGCTCGCAATGGTAAGGGGGCAGTCTTAAAACCGTGATCCCATGTTGTGCTGCCATTTCGTCTACAGCGTACTTATTAAAAGACTCGTTATGTGGAACCAGTTCTAAAAGCGTAGCTTTAACCATATCTGGTTCGTAATGAATATTTTTATTTAAAAGCCAATCTTGAATGGCAGCTTTTTTCCAGCTCATTTTTGGTGCCGTTTCCAATTTTCGGGAGTGGTAAGGTGCATTATCCATCACCACAATTGAGTTTGGTCTTAACTTTGGTAAGACTCCAGCGAACCACTCCTCAAAACAAACTGCATTCATCTCATCATGGTAATCTTCACAATTTTTCTTTGCTTCAAAAATCATGAGGCCCTCTTCCAGGAAGCCTTCTTCACTACCTATATGGCTAATTATGAGACGTTTGCCTTTTCCAGATAATATATATGTCTCCCTTCTCGTCGAAACTGACATATAGATCGCAAGTAACGCTGGCGCCATGTTATTATATCATTTCGATCAATAAGTGTGCTCTTGCGTGACCGTGCAACAAATTTAAAATTAAGATGCATCAAAATTTTTCTGAGGGTGTCTTTGGAAATCTTGGGCATTTCTGAATCATCGTTCATCACTTGTAAAATCTAAAATAGTAAATTTTATAATAGCGTGGAATCATTACTTCTAAATAAAAGATGTAGGTATAAAATAATACTGTCAGACAGATTGACTAACCTTTGCAATGGTTGGAGGTTCAATCCGGTAAAAGAACTGATGAACAATTCTTCGTATTGCAGAGAATGTAAATTCATCAATTTTATCTTTGAAACCTCGCTTTGGTCCAGTTTTTTTAGGAGGAGTTGGCGGCGCATCTTTATTTACTTCCTTCAAAACGTTACAAACAGAGCGTGAGGTTATTCCCAATATGTCAGCAACTTTGCTCATACATTCATTTTCTTCCACAACTTCAAAGGCCTCCGATTGCGCAGAAATTACATTTTTCACGTATTTGTAGGCGTTGCGGATCATTACTTTTTCAGTAACAGTGAAAGCTTTTCGTGGACGTTTTTTTCTTGGGGACAAGAAAACATCCACGTCTTTTTGTGATGTACTTGGCTGAGGATCCATTTTGATGGAAAACCAAAACAAATAGATTCACTCAAAGTTCACAAAAAACTATAAACGTAACAACAAACACAACGTAACAACACTATAACAAAAACCCAACAAAATAACAAAATATCGATTCGCAATAAAATAAAATATTCGTGCAGTCAGACTGGGAGAATGAAGCCGAATGACACGATAAACAAAATGGCGATAGCTGCACGAGCGCGCACGGGTTGCCAATACTGAAAACTATCTAGGCTCTTTTATTATAAGTTTTGTTTTTAATATAAAAACAAAAATATTAACTTTTTATAAAATAGAGCAGCGATTACTAATTGATAAATAATTATTATGAATAATTTTGTATTTATTTAAATAAAAATCAATAATTTAGTCTTTAATTGGCACACTGATGGCACACACTGATTGTTTATCGATTTTCGTGTTCATCACTACACTATTATATGTGGTATCATTATTTCACAAAATGACAGTAGCTAATGTCAAATCTGGAATCGAATTAAAATTCTGACTTTAGTAAACCATTTTGTATTGTAAGACATTTTATTAGTTATGATATTATCTCCATTTAAATATTTGTATGCCACAAAGGCTAAGGATGACTGATCCAAATATGTAATTGAACATCTTGAATCTTGAAGCTTCTGATTTCTAAGCGTCATAGATAGCCCCTGTGGCCATTTTTTAAACGGGGTGATCCTTCAAAAGCACCTAGACTTTTAGGAAAAATACCAGTGAGTGTGGCATTTTTACCTCACTTAAACCACCCCGGTGATCACCATCAGCACGTAGAAACCCGTGACCTTTTAAAAGACCACCCTGGAGCCCTCTCTGTGGTTGGATAGGCTTTAGGAGCAAAGCTGCGGACAGATGCTAATCGTTACATCATTCATGGATCGTTCCATCGGTTTGTCTCTGTTATCTTCAAACCATTGACGAAAGGGCAAATTGCTCGCAGAACGGATGGCCGATGGGGCCGAAAAGTTCTGGAATGGCGACCGCGAAGCGGAAGACGAAGCGTTGGAAGGCCTCCCACTAGGTAGATCAATGATCTGGTTAAAGTTGCGGGATGGCGCAGGATGCGAGACGCACGGGACCGGACAATGTGGCGACGCCTGGGGGAGGCCTATGTCCAGCTATGGACGTCTTTCGGCTGAAATGATGCTGATGATGATTGACGAAAACAGAGCGATGTTTTCAATACGTTTAGCTAGAATTGATCGTGTGTTAATGATTTGCGGTCCAAACGGGCCTTAATGTAATTAATTTTTTGAGTTTTTATGTTATTGTCTTTCTACGCTTTGCTACTAAGGGCATTTTTATAAATACCTCGACGGTGTTTACCATTTACTTAGAAGTTGTTTATTTTCTAATTTACTATCCAATATTGAATTTAGAATCTTATAACCATTTTTTTAAACTGCTGATTTTTTTATAAATAAGGATGATTATCGCAAAGCCAATTTATGTGCTAACTAATGAAAAACTTGATGCTCATAGTGATGATTGCCAAAAGCTCACACATATCACTTCCATGATTCACTATCCATGAGAATTTCTATCAAATGCTCCTGAAACATTATAACTCACCCCGATGCCAGCTCTCTCCGCAGATTTGCCAATGGCCGAGTTCTGTCCGCGTGGACCCATCAATATAGCTGCCGTGCCCTTGTTGATCCATTCGTATTGTTTGTTCTAAACGACACAAAATAACAACAGTTTAGGTTTAGCACGCACTGCGTTTTATAACCGTGCGGATAAAAACCACAAATTCTGCGACAAAAAAGGCAACGCGGTAAATCCGCAATCCGCAACAAATCAGTGTCTGGCCACAGAATCCACCGCACCCTGGCACAGTTTAAATTCGTCCGAATATTTTGAGCTCATTGAACAGGAAGAAAGAGACAAAAATCGCTTTATTTACTTGTTGAGGTCGATTAAACCGCGTCAGTCTACTGCAAAATGTGTATAAAATACGAATTACTACACCTTTCCAAACGGTGTACAATTTAGATTTTCTCAAAATTTATGCATAAAAACCTCTATGCTTGCTGAAATGATGCAAAAGGACAAAATAAAGATATACTCATTTTATTTGCGTCCTTATGTACCTATATTTTCATACAAAAGTTCATAAAAAAACAAACCAAAATCGGGCAAAAATTTGCTTAAAATTTTGATGCAACTTTAAAATTTTGGTTGTTTTTTTTTATGCTGTCCATATAAGTAAATTAGTGATTTTCAAAAATGTATTGTTTTATAATTAGAACAAACCCGTTTATAGGCAAAAAATACAGTAACAACTTATAGTAATAACTATACATAAATGATTTCATAATGTTATTCTAACAGTATTTTGAGAAAAATATCGGATTCGTGGCTAATTTCGCACTGAATTTTCTATTACGTACAAGAAAATTAAAATTCGGAACGCGGTCGGTATTCAAAATATTTTATCGGAATACATTTTAGTATACAAGAGAGTTTTACTTTGATCTTTTCAGAAGATTTTATACAGAATGATCAGTATAAATACGAGTCTATGTATGATAAGTAGGCGTAAGGAGGAACTGGTATACTTACGCGAATCCGAAGCCAGCTGTTAGGTCATGGTTGTCAATCGAAAAAGGACTGAAAATTTAAATCCAAGATGGCGACCATATAATTTATCGTAATGGAAGTCATTAACATGATTTTCGAGGATGGTGATCCAGAAATTTGATTCAAAATAAATCTAAGAAGGCGGTGCATATGTACCAAGCTGCATTACGACAAATTTATCTGTAATAAAAGTGGAAGGTCACTCATCACGAAACATCATCATAAAAAACCGCTTGACGTATAAAGATGAAATTTGGCAGGGAGGAAGTGCGCATTAAGAAAGGGTTTTTGGAAATTCCACCCCTAAGGAAGTGAAAGGTTGGAAATTTTGTTGGGCTTATATATTTTGAATTTGGCATAAATACTAATCTAAGTAAATAGTAAAGGTTTTCATTATTAGTTTTTCAAAACAACTCCTAAAAGACGATTTAGGGTATGTTTAAGATTTTTGGAGAATTTTACTGTACAGGGCTTCTTTTAATGACGCACTAAGAAGGGATTTTTGGAAATTCAAACTTTGAGGGGGTGAAATAAAAAGTCATCTGTAGGATAAAATACGGATCACGCGAAGTCGCGTGTGAAGTGCTAGTACATACATAAGTTTAATGTGCTAGCACATTCTATTAATTCACAAATTAAAGATGGCAACTATTTCAAAACTATACATTTTCTAAAGGATTGTCTATGTCTCCTGGGGTGCTATTACCGCAAATTCTAAATCGAAGATGGCAGCTATTTCAGGTTATTTATTTTTCTATAATTTCGATATTAAAGCCCGTATTCGTTAATGACACCTATGTCGAAAAGTTAACAAATTCTCGTCGGTGCCATCTTGGATTTTGATTTTAAGCCCATATTTGTTATTTACATACACGGAAATCAAGAAAATGACGCCCAAAAAAAGAAAAGTTAACCACCTTTTCTCAGAGAAACCATTAGAATTACCTTTATTAATAAAACTCAAATTATCGTCGTCGACATCCTGGATTTTGATTTTCAGCTTAGTTGGTTGACAACCATGCCCTAACTCGCTTGGTAAGGAATCGCGCAAGAAGATACGCTCAAGGTTATTAACATTAATTGTTTTTGGGGAATGCAGATGTAATACAAACCAAACTTATGTTCTCAAAACGAATAAAAATAAACTTCTAAGGCCGAGTTTCTCACCTCTTAATTATCGCAGAATTAATGTGACAAATTGTCAAATATGCGTAATCTGCTGTGATTAGTAGAATGAATATCCAATAGCCAATCACAGAGCAGATAACGCGTGCTTGTCAATTTGTCACATTAATTCTGCGATAATTAAGAGGTGAGAAACTCGGCCTAAAAGTATCTATAGAGTAACCAATTTTCATAAAATTATAACAAACTCGACAGAATTCAAAACCTTACCATACCAATCTCATCTCATTACTCAATATCTATATCTATACATACATATAAATAAAATTGGAGTGTCTGTTTTTAATATTGAAATAAGTTTTTTACTACATGTATATGAATATATACACGGTACATATGTTACGGCTAATACCCGAAGTGCGGCTACACCTAGTATTAGCCGGTTGGAGCTTAGCTACACCTAGTTTTAGCCGGTTAGAACTAGGTGTAGCCACGCAACATAGTCGACGGAGCCCCGCTGCGCGGGGCTCCTATTTCCGTCCGCAGGTTCTAAAGTAACCTAACACGAACGAGATGACGGGAGCTGAGTTCGGTCGCTTTGCTCGCTCACTTCAGCTCCCGTCATCTCGTTCGAACCTAACCTGTCCGTGTCGGGGTGCCCTAAGCTCCGGCTAATACTAGGTGTAGCCGCACTTCGGGTATTAGCCGTAACACATACACCAAAATAACATTTTTTATAATTTTTGTCTGTCCGTCTGTCTGTTTGTTCCGGCTAATCTCTGAAATGGCTGGACCGATTTTAACGGGACTTTTATTGGAAGGTAGCTGATGTAATAAGGAGTAACTTAGGCTACGTTTATTTTAGAAAAATGCTTTTATTTTAGAAATTTCTTAGGGGGAACGAAGTTCCCCGGGTCACCTAGTATATAATATAATACCAGCCTATAAATGTCTTCATACAGAGAAGGTACGAGCATTGATCACGACACTTAAAAGTGTAATAATTAATTAATGAATATTTGAATGTTATGAGCTATAGTGAATAATTTCTATATAATATGCTAAGGGCATTTGTTTATTAACTTTGAATTTTAATTTATCGGAATAACGGAGCGAATAAGCTCGTCGCTTCACTACTGTAAACGTCCATAAAGTATCGCATTTTATTGTCTATGGTTGCCTGCTAATAATTATGAATATTCATATTGTGGAGTTTCTTGTGCATTCTTCTCCATAACAAGCTACTTTTCCGAATGCACGGTAGAATCAATTTTTATTTTATGATTAATTATGACGTTCAAAAGTGCCGCTTTTTGGCCCAGTTGAATAAATATATTTGACTTTGACTTTGTGCTCGGAGGAAGGAAGTTATCCTAGTAAGATGCTGGTAGGGATCTTGACCGTACTGCCGGGATTGCCCTGATAACCGTGGTATACCTCTCCACTCCTCAAGCACCTCCGTATATGTTGCCCCCTTGGCGCTTCGTCACTAAAATGCCAGAGGCTGTTTATGGGGAGGGGGAGGAGGGGGCATTAATTGAGTGTGCAGGTCATCCCCTGCGATTTTATATCCGTTTAGATCAACAGTGGTCAGGCAGGAATAACAGGCTGGACGGAGAGTAGTAAGTCAACCGACACGAAAGGATGAAGGAGATGAATAAGTCACCTCCAGCTTAGTCTCCGGTGCGCCGATCTCTGCATTCAGCTTGGTGGCGGTGATAGAGACGGGTGAGATGTTGAAACTGTCATCAGCTCCAGGTGCCAGGCCGCTCAGCATCACGTCCGCCAGTTCCGAAACGTTGCCCTTGATGCGCACCAGGCAGGCCGTGGAAAGCGGCTCGTCTGACGGGAGGCCTGGGGAGACACAGCATGGTGATGAGGAACTGTATTGGCTTACAGACATCCGTGGAAGCTATCACAAATGTTACCAGCGTCATGTGGTTTTAAAGTTGACTTGTTTTTATCCCCGACGAATAAAGAGGGGTGTTATAAGTTTAACATGTGTACCTGTGTGTTTGTGGATCTGTCTGTGGCATCATAACTACTAAACGGATGAACCGTTTTTGATTTCTTGTTTTTGTTAGAAAGGTTTCGCTATGTATGATGCGAATCTGATGTGCCGTTCAAATGTTATGGGGATGGGCATTTTACTGTTTGTGGCGGGGTTTTTTCGCAAAATATATAGATTGTCGAACGAAGCGTATCTACTACTAGATAAATTATGTAGAATGAAATAAAAATGTGCCGGGATTTTATTTTAATTTGACTTGTTTGTGTTGAATAAACCTATCCTGTATAAGTATCCCGAAATACTTGAGTCTCTCGAGGTGTATCAAAAACTTAAAGTAGTTTTTGATGATCAAAGTTTAAGTGCTGCATCTCGAGACCTATTAAACCTACACAGCTATGATCACATTGAAATTGTAACAAACGTCTAGTGATCCTGGAGCTCATGATACCTTGGAGGTAAAGGTCAAGTGACCTTGGAGGTCATGGTCAAGTGAGCTTGGGAGTGTCTTTGAAATTCCAGTGTCCTGATAGTAACAACCCGAGTTTGACTTCGAGTGCAAAATTTTTTTTTTTCTTTTTCTAAATTTGCTTTAGGTCGAAAACAGTGCCAAAAATAATGAAAAATTTGTCCCCCATTATAACCGCCTGCCACGTAATTCTCAACGTGTAAGTATTGTTTCACTTTAAAGTTTCTTCAGTATCGTCTCCGGCGCTACGGGAAGTGCAACCCCTTCGTCCTTACGTAACAAAGGATAGGCGCCCATGCTATATTACAGCGGGCGGGGGGGTTGCTCTCCCTTCGTGCCTCCGGTTTTTATATCACTCTAGGGGTAGCAGCCATAAGACTAGGTGAAGTCGGGGTCCCTGATTTGGTTTTGTAACAGATTCGACCTATTTTTTCGACATAATTTTTACAACAAACGGCTGATCGGCGACAAGAAACCCCAGGATGCTTTTAACCCTACATTTAGATGTTATATACGATAGAATCGAGAAAATAAATGATTTGCAAAAATATTTTTTCCCCTCCAACAGTATTCACTCTTGACTTAAAGACCCGCGGGTTGCAGCTATCAGGAGACTCAGGCTGCGGCAGGATGATATTGTAAATGGCAACATGGTTGATTATGAAGCTAGAAAAGGCATAAGATAGACATAAGATATAAGATATTCTTACCATTCTCATCACACCCATGAGGGTCGAACAGATAGAAGTGTCCTTGGTGCTTCCAGATGGCGGTGGAGGCGCCGCGCGCGGTGAACACTCCGTGCGTGTGCTCTCTGAAGAACTGATGGAGGACCGTCTTCAGTGAGGGGGCGCCGCTGCCTGCTTCGGGGTTCACGGTACCTGGTGTCGGAAGGTCAGACTTTTGCTATACAGGCTGGTGATGTAAAAAGCAACTCCTGTATTCTCAGGCATTCCCTCCACTCGACTCAGTAGACGACATGGTTGGCGCAATGGTTGAGCGATCGGCTGCTGCGCTATGTGTTGCGGGTTGGATTCCCGCACGGAACAAATATTTGTATGGCCTACAGATAGTTGTTCCGGATCTGGGTGTCTAGTGTATGTGAGTTTAAATGTTTGAAAACGCACCCACGATACAGGAAGAAATTCCTAGTGAGCGGCATGGTTTAAAAAAAATACAATATGACAGTTATTTATTGACAATAATCAAGTGAGTCGATTGGAGTCGAAAAAGTTTGAAGGATGATGAATCGAAAGAAAAAACGTTCATTATTCATTAAAATATGGAGAAGCCACTGACTTCCACTGCTGGATATAGGCCCAGTAATAAAAATCTTATGGTTCAATTTATGAACATTTTAGCGTGGGGCAATGTGAACGACTTCACCTCTAATCTATTTAAATATAACAAAGCAGTGTTTAGTAACTCAAGACCGGCTGGATATTTTTTTATGATTTTTGTGTTTTTGTATTTATTTTCATCCGGAATAGAATAAGTAACATTGAAAAAATTAACGACAAAAAAACCATTTGCTCATACATTTTGCGAAACACAGCGCCATGTCTGATGCATGATAGAAACAAAGCCACACGCAAAAATGAACATGGCGTTGTATGCTGGTTCCGGTATTGCCAGTAAATGGCGTTGTCGATTTTTCTGAAATTCATTCTTCTAATATATAACACACAAATATATATATATATATATATGTTTCTACCTGTCCGCTATAGACTTTGAAACCATCCAACCAATATGTCCCAAACCGGTTTCATTAGAAAGGCAATGCGAAGATGGTTTAAGACCAAAAAAAATATTGGTATGTAGGTAGGGTAGGTAGGTTTGTAGGGTAGGGTGGTAGTGTAGGGTAGGTAGGTATTTACGGTAGGGTAGGGTAGGTAGGTGCCATTTTGCTCAAGATAGTTCTCACGTATAGTTAATTAAGTGATCTCATATAAATTATTGGTATTCAACACGTGTCACGAGCTCCCGCCAACAACGACCGTTGTATTACCTGTATAGTACTCAGTGCGTGAAATTTTTTAGGGAATCCTTGAAATAATTTATAAGGCAAAACAACGTTTGCCGGGTCAGCTAGTGATAGATAAAAAAACACGATACATGATATAGAATCTGTAAATTTAAAGTCTTACCAGTGTAAGTGCTGTCCATGATATCTGTCTCGATACAGTCGTAATCAGACACTTTAAACCTGTAACAAAATGAATGTTCTTCAAATAAATTTTGTTCAAATGAACCACTTACGGCTTTGTAAGCCAAAAGCTACCAAAGGGCAACAACTAACAACGGAACCCCAGTGCTAATGAAACATCTGTGTGGTTAAGCAATGCTGCCAAGGTCGGTCTGTTGATAGGTGAGCATCATACTGAAACCCCTCCGTTCCTCAAACAACCCCTTCTACTATCGGACTGCAAGTTACCATCCTTACCTGGTTGCCATTCCAACAATCCGCACCAAGCGCTTCCAAACATCTTTCATAAAACGCACAGCAAAAGAGTGGAACTCACTACCTGCGTCTGTGTTTCCGAACGCACTCAATCCGAATCTCTTCAGAGTTAGAGTGAACAGGCTTCTTCTGGCCAAGCTCACTCCATCGTCGACTTTGTCTCTGTAACCTCTAACCTAGACTACAGTCAAGAGCAAACCCATCTCAAATACAAATCGCACGAAACAGTCATTGCATGTTGTCAGTAACCTAAAGTGCTACTGGCTTTCATTAGTTGCGGCGGTCGTGAGCATTGTGGTTAGCTGGTACAAAATAAATAGGGTACCTGTTCAACACATCAGCTGCAGCCAAGGTCCCGGTGGGTGTTTCCTCTCCAGCTTCTTCCTCCTGACCTTCTTCAGCACTCGTAGGTGAGTCCATGCTGATGCCCATCTTCTCCAGGTGTTCCATTGTGCTCTGGTAGAGCTGGTCACCGCGGACGAGCGTCTGAAAGATGGCAATGGACAAAGAGTGTTTATTTTATGCCCGAAATGAGTCACGTTATAACCCAGTTCTAATGCAACAGAAATTGAAAATACAATAAAATAATAAGGGCATAAAAACAAACAAACAAAAGATAGGAGGCGTGAGTGGAAACGCCAGGACGTAACGTAAATACTGATCTTTTTGGTAATGTTCTGCAGAAAGCTGCAGAACATTACCACAAAGATCAGTATTTACGTTACGCCAGGTGCGCAGTACTCATAACCAGTGTGCGTGTAAGACTAGATGTATGACCGTGAATGAAGCGAAAATAGTGTGGAAGGATCGTAGCAGGTGGCGTTCTGTAGTTTCTGCCCACAACCGGAAAGGGCCCGGCGTTAAGAATAGAATGGCATGGAATGACATGGAGTAGCACGGAATGGCATGGAATGGCATGGAATGGCAAGGAATGGCATGGAATGGCAAGGAATGGCATGGAATGGCATGGAATATACTTTGTTGTACACCAAAAAAGTAAAGACAGAAGTAACGTTGATAGTTTTAAGTAAATACTAGGCGCTATATTCTGACCTCGTCAACATCCTCAGAAGTCCACTCGTTAGGATCTACGACCTGCGACATGGCGAGCGCGGTGATCGCGGTGGGCGTGGCCTGACGGTTGCGGTGCTCCTCAGGGAAGCGCGCGTCTCCCTCGTGGAAGCTGCCGCGCACTATCCAGCGGTTTTGAGCTATCGCTGGAGAAGGCAAGGTTGAAATATGATTACGCGATGATGATTTCGTAGTAACATCTATGCCACCCTTCAATGAATAAACTTAACTAACTAACTAATGACTAGATGCCTGTTCAGCGTTTCAAAAACGGGCCGAGAAATATGGCCACAAATACGGTTGTGTTTGTGGTCTTATATCAATTTAGTACGTTCCAATCAGAGCCAACATTAAGATGTTAAAAATGCCGCAATGTGCGTTTAAAAAAATTTGCAAATAATCACCGTAACGCCTTGATTTTGGAAGGAATATCTTTTTTTCGGTATGTTTATATCATTAAGGGTTTTTCATAAAGTAAAAACCGAATTAAATAGTAAATATGAAACAATGACCAAACATAATGATTGTTTGACCAACGTTTGCGTCGACAACGCGCCAACTATTGTTTTGTATTTGTAACAAACATCAACTATTCTGGAACTTTGTAATTTAGACTTTAAAACATGTGTAAGACTAAATTTGTTTTAATGCGCAAAAATTTAAGATAAAAATAATAACAGAAAAAAAGTAACAAAAAATTAACAAAGAAGCGCACTAATAGAGTTACTGCGAAAAATAGTCAGCATCCGCGGATTATCAGTATCAACGTCCGCATTGATATATGCTGACGTTCGAGTTGTGACATGACTGCAGAGGGAGCGGGGCTTATTGCAAGTGTTCTTTTCGTTAGCAAGTTTTGACCAATCGTGGGGTCGACCGCACCGATTGCGATTGTAAACAAACACAAACTTGACTCATCAAGTCATCAACACTATTCATTCCGTTATAAACTTATAATACCATCATTGCGGATAAAAGTGCAGTTATGATTTTTTTGTCGTAAACTGTTGAGAAATTTGATAAATAATGGCGCCCCTGTTGAAAAGTGAAATTAGTGAATCAAGAAACCGCAAACTATAACTTATGTAAAAAGGATTATTCTCTTAAAGGGCGTACCTCCCAATACTTCACTTGTCCAACAACTTCACAAACGGACAAGTGTGAGTCGGACTCGCCCACGAAGGTTTCCGTACTATTATCGCAAAAAACGGCAACAAAATCACGTTTATTGTATGGGAGCCCTACTTAAATATTCATTTTATTCAATTTTTATAATTTTTTGCTATAGCGGCAAATTTACACCTGTGTAAATTTCAACTGTCTAGGGATCACGGTTCATTAGATACAGCCTGGTGACAGACAGACGGATCGTGAAGTCTTAGTAATAGGGTCTCGTTTTTACCCTTTGGGTACGGAACCCTCGAAATCACTTGAAGACCAAATATCCTGATAAAAGGTTTTTAAGTAGTGAAAACGAAAAAAATAAGCTGTACAAAGTACTAATGCTACCCAGACGAAAACGCGGACAACAGCTTCTTATATAATACTAACGTTTCATCTTGTTGACAGGTGGTGGTAGGTTGGCGCCTCGTTGGTAGACGTGGACATCACTGATACTGAAGGGCTTCTTCTTCATGTTGGCGCAGTTGTCCATGAAGTAGTCACAGAGTTTCGACACCTTGGTGAAATACATCACGCAGGCTTTGCCGCCGTCTTGGAGACCCACCTGGTATGAATGTACATGTGAACGTAGGGCAAACGAAAGAAGTATATTATGTTTATTCAATAACAACAAACAATAAAAAAAAAAAAACAAACAAACAACAGTTAAGCCTTTTTAGATAAATAAACGCTTTGGAGGTCTGCCTTATTTAATTTTTGACGTTCAAATCGATTCTAATGCCTAATGTAGAATATTGTTTCTTATGGATAAAAAGGCGATTGTCACGGGCAGTTAAAATAGTGGGAGCTCGCAATGAGCCTGGCCTAGTCAGTTACAGTAGCCCTACCCTAGCCGTAACGTGGCGCGCACGCGCGTGTGCTTAGTACATTGCGATCATTTAAGATATCCAATAAAAAAAAACATTTTATTACGTTCATAGCCATGTTATTTTAAGTAAAAACTGACGAAAAAGGCGATCTTGACGAATATCATGCCATAGACTGGAGTACCTAGTGACGAAGAAAATGAAAATATCGACGACATGATGAAATTTATTGAAACGATTAAAATTTTTTTTAACATGTATTACTTTTTTGTATTTTAAAATATTGAAATAACATTTTTTACTTTACATAACATGGCTATGAACGTAATAAATTAATTTTTTATTGGATATCTTAAAAAATCGCAATCGACTAAGCACTCGCGCGCGCGCACCTACAGCGGACTTTCAATGTGTCTGGCAAGATGTAAAAACCATTAAAACTGTCCGGCTATTGAGGTAACATTTTTTATAGGTTCCCAAGTAACATATATATAACATTTAACTTTTATACTATAACGAAAGTATAACTATAATTTATTAAAGTTTAGGGGTGTCTGGCAGGGGGTAGCAGCTGTCTTAAGTGTCTGGTAATGAATAACGAGATTTTAAAGTTATCCCTAAGAAAATATAAGAAAATTTATACTTTAACGAATTTAAAGTACTATTCTATACACCTTTACTACCTGTTACCTGCCCAAGTAACCAAAACCCAAACTCTATAGTCGCTGGTCGTTTTGACCTGTATAGGGGACATGCACAGAAAAACTTTCAGCTTTTATAAAATAACGAAGGTCTGGCCGTCGTAGGCTCTTGGGCTAATATATCGCATCATTAAAGTTACTTTTATTCAGCGTTAGTGAACCTTATGGTGCACCCCCATTGCATTTAAAAATGTGTACATATATAAGTAAACATTTTCTATACAAACATTTTATTACAATGTTAATAAGTTGCTCCCAAACTGCTGAAATTTTTTTCATGTTAGGTAATGTTAGTAAAAATTTTGTATTGTAATAATTAAATGTAGTGATGTTAGTAAGCATCAGTGTAGGAGCACTCAAAACGTTTAACAATTTCTTACAGAATGTAACAATTCAGTGTGTAAAGTAAAAATGTCGTGCCAATTCCAAAACCATTTCGATGTTTTAGGTTTGTAAGCCTAATTTTTCTATTTTTGTGTCCTTAAAATTTTAAGATCGTATTTATTTTCACAAAAATATTTAAGATCACTTGACTTTTATTTGACCTCTAAATGATGTCATAAAGTATCCTATAAAGGAAACTTTCAGTGCCTCTTGTAATGAAATAATTATAGCCCACTTGTATGAAAAACTACACCAAGAGCTAGTCGCCAACACGAAGTTAAATTGACAGTTCGTCATACAATATGGTCAATTTAACCTCGCGCTAGCAACCAACTCCGAGTCTTTCGTGCAGGTGGGTCATTGCTTTGAACATGTCAAGCGTCAATGTCAACGTCAAGTCCTTTGCTATTCAGACTACTATATGACGTCAGCACGAAAAAAAACTTAAAAAAATATAATTATGTGTAAACGAAAATATTGAATTTAGTTGCTTAAAATAACTTAATCTATAAATTAAAAATATAAAAAAAAATCCCTAAAAAATACTTTATATAACGAATTCCTATTTTTTTTTGTAAATGCATTGGTGATAGAAAATTTTTGTAAACATTTTTAACAGCGGTGTGGGACCTCTATAGGCGCTGATATGAGTCTCTCTTATCAAATCTCTAACTTTGCAGTCAATTCAAATCCTCATCAAAGGAAATGAATTCATAATGCCAGGTATATGGAACTCTATTTCAGTTGCGATTTACTTTATTATAAATGATAAATTACTCGAACATGGGAAAGTGAAATTTAAACATCTCACCCTACATCCGTTCCTGTCGGCTGGCCAGGGATGGTACAGGTAGTACTTCCCACCTTCGTACCAAATAGCAGTCTCGTACTCTCCGGGCACCTGAAACGCAGTAACACGTATGTATTTAATGGAAACCGCAAATATGTAGATCCATAACTTGGAAGTAAACAAAGGAATATTAAAGATACTTTTTTATGACTTACTTTACCCCTGGTTTACCTGATTTCTGAATTAAGTGTTTGAAGTTAATATGTCTCAAACTCTAATGCAAAAAAATTACTTTTCGTGCAAAAGTAGATTTATCAAGTTCGCAGCGCGCACATATGGGAGTGGAGCGAGGATGAGAAACGCCGGGGTGAAACTCCGTTGAAGCACCAAATCGTGGCTCGGCGGACAGAGCTCCGGCAGGATGTCATGGCGACATGGAGAGATCGACTATCGCAACCCAGCGCTGGGCACGACACAATTGCGGCGATAAGGGCCCCTCTTTGAGGAGTGGCTTTAGAGTCGCCACGGCGTCCTCATCTTTCGCCTGACGCAGGTGCACACCGGACTCAGCTGTTTCGGGCGGTTCAGGATTAGGTGGGAGGAGACGCCCGGGTGGTACCATAGTGTGGACCGCCCGGAGGACACGGTGAAGCATACGGTGGAGGTCTGCCCCACTTGGGCGGGGCACCGCCATGTCCTCGTGGAGGCGATCGGCGGCGGTGACCTCTCGCGTGCGGCCCTGTATCAGTTCATGGTATGGAGTGGGAGGGCATGGGAAGTTGTCGAACGAACGCGTAAAAAGAACGCGTAAGGGAGACACAACGGAGACGTCCTCACGCCCCTAGCCACCACAGGAGACGCGCTGGGCGTCCGGAGTCGCAAGCTGATTCCCGTCAAAGAGATTAATATTATTTCTTCTTGACAACTTCTTCTTTTTAGTAAGAACAGAAGTAGATAAAGAAAACACGTGTTGATCGTCAAAATCGATCAAATCTTAAATCACCTTAAAAGTGCTCCCTTACTTGGAGTATTCGCCTGTAAAGTAGAGAAGCAGAGCAGAGCATTACATCAGTGAGGGAGGAGAACCGAGCATTACAGTGCGCAACTTGGTAATATAATGTGTAATATTTTGACACAACTTGTAACATCAATGGGCTCAGCACAACGACCGCTTCGTCTGACATTATGGAATCAACTAAATGCTCAAAAATTTAACCTAATGTTACATTACAGGAAGAACTGTAAAGGTGCTCTATCACCTGTAGCATTCGCCTGTAATGTAACATTTCAGTTTCGATTTTGAACATTACATTACAGTACTGCCTACCTAACTTGACGAGCATTGAGCATTCGCATGTAATGTAACATTTCAGATTGAATATATATTTATTCATTACAAGTTGTATCAAAATATAACACATTGTATCATCAAGTTGCGCACTGAAATGCTCGGTTCTTCTCCCTCACCAATGTAATGCTCGACTCTGTAACGTTCTATAACAGGTGAATGCTCCAGGTGAGGGAGTATCTTAATGCAATACTCAAAATCGAATCTGAAATGTTACATTACAGGCGAACGCTCCTGGTGAGGGAGCACCTTAACACAGCAAGCGAATTTTTAATAGTGATTAGATAAGTAGGTACAAGAAAACCTATAATATAATTGGTGTGATATTATCTACCAGACATAAGGTAAGCACAAATTCAGAAGTATTGTAGCATGTCATCAATGAATGCCTATTCCATGTTCTTTCATATACTAAAATCTGTGAGTCCTCATTACCTAGGCTTACCCTTTCAGGTACATGTAAGAAAAAGCGTTGTTGGAATCGTTGCCACACTGTCCCGTCGCTCCTATCTGAGAAAGCCTTCATAAAGTTGTAATGATACACTTACTTGCAGTATCCCTGAGTCAGATTCTTTGAAGAAGTGTTCGATTCCTCGACACAGGTCGAACACTTTGGGGTTGGACGATACCAACTTGCCCCAAACGGCGATGCCGCGCACCTAGACAATCCAAATACACTTTGGTCGGTTGTTCACGAAGCAACGTACGACACGATATTTTGCGGTCTCGATTTTTAACACACGACACACTGCACATGATCTGTCGTTAATTCGTTTGTTAATGAGACACAATTATGCAACGACACTGCAGTGCACCTTGTATTGTACTATAAGCTTGTGAATGATGAACCACGCGTGACCCGTGCGGTGTGGTTTTTCTATTCTTAAACAAGCTCATATTTATTTTGTACAGTCACTACATCGTTACTACAAAAAAGTCGCGACGACATAGCGGCATCGACGAAATAGCCGAAAAACCGTTTGGAAATCATGTCGCGTGTAATGCGGTGTCGTGCAATGAACAAACGATCCATACAAATATATGGAGTTCTGAATCGTGACCACATTTTGTCGTGTCGTGTGTCGCGCCGTAAACAAACGGCCTTAGACATTACACTCAATGAACAGTAAAAATGAAAAGCGCAAGCAATATATTAATAGTGCGTTGATCAAATTCCAGACCATGACATGCTAAAACAGACCCCAGGGGTCTAATGGTGTGTTTTATGTAATCCTAAGAGCAACTTATATTTTTTTTATAAATAAATAAATAATATATATGACAGAAGATGAAATGGTGAAGGAATAGAATTAGTGAAAGATTTATTGTAATTATTTTTTAATGTATTTTTTATGAGATTATGCTAATGTTTTATCTATACTATGTTGTTATTATTTTGTTGTTTGTTGTGTATTTTCATCGTGATAGTCAGTATTTGTAAGTTTGTGTTCCATTGGTATAATTGCTGCAAGGCGAACCAGTGCGAGGGTAAAACAAACAAATAAATCATGAATCTTGAATAAGTACATTGTATTATTTGCTTTTACTCTGCGCTATTTTAAGCTGGTTTTTTTTCCTCATCTGTACTATTTTACTATTAGCTATCCTACGCTATTGTGTTATTTGCTCGTCTGTGCTGATTTATCAACAAAATAACAACATTTAGAGTTCAGAAGGGATGGGGTGACAAAGTTTTATTTTTATGCTGTTTGGCACAGTGCTAAATCAGTAAGCTTTTAGGAATTACATAGTTTCATACGGTATTTTTGCCGTATAATTCTGGGATCAACCGAGAACATCCCGCTTTTACTGTAAAATGTGATACCAGCATTATACTGCAAAAAGACGTGCAGTACAATGCTGGTATTACAGTGTACAATGCCTTGTGCCTTAGCCTTTGATGTCAAACAGCATTTTTAAAAACAAGCCGTACTTTGTCAATCAGCTAAAGAATACATTTTGATGGCTTACTTTGTGTTTATACTCGTGGTCTCGAATCATGAAGGTGTCCTTCAGCTCCCCGAGCACCAGGCGACGGATGGGGCCGCCCAGCTCCAACAGTGACTCCTGGAAAAAGAGATACACCACGCATTATCGAAAGGAAACTCAAGTCTTGTCCAAGTACATTATGAGGAGCTCGTGATTAAATACCAGATTCACAGCCTGTCCGTGGATGGGTGACCATTTTAATATACCGAGATTCCTCTGTGCCTGAGCAAGCTCGATAAGCTGTTGGTCCCGGGTGTTATTTGTAGACAGGGTTGGGCAGTATTTTAATTACTTGTAATTAAAATACGTAATTGGAATACAAATACTTATTTGGTATTTGTAATTAATTTACTTCTTAAAAATGTAATTTGTAATTAGTATTTTAAATACCTGACGCTGAGTTATTTTGGTAGTTAGTATTTGGAATATAAATACATTCGGCGATCTTATAAATGGATGCGGTTCTGGAGAAAATAGCCCTCGATAGCTTTCGTAAGCAAAATGGCGACCACGTACGTTAAATGGTATATTGTCAATTGTAGTTTTCATTTCAAACGGTTATTTTCACGAAACTTCTGAGCATTAATTAAATTTATTAGTACGTTGTATTTTAATTCAAGCAAAGCCCCAGCTCTGTTTGTAGATCTTGGTCAGTCGGTCAGAAGTCAGCAAATCTGACACCAAAGATTACTGAATTGCGCGAGTGAGTCTTCTACTTTGTGACGCAGCCCGCAAGGCAGATTTTTTTCACCCAAAACATTACAACTTCTACGGCATCATCTGCATTGTGGCACCGCATTAGATCACTTTGTCTGATTGTTTTGCAACAGAAGGCAGCATAGGAGGCGGAGCATAGTTTGCGACTGGTACACATGCACACCCTACTGTTTCTGGGTGAGTTAACCCCACTTTGCGAGGGTAAAGTTACTAAAACTGAGGTGGTTCAGGGTGGTCGATGTGGGGCGACACGTCCTGGGCATCTCACATCCCATTTCACGCGGCCTAAAACAGGCCCTCGTCGGTCAACCTAGTGGGAGGCCTTGCAACGCAGCGTCTACCGGTACGTGGTACACTCACCCGGTACATATTATAGCCCAGATCCAGCGTCTCGTCGAGCATGTCTTCGTTCCAGGCGCGCGCTCGGTAGCGCTGTAGCATGCCTAGTGCTGCCACACAGCACGGGATAGCTGTGTATGTCTTGAACTTTTGGTATCTGTAAGATGGATCGACGACGTTAGTTATGCAGTTTCTTTTTGGCAGTCGGTGTCTTTGGTAGGCACCAATTTTTTTCGTTATGTACACCGATTTTCAAAAATAAAGTTATTTTTCACTTTGTATTGGGAAGTCGATATTTTTTTTTTGAGATTGCAGCAATCCCGAGAGATTTGCCGTCATTTATTGAAGAGTTCTATTGTATATCTCCGAAGTTCTACATCAGATCTTCACCAAATTAAAATGGGACCAACTTGGGAACATTTTTGTGCACGCTTCACGTAAAATGTACAAAACCAATTTGGATAACCTTTACACATGAAATTATGCGTAACTTGAAGTATTACTTAGTTTTTGTTTCATCGCAATCGGTTCACTCTATCAAAAGTTAGATGAATTTAAAGTGTTCAAGAAGAAAAATATCACAACACAAGTAATTCTGATACTCGGACAGTTGAACTCCATAAAATAGGATTATCTGGAAGATCTCACCTATAACTAGCCATGTGTCGCGTTCCCCTCAGGATCCACCTGTCCATCCCTGCTGGTTTGTACTGAGAGTGATAGTTCTTGTGGGCGATAGCTACTGGACTGTGGAGGACTGGCTCCTCGCGTGGCAGAGGGATCATGTCGTCCCTGAAAAAAAATATTATTTAGTGTTGCTTCCTTTTTGGCCACCTCTGGTCTCAGAGTTAGTTAAGCCGCCTCTGGGAACCCCACATGCCTCTGACTTGGCTATTTCAGACTTACAACAAATACATACGTCCAGGTTTCCTCACGATGTTTCCCTTCACCTTTGCCTGTTATATCTAAGATGAACTTAGAAAGTACATATGAATTTTAAAAAGTCATATTGATAATTGCCCGGATTAGAGCCCACGACCTCAAGCAATTTAGTGTTAGAACATTGGGCGGGTATAAAGTAGTAAGCAGGGTATAAAGTACCGCAACCTCCGTTGAAAAAGGAGGATCTTCCGAACAGACGGGTGTTGTGTCTGATGTCAACTTCCCGGTGATGATCTCGGACTGTTGTATAATTATGATCAAATCACGCTGAATAATCTGCTTGTGTGATCCTTGTATTAGTATTTATTATAACATTTATTAGTCTATTGTTTTAGAAATTATCTATGTATTTTATTCGTTAGGTAGTTTATTAATAATAAACTACCTAAACCTACCTAATTTATTAATAATATATATCCGTCTTTATTTATTGTTCATATTTTTTTTAAGTGAGAAGATGGCCTTTGACCTGCAGTGGGACAGTAAAGTTAAGATAAGTTACTTCATTGCTTGAGTTAACCCATCTTAATAAAATAAAAATGAAGTTTCAACAGCGGGGTATGTTATACCCACATTAGCTGATGGGGAATCATAATGCCCGAACCAGCTAAGGTGTATTATTTACCAAAATCAGCAGGGGTATGTTATACCCACATTTCGCAAAATGTTTTATTCCGGTCAGCTAGGAGCCCAGACTAGTGCCGCTAAATTGGCACATAAATCTTATAAGATCTAATTAACATTCGACGGAAAAAGAAGGATGTTATAAGTTTGACGTGTGTACCTGTGTGTTTGTGTATTATTTGCATAATAGCTCTTAAACGGATAAACCGATTTATATTTAGTATTTTTTTGTTTGAATGGTACGGAACTGGAACTCCCGATTATGTCACCTAAGAAGCCATGTTTGATGACAATCGGTTCAGCCGTTCAAAACTTATGGGCATTTTACTGTTTGAATCGGAGTATTTTCGCAAGATATCGTGTCATAATTAGGTGTTCGATAGGAAGCGTGTCTAGTCTAGATAAATTACATAATTTAGAAAGTATGAAATTGAAAAAAAATGTTTTTTTTTTTATTACTAGCTTTTATTTAGCTTACTTAGTTTGTATGTTTGGTTCAAATCTTGTATCTGAATTTTAAAACAGTTTTCCCTAACCGATCGAGCTGAAATTTTTCATAGTACATTGGCTTAAATGACAATGCACGCTTAGTTAAAAATATTTTTACATTTTATAAAGTTGTATATTTTAAATGTCGTGGTAGCCTAGTGGCTAAAGACCTCTCCTCTCGTGCTTGATATCGTGGGTTCAAATCCAGGCAAGTACCAATGTGACATTTTTAAATTCATATATACTTTCAAGTTTATCTTGGACATTGCTGACAACGGTGAAGGAAACCTAGACTTATAGTGAGTTTATAAGATTGTGCTCCATTGGTGTAATTGCTGCAAGGCGTTCCAGTGCGAGGATAAATAAATAATTAAATCATTGACAACGGTGAAGGAAAACATCGTGAGGAAACCTGGGCTTCTAGTTAATATAAGTCTGAAATCGCCAACCCGTCTTGAGCAAGCGTGGTATTCAATGCTCGTGCCTTCTTTGTATAAGAAGAGAGGCCTTTGCCCTGCCGTGGGACTGTAACAGAGTGGTGTTATTATTTTAAGCTGAGAATGTGACAGTCTTACCTTCCAAACATGTGTCCATCGAGCTTGGGAGAGTGTAGGAAGAAGTTCTCTCCTCGCAGCGACATGATCTGTTCAGGTGTGGGGTTCGCAGGAGCCTTATCGGGTTGCACTGGGAGCTCGGGCTTTGACTGCTGCGGGGAGAGACAATGTTGAACATAGGCCTTCCCGAGGTGTCGCCACATTGAACGATCCCTTGCATTTCGCATCCAGCGGGTTCCAACAACCTTCACCAGGTCATCGGTTAAACATATGTATCATCAACATCAGCCTTTTTGTTCCCACTGCTGGGACACAGGCCTCCTCTCTGTGAGAGGGAATGGTCTATAATCCACCACGCGGAGCCAGTGCGGGTTGGTGGATGTCACATCACATATCTTCGAATTTTTGGTTCTAGGACATGAGGGTTTCTTCACGATGTTTTCCTTCACCGTTTTGAGAGCAGTGGTGATGAAATAATTTTACTCAAAGTAAAGTGCCTGCTTGGGTTCGAACCCACGACCTACAAATTTTAAGTCGCGTCTGTTACCACTGGGCCCCCACTGCTCTTCCAGACAGACATGATGTATAGTCGACTATAAATCCTAAACTAAAAAAAAACAATTCGCTCGGCTATGGCTTGACGCAAAATGACAAATAGATAAATCTGACTAAGAAATTGTGGACTATCCCCACAAATTAACTCCCTTCTCTTGTCTGACGACTTTGAAAACTTCGATTTGGATTTTTTTTTAAATAGGGGTGTTGTGGCGGACTAAGAATAATTTTTAGTGCGTCAGGTAGATAAATAAAAAATATTGGACACGTATTTTGTCTTTTGCCACGTAAACAAAAAAAATACGGATGCGCTTTATCTTCTTTGTCAATTTGTATTTATTTGATAAAAAGCAAAAAATACGGTTACAATATTATTTGATAATATCACTGACGGAGTAAATATAATTATCATTTTTCTACCCAGCAAACATTCCTACTCAGGAGAATATGACAGTGGATCCCATGACATGGCTCGTAACTGTGACTTTTCAGATATATTATCAGTGTTCACCTAACAAGGTGCACAAACTCTGCTATCAACTTTTCGCCCTGGATATGTTTGTTCAAAAACCATGTCAGCTCTTCCTCTATAGTGCTTAACATGGAAGTGTTTTCTTCGGCCAGTGAATCAGCAGTGTTATTCTACGTAGCAAATGCTGCCAGCGTTCTGGGCACTTTTCACATTGACATCCATGTGGACGAGTTTTATGATGTGCTACACCCCTTATATGCTATACGCCCCTTTTCCACTCACTATTTTATACGCGCTTGTTTATGGTTTTTATATAAAATAGTTACGTCTTTTTCAACCTTATTCTTTCTACATGTATTATTCTTATTACATGTATGTATTATTCTTATTCTTATTACATGTATTGATATTGTGTCCTTTCTGCGAGCGGCTTCACCCGCGTGAATGTCGAAAATTATCTTAAGTTAACATATTCGCGGGATAAAAATATTATACCGGGATGAAAAGTAATATATGTGTGTATATCTTAACTTCTCGTACCAATCTCGGGCGTTCCGCTCCTCTAAATAGTTTGATGAGCACGTATAATGGGATCGGCTCTAGCAACGCTGACTTAGACATCTTCTTTGACTCTTATGTCTCGGTTTAAGTCAAGAGTCACGCAGATTGATCCGTAGTCTCACCTGCCGTTTCTTCTCTTTATCTGTTTCAATCTGTTTTGTTGTGTACTCGCACTATTAATGTTATTATTCAATTTTGACATCATTTATTTTTATTTGCAATGTAATAATTTTAATTTTGTTTTATCGCTGACTCACTGGTATTTTATTTGTTATTGGTTATATATTATATTTTATCTTAATTTGTATTTTGAAAGCCAATTTTATTTTATTTTTTATTATTGCACAATTTTAATTCAATTCCAAATTTAACCCGTAGATTATTATTATTTGACATTTTTGTATTCGCAAACACAAGACTGTAAGCGATGTGCACGCCTGTAACTGACCTGTTTGCACAGGACCATTTTGTAATTTAATGTTAACCCTGTAAATTAAATTGCAAATATGTTGTTGGTGTGCCTTACATAAATAAAAAAATGCAGACTATAATCTATCTCTGTGATCAAATTTCATCCAGTTCCGTTCAGCCGTTCTGGCGTGATTGAGTATCAAACATACTTCCACACACACATCCATCCAAACTTTCACATTTATAGTAAGTTAAGAAGTAATATTGAATTGTGTCGTAAATAAAGTTTAACGTAATTAAAGACAGTTATTCAAAACTTACGTCTGCGGGCACCTTCTGGTAGAACTCTCGAACCTTTTTCCTGGAGTTAGCTCTTGAAGTCGCCAGACTGACCGCGCTGAGAGAGCCAACGATGTGCTGACCCTAAAAGTAGGAGATCATGGTTATATGCTTGATACTTTCTAGATAACATAACATAACATTACACGAGTAACCTCCTGAAGGGGTGGATATAAGTGTATCATGCATTTTACGGGATAAAAAATAAAATTATTCAATATTCTTTTTATTTAAACAAGTTTTTTTCGAATTCTTCTCAGCAAACCCTTTCATTTTATAACATGGCAGTGCACAAAAAAATAACTAGTCCGCCATCTTGGGCTGTCCACCATATTGGATTTAGAATGTCGTCACTTAGCTCACCATGCATTGTCATCCAAACGTGAATGTCGAAAATTATCCCGAGGGAACAAATTCCCGGTATAAAAAAATATCCTATGTGCTATTCTTGACCATAATCTATCTCTTTGCCAAATTTCATCCAGATCAGTCGAGCCGTTTGAGCGTGAAGAAGTAACAAACATACAAACACACTCACACACACACACTCACAAACTTTCGCCTTTATAATATTAGTGTGATGATAGTGTGCTAGTTTTACCTCTTTATTATTAGTTTGTTGGTTTAGATTTTTCTTCTCTGTCTCGCAGCAATGGTACCACGATTCGATGAGATTTTCTGGGCTGAAAAGTGACATGGGCTATTTTTTATCCCACAAAATGCGTAATTTCTTTAACTTATGGGAAACAAAGTAAAAAAATAAGGTCGGAGGATACATCTGGTTTTGGTCAGCCAGCTTGCGAATATAGAACCTCCGACTGAACAGGACGATTTTCTTCTTGTTTATGTCTTTTTAATTCGCTTCATTAGCAGTCGGGTTTTTTGTTTTTTTTTAATTAATAATCTTTTCTTATTTATATTTTTATCATACCGCAAATATTGACAATTATTTTTTTGGGTGTACTGTACTCATGTTTGAGGATATAAATGATTACTTACTTATTCTTGACGACTCATAAAGACTGCCAAGGATCCTGTAACCGTATAACTTATTCGAAAGAACCTTACCTCCTTCTGCTTCTTCTCAATCAGAGCGTTAATGTTGAGGCTGTCCCATTCGCTGAGACAGTGCGTCTTCAGAGCTTTCAGTTCCAGGCCGTAGGTGGGGTCCCGGAGTAGGGGATCTTTTTGTAGTATCTGCAGGACGGACATCGTACACTCTTATAACAAGTAATTTTTAAACATGTTGACTAAATATTATTTTAGCTATGTATTCATGTACAAAATGATGGCATTATATTCTTACATTTTTCGTAATGCGTACACCACAAAACAGACAAAAAATATAAAAATGCTGGAAATGGGCTTTGTTGGTTATCCTTTACCACCCTAGATACATTTATTGGAAATATTTTCGATGTACAAAAACGAATTTTCTACAGATTTATTACATGTATTGATATTGTGTCCTATAAAACGTTATTGTGGGACACCGACAGACTAATATGTATGAATAACAATCAAGACCAAACTCCTCAGTCTATCTACCTCAACGGTAGTCAATGTGATGGGAGGCTTCGGCTTGGCCTTCTTAGCGGCGTCCATGTCTCCGTAGTTGGCTAGGAAGTCGACCACGAAGGATGTAATGCCCGCATACCGGATGAAAGCTGCAGCGCCATTTCTGAAGAATAAATAGGTTAGGTTATACATTTTATTTTTTTATTAGCAACACGCCTCGATTTCGCACAGAACAATTGACAACTCAAAACTGCCTCGTTTGTTGATCTGTCTATTAACAAAAAACCGTATCATGATTTAGAGGAATTAAGCGGAGAAACAGACAAAGATGGACAACGACTTTATTTCATACTATTTAAAGAAGATATTTGCAACCAACTTATATTAACAGTTATCTTCAAACATGCAAGGGCGAAGTAAACATGAACTTATTATAGGCTTACTATTACACATTATAGGATTATTATATTACGATTGCAAATGTAGCATACTGATGCCGGCCACAAACCTTGCGATATACCTGGTGCAAGTTTAGACTTGCACAAATATAACAAATTTGAGAGTGACCACATACGGCTATATAAGAAATTTGAGAGTGACCACATACGGCTATATAAGAAATTTAAGAGTGACCACATACGGCTATATAAGAAATTTGAGAGTGACCACATACGGCTATATAAGAAATTTGAGAGTGACCACATACGGCTATATAAGAAATTTGAGAGTGACCACATACGGCTATATAAGAAATTTGAGAGTGACCACATACGGCTATATAAGAAATTTGAGAGTGACCACATACGGCTCAAGTTAGCTGAACGATACCATTTCTGTAAAACTTTTTTACAAAAAAATACTACCGATTTCCAAATAAGAAACTACGAAGTGAAAAATAACTTTATTGTTGGAAGTCGGTGTCTTTGGTAGGTATATTTTTTTTGCGTTATGGACACCGACTAAGATACGACTGAAGTCGAACGCGAAAATGCCACCAACGCTTCGGTAAACTTGTGCAAAGGCAAATATTAGCACAAGTTCGGAATCTAAAATTGGTCAAATCTAGAAACTTGCTCAGTTACCTAAGCATGCGCAATTATCTTTCACCAAATAATACTGTATACTGGCGCAAGTGTCGCCGGCATAAGCTACGTAATACAGCAAGATGTGCTGTGCAGGACTCACTCACACAGCAAACGCCACGCGGCTCAGAGCACAGCTCAGCATAACCCAGCGCAGAGTAGCTTAAGTCTGACTAACTAAAAGACCTAAAGACAGTGATTATCAGATAAAGCTAGTACTTACAACTTCTCAACTCCGCCAATCTCGTTAAGCATATGGGGGTCGAAGATATAACAGATGGTCTTGGCTTGACTGCCGGCTTCAGCGTCTGGTGGGTGTCCCCAAATCAGGAAGTGCTTCTCTCCTCCGATGGATAGGAGAAGCGTGTAGGGCTGGCCGGTACGCTTCTCCATAAGCCTGAGGATGGCATAAAACGAAGGACTAAAGCGCTTACCACACGTGCATGCTTGACCACAGTTTCGTTTGTGCATGCTTCTCGCATGAAAAGACTGAACACGGACGTGTCTACCTCACGACACAGTTAAGTACGCGCAAGCCACATTCTTGTCGACATCGTCGGAAACAATGTTTCCCAATGAAGAACTATTTCTTTTGCTATTATTTTTCAAGTGTTTGCGAGTGAAAAAATAAGAAAATGCCAAAGTCAAAGCGTAAACGATCAAAGTGGACAAAAAAATGGCTGTTGAATAGAAAAATTCATTCATATATAAATCAAATGTCCATGCGCAGCTTAGCTCAGAGATTATTAGTACTAGAAAGCTATAATTTGGCGAAAAAATAATATTAATAATTCCGACAAAGTGATAAAATAAAATCATGAAATAAATAATAATGTTACCTCCTGTAGGTACACGTAAAGTGGGGATGTTTATTTTTCTCGTCTATTCCATCGTGTGAGATATCGTTGGATAGGCAAGTCTGTGAAAACTATTTTTCGATTTATGGATCAGTTTCCGTAAAATTAAGCTTTGAATTGCTAATTTTTGTCAGTCAAGTGTCCCCCCCTTCCAGCTAAATGGTTGCTAATGGATATGTGAATTAATTCACGGTAGTATTATACATAAAGAATTTAAAAGGAAAACTATCACAGCTAAGTAGGCTTTACATATTTACAAGTAATAGTCGAGCAACTTATAAAATGTACATGGAAAAGTAAAAAATTTGCACATTGATTTATGAGGACAACAGTTTTCGAACGGCAAAGTTAATGTTGTCCCTTCGATCGAGCAATGTTCGGTGCTTTCATTGTTTATAAACGATAGTAATGTTGCCTATTTGGTGAATGTAGCTATTTATACGGAACTCTCTGTGCGCGATTCAGACTTGCACTTGGCCGGTTTTTTGGGATGGGCTTTGAGCTGTATCAAGCTGTTCAAGCTGTTCAAAAAAAAAATTATTGAAATAAATGCATCCACTGCTGGTCTATGTCCAGCAGTGGATGAAATGCGTTTAGTTTGAGATACAATGTGAATTACGCCATAAAATCCTCATCAGCAGTAATATTGTCAGGGTGCTTCGCCAGCAGTCCGTGATCCACTTCCAACATCTTGACGGTATACTTGGTGTCGTGCATGAAGAATGACGTCAGTATCTGGTTTAGTTGGAGGGCGGGTTTGCCTGAAGTTAAATAGTGTCTGGTTAAAAGGGAAGAGAAGTGAAGTTACTTAATACTAGCGCCTGTTTTTGGGTAGTGAGAGCAGTGGTTCCGGCCCCGACTTGCGAGTTGAAGGTTGTAAGTTCGAACCCGAGCAGGCGCGTTACTTTGTGTTATTTATTTCACCACCACTGCTCTCAAAATGGTGAAGGAAAACATTGTGAGGAAACCGGCATGTCCTAGAACCAGGAATTCGAAGACATGTGACAACTATGGTGTGGTGGATTATAGCCCATTTCCGAGAGAAGGCCTGAATCCCAGCAGTGGGCATTTAGGAAAGGGAAGAGAGTTGATGATGATGATGATGAGGCGCCCGTTTTTGGATATCTAATTCTAAAACGGTTAACAACTTTCCATAAATTCTGTTACCTACTAACATTAACGTCAAAAGAATCCATAAGAATTGGTGAATAGAGAGTAGCAGTTGACGTTATGTCAAATTCTTAGGAAAAAGACATGTATTTAAGGTTACACTAGTCGATAATTCTTCCATACAAACGTAGTCTAGCGATTACTCCACTGTCTGACGATGTACGTTCAAAATAAAAAATGATATCAATTTGTCTCATCCTTATCTAGCCCTGTATGGATAGCCCGTTTTCGTTCTAAATCATCGTCCATTTTGATACAAATTTGCAAAAGTGCTAATTCGTACGCGAACTAGCTGCTTACTGCTCATCACAGCATCTATCTCTTTCGCACGTGTTGTCGGATGAGATAGCATGCATTTTAACCTCGCGCACAAAATAGTTCGTGCCGTCAACTAGGGGAACCTTGAGGCGCTTGTTTACCTTTATAACACTTGAGCGCCACCATGCACCGCTTGTAGTACCGGTCCCCTGTCTCTATGAGGTCGTCCACGTCTCTTCTAACGAACTGCGCCGGAGTCTTCTCTTCGAGAAGCGCGCGACACGCTACGGCTATGCAGGCGGTTTGGGCACCTACATAATTGGGAA
This sequence comes from Orthosia gracilis, assembly GCA_947562075.1. Classification (NCBI taxonomy): domain Eukaryota; kingdom Metazoa; phylum Arthropoda; class Insecta; order Lepidoptera; family Noctuidae; genus Orthosia; species Orthosia gracilis. The sequence goes on from OX387267.1 coordinate 13,381,348, forward strand.
GTAGATTTAGGCCCAGATAATATAATACTCGCATATAGATGCCTTATCCCATACAATGGAACCATGCCGACGTAGCCAGCGTTTTTCGTCTGATTTAACTGATTATTTTTCAAAGAACATCGATCGCATTTCGTTCCGTTCCACGGATATAGATGGTGTTAGCAGCGACTTGCAAAGTAAAAGGGTTTACTCGGTTCGTGTATACTTTTATTTTTTAAATACAGCGACGATTTGTTTTATAGTTTTTTTTTGCACATCTTTAACAGTTTCATTGTACCAGAATGTGTTACAGAACAAATTTAAAAAATCGAGGTTGCCTCAGAAATTTAAAACCGCGCCATCTTCTGGAATCAATTTCAAATGACCTATTCAAATAATCTTTGAAATGTGAATTAAGAGCCCAATATTCCTTAATTGTATGCTTAGGAGAGTTAATTAAACGAGAACACCATTTTTTATGATGGTCTCTAGAAAATCTTAATATTTCACAAAACTCAATAACAAATCGAAGCTTATCACGCCATCTAGTGCAATTTAGTTGAACCAAATTTTCTTTTATAGAGCCGTGGTTGGGCTTAAATGATTGCAAATTCAATGAATTTTCTCTTGAAGGTACAGAATTTCGATTATTGAAAAATGCACAGTTTATGGCTTTTATAGCAAAAAGTGGAAAATCTCCAAAACATAGCATGGTACAGCCAGTACACTACCCTAACTGGCAGTTACAATATACTTAAAATTCAGAACTACGTCCAGCTCTTCGATTTTAAAATTGGTTTCTACTGGGCTATAGTTAGACATCGTTAAAATCTAGAGCAGCGGTGGCCCAGTGGTAACGGCCCCGATTTACGTGTACTTTGTGTAAATTATTTCATCACCGCTGCTCTTAAAACGGTGAAGGAAAACATCGTGAGGCAACCGTCATGTCCTATTAGAACTAAAATATCGAAGACATTCACCTACCCGCACTGGAACCTACGTGGTGGATTAAGGCCCCCATTACCTCTCTCACAGAGAGTATGCCTATGTCCCAGCAGTGGGAACATCATAAAGCTTTTGATGATGAAAATGAATAGTAATAGCAGATATAACTGAACTGGTAATTATCATATTAGGTGGAATATTAGATTTTTTTTTCACGCAATTAACTGAATACCTAATGAGAGACTGTGGGTTTGCTTAGCTAAGTACAATTTATATTAACCGTCTTAATCAATATAAATTGGACCTGGTTGATCTTCGGAATCCTTATGCGTACCTTTCCGCTAATTTTACTTAGCAAAGCATAACTGTACCAACCGCAGTGCGTGGCCGAGTATTTCTTGGAGTTACATCCGATGCTGCCCTGACACATCATCTTGTTCGTGTCCACTTGGAGGAAGTTGTGCCAGATCTATGACAGTAAGGAGTTCTGTGTTACAATACACATTGAAACCAAATCCTTCATTGGAAGACATCATTATTAAGCTGTAGGGTTCGGGCGCCTCACCATGACATATCAAAAATATTATGGTTCCATTGTGAGAGAGAGACGGAGCTGAACGGCCCCCGATCTGATAATAAAGGAATGACAATAAAAACCGGCCAAATGCGTGGCGGACTTCGCACATTTAGTGTTCCGTACCAAACCGCAAAATCAAGTTGGTTGTAATAGAAAAAATCAGGGCATTTCAAACAAAAACATTTTGAATTTGGTAGCTTCACATTGCTTTGTTTTGCAATACCTTTAAAAAAAATACAATTCTTCTCTACACAACGAGCTCTAAATCACAATATTCCACTACTACTACTATTTATCTACCACTCGATGGGGTAGATCAATTAAATTTTCACGTCCTCTTCACCTGTATGGATAAAACCCTTTAAAAACACCCTCCCTTAAAAACATTTTTTGACTATTAGTATTGGTTTGGGTCAACTAGATGCTTATACTGTGAAACCTGTCTGAATTTGACATACAGACAGACGGACACGTGAGTGACAGCTATAGGGCTCCATTTTGACCCTTCGGGTACGGAACCATAAAAACGACGACATGATGGGTGTTATTCCAAACATTTCAACCACATCCCGGTTGATAGACCACTGCCTATACAATTTTGCACAGTGCCCTTTATTCTTTTATTAGAGACGAGATTCGACTTCGTACGGGTGTAATCTGTGTACGCACCTTCACAAAAGTGTAAGATTCTTGCTTCTGCCCACGGCTTCGCCCGCGTGAACTGTTTTATTACCCCAAGGGAACATTGAGGAATGGGATGAAAAGTATCATATGTATTAAGCCAGGTTTTGTTCTATCCACAGTTAGGCAGGTCTTTGGATGTGAGTCGAACAGGATGTTAAGTCCCGCAAACCTTTATTGAAAAGGGACGATCCTCCGACCAGACGGGTTTTGTGACTGCTGAGCAACTTCCCAAGGGTTGTTGTTCGACTGTTATGTATGTGTTCAAATTGTGCCGAAAACTGTTTGCGCGATGCAGGATTTTGTGTGACGTCAGGTCATTAGTTCGTATGTGGTGGCATTGATGCCACTTCTGGTCGTACACCTGGTAGGGCACCTGGTAGTACACTAGGTATAAACTCACCCTTTTCAACTTGGAGAGCGGGGCAGGCGGCGGGCGGGTCATCTCTTCCAGCATTATCCTCGGGAGCCTGGCGCGCGGTCTGCGCCTCCTCAGGTATGGTGGCACCCAGCGGCGGGTCTTCAGCTCTGGTAGGTCTATTACCTGATAAGTATAATAAAATCGATCAAATTAGCAGACTCATAACGAAATCCCGCTGCTGGGACCAGGCACTAGGCCGTAATCCACCAAGGGGACCTTGTATGCGCTGGTTAATGTCACATGCCTTGGTAATCGTTGGCTCTAGAACATGCCGGTTTCCTCACGATGATTTCGAGTTTTGAGTGGAATGGTGAAATATATTACACAAAGTAGAGCACCTGCTCGGGTTCCAACATACGACCTACAACATTCAAGACGGAGTCATTGTCACTGGGCCACCATTGTTCAAATTAAAGTTATTAGACAGCAGTAACGGCAACAAAACGCCCGTCTTTCGACACTTCTTTGTGTGGTTTTGGTCTCTTGATCCGAACACACAGCGCTGCATTATGCGGTCCCGAATACATCCACTGCTGAACTCGCCCAAGAGTCACCACATTGATAGGTCCTGTGCGTCTTGCATCCAGCGGATTCACGTCTTAATAAACAAACTTTTTGTCACGAATACATGGCCTGGTTGCCTTGCGTGATGGAATCAGAAATGAAGACAACCGCAGGAGGACCAAGGTTACCGATATATCCCGAAGTATTGCCAAACTTGAGAGGCAGTGGGCAGGGCACACTGCGGAGTGGCGACTGCGTATTGGAACAGGATGCTTTAGAGGGCCTTCCACTGGGTAGACCGATGACCTAGATAAGGATGCGGGAATCCGCTGGATACGAAACACTCAAGACCAGTCCGTGTGGGTTACATGGGTTGATTGGGTACTTACCACTGGTGGTGGTCTCTGTGGAGGTGGCGGGGGATACCAGGGCTTCGTTTTGAACTTGGCTTTGGTTATCTCTGGCCAGCGACGCTTGAACCGTGTCCGTCTTTCCAGGGCTCTTATCTCTGCTTCCCTGGAGACGAGGTTTAATGTTATTCGATGGTTTAGCTGGCTGAGTAATTTTGCATAGTAGGGGATCATTGATCCATCCAGACTATGTCCGATTTGGTGAGGTACCCTACATGTACGTTTTCTAACACCCCAGATGAGTACTCAACTCTGCATTAAACATTACCTGGACCTGCTGGGATGAAGCTGAGGAATTATGAGATTGTAGTGACAAATTGTGAAGGTTATGCTCAGATGGTTTGGCCATGTCAAAAGCATGACTACAATGAAAAAAAACGTGAATGGAATGCCGGGACCCAAATTTCATGATGAAATTTGTCGGAAAGACTCCTATAAATTGATTCTCTAGCTAGTGTCAACTATGCGGCATAAACAGCCGTTGAGCCGTATCTTTTGACTGCGTTGACTTAGAAGTTTAATTTTTTCACAGCTCTAAGGTATTGCAGACCTGATACTACTCGTATATTCAACTTGATAATACGTCACGCGTTCCTGTGAAAAAGGTGACAGACGGACATACAGGCAAACAAAGTGATCCTATAGGGGTTCCTTTTACCGACTTCAAAAATACGAAGGTAATTTAGGGTTCCGTACTTCAAAAGGAAAAAACGGTACTCTTATAGGATCACTTTGTTGTCCGTCTGTCTGTCAAACCCTTTATCTCGGGAACGCGTGGAGGTATCAAATTTATATAGAAATTAATATCGTGTACTTTGCAACCTCTACCAGCTGTGAAAAAAATCAAATTTCTAGATCAACGCAATCAAGAGATACAGCCGTTAATGACGCATATTTGACACTCGCAAGGGAATCAAAATCTACAGGATACTCCCCGTTGACCTAGAATCATGAAATTTGGCAAGAAGCAATGTCTGCACAAGTAAAGGAAAAATCCGAAAACCGTAAATTTGTACCTACATAAAAAGAGATTATTAACTGACCGTGAGTTATGTTGATGTATAGGAACTACAGTTTTGCAACGGCAAAGTTAATTTTGTCCCTCAATTCTGTTTATCTTATCGTTAGAGCAATGTTCAGTGCCCTCATAGTTTATGAACTTCAGTAATGTTTTTTAATTATTTTGGTGAATGAAGCTGTTTGTACGGAACCCTAAGTGCGCGAGCCCGACTCGCATTTGGCCTGTTTTTTTTCATTTTCAGACACAGAACCACAGTAAATCAACTTTTGTCTGTCCGTTTTTCCGGCTAATCGCCGAAACGGCTAGACCGAGTTTGACGGGACTTTCATTGGCATTAAAATAAAAAATAATATTATAAAAAGCGTGGCGTGTTTTTTAAGATATCTTAAAAATGACTACTTTTACCAATATCTGTCACTAAAATATTATAACAATTGACATCAAACACCCCACGCTTTTTTACAATATTTTTTTTTTGTTAATCACGCTATTCTTCATTTAAATTTATTGAAAATTATGTTCTACTTTTTAGTTTGGTTTTTTAATAAAGCGTGTTTTTTAGTTTTTTTTTAACAACTATTGTTTATCTCTTATTATTTAGTCAATCACTTATCCTGAAAATCCTGGTTAGGATAATGGGACAAACTATTTAAATTATTACATTGTCATCGGTCTTTGTTAAGACGTGTGCAAGGTTTCAAGGTAATCCGACGTTTTGAAGGGGGTGAAAAACACGTTCAAAGATTCCGTTGCATAGATACACTATTTTCTGCCAGCGGCTCCGCGTGATTGTCGAAAATTATCCCGAGGGAACATATTCCCAGGATAAAAAGTATCCTATGTGCTATTCCTGACTATAATCTATCTCTGTGCCAAATTTCATCCAGATCCGTTCGGCTGTTTGAGCGTAAAGAAGTAACAAACATACACACACACACACACTCATACCAAGCTAATAAAAGCGTGTTAAAATATATACAATACTCACTCTTTAGCAATCTGTGAAGGCGTCTTCTCCGGTATAACCACTTCTGGTTCGGGAGACATGATACCGACATCTTCTTTGACGAGCTTAGGAACTTTCTTGTCCTTTGCGTCTTTCGGTTTTTCCTCTACCTTCTCTTTGGATTCACCTTTATCTTTGGGAGTTTTACCTATGAATAATTTAAAGCAAACATCTTTTAATGGACCAAAAAGTACGAAATGCTATATCGCTTGTCAGTAAACATACTATGAGCCCAAAAACGATGGTGCTATCTTATCCGGTTGAGGAGTTACTATGGCCATAATACAGGGCACATTTCTCGCAGAACGGATGGCTGATGGGGCAGAAAGGTTCTGGAGTGGCGACCGCGAAATGGGAGACGTTGCGTTGGAAGGCGTCCCACCAGGTGGACCGATGACCTGGTGAAGGTTGCGGGGATCCGCTGGATGCGAGACGCACGGGACCGATCAATGTGGTGACGCTTGGGGCAGGCCTATATCCAGCAGTGGACGTCTTTCGGCTGATATGATGATGATGACGGAGAGTCAGAAGCCTGAAAATCCGATACCAGTCAAGCAAACGGGTATCGTGATACCCCAGCTACTGCGTTATGGAGGTCATATAGGCACTATGCAGTCGCTTCATGTAAAATATGTACATCTGCAACCGGTTAGAGTGGAAGCCCCATGCGAAAAAATACTTGCACAATACGACGTACACCGTAAAGATGCAGCGATTTTCATGATGCTATGCGCGTCGAAGACTTCCTCAAGAAACTTTGAATGCACAGTGTGATTGATGATTAGTCTAGAAATAACTAAGATGACGTCGACTAAGTAATAGAACAAGTATAATTTAAAATAATTAAATAAACCCCGATACATATTTATTTCATGCTACATAATTATGATCAGCTCGCGGTAGCATGTAAGATTCTAAGCGGACATATTGACTGCCCTGAGCAACATGACCTTTTCTGCCAACTGTTTGTGCCCAGCAAATACGTTGGGCACCGTCAGAGTCGCCGTCACAACCTGTTCACCATTTCATAACATAACATCACGCCAGTACTCTCTTGAGGGGTACGCAGATTTCTCATTTCACTCTATGTTCAAGTTTCATGATATTCGGCTAATCTATTCTGGCGTTAAGGTAACTTATTAAACAACTTACCTATTAGGTAGGTACAACTAAAAAGTGAAAAATAAAACAACTTTTTTACAAAAAAATACTACCGACTTCCAAATAAGAAAACTACAAAGTGAAAAATAACTTTATTATTGGAAGTCGGTGTCTTGCGTAGGTACCATTTTTTTTGCGTTACGGACACCGACTTCCAAAAATAAAGTTATTTTTCACTTTGTAGTTTTCTTATTTGGAAGTCGGTAGTATTTTTTTGTAAAAAAGTTTTTTAGTATCGGTTACATTTCGAGGAGTGTGCGTTGGAATTGCACGGTCTAATTCCACCTAGCCCGTTTCATTATTGGACTACCAGACGTACCATCCATACGCACGAAAAGTTTTGGAAACACTTTTATTATGCGTACAGCTAAGGAGTGTATTCTGTGTTTCCCGACAGCTACAATCTAGAACGATTTAAATCAAGTGCGAATAGGTTAGCTATCGGGAAACACAGAATCCGGTAGGGAATTCCACTCCTTAGCTGTAGGTACGCTTAATGAAAGTATTTCCAAAACGTTTAGTGTGTATGTACTTTCCAAAAAGGAGGAGGTTCTATGTTCGACTTTCTTTTTCTTTTTTTTTCTGTATTTTCACCGGTATCTTCGTCAATTGTTGACCGATTTTAAAAATTGTTTTTTTGTTTGAAAAAGTATGTTTCGAAATTGCCCCAATTTAATTTGGTGTAAATCTGATGAAGAACTTCGAAGATATAGGTACAACAGAACTCTTCAATAAGAACGGCAAATCTCTGGGGATTGCTGCAATCGCAAATCTGTTTATTGTTTATACCATAACATAAGACCACGCCAGTACGCTCTTAAGGGGGACGCAGATCTCTCATTTCACCGGTTATGTTCAAGTTTTATGATATTCGTGTTATCTATTCTGGCGTTATTGGTACCTTACTAAACAACTTGCCTATTAGGTAGGTACAACTAAAAGGTGAAAAATAAAAAAAAAATTTTACAAAAATATGCAACCGACTTCCAAGTATAAAAACAAGACAGACTACCAAATAACAAAACTACAAAATGAAAAATAACTTTATTTTTGGAAGTCAGTGTCCATAACGCAAAAAAATTGGTGCCTATCTACGAAAGACACCGACTTCCAAAAATAAAGTTATTTTTATTTTGTAGTTTTATTTATTTTTATTTAGTTTTTTTTTTTTTGTAAAAATGTTTATTAATTTTTCACATTTTCGTTGTACCTACCTAATGGGCAAGTAGTTATTGATAAGTCGGTTAAAAAAGTTTCTTTATTCCGTCAGGGCATAAAATACGCAAACAAGACAAGCTGCGTCGAACACAAACCAATTGAAATAAGAAAAAAACCTAAGAAAAGCCAACATAAGTGGCAGTGGGCAGGGCACATCGATTGTGTCGAAATGTTCTGGACCGAATGACCTGGTTAAAGTTACGGAAATCAATTGAATGTGAGACGCACAGGACCGGTCGATGTGACGACACTGTCTATGTTCAGGTATGGACTTGTTTTTGCTGAAATGGTGATGATGGTGATGATGCACAAGAGAACGGTAACAGCTCACCTTTATCCTTGGTGTCCTTAGACTCTTTCTCCTTAATTTCCTTATCTTTTTTCTCATCTTTCGGCTTAGGCTCGCTGTCACCGCCACCTGCTGTCGAGACTCTGCAATAGGACACAATTTATGAAGTGCAACTTCTTCCGAACAGTTAGGCAGCAGTTACACCAACATTTAGGTCTAAGCCCCATATAATAAGGGGCAATGAACCTATTGCCTTCAATCGTGGCCAACGACCAACCTTCGATTTTTGAAATCAGTATTTTGATTTAAGAACGTCTCAAACCCTATTTTAATGCCAAAACTTGACAGGTTTTTGAAGCCTCTTACCGAGTTTGGCTTTTGGATGATTGTAGTTTTAACGGCGTTGCTAATGACGAATACGAGGTCCATTATAATGGGTTTTGAGGCTAAAATTGAGTATCTGTCAAACTCTACTTTCTCTACTATCTAGATGGAGAAATCTAATAAATTATTTCAGATACTCATGTTCAGCAGTAGCGCTTCCAATTTGGGAATGAAATTTCAAAGACGCGTCACGTTAGGGCTCATTTCGTTACATGAGAGAGAAGACAAATAATTACGTTAAATAAAACAACGAGACATAATTCATTAAATTATATTGACTGGTAAAATATACGTGTAACGCTCAGGGTAGCCGCAGATAGAGAGACCACCCGCTAACAGATGCAACTGAGGAGGAAGACGATAGAAAAAATCAAGTTTCGAAAGATAATAATTCAAAGGGTGATACTAAAAAAAACTCTCCGGTTAATTTAATTTTATAATAACGTAGTGGCATATTCCCCAATAGTTTATCTGAATGTAGGTACTATATAAATACTGCGGGCATCGGGCCCCCATAGTAGATTATGGTCCATTCCCTCTCACAGTAGGCGTGTGGCCCAGCAATGGAAATATTATAGGCTGAATTCTGGGCGAGGCCTAATACTTACTTCTTTTCTTTTATAGGCATGGCTTACGAAGACTGATTCAACAGATTCTCTCCTCATCAAAGTTATTATTCTTACTTTAACGTCATCGACGATCCTTACCAAAATAGTTTTTTTTTTGTTTTTTTCTGAAATAAAGGAAAATTTATTACAATTCTCTAAAGGAGACGATGCCTTTAGTGCCTCTAGTCTGCCTGTATCAGATTGCCAGTAGTGGAATAGTGACAGATTGTTAAATAACAGTTTGAAATCAGATAAACGTTCTCATTGCCTTGTTTAAGGACCTTGGCTATTGTCCTAGCTGTCACAGTTGGCTTAGCTGTTTTGCCTAGCTGTCGGAGATGGCGTGGCTGTCAGATTTGGCCTATCTTTTAGACATGACGAGGCTGTCGGAGTTGCAGTCTGACAGCGTTATCCGTTTGGAATCGCCTGATGAATGGAATCGAAGATATGTGTCGGGCGAGACGGCCTCTGTGACGAAAATGTTTCTTCCGGACGCCATAGCGGCTTTCCGTATTGTACAGCAGGTGCGGCCAACGGGTGTTCTCACGCAGGTTCTAACGGGGCACGGTGGGTTCTCTGAATACTTGAATCGCTTCAAGTGTAAGGAGAACCCAGCGTGCGTTTGTGACCCAAGCGTGGCAGAGACTGTCCAGCACATAATTGTAGAATGCCCGCTATTTATCAGGGAGCGCTACCAACTTGAATGTGAGCTGGACAGGAGACTGACGAGGGAGAGCCTGCATGGGTTCATGTCTAAAAAAGCAAGGGAAAAATTTTTGATGTACTGTGTAAATTTGGCCAACATAGTTATCTGTAGAAATAAAAGTTGAAAAACACTGTACTTCATTAATATTATAAGAATATTTAATTAGAAGCACAGACAAAACAGAACAAAATTATATAACAGCAGTAGATTAAAATAGTACCTAAGCTAATTGTATATATAATAGATATGTGTAATACAAGAAAATTTTAAATAAAATAACAGCACCAATTTTTAATTATTGCCCAATCTGTAAATAAATAATGCCCATAGAATAGATTAATCAAAGTGGGAGTCCTACCCACAGAATGTAAGATGATGAATGAAAGAAAGAATCAGTATGAAGAGTGAATGTACGAGAGGCATAAAAGAAGGAAGTAGAATGACTGAGTTTGCAGAGAATAGGCACCGACTACGTTGGTGGGATAAGTATTAAGTATAAAAAACAAAAAGTCTCATCGTTGGCCTACCTGTCTGAGTTGGCCTGGATGAGATGTTAGAGAGTTTACGGTGATGCGATTTTATACGCGTTTGCTTGAAATGCAGGTGGAGCCCGCGGATGGCACTGTCGTGTCGCACGCGATGTTTATTGCGGTGGGGTCCGCGGAGTGTCACGCGCCGACACGACCATCCGGCGATACCCGCTACGGCGCCAAAAACCGCGGTCGAGGTGCAACCTTCTACCAGTTTTGTTTAGAAATCGGACGACGCAGATGTGAGCCACCGTCAGCAATGCAGTACGACATCATTGACATTTTGTAAGAAGATAATTCAATACCCGCCGCGTGCACCACCTCGCTACACGCTAGAGGACCCGCAGCCGCGGGCACAGTGGCGGGAACCGCTACTCATTAACAATATCGTGCATTGCCATAAGTCTGTGTTTGGGCGTGTGATGTCGCGGGCAGCTGCACACGCCGCCTCTCCCTAAAAAGGAAAGACTTCCGCCGCCGCGAAACGCCAAGTTGCTCGCGACACGCGACGCGTGACGCCCCGCGTCTCCAGAAACCAGGCGTTTGGTTGTCTTTGTCTATCTGACTATCAGTTTAGCACTGGTTGTCAGAGTTGGCCTAGTTTTCAGATTTAGCCCAGCTGTCAGAGTTGGTCTGACCACTGTTTAGAAAAGGCTTGTGTTATCTGAGTCGCTCATTAGACTACGATATTTGTACTAAGACATAGTATTCGATACTTTACAATAAACTCTGAAACAGCGAAAAAGTATTTTACCTTTGTATTTTTTTTTATATTTCTTATAATTTATTGGAAAACACGCATTTCACCACATTTCGCTATTTTGGAGTCCATGGATTGACGGATTTATTTTTTCGTATTTTGACCATTCGATATTCTTTGTTTTTAAATTTTGTGCCATATACATTATATACAATTGTTGTAAAAAAAGGTGTTCAAGTAAAGTTTATTTAAATTTTCTTAAAGTTAACCCGCCTTGAGCAATTGTTGATTAATGCACGTGCCTTCTCTGTATGAGAAGGGCCTTTGCCAAGCCGTGGCGCAGTTACAGGCTGAGTTAATTTACATTAATTTACTGAAGAGTACATACACGACGCACCAATAACAAAACGCAAAATCAGCTGATTTCCATTCATCGGTTCGGTGTTACCAATAAATAACTTTTCCTTCTTTACATGCTATAGTTTTAAAATATTTAAGAAACGTTCAAACATTCTGTCAAATAAATCTGTTGCCTTTATAGGAAGCGAATATGATACCATCTGAAGTTCTTCATCTGCGGGCGCACCAAACATTTCGAAGTTTTTTGTTTTTAGGTGGAATTTGTCTTTGCATTTACTTTACTGTAATATCTCTTGTACCATTTTACAAAGTACTGCAGGTAAATACTGACTAATTGCCAATACATAATTAAACAAACAACGTACAATTATAAAATACGATTAATACAATCATCAACTCAGATGAAAGACTTGGGGGTGGTCTATGTCCAGCAGTGGACGTCCTTCAGCTGAAATGATTACAATAGTTAACCTTTTATCAAAATGTACATATAAACAATCAGTATAACTTCACAAGTGAATACACTGTTTTATTACAATGGAGAAGCTATTTAGCGACATTAACTCGGGTAAAAAAGATCTAGAACAGCAACACTAAAATTCACCTGATACTTGCTTCACAGTTCACTCACATAATTGACCCATTCATTCGGAAAATCATAAATTTGACACCTGTCAACGTCATTTATTTTGTCAAAAAAAAATCGTGATTTTTACGAATTATTTTCTGTTTTTTTTCTGAACAACTAATTAAAAATGTCGGATAATAAGGAAGTGGATAAATCTAACATGGACCCGGAATTGGACGATTTACTTGATAGTGAGTGGGCTTAATTTTGTAAAATTCGATCATGGTCTCGTTACACAACACATAACCTAAATGAGCAATTTAAATTGTAAATATAATTGAATAATTAATTTGAAGGACTTTGAGACGTAAATTTTACATGTAGCAAGGTTGAAGAATAATCAGCGGCCGATAACAACGTAACAACTGTTAAATTATCGTCTTTTTTATTATGATTTTTATTTCTCTGTAATATGAGACGAACAGACGAGTTTGGCAGAATTTATACACAATAATATCGATTTAGTGAACCTAAAAAATCAGTATTTCTAACCTATTGTAAACTATCTTGTAGGTGGTATCTTACTGGATACAACTTAGAATAATAAATTACCAGGCCGGAGCCAGTTGAGCCCAGTTCGTCTCAGTAGGCTTGCCCACTAGAATAGGTGGGAATATTACATGTTGTAGATTGTATAAGTTATTCCATTCATAACATGTTGAAATTAATGAATTCTTAGAGAATTAAGAAAATGCAGGAACTAGAATGCTACTATGATCCTACCTAATATACTCCTTTTGCATCATTTATTTGATGATGTAAGTCAAATAAAAATGATGAAATCACTGATGTCATGTGAAGACAAACCTAGCCATTGTCTTGTAGGAATTGTTATTGTGTTTTCAAATAGCCATATCATTGTTAAACATTAAAATTAATATGCCTGATACTTCCAAGTCGGCAAAATACATAAATATACATATAATATTACCTATTTAAAAGAATAATATTTTATTTTACATAAATACCATAAGCACTTTATAAAATACTAACTTTTCCCTGCGGCTTTGCTCCCATGGCCCACCCCACCATCAGGATAAAAAAATAACTTATGTTACTTAGGAATAATGTAGCTTTCTACTGGTGAAAGAACTTTTAAAATCAGTTAAGTCGTTTTTGAGTTTATCTATTACAACTAAATCTTTCCTCTTTATAATATTAGTATAGATTAGAAGCTAGGTTCACGGTCACTGATTTAGATCAAATTAGATTATGCAAATCCTTCCATCTGTATGAAAGAAAGCCTGCCACTTTTACACATGCAATTAAAGTGCAAATTTATTAACCAATGAAAGGAAATGTTTCCATCTGGCCAACAAAATCCTGACTAGCTTCTACCAGCGGCTTCGCCTGCGGGAACGTTGAAAATTTTCACAAGGGAACATATACTCGGTATAAAAATTATCCTGTTTTCCAGATTATAATCTATCTCTGTGCCAAATTTCATCACACTCACAAACTTTCGCCTTTATAATATTAGTGTGAGTACCTGAGCGACTGAGCTCTGCTCGGGTGAAAATAGAGAAAAGAATGTTTTCTAATAAAGAAAAACCTAGCTATATCGAGTTATCGCCCCCGAAAGGCCCTTCATACTAATTGTCATGAAAATCGTTGCAGCAATTGCCGAAATTCAGATTATATATATACATTATAATTATACAAGATCTGCTCGTTTAAAGATATTAGATTAGTAGCAATTTTTATATTTTTCAGTTGATAGCCGATGCCGGTAACATTAAATGAAACAGCTCAAAGTAAAAGCGTTGCTCTTACATTTATTCCCTTAATTGACCCGTGAAGTACATACATTCACGTCATCTTGTCAGATTTATGTATACTTTGGAGGTGGATTATGCTAGAGTTTTCATATTACAGCGTTAATCGGCATTAGCGTATAGTGCAGGCTGCTCATAAGCTTCTCCATTCTAATCCTTACTCAGCCAACTAAAACCACCACATGTTCCACCTTCCAGGCGCCCTCCAAGATATGACAAAGAAGCAGCAGTCAGCGGCCTCATCAGCCGAGGGTTCCAGTGAGCTGCCATCCAACATGTGGAGCGAGGAGTTCATCAAGGAGGCCGCTGCCCAGTTCGAGAGCAACATGTCAGCTATACTCAGCAGCTTTAGTGGAGTCCCCGGTAAGCTATCATCTGCCTGATAAGGTTATCATCTGCCCGGTAAGTTAATCTTCTGCCCGGTAAGATCATCATCTGTCCAGCAGTCAGTGTCCACAGGCGAGGGCTCCGGTGCCCTTCAAACAAACATTTTGACCAAAATAAAAATACTATTTTATAGCATTCTCTCTAAACAACCTTGAGAGTTGAAAATTCTCATTGGATGCCTCCGCCCTGGGAAGGCAGAGGGATCTGTCAGACTCTTACTGACTAGAAACCACCCCGATGTTCCGTCTCACACCTTATCCGGGGGTCGCGGGAACGCACTATCCTTCCGCAAACCCCCGGTTGGTGCTGGATCGCCTCTGCAGGCCTCGATCTCGGGTTTGGGGGAGGAATGAGATGTTTGACTTCCCAAGCGATGTCAAAGAGGGGCGCGCGTGGAACTCTACGCGCCGCCACCTCGGGTCCTGATGTGTGAGGGACCTCGGTTTCTAGTCTAACCGGATGCAAATAAATACCTGTATTGATGCATGGAGTGACTGCCCTATCTGACCTCCACAACCAAGTTAAGAAGATCTATGATACTACTTGGTAACCCGGTTGTCAGACATTAAAAATTTGAATGCAAATCTCTTTGGTAGGGAATTACTGATGGGCAATAACATCAGCATTTGCACTGTATAGTGAGACTTCAATTTTTATCAAATTATTTAATTCAAATTATTTTGTTTTCAGAGGATCAGATAACACAGGAGCAGATCACACAGACATTCACAAAAATGGCAGGTATGTCCGTACTAGCTTCTACCGGCGGCTTCGCCCGCGTGAATAGTGTTTTATCATCTAAAGGAAACATTATAACGAAAAAGTCGCCTAAGTGCTATTCCAGACTACCTGTGCCAAATTTCATCCAAATCCGTTCGGTCGTTCTTGTGTGATTGAGTAATAACCATACATCCAAACATTCGCATGTGTAATACCAGCTGCCGCTCCCGGCTCCGCCCGCGTGGTATTAGTACCTCGCCCAATATCTTTATAAATTATAATCTATGTGTTATTCTGATGTATAAGCTTTATTTCTGTAAAGTTTCACGAAAATCCGTTCAGTAGTTTTGGCGTAATACTCACAAACTGTCACGTTTATAATAGTAAGTAGGATTAGTAAGATAAGATGTGCCTCGTTATCAACATCTCAGCCGAAAGAAGTCCACTGCTGGGCATAGTTCTCCCCAAGCATCGCCACATTGAACGGTCCCGTGCGTCCCGCATCCGGTGGATCCCCGCAACCTTCACCAGGTCATCGGTCCACCTGGTGGAAGGCCTTCCAACGCAACGTCCTCCGGTTCCAAGATATGTCAACATCTTAAATCTGACATGTGTGCGTCTCGCGGGTCGATGCCCGCACGAGACAAATATTTATGTAAGTTAAATAGTTGTTCCGGGTCTGGCCGTTTGCGTATGTGAATTTAAATCTTTGTAAACGCACCCACTTATACATGAGTCATTTGTTCTTAGTCGATGAATGAATCTGCCTGCCTTTGCACAACTTCATCGGAGTCGGGTTCTGGAACCGTTCTATCTGGATTCAGCTGAGTACACGGAGCGACTACCTATCAGACTTACCTTCCCTTGCCAAACTTAACTGGCAGTGGGCAGGCACAGTGCTCGCAGATCAGATGGTCGACGTGGCCGAAAAGTTCTGGAGTGGCGACCGCGAACCGAAAAACATTGCGTTGTAAGGCCTCCCACCAGGTGGACCGATGACCTGATGGTGAGGGTAGTGGGAGTCCGCTGGTTGCGAAACGCACGGGACCGGTCAATGTGGAGACGCTTGGGAGATGCCTATATTCAGCAGTGGATGCCTTGCGGCTGATATGATGGTGATGATGATATCCCTTCGCAAGACTAGTGTCAGATTGCCTATCTTCTGGCTATCCGTACCGACTGTCGTGTACAAATGATAGCCGGGGCCAACAGCATAAATTTATTGCCGAGGCACGGAGGAATGTCGATATGTAAACATCACCACCACCGTCTTCATCATCATCACCGACCTCGGCAAACATTCATCAATCCACGATGATAACCCGTTTTTAATTTGTCAACTAATCATAGCATGTCGACTCGCGCTTGGAAGGTTAAGGTGAGTATACACTAGAGCATTTTCGTGAGCATTACAATGTAGTGTATGGTATAATACAGACAAATGCTCAGTTTCCTTAATCATTTCTATGAAATGTAACATTCTTGCGAATGTTCGACGCTGTGTTCGACGTAATGCTCACGGCGAGTGACCATTACGTTATTACGATTATTGACCTCACTCCACGTCACCCGCGCTCGTGCCTTTACTCGATAAAATCTTAAAAAACGCTCGTTGGTTTTTAAAATCAGGTTGTAACAAACAACACGCCATGTTCGAAGTGTGATTCGAATAAATTTAAAAACAGCGAATGCTCAATGTTCTGTTACAAGTAAATGCTCTAGTCTATACTCACCTTAACGTTTCAAATTTTTGTGTTGATATTTATTTTAGAATCCAGGTGCGAAATGCATGCTGGTGTTAAATATTAATAATCATCGATGTTTGTCTTGGACAAACTTGTCACCTGGAGTATTTGGCGGGACCGTGATGGCGTCTATGTTGCTTCTCTGTTTTATTTTCCTAAAATTGTGTTAAATTGAATTTTAATAGTGTAAAAATGGTGGTGTTTTATTCTAATAATACTAGTGAACGTGCACGAGTGTGGGCAAGTAAAACACAGCTGTAGAACATGAGGTTCATGTTGTCGACTAAACTCTGTGGAAGCTCTTAATAAAGTTACCGCTATTTTACTGGGACCTACTCCTAACTAGGACATTGAACTAAAAACTAAAGAAACTAGAACTTCTAAATGTGCCACTGGCTAAATGCACAAACCGTGCGAACCAACATAAAAAAAAACTTGTCATCCTAACTAATATTATAAATGTGAATGTAAGTTTGTTTGTTACGCTTTCACGCAAAAACGACTATATACTTGACATATAATCTTGGAGGTATTAGAAGTAACATAGGATACTTTTAATTAAAAAAAAATGGCGTCACTGCGAGCGAAGCCGCGGGTAAAAGCTAGTAGCTAATAATAATACTAGTTTGTAACTGCACCACTCCAGGGCTAAGGCCTCTTCTCAAAAACAAAAGGCCCGAGCATTGATCACCTAGTTTCATCAACGTGGGTTGGCGATTTCAGACTAACCCATACTAATTATTATTAATTAAATATTATAAATGCGAAAATAACTCTGTCTGTCTGTTACCTTTTCACATCTAAATTCAACAGATTTGGATGAAACTTGGCATATGTATAGACCATAGCATGGATAGGGACACACGATACTTTTCATCCCGATATAATGTTCCCATGGCAAAATAAAACACGTTTGCCTTCACCAATGTCAGCGATGTCCAATAAAGTAAACTTAGAAAGTACATATTAATTGATAAAGTCACATTGGTATTTGAAAATAAAAATTATAAATAACTAGCTGACACCCGCGGCTTCGCTCCCGTTAACTGGCTATCTACCTACCTACCACCTACCTATCTACCCTACCTACCCTACTATTTTGAATAAGAATTAATACTACAATAAAAAGAAAACAGTGAATAGGTCCCTTCTAGGCAAGCGTGCTTCATCGTCGACCACATCATCGCTTGCCATCAGGTGTGATAGTGGTCAAGAGCAAGCCTATACTCAATAAAAAAAAAACGAATGTTACCAACTTTTGTTTCTACTGGCGATCTAATTAAATTTGATAACACAAAAGCTGCTATTGTGACTTAACTATGATAGTGAGATATATTCGCTCGTAGACTTTTTTGTAGTTAATGATGAGTACTTTAATCATGTCGTACATAATTTTATGTATTATCAATAGGTTTCTTAGTGCACGCTAAATAATGAATTTTATAGGCCATACGGCCATGAAAGAATTGTTAAAATTGATCCAGTAGTTGCGGAGCCTTTTCGGTACAAACAAACAAACAAAAAATCTTTCCTCTCTTTAATATTGGTATAGATATTTTTTTTAGGGTTCCGTACCCAAACGTTAAAAATGGGACCCTATTACTAGACTCCACTGTTCGTCTTTCTGTCTGTCACCAGGCTGTATATCATGAACCGTGATAGCTAGACAGTTGAAATTTTCACAGATGATGTATTTCTGTTGCCGCTTTAACAACAAATACTAAAAACAGAATAAAATAAATATTTAATTGGGGCTCCCATACAACAAACGTGTTTTTTTCGCCGTTTTTGCGATAATGGTACGGAACCCTTCGTGCGCGAGTCTGACTCGCACTTGGTCGGTTTTAAGTTTATTCGTTACAAACAAAAATACTAATCTTTCCTCTTTATAATATTAGTATAGAAATGGTCTAAAAAATATATATAATATTGTTTTTAAAGATGTTATGTTCATTTTAAAATCAGTTTCATATTTGTGTGCCTTAGTCTCTTGTATTATCGCTGAAGAGTATACTATAACTGAACACCATCCCACCACAGAGGCTGCAGCCCACGTGCTGAAGCCTGACGGTTCATCAGAAGAGACTCCCGCAGCCTTAACTGCAGCAGACGCAGACCCTGAGGTCGTGCTGGATAACGTAGACGAGGTTAGTAACAGAATTAGGAAGAAAAATCTAGTGTTGAAATTGAATCTAGTGTTGAGTGAAAGCATCTTGTGTCAGGATGAGTTATTGAATGTGTTTCTGGTGGTATATGTTGAGTGGCACTGGCTCAACTCCAGTCAGGATGGGTTGAGTAACGGAGTTACGAGTCATAAGTTCAAACACAGGTTGCCAAGAAAATTAGATTCAAAACGGCACGAGTTATCTAAGTGAAAATTTCTCGAGTCGCTGATGTGATACACAGCGGCTTATGTCAGCAGGTATGTGTACAATAAAGTGTAGAAATTAAACTAATAAATAATGATAACGCTCAAGCTATAAAGTGTGGGCATAAAGTTGGGGTTACAAGAAAATCCTTCTTTATGACCTACTGCAAATAGCCCCAAATATCACCCTGTTTCTTTTAATCCGCGATTTTTGGCCCAGCCTGTATATTTTTGTCGACCCTTAGAATTTTTACCCGACTGCCGAAGGAGGGTAATGTGTTTATCAGTCTATGTATGTATGTTTGTTCCTATATGGCGTTATAGAGACCAAACGCGTTGGCCGATTCTGATGATTCTTACGTCAATTGATTCGTCTTAATTCGTGTTACTTAAAATTAAAATTCATTAAAATTGTAAAATAGAAAAATGGCGGCTTTTGGACGCCACATTGTGGGGCCCAAAATTTTATTTTCTGCCAAACCCATCGTGTGAGATATCAAAATAAAGGGTTTTAAGAGGTGATTAAAAAAATATAAAACACTTATATGTTTAAATGTGCCTAATTCGAAAAAAAAATGTTATAAATAAAAAAAGTTAATTCAAAGTTAATAAAAAAATCCGACTGCTTAAGAAGCGAAATAAAAAGTCGGAGGATACTTCTGGGCATGGTCAGCAAGCTCGCGAATATGTATCCTCCGACTGCACAGCAGGATTTGCTTCTTGTTTAAGTCTTCTTAGATCGCTTCTTAAGCCGTCGGGTTTTTGATTTTTTGAATTAACTTTACACAAGACTAGCTGTCCCACGCGGCTTCGCTCCCGTCAACTGGCTACCTACCTACCCTACCCTTCATACATGAATGAAGCGCTCAAAAAAGGAATAATTTTGCCCATTTTGCTACATTTTTATTTTATGCTCCGCTCCTATAACGTTCGTAGTCGTGTTATGTAGCCTATAACCTTCCTCGATAAATGGAACATCCAAAACAAAAGAATTTTTCAATTCCAACCAGTAGTTCCTGAGATTAGCGCGTTCAAACAAACAAACAAATTCTTCAGCTTTATAATATTAAGTATAGATTATTGAGAGAGTGACAGAACAGCTAACGCCACGAGCGGCAAATTTATATATTAACACATTTTTATCGAACTTGAATACCAGGGATTACAGCCTTCATATTTCCAACACAAAACCTTTAGGTATCCTGGCATTAAATAATACTCCTACCTAATAACTCAAGATCTACTACTTCTCCCCAGGTATCAGCCGCCATCTCGCAGACCCTCAGAAACCTGAACACCAACACGGAAACCCTTCAGAACCCGTTCTCTGACACTGACCTGGCCAGCATGTTCACTAACATAAACCTGGGAGGTGAAGGACAGGTATGCATCATCATCAGCCCAAAGTCATCCACTGCTTTACATAAACCTCTCCCAAATGTCACCACATCGACCGGTCCCATACACCTCGCTTCCAGGATTTTACTTGTAGCGACTGCCTATAACCACAACCCAGTAACTGGGTAAAACTATATCGAACCACAAATAAAATAATACTAGAGTACAGATGCCTCATCCCATACAAAAAAACCGTGCTGACGTAACTAGCGTTTTTCGTCTGATTAAGATGATTATTTTTATAAGTACTCCGATCGCGTTCGGTGCCGTTCCACGGCTACAGATGGTGTTAGCAGCGACTTGCAAGTATCCGCGCCATCTATTGGAATCAATGTTAAATGTTCCGTTCTAATAATCTTTGAAATGTGAATAAAGAGCCCAATATTCCATAATTTTGTGTTTAGGAGAGTCGATTAAGTTGACTTTCCAAAAAGGAGGAGGTTCTATGTTCGACTGCATGTGTGTTTTTAGGGTTCCGTACCCAAAAGGTACAAACGGGACCCTATTCCTAAGACTTCACTGTCTGTCTGTCTGACAAAAAAAACACAACAAATACTAAAAAAATATTTGAGTGGGACTTCCATACAACAAATGTAACCTTTTTGCCGTTTTTTTGTAATAATGATACGGAAACCATCGTGCGCGGGTCTGACTCGCACTTGGCCTGTTTTAACTAATATTTTTTATTTGTTTCCATTTCAGCAAGAGTCAAACATGTTCGTCCCGTTCATGCAGGGTATGATGCAGTCGCTTCTGTCCAAGGAAGTTCTGTATCCGTCTCTCAAGGAGCTGGTGGACAAGTACCCCGCCTGGCTGCAGGAGAACAAAGGGAAGATTGAACAGACTGAATATGATAGGTGACTGACAAAAAATATCTATTTAGTACTTCAGTTAGATAACCTAAAAATATTGGACACGTATTTTTTATATTTTGCCACGTAAACAAAAAATTACGACATTACAGTGCGTTGAAATATCGTGTGATGTCGCGCCGTGATACACTTTATACCGACAGAGTGACGTCACAAGCCTCCTGAACTTTAATTCGCTTTATCTTTGTCAGTTTTTATTTATTTGATAAAGCAAAAAATACGGGTCCAATCTCTCTTGCCTAGCCTTTTCCCAACTATATTGGGGTCGGCTTCCAGTCTTACCGGATTCAGCTAAGCACTAGTGTTTTACGTGGAGCGACTGCATATCAGACCTCCACAACCCAGTAACTGAGTAACACGGTACCCTTTGGCAAGATTGGTGTCAGATCTCAAGCTTCTGACTATCCTTAACGACTGTCAAAGATCTTCAAATGACAGCCGGGACCAACAGCTTAACGTGCTTGCCGAGGCACGGAGTAAACTCGGTATGTTGAAAATGGTCACCCATCCACAGAGCGACCTCGTCAAGCGTTATTTAACCTTGAAGATCGATCCGCGCGGCTGTTATTATTTAGCCACAAGCTCCTACGGGTCCAATATTATTTGATAATCTCACTGACGAAATAAATAGAATTATAATTTTTCTACCCATTATACATCCTTATTGGTCAGTTATGCAATTCTCAGAATTTTAGGAACGGAACGAAAGCATCTATCCGATTACTAAAATTATTTCACTGGTAGAAAACCACACTATAGGTGCAAAGTACTTTGACACAGGGTTGAGTGGAAGCAATACAACAAATTCTCAAGGACGTACGCGAATTTGCGCGCTTCCACTCAACTTGGCGCATAAAGGTGGGTATTGTGGGATTTGCATTTGACGGTAGACGTTTTACCGACTTCAAAAAAATAGGTAATCAATTCGACACGTATGTATGTAATATTATTGAAATTGCTTTAATATTCACATATGTTTCTCTGTATAGGCTTCTCAACACGTGTACCAAGTTTCATGAGTGTACGTATGTATGTTTGTTTGTCCGCGATTTTCGTCGAAAGTAGTTATCGGACCATGATCATTCTTTATTTATTGGATTAACTAACTCGTAACTTAGGTCATAGTGCAAGTTTAATCAAAATCGGTTACGCAGTTTTCAAGATAGGAGGAGGGGACAACCGAACTCTTTAGCGACAAACAGCAAGAATGTGTAAATTGATCTATTATGTGTATTTTGTCAATCTTTTAGGTATCTTACTATGGAACTTACTCACCTTTTAGTGATAGGGTAAATCTAAAAAGAGAGAAATAAAAACATTTTCTTTTATACCAATTTTATATAAAGAGGAAAGCTTTTTTTGTTTGTTTGTTTTGTAAGAGCTCAGAAAAACAACGGAATATAATAATAAAATATTTATTAAAAAATAATCTTATGCAGTACAATTAAATATTAGGTAGGTCCTAAGCCATCAGTGTCCGCCAGAAAAAAGAGAGCGCGAACCTCGGTGCAACATGCGAGCTAGGCAAGCGGGCTTTTTTTTTTTTAGCGTGGAGGAGATATGCTCATGCATACTGCGCTACCACGGGGAGATAGTGCAGTTATGTGGGACTCTAACCCACTAAGACTTCACGGTGTCCTCCTGTGCCGCTTATGGCGGTAACACGGGAACGCGTTAGCATACAACCGCGAACCCGCCGCGGCTGTCCGTCTCCGGACCCTTCTCTAGGGTTTAACCCCCATCACCAGCGCACCAGAACACACTGTACGCCGTGACCACCCCAGGGACCAAACCAGCACATGGGCGCCAGACGACCCCGTGTATGGCACCCTTGGTCTCCCTGTGACGGGTCAGGACAGTGGCCCCGCTACCTACCACTTTTCGGCCGCAGGAGATAGGGAGAGCGGCCAACGCTATACCGACACTCCTCCTCCCCTGCGGCCCCACCGCGTCCGCCATCAGACGGTGGTGACCCCGCGCAGGCCGCGGTGGGTAGGGCGAGCGGCGCACCGTAATACTGGCACTCCTCTCCCACCGCGGCCTCCAACCCTCAGCTGCGATGCCTACTATACCACATCGCGGCCCGCCTTAGTTGCGATGGCGCCCATACGCCACCGCAACCTACTTATTGGCCGCTACGTCGTCGGCTTGTCGGCAAAAGCCCTGACGAGCGGCCCCTCCTCGCTTCACCGTGGTTGTCCAAGCCACGGTTACTGAGCCCCCCCGCCTCGACAATGCGGGAACCCACCGGGGGGGTAGGCGAGCGGCCTTTTTTTTTTTTTTTTTTTTTGATCTCGCTGGGAAAAAATGCATTACGCATACCCACCCATTGGGGGAATGGGGGGTTATGTGGGACTCCCCGGAAAGATTCCGGTATACCCACTAAAATAACCCAGCGGCACTCCCGCATCGTCTTGAATTGGAGGGGGACTGGGAAACTGGCAGAGCCTTTACGTCCAGTCCCCCGCCGACGACCGCCCGCCTTTACAGCGGGGCCTTCACGCCCCCCCCTCAGTGGAGGGGCCCGGGAACGACCGCGAGTGCTCGGCCGTTCCCGCCCGCCGAGGGTGGTGACATGTGCAATGCGAGCGAAGGCGCCCCCGCGCCTGTCGCCCGCTAGTCACCACCAGGAGGTGGGAGGAGACGATCGTACAACCGCCTTCTCCCACCCCTTCTTCGCCTGCGGTGCGGCGGCGCGAGAGGATCGTCCTCCCGCGCCCGCTCCGCCGCCTCCTTTTGCGACATCACGTCCTCGCAAAAGGAGGCAACCGCCGCCCAGGCCTCCTCACTCCCCAACATGGAGTTGAGCACGCTGGGAAGTGAGAGGTCCTGCCCGACCACATCGATCAAGGCACGGCGCAGCTCAGCCCATGCTGGGCACTCCTCGAAGGTGTGCTGCGCCGTGTCCTCCGCCGCGCCGCAGTGGTGGCACGCTGGGTTTTCCTCCCTCCGGATCCGGTGCAGGTGCGTTCCGAAACAACCATGTCCGGACAACACCTGCACCAAACGGAATGAGAGGAAACCGTGAGGCCGCTCGAGCCAGCCCCGCAGGACTGGACCGAGCGCGTCCAGCGTCCGACGGCCAAAGGCGGCGGTGGCGAGGTCCTCCGTCCAATGGAGGATGATTGCGTCCCTCGCCTCCCGCCGCACGGCCTCCCGCTCCTCCGTGGCGGGGCGCTCACCGAGCGCCTTTCGCCGCGCCGTCCATTCGTACACTCTGGCGAGCACCCAAGCCTCTAACTCCCAAGGAGGGGTGCCCGCCAGAGCGCACGCAGCCGCAAAGCCTACCGACCGGTAGGCCCTCGCCACCCGCTGTGCAATTGCCCTTTGGGGCCTGCGGATGGCAGTCGCGTTCTCCCTCCTGTGGAGGGAGTCCGCCCAGATAGGCGCCCCATAAAGGGCCATGCTCCGCAGAATGCCGGCATAAAGGCGCCGGCATCGCGCCTTGGGCCCCCCCAAGTTTGGGAGAAGCCATGACAGGGAATCGGCGGCCTTCAGCAGGCGCGTCGACAGCCCACTGAAATGTGGGCCGAAGCGCCACCTGCTGTCCAGCGTGAGGCCCAAATACTTCATCTGGGCCCCGACCTCTATCCTGACGCCCTCCACGACTATGTGGGCGTCAGGAGGGCAGCGCTGCCGAGGTCCGTGGAAGAACACGGCCTCGGTCTTGTTCAGCGCCACCCTCAATCCAAGCCGGCGGATCCTCCCAGCGACCAAGGATCCGCCAGCCGAGGCCAGACAGGCCGCCTCTCTGAAGTCCCTCCCCCGGGCAACGAGGAGAGTGTCATCCGCGTAACATATGACACTCGTGCCCTGGAGGAGGGTGCCCCGCAGGAGCCAATCAAAACCGATGTTCCACAGGGGAGGGCCTAGAACCGACCCCTGTGGGACACCGGACTCCGCGCTGTACCTCCTGACCGTCGCCGTTTTGTCCACAAGGAGGACCGCTCGGTCCTCCAAGTAACTGGCCAGGAGGTCCCGCAAGTATTGGGGCACTCCGGAGCTGGACCGCTGCGGCGTCGACGTCCAGGGCCTCCACAGGGGGCGAGAGCCAGTCCTGGAGGAATGCCGCCTCCTGAGCTGCCTCCCGGTCCAGGCGGGTGAGAGCCCACCGCGGGAAGGGAGATTGGCCTGAGCGGGCCATGCCCCCCCGCGGGCCTTGGGTGGAGATGTCGAACCGCACGTAGCGGTGATCCGACAGGGTCTCCACCATCTCCACCCGCCAGTTCACAACGCGGGCGGCTAGCACGGGGGTGGCAAACGAGACGTCAACCACTGACCCTCCCCGCTGCCGCACACACGTGTGAACATCCCCCCTGTTTAGGAGGGACACACCGCACGACGCCGCCCAAAATTCGGCAGCGCGTCCCCGGACGTTGCAAGAGGTGGCCGGGTTGCCCCAGGCCACTGACTTGGCGTTCAGGTCGCCCAACACGACGACCTGACGCGGTGCCGCCCTCCCGACGACTGCCGTTAGGACTTCGAGAAAATTCTCGAAGTCCCTTAGAGGGCGGTTAGGGGAGAAATAGACCCCAACCAGGGCTATGTCTCCCCACGCGGCGGCCACGTATCCCGGTCCCCTCTCTAAAAGCGAGAGGGGAGGGGAGTCCGTGGCAGGCCGCGACACCAACGCCACCAAGCCGTCCCGATCACCCAGCCAATGGCCAGGTATCGAGTACGGCTCGGCGACCACCGCCACGTCCACCAACCACTCAGCCACGGTCTGCATCAGCAGATCCTGGGCCGCTCTGCAGTGGTTGGTATTCGCCTGGAGGATGCGATGTTCGACCCTTTGCATTAGTCGGACATCGCACCCCCCTCCTCCACGGCCGCCGTGGTCCCAGCCTCTGGGACGGCGGTGGCAGTGACAGGCCGGGTCGTCGCCTGCACTTTGCCCCTCTTGGGGGGAGGATTACAATTCCTCCCCTTCATAATGTGGCCTGCTGGGCGGCCACTGGCTGCACAAACCGCGCAGTGCGGCGTGGCGGCCTTGCAGGAGGCGGCCTTATGGCTCTCCTTGCCGCAGCGGTAGCAGCTATCCGTCCTGTCTACGCTGGACGGACAGAGGGCCCGGGTGTGTCCGATGCCGAAGCACCTGAAGCACCGCAGGGGCTGTACTGCAAGTGCCCGGACTACACCCGAGCTGAAGCCGACGGCTAGCCGTCCCTTATCGAGGACGGCTTTGGCGGCGGCGACTGGGCACTCCAGGCGAATGGCGCCCATGCCGCCGCGGCCGGGCCTGATGCCCCGGCCTTGCACCGCTGCGACGTCGCAGCCCCCTATGGCTGCGACCGCCGCCACCACCTCCTCCTTGGTGACCGAATCGTCCAGATTGGTCACCTCTATGGCCGCCGACTTCACCGGCCTGGCCACCTTGGCCGCGTCTGCGATGACCTCCTGCAGCTTAGCTGCGAAGAGGTCCGCGTTCTTGCCGCCCTCCGCCCCTGGGAACTCGAATATACGAGCTCCCGCCTGTGTCCGACGGCATGAAACTTTGCCGATCCCCAGTTTGGTGGGATCGGCGTTGGTACGCGCCCGCATCATGACGGACGCGTACGTCTCGCCCCGCTCCGCAGCCTCCGCGGTGAGCGTCACCACGACGGCTGCGGTCTTGGGAGGAACGAGGTTCCTCTTGGTGCCGGCTGGGGGGGAGCTCTTCCCCTTCCCCTTTCCCTTACCAGTCGACTGCGACTGGCTGGGAGGGGTGGTGGCGGGGACGGCTGGGGGGGATCTTTTCCCCTTCCCCTTCCCCTTTCCCTTGCCAGTCGACTGCGACTGGCTGGGAGGGGTGGTGGCGGGGACGGCAGGGACGACCGCTGCCGTCTTTTTGCCTTTAGGCGAGCGGCCTGCGCTAACATATCTTCACCGTTGTTAACTTCATGACGGCTCTCGAGCGCCATCTATAGCGCCTTACAGTTTGTACTGAATAGGCTCCGAAACCACTGGACCGATTTTAAAAATTCTTTCACCTATGGAAAGCTACACTATTCCCGAGTATCATAGGCTATAAATTATTTTCAAAAAAATAGAGATCCTTATGAAAATTGCAATAATGTAACTCAAAGTAGCAAAATTTTGTCTATAAAATCCTTTATTTGGTAGTGGCAAGGTTGGTGGGTAGGTAGGTAAGACAGGTAGGTAGGTGGATAGCCAGTTGACGGGAGCGAAACCGCGGGGGTCAGCTAGTAATAAATAAAACGACTTTTAAAGCAAAACACTAAAAAGTGCTAAAATAACTTTCGTTTCGGAAGTCGGTGTTGAAAAACGATAAAAACAATAGTTACCAAAAAGACACCGACTGCCGAAACGAAAGTTATTTTTGCAATTTTTTGTGTTTTGTTTTAGAAGTAGGTTTATTTTTTGTGAAAAAGTTTTATTGTCATTTTGATTCACATAGATACTATTGAGTACACAGTTCTCGTTCATGTACGCATGTTGTTCTACACATCTGGCCTTTCTGAAGAATATCATCGGTAAAGTCTTAGTAGATCCTTTTAAAGTACAAACTGATATGATATTTGTTCATTTTCCAGGTTCTCAAAGCAGCAGAAGTTGATGGAGCAGGTCTGCAGCGAATTGGAGCCCGAACAGGAGTCAGATCCTGACGATGTGAAGAGGAAGAGGTTCGAGGTAGTGCTGGATCTTATGCAGAAGGTGAGAACCATATTTATTTATTTAAAAAAGCATAGCGACATCACATGCATTTCGTTTCCCAGAAAATGTTTCGTATAAATTTGGTCCTTGTATTTTTATTTCGAATATTATTGTTTCAACGACTATTTGCTTGAACGAAGCATATTTCACAGACACACAATTCAATGAGTTTTATTTTTTTATGTAATAATTAAAAACATTTAAAAGTAGTATAGGTGATTTATTGAAGTATACTAACCCCCCCGCAGATGCAGGACCTGGGCCAACCGCCCACCGAGCTGGTGGGGGACATGGGCGCGGCGCCCGCCATGCCGCTGGGGCCTGACGCGCAGCAGTGCGCGCTCATGTAGGTCTGTGCTGTGCTGCGTGCTGCGTGCTGCGTGCTGGCTGCTCGGAGCTGACGGCGACACCAACTAAACGCGTATCACTGTATTGCTGCCTAACACTAATGGTCGCACATCCGGCATAACAAATACATACCCACCCACATATCTTATTTAATGCTAGATAATATATGAATTTGTACATCACAAATAGGTTGCCTAATCTCTGATTTTTAATTTCGTAGACTAAACTGACATTTAGAGGGTTGCCACTTTATCGTTACATAAGAACAGTGTCGTATCCTGAATGATCGAAAATCGAAATAGAATGAAAATTTGATCGGCACTAAATTAATTTCTCTTAATTTATAACAGACTTCATTATATCGATCACACTTATTTTATATTGATTACTTATTTATTACAATGTACTATGTGTATTAATACTATTATATTTAAATATATTACGTTTATTTTCATAAAACATTTAGTAATATTAAATTGAGGAGTCAATCCCACCAATGATATTAAATAATAAAATCTGTAATTAAATATAGGTAACCATGAATTCAATCAACGTTTTCATAAGGCTATCTAATGCGGTTGGATTGGAAATAAAATAAATTTTAATTTGATATGTTATTCGATTAAATAACTGACGAGGGTATATTAATAATGCTTATTCACCTATTTATACCTGGCAATTCCATAGTTGCGCAAGGGGGACAATAGACAAACTTATTTTTTTAAATTGCTCGATTTTCATAAAGAATCATTCGAGGAAGTTGATCGAAAACAATTTAATTTTTATTATTGAACATTCGCGATTTATTTAGGCAGCCTATTGGCGAAGTATCAATGTATATTATTATCTACCATATAATAATTATCATTAAATAACATATTGAGGGTAAATATTTCTCCAGATCTTAAACCATGTTGTCTGTTACAAACGAACAGGAAGTCGCCGATAAATAAGAATTAATACCCTTGTTTATTAATTAAGAATGAGCAATCAAACTACTTTAGCAAGAAGAACTCGAAACACTACATATCTGTAATAATGTACCCTTCAAATTATGACACTGAAGTAGAGTTTAATTAAAAGAATGTGTATTTACAACAAATTTTGCCATTCGAAAACCGGGCATTTTTCTATGAAAACACGAGCAATGGATCAATTTAATGCTGGCACACTACACTTGCCATATTTGAACAAATATTTGCAAAATTTGGGCAATAATAATAATAACTTTTAAGTTATTATTATTGTTAATTATTGCAAAACATGCCTTACTGATGTTGAAAAGTAATCATTGCAAAATATACCTTACTTTTATTGAAATAAAGTTCACTTAATAATAGAGATTTGAGGCAAACATTTGTAAAAATACGCCAAATATAGTACCAGCATAAAATTGTAGACAGGTTTACACTCTAGAGATTGACAAATACAGAAACCGACCGAAAGGCGACAAGAAATAGTCTTAATAACGTTTAGTTGGCGCACAACGAAATCGGCGCCAGTGTTCTTAAATAAGGACTGGTTGAATCAATCAATCGAGAACGAACAACTGATTGATTCAACCAATATGTGTACAGTAGTGCCAATTCAATCTATTGGAGTTTGCCACAGAGGCTTAGAGACGGCATTGTTAATAAAATTCGTTCCAACGCAATGTGCGCAAAGCACAAGTTTGGGCTGTCAATGTCATAATTATAGATTGCCATTGGTTAAAAAACAGAACCATTTATTTAAATTTACTTCTTCAAAGTCGCTAAACTTTAACCGTGATAAACTTATCATTGAGCAGTTCCAGTAGCCATCTATGGTCTACTTCATCAGTTCCACTTCACCAAATGATACTTTCTGAATGCAATGGCTTGCCATGTTCATGAAAATACCAAAATAGCTATATGTATTCCTGCAATATTTAAAGAAAAAAAGATAAAGAATCATCAGAATGTGACTTTGTGATAATGGGATCACCTGAAGAGTACACACCTTTCAAACAAAACGGTACACAATTGACGAAGAAATCGGCGAACATACATAAAAACAATGCGTACAGTCGTACATAGAACCTCCTCCTTTTTGAAGGTCGGTAAGAAATAGTTTCAATAATTAATATTATTGTAAGCACCGCGTAGGTTCATGTTTTAGGGTCTTTTAGGCCGTCAATTTCTTATAAATTATTGACGATGCCGTCTCTAGCAGTGAATGGCAATCTCTGTGGTGATCTAATGATTGATTGATATGATTGATTCACGTTCGGTGAAATGTTGGAGCCTTATCAAATGATGACGATTCATCGTCATACACTATGATCGTAGCTTTCTAATGTAGATATTTGATATGGGAAAGAAATGTGTTTGATTGAATCAAACAGTCGTCAACCACGGCGAAGCGCCATCAGTACATAGTGGACATCCCACCCATACGCACTAAACGTTTTGGGAATACTTTCATTGTGCGTACAGCTAAGGAGTGGAATTCACTGGTCTGTGTTTCCTGATAGCTACAAAGTGAGGGTCTTTAAGTCTCGAGTGAATAGATTACTTCTAGGCAAGCGTGCTTCACCGTCGACCACATCATCGCTTACCATCAGGTGAGATAGTAATCAAACGCGAGCCTATCAATAATAATAATAATTTAAATTACTGATTGATTCAATGAATGCCACACTAGAGTGCCTGCTTGTATTGAGAGCCTGTTGTTAGAATGTTACAGTAAACTTAGTTTTAACTTTATTAATAATATTATTGTTTCTAAACACCGCATTCAATAAAATCATGTGGCAATATTACAAGTACCGTTAATATGGGATTAATATACATCTACGCCCACTGTAATGTCTTCAAGTTGACTTCTCTGTATTGCTACGGACTTGAGATTTTATATAGAGCAAGATCCTATATGCTCTAGACGTTACTGAATTCTTCACAAAATTTGTGTGATTGAGTAGTGTACTTTGAATGTACATAATACTTGCTAGCTTGGGAAACCGGACCAATTTACAGGTGCCAGGTGCTAAGGGTACGCAAAAACATGTCTTACTAAATTCAAGCGCTGATTTTTATATATCACCAGCTTCTGCCAGCGGTTACGCCCGCGTGAATGTCACATAAACATATACGCGAGATAAAAAATAGCCTAAATGCTATTCCAGACTATAATCTATATCGATGCCAAATTTCATCCAGATCCGTCCAGCCGTTTCAGCGTGAAGAAGTATGTTACTTCTTAATCACGCACACAAGTGTTATTTAAAAAATATTGATAAATCATTAAAATATATTTAGCGTCGCACTGCTTATGTCCCACTGCTGGTCAAAGGTCTCCCCAGCGTCTATTTAGTAAATATAATACTGTGGTCTTACTCACAAGGCTGATCACAGTTTTATTAATAGGTGTAAATAATGATACACTACTCAATCTCGCACATTTTGTGTTGAAAGAACTCCGTAACTTCTGGGGCGTCTCGGATCTTGGATTCTTGGACCATTATTTGTGGGCGACGGCCACTGCTGGGCGTACAAGCAAAAAGGGTCCAGTAGTGGGGTATTGAGTTAAGACTATATCCTTATTATTGATAATAAGGATTATAAAAAATATTCAAAAACTGTCACAGTTTTTTTCAATCAGTTATTTGAATTTGAAACTGCACTTTTGTATAAGGGCAACTTTACAAAACTGCGTATGTCTCGAAAACTAAATGCTGAGAACTGGACCCTTTTTGCTTGGAGGCCTCATTTGAAGGGTACAGGCAAAAAACAGGAATGTCCTAAAAATAGATTTCGGGAAAATCGCAATTACAAAGTTTAGAAGTATGCAATTTTTGTCCTTCTTCTTTAACGCTATGTACCGGTATGTCATGGACATTCCCGGTTCTTTTCGTTTCGGCCATAAACAAAAATTTATTTTTGGCGCCTTACGTTTACTTTTTAAAAAAAGTTAGTGATTGAGAATAAATCTACCATAGATAAAGATTTGCTTGCCAATAAAATATAGAAAAATTAAAACTTGTGACATTCCCTGTTCTTTGCCTGTACTTCATTTTATTAAAGGACATTTATTTAGTCATAACGTATAGTGCAATTTCATTAAATTTAAACTCACATTATTTGTAAAATAAAAGGTGTCTATAGACAAGCTAAGACGGTGTAATAAAAAAAACTTAATTTTTCTGCCTTAACTAGGGTACAAATTACCATCCCGTTAGTATCCCACAGCTGGCCAAAGGCCACTCCTCAAATATATTAATTATAACTCCAGGTTTTAACTACAGAATTGACGACATCAAGCATGAGAGGAGAGTTCTTAGCCACTGGGCCAGCACGACATAACAATATTAATTAAAAAAAAAGAAATATCATAAAGTATAGACTTTCTCAAGCAAATCCATAGACACTCAGTTTTTATTTTTTAAGTCTTAGAGCACAGATAATATATGTTACGTAGGAATGAGGGTATGTTTGAATTGTTCGACTTGTCTCGAAAATATAATTAATATTTATATTATATGCATTTTTATACTGTAGCATTATATTATTAAAAATAATCGGGAAATGACTTTGTATTAGAATTTTAAAAACTTGTAGATAAATTATCAGAAATGTAAATGGCTCTTTGAGTGCCAAAACTTTAATTTAACACATAAAATACTGCCTCGTTGGTGTGCTGGTCTCAGCAGTAGCTGACCATGTGGTCCTGGGTTTGGTTCCAAGATCAGGCAAAGTGTTATTGGGTTTTTCTATCTGGAATAATTAAGTACTTAGTTCTGAATTCAAATTATAATACACGATAAATGTAATGAGAGACATGGATGAGAGGCATTCGTTTGTATTCGGAAATGCGATGATTGCCGAGGGACATTAAGAAAATAGTTGAACTGTACTGTTATTTTATGGTTTGGAACTCAAATACTAAAATCTGGAAGAGTCAGGCTTCAATATAGGGGACCGTTGTGCGTCCAATCCACCACGCGGACCCAGTGCGGGTTGGCAGACGTGTCACATGTCTTCGAATTTTTGGTTCTAGGACATGCAGGCTTCCTCCCAATGTTTTCCTTCACCGTTTTGAGAGCAGTGGCGATGAAATATTTTACACAAAGTAAAGCGCCTGCTTGGTTCGAACCCACGACCTACAACTTGTGAGTCGCGGCCGTTAACACTGGGCCACCATTGCTCTCATGCCTGCCTTGTTCCAACTATGTCATGGTCGGCGAATCCAACTGAGGACCAGTATTCTACGTAAAGGGACGGCTCTATATAACTTCAGCGGCCATATTTAGCAGACAGTAGAAAACTATGCCTGATTCAGGTGTCGGTCGCGGCCGTCGAGAGGATTGTCTCTAAAATGTTCAATTTTATGTGTTAAATTACTTTAATTAAAAGGATATAAATAATGAGGATTTTGGCTGAATGAGATATTAAAAAAAATGTGGCGAATTGAGAACCTTCCCCTTTTTTGCAATCGGTAAAAAAATAACTTTAAGGAACGATGTTACGCTCTTTGCAAGTGTTGTTCGTCGTATGTCGACCTTGTGAACAGAATGCCAGTAATATCTGATTCAGTCAAAATTATATTCAAAATGGTGGCTCGATAAATCTAATTATATATCTTGGATTTTATCTATAAATAAGCTCCCACCCATACGCATTAAACTTTTGGGAATACTTTCATTGTGCGTCCAGCTAAGGAGTGGAATTCCCGGTGAGATAGTGGTCAAAGGAAAAAAAATGTATACACAGATAACGTAACATAGGGTTTGCATTCAAAGGGTACGGAACCCTTAAAATCTTATTTATGGGTAGATTTTGAAAGTACTCGTTTCAAAAACTGGGCGGTTTTTATGGTAATTCCAAGACATAAAATTAGATGGAAAACTGTGTATGATAAAGTCAGCACAAAAATGTATGACATTATGAAGCGAAAAGGCCTGAATCGCCAGATAGGATATAATGATTTCTGTATTAAAATTATTGTTTGATTATTATTATTTATTATTAGTTGTTTCTTAATAATAAACTTTCAGCTATTACTATTGGGTTTTATTTTTCAGTTGCCTCGTTGGTGTAGGCAAAACCAAAGTGGACTCAAACTATCGCCCTGGAATATGCCTCGCTCGATCCTTACAGGTTCGCTATTGCTTTGGATATTTCGACATCCTGAATAGCGAAGGGCTGTGCTCCATTGCCCCATACACGACATCAGGAAGGTGCGTAGAGTTGTATCTATTTTATACAATTCTAGCACCCTCATGAGCCATGTGTGAGGCACCGAGTCATAGGCCTTCTTATATGTCGACAGATCCTTTCGGGAACGCCGAACTTGTTGGCTAATGGCCATAATTATCAGGAGTAGCTCCTTAGTACCGCGGGCCCCTTCCTATATCCATTCTGAGAGACCGACATGATGGAGTTATTATCGACGTGTTTATTAATTTTATATTATATAGACCGATCGAAAACTGGTAATAAGTCTATAATTTTTGGGTTCCGCGGTGCACGTGAACCTGGTGGGTACCAGAAGTTCCTTAAAACAGGATTTACCCACCAGACGTGAAGCTGGTGGGTAAATCCTGTTTTAAGGAACTTGGTTAGCGAACCAGACTCTAAGACTGCCTGGTACTGAGATGCCAAACGAGCGTGCGACCCTTGTAGCTACTTGATCCAAAAGTTGTGCAGCCCGTCCGACCCTGGAGATTTCCAGTTCGGCCAGGACGGACTACATCTTGGGGGCTGATCGTGATAGCCCCCATTTCTTGTATTGGATCGCAGGCTCGTTCGACCTCCCGATTCCATTCACCTTTGGTGTGACTGACAGGCACCGACCAGATGCTGCGCCAGAATGAACACATAGGGTCATCATCCGGCAGGCGCTTATCAGTCACACCTTGGTCGGGTCGCTCCCAAGCCCGATAGACCCACCTTTCAATACTTTGGAATGTACGATTCTGGGTGTATCTCTCCACTCTCCTCTCCTCTTATTTTATTATTTGCTTCATCATAGTCCGTTAACTATTTGAGATATCTTATACCCATGACATACTTAGCATTAAGGAATCCCAGTAGCCTTATGCGGTCTTCTTCATCAGTTCCACTTCAAGAGTGCAAATGATTGAATCGTTGATGAAAATACCAAAATCGCTATATGTATTATTGGAGGAATACCCTCGATTTCTCCAGGATCCCATCATCAAAGCCTGACCTGACCATTGGGTCATTTTTTTTCCGGACCACCTGGGTTCCCTTTCAAACACAAGTCCCGACAACTTCCAAAAGTCCCGACAACTTTTTTTTTTGCATAATTTATCTAGTAGTAAAACGTTTACGTTACGTTACTAGTGAAACGTTTCGATCAGCAATCTATCTAATATGTAATTATGACACGATATCTTGTAAAAATACCCTGATTCAAACCGTAAAACGCCCATAACTTTTGAACGGCACAACCGATTTTCATCAAACTTAACTAAGAACACTTCTGGTAATATCGGTTCATCCGTTTAGGAGCTATGATGCCACAGACAGATACACAAAAAGCAGGTACACACGTCAAACTCATAACACCCCACTTTTTTCGGTTGGGAAGGGAGAATTTTCCAAATGGGTACAGGCGTCTTTGAGTAATCGGGGAACATACATAGAAAAAGATTCCGACGAATTGAGAACCTCCTCTTTTTTTGAAGTGGGTAAAACACTTTCTTTTTATCAAGCATTTTAGCATTGTCATCCAAACCAAACGTTTATGCAAAATGTCATCTTTATCTGTTGAGGATAACTGCTTTAAAATTCAGTTGCAAGATTTGACCTGAACATACATACATTGCAAGTTAATAAACAGCTTGTAAAAAATAATGGAGATCCCATTCAAACTTAAAAAATAGCTACCAAGTCAGAACACAAAGTTTTAATATATAATATTATTAATTTATGGTAACCCTATTCTAGAAAAACTCTAGATACCTATAATGCCGCATATAAAATATCAATTGTATGACTAGAAAGAAAATTACGAATTACTGTCTCACTAAGTTTCTTGTAGTAAGTTCAATGACAGTCTTCGTTCTTACATATTCATCTCGGATATAAATAAAATAGGTGAGGACGGATATAAAGTTTTTATTAACAGAAACGGTTACATGTAAAAAATAAACAAAAGGTCTGAAAATAAACGTCAATGTTGCCAGCTCGCAAAAGTTCTTTAAAAAATATGGTGGTCAGTCTTAGTGGAAGAAGAAAACGTGTTCCAAATGCCCCGATTAACATGAGATAAATGTGTTTTTTTATATCCCATAACTCTAGGGTTGTATACTATAAGTAAAAATAATAAAAAAAGTCCTAGAAAATGTGGTCCAAAAATGCATAGTTTAAAAGATATCATAAATCAAAATTAAATTATTTCAAATGTACTGTACCACAGTACCCAATTCTCCAATTTGGTTCTTGTTTTGTTTGTTTTATTCCTTTCATGCCCCCGCGCAGAACTCCGCACAACTTTTTTTATATCAATAATATATTTCCTATTCTTCACTCCTTCTGATAATCTACTGTCAGCACTAATTCAAACATTTCAAGGTGGATTATTCCCATTAGAAATTTGGTTAGTGTGCCTGGGATTTATTGCATTATTGACAGGATACTCTCAAATTCCCGCCGAAATGAGTCTTCCCGAAAATTCTGACCTCTTTGGGCAGATGCCTCCTATAGATAACATAAGGCCAGATCTCTCCGGACAGATTAACTGTCCTGATTACGGTGGACAGAATGCCCAGGAGGTTTTAGAGAATTATCGCAAGATAAACTCCAGCAAAATGCCTGGCATTGAAGGTAATGGGGTGCCAGATGAAGCCTACGACTACTCGGAGGGGTTCGATGGAGATGATTATACTCCTCAGCAGTCAGGAGTATGCGACACTATAAATTGTAGTCCCAGAACTGAATTCTTTAAGACCGCTGAGATGCTCCAGCACACGGTGGATCCAGCCACAGATGAGATCGTTCAGCAGATTAACATCTTAAGTCAGGATAATCTCATGGATAAAGAAAGCTTGATGACACAGTACCAAACTTTCATTAGGGTGGCCTACATGGATTGGCCAGTGTTCAAGCCAATGCTGGTGAATGCCTGCAAGCTTGGGTATAATACTCTACATGTATGCCTGCACAGTATATGTACCACGATCCAGCTTCAACACTCTCGGGCTTTCACCAGCAACATCTCTAACCTTGGTCAACTTATAGACCATTTTAAAATCCAAACCAATCAAGCGTCAAAGCAGTTAGAGATGGACAGAGCATTCCAGGAGGACCTCACGAGACAGTTGAACTCGTTCACAACGAGCGTCGCTGGGTTATCAGAAAAATTAGATAACAAAACGCTCGAGCTCTCCCGACCCACTACTCGTGTGATGACCCCGGCCGCCACCCCAACTGCTGACTCCGCGAGCTCACCTCAAACAGAGATTCCGGGCAAGATCGAGCTGATCCCTCAGACAGTCTTCAAGTCCCAATTAATAACTGTCTCCATCAACGCCAGCAGTGATGTCAGCATCAGGCCCAATGTCCAGAGGGCCAAACCTCTCTGCATCATCGCCTCCCTAAGCTCCCCAAGCTGCACTTGTTTTAAAGGACGCACACTAATTGGTCGTGAAGAAGGTTGCACCCTAACCAGCCGCGTCGACCATGCACCTCGCCGCCTGCGCCCGCGCACCTACCTGACGCGGCGCGGGACAGCCGCTCCGCTATCGCTCGGTCACGCCATTCAGTGCCTTACCTGATCCGACGGCGAATGCACGCTTAATTTTTGCTTGCTAAAATCGCTCATTTTATCATTTCGCCTATAGTTTTCAGTGTTTTTTGTGACTTTCTATCCGTTTCCTCTTTGCTAAGTAATTGTCTGCGCTATCCTTTCGTATCTATATCTGTGCTTGTACATCTGTGCTTATTGGCAATAAATCTGTAAAAACGAAACGGTTTTTCCATAATTACACGCCATACCCGCGACCACAAATTGGTGACCCCGACAATGGAAGCTAAGGAGGCTCACACCGGCGCTGAAACCTCGCGTGTGGGCGTTCGTCCACCGCCGTTCTGGCCGGATGACCCGGAAATGTGGTTCGCGCAGATGGAGTGCCAATTCGCATTAG
Source organism: Orthosia gracilis (assembly GCA_947562075.1). Taxonomy (NCBI): domain Eukaryota; kingdom Metazoa; phylum Arthropoda; class Insecta; order Lepidoptera; family Noctuidae; genus Orthosia; species Orthosia gracilis. Next base: position 13,419,872 of record OX387267.1, read on the forward strand.
CAAATGTAACCGTGGACATAACGAAATTTTATCAAGTCGTAGGAGCGTTGGATCACCGGTACGCCGCCGAAGTAAAAGACGTCATAACAAATCCACCCTCAAGCCATAGATACGAGAAGTTGAAAAGCGAGCTTATTAAGCGACTAACAGCGTCACGACAACGGAAAGTGCAACAGTTGTTAATGCACGAGGAGTTAGGAGACCGAAAACCCTCTCAATTTCTACGACATTTGCGGGATCTGGCGGGACCCTCTGTACCCGAAGATTTTCTGAGTTCATTATGGTCGAATCGGCTGCCGACTAACCTGCAAACTGTTTTGGCGTCGCAACCTGACCTTTCGTTGGACAAGCTGGCGGATTTAGCTGACACAGTGAATGAGATCGCGCCAATTAGACCCCTGCAGGTAGCAAGCGCAGCGGACCCTCATAAGTCTAATTTAATGAAAGACATGGCATGCCAAATAGCCGAGTTAACCAGGCAAGTGAGTTCTTTGTCTACAAGAGTGGACAGCCAAAGGCAGGTACGTAGTCGTTCTCGTTCACAATCTAGAAGCTATAACTGGCGAGGCAGGTCCAGGTCCAGGCCACGTCAGCCGCCAGAAAACCACCCGCATTGTTGGTACCATTTCACATTCGGCACCCGTGCAAAGAAATGCACTCAGCCTTGTGCATGGAAGTCGGAAAACTTGAGCGGCAGCCGGAATTAGCGGCCTACGACTGCCCATTAGCATCAGGCCGACTTTTTGTAACGGACCGTTATTCAAAAATGTTATTTCTCGTCGATACAGGCTCGGATTTGTGCGTCTACCCTCGATCGGCAATCAAGGCGCCCTGTAATGTAACGAAGTTTAGTTTAACGGCTGCTAATGGAAGTATTATTAATACATATGGTCCAGTTCAACTTAACCTCAATTTAGGTCTCCGCCGATCATTTATGTGGAAATTTACCATAGCTGACGTGTCAAAGCCAATCATTGGTGTAGATTTTCTAAGCTATTATAATGATTATATTGGTTCTTGTTTTGTTTGTTTTATTCCTTTCATGCCCCCGCGCAGAACTCCGCACAACTTTTTTATATCAATAATATATTTCCTATTCTTCACTGCTTCTGATAATCTACTGTCAGCACTAATTCAAACATTTCAAGGTGGATTATTCCCATTAGAAATTTGGTTAGTGTGCCTGGGATTTATTGCATTATTGACAGGATACTCTCAAATTCCCGCCGAAATGAGTCTTCCCGAAAATTCTGACCTCTTTGGGCAGATGCCTCCTATAGATAACATAAGGCCAGATCTCTCCGGACAGATTAACTGTCCTGATTACGGTGGACAGAATGCCCAGGAGGTTTTAGAGAATTATCGCAAGATAAACTCCAGCAAAATGCCTGGCATTGAAGGTAATGGGGTGCCAGATGAAGCCTACGACTACTCGGAGGGGTTCGATGGAGATTGGCCAGTGTTCAAGCCAATGCTGGTGAATGCCTGCAAGCTTGGGTATAATACTCTACATGTATGCCTGCACAGTATATGTACCACGATCCAGCTTCAACACTCTCGGGCTTTCACCAGCAACATCTCTAACCTTGGTCAACTTATAGACCATTTTAAAATCCAAACCAATCAAGCGTCAAAGCAGTAAGAGATGGACAGAGCATTCCAGGAGGACCTCACGAGACAGTTGAACTCGTTCACAACGAGCGTCGCTGGGTTATCAGAAAAATTAGATAACAAAACGCTCGAGCTCTACCGACCCACTACTCGTGTGATGACCCCGGCCGCCACCCCAACTGCTGACTCCGCGAGCTCACCTCAAACAGAGATTCCGGGCAAGATCGAGCTGATCCCTCAGACAGTCTTCAAGTCCCAATTAATAACTGTCTCCATCAACGCCAGCAGTGATGTCAGCATCAGGCCCAATGTCCAGAGGGCCAAACCTCTCTGCATCATCGCCTCCCTAAGCTCCCCAAGCTGCACTTGTTTTAAAGGACGCACACTAATTGGTCGTGAAGAAGGTTGCACCCTAACCAGCCGCGTCGACCATGCACCTCGCCGCCTGCGCCCGCGCACCTACCTGACGCGGCGCGGGACAGCCGCTCCGCTATCGCTCGGTCACGCCATTCAGTGCCTTACCTGATCCGACGGCGAATGCACGCTTAATTTTTGCTTGCTAAAATCGCTCATTTTATCATTTCGCCTATAGTTTTCAGTGTTTTTTGTGACTTTCTATCCGTTTCCTCTTTGCTAAGTAATTGTCTGCGCTATCCTTTCGTATCTATATCTGTGCTTGTACATCTGTGCTTATTGGCAATAAATCTGTAAAAACGAAACGGTTTTTCCATAATTACACGCCATACCCGCGACCACAAATTGGTGACCCCGACAATGGAAGCTAAGGAGGCTCACACCGGCGCTGAAACCTCGCGTGTGGGCGTTCGTCCACCGCCGTTCTGGCCGGATGACCCGGAAATGTGGTTCGCGCAGATGGAGTGCCAATTCGCATTAGCAAATGTAACCGTGGACATAACGAAATTTTATCAAGTCGTAGGAGCGTTGGATCACCGGTACGCCGCCGAAGTAAAAGACGTCATAACAAATCCACCCTCAAGCCATAGATACGAGAAGTTGAAAAGCGAGCTTATTAAGCGACTAACAGCGTCACGACAACGGAAAGTGCAACAGTTGTTAATGCACGAGGAGTTAGGAGACCGAAAACCCTCTCAATTTCTACGACATTTGCGGGATCTGGCGGGACCCTCTGTACCCGAAGATTTTCTGAGTTCATTATGGTCGAATCGGCTGCCGACTAACCTGCAAACTGTTTTGGCGTCGCAACCTGACCTTTCGTTGGACAAGCTGGCGGATTTAGCTGACACAGTGAATGAGATCGCGCCAATTAGACCCCTGCAGGTAGCAAGCGCAGCGGACCCTCATAAGTCTAATGAAAGACATGGCATGCCAAATAGCCGAGTTAACCAGGCAAGTGAGTTCTTTGTCTACAAGAGTGGACAGCCAAAGGCAGGTACGTAGTCGTTCTCGTTCACAATCTAGAAGCTATAACTGGCGAGGCAGGTCCAGGTCCAGGCCACGTCAGCCGCCAGAAAACCACCCGCATTGTTGGTACCATTTCACATTCGGCACCCGTGCAAAGAAATGCACTCAGCCTTGTGCATGGAAGTCGGAAAACTTGAGCGGCAGCCGGAATTAGCGGCCTACGACTGCCCATTAGCATCAGGCCGACTTTTTGTAACGGACCGTTATTCAAAAATGTTATTTCTCGTCGATACAGGCTCGGATTTGTGCGTCTACCCTCGATCGGCAATCAAGACGCCCTGTAATGTAACGAAGTTTAGTTTAACGGCTGCTAATGGAAGTATTATTAATACATATGGTCCAGTTCAACTTAACCTCAATTTAGGTCTCCGCCGATCATTTATGTGGAAATTTACCATAGCTGACGTGTCAAAGCCAATCATTGGTGTAGATTTTCTAAGCTATTATAATGATTATATTGGTTCTTGTTTTGTTTGTTTTATTCCTTTCATGCCCCCGCGCAGAACTCCGCACAACTTTTTTATATCAATAATATATTTCCTATTCTTCACTCCTTCTGATAATCTACTGTCAGCACTAATTCAAACATTTCAAGGTGGATTATTCCCATTAGAAATTTGGTTAGTGTGCCTGGGATTTATTGCATTATTGACAGGATACTCTCAAATTCCCGCCGAAATGAGTCTTCCCGAAAATTCTGACCTCTTTGGGCAGATGCCTCCTATAGATAACATAAGGCCAGATCTCTCCGGACAGATTAACTGTCCTGATTACGGTGGACAGAATGCCCAGGAGGTTTTAGAGAATTATCGCAAGATAAACTCCAGCAAAATGCCTGGCATTGAAGGTAATGGGGTGCCAGATGAAGCCTACGACTACTCGGAGGGGTTTGATGGAGATGATTATACTCCTCAGCAGTCAGGAGTATGCGACACTATAAATTGTAGTCCCAGAACTGAATTCTTTAAGACCGCTGAGATGCTCCAGCACACGGTGGATCCAGCCACAGATGAGATCGTTCAGCAGATTAACATCTTAAGTCAGGATAATCTCATGGATAAAGAAAGCTTGATGACACAGTACCAAACTTTCATTAGGGTGGCCTACATGGATTGGCCAGTGTTCAAGCCAATGCTGGTGAATGCCTGCAAGCTTGGGTATAATACTCTACATGTATGCCTGCACAGTATATGTACCACGATCCAGCTTCAACACTCTCGGGCTTTCACCAGCAACATCTCTAACCTTGGTCAACTTATAGACCATTTTAAAATCCAAACCAATCAAGCGTCAAAGCAGTTAGAGATGGACAGAGCATTCCAGGAGGACCTCACGAGACAGTTGAACTCGTTCACAACGAGCGTCGCTGGGTTATCAGAAAAATTAGATAACAAAACGCTCGAGCTCTCCCGACCCACTACTCGTGTGATGACCCCGGCCGCCACCCCAACTGCTGACTCCGCGAGCTCACCTCAAACAGAGATTCCGGGCAAGATCGAGCTGATCCCTCAGACAGTCTTCAAGTCCCAATTAATAACTGTCTCCATCAACGCCAGCAGTGATGTCAGCATCAGGCCCAATGTCCAGAGGGCCAAACCTCTCTGCATCATCGCCTCCCTAAGCTCTCCAAGCTGCACTTGTTTTAAAGGACGCACACTAATTGGTCGTGAAGAAGGTTGCACCCTAACCAGCCGCGTCGACCATGCACCTCGCCGCCTGCGCCCGCGCACCTACCTGACGCGGCGCGGGACAGCCGCTCCGCTATCGCTCGGTCACGCCATTCAGTGCCTTACCTGATCCGACGGCGAATGCACGCTTAATTTTTGCTTGCTAAAATCGCTCATTTTATCATTTCGCCTATAGTTTTCAGTGTTTTTTGTGACTTTCTATCCGTTTCCTCTTTGCTAAGTAATTGTCTGCGCTATCCTTTCGTATCTATATCTGTGCTTGTACATCTGTGCTTATTGGCAATAAATCTGTAAAAACGAAACGGTTTTTCCATAATTACACGCCATACCCGCGACCACAAATTGGTGACCCCGACAATGGAAGCTAAGGAGGCTCACACCGGCGCTGAAACCTCGCGTGTGGGCGTTCGTCCACCGCCGTTCTGGCCGGATGACCCGGAAATGTGGTTCGCGCAGATGGAGTGCCAATTCGCATTAGCAAATGTAACCGTGGACATAACGAAATTTTATCAAGTCGTAGGAGCGTTGGATCACCGGTACGCCGCCGAAGTAAAAGACGTCATAACAAATCCACCCTCAAGCCATAGATACGAGAAGTTGAAAAGCGAGCTTATTAAGCGACTAACAGCGTCACGACAACGGAAAGTGCAACAGTTGTTAATGCACGAGGAGTTAGGAGACCGAAAACCCTCTCAATTTCTACGACATTTGCGGGATCTGGCGGGACCCTCTGTACCCGAAGATTTTCTGAGTTCATTATGGTCGAATCGGCTGCCGACTAACCTGCAAACTGTTTTGGCGTCGCAACCTGACCTTTCGTTGGACAAGCTGGCGGATTTAGCTGACACAGTGAATGAGATCGCGCCAATTAGACCCCTGCAGGTAACAAGCGCAGCGGACCCTCATAAGTCTAATTTAATGAAAGACATGGCATGCCAAATAGCCGAGTTAACCAGGCAAGTGAGTTCTTTGTCTACAAGAGTGGACAGCCAAAGGCAGGTACGTAGTCGTTCTCGTTCACAATCTAGAAGCTATAACTGGCGAGGCAGGTCCAGGTCCAGGCCACGTCAGCCGCCAGAAAACCACCCGCATTGTTGGTACCATTTCACATTCGGCACCCGTGCAAAGAAATGCACTCAGCCTTTTGCATGGAAGTCGGAAAACTTGAGCGGCAGCCGGAATTAGCGGCCTACGACTGCCCATTAGCATCAGGCCGACTTTTTGTAACGGACCGTTATTCAAAAATGTTATTTCTCGTCGATACAGGCTCGGATTTGTGCGTCTACCCTCGATCGGCAATCAAGACGCCCTGTAATGTAACGAAGTTTAGTTTAACGGCTGCTAATGGAAGTATTATTAATACATATCGTCCAGTTCAACTTAACCTCAATTTAGGTCTCCGCCGATCATTTATGTGGAAATTTACCATAGCTGACGTGTCAAAGCCAATCATTGGTGTAGATTTTCTAAGCTATTATAATGATTATATTGGTTCTTGTTTTGTTTGTTTTATTCCTTTCATGCCCCCGCGCAGAACTTCGCACAACTTTTTTATATCAATAATATATTTCCTATTCTTCACTCCTTCTGATAATCTACTGTCAGCACTAATTCAAACATTTCAAGGTGGATTATTCCCATTAGAAATTTGGTTAGTGTGCCTGGGATTTATTGCATTATTGACAGGATACTCTCAAATTCCCGCCGAAATGAGTCTTCCCGAAAATTCTGACCTCTTTGGGCAGATGCCTCCTATAGATAACATAAGGCCAGATCTCTCCGGACAGATTAACTGTCCTGATTACGGTGGACAGAATGCCCAGGAGGTTTTAGAGAATTATCGCAAGATAAACTCCAGCAAAATGCCTGGCATTGAAGGTAATGGGGTGCCAGATGAAGCCTACGACTACTCGGAGGGGTTTGATGGAGATGATTATACTCCTCAGCAGTCAGGAGTATGCGACACTATAAATTGTAGTCCCAGAACTGAATTCTTTAAGACCGCTGAGATGCTCCAGCACACGGTGGATCCAGCCACAGATGAGATCGTTCAGCAGATTAACATCTTAAGTCAGGATAATCTCATGGATAAAGAAAGCTTGATGACACAGTACCAAACTTTCATTAGGGTGGCCTACATGGATTGGCCAGTGTTCAAGCCAATGCTGGTGAATGCCTGCAAGCTTGGGTATAATACTCTACATGTATGCCTGCACAGTATATTGTACCACGATCCAGCTTCAACACTCTCGGGCTTTCACCAGCAACATCTCTAACCTTGGTCAACTTATAGACCATTTTAAAATCCAAACCAATCAAGCGTCAAAGCAGTTAGAGATGGACAGAGCATTCCAGGAGGACCTCACGAGACAGTTGAACTCGTTCACAACGAGCGTCGCTGGGTTATCAGAAAAATTAGATAACAAAACGCTCGAGCTCTCCCGACCCACTACTCGTGTGATGACCCCGGCCGCCACCCCAACTGCTGACTCCGCGAGCTCACCTCAAACAGAGATTCCGGGCAAGATCGAGCTGATCCCTCAGACAGTCTTCAAGTCCCAATTAATAACTGTCTCCATCAACGCCAGCAGTGATGTCAGCATCAGGCCCAATGTCCAGAGGGCCAAACCTCTCTGCATCATCGCCTCCCTAAGCTCCCCAAGCTGCACTTGTTTTAAAGGACGCACACTAATTGGTCGTGAAGAAGGTTGCACCCTAACCAGCCGCGTCGACCATGCACCTCGCCGCCTGCGCCCGCGCACCTACCTGACGCGGCGCGGGACAGCCGCTCCGCTATCGCTCGGTCACGCCATTCAGTGCCTTACCTGATCCGACGGCGAATGCACGCTTAAGTTTTGCTTGCTAAAATCCCTCATTTTATCATTTCGCCTATAGTTTTCAGTGTTTTTTGTGACTTTCTATCCGTTTCCTCTTTGCTAAGTAATTGTCTGCGCTATCCTTTCGTATCTATATCTGTGCTTGTACATCTGTGCTTATTGGCAATAAATCTGTAAAAACGAAACGGTTTTTCCATAATTACACGCCATACCCGCGACCACAAATTGGTGACCCCGACAATGGAAGCTAAGGAGGCTCACACCGGCGCTGAAACCTCGCGTGTGGGCGTTCGTCCACCGCCGTTCTGGCCGGATGACCCGGAAATGTGGTTCGCGCAGATGGAGTGCCAATTCGCATTAGCAAATGTAACCGTGGACATAACGAAATTTTATCAAGTCGTAGGAGCGTTGGATCACCGGTACGCCGCCGAAGTAAAAGACGTCATAACAAATCCACCCTCAAGCCATAGATACGAGAAGTTGAAAAGCGAGCTTATTAAGCGACTAACAGCGTCACGACAACGGAAAGTGCAACAGTTGTTAATGCACGAGGAGTTAGGAGACCGAAAACCCTCTCAATTTCTACGACATTTGCGGGATCTGGCGGGACCCTCTGTACCCGAAGATTTTCTGAGTTCATTATGGTCGAATCGGCTGCCGACTAACCTGCAAACTGTTTTGGCGTCGCAACCTGACCTTTCGTTGGACAAGCTGGCGGATTTAGCTGACACAGTGAATGAGATCGCGCCAATTAGACCCCTGCAGGTAGCAAGCGCAGCGGACCCTCATAAGTCTAATGAAAGACATGGCATGCCAAATAGCCGAGTTAACCAGGCAAGTGAGTTCTTTGTCTACAAGAGTGGACAGCCAAAGGCAGGTACGTAGTCGTTCTCGTTCACAATCTAGAAGCTATAACTGGCGAGGCAGGTCCAGGTCCAGGCCACGTCAGCCGCCAGAAAACCACCCGCATTGTTGGTACCATTTCACATTCGGCACCCGTGCAAAGAAATGCACTCAGCCTTGTGCATGGAAGTCGGAAAACTTGAGCGGCAGCCGGAATTAGCGGCCTACGACTGCCCATTAGCATCAGGCCGACTTTTTGTAACGGACCGTTATTCAAAAATGTTATTTCTCGTCGATACAGGCTCGGATTTGTGCGTCTACCCTCGATCGGCAATCAAGACGCCCTGTAATGTAACGAAGTTTAGTTTAACGGCTGCTAATGGAAGTATTATTAATACATATGGTCCAGTTCAACTTAACCTCAATTTAGGTCTCCGCCGATCATTTATGTGGAAATTTACCATAGCTGACGTGTCAAAGCCAATCATTGGTGTAGATTTTCTAAGCTATTATAATGATTATATTGGTTCTTGTTTTGTTTGTTTTATTCCTTTCATGCCCCCGCGCAGAACTCCGCACAACTTTTTTATATCAATAATATATTTCCTATTCTTCACTCCTTCTGATAATCTACTGTCAGCACTAATTCAAACATTTCAAGGTGGATTATTCCCATTAGAAATTTGGTTAGTGTGCCTGGGATTTATTGCATTATTGACAGGATACTCTCAAATTCCCGCCGAAATGAGTCTTCCCGAAAATTCTGACCTCTTTGGGCAGATGCCTCCTATAGATAACATAAGGCCAGATCTCTCCGGACAGATTAACTGTCCTGATTACGGTGGACAGAATGCCCAGGAGGTTTTAGAGAATTATCGCAAGATAAACTCCAGCAAAATGCCTGGCATTGAAGGTAATGGGGTGCCAGATGAAGCCTACGACTACTCGGAGGGGTTCGATGGAGATGATTATACTCCTCAGCAGTCAGGAGTATGCGACACTATAAATTGTAGTCCCAGAACTGAATTCTTTAAGACCGCTGAGATGCTCCAGCACACGGTGGATCCAGCCACAGATGAGATCGTTCAGCAGATTAACATCTTAAGTCAGGATAATCTCATGGATAAAGAAAGCTTGATGACACAGTACCAAACTTTCATTAGGGTGGCCTACATGGATTGGCCAGTGTTCAAGCCAATGCTGGTGAATGCCTGCAAGCTTGGGTATAATACTCTACATGTATGCCTGCACAGTATATGTACCACGATCCAGCTTCAACACTCTCGGGCTTTCACCAGCAACATCTCTAACCTTGGTCAACTTATAGACCATTTTAAAATCCAAACCAATCAAGCGTCAAAGCAGTTAGAGATGGACAGAGCATTCCAGGAGGACCTCACGAGACAGTTGAACTCGTTCACAACGAGCGTCGCTGGGTTATCAGAAAAATTAGATAACAAAACGCTCGAGCTCTCCCGACCCACTACTCGTGTGATGACCCCGGCCGCCACCCCAACTGCTGACTCCGCGAGCTCACCTCAAACAGAGATTCCGGGCAAGATCGAGCTGATCCCTCAGACAGTCTTCAAGTCCCAATTAATAACTGTCTCCATCAACGCCAGCAGTGATGTCAGCATCAGGCCCAATGTCCAGAGGGCCAAACCTCTCTGCATCATCGCCTCCCTAAGCTCCCCAAGCTGCACTTGTTTTAAAGGACGCACACTAATTGGTCGTGAAGAAGGTTGCACCCTAACCAGCCGCGTCGACCATGCACCTCGCCGCCTGCGCCCGCGCACCTACCTGACGCGGCGCGGGACAGCCGCTCCGCTATCGCTCGGTCACGCCATTCAGTGCCTTACCTGATCCGACGGCGAATGCACGCTTAATTTTTGCTTGCTAAAATCGCTCATTTTATCATTTCGCCTATAGTTTTCAGTGTTTTTTGTGACTTTCTATCCGTTTCCTCTTTGCTAAGTAATTGTCTGCGCTATCCTTTCGTATCTATATCTGTGCTTGTACATCTGTGCTTATTGGCAATAAATCTGTAAAAACGAAACGGTTTTTCCATAATTACACGCCATACCCGCGACCACAAATTGGTGACCCCGACAATGGAAGCTAAGGAGGCTCACACCGGCGCTGAAACCTCGCGTGTGGGCGTTCGTCCACCGCCGTTCTGGCCGGATGACCCGGAAATGTGGTTCGCGCAGATGGAGTGCCAATTCGCATTAGCAAATGTAACCGTGGACATAACGAAATTTTATCAAGTCGTAGGAGCGTTGGATCACCGGTACGCCGCCGAAGTAAAAGACGTCATAACAAATCCACCCTCAAGCCATAGATACGAGAAGTTGAAAAGCGAGCTTATTAAGCGACTAACAGCGTCACGACAACGGAAAGTGCAACAGTTGTTAATGCACGAGGAGTTAGGAGACCGAAAACCCTCTCAATTTCTACGACATTTGCGGGATCTGGCGGGACCCTCTGTACCCGAAGATTTTCTGAGTTCATTATGGTCGAATCGGCTGCCGACTAACCTGCAAACTGTTTTGGCGTCGCAACCTGACCTTTCGTTGGACAAGCTGGCGGATTTAGCTGACACAGTGAATGAGATCGCGCCAATTAGACCCCTGCAGGTAACAAGCGCAGCGGACCCTCATAAGTCTAATTTAATGAAAGACATGGCATGCCAAATAGCCGAGTTAACCAGGCAAGTGAGTTCTTTGTCTACAAGAGTGGACAGCCAAAGGCAGGTACGTAGTCGTTCTCGTTCACAATCTAGAAGCTATAACTGGCGAGGCAGGTCCAGGTCCAGGCCACGTCAGCCGCCAGAAAACCACCCGCATTGTTGGTACCATTTCACATTCGGCACCCGTGCAAAGAAATGCACTCAGCCTTGTGCATGGAAGTCGGAAAACTTGAGCGGCAGCCGGAATTAGCGGCCTACGACTGCCCATTAGCATCAGGCCGACTTTTTGTAACGGACCGTTATTCAAAAATGTTATTTCTCGTCGATACAGGCTCGGATTTGTGCGTCTACCCTCGATCGGCAATCAAGACGCCCTGTAATGTAACGAAGTTTAGTTTAACGGCTGCTAATGGAAGTATTATTAATACATATCGTCCAGTTCAACTTAACCTCAATTTAGGTCTCCGCCGATCATTTATGTGGAAATTTACCATAGCTGACGTGTCAAAGCCAATCATTGGTGTAGATTTTCTAAGCTATTATAATCTGCTTATAGATTGCCGCAACCACAGGCTTATAGATGGCACCACCTCCCTCTTCGTAGCAGCGTCTTCACAGCAGGTCCCTGATGATGTGGCATCCATCAAAACTGTCGCTGGAGAGACCGAGTTTCACCATCTGCTGCGTGAGTTCCCTGAGATTACCCGCCCTGCAGGTACTGTTAATCAAAATAAACCTAAACATAACACGGTGCACTTCATTAGGACCATTTCCGGTCCGCCCGTTGCAAACAGACCCAGGCGCTTGCATCCGGAAAGACTAGCGATTGCAAAGAAGGAGTTTGACGATATGGTGGCCAACGGAACTGCACGGCGTTTTGAAAGTCCGTGGTCTTCGGCCTTGCACCTGGTGAGGAAGAAGGATGATGGGTGGCGCCCGTGTGGCGACTACCGGGCACTAAATGCACGTACTGTGCCGGATCGCTACCCCATACGGCATATCCAGGACTTCACACAGCGACTTTCAGGCAGTACTATTTTTACAAAAATTGATTTAATTAAAGCGTACAATCAAATACCAGTACATGAAGCGGACATACCAAAGACAGCAATTACAACACCGTTTGGATTGTTTGAGTTTCCGTATATGACCTTTGGCCTGAGGAATGCAGCTCAAACCTTTCAACGCTTTATTGATGAAGTACTTACCGGCTTCGACGAATTCTGCTACGGGTATCTCGACGATATTTTAATTTATTCTTCTTCTCCAGAGCAGCATAACCTTCACCTGCGCCAGCTGTTGTCACGGCTGCAAGAATACGGCGTGCTCATCAATGCGGCAAAATGTGTGTGGGGCCAGACGGAGGTGATTTTTCTTGGATACCAGGTTTCGGCTGCCGGTGTCAAACCTCTGAGCACGAAAGTCCAGGCGATACAGAACTTTCCTGTACCGCGCACGGTGAAGGAGTTACGTAGATTTTTGGGTATGCTTAACTTTTATAGAAGGTTCGTACCCCATGCTGCAAAAAGTCAAGCACCACTGAACTCGATGTTGGGTGGAGAGAAGGTCAAAGATTCAGACCCAATACAAATGTCGCAGCTCCAGTTAGAGGCATTTGAAGAATGCAAAAGAACACTGTCAAATGCTACACTTCTTGCACACCCATGTGAACAAGCAGAGCTCTCTTTACTCACTGATGCGTCAGACGTATCAATAGGAGCAGTCCTTCAGCAACGTGTTGGTTCGGAGTGGGAGCCACTCGGGTTATTCTCCAAGAAACTAAACAAAGCTCAATGTAATTACAGCCCCTACGACCGCGAGCTGTTGGCCATCTATGAGGCAATCAGATATTTCCGGCATATGGTAGAAGCCCGGGAATTCATCGTCTTCACTGATCACCGCCCACTCACATATGCCTGCAAGAATTCGAGGGGGAACTGCTCACCACGCCAATACAGGTACTTCGATTACATTGCACAGTTTACTACAGACATACGCTACATACCAGGACCTGAAAACGTCGTAGCTGATGCATTATCACGTATTGAAGAGGTTTCGCCGACGATTGATTACGCGGTCTTAGCAAAATCCCAAGAGTCAGACCCCGAGCTGCAGTCGTTAATAGAAAAGGGATCGTCGCTACAACTAAAAAAGATAACTCTGGTTGTCTCAGACACCAATATCTATTGTGATGTTTCTACGCAGCCACCAAGGCCCTATGTCACACCGGAGCTGCGTAAGCAAGTGTTTGACATTCTTCACGGTCTAAGCCACGCCGGACGTACAGCTACCGTGCGACTGGTCACGCAAAGATTTGTGTGGCCAGGGATTCGCAAGGACTGTAGAGAGTGGTGCAGATGCTGTCTTCACTGTCAGCGCTGTAAGGTTACCCTCCACACATCCGCTCCTCTTTCCCATTTCCCTTCAACCTCGTCGAGATTCAGTCACATCCATCTCGACATCGTAGGGCCGCTAATACCTTCGTCTGATTTCAGATATTGCCTCACCATCGTTGACCGGTTCACACGATGGCCTGAGGCGATACCACTCAAAGACATCACTGCCGACACCTGCGCGGCCGCCTTGGTATCCGGGTGGATATCGAGGTTCGGTTGCCCCTCGCAGATCACCACAGATCGCGGTCGGCAGTTCGAGTCCGGCCTGTTTAAGGCCCTGACATCTCTACTCGGCGCACATCACTACTGCACCACAGCCTATCACCCCGCCTCTAATGGGATGGTTGAGAGGTTACATCGGCAACTGAAGGCGGGTATCATGTGCCACAACAGCACGCAGTGGACAGAAGTCTTGCCCATAGTTCTGCTCGGCATACGCAGTTCCTGGAAGGACGACGTTAAAGCATCCGCTGCCGAGCGGGTTTACGGCGAGCCTCTACGCTTGCCAGGCCAATTCCTATCGCCAACGGATAACTACACCGTCGAAGACGTCACCAGCTTCGCTACACGTCTAGCTAAAGTCATGGCTAACCTGTCTCCGAGGCCGACTAAGTGGCACAGAAGCAATACCTTCTACATACCTAAAGACATGCAGAACTGTACGCATGTCTTTCTGAGGTTAGACCGCATGCGAAAATCATTGGAGCCACCGTACGCTGGTCCCTACAAGGTGCTAAAGAAGAAGGATAAGTTCTTTGAAGTAGAGATACGAGGCAAGAGCACTAACATCTCGATAGATCGTTTGAAACCGGCTTACATCACCCAAGACTACCACGGAGACAACTCAACCACAAGTCCAGCCAGCGCAGCTCCAAGCGATCCATCACCGCCATCTACCAACGAGCCACAGACCCATACACGCAGCGGGAGAGGAGTACGTTTCCCTGATTTTTATCGCCCGCAGTAGCGGTCTTAGCGGGGGAGTACTGTAGCTGCACTTGTTTTAAAGGACGCACACTAATTGGTCGTGAAGAAGGTTGCACCCTAACCAGCCGCGTCGACCATGCACCTCGCCGCCTGCGCCCGCGCACCTACCTGACGCGGCGCGGGACAGCCGCTCCGCTATCGCTCGGTCACGCCATTCAGTGCCTTACCTGATCCGACGGCGAATGCACGCTTAATTTTTGCTTGCTAAAATCGCTCATTTTATCATTTCGCCTATAGTTTTCAGTGTTTTTTGTGACTTTCTATCCGTTTCCTCTTTGCTAAGTAATTGTCTGCGCTATCCTTTCGTATCTATATCTGTGCTTGTACATCTGTGCCTATTGGCAATAAATCTGTAAAAACGAAACGGTTTTTCCATAATTACACGCCATACCCGCGACCACAATTAGTTGCGTCCTTTTGGATGCCGTGATTATTCCCAACATTTTGTATGAAAATTGAAAAAAGAAATATAGGTTGAAAAATAATAAAATTCATATGCCAGTTGATTCTTTGATATGGTCTGATTCATACCCTAGAGCTATGGTCGAAAAGTCTTAAATCTATGGGATGCACTACCGAATCGTTTCGTAGTCTATGCTTAAAAAAACATTTCGACAATCGCTATCACTCTGCATAGTCTTTTCCTAAATATGCTGTGGTCGGCTTCCAGTCTAACCGGATTTAGCTGACTTACAGTATTTCACATGGAACGACTACAACTGTAACACGACACCCGTTGGCTAGACTGGTCTTAGATATCAGGCTTCTGACTACCCGTAACAACTGTCAAAGATCTTCAAACGACAGCCGGGAACACAGATAATATAATACAACAGTGCCGGGACCAAGCAACAGCTTAACGTGCTTACCGAGGCACGGAGGAAACTCGCTATGTAAAGATGGTCACCCATCCATAGAGTGACAATTCGACAATCACTAAAATTTTGTCAAGAGACCACGGGCAGGTATAGTGCAAGTCTTTGGGGGTCGTCCCATTGAGAGCTATTAACTAGTAATTTTGTAGTGCAAGAAGAGTTATATTATCAACATCATTACCATTTCAGCAGAAATACGTCCACTGCTGAACAAAGTCCTTCCCCAAATTACGCCACAATCCACATTGAACGGTCCCGTGCGTCTCGCAACCAGTGGATCCCCAGAACCTTCACAAGGTCATCGGTTCACCTAGGCCTTCCAAGTTTCCAACGCAACGTCTTCCGGTTCGCGGTTGCCACTCCAGAAATTATTGGCCCCATCGACTATCCATTCTGCGATCAATGTGGCCTGCCCACTGCTATTTAAGTTTGGGCTATGTTGGTACCCCTGGTTCTCTTGCAGATGTCTTCGTTTCTGATTCGACCATACAAGGAACTTCATTACCCTCTGGGTGACTTTAGGCCTTCTGACGAGGCCTATTGTGAGCGACCATGTTTCGGTTCTGTATGTAATCACTGTCAACACACACTGGTCATGGAGTTTCGTCTTGAGATACTGCGGTAAGTTGGATGAGAAGATACCGCGCAACTTCCCGGACGATGCCTAGCCGAGTCGGATTCAACGGTTGACCTCTTTCTCGAAGTTCGACCTACCTAACTGGACCGTTTGTCCCAGGTAGACATATTAATCTTCTACAACTTCAAGTGTAGAGTCTCAAATCCTGATAGGAGTGGGTGTTACATGGGCATTCAACATGACCTTGGTTCAGTCCATGTTCATTTTAAGACCCACTGTTTTGTAAGCTCTACTGAAGTCGTCGAGCATTGTACTGAGGTCCTCCATAGTCTTAGCCATGCTACTGTATCGTCAGCAAACCGAAGGTGAATGATTTACTCGCCATTGACGTTGATGCCTAGCCTTCTCCAGTCCAGCACAGACAGACTTGATGACATCCTCAAGTGCAGCGGTGATCAGTTTCGGAGATTTGATGTCTCCCTGTCTCACCTCGCTGCAGAATATTTCTGTTTTAGAAGAGTTAGGTACACTGCAATACAATTAGATCTACAAAGACAGAAGTGGCAATATAGTTTATAAACTGTTCACTAGTTTATAATGAAATATAAAAAGCTAGCTAACAGCTCTCGATGGAACTGCGTCCTTATTCTCCATTTGTACAGGAATTACCTACAGATTGATAAAAAAGCTCCCTAGGGCCAATTTCACCATCGCAACGAATACGATCTCATCGCGTTCAAGAGTTGTCAGAGCCATCATTGTTGTAGGATATTAACACTGGGACTTCGTAGCAAAAAAATACCAGCCAGATGGGTTGATCTTCATGCAGGTTAGGACGCCCTCAGGCTAGGTGGAGTGACGATGTTCGCAGGTTGGCTGGTAGTAGCTGGATGAGAGTTGCAGAAGATCGAAGCAAAAGGCGTGCAATTGGAGAGGCTTATGTCCAGCAGTGGACTACTATAGGCTGATAATGTGTTGATCTTCGAGATCAAGTAACGCTTGCCGAAGTCGGTCTGTTGATGGTCGGCCATCCATTTTATACCCAGGGATACCCGTACCTCGGCAAGCATGCTAAGCTGTTGGTCCCAGCTGCCATTTATAGATAGTTAAGGCAGTCAAGCAATCCAGATTATCTGACACCAGTATTAACAAGGTGTAGGTATCAAGTTACCCAGTTACTGGGTTGTGAAGGTCATATAGTCAGTCGCTCTATTTAAAGTACAGATACTCGGCTGTATCTGATAGACTGGAACTGACCACAGCATAGTTGGTAAAAGGCAGACAAACTTATTTACATCTCTTGAATGCAGTTTAGATCTGCTGTTCATGTTCAGTTTCTTTGATAAATGCTCCCTTAGCCGTGAACACTAAAGGCTTAAGTTATCCTATAAAAGGTGGAAGTCCAAAAAGCTCCGGCTTGAAGTCTTGAAGGGATTTGAGCACCAAAGTCGCATGTTTACATTGTTGTCGAGATAGACTTCTGGGAGGAGTCATCACTACCTGGTGATAAAAAATTAATCGAATTGATAAAAATATTAAATTTCATTAATTAACTCTCACACTGACACACTGTTCCGTTATTCTTGAATTAATAATAACGTAGGTAGGATTGGAAATGTATAAATATATGAGTACCATGTTTCCATCTATTTATCTATCAAATACACTAAAAAAAAAACATACACGAAGTCGAACATAGAACCTCCTCCTTTTTGGTAAGTCGTTTAAAAAAGAGTATTACCGACTTCAAAAAAACGCGGGTAATCAATTTGACACGTATGTAAGTAATATTGTTGAAACTGCACAATATTCACATATGTTACTCTATGTGGGCATCTAAGCACGTGTGCCAAATTTCATAAGCGTATATTTGTATGTATATATGTTTGTCCACGCATTTCGCCGAAACTACTTATCGAATTTTAACCATTATTTTTTGATTGGATTAGGTATCTCTCAAC
Organism: Orthosia gracilis; assembly: GCA_947562075.1. NCBI lineage: Eukaryota > Metazoa > Arthropoda > Insecta > Lepidoptera > Noctuidae > Orthosia > Orthosia gracilis. The sequence continues at coordinate 13,437,779 of OX387267.1, forward strand.
TTAGGGAATAGTGCAAGTTTCATCAAAATCAGTTCCGCAGTTTTCAAGATATGGAACTTACAACCAAACTTCTTAGCGATAAACAGCACGAATGTGTATCTTAAGTTATGTCGGGTATTTCATCAATCCTTTAGGTACCTTACTGTTACTGTTTCGGAGATGTGGACAAACATACATACACTTTTCAAATTTAGCATACGAATTTAGAATAGAAATCCACATAGAGTAGTGATGTTATGTGTTTTCACGCGGATGAAAACGCGAAGACAGAAGCTATAGACCGACCGCTTAATTGAGACCATTCTGAAATACGGTACGTTATGGGATATTCCGTACAGCGCAGCTACTTACCGTATTTATTCATTTATTAAAACTTCATACAATATAAAAGTACAAATGGGTACTTAGTGTCGCCGCGGGTGTAGTGATCAGGGGGTGACCAGAAGCTCTTGGAGTAAGGTTATTTTGAGCGTGTGTAAGGGAAAGATGTATATGACTTGTATTCATCTGTCACTTACGCGATAGCTCGCTGATGGGTGTAATTCTTGCCACCTTATGAACGGTCTCAGTTAAGTGGTCGGCCCGTAGTAATCATGTTTACCTGCATTCCTGCTGCTAGTCCAGCTTGTACCCCAGCTACTGAATCTTCAAACACGAGGCACTGAAAAATTATTAAATTTAAGTAAAAGTCAATCAACATTCAAGTCTAGATTGTGTATTTATTTTGATGACTACACGGTCGCTCTTTTGATCTCGATCGGGGGATGAGGTCTACCGACTGTGAACAGTGGAGGCCCAGTGGTAACGGTCCCGCTTATGTATCGTGAGTGGCGGTGTCGGAACCAGGCAGACGCCTTAGTTTGTGCTTATGATTTCATCGCCACTGCTCTTAAAACGGTGAAGGAAAACATCGTGAGGAAACCGACATGTCCTAAAACCTAAAATTCGAAGACATCTATTAGCGACGGATCCGTTAAAAACGATCCTGGAAATACGGATGTTCTATGTGAACCTACACTTAGATAGACAGTTGCTCCATCAAAATACTGCATCCGGTAAGAGTGGAAGCCGACCCAAACATTAGTAGAAATTAGGCAGGCGGCTGGATTGACTATCACAATAATATGATGAAGGTGAGAGTTTGTGGGTGTGTGTGTGTTTGTATGTTTGTTACTTCTTCACGCTCGAATGGCTTGACGGATCTAGATGACATTTGGAACAGAGATAGATTATAGTCAGGAATAGCACATAGGATACTTTTTATCCCAGGAATATATTCCGTCGGGATGATTCAAACGCGAGCTTATATAGATAAGCTCGCGTTTGAACACTATCTCACCTGATGGTAAGCGACGATGTGGTCGACGATGAAGCACGCTTGCCTAGAAGCAACCTATTCACTCTTAACTATTATAGAATAGAAATGCAAGCACCTACCTTATCTGGCGGAGGTTTGTCAGGAAACTGAGCGGCGGCCTCCAGATAAACGTCTGGGAAGGGCTTGCCACGATCTACCTCAGGATCAGTTGCACACACCTGTTGTTTTAAAACCATATATTATTTGTAATTCCACCTCGGCGACATGCGACTTTTGGCGAGAGAAGCCCAAGCCTCCACTTCATCAAGGAATCAGAGAACATTCCGCCTGGGCACGCGCTACCGTGGAACACCCGAAAATCTCTAAATAGACTCCGCACTCGGGTCGACCACAGCAAAGACAACCTCCACAGCTCTCGAATGGCTCTAGTCTTCAGTGTTTGTGCGGTATCTCTCCGCAGATCATGGCCCACCCCTCGGTTTGCGCAGTATGCCTTGTCAGTGTAAGTACGTGCGAAGACCTTATCACTGCGTCATCGAATGGTGTTACCGTAGCTACTGTAGGCGATGTCGCCTGGGTAAGGTAGATAAATGATAATTCTATTTAGTCCGTTAGTGAGATTATCAAATAATGTTGAACCCGTATTTTTTGCAAATAAATAACAAGTGCGAATCGGACTCGCGCACGAAGGGTTCCGTACCATCAATCAACAAATATTTAAGTACATTCAGTCCATACAGGGAGCCCCACTTAAATATTTATTTTATTCTGTTTTTAGTATTTGTTGTTATAGCGGAAACAGAAATACAACATCTGTGAAAATTTCAACTGTCTAGCTATCACGGTTCATGAGATACAGCCTGGTGACAGACAGACGGATCGTTGAGTCTTAGTAATAGTGTCCCGTTTTTACCCTTTGGGTACGGAACCCAAAAATTGATAAAGATGAAGCGCATCCAAGTTCAGGAGTGCGGGCTTGTGACGTCACTTTGTCAGTACAAAGTGTAGCACACCGTGACGTCACACGATATTTCAACGCACTGAACGGGGCAAAATAGTGTTACTAAGTTTTTAGGCAGGGCGGGAACCTTAAATTTATTATTATTTAAGTCAAATAACGAATCGTCCCAAACCAATAAACCCTGTATATTGTAAAAGGGGGACGCAGCCAAGGGCTGAAAAAATCGAATAGTAATCGAATAGTATCGTCAGTGGCCGAACAGGTTGCTCGTCCTATGTGGAAAGCCTCTACATGAGCTACGCCCCTACGAATAGATGCGCAGAATCATGTGAAGCGCAGCTATTCTCAACTTTGGAAGGAAAATCACTCTTATCTAACACCTTTACCTAACGGAGGAATTAATCTGAGGTCCTTCCCTTACAAGGGGAAGGCTCAAGTCATGGCAAACGAATTACCGGATTCTCCGATATTTACTCTAACTTCAGCTAACAAGTGCACATGCATTAACAAGTCAACGCTATGTGGAAAGCCTCTACAATATCTACGATGGTTCCCTATCCATTTGCATAAAATTTTAAGACCTAATATGTCTTAGCATAATTTTGTTCGGCATAATTATATTTTCGCATAATATAATTACACATAACAGCTTACACATAATTTTTTTAAGCATAATTTCTCTAACAATAATAATGATTAAGCAGAATATTCTAAAGCATAAATTTATTAAGCATAAAGTTCTAAAGCATAACTTTTTTAAGCATAATATCCTAAAGCATAAATATATTTACACATACAGCATGTAAGTAAGCATACAGCATGCAAGCAAGCATGCAAGCAAGCATGCAGGAAACAAGCAAGCATGCAGCATGCAAGCAAGCATGCAGCATGCAAGCAAGCATGCAGCATTCAAGCGAGCAGGCAACATGCAGCAGGCAGGGTTTCTGTCTCGGCTCCGGCGCTGCGGGCTTTCGGCGGCCCCACACGTGCTAATTGTCGCAGACGGCTTTCGCTCACCGCCGCGGCTGAGGCTGGCCGGCGAAGCCGGCCAACAAGCCGAAGCTTATTGTTAACCAACAATATTATTTAATTGTTACAGAAACTATAGCAAATTGATTTGATCAGAATTATGTATGGGGCACTACAAGTTCACCACCACCATTTCCACCCAAAGTCTGCAGTACGTATCTACTAGAAAAGGAAAATAGACCTAGGACACAAAATCATGCAGAGGCATGGCACAATAGAATTGCACATTTTGTGGGAAAACACCATCCTGGATTTTATTTTTTGGCAAAAAAGATCGTTCAAGAAATAAAACATCAAACCATTGAAATAGATAAACTGGATGTCGGAACATCACTTATACCAAAAAAAAATGAAAAAATACACGGACAAAACCAAAAGAATTGAAAAAATTATTAGTAAAAAAGATGAGTATACTTCTAAACTAGCATATTTACAAGCAATTGCTAAAAATATACACCTAAAATAAATAATTATACATAATTAAGGACCACTGTTTCAATCAGTTAACTTCTATCTGAGGAATAACCGCCATATTTATTTCTCATAATAGAAGTTAACTGATTGACATATTTTTTTATACAAAAATTGTCAAAACATCTAATATATTCTTCAGATAAAAGTTATCTCGCGATTGAAAAATCGTTTAAGTTACATAATGTTATGTATAATAAATCATTTGCATGAAAATATTTTTTGTTATTTATATTAATTGTATGCCTAAATATTATTATGCTATCATTAGGCCTACTAACGTTATGCGAATCAAATTTATGCCAAAACAAATTAGTCTTTAAGATTATTATGCCAAAACAAATTGTGCCAAAATCGTTATGCCGAAGTATATTAGGATAAAGAACATTATGCGAAAAGAAGGGATCCCATCTGCGATACCCCATATTTATTGATTTAATAATAGCTTATTTTTGGTCGTCTTCACTAACTGCACAGAGTTATTTATAGGATAAACGAATTCACACGAACGAAGTCGCGGGCGAAGTGCTAGTAATATTATAAATGAAAAAGTGTCTCTGTCGGTTTGATACGCCTTCACACCTAAACCACTTGACAAATCTTGATGAACTTTGGTACAAGAAGGACAGAGGTTCCCTTAGGATAATTTCTGCTACGATCCTTAAATACTCCTTTTGCTACATTCACGTTCATAAATTTAGTCATACACGCACCTGGCTTTTCTGAAGAACATCACGAATAAAATAATATCCGTATGTCCTTCTATGGCGTCCTCTCCCGGTGTTTTTACTCACGACTACCTTCTAAATACCTTTTGTAAGTCGCCTTTCATTCATCCTCTCAACAGAAGAAGAACCAGAAGCTAGCTAACAAAAAAACATATTTCATTTACAATGTGATGGAACATTTTAAAGATATGAGGTTTTGTCGCGATGTGCAGCCGTACATCCCTTCTGCATGAGTTGGTGGCCATCGCGAACAACACGCCAGACTGGAGCAGGTGCTTCAGAAGCCTCTCAACTCCTGGAACATAATAGAACATTAGGTACACTTGAATTCCTTGAAGATATAGTCAGTGTTGTAACTATATTACACCCAAGGTTGGGCAGTATTTGTATTACTTGTAATTAAAATACAAATACATATTCGATAATTGTAATTAAATTACTCCTTAAAAATGTAATTTGTAATTGGTATTTCAAATACCTGACGCTGAGGTATTTTGTAGTTAGTATTTCAAATACTTATGGCTTCAAAATACATTTGACCATACATAAATAGCCCTCGATAGCTATCGTAAGCAAAATTCCGACCGCTCAATATATATTAATCTTTAAAGTTGGTAACACTGCACCTGTACTGTACCTACGTCAAATTGTCAAGCATCATGTCATAACCTATCCCTTGATTTTATTTTTAACCGACTTTCCAAAAAGGAGGAAGCTCTATATTCGACTTTGTTTGTTTTTTTTTGTTTTGTATGTTCACCGATTACTCCGTCAATTGTGGACTGATTTAGAAAATTTTAGTTTGAAAGAGTATGTTCCGAAATTAGTCCGATTTTAATTTGGTGAAGATCTGATGAAGATCTTCGGATATATACAACAGAATTCTTCAATAAAAACGGCAAATGTTTTGGGATTGCTGCAATCGCATGTCTGTTTATTGTTTATACCATTTCATAACATAACGTCACGCCAGTACGCTGTAAAGGGGTACCCAGATGTGTACAGTTCACCTTGGTTCACTCTCATTTCACCGGTTATGTTCAAGTTTCATGATATTCGGGTAATCTATTCTGGCGTTATAGATATACCAACATAGATATTAGTCGACCGCCACCGTCGACCGCCTCATCGCTTACGTGAGACAGTGGTCAAGCGCGAGCCTTTATACAATAAAAATAAAAACTATGTGCCAACCTTTCTTCAACGGTGCCTTTGGCAATTTATGTTTCACCAGTATCGCTAATTCCTGCTCCAGAGCCTCAACGCTCATAGCTAGCTGAAGTTCCTGCACTGTGTTGGCACATATGTCTTTGTCGGTTAAACCATAATTCTGGAAAGAAAGAAAAAGTAGTACTTATTTTTTTTACATAAGCTTTTATATAAAAAAGCAATGTCACAAGAAACAAATGTATGTGCTAAACCTCAGCTCAATCGGACACGGGGAAGTGGGTCAACTAGCAAGATTTGATTACAAACACCGGTTTCCTAATCGCGTAAGTGAATTTGGCAAGGAAATGGGTTTGACCCCATGAAAGAGTATGACAAATACTCTTTAAATAATTAGGTATTGCAACAATTATTGGACGCTTTCATTAGGGAAGACAACTCTTTTCGAAAGAGGACAATATTTTTGGAAATATCTTATTATTTAAAGTGTATTTGTCTCTTTTTATCCATTATTCATGCGCAGGAGTAGCGCTTGCGACCACTGGACCAACGAGGTGGTCATTAGTCGAGGATTAACATATAAGTAAACAAAAAAAGCTATCCCGAGGGAATATATTCCCGGAATAAAAAAGTATCATGTGTGCTATTCCAGACAGTGTATATCTGTGCCAAATTTATCCAGATCCGTCAAGCCGTTTGAGCGTGAAAAAGTACCAAACATACAAACATACACACTCACAAATTTACGCTTTTATAATTAGTGTGATAATAAACGTTGTATGAGTAGTTAAGTCGTCACAATCTAAGAAGCCCGTTGACGTTTCTCATTTTACATGCCGCGATAACATTCTACGTAGGAAATTGAAAAATCATATTGATAATCCTAATTAAATACTATGTTACCCATACACTATTACAACGAGTATCATTCGCAAGCATCAAGTTTAATTATTATTAAGTATTTTTAAAGCTGTCAAAACTGGCCTTTTATTTATTGACAACTTTAATACCTAACTAGTAAACTAATTCAATTAAAAGTATTTGTAACTATCCATTGTGTTAAAAATACGGACGAATATGATTATACAAACTGATGTGTTTTTTTTTATTGAATTTATATTGTCACTTGCTTCTACCAGCGGCTTCGCCCGCTAAAACTTGAAAATTATCTCGTGGAAACGGGAATATTCCCGGGATAAAAAGTTGTCTACCTTCATACTAAATTTCATCAAAATTGGTCCAGCCGTTTGAGCGTGAAGAAATAACAAACATATAAACGCACACACACACTCACTAACAAACTTTTGCCTTAATAATATTAGTGTGATTATTTCCCAACTATTGAAAACCTGAATGATAGGTGGACCATCTTAATATAGCGAGTTTCCTCCATGCCTCGGCAAGCACGTCAAGCCGTTGGTCCCGGCTGTCATTTGAAGGTCTTTGACAGTCGTTACGGGTAGTTAATAGCCGAGCAGTGGTGTCCCAGTGGTAACGGCCGCGACTCACAAGTAGTAGGTCGTGGCTCCGAACCCAGGCAGGTGCTTTACTTTGTGTAGATTCTTTCATCACCACTGCTCTCAAAACGGTGAGGGAAAACATCGTGAGGAAACCGGCATGTTTATAATATTTTTGTAAAAAAATATATAAAAAGTAACAAAAAACCCGACTGCTTAAAAAGCGAACTAAAAAGTCGTAAACAAGAAGAAAATCACGCTGTGCAGTCGGAGGATACATCTGGTTTTGGTCAGCCAGCTCGCGCTTATGTATACTCCGACTGCTATGCATGATTTTCTTCTTGTTTACGACTTTTTAGTTCGCTTTTTAAGCAGTCGGGTTTTTGTTATTTTTTTTTTTAAATGTAGACCCCCACTATATGGCGACCAAAAGCCGCTATTTATTTTCCAATTTTAATGTAGCCAGTGACACTCGCAGGGTTGAAACGAATCAATTGACGAAAGAATCATCAAAATCGGCCAACGCGTTTGGTCTCTAGATTGCCACATAGGAACAAACATTCATAGACTGATAAACACATTACCCTCCTTCGGCAGTCGGTTAAATAGTTTTTTTTACACTTTTTAATGGATTATGTACCATTTAAAAGTGTAAAAAAAAACTATTTATGCCAGAATAGATAACGCGAATAACATGTAACTTGAAGATAATCAGTGGAATGAGAGTGTACCAGGGTTAACTGTACACATCTGCGTACCCGTTTAGAGCATACTGGCGTGATTGTATGTTATGAAATGGTGTAAACAATAAATGCGATTGCAGCCATCCCGAGAGATTTGCCGTCATTTATTGAAGAAGATACCGCATGTCGTCAGAAACGCAAGTGGTCAAACACGCATTTCGTCATCTCTCAGGATAGACTCGCAACTTGTCAGAAACGGACCTCGACAGACACGCAGTTTGGCACGCACGCAACACGACAGATACGCATTTCGTCAGATATTTGAAACCATTCATCCATATTGATGAAACCAAAATAATTAGTAAAATAAAAGAGTAGAAGTAAAAGAGAGAATTAGGAAACCATTGCACAGTATGACGTCTCTGCGTAGTTGACTGGATATGAACTGCATTGCTTTATTATCCATTTTAATGATGAAATAAAAACCGGCCAAGTGCGAGTAGGACTCGCGTACGAAGGGTTCCGTACCATTATCGCAAAAAGATCAATATGGCGGACGGCCCAAGATGGTGGACTAGTTATTTTTTGTGCACTGCCATGATATGGGTATCAAATAAAAGGGTTTGCTGAGAAGAATAAGAAAAAAACTTGTTTAGAAAAAAAAAAAAAAAAAATTACTTTGTTTTTAGTATTTGTTGTTATAGCGGCAAAAGTGCATCATCTGTAAAAATTCCAACTGTCTAGCTATCACGGTTCACGAGATAAAGCGTGGTGACAGACGCACAGATATTCACACACACAGACGCAAGCGAACCGAAACAACCAAATAGATACATATCAAACCTATGCCGTTCTTTTTTAGACGTCCATGTAGCCACATTTCAATAGCTCATAAGGTTGAATAGGTCTTTTTTAATCACGGAAATAGTAACCTATGTATAGCAAACCTTGAGGGACTTATTCCTGTGTTAAGTAACTACTTACAAAATAATGCAAATGAGTGAGGTGCACAATACATTCTGTAAGTCATTTACATAATGTGTTATCACGCCAACTAACAATTGTTTTAAACGAAACGTTTGTCATTCTACTATTTTTTTTTTCGATACGGACAAAGGTGGACAAACGGGAGCCCCGTTTGTCCACTATCTCGCCTGAAGTTAAGCGACGATGTGGTCGACGACGATGAAGTACGCCCGCCTAAAAGTAAACTATTCATTCTTGACTTAAAGACCGCTAGGTTTGATATCTAGAAACACAGAATCCAGCAGGGAATTTCATTAATTTCATTCCTTAGCTGTACAGGCGAAGATTTTTAATGTCTCGCGCACACGACCGCTCCCGAAGATAGCCAACCTCGTGGCAAGTTCGGTTCAGTCTAGTATGGATATATATTTACGCACAATGAAAATATTCGCAAAACGCTTTGTGCGTATGGATAGGATGTCCACCATGTACCGATAGCGCATCGCTGTACGTCTTGTAGTCCGAAGATGGAAAGGACGAGGTGGGATCAAATTGCGCAATTCCATCGAACACTCCTCGAAATGTAACTGATAAAAAATCAAAAAACCGGCCAAGTGCGTGTCGGACTTTGCACATTTAGGGTTCCGTACCTTGACCGCAAAATCAAGTTGGTTGTAATAGGAAAAATGAGTGAATTTTAAAGAAAAAATAATACAACGGTAATATTTTTGACGAGCTCTAAACAACGATATCCCGCTCAATGGGGTAGGTTCTATTTTTATTTCCGGGCCTCCCTTCTTTACCAGTATGGCAGCCCCCCTTAAAAACATTTAAAAATATATAAAATATTTTTTGTCAATTTGTATATCTTTGGGTCAACAGGATCTTTACACTGTGAAAATTTGAAGACTGTAGCTCCAACCGTTTGGCTGTAAAACCTGAGTGACAGACGACGGACAGACGAACAAGTGAGTGTCAGCAATAAGGCTCCGTTTGGACCCTTCGGGTACGGAACCCTAAAAACTAATATCTGGATGAAATTTGGCACAAAGACAGATTATAGTCTGAAATAGCTCATAGGCTACTATTTATCCCGGGAATATGTTCCCTTGGGAAATCTTTCGACATTCACGCGGGCGAAGCCGCGGGCAGAAGCAAATTTAAAATATCTTTGACGGATTAAACGTGTATTAACTTCATCATCGTCATTTCAGAAGAAAGACGTCTTCTGCCTATCTGACTTACAGAACCTAAATTGAATTGCATATACATCCTAATATTAGTAAGGATGGAAAGTTTTCGCATAACTACGTCCAAATGTGAATGTAAGTTTGTTTGTTACGCTTTCACGCAAAAACTACTGAACCGATTATCATGAAACTTTGTAAATATATTCTTGGAGGTATTAGAAGTAATATAGGATACTTTTTTTTTTTTTTAATGGCATCACTGCGAGCGAAGCCGCGGGTAAAAGCTAGTACATACTATGTATGTAGCACGAGTACCTAAACCTAAGACTATTGGGTTTGTCTTCAATTGAATGTGACCTTAGGGTTTTGTACCCGAAGGATCCAAACGGAGTCTTATTGTTGTCACTCAAGTGTCTGCCGACAGACAGAGGGACAGACAGGAGTGACTTCGGGTACGGAACCCTAAAAACCACCAGGGACCTCCTCTATGCAACGCTTGTTAGGGCACATCCCTGGGCAGATTAAATAAGCTCTCCCCTCAGCCTCGCTGTGGGCTGTTGAGAGTATTTCATGCTCACTCAAATGTCTCGCTTATGGGTGGGCCCTGTACATCTATAATTATGTGAGAAACCTGAACAATATATACTCACTTTTTGTTCCAGCTCCCCACTGTATTTTTTTCCATGTTTTGCGCACAGCTCTTTCAAGATTTTGTGGTATTGTGTTTCGGAGTCTGAAAACAAACGTACCATAGGCATAAGCGTAGGCCCTTTATTTGTACCTACATTATGTGTGTGTGTTTGCTTCTTTCTTTAACAAACCCATAATATTCCCACTGCTGGGACATAACCCTGCTCACTGTTAGAAGAAATGGGCCGTAATCTACAACGTGGGCTCAGTACGGGTCATCATTGCGGATCATTCTATTCTGTAGATGTCACTCTATCTACATTTGTTTTTATTCTAGGTTGCCACAGTGTTTTCCTTCACCGTTTTGAGATCAGTGGTGATGAAAAAAATTATATATAGTAAAGCGCCTTCCTGGATTCAAACTACCGACCTACAAACTGTAAGTCGGAGCCATTACTGCTCCTGCCACTAGGACTGCTGTGGGAATGTAGGTAGTATGCTTCAGTAAAACTACTGATAGAAGAGACAATAAGGGACAGTGTTATAGATAGTTTAACTCATCTTTACGCGCGGCGCTATGTGTGGGTGGGTGTTTAATCGAACGACGAATGCCGCGTCACTGCCACACAAATGCATCATACTATTCACACTAATATTATAAAAGCGAAAGTTTGTGGGTATGTGTGGGTGTGTGTTTGTATGTTTATTACTTCTTCACGCTCAAACGGTTGGATGAAATTTGGCACAAAGATTCATTATATACAAATAGCGATTTTGGTATTTTCATCAATAATGCAATCGTGCAATGCAATGCAAATTGGTGAAGTGGAACTGATGAAGAAGAGCACAATGGCCACTGGAACACCGAAATAAAACAATGTATCCTAGTCTTGTTTGGGCTTATTGGAATCGTCATGATATGTACTTTGGTTATAAAATTAAATGATTTTCATGTTAATTGGAGGTACCTACCAAAACTAAAAAGAAAATAAAAAACTTTTAAACAAAAAATCAAACCGACTTCAAAAACAAAACAATTCAAAGTGAATTCAAAGTGAGTTATTTTTTTTCCGAAGTCGGTGGCGAATAACTAAAAACAATGGGTACAAAAGACACCGACTTCGAAAATGAAAGTTATTTTTCGCTTTGAAGTGTTTTTAGAAAACGTCGTTTTCTCTTTTTTCACCCGAGCAGAGCTCGGTCAACCAGGTAATGTATAATTACAAGCGCACGCAAACATAGCGCCATTCGCACAGGTGAATTGAACATAAACATTTATACAACCATAGAAATGCAATCTGCCTGCCTTTGCTCATCTATGTCGTGGTTGCCTTCCAGTCCAACCGGATACAGTTAAGTACCAATATTTTACATGGAGTGACTGCCAATCTGACCTCCACAACCCAGTAACTGGGTAACACGATATCCCTTGGCAAGACTGGTGTCAGATTTTTGGTATCAAACTCAAAACACCTCTCTTTTTCGGTCGGCTGTTCAAAAACATCGTGTCCGCGCTAATGTACTGAGCTTCGGCTGTCAAACTTGAAACGAGCTGTCTTAAGAGTCATTCACTGACACAGTTGGTTTACGGAAAGTTTTGACAATGCAATGCCATCTCTAGTGGCCACCGAGTCTTCTCGCTTTGCGGAGCGGACGAATTGCTCAAACATCTCAAGCTCTTAGGAATTACCTTAATTTTTTTTCGGGTTGCGGTAAGTAGACAGAAAGTGTTTCTTCGAAATCGTGACGCAGATAGGCAATGACTCCATGTATACAAGTAAATTTTGTTATTTACAAGGCCCCGACACATTTTTATTTCATGCTACATAATTTATCCAGTAGTAGACACGCTTCGATCACACACACACACACAAAACTGTGACTGTGTGTGTGTGTGTGTGTGTTGAACAAGTAACTGTGACACGATATCATGCGAAAACACCGCGACTCAAACAGTTAAACGCCCATAACTTTATAACGGCCAAACCGATTTTCATCAAACATAGCTAAGAACACTTTAGATAAAGTCATCTTTCAAACGAAATCAAAATCGGTTCATCCGATTAGGATCTATGATGCCACAGACAGACTGAAACTTATGAAGTCGTTCTTTTTCCGTCGCGGGTTAAAAATACTAAAACTCAGCTGCATCAAGTAAAACTGGAGCCGCATCCAAAATAGTTAGGCAGCAGATGACGTACATTATATACCATACAAAATACACGTTTCGACGTGGTGTGCCGGACACCAACCCATCATTCATACACGAACTAAAATCACTCAATAAAAGTAAAGTCTCCCGTCGTGTCTCTACGCGATAAACTCAAAAACTACTGGATAGATTTTCATGCTGTTATCACCAATAGAAAGAGTGAGAAACGAGGAAGGCTTTTGTGTATAATTTGTCACTGGCGAAGCCGGAGCAGGTCGCTAGTAAAATTATAAAGACTAAATTTTTTATGAATTAGTTCAGACTTGTAGCGTGATCTCTGGAACCACTTCACCTATTTGATAAAATTCACCATTTGAATGGTACATTATTTCATATAGGCTATGAATGATTGCTATTAAAACTAGTACACGAATAAAGTCGTAACTGATGTTGTTTTGTTGTTGTTGTTGCTGTAGTGTTGTCGTAGGTAGTTGTTCTTACCAATGATAGTGCCATCCATATCAAAGAGACAATGTGTGACTTTCTTGTAAGTCTTTACTCGAACCGATTCCTTGCCCGACTGCCATTGTATCTGTGATTGAAAAAAGTTCGTCTGATAATTATATTGTTTTTGTAATGACGAAGCATGGCGATCACTGCAACTAGAAATTTTTGTGAGAAACAAAAAAAATTATAAGAAAAGATTTGGGTTTAAATTCATAATTTTACATCAAATTTTTGACGCTAGAATGTCAGTAAGATGTCAATGAAAATCATAAGTTAAAAAAAAGTACTTCGAAAAACCCGAATGCATAAGAAGCGAACTAAAAAGAGGTACCTAAACAAGAAGAAAATCATGCTGTGCAGTCGGTGGATACATCTGGTTTTGTTCAGCGAGCTCGCGAATACGCATCCGACTGCACAGCATGATTTTCTTCTTGTTTACATCTTATTAGTTAAATTTTTAAGCAGTCGGGTTTTTAAGTAACTTTTTTTATTTATAACTATTTTTTTTTTCGGATTATGTACATTTAAACATAGAGGTGTTATATATTTTTGAAATCACCTCTTCAAGCACTTTATTTTGATATCCCACACGATGGGTTTGCAAGAAAAAATATATTGGCCTCCACAATATGGGGCCCAAAAACCGCCATTTTTTCTATTTTCCGTTTTTAATGTAGCCAGTGACATTTGCAAGGTTAAGACGAATCGATTGACGTAAGAATAATCAAAATCGGCCAACACGTTTGGTCTCCAGAACGCCACATAGGAACAAACATACATAGATTGATAAATACATTAGGGTAATGTCGCCTTCGGCAGTCGGGTAAATAGTAAACACACCACCAGTATTGAGAAAACAACTAAAGTTTTGCTGAATACTCTTATACCTGATGACTTACTTGCTAATGTCAACGACTACCATCAACAGATCAGAGCGTAGGCAGCCATTGAGGTAATAATGTACATATTATCTCAATGTGGGCAGCTGTACCACCTGAATCACCAGCGTCAGACGGTCCACCTACTGACGAATTTATTAACGTTGTCATGTGGTTACCACTCAAAAAATCATCAGGCTCAGTTGGCTGCCAAAAAGTTGAGAATCCTTGCAAAGGTGAGAAGGTACTTCACGCCGGAACAGGTCCTCAATTTGTATCAAGCACAAGTTCGATCATGCATAGAGGATCATTCCCATCTCTGGGACGGATCTGCCAAATACCAGCTCGACGCACTGGAGTCGGTCGCAAAACGGGCCAAGAGGCTCATCGGTGATGAGGCACTGGTCAAGTCAAGGGTCCAGAGTCTTGAACACCGTCGCCGAACTGCCAGCTTGACAGTTTTTATCGGTCATATTTCGGGGAGTGTGCGTTGGAAATGCGCGATCTAATAATAATTTTATTTATTATAGGCTCGCGTTTGACCACCATCTCACCGGTTGGTATTGGCGATGATGTGAAAATTGCCGTTTTTTTGCGATCATGGTACGGAAACCATCGTGCGTGACTCACACTTGGCCGGATTTTTATTCTTGCCTATCTTGTAAATTTTGATAATTATATAAAGAACCCAAGGTCAAAAATGTTTTTGTGACCAATAAAATATTGCATACCATAATCCGGACGCCTCGATAATCCGCACAGTTCCTTGATTGTGGCTGCCCGGATTAGCGAGGCCCTACCGTATATGTTTTCCTTCACTATTGTTAGCGATGTCCATGATAAAATTAGAAAGAATACAAAAAAAAATGATGAAAAAAAACCAAAAAAATAATTTCTGACACTTGTGCACACTGCTCAAACCCGTGAGCTAGTTGAATTTTTATTTCGAATTTGATATCATTAAATTTCATGTTGGTCGTGTGTCAAGGGTATTGCCAAATGCATATCTATTATACTTCATTTAAATTGTGTGAGTAGGTACAATAATGAACACTAATTTGCAGCACTGGGAATATTTAAAAAGAATGCAGAGTCTGACGATTTTGACGACACGGTTGGCGTATTGTTGGACCGATTGGCTGCTATGCTGCGTGTCGCAGAATCGATTCCCACATAGAACAAATTTTCTATGGCCTACAGATAGTTGTTCCGGATCTGAATGTTTATGTATGTGAGTTTAAATGTTTGTGAACGCAACCACTATATAGTTCTCGCCAAACTTCTTGGCCGCCCTGAAGATGGCTACTATGGCTGCGAAGCAGAAAATCTATATATATAAAATGCTTTGTCCTGAATGACTGACTGACGGATCAACGCACAGCCTAAACTGCTGATCGTAGGGACCTGAAACTTAGAGGGTATGGTCTTTCTTTGACGTAGGCAGTTCAGAAATTCTACCCCAAAGGGGGTAAAACAGGGGTTGGAAGTTTGTATGAAAAATCTAATTCCTTCGACCAAAATTTTTGATACTTGGTACAAATAGTAATCTAAGTAAATAATAAAGGTTGTCATTATTAGATTTTCGGAACTACCCCCAAATAATGTTTTTGGGGGTGTTGAAGTTTGTATGTAAGAATCTGATTTATTGGGTCAATAAACTTGAAACTTGACATAAATACCAACCTAAATAAACAATAAAGGTTTTCGTATATAAACAATGAAGGTTATCATTATTCGTTTTTTGAAACAGCCCCAGAAAGATGATTTAAGGGGTAAAAAAGTGTTTTTGAAGAATCTTATTTCTTGGGTTATGAATTTGAAAGTTGACATAAATAACAACCCAAGCAAACAATAAAGGTTGTCATTATTAGTTTTTCGAATCTGCCCCCAAAAAACGATATAGGGGCTGCCAAAGATTTTTAGGAGAATCATATTTGTTGGGATAAAAAACTTGGAGCTTGACATAAGTACCAACCTATGTAAACAATAAAGGTTGTCATTATAAGTTTTTCGAAAAGCGTGGGGTTAAGCTAAGAATTTTACTGGACAGGTTTTCGTTTTTGACGTAGGGTTCTAGGGGCGCACAAAGCAGGAAATTTCGGAAATTCAACCTGAAAGACCTGGCAAGTGGGTGAAAAGGGGCAGAATTAGTTTGTATGAAAAATTTGATTCCTTGGGGATAAAGTAAATGATTGAAATTTACATAAAACATTTTTTTAACTACCCCCCAGTTAGGGTAAAGTGGTGTTAAAGTTTTTTTGAGGAATCTTACTGCGAAAAGAACGAACTACGAAAAATAGAAAGAGAAGAAAAGAGTAAATAACATATTTGGGTTGTTCAAAACTGTAGCTTCAACGGGGCAAAATGGGGTTATTAAGTTTTTAGGGTAGCTTTTTACTTTGTGGCGGTAACCTAAAATTTATTGTTATAGTCAAATAACGAATCCTCCCAAACCAATAAACCCTGTATATCTACGATACCCTATTTTTTATTGATTTAATAATAGCTTATTTTTAGCCGCCTTCACTAACTGCACATAAGAGTCATTTATAGATAAACGAAATCACGCGAACGAAGTCGCGGGCGAAGTGCTAAAGTGAATTAAATAGAGCAGGAAACAATAGTAAGCAACTTTGGAAACATATTAAGAACGTCACCTACAGGACAAAACAACGTGAATCAAATTCGAGCTTGCTGCTTTCTAATCCATCACCTCTCTTGTCAGCCAACCACGTTAATAACTTTTTTGTAAATGTTGGGAAAACTCTTGCCGAACAGATTCCAAAACATTACTGTATGCCACCATCTGTTCAAAATAATAGATCTATATGCCCATAAATGTGGATTCCAACCAGTCAACATGTGTAATTGTCCTTTTATCCTCAAAACAGGCAACATAAAATATCTCGGGGTTATCATAGATGAAACATTCTCCTTTAGACCTCATATTGATAGCCTAGTTAATAGTGCGCAAATTAATTTATGTCTTAAAATGTCGAGAACGATTGCTGATTCAAAATTGATCAAACAAGTCTATTTGGCCCTAGGTCAATCTGTAATCCAATACTGTATCACCTCATGGAGTGGAGCACCAAAAACGCATCTACTGCCTCTTGAAAGGGCTCAGAGAGCAATTTTAAAAGTAGACCCTTTTCTCTACCCCACTGATCTGCTTTACAAATCCTGCAACGTGCTAACTGTTCGCTAGCTTTTCATTATGCACTTAGTATTAAAACAACACACCAAGCTTTCCTATAACGCCGAATACATAAATAATAAGAGACGAAATGACATTGTCTGCGATTCTAATGCATCCTCAAAATATGTCTTCGTAAATAGATTCTTCACATTCTTAGGTCCATTTCTGTACAATAGACTAAATAGAAAATTAAGTATCTATAAATTAAATTATTTTAGCTGTAAAAATACTATTCTTGGAGTGCGTTACCCAGGCAAAATGTTTTGCTTTAGAGAGATGAGACTTAAACAAATAATTAGTGTATCATGAGGAGCAATTTGTTTACTAATAGCAAAATTTGTTTGAATTGTAGTTTTTAAGTTATTTAAGAAAAACAAATTTTGCTGGAGTAACGTTTGAAACGTTACCCAGGCAAAATCGTCTTTCAAAAATTAGTTTCAGCACGGAACCAAATACATGAATAGATAGCTTTTGTTGAGTAGTAAATGTTTATAAATAGCAAAATTTGTGTGTGGTATAGTTCTTTAGTTATTTAAGATTTTGCTGCGGTAACGTTTTGGGATTTCCCAGATCTCGAAAACGGCTCAACGCAGAAGTTTGAAAAAAATACCAATAAAAGACCTTAATTTGTTTAAATTTGTTTAATCATTAGTTTTTGATTTGGTTGACGTAAACCAATGTAATTAAATGGTTTCAAAAATCAGAAGAAGCGGGTTTACATGTAAACCAATACACTTATAACCAAATAAACAGCTGTAAAAAATACCCGTGGTTCGACGCTTGTTTACAGCAGACATTTTAGATTTCATACTTTACACGTTAAGAAGATAAAAACAAATTTGTTTTATTTTAGACTGGTCGTACTTTAGCGATCGAATACGCAGTTCCCATAACATTAAGAAACATGGCATACTTTAAACAAATTAAAATGATTCATGAAAATTCTTTCCTGTTAATTTCAGCCTTGAATTACGGCTCTAATGAAAGTTATCTCAAAAACAAGAATATGTCAGCAATTCTCTAATAAGCCGACCAAATTGAAAAGGTCACGTAAAAGCGACTGCACCGTACGTACGGGTAATCTTCGCAAATTAGCAGCTTGGTAACCGATGTTTTGTACAGTTAAGCAGAAAAACGTTATTCGTGAAGCCGATTTTTTAATATTTTTTAAGTGCAGTACCATATTACACAATTTTTACTAGTTAATAAAAGTGTAATATCATAGTGTATAATTTATAGTGTGATTTAAAACAATACAAACATATATACATGTAGCTATATTTTTAGTACTTAATTTGTTGTTTCTGTTAAACCAAATGTTTTATTTTGATACCACAACGCAAAGCCACGCTAAAAACGTTTTAACGTTCTTGATGCTAGTCAGAGCAGCGCGCATCGCTGTGTGCAATGCAACGCAACAGCTATATGCCTTGTCTTACTTACTCTTTAGCTGTGAGTAGTTGAGTACGCTCTATCTATGGGTACGCTAGCTCCGACCGAACCAATGAAACAATCAGTCGTGAACCAAGTGTTTTGGAGAGAAGTGCTTGTGGTTTATGTGTGTGTGTACGACGACGTCTTTGAACGATGTGAGTATTAAATGTTTTTATTTTACAGTACAGTTGTGTTTCAGTATAAAATAGTCATTCAGCGTATATTAATGTACGCTTTTTGGTGTGAATCAGAATAAAGAAAACTCGTCAAATGTGACCCAAAACACAATTAGCCCCGGCACAAAAAAAAACTTTGCCATTTTCTTCATTACAATTAGGAAAATATAGTATATAGTTTTTTTATCATTTCAATGGCTATCATGGAAATATTGAACCAGAATATCGCGCAAAATATGAAATATTATTGTTTTACGACAGACTCATCTCTTTATTGCTTAAAACTGTGTGTGTGATTGGCTAAAATAACAACGTGGCGGTCTCAGTGGTAGGCTTTAACTTTTAATTATTCTATACCTACGCCATGCTAGGCAATCGCGTTGTGATATTGCTCTTAGACTTAACGTAAACAAAACAAAAAGGATACAGTTTTTATACGTTTAAGCTATACTGTCATAAAGTTTCAAGCGCTTTAACGAATCTAGTATTATTCTCAATTATATTGAAGTGTGTTTGACAAGTCCGGTGAGTATTCGGTAATGATAGTTTATGAAACTTGTATAATGAGGGGTATTATACACGAGTGTTACAATACCTAGTTAGATATGTGCTGTTTCATACACGGTTCTGGCCGGATGACCCGGAAATGTGGTTCGCGCAGATGGAGTGCCAATTCGCATTAGCAAATGTAACCGTGGACATAACGAAATTTTATCAAGTCGTAGGAGCGTTGGATCACCGGTACGCCGCCGAAGTAAAAGACGTCATAACAAATCCACCCTGAAGCCATAGATACGAGAAGTTGAAAAGCGAGCTTATTAAGCGACTAACAGCGTCACGACAACGGAAAGTGCAACAGTTGTTAATGCACGAGGAGTTAGGAGACCGAAAACCCTCTCAATTTCTACGACATTTGCGGGATCTGGCGGGACCCTCTGTACCCGAAGATTTTCTGAGTTCATTATGGTCGAATCGGCTGCCGACTAACCTGCAAACTGTTTTGGCGTCGCAACCTGACCTTTCGTTGGACAAGCTGGCGGATTTAGCTGACACAGTGAATGAGATCGCGCCAATTAGACCCCTGCAGGTAACAAGCGCAGCGGACCCTCATAAGTCTAATTTAATGAAAGACATGGCATGCCAAATAGCCGAGTTAACCAGGCAAGTGAGTTCTTTGTCTACAAGAGTGGACAGCCAAAGGCAGGTACGTAGTCGTTCTCGTTCACAATCTAGAAGCTATAACTGGCGAGGCAGGTCCAGGTCCAGGCCACGTCAGCCGCCAGAAAACCACCCGCATTGTTGGTACCATTTCACATTCGGCACCCGTGCAAAGAAATGCACTCAGCCTTGTGCATGGAAGTCGGAAAACTTGAGCGGCAGCCGGAATTAGCGGCCTACGACTGCCCATTAGCATCAGGCCGACTTTTTGTAACGGACCGTTATTCAAAAATGTTATTTCTCGTCGATACAGGCTCGGATTTGTGCGTCTACCCTCGATCGGCAATCAAGACGCCCTGTAATGTAACGAAGTTTAGTTTAACGGCTGCTAATGGAAGTATTATTAATACATATCGTCCAGTTCAACTTAACCTCAATTTAGGTCTCCGCCGATCATTTATGTGGAAATTTACCATAGCTGACGTGTCAAAGCCAATCATTGGTGTAGATTTTCTAAGCTATTATAATGATTATATTGGTTCTTGTTTTGTTTGTTTTATTCCTTTCATGCCCCCGCGCAGAACTTCGCACAACTTTTTTATATCAATAATATATTTCCTATTCTTCACTCCTTCTGATAATCTACTGTCAGCACTAATTCAAACATTTCAAGGTGGATTATTCCCATTAGAAATTTGGTTAGTGTGCCTGGGATTTATTGCATTATTGACAGGATACTCTCAAATTCCCGCCGAAATGAGTCTTCCCGAAAATTCTGACCTCTTTGGGCAGATGCCTCCTATAGATAACATAAGGCCAGATCTCTCCGGACAGATTAACTGTCCTGATTACGGTGGACAGAATGCCCAGGAGGTTTTAGAGAATTATCGCAAGATAAACTCCAGCAAAATGCCTGGCATTGAAGGTAATGGGGTGCCAGATGAAGCCTACGACTACTCGGAGGGGTTTGATGGAGATGATTATACTCCTCAGCAGTCAGGAGTATGCGACACTATAAATTGTAGTCCCAGAACTGAATTCTTTAAGACCGCTGAGATGCTCCAGCACACGGTGGATCCAGCCACAGATGAGATCGTTCAGCAGATTAACATCTTAAGTCAGGATAATCTCATGGATAAAGAAAGCTTGATGACACAGTACCAAACTTTCATTAGGGTGGCCTACATGGATTGGCCAGTGTTCAAGCCAATGCTGGTGAATGCCTGCAAGCTTGGGTATAATACTCTACATGTATGCCTGCACAGTATATGTACCACGATCCAGCTTCAACACTCTCGGGCTTTCACCAGCAACATCTCTAACCTTGGTCAACTTATAGACCATTTTAAAATCCAAACCAATCAAGCGTCAAAGCAGTTAGAGATGGACAGAGCATTCCAGGAGGACCTCACGAGACAGTTGAACTCGTTCACAACGAGCGTCGCTGGGTTATCAGAAAAATTAGATAACAAAACGCTCGAGCTCTACCGACCCACTACTCGTGTGATGACCCCGGCCGCCACCCCAACTGCTGACTCCGCGAGCTCACCTCAAACAGAGATTCCGGGCAAGATCGAGCTGATCCCTCAGACAGTCTTCAAGTCCCAATTAATAACTGTCTCCATCAACGCCAGCAGTGATGTCAGCATCAGGCCCAATGTCCAGAGGGCCAAACCTCTCTGCATCATCGCCTCCCTAAGCTCCCCAAGCTGCACTTGTTTTAAAGGACGCACACTAATTGGTCGTGAAGAAGGTTGCACCCTAACCAGCCGCGTCGACCATGCACCTCGCCGCCTGCGCCCGCGCACCTACCTGACGCGGCGCGGGACAGCCGCTCCGCTATCGCTCGGTCACGCCATTCAGTGCCTTACCTGATCCGACGGCGAATGCACGCTTAATTTTTGCTTGCTAAAATCGCTCATTTTATCATTTCGCCTATAGTTTTCAGTGTTTTTTGTGACTTTCTATCCGTTTCCTCTTTGCTAAGTAATTGTCTGCGCTATCCTTTCGTATCTATATCTGTGCTTGTACATCTGTGCTTATTGGCAATAAATCTGTAAAAACGAAACGGTTTTTCCATAATTACACGCCATACCCGCGACCACAAATTGGTGACCCCGACAATGGAAGCTAAGGAGGCTCACACCGGCGCTGAAACCTCGCGTGTGGGCGTTCGTCCACCGCCGTTCTGGCCGGATGACCCGGAAATGTGGTTCGCGCAGATGGAGTGCCAATTCGCATTAGCAAATGTAACCGTGGACATAACGAAATTTTATCAAGTCGTAGGAGCGTTGGATCACCGGTACGCCGCCGAAGTAAAAGACGTCATAACAAATCCACCCTCAAGCCATAGATACGAGAAGTTGAAAAGCGAGCTTATTAAGCGACTAACAGCGTCACGACAACGGAAAGTGCAACAGTTGTTAATGCACGAGGAGTTAGGAGACCGAAAACCCTCTCAATTTCTACGACATTTGCGGGATCTGGCGGGACCCTCTGTACCCGAAGATTTTCTGAGTTCATTATGGTCGAATCGGCTGCCGACTAACCTGCAAACTGTTTTGGCGTCGCAACCTGACCTTTCGTTGGACAAGCTGGCGGATTTAGCTGACACAGTGAATGAGATCGCGCCAATTAGACCCCTGCAGGTAACAAGCGCAGCGGACCCTCATAAGTCTAATTTAATGAAAGACATGGCATGCCAAATAGCCGAGTTAACCAGGCAAGTGAGTTCTTTGTCTACAAGAGTGGACAGCCAAAGGCAGGTACGTAGTCGTTCTCGTTCACAATCTAGAAGCTATAACTGGCGAGGCAGGTCCAGGTCCAGGCCACGTCAGCCGCCAGAAAACCACCCGCATTGTTGGTACCATTTCACATTCGGCACCCGTGCAAAGAAATGCACTCAGCCTTGTGCATGGAAGTCGGAAAACTTGAGCGGCAGCCGGAATTAGCGGCCTACGACTGCCCATTAGCATCAGGCCGACTTTTTGTAACGGACCGTTATTCAAAAATGTTATTTCTCGTCGATACAGGCTCGGATTTGTGCGTCTACCCTCGATCGGCAATCAAGACGCCCTGTAATGTAACGAAGTTTAGTTTAACGGCTGCTAATGGAAGTATTATTAATACATATGGTCCAGTTCAACTTAACCTCAATTGAGGTCTCCGCCCATCATTTATGTGGAAATTTACCATAGCTGACGTGTCAAAGCCAATCATTGGTGTAGATTTTCTAAGCTATTATAATGATTATATTGGTTCTTGTTTTGTTTGTTTTATTCCTTTCATGCCCCCGCGCAGAACTCCGCACAACTTTTTTATATCAATAATATATTTCCTATTCTTCACTCCTTCTGATAATCTACTGTCAGCACTAATTCAAACATTTCAAGGTGGATTATTCCCATTAGAAATTTGGTTAGTGTGCCTGGGATTTATTGCATTATTGACAGGATACTCTCAAATTCCCGCCGAAATGAGTCTTCCCGAAAATTCTGACCTCTTTGGGCAGATGCCTCCTATAGATAACATAAGGCCAGATCTCTCCGGACAGATTAACTGTCCTGATTACGGTGGACAGAATGCCCAGGAGGTTTTAGAGAATTATCGCAAGATAAACTCCAGCAAAATGCCTGGCATTGAAGGTAATGGGGTGCCAGATGAAGCCTACGACTACTCGGAGGGGTTTGATGGAGATGATTATACTCCTCAGCAGTCAGGAGTATGCGACACTATAAATTGTAGTCCCAGAACTGAATTCTTTAAGACCGCTGAGATGCTCCAGCACACGGTGGATCCAGCCACAGATGAGATCGTTCAGCAGATTAACATCTTAAGTCAGGATAATCTCATGGATAAAGAAAGCTTGATGACACAGTACCAAACTTTCATTAGGGTGGCCTACATGGATTGGCCAGTGTTCAAGCCAATGCTGGTGAATGCCTGCAAGCTTGGGTATAATACTCTACATGTATGCCTGCACAGTATATGTACCACGATCCAGCTTCAACACTCTCGGGCTTTCACCAGCAACATCTCTAACCTTGGTCAACTTATAGACCATTTTAAAATCCAAACCAATCAAGCGTCAAAGCAGTTAGAGATGGACAGAGCATTCCAGGAGGACCTCACGAGACAGTTGAACTCGTTCACAACGAGCGTCGCTGGGTTATCAGAAAAATTAGATAACAAAACGCTCGAGCTCTCCCGACCCACTACTCGTGTGATGACCCCGGCCGCCACCCCAACTGCTGACTCCGCGAGCTCACCTCAAACAGAGATTCCGGGCAAGATCGAGCTGATCCCTCAGACAGTCTTCAAGTCCCAATTAATAACTGTCTCCATCAACGCCAGCAGTGATGTCAGCATCAGGCCCAATGTCCAGAGGGCCAAACCTCTCTGCATCATCGCCTCCCTAAGCTCCCCAAGCTGCACTTGTTTTAAAGGACGCACACTAATTGGTCGTGAAGAAGGTTGCACCCTAACCAGCCGCGTCGACCATGCACCTCGCCGCCTGCGCCCGCGCACCTACCTGACGCGGCGCGGGACAGCCGCTCCGCTATCGCTCGGTCACGCCATTCAGTGCCTTACCTGATCCGACGGCGAATGCACGCTTAATTTTTGCTTGCTAAAATCGCTCATTTTATCATTTCGCCTATAGTTTTCAGTGTTTTTTGTGACTTTCTATCCGTTTCCTCTTTGCTAAGTAATTGTCTGCGCTATCCTTTCGTATCTATATCTGTGCTTGTACATCTGTGCTTATTGGCAATAAATCTGTAAAAACGAAACGGTTTTTCCATAATTACACGCCATACCCGCGACCACAAATTGGTGACCCCGACAATGGAAGCTAAGGAGGCTCACACCGGCGCTGAAACCTCGCGTGTGGGCGTTCGTCCACCGCCGTTCTGGCCGGATGACCCGGAAATGTGGTTCGCGCAGATGGAGTGCCAATTCGCATTAGCAAATGTAACCGTGGACATAACGAAATTTTATCAAGTCGTAGGAGCGTTGGATCACCGGTACGCCGCCGAAGTAAAAGACGTCATAACAAATCCACCCTCAAGCCATAGATACGAGAAGTTGAAAAGCGAGCTTATTAAGCGACTAACAGCGTCACGACAACGGAAAGTGCAACAGTTGTTAATGCACGAAGAGTTAGGAGACCGAAAACCCTCTCAATTTCTACGACATTTGCGGGATCTGGCGGGACCCTCTGTACCCGAAGATTTTCTGAGTTCATTATGGTCGAATCGGCTGCCGACTAACCTGCAAACTGTTTTGGCGTCGCAACCTGACCTTTCGTTGGACAAGCTGGCGGATTTAGCTGACACAGTGAATGAGATCGCGCCAATTAGACCCCTGCAGGTAGCAAGCGCAGCGGACCCTCATAAGTCTAATTTAATGAAAGACATGGCATGCCAAATAGCCGAGTTAACCAGGCAAGTGAGTTCTTTGTCTACAAGAGTGGACAGCCAAAGGCAGGTACGTAGTCGTTCTCGTTCACAATCTAGAAGCTATAACTGGCGAGGCAGGTCCAGGTCCAGGCCACGTCAGCCGCCAGAAAACCACCCGCATTGTTGGTACCATTTCACATTCGGCACCCGTGCAAAGAAATGCACTCAGCCTTGTGCATGGAAGTCGGAAAACTTGAGCGGTAGCCGGAATTAGCGGCCTACGACTGCCCATTAGCATCAGGCCGACTTTTTGTAACGGACCGTTATTCAAAAATGTTATTTCTCGTCGATACAGGCTCGGATTTGTGCGTCTACCCTCGATCGGCAATCAAGACGCCCTGTAATGTAACGAAGTTTAGTTTAACGGCTGCTAATGGAAGTATTATTAATACATATGGTCCAGTTCAACTTAACCTCAATTTAGGTCTCCGCCGATCATTTATGTGGAAATTTACCATAGCTGACGTGTCAAAGCCAATCATTGGTGTAGATTTTCTAAGCTATTATAATGATTATATTGGTTCTTGTTTTGTTTGTTTTATTCCTTTCATGCCCCCGCGCAGAACTCCGCACAACTTTTTTATATCAATAATATATTTCCTATTCTTCACTCCTTCTGATAATCTACTGTCAGCACTAATTCAAACATTTCAAGGTGGATTATTCCCATTAGAAATTTGGTTAGTGTGCCTGGGATTTATTGCATTATTGACAGGATACTCTCAAATTCCCGCCGAAATGAGTCTTCCCGAAAATTCTGACCTCTTTGGGCAGATGCCTCCTATAGATAACATAAGGCCAGATCTCTCCGGACAGATTAACTGTCCTGATTACGGTGGACAGAATGCCCAGGAGGTTTTAGAGAATTATCGCAAGATAAACTCCAGCAAAATGCCTGGCATTGAAGGTAATGGGGTGCCAGATGAAGCCTACGACTACTCGGAGGGGTTTGATGGAGATGATTATACTCCTCAGCAGTCAGGAGTATGCGACACTATAAATTGTAGTCCCAGAACTGAATTCTTTAAGACCGCTGAGATGCTCCAGCACACGGTGGATCCAGCCACAGATGAGATCGTTCAGCAGATTAACATCTTAAGTCAGGATAATCTCATGGATAAAGAAAGCTTGATGACACAGTACCAAACTTTCATTAGGGTGGCCTACATGGATTGGCCAGTGTTCAAGCCAATGCTGGTGAATGCCTGCAAGCTTGGGTATAATACTCTACATGTATGCCTGCACAGTATATGTACCACGATCCAGCTTCAACACTCTCGGGCTTTCACCAGCAACATCTCTAACCTTGGTCAACTTATAGACCATTTTAAAATCCAAACCAATCAAGCGTCAAAGCAGTTAGAGATGGACAGAGCATTCCAGGAGGACCTCACGAGACAGTTGAACTCGTTCACAACGAGCGTCGCTGGGTTATCAGAAAAATTAGATAACAAAACGCTCGAGCTCTCCCGACCCACTACTCGTGTGATGACCCCGGCCGCCACCCCAACTGCTGACTCCGCGAGCTCACCTCAAACAGAGATTCCGGGCAAGATCGAGCTGATCCCTCAGACAGTCTTCAAGTCCCAATTAATAACTGTCTCCATCAACGCCAGCAGTGATGTCAGCATCAGGCCCAATGTCCAGAGGGCCAAACCTCTCTGCATCATCGCCTCCCTAAGCTCCCCAAGCTGCACTTGTTTTAAAGGACGCACACTAATTGGTCGTGAAGAAGGTTGCACCCTAACCAGCCGCGTCGACCATGCACCTCGCCGCCTGCGCCCGCGCACCTACCTGACGCGGCGCGGGACAGCCGCTCCGCTATCGCTCGGTCACGCCATTCAGTGCCTTACCTGATCCGACGGCGAATGCACGCTTAATTTTTGCTTGCTAAAATCGCTCATTTTATCATTTCGCCTATAGTTTTCAGTGTTTTTTGTGACTTTCTATCCGTTTCCTCTTTGCTAAGTAATTGTCTGCGCTATCCTTTCGTATCTATATCTGTGCTTGTACATCTGTGCTTATTGGCAATAAATCTGTAAAAACGAAACGGTTTTTCCATAATTACACGCCATACCCGCGACCACAAATTGGTGACCCCGACAATGGAAGCTAAGGAGGCTCACACCGGCGCTGAAACCTCGCGTGTGGGCGTTCGTCCACCGCCGTTCTGGCCGGATGACCCGGAAATGTGGTTCGCGCAGATGGAGTGCCAATTCGCATTAGCAAATGTAACCGTGGACATAACGAAATTTTATCAAGTCGTAGGAGCGTTGGATCACCGGTACGCCGCCGAAGTAAAAGACGTCATAACAAATCCACCCTCAAGCCATAGATACGAGAAGTTGAAAAGCGAGCTTATTAAGCGACTAACAGCGTCACGACAACGGAAAGTGCAACAGTTGTTAATGCACGAGGAGTTAGGAGACCGAAAACCCTCTCAATTTCTACGACATTTGCGGGATCTGGCGGGACCCTCTGTACCCGAAGATTTTCTGAGTTCATTATGGTCGAATCGGCTGCCGACTAACCTGCAAACTGTTTTGGCGTCGCAACCTGACCTTTCGTTGGACAAGCTGGCGGATTTAGCTGACACAGTGAATGAGATCGCGCCAATTAGACCCCTGCAGGTAACAAGCGCAGCGGACCCTCATAAGTCTAATTTAATGAAAGACATGGCATGCCAAATAGCCGAGTTAACCAGGCAAGTGAGTTCTTTGTCTACAAGAGTGGACAGCCAAAGGCAGGTACGTAGTCGTTCTCGTTCACAATCTAGAAGCTATAACTGGCGAGGCAGGTCCAGGTCCAGGCCACGTCAGCCGCCAGAAAACCACCCGCATTGTTGGTACCATTTCACATTCGGCACCCGTGCAAAGAAATGCACTCAGCCTTGTGCATGGAAGTCGGAAAACTTGAGCGGCAGCCGGAATTAGCGGCCTACGACTGCCCATTAGCATCAGGCCGACTTTTTGTAACGGACCGTTATTCAAAAATGTTATTTCTCGTCGATACAGGCTCGGATTTGTGCGTCTACCCTCGATCGGCAATCAAGACGCCCTGTAATGTAACGAAGTTTAGTTTAACGGCTGCTAATGGAAGTATTATTAATACATATGGTCCAGTTCAACTTAACCTCAATTTAGGTCTCCGCCGATCATTTATGTGGAAATTTACCATAGCTGACGTGTCAAAGCCAATCATTGGTGTAGATTTTCTAAGCTATTATAATGATTATATTGGTTCTTGTTTTGTTTGTTTTATTCCTTTCATGCCCCCGCGCAGAACTCCGCACAACTTTTTTATATCAATAATATATTTCCTATTCTTCACTCCTTCTGATAATCTACTGTCAGCACTAATTCAAACATTTCAAGGTGGATTATTCCCATTAGAAATTTGGTTAGTGTGCCTGGGATTTATTGCATTATTGACAGGATACTCTCAAATTCCCGCCGAAATGAGTCTTCCCGAAAATTCTGACCTCTTTGAGCAGATGCCTCCTATAGATAACATAAGGCCAGATCTCTCCGGACAGATTAACTGTCCTGATTACGGTGGACAGAATGCCCAGGAGGTTTTAGAGAATTATCGCAAGATAAACTCCAGCAAAATGCCTGGCATTGAAGGTAATGGGGTGCCAGATGAAGCCTACGACTACTCGGAGGGGTTTGATGGAGATGATTATACTCCTCAGCAGTCAGGAGTATGCGACACTATAAATTGTAGTCCCAGAACTGAATTCTTTAAGACCGCTGAGATGCTCCAGCACACGGTGGATCCAGCCACAGATGAGATCGTTCAGCAGATTAACATCTTAAGTCAGGATAATCTCATGGATAAAGAAAGCTTGATGACACAGTACCAAACTTTCATTAGGGTGGCCTACATGGATTGGCCAGTGTTCAAGCCAATGCTGGTGAATGCCTGCAAGCTTGGGTATAATACTCTACATGTATGCCTGCACAGTATATGTACCACGATCCAGCTTCAACACTCTCGGGCTTTCACCAGCAACATCTCTAACCTTGGTCAACTTATAGACCATTTTAAAATCCAAACCAATCAAGCGTCAAAGCAGTTAGAGATGGACAGAGCATTCCAGGAGGACCTCACGAGACAGTTGAACTCGTTCACAACGAGCGTCGCTGGGTTATCAGAAAAATTAGATAACAAAACGCTCGAGCTCTCCCGACCCACTACTCGTGTGATGACCCCGGCCGCCACCCCAACTGCTGACTCCGCGAGCTCACCTCAAACAGAGATTCCGGGCAAGATCGAGCTGATCCCTCAGACAGTCTTCAAGTCCCAATTAATAACTGTCTCCATCAACGCCAGCAGTGATGTCAGCATCAGGCCCAATGTCCAGAGGGCCAAACCTCTCTGCATCATCGCCTCCCTAAGCTCCCCAAGCTGCACTTGTTTTAAAGGACGCACACTAATTGGTCGTGAAGAAGGTTGCACCCTAACCAGCCGCGTCGACCATGCACCTCGCCGCCTGCGCCCGCGCACCTACCTGACGCGGCGCGGGACAGCCGCTCCGCTATCGCTCGGTCACGCCATTCAGTGCCTTACCTGATCCGACGGCGAATGCACGCTTAATTTTTGCTTGCTAAAATCGCTCATTTTATCATTTCGCCTATAGTTTTCAGTGTTTTTTGTGACTTTCTATCAGTTTCCTCTTTGCTAAGTAATTGTCTGCGCTATCCTTTCGTATCTATATCTGTGCTTGTACATCTGTGCTTAGGCTCACACCGGCGCTGAAACCTCGCGTGTGGGCGTTCGTCCACCGCCGTTCTGGCCGGATGACCCGGAAATGTGGTTCGCGCAGATGGAGTGCCAATTCGCATTAGCAAATGTAACCGTGGACATAACGAAATTTTATCAAGTCGTAGGAGCGTTGGATCACCGGTACGCCGCCGAAGTAAAAGACGTCATAACAAATCCACCCTCAAGCCATAGATACGAGAAGTTGAAAAGCGAGCTTATTAAGCGACTAACAGCGTCACGACAACGGAAAGTGCAACAGTTGTTAATGCACGAGGAGTTAGGAGACCGAAAACCCTCTCAATTTCTACGACATTTGCGGGATCTGGCGGGACCCTCTGTACCCGAAGATTTTCTGAGTTCATTATGGTCGAATCGGCTGCCGACTAACCTGCAAACTGTTTTGGCGTCGCAACCTGACCTTTCGTTGGACAAGCTGGCGGATTTAGCTGCCACAGTGAATGAGATCGCGCCAATTAGACCCCTGCAGGTAACAAGCGCAGCGGACCCTCATAAGTCTAATTTAATGAAAGACATGGCATGCCAAATAGCCGAGTTAACCAGGCAAGTGAGTTCTTTGTCTACAAGAGTGGACAGCCAAAGGCAGGTACGTAGTCGTTCTCGTTCACAATCTAGAAGCTATAACTGGCGAGGCAGGTCCAGGTCCAGGCCACGTCAGCCGCCAGAAAACCACCCGCATTGTTGGTACCATTTCACATTCGGCACCCGTGCAAAGAAATGCACTCAGCCTTGTGCATGGAAGTCGGAAAACTTGAGCGGCAGCCGGAATTAGCGGCCTACGACTGCCCATTAGCATCAGGCCGACTTTTTGTAACGGACCGTTATTCAAAAATGTTATTTCTCGTCGATACAGGCTCGGATTTGTGCGTCTACCCTCGATCGGCAATCAAGGCGCCCTGTAATGTAACGAAGTTTAGTTTAACGGCTGCTAATGGAAGTATTATTAATACATATGGTCCAGTTCAACTTAACCTCAATTTAGGTCTCCGCCGATCATTTATGTGGAAATTTACCATAGCTGACGTGTCAAAGCCAATCATTGGTGTAGATTTTCTAAGCTATTATAATGATTATATTGGTTCTTGTTTTGTTTGTTTTATTCCTTTCATGCCCCCGCGCAGAACTCCGCACAACTTTTTTATATCAATAATATATTTCCTATTCTTCACTGCTTCTGATAATCTACTGTCAGCACTAATTCAAACATTTCAAGGTGGATTATTCCCATTAGAAATTTGGTTAGTGTGCCTGGGATTTATTGCATTATTGACAGGATACTCTCAAATTCCCGCCGAAATGAGTCTTCCCGAAAATTCTGACCTCTTTGGGCAGATGCCTCCTATAGATAACATAAGGCCAGATCTCTCCGGACAGATTAACTGTCCTGATTACGGTGGACAGAATGCCCAGGAGGTTTTAGAGAATTATCGCAAGATAAACTCCAGCAAAATGCCTGGCATTGAAGGTAATGGGGTGCCAGATGAAGCCTACGACTACTCGGAGGGGTTTGATGGAGATGATTATACTCCTCAGCAGTCAGGAGTATGCGACACTATAAATTGTAGTCCCAGAACTGAATTCTTTAAGACCGCTGAGATGCTCCAGCACACGGTGGATCCAGCCACAGATGAGATCGTTCAGCAGATTAACATCTTAAGTCAGGATAATCTCATGGATAAAGAAAGCTTGATGACACAGTACCAAACTTTCATTAGGGTGGCCTACATGGATTGGCCAGTGTTCAAGCCAATGCTGGTGAATGCCTGCAAGCTTGGGTATAATACTCTACATGTATGCCTGCACAGTATATGTACCACGATCCAGCTTCAACACTCTCGGGCTTTCACCAGCAACATCTCTAACCTTGGTCAACTTATAGACCATTTTAAAATCCAAACCAATCAAGCGTCAAAGCAGTTAGAGATGGACAGAGCATTCCAGGAGGACCTCACGAGACAGTTGAACTCGTTCACAACGAGCGTCGCTGGGTTATCAGAAAAATTAGATAACAAAACGCTCGAGCTCTACCGACCCACTACTCGTGTGATGACCCCGGCCGCCACCCCAACTGCTGACTCCGCGAGCTCACCTCAAACAGAGATTCCGGGCAAGATCGAGCTGATCCCTCAGACAGTCTTCAAGTCCCAATTAATAACTGTCTCCATCAACGCCAGCAGTGATGTCAGCATCAGGCCCAATGTCCAGAGGGCCAAACCTCTCTGCATCATCGCCTCCCTAAGCTCCCCAAGCTGCACTTGTTTTAAAGGACGCACACTAATTGGTCGTGAAGAAGGTTGCACCCTAACCAGCCGCGTCGACCATGCACCTCGCCGCCTGCGCCCGCGCACCTACCTGACGCGGCGCGGGACAGCCGCTCCGCTATCGCTCGGTCACGCCATTCAGTGCCTTACCTGATCCGACGGCGAATGCACGCTTAATTTTTGCTTGCTAAAATCGCTCATTTTATCATTTCGCCTATAGTTTTCAGTGTTTTTTGTGACTTTCTATCCGTTTCCTCTTTGCTAAGTAATTGTCTGCGCTATCCTTTCGTATCTATATCTGTGCTTGTACATCTGTGCTTATTGGCAATAAATCTGTAAAAACGAAACGGTTTTTCCATAATTACACGCCATACCCGCGACCACAAATTGGTGACCCCGACAATGGAAGCTAAGGAGGCTCACACCGGCGCTGAAACCTCGCGTGTGGGCGTTCGTCCACCGCCGTTCTGGCCGGATGACCCGGAAATGTGGTTCGCGCAGATGGAGTGCCAATTCGCATTAGCAAATGTAACCGTGGACATAACGAAATTTTATCAAGTCGTAGGAGCGTTGGATCACCGGTACGCCGCCGAAGTAAAAGACGTCATAACAAATCCACCCTCAAGCCATAGATACGAGAAGTTGAAAAGCGAGCTTATTAAGCGACTAACAGCGTCACGACAACGGAAAGTGCAACAGTTGTTAATGCACGAAGAGTTAGGAGACCGAAAACCCTCTCAATTTCTACGACATTTGCGGGATCTGGCGGGACCCTCTGTACCCGAAGATTTTCTGAGTTCATTATGGTCGAATCGGCTGCCGACTAACCTGCAAACTGTTTTGGCGTCGCAACCTGACCTTTCGTTGGACAAGCTGGCGGATTTAGCTGACACAGTGAATGAGATCGCGCCAATTAGACCCCTGCAGGTAGCAAGCGCAGCGGACCCTCATAAGTCTAATTTAATGAAAGACATGGCATGCCAAATAGCCGAGTTAACCAGGCAAGTGAGTTCTTTGTCTACAAGAGTGGACAGCCAAAGGCAGGTACGTAGTCGTTCTCGTTCACAATCTAGAAGCTATAACTGGCGAGGCAGGTCCAGGTCCAGGCCACGTCAGCCGCCAGAAAACCACCCGCATTGTTGGTACCATTTCACATTCGGCACCCGTGCAAAGAAATGCACTCAGCCTTGTGCATGGAAGTCGGAAAACTTGAGCGGCAGCCGGAATTAGCGGCCTACGACTGCCCATTAGCATCAGGCCGACTTTTTGTAACGGACCGTTATTCAAAAATGTTATTTCTCGTCGATACAGGCTCGGATTTGTGCGTCTACCCTCGATCGGCAATCAAGACGCCCTGTAATGTAACGAAGTTTAGTTTAACGGCTGCTAATGGAAGTATTATTAATACATATGGTCCAGTTCAACTTAACCTCAATTTAGGTCTCCGCCGATCATTTATGTGGAAATTTACCATAGCTGACGTGTCAAAGCCAATCATTGGTGTAGATTTTCTAAGCTATTATAATGATTATATTGGTTCTTGTTTTGTTTGTTTTATTCCTTTCATGCCCCCGCGCAGAACTCCGCACAACTTTTTTATATCAATAATATATTTCCTATTCTTCACTCCTTCTGATAATCTACTGTCAGCACTAATTCAAACATTTCAAGGTGGATTATTCCCATTAGAAATTTGGTTAGTGTGCCTGGGATTTATTGCATTATTGACAGGATACTCTCAAATTCCCGCCGAAATGAGTCTTCCCGAAAATTCTGACCTCTTTGGGCAGATGCCTCCTATAGATAACATAAGGCCAGATCTCTCCGGACAGATTAACTGTCCTGATTACGGTGGACAGAATGCCCAGGAGGTTTTAGAGAATTATCGCAAGATAAACTCCAGCAAAATGCCTGGCATTGAAGGTAATGGGGTGCCAGATGAAGCCTACGACTACTCGGAGGGGTTTGATGGAGATGATTATACTCCTCAGCAGTCAGGAGTATGCGACACTATAAATTGTAGTCCCAGAACTGAATTCTTTAAGACCGCTGAGATGCTCCAGCACACGGTGGATCCAGCCACAGATGAGATCGTTCAGCAGATTAACATCTTAAGTCAGGATAATCTCATGGATAAAGAAAGCTTGATGACACAGTACCAAACTTTCATTAGGGTGGCCTACATGGATTGGCCAGTGTTCAAGCCAATGCTGGTGAATGCCTGCAAGCTTGGGTATAATACTCTACATGTATGCCTGCACAGTATATGTACCACGATCCAGCTTCAACACTCTCGGGCTTTCACCAGCAACATCTCTAACCTTGGTCAACTTATAGACCATTTTAAAATCCAAACCAATCAAGCGTCAAAGCAGTTAGAGATGGACAGAGCATTCCAGGAGGACCTCACGAGACAGTTGAACTCGTTCACAACGAGCGTCGCTGGGTTATCAGAAAAATTAGATAACAAAACGCTCGAGCTCTCCCGACCCACTACTCGTGTGATGACCCCGGCCGCCACCCCAACTGCTGACTCCGCGAGCTCACCTCAAACAGAGATTCCGGGCAAGATCGAGCTGATCCCTCAGACAGTCTTCAAGTCCCAATTAATAACTGTCTCCATCAACGCCAGCAGTGATGTCAGCATCAGGCCCAATGTCCAGAGGGCCAAACCTCTCTGCATCATCGCCTCCCTAAGCTCCCCAAGCTGCACTTGTTTTAAAGGACGCACACTAATTGGTCGTGAAGAAGGTTGCACCCTAACCAGCCGCGTCGACCATGCACCTCGCCGCCTGCGCCCGCGCACCTACCTGACGCGGCGCGGGACAGCCGCTCCGCTATCGCTCGGTCACGCCATTCAGTGCCTTACCTGATCCGACGGCGAATGCACGCTTAATTTTTGCTTGCTAAAATCGCTCATTTTATCATTTCGCCTATAGTTTTCAGTGTTTTTTGTGACTTTCTATCCGTTTCCTCTTTGCTAAGTAATTGTCTGCGCTATCCTTTCGTATCTATATCTGTGCTTGTACATCTGTGCTTATTGGCAATAAATCTGTAAAAACGAAACGGTTTTTCCATAATTACACGCCATACCCGCGACCACAAATTGGTGACCCCGACAATGGAAGCTAAGGAGGCTCACACCGGCGCTGAAACCTCGCGTGTGGGCGTTCGTCCACCGCCGTTCTGGCCGGATGACCCGGAAATGTGGTTCGCGCAGATGGAGTGCCAATTCGCATTAGCAAATGTAACCGTGGACATAACGAAATTTTATCAAGTCGTAGGAGCGTTGGATCACCGGTACGCCGCCGAAGTAAAAGACGTCATAACAAATCCACCCTCAAGCCATAGATACGAGAAGTTGAAAAGCGAGCTTATTAAGCGACTAACAGCGTCACGACAACGGAAAGTGCAACAGTTGTTAATGCACGAGGAGTTAGGAGACCGAAAACCCTCTCAATTTCTACGACATTTGCGGGATCTGGCGGGACCCTCTGTACCCGAAGATTTTCTGAGTTCATTATGGTCGAATCGGCTGCCGACTAACCTGCAAACTGTTTTGGCGTCGCAACCTGACCTTTCGTTGGACAAGCTGGCGGATTTAGCTGACACAGTGAATGAGATCGCGCCAATTAGACCCCTGCAGGTAACAAGCGCAGCGGACCCTCATAAGTCTAATTTAATGAAAGACATGGCATGCCAAATAGCCGAGTTAACCAGGCAAGTGAGTTCTTTGTCTACAAGAGTGGACAGCCAAAGGCAGGTACGTAGTCGTTCTCGTTCACAATCTAGAAGCTATAACTGGCGAGGCAGGTCCAGGTCCAGGCCACGTCAGCCGCCAGAAAACCACCCGCATTGTTGGTACCATTTCACATTCGGCACCCGTGCAAAGAAATGCACTCAGCCTTGTGCATGGAAGTCGGAAAACTTGAGCGGCAGCCGGAATTAGCGGCCTACGACTGCCCATTAGCATCAGGCCGACTTTTTGTAACGGACCGTTATTCAAAAATGTTATTTCTCGTCGATACAGGCTCGGATTTGTGCGTCTACCCTCGATCGGCAATCAAGACGCCCTGTAATGTAACGAAGTTTAGTTTAACGGCTGCTAATGGAAGTATTATTAATACATATGGTCCAGTTCAACTTAACCTCAATTTAGGTCTCCGCCGATCATTTATGTGGAAATTTACCATAGCTGACGTGTCAAAGCCAATCATTGGTGTAGATTTTCTAAGCTATTATAATGATTATATTGGTTCTTGTTTTGTTTGTTTTATTCCTTTCATGCCCCCGCGCAGAACTCCGCACAACTTTTTTATATCAATAATATATTTCCTATTCTTCACTCCTTCTGATAATCTACTGTCAGCACTAATTCAAACATTTCAAGGTGGATTATTCCCATTAGAAATTTGGTTAGTGTGCCTGGGATTTATTGCATTATTGACAGGATACTCTCAAATTCCCGCCGAAATGAGTCTTCCCGAAAATTCTGACCTCTTTGGGCAGATGCCTCCTATAGATAACATAAGGCCAGATCTCTCCGGACAGATTAACTGTCCTGATTACGGTGGACAGAATGCCCAGGAGGTTTTAGAGAATTATCGCAAGATAAACTCCAGCAAAATGCCTGGCATTGAAGGTAATGGGGTGCCAGATGAAGCCTACGACTACTCGGAGGGGTTTGATGGAGATGATTATACTCCTCAGCAGTCAGGAGTATGCGACACTATAAATTGTAGTCCCAGAACTGAATTCTTTAAGACCGCTGAGATGCTCCAGCACACGGTGGATCCAGCCACAGATGAGATCGTTCAGCAGATTAACATCTTAAGTCAGGATAATCTCATGGATAAAGAAAGCTTGATGACACAGTACCAAACTTTCATTAGGGTGGCCTACATGGATTGGCCAGTGTTCAAGCCAATGCTGGTGAATGCCTGCAAGCTTGGGTATAATACTCTACATGTATGCCTGCACAGTATATGTACCACGATCCAGCTTCAACACTCTCGGGCTTTCACCAGCAACATCTCTAACCTTGGTCAACTTATAGACCATTTTAAAATCCAAACCAATCAAGCGTCAAAGCAGTTAGAGATGGACAGAGCATTCCAGGAGGACCTCACGAGACAGTTGAACTCGTTCACAACGAGCGTCGCTGGGTTATCAGAAAAATTAGATAACAAAACGCTCGAGCTCTCCCGACCCACTACTCGTGTGATGACCCCGGCCGCCACCCCAACTGCTGACTCCGCGAGCTCACCTCAAACAGAGATTCCGGGCAAGATCGAGCTGATCCCTCAGACAGTCTTCAAGTCCCAATTAATAACTGTCTCCATCAACGCCAGCAGTGATGTCAGCATCAGGCCCAATGTCCAGAGGGCCAAACCTCTCTGCATCATCGCCTCCCTAAGCTCCCCAAGCTGCACTTGTTTTAAAGGACGCACACTAATTGGTCGTGAAGAAGGTTGCACCCTAACCAGCCGCGTCGACCATGCACCTCGCCGCCTGCGCCCGCGCACCTACCTGACGCGGCGCGGGACAGCCGCTCCGCTATCGCTCGGTCACGCCATTCAGTGCCTTACCTGATCCGACGGCGAATGCACGCTTAATTTTTGCTTGCTAAAATCGCTCATTTTATCATTTCGCCTATAGTTTTCAGTGTTTTTTGTGACTTTCTATCCGTTTCCTCTTTGCTAAGTAATTGTCTGCGCTATCCTTTCGTATCTATATCTGAGCTTGTACATCTGTGCTTATTGGCAATAAATCTGTAAAAACGAAACGGTTTTTCCATAATTACACGCCATACCCGCGACCACAAATTGGTGACCCCGACAATGGAAGCTAAGGAGGCTCACACCGGCGCTGAAACCTCGCGTGTGGGCGTTCGTCCACCGCCGTTCTGGCCGGATGACCCGGAAATGTGGTTCGCGCAGATGGAGTGCCAATTCGCATTAGCAAATGTAACCGTGGACATAACGAAATTTTATCAAGTCGTAGGAGCGTTGGATCACCGGTACGCCGCCGAAGTAAAAGACGTCATAACAAATCCACCCTCAAGCCATAGATACGAGAAGTTGAAAAGCGAGCTTATTAAGCGACTAACAGCGTCACGACAACGGAAAGTGCAACAGTTGTTAATGCACGAAGAGTTAGGAGACCGAAAACCCTCTCAATTTCTACGACATTTGCGGGATCTGGCGGGACCCTCTGTACCCGAAGATTTTCTGAGTTCATTATGGTCGAATCGGCTGCCGACTAACCTGCAAACTGTTTTGGCGTCGCAACCTGACCTTTCGTTGGACAAGCTGGCGGATTTAGCTGACACAGTGAATGAGATCGCGCCAATTAGACCCCTGCAGGTAGCAAGCGCAGCGGACCCTCATAAGTCTAATTTAATGAAAGACATGGCATGCCAAATAGCCGAGTTAACCAGGCAAGTGAGTTCTTTGTCTACAAGAGTGGACAGCCAAAGGCAGGTACGTAGTCGTTCTCGTTCACAATCTAGAAGCTATAACTGGCGAGGCAGGTCCAGGTCCAGGCCACGTCAGCCGCCAGAAAACCACCCGCATTGTTGGTACCATTTCACATTCGGCACCCGTGCAAAGAAATGCACTCAGCCTTGTGCATGGAAGTCGGAAAACTTGAGCGGCAGCCGGAATTAGCGGCCTACGACTGCCCATTAGCATCAGGCCGACTTTTTGTAACGGACCGTTATTCAAAAATGTTATTTCTCGTCGATACAGGCTCGGATTTGTGCGTCTACCCTCGATCGGCAATCAAGACGCCCTGTAATGTAACGAAGTTTAGTTTAACGGCTGCTAATGGAAGTATTATTAATACATATGGTCCAGTTCAACTTAACCTCAATTTAGGTCTCCGCCGATCATTTATGTGGAAATTTACCATAGCTGACGTGTCAAAGCCAATCATTGGTGTAGATTTTCTAAGCTATTATAATGATTATATTGGTTCTTGTTTTGTTTGTTTTATTCCTTTCATGCCCCCGCGCAGAACTTCGCACAACTTTTTTATATCAATAATATATTTCCTATTCTTCACTCCTTCTGATAATCTACTGTCAGCACTAATTCAAACATTTCAAGGTGGATTATTCCCATTAGAAATTTGGTTAGTGTGCCTGGGATTTATTGCATTATTGACAGGATACT
The DNA here is from genome assembly GCA_947562075.1 of Orthosia gracilis. NCBI lineage: Eukaryota > Metazoa > Arthropoda > Insecta > Lepidoptera > Noctuidae > Orthosia > Orthosia gracilis. The sequence continues at coordinate 13,477,560 of OX387267.1, forward strand.
CTCAAATTCCCGCCGAAATGAGTCTTCCCGAAAATTCTGACCTCTTTGGGCAGATGCCTCCTATAGATAACATAAGGCCAGATCTCTCCGGACAGATTAACTGTCCTGATTACGGTGGACAGAATGCCCAGGAGGTTTTAGAGAATTATCGCAAGATAAACTCCAGCAAAATGCCTGGCATTGAAGGTAATGGGGTGCCAGATGAAGCCTACGACTACTCGGAGGGGTTTGATGGAGATGATTATACTCCTCAGCAGTCAGGAGTATGCGACACTATAAATTGTAGTCCCAGAACTGAATTCTTTAAGACCGCTGAGATGCTCCAGCACACGGTGGATCCAGCCACAGATGAGATCGTTCAGCAGATTAACATCTTAAGTCAGGATAATCTCATGGATAAAGAAAGCTTGATGACACAGTACCAAACTTTCATTAGGGTGGCCTACATGGATTGGCCAGTGTTCAAGCCAATGCTGGTGAATGCCTGCAAGCTTGGGTATAATACTCTACATGTATGCCTGCACAGTATATGTACCACGATCCAGCTTCAACACTCTCGGGCTTTCACCAGCAACATCTCTAACCTTGGTCAACTTATAGACCATTTTAAAATCCAAACCAATCAAGCGTCAAAGCAGTTAGAGATGGACAGAGCATTCCAGGAGGACCTCACGAGACAGTTGAACTCGTTCACAACGAGCGTCGCTGGGTTATCAGAAAAATTAGATAACAAAACGCTCGAGCTCTCCCGACCCACTACTCGTGTGATGACCCCGGCCGCCACCCCAACTGCTGACTCCGCGAGCTCACCTCAAACAGAGATTCCGGGCAAGATCGAGCTGATCCCTCAGACAGTCTTCAAGTCCCAATTAATAACTGTCTCCATCAACGCCAGCAGTGATGTCAGCATCAGGCCCAATGTCCAGAGGGCCAAACCTCTCTGCATCATCGCCTCCCTAAGCTCCCCAAGCTGCACTTGTTTTAAAGGACGCACACTAATTGGTCGTGAAGAAGGTTGCACCCTAACCAGCCGCGTCGACCATGCACCTCGCCGCCTGCGCCCGCGCACCTACCTGACGCGGCGCGGGACAGCCGCTCCGCTATCGCTCGGTCACGCCATTCAGTGCCTTACCTGATCCGACGGCGAATGCACGCTTAATTTTTGCTTGCTAAAATCGCTCATTTTATCATTTCGCCTATAGTTTTCAGTGTTTTTTGTGACTTTCTATCCGTTTCCTCTTTGCTAAGTAATTGTCTGCGCTATCCTTTCGTATCTATATCTGAGCTTGTACATCTGTGCTTATTGGCAATAAATCTGTAAAAACGAAACGGTTTTTCCATAATTACACGCCATACCCGCGACCACAAATTGGTGACCCCGACAATGGAAGCTAAGGAGGCTCACACCGGCGCTGAAACCTCGCGTGTGGGCGTTCGTCCACCGCCGTTCTGGCCGGATGACCCGGAAATGTGGTTCGCGCAGATGGAGTGCCAATTCGCATTAGCAAATGTAACCGTGGACATAACGAAATTTTATCAAGTCGTAGGAGCGTTGGATCACCGGTACGCCGCCGAAGTAAAAGACGTCATAACAAATCCACCCTCAAGCCATAGATACGAGAAGTTGAAAAGCGAGCTTATTAAGCGACTAACAGCGTCACGACAACGGAAAGTGCAACAGTTGTTAATGCACGAGGAGTTAGGAGACCGAAAACCCTCTCAATTTCTACGACATTTGCGGGATCTGGCGGGACCCTCTGTACCCGAAGATTTTCTGAGTTCATTATGGTCGAATCGGCTGCCGACTAACCTGCAAACTGTTTTGGCGTCGCAACCTGACCTTTCGTTGGACAAGCTGGCGGATTTAGCTGACACAGTGAATGAGATCGCGCCAATTAGACCCCTGCAGGTAGCAAGCGCAGCGGACCCTCATAAGTCTAATTTAATGAAAGACATGGCATGCCAAATAGCCGAGTTAACCAGGCAAGTGAGTTCTTTGTCTACAAGAGTGGACAGCCAAAGGCAGGTACGTAGTCGTTCTCGTTCACAATCTAGAAGCTATAACTGGCGAGGCAGGTCCAGGTCCAGGCCACGTCAGCCGCCAGAAAACTACCCGCATTGTTGGTACCATTTCACATTCGGCACCCGTGCAAAGAAATGCACTCAGCCTTGTGCATGGAAGTCGGAAAACTTGAGCGGCAGCCGGAATTAGCGGCCTACGACTGCCCATTAGCATCAGGCCGACTTTTTGTAACGGACCGTTATTCAAAAATGTTATTTCTCGTCGATACAGGCTCGGATTTGTGCGTCTACCCTCGATCGGCAATCAAGACGCCCTGTAATGTAACGAAGTTTAGTTTAACGGCTGCTAATGGAAGTATTATTAATACATATGGTCCAGTTCAACTTAACCTCAATTTAGGTCTCCGCCGATCATTTATGTGGAAATTTACCATAGCTGACGTGTCAAAGCCAATCATTGGTGTAGATTTTCTAAGCTATTATAATGATTATATTGGTTCTTGTTTTGTTTGTTTTATTCCTTTCATGCCCCCGCGCAGAACTCCGCACAACTTTTTTATATCAATAATATATTTCCTATTCTTCACTCCTTCTGATAATCTACTGTCAGCACTAATTCAAACATTTCAAGGTGGATTATTCCCATTAGAAATTTGGTTAGTGTGCCTGAGATTTATTGCATTATTGACAGGATACTCTCAAATTCCCGCCGAAATGAGTCTTCCCGAAAATTCTGACCTCTTTGGGCAGATGCCTCCTATAGATAACATAAGGCCAGATCTCTCCGGACAGATTAACTGTCCTGATTACGGTGGACAGAATGCCCAGGAGGTTTTAGAGAATTATCGCAAGATAAACTCCAGCAAAATGCCTGGCATTGAAGGTAATGGGGTGCCAGATGAAGCCTACGACTACTCGGAGGGGTTTGATGGAGATGATTATACTCCTCAGCAGTCAGGAGTATGCGACACTATAAATTGTAGTCCCAGAACTGAATTCTTTAAGACCGCTGAGATGCTCCAGCACACGGTGGATCCAGCCACAGATGAGATCGTTCAGCAGATTAACATCTTAAGTCAGGATAATCTCATGGATAAAGAAAGCTTGATGACACAGTACCAAACTTTCATTAGGGTGGCCTACATGGATTGGCCAGTGTTCAAGCCAATGCTGGTGAATGCCTGCAAGCTTGGGTATAATACTCTACATGTATGCCTGCACAGTATATGTACCACGATCCAGCTTCAACACTCTCGGGCTTTCACCAGCAACATCTCTAACCTTGGTCAACTTATAGACCATTTTAAAATCCAAACCAATCAAGCGTCAAAGCAGTTAGAGATGGACAGAGCATTCCAGGAGGACCTCACGAGACAGTTGAACTCGTTCACAACGAGCGTCGCTGGGTTATCAGAAAAATTAGATAACAAAACGCTCGAGCTCTCCCGACCCACTACTCGTGTGATGACCCCGGCCGCCACCCCAACTGCTGACTCCGCGAGCTCACCTCAAACAGAGATTCCGGGCAAGATCGAGCTGATCCCTCAGACAGTCTTCAAGTCCCAATTAATAACTGTCTCCATCAACGCCAGCAGTGATGTCAGCATCAGGCCCAATGTCCAGAGGGCCAAACCTCTCTGCATCATCGCCTCCCTAAGCTCCCCAAGCTGCACTTGTTTTAAAGGACGCACACTAATTGGTCGTGAAGAAGGTTGCACCCTAACCAGCCGCGTCGACCATGCACCTCGCCGCCTGCGCCCGCGCACCTACCTGACGCGGCGCGGGACAGCCGCTCCGCTATCGCTCGGTCACGCCATTCAGTGCCTTACCTGATCCGACGGCGAATGCACGCTTAATTTTTGCTTGCTAAAATCGCTCATTTTATCATTTCGCCTATAGTTTTCAGTGTTTTTTGTGACTTTCTATCCGTTTCCTCTTTGCTAAGTAATTGTCTGCGCTATCCTTTCGTATCTATATCTGTGCTTGTACATCTGTGCTTATTGGCAATAAATCTGTAAAAACGAAACGGTTTTTCCATAATTACACGCCATACCCGCGACCACAAATTGGTGACCCCGACAATGGAAGCTAAGGAGGCTCACACCGGCGCTGAAACCTCGCGTGTGGGCGTTCGTCCACCGCCGTTCTGGCCGGATGACCCGGAAATGTGGTTCGCGCAGATGGAGTGCCAATTCGCATTAGCAAATGTAACCGTGGACATAACGAAATTTTATCAAGTCGTAGGAGCGTTGGATCACCGGTACGCCGCCGAAGTAAAAGACGTCATAACAAATCCACCCTCAAGCCATAGATACGAGAAGTTGAAAAGCGAGCTTATTAAGCGACTAACAGCGTCACGACAACGGAAAGTGCAACAGTTGTTAATGCACGAGGAGTTAGGAGACCGAAAACCCTCTCAATTTCTACGACATTTGCGGGATCTGGCGGGACCCTCTGTACCCGAAGATTTTCTGAGTTCATTATGGTCGAATCGGCTGCCGACTAACCTGCAAACTGTTTTGGCGTCGCAACCTGACCTTTCGTTGGACAAGCTGGTGGATTTAGCTGACACAGTGAATGAGATCGCGCCAATTAGACCCCTGCAGGTAGCAAGCGCAGCGGACCCTCATAAGTCTAATTTAATGAAAGACATGGCATGCCAAATAGCCGAGTTAACCAGGCAAGTGAGTTCTTTGTCTACAAGAGTGGACAGCCAAAGGCAGGTACGTAGTCGTTCTCGTTCACAATCTAGAAGCTATAACTGGCGAGGCAGGTCCAGGTCCAGGCCACGTCAGCCGCCAGAAAACCACCCGCATTGTTGGTACCATTTCACATTCGGCACCCGTGCAAAGAAATGCACTCAGCCTTGTGCATGGAAGTCGGAAAACTTGAGCGGCAGCCGGAATTAGCGGCCTACGACTGCCCATTAGCATCAGGCCGACTTTTTGTAACGGACCGTTATTCAAAAATGTTATTTCTCGTCGATACAGGCTCGGATTTGTGCGTCTACCCTCGATCGGCAATCAAGGCGCCCTGTAATGTAACGAAGTTTAGTTTAACGGCTGCTAATGGAAGTATTATTAATACATATGGTCCAGTTCAACTTAACCTCAATTTAGGTCTCCGCCGATCATTTATGTGGAAATTTACCATAGCTGACGTGTCAAAGCCAATCATTGGTGTAGATTTTCTAAGCTATTATAATGATTATATTGGTTCTTGTTTTGTTTGTTTTATTCCTTTCATGCCCCCGCGCAGAACTCCGCACAACTTTTTTATATCAATAATATATTTCCTATTCTTCACTGCTTCTGATAATCTACTGTCAGCACTAATTCAAACATTTCAAGGTGGATTATTCCCATTAGAAATTTGGTTAGTGTGCCTGGGATTTATTGCATTATTGACAGGATACTCTCAAATTCCCGCCGAAATGAGTCTTCCCGAAAATTCTGACCTCTTTGGGCAGATGCCTCCTATAGATAACATAAGGCCAGATCTCTCCGGACAGATTAACTGTCCTGATTACGGTGGACAGAATGCCCAGGAGGTTTTAGAGAATTATCGCAAGATAAACTCCAGCAAAATGCCTGGCATTGAAGGTAATGGGGTGCCAGATGAAGCCTACGACTACTCGGAGGGGTTTGATGGAGATGATTATACTCCTCAGCAGTCAGGAGTATGCGACACTATAAATTGTAGTCCCAGAACTGAATTCTTTAAGACCGCTGAGATGCTCCAGCACACGGTGGATCCAGCCACAGATGAGATCGTTCAGCAGATTAACATCTTAAGTCAGGATAATCTCATGGATAAAGAAAGCTTGATGACACAGTACCAAACTTTCATTAGGGTGGCCTACATGGATTGGCCAGTGTTCAAGCCAATGCTGGTGAATGCCTGCAAGCTTGGGTATAATACTCTACATGTATGCCTGCACAGTATATGTACCACGATCCAGCTTCAACACTCTCGGGCTTTCACCAGCAACATCTCTAACCTTGGTCAACTTATAGACCATTTTAAAATCCAAACCAATCAAGCGTCAAAGCAGTTAGAGATGGACAGAGCATTCCAGGAGGACCTCACGAGACAGTTGAACTCGTTCACAACGAGCGTCGCTGGGTTATCAGAAAAATTAGATAACAAAACGCTCGAGCTCTCCCGACCCACTACTCGTGTGATGACCCCGGCCGCCACCCCAACTGCTGACTCCGCGAGCTCACCTCAAACAGAGATTCCGGGCAAGATCGAGCTGATCCCTCAGACAGTCTTCAAGTCCCAATTAATAACTGTCTCCATCAACGCCAGCAGTGATGTCAGCATCAGGCCCAATGTCCAGAGGGCCAAACCTCTCTGCATCATCGCCTCCCTAAGCTCCCCAAGCTGCACTTGTTTTAAAGGACGCACACTAATTGGTCGTGAAGAAGGTTGCACCCTAACCAGCCGCGTCGACCATGCACCTCGCCGCCTGCGCCCGCGCACCTACCTGACGCGGCGCGGGACAGCCGCTCCGCTATCGCTCGGTCACGCCATTCAGTGCCTTACCTGATCCGACGGCGAATGCACGCTTAATTTTTGCTTGCTAAAATCGCTCATTTTATCATTTCGCCTATAGTTTTCAGTGTTTTTTGTGACTTTCTATCCGTTTCCTCTTTGCTAAGTAATTGTCTGCGCTATCCTTTCGTATCTATATCTGTGCTTGTACATCTGTGCTTATTGGCAATAAATCTGTAAAAACGAAACGGTTTTTCCATAATTACACGCCATACCCGCGACCACAAATTGGTGACCCCGACAATGGAAGCTAAGGAGGCTCACACCGGCGCTGAAACCTCGCGTGTGGGCGTTCGTCCACCGCCGTTCTGGCCGGATGACCCGGAAATGTGGTTCGCGCAGATGGAGTGCCAATTCGCATTAGCAAATGTAACCGTGGACATAACGAAATTTTATCAAGTCGTAGGAGCGTTGGATCACCGGTACGCCGCCGAAGTAAAAGACGTCATAACAAATCCACCCTCAAGCCATAGATACGAGAAGTTGAAAAGCGAGCTTATTAAGCGACTAACAGCGTCACGACAACGGAAAGTGCAACAGTTGTTAATGCACGAGGAGTTAGGAGACCGAAAACCCTCTCAATTTCTACGACATTTGCGGGATCTGGCGGGACCCTCTGTACCCGAAGATTTTCTGAGTTCATTATGGTCGAATCGGCTGCCGACTAACCTGCAAACTGTTTTGGCGTCGCAACCTGACCTTTCGTTGGACAAGCTGGCGGATTTAGCTGACACAGTGAATGAGATCGCGCCAATTAGACCCCTGCAGGTAACAAGCGCAGCGGACCCTCATAAGTCTAATTTAATGAAAGACATGGCATGCCAAATAGCCGAGTTAACCAGGCAAGTGAGTTCTTTGTCTACAAGAGTGGACAGCCAAAGGCAGGTACGTAGTCGTTCTCGTTCACAATCTAGAAGCTATAACTGGCGAGGCAGGTCCAGGTCCAGGCCACGTCAGCCGCCAGAAAACCACCCGCATTGTTGGTACCATTTCACATTCGGCACCCGTGCAAAGAAATGCACTCAGCCTTGTGCATGGAAGTCGGAAAACTTGAGCGGCAGCCGGAATTAGCGGCCTACGACTGCCCATTAGCATCAGGCCGACTTTTTGTAACGGACCGTTATTCAAAAATGTTATTTCTCGTCGATACAGGCTCGGATTTGTGCGTCTACCCTCGATCGGCAATCAAGACGCCCTGTAATGTAACGAAGTTTAGTTTAACGGCTGCTAATGGAAGTATTATTAATACATATGGTCCAGTTCAACTTAACCTCAATTTAGGTCTCCGCCGATCATTTATGTGGAAATTTACCATAGCTGACGTGTCAAAGCCAATCATTGGTGTAGATTTTCTAAGCTATTATAATGATTATATTGGTTCTTGTTTTGTTTGTTTTATTCCTTTCATGCCCCCGCGCAGAACTCCGCACAACTTTTTTATATCAATAATATATTTCCTATTCTTCACTCCTTCTGATAATCTACTGTCAGCACTAATTCAAACATTTCAAGGTGGATTATTCCCATTAGAAATTTGGTTAGTGTGCCTGGGATTTATTGCATTATTGACAGGATACTCTCAAATTCCCGCCGAAATGAGTCTTCCCGAAAATTCTGACCTCTTTGGGCAGATGCCTCCTATAGATAACATAAGGCCAGATCTCTCCGGACAGATTAACTGTCCTGATTACGGTGGACAGAATGCCCAGGAGGTTTTAGAGAATTATCGCAAGATAAACTCCAGCAAAATGCCTGGCATTGAAGGTAATGGGGTGCCAGATGAAGCCTACGACTACTCGGAGGGGTTTGATGGAGATGATTATACTCCTCAGCAGTCAGGAGTATGCGACACTATAAATTGTAGTCCCAGAACTGAATTCTTTAAGACCGCTGAGATGCTCCAGCACACGGTGGATCCAGCCACAGATGAGATCGTTCAGCAGATTAACATCTTAAGTCAGGATAATCTCATGGATAAAGAAAGCTTGATGACACAGTACCAAACTTTCATTAGGGTGGCCTACATGGATTGGCCAGTGTTCAAGCCAATGCTGGTGAATGCCTGCAAGCTTGGGTATAATACTCTACATGTATGCCTGCACAGTATATGTACCACGATCCAGCTTCAACACTCTCGGGCTTTCACCAGCAACATCTCTAACCTTGGTCAACTTATAGACCATTTTAAAATCCAAACCAATCAAGCGTCAAAGCAGTTAGAGATGGACAGAGCATTCCAGGAGGACCTCACGAGACAGTTGAACTCGTTCACAACGAGCGTCGCTGGGTTATCAGAAAAATTAGATAACAAAACGCTCGAGCTCTACCGACCCACTACTCGTGTGATGACCCCGGCCGCCACCCCAACTGCTGACTCCGCGAGCTCACCTCAAACAGAGATTCCGGGCAAGATCGAGCTGATCCCTCAGACAGTCTTCAAGTCCCAATTAATAACTGTCTCCATCAACGCCAGCAGTGATGTCAGCATCAGGCCCAATGTCCAGAGGGCCAAACCTCTCTGCATCATCGCCTCCCTAAGCTCCCCAAGCTGCACTTGTTTTAAAGGACGCACACTAATTGGTCGTGAAGAAGGTTGCACCCTAACCAGCCGCGTCGACCATGCACCTCGCCGCCTGCGCCCGCGCACCTACCTGACGCGGCGCGGGACAGCCGCTCCGCTATCGCTCGGTCACGCCATTCAGTGCCTTACCTGATCCGACGGCGAATGCACGCTTAATTTTTGCTTGCTAAAATCGCTCATTTTATCATTTCGCCTATAGTTTTCAGTGTTTTTTGTGACTTTCTATCCGTTTCCTCTTTGCTAAGTAATTGTCTGCGCTATCCTTTCGTATCTATATCTGTGCTTGTACATCTGTGCTTATTGGCAATAAATCTGTAAAAACGAAACGGTTTTTCCATAATTACACGCCATACCCGCGACCACAAATTGGTGACCCCGACAATGGAAGCTAAGGAGGCTCACACCGGCGCTGAAACCTCGCGTGTGGGCGTTCGTCCACCGCCGTTCTGGCCGGATGACCCGGAAATGTGGTTCGCGCAGATGGAGTGCCAATTCGCATTAGCAAATGTAACCGTGGACATAACGAAATTTTATCAAGTCGTAGGAGCGTTGGATCACCGGTACGCCGCCGAAGTAAAAGACGTCATAACAAATCCACCCTCAAGCCATAGATACGAGAAGTTGAAAAGCGAGCTTATTAAGCGACTAACAGCGTCACGACAACGGAAAGTGCAACAGTTGTTAATGCACGAAGAGTTAGGAGACCGAAAACCCTCTCAATTTCTACGACATTTGCGGGATCTGGCGGGACCCTCTGTACCCGAAGATTTTCTGAGTTCATTATGGTCGAATCGGCTGCCGACTAACCTGCAAACTGTTTTGGCGTCGCAACCTGACCTTTCGTTGGACAAGCTGGCGGATTTAGCTGACACAGTGAATGAGATCGCGCCAATTAGACCCCTGCAGGTAGCAAGCGCAGCGGACCCTCATAAGTCTAATTTAATGAAAGACATGGCATGCCAAATAGCCGAGTTAACCAGGCAAGTGAGTTCTTTGTCTACAAGAGTGGACAGCCAAAGGCAGGTACGTAGTCGTTCTCGTTCACAATCTAGAAGCTATAACTGGCGAGGCAGGTCCAGGTCCAGGCCACGTCAGCCGCCAGAAAACCACCCGCATTGTTGGTACCATTTCACATTCGGCACCCGTGCAAAGAAATGCACTCAGCCTTGTGCATGGAAGTCGGAAAACTTGAGCGGCAGCCGGAATTAGCGGCCTACGACTGCCCATTAGCATCAGGCCGACTTTTTGTAACGGACCGTTATTCAAAAATGTTATTTCTCGTCGATACAGGCTCGGATTTGTGCGTCTACCCTCGATCGGCAATCAAGACGCCCTGTAATGTAACGAAGTTTAGTTTAACGGCTGCTAATGGAAGTATTATTAATACATATCGTCCAGTTCAACTTAACCTCAATTTAGGTCTCCGCCGATCATTTATGTGGAAATTTACCATAGCTGACGTGTCAAAGCCAATCATTGGTGTAGATTTTCTAAGCTATTATAATGATTATATTGGTTCTTGTTTTGTTTGTTTTATTCCTTTCATGCCCCCGCGCAGAACTTCGCACAACTTTTTTATATCAATAATATATTTCCTATTCTTCACTCCTTCTGATAATCTACTGTCAGCACTAATTCAAACATTTCAAGGTGGATTATTCCCATTAGAAATTTGGTTAGTGTGCCTGGGATTTATTGCATTATTGACAGGATACTCTCAAATTCCCGCCGAAATGAGTCTTCCCGAAAATTCTGACCTCTTTGGGCAGATGCCTCCTATAGATAACATAAGGCCAGATCTCTCCGGACAGATTAACTGTCCTGATTACGGTGGACAGAATGCCCAGGAGGTTTTAGAGAATTATCGCAAGATAAACTCCAGCAAAATGCCTGGCATTGAAGGTAATGGGGTGCCAGATGAAGCCTACGACTACTCGGAGGGGTTTGATGGAGATGATTATACTCCTCAGCAGTCAGGAGTATGCGACACTATAAATTGTAGTCCCAGAACTGAATTCTTTAAGACCGCTGAGATGCTCCAGCACACGGTGGATCCAGCCACAGATGAGATCGTTCAGCAGATTAACATCTTAAGTCAGGATAATCTCATGGATAAAGAAAGCTTGATGACACAGTACCAAACTTTCATTAGGGTGGCCTACATGGATTGGCCAGTGTTCAAGCCAATGCTGGTGAATGCCTGCAAGCTTGGGTATAATACTCTACATGTATGCCTGCACAGTATATTGTACCACGATCCAGCTTCAACACTCTCGGGCTTTCACCAGCAACATCTCTAACCTTGGTCAACTTATAGACCATTTTAAAATCCAAACCAATCAAGCGTCAAAGCAGTTAGAGATGGACAGAGCATTCCAGGAGGACCTCACGAGACAGTTGAACTCGTTCACAACGAGCGTCGCTGGGTTATCAGAAAAATTAGATAACAAAACGCTCGAGCTCTCCCGACCCACTACTCGTGTGATGACCCCGGCCGCCACCCCAACTGCTGACTCCGCGAGCTCACCTCAAACAGAGATTCCGGGCAAGATCGAGCTGATCCCTCAGACAGTCTTCAAGTCCCAATTAATAACTGTCTCCATCAACGCCAGCAGTGATGTCAGCATCAGGCCCAATGTCCAGAGGGCCAAACCTCTCTGCATCATCGCCTCCCTAAGCTCCCCAAGCTGCACTTGTTTTAAAGGACGCACACTAATTGGTCGTGAAGAAGGTTGCACCCTAACCAGCCGCGTCGACCATGCACCTCGCCGCCTGCGCCCGCGCACCTACCTGACGCGGCGCGGGACAGCCGCTCCGCTATCGCTCGGTCACGCCATTCAGTGCCTTACCTGATCCGACGGCGAATGCACGCTTAATTTTTGCTTGCTAAAATCGCTCATTTTATCATTTCGCCTATAGTTTTCAGTGTTTTTTGTGACTTTCTATCCGTTTCCTCTTTGCTAAGTAATTGTCTGCGCTATCCTTTCGTATCTATATCTGTGCTTGTACATCTGTGCTTATTGGCAATAAATCTGTAAAAACGAAACGGTTTTTCCATAATTACACGCCATACCCGCGACCACAAATTGGTGACCCCGACAATGGAAGCTAAGGAGGCTCACACCGGCGCTGAAACCTCGCGTGTGGGCGTTCGTCCACCGCCGTTCTGGCCGGATGACCCGGAAATGTGGTTCGCGCAGATGGAGTGCCAATTCGCATTAGCAAATGTAACCGTGGACATAACGAAATTTTATCAAGTCGTAGGAGCGTTGGATCACCGGTACGCCGCCGAAGTAAAAGACGTCATAACAAATCCACCCTCAAGCCATAGATACGAGAAGTTGAAAAGCGAGCTTATTAAGCGACTAACAGCGTCACGACAACGGAAAGTGCAACAGTTGTTAATGCACGAGGAGTTAGGAGACCGAAAACCCTCTCAATTTCTACGACATTTGCGGGATCTGGCGGGACCCTCTGTACCCGAAGATTTTCTGAGTTCATTATGGTCGAATCGGCTGCCGACTAACCTGCAAACTGTTTTGGCGTCGCAACCTGACCTTTCGTTGGACAAGCTGGCGGATTTAGCTGACACAGTGAATGAGATCGCGCCAATTAGACCCCTGCAGGTAGCAAGCGCAGCGGACCCTCAGAAGTCTAATTTAATGAAAGACATGGCATGCCAAATAGCCGAGTTAACCAGGCAAGTGAGTTCTTTGTCTACAAGAGTGGACAGCCAAAGGCAGGTACGTAGTCGTTCTCGTTCACAATCTAGAAGCTATAACTGGCGAGGCAGGTCCAGGTCCAGGCCACGTCAGCCGCCAGAAAACCACCCGCATTGTTGGTACCATTTCACATTCGGCACCCGTGCAAAGAAATGCACTCAGCCTTGTGCATGGAAGTCGGAAAACTTGAGCGGCAGCCGGAATTAGCGGCCTACGACTGCCCATTAGCATCAGGCCGACTTTTTGTAACGGACCGTTATTCAAAAATGTTATTTCTCGTCGATACAGGCTCGGATTTGTGCGTCTACCCTCGATCGGCAATCAAGACGCCCTGTAATGTAACGAAGTTTAGTTTAACGGCTGCTAATGGAAGTATTATTAATACATATGGTCCAGTTCAACTTAACCTCAATTTAGGTCTCCGCCGATCATTTATGTGGAAATTTACCATAGCTGACGTGTCAAAGCCAATCATTGGTGTAGATTTTCTAAGCTATTATAATGATTATATTGGTTCTTGTTTTGTTTGTTTTATTCCTTTCATGCCCCCGCGCAGAACTCCGCACAACTTTTTTATATCAATAATATATTTCCTATTCTTCACTCCTTCTGATAATCTACTGTCAGCACTAATTCAAACATTTCAAGGTGGATTATTCCCATTAGAAATTTGGTTAGTGTGCCTGGGATTTATTGCATTATTGACAGGATACTCTCAAATTCCCGCCGAAATGAGTCTTCCCGAAAATTCTGACCTCTTTGGGCAGATGCCTCCTATAGATAACATAAGGCCAGATCTCTCCGGACAGATTAACTGTCCTGATTACGGTGGACAGAATGCCCAGGAGGTTTTAGAGAATTATCGCAAGATAAACTCCAGCAAAATGCCTGGCATTGAAGGTAATGGGGTGCCAGATGAAGCCTACGACTACTCGGAGGGGTTTGATGGAGATGATTATACTCCTCAGCAGTCAGGAGTATGCGACACTATAAATTGTAGTCCCAGAACTGAATTCTTTAAGACCGCTGAGATGCTCCAGCACACGGTGGATCCAGCCACAGATGAGATCGTTCAGCAGATTAACATCTTAAGTCAGGATAATCTCATGGATAAAGAAAGCTTGATGACACAGTACCAAACTTTCATTAGGGTGGCCTACATGGATTGGCCAGTGTTCAAGCCAATGCTGGTGAATGCCTGCAAGCTTGGGTATAATACTCTACATGTATGCCTGCACAGTATATGTACCACGATCCAGCTTCAACACTCTCGGGCTTTCACCAGCAACATCTCTAACCTTGGTCAACTTATAGACCATTTTAAAATCCAAACCAATCAAGCGTCAAAGCAGTTAGAGATGGACAGAGCATTCCAGGAGGACCTCACGAGACAGTTGAACTCGTTCACAACGAGCGTCGCTGGGTTATCAGAAAAATTAGATAACAAAACGCTCGAGCTCTACCGACCCACTACTCGTGTGATGACCCCGGCCGCCACCCCAACTGCTGACTCCGCGAGCTCACCTCAAACAGAGATTCCGGGCAAGATCGAGCTGATCCCTCAGACAGTCTTCAAGTCCCAATTAATAACTGTCTCCATCAACGCCAGCAGTGATGTCAGCATCAGGCCCAATGTCCAGAGGGCCAAACCTCTCTGCATCATCGCCTCCCTAAGCTCCCCAAGCTGCACTTGTTTTAAAGGACGCACACTAATTGGTCGTGAAGAAGGTTGCACCCTAACCAGCCGCGTCGACCATGCACCTCGCCGCCTGCGCCCGCGCACCTACCTGACGCGGCGCGGGACAGCCGCTCCGCTATCGCTCGGTCACGCCATTCAGTGCCTTACCTGATCCGACGGCGAATGCACGCTTAATTTTTGCTTGCTAAAATCGCTCATTTTATCATTTCGCCTATAGTTTTCAGTGTTTTTTGTGACTTTCTATCCGTTTCCTTTTTGCTAAGTAATTGTCTGCGCTATCCTTTCGTATCTATATCTGTGCTTGTACATCTGTGCTTATTGGCAATAAATCTGTAAAAACGAAACGGTTTTTCCATAATTACACGCCATACCCGCGACCACAAATTGGTGACCCCGACAATGGAAGCTAAGGAGGCTCACACCGGCGCTGAAACCTCGCGTGTGGGCGTTCGTCCACCGCCGTTCTGGCCGGATGACCCGGAAATGTGGTTCGCGCAGATGGAGTGCCAATTCGCATTAGCAAATGTAACCGTGGACATAACGAAATTTTATCAAGTCGTAGGAGCGTTGGATCACCGGTACGCCGCCGAAGTAAAAGACGTCATAACAAATCCACCCTCAAGCCATAGATACGAGAAGTTGAAAAGCGAGCTTATTAAGCGACTAACAGCGTCACGACAACGGAAAGTGCAACAGTTGTTAATGCACGAAGAGTTAGGAGACCGAAAACCCTCTCAATTTCTACGACATTTGCGGGATCTGGCGGGACCCTCTGTACCCGAAGATTTTCTGAGTTCATTATGGTCGAATCGGCTGCCGACTAACCTGCAAACTGTTTTGGCGTCGCAACCTGACCTTTCGTTGGACAAGCTGGCGGATTTAGCTGACACAGTGAATGAGATCGCGCCAATTAGACCCCTGCAGGTAGCAAGCGCAGCGGACCCTCATAAGTCTAATTTAATGAAAGACATGGCATGCCAAATAGCCGAGTTAACCAGGCAAGTGAGTTCTTTGTCTACAAGAGTGGACAGCCAAAGGCAGGTACGTAGTCGTTCTCGTTCACAATCTAGAAGCTATAACTGGCGAGGCAGGTCCAGGTCCAGGCCACGTCAGCCGCCAGAAAACCACCCGCATTGTTGGTACCATTTCACATTCGGCACCCGTGCAAAGAAATGCACTCAGCCTTGTGCATGGAAGTCGGAAAACTTGAGCGGCAGCCGGAATTAGCGGCCTACGACTGCCCATTAGCATCAGGCCGACTTTTTGTAACGGACCGTTATTCAAAAATGTTATTTCTCGTCGATACAGGCTCGGATTTGTGCGTCTACCCTCGATCGGCAATCAAGGCGCCCTGTAATGTAACGAAGTTTAGTTTAACGGCTGCTAATGGAAGTATTATTAATACATATGGTCCAGTTCAACTTAACCTCAATTTAGGTCTCCGCCGATCATTTATGTGGAAATTTACCATAGCTGACGTGTCAAAGCCAATCATTGGTGTAGATTTTCTAAGCTATTATAATGATTATATTGGTTCTTGTTTTGTTTGTTTTATTCCTTTCATGCCCCCGCGCAGAACTTCGCACAACTTTTTTATATCAATAATATATTTCCTATTCTTCACTCCTTCTGATAATCTACTGTCAGCACTAATTCAAACATTTCAAGGTGGATTATTCCCATTAGAAATTTGGTTAGTGTGCCTGGGATTTATTGCATTATTGACAGGATACTCTCAAATTCCCGCCGAAATGAGTCTTCCCGAAAATTCTGACCTCTTTGGGCAGATGCCTCCTATAGATAACATAAGGCCAGATCTCTCCGGACAGATTAACTGTCCTGATTACGGTGGACAGAATGCCCAGGAGGTTTTAGAGAATTATCGCAAGATAAACTCCAGCAAAATGCCTGGCATTGAAGGTAATGGGGTGCCAGATGAAGCCTACGACTACTCGGAGGGGTTTGATGGAGATGATTATACTCCTCAGCAGTCAGGAGTATGCGACACTATAAATTGTAGTCCCAGAACTGAATTCTTTAAGACCGCTGAGATGCTCCAGCACACGGTGGATCCAGCCACAGATGAGATCGTTCAGCAGATTAACATCTTAAGTCAGGATAATCTCATGGATAAAGAAAGCTTGATGACACAGTACCAAACTTTCATTAGGGTGGCCTACATGGATTGGCCAGTGTTCAAGCCAATGCTGGTGAATGCCTGCAAGCTTGGGTATAATACTCTACATGTATGCCTGCACAGTATATTGTACCACGATCCAGCTTCAACACTCTCGGGCTTTCACCAGCAACATCTCTAACCTTGGTCAACTTATAGACCATTTTAAAATCCAAACCAATCAAGCGTCAAAGCAGTTAGAGATGGACAGAGCATTCCAGGAGGACCTCACGAGACAGTTGAACTCGTTCACAACGAGCGTCGCTGGGTTATCAGAAAAATTAGATAACAAAACGCTCGAGCTCTCCCGACCCACTACTCGTGTGATGACCCCGGCCGCCACCCCAACTGCTGACTCCGCGAGCTCACCTCAAACAGAGATTCCGGGCAAGATCGAGCTGATCCCTCAGACAGTCTTCAAGTCCCAATTAATAACTGTCTCCATCAACGCCAGCAGTGATGTCAGCATCAGGCCCAATGTCCAGAGGGCCAAACCTCTCTGCATCATCGCCTCCCTAAGCTCCCCAAGCTGCACTTGTTTTAAAGGACGCACACTAATTGGTCGTGAAGAAGGTTGCACCCTAACCAGCCGCGTCGACCATGCACCTCGCCGCCTGCGCCCGCGCACCTACCTGACGCGGCGCGGGACAGCCGCTCCGCTATCGCTCGGTCACGCCATTCAGTGCCTTACCTGATCCGACGGCGAATGCACGCTTAATTTTTGCTTGCTAAAATCGCTCATTTTATCATTTCGCCTATAGTTTTCAGTGTTTTTTGTGACTTTCTATCCGTTTCCTCTTTGCTAAGTAATTGTCTGCGCTATCCTTTCGTATCTATATCTGTGCTTGTACATCTGTGCTTATTGGCAATAAATCTGTAAAAACGAAACGGTTTTTCCATAATTACACGCCATACCCGCGACCACAAATTGGTGACCCCGACAATGGAAGCTAAGGAGGCTCACACCGGCGCTGAAACCTCGCGTGTGGGCGTTCGTCCACCGCCGTTCTGGCCGGATGACCCGGAAATGTGGTTCGCGCAGATGGAGTGCCAATTCGCATTAGCAAATGTAACCGTGGACATAACGAAATTTTATCAAGTCGTAGGAGCGTTGGATCACCGGTACGCCGCCGAAGTAAAAGACGTCATAACAAATCCACCCTCAAGCCATAGATACGAGAAGTTGAAAAGCGAGCTTATTAAGCGACTAACAGCGTCACGACAACGGAAAGTGCAACAGTTGTTAATGCACGAGGAGTTAGGAGACCGAAAACCCTCTCAATTTCTACGACATTTGCGGGATCTGGCGGGACCCTCTGTACCCGAAGATTTTCTGAGTTCATTATGGTCGAATCGGCTGCCGACTAACCTGCAAACTGTTTTGGCGTCGCAACCTGACCTTTCGTTGGACAAGCTGGTGGATTTAGCTGACACAGTGAATGAGATCGCGCCAATTAGACCCCTGCAGGTAGCAAGCGCAGCGGACCCTCATAAGTCTAATTTAATGAAAGACATGGCATGCCAAATAGCCGAGTTAACCAGGCAAGTGAGTTCTTTGTCTACAAGAGTGGACAGCCAAAGGCAGGTACGTAGTCGTTCTCGTTCACAATCTAGAAGCTATAACTGGCGAGGCAGGTCCAGGTCCAGGCCACGTCAGCCGCCAGAAAACCACCCGCATTGTTGGTACCATTTCACATTCGGCACCCGTGCAAAGAAATGCACTCAGCCTTGTGCATGGAAGTCGGAAAACTTGAGCGGCAGCCGGAATTAGCGGCCTACGACTGCCCATTAGCATCAGGCCGACTTTTTGTAACGGACCGTTATTCAAAAATGTTATTTCTCGTCGATACAGGCTCGGATTTGTGCGTCTACCCTCGATCGGCAATCAAGGCGCCCTGTAATGTAACGAAGTTTAGTTTAACGGCTGCTAATGGAAGTATTATTAATACATATGGTCCAGTTCAACTTAACCTCAATTTAGGTCTCCGCCGATCATTTATGTGGAAATTTACCATAGCTGACGTGTCAAAGCCAATCATTGGTGTAGATTTTCTAAGCTATTATAATGATTATATTGGTTCTTGTTTTGTTTGTTTTATTCCTTTCATGCCCCCGCGCAGAACTCCGCACAACTTTTTTATATCAATAATATATTTCCTATTCTTCACTGCTTCTGATAATCTACTGTCAGCACTAATTCAAACATTTCAAGGTGGATTATTCCCATTAGAAATTTGGTTAGTGTGCCTGGGATTTATTGCATTATTGACAGGATACTCTCAAATTCCCGCCGAAATGAGTCTTCCCGAAAATTCTGACCTCTTTGGGCAGATGCCTCCTATAGATAACATAAGGCCAGATCTCTCCGGACAGATTAACTGTCCTGATTACGGTGGACAGAATGCCCAGGAGGTTTTAGAGAATTATCGCAAGATAAACTCCAGCAAAATGCCTGGCATTGAAGGTAATGGGGTGCCAGATGAAGCCTACGACTACTCGGAGGGGTTTGATGGAGATGATTATACTCCTCAGCAGTCAGGAGTATGCGACACTATAAATTGTAGTCCCAGAACTGAATTCTTTAAGACCGCTGAGATGCTCCAGCACACGGTGGATCCAGCCACAGATGAGATCGTTCAGCAGATTAACATCTTAAGTCAGGATAATCTCATGGATAAAGAAAGCTTGATGACACAGTACCAAACTTTCATTAGGGTGGCCTACATGGATTGGCCAGTGTTCAAGCCAATGCTGGTGAATGCCTGCAAGCTTGGGTATAATACTCTACATGTATGCCTGCACAGTATATGTACCACGATCCAGCTTCAACACTCTCGGGCTTTCACCAGCAACATCTCTAACCTTGGTCAACTTATAGACCATTTTAAAATCCAAACCAATCAAGCGTCAAAGCAGTTAGAGATGGACAGAGCATTCCAGGAGGACCTCACGAGACAGTTGAACTCGTTCACAACGAGCGTCGCTGGGTTATCAGAAAAATTAGATAACAAAACGCTCGAGCTCTCCCGACCCACTACTCGTGTGATGACCCCGGCCGCCACCCCAACTGCTGACTCCGCGAGCTCACCTCAAACAGAGATTCCGGGCAAGATCGAGCTGATCCCTCAGACAGTCTTCAAGTCCCAATTAATAACTGTCTCCATCAACGCCAGCAGTGATGTCAGCATCAGGCCCAATGTCCAGAGGGCCAAACCTCTCTGCATCATCGCCTCCCTAAGCTCCCCAAGCTGCACTTGTTTTAAAGGACGCACACTAATTGGTCGTGAAGAAGGTTGCACCCTAACCAGCCGCGTCGACCATGCACCTCGCCGCCTGCGCCCGCGCACCTACCTGACGCGGCGCGGGACAGCCGCTCCGCTATCGCTCGGTCACGCCATTCAGTGCCTTACCTGATCCGACGGCGAATGCACGCTTAATTTTTGCTTGCTAAAATCGCTCATTTTATCATTTCGCCTATAGTTTTCAGTGTTTTTTGTGACTTTCTATCCGTTTCCTCTTTGCTAAGTAATTGTCTGCGCTATCCTTTCGTATCTATATCTGTGCTTGTACATCTGTGCTTATTGGCAATAAATCTGTAAAAACGAAACGGTTTTTCCATAATTACACGCCATACCCGCGACCACAAATTGGTGACCCCGACAATGGAAGCTAAGGAGGCTCACACCGGCGCTGAAACCTCGCGTGTGGGCGTTCGTCCACCGCCGTTCTGGCCGGATGACCCGGAAATGTGGTTCGCGCAGATGGAGTGCCAATTCGCATTAGCAAATGTAACCGTGGACATAACGAAATTTTATCAAGTCGTAGGAGCGTTGGATCACCGGTACGCCGCCGAAGTAAAAGACGTCATAACAAATCCACCCTCAAGCCATAGATACGAGAAGTTGAAAAGCGAGCTTATTAAGCGACTAACAGCGTCACGACAACGGAAAGTGCAACAGTTGTTAATGCACGAGGAGTTAGGAGACCGAAAACCCTCTCAATTTCTACGACATTTGCGGGATCTGGCGGGACCCTCTGTACCCGAAGATTTTCTGAGTTCATTATGGTCGAATCGGCTGCCGACTAACCTGCAAACTGTTTTGGCGTCGCAACCTGACCTTTCGTTGGACAAGCTGGCGGATTTAGCTGACACAGTGAATGAGATCGCGCCAATTAGACCCCTGCAGGTAACAAGCGCAGCGGACCCTCATAAGTCTAATTTAATGAAAGACATGGCATGCCAAATAGCCGAGTTAACCAGGCAAGTGAGTTCTTTGTCTACAAGAGTGGACAGCCAAAGGCAGGTACGTAGTCGTTCTCGTTCACAATCTAGAAGCTATAACTGGCGAGGCAGGTCCAGGTCCAGGCCACGTCAGCCGCCAGAAAACCACCCGCATTGTTGGTACCATTTCACATTCGGCACCCGTGCAAAGAAATGCACTCAGCCTTGTGCATGGAAGTCGGAAAACTTGAGCGGCAGCCGGAATTAGCGGCCTACGACTGCCCATTAGCATCAGGCCGACTTTTTGTAACGGACCGTTATTCAAAAATGTTATTTCTCGTCGATACAGGCTCGGATTTGTGCGTCTACCCTCGATCGGCAATCAAGACGCCCTGTAATGTAACGAAGTTTAGTTTAACGGCTGCTAATGGAAGTATTATTAATACATATGGTCCAGTTCAACTTAACCTCAATTTAGGTCTCCGCCGATCATTTATGTGGAAATTTACCATAGCTGACGTGTCAAAGCCAATCATTGGTGTAGATTTTCTAAGCTATTATAATGATTATATTGGTTCTTGTTTTGTTTGTTTTATTCCTTTCATGCCCCCGCGCAGAACTCCGCACAACTTTTTTATATCAATAATATATTTCCTATTCTTCACTCCTTCTGATAATCTACTGTCAGCACTAATTCAAACATTTCAAGGTGGATTATTCCCATTAGAAATTTGGTTAGTGTGCCTGGGATTTATTGCATTATTGACAGGATACTCTCAAATTCCCGCCGAAATGAGTCGTCCCGAAAATTCTGACCTCTTTGGGCAGATGCCTCCTATAGATAACATAAGGCCAGATCTCTCCGGACAGATTAACTGTCCTGATTACGGTGGACAGAATGCCCAGGAGGTTTTAGAGAATTATCGCAAGATAAACTCCAGCAAAATGCCTGGCATTGAAGGTAATGGGGTGCCAGATGAAGCCTACGACTACTCGGAGGGGTTTGATGGAGATGATTATACTCCTCAGCAGTCAGGAGTATGCGACACTATAAATTGTAGTCCCAGAACTGAATTCTTTAAGACCGCTGAGATGCTCCAGCACACGGTGGATCCAGCCACAGATGAGATCGTTCAGCAGATTAACATCTTAAGTCAGGATAATCTCATGGATAAAGAAAGCTTGATGACACAGTACCAAACTTTCATTAGGGTGGCCTACATGGATTGGCCAGTGTTCAAGCCAATGCTGGTGAATGCCTGCAAGCTTGGGTATAATACTCTACATGTATGCCTGCACAGTATATGTACCACGATCCAGCTTCAACACTCTCGGGCTTTCACCAGCAACATCTCTAACCTTGGTCAACTTATAGACCATTTTAAAATCCAAACCAATCAAGCGTCAAAGCAGTTAGAGATGGACAGAGCATTCCAGGAGGACCTCACGAGACAGTTGAACTCGTTCACAACGAGCGTCGCTGGGTTATCAGAAAAATTAGATAACAAAACGCTCGAGCTCTACCGACCCACTACTCGTGTGATGACCCCGGCCGCCACCCCAACTGCTGACTCCGCGAGCTCACCTCAAACAGAGATTCCGGGCAAGATCGAGCTGATCCCTCAGACAGTCTTCAAGTCCCAATTAATAACTGTCTCCATCAACGCCAGCAGTGATGTCAGCATCAGGCCCAATGTCCAGAGGGCCAAACCTCTCTGCATCATCGCCTCCCTAAGCTCCCCAAGCTGCACTTGTTTTAAAGGACGCACACTAATTGGTCGTGAAGAAGGTTGCACCCTAACCAGCCGCGTCGACCATGCACCTCGCCGCCTGCGCCCGCGCACCTACCTGACGCGGCGCGGGACAGCCGCTCCGCTATCGCTCGGTCACGCCATTCAGTGCCTTACCTGATCCGACGGCGAATGCACGCTTAATTTTTGCTTGCTAAAATCGCTCATTTTATCATTTCGCCTATAGTTTTCAGTGTTTTTTGTGACTTTCTATCCGTTTCCTCTTTGCTAAGTAATTGTCTGCGCTATCCTTTCGTATCTATATCTGTGCTTGTACATCTGTGCTTATTGGCAATAAATCTGTAAAAACGAAACGGTTTTTCCATAATTACACGCCATACCCGCGACCACAAATTGGTGACCCCGACAATGGAAGCTAAGGAGGCTCACACCGGCGCTGAAACCTCGCGTGTGGGCGTTCGTCCACCGCCGTTCTGGCCGGATGACCCGGAAATGTGGTTCGCGCAGATGGAGTGCCAATTCGCATTAGCAAATGTAACCGTGGACATAACGAAATTTTATCAAGTCGTAGGAGCGTTGGATCACCGGTACGCCGCCGAAGTAAAAGACGTCATAACAAATCCACCCTCAAGCCATAGATACGAGAAGTTGAAAAGCGAGCTTATTAAGCGACTAACAGCGTCACGACAACGGAAAGTGCAACAGTTGTTAATGCACGAAGAGTTAGGAGACCGAAAACCCTCTCAATTTCTACGACATTTGCGGGATCTGGCGGGACCCTCTGTACCCGAAGATTTTCTGAGTTCATTATGGTCGAATCGGCTGCCGACTAACCTGCAAACTGTTTTGGCGTCGCAACCTGACCTTTCGTTGGACAAGCTGGCGGATTTAGCTGACACAGTGAATGAGATCGCGCCAATTAGACCCCTGCAGGTAGCAAGCGCAGCGGACCCTCATAAGTCTAATTTAATGAAAGACATGGCATGCCAAATAGCCGAGTTAACCAGGCAAGTGAGTTCTTTGTCTACAAGAGTGGACAGCCAAAGGCAGGTACGTAGTCGTTCTCGTTCACAATCTAGAAGCTATAACTGGCGAGGCAGGTCCAGGTCCAGGCCACGTCAGCCGCCAGAAAACCACCCGCATTGTTGGTACCATTTCACATTCGGCACCCGTGCAAAGAAATGCACTCAGCCTTGTGCATGGAAGTCGGAAAACTTGAGCGGCAGCCGGAATTAGCGGCCTACGACTGCCCATTAGCATCAGGCCGACTTTTTGTAACGGACCGTTATTCAAAAATGTTATTTCTCGTCGATACAGGCTCGGATTTGTGCGTCTACCCTCGATCGGCAATCAAGACGCCCTGTAATGTAACGAAGTTTAGTTTAACGGCTGCTAATGGAAGTATTATTAATACATATCGTCCAGTTCAACTTAACCTCAATTTAGGTCTCCGCCGATCATTTATGTGGAAATTTACCATAGCTGACGTGTCAAAGCCAATCATTGGTGTAGATTTTCTAAGCTATTATAATGATTATATTGGTTCTTGTTTTGTTTGTTTTATTCCTTTCATGCCCCCGCGCAGAACTTCGCACAACTTTTTTATATCAATAATATATTTCCTATTCTTCACTCCTTCTGATAATCTACTGTCAGCACTAATTCAAACATTTCAAGGTGGATTATTCCCATTAGAAATTTGGTTAGTGTGCCTGGGATTTATTGCATTATTGACAGGATACTCTCAAATTCCCGCCGAAATGAGTCTTCCCGAAAATTCTGACCTCTTTGGGCAGATGCCTCCTATAGATAACATAAGGCCAGATCTCTCCGGACAGATTAACTGTCCTGATTACGGTGGACAGAATGCCCAGGAGGTTTTAGAGAATTATCGCAAGATAAACTCCAGCAAAATGCCTGGCATTGAAGGTAATGGGGTGCCAGATGAAGCCTACGACTACTCGGAGGGGTTTGATGGAGATGATTATACTCCTCAGCAGTCAGGAGTATGCGACACTATAAATTGTAGTCCCAGAACTGAATTCTTTAAGACCGCTGAGATGCTCCAGCACACGGTGGATCCAGCCACAGATGAGATCGTTCAGCAGATTAACATCTTAAGTCAGGATAATCTCATGGATAAAGAAAGCTTGATGACACAGTACCAAACTTTCATTAGGGTGGCCTACATGGATTGGCCAGTGTTCAAGCCAATGCTGGTGAATGCCTGCAAGCTTGGGTATAATACTCTACATGTATGCCTGCACAGTATATTGTACCACGATCCAGCTTCAACACTCTCGGGCTTTCACCAGCAACATCTCTAACCTTGGTCAACTTATAGACCATTTTAAAATCCAAACCAATCAAGCGTCAAAGCAGTTAGAGATGGACAGAGCATTCCAGGAGGACCTCACGAGACAGTTGAACTCGTTCACAACGAGCGTCGCTGGGTTATCAGAAAAATTAGATAACAAAACGCTCGAGCTCTCCCGACCCACTACTCGTGTGATGACCCCGGCCGCCACCCCAACTGCTGACTCCGCGAGCTCACCTCAAACAGAGATTCCGGGCAAGATCGAGCTGATCCCTCAGACAGTCTTCAAGTCCCAATTAATAACTGTCTCCATCAACGCCAGCAGTGATGTCAGCATCAGGCCCAATGTCCAGAGGGCCAAACCTCTCTGCATCATCGCCTCCCTAAGCTCCCCAAGCTGCACTTGTTTTAAAGGACGCACACTAATTGGTCGTGAAGAAGGTTGCACCCTAACCAGCCGCGTCGACCATGCACCTCGCCGCCTGCGCCCGCGCACCTACCTGACGCGGCGCGGGACAGCCGCTCCGCTATCGCTCGGTCACGCCATTCAGTGCCTTACCTGATCCGACGGCGAATGCACGCTTAATTTTTGCTTGCTAAAATCGCTCATTTTATCATTTCGCCTATAGTTTTCAGTGTTTTTTGTGACTTTCTATCCGTTTCCTCTTTGCTAAGTAATTGTCTGCGCTATCCTTTCGTATCTATATCTGTGCTTGTACATCTGTGCTTATTGGCAATAAATCTGTAAAAACGAAACGGTTTTTCCATAATTACACGCCATACCCGCGACCACAAATTGGTGACCCCGACAATGGAAGCTAAGGAGGCTCACACCGGCGCTGAAACCTCGCGTGTGGGCGTTCGTCCACCGCCGTTCTGGCCGGATGACCCGGAAATGTGGTTCGCGCAGATGGAGTGCCAATTCGCATTAGCAAATGTAACCGTGGACATAACGAAATTTTATCAAGTCGTAGGAGCGTTGGATCACCGGTACGCCGCCGAAGTAAAAGACGTCATAACAAATCCACCCTCAAGCCATAGATACGAGAAGTTGAAAAGCGAGCTTATTAAGCGACTAACAGCGTCACGACAACGGAAAGTGCAACAGTTGTTAATGCACGAGGAGTTAGGAGACCGAAAACCCTCTCAATTTCTACGACATTTGCGGGATCTGGCGGGACCCTCTGTACCCGAAGATTTTCTGAGTTCATTATGGTCGAATCGGCTGCCGACTAACCTGCAAACTGTTTTGGCGTCGCAACCTGACCTTTCGTTGGACAAGCTGGCGGATTTAGCTGACACAGTGAATGAGATCGCGCCAATTAGACCCCTGCAGGTAGCAAGCGCAGCGGACCCTCAGAAGTCTAATTTAATGAAAGACATGGCATGCCAAATAGCCGAGTTAACCAGGCAAGTGAGTTCTTTGTCTACAAGAGTGGACAGCCAAAGGCAGGTACGTAGTCGTTCTCGTTCACAATCTAGAAGCTATAACTGGCGAGGCAGGTCCAGGTCCAGGCCACGTCAGCCGCCAGAAAACCACCCGCATTGTTGGTACCATTTCACATTCGGCACCCGTGCAAAGAAATGCACTCAGCCTTGTGCATGGAAGTCGGAAAACTTGAGCGGCAGCCGGAATTAGCGGCCTACGACTGCCCATTAGCATCAGGCCGACTTTTTGTAACGGACCGTTATTCAAAAATGTTATTTCTCGTCGATACAGGCTCGGATTTGTGCGTCTACCCTCGATCGGCAATCAAGACGCCCTGTAATGTAACGAAGTTTAGTTTAACGGCTGCTAATGGAAGTATTATTAATACATATGGTCCAGTTCAACTTAACCTCAATTTAGGTCTCCGCCGATCATTTATGTGGAAATTTACCATAGCTGACGTGTCAAAGCCAATCATTGGTGTAGATTTTCTAAGCTATTATAATGATTATATTGGTTCTTGTTTTGTTTGTTTTATTCCTTTCATGCCCCCGCGCAGAACTCCGCACAACTTTTTTATATCAATAATATATTTCCTATTCTTCACTCCTTCTGATAATCTACTGTCAGCACTAATTCAAACATTTCAAGGTGGATTATTCCCATTAGAAATTTGGTTAGTGTGCCTGGGATTTATTGCATTATTGACAGGATACTCTCAAATTCCCGCCGAAATGAGTCTTCCCGAAAATTCTGACCTCTTTGGGCAGATGCCTCCTATAGATAACATAAGGCCAGATCTCTCCGGACAGATTAACTGTCCTGATTACGGTGGACAGAATGCCCAGGAGGTTTTAGAGAATTATCGCAAGATAAACTCCAGCAAAATGCCTGGCATTGAAGGTAATGGGGTGCCAGATGAAGCCTACGACTACTCGGAGGGGTTTGATGGAGATGATTATACTCCTCAGCAGTCAGGAGTATGCGACACTATAAATTGTAGTCCCAGAACTGAATTCTTTAAGACCGCTGAGATGCTCCAGCACACGGTGGATCCAGCCACAGATGAGATCGTTCAGCAGATTAACATCTTAAGTCAGGATAATCTCATGGATAAAGAAAGCTTGATGACACAGTACCAAACTTTCATTAGGGTGGCCTACATGGATTGGCCAGTGTTCAAGCCAATGCTGGTGAATGCCTGCAAGCTTGGGTATAATACTCTACATGTATGCCTGCACAGTATATGTACCACGATCCAGCTTCAACACTCTCGGGCTTTCACCAGCAACATCTCTAACCTTGGTCAACTTATAGACCATTTTAAAATCCAAACCAATCAAGCGTCAAAGCAGTTAGAGATGGACAGAGCATTCCAGGAGGACCTCACGAGACAGTTGAACTCGTTCACAACGAGCGTCGCTGGGTTATCAGAAAAATTAGATAACAAAACGCTCGAGCTCTACCGACCCACTACTCGTGTGATGACCCCGGCCGCCACCCCAACTGCTGACTCCGCGAGCTCACCTCAAACAGAGATTCCGGGCAAGATCGAGCTGATCCCTCAGACAGTCTTCAAGTCCCAATTAATAACTGTCTCCATCAACGCCAGCAGTGATGTCAGCATCAGGCCCAATGTCCAGAGGGCCAAACCTCTCTGCATCATCGCCTCCCTAAGCTCCCCAAGCTGCACTTGTTTTAAAGGACGCACACTAATTGGTCGTGAAGAAGGTTGCACCCTAACCAGCCGCGTCGACCATGCACCTCGCCGCCTGCGCCCGCGCACCTACCTGACGCGGCGCGGGACAGCCGCTCCGCTATCGCTCGGTCACGCCATTCAGTGCCTTACCTGATCCGACGGCGAATGCACGCTTAATTTTTGCTTGCTAAAATCGCTCATTTTATCATTTCGCCTATAGTTTTCAGTGTTTTTTGTGACTTTCTATCCGTTTCCTCTTTGCTAAGTAATTGTCTGCGCTATCCTTTCGTATCTATATCTGTGCTTGTACATCTGTGCTTATTGGCAATAAATCTGTAAAAACGAAACGGTTTTTCCATAATTACACGCTATACCCGCGACCACAAATTGGTGACCCCGACAATGGAAGCTAAGGAGGCTCACACCGGCGCTGAAACCTCGCGTGTGGGCGTTCGTCCACCGCCGTTCTGGCCGGATGACCCGGAAATGTGGTTCGCGCAGATGGAGTGCCAATTCGCATTAGCAAATGTAACCGTGGACATAACGAAATTTTATCAAGTCGTAGGAGCGTTGGATCACCGGTACGCCGCCGAAGTAAAAGACGTCATAACAAATCCACCCTCAAGCCATAGATACGAGAAGTTGAAAAGCGAGCTTATTAAGCGACTAACAGCGTCACGACAACGGAAAGTGCAACAGTTGTTAATGCACGAAGAGTTAGGAGACCGAAAACCCTCTCAATTTCTACGACATTTGCGGGATCTGGCGGGACCCTCTGTACCCGAAGATTTTCTGAGTTCATTATGGTCGAATCGGCTGCCGACTAACCTGCAAACTGTTTTGGCGTCGCAACCTGACCTTTCGTTGGACAAGCTGGCGGATTTAGCTGACACAGTGAATGAGATCGCGCCAATTAGACCCCTGCAGGTAGCAAGCGCAGCGGACCCTCATAAGTCTAATTTAATGAAAGACATGGCATGCCAAATAGCCGAGTTAACCAGGCAAGTGAGTTCTTTGTCTACAAGAGTGGACAGCCAAAGGCAGGTACGTAGTCGTTCTCGTTCACAATCTAGAAGCTATAACTGGCGAGGCAGGTCCAGGTCCAGGCCACGTCAGCCGCCAGAAAACCACCCGCATTGTTGGTACCATTTCACATTCGGCACCCGTGCAAAGAAATGCACTCAGCCTTGTGCATGGAAGTCGGAAAACTTGAGCGGCAGCCGGAATTAGCGGCCTACGACTGCCCATTAGCATCAGGCCGACTTTTTGTAACGGACCGTTATTCAAAAATGTTATTTCTCGTCGATACAGGCTCGGATTTGTGCGTCTACCCTCGATCGGCAATCAAGACGCCCTGTAATGTAACGAAGTTTAGTTTAACGGCTGCTAATGGAAGTATTATTAATACATATCGTCCAGTTCAACTTAACCTCAATTTAGGTCTCCGCCGATCATTTATGTGGAAATTTACCATAGCTGACGTGTCAAAGCCAATCATTGGTGTAGATTTTCTAAGCTATTATAATGATTATATTGGTTCTTGTTTTGTTTGTTTTATTCCTTTCATGCCCCCGCGCAGAACTTCGCACAACTTTTTTATATCAATAATATATTTCCTATTCTTCACTCCTTCTGATAATCTACTGTCAGCACTAATTCAAACATTTCAAGGTGGATTATTCCCATTAGAAATTTGGTTAGTGTGCCTGGGATTTATTGCATTATTGACAGGATACTCTCAAATTCCCGCCGAAATGAGTCTTCCCGAAAATTCTGACCTCTTTGGGCAGATGCCTCCTATAGATAACATAAGGCCAGATCTCTCCGGACAGATTAACTGTCCTGATTACGGTGGACAGAATGCCCAGGAGGTTTTAGAGAATTATCGCAAGATAAACTCCAGCAAAATGCCTGGCATTGAAGGTAATGGGGTGCCAGATGAAGCCTACGACTACTCGGAGGGGTTTGATGGAGATGATTATACTCCTCAGCAGTCAGGAGTATGCGACACTATAAATTGTAGTCCCAGAACTGAATTCTTTAAGACCGCTGAGATGCTCCAGCACACGGTGGATCCAGCCACAGATGAGATCGTTCAGCAGATTAACATCTTAAGTCAGGATAATCTCATGGATAAAGAAAGCTTGATGACACAGTACCAAACTTTCATTAGGGTGGCCTACATGGATTGGCCAGTGTTCAAGCCAATGCTGGTGAATGCCTGCAAGCTTGGGTATAATACTCTACATGTATGCCTGCACAGTATATTGTACCACGATCCAGCTTCAACACTCTCGGGCTTTCACCAGCAACATCTCTAACCTTGGTCAACTTATAGACCATTTTAAAATCCAAACCAATCAAGCGTCAAAGCAGTTAGAGATGGACAGAGCATTCCAGGAGGACCTCACGAGACAGTTGAACTCGTTCACAACGAGCGTCGCTGGGTTATCAGAAAAATTAGATAACAAAACGCTCGAGCTCTCCCGACCCACTACTCGTGTGATGACCCCGGCCGCCACCCCAACTGCTGACTCCGCGAGCTCACCTCAAACAGAGATTCCGGGCAAGATCGAGCTGATCCCTCAGACAGTCTTCAAGTCCCAATTAATAACTGTCTCCATCAACGCCAGCAGTGATGTCAGCATCAGGCCCAATGTCCAGAGGGCCAAACCTCTCTGCATCATCGCCTCCCTAAGCTCCCCAAGCTGCACTTGTTTTAAAGGACGCACACTAATTGGTCGTGAAGAAGGTTGCACCCTAACCAGCCGCGTCGACCATGCACCTCGCCGCCTGCGCCCGCGCACCTACCTGACGCGGCGCGGGACAGCCGCTCCGCTATCGCTCGGTCACGCCATTCAGTGCCTTACCTGATCCGACGGCGAATGCACGCTTAATTTTTGCTTGCTAAAATCGCTCATTTTATCATTTCGCCTATAGTTTTCAGTGTTTTTTGTGACTTTCTATCCGTTTCCTCTTTGCTAAGTAATTGTCTGCGCTATCCTTTCGTATCTATATCTGTGCTTGTACATCTGTGCTTATTGGCAATAAATCTGTAAAAACGAAACGGTTTTTCCATAATTACACGCCATACCCGCGACCACAAATTGGTGACCCCGACAATGGAAGCTAAGGAGGCTCACACCGGCGCTGAAACCTCGCGTGTGGGCGTTCGTCCACCGCCGTTCTGGCCGGATGACCCGGAAATGTGGTTCGCGCAGATGGAGTGCCAATTCGCATTAGCAAATGTAACCGTGGACATAACGAAATTTTATCAAGTCGTAGGAGCGTTGGATCACCGGTACGCCGCCGAAGTAAAAGACGTCATAACAAATCCACCCTCAAGCCATAGATACGAGAAGTTGAAAAGCGAGCTTATTAAGCGACTAACAGCGTCACGACAACGGAAAGTGCAACAGTTGTTAATGCACGAGGAGTTAGGAGACCGAAAACCCTCTCAATTTCTACGACATTTGCGGGATCTGGCGGGACCCTCTGTACCCGAAGATTTTCTGAGTTCATTATGGTCGAATCGGCTGCCGACTAACCTGCAAACTGTTTTGGCGTCGCAACCTGACCTTTCGTTGGACAAGCTGGCGGATTTAGCTGACACAGTGAATGAGATCGCGCCAATTAGACCCCTGCAGGTAGCAAGCGCAGCGGACCCTCATAAGTCTAATTTAATGAAAGACATGGCATGCCAAATAGCCGAGTTAACCAGGCAAGTGAGTTCTTTGTCTACAAGAGTGGACAGCCAAAGGCAGGTACGTAGTCGTTCTCGTTCACAATCTAGAAGCTATAACTGGCGAGGCAGGTCCAGGTCCAGGCCACGTCAGCCGCCAGAAAACCACCCGCATTGTTGGTACCATTTCACATTCGGCACCCGTGCAAAGAAATGCACTCAGCCTTGTGCATGGAAGTCGGAAAACTTGAGCGGCAGCCGGAATTAGCGGCCTACGACTGCCCATTAGCATCAGGCCGACTTTTTGTAACGGACCGTTATTCAAAAATGTTATTTCTCGTCGATACAGGCTCGGATTTGTGCGTCTACCCTCGATCGGCAATCAAGACGCCCTGTAATGTAACGAAGTTTAGTTTAACGGCTGCTAATGGAAGTATTATTAATACATATGGTCCAGTTCAACTTAACCTCAATTTAGGTCTCCGCCGATCATTTATGTGGAAATTTACCATAGCTGACGTGTCAAAGCCAATCATTGGTTTAGATTTTCTAAGCTATTATAATGATTATATTGGTTCTTGTTTTGTTTGTTTTATTCCTTTCATGCCCCCGCGCAGAACTCCGCACAACTTTTTTATATCAATAATATATTTCCTATTCTTCACTCCTTCTGATAATCTACTGTCAGCACTAATTCAAACATTTCAAGGTGGATTATTCCCATTAGAAATTTGGTTAGTGTGCCTGGGATTTATTGCATTATTGACAGGATACTCTCAAATTCCCGCCGAAATGAGTCTTCCCGAAAATTCTGACCTCTTTGGGCAGATGCCTCCTATAGATAACATAAGGCCAGATCTCTCCGGACAGATTAACTGTCCTGATTACGGTGGACAGAATGCCCAGGAGGTTTTAGAGAATTATCGCAAGATAAACTCCAGCAAAATGCCTGGCATTGAAGGTAATGGGGTGCCAGATGAAGCCTACGACTACTCGGAGGGGTTTGATGGAGATGATTATACTCCTCAGCAGTCAGGAGTATGCGACACTATAAATTGTAGTCCCAGAACTGAATTCTTTAAGACCGCTGAGATGCTCCAGCACACGGTGGATCCAGCCACAGATGAGATCGTTCAGCAGATTAACATCTTAAGTCAGGATAATCTCATGGATAAAGAAAGCTTGATGACACAGTACCAAACTTTCATTAGGGTGGCCTACATGGATTGGCCAGTGTTCAAGCCAATGCTGGTGAATGCCTGCAAGCTTGGGTATAATACTCTACATGTATGCCTGCACAGTATATGTACCACGATCCAGCTTCAACACTCTCGGGCTTTCACCAGCAACATCTCTAACCTTGGTCAACTTATAGACCATTTTAAAATCCAAACCAATCAAGCGTCAAAGCAGTTAGAGATGGACAGAGCATTCCAGGAGGACCTCACGAGACAGTTGAACTCGTTCACAACGAGCGTCGCTGGGTTATCAGAAAAATTAGATAACAAAACGCTCGAGCTCTCCCGACCCACTACTCGTGTGATGACCCCGGCCGCCACCCCAACTGCTGACTCCGCGAGCTCACCTCAAACAGAGATTCCGGGCAAGATCGAGCTGATCCCTCAGACAGTCTTCAAGTCCCAATTAATAACTGTCTCCATCAACGCCAGCAGTGATGTCAGCATCAGGCCCAATGTCCAGAGGGCCAAACCTCTCTGCATCATCGCCTCCCTAAGCTCCCCAAGCTGCACTTGTTTTAAAGGACGCACACTAATTGGTCGTGAAGAAGGTTGCACCCTAACCAGCCGCGTCGACCATGCACCTCGCCGCCTGCGCCCGCGCACCTACCTGACGCGGCGCGGGACAGCCGCTCCGCTATCGCTCGGTCACGCCATTCAGTGCCTTACCTGATCCGACGGCGAATGCACGCTTAATTTTTGCTTGCTAAAATCGCTCATTTTATCATTTCGCCTATAGTTTTCAGTGTTTTTTGTGACTTTCTATCCGTTTCCTCTTTGCTAAGTAATTGTCTGCGCTATCCTTTCGTATCTATATCTGTGCTTGTACATCTGTGCTTATTGGCAATAAATCTGTAAAAACGAAACGGTTTTTCCATAATTACACGCCATACCCGCGACCACAAATTGGTGACCCCGACAATGGAAGCTAAGGAGGCTCACACCGGCGCTGAAACCTCGCGTGTGGGCGTTCGTCCACCGCCGTTCTGGCCGGATGACCCGGAAATGTGGTTCGCGCAGATGGAGTGCCAATTCGCATTAGCAAATGTAACCGTGGACATAACGAAATTTTATCAAGTCGTAGGAGCGTTGGATCACCGGTACGCCGCCGAAGTAAAAGACGTCATAACAAATCCACCCTCAAGCCATAGATACGAGAAGTTGAAAAGCGAGCTTATTAAGCGACTAACAGCGTCACGACAACGGAAAGTGCAACAGTTGTTAATGCACGAGGAGTTAGGAGACCGAAAACCCTCTCAATTTCTACGACATTTGCGGGATCTGGCGGGACCCTCTGTACCCGAAGATTTTCTGAGTTCATTATGGTCGAATCGGCTGCCGACTAACCTGCAAACTGTTTTGGCGTCGCAACCTGACCTTTCGTTGGACAAGCTGGCGGATTTAGCTGACACAGTGAATGAGATCGCGCCAATTAGACCCCTGCAGGTAGCAAGCGCAGCGGACCCTCATAAGTCTAATTTAATGAAAGACATGGCATGCCAAATAGCCGAGTTAACCAGGCAAGTGAGTTCTTTGTCTACAAGAGTGGACAGCCAAAGGCAGGTACGTAGTCGTTCTCGTTCACAATCTAGAAGCTATAACTGGCGAGGCAGGTCCAGGTCCAGGCCACGTCAGCCGCCAGAAAACTACCCGCATTGTTGGTACCATTTCACATTCGGCACCCGTGCAAAGAAATGCACTCAGCCTTGTGCATGGAAGTCGGAAAACTTGAGCGGCAGCCGGAATTAGCGGCCTACGACTGCCCATTAGCATCAGGCCGACTTTTTGTAACGGACCGTTATTCAAAAATGTTATTTCTCGTCGATACAGGCTCGGATTTGTGCGTCTACCCTCGATCGGCAATCAAGACGCCCTGTAATGTAACGAAGTTTAGTTTAACGGCTGCTAATGGAAGTATTATTAATACATATGGTCCAGTTCAACTTAACCTCAATTTAGGTCTCCGCCGATCATTTATGTGGAAATTTACCATAGCTGACGTGTCAAAGCCAATCATTGGTGTAGATTTTCTAAGCTATTATAATGATTATATTGGTTCTTGTTTTGTTTGTTTTATTCCTTTCATGCCCCCGCGCAGAACTCCGCACAACTTTTTTATATCAATAATATATTTCCTATTCTTCACTCCTTCTGATAATCTACTGTCAGCACTAATTCAAACATTTCAAGGTGGATTATTCCCATTAGAAATTTGGTTAGTGTGCCTGAGATTTATTGCATTATTGACAGGATACTCTCAAATTCCCGCCGAAATGAGTCTTCCCGAAAATTCTGACCTCTTTGGGCAGATGCCTCCTATAGATAACATAAGGCCAGATCTCTCCGGACAGATTAACTGTCCTGATTACGGTGGACAGAATGCCCAGGAGGTTTTAGAGAATTATCGCAAGATAAACTCCAGCAAAATGCCTGGCATTGAAGGTAATGGGGTGCCAGATGAAGCCTACGACTACTCGGAGGGGTTTGATGGAGATGATTATACTCCTCAGCAGTCAGGAGTATGCGACACTATAAATTGTAGTCCCAGAACTGAATTCTTTAAGACCGCTGAGATGCTCCAGCACACGGTGGATCCAGCCACAGATGAGATCGTTCAGCAGATTAACATCTTAAGTCAGGATAATCTCATGGATAAAGAAAGCTTGATGACACAGTACCAAACTTTCATTAGGGTGGCCTACATGGATTGGCCAGTGTTCAAGCCAATGCTGGTGAATGCCTGCAAGCTTGGGTATAATACTCTACATGTATGCCTGCACAGTATATGTACCACGATCCAGCTTCAACACTCTCGGGCTTTCACCAGCAACATCTCTAACCTTGGTCAACTTATAGACCATTTTAAAATCCAAACCAATCAAGCGTCAAAGCAGTTAGAGATGGACAGAGCATTCCAGGAGGACCTCACGAGACAGTTGAACTCGTTCACAACGAGCGTCGCTGGGTTATCAGAAAAATTAGATAACAAAACGCTCGAGCTCTCCCGACCCACTACTCGTGTGATGACCCCGGCCGCCACCCCAACTGCTGACTCCGCGAGCTCACCTCAAACAGAGATTCCGGGCAAGATCGAGCTGATCCCTCAGACAGTCTTCAAGTCCCAATTAATAACTGTCTCCATCAACGCCAGCAGTGATGTCAGCATCAGGCCCAATGTCCAGAGGGCCAAACCTCTCTGCATCATCGCCTCCCTAAGCTCCCCAAGCTGCACTTGTTTTAAAGGACGCACACTAATTGGTCGTGAAGAAGGTTGCACCCTAACCAGCCGCGTCGACCATGCACCTCGCCGCCTGCGCCCGCGCACCTACCTGACGCGGCGCGGGACAGCCGCTCCGCTATCGCTCGGTCACGCCATTCAGTGCCTTACCTGATCCGACGGCGAATGCACGCTTAATTTTTGCTTGCTAAAATCGCTCATTTTATCATTTCGCCTATAGTTTTCAGTGTTTTTTGTGACTTTCTATCCGTTTCCTCTTTGCTAAGTAATTGTCTGCGCTATCCTTTCGTATCTATATCTGCGCTTGTACATCTGTGCTTATTGGCAATAAATCTGTAAAAACGAAACGGTTTTTCCATAATTACACGCCATACCCGCGACCACAAATTGGTGACCCCGACAATGGAAGCTAAGGAGGCTCACACCGGCGCTGAAACCTCGCGTGTGGGCGTTCGTCCACCGCCGTTCTGGCCGGATGACCCGGAAATGTGGTTCGCGCAGATGGAGTGCCAATTCGCATTAGCAAATGTAACCGTGGACATAACGAAATTTTATCAAGTCGTAGGAGCGTTGGATCACCGGTACGCCGCCGAAGTAAAAGACGTCATAACAAATCCACCCTCAAGCCATAGATACGAGAAGTTGAAAAGCGAGCTTATTAAACGACTAACAGCGTCACGACAACGGAAAGTGCAACAGTTGTTAATGCACGAGGAGTTAGGAGACCGAAAACCCTCTCAATTTCTACGACATTTGCGGGATCTGGCGGGACCCTCTGTACCCGAAGATTTTCTGAGTTCATTATGGTCGAATCGGCTGCCGACTAACCTGCAAACTGTTTTGGCGTCGCAACCTGACCTTTCGTTGGACAAGCTGGCGGATTTAGCTGACACAGTGAATGAGATCGCGCCAATTAGACCCCTGCAGGTAGCAAGCGCAGCGGACCCTCATAAGTCTAATTTAATGAAAGACATGGCATGCCAAATAGCCGAGTTAACCAGGCAAGTGAGTTCTTTGTCTACAAGAGTGGACAGCCAAAGGCAGGTACGTAGTCGTTCTCGTTCACAATCTAGAAGCTATAACTGGCGAGGCAGGTCCAGGTCCAGGCCACGTCAGCCGCCAGAAAACCACCCGCATTGTTGGTACCATTTCACATTCGGCACCCGTGCAAAGAAATGCACTCAGCCTTGTGCATGGAAGTCGGAAAACTTGAGCGGCAGCCGGAATTAGCGGCCTACGACTGCCCATTAGCATCAGGCCGACTTTTTGTAACGGACCGTTATTCAAAAATGTTATTTCTCGTCGATACAGGCTCGGATTTGTGCGTCTACCCTCGATCGGCAATCAAGGCGCCCTGTAATGTAACGAAGTTTAGTTTAACGGCTGCTAATGGAAGTATTATTAATACATATGGTCCAGTTCAACTTAACCTCAATTTAGGTCTCCGCCGATCATTTATGTGGAAATTTACCATAGCTGACGTGTCAAAGCCAATCATTGGTGTAGATTTTCTAAGCTATTATAATGATTATATTGGTTCTTGTTTTGTTTGTTTTATTCCTTTCATGCCCCCGCGCAGAACTCCGCACAACTTTTTTATATCAATAATATATTTCCTATTCTTCACTGCTTCTGATAATCTACTGTCAGCACTAATTCAAACATTTCAAGGTGGATTATTCCCATTAGAAATTTGGTTAGTGTGCCTGGGATTTATTGCATTATTGACAGGATACTCTCAAATTCCCGCCGAAATGAGTCTTCCCGAAAATTCTGACCTCTTTGGGCAGATGCCTCCTATAGATAACATAAGGCCAGATCTCTCCGGACAGATTAACTGTCCTGATTACGGTGGACAGAATGCCCAGGAGGTTTTAGAGAATTATCGCAAGATAAACTCCAGCAAAATGCCTGGCATTGAAGGTAATGGGGTGCCAGATGAAGCCTACGACTACTCGGAGGGGTTTGATGGAGATGATTATACTCCTCAGCAGTCAGGAGTATGCGACACTATAAATTGTAGTCCCAGAACTGAATTCTTTAAGACCGCTGAGATGCTCCAGCACACGGTGGATCCAGCCACAGATGAGATCGTTCAGCAGATTAACATCTTAAGTCAGGATAATCTCATGGATAAAGAAAGCTTGATGACACAGTACCAAACTTTCATTAGGGTGGCCTACATGGATTGGCCAGTGTTCAAGCCAATGCTGGTGAATGCCTGCAAGCTTGGGTATAATACTCTACATGTATGCCTGCACAGTATATGTACCACGATCCAGCTTCAACACTCTCGGGCTTTCACCAGCAACATCTCTAACCTTGGTCAACTTATAGACCATTTTAAAATCCAAACCAATCAAGCGTCAAAGCAGTTAGAGATGGACAGAGCATTCCAGGAGGACCTCACGAGACAGTTGAACTCGTTCACAACGAGCGTCGCTGGGTTATCAGAAAAATTAGATAACAAAACGCTCGAGCTCTACCGACCCACTACTCGTGTGATGACCCCGGCCGCCACCCCAACTGCTGACTCCGCGAGCTCACCTCAAACAGAGATTCCGGGCAAGATCGAGCTGATCCCTCAGACAGTCTTCAAGTCCCAATTAATAACTGTCTCCATCAACGCCAGCAGTGATGTCAGCATCAGGCCCAATGTCCAGAGGGCCAAACCTCTCTGCATCATCGCCTCCCTAAGCTCCCCAAGCTGCACTTGTTTTAAAGGACGCACACTAATTGGTCGTGAAGAAGGTTGCACCCTAACCAGCCGCGTCGACCATGCACCTCGCCGCCTGCGCCCGCGCACCTACCTGACGCGGCGCGGGACAGCCGCTCCGCTATCGCTCGGTCACGCCATTCAGTGCCTTACCTGATCCGACGGCGAATGCACGCTTAATTTTTGCTTGCTAAAATCGCTCATTTTATCATTTCGCCTATAGTTTTCAGTGTTTTTTGTGACTTTCTATCCGTTTCCTCTTTGCTAAGTAATTGTCTGCGCTATCCTTTCGTATCTATATCTGTGCTTGTACATCTGTGCTTATTGGCAATAAATCTGTAAAAACGAAACGGTTTTTCCATAATTACACGCCATACCCGCGACCACAAATTGGTGACCCCGACAATGGAAGCTAAGGAGGCTCACACCGGCGCTGAAACCTCGCGTGTGGGCGTTCGTCCACCGCCGTTCTGGCCGGATGACCCGGCAATGTGGTTCGCGCAGATGGAGTGCCAATTCGCATTAGCAAATGTAACCGTGGACATAACGAAATTTTATCAAGTCGTAGGAGCGTTGGATCACCGGTACGCCGCCGAAGTAAAAGACGTCATAACAAATCCACCCTCAAGCCATAGATACGAGAAGTTGAAAAGCGAGCTTATTAAGCGACTAACAGCGTCACGACAACGGAAAGTGCAACAGTTGTTAATGCACGAGGAGTTAGGAGACCGAAAACCCTCTCAATTTCTACGACATTTGCGGGATCTGGCGGGACCCTCTGTACCCGAAGATTTTCTGAGTTCATTATGGTCGAATCGGCTGCCGACTAACCTGCAAACTGTTTTGGCGTCGCAACCTGACCTTTCGTTGGACAAGCTGGCGGATTTAGCTGACACAGTGAATGAGATCGCGCCAATTAGACCCCTGCAGGTAACAAGCGCAGCGGACCCTCATAAGTCTAATTTAATGAAAGACATGGCATGCCAAATAGCCGAGTTAACCAGGCAAGTGAGTTCTTTGTCTACAAGAGTGGACAGCCAAAGGCAGGTACGTAGTCGTTCTCGTTCACAATCTAGAAGCTATAACTGGCGAGGCAGGTCCAGGTCCAGGCCACGTCAGCCGCCAGAAAACCACCCGCATTGTTGGTACCATTTCACATTCGGCACCCGTGCAAAGAAATGCACTCAGCCTTGTGCATGGAAGTCGGAAAACTTGAGCGGCAGCCGGAATTAGCGGCCTACGACTGCCCATTAGCATCAGGCCGACTTTTTGTAACGGACCGTTATTCAAAAATGTTATTTCTCGTCGATACAGGCTCGGATTTGTGCGTCTACCCTCGATCGGCAATCAAGACGCCCTGTAATGTAACGAAGTTTAGTTTAACGGCTGCTAATGGAAGTATTATTAATACATATCGTCCAGTTCAACTTAACCTCAATTTAGGTCTCCGCCGATCATTTATGTGGAAATTTACCATAGCTGACGTGTCAAAGCCAATCATTGGTGTAGATTTTCTAAGCTATTATAATCTGCTTATAGATTGCCGCAACCACAGGCTTATAGATGGCACCACCTCCCTCTTCGTAGCAGCGTCTTCACAGCAGGTCCCTGATGATGTGGCATCCATCAAAACTGTCGCTGGAGAGACCGAGTTTCACCATCTGCTGCGTGAGTTCCCTGAGATTACCCGCCCTGCAGGTACTGTTAATCAAAATAAACCTAAACATAACACGGTGCACTTCATTAGGACCATTTCCGGTCCGCCCGTTGCAAACAGACCCAGGCGCTTGCATCCGGAAAGACTAGCGATTGCAAAGAAGGAGTTTGACGATATGGTGGCCAACGGAACTGCACGGCGTTTTGAAAGTCCGTGGTCTTCGGCCTTGCACCTGGTGAGGAAGAAGGATGATGGGTGGCGCCCGTGTGGCGACTACCGGGCACTAAATGCACGTACTGTGCCGGATCGCTACCCCATACGGCATATCCAGGACTTCACACAGCGACTTTCAGGCAGTACTATTTTTACAAAAATTGATTTAATTAAAGCGTACAATCAAATACCAGTACATGAAGCGGACATACCAAAGACAGCAATTACAACACCGTTTGGATTGTTTGAGTTTCCGTATATGACCTTTGGCCTGAGGAATGCAGCTCAAACCTTTCAACGCTTTATTGATGAAGTACTTACCGGCTTCGACGAATTCTGCTACGGGTATCTCGACGATATTTTAATTTATTCTTCTTCTCCAGAGCAGCATAACCTTCACCTGCGCCAGCTGTTGTCACGGCTGCAAGAATACGGCGTGCTCATCAATGCGGCAAAATGTGTGTGGGGCCAGACGGAGGTGATTTTTCTTGGATACCAGGTTTCGGCTGCCGGTGTCAAACCTCTGAGCACGAAAGTCCAGGCGATACAGAACTTTCCTGTACCGCGCACGGTGAAGGAGTTACGTAGATTTTTGGGTATGCTTAACTTTTATAGAAGGTTCGTACCCCATGCTGCAAAAAGTCAAGCACCACTGAACTCGATGTTGGGTGGAGAGAAGGTCAAAGATTCAGACCCAATACAAATGTCGCAGCTCCAGTTAGAGGCATTTGAAGAATGCAAAAGAACACTGTCAAATGCTACACTTCTTGCACACCCATGTGAACAAGCAGAGCTCTCTTTACTCACTGATGCGTCAGACGTATCAATAGGAGCAGTCCTTCAGCAACGTGTTGGTTCGGAGTGGGAGCCACTCGGGTTATTCTCCAAGAAACTAAACAAAGCTCAATGTAATTACAGCCCCTACGACCGCGAGCTGTTGGCCATCTATGAGGCAATCAGATATTTCCGGCATATGGTAGAAGCCCGGGAATTCATCGTCTTCACTGATCACCGCCCACTCACATATGCCTGCAAGAATTCGAGGGGGAACTGCTCACCACGCCAATACAGG
This sequence comes from Orthosia gracilis, assembly GCA_947562075.1. Classification (NCBI taxonomy): domain Eukaryota; kingdom Metazoa; phylum Arthropoda; class Insecta; order Lepidoptera; family Noctuidae; genus Orthosia; species Orthosia gracilis. Next base: position 13,519,551 of record OX387267.1, read on the forward strand.
TACTTCGATTACATTGCACAGTTTACTACAGACATACGCTACATACCAGGACCTGAAAACGTCGTAGCTGATGCATTATCACGTATTGAAGAGGTTTCGCCGACGATTGATTACGCGGTCTTAGCAAAATCCCAAGAGTCAGACCCCGAGCTGCAGTCGTTAATAGAAAAGGGATCGTCGCTACAACTAAAAAAGATAACTCTGGTTGTCTCAGACACCAATATCTATTGTGATGTTTCTACGCAGCCACCAAGGCCCTATGTCACACCGGAGCTGCGTAAGCAAGTGTTTGACATTCTTCACGGTCTAAGCCACGCCGGACGTACAGCTACCGTGCGACTGGTCACGCAAAGATTTGTGTGGCCAGGGATTCGCAAGGACTGTAGAGAGTGGTGCAGATGCTGTCTTCACTGTCAGCGCTGTAAGGTTACCCTCCACACATCCGCTCCTCTTTCCCATTTCCCTTCAACCTCGTCGAGATTCAGTCACATCCATCTCGACATCGTAGGGCCGCTAATACCTTCGTCTGATTTCAGATATTGCCTCACCATCGTTGACCGGTTCACACGATGGCCTGAGGCGATACCACTCAAAGACATCACTGCCGACACCTGCGCGGCCGCCTTGGTATCCGGGTGGATATCGAGGTTCGGTTGCCCCTCGCAGATCACCACAGATCGCGGTCGGCAGTTCGAGTCCGGCCTGTTTAAGGCCCTGACATCTCTACTCGGCGCACATCACTACTGCACCACAGCCTATCACCCCGCCTCTAATGGGATGGTTGAGAGGTTACATCGGCAACTGAAGGCGGGTATCATGTGCCACAACAGCACGCAGTGGACAGAAGTCTTGCCCATAGTTCTGCTCGGCATACGCAGTTCCTGGAAGGACGACGTTAAAGCATCCGCTGCCGAGCTGGTTTACGGCGAGCCTCTACGCTTGCCAGGCCAATTCCTATCGCCAACGGATAATTACACCGTCGAAGACGTCACCAGCTTCGCTACACGTCTAGCTAAAGTCATGGCTAACCTGTCTCCGAGGCCGACTAAGTGGCACAGAAGCAATACCTTCTACATACCTAAAGACATGCAGAACTGTACGCATGTCTTTCTGAGGTTAGACCGCATGCGAAAATCATTGGAGCCACCGTACGCTGGTCCCTACAAGGTGCTAAAGAAGAAGGATAAGTTCTTTGAAGTAGAGATACGAGGCAAGAGCACTAACATCTCGATAGATCGTTTGAAACCGGCTTACATCACCCAAGACTACCACGGAGACAACTCAACCACAAGTCCAGCCAGCGCAGCTCCAAGCGATCCATCACCGCCATCTACCAACGAGCCACAGACCCATACACGCAGCGGGAGAGGAGTACGTTTCCCTGATTTTTATCGCCCGCAGTAGCGGTCTTAGCGGGGGAGTACTGTAGCTGCACTTGTTTTAAAGGACGCACACTAATTGGTCGTGAAGAAGGTTGCACCCTAACCAGCCGCGTCGACCATGCACCTCGCCGCCTGCGCCCGCGCACCTACCTGACGCGGCGCGGGACAGCCGCTCCGCTATCGCTCGGTCACGCCATTCAGTGCCTTACCTGATCCGACGGCGAATGCACGCTTAATTTTTGCTTGCTAAAATCGCTCATTTTATCATTTCGCCTATAGTTTTCAGTGTTTTTTGTGACTTTCTATCCGTTTCCTCTTTGCTAAGTAATTGTCTGCGCTATCCTTTCGTATCTATATCTGTGCTTGTACATCTGTGCCTATTGGCAATAAATCTGTAAAAACGAAACGGTTTTTCCATAATTACACGCCATACCCGCGACCACAATTAGTTGCGTCCTTTTGGATGCCGTGATTATTCCCAACATTTTGTATGAAAATTGAAAAAAGAAATATAGGTTGAAAAATAATAAAATTCATATGCCAGTTGATTCTTTGATATGGTCTGATTCATACCCTAGAGCTATGGTCGAAAAGTCTTAAATCTATGGGATGCACTACCGAATCGTTTCGTAGTCTATGCTTAAAAAAACATTTCGACAATCGCTATCACTCTGCATAGTCTTTTCCTAAATATGCTGTGGTCGGCTTCCAGTCTAACCGGATTTAGCTGACTTACAGTATTTCACATGGAACGACTACAACTGTAACACGACACCCGTTGGCTAGACTGGTCTTAGATATCAGGCTTCTGACTACCCGTAACAACTGTCAAAGATCTTCAAACGACAGCCGGGAACACAGATAATATAATACAACAGTGCCGGGACCAAGCAACAGCTTAACGTGCTTACCGAGGCACGGAGGAAACTCGCTATGTAAAGATGGTCACCCATCCATAGAGTGACAATTCGACAATCACTAAAATTTTGTCAAGAGACCACGGGCAGGTATAGTGCAAGTCTTTGGGGGTCGTCCCATTGAGAGCTATTAACTAGTAATTTTGTAGTGCAAGAAGAGTTATATTATCAACATCATTACCATTTCAGCAGAAATACGTCCACTGCTGAACAAAGTCCTTCCCCAAATTACGCCACAATCCACATTGAACGGTCCCGTGCGTCTCGCAACCAGTGGATCCCCAGAACCTTCACAAGGTCATCGGTTCACCTAGGCCTTCCAAGTTTCCAACGCAACGTCTTCCGGTTCGCGGTTGCCACTCCAGAAATTATTGGCCCCATCGACTATCCATTCTGCGATCAATGTGGCCTGCCCACTGCTATTTAAGTTTGGGCTATGTTGGTACCCCTGGTTCTCTTGCAGATGTCTTCGTTTCTGATTCGACCATACAAGGAACTTCATTACCCTCTGGGTGACTTTAGGCCTTCTGACGAGGCCTATTGTGAGCGACCATGTTTCGGTTCTGTATGTAATCACTGTCAACACACACTGGTCATGGAGTTTCGTCTTGAGATACTGCGGTAAGTTGGATGAGAAGATACCGCGCAACTTCCCGGACGATGCCTAGCCGAGTCGGATTCAACGGTTGACCTCTTTCTCGAAGTTCGACCTACCTAACTGGACCGTTTGTCCCAGGTAGACATATTAATCTTCTACAACTTCAAGTGTAGAGTCTCAAATCCTGATAGGAGTGGGTGTTACATGGGCATTCAACATGACCTTGGTTCAGTCCATGTTCATTTTAAGACCCACTGTTTTGTAAGCTCTACTGAAGTCGTCGAGCATTGTACTGAGGTCCTCCATAGTCTTAGCCATGCTACTGTATCGTCAGCAAACCGAAGGTGAATGATTTACTCGCCATTGACGTTGATGCCTAGCCTTCTCCAGTCCAGCACAGACAGACTTGATGACATCCTCAAGTGCAGCGGTGATCAGTTTCGGAGATTTGATGTCTCCCTGTCTCACCTCGCTGCAGAATATTTCTGTTTTAGAAGAGTTAGGTACACTGCAATACAATTAGATCTACAAAGACAGAAGTGGCAATATAGTTTATAAACTGTTCACTAGTTTATAATGAAATATAAAAAGCTAGCTAACAGCTCTCGATGGAACTGCGTCCTTATTCTCCATTTGTACAGGAATTACCTACAGATTGATAAAAAAGCTCCCTAGGGCCAATTTCACCATCGCAACGAATACGATCTCATCGCGTTCAAGAGTTGTCAGAGCCATCATTGTTGTAGGATATTAACACTGGGACTTCGTAGCAAAAAAATACCAGCCAGATGGGTTGATCTTCATGCAGGTTAGGACGCCCTCAGGCTAGGTGGAGTGACGATGTTCGCAGGTTGGCTGGTAGTAGCTGGATGAGAGTTGCAGAAGATCGAAGCAAAAGGCGTGCAATTGGAGAGGCTTATGTCCAGCAGTGGACTACTATAGGCTGATAATGTGTTGATCTTCGAGATCAAGTAACGCTTGCCGAAGTCGGTCTGTTGATGGTCGGCCATCCATTTTATACCCAGGGATACCCGTACCTCGGCAAGCATGCTAAGCTGTTGGTCCCAGCTGCCATTTATAGATAGTTAAGGCAGTCAAGCAATCCAGATTATCTGACACCAGTATTAACAAGGTGTAGGTATCAAGTTACCCAGTTACTGGGTTGTGAAGGTCATATAGTCAGTCGCTCTATTTAAAGTACAGATACTCGGCTGTATCTGATAGACTGGAACTGACCACAGCATAGTTGGTAAAAGGCAGACAAACTTATTTACATCTCTTGAATGCAGTTTAGATCTGCTGTTCATGTTCAGTTTCTTTGATAAATGCTCCCTTAGCCGTGAACACTAAAGGCTTAAGTTATCCTATAAAAGGTGGAAGTCCAAAAAGCTCCGGCTTGAAGTCTTGAAGGGATTTGAGCACCAAAGTCGCATGTTTACATTGTTGTCGAGATAGACTTCTGGGAGGAGTCATCACTACCTGGTGATAAAAAATTAATCGAATTGATAAAAATATTAAATTTCATTAATTAACTCTCACACTGACACACTGTTCCGTTATTCTTGAATTAATAATAACGTAGGTAGGATTGGAAATGTATAAATATATGAGTACCATGTTTCCATCTATTTATCTATCAAATACACTAAAAAAAAAACATACACGAAGTCGAACATAGAACCTCCTCCTTTTTGGTAAGTCGTTTAAAAAAGAGTATTACCGACTTCAAAAAAACGCGGGTAATCAATTTGACACGTATGTAAGTAATATTGTTGAAACTGCACAATATTCACATATGTTACTCTATGTGGGCATCTAAGCACGTGTGCCAAATTTCATAAGCGTATATTTGTATGTATATATGTTTGTCCACGCATTTCGCCGAAACTACTTATCGGATTTTAACCATTATTTTTTGATTGGATTAGGTATCTCTCAACTTAGGGAATAGTGCAAGTTTCATCAAAATCAGTTCCGCAGTTTTCAAGATATGGAACTTACAACCAAACTTCTTAGCGATAAACAGCACGAATGTGTATCTTAAGTTATGTCGGGTATTTCATCAATCCTTTAGGTACCTTACTGTTACTGTTTCGGAGATGTGGACAAACATACATACACTTTTCAAATTTAGCATACGAATTTAGAATAGAAATCCACATAGAGTAGTGATGTTATGTGTTTTCACGCGGATGAAAACGCGAAGACAGAAGCTATAGACCGACCGCTTAATTGAGACCATTCTGAAATACGGTACGTTATGGGATATTCCGTACAGCGCAGCTACTTACCGTATTTATTCATTTATTAAAACTTCATACAATATAAAAGTACAAATGGGTACTTAGTGTCGCCGCGGGTGTAGTGATCAGGGGGTGACCAGAAGCTCTTGGAGTAAGGTTATTTTGAGCGTGTGTAAGGGAAAGATGTATATGACTTGTATTCATCTGTCACTTACGCGATAGCTCGCTGATGGGTGTAATTCTTGCCACCTTATGAACGGTCTCAGTTAAGTGGTCGGCCCGTAGTAATCATGTTTACCTGCATTCCTGCTGCTAGTCCAGCTTGTACCCCAGCTACTGAATCTTCAAACACGAGGCACTGAAAAATTATTAAATTTAAGTAAAAGTCAATCAACATTCAAGTCTAGATTGTGTATTTATTTTGATGACTACACGGTCGCTCTTTTGATCTCGATCGGGGGATGAGGTCTACCGACTGTGAACAGTGGAGGCCCAGTGGTAACGGTCCCGCTTATGTATCGTGAGTGGCGGTGTCGGAACCAGGCAGACGCCTTAGTTTGTGCTTATGATTTCATCGCCACTGCTCTTAAAACGGTGAAGGAAAACATCGTGAGGAAACCGACATGTCCTAAAACCTAAAATTCGAAGACATCTATTAGCGACGGATCCGTTAAAAACGATCCTGGAAATACGGATGTTCTATGTGAACCTACACTTAGATAGACAGTTGCTCCATCAAAATACTGCATCCGGTAAGAGTGGAAGCCGACCCAAACATTAGTAGAAATTAGGCAGGCGGCTGGATTGACTATCACAATAATATGATGAAGGTGAGAGTTTGTGGGTGTGTGTGTGTTTGTATGTTTGTTACTTCTTCACGCTCGAATGGCTTGACGGATCTAGATGACATTTGGAACAGAGATAGATTATAGTCAGGAATAGCACATAGGATACTTTTTATCCCAGGAATATATTCCGTCGGGATGATTCAAACGCGAGCTTATATAGATAAGCTCGCGTTTGAACACTATCTCACCTGATGGTAAGCGACGATGTGGTCGACGATGAAGCACGCTTGCCTAGAAGCAACCTATTCACTCTTAACTATTATAGAATAGAAATGCAAGCACCTACCTTATCTGGCGGAGGTTTGTCAGGAAACTGAGCGGCGGCCTCCAGATAAACGTCTGGGAAGGGCTTGCCACGATCTACCTCAGGATCAGTTGCACACACCTGTTGTTTTAAAACCATATATTATTTGTAATTCCACCTCGGCGACATGCGACTTTTGGCGAGAGAAGCCCAAGCCTCCACTTCATCAAGGAATCAGAGAACATTCCGCCTGGGCACGCGCTACCGTGGAACACCCGAAAATCTCTAAATAGACTCCGCACTCGGGTCGACCACAGCAAAGACAACCTCCACAGCTCTCGAATGGCTCTAGTCTTCAGTGTTTGTGCGGTATCTCTCCGCAGATCATGGCCCACCCCTCGGTTTGCGCAGTATGCCTTGTCAGTGTAAGTACGTGCGAAGACCTTATCACTGCGTCATCGAATGGTGTTACCGTAGCTACTGTAGGCGATGTCGCCTGGGTAAGGTAGATAAATGATAATTCTATTTAGTCCGTTAGTGAGATTATCAAATAATGTTGAACCCGTATTTTTTGCAAATAAATAACAAGTGCGAATCGGACTCGCGCACGAAGGGTTCCGTACCATCAATCAACAAATATTTAAGTACATTCAGTCCATACAGGGAGCCCCACTTAAATATTTATTTTATTCTGTTTTTAGTATTTGTTGTTATAGCGGAAACAGAAATACAACATCTGTGAAAATTTCAACTGTCTAGCTATCACGGTTCATGAGATACAGCCTGGTGACAGACAGACGGATCGTCGAGTCTTAGTAATAGTGTCCCGTTTTTACCCTTTGGGTACGGAACCCAAAAATTGATAAAGATGAAGCGCATCCAAGTTCAGGAGTGCGGGCTTGTGACGTCACTTTGTCAGTACAAAGTGTAGCACACCGTGACGTCACACGATATTTCAACGCACTGAACGGGGCAAAATAGTGTTACTAAGTTTTTAGGCAGGGCGGGAACCTTAAATTTATTATTATTTAAGTCAAATAACGAATCGTCCCAAACCAATAAACCCTGTATATTGTAAAAGGGGGACGCAGCCAAGGGCTGAAAAAATCGAATAGTAATCGAATAGTATCGTCAGTGGCCGAACAGGTTGCTCGTCCTATGTGGAAAGCCTCTACATGAGCTACGCCCCTACGAATAGATGCGCAGAATCATGTGAAGCGCAGCTATTCTCAACTTTGGAAGGAAAATCACTCTTATCTAACACCTTTACCTAACGGAGGAATTAATCTGAGGTCCTTCCCTTACAAGGGGAAGGCTCAAGTCATGGCAAACGAATTACCGGATTCTCCGATATTTACTCTAACTTCAGCTAACAAGTGCACATGCATTAACAAGTCAACGCTATGTGGAAAGCCTCTACAATATCTACGATGGTTCCCTATCCATTTGCATAAAATTTTAAGACCTAATATGTCTTAGCATAATTTTGTTCGGCATAATTATATTTTCGCATAATATAATTACACATAACAGCTTACACATAATTTTTTTAAGCATAATTTCTCTAACAATAATAATGATTAAGCAGAATATTCTAAAGCATAAATTTATTAAGCATAAAGTTCTAAAGCATAACTTTTTTAAGCATAATATCCTAAAGCATAAATATATTTACACATACAGCATGTAAGTAAGCATACAGCATGCAAGCAAGCATGCAAGCAAGCATGCAGGAAACAAGCAAGCATGCAGCATGCAAGCAAGCATGCAGCATGCAAGCAAGCATGCAGCATTCAAGCGAGCAGGCAACATGCAGCAGGCAGGGTTTCTGTCTCGGCTCCGGCGCTGCGGGCTTTCGGCGGCCCCACACGTGCTAATTGTCGCAGACGGCTTTCGCTCACCGCCGCGGCTGAGGCTGGCCGGCGAAGCCGGCCAACAAGCCGAAGCTTATTGTTAACCAACAATATTATTTAATTGTTACAGAAACTATAGCAAATTGATTTGATCAGAATTATGTATGGGGCACTACAAGTTCACCACCACCATTTCCACCCAAAGTCTGCAGTACGTATCTACTAGAAAAGGAAAATAGACCTAGGACACAAAATCATGCAGAGGCATGGCACAATAGAATTGCACATTTTGTGGGAAAACACCATCCTGGATTTTATTTTTTGGCAAAAAAGATCGTTCAAGAAATAAAACATCAAACCATTGAAATAGATAAACTGGATGTCGGAACATCACTTATACCAAAAAAAAAAGAAAAAATACACGGACAAAACCAAAAGAATTGAAAAAATTATTAGTAAAAAAGATGAGTATACTTCTAAACTAGCATATTTACAAGCAATTGCTAAAAATATACACCTAAAATAAATAATTATACATAATTAAGGACCACTGTTTCAATCAGTTAACTTCTATCTGAGGAATAACCGCCATATTTATTTCTCATAATAGAAGTTAACTGATTGACATATTTTTTTATACAAAAATTGTCAAAACATCTAATATATTCTTCAGATAAAAGTTATCTCGCGATTGAAAAATCGTTTAAGTTACATAATGTTATGTATAATAAATCATTTGCATGAAAATATTTTTTGTTATTTATATTAATTGTATGCCTAAATATTATTATGCTATCATTAGGCCTACTAACGTTATGCGAATCAAATTTATGCCAAAACAAATTAGTCTTTAAGATTATTATGCCAAAACAAATTGTGCCAAAATCGTTATGCCGAAGTATATTAGGATAAAGAACATTATGCGAAAAGAAGGGATCCCATCTGCGATACCCCATATTTATTGATTTAATAATAGCTTATTTTTGGTCGTCTTCACTAACTGCACAGAGTTATTTATAGGATAAACGAATTCACACGAACGAAGTCGCGGGCGAAGTGCTAGTAATATTATAAATGAAAAAGTGTCTCTGTCGGTTTGATACGCCTTCACACCTAAACCACTTGACAAATCTTGATGAACTTTGGTACAAGAAGGACAGAGGTTCCCTTAGGATAATTTCTGCTACGATCCTTAAATACTCCTTTTGCTACATTCACGTTCATAAATTTAGTCATACACGCACCTGGCTTTTCTGAAGAACATCACGAATAAAATAATATCCGTATGTCCTTCTATGGCGTCCTCTCCTGGTGTTTTTACTCACGACTACCTTCTAAATACCTTTTGTAAGTCGCCTTTCATTCATCCTCTCAACAGAAGAAGAACCAGAAGCTAGCTAACAAAAAAACATATTTCATTTACAATGTGATGGAACATTTTAAAGATATGAGGTTTTGTCGCGATGTGCAGCCGTACATCCCTTCTGCATGAGTTGGTGGCCATCGCGAACAACACGCCAGACTGGAGCAGGTGCTTCAGAAGCCTCTCAACTCCTGGAACATAATAGAACATTAGGTACACTTGAATTCCTTGAAGATATAGTCAGTGTTGTAACTATATTACACCCAAGGTTGGGCAGTATTTGTATTACTTGTAATTAAAATACAAATACATATTCGATAATTGTAATTAAATTACTCCTTAAAAATGTAATTTGTAATTGGTATTTCAAATACCTGACGCTGAGGTATTTTGTAGTTGGTATTTCAAATACTTATGGCTTCAAAATACATTTGACCATACATAAATAGCCCTCGATAGCTATCGTAAGCAAAATTCCGACCGCTCAATATATATTAATCTTTAAAGTTGGTAACACTGCACCTGTACTGTACCTACGTCAAATTGTCAAGCATCATGTCATAACCTATCCCTTGATTTTATTTTTAACCGACTTTCCAAAAAGGAGGAAGCTCTATATTCGACTTTGTTTGTTTTTTTTTTGTTTTGTATGTTCACCGATTACTCCGTCAATTGTGGACTGATTTAGAAAATTTTAGTTTGAAAGAGTATGTTCCGAAATTAGTCCGATTTTAATTTGGTGAAGATCTGATGAAGATCTTCGGATATATACAACAGAATTCTTCAATAAAAACGGCAAATGTTTTGGGATTGCTGCAATCGCATGTCTGTTTATTGTTTATACCATTTCATAACATAACGTCACGCCAGTACGCTGTAAAGGGGTACCCAGATGGGTACAGTTCACCTTGGTTCACTCTCATTTCACCGGTTATGTTCAAGTTTCATGATATTCGGGTAATCTATTCTGGCGTTATAGATATACCAACATAGATATTAGTCGACCGCCACCGTCGACCGCCTCATCGCTTACGTGAGACAGTGGTCAAGCGCGAGCCTTTATACAATAAAAATAAAAACTATGTGCCAACCTTTCTTCAACGGTGCCTTTGGCAATTTATGTTTCACCAGTATCGCTAATTCCTGCTCCAGAGCCTCAACGCTCATAGCTAGCTGAAGTTCCTGCACTGTGTTGGCACATATGTCTTTGTCGGTTAAACCATAATTCTGGAAAGAAAGAAAAAGTAGTACTTATTTTTTTTACATAAGCTTTTATATAAAAAAGCAATGTCACAAGAAACAAATGTATGTGCTAAACCTCAGCTCAATCGGACACGGGGAAGTGGGTCAACTAGCAAGATTTGATTACAAACACCGGTTTCCTAATCGCGTAAGTGAATTTGGCAAGGAAATGGGTTTGACCCCATGAAAGAGTATGACAAATACTCTTTAAATAATTAGGTATTGCAACAATTATTGGACGCTTTCATTAGGGAAGATACTCTTTTCGAAAGAGGACAATATTTTTGGAAATATCTTATTATTTAAAGTGTATTTGTCTCTTTTTATCCATTATTCATGCGCAGGAGTAGCGCTTGCGACCACTGGACCAACGAGGTGGTCATTAGTCGAGGATTAACATATAAGTAAACAAAAAAAGCTATCCCGAGGGAATATATTCCCGGAATAAAAAAGTATCATGTGTGCTATTCCAGACAGTGTATATCTGTGCCAAATTTATCCAGATCCGTCAAGCCGTTTGAGCGTGAAAAAGTACCAAACATACAAACATACACACTCACAAATTTACGCTTTTATAATTAGTGTGATAATAAACGTTGTATGAGTAGTTAAGTCGTCACAATCTAAGAAGCCCGTTGACGTTTCTCATTTTACATGCCGCGATAACATTCTACGTAGGAAATTGAAAAATCATATTGATAATCCTAATTAAATACTATGTTACCCATACACTATTACAACGAGTATCATTCGCAAGCATCAAGTTTAATTATTATTAAGTATTTTTAAAGCTGTCAAAACTGGCCTTTTATTTATTGACAACTTTAATACCTAACTAGTAAACTAATTCAATTAAAAGTATTTGTAACTATCCATTGTGTTAAAAATACGGACGAATATGATTATACAAACTGATGTGTTTTTTTTTATTGAATTTATATTGTCACTTGCTTCTACCAGCGGCTTCGCCCGCTAAAACTTGAAAATTATCTCGTGGAAACGGGAATATTCCCGGGATAAAAAGTTGTCTACCTTCATACTAAATTTCATCAAAATTGGTCCAGCCGTTTGAGCGTGAAGAAATAACAAACATACAAACGCACACACACACTCACTAACAAACTTTTGCCTTAATAATATTAGTGTGATTATTTCCCAACTATTGAAAACCTGAATGATAGGTGGACCATCTTAATATAGCGAGTTTCCTCCATGCCTCGGCAAGCACGTCAAGCCGTTGGTCCCGGCTGTCATTTGAAGGTCTTTGACAGTCGTTACGGGTAGTTAATAGCCGAGCAGTGGTGTCCCAGTGGTAACGGCCGCGACTCACAAGTAGTAGGTCGTGGCTCCGAACCCAGGCAGGTGCTTTACTTTGTGTAGATTCTTTCATCACCACTGCTCTCAAAACGGTGAGGGAAAACATCGTGAGGAAACCGGCATGTTTATAATATTTTTGTAAAAAAATATATAAAAAGTAACAAAAAACCCGACTGCTTAAAAAGCGAACTAAAAAGTCGTAAACAAGAAGAAAATCACGCTGTACAGTCGGAGGATACATCTGGTTTTGGTCAGCCAGCTCGCGCTTATGTATACTCCGACTGCTATGCATGATTTTCTTCTTGTTTACGACTTTTTAGTTCGCTTTTTAAGCAGTCGGGTTTTTGTTATTTTTTTTTTTAAATGTAGACCCCCACTATATGGCGACCAAAAGCCGCTATTTATTTTCCAATTTTAATGTAGCCAGTGACACTCGCAGGGTTGAAACGAATCAATTGACGAAAGAATCATCAAAATCGGCCAACGCGTTTGGTCTCTAGATTGCCACATAGGAACAAACATTCATAGACTGATAAACACATTACCCTCCTTCGGCAGTCGGTTAAATAGTTTTTTTTACACTTTTTAATGGATTATGTACCATTTAAAAGTGTAAAAAAAAACTATTTATGCCAGAATAGATAACGCGAATAACATGTAACTTGAAGATAATCAGTGGAATGAGAGTGTACCAGGCTTAACTGTACACATCTGCGTACCCGTTTAGAGCATATTGGCGTGATTGTATGTTATGAAATGGTGTAAACAATAAATGCGATTGCAGCCATCCCGAGAGATTTGCCGTCATTTATTGAAGAAGATACCGCATGTCGTCAGAAACGCAAGTGGTCAAACACGCATTTCGTCATCTCTCAGGATAGACTCGCAACTTGTCAGAAACGGACCTCGACAGACACGCAGTTTGGCACGCACGCAACACGACAGATACGCATTTCGTCAGATATTTGAAACCATTCATCCATATTGATGAAACCAAAATAATTAGTAAAATAAAAGAGTAGAAGTAAAAGAGAGAATTAGGAAACCATTGCACAGTATGACGTCTCTGCGTAGTTGACTGGATATGAACTGCATTGCTTTATTATCCATTTTAATGATGAAATAAAAACCGGCCAAGTGCGAGTAGGACTCGCGTACGAAGGGTTCCGTACCATTATCGCAAAAAGATCAATATGGCGGACGGCCCAAGATGGTGGACTAGTTATTTTTTGTGCACTGCCATGATATGGGTATCAAATAAAAGGGTTTGCTGAGAAGAATAAGAAAAAAACTTGTTTAGAAAAAAAAAAAAAAAAAATTACTTTGTTTTTAGTATTTGTTGTTATAGCGGCAAAAGTGCATCATCTGTAAAAATTCCAACTGTCTAGCTATCACGGTTCACGAGATAAAGCGTGGTGACAGACGCACAGATATTCACACACACAGACGCAAGCGAACCGAAACAACCAAATAGATACATATCAAACCTATGCCGTTCTTTTTTAGACGTCCATGTAGCCACATTTCAATAGCTCATAAGGTTGAATAGGTCTTTTTTAATCACGGAAATAGTAACCTATGTATAGCAAACCTTGAGGGACTTATTCCTGTGTTAAGTAACTACTTACAAAATAATGCAAATGAGTGAGGTGCACAATACATTCTGTAAGTCATTTACATAATGTGTTATCACGCCAACTAACAATTGTTTTAAACGAAACGTTTGTCATTCTACTATTTTTTTTTTCGATACGGACAAAGGTGGACAAACGGGAGCCCCGTTTGTCCACTATCTCGCCTGAAGTTAAGCGACGATGTGGTCGACGACGATGAAGTACGCCCGCCTAAAAGTAAACTATTCATTCTTGACTTAAAGACCGCTAGGTTTGATATCTAGAAACACAGAATCCAGCAGGGAATTTCATTAATTTCATTCCTTAGCTGTACAGGCGAAGATTTTTAATGTCTCGCGCACACGACCGCTCCCGAAGATAGCCAACCTCGTGGCAAGTTCGGTTCAGTCTAGTATGGATATATATTTACGCACAATGAAAATATTCGCAAAACGCTTTGTGCGTATGGATAGGATGTCCACCATGTACCGATAGCGCATCGCTGTACGTCTTGTAGTCCGAAGATGGAAAGGACGAGGTGGGATCAAATTGCGCAATTCCATCGAACACTCCTCGAAATGTAACTGATAAAAAATAAAAAAACCGGCCAAGTGCGTGTCGGACTTTGCACATTTAGGGTTCCGTACCTTGACCGCAAAATCAAGTTGGTTGTAATAGGAAAAATGAGTGAATTTTAAAGAAAAAATAATACAACGGTAATATTTTTGACGAGCTCTAAACAACGATATCCCGCTCAATGGGGTAGGTTCTATTTTTATTTCCGGGCCTCCCTTCTTTACCAGTATGGCAGCCCCCCTTAAAAACATTTAAAAATATATAAAATATTTTTTGTCAATTTGTATATCTTTGGGTCAACAGGATCTTTACACTGTGAAAATTTGAAGACTGTAGCTCCAACCGTTTGGCTGTAAAACCTGAGTGACAGACGACGGACAGACGAACAAGTGAGTGTCAGCAATAAGGCTCCGTTTGGACCCTTCGGGTACGGAACCCTAAAAACTAATATCTGGATGAAATTTGGCACAAAGACAGATTATAGTCTGAAATAGCTCATAGGCTACTATTTATCCCGGGAATATGTTCCCTTGGGAAATCTTTCGACATTCACGCGGGCGAAGCCGCGGGCAGAAGCAAATTTAAAATATCTTTGACGGATTAAACGTGTATTAACTTCATCATCGTCATTTCAGAAGAAAGACGTCTTCTGCCTATCTGACTTACAGAACCTAAATTGAATTGCATATACATCCTAATATTAGTAAGGATGGAAAGTTTTCGCATAACTACGTCCAAATGTGAATGTAAGTTTGTTTGTTACGCTTTCACGCAAAAACTACTGAACCGATTATCATGAAACTTTGTAAATATATTCTTGGAGGTATTAGAAGTAATATAGGATACTTTTTTTTTTTTTTTAATGGCATCACTGCGAGCGAAGCCGCGGGTAAAAGCTAGTACATACTATGTATGTAGCACGAGTACCTAAACCTAAGACTATTGGGTTTGTCTTCAATTGAATGTGACCTTAGGGTTTTGTACCCGAAGGATCCAAACGGAGTCTTATTGTTGTCACTCAAGTGTCTGCCGACAGACAGAGGGACAGACAGGAGTGACTTCGGGTACGGAACCCTAAAAACCACCAGGGACCTCCTCTATGCAACGCTTGTTAGGGCACATCCCTGGGCAGATTAAATAAGCTCTCCCCTCAGCCTCGCTGTGGGCTGTTGAGAGTATTTCATGCTCACTCAAATGTCTCGCTTATGGGTGGGCCCTGTACATCTATAATTATGTGAGAAACCTGAACAATATATACTCACTTTTTGTTCCAGCTCCCCACTGTATTTTTTTCCATGTTTTGCGCACAGCTCTTTCAAGATTTTGTGGTATTGTGTTTCGGAGTCTGAAAACAAACGTACCATAGGCATAAGCGTAGGCCCTTTATTTGTACCTACATTATGTGTGTGTGTTTGCTTCTTTCTTTAACAAACCCATAATATTCCCACTGCTGGGACATAACCCTGCTCACTGTTAGAAGAAATGGGCCGTAATCTACAACGTGGGCTCAGTACGGGTCATCATTGCGGATCATTCTATTCTGTAGATGTCACTCTATCTACATTTGTTTTTATTCTAGGTTGCCACAGTGTTTTCCTTCACCGTTTTGAGATCAGTGGTGATGAAAAAAATTATATATAGTAAAGCGCCTTCCTGGATTCAAACTACCGACCTACAAACTGTAAGTCGGAGCCATTACTGCTCCTGCCACTAGGACTGCTGTGGGAATGTAGGTAGTATGCTTCAGTAAAACTACTGATAGAAGAGACAATAAGGGACAGTGTTATAGATAGTTTAACTCATCTTTACGCGCGGCGCTATGTGTGGGTGGGTGTTTAATCGAACGACGAATGCCGCGTCACTGCCACACAAATGCATCATACTATTCACACTAATATTATAAAAGCGAAAGTTTGTGGGTATGTGTGGGTGTGTGTTTGTATGTTTATTACTTCTTCACGCTCAAACGGTTGGATGAAATTTGGCACAAAGATTCATTATATACAAATAGCGATTTTGGTATTTTTATCAATAATGCAATCGTGCAATGCAATGCAAATTGGTGAAGTTGAACTGATGAAGAAGAGCACAATGGCCACTGGAACACCGAAATAAAACAATGTATCCTAGTCTTGTTTGGGCTTATTGGAATCGTCATGATATGTACTTTGGTTATAAAATTAAATGATTTTCATGTTAATTGGAGGTACCTACCAAAACTAAAAAGAAAATAAAAAACTTTTAAACAAAAGATCAAACCGACTTCAAAAACAAAACAATTCAAAGTGAATTCAAAGTGAGTTATTTTTTTTCCGAAGTCGGTGGCGAATAACTAAAAACAATGGGTACAAAAGACACCGACTTCGAAAATGAAAGTTATTTTTCGCTTTGAAGTGTTTTTAGAAAACGTCGTTTTCTCTTTTTTCACCCGAGCAGAGCTCGGTCAACCAGGTAATGTATAATTACAAGCGCACGCAAACATAGCGCCATTCGCACAGGTGAATTGAACATAAACATTTATACAACCATAGAAATGCAATCTGCCTGCCTTTGCTCATCTATGTCGTGGTTGCCTTCCAGTCCAACCGGATACAGTTAAGTACCAATATTTTACATGGAGTGACTGCCAATCTGACCTCCACAACCCAGTAACTGGGTAACACGATATCCCTTGGCAAGACTGGTGTCAGATTTTTGGTATCAAACTCAAAACACCTTTCTTTTTCGGTCGGCTGTTCAAAAACATCGTGTCCGCGCTAATGTACTGAGCTTCGGCTGTCAAACTTGAAACGAGCTGTCTTAAGAGTCATTCACTGACACAGTTGGTTTACGGAAAGTTTTGACAATGCAATGCCATCTCTAGTGGCCACCGAGTCTTCTCGCTTTGCGGAGCGGACGAATTGCTCAAACATCTCAAGCTCTTAGGAATTACCTTAATTTTTTTTCGGGTTACGGTAAGTAGACAGAAAGTGTTTCTTCGAAATCGTGACGCAGATAGGCAATGACTCCATGTATACAAGTAAATTTTGTTATTTACAAGGCCCCGACACATTTTTATTTCATGCTACATAATTTATCCAGTAGTAGACACGCTTCGATCACACACACACACACAAAACTGTGACTGTGTGTGTGTGTGTGTGTGTTGAACAAGTAACTGTGACACGATATCATGCGAAAACACCGCGACTCAAACAGTTAAACGCCCATAACTTTATAACGGCCAAACCGATTTTCATCAAACATAGCTAAGAACACTTTAGATAAAGTCATCTTTCAAACGAAATCAAAATCGGTTCATCCGATTAGGATCTATGATGCCACAGACAGACTGAAACTTATGAAGTCGTTCTTTTTCCGTCGCGGGTTAAAAATACTAAAACTCAGCTGCATCAAGTAAAACTGGAGCCGCATCCAAAATAGTTAGGCAGCAGATGACGTACATTATATACCATACAAAATACACGTTTCGACGTGGTGTGCCGGACACCAACCCATCATTCATACACGAACTAAAATCACTCAATAAAAGTAAAGTCTCCCGTCGTGTCTCTACGCGATAAACTCAAAAACTACTGGATAGATTTTCATGCTGTTATCACCAATAGAAAGAGTGAGAAACGAGGAAGGCTTTTGTGTATAATTTGTCACTGGCGAAGCCGGAGCAGGTCGCTAGTAAAATTATAAAGACTAAATTTTTTATGAATTAGTTCAGACTTGTAGCGTGATCTCTGGAACCACTTCACCTATTTGATAAAATTCACCATTTGAATGGTACATTATTTCATATAGGCTATGAATGATTGCTATTAAAACTAGTACACGAATAAAGTCGTAACTGATGTTGTTTTGTTGTTGTTGTTGCTGTAGTGTTGTCGTAGTTGTTCTTACCAATGATAGTGCCATCCATATCAAAGAGACAATGTGTGACTTTCTTGTAAGTCTTTACTCGAACCGATTCCTTGCCCGACTGCCATTGTATCTGTGATTGAAAAAAGTTCGTCTGATAATTATATTGTTTTTGTAATGACGAAGCATGGCGATCACTGCAACTAGAAATTTTTGTGAGAAACAAAAAAAATTATAAGAAAAGATTTGGGTTTAAATTCATAATTTTACATCAAATTTTTGACGCTAGAATGTCAGTAAGATGTCAATGAAAATCATAAGTTAAAAAAAAGTACTTCGAAAAACCCGAATGCATAAGAAGCGAACTAAAAAGAGGTACCTAAACAAGAAGAAAATCATGCTGTGCAGTCGGTGGATACATCTGGTTTTGTTCAGCGAGCTCGCGAATACGCATCCGACTGCACAGCATGATTTTCTTCTTGTTTACATCTTATTAGTTAAATTTTTAAGCAGTCGGGTTTTTAAGTAACTTTTTTTATTTATAACTATTTTTTTTTTCGGATTATGTACATTTAAACATAGAGGTGTTATATATTTTTGAAATCACCTCTTCAAGCACTTTATTTTGATATCCCACACGATGGGTTTGCAAGAAAAAATATATTGGCCTCCACAATATGGGGCCCAAAAACCGCCATTTTTTCTATTTTCCGTTTTTAATGTAGCCAGTGACATTTGCAAGGTTAAGACGAATCGATTGACGTAAGAATAATCAAAATCGGCCAACACGTTTGGTCTCCAGAACGCCACATAGGAACAAACATACATAGATTGATAAATACATTAGGGTAATGTCGCCTTCGGCAGTCGGGTAAATAGTAAACACACCACCAGTATTGAGAAAACAACTAAAGTTTTGCTGAATACTCTTATACCTGATGACTTACTTGCTAATGTCAACGACTACCATCAACAGATCAGAGCGTAGGCAGCCATTGAGGTAATAATGTACATATTATCTCAATGTGGGCAGCTGTACCACCTGAATCACCAGCGTCAGACGGTCCACCTACTGACGAATTTATTAACGTTGTCAAGTGGTTACCACTCAAAAAATCATCAGGCTCAGTTGGCTGCCAAAAAGTTGAGAATCCTTGCAAAGGTGAGAAGGTACTTCACGCCGGAACAGGTCCTCAATTTGTATCAAGCACAAGTTCGATCATGCATAGAGGATCATTCCCATCTCTGGGACGGATCTGCCAAATACCAGCTCGACGCACTGGAGTCGGTCGCAAAACGGGCCAAGAGGCTCATCGGTGATGAGGCACTGGTCAAGTCAAGGGTCCAGAGTCTTGAACACCGTCGCCGAACTGCCAGCTTGACAGTTTTTATCGGTCATATTTCGGGGAGTGTGCGTTGGAAATGCGCGATCTAATAATAATTTTATTTATTATAGGCTCGCGTTTGACCACCATCTCACCGGTTGGTATTGGCGATGATGTGAAAATTGCCGTTTTTTTGCGATCATGGTACGGAAACCATCGTGCGTGACTCACACTTGGCCGGATTTTTATTCTTGCCTATCTTGTAAATTTTGATAATTATATAAAGAACCCAAGGTCAAAAATGTTTTTGTGACCAATAAAATATTGCATACCATAATCCGGACGCCTCGATAATCCGCACAGTTCCTTGATTGTGGCTGCCCGGATTAGCGAGGCCCTACCGTATATGTTTTCCTTCACTATTGTTAGCGATGTCCATGATAAAATTAGAAAGAATACAAAAAAAAATGATGAAAAAAAACCAAAAAAATAATTTCTGACACTTGTGCACACTGCTCAAACCCGTGAGCTAGTTGAATTTTTATTTCGAATTTGATATCATTAAATTTCATGTTGGTCGTGTGTCAAGGGTATTGCCAAATGCATATCTATTATACTTCATTTAAATTGTGTGAGTAGGTACAATAATGAACACTAATTTGCAGCACTGGGAATATTTAAAAAGAATGCAGAGTCTGACGATTTTGACGACACGGTTGGCGTATTGTTGGACCGATTGGCTGCTATGCTGCGTGTCGCAGAATCGATTCCCACATAGAACAAATTTTCTATGGCCTACAGATAGTTGTTCCGGATCTGAATGTTTATGTATGTGAGTTTAAATGTTTGTGAACGCAACCACTATATAGTTCTCGCCAAACTTCTTGGCCGCCCTGAAGATGGCTACTATGGCTGCGAAGCAGAAAATCTATATATATAAAATGCTTTGTCCTGAATGACTGACTGACGGATCAACGCACAGCCTAAACTGCTGATCGTAGGGACCTGAAACTTAGAGGGTATGGTCTTTCTTTGACGTAGGCAGTTCAGAAATTCTACCCCAAAGGGGGTAAAACAGGGGTTGGAAGTTTGTATGAAAAATCTAATTCCTTCGACCAAAATTTTTGATACTTGGTACAAATAGTAATCTAAGTAAATAATAAAGGTTGTCATTATTAGATTTTCGGAACTACCCCCAAATAATGTTTTTGGGGGTGTTGAAGTTTGTATGTAAGAATCTGATTTATTGGGTCAATAAACTTGAAACTTGACATAAATACCAACCTAAATAAACAATAAAGGTTTTCGTATATAAACAATGAAGGTTATCATTATTCGTTTTTTGAAACAGCCCCAGAAAGATGATTTAAGGGGTAAAAAAGTGTTTTTGAAGAATCTTATTTCTTGGGTTATGAATTTGAAAGTTGACATAAATAACAACCCAAGCAAACAATAAAGGTTGTCATTATTAGTTTTTCGAATCTGCCCCCAAAAAACGATATAGGGGCTGCCAAAGATTTTTAGGAGAATCATATTTGTTGGGATAAAAAACTTGGAGCTTGACATAAGTACCAACCTATGTAAACAATAAAGGTTGTCATTATAAGTTTTTCGAAAAGCGTGGGGTTAAGCTAAGAATTTTACTGGACAGGTTTTCGTTTTTGACGTAGGGTTCTAGGGGCGCACAAAGCAGGAAATTTCGGAAATTCAACCTGAAAGACCTGGCAAGTGGGTGAAAAGGGGCAGAATTAGTTTGTATGAAAAATTTGATTCCTTGGGGATAAAGTAAATGATTGAAATTTACATAAAACATTTTTTTAACTACCCCCCAGTTAGGGTAAAGTGGTGTTAAAGTTTTTTTGAGGAATCTTACTGCGAAAAGAACGAACTACGAAAAATAGAAAGAGAAGAAAAGAGTAAATAACATATTTGGGTTGTTCAAAACTGTAGCTTCAACGGGGCAAAATGGGGTTATTAAGTTTTTAGGGTAGCTTTTTACTTTGTGGCGGTAACCTAAAATTTATTGTTATAGTCAAATAACGAATCCTCCCAAACCAATAAACCCTGTATATCTACGATACCCTATTTTTTATTGATTTAATAATAGCTTATTTTTAGCCGCCTTCACTAACTGCACATAAGAGTCATTTATAGATAAACGAAATCACGCGAACGAAGTCGCGGGCGAAGTGCTAAAGTGAATTAAATAGAGCAGGAAACAATAGTAAGCAACTTTGGAAACATATTAAGAACGTCACCTACAGGACAAAACAACGTGAATCAAATTCGAGCTTGCTGCTTTCTAATCCATCACCTCTCTTGTCAGCCAACCACGTTAATAACTTTTTTGTAAATGTTGGGAAAACTCTTGCCGAACAGATTCCAAAACATTACTGTATGCCACCATCTGTTCAAAATAATAGATCTATATGCCCATAAATGTGGATTCCAACCAGTCAACATGTGTAATTGTCCTTTTATCCTCAAAACAGGCAACATAAAATATCTCGGGGTTATCATAGATGAAACATTCTCCTTTAGACCTCATATTGATAGCCTAGTTAATAGTGCGCAAATTAATTTATGTCTTAAAATGTCGAGAACGAGTGCTGATTCAAAATTGATCAAACAAGTCTATTTGGCCCTAGGTCAATCTGTAATCCAATACTGTATCACCTCATGGAGTGGAGCACCAAAAACGCATCTACTGCCTCTTGAAAGGGCTCAGAGAGCAATTTTAAAAGTAGACCCTTTTCTCTACCCCACTGATCTGCTTTACAAATCCTGCAACGTGCTAACTGTTCGCTAGCTTTTCATTATGCACTTAGTATTAAAACAACACACCAAGCTTTCCTATAACGCCGAATACATAAATAATAAGAGACGAAATGACATTGTCTGCGATTCTAATGCATCCTCAAAATATGTCTTCGTAAATAGATTCTTCACATTCTTAGGTCCATTTCTGTACAATAGACTAAATAGAAAATTAAGTATCTATAAATTAAATTATTTTAGCTGTAAAAATACTATTCTTGGAGTGCGTTACCCAGGCAAAATGTTTTGCTTTAGAGAGATGAGACTTAAACAAATAATTAGTGTATCATGAGGAGCAATTTGTTTACTAATAGCAAAATTTGTTTGAATTGTAGTTTTTAAGTTATTTAAGAAAAACAAATTTTGCTGGAGTAACGTTTGAAACGTTACCCAGGCAAAATCGTCTTTCAAAAATTAGTTTCAGCACGGAACCAAATACATGAATAGATAGCTTTTGTTGAGTAGTAAATGTTTATAAATAGCAAAATTTGTGTGTGGTATAGTTCTTTAGTTATTTAAGATTTTGCTGCGGTAACGTTTTGGGATTTCCCAGATCTCGAAAACGGCTCAACGCAGAAGTTTGAAAAAAATACCAATAAAAGACCTTAATTTGTTTAAATTTGTTTAATCATTAGTTTTTGATTTGGTTGACGTAAACCAATGTAATTAAATGGTTTCAAAAATCAGAAGAAGCGGGTTTACATGTAAACCAATACACTTATAACCAAATAAACAGCTGTAAAAAATACCCGTGGTTCGACGCTTGTTTACAGCAGACATTTTAGATTTCATACTTTACACGTTAAGAAGATAAAAACAAATTTGTTTTATTTTAGACTGGTCGTACTTTAGCGATCGAATACGCAGTTCCCATAACATTAAGAAACATGGCATACTTTAAACAAATTAAAATGATTCATGAAAATTCTTTCCTGTTAATTTCAGCCTTGAATTACGGCTCTAATGAAAGTTATCTCAAAAACAAGAATATGTCAGCAATTCTCTAATAAGCCGACCAAATTGAAAAGGTCACGTAAAAACGACTGCACCGTACGTACGGGTAATCTTCGCAAATTAGCAGCTTGGTAACCGATGTTTTGTACAGTTAAGCAGAAAAACGTTATTCGTGAAGCCGATTTTTTAATATTTTTTAAGTGCAGTACCATATTACACAATTTTTACTAGTTAATAAAAGTGTAATATCATAGTGTATAATTTATAGTGTGATTTAAAACAATACAAACATATATACATGTAGCTATATTTTTAGTACTTAATTTGTTGTTTCTGTTAAACCAAATGTTTTATTTTGATACCACAACGCAAAGCCACGCTAAAAACGTTTTAACGTTCTTGATGCTAGCCAGAGCAGCGCGCATCGCTGTGTGCAATGCAACGCAACAGCTATATGCCTTGTCTTACTTACTCTTTAGCTGTGAGTAGTTGAGTACGCTCTATCTATGGGTACGCTAGCTCCGACCGAACCAATGAAACAATCAGTCGTGAACCAAGTGTTTTGGAGAGAAGTGCTTGTGGTTTATGTGTGTGTGTACGACGACGTCTTTGAACGATGTGAGTATTAAATGTTTTTATTTTACAGTACAGTTGTGTTTCAGTATAAAATAGTCATTCAGCGTATATTAATGTACGCTTTTTGGTGTGAATCAGAATAAAGAAAACTCGTCAAATGTGACCCAAAACACAATTAGCCCCGGCACAAAAAAAAACTTTGCCATTTTCTTCATTACAATTAGGAAAATATAGTATATAGTTTTTTTATCATTTCAATGGCTATCATGGAAATATTGAACCAGAATATCGCGCAAAATATGAAATATTATTGTTTTACGACAGACTCATCTCTTTATTGCTTAAAACTGTGTGTGTGATTATTGGCTAAAATAACAACGTGGCGGTCTCAGTGGTAGGCTTTAACTTTTAATTATTCTATACCTACGCCATGCTAGGCAATCGCGTTGTGATATTGCTCTTAGACTTAACGTAAACAAAACAAAAAGGATACAGTTTTTATACGTTTAAGCTATACTGTCATAAAGTTTCAAGCGCTTTAACGAATCTAGTATTATTCTCAATTATATTGAAGTGTGTTTGACAAGTCCGGTGAGTATTCGGTAATGATAGTTTATGAAACTTGTATAATGAGGGGTATTATACACGAGTGTTACAATACCTAGTTAGATATGTGCTGTTTCATACACGGTTCTGGCCGGATGACCCGGAAATGTGGTTCGCGCAGATGGAGTGCCAATTCGCATTAGCAAATGTAACCGTGGACATAACGAAATTTTATCAAGTCGTAGGAGCGTTGGATCACCGGTACGCCGCCGAAGTAAAAGACGTCATAACAAATCCACCCTCAAGCCATAGATACGAGAAGTTGAAAAGCGAGCTTATTAAGCGACTAACAGCGTCACGACAACGGAAAGTGCAACAGTTGTTAATGCACGAGGAGTTAGGAGACCGAAAACCCTCTCAATTTCTACGACATTTGCGGGATCTGGCGGGACCCTCTGTACCCGAAGATTTTCTGAGTTCATTATGGTCGAATCGGCTGCCGACTAACCTGCAAACTGTTTTGGCGTCGCAACCTGACCTTTCGTTGGACAAGCTGGCGGATTTAGCTGACACAGTGAATGAGATCGCGCCAATTAGACCCCTGCAGGTAACAAGCGCAGCGGACCCTCATAAGTCTAATTTAATGAAAGACATGGCATGCCAAATAGCCGAGTTAACCAGGCAAGTGAGTTCTTTGTCTACAAGAGTGGACAGCCAAAGGCAGGTACGTAGTCGTTCTCGTTCACAATCTAGAAGCTATAACTGGCGAGGCAGGTCCAGGTCCAGGCCACGTCAGCCGCCAGAAAACCACCCGCATTGTTGGTACCATTTCACATTCGGCACCCGTGCAAAGAAATGCACTCAGCCTTGTGCATGGAAGTCGGAAAACTTGAGCGGCAGCCGGAATTAGCGACCTACGACTGCCCATTAGCATCAGGCCGACTTTTTGTAACGGACCGTTATTCAAAAATGTTATTTCTCGTCGATACAGGCTCGGATTTGTGCGTCTACCCTCGATCGGCAATCAAGACGCCCTGTAATGTAACGAAGTTTAGTTTAACGGCTGCTAATGGAAGTATTATTAATACATATCGTCCAGTTCAACTTAACCTCAATTTAGGTCTCCGCCGATCATTTATGTGGAAATTTACCATAGCTGACGTGTCAAAGCCAATCATTGGTGTAGATTTTCTAAGCTATTATAATGATTATATTGGTTCTTGTTTTGTTTGTTTTATTCCTTTCATGCCCCCGCGCAGAACTTCGCACAACTTTTTTATATCAATAATATATTTCATATTCTTCACTCCTTCTGATAATCTACTGTCAGCACTAATTCAAACATTTCAAGGTGGATTATTCCCATTAGAAATTTGGTTAGTGTGCCTGGGATTTATTGCATTATTGACAGGATACTCTCAAATTCCCGCCGAAATGAGTCTTCCCGAAAATTCTGACCTCTTTGGGCAGATGCCTCCTATAGATAACATAAGGCCAGATCTCTCCGGACAGATTAACTGTCCTGATTACGGTGGACAGAATGCCCAGGAGGTTTTAGAGAATTATCGCAAGATAAACTCCAGCAAAATGCCTGGCATTGAAGGTAATGGGGTGCCAGATGAAGCCTACGACTACTCGGAGGGGTTTGATGGAGATGATTATACTCCTCAGCAGTCAGGAGTATGCGACACTATAAATTGTAGTCCCAGAACTGAATTCTTTAAGACCGCTGAGATGCTCCAGCACACGGTGGATCCAGCCACAGATGATATCGTTCAGCAGATTAACATCTTAAGTCAGGATAATCTCATGGATAAAGAAAGCTTGATGACACAGTACCAAACTTTCATTAGGGTGGCCTACATGGATTGGCCAGTGTTCAAGCCAATGCTGGTGAATGCCTGCAAGCTTGGGTATAATACTCTACATGTATGCCTGCACAGTATATTGTACCACGATCCAGCTTCAACACTCTCGGGCTTTCACCAGCAACATCTCTAACCTTGGTCAACTTATAGACCATTTTAAAATCCAAACCAATCAAGCGTCAAAGCAGTTAGAGATGGACAGAGCATTCCAGGAGGACCTCACGAGACAGTTGAACTCGTTCACAACGAGCGTCGCTGGGTTATCAGAAAAATTAGATAACAAAACGCTCGAGCTCTCCCGACCCACTACTCGTGTGATGACCCCGGCCGCCACCCCAACTGCTGACTCCGCGAGCTCACCTCAAACAGAGATTCCGGGCAAGATCGAGCTGATCCCTCAGACAGTCTTCAAGTCCCAATTAATAACTGTCTCCATCAACGCCAGCAGTGATGTCAGCATCCGGCCCAATGTCCAGAGGGCCAAACCTCTCTGCATCATCGCCTCCCTAAGCTCCCCAAGCTGCACTTGTTTTAAAGGACGCACACTAATTGGTCGTGAAGAAGGTTGCACCCTAACCAGCCGCGTCGACCATGCACCTCGCCGCCTGCGCCCGCGCACCTACCTGACGCGGCGCGGGACAGCCGCTCCGCTATCGCTCGGTCACGCCATTCAGTGCCTTACCTGATCCGACGGCGAATGCACGCTTAATTTTTGCTTGCTAAAATCGCTCATTTTATCATTTCGCCTATAGTTTTCAGTGTTTTTTGTGACTTTCTATCCGTTTCCTCTTTGCTAAGTAATTGTCTGCGCTATCCTTTCGTATCTATATCTGTGCTTGTACATCTGTGCTTATTGGCAATAAATCTGTAAAAACGAAACGGTTTTTCCATAATTACACGCCATACCCGCGACCACAAATTGGTGACCCCGACAATGGAAGCTAAGGAGGCCTCACACCGGCGCTGAAACCTCGCGTGTGGGCGTTCGTCCACCGCCGTTCTGGCCGGATGACCCGGAAATGTGGTTCGCGCAGATGGAGTGCCAATTCGCATTAGCAAATGTAACCGTGGACATAACGAAATTTTATCAAGTCGTAGGAGCGTTGGATCACCGGTACGCCGCCGAAGTAAAAGACGTCATAACAAATCCACCCTCAAGCCATAGATACGAGAAGTTGAAAAGCGAGCTTATTAAGCGACTAACAGCGTCACGACAACGGAAAGTGCAACAGTTGTTAATGCACGAGGAGTTAGGAGACCGAAAACCCTCTCAATTTCTACGACATTTGCGGGATCTGGCGGGACCCTCTGTACCCGAAGATTTTCTGAGTTCATTATGGTCGAATCGGCTGCCGACTAACCTGCAAACTGTTTTGGCGTCGCAACCTGACCTTTCGTTGGACAAGCTGGCGGATTTAGCTGACACAGTGAATGAGATCGCGCCAATTAGACCCCTGCAGGTAGCAAGCGCAGCGGACCCTCATAAGTCTAATTTAATGAAAGACATGGCATGCCAAATAGCCGAGTTAACCAGGCAAGTGAGTTCTTTGTCTACAAGAGTGGACAGCCAAAGGCAGGTACGTAGTCGTTCTCGTTCACAATCTAGAAGCTATAACTGGCGAGGCAGGTCCAGGTCCAGGCCACGTCAGCCGCCAGAAAACCACCCGCATTGTTGGTACCATTTCACATTCGGCACCCGTGCAAAGAAATGCACTCAGCCTTGTGCATGGAAGTCGGAAAACTTGAGCGGCAGCCGGAATTAGCGGCCTACGACTGCCCATTAGCATCAGGCCGACTTTTTGTAACGGACCGTTATTCAAAAATGTTATTTCTCGTCGATACAGGCTCGGATTTGTGCGTCTACCCTCGATCGGCAATCAAGACGCCCTGTAATGTAACGAAGTTTAGTTTAACGGCTGCTAATGGAAGTATTATTAATACATATGGTCCAGTTCAACTTAACCTCAATTTAGGTCTCCGCCGATCATTTATGTGGAAATTTACCATAGCTGACGTGTCAAAGCCAATCATTGGTGTAGATTTTCTAAGCTATTATAATGATTATATTGGTTCTTGTTTTGTTTGTTTTATTCCTTTCATGCCCCCGCGCAGAACTCCGCACAACTTTTTTATATCAATAATATAATTCCTATTCTTCACTCCTTCTGATAATCTACTGTCAGCACTAATTCAAACATTTCAAGGTGGATTATTCCCATTAGAAATTTGGTTAGTGTGCCTGGGATTTATTGCATTATTGACAGGATACTCTCAAATTCCCGCCGAAATGAGTCTTCCCGAAAATTCTGACCTCTTTGGGCAGATGCCTCCTATAGATAACATAAGGCCAGATCTCTCCGGACAGATTAACTGTCCTGATTACGGTGGACAGAATGCCCAGGAGGTTTTAGAGAATTATCGCAAGATAAACTCCAGCAAAATGCCTGGCATTGAAGGTAATGGGGTGCCAGATGAAGCCTACGACTACTCGGAGGGGTTTGATGGAGATGATTATACTCCTCAGCAGTCAGGAGTATGCGACACTATAAATTGTAGTCCCAGAACTGAATTCTTTAAGACCGCTGAGATGCTCCAGCACACGGTGGATCCAGCCACAGATGAGATCGTTCAG
This sequence comes from Orthosia gracilis, assembly GCA_947562075.1. Classification (NCBI taxonomy): domain Eukaryota; kingdom Metazoa; phylum Arthropoda; class Insecta; order Lepidoptera; family Noctuidae; genus Orthosia; species Orthosia gracilis. The sequence continues at coordinate 13,548,314 of OX387267.1, forward strand.
CAGATTAACATCTTAAGTCAGGATAATCTCATGGATAAAGAAAGCTTGATGACACAGTACCAAACTTTCATTAGGGTGGCCTACATGGATTGGCCAGTGTTCAAGCCAATGCTGGTGAATGCCTGCAAGCTTGGGTATAATACTCTACATGTATGCCTGCACAGTATATGTACCACGATCCAGCTTCAACACTCTCGGGCTTTCACCAGCAACATCTCTAACCTTGGTCAACTTATAGACCATTTTAAAATCCAAACCAATCAAGCGTCAAAGCAGTTAGAGATGGACAGAGCATTCCAGGAGGACCTCACGAGACAGTTGAACTCGTTCACAACGAGCGTCGCTGGGTTATCAGAAAAATTAGATAACAAAACGCTCGAGCTCTCCCGACCCACTACTCGTGTGATGACCCCGGCCGCCACCCCAACTGCTGACTCCGCGAGCTCACCTCAAACAGAGATTCCGGGCAAGATCGAGCTGATCCCTCAGACAGTCTTCAAGTCCCAATTAATAACTGTCTCCATCAACGCCAGCAGTGATGTCAGCATCAGGCCCAATGTCCAGAGGGCCAAACCTCTCTGCATCATCGCCTCCCTAAGCTCCCCAAGCTGCACTTGTTTTAAAGGACGCACACTAATTGGTCGTGAAGAAGGTTGCACCCTAACCAGCCGCGTCGACCATGCACCTCGCCGCCTGCGCCCGCGCACCTACCTGACGCGGCGCGGGACAGCCGCTCCGCTATCGCTCGGTCACGCCATTCAGTGCCTTACCTGATCCGACGGCGAATGCACGCTTAATTTTTGCTTGCTAAAATCGCTCATTTTATCATTTCGCCTATAGTTTTCAGTGTTTTTTGTGACTTTCTATCCGTTTCCTCTTTGCTAAGTAATTGTCTGCGCTATCCTTTCGTATCTATATCTGTGCTTGTACATCTGTGCTTATTGGCAATAAATCTGTAAAAACGAAACGGTTTTTCCATAATTACACGCCATACCCGCGACCACAAATTGGTGACCCCGACAATGGAAGCTAAGGAGGCTCACACCGGCGCTGAAACCTCGCGTGTGGGCGTTCGTCCACCGCCGTTCTGGCCGGATGACCCGGAAATGTGGTTCGCGCAGATGGAGTGCCAATTCGCATTAGCAAATGTAACCGTGGACATAACGAAATTTTATCAAGTCGTAGGAGCGTTGGATCACCGGTACGCCGCCGAAGTAAAAGACGTCATAACAAATCCACCCTCAAGCCATAGATACGAGAAGTTGAAAAGCGAGCTTATTAAGCGACTAACAGCGTCACGACAACGGAAAGTGCAACAGTTGTTAATGCACGAGGAGTTAGGAGACCGAAAACCCTCTCAATTTCTACGACATTTGCGGGATCTGGCGGGACCCTCTGTACCCGAAGATTTTCTGAGTTCATTATGGTCGAATCGGCTGCCGACTAACCTGCAAACTGTTTTGGCGTCGCAACCTGACCTTTCGTTGGACAAGCTGGCGGATTTAGCTGACACAGTGAATGAGATCGCGCCAATTAGACCCCTGCAGGTAGCAAGCGCAGCGGACCCTCATAAGTCTAATTTAATGAAAGACATGGCATGCCAAATAGCCGAGTTAACCAGGCAAGTGAGTTCTTTGTCTACAAGAGTGGACAGCCAAAGGCAGGTACGTAGTCGTTCTCGTTCACAATCTAGAAGCTATAACTGGCGAGGCAGGTCCAGGTCCAGGCCACGTCAGCCGCCAGAAAACCACCCGCATTGTTGGTACCATTTCACATTCGGCACCCGTGCAAAGAAATGCACTCAGCCTTGTGCATGGAAGTCGGAAAACTTGAGCGGCAGCCGGAATTAGCGGCCTACGACTGCCCATTAGCATCAGGCCGACTTTTTGTAACGGACCGTTATTCAAAAATGTTATTTCTCGTCGATACAGGCTCGGATTTGTGCGTCTACCCTCGATCGGCAATCAAGACGCCCTGTAATGTAACGAAGTTTAGTTTAACGGCTGCTAATGGATGTATTATTAATACATATCGTCCAGTTCAACTTAACCTCAATTTAGGTCTCCGCCGATCATTTATGTGGAAATTTACCATAGCTGACGTGTCAAAGCCAATCATTGGTGTAGATTTTCTAAGCTATTATAATGATTATATTGGTTCTTGTTTTGTTTGTTTTATTCCTTTCATGCCCCCGCGCAGAACTTCGCACAACTTTTTTATATCAATAATATATTTCCTATTCTTCACTCCTTCTGATAATCTACTGTCAGCACTAATTCAAACATTTCAAGGTGGATTATTCCCATTAGAAATTTGGTTAGTGTGCCTGGGATTTATTGCATTATTGACAGGATACTCTCAAATTCCCGCCGAAATGAGTCTTCCCGAAAATTCTGACCTCTTTGGGCAGATGCCTCCTATAGATAACATAAGGCCAGATCTCTCCGGACAGATTAACTGTCCTGATTACGGTGGACAGAATGCCCAGGAGGTTTTAGAGAATTATCGCAAGATAAACTCCAGCAAAATGCCTGGCATTGAAGGTAATGGGGTGCCAGATGAAGCCTACGACTACTCGGAGGGGTTTGATGGAGATGATTATACTCCTCAGCAGTCAGGAGTATGCGACACTATAAATTGTAGTCCCAGAACTGAATTCTTTAAGACCGCTGAGATGCTCCAGCACACGGTGGATCCAGCCACAGATGAGATCGTTCAGCAGATTAACATCTTAAGTCAGGATAATCTCATGGATAAAGAAAGCTTGATGACACAGTACCAAACTTTCATTAGGGTGGCCTACATGGATTGGCCAGTGTTCAAGCCAATGCTGGTGAATGCCTGCAAGCTTGGGTATAATACTCTACATGTATGCCTGCACAGTATATTGTACCACGATCCAGCTTCAACACTCTCGGGCTTTCACCAGCAACATCTCTAACCTTGGTCAACTTATAGACCATTTTAAAATCCAAACCAATCAAGCGTCAAAGCAGTTAGAGATGGACAGAGCATTCCAGGAGGACCTCACGAGACAGTTGAACTCGTTCACAACGAGCGTCGCTGGGTTATCAGAAAAATTAGATAACAAAACGCTCGAGCTCTCCCGACCCACTACTCGTGTGATGACCCCGGCCGCCACCCCAACTGCTGACTCCGCGAGCTCACCTCAAACAGAGATTCCGGGCAAGATCGAGCTGATCCCTCAGACAGTCTTCAAGTCCCAATTAATAACTGTCTCCATCAACGCCAGCAGTGATGTCAGCATCAGGCCCAATGTCCAGAGGGCCAAACCTCTCTGCATCATCGCCTCCCTAAGCTCCCCAAGCTGCACTTGTTTTAAAGGACGCACACTAATTGGTCGTGAAGAAGGTTGCACCCTAACCAGCCGCGTCGACCATGCACCTCGCCGCCTGCGCCCGCGCACCTACCTGACGCGGCGCGGGACAGCCGCTCCGCTATCGCTCGGTCACGCCATTCAGTGCCTTACCTGATCCGACGGCGAATGCACGCTTAATTTTTGCTTGCTAAAATCGCTCATTTTATCATTTCGCCTATAGTTTTCAGTGTTTTTTGTGACTTTCTATCCGTTTCCTCTTTGCTAAGTAATTGTCTGCGCTATCCTTTCGTATCTATATCTGCGCTTGTACATCTGTGCTTATTGGCAATAAATCTGTAAAAACGAAACGGTTTTTCCATAATTACACGCCATACCCGCGACCACAAATTGGTGACCCCGACAATGGAAGCTAAGGAGGCTCACACCGGCGCTGAAACCTCGCGTGTGGGCGTTCGTCCACCGCCGTTCTGGCCGGATGACCCGGAAATGTGGTTCGCGCAGATGGAGTGCCAATTCGCATTAGCAAATGTAACCGTGGACATAACGAAATTTTATCAAGTCGTAGGAGCGTTGGATCACCGGTACGCCGCCGAAGTAAAAGACGTCATAACAAATCCACCCTCAAGCCATAGATACGAGAAGTTGAAAAGCGAGCTTATTAAACGACTAACAGCGTCACGACAACGGAAAGTGCAACAGTTGTTAATGCACGAGGAGTTAGGAGACCGAAAACCCTCTCAATTTCTACGACATTTGCGGGATCTGGCGGGACCCTCTGTACCCGAAGATTTTCTGAGTTCATTATGGTCGAATCGGCTGCCGACTAACCTGCAAACTGTTTTGGCGTCGCAACCTGACCTTTCGTTGGACAAGCTGGCGGATTTAGCTGACACAGTGAATGAGATCGCGCCAATTAGACCCCTGCAGGTAGCAAGCGCAGCGGACCCTCATAAGTCTAATTTAATGAAAGACATGGCATGCCAAATAGCCGAGTTAACCAGGCAAGTGAGTTCTTTGTCTACAAGAGTGGACAGCCAAAGGCAGGTACGTAGTCGTTCTCGTTCACAATCTAGAAGCTATAACTGGCGAGGCAGGTCCAGGTCCAGGCCACGTCAGCCGCCAGAAAACCACCCGCATTGTTGGTACCATTTCACATTCGGCACCCGTGCAAAGAAATGCACTCAGCCTTGTGCATGGAAGTCGGAAAACTTGAGCGGCAGCCGGAATTAGCGGCCTACGACTGCCCATTAGCATCAGGCCGACTTTTTGTAACGGACCGTTATTCAAAAATGTTATTTCTCGTCGATACAGGCTCGGATTTGTGCGTCTACCCTCGATCGGCAATCAAGGCGCCCTGTAATGTAACGAAGTTTAGTTTAACGGCTGCTAATGGAAGTATTATTAATACATATGGTCCAGTTCAACTTAACCTCAATTTAGGTCTCCGCCGATCATTTATGTGGAAATTTACCATAGCTGACGTGTCAAAGCCAATCATTGGTGTAGATTTTCTAAGCTATTATAATGATTATATTGGTTCTTGTTTTGTTTGTTTTATTCCTTTCATGCCCCCGCGCAGAACTCCGCACAACTTTTTTATATCAATAATATATTTCCTATTCTTCACTCCTTCTGATAATCTACTGTCAGCACTAATTCAAACATTTCAAGGTGGATTATTCCCATTAGAAATTTGGTTAGTGTGCCTGGGATTTATTGCATTATTGACAGGATACTCTCAAATTCCCGCCGAAATGAGTCTTCCCGAAAATTCTGACCTCTTTGGGCAGATGCCTCCTATAGATAACATAAGGCCAGATCTCTCCGGACAGATTAACTGTCCTGATTACGGTGGACAGAATGCCCAGGAGGTTTTAGAGAATTATCGCAAGATAAACTCCAGCAAAATGCCTGGCATTGAAGGTAATGGGGTGCCAGATGAAGCCTACGACTACTCGGAGGGGTTTGATGGAGATGATTATACTCCTCAGCAGTCAGGAGTATGCGACACTATAAATTGTAGTCCCAGAACTGAATTCTTTAAGACCGCTGAGATGCTCCAGCACACGGTGGATCCAGCCACAGATGAGATCGTTCAGCAGATTAACATCTTAAGTCAGGATAATCTCATGGATAAAGAAAGCTTGATGACACAGTACCAAACTTTCATTAGGGTGGCCTACATGGATTGGCCAGTGTTCAAGCCAATGCTGGTGAATGCCTGCAAGCTTGGGTATAATACTCTACATGTATGCCTGCACAGTATATGTACCACGATCCAGCTTCAACACTCTCGGGCTTTCACCAGCAACATCTCTAACCTTGGTCAACTTATAGACCATTTTAAAATCCAAACCAATCAAGCGTCAAAGCAGTTAGAGATGGACAGAGCATTCCAAGAGGACCTCACGAGACAGTTGAACTCGTTCACAACGAGCGTCGCTGGGTTATCAGAAAAATTAGATAACAAAACGCTCGAGCTCTCCCGACCCACTACTCGTGTGATGACCCCGGCCGCCACCCCAACTGCTGACTCCGCGAGCTCACCTCAAACAGAGATTCCGGGCAAGATCGAGCTGATCCCTCAGACAGTCTTCAAGTCCCAATTAATAACTGTCTCCATCAACGCCAGCAGTGATGTCAGCATCAGGCCCAATGTCCAGAGGGCCAAACCTCTCTGCATCATCGCCTCCCTAAGCTCCCCAAGCTGCACTTGTTTTAAAGGACGCACACTAATTGGTCGTGAAGAAGGTTGCACCCTAACCAGCCGCGTCGACCATGCACCTCGCCGCCTGCGCCCGCGCACCTACCTGACGCGGCGCGGGACAGCCGCTCCGCTATCGCTCGGTCACGCCATTCAGTGCCTTACCTGATCCGACGGCGAATGCACGCTTAATTTTTGCTTGCTAAAATCGCTCATTTTATCATTTCGCCTATAGTTTTCAGTGTTTTTTGTGACTTTCTATCCGTTTCCTCTTTGCTAAGTAATTGTCTGCGCTATCCTTTCGTATCTATATCTGTGCTTGTACATCTGTGCTTATTGGCAATAAATCTGTAAAAACGAAACGGTTTTTCCATAATTACACGCCATACCCGCGACCACAAATTGGTGACCCCGACAATGGAAGCTAAGGAGGCTCACACCGGCGCTGAAACCTCGCGTGTGGGCGTTCGTCCACCGCCGTTCTGGCCGGATGACCCGGAAATGTGGTTCGCGCAGATGGAGTGCCAATTCGCATTAGCAAATGTAACCGTGGACATAACGAAATTTTATCAAGTCGTAGGAGCGTTGGATCACCGGTACGCCGCCGAAGTAAAAGACGTCATAACAAATCCACCCTCAAGCCATAGATACGAGAAGTTGAAAAGCGAGCTTATTAAGCGACTAACAGCGTCACGACAACGGAAAGTGCAACAGTTGTTAATGCACGAGGAGTTAGGAGACCGAAAACCCTCTCAATTTCTACGACATTTGCGGGATCTGGCGGGACCCTCTGTACCCGAAGATTTTCTGAGTTCATTATGGTCGAATCGGCTGCCGACTAACCTGCAAACTGTTTTGGCGTCGCAACCTGACCTTTCGTTGGACAAGCTGGCGGATTTAGCTGACACAGTGAATGAGATCGCGCCAATTAGACCCCTGCAGGTAACAAGCGCAGCGGACCCTCATAAGTCTAATTTAATGAAAGACATGGCATGCCAAATAGCCGAGTTAACCAGGCAAGTGAGTTCTTTGTCTACAAGAGTGGACAGCCAAAGGCAGGTACGTAGTCGTTCTCGTTCACAATCTAGAAGCTATAACTGGCGAGGCAGGTCCAGGTCCAGGCCACGTCAGCCGCCAGAAAACCACCCGCATTGTTGGTACCATTTCACATTCGGCACCCGTGCAAAGAAATGCACTCAGCCTTGTGCATGGAAGTCGGAAAACTTGAGCGGCAGCCGGAATTAGCGGCCTACGACTGCCCATTAGCATCAGGCCGACTTTTTGTAACGGACCGTTATTCAAAAATGTTATTTCTCGTCGATACAGGCTCGGATTTGTGCGTCTACCCTCGATCGGCAATCAAGACGCCCTGTAATGTAACGAAGTTTAGTTTAACGGCTGCTAATGGAAGTATTATTAATACATATCGTCCAGTTCAACTTAACCTCAATTTAGGTCTCCGCCGATCATTTATGTGGAAATTTACCATAGCTGACGTGTCAAAGCCAATCATTGGTGTAGATTTTCTAAGCTATTATAATGATTATATTGGTTCTTGTTTTGTTTGTTTTATTCCTTTCATGCCCCCGCGCAGAACTTCGCACAACTTTTTTATATCAATAATATATTTCCTATTCTTCACTCCTTCTGATAATCTACTGTCAGCACTAATTCAAACATTTCAAGGTGGATTATTCCCATTAGAAATTTGGTTAGTGTGCCTGGGATTTATTGCATTATTGACAGGATACTCTCAAATTCCCGCCGAAATGAGTCTTCCCGAAAATTCTGACCTCTTTGGGCAGATGCCTCCTATAGATAACATAAGGCCAGATCTCTCCGGACAGATTAACTGTCCTGATTACGGTGGACAGAATGCCCAGGAGGTTTTAGAGAATTATCGCAAGATAAACTCCAGCAAAATGCCTGGCATTGAAGGTAATGGGGTGCCAGATGAAGCCTACGACTACTCGGAGGGGTTTGATGGAGATGATTATACTCCTCAGCAGTCAGGAGTATGCGACACTATAAATTGTAGTCCCAGAACTGAATTCTTTAAGACCGCTGAGATGCTCCAGCACACGGTGGATCCAGCCACAGATGAGATCGTTCAGCAGATTAACATCTTAAGTCAGGATAATCTCATGGATAAAGAAAGCTTGATGACACAGTACCAAACTTTCATTAGGGTGGCCTACATGGATTGGCCAGTGTTCAAGCCAATGCTGGTGAATGCCTGCAAGCTTGGGTATAATACTCTACATGTATGCCTGCACAGTATATGTACCACGATCCAGCTTCAACACTCTCGGGCTTTCACCAGCAACATCTCTAACCTTGGTCAACTTATAGACCATTTTAAAATCCAAACCAATCAAGCGTCAAAGCAGTTAGAGATGGACAGAGCATTCCAAGAGGACCTCACGAGACAGTTGAACTCGTTCACAACGAGCGTCGCTGGGTTATCAGAAAAATTAGATAACAAAACGCTCGAGCTCTCCCGACCCACTACTCGTGTGATGACCCCGGCCGCCACCCCAACTGCTGACTCCGCGAGCTCACCTCAAACAGAGATTCCGGGCAAGATCGAGCTGATCCCTCAGACAGTCTTCAAGTCCCAATTAATAACTGTCTCCATCAACGCCAGCAGTGATGTCAGCATCAGGCCCAATGTCCAGAGGGCCAAACCTCTCTGCATCATCGCCTCCCTAAGCTCCCCAAGCTGCACTTGTTTTAAAGGACGCACACTAATTGGTCGTGAAGAAGGTTGCACCCTAACCAGCCGCGTCGACCATGCACCTCGCCGCCTGCGCCCGCGCACCTACCTGACGCGGCGCGGGACAGCCGCTCCGCTATCGCTCGGTCACGCCATTCAGTGCCTTACCTGATCCGACGGCGAATGCACGCTTAATTTTTGCTTGCTAAAATCGCTCATTTTATCATTTCGCCTATAGTTTTCAGTGTTTTTTGTGACTTTCTATCCGTTTCCTCTTTGCTAAGTAATTGTCTGCGCTATCCTTTCGTATCTATATCTGTGCTTGTACATCTGTGCTTATTGGCAATAAATCTGTAAAAACGAAACGGTTTTTCCATAATTACACGCCATACCCGCGACCACAAATTGGTGACCCCGACAATGGAAGCTAAGGAGGCTCACACCGGCGCTGAAACCTCGCGTGTGGGCGTTCGTCCACCGCCGTTCTGGCCGGATGACCCGGAAATGTGGTTCGCGCAGATGGAGTGCCAATTCGCATTAGCAAATGTAACCGTGGACATAACGAAATTTTATCAAGTCGTAGGAGCGTTGGATCACCGGTACGCCGCCGAAGTAAAAGACGTCATAACAAATCCACCCTCAAGCCATAGATACGAGAAGTTGAAAAGCGAGCTTATTAAGCGACTAACAGCGTCACGACAACGGAAAGTGCAACAGTTGTTAATGCACGAGGAGTTAGGAGACCGAAAACCCTCTCAATTTCTACGACATTTGCGGGATCTGGCGGGACCCTCTGTACCCGAAGATTTTCTGAGTTCATTATGGTCGAATCGGCTGCCGACTAACCTGCAAACTGTTTTGGCGTCGCAACCTGACCTTTCGTTGGACAAGCTGGCGGATTTAGCTGACACAGTGAATGAGATCGCGCCAATTAGACCCCTGCAGGTAACAAGCGCAGCGGACCCTCATAAGTCTAATTTAATGAAAGACATGGCATGCCAAATAGCCGAGTTAACCAGCCAAGTGAGTTCTTTGTCTACAAGAGTGGACAGCCAAAGGCAGGTACGTAGTCGTTCTCGTTCACAATCTAGAAGCTATAACTGGCGAGGCAGGTCCAGGTCCAGGCCACGTCAGCCGCCAGAAAACCACCCGCATTGTTGGTACCATTTCACATTCGGCACCCGTGCAAAGAAATGCACTCAGCCTTGTGCATGGAAGTCGGAAAACTTGAGCGGCAGCCGGAATTAGCGGCCTACGACTGCCCATTAGCATCAGGCCGACTTTTTGTAACGGACCGTTATTCAAAAATGTTATTTCTCGTCGATACAGGCTCGGATTTGTGCGTCTACCCTCGATCGGCAATCAAGACGCCCTGTAATGTAACGAAGTTTAGTTTAACGGCTGCTAATGGAAGTATTATTAATACATATCGTCCAGTTCAACTTAACCTCAATTTAGGTCTCCGCCGATCATTTATGTGGAAATTTACCATAGCTGACGTGTCAAAGCCAATCATTGGTGTAGATTTTCTAAGCTATTATAATGATTATATTGGTTCTTGTTTTGTTTGTTTTATTCCTTTCATGCCCCCGCGCAGAACTCCGCACAACTTTTTTATATCAATAATATATTTCCTATTCTTCACTCCTTCTGATAATCTACTGTCAGCACTAATTCAAACATTTCAAGGTGGATTATTCCCATTAGAAATTTGGTTAGTGTGCCTGGGATTTATTGCATTATTGACAGGATACTCTCAAATTCCCGCCGAAATGAGTCTTCCCGAAAATTCTGACCTCTTTGGGCAGATGCCTCCTATAGATAACATAAGGCCAGATCTCTCCGGACAGATTAACTGTCCTGATTACGGTGGACAGAATGCCCAGGAGGTTTTAGAGAATTATCGCAAGATAAACTCCAGCAAAATGCCTGGCATTGAAGGTAATGGGGTGCCAGATGAAGCCTACGACTACTCGGAGGGGTTTGATGGAGATGATTATACTCCTCAGCAGTCAGGAGTATGCGACACTATAAATTGTAGTCCCAGAACTGAATTCTTTAAGACCGCTGAGATGCTCCAGCACACGGTGGATCCAGCCACAGATGAGATCGTTCAGCAGATTAACATCTTAAGTCAGGATAATCTCATGGATAAAGAAAGCTTGATGACACAGTACCAAACTTTCATTAGGGTGGCCTACATGGATTGGCCAGTGTTCAAGCCAATGCTGGTGAATGCCTGCAAGCTTGGGTATAATACTCTACATGTATGCCTGCACAGTATATGTACCACGATCCAGCTTCAACACTCTCGGGCTTTCACCAGCAACATCTCTAACCTTGGTCAACTTATAGACCATTTTAAAATCCAAACCAATCAAGCGTCAAAGCAGTTAGAGATGGACAGAGCATTCCAGGAGGACCTCACGAGACAGTTGAACTCGTTCACAACGAGCGTCGCTGGGTTATCAGAAAAATTAGATAACAAAACGCTCGAGCTCTACCGACCCACTACTCGTGTGATGACCCCGGCCGCCACCCCAACTGCTGACTCCGCGAGCTCACCTCAAACAGAGATTCCGGGCAAGATCGAGCTGATCCCTCAGACAGTCTTCAAGTCCCAATTAATAACTGTCTCCATCAACGCCAGCAGTGATGTCAGCATCAGGCCCAATGTCCAGAGGGCCAAACCTCTCTGCATCATCGCCTCCCTAAGCTCCCCAAGCTGCACTTGTTTTAAAGGACGCACACTAATTGGTCGTGAAGAAGGTTGCACCCTAACCAGCCGCGTCGACCATGCACCTCGCCGCCTGCGCCCGCGCACCTACCTGACGCGGCGCGGGACAGCCGCTCCGCTATCGCTCGGTCACGCCATTCAGTGCCTTACCTGATCCGACGGCGAATGCACGCTTAATTTTTGCTTGCTAAAATCGCTCATTTTATCATTTCGCCTATAGTTTTCAGTGTTTTTTGTGACTTTCTATCCGTTTCCTCTTTGCTAAGTAATTGTCTGCGCTATCCTTTCGTATCTATATCTGTGCTTGTACATCTGTGCTTATTGGCAATAAATCTGTAAAAACGAAACGGTTTTTCCATAATTACACGCCATACCCGCGACCACAAATTGGTGACCCCGACAATGGAAGCTAAGGAGGCTCACACCGGCGCTGAAACCTCGCGTGTGGGCGTTCGTCCACCGCCGTTCTGGCCGGATGACCCGGAAATGTGGTTCGCGCAGATGGAGTGCCAATTCGCATTAGCAAATGTAACCGTGGACATAACGAAATTTTATCAAGTCGTAGGAGCGTTGGATCACCGGTACGCCGCCGAAGTAAAAGACGTCATAACAAATCCACCCTCAAGCCATAGATACGAGAAGTTGAAAAGCGAGCTTATTAAGCGACTAACAGCGTCACGACAACGGAAAGTGCAACAGTTGTTAATGCACGAGGAGTTAGGAGACCGAAAACCCTCTCAATTTCTACGACATTTGCGGGATCTGGCGGGACCCTCTGTACCCGAAGATTTTCTGAGTTCATTATGGTCGAATCGGCTGCCGACTAACCTGCAAACTGTTTTGGCGTCGCAACCTGACCTTTCGTTGGACAAGCTGGCGGATTTAGCTGACACAGTGAATGAGATCGCGCCAATTAGACCCCTGCAGGTAGCAAGCGCAGCGGACCCTCATAAGTCTAATTTAATGAAAGACATGGCATGCCAAATAGCCGAGTTAACCAGGCAAGTGAGTTCTTTGTCTACAAGAGTGGACAGCCAAAGGCAGGTACGTAGTCGTTCTCGTTCACAATCTAGAAGCTATAACTGGCGAGGCAGGTCCAGGTCCAGGCCACGTCAGCCGCCAGAAAACCACCCGCATTGTTGGTACCATTTCACATTCGGCACCCGTGCAAAGAAATGCACTCAGCCTTGTGCATGGAAGTCGGAAAACTTGAGCGGCAGCCGGAATTAGCGGCCTACGACTGCCCATTAGCATCAGGCCGACTTTTTGTAACGGACCGTTATTCAAAAATGTTATTTCTCGTCGATACAGGCTCGGATTTGTGCGTCTACCCTCGATCGGCAATCAAGACGCCCTGTAATGTAACGAAGTTTAGTTTAACGGCTGCTAATGGAAGTATTATTAATACATATGGTCCAGTTCAACTTAACCTCAATTTAGGTCTCCGCCGATCATTTATGTGGAAATTTACCATAGCTGACGTGTCAAAGCCAATCATTGGTGTAGATTTTCTAAGCTATTATAATGATTATATTGGTTCTTGTTTTGTTTGTTTTATTCCTTTCATGCCCCCGCGCAGAACTCCGCACAACTTTTTTATATCAATAATATATTTCCTATTCTTCACTCCTTCTGATAATCTACTGTCAGCACTAATTCAAACATTTCAAGGTGGATTATTCCCATTAGAAATTTGGTTAGTGTGCCTGGGATTTATTGCATTATTGACAGGATACTCTCAAATTCCCGCCGAAATGAGTCTTCCCGAAAATTCTGACCTCTTTGGGCAGATGCCTCCTATAGATAACATAAGGCCAGATCTCTCCGGACAGATTAACTGTCCTGATTACGGTGGACAGAATGCCCAGGAGGTTTTAGAGAATTATCGCAAGATAAACTCCAGCAAAATGCCTGGCATTGAAGGTAATGGGGTGCCAGATGAAGCCTACGACTACTCGGAGGGGTTTGATGGAGATGATTATACTCCTCAGCAGTCAGGAGTATGCGACACTATAAATTGTAGTCCCAGAACTGAATTCTTTAAGACCGCTGAGATGCTCCAGCACACGGTGGATCCAGCCACAGATGAGATCGTTCAGCAGATTAACATCTTAAGTCAGGATAATCTCATGGATAAAGAAAGCTTGATGACACAGTACCAAACTTTCATTAGGGTGGCCTACATGGATTGGCCAGTGTTCAAGCCAATGCTGGTGAATGCCTGCAAGCTTGGGTATAATACTCTACATGTATGCCTGCACAGTATATGTACCACGATCCAGCTTCAACACTCTCGGGCTTTCACCAGCAACATCTCTAACCTTGGTCAACTTATAGACCATTTTAAAATCCAAACCAATCAAGCGTCAAAGCAGTTAGAGATGGACAGAGCATTCCAGGAGGACCTCACGAGACAGTTGAACTCGTTCACAACGAGCGTCGCTGGGTTATCAGAAAAATTAGATAACAAAACGCTCGAGCTCTACCGACCCACTACTCGTGTGATGACCCCGGCCGCCACCCCAACTGCTGACTCCGCGAGCTCACCTCAAACAGAGATTCCGGGCAAGATCGAGCTGATCCCTCAGACAGTCTTCAAGTCCCAATTAATAACTGTCTCCATCAACGCCAGCAGTGATGTCAGCATCAGGCCCAATGTCCAGAGGGCCAAACCTCTCTGCATCATCGCCTCCCTAAGCTCCCCAAGCTGCACTTGTTTTAAAGGACGCACACTAATTGGTCGTGAAGAAGGTTGCACCCTAACCAGCCGCGTCGACCATGCACCTCGCCGCCTGCGCCCGCGCACCTACCTGACGCGGCGCGGGACAGCCGCTCCGCTATCGCTCGGTCACGCCATTCAGTGCCTTACCTGATCCGACGGCGAATGCACGCTTAATTTTTGCTTGCTAAAATCGCTCATTTTATCATTTCGCCTATAGTTTTCAGTGTTTTTTGTGACTTTCTATCCGTTTCCTCTTTGCTAAGTAATTGTCTGCGCTATCCTTTCGTATCTATATCTGTGCTTGTACATCTGTGCTTATTGGCAATAAATCTGTAAAAACGAAACGGTTTTTCCATAATTACACGCCATACCCGCGACCACAAATTGGTGACCCCGACAATGGAAGCTAAGGAGGCTCACACCGGCGCTGAAACCTCGCGTGTGGGCGTTCGTCCACCGCCGTTCTGGCCGGATGACCCGGAAATGTGGTTCGCGCAGATGGAGTGCCAATTCGCATTAGCAAATGTAACCGTGGACATAACGAAATTTTATCAAGTCGTAGGAGCGTTGGATCACCGGTACGCCGCCGAAGTAAAAGACGTCATAACAAATCCACCCTCAAGCCATAGATACGAGAAGTTGAAAAGCGAGCTTATTAAGCGACTAACAGCGTCACGACAACGGAAAGTGCAACAGTTGTTAATGCACGAGGAGTTAGGAGACCGAAAACCCTCTCAATTTCTACGACATTTGCGGGATCTGGCGGGACCCTCTGTACCCGAAGATTTTCTGAGTTCATTATGGTCGAATCGGCTGCCGACTAACCTGCAAACTGTTTTGGCGTCGCAACCTGACCTTTCGTTGGACAAGCTGGCGGATTTAGCTGACACAGTGAATGAGATCGCGCCAATTAGACCCCTGCAGGTAGCAAGCGCAGCGGACCCTCATAAGTCTAATTTAATGAAAGACATGGCATGCCAAATAGCCGAGTTAACCAGGCAAGTGAGTTCTTTGTCTACAAGAGTGGACAGCCAAAGGCAGGTACGTAGTCGTTCTCGTTCACAATCTAGAAGCTATAACTGGCGAGGCAGGTCCAGGTCCAGGCCACGTCAGCCGCCAGAAAACCACCCGCATTGTTGGTACCATTTCACATTCGGCACCCGTGCAAAGAAATGCACTCAGCCTTGTGCATGGAAGTCGGAAAACTTGAGCGGCAGCCGGAATTAGCGGCCTACGACTGCCCATTAGCATCAGGCCGACTTTTTGTAACGGACCGTTATTCAAAAATGTTATTTCTCGTCGATACAGGCTCGGATTTGTGCGTCTACCCTCGATCGGCAATCAAGGCGCCCTGTAATGTAACGAAGTTTAGTTTAACGGCTGCTAATGGAAGTATTATTAATACATATGGTCCAGTTCAACTTAACCTCAATTTAGGTCTCCGCCGATCATTTATGTGGAAATTTACCATAGCTGACGTGTCAAAGCCAATCATTGGTGTAGATTTTCTAAGCTATTATAATGATTATATTGGTTCTTGTTTTGTTTGTTTTATTCCTTTCATGCCCCCGCGCAGAACTCCGCACAACTTTTTTATATCAATAATATATTTCCTATTCTTCACTCCTTCTGATAATCTACTGTCAGCACTAATTCAAACATTTCAAGGTGGATTATTCCCATTAGAAATTTGGTTAGTGTGCCTGGGATTTATTGCATTATTGACAGGATACTCTCAAATTCCCGCCGAAATGAGTCTTCCCGAAAATTCTGACCTCTTTGGGCAGATGCCTCCTATAGATAACATAAGGCCAGATCTCTCCGGACAGATTAACTGTCCTGATTACGGTGGACAGAATGCCCAGGAGGTTTTAGAGAATTATCGCAAGATAAACTCCAGCAAAATGCCTGGCATTGAAGGTAATGGGGTGCCAGATGAAGCCTACGACTACTCGGAGGGGTTTGATGGAGATGATTATACTCCTCAGCAGTCAGGAGTATGCGACACTATAAATTGTAGTCCCAGAACTGAATTCTTTAAGACCGCTGAGATGCTCCAGCACACGGTGGATCCAGCCACAGATGAGATCGTTCAGCAGATTAACATCTTAAGTCAGGATAATCTCATGGATAAAGAAAGCTTGATGACACAGTACCAAACTTTCATTAGGGTGGCCTACATGGATTGGCCAGTGTTCAAGCCAATGCTGGTGAATGCCTGCAAGCTTGGGTATAATACTCTACATGTATGCCTGCACAGTATATGTACCACGATCCAGCTTCAACACTCTCGGGCTTTCACCAGCAACATCTCTAACCTTGGTCAACTTATAGACCATTTTAAAATCCAAACCAATCAAGCGTCAAAGCAGTTAGAGATGGACAGAGCATTCCAGGAGGACCTCACGAGACAGTTGAACTCGTTCACAACGAGCGTCGCTGGGTTATCAGAAAAATTAGATAACAAAACGCTCGAGCTCTACCGACCCACTACTCGTGTGATGACCCCGGCCGCCACCCCAACTGCTGACTCCGCGAGCTCACCTCAAACAGAGATTCCGGGCAAGATCGAGCTGATCCCTCAGACAGTCTTCAAGTCCCAATTAATAACTGTCTCCATCAACGCCAGCAGTGATGTCAGCATCAGGCCCAATGTCCAGAGGGCCAAACCTCTCTGCATCATCGCCTCCCTAAGCTCCCCAAGCTGCACTTGTTTTAAAGGACGCACACTAATTGGTCGTGAAGAAGGTTGCACCCTAACCAGCCGCGTCGACCATGCACCTCGCCGCCTGCGCCCGCGCACCTACCTGACGCGGCGCGGGACAGCCGCTCCGCTATCGCTCGGTCACGCCATTCAGTGCCTTACCTGATCCGACGGCGAATGCACGCTTAATTTTTGCTTGCTAAAATCGCTCATTTTATCATTTCGCCTATAGTTTTCAGTGTTTTTTGTGACTTTCTATCCGTTTCCTCTTTGCTAAGTAATTGTCTGCGCTATCCTTTCGTATCTATATCTGTGCTTGTACATCTGTGCTTATTGGCAATAAATCTGTAAAAACGAAACGGTTTTTCCATAATTACACGCCATACCCGCGACCACAAATTGGTGACCCCGACAATGGAAGCTAAGGAGGCTCACACCGGCGCTGAAACCTCGCGTGTGGGCGTTCGTCCACCGCCGTTCTGGCCGGATGACCCGGAAATGTGGTTCGCGCAGATGGAGTGCCAATTCGCATTAGCAAATGTAACCGTGGACATAACGAAATTTTATCAAGTCGTAGGAGCGTTGGATCACCGGTACGCCGCCGAAGTAAAAGACGTCATAACAAATCCACCCTCAAGCCATAGATACGAGAAGTTGAAAAGCGAGCTTATTAAGCGACTAACAGCGTCACGACAACGGAAAGTGCAACAGTTGTTAATGCACGAGGAGTTAGGAGACCGAAAACCCTCTCAATTTCTACGACATTTGCGGGATCTGGCGGGACCCTCTGTACCCGAAGATTTTCTGAGTTCATTATGGTCGAATCGGCTGCCGACTAACCTGCAAACTGTTTTGGCGTCGCAACCTGACCTTTCGTTGGACAAGCTGGCGGATTTAGCTGACACAGTGAATGAGATCGCGCCAATTAGACCCCTGCAGGTAGCAAGCGCAGCGGACCCTCATAAGTCTAATTTAATGAAAGACATGGCATGCCAAATAGCCGAGTTAACCAGGCAAGTGAGTTCTTTGTCTACAAGAGTGGACAGCCAAAGGCAGGTACGTAGTCGTTCTCGTTCACAATCTAGAAGCTATAACTGGCGAGGCAGGTCCAGGTCCAGGCCACGTCAGCCGCCAGAAAACCACCCGCATTGTTGGTACCATTTCACATTCGGCACCCGTGCAAAGAAATGCACTCAGCCTTGTGCATGGAAGTCGGAAAACTTGAGCGGCAGCCGGAATTAGCGGCCTACGACTGCCCATTAGCATCAGGCCGACTTTTTGTAACGGACCGTTATTCAAAAATGTTATTTCTCGTCGATACAGGCTCGGATTTGTGCGTCTACCCTCGATCGGCAATCAAGACGCCCTGTAATGTAACGAAGTTTAGTTTAACGGCTGCTAATGGAAGTATTATTAATACATATCGTCCAGTTCAACTTAACCTCAATTTAGGTCTCCGCCGATCATTTATGTGGAAATTTACCATAGCTGACGTGTCAAAGCCAATCATTGGTGTAGATTTTCTAAGCTATTATAATGATTATATTGGTTCTTGTTTTGTTTGTTTTATTCCTTTCATGCCCCCGCGCAGAACTTCGCACAACTTTTTTATATCAATAATATATTTCCTATTCTTCACTCCTTCTGATAATCTACTGTCAGCACTAATTCAAACATTTCAAGGTGGATTATTCCCATTAGAAATTTGGTTAGTGTCCCTGGGATTTATTGCATTATTGACAGGATACTCTCAAATTCCCGCCGAAATGAGTCTTCCCGAAAATTCTGACCTCTTTGGGCAGATGCCTCCTATAGATAACATAAGGCCAGATCTCTCCGGACAGATTAACTGTCCTGATTACGGTGGACAGAATGCCCAGGAGGTTTTAGAGAATTATCGCAAGATAAACTCCAGCAAAATGCCTGGCATTGAAGGTAATGGGGTGCCAGATGAAGCCTACGACTACTCGGAGGGGTTTGATGGAGATGATTATACTCCTCAGCAGTCAGGAGTATGTGACACTATAAATTGTAGTCCCAGAACTGAATTCTTTAAGACCGCTGAGATGCTCCAGCACACGGTGGATCCAGCCACAGATGAGATCGTTCAGCAGATTAACATCTTAAGTCAGGATAATCTCATGGATAAAGAAAGCTTGATGACACAGTACCAAACTTTCATTAGGGTGGCCTACATGGATTGGCCAGTGTTCAAGCCAATGCTGGTGAATGCCTGCAAGCTTGGGTATAATACTCTACATGTATGCCTGCACAGTATATTGTACCACGATCCAGCTTCAACACTCTCGGGCTTTCACCAGCAACATCTCTAACCTTGGTCAACTTATAGACCATTTTAAAATCCAAACCAATCAAGCGTCAAAGCAGTTAGAGATGGACAGAGCATTCCAGGAGGACCTCACGAGACAGTTGAACTCGTTCACAACGAGCGTCGCTGGGTTATCAGAAAAATTAGATAACAAAACGCTCGAGCTCTCCCGACCCACTACTCGTGTGATGACCCCGGCCGCCACCCCAACTGCTGACTCCGCGAGCTCACCTCAAACAGAGATTCCGGGCAAGATTGAGCTGATCCCTCAGACAGTCTTCAAGTCCCAATTAATAACTGTCTCCATCAACGCCAGCAGTGATGTCAGCATCAGGCCCAATGTCCAGAGGGCCAAACCTCTCTGCATCATCGCCTCCCTAAGCTCCCCAAGCTGCACTTGTTTTAAAGGACGCACACTAATTGGTCGTGAAGAAGGTTGCACCCTAACCAGCCGCGTCGACCATGCACCTCGCCGCCTGCGCCCGCGCACCTACCTGACGCGGCGCGGGACAGCCGCTCCGCTATCGCTCGGTCACGCCATTCAGTGCCTTACCTGATCCGACGGCGAATGCACGCTTAATTTTTGCTTGCTAAAATCGCTCATTTTATCATTTCGCCTATAGTTTTCAGTGTTTTTTGTGACTTTCTATCCGTTTCCTCTTTGCTAAGTAATTGTCTGCGCTATCCTTTCGTATCTATATCTGTGCTTGTACATCTGTGCTTATTGGCAATAAATCTGTAAAAACGAAACGGTTTTTCCATAATTACACGCCATACCCGCGACCACAAATTGGTGACCCCGACAATGGAAGCTAAGGAGGCTCACACCGGCGCCGAAACCTCGCGTGTGGGCGTTCGTCCACCGCCGTTCTGGCCGGATGACCCGGAAATGTGGTTCGCGCAGATGGAGTGCCAATTCGCATTAGCAAATGTAACCGTGGACATAACGAAATTTTATCAAGTCGTAGGAGCGTTGGATCACCGGTACGCCGCCGAAGTAAAAGACGTCATAACAAATCCACCCTCAAGCCATAGATACGAGAAGTTGAAAAGCGAGCTTATTAAGCGACTAACAGCGTCACGACAACGGAAAGTGCAACAGTTGTTAATGCACGAGGAGTTAGGAGACCGAAAACCCTCTCAATTTCTACGACATTTGCGGGATCTGGCGGGACCCTCTGTACCCGAAGATTTTCTGAGTTCATTATGGTCGAATCGGCTGCCGACTAACCTGCAAACTGTTTTGGCGTCGCAACCTGACCTTTCGTTGGACAAGCTGGCGGATTTAGCTGACACAGTGAATGAGATCGCGCCAATTAGACCCCTGCAGGTAACAAGCGCAGCGGACCCTCATAAGTCTAATTTAATGAAAGACATGGCATGCCAAATAGCCGAGTTAACCAGGCAAGTGAGTTCTTTGTCTACAAGAGTGGACAGCCAAAGGCAGGTACGTAGTCGTTCTCGTTCACAATCTAGAAGCTATAACTGGCGAGGCAGGTCCAGGTCCAGGCCACGTCAGCCGCCAGAAAACCACCCGCATTGTTGGTACCATTTCACATTCGGCACCCGTGCAAAGAAATGCACTCAGCCTTGTGCATGGAAGTCGGAAAACTTGAGCGGCAGCCGGAATTAGCGGCCTACGACTGCCCATTAGCATCAGGCCGACTTTTTGTAACGGACCGTTATTCAAAAATGTTATTTCTCGTCGATACAGGCTCGGATTTGTGCGTCTACCCTCGATCGGCAATCAAGACGCCCTGTAATGTAACGAAGTTTAGTTTAACGGCTGCTAATGGAAGTATTATTAATACATATCGTCCAGTTCAACTTAACCTCAATTTAGGTCTCCGCCGATCATTTATGTGGAAATTTACCATAGCTGACGTGTCAAAGCCAATCATTGGTGTAGATTTTCTAAGCTATTATAATGATTATATTGGTTCTTGTTTTGTTTGTTTTATTCCTTTCATGCCCCCGCGCAGAACTTCGCACAACTTTTTTATATCAATAATATATTTCCTATTCTTCACTCCTTCTGATAATCTACTGTCAGCACTAATTCAAACATTTCAAGGTGGATTATTCCCATTAGAAATTTGGTTAGTGTGCCTGGGATTTATTGCATTATTGACAGGATACTCTCAAATTCCCGCCGAAATGAGTCTTCCCGAAAATTCTGACCTCTTTGGGCAGATGCCTCCTATAGATAACATAAGGCCAGATCTCTCCGGACAGATTAACTGTCCTGATTACGGTGGACAGAATGCCCAGGAGGTTTTAGAGAATTATCGCAAGATAAACTCCAGCAAAATGCCTGGCATTGAAGGTAATGGGGTGCCAGATGAAGCCTACGACTACTCGGAGGGGTTTGATGGAGATGATTATACTCCTCAGCAGTCAGGAGTATGCGACACTATAAATTGTAGTCCCAGAACTGAATTCTTTAAGACCGCTGAGATGCTCCAGCACACGGTGGATCCAGCCACAGATGAGATCGTTCAGCAGATTAACATCTTAAGTCAGGATAATCTCATGGATAAAGAAAGCTTGATGACACAGTACCAAACTTTCATTAGGGTGGCCTACATGGATTGGCCAGTGTTCAAGCCAATGCTGGTGAATGCCTGCAAGCTTGGGTATAATACTCTACATGTATGCCTGCACAGTATATTGTACCACGATCCAGCTTCAACACTCTCGGGCTTTCACCAGCAACATCTCTAACCTTGGTCAACTTATAGACCATTTTAAAATCCAAACCAATCAAGCGTCAAAGCAGTTAGAGATGGACAGAGCATTCCAGGAGGACCTCACGAGACAGTTGAACTCGTTCACAACGAGCGTCGCTGGGTTATCAGAAAAATTAGATAACAAAACGCTCGAGCTCTCCCGACCCACTACTCGTGTGATGACCCCGGCCGCCACCCCAACTGCTGACTCCGCGAGCTCACCTCAAACAGAGATTCCGGGCAAGATCGAGCTGATCCCTCAGACAGTCTTCAAGTCCCAATTAATAACTGTCTCCATCAACGCCAGCAGTGATGTCAGCATCAGGCCCAATGTCCAGAGGGCCAAACCTCTCTGCATCATCGCCTCCCTAAGCTCCCCAAGCTGCACTTGTTTTAAAGGACGCACACTAATTGGTCGTGAAGAAGGTTGCACCCTAACCAGCCGCGTCGACCATGCACCTCGCCGCCTGCGCCCGCGCACCTACCTGACGCGGCGCGGGACAGCCGCTCCGCTATCGCTCGGTCACGCCATTCAGTGCCTTACCTGATCCGACGGCGAATGCACGCTTAATTTTTGCTTGCTAAAATCGCTCATTTTATCATTTCGCCTATAGTTTTCAGTGTTTTTTGTGACTTTCTATCCGTTTCCTCTTTGCTAAGTAATTGTCTGCGCTATCCTTTCGTATCTATATCTGTGCTTGTACATCTGTGCTTATTGGCAATAAATCTGTAAAAACGAAACGGTTTTTCCATAATTACACGCCATACCCGCGACCACAAATTGGTGACCCCGACAATGGAAGCTAAGGAGGCTCACACCGGCGCTGAAACCTCGCGTGTGGGCGTTCGTCCACCGCCGTTCTGGCCGGATGACCCGGAAATGTGGTTCGCGCAGATGGAGTGCCAATTCGCATTAGCAAATGTAACCGTGGACATAACGAAATTTTATCAAGTCGTAGGAGCGTTGGATCACCGGTACGCCGCCGAAGTAAAAGACGTCATAACAAATCCACCCTCAAGCCATAGATACGAGAAGTTGAAAAGCGAGCTTATTAAGCGACTAACAGCGTCACGACAACGGAAAGTGCAACAGTTGTTAATGCACGAGGAGTTAGGAGACCGAAAACCCTCTCAATTTCTACGACATTTGCGGGATCTGGCGGGACCCTCTGTACCCGAAGATTTTCTGAGTTCATTATGGTCGAATCGGCTGCCGACTAACCTGCAAACTGTTTTGGCGTCGCAACCTGACCTTTCGTTGGACAAGCTGGCGGATTTAGCTGACACAGTGAATGAGATCGCGCCAATTAGACCCCTGCAGGTAACAAGCGCAGCGGACCCTCATAAGTCTAATTTAATGAAAGACATGGCATGCCAAATAGCCGAGTTAACCAGGCAAGTGAGTTCTTTGTCTACAAGAGTGGACAGCCAAAGGCAGGTACGTAGTCGTTCTCGTTCACAATCTAGAAGCTATAACTGGCGAGGCAGGTCCAGGTCCAGGCCACGTCAGCCGCCAGAAAACCACCCGCATTGTTGGTACCATTTCACATTCGGCACCCGTGCAAAGAAATGCACTCAGCCTTGTGCATGGAAGTCGGAAAACTTGAGCGGCAGCCGGAATTAGCGGCCTACGACTGCCCATTAGCATCAGGCCGACTTTTTGTAACGGACCGTTATTCAAAAATGTTATTTCTCGTCGATACAGGCTCGGATTTGTGCGTCTACCCTCGATCGGCAATCAAGACGCCCTGTAATGTAACGAAGTTTAGTTTAACGGCTGCTAATGGAAGTATTATTAATACATATGGTCCAGTTCAACTTAACCTCAATTTAGGTCTCCGCCGATCATTTATGTGGAAATTTACCATAGCTGACGTGTCAAAGCCAATCATTGGTGTAGATTTTCTAAGCTATTATAATGATTATATTGGTTCTTGTTTTGTTTGTTTTATTCCTTTCATGCCCCCGCGCAGAACTCCGCACAACTTTTTTATATCAATAATATATTTCCTATTCTTCACTCCTTCTGATAATCTACTGTCAGCACTAATTCAAACATTTCAAGGTGGATTATTCCCATTAGAAATTTGGTTAGTGTGCCTGGGATTTATTGCATTATTGACAGGATACTCTCAAATTCCCGCCGAAATGAGTCTTCCCGAAAATTCTGACCTCTTTGGGCAGATGCCTCCTATAGATAACATAAGGCCAGATCTCTCCGGACAGATTAACTGTCCTGATTACGGTGGACAGAATGCCCAGGAGGTTTTAGAGAATTATCGCAAGATAAACTCCAGCAAAATGCCTGGCATTGAAGGTAATGGGGTGCCAGATGAAGCCTACGACTACTCGGAGGGGTTTGATGGAGATGATTATACTCCTCAGCAGTCAGGAGTATGCGACACTATAAATTGTAGTCCCAGAACTGAATTCTTTAAGACCGCTGAGATGCTCCAGCACACGGTGGATCCAGCCACAGATGAGATCGTTCAGCAGATTAACATCTTAAGTCAGGATAATCTCATGGATAAAGAAAGCTTGATGACACAGTACCAAACTTTCATTAGGGTGGCCTACATGGATTGGCCAGTGTTCAAGCCAATGCTGGTGAATGCCTGCAAGCTTGGGTATAATACTCTACATGTATGCCTGCACAGTATATGTACCACGATCCAGCTTCAACACTCTCGGGCTTTCACCAGCAACATCTCTAACCTTGGTCAACTTATAGACCATTTTAAAATCCAAACCAATCAAGCGTCAAAGCAGTTAGAGATGGACAGAGCATTCCAGGAGGACCTCACGAGACAGTTGAACTCGTTCACAACGAGCGTCGCTGGGTTATCAGAAAAATTAGATAACAAAACGCTCGAGCTCTCCCGACCCACTACTCGTGTGATGACCCCGGCCGCCACCCCAACTGCTGACTCCGCGAGCTCACCTCAAACAGAGATTCCGGGCAAGATCGAGCTGATCCCTCAGACAGTCTTCAAGTCCCAATTAATAACTGTCTCCATCAACGCCAGCAGTGATGTCAGCATCAGGCCCAATGTCCAGAGGGCCAAACCTCTCTGCATCATCGCCTCCCTAAGCTCCCCAAGCTGCACTTGTTTTAAAGGACGCACACTAATTGGTCGTGAAGAAGGTTGCACCCTAACCAGCCGCGTCGACCATGCACCTCGCCGCCTGCGCCCGCGCACCTACCTGACGCGGCGCGGGACAGCCGCTCCGCTATCGCTCGGTCACGCCATTCAGTGCCTTACCTGATCCGACGGCGAATGCACGCTTAATTTTTGCTTGCTAAAATCGCTCATTTTATCATTTCGCCTATAGTTTTCAGTGTTTTTTGTGACTTTCTATCCGTTTCCTCTTTGCTAAGTAATTGTCTGCGCTATCCTTTCGTATCTATATCTGTGCTTGTACATCTGTGCTTATTGGCAATAAATCTGTAAAAACGAAACGGTTTTTCCATAATTACACGCCATACCCGCGACCACAAATTGGTGACCCCGACAATGGAAGCTAAGGAGGCTCACACCGGCGCTGAAACCTCGCGTGTGGGCGTTCGTCCACCGCCGTTCTGGCCGGATGACCCGGAAATGTGGTTCGCGCAGATGGAGTGCCAATTCGCATTAGCAAATGTAACCGTGGACATAACGAAATTTTATCAAGTCGTAGGAGCGTTGGATCACCGGTACGCCGCCGAAGTAAAAGACGTCATAACAAATCCACCCTCAAGCCATAGATACGAGAAGTTGAAAAGCGAGCTTATTAAGCGACTAACAGCGTCACGACAACGGAAAGTGCAACAGTTGTTAATGCACGAGGAGTTAGGAGACCGAAAACCCTCTCAATTTCTACGACATTTGCGGGATCTGGCGGGACCCTCTGTACCCGAAGATTTTCTGAGTTCATTATGGTCGAATCGGCTGCCGACTAACCTGCAAACTGTTTTGGCGTCGCAACCTGACCTTTCGTTGGACAAGCTGGCGGATTTAGCTGACACAGTGAATGAGATCGCGCCAATTAGACCCCTGCAGGTAACAAGCGCAGCGGACCCTCATAAGTCTAATTTAATGAAAGACATGGCATGCCAAATAGCCGAGTTAACCAGGCAAGTGAGTTCTTTGTCTACAAGAGTGGACAGCCAAAGGCAGATACGTAGTCGTTCTCGTTCACAATCTAGAAGCTATAACTGGCGAGGCAGGTCCAGGTCCAGGCCACGTCAGCCGCCAGAAAACCACCCGCATTGTTGGTACCATTTCACATTCGGCACCCGTGCAAAGAAATGCACTCAGCCTTGTGCATGGAAGTCGGAAAACTTGAGCGGCAGCCGGAATTAGCGGCCTACGACTGCCCATTAGCATCAGGCCGACTTTTTGTAACGGACCGTTATTCAAAAATGTTATTTCTCGTCGATACAGGCTCGGATTTGTGCGTCTACCCTCGATCGGCAATCAAGACGCCCTGTAATGTAACGAAGTTTAGTTTAACGGCTGCTAATGGAAGTATTATTAATACATATCGTCCAGTTCAACTTAACCTCAATTTAGGTCTCCGCCGATCATTTATGTGGAAATTTACCATAGCTGACGTGTCAAAGCCAATCATTGGTGTAGATTTTCTAAGCTATTATAATGATTATATTGGTTCTTGTTTTGTTTGTTTTATTCCTTTCATGCCCCCGCGCAGAACTTCGCACAACTTTTTTATATCAATAATATATTTCCTATTCTTCACTCCTTCTGATAATCTACTGTCAGCACTAATTCAAACATTTCAAGGTGGATTATTCCCATTAGAAATTTGGTTAGTGTGCCTGGGATTTATTGCATTATTGACAGGATACTCTCAAATTCCCGCCGAAATGAGTCTTCCCGAAAATTCTGACCTCTTTGGGCAGATGCCTCCTATAGATAACATAAGGCCAGATCTCTCCGGACAGATTAACTGTCCTGATTACGGTGGACAGAATGCCCAGGAGGTTTTAGAGAATTATCGCAAGACAAACTCCAGCAAAATGCCTGGCATTGAAGGTAATGGGGTGCCAGATGAAGCCTACGACTACTCGGAGGGGTTTGATGGAGATGATTATACTCCTCAGCAGTCAGGAGTATGCGACACTATAAATTGTAGTCCCAGAACTGAATTCTTTAAGACCGCTGAGATGCTCCAGCACACGGTGGATCCAGCCACAGATGAGATCGTTCAGCAGATTAACATCTTAAGTCAGGATAATCTCATGGATAAAGAAAGCTTGATGACACAGTACCAAACTTTCATTAGGGTGGCCTACATGGATTGGCCAGTGTTCAAGCCAATGCTGGTGAATGCCTGCAAGCTTGGGTATAATACTCTACATGTATGCCTGCACAGTATATTGTACCACGATCCAGCTTCAACACTCTCGGGCTTTCACCAGCAACATCTCTAACCTTGGTCAACTTATAGACCATTTTAAAATCCAAACCAATCAAGCGTCAAAGCAGTTAGAGATGGACAGAGCATTCCAGGAGGACCTCACGAGACAGTTGAACTCGTTCACAACGAGCGTCGCTGGGTTATCAGAAAAATTAGATAACAAAACGCTCGAGCTCTCCCGACCCACTACTCGTGTGATGACCCCGGCCGCCACCCCAACTGCTGACTCCGCGAGCTCACCTCAAACAGAGATTCCGGGCAAGATCGAGCTGATCCCTCAGACAGTCTTCAAGTCCCAATTAATAACTGTCTCCATCAACGCCAGCAGTGATGTCAGCATCAGGCCCAATGTCCAGAGGGCCAAACCTCTCTGCATCATCGCCTCCCTAAGCTCCCCAAGCTGCACTTGTTTTAAAGGACGCACACTAATTGGTCGTGAAGAAGGTTGCACCCTAACCAGCCGCGTCGACCATGCACCTCGCCGCCTGCGCCCGCGCACCTACCTGACGCGGCGCGGGACAGCCGCTCCGCTATCGCTCGGTCACGCCATTCAGTGCCTTACCTGATCCGACGGCGAATGCACGCTTAATTTTTGCTTGCTAAAATCGCTCATTTTATCATTTCGCCTATAGTTTTCAGTGTTTTTTGTGACTTTCTATCCGTTTCCTCTTTGCTAAGTAATTGTCTGCGCTATCCTTTCGTATCTATATCTGTGCTTGTACATCTGTGCTTATTGGCAATAAATCTGTAAAAACGAAACGGTTTTTCCATAATTACACGCCATACCCGCGACCACAAATTGGTGACCCCGACAATGGAAGCTAAGGAGGCTCACACCGGCGCTGAAACCTCGCGTGTGGGCGTTCGTCCACCGCCGTTCTGGCCGGATGACCCGGAAATGTGGTTCGCGCAGATGGAGTGCCAATTCGCATTAGCAAATGTAACCGTGGACATAACGAAATTTTATCAAGTCGTAGGAGCGTTGGATCACCGGTACGCCGCCGAAGTAAAAGACGTCATAACAAATCCACCCTCAAGCCATAGATACGAGAAGTTGAAAAGCGAGCTTATTAAGCGACTAACAGCGTCACGACAACGGAAAGTGCAACAGTTGTTAATGCACGAGGAGTTAGGAGACCGAAAACCCTCTCAATTTCTACGACATTTGCGGGATCTGGCGGGACCCTCTGTACCCGAAGATTTTCTGAGTTCATTATGGTCGAATCGGCTGCCGACTAACCTGCAAACTGTTTTGGCGTCGCAACCTGACCTTTCGTTGGACAAGCTGGCGGATTTAGCTGACACAGTGAATGAGATCGCGCCAATTAGACCCCTGCAGGTAGCAAGCGCAGCGGACCCTCATAAGTCTAATTTAATGAAAGACATGGCATGCCAAATAGCCGAGTTAACCAGGCAAGTGAGTTCTTTGTCTACAAGAGTGGACAGCCAAAGGCAGGTACGTAGTCGTTCTCGTTCACAATCTAGAAGCTATAACTGGCGAGGCAGGTCCAGGTCCAGGCCACGTCAGCCGCCAGAAAACCACCCGCATTGTTGGTACCATTTCACATTCGGCACCCGTGCAAAGAAATGCACTCAGCCTTGTGCATGGAAGTCGGAAAACTTGAGCGGCAGCCGGAATTAGCGGCCTACGACTGCCCATTAGCATCAGGCCGACTTTTTGTAACGGACCGTTATTCAAAAATGTTATTTCTCGTCGATACAGGCTCGGATTTGTGCGTCTACCCTCGATCGGCAATCAAGACGCCCTGTAATGTAACGAAGTTTAGTTTAACGGCTGCTAATGGAAGTATTATTAATACATATGGTCCAGTTCAACTTAACCTCAATTTAGGTCTCCGCCGATCATTTATGTGGAAATTTACCATAGCTGACGTGTCAAAGCCAATCATTGGTGTAGATTTTCTAAGCTATTATAATGATTATATTGGTTCTTGTTTTGTTTGTTTTATTCCTTTCATGCCCCCGCGCAGAACTCCGCACAACTTTTTTATATCAATAATATATTTCCTATTCTTCACTCCTTCTGATAATCTACTGTCAGCACTAATTCAAACATTTCAAGGTGGATTATTCCCATTAGAAATTTGGTTAGTGTGCCTGGGATTTATTGCATTATTGACAGGATACTCTCAAATTCCCGCCGAAATGAGTCTTCCCGAAAATTCTGACCTCTTTGGGCAGATGCCTCCTATAGATAACATAAGGCCAGATCTCTCCGGACAGATTAACTGTCCTGATTACGGTGGACAGAATGCCCAGGAGGTTTTAGAGAATTATCGCAAGATAAACTCCAGCAAAATGCCTGGCATTGAAGGTAATGGGGTGCCAGATGAAGCCTACGACTACTCGGAGGGGTTTGATGGAGATGATTATACTCCTCAGCAGTCAGGAGTATGCGACACTATAAATTGTAGTCCCAGAACTGAATTCTTTAAGACCGCTGAGATGCTCCAGCACACGGTGGATCCAGCCACAGATGAGATCGTTCAGCAGATTAACATCTTAAGTCAGGATAATCTCATGGATAAAGAAAGCTTGATGACACAGTACCAAACTTTCATTAGGGTGGCCTACATGGATTGGCCAGTGTTCAAGCCAATGCTGGTGAATGCCTGCAAGCTTGGGTATAATACTCTACATGTATGCCTGCACAGTATATGTACCACGATCCAGCTTCAACACTCTCGGGCTTTCACCAGCAACATCTCTAACCTTGGTCAACTTATAGACCATTTTAAAATCCAAACCAATCAAGCGTCAAAGCAGTTAGAGATGGACAGAGCATTCCAGGAGGACCTCACGAGACAGTTGAACTCGTTCACAACGAGCGTCGCTGGGTTATCAGAAAAATTAGATAACAAAACGCTCGAGCTCTCCCGACCCACTACTCGTGTGATGACCCCGGCCGCCACCCCAACTGCTGACTCCGCGAGCTCACCTCAAACAGAGATTCCGGGCAAGATCGAGCTGATCCCTCAGACAGTCTTCAAGTCCCAATTAATAACTGTCTCCATCAACGCCAGCAGTGATGTCAGCATCAGGCCCAATGTCCAGAGGGCCAAACCTCTCTGCATCATCGCCTCCCTAAGCTCCCCAAGCTGCACTTGTTTTAAAGGACGCACACTAATTGGTCGTGAAGAAGGTTGCACCCTAACCAGCCGCGTCGACCATGCACCTCGCCGCCTGCGCCCGCGCACCTACCTGACGCGGCGCGGGACAGCCGCTCCGCTATCGCTCGGTCACGCCATTCAGTGCCTTACCTGATCCGACGGCGAATGCACGCTTAATTTTTGCTTGCTAAAATCGCTCATTTTATCATTTCGCCTATAGTTTTCAGTGTTTTTTGTGACTTTCTATCCGTTTCCTCTTTGCTAAGTAATTGTCTGCGCTATCCTTTCGTATCTATATCTGCGCTTGTACATCTGTGCTTATTGGCAATAAATCTGTAAAAACGAAACGGTTTTTCCATAATTACACGCCATACCCGCGACCACAAATTGGTGACCCCGACAATGGAAGCTAAGGAGGCTCACACCGGCGCTGAAACCTCGCGTGTGGGCGTTCGTCCACCGCCGTTCTGGCCGGATGACCCGGAAATGTGGTTCGCGCAGATGGAGTGCCAATTCGCATTAGCAAATGTAACCGTGGACATAACGAAATTTTATCAAGTCGTAGGAGCGTTGGATCACCGGTACGCCGCCGAAGTAAAAGACGTCATAACAAATCCACCCTCAAGCCATAGATACGAGAAGTTGAAAAGCGAGCTTATTAAACGACTAACAGCGTCACGACAACGGAAAGTGCAACAGTTGTTAATGCACGAGGAGTTAGGAGACCGAAAACCCTCTTAATTTCTACGACATTTGCGGGATCTGGCGGGACCCTCTGTACCCGAAGATTTTCTGAGTTCATTATGGTCGAATCGGCTGCCGACTAACCTGCAAACTGTTTTGGCGTCGCAACCTGACCTTTCGTTGGACAAGCTGGCGGATTTAGCTGACACAGTGAATGAGATCGCGCCAATTAGACCCCTGCAGGTAGCAAGCGCAGCGGACCCTCATAAGTCTAATTTAATGAAAGACATGGCATGCCAAATAGCCGAGTTAACCAGGCAAGTGAGTTCTTTGTCTACAAGAGTGGACAGCCAAAGGCAGGTACGTAGTCGTTCTCGTTCACAATCTAGAAGCTATAACTGGCGAGGCAGGTCCAGGTCCAGGCCACGTCAGCCGCCAGAAAACCACCCGCATTGTTGGTACCATTTCACATTCGGCACCCGTGCAAAGAAATGCACTCAGCCTTGTGCATGGAAGTCGGAAAACTTGAGCGGCAGCCGGAATTAGCGGCCTACGACTGCCCATTAGCATCAGGCCGACTTTTTGTAACGGACCGTTATTCAAAAATGTTATTTCTCGTCGATACAGGCTCGGATTTGTGCGTCTACCCTCGATCGGCAATCAAGACGCCCTGTAATGTAACGAAGTTTAGTTTAACGGCTGCTAATGGAAGTATTATTAATACATATGGTCCAGTTCAACTTAACCTCAATTTAGGTCTCCGCCGATCATTTATGTGGAAATTTACCATAGCTGACGTGTCAAAGCCAATCATTGGTGTAGATTTTCTAAGCTATTATAATGATTATATTGGTTCTTGTTTTGTTTGTTTTATTCCTTTCATGCCCCCGCGCAGAACTCCGCACAACTTTTTTATATCAATAATATATTTCCTATTCTTCACTCCTTCTGATAATCTACTGTCAGCACTAATTCAAACATTTCAAGGTGGATTATTCCCATTAGAAATTTGGTTAGTGTGCCTGGGATTTATTGCATTATTGACAGGATACTCTCAAATTCCCGCCGAAATGAGTCTTCCCGAAAATTCTGACCTCTTTGGGCAGATGCCTCCTATAGATAACATAAGGCCAGATCTCTCCGGACAGATTAACTGTCCTGATTACGGTGGACAGAATGCCCAGGAGGTTTTAGAGAATTATCGCAAGATAAACTCCAGCAAAATGCCTGGCATTGAAGGTAATGGGGTGCCAGATGAAGCCTACGACTACTCGGAGGGGTTTGATGGAGATGATTATACTCCTCAGCAGTCAGGAGTATGCGACACTATAAATTGTAGTCCCAGAACTGAATTCTTTAAGACCGCTGAGATGCTCCAGCACACGGTGGATCCAGCCACAGATGAGATCGTTCAGCAGATTAACATCTTAAGTCAGGATAATCTCATGGATAAAGAAAGCTTGATGACACAGTACCAAACTTTCATTAGGGTGGCCTACATGGATTGGCCAGTGTTCAAGCCAATGCTGGTGAATGCCTGCAAGCTTGGGTATAATACTCTACATGTATGCCTGCACAGTATATGTACCACGATCCAGCTTCAACACTCTCGGGCTTTCACCAGCAACATCTCTAACCTTGGTCAACTTATAGACCATTTTAAAATCCAAACCAATCAAGCGTCAAAGCAGTTAGAGATGGACAGAGCATTCCAGGAGGACCTCACGAGACAGTTGAACTCGTTCACAACGAGCGTCGCTGGGTTATCAGAAAAATTAGATAACAAAACGCTCGAGCTCTCCCGACCCACTACTCGTGTGATGACCCCGGCCGCCACCCCAACTGCTGACTCCGCGAGCTCACCTCAAACAGAGATTCCGGGCAAGATCGAGCTGATCCCTCAGACAGTCTTCAAGTCCCAATTAATAACTGTCTCCATCAACGCCAGCAGTGATGTCAGCATCAGGCCCAATGTCCAGAGGGCCAAACCTCTCTGCATCATCGCCTCCCTAAGCTCCCCAAGCTGCACTTGTTTTAAAGGACGCACACTAATTGGTCGTGAAGAAGGTTGCACCCTAACCAGCCGCGTCGACCATGCACCTCGCCGCCTGCGCCCGCGCACCTACCTGACGCGGCGCGGGACAGCCGCTCCGCTATCGCTCGGTCACGCCATTCAGTGCCTTACCTGATCCGACGGCGAATGCACGCTTAATTTTTGCTTGCTAAAATCGCTCATTTTATCATTTCGCCTATAGTTTTCAGTGTTTTTTGTGACTTTCTATCCGTTTCCTCTTTGCTAAGTAATTGTCTGCGCTATCCTTTCGTATCTATATCTGTGCTTGTACATCTGTGCTTATTGGCAATAAATCTGTAAAAACGAAACGGTTTTTCCATAATTACACGCCATACCCGCGACCACAAATTGGTGACCCCGACAATGGAAGCTAAGGAGGCTCACACCGGCGCTGAAACCTCGCGTGTGGGCGTTCGTCCACCGCCGTTCTGGCCGGATGACCCGGAAATGTGGTTCGCGCAGATGGAGTGCCAATTCGCATTAGCAAATGTAACCGTGGACATAACGAAATTTTATCAAGTCGTAGGAGCGTTGGATCACCGGTACGCCGCCGAAGTAAAAGACGTCATAACAAATCCACCCTCAAGCCATAGATACGAGAAGTTGAAAAGCGAGCTTATTAAGCGACTAACAGCGTCACGACAACGGAAAGTGCAACAGTTGTTAATGCACGAGGAGTTAGGAGACCGAAAACCCTCTCAATTTCTACGACATTTGCGGGATCTGGCGGGACCCTCTGTACCCGAAGATTTTCTGAGTTCATTATGGTCGAATCGGCTGCCGACTAACCTGCAAACTGTTTTGGCGTCGCAACCTGACCTTTCGTTGGACAAGCTGGCGGATTTAGCTGACACAGTGAATGAGATCGCGCCAATTAGACCCCTGCAGGTAGCAAGCGCAGCGGACCCTCATAAGTCTAATTTAATGAAAGACATGGCATGCCAAATAGCCGAGTTAACCAGGCAAGTGAGTTCTTTGTCTACAAGAGTGGACAGCCAAAGGCAGGTACGTAGTCGTTCTCGTTCACAATCTAGAAGCTATAACTGGCGAGGCAGGTCCAGGTCCAGGCCACGTCAGCCGCCAGAAAACCACCCGCATTGTTGGTACCATTTCACATTCGGCACCCGTGCAAAGAAATGCACTCAGCCTTGTGCATGGAAGTCGGAAAACTTGAGCGGCAGCCGGAATTAGCGGCCTACGACTGCCCATTAGCATCAGGCCGACTTTTTGTAACGGACCGTTATTCAAAAATGTTATTTCTCGTCGATACAGGCTCGGATTTGTGCGTCTACCCTCGATCGGCAATCAAGACGCCCTGTAATGTAACGAAGTTTAGTTTAACGGCTGCTAATGGAAGTATTATTAATACATATCGTCCAGTTCAACTTAACCTCAATTTAGGTCTCCGCCGATCATTTATGTGGAAATTTACCATAGCTGACGTGTCAAAGCCAATCATTGGTGTAGATTTTCTAAGCTATTATAATCTGCTTATAGATTGCCGCAACCACAGGCTTATAGATGGCACCACCTCCCTCTTCGTAGCAGCGTCTTCACAGCAGGTCCCTGATGATGTGGCATCCATCAAAACTGTCGCTGGAGAGACCGAGTTTCACCATCTGCTGCGTGAGTTCCCTGAGATTACCCGCCCTGCAGGTACTGTTAATCAAAATAAACCTAAACATAACACGGTGCACTTCATTAGGACCATTTCCGGTCCGCCCGTTGCAAACAGACCCAGGCGCTTGCATCCGGAAAGACTAGCGATTGCAAAGAAGGAGTTTGACGATATGGTGGCCAACGGAACTGCACGGCGTTTTGAAAGTCCGTGGTCTTCGGCCTTGCACCTGGTGAGGAAGAAGGATGATGGGTGGCGCCCGTGTGGCGACTACCGGGCACTAAATGCACGTACTGTGCCGGATCGCTACCCCATACGGCATATCCAGGACTTCACACAGCGACTTTCAGGCAGTACTATTTTTACAAAAATTGATTTAATTAAAGCGTACAATCAAATACCAGTACATGAAGCGGACATACCAAAGACAGCAATTACAACACCGTTTGGATTGTTTGAGTTTCCGTATATGACCTTTGGCCTGAGGAATGCAGCTCAAACCTTTCAACGCTTTATTGATGAAGTACTTACCGGCTTCGACGAATTCTGCTACGGGTATCTCGACGATATTTTAATTTATTCTTCTTCTCCAGAGCAGCATAACCTTCACCTGCGCCAGCTGTTGTCACGGCTGCAAGAATACGGCGTGCTCATCAATGCGGCAAAATGTGTGTGGGGCCAGACGGAGGTGATTTTTCTTGGATACCAGGTTTCGGCTGCCGGTGTCAAACCTCTGAGCACGAAAGTCCAGGCGATACAGAACTTTCCTGTACCGCGCACGGTGAAGGAGTTACGTAGATTTTTGGGTATGCTTAACTTTTATAGAAGGTTCGTACCCCATGCTGCAAAAAGTCAAGCACCACTGAACTCGATGTTGGGTGGAGAGAAGGTCAAAGATTCAGACCCAATACAAATGTCGCAGCTCCAGTTAGAGGCATTTGAAGAATGCAAAAGAACACTGTCAAATGCTACACTTCTTGCACACCCATGTGAACAAGCAGAGCTCTCTTTACTCACTGATGCGTCAGACGTATCAATAGGAGCAGTCCTTCAGCAACGTGTTGGTTCGGAGTGGGAGCCACTCGGGTTATTCTCCAAGAAACTAAACAAAGCTCAATGTAATTACAGCCCCTACGACCGCGAGCTGTTGGCCATCTATGAGGCAATCAGATATTTCCGGCATATGGTAGAAGCCCGGGAATTCATCGTCTTCACTGATCACCGCCCACTCACATATGCCTGCAAGAATTCGAGGGGGAACTGCTCACCACGCCAATACAGGTACTTCGATTACATTGCACAGTTTACTACAGACATACGCTACATACCAGGACCTGAAAACGTCGTAGCTGATGCATTATCACGTATTGAAGAGGTTTCGCCGACGATTGATTACGCGGTCTTAGCAAAATCCCAAGAGTCAGACCCCGAGCTGCAGTCGTTAATAGAAAAGGGATCGTCGCTACAACTAAAAAAGATAACTCTGGTTGTCTCAGACACCAATATCTATTGTGATGTTTCTACGCAGCCACCAAGGCCCTAAGTCACACCGGAGCTGCGTAAGCAAGTGTTTGACATTCTTCACGGTCTAAGCCACGCCGGACGTACAGCTACCGTGCGACTGGTCACGCAAAGATTTGTGTGGCCAGGGATTCGCAAGGACTGTAGAGAGTGGTGCAGATGCTGTCTTCACTGTCAGCGCTGTAAGGTTACCCTCCACACATCCGCTCCTCTTTCCCATTTCCCTTCAACCTCGTCGAGATTCAGTCACATCCATCTCGACATCGTAGGGCCGCTAATACCTTCGTCTGATTTCAGATATTGCCTCACCATCGTTGACCGGTTCACACGATGGCCTGAGGCGATACCACTCAAAGACATCACTGCCGACACCTGCGCGGCCGCCTTGGTATCCGGGTGGATATCGAGGTTCGGTTGCCCCTCGCAGATCACCACAGATCGCGGTCGGCAGTTCGAGTCCGGCCTGTTTAAGGCCCTGACATCTCTACTCGGCGCACATCACTACTGCACCACAGCCTATCACCCCGCCTCTAATGGGATGGTTGAGAGGTTACATCGGCAACTGAAGGCGGGTATCATGTGCCACAACAGCACGCAGTGGACAGAAGTCTTGCCCATAGTTCTGCTCGGCATACGCAGTTCCTGGAAGGACGACGTTAAAGCATCCGCTGCCGAGCTGGTTTACGGCGAGCCTCTACGCTTGCCAGGCCAATTCCTATCGCCAACGGATAACTACACCGTCGAAGACGTCACCAGCTTCGCTACACGTCTAGCTAAAGTCATGGCTAACCTGTCTCCGAGGCCGACTAAGTGGCACAGAAGCAATACCTTCTACATACCTAAAGACATGCAGAACTGTACGCATGTCTTTCTGAGGTTAGACCGCATGCGAAAATCATTGGAGCCACCGTACGCTGGTCCCTACAAGGTGCTAAAGAAGAAGGATAAGTTCTTTGAAGTAGAGATACGAGGCAAGAGCACTAACATCTCGATAGATCGTTTGAAACCGGCTTACATCACCCAAGACTACCACGGAGACAACTCAACCACAAGTCCAGCCAGCGCAGCTCCAAGCGATCCATCACCGCCATCTACCAACGAGCCACAGACCCATACACGCAGCGGGAGAGGAGTACGTTTCCCTGATTTTTATCGCCCGCAGTAGCGGTCTTAGCGGGGGAGTACTGTAGCTGCACTTGTTTTAAAGGACGCACACTAATTGGTCGTGAAGAAGGTTGCACCCTAACCAGCCGCGTCGACCATGCACCTCGCCGCCTGCGCCCGCGCACCTACCTGACGCGGCACGGGACAGCCGCTCCGCTATCGCTCGGTCACGCCATTCAGTGCCTTACCTGATCCGACGGCGAATGCACGCTTAATTTTTGCTTGCTAAAATCGCTCATTTTATCATTTCGCCTATAGTTTTCAGTGTTTTTTGTGACTTTCTATCCGTTTCCTCTTTGCTAAGTAATTGTCTGCGCTATCCTTTCGTATCTATATCTGTGCTTGTACATCTGTGCCTATTGGCAATAAATCTGTAAAAACGAAACGGTTTTTCCATAATTACACGCCATACCCGCGACCACAATTAGTTGCGTCCTTTTGGATGCCGTGATTATTCCCAACATTTTGTATGAAAATTGAAAAAAGAAATATAGGTTGAAAAATAATAAAATTCATATGCCAGTTGATTCTTTGATATGGTCTGATTCATACCCTAGAGCTATGGTCGAAAAGTCTTAAATCTATGGGATGCACTACCGAATCGTTTCGTAGTCTATGCTTAAAAAAACATTTCGACAATCGCTATCACTCTGCATAGTCTTTTCCTAAATATGCTGTGGTCGGCTTCCAGTCTAACCGGATTTAGCTGACTTACAGTATTTCACATGGAACGACTACAACTGTAACACGACACCCGTTGGCTAGACTGGTCTTAGATATCAGGCTTCTGACTACCCGTAACAACTGTCAAAGATCTTCAAACGACAGCCGGGAACACAGATAATATAATACAACAGTGCCGGGACCAAGCAACAGCTTAACGTGCTTACCGAGGCACGGAGGAAACTCGCTATGTAAAGATGGTCACCCATCCATAGAGTGACAATTCGACAATCACTAAAATTTTGTCAAGAGACCACGGGCAGGTATAGTGCAAGTCTTTGGGGGTCGTCCCATTGAGAGCTATTAACTAGTAATTTTGTAGTGCAAGAAGAGTTATATTATCAACATCATTACCATTTCAGCAGAAATACGTCCACTGCTGAACAAAGTCCTTCCCCAAATTACGCCACAATCCACATTGAACGGTCCCGTGCGTCTCGCAACCAGTGGATCCCCAGAACCTTCACAAGGTCATCGGTTCACCTAGGCCTTCCAAGTTTCCAACGCAACGTCTTCCGGTTCGCGGTTGCCACTCCAGAAATTATTGGCCCCATCGACTATCCATTCTGCGATCAATGTGGCCTGCCCACTGCTATTTAAGTTTGGGCTATGTTGGTACCCCTGGTTCTCTTGCAGATGTCTTCGTTTCTGATTCGACCATACAAGGAACTTCATTACCCTCTGGGTGACTTTAGGCCTTCTGACGAGGCCTATTGTGAGCGACCATGTTTCGGTTCTGTATGTAATCACTGTCAACACACACTGGTCATGGAGTTTCGTCTTGAGATACTGCGGTAAGTTGGATGAGAAGATACCGCGCAACTTCCCGGACGATGCCTAGCCGAGTCGGATTCAACGGTTGACCTTTTTCTCGAAGTTCGACCTACCTAACTGGACCGTTTGTCCCAGGTAGACATATTAATCTTCTACAACTTCAAGTGTAGAGTCTCAAATCCTGATAGGAGTGGGTGTTACATGGGCATTCAACATGACCTTGGTTCAGTCCATGTTCATTTTAAGACCCACTGTTTTGTAAGCTCTACTGAAGTCGTCGAGCATTGTACTGAGGTCCTCCATAGTCTTAGCCATGCTACTGTATCGTCAGCAAACCGAAGGTGAATGATTTACTCGCCATTGACGTTGATGCCTAGCCTTCTCCAGTCCAGCACAGACAGACTTGATGACATCCTCAAGTGCAGCGGTGATCAGTTTCGGAGATTTGATGTCTCCCTGTCTCACCTCGCTGCAGAATATTTCTGTTTTAGAAGAGTTAGGTACACTGCAATACAATTAGATCTACAAAGACAGAAGTGGCAATATAGTTTATAAACTGTTCACTAGTTTATAATGAAATATAAAAAGCTAGCTAACAGCTCTCGATGGAACTGCGTCCTTATTCTCCATTTGTACAGGAATTACCTACAGATTGATAAAAAAGCTCCCTAGGGCCAATTTCACCATCGCAACGAATACGATCTCATCGCGTTCAAGAGTTGTCAGAGCCATCATTGTTGTAGGATATTAACACTGGGACTTCGTAGCAAAAAAATACCAGCCAGATGGGTTGATCTTCATGCAGGTTAGGACGCCCTCAGGCTAGGTGGAGTGACGATGTTCGCAGGTTGGC
This sequence comes from Orthosia gracilis, assembly GCA_947562075.1. Taxonomy (NCBI): domain Eukaryota; kingdom Metazoa; phylum Arthropoda; class Insecta; order Lepidoptera; family Noctuidae; genus Orthosia; species Orthosia gracilis. The sequence continues at coordinate 13,588,258 of OX387267.1, forward strand.
TGGTAGTAGCTGGATGAGAGTTGCAGAAGATCGAAGCAAAAGGCGTGCAATTGGAGAGGCTTATGTCCAGCAGTGGACTACTATAGGCTGATAATGTGTTGATCTTCGAGATCAAGTAACGCTTGCCGAAGTCGGTCTGTTGATGGTCGGCCATCCATTTTATACCCAGGGATACCCGTACCTCGGCAAGCATGCTAAGCTGTTGGTCCCAGCTGCCATTTATAGATAGTTAAGGCAGTCAAGCAATCCAGATTATCTGACACCAGTATTAACAAGGTGTAGGTATCAAGTTACCCAGTTACTGGGTTGTGAAGGTCATATAGTCAGTCGCTCTATTTAAAGTACAGATACTCGGCTGTATCTGATAGACTGGAACTGACCACAGCATAGTTGGTAAAAGGCAGACAAACTTATTTACATCTCTTGAATGCAGTTTAGATCTGCTGTTCATGTTCAGTTTCTTTGATAAATGCTCCCTTAGCCGTGAACACTAAAGGCTTAAGTTATCCTATAAAAGGTGGAAGTCCAAAAAGCTCCGGCTTGAAGTCTTGAAGGGATTTGAGCACCAAAGTCGCATGTTTACATTGTTGTCGAGATAGACTTCTGGGAGGAGTCATCACTACCTGGTGATAAAAAATTAATCGAATTGATAAAAATATTAAATTTCATTAATTAACTCTCACACTGACACACTGTTCCGTTATTCTTGAATTAATAATAACGTAGGTAGGATTGGAAATGTATAAATATATGAGTACCATGTTTCCATCTATTTATCTATCAAATACACTAAAAAAAAAACATACACGAAGTCGAACATAGAACCTCCTCCTTTTTGGTAAGTCGTTTAAAAAAGAGTATTACCGACTTCAAAAAAACGCGGGTAATCAATTTGACACGTATGTAAGTAATATTGTTGAAACTGCACAATATTCACATATGTTACTCTATGTGGGCATCTAAGCACGTGTGCCAAATTTCATAAGCGTATATTTGTATGTATATATGTTTGTCCACGCATTTCGCCGAAACTACTTATCGGATTTTAACCATTATTTTTTGATTGGATTAGGTATCTCTCAACTTAGGGAATAGTGCAAGTTTCATCAAAATCAGTTCCGCAGTTTTCAAGATATGGAACTTACAACCAAACTTCTTAGCGATAAACAGCACGAATGTGTATCTTAAGTTATGTCGGGTATTTCATCAATCCTTTAGGTACCTTACTGTTACTGTTTCGGAGATGTGGACAAACATACATACACTTTTCAAATTTAGCATACGAATTTAGAATAGAAATCCACATAGAGTAGTGATGTTATGTGTTTTCACGCGGATGAAAACGCGAAGACAGAAGCTATAGACCGACCGCTTAATTGAGACCATTCTGAAATACGGTACGTTATGGGATATTCCGTACAGCGCAGCTACTTACCGTATTTATTCATTTATTAAAACTTCATACAATATAAAAGTACAAATGGGTACTTAGTGTCGCCGCGGGTGTAGTGATCAGGGGGTGACCAGAAGCTCTTGGAGTAAGGTTATTTTGAGCGTGTGTAAGGGAAAGATGTATATGACTTGTATTCATCTGTCACTTACGCGATAGCTCGCTGATGGGTGTAATTCTTGCCACCTTATGAACGGTCTCAGTTAAGTGGTCGGCCCGTAGTAATCATGTTTACCTGCATTCCTGCTGCTAGTCCAGCTTGTACCCCAGCTACTGAATCTTCAAACACGAGGCACTGAAAAATTATTAAATTTAAGTAAAAGTCAATCAACATTCAAGTCTAGATTGTGTATTTATTTTGATGACTACACGGTCGCTCTTTTGATCTCGATCGGGGGATGAGGTCTACCGACTGTGAACAGTGGAGGCCCAGTGGTAACGGTCCCGCTTATGTATCGTGAGTGGCGGTGTCGGAACCAGGCAGACGCCTTAGTTTGTGCTTATGATTTCATCGCCACTGCTCTTAAAACGGTGAAGGAAAACATCGTGAGGAAACCGACATGTCCTAAAACCTAAAATTCGAAGACATCTATTAGCGACGGATCCGTTAAAAACGATCCTGGAAATACGGATGTTCTATGTGAACCTACACTTAGATAGACAGTTGCTCCATCAAAATACTGCATCCGGTAAGAGTGGAAGCCGACCCAAACATTAGTAGAAATTAGGCAGGCGGCTGGATTGACTATCACAATAATATGATGAAGGTGAGAGTTTGTGGGTGTGTGTGTGTTTGTATGTTTGTTACTTCTTCACGCTCGAATGGCTTGACGGATCTAGATGACATTTGGAACAGAGATAGATTATAGTCAGGAATAGCACATAGGATACTTTTTATCCCAGGAATATATTCCGTCGGGATGATTCAAACGCGAGCTTATATAGATAAGCTCGCGTTTGAACACTATCTCACCTGATGGTAAGCGACGATGTGGTCGACGATGAAGCACGCTTGCCTAGAAGCAACCTATTCACTCTTAACTATTATAGAATAGAAATGCAAGCACCTACCTTATCTGGCGGAGGTTTGTCAGGAAACTGAGCGGCGGCCTCCAGATAAACGTCTGGGAAGGGCTTGCCACGATCTACCTCAGGATCAGTTGCACACACCTGTTGTTTTAAAACCATATATTATTTGTAATTCCACCTCGGCGACATGCGACTTTTGGCGAGAGAAGCCCAAGCCTCCACTTCATCAAGGAATCAGAGAACATTCCGCCTGGGCACGCGCTACCGTGGAACACCCGAAAATCTCTAAATAGACTCCGCACTCGGGTCGACCACAGCAAAGACAACCTCCACAGCTCTCGAATGGCTCTAGTCTTCAGTGTTTGTGCGGTATCTCTCCGCAGATCATGGCCCACCCCTCGGTTTGCGCAGTATGCCTTGTCAGTGTAAGTACGTGCGAAGACCTTATCACTGCGTCATCGAATGGTGTTACCGTAGCTACTGTAGGCGATGTCGCCTGGGTAAGGTAGATAAATGATAATTCTATTTAGTCCGTTAGTGAGATTATCAAATAATGTTGAACCCGTATTTTTTGCAAATAAATAACAAGTGCGAATCGGACTCGCGCACGAAGGGTTCCGTACCATCAATCAACAAATATTTAAGTACATTCAGTCCATACAGGGAGCCCCACTTAAATATTTATTTTATTCTGTTTTTAGTATTTGTTGTTATAGCGGAAACAGAAATACAACATCTGTGAAAATTTCAACTGTCTAGCTATCACGGTTCATGAGATACAGCCTGGTGACAGACAGACGGATCGTCGAGTCTTAGTAATAGTGTCCCGTTTTTACCCTTTGGGTACGGAACCCAAAAATTGATAAAGATGAAGCGCATCCAAGTTCAGGAGTGCGGGCTTGTGACGTCACTTTGTCAGTACAAAGTGTAGCACACCGTGACGTCACACGATATTTCAACGCACTGAACGGGGCAAAATAGTGTTACTAAGTTTTTAGGCAGGGCGGGAACCTTAAATTTATTATTATTTAAGTCAAATAACGAATCGTCCCAAACCAATAAACCCTGTATATTGTAAAAGGGGGACGCAGCCAAGGGCTGAAAAAATCGAATAGTAATCGAATAGTATCGTCAGTGGCCGAACAGGTTGCTCGTCCTATGTGGAAAGCCTCTACATGAGCTACGCCCCTACGAATAGATGCGCAGAATCATGTGAAGCGCAGCTATTCTCAACTTTGGAAGGAAAATCACTCTTATCTAACACCTTTACCTAACGGAGGAATTAATCTGAGGTCCTTCCCTTACAAGGGGAAGGCTCAAGTCATGGCAAACGAATTACCGGATTCTCCGATATTTACTCTAACTTCAGCTAACAAGTGCACATGCATTAACAAGTCAACGCTATGTGGAAAGCCTCTACAATATCTACGATGGTTCCCTATCCATTTGCATAAAATTTTAAGACCTAATATGTCTTAGCATAATTTTGTTCGGCATAATTATATTTTCGCATAATATAATTACACATAACAGCTTACACATAATTTTTTTAAGCATAATTTCTCTAACAATAATAATGATTAAGCAGAATATTCTAAAGCATAAATTTATTAAGCATAAAGTTCTAAAGCATAACTTTTTTAAGCATAATATCCTAAAGCATAAATATATTTACACATACAGCATGTAAGTAAGCATACAGCATGCAAGCAAGCATGCAAGCAAGCATGCAGGAAACAAGCAAGCATGCAGCATGCAAGCAAGCATGCAGCATGCAAGCAAGCATGCAGCATTCAAGCGAGCAGGCAACATGCAGCAGGCAGGGTTTCTGTCTCGGCTCCGGCGCTGCGGGCTTTCGGCGGCCCCACACGTGCTAATTGTCGCAGACGGCTTTCGCTCACCGCCGCGGCTGAGGCTGGCCGGCGAAGCCGGCCAACAAGCCGAAGCTTATTGTTAACCAACAATATTATTTAATTGTTACAGAAACTATAGCAAATTGATTTGATCAGAATTATGTATGGGGCACTACAAGTTCACCACCACCATTTCCACCCAAAGTCTGCAGTACGTATCTACTAGAAAAGGAAAAAAGACCTAGGACACAAAATCATGCAGAGGCATGGCACAATAGAATTGCACATTTTGTGGGAAAACACCATCCTGGATTTTATTTTTTGGCAAAAAAGATCGTTCAAGAAATAAAACATCAAACCATTGAAATAGATAAACTGGATGTCGGAACATCACTTATACCAAAAAAAAAAGAAAAAATACACGGACAAAACCAAAAGAATTGAAAAAATTATTAGTAAAAAAGATGAGTATACTTCTAAACTAGCATATTTACAAGCAATTGCTAAAAATATACACCTAAAATAAATAATTATACATAATTAAGGACCACTGTTTCAATCAGTTAACTTCTATCTGAGGAATAACCGCCATATTTATTTCTCATAATAGAAGTTAACTGATTGACATATTTTTTTATACAAAAATTGTCAAAACATCTAATATATTCTTCAGATAAAAGTTATCTCGCGATTGAAAAATCGTTTAAGTTACATAATGTTATGTATAATAAATCATTTGCATGAAAATATTTTTTGTTATTTATATTAATTGTATGCCTAAATATTATTATGCTATCATTAGGCCTACTAACGTTATGCGAATCAAATTTATGCCAAAACAAATTAGTCTTTAAGATTATTATGCCAAAACAAATTGTGCCAAAATCGTTATGCCGAAGTATATTAGGATAAAGAACATTATGCGAAAAGAAGGGATCCCATCTGCGATACCCCATATTTATTGATTTAATAATAGCTTATTTTTGGTCGTCTTCACTAACTGCACAGAGTTATTTATAGGATAAACGAATTCACACGAACGAAGTCGCGGGCGAAGTGCTAGTAATATTATAAATGAAAAAGTGTCTCTGTCGGTTTGATACGCCTTCACACCTAAACCACTTGACAAATCTTGATGAACTTTGGTACAAGAAGGACAGAGGTTCCCTTAGGATAATTTCTGCTACGATCCTTAAATACTCCTTTTGCTACATTCACGTTCATAAATTTAGTCATACACGCACCTGGCTTTTCTGAAGAACATCACGAATAAAATAATATCCGTATGTCCTTCTATGGCGTCCTCTCCCGGTGTTTTTACTCACGACTACCTTCTAAATACCTTTTGTAAGTCGCCTTTCATTCATCCTCTCAACAGAAGAAGAACCAGAAGCTAGCTAACAAAAAAACATATTTCATTTACAATGTGATGGAACATTTTAAAGATATGAGGTTTTGTCGCGATGTGCAGCCGTACATCCCTTCTGCATGAGTTGGTGGCCATCGCGAACAACACGCCAGACTGGAGCAGGTGCTTCAGAAGCCTCTCAACTCCTGGAACATAATAGAACATTAGGTACACTTGAATTCCTTGAAGATATAGTCAGTGTTGTAACTATATTACACCCAAGGTTGGGCAGTATTTGTATTACTTGTAATTAAAATACAAATACATATTCGATAATTGTAATTAAATTACTCCTTAAAAATGTAATTTGTAATTGGTATTTCAAATACCTGACGCTGAGGTATTTTGTAGTTAGTATTTCAAATACTTATGGCTTCAAAATACATTTGACCATACATAAATAGCCCTCGATAGCTATCGTTAGCAAAATTCCGACCGCTCAATATATATTAATCTTTAAAGTTGGTAACACTGCACCTGTACTGTACCTACGTCAAATTGTCAAGCATCATGTCATAACCTATCCCTTGATTTTATTTTTAACCGACTTTCCAAAAAGGAGGAAGCTCTATATTCGACTTTGTTTGTTTTTTTTTTGTTTTGTATGTTCACCGATTACTCCGTCAATTGTGGACTGATTTAGAAAATTTTAGTTTGAAAGAGTATGTTCCGAAATTAGTCCGATTTTAATTTGGTGAAGATCTGATGAAGATCTTCGGATATATACAACAGAATTCTTCAATAAAAACGGCAAATGTTTTGGGATTGCTGCAATCGCATGTCTGTTTATTGTTTATACCATTTCATAACATAACGTCACGCCAGTACGCTGTAAAGGGGTACCCAGATGTGTACAGTTCACCTTGGTTCACTCTCATTTCACCGGTTATGTTCAAGTTTCATGATATTCGGGTAATCTATTCTGGCGTTATAGATATACCAACATAGATATTAGTCGACCGCCACCGTCGACCGCCTCATCGCTTACGTGAGACAGTGGTCAAGCGCGAGCCTTTATACAATAAAAATAAAAACTATGTGCCAACCTTTCTTCAACGGTGCCTTTGGCAATTTATGTTTCACCAGTATCGCTAATTCCTGCTCCAGAGCCTCAACGCTCATAGCTAGCTGAAGTTCCTGCACTGTGTTGGCACATATGTCTTTGTCGGTTAAACCATAATTCTGGAAAGAAAGAAAAAGTAGTACTTATTTTTTTTACATAAGCTTTTATATAAAAAAGCAATGTCACAAGAAACAAATGTATGTGCTAAACCTCAGCTCAATCGGACACGGGGAAGTGGGTCAACTAGCAAGATTTGATTACAAACACCGGTTTCCTAATCGCGTAAGTGAATTTGGCAAGGAAATGGGTTTGACCCCATGAAAGAGTATGACAAATACTCTTTAAATAATTAGGTATTGCAACAATTATTGGACGCTTTCATTAGGGAAGATACTCTTTTCGAAAGAGGACAATATTTTTGGAAATATCTTATTATTTAAAGTGTATTTGTCTCTTTTTATCCATTATTCATGCGCAGGAGTAGCGCTTGCGACCACTGGACCAACGAGGTGGTCATTAGTCGAGGATTAACATATAAGTAAACAAAAAAAGCTATCCCGAGGGAATATATTCCCGGAATAAAAAAGTATCATGTGTGCTATTCCAGACAGTGTATATCTGTGCCAAATTTATCCAGATCCGTCAAGCCGTTTGAGCGTGAAAAAGTACCAAACATACAAACATACACACTCACAAATTTACGCTTTTATAATTAGTGTGATAATAAACGTTGTATGAGTAGTTAAGTCGTCACAATCTAAGAAGCCCGTTGACGTTTCTCATTTTACATGCCGCGATAACATTCTACGTAGGAAATTGAAAAATCATATTGATAATCCTAATTAAATACTATGTTACCCATACACTATTACAACGAGTATCATTCGCAAGCATCAAGTTTAATTATTATTAAGTATTTTTAAAGCTGTCAAAACTGGCCTTTTATTTATTGACAACTTTAATACCTAACTAGTAAACTAATTCAATTAAAAGTATTTGTAACTATCCATTGTGTTAAAAATACGGACGAATATGATTATACAAACTGATGTGTTTTTTTTTATTGAATTTATATTGTCACTTGCTTCTACCAGCGGCTTCGCCCGCTAAAACTTGAAAATTATCTCGTGGAAACGGGAATATTCCCGGGATAAAAAGTTGTCTACCTTCATACTAAATTTCATCAAAATTGGTCCAGCCGTTTGAGCGTGAAGAAATAACAAACATACAAACGCACACACACACTCACTAACAAACTTTTGCCTTAATAATATTAGTGTGATTATTTCCCAACTATTGAAAACCTGAATGATAGGTGGACCATCTTAATATAGCGAGTTTCCTCCATGCCTCGGCAAGCACGTCAAGCCGTTGGTCCCGGCTGTCATTTGAAGGTCTTTGACAGTCGTTACGGGTAGTTAATAGCCGAGCAGTGGTGTCCCAGTGGTAACGGCCGCGACTCACAAGTAGTAGGTCGTGGCTCCGAACCCAGGCAGGTGCTTTACTTTGTGTAGATTCTTTCATCACCACTGCTCTCAAAACGGTGAGGGAAAACATCGTGAGGAAACCGGCATGTTTATAATATTTTTGTAAAAAAATATATAAAAAGTAACAAAAAACCCGACTGCTTAAAAAGCGAACTAAAAAGTCGTAAACAAGAAGAAAATCACGCTGTGCAGTCGGAGGATACATCTGGTTTTGGTCAGCCAGCTCGCGCTTATGTATACTCCGACTGCTATGCATGATTTTCTTCTTGTTTACGACTTTTTAGTTCGCTTTTTAAGCAGTCGGGTTTTTGTTATTTTTTTTTTTAAATGTAGACCCCCACTATATGGCGACCAAAAGCCGCTATTTATTTTCCAATTTTAATGTAGCCAGTGACACTCGCAGGGTTGAAACGAATCAATTGACGAAAGAATCATCAAAATCGGCCAACGCGTTTGGTCTCTAGATTGCCACATAGGAACAAACATTCATAGACTGATAAACACATTACCCTCCTTCGGCAGTCGGTTAAATAGTTTTTTTTACACTTTTTAATGGATTATGTACCATTTAAAAGTGTAAAAAAAAACTATTTATGCCAGAATAGATAACGCGAATAACATGTAACTTGAAGATAATCAGTGGAATGAGAGTGTACCAGGGTTAACTGTACACATCTGCGTACCCGTTTAGAGCATACTGGCGTGATTGTATGTTATGAAATGGTGTAAACAATAAATGCGATTGCAGCCATCCCGAGAGATTTGCCGTCATTTATTGAAGAAGATACCGCATGTCGTCAGAAACGCAAGTGGTCAAACACGCATTTCGTCATCTCTCAGGATAGACTCGCAACTTGTCAGAAACGGACCTCGACAGACACGCAGTTTGGCACGCACGCAACACGACAGATACGCATTTCGTCAGATATTTGAAACCATTCATCCATATTGATGAAACCAAAATAATTAGTAAAATAAAAGAGTAGAAGTAAAAGAGAGAATTAGGAAACCATTGCACAGTATGACGTCTCTGCGTAGTTGACTGGATATGAACTGCATTGCTTTATTATCCATTTTAATGATGAAATAAAAACCGGCCAAGTGCGAGTAGGACTCGCGTACGAAGGGTTCCGTACCATTATCGCAAAAAGATCAATATGGCGGACGGCCCAAGATGGTGGACTAGTTATTTTTTGTGCACTGCCATGATATGGGTATCAAATAAAAGGGTTTGCTGAGAAGAATAAGAAAAAAACTTGTTTAGAAAAAAAAAAAAAAAAAATTACTTTGTTTTTAGTATTTGTTGTTATAGCGGCAAAAGTGCATCATCTGTAAAAATTCCAACTGTCTAGCTATCACGGTTCACGAGATAAAGCGTGGTGACAGACGCACAGATATTCACACACACAGACGCAAGCGAACCGAAACAACCAAATAGATACATATCAAACCTATGCCGTTCTTTTTTAGACGTCCATGTAGCCACATTTCAATAGCTCATAAGGTTGAATAGGTCTTTTTTAATCACGGAAATAGTAACCTATGTATAGCAAACCTTGAGGGACTTATTCCTGTGTTAAGTAACTACTTACAAAATAATGCAAATGAGTGAGGTGCACAATACATTCTGTAAGTCATTTACATAATGTGTTATCACGCCAACTAACAATTGTTTTAAACGAAACGTTTGTCATTCTACTATTTTTTTTTTCGATACGGACAAAGGTGGACAAACGGGAGCCCCGTTTGTCCACTATCTCGCCTGAAGTTAAGCGACGATGTGGTCGACGACGATGAAGTACGCCCGCCTAAAAGTAAACTATTCATTCTTGACTTAAAGACCGCTAGGTTTGATATCTAGAAACACAGAATCCAGCAGGGAATTTCATTAATTTCATTCCTTAGCTGTACAGGCGAAGATTTTTAATGTCTCGCGCACACGACCGCTCCCGAAGATAGCCAACCTCGTGGCAAGTTCGGTTCAGTCTAGTATGGATATATATTTACGCACAATGAAAATATTCGCAAAACGCTTTGTGCGTATGGATAGGATGTCCACCATGTACCGATAGCGCATCGCTGTACGTCTTGTAGTCCGAAGATGGAAAGGACGAGGTGGGATCAAATTGCGCAATTCCATCGAACACTCCTCGAAATGTAACTGATAAAAAATCAAAAAACCGGCCAAGTGCGTGTCGGACTTTGCACATTTAGGGTTCCGTACCTTGACCGCAAAATCAAGTTGGTTGTAATAGGAAAAATGAGTGAATTTTAAAGAAAAAATAATACAACGGTAATATTTTTGACGAGCTCTAAACAACGATATCCCGCTCAATGGGGTAGGTTCTATTTTTATTTCCGGGCCTCCCTTCTTTACCAGTATGGCAGCCCCCCTTAAAAACATTTAAAAATATATAAAATATTTTTTGTCAATTTGTATATCTTTGGGTCAACAGGATCTTTACACTGTGAAAATTTGAAGACTGTAGCTCCAACCGTTTGGCTGTAAAACCTGAGTGACAGACGACGGACAGACGAACAAGTGAGTGTCAGCAATAAGGCTCCGTTTGGACCCTTCGGGTACGGAACCCTAAAAACTAATATCTGGATGAAATTTGGCACAAAGACAGATTATAGTCTGAAATAGCTCATAGGCTACTATTTATCCCGGGAATATGTTCCCTTGGGAAATCTTTCGACATTCACGCGGGCGAAGCCGCGGGCAGAAGCAAATTTAAAATATCTTTGACGGATTAAACGTGTATTAACTTCATCATCGTCATTTCAGAAGAAAGACGTCTTCTGCCTATCTGACTTACAGAACCTAAATTGAATTGCATATACATCCTAATATTAGTAAGGATGGAAAGTTTTCGCATAACTACGTCCAAATGTGAATGTAAGTTTGTTTGTTACGCTTTCACGCAAAAACTACTGAACCGATTATCATGAAACTTTGTAAATATATTCTTGGAGGTATTAGAAGTAATATAGGATACTTTTTTTTTTTTTTAATGGCATCACTGCGAGCGAAGCCGCGGGTAAAAGCTAGTACATACTATGTATGTAGCACGAGTACCTAAACCTAAGACTATTGGGTTTGTCTTCAATTGAATGTGACCTTAGGGTTTTGTACCCGAAGGATCCAAACGGAGTCTTATTGTTGTCACTCAAGTGTCTGCCGACAGACAGAGGGACAGACAGGAGTGACTTCGGGTACGGAACCCTAAAAACCACCAGGGACCTCCTCTATGCAACGCTTGTTAGGGCACATCCCTGGGCAGATTAAATAAGCTCTCCCCTCAGCCTCGCTGTGGGCTGTTGAGAGTATTTCATGCTCACTCAAATGTCTCGCTTATGGGTGGGCCCTGTACATCTATAATTATGTGAGAAACCTGAACAATATATACTCACTTTTTGTTCCAGCTCCCCACTGTATTTTTTTCCATGTTTTGCGCACAGCTCTTTCAAGATTTTGTGGTATTGTGTTTCGGAGTCTGAAAACAAACGTACCATAGGCATAAGCGTAGGCCCTTTATTTGTACCTACATTATGTGTGTGTGTTTGCTTCTTTCTTTAACAAACCCATAATATTCCCACTGCTGGGACATAACCCTGCTCACTGTTAGAAGAAATGGGCCGTAATCTACAACGTGGGCTCAGTACGGGTCATCATTGCGGATCATTCTATTCTGTAGATGTCACTCTATCTACATTTGTTTTTATTCTAGGTTGCCACAGTGTTTTCCTTCACCGTTTTGAGATCAGTGGTGATGAAAAAAATTATATATAGTAAAAGCCTTCCTGGATTCAAACTACCGACCTACAAACTGTAAGTCGGAGCCATTACTGCTCCTGCCACTAGGACTGCTGTGGGAATGTAGGTAGTATGCTTCAGTAAAACTACTGATAGAAGAGACAATAAGGGACAGTGTTATAGATAGTTTAACTCATCTTTACGCGCGGCGCTATGTGTGGGTGGGTGTTTAATCGAACGACGAATGCCGCGTCACTGCCACACAAATGCATCATACTATTCACACTAATATTATAAAAGCGAAAGTTTGTGGGTATGTGTGGGTGTGTGTTTGTATGTTTATTACTTCTTCACGCTCAAACGGTTGGATGAAATTTGGCACAAAGATTCATTATATACATGTGGGAGATATAATGTAATTCCTACTTTTTATAATATTTGAGTATCTTTTGAGTTACTCCCTGTTTAATAAGTTTGTGTATTGACTACGCGCTCCCTGCCACTGACAAGCAAGCCGCATTATAAAAGAGTGACCAAGAGGCTTGATCGTTCAATTTTGGTTTGACTTCGGACTTGAACGGTCAGGTAAGTTTTGATTGCTCTTGATTTATTATTAATGTGATAAATGTGATAATGTTGTGTACTGATGATATTCATTATTAATGTGCGTCTAGTTTTTACGCAATAATATTGTGGCAAGTATTTTACTGAAGTTATGTTGCTTTGATTAAAATATGGTCTAATTTATGCATTGGTTTTATTCCATTCAGTTTTACCCTCACATTTGCTTATAACCTCACATTTTGTTCTTTTCACCCTCACATCAGAAGCGAGATCGAGCGCCCATGTATTAACACATTTTCCACTTCTCTTGAGTTTCAGTACGATGTCAACCGTTCCGGAAACCTCTGATGCCACTTCTAAATTGGCTGATCCTTGGCGTGCGAGTCACCTGGCAGCAGATGCAAGAGGACACGGGTCTTCAAGCTCGAATACTCCAGGACCGGAAAATCAGGGCAGTAACATTTTTTCTTCATTTTATAACGACTAACGTGAAAGAAATGACAGTTATTTCTTCAGACTAAAATTACCGATCCGACGGTACAAATTTTGCATCCATTACATCGTGCAAGAAATTTAACAAGCATTTATATCTACCCTCTTTTGAAATTTTGCAAATTTTGCATCCATTACATCGTGCAAGAAATTTAACAAACATTTATATCTACCCTCTTTTGATCATGATGATGCTATTAAGTGTCATGTTGACGATTTTAAGTCGGAATATACATCAAGTCTTATCTTATTCCATCATTTGCAGATGCATCCTGATTCCATGATGACCTTACTGCCTTCATGAAGTCTACGAGCTACAAGAAAAGCAGCTTGGCCGAATAGGCATCGTGTAAACGCGAGTTGGCGAAGAAGGCTGTTGGCGTGAAAGTGACAGAGCTGCATTTGGTGGACGCAGTGAAATCAGGTGTGTTGGACTTTCGTGTTATATCAGTTTTGTGACGACTGACACTTAAAACGTTGCTTTTCTTATAACTGTAAAAATCCAGTACATGATTCTGCTGATCACAATTTTCATGCTAAAAGACTAAACATAACTCGCAAGGTTATAACTATAAGACATAGCGATGTCAAATGTGCTCTTATCTTAAGGAATCTACTACTAATAGTGAATCTGATAGGACCTCTACTTATAATGACCAAACCAAGAAAGTGCCAACTGGTCTAACCCCTAAAAGCTCGCACTTTTTATCCTTTGCAAAAATTGTTGTTTTAAACTAAAACCAAACAATCGGTTAAATTCTTAATTGTTGCGAAAAGCCATCTAAGATTGGTAAAATCGATGGTCTCTACTTTGTCTCTTTGATAGTTGAACAGAATGCTCATTGATGCGTTAGTCTTGAAGATTCCACCAGTGGCAAAATATTTATCAAAACGATATTATGCGGAGTTGGAGGAAATGCATTTAGTTATATTCTTATCAAAACTAATCTGATTTTTGTAAATGACCTGAACTAGGAGCTTGAGCTCGTATTGGTGCCTGATAACTATATTCAATTTCTTATTTATTCCTTTTGGGTGAGAATCTTTTTGACATTACTTTTTGACATATAAGCAGTATTTACTATCCGATTATAAAACCAAAATTTATAAAACTGCTTAAAGCATTAATTTGGTTGAATAAAAAAAAAAATATGCAAAACCTATACTGATATTGATGTGGATTCCATTTTAAAACAAACCTTTTTACATCGGGGAATTCATTAACAAAAATAAGTTCAAAAGAAATTCATATCGTATTGATATATCTAGCGAATGTCAAAATGATTGTGCAAGTTTTATAAGATAATAGGATCATTCGTGTCAGTAAATCTCTTTTCTCTAGACCTATTTTGTTGGTTAAAAAAAAAAAGGTAGGTACAGGCTCTGTCTCGATCAGAAGACTATCTATCTTCTTCAACTCTTGTCCATGAAGGTCTTGATAGTTTGAAAAAAGGTATACCTAATTCTGTAACTGGACTGGTTTTAAGATTTTCCTAATTTCTCAAAACAAAAAATTAAATATGTATCTGGGTTGAATTATTTCCAATGTTATGGTTAGACCCAGTCCTGTGAAAGTAAAAACCCTTATAAAGTATCACTGTTTGTCACACAGTGAAACAGGTTCGCCAATTTTGTGACCATTCATGATATTTTAAAGTTTTCCTGAACTTTTCTCAAACGATGAGTCCCTTATATAGTACTAGCAATTTTGGAAGTGCGTTGATCGATCAGTCAGTCGGTTACTTCTTTTATATATAGATAATTAAGGCCGTTGCCAAGTGGAACTAGATATCAAACATTATCTCTATTCTAAACCAAGTTTGTCCACATATTATAACCCAACTACGTTTTGGTGCTGTTCTATTCTAAAAACTTGATACTCTACTAAGAGTCGTAGTGCTTCTGTGTGCACACCACCAATACCGAGCAGTGATGTCAATAATTGTGCGAGTTTGAAATTTTGGCAGTGGTTCAGCCTTAAAACATTTTAAGGCTCTACCTATACGGTCAGAGTTTTGGGCTCGATACTGGTTGTAATCCCGTGTTCATTGATGGTGGGCATACTTGCAATCATTCGGCTTTGAGATTGGGTGTCGTAAAGGAAAGCGCATACCACACGTACCTATATTTTCTCAGTAGGAACCCTGCAATTTTCAACATAGATTGTTTTTGAAACCAAATAATTGATAGGTTCAATAAAACTGCCAGTATAGAAACGATTAGCTTCAAGCAATGATACAATAATGTTTAGAATTTATAATGCAAAAGATACAAATACAAAGAAATTGTTGTTTCTTCTAAAATATAATGGCACTCCATTCAGTTATTCCATACCCCCCTTAAGCACTTAGGCTGGGCGAAAAACCTAAAGAAGGTACGCGAACAGTTTTGGTTTCCATTGCCAAACATGTCCAAAGATGTTCTTAGGTATGTTGAGAATTGGCACACTTGTCCGATCAACAAGATTTAATCTGGTTTCCATCATGTTACCCAGCATCCCATTGATAAAATACCTTATCATTTCCATACTGTATCTACAGTATGGAAATGCCTGAGTTCCCATATGGACACCTCGGGCAAACTAACTGACAACAAACTCTTTTTCAAAGTATTTTTGGTAAAACATGAGGAACTCTAAATGGAACGGCTAAATATGCCGCATGGGTCGATTTTTATGGTTAAGCAACGCTTGCCCAGGTCGGTCCGTGGATGGGTTACCATCTTAACATACCGAGATATCCCCGTGATTCAGTAAGCGTGTTAAGCCGTCGGTCCCGGCTGTTATTGAAAGATCATTGACAGTCGTTACGGTTAAATCTGACAAGTCTTGACAAAGAATATTGTTACCCAGTTAATAGATTGTGGAGGTCACATAGGCAGTCGCTCCATGCAAAATACTGGTACTCTGCTAAATCCAGTTGATCTGGAAGGCGACGTCAACAAAGTTGGTAAAAGGCTAGGCAGATTGATTTTTGCTTTATAAAACCTGTGAGTATCCTAACTGCAAATTCTTTTTCGTAAACTGTCTGAAAGATTTTATCTTTACCTTCGGAACCCCCAATAGAATAATTTGTGATCAAGCGATGTCATACACTGGAAAATATTTTTGGTTTTTGGCCAAAATTGGTCAATTGATTACATTACATCATTGCAACTGGTGTCAGTCGTGCAAATGGCCATGTCGAAAGGCTAATGAAAGTCCTAACTGACTGTTTCACGGTAGTCGAAAATAACTCCCCAAGAAGCTGGAAGTAACCCATTGGGGAAGTCCAACTTGCAATTGATTGTACATTTAATAAAACCTCTGGACCAACTTCCTTTCAGCTCTTGGGTCGCGATCAATCGTCTCCAGTTATTTCTGGACTAAATTATGTTGTTTTATTTTACTTTATAATGATGTTAAACACATGGACCTTATGCTTATCGGGAAGTACCGATTCTTCGTTATCGGTGATATTACAACATTCACATGCTATAATGAAACTCCTTTCATAAGGGTCCATGCGTTATATGTAATATTCATGACAATGAATAGTACATTATAAAAGTGCACAAAACTGGAAATGATTACTAGTATGTTTCTCACGAAAATCGGAGACTTGTTCCTCCAGTGTGCTGTGAGCTGGCAGAATCACTAGATTCTGGACATTATTATTGTTAACTTTAGTTAGTAACTTTTTGCCTCGTACGCGCCCGTAACATTCTGGCCAGGTGTTGGGCGAGTGCTTGGTAATGAGTATGCTATAGTTTATTTTATGCCGCGCCTTCATGTAAGGCTTATTACCGAGGCAATGTTTATGATTTGTGATAAATGCCGCGCCTTATTGCAAGGCTTTTTACCGAGGCAATGTTATCACGTTATTTTATGCCGCGCCTTCATGTAAGGCTTATTACCGAGGCAATGTTTATGATTTGTGATAAATGCCGCGCCTTATTGCAAGGCTTTTTACCGAGGCAATGTTATCACGTTATTTTATGCCGCGCCTTCATGTAAGGCTTATTACCGAGGCAATGTTTATGATTTGTGATAAATGCCGCGCCTTATTGCAAGGCTTTTTACCGAGGCAATGTTATCACGTTATTTTATGCCGCGCCTTCATGTAAGGCTTATTACCGAGGCAATGTTTATGATTTGTGATAAATGCCGCGCCTTATTGCAAGGCTTTTTACCGAGGCAATGTTATCACGTTATTTTGTGCCGCGCCTTCATGTAAGGCTTATTACCGAGGCAATCTTTTGGTGATTATTCTTGTTGATTTATTCAAATTGTTAATCACCTAAGAAATTGTTATGTTATAATGAACCACTAAAATGTACATATACCATCAAATTTTTATTCACGAGCCGTACCGGCTGCTCGTCAGAATGGCCGTGTGGGAGATATAATGTAATTCCTACTTTTTATAATATTTGAGTATCTTTTGAGTTACTCCCTGTTTAATAAGTTTGTGTATTGACTACGCGCTCCCTGCCACTGACAAGCAAGCCGCATTATAAAAGAGTGACCAAGAGGCTTGATCGTTCAATTTTGGTTTGACTTCGGACTTGAACGGTCAGGTAAGTTTTGATTGCTCTTGATTTATTATTAATGTGATAAATGTGATAATGTTGTGTACTGATGATATTCATTATTAATGTGCGTCTAGTTTTTACGCAATAATATTGTGGCAAGTATTTTACTGAAGTTATGTTGCTTTGATTAAAATATGGTCTAATTTATGCATTGGTTTTATTCCATTCAGTTTTACCCTCACATTTGCTTATAACCTCACATTTTGTTCTTTTCACCCTCACATACAAATAGCGATTTTGGTATTTTCATCAATAATGCAATCGTGCAATGCAATGCAAATTGGTGAAGTGGAACTGATGAAGAAGAGCACAATGGCCACTGGAACACCGAAATAAAACAATGTATCCTAGTCTTGTTTGGGCTTATTGGAATCGTCATGATATGTACTTTGGTTATAAAATTAAATGATTTTCATGTTAATTGGAGGTACCTACCAAAACTAAAAAGAAAATAAAAAACTTTTAAACAAAAAATCAAACCGACTTCAAAAACAAAACAATTCAAAGTGAATTCAAAGTGAGTTATTTTTTTTCCGAAGTCGGTGGCGAATAACTAAAAACAATGGGTACAAAAGACACCGACTTCGAAAATGAAAGTTATTTTTCGCTTTGAAGTGTTTTTAGAAAACGTCGTTTTCTCTTTTTTCACCCGAGCAGAGCTCGGTCAACCAGGTAATGTATAATTACAAGCGCACGCAAACATAGCGCCATTCGCACAGGTGAATTGAACATAAACATTTATACAACCATAGAAATGCAATCTGCCTGCCTTTGCTCATCTATGTCGTGGTTGCCTTCCAGTCCAACCGGATACAGTTAAGTACCAATATTTTACATGGAGTGACTGCCAATCTGACCTCCACAACCCAGTAACTGGGTAACACGATATCCCTTGGCAAGACTGGTGTCAGATTTTTGGTATCAAACTCAAAACACCTCTCTTTTTCGGTCGGCTGTTCAAAAACATCGTGTCCGCGCTAATGTACTGAGCTTCGGCTGTCAAACTTGAAACGAGCTGTCTTAAGAGTCATTCACTGACACAGTTGGTTTACGGAAAGTTTTGACAATGCAATGCCATCTCTAGTGGCCACCGAGTCTTCTCGCTTTGCGGAGCGGACGAATTGCTGAAACATCTCAAGCTCTTAGGAATTACCTTAATTTTTTTTCGGGTTGCGGTAAGTAGACAGAAAGTGTTTCTTCGAAATCGTGACGCAGATAGGCAATGACTCCATGTATACAAGTAAATTTTGTTATTTACAAGGCCCCGACACATTTTTATTTCATGCTACATAATTTATCCAGTAGTAGACACGCTTCGATCACACACACACACACAAAACTGTGACTGTGTGTGTGTGTGTGTGTGTTGAACAAGTAACTGTGACACGATATCATGCGAAAACACCGCGACTCAAACAGTTAAACGCCCATAACTTTATAACGGCCAAACCGATTTTCATCAAACATAGCTAAGAACACTTTAGATAAAGTCATCTTTCAAACGAAATCAAAATCGGTTCATCCGATTAGGATCTATGATGCCACAGACAGACTGAAACTTATGAAGTCGTTCTTTTTCCGTCGCGGGTTAAAAATACTAAAACTCAGCTGCATCAAGTAAAACTGGAGCCGCATCCAAAATAGTTAGGCAGCAGATGACGTACATTATATACCATACAAAATACACGTTTCGACGTGGTGTGCCGGACACCAACCCATCATACATACACGAACTAAAATCACTCAATAAAAGTAAAGTCTCCCGTCGTGTCTCTACGCGATAAACTCAAAAACTACTGGATAGATTTTCATGCTGTTATCACCAATAGAAAGAGTGAGAAACGAGGAAGGCTTTTGTGTATAATTTGTCACTGGCGAAGCCGGAGCAGGTCGCTAGTAAAATTATAAAGACTAAATTTTTTATGAATTAGTTCAGACTTGTAGCGTGATCTCTGGAACCACTTCACCTATTTGATAAAATTCACCATTTGAATGGTACATTATTTCATATAGGCTATGAATGATTGCTATTAAAACTAGTACACGAATAAAGTCGTAACTGATGTTGTTTTGTTGTTGTTGTTGCTGTAGTGTTGTCGTAGTTGTTCTTACCAATGATAGTGCCATCCATATCAAAGAGACAATGTGTGACTTTCTTGTAAGTCTTTACTCGAACCGATTCCTTGCCCGACTGCCATTGTATCTGTGATTGAAAAAAGTTCGTCTGATAATTATATTGTTTTTGTAATGACGAAGCATGGCGATCACTGCAACTAGAAATTTTTGTGAGAAACAAAAAAAATTATAAGAAAAGATTTGGGTTTAAATTCATAATTTTACATCAAATTTTTGACGCTAGAATGTCAGTAAGATGTCAATGAAAATCATAAGTTAAAAAAAAGTACTTCGAAAAACCCGAATGCATAAGAAGCGAACTAAAAAGAGGTACCTAAACAAGAAGAAAATCATGCTGTGCAGTCGGTGGATACATCTGGTTTTGTTCAGCGAGCTCGCGAATACGCATCCGACTGCACAGCATGATTTTCTTCTTGTTTACATCTTATTAGTTAAATTTTTAAGCAGTCGGGTTTTTAAGTAACTTTTTTTATTTATAACTATTTTTTTTTTCGGATTATGTACATTTAAACATAGAGGTGTTATATATTTTTGAAATCACCTCTTCAAGCACTTTATTTTGATATCCCACACGATGGGTTTGCAAGAAAAAATATATTGGCCTCCACAATATGGGGCCCAAAAACCGCCATTTTTTCTATTTTCCGTTTTTAATGTAGCCAGTGACATTTGCAAGGTTAAGACGAATCGATTGACGTAAGAATAATCAAAATCGGCCAACACGTTTGGTCTCCAGAACGCCACATAGGAACAAACATACATAGATTGATAAATACATTAGGGTAATGTCGCCTTCGGCAGTCGGGTAAATAGTAAACACACCACCAGTATTGAGAAAACAACTAAAGTTTTGCTGAATACTCTTATACCTGATGACTTACTTGCTAATGTCAACGACTACCATCAACAGATCAGAGCGTAGGCAGCCATTGAGGTAATAATGTACATATTATCTCAATGTGGGCAGCTGTACCACTTGAATCACCAGCGTCAGACGGTCCACCTACTGACGAATTTATTAACGTTGTCAAGTGGTTACCACTCAAAAAATCATCAGGCTCAGTTGGCTGCCAAAAAGTTGAGAATCCTTGCAAAGGTGAGAAGGTACTTCACGCCGGAACAGGTCCTCAATTTGTATCAAGCACAAGTTCGATCATGCATAGAGGATCATTCCCATCTCTGGGACGGATCTGCCAAATACCAGCTCGACGCACTGGAGTCGGTCGCAAAACGGGCCAAGAGGCTCATCGGTGATGAGGCACTGGTCAAGTCAAGGGTCCAGAGTCTTGAACACCGTCGCCGAACTGCCAGCTTGACAGTTTTTATCGGTCATATTTCGGGGAGTGTGCGTTGGAAATGCGCGATCTAATAATAATTTTATTTATTATAGGCTCGCGTTTGACCACCATCTCACCGGTTGGTATTGGCGATGATGTGAAAATTGCCGTTTTTTTGCGATCATGGTACGGAAACCATCGTGCGTGACTCACACTTGGCCGGATTTTTATTCTTGCCTATCTTGTAAATTTTGATAATTATATAAAGAACCCAAGGTCAAAAATGTTTTTGTGACCAATAAAATATTGCATACCATAATCCGGACGCCTCGATAATCCGCACAGTTCCTTGATTGTGGCTGCCCGGATTAGCGAGGCCCTACCGTATATGTTTTCCTTCACTATTGTTAGCGATGTCCATGATAAAATTAGAAAGAATACAAAAAAAAATGATGAAAAAAAACCAAAAAAATAATTTCTGACACTTGTGCACACTGCTCAAACCCGTGAGCTAGTTGAATTTTTATTTCGAATTTGATATCATTAAATTTCATGTTGGTCGTGTGTCAAGGGTATTGCCAAATGCATATCTATTATACTTCATTTAAATTGTGTGAGTAGGTACAATAATGAACACTAATTTGCAGCACTGGGAATATTTAAAAAGAATGCAGAGTCTGACGATTTTGACGACACGGTTGGCGTATTGTTGGACCGATTGGCTGCTATGCTGCGTGTCGCAGAATCGATTCCCACATAGAACAAATTTTCTATGGCCTACAGATAGTTGTTCCGGATCTGAATGTTTATGTATGTGAGTTTAAATGTTTGTGAACGCAACCACTATATAGTTCTCGCCAAACTTCTTGGCCGCCCTGAAGATGGCTACTATGGCTGCGAAGCAGAAAATCTATATATATAAAATGCTTTGTCCTGAATGACTGACTGACGGATCAACGCACAGCCTAAACTGCTGATCGTAGGGACCTGAAACTTAGAGGGTATGGTCTTTCTTTGACGTAGGCAGTTCAGAAATTCTACCCCAAAGGGGGTAAAACAGGGGTTGGAAGTTTGTATGAAAAATCTAATTACTTCGACCAAAATTTTTGATACTTGGTACAAATAGTAATCTAAGTAAATAATAAAGGTTGTCATTATTAGATTTTCGGAACTACCCCCAAATAATGTTTTTGGGGGTGTTGAAGTTTGTATGTAAGAATCTGATTTATTGGGTCAATAAACTTGAAACTTGACATAAATACCAACCTAAATAAACAATAAAGGTTTTCGTATATAAACAATGAAGGTTATCATTATTCGTTTTTTGAAACAGCCCCAGAAAGATGATTTAAGGGGTAAAAAAGTGTTTTTGAAGAATCTTATTTCTTGGGTTATGAATTTGAAAGTTGACATAAATAACAACCCAAGCAAACAATAAAGGTTGTCATTATTAGTTTTTCGAATCTGCCCCCAAAAAACGATATAGGGGCTGCCAAAGATTTTTAGGAGAATCATATTTGTTGGGATAAAAAACTTGGAGCTTGACATAAGTACCAACCTATGTAAACAATAAAGGTTGTCATTATAAGTTTTTCGAAAAGCGTGGGGTTAAGCTAAGAATTTTACTGGACAGGTTTTCGTTTTTGACGTAGGGTTCTAGGGGCGCACAAAGCAGGAAATTTCGGAAATTCAACCTGAAAGACCTGGCAAGTGGGTGAAAAGGGGCAGAATTAGTTTGTATGAAAAATTTGATTCCTTGGGGATAAAGTAAATGATTGAAATTTACATAAAACATTTTTTTAACTACCCCCCAGTTAGGGTAAAGTGGTGTTAAAGTTTTTTTGAGGAATCTTACTGCGAAAAGAACGAACTACGAAAAATAGAAAGAGAAGAAAAGAGTAAATAACATATTTGGGTTGTTCAAAACTGTAGCTTCAACGGGGCAAAATGGGGT
Source organism: Orthosia gracilis (assembly GCA_947562075.1). NCBI lineage: Eukaryota > Metazoa > Arthropoda > Insecta > Lepidoptera > Noctuidae > Orthosia > Orthosia gracilis. Next base: position 13,611,300 of record OX387267.1, read on the forward strand.
TATTAAGTTTTTAGGGTAGCTTTTTACTTTGTGGCGGTAACCTAAAATTTATTGTTATAGTCAAATAACGAATCCTCCCAAACCAATAAACCCTGTATATCTACGATACCCTATTTTTTATTGATTTAATAATAGCTTATTTTTAGCCGCCTTCACTAACTGCACATAAGAGTCATTTATAGATAAACGAAATCACGCGAACGAAGTCGCGGGCGAAGTGCTAAAGTGAATTAAATAGAGCAGGAAATAATAGTAAGCAACTTTGGAAACATATTAAGAACGTCACCTACAGGACAAAACAACGTGAATCAAATTCGAGCTTGCTGCTTTCTAATCCATCACCTCTCTTGTCAGCCAACCACGTTAATAACTTTTTTGTAAATGTTGGGAAAACTCTTGCCGAACAGATTCCAAAACATTACTGTATGCCACCATCTGTTCAAAATAATAGATCTATATGCCCATAAATGTGGATTCCAACCAGTCAACATGTGTAATTGTCCTTTTATCCTCAAAACAGGCAACATAAAATATCTCGGGGTTATCATAGATGAAACATTCTCCTTTAGACCTCATATTGATAGCCTAGTTAATAGTGCGCAAATTAATTTATGTCTTAAAATGTCGAGAACGATTGCTGATTCAAAATTGATCAAACAAGTCTATTTGGCCCTAGGTCAATCTGTAATCCAATACTGTATCACCTCATGGAGTGGAGCACCAAAAACGCATCTACTGCCTCTTGAAAGGGCTCAGAGAGCAATTTTAAAAGTAGACCCTTTTCTCTACCCCACTGATCTGCTTTACAAATCCTGCAACGTGCTAACTGTTCGCTAGCTTTTCATTATGCACTTAGTATTAAAACAACACACCAAGCTTTCCTATAACGCCGAATACATAAATAATAAGAGACGAAATGACATTGTCTGCGATTCTAATGCATCCTCAAAATATGTCTTCGTAAATAGATTCTTCACATTCTTAGGTCCATTTCTGTACAATAGACTAAATAGAAAATTAAGTATCTATAAATTAAATTATTTTAGCTGTAAAAATACTATTCTTGGAGTGCGTTACCCAGGCAAAATGTTTTGCTTTAGAGAGATGAGACTTAAACAAATAATTAGTGTATCATGAGGAGCAATTTGTTTACTAATAGCAAAATTTGTTTGAATTGTAGTTTTTAAGTTATTTAAGAAAAACAAATTTTGCTGGAGTAACGTTTGAAACGTTACCCAGGCAAAATCGTCTTTCAAAAATTAGTTTCAGCACGGAACCAAATACATGAATAGATAGCTTTTGTTGAGTAGTAAATGTTTATAAATAGCAAAATTTGTGTGTGGTATAGTTCTTTAGTTATTTAAGATTTTGCTGCGGTAACGTTTTGGGATTTCCCAGATCTCGAAAACGGCTCAACGCAGAAGTTTGAAAAAAATACCAATAAAAGACCTTAATTTGTTTAAATTTGTTTAATCATTAGTTTTTGATTTGGTTGACGTAAACCAATGTAATTAAATGGTTTCAAAAATCAGAAGAAGCGGGTTTACATGTAAACCAATACACTTATAACCAAATAAACAGCTGTAAAAAATACCCGTGGTTCGACGCTTGTTTACAGCAGACATTTTAGATTTCATACTTTACACGTTAAGAAGATAAAAACAAATTTGTTTTATTTTAGACTGGTCGTACTTTAGCGATCGAATACGCAGTTCCCATAACATTAAGAAACATGGCATACTTTAAACAAATTAAAATGATTCATGAAAATTCTTTCCTGTTAATTTCAGCCTTGAATTACGGCTCTAATGAAAGTTATCTCAAAAACAAGAATATGTCAGCAATTCTCTAATAAGCCGACCAAATCGAAAAGGTCACGTAAAAGCGACTGCACCGTACGTACGGGTAATCTTCGCAAATTAGCAGCTTGGTAACCGATGTTTTGTACAGTTAAGCAGAAAAACGTTATTCGTGAAGCCGATTTTTTAATATTTTTTAAGTGCAGTACCATATTACACAATTTTTACTAGTTAATAAAAGTGTAATATCATAGTGTATAATTTATAGTGTGATTTAAAACAATACAAACATATATACATGTAGCTATATTTTTAGTACTTAATTTGTTGTTTCTGTTAAACCAAATGTTTTATTTTGATACCACAACGCAAAGCCACGCTAAAAACGTTTTAACGTTCTTGATGCTAGTCAGAGCAGCGCGCATCGCTGTGTGCAATGCAACGCAACAGCTATATGCCTTGTCTTACTTACTCTTTAGCTGTGAGTAGTTGAGTACGCTCTATCTATGGGTACGCTAGCTCCGACCGAACCAATGAAACAATCAGTCGTGAACCAAGTGTTTTGGAGAGAAGTGCTTGTGGTTTATGTGTGTGTGTACGACGACGTCTTTGAACGATGTGAGTATTAAATGTTTTTATTTTACAGTACAGTTGTGTTTCAGTATAAAATAGTCATTCAGCGTATATTAATGTACGCTTTTTGGTGTGAATCAGAATAAAGAAAACTCGTCAAATGTGACCCAAAACACAATTAGCCCCGGCACAAAAAAAAACTTTGCCATTTTCTTCATTACAATTAGGAAAATATAGTATATAGTTTTTTTATCATTTCAATGGCTATCATGGAAATATTGAACCAGAATATCGCGCAAAATATGAAATATTATTGTTTTACGACAGACTCATCTCTTTATTGCTTAAAACTGTGTGTGTGATTGGCTAAAATAACAACGTGGCGGTCTCAGTGGTAGGCTTTAACTTTTAATTATTCTATACCTACGCCATGCTAGGCAATCGCGTTGTGATATTGCTCTTAGACTTAACGTAAACAAAACAAAAAGGATACAGTTTTTATACGTTTAAGCTATACTGTCATAAAGTTTCAAGCGCTTTAACGAATCTAGTATTATTCTCAATTATATTGAAGTGTGTTTGACAAGTCCGGTGAGTATTCGGTAATGATAGTTTATGAAACTTGTATAATGAGGGGTATTATACACGAGTGTTACAATACCTAGTTAGATATGTGCTGTTTCATACACGGTTCTGGCCGGATGACCCGGAAATGTGGTTCGCGCAGATGGAGTGCCAATTCGCATTAGCAAATGTAACCGTGGACATAACGAAATTTTATCAAGTCGTAGGAGCGTTGGATCACCGGTACGCCGCCGAAGTAAAAGACGTCATAACAAATCCACCCTGAAGCCATAGATACGAGAAGTTGAAAAGCGAGCTTATTAAGCGACTAACAGCGTCACGACAACGGAAAGTGCAACAGTTGTTAATGCACGAGGAGTTAGGAGACCGAAAACCCTCTCAATTTCTACGACATTTGCGGGATCTGGCGGGACCCTCTGTACCCGAAGATTTTCTGAGTTCATTATGGTCGAATCGGCTGCCGACTAACCTGCAAACTGTTTTGGCGTCGCAACCTGACCTTTCGTTGGACAAGCTGGCGGATTTAGCTGACACAGTGAATGAGATCGCGCCAATTAGACCCCTGCAGGTAACAAGCGCAGCGGACCCTCATAAGTCTAATTTAATGAAAGACATGGCATGCCAAATAGCCGAGTTAACCAGGCAAGTGAGTTCTTTGTCTACAAGAGTGGACAGCCAAAGGCAGGTACGTAGTCGTTCTCGTTCACAATCTAGAAGCTATAACTGGCGAGGCAGGTCCAGGTCCAGGCCACGTCAGCCGCCAGAAAACCACCCGCATTGTTGGTACCATTTCACATTCGGCACCCGTGCAAAGAAATGCACTCAGCCTTGTGCATGGAAGTCGGAAAACTTGAGCGGCAGCCGGAATTAGCGGCCTACGACTGCCCATTAGCATCAGGCCGACTTTTTGTAACGGACCGTTATTCAAAAATGTTATTTCTCGTCGATACAGGCTCGGATTTGTGCGTCTACCCTCGATCGGCAATCAAGACGCCCTGTAATGTAACGAAGTTTAGTTTAACGGCTGCTAATGGAAGTATTATTAATACATATCGTCCAGTTCAACTTAACCTCAATTTAGGTCTCCGCCGATCATTTATGTGGAAATTTACCATAGCTGACGTGTCAAAGCCAATCATTGGTGTAGATTTTCTAAGCTATTATAATGATTATATTGGTTCTTGTTTTGTTTGTTTTATTCCTTTCATGCCCCCGCGCAGAACTTCGCACAACTTTTTTATATCAATAATATATTTCCTATTCTTCACTCCTTCTGATAATCTACTGTCAGCACTAATTCAAACATTTCAAGGTGGATTATTCCCATTAGAAATTTGGTTAGTGTGCCTGGGATTTATTGCATTATTGACAGGATACTCTCAAATTCCCGCCGAAATGAGTCTTCCCGAAAATTCTGACCTCTTTGGGCAGATGCCTCCTATAGATAACATAAGGCCAGATCTCTCCGGACAGATTAACTGTCCTGATTACGGTGGACAGAATGCCCAGGAGGTTTTAGAGAATTATCGCAAGATAAACTCCAGCAAAATGCCTGGCATTGAAGGTAATGGGGTGCCAGATGAAGCCTACGACTACTCGGAGGGGTTTGATGGAGATGATTATACTCCTCAGCAGTCAGGAGTATGCGACACTATAAATTGTAGTCCCAGAACTGAATTCTTTAAGACCGCTGAGATGCTCCAGCACACGGTGGATCCAGCCACAGATGAGATCGTTCAGCAGATTAACATCTTAAGTCAGGATAATCTCATGGATAAAGAAAGCTTGATGACACAGTACCAAACTTTCATTAGGGTGGCCTACATGGATTGGCCAGTGTTCAAGCCAATGCTGGTGAATGCCTGCAAGCTTGGGTATAATACTCTACATGTATGCCTGCACAGTATATTGTACCACGATCCAGCTTCAACACTCTCGGGCTTTCACCAGCAACATCTCTAACCTTGGTCAACTTATAGACCATTTTAAAATCCAAACCAATCAAGCGTCAAAGCAGTTAGAGATGGACAGAGCATTCCAGGAGGACCTCACGAGACAGTTGAACTCGTTCACAACGAGCGTCGCTGGGTTATCAGAAAAATTAGATAACAAAACGCTCGAGCTCTCCCGACCCACTACTCGTGTGATGACCCCGGCCGCCACCCCAACTGCTGACTCCGCGAGCTCACCTCAAACAGAGATTCCGGGCAAGATCGAGCTGATCCCTCAGACAGTCTTCAAGTCCCAATTAATAACTGTCTCCATCAACGCCAGCAGTGATGTCAGCATCAGGCCCAATGTCCAGAGGGCCAAACCTCTCTGCATCATCGCCTCCCTAAGCTCCCCAAGCTGCACTTGTTTTAAAGGACGCACACTAATTGGTCGTGAAGAAGGTTGCACCCTAACCAGCCGCGTCGACCATGCACCTCGCCGCCTGCGCCCGCGCACCTACCTGACGCGGCGCGGGACAGCCGCACCGCTATCGCTCGGTCACGCCATTCAGTGCCTTACCTGATCCGACGGCGAATGCACGCTTAATTTTTGCTTGCTAAAATCGCTCATTTTATCATTTCGCCTATAGTTTTCAGTGTTTTTTGTGACTTTCTATCCGTTTCCTCTTTGCTAAGTAATTGTCTGCGCTATCCTTTCGTATCTATATCTGTGCTTGTACATCTGTGCTTATTGGCAATAAATCTGTAAAAACGAAACGGTTTTTCCATAATTACACGCCATACCCGCGACCACAAATTGGTGACCCCGACAATGGAAGCTAAGGAGGCTCACACCGGCGCTGAAACCTCGCGTGTGGGCGTTCGTCCACCGCCGTTCTGGCCGGATGACCCGGAAATGTGGTTCGCGCAGATGGAGTGCCAATTCGCATTAGCAAATGTAACCGTGGACATAACGAAATTTTATCAAGTCGTAGGAGCGTTGGATCACCGGTACGCCGCCGAAGTAAAAGACGTCATAACAAATCCACCCTCAAGCCATAGATACGAGAAGTTGAAAAGCGAGCTTATTAAGCGACTAACAGCGTCACGACAACGGAAAGTGCAACAGTTGTTAATGCACGAGGAGTTAGGAGACCGAAAACCCTCTCAATTTCTACGACATTTGCGGGATCTGGCGGGACCCTCTGTACCCGAAGATTTTCTGAGTTCATTATGGTCGAATCGGCTGCCGACTAACCTGCAAACTGTTTTGGCGTCGCAACCTGACCTTTCGTTGGACAAGCTGGCGGATTTAGCTGACACAGTGAATGAGATCGCGCCAATTAGACCCCTGCAGGTAACAAGCGCAGCGGACCCTCATAAGTCTAATTTAATGAAAGACATGGCATGCCAAATAGCCGAGTTAACCAGGCAAGTGAGTTCTTTGTCTACAAGAGTGGACAGCCAAAGGCAGGTACGTAGTCGTTCTCGTTCACAATCTAGAAGCTATAACTGGCGAGGCAGGTCCAGGTCCAGGCCACGTCAGCCGCCAGAAAACCACCCGCATTGTTGGTACCATTTCACATTCGGCACCCGTGCAAAGAAATGCACTCAGCCTTGTGCATGGAAGTCGGAAAACTTGAGCGGCAGCCGGAATTAGCGGCCTACGACTGCCCATTAGCATCAGGCCGACTTTTTGTAACGGACCGTTATTCAAAAATGTTATTTCTCGTCGATACAGGCTCGGATTTGTGCGTCTACCCTCGATCGGCAATCAAGACGCCCTGTAATGTAACGAAGTTTAGTTTAACGGCTGCTAATGGAAGTATTATTAATACATATGGTCCAGTTCAACTTAACCTCAATTGAGGTCTCCGCCGATCATTTATGTGGAAATTTACCATAGCTGACGTGTCAAAGCCAATCATTGGTGTAGATTTTCTAAGCTATTATAATGATTATATTGGTTCTTGTTTTGTTTGTTTTATTCCTTTCATGCCCCCGCGCAGAACTCCGCACAACTTTTTTATATCAATAATATATTTCCTATTCTTCACTCCTTCTGATAATCTACTGTCAGCACTAATTCAAACATTTCAAGGTGGATTATTCCCATTAGAAATTTGGTTAGTGTGCCTGGGATTTATTGCATTATTGACAGGATACTCTCAAATTCCCGCCGAAATGAGTCTTCCCGAAAATTCTGACCTCTTTGGGCAGATGCCTCCTATAGATAACATAAGGCCAGATCTCTCCGGACAGATTAACTGTCCTGATTACGGTGGACAGAATGCCCAGGAGGTTTTAGAGAATTATCGCAAGATAAACTCCAGCAAAATGCCTGGCATTGAAGGTAATGGGGTGCCAGATGAAGCCTACGACTACTCGGAGGGGTTTGATGGAGATGATTATACTCCTCAGCAGTCAGGAGTATGCGACACTATAAATTGTAGTCCCAGAACTGAATTCTTTAAGACCGCTGAGATGCTCCAGCACACGGTGGATCCAGCCACAGATGAGATCGTTCAGCAGATTAACATCTTAAGTCAGGATAATCTCATGGATAAAGAAAGCTTGATGACACAGTACCAAACTTTCATTAGGGTGGCCTACATGGATTGGCCAGTGTTCAAGCCAATGCTGGTGAATGCCTGCAAGCTTGGGTATAATACTCTACATGTATGCCTGCACAGTATATGTACCACGATCCAGCTTCAACACTCTCGGGCTTTCACCAGCAACATCTCTAACCTTGGTCAACTTATAGACCATTTTAAAATCCAAACCAATCAAGCGTCAAAGCAGTTAGAGATGGACAGAGCATTCCAGGAGGACCTCACGAGACAGTTGAACTCGTTCACAACGAGCGTCGCTGGGTTATCAGAAAAATTAGATAACAAAACGCTCGAGCTCTCCCGACCCACTACTCGTGTGATGACCCCGGCCGCCACCCCAACTGCTGACTCCGCGAGCTCACCTCAAACAGAGATTCCGGGCAAGATCGAGCTGATCCCTCAGACAGTCTTCAAGTCCCAATTAATAACTGTCTCCATCAACGCCAGCAGTGATGTCAGCATCAGGCCCAATGTCCAGAGGGCCAAACCTCTCTGCATCATCGCCTCCCTAAGCTCCCCAAGCTGCACTTGTTTTAAAGGACGCACACTAATTGGTCGTGAAGAAGGTTGCACCCTAACCAGCCGCGTCGACCATGCACCTCGCCGCCTGCGCCCGCGCACCTACCTGACGCGGCGCGGGACAGCCGCTCCGCTATCGCTCGGTCACGCCATTCAGTGCCTTACCTGATCCGACGGCGAATGCACGCTTAATTTTTGCTTGCTAAAATCGCTCATTTTATCATTTCGCCTATAGTTTTCAGTGTTTTTTGTGACTTTCTATCAGTTTCCTCTTTGCTAAGTAATTGTCTGCGCTATCCTTTCGTATCTATATCTGTGCTTGTACATCTGTGCTTAGGCTCACACCGGCGCTGAAACCTCGCGTGTGGGCGTTCGTCCACCGCCGTTCTGGCCGGATGACCCGGAAATGTGGTTCGCGCAGATGGAGTGCCAATTCGCATTAGCAAATGTAACCGTGGACATAACGAAATTTTATCAAGTCGTAGGAGCGTTGGATCACCGGTACGCCGCCGAAGTAAAAGACGTCATAACAAATCCACCCTCAAGCCATAGATACGAGAAGTTGAAAAGCGAGCTTATTAAGCGACTAACAGCGTCACGACAACGGAAAGTGCAACAGTTGTTAATGCACGAGGAGTTAGGAGACCGAAAACCCTCTCAATTTCTACGACATTTGCGGGATCTGGCGGGACCCTCTGTACCCGAAGATTTTCTGAGTTCATTATGGTCGAATCGGCTGCCGACTAACCTGCAAACTGTTTTGGCGTCGCAACCTGACCTTTCGTTGGACAAGCTGGCGGATTTAGCTGCCACAGTGAATGAGATCGCGCCAATTAGACCCCTGCAGGTAACAAGCGCAGCGGACCCTCATAAGTCTAATTTAATGAAAGACATGGCATGCCAAATAGCCGAGTTAACCAGGCAAGTGAGTTCTTTGTCTACAAGAGTGGACAGCCAAAGGCAGGTACGTAGTCGTTCTCGTTCACAATCTAGAAGCTATAACTGGCGAGGCAGGTCCAGGTCCAGGCCACGTCAGCCGCCAGAAAACCACCCGCATTGTTGGTACCATTTCACATTCGGCACCCGTGCAAAGAAATGCACTCAGCCTTGTGCATGGAAGTCGGAAAACTTGAGCGGCAGCCGGAATTAGCGGCCTACGACTGCCCATTAGCATCAGGCCGACTTTTTGTAACGGACCGTTATTCAAAAATGTTATTTCTCGTCGATACAGGCTCGGATTTGTGCGTCTACCCTCGATCGGCAATCAAGGCGCCCTGTAATGTAACGAAGTTTAGTTTAACGGCTGCTAATGGAAGTATTATTAATACATATGGTCCAGTTCAACTTAACCTCAATTTAGGTCTCCGCCGATCATTTATGTGGAAATTTACCATAGCTGACGTGTCAAAGCCAATCATTGGTGTAGATTTTCTAAGCTATTATAATGATTATATTGGTTCTTGTTTTGTTTGTTTTATTCCTTTCATGCCCCCGCGCAGAACTCCGCACAACTTTTTTATATCAATAATATATTTCCTATTCTTCACTGCTTCTGATAATCTACTGTCAGCACTAATTCAAACATTTCAAGGTGGATTATTCCCATTAGAAATTTGGTTAGTGTGCCTGGGATTTATTGCATTATTGACAGGATACTCTCAAATTCCCGCCGAAATGAGTCTTCCCGAAAATTCTGACCTCTTTGGGCAGATGCCTCCTATAGATAACATAAGGCCAGATCTCTCCGGACAGATTAACTGTCCTGATTACGGTGGACAGAATGCCCAGGAGGTTTTAGAGAATTATCGCAAGATAAACTCCAGCAAAATGCCTGGCATTGAAGGTAATGGGGTGCCAGATGAAGCCTACGACTACTCGGAGGGGTTTGATGGAGATGATTATACTCCTCAGCAGTCAGGAGTATGCGACACTATAAATTGTAGTCCCAGAACTGAATTCTTTAAGACCGCTGAGATGCTCCAGCACACGGTGGATCCAGCCACAGATGAGATCGTTCAGCAGATTAACATCTTAAGTCAGGATAATCTCATGGATAAAGAAAGCTTGATGACACAGTACCAAACTTTCATTAGGGTGGCCTACATGGATTGGCCAGTGTTCAAGCCAATGCTGGTGAATGCCTGCAAGCTTGGGTATAATACTCTACATGTATGCCTGCACAGTATATGTACCACGATCCAGCTTCAACACTCTCGGGCTTTCACCAGCAACATCTCTAACCTTGGTCAACTTATAGACCATTTTAAAATCCAAACCAATCAAGCGTCAAAGCAGTTAGAGATGGACAGAGCATTCCAGGAGGACCTCACGAGACAGTTGAACTCGTTCACAACGAGCGTCGCTGGGTTATCAGAAAAATTAGATAACAAAACGCTCGAGCTCTACCGACCCACTACTCGTGTGATGACCCCGGCCGCCACCCCAACTGCTGACTCCGCGAGCTCACCTCAAACAGAGATTCCGGGCAAGATCGAGCTGATCCCTCAGACAGTCTTCAAGTCCCAATTAATAACTGTCTCCATCAACGCCAGCAGTGATGTCAGCATCAGGCCCAATGTCCAGAGGGCCAAACCTCTCTGCATCATCGCCTCCCTAAGCTCCCCAAGCTGCACTTGTTTTAAAGGACGCACACTAATTGGTCGTGAAGAAGGTTGCACCCTAACCAGCCGCGTCGACCATGCACCTCGCCGCCTGCGCCCGCGCACCTACCTGACGCGGCGCGGGACAGCCGCTCCGCTATCGCTCGGTCACGCCATTCAGTGCCTTACCTGATCCGACGGCGAATGCACGCTTAATTTTTGCTTGCTAAAATCGCTCATTTTATCATTTCGCCTATAGTTTTCAGTGTTTTTTGTGACTTTCTATCCGTTTCCTCTTTGCTAAGTAATTGTCTGCGCTATCCTTTCGTATCTATATCTGCGCTTGTACATCTGTGCTTATTGGCAATAAATCTGTAAAAACGAAACGGTTTTTCCATAATTACACGCCATACCCGCGACCACAAATTGGTGACCCCGACAATGGAAGCTAAGGAGGCTCACACCGGCGCTGAAACCTCGCGTGTGGGCGTTCGTCCACCGCCGTTCTGGCCGGATGACCCGGAAATGTGGTTCGCGCAGATGGAGTGCCAATTCGCATTAGCAAATGTAACCGTGGACATAACGAAATTTTATCAAGTCGTAGGAGCGTTGGATCACCGGTACGCCGCCGAAGTAAAAGACGTCATAACAAATCCACCCTCAAGCCATAGATACGAGAAGTTGAAAAGCGAGCTTATTAAACGACTAACAGCGTCACGACAACGGAAAGTGCAACAGTTGTTAATGCACGAGGAGTTAGGAGACCGAAAACCCTCTCAATTTCTTCGACATTTGCGGGATCTGGCGGGACCCTCTGTACCCGAAGATTTTCTGAGTTCATTATGGTCGAATCGGCTGCCGACTAACCTGCAAACTGTTTTGGCGTCGCAACCTGACCTTTCGTTGGACAAGCTGGCGGATTTAGCTGACACAGTGAATGAGATCGCGCCAATTAGACCCCTGCAGGTAGCAAGCGCAGCGGACCCTCATAAGTCTAATTTAATGAAAGACATGGCATGCCAAATAGCCGAGTTAACCAGGCAAGTGAGTTCTTTGTCTACAAGAGTGGACAGCCAAAGGCAGGTACGTAGGCGTTCTCGTTCACAATCTAGAAGCTATAACTGGCGAGGCAGGTCCAGGTCCAGGCCACGTCAGCCGCCAGAAAACCACCCGCATTGTTGGTACCATTTCACATTCGGCACCCGTGCAAAGAAATGCACTCAGCCTTGTGCATGGAAGTCGGAAAACTTGAGCGGCAGCCGGAATTAGCGGCCTACGACTGCCCATTAGCATCAGGCCGACTTTTTGTAACGGACCGTTATTCAAAAATGTTATTTCTCGTCGATACAGGCTCGGATTTGTGCGTCTACCCTCGATCGGCAATCAAGACGCCCTGTAATGTAACGAAGTTTAGTTTAACGGCTGCTAATGGAAGTATTATTAATACATATGGTCCAGTTCAACTTAACCTCAATTTAGGTCTCCGCCGATCATTTATGTGGAAATTTACCATAGCTGACGTGTCAAAGCCAATCATTGGTGTAGATTTTCTAAGCTATTATAATGATTATATTGGTTCTTGTTTTGTTTGTTTTATTCCTTTCATGCCCCCGCGCAGAACTCCGCACAACTTTTTTATATCAATAATATATTTCCTATTCTTCACTCCTTCTGATAATCTACTGTCAGCACTAATTCAAACATTTCAAGGTGGATTATTCCCATTAGAAATTTGGTTAGTGTGCCTGGGATTTATTGCATTATTGACAGGATACTCTCAAATTCCCGCCGAAATGAGTCTTCCCGAAAATTCTGACCTCTTTGGGCAGATGCCTCCTATAGATAACATAAGGCCAGATCTCTCCGGACAGATTAACTGTCCTGATTACGGTGGACAGAATGCCCAGGAGGTTTTAGAGAATTATCGCAAGATAAACTCCAGCAAAATGCCTGGCATTGAAGGTAATGGGGTGCCAGATGAAGCCTACGACTACTCGGAGGGGTTTGATGGAGATGATTATACTCCTCAGCAGTCAGGAGTATGCGACACTATAAATTGTAGTCCCAGAACTGAATTCTTTAAGACCGCTGAGATGCTCCAGCACACGGTGGATCCAGCCACAGATGAGATCGTTCAGCAGATTAACATCTTAAGTCAGGATAATCTCATGGATAAAGAAAGCTTGATGACACAGTACCAAACTTTCATTAGGGTGGCCTACATGGATTGGCCAGTGTTCAAGCCAATGCTGGTGAATGCCTGCAAGCTTGGGTATAATACTCTACATGTATGCCTGCACAGTATATGTACCACGATCCAGCTTCAACACTCTCGGGCTTTCACCAGCAACATCTCTAACCTTGGTCAACTTATAGACCATTTTAAAATCCAAACCAATCAAGCGTCAAAGCAGTTAGAGATGGACAGAGCATTCCAGGAGGACCTCACGAGACAGTTGAACTCGTTCACAACGAGCGTCGCTGGGTTATCAGAAAAATTAGATAACAAAACGCTCGAGCTCTACCGACCCACTACTCGTGTGATGACCCCGGCCGCCACCCCAACTGCTGACTCCGCGAGCTCACCTCAAACAGAGATTCCGGGCAAGATCGAGCTGATCCCTCAGACAGTCTTCAAGTCCCAATTAATAACTGTCTCCATCAACGCCAGCAGTGATGTCAGCATCAGGCCCAATGTCCAGAGGGCCAAACCTCTCTGCATCATCGCCTCCCTAAGCTCCCCAAGCTGCACTTGTTTTAAAGGACGCACACTAATTGGTCGTGAAGAAGGTTGCACCCTAACCAGCCGCGTCGACCATGCACCTCGCCGCCTGCGCCCGCGCACCTACCTGACGCGGCGCGGGACAGCCGCTCCGCTATCGCTCGGTCACGCCATTCAGTGCCTTACCTGATCCGACGGCGAATGCACGCTTAATTTTTGCTTGCTAAAATCGCTCATTTTATCATTTCGCCTATAGTTTTCAGTGTTTTTTGTGACTTTCTATCCGTTTCCTCTTTGCTAAGTAATTGTCTGCGCTATCCTTTCGTATCTATATCTGTGCTTGTACATCTGTGCTTATTGGCAATAAATCTGTAAAAACGAAACGGTTTTTCCATAATTACACGCCATACCCGCGACCACAAATTGGTGACCCCGACAATGGAAGCTAAGGAGGCTCACACCGGCGCTGAAACCTCGCGTGTGGGCGTTCGTCCACCGCCGTTCTGGCCGGATGACCCGGAAATGTGGTTCGCGCAGATGGAGTGCCAATTCGCATTAGCAAATGTAACCGTGGACATAACGAAATTTTATCAAGTCGTAGGAGCGTTGGATCACCGGTACGCCGCCGAAGTAAAAGACGTCATAACAAATCCACCCTCAAGCCATAGATACGAGAAGTTGAAAAGCGAGCTTATTAAGCGACTAACAGCGTCACGACAACGGAAAGTGCAACAGTTGTTAATGCACGAGGAGTTAGGAGACCGAAAACCCTCTCAATTTCTACGACATTTGCGGGATCTGGCGGGACCCTCTGTACCCGAAGATTTTCTGAGTTCATTATGGTCGAATCGGCTGCCGACTAACCTGCAAACTGTTTTGGCGTCGCAACCTGACCTTTCGTTGGACAAGCTGGCGGATTTAGCTGACACAGTGAATGAGATCGCGCCAATTAGACCCCTGCAGGTAGCAAGCGCAGCGGACCCTCATAAGTCTAATTTAATGAAAGACATGGCATGCCAAATAGCCGAGTTAACCAGGCAAGTGAGTTCTTTGTCTACAAGAGTGGACAGCCAAAGGCAGGTACGTAGTCGTTCTCGTTCACAATCTAGAAGCTATAACTGGCGAGGCAGGTCCAGGTCCAGGCCACGTCAGCCGCCAGAAAACCACCCGCATTGTTGGTACCATTTCACATTCGGCACCCGTGCAAAGAAATGCACTCAGCCTTGTGCATGGAAGTCGGAAAACTTGAGCGGCAGCCGGAATTAGCGGCCTACGACTGCCCATTAGCATCAGGCCGACTTTTTGTAACGGACCGTTATTCAAAAATGTTATTTCTCGTCGATACAGGCTCGGATTTGTGCGTCTACCCTCGATCGGCAATCAAGACGCCCTGTAATGTAACGAAGTTTAGTTTAACGGCTGCTAATGGAAGTATTATTAATACATATGGTCCAGTTCAACTTAACCTCAATTTAGGTCTCCGCCGATCATTTATGTGGAAATTTACCATAGCTGACGTGTCAAAGCCAATCATTGGTGTAGATTTTCTAAGCTATTATAATGATTATATTGGTTCTTGTTTTGTTTGTTTTATTCCTTTCATGCCCCCGCGCAGAACTCCGCACAACTTTTTTATATCAATAATATATTTCCTATTCTTCACTCCTTCTGATAATCTACTGTCAGCACTAATTCAAACATTTCAAGGTGGATTATTCCCATTAGAAATTTGGTTAGTGTGCCTGGGATTTATTGCATTATTGACAGGATACTCTCAAATTCCCGCCGAAATGAGTCTTCCCGAAAATTCTGACCTCTTTGGGCAGATGCCTCCTATAGATAACATAAGGCCAGATCTCTCCGGACAGATTAACTGTCCTGATTACGGTGGACAGAATGCCCAGGAGGTTTTAGAGAATTATCGCAAGATAAACTCCAGCAAAATGCCTGGCATTGAAGGTAATGGGGTGCCAGATGAAGCCTACGACTACTCGGAGGGGTTTGATGGAGATGATTATACTCCTCAGCAGTCAGGAGTATGCGACACTATAAATTGTAGTCCCAGAACTGAATTCTTTAAGACCGCTGAGATGCTCCAGCACACGGTGGATCCAGCCACAGATGAGATCGTTCAGCAGATTAACATCTTAAGTCAGGATAATCTCATGGATAAAGAAAGCTTGATGACACAGTACCAAACTTTCATTAGGGTGGCCTACATGGATTGGCCAGTGTTCAAGCCAATGCTGGTGAATGCCTGCAAGCTTGGGTATAATACTCTACATGTATGCCTGCACAGTATATTGTACCACGATCCAGCTTCAACATTCTCGGGCTTTCACCAGCAACATCTCTAACCTTGGTCAACTTATAGACCATTTTAAAATCCAAACCAATCAAGCGTCAAAGCAGTTAGAGATGGACAGAGCATTCCAGGAGGACCTCACGAGACAGTTGAACTCGTTCACAACGAGCGTCGCTGGGTTATCAGAAAAATTAGATAACAAAACGCTCGAGCTCTCCCGACCCACTACTCGTGTGATGACCCCGGCCGCCACCCCAACTGCTGACTCCGCGAGCTCACCTCAAACAGAGATTCCGGGCATGATCGAGCTGATCCCTCAGACAGTCTTCAAGTCCCAATTAATAACTGTCTCCATCAACGCCAGCAGTGATGTCAGCATCAGGCCCAATGTCCAGAGGGCCAAACCTCTCTGCATCATCGCCTCCCTAAGCTCCCCAAGCTGCACTTGTTTTAAAGGACGCACACTAATTGGTCGTGAAGAAGGTTGCACCCTAACCAGCCGCGTCGACCATGCACCTCGCCGCCTGCGCCCGCGCACCTACCTGACGCGGCGCGGGACAGCCGCTCCGCTATCGCTCGGTCACGCCATTCAGTGCCTTACCTGATCCGACGGCGAATGCACGCTTAATTTTTGCTTGCTAAAATCGCTCATTTTATCATTTCGCCTATAGTTTTCAGTGTTTTTTGTGACTTTCTATCCGTTTCCTCTTTGCTAAGTAATTGTCTGCGCTATCCTTTCGTATCTATATCTGTGCTTGTACATCTGTGCTTATTGGCAATAAATCTGTAAAAACGAAACGGTTTTTCCATAATTACACGCCATACCCGCGACCACAAATTGGTGACCCCGACAATGGAAGCTAAGGAGGCTCACACCGGCGCTGAAACCTCGCGTGTGGGCGTTCGTCCACCGCCGTTCTGGCCGGATGACCCGGAAATGTGGTTCGCGCAGATGGAGTGCCAATTCGCATTAGCAAATGTAACCGTGGACATAACGAAATTTTATCAAGTCGTAGGAGCGTTGGATCACCGGTACGCCGCCGAAGTAAAAGACGTCATAACAAATCCACCCTCAAGCCATAGATACGAGAAGTTGAAAAGCGAGCTTATTAAGCGACTAACAGCGTCACGACAACGGAAAGTGCAACAGTTGTTAATGCACGAGGAGTTAGAAGACCGAAAACCCTCTCAATTTCTACGACATTTGCGGGATCTGGCGGGACCCTCTGTACCCGAAGATTTTCTGAGTTCATTATGGTCGAATCGGCTGCCGACTAACCTGCAAACTGTTTTGGCGTCGCAACCTGACCTTTCGTTGGACAAGCTGGCGGATTTAGCTGCCACAGTGAATGAGATCGCGCCAATTAGACCCCTGCAGGTAACAAGCGCAGCGGACCCTCATAAGTCTAATTTAATGAAAGACATGGCATGCCAAATAGCCGAGTTAACCAGGCAAGTGAGTTCTTTGTCTACAAGAGTGGACAGCCAAAGGCAGGTACGTAGTCGTTCTCGTTCACAATCTAGAAGCTATAACTGGCGAGGCAGGTCCAGGTCCAGGCCACGTCAGCCGCCAGAAAACCACCCGCATTGTTGGTACCATTTCACATTCGGCACCCGTGCAAAGAAATGCACTCAGCCTTGTGCATGGAAGTCGGAAAACTTGAGCGGCAGCCGGAATTAGCGGCCTACGACTGCCCATTAGCATCAGGCCGACTTTTTGTAACGGACCGTTATTCAAAAATGTTATTTCTCGTCGATACAGGCTCGGATTTGTGCGTCTACCCTCGATCGGCAATCAAGACGCCCTGTAATGTAACGAAGTTTAGTTTAACGGCTGCTAATGGAAGTATTATTAATACATATCGTCCAGTTCAACTTAACCTCAATTTAGGTCTCCGCCGATCATTTATGTGGAAATTTACCATAGCTGACGTGTCAAAGCCAATCATTGGTGTAGATTTTCTAAGCTATTATAATGATTATATTGGTTCTTGTTTTGTTTGTTTTATTCCTTTCATGCCCCCGCGCAGAACTTCGCACAACTTTTTTATATCAATAATATATTTCCTATTCTTCACTCCTTCTGATAATCTACTGTCAGCACTAATTCAAACATTTCAAGGTGGATTATTCCCATTAGAAATTTGGTTAGTGTGCCTGGGATTTATTGCATTATTGACAGGATACTCTCAAATTCCCGCCGAAATGAGTCTTCCCGAAAATTCTGACCTCTTTGGGCAGATAACATAAGGCCAGATCTCTCCGGACAGATTAACTGTCCTGATTACGGTGGACAGAATGCCCAGGAGGTTTTAGAGAATTATCGCAAGATAAACTCCAGCAAAATGCCTGGCATTGAAGGTAATGGGGTGCCAGATGAAGCCTACGACTACTCGGAGGGGTTTGATGGAGATGATTATACTCCTCAGCAGTCAGGAGTATGCGACACTATAAATTGTAGTCCCAGAACTGAATTCTTTAAGACCGCTGAGATGCTCCAGCACACGGTGGATCCAGCCACAGATGAGATCGTTCAGCAGATTAACATCTTAAGTCAGGATAATCTCATGGATAAAGAAAGCTTGATGACACAGTACCAAACTTTCATTAGGGTGGCCTACATGGATTGGCCAGTGTTCAAGCCAATGCTGGTGAATGCCTGCAAGCTTGGGTATAATACTCTACATGTATGCCTGCACAGTATATGTACCACGATCCAGCTTCAACACTCTCGGGCTTTCACCAGCAACATCTCTAACCTTGGTCAACTTATAGACCATTTTAAAATCCAAACCAATCAAGCGTCAAAGCAGTTAGAGATGGACAGAGCATTCCAGGAGGACCTCACGAGACAGTTGAACTCGTTCACAACGAGCGTCGCTGGGTTATCAGAAAAATTAGATAACAAAACGCTCGAGCTCTACCGACCCACTACTCGTGTGATGACCCCGGCCGCCACCCCAACTGCTGACTCCGCGAGCTCACCTCAAACAGAGATTCCGGGCAAGATCGAGCTGATCCCTCAGACAGTCTTCAAGTCCCAATTAATAACTGTCTCCATCAACGCCAGCAGTGATGTCAGCATCAGGCCCAATGTCCAGAGGGCCAAACCTCTCTGCATCATCGCCTCCCTAAGCTCCCCAAGCTGCACTTGTTTTAAAGGACGCACACTAATTGGTCGTGAAGAAGGTTGCACCCTAACCAGCCGCGTCGACCATGCACCTCGCCGCCTGCGCCCGCGCACCTACCTGACGCGGCGCGGGACAGCCGCTCCGCTATCGCTCGGTCACGCCATTCAGTGCCTTACCTGATCCGACGGCGAATGCACGCTTAATTTTTGCTTGCTAAAATCGCTCATTTTATCATTTCGCCTATAGTTTTCAGTGTTTTTTGTGACTTTCTATCCGTTTCCTCTTTGCTAAGTAATTGTCTGCGCTATCCTTTCGTATCTATATCTGCGCTTGTACATCTGTGCTTATTGGCAATAAATCTGTAAAAACGAAACGGTTTTTCCATAATTACACGCCATACCCGCGACCACAAATTGGTGACCCCGACAATGGAAGCTAAGGAGGCTCACACCGGCGCTGAAACCTCGCGTGTGGGCGTTCGTCCACCGCCGTTCTGGCCGGATGACCCGGAAATGTGGTTCGCGCAGATGGAGTGCCAATTCGCATTAGCAAATGTAACCGTGGACATAACGAAATTTTATCAAGTCGTAGGAGCGTTGGATCACCGGTACGCCGCCGAAGTAAAAGACGTCATAACAAATCCACCCTCAAGCCATAGATACGAGAAGTTGAAAAGCGAGCTTATTAAACGACTAACAGCGTCACGACAACGGAAAGTGCAACAGTTGTTAATGCACGAGGAGTTAGGAGACCGAAAACCCTCTCAATTTCTTCGACATTTGCGGGATCTGGCGGGACCCTCTGTACCCGAAGATTTTCTGAGTTCATTATGGTCGAATCGGCTGCCGACTAACCTGCAAACTGTTTTGGCGTCGCAACCTGACCTTTCGTTGGACAAGCTGGCGGATTTAGCTGACACAGTGAATGAGATCGCGCCAATTAGACCCCTGCAGGTAGCAAGCGCAGCGGACCCTCATAAGTCTAATTTAATGAAAGACATGGCATGCCAAATAGCCGAGTTAACCAGGCAAGTGAGTTCTTTGTCTACAAGAGTGGACAGCCAAAGGCAGGTACGTAGTCGTTCTCGTTCACAATCTAGAAGCTATAACTGGCGAGGCAGGTCCAGGTCCAGGCCACGTCAGCCGCCAGAAAACCACCCGCATTGTTGGTACCATTTCACATTCGGCACCCGTGCAAAGAAATGCACTCAGCCTTGTGCATGGAAGTCGGAAAACTTGAGCGGCAGCCGGAATTAGCGGCCTACGACTGCCCATTAGCATCAGGCCGACTTTTTGTAACGGACCGTTATTCAAAAATGTTATTTCTCGTCGATACAGGCTCGGATTTGTGCGTCTACCCTCGATCGGCAATCAAGGCGCCCTGTAATGTAACGAAGTTTAGTTTAACGGCTGCTAATGGAAGTATTATTAATACATATGGTCCAGTTCAACTTAACCTCAATTTAGGTCTCCGCCGATCATTTATGTGGAAATTTACCATAGCTGACGTGTCAAAGCCAATCATTGGTGTAGATTTTCTAAGCTATTATAATGATTATATTGGTTCTTGTTTTGTTTGTTTTATTCCTTTCATGCCCCCGCGCAGAACTCCGCACAACTTTTTTATATCAATAATATATTTCCTATTCTTCACTGCTTCTGATAATCTACTGTCAGCACTAATTCAAACATTTCAAGGTGGATTATTCCCATTAGAAATTTGGTTAGTGTGCCTGGGATTTATTGCATTATTGACAGGATACTCTCAAATTCCCGCCGAAATGAGTCTTCCCGAAAATTCTGACCTCTTTGGGCAGATGCCTCCTATAGATAACATAAGGCCAGATCTCTCCGGACAGATTAACTGTCCTGATTACGGTGGACAGAATGCCCAGGAGGTTTTAGAGAATTATCGCAAGATAAACTCCAGCAAAATGCCTGGCATTGAAGGTAATGGGGTGCCAGATGAAGCCTACGACTACTCGGAGGGGTTTGATGGAGATGATTATACTCCTCAGCAGTCAGGAGTATGCGACACTATAAATTGTAGTCCCAGAACTGAATTCTTTAAGACCGCTGAGATGCTCCAGCACACGGTGGATCCAGCCACAGATGAGATCGTTCAGCAGATTAACATCTTAAGTCAGGATAATCTCATGGATAAAGAAAGCTTGATGACACAGTACCAAACTTTCATTAGGGTGGCCTACATGGATTGGCCAGTGTTCAAGCCAATGCTGGTGAATGCCTGCAAGCTTGGGTATAATACTCTACATGTATGCCTGCACAGTATATGTACCACGATCCAGCTTCAACACTCTCGGGCTTTCACCAGCAACATCTCTAACCTTGGTCAACTTATAGACCATTTTAAAATCCAAACCAATCAAGCGTCAAAGCAGTTAGAGATGGACAGAGCATTCCAGGAGGACCTCACGAGACAGTTGAACTCGTTCACAACGAGCGTCGCTGGGTTATCAGAAAAATTAGATAACAAAACGCTCGAGCTCTACCGACCCACTACTCGTGTGATGACCCCGGCCGCCACCCCAACTGCTGACTCCGCGAGCTCACCTCAAACAGAGATTCCGGGCAAGATCGAGCTGATCCCTCAGACAGTCTTCAAGTCCCAATTAATAACTGTCTCCATCAACGCCAGCAGTGATGTCAGCATCAGGCCCAATGTCCAGAGGGCCAAACCTCTCTGCATCATCGCCTCCCTAAGCTCCCCAAGCTGCACTTGTTTTAAAGGACGCACACTAATTGGTCGTGAAGAAGGTTGCACCCTAACCAGCCGCGTCGACCATGCACCTCGCCGCCTGCGCCCGCGCACCTACCTGACGCGGCGCGGGACAGCCGCTCCGCTATCGCTCGGTCACGCCATTCAGTGCCTTACCTGATCCGACGGCGAATGCACGCTTAATTTTTGCTTGCTAAAATCGCTCATTTTATCATTTCGCCTATAGTTTTCAGTGTTTTTTGTGACTTTCTATCCGTTTCCTCTTTGCTAAGTAATTGTCTGCGCTATCCTTTCGTATCTATATCTGTGCTTGTACATCTGTGCTTATTGGCAATAAATCTGTAAAAACGAAACGGTTTTTCCATAATTACACGCCATACCCGCGACCACAAATTGGTGACCCCGACAATGGAAGCTAAGGAGGCTCACACCGGCGCTGAAACCTCGCGTGTGGGCGTTCGTCCACCGCCGTTCTGGCCGGATGACCCGGAAATGTGGTTCGCGCAGATGGAGTGCCAATTCGCATTAGCAAATGTAACCGTGGACATAACGAAATTTTATCAAGTCGTAGGAGCGTTGGATCACCGGTACGCCGCCGAAGTAAAAGACGTCATAACAAATCCACCCTCAAGCCATAGATACGAGAAGTTGAAAAGCGAGCTTATTAAGCGACTAACAGCGTCACGACAACGGAAAGTGCAACAGTTGTTAATGCACGAGGAGTTAGGAGACCGAAAACCCTCTCAATTTCTACGACATTTGCGGGATCTGGCGGGACCCTCTGTACCCGAAGATTTTCTGAGTTCATTATGGTCGAATCGGCTGCCGACTAACCTGCAAACTGTTTTGGCGTCGCAACCTGACCTTTCGTTGGACAAGCTGGCGGATTTAGCTGACACAGTGAATGAGATCGCGCCAATTAGACCCCTGCAGGTAGCAAGCGCAGCGGACCCTCATAAGTCTAATTTAATGAAAGACATGGCATGCCAAATAGCCGAGTTAACCAGGCAAGTGAGTTCTTTGTCTACAAGAGTGGACAGCCAAAGGCAGGTACGTAGTCGTTCTCGTTCACAATCTAGAAGCTATAACTGGCGAGGCAGGTCCAGGTCCAGGCCACGTCAGCCGCCAGAAAACCACCCGCATTGTTGGTACCATTTCACATTCGGCACCCGTGCAAAGAAATGCACTCAGCCTTGTGCATGGAAGTCGGAAAACTTGAGCGGCAGCCGGAATTAGCGGCCTACGACTGCCCATTAGCATCAGGCCGACTTTTTGTAACGGACCGTTATTCAAAAATGTTATTTCTCGTCGATACAGGCTCGGATTTGTGCGTCTACCCTCGATCGGCAATCAAGACGCCCTGTAATGTAACGAAGTTTAGTTTAACGGCTGCTAATGGAAGTATTATTAATACATATCGTCCAGTTCAACTTAACCTCAATTTAGGTCTCCGCCGATCATTTATGTGGAAATTTACCATAGCTGACGTGTCAAAGCCAATCATTGGTGTAGATTTTCTAAGCTATTATAATGATTATATTGGTTCTTGTTTTGTTTGTTTTATTCCTTTCATGCCCCCGCGCAGAACTCCGCACAACTTTTTTATATCAATAATATATTTCCTATTCTTCACTCCTTCTGATAATCTACTGTCAGCACTAATTCAAACATTTCAAGGTGGATTATTCCCATTAGAAATTTGGTTAGTGTGCCTGGGATTTATTGCATTATTGACAGGATACTCTCAAATTCCCGCCGAAATGAGTCTTCCCGAAAATTCTGACCTCTTTGGGCAGATGCCTCCTATAGATAACATAAGGCCAGATCTCTCCGGACAGATTAACTGTCCTGATTACGGTGGACAGAATGCCCAGGAGGTTTTAGAGAATTATCGCAAGATAAACTCCAGCAAAATGCCTGGCATTGAAGGTAATGGGGTGCCAGATGAAGCCTACGACTACTCGGAGGGGTTTGATGGAGATGATTATACTCCTCAGCAGTCAGGAGTATGCGACACTATAAATTGTAGTCCCAGAACTGAATTCTTTAAGACCGCTGAGATGCTCCAGCACACGGTGGATCCAGCCACAGATGAGATCGTTCAGCAGATTAACATCTTAAGTCAGGATAATCTCATGGATAAAGAAAGCTTGATGACACAGTACCAAACTTTCATTAGGGTGGCCTACATGGATTGGCCAGTGTTCAAGCCAATGCTGGTGAATGCCTGCAAGCTTGGGTATAATACTCTACATGTATGCCTGCACAGTATATGTACCACGATCCAGCTTCAACACTCTCGGGCTTTCACCAGCAACATCTCTAACCTTGGTCAACTTATAGACCATTTTAAAATCCAAACCAATCAAGCGTCAAAGCAGTTAGAGATGGACAGAGCATTCCAGGAGGACCTCACGAGACAGTTGAACTCGTTCACAACGAGCGTCGCTGGGTTATCAGAAAAATTAGATAACAAAACGCTCGAGCTCTACCGACCCACTACTCGTGTGATGACCCCGGCCGCCACCCCAACTGCTGACTCCGCGAGCTCACCTCAAACAGAGATTCCGGGCAAGATCGAGCTGATCCCTCAGACAGTCTTCAAGTCCCAATTAATAACTGTCTCCATCAACGCCAGCAGTGATGTCAGCATCAGGCCCAATGTCCAGAGGGCCAAACCTCTCTGCATCATCGCCTCCCTAAGCTCCCCAAGCTGCACTTGTTTTAAAGGACGCACACTAATTGGTCGTGAAGAAGGTTGCACCCTAACCAGCCGCGTCGACCATGCACCTCGCCGCCTGCGCCCGCGCACCTACCTGACGCGGCGCGGGACAGCCGCTCCGCTATCGCTCGGTCACGCCATTCAGTGCCTTACCTGATCCGACGGCGAATGCACGCTTAATTTTTGCTTGCTAAAATCGCTCATTTTATCATTTCGCCTATAGTTTTCAGTGTTTTTTGTGACTTTCTATCCGTTTCCTCTTTGCTAAGTAATTGTCTGCGCTATCCTTTCGTATCTATATCTGTGCTTGTACATCTGTGCTTATTGGCAATAAATCTGTAAAAACGAAACGGTTTTTCCATAATTACACGCCATACCCGCGACCACAAATTGGTGACCCCGACAATGGAAGCTAAGGAGGCTCACACCGGCGCTGAAACCTCGCGTGTGGGCGTTCGTCCACCGCCGTTCTGGCCGGATGACCCGGAAATGTGGTTCGCGCAGATGGAGTGCCAATTCGCATTAGCAAATGTAACCGTGGACATAACGAAATTTTATCAAGTCGTAGGAGCGTTGGATCACCGGTACGCCGCCGAAGTAAAAGACGTCATAACAAATCCACCCTCAAGCCATAGATACGAGAAGTTGAAAAGCGAGCTTATTAAGCGACTAACAGCGTCACGACAACGGAAAGTGCAACAGTTGTTAATGCACGAGGAGTTAGGAGACCGAAAACCCTCTCAATTTCTACGACATTTGCGGGATCTGGCGGGACCCTCTGTACCCGAAGATTTTCTGAGTTCATTATGGTCGAATCGGCTGCCGACTAACCTGCAAACTGTTTTGGCGTCGCAACCTGACCTTTCGTTGGACAAGCTGGCGGATTTAGCTGACACAGTGAATGAGATCGCGCCAATTAGACCCCTGCAGGTAGCAAGCGCAGCGGACCCTCATAAGTCTAATTTAATGAAAGACATGGCATGCCAAATAGCCGAGTTAACCAGGCAAGTGAGTTCTTTGTCTACAAGAGTGGACAGCCAAAGGCAGGTACGTAGTCGTTCTCGTTCACAATCTAGAAGCTATAACTGGCGAGGCAGGTCCAGGTCCAGGCCACGTCAGCCGCCAGAAAACCACCCGCATTGTTGGTACCATTTCACATTCGGCACCCGTGCAAAGAAATGCACTCAGCCTTGTGCATGGAAGTCGGAAAACTTGAGCGGCAGCCGGAATTAGCGGCCTACGACTGCCCATTAGCATCAGGCCGACTTTTTGTAACGGACCGTTATTCAAAAATGTTATTTCTCGTCGATACAGGCTCGGATTTGTGCGTCTACCCTCGATCGGCAATCAAGACGCCCTGTAATGTAACGAAGTTTAGTTTAACGGCTGCTAATGGAAGTATTATTAATACATATGGTCCAGTTCAACTTAACCTCAATTTAGGTCTCCGCCGATCATTTATGTGGAAATTTACCATAGCTGACGTGTCAAAGCCAATCATTGGTGTAGATTTTCTAAGCTATTATAATGATTATATTGGTTCTTGTTTTGTTTGTTTTATTCCTTTCATGCCCCCGCGCAGAACTCCGCACAACTTTTTTATATCAATAATATATTTCCTATTCTTCACTCCTTCTGATAATCTACTGTCAGCACTAATTCAAACATTTCAAGGTGGATTATTCTCATTAGAAATTTGGTTAGTGTGCCTGGGATTTATTGCATTATTGACAGGATACTCTCAAATTCCCGCCGAAATGAGTCTTCCCGAAAATTCTGACCTCTTTGGGCAGATGCCTCCTATAGATAACATAAGGCCAGATCTCTCCGGACAGATTAACTGTCCTGATTACGGTGGACAGAATGCCCAGGAGGTTTTAGAGAATTATCGCAAGATAAACTCCAGCAAAATGCCTGGCATTGAAGGTAATGGGGTGCCAGATGAAGCCTACGACTACTCGGAGGGGTTTGATGGAGATGATTATACTCCTCAGCAGTCAGGAGTATGCGACACTATAAATTGTAGTCCCAGAACTGAATTCTTTAAGACCGCTGTGATGCTCCAGCACACGGTGGATCCAGCCACAGATGAGATCGTTCAGCAGATTAACATCTTAAGTCAGGATAATCTCATGGATAAAGAAAGCTTGATGACACAGTACCAAACTTTCATTAGGGTGGCCTACATGGATTGGCCAGTGTTCAAGCCAATGCTGGTGAATGCCTGCAAGCTTGGGTATAATACTCTACATGTATGCCTGCACAGTATATGTACCACGATCCAGCTTCAACACTCTCGGGCTTTCACCAGCAACATCTCTAACCTTGGTCAACTTATAGACCATTTTAAAATCCAAACCAATCAAGCGTCAAAGCAGTTAGAGATGGACAGAGCATTCCAGGAGGACCTCACGAGACAGTTGAACTCGTTCACAACGAGCGTCGCTGGGTTATCAGAAAAATTAGATAACAAAACGCTCGAGCTCTACCGACCCACTACTCGTGTGATGACCCCGGCCGCCACCCCAACTGCTGACTCCGCGAGCTCACCTCAAACAGAGATTCCGGGCAAGATCGAGCTGATCCCTCAGACAGTCTTCAAGTCCCAATTAATAACTGTCTCCATCAACGCCAGCAGTGATGTCAGCATCAGGCCCAATGTCCAGAGGGCCAAACCTCTCTGCATCATCGCCTCCCTAAGCTCCCCAAGCTGCACTTGTTTTAAAGGACGCACACTAATTGGTCGTGAAGAAGGTTGCACCCTAACCAGCCGCGTCGACCATGCACCTCGCCGCCTGCGCCCGCGCACCTACCTGACGCGGCGCGGGACAGCCGCTCCGCTATCGCTCGGTCACGCCATTCAGTGCCTTACCTGATCCGACGGCGAATGCACGCTTAATTTTTGCTTGCTAAAATCGCTCATTTTATCATTTCGCCTATAGTTTTCAGTGTTTTTTGTGACTTTCTATCCGTTTCCTCTTTGCTAAGTAATTGTCTGCGCTATCCTTTCGTATCTATATCTGTGCTTGTACATCTGTGCTTATTGGCAATAAATCTGTAAAAACGAAACGGTTTTTCCATAATTACACGCCATACCCGCGACCACAAATTGGTGACCCCGACAATGGAAGCTAAGGAGGCTCACACCGGCGCTGAAACCTCGCGTGTGGGCGTTCGTCCACCGCCGTTCTGGCCGGATGACCCGGAAATGTGGTTCGCGCAGATGGAGTGCCAATTCGCATTAGCAAATGTAACCGTGGACATAACGAAATTTTATCAAGTCGTAGGAGCGTTGGATCACCGGTACGCCGCCGAAGTAAAAGACGTCATAACAAATCCACCCTCAAGCCATAGATACGAGAAGTTGAAAAGCGAGCTTATTAAGCGACTAACAGCGTCACGACAACGGAAAGTGCAACAGTTGTTAATGCACGAGGAGTTAGGAGACCGAAAACCCTCTCAATTTCTACGACATTTGCGGGATCTGGCGGGACCCTCTGTACCCGAAGATTTTCTGAGTTCATTATGGTCGAATCGGCTGCCGACTAACCTGCAAACTGTTTTGGCGTCGCAACCTGACCTTTCGTTGGACAAGCTGGCGGATTTAGCTGACACAGTGAATGAGATCGCGCCAATTAGACCCCTGCAGGTAGCAAGCGCAGCGGACCCTCATAAGTCTAATTTAATGAAAGACATGGCATGCCAAATAGCCGAGTTAACCAGGCAAGTGAGTTCTTTGTCTACAAGAGTGGACAGCCAAAGGCAGGTACGTAGTCGTTCTCGTTCACAATCTAGAAGCTATAACTGGCGAGGCAGGTCCAGGTCCAGGCCACGTCAGCCGCCAGAAAACCACCCGCATTGTTGGTACCATTTCACATTCGGCACCCGTGCAAAGAAATGCACTCAGCCTTGTGCATGGAAGTCGGAAAACTTGAGCGGCAGCCGGAATTAGCGGCCTACGACTGCCCATTAGCATCAGGCCGACTTTTTGTAACGGACCGTTATTCAAAAATGTTATTTCTCGTCGATACAGGCTCGGATTTGTGCGTCTACCCTCGATCGGCAATCAAGACGCCCTGTAATGTAACGAAGTTTAGTTTAACGGCTGCTAATGGAAGTATTATTAATACATATGGTCCAGTTCAACTTAACCTCAATTTAGGTCTCCGCCGATCATTTATGTGGAAATTTACCATAGCTGACGTGTCAAAGCCAATCATTGGTGTAGATTTTCTAAGCTATTATAATGATTATATTGGTTCTTGTTTTGTTTGTTTTATTCCTTTCATGCCCCCGCGCAGAACTCCGCACAACTTTTTTATATCAATAATATATTTCCTATTCTTCACTCCTTCTGATAATCTACTGTCAGCACTAATTCAAACATTTCAAGGTGGATTATTCCCATTAGAAATTTGGTTAGTGTGCCTGGGATTTATTGCATTATTGACAGGATACTCTCAAATTCCCGCCGAAATGAGTCTTCCCGAAAATTCTGACCTCTTTGGGCAGATGCCTCCTATAGATAACATAAGGCCAGATCTCTCCGGACAGATTAACTGTCCTGATTACGGTGGACAGAATGCCCAGGAGGTTTTAGAGAATTATCGCAAGATAAACTCCAGCAAAATGCCTGGCATTGAAGGTAATGGGGTGCCAGATGAAGCCTACGACTACTCGGAGGGGTTTGATGGAGATGATTATACTCCTCAGCAGTCAGGAGTATGCGACACTATAAATTGTAGTCCCAGAACTGAATTCTTTAAGACCGCTGAGATGCTCCAGCACACGGTGGATCCAGCCACAGATGAGATCGTTCAGCAGATTAACATCTTAAGTCAGGATAATCTCATGGATAAAGAAAGCTTGATGACACAGTACCAAACTTTCATTAGGGTGGCCTACATGGATTGGCCAGTGTTCAAGCCAATGCTGGTGAATGCCTGCAAGCTTGGGTATAATACTCTACATGTATGCCTGCACAGTATATGTACCACGATCCAGCTTCAACACTCTCGGGCTTTCACCAGCAACATCTCTAACCTTGGTCAACTTATAGACCATTTTAAAATCCAAACCAATCAAGCGTCAAAGCAGTTAGAGATGGACAGAGCATTCCAGGAGGACCTCACGAGACAGTTGAACTCGTTCACAACGAGCGTCGCTGGGTTATCAGAAAAATTAGATAACAAAACGCTCGAGCTCTACCGACCCACTACTCGTGTGATGACCCCGGCCGCCACCCCAACTGCTGACTCCGCGAGCTCACCTCAAACAGAGATTCCGGGCAAGATCGAGCTGATCCCTCAGACAGTCTTCAAGTCCCAATTAATAACTGTCTCCATCAACGCCAGCAGTGATGTCAGCATCAGGCCCAATGTCCAGAGGGCCAAACCTCTCTGCATCATCGCCTCCCTAAGCTCCCCAAGCTGCACTTGTTTTAAAGGACGCACACTAATTGGTCGTGAAGAAGGTTGCACCCTAACCAGCCGCGTCGACCATGCACCTCGCCGCCTGCGCCCGCGCACCTACCTGACGCGGCGCGGGACAGCCGCTCCGCTATCGCTCGGTCACGCCATTCAGTGCCTTACCTGATCCGACGGCGAATGCACGCTTAATTTTTGCTTGCTAAAATCGCTCATTTTATCATTTCGCCTATAGTTTTCAGTGTTTTTTGTGACTTTCTATCCGTTTCCTCTTTGCTAAGTAATTGTCTGCGCTATCCTTTCGTATCTATATCTGTGCTTGTACATCTGTGCTTATTGGCAATAAATCTGTAAAAACGAAACGGTTTTTCCATAATTACACGCCATACCCGCGACCACAAATTGGTGACCCCGACAATGGAAGCTAAGGAGGCTCACACCGGCGCTGAAACCTCGCGTGTGGGCGTTCGTCCACCGCCGTTCTGGCCGGATGACCCGGAAATGTGGTTCGCGCAGATGGAGTGCCAATTCGCATTAGCAAATGTAACCGTGGACATAACGAAATTTTATCAAGTCGTAGGAGCGTTGGATCACCGGTACGCCGCCGAAGTAAAAGACGTCATAACAAATCCACCCTCAAGCCATAGATACGAGAAGTTGAAAAGCGAGCTTATTAAGCGACTAACAGCGTCACGACAACGGAAAGTGCAACAGTTGTTAATGCACGAGGAGTTAGGAGACCGAAAACCCTCTCAATTTCTACGACATTTGCGGGATCTGGCGGGACCCTCTGTACCCGAAGATTTTCTGAGTTCATTATGGTCGAATCGGCTGCCGACTAACCTGCAAACTGTTTTGGCGTCGCAACCTGACCTTTCGTTGGACAAGCTGGCGGATTTAGCTGCCACAGTGAATGAGATCGCGCCAATTAGACCCCTGCAGGTAACAAGCGCAGCGGACCCTCATAAGTCTAATTTAATGAAAGACATGGCATGCCAAATAGCCGAGTTAACCAGGCAAGTGAGTTCTTTGTCTACAAGAGTGGACAGCCAAAGGCAGGTACGTAGTCGTTCTCGTTCACAATCTAGAAGCTATAACTGGCGAGGCAGGTCCAGGTCCAGGCCACGTCAGCCGCCAGAAAACCACCCGCATTGTT
Organism: Orthosia gracilis; assembly: GCA_947562075.1. Classification (NCBI taxonomy): domain Eukaryota; kingdom Metazoa; phylum Arthropoda; class Insecta; order Lepidoptera; family Noctuidae; genus Orthosia; species Orthosia gracilis. The sequence continues at coordinate 13,642,123 of OX387267.1, forward strand.
GGTACCATTTCACATTCGGCACCCGTGCAAAGAAATGCACTCAGCCTTGTGCATGGAAGTCGGAAAACTTGAGCGGCAGCCGGAATTAGCGGCCTACGACTGCCCATTAGCATCAGGCCGACTTTTTGTAACGGACCGTTATTCAAAAATGTTATTTCTCGTCGATACAGGCTCGGATTTGTGCGTCTACCCTCGATCGGCAATCAAGACGCCCTGTAATGTAACGAAGTTTAGTTTAACGGCTGCTAATGGAAGTATTATTAATACATATCGTCCAGTTCAACTTAACCTCAATTTAGGTCTCCGCCGATCATTTATGTGGAAATTTACCATAGCTGACGTGTCAAAGCCAATCATTGGTGTAGATTTTCTAAGCTATTATAATGATTATATTGGTTCTTGTTTTGTTTGTTTTATTCCTTTCATGCCCCCGCGCAGAACTTCGCACAACTTTTTTATATCAATAATATATTTCCTATTCTTCACTCCTTCTGATAATCTACTGTCAGCACTAATTCAAACATTTCAAGGTGGATTATTCCCATTAGAAATTTGGTTAGTGTGCCTGGGATTTATTGCATTATTGACAGGATACTCTCAAATTCCCGCCGAAATGAGTCTTCCCGAAAATTCTGACCTCTTTGGGCAGATAACATAAGGCCAGATCTCTCCGGACAGATTAACTGTCCTGATTACGGTGGACAGAATGCCCAGGAGGTTTTAGAGAATTATCGCAAGATAAACTCCAGCAAAATGCCTGGCATTGAAGGTAATGGGGTGCCAGATGAAGCCTACGACTACTCGGAGGGGTTTGATGGAGATGATTATACTCCTCAGCAGTCAGGAGTATGCGACACTATAAATTGTAGTCCCAGAACTGAATTCTTTAAGACCGCTGAGATGCTCCAGCACACGGTGGATCCAGCCACAGATGAGATCGTTCAGCAGATTAACATCTTAAGTCAGGATAATCTCATGGATAAAGAAAGCTTGATGACACAGTACCAAACTTTCATTAGGGTGGCCTACATGGATTGGCCAGTGTTCAAGCCAATGCTGGTGAATGCCTGCAAGCTTGGGTATAATACTCTACATGTATGCCTGCACAGTATATTGTACCACGATCCAGCTTCAACATTCTCGGGCTTTCACCAGCAACATCTCTAACCTTGGTCAACTTATAGACCATTTTAAAATCCAAACCAATCAAGCGTCAAAGCAGTTAGAGATGGACAGAGCATTCCAGGAGGACCTCACGAGACAGTTGAACTCGTTCACAACGAGCGTCGCTGGGTTATCAGAAAAATTAGATAACAAAACGCTCGAGCTCTCCCGACCCACTACTCGTGTGATGACCCCGGCCGCCACCCCAACTGCTGACTCCGCGAGCTCACCTCAAACAGAGATTCCGGGCATGATCGAGCTGATCCCTCAGACAGTCTTCAAGTCCCAATTAATAACTGTCTCCATCAACGCCAGCAGTGATGTCAGCATCAGGCCCAATGTCCAGAGGGCCAAACCTCTCTGCATCATCGCCTCCCTAAGCTCCCCAAGCTGCACTTGTTTTAAAGGACGCACACTAATTGGTCGTGAAGAAGGTTGCACCCTAACCAGCCGCGTCGACCATGCACCTCGCCGCCTGCGCCCGCGCACCTACCTGACGCGGCGCGGGACAGCCGCTCCGCTATCGCTCGGTCACGCCATTCAGTGCCTTACCTGATCCGACGGCGAATGCACGCTTAATTTTTGCTTGCTAAAATCGCTCATTTTATCATTTCGCCTATAGTTTTCAGTGTTTTTTGTGACTTTCTATCCGTTTCCTCTTTGCTAAGTAATTGTCTGCGCTATCCTTTCGTATCTATATCTGTGCTTGTACATCTGTGCTTATTGGCAATAAATCTGTAAAAACGAAACGGTTTTTCCATAATTACACGCCATACCCGCGACCACAAATTGGTGACCCCGACAATGGAAGCTAAGGAGGCTCACACCGGCGCTGAAACCTCGCGTGTGGGCGTTCGTCCACCGCCGTTCTGGCCGGATGACCCGGAAATGTGGTTCGCGCAGATGGAGTGCCAATTCGCATTAGCAAATGTAACCGTGGACATAACGAAATTTTATCAAGTCGTAGGAGCGTTGGATCACCGGTACGCCGCCGAAGTAAAAGACGTCATAACAAATCCACCCTCAAGCCATAGATACGAGAAGTTGAAAAGCGAGCTTATTAAGCGACTAACAGCGTCACGACAACGGAAAGTGCAACAGTTGTTAATGCACGAGGAGTTAGGAGACCGAAAACCCTCTCAATTTCTACGACATTTGCGGGATCTGGCGGGACCCTCTGTACCCGAAGATTTTCTGAGTTCATTATGGTCGAATCGGCTGCCGACTAACCTGCAAACTGTTTTGGCGTCGCAACCTGACCTTTCGTTGGACAAGCTGGCGGATTTAGCTGACACAGTGAATGAGATCGCGCCAATTAGACCCCTGCAGGTAACAAGCGCAGCGGACCCTCATAAGTCTAATTTAATGAAAGACATGGCATGCCAAATAGCCGAGTTAACCAGGCAAGTGAGTTCTTTGTCTACAAGAGTGGACAGCCAAAGGCAGGTACGTAGTCGTTCTCGTTCACAATCTAGAAGCTATAACTGGCGAGGCAGGTCCAGGTCCAGGCCACGTCAGCCGCCAGAAAACCACCCGCATTGTTGGTACCATTTCACATTCGGCACCCGTGCAAAGAAATGCACTCAGCCTTGTGCATGGAAGTCGGAAAACTTGAGCGGCAGCCGGAATTAGCGGCCTACGACTGCCCATTAGCATCAGGCCGACTTTTTGTAACGGACCGTTATTCAAAAATGTTATTTCTCGTCGATACAGGCTCGGATTTGTGCGTCTACCCTCGATCGGCAATCAAGACGCCCTGTAATGTAACGAAGTTTAGTTTAACGGCTGCTAATGGAAGTATTATTAATACATATCGTCCAGTTCAACTTAACCTCAATTTAGGTCTCCGCCGATCATTTATGTGGAAATTTACCATAGCTGACGTGTCAAAGCCAATCATTGGTGTAGATTTTCTAAGCTATTATAATGATTATATTGGTTCTTGTTTTGTTTGTTTTATTCCTTTCATGCCCCCGCGCAGAACTTCGCACAACTTTTTTATATCAATAATATATTTCCTATTCTTCACTCCTTCTGATAATCTACTGTCAGCACTAATTCAAACATTTCAAGGTGGATTATTCCCATTAGAAATTTGGTTAGTGTGCCTGGGATTTATTGCATTATTGACAGGATACTCTCAAATTCCCGCCGAAATGAGTCTTCCCGAAAATTCTGACCTCTTTGGGCAGATGCCTCCTATAGATAACATAAGGCCAGATCTCTCCGGACAGATTAACTGTCCTGATTACGGTGGACAGAATGCCCAGGAGGTTTTAGAGAATTATCGCAAGATAAACTCCAGCAAAATGCCTGGCATTGAAGGTAATGGGGTGCCAGATGAAGCCTACGACTACTCGGAGGGGTTTGATGGAGATGATTATACTCCTCAGCAGTCAGGAGTATGCGACACTATAAATTGTAGTCCCAGAACTGAATTCTTTAAGACCGCTGAGATGCTCCAGCACACGGTGGATCCAGCCACAGATGAGATCGTTCAGCAGATTAACATCTTAAGTCAGGATAATCTCATGGATAAAGAAAGCTTGATGACACAGTACCAAACTTTCATTAGGGTGGCCTACATGGATTGGCCAGTGTTCAAGCCAATGCTGGTGAATGCCTGCAAGCTTGGGTATAATACTCTACATGTATGCCTGCACAGTATATTGTACCACGATCCAGCTTCAACACTCTCGGGCTTTCACCAGCAACATCTCTAACCTTGGTCAACTTATAGACCATTTTAAAATCCAAACCAATCAAGCGTCAAAGCAGTTAGAGATGGACAGAGCATTCCAGGAGGACCTCACGAGACAGTTGAACTCGTTCACAACGAGCGTCGCTGGGTTATCAGAAAAATTAGATAACAAAACGCTCGAGCTCTCCCGACCCACTACTCGTGTGATGACCCCGGCCGCCACCCCAACTGCTGACTCCGCGAGCTCACCTCAAACAGAGATTCCGGGCATGATCGAGCTGATCCCTCAGACAGTCTTCAAGTCCCAATTAATAACTGTCTCCATCAACGCCAGCAGTGATGTCAGCATCAGGCCCAATGTCCAGAGGGCCAAACCTCTCTGCATCATCGCCTCCCTAAGCTCCCCAAGCTGCACTTGTTTTAAAGGACGCACACTAATTGGTCGTGAAGAAGGTTGCACCCTAACCAGCCGCGTCGACCATGCACCTCGCCGCCTGCGCCCGCGCACCTACCTGACGCGGCGCGGGACAGCCGCTCCGCTATCGCTCGGTCACGCCATTCAGTGCCTTACCTGATCCGACGGCGAATGCACGCTTAATTTTTGCTTGCTAAAATCGCTCATTTTATCATTTCGCCTATAGTTTTCAGTGTTTTTTGTGACTTTCTATCCGTTTCCTCTTTGCTAAGTAATTGTCTGCGCTATCCTTTCGTATCTATATCTGTGCTTGTACATCTGTGCTTATTGGCAATAAATCTGTAAAAACGAAACGGTTTTTCCATAATTACACGCCATACCCGCGACCACAAATTGGTGACCCCGACAATGGAAGCTAAGGAGGCTCACACCGGCGCTGAAACCTCGCGTGTGGGCGTTCGTCCACCGCCGTTCTGGCCGGATGACCCGGAAATGTGGTTCGCGCAGATGGAGTGCCAATTCGCATTAGCAAATGTAACCGTGGACATAACGAAATTTTATCAAGTCGTAGGAGCGTTGGATCACCGGTACGCCGCCGAAGTAAAAGACGTCATAACAAATCCACCCTCAAGCCATAGATACGAGAAGTTGAAAAGCGAGCTTATTAAGCGACTAACAGCGTCACGACAACGGAAAGTGCAACAGTTGTTAATGCACGAGGAGTTAGGAGACCGAAAACCCTCTCAATTTCTACGACATTTGCGGGATCTGGCGGGACCCTCTGTACCCGAAGATTTTCTGAGTTCATTATGGTCGAATCGGCTGCCGACTAACCTGCAAACTGTTTTGGCGTCGCAACCTGACCTTTCGTTGGACAAGCTGGCGGATTTAGCTGACACAGTGAATGAGATCGCGCCAATTAGACCCCTGCAGGTAACAAGCGCAGCGGACCCTCATAAGTCTAATTTAATGAAAGACATGGCATGCCAAATAGCCGAGTTAACCAGGCAAGTGAGTTCTTTGTCTACAAGAGTGGACAGCCAAAGGCAGGTACGTAGTCGTTCTCGTTCACAATCTAGAAGCTATAACTGGCGAGGCAGGTCCAGGTCCAGGCCACGTCAGCCGCCAGAAAACCACCCGCATTGTTGGTACCATTTCACATTCGGCACCCGTGCAAAGAAATGCACTCAGCCTTGTGCATGGAAGTCGGAAAACTTGAGCGGCAGCCGGAATTAGCGGCCTACGACTGCCCATTAGCATCAGGCCGACTTTTTGTAACGGACCGTTATTCAAAAATGTTATTTCTCGTCGATACAGGCTCGGATTTGTGCGTCTACCCTCGATCGGCAATCAAGACGCCCTGTAATGTAACGAAGTTTAGTTTAACGGCTGCTAATGGAAGTATTATTAATACATATCGTCCAGTTCAACTTAACCTCAATTTAGGTCTCCGCCGATCATTTATGTGGAAATTTACCATAGCTGACGTGTCAAAGCCAATCATTGGTGTAGATTTTCTAAGCTATTATAATGATTATATTGGTTCTTGTTTTGTTTGTTTTATTCCTTTCATGCCCCCGCGCAGAACTTCGCACAACTTTTTTATATCAATAATATATTTCCTATTCTTCACTCCTTCTGATAATCTACTGTCAGCACTAATTCAAACATTTCAAGGTGGATTATTCCCATTAGAAATTTGGTTAGTGTGCCTGGGATTTATTGCATTATTGACAGGATACTCTCAAATTCCCGCCGAAATGAGTCTTCCCGAAAATTCTGACCTCTTTGGGCAGATGCCTCCTATAGATAACATAAGGCCAGATCTCTCCGGACAGATTAACTGTCCTGATTACGGTGGACAGAATGCCCAGGAGGTTTTAGAGAATTATCGCAAGATAAACTCCAGCAAAATGCCTGGCATTGAAGGTAATGGGGTGCCAGATGAAGCCTACGACTACTCGGAGGGGTTTGATGGAGATGATTATACTCCTCAGCAGTCAGGAGTATGCGACACTATAAATTGTAGTCCCAGAACTGAATTCTTTAAGACCGCTGAGATGCTCCAGCACACGGTGGATCCAGCCACAGATGAGATCGTTCAGCAGATTAACATCTTAAGTCAGGATAATCTCATGGATAAAGAAAGCTTGATGACACAGTACCAAACTTTCATTAGGGTGGCCTACATGGATTGGCCAGTGTTCAAGCCAATGCTGGTGAATGCCTGCAAGCTTGGGTATAATACTCTACATGTATGCCTGCACAGTATATTGTACCACGATCCAGCTTCAACACTCTCGGGCTTTCACCAGCAACATCTCTAACCTTGGTCAACTTATAGACCATTTTAAAATCCAAACCAATCAAGCGTCAAAGCAGTTAGAGATGGACAGAGCATTCCAGGAGGACCTCACGAGACAGTTGAACTCGTTCACAACGAGCGTCGCTGGGTTATCAGAAAAATTAGATAACAAAACGCTCGAGCTCTCCCGACCCACTACTCGTGTGATGACCCCGGCCGCCACCCCAACTGCTGACTCCGCGAGCTCACCTCAAACAGAGATTCCGGGCATGATCGAGCTGATCCCTCAGACAGTCTTCAAGTCCCAATTAATAACTGTCTCCATCAACGCCAGCAGTGATGTCAGCATCAGGCCCAATGTCCAGAGGGCCAAACCTCTCTGCATCATCGCCTCCCTAAGCTCCCCAAGCTGCACTTGTTTTAAAGGACGCACACTAATTGGTCGTGAAGAAGGTTGCACCCTAACCAGCCGCGTCGACCATGCACCTCGCCGCCTGCGCCCGCGCACCTACCTGACGCGGCGCGGGACAGCCGCTCCGCTATCGCTCGGTCACGCCATTCAGTGCCTTACCTGATCCGACGGCGAATGCACGCTTAATTTTTGCTTGCTAAAATCGCTCATTTTATCATTTCGCCTATAGTTTTCAGTGTTTTTTGTGACTTTCTATCCGTTTCCTCTTTGCTAAGTAATTGTCTGCGCTATCCTTTCGTATCTATATCTGTGCTTGTACATCTGTGCTTATTGGCAATAAATCTGTAAAAACGAAACGGTTTTTCCATAATTACACGCCATACCCGCGACCACAAATTGGTGACCCCGACAATGGAAGCTAAGGAGGCTCACACCGGCGCTGAAACCTCGCGTGTGGGCGTTCGTCCACCGCCGTTCTGGCCGGATGACCCGGAAATGTGGTTCGCGCAGATGGAGTGCCAATTCGCATTAGCAAATGTAACCGTGGACATAACGAAATTTTATCAAGTCGTAGGAGCGTTGGATCACCGGTACGCCGCCGAAGTAAAAGACGTCATAACAAATCCACCCTCAAGCCATAGATACGAGAAGTTGAAAAGCGAGCTTATTAAGCGACTAACAGCGTCACGACAACGGAAAGTGCAACAGTTGTTAATGCACGAGGAGTTAGGAGACCGAAAACCCTCTCAATTTCTACGACATTTGCGGGATCTGGCGGGACCCTCTGTACCCGAAGATTTTCTGAGTTCATTATGGTCGAATCGGCTGCCGACTAACCTGCAAACTGTTTTGGCGTCGCAACCTGACCTTTCGTTGGACAAGCTGGCGGATTTAGCTGACACAGTGAATGAGATCGCGCCAATTAGACCCCTGCAGGTAGCAAGCGCAGCGGACCCTCATAAGTCTAATTTAATGAAAGACATGGCATGCCAAATAGCCGAGTTAACCAGGCAAGTGAGTTCTTTGTCTACAAGAGTGGACAGCCAAAGGCAGGTACGTAGTCGTTCTCGTTCACAATCTAGAAGCTATAACTGGCGAGGCAGGTCCAGGTCCAGGCCACGTCAGCCGCCAGAAAACCACCCGCATTGTTGGTACCATTTCACATTCGGCACCCGTGCAAAGAAATGCACTCAGCCTTGTGCATGGAAGTCGGAAAACTTGAGCGGCAGCCGGAATTAGCGGCCTACGACTGCCCATTAGCATCAGGCCGACTTTTTGTAACGGACCGTTATTCAAAAATGTTATTTCTCGTCGATACAGGCTCGGATTTGTGCGTCTACCCTCGATCGGCAATCAAGACGCCCTGTAATGTAACGAAGTTTAGTTTAACGGCTGCTAATGGAAGTATTATTAATACATATGGTCCAGTTCAACTTAACCTCAATTTAGGTCTCCGCCGATCATTTATGTGGAAATTTACCATAGCTGACGTGTCAAAGCCAATCATTGGTGTAGATTTTCTAAGCTATTATAATGATTATATTGGTTCTTGTTTTGTTTGTTTTATTCCTTTCATGCCCCCGCGCAGAACTCCGCACAACTTTTTTATATCAATAATATATTTCCTATTCTTCACTCCTTCTGATAATCTACTGTCAGCACTAATTCAAACATTTCAAGGTGGATTATTCCCATTAGAAATTTGGTTAGTGTGCCTGGGATTTATTGCATTATTGACAGGATACTCTCAAATTCCCGCCGAAATGAGTCTTCCCGAAAATTCTGACCTCTTTGGGCAGATGCCTCCTATAGATAACATAAGGCCAGATCTCTCCGGACAGATTAACTGTCCTGATTACGGTGGACAGAATGCCCAGGAGGTTTTAGAGAATTATCGCAAGATAAACTCCAGCAAAATGCCTGGCATTGAAGGTAATGGGGTGCCAGATGAAGCCTACGACTACTCGGAGGGGTTTGATGGAGATGATTATACTCCTCAGCAGTCAGGAGTATGCGACACTATAAATTGTAGTCCCAGAACTGAATTCTTTAAGACCGCTGAGATGCTCCAGCACACGGTGGATCCAGCCACAGATGAGATCGTTCAGCAGATTAACATCTTAAGTCAGGATAATCTCATGGATAAAGAAAGCTTGATGACACAGTACCAAACTTTCATTAGGGTGGCCTACATGGATTGGCCAGTGTTCAAGCCAATGCTGGTGAATGCCTGCAAGCTTGGGTATAATACTCTACATGTATGCCTGCACAGTATATGTACCACGATCCAGCTTCAACACTCTCGGGCTTTCACCAGCAACATCTCTAACCTTGGTCAACTTATAGACCATTTTAAAATCCAAACCAATCAAGCGTCAAAGCAGTTAGAGATGGACAGAGCATTCCAGGAGGACCTCACGAGACAGTTGAACTCGTTCACAACGAGCGTCGCTGGGTTATCAGAAAAATTAGATAACAAAACGCTCGAGCTCTCCCGACCCACTACTCGTGTGATGACCCCGGCCGCCACCCCAACTGCTGACTCCGCGAGCTCACCTCAAACAGAGATTCCGGGCAAGATCGAGCTGATCCCTCAGACAGTCTTCAAGTCCCAATTAATAACTGTCTCCATCAACGCCAGCAGTGATGTCAGCATCAGGCCCAATGTCCAGAGGGCCAAACCTCTCTGCATCATCGCCTCCCTAAGCTCCCCAAGCTGCACTTGTTTTAAAGGACGCACACTAATTGGTCGTGAAGAAGGTTGCACCCTAACCAGCCGCGTCGACCATGCACCTCGCCGCCTGCGCCCGCGCACCTACCTGACGCGGCGCGGGACAGCCGCTCCGCTATCGCTCGGTCACGCCATTCAGTGCCTTACCTGATCCGACGGCGAATGCACGCTTAATTTTTGCTTGCTAAAATCGCTCATTTTATCATTTCGCCTATAGTTTTCAGTGTTTTTTGTGACTTTCTATCCGTTTCCTCTTTGCTAAGTAATTGTCTGCGCTATCCTTTCGTATCTATATCTGTGCTTGTACATCTGTGCTTATTGGCAATAAATCTGTAAAAACGAAACGGTTTTTCCATAATTACACGCCATACCCGCGACCACAAATTGGTGACCCCGACAATGGAAGCTAAGGAGGCTCACACCGGCGCTGAAACCTCGCGTGTGGGCGTTCGTCCACCGCCGTTCTGGCCGGATGACCCGGAAATGTGGTTCGCGCAGATGGAGTGCCAATTCGCATTAGCAAATGTAACCGTGGACATAACGAAATTTTATCAAGTCGTAGGAGCGTTGGATCACCGGTACGCCGCCGAAGTAAAAGACGTCATAACAAATCCACCCTCAAGCCATAGATACGAGAAGTTGAAAAGCGAGCTTATTAAGCGACTAACAGCGTCACGACAACGGAAAGTGCAACAGTTGTTAATGCACGAGGAGTTAGGAGACCGAAAACCCTCTCAATTTCTACGACATTTGCGGGATCTGGCGGGACCCTCTGTACCCGAAGATTTTCTGAGTTCATTATGGTCGAATCGGCTGCCGACTAACCTGCAAACTGTTTTGGCGTCGCAACCTGACCTTTCGTTGGACAAGCTGGCGGATTTAGCTGACACAGTGAATGAGATCGCGCCAATTAGACCCCTGCAGGTAGCAAGCGCAGCGGACCCTCATAAGTCTAATTTAATGAAAGACATGGCATGCCAAATAGCCGAGTTAACCAGGCAAGTGAGTTCTTTGTCTACAAGAGTGGACAGCCAAAGGCAGGTACGTAGTCGTTCTCGTTCACAATCTAGAAGCTATAACTGGCGAGGCAGGTCCAGGTCCAGGCCACGTCAGCCGCCAGAAAACCACCCGCATTGTTGGTACCATTTCACATTCGGCACCCGTGCAAAGAAATGCACTCAGCCTTGTGCATGGAAGTCGGAAAACTTGAGCGGCAGCCGGAATTAGCGGCCTACGACTGCCCATTAGCATCAGGCCGACTTTTTGTAACGGACCGTTATTCAAAAATGTTATTTCTCGTCGATACAGGCTCGGATTTGTGCGTCTACCCTCGATCGGCAATCAAGACGCCCTGTAATGTAACGAAGTTTAGTTTAACGGCTGCTAATGGAAGTATTATTAATACATATGGTCCAGTTCAACTTAACCTCAATTTAGGTCTCCGCCGATCATTTATGTGGAAATTTACCATAGCTGACGTGTCAAAGCCAATCATTGGTGTAGATTTTCTAAGCTATTATAATGATTATATTGGTTCTTGTTTTGTTTGTTTTATTCCTTTCATGCCCCCGCGCAGAACTCCGCACAACTTTTTTATATCAATAATATATTTCCTATTCTTCACTCCTTCTGATAATCTACTGTCAGCACTAATTCAAACATTTCAAGGTGGATTATTCCCATTAGAAATTTGGTTAGTGTGCCTGGGATTTATTGCATTATTGACATTATTGGGATTTTTTGCCTCCCTCTTTGCGGAATCTTCGCGTCTGAATACTGATGGCACGCGGCCCCCTCCTTCTGCTGTTCGATGTGAGACGAGTATGTCGGATATTCGCATCCATCAGAGGGAGGTCTGTAGGGTGCTGCGTAACCTTGACGTGAACAAGGCTAGTGGCCCGGACGGGATCCCGGCAATTGTACTTAAAACTTGTGCGCCTGAATTGTCTCCAATCTTGACACGCCTATATCGCCTTTCGATGGTGACTGGAAAAGTGCCGAAGGCTTGGAAGCAAGCTAACGTTCAGCCCGTGCCCAAGAAGGGTAGTCGAGCTGACCCGGCCAACTACAGACCCATATCAGTAACGTCCATCCTCTGTAAGAGTATGGAACGTGTACTGAATAATAAGCTCCTGGCATACCTAGAAGACAACGACCTTCTTAGTGACCGCCAATACGGCTTCCGCCGAAACCGGTCAACTGGGGATCTTCTAGCGTATGCCATTCACATCTGGAGTGAGGCCATCGAGAACCACGGGGAGGCGCTTGCTGTCTCCCTTGACATATCGAAGGCCTTTGACAGGGTCTGGCACGAGAGCCTTATTGGTAAGCTTCCTTCCTTCGGTCTGCCTAGTGGTCTGTGTGACTGGATTACAGACTTCCTGAGGGATCGGTCCATCCGAGTGGTTATCGATGGCTGCTCGTCCGGTCAGTTAGGTATTAACGCCGGAGTCCCTCAGGGGTCAGTGCTCTCGGCAACATTGTTCTTGCTGCACATTAATGATCTGCTAAAACCCGGAACCTTTGGGTATGCAGACGACAGCACTGTTGCTGAGAGATACGTGTCTGGCGCACGGGCTACTGGGCCTCAAGTCCGGTCTCTACGGGAGGCCATGGTTGAGCGCTTGAACCTGTCTTTGGAGGCAGTCTCCGAATGGGGCAATGCCAATCTAGTCAGTTTCAATGCTGCTAAGACCCAGGCGTGTCTTTTTTCCGCAAAAAAGAGCCAATTCCACCCGGCTCCATCCTTCCGTGGTGTAACCGTGCCGATAACGGACCATCTCGACCTTCTTGGTGTTACGTTGACATCGACCCTCAATTTTGGTCCTTTCATTGAGGCAAAGGCTCAATTAGCTGCAAAAAAGTTAGGGATCCTTGCGAAGGTGAGATGGTACTTCACGCCTGAACAGCTGCTCAACTTGTATAAAGCGCAAGTTCGGTCATGCATGGAGTACTGCTCTCACCTCTGGGACGGATCTGCCAGGTACCAACTTGACGCACTTGAGTCGATTGACAGACGGGCCAGGAAACTTATCGGCAATGATGCGCTGGTCGACTCAAAGCTCCAGAGCCTTGAACACCGACGACGAGTTGCCAGCCTGTCGGTTTTCTATCGGTTACATTTCGGGGAGTGTGCGATGGAACTGCACAATTTGATTCCGCCTAGCCCTTTCCATCATCGGACTACAAGACGTACGGCAATGCGCCATCGTTACATGGTTGATATCCCACCCATACGCACAAAGCGTTTCGAAAATACTTTCATTGTGCGTACAGCTAAGGAGTGGAATTCCCTGCCGGCGTCTTTGTTTCCCGATAGCTACAACCTAGGGGTCTTCAAGTCAAGAGTGAATAGGTTACTTCTAGGCAAGCGTGCTTCACCTTCGACCACATCATCACTTAACATCAGGCGAGATAGTGGTCAAACGCGAGCCTATAACAAATAAAAAAAAAAAAAAAAAGACAGGATACTCTCAAATTCCCGCCGAAATGAGTCTTCCCGAAAATTCTGACCTCTTTGGGCAGATGCCTCCTATAGATAACATAAGGCCAGATCTCTCCGGACAGATTAACTGTCCTGATTACGGTGGACAGAATGCCCAGGAGGTTTTAGAGAATTATCGCAAGATAAACTCCAGCAAAATGCCTGGCATTGAAGGTAATGGGGTGCCAGATGAAGCCTACGACTACTCGGAGGGGTTTGATGGAGATGATTATACTCCTCAGCAGTCAGGAGTATGCGACACTATAAATTGTAGTCCCAGAACTGAATTCTTTAAGACCGCTGAGATGCTCCAGCACACGGTGGATCCAGCCACAGATGAGATCGTTCAGCAGATTAACATCTTAAGTCAGGATAATCTCATGGATAAAGAAAGCTTGATGACACAGTACCAAACTGGATTGGCCAGTGTTCAAGCCAATGCTGGTGAATGCCTGCAAGCTTGGGTATAATACTCTACATGTATGCCTGCACAGTATATTGTACCACGATCCAGCTTCAACACTCTCGGGCTTTCACCAGCAACATCTCTAACCTTGGTCAACTTATAGACCATTTTAAAATCCAAACCAATCAAGCGTCAAAGCAGTTAGAGATGGACAGAGCATTCCAGGAGGACCTCACGAGACAGTTGAACTCGTTCACAACGAGCGTCGCTAGGTTATCAGAAAAATTAGATAACAAAACGCTCGAGCTCTCCCGACCCACTACTCGTGTGATGACCCCGGCCGCCACCCCAACTGCTGACTCCGCGAGCTCACCTCAAACAGAGATTCCGGGCAAGATCGAGCTGATCCCTCAGACAGTCTTCAAGTCCCAATTAATAACTGTCTCCATCAACGCCAGCAGTGATGTCAGCATCAGGCCCAATGTCCAGAGGGCCAAACCTCTCTGCATCATCGCCTCCCTAAGCTCCCCAAGCTGCACTTGTTTTAAAGGACGCACACTAATTGGTCGTGAAGAAGGTTGCACCCTAACCAGCCGCGTCGACCATGCACCTCGCCGCCTGCGCCCGCGCACCTACCTGACGCGGCGCGGGACAGCCGCTCCGCTATCGCTCGGTCACGCCATTCAGTGCCTTACCTGATCCGACGGCGAATGCACGCTTAATTTTTGCTTGCTAAAATCGCTCATTTTATCATTTCGCCTATAGTTTTCAGTGTTTTTTGTGACTTTCTATCCGTTTCCTCTTTGCTAAGTAATTGTCTGCGCTATCCTTTCGTATCTATATCTGTGCTTGTACATCTGTGCTTATTGGCAATAAATCTGTAAAAACGAAACGGTTTTTCCATAATTACACGCCATACCCGCGACCACAAATTGGTGACCCCGACAATGGAAGCTAAGGAGGCTCACACCGGCGCTGAAACCTCGCGTGTGGGCGTTCGTCCACCGCCGTTCTGGCCGGATGACCCGGAAATGTGGTTCGCGCAGATGGAGTGCCAATTCGCATTAGCAAATGTAACCGTGGACATAACGAAATTTTATCAAGTCGTAGGAGCGTTGGATCACCGGTACGCCGCCGAAGTAAAAGACGTCATAACAAATCCACCCTCAAGCCATAGATACGAGAAGTTGAAAAGCGAGCTTATTAAGCGACTAACAGCGTCACGACAACGGAAAGTGCAACAGTTGTTAATGCACGAGGAGTTAGGAGACCGAAAACCCTCTCAATTTCTACGACATTTGCGGGATCTGGCGGGACCCTCTGTACCCGAAGATTTTCTGAGTTCATTATGGTCGAATCGGCTGCCGACTAACCTGCAAACTGTTTTGGCGTCGCAACCTGACCTTTCGTTGGACAAGCTGGCGGATTTAGCTGACACAGTGAATGAGATCGCGCCAATTAGACCCCTGCAGGTAGCAAGCGCAGCGGACCCTCATAAGTCTAATTTAATGAAAGACATGGCATGCCAAATAGCCGAGTTAACCAGGCAAGTGAGTTCTTTGTCTACAAGAGTGGACAGCCAAAGGCAGGTACGTAGTCGTTCTCGTTCACAATCTAGAAGCTATAACTGGCGAGGCAGGTCCAGGTCCAGGCCACGTCAGCCGCCAGAAAACCACCCGCATTGTTGGTACCATTTCACATTCGGCACCCGTGCAAAGAAATGCACTCAGCCTTGTGCATGGAAGTCGGAAAACTTGAGCGGCAGCCGGAATTAGCGGCCTACGACTGCCCATTAGCATCAGGCCGACTTTTTGTAACGGACCGTTATTCAAAAGTGTTATTTCTCGTCGATACAGGCTCGGATTTGTGCGTCTACCCTCGATCGGCAATCAAGACGCCCTGTAATGTAACGAAGTTTAGTTTAACGGCTGCTAATGGAAGTATTATTAATACATATGGTCCAGTTCAACTTAACCTCAATTTAGGTCTCCGCCGATCATTTATGTGGAAATTTACCATAGCTGACGTGTCAAAGCCAATCATTGGTGTAGATTTTCTAAGCTATTATAATGATTATATTGGTTCTTGTTTTGTTTGTTTTATTCCTTTCATGCCCCCGCGCAGAACTCCGCACAACTTTTTTATATCAATAATATATTTCCTATTCTTCACTCCTTCTGATAATCTACTGTCAGCACTAATTCAAACATTTCAAGGTGGATTATTCCCATTAGAAATTTGGTTAGTGTGCCTGGGATTTATTGCATTATTGACAGGATACTCTCAAATTCCCGCCGAAATGAGTCTTCCCGAAAATTCTGACCTCTTTGGGCAGATGCCTCCTATAGATAACATAAGGCCAGATCTCTCCGGACAGATTAACTGTCCTGATTACGGTGGACAGAATGCCCAGGAGGTTTTAGAGAATTATCGCAAGATAAACTCCAGCAAAATGCCTGGCATTGAAGGTAATGGGGTGCCAGATGAAGCCTACGACTACTCGGAGGGGTTTGATGGAGATGATTATACTCCTCAGCAGTCAGGAGTATGCGACACTATAAATTGTAGTCCCAGAACTGAATTCTTTAAGACCGCTGAGATGCTCCAGCACACGGTGGATCCAGCCACAGATGAGATCGTTCAGCAGATTAACATCTTAAGTCAGGATAATCTCATGGATAAAGAAAGCTTGATGACACAGTACCAAACTTTCATTAGGGTGGCCTACATGGATTGGCCAGTGTTCAAGCCAATGCTGGTGAATGCCTGCAAGCTTGGGTATAATACTCTACATGTATGCCTGCACAGTATATGTACCACGATCCAGCTTCAACACTCTCGGGCTTTCACCAGCAACATCTCTAACCTTGGTCAACTTATAGACCATTTTAAAATCCAAACCAATCAAGCGTCAAAGCAGTTAGAGATGGACAGAGCATTCCAGGAGGACCTCACGAGACAGTTGAACTCGTTCACAACGAGCGTCGCTGGGTTATCAGAAAAATTAGATAACAAAACGCTCGAGCTCTCCCGACCCACTACTCGTGTGATGACCCCGGCCGCCACCCCAACTGCTGACTCCGCGAGCTCACCTCAAACAGAGATTCCGGGCAAGATCGAGCTGATCCCTCAGACAGTCTTCAAGTCCCAATTAATAACTGTCTCCATCAACGCCAGCAGTGATGTCAGCATCAGGCCCAATGTCCAGAGGGCCAAACCTCTCTGCATCATCGCCTCCCTAAGCTCCCCAAGCTGCACTTGTTTTAAAGGACGCACACTAATTGGTCGTGAAGAAGGTTGCACCCTAACCAGCCGCGTCGACCATGCACCTCGCCGCCTGCGCCCGCGCACCTACCTGACGCGGCGCGGGACAGCCGCTCCGCTATCGCTCGGTCACGCCATTCAGTGCCTTACCTGATCCGACGGCGAATGCACGCTTAATTTTTGCTTGCTAAAATCGCTCATTTTATCATTTCGCCTATAGTTTTCAGTGTTTTTTGTGACTTTCTATCCGTTTCCTCTTTGCTAAGTAATTGTCTGCGCTATCCTTTCGTATCTATATCTGTGCTTGTACATCTGTGCTTATTGGCAATAAATCTGTAAAAACGAAACGGTTTTTCCATAATTACACGCCATACCCGCGACCACAAATTGGTGACCCCGACAATGGAAGCTAAGGAGGCTCACACCGGCGCTGAAACCTCGCGTGTGGGCGTTCGTCCACCGCCGTTCTGGCCGGATGACCCGGAAATGTGGTTCGCGCAGATGGAGTGCCAATTCGCATTAGCAAATGTAACCGTGGACATAACGAAATTTTATCAAGTCGTAGGAGCGTTGGATCACCGGTACGCCGCCGAAGTAAAAGACGTCATAACAAATCCACCCTCAAGCCATAGATACGAGAAGTTGAAAAGCGAGCTTATTAAGCGACTAACAGCGTCACGACAACGGAAAGTGCAACAGTTGTTAATGCACGAGGAGTTAGGAGACCGAAAACCCTCTCAATTTCTACGACATTTGCGGGATCTGGCGGGACCCTCTGTACCCGAAGATTTTCTGAGTTCATTATGGTCGAATCGGCTGCCGACTAACCTGCAAACTGTTTTGGCGTCGCAACCTGACCTTTCGTTGGACAAGCTGGCGGATTTAGCTGACACAGTGAATGAGATCGCGCCAATTAGACCCCTGCAGGTAGCAAGCGCAGCGGACCCTCATAAGTCTAATTTAATGAAAGACATGGCATGCCAAATAGCCGAGTTAACCAGGCAAGTGAGTTCTTTGTCTACAAGAGTGGACAGCCAAAGGCAGGTACGTAGTCGTTCTCGTTCACAATCTAGAAGCTATAACTGGCGAGGCAGGTCCAGGTCCAGGCCACGTCAGCCGCCAGAAAACCACCCGCATTGTTGGTACCATTTCACATTCGGCACCCGTGCAAAGAAATGCACTCAGCCTTGTGCATGGAAGTCGGAAAACTTGAGCGGCAGCCGGAATTAGCGGCCTACGACTGCCCATTAGCATCAGGCCGACTTTTTGTAACGGACCGTTATTCAAAAATGTTATTTCTCGTCGATACAGGCTCGGATTTGTGCGTCTACCCTCGATCGGCAATCAAGACGCCCTGTAATGTAACGAAGTTTAGTTTAACGGCTGCTAATGAAAGTATTATTAATACATATGGTCCAGTTCAACTTAACCTCAATTTAGGTCTCCGCCGATCATTTATGTGGAAATTTACCATAGCTGACGTGTCAAAGCCAATCATTGGTGTAGATTTTCTAAGCTATTATAATGATTATATTGGTTCTTGTTTTGTTTGTTTTATTCCTTTCATGCCCCCGCGCAGAACTCCGCACAACTTTTTTATATCAATAATATATTTCCTATTCTTCACTCCTTCTGATAATCTACTGTCAGCACTAATTCAAACATTTCAAGGTGGATTATTCCCATTAGAAATTTGGTTAGTGTGCCTGGGATTTATTGCATTATTGACAGGATACTCTCAAATTCCCGCCGAAATGAGTCTTCCCGAAAATTCTGACCTCTTTGGGCAGATGCCTCCTATAGATAACATAAGGCCAGATCTCTCCGGACAGATTAACTGTCCTGATTACGGTGGACAGAATGCCCAGGAGGTTTTAGAGAATTATCGCAAGATAAACTCCAGCAAAATGCCTGGCATTGAAGGTAATGGGGTGCCAGATGAAGCCTACGACTACTCGGAGGGGTTTGATGGAGATGATTATACTCCTCAGCAGTCAGGAGTATGCGACACTATAAATTGTAGTCCCAGAACTGAATTCTTTAAGACCGCTGAGATGCTCCAGCACACGGTGGATCCAGCCACAGATGAGATCGTTCAGCAGATTAACATCTTAAGTCAGGATAATCTCATGGATAAAGAAAGCTTGATGACACAGTACCAAACTTTCATTAGGGTGGCCTACATGGATTGGCCAGTGTTCAAGCCAATGCTGGTGAATGCCTGCAAGCTTGGGTATAATACTCTACATGTATGCCTGCACAGTATATGTACCACGATCCAGCTTCAACACTCTCGGGCTTTCACCAGCAACATCTCTAACCTTGGTCAACTTATAGACCATTTTAAAATCCAAACCAATCAAGCGTCAAAGCAGTTAGAGATGGACAGAGCATTCCAGGAGGACCTCACGAGACAGTTGAACTCGTTCACAACGAGCGTCGCTGGGTTATCAGAAAAATTAGATAACAAAACGCTCGAGCTCTACCGACCCACTACTCGTGTGATGACCCCGGCCGCCACCCCAACTGCTGACTCCGCGAGCTCACCTCAAACAGAGATTCCGGGCAAGATCGAGCTGATCCCTCAGACAGTCTTCAAGTCCCAATTAATAACTGTCTCCATCAACGCCAGCAGTGATGTCAGCATCAGGCCCAATGTCCAGAGGGCCAAACCTCTCTGCATCATCGCCTCCCTAAGCTCCCCAAGCTGCACTTGTTTTAAAGGACGCACACTAATTGGTCGTGAAGAAGGTTGCACCCTAACCAGCCGCGTCGACCATGCACCTCGCCGCCTGCGCCCGCGCACCTACCTGACGCGGCGCGGGACAGCCGCTCCGCTATCGCTCGGTCACGCCATTCAGTGCCTTACCTGATCCGACGGCGAATGCACGCTTAATTTTTGCTTGCTAAAATCGCTCATTTTATCATTTCGCCTATAGTTTTCAGTGTTTTTTGTGACTTTCTATCCGTTTCCTCTTTGCTAAGTAATTGTCTGCGCTATCCTTTCGTATCTATATCTGTGCTTGTACATCTGTGCTTATTGGCAATAAATCTGTAAAAACGAAACGGTTTTTCCATAATTACACGCCATACCCGCGACCACAAATTGGTGACCCCGACAATGGAAGCTAAGGAGGCTCACACCGGCGCTGAAACCTCGCGTGTGGGCGTTCGTCCACCGCCGTTCTGGCCGGATGACCCGGAAATGTGGTTCGCGCAGATGGAGTGCCAATTCGCATTAGCAAATGTAACCGTGGACATAACGAAATTTTATCAAGTCGTAGGAGCGTTGGATCACCGGTACGCCGCCGAAGTAAAAGACGTCATAACAAATCCACCCTCAAGCCATAGATACGAGAAGTTGAAAAGCGAGCTTATTAAGCGACTAACAGCGTCACGACAACGGAAAGTGCAACAGTTGTTAATGCACGAGGAGTTAGGAGACCGAAAACCCTCTCAATTTCTACGACATTTGCGGGATCTGGCGGGACCCTCTGTACCCGAAGATTTTCTGAGTTCATTATGGTCGAATCGGCTGCCGACTAACCTGCAAACTGTTTTGGCGTCGCAACCTGACCTTTCGTTGGACAAGCTGGCGGATTTAGCTGCCACAGTGAATGAGATCGCGCCAATTAGACCCCTGCAGGTAACAAGCGCAGCGGACCCTCATAAGTCTAATTTAATGAAAGACATGGCATGCCAAATAGCCGAGTTAACCAGGCAAGTGAGTTCTTTGTCTACAAGAGTGGACAGCCAAAGGCAGGTACGTAGTCGTTCTCGTTCACAATCTAGAAGCTATAACTGGCGAGGCAGGTCCAGGTCCAGGCCACGTCAGCCGCCAGAAAACCACCCGCATTGTTGGTACCATTTCACATTCGGCACCCGTGCAAAGAAATGCACTCAGCCTTGTGCATGGAAGTCGGAAAACTTGAGCGGCAGCCGGAATTAGCGGCCTACGACTGCCCATTAGCATCAGGCCGACTTTTTGTAACGGACCGTTATTCAAAAATGTTATTTCTCGTCGATACAGGCTCGGATTTGTGCGTCTACCCTCGATCGGCAATCAAGACGCCCTGTAATGTAACGAAGTTTAGTTTAACGGCTGCTAATGGAAGTATTATTAATACATATCGTCCAGTTCAACTTAACCTCAATTTAGGTCTCCGCCGATCATTTATGTGGAAATTTACCATAGCTGACGTGTCAAAGCCAATCATTGGTGTAGATTTTCTAAGCTATTATAATGATTATATTGGTTCTTGTTTTGTTTGTTTTATTCCTTTCATGCCCCCGCGCAGAACTTCGCACAACTTTTTTATATCAATAATATATTTCCTATTCTTCACTCCTTCTGATAATCTACTGTCAGCACTAATTCAAACATTTCAAGGTGGATTATTCCCATTAGAAATTTGGTTAGTGTGCCTGGGATTTATTGCATTATTGACAGGATAATCTCAAATTCCCGCCGAAATGAGTCTTCCCGAAAATTCTGACCTCTTTGGGCAGATGCCTCCTATAGATAACATAAGGCCAGATCTCTCCGGACAGATTAACTGTCCTGATTACGGTGGACAGAATGCCCAGGAGGTTTTAGAGAATTATCGCAAGATAAACTCCAGCAAAATGCCTGGCATTGAAGGTAATGGGGTGCCAGATGAAGCCTACGACTACTCGGAGGGGTTTGATGGAGATGATTATACTCCTCAGCAGTCAGGAGTATGCGACACTATAAATTGTAGTCCCAGAACTGAATTCTTTAAGACCGCTGAGATGCTCCAGCACACGGTGGATCCAGCCACAGATGAGATCGTTCAGCAGATTAACATCTTAAGTCAGGATAATCTCATGGATAAAGAAAGCTTGATGACACAGTACCAAACTTTCATTAGGGTGGCCTACATGGATTGGCCAGTGTTCAAGCCAATGCTGGTGAATGCCTGCAAGCTTGGGTATAATACTCTACATGTATGCCTGCACAGTATATTGTACCACGATCCAGCTTCAACACTCTCGGGCTTTCACCAGCAACATCTCTAACCTTGGTCAACTTATAGACCATTTTAAAATCCAAACCAATCAAGCGTCAAAGCAGTTAGAGATGGACAGAGCATTCCAGGAGGACCTCACGAGACAGTTGAACTCGTTCACAACGAGCGTCGCTGGGTTATCAGAAAAATTAGATAACAAAACGCTCGAGCTCTCCCGACCCACTACTCGTGTGATGACCCCGGCCGCCACCCCAACTGCTGACTCCGCGAGCTCACCTCAAACAGAGATTCCGGGCATGATCGAGCTGATCCCTCAGACAGTCTTCAAGTCCCAATTAATAACTGTCTCCATCAACGCCAGCAGTGATGTCAGCATCAGGCCCAATGTCCAGAGGGCCAAACCTCTCTGCATCATCGCCTCCCTAAGCTCCCCAAGCTGCACTTGTTTTAAAGGACGCACACTAATTGGTCGTGAAGAAGGTTGCACCCTAACCAGCCGCGTCGACCATGCACCTCGCCGCCTGCGCCCGCGCACCTACCTGACGCGGCGCGGGACAGCCGCTCCGCTATCGCTCGGTCACGCCATTCAGTGCCTTACCTGATCCGACGGCGAATGCACGCTTAATTTTTGCTTGCTAAAATCGCTCATTTTATCATTTCGCCTATAGTTTTCAGTGTTTTTTGTGACTTTCTATCCGTTTCCTCTTTGCTAAGTAATTGTCTGCGCTATCCTTTCGTATCTATATCTGTGCTTGTACATCTGTGCTTATTGGCAATAAATCTGTAAAAACGAAACGGTTTTTCCATAATTACACGCCATACCCGCGACCACAAATTGGTGACCCCGACAATGGAAGCTAAGGAGGCTCACACCGGCGCTGAAACCTCGCGTGTGGGCGTTCGTCCACCGCCGTTCTGGCCGGATGACCCGGAAATGTGGTTCGCGCAGATGGAGTGCCAATTCGCATTAGCAAATGTAACCGTGGACATAACGAAATTTTATCAAGTCGTAGGAGCGTTGGATCACCGGTACGCCGCCGAAGTAAAAGACGTCATAACAAATCCACCCTCAAGCCATAGATACGAGAAGTTGAAAAGCGAGCTTATTAAGCGACTAACAGCGTCACGACAACGGAAAGTGCAACATTTGTTAATGCACGAGGAGTTAGGAGACCGAAAACCCTCTCAATTTCTACGACATTTGCGGGATCTGGCGGGACCCTCTGTACCCGAAGATTTTCTGAGTTCATTATGGTCGAATCGGCTGCCGACTAACCTGCAAACTGTTTTGGCGTCGCAACCTGACCTTTCGTTGGACAAGCTGGCGGATTTAGCTGACACAGTGAATGAGATCGCGCCAATTAGACCCCTGCAGGTAACAAGCGCAGCGGACCCTCATAAGTCTAATTTAATGAAAGACATGGCATGCCAAATAGCCGAGTTAACCAGGCAAGTGAGTTCTTTGTCTACAAGAGTGGACAGCCAAAGGCAGGTACGTAGTCGTTCTCGTTCACAATCTAGAAGCTATAACTGGCGAGGCAGGTCCAGGTCCAGGCCACGTCAGCCGCCAGAAAACCACCCGCATTGTTGGTACCATTTCACATTCGGCACCCGTGCAAAGAAATGCACTCAGCCTTGTGCATGGAAGTCGGAAAACTTGAGCGGCAGCCGGAATTAGCGGCCTACGACTGCCCATTAGCATCAGGCCGACTTTTTGTAACGGACCGTTATTCAAAAATGTTATTTCTCGTCGATACAGGCTCGGATTTGTGCGTCTACCCTCGATCGGCAATCAAGACGCCCTGTAATGTAACGAAGTTTAGTTTAACGGCTGCTAATGGAAGTATTATTAATACATATCGTCCAGTTCAACTTAACCTCAATTTAGGTCTCCGCCGATCATTTATGTGGAAATTTACCATAGCTGACGTGTCAAAGCCAATCATTGGTGTAGATTTTCTAAGCTATTATAATGATTATATTGGTTCTTGTTTTGTTTGTTTTATTCCTTTCATGCCCCCGCGCAGAACTTCGCACAACTTTTTTATATCAATAATATATTTCCTATTCTTCACTCCTTCTGATAATCTACTGTCAGCACTAATTCAAACATTTCAAGGTGGATTATTCCCATTAGAAATTTGGTTAGTGTGCCTGGGATTTATTGCATTATTGACAGGATACTCTCAAATTCCCGCCGAAATGAGTCTTCCCGAAAATTCTGACCTCTTTGGGCAGATGCCTCCTATAGATAACATAAGGCCAGATCTCTCCGGACAGATTAACTGTCCTGATTACGGTGGACAGAATGCCCAGGAGGTTTTAGAGAATTATCGCAAGATAAACTCCAGCAAAATGCCTGGCATTGAAGGTAATGGGGTGCCAGATGAAGCCTACGACTACTCGGAGGGGTTTGATGGAGATGATTATACTCCTCAGCAGTCAGGAGTATGCGACACTATAAATTGTAGTCCCAGAACTGAATTCTTTAAGACCGCTGAGATGCTCCAGCACACGGTGGATCCAGCCACAGATGAGATCGTTCAGCAGATTAACATCTTAAGTCAGGATAATCTCATGGATAAAGAAAGCTTGATGACACAGTACCAAACTTTCATTAGGGTGGCCTACATGGATTGGCCAGTGTTCAAGCCAATGCTGGTGAATGCCTGCAAGCTTGGGTATAATACTCTACATGTATGCCTGCACAGTATATGTACCACGATCCAGCTTCAACACTCTCGGGCTTTCACCAGCAACATCTCTAACCTTGGTCAACTTATAGACCATTTTAAAATCCAAACCAATCAAGCGTCAAAGCAGTTAGAGATGGACAGAGCATTCCAGGAGGACCTCACGAGACAGTTGAACTCGTTCACAACGAGCGTCGCTGGGTTATCAGAAAAATTAGATCACAAAACGCTCGAGCTCTCCCGACCCACTACTCGTGTGATGACCCCGGCCGCCACCCCAACTGCTGACTCCGCGAGCTCACCTCAAACAGAGATTCCGGGCAAGATCGAGCTGATCCCTCAGACAGTCTTCAAGTCCCAATTAATAACTGTCTCCATCAACGCCAGCAGTGATGTCAGCATCAGGCCCAATGTCCAGAGGGCCAAACCTCTCTGCATCATCGCCTCCCTAAGCTCCCCAAGATGCACTTGTTTTAAAGGACGCACACTAATTGGTCGTGAAGAAGGTTGCACCCTAACCAGCCGCGTCGACCATGCACCTCGCCGCCTGCGCCCGCGCACCTACCTGACGCGGCGCGGGACAGCCGCTCCGCTATCGCTCGGTCACGCCATTCAGTGCCTTACCTGATCCGACGGCGAATGCACGCTTAATTTTTGCTTGCTAAAATCGCTCATTTTATCATTTCGCCTATAGTTTTCAGTGTTTTTTGTGACTTTCTATCCGTTTCCTCTTTGCTAAGTAATTGTCTGCGCTATCCTTTCGTATCTATATCTGCGCTTGTACATCTGTGCTTATTGGCAATAAATCTGTAAAAACGAAACGGTTTTTCCATAATTACACGCCATACCCGCGACCACAAATTGGTGACCCCGACAATGGAAGCTAAGGAGGCTCACACCGGCGCTGAAACCTCGCGTGTGGGCGTTCGTCCACCGCCGTTCTGGCCGGATGACCCGGAAATGTGGTTCGCGCAGATGGAGTGCCAATTCGCATTAGCAAATGTAACCGTGGACATAACGAAATTTTATCAAGTCGTAGGAGCGTTGGATCACCGGTACGCCGCCGAAGTAAAAGACGTCATAACAAATCCACCCTCAAGCCATAGATACGAGAAGTTGAAAAGCGAGCTTATTAAACGACTAACAGCGTCACGACAACGGAAAGTGCAACAGTTGTTAATGCACGAGGAGTTAGGAGACCGAAAACCCTCTCAATTTCTACGACATTTGCGGGATCTGGCGGGACCCTCTGTACCCGAAGATTTTCTGAGTTCATTATGGTCGAATCGGCTGCCGACTAACCTGCAAACTGTTTTGGCGTCGCAACCTGACCTTTCGTTGGACAAGCTGGCGGATTTAGCTGACACAGTGAATGAGATCGCGCCAATTAGACCCCTGCAGGTAGCAAGCGCAGCGGACCCTCATAAGTCTAATTTAATGAAAGACATGGCATGCCAAATAGCCGAGTTAACCAGGCAAGTGAGTTCTTTGTCTACAAGAGTGGACAGCCAAAGGCAGGTACGTAGTCGTTCTCGTTCACAATCTAGAAGCTATAACTGGCGAGGCAGGTCCAGGTCCAGGCCACGTCAGCCGCCAGAAAACCACCCGCATTGTTGGTACCATTTCACATTCGGCACCCGTGCAAAGAAATGCACTCAGCCTTGTGCATGGAAGTCGGAAAACTTGAGCGGCAGCCGGAATTAGCGGCCTACGACTGCCCATTAGCATCAGGCCGACTTTTTGTAACGGACCGTTATTCAAAAATGTTATTTCTCGTCGATACAGGCTCGGATTTGTGCGTCTACCCTCGATCGGCAATCAAGACGCCCTGTAATGTAACGAAGTTTAGTTTAACGGCTGCTAATGGAAGTATTATTAATACATATGGTCCAGTTCAACTTAACCTCAATTTAGGTCTCCGCCGATCATTTATGTGGAAATTTACCATAGCTGACGTGTCAAAGCCAATCATTGGTGTAGATTTTCTAAGCTATTATAATGATTATATTGGTTCTTGTTTTGTTTGTTTTATTCCTTTCATGCCCCCGCGCAGAACTCCGCACAACTTTTTTATATCAATAATATATTTCCTATTCTTCACTCCTTCTGATAATCTACTGTCAGCACTAATTCAAACATTTCAAGGTGGATTATTCCCATTAGAAATTTGGTTAGTGTGCCTGGGATTTATTGCATTATTGACAGGATACTCTCAAATTCCCGCCGAAATGAGTCTTCCCGAAAATTCTGACCTCTTTGGGCAGATGCCTCCTATAGATAACATAAGGCCAGATCTCTCCGGACAGATTAACTGTCCTGATTACGGTGGACAGAATGCCCAGGAGGTTTTAGAGAATTATCGCAAGATAAACTCCAGCAAAATGCCTGGCATTGAAGGTAATGGGGTGCCAGATGAAGCCTACGACTACTCGGAGGGGTTTGATGGAGATGATTATACTCCTCAGCAGTCAGGAGTATGCGACACTATAAATTGTAGTCCCAGAACTGAATCCTTTAAGACCGCTGAGATGCTCCAGCACACGGTGGATCCAGCCACAGATGAGATCGTTCAGCAGATTAACATCTTAAGTCAGGATAATCTCATGGATAAAGAAAGCTTGATGACACAGTACCAAACTGGATTGGCCAGTGTTCAAGCCAATGCTGGTGAATGCCTGCAAGCTTGGGTATAATACTCTACATGTATGCCTGCACAGTATATGTACCACGATCCAGCTTCAACACTCTCGGGCTTTCACCAGCAACATCTCTAACCTTGGTCAACTTATAGACCATTTTAAAATCCAAACCAATCAAGCGTCAAAGCAGTTAGAGATGGACAGAGCATTCCAGGAGGACCTCACGAGACAGTTGAACTCGTTCACAACGAGCGTCGCTGGGTTATCAGAAAAATTAGATAACAAAACGCTCGAGCTCTCCCGACCCACTACTCGTGTGATGACCCCGGCCGCCACCCCAACTGCTGACTCCGCGAGCTCACCTCAAACAGAGATTCCGGGCAAGATCGAGCTGATCCCTCAGACAGTCTTCAAGTCCCAATTAATAACTGTCTCCATCAACGCCAGCAGTGATGTCAGCATCAGGCCCAATGTCCAGAGGGCCAAACCTCTCTGCATCATCGCCTCCCTAAGCTCCCCAAGCTGCACTTGTTTTAAAGGACGCACACTAATTGGTCGTGAAGAAGGTTGCACCCTAACCAGCCGCGTCGACCATGCACCTCGCCGCCTGCGCCCGCGCACCTACCTGACGCGGCGCGGGACAGCCGCTCCGCTATCGCTCGGTCACGCCATTCAGTGCCTTACCTGATCCGACGGCGAATGCACGCTTAATTTTTGCTTGCTAAAATCGCTCATTTTATCATTTCGCCTATAGTTTTCAGTGTTTTTTGTGACTTTCTATCCGTTTCCTCTTTGCTAAGTAATTGTCTGCGCTATCCTTTCGTATCTATATCTGTGCTTGTACATCTGTGCTTATTGGCAATAAATCTGTAAAAACGAAACGGTTTTTCCATAATTACACGCCATACCCGCGACCACAAATTGGTGACCCCGACAATGGAAGCTAAGGAGGCTCACACCGGCGCTGAAACCTCGCGTGTGGGCGTTCGTCCACCGCCGTTCTGGCCGGATGACCCGGCAATGTGGTTCGCGCAGATGGAGTGCCAATTCGCATTAGCAAATGTAACCGTGGACATAACGAAATTTTATCAAGTCGTAGGAGCGTTGGATCACCGGTACGCCGCCGAAGTAAAAGACGTCATAACAAATCCACCCTCAAGCCATAGATACGAGAAGTTGAAAAGCGAGCTTATTAAGCGACTAACAGCGTCACGACAACGGAAAGTGCAACAGTTGTTAATGCACGAGGAGTTAGGAGACCGAAAACCCTCTCAATTTCTACGACATTTGCGGGATCTGGCGGGACCCTCTGTACCCGAAGATTTTCTGAGTTCATTATGGTCGAATCGGCTGCCGACTAACCTGCAAACTGTTTTGGCGTCGCAACCTGACCTTTCGTTGGACAAGCTGGCGGATTTAGCTGACACAGTGAATGAGATCGCGCCAATTAGACCCCTGCAGGTAACAAGCGCAGCGGACCCTCATAAGTCTAATTTAATGAAAGACATGGCATGCCAAATAGCCGAGTTAACCAGGCAAGTGAGTTCTTTGTCTACAAGAGTGGACAGCCAAAGGCAGGTACGTAGTCGTTCTCGTTCACAATCTAGAAGCTATAACTGGCGAGGCAGGTCCAGGTCCAGGCCACGTCAGCCGCCAGAAAACCACCCGCATTGTTGGTACCATTTCACATTCGGCACCCGTGCAAAGAAATGCACTCAGCCTTGTGCATGGAAGTCGGAAAACTTGAGCGGCAGCCGGAATTAGCGGCCTACGACTGCCCATTAGCATCAGGCCGACTTTTTGTAACGGACCGTTATTCAAAAATGTTATTTCTCGTCGATACAGGCTCGGATTTGTGCGTCTACCCTCGATCGGCAATCAAGACGCCCTGTAATGTAACGAAGTTTAGTTTAACGGCTGCTAATGGAAGTATTATTAATACATATCGTCCAGTTCAACTTAACCTCAATTTAGGTCTCCGCCGATCATTTATGTGGAAATTTACCATAGCTGACGTGTCAAAGCCAATCATTGGTGTAGATTTTCTAAGCTATTATAATCTGCTTATAGATTGCCGCAACCACAGGCTTATAGATGGCACCACCTCCCTCTTCGTAGCAGCGTCTTCACAGCAGGTCCCTGATGATGTGGCATCCATCAAAACTGTCGCTGGAGAGACCGAGTTTCACCATCTGCTGCGTGAGTTCCCTGAGATTACCCGCCCTGCAGGTACTGTTAATCAAAATAAACCTAAACATAACACGGTGCACTTCATTAGGACCATTTCCGGTCCGCCCGTTGCAAACAGACCCAGGCGCTTGCATCCGGAAAGACTAGCGATTGCAAAGAAGGAGTTTGACGATATGGTGGCCAACGGAACTGCACGGCGTTTTGAAAGTCCGTGGTCTTCGGCCTTGCACCTGGTGAGGAAGAAGGATGATGGGTGGCGCCCGTGTGGCGACTACCGGGCACTAAATGCACGTACTGTGCCGGATCGCTACCCCATACGGCATATCCAGGACTTCACACAGCGACTTTCAGGCAGTACTATTTTTACAAAAATTGATTTAATTAAAGCGTACAATCAAATACCAGTACATGAAGCGGACATACCAAAGACAGCAATTACAACACCGTTTGGATTGTTTGAGTTTCCGTATATGACCTTTGGCCTGAGGAATGCAGCTCAAACCTTTCAACGCTTTATTGATGAAGTACTTACCGGCTTCGACGAATTCTGCTACGGGTATCTCGACGATATTTTAATTTATTCTTCTTCTCCAGAGCAGCATAACCTTCACCTGCGCCAGCTGTTGTCACGGCTGCAAGAATACGGCGTGCTCATCAATGCGGCAAAATGTGTGTGGGGCCAGACGGAGGTGATTTTTCTTGGATACCAGGTTTCGGCTGCCGGTGTCAAACCTCTGAGCACGAAAGTCCAGGCGATACAGAACTTTCCTGTACCGCGCACGGTGAAGGAGTTACGTAGATTTTTGGGTATGCTTAACTTTTATAGAAGGTTCGTACCCCATGCTGCAAAAAGTCAAGCACCACTGAACTCGATGTTGGGTGGAGAGAAGGTCAAAGATTCAGACCCAATACAAATGTCGCAGCTCCAGTTAGAGGCATTTGAAGAATGCAAAAGAACACTGTCAAATGCTACACTTCTTGCACACCCATGTGAACAAGCAGAGCTCTCTTTACTCACTGATGCGTCAGACGTATCAATAGGAGCAGTCCTTCAGCAACGTGTTGGTTCGGAGTGGGAGCCACTCGGGTTATTCTCCAAGAAACTAAACAAAGCTCAATGTAATTACAGCCCCTACGACCGCGAGCTGTTGGCCATCTATGAGGCAATCAGATATTTCCGGCATATGGTAGAAGCCCGGGAATTCATCGTCTTCACTGATCACCGCCCACTCACATATGCCTGCAAGAATTCGAGGGGGAACTGCTCACCACGCCAATACAGGTACTTCGATTACATTGCACAGTTTACTACAGACATACGCTACATACCAGGACCTGAAAACGTCGTAGCTGATGCATTATCACGTATTGAAGAGGTTTCGCCGACGATTGATTACGCGGTCTTAGCAAAATCCCAAGAGTCAGACCCCGAGCTGCAGTCGTTAATAGAAAAGGGATCGTCGCTACAACTAAAAAAGATAACTCTGGTTGTCTCAGACACCAATATCTATTGTGATGTTTCTACGCAGCCACCAAGGCCCTATTTCACACCGGAGCTGCGTAAGCAAGTGTTTGACATTCTTCACGGTCTAAGCCACGCCGGACGTACAGCTACCGTGCGACTGGTCACGCAAAGATTTGTGTGGCCAGGGATTCGCAAGGACTGTAGAGAGTGGTGCAGATGCTGTCTTCACTGTCAGCGCTGTAAGGTTACCCTCCACACATCCGCTCCTCTTTCCCATTTCCCTTCAACCTCGTCGAGATTCAGTCACATCCATCTCGACATCGTAGGGCCGCTAATACCTTCGTCTGATTTCAGATATTGCCTCACCATCGTTGACCGGTTCACACGATGGCCTGAGGCGATACCACTCAAAGACATCACTGCCGACACCTGCGCGGCCGCCTTGGTATCCGGGTGGATATCGAGGTTCGGTTGCCCCTCGCAGATCACCACAGATCGCGGTCGGCAGTTCGAGTCCGGCCTGTTTAAGGCCCTGACATCTCTACTCGGCGCACATCACTACTGCACCACAGCCTATCACCCCGCCTCTAATGGGATGGTTGAGAGGTTACATCGGCAACTGAAGGCGGGTATCATGTGCCACAACAGCACGCAGTGGACAGAAGTCTTGCCCATAGTTCTGCTCGGCATACGCAGTTCCTGGAAGGACGACGTTAAAGCATCCGCTGCCGAGCTGGTTTACGGCGAGCCTCTACGCTTGCCAGGCCAATTCCTATCGCCAACGGATAACTACGCCGTCGAAGACGTCACCAGCTTCGCTACACGTCTAGCTAAAGTCATGGCTAACCTGTCTCCGAGGCCGACTAAGTGGCACAGAAGCAATACCTTCTACATACCTAAAGACATGCAGAACTGTACGCATGTCTTTCTGAGGTTAGACCGCATGCGAAAATCATTGGAGCCACCGTACGCTGGTCCCTACAAGGTGCTAAAGAAGAAGGATAAGTTCTTTGAAGTAGAGATACGAGGCAAGAGCACTAACATCTCGATAGATCGTTTGAAACCGGCTTACATCACCCAAGACTACCACGGAGACAACTCAACCACAAGTCCAGCCAGCGCAGCTCCAAGCGATCCATCACCGCCATCTACCAACGAGCCACAGACCCATACACGCAGCGGGAGAGGAGTACGTTTCCCTGATTTTTATCGCCCGCAGTAGCGGTCTTAGCGGGGGAGTACTGTAGCTGCACTTGTTTTAAAGGACGCACACTAATTGGTCGTGAAGAAGGTTGCACCCTAACCAGCCGCGTCGACCATGCACCTCGCCGCCTGCGCCCGCGCACCTACCTGACGCGGCGCGGGACAGCCGCTCCGCTATCGCTCGGTCACGCCATTCAGTGCCTTACCTGATCCGACGGCGAATGCACGCTTAATTTTTGCTTGCTAAAATCGCTCATTTTATCATTTCGCCTATAGTTTTCAGTGTTTTTTGTGACTTTCTATCCGTTTCCTCTTTGCTAAGTAATTGTCTGCGCTATCCTTTCGTATCTATATCTGTGCTTGTACATCTGTGCCTATTGGCAATAAATCTGTAAAAACGAAACGGTTTTTCCATAATTACACGCCATACCCGCGACCACAATTAGTTGCGTCCTTTTGGATGCCGTGATTATTCCCAACATTTTGTATGAAAATTGAAAAAAGAAATATAGGTTGAAAAATAATAAAATTCATATGCCAGTTGATTCTTTGATATGGTCTGATTCATACCCTAGAGCTATGGTCGAAAAGTCTTAAATCTATGGGATGCACTACCGAATCGTTTCGTAGTCTATGCTTAAAAAAACATTTCGACAATCGCTATCACTCTGCATAGTCTTTTCCTAAATATGCTGTGGTCGGCTTCCAGTCTAACCGGATTTAGCTGACTTACAGTATTTCACATGGAACGACTACAACTGTAACACGACACCCGTTGGCTAGACTGGTCTTAGATATCAGGCTTCTGACTACCCGTAACAACTGTCAAAGATCTTCAAACGACAGCCGGGAACACAGATAATATAATACAACAGTGCCGGGACCAAGCAACAGCTTAACGTGCTTACCGAGGCACGGAGGAAACTCGCTATGTAAAGATGGTCACCCATCCATAGAGTGACAATTCGACAATCACTAAAATTTTGTCAAGAGACCACGGGCAGGTATAGTGCAAGTCTTTGGGGGTCGTCCCATTGAGAGCTATTAACTAGTAATTTTGTAGTGCAAGAAGAGTTATATTATCAACATCATTACCATTTCAGCAGAAATACGTCCACTGCTGAACAAAGTCCTTCCCCAAATTACGCCACAATCCACATTGAACGGTCCCGTGCGTCTCGCAACCAGTGGATCCCCAGAACCTTCACAAGGTCATCGGTTCACCTAGGCCTTCCAAGTTTCCAACGCAACGTCTTCCGGTTCGCGGTTGCCACTCCAGAAATTATTGGCCCCATCGACTATCCATTCTGCGATCAATGTGGCCTGCCCACTGCTATTTAAGTTTGGGCTATGTTGGTACCCCTGGTTCTCTTGCAGATGTCTTCGTTTCTGATTCGACCATACAAGGAACTTCATTACCCTCTGGGTGACTTTAGGCCTTCTGACGAGGCCTATTGTGAGCGACCATGTTTCGGTTCTGTATGTAATCACTGTCAACACACACTGGTCATGGAGTTTCGTCTTGAGATACTGCGGTAAGTTGGATGAGAAGATACCGCGCAACTTCCCGGACGATGCCTAGCCGAGTCGGATTCAACGGTTGACCTCTTTCTCGAAGTTCGACCTACCTAACTGGACCGTTTGTCCCAGGTAGACATATTAATCTTCTACAACTTCAAGTGTAGAGTCTCAAATCCTGATAGGAGTGGGTGTTACATGGGCATTCAACATGACCTTGGTTCAGTCCATGTTCATTTTAAGACCCACTGTTTTGTAAGCTCTACTGAAGTCGTCGAGCATTGTACTGAGGTCCTCCATAGTCTTAGCCATGCTACTGTATCGTCAGCAAACCGAAGGTGAATGATTTACTCGCCATTGACGTTGATGCCTAGCCTTCTCCAGTCCAGCACAGACAGACTTGATGACATCCTCAAGTGCAGCGGTGATCAGTTTCGGAGATTTGATGTCTCCCTGTCTCACCTCGCTGCAGAATATTTCTGTTTTAGAAGAGTTAGGTACACTGCAATACAATTAGATCTACAAAGACAGAAGTGGCAATATAGTTTATAAACTGTTCACTAGTTTATAATGAAATATAAAAAGCTAGCTAACAGCTCTCGATGGAACTGCGTCCTTATTCTCCATTTGTACAGGAATTACCTACAGATTGATAAAAAAGCTCCCTAGGGCCAATTTCACCATCGCAACGAATACGATCTCATCGCGTTCAAGAGTTGTCAGAGCCATCATTGTTGTAGGATATTAACACTGGGACTTCGTAGCAAAAAAATACCAGCCAGATGGGTTGATCTTCATGCAGGTTAGGACGCCCTCAGGCTAGGTGGAGTGACGATGTTCGCAGGTTGGCTGGTAGTAGCTGGATGAGAGTTGCAGAAGATCGAAGCAAAAGGCGTGCAATTGGAGAGGCTTATGTCCAGCAGTGGACTACTATAGGCTGATAATGTGTTGATCTTCGAGATCAAGTAACGCTTGCCGAAGTCGGTCTGTTGATGGTCGGCCATCCATTTTATACCCAGGGATACCCGTACCTCGGCAAGCATGCTAAGCTGTTGGTCCCAGCTGCCATTTATAGATAGTTAAGGCAGTCAAGCAATCCAGATTATCTGACACCAGTATTAACAAGGTGTAGGTATCAAGTTACCCAGTTACTGGGTTGTGAAGGTCATATAGTCAGTCGCTCTATTTAAAGTACAGATACTCGGCTGTATCTGATAGACTGGAACTGACCACAGCATAGTTGGTAAAAGGCAGACAAACTTATTTACATCTCTTGAATGCAGTTTAGATCTGCTGTTCATGTTCAGTTTCTTTGATAAATGCTCCCTTAGCCGTGAACACTAAAGGCTTAAGTTATCCTATAAAAGGTGGAAGTCCAAAAAGCTCCGGCTTGAAGTCTTGAAGGGATTTGAGCACCAAAGTCGCATGTTTACATTGTTGTCGAGATAGACTTCTGGGAGGAGTCATCACTACCTGGTGATAAAAAATTAATCGAATTGATAAAAATATTAAATTTCATTAATTAACTCTCACACTGACACACTGTTCCGTTATTCTTGAATTAATAATAACGTAGGTAGGATTGGAAATGTATAAATATATGAGTACCATGTTTCCATCTATTTATCTATCAAATACACTAAAAAAAAAACATACACGAAGTCGAACATAGAACCTCCTCCTTTTTGGTAAGTCGTTTAAAAAAGAGTATTACCGACTTCAAAAAAACGCGGGTAATCAATTTGACACGTATGTAAGTAATATTGTTGAAACTGCACAATATTCACATATGTTACTCTATGTGGGCATCTAAGCACGTGTGCCAAATTTCATAAGCGTATATTTGTATGTATATATGTTTGTCCACGCATTTCGCCGAAACTACTTATCGGATTTTAACCATTATTTTTTGATTGGATTAGGTATCTCTCAACTTAGGGAATAGTGCAAGTTTCATCAAAATCAGTTCCGCAGTTTTCAAGATATGGAACTTACAACCAAACTTCTTAGCGATAAACAGCACGAATGTGTATCTTAAGTTATGTCGGGTATTTCATCAATCCTTTAGGTACCTTACTGTTACTGTTTCGGAGATGTGGACAAACATACATACACTTTTCAAATTTAGCATACGAATTTAGAATAGAAATCCACATAGAGTAGTGATGTTATGTGTTTTCACGCGGATGAAAACGCGAAGACAGAAGCTATAGACCGACCGCTTAATTGAGACCATTCTGAAATACGGTACGTTATGGGATATTCCGTACAGCGCAGCTACTTACCGTATTTATTCATTTATTAAAACTTCATACAATATAAAAGTACAAATGGGTACTTAGTGTCGCCGCGGGTGTAGTGATCAGGGGGTGACCAGAAGCTCTTGGAGTAAGGTTATTTTGAGCGTGTGTAAGGGAAAGATGTATATGACTTGTATTCATCTGTCACTTACGCGATAGCTCGCTGATGGGTGTAATTCTTGCCACCTTATGAACGGTCTCAGTTAAGTGGTCGGCCCGTAGTAATCATGTTTACCTGCATTCCTGCTGCTAGTCCAGCTTGTACCCCAGCTACTGAATCTTCAAACACGAGGCACTGAAAAATTATTAAATTTAAGTAAAAGTCAATCAACATTCAAGTCTAGATTGTGTATTTATTTTGATGACTACACGGTCGCTCTTTTGATCTCGATCGGGGGATGAGGTCTACCGACTGTGAACAGTGGAGGCCCAGTGGTAACGGTCCCGCTTATGTATCGTGAGTGGCGGTGTCGGAACCAGGCAGACGCCTTAGTTTGTGCTTATGATTTCATCGCCACTGCTCTTAAAACGGTGAAGGAAAACATCGTGAGGAAACCGACATGTCCTAAAACCTAAAATTCGAAGACATCTATTAGCGACGGATCCGTTAAAAACGATCCTGGAAATACGGATGTTCTATGTGAACCTACACTTAGATAGACAGTTGCTCCATCAAAATACTGCATCCGGTAAGAGTGGAAGCCGACCCAAACATTAGTAGAAATTAGGCAGGCGGCTGGATTGACTATCACAATAATATGATGAAGGTGAGAGTTTGTGGGTGTGTGTGTGTTTGTATGTTTGTTACTTCTTCACGCTCGAATGGCTTGACGGATCTAGATGACATTTGGAACAGAGATAGATTATAGTCAGGAATAGCACATAGGATACTTTTTATCCCAGGAATATATTCCGTCGGGATGATTCAAACGCGAGCTTATATAGATAAGCTCGCGTTTGAACACTATCTCACCTGATGGTAAGCGACGATGTGGTCGACGATGAAGCACGCTTGCCTAGAAGCAACCTATTCACTCTTAACTATTATAGAATAGAAATGCAAGCACCTACCTTATCTGGCGGAGGTTTGTCAGGAAACTGAGCGGCGGCCTCCAGATAAACGTCTGGGAAGGGCTTGCCACGATCTACCTCAGGATCAGTTGCACACACCTGTTGTTTTAAAACCATATATTATTTGTAATTCCACCTCGGCGACATGCGACTTTTGGCGAGAGAAGCCCAAGCCTCCACTTCATCAAGGAATCAGAGAACATTCCGCCTGGGCACGCGCTACCGTGGAACACCCGAAAATCTCTAAATAGACTCCGCACTCGGGTCGACCACAGCAAAGACAACCTCCACAGCTCTCGAATGGCTCTAGTCTTCAGTGTTTGTGCGGTATCTCTCCGCAGATCATGGCCCACCCCTCGGTTTGCGCAGTATGCCTTGTCAGTGTAAGTACGTGCGAAGACCTTATCACTGCGTCATCGAATGGTGTTACCGTAGCTACTGTAGGCGATGTCGCCTGGGTAAGGTAGATAAATGATAATTCTATTTAGTCCGTTAGTGAGATTATCAAATAATGTTGAACCCGTATTTTTTGCAAATAAATAACAAGTGCGAATCGGACTCGCGCACGAAGGGTTCCGTACCATCAATCAACAAATATTTAAGTACATTCAGTCCATACAGGGAGCCCCACTTAAATATTTATTTTATTCTGTTTTTAGTATTTGTTGTTATAGCGGAAACAGAAATACAACATCTGTGAAAATTTCAACTGTCTAGCTATCACGGTTCATGAGATACAGCCTGGTGACAGACAGACGGATCGTGGAGTCTTAGTAATAGTGTCCCGTTTTTACCCTTTGGGTACGGAACCCAAAAATTGATAAAGATGAAGCGCATCCAAGTTCAGGAGTGCGGGCTTGTGACGTCACTTTGTCAGTACAAAGTGTAGCACACCGTGACGTCACACGATATTTCAACGCACTGAACGGGGCAAAATAGTGTTACTAAGTTTTTAGGCAGGGCGGGAACCTTAAATTTATTATTATTTAAGTCAAATAACGAATCGTCCCAAACCAATAAACCCTGTATATTGTAAAAGGGGGACGCAGCCAAGGGCTGAAAAAATCGAATAGTAATCGAATAGTATCGTCAGTGGCCGAACAGGTTGCTCGTCCTATGTGGAAAGCCTCTACATGAGCTACGCCCCTACGAATAGATGCGCAGAATCATGTGAAGCGCAGCTATTCTCAACTTTGGAAGGAAAATCACTCTTATCTAACACCTTTACCTAACGGAGGAATTAATCTGAGGTCCTTCCCTTACAAGGGGAAGGCTCAAGTCATGGCAAACGAATTACCGGATTCTCCGATATTTACTCTAACTTCAGCTAACAAGTGCACATGCATTAACAAGTCAACGCTATGTGGAAAGCCTCTACAATATCTACGATGGTTCCCTATCCATTTGCATAAAATTTTAAGACCTAATATATCTTAGCATAATTTTGTTCGGCATAATTATATTTTCGCATAATATAATTACACATAACAACTTACACATAATTTTTTTAAGCATAATTTCTCTAACAATAATAATGATTAAGCAGAATATTCTAAAGCATAAATTTATTAAGCATTAAGTTCTAAAGCATAACTTTTTTAAGCATAATATCCTAAAGCATAAATATATTTACACATACAGCATGTAAGTAAGCATACAGCATGCAAGCAAGCATGCAAGCAAGCATGCAGGAAACAAGCAAGCATGCAGCATGCAAGCAAGCATGCAGCATGCAAGCAAGCATGCAGCATTCAAGCGAGCAGGCAACATGCAGCAGGCAGGGTTTCTGTCTCGGCTCCGGCGCTGCGGGCTTTCGGCGGCCCCACACGTGCTAATTGTCGCAGACGGCTTTCGCTCACCGCCGCGGCTGAGGCTGGCCGGCGAAGCCGGCCAACAAGCCGAAGCTTATTGTTAACCAACAATATTATTTAATTGTTACAGAAACTATAGCAAATTGATTTGATCAGAATTATGTATGGGGCACTACAAGTTCACCACCACCATTTCCACCCAAAGTCTGCAGTACGTATCTACTAGAAAAGGAAAATAGACCTAGGACACAAAATCATGCAGAGGCATGGCACAATAGAATTGCACATTTTGTGGGAAAACACCATCCTGGATTTTATTTTTTGGCAAAAAAGATCGTTCAAGAAATAAAACATCAAACCATTGAAATAGATAAACTGGATGTCGGAACATCACTTATACCAAAAAAAAATGAAAAAATACACGGACAAAACCAAAAGAATTGAAAAAATTATTAGTAAAAAAGATGAGTATACTTCTAAACTAGCATATTTACAAGCAATTGCTAAAAATATACACCTAAAATAAATAATTATACATAATTAAGGACCACTGTTTCAATCAGTTAACTTCTATCTGAGGAATAACCGCCATATTTATTTCTCATAATAGAAGTTAACTGATTGACATATTTTTTTATACAAAAATTGTCAAAACATCTAATATATTCTTCAGATAAAAGTTATCTCGCGATTGAAAAATCGTTTAAGTTACATAATGTTATGTATAATAAATCATTTGCATGAAAATATTTTTTGTTATTTATATTAATTGTATGCCTAAATATTATTATGCTATCATTAGGCCTACTAACGTTATGCGAATCAAATTTATGCCAAAACAAATTAGTCTTTAAGATTATTATGCCAAAACAAATTGTGCCAAAATCGTTATGCCGAAGTATATTAGGATAAAGAACATTATGCGAAAAGAAGGGATCCCATCTGCGATACCCCATATTTATTGATTTAATAATAGCTTATTTTTGGTCGTCTTCACTAACTGCACAGAGTTATTTATAGGATAAACGAATTCACACGAACGAAGTCGCGGGCGAAGTGCTAGTAATATTATAAATGAAAAAGTGTCTCTGTCGGTTTGATACGCCTTCACACCTAAACCACTTGACAAATCTTGATGAACTTTGGTACAAGAAGGACAGAGGTTCCCTTAGGATAATTTCTGCTACGATCCTTAAATACTCCTTTTGCTACATTCACGTTCATAAATTTAGTCATACACGCACCTGGCTTTTCTGAAGAACATCACGAATAAAATAATATCCGTATGTCCTTCTATGGCGTCCTCTCCCGGTGTTTTTACTCACGACTACCTTCTAAATACCTTTTGTAAGTCGCCTTTCATTCATCCTCTCAACAGAAGAAGAACCAGAAGCTAGCTAACAAAAAAACATATTTCATTTACAATGTGATGGAACATTTTAAAGATATGAGGTTTTGTCGCGATGTGCAGCCGTACATCCCTTCTGCATGAGTTGGTGGCCATCGCGAACAACACGCCAGACTGGAGCAGGTGCTTCAGAAGCCTCTCAACTCCTGGAACATAATAGAACATTAGGTACACTTGAATTCCTTGAAGATATAGTCAGTGTTGTAACTATATTACACCCAAGGTTGGGCAGTATTTGTATTACTTGTAATTAAAATACAAATACATATTCGATAATTGTAATTAAATTACTCCTTAAAAATGTAATTTGTAATTGGTATTTCAAATACCTGACGCTGAGGTATTTTGTAGTTAGTATTTCAAATACTTATGGCTTCAAAATACATTTGACCATACATAAATAGCCCTCGATAGCTATCGTAAGCAAAATTCCGACCGCTCAATATATATTAATCTTTAAAGTTGGTAACACTGCACCTGTACTGTACCTACGTCAAATTGTCAAGCATCATGTCATAACCTATCCCTTGATTTTATTTTTAACCGACTTTCCAAAAAGGAGGAAGCTCTATATTCGACTTTGTTTGTTTTTTTTTTGTTTTGTATGTTCACCGATTACTTCGTCAATTGTGGACTGATTTAGAAAATTTTAGTTTGAAAGAGTATGTTCCGAAATTAGTCCGATTTTAATTTGGTGAAGATCTGATGAAGATCTTCGGATATATACAACAGAATTCTTCAATAAAAACGGCAAATGTTTTGGGATTGCTGCAATCGCATGTCTGTTTATTGTTTATACCATTTCATAACATAACGTCACGCCAGTACGCTGTAAAGGGGTACCCAGATGTGTACAGT
The DNA here is from genome assembly GCA_947562075.1 of Orthosia gracilis. NCBI lineage: Eukaryota > Metazoa > Arthropoda > Insecta > Lepidoptera > Noctuidae > Orthosia > Orthosia gracilis. The sequence continues at coordinate 13,683,152 of OX387267.1, forward strand.
TCACCTTGGTTCACTCTCATTTCACCGGTTATGTTCAAGTTTCATGATATTCGGGTAATCTATTCTGGCGTTATAGATATACCAACATAGATATTAGTCGACCGCCACCGTCGACCGCCTCATCGCTTACGTGAGACAGTGGTCAAGCGCGAGCCTTTATACAATAAAAATAAAAACTATGTGCCAACCTTTCTTCAACGGTGCCTTTGGCAATTTATGTTTCACCAGTATCGCTAATTCCTGCTCCAGAGCCTCAACGCTCATAGCTAGCTGAAGTTCCTGCACTGTGTTGGCACATATGTCTTTGTCGGTTAAACCATAATTCTGGAAAGAAAGAAAAAGTAGTACTTATTTTTTTTACATAAGCTTTTATATAAAAAAGCAATGTCACAAGAAACAAATGTATGTGCTAAACCTCAGCTCAATCGGACACGGGGAAGTGGGTCAACTAGCAAGATTTGATTACAAACACCGGTTTCCTAATCGCGTAAGTGAATTTGGCAAGGAAATGGGTTTGACCCCATGAAAGAGTATGACAAATACTCTTTAAATAATTAGGTATTGCAACAATTATTGGACGCTTTCATTAGGGAAGATACTCTTTTCGAAAGAGGACAATATTTTTGGAAATATCTTATTATTTAAAGTGTATTTGTCTCTTTTTATCCATTATTCATGCGCAGGAGTAGCGCTTGCGACCACTGGACCAACGAGGTGGTCATTAGTCGAGGATTAACATATAAGTAAATGTTGGAATAATAGTAGTGGCAACATAAAACATTTCATGGCAACTCTGTCTCTTTCTGCATATGTATGTGTGTGTATTACTTTTTAACTAACGCTCTGTAATCGTTGTCTGTTGGTTACAATAAAAAGGCAATTATTCAAAATACAGTTTCTTTATTTAATTACAACAGGTTATGGGCCCAGATATGCCTACCTGTTAGCTAAAGTAAAACCAGAGTTTGGATTGTAAAAATAAAAACATACATCAAGCGGATTGACTATCAACGAAAAGTGAGGTTAGGATTAGCCGGCGTGTCATCGGTAAAATTTTCGTTGAGAAGGACATACTTGTTTGAGTCACTATAAAACAAGGCAGGGAGGCAAGATGGACGTGAATAACACTCACAATGCGATGAAACTGGAAGGTACAAGAAACTGGAACGTTTGGAAGTTTCAAACCACAGTACTATTGAGGGGTCAGGGATGGCTGGATACTGTGGAAGGACGAACTGTAAAACCCGAAGACGCAACTGCACGAATCGCCTGGGAGTCTACAGATGCTAAGGCTCAGACATTACTGGTCACAAGAATGACTGAAGATGTTATGTTACATCTCATATCATGTAAAACGTCTGCTGAAATGTGGAGAAAACTTTTAAGTGTTTACGAACAAAAGTCAGAAACCAGTATCCATATCCTACAACAGCGTTTTTTCAAATATAAATATGAGAGTGGAATCGAAATGTCGGTGTTCTTGTCGAAAATCCAGGAAATGCAGAACCAATTAAAGCAAATGGGCGAGGAAGTTTCAGAAAAGTTCACGATAACTAAAGTATTGATGTGTTTGCCGGATGAGTACAAACATTTTGTGTCGGCGTGGGAGTCTGCACCTGATGATAGGCAAACATTCGACAATCTGGTGTCCAGATTACTGATCGAAGAAGAGAGAGTGAAAGAAAAGACAAAGGAATTCCAGGAAATTTCATCCTCATCGGCGTTTGTAGCTAAGAGGAACGTCAAGTGTTTTAAGTGTGGTAAACCTGGACATTTTCAAACGGAGTGTAGAAGTAATAAGGACAGTGACAAAAAGATGAACGATAATAAGTGCTATTACTGTGGTAAAGTTGGACATTTTAAGGCGCAGTGTCGTTTTAAAAAATCAAAGGACAATAAGAAAATTAGTAATGCGTTTGTGGTTTCGAACTCTGTTTATGAACAATATGAAGAAACTAAGTGGCTAGTGGACTCGGGGGCAAGCGAGCACATGTGTCGTGATCGTTCATTGTTTTCGTCATTTTCATCAAGTATTTCGCAAAGGTCGGTAATTGTCGGTGACGGCGCTGCCATTAGTGTGCAAGGCTGTGGTCAGGTGGCGGTACAAGTCAAGAACGGAAGTGAATGGATTGATACGACAATAAACAATGTGTTGTTCGTTCCCGATCTAAAGACAAATTTATTCTCTGTGAACCGCGCTTCTGACCGAGGTTATGTCATGGTGACAAATGACACTTCGTGCAGATTTTACAAAAATGGCGTTGTTTGTGCTATCGCAAATAGAATTGAGAACTCTTATTATTTGGATTTTCGCTTTAAATGCGAGGTGGCGACTGTTGCAAAAATGTCAAAGAACGATTTATACGAGTGGCATGAAAAACTAGCTCATCAAAACTTCGATCGGGTGAAGAAAGTTTTGGAGAAAAATAACATTGAGATAAAACAAACTCGTGTGCCTCAATGTGAGAGTTGTTTGAAGGGAAAGATACACCGGTTACCATTTAAGAAAAGTGAAAACGTAAGCACCAGGACATGTGAAATAATACATGGGGACACTTGTGGGCCCATGGAGGAAGAATCGGTCGGCGGGTCGAAATATTTTGTTGTTTTAAAAGATGACTATTCGAACTTCCGAACTGTTTACTTTGTCAAAGCTAAAGACGAAATTAAGCATTGTCTAGAGGACTTTTTCAACAAGGCAGAGAATATTACTGGAAACAGGGTCAAGACATTACGAACTGACAATGGATTGGAATTCGTAAACAAAGAAATGATGGAAATATGTTCGAAAAGAGGGATAACTCACCAAACTACAGTAACCTATACACCTGAACAAAATGGCAAAGCTGAAAGGGAAAATAGAACTCTGGTTGAGGCGGCAAGGACAATGTTACATTCTAAGAATCTACCTAAGAAACTGTGGGCAGAAGCAGTAAATACTGCTGCTTTTGTTCTGAACATAACAGGTAAAGAAAAAGAAGGGAAATCACCTTATGAAATATGGACAAATAAAACCTATGATATTCATCAACTGCAGGTTTTTGGTTCTCCAGTATATGTACATATTCCAAAGGAGAAAAGGAGAAAATGGGATAAGAAAGGAGAAAAAGGATTGATGGTTGGATATGGGGAAAATAGCAAAGGTTATAGAATATATTTTTCAGAGAAAAATTGTGTTTATACAAAGAGAGATGTCATCTTATTAAATGAAGAGAGAAATGATGAACATGAATTGACGGTGATGTTGAATTTGAATAATAGTGAATCGATGCAAGACGATTTACCAGAAACTGTGACAGCAAGTGAAGAAGCTGAATGTGAAGAGTTTCAAGATACTCAAACTAGTTTCAATCATAGTGAGAGTGAGTCACAGAGTGAATATGAGCCCTCAGATGACAGATCATTGGAGGATAATGAAACACAAGTTCAAAATGAAAGACCCCAGCGTATAAGGAAACAGACATCATTCTATAGGTGTCACAATGTTGTAAGTGAAGACAATGAGCCCATTTCATATAAAGAAGCAATGAAAAGTAGGGAAGCAAGTAAGTGGAGGGAGGCAATTAATAGAGAATTGCAAACTTTGAAAGATAATGACACCTGGGACTTTTGCGATGTACCAGTAAGTGAATGTGTAATTAGTAGCAAATGGGTTTTCAAGTTAAAAGGGAGTGGTAATGATAAGCAATATAAGGCTAGGTTAGTTGCTAGAGGGTTTCAGCAGAATAGTTATTTTGATTTGGGGGATATTTATGCACCTGTAGCAAGGCTACCAACTTTTAGAGTTTTTGTTGTTGTAGCTACTATGTTAAGGCTCCCCATATATCAAATGGATGTTACTGGGGCATTTTTGTATGGTGACATAGATGAAGAGGTGTAACATTAGATTGCCAGAAGGGGCTTATTCTGGAGAAAACAATATTGTAAAATTGAAAAAGGCATTATATGGTTTAAAAAGTTCACTGAAGTGCTGGAATACAAAGTTTAATTATGTAATAGCTAAAGAAGGTTTTGTAAGGTCAAACTCTGATTCATGTTTGTTTATGAGGTGTAGTGGTAAAGATAGAATGTATATGTTATTATATGTCGATGACATTTTGATTTTTGGTACAAATGAGAAGCATATTTCACAATTAAAAGCTAGTTTAAATAAAGAATTTAAAATGAAAGATATGGGACCAATATCAAAATTTCTTGGCATAACTGTGAAGCAAAATCTGGAAACTGGTATTACTGAACTGGATCAAACAAAGTATTTAGAAAATATTCTCAAAAGATTTAATATGGAAAACTGTAAAGAAATGTCCACTCCTATGGACCCGAATTTTAATGCCAAAATACTTGCACATGGTACTGTTTCTATAGATAAAAGCATTGAAAAGTTATGCAGGCAAATTATAGGATGCTTAATGTATGCGGCATCTGGTACTAGGCCTGATTTATGCTATCCAGTTTCTATGTTAAGTAGATACCAAACAAGCGCAAATAATGAGTTATTAAGTGCATTAAAGAGAGTGTTAAGATATGTGAAGTATAGTTTAGAATATAAATTGGTTTATAAGTGTAAAGATATTATTCTGAAAGGATATTGTGATGCTAATTGGGGGGGAGATCTCAAGGACAGGAAGTCCACCTCAGGTTATATGTTTAAATTGTCAAATTGTCTTGTTTTATGGTGTTCTAAGAAGCAGGCTTCTGTAAGTCTGTCCTCTACAGAATCTGAGTATGTATCCTTAAGTATGGCTGCTAGTGATGCGTCATGGCTTATAAATTTACTAACTGATTTTGGTTGTAAAAATGTTTGCCCAGTTGTGATATCTTGTGACAATCAGTCGGCTATAATAAATGCAAAAACAGATAACATAAAGCGATTAAAACATGTGGACATACGTTACCATTTTGTAAAAGATCTGGTCAGAGAAAATAAAATTTGTATTAATTATATCAACACAAGTGAGCAACCAGCTGACATGTTAACAAAGGCTTTATGTAAAGAGCTAATTGAAAGACATTTAGATAAGTGTGACATTATGAAGACAACTGTAAAGTAATGTTAAAGTTTAAGATTCGATTCTGTATTCTTTATAAAAATGTATTTATGTTGAGAAGGGGTGTTGGAATAATAGTAGTGGCAACATAAAACATTTCATGGCAACTCTGTCTCTTTCTGCATATGTATGTGTGTGTATTACTTTTTAACTAACGCTCTGTAATCGTTGTCTGTTGGTTACAATAAAAAGGCAATTATTCAAAATACAGTTTCTTTATTTAATTACAACAGTAAACAAAAAAAGCTATCCCGAGGGAATATATTCCCGGAATAAAAAAGTATCATGTGTGCTATTCCAGACAGTGTATATCTGTGCCAAATTTATCCAGATCCGTCAAGCCGTTTGAGCGTGAAAAAGTACCAAACATACAAACATACACACTCACAAATTTACGCTTTTATAATTAGTGTGATAATAAACGTTGTATGAGTAGTTAAGTCGTCACAATCTAAGAAGCCCGTTGACGTTTCTCATTTTACATGCCGCGATAACATTCTACGTAGGAAATTGAAAAATCATATTGATAATCCTAATTAAATACTATGTTACCCATACACTATTACAACGAGTATCATTCGCAAGCATCAAGTTTAATTATTATTAAGTATTTTTAAAGCTGTCAAAACTGGCCTTTTATTTATTGACAACTTTAATACCTAACTAGTAAACTAATTCAATTAAAAGTATTTGTAACTATCCATTGTGTTAAAAATACGGACGAATATGATTATACAAACTGATGTGTTTTTTTTTATTGAATTTATATTGTCACTTGCTTCTACCAGCGGCTTCGCCCGCTAAAACTTGAAAATTATCTCGTGGAAACGGGAATATTCCCGGGATAAAAAGTTGTCTACCTTCATACTAAATTTCATCAAAATTGGTCCAGCCGTTTGAGCGTGAAGAAATAACAAACATACAAACGCACACACACACTCACTAACAAACTTTTGCCTTAATAATATTAGTGTGATTATTTCCCAACTATTGAAAACCTGAATGATAGGTGGACCATCTTAATATAGCGAGTTTCCTCCATGCCTCGGCAAGCACGTCAAGCCGTTGGTCCCGGCTGTCATTTGAAGGTCTTTGACAGTCGTTACGGGTAGTTAATAGCCGAGCAGTGGTGTCCCAGTGGTAACGGCCGCGACTCACAAGTAGTAGGTCGTGGCTCCGAACCCAGGCAGGTGCTTTACTTTGTGTAGATTCTTTCATCACCACTGCTCTCAAAACGGTGAGGGAAAACATCGTGAGGAAACCGGCATGTTTATAATATTTTTGTAAAAAAATATATAAAAAGTAACAAAAAACCCGACTGCTTAAAAAGCGAACTAAAAAGTCGTAAACAAGAAGAAAATCACGCTGTGCAGTCGGAGGATACATCTGGTTTTGGTCAGCCAGCTCGCGCTTATGTATACTCCGATTGCTATGCATGATTTTCTTCTTGTTTACGACTTTTTAGTTCGCTTTTTAAGCAGTCGGGTTTTTGTTATTTTTTTTTTTAAATGTAGACCCCCACTATATGGCGACCAAAAGCCGCTATTTATTTTCCAATTTTAATGTAGCCAGTGACACTCGCAGGGTTGAAACGAATCAATTGACGAAAGAATCATCAAAATCGGCCAACGCGTTTGGTCTCTAGATTGCCACATAGGAACAAACATTCATAGACTGATAAACACATTACCCTCCTTCGGCAGTCGGTTAAATAGTTTTTTTTACACTTTTTAATGGATTATGTACCATTTAAAAGTGTAAAAAAAACTATTTATGCCAGAATAGATAACGCGAATAACATGTAACTTGAAGATAATCAGTGGAATGAGAGTGTACCAGGGTTAACTGTACACATCTGCGTACCCGTTTAGAGCATACTGGCGTGATTGTATGTTATGAAATGGTGTAAACAATAAATGCGATTGCAGCCATCCCGAGAGATTTGCCGTCATTTATTGAAGAAGATACCGCATGTCGTCAGAAACGCAAGTGGTCAAACACGCATTTCGTCATCTCTCAGGATAGACTCGCAACTTGTCAGAAACGGACCTCGACAGACACGCAGTTTGGCACGCACGCAACACGACAGATACGCATTTCGTCAGATATTTGAAACCATTCATCCATATTGATGAAACCAAAATAATTAGTAAAATAAAAGAGTAGAAGTAAAAGAGAGAATTAGGAAACCATTGCACAGTATGACGTCTCTGCGTAGTTGACTGGATATGAACTGCATTGCTTTATTATCCATTTTAATGATGAAATAAAAACCGGCCAAGTGCGAGTAGGACTCGCGTACGAAGGGTTCCGTACCATTATCGCAAAAAGATCAATATGGCGGACGGCCCAAGATGGTGGACTAGTTATTTTTTGTGCACTGCCATGATATGGGTATCAAATAAAAGGGTTTGCTGAGAAGAATAAGAAAAAAACTTGTTTAGAAAAAAAAAAAAAAAAATTACTTTGTTTTTAGTATTTGTTGTTATAGCGGCAAAAGTGCATCATCTGTAAAAATTCCAACTGTCTAGCTATCACGGTTCACGAGATAAAGCGTGGTGACAGACGCACAGATATTCACACACACAGACGCAAGCGAACCGAAACAACCAAATAGATACATATCAAACCTATGCCGTTCTTTTTTAGACGTCCATGTAGCCACATTTCAATAGCTCATAAGGTTGAATAGGTCTTTTTTAATCACGGAAATAGTAACCTATGTATAGCAAACCTTGAGGGACTTATTCCTGTGTTAAGTAACTACTTACAAAATAATGCAAATGAGTGAGGTGCACAATACATTCTGTAAGTCATTTACATAATGTGTTATCACGCCAACTAACAATTGTTTTAAACGAAACGTTTGTCATTCTACTATTTTTTTTTTCGATACGGACAAAGGTGGACAAACGGGAGCCCCGTTTGTCCACTATCTCGCCTGAAGTTAAGCGACGATGTGGTCGACGACGATGAAGTACGCCCGCCTAAAAGTAAACTATTCATTCTTGACTTAAAGACCGCTAGGTTTGATATCTAGAAACACAGAATCCAGCAGGGAATTTCATTAATTTCATTCCTTAGCTGTACAGGCGAAGATTTTTAATGTCTCGCGCACACGACCGCTCCCGAAGATAGCCAACCTCGTGGCAAGTTCGGTTCAGTCTAGTATGGATATATATTTACGCACAATGAAAATATTCGCAAAACGCTTTGTGCGTATGGATAGGATGTCCACCATGTACCGATAGCGCATCGCTGTACGTCTTGTAGTCCGAAGATGGAAAGGACGAGGTGGGATCAAATTGCGCAATTCCATCGAACACTCCTCGAAATGTAACTGATAAAAAATCAAAAAACCGGCCAAGTGCGTGTCGGACTTTGCACATTTAGGGTTCCGTACCTTGACCGCAAAATCAAGTTGGTTGTAATAGGAAAAATGAGTGAATTTTAAAGAAAAAATAATACAACGGTAATATTTTTGACGAGCTCTAAACAACGATATCCCGCTCAATGGGGTAGGTTCTATTTTTATTTCCGGGCCTCCCTTCTTTACCAGTATGGCAGCCCCCCTTAAAAACATTTAAAAATATATAAAATATTTTTTGTCAATTTGTATATCTTTGGGTCAACAGGATCTTTACACTGTGAAAATTTGAAGACTGTAGCTCCAACCGTTTGGCTGTAAAACCTGAGTGACAGACGACGGACAGACGAACAAGTGAGTGTCAGCAATAAGGCTCCGTTTGGACCCTTCGGGTACGGAACCCTAAAAACTAATATCTGGATGAAATTTGGCACAAAGACAGATTATAGTCTGAAATAGCTCATAGGCTACTATTTATCCCGGGAATATGTTCCCTTGGGAAATCTTTCGACATTCACGCGGGCGAAGCCGCGGGCAGAAGCAAATTTAAAATATCTTTGACGGATTAAACGTGTATTAACTTCATCATCGTCATTTCAGAAGAAAGACGTCTTCTGCCTATCTGACTTACAGAACCTAAATTGAATTGCATATACATCCTAATATTAGTAAGGATGGAAAGTTTTCGCATAACTACGTCCAAATGTGAATGTAAGTTTGTTTGTTACGCTTTCACGCAAAAACTACTGAACCGATTATCATGAAACTTTGTAAATATATTCTTGGAGGTATTAGAAGTAATATAGGATACTTTTTTTTTTTTTTTTTAATGGCATCACTGCGAGCGAAGCCGCGGGTAAAAGCTAGTACATACTATGTATGTAGCACGAGTACCTAAACCTAAGACTATTGGGTTTGTCTTCAATTGAATGTGACCTTAGGGTTTTGTACCCGAAGGATCCAAACGGAGTCTTATTGTTGTCACTCAAGTGTCTGCCGACAGACAGAGGGACAGACAGGAGTGACTTCGGGTACGGAACCCTAAAAACCACCAGGGACCTCCTCTATGCAACGCTTGTTAGGGCACATCCCTGGGCAGATTAAATAAGCTCTCCCCTCAGCCTCGCTGTGGGCTGTTGAGAGTATTTCATGCTCACTCAAATGTCTCGCTTATGGGTGGGCCCTGTACATCTATAATTATGTGAGAAACCTGAACAATATATACTCACTTTTTGTTCCAGCTCCCCACTGTATTTTTTTCCATGTTTTGCGCACAGCTCTTTCAAGATTTTGTGGTATTGTGTTTCGGAGTCTGAAAACAAACGTACCATAGGCATAAGCGTAGGCCCTTTATTTGTACCTACATTATGTGTGTGTGTTTGCTTCTTTCTTTAACAAACCCATAATATTCCCACTGCTGGGACATAACCCTGCTCACTGTTAGAAGAAATGGGCCGTAATCTACAACGTGGGCTCAGTACGGGTCATCATTGCGGATCATTCTATTCTGTAGATGTCACTCTATCTACATTTGTTTTTATTCTAGGTTGCCACAGTGTTTTCCTTCACCGTTTTGAGATCAGTGGTGATGAAAAAAATTATATATAGTAAAGCGCCTTCCTGGATTCAAACTACCGACCTACAAACTGTAAGTCGGAGCCATTACTGCTCCTGCCACTAGGACTGCTGTGGGAATGTAGGTAGTATGCTTCAGTAAAACTACTGATAGAAGAGACAATAAGGGACAGTGTTATAGATAGTTTAACTCATCTTTACGCGCGGCGCTATGTGTGGGTGGGTGTTTAATCGAACGACGAATGCCGCGTCACTGCCACACAAATGCATCATACTATTCACACTAATATTATAAAAGCGAAAGTTTGTGGGTATGTGTGGGTGTGTGTTTGTATGTTTATTACTTCTTCACGCTCAAACGGTTGGATGAAATTTGGCACAAAGATTCATTATATACAAATAGCGATTTTGGTATTTTCATCAATAATGCAATCGTGCAATGCAATGCAAATTGGTGAAGTGGAACTGATGAAGAAGAGCACAATGGCCACTGGAACACCGAAATAAAACAATGTATCCTAGTCTTGTTTGGGCTTATTGGAATCGTCATGATATGTACTTTGGTTATAAAATTAAATGATTTTCATGTTAATTGGAGGTACCTACCAAAACTAAAAAGAAAATAAAAAACTTTTAAACAAAAAATCAAACCGACTTCAAAAACAAAACAATTCAAAGTGAATTCAAAGTGAGTTATTTTTTTTCCGAAGTCGGTGGCGAATAACTAAAAACAATGGGTACAAAAGACACCGACTTCGAAAATGAAAGTTATTTTTCGCTTTGAAGTGTTTTTAGAAAACGTCGTTTTCTCTTTTTTCACCCGAGCAGAGCTCGGTCAACCAGGTAATGTATAATTACAAGCGCACGCAAACATAGCGCCATTCGCACAGGTGAATTGAACATAAACATTTATACAACCATAGAAATGCAATCTGCCTGCCTTTGCTCATCTATGTCGTGGTTGCCTTCCAGTCCAACCGGATACAGTTAAGTACCAATATTTTACATGGAGTGACTGCCAATCTGACCTCCACAACCCAGTAACTGGGTAACACGATATCCCTTGGCAAGACTGGTGTCAGATTTTTGGTATCAAACTCAAAACACCTCTCTTTTTCGGTCGGCTGTTCAAAAACATCGTGTCCGCGCTAATGTACTGAGCTTCGGCTGTCAAACTTGAAACGAGCTGTCTTAAGAGTCATTAAAGAACAAGAAGAGTTACGGATATGACGGTATTTCAACAAACGTTATAAAATTTGTCTGTTCTACTATAGCTAACCCTCTAAGCCACATTATTAACACAAGCATATCCGCTGGAACATTTCCCGATAGTCTAAAAACCACAAAAGTTAAACCACTTCATAAGAAGAACAATAAAGAAGACATGGCTAACTATAGACCAATAGCTTTAATCCCCGTAATTTCCAAAATAATCGAAAAAGTAATTTATGAGTCATTTTATTCATTTCTATCAAAATACTATATATTATGTGAGGAACAAAAAGGTTATCGTAAAAATAAAAACATAAATATGGCCATATACGATCTAATAAATAAAATAATGTTTAATATGGATAAAAAAATACCAATTTGTGCCATTTTTACCGATATGACCAAAGCCTTTGATTACGTGAACCATGAAACGCTTTTGGCCAAACTTGATGCTTACGGTATACGAGGAAATGCTCTACGTCTAATAAAATCGTATCTAAGTGGACGTCTTCAATATACAGAAATCTCCAAAATATGCGTCAAATCAAAACGTGAGGTCAAATATTTATCTGGTCCTAGGGAAATTAAACAAGGCGTTCCGCAGGGCAGCGTTCTTGGGCCATTATTATTCTTGCTGTATATAAATGATCTACCCCGACACATCCCATACCCTTGTGTGTTATTTGCCGATGATAGTACAATCCTAATAGACTGCGTCAACAAAGAGCTTTATGAAAGTGAAATAAATAATTCTCTAAAATTAATAATAAACTGGCTCAACAACAATAATCTAATCATAAACCTCAGTAAAACAAACATAATGCATTTCTATCAAAAAATTCTTCCTTTAAACCTAAAAATTAATTATAAAGGACAAACTATTGATAGCGTTAACGTGGCTAAATTCTTGGGTATATTGATTGACAGTCAGTTAACTTGGAAACCGCAGGCTGAAGAAGTTTGCAAAAAATTAAGCACGTCTGCGTATGCTCTCTATAATCTGTCCAAGAAGGTTGGCGTGGATACATTAATGGTTGCATATCACGGTTTGGTGGTCTCTATTCTGAGGTTTGGTGTAATATTCTGGGGTAATTGTTCCGAGAGGGAGTCTATATTTAAAGCCCAAAAACGGTGCATAAGATCCATTTTTGATCTCAAGGTTACAGATAGTTGCATTCCCTTTTTCAAGAAACACAAAATACTTACTTTTCCTAGTATATACATTCTCGAAGTAGCTATATTCGTTAAAACTAACAAGCATCTATTTCCCGCATTGAATGATACGAGGATGCGAACTACTGCTCTGAGATCGAAATATCAGAGTCTATTGTGTACTGGTAGATTTAACACTGCTTTGCTTAAAAAAACATTACTGGTATGGCACCTGTTATATTTAACAAATTGCCAAACTGTATTAAGGATCAGCCCTTAACAAAATTCAAGAAACTCCTATCCTCGTTGCTGACGGAGAAATGTTATTACTCTGTTACCGATTTTATAAATGATGAATTTTACTAAAAGCTTCACTTTATATCTTTTATTATGTGAATTAATTATAATGTAAATAATTTTAGAATTATCTGATTCATGATGTCATTTTGAATTTAATTACCTAGTTTTTTTAATTATCTGTATGTTAACCACAATATTTTTGTATGCCAACAGGCAGAATGTACTGGGAATATATCTGTAACTAACACCATTATTGTAATACCTGCATTCTATACAAATAAAGAAATTATTATTATTATTATTAATTATTATTATTATTATTATTATCATTCACTGACACAGTTGGTTTACGGAAAGTTTTGACAATGCAATGCCATCTCTAGTGGCCACCGAGTCTTCTCGCTTTGCGGAGCGGACGAATTGCTCAAACATCTCAAGCTCTTAGGAATTACCTTAATTTTTTTTCGGGTTGCGGTAAGTAGACAGAAAGTGTTTCTTCGAAATCGTGACGCAGATAGGCAATGACTCCATGTATACAAGTAAATTTTGTTATTTACAAGGCCCCGACACATTTTTATTTCATGCTACATAATTTATCCAGTAGTAGACACGCTTCGATCACACACACACACACAAAACTGTGACTGTGTGTGTGTGTGTGTGTTGAACAAGTAACTGTGACACGATATCATGCGAAAACACCGCGACTCAAACAGTTAAACGCCCATAACTTTATAACGGCCAAACCGATTTTCATCAAACATAGCTAAGAACACTTTAGATAAAGTCATCTTTCAAACGAAATCAAAATCGGTTCATCCGATTAGGATCTATGATGCCACAGACAGACTGAAACTTATGAAGTCGTTCTTTTTCCGTCGCGGGTTAAAAATACTAAAACTCAGCTGCATCAAGTAAAACTGGAGCCGCATCCAAAATAGTTAGGCAGCAGATGACGTACATTATATACCATACAAAATACACGTTTCGACGTGGTGTGCCGGACACCAACCCATCATACATACACGAACTAAAATCACTCAATAAAAGTAAAGTCTCCCGTCGTGTCTCTACGCGATAAACTCAAAAACTACTGGATAGATTTTCATGCTGTTATCACCAATAGAAAGAGTGAGAAACGAGGAAGGCTTTTGTGTATAATTTGTCACTGGCGAAGCCGGAGCAGGTCGCTAGTAAAATTATAAAGACTAAATTTTTTATGAATTAGTTCAGACTTGTAGCGTGATCTCTGGAACCACTTCACCTATTTGATAAAATTCACCATTTGAATGGTACATTATTTCATATAGGCTATGAATGATTGCTATTAAAACTAGTACACGAATAAAGTCGTAACTGATGTTGTTTTGTTGTTGTTGTTGCTGTAGTGTTGTCGTAGTTGTTCTTACCAATGATAGTGCCATCCATATCAAAGAGACAATGTGTGACTTTCTTGTAAGTCTTTACTCGAACCGATTCCTTGCCCGACTGCCATTGTATTTGTGATTGAAAAAAGTTCGTCTGATAATTATATTGTTTTTGTAATGACGAAGCATGGCGATCACTGCAACTAGAAATTTTTGTGAGAAACAAAAAAAATTATAAGAAAAGATTTGGGTTTAAATTCATAATTTTACATCAAATTTTTGACGCTAGAATGTCAGTAAGATGTCAATGAAAATCATAAGTTAAAAAAAAGTACTTCGAAAAACCCGAATGCATAAGAAGCGAACTAAAAAGAGGTACCTAAACAAGAAGAAAATCATGCTGTGCAGTCGGTGGATACATCTGGTTTTGTTCAGCGAGCTCGCGAATACGCATCCGACTGCACAGCATGATTTTCTTCTTGTTTACATCTTATTAGTTAAATTTTTAAGCAGTCGGGTTTTTAAGTAACTTTTTTTATTTATAACTATTTTTTTTTTCGGATTATGTACATTTAAACATAGAGGTGTTATATATTTTTGAAATCACCTCTTCAAGCACTTTATTTTGATATCCCACACGATGGGTTTGCAAGAAAAAATATATTGGCCCCCACAATATGGGGCCCAAAAACCGCCATTTTTTCTATTTTCCGTTTTTAATGTAGCCAGTGACATTTGCAAGGTTAAGACGAATCGATTGACGTAAGAATAATCAAAATCGGCCAACACGTTTGGTCTCCAGAACGCCACATAGGAACAAACATACATAGATTGATAAATACATTAGGGTAATGTCGCCTTCGGCAGTCGGGTAAATAGTAAACACACCACCAGTATTGAGAAAACAACTAAAGTTTTGCTGAATACTCTTATACCTGATGACTTACTTGCTAATGTCAACGACTACCATCAACAGATCAGAGCGTAGGCAGCCATTGAGGTAATAATGTACATATTATCTCAATGTGGGCAGCTGTACCACCTGAATCACCAGCGTCAGACGGTCCACCTACTGACGAATTTATTAACGTTGTCAAGTGGTTACCACTCAAAAAATCATCAGGCTCAGTTGGCTGCCAAAAAGTTGAGAATCCTTGCAAAGGTGAGAAGGTACTTCACGCCGGAACAGGTCCTCAATTTGTATCAAGCACAAGTTCGATCATGCATAGAGGATCATTCCCATCTCTGGGACGGATCTGCCAAATACCAGCTCGACGCACTGGAGTCGGTCGCAAAACGGGCCAAGAGGCTCATCGGTGATGAGGCACTGGTCAAGTCAAGGGTCCAGAGTCTTGAACACCGTCGCCGAACTGCCAGCTTGACAGTTTTTATCGGTCATATTTCGGGGAGTGTGCGTTGGAAATGCGCGATCTAATAATAATTTTATTTATTATAGGCTCGCGTTTGACCACCATCTCACCGGTTGGTATTGGCGATGATGTGAAAATTGCCGTTTTTTTGCGATCATGGTACGGAAACCATCGTGCGTGACTCACACTTGGCCGGATTTTTATTCTTGCCTATCTTGTAAATTTTGATAATTATATAAAGAACCCAAGGTCAAAAATGTTTTTGTGACCAATAAAATATTGCATACCATAATCCGGACGCCTCGATAATCCGCACAGTTCCTTGATTGTGGCTGCCCGGATTAGCGAGGCCCTACCGTATATGTTTTCCTTCACTATTGTTAGCGATGTCCATGATAAAATTAGAAAGAATACAAAAAAAAAATGATGAAAAAAAACCAAAAAAATAATTTCTGACACTTGTGCACACTGCTCAAACCCGTGAGCTAGTTGAATTTTTATTTCGAATTTGATATCATTAAATTTCATGTTGGTCGTGTGTCAAGGGTATTGCCAAATGCATATCTATTATACTTCATTTAAATTGTGTGAGTAGGTACAATAATGAACACTAATTTGCAGCACTGGGAATATTTAAAAAGAATGCAGAGTCTGACGATTTTGACGACACGGTTGGCGTATTGTTGGACCGATTGGCTGCTATGCTGCGTGTCGCAGAATCGATTCCCACATAGAACAAATTTTCTATGGCCTACAGATAGTTGTTCCGGATCTGAATGTTTATGTATGTGAGTTTAAATGTTTGTGAACGCAACCACTATATAGTTCTCGCCAAACTTCTTGGCCGCCCTGAAGATGGCTACTATGGCTGCGAAGCAGAAAATCTATATATATAAAATGCTTTGTCCTGAATGACTGACTGACGGATCAACGCACAGCCTAAACTGCTGATCGTAGGGACCTGAAACTTAGAGGGTATGGTCTTTCTTTGACGTAGGCAGTTCAGAAATTCTACCCCAAAGGGGGTAAAACAGGGGTTGGAAGTTTGTATGAAAAATCTAATTCCTTCGACCAAAATTTTTGATACTTGGTACAAATAGTAATCTAAGTAAATAATAAAGGTTGTCATTATTAGATTTTCGGAACTACCCCCAAATAATGTTTTTGGGGGTGTTGAAGTTTGTATGTAAGAATCTGATTTATTGGGTCAATAAACTTGAAACTTGACATAAATACCAACCTAAATAAACAATAAAGGTTTTCGTATATAAACAATGAAGGTTATCATTATTCGTTTTTTGAAACAGCCCCAGAAAGATGATTTAAGGGGTAAAAAAGTGTTTTTGAAGAATCTTATTTCTTGGGTTATGAATTTGAAAGTTGACATAAATAACAACCCAAGCAAACAATAAAGGTTGTCATTATTAGTTTTTCGAATCTGCCCCCAAAAAACGATATAGGGGCTGCCAAAGATTTTTAGGAGAATCATATTTGTTGGGATAAAAAACTTGGAGCTTGACATAAGTACCAACCTATGTAAACAATAAAGGTTGTCATTATAAGTTTTTCGAAAAGCGTGGGGTTAAGCTAAGAATTTTACTGGACAGGTTTTCGTTTTTGACGTAGGGTTCTAGGGGCGCACAAAGCAGGAAATTTCGGAAATTCAACCTGAAAGACCTGGCAAGTGGGTGAAAAGGGGCAGAATTAGTTTGTATGAAAAATTTGATTCCTTGGGGATAAAGTAAATGATTGAAATTTACATAAAACATTTTTTTAACTACCCCCCAGTTAGGGTAAAGTGGTGTTAAAGTTTTTTTGAGGAATCTTACTGCGAAAAGAACGAACTACGAAAAATAGAAAGAGAAGAAAAGAGTAAATAACATATTTGGGTTGTTCAAAACTGTAGCTTCAACGGGGCAAAATGGGGTTATTAAGTTTTTAGGGTAGCTTTTTACTTTGTGGCGGTAACCTAAAATTTATTGTTATAGTCAAATAACGAATCCTCCCAAACCAATAAACCCTGTATATCTACGATACCCTATTTTTTATTGATTTAATAATAGCTTATTTTTAGCCGCCTTCACTAACTGCACATAAGAGTCATTTATAGATAAACGAAATCACGCGAACGAAGTCGCGGGCGAAGTGCTAAAGTGAATTAAATAGAGCAGGAAACAATAGTAAGCAACTTTGGAAACATATTAAGAACGTCACCTACAGGACAAAACAACGTGAATCAAATTCGAGCTTGCTGCTTTCTAATCCATCACCTCTCTTGTCAGCCAACCACGTTAATAACTTTTTTGTAAATGTTGGGAAAACTCTTGCCGAACAGATTCCAAAACATTACTGTATGCCACCATCTGTTCAAAATAATAGATCTATATGCCCATAAATGTGGATTCCAACCAGTCAACATGTGTAATTGTCCTTTTATCCTCAAAACAGGCAACATAAAATATCTCGGGGTTATCATAGATGAAACATTCTCCTTTAGACCTCATATTGATAGCCTAGTTAATAGTGCGCAAATTAATTTATGTCTTAAAATGTCGAGAACGATTGCTGATTCAAAATTGATCAAACAAGTCTATTTGGCCCTAGGTCAATCTGTAATCCAATACTGTATCACCTCATGGAGTGGAGCTCCAAAAACGCATCTACTGCCTCTTGAAAGGGCTCAGAGAGCAATTTTAAAAGTAGACCCTTTTCTCTACCCCACTGATCTGCTTTACAAATCCTGCAACGTGCTAACTGTTCGCTAGCTTTTCATTATGCACTTAGTATTAAAACAACACACCAAGCTTTCCTATAACGCCGAATACATAAATAATAAGAGACGAAATGACATTGTCTGCGATTCTAATGCATCCTCAAAATATGTCTTCGTAAATAGATTCTTCACATTCTTAGGTCCATTTCTGTACAATAGACTAAATAGAAAATTAAGTATCTATAAATTAAATTATTTTAGCTGTAAAAATACTATTCTTGGAGTGCGTTACCCAGGCAAAATGTTTTGCTTTAGAGAGATGAGACTTAAACAAATAATTAGTGTATCATGAGGAGCAATTTGTTTACTAATAGCAAAATTTGTTTGAATTGTAGTTTTTAAGTTATTTAAGAAAAACAAATTTTGCTGGAGTAACGTTTGAAACGTTACCCAGGCAAAATCGTCTTTCAAAAATTAGTTTCAGCACGGAACCAAATACATGAATAGATAGCTTTTGTTGAGTAGTAAATGTTTATAAATAGCAAAATTTGTGTGTGGTATAGTTCTTTAGTTATTTAAGATTTTGCTGCGGTAACGTTTTGGGATTTCCCAGATCTCGAAAACGGCTCAACGCAGAAGTTTGAAAAAAATACCAATAAAAGACCTTAATTTGTTTAAATTTGTTTAATCATTAGTTTTTGATTTGGTTGACGTAAACCAATGTAATTAAATGGTTTCAAAAATCAGAAGAAGCGGGTTTACATGTAAACCAATACACTTATAACCAAATAAACAGCTGTAAAAAATACCCGTGGTTCGACGCTTGTTTACAGCAGACATTTTAGATTTCATACTTTACACGTTAAGAAGATAAAAACAAATTTGTTTTATTTTAGACTGGTCGTACTTTAGCGATCGAATACGCAGTTCCCATAACATTAAGAAACATGGCATACTTTAAACAAATTAAAATGATTCATGAAAATTCTTTCCTGTTAATTTCAGCCTTGAATTACGGCTCTAATGAAAGTTATCTCAAAAACAAGAATATGTCAGCAATTCTCTAATAAGCCGACCAAATTGAAAAGGTCACGTAAAAACGACTGCACCGTACGTACGGGTAATCTTCGCAAATTAGCAGCTTGGTAACCGATGTTTTGTACAGTTAAGCAGAAAAACGTTATTCGTGAAGCCGATTTTTTAATATTTTTTAAGTGCAGTACCATATTACACAATTTTTACTAGTTAATAAAAGTGTAATATCATAGTGTATAATTTATAGTGTGATTTAAAACAATACAAACATATATACATGTAGCTATATTTTTAGTACTTAATTTGTTGTTTCTGTTAAACCAAATGTTTTATTTTGATACCACAACGCAAAGCCACGCTAAAAACGTTTTAACGTTCTTGATGCTAGTCAGAGCAGCGCGCATCGCTGTGTGCAATGCAACGCAACAGCTATATGCCTTGTCTTACTTACTCTTTAGCTGTGAGTAGTTGAGTACGCTCTATCTATGGGTACGCTAGCTCCGACCGAACCAATGAAACAATCAGTCGTGAACCAAGTGTTTTGGAGAGAAGTGCTTGTGGTTTATGTGTGTGTGTACGACGACGTCTTTGAACGATGTGAGTATTAAATGTTTTTATTTTACAGTACAGTTGTGTTTCAGTATAAAATAGTCATTCAGCGTATATTAATGTACGCTTTTTGGTGTGAATCAGAATAAAGAAAACTCGTCAAATGTGACCCAAAACACAATTAGCCCCGGCACAAAAAAAAACTTTGCCATTTTCTTCATTACAATTAGGAAAATATAGTATATAGTTTTTTTATCATTTCAATGGCTATCATGGAAATATTGAACCAGAATATCGCGCAAAATATGAAATATTATTGTTTTACGACAGACTCATCTCTTTATTGCTTAAAACTGTGTGTGTGATTATTGGCTAAAATAACAACGTGGCGGTCTCAGTGGTAGGCTTTAACTTTTAATTATTCTATACCTACGCCATGCTAGGCAATCGCGTTGTGATATTGCTCTTAGACTTAACGTAAACAAAACAAAAAGGATACAGTTTTTATACGTTTAAGCTATACTGTCATAAAGTTTCAAGCGCTTTAACGAATCTAGTATTATTCTCAATTATATTGAAGTGTGTTTGACAAGTCCGGTGAGTATTCGGTAATGATAGTTTATGAAACTTGTATAATGAGGGGTATTATACACGAGTGTTACAATACCTAGTTAGATATGTGCTGTTTCATACACGGTACTTTATATACACATTAATTGCAATCAGATCACACGAAATTCAGTATACGTACAACAAAGCGTAGGAATGGCGCCACGCCTAACAAAACCCAGCTCATCACTGCGCAAGCGCTTAAGCGGTTTATCTTTAGCCATCTTGGATTTTTTACGGCATTTATCGCATATTGGTAATTGGCGATCCCAACCTTAAAAACGACACCCTTTTTAATCTGCTAAAATGTCCTTTCGCGCAATATCTTGAGAAGACTGAAGGTACTGTACACCTACAGTCTTTTTACTGAAGTGTGCATTCGCAAATGTCTTTATGCGCAAGTATCCATTCGTGCGAATGTCTTTCTGCGCAAATGGCGAGACAAGTGTACTAGATTTTTAAAATGATAGGTAATGAAAATATTAATGTAAATGTGATGTGTGCCTTGCTTTTTTTTCAGGTAGTTGCACTTCATGGCTTCGGGAGCAGAATGTGCAAGCCTCAACTCACACCGTTGTTCATGTCAGTTCATTTTATATTCGGAAAATCACACATACCAGTGAAGTACCAGCAGGTACAATAAAATGGCAGGCCGAAAAGTAAAAGTGCCCCTTGACGACCTAAGAGTTGTGTTCTCCAAATATAAAGATATATTTAATGTTTCTATTCCCCCAATCTCAAATGAAGTTTATGACCACATACAACAAGAACTGCGTATTCAGTTTAATCACGAAGTCAGCAAAGCAGCCCTGCAAATATCTGCGAAGAGAAATAAAGTTTTATTTTTTAATTCTCGCGGAGATTGTGAAGATAATCGAACACAATTGCATGCAGTTGTAGAAGCTCCTTCTGATTTAACAGTTTCTTTTGAAATGAGTAAATATGACTACTATAAAATTGCGCCTATTGAATCCCACCATCTCGCACAAAATAAGTGGACCAACGAAATGCAAGATCATATATTTTTTAAAACCGATTTAGAATGCACATTCTCGTTTAAAAACAATTACGTGCCTACTGATCTCAAAAATAACGACATCACATGTACAGGAAGTTGTACGCAATGCAAAGCTAGTCTGTTCTTGACAATATCCCCCGAAACAGCTGATAATTCTTATAAAGTAACGCTTATTCTTACAAATTTGAAAAAAGGCTTTCGGCATGACCCTCGAATTAAAAATAAATTAACTTCACACCGGGTTAATCTGCACAAAGAAAAACTTAAAAACATTAAGGCTTTAAGGGTACGAAATTCAACGGCCGATGAAGTTATGAGCATGGATAATCCAAAAGAACCGCCAACTTTGCCTAAATTATTAAATTTGAGGAAATACCGGCATGAAGCTAGAAGCGCTCTTCAGTTTGATAAAAATATTATTTTATCACTGTATGCCATGACCTGTAGCCCACCGTATGACAGTTTCATAAAAAAAATGTCTCTTGTTCCATTTATATTGTATTTTTGGACTACTGAGCAAAGTATATAATTATTACGATGACATCTTGGAAGACAAATATAAAATCCTGTCTATTGATGCCACTGGATCTTTATTTAAACCAATAAAGCCACCCGAAGCAAACGATTTTTTAAAATATAAAAATCCCAAACATGTTTTCTTATATGCCATCGTAGCATATACCTTGGGTGCTAGTGTTCCAATTTGTTATATGTGCTCTGACTCACACACAACAGAAACAATAGCCACATGGCTAAGCACATGGTTAAACAGAAGAGTCCTTCCAAATGAAATAATTTGTGATGATTCTTCTGCTTTAATAGCGGCCATAACGAAAACTTTTTTGAAAACGGACTTGAATAACTATTTAAGACAATGTTTTGCAATAGTTGAGGAAAAAAAAGGCAAGATACCTGCTTGTTACATCAGACTTGATAAGTCTCATTTTTTAAAAAAACTGTATACACAAAGTTGTTTTGACAAGACTTCTGAAACATGCAAATATTTTTATATCAATTGCATCAAATTGATACTACAATCACGAAGCTATGACGAAGTAAAACTAATTATTAAAGATGTAATCACACTTTCTCTTCATGAATATATAAGTACCGATCTTGATTATACGGCATCGAAATGTGAACAAGCATTGAAACGATTGAGCGACCAAATAAAAACATATCTAAGACACACAGACGAAATTGAAAAGAATGAAAGAGAGGACAGTTCCGAAGAAATATATTTTGTAACAGAAGATGAAGAGAGTGAGCAACACGGTGGCCCTATGCCTTTGATAAAATATTATGATGACATTATGAATACAGAACTATTATATTTACAGTTAATTGAATCTACACCAATGAAAAATGCTTTTTTTTTGCCGGAAATTAACAACACTCTTAAAAGACTTTTGAAAAAATTACCTTTGTGGGGCAATATTATGACTGATTATTTTCCTGGAGCCAAAGACTATGCCAGCAGCTCAAATGTAGAAAATCATTTTAAGGACATCAAAACTATATATTTTGAGACCAAAGTTGAACGCGTCCGGTTAGACGAATTTCTTATACAACATTATAGTTTTATTAACGGAACCATAAAATTAAGCTCTAGTCAAATTTTACACGAGAATACTAAGAACAAAGAAGAACAGGCCTTAAAACTAAGAAACAAAAAGGAAAAACGCAAAACAAATTATGAGTATTTCTCACGAAAAATAGTAAAAATTAGAGACAAACACGAACAAAAACGAGATTCATTCTCAGCAGAGTTAATTATATCTGATTCTGCACCG
Organism: Orthosia gracilis; assembly: GCA_947562075.1. Lineage (NCBI taxonomy): Eukaryota > Metazoa > Arthropoda > Insecta > Lepidoptera > Noctuidae > Orthosia > Orthosia gracilis. Next base: position 13,706,260 of record OX387267.1, read on the forward strand.
AAGTCAGTTGAAAAAGAAGAAGAAGAAGAGAACCTAACTGATACGTCAGATTTTGATATTCAATCAATTTTTCAAAATAAACCTATAGAAGTTGAAAACTGGCGGGGACTTACCATACCCACTCCTAAATCAAAAAAAGCTACCTCCATATACATATTACAGAATGGTAACGTCGCATATTCTTATGTACACCAAAACAGGGTACTTATAACAAACACTTGTGCTTTTGATTCCCTCGCGCAAGCATTCGGTGTAGCTTATCAAGACAGGCCTGCTTTCAGAGAAAAGTTAAATAGTGCTAGCGATGGTTTAACAACATTCATAAAAGAATTATCTAATACGAGAAAAACTTGCAAAAGATTATATGAACTTCGTGACAAACTATTGATTGACCTTTTTGATAAAACAAAGTCACAGCAAAATATTATCAGTTGTGAATGTAATATAACAATGATTTTAGAACAGGTATTCATGAGCAACATATACTTTTCTGCCACCAGACAGAGGTGTTGCTCAAATGACACATGCTCAAATGCATTACAACCAAAGAAAATTGATTGTAAATATATATCTTTAAATATAAATATTATAACACAAAAGGCTATTGACTTCTTGGAAGAATCTGCCACATCGTGTATTAATAATGATAATGTTTCACTGTGTCCTGTATGCGAGACAGGAAATGTATATTTTACATATGAATTAAAACCATTACTTTTCTTCGAACTACATGACATTTCTGTTAACCTGAATGATATACCCATTAATATAGAGTTAAATGGCCAACAGTATATGATTTTGGCAGTAATTGATTTTGACCCACCATCAAGTTCCACATTGATTGGACATTACAGAGCATACTGTTACAGAACGAAAACTCAACAATATGAATGTTACGATGATCTGTACTGTAAACTACAGAAATGCAAAAACTCCATAATGCCACATTTGATTATATATTCATTAGTGTAGGTAATTAAAACGTTAGAGACTGGAAGCATAAAACACATAATTTTATACGGTCCCAATGACCACACAAATTTTATTGAATTAGGTACGAATCTGTGATTATGAGTGATATTAGTAGTTATTAATGATAAAAACTGTACTGTTTCCTATATTTTTAAATAGGTACATAAGTGTAAAAGTTGTTTATTTTTTATATAATTGTTGGAAGATTTTTATTATATTGTTGTTTTCTCATTTAAAAGTTTTGTGATTATATACATTTTTTATAGAATATGCTCGAAACCGTCCCTCATAAGGGCAAGAAATATAGGCAAGCCGATAATACATATTTTGTAAAAAAAAACATTAAATGTGCTTTGCACATTACACACACAACGCCGACTCAATTCCAACTCAAGTCACACTGTGGTATTGAAATATGAGCTTTATGTCGTGTTACTTAGAGTGGATATTTCAACATTAAGTTAAAAGAAGGTTACGGACGCTTTGACAATGATTGGTTCACGGGTTATCCACCTGTGGCAGTCACATGTAATGTTAAAATATTCACTCTAAGTAACACGTAACAAAACTCATATTAAAATGCCATACTGTGAGTCGAGGTGAAATGGAGTCCACCTATCAACCTACGTTATTAGTACCTCCTAAGGAAAATTGTACAAACTATTAATGTATCCAAATATTAAAATTAAGTAAGTAGGTTATAACTTATCTGTGATTTTTCTCTAAAAATGTTGATGCTAAGGCAAAGCAATACATATAATTTGTATGAGACTGATTTTTTAAATAAAAATAATGAATCTTAACCATTTTATTATTTTAACTAACCTGACCAGAAAACTTTTGTATTCAACTGTACTAACAAAACATCTATATTATCCTGTTCATTTCAGATGGTTGCGCTTATGTATGGTGCGGTCGCTTTTATGTGACCTTTTCAATTTGGTCGGCTCATTAGAGAATTGCTGACATAATCTTGTTTTTGAGATAACTTTCATTAGAGCCGTAATTCAAAGCTGCAATTAACAGGAAGGAATTTTCAGGAATCATTTTAATTTGTTTAAAGTATGCCATGTTTCTTAATGTTATGGGAACTGCGTATTCGATCGCTAAAGTACGACCAGTCTAAAATAAATCAAATTTGTTTTTATCTTCTTAACGTGTAAAGTATGAAATCTAAAATGTCTGCTGTAAACAAGCGTCGAACCACGGGTATTTTTTACAGCTGTTTATTTGGTTATAAGTGTATTGGTTTACATGTAAACCCGCTTCTTCTGATTTTTGAAACCATTTAATTACATTGGTTTACGTCAACCAAATCAAAAACTAATGATTAAACAAATTTAAACAAATTAAGGTCTTTTATTGGTATTTTTTTCAAACTTCTGCGTTGAGCCGTTTTCGAGATCTGGGAAATCCCAAAACGTTACCGCAGCAAAATCTTAAATAACTAAAGAACTATACCACACACAAATTTTGCTATTTATAAACATTTACTACGCAACAAAAGCTATCTATTCATGTATTTGGTTCCGTGCTGAAACTAATTTTTGAAAGACTATTTTGCCTGGGTAACGTTTCAAACGTTACTCCAGCAAAATTTGTTTTTCTCAAATAACTTAAAAACTACAATTCAAACAAATTTTGCTATTAGTAAACAAATTGCTCCTCATGATACACTAATTATTTGTTTAAGTCTCATCTCTCTAAAGCAAAACATTTTGCCTGGGTAACGCACTCCTATTCTTGAACATCTTCTTAGCCTGTGTATCCTATGTTACTTCTAATACCTCCAAGAATATTTGTACAGTTTCATGATGATCGGTTCTGTAGTTTTTGCGTGAAAGCGTAACAAACAAACTTACATTCACATTTATAATATTAGTAAGGATTATATTACAGTACAAACATTTTCTTAATGTTCCTCGGCAAACTTCGTGTTTCATCAGTCGTCGGATTTCTATCAGTTGCCCTTTGCACTTGGTGCAGACCGAACGCTCAGTCAACTTTAAAAATGGTAGGAAAGCTGCTATTTTACAACTCTATATATTTCACACGGAAATCAAAACAAAACAACAATAAAGTACTTGTATAGAATTGATGATGGCAGCAGGTTGTTGGATTGAAACACGATCACCAATCACTTGTTGTTTATTAATATTTATATTTAAACACTTCACAAACAGTATTTTATTGATATTTCCACAGTTATTATTTATTTTATACAGAGCATTGCAGCACGCGTGTATTTAGTATGGCTGTACCAGAGAGAAGGAAGAAGCGAGATTGTGTGAATGGGATGGATGCTGTTGAAAGTAAATTAGTATGGCAATACTTAACATTCTCGCGCCTTCTTTTATGAAACTGCACTAGGTAGTTTTCATTTTTAACAATGCAAGTTGTTTTACAATGAATTAAGTTTAAACAAAAATCTGAATGTAGTAAGTATTCTTAAACTAGTAATTATTATTACCTTGTTGTAACAAAATCAATTTATGTATGGGCCTAGTATAATCACCCTTGGATGTATGAATGGTTACAGATCTTATTAAGTTGTCATTTTTGTTTACATTAGTAGATATAACTTTACCTAAAGGCCACAATGTAGGAGGTGTACATTCATCTTTTATTATTACAATGTCTCCTACTTTTAAGTTTTTCTTAATGTCTAACCACTTATTTCTACTTTGTAATTCAGAAATGTAAGTAAAATAAAATTGTTTCCAAAATCTTTGTTTGATTAGCATTATTTTTTGGTACACACTTAATCTAGATTCATTTAAATCTAATACACTAGGTTCTGGTATGTCTGTTACAGAAGTTCCTATGATAAAATGGGCTGGAGTTAAACAGATAACATCATCTGGAACATCAGCAATTGTACATAACGGTCTTGAATTTAATATGCCTTCTATTTGGACTAAAGTAGTATATAACAATTCGTAGGTTAACTTAGAAGAAAATAAATGTCTCTTCAGTAATGACTTTACTGATTTTATACCAGCTTCATAAATACCACCCATATGACTGGCAAGAGGTATTGTAAATTTATAATTAATAGAATTTGAAGTGCAAAAATCAATTATGTGGCTGTAAGATTTATCTGACTTGAACATTTTATAAAGCTCATGTAATTCAGTTTTAGAACCTCTAAAATTAGTAGCATTATAAGTATACAAACATGTTGGAGTACCTCTTCGAGACACAAACCTTTTCAGGGCACAAATAAATGCCTGGGAACTCAAATCAGTTACGAGCTCTAAGTGTATTGCTCGAGTCGCTAGACATACAAATAGACATATATGTATCCCTTTGTGTACTTGCAAGTTCGAGTCATTGAACTCCTGATAGCTATTGCACCACTGAAATCAATGCCTACATGAAGGAACGCTCTTGTTAGGGTTACTCGAGGAGAGGGAAGACTAGCCATTTGCTGACCACAGGTTTGTGCTCTAAACCTGATGCATTTAACACAAGAATGAATTACCTTTTTGACTTCATTCCTGCCATGTATAATCCAGTATTTTAGTCTTATATTGTATAAAGTGTTTTGTATTCCAGAGTGTAGCAACCTTTGGTGATAATGTTGAACAACTAAAGATGTTATGTGATCTTTAGCAGGTAGTATAATAGGATGAGCTTGACTATAAGATATGTCTGAATTTTGAATACGACCTCCAACTCTGATGAGCTGGTCTTGATCTACAAAAGGATTAAGTTTCCTTATGGGACTGGATTGGAATGTATATAGTTTTCGTTTAGGTAAGTCTAAAATATCTGACTGACTGAGTGATGATAGTTCTGAATATTCTCTTGAAAAGGACTTAAGTTGTGTTATTTGAACAATGAAATTAGTAGCTCTGATGAGTTCTTGTACAGTTAAGAAAGGAGAATTACTTTGACCCTTATTTTTTAGATTATTTAAGAATCTAAACATGAATGCAATGACTCTTGTTAACTTAGTGAAGTTAGAAATTTTAAGAAACAAGTCATAAAAATATTCATAATTAATAGGAATTTTATTAGAAGTATCAGTGACTGTGGATGTATGACATAGTTGTGTACATGTATTGTGGACAGGAGTAATTACTTGAGAAGTAACTTCTTGGGGCACTGATATAGGCCATGTAGATTTATCCTGTTTAATCCAGGTAGGGCCTTGCCACCATAAATCACAAGTGGGCAATTGTTTAGGCATAACCCCTCTAGATATTAAATCTGCTGGATTTTGTTTGGTGTTTATATAATACCAATCATCTGTGGCAGTTAATTCGATAACCTGCATTATACGATGAGAGACATAACTGTCATGTTTGCGTTTGTAAGGGGATTTGATCCAGCTTAGAACTATGGATGAGTCTGTAAATAGAAATGTATGATCAATTTCTATATTATTTTTTGTAGTGTTAACAAACTTATCATAAATTTTTGATAACAATAGTGTTCCACATAACTCAAGTCTGGGAATTGACTGTTGTCTTTTAATAGGAGCAACTCTAGACTTGGCCATGACCAAAATGCAAGTGGATTTTTTGTTAGGATAATTTGCTTTCAAATATAAGCAAGCACCATAGGCTTTATTAGATGCATCACAAAACCCAATTAGATACACATTAATAGGTATATCAGTAAAATACCATCTAGGAATCTTAATAGACTTTAAGTAATTTAATTGATCAATAAACTGTTGCCACTGATCTTGTAAATTGTTAGGTATGGGACTATCCCAGTCAATGTTTTCTTTCCAGATGTCTTGCATTAGAATTTTAGGAATAATTACTGTAGGTGCTAGAATACCTATTGGATCAAACATCTGTGCTATCTGTGATAATATAGACCTTTTAGTGTGAGAAATGCTTGTAATTTCAGGTATGTGAGTATGGAGTATGTCCTGTGTAGGTAGCCACATTAAACCTAAAGTCTTAACAGAGTCTAGCTCGTTAAAATTGTATGAATTATTTTGTGAATTATGTTCACTAGACGTGTCTGTAGTAGGACTTGTAATCTGTGTTAAAATATGGGGGTTGTTTGAAGTCCATTTGTGCAACTTGAACCCAGCTTTATTAAGCAAATCCATTAATTGTAAACAGAGCTGAGAACACTGTTCAATGGTCTGTTGACCAGATAAATAATCGTCCATATAACTGCAAGTTTCTATGCATTCTGCAGCTAAACAATGAGTCTCTTTATTTTTGTAAGCTAAATCTAACATAGTACGACATGCAAGATAAGGTGCACACTTAGTGCCATATGTAACTGTAGCTAATTCTATGCATTTGAGTGGATCAGATTTAGATTCTCTCCATAAAATTCTCTGATATGATCTTTGCTCTGGATTCACAAATATACCTCTGAACATTTTAACTATATCACAAGAAAAGGCATACTTGTATAGCCGGAATTTCAAAATTATATTAAGTAAATCATTGTAAATGTTAGGACCTTCATGTAGAATGTCATTCAAGGATGTGCCTGTTGACGTTTTGGAACTAGCATTAAAAACAACTCTTAACTTTGTAGATCTACTATCAGATTTTATGACAGGTAGGTGAGGTAAATAATATGTATTGTTTTGTGTAGGGGAGAATTCCTTTACATAATATGCATGACCCAATGCAATATATTCATTAATAAATTCTTTATATTGAGTGAATAATGCAGGATCTCTTTGAAATCTAGACTCTAACTGTAATAAGCTTCGGTAAGCAATATTAAAAGAGTTACCTAAATCTTGTAGTTTATCTGTCTGTAGGGGTAGATTAACCGTGTATTTACCCTCGTGATCTTGTATAGTGGTAAACTCATATAAGGTTTCACAATATTTATCTTGTGGAGATATTAGCTTTTGAGGTGTTATTTCCTCTTGTTCCCAGAAGCGTTGTAGAAGCTGATCTGTTGATAATAAGGATACATACATGCTAACATGAGGGTTACATGCTTGTAATGATTTGTCACTTGTGAGTGTGCCTGATACAATCCAACCGAATACTGTATCAATCATGACAGGTAGGTTGTGACCTAACTTCATGCGGTCTGTTAGTAAGAGAGAATAGAAAAGCTCGGCCCCTATGAGTATGTCTATAGTGCTAGGTATAAAGAATGTGGGGTCTGCTAGTTTGCATTTAAGCGTGGAAGGTATGTTCCAGTTGCATGTAGGTATATAATTATGCGGTAATGGCACTGTTATGTTGTTCATTACTATTAATGATAAATTTGTATTATAATCATTGTATCGAGAAGAAATATTAGCATTTATGCTTAATTGTGCAAGGCTGTCTTTATTGCCAACACCTTTAATAGTGCATGCATGGTAGCTATATGGAAGCTTTAACATAGCTGCAAGCCTTTGTGTTATTACACTGACTTCACTGCCAGAGTCTAATAAAGCTCGTGCATTTACCCAGTTTCCCATAGCGTCTTGTATTCTTATGATAGCTGTTGATAGCAAGGTAACATGACTGTTAGTGTTCGAGACATGTACCGTTGAAGGGTTAGGTTGTGAGTTTGTTCAGTGAGGCAATAGTACCAGGTAGCTTAGAATCTGCTGTGGCAGGACTTACTTGTTTAAAATGATCCATATGTATACTTGTATGATGTCTGCGATGGCATGACAAACACTTCACTTTTGAACACTTGTGTTTTGCATGGTAAGGCTGTAAGCAGTTAAAACACAATGACTTAGATTTTATAAAGGTAATGCGATTAGGTACACTCATTTCTATATGTATAATTAGGACACTTATGTAAGTCATGGTTTTGTTGACATAATAAACAATTTATTTGAGACCTGGATGTTGACGATAAATGTGTAGTTTTAACAGTAGGCCTATCACAAGGCTTGTCATTGAGTAATTCAAATGCTGATCGCCTTAGGTTTAAGAAATCCAGTAACTCGGACAATGTAGCAAGAACACTTTCTTTTTTATTTAATTCCCACGCTGCTCTCAGGGAGTTGTCCAGTTTATGTGAAATTAGGAATACTAAAAGGACATCCCAACTGTCTACAGGCAGCTTAATAGCTTTAAGGGAATCTAGACTTTGTTGTAAAGTTACTAGAAATTCTTTTAAGTTATGTTTATTAATAACATTGTAATTAATAATAGCTTTTAAGTGAAAATTAACAATCATAGTTTGGTTCTCATACCTTTTTGCTAGTATATCTAGTGCCTTACTGTAGTTTTCCTCAGTTATGAGTAGCGAGGTAATAAGCCCAGCCGCTTCACCTGATAGGGCGGACTTCAGATATTGAAGTTTGTTCACTGTAGGAATGTCTGCACTGTCAACAGAGGCGTAGAATATATTCTTGAATGCTGGCCACTCACGGATATCACCGTCGAATTTTGGAAGCTCCAGTAATGGCAGCTTGACACGTGGTTTCCTTGCCGTACAATCATGTAATGTGGTGGAATTTAAATGAGATTGTTCCATCACTTGTTGCGAACCTCCTGTTAGTGACGCAATTTGTGCTTTAGTAGCAGCATAATATTTCGTAGTTGTTGCATAATATTTCGTTTCGGTAGTCTCCCGATCCTGTTCGTTGACTTGTTGCCGGTCGGGCGAGTCCAACATCTCGATATTAGTTTGGATTTCATCGTAGCGATCCATCAGTTTTGAAAGTTCTTCGGATCTGACCTGTAGGTCATGTTTATTACATCTTACAGGATCATAGTTTTGCACGTAGTTTGATAGTCTTGTAATTTTTCCTTTAATGGCGGCACGGGTCGTGCGCAAGTTTTCTAAGTCTTCCATCTTGATTGATAATTTGATATTATCCGTCGAATCTTATAAATAAATGCTTGTGAGCTTTATAATAAGATGCTTGTGAGCTGAAGGATATAAATCTTTCACTGATATTTTAAATGTAATCGATGAATAGTTTTCTGCAGTGCAGAACGAGTTTTTTTTTATGGCGTCGTTCGAGCGAGAGCTGAGAGCAATATTTTATTTTTTCCGGAAATGGAAGCGAAACTTTAAAACACTCAATTGATTAGTAAAGCAGTGGGATTGGTTGAATCCGCCGTATGTAGTCTGCTTTATCGACAATTTAAATTATCGATTGCCGATTGGATGCTTCTCTCCGGCTCTGTCGGTAAAACAGTACTTGTGTCTTCGTAGGTGTTGCTGGCGATGTATACCGAAGAGGCCCGAGGCGGCACGACGCGACCCGAAGATAGCCGAATTTCGTCGATCTTGTCGATGACTTCCTGCCGGCTTGTCGCAGGCCACGCCCAATCCACCAAAAAATGGCGTTCGGAGAAACTCGAAGGACCAAAATTATGTATAGAATTGATGATGGCAGCAGGTTGTTGGATTGAAACACGATCACCAATCACTTGTTGTTTATTAATATTTATATTTAAACACTTCACAAACAGTATTTTATTGATATTTCCACAGTTATTATTTATTTTATACAGAGCATTGCAGCACGCGTGTATTTAGAACGGCTGTACCAGAGAGAAGGAAGAAGCGAGATTGTGTGAATGGGATGGATGCTGTTGAAAGTAAATTAGTATGGCAATACTTAACAGTACTTAGATCTGAATTCAAATTATAATACACGATAATCGAAACGATCTAATAAATTAATGGACATGGAAATTAGCATTCGAAAATGCGTACCTATATGATGGACGAGGGACATTAAGAAAATAGTTGTACTATATAAAGCGGCCCCAAAAGTTGTATTACTACAAGCCCGGACATATTGTATAAACTCACGGCTGTTTTTGCATAGAGGTAGACAGAAACAACAAAATACCACCTGATGCGATCCTTACATAGTCTTTAGCAGATTAAGTTTATAGATATAGGTATAATACGCCGGTTATGAATACTGCGCACTAGCAGCCTTAATGCTTAAGTGAATTCGGCAGGGTAAAGGGGACTCCATGAAAAAGTATAACATATTCCCTTTAAATTTTGCCAAAAGATGTTAATTTTCAAATATATTTATTATAAATAAGTTTTACAAAAATGCACTTACCCTAATACCTTACACAATAGACGCAAAAAAAACTATATGAGGCTACTTTCGCCTTTCAAAGTTTATCACAATGAATATATTGAGCTGATAATATCTTGATCTTTTAACGACAATAACATAGTAACTTTACTTATTTTTTTTGCAAATTACGTAAACAAGAAGAAAATCATGCTGTGCTGTCGGAGGATACAAATTCGCGAGCTGGCTGACCAAAACCAAATGTATCCTCTGACTGCAAAACATGATTTTCTTCTTGTTTATGCCTTTTTAGTTTGCTTTTTATGCAGTCGGGATTTTTAATGTTTTGAATTAACTTTTTTTATTTATAACTTTTTAGTTAACATATTTTTTTTCCAAAATAAATTTTAAACATCAACATATAAGTGTTACATATTTTTGAAATCACCTCTTAAAACCCTTTATTTTAATAACCCACCCGATGGGACAGAACTGAAATGGGTAACCGTGTCACTGCCCCATCGTCGCAGGCTGCGGTGCCACCACAGTCCAACCAAATTCCCAGCCACGCTCACGAGGAGAGTAGTGATAGGGTTATCTTATCTTATCTTGTGGAGGGGCCGAGAAATAACTCGGACACTTCGACCCATTGGGATCTATTGTGGTCCCCTAGATACTTTACTCCTCCCCAATCTCGTTGAAAACTCTTTTCATGAGTTTTACAACGAGACTAGGTGATATGAGCCTATAGTCTTCCGGTTTTGGATATCCAACCCCTAGGAGACTCATTCGCTTACCAGCCAGTGCATCGCATATGCACAGAAGGTGCTCCATGCGTTCCGTATGTTCCCCACACAACCTGCACATGGGTGTCGCGGCCAGACCCATCTTCATGAGCATGTCGTTGGTTCCAAAGTGCCCAGTAAAGGCCCCAAGCAGGTAGCGGATTTGCCCCCTGCTCATATTCCAAATGCATTTCCGGGCTTTGAAAGTAGAGCCTAGAAATTTCTTTGAGTGTTGTAGACCGGTACTAGACAGCCAATATGTTCGTTGTCTGTGATCTGCAAACTACCTAAATGCGGCTTTTACGAGACACGTCGAAATGCCTACACATGGTTCTGGGCCTACAAAATCATTTGCTGAGCCCTCTCTTGCCAGTTCATCTGCCACTTCGTTACCATGGATTCCTTTGTGCCCAGGGACCCATATCAGTCTTACCCTGTTATGCTTCCCAAGCCTGTTTAGGGTCCGGATAGCATCCAGAACAAGTCCGGAGTCCACTTTGTAGGATGCCATGGCTTTGAGTGCAGCCTGACTGTCACTAAGAATATATATGGATTTACCTCTGGTGCCTCTATCTATATTCTCTTGAGCACAGGTTATTATGGCATATGTTTCTGCTTGGAATACAGTTGCCATCTTACCTAAGCTTTTGCTACATTTGTAACCTTTTGCGAATATTCCCGCTCCTGTACCTGATTCCATTTTGGATCCATCAGTGTACCACACCAGACTATCTTGTTCTGGTGGATCTAGTCCCTTCGTCCAGTTCTCTATTGTAGGGATTTGGACCTTGAAAGACCTTTCAAACACAAACATAGTTTGCATTTTATCGGATATCATGCTTGTTACCCGATCCAGGCCTTCATTTACATCGAACTTTGTATGGTTAGTCTTTGGCTTAGAGGCATCCCATAGTCCAGCAACAGCAAGACGATGTAATGTCTTCTTGCCTCGAATTCAACCATCATATGCAGCGGAGGGATATTAAGGTATCTCTCAATCGCTGCCGTAGGTGTTGTCCTGAAAGCACCCGTGATGCCGAGACACACTGTTCTTTGTAACCTGGTGAGTGGCACTTTGCACGAGGCAAGCTTTGTTCTTGGCCACCACACTATACTGCCGTATGTGATAATAGGTATTATCATTGTCCGGTACAGCCATAGTATCACTTTGGGCTTTAGCCCCCAAGTTTTACCGTAGGTGGAACGACACATGCCGAACACTCGTAAGGCCTTTGTCGTAATATTTTCCACATGAGTTTTCCACCTGAGTTCTTTGTCAAGCGTTACACCAAGATATTTAACTTCGGTGGACCAGGGCAGCTTTATTCCATTGAGGGAGGGCTCTCCTAGGTTTCCTAGTTGTCGCTTCCTCGTGAATGGAATAATGACTGCTTTGCTTGGGTTGATAGAGAGGTGGTTCTTTGTACACCATTCCTCTGTCATCCTCAATGCCTGTTGTAATAATCCAGAGACTATGTTCGGGAATTTACCATTAACCATTATAGCTATGTCATCTGCATAGCCTACTGTATAGAATGGTCCGGTATTGAGTTTGGTAAGTAGCGAGTCTACTACCAAGCACCACAATAGTGATGACAGCACTCCGCCTTGCGGACAACCTCTTGTTGTTTTAGCGCTAAGTCTGTCTCCCATCAGTTCCGATCTGACTATTCTGCTTCTCAGCATAGAGTCAATCCAGTTGCACGTATCATTGATGCCATGTTCCTTAGCAGCAATGCGTATGGACTCAAATGTAGTCTTGTCGAAGGCTCCCTCTATGTCGAGGAAAGCCCCGACACATATCTCTTGTCCCTCTAGCGCAGCCTCGGCTCGACTTGCAACATAGTGCAATGCCGTTTCTGTAGATTTGCCAGGGCTGTAGGCGCACTGTAGTTTATGTAGAGGGAATACTTTAAGTGGTCCCTCTCTTAAATACCTGTCTACCAGTTTCTCCAGAGATTTTAAGAGAAAGGATGATAGACTGATGGGCCTGTAAGCTTTAGCTTCTTCATAAGTCGGTCTGCCCACCTTCGGTATGAAGGTGACTTTGACCTCTCTCCATGCCTTGGGTACGTAACCAAAGGCTATGCAGGCTCTGTAGAGCCTACTTAAATGGGGTATCAAAACAGATGCCCCTTCTTGCAATAGTATTGGGTAGATAACATCCGGACCTGGGGATTTGAGAGGCTGAAAGCCCGCTATGGCAAGCTTCAGCTTATTTTCATCTACCACTTTCTTTGCCGTGAGCCAGTTGTTTTTGGACGTGTGCCTTATGAGCTCGTCCCTTGTGACTGGTTCCTCTTCATCGCTATCGCGCAGTATACAATCCGGGAAGTGAGTCCTAAACATCACGCCCAGAGTGTCCTGTCCAGTTTCCGTTAGATATCCATTCTCATCCTTTACAGATGAGAGTGGGTTTGTCTTGGTCATGGACATTGCTTTGCACAACCTCATACCATTCGGCAGATCTTCGATGGAGGTGCAATGCTTCCGCCAATTAGTTCTTCTGGCCTTGCGTACCGCCGTGTTATACCTCGTCAGCATGCTATGATAGCCAGAAAAATCTTTCCTGGCTTTTGCATCATTAAAGGCCTGTCGTGTTTCCTGACGTATTTTAGCTAGTTCAGGAGTCCACCATGGTACCTTTTTGCAAAAGGCCTTTTTCTCTGGACAATTATCTTGCCATGCACCGATGATGCCCGCCTTGATTCTGTCCGCTTCAAATTCTATATCTAATATTGAATTAAGCTTACCTTCAGGGCTCCCTAGATTTACTTTGAGGTCCCTCCTGTACGATTACCAATTTGTATACCTTGGGTTTCTCCTTCGTCTAGTTTTGGCTTCTCCCGCCGTACTAAACCTAAAGCATATATAATTATGGTCAGACAGAGAGATTTCGTCCGATACATGCCAATTTTCAATATGGGCGCTGGCCCTGTTTGAAGCCAGTGTCAGGTCAATAACTTCAGTTCTCGCAGAGGTCCTGAAAGTAGGTTTATTGCCTGCGTTAAGGATTTGTAAAGAAGAGCTTACCACAAAGTCCAACAAATCCTCCCCTCGTTTGTTGACATCTGAACTGCCCCAAACGACGTGGTGTGCATTCGCATCGCAGCCAAGTATCAGGTCGAGGTTTTCTTAGTTGCCGTAGTCAACCAGTCTTCTGATTAGTGGTGTTACTGGTTCCTTTTGTTCGTATGGGAGATAGGCAGAGGCAAGGATAATTTTCCTTTTCTCTGTTCCCGTCCCCACTTGGATCAGAGTTGTTGTGAGATCCCTGTAACAGAAAGCACGTAAGGGCATTGCCTCTATACCGCCCCTGATATAGATGCAAGTCCTCGCGTCATTAGTTGGACAGTCATAGAACACCATGCCCCCTGTCCCACCTAGGCCTTTTATAGTCCCTTTGTATAAATAGGGTTCCTGTATCAAGGCAACGTCGTATGTATTAAGCTTCAGTTGCCGAGCCAGAAGGGCAGTAGCGGCTCTGCAATGATGCAAATTGATTTGTACACACCTTAGTCCCTCCATCTTGGATGTTTTGATGGGTTTGTGTTGGTAGGAAGGCCTCAGTTTTGAGGCTCCCCCTCCCTCGCCTGGCTCTCATCGAGGGCAGCTGGCGACGCAATCCCCAGTGTATCGAGGCCTTCGAGGATGTCATCCTCGAGATCCACCTCTGACGCACTGGTCTGCGTCTCCGCCTCCTGCGCCACTTCGTGAGCAGAGACCTCTTCGATGGCCTCCTCACACTGCGGTGGCCCATCTTCGGAGGGCCCCCCTCCTGCTTCCGCAGTAGATGCCTCTCCCTTGTCTTCTTCCAGGAGCTTGAACGAGTATCGTTCAATACCTCCTGGAAGAGAGTAGCCCAAGGCCTTGATGACCCCAGCAGACACACTGTCCATGAGGACGATACGACGGATGCCGGTCTGCTCAGTGAGAGTATTCACGACCTTCCAGTCGTCCGTCCGCAAGGCAGGGTTAAGCCGCTGGAGCAATCGAATGGCCCGGGCAGAGTCTTGCAACGCCAAGTTGCGACTCTTCCATGCCATTTTGACTGGCTTTGGAAGGTCCTTGGCGTCGACGACCTTGAGTTTCAGGGAGCCAAGTTCCACATTGTGGATGGCACCCCGAAACCAGTAAGCTGCATCAGAGTTGTCGCAGGATACATGAACTGCACCTTTTTTTTTTTTTTTTTTTTTTTTTATCTCGCTGGGAAAAAATGCATTACGCATACCCACCCATTGGGGGAATGGGGGGGGTATGTGGGACTCCCCGGAATGAATCCGGTATACCCACTAAAATAACCCAGCGGCACTCCCGCATCGTCTTGAATTGGAGGAGGACTGGGAAACTGGCAGAGCCTTTACGTCCAGTCCCCCGCCGACGACCGCCCGCCTTTACAGCGGGGCCTTCACGCCCCTCCCTCAGTGGAGGGGCCCGGGAACGACCGCGAGTGCTCGGCCGTTCCCGCCCGACGAGGGTGGTGACTCGTGCAATGCGAGCGAAGGCGCCCCCGCGCACATGAACTGCACCTGCGACAACTCCGGGAGCAACTGTGATAACCGGCAGAGGATCCGGCGCCTCTTCCAGTTTCTCAATTATGAGCTCCTGGATTGGCACCAAGTCCTCCGCCTTCAAGTACTCTTCTGGGTACTTGACTGTGACGACAGCGAGTTTCACAGCCGCCACCGCATCCCTAAAGGATCCGGTCGAGGATGATTGCCCTTGGGTTTTCATCCTCTTGGCCTCCATGTCCCCGCTGTCGCCGCTGAGAACAGCACGCGGTCTCTTTGATGGGCCTCCCGTAGGGGTCCCCTCTAGAGCCGCCTGCTGTCTCAGCTTTTGGCGCTTCTTCCTCTGCGCCCCAGATCGTCCAACCGAAAGCCAACCTGATTCATGCCGGCCGCCGGAAGACGAAGAGGTGCTGCCTTTGCCGGTCGCGTCCGGGGCCGCAAGGTCCGAGGTCATTAGACCTCTAACGCAAGGGTCCCGTGTCGCGCCGGCTTTGGCAGTACCCTTATGCCCATTGGGCTGGTTTGCAGTTCCGCCCTTCGGTGGTCCCACAGCAGTGCCGACCCTCGGCAGTGCCGCAGCAGTACCGCCTTTTGACAGTCCCACCACAGCCCCACCTCGAGTCGATCCCGCTGCAGTCCCGCCTCTGGACGTTCCTGCTAGGGGAAATGCAGTCCCGGCTTGCGCCGGTCCCACCGTCTGGTGTGCAGTCCCAGCTTTCGCCGGTCCCGCCTTTTGGAGCGCAGTCCCAGCTTTCGCCGGTCCTTTCAAATTCAAATTCAAATTCAAAATTATTTATTAAGGACAACTGGATCCAAAGGTTAGTATACAAGTACTTAGAGAAACTAGTGTTAGTACTTAAATATAATTAACATCTTATTCTAAACACATATTATGTTCAACAATGTACAAAATGCCCCTGTGCTGAGACACTCCGCCCCGTCAAGATAGACAATAGCGAGATACCTCCCTAGTAGATCATCAGACGGACGAAGTGCCTCAACACAGGTGCACGTACATCTTCAGCAATAGTTTTCAGGATGCTGTTGTGACTCCCCCGCACCCTCCTCAT
This sequence comes from Orthosia gracilis, assembly GCA_947562075.1. Lineage (NCBI taxonomy): Eukaryota > Metazoa > Arthropoda > Insecta > Lepidoptera > Noctuidae > Orthosia > Orthosia gracilis. Next base: position 13,722,539 of record OX387267.1, read on the forward strand.
AAGTGACACGACTTTTTTCCGTATTACGGCATGAAAACCGTCAGTATAAGCCTGCGCGAACATCTCAGAGGCACTGCAGAAACGAGGAAGTCCCAGCATCATCCTGAAGATGTTATTGTATTGGATGCGCAGAGTGTCCAGGGATTTTTTGGTATAACTGACCCATAGGCCCCCCGTGTACAGACCTTGACAGTAAGCTTTAAACAGCGTGATCTTGACTTGGTCTGTACAGCGGGCGAATCTACGGGCCAACATGTTTCCTCGGACTGACAGAGCCCTGCGCTCCCTCTCTATGTCGACATCATCTTTAAGGTCGTCGGTAAGGTAATGTCCAAGGTACTTAAATTGCGACACCCTATCCAAGTTAACACCATTCAAAGTAATGGGTGGAACAGATTCAGGACACCTACCGGCGGCCTTAAAGACCATGTACTGACTTTTCTTTACATTGTAAATAAGTCCGTGTGACTCGGCGTAAGCTTCACAGACTTTCAGCATCTCTCCGAGCGCCCCTGCAGTGGGACTCAGCAGCACCATGTCGTCCGCGTAGCTGATATTATTAACACTAATACCACCCACCCGGCAACCGACACGCATGCTGCTGAGTTTCACTATGAGGTTGTTTACATACAGGCTGAAAAGTTTTGGAGATGATAACCCCCCCTGCCTCACGCCGCACTCCAGCCTGTACGACTCGGAAAGACTGCCAGACCATTTGACACAGTTCGTCTGATTATTATACCAAAATTTAAAGATGTTCAACATCTCCACCGGTATACCACTATCCCCTAGCTTCCTCCAAAGCACCTCGTAAGACACGAGGTCAAAAGCCTTGGAGAGATCCAGAAAACAGGCATACACCGGTGTCCTACGATCTGTGTAGTACTGGACAGTGTGCTTGAGACTTAAGATTGCGCTCTCAGTAGATAGCCCGGGCTGAAACCCAAACTGCGCATCGTGTAGTTTTAGGTACTTTTGCAAGCAAGAATCAAGCAGACTATCCAGCACCTTGGCTATTACGGTCGCGAGGGAGATCGGGCGGTAGTTGTCCTTATCCGATATGTCACCTGTCCTGTTTTTAACTATGGGCACCACTGTGGTTCTCATTAGGTCAGCTGGAAGGTACGCATGACTGATGCACATAGTAAACAAGAGAGATAGGACCCTCGGGAGATGCACTCCAGCATATTTCAGGTGTTCGACGCTGAGCCCGTCATGCCCAGGAGATTTACCTTTGGTCATTCTTTTAATAAGAGCACTAACTTGACTTGCCTTGTGGTTTTTTTTATTATTAAAATCCATTAAAAACCCGATTAATATTTATTCATCCCTCAACTATCCCCACCCGCCATGGAGTGCTCAAGTGGCGATGCTACGGTAGCACCAGGGATTAGTCAAGGGATATAGCCCCCCCCCATTAGTTGCTCACGAGACTGCACAGCATCAACCCACACCGCTACCACTAGCAATGCGAGCGAGCACCGCCGCCTGCGAGTGAACTTGCCTGGGGGCCGTCTGACCGGACCCCGCAGCCGATTGACCGTAGCTGGCTAAGCTACGGCCTCCCGTGTGAGGAGAAATCCAGGCCAAAGTGGAGTGTTGCCTCAGAGACGTCAAACCGCATACGCTCATCGGCTCAGCCACCAGGATCCCATCATCCTCCCGTACGGGTTCCCGCGCACGGCACAAACACGCGGGAGGTCATTGCTATCCATCATCTGATCTTGTTCGATGGTGGACACCCAGGAGCATGACCTCGCCACCCCTGTGTTTAGTCGCCTGGTGATTTCTGTTACGTCTATTTCATAAGGAATTAGACCAATAACGGGGCGGCAACCTCGAGAAGGAACATCACCGCGCTTGCCTTGAGGATCTACGCGACCGTAGCGCTCTCCCTCAAGACCACGCCACCTTGCCATCTCAGAAGGAGTAAGGCAAGGTAGGTCTGCATCTATACTACCAAGCCAAGCAGAGTGAAACTAAGCGAAGCAAGTTCAAAATTTTTTTTTAAAGCATAGATCCAGCCCCTCCCCAAACCCTATTGATCCAAACCCTAGTGATAGGGTTACAAACGTAAGTACCCAGTGTAATGAGGAATTGAAGTGTGCTCTGGAGTGTGCTATTCGGGAATATCGCTACATGCCACCCGAACTTAGACCACGATTACCTCGTTTGCCCATGCATAACAAAATTAGGGCGATGGTGGCTGTTCTGGATTTGCAGTTGTATTGTAACGTTGTAACGTGTGTGAAAGATATATAACCAGCGTCACTTAATAATTTAAATACTGCAGTATTGCCGTTACGGAGATAGTCTTCGTTAAAATCTCCAAATATTTTCAAACCAAAAACAAATATTTTAGTATGAGTATTTTCAAACAACCTACTCAACTACCAAAAAGTAACATCAAATTATTCAATGATAGGAACAAACAACCAACGTAAATAAGCTGCAATAAATAATATATATGAAGGACGTCAATTTCTAAAGGAGCCGATACGAGCGCGCGTTAGAGCCACGGGGAATGGTATGGTTCGTTTTTAGATCCTCGCACGCACGCTCCTTGTTACTTTCTCTTTCGGAATTTGAAATTTTTTGGAATGTATTCACTATTTCGTTCTCGAAAGTCCTTCTCTACTCAATTAGTGATGTAGTCGGGTCGGATATTGTTTTATAGCTGGATATCGAACAGTTTTCAGACAGTGTAGTGTGCCACCTTTTGCACATCGAACTCAGGTTTTTCAGGGTTGAATTCCACAGCACTCTTCAGCAAGTACACTACTTAACGTGTGATTTTATTATAAATGACACCGCAATTTTTTGCAAGAATGTCACTATCACATTTTCACTAGCTTTGTTTTTACGTGTGACCTCATTAGCACGATTGAATCCCAATTCTGAAGTCGCATCAAGGCTGGCCGATAGATGCAAACCATCGGGAAGTCAGGATGTATGTCCCTTAGGTTAAGACATCGTGTGTGGGCAGGTAGGTGGGTACAATCGTGAAACTGAAATCACACAAATTATCCGAAACACTGTGTTTATTCAAATAGTCACAAACTCACAGTTACAATCTTGCTTACTAATATTATGGATTGACACTGATTCTACGACGTCTTGCTCTAAGGCGGTCAGTACTACTGCCATATTCTGCGGTCCCCATCACGCAAGTGGTTAGAAAAAGGTCGCCAATGCGTAGTTGTTCTTGATTTGCCGCCAGGGGCGTGCTCGTGATTTGTTTTGACGTCCGTACTATTGACTAAACCTGTCATGCTTATCCATGCCAAATTATAGATTTCTAGTACTAAGAGTCTCTGAGCTAAGCTGCGGACGGACAGACGGACATAGCGAAACTGTAAGGGTTCCTTGTTGACTTCGGAACCCTAAAAAATTCTCTGTCTTTGCAGAAATAACCTAAAAATAATGATAGGTACAATAACGGGCCACATCCTCCCTAACAAACATCTTTTTAACATAGGCGCCACAGACAGCCCACTTCGCAGGGGCTGTTTTAACGCCGAAGAATCAGCCGCCCACGTAATCCTGGAATGCGAGGCCGTAGTATCTCAACGTGAAGAAACCCTCGGAACAGTAAGGTCGCTCCGTGAAGCTTGTGAAGCACCCAAGAAGCTTCTGTGCTTTTGGACGGAGCTAGGCTGGCTATGTATGCCAGACCGAATGGGAGTCTAAGTACTACTACTATGGATGACCTGAGTTCTTTGCCCCCAGCAATCTTCAGTTGATGGAGCTACTGACATCGATTGACAGCGCCATCAGGATGGAGTTTGGTGTGGACAAATGTGCGGTCATGCATGTGAAGCGAGGGGAGATTATTCCATAAACCTGAGATCCCTCTCTCCAAACGAAACCTTTAAGTATTTGGGTATGTCGGAAGTGTTAGGTATCAATACTACTGACATGAAGCAATCGTTGAAGGAACACATCTTTCGCCGCCTGAAGAAGGTACTCAACAATAGCCTTCTTTCGGGCGGAAACAAGGTACGCACCTTCAACGGTTGTGTCATCCCGGTATTGATGAACTCTTTCGGCATACTCAAATGGACTCAAATAGACTCAAACGGAACTTGACGCCCAGGATAGGCGGGTTCGTACACTACTGAGAGCATATCGAATGCATCACCCACGTTCGTCGGTTATGAGAAATTTTATTTTATTAATCTTAGGAAAACTTACAGCTAATACAATAAATACGCAGAAACATGCAAAAAACGGCCTATTAAAAGTACGAGTATTAACACAAATAAAAATTTGCATAAAATGAAATATGACTCAAAGCCTACCAAAAACAAAAAACAAGAAAAGTATTCTACATATCAAAGAAACGCTTACTCAAACTATTCTTTACTTTTTTAATCTTAGTATGGAACAAATCCGGATCAACACGCCATATTAAACTTACGACAAACTCTTAACATGTACGAATTCAGTATGTAAGTAGTTCCAACTTTAGGTACATGAAGGAGACGCGAATGCCGAAGAAATTCACATGGTAGACGCAGTCCAACCTTGCCCACCAGCTCGGGAACGTTAGTGGATCCGTTCATAATTCTAAAAAGAAAAGCAAGATCTGCGATTTTTCTTCGCTCGTGTAGGCAGAATGTGATTTTTTCTACACCGACTTCAGTAATTAAGAAGATAGGTATTCGATCGATATTGTGTGTACCTTAAAAATCGTCTTTGTATGCTTTCAATACGATTAACATATACATTATAAATTGGATTCCAAATTTGAGAAGCATACTCAAGATGGATACGGACGAACGCACAGTAAAGAATCTTCATAGTTTTTATATTCTTAAAATCAGAAGATATTCTATAAATAAAACCCAAAGCTTTGGAAGCCTTGTTTACTATGTTATCTTTATGTGCGTCAAACAAAACTTTAGAATCAAAAGCTAATAAGGTGCTTGATATCTTGTAATTATACATTACAGGGTTTGGCTTACGAGTAAATGTACATACATAGCATTTGGACAAATTTAAATCCAACTTATTTCTAACGCAATAGTTGTGGAACCGGTGCAGATCATCCTGAAACGGAATGCATACTCATTAGTTGATATTTGACTCAGAATCTTCATGTCATCCGCAAAAAATAAAATTCTCGAATTAAGGAAACAAGATGCAATGTCATCTATAAAATATTAAATAAAAGGTGTCCTAACACGGATCCTTGGGGAACACCCGATGTAATGTACATCGCTCTCGAGGTGTAACCATTGAGAAACACCGACTGACATCTATTTTCCACGGTTTGGACTCTTAACAAATTACCCGTCACACCAACCAATAATAGTTTGCGCAAAAGAAGCGCATGATCAATTCGATCAAAATACTTGCTGTAGTCAGTGTATATAACATCGACCTGTGATCTTCTGGACATATGTTTCGTTAGATAGTCACTACAGACCACGAAACTGGATGTGTAACAACTGTATATTTTTTTTGCGTGACGGACACCGACGTCCAAAAATAAAGTTATTTTTCACTTTGTAGTTTTCTTATTTGCAAGTCGGTAGTACTTTTTTGTAATTTTTTTTTGGCTTTTATTGTGTTCCAATACGGAAACGACTATTGTCTGTAGGTTACGTGACGCACGCAAATACATACCTTTACGTCAACATAAATGAATAAATGTCGCATGAATAATGTTTGTATGCCTATAATAGGCTGATCATAGCGCACTCTTACATAAACCATGACCAACCACTGAACCTATGTATCACAAATAAATATTTCTGATTTCTGATTGACAAATATGTTGTTGGAATGCATTATTGAAATAAATGAACATAATAACATAACGGTCTAACGGCAGACTAGAAATTATTCTATACGTACGATAACCACGACCTACATGTCATAAGCTATTATATTGCACCCAATTATAGTAGTCACAGCAGATCTTTGTGTCTATGAAGTTAGGGTCTGCGAAGTGCGAACCATTGCACAAGAAACAGTTTGTTATCGAGTGTACTGCATACAGTAAGCAGTAGGCCGGACGGCCATCGTATCTCCAACAGGTGGAGACTGCCTGTCAGCACCGGCTCGCGTGGCGGTAGGCCGCAGGAAGGCAGGCCAAGACCTGGGCAGCGTGCGTAGGTAGCGAGCGGGTAGCACTCAGAACGCTACAGTACAAACACGACTTTTCTACAGATTTATTTTTTGACGATGATTGATATTGATATTAACACTTACTGAATTAAAGCTGGAGAATACTAGTGTATACTCCAAAACTCTTACTGCTACCACGGAGTCCCAGCGCTAAGAAAGAAAATTTGGTACAAATAAATCTTTTTTTTATATATATCGATAGGCTCGCGTTTGACCACTATCTTTAATCTTATTAGATGGCGCGACATGCACCATGCGCGATTGAATTGTATGTAAAATTAACATTTTCTGGAATTGAACATAAAAATTGTATTTTCTTGTTTAATCAACTCTCCTAAGCAACAATTTATGGAATATTGGGATCTTAATTCGCAATTCAAAGCTTATTTGAACGTATCATTTAAAATTTATGTCAATAGATTGCGCGATTTTAAATGTCTGAGTCGTTCCACTCAATGTCTTTATAACTATGGGGTAGGGCTGCAGACATTCAGTCAATTATTCAGTCAATAGTTTATAAACAAGTGTACTCGGCTATCAAACAAAGCTTCAGTAATAATCAGCACGGTTTCATAAGAGGTCGGTCTACCACGTCCAACCTAGTTATTTGTAGCGACTACCTATCAGAATCCATGTCACATAGGTCCCAGGTCGACGTTATATATACCGACTACAGTAAATGTTTCGACCGAATCGATCATGTTACCTTAATGCGCAAACTCTTATCGATGGGTATTCGGGGTAACCTATACAGGTGGTTCGCGTCGTATGTTGAGAATAGGTGTCAAACTGTGGTGCTGAATGGCTACTCATCCAGAGCTATGCGTATTCCCTCGGGCGTTCCGCAGGGGTCGCTGTTAGGGCCCCTTTTATTTAATATTTTTATTAATGACGTCATTACCTGTTTCCGGCATTCTAAAATATTGTTATACGCAGATGATATGAAGATCATGAAACAGGTCACCACCCATACAGACGCTCTCTTACTGCAAGAGGACCTAGATGCATTCCAAACCTATTGCAACTTGAATAAGTTGGATTTAAATGTCTCCAAATGCTACGTGTGCTCTTTCACACGTAAACCTCATCCTTTATACCTCCCATACAAACTCATGGATACCCCCATAACTAGAGTCAATGCTATAAAAGACCTCGGGGTTACCTTCGACTCTAAGCTTATGTTTGACACTCACATTGATAACATTGTCAAAAAAGCGTCGAAAGCATTGGGTTTTATTTTCAGGGTCTCATCTGATTTCAGAAGCATCAAGACTGTTAAAATCCTGTATTGCTCCTTCGTTCGTAGCCACCTCGAGTATGCCTCTCAAGTCTGGAACCCCAACTATAATATTTATATCGATCGTTTGGAGGGCATACAGAGAAAATTCCTAAGGTACATTCAATTTCGTTCGAAAACATACCTACCGAATTATAACAAGCGTTGTAAAAAATTTCACATTCTGCCTCTTTGTGAAAGAAGAAAAATAGCTGATTTAGCATTTCTATCTAAAATTGTGAATGGATCCAGCGAAACCCCTGAGTTAGTGAGCAAAATTGGGCTGCGAGTATGTTCTTCGTTCCTGCGTAAACCTCGTTTGTTGCACATACCATCGACACGAACTAACTACAGGAAAAACTCTTACATTATTAGAGCAAGCCGTATGTATAACGAAGCCTGCCGGGAGGTTGATATGGATCTCTTTAATACTAGTGTGTCTAAATTTAAGAAGATTCTTTGCAACCACTTTTTTGATAGCATAAAATAGACTGGTTTTATAATAATATGCTTGCATTGTATAAGTAGTAATCATTAATCATGTAAAAATCGCGAATGTAACGCTGTCTACTGCCTTAGCTTCATAAGTTCTTATTTGTCTTTATGTTAACTGTGAAAACTTGTAATTGGCCATCATCATGTTAGTATCTTTTACATTGTGTCTGCCTAGCTGTAAGTTTCCCGAAAACTTAAAATAAAATAAATAAATAAATTTGCATTCTGCAAAAACGAGCCATCAGAGCGATATACAATCTTCGCCGGCGCGATTCTTTAAGGGAACTGTTTAAGGACATTAACAACATGACGATGAACCTTGTTAGTATATTTACGAAAACATCATGTACGTTAGAAAGAATTTACATATTTTTAGTAAAAACAGCGATAGACATAATTATGTTACTAGAAATAGGGATCAATTAATTCAACCAGGTTTCAGGCTGGCTAAAGTAGCCTCATCTTTTATGGGGTACTCTATAAAATGTTACAATAAAATACTTCCCCACATTCTAGAACTGAATGAGGCGAAATTCAAACTTGTATAAAACGCACAATATGCAGGCAGGCATATTATAAGTTAGGGGATTACATCGCTGATAAAAATGCTTGGCTCAGTGCTAGTCCTGCTCCACAGCCACTAGGGCACAAAAACAAGTGATAAGCTGAAAAGTTCTGAATTATTGTTGGACCTGCTGAAGACTGTATGAGTATATTTGTGTTATACAACACAAATATATTCATACACATTACATTATATAACTGCACAGCACGTATATGAGTACTATGTACCCTACTGTAAATCTACCATTTATTGTACCTATGTGTCGTTCGTTGACTTCAGTGTGCCCTGGCAGTTGATAGTGTGTCATGCTCTCTCTAATGTCTATCTGTTGGTGGCGCATGTGTTGGATCATTCGGTTCCCTTCATGATGGTTGGTGCCGATCGATGTGTCATGTTCGTGAACGGGCTCCATCAGTTGGGATTGGTCATAACTTAGCTGCCTCGGCCTGTTTTTAATTACCTATTTATTGTATTTTTGACTGTTTGTTTTACTCCAGACGCTTTTACGTGCACGTTTTTTTTTACATCGTTCTCACATATATGTGTTTTTCCAACAAGAATAATGTAACCAAATAGTTGTAAAAAACTTAAAAAAAAGAGTAAGTGTGGAGTTTCTTGTCCGTTCTTCTCCATAACAAGCCGCATTTCCGAATGGACGGTAGAATTAATTATTATTACTTTTAAATTTAATTTTCTTTGGACGTTTAAAAGTTTAAATTTGTATTGTAACAAATTCTGGTGCAATGAAACTGTAAAAACGTGCAAAAAAATACTATAAAACAGATCTTCACTGTATTTTAACATAAAATAGTTTATTATGCAACTAGTGAATAAAGGACGGATTTAAAGCGAGGGCCATAAATGAATCACGAACAAGTGAAGGATTCTAACAACTGAATCACGACCGTTGGGAGTGATTCATGATGATTGAATCATGAGCATAGCGAGTGATTCAAGTGTTAGAATCCTGAACGACGCGAATGACTCATGGTCCTCGATATAAATCCGTTTTATTCAAGAGTTGCATACTATAGTTTATACCATGATTACGAGAAAAAGAAAGATTTTAGCAAAAGGCACACAAGGAATAAAAATAAGTAAATAAATGGTACCTTCAAAATTTACGAAAAATTAGTAAAAAAAGAGGATTTACATTTTTTGTAAATTTATGCTGAGCTAGGTTTGTTTCAGAAGCCAGTGACCACCTCCGTTACGTTACATAATTATAATTAATTAAACACCAATGCAATTATTATTAGAATTACAATCCAAATAAGTATTCACTAAACATCCTAGACCAAAATCAAAATCATTATTAAAATCCTTAATATAGACAAACTCAAAATTAAATCGGCGAAGGAGTTTGAAAGTCGAATATTCAATATGCACAAGAAGTTTGTATTGAGTATTTTATGCGCAAGGAGGTTTTAAAGCATTGAGATGGAGGTAGAATATTTATTGGTGTGTTCTAAATTCAAACACCAAAACAGTGATTAAAAGTACTTTTTATTCACTGTTTTCAGTGAATAAAATAAGCTTTTTAGAGGGGGAATGGTATAAATATTTATGCACCGAGTAAACTCTTTTACTTGCAAGTCGCTGCTTACACCATTTATCTATCGCCATGGAACAGAAACGAACGCAAACGATGTAAAAAAAAATCGGTTTAATCAAATGAAAAAGGCTAGTGACGTCAGCGCGGTTTCTTTTTATGGGATGAGGCATCAGTATGCTAGTATTATATTATCTGTTCTGCTACTAAAAGTTTTCGTAATTAGCGTTTTGGCGCCCCTTTCCATCTGGAACCTAGAGCGACCGCTCCTCTCACTCTACACCAGCGCTGGCTCTGCTTACGCAGTAGGTATAAATGCATAATAATGGTGTAAGAGCTACCTACCAATGTATAGGATGGCCAAGCTCTTTTTCACGTGATTAATCTCTTTCATATTTTGGCATTTCACCCATCACCTTGGCTGATTGAATAACACTTTGTATAGAACTACAGGAGTACCTACTGGGAAAGATTACTGACCAAAACAAACAGTCATTGTTTAAAAAAAAATGAACTTTTAACCCTTTAGATTTTAAAGATATATAGCTGCCCGGTCGAGAAACTATTTTTAAACGACATAATTGAGCCGCTCCAAATGAATAAAACATTGATTTTTCAGCGTAACTAAGCTAAGCTATAATAGAATAAATTACTGAATGTTGAGGGTTATTCTGTAATCAGACTGTCAGCAACTTTATTATGTAGTGCGTATCATCCTCATGACATCATCATATCCTCCAGTTCAGCAGAGAACAGTTTCGGAGATATGACGTCTCCATGTCTCACACCTTGCTGCAGAAGGATAGGTTCTGTGGTCTGATCCTGAAGTTAGACTGACATGGTGGCGGTTTTTAACCGGCTTCCCAAAAAGGAGGAGGTTCTCGATTTGATTGGTATTTTGTTTTTTTTTTATGTTTTTACACCAATTACTCAAAGACGCCTGGACCGACTCAGAAAATTCTTCTTTTGTTTGAAAAGGTATGCTTCCCATTGGATCCCATAGTCATCAGGTCAGGATCTGATAATGGAATCTTGGTGAAATCGAGGTAACTCCTCAAATATTATATGCAGACATAAAGCAATTCCGGCATTTTTATCAACAATGCAATCTTTTGCACTCAGAAAGTAACATTTGCTGAAGTGGAACTGGTGAAGAAGACCACAGGTTGCCAATGGAACTCCTTAATGCTAAGTATGTTACGGGTCTACGATATCTTGAATAGTTAAACAACTATGATGAAGCAAATACTTATAAATATAATGGTACCATCAAACTGATGACATTCCATCCACGAGTGAAAGAAGTGCGGTCGTAGCCGGGAGCCTGAAGAACATAAGACGTAAATAGCTCAATGAGTGTTTACTAGCGTTGTGTTGTCATTGTTTTTTTCTTCCTTATATTCCATTGATTACAATTTTTTACTAACCGTTATGTATTTTCCCCGTCTTATACTAACTCTTATTGTGTGTTGTGCCCTCACTATTTAATTGTTTTGATTTTTCTATGAGGTGTATTCGTTTTTTAGATAAGTTATTTGATACCCTCTTCATTGTTTTGATGATACCCAGATAGCACAGAGCATCTTATTATCCAGATACCCTCAATATTATTTTGTTTGTCTGTCAAATCGACGGAATAAATTATTTTGACAATTGTATTCCGTTTAGAAGTTTTGTCGGTCATGGAATTAGTAGATTTTGTGTATCGACTAAATAACACAAAATTTTTTGCTCCAATACGTGCTTTGTTTTTTTTGTCTTCTCTATTTGTAGGGGTGTATAACTGTTCTATTATGTTTAATATACATTTTTAAATATATTCTTCAAGCGATGGGACCTTTTTTTCCTGAGGTGGCACACTTGGTGACTTTTTGCAACATAACTTCAATGATGAGTCTAGTCGGTTGGTGAATGTTTGTCACATTAACGCACAAAGCGCACCCTGTCACTACAGCGAGCTGAACGATGCGTTTAACAATAAAAACGACCATGCCATCCTGATTGCCGAAACTTGGCTCAAGCCGCATCTTCTGTCCACCACTTACCCTCTCACCGGTTTCGTTCTTATATTGAATGATCGGATTGGTAAGGGAGGGGGTGGTGTGGCCATATACCTTCGCAGTTATTTTCCTTACAAAATACTAACTAATTCCTCTTCAAATTATTCTGCCTCTGCTGAGTTTATCTTCCTTGAAGTTTGCGTCAAAGGAGACAAAACAATTGTCGGTGTTGTCTACTGTCCCCCGTCTGTCGATTACTTCACTGAACTAGAATCAGTTCTTGAAACTTTGGGTTTATAGTATGCGCACCACATCATCATGGGTGACTTCAACACAAACCTCCTTTCCCAAAACTCCCCTCGTTCCCGTAAGCTTCTCCATCTTATCGAGTCATCTAGTCTGCACGTGTTGCCGCTCCAGGCTACCCACTATAATCAATCTGGCGATGACACCTGGCTCGACCTTGTCCTCACCTCGAATCCTTCCCTTGTCTCCTCCCATGGTCAACATGATGCTCCTGGCTTCTCTCATCATGACATGATTTATCTGTCGTATATCCTCTAACCTCCTAAACCTAAACCCAGGGTTCTGTACAGGCGTTGTTTGGCCAGGATGGACGTTGAGAAACTCAAGGAGGATGCGTCTGTGATCGATTGGGAGATTATGACGGAGGCCACTTCGGTTGACGATAAGGTTCTCAATGATTTTGTGGCTAACCTTTACAACGTTCACGCTCCCGTCAAAAAAGTAAAACTTAAACGTCCTCCTGCGCCTTGGATGACTAGAGGAATACAGATGGCCATGCGACGCAGGGACCGCGCGTTCCGACAATATAAAAGGGAATGTACTGACGAGAAATGGGCGCTATTTAAGACATCGAGGAATAGATGTAACCAGATGATACACAACGCTAAACGCCGCCACATTCTGGAAAATATATCTTCTTCTTCTTCTGCCGATATTTGGAAGTTCCTTGGAACACTTGGTATCTGCAATCCGTGACATTTAGACCTTCCAAATTGCATTGACTTAGATGATCTCAACCGTCATTTCTCCACTGTACCTGCCATGGATCATCTAACCAAGCAACAAACTTTGTCTTTAATTTCTGGCCTAACGCGTCCTCACAGCTCCGGTTTGGCGGGAACATTCCTGCCATCGCTGGTGTTCAGTTTCATGAGCTGGCTCTGCCCAATAGCTGATGTCATCTTGCAAACAACTTGGAGCTCTTATGCCGCTCAATCGAGTCATTAATACGCTCGATATTAAAGCGGCGGAGGTTGCTTTTCAAGGACTTGGAGATCCATTTATTGAGCTGCCGATAGTTCCACGCATCGTCTGAAGCCTGCAGGATCATTTCATGACTCTCCTTTGAGAGAAGGATCGGATAGTTTCTTGTTCCTATTTGCACCACGGGTCTTGAAACCTTAGACCCGACCGCATGGATAGTTTCCACGAACCCATCGTTGTAATTGTCCACGGAGCTCCCTTGGCACTGGAACCAATTCTGGAGTTCGAATAATAGTGCCTATACATAAATTATTTATTTTTTTACTACTGTTCGATTTGACAAAAAAACTAAAAGGCAGAATAACCCATATTTTTTCATGCCGTGAATGTGTATATTTCTCTAAGTAATTATTATGTATTTATTTTGGTACTCATTTATTGACGTTATTTACAAGGTACAAGGTACTCGTTAGCCAGTGGTTGGATAGAACAGTTGTTTTCTGTGGCAAAAGTGTTGATTACGAGGTAAGTACATCGTCATCATGACAGCTGGGAATGATGACCAATGTGTTTTGCTCCTCATCAAATATCAATCGTCCTAGATGAATGATACATTTAATTAACAAAAATTATTTAAGGATTTCGTTATAAGGCCGTTGTTGGTTGTAATAGTTTCCTATTTCAACCAACAACGGCCTTACAACGTGGATGAGGGCATTAAAAAAACTGATTTATCAATATATTGGTATTTGTTAGTGAAATATACGTAACAATAAACATTATCACCAAATTTGAAGTTCATAGATCAATGGGCGCCATAAAAATCTTCGAACAAAATTTTGTAAAAAATGCTGACTTTGGTGGCTTCTCAGTCCTTTGTTTTCCAATATTTTTGAAAACAAAAGTGACGATACCCCACTCGATGAGATTGGTTTATTTTTTTTTCGCACCCCTCTTTTGCTGTATGGGAGTCCCTCTTAGAAACATTTATAACCGACTTCTCAAAAAGGAGGAGGTTCTATGTGCGACATTATGTATGTTTTTTTATTTAATGTATTTTCACCGATATCTCCGTCAATTGTGGACCTAATGTGATAAGTCTAGAAATTTAATCAGTATTCATTACATTGCCCGATTTGACTTGATTAGATTTATAATTCCTGGGCATAATACATAGTGCACATAAAATCGATCGAGAAAAATGTACCGAATCGTTTAAAATATTACAAAACAAACGGTTTCAGAGGATTTTATTTCTCGTCTGTATATTTTGTTAGCAAAAAGTTTAATTAAAAACTGTAACCCGAAAGCGATATTTTTATAACTCTGTCCATAATAACGAATCGATTCATAATAATCATAATCATAATCATTTATTCATTTGTAAACATAGGTTTTACATAGATAGTATTAAACAAAAAAATAATAGTAGCTCTATGTTTTGCTTCATTGGCATAGAAATGTTTTTTGTTGAGAACTTAATAACTAGATTCACATGCTTAGATAGTAATAACAAATATTAATTTATAACAATAAAATAAATTTAAAATGTAATTAGGAACTATTACAGAGGTTTTTAGTTTTATAAATATTTCTCGTTTAAAAATTCGTCTACTCTGTAATAACATTTTTCTGTTAAAATTTCTGTAGAGCTGTTTTAAATTTAACCATTGGCATGTCTTTAATGCCGTCAGGTAATTTATTATAGATTTTAGGAGATAATCCGAAAAAACTTTTAGACATAAGAGCTGTTTTACATTTTAAATTACATAATTGATTTGCATGTTGAGATCGTATTGGGTTTTTCTTTACTGCTGAGAATTTAGGGAACAGATTCGGATTCATTTTTATAAACAACGCAGTTTCTAAAATATATAATGACGGTAGAGTTAATATTTTCAAGGATTTAAAATCAGGAACACAGCTATCTGTTACTTGAAGACCGCACAATGACCTTATGCAACGCTTTTGCGTTCTAAATACCGTCTCACTGTTAGTCGATTGACAGAAATGGTAGGATTTACGCGTCGTTGGTGAAAATGCATTACGTTAGTCTTATTTAAATTTATTTTTAAGTTATTGTTTTCAAGCCATTTAACGATCTCGCTTAGAGTAACGTTGATATTATTTTCGTAGTCGTTAGGGTCTGTACACTCAATAATTGCTGTGCTATCATCAGCAAAGAGGACCATTTTTTGTTTTACTGCTCTTGGAAAGTCATTTATATATATTAAAAATAGTAACGGACCCAGTACGCTGCCTTGCGGCTCGCCGTATTTAACATTTTTGAATGCGGATGTATAGGAAGTCTCTAATTTAGTTTTAGGGGACATTCTACAAATTTCAGTACATTGATACCTATCACTTAAGTAAGGTTCTAGAAGTTTAAGGATGTTGCCTCTTATTCCATAGCCATATAGTTTTTTTAGTAGTAGGTTATGATCTACATAATCAAATGCTTTTGACATGTCAGTGTATATGGCGCATACTGGGTTCTTTTTGTTGTTACAGATGTCATTATGTTTGATAATAGGTCATACAGATTGACACTTTATTCATCAAAATCGGATGAATAGCTAAGCTACGGAGAAACAAACGTAAATACATACATACTTAGACTAAAATCATAACCCTACCTTTTGGCTTCGTCGTAGTCGGTTAAAAATGAGGTATTGCCTTAGGTTTGTCGTATGTCATTACTACCTAGAATTTGATGCTATCATACCGTTAAAAAAATAATACAGCATGTGTGTTTTTTTTTCAAAATCAACGGGACCTGGCGTAGAATTATGACTTTTCAAAAATCCAATGACGCTGTTTTAGTTTTCATCAAAATCGGCTCCGAGACTACTTTTTTTGTTTTTCGCTTTGCCACACATAGTTTTGGATTTGGCCCACTTGGAAAACTCAACCAGTACATGATAATTTTTTTCGAGATTCCCGTGACTTACATTAATGTGATTATTGCCAGCGCAAACCGAACTATATTTATATATATATATATAACTATATATATATAACTATATATATCACTACATTCTACTATATTTCGTTTGTGTACGTCATGGGTATAGTTTCCATACAAAGACGCCCAATGACCTTTACTCACAGAAAACATTATATATTCCTAAAAAAAAACTAGCCGCGATCCCTCGACGACCACAGTGACCTTGCATTTTTAATCAATTCGATACGTATGTAATATTGTTGGAATTGCACCATATTTACATGTTACTCTAAACATGTGGCTTCTAAACATGTGTGCCAAATTTCATAAATGTATGTTTTTTTGTTTGCCCACGCATTTCGCCAAAACTACATACCGGATCGTGATCATTCTTTTCAGGGTTCCGTACCCAAAGGGTGAAAACGGAACCCTATTACTAAGACTCCACGATCCGTTTGTCTGTCTGTCTGCCTGTCCGTCTGTCACCAGGCTGCATCTCATGAACCGTGATAGCTGGACAGTTGAAATTTTCGCAGATGATGTATTTCTGTTGCCGCTATTATAAAAAATACTAAAAACAGAATAAAATAAATATTTAAGTCGGGCTCCCATACAACAAACGTGATTTTTTGCGATAATGGTACGGAACCCTTCGTGCGCGAGACCGACTCGCACATGGCCGGTTTTTTTAATGGATCAAGTATCTCTCAACTTAGGGAACAGTGAAAGTTTCATCAAAATCGGTTCAGCGGTTTACAAGATATGGTACATACAACCGAACTCCTTAACGACAAACAGAACAAATGTGTGAATTTACTTATTATGAGTATTTTGTCAATCCTTTCGGTAACTTACTATAGAATTTGCTCACTCCTTAGTATGTTAAATGTATTATGGTGTACCTAAACTAAAAATAGAAAAAACATTTTCTCAAAAAATAAACCGACTTCAAAAGCAAAACACTAAAAGTTCAAAATAACTTTCGTTTCGGAAGTCGGTGTCTTTGGTACCTCTTGATTTATCATTTTCGCCACCGACTTCCGAGACAAAAGTTATTTTGAACTTTTTAGTATTTTGCTTTGGAAGTCAGTTAATTTTTAACCGACTTCGCAAAAAGAAGGAGGTTTTTTTATGTTTGTTACCTCAGAACTTTTTATTTGGTGAACCGATTTTGATGATTCTTTTTCCATTTGAAAGCGGGTGCTTGTCATGTGGTCCCATTTAATTTTCATCAAGATCTGATGAAGAACTTCGGAGAAATACATCAGAACTCTTCAATAAATGACGGCTAATCACTCTGGATAGATCCAATCGCATGTCTGTTTATTGTTTACACCATTTCATAACATAACATCACACTGGTACGCAGGTGTGAACAGTCACCCTTGTATACTCTCATTGCACCGGTTTCGTTTATGTTTCATGTTATTGGGTTAATCTATTCTAGCTTCACTTTGGGCACTATACGCGTAGGTACCTAGCCTATAAAACTGGTCCATTATGTACCACAACTAAAAAGTGAAAAATAAAAATCTATTTTACAAAAATTACAACCGACTTTTAAACAAAAACACTACAAAGTAAAAAAATAACTTCAATTTCGGAAGTCGGTGTCAAAAACGAAGAAACGAAAACAGAAACACCGACTTCCGAAATTGAAGTTATTTTTTTACTTTGTAGTGATTTTATTTGGAAGTCGGTTGTAATTTTTGTAAAAAAGATTTTTTTGTGAAAAAGTTTTGTCATCTCGGAATAAAAAGGCTGAGGCACTCAATACCATTGTAGCATTCTATTAATAAAAAAAAATTCGTAACCCATCTTCTTTACTTTCCCAAGGTTTCCTTCAATCATGGTGGAAACAGAGCCTATGGATCCTGCCCAGGAGTTCGAAGCCAAAATCCTGCTTCGTCAAAAACCGATGCATGAGGCCACAGAGCGGGGAGACTCCTCGGTGCAGCAGTTTTACAAGGATTCCGTCGTGCTGGTGACGGGCGGCGCCGGCTTCCTCGGCAAGCAGCTCGTAGAGAAGCTCTTCAGGTGAGACAGCTCATGCTTCTACATAGACAGGGGGACACAAGATGTGCTGGAGCGCGGAGACTCCTCGTCGGAAGTATAAGATCTATCTGTTGTTAGTACGTTTCGGCAAACAAGCCGACGACCCACCTGAATGTATATCACCCTGTAACATTCCCACTGCAGAGCAAAGATCTCTTCTCATACAGAGAAGGCACGAGCATTGATCACCTAGCTTGCTAGATTTTAAACTTGGCCATCAAAAGTCTACCCACCTTGATAGACCTTTGTTGTGGGATGCAACATGTGTCGACACCCTTGCGCCATATCATCTTTTTAGCACAGCGGGCTGTGCTGGGGTGGCTGCTGCTGGCGCAAATTTAACAACCTTATTGGAAGTTATATGGTTGAGTCGTTTGGTGTTGAAACATTAAGGACCATGGGGTCCTACTCGTCGAGTGTTTCGAAACATAAGCAGAAATCTCGTCGACTCTTCACGAGACCAGAGGCCTGGCCTTTTGTTCTGTCAGAAAATCAGCATTACCATCCAACGTCGCAATGCTGCCAGCATTCTGGGCACGTTTCTCGTTAACGTCGATGTGGACGATGTTCCGTTGTCAGTGATGTCTAAGATAAACTTATAAAAACATATGAATTTTAAAAAGTCACATTGATACTTGCCCGGGTTTGAATCCATGTAGCGGTCGGCGCGTAGCTCGTCCAGACGGCCGTCAGTGCTGAGCTTGCACTGAGCGGTCGGCGTGATTCAAAAACACTGCATAAGAATATATAGGCTGATTTTAGAGTCACGCTGTCAGACGCTGACCGTCTCAAAATGAAAAGGAACGCGCATGCTTCTCGCCGTTAAAACAGTTACGCAATCAGGGTGTTGTGCTATTTCTTCAAGTTGTGAACATAAATAAAAACTCTAATATTCTAATTAAATATTATTTATTTTTAGAGCGACTCAGATAGCGAAAGTCTTCCTCTTGCTGAGACCTAAGAAAGGGAAACACATCGAACAGAGACTGAATGAGATGCTACAGGATCCCGTGAGTATATTTATTAGTATACAATATTATTAACTTTGTAGGGGCTCGAGGCTAAGCGGAAACAGCCGCGCGTGTCAGTTTCCAAAATTAATCTAATTTAGTGACTAAGTTGGTGTACATAACGAAAAAAATTGTTACTTACCAAAGACACCGACTTCCAAAAATAAAGTTATTTTTCACTTTGTAGTGCTTTATTTTGGAAGTCGGTAGTATTTTCTTGTAAAAAGTTTTTTTATGAATGGTACAAAACTTATGTAGAACATTATGGTGGATTTAACGCCACCACATTGAATTGAAACAATCGGGCTAACTCTCGCCCGATTTCCTTATACGTTCGTACACAAATTTTGAAGAGTGTTTATCACCATGTATCCAAATCTTCTGGTCCCGCGTTGGAAACAGACTATTATTTTAATCATGATACTTCCAGGTATATGACATGCTTAAACAGCAGCAACCGAAGTTCGCCGAGAAGATCGTGCCAGTCGCAGGGGATATAGCAGAGCTCAAGCTAGGCTTGAGTGACAAGGACTGGAACATGATCACCGAAGAGGTGGGTAACTAAAGATCTATATGTTAGGGACTGATCATCGTCGATGACTCGGATCGAAGTCGGTCGATTAGGATCGGCGTAATGTTTTTTTATTACGTTTGTGGATGTGGCTTTCCTAGTATTTTAACCGTTTGAATTTTGTAATGTTTTGCTTCAGAAGACGGTTAAATGTTTTTGTGTTTTTTTTTGTCTCTATGTTTTTATACAATCTGATAGTTATTAACAATTACTCAATATAGAATGTCTCTTCTCATCAGAATGTTTTTTTGTAGCTTACTATCCCGTTTTAAAACTTCATCCTGTGCACGTAATAAATATACAGTTTTTCAAATGTGTTCCAGGTGAACATAATCTACCACATGGCTGCGACAACCCGGTTCGACGAGTGTCTCCGAGTGGCCACCATGATCAACGTGCGTGGCGCCAGGGAAGCTCTGCTGCTCGGCAAGGCTTGCAAGAAACTTAAGTAAGTTGGGGACAAGACTATCTTTTATATTGAGCTGACAAGGCACATCAGTCTAAAAAATCTCATTCTAATTTTAGTCTAAGGAGCAGGTTCTAAATTCAAATTCCCTTTACATCCATCCTTAAAGAAAAATAAACTTGTTTACAATCTTACGGTTACTTCGATCTTACCCAAGGAGCCTTCAGTGATGGCGTTTGGTATCAAATAATGACAATAATCAAATTGATCTGAGAAGATTTCTTCAATTAACGACAAAGTCCCTTTTGTGCAACTGCTGCTTGCTTGGTATTTATTATAAATTTACTGGTTTCGTTTATAAAGAATGAGTTTTTCAAGTGGGCATGGATAGCCAAATCTGAAACTATGAGGAATAGAGAAAAACACTCGAAGGAGTCACGATGCCGATTTTGATGGAAACTAAAATTGCATCATTGGATTTTTGGTAAATCAATATATCCAGCCAGGAATCGAACCCGTTGATATTCGAAAAAAAAAACACCATTTGATACTGTCGCTAATAAGAAAAGGATCAAATTGTGTGAAATAATGACATAGGCAAACTTATTAAGGAAAGACCTCATTCTTATAAAAAATACAAACGAATGCCAAATAAAAACACTATAAAGTCAAAAATACCTTTCTTTTCGGAAGCCGGTGTCTTTAGCAGGTACCAATTTTTTTCGCTATGGACACCGACTTCCAAAAAGAAAGTTATTTTACACTTTTTAGTGTTTTTATTTGGAAGTCAGTAGTATACATTGTAATTTTTTTTTTCTCTTTTTGGTGTACCTAATAGGCAAGTTCTTTAGTAAGGTACCTATAATGCTAGAATAGATTACCGGAATATCATAGAACTAAACATAGCCGGTGACATGAGAATGTACCAAGGTGAACTGTACACATCTGCGTACCTCTTTAGAACGTACTGGCGTTATGTTATGTTATAAAATAGTATAAACAATAAACAGATATGCGATTACAGCAATCCTGAGAGATTTGCCGTCATTTATTGAAGAGTTATGTTGTATATTGTCGAAGTTCTTCATCAGATTTTCACCAAATTAAAATGGGACCAATTTGGGAACATACTCTTTCAAACGTGGTGTCAAGGTACAAGACCTATAACTCCACGTTAAGGGAATTGAGGAAGATAAACCCGACACCACCCTAGCACTGCCGGTCATCCTCTCGGCAATAGAGCAAGCATGGTCCAGGCGTCGGTGTTTGTTGGGGTAGCCGGATCTCTACCGGTGATTCTTAGCACCCCTTGCCATGCCATAACCTCGACCGCTACCGTAGTTGAGATTAGGCAGGCTGCCGGACACTAAGGGCCAGTTTTCATATGTGGGGAGGGTTTTGCCATAATCGCCACGCTTGACAGGCGTAGGCGGGTTGGCGATCGCAGTATGGTTGTTACAAATGCATAGAGAACGCTGCTGCCCATTCTGTGGTAAGCCCCTTAGTCACTCTGACGACACCCACGGGAAGACATGGGATGGTGAAATTCTTTACGTCCGGCACCAAACGGAACTCGTTAACTTATTCAAACTAAAAAAATGGGACTGTCTGGTCTTTGACCTCCAGTATCTATGTACATAATTAATAGAAAGGTGATAGCGTGGTTTATTTCCATTAATACGCATTGCAATGACGTGCAATACGTATCATTATGACTCGGGGGGCCGGTTTTCGAATTGAGAATAATTTAGAGTTAAGAACATGAAAGCTAATTCATGAAAGCAGCTTGTTATGGAGAAGAACGCACAAGAAACGCCATACTTCAATACTTAGGTATACTTCTTCCATGATTCTTAAAAAAAAAAAGTTTTTAACATTATTTACATAAGTACATACATTACTAAATTCAATTGTGTGAGGACAATGCACCCAGAGCGCACTACACAGTACACAAATACTAAGTACATACACACCTAAAATATTAAAAGTACTCAAACACGTCCTGTACAGTTATGTAGGTAATAGGTACTAGAAAAACATTAACATCCGAAGCAGTTAAGTTATGACCAATCCCAATCGGCACCACCCAGCTCAACCGTCATGAAGGGAACCGAATGATCCAACACACGCGCCACCATCAGAGAGACATTTGAGAGAGCATGATACATTCAACTGCCAGGGCACAAACAAGTCAACGAACGACACATAGGTACGGCCAATGGTAGATTTACAGTTGGGTACATAGTACGCACACATGTGCTATGCAGTTATATAATACTAACAGAAATTGAGTTATTACAGTACACATATGTTCATACAGACTTTTTTTGTAAAAAAAAAGTTTTTATTTTTCACTTTTTAGTTGTAGTGCATAAAGAGCAAGTTCTATAGTAAATAATGCCCAAAGTAATGCCAGAATTGATTACTCGAAACATGAAACTTGAACTAAGCTGGTGGAATGGTAGTGTACCAGGGTGAACTGTATACATCTACTTACCACTTTCGAGCGAACCGGTGTGGTTTTAAGTTATGAAATGGTGTAAACAATAAACAGACATGCGATTGCATCAATCCCGAGAGATTAGTCATCATTAATTGAAAGTTCTGTTGTATATTTTCGAAATTCTTCACCAAATCTTCAGCAAATTTAAGTGGAACTAAATCGGACGCATAATCTTCCAAACAAAAAAAGAATATTAAAATCGGTTCACAATTTACGGAGATGTCGGTGAAAATACACAAAACAAACATACAGTCGAACATAGAACCTTCTCCTTTTTGGAAAGTAGGTGAAAAATTAAATAAAAATAACCTTTTTACCCTGTAACCTATACACACTTTTTTTTATAAATTAAATCTTATATCTAATTATATATTAACTATACATTACTGACTAATTATCTAAAATAAATCTTATCTTAACTAACTATCAGCTACCAGGTCTGGTTGTCTTTCGACAAGCCTCCTCTAATTCCCTCCACTTGTTTCAGTCCAGTGCTATTCCTTTTCCACTCCTTTGGCAAGTCAAATGGGAGGACTCCCATCTCTTTATCTGTCTTCCTCTTTTTCTCTTACCATTTCTTGGGTACTATTCTGTAACTTTTTTGTCCATTTTTCTGTTTTTGTGCTCCACATATGTCCCCTCCATCACCATTTCAGTGTTCCCACAGTGTTTTACATACTGTTCAGTTAAAAGTCGTGAATGGGATAAACATAATTTTACTACTTAGACCAAGATACAAAAAAAAGTCTAGTGAAAATGATGTTCTGCTTGCTTATCCTGTCTTTCCTGATTCATTTTTTCGCGGGATTTACGACAGCTGAATCTCGTCGAGCGTCATTTCCCCGGCTCTTTTTTTTTGGTGGTCGCTACTATTGAATCTGAATTCCAGGAGTTGCAGTGTTTGGGAATAGTGTGGCGAGCTTATACCATAAAACAAAACCCAATTTGAATGTCTCGTGCTCACGATTGCTCGAAGATAGCCGATGAGTTCGCTTCGATCAACTAAGACCAAATTGTGCCATCAGAAAATCACGCGGTCTACTCTGTCCTTACTATACAAAAATCAGCTGTACAGTACATTTTTTCGAGTTGCTTTCTACGTGATATCTAGGTTGGTTTACTTAGTAAAATTGATACATCGTAATGACGAGTTTAAAAACAAGAAGAAAATCATGCTGTGTAGTCGGAGGTTGCATATTCGCGAGCTGGCTGACCAAAACCAGGTGTAACCACAATGATCCCGTTTCAGGTTTTGCGTTTAGTCTGTTATCTGGTACGAGTAATATTGTTACGAGCTGGGGTTCAGGGATAAATTATTTAAACAGCAGACTTCTTAATCAGTTCTATTACTTCGCACTGTTTTCCTTTTCCGATCGCTCCGTGTCGCTTCCAAATCGATACTGCCCCGCGACGATTTTTTTTTTTTTTTCTAAGTGGCGTCTCACAGTTCGGTCAAAGTGACCGGATACTGCTTAACCAGACTACCCTGTGGAGACTAAGCTATATTATAGCCTCCAGCCAGGCTTGCAATAATTGTAAGACTAAGCGACTGCGCTGAGGGCTACCCCAGTTGGGGTCGGACCTCGGCTCAGGGCGTCGCTGGGGGGACAACAACTAAGGCTGGATCTTAATAAAGTGATTCTACCATCCGTTCGGAAAAAGCCTACGAGGAGAAGAACGGACAAGAAACTCCGATATTTACTAACGTTAATCTAACTACTATTGCACAGCACGCGGGCTGGCTTGTAGATCTTGACGGGGACTTCGCGACGGGCCTCGGCGGCGAGGACGGAACGAGATCGGTCTGTGTCTTCGAATTGTACTGGTCTCTTTGTTGCTCTCTTGGAGCAGGGTAGTGGCGTCATCGGGGATGGAGAGTACGAGCCTTGGACGGCGAATTTTGGAGATTTGAGATGGTTCGTAGCGGGAGGCCGCTCTAATTAAGGGGTTGGGGTGATTGACAGCAGAGTCGAAAAAGCGCGTGGAATTGCGTTTCAAAAACTGCTGGATTGTGGGGCTTTTTAGATCGACATGGAGGTCCTGTGTACGTACGTACCAGGGGGCTCCCGTGATCATACGGAGGAATCGGTTTTGAATGCCCCGCGACGAACCCGACCGCTCTTTATATAGCTCGGAAGATGTTTCTGGTACGTTCCATATAGTTCTAGATAATTCGAGAATCTTCCAGAACAATCGGAATTCGAACTCCCTGTTCCCGAAGCGACTAGAAACTTTGACAGGATTAGTTCCGCTGTTCGATACTAGATGGCGCCACTAGTAACTACTTAGTTCTTCCTCTCGTCACTAGATGGCGTTGCCTTATCATGTAACAGTATAATTAAGTCAATGGTTTCTATTAATATATTTTCTTTTCCCAGGTCCTACGTCCACGTATCCACGGCATACTCGCACGCTTGTGACAACCTCATCAATACGGACGTGCTAGAAGAGTTCTACAAAAGCCCCGTGGATCCGGAGGCCCTGATCCGACTGGTAGAGACTGTTGATGAAGATAGGCTCAATGACATCACTCCTGGGTAAGTGTCCAGAGAAGATAGGAGATCGTGGCTTAATAACAGCCGCATGGGGCGATCTTCAAGCCTTGCTAAGGGTATTCCAAGGATGATTAAACCCCTCCGACTAAAATAGGTACTGGAAGAGATTTCTTTGAAATAAGCGTACCTTTACGCTTATTTCAAAGAAATCTCTTCCAGCAGACCTGCGAGAGGAGAGTTGACAAAAAAGATATGTAGACACCGTGTGTAGAGGGGCCATATAAAGAAAACATATCAAACAATTCCCTATAAAATAGAATAAAATATAACTAATTAATATATACCCTCATATAATTATATGCATATTAATAAATTAAATATTATAGTAATAAATACTAAATAATATAATAAATTAAAAACAGGTAAATACAAGATCTTACCAAGGAGTATGGTATTGTTCAGTTACTGAGTTGTGGAGGTCAGATTGACAGTCACTCCTTGTAAAATACTGGTATTGAGCTGCATCTGGTATGCTAGTTAGAGTGGAAGCCGACCCCGAAATATTTGCGAAACTCGGTGAGCCCATAGGTGGCCTGGTCACTATTGTATCGTTGGTGATGATTTTAGCTTTCGACTCTTCTTAGGATATCCAAAAGGTGCCATTGGGACTCTTTTAGTCTCATTTCTAAAGAGTCCACGGGATCCTTTTAATAACGGTTCAAGATGTCAAAGAAATTATATGGATAAGATTTATTTATTTATTTATTATACGCTTTATTGTACACCATAAAAAACATTAATAAAAAGAAACTTAAGTCTAATACACATACAATGGGCGGCCTTATCGCATACCGCGATCTCTTCCAGGCAACCTGGTATGGACAGTAATTGCTTGGACATGACATGGGGCGGTCATTGGTGTAACAATAAGAGTGCTAAAATGATATACTGCAATAGATACACAGATAAATACATAAGCTATGTAATAGATACATAAATACATACATACCCACTTAATATAAAGGCAAATAAAAAGAAATACAAAAAAAAAAAAAATGACGACAATCTGTTGATAATGACAGTTCAGTTTGAAATTGACAATCTAAGAAGAAGACAGCGACAGATAATGTTCCTTTACAAGTCTTTTGAACACAGGCAATGATTGAGCACGTTTGATTGGATCTGGCAATGCATTCCATAGACGAGTAGCCTGTACAGTAAATGATTTATCCAAAAAAGTCGTGCAATGCGCTGGCATTTGAAGTCGTAAGTTCTCTGATGACCTAAGAAATCTCGTGTGGGAATCGCGGAGAAACTGGAAACGATTCTTGAGGTAAAAAGGGGTGTAAGGAGTAAAGAGTACATTATATAAAAGGGAAAGAATATGAGCATTCCGGCGAAGGCGAATGGGCAACCACTTGAGCTTCACACGGAATTCGGAAACATGGTCATATTTGCGCAAACCAAATATGAACCTTATACAAACATTTTGAAGCCGCTCAAGCTTATCAAGTTGTTCTTGAGTAAGGTCAAGATAGCTGGCATCAGCAAAATCAAGGATGGGAAGAAGAAGAGATTGTGCAAGCGCAATCCTGGTGGCAATCGGAAGAAAATTACGCAGTCTCCTCAAAGATGCAACAGATGCAAATAGTTTGCGGCTAACCTCCTGCAGTTGGGTGGTCCAAGAGAAGTTCCCATCAATGAATATCCCCAGGTTTTTAACGTTTTTGCAGAACGGAATCAATGAGTTATCGAAAAAAACCTGGGGAAGAGTCGTCCAGTCGATTCTTGTAACCATCCTAGAACTGCCCACCACTATAACCTGCGTCTTTGTGGGGTTTACCATTAGTCCATACCTTTTGCTCCAGTCGCAAATGCGGGCCAGATCACTATTTATTGTAACAATAGCCTCAGACAGATGTCCGAGAGGAGCTTGCGCATAAATTTGTAGGTCGTCCGCATAAAGATGGTAGGAGGAAGTTAGTTCACTGGAGATTGAGTTTATAAAAACTGCGAAAAGTAAAGGGGATAAAACGCCACCCTGTGGTACCCCAGCAGAAGTACTACACCAGGAAGACAAAGTCTCTCCAATGCATATACGTTGCCGGCGACCGAACAGGTAACTACGAAAAAAGTCAATCACCGATGGAGATATATTAAGAGAGCGCAGAATGCCAAGCAAAACATCGAAATCGACAGTGTTAAAAGCATTACTAAAATCTAGCAATGCCAAGACCGTCAAATTACTGCTTTCCATGGCTGACCTTATATCATCCGTAATATTGAGAAGAGCTGTGGTGGTGCTGTGACCAGGACGGAAGCCGGATTGGAAAGGATTGAGGAGATTATTTTTAGATAGGAAAGTGCTAATTTGGTCGTGGATTAATCGTTCCAGGACTTTGGACAGGAATGGCAGGACGGATATTGGACGGAACTCAGAAAAGGATGTAGGGTTGGACTTTTTTGGTAATGGAATAACTTGAGCATCTTTCCATGAATAAGGAAAGACACCACTGGACGCAGAAAAGTTGAGGATGTGGCAAATGACCGGAAGGATTACGTCCAGCACCGGGAGTAACATTTTACGGCTGATACAGTCACTTCCCACCGCATTGGATGTAATCGATAGTATGCTCTTCTTAACATCACATGCAGAGAATTGACTAAAAACAAATGGAGAATAACTGGGGTTCGGAAGAGATGAAAGATAATCCAATGTATTCAATTTTAATGTCCTATCGAAATTGGACGAAGCTGTAAAATGATTATTCATTGAATCGATGTCTAAATTTTTAAGTATTGACTCTTGTCGAGTTTTACCGATCCCCAATAATCTTAGAAAATTCCAAACTTTGGATGCGTCCCCATTTTGGACAGAGTTATGAATGTGTTGGCGATTAGCATTCCTACACACCTTATTGCAATGATTACGAATGGAGGTATATTTTTCCCTATTAGCATCAGTAGGCCGTCGCTTAAATTTAGACTTTGCAGTCACTTTTTTGTTCATCAGCTTCTTAATCTCATCCGTCAGCCACGGCGCCGGCAAATGTCTTACTTTAACTGCACGTATAGGTGCGTGAACATCGTAAAGCTCGACAAGTCTAGCAGTGAAATAATTTACTTGCTCGTCGACTGACGGAGACGCAAACAATGGAGACCAATCAATTTTGCTGGCATCCTCGCAAAGATTGTCAGCGTTCATACCACCAAAATTGCGTTGCATGAGGAATTTGGCTTTAGCTTTAGGAGGACGAATTTTATAAGAAAGAAAAATCAGGTCATGATACGAAAAGGCGTCGGCTGAGCATTGGCCATGCTTAGCGACGCGATCAAGAGAGGTGACAAAAATCAAGTCAAGAAGTGAGGGTGTACAGTTTGGAAAATGGTGAGTGGCACTTAGTGGCAGAATGGAAAGATTACTAGAAGCTGCAACATTAGTCAGAGAAGAAGAGCGATGGTCATTTTTCAGGAGACAAGTGTTAAAATCACCCATAATTATGCTATGACTGTAAGAAGGGGTCAGAACTTCTAGGAGCTTTTCAAAAGAAGAAAAGAAATTGATGCGTAAGGAGGGACAGTAATATACGCCAAGAAGTAATTTCGAGTGATGTAGTTCGACTTCAAGAAAAAGGTGTTCACCAGCATTGATGGACCCCCTTTTCCACGCTAAGACTCTAATTTGGTCCTGTGTGCGTGCAGGTCTCCTCTTTATGAGAGGCCGTAATACACTACGCGGGCCCAGTGCAAGTTGGCGGATGTCACATGTCTTCGAGTTTTTGTTTCTAAGACAGAGTTTCCTGACGATGTTTTCATTCACCGTTTTGAGCAGTGGTGATGAAAATAATTTACACAAAGAAAAGCGCCTGCCTGGGTTCCAACCCACGACCTACAATTTGTAAGTCACGGCCGTAACCACTGGCCCACCACTGCTTTTCAGAAATTATATGGTACCCACGATTTTTTTTTTTTTTTTTGTTTTCCCCGGGAAACCTTCAAAAGGCGTCTGGACTTTTGGACAAAAACAGGTGGGATTTTTACCTCACAAAAATCACCCCGGTGATCACCATCAGCAGTAATCTCTTTGACCTCTTAAAAGACCACCCCGGAACCCCTCTGTGCAACGCCTGTTAGGGCACATCCCTGGGGAGACTGAAAGAGCGTCTCCCTTGAGTCTCGCTGTGCCCGGCAGCACGTGATCGTTTTGTCACCGTATTTCCTGAAGTCACTTGGTGGGCGGACAGAGTCCCCAGTCTAAGCACCCGCGACCCCAGAATCCCACTTGCTTATGCATCACACGCGCTTTTTCCGTCGGGGGTTACGAGTAAAAATAGGGAGCCTTAAATTGTTTAGAACTTTGGCAAGTGGCATCTATTGATACGACCCTACGGGCTCTAAAAATGTGGAAAAAGGGGTGTTATAAGCTTCACGTGTAAACCTGTGTATTTGTGTATCTGCCTGTGGCATCATAGCTCCTAAACGGATGAACAGACTTTGTTTTTTTTTTTTTTTGTTTGAATGGTGACTTTATCGAGATTGTTCTTAACTATGTTTGATCTAAAATCGATTCAGCCGTTCTAAAGTTATGGGTATTTTACTGTTTGAATCGGGGTGTTTTCACAAGATATCGTGTCATAATTACGTGTTCAATAGATTGTCGATCGAACCGTGTCTAGTACTAGATAAATTAAGTAGCATGAAAAAGAAGGATTCGGGGATCCTTTTTAATTTTATTTTTACTTGTTACTTTGATTATTAGAAACACTACAATAGATGACTAATCAATATGTTGTTCTCTAATTTCAGTTTGATCAAGAACTGGCCGAACACATATTCGTTCGGGAAGGCGGTCGCCGAGGAGACAGTCAAATCTATCTGCGATGGCATGCCTCTATGTATTGTTAGACCAGCTGTCGGTAAGTACATCATGATCATAATCTTCGTGCCCTTGTCCCATATTACGCACATATTGTGGTCATATGGGACATATTGTGGTCAGCGCAACACGTTTTCTTCTTCCACACTGTCCTGTCAACCGTCCCGCTATCACTGACACCCTTTTCATTCATATCACTCCTCACACAATCCATGCATCTTTTCTTTGTCTTCTCCCTCCCTCTCGATCCACATTTATATTCATAACTCTTTTAGTAAGCATGTGTTTCACCCGTCCTCATCACATGACCATACCAGGACAAACGATTCTCTTTTAGCTTTTTTTGTCCATATATACAACATTAGCCTATAATATACAGCTGGGACACAAATTTCTGGGAGAGAGAGTGGGCAGAAATCCACCACGCAGACACATTACTCTTAATACAGGGCCCTACTATAATCATTTTTGGGCAGGTGATGTGCAGGGCAGGTCAAGGAGACAGTTAACGGCATATCACGTAGTCGGAAGCCCGAAAAGTCTTCCGGGCTTCACACTATGACCAGTCTTACCAGGAGGTATCTAGGGGTACTCTAGGATAGGAAGAAACTAAGGGTTGCGACTTGCTTCGATCCTTACAAACTCCTTTTGCTACATCTACATTAATAGATCTAGTCATCACGCACACCGGTTATGAGTACTGCGTACCTGTCCTCTCTGAAGATCATCATGAGCTTGTATATATCTTTCTAAGTATCTGTGTATATCCTTCTAAGGCATCCCTTTCCATCGAGACTTTTATGGATAATAATAAGCCACAGGTTTAATAATAAACATAACCCTGCGATTGATTACTGTAGGACACCTTATAAGTCCTGATAATATATATCTATAGCAAAATTTGATCCCTTTCAATATTTTTTACCGACTTAATAAAATCTTTTTACCAAAAATAAACCGACTTCTAAAATAAAACAGTCGGTGTCTTTGATAACTCTTTTTTTGGCGTTTTGTGACACCGACTTCCGAAACGAAAGTAATGTTTGCTCTTTTTAGTGTTTTGCTTTAGAAGTCGGTTATTTTTTTTTGTGAAAAGGTTTTTATTAAATACAACTTTCTGTTTCAGTGGTCTGTGCTCATAAAGAACCAAATCCTGGCTGGCTGGACATGAGCAACGTTTACAGTGCTAGTGGTGTAAGTATTGTTACGAGCTGGGGTTCATGCACAAATTATTTAAATAGCAGACTTCAATCAATCACACTTTATTACAAGAACACTTACCAAAGAATTCTATTACTTCGCACTATTTTCCTTTTCCAATCGCACTGTATCGCTTCTCAATCGAAACTGTCTCACGACGAACCCGACCGCTCTTTATATAGCATAAGAGATATTTCTGGAACGTTCCATACGGTTCAAGATAATTCGAGAATCTTCCAGAACAATCGACATTCGAACTCACTGTTCCCGAAGAGAGTAGAAACTTCGATAAGTTTAGTTCCGCTATTCAATACTAGATGGCGCCACTAGTAACTACATAGTTCTTCCTCTCATCACTAGATGTTGCCTTACCTTGTAACAGTATCTATGATAGGCATAGACTAGCATCGACAGTCAGTCGTTCGTTCGGGGACGATCGAAGGTAGGCGTAAAGGAAAGATCATTGTTATTAAGCTCCTATAATTTTAATCGTTTTAAATAGTAAAAAGTGTTTGTTTAAACTATTGAGGGATATTGTTGCATAGTGAGTGAAGTGGACGATCTAGTGGTGAAAACTGGACATCAAAACACCCAAGGACTAAAAAGCTATGGGTAAGTAACTTTTAAACTTCATAGAAACGGTTTCATACCCTGACCTTTTTTTTTTTTTTTTTTTTTTTTTTTTTGATCTCGCTGGGAAAAAATGCATTACGCATACCCACCCATTGGGGGAATGGGGGGTTATGTGGGACTCCCCGGAAATAATCCGGTATACCCACTAAAATAACCCAGCGGCACTCCCGCATCGTCTTGAATTGGAGGAGGACTGGGAAACTGGCAGAGCCCTTACGTCCAGTCCCCCGCCGACGACCGCCCACCTTTACAGCGGGGCCTTCACGCCCCTCCCTCAGCGGAGGGGCCCGGGAACGACCGCGAGTGCTCGGCCGTTCCCGCCCGACGGGGGTGGTGACATGTGCAATGCGAGCGAAGGCGCCCCCGCGCCTGTCGCCCGCTAGTCACCACCAGGAGGTGGGAGGAGACGATCCTGACCTACCTCAACCCGCAGTGCGCCCGATACTCCTCGCACGCTCCAAGCCTCACACCCGCCGACGCCACGCCAGTGCGGTTTC
Source organism: Orthosia gracilis (assembly GCA_947562075.1). Lineage (NCBI taxonomy): Eukaryota > Metazoa > Arthropoda > Insecta > Lepidoptera > Noctuidae > Orthosia > Orthosia gracilis. The sequence goes on from OX387267.1 coordinate 13,754,985, forward strand.
GAAAAAGTGTGCAAGCAGCTACAGCGTTATTTTGGCTTGCTCGATACGGGACCTTGTAGCGTAGCGGTTGAACACCTCGCTTTTGAAGGGAGCGGTTGCAAGTTCAAATCTTGCTTCAGACGATTATTGTTAGTTTTCTTTTTTTTAACTTTTTGTATTTTTCTTAATAAGAACTTGATCAATATAACAATAGCCTTTTGTATATTGTATAAATTAATTTCTACCGACATTATGAACAAGTCTGAAATGGAAAATATTACTTTCCGCAAACCACCGAGGTCGAATTCAATGGACAGCATTTTTAATGTCAACTTGAACACAAGTTCAACATTACTAGATGCAACGATGATGAGTCTGCCAAATACGTCACTAAATGACAGCGATGCTATTCTGAATCTTAAAGACATCATTAATAAGCTAAATATGGATCTAAAAAGTGCACATTTAAAAATAGAAAATTTAAATAGCGAAAACTTTCGCCTGAAAATGGATATTGGGCAGTATCAGAAAGTAATAGAAACTTATAAGAAAGTAAATATATTAAACACAAAGAGTTTTTCACCGAGGTCTGCAAATAAAAGAAACAAACTACGAACAAGCGGCTCTTCCACACCGACTAAATTGTATCTCTCTCCCATGGTGACGCACCTACCAGATTCTGTCGTACAAACTCAAATAACAGGTGATACGGTGGACGACTCCTTCAACTCAGCTCTGTCAATCGGCAGCTCAGAAGCAATAGTACTCACTAAGTCGCCGCCGAAATTCATACAAAAAGTCGGCTCGAGCAAAGATAAAAGTGACCTCGACCCACAAAATAAAGGGGAGTCCATATCTGCCTCGGATAATGATTTGAAAAAAGGAGATATACAGGCAAATGATGTAATAAATGCATACCAACCCTTGCCCGAAAATCTAGTCTCAAATGCAGTCCCTAACGTACGCACCTCTAATAAAAACAAAAAGGATATTCGCCCGAATTTTAAGCAATTCCCTCAGCAGACTCAGAATCAGCAAAGAAAAATCACTGAAAGGCACAAGCTTTGTATCTTAAGTAGTAATAAAAACAACAAGATACTATCAATTGCAGAAAACTCATTCCCAAATCATGAAATTTGCCACTACTTAACACCTAACTGTGGGATTAAGACTCTTATCAATAACATTGAAGAAAAATTAAAAACATATTCAATGTATGACTACTGCCTAATATTAATTGGCGAAGAAGATTTTCGACGAACTAATAACTACGTCGACTTAACAATCTCCATACGCGAAACCCTTTTAAAAATACAGCACACAAATGTTGTAATTTGCGCACCTACATTCAAATTGAACGACTACTCAACAATGTTCAACGGAAGAATAGAGACATTTAATAGCCTGTTATACCTAGATGCTTGTACTCATAATTTTGCATATTTGTTCGATTCAAATTATTATCTTTCTTACGATTTCCAAATGTTTTGGAAAAAAAGTGGATCTGTTAACAATCACGGCATGTCAAATATTTTTGAAAATCTTAGTCTAATGATAAACGAATTTGTATATTGTGATAATGGAAATATTATAAACCACTCAACTGACGCGGAACTTAGAGAGTCTCGTAATGGCACTACAGTTCTCGCAAATGATTTTTTTCTTTTATAGTCACATACATCTTTTGCATCAAAACATAGCTGGGCTTCTCAATAAATCAGACTTGTTAACAGTACATATCCAAGAATTGTTACAAAAGAAAATAGATGTAGATGTGATCTGTATAACGGAACATTTTGTAATAGCTGGTCACGAAAACTTAATTAACATTCCCAATTTTAAGATAGCTGCGTGTTATGCAAGAAAAAAACAAAAACGTGGAGGTTCTTGCATCCTAATTAAGAATAGCTATGAATACAAAGAATTAAAGAACATTTCAAGCTTTTCAGTGACGGGGGTTATAGAATGTTGTGCGTTAGAACTAATTAAGCAAAAGGTAATCATTATATGCATTTATCGTCCGCCCAGTATGTCTAACATAAGTCTCTTCTATGATAACCTGGATTCTCTATTAAGGACATTGTGCACTAATTCAAATAAAAAGGTAGTCTTGTGTGGGGATTTTAACATAGACATAATTAAAAGAAATAGATTTACTTTGGACTTTGAATCTTTACTTCTCAATTACAATCTTAAATTGGAATTAAATCAACCAACACGACTTATGAGCAAAACTTGCCTAGACAACATAGCTCATAACTCTAAGCAGGCATGCAGTAGCGAGATAATAGATCTTGGTTTATCTGACCATACAGCTCAAATACTGAAAATGCCAGTTACAAAAACATGCGTTATTAATTATTGGCGAATACAAAAACGCAGAATTACAAAAGAAAATTTGAATAAATTTAAAAATTATCTTCAGTGTCTTACTTTCTCAGACGTATTTGGTACCGAAAACGCTAATGAAGCCTATGATAATTTCATTGATATTTTTTGTTTATTGTACAATCTTTGCTTTCCGACGAAATGGGTTACTGTTAAACCAGACAGAAAGATTAAGTAGATATCTAGGGGTATAAGAATTTGTAGTCGGAAACAAAGAAATTTACTGTGGAAGTTCAGATTATCTCCTACGCGTAAAAATAAATACATTTTTAAATCATATTCACAGAAACTCAAAAAAATTATTAGACTCACACAAAAAGCACAAAATCTCTATATTATTGCTAATTCTGAGAATAAGACCAAAGCAGCATGGCAAATTATTAACTACACAAAATTCAATAAAGATCCGATTTTACAAATCAACAGGCAGAATCATATAATTAAAGACCCTCAAGAAATTGCTGAATCTTTCAATAATTTCTTTGTAGATCAAGTACAAGATGTATCAAACGGAAAAATAGAATCAGATAAAATCAATAGAATAGCCAATAGCCCGAACTCAATGTTCATGCCGCCAGCAGTCCCACAGGATATAGCTAGAGCAATAAGAACGTTAAAAAATAAAAAAAGTCATGGCTATGACGGTGTAACAACATCCGTGGTCAAATTTGTGTCTGATATAATTGCCGCTCCTCTAAGTCACATCATACAAGTATTAGCTCAGGTACCTTCCCCAATAGTCTTAAAAAAGTAATTATAAAACCACTCCATAAAAAAAATAGCAAGGAAGACATGGCTAATTATAGGCCAGTGGCCTTGATTCCAGTGTTTTCCAAAGTTTTTGAAAAAATTATCTACGAGACAGTTAATAAGTTCTTAACTAAAAATAATATCTTATGTGACGAACAAAAGGGGTTCAGAAAAAATATAAATATTAATATGGCAATATATGACCTACTGAATAATGTAATGCCATGTGTGGACCAAAGAATACCTGTATGTGCCATATATACTGATATGACGAAAGCTTTCGATTACGTAAACCATGACGCTCTTATAAATAAACTTTACATTTATGGCATTAGAGGAAACGTCTTGAATCTTATAAAGTCTTACCTTACTAATCGAACGCAATACACAGAAATATCAAGGATTTGTATGAAAACAAAACGAGAATATAAATATCTTTCTGGCTACAGAGAAGTTAAGTATGGCGTACCACAGGGTAGTGTACTTGGACCGTTATTGTTCCTTTTGTACATTAACGATTTGCCTCGTCATATTCAACACCCTATGGTTTTATTTGCAGACGACAGTACGGCAATAGTAAAGTGCGGCAATAAAAATAATTATGAAACTGACATTAATAATGTATTGAAAAACATAATAAATTGGCTTAATAGAAATAATTTAATATTAAATATACAAAAAACAAAAGTTATGCATTTTCATCAGCGTTTAGAAGCTGAAAATTATAATATTGAATTCAATGGACAAAAAGTAGACACGACAAATGTCACAAAATTCCTTGGTATTCTAATTGATGACAAAATGACCTGGAAACCGCATTCGGAGGATGTATGTAAGAGGTTAAGCAAGTCAGCGTACGTACTTTATAACCTGGCAAAAAAAGTAAGCATTCGCACCGTGCTGGAAGCTTATCATGGTCTAGTTGCGTCAGTTTTGAGATTCGGAATTATATTCTGGGGTAACTGTACTGAGAGGGAGAGGATATTCAAAGCCCAAAAGCGTTGCATAAGATCAATGACTAGTCTTGAGAATACCGATAGTTGTGCACCTGCGTTCAAGTCTCTAAAAGTACTCACCTTTCCGTCGTTGTATATACTTGAAGTTGCAATGTTTGTTAGAACAAACATACACCTTTTTACCCTAATGGACGATATTAGAACACGTCCGGGACCTGTTAGATCGCAGCACAAAAATCTAATGTTTACAGGTAGATACAAAACGGCATTATTAAGAAAAAGTTTATTATCAATGGGACCCGTTATCTATAATAAAATACCTCATGCCTACAAAGAAGAGTCATTAAGCATATTTAAAAAGAAGCTAACATCTTTACTAATACAAAAATGTTATTATTCTATAAATCATTTTTTGAATGATAAAAACGTAATATGTTATAATGATGGAATGATATATACAGGGTGTTTGGAAGGGAGCTGTACATACGCCTAGGGTAGAAACTAGGGATAGTCTGCTACCTACCCCCGCCCATTATATTGACCTTGGCCTCAAGGTTTTTTTTTAATTTATTATTATTTTTTATTTGACTTTTTTATGATTTTTTGACTAAAACTACCTGTAGCTCAAAATCTATCCATGGGACCGGTCGGCTAATGGTCTTGTTTTAATCGTTAGAGTCTTAGGGTCCTGCAAAAAATTATTTTACACCAGAAAATTGTGGAGAAGAAAAGTTATGGGGCCTGAAGTACCGTAGTAAGGTAAAGAAATAATTTTAAGGGCAACTTTCTATGGGGTTTAAAAAAAAACTAACAGGGTTGGAGTTCTTCTGATTTTTTTAAAACATCCTCAGTCCATGCCCTTTCTAACGATATGCTAAAAGTGTATTTATCACTTTTAGTTTTAAAGTTATTAATTAATTTCCGCAACTAGGGCACTTTTACCACCACGAGTCGACATTTGTAAGACAAATGTAATTTCAAATATTTTTATTGTTTTAGGCTTAGAGGATAACGACTATGCAAGAAGGGTGGAGTTTTGCCGCCACTTGCTCCATACGGACGTGGAAGATATTAATTTTTTACGGAGTATTCTCTGGACTGACGAGTCCAAGTTTGACAAGGAAGGAATTGTAAATTACCACAATCTCCATCACTGGGCACCCAGAGATCAAAACCCGAGAGTCAAGAGGCACAGAGGTTTTCAACGAAGGTTCTCCGTGAACGTATGGGCAGGCGTCATCGGTAATCGGTTGATAGGGCCGCACTTTTTGCCAGACAACCTAAACGGGCAAAACTACTTAGATTTCCTCGAAAACGATTTGCCTGATTTAGCGGAAGAAGTGTTTGACGAAGATCGGCCCATAGTCTTCCAGCACGACGGCTGTCCTGCTCATTGGAGCCTAGCAGTGAGGGAGCTTCTGGACAACTGCTTTCCTAATTCTTGGATTGGTCGGGGTGGGCCAATTCCCTGGCCCCCAAGGTCGCCTGACCTTACCCCACTCGACTTCTACGTCTGGGGAAGGGCGAAAGAGTTGGTGTACGCAGAAGAAGTACCAACAAGGGAGGTTCTAATTAACAGGATCCACGCCGCATTCGATACAATGCGCGAGGAACTGCTGCTTAGAACGGTGACCGTGGAGATGAGGAAGAGGTGCCGAGCATGTTTACAGGTCAATGGTCATCAATTTGAACAAAATTTGTAATTAATTAAAATTAGTAATTAATTAAAATTTGTAATTTAATGACATTAGTCATTACCAAATTTTTTGTTTCATTTGCCATCCTTTTACGATCGAACACATTTAATTTTCATTAGTTGAAATTTTTGCTTGAAGTGCCCTAGTTGCGGAAATTAATTAATAACTTTAAAACTAAAAGTGATAAATACACTTTTAGCATATCGTTAGAAAGGGCATGGACTGAGGATGTTTTAAAAAAATCAGAAGAACTCCAACCTTGTTAGTTTTTTTTTAAACCCCATAGAAAGTTGCCCTTAAAATTATTTCTTTACCTTACTACGGTACTTCAGGCCCCATAACTTTTCTTCTCCACAATTTTCTGGTGTAAAATAATTTTTTGCAGGACCCTAAGACTCTAACGATTAAAACAAGACCATTAGCCGACCGGTCCCATGGATAGATTTTGAGCTACAGGTAGTTTTAGTCAAAAAATCATAAAAAAGTCAAATAAAAAATAATAATAAATTAAAAAAAAACCTTGAGGCCAAGGTCAATATAATGGGCGGGGGTAGGTAGCAGACTATCCCTAGTTTCTACCCTAGGCGTATGTACAGCTCCCTTCCAAACACCCTGTATAAAGATTTTTATCTTTTGTATGTGATAATGATTTGTTTGTGATATAATGTTATTTTAATTTATTATATTGTTTCAAATTTTATTATGTGCCTAGATAATGTATGCAAAATAATCGATTTAATTTATTTGTAAAATATAGAATTAAGATTGTTGTTTTTTATGTTTAGTTTATGTAGGAAGGTTGTAGATCCACAAACCTGCACTGTTTTTTATTTTTTTTCTAATTGTTTATTTGTTTGTATAATTGAGTAGTTATAAATATGTTTTACTTTTGCATGCTGTAAGGTAGAGTGTGTTGGAACTATTTTCATAATGCTTACATCTTATCTTGTACCCACATTCATTGCAAAATAAATGATTTCTGATTTCTGATTCTGATTTCTGACATTTAGGTCGTCCACTGATTGTGCTTGTGACTTTTCTAGGGTTCCGAAGTCAACAAGAAACCCTTATAGTTTCGCTATATCCGTCTGTTCGTCCACAGCTTAGCTCAGGGACTCTTACTACTAGAAAGCTATAATTTGGCATGGATGTACATTAATGATTCCGACAAAGTGGTAAAAAGAAAAAATGAAACAAAAGTTTTTCGTGTACCTCCTATAAAGTGGGGATGCTTTTTTTTCTCGTCTATCCATTAATTGAGTAAATGCTAGGTAAATTGAAATGGACCTTCAGTCGGATACTATCTAAAACTCGTAAGTAACGTGCTCCTCCATTCTCATTCCAGCTAGTCCTGGGTCCAGGCATGGGCCTAATGCGTACTTTCATGGCGGATATGGATAGCAGCATCGGCCTTGTTCCCGTGGACTTCGTGAACAATGCCATCATCACTGCAGCTTGGGAGACCGCGAAGAGATCAGCAGACGGGCATAAAACACCCAAGATCTATACTGTGGCTTCATCCAGGAATCCTGCACACTGGCGTGAGTTGGGTTTAAATTTAAGGTATAAGAGGTAATGGGCAGGGCACATTGCTCGCAGAATGGATGGTTGATGGGGCCGAAAATTTCTGAAGTGGCGACCGCGTAGGCCGCGTTGGAAGGCCTCTAACGAGGTGAACCATGCACCGTTAGGGCTTCGGGAATGCGTTGGATGCGAGACGGACAGGACCTATCGATGTGGTGACAGTAAGGGGAAGCCTATGTATAGCAGTGTCTTTCGGCTGAAATTATGATTATGCTATCTAGGGGCACGGTAGTGCCCCCGCTAAGACGAGCCAAGGGCACAAGGGCACTAGCTACTTCTCGAAGCGCTTCGTTTTTTTTTTTGAATCCTCATAACTTGGGTTTGGATTATATCAGACAAACAAAATTTTCGGGATATGATGTCAATAGTGGACATCATTTGTATTAAACATACAAAATTTCAATTGCGCTCTTATACTTTAGATTTTGTTTATATCTAAAATAACCCCGATTTCGTCACTGACTCTCTAACTGATGATCATCAAAATTCTTAGGGTATTTCCTGAAGTACGAGAAAGCTGAAATATTGATGTAAGCTATTATTAGTACACAAACAACAAAATAATTCTAAAACTTGCAACTTTTACCCCCTAAACCCTTAAACTTTTGATGCTGGAGGTCTGAAAATTGATATTGGGTCTCCTTGTTATATATAATAAAATACATATTTCAGGTTTTTTAGTGAATCATTCCCCACGCTTTAAATTAGGGGACGGAAAAAAATAATGAAAAAAAAAATTGTCATATGAATCTTACAAAAAGAAGTGAAATCCCACTAAAAACGTTTTCATGTAAAATGTTGCGAAGACGAGACCATATGGCTCGCACTGTCAAAAAGTTATCAGTTCTCATGTAGAGCCAAGCTTCTAACTCTATACATCTTCTTCTTCTGTTTGGCTACATACTGTTGTAATGTCTAGGGAGACAAGTGACATTTTATCCACGAAAGCATCGCGATAGCGATTGAAAAAATTGCCAAAAATGTATGATGAGATGATACATTGTGTAGAGCCTCTGAATACCCTTATCATTGGCTTCGTTTAGATCCTAGAAGGTGTAGGTGTTTGTGCATGCTGGTAGGAAAGAACTTGAAAGAGGCATATAAGCATAAATTTTAATAGTACAGATACGAACGTTTTCGTTCACTATACAAAAAACGCGGCGTTTTTAATCTACAAAAAATGTGCATACCTAAAACTTAAAACGTCTCATAAACTGACTACCGATGCCCGGGCTATGTCAATCAAGGACACACTCACAAATCTCAGTAATACAAAAAGTAAACAACCATTTGACAGCAGAACTACCACGAAACTCGACGCTTATTATGGCGGATACCTAGGTACATAGTGTTACATACTCTTTGGATACCTATGGCATTTAATAATGGCACTTACCTACAACTGTCACTACGTCACAATCACAACAAAATGTCGCGATATACGATTACATTAGAAAGAATAAAGCGATGTCACATTCTGTATCGTATTTCACTCATATATTTATAAGCTAATGTATGTATTGAATATTGTTGCGCCTCCATTTTTTTTTCTATCTCAATGTCCTGAATACGTAAGTCTATTCTATACAAAGTCTCTGGGTCAAAATCTAGACACGCGGCAGCGTGTCAAGCCAAGTTTAAGCAAAAAAGGAACTGGTGACGCAGCAGCTGTTTGTAATATTACACGAACCATTTGGAGCCACTTTTATCATCTTAATAACTCAAAATTTGTTTAACATAAACACATGAAATTTGATATATAATTTTATAAATATAGCCGTTTGAGGTTATTTAGATATTAACGACCAAAAGTCGTCATTTTTATCACTGATTGACCTATAGATCAAAACTCTAACCCAGTTCCAGATGACATAGAAAGTTCAAATTTGGCATCCAGATAGTTAGTTGGGTGAATACAAAGGAATAAATCTTAAACCAGAATTTTTTTATCATTTTATTATAATTTTTCAATTAATTGATTATATTAGGAACACTTACCTAAAGTGCCTGTTATGTAAGAAACAGCAATCAAAATTGATGAAAGCCAGTCTTTATGTGGATTTTAAGGTCTTCAAGTGAACATATAACGAATGCAATACCATCCTCAATTCTAGAACGAGTCAAGACCAAGTTTCAAATATGAAGTAATGTATATGTTCACAGGGAACAATTCCCTATTTGCTTAGCATATGTTATGACTATCCACAAATTATAAGGCTTTAGCCTTGAGAGCGCTCTTCTCGACATAGGTTCCGCTATATTTAGTAAAGGGCAGGCTTACGTTGGACTCTCCAGAGTTAAAACCTTAAGCCGACTCCACACGCTTGGCGAACAATGGCAAACAGCAAATACAAAACAACAATTACAAACATGTAGATGGGTGTTTTTTTTTTGTTGGTGTTCGCCCGTGTTCAGCACCGGTGTTCGTTTTTAATAAAGCCACAAACAGTTACAAAGACCAAAAACGTGCCAAAAACTGACCACAATCATCCAACAGAAACACGGTATCCACAGGCTTGGCGGACGTGGTAGTATATGCCGGATTGGCAAACATGGCAGACGACGAGCTTGTTGTGGCAGCGATTACTTTCGGGCTAACCTCCTCAGACCAATCCAACATTTTTCCTTACAATTTAGCTTAGGATACACAATAAGTCACGATTCGTAACTTTGACCACCACTGTTAACTCCGTCCGCCGCCCGCAAGCTCACGCGTCCTACTGAACTAGCGATGGGTGTTAAATGATCGAACTCTGATTTTTAATTTCGTAGACTAAACTGACATTTGGGGGATTGTCACTTTATCGTTACATATACTAGCACGTTCGAAATATACTAGCATGCTCACCAAGCCTGTGGATGCCGTGATTGTGTTGGATGATTGTGGTCAGTGTTGGGCACGTGTTTTGTGGGCAAGCGTTTGGAGGTGGCTTTAGGTGGAGTACATCTAATCAATTTAGATCCAAGTCAAATCAAGGCACAAGAGTGCTCTATTGTAGAGAACAACCGCCTGCGCACGTTGTACCGCGCCTACTTGTGAACTCGTAATACAGTTTTATACTAGTACGAGGGGATAGGGCGAATCACTTCAAAGACAACCAAACCATTTTTATAATCTACCTTTGCACATTCTCCAACTGTTGACCTGCCTAAATTGTATTGTCAAAATTACTTTAAACGATTTTTGTCAATTTTTTTGTGTTTACTATTAAGTTACTCTGTATGGTTGTATCTTATTAATGAATAAATAAATAAATAAAAATACTTAGCCAAATGAAGTATAAACTGAAAACGCGTATGTTGAATACAGGCCTGCGGATAACAAGCCAAGAGGTAACACTGGGGCCCATGAGCAATGTTGCGAATCTTGGATCCTACAAGGTCGATATCCGCGAAACCGCGATACGCGGCAGCGGTGACTAGGGGTTTGTTTTTTGGGATACCGAATCCCTTTTGGTGGGAAAGTTATAGTCCCATAATTCTACAAGAATACTCAACCTACACTCTACAACTTACATTTGTCCCCGTGGTGGTCTCTTAGTCTTGTTCAATCCCGTGTCCTGTCGGCGGTTATAGGGGGAAAATATATATATTAATAAGGGACAACCGACGTGGTAGACAGCTAGACACGTTCCCGACAAAAATACTTCGCTGCGCGCGAAATATATACACAAAAAAATGCACGGGCGATTCACAGTACCACTTGTGGATCGCGAACGTAATTTCGCATAACGATTGGTTTGTTATAAACCAATTTCAACAAAATTAAATCAAGATCAACGTTTTACGTCTCGCGATATCAATGATAGATTACACAAAAAAGACAATTATACCCCGTAAACGTAGGAAAATACAGTAGATTAACAAAAACCTGTTGGTATTCATTTTATTATGAATAAGTACCTACTAATAATTTCTGTACAAAAAGTAATGACATCCCATCAAAAACATAAATGTAAAAAGGGAGCCAAGTTCAATACTAAAATATGCGCGGTTGTTGACTACGTCGGCAGAAGAATTGAGATCTAAATGGGTGCCAAGGTCCTGAAATTTATTTAAAAGAACATAAAATATTCTAAAATAAATTTAACAACACAATTTTTTGCTTTTTCTGCTACAGCAATATTTGCTATTTTAAAATATAACTTCTTAAACATTTAATTTGAAAAGTCGAATTATTTATATTAAGCAGATAAGTTAGGATAAATTGTAGATTTTGATGGCAACTGTTCACAGCGCGGCGCCCCGCGTGCGCCTTGTGCGCCAATAGCGAGAGCCAAACGTCAAAGTGACATCTCCAAGTGCAGAATTATTTTGACCGTGTACAAGTACTCTATGACCGTGTAGAACAAGACAGTTATTTATGTTTGCTTTTATTAATCGCAGGTAAACTCGTGAATACAACAGAAACCATCGTAAGACACAATTACCCTCCGCCAGCAGCAATATCGTACGGCTTTGCCTTTCAAACCAAAAACTTTATTTTGTTCTGGATTTACTCCTGGCTGCTGCACATGATTCCAGCGTATTTTATTGATGGCATATGCTTGATCCTGGGCAAGGAAAGAAGGTAAGATCTAGTCTTAAACAATATTTAAAAAAGAAAGTCCTTCAGACATTTCGGTTACGGCGGTCAATCTCAGCGGAAACTAGTCTTCGGCGCGGGCGATATTATAGCTCAGGCGCGCCTGAAACACTACACACCGTCGACCCGGACCTGACGGTCGGCGAGCTACCCATATCTCGCCGTCCGCAAGCCCGCACCTACGGTGGCCGGGAATCGATGTCTCCGTTGCGTCTCCCTCACGTGTTCCGCCTCCTCCTTCGCGAGCATTACTGTTTCGCAAAAGGAGGTGTCAGCTTCCCATGTCCTCTCGCTCCGTACCATGGCCTGAAGCAGGGCCGGATGCGAGAGGTTGCCACCGCTGATGGCCTCCACGAGGACACGGCGGTGCTCCACCCAAGCGGGGCAGACCTCCACCGCATGCTCCACCATGTCCACCGGTCGATCCACACAATGGTGACAACCGGGCGTTTCCCCCCCACCTTATCCTGAACAGGAATTCTCGAAACAGCCGTGTCCGGTGAGAACCTGCGGCAGGCGGAAGGTAAGGACGCCGTGGCAACTCTCAAGCCACGCCTCAAAGAGGGGCCTTATCGCCGCAATTGTGAAGTGCCCAGCGCTGGGCTGCGACAGTCGCTCTCTCCATGTCGTCATGAGAGCCTGCCGTAGCTCTGTCTACCGAGACGTGATTTGACGCGGCAACGGAGTTTCACCCCGGCGTTTCGCCTCCTCGCGCGACTCCCATATGTGCGCGAGGACTTTGCCTCTAGATCCCATGGTGGCAATCCGACAAGGAGGCTTGCCGCCTCACCGGAGACCGTGAGGTATCCCTGGACCAGCCGGATAGCCATGACCCTTTGGGACGCGTTCAACCGGTGGGCTGGTCGCCGCCTCAGGAATCGCGCCCACACCGGTGCATGGACCGCACGGTCCCCGCGTGTAGCCTCCAGCAGAAGGTGTTTCGACCCCCTAGATTGGGTAGGAGCCGCTTGAGGGCAGCCCCGGCCCGCTCTAGTCTGGGAGCCAAACGTCGGAAATGCTCCGCGATATTTCACCGGCTGTCGAGGACGAGCGGCCGGCTGGCCGACGGTGGCGCGTTTTGAGGATCATGAAAACACATGGCCTTGGAGTTATACAAGGCCACCTCGAGTCCCAATTGCTGGATTCTCTCGACGACTGTCGCAACCCCGCGTGTCGCTATTTCGATCGCCGCCTGGTGCGACCTCCCCTGCGCCAGGACCATCATGTTGTTTGTGTATTATATAGGTAAACTTCTGCTGTACCCCTTCGGGAAAAGCAGTATTGCATAATCAGTCTTTTAATGTTCCCACTGCTGGGACACAAGCCTGTGAGAGGGAATATGCCATAATCTACCACGCGGGACCAGTGCGGGTTGGTGGATGTCACATGTCTTCCAATTTGTAGTTCTAGGACATGCCGGTTTCCTCACGATATCTTCACTCACTGTTTTGGGTGCACTGGTGATGAAATAATTTACACAAAGTAAAGTACCTGTTTCTGTTCGACCGCACGACCGTAAGTCTGAGCTGAACTACTAGGCCACAACGGTAGGCTTATTTCGAGTTATTACTTACGCTCGATTGCGTTACGTAAACGTTCTCTTATGTCAATTATACACAAAAAGAGGTTTCTCCTTGTCTGTCACCAGACGGCGTTTATCCAATTTCAATATATACATTGAAATTTACGTTAACGCGGTCCACCGTTAGTAAAAACTTGCACCAAGCCCACTGCTCTCTCAGGCATGTCTGTGTGTTGTGTAGCAATGAACGTATTTCGCGCGAGCCTGTCGTTAAATAGCTAAAGAGAGAAATAGTTCAAATAATGACAATAATGAAACTTTTACTTTGGTTCCAGATTCGTGAAACTATACAAAAAAATGTACAAAATGTCAACTGCCCTATCCTACTTCACGATCAACTACTGGAATTTTATTGACAATAACACTGTAAATCTTTACAATAACTTGTCAAGTATTGACAAAGAAATTTTCGACTTTGATGTTACCAAAATAGACTGGCAGGAATACATGATTTTATGGTGTTTGGGTATAAGGAAATACCTCGTAAAAGACGGCTTAAAAGGCACGGCGTACGGCAAGAAAAAAAATACTTTTTTTAAATTTTTGGCGTTTATTATCATACCGACTTATTTTTTTTTATTGTATAAAATTTTAAGTTTTGCTGTTTTTAGTTTATTTGTATTGATAAGGATTTTCTTGTAAATTATATGTTTTATTATATTTAGTAATTAATTCAATAAATCAAAAATCCCGACTGCTTGAAAAGCGAACTAAAAAGACGAAAACAAGAAGAAAATCATCAAAATCATCAATCAGCAAAACCAGATGTATCCTCCGACTGATTCTTGTTTTTGTCTTTTTATTTCGCTTTCCAAGCAGTCGGGTTTTTTGATTTTTTGAATTAACTTTTTAGTTAACATTTTTTTTTAATTACCTATGTACATTTAAACATATGGGTAATATAAATTTTTGAAATCACCTCTTAAAACCCTTTATTTTGATACCCCACACGATGGATTAGAAAGAAAAAAAAAATTGGGACTCTACAATATGGCGCCCAAAATCCGTCATTCTTCTATTTTCCAATATTAATGTAGCCAGTGACATTCGCAAGGTTAAGGCGAATCGATTGACGCAATAATCATCAAAATCGGCCAACGCGTTTGGTCTCTGGAACGCCACATAGGAACAAACATACATACATATACAGACTAATAAACACGTCACCCTACTTCGGCATTTTTATTTACTGCTTACCCGTGTATTTTATATGTGACTCAAACATAACTGTGGCCAAGATATACCACTAAACATACATTCTCGTACATATGTAAATGTCCGGACTTGTAGTAATAAAACTTTAAGGCCGTAAAATACAACTTAATTTGATCGATTAAAACACCCCACATAAGGGGTGCAATCACCACATCCTCAAAGATAAAGCAATTTTATTACTTAACTTACTTATTAGGTTCGATATCCACAGTCTAACAACCATAAGTTTGGACCTGACATCTACATTTAATGTTATTTTTGTGGTCATAACATGGAGAATCTAAAAAAATATTCAAAGCCGAAAAAATCTATCTAACTTCAAACATAATTTCACACGTTTTTATTGCATTTCCTAAGATTCTATATATCTATCTATGTATAAAGCGGTCTTAAAGTTGTATTACTATAAGCACGGACATATTGTATAAACTCACGCCTGTTTTTGCATAGACGTAGGCAGAAGCAACAAAATGCCACCTGATACGATCCTTACATAGTCTTTTGATTGATTAATTTCATAAATCTAGGCGCGCCGGCTATGAATACTGTGCACTTGGCCTTTCTGAAGAACATCACCAAGCAATAAATATCTTCATAATACATAATTAAGTTCATAAATCTAAGCGCGCCGGCTATGAATACTGTGCATTTGGCCTTTCTGAAGAACATCACCAAGCAATAAATATCTTCATAATACATAATTAAGTTCATAAATCTAGGCGCGCCGGCTATGAATACTGTGCACTTGGCCTTTCTGAAGAACATCACCAAGCAATAAATATCTTCATAATACATAATTAAGTTCATAAATCTAAGCGCGCCGGCTATGAATACTGTGCATTTGGCCTTTCTGTAGAACATCACCAAGCAATAAATATCATCATAATACATAATTAAGTTCATAAATATAGGCGCGCTGGCTATGAATACTGTGCACTTGGCCTTTCTGAAGAACATCACCAAGCAATAAATATCTTCATAATACATAATTAAGTTCATAAATCTAAGCGCGCCGGCTATGAATACTGTGCACTTGGCCTTTCTGAAGAACATCACCAAGCAATAAATATCTTCATAATACATAATTAAGTTCATAAATCTAAGAGCGCTGGCTATGAATACTGTGCACTTGGCCTTTCTGAAGAACATTACCAAGCAATAAATATCTTCATAATACATAAATAAGTTCATAAATCTAAGCGCGCCGGCTATGAATACTGTGCACTTGGCCTTTCTGAAGAACATCACCAAGCAATAAATATCTTCATAATACATAATTACTAGCTTCTGCCAGCGGCTACGCCCGCGTGAATGTCGTAAATGACCTCGAGAGTGACCTATGTGCTATTCCAGACTATAATCTATCTCTTTGCCAAATTCCATCTAGATCCGTCCAGCCGTTTGAGCGTAAAGAAGTAAACAAACATACGAACACACACGCACACACTCACAAACTTTCGCCTTTATAATATTAGTGTGATTAGTGTGATAATTCTTCTGTACGTGTGTTTGTCACCTAACTTCTCCTAAAGGGCTAGACCGATTTCGATGAAATTTTGTGTGTATATTTCAATGGGTTTCTGGATGGTATGAAAATACAATTGGACCCGGTAGGTGGTGCTGCTGTCGGTATGTCACCAAATTTGTCTAAGGCGGTACGAAGTTCGCCGAGTCAGTTAGTTCTATAATAAATCTGTAGAAAAGTCGTTTTTGTACATCGACAATATTTGCAAAAAAAATAGCCAGAGTGTTAGTAAAAAGATAACCAACAGAATTCATTTCCATTGTTGGAATTTTTGTCTGTTTATCTGTTTAGTTGTGCAGGCATCACGTAAAATGTACGGAACCAATATAAATAACTTTTATAAATAAAAAAATTGTGCGTAATTTGAAGTATTACTTAGTTTACTTAGTTTATGTTTCATCGCAATCGGTTCAATTGATCAAAAGTTAGATGTATTTAACCTTTGTTACCCTAGTTACTACCAATCTTACTACCAGTAGTAGGTAATACTGTTAATTTGTTCTCCTTTCTTTCTACTGCAGTAGTAAGTTCCGCCGGCAGCGTATTTGCATTGAGGAATCTTTCTGTTCTTGGTGTCACACCTCTGCCGGTGTGCCGCAGGGTGGCGTCTTATCTCCTCTACTTTTCGCACTCTTTATTAATGCTCTCACTCAAAGGCTATCTTCTTTCTACCACCTTTATGCTGATGGTCTCCAAATGTATACTCAAGCCTCTCTCGACGAGTTATTAGACGCTATTGTGACTATTAATACGGACCTGGCTCTCGTTCGATCTCCTCTCGTTCAGTCCATCCAAAGGTTTTCTGTAAGAGATTGCCCTGTGCAATAAGACCGCCCATTGTACACTTATCTTTATAAATGATTTGTCCTGTAGTATGTAAGTGGTGTACAATAAAGTATATAATAAATAAATAAATAAGTATTAGAAGGGTAATTACTATTTGCCATTGTTACTATCGATTTAAAAAAAAAACATGGTCTTCAGGGATAAATTATTTATCCCTGAACCCCACTCGTAACAATAAATACGTATCTTTACCGAGAAGAAAGAGTTTACAATCTCAGAGATTTGTTATAAACTGAAGGGTTCTTGCAATAACTCGGTGACATATAATACAGGGTAAGATTTTCAAGTGAGCGTGGATGGCTAAGACCGAAACCATAAGTAACACAGACATACGAGTAAATCTAACTAGATAACGCAAATCCCTCCATCTGTATGAAAACCAAGCGTGCCACTTTTTCACACACAATTTAAAAACAAATTTACTTACCAATGAAAGAAAACATTTCCAGTTCCACAACTTACTTTTTCTATACAGTCTTTACAGCTCAATATTGCATAAAAATACATTTTTATAGATTTCGTTTTTTGACACGCGAAGTACATACAATCGCGTCATCTAGTAAGATTTATATCTGTGATAAGGAATAGTGAAAAACACTCATGGGTGTCTCAGGCTCGATTTTGTTGGAAACTAAAACTGCATCATTGGGAAAATCTATATTCCTAGTCTAGAATCCAGCCCGTTGATATTGATATAGGAGAAAAAATATAAGTACCCTGTATTATTTAGAATTGAAATGGTTTACCAACAATCGATTGGTCAATGAACCGTTGGTCAACATTATCTTTAAATCATTAACTTTTCATTCAAAGGACTTTTGACCCACGAACGTTTCGCCAACATATCTTAACGTCAGTGAATGCTTAACCAACAGAATGTTTTGACCAATTACTTTTCACCCAACGAACAATTGGCCAACACCAACAGACACCGGGACAGGTGAACGTAACTAAGTAAATAATAGCTCGCGCAGCGGGGCTCCGTAAACTTTGTTGTAATCGTACTTACCTATTCTATATTAAAATCAACTCCAGCTCATTCCTGGCTTAAACGGCCTTTAATAGCGTGTTTCAAGCAAAATTCTCTCCAAATGATGTAAGTTCGAATAAAGTTAAAAAAAATCGCATGAAAAGTGAAGTTCAATTGTTTTATCAATTAGGAATAATTAGTTTTGTTATAAAACAAAAGAAAACCACCGCAACGGTAAAAACAAAAGTTTTGCGAACCTTTTTTCTTGTTCCTCTAATTTTTCCAATGTGTATATGGTAGCAAGGCAAGTAGGATCGGCAGGTAGGTAAGTGGGATAAATAGTTAAGTAGGGTAGGTTAGACAATTGATGGGCGCGAAACCGCGGGTACAGCTAATCACCAATAAGAGCCGTGTATGTCCGCCTGAGGAGTCCTCTCTCGGAGTTCCGAGGCACGTCTGCCTAGTAATCTTCTTCCAATCTCATCTGGCTAAACTTTTAGCGAAGTAGTTAGGTAAACTGTTTGTAACAGTCTCTTTTGTTGGGAGGTATTTCTAGAAGTACTAAATCGATGACAAAAAATCTTACATCGAAATAATTTCTTTTTGGGTGCGTGGTTGGCGCATTGGTTGAGTTATTGACTGCTGCGCTGCGGGTTCGATTCCCGCACGGAACAAATATTTGTATGATCTGTGCAGATAGTTGTTCCGGCTCTGGGTGTTGTTTAAGTGAGGTTATAAGTTTGTAAACGCACCCACTTCTTCTTCTTCGTGTCGATGATTCCTTCACAAAATTTTCTTCGACCAGTATTCAGGCACGTCGATAGCCTTAGCGCTGGCCTCACAAAGGTCTTGCATGGTGCAGGTGTTTTTACATAGGGATCCGGACAGAAGATGGAGCTTCGTCTGTGGGGTGATTCCGCAGTCACACTGTGGCTGATTGGAGTACCCCCATCTGATTAAGTTATGCCTACAGAGGCCCACTTGGCTTCGTAACCGGTTAAGGGAGTAACGAAATAATAATAACTTTATTCTTTATAACGCACCCACGATACAGGAAGAAATTCCTAGTGTAGGGCAAAGTTAAAAAAAAACGAATATGACATGTCAATAATATGATATTGTTACAAGATAGTAACTAGTAGCGCCATCTAGTATCGAATAGCGGAACTAATCTCCTCGAAAGTTCGTATCGAAAGAAATTTTCCTGAATGTTCGAGAGGAACATTCTGGAAGTTTCTAGTCGCTTCGGGCATAATGAGTTTGTGCGCGGTTGTGTAGGCGCGCGAGGCGCAGCGGTGCGCGCAGGTGGATGCATCGATTGTTTGTTCTGGTTCTTTGACGCGCTAGCGGCTGTCATACGCGGCTGCTGTGCAGTATGGCTTGTGGTTTGCGCGGTCGACCATTTTTCCGATGACCCAATGTTTAGGAGGGTAGTTGGAGAGACGGTGGAAATTTTGTTTTCCGGTGTACGCGCGGTCGAAACACGGTTTGCGGGTACCGGGTTATTCATGGGAACGGCGCGGCACTTGGTCGTGATACCTTGCTGTTGGGGATGTTGGTGAAGCAGGGGAATCGGTGGTCGACTGCCTACCCTGGCTTCCTCTGGGTGTCTGCTGGTGCTAGTGTCTGCGTTCCTCGGCCCGCGGTGCACCGGCTGAACCCGTCCCTAGGTCCGGAAGCAAGACAGTCCGGTCCATCGCTGATCGAGTCTCCTTCTGGCTGGAAGCGCCGTGACCCGGAGAGCCGCGGGCGCCTGGTGATGCCATCTTCTTCTTCTTCTCTTCAGTCTTGCATGCATATGCTAAAAAGCATGAAAGCTAGGGGTGGGCTAGTTTTCCGCGAACACTATAACTATTGTGCGCGAGCGACAATCGTTAGGCAGCAGCAAAACCCGCCCTAGATACTCCCGACAGTGCAAGCTCGCAAGAACCAACACTATTGACAGTATAGAGGGTAGGTGGTGATGGTGGTCCGTGCGGTTGGTGTGCGAGTAACGAAAAATACGTCTATAGCGGTGGGCGACAAGTGGCAATCCTTACTCACTCTCCTTGGAAGTCGCGTCGCCCCCGCAAGGGGGCGAGGCGAGCGGTCACGGAACCTCGTTCCCTGGCCACGGGTGCATCACCGGAGCTCGCTACCACGAGCTCGTCCCTGGGTGATCCACTGGACCTAGCATGTTGCGAGCGTGAATTTCTGAAATTCACGCTCGCTATGTTTGACTCGTTGTATGTGACTGTAGGCGCGCCGCGGCGAGCGTTTATGAACGACTCGCCGCTTCTTCACGGCACCCTGGCGGTCCTCCCCCACCAGGTGGAACTCAGGGCGTACCCTGAGAAGCCCAGCGAAGGCGACCAGCGGCAGAAGTGCCGAATTTGACGAACCTACAGTTTAGTAATGAAAGCGACTAGCGACTACTAGCGCCGTAGATGTGTGTGGGAGCGGCAATGTGCTGAGTTACACCGCTCATGAACCAATAGCGCGCGAGGCGATCGCAGCGCTATTCGGTGCATGTGTACTAGCGAATGTAGAGTAGTGATTGGCTGGATTTCGACGTGAAGCGTGTCTATATTAACTTAGAACAAACTTCACGCCGGGATGTAGTGTGAGGTGGGCAGTATTATTGTTTGAGTAAGCAGCGTGTAGACTGTTACTGCTTACTCAGGCGTCATATCCGGGTGATGGATGGGGGCGCAATGTCAGGCAGGCAGCAGATCTCGGGGCAGGCGCTTTCGGTCGGGCGGGCGCGCGTGCCATGGCGCCAAGTGTTTCACGTGGGGCCAGGCAGAAGCGTCGGCCCGCGCGAACATAGCCTTCGCTAAGCGCCCCACAAACTCATCCAGGCTCTCAATCCCGGTGTCGCGTTGGATAACATCGTTCCTCACACAGCGAGGAGCGTTTACGACGCTTCGTAGTGTGAGGTGTTGTTGTGCTCTGAGTTTCTTTTTGTTGGACTCGCTGGTGAGGGCGAACCAAGCTGGGGCTGCGTAGGTGATGATAGGTCGCACGTAGGTTTTGTAGATTCCCAGCTTGGTCCGGGCGGGGAGGCGGGATGAGAGCGCTGGTTTGAGCAGGTTGCAGGCTATCCTGCTTTTGTTGACTACCTGCTTGACATGCGGCCCCATCGTGAGCCGACGGTCGATGGTGATGCCCAGGTATTTAGCCTGGGGGGTCCACTCGACGTCGACTCCTTGTAGTTTCAGTGGTGGTGGGAGGGGGACGTGACCTGTAAGCAGAGCCTGCGTCTTACTCACATTCACCGACAGCCGCCATTTGGCAAGCCACTCGGGGATTAGATCTAGGGCGCGCTGCATCTTTCGCGCTGCATGCTTCGTATTTATTGAAGTGGTGATGAATGCAGCGTCGTCAGCATACAGCGCTAGCGTCGCCTCTGGTGTTGTGGGGATGTCGTCCGTGTAACATGAGTAAGACGCAGGTGATAAGCAACTTCCTTGCGGTACTCCCGCCAGTATTGGGCGGGGGGCGGATAGTGCTCCCTCTACCACCACTCTGAAACTCCTGTGGGACAGAAAGGATTGCATTACTTTTACCACTCGACGGGGCGTGCTAGATTTGGCTAGTTTGTATATTAGGCCGTCGTGCCAGACACGGTCGAAGGCCTTTTCCATGTCGAGGAATACTGCTACCGCGTACTCCTTTTTGTTCATTGTTGATGACAGCAGGTGCAGTACCCTCGACAGCTGGAGCGTCGTGCTGTGCTCAGCGCGGAACCCGAATTGCTCCTCTCGTGGTGTGATGTGCGGTGTAAGATGTCGCAGCAGGAGCGACTCGAACACCTTGGGGATGTTGGACAGCAGGGTGATTGGCCGATAGCTCTCTGGCTTCAGGATGTTTTTCACCGCCTTGGGCAGCATTATGACGCGCCCCTCCTTCCATGAGGCCGGGAAGGAGCCTGTGCGCAGGATCCCAGTAAACAGGCGCGCCAGGGCCGCGACCATGCGGTACGGCAGGTGGCGCAGCGCTGTATTTGTGATCCCGTCGGCACCAGGGGCCTTCCTAGGCTTTGTTCTCAGGATGGCGCGCCTGATCTGCCCAGGCGAGAAAAAGATGGCGTCTTCTTCAGGAGCTATCGGCGTAGCGAAGTACTCCCCAAGGTGCTTCCCAACCGCTGCGACATGCTCATGGTCGGTGGTCGGATTCGGCTGGAATTGACGCTCCAGGTGTTCGGCAAAGACCTCCGCCCGGTCTGCGGCTACATACTTCAATGCCCCGTCGATGCTCTGAAGTGGTCTTACCGGAGCTGGGGTGTTGTTTAATTGTCGGCACAGCCTATGAATGGAGGGCCAATCGCCCTCCGCGGCGTCTATTCGTTCCTCCCAGCTCGCGGCTCTTAGAGCGCCGAGCTCGGCCTTCACTTTTTCCGTTAATTTGTTTAATTGGGTTTTGAGTGTGGGACAGCGCAGTTGTTGCCACTGCTTGCGTAGGCGTCGTTTCTGCGTAATGAGTTTTCGAATGCGGGCAGGCAGGGGCGGCTGGAGCACTCTCCCCTGCTGCTGCGTCATTGTGGCGTCCTCCAAGGCTCGAGTTACGCAAGCAGTGATGTCCTCGGCTAGCGCGTCGGCGTCTGCGGCGGAAGTGACAGGCCGAGTCGGGGTCGTGGTTGCAATCCTTTCTGTAAATAATGTCCAGTTTATTAGTCGACGTGGCGCTTGAGGTACTACGCGGGTCGGCATATCCGATAGGACGACGAGCACAGGATGGTGGTCGGACTGTAGCTCGTCCTCCAGTACCTGGCATTTCAGCCCTCGGTGTACAACAATGTCTAGCACATCTGGCATGTGTGCTCCTCTGTCAGGGTAGTGTGTCGGCACTTCTGGGCCTGACACTGTGTAACCGAAGGCTTCAGAGTCCGCGAAGAGTCGTCTCCCTCCGTCGTTGGTGTAGTAGGAGTTCCACGCTGAGTGCTTCGAGTTGAAGTCACCGGCGAGGATGGTAGGGTGGTTTGTACCGTAGAGTATCTAATATAAATAGCTTGTTGTTGGGCGGTTTATAAAAAGCGTAAACTGCTAGGTCCTCGCCGGCTACGTGTAATTGAACACCCAGCGCATAAGCTGTCTGCATAGGTGGTAGTGGGAGTTCTTGGTGGACGACTCTTCTCTTTACAAGTACAGCCAGGCCACGGTAGCGGGCATTTACCGCATTGGTTTCGTCCTTGCGATAAGCGAGATAGCCTGGGAACTTGCACCTATCTTCAGGTCCCAGGTGCGTCTCGCTTATCAGCGCCACGTTGACGTCCTGCTCCTGCAGGAGATGGCGGAGGAGTGCGACTTTGTTTCGGAGGCCGCGGGCGTTCCAATGTATTATCCTCAACGACTTAGCCATGGTAGAGCGTTAATAGCGCGGCCAAGCCGTCGAGGATGACCTGCTCCACATTCTGGCCCTGCCTGATGGCCTTTATCAGGTCCATCAACAGTTGAATAGCGCAGGCAGTAAAGTTTTTGTTCTGGTTGCTCCTGTTTTGTGCAGCCTCTTGATTGGCTGCACGTGTTAGGCTAGCGCCGGCTGATTGGTCGGCGGTCTTGTTTGTTCTAGTTTCTGACACCAGGTGGCGTCCTTGTTGTTTTGTGCCGGCGCTAGCGGCTATCTTTGTTACTGTATTGTTTGGTAGTACTGCCTGCGCCTGTTGTGTGTTAGTGGCAGCATCCTGTGTTGGTTCCTGGGTCGCTGGGGGGTTCGACCTATTGCCTTTACCCCCCCTCTTCTTCTTGCTCCTCCGCCTTGAGGAGGAGGTGGTTTCACCACGTTGCGTGGGCCCGTTTGCTGCCGCCATCAGTGACACACCTTGGGCCTCTTCTCTCGGCTGCTCCTCTTCCTGTACCACCTTCTGGGTTCGGCTCGTTGAGGTGGTCGAGATGGCGACTGTTCCCGCCCGCCTGAGTTTTATTTCCCGTTGAAAGACGGGGCACTTAATATTGTTTGCCGGGTGCGGGCCCCCGCAATTTGCGCAGGTGGCCGGCTCTTCCCGCGGGCGCGGGCATTCTCTAGCCGCGTGCCCCTCTCCGCATCGTACACAGGCGAGCGGTCGGTGGCATTGGTGCGAACTGTGTCTAAAATGTTGGCACCTGTGACATTGGGCGGGCCCACGCTTTCCACGCCATGCCTCAATCTTGACACCTCTCATGTACATGAACGTTGAGGTATCGAAGATTGTGCGTACATTTTCCGTTTTGTTTAGCACGGCGTGGAACACGCAGCCGGGACGTCCTTGGCGTGCGTTTATGTGCCTCACGTACTCTGGTTCGTAGCCCAGAGTACGGAGCTCCTCCTCAATCTCCTGAGGATTTGTGTCCGCAGGCAGTCCCTTGATTGCCACCTTCAATTTCTTGTCCGCCTGCAATGAGTAGGCGAACCAACTTATGTTACTCTCCTTTTCTAGGGCGGTTAGATATCTTTGCACGAGCCTGTATTCCTCCTCGCTTTCGGGACAGAAGCGTACTCCTTGTCCGAAGGGGCGTGCATTTGGAGGCCGCCCTAGTTTGGTAGCTAAAGCCCTAAAATGGGTTGCCCAATTTGGCAACTTTTCCACCATTAGTGGAGGGTAGCGGGGACGTTTCTTTTTCTTTTCTGCGGCCGCCGCATTATTTGTGGCGGTGCAGCGGTGGCAGGATCAAGGGGTGCATCGTTTTTGGGGGTAGGTGTAGGTGATGTTCTTACCCCTATGGTTGTTCCTGTTGTGGGCCTGGGGCCGGTGATAGCGCTCGGAGAGGGCGAGCGTCTTACTGCATCGGTAAAAGTAGGCGATTTTTGCGCCTCGGAGCGCTGGATTTCGAGGCAGTAGCGTTTCGCTTCTTCCTCGGTTACTTCGTCAGGGCTCCTACGCCTCCTCAGGCCCCTACCCCCCGCCTGGAAGTCATAATCTACCTCCATGGACGGTGTGGGAGAGGTCGGCGTCATTAGGTCCTCTATCTCTGCTCGGCGCCCTATAGACGCGAGCGAGTTACTTGACCCACTTATTGACGATTGGCCAGATCGTACTGCGGGGGAATCATATGCTGAGGTGCGGGGGGGTGCTGGCGAATCGGGATTGGCTAGTGAAGCCACTACTGGCGCCATCTGGCGGCGCGAATCACGGTTCGTATGTGGGGCTATATCTCTTGATTGATTTTTGCTGTTGTAACCCGGCCCTGAACCTGCTGTTGAAGAGCGAGGTGCGGATGTTGATGCGGTGGGGTTAGGCTGCCTAATTGCGTGTTTTGGATCACCTTGGTTTGTTCGCGACATAGGGCGCGGAGGTATCGGGGCGCGGTGATGCGAGTCGGCGCTTCTCTGAGTGCCTGCATTTGATGCGCGGGAGGCGCTCGTTGTTGAGAGTGAAGGGCGCGGCTGTTGCGTTTCAGGGCGCGAGGAGATTGTGTTCGACCGAGTAACCGATTTTGGTTTTTGACCGGTGAGGGTAGTCGGTAAAACTTGTGAAAAATTATTTTCCGGTGTACGCGCTAGTGGAGCGCGGTCCTTACTCACGACGAACCCGACCGCTCTTTATATAGCACGGAAGATGTTTCTAGAACGTTCCATACTGTTCTAGATGGTGCTACTAGTTACTACCTAGTTCTTCCTCGAGTCACTAGATGGCATTGCCCATCCTTGTAACAAAAGGAGCATGGTTCTCACATACCCAAATTTTGCAAACAGGTAAATTACCTAATTCAACAACAACGGAACCGGAACAGTGTGCGAGTCGTTATTTTTTAAACGAAAAGATAAGAAAAATAATAAAAATAAGCGTTACTATAATTATAAATATAAAACAAATTAACCAGTTTGATTTTGTCTACACTAAAGATGCACTATGGAGCAGGACCAGCATGTTTCCTTGCATTCTTATCTTTAATATAATCATCTAATTTGTAATATGCTTGTTTACAAACTATTGTTTTAAATTTTCTTTCATTTAGTTTTAATATCTCACAGGGTTTTTTGTTATAGAATTTAACATAATACCCCATGAAAGATACTTTAGCTAATCCATAAGATATTTGATCTAACTTACCGTTGTATAGTACTAAGTAAGGTACCTATAAGATTGACAAGATACCCATACTAAATCAGTTTACAGATTCGTGCTGTCGCTAAGGAGTTCGGTTGTATGTATCTTGAAAACTCAATTCAATTCGACAGCTATGCGGTAAAAACTGCAAGCGTGCCGCTAACCAACCGCACTACATCCCATCCACTCACGCGCGGGATACGCCACAAAAAAAGCTGACGCAATAAACACGTTATATTGCGCCTACCTGTACGCTTTGGTACGCTTGAACCTGGACTGGGTAAGCGAGAATTCAAGGGTCGAATATTATTCTTGTTCATAAAGGTTTCTCACTAAAACTGTTTGTCACCTATGAAGGTTTGGCAGTACCTAGTTAATATGCTTACTCTCATTCATAGCGGTTACTAAAAATCTTCTTGGTCCGCAAGAGAACCAAGTTTACTGATATACCCCGAAAAATTGTCAAACTTAAGTGGTATTGAGCAGGGCACATTGTTCACAGAAGGGATGGTCGTTAGGGCAGAAAATTCTAGAGTGGCGACCGCGTATCGGAAGACGCAACGTTGGAAAGCCTCCCTCTAGATGGAGCGACGACCTAGTCAAGGCTGCGTGAGTCCGATAGATGCGAGACTCACGGGACCGATCAGTGTGGCGACGCTTGGGGGAGGCCTATGTCCAGCAGTGGACGTCTTTTGGCTGAAATGAATATGACGACTAAAAATCTTGAGATTGTTATCAACTGGAACCAAGAATACTCCACAGCTTAGTCAAAATATGTGGCTTGGCCGTTTCACTACCGTTACATGGGCGTAAGGTGACAAATGTATTCACTGTTCATTACTTTTCTGTACAATCGTTCTTGTAGTAACGAAACATGGCGACGAGGAGTTGCGCATACGAAATACATGAAACCTATAAGTCGCGACTTCTAGTACCGAGGAATGTGACGGTAGCGAAACGGCCAAGCCACATATTTTGACTAAGGTGTAGAGTTTGTGAAGTTAGAGAAGCTTGGCTCCACATGTGATCTGATAAATTTTTGACAGAACCTTTGGGGTCTCGTTTTGGCAACATTGTACATGAAAATGTTTTTGGTGGGATCGATTTGACGAAATAAAAAAAACCGGCCATGTGCGAGTCGGACTCGCGCTCGAAGGGTTCCGTTCCGTTCCACTATCGCAAAAAAAGGCAAAAATACTCGTTTGTTGTTTGATAGTCCCGCTTAAATATTTATTTTATGCTGTTTTTAGTATTTGTTGTTATAGCGGTAACAGAAATACATCATCTGTGAAAATTTCAATTCTCTAGCTATCACGGTTCATGACATACAGCCTGGTGACAGAAATACAGACAGACAGCCGGATCGTGAAGTCTACAAGAATTGTTCGTTTAATTATAGGTATTAGATAAGTGATTTTATACACTTCATTCGATTTTAATAGGTGTAGAGTCCAATACATTTTTTAAATCGCTTTCTCACTTTAGTAATTTACTCCTGTAGATATCTTGGGTGCGTTTACAAACATTTAAACTCACATTCACAAGACACTCAGATCCGCAACAACTACTTGTAGGCCATACAAATATTTGTACCGTGTGGGAATCAAACTCGCGACACGCAGCGCAGCAGCCGATAGCTCAACCACTACGCCAACCGTGTCGTCGAACATTAGTTACCTACTATAGTTTCTGCCCGCAGCTTCGCTTACCTTAAATGTGTTTTATTATTCCAAGGAACAATCCGGCATGAAAAGTAGTACATATCTATACATTATCTATATGAGTACCTACCAAGTTTCATCCAAATACGTTCAGCCGTTATGACGTGAAAAGGTAACAGACAGACAAAGTTATATCCGCATTTTTAATATTATTAGTACGAATTTTAAATTACCGGTGTGTTTGACCCAGAAAATATGAAGATAGACGACGTAAAAGGAGTATGTAAGTGTCTTAACAGGTTCTGTAGTTTTTGCAAACCCTCATGGTAGAAAGTATTTTTGTAAATTTGACAAACAAAAAAAGTCTGCACTAATGTTTTTTTTTTATCAATAGGCTTGACCAGTAAGTATCTCAGGCACTCCTCAGGTAAGCGACCCTTTTCTTCAATGATATGACAATAGGAACTATACTGCCAATTTATCATGCATCATGGAGAAAAATAAATAGCTGCTATACCATGTAATATCATGGTTAGAAGACTGTTTTTGAGATTATATTGTGTTTGAAATACGTTCATGTGTATATTTTTAACCTTTTGGTATTGTTTTAACTTGTAGGTAGGTATTTACTTTTACCCGGATGAAATTATAGAAAAAACCGCAGAATAATACACCCAGAAATTTTGCCGCGTTTTTTTAAACTAGTTTGTTTATTGTTTGAGACAGATTTGAAAGATACCAGTTTATCTCAAAAAAAGGTAGTGAGGTGAAAAAAAGAATGAGCGAAATTGAATGAACTGTAAAAGTTTTATTGAATTTAATCTTTTATTTTATACTTTAGAACACATTCTATTTGTTTAAGGCTTAACACGCATTGGGGTATTTTTTGGTATCATTTCCGCGTGACCTTTTTACCGCAATGCGTGCATCTTCATACAATTCCATAGGTTGCAGAATGGGCGGAAAAATTCGCGCGAATAAAAATCGCAGCGCGTTTAAACCATAAGCATAACTTAAATAATAATGACCAATCTCACGTATTTCAAGAGTTTGTTAGAGGGTAAAAATTAAAAATGTAGCGTAATTTGTCGTATTATGATATAATAAGACCAGCAAAATAATTTAATGAGATTCCAATGGACCAGAATGGAATGGAATATTAGATTTATTTCAATTCAATAATTTTTACCGATCATTCTGTTCGCTAAATTCGTTCACTACATCGACACTATTAGTTGAAGCATGGCAACATTATTTTACTTGGAACTGTCATTAATTGAATGACAATGAATGAATGAATGAATTTGATTATGGCACAAGGTCACATAAGCATTTTTGTTTGAGCGAGCGTCAGTTTCAGTTTGTTGTTACCTACTTGTTTGTTATTGTAGTGTGTGACAGCCATTCTGTGTGACCATGTGTTGCGCTTTTGAAGACCCCCAAGTTAGCTGACACGAGACTCCGGCAGGGAATTCTAGTCCTAAGCAGTTTTTCGCGTAAATCGAAAGAATGTTGTTACAATACTGATTTTCGTTCAAGATTTCAAGAGTCTGGCCCCATACCACCGTTGCCACCGTGTTGAAACAAAGGAAGTTCAAAATGTATCCATCCAACAGCCAGGTTGGTTCGCAATTTCCTAGCGAGACCATTATTGTTGAAGACGCGGATCCTGTCAAAGAATACTTCAATGAAGTATCGGGAAGATTCGGGGGGGCCAGTACATCTAGCGAAAGCGAAGACTCATTTCAAATCGTCTTGAACGACGCTCCTAGACAACGAAGAATTTCAGATTCCGATTCTGAAGACTCTTTCATCGTCTTCGAAAAGTCTCCAGATGGTTGTTACACTTCCAACGAAGTTTTAGAAGAGGATAGTGATTCGGAAGAGCGTGATGCCTCGGCCTATCTAGAAGCTTCTTCATCTAAAAGTGTGTCTAAGCTAGCGAACGATAGCTTGCCCATAGATCAGAGTAAGGATGAGGTGGACTGTGCCATCGTTAGTCACGTGACTGTCTGTGAGAGTGTGGACCTGGATGCAACACCTATTGGGGTGAAGACTGGTCTCCTGATTGATGATAAGAAGAAACTGCTGCGGAAAGATTCTCCAGCTAAGAAGGTGAGTGGATTTCAGTGTTTTTAGGTTTTAACTAAAGATTTACAAAGTATCTATGACTAAATTTCTAATTCTAGAGCAAACAGTTCAGGATTTTGATTGAATTATCATCATCTTTCATGTCAAAAGATGTCCACTGAAAAAACCTTGATTTCAAAGGCATAATTTCTATTAATTACCATTTCTAAACAAATTTTAGAATTTTCAAAGAATATTTCAGATTGTGTGAATGGATGCAGAGGAAGGAACAGGCCAAAGAAAAGATGGATGGATTGTGTGAAGAGTGATATGAAAGAAAAGGGAATGTGTGGAGTGGAGTTATACAGTGCCATTTGACAGGTCGGCATGAAAGAAGAAAATGTGTTGTGCCGACCCCAAGTAACATGAGACGAGGTTAGCTATACAAAAAGTTGAAGCTAGCTACTCATTAGAAACTTACAAAGCATAGAAAGAAAGGCAATAAATACTAGTTTCTCTTTTCAATCTATATAGTTTCCAGTGGCAGTATAAGGGGGTTTGTCCGCCACGGGTGCGGGGCACCAAGGGCTGACAAAACGGTTGGGTCAGTTAGATGGTGTACCAACGTGCATTGTTCATGTGGCTAGCATGATAGGCAAGACATCGGGTGATTATATGGGTGCCAGGAGGCACCATACTATATTTTATTGAATTCAACAAAATAGGTATATAAAAGCAATCAAAAATCCGAGGCGATTTGCTAAAATTTTCATTGTTCATCCTCAGTTCTCTTTTATGCTTAGGTAAGTTGATTTCTATGACAGTCTGTAATAATGGTAAAAGAAAATCTTACCTAAAAGGCGAGGTTTTTGTATTTTCAAGCTCGCTTTGCTCGCTCTTTCAACAATTTTTTTTAAAGTCACCTTTAGTTGTTTCATTCTGAATGCCCAGGTGCCAACCCATACTACCCCACCATTGCTAGTTTCACAAAACCAGTCTTAAATTGCCAAACTGCCTTGAGCAAACATGGTGATTAATGCTCATTTCTTCTCTGTATTAGAAGAGGCCATTGCCCTGCAATGGGCCAGTTACAGACTGGTGTTATTGATAGGCTTGCGTTTGAGCACTACCTGATGGTAAGCAACATTGTATTTCCCGATAGCTACAGCCTCGGAGTCTTTAAGTCAAGAGTGAATAGGTTTCTTCTTGGCAAGCGTGCTTCACCAACAAATCATCGCTTCCCATCATGTGAGATAGTGGTCAAGTGTGAGTCTAACAATAAAAAAAATTGTGGTGGCAATGGACCACGCTTACATAACCTATTCACTCTTAGATCTTCTAAAGAAATCAGTATTTAGCAGATTGATTTGATTGATTAAACAACTGTTTGAGATATTAGAAGTTAAGTAAAGCTTACTGAGGTTGGTCGGATCGGTAACCATTCTTAACATAGACTCCTCCGTGCCTCAAAAAACACTTCAAGCCTTTGGTCCTGGCTATCATTTGAAGAACTTCGACAGTCATTACAGGTAGCCAGACCTGAAATCTGAGGTTTTATTTTCAAGTTGATGGAAAACTCTTTAAATTTTATTGGGACAATTAGGTGCCTACTAACTTATAATTTTTTTTTAATTATATGATAGTGTTGCTCTTGACACACCTTTTTGTAAGCGATGATATGGTTGATGGTAAAGCACGCTTACCTAGAAGTAACCTTAACTCTTGAATTTAAATATGATCCTTTACCACATGAATGATAGATATTTAGGTAATGACTTCCTCCAGTAAACATTTTGAACCATAGATAGGTGGTTCTTTTATATTTGGAATCTTCCTTAGTAGTAATTATGCCCATTTTCGTTCTGGATGACATGGTAAAGAGTAGTGGGAGTTAACTTTAAACATGAAACACATGAGTTATTCTGATATTTGTGGGGAGTCTTAACAAAAAATGGATGTCTCACATTTATGACCAAAAATATCGAAGTATTGCCTAATTAAATGGTATAGGGCAGGACACATTACTCGCAGAACTGATGGTCGATGGGGCCAAAAAATTCTGGAGTCGCGACCGCAAGCCGAAAGACGCAGCGTTAAAAGGCCTCCCACTAGGTGGAACGATGACCGAGTTGTGGGTATCCGCTGGATGCGAGACGCACAGGACCGGTAGATGTGCGAACACTTGGGAGAGGCCTATTGCCAGCAGTAGACGTCTTTCGGCTGATTGATTATGATGATAAAATATTATGCAGACTGGGGACTGGGGTCTATCCTATTTTGTTAGGTCCTCGTATTATGTACTCGCCTTTGCTGTACAGCTGTAGAGTAGAATTCCCTTTCGGGGTCTGAGTTTCCTGAAAGCTAATAGTTATTTATGCTACAAGTGGCGGAAGGTAGATGATTCTCGATGAGTGCCATTTTTATTGAATAAATCGACACGAGTCGGGCATCATCTTACGTACGTGTATCAATCATACAACATTTTACTATGCATTGTGCGTGGAAATAAAAAAGTATATCTGAACCAAGCAAGAAATTAATAAAATGGCGGGCTTATTCAAGAGCGCTCAGCATATCCACAGATTAACTAATAGCTCCTCGGGCATATCTACTGCGCATGTGCGAATAGCTGTCACGTCGTAACGCAAAAAGGCACGAGCAAAATATACGTTCTTCCAAAAATATATAATGAATATTTACTTAAAATTAATTTATTGATCAAATCTAAATCTAGAGTAATTAAAATCGCCTTTAATGAAGTATTAAGACTTATCCACATTTACGTGGCGTGGCGCCTTCCGACGCAGTTGATTGGCTACAAAACTCGTTGCGTTATGACGTAGGCTGGAACAGAGTCGTTAGATTGTTGGATCCACGCGCCACGCCACGCCACGACACGTAAGTGTGGTTCCGCCTTTAGTTATATTTTACCTTTTATATGAATGATAAACTGTACTTAGCTAATTTGTAAAACTTTGCTCAAATAATAAAAAACTCTATGCGTCTGGCTGACGCCGGAGTTAAAAATTAAAAAAAATACAGAAAAGTAAAAAGCACTAGTGAAAAAAGTGACTCTTTCCGCACAGTTTGGCTACTTGGAAAACGCTCTTTTCGAGGACATGCATTGTAAAACATTTTTTTTAAATGGGCCGTAATCCAACTCGCAGGCCGAG
Source organism: Orthosia gracilis (assembly GCA_947562075.1). Classification (NCBI taxonomy): domain Eukaryota; kingdom Metazoa; phylum Arthropoda; class Insecta; order Lepidoptera; family Noctuidae; genus Orthosia; species Orthosia gracilis. Next base: position 13,787,971 of record OX387267.1, read on the forward strand.
TGCGGTTTGGTGGATGTCATATGTCATCGAATTTTTTGTACTAGGTCATGCCGGTTTCCTCACCATGTTTTCCTTCACTGTTTTAGAGCAGTGGTAATGAAATAATTTACACAAAGTAAAGCGCCTGCCTGGGTTCGAACCCACGACCTACGACACGAAAGTCGGGACCGCTACCACTGGGCACTTTCTAGGCAAGTGTGCTTCACCGTCTACCACATCATCGCTTACCATCAGGTGAGATAGTGGTAAAACAAGAGCCTATCAATAATAAAAACCCAAGTGCGAGTCGGACTCGTGCACGTAGGGTTTCGTACCATTATCGCAAAAAACGCCAAAGAAATACATTTGTTGTATGGGAGCCCTACTTAAATGTTTATTTTATTCTATTTTAAGTATTTGCTGTTATAGCGGCAACAGAAATACATTATCTGTGAAAATTTTGACTGTCTAGCTATCACGGTTCATGAGATACAGCCTGGTGACAGACGGACAGTGGAGTCTTAGTAATTATGTCCCGTTTTTATCCTTTGGGTTCGGAGCCCTAAAAAGGTTCATCGTAAAGTCACAAATGTAAGCCTAACGTCTGTATCCCCTTGTTCCCAGGTCCACTTCTCGGAGCAGTCGCCGAAGGTCCGTGTGATGAGGGTGTGGTCCTTCGCCGCGAGACAGGCGAGGATGGGGCCCTGGGACATGTACGCCCGCGATAGAGACAGGTTTAGGAGAAGGTACGTTGCTGTAGCGGTTCAGTTTCCATCTATTCTGTATATTAACCAAATGAAGAGCAATGGCTACCTTTCCCAAAGATCGAGGGAAGGCCTCATAATGGTAGCCCAACTATCGCTGAACAGAAAATCCTGGCTTCGATTCCTATGTCGGGCAGTATTATTAGGTTAATGTGCTATAAAGTCTAAGTAGTTAAGAAGGTAGTAAGCAAAACTTGCCGAAGGCTGTCGGATGGGTGAACATCTTAATATACCGAGATTCCGACGTCCCTCAGAAAGCACGATAGTACAGTTAACGTGCCCCATTTTTAACCGACTTTCCAAAAAGGAGGAGGTCCTATGTTCTAAATAACTTCAATTTCGGAAGCCGGTGTCAAAAAACGGAGAAACGAAAACAGGAACACCGAGTTATTTCACTGTAGTGTTTTTATTTCGTATTCTTTTTACAAGAGTGCAATGCTTGGTATACTTTATGAGGCCTTTTTTATAATGTCAAATAAATTCTATATTTCAAATTATTTGATTTAAACAGATACGTTATATGGAGAATATATTAATTTTACAACCTTAATTAATTTTTACAACCTTAGATTTTTCACACAGTTCATCTACCGTGTCTTTGGTCTTTCCCCTTTATACCACATTTATATTCAAAACTTACTTAACCGCCATTCTGAATAAAATTCCAGAATCCACCATGTAGGACAAGTTATATCCTGGATTTTCAACAAAGAGCATAGACACAAAGTAATTTGCTATAGAATCGTAACTTGGGTTCTATCCAAACAGAAGATAGAACTGCAGGACCCGAAAGCACGAGAGGCACAACAGAAGTCCGAATGGGAACAAGCATTGAGTGCAATAGCCTACGATGACAAGCAGAAAGAACAAGAAGATGAAAGAAGAAGAGATGAGGAGAAAAAAGAAAAAGAGGAGCAGGACAGGCTCAAATGGGAAGAAGCAATGAAATTTGCAGTATACAACAACCAGAAGGAGGAAGATGTTTTAAAGCCTGAGGATGACCAAGAAGACGATACGAAAGGGACTTTAAATGTCACAAAAGAGGATGAAGAGACACAGGACAAGCTCAAATGGGAAGATACATTGCGAGCTTTAGGATACGGGAAGCAGACACCTTCTGATGACCAAGAAGGTGTTAGCAAAGAGTCTTGTAATAATACAGAAGAGGCACGGGACAAGCTCAAATGGGAAGAGACATTGCGAGCTTTAGGATACGAGATGCAGACGCCTTCTGATGACCAAGAAGGTGATAGCAAAGAGTCTTGTAATACCACAGAAGAGACAAAAGAGGCACAGGACAGGCTTAAATTGGAAGAGGCAATGAGATTTGCAGGCTTCGAGAACCAGAAGGAAGAAGAAGTTTTAAAGGTTTGTGATAACCAAAAAAGTAATACCAAAGAGTCTTTTGAAGCCACAGAAGAGAAAAAAAAAGTACAGGACAAGCACAAAGAGGCATTGAGAATGGCAGGACTCGAGGTGAAGAAGCCTTCTGATAACCAAGGTGATACCAAAGAGTCTATTAACCCCACAGAAGACACAAAAGAGGCACAGGACAGGCTTAAATGGGAAGAGGCAATGAGATTTGCAGGCTTCGAGAACCAGAAGGAAGAAGAAGTTTTAAAGGTTTGTGATAACCAAAAAAGTAATACCAAGGGGTCTTTTGAAGCCACAGAAGAGAAAAAAATGCAGGACAAGCACAAAGAGGCATTGAGAATGGCAGGACTCGAGATGAAGAAGCCTTCTGATAACCAAGGTGATACCAAAGAGTCTTCTAACCCCACAGAAAAGACAAAAGAGGCACAAGACAAGCTCAAATGGGAAGAGACAATGCGAGCTTTAGGATACGAGAAGCAGAAGCCTTCTGATAATCAAGAAGGTGATACCAAAGAGTCTTTTAAAGCCGCCGAAGAGAAAAAAAAGGCACAGGACAAGCTTAAATGGGAAGAAGCAATGCGAGCTTTAGACTTTTGACAGGACAAAATGAATTTTTGTCGGTATGATATACTAACACCGCTAAAAATTCTCCTTCTAAGTTCCTATTGTAATATAAGTAAATGAATTATTTTAAAAAGATTTACAATTTAAGGAAAAAATAAACAAATAAAAAAAAAAATTGGCAAAAATTACAAAAAAATATTAAAAAGAAAAAAATGTCCATAAGTTAGGTTTAAATAAAAGCATTACTTTTTATTTAAAATCAAGTAAAATGATAAATGACAGTACAACTATAGCAGCTATTTTCAATCAATTGTTGTAGTAAATTCCTTTACTGTAAATATTGTGATACTTAGTTTTATTTTTTATTATTTTTGAAAGGGGAGACCTAATAAAAATGAGGGTGCTACAAAAATATATCCTAACATTATAAACGTGAAAGTTTGTGTTACAATCACGCAAAAATGGCTGATCGGATTTGGATGAAATTTTGCACATAGAACCTTAATAACCTGGATTAACACATAGCATACTTTTCATCCCAGTATAATGTTTCCGCTTGGGATTATACAGAAGCTAGCAGTTTATTCAGGGTGTAACGTTCCCTTAGAAACTGCTTCAGTTCTTGTAAATGAAAAACTTCCTCCAAGGAAGCCATAGAAAATTCCCAAAAAAAAAATGGATTTTCCATACAAAGCCGTCCACCTGACCAAAATTTTTATGGGAAATACATTTTTTTTGAGAAATGACTGCTTCTACAGCCCACGTGGAATAAGTACTACCCTCAATCTATACTAATATTATAAAAAGGTAAAGTTTGTGAGGTTGTAGGGGATAATCTCTGGATCTACTGAACCGATTTAGATGAAATTTGGCATGAAGATAGTTTGAAACCCTGGGCAGGACATAGAATAGTTTGTATTCCCTTGGGATGATATAACACTTTTTACGCGGGCAGAAGCTAGTATCTTAATAACATATAGCCAATCAATGTGTTATTCTGATGTGTAAGTTAAACGACTGTTTTTCACGTATGTACAGTAAAAACATTTTCATAATGTTCCTCGGCAAACTTCGTGTTCGTCAGTCGTCGGATTTCAATCATTTGCCCTGTACACTTGGTGCAGACCGGACGCTCTCAATCTACTTGGAAGTTTATAGAACATAATGTAATTTATTTAAAAAATGGGCGGAAAGCTGCTATTTTTACAGCTCATACGAAATCAAAACAAAACAACAATAAAGTATTTAGTTCTGAATTCAAATTATTATACACGATAAATCTTATTGATGGACATGGCAATTAGTATTCGTTTGTATTGGGAAATGATTGCCGAGGGACATTAAGAAAATAGTTGTACTGTAGTTTAGTATAAATTCAGTAGTTTTGCGCAGAAGAGTAACAAACATCCATCCATACTCACAATCTTTTATGTGTTTATAATAGTACTAGCTTCTGCCAGCAGCCATTTTCGACTGTGATCTATTTCAGACTATAATCTATCTCTGTGCCAAATTTCATCCAGATCCGTTCAGCCGTTCTAGCGTGATTGAGTAACAAACATACATCCACCCATTTTCGTATTCAAATATTAGTAAGATTTTAAATTTTAAGACGTAATTTTTAAGAATTTAAGACTGTATACATATAGTAGTCACAGTGGATCTTTGTGTTTCTGAAGTTGGCTGCAAGACCCTGCACAGTTGCTATTTTTGTGTCAATGTTGAGTGAAGATAGCATTGTATAACTGCCTCTTTCACTCGCTTACGTTTGTCTCATCGTCCTATCTCGCTTACTCTATGCAGTAAGATGACAGACTGTTTCTTGCGCAATGGTTCGCAGACCCAACTTCAGACACAAAGACCCGCTCGCTGTGACTACTGTAAATAGTTTTAAGTTTTGTGCTTTGTTGAGCACAATTTATAGTTTAATTGTTTACCTTATAGGTACTGTTAATATTTCTTAATCAAATCAAATAATCTTTATTTGTGTACACAGGTACTAAGTAGGTGTTACAAAACATTGCAGAGACTGTACAAAGTGGAAATGCCAAAATACATTTACCTATTTTTGTGATATTTTGATTAGCATTTCGATTGATCCCGTGATATTTCGATAATGCTTGTCAATCATACAATTTTTGACAATTGCTATCGCCACGGTTTCGATGTTAGAATGTCACTTGTGTATAGGATCAGGGGCCTCTGAGTACTGCCTCAGTAAATGGCATAATAATTATTGGTACAAATTAAAGGTATGTATTATGTTCCATACTCATTTAACAATTTTTATATACTTTGTCTAGTTTGTACCTTATTTACATAGAAATACGTATGTAAGTTTTACCTACCTACCTCAATTAGATCTCAAGTCTTTTAGTTTCTTTCATTTTAGATATTAGAAATTTTTTAGAGCTCTAATTTTAAATTTTTTATGCTCATGTGTATCGACGTTTGCGACTCGTTAATAAATGTAATTTCATAAATAATATTTATGAAATAAAGTAAGTTATTGTGAAATGGCTCCAAGATTTTGTCTGCCCCCATGGGAGAAGGCGTGAATTTATTTATGTAAAAATTACACAGTACGTGGGATAGGAGCGAATTTTAGAGTAAATGTCAATGTTATTTTTAATAGGTTCGTGATTTACACTTAGTTATGGGAACATTAATTGACCTTCCCGATGGCTCGAAACGATTAGATTTATATCACACTGATAAGCGATTTCCTCTTAGCGAAATCGCAAATACGTTCACATGGACGAAATGCGATTCTCTTCGACCGATTTGCACTTGAAATTTGGATAGAAAATCGCGATATCGCCTATCAAACGCAATTAAAATTGTGTCGCGCCATCAGAAGACAGTCTGATTTTAAATGAAGAGAGAGATGACAGACTGACATTTTTAGATAAAGAATTTTATAATTTAAAAATTATTTTTTATTCTTATTGAAAACCATACAAATTGACACTAATTAAGTTAAGAGAATTTATAGACTGGTATTACATATGACGGTCCAAGTTATTTTAAAAAGTTAAAGCGGATATTATCCTGAAAACAGTTTTAGTAAAATATTCCGCTTACTTTTGGACTTCTCCTCGTAAGTTAAGAATTATAATACCTCAATAAACGTTTAATTAATTATTATTATTTCTTTTATTTATTTTGAAATACATAATCGTCATCTTCCTGCCGTTGTCCCAAGTCACCACGGTAAGAGGGTAAGTTGCCTTACCACGGTTCTTTTGTCTAAGTATTTTGTAGCTCTGGCTACGCGGGGTTTCTGCTTAAATTAGGTATGTTTTATCCTAACTTTAAATAACACCAGGCCTGTATTCCCCGAAGGGTTAGCCCAGGCTAGCCAGAGGTGTATTTTCGCAAACATTTGGCCAGTCAAGATTAAATGCAGAGAAAGACTATTGCCAACTCTATTAAAGATTAAGTGCCAGGCAGGGAACCCTGAACAAACTGCGCAACCATCCACATTTCGCTTCGAGAAACCCAGAGTACCTATGATTATTCATGGATTATTACATTAATTTTCCGATCAACTTGCTTCGAGAAAGTCGCTGTGAGTATCATACTCGGGCGACTGTAAATCCCGATGTAATATACGGTTATACTTCGGGATACGCCACAGAAACGAGTTCGCAGTAATAGCTGAGCTATTGCTTAAGGTGCCTGTAAACGGGCTAAAAAAATGCATCTTGTTGGCAATTTTGTTGACCAATATAGCTCAGTATATTTGCAACTTATATCTTGCTGCAATGCCTGCGATTTCATTTGTCAATACATTGCCGAGTTTAGTCCAGCAAGATTCTGCAACTGGATTATCAAGGAAATTTGTTGGTACACGCGGAGCAAATATTGAGGCTAGGTCTCAGTAATTATTGACGTTTTATGTTTAACATATGCCTCTTCGGTTGTTACATGAAACTTCGCGTTAATTACAGCCTAAGCATCCTTCTCAATTGATAAAGTTCAAAATCTTGTCGTTTGACCGCTCGGCCGTGACGAGCTTCTGCTCGTCGCGGCCTCGCAGCCCGCGACCTCGAGCACCTCGCTGCCCGCGGCCGCGCCTTGAACGTCCGATTTAAAAAAATCAACAACGTATACAAAGCAATTTCACTAATCAGGAGTTGACAGGACGAGGGAAGGAGGGCACGCGAGGGAAAAGAGATGCATCTACATCAGAGCAAAGACAAAAATACGGCGATATTGCAGTAAAGTCAAAGCGGGATAAATCATTTGCAATCTATAGACATTGAATACATTACTACTATAGAATATCTTCGCTATATCGCCGGGCTACACTGCATGATTGCAGCAATTGTTGCACTGTATTGTTATTGAGCGATATATTTGGCAACTTGGCGGCTATAAAAGTGCAGAAAGAACTTGTCAAAAAACTAGGCCGTTTACCTTTTTAAAATTTATAAGCTATATTTCAAGTGACAGTTGGCTGATCGTGGTCCTGGCATGCCGTTTATTTTTACCTGACAGTAGTCGGCCTGGTAGGGTTCAGTTTAATCCATTGTATTCAGTCATAAACTTTGCCGAAGCAAAGTATTTCAAAAATGCTTAAGACTCATTTGAGTGTTCCCCTCCACGGAAATCTTTAGTAAAAGGCGAAAGATTTATGCGTTTTGAAGGGAAACCAGAGATTGCTGTAGCGGCCGTATCTCAGACACCCAACCGAACGACGGACGAATCTTAACACCGCGATTTAGAAACGTGACGTTAACGAACAACGCCATCTATTGGTGAACTGAAGAAGTGAACTTGCTAAGAGATTTCTCTTTTTTTAATGGATGCCGTGTAACAGATAATTTACAATGGGTCTTTACAATTTCTCAAGATATTTATATGTGTAGTTCTATTTGCAGTTTTTCGGAGCTCTCTGCTCGCAAACGCGCGTATATTAATATATATATCGCATCAACAAACTGATAGTGTGTGCCTTTACGAATATTCGCATACACAGACAGCCAGACCCGGAACAACTATCTGTAAGAAATACATACTTGTTCTACGCGGGAATCGAACCTGCGACACATAACACAACAGCCAATCGCTCAGCCACTGCGCTAACCGTGCCGTCGCATTCGACCGAATGTGTGCGACTTCTGTTTATCTTGATAGGAATGTGCGCGTTCTGGAGATGGGGTAAATAATTTAATATGCTATGTACATATTATATAGACTGACACCGTCACTTCGCTTCAACTGACCGTTGATAATAATTTCAAGTGTTAATAGGTATCTACTTAGTACCTATATGGGGTAGGTAGATTCTCGGTTGCGACCTGTGCCTCAAAAATTACGTTAAGCCTTTTGTCCAACGCCTATTCTCTCCCAGGACGTGTCGGATTGCCGCCCCACCCCACCGCACTACGAGACTGAGGGATCAAAGTGCACCTGTGTAAGCGCATACACACACGCCTACACTATAATACCTTCTGCGCCGATAACTAGTATCCCCTGAGATTGTCCGCCGTGGCCGAAATTCCGTCTGGAGGACTCTGCCCGCATAACTGCAAACGAAGTACTTGCAAAATGGTGGTTTGGAGATAAATGTGGTAAATTTATTTATTGATACCTTAACACCGTTAATTTTACATAGTTTTTGGATTGTACCTAAATAATAAGAAAAAAGAACATGTTTTTTTTATATACAGATTAGCCCTAATGACGTTATTTTTGCAAAAAGAAGTAAAAACCCTAAAAATGACGATTACTGCAGGTACAATTAGAAGAGCAGGATTACTAGGTATCAAAATAAAAATAAAACAACCAAAAAGACTTTACATACATTATATTTACGAACACCAAAACCTTTATACAATATACATACATCGCAATTTGAACTTAACATAAACCAGGAAAACAAACAAAATTACAGTTTTCAAATGTGGCAAAATACATTACAAACCATATCTTTTTTTTAAAATGGCAACATTATTTTACAGTGTATCCAAAAAGTAATAAACAAAAAAACATGAACAGGATTCCACTGTTAAATAAAAATAATAGTGCTTCTTTGTCCTGTATACCTTCGTATCTCTCTCAGAGTAGAACCATGAGAGTTTTGAAACGTCAGAGTAAGGCCCCGGGGGCCTACCTTATTCATTGTTGTGCAGGTGACGTGCAGGGCAGGTCAAGGTGACAGTTAACAGTAGCACCGCACATGATATTACATCGTGCGACACTTCACGTGACTCTAATATTGACCTGCTTTGAGTCAGGTAAACATCCCTGAACAGAGAAGTGCTGTCAAATCTTAGAAGAGCAAATTACATGGAACGAATGCCTGTCTCACCTTCAGAACCCAGTAACTGTCTGTTAACTGGATTAAACAATACCCCTTTTTGATTTGATTAAATTGATCCAACTTAAATACAAAATCAATTTTGTAAAATTCTAAATCTATATTTTAGGAAAGTAAATTGCGATTTGACATATACCTAGGTACTTATATCATATGTGACTATAATAATTTGATGTGAAAACAAACTTATATAATAATGAACAACCAACCAATTCGGTTGCGGTTCCTGATACTAAATAATACAAAATATACAATGTTCTTATAACTTGTTGGAAAACGACGACAATTTATGTTTTTCAACATGATTTTTATGAATAAAGTTTTATAACAAAAGGGTATAATTATTTATAACGTAAGTGTTATTCCTCAGTTTTTTCATGAATAAAGGAGGTTACACACTAGGCAACAATCGATGCGGTACATTTTGGTCCGTGTGGATAAGCCTTTAGAATTCTATATTCAAAGACTTTCTGAAAGAAACTTGCTCAACTCCACTCGGCTCAGTTGCCATAACAACAAATTATTTCTGTCAATTTGATTAAGGGAGGTTAACCCTCAGTTTCTCAAAACTCGATTATCGGGCTGTTAATATAATCGACGAATAAACGCCGGTTATCTGCTGTGATTGGCTGTTGAAGATGCATTCAACCAATCACAGCAGATAACAACTTGTCACATTTTTTTTCGATAATTTAGCCTTGAGAAACCCGGCCTAAGCCGAGAATATAGATATCGGTGAATTTGTATAGGTACCAGTCTCAATCTGTCCAAAATTCTATTTTTCTACATTTTAGACAAGTATTTGACATAGATTGTCGCAGAGATGAAATTGCGGAGGAATTTTGAATATTTTCAAATATAACAATATTTTTTTTAGAAGGCAATTTGTTATTTGGAAAACTTTACCTGTTTTTAACATTAAGTATGAAATGTTATGAAATCTTCAGCCATTTCTGGGCTAGGCAGACAATAACTTAACAAAATTGATTTTGAACTAAAGCATGGCCTTAAACTAAAAAAAATATACAAGTTTTCTTTCTAGGTTAAATTTTGTGTTTAAATGCTTTTAATTGAAAGTAAATTAAGATTTAACCAATCATCATAAAATATTTTAGTATTTTATTTAGTGTAGAGTCAGGCCAAGAATTGGTCTCAACAAAAAAGGCAAGTTTGATATAAACATAAAATGAAGCAACTTTTAATACATATTTGTACAAAGTTCATAATTATATATTATCATCTTATATACATTTTAGGAAGAACTATAAACAAATTGTGGGCTACCGTTGCAAAAATGTAGGTGACTATTTCTTTCGAAATGTCAAAGTATACTAAACCAGCAGCGCGCCATGCACATCGGAAAACCTGGATTCAGAGCGGCCAACTTATTTCAACCAAACCGTATTTTGTTGAAAATTCCACCGACCACAGCCACCAGTGGCGCGCCACGTCCTTCGATACCGCGCAAACAAAAGTAGACCGCTACTATTTGATACTCTCCTGCTATGAGTGCGAGTGTGAGCTGCGAGTGGCCGCCACTCGCAGTGGTGGCTCGTTTGCGCGGACCCTAAGTGCAGAGGGAAAGTACTTAAAAAATAATGTCTTTGTGTGTCTAAAGTTAGTACCAATTAGTTAAAATTCGGCAATAGCGCTACAGATATTACTCAGTCTCTTTATTGTGATATTATTTAGGCACTTGACAGTTTAAAGAGTAGATATTAGGTAACATAACATAAGCTGATGACAATAAGCTCGCCCACTATTACATAGGACTTAAACATGACTGCCCAATGGTCGCAAGGCGCTACTACTGAGCATGAGGTCCTGGATTCGTTTCTAGGGTCGAGTCAAATTTTATTAGGGTTTTCCATCTGAAATTTCTCAGTAGCAGCCCGGAGTGTGGACTTGTGCCCGGTTGATGGCTGTAAGCTCACCCCCTGGTGACATTTGGGTTTACTAATACACCTCTGCTTCACCCTTTGGACAATACAGGCGTGGTGTTCTGAAGCCTGGCCTTATCCCTTGTATGGATAAAACATAATTTAAGCAGTAAAAGCCCGCCATAGCCAGACACGCTCCAAAATACTTAAACTATAGAATTATTACAAATATTTTTTGCCAGGCCAAGACTTAGAATAAGCCTTACCGCGGTAAGGCCACGAAATGATAGATTCGATTGTGAAAATGGCCTCATACTACAAAAGTTGGCCAACATTTTCAAAGCGTGTCTTTTTCAAAAAATTACATATTATGGTAGGCTAGTTATTGTTTCGACTCTTTCGTTAAGATTTCACCCTTTTAAAATCAAAGAAAAACTTGTAACTATTATTACAAAATACAAAATGTTTTTCTTTCCACTGCATTCCAAATTATGGGTTTCATTGTCTTTTTTTTGTTGTTGTGCCATCAACCGGGCACAAATCTAGACTCCGGGCTGCTACTGGGAAATTCCAGATGGAAAAACCTAATAACACTTTGCCCGACCCAGGAATCAAATCCAGGAACACATGCTCAGCAGTAGTACTTGCAACCACTACACCAACGAGGCAGTCAAGTTAGTGATATTATGCTATAATTATGTTGTTTGTTTTTAATATTACATGCAAGTTAGAAGTACCCAATATCATACTGTTACCGGCAAAAATAAATTCTGGCCTGTCAAGTGTCCAAAATTGCTTGCTTAACGAAATCTGACTTTAAATCGAACACTTTATCATTCAAAGGAATAATTTGAGATTTAGTTAGACCATCCTTACTAAAATTTTTCATTGATTTGGTGATGTTTGATTTGTTCAATTTCTCATCGACATTATTTTCAAATACTTCTCCATTTACTAACATATTTGATTTAGTTTTCTTTTCTGTGGCAATAACAGACTCCTTCGTATCACCTTCTTGGATATCAAGCTTTAAAACATCTTTACTCTTCTCATCTTCAGAAGGCACTAAAACATCTTCCATCTTCTGCTTCCCTTTCTCAGAAGGAACTAAAGCATCTTCTTCCTTCTGCTTCTCTTCTGCAGCTCTTGCCTCTTCCTCTCTTCTGATCTTGTCCTGTGCCTCTCGCTCCTTCTTCTGGGCCAGCTCTTGTCTCTTCTGCGCGTTCCACCAGGGCATGAACCGTTGGAACATGACCCTGGATCTGTGTTGAGGTTTGAGGACCCAGGATACTGCTACATCTACGTCAGCAATCCTGGAATTTGAGAAATAACAATAAGAATGGTGGTATGGGAGGATCTCTTTTACTTTGTGTAAATTATTTCATCACCAGTGCTCTCAAAACGGTGAAGGAAAACATCGTGAGGAAACCGGCATGTCTTTAAACAAAAATTCGAAGACATGTGACTTCTACCAACCCGCTGGGCCCGAGCGGGTTACGGCCCGTTTCCTCTCACCGAGAGGTATGTCCTAGAACCAAAAATTCGAAGACATGTGACATCGACCAACCCGCAAAGGGCCCGCGTGGTGGATTAAAACCGATTTTCAATCGCAGAGAGGAAGCCGGTGTCCCAGCAGTGGGAACAGAAAAGGCTGATGATGATGGCGGTTTGAGAGGTTTTGAGAAACCAAAAGTAGGGGGAGACCAAAGAAAAGATAAATGGAATGTGTGAATGATGGTACTGCTAGAAAGGGACGTGGACAACTGTTGGAGAAGTATGAGAGTTTTGAGAAACGTGTCAGTAGAAATGTGCCAACCACAAATATTTGAAATGAGCGCAAGAGAATAATATTTTGTGAGTTCTTGTAATGGATGTAAGGTGAATACGACAGTGGTAGGGTTATGCATCGCACTATTTGAGCAAGTTTATTCCCTCTCACAGAAGGAAGGCCTGTGTCTTAGCAATGGGAACATTAAATAGATGATGAAAAAGGCACACACATATTAGTACAATAAACCAAATAAAAGCAGATAGGAAATGGATATCTGAAATTTTAATTAGTAAGGAAAATATTAGGCGCTATTCCTCTCTCCTAGACACTGACTGTGTCTAGAATGTTGCTGTGCCCCACAGGGTCCGTAATTGTTTCTGTTACTTATATTTACCACCTGTTTCTAATACCTAAACGAGCAATTCTTGTATATATACAATCTGAATCTCGGAAACAGCTCCAACGATTTTCATGAAGTTTAGTATACAAGAGGTTTCGGGGGCGATAAATCGATCTAGCCAGGTTTCATTTTTAGAAAACATCGTTTTCTCTATTCGCCCAGGTATTGTACATTAAGGATGCAATTTGAATAATTTGAATTTGATGACTATTCCGTCCTAAATAAGCGACTTATTTCGTTTTATCTGAATACTAGAATTGGCAGGGGTGTCAAGTCTCAAATAATGGAAAGCTGGCGAGCTTGTTGACAATAACCGGACACAGATTGAGAGGCCTGAATATTACATATTTTTTATGGCAAAATCCATTAATACTGCCTTCCATAGGTGTCACACCTAAGATTTAATTTTCAGCAATAGCTCTGGATAAAAATTATGTTATCTGCTAAAGGCTACCTCGTTCTTTGGGAAAGGGTTGAAGGTGGCGATTGTCAACTGGTATTGCAACGTACCGTCTCTTAAACCTTTCTCTGTCGAGGGCGTATCTGTCCCAGTGGCCTGCTCTTGCCTGTCTCGCGGCGAAGGCCCACACCCTCATCACGTGGACCTTGGGAGGCTGCTCCGAGAAGTGGACCTGGAAACAAGACGAAGATTTTGTTAAAATCTGAATCAAAATAGGTAGAAAACTATCAGCTTTTGTACTTCATAAGTTCCCCCTAAACACCAGTCGTGTTAAGACACTAGGAAGTCCGAAGTGGTCATGGTAACCCAGTTCATAGTGTTTTAGCTTTGAAGAAGTGACTCCTTACCAACAATGTATTTATGTAGATAGACTACCCTCGCACCCTCGAGGATCACCACAACGACTTTTAAGCACAATCAAGTTCATTATGAATTTTAACTGTGGTCCAAAATTATGAATAGGTTTTAAACTGAAGAAAGAACATTTCATTCAAAATAAAGTTAGCGAGTCTTAAAAATATTGTAAAATAAAATATTGTACCTAATGTAAGTCATTAATACTTAGTTATTTTTTAATTCCTAATCTATAGTATTTATTTATCAGAGCATTTCTTTCATCAAATTTAACGCTCTAGAATACAAAACATCTTCACGTGACTACGTCGTTTCGCTCGGTGTATTTTATAACACATTCTACGTGAATGACAAATTACCGTTGGATTTTTAACATGACATAACACCATGCCTGTAATCACCGATAGGTGGGGGGTTAGGATGCACCTGTACTCCATTTGAAATAACATTAGAAAATACCCAAAGAGTAAAAACGGGACCCTATTACTAAGACTCCACTGTCCGTCTGTCTGTCTGTCACCAGGCTGTATCTCATGAACCGTGATAGCTAAACAGTTGAAATTTTCACAGATGATGTACTTCTGTTGCCGCTATAACAAAAAGTACTAAAAACAGAATAAAATAAATATTTAAGTGGGGCTCCCATACAATACAACAAACGTGATCTTCTTGCCATTTTTTTGCGATAATGATAATGGTACGGAACCCTTCGTGCGCGAGTCCGACTCGCACTTGGCCAGTTTTACAGTCCGTTCAACAGATATCGAGTTCTCTCCCGTATATATAAAGATGATATAAAAAAAGCATAAACCTGTTACCAAAACTGTTTACTACAGCTGCCATTTGTCATACCACCAAGGCAATAGAAGTCAAATGTCTAATGTTATCTCAAATGGAGTATAGTACAAGTCCATTTCGCCAGTTATGTTTTAAGTCCATGTAATAGGGGGGCGAGCCTATCATCAACCGGGGACAAAACTCAAGTCCGAGCTGCAACTGAGAAATTTCAGATGGACAAACCCAATAACACTTTGCCTGAGCCGCTATATGAACCCAGGATCTCTCTCCGCAGAAGTGCTTGCGAGCAGTGGTGGCTCAGTGGTAACGGCCGCGACTTACAAGTTGTAGATTGTAGGTTCGAACAAAGTCAGGCGGTTTACTTTCTGTAAATTATTTCATCACCACAGCTTCCAAAACGGTGAAGGACAACATCGTGAGGAAACCGGCATGTCTTTAAACAAAAATCGAAGACATGTGACTTCCACCAACCCGCTGGGCCCGCTTGGTGGGTTACGGCCCATTCCCTCTAACAGAGAAGAGGCCTGCACGCATAACGGACCAAATGGGAGTCTAAATGCGGAAAAGGGTGTCAATCTATCCTATCCCAGTGCTTGCGAAGTTGCGACCACTGCATCAACGAGGGAGTCATACAAAATACTGTTAGATAAAACTCATTCATAGTTATTCAAAATTGCTGTCTTACAACATTTGTTAGAGCATATGTATCACCAAGCTAAACGCGTGACAACGTCTTTTCGCTCGTTGTATTTATAGCCCATTCAACGTGAATGACAAATTACCGTAATATTTTAACTACAAGACAAATAACGACAAGGTAATGTCGACAACAGACAGTACATGTCTGTCAGTTGGGCATTAAAGCCACTGACCTCACCTCAGAGTATTAACAGTCTTATGTCGGTCAGCATGTCAAGTATAGAGCTAAGAGTCGATGGCAGCGGCGAGAGATAGCGTTACTAATAAAACGTACCAGCACAGAGAAATGAGAGACGGTACACATGGATAAGTGATGTACAAAACCGGGCAGTATGGCACAAAGAAAATGAGACCTACGGGTATTGCGTATAGGCACCTCTTCTTTCCTGGATGATTCAATACCCAGGGTGATGCTACCCAGCTGTAGGAACAATTTTTACTTAGTTACCTGAGGGAAATCTTCAAAAGGCGCCTGGACTTATGGGGAAAAGACCAGAGGGTATGAGATTTTTGCTTCCGTAAACCAACTCTGTGATCATCATTAGCACAAAGACTGCATTTAAATGATACAGGATTTTCGGCATGTTAGGCGTCTAGGAGATAGCGTCCACGACGTCTTCTAGGATCACCTACTGAATTATCCAGGCTGATGTCGTGATGATGAAAACACCTGAGAGACACATGCCATATTTTATCTCTGCACCACCAAAGGTAGAAAATGCCTAAGGCACTAAGTCCGCCTTTGTACTTGCGTATAAAGTTTTAATAAATAAATAAATGAACCAAAGTCAAAATTGTCACGACCCTTCAGTTTTTATAAGTAAACGATGACACTCACTAACATAAATCATTATCAAAAGCTTACAGCAGTTTACTGCTGGACCTATGTCAAGCCTCTCGTTACACGCCATCCGTCTCGATTTTCGGGATCTTTCATCTACCTGCTTCCAGCCACCCAGCGATGATCGTCTCTCAGCGATCTCTCGGTTTGTACATAAAGTATTAACAATGCCCTTACTACCATTGGCCGCAGAGGCGACTCATCGCTCTGTATTGCCAAGATTAATCTTGATCTTAACGAGAGTTCGCGCTCTTATTCCTAACGGTCCGTGAAACGTTTTCACTGCTCATAAACGAATTGAATTGCAGCCAATTATATTACACGAGGTGGATATAATAGTCTTAATGGACAGTAAGAGACATGTCATGAATTGGTCGTCTAATGTTTTGTTATTGAACGCAAGGCACCTTTTCAACAAGGCTAAGTAATCAGGGGCCTTACTCTGACGTGTTAAAACTATCATGGTTCCACTGTTAGAGAGATACGGAGCTATACAGATAAAGAGCAGTATCCCTTCTTAAAAGACTTTCAAAAAAGGAGGAGGTTCTATGTTCAGCGATATGTCCGTCAATTGTGGACCGATTTTGAAAATTCTTTTTTTTTTTAATGATTATTTTCTTAAATTGGTCCCATTTTAATTAAGTGAAGATCTGGTGAAGAACTTCGAAGATAACTCTTCAATAAATAACGGCAATCTCCCGGGATTGCTGCAATCGCATGTCTGTTTATTCTTTATACCATTTCATAACATAACATGACGCCAGTATGCTCTTTAAGGGTACGCAGATCTCTCATTTCACCGGTTATGTTCAAGTTTCATGATATTTGGGTTATCTATTCTGGCTTTATAGGAAACTTAAACAACTTGCATATTAGGTAGGTAGGTACAACAAAAGTGAAAAAAAAAGCTTTTTACAAAAAGATGTCTTTCGTAGGTACCATTTTTTTGCGTTATGGGCACCGACTTCCGAAAATAAAGTTATTTTTCACTTTGTAGTTTTCTTGTTTTGAAGTCGGTAGTATTTTGTTGTAAGAAGGTTTTAATTCACAGAGGAATCATGATGGTATTGACACGTTATAATACGGCTCCGGGAGGATAAAATACTCTCTAAATGCTTCGTCGGTGTATTTTTCGCAAACAGTGCTGTCGGTGTCGAGCATGAGGTGCCGAATGTGAGTGTACTGTATGTCACCGCCAGATAATAAAAAAAAAATTCTTTAACACCCGTCTACCAATGTATTCCAATATTTTCAAACGATACAAATAAAATGTAAAGGCAGTGGCGCTAACACGATCAAAACAAACGTATCGCGGTAAGGGGCGTCCTTGACCATTTCACTTGGCATTCAGTAATGAGTTAAAATCTCATAAACGGATAAAATGGTTCTACGTCTATACCTTTAATTTCACAAACAAAAAAAACATGTTTTCAAGTTACGCAGTTATACTTTTTGGTACAAGTCAGTGACTTTTATTATTTTGTTATCTGGCGGCGGCGGCCCTGTGTAGTCGATGTCTGGCGGAGACTTAGTCTGGTTTTGTGCCCGGTCGGTAGCAATAGCCCCCTATTACATAATGGAACTTTTTGGTGTAGCCGTGAGGCACAACCTATGTTATTTTTAGAACTTTAACTTTTTATTTTATCTGTGTGTGTTTTGCCATGTCAATTGTTTATTCTATCTAAGTACACCACTGCCTAGCCCTGCGGGGATTACAGACTTAATCTGTTACTATTTTTAAATGTTTACTCATACTTGGTCATTTATTGAAACATACACAACTAAAGATAAACTGCATCACCTCTTGAGTCACCCATCCACGGTCAGTTCGGACCGTGATTACCTTTAAATAAACCGGTGACGTAATATCAAGTCTACGTCATAGAATACCGTGAAGTCCGAGCTAAGAATACACCGCCATGATGATCCTGTGGGCGTCATTCATACGAGCGGGCGCATTCATCGGATTTCCCTATAAGGAGAGGCACGTGTGGTATGGAATGTCATCGGAGATGCTTTAAGAAAGCCCGGAAGCCCAGGCTTTTCTTTAATTTATTTACGATAGGCTCGCGTTTAACCACTATCTCACCTGATGGTAAGCGATGATGTGGTCGACGGTGAAGCACGCTTCCGTAGGAGTAACCTATTCACTCGAGACTTAAAGACACCTACGTTGCTATCAGGAAATACAGACTCCAGCAGGGAATGCCACTCCTTGGCTGTATGCGCAATTAAAGTATTCCCAAAACGTTTAGCGCGTATTGGCGGGATGCCCACCATGTAACGATCGATGGCGTCCAAAAAAATATGACTTTCATACGTTATTGGCTAATTGACGAGCAATTGAGGTGCGCTTCCCTGATGCGCAGAGTGTAGGTCAGCTCCAACAGTATCCTAAGCATGATTGATCGAGTCGCCTAGACTGTGTTTGTGCCATCTCTCATGGGTTGCCGTAACGGTGATCCACTGTTACTTATTGTTGTAGATAGATATAGTTTGAGACCCTGGTAAGGACATAGGATAGTTTCTATTCCCTTGGGATGATAAAACACTTTTACAGAAGCTAGTAATCGAATAAAGAGGTCAATCTTAAGGGCAAAATAACACTTGCCAAGGTTGGTCCGTGAATGGGTGATCATCCATCGCGTACGAAACTCCTCCGTGCCTCAGACAGCACGTTAAACTATTGGTCGCGGCTGTCTTTTGTAGAAATTCAACAGTCGCTACGGGAAAAAATCTCTTTGATGACAAATGTAGTTCTTCCCCGTTAAGTGTAGAATGGTTTATGCCGATTACAACTATGATTCATAGATCAGTTTAAGGAAGTTATTAAAATAGTGTTATTACAGGCACATGATACATTTTTTACGCCCGTCGGAAAAAGAAGAGTGTTATAAATTTGACGTTTATACCTGTGTGTTTGTGTATCTGTGTGTGGCATCATAGTTCCTAAACTGATGAACCGATTTAGATTTAGTTTTATTTTTGTTTGAAAGTTGACATTATCGAGAGTGTTCTTAGCTATGTTTGATGAAAATCGGTTCAGCCGTTCAAAAGATATGGGCGTTTTACTGTTTGAATCAGGGTATATGGGCAAGATATCTTATCGGGGGTTTTTAAATTTTACTTGTTATTTCCTCGTTGGTTGCTCTACTGCAAAGCATTAGGTGCCGGGTTCGATGACCGAGTCCAAGCCCGGGGTGTAGATTTGAGTCCAGTTGATGGCGATAGGCTCGCCTCCTATTACATGGGACTTGGGAGAGCAGTGTTGGCCCAGTGATAACGGCCGCGGCTTAATAGGTCGTGGGTTCGAACCCAGGCAGGTGCTTTACTTTGTGCAAATTATTACATCACCACTGCTCTCAAAAACGGTGAAGGAAAACATCATGAGGAAACCGGCATGTCTTAGAACCAAAAATTCGAAGACATCCACCAACATGCACTAGGCCCGCGTGGTGAATTCCCCTCTGACAGAGAGGAAGCCTGCACTTACAACGGGCGAAATGCGAGTCCAAGTGCGGAAAAGGGGTCCATCTATCCTACCCTACGTGGGACTGCTTGCATGGAGCTGATGAAATGTGGGTGTACTATAGGTGAACCTCTGCCTATCCCTGCAGAGAATGCAGGCGTGATGTTATGTGTTATATTCGTGTCTTTAGCATTGAGTTTATAGGCGATTTTACTGTCAAGATCTATTAGCCTATTACATTCAAACTTGTGAATTAAAACCTTGCCACGAATTCCGAAAACATTGCTTTCTACCACGCTATTTTAATATTCAGGCCGTTGGTCCTCCAAAAATATTACGTAGACAAAAACTTCTGTAACAGTACTAACAGTTACTACTTCATTCATTCAAATTTGTTTGTAACAACAAAAACAAATGACGAAACGCTGCGTCATCGCCTCATCACTGTAAATTGTGAGTCATAATTAAGACGAGATATGACGTTGTTTTGAAAATATTATCGCAATGTGATCTACTATCGGCCTGCTTTTTAATCGATTTAAAAAAAGGAGGAGGTTCTCAATTCGTCGGCAATTTCTTTTTTATGTAGGTATGTTCCCCGATTACCAACTATGTCGCTTCCAATCTAACCGGATGGATGCAGCTGAGTTAGATGGATGCAGCAGCTATATTACATGGCGGGACTGTCTATCTGATCTCCACAACCCAGTAACTGTGTAACACGATACCCCTTGGCAATACTGGTGTCAGATCTCAGGCTTCCGACTACCCCGTAACGACTGTCAAAGATCTTCAAATGACAGCCGGGACCAACGGCTTAACGTGCTTGCCGAGGCACGGAGAAATCTCGATATGTTAAGTTGGCCACCCATGACCCATCCCGAACCGACCTCGGCAAGCATTAGCTTAACCTTGAAGATCGGCCCGTGCGGCTATGCTCTAACATGGAAATAAATATTAACTCATATCTTGGTATGTCAAGGCATGGGTCTCTACCATAATCACTCTTGGGCAGGTGACGTGCAGGGCAGGTCAAGGTGACAGTTAACAGTTGCAGCGCACATGATACTTCATCGTGCGACACTTCATATTTTGAATTCACAGAACATCTGACGAAAGTAATTTTAGATTGTGAAATTGGATTATCAAAATATCAGCCAAATCATGCAATTAGGTTCATCAGATCTTCCTACGGGGTGTTGTGATTCATGTGACAAAATTCCGTCGTATTTCGTCGAAATGATTCAACTGGTATGAACTATAAAATAATTATAATACTGAGAAAATAACTAGAAACAACATCACGCCTGTTTTCCCCGTCAGGTTGGGCAGAAACATTTCGCCAGGTATGTGTCAGTCCCATGAGACGTGTGGGGGCTTGCCTATTGCCATCAACCGGACACAAGTCCAAACTTCAAGTTGTGACTGGTACTGAGAAATTATAGAGCAAAAATACCCAAAACGCATTGACCGACTTGGGAAATAAACCCAGTATCTCTTACAGCTGTGAATTTTTTCGAAAAATGAAAT
Organism: Orthosia gracilis; assembly: GCA_947562075.1. Lineage (NCBI taxonomy): Eukaryota > Metazoa > Arthropoda > Insecta > Lepidoptera > Noctuidae > Orthosia > Orthosia gracilis. The sequence goes on from OX387267.1 coordinate 13,809,182, forward strand.
TCGGAAAATCCAGGGGAGTAAAAATTAGTTGTATCACGGGCACCCAACGCGAAGAAAGAAAATTTGATTAAATAAATTGCACTAGATGGCGTGAAAAGCTTCGATTTGTTATTGAGTTTTGAGAAATATTAAGATTTTCAAGAGACAATCATAAAAAAATATGTTCTTGTTTAATTAACTCTCCTTAGCACGAAATTAAGGAATATTGGGCTCTTTATTTACATTTGAAAGATTATTTGAATGGATCATTTAAAATTGACTCCAATAGATGGCGCGGTTTTAAATTTCTGAGGCATCCACTCGATTTTTTTTATTTGTTTTGTAATACATTTTTGGTACAATGAAACGCAAAAAATACTACATAAAATAAATCGTCGCTGTATTTTAAAAAAAAAAGTATTCACGAACCGAGTAAACCCTTTTAATTGCAAGTCGCTGGTAACACCATCTAAACTTGAGAGCAATAAAATCGCACACCCCTTGTAATTTGGTTTAATACTGATTTTTTTCTTAAATCTAAAGATATTGAGTACAAATCATTAGGCAAAATTAAAGAATACAAGCTTAGCTTTAAAAAAACACAAAATTAAAATCATTGGCCTTCACGTAACTTACAGAAACCAGCCGTACACCAAATTAGCCAAAAGCACCTGTTAGCATTGTCACTACTTGCACCCCTTACCCGCAGGTATAAAAGGGTCGTTTTTTTTAAATTTTTAATCAGTTGCTTACCGAAGGTCAACGTGATAACATCTCTACTGAAAGCATACGGCAAAATATGGATACCACGCCCGCAGAAGCCGCTCAAGTTATTGCCTTACTCGAAGCAGGCCATAATCAAAGTGAAGTTGCTCGACGACTAAATTTGAGCCGCTACTCTGTTTGTCGTGTGTACCAGAGGTTTCAAGAGACCGGTAGCTACATTCGGCGACCATGATCTGGCCGGCGACGCAGAACATCAGAGCGTGATGACCGCTTTCTTGTGTCGAGGTCTTTAAGAAATCGGCAACTGAATGCGGTTCAACTGGGACAAGAGCTTCGAGAAGTCCGCAATGTCAGTATAAGTCGGTGGACAGTCAGAAGAAGACTTGATGAAGCAGGACTGACTTCACATCGCCCAGCAAATGGTCCCAAATTGACCACAGCTCACCGACAAGCACGACTACAATTTGCCAGGGAACATTTAAATTGGACGTATGACCAATGGCGGTCTGTTATGTTCTCTGATGAGTGCAGAATGACATTACATGGTCATGATGGACGCTCTAGGGTCTACAGAAGGTCATCAGAGCGTTTTTCACAATGCTGCATAAGCGAACGTGTGGCTTTTGGCGGTGGATCGTGTATGTTTTGGGGTGGCATAATGTTGGACACTAAAACTGACATTGTATTCATCACTGGGGCGAATACCGGCCCGAGATCGAGAGGTTTGACGGCTGCACGGTACGTCGAAGAAGTGCTCGAAGGACATGTGAGGCCGCTTGCGTGGCTTATGGGAGGAGATTTTGTCCTAATGCAGGACAACGCCATACCGCACGTCGCTAGAACCGTTTGCGACTACATGGAAGACGTTGGAATCACCGCGATGGAGTGGCCAGCTCGTAGTCCTGATCTCAATCCGATTGAGCATGTCTGGGATGAGCTAAAAAGAAGAGTTCGAGCAAGAAGCCCTGCTCCTACGCGCCTCCGAGAGCTTCAACTTGCCATTGAAGAGGAGTGGAATGCTATACCACAAGATTTCATGGTAAAATTAATACGGTCCATGAAAAACCGATAAAAAGCTGTGATTAAGGCTAGGGGAGGGAATACACCTTATTAATAAACAATTTGATCAAGAGTTTTGAGTTTGATTTTCATTATTTCTTAAGCGAAATTGGGTAATTTTACCCGTTTGTTGGGTTTTGTGCCGTAAAACCTCTTATGGGTATCTTTTTAAACTGTATTTGATATCATTAGAAAGGTAATGAGGTAGACTTTCAATTAGTGGGTGTGTTTTTTTAAATATTTATTCAGATTCATGAAAAAGACTGCCTTAACAAAAAAAAAGTCAAGGTGTGCGATTTTATTGCTCTCAAGTGTATATCCGTGGGACGAAACCGAACGCGATCGATGTTCTTAGAAAAACAAACAGTTTAATCAGACGAAAACGATCAGACGAAAACGCTAGCTGTTACTTTACTACGTCGGCACGGTTTTTTGTATGGGATAAAAAAAAGGTTACAATTTATCTATCCTAATCAAAAACACTGAAATATTAAGGTTTTTGGTTTTTAAAGATAGAGTGAACGACGATGTCTGAACTAGTATAAACTGTGTAACAGACACCGAAATGAGGATGAGGCTCCTGTATGCTAGTATTATATTATCTGTGGTTGTATGCACGTAAACGAAGCAAAATAAGGATCGTAGCAGTTGGCGTTCTGTAGGTTTTACCTGCCTCCATGAGAAAAAGGCGTGAGTTTATCTATGTATGTATATAAAACATAAATGCTTTCGTCAGAAATACAAATAACATAAGTAAATAGTCGTAGTAGTAAATAATGTCAAAGTCACGTAGTCACGTTCGTCGCTTTCCCAACCACAGTGACGTTTTGTTAGTAAGGTAATGGACTTTCCTGTCAATACATCTTCAATAGCATCCCGGAGCTAATAGTAATAAGATTACATATATATAAAAAAACACGCTTTTATATTTTTAAATTACATTGTCACCAGAAACAAACGAGTGCAAAATTTCAGCTAAATCGGACGCTGGGAAGTGAGTCAAATTTAACTTGCAAGTTTTGATTACAGACACCGGGACAGGTAAATAAATGCTTATAAAAGAAATACTAGGTAATTATTAAGAACAAAGGCACACAGCAACTTTCCTGGACAAACGGAAATGAAAAAAAAAACTGGTAAAAAGTTAAGTAGGTAATGAAAACCTTTTCTGTTTATAATATACTAGCGACCCACCCCGTGACAGTGACAACATTTTTGACATTTTCCTAATTATTATTGCGACGCTTTCATCACTTATGTAAAGCATCTTTTATCTTTCTGGATCTCTCCTCAGTCGATCCTCCTTCTGTTCCTTTTACTCTCATGGCTGGGATTGCAATCCCAGCCATGAGAGTAAAAGGAACAGAGAGTGCACCTGCGCTTGCGCACACACTTGTGTACTTTAATAACTCCTGCGTACTCGTCTGGTCTCGTTTACGGCGATCGGTCAAGAGAGGGTCTTGTAATCTTTACACTAAGAACCAGTCAGCTGGCCAGTACCTCAGAACTAGTTTTGCAAATCGATAATAATTATGGAATAACTTGTTTTACTCTTCTGACCTTCACACTACCTGATACAAAGAATTTTTTAAAGTCGTACGATTTTAGCAGGTTTTTGAGAACTTGGAAATATGGGATCTATGATATTACTAGCTGACCCGGCAAACGTTATTTGCCATAAAAACACCAAACATTCATTTTTTGAATTCATTGTTTTCTTATCTTACCTATCCAGCCCTACTCTACACTACCTACCCAACCCAGGGGTATAAAAAATAGTTTACCACCGATTCTCAGACCTACCAAATATGCACAAAAGTTTTCATAAGAATCGGTCAAGCCGTTTCGGAGGAGTTTGCAGACAAACACTGTGACACGAGAATTTTATATATAAGAAGATTTCGCATCTCAGTATGCTAAACAAGTAAAAATTTCCAAAACCCCATACAATTCTTTTTATTTCATCCTTTTCAAACTACATAATTTATCTAGTAGTAGACACGCTTCGATCAACTATCGAACATGTAATATATAATATGTGAACTATATAAGTGTTACATATTTTTGAAATCACCTCTTAAAACCCTATACTTTTATAACCCACACGATAGGTTTGAATGAATAAAAAAAAATTTGGTCCCCCATGATACGAGGTGCATTCAATAAGTACCTAGCCTCATCGCCAGAGGGCGCTGTAGTTTCAAAAGAGTTTTACCACAGTGTAGCACATTCTTTTTTAATTCTTTTTTCAAATTTTCATTCCAATCCCTTCATTTGTTTTAATTTGACAACTTATGGAAGCGAACGTGTTGATCGGTTTTACAAAAATGGAAAAAGAGCAATATCGTTCGGTGATTCGATTCCTATTTTTGGAAGGGAAAACGCGCATCGAAATCAAAGAGCGCTTGGATGCTGTGTACGGTGACTCTTCTCCATCGATGGCCACCGTCAAGAATTGGTTCAACGAGTTTGCACGTGGCCGTACGTCGGTTTTTGATGAACCACGTCCAGGTGCACCGAAAACAGCTGCTACGGAGGAAAACATTAAAAAAATCCATGATTTCGTATTGGCAGATCGCCGATTGAAGGTTCGGGAGCTAGCTGAGACTGTAGGCATTTCAGAAGGAACAGTGCATCATATTCTTCACGAGGAACTCGGCATGAGAAAGCTGTCGGCGCGATGGGTGCCGCGTTTACTCACACCAGAAAACAAGCGCAACCGTGAGACCACATCGGAGACGTGTTTGGCGCTGTTTAAGCGGAATCCAGCGGAGTTTTTGCGTCGTTTTGTAACCGTCGATGAAACCTGGATCCACTGGTACACACCAGAGACCAAGGAGCAATCAAAACAATGGATCCAGACCGGGGAACGTGCTCCAAAGAAGGCGAAAACTGTAAAATCGGCCGGAAAAGTTATGGCCACCGTTTTCTGGGATTCACAAGGTGTGATCTAGATCGATTACCTCGAGAAGGGTAAAACAATTACAGGGCTTTACTATGCCGATTTATTGGGCCGATTCGACGCCGAATTAAAGAAAAATCGACCCCATCTGGCGAAGAAAAAAGTGCTGTTTCACGACGACAACGCACCGGTTCACACGTCTGCCGCTGCCATGGCCAAATTGGTCGAATTACGCTACGAATTGCTGCCCCATCCACCGTATTCTCCAGATTTGGCCCCTTGTGACTTCTTTCTGTTTCCTAATCTGAAAAAATCACTCGCCGGGAACAGATATGGATCGAATGAGGAGGTCATCGCCGCCACGGAGGCCTATTTTGCAGAGTTTGACAAAAAATATTTTTCCGACGGGTTAAAAAAGTTGGAGCATCGCTGGGCTAAGTGTATCGAACTAAAAGGAGACTATGTTGAAAAATAAATTGCCACTTTTCCAAAATTTTCGTTTACTTTTTGTAGGCTAAGTATTTATTGAATGACCCTAGTATGGCGGCCAAAATCCGCCATTTTTCTATTATTCAATCTTAATGCAGCCAGTGACACTCGCAGGGTTAAGACGAATCGATTGACGTAAGAATCATCAAAATCGGCTTACGAGTTTGGTCTCTAGAACGCCACATAGGAACAAACATACATACATACATAGACTGATAAACACATTACCCTCCTTGGGCAGTCGGGTAATAAGGCCATACAAGGAATAGGTACCTTGAAGATAGACCCGTGTTATTGAGTAGCCACGAGCTCCTGTCAACATTGTTCTTTACAAAAAGCTTGTTATTTTGCAGAGCCACACCGCCAAGATTTAATTTTAATGATGATCGTAATGTAGCAGAAATAGATCTTCAGCTGTAAATTTCATCTTTCACACGATTTGTTACAGTTTTTCATGGACAGTTATAATGAGACGCGGTCATTTATTTTGTGGCAAATAGAATGAAAACATTTTATTCGACGCAGACACAACACAAAAACAAAAAAAAAAACAATAAAAAATTGCGCAAAGTGTGCCCATACCGAAAGGGTTAGCAACTCAGCATATTTTGCGGGTGTCAAACACCCAGCTATGATTTTCAGTTGGCACTCCGCAATGACACACGCATCAGCATATATCGTTCTCACTGCTGGGCCTCAGGCCTCCCCTTTATGGGAGTGGGCAATAAAACACTAAGCGGGCCCAGTAACCCCGGTCATGCTCATGTACGGCTCACGGGACTACAAGACGTTCGGTGATGCGCCAGCGGTACATGGACCATGGTGGACATCCCACCCATACGCATTGAACGTTTTGGGAATACTTTCATTGTGGTGACTCCGCCAGGGAATTCCACACCTTAGCTGAGCGCTAATGAGAATTCCCTGCCGAAGTCTGTGTTTCCTGATATTTACAACCTGGGGGTCTTTAAGTCAAGCAATTTTCGATGTTAATTTCTCTCTCCTGACTTGTGGTTGGTCATACATCCACACTTTATTACATGCTTAAGAGGACGGGTGGAAGTCAATCAATCCATCATTTATTTTGTTTGTATGGTGAATCAATAATTTTGAAGTACTAATGCTACGCAGACGAAGTCGCGGACAAAAGCTGGTCTACTAAAAGTTTGTTACTCTTTCACGCAAAAACTTCTGAACGGCTTTTGATTGAACTTTACAGTAATATAGTTTATACAGCAGAACAGCGCATAGGTTATAATTTACAATCGATCGAAATACTAATTCAGCGCGGGCAGAACCACGGACCGCAGCTAGTAAGTGGTTACTATAGGCACTACAAACTCTTGACCACATCTTATCCAAGTACCGTCAATTGTTCAGCTCTACAACTTCGGGCAATCCCGTGTCCCCTCGACTATCTTCGGCAAGATGGCGGAACAAAGAATGTGTTACTATGTACACAATGTGTTGGAGTGATTCCAAGCTTCGTGCCAAGGTTATGATCATTGTCTTCTAAGTATGGATATAGTAAGTACTTTTATTGGCGCTCCGGGAAGTTTTCATTGTTCATCGGCCTGATTTAATTGTTGTCGTTAGAAAAATGTGTGATATCCTATTGTGTCAATGAAAGACAACTATTTGTCTTTGTAGGTACTGTACGGTGAAGGCAAACAATGTGAGGATATCACATTGTTCACAGACATGTCTTAGGCATCCACTAAACTGCGCTTGGCCCTTGTGGTGGAATACAGAGCACTCTCAGCAGTGGGGAGATTATGCAATCCTAACTAATATTATAAGTGCGAATGACTTGTGAGTAAGTTTTTAACGTTTTCACGCCTTAACTGCTGAACGGATTTGGATAAAACTAGGCTTATAGATAAACCAGAACGGATGAGGGACATAGGATTTTTCACGCAGGCGAAGCCGCGGGTATTAGCTAGGACAGTTATATAATGATAGATCGCTAATACAATCACACAATTCATTTAAATGGGTAGCTACCTTCTAGGCTATAATAACGTGAATAAATGACTCAGATTATTTTTTATTTTTTTTTAAACTATTTTAAGACAGATTTGTAATCTAGTGCATTAATTCCTACTAGCAACTATTTCTAAATAAAAAAATTCGCCATCTGAGCTTTCAAGGACCCGAGAGAATTTTATTAAGAAACCAGCAACAGAGAGAAGCGGTATCTATCCCAAGCTGGCTATCATTAAACATAGAATATTGCTTTGATACTTTAGGTTCACATGACTGTGTTCGCATCATGACGCCTTCTGACACAGTTGATTTACAACACAACTCATTGTGATATTATGACGTAGTCGTGAACAGATTCCTTTGATAATACATGATAAAACCCGACGAAAAATGCCGTGTTTCTTGCATGTTGAACGCTTATAAGCAAACGTTCGGAGGGCCGAATCTTTACTATAAAAATATAATGCTCCAGAGCCACTAGACAAGTGACATTCTATTGATGAAACCGTTCTGATAGCGATTGATATAAAAACTTAAAAATACTATCGACTTCCAAATAAAAAAACTATTTCATTCTAAAATAAAAATATTTTATTTTAGAAAGTCGGTGTCTTTCGTAGTTACCATTTTTTTTTGCGTTATGGACACCGACTTCCAAAAATAAAGTTATTTTTCACTTTGTAGTTTTCTTATTTGGAAGTCGGTAGTATTGTTTTGTAAAAATGTTTTATGTTTTTCACTTTTTAGTTGTACCTGCCTAATAGGCAAGTTGTTTAGTAAGGTACCTATAACGCCAGAATAGATTACCCGAATATCATGAAACATAAACATAACCGGTGAAATGAAAGATCTGCGTAACCCTTAAGAGCGTACTGGCGTGATTATGATGATTATGTTATGAAATGGTATAATCAATAAACAGACATGCGATTGCAGCAATCCCGAGAGATTTGCCGTTATTTATTGAAAAGTTCTGTCGTACATCTTCGAAGATCTTCATCATATTAAAATGAGACCAATTTCGAAACATACTCTTTCAAAACAAAAAAAAAAGAATTTTCCAAATCGGACGGAGATATCGGTGAACATACACAAAAAAAAAAACATGAAGTCGAACATAGAACCTCCTCCTTTTTGGTAAGTCTGTTAAAAATGTCAAAACTGTGTGCCATTGCCAAGCGCTATCAAAATGCCACGTGATCAATCCATCATTTTGGCATTCCGACTATCACCTTCGCTAATAGAATGACACTGTCAGTAGTCTCAGGTCAATTTCTATTTGCACCATGCAATACACTTATTATCTTTCGACTTTGAATATCAGAAGTGAATGTTCTGTTAACAATAAAGATAATAATATCCATTGTCTTAAACAAACACGGTAGTTCCCAGTCTCCACTGACAAAACATAAACAAATATGTTGGAACTTTAATAACACATCTCATTAGAGCAAATAAGGTGGCGTATTCATGCCACAACGCACGTAGACATTGTGGGAACACTTTCATTGTGCGTACAGCTAAGGAGTGGAATTCCCTGCCGGAGTCTGTGTTTCCTGATAACTACAACCTGGGGGTCTTTAAGTCAAGAGTGAATAGGTTACTTCTAGGCAAGCGTGCTACACCGTCGACCGCATCATCGCTTACCATCAGGCGAGACATTGGTCAAACGCATGGTAGTTCCCAGTTGTCATTAACAAAACATCAAACAAATCTATTGGAATTTTAATAGATCATGTCATTAGATCAAATTGTGTCGTTAAACGCATGCCATACTTCAAGTAGACATACCAAATTATGTCGTATAGCTGTATCATTAAAATACACTTTTGTTAAATGCTTTTTAATGAACGTGTCAAAGATTATAACATAACATCACGCCTGTATTCCCCAAAGGGGTAGGCAGAGGGGCCTATAGTGGGACCTATAGCAAACTCAAATTTCGCAAGTAATTTTTAAGTCTCATGTAATAAGGGGGGCGAGCTACGGCAACCGGCCACAAGTGCAGACTCCGGACTGTTATTGAGAAATCTCAGGTGGAAAACCCCAATAACACTTTGCCCGACCCGGGAATCGAACCCAGGATCATTTGTGTTTAATGCTCAGGAATAGCGCTAGCAACCACTACACCGACCTTTGAACACAAATTATGTTAAACGATTTTTAATGCATGGGGCAAAGGTTATATTTTCTGGTATTGTTCTTTGTTTTCCGGCGATCGGATATACAAATGCATATGCAACATGCATATAAAAGGCACCGCCAGATAACAAAAATATAAAAGTCATTGATCAGACTTGTACCAAAAAATAACAATTAAGGGGCGAGCCTGTTGCCATCAACTGGATACATAATCCTGATTCCGGGTTGCTACTAAGAAATTCCAGAACTTTCGTACTAGACAAAACTATAGTTATTACAAAGAACAGCTCCTGAACTAATCAATAATGAAACTACCCTCAATGTTGCATCCACAAAGAAATGGCGCAACCTAAGGGCACTGAATCGTATCATGTTAGTCATTCTAACCACTGATAGAGATGCACCAGATATTACTATCCAGACTACAATTTTGCATCATTTTCTTTATCATACTACTACAGGTTCCGGTTATCATTTGTACAGGCTTCTGACTTCTGATCAGAAGCCAGGAAATCTGACAATTTAGTCTTGCCAAGGGGAATCTTGGTGCCAGTTAGTGGGGTTTAGGGGTCAGACTGCCTCGTTCCTTGTAAAATTCTGGTACTCAGCTGCACACTGATAGAACAGGTGGTTTCCAGAACCAAGTACAAGTTGGGATAAAAAAATAAATGAGACGTTCAGACGTTCGTTTGCAGACGTTCTCTATATAAACAGTGCCAACAATGTACGCCTATATAACTCAATTTGTTTTGATTTTGTAGTGTTCTAAATTTAGGTCTTTTTGTCACACTTATTATCTTACTTTGTCTCCAATATCCGTTATGTCAATGTCATGCATACCTGTTATTTGCATGGTTACTGAAATGCCGATTTTAGATGTTAATTTATTTGAATTGTAAGTGACAGTGCTGTTGGTGTGCTTATTATAAATAAATAAATAAGGCGGGTAGTTAATGATTTTAACCGACTTTCCAAGAAGGTGGATTTTTTATATTCGGCTTTGTTTTATTTTTTTTTATTTATGTTCACGGGTTTCTCCGTGGATTGTGGACAGATTTCTTCGAGAATTCTTTTTTTGTTTCCTAGAGTATGTTTCGAATTTGGTCCCATTTTAATTAGGTTAAGATCTGATGAAGAACTACGGAGATATACAACATAAGTCTTCAATAAATGACGGCAAATCTTTCGGGATTTCTGCAATCCCATGTCCGTTTATTGTTTATACCATTCATAACATAACATCACGCCAGTACGCTCTAAAAGGGAAATCAGATGTGTACAGTTCACCCTGGTACATTATCATTACACCGGTTATGTTCAAATTTTATGATATTCGGGTAATTTATTCTGGCATTATTGGTACCTTACTAAAGAACTTGCCTATTGGGTAGTATTTAATTGAAAAAAAAGTTTTTTTTTAAACCATACATAAAATATTAACGTTATAATTCAATAGTCTTTGTTTGAGTAGGATGCTTTGAAGCATTGTTATCGCTACGGAAGCGAATTAGCTATTTTAAACAATCAAAGTTGATTCTTGCTATTGTAGTTCGAGTCATTGTATCAATCTCAGTGGGAAGACATCGTCAAAATAGCAGGCAGAACTATGTCGCCCGGTTAAAGACTATTGTTTTCTGCCAACTGCAAGATAAGGAGACTACGCAGTTTGCTACAACCTGGAAGTTTTTAAGTCAAGAGCGAATAGGTTAGGTTCAAGGCTAGCGTGCTTATTGGTCGACCACATGATACTTACCATCAGGTGAAACAGGGGTCAAACGCAAGTCTATAAAAAGAAGTAACATGTCTCGGCGTTTATCGTTCTAAGACATGTCGGTTTCCTCACGATGTTCTCCTTTACCGTTTTTAGAGCAGAGGTGATGATATAATTTACAAAAATTGCCTGGGTTCGACTCCACGACCTACGACACGTAAGTCGCAGTCGTTACCATTGAGCCTACACGATATTGATAGTAAAAAATATAAAAAAGAGATATGGATGAATTTATCAGACAGGAGGATGCCACCTGTTCTTGACATACTGCCACACTCAGAGACGTTACCGGTTACTTAAAGCTCTTCTTAGTATAGATTTTTAGTACAAAATCTATAGTAAGGAGCGCCTTAAGTAATCGTAAAATGTCTCTGAGTGCGGCAGTTAATCAGTTATCACATGGAACCTCTCATGCAGCTATCAAGATGATTATTGAATTGAGAGTAGATAAAGACCACAAAACTTAAAAGCCGACATACACTTGACGTCACATAATTTTTTTTTTTTTCAATGGGACAATCCCACCGCACTATTCCTAAACCACTGCAAATCCTGAAAGCCAGAATCAACAGTGGCGAACATCAAAAAAGCGCCGAGGCAATGAATGCGGGAATCGAACCCAGGACCTCATGCTCAGCAGTAGCACTTGCGACCACTACACCAACGAGGCCGGTTTACAATTAACCGTTATCAAACCTTGGATTGCAAGTAACTTTGGACTTAAGAGATTGCATGTCTTTTACTGCTTACGTAAAAATTGCTACCTGTTGCTAAGCCGTTTCCGAGTAATTGACTAACAGACAGACAGATAGTAAACATTGAGTAGGATTACGTGGCGAATCGCCGTTGATGTTAAAATGAAATAATTCATTAAAATTGTGTAATTTTATGAGTAAATATTTTTTTTGTTGTTGCAGAAGTTTTGCGTTGCAAGAAATATCGATACTAGTGTATGTATGTATGATAAACCCCCAGACTGTTCTTCCACATGATGAAAACTTTTATTCACCAATACAAAAACGTTCACCTACTTTATTTAAGAGGACAAAGACCTATCATACTAGTCAGCAATGAATCATAACTTTCGAAATACGGTTGTATTTTTCACATACACTCCTGCTTATCCCTTTCTGAGAATACCAGCGTGACGTTGTAGTTATTCTTAGATAGGTGTATCATCGAATTTTCACCATTGTTTACTATTTTACATTATACAATACAAATCAGCATTTTAAATTTTAATTAATCATCATCGTAGACTGGACTTTGTTTCTGAGGTCTTTGTACTCAAAAATAAAGCAGCCAAATAAGGTGAAGACAATCAAAAATAATATTATTGTACTTTCTAAGTTTATCTTGGACATCGCTGACAACGGTGAAGGAATATATCGTGAGGGACATGGATAAGTCTGAAATCACCAACCCGCCTTGATTAAGCCGATATATACGCCCCAATGTAAACGCAGTATTGGCCGCGCGCCCGCTCTTTGTCAAAATATCAATATTGAACCTCCTTTTGAACAGTTTTGTTTGCAAAAAAATATTTGTACTGACTAAAACCCACCTGTGTTCCTTCAATTGCTTGTGCCAGGGCCGCGGTAACTCTCTTTCAAATTTATCCGCGACCCAGACAGGCATCGGCCCTAGCGGGCCCCGTCACTTTTGCTGACATCTCATTGAAGCGCGCGTGGAACACTACGCGCTGTAAACTCGGGCCTGGTCCATATCGGACGGTGAGCTACCCAGTACTTGCCGTCCGCAGGCAGACCTGCGCCTACGGTGGCCGGGAATCAGTTTGCGACTCCCGACGCTTGATGGAAAATCCACAATGAGTAATCGGTTCACAGTACATCGTCCATTGACTTATTAAAGTACAGGACAGTCAGACGCCATTTTCTACGCCACTATCTAATCATACTGGACCAAAGCGAATTCGCAAGGCGGTTGGTTATCCTCGGAAGAATTCGTTTGCGAGACATTGAAAATGTCGTGTTTCTTGTATGTTAAACGCGTTTTCGCATTAGCAAACGTTCGAAGATCCGTATCTTTACTAATTGAATCTATTTATTATTTATGTATTCTTTTATCCTCGCACTGGAATGCCTTTAATGCAATTACACCAATGGAGTACAAAGTTAAACTAACTGAGTCCAGGTTTCCTCATGATGTTTTCCTTTACCGTTGTCAGCAATGTCCATGATAGAAAGTACATATGAATTGAAAAGTTATATTGATACTTGCCCGGATTTGAACCCACGAGGCCACGACTACAAGCACGAAAGAAATAAGTTAATCATATTTTTTTTTTAATACGCTTTTTTTGTATGCTTCTCAGCAAACCCTTTCATTTGATACCCATATCATGGCAGTGCACAAAAAATTACTAGTCCGTCATTTTGGGCCGTCCGCCATATTGGATTTAAAATGACGTCACTTAGCTAACCATGCATTGTCATCCAAACTAAACGTGTATGCAAAATTTCACCTTAATCGGTGGAGGATAACTGCTTTAAAATTCAGTTGCAAGATTTGACCCGAACACACTTATACATACATTGCAAGTTAAATAAAAGGTTGTAAAATAAAAAACTTTTTTACAAAAATTTCAACCGACTTCCAAACAAAAACACTACAAAGTGAAAAATAACTTCAATTTCGGAAGTCGGTGTTCCTGTTTACGTTTCTTCACTTTTTGACACCGACTTCCGAAATTGAAGTTATTTTTCACTTTGTAGTGTTTTTGTTTGGAAGTCGGTTGTAATTTTTGTAAAAAAGTTTTTTATTTTTCACTTTTTAGTTGTGGTATATAATGGACCAGTTCTATAGGCAAGGTACCTACGCGTATAGTGCCCAAAGTGAAGCTAGAATCGATTAACCCAATAACATGAAACTTAAACGAAACCAGTGCAATGAGAGTATACCAGGGTGAACTGTTCACACCTGCGTACCCCTTAAGAACGTACCAGTGTGATGTTATGTTATGAAAGGGTGTAAACAATAAACAGACATGCGATTGGATCTATCCAGAGTGATTTGCCGTCATTTATTGAAGAGTTCTGATGTATTTCTCCGAAGTTCTTCATCAGATCTTGATGAAAATTAAATGGGACCACATGACAAGCACCCGCTTTCAAATTAAAAAAGAATCATCAAAATCGGTTCGCCCAATAAAAAGTTCTGAGGTAACAAACATAAAAAAAAAAATACAGTCGAATTGAAAACCTCCTTCTTTTTGCGATCTCGGTTAAAAAACATTAAAGTTAGGTAGACGATGATGTTATTGAAAGTAAGCACCTAAGCGATCTTATCTCAACTTCGTTGTGGTCGGCAATAGTCGGTGCTGTTTATATGGAACGCCTGCTATCTGACCTTAAAAACCCCAGGTCAATGCTGATATCAACATTGTCCCGGGATGTCTCACACTAAATTATTGCTTTAGTAGCATCGAAAGGCGAGGAGTAGATGAATAAACTGCGTGAATGATGTTATTGATGGCGATGGTAGAAAGCCACGATGTCCATCACTTGGAGCATTCTCATGTAATGTAGCTTTACAGAGTCGAGCATGACATTGGTGAGGGAGGAGAACAGAGCATTACAGTGCGCAACCTGTAATATTACAGATTCGAACATTACATTGGTGTGGGAAGAGAACCGAGCATTACAGTGCGCAACCTGTAATGTTACCGATTCCAGCATTACATTAGTGTTTTCCGAAGTCGGCGTCTTTTGTACCCATTGCTTTCCGATATTCGACACCGACTTCGGAAAATAAAGTTATTTTTCGCTTTGTAGTCTTTTGTTTTGGAAGTCGGTTTGATTTTTTGTTAAAAAGTTTTTTATATGTGATAGGGTCTAACGGCCTCCGGATGGGATTCTAACCTTGTCTACCTGTATCAATAATTTTACTTTTATCTGAACATTGATTAAACATATAATTGAGGACTTAAATACTTTATCAAATTGCAATTTAAAATTATCTTTTCATACATTCTAGAAATCTAATCTAAGAGATGTTTTATCAGAAAAATGTCGCACCATTTCTAATGACTTTTTTTTGACGTCAAACGAGGGTAGAAGATATTTTATCTGCCTTCCTTCCTTATCCTTCTTTTAAAATATTAACAAAAAAAAAAGCTATGGGTTTAAAGTAAACTTCCGTTTTTAGTCGACGTGATATTATTATTTACTAACAGGCATAACATGGTCTTATCAGTGAATAAATTGGTACAGTTATCTATTGAAAGGCATGACGTTCGACCGCACGTCATTAACCACAACTTGAAATACGAAAATAGCCTTTATTACAACGAAATAAGACGCTGACTTAGTTAAACGGTTACTGGGGTAACCATACCTAGGTTTTAAGGAAAACCGCCCTATAGATAGATTAGGTAACCAATTATGCAATTTTGAAAACCCACAATTGTTATTTAATTACATAAATATCCATCATGGTTTTTCTCACGTAGACAAGATTACATCAACATAAGTGGCGGTATGTACCATAGGTTCGCTTCTGCCTACCCCTCCGGAGAACTCAGGCGTGATGTTATGATGATAATACAAAGACGCAAACAAGATTGCTTTAGTGTCTGAAAAGGCAGGCGCGGAAAAGAGTCGTATTTTTTACCGACTCCAAAACAAGGAAGAGGTTTTCAATTCTTCAGATTCTTTTTTACATATATTTTCCCCGATTACTCAAAGATGCCTGGAACGATTTGGAAAATTCTTCTTTTGTTTGAAAGGGTATACTTTCCAGGTGGTCACATGGTCATCAGATCAAGATCTGATGATTGGACCCTGGAGAAATCGAGGTAACTCCTCAAGTTTTATAGGCATGTACGTTTTTGGTATTTTTATCAACGTGGCTAGCATTTGCATTCAGAAAGTATTATTTGGTGAAGTGGAACTATTAAGAAGACCACAGATGGCCACTGGAACTTCTCAATGATAAGTATGTTTGGCTATAAGATATCCCAAATAGTTAAATGACTCTGCTTGCTCTTAAATACTCGACTTACGTGTCGTAGGTCGTCGGATTAAACCTAGGCAAGCTTTTCTTTGTGTAAATTATTTCATCACCACTGCTCTAAAAACAGATAAGGAAAACATCGTTAGGAAACCGGCATGTCCTTGAACCAATAATTGGAAGACATGGGACATACACCAACCCGCACTGTGCCCACGTGGATAAAGGCCCTTTCCCTCTCTTCACAGAGAGGAGGCCTGTGCAATTAAAAGGCTAATTATGATGGTGAAGATACAATGATGAAACACCACTCACTGTACTTGTTTACTCTAGGCTTATATCAATAAACAATTACCTTTGCTCCTATAAAATTGAATTTATTTGAATAACCTTATCTTGTTGTGACAGTCATCACACGCAGGGGAATTCTGTTAGTCAATAGATAATTCAATCATGAAGCAATTCTATTAACTTTTACGAAACAACCATTTCAGATGTTACAAATTTTTGCTTATTTATTTTTGTGACACAGGAGCACACCAACAAATTAATCTAGTGATATTTTGACACTAGATTGCACAAATTCACGCCTTTTCCCATTGGGGTAGCAAAAACTACAGAACGCCACCTGCTATGCTACGACCCTTACATACTCCTTTTGCTTCATTTTATAAGTCATATAGGCATGCCGGTTATGAAACACTAAATTGTCAAGAGACAAAGGCATTTCTAATGTATGGTATATCTTGCTTCATCTTTTTGAATACCTACCTGACCACTTTATTAGACAGTTTAAAAATATCTGTATATAAATGGTTAAATTGGAATAAATGCAATGCACAATAATGATGATGAAGTCAAAAACCTGGGCTATTTGATCAGGAATTCAGGAACAGGAACAAAACAGTCTAGTGCTTGGTTTCCCTTTGTCAATTAAGACCTAAAAATACTGTACAACACTCACCGTCTTAGCTGGTAGCTGTTTTCTCAGCAGTTTCTTCCTATCATCGATCAGGAGGCCAGTCTTCTCAACAGCAGGTTCCAAATCCAGGTCTACACTTTCACAGAGAGTGTCATGATTCACGTTGGCACAGTCCACCTCATCCTCACTACGTTCCGCATACAAACTATCATCTGCCAGGTTACACACACTTTTTGACAGAGAAGCGGCTAGATTGAATGAGGAATAACCACAACCTGAATCACTCATGTCGGAATCACTATCACTATCATATTCCTCCGAATCACTTGTATCTCCGAAAACATCGTTGGATGTGTAACAACTATCTGGAGAATCTTCAAAGACAATGAATGAGTCTTCAGATTCACAGTCTGAAGTTCTTCGTGGCTTTGGACAGTCGTTGAAGACAATTTGGAAGGAGTCTTCGCTTTCTGCGACTGATCCAGGACAGAAACGACCGGAGACCTCATCAAAGTATTCTTTCTCAGGCTGCATTGCTGGCTTTGTTGCTGTCATGAATTTCTCTAAGCAACCCATTGATGGGGAGTTTTCTACGCTAGATGAAAGGTCTTCGGTAATGATCTCATTAGCAAATAGTAGATCGTCCTGAATACTCTTTTTCATTTTGGACTTCATTCTCTTGCCACAGGTACGGTTAGGGTTCTTAAATCTCTTGTCCTTCACTTTTGTTTTGGGTTTCGTTAACTCTGGTACAATAACAGGCTCAGGATCAATGATTGGTTTCGATTTCTTTCTTCTGTCTTGCAGTAGAGCCTTTAGTTTACTAAGCTTATCTTCACATGTAGCAACCACTTCAGGCTTCATATCACAAACTAATTTACTTTCATTGGTAGCATCAATTTCAGGTACATTTTTAACAATTTCTGTTGTCTCACAGATTTGGGGTGGCTCGGGGATGAATGGAGGGGTTTTTTCACTCTCAGTTTTGACTTTAGGACCATCAATCTCATGAAGAACATGGTCATGGTAACATACAGGGCTGGAATACTCGATCAAAGAATCATTGGCAATGCTTTCAAAGTCTTCGGGAGAGAAGGCATCTTCAAAACTGTCTTCTACTGAGCTGGCTTCTACAAAAACCCTCTTTGGACGTCTCCGGGCCCTGAAGTTACATGGAACGGGCTTGCTGCCTAGAAGCAGACGGACCTGCTCGATTTTATTTTGACAATGAGCCGCCGCTTTCTTTACGTCGGTCATTTCTGACGCCAAAAGCTCACTAGAGTTTTCAATAGAACGATTTTCATCCTGTAAAATTTTATTTTCATCCAAAATTTTGGCGCCATGCCACATCGACGGTACCTCCATCTCTCCGCTCGGCTGCGCAACAAAATCACTCTGTTTCCGCTTACTAAACATTGCACTGGTAATCACATTCATTACACCAGAAAAGAAACTTGTAATACCCGACAATGGGGAATAATCCGGTCCAATATTCATGTCTTCGTTTGTTTTCACATCAATTTTATTATCTAATTTTGATTTAGGCGCCATTTTATCCTCAGTAATAATCGTGTCCGCTAAATTTTTCATCAAAGGATCCGGGATGAAATGAAGGTTGTTCAGAAAAAGGTCATCACCAAATGTGGTTCTCATCATCTCCTTTTTGGTTTCTGTACTGTAGTTGGCGATGGAATAATGTGTAGGGCTAAATACGGCGCGCCTGTCGTGGCGATTTGTAGCAAAATTCATTTTTTATGTATGTATTTTTAATTTTTATTACACTATTTTCTATACACTCGTAAACAACTAGATCACAGTTAGGGCATTTTCACTCACGCACACATTGTAGGGACTCGGAAATCTTTGACAATGTCTGGAGAAGGCCTAGGGACAAATCTGCAGCACTTTATAAAGTTCTGAAAAGACTGTAAAGGAAAATCTCTCGGGGAAATCCACACACGGTCTCGGAAAGAAATCACGTCGGTTTTACACACTGATGAAGATTTATCTCCGCAAATCAACACGTCTGTGTTCGAAAAAGTAATTGTGCACTTGTTTTTTTTGGAATCAACGTTTTTAAGCTCCATTATGACGAATATAAACTTTTAATACACGTCTCTATAGTTCAGCCATTTTGTGAAAAATATGAGAATGACAGATAAATATATTAGTTTTGTTGTCTTTGCGCTGCTAGTGATGTGCGAACGAGAACATGAAAAATTTATTATATTGAATCGATTAAGAAAGTTATTATGTAAAGCTATTGAGTCGACAAGAAAATTACAATTTTTAATACGTAATTTCTGTTTTAAAATTTGGTTTCTATATATATCGTATAGCTTTAGGTTTAGGTATTATATAGGTGCTCTTAATTGTCATAAACACTTTTTCGTTTGTCCTTACTTCAACGATAAAAGCTCCTTTGTCTTTACAAACAATTTGAGGAGTGGCTGAATAATAACAACCACACGGGTCGATTTTCAAAATTAAGCAATGCGTCGGTCGATGAAATAGATGACCACTTTTACATAGCGAAATTCCTCTGTTCGGAAAGCACTTTGTCGTTGGTCCGGCTGTCATTTCAAGCTTTTCGACAGTCGTTACGGGCAGTCATAGTCAGAAGGCTGAAATATGACACCAGTCTTGCCAAAGTATATCGTGTAATCCAGTAACTGGGTTGTAGAGGTCTGTTATGCACTCGTTCCATATAATATTGCTACTCAGTTATATCCGGTTAGACTAGAAGCCAACCCCAAAATAATTGGGAAAAGCTAAGCAGATTGATTGTTATTACAATAAACAATCGATTAGCAAAGCAAATTATACATCGAGTAATATTGTTATCGATATATATCGAAACAAAGACAATGTTTCTGTCCTTGAACATTTTCTGATGCAATAGTAGGTTTCCTATGACGCATGTTTTGTTCTCGTTGGTTCGAAACATAATTGTGATTGGCCAACCACATGAAAAACAAATGTTCTCATTGGACAAATGTAGACCTTGGTTTATGATTGGTTATTGACTCATGCGGTTCTATCAAGTAGTGGAGGGACAATGAACTGAACGTCGATAAGATTTTCGAAGTTACCAGAAGAAAATAAAATAGGGACAAATATTTTATAGTTCCATTATTTTCCGTTACATGGAACATAATACGCGCACTTAAAAAATTGCTCGCCATAACCCGAGTTTCTAAGCTCTAAATTATCGCAGAATTAATTTGACAAATTGTCAAGCACGCGTTATCTGCTGTGATTGGCTGTTGAATATTTATTCAACCAATCACAGCAAACCAAAGCAACAGTTATTTTTTTTTTTTTTTTTTTTTTAGTTGGCTTCGTTAGAAACTACGAGTAGGAATATTCCGAATCTAGTAGCGAATATTCTTTGGATTCTGACCTATAGTGATCAAAAGACAAAATAAAATTGCGAAATAACCAAGTAGTTTCTACGCTATACATCCTATGATTAGATTTTTGTTCTAGAAAAGAAAGCTCATTTTCAGAAAAGGAGCAGAGAGCATGTTTTCCGAATAGGTACCTAAAAGCGATATTATTTGGATTCTGATCTAATTTGCCAGGAAAACTAAATTGCGAAACAACTAGTTTTTATGCGGATACATTTTATTTTTGATGTTCTGTTGAAAAAGAAAATACATTTGATTAAAATCATGTTTTTTTTATTGTTTACAGGAGCCTATCGCGCTTAACCACTAACAACCACTTTATTAAAAAAAAAACGCTTGTAAATCACAGTTATACGCACCTATACTTAATCGCTAATTAAAGTAAAACAACATTAATTAAAACTTGAAACCCCTGTAAAATACTTAATAGCAACAATTGATTACAATATGTTTCAGTATTCTTTGCTTTCCACTATCAGGCGTTCAATTTAGTATAAAGTCTGAGAGATTGATAATTCATTATCGTTCTATTTTTAGCCCAGTATTAGACAGACTTACCCAACCTTAGTATACTGACTGATTAAAAATAAATATTCAGAATATAAACTTCAGAGATCAGAGGCAAACGCTCCGTGGTCATTGGAGAATGGCATGACGACACGCGACATTTACCCACATATTTCTCGATTAAGTATACAATTCAATCATTAATTCACTATTCACACTGTAGGAAGTGATAAAATTGTAAAAAGTTTATAAATTAATTGCTAAATCTGTGTCACAATATTTCAAAGCTCGATTTCATTTTCATTCTCAGATTTAATTGCTAGATAGTAATGAATCACCATTGATCATTATCTAACATCTAAGTACAAACCTACACACAAACTTCCTTTTCTAATATGACATAGTAATATATTAGGTTAAATATCTAGGTATCTAAGTAAATACCTTAAGTACCTACTTTGGTGTAGTGATATTGAATGTGCCCCTGGTTACTTCGAGTTCCTGCACTGTTTTTAGATTCTCAATGCAATGTATTTCATACGTGTTTTACTTTTCACATTTGTTTTTTTTGGACCGGTTGGCATTATTTATTGTAAATGTTTGTTAAAATAATTTAGGTATGTTTCTTTGTCAATTTGTTGAAAAACATTGTTTGATCCGCGTGATCATATTTTGCCATTGCATTCTCGGCTTCATAACAATCCTGCCTCGACTACAATGTCGAAATTCACACACTTACATCAAAATACATGTATTGTATACTATTATATACTCGATAATATAATCGTGTCAATCTTTGAAGTCGGATTTGACAGCTATAAAAATACTTAATAATAATTAAACTTGATGCTAATGAATTATACTCGTTGTTATAGCGTACAGGTAACATAATAAGTAGTTAATTGATTAGGATTATGAATTTAATTTCAATTTTTTAAATACAAAGAACAATGGCAGGTGTCCATACATTTTTTTAGCTGAGATTAAATTCCTTCGTCATTAAATGAAAAATATCTGCTTTAAATCAGGATGATTTTCTGAATTAGTTAATGCAAGAATTTTTGTTCGAGAATGTCGAGAATAATAGTTATACAGTCATAAACTTTTGTAGGTTATGTCTGGGTAACTTTTTATAATGTGCTTATTATACAATTTCGTGGAAGTAAAAGGGGAATATCACATTAGTATTTCCCTTACGTAGTTATTTCAGCATGTAATGTATAATATACTCTTTAGAAAGAGTATATTTATTTAAACATATAATAAAAGTACTCTGTGATATAAACTAAGCGACTTTGACTTGTATCAAAAGGTCGTCGTCAACAACTAAGCTATATTTTTTTAGACTTTGATACTTGTCATTCATTGAGAGTAATTCATTTATTTCGACTACACTACAATATTCTTACCTACCTGCAAGGAACATCTACACTTAGACATAAACTGTATTGTTAACTCATTTACTGCAATACATACAATAATGATATTATTCCTTAATATAGTTACCTCTACTCCTCTCTCCTCTACTCTACTTATCTGCTATAAAATATAAAATGGCAACACTAAGCTAAAGAAATTAACTAAAAAATCAAATAAGTTTTTATTTATTATGATTTTTTTTTATCCGTTTTGAACCAGCCCAATTACACTTTAAAAAACACGTATATAACTCACTTTCAGACGCTCAAATTTAAGTCAGCTAAGATTTCGCCATTGTTCTTTATCGCGGCATAATATCTGTATATATGAGGAACGTCATCGGACTTTAAAAAGTCCGATGACGTTCCTCATATATACATATATGATACATATATATACATATATCCTCATATATACATGTGTTAGATTGTCACGATTATAGTCTTTTTATAATGTAACAGTATAGATATTTTTCGACAGCATATCTCCGAGAAATAACACTGTTCCTTCACTAGCGTAAAAAAGAAACTATACAATCTTTGATTATAGCCCTATATCTCCAATCTCCTCTGCCCTAGCCTGGTTGATTGGTGGGAGACTCTTCAGGGTGTTATCCAGTAGTTCCACGGAGGACGTGAAGATATGGGTGTTGCTGTACAGGGTCCAGAGAATCAGCGCGACGAACATCAGCTTGATGAAGCGGTCCGCGAAGTAGCGGCTGGAAAAAAAAGAAAGAGAGAGATTTTTAAGAGAGATTCTTTTTCATCTTCATAATATAAATCCGTGCCGATGTCTGTGTTTTCTGACAGCTACAACCTGAGGTCTTTAAGTAAAGGGTGAAGTTACTCCTGGACAAGCGTGCTTCACTGTCGACCACGTTATCGCTTACCATCAGGTGAGATACTAATTAACTGCGAGCCTATAGTTAATAACAAAAAAGCAAACGAAAATGTGACGATACAAACGTACATACTCGTTTTGCTAATCACACTATTCTTCATTAAAAATTATTGAAAATTATTTTCTAGTTTTTAGTTTGGTAATGTATTTTGTTCTTTTTTCATTTTAGTTTTTTTAAACTATTACTTATTTTTTACTTTTTAGTTCAAACGCTAATCCTGAAGATCCTGGTAAGGACAATGGGAAAAACTATTTAAATTATTGTATTGTCATCGGTCCTTGATAAGTGTCAAAGTTTCAAATTAATCCGAAGTTTTGAAGGGGGTGAAAATCACGCTTAAAGATTCCGTTAAATAGATTCATAGGTACAATACATACCAAGCTAATAAAAGCGCGTTAAAAAGATAGCTGTTTCCGTAATAAGTTTCAATGGACAATAAATGTAAAAAATCACAAGCTATACTGTCAATTTAACTGCGCAGAGCCTGTGGTCGATTAGAGCAATGACTTAGAAGAAAGGGGCAAAGCTTAATTCCAACATTGGTTTGAAAGATAATATCAGACAAGGGATCATGTTGGGTCAGTTGAGGGTTACAAGAGCATTTAGTTTAGACTCACATCTTATGAAGCTTCCTAGCCCTCGGCAGATTAGCAGGATCCTCCTTGCAGCAAAACTCCCTGGTCCCCAACACATAGTTCTTCAGATACTCGTCAGGGTCCAGCTCCGAAGGATCAGTATAGAAGGTGTCATTCTCTTCAGGAGTGACCCTGGTGCGAAGGCTTTTGTAGTTGTTGTTACGGAAGTGCCACTCCTTGGTGGTGTAGTACTGGAGGACGTTGAGGCCGTGGCTTATTCGTTTTTGGAGGTTGATCATGCTGGGTAAGAAAAAGAATTGATTTATTTGTAGAAGAAGATGTTGGAAGGGAGATGAGGAGCTCCTGTCTAAATAATAACAGCCGCACCGGGGGATTATCAAGGTTAAGCAAAGTCTCCCACAAAGTTATTTTTAGTCTATCTGTCCGTCTGTCGTCGTCTGTCACACGGTTTTACAGCCAAACAGTATAAGTATCTTGTTGACCCAAAGCAATACAAATTGTCAAAAAATATTTTTAAAGGTTAATGAAGAAAAAGGAGTCGCGAAGAATATTTTTTTTAACAAAAAATATTCATAAAATGAGCTTTCTCTCTCAACAATCACGCGAGAAGTATTTGAAACAGTACGATATGTTGAACACGTGGAGACTAGCTAAAGGAGCCAAAAAATTCTCAAAAACGTTTTTCTGGCATATTTTATTGAATTATCCGAGACCAAGAAATCAATCACTCTATGGAGTACGTATTCCATTCTAAAAGCAACAATATAGATGAAAAAAGAGACATACATATCGACACCTATCCTAAATTAATGGCAATTTTAAAAAGAGCCTCATCTGGTTATCAACCTAAAAAGTCGAAGGTTTTCACAACATCTGAAATTGAAAAGTTTCTTAACGAAGCACCTGATTCCGTATATTTGGCGGCAAAAGTAAGTCAGTTGCACATTCAGTATCTACATAAGTATATTAGTCAACTAGTTAACATAATCTAATACGTACTTAGTAGATGTTGATAGGCATAATTAAGCTTGCATATAAATTTTATTAATTTATCTATTACAATACTCTTTACGTTACAGGTTGTTATTATTATTGGTATAAACGGAGCATGTCAAACTAATGAACTAACACAACTAAATGTTGAAAACATTGAGAAACATTCAGATGACTTACTATTAATTAATTTACCTAATACAAAAACAATAACAAAAAAAAAAATGCCCGACTGCATAAAAAGCGAACTAAAAAGACGAAAACAAGAAGAAAATCATTCTGTGCAGTCGGAGGATACATATTCGCGAGCTGGCTGACCCAAACCAGATGTATCCTCTGACTGCACAGCAAGATTTTCTTCTTGTTTTCTTTTTAGTTCACTTTTTAAGCAGTCGGGTTTTTGATTTTTTTACTAACTTTTTTATTTATAACTTTTCAGTTAACTTTTTTCGAATTAGATACATTTAAACATATAAGTGTTTTATTTTTTAAATCAACTCTTAAAACCGTTTATTTTGATACCCCACACGATGGATTTGGAAGAAAATTATCATTTTACTATTTTCCAATTTTAATGTAGCCTGTGACACTCGCAGGGTTAAGACGAATCGATTGACGTAAGAATCATCAAAATCGGCCAACACGTTTGGTCTCTAGAACGCCACATAGGAACAAACATACATTCATAGACTGATAAACACATTACCCTCCTTCGGAAGTCGGGTAAAAAAAACAAAACAAACAAATTCAGTTCTTGTTACAAAATTTTGTCCCGAAGTATTTGCTAATTTCCCATTGACCTATGAACTTCAAATTTGGAGATAATGTTTATTATTTCGTATATTTTACTAACAAATACCAATATTTTCTTTGAATTTCCCTCATTTTTCCTATTAAAACCAACTTAAGTTTGCGGTTTTGGTACGAAACCCTAAATGTGCAGATTTCGACACGCATTTGGCCGGTTTGGAGGATTATGGATACAAACAGACTTATTTTAAACTTACAAAGTCTTCTTCCCCAGCAGGAACAACAGCGCATCCACCAGGTAAGCTGGCACGATGTGGCTGACGAACATGTCGAGCTGGTGGGTTATCTTGTACGACTTGATGGAGCCGCCAGGGTACCACAGTGCCACGGAGTACGGGAACTCGTTCACCCATTTTTCTCCTGAAAAATAAAATACAAACATGAAAATTCAGCCGGAGTCAGTCAAGAGTGAATCGGTTACTTCTAGACAAACGTGCTTCACTGTCGACCACATAATCGCTTACCCAGTGGCGGAGCAAGACCTAAATTTGATGAGGGCAATTGCACTGTCAGGCAGTTGCCCGGACCAGACACAACACCCGTCTGGTCGGAGGATCCTGTCTTTTCAACTAATTGGTATTAAATGGTCACGAGATCACATTTCGGTTTCAATCTTTTTCCCTGATTATATCTCCCACTTGCTTCTACTTTCAGGAACATGCACGGCTTCTGCATGTTCAAAGTGGAACGGATTTGGTCTGACCAGCGGAAAGGACTTTTTCTTCTGGATTAGAACGTTTTCCCTCGACAATTACCTTCAGTAGGTTGTCACTGGGTTTGCGAACGGTAAGGCCATAGAAGTCACAAAAACACACAGGCTTTTATTTTAACTTGCAATGTATGTATGTATGTAAGCATGTTCGGGTCAAATCTTGCAACTGAATTTTAAAGCAGTTATCCTCCACCGATTAAGATGAAATTTTGCATACACGTTTAACTTGGATGACAATGCATGGTTAGCTAAGTGACGTCATTCTAAATCCAATATGGCGGAGGGCCCAAGATGGCGGACTAGTTATTTTTTGGTCACTGCCATGATGGGAATCAAAGGGTTTGCAGCGAAGAATGCGAAAAAAGCTTGTATAAAGAAAATATTTTTAATGAATAATTTATTTTCTTCGTTTAAGTTTATAAAATACAAACAAATATCATTTAAGGAGAATTGGTCATACTTTTTCATGAGGTCAAACCCTTTGCCTTGCCGAATTCAGTTAAATAAGCCTGTGCCTATCATTGCCATTCCCGTGAGCATCAGTCCACCTAGTAGGTAGGTATTACCTAGGCTACACCATCCGAAGCGCCTGCCATGAGGCACTTCCTTGGGCTAGATATTACCTTTGTTTTCTTGCGGATCGTTCCTGATTCGATCTCGCAGGGTATCAATGAGCGTAGCCCTCTTCACAGCACCTTTGGAGACTTACACAAAAAGTTTTTTTTCATCAACTTACCTAATTGAATAATTTCAGCCCATGTCAAGTTTATAACACCAGATAGCGTCAGATTGTAACACTGTGTGTCTTTTGGTCTGAAAACAAAAACCACAACATTCAAGCAACTCTATTATGCAATTCAAGAAGTCCCTTATTAGGACTTCTTGAATTGCATAATAGGGTCCTGTCTGGGATTGGGCGGATCATAGCGGATGAATGAAGATGATTAAGATAAGAGTACCGTCCAACAACGAGAAGCTGAAAGCACCCGCTGTTTTCCTGGTTTGGTGGGTACCAAGCCTACGCTGGTTTGGTACCCACCAAACCAGTGTAGGCGATCACGCCGCGATGGTGCGGTAATTTAGACCGGTTTTTGACCGATGGGTTGGAGAAAGCAAGGATTTGTACCTTTACTTTTCCATTGCCCTTTATCTGATCTTACTGAAGAGACATGGAAATTTAGGGGGGGTACCTTGGCTTAGGAGGGTTGGGTACCACGCGCGCCCCTCTTAGACGTTGCGGGGGGAGTCTAACGCTTCAACTCCCTGGAGGGGAGCTCCAATCCAAGATCGAGGCCCGCAGAGGCGGGCCTGCACTAGCCGGGGGTTGCGGAAGTATCGTTGTTCCCGCGACCCCCAGCGTAGGTGTGAGATGGAACACCGGGATGGTTTTTAGTCAGTACGAGTCTGATAGACCCCGCCGCCCTCCCCAGAGCGGAGGACATCCAATGAAGATTTTCCACCCCGGAAACAAAAAAAAAAGCCGGTGAACCGGGTCACACAGGACCGTGACTCTTTTGAGTGTTTTTCGCTATTCCTCATAGTTTCGGCTTTGACCAGGGATGGTCCTCTTGAAAAACTCACCCTGTAAATGTGTCGTGGACGGATCATAGAATTGATCACTTCATGATGTGGCCGACCATTTCATGAAATGGTTGTATTTCATGATAAGGCCAGCTAAAACTTTTCATATCGTTTAAACATCAACGTTTGATGAAATGTTAATCTACGTTTGGCCATATCATTAATGAAGGGTTTACAATTTCACATGATAGGAAAGGTTAATTTTCTTCTTAAAACTTTTAAAATTCATGTCGTAACCTCGTAAGGACATTACACATCACTTTTATCTTCAATTGACGCACTTTTATGAGCTTTTTATCAGAATAGTTGTCCGCCGCCATGATGTATCACAAAAATATACAATATCAGCGTCTCTTACGGTGGATTACGTATGTATTGTATGATATGATCACTAATGTTTGACCATATCGTAAAGAAATCGTGCATTTAGCTGTTCATATCGGATATACGCTGATTATTCATTGATCTGGCCAGACTGTTTATCATGATGATGGCAGCGGTTATTTTTTATTACATGAAATACATCCATTTCATAAAATGGTTGGCCACATTATGAAGTGATCAATTCTAAGATCTGGCCACGACATATTATAAAACTATTTAAAAAGAATCTCCACTCACTTGTCCTGAGCAGTGACGTAAGCGATCAAGATACAAGCATTAGCGACCACGTCCACAGATATCGCGTCCGCTTTGTAGGAAGGCTCGCAGTGCATGGTTCGAATCACTCCTGCAAACATCGTCATTGTTACAATCATCATTTCAGCTGAGCTGAAAGACGCAAAGCATCGCAAAATCGACCGGTCCTGATCGTCTTGCATCCAGCGTATGCCCGCGACCTTCACATGTTATATTGTTAAGTCTGTTATTTTTAGAAACAAAAGCCTGGCCTATTGCCGAATAGGACAGTAAGACAAATAGGCGTTATTGAGCTTTATAGGGCCGTGACAGGACCACTTTGTAACTTCGGTCTGTTATAGCTCGATCCAAACTTGGTGGCTGTGAAGTTCGCAACTTGCTGCGCTGTACCCCACTCCTGACCACCGCTGCAACGCAGCGACTCGCGGAGTATTCCGAGCCGCAATTAAGTTTGAATCAATCTTAACTGGGGCTTTCTCAGTGGTAAAACTCTACCTACTTACGAATCGAGCCCGACACGTCATAATCTGACTAACACAACGAGGCATGGTTTGAAATTGTTGTAGTGCTGACCCGAAACTGAACAGAAGAGGGCGTGAGTCTAAAAACGAATGTGTTTAAAGAACTTGCTTTCATCAATGTTTCTCACACAGTCTCTAAAACAAAAGAGAAGTTAAACAAAAGTCACTCACCCTTTCCACTCCCAATTACTAATCCTGTCGGTCCGTTCAGATTATCCACCCAACCAGGAATGGGTTCCTTCCAGGCTGCTGTCACTGCAAATACAAAGAGTTCTTTGAAGCTTTCTAAGCAGTAGACCCCAATCGAATAGGTTACTTCTAGGTAAGCGTCATCGCTTGCCATCAAGTAAGAGATCGAGCCTTTCATCACCATCAACATCAATACATATAATAAATTTGTAGAGAAGTCTTTTTTGTACATCGAAAATATTTCCAGAAAAATAGCCAGAGTGTTAAAGAAGGACCAACAGAGCCCATTTCCTTTGTCTGTTTATTTGTGCACGCATCAAGTAAAATGTACGAAACCAATGTAGATAACCTTTATATAAAAAAATTGTACGTAACTTGAAGTATTACTTAGTTTTTGTTTCATCGCAATCGGTTCACTCGATCAAAAGTAAGATGAATTTAAAGTGTTCAAGAAGTAAAATATCGCAACATACGCAATTCAGATACTCGGACTGTTGAATGAATTTATATTCACCGATATCTCCGTCAACTGTGGACCGACTATGAAATATTTTGTTTTTGTTTGAAAGATTATGTTCCCAAATTGGTCCCATTTTAATTTGGTGAAGATCTGATGTAGAACTTTGGAGATATACAATAGAACTCTTCAATAAGTGACGGAAAATCTCTCGGGATTGCTGCAATCTCATGTCTTTTTATTGTTTATACCATTTCATAACATACAATCACGCCAGTATGCTCTGAAGGGGTACGCAGATGTGTACACCTTGGTACACCCTCATTTCACCGGTTATGGTCAAGTTTTTATTGGATATTACGGGTCATCAATACTCCCGCTCCTATTGTCATTTCAGCTTTCATATTCTGTAAGCTATGTCGACATACCTATCTATACTGGAACTGCCATCTAAAAGGCACTGCTCCATATTAGCCCACTCACTGCTAAACTACACACACTTATATAAACATTTAGGCAGGATCGTCCGCAGTTGTTTTCGGCTACGCTATGCACAGTTAGAAACAAAAGAACCACGCAAATCACGCGACAATTCTCTGCATTCACATCCGAATAGCAGTTGCATTCACGTTTTATTGTCTTCGACCTACAGAGCTCATTTCGATTGATTTCTATGGCATAATAGTCAGCCTTTCAATGTTCCCACTGGACGCAGGCCTCCTCTTTGTGAGAGAAGGAATAGACCTTAAATGACCACGCGGGCCCAGTGCAGGTTGGTGGATGTCATTTCGACGTTTATTATAGTCTACGTTACGGCATTAGGTTCTATGGCAGTACTAACCTATAGAAGGTCTGGCGATGGCTACAGGGAACTTGGCACCGTACTCCGCCACCAAGTCCTCAGTTATAGCCTTCGTGTACGAGTACGTGTTGGGTTCTGACGATATTATCCTGGAATTTAAGAAGAACACGGATTTGGAATTGACATAACAACATTCAGCTATTCCTTACCAAGAGACCGGGTGGAGGTAGATTTTTATTCCATCGAACCGTACTAGCGGGATAAAAGTATTTTATATCCTTCAGAATCCTTCAATCGCTCAAGACAGGTTCGGAAAGCTAAAGGATGATCAATAAATTAGACTAGCAAATAGGTTACTTCTAGGCAATCCTGCTTCACCGTCGCCAAAATCATCGCTTTCCATCAAGTGTGATAGTGCTCAAACGCGAGCCAATCAACGATAATAAACAAACAAAAAAAAAGTCACATGAATGTCGCCAACTCACTTCGGTTCCAAGTAAGCCAGGGTATCATCGTCCATCCACTGGACGATGTCCATGATCTTCCTCGGCTTGTGCACGGCGGGGTACACCTTCTCATCTAGAACCTCTAGGTCGCAGCGGCAGTATGCCGTCGATAGGTGTACGAACACCTGAAACATGAAGAGGTTAGGTTTAGAGGAGTCTTACCAAGAGGTATCTTGCTGTAGTGCCATCTATACCACCACATAGGAACTAATGACCTGACGTCACAAAAAAACCTGCATCACGCAAGCAGATTTTTCGGCGCGGTTTGAACATTTAACAGTCCGACAACAACCGTTGGACACAACACCCGTCTGGTCGGAGAATTGTCCCTTTTAAATAGAGGTTGCGCGAAGGAACGTGGAACCTAAGACTTACTGCAAGTCTTCATTTCTGTCAAGCCATTTCCCAAATGTTAGGAGTTGCTTCTAGTCTTACCCGTTGCAGTTGAATATCAGTAATTCACATGGAGTGACTGCCTGTAGTGCCTATCTGCCCTCAAGAACTTATTAACTGGGATTACCCCTTAGTGATTCAGGCTGTCTGACTCAGAAGAAGACAGAAGTGGCAGTATGTAATAAAATAATAATTAAAGTAATAAGGGTTCGAAGGGTCCGTACACTGCTGACTGCATATCGAATGCATCACCCACGATCATCGGTCATGAGATTGTATATCCCGCGGAAGTGTGGAAGCCGAGGCTTTTTAAATGCCAAAAACCTCCACAACCGCGAGATATGCAATCTCAGGGAATATTTTCTAAATACTGACGTGGGTATGCATCGAGATGTAGTAGCAGTGGACAAGGGACTCACCCCGCTCTCCTTGGCGAATGAGATTTGGCGCAAGCCTGTAGTGCTTGATACTAAAGACCGCAGGGAAGTATGGCAGAGTAAGGAGCTTCACGGACGCTTTTTCCGGGCCCTACATGGGCCCGATGTAGATCAATCAGCGTCCGTAGCCTGGCTGCGTTTCGGTGACCTCTTTGGGGAAACCGAAGGTTTTGTTTGTGCAATTATGGACGAAGTTATCATGACGAATAACTACCGGAGATTTATTGTGAAGGATGGCACGGTTGACATCTGTCGGGCATGTCACCACCCGGGTGAATCGATCCGCCACATTATCTCTGGTTGTTCTCGTCTAGCTAACGATGAGTACTTGCATAGGCACAACCTTGTGGCCAGGATTATCCATCAGCAACTTGCTCTGAAATACAATCTTGTGGCATCGGTGGTACCGTACTACAGGTATGTGCCCGACCCAGTTCTCGATAATGGCAGTATCACATTGTACTGGGATCGGTCCATCATCACTGACAGGACTATTGTAGCTAATAAGCCTGATATTGTAGTGGTGGACCGAATCGAGAGGCGTGCAATGATTGTTGATATTACCGTCCCGCATGACGGGAACCTCGTGAAAGCCGAGAAAGATAAGCAAATCAAGTATCTTGACTTGGCTCGCGAGGTTGTCGACATGTGGGATGTAGACACAGCGATCATTGTACCGATAGTCGTATCGGCCAATGGCTTAATAGCCACGAGCCTCGACCAACATCTTAGGAGGCTCTCGTGAGGCGGCTGGGTCAAGGGCCTGATCCAGAAATCAGTATTGCTGGACACGCTCGTATTGTTAGGAGGTTCCTCTCTCTGGAGCCCTGACCGCCGGTAGCTTGGACCCTGTTCCCGATACCGGTGGGCCTCTATTTTTTATATTTTTAAATGTTTTTGTTTTTGTATGTTTTATAAAAATATTTAAAAATGTACTCGTATTTAATAAGATACTAGATAAATAAAGTAATAAAAAACTTTTTACCAAAAAATCAAACCAACTTCCAATACAAAACACTACAAAGCGAAAAATAACTTTGCCGAAGTCGGTTTCTTTTGTATCCATTGTTTTTCGTTATTCGACACCGACGGAAAAGAAAGTTATTTTTCGCTTTGTAGTGTTTTGTTTTGGAAGTCGGTTTGATTTTTTGTTAAAAAAATGTTTTTCCTCTTTTTGGTTTTGGTAGATACCTCCAATTAACATAAAAATTATTTAAAGCCAACGAACATCTCATGACGATACCAATTAGCCCAAACACGACTAGGATACATTGTTATATTTCGGATTTCCAGTGGCCATTGTGGTCTACTTCATCAGTTACACTTCACCAAATGATACTTTCTTTGTGCTTGATTGCATTATTGATGAAAATACCAAAATCGCTATAATATGTATGCCTATAACATGTGAGGAGTTCCCTCAATTTCTCTAGCATCCCTTCATCAGATCCTGGTTTCCTTATCGTGGTACCACTCTTTTCATATCTCCTTTCCAACAAAAAAAAAATCATCAAAATCGATTCATAAACGACGAAGTTATCCGTGAACACACATAAAAAAAACCGGCAAAGTGCGAGTCGGACCTGCGCGAAGAGTGCCGCACCATTATCGCAAAAACGGCTAAAAGTTATGTTTTTTGTATGGGAGCCCCACTTAAACACTTGTTTTATTCTGTTTTTAGTATTTGTTGTTATAGCGGCAACAGAAATGCATCATTTGTGAAATTTTCAATTGCCTAGCTATCACGGTTCATGAGATACAACAGTCAACGCCTGGTCCCAACGGACAGACAGACAAACAAACGGACCGCGGCGTCTTTGTAATAGGGTCCCGTTTTTACCCTTTGGGTACGGGACCCTGAAAAAAAATACACAGTCGAATTGAGAAACCTCCTTTTTGGGAAGTCGGTTAAAAATATTTTTAAAACAAATTTATGTTGGACGAAAGATAATATCGCTTGTCAATATATTACATATACAATGAGTACAAACACGATGGTGCTATGATGTCTGGTTTAGGAGTTGCTATATCCAGCTCCATCACGGCACCAGCTAAATGTTTCCAAAACGTTTCAAATTTTTTTAAAAGTTATATAAATAGACCAAGTTTCAGCTTAATCGAATACTAGTTGCCGGACACACATACGAGAGCAAAGAGATATATAACTTGTCATAATAGTAAATGCCCAAGTACCTCCAAATTTTCAATAGTTTCGGCAAGACTCAACATTCTCCAAGTACCCGTCGTGTTCATGTTCACAGCATCCTTCAGTTTCTGGTCAAATCTGCAAAGAGTAACAGTTGGGCAGTCAGCTTCTACATACACATATCTTAAAGCGTGTATTCTCCAAAGTCATAGGATTTTAATTAATTAATTATTTAATTTAATTCATTTTAGTTAAAAAATAAACAAAACTTTGCCCCAAACTAGGAATTTCTTCCTGTATCGTGGGTGCGTTTACAAACATTTAAACTGACACCCAGATCCGGAACAACTATCTGTAGGCCATACAAATATTTGATCCGTGCGGGAATCGAACCCGCGACACGTAGCTTAGCAGCTGATGGCTCAACAACTACGCCAACCGTGTCGTCAAATTTTAACCTTCACACTTGAATTAAAAATCTGCTAATCAGTGGGATAGTAATAGCATATGCTAAGCAAAACGGGCATTGTTCCC
Source organism: Orthosia gracilis (assembly GCA_947562075.1). Taxonomy (NCBI): domain Eukaryota; kingdom Metazoa; phylum Arthropoda; class Insecta; order Lepidoptera; family Noctuidae; genus Orthosia; species Orthosia gracilis. The sequence goes on from OX387267.1 coordinate 13,843,682, forward strand.
TGTGAACATAACTTGATCTTGACTCGTTCTAGTTCGTAAATTAAATTATGATTAAATTGTATTGTAATTTTACATGCGCTGTTGTCGACGTCCTAATGTACCTTCTGTATTTTTCCAATGGATTCGTTTACCAGTCCCTTAATGACAACTATGTTTCTTCTCAACATTACACGTGCACCTATTTTTATCGTGATGTCATTTTTAAGCCAGCAGTGAGCGACGAATCTTCTTAGTTCTTTTTAACCGATTTACCAAAAAGGAGGAGGTTCTATGTTCGACTTCATAAAAGTTTTTTTATTTTTTTTATTTTCACCGATATCTCCGTCAATTGTGGACCGATTTTGAAAATTCTTTTTTGTATGAAAGAGTATGTTTCGAAATTGGTTCCATTTTAATTTGGTGAAGATTTGATGAAGAATTTCGAAGATATACAACAGAACTCTTCAATAAATAACGGGAAATCTCTCGGGATTGCTGCAATCGCATGTCTGTTTATTGTTTATACCATTCCATAACATAACATCACGCCAATACGCCCTTGAGGGATACGCAGATCTCTCATTTCACCCTTTATGTTCAAGTTTCATGATATTCGGCTAACTTACTAAACAACTTGCGTACTAGGTAGTGTCCGTAAAGTTTTTGGTAGTCGGTGTCCGTAACGCAAAAAAATGCTACTTACGATAGACACCGACTTCCAAAAATAAAGTTATTTTTCACTTTGTAGTGTTTTTAGTTGGAAGTCGGTAGTATTTTTTTGTAAAAAAGTTTTTTTACTGAGTACTTCAATGGCTCGTTTTTTTAAATATCGTGAACAGTCTATTTCGTTTATCGTATTTTACTTACGAAATTTAATTTCTGGTTGCTCCATACTTGCCAACATTCAGTATTAAACTGGTTACACATTTTTTCAGTGGAAAATAATCATACTGTATCATCGCACAGCAGTCTATAATAAAATATGATTTCTTTAAGCCGGTCGTTTTGATTTTTAGCGGTTAATTTGAGGAGTCTATTAGATAAAGTGCAACAATCTTGACTTAATACTACAATAATTTTTAAACGATTCAACATATCGACGAAAAGTTTGACGTTTTTTTGCCTCATATTTACAGTGAATTCCTCATAACAAAATCGTAATAAATACGAAACTCAACTATACTCTTGTTTATAAGTACTAAAACTGACATGTTTGGATAAAAAAAAATAAGGATAGTATTTCACTCGTTATATTTTCACGTGAATACCTTAAAATCCACAGAAAGACAGTCATCAATTTTGATTCCTGATTCTTACATTACGGGTAAGTAATTGTTCCTAATGTAATCTTACACTATAAGTAAGTGTTCCTAATATAATCTTACACTTTAGGTAAGTGTTCCCAAGAATAAATTAATTAAAAAATTATAATAAAATGACAAAAAAAATACTAGTTTCTGATTTATTCCTATACCCGCCTATATACGCCAAATTTGAACTTTCTAGGTCATCTGGAACTGGGTTAAAGTTTTGATCTATATGTCAGTCAGTGAAAAATGACGATTTTTGGATGTTAATATATAAATAACCGTTTGAGCTATATTAATGGCATTTTAGTTTATCTAAGAGATTTTAATACATGAACAAAATTTCATGTGTTTATGTTTAATAGATTTTGAGTTATTAAGACGACAAGGTGGCTCTAAATGGTTCATGTAATATTACACTGCGTCACCAGTTCCTTTTTTGCTTGAACTTGGCTTGACACGTTGCCGCGTGGCTAGATTAGAGCGAACCTAAAATTGTCACCCCTGCTGTCAGCTGGTCGAGCTGTCAGTGCTTTGTTTATAAATATTGTACCTTCATCTTGGCCAGACTATAGTTGTCTATATTATTTTGTTGTATTCTGTAATTTCTCTCATCACTCCCCATGGGAAAAAGGGGTGAGTTTAAGTATGTATGTTAAAATCTTACCTAACACAGGCGGCACTATGAAAGATAATGTTGCATTCCTTCTGCAGTAGCTTCTTGTCTTCTTCCGAGATTCCTAGACCATCTTCTGTGATGTCTCCATTGATTATCTTGATCTTCTTGAAGCTGTTAGGGTTCTTCTCTCGAATGAGATCGAATACCTGCAAATAAGGTAGGGGCTTGGGAACCACTTCGGTATTTATCCAGACGTACTTACATAGTGGGTATTTTTTATAAGCTACAATAAACCGTTCTAATGAAAATTTGAAATCACCAAAACGCAAAAAACCATATACCTGTAAAAAAATCACCTAACCGGTAAAAATCTAGTATCGTTTGGCAAGATGAGGTTGGTGGAAGGTGTGCCTCCTCTCCCCTGTCACCGTTCTTGAGAAAAACAAATTATTATAATCTAACTTCAAAACAATTGCTTGTATAAGTCTCCGGCGCTGCGAGAAGTACAACCCCTTCGCCCTTAGGATAGGCGCCCATGCTTTGTTACAGCGGGCAGGAGATGCTCTCCCTTCGCGCCTTCGGTTTTTATATACACTCTAGGGGTAGCAGCCAAAAGACTACGTGAAGTCGGGGTGCGCCGATTCGGTTTTGGAACAGATTCGACCTAAATTAATGAAACTAGGATTTTTTTTCTCAAAAACTATTAGGCTTCGCGACTTGAAACTTTGTGAAAGTGTTCTCCAAGAAGAGTTCTAAACGTTAAGATCATAGCAGACTGGTTACGCACAGAAGTTGAGCCGGGGTTTGTAACCTGGTAAAGAACGGCTTCTCGAATTGATACAAATTTAAATCTGACCCCAGAGCAGCCTGATTGCGTAAGTGAATTCGGCAAGGCAAAGGATGTGACCCCATGAAATAGTATGACCTAAAAAGATATAGTTTCATTTTGCTCTTTAAATAATTAGGTATAGCTAAAAAATATTGAACTCTTTCGAAGAGAGTACCTCCGTCCTCCGCCAATGAAAGCGTCTAATAATTTTTGCCGAATTCACTTATGTATTTAATTTGGCTGCAGTTTTGCCATGAGCTTGATCTCGTTACGGTTGTGGGAGCTCGTTGCTACATAATAACAGCTTTACGGGTCGATCTTCAAGGCTAAGCAACGCTTGCCGAGGACGGTACGTGGATGGGTGCCCATCTTTACAAAGTGAGACCCGGTGCTTCGGAAAGCACGTTAAGTTATTGATCCTGGCTGCCATTTAAAGATCTTTGACAGTCGTTACTATAGTCAAAAGCCAGAAAATCTGACTCTAGTCCTGCCAATGGGTATCGGGGTTACCCAGTTACTGAGTTGTAGAGTTCAGATAGGCAGTTGCTTCATATTCTAGTATTATGAGCTACTAGATTACACCCACCTGCTTACTGCAAAGGTCTTTGAGTCTCTCTTCACAGTTCATTCCCTTCTTCTGTCTCATCAGAAGATAGATGGCGCCGATTTCTGGACAGCTGCGTAGAAGCTTCTCGATCAGAGCCTGGAAATGTAAGAAGAGTGTATGTAGTAGCTATCTCCCAGGTGGAATTTGAACTTCTATCTTTAGATACCAAATCCTATTTGTAATTCAAGGTGTCCCTTTGTTTTGTAGACAGAAATTTCATAGAATTTCGTTTCGCAGAAAATGTTTCATATAAAATTTGGGCCTTGTATTTTTATTTCGAATATTAATGTATCATCATGTTTCACAGAAACACAATTCAGTGAATTAAATATTACATTTTTAGGGTTCCGTACGCAAAGTGTAATAAAAAACCGGCCAAGTGCGTGTCGGGCCACGCGCAGTAATAGGGTTCCGTAGTTGCATAATAGTGCGGACTAAGAAGAGGATTTTTGTTTTTACATACAAACATAGGTAATGACAGAGAGTCATGGAAGAGGCTGTGGGAGGCCTATATCCAAGAAGGGATCCATATTTTAATTAATAAAGACTAATACTTATAACACATTATATAAATGTAATAATCAAATGGAATGGTTATTCTTAATGTAAAAATCAATTTTAATTTAAAATTCAATAATCATTTTTAATTTAATAATCCAAAATGTACCTGTAATCCAATGTTTAACAATCAATTTTTAATATTTAATTTATTATTTATAGTGTTTATATTGTTGTTGCTATTGTTTATATTGTTTCTACAACTTCAACAATAATTGTTCAATTTCAGTGATTATGCATGGAATATAAAGCTTTATTTCATTATTATTATCACTAATTATAAGCAAGTAAATAACAATATTTGAAATGTAATTGCGAAATACAAAATAAAAGGCTATATTATTATGTTATTATTAGAACCAACCCGGTGATCAGCATCAGCACTTGGAAGGGCTCCGTTACCTCTTAAAAGACTACCCCGGAACCGCCTCTGTGCAACGCCTATTGGGGCACGTCCCTGGGGAGGCTGAGAAACGCCTCCCCTGAGCTTCACTGTGCACGGCAGCATGTGATCACTGTGCCACCGTCTTTCCTGAAGTCACTTGGTAGAAGGACAGAATCCCCAATCTGACCACCCGTTACCCCGGAGTCACGCCTGTACATGATGCAGGCGGAGTTTCAGCGTTTTTGCCTTCGAGGCGGTTGCCTCCACGACGTTTTCTTCTCCGAGCGGGATTGGTCCTCTCACGAACCCGCTCAGCGGCCTTCTTCTGGACCATCACGGTCTCACAGAAGGGGACCATTTCTATCCAGTTTTCTAGATCTACGGGATACTACTGACAAAAACACAATAACGCCTTGATCGAAAGTCAACTGAAACGTAGTCGCTTACAATGGGCCTCAGCGCGAGCGGGCGTTGTTCGGAGTTTCCTTGCGTGATCGAATCAGAAATGAAGATAACCGCAGGGGAACCAAGGCTACGGACATATCCCGAAGAATTAACAAACTTAGATGTCATTCAAAAACTTGTAACATAAGTCTTACCTTCCCAACGAAGCCAGTTCCTCCAGTGATGAAGATCGTCTTCCCTCGATAGAACTCAGAGACCGTTGGCGTCATCTTTCATCTTGAAACAGAGATATCATTTATATGACTAAAAAGTATAGATGTTATGGGACCAAGTGATTAATACGGCATTATTCATAATGCCCAAGCAATTCGAAAAATGCCCAAATGGTAAGTACGCTTAATGTTAAAGCGAGAAAGTCGACGGAGCCCCTGGCTCTTATTTCTGTAGCTGAATTTGATCGCTTTGCTCACTCACTTCATCCCCTCCCTCCCCGTCATCTTCTTCGAAGCTAACCTATCCGTGTCAGGGTGTCCTAAGCTCCCGAGCTCGCTTCGCTCGCTCTTGGACTAATTCATAGACCATAATGATCGAATTGCCCAACCGTTACGTAGCAATATTCATAACTAGCTTCTGTTAGCGGCTTCGCCCGCGTGAAACGTGTTTTCTTATCCCAAGGGAACATTATTAATTAATGAATTAAATAAATTAAATTAAATTAAATTAAATTATACCGGGATGAAAAGTAGCTAGTAAACGTGCTATTACAGACTATAATCTATGTCTGAGCCAAATTTCATCCAGATCCGTTCCTGCTGGCGTGATTGAGTAACAACCATACATCCACACATACATCTATCCAAACTTTCACATTTATAATGAATTGTTATTAAGAAAAAAGATGACCAGACAATGTGATAAATCTAGAAGTTTAGATCAGTATTCATTAATTGCCCGATTTGACTTGACTAGATTCATAATGCCCGGGCATTGTACAAAGTGCCCTGATTAACCACCTGGTTCATGACATTGATAAACACACAGTGTGCAAGCAGGTGGACAAACCTAATAACAATTTGTCCATTTCGGGAATCGAATCCAGGACCCCGGTTTCACACGGTTGAACCAGTTTTCAGATTGCCTAAACTAGCCTCATCTTTGTTAATTTTTAATAAACAATATTTTAATAAACAATAAATATTATTTGTCATGTACAAAATGTTACAATAAAATTCCTCCCTACATTCTAGAACTGAATCAGACGAAATTTAAATTTGTATAAAACGCACACTATGCAGGCAGGCATATTATTAGTTGGGGGATTACATCGCTGATAAAAATGCTTGGCACAATGCTAGTCCTGCTCCACAACCACTAGGGCGCAAAACAAGTGATATGCAGAATTTGTTTTGAAGTATTGATGGACTTGCTGAAGACTGTTTGAATATATTTGTATTGTATAAATTTAATTTCTTTTAGTATTATATAAATTCACAGCACGTGTGTGAGTACTATGTCCCCAACTATAAATCTACCATTTACTATACCTACGAGTATGTGTCGTTCGCTGACTTGTGCGTGCTGACCACTATCTCTCCTGATGGTAAGCGATGATGCGGTCGACGGTGAAGCACGCTTGCCTAGAAGTAACCTATTCACTCTTGACTAAAATACCACTTTTTTTGTGTGGGTAATCATCCAATGACTTCTCCCGCTCTGGGTGAAGCGGAAGGGCGTGTCAGACTTTAACTGACTAAAACCCACCCGTGTTCCTTCAGTTGCTTGTGCCAGGGCCGCGGTAACTCTATTTCAAATTTATCCGCGACCCATACAGGCATCGGCCCTAGCGGACCCCGTCAGTTTTGCTGACATCTCTCGTGGAACACTACCTACGCGGCGTCGACTCGGGCCTGGTCCATATCGGACGGCGAGCTACCCATTACTCGCCATCCGCAAGCCCGCGCCTACGGTGGCCGGGAATCGGCTTGCGACTCCCGACGCCCGGGGCGTCTCCTGCAGTGGCTAGAGGCGTGAGGGCGTCTCCGTTGCGTCTCCCTTACGCGTTCTGCCTCCTCCTTTGCGGACTTAAAGACCCCTAGATTGTAGCTATCGGGAAACACAGACTGCGGCAGGGAATTCCACTCCTTCCAGTTGAGTGTGTCATGCTGTGTTCCCTTCATGATAGTTGTGCTGGGTGGTGCCGATTCATGCGTCATGTTCGTGAATGGGCGCCGTCAGTTGGGATTGGTCATAACTTAACTGCTTCAGATGTTAATGTTTTTCTAGTACCTATTATATAACTGCACAGTACTCGTACATCACGATTACTTTTAGTACTTTATACCTGTACGTAGTATAGTGTGTAGTACTATTCTGGGTGCATCGCCCACACATATATGCATTTATTAATGTATGTACTTATGTAAATATTGTAAAACACTTTTTTTATATAGTGTAAGTATGGAGTTTCTTGTGCGTGCATTCGGAAAAGTTACTTTTCCGAATGCACGGTAGAATCACTTTTTATAACTTGTAGATTTTAACTGTTCACGTTCAAAAGTGCCGCTTGGTGGCCTAGTTGAAATAAATATATTTGACTTTGAACCGCATACTCATCAGCGCTCTCGATCACAAGACCAACGATCCGATACATATAATATCAGTTATCGACGTAGCAGCTATCCAATAACGTAATGATAGTTACATGCTCGCTAATTGTAGTTACGTTACAATTCGATAACACTTTACCGATAGTTAATTGTTTTATACACTGAATAACAGTTTTAAAAAATACCTATAAGAAATGAAAAATTGTTTGTTTTATCTCTGGAATTACTGATCCGTTACGATAGTTCTTTCATTGAAAGAGTTCTGATTAGATTATACACTATCGCAGTATAACGTTTCCACTGCTGGGACACAGGCCTCCTCTCTGTGAGATGGAGTGGGCCGTAATCCACCACGCGAGCCCAGTGCATGTTGGTGGATGTCACATGTCTTCGTTTTATTTTCTTCTAGGACATGTCGGTTTCCTCACGATGTTTATACTTCACCGTCTGTTTTATCGCAGAGTGACACAGGCCACTTTTATCCCGGAAATATGGGATGGGAGACAGGAACCTCGTTTTTTTTTTATGTTTGTTACCTCAGAACTTTTTGTTGCGTGAACCGATTTTGATGATTGTTCTCTTTATTTGAAAACTGGTGCTTGTCATGTGGTCCCATTTAATTTTCATCAAGATCTGATGAAGAACTTCCGAGAAATACATCAGAACTCTTCAATAAATGACGGCAAATCAATCGGGACAGATCCAATCGCATGTCTGTTTATTGTTTACTCCATTTCATAACATAACATCACACTGGTATGCTCTAAAGGGGTACATAAGTGTGAACAGTTCACCCTGGTATACTCTCATTGCACCGGTTTTGTTTAGGTTTCATGTCATTGGGTTAATCTATTCTAGTTTCAGTTTGGGCACTATACGCGTGGGTACCTAGCCTACAGAACTAGTCCATTATGGATCACAATCAAATAGTCAAAAATAAAAAACTCTTTTTCAAAAATTACAACCGACTTCCAAAAAAAAACACTACAAAGTAAAAAATAACTTCAATTTCTTAAGTCGGTGTCAAAAAACGAAGAAACGAACAGAAACACCGACTTCTGAACTTAGTCATTTTTCACTTTGTAGTGTTTTTGTTTGGAAGTCGGTTGTAATTTTTGTAAAAAAGTTTTCTTAAAAAATCAAAACACCTGACTGCATAAGCGAATTAAAAAGATGTAAACAAGAAGAAAATCATGCGGTTTAGTCGGAGCATACATATTCGCGAGGTGGCTAGCCAAAACTAAAAATATCCTCCGACTGCACAGCATGATTAAACTATTACCAACATTATTTTTTTTAGTTTGCTTAAGCAGTCGGGTTTTTTGATTTAATTAACTTTTATTATTTACAACTTTTTAGCTATATTTTTTATTCGAATCACTTTCAATCATCTAAGTGGTACCTACCTATTTTTGTAATCACCTCTAAAAACCCTTCATTTTGATACCCCACTTGATGAGCTTGGGAGAAACAAAAATTGGGACCCCATAATATGGCGCCCAGAATACGCCATTTTGTTTTTTATCAAACACCTATCTAGGGACACTTGGGTTTTTCATGCGAATATAACGATACCGTAACTGTCGAAATCCACCCAGCCGTTTGGAAGATACAAGGTAAAAAATAAATTTACGAACAAATATACATACATAAATACAAGATACGCGCGAAAAACATAAACCTTCCTTGGCAGTTGGATTAAATATTATTTCGAAACAGACAACAGTCACACAATCGCAAAGTAAAAGAAAATAGTAAAAAAAGTACAATCACAAATTGCGCTGAGCGTGACCATACCGAAAGGATTACCAACTCAAGATTTGCAAGGATGTGTTAGTTCCCGCATTGTCGAGGCGGGGGGGCTCAGTAACCGTGGCTTGGTCACCCACGGTGAAGCGAAGTGGAACCCGAGGAGGGGCCGCTCGTCAGGGATTTTGCCGATAAGCCGACGACGTATCGGGCAACATGTAGGTTGCGGTGTTGCGTAGGCGACATCGCAACTGAGGCGGGCCGCGATGTCGTATGGGGTCTCCGATACCCAAACGATATCGCGGCTGAGGGTTGGAGGCCGCGGCGGGAGAGGAGTGCCGGTATTGTGGTGCGCCGCTCTCCCTACCTTCCGCGGCCTAGACGGGGTTGCCACCGTCTGATGGCGGACGCGGTGGGCCGCAAGGGAGGAGGAGTGTGCTGGTTTAGTCCCTGAGGTAGTCACGGCGCACAGTGTGTTCTGGTGCGCCGGTGATGGGGGGTAATCCCCAGAGGAGGGTCCGGTGACGGACAGCCGCGGCGCGTTCGCGGTGGGTGCTAACGCGTGCCCGTGTTCCCGCCATAAGCGGCATAGGAGGACACCGTGGAGTTTTAGTGGTTTAGAGTCTCACATAACTGCGCTATCTCCCCGTGGTAGCGCAGTATGCATGAGCATTCCTCCAAGCAATAAAAAAAAAGGATTTGCAAGGAACTCTTGAGTGTAAAATTCAATATCGGACGGACGAAATCGCGGTCAAGAGCTAGTCAAGGACATCACTAAAAGGCCCCGAAAACACTGATTATGTAATATCTTGTCACCTTCAAAAGTGAAACTGATTACGAGGTGTTTTGTTACTATTGACTTAAAACATTAGCAAGTGTTAGTATTGCATTTCTACATTGATGTTCTTGTACAAAGATTCACAGTTTTTGAGGTCAATCCTGCCATCGGTTTTGAACGGTTACATTCCAGTGTGCGATGGAATTGCACAAATTAATTCCGCCTAGCCCGTTCCATCATCGGACTGCTAGACGTACGGCGACGCCATATCGATACATATTAAGTTTTAAGGAAATACTTTTATTGTGCGTTGAGAAAGTAAATAATGGCATTGCCTCTTTGTGTAAATGCATTACAATTCATTATTTTCGCATGAGTAAAGTAATTTAAATAAATTAATATGAATTTCCCTGTAACAATGACTGGTTTTAATGATAAAATGTTTCAGTTACTGTATTATAAATGATATGGACTATGGTAGGGTCGGCAGAGGTCAAGCAAATTATAATAAAACAAAATATGTTTATTTTTGGAAGCTTAATCACTGTTTCAAAAGTAAGACAAGAGTTGCGAAAAATTAAAATTAAAATTATTTATTTGTAAAAACATAGGTACTAACATGAGTAATAGCTCTGACTGCTACGAGATACTCGTATACGTGATAAAGAAGATGTACATGGCCTAGACAAAGCGACTATCTGTCAGCGAAAACGATTGTCAGACAATAGACTCCAGACAGATGAGGGCTATCGCGTTTGAATTTACGGCTAGGGGCGCTGGTGTAAAGTGAGGTCTTCAAAATGTCAAATTTCATAGTTCTTTGGCTTTTATCGCGTGTTTGTTTTACTTCTTGTTTATGGTTGTGAATACTGTATAATAGAATTTTGTGCTTCGAAAAATATTACACTCCTTTCTTTTCGATAAAAGCTGCGCAAAGTTGCGGCATACTAGATTTTATATTTAATCAAATGCGATTAAATAACGGCATTAGAAATTATTTAATTCAAACTTTGCATCCTAGCGTATTATAAGTAAAAAGTTAAGGCGCATATACCCCTCAGTAGCTGATTTTAAAATGAGAATGACGTCGAAAAGGCCAGACGTAATTTTTTTAAAATATATTTCTTACATTAGACCATTTTCTTAGTAATTAGACCTAAAAAAATGTTGAGTCTTATTCGTATAACGTAGTGTAATTAATTTGTAAAGTTATGTATAACACGGGCAATAACACGACAATCGCACCAAAACCGAATGAAAGTGTCACCATCTCAAAGACAATTTAATTATTTACATTTTCATCTGAACCGTTCTTTTAAAGTCTAAGAATAATAAGGAAAGTATTAAAAACTACAAAATTTTGGGTCGCGCGGGTGTGAAACGAGTGCGCGTTTTGTTTCCTCAAGGTCGTTGGCGACTGTCATCGTCTTAACACCTATATTTAAGGACATTACTCGCCAGTGGCGCCAACTGGAGGGCACCAAAACGGTAGCCCTCATTACATGCTATTAGCAAAAGCGACATGATAGCTATTGGAAAAATGTATAAAATGTATGGGATTGTGAAACGCTATATAAATATCACGTGATCAATCTCTAACATTCTAGCATTGCGACCATAACCATCTTTGTTAGAATAACACTGTCTACAACCCAAAAGTTCGGCACGGGACTCGATACCACGCCCTCACGTTAACAGTATCACTTGCAAAGACTACACCAACTCGGCAGTGCCTATTGCCTATCATGGCCGGCAATCGTGTAAGTCCTAATCGGCTGTCCGTTGATTGATGAAATTCACAGGAAACTATAGCAATGTATGTCTAATTATTTATTGCAGCGGACGTTAAGAAAGTGTTTTTGCTACAATAATGAAAAGTCTTGTTCAATTATGTATGAACTGTTTTTATAGGCCTGATAATTGTAAGGGGGTAAGGAACTTCATGTCCTGCTTACTGCCTCGTTGGTTAAGGGACAAACAGCGCGAACGTGCAAATTGAGACTAAAAACTGAATCCGATATTTGGTATTCCTGGAAACAGTGCAGTGATTGATTCTTCATTTGTAAATAAAGAGGTCTATGCCTCAGAGTCGGTGTCGCAAAACGGTAAAAAAATGAGGTACCAAAGACACCGCCTTCCGAAACTAAAGTTATTTGAACTTTTTAGTGTTTTGTTTTTGAAGTCGATTCATTTTTTTGCGAAAAAGTAAAAAAAAATTAAGTTAATGAAAACATATTTTTAAGATAATAATTGCCTCTTCGATGGTAAAGACCTCTATATTTACAAATAAAGAATCAATCACTGCACTGTTTTCAGGAACACCAAATATCGGAGTCAGAGCTGCTACAAATGTTTTCAGGTGTTTCACATTTATGTTTTCAGGATTCCCAATCGACGTTATTTCAGGCTGCTTTTTAAGTAATGTTTTCAGGATTTTCAAAGCGTGTTTTGAGGGATTACATACCCATACTATTATCTGAATATATTTTCTGGGTTATTCGGTATAAGCAAATTTCAGGTTAACTTATTTTTGAAGAAATGTGCCGTTGCTCTGTATTGGGACGGTAAAAAGCTAGTATAATTCGTATATCAAAGGAGACACTTTTGCGCTTCAGTATATATAGGTATGATGTTACCTAATAAATATACATAGGTACATAATAATCAAAATTGTCTCAGAATTCAAGGCAAGTGGACTTGCAACCCAGAGGTCGAGGGTTCAAGCTCCATTCGTTGGTTGAATGAATTTTCAACAGCCAATCACAGCAGATAACGCGCGATTGACAATTTGTCACATTAATTCTGCGATAATTTTGTGGTGAGAAGCTCGGGCATGCGCTATTACCGTGAACCCACTTCTTTACTTTTGGGGTGGGCAGAGAGGTCTACTGTAAAACAGACATTAACTAGTTACTGGCTACAACTACCTTGATCGAAGGCAGAAGTCACTTGTAGCGTCGTCTTATCGAAGATCGATTTTTGGCATAAGATGAAACCAGAACCTTTGGCCGAAGCTGAAGGTTCAGTTGGACACTACTTGTGTATAATCCCTGGATAAATTCTAATAGAATAAGCTACGAACACTTTCCTAGCTAACAACGAGGTTTTACATAAATGATGCCATAGTCACCTTTCTGAAATCGCGACGCAATTTAAATTGCTTGGGTATGCGATATCGCACACGTAATTTCTAAGAAAATTTAAAGTGAAAATCAGTCGAATCGAATCAAATTGCTTTAATGTGAACGTACCTGAAATATCTATTAATAATAATAAATATAAAGCTGAAGAGATTGTTTGTTTGAACGCGCTAATCTCAAGAACTACTGGTTGGAATTGACAAATCTTTTTGTGTTGGATAGTCCATTAATCGAGGAAGGTTATAGGCTAGATAACATCACGCTACGACCAATAGGAGCGGAGCATAAATGAAAAATGTTGCAAAAACGAGAAAAAATATTCCTTTTTGAGAGCTTTCGTTGCGTGCGCTGCGTAAGCGGTTAAAGTTACGCAACAATCATGTATGTAATGTAGGTAGGGTAAATGGGTAGGTAGATAGCCAGTTGACGGGAGCGAAGTCGCGTGGGACAGCTAGTCTGTTAATAAAAATCATTCATCGGCTTGATTGAATCGCGTCCCGCTTAGAGTGAGCACAGTAAAGTTATTACCGTGAAGTGAGTTTTTAAAATACGTCTGCAATTAATTCATCATCATCATCATATGAGTCGAAAGATGTCCACCACCATTCCAGAATTTTTCGGCCCCATCGGCCATCCAGTCTATGTGCACTGCCCACTGCCACTTAAGTTTGACAATTCTCCGGGCTATGTCGGTAACCCTGGTAGCAAATTTCCCTGGCTTGCTGAACAAAATCGATCTGTAGCCATTATCATCTGTCTTCTTCCAAATATTAATATACAACTTCCAGTCTAATCGGATACAGTAAAGTACCAGGATAATTTACATGGAGTCCCATAACAAAAACTTAATCACTGTATTTAATTCGGTAGGTGTAATAATAGTGTATTGTTATTATTGGATATCTTGTAAATGAACATGCAGAATTGAATAATTATTTTACGTATCTGCAGTCAAGTCAAGGGCACGCACATGCATGCATTTTGTGAAATTCACAACGATTTAATGCTAAAGTTATGATTATAAATGATCTATAATATCTATCTGCCTGCCTTCCCCCAACTATATTGGGGGTATTCCTCAAAGCGAAACCAACTAACCACAACTATATTATTCCTCAAAGCGCAACCATTAATTGCGTTCACAAATTCAAATTAAAAATATTATATGTTCATTCCTCAAAGCGCAACCATGATGAAAAAAAATAGGGAGGTGTTTGATGGATTCATTAATGATATACGACGGGTTCCGTAACATTATCGCAAAAAAACAGCAAAGACAACCGTTTTTTGTATGGTAACTCATAAATATTTATTTTATTCTGTGTTTAGTATTTTTTGTTATAGCGGCAACAGAAATACATCATCTGTGAAAATTTCAACTGTATAGCTATCAAGGTTCTTGAGATACAGCCTGGTGACAGACGGACAGACAGACCGATCGTGGAGTCTTAGTATTAGGGCCCCGTTTTTACGCTTTGGATACGGAACTATAAAAAAATAAAAAATACTGCATCGAAAAAAAAGAAAATAATTTTCAATAAATTTAAATTTAGAATAGTGTGATTAACAAAAAAAAAATATTGTAAAGAAGCATGGGGTGTAATATATTTCAAAATGACTCTAATTTTATCAATATCTGTCAACTAAATATTATAACAATTGTCATCATGCACCCCATCACGCTTTTTTTACAGTATTTTTTTTCACACTTATCTTAATTTATTGAAAATTATTTTCTACTTTTAAGTTATAATTTATATTAAAGCGTGTTTTTGTAGTTTTTTAACCGACTTTCCAAAAAGAAGGAGATTCTATGTTCGACATTATGTATGTTTTTTTTATGTATGTTCACCGATATCTCCGTCAAATGTTAACCGATTTTGAAAATTCTTTTTTTGTTTGAAAGAGTATGTTCCGAAATTGGTCCCATTTTAATTTAATGAAGATCTGATGAAGGACTTCGAAGATATACAACAGAACTCTTCAATAAATAACGGCAAATCTCTCGGGATTGCTGCAATCGCATGTCTGTTTATAGTTTATACCATTTCATAACATAACATCACGCCAGTACGGTCTTAAGGGGTACACAGATCTCTCATTTCACCGGTTATGTTCATGTTTCATGATATTCGGCAATCTATTCTGGCGTTATAGGTACCGTATCTTACTAAACAACTTACCTATTAGGCAGGTACAACTAAAAAGTGAAAATAAACTTTATATTTGTAAGTCGGTGTCTTTCATAGGTATCTATTTATTGCGTTATGGACACCGATTTCCAAAAAAAGTTATTATTCACTTTGCAGGTTTTTTATTCGGAAGTCGGTAGTATTTTTTTGTAAAAAGTTTTTTTATGTAATTTTTATTTTTTACATTTTAATTCAATCGCTAATCCTGGTAAAGATAATGGGACAAACTATTTAAACGCCACACAATCGTTGAGAGTTTTATCCCGGAAACATGCACGGTCCCTGTTCTCACGGTCACGATATCGAAACTAGAGAAGTTGACGGCACGCTTGGCGCAGTGGCTGAGCGATTGGCTGCTGCGCTGCGTGTCGTGGGCTCGATTCCCGCACGGAACAAATTTTTGTATGGCAGTTTGTGTATGTGAGTTTATTTTTTTGTAGACGCACCCGCACTACAGGAGAAATTCCTAATGCGGGCAACGTTTTGTTCAAAGAAAAGTAATAAAATAATATAGGGTAACATTACACCTATGTTATCTTAAGGGTTGTGAAGAAGCGTAGAGTAAGTATCATTTAAAAAAAAAACAGCACTTTATAACTCATAACTTCCTGCTTTTTAAAAGTCGGTTAAAATTAGCGCACGATAATCATTAAGAACCGAATATAGTTTTTAACTGACTTATTCGAAAAGGAAGAGATTCTCAATGTCGTGTATCATTTTTATTATACAGATTTTATAAATCACTAACTTCTTCCTGCGGCTTCATGTGTTTGTCCTATCCTACATAAATTGTTGCAGTTTAAAAATTAACCATACGTACAACTCCGTGATAAATCAGTTAAAGAATATCATAACCCGATTTCTTCATAATGAATACATTAAATAATTATTTCAATGTGTAACTCTATCTATGCAAAAATAAATGAAGACTTACCAAATAACAATAAGTAGCACTATCACTCAATCAGTTCACGCCGACCACTTTAGACCGACTGAGCGTTGGATTCATAACTCATACTTGGGAGTGGACGCATTGTTGCGCGGGCGCATACTACATTTTTTGTTTGTCTGTGTTTGTAATGTTGATAAACTTGATTTGATTTGGCAAAAATAATGAACTTACATACCATTTTAATGGCTTATTTAACTTTTTTGTGGGATGAATTTTCAAATGATCACGGATCTTATTGGGGATGTTCTTCAGAAAGGCCAGGTGCCCGCAGTACTCATTAACGATGTGCGTAGATGTATGAATGTGAGTGAAGCAAAAGGAGTGTGTAAGGATTTCGTTTTGTCTTTTCTGCACACCCCTACGGAAATAGAGCGTGAGTGTATTTATGTATATATGTGAATTCCCTACTGCTTATCTTCGTGTAAGAAAACCTTGTGCAAAATGTCTTGATTCTAGACAAAGTCAGTTTATGTTTTATGTTGTTTGTTAGTGAATGAGGCACTTTGTGTCCCACAGCTGGGCTACCAAGCAGTGGGAAACAAACTAGGCGATCAAAAATCACAGATTTTGTTGTTTGTATTTTATGGTTATTCAGTATTTATGATCTATGCTGATATTCCTAAAAAGGCTGAAAGGGAAATGGGTACTCATATTTTAAAATAGATTTTGCTCGTGGAAATAATTGATTTACTACAAGGAAGCCATAACGAATTCTAAAAAAAGACCGGCCAAGTGCAAGTCGCCTCGCGCACTAAGCGTTCCGTATAAACAACTACATTTACCAAAACAATTAGTTAACATTACTGACGTTCATAAACAATGAAAGAACTGAACATTGCTCTAACGATGGTACAAAATTAACTTTGATTTTGTAAACATTTGTCCCGATATATCAATATAGGTCGCAGTCAGTTTACCAACTGCAAAAGTTTTTTCTTTTTTTTTTTGATATATGTACTTTACAGTTTTTTATATTTTAAGTCAAGAGTAAATATGTTTCTTCTAGGTAAGCGTGTTAAACCGTCGACCACATCATTGCTTACCATCAGGTGACTTAGTGGTCAAACGCGAGTCTATCAATAATAATAAAAATAAATCTTTACTTATGCTGTAATGTATGATATTGCTTCTTGCCTTTCACGATTCTAGGTCAACGGAAGTATCCTTGTGGTTTTGATTCCCTTACGTTTCCTCAAATATGCGACATAAACGGATACGTCTTGGGGTTGGGGGTTTAGGTCTTGACACACAGACAGACAGATATAAAAAGAAGTGATCCTTAATGGGTTTCTTTTTTTCTTTTGAGGAACGGAACCCTAAAAATGTGCCTCCTAAAATACTAATTTTGATACCTTTTATAATTTTGACATTTTGACTACCAGTAAAGTTAGTTATTTGAAATAATCCAGCCAGCCGCCGTTGTCCCTGAAACCAGCGTTAGTTACCAAAACACCTGAAAGCTTATTCGAACCCAGCTCCCCACGCTCAGCAGTTGCGCTTGCAATCACAAGACAGTAGGACCGAAAAAAAAGGTGTGTAATATCAAAATAATATGTTTACTCGACTGTGGCAATGTCCAATACTTCCAAAAGGATGGTGTGATTAGTAATAACATTTTGACATCGTTATGTTTCAAGATGATATAAAAACATCGTGAGACGAGAGCAGTGGTGCCCCACTGGTAACGGCCTTGATTTACGTGCGTAGGTCGCGGGTTCGAACCCAGGCAGGCGCTTTACTTTGTGTGAATTATTTCATCACCACTGCTCTAAAAACGGTGAAGGAAAACATCGTGAGGAAACCGGCATGTCGGATGAAAAAATCGAATATATATGGCATCCACCAATCCGCACTGCATCCGCAGAGATCTCCAACTGAATTTCCTTAGTAAAAATAAAAAACTTTTTTACAAAAAAATACTACCGACTTCCAAATAAGAAAACTAAAAAGTGAAAAAACGTTATTTTTGGAAGTATAACAGACATGCGATTGCACATTAATAAACAGACATGCGATTGCAGCAATTCCGAGAGATTTCCCGTTATTTATTAAAGAGTTCTGTTGTATATCTTCGGAATTCTTCATCAAATCTTCACCAAATTAAAATGGGACCGATTTCGAAACATACTCTTTCATACAAAAAACAATTTTCAAAATCGGTCCACAATTGAAGGAGATATAGAGTTAGACGGTTATAAAATACTACCGACTTCCAAATAAGAAACTACAAAGTAAAAAATAACCTTATATTTGGAAGTCGGTGGTATTTTTTAACCGTCTAACCAAAAAGGAGGAGGTTCTATGTTCGATTTCATGTATGTTTTTTGTAGTCAAGTATAAGTCAAGTGTAAATCGCAAAAAAATGGTACCTACGAAAAACACCGACTTCCAAAAATAAAGTTATTTTTTACGTTGTAGTTTTCTTTACTTGGAAGTCGGTAGTATTTTTTTATAAAAAGGTTCTAGGCTCGCCTCTTTTACAAGAGTATGAACGGATTAGCCTTAGCTAATTATTATAAGTCAATTGTACCTAGAACCTTCCATCCTGTTTTCATCACTTTTAAATATCTATGAAGCATAGGTAAACAAAGATCATTTCGCAGAAGAAGAAAAATAACCTAAACGATAATTACCTAATTTAGAATTTCATGTTCATTTTAATGATGCTAGTCGTGACTTTGAACCAACTGAACTTTAGGCGACAGTCACAGCCAGTGTCTGTGTTTTAAATAAAACCTATTATTGATTTAAATAACTTGTTAGCAATTAGGATAGGGTTGCGTACGTAGCTACATTCATCAACATAAAAGGTAATATTATTGGAGTTCATAAGTAATGGAAGCACCGAACATTGATCTAACGAAAAGATATACTGGGTTGAGGGACCAAATTAACTTTTCCGTTGGAAAGCCGTTGCCCCATACATTGACATAGGTCGCGCTCACATAACCAACTTCAAATTAGTTCATAATCTTTTCTTTTTTGATGTAGCTACCAATTTTCGGTATTCTGATTTTTACCTTTATTGCTATATATATATATATATATGTATATAGCAATAAAGTAATATATATATCCCTTAATTTGGTTTTGTTGAGTATAGTTAACATAACAAATACAAAAATCTAGAAGACTAATTTTTTTCTGTGGTTCTGTGCTTTTTATTCTAATAACACTTAGTATTAATTCTATTTGGTAGAAAAAAATAGTTTGTCTGTCTGGCAACACTTTGCTTGAAAAAATGCGAGAAAAAATGGCGACTAAACAACGCGCTCTGCGAGCTTTACAGGTAAATATTAATTTTTGTTAGTTTTCGGTCTGTTATTGATACGTACGTTACTTATTTTTATTTATATAATGTATAATCAATGCGATAAAATTATTTGCTATCTGTTTCTTACTTGGACAAGAACGCGACGAGGTGGAGAACATGAGTGTTAAGTATACTCAACAAAATTCGGTAGTAAGTAATCTTGTGTGAACAGGGTATGTAGAGTATACTCAACAAATCTGCATGGTGAGATTTATTGCTAAAATAGTATAAGGGTTCTATGTCTGCTTTTTCTTTGAATGTTTTTGGGAATTATATTCAAGTTTCGCTTTGGCTAGAACGGATGACGTGTAACATGTATAATTAAACTTTTTTCAATCTCTAATTTTTTCATTGCACTATTTTTATATTAAAAAATCAACTTTATTGCCTTATACTAAAGTTCAGTTTTGATTAAAATCTAAATATTTATATGATATATTCAGTTGGTTTTGGTTATGATTTCTTTTCCAAAGATCTTTTTGATACAATATGCCAAAGTTCGAATATGTATTCACTGCAGACGACAGGCCGATCAATAAATTTAACTGTTGAAGAGTTACGAAGCTTCTTAGCCATAAAAATTATAATGGGCATAGTATCTATGCCATCTTACTTAGATTATTGGTGTAGCAGTACGCGCTTTCCATTAGTCGCAGATATAATGCCCCTAAAAAGGTATCAAGTTATCCGAAGATATCTACACTTCGTGGATAATAATGAGACAAATAGTGACCCATACTTTAAAATAAGGCCAATTATGGAAAAAATTCGTCAAAACTGCCTCAAAATTGAAGAAGAGTCTAGATTCAGCATCGATGAAATGGTTATTCCATACAAGGGCATCAAAGCAGGCAAGAAGCGTCAGTATAATCCTCGCAAGCCACGGAAATGGGGTTTTAAAAACTTGGTTCGGGCTGGAGCTTCCGGGATAATATACGACTTTTTTTTTATATGCTGGTAATGACACATTTGAAGAAACTAATTTTACAGCAGAAGAAGAAAGTTTGGGTTGGGGAGCAAAGGCAGTTTTGAAACTGTGTAAAACTGTACAGAAGAAGCCGTGCATCGTTTATTTCGATATTTTTTTTCCTTCCTTGGAGTTAATCTATTATCTAAGAGATAATTATGGCATATTTAGCCTAGGTACTATGCGTGCAAATCGTCTAAGAAGTGCTGCCAATAAGCTAAAAACTGACAAGGTTTTGAAATCGCAAGGTCGAGGATCGTTCTGTCAAACTGTGTGTAATAAGACAAAAATATCGCTTGTAAAATGGAATGACAACAAATGTGTCATCCTAGCATCTAGTTACTCAGATGCATATCCTGTTAGCAAAGTCAAGCGGTATTGTAAAATTAAAAAGCGCAAAGTTGAAGTGAACTATCCGAATATAGTAAAGCATTACAATGCCCACATGGGCGGCGTCGATTTGGCGGATATGCTCATTGCACTATACCGCACAGAAATGAAGAGCAGACGTTGGTATCTATCCATATTTTCACAGTTACTAGACATCTGTGTCAACAACGCATGGTTGATGTACATGAGAGATAATTCTCGAAAAGGAATAAAAAAGGATAAACCTTTGAAAGAGTTTCGCCTCGAAATTTATAGAGCATTACTTGACAAGGGTAAAAACGTTGATAAAACAACAATCAAAGATTTGAACCCTGATGAAAAAATAAAAAAACCTAAACGTCCTAGGCCTGTAGATGATATAAAGTATGACAATATCGACCATTTTCCTGAGCATGGTACAGAATATGGTCGATGTGCTTACTGTAAAAAAGGTTTTACTACCGTTTTTTTGTCTAAAATGTAAGGTTAGGCTGTGTTTTGTTAAGGGCAGAAATTGTCACTTTAATTATCATCATAATTAACCATAATTATTACGTGTAAACATTTTTTTTAATAAATAATTCATTTTAGTATACCTCAATATTGTTTTATTTAGATTTACCGATGAGCCGGATTTGTTAAGTATACTCAACAGATCTACGTGACCATAATTCTTTAATGACCGAATTTTGTTGAGTATACTTAACGTGGTGTTTTCAGGAAACTGTTCAGGTAAGATTTTTTATTTTATTTTTCCCGTGTGTTTTGAAAGCATATGAACATAATATATTAACGCGAACTTTCTAAAATTATTTTTTTAGTCTTGCCAAATTAAGGGATATATATGTATATTATATTATAAGACAGTAAAAATATTCATTAAAAACTATTTTGTAACCGACTTACTTTTGAATGACCCTATGTGTGACATTTCAACAGAACTATAGTTTTGACATCTAATTTTCTATTTCATTATTTTACCCTTTTATTTTTTTGATACAGAAATTCTGTTATTAGTAATGTGATTATCTTATTTGTTTTATTTTTCTATTATGATCCTGTGTATGACATTCCAGCAATTTAATATTATTGACATTATTTGAAATCTACTTTTTGTGCTTAATAATTTTTATTGATACTGACATTATTTGTTAAATTTTTGCATGCCAAAACTCAGGCAGAGTGTACCCGGCTCACAATATTTTATAACAACATTATTGTATATTATTACCTACATTCGATGCGAATAAATGGTTTGATTTGATTTGATTTGACTTACAAAAAAGGAGGAGATTCTATGTTCACCTTTACTCCGTCAATTGTGATCGATTTTGAAAATTTTAATTTGGTGAAGATCCGATGAAGAACTTCGAAGATATAAAACAGAATTCTTCAATAAATAAAGGCAAATCTCTCGGGATTGCTGCAATCGCATGTCTGTTTATTGCATATACCACTTCATAACATAACATCATGCCAGTACGCTCATGTACTTGATGCTTGTTAAGATGGCGAGATACCCACACAGCAACTCCGTTGGTGCTAGAATTTACAGAGCCCGAGAAGAACATGGTGTTTCCTTGAAGGTAATTTGATATCTTTGTCCTCTCTTGTAAGTTTCACTCATTCCAAGCAAAGTCAGTTTGTGTGACACCGCCTCCTTCTCCACAATTTCCAATTTCGCTCATAATTTCCAGTTTCCCCGGGGCAAGTAATCCACGGAAGTTCCACGTGGCACACCGTCGTTGTTCACGGATTGAGATTTTATAGTATGGTTCACCAGTAGCATATCTTTTATCCAAGACCTGGTGGTCTGTCTTAGTGGCAGCTTCGGTAGCCAATTTCACACCTCTCGGCCCGGTAACCGAAAGGCGCCGAGTGTTAGTTGGTTCGTCCAACAAATTAGTTCTATACGTTGTGCTTTCCATAGGGGTTTTCTTGGGTAAATACATCGTAGTCGCTACCCGATTCCTTCCATGGCAATATTTTTGAGGTAATTTAGGACCTCATGGTCATTGAATACCAAGGTGTCGGGATAGTTACCGCCGCCCGATACTCGGCGTTGAATATTTAACACTTGGGCAGTTCTCCTCCAGACAAACGCTCCTATTTTTCATCCGGGATTGGGACTGGCATAGGCAGAGCTAATACATACATACATTGCAAATAAATAAAAGCTTGTAAAAAGCAATGTCTTCATGTTTCTAGGTCAACGGGGTTGTGTCCCTATAGGTTTTGATTCACTTGCGAGTGTCAAATATACGTACATAACGTCCGTAACTCGTGATTGCGTTGATTTAGAAGTTTGATTTTTTCACAATTCCGAAAAATTGCTGTTGACTCGTGGTTGAAATTAAAAGTGGACTGAATTTTATAGGTGACGTTCTATACAAATTAAACTGTCCCGGACAAACATTAAAGTTTTCAGAATAAGAGGTGTCGCGGTGGATTCCGTTGAAGCGAGTGTTGGCCGAGCCGCGCCGTGTCGCCGCCGCGCCGCGTACTCACACACCGACGCCGCGCGCGCCGTGTGGATCACGCAGCTGCGTCTGCTGTGTACGGAACCCCAAAATAAATAATAATAACCTGTAAGGTAAAATATAAAGGAGGAGGAAAAATAACAAGAAAATGTCATGCATATTCTTAGTGATGAATTGCTGCTAGAATGACAGTTTTATTTTTATTTAGTTTATAGAGGACTAACTGCTTATGATGTGCTGATGCTAAACTAGCTGCTTAATACTACCGACTTCCAAATGAAAAAACTACAAAGTGAAAAATAACATTATTTTTGGAAGTCGGTGTCCATAACGCAAAAAAATGGTACCTAAGAAAGACACCGACTTCCAAAAATAAAGTTATTTTTCACTTTGTAGTTTTTTTTATTTGGAAGTCGGTAATATTCATTTGTAAAAAGATTTTTATTGTTTAAGTTTTTTTTTCATTTATAGTTGTCAAATTTGTACACTAGGCCTCTGTTGACAGCGCAATTTTGAGCATTTCTTGAGGGTTCAAGTCAGCGTTCCCAGATTTTTTTTGGCGGGGACTTTGAAACTTTTGAGTAAAAAAAGCGACTTCTTTCGTCGAAAGCGGGACATAGTAAAAAACGTATATAATCAGAAGTTTTTAAATATTTATCTTTGTATTTGAGTTTGAAATTACATCTACATGACAATAAATATCAAAAATAGCCATTGAAATTGTAAAAAAATAGGATTTGCCCTATCGTTAGGTAGTTGAATCTGAGTGGTAGTTGAGTGAGTTGAGCAATAGGTATTCGTTATTCCTTCGTAAGTAATCGTGCGTTTTCGCGAAATAGAAATAAATAAATAATGGGCATGGTGAAAGTGAAGTGTCGCGGTCGCACGTACCGATTGCGGGATGCACCCCTCTCATGCTGTACGCACGGTCAAGTTATCCCCGAAAAGCGGTACTGAGTCTGTCCCGCGTGGGACATCCCGCCGGACACATAAAAATCGGGACGTCTGGCAACGCTGGTTCAAGTGCTTCAAAAAATAGTGTATCAACAAAAAGGAAAACACACGGGCACAGTATATATCTTTCTTTCCGGTTTATGGAATATCTTTTTAATTGGTCCAATATTGGAGGAGGCAATATGTGAGAGCCAAACCTCGAATTATGACTTGTTACTTGAGATATTCAGTCGGATGTCTGCGATCGCATTTTCTCTTAATGTCCATTCCATCTCTCACAGAGAGGACATCAAAAGGCTGATGAAGATGATGAAAGCTCGTTAGGAAACTGGCATGTCCAAGAACCAAACAATTTCCTCCGTTACCCCGCACCGAGCCTGCGCACTCCTTCTCACAGAGAGGAGGCCTGCGACACAACAGTGGGAACGTTACCGGCTGATTATTTTATGCTTTAATGATATGCTGGTTAGTTGTCAACGAAAACCTTAACCATTTATTCACGTCATGCCACTTTAAAGGAAAAACTATAACAAAAGCTGACTACAATGACACCTTAATTGAATGCGAATCTAATGTCGTCACCTTGAGATGTGCCATAACTATGTCTGCTAGACGATTTGGACTACTATTTGACGTGAGCAGCATACACAAGAAGCATTTAATTAAACAGACAATAGGCTTGAACAAATAAACTAAACGAAACGATTCACTTATATAATAGGGACAGTTCGTGTTTTTCTGACGCCACAATTTGGTCATACTAGACCGGGGCGAATTCACCACATCTAAATCTTTTGGCATAGTCTTTTAACGACCTGTACATAAAACAAAGCCAATTACTTAATAAAAGCACAGTATAAAAACTTTTTTTACAAAAAAATACTACCGACTTCCAAATAAGAAAACTACAAAGTGAAAATAACTTTATTTTTGGAAGTCGGCGTCTTTCGTAGGTACCATTTTACTGCGTTATGGACACCGACTTCCAAAAATAAAGTTATTTTTCACTTTGTAGTTTTCTTATTTGGAAGTCGGTAGTATTTTTTTGTAAAAAGTTTTTATTTTTCACTTTTTAGTTGTACCTACCTACTAGGAAGTTGTTTAGTAGGTTACCTTAACGACATAATAGATAACCCCAGTATCATGAAACTTGAACGTAACCGGTGAAATGAGAGATCTGCGTACCCCTTAAGAACGTACTGGCGTGATGCTATGTTATGAAATGGTATAATCAATAAACAGACATGCGATTGCAGCAATCCCGAGAGGTTTGCCGTTATTTATTGAAGAGTTTTGTCGTATATCTTCGAAGTTCTTCATCAGATCGTCACCAAATTAAAATGGGACCAATTTCGAAACATTTTCTTTCAAGTAACAAATAATTTTCAAAATCGGTCCACAATTGACGGAGATATCGGTGAACATACATAAAAAAAAAACATACAGCAAGTCGAACATAGAACCTCTTCCTTTTTGGTAAGTCGGTTAAAAATAACAGTGCAGATTAAAGTTTCATAACTTATAATTTCGTTCACTACCTACCCTGTTGTGCCGTAACCTTTATGATGGCAAATAATATTAAGACGCAGATACGCTTGAGTAGCTGATTTTAAAATGAGAATGACTTGTAAATGGCTTGACGTAATTTTTTGGAAAAAATATGTGCTACATTAGACTATTTTCTTAATACCTTGATATATGAACATTTAGAGCTTTATTGGTATAACATAGTGTAATTAATTTGTAAAGTTATGTCTAACTCAGACAAAAAAAACGACAATCGCACCAAAACTTACGTACTTTAATGAAATTTTCACCATCTCAAAGACAATTTAACTATCTACATTTTGATCTAAAGCTTTTTTAAATCTTAGACTAATAAGGAAATTACAAAAACTACAGAATTTTTGGTCGCGCGGGTGTGAAACGAGTGCACGTTTTGTTCCCTCAAGGTCTGCTCTGTTTTGGTGACTGTCGTCGCCTTAATCAATAAACAGAAATTAAATATAACTACTAGCTTCTGTCCACGGCCACAGATAATATAATACTAGCATACAGATGCCTCATCCCATAAAAAGAAACCGTGCCGACGCGCGACGTAACTAGCGTCTTTCTGATTATCTGATTATTTTTAGTATAAGTTCTTCAATCGAGTTCGGTTTTTACCACGGCTATAGATGGTTTTAGCAGTGACTTGCAATTGAAAAGGTTTTTCTCGGTTATTTATTTATTTATTTATTCTTGGAAAACCAACAGCTATACAAAAGAGCGTTATTCATGGAATAAGAGACAGAAAGCCAATTACAGGTTTTCATGGATAGCAGTAGAGTAACACACTTAAAGCCAATCAACTAATTTTACAAAAAGAAATGCTGAAAGAATTAGGTTTAGGTATATGAATATTAATATTACATTTTGAAAAAGTCAATGTTTAGCTGTCTACGTGCCACGCTGCTTTTGGTATTGAATGGGTCAAAAGAGTACTCTTTACACAATTTATTGAAGTCCTTGCTCGCTCGCAAGATATATTTTTTCTGCCTGTAGTTCGAGGATGAAAGTGGAACTGATATAGGTGGGTTGAACCTTACCGATCTTTGTGGAACAGAGAAATCAAGTTTTTGCAATAGGTTTGGGCAGTCAATTTCGTTTGAGAGTAGTTTCAGCAGAAATGTGCAGTCGGCTAAGCGGCGTCGGTTTACAAGTGGCTGAAGGTGACATTTTTTGCATTGAATTATGTAATTCTCTGATCTATACGGTATATTAAGCCTATAACATAAAAATCTAATAAAACGTTTCTGGATGCTCTCTAAGCGATCAATGTACTTATCATAACATGGGTTCCAAATTTGTGAAGCATACTCAAGGTGACTTCTTACAAATGCACAATAAAGAATTTTAAATGTTTTAGCTTTTTTAAAGCAATTGGATATTCTCATTATAAAGCCTAAGGCTTAAGACGCTTTGGCAACCACCTGTTCAATGTGAGTATCAAATCGAAGCTTAGAATCATGAAAGACACCAAGGTCACGCACCCCATCGCATCTTGATAATATTTGACCTTTAAGCTCGTAATTTGCTAATATTGGGGAGCGCTTCCTACTAAAAGTGACTACAGAACATTTAGAAGGGTTCAGATTTAATTTAATAATATGGCAGTAATCATCGAGTCTTGATAAGTCAGACTGAAGAGCCTCAACGTCCCTTGCCGACGACACGGAAGAATAAATCTTCATGTCATCTGCAAAGCAAAGAAGGCTGGAGTGGTGGAAACAAGAGTCGATATCGCTTACATAGATGATGAAGAGCAATGGGGCCATCAGAGAGCCTTGAGGCACACCGCTAGGAATTAAAATCCAGCTCAAAGTGTAGTTAGCAATCACGACAGCCTGAGACCTATTTTCCAAATAAGAAGAAAACCACCGTAGAAGGTCACCTCTTATGCCATTACAACATAATTTCATTTATACCATTCCTCCTCTAAAAAGCTTATTTTATTCACTGAAAACAGTGAATAAAAAGCACTTTTAATCACTGTTTCGGTGTTTGAATTTAGAACACACCACTACATATTCTACCTCCATCTCAATGCTGTACAACCTCCTTGCGCATAAAATACTCGATACTAACTTCTTGTGCAAAGAATATTCGGCTTTCAAATTCCTTCGTCGATTAAATTTTGAGTTTGATATATTGGATTTTAATAATGATTTTGATTTTAGTCTAGGATGTTTAATGACAATTTATTTGGATTGTAATTCTAATATTAATTGCATTGGTGTTTAATTAATTATAATTATGCAACGTAACGGGTGGTGGTCACTGGCGTCTGAAAAACCCCTAGATCAGCTTAAATTTACAAAAAAACTCTGAGGTTTCTCATTTTTCGTAAATTTTATTATTATTCCTTGTGCTTTTTGCTTAAATATTTCTTTTTCTCGAAGTCATGGTATAAAATATAGTATGCAACTCTTGAATAAAACGGATTTATATTGAGGGCCATGAATCACTCGCGTCGCTCAGGATTCTAACATAATCATCATGAATCACTGCCTACGGTCGTGAATCAATTGTTAGAATCCTTCACTTGTTCGTGATACATCTATGGCCCTCGCTTTAAATCCGTCCTTTATTCACTAGTTGCATAATATTCTATTATACCATTCCCCCTCTAAAAAGCTTATTTTATTCACTGAAAACAGTGAATAAAAAGCACTTTTAATCACTGTTTTGGTGTTTGAATTTAGAACACACCAATATATATTTGACCTCCATCTCACTGCAATACTTGCGCCTAAAATACTCGATACAAACTTCTTGTGCAAAGAATATTCGAATTTCAAACTCCTTCGTCGATTTAATTTTGAGTTTGTTTATATTTAGAATTTTGATAATGATTTTGATTTTGGTCTAGGATGTTTAGTGAATACTTATTTGGATTGTAATTCTAATATTAATTGCATTGGTGTTTAATTAATTATAATTATGTAACGTAACGGAGATGGTCACTGGGCCCTGAAACACAGGTGGTGCTGTTACCTAGCTCAGCTTCAATTTACAAAAAATATGAAGAATCACATTTTTTGTAAATTGTGAAGGTAGTAAACCATTTATTTATTTATAATTATTTATTCCTTGTGCTTTTGGCTCAAGTCCTTCTTTTTCTCGTAGTCATGGTATAAAATATAGTATGCAACTCTTGAATAAAACGGATTTATATCGAGGGCCATGAATCACTCGCATCGCTCAGGATTCTAACACTTGAATCACTCGCTATGCTCGTGATTCAATCATCATGAATCACTCCCTACGGTCGTGATTCAGTTGTTAGAATCCTTCACTTGTTCGTGATTCATCTATGGCCCTCGCTTTAAAACCGTCCTTTATTCACTAGTTGCATAATATACTATTTTAGTTTGTTATGTTCTATTCTGTCAAAGGCTTTACTGTAATCTGTGTAAACGACATCGACCTGTGCTCCACCATCCATTCCGGCCGTTACATAGTCGTTCAGTAAGGTTAGATTTGTTACTGTCGAACGACCTTTCAAGAAACCATGTTGCGAGGGACTGAAAGTATGTCTGAGCGCGGCACAGACCTGATCATAGACGATCCTCTCGAAGACTTTAGCTACAATGCACAATTTGGATATGGGCCTATAGTTAATAATTTCATTTTTTGAGCCTTTCTTATGTACGGGAGTGATATACGCAGACTTCAATACTTGGGGAACCGTAGATGTAGAAATTGATTTCTTAAACAGCAGTGATATCGGAAAGGCAATGGATTTAGCAGTGCGTGTTATAAATTTGGGAGACAGGTTATCAGGGCCAGCAGATTTAAACGGATCGAGGTTAGTCAGCAATTTCGTAACGTATTCAACATCAATTTCAATCGAACTAATATCACCACCAGCATTACCATTCATCGTGAGTTGGGGTACGGAATTTCTAGAAGTAGGTCCTGCATCATTAGCAGGGTCTAGGAATGTAGAATAAAAATGGGATGAGAAAGCATTACAAATGTCATGTGCCGAAGAAACAGTTTTATCACCGTATTTAAAGTAGCTAGGCATTGAATTTGACTTCGACCTTTGCTTAACAAAACTCCAAAAATGCTTAGGGTTCTTCTCAATAGTTGCTTCGGTAGATGACAGATAGTTGGAATAGCAATCTGCTTCCATTTTTCTCACTCTTTCACGGAGCATCTTAAAAGTAGCCTCGTCAGAAAGTCTACCATACAGTTTAAATTTCCGGTGGTATTTAGATTTCTCTTTTATCAAACGTGTAAGTGACGAGGAGTACCAAATTGGATAAGAGGAAGGACGAATACTTTTGGATGGAACATGTTTATCTCTCAGATCAGCCATGGTGCTATAAAAATAGTCTACACACTCATCAAGTGTCCGATTCGCAAAGACATTGATCCAATCTATGGCCGATATTTCATTGTTTACTGCAGAAAAGTCACACTTGTCATACAAATATCGGGTATAAGTTGCAGGTTTCAAATACTCATACACCTCAAAATGTATGTCAATAAAAATCACGGGATGATATTTGTCAACAGGGACCAAGGGCGCTGAACATTCACTTACATAAACACCGTCATCGTTACATAACACTAAGTCCAAAATTTTTCCATAGAAGTTTACTACATTGTTGAACTGACTTAGGCCCATGATCCGTAATTCATCCGTTAAAAAGCATTCGTCTGAACTATTAATATTTGAGGGTAAAAGTGAATTGTTAACCGATTGCCAAGATATTCCGCTTAAGTTAAAGTCACCCACGATCAGCAACTTATCATTGCTAATATTATTCAAAACTAAGTTATTCAAATTATTAATGAAATTGGATAACTGATCTGTAAATGAATATGCCTGATTTTGTCTACACAAATAAATAACACATAAATTTAGCTTGAAACAATTTCGCGTAATAGGATCGCGCAAATTTATTGACACCCACAAGTCTTCAGCGGAAGAGTGGAACGACGGTTGTGGTACTGCAGATATGTGTTTTTTTATTGCAATTAAAACACCACCACCTCTGGTTTGTCCAGTACGAAGATAATCCCGATCGCGGCGCCACACAATATACTGATCGCTAAACAACTCCGAGTCAGAGATCCCATCCACCAACCAAGTTTCCGTCAAGGCAACAACATCATAATCATTCAGGCATAAAAGTCGATAAAAGGCATCAGTTTTAGTACGAAGTCCTCGAACATTTTGATAGTAAATACGTAAGTTCTTCATAATTAAGTTGTTAGCCATTGCTAATAACAAAGGTCATAAAATCATCATAGGCAGATAATAAGGTAAAATAAAGCAGACTTAATATGTAAATTTCCATATAGAATAAAAATAAAAATGAGGGTAAAATAAAATAAATAATTAGTAAACAGGCAACATAATTCAAGGTGCGAGCGAGCAAGTAAATATTCAATTGGCGTAGGAATGCGAGCAGTGTGAAAAGGATGGTTGTATTTTGAGTTAACATTGCGAATGGAACAGCGCGGTAAGCATTATAGCAATAGTAGCGAGGTGTCAGGTGATTAGGGACGACAGAGAAGCTAAACCTTTTACAAATACTTATTAAATTGAGAGGTAACAGTGCAGTTTTTTACTGTTTTTAAATTAAGTGGAGAATTTATGCGGAATAACTGAGATGAATTAATAACATACTTAAATAAACAAAGTGATGAATTTTGAGTAATACAATAAATTAAATTATTTTGTTTAAATCTCTTTCTGTGTTAATAACAAGTACATGAGATCCGTCGTCTTTGCGAACGTGAATTTTACCGTGCTTAACCCAGACATATTTGAATTTTTTCTCTTTCGCCAAAATCCTGGTCCTGTTCAGTAACTTCTTCGAGGCCGAATTGAGATGGTCGTTAATATAAACTTTGGCGGCTGGGCCTTTATAACCAAGATCGTGAGTAGTTAAGCCTTTGACAGCACGTGCAGCTGCGATAAAATCCTCTTTAATGTATCTATTGATAAAGCTCACAATAATGGATTTATCCTTGGAATTAAAGATAGGTATTCTTGAGATGTA
The DNA here is from genome assembly GCA_947562075.1 of Orthosia gracilis. Classification (NCBI taxonomy): domain Eukaryota; kingdom Metazoa; phylum Arthropoda; class Insecta; order Lepidoptera; family Noctuidae; genus Orthosia; species Orthosia gracilis. Next base: position 13,875,433 of record OX387267.1, read on the forward strand.
ATTCACCTGTGTTTTAGGAAATATATAATTGATCTTTTGGCTGATGTTCTCCAAGATTGAAAATAGGTTCTCATCCTTGTTGAGCGGAAGCCCTTAATCTCAATGTTATTTAGCCTGGACCTTTGATCATTAATCAACAATTCCGCCTTGACACCATCAACTCCAGTTTGCATTGCGTCAACTTTACTCTGTAGAGCTTCAAGGCAGATTATTCTGGACTCGAAGTTATCAAGTTTCACCGCAAACTCCTCCACCCTATTGCTATCAAATGCAACGCCTCTCTTAAGTTCTCCAAGTTCTTCCCTCATGCTCCGAACATCTTCTTGAAGCGTGGTCAATCCAGCCAATTGCGCCTTCAATTCCCGAATCTCGGCAAGGATTGTTTCGTTAGAAACCGGATCTGATGATTGTACAGTGGGAGACGGAGATGCCGTGCGGCAGGTCATACACTTCCACAGAGCGCGTCTTTCCGTGCCTAATTTTCTCCATCCTGATTCGGTCATACTCACACAACCAAAGTCGTAGTGCTTCTTGCAGACGCCACATTGTACACCATCATTAAATTCGATATTGCAAGCCGCACACTTCATTATGAGACAGAAATTGGGTAGTACTGGGGGAAAGTTGATAAAAGGTTGCAGATCTCCGATCACCGGACTAATGAGCTAATGCGTGCGAAACCAATGAATGCGCGAGCGCGAAATGATTATGACAATTTTTTTCTTTAAATACATTTACGATTTGTTTCGTAGTATTTTTTTACAAGTTTTACAGTTATTGTACCAAAATGTGTTGCAATACAAATTAAAAGAATTTAGTGCCTTGCCTCAGAAATATAAAACGGTGCCATCTAATGGAATCGATTTTAAATGTTCCGTTCAAATAATCTTTGAAATGTAAATTAAGAGCCCAATATTCCTTAATTTTCTGCTTGGGAGAGTTCATTAAACAAGAAAATACAATTTTTATGATCAATTCTAGAAAATGTAATTTTACACACAATTCAATAACAAATCGATGCATATCACGCCATCTTGTGACATTTATTTATTTGAACCAAATTTTCTTTGGACATTGCCATGGCTTTGCCCGCCTTAAAAGTTTTTAATGACCCGAAATACTACATACCATAGCATCACGTCCCGAAGGGTAAGGCAGACCTACAGTACACCCACTGCCCAATGCCCTCATATATGTCCAAGTCCCATGTAACAACAAGGCACAAATCCAAACTGAGCAATTTTAGATGGAAGAGTCCAATAATATGTTGCCTGATCCGTGAATCGAACCTAGGGCTTCATGCTCAGCAGTAGCCCTTGCGACCATTAGACCAATGAGATGAACATTTAAGGTGTGCTGCTTACACTGGCAACTTTTAGAGCTAGATATTGCTCGTCAACTGTTGCCGAAGGTAGTTAGGATGAGGATACTGAGAAGATGCAAAAAGTTTTTAGTTGTTTCGACAATATGATCTCTTTTTAGTCCATTATTTTACAAGTATACTTACGACTGCCTATCTGGCCTTCACAAGTGTCCACAATTCAATAAATGGGTAAGCCCTTAGCAAGACTGGTGTAAGATTTTTGACTTTGGACTACCCGTAATGACTGCAAAAATGTACAAATGGCAGATGGGACAACAGCTTAAGGTACAGAGACATCTCGATAAGTAAATAAAACACATTTCATCATCTTAATTAAATTTATTATACATTAACATTATTTATAACAAACATGAGGTATACAATTATAAATACTAAGGATATTTGTGTACGGAGCAACTAATTAGTTGAACAACGTCGCGCTACTGTTTCTCTACAGTTGAGCAACTTTTTAAAATATACAGATTTATATTGTCGAATTTATGTAACTGTCGTGCCAGCGACACGACGATGTAGTAAGAAATAGAATATTTTTAGAAAAAAAAAATTAAGTCCAGATAGAACATCAGATGTCAGTGATGTCGATGGTGAAAATGCCAATATGTAAGGGATTTATCACGTGACATTTCGATAGCGATTAGCAATCCCATACATTTTTGACCTTTTACTAATCGCTATCGCGACGCTGTTGTTGGTAGAATGTCACTTGTTTAGGACCTCAGTGTAATTGGAGTAAGAGAGAAAGAATACATATAAACCTATTGAAAATAGATTCCTATGTTTTAAATTGCAGTGTCACAATTTCATTAAAACTGTAACTGTCATAATTTGGTTTATTTTATCGTACTGCTAATATGAAGACTCCACGGAAAAAACAATGAATGTACTTAATTTTTTCGTAAAACTGACCTTTTAATGCTATCTGTTGACTTTTTGGTGTATGTTTTTTTACTTTCTATACTAACATTATAAAGAGCAAGAATTTGTATTTTTGTACGTAACGAATAATCTTAAAAACTACTGGACCGATTTCAAAAATTCTTTCACCGTTGGGAAGCTACACTATCCCAGGGTGACATAGTCTACTTTTTATCCCTGTATTCCTACGGGAACGGAAACTACGCGGGTGAAAACGCGAGGCGTCCGCTAGCATTCAATAATCAGTCATGGGTAAATCCATCGTAGTCCTGCATTTCCTCATATATTACTGAGTTTAATCAAAAACAATTCACACTAATATTTACTGGCATATGACTGTCAATGAGTGGGCATCAATAAAGTACATTTAAGAAAGTATCATCTTCATCTTTATTATTGACAGTCAATGCATATGGACTATCACATTCAAATAGGCTGTAACGGCAAGGTGTGATCATACTTAAAGACAGCTTTTGCCTTTGTATATGAGCAACTTACTCCAAATCTCACAAAAAAAAAATCTCTCATACAAATTTTGGTCAACTTGATGTGCTTTTTTTTCTTTTTTTTTGTGAACTACCTATGACTTGCTTGGAGAATATTTTTCATATACATGGTCAGAAATAGTTTTTAAAATATGATCGTATCTTGCCGTTACCTCCTGTATAAGTCTTCAGTAACTTTTCTTGGTCCGTTCCTGTAAAAATATAAAATTCTTTATGAGCAGAATTTTTTACTTTAGAGTGAATACTTGCAAGAACTGGATCAGATAACTATGGAAGTCTGTGCCAATATCATTCCATGAGGCACTGTTAAAAATTTATGATTTCTGTCTACACTTCCAGAACTTGACATCCGTACTAGGCGCAAAGCAAGTCATATCGGGGCCCCGTTTCAAAATTTTTTGGGGGCCCTTTTTAACCGACTGCGGCAATGATCAAAAGAAAGCAAATGTTGTATTACAAAATGAATAAATAAGAGTCTGGATTCTTTTCTTGGATTACTAAAACAGTCATGAGGAACGAGGATGAAGAACGAACTTAAACATGAGAGTATCCGGACTGGAATAGATTACGTTTTCATTGTGATAGTACCGATTAAGAAAATTTTATTATTTAATCCAATAGAACACTCACAGATCCCTAACCAAAACTTTGAGATTGTGGATAAAATTTTACGAAATTTTGAGTCCAGAGTCACGTCGGGGCCCATGATGTTAGGTGGCGCCTAATCCGTACCCTTATTCGTTATCGTTTCACAAAGGATACCAATTGGTATTATTGATAAGTTCTCAACAAAGTCTGGCCCATGTATTAGGAGTTTATGAGGAAAAGAGGTATGTAATACCTGGGTACAGGTCCATGTAAGGCTTGGCAGTAGCCGAGCAGAACCCTTGGAATTTAGGAACAATTATCTTTCGTCCTGATGAAGGCCAAAGTAAAGATGGATGGACTGTGTGAGGAGTGATAAGAAAGACAAGTGAGTCAGTGATAGCGTGACGGGGGACAGGACGGCATGGAATAAGTCAACGTGTTGCGCCGACCACAAGTGACATGGGACAAGGGCAGGAAGATGATGATATCGTCCGTCCTAAATCCTAATAGCTCAAAATCTAATTTTGACAGCTTACAAAATGTTTTGCTGAGTTTCAAAAATGGTTTTCCTTATGTATCCCTTTAGAGGAGCAGTTTCCAAGTTGGCCTGGATGGCCAAATCAGAAACTTTTGCTATGAGTTTGTAAGAAATTTCTAACAGGCTTTCCATTGAACAATTCCAAGCATGAAGAGAGCTTAGCCCATATTTATACACGACACATTTTTATTTACTTCTTTCCAATTGACGGACTCCAAATGAGAAATTTATGACAATGCTGAAGCCCTACAAGTGACTTTCTATTAACGAAAGCGTGGCGATATCGATAAACGTCAAAAATGTATGAGAATGTCAAACGCTATTGAAATGTCACGTTTTTCAATGCCTTACATCTTGTAATTTCGACCATCGCCATCGCTGACATTGAATGACACTTCACTTCACTTAATTCATGTTCTTGCGATGGACGGACACATACAAAATGAAATACATAACTGACTAGTGTTGCTAATATGAAACCAACAACGGTAACAAACACATTGGGTTTAGTTTCCGCGAAGAATTTATGCAGAAATGTGTTCAAATGAGGATTTTCAGTATTAGCCTCGCATATTTGGCATACGGAAGCTACTGTAGCATACAGAAGTAATGGAATGATATTCATCATCAATCATTTTTAATGTCATCTGATGAGTGACAGTTATTTCATCAGTGAGGATAGTTCAGGCCTCAATTTCAGATTCAATTGTACCCAATTCCGCCTGAAAATTTTCTTTTGTCATTCATAAATTTAAATAATACAGGACGGCAAAATGAGGAAGGTGGTTAATTTCTACCCGACTGCGAACTAAAAAGACGTAAACAAGATGAAAATCATGCTGTGCAGTCTTGTTTACGTCTTTTTAGTTCGCTTTGTAAGCCGTCGGGTTTTTAGATTTTTTGAATTAACTTTTTTTCCAGATTGTTACGAGCCAGAGACCCAGTACGAGCCTTCGATGCAAAACACTTATTATAAAGTTTCAAAATGTCTTGGGACCCTTTTTCCCGACTGCAGCAAAGACCAAAACGCAGATAATGTTTATTACAAAATTCATAAATTCATATTTGTGAATAACATTTTACGAACTTTTCAAACCACACGTTAGGGCGCCAGTAGTTCGGGGGCCCGGTATCATTGATACGGCTGATAATGCGGTAACTACGCCCCTGTTTGAAGATCTATCGAAACCCCATTGGCTGGACAAAAAGAGGTGTTGATTAGCATCAAGGAGAGAGCTTGCTAGTGAGCTTATGAGCCTTCTTGAGGTAAAGTGCATCAGGTTTGCATATCCAACAGTTGAATAGAAGTGGGGTGACCGTAAGAAAACTCGAAAAAAATTAGGAACTACAGACGCAGACTGACCCTGTTGGGGACCCAGGGCGGCTAAACCATGCGAGAGAGCGGCAGAATTTTTGTATCAGCTGATAATATTGTCTCTTGAAAAGTAAATGTTTAGTTACGAGTTAGGGTTGCGGGCTGGTCCATCTGACCCACCGTTGGTTTACCCATGGATCTTTCTGTAATTGTTAAATCTTCTGCAATTGGATAACAGTAAATATTATCTTGAGCCAGTGTTTCGTAGGTGAGTATGTCTCGAGATAATTCTTGAACATATTTCTGCTATTCCGTTTTCGAAAAATTCTTCGCGAGAACTAAAGCCATAGAGCCTCGAACAAAAAATTTAAGACCACCAAATCACATTGGGGTGGTAAATTAAGGACCATTTCCTCTCACAGAGAAGAGGCCTATGTCCCTGCAGTGGGAACGATAAAGGGCTGATCCTGATGATGAACTTAACCAATGCGGTTGTTACCATGTGTGGTAGGTATTAGTAATTCTAGTCAGTTGTAATACTTAATTTTGTGTGTTCATCCATCGTAAGAACCATGAATGTCTGCGCTGTCAATTTGGCAGTTGGTAAGCGCGGGTGGCAAAAAGCAAGATAGTTATAAAAAAAAAAACGTATTTTTCACAATTAATTTTTTTTTGACATTTATTTTTTTGTCCCGTAGAGTCTGATTTGATAAATCGAAGAAAGGAGATAGATTATTATGAAAGATAAACAACTTTTTCTAGCACTCGATGAAACATATAAAACTTGGTTTACCTACTGTACAAAATATCATGTTATTGCCAATAAGGCAGGTTGCAAGATCCGCTACACACTACGGGCATAGTAACCTGTCTTTGGTTTATGTACAGTCAAGAAATTAAAATGTTAGGCATCCTAAGATCAATGTTTGATGAAAATTTTACTTATTATTAAGTCATTATTGTTATTTATTCATTTCATATCCATTCAGTCATAAAAATAATTAGGAATAATTATTTGGCCAACTGTGTGCTGTCAACATTTTTAAATGAATGTCAGTTTAAAAACCTGTATTTTTTTCTAATATTATTGATAGGTTCGCGATTGACCACTATCTCGCCGTCGATGGTAAGCGATGATGTGGTCGACGGTAAAGCACGCTTGCATAGAAGTAACCAATTCCCTCTTAAGTAGAAGAGTCTCATGCATCCACTATGAGGGATAGGAATTCGTTTTAAAAGTACTTAACATTTTAGTTCCTTGACCGTACGTTACTCAAATGTGCAATAATATTAAAATAAGGGCGTTTTCACACTATGATACACTTTTTGCACAAATAGTTGCCGGCTACAGCAACAAACTGTTGTCCTTAATAACTAAGTATTTTAATTTAATCTTGAAGGGTTAAGTTATAATATTCGTGACTATTACATTTGGATCAAAAAAATATTAACAAAACGTCGCTAACCTGAGGCAAAAGACAAACTTCATTCTATCATGACGGCGATGGTCGAAGTGTCAAAATGTAAGGGATTGACCACTTGATATTCTAAGGGCCGGGACAAACAGAAAAGACCGCGTGTTGTCCGCTGTCAACTGCTTATGGTAGTGTAGTTACTTGAAAAAATAAATTTTGTTAATTAATACGCGAAGTTTCGCTGATTAATACAGGGTATAATGGAAATGGGTAGTCATAGATTAAAAACTGCTAATACTCATGGAATAGAACAACTTTTTTCAAGGAAGCTATAGTGGATTCTCAAAAATAGAAATTAAGCCTTCCATACTAATTTTGATCAGTTTTGTATGGAAAGTCTATTTTTTTTTCGTAATTGACTACGATTTCATTAATGAAAGTAGTTCTTTTCGATGGGTAGAAGCAGTTTTTAAAATATGAATACCGTTACACTCTGTATAACTTGACTCTACTTAACAAGCACTTTTTTGTTGCCTCATTTATTTATTTAATTACTTTGAATAATAATAATTATTTATGTAAATTACGCGCTTATGAACTTATATAACATATTGAAGTAATAGTAAATGAAGTAGGATACTAGTAGTCCGACCATAATCTGCACTGCTTTGTCCAGGTAGTATAATCTGTGGGCAATTAAAAGAGGAATTAGTACGTACTAGGTCATTTTTAACAAAGTCAAAGTCAAAACCTTTATTGCGAACTAAGTGTATAATGTTGGTGTTATGTTATATTAGTACTTATTACTTAGCAGCCTTTTACAAGCATTCCAATTATCATTCTCCTGTCCTTCTCATCCCAAATTAGCGTGCATTAAACATTATCATTACTTATTTCATTTTATATGAAAATATAGTTATGTCAATAATAATGAATTTATTAAAATTATTCAGAAATATTAATGTCATCTGTATCTATATATCAATACGTTTCAGGTAGTACAAATTATAATTATAATTTTGTATAACAGTGACATCTGTGCCAGATCCAGAGAGGCAATTTAGTTTCTTATGATCGATGTAGTTCAATATGATCTGGCATCGCTTTTATTGCTTGATAAATTCGTTAATCGTGTTAAATTTATAAGTTGCATACCTTAACGGTCTGGGAGTGTGGAGTACCTATTTGAATTGTATTATTTTAGGCATTCGTCCCCTAATACATAAATGTAGGCGTGTTGTGTTGATTTAGATGACCGAAAATAAACTCGTAAAACTTATTTATTGATATTAAACTTCTTAACAAAAAAACAATTGCATCTTACCTACATCTTAGTTTTATAATAGCTTGTTCTCCCCCATTCGCTCTCACAAAGCCCTTTTCATTATTTCTTCGGTGCATTCATATTCTAAATCATTTTTCAATATTATGATGTTTTTTTTTTTTTTTTTTTTTTGTCGACGGGGAAAATCATCTAATGACAAATCCCGCTCTTGGGTGGAGCGGGAGATAGTGTCAGACTTGTACTGACTAAAAACCCCGCGCCGTTCCTTCTAGCCTTCATACCGGGGCTCTAGCTTCCTTTCGGATAACCCCGAACCCCGGTAGGCTTCGACCCAGCTGGGCCCCTCTCTTTGCTGACAACTCCTTGAGGCGCGCGGGAACAGTGCGCGCCGTCGACGCCTTGGCTCGGTCCGGGTAGTTACCGGACGATCGGACAGCGAGCTACCCATGGCTCGCTGTCCACGAGCCCGCGTCTACGGTGGCTGGATATCGGGATTGGGATCCCGGCGGCGGCGGCGAGGGCAATATTATGATGGTGCGTTCTGAATCAACATAAACCTAAAAGTGCACTTAAGGTGTGCACACGGGCAATTAGTTGCGCAATTATTGGCAATTTTAGTTAAATACGATTTCCCGGCCACACCTAGCAAAGTATGAAAATAAAGAGTTACCCAATTTCAGTTGCCCATGTGTACTATCTTTACGAGTGTAGACCTCTGCCTACTAACAAGTGTGGCGCTATTTGTGCTATAAAGGTGTGATCACTTACTGTCCCTGTAACTTCCTGGCGGCGGGCAGTGTGGAAGGGTCCTCTTTGCAGCAGTACTCCCGAGCACCCTTGATGTAATTTCTGATGTAGCTACTCCAATCCATGTCCTGGAAGCACAAGAAGTATTAGATTTTGTACCATTAGATTAAGTGTTGGGTTGTATCAGGGGCAAGGTCTCTGCCACTGTACTATGACATGTTAAAACTATAGTGGTTCAACTGTGAAAAAGGACAGAGGGATGACCATAAGCTTAGAGTAAGGTTATTTTGAGTGTGTGTAAGGGACAGATGTATATGACTTGTATAAATCTGTCTCTTACGCGCAATCAAAATAACCTTACTCTAAGAGCTTATGGTCGTCCCCCAGATGTATATCTGTCCCATACGCACTCTGGAAATAACCTTGCTCTAAGAGGATATGGTTACACCCCTGGTTTACACTGTAGGTTTTTCGTGATAACGTTGGATTTCGTTACCAATATCATCCAACTACTGAATAGATTTTGATGAAATTTTACAGTTATTCAATCTGCCTGCTTTATCTCAACTATGTTGGGGTCAGCTTCCAGTCTAACCGGATTCAGCTGAGTACCAGTGTTTTAAATGGAGCGATTGTACTGGGTAACACTATACTATCTAGAGATGCCGCGAATAATTGTTATAGCGAATAGTATAATACCGATTAATCGTCATTATAACTCGACATGAAAAAAGGAATATAAATAATAATATTACACTTGTAGTAACATTGTACCACAATGACAATTCAAATGCAAACCTTTTGGACTATAAATATTGAGTTATTAATTAAAAAGCCTATCTAATCAAAATGTAGATAATTTAATTGTCTTTAACATCAGATCAAAATGTAGATAATTTAATTGTCTTTAAGATGGTGACAATTTCATTAAAATACGCTCGGCAGTTTTGGTGCGATTGTTGTTTTTTTGTCCGCCTTAGACATAACTTTACAAATTAATTACACTATGTTATTCGGATTCAACTCAAAGTTTTCTTCATCATTACGAATAGCTGTTTAGACGTGATTCTCGTTTTAAAATCAGCTACTGAGGGGTATCTGCGCATTAAACTGGGAACTATCACTATTATTTAAAACATTTTCCTACCTTCATGTCAGTATAGAACGTCTCGTTATCACTTTTGGAGATCCTGTGCTGCAGCGCCACAAAGTTGTCGTTGACGAAGTGCCATTCCTTAGTCGTGTAGTACTGCAGGACTTCTAGCCCATAGTTGATGCGCTTCTGGATCTTTATCATACTGGAAAGAAGATGGTTTTGTCAAAAATATTGTTAATAAATATTGTGACGATACAGTTGTGGCAACTTTTTGTGGCGATACAGTTGTGCCACTGTGCAATTGTACAGGCAATTATAGTTTTCGATGTAGTTGCCGATCATGAGTTCGAACCCATCTGGGTTCGAACTCATGATCGGCAAAAAAAAAAAAAATCGCGTAGAAGATAGCCATCTGGCTATCTTCTACGCGATTTTTTTTTTTGAAGATTCCTCCACACTAGGAATTTCTTCCAGTATCGTGGGTGCGTTTACAAACATATAAACTGACATACACAAACACCCAGAGCCGGAAAAACTATCTGTAGGTCATACAAATATTTGTTTCGTGCGGGAATCGAACCCGCAACACGCAGCGCAGCAGTCTATCGCTCAACCACTGCGCCAACCGTGCGCCCAGATATGGATTATCATCCTTTTGAATTTTAGTTTATTATCCCTGCTCAAAAGGTGTATATCACATCGAAATACAAATTAAATGTTCAAAACCCATAGAACTTACCAATTGATATGTAATAGATGATCCTTTGTTTCTGTTAATAAAATCAAAAAGGCAAATTCGACTTCGTTCCAGAGATTAGCGCGTTCAAACAAACAATCATACTCTTCCGCTTTATTATATTACTATATATAGATAGATTACGGGACGAACTAATTTGATGCGGGCGGAGCTTTGGGCGTCAACTAATGCGAAAATAACTTACAAAGTCTTCTTCCCCATGAGGAACATGAGTAGATCCACGAAGTAGGCGGGCAGCAGGTGCGTGAAGAACAGCGCGAGCTGGTGCGCCACCCGCGAGCTCTTGGGCGAGCCGCCCGGGTACCACAGGCACACGCTGAACGGGAACTCCTGCACGTGCACGCGCCCTGCCCCGGGAACAACATTACATCACATTTTGCATTCTATGGCAGGAGTGAACTTCGTCCAATTGGTATAACAATGATGGTAAAATTACCAGGCTTGCCAAGTTAGTTGCACATGATACAAGAGCAATGTGTCTTTAAGTGTGCTTAACCGTCGAGCACATCGTCACTTACCCTCAGATAAGATAGTAAGTGATGATGTGCTCGACGATAAAAAATCCTTGTGTCGTTTCTAAAAAAGAATGAACGAACAATGCAATATTTGAACCAGTTACTTAACTGACCTTATTTACAAAAATACAAATGTAACTCACCCATATCCAAAGCCTGTCCCCACGTGATCGGATTGATTCCTGACTGAGTGATGTTGCAGACGCTAATCTTTTTTGGCCTGGAAATCAAAATAAAAAAGTTTTTTAGCAGTTTTAATTCTAATTTGTACGTAAACAATAATTCTCTTATCCTGTCTCATCATAATTATTATGTTGCATGTACGAAGTCATATTATTTTTAAAATTGAGCAACATAAGTTGCCCGTGTGTACATTTAGGTCATCAATTGTGGATCTGAATTTTATAATCTTGACTATCTAATATTATGGAGTTTCTTGTCCGTTCTTCTCTATAACTACCTTTCCGAATGGAAGTTCTCGTATCAGTCCAATTGTATCAGAATGCAGATAACTTCTGTTGCGAGAGCGAGCATAGCGAGCTCGAAAAGTTTAGCGCCCGCATCCGAGATACATTTTACCTCATACTACGAGGCCCAGGCACCTACCTGTATCCGCGCCTGCATCAGATGAGGTACTGGTCAAACGCGACTTTATAAATAAAGAAGCTAAGCCGCAGCAAAAGCTTAGTATAGTCATCGGTAAAGTCAGTAAACTTACTTCTCAATCCCAGTGAGGTACCCCAGAATGATGCAAGCGTTGACTGCGACATCAACCGGGACCACATCCGCAGCATAGCTGTCGTTACAGTGCATCGTACGAATCACACCTGTAAAACAAATAGATATAAAACAGGAAATTATTAACCGGGCGAAAAATATACTGAATGGGCCACTGTTATACTGAGTAAATATTTATCCGGTTTGAGTAATACCTTTTAAGAGTTTTTGTAAGCTACGGTAACTTATTTATTTATTTATTTCAATCACTTACAACTATTATTACAGGTAGAAACCCAATGCAACAGTGAAGCCTACTATTGACAACTTATATTCTAAAACTAATTTTATATAATGTTATCCTTGTGAATTCACTCAGTGTACAAGTAAAAATGTCTATTTCCTCTGCTACAAGGTTAAGAGTGCGAAGCGCCCGCGTCAGGGGCGCCTCAGTCAAAATATTAGTGCGGCCGCGAGGTACAGCCAGCAGCTGTGGCCGCCGTCGCCGCCACACATATCTGTCGGGCACACTCAAACACACTAACTCTAAAATGTTGGCGTTATCTATCTTGCCTCTAATTAATTAAAATAAATATGAGACAAGCGCGAACTCACGCCTAACTCTCAGTCTCGTTCTAACCGTGCCTAATATAAACAAGGTTGGATACATAAGCGGGTAAAAAGGATATACTCCATAGAGCCTCAAATATAAAAATCTAACAAATTTATTTTGTATTCGCTCCAGCATGAGACAATATTTAGACTCATGTGGAGCCCAGATGACTGCGTTGCATTCTAATTGACTCCTCACCAAAGTGTTGTATAGGGCGATAATCGCCGTAATGTTCGTGAAACCACGAACAGTACGTAGAATAAACCCTAGATTTCTGTAAGCCTTTTTACAGCACTTGGCTATATGATCACGAAACGCTAACCCCGCGCTAACATTAACTCCTAAATCCCTAACCTCCGTAACCCTGATCATCGGCATCCCATCAATGTTGTAATTATATACAATAGGATTCCGTGCACGCGAGAAAGTGATGGTGACACATTTTTGGGCGTTGAATTGTAGAAGGTTTTCCTTGCTCCAAGCAACTACGCTATCTATGTCCTTCTGTAAGCGTTCACAGTCATCATCACCCCTCACTGCCAGGGACAACTTCAGATCGTCTGCAAATAATAAACAATTTGCATCCTTAACGACTTTGGGCAAATCGTTTAAATTATTATTAAATTGCAGAGGTCCGAGGTTACTCCCTTGGCTTACACCAGACCATGTAAAGTACGGCTCTGACTGGTGTCCCTCGTACTCTACGTATTGCTGCCTATCCCTCATGTAGCTGGCGAAGAAATTAAGTAGGTGCGGAGTGAAACCAACAGCTGCTAACTTCTTGAGCAACACGTCATTATCGACTAGGTCGAATGCTTTTTTGAAGTCGAAGTAAGCAGCGTCAGCTTGTCCCCCACTGTCTACAATCGGCAGCACATGGGCCATGTAACTCAGTAAGTTACTGGTGGTGCTCCTCATTGGTCGAAATCCGTGCTGTGCATCTGAGAGTTGCGTTCTCACTAGCAAAAAAATGCTTTTGTGAATAGCACACTCCAACACTTTGGCCGGTGATGACAGTACTGCAATAGGTCTATACCCACTAACGTTATCTTTACCTATACCTCCTTTCGGTACCGGAACGACACGAGTGGTTTTCCATCTCTCTGGAAACACGGCTGCCTTCAGACACTTATTAAATATATAGAGCAACGGTTTAGCCAGCACAGATCTACAGTCTCTAAATATGTAAGGCGGAATATCTTCCGGTCCCGCGGATCTCTTTGGCTTAAGGTGTATAAGCGCACTTTGCACATCCTTCAACTGCAATTCCTGTAGATGAACCCGCGCCGCTCCATTCTCACCACCCGCCCCTTCTATCGCCGCGGCAACATTCAAGTCGGCCTGTCTCGCGCTATAAACCGAGTGAAAGTACTGAGCAAACTCTTTCACACACTGCTCACCAGACAAAACCTCCCCGTTTTTAATAATATTTATTTTTTATATGTTTTGTTGTTATTAATATTTTTACATACTTTAATTGTATTAAGGGTTCTATTTTTCTATTAAAGCATATTATTCTTTTGAAAATAGCTGAACAACCATCGAGGCGACATCGCTGTGCAGCGCGGGAGTTCAGGTGTATTCGTGTTTATTATTATTAGGATTATTGTATGGCCTACAGATAGTTGTTCCGGATCTGGGTGTCTTGTGTAAGCGAGTTTAAATGTTTTTAAACGCACTCACGGTACAGGCAGACATTCCTAGTGTGGGACAAAGTTCATTTTAAAGTAACTAACAATTAATTGCAAAAATAAAAAAAATGTCTTTCTCGAGCGAATGTTGAATGTCTGGCTTTTAACCGTCCTGAGTTCGATTTCCAGGTCATGTTTGCCGTGGCATGAATACATAATAATAAATTAATGATTCATTCATTTGTTATTATAATTTTCTAGTCAACATTTTTTGCATCAATTAAATAATTTTTCTAAATGCGTTTGTTTCTTTTTAATTTTCTTGCCTTATGAATTTATAATATTTAAATGAATAGTAAGTACGATTATCAATTTATGGCATAACAATTACAAATGCTCCCACAGAAAGTTCGAAAGTCACACAGTTTTGTGAAAACCATGAGACAACGACGTGACAATGCGACAACGGTACGACAGTGCGATAAAAATTCAACAACGGTACGACAGTGCTAAAAATGTCTAAAATCTTTTTAATTGAAATTGGTTTAAGGGTCGTAAAATTCGTAGCCAATTTTGTATGAAAATGCTTTGTGCATGCTTTGTCGTGCGTTGGCCCCTTCTTGCGGGAGCTTTAATGAAGACGACTATAACACTAATGTTGACGTACCTTTCCCAGCTCCAACTAGCAGACCAGTGGGTCCATTCAGGTTGTCCACCCATCCAGGCATAGGTTCCTTATATGCTGCGGCCACTGAAAACACAACAGAACTCACCAGTCAGTCATACAGTTAAGAAGTGGAATAGAGATATTTCTAATAGTAGAAAAATGATAGATAAGTGTTTTATATTTTCGTAATCCCCTCTTAAAACCCTTTATTTTAATACCTGTGGGGTATTAAAATAAAGGGGGTTGGGCGATGGGTTTGGAAGAGAAAAAAATTTGGGCACCCACAATATGGCGGCCATTTTTCTATTTTCTAATTTTATTGTAGCCAGTGACACTCGCAGGGTTAAGACGAATCGATCGACGTACTCGTAAGAATCATCGAAATCGGCCAACGCGTTTGTTCTCTAGAACGCCCATAGATATAATAAACAATTTTATATTTCTATGAGAACGCCACATAGAAACAAACATACATAGACATAGATACATACATAGACTGATAAACACATTAGTTGGGTAAAAAAGAGGGGTGTTATAAGTTTGACTTGTGTTGCTGTGTATCTGTGTGTCTGTGTGTCTGTCTGTGGCATCATAGCTATTGAACGGTTGAACCGATTTTGATTTAGTTTTTTTTGTTTGAAAGGTGATTTTGTCGAGAGTGTTCTTAGCTATGTTTGAATATAATCGGTTCAGCCGTTCAAAAGTGATGGGCGTTTTACTGTTTGAATCGGGGTGTTTTCGCAAGATTTCGCGCCATAATTACGTGTCCAATAGATTGTCGATCGAAGCGTGTCTAGTACTAGACAAATTATGTAGCATGAAATAAAATGTGTAGGGAGTTTTTTAAATTTTGAAATTTTACTTGTGTTAGTTTGAATTAGTTCCGCTACTCACCGATGGAAGGCCGCGCGATTACGATGGGGAATCTTCCCTCGTACTGTGACACTAGATCTTCAGTTAAAGACTTCGTGTATGCGTATGTGTTGGGCTGGGGCTCGATTATCCTGGAAAATGAGGAATATTGATATTAATCTATAGTTAAGAACTATTACATTGAAATACATAACTAGCGAAATTAGAGACGAGATACGAGAGATACCGTCTTTGCCAAACTCTTCGACAAACACAGGCGTTCTCCCGTCAACTGACTACCTACCCTACCCTACTTACCTTCCTTCCTACCCTAGGCCCTTTATTTCTTGAATACTTTACTTTGGCTCGCGTTTGACCACTATCTCACCTGATGGTAAGCGATGATGTGGTCTACGGTGAAGCACGCTTGCTTAGAAGTAACCTATTCACTCGAGACATAAAACTATAACTTTTGATAGAGTGAACCGATTGCGATGAAACAAAAACTAAATAATACTTCAAGTTACGCATAATTTTTATGTATAAAAGTTACGTACTACATTGGTTACGTACATTTTACGTGAAGCATGCACAAATAAACAGACAAACAAACAAAAATTCCAAAAATGCTGGCAATCGGTTCTGTTGGTTATCATTTAACACCCTGGTTATTTTTTTTGGAAATATTTGCGATGAAAAAAACGAATTCTCTACAGATTAAGTATTGATTGATTGAGAAAAAATGATGTTTATGTAAGTTTTTTGGGCGTTTATGAATGCGGCAGAATGAGGAGAGTAACTTGTCGTGAGTTTTGAGTATGAATGTGGATGGCTGATGCGTTCGGAAGACTATAAACAAGATGATGGGTACATTCTATATGGTTTGAAAAGTGATGTTATCTTTAAAAACGCAACCCGTAGAGATGGATGGCAAAAATAACACTTTACGACAAAAGAAATGGGATGTAGATTGTGTAAGCAAAGTGATTATAAGGATTTTGGTTGGTATGACGTGTCAATGCCATCATGATTCCGCTGTGGAAAACGGATAGCGCTCTTCGTCCTGTATAGCTCCGTCCACAGTGAAACCATGATAGTTTTGACGCGTCAGAGTTAGGACCCTGGTATTACCTTATTGCGATAAAACCTAATAAGTGTTCGGTTATCTTAAAGTAGGTGATCTTTAAGTAGTTATAATGCGTACAGCTAAGGAGTGGAATTCCCTGCCGGCGTCTGTGTTTCCCGATAGCTACAATCTAGGGGTCTTTAAGTCAAGAGTGAATAGGTTACTTCTAGGCAAGCGTGCTACACCGTCGACCACATCGTCGCTTACCATCAGGTGAGATAGTGGTTAAGCGCGAGTATATAACAAATAAAAAAAGCATGACTAAAACATGTACTTACTTGGGCTGCAAATGCCCCAACAGCTCGTCATCCATCCAGCCCACACAGTGTATCACGTGCTCCGGTCTGTGCTTGGAGGGGTACAATTTTTCCTCGAATAGATCCAGCTCACAGCGGCAGTAGGAGGTCGATACATGGACGAAGGACTGAAAAATTAGAAGAAATTATAGTTTTATTCTTTTCCAAGTCTTGCCCTTGTCCCATATTACTTGGGGTCGGCGCAACACGTTTTCTTCTTCCATACCGTCCTGTCCACCGTCTCGCCATCACTGACTCCCTTTTCTTTTATATCAATCCTCACACAGTCCACCCATCTTTTCTTTGGCCGTCCTCTCCCTCTCCATCCGTCCACATTTATATTCATAACTCTTTTAGTAACATGCGTTTCATCCCTCCTCATCACATGATACATACCAGGACAAACGGTTTCCTTTCATCTTTTTTGTCACTGGCGCCACTTTCAAACTGTCTATAATATACAAATTTGTCACTTTATCCATTCTCGTCACTCCGCACATGCATCTCAACATTCTCATCTCTACTACATGCAATCTCTTTTCGTCCATTTTTTTCACCGCCCAACATTTTTTTTGCGTGTCAAAAGATAAATACGAGTCCAATATTTTTAGGTTATCTAACTGACGGACTGAATAGATCTTTTTTTCAACTATCCTATTGCCAAGCGCTATCGAAATTTCTAGGGATCAATCTCTTACCTTGTCTATAGCTTTAGGTGGTCTTCTGTAGTTTATGTATGTACTAGCTGTGCCTGCGACTTCACTCCCGTTATCTGCCTATCCTATCCTACTTACCTGAACCTACCCTACTTACCTAGACCTATCTTCCTTACTTACCTTTCTACCTACCTAGATAAAGCGTTCACTGCACAGAATACTATTTACTCTAGGGAGTAAAAGTAAGGATAGATTTGCTGCGCGCCATCTAGTAGCACTCCAGAACAACACACCGAAACGAAAACAAAAAAAAACATCTTTTTTAATAAAATTCTACCGACTTCCAATTTTTTTTTTTTCTCTTATTAGTTGTACCTAATAGGCAAGTTCTTTAATAAGGAACCTATAGTGCCAGAATAGATTACCCGAATAACATAAAAGTTGAACATAACCGGTGAAATGAAGGTGTACCAAGGTGAACTGTACACATCTGCGTATCCCTTTAGAGCATACTGGCGTGATGTTTATTATGAAATGGTATAAACAATAAACAGATATAAGATTGCAGCAATCCCGAGAGAATTGGCGTCATTTATTGAAGAGATCTATTGTACCTATATCTCCAAAGTTCTACATCAGATCTTCACCAAATTAAAATGGGACCAATTTGGGAACATAATCTTTCAAACAAAAAAGAATTATCAACATCGGTCCACAACTGACGGAGATATCGGTGAATATAAATTCATTCAACAGTCCGAGTATCTGAATTGCGTATGTGTTGCGATATTTTACTTCTTGAACACTTTAAACTCATCTAACTGTTGATAGAGTGAACCGATTGCGATGAAACAAAAACAAAGTAATACTTCAAGTTACGTACAATGTTTGTGTATAAAAGTTATCTACATTGGTTTCACAAATAAACAGACAAACAGATAAACAGACAATTCCAAAAATGCTGGCAATGGGTTCTCCTTTAACACACTGGCTTTTTTTTATATTTTCGATGTAATTAAACGACTTTTCTACAGGTTTATTATATGTATTGATGATTTGTGTAAGTTTCTCACCTCCAAGTTTTTAACGCCTTCAGCCAGTTTCAAGACTTTCTTCGTACCCATTGTGTTCATTTTGACAGCATCGCGCAGGAACATGTCGAATCTAAAACGTTGTTATAGAATAAAATATACATAATTTTATACACAACATTTTATTTGTTCTACAACAATTAATTGCTATGTGCGTAAAGAAGGCGCTAGGTAATAACAACGACACGAGTCAATCTTCCAGGTTAAGCAACTCTTGTCGAGATCGATTCCTGAATGGGTGCCCATCCATTAGGTACTTACTAAGACTCCTTCGTGCTTCGAAAATAACGTTAAACCGTTGATCCCGGTTGTCATGTGTACATCTTAGATCAGGGATTCCCAAAGTGGTCAATATCGACCCCTTGGGTCAAAATCGGTTTCCATAAACGAAAACTGGTTTTGGGGGTCGACGAGGTCTAAAAATCGACCTCTATTAATTAACATAAGTTCTTATTTGACACTTTCAAGATACTGTATAAGTTGTGTTACGTGTATCAACTTGTTATAAGTATGACTAATACTTTAGTAGGAAGTATCATTGCTGTACTTTAAAACAACTCAACAAGTCGATAGGCATGCACAAGTACGTACAAGATGAAAAATTAGGCAAGTCAATAAGTCGATTTTTATAAGTAATTTAGATATGGATAAGTCTGATCTCACTTGCTCAAAATAGTTTGAGAACCCCTGTCTTAGATAGTCGTTATGGGTACTCAGACGCCAGAAAATTTGATACCAGTATGCCAAGGGGTATCGTGTTACACAGTAACTGGGTTTTGGAGGTCATATAGGCAATCGTTGCATGAGCGGTGTGCCACACTAGGAATTTCTTCTGATTAATGTGTGCGTTTAGAAACATTTAAACTCACAAACAGCCAGATCCGCAACAACAATCTGAAAGTCATAAGAATATTTGTTCCGTGCGGGAATCGAACCCACGATACGCAGCGTAGCAGCCAATATAGTTAGGTAAAGTAAGTAGAAGATGTGATTGATTTTATAAATTATTTCATCACCATTGCTCTAAAAACGGTGGAGGAAAACATCGTGTGGAAACCGGCATGTTCTAGAACCGAAAATTCATCTTGTGACATCCACCAACCCGCATTCCCTCTCGATGAGAAAAGGCCTGTGTCCCAGCAGTGGGAACGTGATAATAAAGCAGAAGATGATGTTACCAACCTAACGCATGCGGCACAATGGAAGATGATCTGTGCTTCATTCTGGATGAGAGCTCGGTCCTCGTCAGAGATGCCCAGGTCTTCAGACAGTATGTCACCGGCGACCACCTGCAGTTTGTCAAACAGCTTGGGATTCTCTGCTTTTAGGCGATCGAATACCTGGAATGATTTAGTATGAGTTTTAGTTGGTGGAATTATGCAAAAAAAGTATTTAACGTCCGGTTTTTAGAACGATATTATCGACACATTTTAATTATATGTAAATAGACTGATGCGATTGGATGAAAATAATCTCTTCAATTAAAGATTTAATTTGTTGCTTTTCGTTCCAAAATATTTCTTATGTTCCTATCCGGAGTTATTGCTTATCCCCATAAGGAATTTAATAAGTAAATTATTTTTAACCAATATTTTTTTAAACTTTTCTCATTATCAAACCTCATAATCAAAAATACAGTAAAATAAACGAGAACAATAGACATTCGAATTTAATTTGACTCTATCAAAACGTTGTTTTCAACTTAGTTCCACTACTCATTACTAGGTGGCGCCACTTACCCGAAAACTCAACAAGTCATCCAATCGTTCTTTACTGCTGTGTCCTTTCTTGGGCCTCATCAGCAGATACATCTTCTTCACATCAGGACAGCATCTCAGGAGTTTCTCCACCATCACCTTCCCCATGAAACCCGTCGCTCCAGTGATAAAAAGCGTTTTGCCGCCATAGTACTCTGCAATGTTTACAGAGGGAGCCATTGTCTGTGAACAAGTAAAAGTGATTGATTAAATTAGGAGATCGTATGCAATCATAATAGTTAACCCCACTTGCGCGAAAAACTTTACCATGAGTAAGTTTCTAACACGAGGTTAAATGCGTCATACATAATGTGTCCGGGTCAGCTACTAACTCGGAATTAGTAAGATAACCCAGTGAGCGGACTTTAACGTAAAATTACCCTCGTATTCTGAAAACTAATATTGATGCGTCACAAATAAAACGCAATTACAAGTTCAACGTGATCGAGTTGCAGTCGGAGCCTACAGACCAAGAGTTTGTAGAACAAATGGCTCGAAAATATAATTTCCGATGAGGTTATAATATTCTCTGCAGCTTCACTCAATATTAGTCTGATACTAAGTTGAAACATAACTAAGCAGCGATCGCTTTTGCGGCAACCTAACCAATGATTCAATAGTCTTCTTACCTTCAAAAATATGATCCAAAAATAAATATCCGAAGAATACTAGATTAGCATAAACTAGCGGATACATCCGCATGAACGCTACACACACTATTTCTAGTACAGATTAGTAGATTCACTGATTTTTTGCTATAATAATCTTGCAAAACTTTATCACCTTTATTTTTTAAAATCTCGACGCTACTACAATCTGGGGTTTTTAAGTCAAAAGTGTAAAGAGATATAGTGGTCAAATGCGAGCCTATCATGTAGCAGATTCTCAATTCAAAAAATTCTATAGAAAATTCGAATTTTGAATCTGGTAATCAATTCTTCATAGACTTTTTTATTTATATGCGCTTAGCCACTATCTCACCTGATGGTAGATAAGATATGATGTGGTCGACGGTGTAGCACGCTTGTCTAGAAGTAACCTATTCACTCTTGACTTAAAGACCCACAGCTTGTAGCATCAAACACAGATTCCGGCAGGGAATTCCACTCCTTAGCTGCGCGCACAATGACAGTATTCCCAAAACGTTTAGTGCGTTTACGTGAAGTTGCAAAACGATATAGTTTTTTTTTAAATAAGGGCCTGGATCTTTAACACACTGCCTTAGATATTCACAGTCACTATACACCGAGTACCTACTACTAACTAAAGGTTTAATTCGACCATAACTTACGTCGGTATGACAATATTTATCTTACTCTGTTTGCGTGCAGAATATTAACGAAGTACCCTACAAAGAATGATTTAATTTTCGAAAACTTGTTCCTTTACTTTGTCAATATGTGAGTGTAAGGTAAGACACCAAAAAATGGCTTACTATTATATTCGGCTAGATATAATTTAACCGGCAGAAAATTTTAAAAAGAGGTATTGATCAGCTCCAGAATGTATTTTTACCCGACTGTCGAAGGAGGGTCAGTCTATGTTTGTGTGTGTTTGTTCCTATGTGGCGTTCTAGAGACCAAACGCGTTTGCTGATTTTGATGATTCTTACGTCAATCGATTTGTCTCAACCTTGCGAGTGTCACTGTCTAAAAAAATTGGAAAATAGAAAAATGGCGGATTTTGGACGCCATATTTCGGGGGCCCAATTATTTTTTTCTTCCAAACCCATCGTGTGGGGTATTAAAATAAAGGGTTTTAAGAAGTTATTCCAAAAATATATATAAAAAATAATTCAAAAAGTCAAAAAAGCCGCTGCTTAAGAAGCGAACTAAAAAGACACAAATAAGAAGAAGATCATTGTGTGCAGTCGGAGGATACATCTGGTTTTGGTCAGCCAGCTCGCGAATATATATCCTCCGACTGCACAGCAAGATTTTCTTCTTGTTTACATCTTTGCAGTCGGGTTTTTTATTTTATAAACTTTTTTTTGACATGCGAAGAACATACAATCGCGTTATCTAGTCATATTTATGTCTGTGTTCGACAATCAATAATTAGAGCGGGAGCGAAGTCGCGGTAGAAAGTCAGTCACTCAATATTTACGAAAGTAACAGCCTAAGGAAACATGGTCACTCCCAAATCAGCTGTTCGACAAATAACTAGCCAATTAATATTCAATAATAAAACATAACATACATTACACAGAAGGCTGAACGTGAACATGAACGTAAGTGTCGCAAGACAACCATCGGCGTCTTTAATTACTGGTAATTAAGATACGCCTTAGGCTATGTGTTGACTCTGTTGCATATCAGTTGATGATAAGAATCAGCAATTAGAATGATTTATCAATCATCGATACGGGTAGGGAAAAACTCGAAAGTCAGACAATCACTTAACAAGGGGTGTCGTGTTATTCAGCTGGGTTGTGAAGGTCTGATAGGCAAGCCCTCCTGCAAAACATAGTTATAATTTTGCAGGTATTATATTTTCTGTGGTTATAATAAACTCCCATTCATGAACTCGCGCCATTAGACAGAAACTACAAAACGCCGCCTGCTATGATCCTTACATACTCCTTTTGCTTGATACACGCACGCTGGTTATAAATACTTCTGTATATGTCCTTTCAGGGCGTCCCCGCCCGGGTTTTCACTCGAGTCTGTCTAGTAAATACAATTTTAACCGTCTGTCCAAAAAGGAGGAGGTTCTATGTTAGACTGTATGTTTTTTTTACGCATGTTCACCGATGTCTCCGTCAAATGTCGACAGATTTAATAAAATATTTTTGTGTTTGAAAGGGTATACTCCCGAGGGGGTACAATTGTCACCAAGTCAGAATCTGATCATGGAATCTCATGGAAATCGAGGTAACTCTTCAAATATTATATACGTATAAATATAGCGATTTTGGTATTTTTATCAACAATACAATCATTTTCACTCAGAAAGTTTAATTTGGTGAAGTGGAACTGATGATGTAGACCACAGATGGCCTGGAACTCATTAATGATAAGTATATCACGAGTATAAGATATCTCGAATAGTTAACCGACTTTGATGAAGCAAATACTTATAAATAAATAGTACTGATGAAAATGGTACCATTGAACTGATCTGATGGTGAAGCCGGCAGGTTGGCACTGGAACGCCGAAATAAAACAAAGTATCCTAGTTGTGTTTACGTTACTGGAATCGTCATAAGATGTACTTTGGTTACCTACTAATGATTTGCATGGAAATTTGAGGTACCAAAACTAAAAAGAGAAAATAAAATAACAGCTTAACAAAAAAATAAAACGACTTCCAAAAAAAAAAACACGACAAAGCAAAAATTAACTGCTTTCCGAAGCCGAAAAACGAAATATAATAGGCAACAGTGTTTTTTTTTTGGAAGTCATTTTAATTTTACAAGCTTTTATGTAACTTGCAATGTATGTATGTATGTAAGTGTGTTCGGGTCAAATCTTGCAACTGAATTTTATAGCAGTTATCCTCCACCGATTAAGATGAAATTTTGCATGCATGTTTAGTTTGGATGACAATGTATGGTTAGCTAAGTAACGTCATTCTGAATCTAATATGGCGGACGGTCCAAGATAGCGTACTAGTTATTTTTTGTGCACTGCCATGATATGGGTATGAAATGAAAGGGTTTTCTGAGAAGAATACGAAAAAAAGCTTGTTTAAAAAAAGATTTTTTAATGAATAATTTTTGTTAGAAAGTTTTTTTATAGTAGTCGCCTCCGACGAAGAATACAGTCGCGTTAAATCTGAGGGGCTCGTGGATACATAATAACACCCGCATGAGAATGACTTAGACGTTAAGCAACGCTTGCCGAGGACCACTAAAGAGATTACTCCGTGCCTCGGAAAGCTCGTTAAGCCATTGGCCCTGAATGTCGATTGTCCTAGATTTAAGAAAACCGCTCTAGATCAAAATTCATAACTTGTCGGTATACTATAGATGCAGCACTGCCTAAGCTAAAAGAAAAATAAAGGTTGTGTTCTGTACGTGGAACTTAGTTTTTTCCGGACGAATGATTTCACAAGTAGTTTCACTGGTGAGATTATGTACCTACTCATGAGATTATGTAAGTTCCAACCATGTACCAACCCACATATACTTATTTCAATGACGCCATTAATAATCAAGATACTGTCAATTAATGTAATTGATTTACTATGTAAAAACAGCAGATATATAACAATAAGTAGGTAACACGCTATACTATGCAATTCTATTGTTTTATAGAACGTATGTATGTACTAGATTCTAGAAAACGTAGTCTAGTTACTTAGACAATTCTATGATCATGTTCTTTACCTAACGAGATTCCTCCGGGAGACAGTTTAGATAGACAGTTGCTCCATGAAAAAAAAAACTTTTTACAAAAAATAAAGCCGTCTTCTAAAAAAAAACACATCAAAGTAAAAAAATAATTCAATTTCGGAAGTCGGTGTTCCCGTTTATGTTTCTTCGTTTTCTGACACTGACTTCCGAAATTGAAGTTATTTTTCACCTTGTAGTATTTTTTGAAAGTCAGTAATTGTATTTTTTTGTAAAAAGGTTTTTATTTTTCACTTTTTAGGTGTGGTACATATCGAACAAGTTCTAAGTTATGCCAGAATAGATTACCCGAATGACATAAAACTTGAACATAACCGATGAAATGACAGTGTACCAGGATGAACTGTACACATCTGCATGTTCCTATAAAGAGTACCGGCGTGGTGTTATGTTATGAAATGGTATAAACAATAAGCAGACATGCGATTTTAGCTATCCCGAGAGATTTGCTATTGCTTATTGAAGAGTTCTGTTGTATATCTCCGAAGATCTTCATCAGATCTTAACCAAATTTGAATAGGACCATGTGGTCCTGTGATGTGTGATGTGAGAAGCACCAGCTTTCAAATAAAAAAAAGATCATCGAAAGCGCTTCGCCTTGTAAAAAGATTTGAGGTGACACACATAAAACAAAATACAGTCGAATAGAGAACTTCCTCCTTTTTGAAGTCGGTTAAAATACTGGTAATCAGCAGCATCCGGATAGACTGGAAGCAGACCAGAACAAAGTTGGTTAAAGGCTAAAGGGAACTTTAGTGAAACTCATTTCTGCTTTAGTTCACCACGCAATGAATACTGTTGAATTTTCAAATTTACGCAGCAAGGCGTAGGCGGTCCGTTAAATATGGAATCGTAATTTTTGCTGGTGGGAAATCCCTTCGAAATTAAATATTCTCTTTAAAGTCTAGACTGGTGACGGATCCAACCAGGTGTTATTATTAGCAATGAGCCCCTCAAGAATCTGGTAATCATGACATAATCCACATAACAACGTTTATAGCAATGATGATACTACGATTACATACAATCTGTATGGGAACCACGCGTTCACCTTGGCAACGCTTCTGCCGCGACTAACACAGAATACTAACTCTTTGCAGTCGGGAAGTGTATTGTTTTGATGTAACACGGAATTAAATTAGGCTGTGAAAAGGTCGTGCGTAGTATTAGGTACTACCGGCTAATACGTGTTGTATATTGATATGCTGTGGTCGACGGTGAAGCACGCTTGTCTAGAAGTAGTGTCCGACCGAAAAGGTAGATTTCTGGCCGAAGCGGAAGATTGAATAGTCCCAAAAAATTCAATTCAAAATTGTTTTTGGTGTGGCAGATTCCTGGCGACGGCGATTGGCAGGTTCAACAGAGTATGACCCATCTCTCGCGCCCGTTGCCTCCTCTATCGCACTCTCATGCATTCGTAACAGTACGTTTAATTTTGGCACTTACTAGACCTTCAGTTTCAGCTAAAATTTCGGCCCAATTTAGCTGAAGCCGAAGGTGATACTTTTGTCCGGAGACAGCTAGCCTCCGCGAGATTGGTCACCCGAAATTCTTCGATCTTGGGGACTATTATCAATAGTGTAATTGAATTCCAGAAATTACACTATAAACAAACATACAACTGTAATTTTCTTAGATTTTTAACCTACTTACCAAAAAGGAGGAGGTTCTATGTTCGACTTCGTGAATGTTTTCTTTTTTTTATGTATTTTCACCGATATCTCCGTCAATTATGGACCGAATTTAAAAATTCTTTATGTTTCGAATTTGGTCCCGTTTTAATTTGGTGAAGATCTGATGAAGAACTCCTAAGATATACGACAGAACTCTTCAATAAACAAAAGCAAATCTTGCGGGATTGCTGCAATCGCATGTCTGTTTATTGATTATACCATTTCATAACATAACATCACGCCAGTACGCTCTTAAGGGGTATGCAGATCTCTCATTTCACCGGTTATGTTCAATTTTCATGATATTCGGGTTATCTACGAGTATTCTAGCGTTAAGGTAACTTACTTAACAACTTGCCTATTAGGTAGGAGCAACTAAAAAGAGAAAAATAAAAAACTTTTTACAAATAAATACCATCGACTTCCAAATAAAAAAAAACTACGAAGTGAAAAAAAACTTTATTTATGGAAGTCGGTGTCCATAGCGCAAAAACATGTTACCTATGAAAGACACCGACTTCCAAAAATAAAGTTATTTTTCACTTTGTAGTATTTTTTATTTGGAAGTCGGTAGTATTTTTTTGTATTTTTTTTTTACTGTAGATATTTGCGCTTGCTCTTGACCACTTTCTCACCTGATGGTAAGCGATGATGTTGTCGACGATGAAGGACGCTTGTATAGAAGTTATCTATTCACTCTTGACTTAAAGACCTCCAGGTTGTAGCTATCAGAAAACGTCGACTCCTTAGCTGTACGCATAATGAAAGTATTTCCAAAACTTTTAGATGTCCACAATGAACTGATGGTGCATCACCATACGTCTTGTAGTCCGATCATGAAACAGGCTAGGCGGAATTAGATATAAGTAGATAGATAAAGATTTAGGAAACAACAAGTCTAGGTTGCTCCTGAATGTATTTCTTTCTCCACAAGCGTGACGTCATATATGTGTACATGTTTCCTACCTCTGTTGTACAAACACACAGACATTATTTCTAGCGCTGTTTGCCAAGTGTTCTGTCAATAGGGAAAATGGACGAACGGTAGGCGTATTTATTTTAAAGTTACTAGGAGTAAGATCATCTGGTAGGTCCGATTCTAAGTCACAGCATTAATTTAAATACAATGTTTTAAAACGAATCAACTAGTAAAACAATTAGCTAGGTAATATAATAAAAAACATTTATTCGACATACTCACAACCACAAACTAACTATACTCCATTTGTTTAGGTAGTTAACTAAATGTAAACAATCTTAACATGTCTTTTATCTAAAAAAATGTCTAAAAATTGAATCTAAAAATGTTTACAATTAGGTATTTACTTAAACCGATGTTAGGTAAGAAACTAAATTTAAATAATATTTGTTGGTCTTTTATACGATTTATTTTATATAAAAAGACATATCAAGATTGTTTACCTTTAGTTAACTACCTAAACAAATGGAGTATAGATGACGCGATTGTATGTACTTCGCGTGCCAAAAAACGGAGAAAAGTTACGATCAATGATCGTAATCTGAGCTTTTAATTTATTATTATCGGCACCGGAAATCCAACGAAATCTAAAAAAATGCCTTTTTATGCCATATTGAGCTGTAAAGAATGTATAGAAAAAGTTGGCTGCAGGCATTGGAAATGTTTTCTTTCATTGGTAAGTAAATTTGTTAATTCAGAACTAAAAAGACGTAAACAAGAAGAAAATCATGCTGTGCAGTCGGAGGATACATGTTCGTGATCTGGCTGACCAAAACCAGATGTATGCCTATGATATTTGAGGAGTTCCCTCGATTTCTCCAGGATCCCATCATCAGATCCTGACCTGAAGAGTATGGGACCTCTTGGGAAACAAACCCTTTAAAAAATAAGAATTTTCCAAATCGGTCCAGGCGTCTATGTGTAATCGGGGAACATACATAAAAAAAAGATTCCGATGAATTGAGAACCTCCTCCTTTTTTGAAGTCGGTTAAAATAGATAATAATGTCATAATGTGAATATGTAGGTGCTTAACATATAAATTGAAAAAATAGGCACACGACTTGATGGATTTAACTAAATTTGAAATTAACCTGGAAATGTATCATATTAAATAATAAATGTTGGATTAAATCAACCCGATTATAGGATCTACCAACTAAGCAAAATACAGAAACAGATGGTGCAAATTGTTGAAGGAAAAGTTGTTTCGAAGACCGGGGAATCACGATGTAAGTAGGAGGAATCTACCAACCCTAATACTATCCAGCTCTTACCAGTCTTCGCCAGAATAAAAGTAAAAATCAATCTACGGAAAAGTTCAACTGTAATCAAAAGTTGCCTAAGTCATAATCCTGTCCAGGTCATGGTCTACCCGTGCTCTCAACATTTCATGCAAATCCGTCCAGCCGTGGAGGCGTGAATGATTGATTAAAAAATATTCAAACACTCTAAACTCTGTCTGTCGTCTGTCTGTTACCTTTACGCTTAAACCGCTGAACCAATTTAGATGATATTTGGTATGGAGATAGTTTGAGAGCTTGGAAAGGATATAGGATAGATTTTATCCTTACAGTCATCCTTTAGGGAGTGGGCAGGGGGTAGAAGTTTGTATGGTGAACTAATAATTTCTCAAGTAAGGCGGCCCGGCCCACACACCTATAATATGTGAATAATTTAGATTTGTAAATTTTTACTTCTGTATGTTTTTTCTGTTAGTCTTTCCTTTTTTGTATTTTTTTTTCTTCAATGTTTTTTGTTAGATCGTGTTGTTGTTTTTTTTTTAAATTAGTTTTTATTTGTATATAGATATCTTTAATTTTGCCTAATTCCCGTATGTTTCGTTTTAGTGTATTTTTATTTTTTATTTACATTGTATAACGCCTTAGGTCCCTGTATACCTGTAAAGTTATACATGTATACTTAAATAAATAATATTATGCCGCAATATAAAAAAATGGCTTTTTTCTCTCTCTCTCTCTCTTGCCTAGCTTTTTCCCAACTATATTGGGGTCAGCTTCCAGTCTTATCGGATTCAGCTGAGCACTAAAACTAAAAAAATGGCTATTCAAAGTAGGTACTATAATATTACAAGTAGTATGGATAGACAAATAAAGTTTAGAAGCAATTAGGACGCAGGTTCAACCTCTTATATTTCATAGGAATATTTTCTCACTACACCTATTAATTTTTTTTGCTCCCATCGTATGGAAATTATCTCGATGTACCCACATTTTCCTCATGAGATGAGTAACCGTCAGCTGTCGGCTATTATATTAATGACAAATCATTTATTGTGCAATGATCTGTTATTAAGTCGTTCATGGCCGTTTAAATGGAGGCGGCGATCAATATGATGGTGTTAGCGACTGTGCAGTCTTTTATTAAATTAAATACTAACGTAACTTAGTGTAGAAACAAGATAAACTTAGGACCACGTGTACGAAAAACTTAACTCAAAGTTTATTGTCAGTTGATTCGTGTTAGCGACTATCTCTGAGTTACCTAAGTTTTTCGTGTAAGTGGGCCATAAAGGGTGCGTATATATGAGACGTGGCTGCCGCGCGGTTAATCTCGATTATTTATTCGCAAACCACGTTGTTACAGCAAAATACACTCTATTAATTTGATGCTAGGGAGCAAAGCAACAACACGACAAACAAATAATGAACGACATGCATACTCCTCAAATATTATAGGCATACATATAGCGATTTTGGTTTTTCAATAACATTGCATTGCATGCATTTTTCTGATGAAGAAGACCAAAGATGACCACTGGAACTCTTTAATGAGTATGGCATAGTTTTAAGATATCTCGAACAGTTAGACTATGATGAAGCAAATAAATGGTACTGATGAAAATGGTAGGTACAGATACCATCGAACTGATCTGATGATGAAACCGGAAGGTGGAGGAGGAGGAGCTTATTGGAATCGAAAGGAGATGTCCATTGGTTATAAATGATATGAGTACCAAAACTAAAAAGATTTAAAAAAACATAAAAAAACTAACAAAAAAATGAACTTACTTCTAAAGCAAAACACTACAAAGCGAAAAATAACTTTGTTTTCAGAAGTCGGTGTCATAAAACGAAAAACAATAGGCACCAAAGACACCGACTTTGGGAAACAAAGTTATTTTTCACTTTGTAGGGTTTTGTTTTACAGTTCGGTAATTTTTTTTTGTTACAAAGTTTTTATAAAGGACATCCGTCACCTAATTGGTGAATTTGGTGATGCCTTACAAAAAGGTCAGTGTAACTTAGAAACGTGTGTTAAACCTTTAACATATCTCTTGCTCTGTAAGTACACCCTTACACCCCTGAATGCCAGGGTGTATGACTATCATTACAGCATAGGTTTTGGAATTTGAAAAAAGAACTGTCATACTCATACTGCACGAAGAATATTTTTAAAAAGTTAATATTTTTTTTCTCGGTATCGATTAATTACTCGAATCGGAATCTAGACAATTTATTTTACAAAGATTTTATTTTAAATATGGAACTATTTGTTTCCACATCGTATGTTAGATGGAATCGATTTAAAAATCAAACTGGCCAGCAAGATTCGACGCGCTTGCGTGCGTGAAAAAAAAAGGCAGTCTACTAGTAGGCGCGAAAGCATCGCGAAAATAATTAATTTTCTTGTTTGAGTTCTTTTTCAAAAGTTTTAAACATGTCTAGTGACGAAGACATAGATCTAACGCCCGATTTTATTAAAGAAAGAGCAAAAACAGTTGTCGAAAATATATTACCGCCGAACTCGAAAGAAAGATATGTAAAGGCATACGACGAATTTATGAAATGGCGGTCAGAAAAAAAAGTGAAATCTCTTTCTGAAAGTGTTTCTGTCTTGTTGTTTACTTACCTCACAATCGATATGTAAAGCAGAGTATTGATCTCGGGCGTAAGCATCAATTGCATACTCGGGTTAATTAGCGCCTTCGCTTCGCTCAGGCGCCAAAATCCTCGTCATACAGCCCTTGGTTAATAATCTACTATTAATATACTGCAATACGAATTTGATTCTTTGTTAATAACTTAAACCTAAATTCGTTTTAGTATCATTTAGGGGAAAACCGCATAAGAATGGTTTTCCCCTAGATTCCCTATTTTATTTTCGAAATTCTATTATTCAATTAATTTTAAACTATCGATTACTTCTATTAATTGACGTCTATTAACTTTTATTACCTCTAAAAAAGATCCTACAGCTATATCCGGGTAAAAAACCCTAGTTTTCAACTCGAATAATTATAAAAAAAACAGGAATCATCTTAAATTCGGCATATATTCAACTATTATTCACTTAAATATGCATGATTCTGGTAGAAATACTTCCAAGACCATCACGCATGTTTTAATACTAATATACACCAGGAGGCCCAGTGGTAACGGCCGCGGCTTACAAGTTGTAGGTCGTGGGTTCGAACCCAGGCAGGCGCTTTACTTTGTGTAAATTATTTCATCACCACTGCTCTCAAAACGGTGAAGGATAAAATCCTACAATCAAAAATTCGAAGACATGTGACATCTACAAACCCAAACTGGCGTGCTGGATTAAGGCCCATTAGATGTCCACCATATACCGATGGCGTATCGCCATCTTTCGCAGTAAGTATTGCAATCCGATGATGGAACGAACTTGAGATGCTTTAATCGCTACTCTTTGATCAATAACCGGAGGTGTGTCATAATTAATATTGAAGATACAAATTTAATTGCAAAACTGCGTTCTCGCAACTTGTGCGGTCATTAAAAGAATTTAGGAAGTCGGCCTTCGGATTCGCACGAAGTTGCACAATCGAACTCTTACGAAGACTGCCGAAGACAACGTGTGTGAACAAATTTCGTTACTTAGCGTTTTGACGTTTAGATTTAAAAAAGTTAGCAGTTGGCATTGTTATATTCAAAACTGTGGCCAAGAAAAAATATAGATTAGTACTCAACTGGGAGCAGTTGTGGCCCAGTGGTCACGGCCGCGACGTACAAGTTGTAAGTCCTGAACTTTGTGTAAATTATTTCATCATAACTGCTCTCAAAACGGTGAAGGAAAACATCGTGAGGAAACAGTCCAGGGTTCCTCTCGATGTTTTTCTTCACCGTTGTCAGCGATATCTTCGATAAACTTAGAAAACACGTTATGAATTGAAAAAGTCACATTGGTAATTGTCCGGCTTTGAATCTACGAGCTCAAGAACGAGAGGCATAATCTTAGCCATTGGGCCACAATACAGTGTGAATAAAGAAAAGAAAATTCATCTCGCGTCACGATTAGGTACTTATTTAGATTTCTTATGCGTGGTCATGTAGCTAGTTACATACACGATGGTGTAATGTAGCTATTAAATGGTGGGTATTACAAAATTTATGTGATTGGTGTAGAGTAGAAGGGCGAGCGGCTCACCTTTCGCGCGAATTTAGTGATTCTTCAGATCGGCATGAGTTCAATACAATGCATATGTAAGATTAGGTTCTGCCAGCGGCTTCGCCCGCGTGGTATCAACGTTTTTTAGTATTAGCGACCTTTCTTCCTTTCGACCTTCGACGCCATGCGATTTATATCACCAATACACATAGTTACATTTAATCAATGGTTCAAAATTGTGACAACCCGTGTTCCCTATAGGTATCGTGTCCCGTATCTGGGTTAAGAAGGCCAAATAATTATGAAGACGCTCCATGCAAAATACTTTTTTTTTGTTGAAATAGCTTTTATTCAGCTGCATCCTGTGCCCAAAGTCAAAAATATTTAATAAACCTGCTTAATAAACGCAACAGGCGATTTCTGGCAATTGACAGGTGTCAAATAGGCCGAACCTTACTGTGGCCAAAGAACTTCTCTTAGTAAGAAGTCTTATTCTTAGTAAGAAGTATAAGGTCTTTGACTGCGGCATTCCCAAAGACAATATTGATAACTCTTGAAAAAAAGGTAGTTTTGAAAAGGCTAGAGTCTCCGCAAGATAACAAAGGAATAAAAGTCATTGATCCGACTTTAAATCCGCAAAATCAAATTGGTTGTAATTGGAAAAAATAGGGAATTTCAAAGAAAAAATCAGATTTATCAATATATTGGTATTTTTTAGTAAAATATACGTAATAATAAAAAATATCACTAAATTTCAAGTTCATAGGTCAATGGGAAGGTCAAAAATGCTGATTTAGGTGGCTTCTCATTCCTTTGATTTCCAATATTTTTGAAAACAAACAATACGGTATTTATTTAAACAACAATTCACCACTCGATGGGGTAGGTCAAATTTTTTACACCAATCCCTTTGTCTGTATGGGAGCCCCCCTTAGAAACATATTTTTGACAATGTATGACTTTGGGTCAATAAGATGCTCATACTGTACAAATTTGAAGACTGTAGCTCCAACCGTTTGGCAGTAAAACCCGTATGACAAACGACGGAGAGACAGACACGTGAGTGAAAACAATAGGGCTCCGTTTGGACCCTTCGGGTACGGAACCCTAAAAAAGCGTAAGTTTATGTCCATACATATTGACGTGTAAATAATTATTCAGTAATTACAAGAATACGTAACCTATGATATAATAATCGCAAGAAATCATCAGTGAGAGTGAACGAGTTGTTTTTTTGTGAGTTCGTTCTTATTCACATAGAGTAGCAATCGGGCCGTGAGACGGGAAAGATTATAACATCACGCTGGTGTTCCCAGAAAGTGTAGGCGGTGCCTTTGGCAATCGGATGACTAAGGATTCTAGGACAAGCGTTTGTCAAGAAAATTCTAGTGTTTACGGATTTTAGTGGGTATCGTTTTAACCAGGGTTGTGGAAATCAGAAATTAGAAATCATTTATTTTGCAATGAATGTGGGAACAAAATAAGATGTAAGCATTATAGAAACAGTTCCAACACACTCTACCTTACAGCATGCAAAAGTAAATAGTATATTATGCAACTAGTGAATAAAGCACTGATTTAAAGCGAGGGCCATTGATGAATCACGAACAAGTGAAGGATTCTAAAAACTGAATCACGACCGTAGGGAGTGATTCAAGATGATTGAATCACGAGCATAGCGAGTGATTCAAGTGTTAGAATCCTGAGCGACGCGAGTGATTCATGGTCCTCGATATAAATCCGTTTTATTCAAGAGTTGCATACTATATTTTATACCATGACTACGAGAAAAAGAAAGATTTAAGCAAAAAGCACAAGGGATAATAATAAATAAATAAGTGGTTAATTACCTTAAATTTATTGAAAAAATGAGAAACCTCAGAGTTCCACATTTTTTGTAAATTTAAGCTGAGCTAGTGTGTTTCAGACGCCAGTGACCACCTCCGTTACGTTACATAATTATAATTAATTAAGCACCAATGCAATTAATATCAGAATTACAATCTAAATAAGTATTCACTAAATATCCTAGACCAAAATCAACATCATTATTAAAATCCTAAATATAAACAAACTCAAAATTAAATCGACAAAGGAGTTTTAAAATCGAATATTCTTTGCACAAGAAGTTTGCATCGAGAATTTTATGCGCAAGGAGGTTGTATAGCATTGAGTTGGAGGTAGAATATGTATTGGTCTGTTCTAAATTCAAACACCAAAACAGTGATTAAAAGTGCTTTTTATTCACTGTTTTGAGTGAATAAAATAAGCTTTTTAGAGGGGGAATGGTATAAACATATTTATAACTACTCAATTATACAAACAAATAAACAATTAGAAAAAAAAATAAAAAAAAGCAGTGCAGGTTTGTGGATCTACAACCTTCCCACATAAACTAAACATAAAAAACAACAATCTTAATTCTATATTTTACAAATAATTTTTTTTTCAGGTGCTTGTGAGTTTATTTACATATGTACATTATTTGTAGACTAGAGTTAGGACTAAAATAAGAATAAATTATTTAAAATTACGGGGCGTCAAAAAATTCATCCACATCGCTGTCAACAGGAAAAGTGCCCAGAAGGCTGGCAGCATTGCCACGTTGGATGGCAATACTGATTCTTTGGGCAAAAAAAAGGCCAGCCCTCTGGTCTCGTGAAGAGTCGACCAACCGTTTGGCGATATCCCGAAATAATAGGTGTGCACTCGGACCCCATGGCCCTAATGTTTCAACCCCAAACGGCTCAAACACATAATTACCAATTAAGTTTTTGTACTTTGGCCGTTTGAGGTTTTCAGCACCTGCAGCAGGCGCCCCAGCGCAGCCCACCGTACTAGGAAGATGGGATGGTGCAAGGGTGTCGACGCGAGTTGCATCCCACACCAAAGACCTACCCAACTTCCATGGCATTATGGTCATACCATCAGGTCTCTTCCCATCAACGCGTGCCAGGCCATTGGGTTCTAAGACAGCTGGCACACCGGCGGTGGCAAAAGCACGACGGATGAGATCATTAATGCTAGCATGCCGCGCAATCCGACCTGCACTCTTACTGCATGAAAGACCATGGTGTCCGAGGTAGTCGACTGCTTCACCGCATTGACAGCAATGTGGAGCACCACAAGGAGCGCCCAATCGCAGGCATGTAGCGAGTCGGAAGGTTGTGTCACCTAGCATAGTGCCTATGTTAGGTGACGGTAGTGCCTGAAGCCAGAGGCCTGACTCCCACTCACCCACAGCCAGCAGGCGGGCACGCACAAATAAATTAAATCGATTATTTTGCATACATTTTCAAGGCACATAATAAAATTTGAAGCAATATAATAAATTAAAACAACATTATAGCACATATAAATCATTATCCTTTTTTATCTTTATATATATCATTCCATCATTATATCATGTTACGTTTTTATCATTCAAAAAATCATTTATAGAATTATAACATTTTTCTATTAGTAAGGATGTTAGCTTCTTTTTAAATATGCTTAATGACTCTTCTTTGTAGGCATGAGGTATTTTATTATAGATAACGGGTCCCATTGATAATAAACTTTTTCTTAATAATGCCGTTTTGTATCTACCTGTAAACATTAGATTTTTGTACTGCGATCTAACAGGTCCCGGACGTGTTCTAATATCGTCCATTAGGGTAAAAAGGTGTATGTTTGTTCTAACAAACATTGCAACTTCAAGTATATACAACGACGAAAAAGTGAGTACTTTTAGAGACTTGAACGCAGGTGCACAACTATCGGTATTTTTAAGACTAGTCATTGATCATAGGCAACGCTTTTGGGCTTTGAATATCCTCTCCCTCTCAGGCAGCAGGAGAGCAGTCGTTCTATGCCACAACTCCGTAAAACGATGTCTCGTGATGACTCTGGTTGTCACAAATTCGTGCTACTAAAGACTACCTCTTAAAACTCTCACGGATCTATAAATTTGT
The DNA here is from genome assembly GCA_947562075.1 of Orthosia gracilis. Classification (NCBI taxonomy): domain Eukaryota; kingdom Metazoa; phylum Arthropoda; class Insecta; order Lepidoptera; family Noctuidae; genus Orthosia; species Orthosia gracilis. The sequence continues at coordinate 13,912,231 of OX387267.1, forward strand.
CGCGAACCTGTCTTTTTTTCTTTGGTCGTTTCAGTATTTTGAAAAAAATCTAAAAACTGAATCGACAAAAACAATCCATATAATTAACAAAATTTCACAGAGAAATGCGACCTTTAGAGGAAAATAGCTGGACATCTGCCGGACATTCAGACAAATGAAAGCATTTTAGCCCAAGCTGGGGGTCTACGGTCAGTTATTAGTGCTAATTAAAGAGGTTTTGATCAGCTCTAAAATGTATTTAGTCAGCAAACAAAGTGAATCAAGCTGCTTCCGAGTAATAAATAAAACGATAATCATGTACTGTCAGAGCGACAATAAACGTATGACATAATATCGGATTAATATTCTTAATAGCTTCTCGGATATGGTAATTAATCTGCGACGTATTAATGAGTGTCTTCATTAATATTATATTAGTTATATCGTACTTATAATATCGTGTATGACGGTAGAATTTTTCCAATACAAACAAGTATTTATCGGTAATCCCAGCTATTATAATTGCGAAGTTAACTCTGTGTGTTTGTTTGTTACCTTTTCAGAACTAAACGGCTTAACCGATTTAGATGAAATTTGGCATGGAGATAGTTTGAGAAGGACATGGGATAGTTTTTATTCCAGAAATCATCCATGAGGGGATTGCAAAGGGGTTGGAAGTTTGTGTTATGAATCAATCATTTCTCTAGTAAGGCAGCCCACATACCTACAATATTATTGCACAATATAAAAATGGCCTATTCGAAGTAGGTACTAATTGGATTCGGCTTCCACTCTAAACGACTTTCGTGATGCTTTGACGCGTTTCGATTTTTGAAACGCCGACGGAAAAAGAGGGATGTTATAAGTTTGACGTGTGTACCTGTGTGTTTGTGTATTTGTGTATCTGTCTGTGGCATCATAGCTCCTAAACGGATGAACCGATTTTGATTTAGATTTTTTTTATTTGAAAGGTGACTTTATCGAGAGCGTTCTTAGCAATGTTTGATGAAGATCAGTTCACCCGTTCTAAAGTAATTACGTGTTCAATAAATTGTCGATCAAAGCGTGTCTAATATGAGATAAATTATGTAGCATAAAATAAAATTGTGTCGGGGGGTTTTTAAATTTTACTTGTACATTAAGAAAATAAACTATCAAACTTTGGACACAAACAATATGAAACTAATTTATTCAACTCATAAAGTTCACAATAACCGCGAGGACTTTGATAGTCAGGATGACTAAACTAAATTATCTATAAATCATCTATCAGAGTCCAAAGCTATTTCATTGAACTTATGAGTCACAGTGAACTTCAAACACAGGAAAACACATGAGATTTCAATGCTAAGTCATCATGAAAGCTAAAAAAAAACAGCGGACAAAAAAAAAACTGATGAAAACATTGAGCAATTTTATTGTTAAATTATCTTCGTAGAACAGTGGTTAGAAGCGCGGCTGCTGAGCTTGAGATCGTGGGTGGGATTCCCAGGTCACGGAAAGGTACATGTTAGGTTCTTACTGGGTTCTATTATCATTCATATGCTTGCGTGTGACTACTACATCACCTGATCATAAGCGATAATGTGGTCGACGGTGAAGCACGCTTGCCTAGAAGTAACCTATTCACTCTTGACTTTAAGACCTCTAGGTTGGAGCTATCAGGAAACAAAGACTCCGGCAGGGAATTCCACTGCTTAGCTGTACGCATAATAAAAGTATTTCCAAAACGTTAAGTGCGTCTTTTAGTCCGATGAAGGAACCGGCTAGGAGGAATTAGTTCATGCAACTCCAAGGCATACTCCGTTGATCAATCTCTTACTTTTGGCATTCGACCAAAGCCATCACTGGAATGACAATTTATTTAGAACCTCTGACTATTTGTGACGACTGACATAGATCTACAAAAATGACAGTCAAGACTAAAAGCTTCACGTACTTACCGAGGCACGAGGCGTAAAATACCGTTCTAAAACAGACGTGTAGACAACATCGTCTCGCCAAAACAACAATATTGTGATATAACTGCTGTGATTTTTAATTGAAAAACCAGCCAAGTGAAGGTCGGACTCGCGCAGCGAGAGTTCCGTACAATCAGCTAAATTCAGAAACATAATTACGTAACATTACTGAAGTTCATAAACTATGAAAGCACTGAACATTGCTCTAACAAAAAGATAAACTGGATTGAGGGACAAAATTAACTTAACCGTTGGAAAACTGTTGTCCCCATACATCGACATAAGTCGCGGTCAGTTTACTAACTGCAAATAAGTATATAGTTTTTTTTTTAAGCAATGGAACCCTAACTTTATTGCTGTAAAGATTGGTCTTTTGGCGTTAAAAACTGGTTGATTATATACCTTCTCCGTATAATTTGGAAAAGAATGGGTTATTTCCGATTTTTTAAGACTTCAAAAAAAGAAGACGGTTCTCAATTCGTCGGAATCTTTTTTTTTGTGTGTGTAATCATCATTGTTATTGCTATTTGAACATTTTATCTAATGTATTTATTGAAAGACAAGAAAAATTTAAAAACTTGAAAAGCCCCCGACACATTTTTATTTCATGCTACATAATTTATCTAGAAGTAGACGCGCTTCGATCGACAATCTATTGAACCCATAATTATGACACGATATCTTGCGAGAACACCCCGATTCAAACAGTAAAACGCCCATATCTTTAGAACGGCTGAAAAAACAGAAACATAGCTAAGAACACTCTCGATAAAGTCACCTTACAAACAAAAACAAACGAAATTAAAATTGGTTCATCCGTTTAGGAGCTATGACGCCACATCGCCATGCATTTTGGAGGCTGGACTGGTGCCCGGTTGAAGGCAACAGGCTCGCAAACACCTCGTAACTCGACCGATACCGACAGAGTCTTCAAGCTCCAAAAACGCTGCATCCAGGTAATAAACAAAGCATGGTTCTTAGATAGCTGTAAACCGCTCTTTCAAAAATTGAAAATTCTTCCACTGCCCTGTATGTATATTAGAGATATCTGCACTTTTACAAAAACACACATGAATTATTATAAGCAACATACCGAGGTTATACCACGACAGAAAAAGGGTAAGTTTCACAACCTGCTGCACATAAAGATATTTATAAGAAAAATGTGTTCAATATGTGTATAATCATTTATATAAATAATGATTATTATATTACGATGCCAAATTAATTGAAATTGTTGCAGGGTAATGTTTTGAATGTTTTCAAATTGTCAGAGTGGTTACAAAAAAAGTGTTTCTGGAATTGAATTTTTGGAACATAAAAATATTTGTTCAGAGTATTAATTAATGTAAATAAATTGATGACATTTGTATGTAATAATAATATGATAATAATGTGATAATAATGTACTAATAATATAATAATATTTCTGCATAATAATGACATTTAAACATAAATAATTTGCACGCTTGTTTGCAGGCAGAATACAAGCACTTTAATGCTGTAAGATCTTCCCTTGAAAACTATTTATTTTCTTGCAAATAAACATTTTAAATTTGAATTTGAACCTATTACATAAGACAACTCTGCTTAACCTTTTGGGGAATACAAGCGTAGGACAGTACTGCTGTTCTAACAGTCTCACCAGCTTGACCTTGCAAATGCTACGAGTATGTCTATTGAAACTGCTGCTACTCTCGTGTAAAAATCTCATCGGAACCTGTTTATCAGTTTCCACATAAATTGTATCAAAAGGAGGCCAATGTCTTAAGCTTGTGTTGTGTCCGTAAATCAGTGTTGTGTAACTTATAGTGGACCGATGTGAAACAAGACTAATTCGGGGGCCTATTACTGTCTACAGCAAACTTGTGCCTCCTTTTTGGACAAAAACTAAAAAACACAGGTACCAGACACCGATTTCCGAAAAGAAAGTTATTTTTCGCTTTGTTGTGTTTTGTTTTAGAAATCGTTTAAGTTTTTAACACGCTAACCCTCAACTGTGATGAAATTTCAATCAGGTGTTTAACAAGAGAAAATCAGTTTTTTCTTAATTACCACATACCACAGTTAATTAGCTTGATATGTATGTATCTATGAATCTATGTAGTGGAATCTTTGAATGTGATTTTCAAACCCTTCAAAGCGTCGGATTAATTTAAAACTCTGCACACTTATCAAGAACTGATGACAATGCCATAATTTAAATAGTTTGTCCCATTATCCTTACCAGGATCTTCAGGATTAGCGATTGAACTAAAAAATAAAAAATATTAAAAAAAAAAACTATTAAACACGCTTTAATAGAAAATCAAACTAAAAAGTAGTAAATAATTTTCAATAAATTTAATTTAAGAATACCAAAAAAAAAAAAAATATTTGAAATTTGTCAATCAAAGCAATAAACTATCATATTTTGTATTTAAGAATAGTGTGACTAACAAAAAAAAATATTAATTTGTAAAAAAGCGTGTTTTTTTTTACTAAAATGACTGTACTTTTACCAATAAATTTCAATAAAATATTATAACATCAAGCACCCCACGCTTTTTATTATTTTTTTTTTGTTATTTTTAAAGTATTTTTAAGAAGATTTTAACTGCAAGTCGGTCGAATTGCAACGTACTGTGTCCATGTCAAATTACTTGCAATTTCGCTTAGTAATAATTGCATATCGCTATGATATAAATCAATTCGCGTCGAGCCATCGACCTTTTAAAAACAGCTACTTACAATATGTTTCGGAAACTTTTAAAAGTAGGCAATTAATTCAATTATCTTGATTTTACAAAAGATTGTAAGTTACAAATTTTAAGTAACTGGATCATAATCTTAGTTACTTAATTATGAATTGCATTTAATTAATTTTCTCCCAACTGCCAGAAGGATTGCGCTTGCACAATCTCTTCTTCTACCCATTTTTGATTATGCTGATGCCAGCCATCTTACCTTACTCAAGAACATCTTGATAAACTTGAGCGGCTTCAAAATATTTATAGATAGCGGACACCTCGCGGTTTCACCCGCGTAGTTCCCGTTTCCGTGGGAATACAGGGATAAAAAGTAGCGGTGAAAGATTTTTTGAAATCGGTTCAGTATTTTTTAAGTATATTCGTTACATACATAAATACAAATCTTTCCTATTTATAATATTAGTAAAGATGCAAGCAAGATGAAAGCAGCGCAAACCGAATATGAACCACGGAATTCGGAAAATATTAAATATGACCATGTTTCCCAATTCCTAAGCACAAACGGATTTCGGAAAACTAAACTGTAACGATGTGTAATCGTTATAGTTTTGGAATTTTGGAAATGCTGACAAACGAGTTTGGTGATAAGCTAATTATGATATTGCTTATTAGAAGAGCATTGAATCATCGCTTTATTTCAAAATGGTTGAGAAACATTACATCACGGCTGCATTCCCCGAAGAGTCAAGCAGAGGAGAAGCGAAGAGGAACCCAAGGAGGGGCCGGTCGTCAGGGCTTTTGCCGATAAGCTGACGACGTAGCGGCCAACGAGTATTTGCGGTGTCGTCTGGGCGTCATCGCAACTGAGGCGGGCCGCGATATCGTATGGAGCCTACCATACCCATACGATATCGCGACTGAGGGTTGGAGGCTGCGGCGGGAGAGGATTGCCGGTATTGCGGTGCGTCGCTGTCCCTACCTTCCGCGACCAGGACGAGGTCGCCACCGTCTTATGGCGGACGCACTGGGGCCGCATGGGAGGAGGAGTGTCGGTATAGCGTTGGCCTATCCCCTGCGGCCGAAAAATGATAGGTGGCGGGGCCAAGGCTTATTGCCATCTACCGTCGCCCTCTATTACGGTACCCGAACCGGGAATAAAACTCAAGACGTCACGTTCAGCAGTAGTAAGCTAAACGTCGTTGTGGATAGTTTCATTTAAATAAATTAATAATTCATAAATAATAATAATTATTAACAGTGTTCAAGCGCGAGGCTATCAATAATTAAAAAAAAAACTTTTTTACAAAAAAATACTACCGACTTCCTAATAAGAAAACTACAAAGTGAAAAATAACTTTATTTTTGGAAGTCGGTGTCTTTCGTAGGTACCATTTATTTGCGTTACGGACACCGACTTCCAAAAATAAAGTAATTTTTCACTTTGTAGTTTTCTAATTTGGAAGTCGGTAGTATTATTTTGTAAAAAACCTTAAAGGGTGAAATGAGAGATCTGCGTACCTCTTAAGAGCGTAAAATTAAATGATGTTATGTTATGAAATGGTATAAACAATAAACAGACATGCTATTGCAGCAATCCCGAGAGATTGCCCGTTATTTATTGAAGAGTTCTGTTGTATATCTTCGAAGTTCTTCATCAGATCTTCACCAAATTAAAATGGGACCAATTTCGAAACATACTCTTTCATACAAAAAAAGATTTTTCAAAATCGGTCCACAATTGGCGGAGATATCGGTGAACATACATTAAAAAATAAAGAACATACATGAAGTCGAACATATAACCTCCTCCTTTTTGGTAAGTCGGTTAAAAAGATGTCAACTATGTACCGATGACGCATCGCCGTACGTCTTGTAGTCTTATGATGGAACGGGCTAGGCGGATTTGACCTGGTGGAGACTGCGGGATTCCGCTGGATGCGAGTCGCACGTTTTGTATATAAATTTGAATACAATTTCTTAACATTTTTTCTTATTAACATTTAGTAGTGTGTCTATTGATGTTTATTATGATAATTTTCGTCTAAAAAGGTTAAGGTTATAATAGTTATAACACACCATCCGATGGATCGCGCAATCTATCCGATCAGAGAAATTTGGGGGTCAATAACAAATATTACGAATTTATAATTAAACTAGCTGACCCCCGCGGCTTCGCGCCCTTCTATTATTTATCTACCTATCTATCTACCCTACCTACATACCTACCCTCCTACCTACCCATCTACCTTACCTACCTACTTACCAACTTACTTATCTGCCCTACAGATCAACCTACTCACCTGCCCTACCGATCAACCTACCTATAGGGTAGGTAACCCTACATATCTACTCTATCCCACATACCCATCTACCTACCTACTAACCAATTTTTTAAACTATTTATTTGAATAAGAATTAATCTATACATACATATAAATAAAATTGGAGTGTCTGTTTTTAATATTGAAATAACCGTTTTTTACTACATGTATATGAGTATATATACGGTACATACACCAAAATAACATTTTTTACAATTTTTGTCTGTCTGTTTGTTCCGGCTAATCTCTGAAATGGCTGGACCGATTTTGACGGGACTTTTATTGGCAGGTAGCTGATGTAATAAGGAGTAACTTAGGCTAGGTTTATTTTAGAAAAATCTTTTATTTTAGATTTTTTTTAGGCGGAACTAAGTTCGCCGGGTCAGCTAGTACTACAATACGAATGTAACCAACTTTTGTTTCTACAGGCGATCTATTTAAATTTAAGAACTTTCTAACACTTCTGCATAAGCCTTTGGCGCATACACGTGTGATGTTATGATATTATGAACTAGCGACGCGCTCCGGGGTCTACTCCCTAAGCACGAAGTCCGTAGTTTTAGCGTTCGTTACAGGCGTTTCTTACTCCGTATTACCTACGGATGGATGATTCATTCGGGACCCGAACTAGTAATGAATGAATGACAACTCAATTTGACAGTTGTACCTAATCCCGATGTGTTTTTACCCGTCCGAAACATTTTATCATTACGGAGTAGGGTTCACTCCGAATTTCCGGAGAATTTCGGACAGGCTCGTAACTTCGTTGACTGATTTAGGGAGTAGACATTGTTTTTACGACTTGTCACAACACACTATTCCTTCATTGCATGTAACATACATACATAAGCTCACGTATTTACCCCACGGGGTTCGCAAAAACTATAGCATGCCACCTGCTACAATCCATTCTATGATCGCGATCAAAAATGTATAGGATTGCAAAGCGCTATAGAAATGCCACGTGATCAATTCCTTACGCCTTAGCACGCATTGCGAATTTTTGTCCGCGTACTGAATCTAACTAACATGCACTGTGGATAAAATTCCGCGCGATTTATGTTTTCTATCTTTTCATAGAGCTCAAAATATTAGCGCGAATTTAATCCGCGCCGCGGTGCGGTGGATTCTGTGGCAAATTCATGCGGTATAATTTCCGCGCGATTTTTTTACCGCAATGCGTGCAGCTTCATACAATTCCATAGGTCACGGAATAGGCAAATGCAGTATTATTGATACGGTCAGCAGCACCTCTTTGGTATTTGACATTGACAGTGCCTTTGTTTTGTAGCAATAAGGGCGATTTTCAAGGACACTACGATTAGCCGTTGACCCTGTAGTCAGCTGTAGACACTTTAAAATTAAGGGCCCTATTTACCCGACTGCCGAAGGAGGGTAATGTGTTTATCAGTCTATGTATGTATGTTTGTTCCTATGTGGCGTTCTAGAGACCAAACACGTTGGCCGATTTTGATGATTCTCTCGTCAATCCTGCGAGTGTCACTGGCTGCATTAAAATTGGATATTAGAAAAATGGCGCCTTAATGTGGGGACCAATTTTTTTTTCTTCCAAACGTATCTTGGGGTATCAAAATAAAGGGGTTTAAGAGGTGATTTTAAAAATATATAACACTCATATGTTTAAATGTACCTAATTCTAAAAAAAAATAACTAAAAAGTTGTAAATAAATAAAGTTAATTCAAAAAATCTAAAAACCCTGCTTAAAAAGTGAACTAAAAAGACGTAAACAAGAAGAAAATCATGCTGTGCAGTCGGAGGATACATCTGGTTTTGATCAGCCAGATCGCGAATAGCACAACAGCTCCGACTGCACAGCATGATTTTCTTCTTGTTAACGTCTTTTCAGTTCACTTTTAAAGCAGTTGGGTTTTTAAATTTTTTGAATTAATTTTTTTTATTATAATAATCTCTCAGCTGTTTGGCAACTGATTTAAAGTTTCTAATTTCAAATTCTCTATAAAAAAAAACAAAAATGAGTGTGCTGACTTGAGCCATAACTAAACAGTGATGTCGAAATTTTTTATAGCACTGTAAGTATATTCATTTACACATTAAATACTTACAGTGGTGACAATCTAAGAAGTCTGATTTGACAGCTATAAAAATAATTAATAATAATTAAACATGATGCTTACGAATGATACTCGTTGTTACAGTGTGTGGGTTACATTGTAATTAATTAGGGTTATGAATTTGATTTTTCAATTTCTTACATACAAAATTAACGCGGCATGTAAAATAAGAAACGTCATCAGACTTCTTAGAATGTCACGATTATATGTATAAATAATTAAATGTAGATTGTCTGAGACGACACCTACCTAATTAGATAATAATTAGAAGAATATATGAAATGTAATTATTAAATTAGCTTTACAGGAATGCAGTTTATGAAAGTTATTGTTAATAGTACCTGTTTCATTTATCAATACTATGCCTACATTAAAAAAAAACACATTAAAGGTAATTTAATTGACTCAAAGACTAAGTATTGTTTTAATTAGATCGTGATAAAGTTCTAATATCCACCTACTCACCTATAGTTATTTGTGCGAGTTTGCCAGTAAATAACAATATGAAAATGATAGTAAAAAAACGACAATGACAGAATATCATAATAGGTAGGCAATTTTTCTACACTGAAAATAAATGAAAAATATGCTGTCTCGTGCAAATCCGAATCAGAAATATTTACAAATACCCTCTTTTTTACCCATAGACTATCGTCGAATTGTTCATCATTCAATAAAACGTCATAAAAGCAGTCAAAAAATACAAAAAAAAGTATTAAAAAAAACTCACCGAAAATAAATATGGCACCAGAAAAAAAAAAATATATATATATAAAATAAAAATATTAAAAAAAACTCACCGAAAATAAATATGGCACTAGAAATAAAAAAAAAACAACTATTTTAATATAATCACGCACCAGTTAACACTTCAAAAATCCACATTTAAATATCGAACGAACGAATTCGAAATTTAAAAAGTAATTGTTTCGACTTTTGTTTTCGTAACGATTCTCTTCGTCTGTGCTTCGCGCTTGCTTGCAATCTACTGAATGGATGGCGATGGTTGCAACGATTATGGCGTAGCTTCATCTAAAGTGTCCAATAGGGGATCTGGGTAAACCCCACGGATACTCTATAGAACTTAGTACTTAACCAAGGACAACCTATTTTTGAAAATATTAAAAAATATGTAATCGTGTAAACATTATCTGATATAAAAAAAACCGGCCAAGTGCGAGTCGGACTCGCGCACCGAGGGTTCCGTACAAACCTCAGCTTAAAGGTATTACAGACCTGAGTATTTGATATGAATTTCAATTTATTACCCCTACGCGTTAATGAAGAAAGGGATAGTAAGTTTAAAATAATTAAAAATATTTTTATTATATGAAGTAACTAAAAATTTACGGTTTTCGCAAATATTCCTTTATCTGTGCTATAAGACGTTGCTTCGAAGTTCGAATTCACGGGATGTACCCTGTTGGTTTTGATTCCCTTGCGAGTGTCGAAAATTTATGGCATAAACATCTGTATCTTTTGATTGCGTTGGCTTAGAAGTTTGATTTTTTCACAGCTTCAAGGGACAGTAGACCTGAGTATTTGATATAATTTTTTGTTTTTGGTTTGCTGATCAGGGTCCGAGCGCCCACTGAGCTTGGGGGCCCCGGTGCACAGCAACGTCCAGCCCACCGATAGCTACGCCCTTGCCATTATCACCCTCGTTCTAGGGCAGTCGGTTAAAAATAACAAAGTAATGTCGTGGTGGCTAAGATATTTAAGCTGTTGGATTATTAGGGTCCCACGTGCTTGAGGTCGTCGGTTCAAATCTAGGAAAGTACCAATATGACTTTTTCAAATTCATATGTATTTTCTAAGTTTATCTTGGACATCACAGCAGGCAACGGTGAAGGCAACCATCGTGAGGAAATCTGGACTTATATCGTTAATGTAAGTCTGAAATAGCCAACTCAGAGGCCTGTGGGCTGACACCAGAGGTGGCCATATCCTCACACGAAAAAGAAGAAGAACAAAATAATAGTTTTGTAGATACGGGACCCTAAGTACACAACACAAGTCCTTCTCACAACTTTTTACAAAAAAATACAACTGACTTCCAAATAAAAACATTTTAACAAAAAATCAAACCGCCTTCCAAAACAAAACAGTACAAAGCAAAAAATAACTTTCTTTTCCGAAGTCGGTGTCGAAAATCGGAAAACTATAGGTAGGAACCAAAATCACCGACCAAGAGTTAGAGTCCCTTTTTGAAGTCGGCTAAAATTGGTGTTTACTATTTTGGTCAGTTGACAAAGAGATAGGCAGAATAGGTATAGATTGTCTCCACAACCATGTCAAGGCCGCGGGTTCGATTCTCTGGTCGTGACAAATATTTGCATTGTTCACAATTCATATGTTCCTTATGAGGAAGTTTGTTATTAGTGTACAGTCGCAAGCCTAGCAATAGTATCTAAATGTTCTCGCCAAAAGGCGCGACGGGACAGTGCCACAATGATGTGATAACAATTTTCATATAAATTATTTTATCAAGAGAAATTATTTTATCTACGAGTATCTTTTCAAAATAGTTATCGCAACTAAAGAACGAAAACGAAAAGAAAAGTGTGTCCGTAGAAGTTCTTGCAAATTCTACTCCATAGAGACCTACTGACGCTTGCAAATTTGCAATAGTCAGCCAAAGTACCTCTAAGGTTTATTTGAAATAAACTATTTGATTTTGTTTTTGTTTTTTTTTTTTTTTTTAAAGTTATCGTTTTATCCAGCTACAGGGTTGTGGAGTTCAGGCAGGCAGTCACTCCATGTATCAGCAGCCTAATTGCGTAAGTGAATTCGGCAAGGCAAAGGGTATGACTCCATTAAAGTGTATGACAAATTTCCTTTAAATAATTAGGTATTGCTAAAAATTATAGGATTATTTCGAAAAGAGTATCTTCACCAATGAAAGCGTCCGTCGAAAGTGGCAAAAAAAAGATAGAAAGAAAGAAATAATGTAAGGAAGAAAGAAAGAAAGAAAAATATTTATTCGTGACCTGAGGCAGCTGCAGGGGGAACGAGGAGACAGGAGACACGAGGGATAAATCAATAATCTAAAAACAAAAAAAAAACAATAATTTAAAAAGCACTGTCCACAACGTAAGTATGTAGTTAGGAAAAGCAGGCAGATTTATTGTCATCTGTACTTGGTAGGAGCTAGCATTGACTTACATCAATAGAACAACAGATGAGAATCATACGCAGTACCTCTCGTTGGTCAGTCTGGGCACTGACCACTGGACCATAGCCGCTCTGATTACGTAAACAATATGACTTTGCACTTGGCCAGTTTGAACACTCTTACTTTTCTGTTTTTAGGGTTCCGTGCCAAAATAGCAAAAAATATCGGCCTGAAATCAGGGTTTTGAAATTTTTTACTAGGTCAAGTTGGGTTTCATATAACAGAACTCATTTTCAAAAACACATTTATGCGTAAATGGTTTATGGCTTATTATAAAAAAATACCCGAAATGCCGGGAGAATTTTGTAAAAGAAACTTATATAAAAGTTTTTGTATTGTAAACTCTTTCTTCTCAATAATGTTGGATGAGATGTATTGTATTTTTTTATTTTATTTATTTCTTCAGTAGTACACACATACATTTTATATAAGTATTTAAATTGATGCCAGCATAAACTCATTACAGTTTTACCGTGTACCAAAATCATCGACTACGTAATTTAGACAAAAATATAACCACTTAGGTAAAAATAACAGCATAAAAAAAATTACAGCATGTTTATATGAAATATTATTTAGTACTATATTATCTAGTAGTGATAAATCCGGCCGTCCATCCTTAAAAATAAGAGTTTTTAAATTGATCCATTTAAATTTTATCAAGATCTGATAAAGAACTCCGGTGATATACATAAGAACTGTTCAATAAATGACGGTAAATCACTCAGGATAGCTGCAATCGCATGTCTGTTTATTGTTTACACCATTTCATAAAGAACCATGACAAACGCCAGCTTTCAAACAAAAACGAATCATCAAACTCGGTTCACCTAGTAAAAAGTTCTGAGGTAACACTCATAAAAAAAAACAGTCGAATTGATAACTAGCATTGTTTTTTTTTATATTAATTACTAAAAATTCTTTACAACCAAACAAAATTTAAACATTTCATTGAAATTATAAAAAAATAATTCCTACCAATTTACGGAACCGTCGTGTCGCGACTCACTCTTCACTGTTATTTCTCTTATGAACACGTGTGCTGTCGTAACACAACAAAGTAGGTAACTGTAGCACCAGTATCACGCACACTCCGTTGCGTGTGCCCTTGAACGTTTCGGTTTCGTCTCAGTTATAATTACTGGATCTGACCCTACCTACATGTAATGTGAAGCATGACTGATATTATTCCTACCAAGTTACGGAACCCTCAGTCTACGAGTCAGAGTCTCACTTACCGTTATTTCTTTTGAAAACGTGTTATCTCGTAATTTTCTTTTACATCGGGTCGATGATTTTATTTTCAACCGACTTTCCAAAAAGGAGGAGATTCTATGTTCGATTGTATGACGTATGTAAGCCTTTTGTATCTTTATTTATCTATCGCCGATTTCTCCGTCAAAAACGAAAAAAATAGGTATTAAAGAGACCGACTGCCGAAAACAAAGTCATTTATCGCTTTGTAGTGTTTTGTATTGGAAGTTAGTTTTATTTTATTGTTAAAAAGTTTTAAATTTTAAATTTAGATGAAATTTAAAACCACGCCATCTTTTGGAATCAATTTTAAATGATCTGTTAAAATAATCTTTGAAATGTGAATTAAGAGCCCAATATTCCATAATGTTGTGCTTACGAGAGTTGATTAAAAATAGAAAATACAATTTTTATGATCATTCTAGAAATTGTTAATTTTACACACAATTCAATAGCAATTCGATGCATATCGCGCCATCTTGTGACATTTAATTAAACCATATTTTCTTTATTAGCGCTGGGACCCCGTGGACATCACAAATTATGTCCCGCTGGCAGCTTTTCTGTAGGCTCAATAAACTTAGTCAATCTCTCGTAATACCACAAGACGCATATTCGGTTGCGTGTGCCCTTGTACGTTTCGACTCAGTTATAATTACTGGTTGGGTGTGCTACACCCAAGTGACCCCGCCTACATGTAATGTGAGGCATGAACTATTAATAGGAGGTACAGGTCGATTTAAATTTGATGATAGCAGTGAAGTGCGCTACCCGCTGCGTACAGTGACAGTTGGGAAAGGGGTAGGACTCTGACCCTACTGTCACATAAATCAGATATTGTACAGCGTGTTCCCAAGTTTGAATCGAGCTGTAACTCACCTGGCAAAAATCAGAAAATCCCCGAGGCAATGAAGCTCGAAGAATCATGTCTGAAATCTGCCTTGGTACAACAAAAGAAAATAAATGAATCAGAATATACTTACCACAACGGACGAGTAAGATAAAAAAAAACCTTTTTACAAAAAAACAACCGACTTCCAAAAAAAACACTAGAATTAAAAAATAACTCAATTTCGGAAGTCGGTGTTCCTGTTTTTGTTTCTTATTTAATAATTAATGTACACACACATTATAATACATAAAGACAACACATCAAAACAATAGAGTACAAGGGAACTGCTTATTTCTTAAGAAATTTCTGCCAGCAGACCCTTGAAAAGGAAAAATGAAAAAGAAATGTAGACAATAGTGTGTGAGAACAGGAAAATAAAAAAGTGCGACTTAAACAAAGATATAAAAAATAGCGCAGCTACACGAATACTGTAATGGTATATATACAAATGTAAATACATAATAGTAAAATATATAGATACTTATGTATAATATATAAATACATATATAAATAAAGATCAGACTTGAGAGGATAGATAATACTCTTTTTTGAATAGTGAGATAGTAAGGTGCAGCGGGGCAATCTCGACTGGTAAAACCTAAACCACAACTTTGAAGGTATAAAAATATTAGACGATATAGTTTTATTAAAAATGTAATGTATTGACGCTCCAGAGTCATTATCTGTGTATTATTTTTACAAACTCATATTGAAAAATATTCAATAGATAGGCTTAAAAATGTGTTTTTGTCAAAAAAGGCAAAAATAGTTGTAATTCCCCCTCCGTGGGGCAATTTCAACTATTAATTATAATTTCTCTTCTAGAGCTCTTAGCTTGATGTTAGTGAGATGCAGAGTTTTTTTTTATAACGATAGTAATCTAAATTGAATCTTGTCATTTATGCAGCTAGGCTCATTTTTGAATAAAAACACGTTAAAGGTTTAGGCGGGGTAATTTCGACTGCTCGCCATACTTAATAGTGATGGGAACGTAATAAAAAATAAGTCGATAGACACACCAATAAATAATTTTGGTCTGCTATCTACTAAAGGTACTATATCTACTCACTAATCATAAATCAAAGCTTCATTTTAAGAAAGGAATATGTATTTAAAATAGAACCAGAGCACCCCTCGTCCTAAATCTACAATCGGTCATATAAACGTTACGCAATTTTATAATTTAGGACCAAGATTCATCTAAACAATAAAAGGATCGCAAGCCTTTCTTCTAGCTATCTCAACGGATTGAGGCTTTTTGATTGAGAGACTGTTCCTTTTCTGAAATGCCTGGAGCCAGTCTTTTCCTGGCAAATCATTTTTGAAGGGATTGTCGATTCCATTTTGGCGGACATATTGAGATACCAAAACAGCTACTTCTTTTCTAGTTAACGGGAAACCATGTTTTTCCATAACATGTAAGCTATGGGCAATTCTTCTTTCCACATCTTCCCCGAGAGCTATAGGTCTTCCAACGTTGTCGTTCATATGATTATTGTAAACTCTAGTTACAATGGTTGATCTAGGAATGCCATATATTTCTGCAGCTTGGTAACTCGTCATTACTTTATTTTTGACATCTTCCACTGCTTGCTGCAATTCTGCCATTGTGTATGACTTGTCCGTTGTTTTTTTATAGTGGCGAACCATCTGCAATAAATTAATAAAGTAGTAAGAAATTGAAAAATCCCTCGAAATGCATCGATTTGAATCGTGTTGCGATCCTGCGAATAGAAAGATTACAATAATATAGCTACAAGTTAAATATTTGTAAAGTATTTACATCGACAAAACATATCGAAACATGCACATCACTAGTGTTTGTTCATTTCCATATAAAATCTGGTGGGGCAATTCCAACTGCAAAAAAGTTGAAATTAGCCGCCATTACAATCCAGGTGGGGTTATTCAAACTCACACCAAAATGCTGTTAAAACGCAAGTTACAACAGAAAAAAATAGCTAAAAACATGAAATAGGCTTTAATTAAATGTCTTACCTTTGAAAATCTTCGAAAAACACATTAATTACCACTTTTTTTTCGCAAAATGTGAGACACTAATTTGCACGTGCAAACAAGAAAAAGAGAAGAAAACAAAATGGCCGTGCCGATCAAACAGTATTGGGTCTAGCAGTGCCATCTATTTAGAAACTATGAAGTTGCTTTTGAGCTATCCGGTCATAGATGGCACTTATTCAAATAAAGTAAAATGTAGAAGTTATTAAGATTAGTTGAAATTTCCCGCTGTCGAGATTGCCCCGCTGCACCTTATTTAAATCTCTGATGCTAGGCGGAAGTGAGATCCACAATCTTACAGCATGGACAGAGAAGGTAATAGGAATAGTAACTGGTTTTATGTGGATGGGATTTAAGGAGAGATTTGAGATGTAATCTGCACAGTGCATCTCTGGGGCGAGCGTAAGAGAATCGCTCACGCAAGTAGGAAGGATAAGAGGGGTTATGCAAGATGTTGAACAGGAGACATAAAATCCGAGTGTTCCTACGAAGACGGATTGGGAGCCACTTGAGTTCCTTGCGAAGGTGAGAAACATGATCATACTTACGTAGACCAAAAACAAAGCGAATACACAAGTTTTGCAAGCGCTCAAGCTTATTTAATAGCTCTTCTGTGGCATCCAGGTAGCAGGCGTCGGCATAATCTATAATCGGCTGAAAAAGTGTTTGCGCTAAGGATATTTTTGTCGTTAAGGGCAAGATACTCTGAAGGCACTTCAGCGAATGGAAAGAGAAATGTACCTTACGACTGACCTCGTTGACCTGAGCACGCCACGAAAGATTAGAGTCAATGATAACCCCCAAATCTTTTGCCGTTTCGGTATAATTAATGCGAACACCGTCGAGGTATAAAGGCATCAGAGAAGTGACGTCAGCCGCATTGCGAACAAATTTGCTGCCTATGACCATGGCCTGAGATTTGCTAGGGTTTATTTGCAAACCAAATGACTTAGCCCATATGCTGATACTTGCCAGGTCCTGATTCATTGCCGGAATAGCCGAACCAGCGTCATTTATAGTGAAATGTCGATACAGTTGCAAGTCATCCGCATAAAGATGGCAACTAGAAGAGATTACTCTGGTAACAAAGTTAATGAAGATTGAGACAAGGAGAGGTGATAGTACGCTACCCTGAGGAACACCCTCAGTGAGGCTACACCAATTAGAGTATGACTCATCAAGGCGAACACACTGAGAGCGTCCCCGAAGATAAGAGTTGAACCAAGCTAAAGCGGAAGAAGAGAAATTGATAGATTTAAGATTTTCTTCGGTAATGACACCAAATTTTAAATCCACCTGATTCCAAGTTCGGCTTCAAGTCTTTTAAGATGTCGTAATTTAAGAAAATTATACATTGGGAGGCCTATCAACGCAGCGTCTTCCGGTTAGCGATCGCCACTCCAGAACTTTTCGGCCCCATCGACCATCCGTTCTGCGAGCAATGCCCTGCCCACTGCCACTTAAGTTTGGCAATTCTATGGGCTATATCGGTAACTTTGGTCCTCTTGTCGTAATATTACAAAGTCGATCTGAAATTAGGATATCCCTACATTTCAGACCGACTTTGTAATAATTAAGAACTGCCTCTGATTTATATGAATTGAGTTTAAGTTGACTGCGATAGGCTGAGTTCATAATGAGAAACTCAGCCGTTTAATAACTTGATTTATTTGTTTGATAATTTGATTTGATATAGGTACACGTGACAGGCGAAACGTGACAATTGTCAGGTGACAATTCAATAGTCTGATGAAATTGACGAAATGTGACATAGTTCTCTGTAATACTCACGTTTGCTTGAGGCAATATTTGGTGACACAATGACTACAATCAAAGGAATGATGCCTTTCGATCAAAACTCCGACATATTGACTCTCTTTGAAATTGAAATGCTAAAAACATAAAATCTTTTGTCATACTTATTATTTATGGGCAGGTTATAAAATTTAACTTAGAGTTTTGAAGTGTAGAAATTATTATGTCAAATGGATACTTTCGCCTTTGCGACATTAGCTATTAGGTTTGTTTCTAATTTATCTGCAATTATTTTATTGCAATTTAAAATATTATCGACTAGCAGCCCGTCCCGGCTTCGCACGGGGTAGACAATTATTATTATTATATTATATTATTTATTTTTGGAAATTTGGATATAAAACACTTTTTTTCACAAATATTTTTATTTATTAAAAAATTATTATTTATTAATTATATATTACCCCACTCCTGTATTTCAGTGCCCCCTCCACCCCGCCCGCCGCGATGCCCGGCGCGCTTTTCAGACTGCATCGCAAACAACGGCCACGGCGCTATGGCGGTTTTGTTTACTGTTTGAATTTTTGAATTCGTAATATCTTTTGAATGGAAAGTCCAATTTAAATAATTTAAAAACTATTTTATAGGTAGTTAAATGGTCTTGACCATAAAATAATTTATTTGGATAAGGATTAATATAAACACATAAATAGCATGGTTTGAATTTGGTTAGCATTTTCATTAATGTTTAAAATGAAAAAAGTTGTTGTAGTGACATAACTACAATAGTTGGACATATGCTACCGCGGAGTTTTTTGTAGACATTATGATGTTCTTCAATATTGTTGTACATTATTTTGTTCTATCGCTAATAGTTTCGGCAGCGCATTCGACGAAAGACATTTTAAGACTCATTTTTCTACACCTTCGGTTACATTGTTCAAATTTTACCAAGGATCCCTAATTTTTTTCAAAATGAAATGTAGCCTATGTCAAATTGGAAGAATGTAGCATTCTATTGGTGAAAGAATTTTTTAAATCGGCCCAGTACTTTTTGAGCCTATTCATTACAAACATACAAAAATAGGTACAAATCTTTCCTCTTTATAATATTATATTATCAATGGATTCTTTAGTACTTATTATTGTCGTTAAATTATAAGTTGTAACTTTTAGTCTTTACAAATATGCTTGCATAAGGATCTTAAAATAAATGTCTTAATGTGGCCAACAGAATAGACGAAAGTCACATTGATGTGATTTTTTTTTATCGTTACTTAAACCTACCTTATGCGTGTTTATATATTTTCAAAAGGTAATCTATTACAGCACTAATTGATCCGACTACGAAAATTATTTTGGTAAACCCTTTAATTTAATGAATTTATTTTAAAATTCAAACAACATAGTAGTAAGTGTAGTAACACGTCGCAAATAAAATAAACAAACAATTAATAAAAAACCTTTTTTTTTAAAAAAAATACCACCGACTTCCATATATGAGAAAACTACAAAGTGAAAAATAATTTTATTTTTGGAAGTCGGTGTCTTTCGTAGGTATTTACCATTTTCTTTCCGTTATGGACACCGACTTCCAAAAATAAAATAATTTTTCACTTTGTAGTTTTCTCATGAAGTCGGTGGTATTTTTTTGTAAAAAGTTTTTTATTTTTCACTTTTTAGTTGTATCTATGTAATAGGCAAGTAGTTTAGTAAGTTACCCTAACGCCAGAATAGATAACCCGAATATCATGAAACTTGAACATAATCGGTGAAATGAGCTCTTAAGGGGTACGCAGGTACCCCTTAAGAGCATACTGGCGTGATGTTATGTTATGAAATGGTATAATCAATAATCAGACATGCGATTGCAGCAATGCAATCCCGAGAGATTTGGCGTTATTTATTGAAGAGTTCTGTCGTTTATCTTCGGAGTTCTTCATCAGATCTTTACCAAATTAAAATGGGATCAATTTCGAAACATACTCTGTCAAACAAAAAAAGAATTTCAAAATCGGTCCACAATTGACGGCGATATCGGTGAACATACACAAAAAAAAAAACTCAACTAAATTAAAATCTTTCAAATAATTTAGATTATTATGACAATGCGAATTAAAACATATCAAACAAGTAAAATGTCACTTAAAGAAAAAGGAATGGTCACCAGCTTAAATAAAAAAAGCTTCAGTCTAAGTCAATTCTCAAATATTTACATTTACTTAATCCTTGCAAGGTAATTACCATTCAGATCCTAATTAAATTGACCTATAGCATTAAAAAATCTGTTTATCATGAAGACTCATACGATTTTCAATAAAGTACTGTCAGCCACGTCTAACAGTTCCCTTGATGCACAAAAACCACCAGAACCAAAGGTTCTTTAAAAAGTATAATTCTGTCAGCGATGGCGATTGTCGAAACGCTAATTTCGACTACCGCCATCGCTGTAGTGTTAAGGAATGTTGAATGTTGTTTTTGTTTTTTTACCGACTTCAAAAAAAGGAGGTTTTCAATTCGATACGTACGAGTATGTATGTAATATTATTGGCATTGCACAATATTCACATAATTGTGTGATTCTATATGAGCTTCTAAACCAAATTTCATAAGTGTATAAGCCTATGTTTGTTTGTATGTATGTTTTTTCATGCATTTTTTCATATGGAGCATACAACCAAACTCCTGAGCGACAAACAGCACGAATTTGTAAGTTGAGTAATTATGGAAATTTTGTCAATCCTTTATTTTCTCACTTGCTCACTTTTTACCCGTTTGCCGAAGTAATGTGTTTAATGAATGTGTGCTAAAATTAAAAAGAGAGAAATAAAACAATAACACAGAAATTAACCGACTTCCAAAGCAACACATTAAAAAGTGCAAAAATAACTTTCGTTTCGGAAGTTACTTTTGCACTTTTTAGTGTTTTTCTTTGGAAGTCAGTTACATTTTTGTGATTTTTTTCCCAGTCTCTTTTGTTAAAAGAGTTTCACTATCCTAGAGCCTCATAACAATGAAATAAAAGCGATATCTAATTCAAATTGTTGGCAAAGAAGTGCGGTTTATTAAACCTTCATTTTGTTTAATTTGGGAATTCCATTATGTATTAGTTATAGGAACATTTTCAGAATTGGCGATCAGCAAGGTTTAGCAGTGGCTGATCACATTTACGTGCGCATAGAATTAGAGGAGTACATATTTAATGTGATGGGTAATCTTTAAAAAAATCGGCCAAGTGCGAGTCGAACTCACGCACGAAGGGTTCCGTACTATAGGGTACTATTATCGCAAAAAACGGCAAAAAAATACTGTTTGTTGTGTGGGAGCTCCACTTAAATATTTATTTTGTTCTGTTTTTATTAGTATTTGTTGTTATAGCGGCAACAGAAATACATCATCTGTTAAAATTTCAACTGTCTAGCTATCACGGTTCATGAGATACAGCCTGATGACAGACGGACAGTGAAGTCTTAGTAATAGGGCCCGTTTTTTAACCGACTTCGCAAAAAAGGAGGAGGTTATTAATTCGACTGTATTTTTTTCTTTTTTATTGTTGTTACCTCAGAACTTTTTATTGTGAGAACCGATTTTGATAATTCTTTTTTTATTTTAACGCTGGGGCTTTTCATGTGGTCCCATTTAATTGTCATCAATATCTGATGAAGAACTTCGGAGATATACATCAGAACTCTTCAATAAATGACGGCAAATCACTCGGGATAGCTGCAATCGCACGTCTGTTTATTGTTTATACCATTACATAACATAACATCACACTGTTACGCTCTAAAGGGGTACGTAGGTGTGAAAAGTTCACCCTGGTATACTCTCGTACCACAGGTTTGTTTAAGTTTCATGCTATTCTGGCTTCACTTTGGGCATTATAGATAGGTAGCTAGCCCATAGAACGTACCACAACTAAAAAGTGAAAAATAAAAAACTTTTTTACAAAAAATACAACCGACTTCCGAACAAAAACACTAGAAAGTGAAAAATAACTTCAATTTCGGAAGTCGGTGTTCCGGTTTTCATTTCTTCGTTTTTTGACACCGACTTCCGAAATTGAAGTTATTTTTCACTTTGTAGTGTTTTTGTTCGGAAGTCAGTTTTAGTTTTTGTAAAAAAGTTCCGTAACCCTTTGGGTACGGAACTTTAAAAAATATCCCGTCGTGTTCCTGAGACAGATTTCTTTAAACGTTGTTCCACACCAGTAATTTCTTCTGTATCGTGAGTGCGTTTACAGACATTTAAACTCACATACACAAATACACAGACCCGGAACAACTATCTGTAGGCCACACGAATATTTCTTCCGTATGAAAATAGAACCCGCAACACGCAGCGCAGCAGCCAATCGCTCAACCACTGCGTCAACCATGTCGACAAGTAGGTGCATAGACCTCACACATGTGTTTTCGTTGTGATAGTAATCATATAATAAATCTTGGTTGTCAAGTTGTCAAGGTCAATCGTGCTCCAATATTGAAAGAAAAGAAGTACAAGAAGACGAAAAAGAAGAAGAGAAAGCAGAATTATCAAATGATTATAATTGGGACGAATAATTTTACCTAACTTTTTAGAATTCACATGGCTTTCATCATTTACAATAGTACCAGTTTTTACATAATTTTGAATAGTATTGAATTAAACAGGATCACAATAGATTGTGGCATAGGCCTATCGGGAAACCACGTTAAAAAAACGCGCCAAGGTGTACTTTGGCGCGTTTTTTTTAACGTGGTTTCCCGTGGTTAACCTCCTAGGTGGCGTGGAAACGTGTGCATATTATGAAGAATACTCGTACAACTTTTTCAGCCATTATTTCTCAGAAACGGGACGTTTACGAGAAAATGTGCACAGACGATTTTCATAGATAATTGCATAATCTACAATTTTTGTCCGACCTATTTTTATCATAAAACTTACCGTTCGACTAAAAAACGCAAAAAATCCATATTGGCGAACTTTAACCTTGAATAAAATATTTAGCAAGAGTGGGATCGATGGGGACTTTTTACATTTAATTAATAATGGTGTTGCGAACATTTGTACCAATTTTCAGCTCTATACGAATTAAAGCACTCTGATTTGTCTAATTTGACCGGACTAAAAGGTACTTATTATCTCATTATCTCTGGTTTTTCTCGTCTAGCTAATGAAGAGTACTTGCATAGGCACAACGTTGTGCCCAGGATTATCCATCAGCAACTTGCTCTGAAATACACTCTTGTGGCATCGGAGGTACCCATACTACAGGTATGTGCCCGACCTAGTTCTCGAAAATGGCAATATCACATTGTACTGTCATCACTGACAGGACTATGGTAGCTAATAAACCTGATATTGTGGTGGTGGACCGAATCGAGGCGCGTGCAATGATTGTTGATATTACCGTCCCGCATGACGGGAACCTCGTTTAAGCCGAGAAAGATAAACAAAGCAAGTATCTTGACTTGGCTCGCGAGTTTGTCGACATGTGGGATGTGGACTCAGCGTTCATTGTACCTATAGACGTGTCAGCCAATGGCTTAATAGCCACGAGTCTCGACCAACACCTTAGGAGGCTCTCTTTAGGCGGCTGGGTCAAGGGCCTGATTCAGAAAGCAGTACTGCTGGACACGGCTCTTATTGTTAAGAGGTTCCTCTCTCTGGAGCCCTGACCGGCCTTGCTGGCGTTAGCTTGGATCCTGTTCCAGATACCGGTGGGACTCTATTTTTTTATATTTTTAAATGTTTTTGTTTTTTAATTTATTTTATAAAAATATTTAAAAATGTAAATTATAAGAAATGTAATGAATAAAGGATACAACTAAGAAATCTGTAGCAACATGTTAAATATGGAGTAGGGACTTATTTCTTTGTTGCCAATAATGTCGCAAATGATAAAACAAACAATAATTTCACCTTACTCAGGTACTCATTATAAGTTTATTTATTATCTTTTATGCAATTTAATTCAGTTAGGTTTCTAAATAATGATAGGTCTGATATTAAGTAGGTACAGAGTTACACCCAGAAATAAATTGTAACTCCAATTATCGAATGAAATCATAAACTTGCTTTTGTTAGCAACTTCGCCCACGTGAATGTCGTTTGCTTGGAAATCAAACCCAGGAAGCTATGTTCATGCGACGTAACTCTTAACTAACATTCTCATCATCGTCTCAGCCGATAAACGTCCACAGCTGGACATAGGTCTCCCCCAAGTGTTGCCACATTGACCGGTCCCGTGCGTCTCCCGTCCAGCGGATTCCCGCAACCTTAACATGAGCGTACCCAGGGTGGGGCAGATGAGGCAACCTGCCCACCCTTCACTCTGACTCTGAACTAAAAGTTTACTATCCAAGAGAAAAACTACTAGATGGGTACAGAAATTTTCGCCCCGCGTGCGAATAGCCCTTCCATTTGAAGTTTTTAATTTTCTGCGTATCTGTTCGAGGGCCCTGTCTATTTTTGCCAACTTGAGTCCCGAGAGACTTGGTCCGCCTCTGAACTTTCTACTATTATTCGAGTTTCCTTACTTTTGGCCCACTCCTAAGTACATGCTGGATACGCCCATGAACCTTAACCAGGTCATAGCGTGATGTCTTCCAACGCAGTGTTCCAGTACGCGAGAGCCACTCCAGAACTAACATTTTAATCTGGTAAAATGATACTTACGTTACGTTTGCTTTAGAATCAACAAAAACTCAACATTTAAACAATATTTTGGTTTCTATGATCTTTAAACAAGCTGGTATCATACGTAATAACACTTGCTAGCCTACAACTACGGCTCACTCAAAATGGGGGCAGAGTTTCGCCAAAAGGTCTAAGAACAATCAAGCTGATTTATTACAAAGACCTTTGAAAAAGGAGTTATCCTTCTCTAAACTCGGATGCAATTTTTTTATAATTGTTAGGCTGGCTTTTCAATATATCACCTGATGGTAAGCGAAAATATGGTGGATGATGAAGCACGCTTGTCTAGAAATAACCTATTCACTCTTGACTTTAAAATACCCGGGTTATAGCTATGAGGAAATACAGAAGAAAGAGACTTTCAGCTATGGTGTAACCATTGGCGCGGGAGACATAACACGGTAAAGATATCTTATAGTGCAGGCGTGTGTGCGCAAACACAGGTGCACTCTGTTCCCTCACTCTCATAGTCCGGTGGGACGGATCGGTTAGAGATCAGGCACAAGACCAACTTCTTAACGTGCTTTCCGAAGCACGGAAGTGTCACACAGCCGACTTCCAAACTCCAGGCTGCCACTGAGAAATTCTTAATGGAAGAACCCAATAACACTTTGACCGACCTGGAATCGAACTCAGGACCTTGAGGCTTTGTAATAGCGTTTGCCACGACCTAGAGTCTAAGCTCAGGTACATTCAGGGGTCACCAAACGATGGACCTAGTCCGATCCGGACCACCGACCTATTTTGTGCGGACCTATCCAAGATAGATTACATCATATTCATCATTTCAGCTGAAAGACGTCCACTGCTGGAAATAGGCTTACCCCAAGTATCGCCACATAAACCGGTCCCGTGCGTCTCACATCCAGATAGTTTCCAAGATGAACGTCAATGAAAATAGCCGTCATCAACTTTAGTCTAAATTTCGGACAGATAGTTAAGGGCAAAACATTTTTCACGTTAATATTTGAAAAAACAAATTATAAGACCGGGGGGTAGTTGAGAATCAAAGTTGTTGACATAGTTCATAGAGTAAGCAAGCTCAAGTGGCAATGGGTCGGCCATATTAGCCGTAGAACCGATAACCGCTGGGGTAAACATGTTCTTGAAAGGAGACTGCGCACTGGTAAACGAAAGGTAGGACGCCCTGAGGTTAGGTGGAGCGACGATCTTCGCAGGGTGGCCGGAAGCAGCTGGATGAGAGTTGCCGAAGATCGAAGCAAATGGCATGCAATTGGAGAGGTTTAGGTCCAGCAGTAGACTGCAACAGGCTGACGATGATGATGAAGATGGGGTAGCTGGCCTTGCGATGGGTAAATTATTAATAAGAAACGGACTCTGACCCCCAGGTATTGACCAATGAGGAAGTTGGTGCAAAGCATTTTTTTTTTTTTTTGGGGGTAGCTTAAGTGAACACAACTTGTTTTATAGCTCTCATTTAAAAATTAAATTAATAATAGTATATTTATATTTATTATCGTGCAAATGCACTAAAAGTATTCAATACCCTCGGCTGCACTCACTGCATTTATAAACTATCCTCTCGCCCTCACTTGACCTGCACAAAATCGAAAACTCATAATGGACCTATACGCCAAGCTAGCATGTAGTATGGAGGATCTTGCTGACACTTTTACCTCACGTATGGACACCTATGAAAAGGATTTAAAAAACGTTAGCAGTAATGAGGCCACTCACAAGACAATAGCTAGCCTATCTCGTGACTTCATGGAATTCAAGTGCCTTATTTGGAAGACGATGACCGCACTGAAGACACAGATGGAGTTGCTGACTACAGGGCTGGATCGTCATGAGATGGCATCTCGCAGGCAAGTCTTGCTCCTACATGGCCTTCCTGAGCAGAGGGATGAAGACCACAGATCTCGGGCTATCTCAACACTGGCGGACAAGATGAAGATAGTTAACATTTCCCCTTCGGACATCACATCTTGCCATCGCCTGGGAGTGGACTCAGGCAAGCCACGATCTCTGCTTATTAGATTTGCTAATTTGAATCTGCGTAGTGAGGTATGGCGCAGCAAAACGTTGTTGAAGGGGTCCGGTTTGGTTTTCTCGGAGTTCCTAACCAAGCCTAGACATGATGTATTCATGAGTGCTCGAAAACACTTCAGTGTGAAGCAGTGTTGGACCTCCGAGGGCAAGATTATCATACTGCTCCCAGACAAGTCACGCAGAAAAATCGAGTCGGCGGTAGAACTTCAACAACTGATTGCGCGGTACCCGGTGGCTGCATCTGCCAATGCATCGACGGATAAGACATCGCGCAGGCAAGCTAAATAATCGCAGACCTATAAGTCATAATCTTTCTTTTTTTTAAATCTTTTCATGCAGGTCACTGAACTTTTTTTTGTTCTTTGAATACTTCTGTAACTAGGTGAAGTCAACTTCAACTTCAACTCTTATTAAATGGCATTTGTGGAAGGGACACCACAATTTTGCCAATAACACGTGCGAACTGTTAATAGACCATCAAACGCTGGAGAGTATTTAGCGAGATTTAACAGTAAAATAAAAATATTTATCAAAATAAAAGTTTAGCATTTCTTCGCAGACGTAATCCGACAGTAGGACCACCACAGAGTATGTTATATGAACAGGACAGATGATGACAAACGTAAACCGAAAGAGAAAAAAGAAAAAAAAAATAAAAAAGAATAATTACAATAGTTACAACTTAATATTATTAATTTCAATGAATTTGCATAGTTTAAATATAAATCGAGTAAATACTAAAGAAAGAAGGCATTTAACCGAAGTTGGACGAGGGATATGAGGAGGAATGATATCATGAAAGGAGAAGCGCAATCTAGGACAGGAGAAAAATAAATGGTCCACGTTTCCTTCATCCAAACCACATTCACAAAGAGAATTATCCTTAATCCTAAGTTTGGCCAAGAAATGAGGGGTGCAACAATGATTTAATCGTAAGCGACAAATAGTAGAGGTAGTGTTTTTTTTTCCTAATTGGTATTTGAAAAACCAAGGCTTGTGGGGAATCTCGGGTTGAATATCTCCATAATATTTACCCTTTATGGACTTAGAGATTTGCTATTCCTTGGCCCAAGATT
This sequence comes from Orthosia gracilis, assembly GCA_947562075.1. NCBI lineage: Eukaryota > Metazoa > Arthropoda > Insecta > Lepidoptera > Noctuidae > Orthosia > Orthosia gracilis. Next base: position 13,940,138 of record OX387267.1, read on the forward strand.
TAAACAAATTTAGAGGTAGAGTGGCACAAATATCATGGGAATAAATTTCAGAGTGGGCAAGAGAGCCAGTGAGAACAGCATTTTTGGCGCATGAATCAGCTGACTCATTACCAAGAATACCGACATGGCCAGGAATCCAAACTATGACAACATTAATACCAAGTTCATGACATTGAAATAGTAAATCTCTAATTTTTAAGATTATAGGGAACCTTGACTTAGATCTGAAAGGATTAGATAGAATGGCTTGAAGGCAACTTTTTGAGTCAGAGAAAATTATGGAGTTATTTAACTTATGAGACAAAACAAATGAAATAGCTTCAAAAATGGCAATTGATTCACCTGTAAAAACGGATGTAACAGAAGGGCACTTATAATTTAAAATAATTTTTGTATGAGGAATCCAAACAGCAACTCCTACAGGGCTATCATCGGAGACTTTGGAAGCATCAGTGAATATAGTAGTCCAATTATTATATTCAGAGGAAATTTTTTGGACAAAAATCTTGTGCGGTTCTAAGGTATTTTTGTGAATTCCAAAGTCCAAAATGATCTCCGATTGGAATACCAGGGCATTATAAGGCACCGAGTATAAATATAAAATAGGGTTTTGAAAAAGTGGGCAAGAAAGACGAGTGAATTGAAGGTAGGCACGTAGAAGACAAGGAAGTTCAATATTAGAACGACAACTGCAAGAGTCAAAGATGGATGATAATTGGTCCAGCTTACCAAGAAGGGGATGTTCAGAATTCTGTACAAGTTTAAAAATAAATCTATTTGCCAGAAATTGTCTTCGAATCGTTAAGGGAGGTTCAACACACTCAACTTGCATGGCATTAATTGGGGACGACTTCATCGCCCCAAGAATAATCCGTAAACACTTTGATTGGATTTTATCGAGTTTTTGAAGGCCAGATTTGTTACAAGGATCTAATAGGAACATACCATAATCAAAGTGACTACGAACTATTGCATTGTAGATCAGTTTTTGAGTATATGGGTGAGCACCCCACCAAACACCAGAAAGAGAGCGAAGAACATTAACGTTTCTTTCGCATTTTTGAGAAACAAAGTCTGTGTGTGCAATACCTGATAATTTTGTATCTAACCAAAGTCCTAAAAATTTAACCTTGTTCACTTGACAGATATTTTCACCGTTAACTTTAATATCAACAGGAGGAACAATATTTTTCTTGTAAACACAACTACAGAGCTCTTAGAGGCTGATAAGGACAAACCGTGTGGTAGAAGCCAGTCAGATAGATATCCAAGGGCGGAATTTAGACGGTTACTAGCCTCATCTAGAGATTTCCCAGAAAAGTATTTTTTTTTTTTTTTTTTTTTACTTTTGATGGGTTTGCTCTTGACTCTAGTCTAAGTCAATGACAGAGACAGAGTCGACGATGGAGCGAGCTTACCCAGAAGAACTAAAGCCAAATCATCAGTATAAAGCTAAATCATCAGCATACTGCAATATTTGACAAAATGAATCAGTAGAAAAATGTAAATCATAAGTATAAAGGCTGAATAAGAGAGGGCTTAAAACTGAACCTTGTGGTAAGCCTTTCCAGATAGTCTTAGGAGGCAAAGAGGAGTCTTGAGTTTTAATGGAGATGGTTCTCTCCATCAGTAAGTTACAAATGAAACGAACCAGTTTTATAGGAATATTTAACTGATGCACAAGTTTATCCTTGAGCACCGGGAGGAGAACATTATCATACGCTGAGGCAATATCCAAAAAAGCTCCTACTAAAAACTGCTTCTTTAATAAAGAAATACGAATATCAGAAATTAATATACTAAGACTATCCATTGTGCTCATACCTTTTCTGAACCCAAACTGGGATACGGGCAACAAGTTCTTATTTTCCACAAACCACTTAAGTCGATGCTTCATCATAATGCTCGGCAACCTTGCACAAAACAGACGACAAAGCAATAGGCCTGTAGCTATTTGGGTCTGACGGGTTTTTGCCAGGTTTAATGACCGGAATGATTGTTTGATGTTTCCACGGCTGTGGAACCAAACCGTACTCAAAAAAGTTATTAACAAGATCAAGGTAGTATTGCTTTGTACTACTTGAGGCGTTTTTTAAGAATGAGTAAGGGATCCCATCTGCACCAGGAGAGGAATTAAAAAGACCGTCAAGAGCCAGACAAAGTTCAGAAAAAGAGAATGGGGCGTCGAAATTATTTTCGGAAGAAAGAATACCTGGAGTAGAAGGAAAAGAGTCCAAACTTGGAACTGAAGGAGGAGCCAGTTTATCCGAGAAGGGTTCAATCCAGGAAGAAGGATCATTCGCTGAAATATCAACAGAATTGCATGAACCTCTGTATCTTTTGATTTGCTTCTATACTAGGGAAGAAGGGGCACAGGGAGATAAGTTTTGACAATAGCGGAGCCAACCCTCTTTTTTCTTTTTAGAAAGAAGTCTCTTAGCAATGGCTGCTTTTCTTTGATACACTAAGAAATTTTGAAGAGTCATAGAATTCGAATAGAGAACCTCTGCTATTTTTCTTTCTTTGACAGCTAAAGTGCATTCCGAATTCCACCAAGGAGTTGAGACTTTGAATCTGTATGGTTTTTTAAGGGGAAAATTGTCATCAGCACTGGAAATAATGGAGTCTACAAATTTAGAATAGCAGTCAACAAGATTGTTTCTGTCGGGAGGGGGAAGAGATAGTAACTTATTTTCAAGAGAATCTGAGTAAGAAGACCAGCTTGCATCGTTTAATCTATATTTAAGAGAGGGATTAAAATTACGCGAAGGTACTACTCTATCAGAGATAGAGACAATAATGGGAAAGTGATCACTACCATAAGAATGAGGCAAGATATTCCAGGAAAGAATGGAAGCAAGAGAGGCAGAGCATGCTGTTATATCTACAGCCGAGTTAGGATTTTGAGAAGGGCGAACTCTCCTAGTGGGAGAACCGTTGTTAACAACACATAGATCAACTTCATCAAAAATTTCGAGGAGGGCACGACCAAAGTTATCATCATGGCTCGAACCCCATGAGCGATGATGCGCATTTAAATCACCCATAAAAATGATTGGAGAGGGAACTGAGGCAAATATACATAGAAGGTCTGGAATTAACCTAGAATGAGGATGAGGAATGTATGCCGAGAGGAAAGTAATGTTAAAAGCCCTAACAGCAACGATGTTAATGTCAGGAGAAGTAGGGGGAAGAGATAAAAGAGAGAAAGGAAGCAAGCGCCTAACAAGAAGGGCACTACCTGCATACCCATCAGCCCTATCATTCCGAAGACAGGAGTAACCTGAGACCCGAAAGTGAGAACCAGGCACTAACCAAGTCTCCGAAATGGCGATGACTGAGTGGTGAAATTTATTTATTAAAAATAAAAGTTCAGGCTTCTTCGGCCGAATGCTCTGAATGTTCCACTGAAGTGAGGAGACTAGATCCATAATTATTAGATAGAAGCTGGGAAAGTTTATGGGCAACGTGGGGCGGTAAAGAGGAATTTTCACGGGAAACTAAACTAAGAATTAAAGACAAAAGAATATCTAAGAGGTTATCCTCTTGAGGGTACTTTGGGGATGAAGAATTTTGAGAAAGAGAGAAGCCATTGGGAAAGGATGAAGGGACCTGAGCAACGATGGATCTATGGGCAGCTTTATCATAAGATTTGCCTAGAGGAGCTCTAGGCTTAGGGGAGGAAAATACAGTTTTTTTTATAAGAGGTAGGAGGAGTAAGGCTAATAGATTGGGAAGAGGAGAAAGAAGATTGGGTTGGAAAATTTTGGGTGACTTCAGAATATAATTTTTTAACATTTGGAATTGATCGAGAAGCCTCTTCGTATGAAAAATTTTCCTGAGACATTAACAACTTAATGGATTTTTGTCTCCCTTGCTCAGGACAGCTACTGTAAAAAGCAAAGTGACGGCCCAAACAATGGATGCAAGTGGACTTGGCTTCTAATACGTCACAACTGTCACCAGGGTGAGGTTGTGAGCATTTAAAGCACCTTGCTTTGGACCGACACTGTGCTTTAACGTGCCCAAAACGGCAGCAATTTTTACATTGGATAGTGGGGTACTGATATACCTCCACTGGCAGGGATGTATGATATAAAAATACCCTTTGAGGGAGTATCTGTCCCTTGAATGTGACAACTATTGTTTGTGAGGGAATCCAGGAGGTCTTGCCCTCCTGTATACTTTTACGGTTTAACCTACGTGCTTTCAAAATGACTCCACACCCATCAGGAAGAATAACAGATTCTACAAATTCGTCCATAGACATATCGACTGGCACTTGACGGACGATACCCATTTTGGTGATAATATAAGATGGGATAGTAACTAAATATTTAGATTCCAAGACCGGATTGGAAAGGAACTTGTTGGCCGCCTCACCAGAGGTGAATTCCACAGAGATTTTATTTCTGCCCACTTTTTTAATTCCGTCCCTACAAATATTTTTTATTTTATTTTTAATTAAAAGTTGCCCAAACTTAATTGGACGAATCGATGTCCCAGCAGAAGGGTCTGGTTCGGATCGGGAAACATGGACTAAAAAGGGACCTTTTTCTAAATCACTATATGATTTTATGCCCACTTCCAGAGAAGGGTGAATGAACAAGGTTTGGATGGCGGCAACAGCCATCTCTTTATTAATAATAGTTTTTTTGGAAACAACCTCAATTGTTTCCGAGTCGATTATATGGCGTCGCTTACCAACCGCTGAGTTTAAAGATGAAACAGCGTCAGGAGGGTCAGGAGGAACAGGAGGGGGAAGAGGATGGTCCATCACTTTAAATGAAAGGCCAAAGAAAAAACACTGAAATCTGCGAAGAAATAAAAAAAATTCTAACTGATAACTTCCTAAAAAACGCAAATTTGGAAAAAAATTATCTCTCCAGCACGACTGACAGCTCCAAAACCTAATGTAACACTCTAGGTGAAGTCTGTCTGTAACTCTGTTTTGTTTTGACTTTTGCGACTTTGACAGACAGCATTGACGTGCCATAATGATAATGATAATGATGAGCGATTTGGTGACCTTTTCGGGCGATTTGGTGACCTTTTCGGGCGATTTGGTGACCTTTTCGGGCGATTTGGTGACCTTTTCGGGGAAACCGAAGGTTTTGTCTTTGCGATTATGGACGAAGTTATGATGACGAACAACTACCGGAAATACATTGTGAAGGACGGCACGGTTGACATCTGTCGGGCATGTCACCGACCGGGGGAATCAATCCGTCACATTATCTCCGGTTGTTCTAGTCTGGCTAACGGAGACTATTTGCATAGACACAACCTTGTAGCCAGGATTATCCATCAGCAACTTGCTCTAAAATACAATCTTGTGGAATCGGAAGTGCCTTACTATAGGTATGTGCCCGACCCAGTTCTCGAAAATGGCAATGTCACGTTGTATTGGGATCGGTCTATCATCACTGACAGGACTATTGTTGCCAATAAGCCTGACATAGTGGTGATAGACCGACTAGAGCGTCGCGCAATGATTGTTGATATAGCGGTCCCCCATGACGAGAACCTCGTGAAGGCTGAGAGAGATAAGAAAAGCAAGTATCTTGATCTGGCTCGCGAGGTTGTCGACATGTGGGATGTGAATACAGCAGTCATTGTGCCGATAGTCGTGACGGCCAATGGCATAATAGCCAAGAGCCTCGACGATCATCTGAGGAGGCTCTCGTTGGGCAGCTGGATCAAGGGCTTGATCCAGAAAGCGGTACTCTTGGACACGGCGCGCATAGTCAGGAGATTCCTCTCTCAGGAGCCCTGACCACCGGTAGCTTGGACCCTGTTCCCGATACCGGTGGGCTACTATTTTTGTATTTTTAAATGTTTTTTTATTTTATTTTTATAGAATAATATTTAAAAATATAAAAGTATGTTTATAAAATAAATAAATGGAATGATAATGATAATGTAAAGTGTTCGTTCGGAAACTTTTCCCAATTGTCTTAAGTTTACTGTTTTGGGTAGTCCTTTAACATTTGTTTAAATGACGAGTGCATCGAGAACTGTTATTTTAGCATAATAATTTTATTATTATTATAGTATTTTTGTGGTATTATATTTTATATTTATTTTTGTGTCATGTTGGGTCATGTTGATAATAGTTTTGTTACCTGTTCTTCTTGTTCGTCTGATGAGAGCTATACTAGTGCGTTCAGTGATGATTCGGTACACCTTCGCGATCAATTGTCTTCTGTATTTTCTTGCTATAGTAAATTTCTCAATATAGTTCATATTAATGCTCAAAGCGTTCCTGCTCATGACTCCGATTTATTGTCCACATTCGACTCCGATCTTGTCCATGCTGTTCTCGTCTCAGAGACTTTTCTTAAACCTATCACCCTGTCATCAACAGCTTTACCGATACCTAGGTATCGGTAAAGCTGTTGATGACAGCACGCCTGATATTGACCTTGACACTATCAACCTACACTTCTCGAAATCACCTGTAACTCTTGACGACAGCGTGAAAGCCTCCACTTTAAACAATCTCTCTAAACTTCCTCTGCCATTGTGTACTTCATTCTCCTTTCACCCAGTTACAGAAGAGGATATAAAGCGGGCCGTCACATCTATATCCACGAAGACGGTGGGTGATGACGGTCTGCAACTCCAGATGCTTCTTCCTATCCTGAATGAACTTGCTCCTGTCATCCTTCACACTATAAACTACTCCCTCTTTTCAGGCCGCTTTCCTTCCGCATGGAAGAAAGCGCATGTTCTACCTTTACCCAAAGTCCCAAAACCCTCATCAGTTTTTTTTTTTTTTTTTTTTACATAGGCTCGCGCTTGACCACTATCTCACCTGATGGTAAGCGGTGATGTGGTTGATGTGGTGTTTCCCAGTTCCGTCCAATTTCCATACTTCCAATCCTATCTAAAGTCCTTGAGAGTGTAGTTAATAAACAGCTGTCTCATTACCTTTCCTCTAATGGCCTGCTAAGTCCTTATCAATCTGGTTTCCGTCCTGGCCACAGCACTGTATCGGCCTTAGTTAAAATTACTGACGATATCCGACTGGCCATGGACAACAGGCTCCTTACAATATTGATTCTACTGGACTTTAGCAGTGCTTTTAATTCAGTTGATTTTAACATCCTCTTAGGTATCCTATCCTCTCTTAATGTATCTCCTTCTGTGATTACGTGGTTTAATTCTTATCTTCGGTGTCGCTCACAGTCGGTTCGCTCAGAGGAAGTTTCCTCTGACTGGTGCGACCTCGCTGCGGGCGTTCCTCAGGGTGGCGTCCTTTCTCCTCTTCTTTTCTCGGTTTTTATAAACGCTATCACTAAGGTCTTATCATCACACTATCATCTCTATGCAGACGACCTGCAGCTTTATCGCCACTTTAAATTTGAAGAGGCGACTGGAACTATCGGTGCCATCAATAGTGATCTTGAAAATATCTGCCAATGGGCTAAAAGTTTTGGATTTTTGATGAACCCAGCAAAATCACAAAGTCTCATTATTGGTGGCAGGTATTTCGTCAATTTGTTGACTAACCAGTCTCTCCCCCCTGTTTTGTATGATGCCGTTACTATAGCTAATTCTAAAAAGTTAAAAACTTAGGGGTTTTTTTGGACAACAACCTATCTTGGAATTTACACATTGCAGAAGTAAGCAGGAGGGTGTTTTGCTCGTTTCGGTCTCTGAAACGTCTCCAGAAGTTCCTGCCTTTTCCAACCAAAGTTACTCTTGCTCAGTCTCTCCTTCTTCCTCTTCTTGACTATGCTGATGTCTGCTTTCTTGATTCGACTGAGGAACTCCTTGATAAGCTACAGAATTTGTGCATCCGCTTCATTTTTAGCCTTCGAAAGTATGACCATGTGTCGGAATTTCGGAAGCGGTTGAAGTGGCTGCCTATTCGACAGCGCCGAGATATCCACACTCTATCTTTACTCTTTTCTGTTCTTCACAATCCTAACTCTCCTTCGTATCTTCGAAAGCGCTTTGAGTATCTTGTCCCGAGAGGAAAACCTTGCCGTTCCTCATTATCTCTTCTCCTTCGTTTTCCTCCCCACTCCTCAAGTCGTTACGTTGGATCATTTACTGTTCGTGCTGTTCGCCTCTGAAATACTCTTCCACATTCTATACGGGATAGCGTTTCGTTGGAGGTTTTCAAGAGAAGAATAAGGGAACATTTCCTATCAACATGACGCATAAATATGTATTTATAAATGTAAGATCTTAGTTAAGTACTTTTTTTTTAGGTGTAGCATGTATTATGTTTACACGTAGGTGTCTGTTTAGTTTATTTAGTATGTAAGAATTTTAAATATTCAATGTTTTTTTTTAACTTGGAATTTTGTTGTGCACTTGGATCACTGTCCTCATACGCAAATTTCCTATAACAACTGGGTTTGCTGTTAGAGAACCCAATTATGGGTTAAGCTCGCCTTTGTACATAAGCTTTCCATTGTATTTGTTTCTTCATTTTATGTTTTTGTGTGCCATAAAGAATAAGTATATAATAATAGTGATAAAAGGTCACAATCGCGTGATTCTCAAAGTCACACATTTTATTAGATCATCAGAATCTAATATTACGTGGCCACGTAATATTAGCTGTACCGGGCGATCTTTAAAGTTAAGCGACGCCTAACGATATCGGTCCCTTGATGGATGACCATGCTTTCCATACCATGAATCCAGGCAGATTCATTTAAAAAAAGAAAGAAGGGTAGAAAGAAAGAGAGAAGGAAAGAAAGAATGAATGAAAGAAAGAATGAAAGTAATTAAGATGGAAAGAAGGAAAGAAAGTCGTAAAGAAAGAAATAAACTTTTATTTTTTCATTGCATAACATAACATCACGCCTGCAATCCCCGAAGGTTTAGGCAGACATGCAGCCATAGTGTCCCATGTAATAGGGGACGAGCCTATTGTCATCAACCGGCCACAAGTCCACACTCCGGGCTGCTACTGAGAAATTCAAGAGTCTCTAGGCCAGGGGTCACCAATAACTTTCATTTGAGGTCCGTTTTTAGGGTTCCGTACCCAAAAGATCCAAACGAAGTCCTATTGCTGTCACTGTGGGGTATTGTTGTTTAGAGCTCGTTAAGTAGATAAATACTTTATTTTTGTTTTAATAATATTGTAAAACAAAGGAATGAGAAGCCACCAAAGTCAGTACTTCTAATAAAAATTGTTCGGAAAAATATTTTAACTTCCCATTGACTTATGAATTTCAAATTTTGTGATGTTTGTTTTTATGTATATTTTACTAACAAATACCAATATATTGATAAATCAGATTTGTTTCTTTGAAATTTCCTAGTTTTTTCTATTACACCCAACTTGTTTTTGCGGTATGGTACGGCACCCTAAAAGTGCAAAGTCCGACACGCACTTGGCCGGCTTTTTAAAATAATATGACCGTATTGAAAACGTGTTGCGCCGACCCAAGTAACATGGGATAGGGGCAGGAAGATGATGACCGTCACGGTCCGTAAAGTTTAGCCTCCTGCCTCATCTTTACATCGTAACGTGTATTTACTCTTTAAATTTGAAATAATTAACTAATATACGTAAATATATATACAATATAAATGAAGATTTTGATGAGATGATTCGTCCGTTTTCGAATCTTCGGCAGTAAAGACAAAGCCTTTCGTACTTAAGTAACACATGTCAATTTTATAATAATAACTAATAGACCGATAGCGCTGGCCTATTTTGGTGTCAAGTTCCAAAAATTCTAAAGTTGCTAATTTCTTGTCTGTGGATACAGTCGTACATCAGTAGCTTATTTTTGCGTTTTGCGTCACATCTGGTACTTGCAGTTATTCGATGATTTGTGGTTGATTCTTTTTATTCAAATTAAAACGGGCAAAATTAAATTAAAGTTTAAAATAATTATGGTACGAGTATCATATCTAGGATAGTCTGCGGAGTGTGCAAACACAATTTTATTTGTGTCATATTCGTCCAGTGCAAACTGACAAAGGGTCAATATGAAAAAATAGTGCACAAAAAAAATTACAATTTATGAAATAACTATTCCCTTTTTCAGATCACTTACATATGCCTATTAAATAAATATGTGCCAAATTAGGCCACGCAATTTTAAGATTTTTAATTATTTTGCTTTTCCAAGCTACAAATGCTTCAAAAAATAATATACTGTTTACTTAAGGTCCGTACAAAATAGGTCGATGGTCCGCCATTTAGTGGCTCCTGGGGGCATGTCAAAAAGGCGATATTCGAAATGACAAAATATAAGGGATTGATCACGCGATTTTTCGATATCGCTTGTCAATCCCATACAATTTTGCCTTTTTGACAATCGCTATCGCCACGGTTTCGTTGACAGAATGTCATTTATGTATGATGCAATCCAATAACACTGCCTGATTTGGTAATCGAACCCAGGACATCATGCTTTAGGAGTAGCGCTAGGTTGATCGATCCTCACTTAGTCCTTACTATCTAATATCACGTGTATTGGAATCATTATTGAATTGCGGTTATGAACCATCTGTGGTGGCCTTCAATCTATAGCAGTTTACATTCCGACCTTTGATCTGTGTTGGCACAAAGCTTGGCTATTCGATGGCCAACCATTGACTTATTAGTAAGGACGAGCCAGACCGCGAGGTCTTGTGACGCCGCTGTTCACATATCATACTTAATATTATAAATGTTTATGTAAGTTTGTTTGTTACGCTTCCACGCAAAAGCTACTGAACCTGAGGTATTAAAAGGAAAATTTGAATATTTATTAAAAAAATAATAATAATAATGGCAAATTTTAATGGCTTCACTGCGAGCGAAGCCGCGGGTAAAAGCTAGTAGGTCATATAGTCATACTAGACCGAAGCGAACTCGTTACGTTTTCGGCTATGTCCGGGCGTTATCAAATGCGCGAGACATTAAAAATGCCGTTTCTATGGAGTACGCGTATAAGCAAACGTTCGGAGGGCCGTATGTTTATTATATAAATCTATGTGGTTAACAGATTTTGTTGTGCGATCTGAGGTTCACCGACATGGTACAGTCACAAAGTACATAAGCGGCGGCGCGCCGCAGACAGAGAGTCCACTACGAACAAAGCCCTATTTTGCACGCACACATGGATATTACAATTTTACAGGGAATCATGGGCAATATTGGACCGAGCTCAGTCAGCTCAGACTCTTGACAGTTGTGACGTTTGTCACGTCATTCAGTCTTGGAAGAAGTTCAAAATATTTTTTTTTCAATGCCTTGCACATGTTTCCCCATCATGTGTTTAAAGAAAATGCGAATTTTTTACACATTGAAATACAGTAATAGTGCATTTAAACAAGGTCGCAATCTATGAATTCTAATTCTATTTTACCACTATTTTTTTAACACAACATAGGTACAGTAAAATAATAATTTTACTATAAAAATCTTAAAAAAAAATACTACCGACTTCCAAATAAGAAAACTACAAAGTGAAAAATAACTTTATTTTTGGAAGTCGGTGTCTTTCGTAGGTACCATTTTTTTTGCGTTACGGACACCGACTTCCAAAAACAGTTATTTTTCACTTTGTAGTTTTCTTATTTGGAAGTCGTCGGTAGTATTTTTTTGAAAAAAAGTTTTTTATTTTTCACTTTTTAGTTGTACCTACCTAATAGGCAAGTTGTTTAGTAAGTTACCTTAACGCCAGAATAGATTAGCATAAAACTTGAACATAAAGGTTGAAATAAGAGATCTGCGTACCTCTCAAGAGCATACTGGCGTGATATCATGTTATGAAATGGTATAAACAATAAACAGACATGCGATTGCAGCAATCCCGAGAGATTTCCCGTTATTTATTGACGAGTTCTGTTGTATATCTTCGAAGTTCTTCATCAGATCTTAACCAAATTAAAATGGGACCAATTTCGAAACATACTCGTTCAAACAAAAAAGAATTCAACATTGATGGTCCACAATTGACGGAGATATCGGTGAACAAACGTAAAAAAAAAAATGAAGAAAATAAAAAAAAAAACATACACGAAGTCGAACATAGAACCTCCTCTTTTTTGGTAAGTCGGTTAAAAATAATAAATTATCCACATTCTTGTTTTAAAATAAAAAAAAATCAGATTAAAAAGTCCATAGACAAGGCAAGGTTGTTAGTAGCAAGAATTTTATAAGTATGTTAGTAAAGAATCAAATTTAAAAGAAACCAAAACACACCATCTATCTCTGCACAGCAGGCTCATCAGTCTCGCAACACATGGAGTCCAATGAACCTACTGAGCAGAGCAGTATCGGTTCTCTCGCCAATCATCTTAAGGTCGCTATTCGGGCTCCCCGACGGGGGGTATTTTATTTTTTTCCCCATTCGACCCCCTTATTTAAAAATTAGTCGGTTAACCATCTACTTGTAAATTTGTGTTTAATTAAAGTACTGTCAATTGTGGGAGTTCTAGTTTACTTCTAATCATCCTATTCCTCAAAAACTGCCTTCAGTTAGTTAGTTTAAATCAGAAGTGAGCATCCACGTCCTAAAAATGGGTAAAAAGAAGAGTAAGAAACGCGCACCTTCTTCAAGCTCTAGCAGCAGCAGCATGAGAAGTAGCAGCAGTACGAGGAGTCCATCACCATCGCCCACTAGGAGACGAAGGAAGGACCGAAAGGTATCTCGCAAAAATGATCAGCTGACTGTGAGTACAAGCACCATTACTCTTCATTATTATGATTCCTGTATTTGACCCGTTAAAAGATAATATTTGTAAAATTTTGGGTAATCCACGTCGAATCATAGCCGACGCCGGATCCGCCTTTACATCTAATAGTTTCAAAGAATATTGTACGGATAAAAATATTCGTTTACACATAGTTGCTACAGGAATGCCTAGATCTAATGGTCAGGTCGAAAGATTTAATCGAAAAATTTTAGAGGCGTTGAAAACTATGGGAGCAACAGGCTCTAAATAGTTCAGTACATAAAAAAATCAAAGCTGTACCTAGTGAGGCATTGTTAGGGTATAGGCTGCGTACTGACAGTGACAAGCTGGCGCCACCCGAGATTGATACGGAGAGTACTACGGACGTTACGGAATTGCGTAAGAGGATTGACGAAAATATAAAAGCCAATGCGGAAATACAAATGAAAAGGTTCGATAGCAGTCGTACAAAAGCTAAACAGTACCATGAGGGAGATTTAGTGCTGGTTAAAACCTCTAGCCAAACCAATGATGGCCAGAGCAAAAAACTACTCCCAGTTTTTAAGGGGCCCTTCCAAGTCAAAAAGGTGCTAGACAATGATAGATACCAAGTATGCGACTTAAGAGGAAGTGAAAGAAGTACCAAGCTGTACCTCGGTAAAACCGCGGCCGAAAACATGAAACCATGGATAAACATTAACGATTTCGACCCCGGTTGTTGACCCTCTAGCGTAAGCGACACATTCCAGTAAATAAAAAAAAATATATAGAAAAAGCGAAACCTATAAAATAACAGTCAAAACATCTGAAGTACGCCTAAGAGGAATTCATAAATTTAGTTTTTGTTTTATTGCGATGCGAAGGGTTGATCGCACGGAATGCATCTGGGCAGTGTTGGCAAAGGCACTTCATCATTTAACAAAGAGGTGTGTAAAAAAAAAAAATATGTTTATCTTAAATTGACTAATTGAGTATACAATTGTATACAGTTACACAACATATGGTATATCTGTCTATCCTGATGTTTTTGTAAATCTTATCAAGTTAGTTTCAGAGTCTATGGGTATCTCTCATCACTTGATTCTCGGGTTAGTGAAAATCTATCTAAGGTGCATCCTAAGTCTAAAGGAGCACGCTATAAAGATAGATGGACGGATCCTAAGCCTAAAGAAACGTCTGGACACCGAGTATCAAGGAGATATGTGAGTCTGCTTAAAAGACCTTAATGGGTCAATCGACCTTAGTCTAAAGGAAGGTTTTCACATTGAGGATAGGCTGAATAATTGAATAAGTGTTTGACATCATGATGAGTTGATGACCGATACGGTTGATGAATGAATTAAATACAATTGTAATATAAGGTTTGTTTATGTTTCCAGTTCAATATCACATACGTCCGAGTTCTACAGATCTGGCTTCCCAGGCGTGAGCGTGCGTGCCTGGGGCAGGCACGTTGCAGCATGGCCGTGTTGGCAACTCTTCGACCAGTGGCAGCTATGCAGCGCCCCTGCCGGTCGAGAGTGGCAGCATACTTGAATCCCTAACCCTTCCCGTCCGACATGGGATTATAAAAGGACGCACACGAGCTGCGCGCGTCGATTATTATTTGAAAATTAGTCGGTTAACCATCTACTTGTAAATTTGTGTTTAATTAAAGTACTGTCAATTGTGGGAGTTCTAGTTTACTTCTAATCATCCAATTCCTCAAAAACTGCCTTCAGTTACTTAGTTTAAATTGTGTTTGGGCTTATTGGAACCGTCATAAGATGTACTTTGGCTTTAAATGATTTTCATGTTAATTGGAGGTACCTACCAAAACTAAAAAGAGGAAAATAAAAAACTTTTTAACAAAGATCAAACCGACTTCCAAAACAGCGAAATTAACTTACGTTTCCGAAGTCGGTGTTGAATAACGGAAAACAATGGGAACAAAAGACGCCAACTTCGGAAAATAAAGTTATTATCCGCTTTTGCTTTGGAAGTCGGTTTGATATTTTGTTAAAGAGTTTTTTTTATTGTTGTTTTGCCCCAGACAATGTTGTTAACATGTCTATTTACCCGACTGCCGAAGGAGGGTAATGTGTTTCTCAGTCTGTGTATGTATGTTTGTTCTTAAGTGGCGATCCAGAGACCAAACGCGTTAGCTCATTTTGATGATTCTTACGTCAATCGATTCGTCTTAACCCTGCGAGTGTCACTGGCTACATTAAAATTGCCAAAAGTAAGAGATTGATCAACGGACATTTCGGGAAGTATGCCTAGGACTTGCATGAACTAATTCCTCCTAGCCCGTTCCTTCATCGGACTATAAGACGTAAGGCGTTGCATCATCGGTACATGGTGGACATCCCACCCGTGCGCACAAAACGTTTTGGGAGTACGTTTATTATGCGTACAGCCAAGGAGGGGCATTTCCGGCTGAAGTCTGTGTTTCCCGATAGCTACAATCTAGGGATCTTTAAGTCAAGAGTGAATTGGTTACTTCTAGGCAAGCGTGCGTCACCGTTGAACACATCATCGCTTACTATCAGGTGAGATAGTGATCGAGCCTATTTTAAATAAAACAATGTAAACTAAACACTAAAAGGAAGACGTTGCGTTGGAAGGCCTCCCACCAGGTGGACCGATGACCTGGTGAAGGTTGCGGGGATCCGCTGGATGCTGGACGCAGGGGACCGGGCAATGTGGCGACGCTTGGGGGAGGCCTAAGCTCAGCAGTGGACATCTTTCGGCTGATATGATGATGATGAAACAAGAACTCACTTTAATGTAATACAATAAATGTTTTACAAAATGTTGCGTCTGTGGTTGCGTTTAGCACGCGAAGTTAATTATTATAGTAAGTTGTAAAGCATGAATCAGTTTGAAGGTGAAGAATTATTTATTTGTAGCCCAAATGAAAAATAGATCAAAGTTTTCATCAAATGGAGCGATGACCTAGTTAAGGATGCGAGAATTCGCTGGATGCGAGACGCATACGACCGATCGAGCGATACTTCGGGGATGCCTGTACTAGTGTAGTTTTATATTATTTGTGCTTGTACTCAGCAGTCGAGGTCTTTCGGGTGAAATAAAAATGATTTAATTAGCATATTCTAATTATCACGATGACTCACGGATTCTGGAGCTTAGGAACCTTTTGGCAATGTTAGGGGGAGTCCTGCAATTTCATGCACTATCTTGATGATGAAATCTCAAGATAGGTCAAAACCTTCTGACAACACGCCCATCTCTAAAATTCACAACTGTATAACTTCCAATACACACCTGAATAATCATCGCGAATATGCGCATACACGCACCCAATATTGGCGACGTTTCACAACACTTCTGCCAGTGACGACAGCTTAAAAAGGAACATGTTTTATAGAAAGATATTACGGCTTACACACTCAAATATCACTCGACCTTAGCGGAGATAATCAAATTCGCGCCCAAAAACGCGTTGTATACTTGTATCGGACACTCTGACGTAAGTCAGCGTCATAAATGTGTTACGCAAAATAACAGAACTAATGTCGCAATATTAATCACGTTGCAGAATTAAGCTTATGCAATTTTGTTGATGATGCTTTTAATGCCATCTAATGGCGAGTGGATGAAGCTGATAGATGGTTCTCTCGATAATAGATGACGGTACAAGCGTATGCTTTTAACGCTATCTCGTGGCAAGTGGATGAAACTTATGATGCTAGTTGCGATAATAATTGGCGATAGAAGCGCAGTGCAGTAATTTTTCATAGCGGTGGCATTAAAAACTGTGAAAAGTGCTACTGCAAGCTGCCGCTAGATGGCAGTGTTATTGATAATTTTAATAAGCAAAAAGACCGTCCCTGCCTCATTGATTTCGTGGTCGCAAGCTTGCGTGCAATGCGAGGGTTCTTAAGTTCGATTCTCAGATCGAGCAGTGTAATTGTATTTTTGCATTAGAAACTCCAGAACTTATCGGCCCCAATGGTCGTCCTCCAGTTGGAGCGACGACCTGGTCAAGACCGCGGGAATCCGGTGGATGCCAAATGCACAGGATTGATTAGTGTGGCGACGCTTTGGGGCGGCCTATGTCCAGCAATGAACGTCTTTCGGCTGAATTGATGTTGATGATGATTATTGCGAACCTGATCTCTCCCCGGACGAGTCAGATTGAATGAGGAAAACGTGTGTGCACCTGTGTTTGCACACGATGCCACTGGCCGCTATAACTGGCGAGCGAGCACGGCCTACTGTGACAGGCTTGAGTCACACTTTTTATCTCAGTTTGGGAACAAGAACCGTGATAAAATATGTTACTCAAGCGTATCGCAGAGGCTGAGAGGACCAGTTGTTTTTTGCTTGGCTAGCCTATTAGGCTGTTGCCAATTTTATTTTATTTATTAGGTCTACCAACAATTGTTTACACTAAACTACAAGAAAATATAAAACATGCGTTTAAACTCTACACAGTGCAACAATTACTTAAAGGTAAACACCGCATGAACAAGAAAAAAAACAATAATATGTAATTATGTTACTCATAAGCTACATATTGTACAAGTAAACTAAGTAAATTATATAAGTAAGTATTAGTTACAAATGCTGAATATTGAAAGCATCATTTCTTAAACAGTACGTTAACACAGTCCAAAATATTTCACAACAAACCTGATAACCATTTCAGAAATTTACATTTTTGCATACTGAGAGAAACAAAGTGTAAATCAATAATATCACTACAACTATTCAAAACCCTACAAAACCTAGCACATGGAGAGGATCCCAACACCGTTCTTCTCATCGGAGGACAAAGTGGAGTAATAGGGTTTTCGCGGAATCCTCGACGGAGCACGAAAGTTAATGAGTGCGAGCAGCGGCGGTGAGTCGTTATTTCCCTTCAATATTTTGCTAGCAAACATTGCGTCGTTCAGACATCTTCGTTCTTCCAAGGTGTGCATGTTGAAGAATTTCAATCTGTTTTTGTAAGAACGTCAATTATGTTGGGGTCCGAATTCTTTCAAGTACAGCTACCTGTATTTAACATGAGCAACTACTTATCTGGCCTCCATAACCAATAACTGGGTAACACGATATTCCTTGGCAGGACTGGTGACAGATTTCCAGACTTCTGATCTGTAACGACTGTCAAAGGTCTTCAAATGACGGCCAAGACCAACGTTTAACGTCCTCTCCGAAGCACTGAGGAATCTCGCTATGATGGTCACTCATCCTCGGACCGACTTCAGCAAGCGATGCTTAACCTAGAAGATCGTCCCATGCGGCTGTTATTAAGCCACGAGCTCCTCCTTGATGAAAAGCAAGCACGTCGTGGTGGCACAGTGGTTAAGACCTCGCCTCTCGTGTTTGAGGTCGTGGGTTCAAATTCAGCCTTATAATGTTCCCACTACTGGGATACAGGCCTCCTCTCTGTAAGAGGGAATGGGACGTAATCCACCACGCGGGCCCAGTGCGGGTTGGTGGATGTCACATTTCTTCGAAATTTTGGTTCTAGGACATACCGGTTTCCTCACGATGTTTTCCTTCTCCGTTTTAAGAGCAATGGTGATGAAATAATTTACACAAAGTAAAGCGCCTGCCTGGATTAGAACTCACCTACAACTTGTAAGTCGCAACTGCTACCACTGGGGCACCACTGCTACAGGCCACATCTATGCATTGGTGCTTGCTTTTTCGAATTCATAAATGTACTTTCTAAGTTTATCTTGGACATCACTGACAACGGAGAAGGAAAACATCGTGGGGATACCTGGACTTACAGTTAATATAAATTTGAAATCGCCAACTCGTCTTAAGCAGGCGTGATGATCAATGCCTGTGCCTTCTCTGTGTGAGAAGAGGCTTTTGGCCAGTAGTGGAACAGTGACAGGCTGGTATTATTAGCACATTTACCTAATTTCACCACAGCAGAGTTTCCCAATACAAATAGAGCGAGCTGGAAAAAAGCGTAATGTCTTACGAAGCGATGGCTCGAGTGATGTAACGTTGTCTACATACGCGATTATACCGCAGACCGGTTTGGGAGTAGTGAAGGGACATGCACTCGCGGGGTTTGTCGACATCGATGAAAAATTTTAGTTACAAAGAAATAAAATAATATATTGTTATGTAACACTCGGTTTCAGAGATGAAAATCAACGACGAGACTAAATCAAACTTATGTCTGGGAGTCTGAAAGGTTGTTGATAATTATTTTGCCAATCAACCACTGCAGCGTTTGATACTTTGCTAGCTAATTATTGTTGTGATTTTCGTTTATGAAAACAGGTATAAAAGTGAATCATCAATTTTGAGAACTTGCCAAGCCTTGTATTGAAGACTGCACTTAGTCAGATAGTCAGGAGTGAAAAACTTAGAAAATACTCTTTAACAAATAAAAAAGGTACCAAAACTAAAAAAAGAAAAGTAAAAACTTAAAAAAAAAATACTTTCAAAACAAAACACTTAAAAGCGAAAACTAAAATTTTTCTTTTCGGATGTCCCTGGTACGTATTTTTTGACTCCGACTGCCGAAGAGAAAGTAATTTTTCGCTTTTTAGGGTTCCGTAGTCAACAAGGAACCCTTACAGTTTCGCTATGTCTGTATGTCCGTCCGCAGCTATAATTTGACGTGGATATACATATTAATTACTACGACAAAATGGTAAAATAAAACTACCTATGAATAATTTTTTTTTATGAAAAAAAAAATAACAATGAAAAAAAAAAAATACTATCCAGGATTTATGTAATTGCTATTAAACTTATTAAAATGTCATTGACAGTATAGCAACAATAGATAAAAAAAACACCGTATGATTTTTTATAACCATTACGCAAAGAGCATAGTTTATATAGGTAATTTTAGATGCGACTAAAATTGTAGACAAAATCGTTTATCACCAAAACTATCAAAATTGAAAAACTATCGACACGGATTCCGCAAACTATCGACACTTTCCTATCGACATCAACAACCGTGTCCCCTTACTACGCGCGTACGGCGGCGGCGTAATGAAGCGAGTCTACTTTCACTGCCCTGCGCACGCGCCTACCTGCCTACATTATGTTATTACTTACATTATACGTATACAAGGCAATATTGTCTATTGGGCAATGTTACCCGACACTGGTAGACCAGATTTTGCTGAATTCACGAAGTAATAGAATGTAAACGTATATACTGAGATCCCACTGCAAAAATCTGTGGGTATATTTATTTTTGAAGAAAATTTATTTTTGTGAATGATTCTTGATTGAATTGCATCTGGCCGCATCTTACCACAACTAGTTTTTAGAGTGCCGTACCCAAAGGGTAAGAACGGGACCCTATTATTAAGATCCATCTTTATGTCTGCCTGTCTGCTGTATCTCATGAACCGTGATAACTAGACAGTTGAAGTTTTCACAAATGATGTATTTCTTTTGCCGCTATAACAAAAAATACTAAAATAAATATTTAAGTGGGGCTCCCTAACAACGAACGTGATTTTTTTGCCGTTTTTTGCGATAATTGTACGAAACCCTACGTGCGCGAGTCCGACTCGCACTTGGCCGGTTTTTTCGTTTTCAATTTGTTTTTAACTCTGCCCTACTCTAGGAACTTCTCCTGTATCGTGGATACTTATGCCACATCAACTGAGTTAGCCGTCCTTCATGGGTTGCCAGGTTTTGCTGCAAAACCGGCAACCTACAGCTTGCGGCTAACTGAGCCTTATTTTTCCTATTTTCTACACGTTTCTTTCAAATGACGTTGGATTCACTTAAAAACGTTTTATATTAATTGGGGTTAATTATCAAACACAAATTTAAATTTATTTACTTACGGTTATTGCGGCTAGATATTTCCAGGCACCCTACAGCAATCTGTTCTTCTATTAAATATAATTCATGAAAATTAAGTTTCACCATAAACCTTGATTCCTGCAGTCAGCTCTTAGGCTAGTACAGCTGTGAGCTAGGATCAATCTAACGAGAGATTATTTTTCTTAGTGGCATTTTAGATGAAAAGTCACATCATTGTCATCATCAATGACAGCCTAAGCCCCGGTTTCTGATTGATAATTTGAAGGTAAAGTGTCGAACTCAATTTTGACGTCTTAATTAAGTTTTGATGCTTAACTAGAATTTGACAAATCACGTCTTCAAATTTGAAATACGGAAATTTATTCTGCCGCTCTATTTTCCACGGCTCAGTATACTAAGTTACGCACTATACGTCCGTGTCTGTGATCCGTGTCCGTGACTTGAGTTCCGAGTTCAAAATGTCCTGAATTATGACAGATTATGACGGATAGAGTTCGGATGTAGTGCGTAAGATTACAAGGATTACTACGGCTACTTCGGAACCGAAATTTTACGGACACGGATCGGATGTAGTGCGTCGATTAGGCGCTATATATTGACATAAATGTCACGGTCAAAGGCCAATTTCATGCCGATTTTTTTTACAACGTTTGGCTCGCTTTTGACCATTGTCTCACCTGATGATAAGCGATAATGTGGTCGACGATCAAATACGCTTGCCTAGAATTAACCTATTCACTCACGTTCCCTCTGCGTGACTCACATGTGAGGCATTTCGTGGTTTTAATGAGGCGTGAGTGCACCACATGTGGGTCACTCCGTCATACAAATTTTTAGTTTTGTCAAAACTCGAACTATGAGTTACAGCATTCCAATTGCCTTGCACGTGAGGGCTATGAAATTGTAAACAAAAACCTTGAAACACTAGAGGGATCAATGTCTAATCAATTGCACAGTCAACGTGTTAAACATCCTTTCATGGTCTGTGCAACATCACGTCTAGAAAAGTGTCATGCTCATTTCTTTTAAGTCTTTGTCTTAGAGGATTTAGCTCTAGTTTTATTACCGATTTCAAAAAAAGGAGGTAATCAATTCGAGAGGTATAATTTCTAAACACGCGTGCCAAATTTCATAAGTGTATGTTTGTCCACGCATTTCTCCGAAACTGCTTATCAGATTGTGATCATTCTTTTTTATTGGGTTAAGTATCTCTCAACTTAGTGAACAATGCAAGTTTTATCAAAATCGGTTCCGCAGTTTTCAAGATATTGAATATACAACCGAACTCCTTAGCGACAAACAGCAAAATGTGTAATTAAGTTATTGTGGGTATTTTGTCAGTTCTGTAGGTAGGTAAACTACCTTACTATAGACTTTGCTCACTTTTTAATGATAGGGTACTAAAACTAAAAAGAGAGAAATAAAATCTTTTTGACAAAAAATAAACAGACTTCTAAAGTAAAACAGTATCAAACAAGTCAAAAAGTGCAAAAAATATGTGTCATTTCGGCAGTCGGCGCCTTTGGTACTTCATGTTTTTAAACACCGACTTTTTTTCGTGCTTTCTATTAACCCCTCAACCTAATTTCCTACTACCAATTTTATGACCACTGTGCTATTACCACTTATATACATTCTGCATTCATTTATGTAGTATTACTCGTAATAAGAGCCTATCCCAGTAGCATCATTATTCAGAATAGACTTCCCACTCCACTCGGCCAAACACGTTTTTGGTCTTAATAGTAATCTTATGTAAGTCGTTATGGTATCTAAAACGTGAGAAAACATGTGATTTAATACATGAAACGCTGGTTTTCTCTTTATAAATTATACAGTTAAGGCGTATACATTCCCCAATGTTATCGCGGTACTGGCCGTGCGCCCACTCGGTGCCAGATCAATATTTAATTAATTTTAATTTTTCCGTGTAAAAATAATTTTAATTTTTCCGTGTAAAAATAATTTTAATCATGCAATTCGTTTTGCAGGAGTATGCTAAAGAAGCTTTTTTTTTAAGCCAAAGTAACCAAAGCTTTTTGTAGTTTTTTGTTCACAAATAATATAGGTACATGAATCAATAATAATTATATTTTTTTTTCAAACCAACCAACCACCAACCAACCATGACCAACCAAACTTAACCGTAACCATTTTACGGCACTAACGCGGAGTAAGGGACTTATGTTGACTCTAACTGCTTCGTTAGTTCCACTGAACTAACGAAGCAGTCAGCGCAATCGCAAGCGCTACTGTTGAGCACGAGATCCTGGGTTCGACGTCCGGGTCGGAAAAGTGTTGTTGGGTTTTTCCATCTAGAATTTCTCAGTAGCAGCCCGGAGTGTGGACTTGTGTCCGGAGGATGACAATAGGCTCGTCCCCTATTACATGGGACTTAAACATAACTGATGAAATGTGTGTGTACTGTAGGTGCACCTCTACCCAATCCTTCGTGGAATACTGGCGTGATGTTATGGTATATTTCCTCTTTATGATGTGCTACGTGCTACGTGCCTATTAGCAACAATTATTAAGAGATTTCAAAAAGGAGGAGGTTCTCAATTCAACTGTATTTTTTTTAGGGTTCCGTACCCAAAGGGTAAAACGGAACCCTATTACTAAGACTCCGCGGTCTGTCTATCTGTCTGTCTGTCCGTCTGTCACCAGGCTATATCTCATGAAAAATACTAGAACATTTTTTTTAAGTGGGGCTTCCATACAACAAACATGATTCTTTTGCCGTTTTTTGCGATAATGATACCGAAACCTTCGTGCGCGATTTCGACTCGCTCTTGGCCGGTTTTTTAGGTATGTGTGTTACCTCAAACCTCTTTACTAGGTGAACCGATTTTGATGATTCTTTTATATTTAAATGCTGGTGCTTTTTATAAACTTAAATGGGACCAATTCAAGTTTAATCAAGATCTGAGTAATTCATGAGTTATCCTTATTTATTACCATGAAAATAATTAATAAAAAATTAATTATTTTCATGGTAATAAATAAGGTACCAAATTTTAAAAGTAAAATTAAACCGACTTCTAAAACAAAACACTATAAAGGTAAAAATAACTTGATTTTCGGCAGTCGGTGTCAAAAACGAAAAGAAATAGGTACCAAAGACAACAACTTCCGAAAAGAAAGTTATTTATAGCTTTATATTGTATTGTTTTTGAAGTCGGTTATTTTATTTGCTTTCCTTTAGTGTAGTATTCTTTTCATAATAAAGCTGTAGTGGCCCAGTGCTATTGGCTTCGAATTCAGTGATTCAAACCCTTTCATTTTTGAAGTCGGTTAAAAATAATTCAACGCTTGTTTTTCAATGGGCTGAGGTAACTTTATAAACTTATGTTTAAACTTATGTAATATGGAGGGAGTCAATTGCTTCCAACTGGGCACTAATTTCGGATCCTGGCTGGTACTGGCTTTCTTCAATTGAAAGCTCAATTATACTTGGCCTCATCTGAGCATTCAACTACTACCTCCACGATTACCTGTTACGTTTGTAACCACTATAGATCAAGGCGGCAGTCAGCTGCTTATAAAAAGAAAACGTATATAAAAGAAAGAAAAGAAAAAGAAAGAAAGAAAAAATATTTAATTGCCACATAACGACATTATGGAATAGGTATAAAAATTCTTGGATTTTAATCAGAATATTCATGTTATCATGCAAGAATTTTATAGTATTTTAACCGTACCAGATTGTAACACATATACGGGCAACTTAAGTTGCTTAGTTCAGACAATATTGCTCAAACTGACGTTGCCTATATGTGCAATTATTGCCTATTGACTTTGGAACTTAACAAACTAAAAATTATTCGTCTGTATAAACAGATAAATATTTTTCTCAGGAACTTTGATCAAACTGTTATCCTTCATCCAACTGCGAAAGCCAAACTTTCGCTGAGTGTCTAGATTATATAGATTCAAAGACAACCTTTGCTCTCGAACATGCACTGTGCAATATTTGCTTAAAGAATTAGCAACGGGAGCCAAGCCACCAGAAGAAGCTGGTTATAAATAATGTATAGAGTAATTACAAATGGTATTAAAAAAAATCTTTACTCCGGTCACAAATCAAAGATTCTACCTACCTACGTTCAGGCACACACAGAAGCCGCATCTAGGACCGATCAATGTGGCGATACTTGGAGTAGGTCTTTGTCCAGCAGTGGATGTATTTCAGCTGAAATGATGATGATGATGATAAAACAGCAGTCCCTACTCCATTTCCAATAGCGGGAACTAGGTTACATAAAACCCTCACATCGCCAGCAACAGTTGCAAACCAAAAATCATGTAAAAGTTGCTCGACTACTCACAACTTAAGAATGAACTCAACTCGAAAGTTATGCAATCACAACACAACACAGGTTCGTGCGGACCGCTGACCGAGTGATTCAGTTTGCATCAGATAACACTTAAAGCAATATCATTCAGTGTTGCGTTTGTACGGTATTAAGATCAGGTTTGACGTTAATTTGATGCCTGGCCGATGCGATTTTGAAGTTTTTTGGGCGCTTAATCAGGTCTCATATCATTGTATATCCAGCCATCATCAGCTGTGTCTATTTTTACCCGGCTGCAAGGAAAGGGTAATGTTTTTCGCGCGTATCTTGTATGTATGTATGTTTGTACGTATGTAATATTCTTTATTACCTCGTATCTTTCAAACCACTTGACGGATTCTTAGTTAAGTGCCGTTAAAAAAAAGAAACTTGGCGGATATTGGGCGCCATATTGTAGGCATTTCAATTTTTTTATCTTCGAAACTTTATACACCACTCATATGTTTAGAACACATTCGAATAAAAATTATAACTGCAAAGTTGTAAACAAGAAGAAAATCATTCTGTGCAGTCGCAGGATATTTATAGTTTTGGTCAGCCAGCTCGCGAATATGTATCTTCCGACTGCACAGCATGATTTTCTTCTTGTTTACATCTTTGCAGTTTTTTTATTTATTTAAAATAATACAGCCAATGCATTACACATCGACCGAAAAACCTAAACAACTACAGAAACAATGCACATGACAAGTACGACGCACATAGGACTCATCACTATAACAATACCACCCCTAAATATCAAGTGACAATTCAATTCATAATTCAATAAAAGTTTAAAATTTTAAATATAGGTTAAAATTTGTAGATATAATAATATAGATTAAAAAAAAAGAATTACACTATCTTAAATACTTTAAAATTAAATAAAAACATTATAAATATATAAGCCGAAAATCAAGATCATGGTGTCAATAATCAAAATTATAAAGTCAAAACCATTGAAAAAAAAAAGACAAAGTAAAATAATAAAAATCACTAAAAAAATATAATAAAGTCAATAATAAAAATAATTGAGTCTAAAATCAAAATCATAAAAAAATACGAAATCAAAATAAAAAATAACAATCATAAACTCAATAATCAAAATATATTTTTAACAGCTTACTGAGGGTTTGGCATACTTACCACACACTAACACATCATCTATACATCTACCATTTCCCCACTATGTTCTGGTCGGCTTCCAGTGTAAGTATTTTACAAGGAGCGACTGCCTATCTGACCTCCACAACCCAATAACTCGGTAACACGATACCCCTTGACAAGTCTAGTGTCAGATTTCTTGGCTTCTGACTATCTGTAACCGACTGTCGAAGTTATATTAATGACAGCTGGGTCCAATATCTGAACGTGCTTTCCGTGTCACGGAGGAATATCGCTTTGTAAAGATGGTCTACGGACCGACATAAGCAACCGTTGCTTAACCTTGAAGGTCGACCGTTATTATTTAGCCACGAGTTCCTCCTTTATGTTGCAATGGAAAACAAAGAAAAGAAAGGAGGATAATCAGAAGCTCACTCGATGCCGGATTCTATTTTTAGCTTGTTGCAAAATGTCTCATGACCATGAAACATGATCAACACAAAAATGTCGCAAGCGCACAAATGGCACATGAGTTCACTTTCGAAGCGGGTGGTGTCTTTGGTACCTATTTTTTATCGTTTTTGTCACCGATTTCCCAAAAAGGAGGTTTCTCAATTCGACCGTATATATTTTTTTATGTGTGTTCGCGGATAACTTCGTCGTTTATAACCAATTTTGACGATTCTTTTTTTGATGAAATGTCCTAAGGGCGGTACCATGACAATGAAACCAAGATCTGATGATGGGATCCTAGAGAAATCGAGAGAAATCTTCACATATTATAGGCATACATATAGCGATTTTGGTATTTTCATCAATAATGCAATCAGAAAGTATAATTTGCACTCAGAAAGTATAATTTGGTGGAATTGATGGAAAAGACCAAAATGGCCACTGGAACTCCGAAATAAAACAATGTATCCTAGTGGTGTTTGTGCTTATTGGAATCGTCACGAGATGTACTTTGGTTATAAATGATTTTTATGTTAATTGTGGAGGTACCTACCAAAACTAAAAAGAGAAAAATAAAAACTTTTTAACAAAAAATCAAACCGTCTTCTAGAGATTTTTTGTTAAAAAGTTTTTTTATTTGTTTTTTCTTTTTTCTTTTTAATTTTGGTACCTTATTTATTACCATGAAATTACGCATTACTAAGGATAACTTAAATAGTAGTAGTTGATGCAATTTAAATGGTAACATGAGAAGCACCAGCTTCCAAATAAAAATCAGTTCATCAAAGAATCATCAAAGTGGCGGAGTAATGGCGTAACAAAAACATACAGTTCTATTGAGAACCTCCTCCTTTTTGAAATCGGTTGAAAATCAGTTTGACCTCTTTACACATAACATAACATCACACTCTACATTCCCCATAGGATAAGGCAGAGTTGCACCTTCTCAGAATTTTGGTAAGCAAAAAGCAACCTTGAATCGAAGAGATAAGGCGGTGGTGAACCACTAGACCAACGGTAAATAAAATCTGTGTGTTGGTAGAAGAATATTCATGTCCCATATAACAGGGGGCACGACTATTGTCATCAACCGGACACTAGTCCAGAGAAATTCCAGATGGAACCTTATAACAATTTACCAGACCCGGGAATCGAATCCTCATGCTCAGCAGTAGTGCTTGCAACCACTAGACCAAAGGTCTCCAAAGTGCGGACCGCGGTCCGGATCTGGACCGTAGATCTATTTTGTGCGGATCTATCCAAGTTAGATTCTATCATCACCACTTCACCCGAAAGACGTCCACTGTTGACCATAGACCCCGTGCGTGTCGCATCCAGATAGATTCTAATATGAACTTTCCGATAAACATCTTCAAGATTTAATGACAGTAGCCGGCACCCACTTTCTCCATCAACAATCTAGGTACTTACTTTTATCGATTACATTTGTTTATTATTTAAATAACTGGGTGACCGAGCTCAGCTCGGGTGATTTTCTAAAAATGAAACCTAGCTAGATCGATTTGTCGCCCCCGAAACCCCCTGCATACTAAATATCATGAAAACCGTTGGAGCCGTTTCCGAGATTCAGATTATATATATACAAAGTGTGCGTAGCTTATAAGTCTACTCTGTATTTTTAATAATAAGATAAATAAATAACAAATAACAATTGCTCGTTTAAAGGTATTAGATTAGATATTAATCAAATATTTATAAGGCCGGGGAGGGGATGGTTTGCCATACTTGGTTGTTGGTATATTATTTTTATGAAACGGACTCGAAATGAAAGTACTTGGTGGCCCCTGCAGTAGACCAACGAGGCAGTTTCTTTTTAATATTAGTTGAGATAACCCGAGCCGGAATTATCTAAAACTGCCTATGCGTCTAGTTAGTTACATAAGCTTGACTTTCGAGGTCAGTGGCACACAGGCGGATGGGTGTGCAACATAGAACTTTGGACTTGAGTTCACTGTATTGTGCTGTTGGGACAGAGGTTGTCGACTCACCTGTAGAAAGTGGTTTCCACCTGTTATTAGGGATTATATGAGCCAATCTGCAATAAAACAATAATAATTGACCCTGTTACGTATGAGTCACTTCAAAACTGCAGAGGGCAAAGACCTCAGAACTGCAAATTAATATACTTTACCTCTACTAGACTTCTTCTTTTTTACCCGACTGCGCGACGCAAAGGTGGGCTATGTGTTTAAAAGTCTATGTATGTATGTTCCAATGTGGCGTTCTAGAGACCAAATGCGTGGGCCGATTTTGATGATTCTTACGTCAATCCATTCGTCTTAACCTTGCGAGTATCACTATAGACATTACATCTACCTAACCCTTAATACTTCTGTACTTGAGTGTATTATCTTAACGGTATTGCATAAAACACAATGTGTCTGCCAATTAACTTCTATATAATTTTGGAGTGGTCGATACGCACACCAATAAATTAACTTTGAGAAAAAAATATTATTAATAAAAGCGAACTAAAAGACGTAAACAAGAAGACAATCATGCAGTGCAGTCGGAGAATACATATTCGCGAGCTGGCTGACGAAAACCTGATGTATCCTCCGAATGCACAGCATGATTTTCTTTTTGTTAACGTCTTTTTAGTTCGCTTTATAAGCAGTCGAGTTTTTCGATCTTTTTTTATTTATAACTTTTTACTATTTTTTTTTCTAGAATTAGAATAATTTAAAACATAAGTGTTTATATATTTTTGAAATCACCTCTTAAAACTCTCTATTTTGACACCCCACGCGATGGGTTTGTTCATTACTTTACTGTACAATAGTTCTTGTAATAACGAAACATGGCGACGAGGAGTTGCGCATACGGAATACGTGAAACCTATAAGTGGCGACTTCTAATACCGAGGAATGTGACGGTAGCGAAACGGCCAAGCCACATATTTTGACTAGGGTGTAGAGTTTGTGAAGTTAGGGCTTGTAGAGTTAGAAGCTTGGCTCTACATGAGATCTGAAAACTTTTTAACATTGCGATCCAGTTGGTCTCGTCTTGGCAATATTGTACATGTTTTTTTTTTAGTAGATCCTTTTTACTTCTTAAGTTTATACTTTTGTCTATCATAATATGGGTGGTTACGCACTACACGTCCGTGATCCGTGTCCTTGATTTGAATTCCAAGTTCAAAATGTTCTGAATTATGACAGATTAAAGAGTTCGGATATAGTGCTTAAGCTTCCCTACAAGAAGTACTACGGCTACTTCGGAAACGAAATTTCACGGACACGGGTCGGATGTAGCTAATAACTACTCGGCAGATCTGGATCAAATTTGAAAGCTAGTGCTTTGCATGTGGTCCCATTTAGGACCACATGCGAAGTACTAGTTTTCAAATAAAAAATAAACCGCTTCCTTTTTGATGCCGGTAAAATATCTCTACGGTACCTATTGAGCAATTTATTAGTTTCTGTATAGAAAATTTGAATTAAACAAACGCTACTTCAACGGAAAATGTTGACAGATACTTAGGCCACAGCAGAGTTAGACAAATCATCATCATCATATCAGCCGAAAGACGTCCATTGCTTGATACAGGACTCCCCCAAGCTTTGCAATTTTGTGTCACCTTTATCAGCCTTTTAAAGATCACCCTGTTGGGACACAGGCTTTCGCTCTTTGAGAGGGAATGGGCCTTAATCCACCAGTGCGGGTAGGTGGATGTCTTGCCTTCAAAGTTTTGGTTCTAGGACGTACGTAGCCGATACGTAAGGCCCCCGCCTTACGTGTCGACTACGTACGTACATACGTACGTTACGACTGGGCCACCACTGCTCTAAAATTTTTTAGATAACAATATCATTGTCTACTTAACCTTCACCTGATGTGGCTGTCTAAACAGCGCTAACTTTTCGTTGAGGTTTTCATCCGATTCTCGCATATTTTATGTGGTATCAAACCACGAAAAGTCCCTTTAGATAACTCTACAAAAAGAATTTGGATCTGTTGAATCTCGTAAATTTGGCAAACAATCAAAATGTTACCCAAAAAATATTGGTGATACAAAACTTGGCCATTTTTTATTGACCTTTGACTTTTAACAAAACCCCTAACAAACCCTTTTAACAAACAACAAACAAACAGTAAAATATATCTTCTTAAAATCTATTTAAAACAAAATTCTTCTTCTAAGCGTTTCGACGACTAATAAACGACGGCTATGGCCACCCTATACATGCAGTCCTGAGTTCAATTGCCGAGTAATTAGTTAAACTTGCATAAGGAAAATACAGTATGCATAAGGAAAATACAGTATGCATAAGGAAAATACAGTATGCATAAGGAAAATACAGTACAAAAGGCGGACTTAATGCTTTCGGTGTTTTCTACCAGTCGACCTTTCAGGGTGGTGCAGATACAGATCATGGCAGATGTAACATAAAACAATCTTTTACATAAAAATACAACCGTCTTCCAAATAAAAACACTACAAAATGATAAATTACTTTGTTTATGGAAGTCGGTGTCCATAACAAAAAAAAAATGGGACTTACGAAAGACACCGACTTCCTTAAAAAAGTTTTTTTTCATTTTGTAGTTTTCTTGTTTGGAAGTCGAATTCCAAGTTCAAAATGTTCTGAATTATGACAGATTAAAGAGTTCGGATATAGTGCTTAAGCTTCCCTACAAGAAGTACTACGGCTACTTCGGAAACGAAATTTCACGGACACGGGTCGGATGTAGCTAATAACTACTCGGCAGATCTGGATCAAATTTGAAAGCTAGTGCTTTGCATGTGGTCCCATTTAGGACCACATGCGAAGTACTAGTTTTCAAATAAAAAATAAACCGCTTCCTTTTTGATGCCGGTAAAATATCTCTACGGTACCTATTGAGCAATTTATTAGTTTCTGTATAGAAAATTTGAATTAAACAAACGCTACTTCAACGGAAAATGTTGACAGATACTTAGGCCACAGCAGAGTTAGACAAATCATCATCATCATATCAGCCGAAAGACGTCCATTGCTTGATACAGGACTCCCCCAAGCTTTGCAATTTTGTGTCACCTTTATCAGCCTTTTAAAGATCACCCTGTTGGGACACAGGCTTTCGCTCTTTGAGAGGGAATGGGCCTTAATCCACCAGTGCGGGTAGGTGGATGTCTTGCCTTCAAAGTTTTGGTTCTAGGACGTACGTAGCCGATACGTAAGGCCCCCGCCTTACGTGTCGACTACGTACGTACATACGTACGTTACGACTGGGCCACCACTGCTCTAAAATTTTTTAGATAACAATATCATTGTCTACTTAACCTTCACCTGATGTGGCTGTCTAAACAGCGCTAACTTTTCGTTGAGGTTTTCATCCGATTCTCGCATATTTTATGTGGTATCAAACCACGAAAAGTCCCTTTAGATAACTCTACAAAAAGAATTTGGATCTGTTGAATCTCGTAAATTTGGCAAACAATCAAAATGTTACCCAAAAAATATTGGTGATACAAAACTTGGCCGTTTTTTATTGACCTTTGACTTTTAACAAAACCCCTAACAAACCCTTTTAACAAACAACAAACAAACAGTAAAATATATCTTCTTAAAATTTATTTAAAACAAAATTCTTCTTCTAAGCGTTTCGACGACTAATAAACGACGGCTATGGCCACCCTATACATGCAGTCCTGAGTTCAATTGCCGAGTAATTAGTTAAACTTGCATAAGGAAAATACAGTATGCATAAGGAAAATACAGTATGCATAAGGAAAATACAGTATGCATAAGGAAAATACAGTAAAAAAGGAGGACTTAATGCTTTCGGTGTTTTCTACCAGTCGACCTTTCAGGGTGGTGCAGATACAGATCATGGCAGATGTAACATAAAACAATCTTTTACATAAAAATACAACCGTCTTCCAAATAAAAACACTACAAAATGATAAATTACTTTGTTTATGGAAGTCGGTGTCCATAACAAAAAAAAAATGGGACTTACGAAAGACACCGACTTCCTTAAAAAAGTTTTTTTTCATTTTGTAGTTTTCTTGTTTGGAAGTCGGTAGTATTTATTTGTAAAAAAATTTTTTTTTAGTTTTAGTAATGAACGAGTTCTCCAAATTACAAAAAAATACAACCGACTTCAAAATAAAAAACAATACAAAGTGAAAAATTACTTCAATTTCGGAAGTCGGTGTTCCTGTTTTCGTTTCTTGACACCGCCTTCCGAAATTGAAGTAATTTTTTTACTTCGTAGTGTTTTTTATTTCAAAGTCGGTTGTATTTTTTTGTAAAAAGTTTTTATTTGCCTGACAATTCGAAAGTACCTTTAAATGGTTTAATTGAAATAAATGATTTTCGTATGAGTTTTGTACAAAGAAGGGACGCGAATAGAAAGAGAAAAACCTTTATTTGCACCGCATATGACACATAATAAAATCAAATATTTCTTTCTTTCACAACCCAGTTACTGGATAAAACGACTGTCAAAGATCTTCAAATGACAGCCGGGACCAATGGCTGCAAAAATACCGGCCAGGTGCACGTCTGACTCACGCACAGAGGGTTCCGTATAAACAGCTACATTTACCAAAATTGAAAGGTAACATTACTTAAATTCATAAACACTGAAAACACCGAACATTGCTCTAACGAAGGGCCAAAATTAACTTTGCCATTCGAATACTGTTGTCCCCATACATCAATATATGAAATTTTTACTTTTCCAAGTACATTTTATAAGTTAGTCGACTTTTACTCGTAAACTTGTAAAGCCAAGTAGGCTTTACAAGTTCGACTGAGATAGTTATACTTTTAATTTCGTTATATATATTACTGCCGTGATTTTTTTCACATATCCAAAAGCAACCATATAGCTGGCAGGGAGGACACTTGACTCAAATAAAAATTAGCAATTAAAAGCTTAATTCCACACAAATGGATCCCTGAATTGAAAAATGGTTTCACAGACCTGTAATAGTTTTTAATGGCTTATCCAACGATAGCCCACACCATGGGCTAGACGACAAAAAAAGACATCCCCACTTTACGTGTACCATTTTTTTTATAATTTGTTTTACCACTTTGTTAGCGTGATTATATTTATCCATGCCAAATTATAGCTTTCTAGAGATAAGTCACCGAGCTTAGCTGCGGACGGACGGACAGACGGACATGGCGAGACTATAAGGGTTCCTTGTTGACTACGGAACCCTCAAAATTGCACACGTGAGATTGCCGGGACGGGTCGCTAGTCTTACTAATATTATAAATGCGAAAGTTTGGATGGATGTTTCTTACTCAATCACGCCAGAAGGGCTGATCGGGTCTGGATGAAATTTAGCACGGAGGTCGATAGCACATAGCACATAGGCTAGGCTTTTTCATACCGGTATAATTTTTCCTTGGGTTAAGAAAACATTTATTTTCACGCGGACGAAGCCGCTGGCAGAAGCTAGTAAACAATATAAGTACAGAAAAGTATCGTCACATACCTAAAAACTAAAAATACATACTATTCAAAAGATTTATGTCCGTCTGTCCCCTGTGACCTTTGCAACATAAAAACGTCTAAAGATTTTTATGATACGTCATAAAAAAACGACTGTTGTAAAAATTTGCTTGTGTTTTTATTAGCACTAGTATTGTCACCTGGGGTTTTTTGCTACATATTATGATATGTAGCAAAAAATGACGAAATTTAAATGGGAACACATGACAAGTACTAGCTTTCATATAAAAAAGAATCATCAAAATCGGTTCACCCAATAAAAAGTTCTGAGGTAACAAACATAAAAAAAAAAAAAAATACTGTCGAATTGATAACCTCCTCCTTTTTGCGAAGTCGGTTAATAAGTTATTTCGTAAAAGATTATTTATTTTGCTACCAAAGTTACGCTTATCTTGATTTTGTGCCAAAATAGGAACATAAACATAAGATACAGCCTGGTGACAGACAGATGGACCGCGGAGTTTTAGTAATAGGGTCCCGTTTTTACACTTTGGGTACGGAACCCTAAAACATGCACGTAAATGCGTAAGAATATAATAATTAATTAAAAACACGCCGAGTCAGCCAAGTTAAGACCAATCCCAACTGATGGCGTCCGTTCACGAACATGGCGCGTGGATTGGCACCACACAGCTCAACCATCGTGAAGGGAACATTTGAGCAAGCACTACTGCTGTGCATGAGGTCTTGGGTTCGATTTAGCCTCGCCCCTATTACGTGGGACTTAACTGGCAAGATGTAGGTGTTCCATAATACATCTCAGCCGAACTCTTCGTGGCATAAAAGCGTGATGTTACACTCAATCCAAACAATCCCGGTCAGTATGTTAGTATATAAAGCCTGCAATAACTTACCGGTTCACGCTTGACTTCGCGTAATATTTTCGATATGAACGGGTTTTCCATTACATTTAGTTAATAGAACGTAAAAATACACTTTGTGCTTGCCGCGGCCGCTGCATTGTAGTGCATGGAGCATGTTTTCTGATGCACTTATACTTTATTGCAGACATCATAAAGCAACTTGTTCAAACTAAAAAAAATCGTAAACAGGACCAATTAATGAGACTTCCACTCCTGGACATAGACCTCCCCCAAGTGTCGCTACATTGACCGGTCTCGTGCGTCTCGCATCCGGTGGACTCCTGCCTCGCTCACCCGGTCATCGGGCCACCTAGATGGAAGCTTTCCAATGCTACGTCTTCCGTTCCGCAGTCGCCACTCCAGAATTCTTCGGGATTTGCCGGTAACTTTGGTCCTCCTGCAGGTATCCTCATTTCTGATTCAATCACGCAAAGAAACTCCGAGCATAGCCCTCTTCATTGCTCTTTGGCTGACTTTAAGACAAATAGTGGTAGTTGCAATATTGAACTTAAAAACAAATCAGCTTTATTTAATTATAAAGTACCTGGGCGACCGAGCTCTGCTCTGGTGAAAACAGAGAAAACGACGTATCCTAAAAATGAAACCTAGCTAGATCGATTTATCGCTCCCGAAACCCCCTGCATACTAAATATCATAAAATCGTTGGAGCCGTTCACGTGATTCAGATTAAAAATATATATACAAGTATTGTTCGTTTAAAGGTATTAAATAGATAGATATAAACCATAAATACAATACAATTATACCATATATACTCAAAAGAATTAACTAAATACAGAAATATAATTAAAAAATAGTAGTTAAATATTAAAAGACATTAATTAGCGCTGTGATGATGCCAATTGAAGGTTAATCGGTTGGTTGCCATCATGCCATCCTGATTTCTTGGGGGCGAGTGTTCCTCAGAGAAATAAGACTGAACAAAGAACGAACAATGAGTGCAGTCAGTGCGGTGAGTGGGACATTGAAAAATACGTTTCTTTTTTTAGGATTTCGTACCTCGAAAGAAAAAAACGGAACTCTTATAGGATCACTTTGTTGTCCGTCCGTCCGTCCGTCTGTCTGTCTGTCAAGACCCTTTTTCTCAGGAACGCGTGGAGGTATCAAGCTGAAATTTATATCAAATATTCAGGTCTAATGTCCCTTAAAGCAAACTTCTAAGCCAACGCAATCAAAAGATGCAGCCGTTTATGCTGAAAATTTTCGACACTCGCAAGGGAATCAAAACCTACAGGGTACTCAGAATCTTGAAATTTGGTACGAAGCAACGTCTTATAGCACAGATAAAGGAATAATTGCGAAAACCATAAATTTTTAATTAAATCATCTAATAAAAATATTGTTAATCATTTAATACTTACTATCCCTTTCGTCATGAACGCGAAGAGGTATTAAATTGAAATTCATATCAAATACTCAGGTCTATAATACCTTTAAGCTGAGGTTTGTACGAAACCCTCGGTGCGTGAGTCCGACTCGCACTTGGCCGGTTTTTTTTAAATTAATTCTCTTTTACTTTGTCATTGTTGTTGTTGTATTGTATCTATGTCGAAGAAATATTATAAAACAAAATAACATCACGCCTCACCCACATTGCACCAATTATGTTTAAGTCCCATTTCCAAAGCCGGTCAAGTACCAATGTGACTTTTTTAGTTCACAATAATATGTACTTTTTAAGTTTACGTTGGACATCGCTGTCAACGTTGAAGGAAAACATTGTGAGGAAACCTGGACTCATAGTATTTATAAGTTTATGGCTCCATTGGTGTAATTGCTGCAGTGCGAGGGTAAACAAATAAATATAATAGAGTGAAAATTTTCTATTTATTTCCCAGCAGTGGGCCACTTAACGCCCATAACCGGACACCATAGTCGTGACGTAAGGTGATGTCAAAATTGGAAAAGCCCTATGCATTGGCTAATAACTGATGAATGATGCTTAACCGTAAGCTACGCGTAATTTGGAAACACACGGGCGGGTGATGCGTGTGAGCACGGTTGAGGCGTTTTTCCTT
The DNA here is from genome assembly GCA_947562075.1 of Orthosia gracilis. Taxonomy (NCBI): domain Eukaryota; kingdom Metazoa; phylum Arthropoda; class Insecta; order Lepidoptera; family Noctuidae; genus Orthosia; species Orthosia gracilis. The sequence continues at coordinate 13,976,825 of OX387267.1, forward strand.
GTTTTAAGTTGATTAGTGTTTGGGTTTAATTAAAGGTAGCGGTGGTATATTTTTTAATATTATGCAGCAGTGGTCAAAAGGCTTTGCAAAGTTACTAACATTTTTTAGCTGTGCACAAAACAAACAGTCTAAAAATGGAAGAGACATAAAAAAATTGCAAATCTTTTAATCTTTTTTATGTGACAAATTGGCTTAACCGTGTAGCAGTTTTCTATCAAATAAACACACCGATGCTGGGGTGAGTATGGGACTCAAAGCAGGAATAATAACATTACCGGAAAATGACTCTGAAACAGGTAAGGTGCAAAGTTAACACCTTCACTTTTCTTTAAATAATGACATATTGTCTGTTTCCTAAGATATTATGTTTTTGGCAAAGTTAGAAAAACATCAAAGATCAAATATGATGGTGATTAATGCTTGTACCTTCTCTGTATGAGAAGAGGCCTTTCTTCTGCTGTGGGAAATTAACAAGCTGGTATTATTAAAAAGAGTGGAGAAGACAGCGACTGAGTGGCGTCCAAGACCAGGCAGAAGGAACGTTGGTCATCCGGCAGCAGATGAGTAACCCGGGGCCGCTTGTCAGGGCTTTTACCGATAAGCCGATGACGAAGCGGCCAACAAGTAGGTTGCGGTGCCGCTTGGCAACACAGGTGACATCACAACTGAGGCGGACCGCGATGTTGTGAGGGTATCATCGCGGATGATGGTAGGAGGCCGCGGCGGAAGAAGAGTGCTGGTATTGCGGTGCGCCACTCTCCCTGCCTCCCGCGGCCTAGACGGAATCGCCACCGTATGATGGCGGACGCGGTGGGGCCGCAGGGTAGGAGAAGTGTGGGTATAGCGTTGGCCGTTCTCCCTACCATCTGCTGCCGAAAAATAGTAGGTAGCGGGGCCACTGACCTGAACCGTCATAGAGGGACCAAAAGTGCCATACATCCATGTGCTGGTTTGCTTCCTGGGGTGTTCTTGGCGTACAATGTGTTCTGGTTTGCCGGTAATGGGGGGTACTCCCTAGAGGAGATTCCGGTAACGGATAGCCGCGGCAGTTTCACGGTGAGTGCTAACGCGTTCCCGTATTCCCGCCATAAGCGGCACAGGAGGACACCGTAGAGTTTTAGTGGGTTGGAGTCCCACATAACTGCACTATCTCCCCGTGGTAGTGCAGAATGCATGAGTACATTTGCAAGCAAAATTTAAAAATATTTAGGACCTACATAAGGCTAGCACAGGAGCGTGGGGATGGGCAATAGAAAAGAGAGGCGTATGCCCAACAGTGGGTGAAGTCAGTGAGCAGTGGATGCGGATGATGATAACGCCGATTATTCTACACTCTTTCAACAGTAAAGTACCCGCTAGCACAAGCGTACCCGTACAAAAAACTCACTCGTATATTTCCCCACCGTTACAGCGGGTATTACGTGAATGCCTCACCAGTGAAAGCCGAGCCGCGGCGCGAGGCAGTTGTATGTGTGTTGTTGTTAAAAAAATGATATAGTTTAATACAAATTGTTAAAATTTTGAGTCCCCTCCCCGAACGTCGCGGCGCTTCAATTTATTTGGGTATGTATTTTTTTTTATGTGATTTTGTAAAGTAAAAACAATTATTAAGTGTTTTTTTTTGTTTATAAATAATAATTCGTAGTCAAATTATTAAATAAAAATAATTTTAGGCAATAACTTGCATGTCATTAAGAGGTCTACATGTATTTATGGCACTTAGATAGTTTCATCCTAATTGAAGTTCTTTACAAGAGAATTTTTTTAAATTACTTTTTTTATAAACAACTATAATTATATCCCTTACTTAACCAAGCGGTTCTAACAATGAAAAAGTAATTATTATTTAAAGTTGATATGTAGTGTTGTGTAATTGAAAATAAGTGTTTAAAATCCAAATAATATTAAAGTTTGTAAGTGTGTAAGTTTGTTACTCTTTCACGCAGAAACTGTTGAATGAACTTTGATGAAACTTTGTAGTAATGTAGATTATACATCAGATTAGCGCATATGCTATAATTTATGAAGATATTGGGGTAAGTACTAAATGTACGCGGGTGAAGCCGCGGGCAGCAGTTAGTTGAAAATAATCTTCTATTTTCCTTCATAGGTCTCTCTGCTAAACCTGACATTATTATTTACCGGAAAGATATTTTTTTTCGGAGGATTTACTCCTCCATGATCCTACTATATATATTTGCCAAATCAATTCATATTTCAGTTTATGTTCACCGTGCAAAAAACTGCGTTAGAATAACTTTCTCATTTTCAACTAGGCATAAGCAGAAGTACCTATAAAGTGATATAACGTTTACGCCATCGTTTAAACTATTAGAGCAGTGGTAACAGCCGCAACTTGATACACCTACAAGTCACGTCGTGGGTTCGAATCGAGGCAGGCGTTTTATTTTGTGTATATTATTTCATCACCACTGCTCTCAAAACGGTGAAGAAAAACATCGTGAGGAAACCGGCATGTTCTAGAACTAAAATTTCGAAGACATGTGACATCTACCAAACCGCACTGGGCTCGCGTGGTAGATTACGGCCCATTCCCTCTCGTATAGTGGGTGTCCCAGAATTGGGAACTTTATAAGGCTGATAATGTTAGACTGGAATTAAACATAACTTGCTAACCCTGCCTTACACTTCGGGGAATACAGGATGGAAAACCCAATAACACATTGCCCGACTCGGGAATCGAACCCCAGGACCTTATGGTCAGCAGTAGCGCTTGTGATCACTACACCTACGAAACAGTCTCGGTCTCTCTCAGTCTTGAAAGCTCAATGTGTTATGTTGTCACCGGCGGAATTACTGCAACGACTCCAAATGTAAGTTTGCTAAATAATTTGCGCAAGTCGATGTCTGCAACAGACTTGCATGACAACGTTTACAACAATTTTATAGATATTTTTACAACTTAACAATATTGCTATAATATGTGTTAATTAATTTTTTTGGCGAAACCATAGTCGTGGCTCGTCTAACTTGCTTCCATCCGCGGCTTGGCCCGCGTAAACAGTGTTTGATTTTACATTATCGGGATAACAAGTAAAATTAAAAAAAGCCCTCACACACACATTTCATATTCCTTGCTACGTTATAAATATCTAGTAGTAGACACGCTTCGATCGACAATCTATTGAACACGTAATTATGACACGATATCTTGCGAAAATACCCCGATTCAAACAGTAAAGCACCCATACCTTTTGAACGGCTGAACCGATTTTCATCAAACACAGCTAACTACATTCTAGATAACCTCACCTGTTAAACAAACAGTTGTTCAAAACAGTTTGTTCCTATGTGGCGTTCCAGAGACCAAACGTATTGGCCGATTTTGATGATTATTACGTCAATCGAATCGTCTTAACCCTGCGAGTGTCACTGGGTACTCTTGAGAAAATAAACTTGCCATGTTATCTCTCCACCAATCTTTGTCGACTAGCAAAGTATACATACACCATTGTACGTTAGTGTTGCATGAAGTTTTAATAATCAAAATAACAATACACAGCACAGCAAAAAGCGACAAAAAACGACAACAACATTTTTAAATTTAAAAAATAACAGCAAACAACAGCAGCAACAATAACTTTTTTTAATAAAAAAGTCGTCTAATTACGGGGTCAACGACTGCGAGTCCAGTTACATTTTTTTTTTACCCTTATTGTCCCACAGCTGGCCAAAGCTCTACATCATAGCCTTGCCCTGTACTTGAAATTAATAATTTAATGTCCTTTGTTCGATTTATCGTCATTAGTTATCGATACGAATCACGTCTGCGGAGTTTTGCTAGATAGTATCATTTGACCTTGTACTCTTAGGTAAGTTCGCGAATTCAAGCTTGCCTAAGTTTGATCGTAAAATTTGTCAACAATGCGAGAGAAACTATGTGAAATAGTATGATAATACGTTCCAAAAACCTCAATTTTGTATTTGTATGAATGAAGCAATGTCTTTTGGTTTTTCATTTTACATAAGACTGGCCATAGTGCAGTATTAAAACCTTTTTTTTAATACCCGACGGAAAAAGAGAGGTGTTATAAGTTTCACGTGTATACCTGTGTGTTTGTGTATTTGTGTATATGTGTATTTATGTATCTGTCTGTGGCTTCATAGCTCCTACACGGATGAACCAATTTTGATTTCGTGTATTGTGTTTGAAATGTGTCTTTATCGAAACGGTTCTTAGCTATGTTTGATGAGAATCGGTTCAGCGGTTCAAAAGTTGTGGACGTTTTACTGTTTGAATTTATATTTTTACAAGAATTCATGTCATCATTACGTGTTCGATAGATTGTTGATCAAAGCGAAAGCAATTTAAAAGGCGTGAAATAAAAAATAAATCTCGGATTTTAGGAATTTTTAAGTTTTATTTGTCCTGAAAAAAATACATGGTTCGGGTGTATCAGGCTGCGAGAAAATATCTCATTGGTGATGTTCTTCAGAAAGGCCAGGTGCGGAGTGCTCATAACCAGCGTACCTCCAATTAACATGAAAATCATTTATAGCCAAAGTACATCTAATGACGATTCCAATTAGCCCAAACACGACTAGGATACATTGTTTGGAGTTCCACTGGCCATTGTGGTCTTCTTCATCAGTTCAAGTTCACCAAATGATACTTTAATACTCACCTAATATACCAAAATATATATACGCTCTATGTTTGCCTATAATATTTGAGGAGTTCCCTCGATTTCTCTAGGATCCCATCATCAGACCCTAGTTTCCTTATCACGGGTACTATGATATGATACCCTTGGGATATCTACTTTTCAACAAAAAAAATAATAGTCAAAATCAGGTGTACCCCATTGTTGCGAAGTTCATTACCGCGATGTACGTTACTGCGAAAGTTTACTATCGCGACGTTCTTTGTTGCGAAAGTTCTTTACTGCGATGTACGCTTCTGCGAAAGGTTTACTATTGCAAAGTACGTTATCACGAAAGTTCTTTACTGCGATGTACGTTACTGCGAAAGTTTACCATTGCGACGTACGTTGTCGCGAAAGTTCTTTACTTTGACGATTGCTGTATAATGACTGTTGTGTGTGATTGTTGTATAATGACTAACAAATGAGCAAAAATTGTAAGCAAATTTAACAAATGTAACTTTTGGAGACGCTTCAGAGATCAAAACGAGAAAAACACAATCCTGCTTACTTCAGCAATGTGGTCATTCCAAGATAGGTTGCAGTCTAAAAATCAACAAAAATAAAATTTCATCTCTGAAGCGTCTCCAGAAGTTCTTCCTCAACTATTTCTTGAATATGCTGATGTCTGCATCCTTGGTGCGACTGAGAAACTTCTTGATAAGCTTAAGCGTTTGCAGAATTTATGTACCGCTTCATTGCATATTTTATTTACTGTCGCATAACCCAATTATTGGTTATGCCTTTGTACATAAGTTGTCCTTCTGTATTTGTTTTGAAAACAATAAAGAATATGGATATTAATAAGTTGGCTTAGATAGATAGGTTCATGAATTTTGTTGAAGTTTATTTTGTCTTTTGGTTCAAATATATTTAATTTTGCTTAAAATTTTTGCTCATTTGTTAGTCATAACCAACAATATAATATTTCCACTATCACCAGTATCAGCAACTCTCCTAGATGACTTAAAACACAATAGCGTATTATCGAAACTGCAATCGTCACAGTAAAGAACTTTCGCGACAACGTACGTCGCAATGGTAAACTTTCGCAATAACGTATATCGCAGTAAAGAATTTTCGTGATAATGTACTTCGCAATGGTAAACTTTCTCAGTAACGTACATCGCAGTGTAGAACTTTCGTGATAACGTACTTCGCAATGGTAAACTTTCGCGGTAACGTACATAGCAGTAAAGAACTTTCGCAACAAAGAACGTCGCGTTAGTAAACTTTCGCAGTAACGTACATCGCGGTAATGAACTTCGCAACAATGGGGTACACCCGTCTAAATCGGTTCATAAAAAAACGAAGTTATCCGCGAACACACATAAAAAAATAATATTTATACGGTCGAATTGAGAAATATAGCTGATGAAATGTGTGTGTACCTACTATGCCTTAACCTTCGTGGAATACTGGCTTGATGTTTATTTATTTATTCATTTACACGTACAATTATTTTATGTAATGCTATTTTATGTGTTAAAATATTTTCTCTTTTGTTACAGACCTTATAATATTTTAGAAGCGACTTCGGTTCAAAATGGACGCAAAATTTATGTCAACCGACAAAATGGACGAATATCAGTAAGTTTATAATATTTATTTCAAGTGCGACTATCTTTTTAAAATTATTATTGATAGGGTCGCGTTTGACCACTATCTCACCTGATGGTAAGCGATGAAACCTCTTGTCAACGGTGAATCTCGCTTGGCTAGAAGTACCCTATTCAATTTTGGCTTAAAGACCTCATGTTGTAGCTAACTTTTATAATACGTATAACTAAGGAGTGGAATTCCCTGCCGGAGTCTGTGTTTCGCCGATAGCTACAATCTATCTTTTAGTCTCGAGTAAATAAGTTACTTCTAGGTAAGCGTGCTCCACCGTCGACCATATCATCACTTACCATCAGGTGAGATAGTGGTGAAGCGTGAGCGTATAGTCAATAAAAAAACCCTTAACAACCACCTTGCTTTTAGCAATTTTAGACCTTAATCACCCGAAATAAGCTCCCAATTTCAAAACCCACCTTCCATTATAGAAAACACATCGAAATGCTGAACGGGAATGACCTGAATACCCTGAACCTGAACTATGAGAGCAGCCACATCAATCTGGAACAACCTGACAAGTCTTCAGAAGCCATAGCTGACTTCTACGAGGATTCCGTCGTCATGGTCACTGGAGGCACCGGTTTCGTTGGCAAGGCTTTACTGGAGAAGCTGTTGAGGAGTTGTCCTGGAATCAAGACTATATATGTGTTGATGAGGCCGAAGAGGGGTTTGACTGTGGAGCAAAGGTATAAGGAACTGCTCAAGAATCAGGTTCGTGTGATAGTTTTTTGTTATTTTTCTTGTTGGGAAGGTACGTATAATTTGTAATTCTCTTTCTTGCCCTTCATCGTCTTCTTCTTAGCTTGGCCTTTAACCAACTGTGCTGGGAGAGGCTTTCATTTATCTTTCTCAATTTGTTCGTATGTTCAGCACAACATCTCTCTTCTTCCAGACATCTAGTCGACATCTTCATAGTCATTTTATTTTCTTTCTCTATATCACACACATTCCTATTTTCATTTCATAAAACATATCCATATCCTTATCTAAACGCTTTTCTTATCATAATTATATCTAATTTTAATGAAGTTATTTAAGATTCATAGTTTGAAAACCCTAACACAATAGTAGGAAAGAACAAATGAATCGATCGGTCAGGCCTTTTAAAATAAGGAACCTATTTTCGTCAACCGGGTTTTATCCAGACTCCGTTAACTGAAGTACAGTTTACCATCCTATTAATTGAATTCATGACAAATAAATAAATTCTAATATCCTCAAGTAATGCAGTCGCGTTTACAACCACTAAGATCAACCAAGGCAGTCGGAAAAATCTTGTAGAACACAATCAACTTTAAAACTAAACATAAAGCTCCTCTTCGCCCAGGTGTTCGATCGCATCCGCGCCCGCTGCCCAGAACGCCTCGGCAAGCTGTATCCGATCACCGGCGACGTCTCTGCTCCCAACCTTGGAGTCAGTCCTGAACAGAGAGAATTGCTGGGCAAGGTAATAAATATAATAGAATGCTAAAACTTTTATTTAACACAACATAACACAACAATCACAACGTAACAGTAGAAAATTTAAAAGTACAATTAAAATTTACACATTTTTATTTCATGCTACACAATTTATCTAGTAGTTCACACGCTTCGATCGATAATCTATTGAACACGTAATTATGGCGCGATATCTTGCGAAAACACCCCGATTCAAACAGTAAAATATCCATAACTTTTGAATGGCTGAACCGATTTCCATTAAAAATTGCTAAGAACACTCTCGATAAAGTCACCTTTCAAACAAGAAAAATGTAATCAAAATCGGTTTATCCGTGTAGGAGCTATGATGCCACAGACAGATACACAAATACACCAACACACTGGTACACACGTCAAACTTATAATACCTCTCTTTTTACCCGACTACGGCGAAGCAAAAGGGAGGGTTATGTTTTTGACCGCTGTGTATGTATGTTTGTATGTTCATCTGTTCCCTCATAACTTCTAAACTACTTATCATAAATTGACAAATTAGGTATCGTTGGAAGCGTCTTGTTTATCGGCTAGTTATAGGCTATGTGAGGTCACATTCAATTGAATGTGGCGCCCTCTAGGGAGCACGAAGTAAAGAACAAAAAAGATCGCCCCATCCCATCATGTGTGATATTTTTGAACAGGGATTTTAAAATGAAGGTGGGGTTGAGTACATCATATTTTTATAAATCGTACCGTTTGCGAGACATATTCCGTCAAAGTCATGAAAACAATTTTTTTTTTATCCGACTACGGCGTCGCAAAGTATTTGTTGATCGTTATGTAAGTATGTATGTATGCATTTATGTTAATTTGTTACCTCAGGCTCTGCAAAAGCTCCAAAATACCTTAAATAAAAAATAAGTTCAAAACCTAAAACCCGACTACTGAAAAATAGCACTCTAAAAAGTATGAAACAAGAAAATATTCCCGTAAATTTACCGTGGTCGTATGCTACTATGCAGAATGTATTGTTTTGTTACGTTAGTGGCATACAACCGGATCGTGGATAATTTTGAAAGAGAGTTACCGCGACCCCGGCACAAGCAACTGAAGGAACACGGGTGGGGTTTAGTCAGTAAAAGTCTCACACCCACTCCCGCACGCTAGGGCGACATTTCGATAGCGTCTGACAATCCCATACATTTTGTCCGTTTTGTACATGTGACATTTAACCAATCGCTGTCTCGAAGCTTTCATTGAAAGAATCTTATCTAGAATCTTTGTACTAATGATAAATAATATTCTTTTCCATACATAGGTGACCACCCTGTTCCACTCGGCTGCCACCGTGAGGTTCACGGAGCCTCTGCATGCAGCCACCACGCTCAATGTGCAGGGAACTGCCTCTCTGCTGAAACTGGCTGAGGATATGCATAAATTGAAGGTAAACCAGACCATCTTGTATTATATAGGTATCATTTTAATTGAAATATATAATGACATACATAACTTAACAGACAGAAATATTATGTTGAGCCAGTATTGTAAAAAAGCATAAACCATTAGTTTGTGCCCTTCTGCTCTTCAGCGATTTGGAAGCTGTCTTTTATTGTTCAACTAGCTGACCCGGCGAATAACAAATTTCTAAAATAATTTTTTTTTTCTAAAATAAACGTAGCCTAAGTTACTCCTTATTACATCAGCTACCTGCCAATAAAAGTCCCGTCAAAATCGGTCCAGCCATTTCAGAGATTCCGTGTATTGTTAAATAAAAACTCTTTCGCAAAATAAATAACCGCCTTCAAACTTCTTTCGTTTCAGAAGCCAGTGTCTTTCGTACCTCATGTATTTATCGTTTTGCGACACCGACTTCCGAAACGAAAGTTATTTTGCACTTTATAGTGTTTTGTTTTTGAAGTCGGTTCATTTTTTTGCGAAAGAGTTTTTATTTCCCTCTTATATATATATTAAAAAACGTTTTTGATTTTGATTTTGATTTAATGATACAAACAATTGACTTGCATAACTTTAGATATGTAGCGATTGTCGAGTAAATACCGCCAATTCCAGAATGCCCAGTTATAGAAAAAGTTTGTGCATCACCCTTTTCGTCACTCATACCCGTGACGGTCTGTTTCTCAAACTCGATGTATAAAAATCAGCATTTATTTCAAGCAAGCATTTTGGAACCGTCAAGAAGTCAGTCAATCAGAAAGTTCTTCTTGATCTTGTCGATTCTTAGTATCTTATTTAATTTGTCTTTGACCAATACTTAGTTACATTGATAGCCTGGCGCTGGCTGTCTTTCTTTCTGGTCAGAAAGTTAAAGTTGCCCATTTCAAAGAATGGCAAGAAATTCCATGGACACTTTCTTAACCTCACAATCTTATCCTCTCATCAGGCCCTGGTACACGTCTCAACAGCCTACAGTAACGCGCCGCGCTCCAACATCGAGGAAAGAGTGTACCCTCCCCCATACGATCCAGACAGCATTGTGAGGTGCACCAAGATGCTGCCACCGGAGACTGTGGAGGTCATCTCGGAGACATTACAGGTTGGTTTCATCATTATCAGCATTTAGCCTGGAGAAGTCTACTGCTAGACATTAAGTTCACATCAAGTGCACTTCTCTAATCAGGCGTTAAATTTTTACTTTCAAACTAGATAACTATACTATTACCATTCCTGTCTACCCTTGTAGATCTAATAGCATTGTAGCTCTTATAGAACTAAAAAACTACTATTATTAGTCCAGTATCTTGGTCATCTTTTAAATAAATAGAATTCTGTTTTAAAATATTTCGTTTGAGAACTTAGGAAAAAAGCGCCAATTTAATACTACTTGATATTGGTAATATCAATTCTCTCTCATAAACGAAGAAGTTTTAATTTAACATAAGAACAAATGAAAAAGTTGCTCATTAAAAAAACTTTTTTTAAAACAAGCTTTTTTCGTATTCTTCGCAGCAAACCCTTTCATTTGATACCCATATCATGGCAGTGCACAAAAAATTACTAATCCGCCCTTTTGTGGCCGTCCGCCATATTGGATTTAAAATGACGTCACATAGCTAACCATGCATTGTCATCCAAACTAAACGTGTATGCTAAATTTCACCTTAATCGGTGGAGGATAACTGCTTTAAAATTCAGTTGCAAGGTTTGACCCGAACACACACACATACATACATACATTGCAAGTAAAATAAAAGCTTGTAAAAGATAGATGGAAAATATGCAACTATAAGTGAGAGCTCCTATAAAAATCATCAGTGATAAGATAAACAAACTAACAAATCCTTCCCTTGCAGGGCGAGCACCCCAACCCCTACACCCTGACGAAGGCGCTGGCGGAGTCCATCGTGTACAGCCACACCAACCTGCCCGTGTGCATCGTCAGACCTTCTATAGGTGAGTTGTTATAGTATGACTGTGATGGGTCCGTTTTAGCAAGGAAAAAATGATAAATAATGTAACTATCTCTTTTTTAGTGTGTATTCAAGTGATTTTAACGGAGTTTTGTTTTTTTTTTGCACTGAAATCTGTAAAAGCTTGTTAAAAGGCTCCAACTTAACCATTATTGTCAGAGAATTCTGATGAATCTGGTATAGACTGACTGACAATCTTACTCATCAAAAACATAACTTGTAAAAAACCCGTTAAAGTCTCGTCTTTGTAGGTCTGTCTGTAGGTACCTTTATAATTAGGTTACAAACAAATACAGTAACCGAGTTGGTTTTACTTTTAAACAAGTGATCGACATTATTGTGATCTTCTATCGTAAAACCAAGTCCATAAATTTTTTTGTTACGTAATTATTAAGGAAATGAAATCAGGCTTCTTGCTTTATCCACAACCAAGTTATACCGAAAATGTCCTGAATGGCTTGTACGGCTGAAATGGATGGTACGGCTGTGACTTCATTTACTCGACTTGTAGGGGGCACTGCCGCATGCCGTGCCCCCAGATTTGACTGCCACCATACTTTTTATCGTCCGTAGAAAATTTAATAACATGATGGTGACGTGATTTGTTTAACTGCTGCACACTTTGTTTAACTGAACACTCGTGTTTTTTTTATTGAGCTATTTCAACACTTGTCAAATTAATGTATTTCATTATTTGGCAACCAAAAAGATTTAAAAAACTATAATTATCATCATTTTGGCCAAAAAAGGTCAACTTCTGGACATAGGTGACCCACAAGTGTATATAAAGTACAACAAAAGTATATAATCGCCGATCTAATTTATTTTTGGGCCAATTGATTTTATTTGGAAACATTTAAGTTAAAACCGAGCCCTTTGATATAAATAACTACCAAAAAGAATTTATTATATAAAAGTACTATCGAAACTTCAGAAGCGACACTTCCTTCTGAGAACTTGAGTAGTTCAAACAAATAATTATGTATTTAAGTAGGTACCGCCCGCGGCTCCACCCACGTCGAACATTCTTTATTAAGTTATCATGTCTGGTCCCAGGTTCAGTTCCAAGGTGTTAAAGTGTTATTCCAAATGTCACCCAGATCCGTTCGGCCGTTCTAGCGTAATTGAGTAACATACATACATCCAAACTTTATTATATATACCAACCACTAACAGCTTAACTTACTTTCCGAGGTACGTAGGAATCTCGCCATGTATGGTCACCCATCCACGGACCGACCTCAGCAAGCGTTGCTTAACCTCAAAGATCGACCCGTGCAGCTGTTATTAACGTAATCACGAGCTCCTCTAGCCTCACACACTAGGCCACACAGTCCCCTATAATTACGACCATTTGTGTAGCTTCCCACAAGTTGTTCGTCCTACCCTCATTCTCATGACATTCATCAATTAGTCATGGCCGATCGATAAAGTCTATGATTGGCTGAAGGCGGAACAATTCAAGTTTTTAATCAATATTTTCAGTTGTAGCTTCTTGGTAAAACTATTTGCAAGGTTTTGTACGAAGTTGAAGAGAAATGACATTGGTTAAGTGAGGATGATATTCAATCATCCCACAGCTGGGCAAAGCCATATTGTGTAGATATATGACAGTCGTTGCGGTTAGTCAGAAGCCAGAAAAATCTGGTTTGTAGCTGTATCCGGCTAGACTGGAAGTCTACTTGAGCTTCTTGGCGTTACTTTAAAATCGACTCTCAATTTATGCTTTTACATTGAGGCAAAGGCTCAGCTGGCTGCCTAAAAGCTGGGGATCCTTGCAAAGGTTAGAAGGTACTTCACGCCAGAACAGCTGCTCAGCTTGTATCAAGCGCAAGTTCGATCATGCATGGAGTTCTCATCTCTGGGACGGATCTGCCAAATACCAGCTTGATGCGCTAGAGTCGATCGAAAAGCGGGCCAAGAGCCTCATCGGCAATGAGGCCCTGGTCAAGTCAAGCTCCAGAGGCTTGAACATCGTCGCCGAGTTGCTAGCTTGTCGGTTTTTTGTCGGTTACATTTCGGTGAGTGTGCGATGGAATTGCATGATCTAATAGCGCCAACCCGTTTTATCATTTGACTACCTGACGTACGGCGATGCGCCATCGGTACATGATGGACATCCCACCCATACGCACTAAACGTCTTGAGAATACTTTTATTGTGCGTACAGCTAAGGAGTGGAATTCCCTGTCAGAGTCTGTGTTTCCCGATACCTACAATCTAGGGGTCTTTAAATGAAGAGTGAATAGGTTACTTCTAAGCGAGCATGCTTCACCGTCGACCACATCATCGCTTACCATTAAGTGAGATAGTGGTCATGCGGGAGAAAATTCTAAAAAAAAAAACTCCTACGTAGTAAGATAAAGACAGGCAGATTCATTTCTAGGCAAAGTTCAAGCTTCGCAAGTGTCTCGTACTGTAATAACGCCACCGAGCACAAGATAGCTGATTTATCAAAATCAATTTAGCAGTTTAGAAGCGACGTCACACATCCATACTTACAATTGAAATTCATGACCCATCATTGAGTCAAGGCATATAAGGACACTACTTGGTACGCAAGTTAGCCAAAAAATAATATTGTAATTAAGTAGGTTTAATGGTGGTTCAGTGTTAACGGCCCCGACTTAGAGTTGTAGGTTGTGAATTCGAAGCACTCTACTATCGAAACGTTTAAAACAATATTATATCACCTGCCCAGTCCAACTGGATGCAGCTAAAAATCAGTACCTGACCTACCTCACCTTCAGACCTGATTTTTTACCCGACTGCCAACGGAGGGTAATGTGTTTATCAGTCTATGCATGTATGTATGTTTGATCCTACTTGGCGTTCTGAGAGACCAAATTCGTTGGCCAATTTTGATGATTCTTACGTCAATCGGTGCGAGTGTCACTGGCTACACAAAAATTGGAAAATAGAAACATGTCAGATTTTGGGTGCCATATTGTGGGGGCCGAATTTTAAGATGTTATTTCAAAAATATTTAAGACTTGCATGTTTAAATGTATCTATTTCGAAAAAAAATGTTAACTCAAAACTTAATTCATGCTGCTTATGAAGCGAACTTAAAAGACGTAAACAAGAAGAAAATCATGCTGCGCAGTCTCAGGATACCTCTGGTTTTGGTCAGCCAGCTCGTGAATTTGAATCCTCCGACTGCATAGCTTCTTACGCAGTCGGGTCTTTTTATTTTTTTTTATTAACTTTTTTACTTATTTATTCTTTTATCCTCGCCCTGGACCACTTTGCAGCAATTACACCAATGGAGCATATACCAACGTATACTAACTACAAGTCATGGTTTCCTCATGTTGTTTTCCTTCACCGTTGTCAGCGATGTCCAAGATAAACATACATCAGTATGGCAACACTATTGTGGATTATGGTCCATTCCCTCTCATGGGAGGGTGGTTCACAGGGCCTGGGTCTTTTTTATAGTCTGGAATAGCACAAAGGCTACTTTTTATCGCGATATAATCTTTCCTTAGGATGATAAGACACTGTTCACGCAGGCGAACCCGGTGGCAGAAGCTAGTAATATTATAAATACGAAAGCTACTGTCTATCTATTTCTATGTCTGTCTGTCTGTTACCTTTAAACGCTTAAACCGCTAAACCAATTTTGTTGAAATTTGGTATGCAGAATAAATAGTTTAAGACCCTGGTAAGGATATAGGATAGTTTTTATCCCGGCGATCATTAAGGGGGTGGAAGGGGGGTGTGAAAGTTTGTATGGTGAACCGAAGTAAGGCGGTCCACACTCCTACAATATCACTCCGTGATTTTAGACCAATCGAAGTACTAAGGATACGCAGACGAAGTCGCGGGCAAAATCTAGTACTACAATTATTATAATTGTCTGAATGGCTGGATCAATTGATAGAGGGTGTCCTGCTAACGAACGTGAGGTTCCGGGTCCGATTTTAATAACGGCAAGGAGCCAAAAGTTCCTCATATAATATTATATGCTTCGTCTAAATTGTGATTAAAAAAACGCACTTGACCCATTCCAAGGACGCTAAGGCCTTTTAAGGGACAAATATATTCGGAACAGTATTATGAATACAATGAATTTATTTAAATTCGATTAACTATGAACAATTAGTATAATGTATAGGCGTAATACATTTTGATGGCTATCGTCTATCAAAATTATTTATGTTTCTACTTGTCAGTTAATGTTTAGGGGCCTCTTAAAAACATGTACCGTCTTATTAATAAACGTGGACTAAGGTAAGATTAACTTTATTCCAAGCATTAGGTTGGTACTAACAAATTTCCGTGTTAATAAACACGGAATAAGAAGGGATTATACTAAACTGACTCTATAGTCTCTGACTAAAAGTTACAATATGGTACTAGCTAGTTTAAGGTGGGATTAAAGTTGGAATAATACTGTATATCGACTGCAATTATTATGTTTGATTGACATTTTGCTCGTTATGATTTATGATGCAAATTTTTAGTTTAAAATAAATATATTGTACTAGCTGACCCCCGCGGCTTCGCTCCCGTCAACTGGCTATCTACCTGCCTATCATCTACCTATCTACCCTACCTACCTACCCACCTACCTAGCCACCGACCTTGCCACTACCAAATAATGAATTTTATAGTCTAAATTTTGCTACTTTGGGTTACATTATTGCAGTTTTCATAAGGATCTCTAATTTTTTTGAAAATAATTTATAGCCTATGTTACTTGGGAATAATGTAGCTTTCCATAGGTGAAAGAATTTTTAATATCGGTCCAGTAGTTTCGGAGCCTATTCGGTACAAACAAACACACAAACAAAAAAATCTTTCCTCTTTATAATATTGGTATAGATTTACATTCACATTCATTATATATTTTATTGTTTATCCCTTCTTATTCTAGTAATTTATCAAAATAATCAGCGTAAGACTAGACAGGAAACACTATTGCAGGAATTGGCATGAAGGAGATGTGGTTAATGCTTAAGTGTTTTATTAACATCTCTGTCTATTAAACATTCTCTATCAAAGCACTACGTATATTAAATATTAGCTGTGTCCCACGACCTCGTCTGCGTAGCATTAGTACTCGTACAAGGATGGTTTCCGGGTTAAAAACTATCCTATGTCCTTCCCAGGGTCTCAAAATAAATCCATTGAGGTCATTATTTAGTACATTATTATTTCAATGACTAACTCCATCCAAAATCGGTTCAGCAGTTTAAACGTGAAATGGTAACAGACAGACAGACCTTTTCGCATTTATAATATTTAATCATACGAGATTTAAATTGAAATTGTTAAGATAAATTTAAAATTGCCTCCTTCATTTTCAAACTGATGTCCGCCATTTTTTTTTTCTACTTTATTTCACCAACTAAGACATGCCGGTTCCTCACGATGTTTTCCTTCACCGTTTTGAGAGCAGTGGTGCATTAATTTACACCAAGTAAAGCGTTTGCCTGGGTTGGAACCCACGACCTACCTGTAAGTCACGGCCGCTACCACTTGGCCACCACTGCTCTCTGTCTTAGTCTATCCCTTGTCATCTAGTGAAACACCTAAATAACTACATATAATATTTACCTGACTGTTCAAGAAAGAGTTACAGCCGCTCAATCGTCACTCCAAAAAAGTCGCGACGACATAGCCGAAAAACCGTTTGTAAATCGTGTCGCTTGTTGTGTGGTTTCGTGCAATGAACAAACGGTCCACACAAATATATGGAGCTTTCGACACACGACACGACAAAATGTGGTCACGCCACAATTAAAAAACTAGTAATGTCTGTCATTTCCATTATCGAACATGATTTTAAAACATTTCTTTCTTTTAAAAACATTCGAAAATGTTTTAAAATCATGTTAGTATTTTAACGTTAGTTAATGAATAAGTGAAGCTAATCAATGAGTCTTTTTATTGTTCTCATAATTTCGTATTATTGTAAAATCCTAAGATTTACTGTGTGTTTTGCTAGTAAAAGCCCGAAATGGCGATTATCATTGATCGTTTCATTTACTATTACCAGTAAGACTTGTTAAAACTTAGGATTTACCGGTAAAGCCTAGGTTTTAGCCGTATATATAACATTTATATACTTTCTGCATCACTGACATTAGTGAAGGAAAACATTTCGAAGTAACTTGGACAATAATTATTATTTTGAAATCGCGAACCCGCTTTGAGCAAGCGCCTACCACCTCAATATATAAATAAGTTTTAAATCTGCAGTAGTACAGTAACAACCTGGTATTATTTTAAGATTCTCACCAGTTTGAAACCAAGACTCATCACAAATTCATATAACATTGACGTCCAAGCTATCATTATATCGATTAACACGACGGTATGGCTTTCCAATAATTTAAATTAAAAATGTATGCTGTGTGTGGCATAATGGTTTCTTATAATTAAACGCGAAAATATTGATTTGCGACGATTCGACGTTCTTGACTAGATCACGGCATTTTGATGCACATCATCATTAGCATTTTAATGTTCCCACTGCTGGGACACAGGCCTCCTCTCTGTGAGAGAGAATGCACATAACTTCGAGAAATTGCTATTTCGACTGATGAGTACCACTTTTGATCCCCGGAGAATACACGGTTTCGGCTGGATAAGCTAATACTAAAAGTAAAATGTCGATGAACCCCTGTATTTACCCAACTGCGCGATGCAAAGGAGGGTAATGTGTTTATCAGCCGATGTATGTTTGTTCTTATATGTGCCGTTCTAGAGACCAAACTCGTAGGCCGATGTTGATGATTCTTACGTCGTCAATCGGAGGATACATATTCATGAGCTGGCTGACCAAAACCATATGTATACTGCGACTGCACAGCATGACTGTGTTGTTCGCTTTTTAAGCAGTCGGGTTTTTTGATCTCAATCAGATTGACAGTTATTAGCTTGTTAAAGACATCAATCGAGGTTATTTTCAATGACGATTATTATTGATAGGCTCGCGCTTGACCACTATCTCACTTGATGGTAAGCGATGATGTGGTCGACGGTGAAGCACGTTTGCTCAGAACTAACCTATTCACACGAGAATTAAATACGGTTAAAGCGGATTTTTCTTAATTTGACATGGCGACTGAGTCGAGTGGAGGTTTCCTTCAAATGGACTAAAAATATAAATTAATATATTACGTTAGTATTAATGTTGTGTCATGCATCTATACGTAATCTCAGAATGTTGCCATCCAGGAAAAGTCCGCTTTCTCGAGACCCTAACCTGTTTCTCAATCTACGTATGACTGATCAAAGGTCACCATGGTAGTTTAGACTTAGCCAAGTTACAACCAGTCCTATGATCTAAGTTTCTAGTTTTCTACTACATAACAAGACGAGCCTGTATTGCCATAATACATAGCACCCCTGTTACATACATAGAATTGGCGAAATGTGTACACTTTTGCCTAGCTCTTCGTGTTTTTTCGTTTTTTTTTTTTTAATTTCGGGTAGAGTTTAACCTACAGCCAGTGAGAAATTAAGTAATCCTCCCGACCGAATTTCCATTACGGTGGCCAATCCCAACGGAAACTAACCGGTTACGCGGTAGATATTAGGGCGGTTACGCACTACATCCGATCTGGGTTCGTGATTTGAGTTCCGAGTTCAAAATGTTCTGAATTATGACAGATTATGATTACAAGAAGTACTACGGCTACTTCGGAAACGAAATTTCACGGATACGGATCGGATGTATTGCGTAACCGCCCTTATAGTGCAGGCGTATGTGCGCAAACACAGGTGCATTCTCTGTTCCCTCACTCTCATTGTCCGGTGGGACTAATGGATGCAATAATTCAGCTAAGTGGGTAGTAGTCAGCTGCATAAACATCAACTCTTATAATAATGACTACCTTTTATTTTCAGTGACTGCCGCCCTTCAAGAGCCCTACCCAGGATGGATCGATAACGTCTACGGAGTCACTGGTGAGTCGTCTTATAAGTAACTATCATTGACAGTACAGTTTTTTAATCCCTTGATTATTTTTTGCGTGGCGAATTTCTCAGGCATAAGTAATGCGTTACCACAAGGAAATAGCGCAGTTATGTGGAACTCCAGTTAAACTCCACGGTGTCCTCCTGAGCCACTTACGGCGGGAACACGGGCACGCGTTACCACTTCTCCGTGAACCCGCCGCGGCTGCCCATCACTGGACCCTCCACAGGGGAGTACCCCCATCAACGGTGCACCAGAAAACTTTGCACGAATTGACCACCCCAGGGACCAAACCAGCATATGGGCGCCAGGCTGGTCTCCCTGTGATGGGTCATTGGCCCCGCCACCTACCATTTTTCAGCCGCAGGGGATAGGGAGAGCGGCCAACGCTTTACCGAATCTACCCCTGCGGCCCAACCGCGTCCGCCATCAGACAGTGGCGATCCCGTCCAGACCGCGGTTATTACGTAGAGCGGCGCACCACAATACCGGCACTCCCCTCCCGCCGCGGCCTCCAACCCTCAGCCGCGATGCCTCCCATACGACATCGCGGCCCGCCTCAGTTGCGATGTCGCCCAAGTGGCACCGCAACCTACTTGTTTGTTGCTACGGCGTCAGCTTAATCGGCAAACGCCCTGGCGAGCGGCCACCCTCGGGTTCCTCTTCACTTAACTGTGGGTGACCAAACCACGGCTGCTAAGCCGACCGCCTCGACCGAAATTACCGGGAGGTTGAAAGTCAAGCCTAATATACCAACGAGCAATGAGAGCCAATAGTTACAAACCTATTTATTTATTTATTTAATACTTCATGCACACAAGTACAGAGGCGGACTTAATGTCTTAGGCATTTTCTACCAGTCGACCTTTGGGTGATGGAGAGATAAACAGTGGTAGGTGCAATAATGAAAGTTATGTGGATTCTTTAAAATATACATATCATAAACTATAAATACAATATAATCATACCATATATATTCAAAATAATAAACTAAATACATAAATATACTTAAACATTAGTAGTAATAGATAAATAATTGAAAAACATTAGCGCTGTTACGATACTACTGCCAACTTCTTACGAATATGCTCGCGAACTTTAACTTTGAAGGTACCTATGAGGTTCCTTTAATATTTCGAACGCTAATTTCTTATAAAACCAGTTTGATATCATGATACACACAAAAGGTTAACGATGGTGTTGGATACTTTAATATAGTAAATACAAATTCACAAGGATTTTCATTAATTTGACTTTATGTTTGAAAGATTCATCTGTTCAACAACGTAAATAACGCAATGAATATTGTTGAAAATTTTGAGGCGTTGTGATTGATCGACATTACCCTACAGGAATCATTTAGTGTCTGGATTAAAACTTAGGATACTTGCTATGCCTTTAGTACTATGAGATACATTCCAACTTTCATGCGCCTGAAACCGCTAGTAACATATAATAAATTTATTATAATATTAAGCTCTTTCTTCTTCCAGGCATCATAATGGAGATATCCCGCGGCACCTACCGCTCAGGTTACTGCCGAGAGAGATACGTGGTGGATCTGGTGCCAGTCGACATGGTTGTGAACTCCTGCATCCTCGCCGCTTGGAGACAGGGCGTCAGACAGTGAGTACAAGCTTTTTTATTTCTGCTTGCCTCGCTGGGCCACCAAAAATAATCTAAGCTGCGTAGCGATGAATTTGTATGATATAAACTAATATGATAGTTTGATTTGTTCCTACTGCTGGGATTCAGGTTTTCTCTCTACGAGAGTTAGTGGGCCATACTTTACAATGCAGAACTAGAACGGGATAAAGTTAACTGCCTCCTCTAGCGGACGCAAGCGGTAATACTGAGGTCGATCCAACGAACGGTTGGGTGAAACGATATTCGGTTTTATCCAACAGATTTTTATTAGCAGCCTGTGCTGAACCTGGGTAAGGTACCCAGTGGGTAGCGATTGAATAACACCATATCAAATCGGACTTAAATATAACTTTGGGAAATAAAGGCATAATGTTATGTTATGCACTCAAACTATACAAGACCTCATATAGCCATAATTTCAGCATCCTTTCACCTAATGTCAATTGCACTTATTATCAACTGCACGGTCTACTGTAGATCTTCTAAATTAATTGTTATCATATTCCAGGCCCGGTCGCTGCCCAGTCTACAACGTTACATCAGGCTCTATCAACCCACTGCAGTGGGGACAGTTCACCAAGCTCTGCGTCAAGTGGGCTCTGGAGAATCCTACCAAGTAAGTTCTTGAACAGGGTGGAAAGTCGCGTAACCTCCATTGAAAAGGGACGATCCTCCGAGCAGACGGGTGTGATGTCTGGCGGGCAGTTGCTGGTTACCAAGGTTATTGTCGGACTGTAATGTATTTGTTAAAATCATGGCGAAATATCTGCTTGCGCGATGTAGGATTTTGTGTGACGTCAGGTCATTATTTCTTGTGTGCCGTCATAGATGTCGCTACAATACTAAAAGTAACTTAATAACTTAAAATAGAACAATAGAATAGAGAAATATTATTTAAAAAAAATTAACAACACGATATTTTTTCGCTTCTATAGGATCTCTCACTCCTTCAAAACGAATTGGACGTTTAAAAATATTTCTATAAGGGAAAAATTTATGGCTATAACTGAAATAGCATATTATGTAAAACAAAGAATATTTTGCAAACAAAACAGTCCAAAAAGAAATTCATTATTGATATTCTGGCTCCGAGCGGGCGCACGGCCTGTACTACATTAACATTGGAGAATATACGCCTTAAACAAAACGTTGTTATTTGGTAGCGAAGCTGCCTTAAGTATTCCTACATTAAGCGTACTGCATAGATTGGTATGTTTTTCAACTTTATTTTGAAGTTAAACCTTTTTTTTAAACTGTAGAGAAACTTTTATTCAATCACTCACACACTCCTTTTTCACAATTCTCTTTCCACAGATACGTGATGTGGTACCCAAACTTCGCGTTCACGGAGTCCCGCTTTATGAACACGTTCTGGGAGATAACCTGTCACTTCCTGCCAGCCTTCATGTATGATCTGCTGCTGAGGGCACAGGGGAGAAAAGCCATGTGAGTATCAACCAGTTTTTATTATCAATGATAGGCTCGCGTTTGCCCACTGTCTAACCTGATGGTAAGCGGTGATTAGGTATTAGGTGATTAGGTCGACGGTGAAGCACGCTTGCCTAGAAGTATCCTATTCACTCTTGACCTAAAGACCCCCAGGTTGTAGCTACCAGGAAACAGCGACTCCTGCAGGGAATGTCACTCCTTAGCTGTATGCACAATGAAAGTATTCCCATAACGAGGGCGAGCGGGTCAGGAGAGCGTACGGGGGATGTATCTTTGTAAATATTAGCAGTAGTATACCTCTTTGTGGATTAAATCTTCCGGGAAGTAGGCATCATACCTGTTACGCCACGGTACAAGCTAGGAATCGCTGACGCTGGACACCAATTCTGCGCATCGCAACCGCGGTCGACACGAGGCGCCGACACGAGGAGCCGACTCAGCAGAACGTGCATTTCCGATCGCGCCACTTTTATTTCGCAATAATTTACTTGACACCAAAAACTTTGTAATAAAACAATAAGGCATTCTTGGTACAACCATCGACCGATTATCACCTTGTTAGGCTATAATTCAATTGTAATTCTTTTATACAATAAATTGTTCTAAGTAAATTGGTTTTTTTTGCATCCTCCGGCTCCAGATCTCTTATTTGGCGCAGTCGGTAGGATACTCGCGGGCCGGTTCGCGAGAGTAGCTTACTAGAATCGCTATTATAGGCGCGATACGCGGGCTACCCGGGTGGCTATCAAGCACCATACGAGTATCCGGATCTACAGGACCTGCAGCCGGGAGGTGTATCCAGACATAGATACCGCAGAGAAACCAATTATGTGCATGTAAGTACTCTAGAATAGTTCTCGAGTTGCTTCCTTTTATTTTTACCGTGTAATTTTAATCCTCCAAGATTTTCCATCCCAGGCAATCGCGGACACCTAGGTTAGATAGATCCTCTAGGTCAGATTTTATAGATTCAATAAGACAAAGCTCTGGTTTTAGTGTTAGTGATAGGAATAATATCGGTGTACCGTTAACGGAAATGGCGTCAATTGATGACATATATAAGGCTTTGCGTATTGTCCCCGAATTTGATGGGAACACAAATGTCCTGACTAGATTCATTAAACTCTGTGACCAATTAGTGCAAACCTTCATTTCGCAGGATCCAGGAAATCAGTTAATAAATTTAGCGCTTTTAAACGGAATCCTTAATAAAGTAACTGGACCCGCAGCACGTTTAATAAATACTAACGGTGTTCCAGAAACTTGGGAAGGCATTCGTAGCTCATTAGTGAATAATTTCTCCGATCAGCGCGATGAGACTTCGCTTTACAATGACTTGGCTTTACTCACTCAAGGTAATTCCACACCCCAGGAGTTTTATGAGAATTGTCAGAGCTTATTTGCAACTATTATGACGTATGTTAGCTTGCACGAGACTGTTCAGAGCACTATAGAATCGAAACGGTCACTCTATAAAAAGTTAACCCTTCAGTCTTACTTAAGGGGCCTCCAGGACCCACTAGGGTCGCGCATAAGATGTATGCGACCAGACACGATTGAAAAGGCCTTAGAGTTCGTTCACGAAGAAATGAATACTCTGTACTTACAGCAGCGTAATGAGCAATTACCAACAAAGAAAACTCCATCTCAGGTTCCTAATCAGCCAATGAAGCCGTTCAATCCTGTCATGTCGCCTATGCAGAAGCCATTTAATTTTAGCATGCCCGGCCCTTCGCGACAAAATGTAATTATGCATCCTCAACGTCCTCAAATTATGTGGAGACCAAACTTTAATCCATCACCGCAATTCCAAGGCCCTTCGCGCACTCAACAAATGTTCGGTGCACGCCCTCTTAATTATAACGGGCAAAATAATGCGTTCAGACCTCAGCCTAGTTATCAACCTAAAGTTCCAAATTCAAATGATGCACCTAAGCCTATGAGTGGAGTATCGCATTATGTAGCTAGACCAATGCCAATACGTGGTCATGATTGGACGAGGAGTGGTAATCCACCACCCTCTAACTATTTTAAGAGTAGAGAACTTAACCTTAATGAATGTTACGAATATCCATATTTCGAGCCGTTTTACGATAATAACTACGAAGAATATCACTGTGGCTATTACGAACAACCTGACTGCATTTACTATGATATGTCTATGCTTCAACAACCTTCTTGTGCCGATGTACATTGCGCGCCTCCAGAGGAAACGCCAGCTAATGCTACGACTCCTAAGGAGGAAAATTTTACAAAAGAGTCAAAATAGAAGTTAACTTACAAACACAGCGTTACTTACCTTACATAGAAATCTCTAATCCGCCATTAAAACTGCTCATTGATACCGGGGCAAATCAATCATTCATTAGGCCGGAAACTGTAAAGAAATATTACCCTCACTTACCTTGGAATTACGACCCGTTTGAAGTTACAAATGTGCATGCGACTAGTCGTAACGACTACTCCATTGACTTACCTTGTTTTCAGGAATTCAATGATGACGGTGGATTAACGTTTTATATATATAAATTTCACGACTATTTCGATGGTCTGATCGGATTAGACCTCTTAAATAAATGGGAGTCAACTATCGATCTTAAAAATAATAAACTTGTAACAAAGCATGCCGTTAATCCAATAGTAATGTATAACTCTCGAAATTGTAATTTATATGAAGATATAATTCCGGCAAATTCTTCAAAATTAATCAGAGTCCTAGTTGATATTCGAAACGGTGACGTATTTATTTCGGAACAAAGTATTTCTAACTGCTGTGTGCATGAGTGTATTACTAGCGTAAAAAATAATCGTGGATATTTAGAAATATTTAACCCTACATCTAATGATTTAATATTTTCTATGGACCACCCAATTAAAGCAGACATTTTTAACACTGAAAGCGTTAACATATCATCTTCATCTCGCGTGCAGGAAGTTTTATCTCGTTTACGTACTGACCATTTGAATGAAGAGGAGCGAGCCAATTTAAAATCGTTAGTTTCCCAATACGCTGATGTGTTCTATATAGATGGCGAACCTCTTACCTTCACTAATAAAATAAAACACCACATACGTACCACAGATGAAATACCAGTTTATACTAAATCTTACCGCTACCCATTCATACATCGCGAAGAAGTTCGAAGTCAAATTGCAAAGATGCTGGAACAGGGTATTATCCGCCCCTCAGAATCTGCGTGGAGCTCACCGATCTGGGTAGTTCCTAAGAAAGCAGACGCGTCCGGCAAAGTTAAATGGCGCATTGTAGTTGATTTTCGAAAGCTCAACGAAAAGACCATAGATGATAAATATCCTATACCAAACATAGCAGACGTTTTAGATAAACTAGGAAACTGTAATTATTTCACTACTCTCGATTTAGCTAGTGGATTTTATCAAGTTGAGATGAATCCAGACGACATTACCAAAACAGCATTCAATGTCGAACACAGTCATTTCGAGTTTTTGCGTATGCCGATGGGACTTAAAAATTCTCCATCGACATTTCAACGTGTTATGGACCATGTCCTTCGGGACCTACAAAATTCTATCTGTTTAGTATATTTAGATGACATCATAGTCTTCAGTACTTCTTTACAAGAACACATTGGTAATTTAGAAATGGTATTTAAAAGACTGCGTGACTCTAACTTTAAGATACAGATGGATAAGTCGGAATTCTTAAAGTTAGAGACGGCGTATCTGGGTCATATCATTAGTAAGGACGGGATTAAACCAAATCCTGATAAAATTGCTGCCATAAAAAAATTCCCTTTACCGCGGACTTCGACAGAAATTAAAAGGTTCCTGGGACTGTTAGGGTACTATCTTAAGTTCATCCCTGACTTCGCAAAGATCACCAAACCAATGACACATTGCCTTAAGAAAGGTTCTAAGATAAATTGTAACGATATTAATTATATTAATTGCTTTCAGAAGTGTAAAACTTTGCTTACCAATGACCCAATATTGCAGTACCCCGATTTTTCAAAAGATTTCCTGCTTACAACTGACGCATCAAATCTAGCAATAGGAGCAGTCCTTTCACAAGGACCAGTAGGGTCGGATAAACCGATAGCCTATGCATCGCGGACGCTAAATACAAGTGAAATAAACTATAGCACAATAGAAAAGGAGCTATTGGCTATAGTTTGGGCCACGAAGTATTTTCGGCCTTACTTATTTGGTCGCAAATTTAAAATCTTCACCGACCATAAGCCTCTCCAGTGGGTTATGAGCTTGAAAGAGCCTAATTCTAGATTAACACGTTGGAGATTAAAATTGAGTGAATACAATTTTACAGTAATTTACAAACAGGGCAAAATTAACACGAACGCAGATGCTCTTTCTCGCGTTGAGATTAATACCGAAGAAACAGACTCAATTGCTGTCAATGTATCGGAAAAGCCACCTTCATTAACTGGTTCGTCCACAGCTACAGCTCATACAAGTACCGAAAACCCAATTCTGGAAATACCTATCTCGGATGATCACCTAAATAAATTTAATAGGCAGACTGTTTTACTGTAGTAGGCGATATAAAGAAACGTCCAACGGTTTCTAAACCATTTGAGACCCACACTCGTACTTCAATTCAACTCTCGGAATCAAATCTCGAGGAAGATGTGATTAATGCTATCAAGGAATATGCAAACCCAAAAGTAAAAACAGGCATCATAATATATCCCCCTTTGGCAATGTATAAAATCATACCTATTATACAAGAGAAATTTAAAAGTTCAGCTATGAATCTTGTCCTGACCAAGACCGAGGTAGAAAACGTCAAAGAGTCTCTAAGACAACAGGAAATCATTCAAAAATACCATGAAGGTAAAACCAACCACCGTGGTATTAATGAATGCTACCTAGCCCTTTCTCATAGATAATATTGGCCAAAAATGCGAGAGCAAATTGCTAAGTACATAAATGAGTGTAATATATGCGGCCAGGCCAAATATGACCGGCATCCCATAAAACAAAAATTCACCATAGTTCCGCCGCCAACAAAACCATTTGATGTAGTCCATTTAGATTTATTTACCGCCCAAAATGAAAAGTATTTAACAATAATTGACGCGTTCTCGAAATATGCCCAGGCATATCATCTCAGAGACGGTACCGCTGTTAGCGTTGTTCAAGCCCTCTTAAAGTTCTGTTCTCATCATGGCGTCCCAGTATCTATAATTACAGACGAGAGAAGGTCCTGAATTCACAAACCAACTTTTCACTGAATTCACCAAGGTTCATAAAATCCAACACCACAAAACTTTGGCCCATGCCCCTAATGATAATGGAATGGTTGAACGACTCCATTGCACTCTATTAGAGCACTTGAGGATTTTTAGATTACAAAATCGTAGTGAACCAGTTGTCAATCTTATGACATACGCTATATTGGCGTATAACAGCAGCATACACAGTTTTACGAAATGCCGACCACTCGAAGTAATTACCGGGCATACGGATCCACGCGACCCTCTAGATATAGACCTATCTGTGCATTTACTGCAAGAATACGTCTTAGAGCATCGGGACAAAATGTCTAAACTGTACGAGGCAATAAGTGAAACATCTTTACATCAGCGTACGCAATTGATCGAAAATAGAAATAAAGATAGGGAACCTGAAAAGGAGTATGAACCGGACCAACATGTATTCGTGAAAAACCAATTGGCTAGTAGACAAAAACTCGCACCCCGTTTTACCCACGATACGGTGTTAGCAGACCTACCTATTCATATATACACTAGAAAGTGGTCCCGTTGCCAAATCGCGCCTCAAGAGAACGGCTAACACTAAACAATTGTTACAGGATACTACTGATGATGTTTCTCCACCTGGCCCGAGCGGACGACATAATACTTGAACGTCTAGAAGATGGGCCCGGATTACTACCTTTTAAACTAGGAGCAGCAAAGATAATATCACATTATCATTCTTTCCTCTTCTACATAGATCTAGACGATATCCAATCCAAGATTAATGTAGTTGCGTTACAGTTGAATGAGTTCAAACCTTTAGCTAACAATAGAACATTATCACTTTTCGATCCACATATTAGTTATCTCGCGGACAAACTTAACCAGTTATCTTCTCAGCTAGAGAGTTTCAAGCCTAGTCGTAATAAGCGTGGACTAATCGACGGATTAGGATCTGTAATTAAGAGTATTTCTGGTAATTTGGATTACACAGACGCAGTAAAATACAATAATGCCATCCGAGTTTTACAAGGAAACGAAGAAAAGTTAACGTCCGAATTTAACAGTCATATAAGCCTAACTAAGGACTGGATGTTTAAACATTCCAGTATACTTGAAGAAATGTTAAACAATCAAAACTTAATTGCTAAAAAACTTAATTCTATAATAAAACAGGACGTATCTAAGCAAGATCTAGTTAGTTTCGCTCACTTAGCCCAACATCTATTAATCTTAAACGATAATATAGAATCACTATCAGACGAGCTAAATAAGATAGAATACATGTTAGCCTTTATACGTGCATCAAGTGCTACCCATACCATTTATTAGTTTAGTTAATCTTAAAAGCATGTTAAGTAAGTTAAGATTATTATACTCGAAGGACGAAATCATCGATATTGACCTTCGAGAATATTATAATGTTATTAGATTAGGTTCATATTATATTGATAACAGAATAGTTATAGTCATAAAATTGCCGATTGCCTCACCTGGAGTTTACACCCTCTATAAACTATCCATAGTCCCAACTAAAAATAACCTAGCCCTTATACCTACCTTACCCTACATAGCAATTCAGGGATCATATTCTATGTACATAGAGACAGAATGTCCGAAGATGAATTCATGGTATCTCTGCGAAGAGAAGATTGGCTACAAGATTCTGGATAAACCAGACTGCATTCAACAGCTCATCACCAAACAGCATCTCAACTCCTGTACACTAACACCGGTCGTCCTGCACAAAGAAGCCCTAGAGCAACTAGATGACAGGCACTACACTCTGAACTTTCCTCAACCAACTAAGGTTCAAACATCCTGCGGACAAGAACAATTCCAAATGCTACAAGGGAGTTATCTGGCAACCATACCCCAAGATTGTATTATGAGAACGACTGAATTCACTATCGCCAACCTCAATGATCGGATTAAAGGACACGTACTGAAAATATTGTCACCCAGCATTCATAATGTCTCTCTGAAAACTGAAGAATCACTGGTCCAACTTAACTCAATCAATCTTGAAAGCCTTCACGACAGTTACAAGAAAGTCTCCGTGCAACCTTCAATAAAACTTACGCCGATCACGAATAACAGTATCTACCATACCACCATACCTGTCTACCTACTACTTTTAGGTGCAGGTGCACTTAGTATTGCCCTAATATATCGACGTTACTATGCGAGAAATAAAGATCAAAAGGGCGATGCTACTGAGATGGAAGCTGCGCAAGACATGTACGCTCAAGTGGAACCTAGAAGGAGCTTACGCCCCGCCGAGATAAGAGTTGATCCGAATACTCTAACAGCAACATTTTCAACCGCTGTTAACAAATAGTTGCTGTTCTACGGGGGGAGGTGTTACGCCACGGTACAAGCTAGGAATCGCTGACGCTGGACACCAATTCTGCGCATCGCAACCGCGGTCGACACGAGGCGCCGACACGAGGAGCCGACTCAGCAGAACGTGCATTTCCGATCGCGCCACTTTTATTTCGCAATAATTTACTTGACACCAAAAACTTTGTAATAAAACAATAAGGCATTCTTGGTACAACCATCGACCGATTATCACCTTGTTAGGCTATAATTCAATTGTAATTCTTTTATACAATAAATTGTTCTAAGTAAATTGTTTTTTTTTGCATCCTCCGGCTCCAGATCTCTTATTTATTTTACCTATTTCTTCCGCTAAGCAGCGTTGTTGTGTTTCGGTTTGAAGAGTGGAGGTGCATAATATAGGCAGCGGTAATCTCTTTACACAAAGAGCACTGAGGTTTTTTGTTACAGAACCCAACTCTGTGTTACGCTCGCTTTTGTACGAGAACTTATGATGTCCTATTGCAAATATGTGTAAATAACTTTTGGTGTCACATAAAAAATAAGTGGCTGTCGTCTTGTTTACCATTCTAAAGTAAACTGATACAGCCTATAGCATTGACCGACTTAACTGGCAGAGGTACTAATAACTTTAGCGTATGGGTGCCCAATGGGGCTGAAATAACTACATATTTCTTAGCATATTATATTTTGTACCTGCCAAATAGCGTATTTCCATCTCATTCTGCGTTCTACTTATTACTTATTTCTTTACTTAAAACCATCTCCCCTTCCCCAGAATGATGAAACTCGCCCGCCGATTCAAAATGGCCGCTGCTACCGGCGAATACTTTGCCAATCACGAGTGGCAGTTTGGAATCGCCGAGCTCACAGCGCTGCACGACGACGCCAACGTTGCCAGGGACTCTGGCGCCTTCCCGCACTGGCCGGCCGAGTTCGATTGGGACTCGTATATCGGCGCCTATATGTTCGGCATCAGACGGTATATACTGAAAGATACGGCGGAGTCTCTGCCGGTGGCTAGGACTAAGTTAAGAAGGTGAGATTCTTTTATTTAAGAAGAGTATTCGTAATCATTTGCAGGGCAAATTACGTATATAATAACTTGTTGACCGATTTTGGTCTGAGACTACACAGCATGATTTTCTTCTTGTTACCTCTTTTAAGTTCTCTTCTGAAGCAGTCGGGCTTTTTGATTTTTTGAATTAACTTTTTTTATTCATTACTTTTTAATTAACATATTTTTTTCGAATTACATTTTTATAAAATATTTTTTGTTATACAATCAGATACAAAGTAAATTGTAATTGAATTGAATGGATGACATGAAATCTGCCAAGTTTATCTGAGTGTTCGGCTACCAGCCTTACCAGAGGCAGCCGATACCAATATTTTACATCAAGAGAAAGGCTATCTGACCACCAAAAACTGGATAGCACACTACCCTTGACAAGTTTCGTGTGTGAAATTTTCACCTCACTAAAACCACCCCGGTGATCTCCACCAGCACGTAGAACCCCCGTGACCTCTTAAAAGACTACCGAGGAATCCCCACTATGCAACGCCTGTTAGGGCACATCCCTGGGGACACCGAAAGAGCATCTCCACCATGCTTCGAAATGCACGGCAGCCACCGTCTTTCCTGGAGTCAGTTGGTGTACCGCCAGCTTGTATGATAAATATTATATTACCTATGTTTTCTGTTCCAGACTATACTGGGTGCACAAGCTATTCCAAGCGGCGACTGGATACTATCTGTTCAGGTTTCTGGCGGGACGCCTACGGTAGAACATAGCGCTTTTGTAAACGATCTAACGGTTAACTTAAAGAATATGGTAGGTATACTGGCAGAGCATTAGGCTTGTTAAGGACTGCAATGTTGATGAAAGGTTCCATTTGAGAGCTGACTTTCAAACACTGTCAACAATATTAAAGTACGGTACAACTATTTTCTAAATGTCTATCGGCAATTTCGGATTTATATCAGACTTCCAAGTTGATTGAGAGCGTCCGGTCTGCACCAAGTGCAAAGGGCAACTGATGGAAAACCGGCGACTGACGAAAGACGAAGTTTGCCGAGGGACATTAAGGAAATAGTTGTACTGTATTACAGATACATTTATATCTGTAAATTGTTTTTAACCATAGATACATACAACAGGGGCCATACTACGAATTGCCCGTGCCATTGTTTCCGTTGTGAAAAAGGGATAGTGCTATTCGCCTTGTGTAATACCGTCTCTCTCTAACACTGGAACCATGATGGCCTCAAGACGTCATAGTAAGGCCTCTTGGCTAACTGTTCCCAGTCTAACTGTAAAGTGAAAAATAGTCAAAAAGTGTTCAGGAGACACAGCTATCGTGGGGCCCAGTTGTCTCTTTTACCAGAATTCTGATTGGTCTGCGTCACTACTGAAAAGAGACAGACTTTGGTGGCAAATACGCTTTGTCTCTTTCATTAGTCAACTCAGTCTCTTGTAAAGTCCAGACATTATCTTGGTCCAAGCAGAGCTGGGAAGATCTGTTGAATCATATCCTGATGACATATCGCATAATATTTGTAAACGTATTTTTTGATGCATAATAATTCATTGAAACTTAAAAAACCGGCCAAGTGCGTGTCGGACTTCGTACATTTAGGATTCCGTACCAAACCGCAAAAACAAGTTGGTTGTAATAGGAAAAATAAGGGAATTAATTGGAAGGGAAAAATAGGAAAAATAAAGAAAGCTATCTGATTCATCAATATATTAGTATTTGTTAGTAAAATATACTTAATAATTAACGTTATCACCGATTTAAAGTTCACAGATCAATGGGAAGTAAAAATTCTTAGGAACAAAATTTAGTAAAGAAAGTGTACTTTTTCGCTTCTCATTCCTTTGTTTCCCAAAATTTTATAAAACAAAAAACACATTATATATCTGTTCTACGCTTTACGCTTTCAGCAGTAGGCCAAATCTTACTATACGGGTCCCCCTTCAGCTGTATGGGAGCTCCCATTAAAAAACATTATTAAACATGTATGACTTTGGGTGAACAACATGCATACTGTGAAAATTTGAAGACTGCATCTCCAACCACTTTTCTTTAAAACCTGTGTGACAGACGGTGGACAGACAGACGGAACCATCGGATACGGAACCCTAAAAAAGAGCTCTCAAACGAGGTTTTATAAATATGAGCCTTAAAGTAAGATAAATGCCACTTCATTCTGATCTTCAAATTATCATTTGTAACCAATTTTGATCATCCTCTGCCTGTCTGGTCCCAGCTATGTTGATGTCGGCCTACCGTCTAAGGGCGGTTACACACTACCTCCGATCCGTGTCCGTGAAAGTTCTATTCCGAAGTAGCCGTAGTACTTCTAGAGAAGCTTACGCACTGCATCCGAACTCCTTCCGTCATAATTTGCTGTAATAGTAGTAAAATAAGTGTGTAAAGGTATTTTTATGAGCTGTGGATTTTGTGATTAATAAATAAATAATCTGTCATAATTCAGAACATCTTGAACTCGAAACCAAAATCACGGACACGAATGTGTAGTGCGTAACCTCCCTAACCGGATGCAGCTGAAAAAGCATCATATTTTAGTTTTAAGATACATTGATGTACCTGTAGTAAAATAAATAAAATTCTTTAATTTCCAATCTTTCATCTACCCTCATTGGTCTAGTGGTGGGATGCGCTGCTGCTGAGTATGAGGTCCAGGTTCGATGCCCAGGTCGGGCAAAGTGGAATTTCTCAGTAGCAGCCCGTAGTTAATGTGGCCGGTTGCTGGCAATAGGCTCTCCCCCTATTACATGTGACTTAAACATCACTTGTGAAATGTGGTTGTACTGTAGGTGTACCTCTATCCACCCTTCGGGGAATCAGGCGTGATGTTATGTTAAGTTGTCAATCTTTCAGAATAATTTTACCAAATATTGTAATTTTTAAATCACACATTTTTTGTTTTTTTTTAAACATATTTTTTGTATCACATTTTTGTTAAAAGAACATGTTGATCTTCAGAAATTATGATTAAATGTCAAAAAAACATTTTTAAGTTATTATTTTTTTACCTCCCTTTTTTATTGAATAAGTAAATTGTTTATTTGTAAGAAAAAAATTAGAAACTCACTGTGTAGAAGTACTTTAAGTAAGTACCTAAGTATACGTATAATTCAGTGACTGTATTATAATTGTCCACAGCCTTTGAGTTTTAATCTGTGTTTAAAATCGGCGAAAAACTAAACACCATTTAAAATAACATTATAATTTTTTACAACCCTTTTTACAGTCCGTTCAAGCAATTTTGAATTCTATCCTGGAAACATTAAGATGTTATAAAAAGTATAAACATGTTACCAATATCATTTGTTTAATTCACCTACGATTTGTTTTGTCAACGATAGAAGTTAAAATTGCTTGAACGTGCTCTAAAAAGGGTTTGTTTAAATGTCTAATGTTATTTTAAATTGCATAAGCAAAAACAAACCGAAACTTTTTTGTACGTTTCTTGTAAATTACTAGATTAATTTCGATAAAATTTTCGTCACAATGTAGTATGTCTTGTAAGAAGAGTTTTGGTATAATCCCAAGTTCAAAATTGATAGAGAATGCACAATTATTGTATAAGTCTCTACTTGGAGCATCTAAATTCTAAAATATTGTTTAGGCTAAGAAAATATCTTAAAACAGTTCTGTAAAAATAAACCAATAATAGTATGAATAAAATGCTTTTCATTTTTATCCATATTAAGATAAATGGGTAGAGGTGGACACCAATTAAAGACCTTTTTTATATATTTTTTTTATTTTAATTACCCTTTCCTTTATATACCGTCTTTCTGTAAAATTACATGAGACGTGTGATCCCTGGCAAGGCTGTAGGGATTATGTTCACAGAATATTATTTAACTAGCTTCTGCCGGCGGCTTCGCCCGCATTTATTATACATATAAACCTTCCTCTTGAATCACTCTATCTATTAAAAAAAAACCGCATCAAAAACCGTTGTGGAGTTTTAAAGATCTAAGACAGACAGACAGCGGGAAGCGACTTTGTTTTATACTATGTAAAGGATTGTGTATCTGTGACCAGATAGGCATTTTGTTCAAGTGGTTGAAACAGATCTCGTGTCATAAAATTATATAATTTATGGCTAGACAGAGAACGGCTG
Organism: Orthosia gracilis; assembly: GCA_947562075.1. Classification (NCBI taxonomy): domain Eukaryota; kingdom Metazoa; phylum Arthropoda; class Insecta; order Lepidoptera; family Noctuidae; genus Orthosia; species Orthosia gracilis. The sequence goes on from OX387267.1 coordinate 14,011,687, forward strand.
CACCTATTTTGCAATTTTTTTTTTGTTTTTTCCTCTCTAATAAAAAGGTAGGTTATAAAAAATATTTTTTAGGTGGTACGAAGTTCACCGGGACATCTAGAACTATTATAAATACGACTGCTTTGCACCTGGATTAGGTTATAGAATATTTTTCATCTCTGTTGCCTCGGCATAATAAAACCTTCACGCGAGGAAACCCACTGGCATAAGTTGTCGTAGGTAATATGTACTCCATATACAAACTTTCTGATGTACTCAGTATCCAGAGACAAAGTGTAGATTTTTTTTTAATTGACTAGCTCGCGTTTTATCACTATTTCACCTGATGGTAAGCGATAATGTGGTAAACGTTGAAGCACACTTGCCTAGATGTAATCTATTCTCTCTTGACTTAAAGAATTTCACTCCTCTGTAGGTTTTTATTCATCATCATCATCAGCCTTTCAATGTTCCCATTTCTGAGACACAGGCCTCCTCTCTGTGAAAGGGAATGGGCCGTTATCCACCACGCGGGCCCAGTGCGGGTTGGTGGATGTCACATGTCTTCGAATGTTTGGTTCTAGGACATACCGGTTTCCTCACGATGTTTCCTTTCACCGTTTTGAGAGCACTGGTGACTAATTAATTTACAGAAAGTAAAGGGCCTGCCTGGATTCGAACCCACGACCTACAACTTGTAAGTCGCGGCCATTACCAGTGGCCACCACTGCTCTAGGCTCAGATTTTTATTATATCCTTACAACTTATCATAAAAAAGAATCAGAACAAAAATTGATTTTATATTATTTATTTCATAAAAATCATCAATTTGATACAAAAATAATCATTATTTATGTCACTAGGAAAATCCAACACATTTTCATTTACAAACATACATAAAGTCTTTTGAGCATTCTTCTCATTATTTCAATACTTATTTATTTACTAAAACTTATAATACTTTACACTGTAAGCAAATTATTGGTAAAAGCCTACACCATATAAAATCATACAATTTAAAATTTACATACGTTTTTTTTATAATCAAAACCTTGGTAACTTTCAACTTTCAAAAACGAAATATTCGAATAAGTATTTACTTTTGCTTTACTACTAACCTTGTTAACTTTAAAACTCACTAATTTTAATAACACCGCAACTATGTATCAGTACTATTCGTGCACTCAATTGTGTTACACTAGTCTGTTCGTGCACTCAAGTGTATTATGCTGTTCTATTCGTGCATTCAATTGTGTTACACTGTTCTATTCGTGAACCCGCCTGACATAGTATCTCACAATACACTGCAATTCAATGACAATTTCAATTATTACCATCGAATGTTTTTATTGAAATACCAGTAGTATAACGTGACAGTTTGACAGCTTCTGTCACTGTAGAAATAGGCAAGTTTTTCATCCCTTAAATGTGTAGTTTTATGAACTAGTACTTTTTCTACAATTATATCTATCTACACTAGATTACAGTTTGCAGTCTGATATAAAAAGGCACAAATAATAATTAATGTATGCCAAATACACCAAAACAACACACTACAGAACTATTCTGAAAACATCTCACACAAACTGTCATTTCACATAAAGTTGACAGCTCTCTTCACATAAGTTTCACAGTTGGATTTTTACAGAATTGACAGGCTGTCATTCGACTGATGCTAGGGGTGTACTGCTCATTTATAATATAAAAGAATTTAAAATATTTATTCGACACACAACAACAACAATCATAAAGTAACAGAGAAGAATAGTAGAGGTATAAATGTTCACTTCACCTAATGATTTTCACGGTGAGATGATTATAGAAAGGCACTGTAGTATGTTTCAAGTCCTATTTAATAGGGGGCGAATCTAATGGCTCACTTTTTTCACCTATTAAAAATTTTCAGATTAATGATATATCTAAATTCTTGGTTCTTATAGCATACTAATATGACTGAATAAGAAGATTACAACTTTTCACCAAACCTTTGACATAACAATATCCGCCACTTTGAACACAAATCAAAATGGCTGCTTTAAAATAGACATAGAGAATGGACTGAGTGATTCTTGAATACGGACACAAAATTGTGAAAGACATCAATCTTACGTCCAGTTGTTGTCCTTTTAAACGACATCCCAAAAAGGGCGAAACAATAGCTTCGAGTATAAAAGACTGCCGAAAACAAAGTTATTTTTCACTTTGGAGTGCTTTTTCTTATGATGCCTTTTTGTTTGTTAAATGGATTTTCTATAAGTTAGTCTGATTAGGTCACATCATAGGTTTGCAGTAACGTATGACTTCACACAATATCGTAAAAAGTTATGTAAAAAGAGACATTATAAGCCGCACAGAAAGAAAGAAAAATATTATATTTTAAGATAAAATAAGGTTTAGTACAAATACGGAAAGTAAGGTAAACGCGGAAAATGGCCACCGCTCAGCATAATTAGTTGGTTTTCAGTGATAGACGATGTATTAATCGCAAAGCGGTTTTGTCTCTTTTTACAGAGCTGTCAATTTTGTGAGAGTATGTATCTGTCTATTATCTCTATCTAAAGTCATATATTTAGAACTTTACACTCAACCTATGACAGAAACACATCCGCCATTTTAAGCACGAATCAAGATGGCGCCGCTCTAAGCGTCCATGGCGATGACAGTGGGCATTATGTTGTCGTCGACTATCGCAGCCTTGGACGAAGAGAACCAGCCGCTGATCCAGTACAGTATGAGGCCCCAGAACAGGCAGCGGACGATCACGTCTACCCAGTACATTCTGAAAGCAGATAGATCAATGGTTAAATAAAATATTAAAATTTGCAATGGAATATGTAAGGACTGCAATCCTTTTTCCATCGACTTATTTACAAATTCAGTGTAAGCAAGTCACTTACAGGCATGCACATCATTTTCATAGTAAGTCGCATAAATTAAAATAAGAATTTAAAACAAACATAAAGTAAAATCAAAGGACGTGAAATCAATAAAAATTGAATAAAAGTACACAAATTCAAATTAAACCAAAATAAAATGAATTCAAAATAAAATCATTACGAAATCAAATAAAATTTAAATGTACTTGTCATTGATTCAATAACATTTACTTCAAAAACTAAATTAAATTATTAACAGAATATGTATTAAATTTCAAGTTGCATTATTAACATTACAACATAACAAAAGTAACATTACCATTATAATTTTTTCACACAACTATTTAAAATACAATTTAACAATTCAAATTAAATTAACTATTGTAATGTCTACTCTTTTGGTTAGTTTGCCTTACTAACCTCATCCTACCTAAAATAAAATATATTCCACACCAAATTTTGATCAAAGCGGAGGTACAATCTTCACGGAGATTAGCTTAGCTAAGTACGTAGGAGATATTAGCAAAGTATGTGCGCAAGCAAACTAAGTGCAATCATGTTAGTAAATCCTCCCCGAAAGGGGGGCACTGGCTTTTGTAACATCGGTCAATCACCTAGCACAGGAGTCAAGGAATCCATGTATTTGTAATGTTTTCTTATGTAATTAAAGTTATTTATTTATATTATACTATTATTCTCAACAGCTTGAGTCCGATGGGGTGGCAATCAGATAGATAAGCATTAGTTAAGTATACCGCCCATTTAGACTCCTGACAATTAAAAACCAATAAATTTTGTCTTGATATTTATTTTATATTTATTTATTAGGAAATTATTTTGCACTATTTTTTCGCGATGCATGCAATGTAACACTCACATTCTCATATGTCTCCTAGCAGCGGGTAGAGTGTCGTCGTACTCTTTCAGGATAAACACGCGAGCAGCCCTGATGCAGTCCTCAAAGTATTTGGAGATGTCGAGACCTGATGGTTAAACAAACATTACATTAATCCTCGAAGACGTGGACAGGGGTATATGAGATAAGCTAGCCTCTCGGCGAAACTTTTCAACTGTGTTCACCGCAACAAAATTACAGTTGAGCAATGACCACTTATTTTTAAGTCCCAAGTATAAGAAAGAGAGCCTATTGACGTTAACCGATTCAATGCCATAATTAACAGAAGCAATTAACAAGACAAATTAAAAAAAACCCCGACACATTTTTAATTCATGCTACATAATTTATCTAGTAGACACGCTTCGATCGATAATCTATTGAACACGTAATTATGACACGATATCTTGCGAAAACACCCCGATTCAAACAGTAAAACGACCATAACTTTAGAACGGCTGAAATGATTTTCATCAAACATAGGTAAAAACACTCTCGATAAAGTGCCTTTCAAACAGAAAAAAAGATATCAAAATCGGTTCATACGTTTAGGAGTTATGATGCCACAGACAGATACACAAATACACAGGTGCACACGTCAAACATATAACACCCCTCTTTTTCCGACGGGGCTACGACGAGTGATAAAAAGCCATTGTGTCTGGCGTGGATCTTCCGGCATGAAAGAGGTTAATCAGGCACAATTATAGACTAGTTAAATTCTTGATGGAAAATCTCAAACAATGTGTGCTTGAACTGAGAATCGAAAAAAATAAAGAATAGCCAGGTTGTTAAAGGATAACCAACAGAACCCATTACCAGCATTTTTGATTTTTTGACTGTTTTTGGTTTGCCTGTTTAGTTGTGCATGCAGTAAATTGTACTTAACCAATGTGGGTAACTTTTATACACAAAATTGTGCGTAACTTGAAGTATTACTTTGTTTTTGTTTCATCGCAATCGGTTCACTCTATCAAAAGTTATATAAATTTAAAATGTTCAAGAAGTAAAATATCACAACACACGCAATTCAGATACTCGGACAGTTAAACTCCATATTCGATGGATAGCGTTTTGCATTTGACATCATTTTCTGTATAGCGGTTATAAGATTCTCCGGGGAAGAATGACCCTAGGAAAAAAATTGGTAGGCAGGTAGGGTATAGTAGGTAGGGTAGGGAGCGAAGCCACGGCCACAGCTAGTACGACCTAAATCATAAAATATAACAGTCTGCCAAAAGCCGTCGAGCAGTTATCCAGCAGACACAACACCCTTCTGGTCGGAAGATTCTCGCTTGTCAATGGTGGTTGCGGAACTTTTGACACTGTCCCCCACACCTCCATAGATCTCTCATACATTATTACTGAAGTTGGAATAAACCACAAGTGTTTTGTCTCACTTACCAACACCGTCCACCTTATAGTCCTGTCTCTCTTTGGCGTTGAGCTTCTGTCTCACAGTTTGGGCGATGTCGGACTTAAAATCCCATTGGTTGTTAGTGTAGTACTCAAACACTTCGAAACCTTTGGCTATGCGGCGCTGGACGCGGCACAGTCTGGAAAAAAATAAATAGTATTTATTAAATTGAGTAAGTCCGACCCGAGTCGGTCCCGAGTGTGACCCGACTACGGCGATGCAAAAAGAAGGGTTATATTTTTGACCGGTATGTGTGTATGCATGTTCATCTTTTCCCTCATAACTACTCATCATAATTTGACAAGTGAGGTGTCGTTGGAAGCGTCTTGTTTGTCCGCTGGCTATAGGCTATGTGACGTCACATAAAATGAATGAATATATTGCCTCCTAGGGAGCAAGAAGCCATGAACATAAAAATATTTGAACAGGGATTTTATAATGAAGGTAGGGTTGAGTACATCATATTTTTGTCAAGCGTACCGTTTGTGAGACATATTCCGTCAAAGTCATGAAAACAATTTTTTTACCCGACTACGGCGTCGCAAAGTATTGATCGTTATGTAAGTATGTATGCATATAGGCAATTATGTTCATTACCCGACTACGGCGAAGCAAAGAGAGGGTTATGTATGTATGTATGTATGATTATCTGTTCCCTCATAACTCTCGGCTTGTATCCGAGATAAAACAGTAAAGTGTCAATGATGTAGGCGGGGATCCAGTGGAACACTTTATGCTAACAATACTCACACTGGCTTGTATCCGAGACAGAACAGTAAAGTGTCAACGATGTAGGCGGGGATCCAGTGGAACAGAAACACGCAGATGTTGTGCAGTAGGCGCGAGTGCTTCATGGAGCCGCCGGGGTACCTGCGGACAGAGACGAGATCATAGAGATACATGAGATTACAAAAATTATAGTTACAACTAGTTTTATTGCGTACAAGCCTATTTAAACAAATGAACACATTCTACAATTACCACTTTTAAATTTCACAGAAAGACAAAGTAGAAAAAATACCATAAAATGTATTCAATTTCTAGAACGAAAATCAACACAAAAATAAACCGAAGCGTGCTGTGATTGGTCAACAAAAGCAAGTCTAAACACTTGGCATGTGTATTTATTTTGATGCTATCGTATCAAATTTTCGTTCCAGATATTAAATGTAAGGCCATTTCCTGATGACGCGATGCTATGCGGATTATATCACACCGATAAGCGATTTTTACTACTCGTAAACGTAATCATATGTTCGCATGGACGCAATGCGATGCACTTCGACTGATACGCATTTTAATTTTTCTTCGAAAATTGTATCCACGCCTATGAAAGCCTATCGACGCAATTTAAATTGCGTCGCACTATCAGGAAAGGGCCTAAGTCTTTCAGACGACGATTATATTTAGCAGAATTTAGATATAAAAGTTATCGAGTGCTGTTGTCGTACCAGACTACGAGTAGTACTCCTCGTCCAAACGTACTAATGTGCTGCCTTTGTAATACTCCTGCTTACGCCAAATCTTACTGACAGCGTTTCATAGGAGACTATATCATGGACCAAGTGATTTATCAGTGCACTATGTACAATGTCCAGGCATTATGAATCAACTCAAGTTAAATCGGACAATGTAATGAATACTGATTTAGACTTCTATATTTATCACATTGTCTGGGCACTATGAATATTGCTACGTAACGGTTGGAAAATTCGATAATTATGATCAGTGAATTAGTCCAAGAGCGAGCTCGCATCGCTCGGGATCTAGGCGCACCCCGACACGGATAGGTTAGGGTCGAAGGGCACAGATAGGTTAGGGTCGAAGGGCACGGATAGGTTAGGGTCGAAGGGCACGGATAGGTTAGGGTCGAAGGGGATGGATAGGTTACGGTCGAAGGAGTCGGATAGGTTAGGGTCGAAGGGGACAGATAGGTTAGGGTTGAAGGAGAGGGGTAGGTTAGGGTCGAAGGCAACGGATAGGTTAGGGTCGAAGGAGACATACAGGTTAGGGTCGAAGGGGACAGATAGGTTAGGTTTGAAGGAGACGGATTGGTTAGGGTCGAAGGGGATGGATAGGTTACGGTCGAAGGAGTCGGATAGGTTAGGGTCGAAGGGGACAGATAGGTTAGGGTTGAAGGAGAGGGATAGGTTAGGGTCGAAGGCAACGGATAGGTTAGGGTCGAAGGAGACGACGGGAGCTGCAGTGAGCAAGCAAGCTTCGTCGACTTTGTTGCTTAAACAGTAAACGTACTTACATATTCTATATTAAAATCAACACACCTTTTTACTACCCGGCCAAATAAGAGATGGGCATTATTCAGAACGCCCGATCAATTTAATTATTTCAATAGTTTTTGGGAATTTTCCAATAGTCTGGCCATCATGAATAATATGCCGTATTAATCACTTGATCAATAAAAGCTATCTCTATGAGTTATAACGAGCTTGAGAATGTGTTAACTTACCACGCGACTCCATTAAGAGGCACTCTGTGCATGATGATCTCCCTCCCCGCCTCGATCATCTCCGACCAGGTCACCTTGATCTCAGCTGACGATGTGAAGTTTATTATGTTGGACTTTGTGTCTCTGGAATAGAAAGATAGGAAAATTGATTAATTATAGTCACAGACTAATGCACATAATACAAGAACACAAATAGAAACACCAATCTCAGTTGTGTTTGATATTGCGTGACAATTTTGTAAAGAAAACAATTACAGAAAAATCTCACCCATTCTTCAAGTAATTCCAGGCTACCATCATGATGCCGTTAATGAAGACATCAACAGGCAGATAGTCAGCGTAGCTGTTGCTCTTACAGTACATAGATCTGATGACTCCCTTGCCAGCCCCTGTAGACAAACAGATATCATTAATTTGCTGAAACTGAAGATAAGGTGCCAAATTCGTAATCTTATTGAGACATTTTATCTTTAAGCACGCAAAATTATTACAAACGCAAGTGCACGTGTGCTTTGCTTGCATTCGTTGCTTCATATTATTTTTAAATTCGTCTATTCGACAGCATTTACACGTAATCGGCCGTTTCGTGTTTTAAACAAAAAAAGACATTTAAAATGGTTAAATGGTTGGTTTGGTGCAGTTTAGTGTCCTACAAAATTAGGGTCTAATTATTCTCATTCAAAATAATGTCAAACAGTTACCAATAAGTAATCCAGTAGGTCCATTAATGTTGTCAGTCCAGCCGGGAACAGGCTCCTGCCAGATGGGAATCACTGGAAAATACAAAGAAACATTTTTGATTTTTATTGTTCTTAGAGGCATATAAGATTAAGAGTGGCTCATAGGTACACTGGATGTTCGAATGAAAGCATGTTACATTGACAGGGCCGTCTTAACTCAAGGGCCCCTGGGCATGCCGAGTTTGGGTTTGAAAGATAAAAAGCCGCCAGTGGTCGTGAGCGGCCCCGTAGTCAAATTATTATGCTTCGTGCTTTCAGCATAAAAAATATTTAATTAATTTGCTTGCCTACTTGTTTATTCTACGAAAAAACTATTTTGCACGAGAACTCTGGTATTTCAAATACATGTTGTTAAGATAAACCTACTAAACAAGGTGACTAGTAATATCTTTTTCTTTTCGTGTGAGGATGTGGCCACCTCTGGTGTCAGAGTTAATAAGCCGCTTCTGGGATCCCCACAGGCCTCTGACTTGGTTATTTTAGACTTACATTAACTATTTAAGTCTAGAGGCCTTAGTGCGAGTTAAAAGTTAATTTGTATTGAAATTGAATAATCGCCGTCTGGGGACGGTAAGGAGGAACCTCTTTTTTTTGTATAAATTTTGAGTTATGAGATCGTTTACGTTATCACGAGTGAGTACGTTAAAAAACTCCAAAAGAGGCACACAGGTTTCGTTCTCGTAAAATGAAATGTGAATGTGAATACTCGCCTATTTACATAAATTGTGCGGACTATTTTTGACATCCGTTGCAGCTTATTATACTGTTCTTGTATTTTGATCTTCTATTATTATTATTTTTAATCTCTAGAAATTTGGGGGCCCCCCAATGAACCGGGGCCAAGGACATGTGCCCCTTGTGCCCCTGTGGTGAAAACGGAACTTTGTAGGTCCCAGCTGTCATTTATAAAACTGTAACAGTGGTTACGGATTAGACAGAAGCTGGGTAATCGGAATGTTCAACTGTTTTTTTTTGTTTGTTCACCGATTACTCCGTCAATTATGAACCGATTTAAAAAAAACATTTTTTGCTTGAAAGGGTATACTTTCGAGGTGGACCCATTGTCACCAAGTCAGAATCTGATGAGGGGATCCCATGGAAAACGAGACAACGCCTCAAATTGTATAGGCATACATTTAGCTATTTCGGTATTTTTACCAACATGGCAAGCATTTGCATTCAGAAAGTATCATTTGGTGAAGTGGAACTGATGACGAAGACCACAGATTGCCACTGGAACTTCTCAATGTTAAGTATGTTTTAAGTCTATGATATCCCGAATAGCAAAATGACTGTGATGAAGCAAATTTAAACAAATGTTTCTAATGAAATGGTACCATCGAACTGCTCTGGTGATGAAGCCGGAAGATAGCCACTACTGCACCAGAACACCGTAATAAAACAATGTTTGCCAGCCGTGTTTAAGCTTGTTGGAATTGTTATGAGATGCACTCTGGCTTTAAATGATTTTCATGGTAATATAAGGTACCAAAACTAAAAAGATAAAGGAAAAAAAAATTACGAAAAAAAGTAAACCGACTTTCACAACAAAACACTACAAAGCGAAAAATAAATTTCTTTTCGGAAGTCGGTGTAGTGTTTTGTTTTGGAAGTTTTTTGTTAAAATATTTTTTTAAATTGACCGTTTGTAACAAGAAGGTACTAAATCGGTTGCAATTGAACAAGAACTTTATCTACTATGATATTGCTTTTATTTCTTGAAATGGCTAATTATCTGATATTTTGTAAATTTTAATATAAGCTGCTATGAAGTGGAACTCGATGGATCGAGATGGAGAAAAATATCAAAGAAAAGACTGATGGACTGTGTGAGGAGTGATACGAAAGAAAAGGGAGTCAGTGATAGCGTGACGGGGGACAGGATGGTATGGAAGAAGACAAGGGCAGGAAGATGATAAGTGGTTTGTATTTCAAGCAAGTGGAACCAGGTAACTTACCAATGGAAGGTCTGAGTACCATAGCCGGGATGTGTGCCATAGACTCGACCACCAGCGCCTCTCCCAGCGCCTTCGTGAAGGCGTACGAGTTAGGCAGCTTGTCCAGTAACCTAAAAGTAAAGAGCAATTTTAGTATTATGAGAAACTATTTAACTAACCCGAAAAACGTTGTCCTTTTTAAAGAATTTGTTTCCTGATAGCTACAACCTTGGGGTCTTTAAGTCAAGAGTGAATAGGTTACTTCTAGACAAGCGTTCTTCACCGTCGCCTACATCATCGCTTACCATCAGGTGAGATAGTGGTCAAACGAGACCCTATAATAATAAACAAGCGCGACTCGAACTCGCGCACGAAGGGTTCCGTACCATTATCCCATTATTAAAAAAAAACAAAATCACGTTTATTATATGGGAGCCCCACTTAAATATTTATTTTATTCTGTTTTTAGTATTTATTGTTAAAGCGGCAATAGAAATACATCATTCGATCGACGTGATGGCCCAGTGGCTCAGACCTCGCCTCTCGTGCTTGAGGTCGTGGGTTCGAATCCGAGCAAGTACCTATGTGACTTTTTCAAATTCATATGTACTTTCCAAGTTTATCTTGGACATTGCTGACAACGGTGAAGGAAAACATCGTGAGGAAACCTAGACTTATAATGAGTTTATTAGATTGTGCTCCATTGGTGTAATTGCTGCAAGGCGTTCCAGTGCGAGGATAAACTAATAAATAAATCATCTGTGAAAATTTCAACTGTCTAGCTATCACGGTTCATGAGATACAGCCTGGTAACAGACAGACAGACGGACAGTGGAGACTATTACTAAGAATCCAATGTCCGTCTGTCGGGTCCCGTTTATACCCTTTGGGTACGGAACCCTAAAAAAGAGTTCAAACCAAAATTTTCATTTCCCTAAGGCCGAGTTTCTCACCTCTAAATCATCGCAGAATTAATGCGACAAATTGTCAAGCACGCGTTATCTGCTGTGATTGGTTGAATAAATTTTCAACAGCCAATCACAGCAGATAACGCGTTCTTGACAATTTGTCACATTAATTCTGCAATAATTTAGAGGCGAGAAACTCGGCCTAAGAACCATATTCGGACAGTCGGACTGTAATATTGCCATCATTGGAAAAAATGGCTATCCGAATCGGTCCCGCCGTTTACAAGTGTGGGATTTAGCAAAGAACAGCATTTATATTTTTTTATCTAGAAGGTTCTTGCAGGAAGATCGTAATAACATATTTTTTTAATTGAGTATCGAATTCAGAGGGCAATTGGCAATCCTTTTCAAATTATTCTTAATTTTTATGTATATTTAAACCCGCTGAAAATCGCGAAGCTTTTCGGTAAACGAAGCGCCTTTCCGAATACCCTGAGCATCATGTCACAATCAAGTAACTTATTGCGACAATGCCATTCACTGACCAGCTCAATATACGCAATGCTAATCTAATGTGCCGTCGTAAGTGGCCTTGAGATGTGGGGCAACGACCTCATCAGCCGTCAGTCACTCTTGCGTGCCTGTAACTGGTGCGGCCTTGACCGATAGAGTTTAGAATATAGTGTAATTAACGTATTTGTAAGAGTGTTTGAATGACATTGAAAGTGTTCAAAATACAAATTGTTTTCAAATTTTCTGCAAATTGCAGGGACCGTGTGCTGTGGAATAAAGTATGATTATTTCACAAAAAACATGGCTTTTCTCCTTTAATGTAAATTTAATAATATTTGACGATTACTGATTATTTTGGTCATCAAAGATACAAAGAAATGTATGTTATTTGCAAATAACATAATATATTTTAAATATCGCGGTGATTCGGCTCGAATAGGTTCATCATCATCATTCATCCGACGACACGAAATTCATAGGTCGGCCGATGACGAATTAGCTGAAGAACAGTAGGTACAGCTATTTTCTATTCTATTCTATTCTATGTCCTTCGGCAATCATCGTATTTCCGTTTACAAACGAATGTTAATTTCCATGTCCATCAAATATTAGATTTATCATGTATAATAATTTGAATTCAGAAGTAAGTCCTGTTTTGATTTCCGTCAGAAATATATAGAGCTGTAAAAATAGCAGCTTTAGCAGCATTCCTCCTATTTATTAAATAAATTACATAATTTTAAAAGATTATTAACAACTCTATATACTTCAAAGGGAATTGAGAGCTTCCGGTCTTCGTCAGACTGACGAAACACGAAGTTTGCCGAGGTGTCCCTAAAAATATGTTTGTACTGTACCTTTGCGTCGCTTTACTATCGTCTTTGCCACAGAAATGACTGCTGTTAGTATAAATCTGTGATTCCTGATCTGCAAGTCTAGGCAAGCATGCGCCATAGTCGACCACATAAGTGCACATAACTACAACTACAAAAACAAGTACTTGGGGGGTTAGTGTAGCGACGGTATCGTCATCCATGTGAACGTGATGGTCCCTATGATCTGGTGCGGGTCTGCGGGGGGAGCATACGCATCTCCTCTAAGAGTTTTTTAAAGGCTGATGACGATGATGATAACTTACTTGGGAGTGAGTGTAGCGATGGTCTCGTCGTCCATCCATTCGATGGCCTGTATGATCTGGTGCGGGTCTGCGGGGGGAGGATACGCCTTCTCTTCCAGGAGTTTCTCGTGGAGGTGGCAGTAGGATGTGGACACGTGGATGAACAACTGTGAAAGAGAACAGATGAATTATCAATAGGTACCTATGTTTTCGAAGAAGGGGCAGGCAGACGTAAAGTTCAACTATTTACCCGATTGCCGAATGAGGGTAGTGTGTTTATTAGTCTATATATATATGTTAGTATGTGTTCGAAAAAAGAATGTTAGCTAAAAAGTTATAAATAAAAAAGTTAATTAAAAAAACAAAAACCCGACTATTTAAAGAAGCGAACTAAAAAGACGTAAACAAGAAGAAAAACATACTGTGCAGTGGACACATCTGGTTTTGGTCAGCCAGCTCGCAAATATGTATCCTGTCTTTTTAGTTCGCTTTTTAAGCGAGATTTTTTTTTATTTATTTATTTTAACCAGGACTTATAACTCTAATGTGATAGTAGAGCAGACTGTTCCCGTTAATCAGGCACAAAATAAATGAAGTTTTTGTTGCAGGCAACAAGGAGTGTTTCAGGCTTCATCATTAAACCAGTGTAGCTGTAATGTCAACATAAGTGGAAGAAATATTGACAACGTCATTTTTGTGTATCGTAAATTGTGAAACCCAGTGTAAAGAACAATATGAGCTTACCTTCAAGTTCTTGCAGGCCTTCCCCAGCTCCACCATCAGCTTGGTGCCCCTGACGTTCAGAAAAACAGCCTTTTTCAGCTCTTCATCGAACCTGCAACCATACACAAAATGTTAAGCCTTTATTCTCAGAAGGCACATACACAGAAGTAGGTACAGTTAAACATAACACTTACATACTGGCCAAATATAGGTGGATTTGCTGGCTAATCATTCCTTTGTTTTCCAATATTTTTTTAACCAAAAAACACATTATTTATCTACTCAACAGGCTCTAAACAATGATACCCTACTCGATGGGGCAGGTCAACAATTATTTTCAAACCCCCTTTAACTGTATGGAAGTATTAAAAATATCCCCCTTAAAAATATTTAAAAAAAATACAATTTGCGTGGCTTTGGTCAACAAGATGCATATACTGTGAAAATTAGAATACTGTAGCTCCAACCGTTTGACCGTAAAACCCGTGTGACAGACGACGGACAGACAGACGGACACGTGAGTGACAGCAATACTATTATGAATGACAGCAATATAGATCCCTAAAAAGGAGATGGAAGTATGTAAGTTTACAAACATAAATACATCGTCTAAACATGCATCATATCATGGTCTGATGCTCTGTCATCTCTGTCTCGTCTGATCATAAAATATCCATTAAAAATCACGACACCTCTACACGACAGCTACGACGATGGTTGGAGAGAGGGACAGTCATAGATATAAATCTAATGATCCCACCAAAATACATAAAAATGTGAAAAGGCACCAAGCTCGACAAAAACATCAATGTGAAAAGGGCGCCAATTTCGACAATGAAGATTTGAGATCTAGAAGGGTGACAATTTTCATAAAAAGTCTTCCCAATGTAGGATTTCGTCTGCGGACTTAAAAAAATATATATATTATATTCTTAGATATTTCATTTTTAACTTGTCATTTTGAAAAATGATCATCGTCTGAATGATCTTTATAACTTAAGAGAACTACAGTAAGCATCTTTATGTAATTTAGGCTTCCTTACATTGGCTGTACATCGCTCACTGACGTGTGTCTAGATTAAGCTGTCCACCCATTGCCGACAATACAATCAATAAGCTAAGTGGAAAAAAATATAACCAGCCAAGTACAAGTCCGAGCAGCATGCCGAGTGTTCCGTAAGACTTAGGATTTTCGTTTAGGTTTCTTAGGATTTGAGTAAAAAATGTACCTCTGTTGTGTTTAAAAAAATAAAAGAGTGCTAGATTAGAACATTATTATTTAATGAATAACGTTACTTTGTGATTGACGTAACAAATCTCCACGCTAGCACTCGCGACAGCTGCGACTAGGGCATGAATATCGGAATCTCGGCATCTTGTAATATCGGAAACTCGGAACGTAATTACCGATATTTCAATTCCGATACTAAGTGATCCAATAACGGAATCTCAGAATCAGAAAAATATCTTATTTTAGCTCCTTGTATTGCTTGCTTAAAGCGCTGAGCGAGAAAGCGCGGTTAAGCCCTTTGACTACGGTGATTAGCAGTGTTCGGATAATCTGTTTACTAATCAGGCGATTATTTACTTTAACTTCACTTCATGAAAAAATAATATGTGCCTTGATGAATTCCGTATCTACAGTCCTGATTGCTAAAAATGTTACCTTTAAGAATACAAGTAAATACATAGTTTCATACAACCCGTTGTAACAATTGTTTTTTCATTGATTAATACTTTGCTTACGGAAATCCACTGGACTTGAGATGCACGGGATCGGCTAATGTGATGAATTGGGGGAGGCTTATGTTCAGAATTGACATAGTCATTACAGCCTAAAGACGGACGTCAGAAAACGAAATGAAATGACGATGACAATGATGATGATGAATGCTAAGATAGTTTTACATACTTTTGAGAGGGCTGTTTCGGAACTAGTAAACATTATTTCAAATTTACAAAGTATAACTGGCTTGGAAACCGTAACAAATCAAATCTTAATATTTTTCAGTCTTCTTCTTGTATTGAATACAACAAATTAGTCTATCCGATCACCAATCTGTTGGATTAATCAACTTCCACTAATTGACTACGTTGTCTCTCATCATCGTCATAATTTCAGCCAAAAGACATCCATTGCTGAACATAGGCCTCCCCGAGGAGCCATCGCCACATTGTCCGAAACTTACACTGGATTTATAAATCATTATTGCTCACAACACTTATCGGAACTACTTTCAGATTGATCGATAAACATTTACATTCTGGGTTTTTTGCATTATCCTTTTTCAGAAAGTCATGACTTTACATTTCTAGTGAACAAAAATCCAGTTTAGGTAAATAAGCGCCCGATTACCCATTCATTGGTGATTAGAGAGAGACACAATAGAAAATCCTAATATGTTGCGGCATAAACGTGTTTTTTTATTGTATCCAATCCAACCTCATACAGAATTTTTGCAATTAACAAAAAGATGTGTGATATTTAACGAAAGTGCGCAATTCCGATATTAATTTCGGAATTCCGATATTAATTTCGGCATTCCGATATTGAGATCTAATAACAGAAATCAATATCGGAATTGAAAAACTTTCGATATAACATGCCCTAGCTGCAACTGTGCTCTATCCAATAGTTCCTATAAATATCTAATCTTTCTCTCTTCCGCATGGTACCTGATACATGAATGATTGTTAATGAAGCAAGAGTACCTAAAAAAAGGAAAAATGCGTCAGTTTATGTGTAGGTCTCTTTTTATAGCTTTTTTTTCCATGTTTCCATATGCGAGTTCCAATAAATATTATTTCTTTCTCAAGTTACCTGATAGTGGCAGCAGCATGTATGATGATGTGGACGTCGTTGATAACCATCTGCTGGTCCTGTTCGCTCATGCCAAGGTCGGGCTCGGACACGTCTCCGTTCACCAGGGTCACCTTCTCCAGGAGAGGTTCCACGCCACCCCTCATGGTGCGGAGTTTTTCGAACAGCTGGAAAAGAGAAGAAAATGGTCTTAAAATGAATCATAAATTAAAAAAACCTGTTCGGTGAGGCGACCCCGTATGTGACAAACGAAGATCCTCACGCATTTTCGTAACTCCAAATGCAATTTGAAATAAAATCTGTATAATTAATGTATTTTCTCTGGCCGGAGTCTGTGTTTCCCGATAGCTACAATCTAGGGGTCTTTAAGTCAAGAGTGAATAGGTTACTTCTAGGCAAGCGTGCTTTACCGTCGACCACATCATCGCTTACCATCAGGTGAGATAGTGGTCAAGCGCGAGCCTATTGACAATAAAAAAAATAAAACATGAAGTTACATTTTCTCCCCAATTACCTACACAAGCCACGTTAAGGAACGTTCCAAAACTGTATAATGGCAAGCTTTCGTATTTTCCTCAGCAAACTCACTCTCATCCCAGGCGCTCAATTTGCTGAACGTCCTAATTGCTCAGGAACCTGGCGTCGACATATTTATGCTCACCGACAAAACTATGTTGAATGTTTGTATGAAGTTTTCTAGTTTATAAGTGTTATTATATGTGTAGTGTTGGCTTGCTGTACGCTTTGGTACAAACTGTAAGTACAGTAAGTAATTGTTATAAAAAATAAATAAATAAATTTGATATCGATACCCATTTCACGGGGATGCATTAAAAAACATTTGTGGGAGAACGTGTATAACGTGTACGTGCTCAATCGGTTGCGGACAACTGTTTCAAAATTCAGGTAAAAGATTGTACCCATAATAATAACAAGGCAAATTAAATAATACTTCTAAAAAGTACACGGGATAGCTACGAGCATTATAAGCTTATAACGTCCCCACTGCGGGGAGTGGGCCGTAATTCAACACGCGGCCCCAGCGCGGGTTCGTGGATGGCACACATGACTTCAATTTTTTTTCTAGGATCTCACAATGTTTTCATTCTCCGTTTAGACAGCAGTGGTGATGAAATATATATGCTACCACCCGGCTTAAAATGCTGTCCGAGGCACGGATATTGAATAAGGTTGTCTGGTCATTGAACAGTAAAACCAAACAGACTAAACATTTCTTATAGTATTATTGTGAAAAATCGGACACCTTTTGCCCTTTTGTGTCCTCAACTTTTGCACTTTTTTATTTTATTTGGCCCTTGCCATATCGTAAATCACCAAAAATTTACAATAAGGCGTTGGTCTCGCCTCACTGGCCTGCTCTAACAACTTGTTAGTACAACATTGCTTCAGAGTTAGGACGTTTTGAAACTATTGCGACAGAGATGCTAACCGTCATGTAACTGTACTTTATTGTATTGTTTGCAGTTACTTTATTATATCTAAACTAATAAGTAAGTTCGAGTGCCTAGGGAGCTCCGTGGACGAATACAGCGATGGGTTCGTGGAAGCTGTCCATACGGTCGGGTCTAAGTTTTTCATGACCCGCCGTACAGATAGGAACAAAAAACTTTCTGATCCTACTCTCAAGCTCATGAAGGAGAGGCGTGAGATGATCCTGCAGTCTTCAGACCATGCGTTGAAATACCGGCAGCTAAATAGACGGATCTCAAAGTCCATAAAAAATCTTTTTTACAAAAAAAATACTACCGACTTCCAACTAAAAACACTACAAAGTGAAAAATAACTTTCTTTTTCGAAGTCGGTGTCTTTGGTAGGTACCAAATTTTTTCGTTATGGACACCGACTTATAGGTACAACTAAAAAGTGAAAAATAAAAAGATTTTTTATTTTTCACTTTTTAGTTGTACCTATTAAGCAACTTGCTTTAGTGAGGTAGTAATGCCAGAATAGATTAACTGAATGCCATGAAACTTGATCATAACCTGTGAAATGAAAGTGTTTCAAGGTGAACTGTACACATCTGTGTACCCCTTTAGAGCGTACTGGCGTGATGTTATGTTATGAAATGGTATAAACAATAAAAAGACATGCGGTTGCAGCAATCCCGAGAGATTTGCCTTCATTTATTGAAGAGTTCTGCTGTATATCTCCGAAGTTCTTCATCAGATCTTCACCAAATTAAAATGGGACCAATTTCGAAATATACTCTAAAAATCAAAAAAAGAATTTTCAAAATCGGTTCACAATTGACGGAGATATCGGTGAACATACACAAAAAAAAAAAAAAAAAAAAAACTTGAAGTCGAACATAGAACCTCCTCCTTTTTGGGAAGTCGGTTAATGAAAAGCGACCTCCACCGCTTTAATACCGAAAGAGTTAAAGACGCGATTGAGCGGAATAAGGGCTCCAAGGTCTTTGCAAGAGATCTGTCTATTGGGCAGAGCCAGATCACAAAACTGAAGACCGATGGTGGCAGGACCGTATCCGCCAAACCGGAGCATCTGAGGGAGATCGAGAGATTCTATGGGCAGTTGTACACGTCAACCAGTAAACCCGTCGCGAATCTAGCGAATGACCCTGGAGCTAGATTGACCCGACACTATACCGAAGACATTCCGGCCGTCAGCCTGTACGAGATTAGGATGGCTCTGAAACAGCTTAAGAACAACAACGCGCCGGGTGATGACGGAATCACAGCCGAACTCCTAAAAGCGGATGGGAAACCGGTACTTAAAATAAAAATAAAATTACAAATTTAAAAAACCCCCGAAAGAAAAACCTTTAAAAAGCAGAAAATAAACCTCGTACTCGCGTCGGGGAACCGCCAACGTTTACAGCAGTTTATTTTATTTACTGAGCACTTTCCCGACGAGAGTTCTTTGCCCAAAGAAACAACATTGCCATTCAAAGTGGCAATGCTGCCAGTCTTCTGAGCACGTTCCCCTATGACATCGATTTGTGGGGAGTACTTTGATACTTACGTATCCTAAGGTCCATCCTTTGTAACTTTTCAATTTAATTTTGGTTTGGCTCAAGCTAAGCCTCTTATATAAAATTGGAATTGTACTAAAAAAAGGTAATGAAAAATACATGCAAGATTATCAATCAATCTACCTATTTTTATCCCAGTCTAACTGGACACAGCTGAGTACGAGTACCAGTATTTTACATGGAGTGACTTCACAACGCAGTAACTGAGTACGGCCATACTCCTTGGCTAGACTGATGATGCCAGATTTCCTGGCTTCTGACAAACCGTAATTACTGAATACACGAGTATAATTAACATAAAAACCATCCATATTCCATGCTCTCACAGCCTAGAAACACATAACCCTCCTTTTGATATAGTCGGGCAATTACACACAGTCAACTTTATACAAGAAGGTATTCTGAACGACCTTGGCACGTTGGCCCCATTGGTGCCACATAGACTGTGCCACAGAGCGCAGAGGCTATAGACAAGTGATATTCTATCAACGAAAGTGTCGCCATTATCATCATCATCAGCCTTTTGATGTTCCCACTGGTGGGACACAGGCCTCCTCTCTGAGAGAGAGGGAACGAGCCTTAATCCACCACGCGGGCCCACACGTCTTCGAATTATTGGTTGTAGGACATGCCGGTTTCCTGACGATGTTTTCCTTTACCGTTTTTTGAGCAATGATGATGAAATAATGAACACAAACGAAAGCGTGGCGATAGTGGTTGAAAAATTTCAATAATGTATGGGAATGTCACGTAATCAGTCCCTTACATTTTGGCATTTCAACCATCGCCGTCGCTGATAAAATGACATTTTGTCTATAGCCTCACAGCATCGAGGCGCCGGCGGCCAATCTTATTGGCGGCTTGTTCAACACTTTTCATAAAAACCAAGCGTGTCAATGAGTGACACCGTTTACTCAGAGATATTGACGGAACTTGTGCCCAGTGCACCATACAGATCCGAGTTGAGTTTAAAAATTAATGCTTTTGCACTGTCTGGACAGGTTCAGTGAGTGCTCTAAAGTGCATGCCTCAGAAGACTTCAGACATTACCCTACATTGTTCTTATATTGTTCTTATACCTTGAGGTGCGAGATAAAGACAGACACGCGACCGAGGCAGGAGAAGTGCGACACTTGTCGTTAGACTTTTTTCGGCAGTGAGTTCGCGCGCGGCTCACGAGGCGCGACTGGAGAGCGCTAGCCGGTCTCGCTCATGTACGAGTAGTTTCGTACGACGCGCTCGAAATGCCTGAACATTTTGTCATTTAACAATTAAATAAACATTTTTTGATTGACTTCCATATTGAAAACAATATTTTTGGCCTCAAGTTGTATATAATTCGTTGAACGCCAATCTTTGTTTATTTTTATAATAATATCGTATCTTCGTATTCTTCTTCCTTGAATAGTAATTTGATAAACTTGCTTGCTATTGCAATGTGGCATAAAAAATGTCAACAATATAACTGACTTTAACGACGAAAATGGAGGAGAGTTTGTGTGCAACGTATGTCTTGATCTCGCGCGCGTACACACGCCTCGAGACCGCGAGAGGCTCCGTGCCTCGGTCACGCATCGCGGTTGCGTGGTTAAGTATCTTCGTGGTTCTCATAATGATCATGATCAGATCATTACATTAATGAGACTTTGACCTTTGAATTCGTTACCGTATTTCTTCTCAGAGTAGTCAGCTAGGAAACACTGACCTAATATGATTCTACACAAATTAATATAATTGTAGTGTATTTTTGTAATTTCAGCTTTTTGCTTATTCCAAAAAACTTTGTTGGTCAATCTGTCTGCTAAGTCGTTTGCTGGGCCGATTTTGACGGGGCTTTCACTGCCAGATTGCTAATGTTATAAGGAGTAACTTCAGTTTTTAACCCCCCACGGAAAATGAGGGGTGTTATAAGTTTGACGTGTGTTGCTGTTTATCTGTGTGTCTGTCTGTGGCATCATAGCTCCTAAACGGATGAACCGATTTTGATTTCGTTTTTTGTTTTTGTTTGAAAGATGATTATGTCGAAAGTGTTCTTAGCTATGTTTGAATAAAATCGGTTCAGCCTTTCAAAAGTTATGGGCGTTTTATCGTTTGAATCGGTGTTTTTTCGCAAGATTTCGTGTCATAATTACGTGTTCGATAGATTACCGATCGAAGCGTATCTACTATGTTCTAGATAAATTATGTAGCATGAAATAAAATGTGTCAGGGTTTTTTAAATTTTACTTGTATTATTTTTAGTTTGATATTCACGAAGTCGCAGGCTACAGCTAGTCTGGTTTTAATTGACGTATAAAAATTAATTTATTTACCAATTAAAAAAATAAATATTATTCATTTATCTTTGGCTCCTCTAGTCACTGCCAGGCGCCATCATTCCATGTTCTGTGGTACGTATGTCACACGTACTCAAAGGAACAGATAGATAACTGTGCCACCACAAATATTAGCAATGGCTTCTCTAATCGCTTCGTGCTCTGTGATGTATGTATTATGTAAGTACGTATGTCACTCGCGCTCTCAGAAACAGAAGGACGCTGCTCAATGGGCTTGTGCAACTGTGCGACCACAAATATTAGTAATGGCTGCTCCAGTCATTCCATGTTCTGTTGTTTATATGTAAGTACGTACGTCACTCGTACTCTCAGAAACAAATGGATGGATTTCAATGGGCTTGTGCAATAGAAAGTTCACGCTTCGAGTTTGTTTACTTATAATAGAGCTAATGTGGGCGTTGGTGAACTTGTGAAGTAAGATATTGCGGCAGCGATTCAGAGAATTTTAAGCAAGATATTAAGGTGACTGACTCGTTGGCCTGGCTAGTGGTTGCAAGCGCTACTGCTGATATAAGGTCTTGAGTTCGATACTCAGGTTGGTCATAGTGGTAAGTATTGGCACGGGGTCCCAGCGCTAAGAAAGAAAATTTGGTTCAAATAAATCTCACTAGATGACGCGACATGCAACGAGTTGTTATTGAATTGTGTGTAAAATTAACATTTTCTGGAATTGAACATAAAAAAAATATGTTCTTGTTTAATCAACTCTCCTAAGCACAAAATTATGGAATATTAAGCTCTCAATTCACATTTTAAAGACTATTTGAACGGACCATTTAAAATTGATACCAATAGATGGCACGGTTTTAAATGTCTGAGGCATTCTACTCGATTGTCTAAATTTGTACTGTAACACATTTTGGCGCAATTAAACTGTAAAAACGTGCAAAAAAATATTATAAAACAAATCATCACTGTATTTAAAGAAAAAAATATTCATGCACCGACTAAACCCTTTTACTTGCAAGTCGCTGCTAACACCATCTATCTATCGCCATGAAACGGAACCGAACATGAACGATGTAAAAAAAATAATCGGTTTAATCAGAAGACAAACGCTAGTTACGCGGCGCGGTTTCTTCGCATGGGATGAGACATCTGTGTGCTAGTATTATTATTATCTGTGATATTGGGTTATTTTATTAGGAATTAGGAGCCTCTTCAGGAGGTTACAACTTAAGAGTCTAAATAGTGGCCGGATGATGGCATTAGGTTCGCCTGTATGTGTAATATGGGATTAAAACATAACTAGCAATATATGGGATTATCATATAGGTGACTCTTCCTATCTAGGTGGCAATAATGTTCGTCTCTGTTACATAGGACTTAATTAAGGTGTATATATCGCAGTACTGGCCGTGCGCCTGCTCGTATCCAGAATATCAATATTGAAACTTCCTTTGAACAGTTTTATTTGCAAAATATTCTTTGATTTACATATGCTATTTCAGTTATGAAGAAATTCTAGGCATCAATTTGTCTGTGTATAATTTTTTAAATATCCAAAAGTAGCGAAAAAATATTGAGTTGTTAATTATTTTTTTAAAGCAAAACTATTAGTAACACGAAAAAACCATGTTTCAGAAATAATGTACATGAATCAATAGTAAATATATATGTTTTTAAACCATTTTACCTAGCCGTTACTAAGGAGTATGCTTTAGAAAGTAACTGTTTAACGGTAATAAAGCGGTGGAAGGCCCCAGCTGTAGCCCAGTTGACAATCTACAATCGATAACGCTAGTAGAAAACGAATCAATGTATGGGAATTACACATCTGAACGATAAGTCACGTGGTCAGACCATACAAATAGAAGGTGTTAACGAGAATCGATACGAAACGTATGTAACTTGGCGATATGTAGTGTGTACTGTGTGATTGTGTGATACCCCTACATATAATGCACGCTTGATATTTATGTGTAGGTATGAATCAGTTAAAACAGAAAGGATAGCATTTATTTCCTAACTCAGTATGAACACTTATGGTTTCGTCATGGCGTAAAATGTAAGCTACTTTAGTTCGTTGAACATTTCTCAATTACCTTCTGCTCAGCAAATCATTTAGCTCAGTAGGTCACCAGTTCTTGCAATTTTATGATAGGCATCTTGGAAGTTAGGTTTCACACTAGCGCGGCTTCGTCTCTGTGACCTAATATTTTTCGGGATAAAAAGTATCCTATGATACTCGGCGATAATTTACTCGGTTTCAATCATTATAGGAGTTTTCGTTATGGCATCAGAACTGACAGAGATTAATGACCTTCTTGAAACAAATATACTTTATAAATTATCTTTTTTTATGCGCTGGATGCGAGACGCACGGGATCGGTCAATGCGGCGTCACTTGGGGGAGGCCTATGTCTATCCCTTGAGTGAAGCGAGAGGGCGTGTTAGACTTTTGCTTACTAAAACCCACCCGTGTTCCTACAATTGCTTGACACAGGACCGTGGTAACCGTTTTTCAAATTTATCCGCCACCAGGAACCCAGGCAATCGAATTCAAAAAACTTCACTCATACCTGTGTGACTGTGTTTTTTACGGTCTAGTAAAGCCTATGAGATCAAATTCGAGCAGTAGCAGCCCAGTGGTTACAGCCGCATTACTTTGTGCAATTTATTTCATCACCAGTTCTTTCAAAATGGTGAAAGAAAACATCGTAATGACCTTAAACCTGAAACCGTCATGCCCCAGGACTACAAATTCCAAGATATCTGACATCCACCAACCCGCACTGGGCCCGCGTGGTAGATCATGGTCTCACAGAGAGGAAGCCTGTGTCCCAGCAGTGGGCACATTAGATATAGACTGATTACGCTTATAACAAAATTGTGGCTTTAGAAATATGCGCGGTTCGCCCTAAACATATTACGTATGTCAATCTTACTTTTGAAAACATTCTAAGCCCATAACAGTTATAAGCTTATATAAAAATGTACTCACAACTCCATTGAAGATCTCCTCCAGCCTCTGTTTCTGGTTCTTTCCCTTCTTGCATCTCACGAAGAGAAGAATCTGATCGATGTCTGGGCATTTTCTGAAAGAGATAAAGAGTGTTTGTTAGGGACTTGTCTTTCTTAATAAAATAGCAGGTCATCATTCAGCTGAAGGACGTCCATTGCTAGACATAAGTCTTCCCCCAGCATCGCCATACTGATCGGTCCTGTGCGTTTCGCATCCACCGGACTCCCGCAGCCTTGACCAGGTCGTCGCTCCACCTAGAGGAAGGCCTTCCAACGCTGCGTCTGCCGGTTCGCAGTCACCACTCCAGAACTTTTCGGTCTCATCGGCCATCCGTTCTGCGAGCAATGTGCCCTGGCCATTGCCATTTAAGCTTGGCAATGCTTCGGGCTATGTCGGTAACCGTGGTTCTTTTGCGGATGTCTTCACCAACACTTACCTGAGCAGCTTCTCGAGAAGCACCTTCCCCATGAAGCCCGTTCCTCCCGTGATGAAGACCTTCATTCCGGAGAAGGTTGCCGCGATCCGGTCCGGCAGAGCTTCTAGCTCAGCGGCCGATAGCGTGGTCTCTGAAGCCATGTTGTTTCTGTGAACAATTTGAATAGAGATATGAGATAGATGCATTTTATCTTCTTGAGATGTTGTGGCTAGATAAAAATCATTAACACCTGTCTACCAATTTATTTCAAAGCGGTCCACGCTAAGAAATAAAATTTGGTTCAAATAAAACTCACTAGATGGCGCGATCGGTGCATATCGCGCCATCTAGTGAGTTTTGTTTTCCTAATGAATTGTGTGTAATATTAACATTGTCTGGAATTGAACATAAAAATTCTATGTCCTTGTTTAATCGACTCTCCTGACACCACAAAATTATGGAATATTGGGCTATTGATGTTAATAGATGGCGCGGTTTTACATTTCTGAGGCATTCCACTCGATTAATTAAATTTGTATTTTAACACATTTTGGTGCAATGAAACTGTAAAAACGTGCAAAACAAACCGTCACTACTCTTTTACTTGCAAGTCGCTACTAACACCATCTATCACCGTGGAATGGAACCGAACGCGATCGATGTAGAAAAAATAATCAGACGAAAAATACTATTTACATCGGCACGGTTTCCTTGTATGGGATGAGGCATCTGTATACTAGCATTATATTCTCTGTGACGATACGAACAAAATGCAAGGCAGTGTCGCTATCACGATGTAAACAAACGTATCGTGGTAAGGGGGGTCCTTGACCCTTTCACTTGGCATGAGTTACAAACCTTTTGTTCCATGTAAAGTAGTATTTATTTAGGTAGGTACTTACTAGTATTATGAAACTCATATACCAAATTATAACCTTTACCTGTTTGACAATTCTTTTCAGTAATGAGTTAATACCTCATAAAAACGTGGACCGCCTATTACTTTCATTTGAGACTAAAATTATCAAAATATTTCAATAAACAAAATATCATGTTATCAAGTTACGTTATTTGTTTTTTTGGTACAAGTCGGACTGACTTGTATTTTTTGTCATCTGGCGAAGAGTTTACTTATAAATTGGGATAAAAGCAAGAATCTTCCTGCTCTGTAATCAAATTGAGATTGTATAAAGGTCTTCCAAACTTTTGGTATCTATTCATTTCTGCCTTAGATTCAAATTCAGATTCTTTGTGTAAAACATAAAGGACCGACCTCGATTAAGCAACGCTTGTCGACTTCGATCCGTGGATGGGTGACAATCTTTACATAGCGAGTTTTGCTTAAAAAACTAACCAAAAAGACGTAAACAAGAAGAACATCATGCTGTGCAGTCGGAGGATACATCTGGTTTTAGTCAGCCAGCTCGCGAATATGTATCCTTCGCGCTTTTTTCTTTTATTTTGAGTTCTGTTTATAGACCAGTTTGATCTTCGAACTGTCATCATCTTTACAATGTCGTATGGGCATTCAAATCACTTTACTCCCTTGGGAGTTTCATACAATTTTACCTCCCTTGGGAGATACCTAATACTTTATTTTGCGTTGAGATTGCATGATATAGTTTGTAATTGGACATTCTCGAGCAGTTGGTGTGAAAAATAAATTCAAATGTTAATCAATCGTGCTTAATTCATTCTCATAGATTAGATACTTTTTATGTAGTCTACCCAATCTATTAGTGGCTTGTGATAATAATTGGTAGTTCTTGGACCGGCTTATAAGTGAGGACAAAGTTCAATTTTTAACAGACTTCCCAAGAAGGCGTTTTTCAATTCGGATGGATTCTGGCATAACTCCGTCATAGATAAACGGATTTGCAAAATTCTTTGTTCGAAAGAAGTTGATTCCGGAATGGTCCCATTTAAATTTGGTAAGGAGCTGATGGCGAACTTCGGAGTTTGTTGCAATCACATGTACCTATGTTTATTGTTTACACCATTTTATAAAATACTATCACGCCAGTTTGCTCTAAACGGGTACTCAGATGTGTACAGTTCACCCTGGTACACTCTCATTCCACCGGTTATGTTCAAGTTACATGTTATTCGGGTAATCTATTCTGGCATCACTGTGGGCATTATAGGTACTGTGAGGTCGTCGCTCAGGGAGCTACGATTTATACGCAGAAATTACTATTAAATCATATATTCAATCAACAACATGCCTGCCCTAAGGCGGCTTCTATCGAATTGACAATTAAAACTAAATAAAAACATGACAAGCGTTCCTATTTCAATGACCTTCCAAAACAAAGTCGTTATCTGTTGGCAGTCTTATTATAGGCAAGGAGTATGCCTTTAAATAGGCAGAGTCCTCACATTACCTTACTATAGAACTTATCCATTATGTATAACTAAAAAATGAAAAATAAAAACTTTTTTACAAAAAAATACAACTTAAAAATAACTTCAATTGCGGAAGGCGGTGTCAAAAAACGAAGAAACGAAAACAGGAACACCGACTGCCAAAATTGAAGTTATTTTTCACTTTATAGGGTTTTATTTGGAAGTCGGTTGTATTACTTTGTAAAAAAGTTTTTATGCATACAATACATATTTTTTATGTATTTTTTGCTCTTGTGCGAGTCACAAATAAAATATTATTCTTTCATAATTTAGAGTGCCGTCAGACTTTCGCAATGCAAAATGAAACCTCTTAGACTGTTAATCCAATTATAAATTTGAAAGTTTGGATGGATGTGTGTGTGGATGTATTTTTGTAACTCAATCACGCCAGATAAACTGATCGGAAGTGAATGAAATTTGGCACAGAGATAGATTATAGTCTGGATTAGCACATAGGTTACTTTTCATCCCGGTATAATGTTCCCTTGGGATATAAAAAACATATTTACGCGGGCAAAGCCGCTGGCAGAAGCTAATACTAAAAACATGTTAATTTGAGGTTGTCTTACGCTACTGACTACATGACAGAAGGAATGTGAGCGATGGTTATTACACAACTATTGAAGATTTGTTCTCGTACAATATCTAACAAGGGTGCAACTGTTAACTGTCACCTTGACCTGCCCTGCACATCACCTGCCAACCAAACCACCTGGCAAAGAGTTCCATTTCCAACCATAGAATTCAAACTATTTTTAGTCTATAGCGAGTAAGGCTAGTGTTACAAGGTCCAACACTTGCCCAACGCTGAGCAACAGTAGACTGTAATTACGGATATTGCAGCGTGTTTGAAATATTATGATTTAGATATGCGTTGTGGCTATTGTGGGTAGTATTTCACATCTTCGGTCCGACATTTTTGTTGGTTTTATTATACTTATACGACCTTGTGTGGCTCTAGGCAAGTGTTATTCGATGTCAGCGATGGGTATTGGCGAAGTGCCAAAATGTAAGGCATTGGTCACGTGACAAATTGATAAATTTTTGAAATTTTCTCAAGCTTTTATTTAACTTGCAATGTATGTATGTATGTAAGTGTGTTCGGGTCAAATCTTGCAACTGAATATTAAAGCAGTTATCCTCGACCGATTAATATTAAATTTTACATACACGTTTAATTTGGATGACAATGCATGTTTAGCCAAGTGACGTCATTCTAAATACAATATGGCGTACGGCTCAAGATGGCGGACTAGTTATTTTTTGTGCACTGCCATGACATGGGTATCAAATGAAAGGGTTAGATGAGAAGCATACAAAAAAGCTTGTTTTACAAAAAGATTTTTAATGAAATGTTATTATGTTCATGTTGTGTGTTTAGATAAGCTCATCATGCCAAAATAATTCAAACCCACAACGTTTATGAAACCAGTTTTATGCACTTTTGTATTGTCAAGGTCGGTCATACTAAAATATGAAGTTAGTTACACGATATTCGCAGATAATTTAGATACGAGTATTACGTGTGACCGAGGTGTGGACTTGTGTCCGGTTGATGGCATTAGGCCTTCGATGAAGAATACACCTAATATATTCTCCAATGTTAACGCAGTACTGGCCGTGCGCCCGCTCGGACCCAGTATATCAATATTGAACCTCCTTTTGAACAGTTTTGTTTGCAAAATATTCTTTGATTTACATATGCGATTTCAGTTATGAAGAAATTCTAGGCATAAAAGTTAATGTGTAAAATTTGTTAAACGTCCAAGTCGTTTTGGAGGAGTAACCAAAAGTAGCGAAAAAATATTGTGTTGTTAATTATTTTTTTAAAGCACAGTTTCACAAATAATTGACCACAATTGTACATGAATCAATTATAAATATATATATTTTTCAATCCTTTTAACCTAGCCGCTAATAAGGAGTATGCTTTAGAAAGTAACCGTTTTACGGCACTAAAGCGTTGGAAAGCCCTTAAAGAAACATCTCTGCTTCACCCTTTGAGGATTAAATACTTGATCTTATATTTACTGCCTCGTTGGTCCAGTGGTCGCAACTCGCAAGCCCTACTCCTTAGCAAGAGGTCCTAGGTTCGACTTCCGGGTCAAGCAAAGTGTTATTAGGTTTTCCCATCTGATATTTCTCAGTAGATGGTTGATGGCTCAAAAAGGCTCACCCCCTAATACATGAGACTTAAGTAACTGGTATAAAATGTGGGTGTACCATATTAAGTAGACATCTCTGCTTACTCCTTTGGGGAATACAGTTAGGTGATGTGTTAAGTTATGCTGGTTATGTATCTCATCAAGTTAGATTTACTACCATATTATTATTGTTCCTAGTTCAGATAAGTACGTTTGGTGTATGAAGTCTACATTGTGGCCGGTTGATGACAATGTGGGCTAACATTTTATTGCTCACCAGCTGGCGCCACTGTTGACTAGGACCATACCGCTTAGCCCTTCGTCGAATACAGACGTGATTTGTTCAGTTAATTATATATTACTAGCTTTTACCCGCGGCTTCGCTCGCAGTGAAGCCATATTTTTTTTTTATTTAATAAAAAGTATCCTATGTTACTTCTAATACCTCCAAGAATATATGTACAAAGTTTCATGATGATCGGTCCAGTAGTTTTTGCGTGAAAGCGAAACTAACAAACTTACATTCACATTTATAATATTAGTATGATAGTATAGTATGATATAAGTAAGAATGTACTTTAATATTGTAAAAGCTTATTTTTTTTAAAAGTGTTAGTATGGAGTTGCTTGTGCGTTCTTCTCCATAACAATCTACTTTTCCGAATGCACGGTAGAATCAATTTTTATTACTTGTTAATTTTAATTGTTAACGTTTGAAAGTGCCGCTTAGGTAATGGCCTAATCGAAATAAATACATTTGACTTTGACTTTGTTTTGTATTTTTTCTAGATCAGATAATTATGTTTGCATTATGGAGTCTAAATTGCGCGCACGGAAGCAAAGTTTGCATTAATAATATTAATTTCTAATGCCGTAGTTAATAGTGCGATTAAATACAAAATCGAGTGTGCCGCAGTATTGCGCAGCCCCTTTTAAAAAAAAATGTATAATAACATTTTCCGAAACATAAAACTGTAATAGAGAAGACGTTTGTTAAATACCTATTTTAGTCTGCAATACTTGGAAAATATTCACAACAATAAGACAAATGTAAATAAACTCACACTAAAGCCAAACAACTATAAAATTTGACATTTTAAAGACATCAGTCTCCACCAGCGCCCCTAGCGGAAAATTCAAACGCGGTAGCCCCCATTGAGAGTATGCTTCGGCACCTATTACACGGACGAAATGTAGACGTTCTTCTCTGTTTAACTATTCGTAAATGCAGACGTGACGTCATTATGTTGAATGACCATCTTATTAGAAACAAACCCAGAATTTATTAAAACTATGCACTATAAAGGTTCATAGGCGGACTTAATCGCTAAGGCATTCTCTACGAGTCAACCAAGGGTGGTGGAGAGATTACAAAAGAATTTCCTCAGAATCTGCACCATTTATTTAAAATCAAAATATTTTTAATTCCACTAAAACTTTTATAGGTACTTTTGTGATTTCAAACAAAATATGAATCTAGTTGCACATTCGCAAGCGTCAGTAGGTCTTTATGGGGAAAAATGTGCAAGAAACAACATGGACACTCTTTTCCATCAGTTTTAATTACATTTATTCGGTTATATCATTCTTGTTGGAAAATTACATATGTGAGAACGATGTAAAAAGACGTTTACCTAAAACCGTCTAGAGTAAAACAAACAATACAAAAATAAAATAATTACGTAATTAAAAGCAAGCCGAAGCAGTTAAGTTATGACAAATGCCAACTGATGGCGCCCGTTCACAAACATGACTCATGGATTGGCACCACTCAGCTCAACCTTCATGAAGGGAATTGTACTTACCTAACGTTATAGTAAAGGATATATTCGCAACTATACTATAGAACCATGTCGAAACATTGCTAGCGCAGTGAAAGTCTAGTAAAACGAGTCCTTGGGAGCTAAATATTACGAGTTGTATAAGGTGTTACTAAGCATTTTAAGATGTTAGCTAATCTGTCGATATAGATGTTAATATTGCATAATCTATGCTAATATTATAAAAAAATAACTGGGTTGTTCCGTTACCTTTTCACTTTAAACCACTAAACCAATTTAGATAACATTTGGTACGATGATAGTCTAAGACCCTGGGAAGGGCATTGCATAGTTTTTATCCAGGTAGTGTATTCCCTTGGTATGATACAATACTTTTAACGCGGATAAAGACGCGGCTTGCAAAAGCAAGTGGTGCATAAATATATTAGTTAATTAATACTAACTAGGTATTAGATAAGTATCTAAATGTATTGTATTGATTTCCATCTTTTTCCAGCTTTGCCCTTTGCCTTGCCGAATTTATTACGCAATAAATCGGTGCGTAATGAATTCGGCAAGGCAAAGAGTATGAAAAATCGACCAATTACATAGACGGAAATCCACATGGATGGCAGGAAGTGCAGGCAGGCCAAGGAGGCGCTGCCCGTCATCGACGGCCTTTTCAAGAAAAACGGACTACGACAAACTATAAGCCATGGTTGCGTGCAATCACAGCCGTAACGACTGGACATGGGACCTTTAATATGCAACTTTTTGTCATAGGAATCACGGACAGCCCACTCTGCAAAGCATGCATGGTGGAAGATGAGACTGCAGCACTCGTGCTCCTAAGCTGCCCTGTAATCGCCAGGTACAGGGCCAAATACTTCGGTGACCCAGGTAGCCTACTGGAGATAGTCGGCAACTCCAAGACGCTGCCAGCCTTCCTCGAGGAGCGGCGTGAATCGAATGAAGAAATTGAACACAAAGCGCTTGGCCGTAGAGTTGCGGACACCAACCCGTCGAAACTACACTAAAACACATACATTTTGCCCAAGGGGGTAGCCAGGAACTACAGAACGCCTCCTGCTACTGTTAAATCAAACCCACGACCTCAAGCACGATCGCAAACCACTGGACCATCACGACATGCCTCTTAATAATTCGCAATCAACAAACTTGTGTACTGTTTTCTATTTGTCAACGTTACAAAACAAGCTTGGTCAACTAGGCATACTTGTTATGTTCACAGGTTTCCCTCGCAAGACTTCTTTAGTTACACATTTGCAGTTCTGATTAGCCCGAGAGAAATTGTGTGACCAGGTTATGTAAGAAGTTAACGCACTTATGAGAAAGATTAGGAAATATCCTTGCTTGTCGACAGAACATAAAAGGGTTAGTCAAACAGCGAGCGCAGGTTTCGACTCGCGATTATAAGTCCAGTGGACATCAAAAGGACGGGTGCATCGTAGTGAGGTCTGTGTTGCACTCGCGGCCAGGGAGCATAGCTCCGTGACCGCCTTACGGGGGCGACGTGACTTCCAAGAGAGTAACCAAAGTGTAATTCTATCACCAATGGCAATAGTTAAAATGCCAAAATCAAGAGATTGGTCATGTGGAACTACAATGCCAGTCAACGATACCATACAGGTACAAGTTAAGGGTCAAAAAAGCAATCACACTATCAAAACAGCTGAGGCAATTTGTTTTCAGGCAGATTTATTTCAAGTTTTCACGGTTTGTAGGTATAATCGATACTTTATTTTCTATACAACATATTAAACCAGTTGTGGATAAATTGGATCTTTTACAAAAACTAGCCATTTCAATTTTCGGTGAGTAAGGGTTTTACCGGTTGGTTGAGTTAACTACCGACCAAAAAACTGGATTTAAAACTCCATTTTTGACCCTTGACTTTAACTACCAACATACATAAACTCACGCATATTCCCATGGGGGTAGGCAGAAACTACAGGACGCCACCTGCTACGATCCTTACATACTCCTTTACCAATCCACGTTCATACATCTGGTCATACACACACGCCGGTTATGAGTACTGCGCACCTGGCCTTTCTGAAGAACGACACGAATAAGATCCGTGTCGTGTCTTTCTAGGGCGTTTCCCTCAATGGTGACAGTGAGGGTTCCCTATCCATTTGCATAAAATTTTAAGACCTAATATATGTTAGCATAATTTTGTTTGGCATAATTATATTTACGCATAATATAATTACGCATAACAGCTTACGCATAATTTTTTTAAGCATAATTTCTCTAACCATAATAATGATTAAGCAGAATATTCTAAAGCATAAATTTATAAAGCATAAAGTTCTAAAGCATAACTTTTTTAAGCATAATATCCTAAAGCATAAATTTATTTACACATACAGCATGCAAGCAAGCATACAGCATGCATGCAAGCAAGCATACAGCATGCAAGCAAGCATGCAAGCAAGCATGCAAGCAAGCATACAGCATGCATGCAAGCAAGCATGCAGCATGCAGCATGCAAGCAAGCATGCAGCATTCAAGCGAGCAGGCAACATGCAGCAGGCAGGGTTTCTGTCTCGGCTCCGGCGCTGCGGGCTTCCGGCGGCGGCCCCACGCGTGCTAATCGTCGCAGACGGCTTTCGCTCACCACCGCAGCTTCGGCTTGTTGGCCGGCTTCGCCGGCCAGCCTCAGCCGCGGCGCCTCGCTCGCAGCCGCCTGCTCCTCAGCCCGTGGGCCGCCTCGACCCTACGCGCCTACGCGATTTTAAATTACACTCTAGGGGTAGGACAAACAAGACTACGTAGAGTCGGTTTTGCAGCAATTCGGTTCTGTCACTAACTTTTGTTGCACATCATATTAAATTTTTAACCAACAATATTATTTAATTGTTACAGAAACTATAGCAAATTGGTTTGATCAGAATTATGTATGGGGCACTACAAGTTCACCACCACCATTTCCACCCAAAGAACGTAACGTAACGTATCTACTAGAAAAGGAAAATAGACCTAGGACACAAAATCATGCAGAGGCATGGCACAATAGATTTGCACATTTTGTGGGAAAACACCATCCTGGATTTTATTTTTTGGCAAAAAAGATCGTTCAAGAAATAAAACATCAAACCATTGAAATAGATAATCTGGATGTCGGAACATCACTTATACCAAAAAAAAAAGGAAAAATACACGGACAAAACCAAAAGAATTGAAAAAATTATTAGTAAAAAAGATGAGTATACTTCTAAACTAGCATATTTACAAGCAATTGCTAAAAATGTACACCTAAAATAAATAATTATACATAATTAAGGACCACTGTTTCAATCAGTTAACTTCTATCTGAGGAATAACCTCCATATTTATTTCTTATAATAGAAGTAAACTGATTGACATATTTTTTTATACAAAAACTGTCAAAACATCTAATATATTCTTCAGATAAAAGTTATCATGCGATTGAAAAATCGTTTAAGTTACATAATGTTATGTATAATAAATCATTTGCATGAAAATTGTTTTTGTTATTTATATTAATTGTATGCCTAAATATTATTATGCTAATAGTCATTAGGCCTACTAACGTTATGCGATTCAAATTTATGCCAAAACAAATTAGTCTTTAAGATGATTATGCCAACATAAAATGTATGCCTAAAAAAATCATGCCAAAGTATTATTATGCCAAAACAAATTGTGCCAAAATCGTTATGCCGAAGTATATTAGGCTAAAGAATATTATGCGAAAAGAAGGGATCCCGACAGTGAGACCTTGAAAACTTCTTCATTAAGATTACTTTCGTAATCCATGTGTGGTTGAAATTAATTTGTGGTTGACCCTTGAAAAGGAGCTTAACAATTTAACTAATGAAGTCACTGCGTCATTTAGAAGTAACACTCCATAAATTATTGTGTAAAATAACCTTAGATTAGGTAATAGTAAGTATTGCCACTCAAAGGTATGTCGGTACAAGTCGGTTGTTTGTTTTGTGTCGCGGTTTCTTGCTGAGTAGCCTTGACCTACAGGCCTCCATTCACGTTCAACATACTGAGATAATAAACAACTTTTTTGTGATGAATTTGATGGCAATACGCTCGCCCCTCGGGACTTAAACTTTACTGGAGATTTATTAGGTCTGATAGTACTCGGTGGCCGGGAATAGGCATCGCATGCCACCGTAGGCGCGGGCTTGCGGACGGCGAGTAATGGGTAGCTCGCCATCCAATAAGGACCAGACCCGAGTCGAGGGCGCGTAGTGACCCACGCGCGCTTCAAAGAGTTGTCAGCAAAACTGACGGGGTCCGTTAGGGCAGATGCTTGTCTGGGTCGCGGATAAATTTAAAAGAGAGTTACCGCGGCCCTGGCACAAGCAACTGAAGGAACACGAGTGGGTTTTAGTCAGTTAAAGTCTGACACGCCCTCCCTTTACTAGATGAAGCGGAGTCCTTGTACTAGATGAAGCGGGAGGGCGCCCAATCTAACAATTAACTGAGATTTTTCCTTCAGGCAACACACGCTTGATATTATTTTGTGATCAAATTTAATCACAGCCCCAGACGCATATTTGGCTTCCCACACTGATGTCGAGATGTCCTATATCGAGAGATAAACTCAGTACGGAACGCCACACAAAACACGCAGCCCTACCATCTTGAGCACAAGTAATAATATTATACTCGGTACGTCTTGAGTCAGACTTGCGTGCGCCTGCAGCATTTAACCGCAAATTCGTGTGACGAGACCACATTAATTAACATGATTGTACGTTTCGAAAGGTTTTTATAAATTAACTGCATATTAATACCTTCACTTTGTGCATTTACAAGTTCTTAATCTTTGGCCATTTTATTTTAATTCGTTATTTGTCTGATGATCTACAGCTTTAGTTAAAACTAGCTTTGTACCCGTGGCTTCGTTCCCGTAGCCCACCCCACGCATGTGTATTTGTGTATCTGTCTGTGGCATCATAGCTCCTAAACGGATGAACCGATTTTGATTTCGTTCTTTTGTTTGATAGGTGACTCAATCGAGAGTGTTCTTAGCTATATTTGATGAAATTCGGTTCAGCCGTTTTAAAGTTATGGGCGTTTTACTCTTTGAACCGGGGTATTTTCGCAGGATATCGTGTCATAATTACGTGTTCAATAGATTGTCGAACGAAGTGTGTTTATATAAGTTATGTAGCACGAAATAAAAATGTGTCGGGGGTACTTTAAATTAGAAGCCCGAAAAAATATCACGGTTCCTTTAGTATAGCCACGGGGTCTCATAGCTAAGAAAGAAAATTTGGTTCAAATAAATCTCACTAGAAGGCGCGATATGCACCTATCTGTTATTGAATGTGTGTAAAATTAACATTTTCTGGAATTGAACATAAAATTGCATATTCTTGTTTAATCAACTCTCCTAAGTACAAAATTATGGAATATTGGGCTTCTTAAATCACATTACAAGTGATTATTTGAACGGATCATTTAAAATTGATGCCAATAGATGGCGCATTTTTAAACTTTTGAGGTATTCCACTCGATTGTTAAAATTCGCATTGTAACACATTTTGGTGCAAAAAGAACTCTGAAAAAGTGCAAAAATATACTATAAAACGAACCTTCACTGTATTTAAAGAAAAACATATTCACGAACCGAGTAAACCCTTTTACTTGTAAGTCGCTGCTAACACCATCTATCTATCGCCGTGAAAGAGAACCGAACGCGTTCGATGTACAAAAAATATCAGAGTAATCAGACGAAAAACGCTAGTTACGTCGGCACGGTTTCTTTGTATGGGATGAGGCATCTGTATGCTAGTATTATATTATCTGTGGTATAGCCTACGTAAGCAAAGCCGCGGCAATAAGCAAGTTTGTTACTTAATAAGATTACACTTTCATTTATGCATTAGCAAGTTCTTAAATTATTAGCAATTGTATTAATTAAGAATTAAAATGTTAGTGTTAATGTTATTAGATCATATTGTGAAATTCTAGACATTTCAATATGAATTGCTTTACATACAAGATTGAGAAAGGTAGATAGACTACATATTACATGACACAAATAAAATTTAAAAAAACCCGTCTCATTTTTATTTCCTGCTACATCATTTAGTAGACTCGCTTCAATCGACAATCTATTGAACATCTAATTATGACACGATATCTTGCGAAAACACCCCGATTCAAACGGTAAAATCCCCGCAACTTTAGAACGGCAGAACCGATTTCCTTCAAATATAGCTAAGAACACACAACAACAAAAAAACGAAATCTAAATCGGTTTATCCGTTTTGGAGCTATGATGCCACAGACAAATACATGAATACACACAGTTACACACGTCAAATTTATATCACCCCTCTTTTTCATCAGGGGTTAAAAACGGGTTGAACTTTCGCGCCTATATTCCTTGGAAGGTTTGACGGAAGTGTACAGTACCTACACACATACTGCAACTTTAATTCCATGTAAGAGACGAGCCTATGGCATCAACCGGGCACAAATCTAGACTCTGAGGTGCTGTTTTTACTCTTTCTCTCTCTCTTTATCCAAGAGGCTAGGTTCCTCAGGCCCTGTATAAGTCTCTATGATCTAATCATCTGAACTTCCGAAAGAGTGAGACTAAAGATGAACATGGACAAAGCCAAGGTGATGTTGAATGCCCATGTTGCACCCGCTCCTATCAGGATCGGAGACTCTACACTTGAAGAATCTATAAATAAATAAATAAGAGGTAGACGACTATGTCTACCTGGAACAAAAAAGGTCAGCCGTCAAAGTCGACTCGGCTGGGCAGCGTTCGGGAAGTTGCGGAATATCTTGTCGTCCAACTTACCTAAGTGTCTCAAGACGAAAGTCTATGACCAGTGTGGGTTGCCAGTGATTACTTACGGGACAGAGACGTGGTTGCTCACAATGGGCCTCATCAGAAAGCTTAAAGTCACAAGGGCAATTGAGAGAACTATGCTCGGAGTTTCCTTGCGTGATCAAATCAAAAATGAAGTCATTCGCAAGAGAACCAAAGTTACCGACATAATCCGATGAATTAACTGGCAGAGATTTTCAAATTGCACGCAGAACCCGATGGCCGATGGGGCCGCAGTTTTGGATTGGCGACCGCGTACCGGAAGACGCGGTATTGGAGGTCGACCTGGTGAAGGCTGCGGGCGTCCGGTGTATGCTAACTAACGCACAGGATCGGTCAGTGTGTCGACGCTTAGGGGAGGCCTATGTCCAGCAGTGGACGTCTTTCGGCTAAAATGATGATGTTAATGATCTTATCATCATCTGCCTAGCCTGTTCCCAAAATGTTGGGATCGGCTTCCAGTCTAACCAGATACAGTTGAATATCAGTATTGTACATGGAGCATCTGCCCATCTGACCTTCAGATAGATTGGCGATAGGAGGTACCCATTATAGGTATGACATCTTATGACGGATAGAGTTTGGATGTGGTGCGTAAGCTTCCCTACAAGAATTACTACGGCTACTTTGGAATTTCACGGAAACGGATCGGATGATGTGCGTAACCCAAAAAATCCCATGTTAAATAGGGGGCGAGACTAATGTAAAATTTCAAATTTATAACTCAAAACCAAGTTTCAAAAAATATTTAAACATTGGCATTTCATTGTTTCTAATTCCAACAAATCAAGATACGAAAATATAAAAACCTTTCAAAACAGAAATAGCCCGTTTATAATTGGAAATCATATACAATTTTTTTTTGCACGCACTATGTCAACATTTTGCAAAATTCTAATTCGAGTTGTTAACCAATGGTGTTGCCACACTACATAAATATAAATGTTGCCATATGAGTGGTTTGTTGCCAAACCATAGAACTTGCGTTATTCATAAACTTACTAATATTTATCACATTATTTTTTGTATAAAAATATTCGGAAGTTGTTTGAATAAAATTATGGCCTACATTCGGAACGGTTTTGAACTTTTTGTATGTTGAAGTGTAGCCGTGTAATTTTATACCGAAAGGTTGTCAATGTGACCCGATTATTATGATTCCGTTTATGTTTTTAGTAAAAATGTCTCAAATGGACCTTATATCCCAGTCCTGTTGAAGAAATGTTCCATTCCCCTCTGACTCGGTCGCCATGGCAACTAAATTTACATTTTTTTTTTCGATAAATCTGTTTGTTTAAGAGAGACTTAGGCGTGATTGAGTAGAGAGGAGGAAATTACTGAGAAAGAATTTACTGACTGAGATTGTATCTTTGGAATCTAAATAGCTGAGTGGACCATAAATGCCAAGAACTAAAGTCACTTTAAATGACAATAACTTAATAATATAGGAATACTCAAAACCTACGTTCAATGTTGCCAAATGCAAGAAAGAGCATATTAGATAATCAATTAATTTATATAATTAACACCAAACGATAGCCTTGAACACAATCCGGAAGATACTGCAATTTGCGTTACAAAAAATGTTGTTGCATTCATTAAATATAATGATATGAAACTGACGTTGAAGATCTTGAAAACCCCAGCTATGATGACATAACATATAATTAATTAACCGACTTCAAAAAAAGGAGAAGGTTATCAATTCGTCGGAATCTTGTCTTTTTTTTATGTATGTTCCCCGATTACTCAAAGTCGTCTGGACCGATTTGGAAAATTTTAATTTTGTTTGAAAGGGTATACTATCCAGTTGGTCCCATAGTCATAAGGTTAGGATCTGATGATGGGATCTTGAAGAAATCGAGGGAACTCCTCAAATATTATAGGCATACATAGCGATTTTGGTATTTTCATCAACAATTGCACTCAGAAAGTATGATTTGGTCAAGTGGAACTGGTGAAGAAGACTACAGATGGCGAATGGAACTCCTTAATGCTAAATGTGTCATGGGTATAAGATATCTCTAGTAGTTAAAAGACTATGATGAAGCAAATATTTATAAATACATAGTACTGTTGAAAATGGTAGCATCGAACTGATCTAATGATGAAACCGGCAGATAGTCACTGGAAATCCGAAATAAAACAATGTATCCTAGTCGTGTTTGGGCTTATTGGAATCGTCATGAGATGTACTTTGTCTATATATGATTTTTATGACAATTGGAGGTACCTAACAAAACTAAAAAGAGATAAATAAAAAACTTTTGAACAAAAAACAAACCGACTTTCAAAAAAAACACAGCAAAGCGAAAAATAACACTTGTTCGACCGATATCTCTTTCAATGGTGGACCCATTATGAAAATTCTTTTTTTGTTTGAAAGAGTATGTTTCGAAATTAGTTCAATTTTAATTTTATGAAGATCTGATGAAGTACTTCAAAGATATACGACAGAACTCTTCAATAAATAAGGCAAATCTCTCGGGATTGCTGCAATCGCATTTCTGTTTATTGATTATACCATTCAATAACATAACATCACGCCAGTATTTTTTTTTTTTTTTATGTTTTTTTTTTTTTGTCGACCGGGAAAATCATCTTATGACAAATCCCGCTCTTGGGTGGAGCGGGAGATAGTGTCAGACTTGTACTGACTAAAAACCCCGCGCCGTTCCTTCTAGCCTTCATACCGGGGCTCTAGCTTCCTTTCGGATAACCCCGAACCCCGGTAGGCTTCGACCCAGCTGGGCCCCTCTCTTTGCTGACAACTCCTTGAGGCGCGCGGGAACAGTGCGCGCCGTCGACGCCTTGGCTCGGTCCGGGTAGTTACCGGACGATCGGACAGCGAGCTACCCATGGCTCGCTGTCCACGAGCCCGCGTCTACGGTGGCTGGATATCGGGATTGGGATCCCGGCGGCGGCGGCGAGGGCGCCGTTGCCTGATGCGGTCGGCCTCCTCCTTTGCTAGCATTACTGCTTCGCAGAAGGAGGCGACCGCCTGCCACTCCTCCTCGCTCCGGACCATGGCCTGAACCAAGGCCCGGCGCGAGAGGTCTCCGCCGCCGATCGCCCCCACGAGGGCACGGCGGTGCTCTGCCCAAGCAGGGCACACCTCGACTGTGTGCTCCACCGTGTCCTCCGGGCGTTCCGCACAGTGGCGGCACCCGGGCGTCTCTTCCGCTTGGATCCGATATCACGCCAGTATGCTCTTAAGAGGTACGCAGATCTTTCATTTCACCGGTTATGTTCAAGTTTCATGATATTCGGGTTATCTATTCTGGCGTTAACGTAACTTACTAAACTACTTTGCCTTTTAGGTAGGTACAACTAAAAAGTGAAAAATAAAAAACTTTTTTACAAAAAAATAGTACGACTTCCAAAATGAAAATAACCAAAGTGAAAAATAACTTTATTTTTGGAAGTCGGTGTCCATAACGCTAAAAAAAATGGCACCTACGAAAGTGTAGTGCATTAGGTCCCGAATTATGATTTTTACTCTAACCACACTTGGAATAGCCCTTGCAGGTATATCGTTGATTCGATATAGAGAGTTGACTGGTTCGCTGCGTTCCCGCAACGGTGCGCGACGGGCG
Source organism: Orthosia gracilis (assembly GCA_947562075.1). NCBI lineage: Eukaryota > Metazoa > Arthropoda > Insecta > Lepidoptera > Noctuidae > Orthosia > Orthosia gracilis. The sequence continues at coordinate 14,053,574 of OX387267.1, forward strand.
GGTTTTAGTGAGCCTAACTACCTACCAATTTTTTTTCTATCGGCGTTCTTCCGTTGAATATCTAAATACAGCCATTCAGAAAATGACGCAAAATGCACAAAGCCATCTATCGAATATGGAGTTCAACAGTCTATCTGTTGCGATATTTTACTTCTTGAACAATTTAAATTCATCTAACTTTTGATAGAGTGAACCGATTGCGATGAAACAAAGAAAACTAAGTAATACTTCAAGTTACGCACAATTTTAATGTATACAAGTTATCTACATTGGTTACGAACATATTACGTGATGCGTGCACAAATAAACAGACAAAGACAGATTGTGTTACTAACTTTTCAATAAATGTCAAAGAAGTCAAATCGTTTATTTAATGTGTGTGTGTGAATAACATCTTTTTAACCGACTTCTCAAAAAGGAGGAGGTTTCTCAAGTCAGCCGTATATATATTATTTTTTTATGTATGTTCGCGGATAACTTCGTCATTTATGAACTGATTTCGATGATTCTTTCCTTGTCCGCTTTTCGTGGTACCATGTTATGGAAACCAGGATCTGATGATGGGATCCTAGAGAAATCGAGGGAACTCCTCAAATATTACAGGCATACACATAGCGATTTTGGTATTTTCATCAATAATGTAATCATTTGCACTCAGAAAGTATCATTTGGTGAAGTAGAACTGATGACATAGACTACAATGGCCAGTGGAACTCCGAAATAAAACAATGTATCCTAGTCGTGTTTGGTTATTCCTTATTGGAATCGTCATGAGTTGTACTTTGGCTATAAATGATTTTTATGTTAATTGGAGGTACCAACAAAAACAAAAAGAGGAAAATAAAAAACTTTTTAACAAAAAATCAAACCGACTTCCAAAACAAAACAATACGCAGCGAAAAATTAAATTTCTTTTGCGAAGTCGGTGTCGACTAACGGAAAACAATGGGTACAAAAGTTTTTTACAGACCGTGTAACCGATTTGAGTTCCCGTAAATATAAGGATGGCATAAAAAGCATAAACCTGTTACCAAAACTAACTGTTTAATACAGCTGACATTTGTCATATCACCAACGCAATAGAAGTCAAAATCGGTAGGACGGGCTGTAAAATGGGATTATTTAAATGTCTAAAGTTTTCACAAATGGAGTATAGTGACATATTCCAATCACTAAAACCGTTCTAAACAAATGACGGTTTCCAGGGCGCTGCGGAAGAAGAAAACGTGTTGCGCCCACCCAAAGTAACATGGGACAAGGGCAGGACGATGATAATGACACCACCGTTTCAAACATTCACAATATTCTCTAAAATAAAGCAAAATAAAATAAAATGCTTGTGCTCGAAACTCAAGTATTAACGCGAGATTTAGCAATGTAAACATTGCATTTATCACAAGATGACGAGTCTCAAGGACAGAGAAGACACTTCTAAGAAATACCAAGGTGTTTGCTTAAGTTACAACTTAGGACCAAACTCCCGGACTGGCATATACATGTAGTATAAAAGTCCAAAAAAAAAGAAGAAAAAAAAAAAATAGGACCAAACTGTTTTCATAGATCACTATCGGAAATATTTATAAATAAAAAACTTTTTTTCAAAAAAATACTACCGACTTCCAAATAAGAAAACTACAAAGTGAAAAATAACTTTATTTTTGGAAGTCGGTGTCTTTCGTAGGCACCATTTTTTTGCGTTACGGACACCGTCTTCCAAAAATAAAGTTATCAAAAGAAAATATTTTTTTTTAAAATTAAATGAATTAAGAATTGAAATTCAAAGAATTTTCAAAATTGACGGAGATATCGGTGAAAATACATAAAAAAAAACATACATGAAGTCGAACATAGAACCTCCTCCTTTTTGGTAAGCCGGTTAAAAAGACCATATGATTATTTTAAGCAGTGTTTAGAAGATCTGAATTCAAATTGACAGGTGAAACGACGGTGTACTTATAGGTGTATGGTACCTAACCCTTGCATACATCATGCACAGAGTACTATCATGTATTCCGGTTAGACTGATCATTAAAAAATAATCAGTTTATCTCTCGTGTGTAATAATCTTTAGTATCATTATGGTCACCATAAAAACAACGGACATGGCCTTTGTACTTGAGTTCACGTCAGGAAGGTACAGATATATTACTGTTTTAAGAAATGAATGTTGTTATTATAATTATTTATAACTTTTTCTGAAAAAAATAAGTACGTAACCTTGTACATTGATACCTACTTTCATAATTTTATAATATATAGGTATTTATGTGAACGTCTATTATTTCTATGATGTTTACATTGACTTGTGCCTCAGGTAATTAAACTCTAACTCAAAAACTGCATTGTGTTTCGCGTACCTAGACTTACCTATATTTAGACCTACTTTCTTCAGTCAATAAATAAACCTTGTGAAAACAACTGCAAATAGGATCTATCCTGGAAACGACATTATATACTTAGGTTGGTAAATGCTAGGCAGAGGGATAAAATACTGGAAAATAATTTCCTTCGGAAAATAAATTGATTATAAATGACAGGATATATCGACGATCCTCGCAGTTTACAATTATTAAATCGTATTTTGAAATAAAAGCACGAGGAGGTCAAAGAACCACGGCATTGGAAACTTAAAATGATTTATGTTGCTTAATCATTTATGAGGCTTTTTACTCGACTGCCGAAGGACGGTAATGTGTTTATTGCAATACATAAGCATGTTTTACTTCCCAAGATATCCAAAAATTGTGTTTATCAGTATATGTATGTTATTTTGTTCCTATGTGGCGTTCCAGAGACCAAACGCGTTGTCCGATTTTGATGATTCTTATGTCAATCGATTCGTCTTAACCTTGCGCGTGTCACTGGCTACATCAAAATTGGAAATCAGAAAAATGGCGGATTTTGGGCACCATATTGTGGGGTCCCAATTATTTTTTTGTTCCAAAAACATCGTGTGATTTCAAAAACATAAGACACGTATATATTCAAATACACCCAATTCGAAAAAAATATTAACTTAAAAGTTACAAATGAAAAACAGTTAATTAAAAAAATCAAAAAACCCGATTGCTTATGAAGCAACTAAAAAGACATAAACAAGAAGAAAATCAGCAGTCGGGTTTTTTGATTTTTTTAATTTCACTTTATCGTTACTTAAAAACAGTGTCGCATCCTGAGTGATCGGAAGTTAGAACTATTTCACGGCCCAAAAGATTCATTTGCTATGAAACTATTGCCCTTATTTAATTTCTACTCATTTATGTCAGGCTTCATTCTTACTATCGCATTTATTTGTGGATTTATTATTTACTAGCTTTCCCACGCGAATTCGCTCCCGTCAACTGGCTACCTACCAAGTAGTGTAGGTAGGGTAAATGGTACCCTACCTACCCTACCCTACCTACACTACAGATATGATTGTTGCTTAACTTTAATCGCTTAGGCTGCGCACGCAACGGAATCTCTCAAAAAGGAATAATTTTGCCTGTTTTTGCAACATTTTTCATTTATGCTTCGCTCCTATTGGCCATACCGTGATATTATATAGCCTATAACCTTTCAGAAATTTTCATTACCAAACAGTAGTTCCCGAGATTAGCGAGTTCAAACAAATAAACTCTTCAGCTTTATAATATTAGTATAGATTATGTGTATCAATATTGTTATATTAAAATATATTATGTTTATATTCATAAAACATTTATATACACCAAGTAGTAAAATTAAATCGAGGAGTTATGTAACATTGATTCGTTGAATCACTTAATTATGATTGAGCCTTACCTACAGCTATGCTCCCCGCTTGCAACATTTAAAAAAAATAAGGTCACTAGCAGCTGTCAGTTTAGTCTTCGAATTTAAAAATCACAATTTAGAGGTGCTTTATATAAGGTAAGTATTTAAAAGAACCGGTTCTTTCGTACCTATATACACAATTGTATAGTAACGTAAACATAAAGAGCCTTTGTTTTTAAAATCTCTGAGCTATTTAGCAACCGATTACCAGATTCTTAAATTAAATTCTCTTGAAATATACAATGTGCTAAGTAATCGCTAAAATGTGTCGAGATTTTTATTAATACGGATGTCTGAATTTTAGTTTTAATTATCGATTAATTGTCTGCAAACGCAACCAGTAATAATAAGTTACTTCTAGGGTATTTATAGGTTACCAATTCGTACATTAACTATAAAAATAAATCCAGTCCGCAATTAACCCACTGAAGGGCAAATACTTCTTCCTTAGCTCAAGATGGGTCAACAATAAAGTACCTAATTATAATCACACTTTGGTAACAAAACAAAAAATAAATCTACCTAAATTTACCCACATAAAAAAATAAAAATCATTATTAATTAAAAGACGACGGAGTATTCACTCACCTTTTTCACCGACCTTTTTTTGTCCGAAATAAAATCCTTTACTTTTCCAAATTCTAAAGCCAACTGGATGTCTTGTTCACAACACGTTAGTCAAGTAACTGTCTAACTGATCCTTTACTGCGCCTGCGACGACGCGACGGTTGCACGCTCATTGCTAAAGCTATTGCGCACTGGCTAGCGTCTGTCGCAATGTACGTCACTTGGTCGGAGTTTAGTCGGTTGTACGCTCGGACTAGTGTTTTGGTGTTTGGTTTGGTCCAGTTTTTGCGAGAGCTAAGCTTTTCTTCTTGTTTACTTCTTTAAATTTAGCTTCTTAGGCAGTCCGGCTTTTTACATTTTTTGAATTAACTTATTTTATCGGTTACATTTCGGGGAATGTGCGATAGAAATGGCATTAACTAATCCCTTCGATCGCAATGAATATATTTGCCTGTACAGCAAATAGTTTGTTCGACTATACGCACAAGTTATTTGCACTGCAATACGGGGAATATGACGAACGAAAACCGTACACAAAAACTGTGTTGTATTGAGTTCATTAGTTACTTCCTGTTGTTTTGAACTAAAATAAAAACTTCGTAGATGAAGCAAAAGGAGTGTAGCATGAGGCGTTCTGAAGTTTCTGTCTTACCACATGGAAAAGGCGTGGGTTGATATATGTAATAAAAGCTTAGCAACCATGACACGGGGTCAAGTTAAATTAGTCACATCATATTTATGATAGGTACCTATTTATTAGTAGGTATTAAATTTAATTAGGGTTCCGTACACAGACATAAATCTAACTACCTAGATGACGCGATTGTATGTACTTCGCGTGCCAAAAAACGGAGTAAAGTTACGATGAATGATCGTAATCTGAGCTTTTCATTTAGCTTTATCGGCACCGGAAATCAACCAAATCTAGAAAAATGCCTTTTTATGCCATATTGACCTGTAAAGAATTTATAGAAAAAGTTAGCTGAGGCATTGGAAATGTTTTCTATCATTGGTAAGTTTTGTTTTTTAATTGTTTGTGAAAAAGTGGCACGCTTTGTTTTTATACAGATGGAGGAACTTGCGTTATCTAGTTAGATTTATGTCTATGGTTCCGCACCTCAAAAGTTAAAAAAGGAACCCTTATAAGATCACTGTCTTGTCCGTCTGTCCGTGTGTCACCACCGATTTTCTCAGGAACGGGTAGACCTAGCAAGTTGAAATTTATACCAGATACAGAGGTCTATAGTCCCTATTAGGTGTATAAAATCAACACGATAAAAAGATATGAGCAAATTTAGATTTTCGCGAAAACTTCTAAGTACCAAAATCTACATTTTTTTTTTCGAAATTTTCCCTTATTATATATTTACTTGTGCTGTAAGACCTTGTCTTTAACCAAAATTGACATTTCTAGGTCAACCGGAAGTACCCTATAGGTTTTGGGTCGAAAACCTACATGGTAGTTCCCGTTAGCTTAGAATCACGAAATTTGGCCAAAAGTAAGATCATACAGCACAAATACCTAAAGGAAACATTCTAAAAAATAAAAAATGTTGAAAATTTAAGTATGTCCCCGTGACGATACATACATAGTTGACGCCAATTAAGATAATCCTCTGAGTTGCATGGGCGCTCATACAATTTACAGGAAGGAATAAATAAAATTGTGCTATTGTGTGAAAGAAAATAACAGAAAATATTTTTTGCAATGTTATGCTCGTGTTCGCAGCCTTGCCGGCCCGAGTTATTACATCCATAGTGAAAAATTTTAAAACCCATTCACACACACACACACACACTTAAAACAAACCAATAAAAATGTTACCAATTTTATTATGGCGGTATAGGTTGGTAATGGGTAGGTACGGAAACCTCGGCGCACGAGTTCGACTCGCACTTGACCGGTTTTTTTTGTAGTTTTTATTTCTATGGTCTTTAGGGGCGCTTGTGGCTATTATCATAATCATCAGCCTATTAATGTTCCCGCTGCTGGGATACAGGCCTTCTCTCTGTGAGAGGAAATGGGCCGTAATCCACCACGCGGGCCCAGTGTGAGTTGGTGGATGTGACATGTTTGCCTTCATCAAAGTCAAAGTTAATATTTATTCAACTAGGCCAAAAAGCGGCACTTTTGAACGTCAAAGAATTAAAATTAAAATTTACAAGTAATAAAAATTGGTTCTACCGTGCATTCGGAAAAGTCACTTGTTATGGAGAAGAACGCACAAGAAACTCCATACTTACAATTAAAAAAAAAAATTGTGTTTTACAATATCTACGTAAGTACATACATTAATACATTCATATATGTGAGGACGATGCACCCAGATTAGCACTACACACAATACTACGTACAGGTATGAAGTATTAAAAGCATTAACAGGTAAATTCATTAATTAGATAAATAGGAACATGGTTCTCACATACTTACAAATATTGCAAACATAGGTAAAATACCTAATTCAACAACAACGGAATAGTGTGTGAGTCAAATTCTCGGTGACTTAACTTGTATATGGCTCTGACTGCTCTCATTTATTCTCTTTAATAACTTCTCTTTATTCTCATTGTGTCCATATAAATATTGATTCAATTTAAGCCGCCTGACCCCACAGCAAAAAACCGTATGACATAATGCTGTGAAAGTAATTAAAATAGACCAAACGCGCGGCTTCTACAACCGTTAACTGTCTTAGCTTTCTAACAGCATAAGCGGCTGAGCTTAGCCGACCCGCAAGAGATGTTATGTGAGGACCCCATTGCGATTTTGTCGTTTAGAGTGATTCCCAGGAAAACTGTTTGATTTACAAAGGCCAGCTTTTCGCCATTCAATATGATGTCGCATTCGGTACTTCTAACATTCGGTAATGTGAATCTAATACATTTGGTTTTTTTTTTCATTTAGTGCCAAATTGTTTGCTGTGAACCAATTTTGGACCTGAAGAATAGAGTTTTCACATCAAAAAGATTTTGTGACTGCCGATCTATTTTAATATCAAAGATGTGTCGAAAAAAAACAACACCATCTTCGTTTGATATTGTAGTAATTGGGGTAAATGGTTAATATAAACTAACACGCGCGCGCACTAACTACCACTAACTAACTGCGCACGGTTGGCGCAGTGGTTGAGCGATTGACTATTGCGCTGTGTGTCGCGGGTTCGATTCCCGCACGAAACCAATATTTGTATGAACTACAGATAGTTGTTCCGGCTCTGGGTGTTGTGTCTGTGAGTTTATTATATGTTTGTAAACGCACCCACGATACAGGAAGAAATTCCTAGTGTGGGGCAAAGTTCAAAAAAAAAGAGGAATGGACCCAATATCGACCATTGGTGATGAAATAATTAACAAAAGTAAAGTGCCTGCCTGGGGTCGAACCCACGACCTACGACACGTAAATTGCGACCGTTACCACTGGGCCACTACTGCTCTCTAAGTAATAACAGCCGCACGGGTCGATCTTTAAAGTTAAGCAACGCTTGCCAAGGTCGGTCAGTGGATGGGTGACCGAGTTACATACCGAGCACGAAACACGTTAAGCCGTTTGTCCCGGCTATAATTTGCAGATCTTTGTAAGTTGTTACGGTAGACATAAGCTAGAAAATCGGACAGCAACCAGTCTCCCAGTCAGTTACACAGTTACTGGGTTGCGGAGGTCAGTTACCGGGTTGTGGAGATCAGAGAGGCAGTTCTCAGCCGCATCCAGTTAGACTGGAAGCTGACCTCAAAGTAATTGTGAAAAGGCGGCTTGATATTTTGTCATTAGATATCGATGGTCCCTATTTTGAGTAACTATTTCAATTTGATGACGTATTATCGACCGAACGAACTGTACTACTCCACCATACCACAAAGTACGTATGCGGCGGCGCGCCCACCATACTTATCTCTGCCTAAAGATGGTGTAATACCAACTATGATATTATTCATAGGCAGTTTATTTAAAAAAACCTTTCGAAACGTAATTCATGTTTATTAATGCCATTCGGTGCATTCGCGGTCAAAGTCGGACTCAAGAGGGTCACTTGGTTAAGCTAAGCTTGGCTTGGTTGGCTAAGTTACTTAATTAAGACAATTCATCAAGTGTAGTCACATTCTTCGTTTCAGTCGCCCTTTTTTTGTATTAGGTAGGCACGCGGTTGACCACTACTGTCGCACCTGAAGGTAAGCGATGAAGTGGTCTACGGTCAAGCACGCTTTTCTAAAAGTAACCTATTCACTCTTGACTTAAATACCGCCAGGAAACACAGACTCCAGCAGGGAATTCTACTCCTTAGCTGTACGAACAATGCTGGAAATTTTTAAACAATTGTTTTTTAATAATACCCAAAACGTTCGTTTGGGTGGGCAGTCCAATATATACCGATGGCGCATTGCCGTTCGTCATGTAGAAACACTTTACTTCGCTGTACATAAATCTGCAAAAGTAATCAGTACTTTCCTGATTCAGTATTGGTGTATTCCGACAGTGCCGGTTTGAAGGATGTGTGTGCTTAATTTCAGCTTTGTCTCTATAATGGTAACGCAACTGCGATGTCTGGTATTGTAGATGTCCATAGACGGCGATCACTTACCATCGTGAGCTATCAGCTTGCTTCAATATCAATATAGGTAGCCTTTTGTTTTTGTTGGACAACAAAATGGACAACGGAAAACATACCAATCATCCATGATTAATATTATCACTGGCGTACCACAAGGTTCCATATTGGGTCCCATTCTGTTTATTGTTTATTTGTAAACTATATTAAGAAAAATAAACCGGACATTAATCTCGTAGCAATACGTACAATTGCCAGAATTACATAAAGAGAAAGCTGTCGATATCACTTTCAGCATTTGCATATTCTTACGTTGCGCAGCTTATACATACTTGTGTTGTTAGTTAATTTTAAAAAATATATCCATGAATACGAATCTGGGGAAGAAAGAATAGCCAGGGAAAACACTCGTAGAAAGGACTTAAAAAATAAAGTTATACCTAATTTCAACATTGTCAAGCATAGCCCTCATTACCAAGCTGTACAAATATTTAATAGACTGCCGGTTGATTTAAAAAAATTGTATCACACTAGCTCTTTTAAGGCTAAGCTCAAATCATTTCTGTTGGATAGGAACTTATACTCAATAAAAGAATTGTAATTTAGTAATAATATTGAAAATTTCTATTTGTCGGGTTTAGTCAATAGTACGGACGTCAAAACAAATCACGAGCACGCCACCTGTCAGCAAATCAAGAACAACTACGCTGTGGCGCGCTTCCTCTAACGACCTGTGTGGTGGGGACACAGAATATAAGAGTTGAGTACTGACCGCCCTAGAGCTAAGACGTTGTAGAATCGGTATCGATCAGTAACATTAGTGAGCAAGATTGTAACTGTGAACTATTTAAATAAACCCAGTGTATCGAATAATTTATGTTATTTCATTTGCGCGACTGTACCCACCGATCTGCCCATACACGATGTCTTAACCTAAGGGAATACATCCTGACTTCCCGATGGTTTGCATCTATCGGCCAGCCTTGATGCGACATATTTAAAAAAAGCTATTTATTGTTATTGTTTTTAGTTGTCATGTTTTCTTTTTTTTGTAAATATATTTTAGGTGCATGTACTTTTAGAATTTATTTTAATATTATTAATAATGATGCATGTAATGTTATGTTAAGTAATGTATCAAACACAATTTAAATTGTTCCTGATAATAAATAATAATAATGTTGAGGTCGGCTTCCAATGTAACAGGATGTGATTACTGACTACCTAGCAAAATACTGTATGTACATGGGGTAACTACTTAGCTGACCTCCTCAACCCAGTAACTGGGTAACGGATACCTCTATTTTTTAAGTCCCGTCGCACTATTCCCAAACCACTGCAACTCCAGAAAGCCAGAATCAACAGTGGCGACCAATAGAAAAGCGCCGAATTAATGAAGCTCGACGAAGTGCCGCAGAATGAATTTAACTGTCTTGGATCCCGCAAAGAAAAGAATAACGGAGGAGTAGGAAAAATACAAATTGCCACTTCCATCAGTATTAAGCAGGAGACAGATCAAACAAGGCCAAAAGGCACAATGTGTCGTTTACAACTGGAATAAGCCCAGTTGCCTAGCACCACGGATAAAAATTGCATTAATATTAATGGGTTTGATGCCAATAATAGATATGACAAAAAATACTACCGACTTCCAAATAAGAAAACTACAAAGTGAAAAATAACTTTATTTTTGGAAGTCGGTGTCTTTCGTAGGTACCATTTTACTGCGTTATGGACATCGACTTCCAAAAATAAAGTTATTTTCCTTTTTGTTTTTGTTGGACAACAAAATGGACAACGGAAAACATACCAATCATCCATGATTAATATTATCACTGGCGTACCACAAGGTTCCATATTGGGTCCCATTCTGTTTATTGTTTATTTGTAAACTATATTAAGAAAAATAAACCGGACATTAATCTCGTAGCAATACGTACAATTGCCAGAATTACATAAAGAGAAAGCTGTCGATATCACTTTCAGCATTTGCATATTCTTACGTTGCGCAGCATATACATACTTGTGTTGTTAGTTAATTTTAAAAAATATATCCATGAATACGAATCTGGGGAAGAAAGAATAGCCAGGGAAAACACTCGTAGAAAGGACTTAAAAAATAAAGTTATACCTAATTTCAACATTGTCAAGCATAGCCCTCATTACCAAGCTGTACAAATATTTAATAGACTGCCGGTTGATTTAAAAAAATTGTATCACACTAGCTCTTTTAAGGCTAAGCTCAAATCATTTCTGTTGGATAGGAACTTGTACTCAATAAAAGAATTGTAATTTAGTAATAATATTGAAAATTTCTATTTGTCGGGTTTAGTCAATAGTACGGACGTCAAAACAAATCACGAGCACGCCACCTGTCAGCAAATCAAGAACAACTACGCTGTGGCGCGCTTCCTCTAACGACCTGTGTGGTGGGGACACAGAATATAAGAGTTGAGTACTGACCGCCCTAGAGCTAAGACGTTGTAGAATCGGTATCGATCAGTAACATTAGTGAGCAAGATTGTAACTGTGAACTATTTAAATAAACCCAGTGTATCGAATAATTTATGTTATTTCATTTGCGCGACTGTACCCACCGATCTGCCCATACACGATGTCTTAACCTAAGGGAATACATCCTGACTTCCCGATGGTTTGCATCTATCGGCCAGCCTTGATGCGACATATTTAAAAAAAGCTATTTATTGTTATTGTTTTTAGTTGTCATGTTTTCTTTTTTTTGTAAATATATTTTAGGTGCATGTACTTTTAGAATTTATTTTAATATTATTAATAATGATGCATGTAATGTTATGTTAAGTAATGTATCAAACACAATTTAAATTGTTCCTGATAATAAATAATAATAATGTTGAGGTCGGCTTCCAATGTAACAGGATGTGATTACTGACTACCTAGCAAAATACTGTATGTACATGGGGTAACTACTTAGCTGACCTCCTCAACCCAGTAACTGGGTAACGGATACCTCTATTTTTGAAGTCCCGTCGCACTATTCCCAAACCACTGCAACTCCAGAAAGCCAGAATCAACAGTGGCGACCAATAGAAAAGCGCCGAATTAATGAAGCTCGACGAAGTGCCGCAGAATGAATTTAACTGTCTTGGATCCCGCAAAGAAAAGAATAACGGAGGAGTAGGAAAAATACAAATTGCCACTTCCATCAGTATTAAGCAGGAGACAGATCAAAAAAGGCCAAAAGGCACAATGTGTCGTTTACATCTGGAATAAGCCCAGTTGCCTAGCACCACGGATAAAAAATAGCATTAATATTAATGGGTTTGATGCCAATAATAGATATGACAAAAAATACTACCGACTTCCAAATAAGAAAACTACAAAGTGAAAAATAACTTTATTTTTGGAAGTCGGTGTCTTTCGTAGGTACCATTTTACTGCGTTATGGACATCGACTTCCAAAAATAAAGTTATTTTTCACTTTGTAGTTTTCTTATCTGGAAGTCGGTAGTATTTTTTTGTAAAAAACTTTTTATTTTCACTTTTTAGTTATGGATGGTATTTAAAAGTACTTCAATTTATTCCCATTTCATTTACCTAATTTTGCCTGTGTTCCACCAAATATACTGAATGTGCACCAAAATATGTTCATTAAAATATGTCATAACGAGCATCTATTTAACAACTGTTGCACGAGCGAAAATAAATTCAAATTAAAGGTGTACAAAATACTGAATATGGCTTACTGAAATACTAAGTGGGCGACAAACAGTGGGCGAATACAAATGTTTAAAACAACGACTTGAAAATAACTTTGGCAACATAGTCGACGGAGCCCCGCTGCGCTGGGCTCCTATTTCCGTCCGCAGGGTCTAAAGTAACCTAACACGAACGAGATGACGGGAGCTGAGTTCGCTCGCTTTGCTCGCTCACTTCAGCTCCCGTCATCTCGTTCGAACCTAACCTGTCCGTGTCGGGGTGCCCTAAGCTCCCGAACTCGCTCCGCTTGCTCTTGGACCAATTCGTTGAAAACACAAATACACCCGAATTCCCGCGCTGCACAGCGATGTCGCCTTCATTTACGATGAAGTCGCTTGGAGTTGTTTAACTATTTTTAAAAGAATAATATGCTAATATAGAAAAAATATAACCCCAAATACAATTATAGTATGTCACAATATTATTACTGCAGCTCACAAAAACCTCCTAAAAGGTATTCCTCAAACCGGATAAATAGTTGCTTACTTAGTATAATAGGCGCCCATTCAATATATTTTTCACCCGGTTAATTATTTCCCTTTAGTTATACCTACCTAATAGGCAAGTTGTTTAGTAAGTTATCTTAACGACAGAATAGATAACCCCAGTATCATGAAACTTGAACATAACCGGTGAAATGAGAGATCTGCGTACCCCTTAAGAGCGTACTGGCGTGATGCTATGTTAAATCAAAATCAAAATCAAAATAGTTTATTTCAAATAAACCTTAAAGGTACTTTTGAATTGTCAAACAAAAAAAAAAAAATATGACTCTAGTTGCAAATTCGCAAACGTCAGTAGATCTCAATGGAGAAGAATTTGCAAGAAACTCCACGGACACTCTTTTCCATCAGTTTCAATTACAAGTTTTTGGTTACATCATTCTTGTTAAGAAAAAATACATATATGTGAGAACGATGCAAAAAGACGTGCACGTAAAAGCGTCTAGAGTAACAAACAATTTCAACATAAAAATGCAATAACAGGCCGAGGCAGCTAAGTTATGACCAATCCCAACTGATGGCGCCCGTTCACGAACATGACGCATGGATCGGCACCACTCAGCTCAACCATTATGGAGGGAACCGAATGATCCAACACATGAGCCACCATCAGAGAGAAATTAGAGAGAGCATGACACATTCAAATGCCAGGACACACAGAAGTCAACCAACGACACATAGGTAGATTTACAGTCGGAACATAGTACTCACACATATGCTGGGCAGTTATATAATACTAAAAGAAATTGAGTTTATACAATACAAATATATTCATACAGTCTTCAGCAGCTTTTTTTCCCATCACTAATTGTTCTTGCGCCCTAATGGCTGCGGAGCGGGACCAGCATTTAGCCAAGCATTTTTATCAGCGATGTAATCCCCCAACTTATAATATGCTTGCCTGCATAGTGTGCGTTTTATACAAGTTTTAAATTTCGTCTTATTCAGTTCTAGAATGTGGGGAGGTATTTTATTGTAACATTTTATACAGTACCCCATAAAAGATGATGCTACTTTAGCCAGCCTGAAACCTGGTTGGATTAATTGGTCCCTATTTCTAGTAACATAATTATGTTTGTCACCGTTTTTACTGAAAAGATGTAAATTTTTTCTAACGTACATGATGTTTTCATAAATATATTGACAAGGTACCGTCATGATGTTAATGTCCTTAAACAGTTCCCTTAGAGAATCGCGCCGGCGAAGATTGTATATCGCTCTGATGGCTCGTTTTTGCAGAATAAAAATTGAATCAATGTCTGCAGCCCTTCCCCATAGTAAGATACCGTAAGACATTATACTATGAAAGTAACTAAAATAGACTAGCCTCGCGGTATCTACATCAGTAAACTGACGAATTTTTCTAACAGCATAAGCTGCCGAACTTAGCCGCCCTGCAAGTGATATTAAATGAGGACCCCATTGCAACCTTGAGTCTAGCGTGATCCCCAGGAATACCGTTTTATCGACAAATTCTAGCTTCTCCCTACCCAAGATAATGTCACAATCAGTACTTTTGACATTCGGCAAGGCAAATTTTACGCACTTAGTCTTTTTAGCATTTAAAACTAAATTATTAGCCGTGAACCAATTTTGAACCTGTCGCAAGACGTCATTTACGTCGTCAACGTTACTCGTACGTCTATTTATCTTAAAAATCAAAGAAGTGTCATCAGCAAATAACACCATGTTTAAATTGTTATTCAATAGATGGGGTAAATCGTTAATGTAGACTAGGAATAAGAAAGGACCCAAAATTGAACCCTGGGGTACCCCCATTTTCACGGTTAACCCGGACGAATTGACACCGTTTATTTGAACTAATTGCTGTCTATCATTTAAATAAGATTTTACTAAACTCAACGCTGATTGGCCTAGCCCGTAATGCTCAAGTTTCAAAAGTAATGTTTCATGATTAACGCAATCAAACGCTTTCGACAGGTCGCAGAAAACACCTATAGCATCTTGTGCCTCTTCCCACGCATCAAAGATGTGTTTTAATAAGGTGACACCAGCGTCGGTCGTACAACGTCCTTTGGTAAAACCATACTGTTTATCGTGTAGGATGTTATTCGTATTAAAATGAATGAGCATTTGATTTAGCATTATCTTTTCAAATATCTTGCTGAAAACCGGCAGCACCGATACTGGTCTATAATTATTCGTGTCTTTACTGTCCCCGGATTTAAAAAGTGGTATAACCTTACTATGTTTCATTAGATCCGGGAAGACTCCTTGATCTACACACAAATTAAAAATTAAAGCTAAGTACGGCGCTATAGTCTGAATAATGGAGGTACAAACTTTGATGGACATCCCCCATAGGTCTTCGGTCAGTTTGATCTTGATTTGCTTAAAAGCTTTTATTACTGATATTGGGTTTATATGTGAAAAGTTAAATTCAGTCGGGCAGGCTGAAACGTTAGCGTTTAATAAACCAGAAGCAAGCGAGGGCGAAGAATTTAAGGTTTCAGTAGTTTTAATTGGGATACTGGTAAAGAAATTTACAAATTCCTGAGCAACTTTTTTGTTATCTCTAATAAGTCCATGTGTAGTTTCAAGCGTGTAATCAGTATTATTTCTTTTGTTCCTATTCGTTTCATTGTTTATAATTTTCCAAACTGTCTTGATTTTATTTTCTGCGGTTTTAACCTTATTGCCAATGTATAAAGCCTTAGCTACTTTACACGTATTTCTAAAAATTCTTGAATATGTAGCAACATACTTATTAAAAGTTTCAGTGTTAATATAAGGCTTAAGGCCATACAGCTCGTAAAGTCTTTCCCTACTTTTCCTGAGTCCTTTAGTCGCCCAGTCACTGAATAAAAACTTAGGGCTTATAGTTTTAGTTTTCTTCTTAAAAGTATTATTGAACTCTGTTTGAACTACTGAGAAAAGTTTTTTATATAAAATATTACCATCATTCACTGTGAGGTCTTGATCACTTAACTTACTAATTAAAGTGCTGTTAAATTTATTTAATTTACCAGATGTTATTGGTCTGGATTGAATCTGCACTTGTTGTATTGATATGTTGGCCTCAAAGGTTACCAGTAGCCCACTATGATCCGAAGGCAGACAATTTATAATGGCTTTGTCTAAGTAGTCGCAACAACAAAAAACATTATCAATACATGTAGCAGTAGTCACAGTTGTTCGGGTTGGTTCCATAAACACATGTGACAAATTAAATGATTTGAAGAGATTTAATAATCTACTGCTCTCTGAATTATTTTCTAAAATATTTATATTAAAGTCACCACAGATTATGACTAGTTTATTACCAGTTGCAAGTTTTGCCAAAACATCTTCCATCACTGATTCAAATATTGAGTAGTTTCCATAATTGGGGGGTCTGTAAACGCACACTATAACATGCTTATCCAGCTCAACGCAGGACAGTTCAACATTATGTTCGACTGATAGATCTACAATATCTTTACGAGGTTTTGATTTAATACCATTTTTAATTAATATGAGTGAACCTCCACGCAACATAATATTTCGGTTAAAACAACTGCCAATGGTATAATTTTCATAGTTAATTAGCATTGCATGATCTTTCAGCCAATGCTCAGTAAAACAAACAATTTCAAACATTGTTTTTTCTAAAAACAGTTCTATTTCCAATTGCTTCGCAGAAAAACCTTGAATATTTTGATGGAATAATTTCAAGGAATTCTGCTTAGCCCCTTTTTTTAAATTAACTAAGTGTGAGCAAGAAGGTACCTTCTTGACGGTGGATGTACTAACTATTTCGTTGTTGGTACCCTCCCTTGTCCTACAAACTAGTTTAAACTATAAATATTAATAGCAGAAGTGCTAACGTTATGAAATGGTATAATCAATAAACAGACATGCGATTGCAGCAATCCCGAGAGGTTTGCCGTTATTTATTTTATTTTATTAAAAAGGAACAGTAACAACAACATCGCTAGAAAGTAGCCACTCATACATTACATAATTATCACACTCTCCCCAAAAAACCTATCTGACAAAGTAGGTGTGATTGCGAAATAACTGGGTAGGTACATACATATTTGTAATAAAATAAACATGGCGTCTTAAATTAAAAACAGTGTCGCAAACACACTCACCCCAGCCACAACAGCTCCCATGGGGATATGCGACGTATATAAAATTATAGAAAAATAATAACTTACATAATAAAGTCACGTAAATATGTCTATATGTTCAAAGGTCTCATTGTATGATGCTGCCATTCGCCGAATTGGTGCACGCAAACCAGTGTTAGATTGGCAGGAGGCCACTGCAAACAGTTGGCCTGCCCGCATCCGACGTCTGTGTACAGTTCTAGGGACTGCATAACAAAGCGCGCCATTTAAGGTAGTACAATTAAATTGGCTATTAACAATGTTATACAGTGTCATCACTTCGACCTGTTTACGCCTAAAGCAAAGCGTCAAAAGCTTGTACTTACTGAGTAACAGGCTGTAGGTTAGATATGATCTATGACATCTGTGATGCATTGCACGTAGAAACCTATGTTGAACCTTTTCTATCATATCAATATACTTGTTATAAAAAGGATTCCAAACGGATACCGCATACTCGAGCTGAGAACGAACAAGTGCATTATATAAGCATAGATATGAGCAGGTACATTTGAAATCATGAGTGGATCTCATTATAAAACCATATATTTTATATGCCTTGCTTACGATTTGCCCAATGTGGAGGTCAAGGCAGAGTTTGCAGTCGAATAGTATGCCAAGATCACGTACAGCGTTTGTCTTATTCAATGAGATACCACATAGCGAATATGCAAACCTGAAAATGTTTTTGTTTTTGGTAAAATTTATATAGTTGCACTTCGATAAACTTAGTTGAAGTTTGCTTGCTTGACAGTAGTCACTAAGCCTATCCAGATCTTCCTGAAGAAGACAGCAATCCTGTATATTTCGGATAGGTCTTAGATACCTTAAGATCATCTGCATATAATAAAAACTTAGAGTTGCGAAAGCATTTGGAAATGTCGTTAATAAATATGACAAACAAAAGGGGACCGAGAATAGAGCTTTGGGGAACGCCGGCAGTAACCCACGTGATGTTAGAGTGATATCCATTAATAACAACCTTTTGGCACCTGTTAGTAATGTAAGAGATGAACCACCGCAAAAGTTTACCCTGAATTCCGTTGAAGGCTATTCGGTTCAACAACAGTTCGTGGTCCACCTTGTCGAATGCTTTTCGAAAGTCTGTGTTTACCGCATCAACTTGTATGCGTTTATCAACAAACAGATCGTTAGAGAATATCAGTAAATTAGTAGTCGTGGATCGTTTTTTCACGAAACCATGCTGTTGTTCAATGATACTGTTATGAAGTATGGGATACAGTTCATTGTGTATCAGCCGCTCGAAAAGCTTCGACAGGGTGGACCAAATAGATATAGGGCGATACTGTTCAACATCACGCTTGGATCCACCCTTGTGCACGGGTGTGATATTGGCATGTTTCCATACCGTTGGCATAACACCTTCGGCAATGCATTTGTTACATATTATAGTAAGGGGTCTACATATTGGGTCGCGGATAAATTTGAAAGAGAGTTACCGCGGCCCTGGCACAAGCAACTGAAGGAACACGGGTGGGTTT
This sequence comes from Orthosia gracilis, assembly GCA_947562075.1. Lineage (NCBI taxonomy): Eukaryota > Metazoa > Arthropoda > Insecta > Lepidoptera > Noctuidae > Orthosia > Orthosia gracilis. The sequence goes on from OX387267.1 coordinate 14,072,338, forward strand.
TAGTCAGTAAAAGTCTGACACGAACTCCCGCTTCACCCAGAGCGGGAGAAGTCATTGGATGATTTCCCATCGAAAAAAAAAAAAAATGGGTCTACATATTACTGTGGCAGTGTTTTTAAGGAAAAACGCGGATAATCCATCAGAACCCGGACCCTTAGAAGGATCCAGGGATTTCAGTTCTAACATAATTTTCTCTTCCTCAAAATAAAGATCCGCCAAAGTGGTATTGTTAGATGCAGTGCCAGGAGGCGGCTGCCACTGAGCCAAAGTGGCAGAGACCGGTTCATACACAGAAGCAAAAAAAATAGAAACATATTACATATCATATGACTTAAGTTTCTTTTTATTAATGTTTTTTATGGTGTACAATAAAGCGTATAATAAATAATAAATAATAATAATATCAATTGAGGGTCACTCGATTGCTCGTCCCTGTATTCAACTTTGCAGGTATACCAGGTTTGTCCTTACGATTGGAAATGTATACCCAGAATTGCTTGATGTGTGAATGTTGTCTTCAATACATTTAATATATCTAGAGAAACATTTATTACACTAATCCTTGAATGATACTGTATGCTGCGAATTTTTCGTAATCTGCAATGTTACCGATTTCCACTTAATCCATGCCTTTTGCTTTTTTCTAAATAACCGTATCAAAGATCTCGAGAACCAAACCGGAAAGCCAGCAACTCTGGACGTTGCTGGGGGTGTATGTTCTTTAACTATATCATCAATCTTATTGTAAAATGTGTCTAACGCCTCTTCGGACTTAAGAGGGACATTGTACCATGTATCTTACGATTGATCTGCTCATAATCCGATTTATAAAAGTTGTTTTTTCATGGGAATAATATCTATGTTTAATACCGTACCACAGACAAAGGTTGGATGATGCGTCGATGGGAAGCATTGGAGTCAATGTGGCTGACACTTTACACGGGTGGTTCGATATCAGCAGGTCAAGAATTTTACCGTTAGCATTTTCGACATGATTGTATTGACAAGCATCGAGCAGAGAAATTAAGTTATTTAGATGATCACAAGGTACCGAAGAGCCGACGCCCACACCACAACCATAAATGGAGCTAGATGTATTCCATGTTATATCGGGAAGATTATAGTCACCCAATAGATAAAAACAGTCAACATTTGGATCTCCCAGGATCTCCTGTAATTTATCCTGTAAGTGTTGTTCGTATATGGTAGAATGGGTCCTAGGGGGTATGTATGCGCCACTAATGACATGACGTTTGGAGGATTTAGTACTAGGCACCTCAACAATAATATGTTCAAGGCTGCGAGATAGTAGGTTACCCGGGCATAAAGAGGTACTTAACTCAGTCGGTTTTAGCGTTCTTAGTAGTGCCACCGATATGTCACCACCGTCAAGTTTATTGGTATTGATGGGGTCTCGATCACATCTGTACACAACATAGCGTTGATCAATGAACTCACTGTCACATATATCTGGGACCAACCACGTCTCAGTGAGCACAATTATATCGTAATTAATTTTTAAAATGTTCATGTATAATGTTTGTAATTTTGTACGCATACCTCTGCAATTTTGGTAGTAGATAGACAGGTGCTTATCCGACATTGTGATAAAATGTGCACATGTACATATTTTTAAGCAATATAGGTTCAATCAGACATCCAATCATGCAACGCACAGTACTTAAATGAAAAGTTAAACATTGCAAAATTTTCCAACACACAATAGCGAACTCAGTCACACAGTAACACTTGGCCATGATGACACATTAATATGTACATTCCAAAAATGATATGTTACTAGTAATAACAAATATATTTGTAGCAGTATAAGAACAGATAATGCGGTATATGATAATAAATGAGTTAATATCAGTATTTGTTAAGCAAATAAAGGCCAAATGTGTAATGTGTAGAAGCTATGTGATACAATCATTTAATTCCAGTTATCTAGTAGTACAAGCGGGCAAATGACATTTCCAATACGATTTCAGAATTGGTACTTATTTTAGATATAGTATTACATGACAATTCTATGTGGAGCTGAAGATAGACAATCTGATATTCAAAGTGTTGACATGATGATAAAGGCAAGGCAAAAAGGCAAAGGTAAGGCAAGGCTTCAATAATAACAAATTCAATCAACAATAACAACAGACCCCCTGCAGTTTCAGACTTTAGATATTGAAAAGTTCTGTCGTATATCTTCGAAGTTCTTCATCAGATCTTCACCAAATTAAAATGGGACCAATTTCGAAACATTTTCTTTAAAACAAAAATAATTTTCAAAATCAGTCTTCAATTGACGAAGATTTCGGTGAACATACATAAAAAAAAAAAAATAAAAAAAAAAAAAACACACTAAGTCGAACATAGAGCCTCCTCCTTTTTGGTAAGTCGGTTAAAACTCTTGAACCCACGGAAATTTGTTCTATTTTCCACAAGGTCACGGATATCCATTGACAAGACTGATGGCTTGATTGCCATTTAGGCATGGATATGCAGAGTTGTAGGTACACCCACATTTCGCTAAATATGTTTTAATCCCATGTATTTAGGGCAGCCTACTGCCGTTAAAGGGGCACAAGTCCAGACTGCTACTGAGAAATTAATCAATCAGAAAGCTTCAAATCTAATAAAATCAAACCATTTATTTGCTAGAATGAAGGTATACAGAATAAGATGTTAGGTTGTTAGAACAGTTGAGCCATACCTTCTGCTCATAATTTAAACAAATTTAACAAACACACTATTAATTTAAAAAAATGATAATGTCAGAAAAAAATCCAAAATAGCTTCGTCAATCTTGTGGTTGAAAGCACGACAGCTAAATGGGATCATGAGTTTGGTTGCGAAGTCAGTGCAATCGAACTCGGTCGACATATTATGGGTATTACCATGAGGGAATTACTCCGTCAAATCATATCAACATCATTATTATCATGTTTAAAAGGTATATTTCAAGCTATGGTAATGTTTCATACGTCATAAAGGTTCAATGTCGTGTACTTCGACTTATTTCCTGGTATTGTTTGTTTGTTTTGTAAATATGTTATTTTTATGTTCGAAGTAGGTTTTTTTACTGACTTCTAAAAAAAGGAGATCATCAATTTGACACGTATGTAGGTATGTAGTATTATTGGAATTGCACAATATTCACATAATTATGTTACTCTATGTAAGCTTCTAACACGTGTGCCAAATTTCATAAGTGTATGTATGTATGTTTGTAATAAACACATTACCCTCCTTCTCTCTCTCCGGTAAAAAAGGAACCCTTATAAGATCACTCTCTTGTCCGTCTTTCTGTCCGTGTGTCACCACCGATTTTCTCAGGAAGGGTAGACCTAGCAAGTTGAAATATATACCAGATACTGAGGTCCATAGTCAACACGATAAAAAGATATGGGAAATTTAAATTTTCGCGAAAACTTTTAAGTACCAAAATTTACAATAATTTTCATTTTTTGGAATTTTCCATTTTCTTGTGCTGTTAGACCTTGCCTTTAACCAAAATTGACAATTCTAGGTCAACCGGAAGTACCCTATAGGTTTTGGGTCGATAACCTGGTATTTCCCGTCAACAAAGTGAAAAATAACTTTCTTTTTCGAAGTCGGTGTCCATAACGAAAAAAATTGGTACCTACCAAAGACACCGACTTCGAGGTCTGGTGTAGAACTTCGGAGATATACAAGAACTCTTCAATAAATAACGGCAAATCTCTCGGGATTGCTGCAATCGCAAGTCTGTTTATTGTTTATACCATTTCATAACATAACATCACGCCAGTAGGTACGCTCTAAAAGGGTACGCAGATGTGTAAAGTTCACCTTATTACACTGTCATTTCCCCGGTTATGATCAAGTTTCATGGCATTCGGATAATCTATTCTGGCATTATAGGTAGCTTACAGAACTTGAACAAAAACGGAGGTAAAAATAAAGTAGTAGTAAATAAAGTATTTTTGTAAGTCGGTGTCCATAACGAAAAAAAATGGTAGGTACTGTAGAGGTTTTCCACATAGGACGAGCAACCTGTTCGGCCGCTGACACCTAATGCTGGCGACTTATATTTATTTTAAGTTTGGAAGGAAATCGAATACAGAATATTTAGAAATAATCGAACGCGTGTAGTTTTTTGTTTAGCCGAGACTTCTGTGAGAGCCGACCTACGGGCGGCACGTTTGAATAAATATACGTCGTAGAAGTCGAATAGTATTTTTTCGCAGCCCCTGGCTGCGTCCCCCTTTTACAGTACCTACCAAAGACACCGACTTACAAAAAGAAAGTTATTTTTCACTTTGTAGTGTTTTTATTTGGAAGTCGGTAGTATTATTTTGGAAAGTAGTTTATTTTTATGTTTTCGTTTCGGTGTGTTGTTCTGGAGTGCTACTAGATGGCGCGCAGCAAATCTGTCCTTTTTTGTATGAAGTCGATATTCTTCTCCGAGTAAAGACGGAAACACACTTACGTGTCGTGGCGTGGCGCCTTCTGACGCAGTTGATTGGCTACAAAACTAGTTGTTATGACGTAGGCTACAACAGAGGCGTTTGATTGGTGGATCCCGCGCCACGTCACGTCACAACACGTAAGTGTGGTTCCGCCTTAAATAGTATTCTGTGCAGAGAAAGCTAGATCTAGGTAGGTTGAAAGATAAGTAACGTAGCTAGGTCTAGGTCAGTAGGGTATGTAAGTAGGGTAGGTAGGTAAGTAGGGTAGGTAGGTAAGTAGGGTAGGTAGGTAAGTAGGGTAGGTAGGTAAGTAGGGTAGGTAGGTAAGTAGGGTAGGTAGGTAAGTAGGGTAGGTAGGTAAGTAGGGTAGGTAGGTAAGTAGGGTAGGTAGGTATGTAGGGTAGGTAGGTAAGTAGGGTAGGTAGGTAAGTAGGGTAGGTAGGTAAGTAGGGTAGGTAGGTAAGTAGGGTAGGTAGGTAAGTAGGGTAGGTAGGTAAGTAGGGTAGGTAGGTAAGTAGGGTAGGTAGGTAAGTAGGGTAGGTAGGTAAGTAGGGTAGGTAGGTAAGTAGGGTAGGTGGGTAAGTAGGGTAGGTGGGTAAGTAGGGTAGGTGGGTAAGTAGGGTAGGTGGGTAAGTAGGGTAGGTAGGTAAGTAGGGTAGGTAGGTAAGTAGGGTAGGTAGGTAAGTAGGGTAGGTAGGTAAGTAGGGTAGGTAGGTAAGTAGGGTAGGTAGGTAAGTAGGGTAGGTAGGTAAGTAGGGTAGGTAGGTAAGTAGGGTAGGTAGGTAAGTAGGGTAGGTAGGCAAGTAGGGTAGGTAGGTAAGTAGGGTAGGTAGGTAAGTAGGGTAGGTAGGTAAGTAGGGTAGGTAGGTAAGTAGGGTAGTTAGGTAAGTAGGGTAGGTAGGTAAGTAGGGTAGGATGGTAAGTTGGGTAGGTAGGTAAGTAGGGTAGGTAGGTAAGTAGGGTAGGTAGGTAAGTAAGTAGGGTTGGTAGGTAAGTAGGGTTGGTAGGTAAGTAGGGTAGGTAGGTAAGTAGGGTAGGTAGGTAAGTAGGGTAGGTAGGTAAGTAGGGTAGGTGGGTAAGTAGGGTAGGTAGGTAAGTAGGGTAGGTAGGTAAGTAGGGTAGGTAGGTAAGTAGGGTAGGTAGGTAAGTAGGGTAGGTAGGTAAGTAGGGTAGGTAGGTAAGTAGGGTAGGTAGGTAAGTAGGGTAGGTTGGTAAGTAGGGTAGGTAGGTAAGTAGGGTAGGTAGGTAAGTAGGGTAGGTAGGTAAGTAGGGTAGGTAGGTAAGTAGGGTAGGTAGGTAAGTAGGGTAGGTAGGTAAGTAGGGTAGGTAGGTAAGTAGGGTAGGTAGGTAAGTAGGGTAGGTAGGTAGGTAGGGTAGGTAGGTAAGTAGGGTAGGTAGGTAAAAACATCGGGAACTCGGGTCCCTTAGACATTGTGTGTGGGCGTTAGGTGGGTATAATCGTGAAAAATGAAATCTCAGTGCACAAAAAATAACTAGTCCACCATCTTGGATTCAGAATGACGTCACTTATCTAACCATGCATTGTCATCCAAACTTAACGTGTATGCAAAATTTCATCATAATCGGTGGAGGATAACTGCTTTAAAATTCAGTTGCAAGATTTGACCCGAACACACTTACATACATACATTGCAAGTTAAATAAAACCTTGTAATAGTGGTACTTAGCTGCACCCCGTTTCACTGGAAGCCGACCACAACACATAGATGATAAAGGGCTGGCTGTTGATTTTGATGTAGGTATGTTTAATAGCATAGAATTGATGGTAGACCGGGTAAAATGAAAATAAAACTGCAGACTCATTGCTTTACGATTTATTATGTATTATAACTTATCTTATATATTTATAGGTAGGTATCTATCATAATTATAGTAGCTAGATACAAAATGCTGAGATCTAAGAGTTTGGTACCGTCAACCGCACATCCGTTAGTAAAATTTGAACTACGATAACCACCCGCCATGGCGCCGTCAACGTCGAACTGTTCCAAATGATATGCGGTTGACAGTGTATTTTAAAAAGCATGTACCTATTCTGCAAACTATAGGGGTCTGACACCGACGCGAATAAAAACACTATGGGTTCAGTACATGATTCGGACGCAATGCAAAATCGTGTTGTGGCCACAACACTTTCTGGCAGAACTGAAAAGCCAGAACGCGTTCTGAGCGCCAACAAATACGACCACAACCCGAATTCGCGACGGACAGGTGGTACTGTATTGATGTGAAGCAACACTTGCCAACGCCGGTTTTTGGATAGGTTAGAGTTATGCCCTTAACCGGCTGGGGTTGTGAAGGCACTAGGTTAAGCAACAGTCACTAAGGTCAAATCCAAGATGGCGCCGACGAAGATTTGCAAATTTGACAACTTTTTGTCATGTGTGTCGTTTTCATGGTTTTCGGGGTCACTTATGACGATTATGGGGTCAAAACAAAAATCCAAGATGGCGCCGACGAAAATTTTATGCTTAGTTTTACACAAACGAGTCCCTGAATCAAAAACTGCTTTCACAGACGTTATATTCTTGAATGGCCGTGTACAGGAGGTACCCTGATTTTTTTTTTTTTTTCTTTTACCACTTTGTCGGCGTGATTAATATGAATATTCTTGCCAAATTGCAGCTTTCTATTACTATGAGTCTCTGTGCTAAGCTGCGGACAGACGGACGGATAGACGGACATGGCGAAACTATCAGGGTTCCTTGTTGAATACGGAACCCTAAAAATTTCTTTCAGATTTCTTTACCCGACGAAAAATTACAACACTAAGAGGTCTAGAATCATATACTGAATCCATGGTATTTTTTTCGCGTCGGTGTCAGACACACCCTTTATTATACAAGCAATGCTATTTCCCGAATTTCACTAAAACTGAGACACACCTATGTTAATTCCTAAACAAAAACGCGCTGTTGGCATTTCACCTGTATGTATATTAGCAGAGGGTCGAAAAACAGCAATAGCAAGTAGCTTTTTATTTAGGCATTCGTTTAGGTGTCTCTTAGTGAAACCGAGCATGTAATACCTACGTAAGCCATTTCTCGACATTACAAATGGCGTAAGTATCTTCTATATTACACAATGGATTCTTCTATTTATATATAAGTATACATAAAAGAGGTACTCGTGGCTAAATACCTAATAACAGCCGCACGGGTCGATCTTCAAGGTTAAGAAACACTTCCTGAGGTCGGTCTGTAGATGGGTGACCATCTTAACATACCAAAACTCCTCCGTACCTCGGCAAGCAGGTTAAGGTTGCCCTACTCACTACTCACTAGTCGACGGCACCAACTATTTGTGCGCGAGGTTAATATGCATGCTATCTCATCCGACAACACGTGCGAAAGAGATAGATGCCGTGATGAACAGTAAGAAGCTAGTTCGCGTACGAATACATTCTGCAAAGGAGAATGCCCATGGACAGTACTTAAAAAAAAGAATTGTGTCTCAATCATTTCTGGACAATAAATAAAACAAAATTATTTCAAGTATTTTAACTTCTCTTCTTAAAGATTCCTAGCGGGGTTTATTTTCTTGAATTAATAAGTAGTTCTACTTCCGTTTCACAGCTCAAACATATACCGCCATTTATTTAAGGTCGATTAATCGAAGAATGTTTTCTTTTTTCCTGTCTACCTGAAACACTGAATCGATCCAAGGATCACCTGTATCGAACCGACTGATCTCTTAAATGTTAAGAACTAATTGATTTTGAAATTGGTGTGGTTTACTAGTTTAATGCAACCAAGTTAACAAATGAATCATGGTTTTAGAAATCGTTTATATCACCGTTTTGGTAACATGCCTATAACTGTCAGTCATTTCATTTGACAGTGACGGTAGTCGTCTTTTCATTTAATTTGTTTGTATGTTTTGTTGCGTCGAGTTGAGTTTTTCGTTCCCCCGTTACTAAATACTAATCAATACAACACCGCCGTGTGGTTGTGAAAATAGTGCATAATAAGACAGGACTTTATATTTGTGATTTCTGACATGGCTACGAAGTTGGTGTCTCAATTGTTCTTTGATGTTGGCGCCATATATGCGCAGACATAATATTTTGCCGAAGATTCCTGATAATATATTGACCATATTACGAACTTAAAAAAATGTCTAACGAATGCAAATCTTAAATATGCTAGCATAGAGTCCATATTGCTTTGAATCTACTATAACCTAAAAAGGAACATATTTTGTTCAATATCTCTTAACTCCCGCAATCAATATTAAAAACATAATCAAACAAAGGTGTTTTTATCAGGACACACAAATGTTTCGGTCAGTACATTTCTCCATACAAAATGGGCATTCTCCTTTATAACGAAATGGATGATGATTTAGGACGAAAACGAGCGCGCGAAGTTTTATTAACAGACCTTTGGAAATCTGGGTACCATGTAAAAACGACTAAATGTATGTAATGCTCAAAATAAAACTATTAATCTATCCCTGTATGGTAACTGTTTGCAATTTTCCTTCTTCTTATGGTTTTTATTTCCGCCCAAAGATGCGTTAAAATTAATGTTGAAATATGGAACTTTCGACGCTCATAACTTTCAAATAAGTATATTTTTTTACCTTTTTTGTTTCCATAAAGGGCTAGATAATGATGAGACAAATTGATATATTTTTTTATTTTGAACGTACATCGTCATACAGTGGAGTAATGGCCATACTGCGTTTGTATGGAAGAATGATCGACTAGGGCAACCTTAAGTTGTACAGACTGTCGTTTGTAGAACATTGACAATCGTTACGGGCAGTCAGAAGCCAGGCTAGCAAGTCTATTTTTAGATTATTTTGATGCGTTTTTGTCCTAATTTTATCATTCTGACCAAACGAATGGTTCTAAGCGTTTGTCTTCAGGTAATAAAGCATTCAATTCTTCTATGTCTTGTAGAGTCTGAAAAGAAGGAAATGGGTTTTAGTCAGCTTTTTACCCGACCACGGCGAAGCAAAAGGGAGATTAATGTTTTTGAGGTTTTTTAAATTTTTTTTTACTATTGTAATAATATGAATGGAAAACTTATTGATTTTATCTTTACAAATAAATAAAATTGAAGTTTTTTTTTGTGTATGATATCAAAATTACAACGTTTTGTTGCATGTATGTGGAAGTATATATGGTACTAATAACAAATACGCAATTTTAAGATTTTTGTCTGTCTGTCTGTTTTTTCCGGGTAATATCCGAAACGGCTAGACCGATTTTGACGGAACTTTTAAACGGTAGGTAAATGATGTTATAAGGAGTAACATAGGCTACTTTCTATTGCGGAAAAATCACAGCTTCTGTAGGAAAATTAAGTTTTTTTACGGTTTTGACGCGGACGTAGTCGCGGGCAACAACTAATAAATAAATAAAATATGAATGTTTCGCTGGTGTCAGGGCCTGAACTGAGTATTTGGATATCTCATTATCATCCATGATTTAAACCAAATATATTTTTAAATCCGGAAAATAATTTTGGCCCCTGCATTAAGGCGCCCAAAATCCACTATTTTTTATTTTCTATAGTAAAAAACGGTTATTTCAATATTACAAACAGACACTCCAATTTTATTTGTATGTATAGATATACTTTATTGTACAAACATACAGGACAAACGTTCACATATACAAGTGTACAATGGGCGGTCTTATTGCACTAGGCAATCTCTTACAGACAACCTTTGGATGGACTGAATGAATGATAGGGCTGTCAGTGTACAAAATATTAAAAATAATATTATGAAGACTTAATAAAATACAATACATACACACAATATTACATAATATACTAATACATATCAAATATATAACAGAGAAAGGAGAAGAATAAAAATGATAGTGAAAGGTAATGCTCCTTCACCATTTACCTGTATTACCTGATTGAGTAGAGAGTTGCACCGTGTGAGCTGGTGCGACACCTCGTGTACTTTATTACCTGATTGAGTAGCGAGTTGCACCGTGTGAGCTGGTGCGACACCTCGTGTACTTTATTACCTGATTGAGTAGCGAGTTGCACCGTGTGAGCTGGTGCGACACCTCGTGGACTTTATTACCTGATTGAGTAGCGAGTTGCACCGTGTGAGCTGGTGCGACACCTCGTGGACTTTATTACCTGATTGAGTAGCGAGTTGCACCGTGTGAGCTGGTGCGACACCTCGTGTACTTTATTACCTGATTGAGTAGCGAGTTGCACCGTGTGAGCTGGTGCGACACCTCGTGTACTTTATTACCTGATTGAGTAGCGAGTTGCACCGTGTGAGCTGGTGCGACACCTCGTGTACTTTATTACCTGATTGAGTAGAGAGTTGCACCGTGTGAGCTGGTGCGACACCTCGTGTACTCGCGCCAGGCGCTCCGCATGCCGCGCGTTGGATCTCTGCTTGTCCACCATGTTGGCGTACAGCCGGGATATCTCTGTGTCAGCCTGAACACAAAATATACCATACTTATTTCGGACTTTCAATATAATTCAGTAAAATTTTGTTTGACCTATCTGGTATAAGGTTTTATCAAAAATATCCTTTGATAACGTTACAATATTAATAGGGAACATATCGCAAAGCTGAGACAGAAGGTACCAAAAAAAAAACAAACACTAAAACAAAAAGCAAGAAGATAAGTTTGAATCGCCGACGACATGTCTACACATTGGAACAAATGAAGACACTAGTAATAGCTCAGCATATGCCCCAACAATCACGAGAAATGTCCCAGGGACAACGTCGCGGAATATTTTGCGGTCACACTAGTTAGTATAATTAAAGAAATGTCGCCCGAAGAGGTTGCCGCGATAAAGGCTCCGTACACACTTATTTTGGTAGTTTAGCGAAAGTAAGTAAGTAAAAGAGAAGATGGTGAATGACCCTGCGAGTGTCACTGGCTGCAATAAAGTTGGAAAATAGAAATATAGCGGCTTTTGGGCGCCATTTTGTAGGGAGTCTAATTTTTTTTTCTCCCCCATCGTGTGGTGTATCAAAATAAAGGGTTTTAAGAGGTGATTACAAAAATAGACAACACTTATATGTTTAAATGTATCAAATTCTAAAAAAATATTACTAAAAAGTTGTAAATAAAAATATATTTAAAAATAACAAAAAACCCGACTACTTAAAAAGCGAACTAAAAAGACGTAAACAAGATGAAAATCATGCTGTGCAGTCGGAGGATACATGTTCGCGAGCTGGCCGGCCAAAACCAAATGTATTCTCCGACTGCACAGCATGATTTTCATCTTGTTTACGTCTTTTTATTTCGCTTTATAAGCAGTCGGGTTTTTTGTTATTTTTAAATATTTTTTTTAAATTATCATTATTTTTTTGTCTTTAATTATTATTATTGGTGGTGATTGCGAAATTATTAACTACAACGAGGAAATATTATACTACTAGCTTCTGCCAGCGGCTTCGCCCGCGCGGATAATGTTTTATCATTCCAAGGGAACATTATATCGGGATTAAAAGTAGTTTATGTGCTATTCTAGACTACAATCTATCTCTGTGCCATGCAGAATTCATCCAGATCCATTCACCGGTTCTGGCGTGATTGAGTAACAAACATACGTCCATCTAAACTTTCGAATTTATAATATTAGTAAGATTCTCGACAAAAATTGGTCCAGCACTGATTGCTCCCTGTTTAGCAACATTGAATTGCGTCGGAAACGTTTCATGGCATGTTGCGAGACACTGAGCCACGGTGCAAGGTCACGTAGTCACACAATACAATTAAACATTAATAATATGAATAAAAACACACGATATTTGAGTCGTAGTATGTATCACGTGTTACGTACATTACATACTACATAGAATCCTTCCAGTCTTAACATTTTCATAAATAATAATCATAATACCAAAAATTTTTGAATATCGGCAATTCGATATTACTCCTCTCAATTCCGGAATGCATACCCTAGTTCGCAGCGGGTTAATTTTGGGGCGCGGAAAGAAAACCACCGCTGGCTCAGCCGCGGTTCATTTTGGACCCCAGATTTACGTCATACGACATCCTAACGTTATTGATTAAGATACCTAACGAATCTTATTTGGAGGCTTTAATTAAAATATTTAGATAAAAAGCTTACATATTAGCGCCAATATTTCTTTTAGATTAAGCACGCGACTTTATTAATTTACCTTATTAAAGCGATTATCGATATTTTGATGACCACGGTGGTCGAGTCTAAAAATCATAAAAATTGCAGATTGCAGACACCCAAACTCCTACGGGGTTAGTGATTTGCTCATCGTTTAGATATTTGACGAATTCATTCCATATTTCAAACTAAATATTTAGTGGTAATGAAGTTCGGTTGACCTTAGCACGGCAAAGATATCTAACAGTATTCTATCTTCATACAAACGGTCGGAACGCGAGTCAAACCTACGCGCTTCGAGTTCAGCCGACACTCTATACACTACAGTCGCTAACAGTCACGAACCGTGTGATGGTTTTGTATAATAAAGGTACTTACTTAATATGGCAGAGAGCAATTACAGACTATATTGTGCAGTTTTTGTTTGCTTGAACTCTTCTAAAACACACCCAGAGATAACATAATTTTAAATTACCTGGAATTTGCGAAAGGCAAGACCATAAAAAAATGATATAACTAATCTAGTACGTAATTTGTTTCTTTTTTTTAATAGATAAGTATTTCGCTTTTTCCACCGATTAGAATACCTGGATTGATAGATAAATATGTGGATAGGGTGATAAATTCACACACAAGTGACCTACCTACGCTCGGGTAAAAATAAAACTAGTACGTAGTTTACTAGGCTAGGCTGTCTATTTACTTATGTACTTCGCTACTTAATATTTTATTGAATTACACGAAATATCATTATGAAATGATTACCTATGAGTTTTATAAATGGTAGGTACATACCTAGTAATATTTAAATTAAGTATAATAAAAAATATAATGTATACCTGAGATAAGAGAAAAGAATCTGAGATATTTACAATCACAGAACTAGAAAGTAACTCAAGCAGATAGAGGCGGGCGGCCCTAACAGATGTTTACATGACGCGCGCTTATAGGCACTTAAAAGACAGCGCCGAGTCACAATACTGTTAGACATCTTTACCGTGACCTTAGTATCCAGGGCTCCGATTTTGGGGTTGTTAGGAGTTGTTTTTTATAGGGCTTGGTTTCCCCACCAAAATGACACCCCCCATAACCCTAGCAAACGCGTAGTTTTGTGTTGCATGATATAGTAGTGTGTTGTGTTACCTCTTTGATCTTGCCAGCCAGTCCGACCTCTATAGTCGCTAGTGGGTGTGCGCAGGCCGCCAGGTGTGCTTGTAGCCGTGTGGTGACACGCACCCACGGACGGTAGTCCAGACCTGACGTATAAACATACTGGTTTATTGTCACAAATAGCTAAAGCTAATAAACGAAGATGCAGAACACTGACATCACATTGACATCCTGTAGAAATTAAACAATTTATCTGGATGTGCTAGTAACTTTGGTCATTTTAGATAAAATGGACTCTCGTAGATTCTCCGATTGTTTAACGGATCGACCCAATACCGACGTTTCTTTTTCTTCTTTTTGATAATGGTAACAGAAATGCAATCATAATAAAATTAAGTTATCGTTCTCCATCGTCGTGCGTTCACAAAGGCATCACTGAACGTATTGGCAGTGAAAATTCCAAACAGGAAAAAACTAACGTCTGCGCTAGGTTCACGGAATTCCGAGTCTGTATTCCGTATTCGGAAATCGAACGCGGAAAACATAGGTATGCGACCAGCCTAAATCAGCAGGAGTTAAGTCTTACCTTCCAACACTTCAGGGTCCCTCGCACCAGGTAGACCAAGGGTTCCTCTCATAATCGGTAGGAATGTCGATATCTCCTGCAAAATACATAACATAGTTGTTAGCTATTGAATGCCAAAGCGCTGAACAGGTCAAAAGTGGTGTTATAAGTTTGGTGTATTTGTGTATGTTTGTGGCATCATAGCTCCTAAACGCATAATCCGATTCTGAATTCGATTTTTGTTTGAAAGGTGACATGGGCTGGAGTGTTCTTAGCTTTGTTTTATGTTAATCGGTTCAGCCGTTCAAAAGTTATGGGCGTTTCGCTGTTTGAATCGGGGTATTTCCGCAAGATATCGTGTAATAATTACGTGTTCGATAGATTATTGATTGAAGCGTGTCTACTACTAGATAAATTATGTAATTGAAAACGTTTGAAACAAAAAAAAAGTCTGGTGTTTTCGACTTCCGAAAAGAAAGTAATTTTTCGCTTTGTAGAATTTATTTTGGCAGTCGGTTTAATTTCTGTGTTAAAAAGTTTTAGCTAACAAACGTGTAAGAGCAAGAAGGTACAAACTCTAGTAGGGAATGCCACTCCTAAGTTACCTGTAACCTCTGTATATGTTCATCCAGCTGTTCATCAGTGGGTTGCTTGACTACCACGATGTCCCGGGTGCGTTTGGTCTTGCGAGCCTGCAGGCTCAACTGTCTCCGTTGTAAGAGGGACTTCTTGTTGTCCGGACCGCGGGTCGACTTGGCTGAGGCTTTTGGTGAGTCTGTGCGGTTATACAAGTTATTGTAACAATGCATGTTGTTGTGACTTGAAGGAGTATGAAATTTGACTGTGTTTAAATTGGGTTGATTTTAGAATGAGTGGTATTATTAAAAGAAAGAACAAATGCTCAACTTCCACTCAGGTATAGCCCGTATGGATAAAATCTTTGCTTTTTAAGCGCAGGAATTTATACATAATTTCAAAATATTTGTAATTTTTTTAAAAATATTTGTAAATTTTGTAAACAAACCATGAAGGATACAAAACATAATTGGTTCCTCTATCATTTGGGCACATGCTATATTAATTGTAGAATTTGTGTGCATTGGTATCCAAATTCTAAAATTATATTCATACTAATTTGTTTTAGCTCTATTGGTTGGGAGTAACAATTTTATAATTCAGTTGCGTGATTTGATTTTGTTTTCTTTTATTGATAAACCCATTTCGCCTTCTTATCTGACTTCACATGTCCAATTCCTTTGTTCTGCCCACAGTAAAACTCTTCGTTCCGCCAATAATCGTCTTCTACAATGTCCCTCTCACCGCTCTGGGTTTATCCATTCCTCCTTCTTTGTCCAGGCGATTTCCCTTTGGAATGCGCTCCCTCAGAACATCAGGATGGCAACCAGTCGGTTGTCTTTCAAATTGAAGGCACGCGAACACATTCGCAAGAACTTTGCAGAATCATCACAGAGTTAATTTGTTGGATTCGATTTCTCAATAACATATTTTTTATGTATGTATGTATCTAAGTATGTTTTTATAGATATATATATATTAAATTGAGGTATTTATTTTTCTTTACTCTATTTTTTTTTTTCATTAATTTGCACCTGCCATATTTTGTCTCTGCACCACCCTAAGGTCGACTGGTAGAAAATGCCTAAGGCATTAAGTCCGCCTTTGTACTTGTGCATAAAGTTTAATAAATAAATAAATAAATTAAAAAGGCGAGTTAATAAAATTATAAAAACAAGTCTGGTTTCTTGCAATCTACTTTTTTAAGGTTCCGTACCCAAAGGCTAAAAAGGCTAAAAACCCTATTTGACTCCACAGTCCGTCTGTCACCAGGCTGTATCTCATGAACCGTGATAGCTAGACAGTTGTATCAAATTTATTGAATGTCAGGTGATTGCCTAATCATTAAATAGTATTTTTCTTGCTTGGTCCGCAAATAGATCCAGTACAGTTATTTTACGTTCAAGATTCAGTAATAAAAGTGAACATACCTCCAATAGGCCGGTCAACAGTATATGAGATGTAGGGCAACTCGGAGTCTGAACATATGCTGGTGCCCGGAGAGTTGTTGCCGCTGGGGAGATCTGTGGACCTCGAGGGCTCTGAAATCATGAAGTTTTCATATTTCTAGCAGATCAAAGAGAAAATCTTTTTGAGTTTTTCTTGAGTTATACAATGTTCTAGGCAATTTTTAGGATTCCATAGCAACAAGGAATCCTTATAATTCCCCCATGTCCATCTAGTGATCATGTTGGTGGATGACAAAGGTCTTTGAGAGCAGTGGTGATGAAATAATTTAATACCATCGACCACATAGCCACTAGAGGCCTAATACTTAATCTAATACATCAAAACAATTCTGTCAACTAACTGAGGTATGAGGAACGGGACGACTGCGCTCTGATTGGTCCCTTACCAAGGTCATGAAGGGACAGGTTTAAATAAATCCAGGAAGGTATTGATATTTTTATAAATAGTATTGGTACTTATTTTTTTTATTAATATTTCCTTTTTTATTATTAATTATAATGCTTTTTAATATTTAAGTTATGACATAAAAAGTTAAAACTGAAAAAAAATATATCAAAATTCTAAAGTTCACATACTTTTTTCGGTTGTTGGTTCTTATATATAGTAATATTAAATATTAGTAAAAAGCGTAATCAAAAAATCGTTTCACAATTAAAAAACAATTTCATTTAATATCTTTATATGTAAAGTTTCTTGTCCTATCGATAACAGATTTGGTCATAGGATATGGTGCATCACTAGTTTTGTTTACGAAATTATAGAGGAGAAGAGACAGCGAAAAAAATACTTTAAAAAGAAAGAGACGCAAACGTGCGGTGGGCGTTTTCACCTACAAACTTGACTAGTATAACATGAACTCCGATAAATAATATCAGAAAACAAATCTATATATGTTTATGTAACTATTAACTTATCAATGAAATGTTAAGCCATTTTTCCGAAAACCGAAGTCTGGCTGTTGTTACCATACTAGTTAACGTATTGTACAAGAGACCATTATAATATTTATTTCATCAAATTTTTATTGACTGACGCGGAAGTGTTTACGGCTCACAGGAATGGTAGCTACTTAATCGAAATTGTTGAGTGGCGACCTGTATAAATGATCTTTTAGTCATATGTGTTGACAGACATCGCTCGCCTGTTATTAGGCGTCTATGGGTTGTTTGGTCGCTGACATTAACCCATGTGAGCAGATTTTAAGAAATCCTCCATTATCAATGTTATTTACTGTGCCATGACAGTGTAATTAGCATGTAAAACAGAAAGAAAGACATAAAAATATTTAATGTGTGACCAGCACAGGAGACAATTTCAGCAGAAAATTAAACAATAACAATAAAAAAAGCCTGTGCAAAACCAGAATACTCTCTAATAAAACACATTTAGTTTTGGTCAGCCAGCTCGTGCATATGTATCCTCCGACTGCACAGCATGATTTTCTTCTTGTTTACGTCTTTTTAGATCGCTATTTAAGCAGTCGGGTTTTTTGTTATTATGATATTCTTTTTTTTTATTTAAATTTTTAGGTATTTAACTTTTTAGGTATTTTTTTTTAGAATTAGGTACATTTAAACATATAAGTGTTATATATTTTTGAAATCACCTCTTAAAAGCCTTTATTTTGTTACCCCACAAGAGGGTTTTGAGAGAAAAAAAAAATTGGGTCCCTACAATATGGCGCGCCCAAAATCCGCCATTTTTCTATTTTCCAATTTTAATGCAGCCAGTGACACTTGCAGGGTTAAGACGAATCAATTGACGTAAGAACCATCAAAATCGGCCAATGCGTTTGGTCTCTAGAACGCCACATAGGAACAAACATACATACATATGATAGACTGATAAACACATTACCCTCCTTCGCCAGTCGGGTAAAAAGAAAATAAGACTGCTCTGGTATTCTGATAGGGCCCACTGTTGATGCCATGGACTCACTCACGGAAACAAAATATACTTAAAACATTTCCTTCATGATGGCTGGAGCTGAGTGGTGTCGATCCATGTGTCATATTCGTGAATGGGCGCCATCAGTTGGGATTGGTTATAACTTAGCTGCCTTGGCCTATTTTTTGTTACCTCTTTATTGTATTTTTGATTGTTTGTTTTACTCCAGATGCTTTTACATGCACATTTTTTTTTACATCATTACAACAAGAATAATGCAACCAAATACTTGTAAAACATTTCTTTTTTAAAAGAGGTAGTTTGGAGTTTTTTGTCTGTTCTCCATAACAAGCTACATTTCCGAATGGACGGTATAATAAATTATTATTACATTTAAATTATTATTTTTTTTTAATTCAAAAGTGCCGCTTAATGGTCTAATTGAATAAAGAAATTCTGATTTTGATTTGAATAAAATAATAAATCTTTGCTAATATTATAAAGAGGTAAATTTTGTGAGATTGTAAGGGGTTTTTTTTTTTTTGTTGACGGGGAAAATCATCTTATGACAAATCCCGCTCTTGGGTGGAGCGGGAGATAGTGTCAGACTTGTACTGACTAAAAACACCGCGCCGTTCCTTCTAGCCTTCATACCGGGACTCTAGCTTCCTTTCGGATAACCCCGAACCCCGGTAGGCTTCAACCCAGCTGGGCCCCTCTCTTTGCTGACAACTCCTTGAGGCGCGCGGGAACAGTGCGCGCCGTCGACGCCTTGGCTCGGTCCGGGTAGTTACCGGACGATCGGACAGCGAGCTACCCATGGCTCGCTGTCCACGAGCCCGCGTCTACGGTGGCTGGATATCGGGATTGGGATCCCGGCGGCGGCGGCGAGGGCGCCGTTGCCTGATGCGGTCGGCCTCCTCCTTTGCTAGCATTACTGCTTCGCAGAAGGAGGCGACCGACTGCCACTCCTCCTCGCTCCGGACCATGGCCTGAACCAAGGCCCGGCGCGAGAGGTCTCCGCCGCCGATCGCCCCCACGAGGGCACGGCGGTGCTCCGCCCAAGCAGGGCACACCTCGACTGTGTGCTCCACCGTGTCCTCCGGGCGTTCCGCACAGTGGCGGCACCCGGGCGTCTCTTCGAGTTTGTAAGGGGTAATCTCTGGATCTACTGAACCAATTTTGATGAAATTTGGCATGGAGATAGTTGAGACCCTGGGAAGGACATAGGATAGTTTGTAATCCCTTGGGATTATAAAACACTTTGTACACTGGCGAAGCCACGGGCAGAAGTTAGTATAGTATAAACACATAGGATAGTCAAAGTATATAATACATACATATCTCATGCCATTCCCATGGGGGTAAGAAGAAAATACAGAATGCCACCTGTTATAATTTATACCGTTTGCTTTTTTTACTTTCATACAACTGGTCCTACACACTGGCCTTTCTGAAGAACATTACTAATAAGATTTGTGTACTTATGTCATATAGAAAATGATGACCTGGTCAAGGCTGCAGTAGTCCAGTGGATGCGAAATGCACAGGACCAATCAGTGTGGTGTCGCTTGGGGAGGCCTATGTCCAGTATTGGTCGTCTATTGGCAGAAAAGATGATGATGATGATAATGTCCTGCTAGAGACTCTCCTTCTCGCCTTTCCACTCATGTGTTTCGTTTTATGTCTGTTGTTAGTCACCTAGCATTCTTCATTGTTATTCTGGTTAATAACTAACTTACCTGAGGAATTAGGAACAGCTATGGTGTGACCTCTTCGGACCGGCGGCGCCCTCTGTGCCTGCTTTTTTGGTGGCAGGGTTGACTGTTCAGAACCCATTGTGATGCTGGAAGAAGAAAATTAATGTTTTTTTTGAGTGAAATTATAAGTTACAATTACAAACAAAGAGACCCATTCCGGAAAAATTACTGTTTCTGAAAAATACAATAACATACCTACACTTTTATTCAAGTAGTTAAAATAGTGTGTACAGTTAAGTATATCTAACACACTCGATCCATATATTTTAATACTTGTCTATTATTGTTTGTTGCTGATTAATTTAAATGAATTGGAAAAACTGAGAGATCACACAAATCTTATTAAGAACTTTAATCATTTTTTCTGTCTGTCGCTTTGACAACAAATTGACACAATTATTGACGCTGACATTGTGTTGTTTGTCTGTGGTTGTCAGATTTAAAAATAATGATTATCAAAATGTCATATCTTGTGTCAGGAAAATAACTTGAAAAATACTAAGTGACTAAAAACCAATATTCTCTTGGTTTTTGTCATAGATTCGTATCAATAATAATTTTTTTTGGGAATTTTTACTGAGTCTTTCAAGTCTGGTTTTTAGTTTTTTTTTGTTATATCATTTTAAATAAAACGTTTTGTTTTGCTTAAGAATGTGGATTCTAAGATTTTTTTTGAGTTTAATGGCAGCATACATTTAGTCTGGCGTAAAAGAAATATTCACGGAGCAACAGAAAACGTATGATACATGGCGGATCATTAATACATTATAAAAATTCTATTGAATCTAAAGAAAGAAAAGACTTTGTTAGACTGTCTGTTGAACACACAATTGAATTGTCCTGTGTTGAGCTTGAAAAGCATGTTGTAGTATGTGTCTACAGACCTCCAAGTTACCAGAATCCATCTGTGTTTGACTCTATAATGGAAGATATGTTAAAAAAAGTTAGTACTAGTAGTAAATCAATTGGCATATGTGGCGATTTTAACAGAAAAAACAAACCTATTAGAAAATAACTCTAACAGTATCAGATTATTGGGTCTTTTTAAATCGTTTAATCTAGCAAATGTTTTTATGGAGCCTACTAGAGGACAGCTTCTTCTGCAACTTGTATAGATAACATTTTTTGTAATTGTGATTACCTAAATAAAGAAATTGTAAATAAATTAACATCTGATCACAGTGGACAAACACGTTTAGCTTCTACATACATTTGAAAAAATGTAAATAAAATTTAGACCATGTAAAAATTTAATAAAACCTTGACTAGTAAATTATATGTTCAAAACTTTATTAATATAGATGACCCAAATGATTTCTATGCAGATTTTTTTAAAGTACTCAACACGCAATTTAATGACACTTTTCCACTGAAAGCGAAAAGTTTTACACCAAGTTCGTATTTAGCGATTAGGCGACTCCAGGCATTCGTAAAATCAGGGAAAAGCTATATGAACTTTATGGCCTAAAGCAATATATGAATAATAAAAGTTTTGATAAATATGTTGCGAAATATTCAAAAACCTTTAAATGCAAAATAGCTAAAGCGCTGTCTAATAGCAAAAAAAATAAATCAGCAGACGATAAAATAAAAACCACCTGGAAAATAATAAATAATGAAACAGGTAGGAAAAAACAGCGTAATAGTGAATTTAATTTAGCGACTGCACATGGCCCTATATCCTCAGATATAGAGGTAGCTCAGGAATTTGAATACGTTTTTGTTAATATTCCTTTTAAAACTACAGCAGCCTTAAACGCCTCACCCGCACTCTCTGCTGCCTTACTTTGCCCTTCGGAGTTCAAGTTTCAACAATACAAACCCCCAGGCTATTTTAAAAAAATTTAAAGATCTTAAAATTAAATCAACAGAAGATCTTTGGGGACTATTTGTAAAAGTGTGTAAACCAATCAATGTATGTAATACGAAAAATAAAGATAAGTTAGATCAACCATCTTAGAGACTAGCTAAAGTACAGTCATCTTTCATGGGGTACTGTGTTAAATTCTATAACAAAATACCTTGTGATTTAATAAAACTAAATATAGGTAAATTTAAAACTTTAGTTAAGAGCACACTTTGTAAACAAGCATATTACAAATCAGATGATTATATTCAAGATAAGAATGCTTGGAAACATGCTGGTCCTGTTCCATAGGGCAATCTTTAGCGTAGACAAAATCAAATTTGTTAATTTATATTCCTATTCATAGTTAATGTATTTTTTTTAAGAATTTTACTCACACACTGTTCCGTTGTTGTTGAATTAGGTATTTTACCTATATTTGCAATATTTGTATGTATGTGAGAACCATGTTCCTATTTGTCAAATTAATGAATTTACCTGATAATGCTTTTAATACTTTATACCTGTACGTAGTATAGTGTGTAGTGCTATTCTGGGTGGATCGTCCTCACATATATGAATGTATTAATGTATGTACTTATGAAATTGTTGTAAAACACATATTTGTTTTTATAAGAGTAAGTATTGAGTTTCTTGTGCATTCTTCTCCATAACAAGCTACTTTTCCGAATGCTCTGTAGAATCAATTTTTATTACTTGTAAATATTAATTCTTTGACGTTCAAAAGTGCTGCTGTTTGGCCTAGTTGAATAAATATATTTATACCATTCCCCCTCTAAAAAGCTTATTTTATTCACTAAACCACTAAACACTGAAAGCACTTTTAATCACAGTTTTGGCGTTTGAATTTGGAACACACCAATACATATTCTACCTCCATCTCAATGGTAAACAACCTCCTTGCGCATAAAATACTCGATGCAAAGTTCTTGTGCAAAGAATATTCGATTTTCAAACTCATTTGCCGATTTAATTTTGAGTTTGTTGATGAGATGATGTTGATTTTTGGTCTAGGATATTAAGTGAATACTTGTTTCGATTGTAATTCTAATATAAATTGCATTGGTGCTTAATTAATTATAATTATGTAACGTAACGGAGTTGGCCACTGGCGTCTGAAACACACTAGCTCAACTTAAATTTACAAAAAATGTGGAACTCTGAGGTTTCTAATTTTTTCTAAAATTTGAAGGTAATTAACCATTTATTATTATCCCTTGTGCTTTTTGCTTAAATCTTTCTTTTTCTCGTAGTCATGGTATAAAATATAGTATGCAACTCTTGAATAAAACGGATTTATATCGAGGACCATGAATCACTCGCGTCGCTCAGGATTCTAACACTTGAATCACTCGCTGTGCTCGTGATTCATTAATGGCCCTCGCTTTAAATCCGTCCTTTATTCACTAGTTGCATAATATACTAATTGACTTTGACTTTGCATCTGTGCTTCAGGGGCCAGTGACCATCTCCGTTACGTTACATAATTATAATTAATTAAACACCAATGCAATAAAAATATTAGAATTACAATCCAAATAACTATTCACTTAACATCCTAGACCAAAATCAAAATAATTATTAAAATCCTAAATATAAACAAACTCAAAATTAAATCGACGAAGGAGTTTGAAATTTGAATATTCTATGAACAAGAAGTTTGTATCGAGTATTTAATCCGCAAGTAGGTTGTATAGCATTGGAATGGAGGTCAAATATATTGGTGTGTTCTAAATTCAAACACTAAAACAGTGATTAAACGTGCTTTATATTCACTGTTTTCAGTGAATAAAATAAGCATTTCAGAGGGGGAATGGTATAATAGTATATTATGCGATTAGTGAATAAAGGACGGATTTAAAGCGAGGGCCATAGATGAATCACGAACAACTGAAGGATTCTAAAAACTGAATCACGACCGTAGGGAGTGATTCATGATGATTGAATCACGAGCACAGCGATTTTATTGATTGATGTATGTTCTCCGATATCTCCGTCAATTGTGGACCGATTTTGAAAATTGTTTTTTTGTTTGAAAGAGTATGTTTTGAAATTGGTCCCATTTTAATTTGGTGAAGATCGGATGAAGAACTCCGAAGATAAACGACAAAACTCTTCAATAAATAACGCCAAATCTCTCAGGATTGCTGCAATCGCATGTCTGTTTATTAATTATACCATTTCATAATATAACATCACGCCAGTATGCTCTTAAGGGGTAAGCAGATCTCTCATTTCACCGATTATGTACAAGTTTCATGATATTTGGGTTATCTATTCTGGCGTTATGGTAACTTACTAAACTACTTGCCTATTAGGTAGATACAACAAGAAAGTGAAAAATAAAAAACTTTTTTACAAAAAAATACTACCGACTTCCATATGACAAAACTACAAAGTGAAAAATAATTTTATTTTTGGAAGTCGGTGTCCATAACTGAAGGAAAATGGTACCTACGAAAGACGCCGACTTCCAAAAATAAAGTTATTTTTCACTTTGTAGTTGGAAGTCGGTAGTATTTTTTTGTAAAAAGTTTTTTTATTCACTATTTTCAGTGAATAAAATAAGCTTTTTAGAGGGGGAATGGTATAATTTATATTATGTAACTCTTTATTTTATTTGGAGTACACAAATTCAACTATAAAAATATCTACAACCTTTAATAAAGACACTTGCTTGAGAAGTTGAGGCACAAAACTACATCAATTTTGCATGTATGCTTGCTTCAGGAATGAATTTATATATTATTTTTACACGTCATTGTATTGTGGTCGTATTGGATACATTAGTCGATTTATAATAAATTTAGTAAGTCACAGTAAAGCCAAACTCCTGTTGCCACTGTGACAGTGACATTGTCACTAAGTGACACGTCCACGCCATGTTGACGTTTGTCGGTTAGAGATAGATACTTTTAGATACTTTCACATTAAATTATAAATTAAAATCACAAAAATGGTAGATGAAGGTACTAGAAAAACATTGAGCAGCATACCCTTGCTTCAAACTAAGGCAGGTCCTAGAGATAAGGAGCTATGGCCAACCAGATTGAAAGAAGAATATCAGGCACTCATTAAGGTAAAGAATAAAATTATGAACTCATTATGCCAAGATGTATTATGAAATATCATTTAGCAGCGACTTCGTCCCCGTGAAAGTACAACATTGTCCTAAGGGAATCTACTACTGCTATAAAAAGTATATTGTGTGCTTATCCAGGTGATGGTCTATTCATACCTTTCAGCTGTTGAGTTTTGATTGATTAAGGAACATCCAATTTCTCAAACATGCTAACATATTGATTTTAATAATGTAGGTATGTAGGAAGTAAGATTATAAGCCAGAAGTAATGTGCTGATTCACTGAACATTAGGTAACTGACTAACTTTCTTTCTTCATAACATATACAACAGTCTTAAACTAATGTAATGAAATAAAGCTTACCAAATGTACAATTTAGTCATTAGGTCATCATCCGACTTCAAGCGCCCAGTCACATACCTATATCTTTTCAATTCTTTAATACGACCACAAATAGAATATGCGTGTATGATATGGGACCCTTACTACGCGAAATATGACCAAGCATTGGAAAGAATCCAGCGCAAGTTTCTGAAAACATTGCAGTTTAAATGTCATTTGGGATGGCTGCCATATGAGGAATCACTGCATAAGTTTAAATTACTTACACTACACTCAAGGCGTCTGTTACTACAGGCCATGATGCTCCGTGGACTTATACACAACAAATTCGATTGCGCTGAACTTGTGAATAGTATATTTTATGTTGTACCTAGAACTGTAATACGCCGAGAGGCGCGCGCTTACCCGCTCTTTGCTACGACCACCAATCGTACAAATGCGGGAGAACGGGCGCCTCTCCATAGATTAGTCAAAACATACAACAAACATTTTGTAACAATAGACATATTTGCTTTATCTCAAACTGTATTTAGGAAAGAATTAGTTAAAATATTGAAAACCTAATAATTTAGTATGTACTTCATATTACCCCAATTTAACTTGTATCATGCTGTACGCAATTATAATAATACTATTAGTAATATGTGGAAACGTTGTGGATTGTACGTTTACTTATTTTGTTATACTTAGATGTAAGACTTAATGTACAATTGTTTGTTTTCCCAAATAAAATAAAATAAAAATAAAATAAATAGTTTATTGTTACAACACAAGATGTAATACCTAAACCATAATATTTCAATCCAATTTACCACATTCAGGAATTCTGTTATGAAGCAAAAGGTGCTTCATGATAGAATTCCATTAAATAAATTTGATATCATTGTGGACTTAGATAATCCTTTGAAATTTTTATGCAGCCAAAAACCAAAGAAAATAGCAATAAATGTTGTTCAATGTAGGGTTTTGAAGGTTATTCAGATATGATACTTATTAGATTTTATTTGTTCCAAAATGTGTCTCACCTCCGTTCCCTTCTTATTTCAGTACGTACAGAACAACAAGGCCGCGGACAATGACTGGTTCCGGCTGGAATCCGATAAGACTGGAACAAAGTGGTTCGGCAAGTGTTGGTATGTGCACAACCTGCTCAAGTACGAGTTTGATCTAGAGTTTGATGTGAGTGTTCTTTTATTTTATTTTATTGCCATTTGGAATGAGCTAGACTTATTTTAAAAAGGTGGGGATAATCAAATGACACTGGGAAACGAGTTGAGATAGAAAGACCTTTATCCTGCACTGGGATGATGTGGGTTTAAAATAAAATAATGCCCAGTATTTAACATAATTTTAAGCAACTTCCCAAAAAGGAGGAGGTTCTATGTTCTACATTACGTAACTTTTTACAAAAAAAATACTACCTACTTCCAAATAAAAAAACTACAAAGTGCAAAATAACTTTATTTCTGGAAGTCGGTGTCCATAACGCAATAAATTGGTACCTACAAGAGACACTGACTGCCAAAAATAAAGTTATTTTTCACTTGTAGTTTTTTTATTTGGAATTCGGTAGTATTTTTTTGCTTAAATACTATAGTCTATATCTTTTATTTTACATCAAATCCATTCGTAAGTGCACTATTTTCTATTGCACAATGACACATTCTATTTCTAAACAGTCAGTATATAAAAATTTATTAAAGCTTTTCCTACATTGACTTCCAGATCCCCATCACGTACCCAACAACAGCCCCTGAGCTAGCGCTGCCTGGCCTGGATGGGAAGACAGCTAAGATGTACCGCGGTGGGAAGATCTGTCTCACTGATCACTTCAAGCCGCTGTGGGCCAGGAATATACCTAGGTTTGGGATAGCACATGCCATGGCTCTTGGGGTGAGTTTCAACTGATTATGCTAAGATAGTATGTACTGAGACCTGATCGCTCACGTGCAGCCTAATTACAAGACTTAAGGTCACCCTAAGGGTAATGGAGAGGGCTATGCTCGAAGTTTCCTTGCGTGATCGAATCAGAAATGAAGACAGCGCAAGAGACCCAGAGTTACCAACAGCCCGTAGAATTGTCAAACTGAAGTGGCAGTGGGCAGGGCACATTGCTTGCAGAACCGATGGTCATTGGAGCCGTTCTGGCGAACGACCGCGTACCGTAAGACGCATTATTGAATGCCTCCCTTTACTAGTCAGGGCTGTGGAAATCCGCTGGATGCGTGACGCACAGGACCGATCAAGGTGGTGACACTAGGCTAATGTCCAGCAGCAGATGTCCTTTGGCTGAATGGATGATACTAAGATGTACCACAGAGACGAGATCTGTCTCACTCACCACTTCAAGCCACTATGGGCCAGGAATATACCTTGGTTCGGGATGGGTCATGCTATGGCTCATGGGTGGATTTGAATACTAAGAAAACTATAATCCAACTACGAATACAGTGCACTGAGTGACAGCACTGTCTAACAGTAAATCTTTCTGCCTGTTTACCCGACTGCCGAAGGAGTGTAATGTGTTTATCAGTCTATGTATGTATGTTTTTTCCTATGTGGCGTTCTAATGACCAAGCGCGCTGGACGATTTTGATGATTCTCTCGTCAATCGATTCGTCTTTACCTTGCGAGTGTCACTGGATACGTTAAAATTGGCAAATAGAAAAAGTAATGGCTTTTGGGCCATATTGTGGAGCCCAATATATTTTTTCTTCCATACCTGCCCATCGTGTGGGGTCTCAAAATAAATGAATTTAAGAGGTGATTTCGAAAATACATAAACTTATATGTTTTATTGTACCTTATATCTTTATCTTGAAATCGAAAAAAATGTTAAAAAAATATATAAATAAAGAAAGTTAATGACTAACCATCTTTTAAGTCATGGATACTCGATTAAAAAGAAACTCTATTCTATTCTAAAAATCAAAAAAACGCGACTGCTTAAGAAGCGTACTAAAAAGACGTTAAAAAGAAGAATATCATGCTGTGAAGTCAGAGGTTACATTTGGTTTTGGTCAGTCAGCTCGCGAATATGTATCTCCGACTTCCGAGTCCGGCTTCCAGTCTAATAAGATTTTCTGAGTATCAGAATCTTAATGGAGCGACTGTGTATCTGGTCTCCACAACCCAGTAAATGCTTAACACTTTGGCACATGAAAGGCACATACAATATTTTTGTTTTTTGCCCGTTTTTAGGGTTCCGCACCCGAAGGGCCCAAACGAACCCTATTGTAAGTAGTATCTGTCTGTCTCTCCGTCGTCTAAAACAAAATTTTTTTTCGAAGGATTTTTTAACTTCCCCCTGATCACAGATAATAAAGTACTACAGTACCTGACCTATGAACTTGAAATTTGGTGATAATGTTTATTATTACGTATATTTTACTAACACATACAAAAAAAAAAACAATCTTTTGTACGGAACTCTAAATGTGCGAAGTCAGACACGCATTTGGCCGGTTTTTTTTACATTGGTATTTTATCAGATTTCTTTTTGTTCCAGCTTGGGCCCTGGCTAGCGGTAGAAATACCAGAGCTGATAGAAAAGGGAGTGATATCATACCAGGAGAAGACCGAAGAAGCGAAATGACACAAAACTCTACGTTAATTATCAAATTGTATATAAATAATTAAATATATCTGTTGTTTTTCAATTATATGATATATGTTTTGTAATACTTAGTGTTTTAATTCAAGGACAGTCAACCAGACATCAGTGGTTTTTGTAATAAGAAAACTGTTCTTATTGATACGTCATAAAAGTGATGATGCAGTCCCATAGCTAAGCTTATTTTGAGTAATAGATGAAACATAAAAAAAGCAAAATAATAAAATTCGATGGTGTTTATCGACTATTAATTATCATATACGAGAGATTCCGGTGTCAAAAATAGATTTATATGCGGATTTTCGAATAGGCAAACTATTAGTTTAAATAGGTTTGTAAACATAGCAATTTAGGGCGTTTGTTTTACGGAATTTTATTGATAGTAGAAAAATACTGCTTAGAGAAGTCTATAGACAATTCTTTGCTGATTACGGAGTTATTAAACGCTCAAAATCGGCCAATTGTTATATAGTGACGCTGGCTATAGGACACTGCAGTACCTATAGCAATGTCAAATTGTTACCAACGTCGCTGGTTGACTTTACTTAAATAATAATCCTAAAGTCCTCTAGACCGAATTTCGGCCAGGGCGGCCAATCTCAGCGGAGACTAGCCATCGGCGCGCGAGATAATATAGTGCAGGCGTGTGTGCGCATGCGCATACACAGGTACTCTCTGTTCCCTCAGTCTCATAGTGCGATGGGGCGGTAATTGGACACAACCGGAGAGAGATCAGGCCTAGGAGTAACGTGTTTTCCGAGGCTCGGGGGCATCATACCGCCAATTTCTTAACTCCGGGCTATAACTGAGAAATTCTTATTGGAAAAACCTAATAACACTGCCCGACCTGGGCATCAAACCCGTGACCTCACGCTCCGTAGTCGCGATTTGCGACCGCGAGACAAATGATACAGTAACGAATATATGATTCAACATCTCAGACGTACGGCGGCGGCGATGCGCCATCGTTACATGGTGGACATCACAACCACTAAACGTTTTGGGAATACTTTTATAATGCGTACAGCTAAGGAGTGGAATTCCCTGCCGGAGTCTGTGTTTCCTGATAGCTACAACCTGGGAGTCTTTAAGTCTCGAGTGAATAGGTTACTTCTAGGTAAGCGTGCTTCACCGTCGACCACATCATCGCTTACCATCAGGTGAGATGTGGTCAAGCGCAAGCCCCGATCACATCACACTTCACACTAATATTATAAAGTCGAAAGTTTGTGAGTGTGTGTGTGTGTGTTTGTATGTTTCTTACTTCTTCACGCTCAAACGGCTGGACGGTTCTGGGTGAAATTTTGCACAGAGATAGATTTTAATCTGGAATAGCACAAAGAATAGTTTTAATCCCAAGAATATGTTGCCTTGGTATCATTTTAGAAATTCTCGCAGGCGAAGCCGCTGGCATAAGCTAATCATCATCAATACATGTAAATAATAAATCTGTAGAAAAGTCGTTTTTGTACATCGAAAATATTTCCAAAAAAATAGCCAGAGTGTTAAAAGATAACAAACAGAAACCATTTCCATCAATTTTGGAATTTTTGTCTGTTTATTTGTGCACGTATCACGTAAAATGTACGAAACCAATGTAGATAACTTTTATACATAAAAATTGTGCGTAACTTGAAGTATTACTTTGTTTTTGTTTCATCGCAATCGGTTCACTCTATCAAAAGTTATATGAATTTAAAGTGTTCAATAAGTAAAATTATCACAACACACACAATTCAGATACTCGGACAGTTGAACACGATATTCGATAGATGGCGTTGTGCATTTGAAGTCATTTTCTGAATGGCGGTGTTAGATTCTCCGCGAAAGAATGATGACCTCTACTTACCGACCATAGAAAATAAATTAGTGGGTAGGTAAGTAGCGCTAATCCGATCTTCTCCACGTATGTAGATTCCGAACGGATGGTAAATTACTAATCAAGATCCTTGTTGTCCCCCAATGACGCCCTGAGCTGAGGTTCGTATCCCATAGGGGATAGAACTCAGCGTTGTGGCATACGTTGAGTTTTTGTGCCTGGCTAGAGGTTTGTCTCCACAGGGAAAGTCAACTTAAGCAGTATTAATCATTTGGTTGAACTGCGAGAAGTACCTCAAAAAAAAAAACGTAGGTAGGGTAGGCAGTAAGAAAGGCAGGGTAGGGATAAAAATTTACTGTGGGGTAGGGTAGTCAGTCAGTTAACGGGAGCGAAGTCGCGGGCACAGCTAGTTTTAAATAATAAAAAAAAACCTGCCTTCATTTTCGCAACTTTTGTTGTGGACAGCTTCCAGTCTTACCAAATGCAGCTGAGTACCAGTATTTTACAGGGAGTAACTGCCTATCTGATCTCCAGAACCACTACCAATAACACTTAAAAACATAACTGGTGCAAAATGTGGGAGTACCTCTATAGGTGCCTCTGCCTGACCCTTCGCGGAATAAAGGCATGATTTCAAATAAAACAAAATCTATCAATCTAAAAAACATATAATAATAAAAATTCCATTTATTAACCAAACCTTAACCAAGTATAAACGAAAAAATCACCCTTATCAAATAATATAACAGAAAAACGAATAACACACTTAAGACATAGTGTGTTATTCGAAAGTAAAACTGCTTCTTCATTCCCCAGGCTGTATTCTTCAAGCCATCTTTCACGACGTATTTTCTAAGTCCCACACACCAGAGAACTATTTGTTCTGTCCACTCCACATCGGTAATGTCGCAATGGTATATGATTTTGTCACTTTCTGACAAGTTGTTGTACAGTGCGGCAGTGTTGTTGTCAGTGAAGATCCAGTTGTTGTTCGTGTAGAAAGCCGTTGTCGTCGCCATCTTGGTTATGGTTGCGTATGTTTTCTTCAATCTGTAAAAAGAAGAGTTTCTAAAATTATTTGCAGGTACAGATTCGCTGTTGTGGGCATTGTGGGCACAACAGCGAACAAAAGAATAAGGTTGATAAACTGATATTATATCCGTCATAGACCAAGTGATTTATCAGTGCACTATGTACAAAGCCCAGGCTGTATGAATCTAATCAAGTCAAATCGGGGAATGTACCTAATAAATACTGATTTAAATACACATATAACTGGGTTAATACTTAAGTACGCATGTCGTGATTTCAATATTCATTATTTAATTAAATAAATTATCGATGCTCATTTACATGCTTTGACTTCAAGAAATCACGTGGAATCTTGACGTGTATTTTTATTTTGTTCCGGGCTTTGACAGTCATCGGACTTCAGTACTGGGGCCCTTCCATGAGCTCTTAGAGCAAGATGCATCTTCATTCTTTGTATACATTTCGGCCCTGTACAAGTTTTCTCCAATTCGGACCTGCTGTGTGCTTAAGTTTGTCCATCTATTGCGTTGTCAACCTCTATTTAGTTTACAATCTCTAGGGTACCATTATGTAAGAATTTTGCTGCATTTGTCCTGATCATCAATGTACTAATATTTAAACTAAAATAACTGCTCAAGTATACTTGATTGACTACGATTCTCGTCACCTTTTGAGAGAAGTTACGAATAGTATCTGTCGTTCTCTATCCAGCCATTGATAGTTTTCTTTTTCTGTCTTTATATTATCCTTACCCGTCAGCTATCACGTTGTAATCATCCTTTTTATACATATCTTGTAGCCTAGTAAGTAATACTCGTCATCGGCCTTGCCTTTCCCATTGCGTGTGTTGGAGTCGGCTTCAAGTCTTAACTAGTCGAATTTATTATTTACGGCACAAAAACTAACTTATTCTGGATTCTGTGACATCTATAATATGTCATGTAGCTATGTTCTGGAAAATAAATTAATGAATGCAAGATTAACATAAGATTACGTTATATTCCAGCAATGGACATCGCGCAGCAAGTCGAGCTCTCTATACTGGAGCGACAGAAGTCCATGAACGCAGTCATAGACAGGGGCGACTCTGATGTGCAGCAGTTCTACCGGGACTCCACTGTGCTGCTGACGGGCGGCTCCCCACAATGCGGGAACCCACCGGGGGGGTTGGTACCCTACCTACCCTAACCTTCCTACCCTATCCAACCTACCCTACCTACCCTACCTTACCTACCCTACCCTACCTACCCTACCCTACCTACCCTACCCTACTTACCCTACCCTACCCTACCCGAACCTACCTACTCTATCCTACCTACCCTACCCTACCTACCTTACCCTACCTACCCTACCATACCTACCCTACCCTACCCCACCTACCCTATCCTACCTACCCAACCTTACCTACCCTACCTACCCTAATCTACCCACTCTATCCTACCTATCCTAAAGACAGACAGACGTCAGATCACATGAAAATGTCAGTTTAGTTAGAAAACGTTTGTGTGGGAAAAGAAAAGGCCTGTTTTTAGGGTTTTCCCGGAAATTATTAGATTTTTCTATTATTCGCCGTAAAAACCATCCTTGGACTTTAACGAACATTTAAAAAAAAGAATTGGTAAAATTGGTCCAGGCGTTGTTGAGTTATGCGCTTACCAACACATTTTGCGATTCATTTTTATATTACAGATTATATATATTAAGCATTTTCGAATTATCTGGGCATTATGAAAATTAGCGTATTAATCGCTTAGTCATAAGTCTCCATAACATACCCATGGCCTTAATTAAATCAACACACAGTGGAAGAGCCAGCATAAATAAACCGTCCCTGAACCGTAGAGTTCAGTAGAGGTTTATTAATTCATTTTTATTGTGTTGGCCCCGCGGTGAACTTATAACTTAACATTCAAAATAATTCTGGAATAAAGTTATTGGACTTAAATATTATAAAAGACTTCACTAAAAAGCGAAAAACCGTCCCTGATCCGTAGAGTTCAGTAGAGGTTTATTAATTTATTTTTATTGTGTTGGCCCCGCGGTGAACTTATAACTTAACATTGAAAATAATTCTGGAATAAAATTATCGAGCTTAAATATTATAAAAGACTTCAATAAAAAGCGTGCGATAGCCAATAAAGCAAAATCAAAGTCAACGACTCTTAAAAAAACTACAACTCAAACAAACTTATTATTTTAAGTCTGTAACGTGACATAACTATTTTCACAAAAAATAAGATTGGGCCAGATTTATCATGTTGTCATCCCACATAATAGACACAAATCTATTCCTATTTACCAAGCAAACATTTTGTCTCCAGGCTGCTGACCGACCTGAGGGATTCGAATCTACAAATGATTAAAAAAAAAACAATAAAATCATGCTGTTCAGTCAGAGGATACATTCATATTCTACTACTATAAGTACCCTCTGACTGCACAGCAAGATATTTTTTGCACAGTACGATTTTGATGATGTTAATTGTTGATGGGTTCGTCACTTATCTAAGAACACTAGGGCGACAAGACTTATCTAACGATGTATAATTATAAAAATCCATCGAACGGTTTCAAAGTTATGAGTTACTAAAGAAATTTACAAACAAATATACATTCGTGTATGTAAATTACATACATACCAAATTTTATGTATTTTTACCGCTCTTCCCCTTTATGGAAGCAGCCACATCTCTTGGAAAAATTGACGAAATTATTCGATGCACTCTGTATCCATCTTAAATGTGGCCTTGGATGATCGAGCCTGGATGCAAGTTACACTATCCATTCACTTCGGCGGGCTCGGCATCCGCAAATTTTCCAGGATAAGCCTACGTTCGCTACGGCGTTCCTGTCTTCGGTCCACAGCACTGAAACGTTAGCCACAAAAATTTTACCTCTTTCACTGGTTAACTATGAAGTGCCGCGCTTGACCGACGCAGTGTGCGCCTGGAAAGTGGCTTGCCCGAATACGGCATTGCTTGAGAACACATCTTCCCAGAGACAGTGAGTTGAGCCGTTTTGCAGGTTGGTACGGAAGTTGGTACGGAATAAACTTATAACTACGTCCACCAATACTGCTGAGCGTGCCCGCCTGCTGGCTGTGGGAGAGTGGGAGTTGGGCCTCTGGCTACAGGCACTACCGTCACCCAACATAGGTACTATGCTGAGTGACAACACCTTCCGGATCGCTACATGTCTGCGGTTGGGTGCCCCTAGCGGAGCTCCACATCGCTGTCAATGTGGTGAAGCAGTCGACCGCCTCGGTCACCAAGGCCTATCCTGCAGTAGGAGCGCTGGGCGGATAGCAAGGCACGCCAGCATTAATGACATCATACGTCGGGTTCCTGTCACCGCCGGGGTGCCAGCTGTTTTAGAACCCAATGGCTTGGCACGCGACGATGGGAAGAGACCAGACGGGATGACCATAATGCCTGGAAGGTGGGTAGGCCTTTGGTGTGGGATGTAACATGTGTCGACACCCTTGCGTTAACCCATCTTCTTAGCACGGCGGGCTGTGCTGGGGCTTCTGCTGCCGGTGCAGAAAACCTCAAACGGCGCAAATATTCGCATTATTGGAAGTTATAAGTATGAGCCGAGTTAAGTTACGGCGAACGAGATTATTATTAAAAAAAAATATTTATTTGAATTAAAACAATGTTTATTGATTGGGATGTTCTACAAGACTAATTTACAATTATCATATTTCTATTAACTAAAACTTATTACTAAATCCGCAAATCTGCAATTGTGCAGTTTTTTAATGACGCACGGGCGCATCCGCTGCATTAGTCAGCGATTACGTTACTTAGGCGATTGCCTAACTCCTCCTTCCTTAAGATGGAAGCGCGTCCCGCAGCTTCCCGCAGCGTCCTCGGTGCGAGGTTGATTCTGTATTAGTCGTCGCTGTTTCCACTGCCAAAGCTTCCATAGAAGGATTGTCATCAGGATGAGGTACAGTCCTAGTGTCGACCAACTGGGCGTCGCCATCATAGTCTGCCAATCAATTGTGGGTTCTTGTAAGTTGTCGGCTCGTTCTATCAGTTCGTGAATGCTGTCCAGTGATATATCTTCCAATTGTAGGTTGTAATGGATGTTCTCCTCTGTAATCACGGTTTTACTAGGAAGTGGTATGATTTCGTCTACTGCTACAGTATTGATGTTTGTCGTTAGTGTTCGGTTAAGTACTTGCATTTGGCAATCACTTGTAATACTAGCGATGTGTATTCCTGATATCCTCTTGTATTCAGATTTAGTTCCGCATTTACTTCTTAGGACTTCTTCTTCCTTCCGGATGATAAGCCACTTGTTGTCTTGAAGTTTCTGGATTCTTCCTTGTTTGAGGTCTAACTTGGCTCGTGTGCACTTTGTGTTTTGGTGTTTCACAAGGGATACTATGCAGTCTTCTGATTTATCAACAGGCTGGGTGTTCAACGACGTGCAGAGTTGTGTATCTTGTGTGATCCGTTTGCAGTCTTCTTCTAGGTACGAGTACTCGTTGGTGCCCAGTACGAGGTATTTGGATTTAGGAATGATTGCCAGGTTTTGTTTATCGGGAATGGAGTATAGATGGATTAGGTCGTATTGGTTTGTATCGATGGAAGGAATATCTAATATAAATGTTAACGTGTGATCCGTACTATAAGCTTTTACGCTAATAGACTTCTCTAAGCTATGTATTTTGCTAATAGTAACGCTATCCACTGGCCTAAAATTGTATGATTTCTTAATAGCTAACATTTCGTTTATAAGAATGTGAGGGGGTAAAATGCTTGGATGCATGACTTCTAACTGAGCAAAAGTCATGGCGTCTTCTAGAATTACTAATTTGTCTAACAGCAATTGCAGACTCAAATCTTTTTGTATATATAAATCTAGAAAGTGCAACCTATTTACTATAATATTATTATTAAAAGTGGTATTTCTTAACATAAGACTTAGTTTTTTCTGGTTCTCGTCTAAAAGCTTAATCTGTTTACTATACTCTTCGACTGCATGTTTTGCTATGAATAATGATTGCTTTTGAGACACATTAATTTTATTTACTGAATTTCCTACCTCTGATATTTCCTTTTCGAATTTAATAGCATCTTCATAATCTAAATTGCCTGTAATAGTTTTAACGATAGAGCCTAGGCCGTTAATAAAACCACGTCTAAACCTATGGTGCGGTGCAATAAACACTATTTTCTTACCTATTAAATTTAAGCTATTATCTATTTGATCTTTGTATGCCCTATTTAATTGCTCGTTATTTTCTGCAGCTTTAGTATTGGCATATAAGGACATAAGTTTTAAAGTTGTTTCGTGTAAATAGGATATGTTATACACGCAGGCCAAACTAAACGTATCTATTTGCTTCAAAATTTGACCTTGTTTTAATAAAAGGATGCCATTGGCGTTATCTACAGGGTTAAGAGTCAGGTTGGCGGTTGCGTAGAGCAGGAAGGTTCCTGTGACGAGGGTCCTGGAACAAGATGTTGTCTTCGTAAAAGTTTGAAATGAACTCTGATGGATTTTGAGTTGGGGTGGCTTCCTACGATTTCGGCAACATTGTTAGGATGAAGGTTTTTCACTCCTCGTAGTCTTCGCAACCTGCTTATACACAGTTTCACCTACCTTAAACGTGATTGCCTCAGCAGCCTGATTCCGTTTTTCTATTAGGTACCTGCTCTTTATTTTTAGATACGTGAGCTGCTATATGGTTAAGGACATAATACTGATAGAACTCTTTAGGATAGTATAGTTCTAATGGATTTCTGGATGCTGTATGACCAAATAATAGCTCACGCGGTGTATAGCCTGTCGTAGAATGAATGGCATTATTGTAAGCAATAATGGCGTACTTCATTAGTAATTGTATAGGGTCATCTTTATTCGTCATTCTCTGAATCCTTATTATTTCCGCAATGGTAGAGTGAAAGCGTTCAATGGGTGAGTTTGAATTCGGATTATAAGGAGTCGTGAAATGTATATTAATGTCGTTATGTGCGCATATTTCCTTTATGACGTCGTCGTTGTCGAATTTTGTGTCTGAGTCTGTGGTAATTTTCAGGGGTAATCCTAGTACGGAAAATACTTGTAATAAAGCTTCTGAAATATGAACGCTGCTTGACGCATTTAGCGGTACAGCCTGGGAAAAATTTGAAAAATTATCTATAATTGTCAGGAACGTCGCACCTCCGGTGGAACAAAGGTCCATAAACAGATGTTGAAACGGTTTCGTAGGTGTCTCTGTTAGCGTTAGTGGAGGTTTCAAAGGGTTTCTTTCGTATTTAGCTCTTAAACACATGTCGCATTGATTAATGTATCTTTGAATTGACAATAGCATATTAGGCCAGTGATAATTTCGGTGGAGTTGTTTATACGTTTCCTGAATACCTCTATGCGACGATTTGCC
Source organism: Orthosia gracilis (assembly GCA_947562075.1). Lineage (NCBI taxonomy): Eukaryota > Metazoa > Arthropoda > Insecta > Lepidoptera > Noctuidae > Orthosia > Orthosia gracilis. The sequence goes on from OX387267.1 coordinate 14,110,420, forward strand.
TTCGTGATATCGCTTAATGAGTTCTTGTTGCTCCGTTTTGTTTTCAACAAGGGTAACTCGTGATGTACATCTTATAAGTTTAGGACCTCTGTCGTTGAAAATTGTAGTGTAGACCCTCGAGAAGGCCAAGAACAGATTTTCTTCGTAGAAATAGCAGTGGAAGATACGGTCTGCTATTGTGTGTTCTTTTAGGAACCTGATGATTTCGGGTTCCGTGTTGTTTACGGGAATGTAAACATCTTTAATAACAGTCATAGAGTTAGTTGATCTATTGTCTACTCTATATGTTGAACCCGGGATAGACCTAATATAAAATTGTTTTAGTTGTTTATCTATTCCATCAGATAAAATCGGGATGCCGTTGTTTTCGTTATCGGGTTGGGTGTGGTTTGTCGAGACTAATTGGTCAGGGTCGAGTGTAACAATGCTCATTGCGTCCGTTCCGTTGTCAGTGTGAGCGTGGTTGGCCCTTCTTTCTTCTACATCGTTATTATTATTGCTAAGTCCGTCATTGTTGTCGTCTTGGTCGTTATTTGTCTCTGCTTGTCTACGGGCGTTCTCAAATATTCTGTTTATAATCTCGTCGTCGTCGTTATCGTCAAAATTGACAGCTAGAGAATCTATGCTGTTGTGAAAGATTTTGGCTCTGGATAATGCATCAGCGTTGGTGTTTTGTTTACCCTTTTTATAAACTACCTTATAATTGTATTCCGCTAGTTTTAGTTTCCAGTGTGTTAACTTTGAGTTGGGGTCTTTTAAAGACATTAGCCATGTCAAAGGTCTATGGTCTGTATAGATGGTAAATTTCCGACCGTACAAATAAGGCCTAAAATATTTGATAGCCCAGACTATCCCGAGTAATTCCTTCTCTACTGTCGAGTAACGAGTCTCGGTTTCTGATAACGTTCTTGAGGCAAACGCTACTGGTTTATCGGCACCGTCATTGCCTTGCGATAAAACTGCGCCTAACGCAAAGTCAGATGCGTCTGTTGTCAAAATAAATGGTTTGTCGAAGTCAGGGTATTGTAATATTGGGGCATTGGTCAAAATTTGTTTACACTTATTAACTGCGTCTAAAAATTCGTTACTATGGACAATTTTTGCGTTCTTTTTAAGACAGGCTGTTAGCGGTTTTGTAAGTTTCGCGAAATCTTTAATGAATTTTCTGTAATAACCTACTAATCCCAGGAAAGACTTTATGTCCTTTTGTGTTCGTGGTACTGGGAAATTTAAAACTGCTTTTATCTTATCTTTGTTGGGTTGTAGTCCTTGGTCCGTCAATTCATGTCCTAAAAAATTCACATGTTTTTGTAAGAATTCTGACTTATCTAATTGCACTTTGAGATTATGCATTCTGAATCTCTGAAGTACTAACTTGAGTTTTTCATTATGATTCTGAAGTGAGGTGGCTGCAATTATGACGTCATCTAAATAGGTGAATACGTTATCTATTCCTCTAAGAATATGATCCATAAGCCGCTGAAAAGTGCTCGGCGCGTTTTTCAATCCAAAAGGCATTCTTAAGAACTCATAATGACCTCTTTCTGTTGTAAACGCTGTTTTTTCTATGTCGTTGGGGTGCATTTCCAACTGGTGGTAACCACTTGCTAGATCAAGGGTTGTAAAATACTGTGCGCGCCCTAATCTATCGAGTATGTCATTGATGTTCCGTAACGGGTACTTGTCTTCAACAATTCTATCGTTCAGTCGTCTATAGTCTATAACGAGTCTCCATTTAACCTTCCCTGATGCGTCGGGTTTTTTTGAGACGATATGGACAGGGCAAGACCAGGGTGAAATACTTTCAAATAAAGTATCTATTTGTTTTTTAATTTCTGTACGTTGTTGCGGGGCTTGCCTATAGTTTCTAACAAAAATGGGTGTGTTGTCAGTTAGTCTTAATTCATGTTTTACGGTATGTGTGAAAGATAACGGTATGTTCTCAGAGTAAAATACGTCACGATATTGATAGCAAATTTTGGTAACCTCACGTTTTTCTTCTTCATTCATATGGCTGGTTCTAATTTTCTTTAAGTTTTCGCAAAGCTCTTTGTCAATTTCAGTTTTAGTTTGAAGGGTGTTAATTTGGTGTGTTTCATTTTGATTTGTCAATTGTGGCGGTAAAGGCTCAAGGGGTAGGTGGCAGTTATTACTAATTACTTGTTCTTTATTGGTCAAGTTAATTATGGATGTTTTGAAAATTCCATTTTTTACCGTTACTACAGCGGCGGGTGACTTGAGTCCTTTAAACCAATTAAAGTCGTCGCATATGTAGTTACCGTCCATAAAATTCGTTTTTACTGTTATGAACTTTTCGCAATTAGGTTCAATTTTGAGTCTTTTTACTGGATAATCAAAATAAATTGGTATTTCGGTATTATAAGTTCGCAATAACTTGTTTTTAAAATCTATGTTACACCCTTATTCTTTTAACAAGTCCATTCCTATTAGTCCTTTATACTTTGGGTCAAAATCGAATAGTAAAAATTTATGATATATGTCTGTCTTAAACTGCGGGGGTAAAGGTAAAATAGCAACATGTTCATGACGAGTGACAGCATGTGCAGTTTTCACTTGAAATGGCTCGCGCTCAACGCAGTGTTCAAGATTAGTACCGGCTATTACGTCAGGTGATATCATACAACGCGATGCTCCAGTATCTAATAAAAAATTGCCTTGGAATTCCGGCAACTCTATATAAGGAAGATGGTCTTTACCTTGGTTGTTGAGGTGTACAGTCTTTACTAACTTTGGTTCAATGGCTCCTCGTTCTGGGGAAAATCCTGATGGCTTGGTCCATCCACAGGCAACTCCTGCGTGTAGCTGTAGTCTTCACCATTAAGTTGTAAATTATTGTTATACTCACCTTCATAGTAGGCATTGTAGTCAGGGTAACACTGGTCTTGGATGTGCTGGGTATAAAACATTTCTTCGGGAGCAAAACGCGGTGCTTCGGGCTTACTTACCGATCTCATAGTGACGTCAGACACTTTTTGTGGCGGGTTAACCTACTGGCGAGGTATATTCGGTTGAGATCTAAAATAACCTGAGTTTCTGATAGTACCAGAACCACTAGGTCTTACGTTACCTGAAGCGGGTCTTCCTTGGGGTATGCCTTGACCCCTCTGTTGTCTCTGATCTATGTTCCAGCTATTACGCGGGGGATAGTTATTATTTTGGGGTATCGTTTGGTTTGGCTTGGGTATTTCTTTAGGTTTGTTTTGGATGGAAAGTGCATTAAAACTATTATTGAATCTATTGAATGCCAAACGTGCCTCCTCTTGCCTAGCCGTTACTATAGCTGCTTCAAGAGTCGTAGGTTGCGCAATCCGCACGCCAACAGAAACGTGAAAGTCCAAATGGTTTCATATTGATCTATGACCATACTCTCATAGTATGACTTATCCGTATGCATAACTACTACGTTTAAGGTGTCTAAAATTTCCCTTAGTCGTTTACCAAACGTCTCAGCGTCTTCATTTTTATTACGACGCAAACGCGTTAGTTCTTGCATCATTTGTATTTCGTTACGTGGTTCGCCTAATCTACGCGTCAACGCAGCCTTAATAGTCTGCCAGCTATAAGCTGCTTCTTCGGACGCTATTGCATTGATCGCCGAACCGCTTAGTTTGCTTTTAATTAAACTAACGATAGCAGGGTTCACCCTAAGTTGTGGATCCAGTAATTGCATCACATTTTCAACTTCTCTAATAAAGTAGTTTAGTATTTTAGGATTGCCATCATATTTTGGCAACAGCTCTGAGACGAACTTGAAAGTCGCTAGATCAATGCTTGCCATAGCCATCGCGATTTAATTGTAAAATAGAAATACAAAAGGAATCAATTCTAATTCACTTTAAAATACTATTGAGATTATGTCTTATACCTAATACTGCCTACTCTCTAAGAAGTTAGCTTGAAGTTATTTTAATTATGTTATACGAAACGCGACTATAGCGAATACGCAAACGAGTAAGTATCTCTTGTTACAGAATGAATTGTTGTGAAATGCGAAATGTATACCGCGATTTTAGCACGCATACATAAACACCTAAATTAAAATGAATGTAATAAAGTCATATAACTAACGTAATTTGCCTATAGCGATTTTAGCCTATAAACAAACACACAGGTAACAATTATAAAAATACGGCAGGAAATATAGCATGGGAAACTGGGTATACAACAAGCACTCACCACAGTATCTTCTGCATCTCTAGCCGGGCCTCGTAGAACAGCAGGGCTCCCAATTCTCCAGGACTCCCGCAGGTTGCTCGCCTTCGTAGATTCAATTTGCGATCGCGAAGATAACGATAGATACCGTTCACTCTTACCGAAGAGTTGTATTCGAATTAGAGTGTCGCGATCCTACCGACTGCGCCAGTTAAGTTACGGCGAACGAGATTATTATTAAAAAAATATATTTATTTGAATTAAAACAATGTTTATTGATTGGAATGTTCTACAAGACTCATTTACAATTATCATATTTCTATTAACTAAAACTTATTACTAAATCCGCAAATCTGCAATTGTTCAGTTTGTTAATGACGCACGGGCGCATCCGCTGCATTAATCAGCGATTACGTAACTTAGGCGATTGCCTAACTGCCGTTTGGGGTTTAAAAATTAGGTCCATGGGGTCCAAGTGCGCATCGAGTTTTCCGAGAAATTAGCACAAAGCTTGTCGACTCTTCACGTGACCAAAGGGCTGGCCTTTTCTTCGGGCAGAGAATCAACATTGCCCGCCAACGTGACAATGCTGAAAGCGTTCTGGGCACGTTTCCCATTGACATTGATGTAGATAATTTTTTTGATGCACAATGGGCCCTTATCCCTCCCCTCTTTGTATTTGTATATGGGTTTGCTTTTAAATCGACTTACCAAAAAGGAGGAGGTTCTATGTTCGACTTCATGTTTTTTTTTAATGTATTTTCACCGATAACTCCGTCAATTGTGGACCGATTTTGAAAATTATTTTTTGTTTGAAAGAATATATCTGAAATGGGTCCCATTTTAATTTGGTGAAGATCTGATGAAGAACTTCGAAGATATACAACAGAACTCTTCAATAAATAACGGCAAAACTATCGGGATTGCTGCAATCGCATGTCTGTTTATTGTTTATACCATTTCATAACATAACATCACACCAGTACGCTCTAAAGGGGTACGCAGATGTGTACAGTTCACCTTGGTACACTCTCATGTCATCGGTTATGTTCAGTTTCCTGATATTCGGGTATTCTATTCTACCTTACTTAACTACTTACCTATTAGGTTGGTACAACTAAAAAGTGAAAAATAAAAAAAACTTACCTCCTAACGCAATAAATTGGTACCTAACAAAGACACCGAATCCCAAAAATAAAGTTTTTTTGACATGGTAGTTTTCTTATCAAAATTCGATAGTCTGGCCGAAACTGGCAAGAACCAAAACCGGAACTTCGGTCGGTCACCATCACAACTGCATTCTCCGAAGCGAATGGTTAGCACCCATTTCGCCAGAGTAACAGATGCCATCAAATGGGTACAACTCCAGAATCCGATATACTACTAAGAATGGCATGGTGATACTAAATGGAAAAAAATCCAATAACATTTACTTCGACCTGGGAATCGAACCCAGGAACCCAGGATGATAACCCACCCAAAAAAAAAGAGGATCAAGCCAGGACGTCAATGACGATGGTCGTACCGTGGAGGCTTTTTGAGCATCACACAGACGCCATTAGCGAGGAAGGCAGGAAGTTAAAGAGAGGGTCCACTAGGCCCGACCACAGGAACTCCTCAGTGACTACGAGAATGATGACGAAGTCAGGATGATGATAATCATACCGTGGAGGTTTGTTGAGCATCACGCAGACGCCGACAACAATGGGGACTGGATCATGATGCAGTTCCATACTACAGACACTTACCTGTGAAAGTGATGATGACGGTAGTGACGACGATGATGATAATGACGATGACGATGATGATCATGATCGTTATGACAATGATGATGATCATACCGTGGAGGTTTGTTGAGCATCACGCAGATGCCGTCAGCGAGGAAGGCAGGCACGGTGTGTAGTAGGAAGCTGAAGAGACGTTGCACCCAGCGGTAAGGAGACTGGATCACGAAACAGTACCAGATGGCTTCTGGCGATATGATCCTCTGGCGGGCTGAGTTGTTGAGGATGTAAGACAGGCCGCCTGGAAAGGATATACTAACATAAGTACCTACATAACAGCGTTTTCCCACAGGGGTAGGTAGACAGAAACTGCAGAACACCATCAGTCATCCTTATATAGTGCTTTTTCTTAATTTTTACGTTGCGGATAAGGAGTGTACACTTAAAATTTAATATTTACCAGCTTTTTGCTTATGCCAGAAAATTTGACACTAGTCTTGCAAAGTATTATGGTGTTGTGCGGGTACTGGGTTGTGCTGCATTTGTAAAATACTACTTCTCAGCTGCATCTGGTTGGTTAGACTGGAAGCTGACCCCAACGTAGTTGGCAAAAGGCAGGCAGATTGTGTAGCTTTTTGTCTAGACCACGACACGGGAATCACGCATATTTTCGGAATAAAAGTAAAAGTAGAGCTCTCAGTAATTACAAGCATTTATTAAGTATTTAATGTCTTGCAAGTTAAAGGAGATCAACCATTTTCTTTGGAGCTTTAGTACCGAGACGTTGTACAGCAACAAAACTTATTTTAATATAAACCTTAATGTAACAGAATCATCTTGCTTTTGATAACTAGTGGGATTGTCTAGATGACTTTGTTTAAATGTGAAACGGCTCTTTTCTGAAATTAATATCAATACAAAATGCATTTCTTTACATATTGGAAACAACTTACCGCAGAACCTATTATTGTCGACAGAGATGAATTAATTAAGAAGATTGTGCAAGGGGAATGTTATGAAAAATAATGTACAATGCGGTACCAATCTGGTTGATCTCCTTTGACCGACTTTTCGATATCCGAGGAGGCTGCACCCGTGAGTAAGTCGAAAACTAATACAAAAGATGCTATATACTTCCTGGATAAAAAGTATGCTATGTGTTAACCTAAATTGTAAACTATTTGTGTGCCAAATTTCAAACAAATTCGTTCAGCCTTTTTTGCGTAATTGATACACAAACATATTTAACTTCTCATTTATAATATAGTAAGAAGTAAGAAGCTTTTTGCCTAGACCACGACACGGTAACCGAGTTAATTTTACAAGACACACAACGAACTGTCACGTCTTTTTACCCGACTGCAAGGAAAGGGAAACAAGAAAACAGCATGCTGTGTAGTCGGAGGATCAGGGTGTCAGCCAGCTCGTGATAATGAATCCTCCGACTGCACAGCATGATTATTTTAATTTACAGCTTTTTAGTTCGCTTCTTAAGCAGTCCGGTTTTAGACTTTATTTTTTTTTACCGATCAACTAGAGCCGTTATAAGAGGTACAGATTATTCGCCATATCGTGCCTTGTTTCCCTCGTACACCCTCCGCGCTCAAAGCTCTCTTGGTTTCTTAACCTATGCATATATACCCCAAGTGATAGGATTCCTGTGACTGCTCCCAACATTATAAATGCTGACATCCTTCCCCCCAGTACTGGCAGCTACAATGGCCGTGTTGTTCACGTAGTCTACCGGCACGAAGTCTATCCGGATGCCCTGGACGGAGCGCAGAGCGTGGATCACGCCCAGCATGCAGCCAAGGGTTATCTGGAATGGCACGGAAAATCAATATCAACCTCGCCTTTCCCCAACTTTTCATGACATGGGTGGCGCAGTAGCTGACTGATTTGCTGCTGCGCTGCGTGTCGCAAGTTCGATGCCCGCACAGAAATATAATATTTTGTATAAGTAGTCTATAGATAGATGTTACGTGTCTGTCTGATTATGAATGTGAAATAATAATGTATGTAATTATTTCTAGTATGCGGCAAAGAATTTATAAAAACTTTTTAACCAACTTTCCAAAAAGGAGGAGGTTCTATGTTCGTCATTATGTTTGTTTTTTTTTGTGTATTTTCACCGATATCTCCGTCAATTGTGGATCGATCTAGAAATATTTTTTTTGTTTGTAAGGGTATGTTCCGAAATTGTTCCCATTTAATTTAATTTGGTGAAAATCTGATGAAGAACTTCGAAGATATACAACAAAACTGCTGCAATCGCATGTCTGATTATTGTTTATATAACATAACATCACGCCAGCACGTTCTTAAGGGGTACGCAGATCTCTCATTTCACCGGTTATGTTCAAGTTCCATGATATTTGGGTAATCTATTCTGGCGTTATAGGTACCTTACCAAACAACTTGCCTATTACCTAATAGGCAAGACTTTTTTTTTTTACTTTTTAGTTGTACCTACCTAGGTACAACTAAAAAGTGAAGAAAAAAAAGTTAAAAAAACTAAAACTGGCCACGTGCGAGTCTTACTCGCGCACGAAGGGTTCCGTACTATTATCGCCAAAACGGCAAAAAAATCACGTTTTTTGTATGGGAGCCCCTCTAAAATATGTATTTTATTCAATTTTTAGTTATAGCGCCAATAGAAATACATCATATGTAAAAATTGCCACTGTCTAGCTATCACGGTTCATTAGATATAGCCTGGTGACAGACGGACAGACAGACAGACGGCTCGTGGAGTCTTATTAATAGGATTCTGTTTTTACCCTTTGGGTAAGCAACCCTAAAAAAACACGCTTTAATAGAAACCCAAACTAAAAGTCGAAAATAATTTTCAATAAATTTATTTAAGAAAAGTTTGATAAACCAAAAAAATATTGTAAAAAAGCGTGGGGAGCTTTTTAAGATATTTTCAAAATGACTCTAATTTTAACAATATCTGTGAATAAAATATAATAAAAATTGACATCAAGCACCCCACGCTTTCTTAAAATTTTTTTTTTTTTTATCAAACTGTTCTTAATTAAAATTTATTGACAATTATTTTCTACTTTTTAGTTTGGTTTTCTATTAGAGCGTGTTTTTTACTTTTTTTTAACTATTATTTATTTTTACTTTTTAGTCCTTTCTATTATCCTGAAGACCCAGATAAGGATAATGGGAGAAACTATTTAAATTACTGCATCGTCATCGGTCCTTGATAAGTGTGCAAAGTTTCAAATTAATCCGACGTTTTGAAGGGGGTGACAATCACGTCCAAAAATTCCGTTACATTGATACATAGATACATACATACCAATCTAATAAAATAGTGTTAAAAATAAAGATAAAAACGTTTTACAAAAAAATACTACGGACTTGCAAATGAAAAAACAACAAAGTGAATAATGACTTTATTTTTGGAAGTCGGTGTCCATAAAGCAATAAATTGGTACCTATGAAAGACACCGACTTCCAAAAATAAAATTATTTTTCACTTTGTAGTTTTTTATTTTGGAAGTCGGTAGTATTTTGTGTAAAAAGTTTTTTATTGGGGATGGCTTGATTCAGTTGAGTACCAGTATTTTATATGGAGAGACTGCCTATCTGACCTCCACAACCCAGTAACTGGTTACACGGGTTACACGATATCCCTTAGCAAGACTGGTGTCAGATTTGATGGCTTCTGACGGCCGCGGCCGTAACAACTGTCAAAGATCTTCAAATGATTTTCGGGACCAAGTAAAGAATATAAATGCTTACCCCACTCGGTCCAAAAACACAGCTCACATCTATCCAACCGGCATAGGGTTCCCTTCGTGCGCAAATCACTGTAAAACAAATGTAGCTATTTACTTATGTGATTTTTGTCTAGCAAACTCCACACGGCCTATACAGGGTTCGATGTAGTTATTTATGCTACAAGTGTGGAAGGTAGGTGATTCCCGATGAGTGGCATTTTTAATTTAAATCGACACGTGTCGGGAATCGTCATACGTACTTGTATCATACAACATTTTACTATTCATTGTGCGTGGAAATAAAAAAATATATCTGAACCAAGCAAGAAATTAATAAAATGGCGGGCTTATTCAAGCGCGCTCAGCATATCCACAGATTATACTTCGTGCCTTGTCCTCGAGATTAGTACCTGTAATTAATATTGATTAAGTATTTACAATGTAGTAACGCGTAGACGTGGCTACTCGATTCACAATGTTTAAGAGATATTTTTTTTTTTTTTTTTTTTTTTTTTCCTTGCAACCCTGTACTTGTCCATTTGTCATTCGCGATTATAGTGCGTTGCTACTCAACACATATCTAAACTTTTAAATAAAAAGAACAGTTTTTAAAAGTGGAAAAGTGCCAAAAAGGACACATCATCGTCAACCGAGGAATACCTACAAGAGAATCAGGAGAAAAATGAAAAAGCCTGGGAACAATTTAAAACGTGCTAGACTCGAAGTAAAACAAAATCGTCTCAAGAGTCGTCGCCATATTTAGACCCACAAGGTACCTAAATCTGTTAAAATATATTATTATATATATCTAGGTACTACTATTTTACCAATCCTACGCCTTAATCTTGCATCTCAAACAAATAATGCATTTCGGGCAAGCCAAAAGCAAAATAATGCATTGGGGCTGTCTCACCGCATACTTACGAGAATATCATAATTTAATTCTTTTACCTAACGAATGTATTCGAACAGGAGTCATCGTACTGCCTTACAACATTCAATAACTCTGAAATAAATAATACATTCGGACATGCCATCGGGCTGTCTCACCGTATACTTACGAGATCATGAAATATAATTTAATTATTTTATCTAACGAATGTACTCGAACAGGTCATCGGACTGTCTCACAACATTCAATAATTCACTGGTTTCGTTCAATTCTTTGGAATTGCTACACCCACCAGATTGCATAACTCGGTTATCAACCGGAAATGAAACAATGGTTTGTAATCATTCCAGGCCAAGTCCTAGACGACGACGCCACGCTCACTGGTTTCGTTCAATTCTTTGGAATTGCTACACCCACCAGATTGCATAACTCGGTTATCAACCGGAAATGAAACAATGGTTTGTAATCATTCCAGGCCAAGTCCTAGACGACGATGCCACGCTCACTGGTTTCGTTCAATTCTTTGGAATTGTTACACCCACCAGATTGCATAACTCGGTTATCAACCGGAAGTAAAACAATGCTTTGTAATCATTCCAGGCGAAGTACTAGACGACGACGCCACAAATGAAATGGAAACAATTGAAGTCGGATACAACCAAGAAAATAACCACAAACACTAGTGATCTTCCTTACAATTCCAGCCCGGACAAAACACAGATGTTCTCAAAATTTTGGGGTTGACCCAACATTGAACACAGAGTATGGTGATGGGGCCGAACTCCACAAGGAAGTGGCCAGCTGTCTGGCACATCTTGCAACATGAGGCCTGTCTCCCTAGAGACCACAGGCGGGTATTTCCCCTTCAGCTCCTTCCGCAGGGAAAATAACCGCTGACATTGAACGTGACAAAACTTGGGGTTCTTATACCATACAGCAAAATTCCCAAATTATTGATAAACAAGGCCATAGAAGCAAAACAAAGACTACTCAGCACCATCTCCTGCCTAGGAGCAACATTATCCAAACTACTGGATACAAAAGAAAATGATACAGATCTAATAAGTTAAATAATACCACTCGCACCTTATGTGACTAGATGCAAATTTAGCTGCAGCTCAATTAAAAAGGATCTTGAGGACCAAGTTCAAAAAACAATGATAGAAAAATATCTGTTCGGGGAAACACTTGCTGAAACTTTTCGAGCTGGCAAAGCGGTTTCTAACACTGCTGCTGTAACAGCACCCCATGACAAGAAAAAACCCAACACATTCCAAGCTAACACTGGAAAGCTCCACCAGCGCCACAAGGGCGACAGGAGAACAGGGGGTATCGCCTGAGTCAGCCTTTAAGCGGTTGTTACATCTCAACCTTGACGCCGCTAAACTCAATAAGGTACGCCGGTCGCTTATAATTTTTTTAAAAACATTGGTAACTTATCACTGACGATAAGACCATGTAATCATGGATTGAGGGTTTCACGGGTACCCACAACACTAGAGACAATCAACTGATTGATCTCCATTGGTGCAATATCTAAGTGCCAGCAAGGGAAATTTGTCTTAAGTATTTCTTAAGACAAAAAACCCAATGGCAATAAAGCCTTAATAAGTTCATTGATGCAAGCCATTTCTAACCTGAAGATTTGTGCACAGAGTTAAAGATGATATCAAATGATAGTTCCATGGCCATACTTTACATAACATACATTAAAGATGCATAGCTTCTTATGAAATATCACAAAAATTCTAGCAAATATCTAGAATTCCCTCTTGGAAAATTGTAGGAGGATACATTTTCACTAAAGTCATGAAATCTGCCAACAAATTACTAAGATCCTGTGGCTATTGATTGTTAACATTCAAAATACTAAGAAGTTAATCACAATTAGTAAATAACAAACTTACACCCACTAATACTGGTAAATTTTTGGGATTTATTATTGACAAAAAGACTTATAACTGTCATGTAACATTACCTACAGATAAGAAAAAACATATCAATTATGAAACCTTACAAATTACATGTTTTGTAGGACTGCACTCAGCATGCCCTACTAGAATGTTATAAAATCCTAAACCTCCAAGGTCAAGTAAATTATGAAAAATACATAGATATCCCTACAATAATTGCCTAAATGGTAGCCATATCCCATTCAAAATTTAGTAAACAAAATCAAACCTAATTATGTAACCGAAATCTTTTCTGACGCCTCAACCAAGGGGGGGGACTGTCTGTGAGGATGAGATTGCTAGAGGCCAGTGGTCAGACAAGGAATGTGAATATTTAATGAATTTTAATTGGATTTATTAGCATCATTCATTGTTTAAAAAAAAAAAAAAAAAAAATTGTGGCTGCATTAATCAAAGGAGTGGAATTCAAAACCCTCGTCTCTTCAACTTAGCCAGCGTTATTGGTGTGAAAACCATTATATTTTCATTTTCGCTCCTTACATTAGGTGGACTGAAAATCAAGTAGCTGATACTGTATTGCAGATGTCACATCCCGATGTAGACTGGGAACTAAAAGAAAATTCATATGAACAATTATTGAAAGATAAATTTGGAATTCTGAAATTTACCTATTTGTAAGTCACATTAACAAAAAATATGACAAATACATAACAACCCAAATGCCTTTACAATTGACCCGTTTACAGTATACTGGTAACTAATTTTCTTTTATGTGTTTTCACCATTCTCAAACATATTAAAAGATCTATGAAAAACCATAATGGATAAAGCTAAGGGCATCATAGTGGTCACCATGGCCAACTCTGCCCTGATTCCCTTTACTTAAGGAACTTCCCATATTTCAGAGATGATCATACTCAAACCTAATGAAAATATTATAGTATCTCACAGCAAGGGAAAAATCCATACCAACCTTACTCTAGCTGTCGGAGTCTAATGTGTAGGTAGTGAAGTCTATTGTGACGAAGCACACTACCATCATCAATAGAAATGTTGATAGCATCTCTATCAGAAAACTTCTCAAACAATTGACACATGTTTAATAAACTGGTTTAACTTTTTAGAAAATATAATATTAACATCTTGAACACCAACAGTAATAAAATTTCTTAACAGATCTTTCTAATTCCAGTAAAAAATGTAACAAATGCTTGACTGTCACAAATCGGCATTATCACTGCTAATACTATAATAAATATTAGAATGTCATCTGATGATAGATATAATAAAAATACTGTGTCACCTGGGAAACATCTCAGATACCGGAAGTATTAGGAATTTGATACCCAAATGAGATGCTGTCTCTAGAACAACTGTCATAAATAAAATCAAAGTATAGAAATACAATCAATGCATATAACCATCAAAATTTCAGACCTCAAAAAATCTCTTATATATGAACTAAATAATCAATCAATACTTCAGTCAAAGAACAGAAATATGTCTAGCTGAAACCCTTATAGTCTACATTAATAAAACCTCTAACCATAAACATAAAAGAATTATTTTAGGCACCAAGAAACCATACCATAGAAGTGTCCAAACAGACTATCAGTCGTTGGATTAAGTGTACTTTAAAGACTAGCAGTATTGAGGTACACGTAAATTTAGCACACAGCACACGCCACGCTGCTACTTCTAAAGCCAGGTGTGACAATTTATCAGATACTGAAAACAGCAGGCTGGAGTTACAACTCAAGTACATTTGGTAAACTTTATAACAGACCTTTAGTGTAAAGGATCAAAATGATTGAGCAAGATAAATCTTTAGCTGTGATTAAAGATATCTTATTTAACTTATAAGGAAGGAGTATGAGTATAAATGTATTGATAAGGAAACAAACAATAGTAATAAGAACGCAAAACTGTATATTGTTAAAACAGATTTATTTATTATATTATTTGAATGGTTAATTAAGAACTTTAGTTTTCCAATGACACCTATGATTGTTATTCTTTAAACAAACTTTAATATTGATATTAAGTGAGCAATAAATATTCTGTTAAAAAGATAATTAAGAATATATATGAACATTTTGGTTAAGAACCTATATTACTTAAAAGCTACTGTGATTATTAGTCTATAAAAAACTTTAATACTTAATGACAATAAATACGCAAATATACTTTGTTTAAAGATAAGAATAATAATTAAGAAAATGACTGAATATGAACCTTTTTTACCTAATCTCAACTGTGATTGTTAATCTATAAACATTATAACAATGAGAATAAGAATGTAAATAAAAAAATTGTCAAAACAGATAATTAAGAACATATCTTAATAAACTGATTAAGAACCTATGTGTAGAACCTATGGAAAACCATGCTGGTTAGTCTATAAAAATATAATTAAGAATTTTAAAGAAAGTTTTTACTTCAAAAATTCATTATAGCTTATGTGATAATTCCAGAACTTAACTCTCAAAGTCTACATTGTAAATACTTAATCAATATTAATTACAGGTACTAATCTCGAGGACAAGGCACGAAGTATAATTTATGATTAAACGAACTTACCCTAAGTGAAGTTCTATCATAATTATACAAAGTGCCTTGTCCGAAGAGATTAGTAACACCCTCCCAACCCTAAGGTATAACCCAGAAGCGTTCTGGAAATATCTATAAAACATCAGTAACTCTAAACTAAATGACAAATGGACAAGTACAGGGTTGCAAGGAAAAAAAAAAAAAAAAAAAAAAAAATATCTCTTAAACATAGTGAATCGAGTAGCCACGTCTACGCGTTACTACATTGTAAATACTTAATCAATATTAATTACAGGTACTAATCTCTTCGGACAAGGCACTTTGTATAATTATGATAGAACTTCACTTAGGGTAAGTTCGTTTAATCATAAATTAACTAATAGTTCCTCGGGCATATCTACTGCGCATGTGCAAATAGCTGTCACGTCGTAACGCAAAAAGGCAGGAGCGAAATATACTTTCTACCAAACATATTTAAAGAATATTTAAAATTAATTTATTGATCAAATCTAAATCTAGAGTAATTAAAATATTTTAATTAATGAAGTATTAGTTATATTTTAGCTTTTATATGAATGATAATCTGTACTTAACTAATTTGTAAAACTTTTCTCAAATAATAAAAACTCTATGCGTCTGGCTGACGACGGGGTAAAAAGTAAAAAAAAAATACAGAAAAGTAAAAAGCACTATTGAAAAAAAAAGACACTTTCCGCACAGTTTGGCTGCTTGGAAAACGCTCTTTTCGAGGACATGCATTGTAAAAGATCTTTCTGATCCTTGCATTCTCCTGTTGTTTAATTTACGTTCATATATTTAGTTATACACGCACGCCGGTTATGAATACTGCGCACCTGGCCTTTCTGAAGAACGACACCAATAAGATCAGTGTATGACCTTAAACAGAAAAAAATGTGATGTGGGTTTGCAAAAACCCCAAAATACTTTCAATAAAAAATAAGTTCAAACACTAAAACCCGACTACTGAAAAATATTCTTATCTGAAATCGTTATGTACAAACTATTCCGTAAAGGATAACCATGCCCTTGCCACTTTGCAGTATTGTTTTGTTACGTTAGGTGGTATACGACCAGGGCCGTGTTAACCCATGCGGGGGCCCCTGGGCACACAGAGTTTGGGAGAAGAGCCCCAAGACATGAAAAGCAGTCACAGGTAGTAGGGCCCCATAGTCAAATTATTATTCTTCGTGCTTTCAGCATTATAACCTTAATTTGCCTGTCTGCTTGTTTTATTTTACGAAATACGATTTTACGCGAGACCTCTAGCGGTCGAAGTAGGTATATTATGCTATCAAGATAATCCTATTAAACAAGGTAACTTGTAATAACATTGTTACGAAATTCATAGAATACTCGTACCTAAATTGTATCTAACTAAATTAAACGGACTATTTTTCACATCCGGGGACCAGGGCACATGCCCCTTGTGGCCCTATGGTAAAGACGGAACTGCATACGACCACCGTTATCCTAAACGGAATATTTTGTACATAATAATTTCAGATGAGAATATTTTCTTGTTTCATACGTCGCGTTTTAGTTTATGAACTAATTTTTTTAACCGACTTACCAAAAAGGAGGAGGTTCTATGTTCGACTTAGACTTTTTTTTTATGATTGTTCACCGATATCTCCGTCAATGGCGGAACAATTTAAAAAAATCTTTTTTTGTTTGAAAGAGTATGTTTCGAAATTGGTCCCATTTTAATTTGGTGAAGACCTGATGAAGAACTTCTAAGATATACGACAGAACTCTTCAATAAATAACGGCAAATCTCTCGGTATTGCTGCAATCGCATGTCTGTTTATTGATTATTCATGTCCATTTCATAACATAACATCAAGCCAGTACGCTCTTAAGGGGTACGCAGATTTCTCATTTCATCGGTTATATTCAATTTTCATGATATTCGGGTTATCTATTCTGGCGTTAAGGTAACTTCTAAACAACTTGCCTATTAGGTGGTACAACTAAAAAAACTTTTGTACAAAAAAAATCTACCGACTTCCAAATAAGAAAACTACAAAGTGAAAAATAACTTTATTTTTAGAAGTCGGTGTCAATAGCGCAAAAAAATAGTACCTACGAAAGACACCGACTTCCAAAAATAAAGTTATTTTTCACTTTGTAGTTTTCTTATTTGGAATTCGGTAGTATTTTTATGTAAAAAAGTTTTTTTAACTTTTGTTTTGACATCGACTTCCGACTTCACTTGGTGAAGATTGGTAGTCGGTTTAATTTTATTGTTATAAAGTTTTTAGTTTTGGTACCTTATATTACCATGAAAATACGCTTTATTAAGGATTACATAAAATCTCGTCTGATCTTGATGAAATTTAAATGGGACTACATGAGAAGAACCAGCTTTCAGATAAAGCTATAATTATCTGGTGGAGTAAACGCGTAATAAGCATACAGACGGATTGAGAACCTCCTCCTTATAGAAATTGGTTGAAAATAAGTCAATAGGAGCGAGCGAAAATACTCACCTATAGAAGGTCTGATCACGCGTATAGGGAAGTCTCCAGCCCTGGCACGTACCAGCTCTTCAGCTAATGCCTTCGTGAACGAATAGGTGTTCGGCCAGTCAGTTATTAATCTAAAAGCATTTAAAAATACCAGTGGTAATCACAGTTCTGACATGAAGGAGCTCGATGCCAAATGAAAACAGCTGCATGGTCGACCGATGGTTAAGTTACGCTTGCCGAGGTAGGATCTTCCATTATCGGGACTCTTCCGTGTCTCGAAAAGCACGGCAATTCGATGGTCCCGGCTGTCACTTGACAGTCGTTACGGGTAGTCTGAAGCCGGGCATCTGATACCAGCCCCCGTACCCTGACGTGTCAAAACTATCTTGACAGATGTATACAGGTCATATAAATCTGTCTCTTACGCACACTTAAAATAACCTTGCTCTAAGAGCTTATGGTTAACCCCCTGTCCGGCCAAGGGATATCGTGTTACACAGAACAGTTAAGAGGTTAACTGAGAGGAAAGGGGTTAGGAGGTGGAGGGTGGAGGTTAGGGGGGATTTTAGAACGCGTATCGCCGCTTGTCTCCCACTCTTTAACACCACCACAAGCAAGAGACTAATACGTTCGCGCATTACGCACACAAATAAACCACACACACTTAGGTCGCGAGTTCGCGGTCGCGAGTTCGACTAACACACACGTGCAAAAGCCATTTATTCCTCTTTCCCTAGTAAAATACTGGTATCCAGCTGCGTGCGGTTAGCCTGGAAGCTGACCCGGACATAGTTGGGAAAAGGCAGGCAGATTGAAAGAGTTTTAAACCAGAATGAACATGTGTTCATTTTAAGAGCAGTAAGGGCCCAGTGGACCAATGGTCACAGCCGTGACTTTACAAGTTGTTGGTTGTTATTCCGACCCCAGGGAGGCACTTTACTTTGTGTATGTTATTTCATCACAACTGCTCTTAAAACAGCGATGGAAAACATCGTGACTACAACGAAAAAATCGAGCACATGTGACGGTTTGTGTTATGGATTACGGTCCACTCCCTCTCACAGAGAGGAGTCCTATCAGTGGGACCATTTTAGACTGATTCAATCAGTCAATCTAGCTCGCCTTCTGCCAACTGTATCAGGGCTGGTTTGCAGACTAACCTGATTTAGTCGAGTACCAGTATTTTACACGGAGCGACTGCCGTCAGACTGCAGTCAGATAGACTTCCACAACCCAGTAACTGGGTAACACGATACTCCTTGGCCAGACTGGTGTCAGATGGCTTCTGACTACTCGTAAAGACTGTCAATGATCGATCGTTTTAGCCTAGTATGCTATGCTCATCGATTAGACCCACCCATCCTTGATGCTGTTAAGCCGCCCTTCGTCCATGGTCTCCGCCATGTGGATCATGAGCTCTGGCGGCATGGGGCTGGGGTAGAACTGCTCCAGCACCTCACTATCTCTTCGGCTGAACGTGGCGTGCGAGTACGCCGTCGATATGTACACGAATGTTCTGGAATTACACCAAAACATAACATAATGGCCGTATTCCCTACAGGGTACGGCAGAAGTGCACATACACACTCATATTTCGCATGTTTTTTTAAGTCCTATTTAATAGGGTGCGAACCTACATGTTCCAGTATTCGGGTGCCACGCACTCCTTGTTACCCCGGGTAAAGACGGCTCTGCCAATGGATGCAATGTAATTTTGAACCTTAATTCAATTTATCTTTTCGTTAGAGCAATGTTTGGTGAATGTAGCCGTTTGTGCAGAACCCTTTAGGTTAGGTTTTTATTTAACAAACATGAAATTATCGAAAAGCAGGTTAGAAGGATACATGTATTGGAAGTTTGGCATATTCGTGGCCGCCCGGATTGCAACGTCCTTGGCTATATACGCTACTGACCCTTCTGTAACTGAAAACGGGACAATTTGGCTTCCCGGAGCTTCACTCAGTGGCAACGGGACAGAGTTACGAAAAAGTGGACTGTCCGGTTCAAAACGGGACGTATGGTCATGATTTTTTTTAAATAAAAAAATGGTAACGTTAACTATACCTCAAATTCCTGCACTCCTTAGCCAGAGAGAGGAGCTCCCTTGTCCCCCGCACGTTCGTAAGTGTAGCTGACCGCAGCGGCTCTTGGAACGAAATCGTGGCCGCCACGTGGAAGATCACATCCACCTGAAGATCAGATCCATCAACAGTCAGGTTTAGAGAAAGAAAAGAAAGAACATAAAGAAAAGAAAGAAAGAAAGGAAGAAAGATAGACAGAAGAAAAGAAAAATAAAGCAAGAAACAAACATAAATTACATTCTTCCTTTCTAACCGACTTTCGAAAAAGAAGGGTGTTCTATGTTCCACATTATGTACGTTTAGATTTTTTTTATTTATGTATGTTCACCGATTTCTCCGTCAATTGTGGATCGATTTGTTTGAAAGAATATGTGCGCAAATTGGTCCCATTTTAATTTGGTGAAGATCTGATGAAGAACTTCGGAGATATACAACAGAACTCTTCAATAATAACAATAATAAATAATCTGTGGCTCGACTTGACAGATGCTTGACAACAATTTTCTCTTCACAAATTTTCCAAAATATTAATTATCCGATCTGAACAACTGCAAGACAAAATGCAACAAAGAAATAAAAATAAACATAAATAACACCGAAACACTGAACAACAAAATACAATAATAACAAATTACAACAAGAAATGAGAAAACCGAAGATGTCATGTTGACACGAACCGCCGCAGCGAACCAAACACGCCCCACCGTGAGTGCTGTGACATCGGCCGTGGCAATTGCGTCGAGCTCGAGTGACGAGTACTTCTCTCCGCCGACGACACCACCACCTGCGCGTCGACGGGGAGGACGTCGGCCGCCGGACCGCTTAGGACGTCGAGGTTTACCGGTCTCTGATAGGGTCTCAGCACCCAAAGGAAGTGTGCAGCGCATGAGATGGCCACAATCGATTAACGAAAATGTCATGCGCTCATACTTTGGGGCTACAGAGGGAGGACACAACCTGACCGCGTACCGTGTCCGGATGCTCTCTTTGTTTCAAGTGCTTGAGCCAGCCGTCAACGTTTCGGCCCAACGACTTTGAATACCTCGTGCCGCGAGGTAAAACCTGTCGCACTGCCACTTCTCTTCTCCATCGTCCTCGTTCGACATACTTCCAGCCGCTATGATGGCTCTTTCGCTGCTACAGCAGTGCGTCTCTGGAACTCTCTCCTCCCTACGCGACAGCCCTTCTCTGGAGGTCTTCAAGAGGAAGATTAAGGATCATTTCCTTGCACAGTGACATAATATTAGTTTGTATATGTATATATATGTATTTATGTAAGTATATTTATGTTTTATTTACACTGGAATCCTGCCCTCTATAATTGTAAACTTTCTCTGTCACTCTAGGGTTTGTTGTAAGAGAACTCAGTAATGAGTTAAGCTCGCCTTTGTACATGTACTTTATTATCACGTATGTAATTTTGTTTTTTTTTGGTGTACAATAAAGAATTAAGAAAGTCTTTGCGAAGGTAATCCTTAAGCGCATAACAAAAATACTTGATGAGAATCAACCAAAGGAGCAAGCGGGGTTTTGATGCGACTTTTCGACTATAGACCACATATATGTCGTTAAAAAAATCGTTGAAAAAGCAAAGAATATAACATCCCCTTCTACTGCTGTTTTGTAGACTACAGTATGGCCTTCGACTCATTAGAACATGAATACAATATGAATCGCGCTTAAGAAACAGGGAGTCGACAACAAATACATAGGAATAATATAGTACATAAGAATAATCCGAAATATATACAAAAATAGCACAGCTAGAGTCAAATTAGAAAGAGAGGGTGAAGAAATCACAGTAAAACGAGGGGTAAGACAGGGCGACCTGCTACTCGTATCACCAAAATTGTTTTCAGCCGTTCTCGAAGAAATTTTCCGGCATATCAGCTGGGACAACTTCGACCTAATAATTTCATCAACAAAAGATGAAATTCAAAAAATGCTGAACCAGCTATATACTTAAAGCCGGCAAGTAGGACTAACCATGAACCACGAGAAAACTAAAATGATGGCAAATGACACACAAGAACCAGTTATCATAAACAACAGTAACATAGAATATGTAAACGAGTACACTTATCTAGGCCAAATTATATCACCAACCGACTTATTATTTATTTATATACACTTTATTATGTACACCATAATAAACAAAAAAAAGAAACTTAATACTAAAACATACAGTGGGCGACCTTATCGCATACCGCGAACTCTTCCATGCAACTTAATGTCAAAAGAACTGGAAATGAGGACAATGCGTGGAAAAGATACTGGTCTGGTCCGCCTATGTACCTGTATGTTGTATGAAGTTTTAATAAATAAATAAATACTGGTCTTTTAGGGCAATAATGAAAAACAAAGAAATAAACATGTACATTAAAAGAAAACTAGCATAGTGCCAGTTCTTACATACGGGTGCCAGACTTGGGCTCTAACAAAAGCCCATACCAAAAAGTTAGAAGTCTGTCAAGCTGCCATGGAAAGAAGTATGCTCGGGAAAAGGAGACTGGATAAAATGAAAAAACGAAACCCTCAGAAGACGTACAAAAATAGAAAATGTTGCACTTAAAGTAAATAAATTAAAATGGAGATGGACAGGACACACAGTAAGGGGAAGGGAGAAATAGAGTAGAACATTGATGAATTGGTTCCTAAAATACAATAAACGAAAGAGAGGAAGACCGTTCAAAAGGTGGGCGGACGATCTGAAGGATATCGCAGGAAAAACATGGACAAGGACGGCGAGAGATAGAGAGGGGTCGAAGAGGTTGGAGGAATCCTTTGCCAAAAAAGGGCAAACAGATTTTATATGTGTCGATGTCATGTAAAAATGTTGTAATAATTAAGTACCTTGGAATTATCTGAATAAAAAGACTTAAATAGATAAATAAAAATAAAGTGGCGTCGAAAAGAGTCAAAAAAAAAATTGTTTTTAAATACTGTTGTTGTTGCAAAAAAAGATAGCGCCATCTTTTGGCGAGAGGAAGAAACTATCAGTAGTTAGTAGCACCATTTCGTATCGAAAAGCGGAAGTTATCTTTTCGAATATTCGTGTCAACTAAGTCTTTATATGCTGAACATTCTGAAATGTTCCCGTCACGTCGAAAACGATGTCGAAAGTTCGTCTTGAATGTCTGTCTTAGGCAAACATTCGGGAAGGTTCTCGTCGTGTCTAAAACAGTGCTGAAAACTGCACTGGAACTGGAATGTTCCAGATACGTCTCACGTGCTATATAAAGGACGATCGGTGTCGTAGTGGGACGGCTTCGATTTCGAAGCGATCAAGAGTGAAATAATGCGATGTATCCAAGTTGTTTAATAAGTGTTTCAGTAATAAAGTCAGATCAATTGAAATGTGCTGTTTGAGCAATTTATCCCTGAACCCCAGATCGTAACAAAACGAACCTCCTTGATGAGAACCTGTCTGTCTTCTTGACTGATGGCGAGGTCTTTCTCCGCAAGCTCACCAACTATGGGCACTATTCTATCTGCGAAGTCTGGTTGATCTTCTCGAAGGGTATCAAATATCTATAAAAAAATGTAGATGTTTTTTAATCAACCAGTAACTGTCTCGTTGGTCTAGCGGTCGCAAGCGCTACTGCTAAACATGAGGCCCTGGATTCAGTAACCGGATCAGCCAAGTGTCATTGAGTTTTTCCTTCTAAGAAGTTCTTAGTAGCATTCTGGTCTCGTGTCCGGCAATAGGCTCGCCTCCTATTAAGTAATTGTGGACTTGAACATAACTGGCTAAATTTTGGTATACTGTAAGTGCAACTCTGCTTAAGCTGTGTTTTCCGATAGCTATAATCTAGGAGTTTTAAGTCAAAAGTGAATATTTTCTTCTGCGTGCTTCACCGTCGACCACATCATTGCTTACCTTCAAGTGAGATAGTGGTCAAGCGCTAGCCTATGGAATATAAAAAAAAACGCAAGTCATTCATGTTGTAAGTCAAGTAAATAGTAACTCACTGGGTCTTTCAATGCTTCAGCAAGTCTTTCCTCAACAGTCTTTCCTTTCTTGGCTCTTGTCATAAGGAAGACTTTCTTCAGTCTACAAGATCTGAAACACAGTATCAGGTTAAAGTTTGTCACAATCGGCATTATCAGAGGGCTTAAAGTTACCCAAAGGGCAATGTTCAGGGTTATGCTCGGAGTTTCCTTGCGTGATCGAATAAGAAATGCTGACATGACAGGAGAACAGGGTTTCGGACAAAGCTTGATGAATTGCCAAACTTAGTGGCAATGGACAGGGAAAATTGCTCGCAGAACGGATCAGTCGATCGGTCAGGGCTGAACATTTCTGAAGTGGACTAAAGACGCAGTGTTGGCAGGCCTCCCTCTTAGTGGACCGATGACCTAGTTACGGGTGCGGGAATCCACTGCATGCGAAACGCACAGGGATGAAAACCGGTTCCAGCTTTCAGCTGAAATGAGGAAAGGCTGGTAAGTGGTGGCCATGACTTACAAGATGCAGTTCGAGTGTTCGAACCCAGGCAGGCGCTTTTCTTTGTGTAAATTATTTTATCACCACTGCTCTCAAAACGGGGACTGAAAACATCGTGAACAAACCGGCATGTCATTGAATTCTCATTCTCCAACCCACAGGGCCTGCGTGGTGGATTACGGCACACTCTCTCTTACAGAGAGTACTTCATAGACTGAATATGCTAAAGGCTAGAAACAAACTGGATAAGCAGTAAACTGAACTCCACGCTCCAACACATCTTGTGTCCCCTCTGTCTGTGTAAAAGCATGTGATGTCTCACCTGAAGAGCTTATCGACGAGCTGCTTCCCGAGGAAGCCGGAGCCTCCTGTCACCAGCACGGTGGAGTCCCGGTAGAACTGCTGCACATCAGAGTCTCCGCGCTCCATCACACCTTGTGTGACTCTCTGTCGTTCTAGAGCCTTCCATATTACTTCCTCTCCTGCATCCATATTTTCGCCCTCTCTAGTATTCTTTTTGTCTCATACGTTCTTTTATGTCTTCTTTGTGACCTGATGTAACACGAGTCTTTGATCCACTCTCATAATATACTCTTGATTTGAGATGAGTTCACTTAATCAGAAATATTACAGAAAATGGGTGGAACAATAGGTTCACTTACGGCAATATTTGGTGTAAAATCTTAAGATGAACTGACACTGAGCTTTTGAACGAGGGTCCTATCTCCTTCCTTGTGTTGTGCCCTAGGTGTGTCCATCACTTGAGCATGGTACATTTTAGATTTTAACGATCCACGCGTTGGTTATACCAGCGCGGCGTTATTTATTCTTTTTTTTTAATATTGCTGCACATTCTGAGATCGAAAACTTTTTGGTCTCTCACGGGGTTCTTTTTTTTAATTAGTTGTTTTTTTTTTGTCTTTGTATTGTCTCTCGTGTCTCCTGTATGGGTAACAAATAAATTATTGTTCTTTCTTTCTTTTCTTCTATCTGGTAAAACTTTTCATTCACAAAATATAGCAATATAAAAAAATCGGATAACTTGCAATGAACGTGGTGGTTTAAAAAATATCACAGCAAGTTCGCTGTTTGTAAAGTATAATGTTTTATAATATAAACTATTTCTCATTAATATTAATTATGTCTTGAACCTAACCTTTATTTGACCTATAGTTTATCATACAATGCCTAGGGCTTAGGAATTCACATTTTTTTAAACTAAAAACCTGTTCCGGTCTGGTTTTCCTACAATAAGCATAGCCGTAATTGTTTCCACTGCTGGCCTAGCAGTGCCTCACAGGCCGCAGCTTAAGAATGTCCACTTAAGGCGATATATACGTCCCAATGTTAACGCAGTACTGGCCAGTAGCCAAAATATCAATATTTAACCTCCTTTTGAACAGTTTTGTTTGCAAAATATTATTTGATTTACATTACGCTATTTCAGTTGTGAAGAAATTCCAGCCATCAATTTTTCTGTGTAAAAATATTTTTAAACATCTAATTCGTTTTGGAGGGGTATCCAAAAGTTGCGAAACATATCGTGTTGCTAATTATTTTTTGACGTGATAACGTCTTTAAAATCGTTTTAGTCGTGTGACATGTTCAGAAACTTGTGTCACACCAAAACCTCACGAGCGCGATCGCAGGTATAACGAGAGAGAGACGGACCGATCTCCCGTCTCATCTCGAGCGCTGCCAGTCATTCCGTGAAACTTGTCACGCGGAATCCTCACGAGCGGAGGCTGGCATAGCGTTCGAGTGAGTGGACCGATCTTCCGTCTCTCTCACTCTAGCGGCATACAAACGAATGGAGATTTTCTCGTGCGGTTAAGTTTTCGTTGAATGTTTGACGTTATCACGTAAACATCTCGATCGTAAACCTACTTTACAAACAACCAATTTTTTTAAAGCAAAACTATTTGTTACACGAAAAATCCATGTTTAAAAAATAATGTACATGAAACAATAACAAATATATATTTTTTTCAAACCTTTTAATTCAGCCGTTACTAAGGAGTATGCTTTAGAAAGTTACCGTTTTACAACACTAAACAGCACTAAAGAGGACGAAAACAAAAATACTAGCCTGTTACTGTCCGTCTGCAGGGCAAAGGCCTCTTCTAATACAGGGAAGACATGAGCATTAAACGCTTGCTCAGTGCAGGGTTGGCGATTAGATTCATGCTAGGAAAAAATTCGTCAGTGCCATCTTGGATTTTAATTTCGACACCATATTCGTCATTAGCGACCTCAAAGACTACGAAAACGATACCTATATATACAGGCGTGTCGGACATCGACAAAAAATACCATGGATTACATGATTCTGGAAATCTGGAACCCTTAGTGTTTGAAGTTCTCGTCGGCTATTTCCTATTTTTTCTATTTTCGACTTCAAAAAAAGGAGGAGATTCTCAATTCGTCGCAATCTATTTTTTATTTTTTATGTTTGTTCATCGATTACTCAAAGACGCCTATTGTGTGTCTTTTTTTGAAAGACGGTTTGTTTTTTTGTTAAAAAGTTTTTGTAAAATAATCTCACCCCCTATATATTGTTAGCGGAAAAGTCATTGTCAAGCCGTTGCAAGGAGGGGATGACAGACAGCAGCCGCCGCGCGCCTATATAAGCCGCTGCACGCTCATTGCCTTCCTACTCTTCGCCAGCCATCGCCCCGTGCGGACGTCTCGCTGCCGGACCGCTGCTCGCCGCCCCACCGCGCGCTCAGCACCCCCACTCTCCTGTCTCGTCGCGCCTCTGCGTGACGTCACTGCGGTCGTCGCGCCCCTGCACGCCGCACACCGCCCGCAAGAGCTCGCTTCGGCGATCGTCCGCTCCGGCCCTTTTCAGGGTAAGAAACGACACCTATTTCTACAACAGATTCGCGTTAGGCCCCTTCTGGGTAAAATCCACGACTTCGTGGTCCCTGGCGGAAACCTAACGGTGTTAACGAAGCCAGCTGGGGTGTTGCCCCACACACCCGCCAAGCCCCTTCAGGGCACGGCAGTCAGTTGGAGTCGGGAGCAGGATAGTTGGCCTTGGTAGATAGCCTAGTCAACTCCTGTCTCTGTTCCACAGCCTACACCTGGCACGGTCGGGTGGTCTACCCTGACGTGCCAGACTTGTTGTACACAGAGGTGGGTGGCCCACCTTCGGTGGGTCTACCGGTACAGTAGGGCCCTGTCACCCAATAAGATTGGTGGCAGGTTAACAAGCTTAGGGCTCACCAGGGACACACCTCCCAGTCTCACCCGACTGGGAGGGTAGGATTGCACACATCCCCGGGCCCATCCACCCGGGGAAGATATCCCTGCCGGCCTCACCGGCCCCATTAAGTATTCTTCTTCTTCTCGACAATGTCGCTCGCGGCATTAGTCGAACTCCTTCAGGAGATCCTCCTGAAGGAAAATCTTAAGAAAAAATACGGCCAAGCCGTAAAAGAGGCTCTAGCCTCGGTCCAAGTCCCGACCCACACCAACTTCGAGACGATCACTGTCCCTAAAAAGGCATATAAACCCTTCCCCGATGAGGACTCTCCTTTGTCGCCGTCCCCGCTACCTCAAATAAATGTAGTTTCCAGCTCGCCTACCCGTTCCCAGGCAACTGAGCCTCACTCCCGCCCCGACTCCCCTATGGAGCAGACCCCATACTCAGATAGTCATCATAGTGATGATGATGACCCCCAAGACACTGCCACTCCCTCCACCTCCTCGGAGGAAGAAGAGTTTCAAGTAGTCGGAGGAAAGCGTAAGCTTAAAAAAGCTTCGGCCAAGGCCTCCAAGGCCAAAAAGACATTTGTCGCAACCCCGTTTGCGTCTCCAGTCGCCTCCCCCAGCCCCACCCCCGAGCCGACTACCTCTCAACCCGCCCCCACGGCCGCCCCCCAGCAGACAAGTCGGCCTGCTAGCCCCACTAGCCCCGCTACTCAAACTTCCAATAGGAAGACCCATCCCCCGCCACCCATTTACCTCCAAGACAAGGGGAAATGGAATGTCGTTTCCAGCGCCTGTACGGAGCGCAAGATAAGATACAGCAAGGCTGTAGCTTGCCAACAAGGCATTAAAATCCTTGTTGACACCTCACGTGACTTCCGGGATCTAACCCGTCTCCTCAAGGATAGGAACATACCGTTCCATACCTATACCCTCCCGGAGGACCGGCCCACCCGAGTGGTGATCCGCCGCATCCCCAAGGAAATCCCGACGGAGGATATCCGTAAGGATCTCCTCTCACAAAACGTCCCCGTAATAGAAGTCCACCGCTTACATAAAGCGAGAGGAGGTCAAAAATACGACATGGTGCTGGTCGTCTGCAGCCGCACCGAAACCCACAACCCCATCTTCGGCGTAAAGACGGTGTGCTCCCTGTCGGGCATATCGATCGAAAAGCCCTATCGCCCCCACGTCGTTGGTCAGTGTCACAACTGCCAACTTTACGGCCACTCCCAGGCCAATTGCTTCGCCACCCCCAGGTGCGTAAAGTGCCTAGGGGACCACGGCACTAAAGACTGCCCCCGACCCAAGGACCGCTCAGAGTGTACGGAGCCTCCCAGCTGCGTACTCTGCGGCCAAGTAGGGCACCCTGCCAATTACCGGGGTTGCCCGAAAGCGCCCAAACTTGCGCCTAAAATGGCCAAACGTCACGACGATCGCCAATCTCGCGAAGCTCCCACTTCGCAAACCGCCCCTCCCACACAAACCCCCACTCGTCTAGCCCCTCAGAGGACCTCTCCCTGGGGCAAACTGAACCACACAAGTGTGGCACCTCAGTTGTCCCAGCCCATTCCGGCGCTGATGGATCTTAGGATCCCAGTGCCCAGCCAAATCTCGGCCACATCGGCCCCAGCGCAAACCAACAAGGTGGCTTCCACCACCGTCGTCGGTGCACGTCTGCCCCCTGTAGCCCAACCCGCCCAGAGCTCCTATCGCTGCAATTTTGAAGTCATCTTCAATGCATACGCGATCTGGATGACTCCAGAGGCCAATGCCCTTCGCGCTGAGTTGTCAGACCCAGCTAATCCCCTTGGAGGCTTATCGAGCCTACAAGTTTTCACCAAATACCCCACCATCACCCAGGTACTCGATAAGTACCTCTTCATAGACGGACAATGGGTTCACAAGTGAGAAGTAATTGCCTCAAACCCAGATCCCTTAGGTTAGGTTTCTTTAATGCTAATAGCATTAATACCCAGCGTGGTGAGATTGCAACGTTTCTTCGCGATCACCAGCTGGACATCTTCCTTGTGCAGGAAACTCTATTAAAACCACACCATCGCTCCCCCAAAATTGCCAACTACAGGTTAGTTCGCAACGATAGGACTCGATCCCACGGTGGAGGCACCCTCATTTACTTCAAAAATGAACTCCACTGTAGCGAAATCACCCCTCCCAACCCCATTTCGCTCCTTGAATATTCAGCCTGTCGGCTAGGAATGACTGGTCATCAATCGATCACCATCATCTCCGCCTATTGCCCCCCGTCATCGGTTATGAACCCAGACGATCTTAAAAAAGATCTTACCGCCCTCTTTAATATGAGTGACTCTGTTATCCTAGCAGGTGATCTCAATGCAAAACATCCAGCCTGGAACAGCACCGTTACTAACCCTAGGGGAAAGTTGGTGCTGAACCTTGGCTCAGTACTCAATTACGATGTACTCGCCCCGATGAGCTTCACTCACTTCCCGAATAATATTGCGCATAACCCAGACATTCTCGATGTAGCGTTACTTAAGAACGTTAACCTTCGGTTACGCTCTATAGAAGCGCTAGACGAACTTGACTCCGACCACCGCCCTGTGGTTATGCTCCTAGATAGTAGGTCAGGCCTACCAGATTCAGGACAACCTCTGCCCACTAGACTGGTCACCGACTGGAGGAAAGTAAGTGATAAACTGAAATCCACCGAGTCACCCCCGATCCCCGAGCACTTTCACTCAGTCGCTGACACGACAGCGGCGATCGACTCGCTTACAACACACGTACAGACCGTCCTGAACGAATGTTCAAGGGAGGTTCCAGTGCTGGACGTCCAGCAAGGGAAACTCCCGGACGCTGTACGGAGGTTGATAACCGAGAAGAACGCGGCTATCCGTGCCTACAGCAACTTTCCCTGTGCCGCAAACAAGGCTCACATGCGCAACTTACAGCGTGCTGTAAAGGAGCGCACTGCTGAGCATCGTTCTGCGGCATGGAATAAGATGCTGAGCGAACTCGAGCCCACCCACCACGCCTTCTGGCACCTTCAGAGGAAATTACGCTCCACTGAAGAGTCAGCCTTACCCCCGCTCATTCGCCCCGATAAGAGTGTCGCATTCGACAACACTGAAAAAGCCGAATGTCTGGCTGACAGCCTCGAGAGTCAATGCACACCCAGCTCTCAACCAGTGGACCAAGCTCACCTAGACATGGTGGACGCTGAAGTCGCACGTAGGACCTCCCTCCCCCCCGTCGAAGACCCTGATGACCCGCTACCTCCCGTCACCCCAGACGAAGTAGAGGAGGTAATCAAAAGGCTCCACCCCAGAAAAGCTCCAGGCTTAGATGGGATCACCAATAAGGTGTTAAAACTCCTCCCCCAACATATGTTGTTGCTAATGACGGCCATCTTCAACGCTGCATTAAGCAAAAATATCTTCCCTCAAGCTTGGAAACAAGCCACTGTGTTAGGCATCCCTAAACCGGGTAAACCCAAATCGGATCCAACCAGTTATCGGCCCATCAGCTTAGTGAACTCGCTCGGAAAAGTCTATGAACGGCTTATTTATAAGCGGCTCAAGGACTTTGTCGAGCGAAAAAGCCTAATTCCTGACGAGCAATTCGGCTTTCGGGCCAAACATTCCTGCGTCCAACAGGTTCACCGAATCGTCGAACACACCAGTGCTGGGTTCCAGCGTGGTAATTTGACGGGTGCTCTGTTCTTCGACATAGCCAAAGCGTTCGACAAAGTCTGGCACAATGGCTTAGTTTATAAGCTATACAAACTTGGCGTGCCAGATCGTCTCGTGCTCATCTTACGAGACTGGTTGTCGGACCGAACTTTCCGCTATCGTGTCGAGGGAGAACTCTCCTCCCCTCACCCCATTCGAGCCGGAGTCCCACAAGGCTGCGTATTATCCCCGTTAGCTTTCACGCTGTACACCAGCGATATCCCAAAGAGTAAGGAGAGCCAGTTGGCACTCTTCGCCGACGATACAGCCTTCTACTACTCGGGCCGAAGCCCCATGAACATAGCCCTAAAACTCCAGAGAGCCGCCAACTCCTTGGCCAAGTGGTTCCGCCTCTGGAGAATAGAAGTCAATCCCGACAAAAGCCAGGCTGTCCTCTTCTCAAGGCCTGACCGAAAATATAATAACAGATATAAAAGCCCCCGCCCCCCAAAACCCATCACCATGTACGGCAAGCCGATCCCCTGGGAGGAGCAAGCCAAGTACCTAGGTGTCACCCTAGATAATCACCTCACTTTCGCCAAGCACATTAAAGCGGCGCGCTCGCGGGCCGCTTTCGCTGTAGGCAGACTCCATGGGATGGTGAACGCACGCAGTAAACTGTCACTTAGGTGCAAACTGCGCACCTTCACCATGGTCATCCGTCCCATCATGACCTATGCATGCGCTGTCTTCGCACACGCAAAGCCCCATCACATCCATAAGCTTCAGGTTGTTCAAAACCGATTCCTCCGTATGATCACGGGAGCCCCCTGGTACGTACGTACTCAGGACCTCCATGTCGATCTAAAAATCCCCACAATCCAGCAGTTTTTGAAACGCAATTCCACGCGCTTTTTCGACTCTGCTGTCAATCACCCCAACCCCTTAATTCGAGCGGCCTCCCGCTACGAACCATCTCGAATCTCCAAAATTCGCCGTCCAAGGCTCGTTCTCTCCATCCCCGATGACGCCGCTACCCTGCTCCAAGAGAGCAACAAAGAGACCAGCACAATTCGAAGACACAGACCGATCTCGTTCCGTCCTCGCCGCCGAGGCCCGTCGCGAAGTCCCCGTCAAGATCTACAAGCCAGCCCGCGCGCTGTGCAATAAATAGTTAGATTAACGTTAGAAAATATCGGAGTTTCTTGTCCGTTCTTCTCCACGTAGGCTTTTTCCGAACGGATGGTAGAATCACTTTATTAAGATCCAGCCTTAGTTGTGTTGTCCCCCCAGCGACGCCCTGAGCCGAGGTCCGACCCCAACTGGGGTAGCCCTCAGCGCAGTCGCTTAGTTTTAGAATTTTTGCAAGCCTGGCTGGAGGCTATAATATAGCTTAGTCTTCACAGGGTAGTCCGGTTAAGCAGTATCCGGTCACTTTGACCAAACTGTGAGACGCCACTTAGAAAAAAAAAAAAAAAAAAAATTGCCTTCCTAAGATCTACAAGCCAGCCCGCGTGCTGTGCAATAGTAGCTAGAATAAAGATAGTAAATCGGAGTTTCTTGTCCGTTCTTCTCCACGTAGGCTTTTTCCGAACGGATGGTAGGATCACTTTATTAAGATCCAGCCTTAGTTGTTGTCCCCCCAGCGACGCCCTGAGCCGAGGCCCGACCCTTACTGGGGTAGCCCTCAGCGCAGTCGCTTAGCTTTAGAAAAAATTGCAAGCCTGACTGGAGGCTATAATGTAGCTTAGTCTCCACAGGGTAGTCCGGTTAAGCAGTATCCGGTCACTTTGACCGAACTATGAGACGCCACGTAGAAAAAAAAAAAATTGCCTTCCTATTTCCCTGGATTAAACAAGCTAAGAAGAATCTCTGCCTATTTAGATAGCCAATTCTGCCTAATTTGTGTCCCATTTACTTACTTAATTTTCATATCGTGTGAAATTTAGTTGTTAAAAATAAACCGCCTTTTGATCGTTGTTCACTTTTTAGGGTTCTGAAGTCAACAAGGAACCCTTATAGTTTCGCTTTGTCCATCTGTCCGTCCGCAGCTTAGCTCAGAGACTCTAAGTACTAGAAGGCTATAATTTGGCATGGATATACATAAATGAAAAAAAAAATGTGTTTCCTCCTATAGACTAAAAGTGGGAATGTTTTTTTTTCTTGCCTATCCCTTGGTGGGGGTATTATTAAAAATATGGGCCATTCAAAATATTACGGGTTTCATGAAACCATTTTTCGATTCGAAGGTCCGTTTGCGTAAATTAAGCTTTAAATTTCAAATTTTTGTTAGAGTCAAGTGTCCCCCCCTCCTGCCAGCGAAATGGTTGCTCTTGACTATGTGAAAAAATTCACGGCAGTAGTATATATAACGAAATTAAAAGGAAAACTATCACAACTAAGTAGGCTTTACAAGTTTACGAGTAATAGATGGCGGTATTTTCAGTGGTCGCCATTATAAACTTAATTGTGTTTGCCGTAAGGTTGGCATTCGTGTTATAGGTCGATATTTACAACTACTCAACCATGGTCACATTCTCACATCAGTGCAGTATAACACATTGCAATTTTAATTACATTATCGATATCGAAAGATACCCGATTTCTTAATTCAAAAAAATAAGACATTGTATTTTTTATTTGGAAGCTTGTATATATTTTTAT
Source organism: Orthosia gracilis (assembly GCA_947562075.1). Classification (NCBI taxonomy): domain Eukaryota; kingdom Metazoa; phylum Arthropoda; class Insecta; order Lepidoptera; family Noctuidae; genus Orthosia; species Orthosia gracilis. The sequence continues at coordinate 14,143,956 of OX387267.1, forward strand.
AAATAAAATCAATTTGAAATTATGTACCATCTCACATTACAGTTCTCATTGAGGCGCTCTTACCTCCTTACTCTTCTCTTTCTTATCTATACTATAATATTATAAAGTAGAAAAGTTTTAAAAATATAGGCTCACCGGTATCGGGAACAGGGTCCAAGCTACCGGCGGTCAGGGCTCCAGAGAGAGGAACCTCCTAACAATACGAGCCGTGTCCAGCAATACAGCTTTATGGATCAGGTCCTTGACCCAGCCGCCTAACGAGAGCCTCCTAAGATGTTGGTCGAGGCTCGTGTCTATTAAGCCATTGGCCGACACGACTATCGGTACAATGATCGCTGTGTCCACATCCCACATGTCGACAACCTCGCGAGCAAAGTCAAGATAATATTATTACTTCCATTTATTCCTATTATTATTCCATTTATTTATTTTATGTACATACTTTTATATTTTTAAATATTGTTCTATAAAAATAAAATAAAAAAACATTTAAAAATACAAAAATAGTAGCCCACCGCTATCGGGAACAGGGTCCAAGCTACCGGTGGTCAGGGCTCCTGAGAGAGGAATCTCCTGACTATGCGCGCCGTGTCCAAGAGTACCGCTTTCTGGATCAAGCCCTTGATCCAGCTGCCCAACGAGAACCTCCTCAGATGTTCGTCGAGGTTCTTGGCTATTATGCCATTGGCCGTCACGACTATCGGCACAATGACTGCTGTATTCACATCCCACATGTCGACAACCTCGCGAGCCAGATCAAGATACTTGTTTTTCTTATCTCTCTCAGCCTTCACGAGATTCTCGTCATGGGGGACCGCTATATCAACAATCATTGCGCGACGCTCTAGTCGGCCTATCACCACTATGTCAGGCTTATTGGCAACAATAGTCCTGTCAGTGATGATAGACCGATCCCAATACAATGTGACACTGCCATTTTCGAGAACTGGGTCGGGCACATACTTATAGTAAGGCACTTCCGATACCACAAGACTGTATTTAAGAGCGAGTTGCTGATGGATAATCCTGGCTACAAGGTTGTGTCTATGCAAATAGTCTCCGTTAGCTAGACTATAACAACCGGAGATAATATGACGGATTGGTTCTCCCGGCCGGCGACATGCCCGACAGATGTCAACCGTGCCGTCCTTCACAATGTATTTCCGGTAGTTGTTCGTCATCATAACTTCGTCCATAATCGCAAAGACAAAACCTTCGGTTTCCCCGAAAAGGTCACCAAATCGCAGCCAGGCCACGGACGCTAAAAGATCTACATCGGGTCCATGTAGGACCCGGTAGAAGCGTCCGTGAAGCTCCTTGTTCTGCCATACCTCCCTGCGGTCATTAGTATCTAATACTATAGGTTTGCGCCAGTTCTCGTTAGCCAAGGAGAGTGCGGTAAGGCCCTTGTCCACCGCTACCACATCTCGATGCATACCCACGTCGGCGGCCTGGAAGTATTCCCTAAGACTGCATACCTCGCGGTTGTGCAGGGTCTTAGCATTTAAAAAGCCACGACCGCCGCACTTCCGCGGGATATACAATCTCATAACCGATGAACGTGGGTGATGCATGCGATTTGCGGTAAGCAATGTGCGGACTCTCCTATCCAGGGCGTCAAGTTCTGTCTGAGTCCATTTGAGTATGCCGAAAGAATACATCAAGACCGGCATGACCCAGCCGTTGAAGGCGCGCATCTTGTTCCCGCCTGATAAAAGACTATTAATTACTTTTTTCAAGCGGCTAAAGAAGCGCTCCTTCAACGACTGTTTCACGTCAGTAGCATTGATGCCTAGTGCTTCCGACATACCCAAATACTTGTAAGTTTCGGTTGAGGAAAGGGATCGAAGGTGTATGGAATCCGAGAGCTGTATTCCCACGGATTTTATAATCTCCCCTCGCTTTACATGCATGACTGCACATTTGTCCACACCCAATTCCATCCTGATGGCGTCACTGAAGGTTTCTGTTACCTTCAGTAGCTTCATCAGTTGCAAGTTGTTGGGGGCAAAGAGCTTCAGATCATCCATGTAAAGGAGGTTTGATATGACCTGACCACCTCTCCCCAACCGATAGCCCAGGCCTGAACCCTCCAGTAGTGTACTGAGAGGGTTCAGGGCTAAACAAAACCACAGAGGACTCAGACTGTCGCCCTGAAAAATTCCGCGCTCGATCCTTATAGGTTCGCTGTTTTCCTGAATCTGTCGACATCCTGGATAGTGAAGGACCGTCCTCTATTGCCCCATACATGACGTCAGGAAGGTGCGCAGAGTTGCATCAATTTTATACAACTCCAGCACCCTCATGAGCCATGTATGTGGCACTGAGTCATAGGCCTTCTTGTAATCTATCCAACATGTCGCCAGATCCTCGTGGGAACGGCGAACCTGTTGGCTAATAGCAATGTCGATGAGGAGCAGCTCCTTAGTACCGCGGGACCCGTTCCTACATCCATTCTGAGAAGCAGACAAGATGGCGTTATTGTCAATATGTTGATTAATTTTCGCTCTCAGAATGGATGTAAGAACTTTATAGACCGTCGGTAAACACGTTATCGGTCTATAATTTTTAGGATCCGCAGTACTACCCGATTTATAGAGCAGATGGGTTATTCCTGTCGTTAGGAACTGGGGCAGCAACCCTGACTCCAAGGCGGACTGGAACTGAGATGCCAAACGAGCGTGCGATCTTTCGAACCATTTAATCCAAAAGTTTTGCAGTCCGTCTGGCCCTGGAGATTTCCAGTTGGGCAACGGACGGACTGCACGAGCTACATCTTGGGGGCTGATGGTAATTGCCCCCATTTGTGGTATCGAATCGCACGCTTGCTCGACCTCCCGAGTCCAGTCACCCTCGGTGTGACTGACACCGACCAGATATCGCGCCAGAACGAACACATGGCGTCATTATCCGGTAGGTGCGTATCAGTCACACCTTGATCGGTTCGCTCCCAAGCCCTATAAACCCACCTTTCGTTACTCTGGAATGTGCGGTTCTGAGTGTATCGCTCTACTCGCCGCTTGTACCGACGAATACGGTTTGCCCATGCATAGATCTTCTGCTTCAGGAAGTCGATACGCTCTGCGACGCGGGACATATAATCTCGAGAACTGATATCAGTCCCCGAGAACGCCCGCCTCACAAAGCGCATCACTCTAGGGCGAGTGTTGCCCTCCCTAAAGCAGATAAGCTTGCCGATGAGTGCTCTAGCCTCACCGATACGACGCTCAATCCTGCACTGCCAAGCTGGCATAGCTGGTCGTGTAGCTCTGTCAGTTTTGGGAAACTTGACGTTAGCTACACGACATGCCGCTGCAGCCGCACAGTACAAGATCGAATGGGTATCGGTAAGGTCTTTGCTGCTATCAAAACCATTTGATAGCTGCGAATCTAGAGCACACACCAGCGCCCTATTTTTTTTATGCATAGGCAAACGAGGTAAACGAGGTCTAAGCTCAGGCGGTGTGGAACGATACTCCCGGAATGCACACTCCAAAGCGCTCCTTAGTCGTGCATTGCATTGGGTACTCACGGATATAGCCCCGTCGTCGTCATCCTCTCCAACATGGTCGGGTCGCGGTGAAACACTGGGTTGCAGTTGCACCGCGACCGGTGGCAAGGCAGGCGAGACACGGCTACTCCGTGATTCCTCACGCAGTCTATCAAGTACAGCGTCATCCAACATACGGTTACGTTGGATGACCCGCACCTGATCCGATAGACGTTGGGTCGACACGTTGACAGCTGGCTCAAGCACCTGAAACAGCTCTCTGTTTCAGGTGCTTGAGCATTCGACCACGGTACGCAGTCAGGTTACTTCCCCCCTCTGTAGCCCCAAAGTATGCGCGCATGACGTTTTCGTTAATTGATTGCGTCCATCGCATGCGCTGCACACTTCCACCGGGAGCGGGGACCCTGTCAGAGGCCGATGGGCCTCGAGGTCCCAGGCTGTCCGGCGGCCGGCGTCCTCCCCGTCGACGCGCAGGTGGTGGTGTCGTCGGCGGAGAGAAGTATTCGTCACTCGAGCTCGACGCAACTGCAGCGTCCGGGATCGCTTGACTCATGATTGTAGGTGGTCCCGGCGGCTGCGAGGCGGAGCTGAGCGACGAACCCGAAGATGTTGAACGTGTGGTTAGTGCTCGGGCCTGGCTTCTTGTGAACATAGCGTTTTCATCTCAGCATGTCAAAAATATTGTCATGTTGTTTTTTTTATTGGGTTATGTACATATTATAGTTTTGTTCCATTTTATTTTTTTCTTGTTGTTTTTCTGAATCTGGACATTATTTTATTATATTTTTCAATGTTAATATGTTATTAAAATATATAGGACAATTTGGAGATTAAATTTTATGTCACACTTGACAGGTCAGTTATTAGGGATCCCTTCTTTTCGCATAATGTTCTTTGTCCTAATATACTTCGGCATAACGATTTTGGCACAATTTGTTTTGGCATAATAATACTTCGGCATAATTTTTTTAGGCATACATTTTATGTTGGCATAATCATCTTAAAGACTATTTTGTTTTGGCATAAATTTGATTCGCATAACGTTAGTAGGCCTAATGACTATTAGCATAACGTTAGTAGGCCTAATGACTATTAGCATAATCATATTTAGGCATACAATTAATATAAATAACAAAAACAATTTACATGCAAATGATTTATTATACATAACATTATATAACTTAAACGATTTTTCAATCGCGAGATAACTTTTATCTGAAGAATATATTAGATGTTTTGACAGTTTTTGTATAAAAAAATATGTCAATCAGTTAACTTCTATTATGAGAAATAAATATGGCGGTTATTCCTCAGATAGAAGTTAACTGATTGAAACAGTGGTCCTTAATTATGTATAATTAAATTATTTTAGGTGTATATTTTTATCAATTGCTTGTAAATATGCTAGTTTAGAAGTATACTCATCTTTTTTACTAATATTTTTTTCAATTCTTTTGGTTTTGTCCGTGTATTTTTCTTTTTTTTTTTTAGTGATGTTCCGACATCCAGTTTATCTATTTCAATGGTTAGATGTTTTATTTCTTGAACAATCTTTTTTGCCAAAAAATAAAATCCAGGATGGTATTTTCCCACAAAATGTGCAAATCTATTGTGCCATGCCTCTGCATGATTTTGTGTCCTAGGTATATTTTCCTTTTCTAGTAGATACATACTCCAGACTTTGGGTGGAAATGGTGGTGGTGAACTTGTAGTGCCCCATACATAATTCTGATCAAAACCAATTTGCTATAGTTTCTGTAACAATTAAATAATATTGTTGGTTAAAAATGTAATATGCTGTGCAACAAAAGTTAGTGACAGAACCGAATTGCTGCAAAACCGACTCCACGTGGTCTTGTTTGTCCTACCCCTTTTTTTTTTTTTTGTTTTTTTTTTTTTTTTTTTTTTTGGGTGGGATATCATCCAATGACTTCTCCCGCTCTGGGTGAAGCGGAAGGGCGTGTCAGACTTTTACTGACTAAAACCCACCCGTGTTCCTTCGGTTGCTCGTGCCTGGGCCGCGGTAACTCTCTTTCATATTTATCCGCGACCCAGACAAGCATCGTCCCTAGCGGACCCCGTCAGTTTTGCTGACATCTCTTTGAGGCGCGCGTGGAACACTACGCGCCGTCGACTCGGGGCCTGGTCCTTATCGGACGGCGAGCTACCCATTACTCGCCGTCCGCAAGCCCGCGCCTACGGTGGCCGGGAGTCGGCTTGCGACTCCCGACGCCCGGGGCGTCTCCTGCGGTGGCTAGGGGCGTGAGGGCGTCTCCGTTGCGCCTCCCTCACGCGTACTGCCTCCTCCTTTGCGAGCATTACTGCTTCGCTGAAGGAGGTGACAGCTTCCCATGCCCTCTCGCTCCGTACCATGGCCTGAACCAAGGCCGGACGCGAGAGGTCGCCACCGCTGATCGCCTCCATGAGGACACGGCGGTGCTCGGCCCAAGCGGGGCAGACCTCCACCGTATGCTCTACCGTGTCCTCCGGGCGATCCACACAATGGTGACACCCGGGCGTTTCCTCCCGCCTTATCCTGTACAGGAACCTCCCGAAACAGCCGAGTCCGGTGAGGACCTGCGTCAGGCGGAAGGTGAGGACGCCGTGGCGCCTCTCAAGCCACTCCTCAAAGAGGGGCCTTATCGCCGCAATTGTGGCGTGCCCAGCACTGGGTTGCAACAGTCGCTCTCCCCATGTCGCCATGAGATCCTGCCGGAGTTCTGTCCGCCAAGCCGCGATTTGTCTTGGCAGTGGGGTTTCGCCCCGGCGTTTCGCCTCCCCTCGCCACTCCCAAATTTGTGCGAGGACTTTTGCTTCTAGATCCCATGGCGGCAATCCGGCAAGGAGGCTCGCCGCTTCACTGGAGACCGTGCGGTATCCCCGGACCAGCCGGATGGCCATGACCCTTTGGGACGCGTTCAACCAGCGAGCTGGTCGCCGCCTCAGGGAACGCGCCCACTGTTTGTCCTACCCCTAGAGTGTAATTTAAAATCGCGTAGGCGCGTAGGGGCGAGGCGGTGGTGAGTGAAAGCCGTCTGCGACGATTAGCACGTGTGGGGCCGCCGGAAGCCCGCAGCGCCGGAGCCGAGACAGAAACCCTGCCTGCTGCATGTTGCCTGCTCGCTTGAATGCTGCATGCTTGCTTGCATGCTGCATGCTTGCTTGCATGCTGTATGCTTGCTTGCATGCTGCATGTGTAAATAAATTTATGCTTTAGGATGTTATGCTTAAAAAAGTTATGCTTTAGAACTTTATGCTTAATAAATTTATGCTTTAGAATATTCTGCTTAATCATTATTATGGTTAGCGAAATTATGCTTAAAAAAATTATGCGTAAGCTGTTATGCGTAATTATATTATGCGAAAATATAATTATGCCAAACAAAATTATGCTAAGATATATTAGGTCTTAAAATTTTATGCAAATGGATAGGGAACCCAGTTATTATTATTATTATGGCGCTGTATTGAAATGGGTGGATGTTGTGGAGAATGGAATGCTACATTTCAGTACAGGCGAAAGATGCGCTAGAGTTATGGGGCGAAGAAGTTTTGCCAAAAAATAAAAAACAATGTTAATATTACTTTTATTACAATCATTAAGCTGTACCACTTTATGGTACGGTGGTATTATCTCCACCACTTCCTGGTACGGTGGTATTATCGCCACCACTTACTGGTTCGGTGGTATTACCTCCACCACTTACTGGTTCGGTGGTATTATCTCCACCACTGCCTGGATCGGTGGAATTATCTCCACCACTGACTGTCACATTAGAACCGGAGCTATTTTCTGTACTATTTCCTAAACTAGTTGGGGCGTTATTTTCTTCACTTGGTTCGGGGTTACTTTTTTCACTAGGTTCGGAGGTACTTTCTTCAGTAGGCTCGGGGTTACTTTCTTCACTAGATTTGGGGTTACTTTCTTCACTAGGTTCGGAGTTACTTTCTTCAGTAGGTTCAGGGTTACTTTCTTCACTAGGTTTGGGGATACTTTCTTCACTAGGTTCGGGGTTACTTTCTTCACTAGGTTCGGATTTACTCTCGGGGGCTGCCGGCGTCGTACTGTGGCTTCGATTTTTTACTAATTCTAACCAGGGGGGTCTGTAATAGAGATAGAAAACATATTATCATGCTTAAATTCCCAGGTTGAGAGCAGAGGTATTCTATCAACTAAACTGAATTTTGACTAGCATATATTTTATTGTAGCAAGCATCACACTTTACAGAAGCAGTGCTCACTCCTGTTGCTGGGTAATGACTGGCAATACTGGCAACAGGTCGTCAAAAAACGGCCTCGTAACTAATTTATTTTATAATTATTATTTTATTGTGTTTAGTTTGTTAAAAATCCTTTATTTATATTTGAATCAACGTATAAAGTACACGTAGTGTTTGTGACCAGTTTTTGTTGTGATATATCAATAAAAATTGATATTTCACTAAGTCATGTACCGACTGTCAACGTTTGAACTGTGGATTTGAATTCTTCGAACCGGGGAAGTATTTTGTTTTGATTTGCGTATTTATTGCTGTATTATTTACATACTATACACCACTCACTTCTGCTCAGGGCTCTGAGTGACGTCCAGTACACACCGGCTACGTTTATGTCTCATTTTGTTTCACAAATTGTGGAAGCAAAATCGTGGACGAAAACACTTGCCCCAGACAAAACATTCACTGCAAACCCTACTGCACACATAATAAAACTTTAAAATAGTGTAAATATTATATGTAAGCCCCATAGTTCATAAGCAATGTCAATAGACTTTGTTCCCACTAAAACTAATGTTCTTAGCAATCCTTAATACAATAATCTAATCTAGTTATAAACACCAATGTTTAATAAAGCCTTTCCTGTAATTAAGTCTGAGAATATTAAATCAAATAGCTTTTCTTTGTTCTCACGTTTTTTTCTTGTTTTTCTCTTTTACCTCCATATATTTTTATAATCGTTTTTCATAATTTGTTTTTTTGAAACTTTTCTATTGTTTTCAAACATTTTACTTCTTTTTAACTTTAAAATCCTTCCTACATTCTGAAGTCTTCAACTAACATAGTATTCTCTTCACATACTCAGCGGTTTCCTGTCACATTACAGGTGTTGCTGAAGGAAGACAGTCAATATGATGACCCGGGCAGCTACCGTTCGTGACATGAGTGACAAACTGAAAGCAGCGCTGAGGGAGCTGGATTTATCTAGAAATTAGTGCAGCAAGCTACTGCGGGAACGAGAACTAAGTGAAGTTGAAATTGAGTTCATAGTGAACAAAATCACTCAACTCAAGAACCAGCTTGCAGAACTACACTCCCAGCATATGGATATACTGGACCAGCATCACCGTCTCCGTCAATTAGTGTCTGATTTTCAGTAGTGCCATGACACTCATGACCAGGCACTGAAGCGTATGTCTGTACTAGAAGCAGAATTGTGCAAGGCTCATAACACCATTACCGCCATCGACTCGCTGAAAGTCAGCGAAGAGGTTTCTAACACCAGTAACCTATATAATGAGCTGATGGATAATGCATCCGAACTGGAGTGTGAGCGGCCCACCATTGACCTTACAGGGCATGATATCATTGCGAAATGTCCAACTCTAAGTAGTCATAATAAAATTAAGAAATATATTCAAATCAATAAAAGTATTAAGAAATAAAAGAAACTTTAAAAACTCAAAGTGTTTACAAATATAATGTTAATCTTAGAAGAGATTTCAGAAGTTTAAAAAACCAATTAAATGTATGTAAGAGTTTATACCGCTGGGCCGCGTGCTGGAGCGCAACGTGCACCATTCCAGAAATCCCCACCCAGCGCAACTCACAACAACCGATTATGAATGCCTACAGAATTTGACTCCCGAAACCCTGGAAACCCACCAAATAATCGGCCCCCAAATATACACCGATGGCAGCAAGATAGAGGGGAAAGTCGGAGCTGCCCTAACTTGGTGGGAAAACGGGACGGAGTCAAAGTTCAGCACCTTCGGCTTGGAGCCTCACAACACTGTCTTCCAATCGGAAATGTACGCTCTCTTCAGAGCTGTCAGGATGGCAAGAGAATCCAAGGCGGCCTCCGTAAGTATCTTTAGTGATTCGAGATCGTCACTTGACCTGCTGAGGAGACCGTCTGTAACTCACCACCTGGCACTCCAAATCAAGAGAAGCGTCCGTGAAATCAGAGAGGAGGGCAAAGAAGTGAGGTTTTTTTGGCTTAAGGCCCATATGGGAACTGCTGGGAATGAGAGAGCGGACGAGCTGGCCAAGGAGGCAGCCCTAACAAAACTCACATCTGACTACAGCAAGGTCCCCGTTTCGTTCGTGAGGAGGAAGATACGGGAGGGGACTATAAGGAAGTGGCAAGCGCGGTACGAGTCCTCGAGTACAGGATCGGTCACGAAAGTTTTCTTTCCAGACGTCCTAGCGGCAAACAGGACACTCAGAGACGCAGTGCTCACACCGGTCCACGTACAAATCCTTACAGGACACGGAGGATTCTCAGCGTATCTCCACCGCTTCCACCTCAAAGATAGTCCCTCGTCCGTCTGTGACACGAGCTGCGAAGAGACAGTTTGGCACCTACTCTTCGAATGCCCAAGGTTCAGCCAAGACAGAATGGAGCTCGAAGTAAAATTCGAAACCCAGCTTAGCCAGTCCACACTCCACACCATCGTGGGGAGACCAGCTACTAGGATTTCATTCTTGGCATTCGCGAGTAAAGTCGCCACAATCGCAGCAAGGGCCAACAAAACGGACGTAACCTTGCGAAATAGACCACACATTCGAACACACACTACCACAATAACAACCACAACCACACAAACAACAACCACAAATACACAAACAACAACAAGCACCCCATTGACTGATACACAAGTTACACACACACACTCTAACCAACGGCCATTACCAACGGAAGCAGCAGCGGATGCAGCAACAGCCAGCCTACAACCAGCCTCTATCATGACTACCACACAATTCCTGGCATGCGGAAAAGACGGAATCCCTGGCATCCGACTGCGAGGCGTCGCTCTGTTCATGAACAGGGATCAGGAGAAGTTAGGCATAGGCTTCTGCATAGGCTCAAGTCAAGCTGCGGCCCGGATATTGCCGCCTTACTGATACTGCCTTTCACCGGGCATTGCCGCCCTGATTAACGGAAGCACCACCAAAACGAGCATAAAAAGCAGCAAGTATGCTGCACTACCTCAAGTGGAAGTGGCCACTCACCGATGCCGTGTAATGCGATTTAAAGGGAAAACAATCGCATTGCTAGAGTGGGGAGAGGCTACTCCATTTGGTCAGGCAAGCTCATTGCTTCAGAAGATCGGGGAGGCAGGAGACTACATGTCAGCCGCGGCCCGAACCATAAGCGTGGACGCAATGGTGGTGGGAGGAGACAGAGGAGACGTCGCAGACCGCTTTGGCTGTCTAAAGGCCTCAGAACATCATGAGGTCGTTGTCTACGAGGACAGAGGCGAAACACTGAGTTTCCTCAAAGCCCCCAGACAACCAACAGCCAGCGCGACGAGCCCCACAACAAGCCCTACCACTCAAAGTGGATCGGAAAGGGCCCAGCAAAAGGCAGCAGCCGAAAAAGCTGCAAAGGAGCAGTGCAACACCATAAACCCGGAAGACTGGGCCCGGTCGAGGAGTCGCCTGAAAGCTTTCGGCTCTTTCCTCAGTGCACTGCTCCCAAGCACCAGCCACGCATCACCATCTCACAAGCAGGAGACAGCAGTGGAGAGGTTCTTCAGAAAAACACAAAAGAAACCAACCCAGCAAAAGCCTAAGCCAACACGAGCCGACAAAGGGCAAGTCAGCCCGCCGACCTTCGCAGTAAATTCGGGTGCCACGGACCACGTAAAGAGCGCGTTCCTCGAGTACGTAGCAATCGTAAGAGCGACCAGAGAGGTCAATCTTACGACATGCAGGAAGATCCTGCAGACCTTCCAGAGAGACACAGACGGTCTGTTAGGGGTACTGCTCGAGGAAGCAGGGGCAGCGGTGTACGACAACGTCACATCCCAAGTCATCAAAGGGGAAATGACGGGGTCGTATATGGCAGCCTACAGCGCGAGGAGTGGTTTTGTGGCCCTGGACAAGGAGGAGACGGAGCGCTCAGGCAAACTCAAGTTCAGCGTGCCAAATGACGACCCGATAGTGGTTACCGCCAAATGTACCAAAATAATGCCGGATGATAAGATCCTGGAAATGGCACAGTCCATTTCGGAAACCTCAGGTATCCCGGCATCGCAGGAAAGCTGGGCGGTACCCAATATCAGGTGGATTAACGGAGTTCCGGGTTGCGGTAAGACAACCTGGCTGGTAAAGCACTTTGACGAGGACAGGGACGTGATAGCCACCACGACAACAGAAGCTGCCAAAGATCTTAGGGAAAAGCTTGCGCGCCGCTTAGGAGACCGAGCAAAGACCAAGGTGCGCACTATGGCCTCAATCCTAGCAAACGGTTTCAAGAGTCAAGACAAATGCTACCGTCTTACGGTAGACGAGGCTCTTATGAACCACTTTGGGGCCATAGTCATGGCAGTAAAGTTGTCTGGAGCAAGCGAGCTTGTCCTCGTCGGAGACGTAAACCAGCTTCCATTTTTGGACAGAGAGAACCTTTTCGAGCTTAGGTATACCCGTCCAGACCTGGTGGCTGGCATCACCCAGGAGTTTCTCTGCACACACCGCAATCCAATGGACGTGGCGTTTGCACTGAGTGAGATATACCCCGGTATATACTCCTCCAAGTCGTCGCTGTCGCGGGTCCACTCTCTGAAGGTGAAAGGTTATACAGGGGCGCAAATACCGAGCACTGCCCAAAACACCCTGTTCCTGGTTCATACGCCGCTTTGCTAAGAGGGCGATGGATGCGCCAACTAAAACGGTCGTCAACTACAATCTTATGATGGCCATGCAGCATCGAGACGTAGTCGTCATAGAGGCCTTGCTCACGCTAGCGAAGTCCCTGGTCAGCAGACATCACCAAAACACCACCTAACAAGTCCCATCCAAAAACTCCAACCCAAACACCTCCCCAACCCCAAACCATCACCCTGTCTAAATCCTGTAATGATAAAATAAAAACATACATGTAAAGCTGCATGGCGGAACGAGTCAGCCATACTCATCTTAACGTTCTTACGACGGGGTACTAGAACGGAAACCGTCGGCCGGTACTGGTCTGCTCGCACTGCCATGCATCTCCCCCGCAAAGTGTACAAATAGAAATAAGTAGACAAAATAGTGAATAACATAGGCAGTGTATCAATAGAAATTAATAAACCAAATAGTTAATAACATAAAAATAAGTAGTAAATAGAAATATAAAATTGTAAAGCCAGTGTGAAATATATAATAAACGATAAAAATGTAGAATTTAGTGAAAGATGAACTCACGTAGACTTAAGTTAGTTAAGTAAGCCTAGGAATAATGTCCGACGTAGGAGTCAAATAATTGTAATTTTATGAAATAAAACCAAAAAAAAAATAAGATAGTAAAAAAGGGCGCGGACGTCTATGTCCGCGGTAGAACATTAAACAAAAAAAAAAAAAACAAAAAAAAAAATGTATGTAATAGTGAATTACGGAAATGTATGATGTTGACATTCAAAAACTTCAAATGGAATTATTGAGTAGGGAAAATACACTAAAGGAAATATTTTGTAAATATGAATGTAGTCAACAGATGTGAGCACATGCAGGAGGCCTGTGAGTTGGTGGATCTGGTGAAGTATAATGCAGAGAGGTATGAGTCAAAGACTAACAACCTCACCTGTAGTTGTGCTGCCGCTCCGCCACCTTTAATGTAGTACATTCTGATAGATTAGGAACAGGCATTGGCTTCCAACTTTGATAAAATGCATGAAAAAATCATTCTGAACCAGATGTTGTCTTACTTCAATTCAAATGCGATCCATAGTCAACAGTTTGGTTTCACGAAGGGTGGGACGACAACGGACGCGGGAGTAAAACTCATCAGCCACATCTTGGAATCTTGGGAGAAGTCCCAGGATGCCATTGGCATTTTCTGTGATCTCTCAAAAGCGTTCGACTGCGTCGACCACAAACCACTGATCTGTAAATTACACCACTACGGAATTCGAGGACAAGCTGCTGATCTTGTGCTATTCTATTTATCATATAGACAGCAAAAAGTAAATGTTAATGGGGCGACGTGCTTCGGGTCTTTTTTTATTTTATTTAATATAGGCTCGCGCTTGACCAGTATCTCACCTGATGGTAAGCGATGATGTGGTCGACGGTGGAGCACGCTTGCCTAGAAGTAACCTATTCACTCTTGACTCAAAGACCCCTAGATAGCTACAGCTATCGGAAAACATAGACTCCGGCAGGGAATTCCACTCCTTAGCTGTACGCAAAATGAAAGTATTCTCAAAAAGTTTAATGCGTATGGGTGGGATGTCCACCATGTACCTATCACGCATCGCCGTACGTCTGGTAGACCGATGATCAAACGGGCTGGGCGGAATTAGATCAAGCAATTCCATCGCGCACTCCCCGAAATGTAACCGATAAAAAACCGACAAGCTGGCAACTCGGCGACGGTGTTCAAGGCCCTGGAGCTTTGACTTAACCAGTGCCTCATCGCCGATGAGCCTCTTGGCCCGCGTTTCGATTGACTCTAGTGCATCAAGCTGCTATTTGGCAGATCCATCCCAGAGATGAGAACAGTACTCCATGCATGATTGAACTTGCGCTTGATACAAGCTGAGCAGCTGTTGTAGCTTGAAGTACCTTCTCACATTTGCAAGGATCCCCAGCATTTTGGCAGCCAGCTGAGCCTTTGCCTCATTGTATGGACCAAAATTGAAATTCGATATCAACGTAATGCCAAGATGCTCAAGATGGTTAGTTATTGGCACAGTCTTATCTCGGAAAGTTGGAGCCGGGTGAAATTGGCTCTTTTTAGCGGAAAAAAGGCACGCCTGGATTTTAGCAGCATTAAATCTGACCAGATTGACATCGCCCAATTTGGAGACTGCCTGCAAGCGCTCCACCATGGCCTCCAGACTGGATCTGAGGCCCGGTAGCACGAGCGTTGGACAAGTATCTCTCAGCAACAGTGCTGTTGTCAGCATATCCAAAGGTTTTAGCAGATCGTTAATGTGCAGCAAGAATAAAGTAGCTGAGAGTACCGACCCCTGAGAGTACCCGGTATTGATATCCAATTGGTCCGCAGAGCAGCCATCGATAACCACTCGAATGAACCGATCTCTCAGTAAGTCTGCAATCCAATCACGACGAATGAAGGAAGCTTACCAATAAGGCTTTCATGCCAGACCCTATCAAAAACCTTCGAGTCAAGATGGGCGTGCCCCAAGGTTCAATTCTCGGCCCTTTCCTTTTTCTTGTTTACTTTAATGATCTCCCTTTTATGATGGCCAAATTATCCGATACAATTCTATTTGCTGATGATACTTCGCTAATTAGGGTTCCATACCTCGAAAGGAAAAAACGGAACCCTTATAGGATCACTCTGTTGTCCGTTCGTCCGTCCGTTTGTCTGTCTGTCAAGACCCTTTTTCACAGGAAGGCGAGGAGGTATCAACCTGAAATTTATATCAAATACTCAAATCTACTGTCCCTTAAACCTGTGAAAAAATCAAACTTAAACTTAACTTGCCAACGCAATCAAAATATACAGCCGTTTATGCCGCAAATTTCCGAAAATTTTGACACTCGCAGGGGAATCAAAACCTACAGGGTCCCATAAACTCAGAATCTTTAAATTTTGGTACGAAGCAATGTCTTATAGCACAAATAAAGGAAAAACTGCGAAAACCGTATTTTTTTTGTTACATCATATAATAAAAATATTTTTAATAATTTTATACTTACTAACCCTTTCCCCATGAATGCGTAGAGGTATTAAATTGATATTCATATCAAACACTCAGGTCTGTAATACCCTTAAGCTGAGGTTTGTACGGAAGCCTCGGTGCACGAGTCCGACTCACACCTTGGCCGGTTTTTTTTTTTAAATAGATAGGAAAGGTACGGATGTCTTACATGTGAACGAAAGTCTAATTATTCTCTCAAATTGTTCGCAGCTAACAATATTTTACTGGAAGCGAAAAAAACAAAATATCTAAAGTACTCTTTACGTACTAAAACGTGACCTAAATTTAAATCTTAACGGCAAAAATTTTGAAGTTATAACGGAAACTAAATTTTTAGGGATTACTATCGATTCAATATTGCAGTGGTGCGCGCATATTAGAACTTTTTCGGATAGGTTAAGTTCAGCTGCATATGCAGTAAGGAAAATAAGGCAGTTAACCGATGTAGCCACAGCTAGGTTAGTATACTATGCATATTTACCCAGTATTATGTCTTATGGCATTCTGCTGTGGGGATCAGCAGCAGACGTTGATTCAATTTTCATCTTACAAAATAGGGCAAACCGCGCGATCTATAAAATGGGTCATCGCGAGTCCCTCAGGGAAAAATGAAAGAGATCGATATACTGACTCTACCTTCACTTTATATTTTGGACTGTATTTTGTATGTCCGCAAAAATCGAGAGCTTTTCAAAACTGGAAGCGACTTCTATAATTTAAATACACGCAGTAAGCACGAAATTGTAATACCCAAATTCAGATTAACGAAAATTAGCAAGTCTTTTCTTATAAACAGTATACGCTTTTATAACAAGTTGCCAAAAGCAGCATAAAACTAACCGACGGAAAGATCAAAAACTACATAAAACGTGTCCTTATTAAAAAAGCATAGTTACAAATTTTGGCTTTATCTCTTCCTGCGTACGCGGCTGCCCTGGTAACTCATAAACGGCACAAATATATGGATGTCTCTAACTATTCTCAATATGATTTTCCTTCTTCTTTTACTCGTAATTGGACTTTTAACAATAGTTTTCAATCATCTTTATAGCCCTTTTCTAAGAATAGTTACAGCACTGATAACAACATTTGTGCCACATGTTAAATTTAGTCTATTTATATTTTTTTTTACCTTTGTATAGATTCTTTTACCGATTGTTTTGTGAATTCGTGAACATTGCAGGCTTTCTAGATTTCTAGATAGATGCTTGTTAACATTTTTTTAACTTTTTATCTCGTTTTACTTTTTTTTTCTCTTGTTTAAATAAAATGTAATAATTTTTTTTTTAGTTCTTATGACTTACTGTCGGGCCTACTTTGTTCCCCCATATCTAGGTACTAATAATATAATTATTGTAAAACCCAACCAATTTTTAAAAGAATAACCGCCGGTTTTTCTCCATAGGAAACGACCAACCCGAACCGTGCAACTTTTGTCGACTTTTTATAAGTGCCCATGTAGGCCTATGTGAAAGAAAAAATATTAGATTTACATTTTATTATTTTTTTATTGGTTAATTTTTGACCATCGATATTACTTGCTAAGGCCGGCCCGAGGATGGGTGACCCTCTATTAAATAACGAGAAAGCTCCGTGCCTCGGAAAGCACGATAAGCTTTTGATCCTCTTTAGATATTTAACAGTCACAAAATCTGAGACCAGTCTTGTCAAGGGGTTTTATGTTACTCAGTTACTGGGTCCTGGAAGCTAGGTAGGTTCTGATTGGACAGGCAAGTTGGGGTTGACTTAAAGTAAGCTAGATCGAGCTGTTACACCAAGAGGGTTTGTTATACTGCGCCAGGCCCGGATGGTGTACCTGGTCGAGCGTGGGTTCTGGCTACTGCTGCTCTGGGGGACCGCCTAACCCAGTTTTTTAACAAATGCTTCCGAGCGTGTCCCTTTCGACTAGAATGAAACTGGATTGGTCTAGTTGAGGAAAATAGGCAGGGACTCGGAGTTTCTCTCTGCATACCGTTACATTTGACTGCTCGACGAGGTTTCCAAGCTATTCGAAAGAATAAGTGCTGAAAGATTCGTTGGGCACCTGTTACCTGTTAATGCCAGTATGACTTCTCGCAACAGCTTTCTACAGTGGAAGCAATCCTACGCGTCCACTCGCTGTCAGAACAGGTGGTGTCTCGCTCGGGGTGGGGTGGCGTTGGCGGTAAGTTTGGATATCGTCAACGCCTCTAACACCCTACCCTAGGATACAATTAGGGCGGTACGAGTACATCACGAGTGCTTCCTTACCTGCAGTGCATTGTCGGGGCTTACCTATGCGACTGGTACATTTGCTTTTTGGGTCGGGATGGCAGCATTTATCGAAGAGAGTTTACGTGTGAGGTTCTGCAGGAGTCGGTTTTTGGATCTCTCTTGTCTCCTATACGATGTGGTGTGTTGACGTTAATGTCGCAGACGACACCCTAGTGTTAGCCGGCGAGGATAGCTTTGTTGAGACCATCCAGTATTCCATGCTCGTGGCTGCAAGAGTTATGGCGTCGACCCGCAAGCTGGGTTTAGAGATAACGCCTCGTAAAAATTTAGTCGCTATGGTGCCATAAACTGCTGAAGTGCAGGAAGCCACCCAACTCGTCAGTGACAGTTGGAGAACCGTTAGTCAAGGTGGGTCGAAACATCTTGGAAGGAGCCGCGCCGTGCCCTCATCTCAGGAACAGGCTTCGACTTGTCGCTGCCAGCCGTAGTCGAGTTGATGGTCGGAAGCGAGGAGTCCTGGGAGTCGGTGAAGGGCGGGCAACGCCCTATTCTAGGGCGGCAGGCTTTAGGGGGGCCTAAATGAGTCCAGGGGCAACGTACTCGGGGACGTCCGTCACCCTCCACACATAAAATTTGTTGTTTTCGATGTGGCGGCTCGTTGTGTTTCACGCGCGCCTGACTTAGACGTCGCGGGGGAAGCGAAACACCTCACTCCCCACTCCGACCACAGAAGGCCCGTGGTGGCGAGCAATTTTCGCGCAAACGCGTTGTCGAAGCCGTCCTTAATTCAAATCCTGGCCGAAAAGAGAGCACAACACACCCTCAAGGAGTATCTTGCGTGGGCCTCTCAGCGGCAGGTCTTGGTTGCCAGGATCGGGTGATTACTGTTTCTGCCGCCAAAAAATTCAAGATAAATGGTCTCCTACTGTCTGCCCGTGATAGTCCAGAAGAAGGCCGCCGAGCAGGATTTTGAGAGGGCCGATCCCGCTCGAAGAAAAAGGTATTGGGGAAGCAGCCATCTTGATGGCTAAAACGCTGAAATCCCGCCAGCATCATAGGAAAGCGGTTTTCCAGGGTCACGGGTGGTAGCAGAAACTAGGAGGTACTTTGTCCGCCCACCAAGTGACTTCAGGAAAGACGGTAGCAGTGTTTACTTGCTGTCGTGCATAGCGAGGCTCAGGGGAGACATTTTTTCAGTTTCCCCAGGGATGTACGAGTACCATAACAGGCGTTGTATAGAGGGGTTCCGGTGTGAGCTTTTAAGAGGTCACGAGGAGGTTCCATGCGCTGATGGTGACCACTGGGGTGGTTTTATTAAGGTCGAAATCTCACACTAGGCCAGGTACCTTTAAAAGGTTTGCCGCCGATAACAAAAAAATGGCAATAATTTCATACAAAATACTGGCATCCTGGTGCACCCGGCTAGACTGGAAGCTGATTCTAACGTAGTGGTAAAGAATCAGGCAGGGAATACTACTTAGCTGTACGCATAATGAAAGATGTAGCTAAATGATGGAAATTGATCACCGTGCAGAGCACTGGTTTATATATACTCTGTGCCCTTCCTCCATAAGGTAGATGAAAAAGAACTTACATGGTCTTCATTGTGGACGGCATCTGCCGGGCGGCCCTCGCTCTAGCCTCCAGTATTTCTCTGAAAATAAACTATAACTTAATGTTGTGTTCAAAGGGTCGGATAGGATGGAATATACGGACCCCCTTTCCGCAATGAAACTCCCATTTGGTCTGTTTTGCTAGGGAATAGGCCGCAATCCACCACGCGGGCCCAGTGCGGGTTGGTGGAGGTCACATATCTTCGATTTTTTTGTTCTAAGACATGTTTTCCTCACGATGTTTTCCTTCATCGTTATAAGGGAAATAATTTACACAAACCACAGATAATATAAAACTAACACAAAGTAAAGCACCTGCCTCGATTCGAACCCACGACCTACAACTTGTAAGTCGTGGCAGTTACCAGTGGGCCGACACTGCTCTTTGTTTATAGGGTAAATAAAACACACATGAGACCAAACTGGAACACAGTGGTACACGACTATCATCGCTCGACGCTGCACATCGACTGACTGTTGTTAGGCGTACGTAAAAACTACACTCAACGTCACGCCTTTTATTTCTAGGACCGTTTAAAAACTTTTAGGTGTTTCATTATTCAGTGTTTTTTTAAACCGACTTCCAACATTAAAGTCATTTTGTAAATTACAGTGTTTTTTAGCCCCCGACGGAAAAAGAGGGGTGTTACAAGTTTGATGAGTGTCTGTGTGTGTCTGTCTGAGGCATGATCGCTGCTAAACGGATGAACCAATTTTTATTTAGTTATTTTATTTGACTCTTTCGAGAATGTTCTTAGCTATATTTGATGGAAATAATCGGTTCAGCCTGCGTGGTGGATTACGGCCCATTCCTTCTCACAGACAGGTGGCCTGTGTCCCAGCAGTGGGAACATTAAAAGGCTAATGATGATGATGGGTTGGTTGGTGGTATTCCTGGGGTTTGAAGATGTCTGGAGGAGTATTGTCTGACCTGAGCAGCCTGACGCTGATCTTAGCGCTAGGCAGGCGCGCCTCCACGGGATTGGTGACCGACAGAACCACCTGGTCTTCGGGCACTGGGGGGGGCGCTGGCAGCGTGTTCTCTTCGGAGCTGCTGTATCGTACATCGTAGTAAAACTCGTTGTCGTCTTTCTACAAGAAATTAAGAAAGAAAATAAATCTATTTAGCACAAACCATAGTTATATATCAAATTTACAGGAATTGTGTTTGTTTTTGATCGACTTTTCAAAACAGAAGAGGTTCTATGTTCGCCTTTATGTTTTTCTTTTTCTTTTTTGTGTGAGACAGATTTTTTTATTTTATTATATGTGCTCGCGCTTGACCATTATCTCATATAATGGTAAGCGATGATGGGACGGTGAAGCTCGCTTGCCTAAAAGTAACCTAATTACTCGTGTCTTAAAGTCCCCCAGGATGTAGCTATTAGGGTGTTCCTTATTTTTCAGTTTTTTTTTAACGATTCTAAGCTAATTAAAAAATAAAAACTTTAAAAAATGTGGAACACCCTAGTAGCTATCTGGAAATACAGACTCCGGCAGGGAAATCCAACCCTTAGCTGTACGACACAAAGAGAGCATTAAAGTATTTCCGTATGTACCTTTTCTTTATCTTTACCTTTATGCTCGGGAATCTGTGCTTGCTCTCCTTCATAGACATCATGATACGTCTGGTAGGCTGAAGCATACGCCGCAATGCCTTATGGACAGGCTTCAATGTTTCGCTCTCTCTTATGAGCGTCAGCAGGCGTATGACAGAGTCGTAATCCCAGTGGGGGGAGTCCTCGTAGCCTTCTGGTTTTGGTTGGATTGCAGCTGTGAACGCAGTCGGCGATGGACGTGGAGTCACTAAAGAAAGATGCAAAAACAAACAAGTACGTAATTTAAAATAGTCCAGAGTGGAGTGAATTGTTCTAAAGTAGAATCCTGAGTGCAGCGAGAAATTCAAAGTACGTCACTCGAGTTTAAAATAGTGTTGCTCCCGAGATGCACACTCTACTTTTTATCACGCTCTATGAGAAAATAAGTAAGTGAACAAGAACGTTACGTTTATTTATTTACATACAATTAGGAACCATAAGACATAACATAAAAATAATATAGGCTAACAATTTTATTAGTACCACCCGTTACAGTTGTAAATTTAGTTTTTAATTCGGCTCATGAGCGGTTATCCAGCCAGTCACTAGTTCAATACAATGTTCGCGTGCGGTCCGAAATAAAATTACTATCGCTCATTAGCCATTTACCTCATACATTCGTCGTAATCGATTTTAGGGATGTAATCCTATTTTAGACCGCATGGTTTGTGATTCATCTCTTTGCTGATTGGAACATTTACTAACAATATCAACATTCCAAATTCAAATCACTTTTAGTCCCTAGAGATTAATGATCTATTTTAGTCCCTGTATACGAAGAATAAACTAGCTCTTTTTGAATAGATGTGATATACATTTTTTGTAAACCACCTTTTATATAAAAAAATGCAAAATCAAACGTTTGTGCATTATTTCAGCTCGATCCAACACCGGGAAGTGAGTCAAATTGAACTTGCAAGATTTGATTACAGACACTGAGACTGGTGAACGTTAAAAAACTTTATTATTTAATTTTTTTCCAATAAAAATACCTTTTTTAAGCAAGCTTTTTGTTTATCGTGCATTGCCATTCAAACCAAACGTTTATGCAAATTTCATTTTAAAAGATTGAGGATAACCTTTAAAATTCAGTTGCAAGATTTGACCCAAACATCATACACACATACATTGCAAGTTAGTAAAAAGCTTGTAAAATTGCATTGACACGAGAAACAAACATGTGTGCAAAATTTCTGCTCAATACAACACCAAGAAGTAAGTCAAATTTAACTTGCAAGATTTGATTACAGACACCAGGGGAGGTGAAAATGAACAACAACTTTTGTTCTATGACTTTTAAAAATTCAACAAAAAACAAAATACTAGGATCTGATCCCTACATTCTGGCGAGTTATGCGAGCATAAAATTTATGGATCAGCCATCAGTATTTTTTGTTGAATTTTTGATGGTGGTTAGTGTTACTGTTTTACCAATAACCTTGTATATATGCACAATGAACATGGCTCTAGACAGTGTCATTCTATCGGCGATGGCAATAGTCGAAATGCCAAAATGTACCTAATGATAAAAAATAATTATTTTTCAAACAGGTTAGAATAACACTTCAATCTTTCAAGTTCAATTTTACAAGCCAATCTTTTTTTTTTGTCAATTTGGAATAAAAGAAAGAAAAGAAAAAGAAAGAAAGATTGTATATTAAAATAGATGATGCCAGTAATTCCTCTATGAACAAACACCGAAACAATCAATTAAAGGATTGATCACGCGACATTTCGATAACGCTTGTCAATCACAAACATTTTTGACTTTTATCCAATCCCTATGGCGACGCTATCGTTGATAGAATGTCACTTGTCTAGAGCCTCAGACATACGGTTATTGCTGAGGGGGACCATCGCCCCCAATTCCTGGAAGAGCTTCTGCTTGTTGTACAGCACCAGGCGATCGAGCCAGCCGGTGTGCTGCAACCCTAGGATCGCCAGTGCCATAGAGCCGAGCAGTATGGAGATCGAGCATCTCTATAAAAAAATTATTTATTTTTGTAACACGCGCAACAGGTACAGACTTTATAAAAAAAAAAAAAAACATTAGTAAAACTTAAACGGAGAGGACCCAGTGCGAGGCAAAACGTTCCTATCTCAGAATATTTTTTGCTAATCATCATAATTCACATTATTCTTAATTTAAAATTGTTTAAAATTATTTTCTATATTTTAGTTTCGTTATCTATTAAAGCGTGTTTGTTAGTTTTTTTATACTATTATTTTTCTTTTGACACCTGAACGGAAAATTACAACTCTGCTTGCTGAAGCATAGAGGAATCTCGCTGTGTAAAGATCCCATCCATGAACCTCCGACCAGACGGGTGGTGTCAGACTGTTGTATGTGCTGAAAACTCTATTTGCGCGATGCAGGCTTTTTTGAGACGTCAGGTCATTAGTTCGTATGTCGCAGCATTGATGCCACTGACAGAAGAGGCAACACACCGGACAGAGTGCAAGGCTATGGGAGTAATACAGGATTATTGAAAAAAGAAAGCGTTTGTGAGTACTTACATGTTGACACATCTTCGCTCGACTGCCAAATTTTTTTATTAATTATTGTTTCTAATTATAGAAATTAATTTTCTATAATCGAAAACAGTAATGTAATCCATTTGTTTGGCAGTCGAGCGAAGATGGTTGTAAAGTATACTTAATTAATATTGTCACGTTTGTAATCGTGTTTCTCATTAAATATATCATCAAAGGGTTTTAATTGTGTATTTTATTGAAGGATAATTAATATTGTACTGTGTGTTAAAAATATTAATAACATACCTACCTTATAGATAAGAAATTAATAACAGCCGGACGGGTAGATTTACAAGGTTGAGCAATGCTGCCAAGGTCGATCTGTGGATGGATCACCATCTTAACTTACCAAGGCCCCTGCGTGCCTTGGAAAACACGTTAAGGCGTTAGTTCTGGAGGTGTGTGTTCTACATTAAGAAAACTATCACTAACAAGTGAGCAAAGTTACTTAAAGGATTGACAAAATGCCCATAATAACTTAACTTGTACATTCGTGCTGTTCGTCGCTAAGGGGTTCGGTTGTATGTTCCATGTCTTGAAAACTGCTGAACAGATTTTGATGAAACTTGAACTGTTTTCTAAGTCGAGACATTCTTGATCCAACAAAAAATAATGATCACGATCCGATAAGAAGTTCGAAGTTCGGAGAAATGCGTGGACAAACATACATACAAACAAACACGCATACACTTATAAAATTCGGAACACGTGTTTAAAAGCTCATACAGAGTAACATATGTGAATATTATGCAATTCCAATAATATTACATAAAAGGGAGGTCTCGGTAAATTGAAATATGTTTAATTAAGATGGAAATATGTTTCGAAATTATTTCCATCTTAATTTAGTGAAGATCTGATGAAGAACTTCGGAGATATACAACAGAAATTTTCAATAAATAACGGCAAATCTCTCGGGATTGCTGCAATCGCATGTCTTTTTATTGTTTATACAATTTCATAATATAATATCAAGCCAATACGCTCCAAAGAGGTACGCAGTTGTTACAGTTCACCTTGGTACACTCTCATTTCACCGGTTATGTTCAGTTTCATGATATTCGGGTAATCTATTCTGGCATTATATGTACCTTACGTAATTACTTGCCCATTAGGTAGGTACAATTAAAAAGTGAAAAAAATGTCGGTGAAGTACAGGTATTTCACCATATTCCCTGTCTTAAGCTGAAAGTGACTTGTGTTGATTTTGAGGCACTTGCTTTTATTCGCCACGACTTTAGCCATTTCTCAATGTCATTTAGACTGCCCTGAAGTTTTTGAGAAGCAATTTCGGGGTTTTTGTGGCTAACCAGAACGGCTGTATCATCTGCATATGTTGCTGTCGTAATGTCCGGAGTATGTGGCAGATCTGCTGCAAATATGGTGTACAACACTGGTCCTAGTACCGAGCCCTGGGCACTCCTGCAGTTGTCTTGTGGAAATCCGGGGTGGCCTCTCCTTCCTTGACTTAAAAAAGCCAAACCAAATCCTATCAAAGGCTTGTTGGATATCTAAAAATGCATTCCTTACCTTTCAGAGACATCCTAATTTTGTCGTAGATCAAAGGATCTACAGTCCGACAGAACAAGTCCACAGGGACTTGTTCTGTCGTAGCGTGTTTCTGCCGAAAACCAAATTGGTGGTCAGATGTGACAGACCTTTGGAGTAATTGTGGCATAATTCTATTTAACAAAAGCTTTTCGAATAGCTTAGATGTTACGGGGAGTAAACTGATGGGTCTATATGACGATACCACATGCTCTGGTTTGCTTTGTTTATGGATCATTATCATTTGAGAAACTTTCCATAATTCTGGAAAGTATTTGGTTCGTAGTATTGTAGAGTGCCATTAGGAATACATTATCTTTCTTCGGTAGTTGGATAAGCACTTCCTTAGTGATGAGACCAAAGCCTGCAGCTTTTTTGCCATCAAGTTTAACTATCTGCCGAAGTACTTCTTTGGGTGTTATAGGTCGGAAAGGTAGATCAAGTTAGTAGAGTTCATTTAATATGGCTTCAATATGAGTGTCATCAAAACCGGGCTCTGCCCCGTTTGGTATGAAGACTAGAAAGCATATGCTTTTACTACCCACTTAGAGAATTAAGTGGGTAGCGAAAGCATATGCTTTCTGCTTCCTAGTTCTCGCCCATAGTTCATCATCCAATTCAATTGGTGCTTTGCACATTAGGGCCGATTCATGCCACTGGTAGCCTTCCAAAGAGAATAATCAGTAGCTTTCGTGGCTGTCAAAAACTCCAATTGAGCTTTTATAGTTGAATTCTCAGCGTCGACAATAGCGTTCTTAAGGTCTACAATCGCCTTGTTCAGAGCAGTCTTGTCCTCTCGAGCCCTAGACGTCTGCCAGACTCGTCGCAATCGTCGCTTTTCCTTGATCTTCACTCTTATTTGCTCAGGAATAGTAGGCTGAGAACGTGACTTTAAGATATCCGCAGTTAATCGCCAGCACGTATTCTGTATTGTGTTTGTCAAGTTTTGAGTTGCTGATTCAATGTCCTCTTCAGTTCTTAAGCTTATTTTCAGATCTAATTTGTCCTCAATTTCATCTTTAAAAGAGTCCCAGTTAGTGAACTTGTTGTACAATTTCAGATCGGTTCCATGATGCAGAACAGTGGTACTAACACTAAGAAAAACCGGAATGTGGTTTGAAGAGCCATCTAGGCACGATTCTACCTTGCAATATTATCTGGAGAGTCCTGCTGTTACAAAAAAGTCCATCAGGTCTTTTAGTCTGTTTGGATCACTGGGCCAATGTGTTGGTTCGGCTGTACACATGGTGCGTAGAGAGTATTTGTACACACATTTTTTAAGCTCTCTTCCTTTTGTGGAAACCAGTCTTGATCCCTAAAATGTGTGATTAGCGTTCCAGTCACCTCTAGCTATAAATTTTTGCCCGAGCGTGGAAATATAATGTGAGAATTGGTGTTCTTTGATTTTGTGCTTTGGTGGACAGTAAATTGATGAGATGTTGAATTTTCCATTCTTGCTTTCACGCTTAACGGTGCCGCTTGAATATGCTCTGTTTGATAGCTGGCAAGCTGGTGGTGTTTCACTGAAGTCTTAATAATAAATGCAGTACCTCCGTGGGCAGTGCCGTCGGGGTGGTCAGTTGTATAAATGTTATATCCAGGTATCATAATTGCACTTCTACTGGTAAAGTGGGTTTCTGATATTAACAATATGTCGATGTTGTGGCACTTCAGGAGTAAATCCACTTCGTTTTTGTTAGGCGCAAGGCTGTTAATATTCCATGTCCACTCACGTATATTCTCAATAAAAAACTTTTACCAAAAATACTACCGACTTCCAAATAAGAAAACTACAAAGTACCTACTTTATTTTTGAAAGTCGGTCGGTCCATAACCCAAAAAATTGGTACCTACCAAAGACATCGACTTCCAAAATGAAAGTTATTTTTCGTAGTTATTTTCTTTATGGACACCAAATTCTAAAAAGAAAGTAATTTTTCAGTTTGTAGTGTTTTTATTTAGAAGTCGGTAGTATTTTTTAATATTATAAATGCGATAATAATTGTCTGCCTGTCTGTCTGTTATCTTTTACACTTAAGCCGCTGGACTGATTTTGGAATGGAGATAGAATGAGGTCCTGAGAAGGGCATAGGATAGTTTTATCCTGAAAATTATTCTTAAGGGGGAGAATATGCATTTAAAGTCATTTTCTGAAAGGCGATGTTAAGATTCTCCGCGGAAGATTGAAGCTAGAAAATAAATTGGTTGTTAGGTAGGGTAGGTAGGTAGTAAGTAGGTTAGGTAGGTAAGTAGGGTAGGTTAAGCAGTTAACGGGAGCGAAGCCGCGGGCACAGTAAGTAGTTATAATACAAATCTGGCATCCATAACCCGCATTGAGCAAGTGTAATAAATGCTCGTGTCTTCTCTGTATGAGAAGAGTCCCTGCAGACAGCGGACAGTTACAAATATGGGTATTATTATGTCCTTTATTCAATAAATTTTCTTATTATCTACATTTTTATGTATGTTTATAAAATTAATTTAAACATAAAAAATATAAATAAGAAATAAAAAAAGTCCAAAAACAAAAAAAAAATACTGTAAAATTACGGTCTAAAAATACGAATTTACGGGCATATTTTCTTGTTTCTTACTTTTAACAGCGTGAATTCAGTAGTCGGGTTTTAGTTTTTGAACTTATTTCTCATTTGCATTTAGGTATTTGCAGAGCCTGAGGGAACAAATAAACATAAGTGCATACAAGCATACTGCCATACTTACATACCGATCAAAAAACACTTTGCGACGTCGCGCCAAATCAAGCCAAATTTATTTTACATGATTTTGATGGGATATGTCTCGCAAACGATTCACTTGACAAAAATATTATGTACCAAATCCTACCTTCATTTTAAAATACCTGTTCAAAGGTACCACAAGTGATGGAGTGAATATTATGTGTGTTCTTGACTTCGTGCCCCCTAGAGAGCGCCATATTCAGTTTAATGAAACTTCGCATAGCCTATAACCAACGGACAAACAAGACGCTTTCAACAACACCTCATTTGTCAATTTATGTTAAGTAGTTTAGAAGTTATGAGGGAACAGATGAACCCTTCCTTTTGCTTCGCTATAGTCGTGTAAAAATAGAGGCCCACCGGTATCGGGAACAGGGTCCAAGCTACCGGCGGTCAGAGGAGCTCCAGAAAGAGGAACCCCTTAACAATACGAGCCGTGTCCACCAGTACTGCTTTCTGAATCAAGCCCTTGACCCAGCCACCTAACGAGAGCCTCCTAAGGTGTTGGTCGAGGCTTGTGAGTATTAAGCCATTGGCTGACACGACTATCGCTACAATGATTAAGGTTGTCGACATGTGGGATGTGGACTCACATCCTCGACATCCTCACATTGTCGACAACCTTGCGAGCCTAGTCAAGATATTTGATTTGCTTATCTTTCTCGGCCTCAACCTCGTGAAAGGTTTCCATCATGCGGGACGGTAATGTCAACAATCATTACACGACTCTCAATGCGGTCCACCACCACTTTATCAGGCTTATTGGCTACAATTGTCCTGTCAGGGATGATGGACCGATCAATATTGTATAATTGCTCTATTATACTCTTCGAGTAATTGTTTGCTATTTTTATTCTATTCTAACAGTATGTGTTGACATTTTACGTCAAGTTTTGTTAAAAAATCGTGTATTTTACATTCTTAATACGTAAGCAAAGCTGGGCGGTCAGTAATATTATACTAATTATCACATAAAATGCGCAATCATTGACTTAACGTGCGTCAATCTTACTATAGCATATTTTTTTTATTATATAATCCTATATAAATATATAACATTATACATGCAAAAGTTTGGATGGATGGATGTTTGTTACTGAATCACGGCAGATTTTTAAAAAAAATTGTTTTTTTATATCTTGCAGCAGTGCCCGCTGTCCCCATTCGTTGCTTGGGACTGATCAACCAGGAACGTGAATATTATGTGTGTGATCAGGTTTTAAGCGTCTTTGAGTGCGGAAATTTTTGACTACTTATCATCGTATAAGTTTTTACATGTAAAACAAATAGATGTACTGATGTGTAATCATTGTGATGGCGTACTATCGTATCAAATGATGATTGGCACTTACTGCTTCTGTCCAAGTATAGCCAAACCAATTCACAAAAATAATTGGATATTTCATACAAAGTTGTCGTCTCGTCACGTGAACAAAATTTATACGGGAGATACAATTATTTTTTTTGAGAATGTTCAATCACTTCCTTGGAAAAATTTGTTCATATCTTTGGGCGGAAGCAGTAGATATCAATACTTATAATAAATCTATAGAAATGACATTTTTGTACATCGAAAATAATTCTAAAAAAAAAACCCTTAAAAAGCGAACTAAAAAGACGTAAACAAGAAGAAAAAAAAAATTCTCCTATCGTACAGTCCATCCAAAGGTTGTCTGTAAGAGATTGCCCTGTGCGATAAGAACGCCCATTGTACACTTGTTTGGTGAATGTTTGTCCTGTACATATTTTTGTGGTGTACAATAAAGTATACAGGGTGTTTGGAAGGGAGCTGTACATACGCCTAGGGTAGAAACTAGGGATAGTCTGCTACCTACCCCCGCCCATTATATTGACCTTGGCCTCAAGGTTTTTTTTAAATTTATTATTATTTTTTATTTGACTTTTTTATGATTTTTTGACTAAAACTACCTGTAGCTCAAAATCTATCCATGGGACCGGTCGGCTAATGGTCTTGTTTTAATCGTTAGAGTCTTAGGGTCCTGCAAAAAATTATTTTACACCAGAAAATTGTGGAGAAGAAAAGTTATGGGGCCTGAAGTACCGTAGTAAGGTAAAGAAATAATTTTAAGGGCAACTTTCTATGGGGTTTAAAAAAAAACTAACAGGGTTGGAGTTCTTCTGATTTTTTTAAAACATCCTCAGTCCATGCCCTTTCTAACGATATGCTAAAAGTGTAATTATCACTTTTAGTTTTAAAGTTATTAATTAATTTCCGCAACTAGGGCACTTCAAGCAAAAATTTCAACTAATGAAAATTAAATGTGTTCGATCGTAAAAGGATGGCAAATGAAACAAAAAATTTGGTAATGACTAATGTCATTAAATTACAAATTTTAATTAATTACTAATTTTAATTAATTACAAATTTTGTTCAAATTGATGACCATTGACCTGTAAACATGCTCGGCACCTCTTCCTCATCTCCACGGTCACCGTTCTAAGCAGCAGTTTCTCGCGCATTGTATCGAATGCGGCGTGGATCCTGTTAATTAGAACCTCCCTTGTTGGTACTTCTTCTGCGTACACCAACTCTTTCGCCCTTCCCCAGACGTAGGAGTCGAGTGGGGTAAGGTCAGGCGACCTTGGGGGCCAGGGAATTGGCCCACCCCGACCAATCCAAGAATTAGGAAAGCAGTTGTCCAGAAGCTCCCTCACTGCTAGGCTCCAATGAGCAGGACAGCCGTCGTGCTGGAAGACTATGGGCCGATCTTCGTCAAACACTTCTTCCGCTAAATCAGGCAAATCGTTTTCGAGGAAATCTAAGTAGTTTTGCCCGTTTAGGTTGTCTGGCAAAAAGTGCGGCCCTATCAACCGATTACCGATGACGCCTGCTCATACGTTCACGGAGAACCTTCGTTGAAAACCTCTGTGCCTCTTGACTCTCGGGTTTTGATCTCTGGGTGCCCAGTGATGGAGATTGTGGTAATTTACAATTCCTTCCTTGTCAAACTTGGACTCGTCAGTCCAGAGAATACTCCGTAAAAAAATAATATCTTCCACGTCCGTATGGAGCAAGTGGCGGCAAAACTCCACCCTTCTTGCATAGTCGTTATCCTCTAAGCCTAAAACAATAAAAATATCAACGTTAGCGGTTTCCTTATGAATTAGTAGCTATGTAACATTGATTGCTATCTCTGTCTTTCCATTTCTCTCTCTCTCACACACATGCTCATGTTAATTTAAAAATTGCCTATGAAATTCACATGCTAGTTCATTACATAAGAGCTAAAAACAAAAACTTTATGTAAAAAATTACCTTGAACAGGGGTGTAGTGGAAAGGATGACGTCCATTTTCGCGAAGAACCGACCAGACTTTCCACACGCTTAAACCAAGCGTCCGGGCTACGGTTCTTACGCTTCTGGTCGGATCTTCCTCAAATTCAGCCAATATGCGTTCTTCCGCAGCCAAATTTGGTTGAAATCTGTTCACGGCTGGTTCCCGGAAATTTAAATTTCCGGTTTCTCGCAGACGCCGATAAGTTGAGCCAAACGTTTGGTGGTTAGGCACTCGCCGGTTAGGATACCGTTCTTGATAAATCCTCCGTGCCTCGCGCCCATTGCAATCAGCCATTCCATACACCACCAGCATGTCGGTGTACTCTTCACTGGTAAATCCAGCCATTTTGCCAACAACAAGGTAACAAATAACAAAACTTAACAAAAACGAAGTAATAACAAACTCAACAAAATTAACGAAAACAGTGGAGCGTCGTAACGGCAAGTACGTAAGTTAGCTAAGATGGGTAAATCTCGACTGACTAACAAAGACCCCAACGAGTTACCTGCCCGGCCCCGTCGACCCAAGAGCGAAAGAGACATGACATGACATGTTTTGTCTCTTACATGTTGCTCTCGTGTAAGAGTGAGACAACAAATTTGCCAACTGTAGGCCAAACTGGATTAAATTCTGGAAATTACATTTGTCTTACAAATGTCGACTCGTAGTGGTAAAAGTGCCCTAGTTGCGGAAATTAATTAATAACTTTAAAACTAAAAGTGATAAATACACTTTTAGCATATCGTTAGAAAGGGCATGGACTGAGGATGTTTTAAAAAAATCAGAAGAACTCCAACCCTGTTAGTTTTTTTTAAACCCCATAGAAAGTTGCCCTTAAAATTATTTCTTTACCTTACTATGGTACTTCAGGCCCCATAACTTTTCTTCTCCACAATTTTCTGGTGTAAAATAATTTTTTGCAGGACCCTAAGACTCTAACGATTAAAACAAGACCATTAGCCGACCGGTCCCATGGATAGATTTTGAGCTACAGGTAGTTTTAGTCAAAAAATCACAAAAAAGTCAAATAAAAAATAAAAATAAATTAAAAAAAAACCTTGAGGCCAAGGTCAATATAATGGGCGGGGGTAGGTAGCAGACTATCCCTAGTTTCTACCCTAGGCGTATGTACAGCTCCCTTCCAAACACCCTGTATAATAAATAAATAAATAATAAAAAACAATCATGCTGTGCAATCGGATTATATACATTCGTGAGCTGGCTGACCGAAACCAGATGTATTCTCCGACTGCACAGCATGATTTTTTTCTTGTTTACGTCTTTTTAGTTCGCTTTTTAAGAAGTCGGGTTTTTTTTTAAATTAAATTGTTTTATTTCTATATATTTTTTTAAATAAAGTACATTTAAACATATTAGGGTTATATATTTTTGAAATCAACTCTTAAAACCATTTATTGTGATACCCCCACGATGGGTTTGAAAGAAAAAAATTTGACCCTACAATATGGCGCCCAATCCGCTATTTTTCTATTAGCCAAAAATCTTAATGATTGACGTAAGAATCATCAAAATCGGCCAACGCGTTTGGTCTCTAGAACGCCACATAGGAACATACATACATACATACATAGATTGATAAACACATTACCCTCTTTCGGAAGTCAGGTAAAAAAATTAACCGACTTCCAAATAAAAACAGACAAAGTGGAAAATAACATTTTCAGGAAGTCGGTGTTCCTGCTTTTTTTCTTCATTTTTTGACACTGACTTCCGAAAAAGAAGTAATTTTTCACTTTGTCCGATTTTGAAAATTATTTTTTTTGTTAGAAAGACTATGTTTCGAAATTGGTCCCATTTTAATTTGGTGAAGATTTGATGAAGAACTCCTAAGATATAAGACAGAACATGTTTTTTTGAATTGCTGCAATCGCATGTTTGTTTATTGATTATACCATTTCATAACATCACGTCAGTACGCTCTTAAGGGCTACGCAGATCTCTCATTTCACCGGTTATGTTAAATTTTCATGATATTCGGGTTATCTATTCTGGCGTTAAGGTAACTTACTAAACAACTTGCCTATTAGGTAGGTACAACTAAAAGTGAAAAATAAAAACGTTTTCCAAAAAATTCTATCGACTTTCAAATAAGAAAACTACAAAGTGAAAAGTTTATTTTTGGAAGTCGGTGTCCATAGCGCAAAAAAATGGTACCTACGAAAGACACCAACTTCCAAAAATAAAGTTATTTTTTACTTTGTAGTTTTCTTTTGGGAGTCGATAGTATTTTTTTGTAAAAAAGTTTTTTTAGTTAGAAACTTGTTTATTTTTCAATTTTTATTTGTAATATCTAAGAGCCAACTCTTTAGTAAGGTACCTATAAAGCCAGAGTATATTATCCGAATATCATGAAACTGGAACATAACCGGTGAAATGAGAGTGTACCAAGGTGAATTATACACATCTGCGTACCCCTTTAGAGCGTACTGCCGTGATGTTATGTAATGAATTATATAAACAATAATCAGGCATACGATTGCAGCAATGCCGAGATGGAACGGGCTAGGAAGAATTAGTTCATGCAATTCCAACGCACACTCGGCGCCGATGTTCGAGGTTCTGGAGCCTAGATTCGACCAGTACTTCATTGCTGATGAGCCTTTTGGCCCGTCTTTCAATCGACTCAAGTGCATCCAGCTGGTACTTTGCAGACCCGTCCCAGAGATGAGAGCAGTACTCCATGCGTGATCGAACTTGCGCTTGATACAAGTTGAGCAATTGTTCTGGCGTGAAGTACCGTCCCACCTCGTCGAGGATCCCCAATTTTTTGGCACCCAGTTGAGTTTTATTTTTTACATTTTAGGAAAGCTTACAGACTAATAACGTTATAATAGCAATAATATGTAACTTAATTGCTAATAACAAGCTTCCACGGATAAATTATTACTTCCCTATAATCCAAGCTACGAGTCCTTCATCAAAGTTAGCTCATTTTGTTATTATTATTTTTTATTAAACAATTTGGACAATAAACGGTTCAAGTGCATGCATTTGCCTCTTGCACAAAAAATGGCTTTGCTAAAAGTTTCCTAACTTTGCTTGCATTGGTGCAGAATAGGTCAATGCCAGGTTCACAAAAAATCTCGTTAAAACTGCGACTGGCTCTCGGAAAGTATGCATTACGCCTATAATTAGGATTTGCATAAGGTACATGTAGTATTTGGAACAGTTGTGTCAGATACATATGTTTCGGATAATTTTATAAATTTTCATATCGTCAGCATAAAGTTAAGTCTCAAAACAGTGTTTCACGTCAGAAATAAAGAGAACTAATAAGAGGGATCCCAATATCGAACCCTGGGGAATCCCAGAAGGTACTGAACTCCATCCAGATGTGTACCCCTGTAGTACCACAGCCTGAGTTCTATAATCAATATAGGAAGAGAACCAACTACTAAAGTACATAAAGTAAAAAATATATATATATATATATATAAAGTTTCAAACCCTATTTTATCCCCTTAGGGATAGAATTTATGCTTAAACCTAAGATTTCACGTGTCCTACTTACATACTGTAAAAAATATGTTTTAATTTTCAACCCCTTTTTGCCATCTTAGGGATGGAATTTCCAAAAACCAAAAAGTACATTAATTCTTTTTATCAACGAAGCTTCAATCTAAAATTTCACGTGTCCAACTTACAAACTGTAGAAATTATACACAAACTTCCAACCCCCTTTTTACCCCCTTAGGGATGGATTTTCCAAAACCTAGTAAATACATGAACTCTTTTTAACAACCAAAAGCGCAAAAATAAAATTACACGTGTCCAATTTGCAATTTTTCAACACCCTTTTTTCCTACTTAGGGGTTGAATCCCATTTCCATTTCTGGAAATATTTAAACTCATTGTTTTTTTTATTAATGAAGAGCGTAAACCTTTAATTCCAGATGTATTACCTTCAAAGCCAAAAAAAAAATCATATAAAGTTTCAACCCCTATTTGATTCCTTTAGGGGTAGAATTTCCAAAAACCAATAGATACATTAATTCGTGACTCTCGCAGGGTTAAAACGAATCGATTGACGTAAGAATCATCAAAATCGGCCAACGCGTTTGGTCCCTAGAACGCCACATAGGAACAAACATACATACGTACATACATAGGCTGATAAACACATTACCCTCCTTCGGCAGTTGGGTACAAAATGGGACCCTATTATTAATAGACTCCGCGGTCCGTCTGTCTGTCCGTCTGTCACCCGGCTGTATCTCACGAACCGTGATAGCTAGACAGTTGAAATTTTCACAAATAATGTATTTCTGTTGCCGCTATAACACCAAATAATAAAAACAAAATAAAATAAATATTTAAGTGGGGCTTCCATACAACAAACATTTTATGCCGAACCTTTCGTGCGTGAGTCCGACTTGCACTTGGCCGGTTTTATTAGAAGTTGGTAATAAAATCGGCACGCAAATTGTAATGTTTTTTCGCTTTAAACCTACTATTAAGCAACTCGCAGTATTTTATACATCAAAACTATTTAGTTGCAACGAGGATGGGTAAAAAAACCTCGTCAATGACTTCATCAAAGCGTTCCAAGACGGGCACGACCTTCAGAAATGAAGACAACGAATATAAATAAGAAGCAACAGAGCATAACCTAACGTCACGCACGTGTACTCCGATAGGATAAATCAAAAAAATCAAAAATCAAAAACGTTTATTTCAAATAGACCAATTACAGGCACTTTTGAATTGTCAAAATGTCGGTCAGTCAAACAAACAAGTGAAGCTAAGTTGCACGTTCCAAGGAGTAGATCTCTATGGAGAAGAACGTGCAAGAAACTCCATGGACACTCTTTTAAATCATATGTGTTACATATAATGATTGGTTACATATTTCTTGTTGCTTCTATTATGTGAGCACAATGTAGATAATAATAAAAAAAATATATTAAAAGATAGGAACTGAATTAAGCCACTGGCAGCTAAGAGATGACCAGTCTCATCTGACGGCACCCGTTCACGAGCATGACGCGTGCATCAACCCCACTCAGCTCAACCATTTTGAAGGGAACCGAATGACCCAATAACACGCGCCACCAACAGCGAGACATTTGAGTGAGCATGACAAACTCTCAACTGCCATGCTCGCAATGTCAAAATAAATAAAAAAAGTTGTAACCTAATAAAAATGCTCCATGGTACTTCACATTCACAAATTTGAAAAAAAAAAAGGGCTTCTACATTATACAATGCTATTATTTCTAAATATAACATGTAAAGAATCCTAAGTCCTATTGAAATAAACAAATGAAATAAAAATAAAACACTGAAAACAACAATACGAAAAGGGCAGCAGCATCTCTTCCAATATAAACTAATTTGTAGCTACAAATGTATGTGGCTGTGGAGCAGGACCGGCATTTAGCCAAGCATTTTTATCAAGGAGATAATCTTCCAATTTATAATATGCTTGTCTACATAGTGTGCGTTTAATGCATGTTTTAAATTTTGACTCGTTTAATTGGAGAATTTCTAGTGGAATTTCATTATAAAATTTTACACAGTACCCCATAAAAGAGCTAGCTACTTTAGCTACCCTGAATCGAGGTTGATCTAACTTGTCCTTATTTCTAGTATTAAAATTGTGCCTATCACTTATTTTAGTAAAAAGATGAATATTTTTCCGGACGTACATTATATTTTCATAAATGTATTGACAAGGTACCGTCATGATGTTGATATCTTTAAATAATTCCCTAAGAG
Source organism: Orthosia gracilis (assembly GCA_947562075.1). Lineage (NCBI taxonomy): Eukaryota > Metazoa > Arthropoda > Insecta > Lepidoptera > Noctuidae > Orthosia > Orthosia gracilis. Next base: position 14,180,624 of record OX387267.1, read on the forward strand.
AATCGCGCCTGCGAAGATTGTATATGGCTCTGATAGCTCTTTTCTGCAGAATAAAAATAGACTCTATGTCTGCAGCCCGTCCCCATAGCAAAATACCGTAAGACATGATACTATGAAAGTAACTAAAATAGACCAGCCTCGCGGTATGTACATCAGTAAATTGACGGATTTTTCTGACAGCATATGCTGCTGAACTAAGCCGTCCTGCCAGAGATGTTAAATGAGGACCCCATTGTAGCCTCGAGTCGACCGTGATTCCCAGGAAAACCGCGTTTTCGACGATTTCTAGTTTCTCCTTGTTCAATATTATTTCCAAGTCATTACTTTTAACATTCGGTAACGCAAATCTTATGCACTTCGTTTTTTTTTCCATTTAGTACTAAATTATTAACAGTAAACCAGTTTTGGACCTGTTGTAGAGCGTTGTTTACGTCATCAATACGTGTGGAACGTCTATTGATCATAAATATTAAGGACGTATTGTCAGCAAACAATACTATATGTGGTTGTTTTTTCAATAAATGCGGTAGATCATTTATATACACCAGAAAGAGGAAAGGACCCAATATAGAGCCCTGTGGTACCCCTATTTTTATTTTTAAGCCCCGTGAATTTACACCATTTATCTGAACTTGCTGTTGCCTGTCATTTAAATAAGATTTCACTAGGCTTAGTGCAAGTTTACCTAATCCGTAATGTTCCAGCTTTAAAAGTAAGGTTTCATGATTAACACAATCAAAAGCCTTTGAGAGGTCACAGAAGATTCCAATAGCATCTTGGGCTTCCTCCCACGCTGCAAATATGTTTTAATAAGGAGACACCAGCATCAGTTGTACAACGTCCTTTGGTGAAACCATACTGCTGTTCGTGTAAGATTTTATAGATAGGCAGGAGGTGACCTATAGAACACACACATTTCATCGGTTATGTGTAAGTCCCACGTAATAGGGGACGAGCCTATTGCCGTCAACCGGCCACAAGTCCACATTCCGGGCAGCTACTTAAAAATTCTAGATGGAAAAACCCAATTACACTTTTCCCGACCCTGGAGATGAACTCGGTAGTGCTTGCGATCACTGCACCAACGAGGCAGTCAATTACTATCAAAGTATTTAACTAATATTATAAGGAGAGTGCCCAAATTTTGTAAATTTGGTCGTATGTGTAGGCACGGAGTCTCAGAGCTAAGAAAAAAAATAGTTCAAATAAATCTCACTAGATGGCACGATATGCACGAATTTGTTATTGAACTGTGTGTAAAATTAACATTTTCTGTAATTGAACATAAACATTGTATGTTCTTGTTTACTCAAGTCTCATAAGCAAACCATTTCATCACCACCAATCATCATTTCATCCATTCACATTTCAAAGATTATTTAAACGAATTATTAAAAATTGATGCCGGTGGCGATAGGTGGCGCGGTTTTATATTTCTATGGCATTCCACTAGATTGTTTAAATTTGTACACATTTTGGTGCAATGAAACTGTCAAAATGCAAAAAAAATACTATAAAACAAATCGTCATTGTATTTAAATAAAAAAAATCACGAAGCACGAACACCATCAATCTATCGCCGTGGAACGGCGAACGGTTTCTTTGTATGGGATGAGGCATGCTAGTATTATATTATCTGTGGTGCAGGGTAATCTCTGAAACAACTAAAACAATTTGAAAATATCTTTCGCCATTGGAAAGATACAATTATAGCCGGAGTGGGCCACTAGTCCATCCATACTAATCACATCACACTAATATTATAAAGGCGAAAGTTTGTGAGTGTGTGTGTGTGTTTGTATGTTTGTTACTTCTTCACGCACAAACGCCTGGACGGATCTGGATGAAATTTCGCACAGAGATAGATCAGGAATAGCACGTAGGATATTTTTTCATCCCGGGAACATGTTCCCTCGGGATAATTTTCGACTTTCACGCGGCAAAAGCTAGTATTATATAAAAAAACTAGCTGACCCCCGGGGCTTCGCTCTCGTCAATTGGCTACTTACCAACCTACACTACCTACCCTACCCTACCTACTCCACCCTACCTACCCTACCCTACCTACTCTACCTACCCTACCCCACCCTACCTACCCTACCCTACCTACCCTACCCTACCCTACCTACCCTACCTACCCTACCATACCTACCCTACCCTACCTACCCTACCCTAGGGGTATGAAAAATAGATAGTAGCCGATTCTCAAACCTACTGAATATGCATATAAAATTTGGTAAAAATCAGTAAAGTCGTTTCGGAGGAGTACGGTAACTAACATTGTGACACGAGAATTTTATTAAGATATAAGTTGTAGTGAGTTTGTGGGGTTGTAGGGGTATACGTAGTAGGGATCTACTGAACCGATTTAGATGAAATTTGGCATGGAGATAGTTTGAGACCCTGGTCTTTTCCAGGGTAGGATAGTTTGTATTCCCTTGGGATGATAAAACACTTTTTACGCTGGCGAAGCCGCGGGCAGAAGCTAGTACTGTACACTTCACAATATATTGTATTATATAATATAATATTATAAAGGCGAAAGTTTGTGAGTGTGCGCGATGTATGTGTTTGTAACTTCTTCACGCTCTAATGGCTGGATGGATCTGGATGAAATTTGGCACAGAGATTATAATCAGGAATAGTAGGTACTATCACTTGCAAAAGTCGATAAGAATTCTCAAAACGTATTAGTTTGACGTTTAGTTTGACTTACGACCTTCTATTTTCAAGTTTTCGCCAAGAAATAATTGAAATTCACAATTTCATCAACTTAGCATAAGTCAAGATGGCCCAGTGGTATAGAGCACACAGATTGAAGCGCAAATCAGTGTGCCGCAAGTTCAAATCCCACGCAATTGTTGACTTTTTGTGAGTTCTTACCCGATTGGAAGTTATGGATTAGCATTACATATATTAAATTATTCTTTAACTTGTTCACACATTTCTTAGAGTTAGAAAGGTAGATCACAAAAAAACTAAATAAAGAATTTGATTTCTGCGAGGTAGACATGAGTTTTGACTTGACCGAAATGAAATGTCGTTTGGTTGTAGTTGTTGGTTAGTGACGTGTGGTTAACAGTATTGTAATATTCGCAAAATGCAGGCTAATATTAGTATTGAAGTGAGGGCGACTATCATTGGGCTGCATAAAAGTGGTCTTAATAAAACACAAATATCTGAAGAAACTGGACTGAATGTGAGTATAATAGCTATTAATGAATTGTAACTTTATAAATTGGATTTATAAATGCATTTTTATTTTAAAATTATATTCAATAATTATGATTATTAACATTTTATTTAATGAAAATGAAGTCAAGTAGGTATAGCTGCCTAATATATATTTTTTTTGTTTTAGAAAAATACTGTAAGTCTTTGGATAAAAAGATATGAGGAAGAAGGTAGCCTTGCTAGTCGAAAGAGAAGTGGGAGACCGAAGCTTATTAGCGAGGCGCAGCGACGACATATGGTGGACGTATACGAAACGAATGGTTTCGCACCAACAAGACATTTTGCGGAATTATATGACACCTCGCCGTGCACTTCACGCTAAAGGCGTGCATCACAGAAAACCTGCTAAAAAGCCGTAATATCCGTGATTATTCGTTAACAAACACTGTATTATATTGTGTTTACTTTCGTTCAAAACAGCTATATCTTTTAACTTGTGCCATGGCCTTATCTTAAGAATGCAGTGAACTCGTTACAATTTTGTTGGCAATAATCATGATTCTATTTTGTTTTTTATTCTTCTACCCGCACTGTTCTAACATAATAGTTCAATTTATTTTTCTCATCTAATTGACGATTATCTTGTGAGAACTAAAGTTCTTTTAACAGAAATTGAGGTTTAGTTTCAATCTTCTTTTCGTCAAGAAAATGAACAATTAAGCTATGACCTCAATACATTCATTATGACGTTATATAAAAATAAAATGTTTAAAAAGTCTAAATCTTATATCACTTTTCAATAAATAACTGGATATAAACAATTATATTTTATTTTATTAAAATTGTAATATCCTTTCATTGTTATGTTATTTATATTATGAATGGTCTAAGTGGGTATACTTCCAACAAACAATCTTACACGTAACACAGATAACGGTTACAAGATAACTTTTTTGTCTAGGTAAGAATTCGACGTCACAATTCTAATAAATGTTTAATTTGTAAATATAAAGAATAAACATTTTTATTAAACACGTCTTTTTATTTCCACCTTACAACATCGAAAAGATGTAACAACTAAATAATTGCAAATTACGAATGTGATTCTTCTTGTGGTTAATAGATCATATTCGTAATTTGCAACTATTTAGTGCAAAAAATGCAATAGTATTTTTCATAGAATTATAAAAAACAACTACACTATAAAAAACAACAACTGTATATTAATATAGATTGGGAATTTTCAAAGTAAGATATAACCGCAACGGACCGACCATGATTTGAACTCGGGCTACGTTATTTGCGAATCCAACACTTAGTTCATACGGCTACCAGCACATGACATATTTGCGCGAATTTTATCAATGCAATGGTAAGAACAAGTCGCCTCTGTGACTGTGTGATGCGTATTCAATGGCACAGAAATTAATGATGTTTTTAAGCTCAGTGCGACGACAGTTCCTTAGTGTGTGTTATCTGTGGAATGTGGATACTCATACACGCGCACACATACGCACGGAAGTATCGTGCTCGCTCGGTTCGTAGCAATGTAATCTTTAGCGTTCTTATGGACTTTTGCGGCCTCACTGTACATATGATACTTTTTATTGCGGGTATATATAATATTTCCTCGAGAAAATTTTCGACATTCACGCGAGCGAAGCCGATGGAACAAACTAGTCTATACCAATGTTAAAAAGCGAAAAGGTTTTTTGGTTTGTTTGTACCGAATAGGCTCCGACTACTGGACTGATTTTATAAATCTTTTTTTAAAACAAGCTTTTTTTCGTATTCTTCTAAGCAAACCCTTTCATTTAATCCCATATCATAGCAGTGCACAAAAATTAACTAGCCCGCCATCTTGGGCCGTCCGCCATGTTGGATTTGGAATGACATCACTTAGGTAACAACGTATTGTCATCCAAACTAAACGTGTATGCAAAATTTCATATTATTCGGTGGAGGAAACTGCTTTAAAATTAAGTTGAAAGATTTGACCCGAACACAATTACATACATACAAAACTAATTAACATAAGGTTACTTAAATATTTAAAAGATTTTAATTTATTATCGGACTCTCAATTTGGTTTCCGGTTTTCATCTATATATGCTTCAGTGTAAGCAGTCGTACACAACCCAGTACTGACTTTAATCTTAAGTTTCACCTATGCAATGCTGGAAGTCACTCACACTGCAGCTGCTCAACTATTAACTGAGTAGTTCATATGAAATATTTGGGTATTATCATCGACCAGAGATTTTCTTGGCATCCCCACATCGATCAAGTTGCTAACAGAATCAGAAAACTAAGCTGGATATTCAAGACTCTCAGATACATAATACCTAAAAGTGTAAGTTCTCCTTCAGGCAGGAACAAAAACCTCAATTTTTTTTTTTTTTTTTATTGGAGCGAGCACAACGGGCTCTTATCAAGTGCATGTATTTTAAAAAACGGAGATATTGTACTGATAAACTATATCATATCAGTAACCTGCTAACGGTCCGGAAACTTTACATTACTCAAGTTATTCTCACAAAACACAAATTTATGATTCCAGAACATTGGCAAGAAGACGAAAAGACATTATATTAAAAGCACCACAAACCAGAACACAATTTGCCAGTATTCAACTTTGGAAACGTTCGGCTCATCTTTACATCGCTATTAATAAACATATTTACGTCTACCCTAAGAATAGTTATGAATGCAAAAAAAATACTTACGGAATGGATAAAAAAGCTTACCTACAGCGAGACTGAATCACTTCTTCAGCAGATATACTAACATAAATACTGCACATACACACACACTCACAAACACACACCCTCACACTCACACTTTCACTCAAATCACCTTTTTTTTTTATTATGTACTCGTGTTTTAGTTTAATAGAAACGTTTTGTTTATGAAGGAGCGGAGTCTCCTAATACAGGCATCTGTTGCTTAAAAGGAGGCTTCAATCTCAAATAAGTTGTACTAATTTGGTTTTCAAATAAACAATTTTTTTTTTATATATACACATACATTGCAAGTTAAATAAAAGCTTGTAAAAAATTAAGCCCTATTTTCCTTGGTCACGCCATAACTTAAGACCGACTTTACTGATTTCATTCATCTTTTTAACCGACCTCCCAAAAAGGAGGAGGTTTCTCAATTCGACCGTATATTTATATTATTTTATGTGTGTTCGCGGATAACTTCGTCGTTTATGAACCGATTTTGATGATTATTTTTTTATTGGTAAGGAGATATCCCAAGGGTGGTACGATGATAAGGAAACCAGGACCTGATGATGGGTTCTTAGACAAATCGAAGGAACTCCTCAAATATTATAGGCATACACATAGCGATTTTCGTATAACAACAATGCAATCATTTGCACTCAGAAAGTATCATTTGGTGAAATGGAACTGATGAAGAAGACCACAATGGCCACTGGAACTCAGAAATAAAACAATGTATCCTAGTCGTGTTTAGAATTAGCTTGCAAGTTGAAATGGCGATGGGCAGGACACGTAGCCAGAGCCACATGGACGTTGGAGTGAGAAGATTCTCCTCTGGTACCCAAGAGATACCCCACGCACCCGAGGCAGACCCAGACGCCGGTGGTGCGACGACATTGCGGCTGTGGCCGGCCCCACCTGGACTAGAATAGCCCAGGACAGAGAGGAATGGCGTAAGATGGAGGAGGCCTTCGCCCTAAATTGGGCACCCAATAAATAACTTATAGGACATTTGTAACTGATTTAGACAAATTTGTATACTTTATTAATTGATTATTTTATTTTATACAATTATTATTTATGACTTATTTTATGAATGTTTTTAATTTAATGTAATTAATTCTAAGCATGTTATGAGTTTAATTTACGAATGTCTTTTTTAATTTATATTTAATGTAATTATTTTTTGGGAATTATAGGCTTAATTATTATTATTATGATCCTAGTCGTGTTCGGGCTTATAAGAGATGTACTTTGGCTATAAATAATTTTCATGTTAATTGGAGGTACCTACCAAAACTAAAAAGAGGAAAGTATAATCTTTTTAACAAAAATTCACACCGACTTCCAAAACAAAACACTACAAAGCGAAAAATAACTTTCTTTTCCGAAGTCGGTGTCTTTTGTACCCATTGTTTCAGTTATTCGATACCAACTTCGGAAAAGAAAGTTATTATTCGCTTTGTAGTGTTTTGTTTTGGAAGATGGTTTGATTTTTGCTTAAAAAAAATTTTAGGTTTTCTAATAGTTTTGAGGAGAAAAAGGTTCTTACGGAAAGAAAAATGAGGAAAAAAAAAGGTAGGTAGGTAGGGTAGGTACTCGTAAGTAGGGTAGGTAGGCAGGTAGGGTAAGGGATGTAGGGTGGGTAGGGTAAGCAAGGTAGGGTAGGCAGTTGACGGGAGCGAAGCCGCGGTCACAGTTAGTTCCTTATAATTATTGTTCACGAAAAAATACGAGAAATTGAAAAAAAAATAATTACAACATTTAATTTGGTCAAAACATAACAATCATTCGATAAATGACTTAATTATACCATTGTTCACTGAAAGTTAATTCTTTGTTAATACTTTGTTACGTACATTCAGTCTCAGTCTATCGCTGGTCATCGAGAGCTCTGGCCGAATTCTGGGGTTATTATTAATTCAAAATTATTATTTTGCATTAAAAAGTATAATTATTTTCATTGTAATTATTATTTGTGGCAAAATTCAATAGTCATTTTATTCTTTTAAAAAGAATTAGCTCATTTCGTAACTCTGATCTTCCGCCATCTTGGATTGGCAGTTTTTACAAATCTTTGATTATGATTTGGTATCTTAATATTAAATAGTACGTAGTGTTATCAAGGGTAATCAAACTGTGTATCAAGTTTATAGTAATTTATGTTAGAAAGTGTTCCGGAATCATACAATACGGGTGAGTAGATATTTTTAACCGACTTTCCAAAAAGGAGGAGGTTCTATGTTCGACTTCGAGATTGTTTCTATTTTTTTTTTTTTGGGTTTTCACTGATATCTCCGTCAATTGTGGACCGATTTTGTAAATTCTTTTTCGTTTGTTAGAGTTTGTTTCGAAATTGGTCCCATTTAAATTTGGTGAAGATCTGATGAAGAACTTCGGAGATATACAGCAGAACTCTTCAATAAATAAAGGCAAATCTCTCGGGATCGCTGCAATCGAATTTCTGTTTATTGTTTATACCATTTCATAACATAACATCACGCCAGTACCCTCTAAAGGGGTACGCAGATGTGTACAGTTCACCTTGGTAAACTCTCGTTTCACCGGTTATGATCAAGTTTCATGGCATTCAGTTAATCTATTCTGGCATTATAAGTACCTCACTAAAGGCAAGTTGCGTAATAGGTACAACTAAAAAGTGAAAAATAAAAATCTTTTTTACAAAAATAATACTACCGTCTTCCAACTAAAACATTACAAAGTGAAAAATAAAGTCGGTGTCCATAACGAAAAAAATAGGTACCTACCAAAAACACCGACTTCGAAAAATAAAGTTAGTATTAAATTAAGTATTTTTTTTGTAAAAAAGATTTTTATTATTTTTTACTAGCTGCTGTTCGCGGCTCTGCTCGTTTTAGTAGGTACTTTCCATAGTACCTACTAAATGTAGCTAGTCTTACTAAATGTTGCGCTGGTCAAGTATGTTGCTAGCGTACTGCTAGGTTTGTTGCACCACCCAGAGGTGCTGGAGGCGCTGCGGCTGTGTGCGCCGCCGCCCCGCTCTGTTAGACTTAACGTTGGGTAAAATTAACTTTCTTAAGTTTATCCCTATGACGCGAGTCATACGTTTGATAAATGCTGTAACGTTATCGGAAGCTATATTTTGCCAAAATTTGCCGAGATTTGTCAAAGCAGCGGAAAATTTAATTGGAAAAGGTCTGACCATTTAAATAATGATTAAGGTATATTGGCATGTCTTGTAACGATTGATGTATTGTATTGTACAGTTTTATATGTAAGTTACAACATCGCCTTGGAAGTTTCTGTAAATAAAAATATTATCACACTAATATTATAAAGGCAAAAGTTTGTGAGTGACTGTGTGTGTGTTCGTATGTTTGTTACTTCTTCACGCTCAAAAAACTGGACGGATCTGGATGAAATTTGGCACAGAGATAGATTTTAGTCACATACACACAGACAAAGGATACACACATACACACACAACGTAGGACACTTTACAACGACACGCAACATAGCATACTTTTTATCCCCGGAATAAGTTCCCTCAATAAACTGAGGGAACTTTCGACATTCACGCGGGCGAAGCCGCTGGCAGAAGCTAGTATCCACGCTGGCAGAAGCTAGTATGCACGCTGGCAGAAGCTAGTATCCACGCTGGCAGAAGCTAGTATGCACGCTGGCAGAAGCTAGTATCCACGCTGGCAGAAGCTAGTATGCACGCTGGCAGAAGCTAGTATCCACGCTGGCAGAAGCTAGTATGCACGCTGGCAGAAGCTAGTATGCACGCTGGCAGAAGCTAGTATCCACGCTGGCAGAAGCTAGTATCCACGCTGGCAGAAGATAGTATCCACTCTGCCAGAAGCTAGTATTTTTATAAATTTCTTGCTTATTGCCCGCGACTTCGCCCCCGTTACCCACTTGCCTGGAAACGTTTTGGGGGAAAAAAAATCGATTTATTTTTTTGAAATCCGTCTTTTTCGTATTCTTCTTAGCAAGTTCTTTCATTTGATACCCATATCATGGCAGTGCACAGACCGCCATCTTGGGCCGTCCGCCATATTGGATTAAGAATGACGTAACTTAGCTAACCATGCATTGTCATCCAAACTAAACGTAAAATGTCATCTTAATCGGTAGAGGATAACTGCTTTGAAACTCAGTTGCAAGATTTGATCCGAACGCAATTACATACATACATTGCATGTTAAATAAAAGCTTGTAAAAATAGCTTATGTCACTGACCTGACCTGAGGTAGTGAAGCTATCAGTGAATACATTTCTGAAATCGGATCAGCAGGCTTATTACGTAAGAAACAGCAATCAGCAATCATCGCGCGATCAAACGCTTTATGTGATAAAAGTCTGAACTACCTACAGTCTAGGCATGGTAGGTCCTACACAATCGTTTGCTAATCGCTCGCTCTTTGTCAATGCACTTATTTTTAAATAAAAAAACCGGTCCAGTGCGAGTCGGACTCGCGCACCGAGGGTTCCGTACAATCAGCTACATTCACCAACATAATTTGGTAACTAGGTCAACGGGAACTACCTTAGAGGTTTTCGACCCAAAACCTATAGGGTACTTCCAGTTGACCTAGTTACCAAATTATCAAGGTCTTACAGGTCTTGGTCTTAAATAAAAAGATCCGGAATGTAAAAAAGGTTTACAAGTTTTCGCGAAAATCTCAATTTACCCATATCTTATATCGTGTTGACGCAAGACAGAAAGTCAGATAGGCACTCGCTCCATGTAAATTGCAGGTATTTAGCTGCATCTGAAGAGGCAGGCAGATGATGCATAGCTGGCCCACGAATTCTAGCAAGGTCTTGTCGGAAAACTACGTTATTAATAAGTACGCCGTGAATTACATTACTTTTCTCGAACCATGGCTAGGTTTTTTTCGGCGTGGAATACTTCGCATCCTTTTTTTCGGTGGGGTCTGTTAGACTTATACTGACTAAAAACCACCCCGGTGTTCCATCTCACACCTACGCCGGGGGTCGCGAGAACATCGATACTTCCGCAAACCCCGGCTAGTGCCGGCCCGCCTCCGGGCCTCGATCTCGGGTTGGGGATGTGAGGTGTTTGACTCCCCCCGCAACGTCTAAGAGGGGCGCGCGTGGAACACTACGCGCCACCACTTCGGGTCCTGAAGTGTGGGGGGCGACGGACGTCCCCGAGTCCACCGCCCCTGGACCCATTTAGGGGGGCCGGAAGAGGGCGCCCTCCGCCGACGCCCGGCGCGTCTGCTGCGGATCGGGTGAGTAGATGAAATCTCCCTCTCTCTCTCTGCAGCCTCCTTCTGCGAGATGACTGTTTCGCAGAAGGATACCACCGCGTCCCAGGACTCCTCGCTGCCGACCATAGACTCGACTACGGCCGGCAACGACAGGTCACTGCCTACTTCAGAGATGAGCCATGCCATGCCATGATGATCGTGCCTCAACCTGATCAACCTGCAATCATATGCAAAATCAACCCTGAGCTCTAGAAATTTAATATTTTACAAGTTTTTATTTAACTTGCAATGTAAGTGTTCGGGTCAAATCTTGCAACAGAATTTTCCATTGATTAAGGTAAAATTTTACATACGTGTTTAGTTTGGATGACTATGCATGGCGTTAGCTAAGTGACGTCATTCTAAATCCAATATGGCGGACGACCCAAGATGACGGACTAGTTATTTTTTGTGCACTACCATGACATGGGTATCAAATGAAAGCGTTTGCTGAGAAGAATACGAAAAAAAAACCGGTCAAGTGCGAGTCGAGGACTCGCGCATGAAGGATTCCGTGCCTTTATCGCTAAAACCGGCAAAAAATCACGTTTGTTGTATGGGAGCCCCAAATAATAGTATATTATGCAACTAGTGAATAAAGGACGGACTTAAAGCGAGGGCCATAGATGAATCACGAACAAGTGAAGGATTCTAACAACTGAATCACGAGCATAGCGAGTGATTCATGGCCCTCGATATAAATCCGTTTTATTCAAGAGTTGCATACTATATTTTATACCATGACTACGAGAAAAAGAAAGATTTAAGCCAAAAACACAAGGAAAAATAATAAATAAATAAATGGTTTATTACCTTTAAAATTTACAAAAAATGATAGACCTCAGGGTGTCAATTTTTTTTTTAAATTGAAGCTGAGCTAGGTAACAGCACCTGTGTTTCAGGGACCAGTGACCACCTCCGTTACGTTACATAATTATAATTAATTAAACACCAATGCAATTAATAGTAGAATTACAATCCAAATAAGTATTCACTAAACATCCTAGACCAAAATCAAAATCATTATTAAAATCCTAAATATAATATAATTATAAAAAACTCAAAATTAAATCAATGAAGGAGTTTGAAAGTCGAATATTCTTTGCACAAGAAGTTTGTACCGTGTATTTTAAGCGCAAGGAGGTTGAAGCTGGTGAGATGGAGGTAGAATATATATTGGTGTGTTCTAAATTCAAACACCAAAACAGTGACTAAAAGTGCTTTTTATTCACTGTTTTCAGTGAATAAAATAAGCTTTTTAGAGGGGGAATGGTATAAATATTTATTTCATTCTGTTTTTAGTATTTTTTCAACAGAAATGCATGATCTGTGAAAATTTCAATTGTCTAGCTATCACGGCTCATTAGATACAGCCTGGTGACAAACGGGCAGACAGACAGACAGATAGACGGACCGCCGAGTCTTCGTAATAGGGTCCCGTTTTTACTCTTTGGGTACGGAACCCTAAAAAGCATGTTTTAAAAAAGACTTTTTAATAAATAATTTTACTGTTTCTTAATAAGGAGGTGGCTCCTAAAATAGTCTTAATTTTCTTTATTGGATCAGAGATTAAAATATTACAGTTTTCATAAAAAAACGCCATTTGGCATTTAATGACGTATGGACAGAATAACTAAAATAATATTGCAGTTTTTGCCCTGCCCACTGCCGTTAAGTTTGTAAATTTTTGCTGACTGGAAGCCGTGGTCGCTCATAATTGTCCTCATCAGAAGGATTAAGGTTACCTAAAATACAATGGAGAAGGCTATGATCGGAGTTACCTTGCGTGATCAATTAGAAACGAAGAAATCCACATGAGGATCAAGGTCACAGATATAGGCCTAAGAACCGACTCGGGAATTGATCCAAGACTTTATGCTCTGCAGTAGCGCTTGTAACTACTACACTACGAAAAATAACTTTCTTTTTACCCGACTGCCGAAGGAGGGTAATGTGTTTATCCGTCTATGTATGTATGTAGTTCCTATGTGGCGTTCTAAAGACCAAACGTGTTGGCCGATTTTGATGATTCTTACGGCAATCGATTTGTCTTAACTTTGCGAGTGTCACTGGCTTCATTAAAATTGGAAAATAGAAAAATGGCGGATTTTGGGCGCCATATTGTGGAGGCACAAATTTTTTTACCTTCCAAATTCATTGTGTGGGGTATATTTGTGGCTTTTAAGAAGTGTTTTCAAAAATATGTAACACTAGACTTACACGTTTAAATGTAATTCCAAAAAAAAAATGTTAACTGAAAAGTTATAAACAAAAAAAGGTAGTTCAAAAAAACCCGTCTGTTTAGTAGAAGTAGCGAAATGAAAAGACTTAATTAAGAAGAAAATCATTATGATGGGTTCCTAGAGAAATCGAGGGAACTCCTTTAATATTACATTTAGCGAAAAAGGCATACATATAGCGATTTCGGTATTTTCGTCAATAATGCAATCATTTGCACTCAGAAAGTATCATTTGGTGAAGTGTAACTGACGAAGAAGACCATAATGGCCATTGGAACTCGGAAATAAAACTGACTTTCTGTTCCAAAGTCGATGTCGAAAAACGGTAAACAATGGGTACAAAAGACACCGACCTCGGAAAAGAAAGTAATTTTTCGCTTTGTAGTGTTCTGTTATGGAAGTCGGTTTGATTTTTTGTTAAAACGTTTTTTGTGTAATCCAGTATGTGTTTCCCATGTACAAAAAAAAAACCGGCGAATTGAGAACCTCCTCTTTTTTTGAACTCGATTAATTACAAAGATTAAGTAGCACTTATGACTTGCAAAAAAAATAACTGTTGTATTTTTGTTTGTCCGCTAATAGGAAGCAACCAAATGATCAATGACTTCATTAGGTATAAAAATTATATATGTTATTTATACTTAAGTACGTATGTCATTTGAATATTCATTATTTACTTAATTAAATTATTGATGTCAAGTTCATTTGAATGTACAACTTATAAAAATCACAGGTCATCTTGACGTGCGTTTTTGTTTTCTTCCGGGCTTGTAATAGTAATCCAGGCTTATTACGTAAGAAACAGTAATCAGCAATCATCGCGCGATCAAACGCTTTATATGATAAAAGTTTGAACTACCTACAGTCTAGGCATGGTAGGTCCTACACAATCGTTTGCTAATCGCTCGCTCTTTGTCAATGCATTTATTTCTAAAAAAAAAAGGTCAAGTGCGAGTCGGACTCGCGCACCGAGGGTTCCGTACAAACAGCTACATTCACCAACATAATTAGGTAACTAGCTCAACGTGAACTACCATATAGGTTTTCGACCCAAAACGTATAGGGTACTTCCGGTTGATATAGAGTTATCAATTTTGGTTAAAAGTAAGGTCTTACAGCACAAGTAAAGGGAAAATTCAGAAAAATAAAAAAAGTTGAAAATTAAGAAAAAATTTGGTGCTGTCATAAAAGTCGGTATTACCAGCAGTGTAGTTAAGCTAAGTCCTACACAATCGTTTGCTAATAGCTTGATGTTTGTCAAATGCACTTATTTCTAAAAAACCCGCGAAAAACTCCAAAACTTCTTTTTCTTTCTTTATTTTTCTTTTTCTAAAAACGTTGCCCCACACTAGGAATTTCTTCCTGTATCGTGGGTGCGTTTACAAACATTTAAACTCACATACACAAGACATCCAGATCCGGAACAATTATCTGTATGCCATACAAATATTTGTTCCGTGCAGGAATCGAACCCGCGACACGCAGCGCAGCAGCCGATCGCTCAACCACTTCGCCAACCGTGTCGTCGTTCTGTATTGAAGAGCAATTATTGCGCAAAACTCGCTATCGTTTTACTCTTGCAAGATACGAAATGAGCCTGCTGATTTGGGGCTGTAAGGTGGCAATAAGGGACAGATGTATACAAGTCCTTTAGGTATATCTGTTCCTTACGCACAATGTAAATAACCTTGCTTAAAGAGCTTTTCGAGGGACCATGAGGCTCTAGCCAAAAATGTTATTTATTACAAGCTTTTATATAACTTGCAATGAATGTATGTATGTATGTGTGTTCGGGTCAAATCTTTCAACATTCATTTTTTCATTTTAAAGCAGTTTTCTCCACCGATTAAGATGAAATTTTGCATACACGTTTAGTTTGGATGACAATGCGTGGTTACTTAAGTGATGTCATTCCAAATCCAATATGGCGGACGGTCCAAGATGGCGGACTAGTTATTTTTTGTGCACTGCCATGATATGGGTATCAAATAAAAGAATTTGCTGAGAAGAATACGAGAAAAGCTTGATATAAAAAAGATTTTTTAATGAATATTTCTTAACTTAACTTGCTATATATGTATGTAAGTGTGTTCGTGTCAAATCTTGCAAATGAATTTTAAAACAGTTATCCTCCACCGATTAAGATAAAATTTTGCATAGAAGTTTAGTTTGGATGACAATGGATGGTTAACTATGTGACGTCATTCTAAATCCAATATGGTGGAAAGCCCAAGATGACTGATTAATCACGTGACATCTCGATAGCGCTTGTCTATCCCATACTTTTTTACTTTTTCTTAACCACTCCATCACGATGCTTACGTTGATAGGATCTCACTTGCCTAGAGCCTAAGTTGTGTCTCGTCGTCTGTCGTTCGTTTCTGCATCCACCTCTTTTGTCGGAGGTTAGCTTGCAGATTTTTTAACGAAATAAGCAGTATCTTTGTACGTATCTTTTTACGCTGAGTGGTGCCAATCCATTGAATATTCGTGAAGGGGCGCCATCAGTTGGGATGGGTCATAATTTGGTTGCCTGGGACAGATTTTAATTAAGTATTGTATTTTGAGGTTGTTTATTTTACTCTAGACGCTTTTACGTGCATGTGTTTTTACATCGTTCTCACATATATGTAATTATCCAACAAGAATGATGTAACAAAATACTTATAATTAAAACTTATTGATAGAAAAGAGTGTCCGTGGAGGGGAGTGATTCCCACGACCAACTGACGCTTGGCAATGTTTTAGCTTCATTTGTATTTTTTTTTTTATTAATGGTTTAGTTGATATAAAATATTTTGATGTGTGTCATATTTCTTTCATTGGTTGTCATTTGTATCACACTAATATTATAAAGGCGAAAGTTTGTGAGTGTGTGTGTTTGTTACGTGTTCACGCTCAAACAGCTGAACTTATCTGTTTGAAATTTGGCACAGAGATAGATTAAAGTCAGAAATAACATATAGGATACTTTTTATCCCGGCAATAAGTTCCCTCGGGATAAATTCCAACTTTTACGCGGGTCAAGTCAGAAGCTAGTAAAATAATAAGATAATGTTCTATTAGGTACAGCAATGGATATCGCACAGCAGATCGAGCTATCTTTACTGGAGCGACAGAAGCCCATGAACGCGGTCATAGACAGGGGAGACTCTGATGTCCAACAGTTCTACCGGGACTCCACCGTACTGCTGACGGGCGGCTCCGGCTTCCTCGGCAAGCAGTTCGTCGAGAAACTCTTCAGGTGAGGAATCATCAACATTCAGAAGAAAGACTTCGTGGGAGAGAGTGGCCTAATGGTACTTCCTGAAGTCCTAGAAAGCTTAAATTTGGTATGTAAGGTAGAGTTAGTACACAAACAACACAAAAAATCTAAATCTTGGAACTTTTATCCCCTAACCCCTTATATTAGGGGATGGAAGTTTGTATGTGACTGCCGCAAATTTTGATGTTAGAGGTCTGAAAATTAAAATTTATATACTTCTTTTTCTAACCTAAAAATTACAAATTTCAGGATTTTTAGTAAATTAGGGGATGATTTACTAAAAATCCTGAAATATGAATTACATCCTCTAAATTAGGGGATGGAAAAAAATTGGATTGGATGATTGTCATCCAAACTAATCGTGTTGATATTGTCATCAACACGATTGGTTAGTAAAGTGACGTCATTCTAACTCCAATATTTATTTATTTATTTATTCATTTATTAAAAACAAGCACTCCAACAATACAATCACCCAATGTTATGCAAAACTGAAAAAAAAAAATCAAACAATTGAATGCACAGGTAATTGTACAAATTACAGGTGTGCATGACATTAAATATAAAACCGTTAACTTGAAGACTTATACATAAACAACTAAGCAACTAATATTTAGATATTACCTATTATAATATAGAGATGGGCACTATTCACATTGTTTAAGTATCCCTACTTCTGTATGATGTGAACTTCATGAAAAAAATATCGATGGGGTCATCATCATCAGTCACGATAGACCTTTCATTATATAGCCTCGCCATACGATTTAGAGGGCAATTAAATGTGGTGTTTAAAGTAGAGGTTGGAATTTCGAAAAGACGATGATATCGCTTACTACGCTGGTCAAACCAGAACTTAAAACATCCAATCAACTGGACGTCAAGAAGACCATTTACAATTTTATAAAGAATAAGTGAATATGATGGACGGCCCAAGATGGCGGACTAGTTTTTCTTTGTACATTGCCATGATATGGGTATCAACTGAAAGGATTTTCTGAGAAGAATACGAAAAAAGCTTGTTTTAATAGAAGATTTTTAAATTAATAATTTATTTCAAATAATTGAAAACCAAGGCTCTGACTTTGACGTCCATTTTAACCTGTTTCAGATCATGTGATATCAAGAAATTGTACTTACTGCTGCGACCAAAGAAAGGGAAAACCATTCAACAGAGATTATTCTATATACTTAAAGACCCGGTAAGTACTACATAGCAGAACATAGATGTAGGAGCGGGAGGTGACGGGGTTCTTAAATGATAACGATCAGATATCTTGTAAGCCCTTTTCACAAGATTTTGTTTAACTTGCAATGTTTGTATTTATGTAAGTGTGTTCGGGTCAAATCTTGTAACTGAATTTTTAAGCAGTTATTCTCAACCGATTAAGATAAAATTTTGCACACACGTTTAGTTTGGATGACAATGCATGGTTACATAAGTGACGTCATTCTAAAGCCAATATGGCGGACGGCCCAAGATGGCGGCACTGCCATTATATATAGGTATAAAATGAAAGGGCTAAGAAAAATACAAAAAAAAATCTTTTAAAATATTTTTCAATGAATTATTTTATATAATAAATTCATACCAATAATAAGTTACATAACATACTTTTTTGGGAGATGTGTGTGTTTCTTTCGACTAGAGCCAGCCTACTTACACATTTAAACAAATAACTAGAGGTCACAACTACCGGTGACATTCGTTAATCAATTAATTTTAGAATACCTGGGCGACCGAGCTCTGCTCGGATGAAAATAGAGAAAACGTCGTTTTCTCTATTGAGAGAGGTATAGAGCTCGGTGATTGAAATAAAACCTCGCCTGATGGATTTAAAATAGAATAGAAACAAATAATTACAAAAACAAAATTCCCGACTGCAAAAAATTATTAACTGGAAAAAAACAACAAGTACTCGCTATTAAGAGCGAACTTTTGGTAGGTTTTTCTAAAATTTTTGTTTGTTCCCGCCTGCAGTATCTCATAATATTTAATATATAAATTAAACCTAGTATTTGTTTTTCTCTTTTCAGTTTTTTATTTATCTCAAAAGTGAAACCACAAAAGAAATATTAGTTTAGTATTGTAGTTTATTTTTTCTTTTGTCTTTTTCACTCACATAAACATAAAGATTTGGAATATGTTTGCAATATATTTTTTTTTTGTCAGTTGGCTCAACTTTTAACAAAATTGATTGGATTAATCGAGCAAAACCAGAATAATTTATGAGTTTTTATTTGTATTTGTATGTCGGATTTACGTTGCAGTAAACTTTATTTATGTAACAATCTATCTAAAAAAGTAAAATCTGTTTTATAACTGTTCTTAATTACCTATTCCTCTGTTTAATGCATGCCGTGGCAGGTTTTGATTGAGGCTATACTATAAAATGTAAAAATATGTATACTTTAACATGTATTTTTGGTGTATGATTTGTTGGTTGTCCTTAATTATTTTTTTTTTTTGCAATCGGGCATTTTGTTTTGAAAATATTTTTTTTTATTTCAGACTTTTTAGTTTTTTAATGAACGGTTCTCCAAATAAGTCGTGTGGTAAAAGATTATAATTTATTTTATACCATTCCCCCTCTAAAGAGCGTATTTTATTCACTGAAAAGAGTGAATAAAAAGCACTTTCAATCACTGTTTCGGTGTTTGAATTTAGAACACACTAATACATTCAAACTTAATCTTAATGCTATACAACCTACTTGTGCACAAAATACTCGATACAAACTCTTTGTGCAAAGAATACTCGACATGCAAACTCCTTGTGCAAATAACTCCTAGAGATTTGATTGGTCGATATTTTCGACAAGGAGTTTAGTATTAGAATAATAGTATATTATGCGACTAGTGAATAAAGGACGGATTTAAAGCGAGGGCCATTGATGAATCACGAACAAGAGAAGGATTCTAAAAGGGTGAATCACGACCGTAGGGAGTGATTCATGATGATTGAATCACGAGCATAGCGAGTGATTCAAGTGTTAGAATCCTGAGCGACGCGAGTGATTCATGGCCCTCGATATAAAACCGTTTTATTCAAAAGTTGCATACTATATTTTATACCATGACTACGAGAAAAAGAAGGATTTAAGCAAAAAGCACAAGGAATAATAATAAATAAATAAATGGTTTATTACCTTCAAAATTTACAAAAAATTAGAAACCTCAGGGTTTCACATTTTTTGTATATTGAAGCTGAGCTAGGTAACAGCACCTGTGTTTCAGGGGCCAATGACCACCTCCGTTACGTTACACAATTTTAATTAATTAAACACCAATGCAATTGATATTTGAATTACAATCCAAATAAGTATTCATTAAACATCCTCGACCAAAATTAAAACCATTATTAAAATCCTATACATAAACAAACTCAAAATTAAATCGACGAAGAAGTTTGAAAATCGAATATTCTTTGCACAAGAAGTTTATCGAGTATTTTATACGCAAGTAGGTTGTATAGCATTAAGATTAAGTTTGAATGTATTGGTGTGTTCTAAATTCAAACACCGAAACAGTGATTGAAAGTGCTTTTTATTCACTCTTTTCAGTGAATAAAATACGCTCTTTAGAGGGGGAATGGTATAAAAATTGTTTTTAGGAGTTTTTGCGGGAACGTGATGGCGTCTATGTTGCTTCTCTGTTTTAATTTCCTATAATTGTGTTAAATTGAATATCAATGGTGTAAAAATGGTGGCTTTTTATTCTTACAATATTAGTGAACGTGCACGAGTATGGGCAAGTAAATCACAGCGGTAGAACATGATTTTGTTCATCTTGTCGATAAAACTCCGTAGAAGCTTCCAATAAAGTTACCGCCATTTTACTGGGGCCTAACTAGGACATTGGACTAAAAACTAAAGGAACTAGAACTTCTAAATGTGCCACTGGCGAAATGCACAAACCGTGCGAAGACAAAAAAAATGTAGTCTTACGACGTAGTCATGGTATTAATAGTAGTTTATGCAATGGTCATATAATAGGGGTCATTAAAACACGAGCGTGGGTTACATTTAGTTTAATAATCACACGCGAATTTTTTAATACCTAATTATATGCCGGTGCATACACTATTTTATCTTCTAACTGTATGAGCAGTTGAAATAAAACAAAAGTAGAGTCGAAAAAAATATGTGGTATGGCGGGCAATTTAGATTCTCATTGCGCATGACTGCGCAGCGCGCTCATCCATAGACAATGACACTACTTTTCTACATTGAGTCAGTGAGCCCATACGCGCCAATAAATTAAAAAGTAAAAGTGTGCAATAAAAATTAAAAAGTTATTTTATGATACAGTTGTTTGAAAATCGTAGGCAAATGTTGCACTGTAATGGTTATTTTTTTAATTTCATCTATCCACGAATATAAAGTAAGTGTTTGACAATATTTTTTGAATTCATATTTGGAACGTTATTTAATATTACGTTGTGAGTGTAGATAATAGTATATTATGCAACTAGTGAATAAAGGACGGATTTAATGCGAGGGCCATAGATGAATCATGAGCAAGTGAAGGATTCAAACAACTGAATAACGACCGAAGGGTGTTAAAATAAATTGTTAAATTCATGATGATCTCGAGCATAGCGATTGATTCAAGTGTTAGTGCTACGAGTATAAGCCCGTAAATTCATGTGTTATAAGCCCGCCATTTTATTAATTTCTTGCTTGGTTCAGATATTTTTTTTTTATTTCCTCGCACAATGCATGGTAAAATGTTGTATGATACACGTACGTAAAATGATTCCCGAATCATCTACCTTACGCACTTTATAGCATAATACACTATATAATTTGGCGGGATACTAACTCTGTAAGCTGTATCGAAATCACGGATTAAGTCTAATATCTTAGTAAAAATGACTTCAAGTGATTCTGAAATGTTGACCCCAGATTCTGTTAAAGACGAGGCAAATACAGTTATCGTTAAATCTTTTGCCAGAAATTTCTAAGAAAAGATTCTTAAATACATACAATGACTTTATGAAGTGGCGAGCAGATAAGAAAATAAAATCAGTGTCCGAAAGTGTATTTCTTCCTTACTTCAATGGACTATCTGGCAAAATAAAGCCTTCTACGCTATGCAGCAGGTATTCAATGCTCAAGAGTACACTTAGAGTAAAACACAATGTCGATTTGAAAAGATTCCTTAATCTAACATCGTTTCTGAATAGACATTCTCAGGGGTTCAAGAGCAAAAAATCTAAGGATTTTTAACCTCTTACGAAGTGGAAACATTTTTAAATGACGAGATATATTTGGCAGTGATGGTAAGCGTTAAACTTTTATCTAGGTAGGGGGAGGTCTTTTATTCTAAAAATAAACGTCGATCCCAACGACTTTACTATAATATGTATTATAGATAGGTTTTCATAAAAAGAGGCAATCATATCAATCAAACACACTGACCAGATTGCGTAAATTGAGAGTAAAGACGTCGGATAGGCGTGCATTTCTGGAATAAAAGATCTCTACTTGTTATTCTATCTACATAGGTAACTAAAAGATTAAGGGAAATAATTAACCGGACGAAAAATATACTGAATGGGCGACTATTATACTAAGTAAGCAACTATTTATCCGGTTTGAGGAATACCTTTTA
Source organism: Orthosia gracilis (assembly GCA_947562075.1). NCBI lineage: Eukaryota > Metazoa > Arthropoda > Insecta > Lepidoptera > Noctuidae > Orthosia > Orthosia gracilis. The sequence continues at coordinate 14,202,909 of OX387267.1, forward strand.
GGAGGTTTTTGTGAGCTGCAGTACTCGTAATAATATTGTGACATACTATAATTGTATTTGGGGTTCTATTTTTTCTATATTAGCATATTATTCTTTTAAAAATAGCTAAACAACTCCAAGCGACTTCATCGTAAATGAAGGCGACATCGCTGTGCAGCGCTGAATTCGGGTATAATTGTGTTTTCAACGAATTGGTACAAGAGCAAGCGGAGCGAGTTCGGGAGCTTAGGGCACCCTGACACGGACAGGTTAGGTTCGAACGAGATGACGGGAGTCATCTCGTCGTCCTCGCCCACTGTTTGTCGCCCACTTAGTATTTCAGTAAGCCATATTCAATATTTTGTACACCTTTAATTTGAATTTATTTTCGCTCGTTTAAATACTAGCCAAAGATTAATAGTAATGAAGAAATCATGTTTTTCACAAGTGATGTTGATACTCGGTATAAGCGGCGCCTGCAGAAGCAGTGAACTCACAAATTTTATAATTAACGACTTTGAAAATCAAGGCCAGTTATTACTCGTAAAATTGACCAAAACAAAAACAAATATTGTTCGCAAGTTTGTTGTACGAGAAGAGTTTACACATACTCGTATAGTAAAAAAATCAGACCTAATGACATAAAAACGAATCGCTTTTTTCTCAACTACCAAAAGGGAAAATGCTATAAACAAGTGATCGGTAAAAATAAAATCTCAGGTATGCCGATGCAAATAGCAGCAAATTTGAATTTACCAAACTGTGAACAGTTTATTGGGTATTATTATAGAATAACGTCAGCGAAACTGTTAGCCGATTCTGGGGCGAACTAAAAATGTTAAAAAGACATGGAGGATGGAAATCCAGCACTGTTGAGGTAGGCTACATTGAGGATTCTGTCCAATATAAACTAAAGTTTCAAACAAATTAACTGAGACTATAAATTTACGCGACAATTTACCTCAACCAACTACTTCAAGGGAGTCTGCGCCATGGATTTCAACGTCTAATCAAATACCTCCAGTATTTCTTTCATTTCTCCTACTTTAACAGAAATTCAACAAGCCAAATTTGTCATAACATATCAAACAGCGTAAATATGCCGAACAAAAATGTAACTTTAATTTTCACAAATTGTTCTAACTTCTCAATTAATTTTAAATAGGTACTACTCATGTTACTATTATCAATAAATATTTACAAAAAACTACTATTTTTCCTTATATTCGTAATGAAAAGTAGAGTGCTTAACACGGGTGAAAGACATCAATTCCTACTCGGACTATAGCCGCCCTCGCTGCGCTCGGGCCTCTAAATACCTCGTATGGGAATTGATTCCTTTTGACCCTCGTGTAACAATCTACTATTTTTTTATATAGTCTATAGGCTCGCGCTTGACTATCTCACCTGATGGTAAGCGATGGTCGACGGTGAAGAACGCTTGCCTAGAAGTAATCTTTTCACTCTTGACTTAAAGACTACTAGATTGTTACTAGGGTTTGCTGAGAGGAATACAAAAAACACCTTGCATTTTATTAATCAATTAATTTTAATTTATCTTTCTACCAGTTGTACGACACTCTACGTAAGAAGAAGCCGAACTTCGCTGCCCGCATTGTACCGGTAGAGGGTGATATCGCCGAACTCAAGGTCGGCCTCAGCGAGAAGGACTGGAACAGCATCACAGACGAGGTAACTTCAAACAATAGAATAGCTTGCCTGGGAGTAACATATTAACTTTTGACTTAAACAAAGACCTCCAGATTGTAGCTATCGAGGAACACAGACTCCAGCTGGGAATTCCATTCCTTAGCTGTACGCACAATTAAAGAATTCCCAAAACGTTTGGTGCGTATGGGAGGGATGTCCTCCATCTTTTTCATAAAAACCTTATACAATGGCGGTGTTATCGCTACCAGCAACGATATCTACCACAGCCTTTGGATGGACTGAAAGAATTAAGAATAAAAATCATCGAAAAAAACTGCCTCATCATTAAGTCTGTTTCGTTGAGGGTACTGCTGCGGCTGCCTCGCATGTGCAGCGCATCAGGAATGTTCGCGAGCGTCCGCGTTGACTGTTTTTATGCCAGAATACGCAAGAGGGCGACCTCAATAGCGAGTAGAGTGCGGGGCAGCAGGCATTTTTATTTTTAATATTTTGAAATTTTTACAACGTTCAACAATTGGCAATTTTTACATTTGACATTGTTTTATACATTTCTGATATTTTTATAATTTTTTTGATCTTTTTAATTAATACTTTTATTGAGTTTTTGACTATTCAATTTAAGTATGCATTAATTTTATTTTGTGTTTTTATATGTTTATAATTTATTTTATCATGTATAGCGATGGACTGGAATTGTCTGAAAAAAAAATATAATATCATCAGAGCCTATAGCAGTCCTGCTAGACATAGGCCTCTCTAACTGCACGCCATTTGATTCGATTTTTGGCAATCCTCCAAAGTGCTGCTACCCTGTAAAGATCGTCACCCAACCTAGTCTGAGGGTCTCATCTTTCGTTCATCAGTTCGCAGTCTCCATTTAAGAACACGTCTACCCCAACGGCCATCGGTTCTACGACTAATATGACCGGCCCATGAATCTGCCTGTCTTTTCCCATCTATGTAGGAGTCGGTAGTCTAACCAGATACAGCTGAGTACCAGTATTTTACATGGAGCGACTGCCTATCTGACCTCCACCACCTAGTAACTAAGGTATCACGATATCCCTTAGCAAGACTGGTGTCAGAAGCCTGGCTTCTGACTAACACGGCTTAACGGCATTGTGCCGCGGCACGACGCCGCGCCGTGCACCGCACCATTCTTCACGCTGTACGCCAAGCCGCTCACCTTACCGTCACGGTGGCGGCACCGCACCGTTTTGATGAGTCCACGCCGTAATGACTGCTAAAAATCCACAAATGACAGCCAGGATCAACAATTTAACATGCTTTCTGAGGCACGGAGGAATTGTGATCGTCTCTCTCGTCGTCGTCGTTGTAATAGTGGTCTGTGTGCCTGTCTCTTTCTTAAGCACAGCAATGGCAATACTTAGTTGGCCTAGCGTAGAAAGGAGTTTCAATAGAATAAGAGGCCAGCTTATACTGGTTACCACACATTTTGGTTTACTGGTTATGGTGTTTTGTTGGTGGTTAGTATAACGTACTGATGATTCTCTGAAACCCCCAGGTGAACATAATCATCCACATGGCAGCCACGGTGAACTTCGATGAACCTCTCCACGTGGCCGGCCTCATCAACGTCAGAGGAACCCGAGAGATGATCGCGCTAGCCAAGCAGTGCTGCCAGCTCAAGTAAGTCCCCAACACTTCATCATGATTTCAGCCAAAGGAAGTCCACCGCTGAACATAGGTCTCCCCCAAGCGTCGCCATACTGTTCGGTCCTGTGCGTCTCGCTTCCACCGAATTCTCGCTATCCTCAGAAGGTCATCTGTCCACCTAGTGGGATGCCTTCCAACGCAGCGTCTGCCGGTTCGTGATCGCCACTCCATAACTTTTCGGTCCCATCGACACAATACTTCTTCACTTACTGCTGGGACATGTTTTTTATTGGTTACATTACGGAGAGTGTTCGATGGAATTGCATGATTTATTTATTTAAACTTCATGTACAATGGTGATACATAGGCGGACTTAATGCAGCAAGGCATTCTCTACCAGTCAACCTTTGGGCTAAAAAGGACACAACAGTGGTAGGAGTACAAAATAAAAAATAAAAAAGAACAATTATTAAAATCTGATATTAATAAACTATCAAAATACATAAATATTTTCTAAAACACTGATGATTCCACCTAGCCCGTTTCATCATCGCGCATCGGACTGCAAGACGTACGGCGATGCGTCATCGGTACATGGTGGACAACCCAGCCATACGCACCAAACAATTTGGGAATACTTTTATTATGCGTACAGATAAGGAATGGAATTCCCTGCCGGTGTCTGTGTTTCCTGATACATACAACGTAGGAATATTTAAATCAAGACTGAATAGGTTACTGTTATAGGCGGGCGTGCATCAAAGTCGACCACAGCTTCGCTTACCATCAGGTGGGATAGTGGTTAAATATGAGCATATTAAAAATCGTGATTTAACGTAATTCTCTTGTCCCCAGACTCTTCAACCACATATCAACGGCCTTCGCCCACGCCACTAAGACACGGGTAGACACTGACATCAAAGAACAGTTCTACCCGTGCCCGATACCTCCCGACGTGTTTCTCGGCCTGGTGGACAGCGTGGACCAAGACCGGCTCGCTAGTATAACGCCCGCGTAAGTTATGTTTTTTTTTCTCTGTTTTATTTTCTTCTTAGGATTCCGAAGTCAACAAGGAACCCTTATAGTTTCGATATATTCCTCTGTCCGTCCGCAGCATAGCTCAGAGACTCTAAGTACTAGAAAGCTATAATTTGGCATGGATATATAATACATATTAATAATTCCGTCTATCTCATGGTGTGTTTCGTCACCATTTTTCGATTCAGAGATCCGTTTGCGTAAAATTAAGCTTTAAATTGCAATTGTTAGAGTCAAGTGTCCCTCCCCCTGCAAGCGAAATGGCTGCTTTTGGGTATGTGAGAAAATTCTCGGCAGTAGTATATATAACGAGATTAAAAGGAAAACTATCACAGCTAAGTAAGCTTTACAAGTTTACGAGTAATAGTCGACTAACTTATAAAATGTACTTGGAACAGTAAAAAAAAATGTACAAATGCCCCGTTCTTAGACGTCGACTGTCACTGAAACCTTTTTAATGTTTATGTAACAACAAGAAACTCTCTTCTTACTCCGCATTATTATGCAACTACAAAACCCTATTACAGCGCGTGGCCCGACACGCACTTGGCCGGTATTTTCTTTGTAATGCAAAGCTTACGCTTGCCTGCTCACCTGATGGTAAGCGATTTTATTTCTTTTCTTTTCGTTTTCTTTTCTTTTCTTTCTTGTCTTTTCTTATTTTTTCCTTTCTTTCTTATTTTTCTTTCTTTTCTTTTCCTTCTTTCTTCCTTTACTTCCTTTTTTTATACTTTGTACTCCCTAGGTACTATACGTTGCACACGCGAATAGAGACTGACATCTAGGAGCTCTAGACAAGTGACATTCCATCAACGAAACCGTCGCCATAGCGATTTGAAAAAGTCAAAAATCTAATGACAGGAAATGACATCGAAATGACACGTGATCAATCCGAAACATTTTGGCATTTCAACCAGGCGATGGTTGAAATGCCAAAATGTTTCAATGTTTTATCGTTGATACAATAACTGTGTGTCTAGAGCCGTATTATTTTAAGCTACTGAAATTGGCTTGCAAATACTGAGTTGGTAAACCTTTCGGTATGGGCATGCTAAGAGCAATTACTTCTGTAGTTTTATTTTATTTTTATTTTTGGTATACTGTTGTGTGTAGTCTGTGTCAAATAAATGTATTCTATTCTTTCTATTTAAGTATGTATCTTTGTGACTGAAATAAAGTATTTCTATGTTCCGCAACTTATTATGAGTTTTTTTTGCGTCAGGCTCATCAAAGACTGGCCGAACACCTACACGTTCACGAAGGCCATCGCGGAGGAGCTCGTGCGCACCAGTGCCGGGGACCTGCCCATCTGCATAGTGAAGCCACCCGTAGGTAATATTATACCCACCTTATTCTAATTTTTTCGTATCGATTAACTCAAAAAATAGTCTCAACCATTCAGATTGTGTCCGACCAGTATGTAGCTATTCGGACAGCTCTGTTATTCACCACGTTCAAATCCTGAAAGGTGCAGGTGGTGGTAGGGCATGAACGTTAGACAAACAGGTAGGTCATATCCTGCATCCGGGGTTGCGGGTGGTCAGATTGGGGACTCTGTCCGCCCACCAAGTGACTCCAGGAAAGACGGATGCACAGTGATCACGTTCTGCCCTGCACAGCGAGGCTTAGGGAAGGCGCTTTTTTAGTCTCCCCAGGGTTGTGCCCTAACAGGCGTTGCACAGAGGGGGCTCCGGGGTGGTCTTTTGAGAGGTCACGGCGCCTCTTCTACGTGCTTATGGTGATCACCGAGATGGTTTTAGTGAGGTAAAAATACCACACTCCCTGGTCTTTTTCTCCAAAAGTCCAGGCGCCTTTTGAAGATTTCCCGTCGTCAAAAAAAAAGGTCATATCCTGCAAAAGGACTCCACACTGAGTTTCGAATGGGTCTATGATACTCTATTTGGCCAGGTTGTTTCTACAGCGGTCAATCTGGCGCCGCAAATGGTTTAGGAAATTCCAGATTGGTCACTGCAGTTAGTGGACACAAACCACTTTATTAGATTGCGTAGTCAATCTAATCTAAAATCAGTGCAACCATAAAACACTAATTTATATTTTTAAGCCGAATAACTTTACTTATCGAAAAAAGTCAATATACGATCTATGAATCTTGCCGCTATTGATGGCAAATGATCTTGTTCCTCACAATGGGCCTCATCAGAGGGCTTAAAGTCAATGAAACGGCAATGGAGACAGCTACGCTTGGAGTTTCCTTGCGTGATCGAATCAGACATGAAAATATCCGCAGGAGAAAATTTAGTCGCGGTGGACAGGGCAAGAGTGGGTCTTAAAATGAACATGGAAAAAATCAAGGTGATGTTGAATACCATGTTACAATTACATGCTACAATCAAGATCGGACTCTCTTCACTCGAAGTTGTGGCCGATTATGTTTACCTGGAACCAGCGATCCAGTTGGGAAGGGCCAACTTTGAGAAAGAGTTTAACCATCGAGTCCGACTCGGCTGGGCGGCTTTCGAAATTTGCGCGGCATCTTCTCGTCCAACTTACCACAGTATCTCAAGACGAAAGTAGGCCAGTGATGACTTTTTGGACCGAAACGTGGTCGCTCACAATGGGCCTCATTGGAATGTCTAAAGTCACCAGTCCAACCGGATTCAGCTGGGTTCCAGTATTTTTCAAGGAGCGGCTGCCTATCTGTCCTCTACAAACCATTAACTGAGTAACTCAATACCCCTTGGTTAGACTAGTGTCAGATTTCAGGTTTCTGACTACCCGTAACGACTGTCAAAGAACTTCAAATGACAGCCGGGACCAACAGCTTAACGTGCTTGCCGAGGCACAGAGGAAACTCGCTATGTAATGATGGTCTACTGGATCCAATGAAAAACCTCGGCAAGCGTTGCTTAATCTTGAAGATCGACCCGTGCGGCTGTTATTATTTAGCCAAGAGACAAGCCTAAATATTATAAACTTTTTGTCAATTTCAGTGATATCTTCGTTCGTTGAGCCGCCGGGATGGATAGACCAGCAAACGATTATGGCGTCGCCTATGGGGGTATGTAACTGTAAAATAATCCTAGTTATTGTTATTATAACAATGAAAGTTTGTCAAAGTCAAATGTATTTATTTCGATTAGGCCATTAAGCGGCACTTTCAAACGTTAACAATTAAAATTAACAAGTAATAAAAATTTATTCTACCGTAAGTAGCTTGTTATGGAGAAGAACGAACAAAAAACTCCATACTTACTCTTTTAAAAAAATAAGCTTTTTACAATTTTGTTTGGATGGATGGATGTTTGTCACTCAATCATGTCAGAACGGCTGAAGTGTAGGCCTAGACAAAAAACTTTCATGATAGCAGTATCGTCAGACGCTAACGTCAAAATGTAAGGCAATGGCATTACCTGCGGAAAGGGCACGTAATGTCACAAATTGAATGTTTACTCGGTAGGAAAAAAAAACCTACTTAATCCGTGGTGAGATCATCAAATAATATTTGACCCATATTTTTTGCTTTGTCAAATAAATATAAATTGATAAAGATAAAGAGCATCAAATTTCAGGAGTGTGAGCTTGTGACGTTACTTTGTCGGTATAAAATGTAGCACACAGTGCCGTTACTCGATATTTCAAAGCACTCGCCATTTTTTGTACCAGTGGGGCCGGGTATGCTATAGATACTTATATAAAGACATAATATCATTACTAGATCTGTGCCACTGTCGTATCCATATTGTATCGAGTTTACTTTTGCCGTGATCTACAAATTTGCTCAACTAATAGTCTTACAGACTATTAGTTGAGCGTCCCTGACGGGGTTAATTTTTTCTACGTTTTCTTTAGGGAATTTTTATAATTATTCAAAGAGTGGACGTGTACTCCTACAAAGAGTGAACTTGTATACTTATATCTATTGTTTAATAATAGCTTACGCAAATACTATTTATTTATTTATTATTATATGCTTTATTGTACACCATTAAATACATTAATAAAAAGAAACTTAAGTCTAATACACATACAATGGGCGGCCTTATCGCATACCGCGATCTCTTCCAGGCAACCTGGTATGGACAGTAATTGCTTGGACATGAAATGGGGCGGTCAATGAATGGGTCGGTGAATGGGGTGGTACTACATAATTTTATCAAAGTGGAAGGTTTTTAACCGACTTCAAAAAAGGAGCAGGTTCTCAATTCGTCGGCATCTTTTTTATTTTTATTTATGAATGTTCCCCGATTACTCTAAGACCGATTTGGATTTTTTTTCTTTTGTTTGAAAGGGTATACATCTTAGGTGATCCCATGGTCATCTGGGCAGGATCTGATGACGGAATCCTGGAGAAATTGGAGGAACTCCTCAAACATTATAGCGATTTTGATATTTTCATCAATAATGCAATCATTTGCACTCAAAAAGTATCATTTGGTGAAGTGGAACTGATGAAGAAGACCACAGATGACCACTGGAACTCCTTAATGCTAAGTTTCTCACGGGTATAAGATATATCGAATGGTTAAACGACAACGATGATGCAAATACTTATAAATCAATGGTACTTACTTATGGAAATAGTACCATTGAACTGAACTGATGTTGCAGCCGATAGGTACGCACTAGAACTCCGAAATAAAGAATGTAGCCTAGTCGTGTTTGGGCTTATTGTTATCGTCGTGAGATGTACTTTGGCGATATATTATGTGGTTTTCATGTTTATTGGAGATACCTACCAAAAATAAAAAGAGAAAAATAAAAAGGTTTTTAACAAAAAATGGAACCGACTTCCAAAGCAAAAAATAACTTTCTTTTCCGAAGTCGGTGTCGAAAAACGGAAAAAAATAGGTACCAAAGACATCGACTTCAGAAAAGAAAGTTATTCTTCGCTTTGTAGTGATCTGTTTTGGACGTCGGTTTGATTTTTGTTAATAGAATGGTTTAAATGAAATATTCGTCCGCGACGTATTTAGAACTAAGATACATTTATTCAGGACAGAAAACGGAATGCAATCCCTGCTCAATAGTTTCAGTAGGGTAGTCGATTACTCATCTGTGCAAAGATATTTATTGATTATTTTCTGATAAAAATCCCTTTCTACTCTTGTAACCGATAGATAACCGACTACCATGCCTCATGATGATAATTAGTCAACAAATTTATTCCTTTTAAAAAACCGGCCAAGTACAAGTCGGACTCGCGCAACGAGGGTTCCGTACAAACTTCAGCTTAAAGGTATTATAGACCTGCGTATTTGATATGAATTTCAATTTAATACCTCTACGCGTTCATGAGGCAAGTAAAGTTTAAAATTATTAAAAATATTTTAAGTAGGTATATCATATAACTAAAATTTACGGATTTCGCAATTATTCCTTTATCTGTGCTATAAGACGTTGCTTCGTACCAAATTTCAAGATTATGAGTTCACGGGAAGTACTCTGCAAGTTTTGATTCCCTTGCGAGTTTTGAAAATTTGCGACATAAACGGCTGTCTTTTGATTGCGTTGGCTTAGAAGTTTGATTTTTTCACAGCTTGAGGGTCAGCAGATCTGAGTATTTGATATAAATTTCAGCTTGATACCTCCACGCGTTCCTGAGAAAAAGGGTCTTGACAGACAGACAGACGGACAACAAAGTGATAGAAATAAAAAAACAAACCATTATTTCAAAAAGATTTAATTTTATGTAAGTACACCCTATTCCACAATAATCAATGAAAATAACACACCTCCCCATACATTTTTTTCATACCACAAGCTTTACAAATTCATGCCAAAAAAATTCTACCTGAAACAAAAACATAAAATTTGAAATTCACAAATCATTCAAAGTAAGAAAGTTGAAACAAAAAAAAAATAGTCCCTAGAAATATTCCAGTTGATAAACTACTGAAAACTTGTAAAATGGGGTAAAATCAGTGGAAACCACAGAAAAATTTTAAAACATGGGTTGGCAGATATCACCGAAACGGTGATTTTCGGATCGAACGTGGATTGGGACATATCACCGAAACGTTGATTTTCGAAAGGAACGTTTTTGTTTTCACTCAGATTCGAATTTGGATCGTTACCACTTCAATAAAATACATTGTTTCTGTTGTTAATTAACGTAGCGTTGTTAATAACAACTGTTTGATGAGTAATATTCGCAAAAAGCAAAAAAAAAATTCGCACAAAGAAAAAAAACACAACAACCGCAGAAAAATGTCGGACGGCGTTCGTTAAAATACGTATTTTTGCTGGAATTTACGCTAAATACAAAAGAAAGTTATTAAAAACAGTTCAACACTTACCGTTACATGGTTTTTTCAGTAGAAAAAAAAGCCACTCAAAAACAATTTCTAAATTTTTTATAACAACAAGTTTGAGCGCGGACCCTTGTGCGGTCGGAATGGCGACCGGACATGCACTGATTTAAAAAATAAATATTACGGTCTCGGGCGGATCCAAAGACCAGCGGGGTGTTTTTTTTTCATAATTATCTATTAAACCATAGGTTGAAATAGAGATCCATCGAGAATATGCATCTTCCTGACTAAACTTTCCAAAAATTTTATTACACACCTTAAATCACCGATTCGGCGCGGTCTCCCGATAAGCAAGGGCCGAAAAGAACCGAATCGGTGATTCCACCGGACGAGTGCAACCCATGGCAACAAGGCGTGAGTTTATATGTGTAACTGTGTGGCTTTTTGTCGCAGCTTCGCTCGGCCTACCCCAAAAAACCCGTTTTCGGATTAAAAAAAATAGGCTATTTTTAGGCTTTAAAGCTACAGCTTTCCTTGTTGAGTTTATCCTTTACAAACATAAATAAACTTTTACAAAAAATACAACAGTTTCGGCAGTCAGTGTTCCTGTTTTCGTTTCTTCGTTGTTTGACACCGACTTCCGAAATTGAAGTTATTTTTATTTTGTTTTTTTTTTTTACTTCGAAGTCGGTAATATTTTTTTGTAAAAAAGATTTTTTATTAGTTATAGCACATAATGGGTAAGTTCTGTAGCAAGGTATCTGTAATGCCCAAAGTGATGCCAGAATAGATTGCCCGAATAACATAAAATTTGAACTCCGTAAATACGATCACGTGTCGGAGTTTCGGACTAAATTGAAGTGGCTGCCGATTCGGCGTCGTCGAGATACCCATATCCTATATCTTCTCTATACTATCCTACACAATCCTAATTTTCCTCAATACCGTCGTAACGCTTTGAGTACTTTGTCCCGAGGGATAAACTCTGTCGCACTTCCACTTCTCTTCTCCTTCGTACTCCACGTCACACTTCCAGCCGCTATGAAGGCTCCTTCTCAGTTACTGCAGTGCGTCTCTGGAACTCTCTACCACATTCCCTACGCGACAGCCCTTCTTTGAATGTCTTCAAGTGGAAAATCAAGGATCATTTTCTTTCGGAATGACATAATATTAGTATATATATAGGTATATATATATATATATATTATATATATTTTGTACTTCTTTATGTATGTATATTTATGATTTATTTTATATTATTCTAAAATTGTACACTGGACTACTTCTCTTCTTCCTTTTGTAAACTCTCTGTATCACTCTAAGGTTTGCTGGTAGAAAACTCTTCTTAGAGTTAAGCTCGCCTTTGTACATCAACTTTATGATCACTCAAGTTTTATATGTAATTTTCTTTTTTTGTGTACAATAAAAAGTTAAGAATTACAATTTGTATATAACCAAATACAGAGCGATAAATCGATCTAGCTAGTTTTAATTTTAAGAAACGTGTTTTATCTATTTTCACCCGAGCGGAGCTCGGTTGCCCAGGTACTTAAATAAAAATAAAAAAGTTAATTAAAAAAATCAAAAAACCTGATTGCTTAAAAAGTGAGCTAAAAGACGTAAACAAGAAGAAAATCGTGCAGTCGGAGGATACATATTCGCGAGCTGGCTGACCAAAACCAGATGTATCCTCCGACTGCACAGCATGATTTTCTTCTTGTTTACGTCTTTTTATTTCGCTTAGTTTTTAGTTTTTTTTCAATTAACTTTTTTATTTACAAGTTTTGAGTAATTTTTTTTTAGAATTAGGTACATTTAAACATATAAGTGTTATATATTTTTGTAATCTACTCTTAAAACCTTTATTTTGACACCCCACTCGATAGGTTAGGAAGAAAAAAAAAACTTGGTCCCCCACAATATGGCGCCCAAAATCCGCCATTTTTCTGTTATCCAATTTTAATGAAGCCAGTGACACTCGCAAGGTTAAGACGAATCGATTGACGTGAGAATCATCAAAATCGGCCAACCTGTTTGATCTCTAAAACGCCACATAGGAACAAATAAACATACATACATAGACTGATAAACACGTTACTCTCCTTCGGCAGTCGGGTATAAACGAGGCAGTGTTCATTGGGCGTCAAAACTTCGCCCACATCGCTGTCAACGTGAAAAGTGCCCAGAACGCAGGCAGCATTGCCACGTTGGATGGCAATTCTGATTCTCTGGCCGAGAAAAAGTCCAGCCCTCTGGTCACGTGTAGAGTCAAATAACCGTTTGCTTACATCTCGAAATAATCGATGAGCACTCGGACTCCATGGACCTAATGTTTCAACCCTAAAACGGATAACATATTCAAAATTGATCCACAATTGCCGGAAAAATCGGTGTTTTGGAAAGTCGGTTAAAAATAAAAAAAAAAAACAATTTAATCTTTCCTCTTTATAATATTAGTGTAGATGTAGATTATCCCATTTCCAGTTTTACTTAATAACTAGCTTTTACCCGCGGCTTCGCTCGCAGTGAAGCCATTAACTTTTTTTTTATTTTAATAAAATGTATCCTATATTACTTCTAATACCTCCAAGAATATATGTACAAAGTTTCATGATGATCGGTTCAGTAGTTTTTGCGTGAAAGCGTAACAAACAAACCTACATTCACATTTATAATATTAGTAAGGATGTTTATATATATGTATCATTATCCCAATTCCAGATGCTCCTCGGTGCAGGGCTGGGCGTGATTCACGTCATCCTCGCAGATAAAGACCTGGTGGTGTCGTACGCTCCCGTTGACTATGTGAACAATGCTGTCATAGCTGCTGGATGGGACTCGGTGCAGAACCGACAGCAGTGGGGCGGGGACATTCCCATGTACACTGTGAGCAGCTCACCTTACAACTCCAAGTGGGGTGAGTACTTTATTTCTTTACTGCAATATTGTACAGGCCCATAATAGCTGACTTTTGATTTGACAGGTGGATGAAACAAAAGGAAGAAAAATGTATTTCTTTTCTTTCTCTATTTTTTTTATTTTTTTTTTGTTCCGTGTAATCTAAGTGGAGAGAGTACTAAATAAAATCCTTATTAGATCTTTTATAGATTTTTAAATTAGATTAGATTCTAAAATATTTTCATCAGCAAAGCTTCAAAATTGGCAGTTAGAAAGAGAAGATTGACATAGACTGTGACGTCATCGTATAATAGTTTTCTCTGGCAGCTGTATAGGCATCTGCATTGAAAGGGAAAGTGTGGTTTAGGGTTCGCAAGTGCTACTGCTGAGCATGAGCTCTAAGGTTCGATGCCAGGCATAAAAAGAATTGTTAATTTTTCCGGGTCGAAAGTGTTTTTGCGCTTTGCCATCTGGAATTTCACAAAATTTGGAATTTTGGCAGGAGTCTAGACTTATGCCCAGTTGGCATTTTGCTCGCCTTGTTTAACTGGTGTACTATATGTCCACCTCAGCCCAGTACTTGGAGGAATACAGGCGTCATATTATGTCGTATTGTAATCCACAGGTGAATTCACTAACACCATACAAAGCGACGAGTATTACCGGCTCAGCTCACCCAAGACGCTGTGGTATAACTACATTATCGAAACCAACAACGCGCTGGTCTACTGGCTGCTGACCTGGTTCCTGCACTACATCCCAGGGTACTGCCTCGATGGCTTGGTGTCTGTACTCGGCGTTAGGCCTAAGGGGGTACCTTCGTGAGTATTTTCTAATGATTCCTTACTTTTTCTCAATATATATTGTATAATATTTTTATAAATATATTATTACAAATGTACTCAAAAAAGTAGTAGCCCGGGATTGTATGGGAATGGGGGCTATCGCGTATGAATTCGCCACTAGAGGCGCTGGTGTGGCGTGAGGTCTCCGAAATGTATTTCATAGATTTTTTTTTTACTTTAAGCGCTAGTTTATTTACATTTTTTTATTGTTGTGAATATTTTCCAAATATAGCAGAAAAAAATATGTAGGCAAGACTGTGTAATTGTCAGCAAAAGCCATTATTGCAATGGTCCTTTCGGGCTAGTACGAGTAGTTAGACAAACGAACTTGTTTGCTTGTATGGACATAGGGTCACAATGAAACTAATCACATTATGTATTGGAGAATAACGTAAACGACCAATAACAATGTTGATATTTAAGTTGTTAGCTTCTAAACACTGTATAGATGTTTGGAGAGCAGCGTTTATTTCCTGTTCGAACATATTTTTGTCATCGCCCTTTATCACAATAGAAGTATCGTCCGCGAATAGTACACATTTGTGATTTAAAATATTAGGAAAGTCGTTTATGTAGAGCAAGAACAAAGGAGGACCCAAAATACTGCCTTGTGGTACCCCATACCTATATAATAAAAATGAAGATTGGAGTAGTTCACGTGTTTTGGTTCGATCATTGCAACTGGAAACTTCAACTGCTTGTACCCGATCAGATAGATATGACTCTAGCCAATCGAAGGTTTTTACCCGACTGCCGAAGGAGGGTAATGTGTTTATCAGTCTTTGTATGTATGTATGTTTGTTCATATGTGGCGTTCTAGAGACCAAACGCGTTGGCCGATTTTGATGATTCTTACGTCAATCGATTCGTCTTAACCCTGCGAGTGTCCACTGGCTACATTAAAATTGGAAAATAGAAAAATAGCGGACTTTGAGCGCCATATAGTGGGGGCACAATTTTTTTTTCTTCCTAACGTGGGGTATCGAAATAAAGGGTTTTAAGAGGTGATTACAAAAATATATTTTTAAATGTACCTAATTCTAAAACAAAAACTAAATAATGTAAATAAAAAAAATATTTAAAAATAACAAAAAACCCGACTGCTTATAAAGCGAACTAAAAGACTTAAGAAGAAAATCATGCTGTGCAGTCGTATCATATACATCTGGTTCGTTTTGGTCAATTAGCTCGCGCATATGTATCTTCTAACTGCACAGCATGATTTTCTCTTGTTTATGTCTTTTTAGTTCGCTTTTTAAGCAGTCGGGTTTTTTATTTTTAAATAATTCAGCAAACGTTCGTGATTGACGTGATCAAACGCATTTCTCATATCCATAAACAACACTGAAACAGGAACTTTGTTATCAATACAGTCCATAATTGATTTTATTAATTGATAGGCTGCTAAAGATGTGCTTCAGATTTTGCGAAAATCATTTTGTGCGTTATTTATAATTTTGTATTTTTCTACAACGTTGAACAGTTTCTTAAGAAAAACTTTCTCAAAGATTTTAGAGAATATGGGTATTAGAGTGACGGGCCTATAATTGTCCATTTCAGTTTTATCACCTTTTTTATACAACGGTTTTACTATTGATCCCTTTAATATTTCAGGAAATATTCCATGTTCTAATAAGAGTTTAATAATACACAAAAGAGGTTTAAGAATAATATATACAGATAGTTTTACAATGTCAGTGCGAATTTCATCGTGACTAGAGGACTTGGAGTCATTTAGAGACATCACTATTTTTAACCGGCTTACCAAAAAGGAGGAGGTTCTATGTTCGACTTCGTGTATGTTTTTTTTTTATGTATGTTCACCGATATCTCCGTCAATTGTGGACCGATTTTGAAAATTATTTTTTTGTTTGAGCGAGTATGTTTCGAAATTGGTTCCTTTTTTAATTTGGTAAATATCAATAAAAAACGGAAAATCTCTCGGGATTGCTGTAATCGCATGTCTGTTTATTATTTATACCATTTCATAACAAAACATCACGCCAGTATGCTCTTGAGAAGTACGCAGATCTCTCTTTTCACCCTTTATGTTCAAGTTTCATGATATTCGGCTAATCTATTCTGGCGTTAAGGTAACTTACTAAACAACTTGCCTATAGGATAATAAGTTTTTTATTTTTCACTTTTTAGTTGTACCTACCTAAGGTACAACTAAAAAGTGAAAATAAAAAACTTTTTTACAAAAAATTCTACCGACTTCCAAATAAGACAACTACAAAGTGAAAAATAACTTTATTTTTGGAAGTCGGTGTCCGTAACGCAAAAAAATGGTACCTATGAAAGACACCGACTTCCAAAAATAAAGTTGTTTCACTTTGTAGTTGTCTTATTTGGAAGTCGGTAATATTTCTTGTTTTTTATTACTACTTCTTTTTCTTCCTATAATAAGCCAATTCGATTTATTTAATGTTTTGTTTGTAACTTTTACACGACAGGTAGGAAAAAAAGGTTATAAAAGGGAAATTATTAACCGGTCGAAAAATATACTGAACGGGCGACTATTATTCTTAGTAAGTAACTATTTATCCGGTTTGAGTAATACCTTTTAAGAGATTTTTGTGAGCTGCGTTAATAATATTGTTACATACTTTAATTGTACTTGGGGTTCTATTTTTTTCTATTTTATCATATTATTCTTTTGAAAATAGCAACCATCGAGGCGACATCGGTGTGCAGCGCGGGAGTACCTCGACACGGATAGGTTAGGTTCGAAGGAGATGACGGGAGCTGAAGTGAGTGAGCAAAGCGATCGAACTCAGCTCCCGTCATCTGCTTCATGTTAGGTTACTTTAGATCCTGCAGAAAAATAAAGAAGCTCCGTCGACAAACTTTTATTTTCTTGTCGCTGTTTTAAACATTTGTATTCGCCCACTGTTTGTCGCCCACTTAGTATTTCAGTAAGCCATATTCAGTATTTTGTACACCTTTAATTTGAATTTATTTTCGCTCGTTTAAATACTAGCCGTTATAAAATAATAAAAATATGTCATAAAATTTAAGAAATGCTTCGTTCGTTGAGGTTTCTTCAAATATGTTATTAAAAGATAAACACGAAATTTATTTTAATAAGTTTACCTTATTTTCATTACTGTTATCTCGTTTGAGCTCATACCACTATTTCAAAACCGGCTGCCTACGCATAGTAACAGCCCAGGAATTTTTTTGGGCTAGTGATCTGATAAACCCAACTCAAGTACCTTCGCATAACCGTTTTCGATGGTGGTTGCAATGTGATCGATACAACTCTGGTCATTTCTGTTACTCGAGTCGGTGTTGAGATTACATGCTTTAAGTTATATCCGTTTAATAAGTAGTTTTACTCCCTACTTTCCTTAGATTTCTTAAATATGTCAATATTTGTATCGCCACACAGAATAATATTCTTTCTAGTGTTACGACGCAGCGTTCTTAATAGAGTGTCTAGTTTATTTACAAAAAATCGCTGCATTCGACGAGGGTGTTCTATATAGACAGATTAGGATTATACCATATTTAATTAGTTGCAGCCCACAGCATTCAAATACATATGTTTCAGATATGCTTTGTGTTTCCGCTATAACTTTAAATTTGATATCGTTCCTTATGAGAATAATGACGCCCCCTAGTTTGGCTGTTTTCCTCGTTGTATGTTGCTGTCGTAAAGCCTCTAAGGCGAAAGTTTTTTTCCGTCCGAAGCAAAAATGATTCAGTTAAACATACGGCATAATTAGCGTATGACGTTCCTGCTACTGGTACACAGGCCTCTTCTCTCGGAGAGAGGGATGGGCCGTTACCCACCACGCGGGCCCAGTGCGGCTTGGTAGAGGTCACATGTCTTAGAACTTTTGGTTCTAGAATATGCCAATTTATTCATGATGTTTTCATTCACCATTTTTTAAAGCAATGGTGATGAAATAATTAACGCAAAGTAAAGAGCCTACCTGCTTTCTAACCCACAATATACAACTTATGAGTATTGGCGCGGGGTCCCAGCGCTAACGAAGAAAATTTGGTTCCAATAAATGTCAATAGATGGCGCGATATGCATCGATTCGTTATTGAATTGTGTGTACAATTAAAATTTTCTAGTATTAATCATAAAAATTGCATTAAATTTTTTAATCAAATCTCCTTAGCACAAAATTATGGAATATTGTGATCTTTATTCACATTTCAAAGATTATTTGAACGGTTTTTTTTTATTGATTCCAATAGATGGCGCGTTTTTAAAATTCTGAGGCATGCTACTCGATTTCTTAAATTTTGTGTGTGACGATGAAAACAAAAGCAGGGCTACTAAGAAGACCATTCACAAAATTAATCAAACTTCTACTACCAGAATCTTATATAGAAATACCTGACACCACCACCAATGACAAAATCTGCACTAAAAAACAAAAAAATACCAAAAATCTAGACAATATCCAATCCAAGTCAAGCAAAAAAGGAACTGGCGACGCAGCAGCTGTGTGGATAATTACAATAATATTACACGAACCATTTGGAGCCACTTTTGTCATCTTAATAACTCAAAATCTATTAAGTGTTTATACACATGAAATTTGGTTTATTTATTAAAAGCCCTAAGATGAACTATAAACCAAAATTTCATAAACATAGCTCAAATGGTTATTTAGATATTAATGTCCGAAAATCGAAATTTTTATCACTGACTGATCTATAGATCAAAACTCTAACCCAGTTCCAGATGACCTAGAAACCTATTATATAGGCCTATTCTAATGATAAATTTATTATATAGGCCTATTCCATTGACAAGACCTCGGGTAACGCGTCACCTTGTCAGCCCACGTTGTGTTTCCAACATGTAATTGTTATTATCAAGTTCGTTAAGTTCCGGTTCGAATTCAGTCATAATGGTTTTGCACATCGTTTGGTAAGAAAATTTAATGTGACATCTTACTGCTTTGCCAGTAAGATGTCACAATATAGTAGCTTACAATCTTCCAGTCATCACGTACGCTTTGCAAATTGCCGATTTTTAACCGACTTATCAAAAAGGAGGAGGTTCTAAGTTCGACTTCATGTTTGTTTTTTTATATTTTATATCCGATATCTCCGTCAATAGTAGACCGATTTTGAAAACTATTTTTTTTGTTTTAATTGTCTGCACAGATTGCCAAATGCAAATCATCTGTGGTCGTATGACTACTAAGGCAATACATTTAACGGGCATTTTAGAAGCCAAGAAAGGATGAATAATTAGAAACAACGAAGAAACATTACACACAAGTTAACTACGCAAACAAAATCTATTTCAACCCGGATATACCACTAATGTATCTGGAAGACATCAACAATTTAACATTTGTCCAACCGCTTAATTTATCAACTGGGAAACAGAACACGCAATTTATAAGAAATGATTATGATTATGTTCACCAGCTGGAACGATGACCTGGTGAAGGTTGCGGGGATCCGCTGGATACGAAACGCACGGGACCGGTCAATGTGGCGACGCTTGTGGGAGGCCTATGTCCAGCAGTGAATGTCTTTCAGCTGATGTGATGATGATGATTTGGAAAATCTCCATAATTCGTTGAAAGAATTGGAAGATCAAACGAAAGAGGCTGAAATGTCGCAACACGATGTGCACCAATACATCGTTTCATACTCTACGATGGGACTTCCGATCTTGTCAATAGTCGTCGCGGGAGGAGCCTACGTGTACTGCAAACGCTGCGGCAAGGTCGCCGTCAGCGCAGCTGGCGCGTCCACCAGCTTACCGCCAAGGAAGCCACCAAGAGCTGAAGCATCCACTGAAAACATAGAACTTACCTAAGAGCCTCCTACCTCATTCTTTTAATATTTGACTTTTAATCATTTTTATTCACATTGTTTTCATTTCATGATTTGTATTTATATTGGGAAAATATTATCTAATAAGTTATCTTAATTATTACCTTTTGCCCCGCCAAAGCAACCGCAAAATTTCGGTTAGCAACCGCACATTGTATTTTGGCCTATTTTTTTTTTTATCGTCATAGTATCGTCACGTACGCAAGGTATTTTTTATATCGAGCTCGACATTTTGTATCTTTTTCTATTATTTTCATTTTAAATTATTTAGTGCAATTTCGTATTAAATACTTTTTTAAACATAAAAATTTATAATATTAATATTCAACATTAAGTGGAATGGCTCCTGCCCTTATAACGGGAAACGTTTCTGGATCATTCCATACCGTTCTAGACACTAAGAGAACTTGCCGGAAAGTTTGCGAACGTTCTCGACGGGACGGTAACAATCCAGAATGTTTGGCTGATACATAATTTCAACACGAACTTTCGTGAAAATTAATTCTGCTATGCGATACGAGATGGCGCTTATAGCTTCTTATAGTTGCCTTCCTTTTACCAATAGATGGTGCTACCTTGTCTTGTAACACTAACATTATATTCCAGGCTCGCAAAGGTCTACGGCAAAGTATACAAGCTGACGATGGTATATCGCTACTTCCTGTCGAACTACTGGAATTTCTGTGATGACAACTTGCGCGGCATGATCTCCCGCCTCTCACCCGCTGACCGGACTATATACAACTGTGACATCAGTCAGATCCCGCTCAGGGAGCTCGTAAAGTCTTCTTGTGTTGGCTGCAGAAGGTGATTTGGTCTTTCATCAATTTTATTTTATTTCTATTAATTCTTTAAGGTCCATCCAAGAGAGCACTGAAGTCGGAGAATTGCTATTTTTTACCGACTTCCCAAAAAAGAGGAGGTTCTAAAAACTCTCAAATATATATATAATGTATGTTCGAGCATAACTCTGTCATCTATAAATTTGCAATTTTTTTTTTTTGATTGATTATACTCTTCCGAAATTGTTCCCATTTTAATTCTGTGAAGATCTGATAAAGAACTTCGGCGATATACAACAGAACTCTTCAATAAATGACGGAAATTCTGTCGGCATTGCTGCAATCACATGTCTGATTATTGTTTACACCATGTCATAGCATACCATCAGTCAGTATGCTCTAAACGGGTACGCAGATATGTACAGTTCACCCTGGTTTACTCGCATTCCACCGGTTATGTTCAAGTTACATGTTATTCGGGTAATTTATTCTGGTATTACTGTGGACATTATAGGTAGATTATTATAGAACTTGTCCATTATGTACCACTGAAGTGAAAAATACAATCTTTTTTACACAACCGACTTCCAAATAAAAACGCTACAAAGTGAAAAACAACTTCAATTTCGGAAGGCGGTGTCAAAAATCGAAGAAACGAAAACAAGAACACTGACTTCCAAAATTGAAGTTATTATTCACTTTGTATTGTTTTTATTTGAAAGTCGGGTGTATTCTCCAATCTAGTCTGGGTTGCAAACTGTTGTAGCGATCTATGACGCCACATACGAACTAACAAAATCCTGCATGGCGCAAGCAAAGTTTTCGGCTCGATATGAACATATACAACAGTCTGATAACAAACCTCACGCAGTTGCCCGGACCAGACACTACACCCGTCTAGTCGGAGGATCCTCCTTTTTTAACCCTATTTCACAAACCTCCATACTAGAGACCCTCGACAATAAGCGCCAGCGAATAGATCCATTCTATTTTTAACCGACTTATCAAAAAGGAGGAGGTTCTATGTCCGACTTTTAGGTTTTCTTTTTTTTTTTTTTTTCTTGTTTTTTTTTTGTTCCCCGATATCTCTGTCAATTGTGGCCCGATTATGAAAATTCTTTTTTTTATATGAAAGAGTATGTTTCGAAATTGGTCCCATTTTAATTTGGTGAACATTTGATGAAGAACTTCGAAGATATACAGCAGAACCCTTAAACAAATAACGGAAAACTCTCGGGATTGCTGCAAAGCAATCCCGAGAGTCTTATGTCTGTTTATTGTTTATACCATTTCACAACATAACATCACACCAGTACTCTCTTGAGGGGTACGCAGATCTGTTATTTCACCCTTTATGTTCAAGTTTCATGATAAACTATTCGGCTAAACTATTCTGGCGTTAAGATAACTTACTAAACAACTTGCCTATTAGGTAGGTACAACTAAAAAGTGAAAAATAAAAAGCTTTTTTACAAAAAAATTCTACCGACTTCCAAATAAGAAAACTACAAAGTGAAAAATAACTTTATTTTTAGAAGTCGGTGTCAGTGACGCAAAAAAATGATACCTACGAAAGACACCGACTTCCAAAAATAAAGTAATTTTTACTTTGTAGTTTTCTTATTTGGAAGTCGATAGTATTTTTTTGTAAAAAGCTTTTTATTACAGCAACCTGAATCAGGTGTTTAACATTAGAAAATCAATTGTTTCCTCGACCACATACCACAGTCTACAGTGTGGCTTTTTATTTTAGCCACAAGCTCTTCTGAATTCGTAACGCTAACTAACTGCCTTATATTTTCCAGGTTCATCATTAAGGACGGTCTGACTGGCAGTGACATAGGTTACAGGAAACGGAAGTGGCTGTTCTACGCCAACATAGTATTCATCTCTCTGTACGTGTACTGTATCTGGAAGCTTGTTGCTATGCTGTGCTCTAGTGTAGTTTTTTTCTTCCATGTTTTTACTTTATAAGTTATCATTAAATTTATTTTAAGGAAAGAATGAGCGTTTTATTTTTGCTCATCTACCCAAGTCGCCTGTGTTCTTGTCGCTGTAAAAGTAACAGCACCTTTGGACGAAATGGTCTGGCTGCATACTGTTCGATGCCGCACATCTTTTACCTTTCTCAAAACAGTTGTTGGTTTAGAGCATGTAACATTTCAAGCAGGATGTGAAGCATTCTTTTTCTTAAAAGTGACCAACACTGCGACGATACTCTTGAGGAGGCCTGTGTCAGCGATAGTCCCAAACGCTTGCGACATTCGTTTACAGTGATGTTGGGGTTCTGTAGTGTTTCCAATCCTATGACGTTAAAGAAAAAATATAGACCATATCTATGTGGAGACTTCTTTTGCCTTCTAAGGCGCAATTCAGAGCAGGAAATTATTCAAACAGATGAAAGGATGATAAATAGTTCCCTTTATTCTATTTAAGGTATCGTTTTTTTCAATTGGAGGCAACTCTGAGTACGGTGGGTACTCAGACTGTTCCTCAAAAATCTGAGCAACGTCGCGTGAGCAATATACATCTGAGACAAATTTCAGCTTCACTGAATTGCTGCAATCGCATGTCTGTTTATTGTTTATACCATTTCATAACATCACGCCAGTACGCTCTAAAGGGGTACGCAGATGAGTAGAGTTAACCTTGGTACACTCTCATTTCACCGGTTATGTTCAGTGTCATGATATTCGAGTAATCTATTCTGGAATTATAGGAGAGAGCAGGGAGCTCTAATAATAAGCAGAAATTACTTTTAACTTGTATTGAATCAACAACGTGCCTGCCCTCGGGCGGCTTTTACAGAAGTCCCCGCTAAACAAAAACTACACGCGTTCGATCTATTTCAAATATTCTGTATTCGATTTCCTTCCAAACTTATAAGTCGCCAGTATTAGGTGTCAGCGGCCGAACAGGTTGCTTGTCCTATGTGGAAAGCCTCTACATGAGCTACGCCCCTACGAATAGATGCGCAGAATCATGTGAAGCGCAGCTATTCTCAACTTTGGAAGGAAAATCACTCTTACCTAACACCTTTACCTAACGGAGGAATTAATCTGAGGTCCTTCCCTTACAAGGGGAAGGCTCAAGTCATGGCAAACGAATTACCGGATTCTCCGATATTTACTCTAACTTCAGCTAATAAGTGCACATGCATTAACAAGTCAACGCCGTCATGCTTGAACCTCCTTGCACAAAACCTCCGAAAAAGTATCAAGGCGGCCTCATACCTAACAGAAATGATGTGATAACTCACATCCACCCGGATGGGGTTTAATTATGTGAAATTCAAACGTGATACAATATTTCATCCTCAAGCATTTATCAGGCCAGAGAAGGAAAGGCTGGATCGCATCGAATCTTCTAAACCTATCATTGAACTTTATCCAGAGCTTATCACACTTATCGTATTTAATATTATCAATAAGTTATTAACTGGACCAATGCCATAAACAGTCATCAACTGGATATGTGAAGGGGTAACTCAGGGAGCTCTAATAATAAGCAGAAATTACTTTTAACTTGTATTGAATCAACAACGTGCCTGCCCTCGGGCGGCTTTTACAGAAGTCCCCGCTAAACAAAAACTACACGCGTTCGATCTATTTCAAATATTCTGTATTCGATTTCCTTCCAAACTTATAAGTCGCCAGTATTAGGTGTCAGCGGCCGAACAGGTTGCTTGTCCTATGTGGAAAGCCTCTACAGTACCTTACTTAACTACTTGGCTATTAGGTAGGTACAACAAAAAAGTGAAAATACAAAAAAAAATACTACTGACTACCAAATAAGAAAACTGCAAAGTGAAAAATAACTTTATTTTTGGAAGTCAGTGTCCATAACGCAAAAAAATGGCACCTACGAAAGACGCCGACTTCCAAAAATGAAGTTATTTTTCACTTTGTTGTTTTCTCGGTAGTATTTTTTTTGTAAAAAAGATCTTTAGTTTTCACTTTTTAGTTGTTTTTTGGAACCAAACGTTTCGTTCCTCTTTTTGTTATTTTGTTGCAACACTGTGTCAACTCGCTGTCATCGAGATTTGACAGTTTTGGTTGGGTTGACAATTGACACTAGACCGTAAAAAATGTGATTTGGCATGGCTAGAGGTAATACGGGGGTTCTCGTTTGATTTAATTATAATTGTTGAATAATCAACCCATCGTTATTGGGAATTACGTTTGCCATTCGCGATTGGTATTATGCTTCGCCCGTGCAGTTGTATTTTTGTATATTTTGCGCGCATCGAGGTACTTTTATCGGGAACGTGTCCAGGAGTCTGGGCAAGGAATCCGATGCAGGCCACGTCGGTTTTCCGTTATTATTATATATATTTTCCCCATATAACCTTCGACTGGCCACAGAATTCAACGAGCCAGGAGTTTACCAGATGACAAGGATAAGTTGCACCATTGTACCATCTTCTGCCTGGTTGACAGCAACCAGTATCTCAAAGACAAACCCCTAGCAGCCTCTGCCGCGAATCGCGGTTTTGCAGTTATAGACCTTGTAGGATCCAAGAGTAGCAGCGTTGCTCATGGGCCCCAGCGTTGCTTCTTGGCTTTGTGGTCCTCCAGGCCTGTATACAACACTCAAACTAAAAAGACGTAAACAAGAAGAAAATCATGCTGTACAGTCGGAGGATACATGTTCGCGAGCTGGCTGACAAAAACCAGATGTATCCTCCGACTGCACAGCATGATTTTTTTCTTGTTTACTTCTTTTTAGTTCGCTTTTAAAACAGTCGGGCTTTTTGTTTTTTTTTTTATTTATTTTAAATTTATAACTTTTTAGTATTTTTTTTTTTTAGAATTCGTTATATTTAAACATATAAATGTTATAATTTTTGAAATCACCTCTTTAAGCCCTTTATTTTGATACCCCACACGATGGGTTTGGAAGAAAAAATAACTTGGGCCCCCACAATATGGCACCCAAAATCCACCATTATTATATTTTCCAATTTTAATGTAGCCAGTGACACTCGCAGGGTTAGGACGAATCGATTGATGTAATAATCATTCAATTCGGCCAACGCGTTTGTTCTCTAGAACGCCATATAGGAACAAACATACATACATAGACTGATAAACACATTACCCTCCTTCGGCAGTCGGGTAAAAAGAGCTGCGGAGGAAATGGCGTTTGGTTTGGCTGACAACGCTCGGTTTGCCAAGAGGAATGCGAAGGCCTTGTTTTTTAATTAATCATCAACTTCCCGTCCTTGTCCCATGTAACATGAGGTCGGCGCAACAAATTTTCTTTGTTATACCGTCCTGTCAAATGTCACACTATCCTTTTCTTACGTATCGCTCCTCACACAGTCCATCTATCTTTTCTTTAGCCTTCCCCTCTCTCTCCATCCATCCACATTTACTGCTAGGTAAATTCCGTCAAATAATTGTGCACCTGGCGCTGTCGCATCACTCTGACGTTCGATTCTCGCTATTGGTGCACAAAGTCAAAATCTTAAAGAAAGGCGACAAGAATGATATGAGTTGTTATAGACCTATAGCACTAGTACCTATTTTGTCCAAACATTTTGAAAAAGTTATCCATGAAAATATATAAAATAACTTCAAGGCAAATAACTTATTTTCAAAAGAACAAATAGGTTTCAGGAAGGGTAAGAGGATAAATATGGCAATATTTTCATTTTTGCAAAGTATTATCTATTCACGGGTCCGGTAAGGAACGATGGTTAAGGTAGCGCTACCTGGTGTCATTTCAAGGAAGTTTTCATACATTTTCGGATACTTTTATTCGATTTTTCTGGAGCAACTCTAACCTACCGCTGCAGCGGTTCCGACCCGTAACTGGAAAAAGGTATTCACCGCCACAGCAGGTCCGACCCAATAATGGTTATTGTAGAGATTAATAAAAACTATACGTGCGCCTTTTATTTGAATCTAACAAAAGCCTTTGATTATGTTAATCACAGTATATTATTAGATAAGTTATATGCCTATGGAGTTAGGGGAAACGTTTACAATCTGATATAATTCAACTTAAAAATGTACTATATACGAATCAAATCACAAAAATAATAATTTTGGGGTACTACAGGGTTGTGTATTGTTGCCATTATTATTTATTATATATATATATATATAAATGACCTACCCGGAGTAACGTTCAATGACATTGTTCTTTTTGCTTATGACAGTACAGTCATATGTGCTAAAAGAGACAAAATACAAATGGAAATAGAGATCTTCTTTTCGTGTGACACCAGAGATAGCCACACGGCTATCTCGGGTGTCAGAGTTAATTAAGCCACCTCTGGCAAACCCCACAGGTCTCTGACTTGGCTTTTTCAGACTTACATTAACTATATAAGTCCAGGTTTCCTCACTATGTTTTCCTTCACCGTCGCCTGTGATGTCCAAGATAAACTTAGAAAGTACATATGAATTTAAAAAAGTCACATTGGTACTTGCCTGGATTTGAACCCACGACCTCAAGCATGACAGGCGAGGGAAATAGAGATAAATAATACCTTAGAAAAAATATTAAATGGCTAACCTTAAATAAATTAAAAATAAATTTATCAGCAAAACAAAATAAATGACGTTTCGAAATACAGTTGATACATTAAAAGAAACGGATATACAAAGCATAGCCACAAAAATTAAATAAGTATATGTAGCAAGATTCATTGGAGTAAACATTGATTCTCAGTTAAATTGGAAACCAAATGTTGAAATGTTATGTAAAAAACTGAATCAATACTCATGTGCTATCTACAAGTTATCGAAAACTATTAATACAACCGCAGTTCCAACAGCATCATGGCTATGTTACCCCTTTATTAACGTATGGTGTCATGTTCTGGGGCAACTCTCTAGATAAAGAAATGGTGTTGAGAGTGCAAAAAAGATGCGTTAGAGCGATTTTAAGGATGAAACAGACTAAAGCTGTAGACCAATTTCCCAAAAATTTAAGTGTTGAATCTACCTTGTTTATATATATTGGACATGATTTTGTTGGTCAGAAATAACAGCAGTTCTTTTATTAAATTAAAAAGTCAGAGGCACCGATTTAAAATAAGCTTTATACCTTGTAGAACTGCCATCTTGAACAATAGTGTATTTTGTATGATTCCTAGAGTGTATAATCATTTACCCACTTCCATACTCGAAATTTCTAACAATTATATATTTTTTAAATAAACTAAAGAAAATACTGTTAGATAAATCATATTACTCAGTAAAAGATTTTCTTGATGACAAATTTTAAAGAAGAAAAAAAAAACAGAAAAAAATCGTTTATCTAATCGTACATGTATTATGTATATTTGAATAACTATTTTTGACATGTATCGATCTTTGTATTTCTATTAATCGTAATAATATAAAGTATTGTATGCTTGACATTTTTTACTGTAATTCATTGCCTTATTTAGTTGATACTGTGTTTAATTAATTAATTTGTAATTTATTAATATGCTTTTTAAATTTGCATGGCGTGAGCCTGATTATGGCGACGTATATTTTTCAATTTTAACACCTGTATACCCACCCATGTTCTGCAAATAAAATATTAGAATTTGAAAATATATGGCGAGAACTACGCGGGAGTGAGGTCGCAATCCAGCGAAGTATTTTGACCGTTTAGTACTTCGACATTTATAACCCTGTAAGTTGCATGCGTTTTACTGTACCAGGACAACAGGTACCGCTTTTAGGGTTCCGTACACGAAGGGTCCAAACGGAGCCTTGTTGCTGTCACTCACGTTTCTGTCTGTCTGTCCGCCTGTCTGTCGGTCCGCCGTCTGTCACATAGGTTTTACAGCCAAACTGTTGGAGCTGCAATCTTCAAATTTTCACAGTATAAGCTTGTTGACCCAAAATCATAAAATTTGACAAAAAATAATGCAATCATTTGCAATCAGTTAGTATCATTTGGTGAAGTAAACCTGATGAAGAAGACCACAGATAGCCGCTGAAACGTAATGCTAAGTATGTCACGGGTATAAGATCTTGAACAGTTTACCGACTATGATTTGAATTGTTAAGAGTTTTTAATAAGCTTTTGTTCTGCACATGGGTGTACTATCCTCAATTGTATATTTCTCTACGCAACTGAGGTTTGCTGTTAGAGAACCCAACTAAGGGACTCGCCTTTTAAATAAACTGTCCTATTGTATTTGTATGTTTTTACCCGACTTCCCAAAAAGGAGGAGGTTCTATGTTCGACATTATACAACTTTTTTTTTATGTATGTTCACCGATATCTTCGTCAATTGTGGACTGATTTTGAAAATGATTTTTTTGTTTGGATAAATATGTTTCGATATTTGTCCCATTTTAATTTGGTGAAGATTTGATGAAGAACTTCGAAGATATACAACAGAACTCTTCAATAAATAACGGCAAATCTTTCGGGATTGCTGCAATCGCATGTCTGTTTATTGATTATACCATTTCATAACATAACATCACGCCAGTACGCTCTAAAGGGGTACCTTGGTAAACTCTCATTTCACCGGTTATGTTCATGTTTCATGATATTCGGGTAATCTATTCTGGCGTGATAGCTACCTTACTAAATAACTTGCCATTTAGGCAGGTACAACTAAAAGTGAAAAATAAAAAATACTTTTTACAAAAAAATACTACCGGCTTCCAACTACAAACGCTACAAAGAGAACAATAACTTTCTTTTTCGAAGTCGGTGTCTTTGGTAGGTACCGATTTTTTTCGTTATTTAGTCGGTGTCCGACTTCGAAAAAGGAAGTTATTTTTCTCTTTGTAGTGTTTTTAGTTGGAAGTCGGTAGTATTTTTCTGTAAAAAGGTTTTTTTTATGTTTTGTGTACAATAAAGAATAAGAATATGATGAAGCAAATACATAGAAATAAATGGTACTGATGAAAATGGTACCATGGAACTAATCTGATGATGAAGCTAAAAGGTAAGCACTGGCACTCCGTAATAAAACAATGCATCCTGGTCGTGTTTGGGTTTATTGGAATCGTCATGAGGTGTTCTTTGGCTACAAATGATTGTCATAGTAATTGGAGATTCCAAAACTAAAAACAACTTCAAAAAAAAAAACATTACAAAGCGAAAAATAACTATCTTTTCCGAAGTCGTTGTCGGTGTCAATAGGTACCAAAGACACCGACTTCCATAACGAAATAAATAGGTTCCTACCAAAGTCACTGACTTCCAAAAAGAAAGTTATTTTCACTTTGTAATGCTTTAATTTGGAAGTCGGTAGTATATATTATTTAATTTAGATGTTGTACTTAGACCAGACCTCAGCCACGCAAATGAATTTGAAACAACAATTATTGAAAGAAAGAAAGAAAAAGTGTTTATTTGCCACAAAAACGACATACAAAATTTTTGATTTTTAACCGACTTACCAAAAAGGAGGAGGTTCTATGTTCGACTTCGTGAATGTTTTTTTTTTTTTTTTTATTTTGTTCACCGATGTCTCCGTCAATTGTGGACCGATTTTGAAAATTCTTTTTTTGTTTGAACGAGTATGCTTCGAAATTGGTACCATTTTAATTTAATGAAGATCTGATGAAGAACTTCGAAGATATACAACAGAACTCTTCAATAAATAACGGGAAATCTCTCGGGATTGCTGCAATCGCATGTCTGTTTATTGATTATACCATTTCATAACATAACATCACGCCAGTATGCTCTTGAGAGGTACGCAGATCTCTCATTTCACCCTTTATGTTCAAGTTTCATGATATTCGGCTAATCTTTTCTGGCGTTAAGGTAACTTACTAAACAACATGCCTATTAGGTACAACTAAAAACTGAAAAATAAAAAACGGACACCGACTTCCAAAAAACAAAGTTATTTTTCACTTTGTAGTTTTCTTATTTGGAAGTCGGTAGTATTTTTTTTGTAATAAAGTTTTTATTCCTTAAATTAAACCCTTAAGAGGAGACTCTAGTGGGCCTTTCTCCGTACAAAAACATTCTGCTGTTTTCTTCGTGGATAATGCCTCTAGAGCAATGATTTTTCCCATAAAATCAAAGTCTAATTAATACGTGCCCCTATCATTTCCTTTTTTCGAAAACATAATCACTAAAAGAAATATGACAATCCAAAAACCCGAAAAAAATGCCCGTTTTTACCGCCATGTTCAGACGACTTTCAGACAAAATTGATAAGTTTTTAACAAAAAAGAAAATGATAGAGGCATAGATATACTTTTCCTCTAAATTTTGATATAATATATTTTTAGATCAGTCCGGATTTGAAGAAAAAAACAGCAGAATACGAAACGTCTTTTAGTCAAGGTTTTTGTAGGTAAAATCAGCCTGAGCTACAGTTGTTCCTTTCGCACTTTACGGGGGGAGGTTGGAAATGAAGAGGGTATGGCTTACACGTACACTAATAGGGAAGAGGTAATTGTCGATATTTTTATCGATACTCTAGTGATATAAACCGATGTCGATATTTACACTAGACAATGATTTTATTTATTAAATCGTGTGACTGTAAGTATTACTTTTTCTTGTTGAAGGCACTTGTCGAATGATTATCCTAAGCATGTATAAGAACAGGAAAGTGCAGTTGTGAATGCACTATCACAAGTTGCTAAGAAAATTAAGCCAGGGTCCAGAATAATGCTAGGTCTAGGTAATAATGCTAAGACCAACCGAACGAACTAACAAATGTTGTTGAAAAGAAATAGCTGATTTTTGTTATTATAGATAGGCTCGCGCTTGACAAATATTTCACCTAATGGTATGCGTTGATGTGGTCGACGGTGTAGCACACTTGCCTAGAAGTAACTTCACTCTTGACTTAAAGAACCCGAGGTTGCAGCTATCGGGCAACTCGGACTCCGCAGTGAATTCCAATTCTTAGCTGTACGCATTATGAAAGTAAGTATTTCCAAAATGTTTAGTGCGTATGGGCGATGTCTACCTTGTACCGATAGTGCATCGTCGTACGTCTTGTAGTCCGATGATGAAACAGGTTAGACGGAATTAGATCATGCAATTTCATCGCAAAATCCCCGAAATGCAACCGAAAAAAAAAACGACAAGCTGGCAACTCTGCGAAGATGTTCAAGGCTCTGAAGCTTTGAGTCGACCAGTGCCTCATTGCCGATGAGCCTCTTGGCTCATTTTTCGATCAAATCTATTGCATGAAGCTGGTATTTGGCAGATCCGTCCCAGAGATGAGAACAGTATTCCATGCAAGATCGAAAATGCGCTTCATACAACTTAAGCAGCTGTTCTGGCGTGAAGTACCGTCTCACCTCATCGCAAGGGTCCACAGCTTTTTAGCAGCATGTTACGTGCATCTGGACTGAGGGCCCATTTTTCAAATCCTTGCGTAACGAAATAAGACTTAAAGGGAAATTAGTTAAAAATAGTAAAAACTTAAAGCAATGGGCCTAAAATTTCTTAAACGTAAATTAAAACTGTTATGATGAAATTACTTGGGCCCTCAATCCAGACGCTTGCATAAACTGGCATACCCTAAATCTCAGAAAGTACTATCTCTGGGTTAATCATTTTAACTTAGGAATTTAGTTAAGAATTTCTTAAATATTTTAAGAAATTTCCAAATCTGTAGAATAAGACATTACAGATTTATGGCGATATATCTATGGCCCTCAATCCTTTAATGTCTTTACCGAGGAATCTGCAAAACATGAATTTATCTGAAGAAATACATGACGGTACATTACCAAGAATGACGTTCATTTGTTTTATCCTCGCCCAAAAAGGACCCATGCAATAATAGCTTTGCCTGACAATTGCACTGTGTTCCCTTCAAAATATTGCACCACAAAAAACACAGTCGCTTCCGACAGTTCAAACCATAAATATTTACTTTAGTCGCTTAAAAAATAGCTTATATGAGGATATATACTGATCAGTCCAAAAAAGTAACAAAATCATGTGTACCCTACAAAACTTTCTCATATAAAAAAATAAAAATCAATTTTCTCTTAATGTATTGCATTTAGAAGAACGGACGATATGTGACATTTTAGTTAAAAAATAGTAAAAAAACTTAGTTTAATTTGACTTAATCTATGAGGTTGAGCCTAGTCAATAAAGCCGAAAATATTGGGCTCTCAGTTCAGACGTTTAAGTGAAATTCGATTCTCATTTACTTTTTAACAATTCACTTTTGTGTCATTATTTCTTTTTAACTAATTCACAGAAGTAACTAATCGCATTATGTAATGGAGAATAATGTAAAAGTTTATTTTTTTTATTACACTAGGCACGTATTTTGATGTACACGCACAATCTGTAACTATAACGATGGTAATACTCTTCCAAGTTTTATCATCAATTTACCACTGATCAATGAAAAATAACTTTCTTTTTCGAAGTCGGTGTCCATAACGAAAAAATAGGTACTTACCAAAGACACCGACTTCGAAAAAGAAAGTTATTTTTCACTTTGTAGTGTTTTATTTGGAAGTCGGTAGTATTTTTTTGTAAAAAAGTTTTTTTTTAGTTGTACCTACCTAATAGGCAAGTTATTTAGTAAGTTACCTTAACGCCAGAATAGATTAGCCGAATATCATAAAATTTGAACGTAAAGGGTGAAATGAGAGAATTGCGTACCCCTCAAGAGCGTACTGGCGTGATGTTATGTTATGAAATGGTATAAACAATAAACAGACATGCGATTGCAGCAATCCCGAGAGATTTCCCGTTAGTTATTGAATAGTTCTGTTGTATATCTTGGAAGTTCTTCATTAAATCTTCACCAAATTAAAATGGCACCAATTTCGAAACATAGTCTTTCATATAAAAAAAAGAATTTTCAAAATCAGTCCACAATTGACGGAGATATCGGTGAATATACATAAAAAAAAACATACATGAAGTCGAACATAGAACTTCCTCCTTTTTGGTAAGTCGGTTAAAAAGATAGATTGATCTTTGCGACAACTGTCAGTATCAATTCAGTAACAATAGCGCTTGTGACAGGCTAACAATAACGTATACGTCAGTTTGACATACGTCGCAAACATCAAGCTATCTTTTATGAAGTATAAGTTACTTTTAGGAGTCTAATATAGTCTAGTCCCAATTGCCAAGAAATTGGAGTTTACGCGCAGCCGTAAACTCCAATTTCTTGTCTCTTCTATTAATATGCACTTACTACCGCTAGATGCTACTCACATGGCTCCTCACTCTTCTCCTTCTCTATAAGATCTCATTCTAATTTCCGACTCTAACTAAGTAGGCACACATGGACAGCTACCTTCTCCTTTTTCCTACCATGACCTCATTTATCTTTCCTACAATATTCGACCTCCTAAACGCAAGGCCAAATTTCTTTCTCTTCGTTCTTTTAAAAACATTGATTTGGAGCGTTTGAGAGCTGATGCGGGTGGTATTGACTGGTCTCCTGTATACGCCTGGGAGTATATGGACACTATGGTGTAAATATTCAGCAAGACAATGTTGGATTTATATGAGGCACACGCGCCCTTAAAAAAGGTGAGGGTCAAACACCTTCCTGCACCATGGCTATATCCAGCAATAAAAAACCAGATGGCTAAGCGAACAAAGCCAAGTGCCTGTACAGAAAGTGACTGATTAGGGAAAACTTGGACCTTTATAAAAGGATGCGAAATCGCTGCAGTCATCTGTGTAGGAATGCGAAAAGGCACCACATTCCAACTCAATTAAAAACTTCAACCCAACACAAGTATGGCAATTTTTAAAGACTGTTAGTATTGGTTAAGCCTCTAGCAAGAGTTCTTCTGATAAGAATGAGCCTTAATGCACACTTTTCTAAGGCCCCATTACCCTCGATGACCATGTTAAATCTTCCACTCTCAACGATCTCTTTAATCTTCCTTCGCCAGCAAATACTTCTTTCTCTTGCCACCAAATTACTGAACTAGACATTAAGAAATGTATCCTTTCCATATATATAACATAATAGTAACAAATTGTTTGTAATTAAATTGATGTTACGATATCAGACTATTTTTAGATTACATAATATAAGTGAAGTAAATAGTTTTCATAAATTTATATCGATTGTGTTTTATTAATCGAAATGAATTTGATTGATTTGCGTATTGCAACGTCTGTGGTGTTGCATATACTGTCCATAGAAACGATGACATATGATATGATTTTCCGTCCCAAAAAGTAACAAAATCATATCTACCCTACATAATTTTCTCCTACAAAAAATTAAAAATCAATTTTCTCTGTAAGTATTAGAATTAGAAGAACGGACGATATGTTACATTTTAGTTAAAAATAGTAAAAAAACTTAGTTTAATTTGACTTAATCTATGAGGTTGAGCCTAGACAATAAAGCCGAAAATATTGGGCTCTCAGTTCAGACGTTATAGTAAAATTCGATACCCATTTACTTTTTAACAATTCACTTTTGTGTCATTATTTCTTTTTAACTAATTCACAGAGATCTAAGCAAAGTATGTTACAGCCCTATTCATGTATTTCTTCAGATAAATTCATTTTTTGCAGATTCCTCGGTAAAGACATTAAAGGATTGAGGGCCCTTGATATATCGCCATAAATCTGTAATGTCATATTCTACAGATTTGGGAATTTCTAAAAATATTTAAGAAATTCTTAACTAAATTCCTAAGTTAAAATGATTAACCCAGAGATAGTACTTTCTGAGATTTAGGGTATGCCAGTTTATGCAAGCGTCTGGATTGAGGGCCCAAGTAATTTAATCATAACAGTTTTAATTCACGTTTAAGAAATTTTAGACCCATTGCTTTAAGTTTTTACTATTTTTAACTAATTTCCCTTTAAGTCTTATTTCGTTACGCAAGGATTTGAAAAATGGGCCCTCAGTCCAGATGCACATAGCATGTTGAGGCTTTACCTCAATATTATGGTCAACAATTTAGTGTCGATGTCAACGATACGACCCAACTCCTCTAATGGCTGCACAGGGCATTGGCACCGGAACACAGCTAGGCCGCTTGGCGGTATGCCTTTGTCCGGTATGTGATCACAAGCCTTCGGTCGAAACCTACCACCAGTATGTCATCTGATTAGCGCCATCCGGGGACCACGTGTAGGGATTCAAAACGCTTATTAACCAACGGACGCGGGTGATTCGGCCCTCAAAATGATGGCTTTGATGTACTGAATCGTTCGCTCACCTTACGTCCTGTCTGCTGATTTGCATTCTTTCGGTTTCTTTGAAGAAGTGAGGTTTGTGGGTATTTAAATTAAAACATTGAATTTTAAATTAAAACAATAAAAGAATAATTAAAAACACGCCTGCCTTGTCAAAAAGTTAATTAAGAAATTGAAAAAAATAAACAAAAACAAACTAAATGATTTTAGTGTTGAATGGGCACAACTGAAAACCAATCTTTTCAGCAAAGTCGGGAGACTTGGGGGGTGACTACAAGCTCTTAGAGCAAGGTTATTTTGAGTGTGCGTAAGTGACAGATTTATATGACTTGTATACATCTGTCACTTTTTTACAGTCGAACTATGATAATTTTGACACGTCAGGGTACGGGGGCTGTTAAAAAACTGTTCCAAGGAACGGTCCCTCGACGGCAAGGCAGGCGTGTTTTTAATTATTTTTAATGATTTATTTTTTATTTCATACGTTTTAGTAATAAAACGATATTTTTGCAAACGCACACATTTTTTTTTAAGTTTTCTATGGGTTATTGAATAGTACCCACTGTTATATTTATTTAATTTCTTTTATTATGTTAAATGAATGCTTATTGAATACTACTGTTATATATTTGTCGGGTTTAGTCAATAGTACGGACGTCAAAACAAAAATAACGAGCACGCCACCTGTCGGCAAATCAAGAACAACTACGCTGTGGCGCGCTTTCTCTAACGACCTGTGTGGTGGGGACACAGAATATAAGAGTTAAGTACTGACCGCCCTAGAGCTAAGACGTTGTAGAATCGGTCATCATCATCATCATTTCAGCCGAAAGACGTCCACTGCTGGACATAGGCCTCCCCCAGGCGTCGCCACATTGACCGATCCCGTGCGTCTCGCATCCAGCGCCTTCCCGCAACCTTAACCAGGTCATCGGTCCACCTAGTGGGAGGCCTTTCAAATTATCGTCTTCCGGTTCGCGGTCGCCATTCCAGAACTTTTCGGCCCCATCGGCCATCCGTTCTGCGAGCAATGTGCCCTGCCCACTGCCACTTAAGTTTAGCAATTCTCCGGGCTATGTCGGTAACTTTAGTTCTCCTGCGGATATCATCATTTCTGACGTGATCACGCAAGGAAATTCCGAGCATAGCCCTCTCCATTGCCCTTTGGGTGACTTTAAGCTTTCTGATAAGGCCCATTGTGAGCGACCATGTCTCGGTCCCATAGGTGATCACTGGCAACACACACTGGTCAAAGACTTTTGTCTTGAGACACTGCGGTAAATTGGACGAGAAGATACCACGCAACTTCCCGAACGCCGCCCAGCCGAGTCGGATTCGACGGTTGACCTCTTTCTCGAAGTTGGACCTACCCAACTGGATCGTTTGTCCCAGGTAGACATAATCGTCTACAACTTCGAGTGTACAGTCTCCGATCTTGATAGGAGTGGGTGCTACATGGGCGTTCACCATGATCTTGGTTTTGTCCATGTTCATTTTAAGACCCACTCTTTCGGAAGCTTTACTGAGGTCATCGAGCATTTTACTGAGGCTTTCCATGGTCTCAGCCATGACAACTATGTCGTCGGCAAACCGAAGGTGAGTGATGTACTCGCCATTAACGTTGATGCCTATGCCCCTCCAGTCCAGAACCTTGAATACATCCTCCAGCGCAGCAGTGAACAGTTTCGGAGAAATGACGTCTCCCTGTCTCACGCCACGCTGGAGAAGGATTGGTTTCGAGGTCTGATCCTGAAGACGGACTGACATGGTGGCGTTTTTGTACAAACACTTCAACACCCCAATGTACCGGTAGTCGATCTGGCACCGTTGGAGAGACTGCAGTACAGCCCAAGTCTCGATCGAAGGCTTTCTCGTAGTCCACAAACGCTAAACAGAGAGGCAGGTTATACTCTTCGGTCTTCTGTATAACCTGCCGCAGCGTATGTATGTGGTCTACGGTTCTAAAGCCTTTTCGGAATCCGGCTTGTTCGGGAGGCTGGAAATCATCAAACCTGCGCGCGAGACGATTCGTGATGACTCTTGAAAACAACTTGTAGACATGGCTAAGAAGTGAGATGGGCCTATAGTTCTTCAGCCGGGCATTGTCGCCCTTCTTGAAGAAAAGTACCACCACACCCCTGCACCATGCCTGTGGCGTTTTGCCCTCGAGTATGACGGAATCAAACAGCTTCTGAAGGGCCTTAAAGACCGGTTTTCCACCCGCCTTCAGGAGTTCAGCCGTGATTCCGTCATCACCCGGCGCCTTGTTGTTTTTAAGCTGTTTCAGAGCCATCCCAATCTCGTACAGGCTGACATCCGGGATATCTTCGGTATAGTGACGGGTCAATCTAGCTCTTGGGTCGTTTGCTAGACTCGCAACGGGCTTGCTGACTGATGTGTACAACTGCCCATAGAATGTCTCGATCTCCCTCAGAAGCTCCGGTTTGGCGGATACGGTCCTGCCATCGTCGGTCTTCAGTTTTGTGAGCTGGCTCTGCCCAATAGCCAGATCCCTTGAAAAAACCTTGGAGCCTTTATTTCGCTCAATCGCGGTTTTAATACGCTCGGTATTAAAGCGGCGGAGGTCTCTTTTCAAGGATTTAGAGATCTGTCTATTGAGCTGCCGGTATTTGCACGCCTCATCTGAAGACTGCAGGATCATCGCACGCCTCTCCTTCATAAGCTTGAGGGTAGAATCAGAGATCTTTTTGTTTCTATCTGTACGACGGGTCTTGAAAAACTTAGACCCGACCGTATGGACAGCTTCCACGAACCCGTCGCTATATTCGTCCACTGAGCTACCTAGGCACTCGAAACGATTCTGGAGTTCGAGCTGAAAGCTCTCGGGGTTTCTGGATCTGTGCTGGACGGAGCGTGGACTTCATCAGTCGAGACCTTTCAAGCTTAATATTAATGTTCAATTTGCCTCTTACCATGCGGTGATCGCTCCAGGTTTTTACCGAATTGATCACAGAGACATCATTGAACATTTGCTTCTTGGTTGACATGATGAAGTCAATCTCATTTTTTGCCAGGTCCAGTCGTCGGTGATTGTTGGGGTAGCCGGATCTCGTCCGGAGATTCTTTGCACCCCTTGCCATGCCGTAACCTCGACCGCTACCGTAGTCGAGGGTAGGCAGGCTGCCGGGTACTAGGGGCCATTTTTTATTTGTGCTTTTCATTGGGGGGGTTTTGCCATAATCGCCACGCTTGGCAGGCGGATTGGCGATCGCAGTATGGTTGTTACAGAAGCACAGAGAACGCTGCTGCCCATTCTCTGGTTTGTCGTAAGAGGCGACTAAGGGACAAACCAGAGAATGGGCTTCTCTGGTTTGTCCCTTAGTCGCCTCTTACGACACCCACGGGAAGACATGGGATGGTGAAATTCTTAACGTCCGGCACCATACGGAACGGTAGAATCGGTATCGATAAGTAATATTAGTGTGCAAGATTGTAACTGTGAACTATTTAAATAAACCCAGTGTATCGAATAATTTATGTTATTTCATTTGCGCGACTGTACCCACTGACCTGCCCATACACGATGTCTTAACCTAAGGGAATACATCCTGACTTCCCGATGGTTTGCATCTATCGGCCAGCCATGATGCGACATCAGAATTGGGATTCGGTCGTGCTAATGAGATCACACGTAAAAACAATGCTAGTGAAAATGGCGGTTACATTCTTGCAAAAAAATGCGGTGTCAGTTGAGAAAAAAAACAGTAGTGGTTCGTTTCTGCGACTACCCTCAGTCTAGAATAAAAAAATAAAAAAAACAGTCTAGAGCGGAGCAGCAAGGAAGCTAGCAACAACCAAGGAGCTGGGCAGGTCAAGGAGGAGCGTGTGGACGTGTGGAAAGATCCATACACATGGATCTTTAAGCCAATCTGGTGAGTCGTTTTCATTTTGTTATTGACTATGGCCAAGAGAGTTCATTATTCAAAATTCTGGTTTTGTGGCGGTCAATGGATCGTCGGGGTGGCCCGTGTTATGTTATAATTTCATGTTAGTTATCGATGGTCAAGTTGGGTGTTGTTGAAGGGTTATTATTCTACTATCACTGGCGGTAGCCCTTGACTGGCCTTGGCTGACTATCATTGTTTGGAAGTTAGAATACCTACCTGGGCACTTGGGACATTGTAATGTGTGGTTCATGTTTTGGACAGGGTCTCTGCATTCACATTCAGTGTTCATAATAACCCATTTTGCCGTTTCGGTTTAGGTTACTACACCGGTTAATTTCCATCAAAGCTGTGTATGGTTAAGATAACCGTGTAAAGAAGTACTCTCGTAGTGTTTTTCATGTTTCAGATACCATATTGTGTCGCAGTGGAGCCTCTGCTGCTGCTAGCAGCTCAGATGCTGCATGCGAAGGCTGA
Source organism: Orthosia gracilis (assembly GCA_947562075.1). Taxonomy (NCBI): domain Eukaryota; kingdom Metazoa; phylum Arthropoda; class Insecta; order Lepidoptera; family Noctuidae; genus Orthosia; species Orthosia gracilis. The sequence goes on from OX387267.1 coordinate 14,243,249, forward strand.
CCTGACAACATCTGAGAGGTTAGGAGGAACGGCAGACTAGCAGTTTGAGGTTGGGAGCGCGCAAGTTTGAAATGGAATACTGGGTGAGTCGCTTCCATGTTATTTCGATAGTGAGGTGGAAGGTTTTCTGCTGAAGAGATGCTAATTCGAGTTTTAAGTGTTCATGTTTGATCACTGAATTGGTAGTGGTTATATCTAGCACAATCACTAGGTAATTAAGACACACTTGTAAAAAGCAAGTAGTTAGGTAATGAGTTTCCTATTGGCAGTATAGTTTCAAGATTTGGTTCAATACGAACTTTAGGATGAGATAACGAACTTTAAGAAGGAGATTTTCAGTAACAAAGCCAGTTAGTAATGACGTAGGGCCATCACAATTGTATCGAGTTAGTAACGGTACTGGTCATTTACGTGTATTCAGAACAAATCTTATGTTGCGTCACGATTTACGACCACCGTCTTCAGATCTGAATTCACTTGCTTACTTTCAAAGTAACATTAGGATAGCAGTAGATCTCGCGATCGTTTTCCTTACATAAAAACTGAGGTAGTGAGCGATAGTAAATGGTTACTGTTGATATTTAATTTTAAAGATTTTGATCCGAATTAATTCGTGAAACTCCTTAATATTATCAGGGTTAGTTGTTTCCCTTTTGTTAGCAGTCGGTATGTAAATCTTTGAGTAAAAAGTGCGAATCTTTTGGGAAGGATCCTCGATCACCAAGTTCCTTGAAAATTAGACATCATAGTTGAAGACAGTGGTAGTGAAACCAAATCTGACTAACATGTCTACTCATGCGACAAATCCTGGACCGCCCCTCATGAGTAACATGTGGCGATGGGTCTACGAAGAGGTGTCGTTGAGTATGCATTGCCTTTGAATTATGGTAAAGATTAACGGAAATGTTACAATTACTTTATTTAGTTGTTGATCGTCGGATCTTTTTCTAATCAATAGTGTTGTGTGGGAAACTCTAGTGTGAAAACTAAATGGGCCCTTTATTAAGTCCGCGATAGGTTATTATGACAGGACAGTGATAGTTATACAATGAAAGCTTTAAATAGGAACGCTTAGGACCTACAAGTATGCACGCCGTAGGTTAGGGAAGATGCCAACGGGTCATGTACCAGTCGATGTTGATGTTAAAGGAATTTTGATGATGATGAGCAAGCTTAAAGTGTCTAGTAATTCAGTCTATCGAATGTATTATGATTGACCGTACCAGTGGACTCTGGTGGAGGTCGGGGTCTAGAGACCGCTGTGAGAGCAATACAATTGCTGGTCGGCTAGAGGGCCGTGGCGTTGAAGATTTTACTCGGGGGTTTCTTTAAGCTTGACAGTTTTTGCAGCAGCAGAATTTTTAAAGTTGGTTTGGATCGATTTGTGGTACATGGCCCAGGGTAATGATTCAGTTAAAGAGTAGAGTTCTAAAATTTCCCTATTTTCACGAACCCAATGTTCTATTTTGGTCAGGAGTAGCCGAACGTTGTTTGGCAGCTGTTGACCTGTGTGGCAACTGTGAGCCTGTGTTTCAACTGAAGGCCTGTATGGCACCTTTTTTTTTTTTTTTTTTTTTTTTTAATAAGATTTTTTACAGACATGTTGTTTTACATATACACACCAACACAAACCATCGCGGGTTTATCCGTGGTGTGGCCAGACACGGAAACTCGGTGCAAACATAATTATATAGTTAATACCTATTAATAAATCCTATAAATAAATCCTTTTGCCCGACAAGCATTGACAAGATAGCTTTCAAGAACTTAAGTACTTAGAAAGTATCTCTTCAACACTCTTGAGCAGTTTTTAATATTTATTGCATTCTGGGTTTCGATGGGCAAGTCATTCATCACGGCGAGAAGCATGCATTCCCACGTCCGTGAACCATAAACATTATTAAATTTAGGTACAATAACTGAAGGTGAGTATGTCAAACTACGCAACGACTTTGGCCGTTCATATTTACGAAAAAAATTTAAATTGTGGTAATCATCACATATGACACGTAGACGTACTTTGTCAAAGACATTCACTACCTTACAGTACTTAAATAAATCCATATCATTATCTTGGAATTCTTGTTTTATTCTAGTTGGTACAATCGTTTTCAAAATGCGTAACTGTAACTTGTAAACATCTTCGACATAAGTTTTATAAGTACGCCCGTAGCTACTTAGGCCGTAATCAATTATGGAATCGGCTAGTGCCAGATACAATGTTCTAAGTGTTCTATACGGTAGTTTAAACTTAAGTATCGATAACTTCGCTAATATAGACCTAAGCTTATTACATACATGGTCAATATGAGGCCGCCAGTGGAAATGACTGTCTATTATCAGACCAAGATACTTGTGATGAGTCACCAACTCTAACTTCTGACAACTACACGTTGGGATCTTTCGGTGAAGACACAGATGCTCATGGGCAATGACAGAAGGGACAAAAGACGCCGTCAGGTAAGGTGAATAAATATGCAGTAGTTTGGTTTTTTTTGCATTAATTACAAGACCAACGTCGTGAGCCCACTTACATAAAAGGTCGAAGTAACACTGCATCACTCTCTGTGCCTCCCGCATATCTTTGTGTGCAGCAACCAAACATGTGTCGTCAGCAAATTGGTACACGGAACCTTCCGTGAAAATGTTACACATGTCGTTCACGTACAATAAATATTCGGTCGGCCCGAGAATCGAACCTTGAGCCGTGCCTTTATCAGTTGGAATCATGCTACTTAATGAACCTGATATATTCACTGCAGTGAAGCGGTTTTTGTGGTAGTTTTTGAACCATTCTAGGAACGGACCCCGTATACCATTTTGCTGCAACTTATCAAATAGTGTACTATATTCTAGACAGTCAAAAGCTTTGCTAAAATCAATGAGGACAACAAGTACGTGTTCACGATTGTTCATGCACTTGTTGACCTCATTAGTAAACTTAGATAACAATTGAGAGGTATTTTTGTTTTTTTGGAAGCCGTATTGTTTCTCATTAATGACATCGTTTGCTTTCAAGAATTTGTTAATTTCTAGTCCGAGATATCTCTCAATTATCTTATCAATACATGATAAAATAGTTATAGGCCTGTAGTTGTTGACCTCTGTGTACGAACCACTCTTGTGGATAGGTCTTACTATTCCAACCTTAAGTTGATCGGGGTACAAGGACGTGGCAATGCATGTGTTAATTAAATGGGTTATAACGGGGGTAATTTCTTTATATATGTATTTTAGGTCTTTGACTCGGATACCATCGTAACCTGGGCATTTCTTCTCATTTAAGTGTTTTATTATAGAGGATATAACGTTATCATTTGCCTTCTGCAATCTCATTGATAAATCAAAATTGTTGATATAGGAATTAGCATCTAGAATAGGCATGTTACACTGAAATTTTACTGTGTTATTAACATTATCTCTGAATTCAAAAGCAAATTTATTAGATATCACATCTGGCAATAATTTAAAATGTTTAGCAATTATGTCATCTATGGATTTATTGATTCTACCACATAAGTTATTAATAGTTTCCCAAACTTTTTTTGTGTTTCGAAAATTAGATTTTATCTCCTTAAGAAAATAATTATTCTTTACATTATTAATATGCTTGTTTGTTTTATTTCTGTACTTATTATATAAAAGCCTATTAGCCAGATTGCTCTGATCTTTAAGCCAGATATCTAGTAATTGGTCTCTTTTTACACTCATTTTTTCTATTCTGCCACTTTTCCATTTGCACATTTGTCTTTTACCAAGTTTAATTTTTATATTGGACTTACAGTTTTCGTACACACAAGAAAATTGATCTAATACAAAATGTAAAATATCTGTAGGGTTATCGTAATCTAAAGCTAAACTCCAATTAATTTTACTCAATTCACTATATAATTCCCAATTCATTTAAAACCGGTAAGTCTGTGTGACACTATGTCTGGTGTGAATGTTCATGTTTATGTTAGAGACCTTGCAGAAGGTTCATTTTGAGTTATGACGTTGAAAGAAGGTAAACTCACATAGTCACGCCAGAGGTGAGGTCACCATGTTAATGTTGATGACGTTCGAATCGTCAAGCCCTCATTACGAAAATTTAAATAATTTTGGTATTCTAATTTTTTATTAACAGAATTTATAAAATTGCTAATAAAAATTTAAGATTAAAAAAAATTTAGTAGGCTAAAGGGCAAGAAGGTTATTTGGAAATTTGCGAAAATGATGGTGATGATGATGATGAATGGACCGTGACGACAGATGATGAGTTCGGTATGTCTTTTGTACCTGTAATTAATAATACGCCCTCGGAGTCAGAGGAAACATTTTCCATAAGCTCTCGCACCTTAAGTGTAGATAATTCCGAAGCTATAATAGAATCTTTGGAATGATCAATTAGTATGTGGTCTTTTCTACTTTTGTGGAAGATGATCATTTTTGTAAATGGGATGTCAAGATCACTCCTGCTGTTCCCACAACAGCAGGAGTGATCTTGACATCCCATTTGTTGATCTGTGATGCGCTGTAGGAGTCTCACCTGCTTTAGTGGGTGACGATTCAGACCAGCATATTTGAACTTTAGTGATCTGTGAGGTGCTGTAGGAATCTCACCTGCTTTAGTGGGTGACGATTCAGACCAGCTTGACTGTAACTGCGCTGTAGGAGTCTCACCTGCTTTAGTGGGTGACGATTCAGACCAGCTTGACTGTAACTGCTGCGCTGTAGGAGTCTCACCTGCTTTAGTGGGTGACGATTCAGACCAGCTTGACTGTAACTGCGCTGTAGGAGTCTCACCTGCTTTAGTGGGTGACGATTCAGACCAGCTTGACTGTAACTGCGCTTTAGGAGTCTCACCTGCTTTAGTGGGTGACGATTCAGACCAGCTTGACTGTAACTGCGCTGTAGGAGTCTCACCTGCTTTAGTGGGTGACGATTCAGACCAGCTTGACTGTAACTGCGCTGTAGGAGTCTCACCTGCTTTAGTGGGTGACGATTCAGACCAGCTTGATTGAAACTGTAGGGGTTTTCTGTTGTAAAGAAATACCTAGACCAGTGATCCTTTCGAGGTGCTGCAGGAATCTCACCTGCATTAGTGGGTGACGATTTAGACCAGCTTGATTGTAACTGTAGGGGTTTTCTGTTGTAAAGAAATACCTAGACCAGTGATCCTTTCGATATGTAACTGTGCAAAATGTTTCCTCACTCACCTAGAGTATGAGTCAGGATTGGACAAGCGAATACTGTGTGGAGATTTTGTGTGTTTCAGAAAACTTCCATTGTATGATGGGAGACTGGTAGAACGGAGTGGACTAAGAACGTGTAGCGCAACACGACATGAGATGGCATGGAGCAAGGACAAGAAGATAATGCAGAAGATAATTTGGGGAGTCTGTCACCTGAGAGAGGCCCGAGAAGGCGACGTGCTGTGTTCCACGCTCACCTCTCAATAGGAATTACGGCCTAGAGAACACCATGTGGTTTTAGTCAGTAAGAGTCTGACAGACCCCTCAACTTTCCCCAAGGGCTGAGGACATCCATTAAGGATTTCCACATGATTCGATACACTGTTAAAACCTGACAATGAGGAACAGACGAGGACGCCTGTATCGCAGGATGGCCGTGTCGGGTTTAGTCAATAGTACGGACGTCAAAATAAATCACGAGCACGCCACCTGTCGGCAAATCAAGAACAACTACGCTGTGGCGCGCTTTCTCTAACGACCTGTGTGGTGGGGACACAGAATATAAGAGTTGAGTACTGACCGCCCTAGAGCTAAGACGTTGTAGAATCGGTATCGATAAGTAATATTAGTGAGCAAGATTGTCACTGTGAACTATTTAAATAAACCCAGTGTATCGAATAATTTATGTTATTTCATTTGCGCGACTGTACCCACCGACCTGCCCATACACGATGTCTTAACCTAAGGGAATACATCCTGACTTCCCGATGGTTTGCATCTATCGGCCAGCCATGATGCGACATATTTTTATTTATGTACTAAGCAAGCTGTAGACTAGCTAGACGATGATAGTATAGGTTGTAAACATTTTATGAAAAAAAAAAACGTTTTTTACATGAACGGAAATAAAAGGGCGAGCCATGGCTCGTCCTTATTTTTTTGCAACAAGCAACGCTACGCTTCTATAGATACCAATTAATTGATATCGGTTAAGCCGTTTAGAAGTTATGGTGGAATAAACAAACTCACAAACATGCATGAGCCCTAAAAACATAACACTCCTCTTTTGGGCAGTTGGGTAAAACTGTGCATTTATTCAGTGGTATTTTCAATCCTTTCAATTACAGGTAAAATAGTTTCTTCAAATACATATTTTTCAAATTCCTGGTGACTAGAGTCCCCTCTTAACGGTGGTATTGGACAAACGACTTAACTCATACCTACTATTGTCCATTGAAAGTTAATTATTTATGAATACTTCGTTACATTTTATTCATTCTCAGTCTATCGCTGGTCATAGAGAATTTTAGCCGAATGCCGGAGTTATTCTTAATTCGAAAAATAATGTCTTATTATTTGTGACAACGTTAAACCGTCATTCATTCCTTTTTCATCTTTCTTTTAAAAGAGTTTCTCTCTTTTGTAACTCTGGTCGTCCCGCCATCTTGGTTTTACTTGCACATGCGCAGTTTAATACAAATCTTTATAGAGTGACTTGGATATCTTAATATTAAATAGTAGTCTTATCAACGGTAATCAAACTTTGTTACAAGATAACAGCAATTTTTTTGAAAGTGTACCGGAATCATACAACATGGGTGAGTAAATATTTTTAACCGATTTCAAAAAGGAGGAGGTTATCAATCCGACTGTATTTGTTTATTTGTGTTACCTCAGAACTTTTTACTAGGTGAAAAGATTTTGATGGTTCTTTTTTATTTGAAGCTGGTTCTTTTCATGTGGTCCCATTTAAATTTAATTAAGTTCTGATGAAGAACTTCGGAAATATACAACAGAACTCTTCAATAAGTGACGGCATATAACTCGGGATAGCTGCAATCGCATGTCTGTTTATTGTTTACTCCATTTTACACGCTGGGGCGGCTGCTGCAGGTTCTAAAAACCTGAAACGGCGCAAATACAACACTTAATTGGTAATTATGTGTTTGCGCCGTTTGGGGTTGAAACACTAGGGCTATGGTCCAAGTGCACACCTATTATTTCGGGATATCGCCAAGCGGTTGGTCGACTCTTCATGAGATCAGAGGGCTGGCCTTTTTTTGGCCAAAGAATCAGCATTGCCATCTAACGTGGCAATGCTTCCAGCCTTTTGGCCACTTTTTCTGTTGACAGCGATGTGGAAGAATTTTTAGACGCCCCGTAATTGTACTGTACATATCACAAGCTTTTATTTAACTTGCAATGAATGTATATGTATTAGTGTGTTCGGGTCAAATCTTGCAACTGAATTTTAAAGCAGTTATCCTCCACCGATTAAGATGAAATTTTGCATACAAGTTTAGTTTGAATAACAATGCATGGTTAGCTAAGTGACGTCATTCTAAATGCAATATGGTGGACGTCCCAAGGTGGCAGGCTAGTTATTTTTTGTGCACTGCCATGACCCAGACCCTTTCATTTGATACCCATATGGTATCAAATGAAAGGGTTTGCTGAGAAAATACGAAAAAGCTTGGTTTAAAAAAACATTTTTTAATGAATTTATTTTGTTTCTTATTTTAGTTCTAATTTTGTAAATAATGTACATATGTAAATTATACGATTTCATAACATAACATCACACTGGTACACTCTAAAGGGGTACGCTGGTGTGAACAGTTAACCGTACTCTCATTCCATTGGTTTTGTTCAAGTTTCATGTTATTTGGTTAATCTTTTCTGTCATCACTTTGGGCACTATTGGTGGTACCTAACTATAGAACTGGTCCATTTTTTACCACAACGAAAAGGTGAAAACTGAAAAACTTTTTCGCAAAAAAATATACAACCGATTTTCAAATAAAAACACTACAAAGTGAAAAATAGCTTAAATTTCGTGTGTCGCTGTTCTTGTTAACATTTTTTCGATATTAACCGACTTCCTAAAAAGGAGGAGGTTCTATGTTCGACTTTATGTATGTTCTTATTTTTCTTTTTTTTATGTTTGTTCACCGATATCTCCGTCAATGGTGGACCGATTTTGAAAATTCTTTTTTTTTGTTTGAAAGAGTATATTTCGAAATTGGTCCCATTTTAATTTAGTGAAGATCGATGAAGAAAATCGAAGACATACAACAGAACTCTTCAATAAATTACGGCAAATCTCTCGGAATTGCTGCAATCGCACGTGTGTTTATTGTTTATATCATTTCATAACATAACATCACGTCAGTAGAGTCTTAAGGGGTACGCAGATCTCTCATTTCACCGGTTATGTTCATGTTTCATAATATTCGGGTTATCTATTCTGTCGTTAAGATAAATTACTAAACAACTTGCCTTTTAGGTAGGTACAACTAAAAAGTGAAAAATATTTTTTTTTTTACAAAAATATACTACCGACTTTCAAATAAGAAGTCGGTGTCCATAACGCAGTAAAATGGTACCTACGAAAGACACCGACTTACAAAAGTAAAGTTATTTTTCACTTTGTATTTTTTTTATTTGGAAGTTGGTAGTATTTTTTTGTAAAAAGTTTTTTATTTAACACCGACTTCCGAAATTTAAGTTAGTTTTTACTTTGTGATTTTTTGTAAAAAAGTTTTTTTTGTTATTTACTAGCTGCTGACCGCAGCTTTGCCCGCGTTGAACTAGTTATTCTCACAATATCTTTATAAATCCCCACTCTTCAAATAATCAGGTATTGCCAAAATTTATTGGATGGTTTCATTAGTTTGGAAAGAGTCCAATATTTTTTGGCTGTACCTAATAACTTAAAGAGTCTTGTCTTACTCTTTCATGGGGTTAAACCCTTTGCCTTGCCAAATTCGTTTTCGCAATAACACTGCTGACATCACACAAAATCCTGCATCGTGCAAATTGATCACATACAACAGTTTGAATTTCAGAATGAAAATGTTTATTAATGCTTCACTAAATCACTAATAAAAACCGTGCCAATTTCATATCAAAGTAAGGGAAAAGGAAAAATATAAAATATAGAAAATTCAATACTACTAACCCAACCCGGGCATCGAACCCAGGAATCATGCTGAGCAGTACCGTTTTCGACCACTAGCTAGACAAACGAGGCAGTCTAGAACTTTTCATTCACGGTACTGCAGACAGTACTATGCATAACGCATTAGTGTTCACTTTGACCTCTACCTCTACTAATTACAATCAACAACAACACAACACTTATGACTTGCTAAAATAAGTGTTGTAACAACCTTGACCAATGATATCATTAAGTACGCAGTACGCGTTAATACTGAAGTGCGAATATCATGATTTCAATAAAAAAAAATATTGTGTATAGGCTCGCGCTTGACCACTATCTCACCTGATAGTAAGCGATGAAGGCATGAAAGTATTTCCAAAACGTTAAGTGCGTCTGGGTGGGTGTCCATCATGTACCGATGGCGCATCGCCGCGTAAGTCTTGTAGTCCGATGATGAAACAGGTTCATTTATATGCATAACTTCTAGAAATCACGTGGCATCTATACTTGTATTTTAACCGACCTGAAAAAGGAGGTTTTCAATTCGATTGTATTTTTTTATGTGTGTTACCTCAGAACTTTTTACTAGGTGCACCGCTTTTGATGAATCTTTTTTTATTTGAAAACTGTTGCTTCTCATATGTCCAATAAATAACGGCAAATCTCTCGGGATTGCTGCAATCGCATGTCTGTTTATTGTTTATACTATTTCATAACATAACACCACGCAAGTACGCTCTAAAGGGGTACGCAGATGTGAACAGATCACCTTGGTACACTTTCATTTCACCGGTTATGTTCATCATCATCATCAGCCTTTTTAATGTTCCCACTGCTGGGACACAGGCCTCCTCTCTGTGAGAGGGAATGGGCCGTAATCCTCCACGCGGGCCCAGTGCGGGTTGGTGGATGACACATATCTTCGACTGTTTGATTCTAAGACATGCCTCCTCACGATATTTTTCTTCACCGTTTTGAGCAGTGGTTATTAAATAATTTACACAAAGTAAATCACCTTCCTGGATTCGAACTCACGACCTACGACACGTAAGTCACGGGCGTTACCACTGGGCCACCACTGCTCTCAGTTTTGTTCAGTTTCATGATATTCGGGTATTCTATTCTGGCATTATACTTACTAAACTACTTTACTATTAGGTTGGTACAACTAAAAAGTGAAAAATAAAAAAAAAAAACTTTCAAAAATAAAGTTATTTTCACTTTGTAGTTTCCTTATTTGGAAGTCGGTAGTATTTTTTGGTAAAAAGTTTTTTCATGAATTATATTATCGATATCGAAAGATAACCGATTTCTTAATTAGAAAAAATAGACTTGGATTATATATTTTTTTTTTAATTGGGCGGCTTATATATTTTTTATAAATAAAATCATTTTTTCAAATTGAAATTATGTACTAATTTAATTATGCTCATTGAGGCGGGTGGACCTCTTTATAATATTATCTTATAGCAATATTAAATTACTTCTTTATTTTGTTGATTTCCATTTATAAAGTCAATATCCGAACCGACTAACGCTAATTGAATAAAGATGATTATTTGAGAACGACATATGGAATACATAAAAAAAAATCGAATACCGAAAGAGAAAGAAATAAGGAGCTTGCGTGCTAGGATCCAGGAACGAACCATACCATTCCCCGTGGCTCTAACGCGCGCTCGTATAGGCTCCTTTCGCAATTGACGTCCTTCTTATAGATTATTTATTGCAGCTTATTTATGTTGGTTATTTTTTCCTATCATTGAATAATCAGATTTTAGTTTTTGGTATTTGAGTAGGTTGTTTGAAAATACTCATACTAAAATATTTGTTTTCGGTTTGTAAATATTTGGAGATTTTAACGAAAACCATCTTCGTAACGGCAATACTGCAATATTCATATTATAAAGTGACGCTGGTTATAAATCTTTATTACAAACACTCGCCTCTACCCGCGGTAGTACTCAAATCTATACATATAAAATGCTTTGTCCTGAATGACTGACTGACGGATCAACGCACAGCCTAAACCGCTGATCGTAGTGACCTGCAACTTAGATGGTGTGTTCTTTCTATGACGTTGGCATCCAATAAGAAAGGATTTTTGGAAATTCCACCCCGATGGGGGTAAAAAAGGGGTTGGAAGTTTGTATGAAAAATCGAATTACTTCGGCCAAAATTTTTGATACTTGGTACAAATAGTAATCTTATTTTTGATACTTGGTACAAATGGTAATCTAAGTAAATGATAAAGGTTGTCATTATTAGATTTTCGAAACTACCCCCAAATGATTATTTAGGGGGTGTTGAAATTTGTATGTAAGAATCTGATTTATTGGGTCAATAAACTTGAAACTTGACATAAATTCCAACCTAAATAAACAATAAAGGTTTTCATTATTAGTTTTTCAAAACTACCCCAAAATATTTTTTAGGGATTGTTATTTTTTTTTTTAATATCTTATTGCTTGGGTTAATAAACATGAAACTTGACATAAATACCAACCTAAATAAACACTAAAGATTTTCATTATTAGTATTTTGAAACAGCCCCCAAAAGACGATTTAGGGGGTATAAAGTGTTTTTGAAGAATCTTATTTCTTGGGTTGTTAAATTTTAAAGTTGACATAAATACCAACCTATGTAAACAATAAAGGTTGCCATTATAAGTTTTTCGAAAAGCTTGGAGTTAAGCTAAGAATCTTACAGGTTTTCGTTTTTGAAGTAGGTTTTTAGGGGAGAACTAAGCAGGAATTTTCGGAAATGCAACCTAAAAGACCTGGTAAGAGGGTGAATTAGAGGCAGAAATTGTTTGTCTGAAAAATGTAATTCCTTGGGGATAAAGTAAATAATAAAAAATTACATAAAACGTTTTTAAAACTACCCCCCAGATAGGGTTAAGCGGTGTTAAAGCTTTTTTGAGGAAATCGGAATCTTGCTAAGAACGAACTACGAAAAATAGAAAGAAGAAAAGAGTGAATAACATGTTTGGGTTGTTCAAAACTCTAGCTTCAACGGGGCAAAATGGGGTTATGAAATTTTTAGGGGAGGTTTTTACTTTGTGGCGGTAACCTAAAATTTATTCTTATTTAAGTCAAATAACGATCACCCAAACCAATAAACCTTGTATATCTACGTTACCCCTTTTTTTATTCAATTAATAATAGCTTATTTTTAGTCGCCTTCACTAACTGCACATAAGAGTCATTTATAGGATAAACGAAATCACGCGAACGAAGTCGCGGGCGAAGTGCTAGTATATTCATAGTGTCTTCAGTTACCATCGTCCGACGCGGGCCCGTTTTTAGAAGTAGTGAGCCGCTGAAACCGTTTTAATTTCAATGTAACAACAAAAAATCCTCTTCTTAGTCCGCATTATTATGCAACTACGGAAACCTATTACTGCGCGTGGCCCGATGCGCACTTGGCTGGTTTTTTATACATATCTTGCAGCCAGCATGATTTTATACTCATCATCGGGCTTGTTTTCCCAATGCGTCTGTCGGCTTCAAGTCTTAACTAGTCGAATTTATTATTCATGGCACAAAAACTAACGTATTCTGGTTTCTGTGACATTTCTAATATGCCATTCAGCTATGTTCTGTAAAATAAATTAATGAATGAAGATTAACTTAACGATATGATACGATCTATTCCAGCAATGGACATCGCACAGCAAGTCGAACTCTCTTTACTGGAGCGACAGAAGCCCATGAACGCAGTCATAGACAGGGGTGACTCTGATGTGCAGCAGTTCTACCGGGACTCCACTGTGCTGCTGACGGGCGGCTCCGGCTTCCTCGGCAAGCAGCTCGTCGAGAAGCTCTTCAGGTGAGAAATCATCATCGTTCAGACGAAAGACGTCAACTGTTAGACAGTGGCCTCAAGAATCATCTTCACAACAATTGTTCCTGAGGCTTTAGACATAGCGCCTCTCTCGAGGAATTGCGTAAACACCCGCAGAGGATGACGGGGTCCGCATGAATTTATGCAGTCCATTAACTGGCCGGGGGAGCGTGAAGAAATGCGCACGTACTAACGTACGTCAATTAGAGTCTGACAGGCCACTTCGCTCGCATATAAAATACCATGCATGCGATCGTCTCTACAACTTCTGGGCCCTATCGGTAATCCAGTCTTCGAGCAATTTGCTACGAGCACTACCACTTAAAACGAAAATATGATTGTCAAACTCTATCCTTTATTTTACTTATACAACGTTTTGGGTAATTCTAAAGATGGTTGTATTTACTAGAGAATACTAATACCTAGGCCTTAACTATAAGCAGCGAAAGTAAAATTAATTGTCTTGATTATATTCCCTTGGGATATAAGTTGATGAAATCAATATGTCTGAGCACCATCACTCGGCCTTGTCAAATAATTCATTAAGTATCAATACATAGGTATTACAAATCTGTAGGACGGTACAATTTTTTTATTCAGATGGGAATGCCAGTTTTCCGCAACATTTGTAGTTCTGTGACATTCACCGAAAACTGACCATCTTCTAAGAAATTTTTCTTTTTGTAACCAGAACTTCAATATACTTTTGTAGTTTTTTAGGTTTACAACTATCTAGTAATTTTTATAACATTTCTTATTCCTTGATTTCATAAAAATATAATTAACTTTTAAAATGGAGCACTCGTTCCATACGCACATCATTGTAAATAGATTTCAATTAAAAACTAAGGTTCTCAAAGAATTAGGGAATTTATAACGAAATTAGAGTTTTAAATGATCCCCTAGGGCAGGGCTTCCCAAACTTTTTTAGATTTATTTATTTATTTATTTAATACTTTAAGCACATAAACGTACAGTGGCGGACTTAATGCCTTAATGCTTAATGGACTCCCTTTATAGTGCATTTTTTTGCGAGGCCCGTTGTATCTACTAACTGTACTAACTGTGTTTTGCTTGTTGCTTGACAAAAATTTGCTTATTAGGAAAAAGCGCAAGCCCATCAATAAAAATAAAAATAAAATAGGCTCGCATTACTGAGCATATCATTACAAATCGGAGCCATAGTTTTGACATAAAGTACTCTCCTATATTCTCAACTGATTTATAACTGTACTCTGAAGTACTCAGAGTTGTTAATCTTGAGATACATTACTGTAAAATGTAATAACATTGTATTTATCGTTCCTTTTAGTATTTATCGAGTAGTATATTGCAGCTTCAGTCTTGTATCACATATTTCATAGTTTCAGCAACTCTTCTTTCTCATTTACGACGCCTGTGAGAGAGCACCGCGACGCCCCGAGGCGTCGACGCACAGTTTGGGAACCCCTGCCCTAGAGTATTGTAGTGGAACGAGCGACTTTTTGACCTGTTTCAGATCATGTGACATCAAGAAGATATACTTACTGCTACGACCAAAGAAAGGAAAAACTATTCAACAAAGATTAAACTATATACTTAAGGACCCGGTAAGTGAAACATAGCAGAACATAGATTTATCAAAACTTCATCCCTCAGTGCCTTCATAGTGCGGTGGTCGTACGCCACCCAACGTAACAAAACAATACATACTGCAAAGTGGCAAACGACGGTACACGGCTATCCTCTACGGAATAGTTTGTCCTTATCAATTTCAGATGAGAATATTTTCTTACTTCATACTTTTTAGAGCGCGATTTTTCAGTAGCCGGGTTTTAGTTTTTGAACTTATGTTTAATTTAAAATATTTTGGAGCTTTTGCAGAGCCACTTCATATTTTGTCCTGTTTAGGGTTTTTTGTTTTACATGGAACTAGATAATGTATAAGTTACAAGAGTGGAATTTGCGACGCCGTCGGGTAAAAAATAGTTTTCATGACTTTGACGGGATATATCTCGCAAACGAAACTTGACAGACACTACACATGATGTTTTTAACCGACTTCCAAATAAGGAGGAGGTTCTATGTTCAAATGTCTAATGTTATGTCGTATGTTTTTTTTATGTATTGATTTTGAAAATTCTTTTTTTTGTTTGAAAGAGTATGTTCCGAAGTTTGTTTATTTGATCTTTACTTTATGCCGTCGAGAATTACTTATCATCTGTGAAAATTAATTGCCAATTTAATATAACATCATATGGCCTATAACCAGCGAACAAACAAGACGCTCCAACGACACCTTATTTGCCAAATTATGATAAGTAGTTTAGAAGTTATGAGGGAACAGATGAATGATGACTACGCAGAAATAAAAAGGAGGGTCATCCTCCTTTTTGCTTCGCCGTAATCGGGTAAAAATATTGGACAAGTAACAAGGGGGCCTTGTGACTTGCCCAATATTTTTCAGTATAAATCGCACGCTTAATAATATACTGACCTAACTAAAAAAATACTGTTTTTTTGGGAAATTGCATAAAACGTTTTTGCAATCATGACGTTTTTGCTTATAACTTAGCGAAAAAGCATAATAATAATTAAATATTTTATTGTAGGAATAGTTGTTGAACTGATTATTCATAGAGAAATGATATTTAGAAGAAATTTTGTTTTTTTGGACCTGAACCGTAATCGGTCAGTTTCTTATTAAGCGGGCGCATATTCGCGAGCTGACTGACAAAAACCAGATTTCTCCGCCTGCATAGCATATTTTCTTATTGTTTACATGTTTTTAGTTCGTTTCTTAAGTAGACGGCTTTTATTATTTATTGAATTAACTTTTTTTATTTATAACTTTTTAGGTATTTTTCTTCGAAATAGGTACATTTAAACATGTAAGTGTTAAATATTTTAGAAATTACCCTTCATTTTGATACGCCACATGGAAAAAAAATATTGTGCCCACAGAATCTGACACACCAAATCCGCCAATTTTCTATTAAGGTAAGGACGAATCGATTGATGTAAGTCAATAGGATCATTAGGATCAGCCACCGCGTTTGGTATCTAGAACGCCACATAGGAACAAACATACATACATAGACTGATAAACACATTACTCTCCTTTGGCAGTCGGTAAAAAAAACTGTCTTGTCTAAGAGTTATTTGTACTCCTACTTATTTTTTCGCGCAGTTATACGACACTCTACGTAAGAAGAAGCCCAACTTCGCTTCCAACATTGTGCCGGTAGAGGGCGACATCGCTGAACTCAAGATCGGCCTCAGCGAGAAGGACTGGAACAGCATCACCAACGAGGTAACAATCAATCAATCTGCCTCATCATCATCAGCCCAAAGCAGACCACTGCTGGGCATAGACCTCTCCAGAGCCTTGAACATCGTCACCGAGTTGCCAGCATGTCTGTTCTTAACCGACTTCCCAAAAAAGAGGAGGTTCTATGTTCAACATTATGTATGTTTTTTTTTAAGCGACTTCCTAAAAAGGAGGAGGTTCTATGTTTGACAACATGTATGCTTTTTTTATGTATGTTCATCGATATCTCCGTCAATTGTGGACCGATTTTGAAAATTCTTGTTAGGGTTCCGTACACAAAGGGTAAAAACGGGACCCATCTACTAAGACTCCGCGGTCCATCTATCTGTCTGTCTGTCACCAGGATGTATCTCATGAACCGTGATAGCTAGACAGTTGAAATTTTCACAGATGATTTATTTCTGTTGCCGCTATAACAACAAATATTAAAATCAGAATAAAATAAATATTCAAGTGGGACCCCATACAACAAACGTGATTTTTGTGCCATTTTTTGCGATAATGGTACGGAACCCTTCGTGCGCGAGTCCGACTTGCACTTGGCTGGCTTTTTTGTTCGATAGATCATGATTCGAAATTGGTCCCATTTAAATTTGGTGAAGATCTTGTGACGAACTTCGAAGATACAACAGCAGTCTTCAATAAATAACGGCAAATGTCTCAGGATTTCTGCAATTGCATGTCTGTTTATTGTTTATACCATTTTATAACATTAAATCACGCCAGTATACTCTAAAAGGATACACAGATGTGTACAGTTCAGGTAGTTGGTACACTCTCATTTCAATATATATGGTGTTCGGGTAATCCATTCTGGCATTACAAGTACCATATCTAAGACACAGATAATATAATACTAGCATACAGATGCCTCATCCCATACAAAGAAACCGTGCCGACGTAACTAGCGTTTTTCGTCTGATTAATCTGATATTTTTTTGTACATCGAACGCGTTCGGTTCTGTTTCACGGCGATAGATAGATGGTGTTAGCAGCAACTTGGAAGTTAAAGGGTTTTCTCGGTTCGTGAATATTTTTTTCTTTAAATGCTGTGAAGTTTCGTTTTATAATATTTTTTTGCACGTTTTTAGAGTTTTTTTTTTGCACCAAAATGTGTTACAATGCAAATTTTTACAATCGTGTGGTATGACTCAGAAATTTAAAAATGCGCCATCTACTGGCATCAATTTTAAATGATTAGTAATCTATGAAATGTGAATTAAGAGCCCAATATTCCATAATTTTGTACTTAGGAGAGTTGTTTAACAAGGACATTGGAAGATTGAACTGTGTGTGCCAAGTGGTAGCTAAATGATATAACGCACAGATTTCTTTCTGTAATCCCCAGGTGAACATAATCATCCACATGGCAGCCACGGTGAACTTCAATGAACCTCTCCATGTAGCCGGCCTCATCAACGTCAGAGGGACCCGAGAGATGATGACGCTAGCCAAGCAGTGCCGTCACCTCAAGTGAGTTCACGACACTTCATCATCATCAGCCTTTTAAGGTGCCCACTTCCAACTGTTCCTCTCTATGAGAGGAAGTGGACCTTAATCCACCGCGCAGGCCAAAAGCGGGTTGGTGGATGTCACCTGTCTTTGTATTTTTGCTTTTAGACATGCTGATTTCCTCACGATGTTTTCAAAGTAAAGCGCCTGCCTTTGTTCGAATCTACGATCTACGAATCGTAAGTGGGTTACCACTGGGCAGCCACTGCTCTTGGCAATAATAAAATACCTATCTGTTACTATCACACACACTGCGAGGTGACTAAGGCCGATCATATATGGAGAACATTCTCATCTCTGGCAAAGATATTATGCCAAATACCAGCTTGATGCACTCATCGCCAATGAAGTACTGCTTGGTCAAGTCAAAGCCCCATGGCTTCGAACATCGATGCTGAGTTGAACTTATTTTTTTTTTATCGGTTACATTTCGGAGAGTGTGCGATGGAACTGAATGATTTGATTCCACCTCGCCCGTTTCATCATCGCCCATCGGACTATCAGACGTTTGGCGATGGCAGTGCGTCATTGGTACATGGTGAACATCCCACCCATACGCTCTAAACGTTGTGAGAATACTTTCATTGTGCGTACAGCTAAGAAGTAGAATTCCCTGCCGGAATTTGTGTTTCTTGATAGATACAACCTGGGGGACAATAAGTCAAGAGTGAATAGTTTATTGCCAGGCGAGTTTCATCGACGTCAACCACGTTATCGCTTTCCATCTGGTGAAAAAGTGGTCAAACGTGAGCCTATCAATAATAGTGAACTATCGTAATTTTCTTGTCCCCAGACTCTTCAGCCACATATCAACGGCCTTCGCCCACGCCACTAAGACACGGATAGACACTGACGTCAAAGAACAGTTCTACCCGTGCCCCATACCTCCTGACGTGTTCTTAGGCCTGGTGGACAGCATGGACCAAGACCGGCTCGCTAGTATAACGCCTGGGTAAGTAATATTTTTTCCCTTCTTTCTTTCTTTGCTTTCTTTCTTTTATTTCTATCTTCATTATTTTCTTCTTTGAAATTCCGTCTACAAAACCGTCGCCATACTCGTAGTAAGTAAGTAATTCTTTATTTTGCAAATATGGGTACAGTACTTGGTGACAAACAGATAAAAAGTAGGTTCGGTCATATTTTACCAAGAGCCATGCAAAAGTTATAATTTGACGCTAAAAATATAAATAAAGGCAATTAACAGACACGCCGAATAGTTTTAAATCACAACTTATTATTTCTAGGTCAGACCGCAACACAATAATTGTGTTGCGGTCTGACCTAGAAATAATAAGTTAAAAACAATGAAATTTAGAATTGTAATCTATTTGAATTATTCATATAGATTACAATTCTAAATTTCATTGTTTTTATTTATTCACAAACAATTAACATTGTGTAGAAGATTGGATACATAACTATAGGAATTGGTGGAACATAATTGCAGTAAAATTATCACTTAAAGATTAATTAAAGTATTGTAGCAGATTATATATTGATTTAAAATATGTTACTCGTACAAATAGATGTAACGTCATATTAATCCAACAAATATAAGTTGCAAACCATTATATCATCAAATATACCACAAAAACTAAAAAAAATAAATAGAATGTCAAACTTATCAAACATGTCACAAACCATTATCATAAGAATGTCAAAATAATCAATTAGTATGTCAAATTAATCATTATGTCACAAACATTATTAGAATGTCAAATAAATCCAGTTTATGTCCCAAGTACTATAATGTCAAATAAATCTAAAAAAATATGTCACAATCAAATTAGAATGTCAAATAAATCCAATATAACAATTTATATTATAGACAATTCATTATTGTATACAATACTTATTCAAAATTATTTCTCAGTGAGGAATTCGCTGACAGTATACTATGCTTTATGCGCTAAAAAGATTCGGAGCCTGTTTTTGAATAATGAAAGCGGCAATTCTTTCCACTGTTTAGGTAATCTATACATATAAAATGCTTTGTCCTGAATGACTGACTAAAGGATCAACGCACAGCCTGAACCGCTGATCGTAGAGACCTGAAACTTGGAGAGCGTGTTCTTTGTATGACGTAGGCATCCGATAAGAAAGGATTTACCGAAATTCTACCCCTAAGGGGGTGAAAAAGAGCGCAAAAGTTTGTTTGAAAAATCTAATTCCTTCGGCTAATATTCTTGAAACTTGGTACAAATAGTAACCTAAGTAAATGATAAAGATTGACACTATTAGTTTTTTAAAATTATCTCCTCACGTCAATGTAGGGAGTGTTGAAGTTTGTATGGAAGAATCTTATTTCATGGGTTACTAAACTTGAAACATTGCACAAATACTAACCTAAATAAATAATACAGGTTGACATTATTAGTTTTTCGAAACTACCCCCAAAAGATGATTTAGTTTTTTTGAATAATCTTACTTCTTAGGTTTATTAACCTTGAAACTTGACATAAATACCAACCTTAGTATACAATAATGGTTGTCATTATTAGTTTTTACCCCCAAAAGACGATTTAGTTTTTTGAATAATCTTACTTCTTAGGTTTATTAGCCTTGAAACTTGACATAAATACCAACCTTAGTATACAATAATGGTTGTCATTATTAGTTTTTACCCCCAAAAGACGATTTAGTTTTTTTGAATAATCTTACTTCTTAGGTTTATTAACCTTGAAACTTGACATAAATACCAACCTTAGTATACAATAATGGTTGTCATTATTAGTTTTTACCCCCAAAAGACGATTTAGTTTTTTGAATAATCTTACTTCTTAGGTTTATTAACCTTGAAACTTGACATAAATAAACAATTTTTTTTAAACAATTATTAATGTCCGTTTCATACGTCTCCTTACTTTTACATGAAATTGTCACAGTACTATCGTCCGCAAACAGTGTTATTGGTTGTTCAACGCATTCAGATAAATCGTTTATGTACAGTATGAACTCAAAATGACCCAACACGCTCCCCTGCGGTACTCCAAACATAACTTCACGCTCTGAGGATCGATATATCTCTTCGTGCTTGAGTGGATTAATTTGACAAATTTCGGTTATTTGTTTTCGGTCTTTAAGGTAAGACTCACAAGGACTAAGTAAATTCCCACTAATACCGTACGCTTCAAGTTTTCTTAAGAGAATATCATAATCTACGTAGCGATTGGAAAAAGCCAAGCGAAATATCACATGAGCAATCCCTCACATTTTGGCATTTTGACCATTGCCATCGCTACATCAACACTTGAATCACACTTGTCTAAGGTCTAAGGTGTTTTCTCACGTCCGCTTTGTAAACACCTTTTTAACCGACTTACCAAAAAGGAGGTGGTTCTATGTTCGATATTTGGTTTTTGTTTTGTTTTTGTATGTTCACTGATTTCTCCGTCACTTGTGGACCGATTTTGAAAAATATTTATTCTTAGAAAGGGTTTGTTCGCACATTGATTCCATTTTAATTTGGTGATGATTTGATGAAGAATTTCTGAGTTATACAACAGAACTCTTCAATAAATAACGGCAAATCTCTCGAGATTGCTGCAATCGCATGTATGTTTATTGTTTATACCATTTCATAACATAACATCACGCCAGTACACTCTAAAAGGGTACGCAGATCTCCCATTTCAACCGTTATGTTCAAGTTTCATGATATTCGGCTAATCTAAAGTTATTTTCACTTTGTAGTTTTCTTTTTGGAAGTCGGTTGTATTTTTTTGTAAAAAAGTATTCTTATTGTAAAAGTTTTTTTTCACATTTATGTTTTTGAAGTTCTTCATAAAATCTTCACCATATTAAAATGGTACCAATTTCTAAACATACTCTTTCAAACAAAAAAAAAACACAAACTTCCTCTTGACATCAAAAAAGCTGAGAGTAAATTTTCTTTCAAGCGTAGAATCCGGAACTATTATCTGTCATGTCATACATAACTCGGTCTTCGTCATAGTTATTATATTTAAATTTCAGTTTCATGTTGTATTTAGTATTTATTATAATATTTATTAGTCTATTGTTATAGCAATTATTTATGTATTTTATTAGTTAGGTAGTTTATTAACCCGACTTCAATTGTTGTTCATAATTTTTATTTTGTACACCTACCACTGTTGTGTCCTTTTTTACCCAAAGGTTGACTGGTAGAGAATGCCTTGCTGCATTAAGTCCGCCTATGTATCACCAATGTACATGAAGTTTAAATAAATAAATAAATAAATAAATTTTAAAATTCGGTCCACAATTGACGGAGGACAAAAAAATACACATATAGTCGAATATAGAACTTCCGCCTTTTTGGTAAGTCGGTTAAAAAGGGAGCACTGAAGCATTGAGTATTGAACCTAAGAATATGCGTGGTTGTTGACTACGCCGACAAAAGAATTGAGATCTAAATGGGTGCCAAGTTCTGTATACTGAAATTGATTTACAAGAACATAAAACATTCCAAAAAAAAATACAAAAAAACTTTTTTACAAAAAAATACTACCGACTTCCAAATAAGAAAACTACAAAGTGAAAAATAACTTTATTTTTGGAAGTCGGTGTCTTTGGGAGGTACCAATTTTTTGCGTTATGCACACTGACCTCCAAAAAGGAAGTTATTTGCACTTAGTAGTTTTTTTATTTGGATGTCGGTTACCTTACTTTTTGCCAAATTTCGTGATTCTAGGTCAACGGGAACTATCAAATAGGTTTTCGACCCAAAACCTATAGGGTACTTCCGGTTGACCTCACAGCACAAGTAAAGGGAAAATTCCGAAAAATTAAAAAAAGTTGAAAATTAAGGTAAATTTTGGTACTTACAAGTTTTGGCGAAAATCAAAATTGCCCATATCTTTTTATCGTGTTGATTCAGGACCTTGATTTTTATACCCCTAATAGGGACCTCAGTATCTATTGGTATAAAGTTCTACGTGCTAGGTTCACCCGTTCCTGAGAAAATCAGACAGACAGACGGACAAGAGAGTGATCTTATAAGGGTCTTTTTTACCTTTTGAGATCCGGCACCCTAAAAATTGTTCCTACCAAAGACAAAAGTTTTTTGTTAGTCGTCTTTAAATTTTTAACACGCTTTTATTAGCTTGGTGTGTATGTATCTATGTAACGGAATCTTTGAACGTGATTTTCACCCCCTTCAAAACGTCGGACCCGTTTGAAACTTTGCACACTTATCAAGGACCGATGACGAAGCAATAATTTAAATCATCATCATACCAGCCGAAACTCGTCCACTGCTGGACATAGGCCTCCCCCAAGCGTCGCCACATTGACCGGTCCCGTGCGTCTCGCAACCAGCGGATCGCCGCAACTATCACCAGGTCATCGGTCCACCTGGTGGCAGGCCTTCCAACGCAACATCTTCCGGTCCGCGGTCGCCACTCTAGAACCTTTCTGCCCCATCAAATATATATTATATTTTATTGTAAACAAGCGTGGGGTGCTTCTTAAGACATTTTCAAAATTACTACTTTTACCAATATCTGCCAATAAAATGTTATAAAAAATATGCATCAAGCAAAAAAATAAATATTATT
Organism: Orthosia gracilis; assembly: GCA_947562075.1. Lineage (NCBI taxonomy): Eukaryota > Metazoa > Arthropoda > Insecta > Lepidoptera > Noctuidae > Orthosia > Orthosia gracilis. The sequence continues at coordinate 14,266,575 of OX387267.1, forward strand.
GTATAAAAGCGTGGGACGCTTTTATACTATAATATTTATAATTGTTAATCACACTATTTTTTTTTAATTTATTGACAATTATTTACTACTTTTGAGTTTGGGTTTCTATAGCGTATTTTTTAGTTTTTTTTTAATGTTTTTATTTTTTTATTTTAGTTACTATAGTTGCTATGCAAATGCGGAGTTGGTAATCCTTTCGGTAGTATGGTCACGCTCAGCGGGATTTGACTCTGTTCTTTTTTTTTCAATTATATATTTTATTGTTTTACTTTCCTCGCTTTTTACTCTGTATTCTATTCTTGGGGGTGACAATAAGCTTTTAGGTTGAGGTTATTTTGAGTCTGTGTAAAGGACAGATGTATATGACTTGTAATAATCTGTCCCTTACGCACACTCAAGATAACCTTACTCTTAGAGCTTATGTTCAAAAACTATTCTTTATGTTTGAGTATGGATCGTTGTGACTGAAATAAAGTATTTCTACGAGTATGTGCATCTATATTTACTTTTTTGTGTGACAGTCTGATCAAAGACTGGCCGAACACCTACACATTCACGAAGGCCATCGCGGAGGAGCTCGTGCGCACCAGTGCCGGGGACCTGCCCATCTGCATAGTGAAGCCGCCCGTAGGTAATATTATTCCCACCTTATTCTTCTTCTTTCGTGTCAATTAACTCAAACAATAGTCTCAACCATTCAGATTATGTCCGACGAGTATTTAGCTACTCGGCCAGCTCTGTCATTTCCCACGTTCAAATCCTAAAAGATGTAGGGACAAGAAGGGCAGACACGGAGGGATGTCATATCCTGCAAAAAGGCTCCACACTGGTACTGAGTTTCGGATGGGTCTATGATACCCTATTTGGTCAGGTAGTTTCTATAGTGGCCTTGGCTCGCAATCGGTTTAGGGACTTCCAGATTAGCCACTGTAGTTCATTCATTCATTTATTTATTCACAAACATTTATCACTGTGTCGAATAATGGGTACATAATTAAAAGAATTGGAGGAACATAATTGCAGTAAAATTATCACTTGAAGATTAATTAAATTATTGTGGCAAACTGTATGTTGATTTAAAAAAAAATCAAACCATTATGATCAATCATAATCGACCCAGGTGGCAGATGCTCTGACTCAATCCACCTTATTATTACACCTTATCATCTTATCGCTCACAAATAGGTCTACTCAGAAGGCTTAAAGTTACCCAAACGGCAATGGAGACGGCTACGCTCGAAGTTTCCTGGCGTGATCGAATTAGAAATGAAGATATCCGCTGGAGAAATTTAAGTGGCAATGTGCAGGGCACCTTGCCCGCAGAAAGGATGGTCGATTGGGCTGAAAAATTCTAGAGTGGCAACCGCGTACCGAAAGACGCTGCGTTGGAAGGCACTAGGTGACCGATAACCTGGTTTATGCTGCAGGAATTCGCTGGATGCGAGACGCACCGGACCGTTCATGTGATGACATTTGGGGGACGTATATTGTAGAGACAGGCGTGTAAATAGCCGTGCTCCTAGGGGCGGGATGAGAACTTATTATGACTTCACACTTGGATGCGTGGAAGTTTAACTTTGTCCTTGTGTAGCCTATGGGAAAGACATGAGGGACCAGTCGACACGAAAACCAACGAGAAAATTACAAATCGCTTACCGATGCTGCTTCAGGGTCAGTCGTTCCTGATGCTTGAAGATTGCCGTTGTTCTTGTCTTCTTGGTGGCCACCAGTGTTCCAAATATCCAGTTAAACATACACTGTTGATATCTTGGCTGTTGCGGGTTATAACGAGCTCCAAAATTGGAGATGATTTTCAAGTAGTAAGAAAACCAAATTCGACGCTCAAAAGAGCGCGCGTTGAGCTGGCGGGGTGAGCTTTTATTACTAATAAATACTCGTATTATACTATAAGCTATTAGGGGGCGAATATCTGCCACACCATCTATGTTCAGCTAAAATTAGACGTCTTTGATGATGATGACCTTATTGCCGGTTGTAACCCAACACCTAGGCTTAGCTAGTGCTGTTTATAGCCAAGTTAATTCGTCATACTTATGTGCAGACCGTAGACTATGCCACCATCATCTTCATAATCAGCGTTTTAACGATCCCAAAAATCAAAAAGCAAATCAAAATCATTTATTTGTAAAACATAGGTAATAATTACAAGCAAGATCTTAAAAAATAGGTAGTCCGCTATGTTTTGCCAATTGACATACAAATTATAAAAAAAGAAATACGATTTTATTTATGGGTACTGTTAAAATATAAATTTACTACAATATAATTATTTACGTATTTGAGTACCTGATTGTATTAACACATGCATGCAAGTTTTATTTATTTATTTATTTAAACTTCATGTACGTACAAAGTGGTACATAGGCGGACTTACAAGTTAAATTTTATTATTCATAATCAGTTTAATTCCATGTCAAAAATCTATTCAATTCCCACTAGTGGGATACTGGCCTCCTCTCTGTGAGATAGGGAATGGGCCATAGTCTACCACGCGGGCCCAGTGTGGGTTTGTGGATGTCACATTTCTTCGAATGTTTGGTTCTAGGACATGCTGGTTTCCTCACGATGTTTTTCTTCGCCGTTTTTAGAACAGTGGTGATGAAATAATTTACACAAATAAGCCCCTGGGCTTATTTGTGTACACATAAGTCCGGGCCGTTACCACTGGGCCACCATTGCAGATTATGGTTAAACTAAGTATGAATAGTACCTCAGCTAAACGAGCTAAGATTTTTTAGGGGTCGAGTCACCCAAGCGGCATAGCCGTGTTAGGGTACGATGCTCGGTGTAGCCACTTCAGGAGATGTGTTAAGATGGCGGTTCCATTTCAGGCAGACCAGCTTGAGACGCGCTTTTATGGACGTTTCAGGCGACTGATCACGGAGGGACGCTACCCTCCCACTGAATCCGAGGCCTGGTGCATAGCTGGCCGACCGCAGGTAGTTGGGGCGCAAGCAGTGAGCCAGCCCCGAAAGTTAAGGGAAAACGATATGCCAAACAACATTATGCAAAAAAAAATATGCCAAGAGGGGGACCTCTATGTCGACCGTTCGTACAGTGGAGATCAGGAGCCAACCAGGTTTACAGAGTACTTTAGTGAGGCGGCTGATACGGCACAGCAGCAGTACCCTTCCGCACAATTAGTTTTATTGGGGGATTTCAATGCCCACCACCAGGAGTTCCTCTTCCCGTACCAGTGGACTGATTATGCTGGGCGGGAGACGAGAAAGCTTGCGCTTGCGTTAAATCTCACCCAGCTGGTCCAGGGGGCACGAGGGTGACGGATATTGATTCGCACACTTTAAAACATTCATTAAACGTAAGTTGTGCCAGAAAGCGTTTTATACAATAAAAGATTACGTTGAGGGCAAACAGGCTTGGGATTGAGTTGCTTCAATTATATTTTTTTTTTGTATATTTTGCACCGTGAATTTTGTTTTTTTTTTGTTTTCTTGCAATGACAAGAATATTTACTTTTTAAAGTATTATATTATTTTATTTTAAGTTTATTTAAATTGTTGTGCATGTGAAGACTATGAGGAGCCAATTTTTGTTTGTTTTTAATTTTAATTTATCCAAATTAGTTTTAATCATGGTCTGGCAGTTTGAGTAGTTTATGCGGCCTACCCGAATGTCCTTTCTTTGGTATTATTGTTCGTCGAATCGTTGAGCTCCTTAAATTATGAGTTGAGCTGCACGGTTATTGACAAATGCGTGCACTGACTGGACATGTCCACTCAATCTGGCTGGTTCTTTCCTCAAAAGACCATTTCAGACTTCAGTCTACATGGTCCTCATATGATCTAACAAAGATTTTGTCTGGACTTTAAAAGAGACTGTGGCCTCTGAGTTTGTTTCGGCCTTTCTTCTCAGAGTAGTCAGATAGTAAACGCCGACTTCATCTAGTTTTAAAAATATGATCGACATGTAAAAGTGTTTGTACAAACCTACTTACAGACATAAAATCATTTATCATTATCATTTATCTCCTGATGGATGCGAGACGAGTATGTCGGACATTCGCATCTCGCTGTCCCGTAACGATTTTCAAAAAACATCAAATGACAGCCGACACCAACGGCTCAACGTGCTTTCCGAGGCACGGAGTAAACTCGCTATGTACCTAAAGATGGTCACCCATCCGCTGGCAAGCGTTGCTTAACTGCTGTTATTATTTCGTTACAAGAGACTAGCCTACATATTACTAACTGTTTGTTAATTTCAGTGACAATTTCGTTCGTTGAGCCGCCGGGATGGATAGACCAGCAAACGGTTATGGCGTCGCCTATGGGGGTATGTGACTGTTAAATAATACTGTTTATATAAAGTTGCTACTAGCTTCTGCCAGCGGCTTCGCTCACGTTAAGGAACATAATATGGCATAAAAAGTCATATGTGCTATTTCGACCATAATCTAGCTCTGCGCCAAATTTCTTTCAGATCCGTCCAGCCGTTAGAGCTGAATAAGAAACAAACATACAAACACACACACACACTCATAATTTTTCGCTTTTATAATATTAGTGTGATTATATAGCCTTCCTTTTTTATCGTGGAGACATGCTCATGCATACTGACATACCACGGGGAGATAGCGCAGTTATGTGGGACTCCAACCCACTAAAACTCCACCGTGTCCACCTGTGTCGCTTATGGCGGGAACACGGACACGCGTGAGTACTCCAGCGTACCCGCCGCGGCTGTCCGTCGCCGGACCCTCCTTTGGGGAGTACCCCATCACCAGCGCACCAGAACACACGCGCCGTTACCACTCCAGGGACCAAACCACCACATGTGTGCCAGGCGACCCATGTATGGCACCCTTGCTCACCTTGTGATGGGTCAAGGTCAATGACCCCGCCACCTACCATTTTTTGGCCGCAGGGGATAGGGAGAGCGGTCATCGCTATACCGACACTCCTTTTCCTCGAAGAAAGAATTTTTGATTTCTCCCGGTTCAACTGAAATAAAACGAAAAGGATTAATATGAGGACGCCAGAGATGAGAGATAAAGTTTGTTGTTTGGTTAGACGATCCATAGCAGGCACAGTGGAGAAATGACGGTTGAGATCATCTAAGTCAATAGAATTGGGAAGGTCTAAATGTCGCGGTTTGCCGATACCAAGTGTTCCAAGGAATTTCCAAATATCGGCACAAATAAATATTCTGATTCTGATTCTGATTCTAAATCCGTTTATCATAAATATTACAATCAATAACATACAAAAGACGTAAACCCGTTTTCAATAAAAGTTATAAATCCTAAATTTTTTGTAAGCAAGCAAGCATGCAGCATGCAAGCAAGCATGCATTATGCAGCCTACAAACAATCACGCAGCATGCAGCAGGCATGGTTTCTGTCACGGCTCCGGCGCTGCGGGGCTCCGGCGGTCCCACACGAGTTTATCGTCGCAGATGGGTTTAACGCTCACCACCGCAGCTTCGGCTTGCTGGCCGGCTAAGCCGGAGTGTTACAACCACTTGCTCCTCAACTCGCGGGCCGCCTCGCCCTTCCGCGCCTACGCGATTTTAAATTACACTCTTAAGGGTAGAGCAGACAAGACTGCGTGGAGTCGGATTTACAGCGATTCTTTTCTGTCACTAAAACCTAATTTTTAGCAAATATTTTAGGACTAAAAAAATAATAAATTAGGACTAAAAAAATAACAATACTTAGGACATTTGACTTTAGGTCATCGAAAATTAGGAGATTCAATTATTATAGTACTCGATATAATGACAGAATACTTCTATAACTAAAGATAATTAAGATAAACAAAATTTCGAGATTTTGAATATTATGATTACTGAAGTTTATAGCAAACGTGTTATGGATAATGATTTTCGGACAAACAATTCTAGGAGAAGAAAGAGAGTACCCTGGCTGACGCATAGATCAAAACTCTAACCCAGTTCCAGATGACCTACAAAGTTCAAATTTGGCATCCAGAGAGGTAATTGGGTGAATACAAAGGAATAAATCAGAAACTATTTTTCAATTAATTGATTCTATTAGGAACACTTACCTAAAGTGCCTGTAATGTAAGAAACAGCAATCAAAATTGATGACAGCCGGTTTATATGTGGATTTTAAGGTCTTCAAGTGAACATATAACGAATGGAATGTGTTGGATCATTCGGTCCCTTCATGATGGTTGAGCTGGGTGGTGCCGATTCACGTGTGATGTTCGTGAACGGGCACCGTCAGTTGGGATTGGTCATCACTTAACTGATGTTAACGTTTTTCTAGTACCTAATAAATAACTGCACAGTACATGTGTCATACTTACTTGTTTTAATACTTTATACCTGTACGTAGTATTGTGTGTAGTACTATTCTAGGTGCATCGTCCTCACATATATGAATTTATTAATGTATGTACTTATGTAAATATTGTACTACGCTTATTTTTTTTAAAGAGTAAGTATGACTCCATACTTACTCTTTAAAAAAAATAAGCGTTCTTCTCCATAACAAGCTACTTTTCCGAATGCACGGTAGAATCAATTTTTATTCCTTGTAAATTTTAATTGTTGACGTTCAAAAGTGCCGCTTAGTGGCCTAGTTAAAATAAATATATTTGACTTTGACTCCTTAATTTTAGAACGAGTCAAGACCACGTTTCAAATATTAAGTAATGTATAATTATGTTCAGAGAGAACAAATCCCTATTTGCTTAGCATATGCTATTACTATCTACAATCTATCTATATATATATCACAAGGTCTTAGCCTTGAAAGCACTCTTTTCGACTATATATATAATAGGCTCCACTATATTTAGTAAAAGGCAGGCCTACGTTGGACTCTCCAAAGTTAAAACCTAAGATGGAGTAAATCTTATCAATTTATATCCAAGTCCAATCAAGGCACAAGAGAGCTTTACTGTAGAGTACAACCGCCTACGCACAGTATATCACCCGACTTGGTCAATTTAAGTATAAACAGAAAACACGTAAAAAAAAGTCTGGATACTGAATGGGCAATTCACTTGAACATTTCAAAGGTACAAAAAATATTGAAAATAATACAAAAAACACAATTATACCACGTAAAAATAGGAGAATACAGTAGATTAACAAAAACCATTTGGTATTAATTTTATTATGAATAAGTACTACTAATAATTTCTGTACAAAAAGTAATAGTAGGTATCTCATTAAAAACATAAATGTGAATAGCCAAGTTCAATACTAAGAATATGCGCGGTTGTTGACTAGGTACGCCACAGATAATATAATATACTAGCATACAGATGCCTCATCCCATACAAAGAAACCGTGCTGACGTAACTAGCGTTTTTCGTCTGATTAAACTGATTTTTTTTTGTTCATCAATCGTGTTCGCCGTTCCACGGCGATAAATAGATGGTGTTAGCAGCAACTTGCAAGTAAAAGGGTGTTATTGGTTCGTATGTATTTTTTCTTTAAATACAGTGAAGTTTTGTTTTATAGTATTTTTTTGTACGTTTTTACAGGTTTTCTTGCAATTTTGGTGTTACAATGCAAATTTGGACAATCGAGTGAAATGACTCATAAATTTAAAACCGCGCCATCTATTGGCATCAATTTTAAATTATCCGTTCAAATATTCTTTGAAATGTGAATTAAGAGCCCAATAGTCCCTAATTTTGTACTTAGGAGAGTTGATTAAACAAGAAAATACAATTTTTAATACAGTTGCTCAAAAAGTGGCGTATTGAAGGGACGTATAGCGATCGGGATGTGGGCTATTACATACTCGAGCTTTTTTTTTACTTTTTTCGAACTCGTGCGTTCTCTTTCCCAACTGTCAAAAGAATGTCTATTAAAAAGAAAAACCAACCACGAAGTTCTTACTAATAAAAAATCATAGAAGTTTTTATGATTCATGCAAATATTTCTAAAAAGAAGCTACTAATTTGTTTCAATATCAGATTTAATGATTTGATTCAGTGGGTTAGGTTAGATTTGGTTTGATTTCATCACGTTAAATTTCATTTTCATTTCATATCAGTAAAAAAATCTACTAAAGACTTGGCTGTATGGGCAAAGTTCCCTTTGCCTACCCAGAATGGGTGAAGAAAACAACAAAGATCTCTGCTTATATTATTTTACGGTTGGCGCCATTTTCCAAAAATGTTCTTTGCGAGTTTAGTTGTTTGTTGCACAAAATGAGTAATTTCGACGATATTTTATTTGAATTAACACCACCGGAACTAAGTATAATTGCACAAAATGCTTCGGAGAACATTTAACCGGAAAAGTCAAAAAGTCGCTACATATCTACATACGACGAATTTATTGCGCGGAGAGAAGAGAAGAAAGCAGTTTTCAGAAAATGTTATGTTGGCATACTTCTCCGAACTCTCAGCAAAATTAAAACCTCGTTATGGTCGAGGTTTTCGAAGATAAAAAGTATGCTGAAAATAAGGAACAACGTGGATATAAGTGCATACCCAAAATTTACAACTAAAAAGTCGAAAATATTAACATCAAATGAAGTGGAAAGGTTTTGAACGAAGCTCCCGATGATCGTTATTTAGCCACAAAGGTAATTTATTAATACTTATATTTTTCTTTAGTATACAGTTTACGAAGTCGCAAAATACAGTCAAAATATTATTTAATTTTTTTTTAACCAAATCCCTTTTTTTGTAGGTTGCGCTGATTTTTGGCGTTGTTGGAGCTTAACGTAGAGAGGAGTTAGCCAATATTACTTTAAAAGATATTGAAGCCCATGGAAAAATGCTACTAATCAAGATTCCGAATACAAAAAACAAGATACCGAGAAGCTTTGTTGTTAAAGGAGATTTTCTTAAAATAGTGCAAAAATATATGAATCAGCGGTCCCAAAAAGCAAAAACCGACCGTTTTTCCAAAATTATCAAAAAGCGAAGTGTACAGCTCAAGCAATCGGGATAAACAACAATAATATTGTCTTTTTTAAACATAACTTCTTAAATTTGAAAAATCTAATTATTTACATAAAGCAGATAACTTAGGATAAAATGTAGGTCGAGATTGAGAAAAAGCAAGAAATTGTGTTTATAATTTATTTTAGAATGTTTTATGTTCTTGTAAATAAATTTCAGGATTTTGAATTTGAAACCCATTTAGATCTCTATTCTTTTGTCGGCGTAGTCAACAACCGCGCATATTCATAGTATTGAACTTGGCTCCCCTTTTCACATTTATGTTTTTGATGGGATTTGAATTGAACGCGTAAGCGACACGTAATACATGGCGAATTTAAAGTGTCATGGCGTCAGTATTGCAGGGCCGCTCTGCTCAGAAGTGAATCTTTATAGAAGAAAAACGCATAAACGATTCGTTATTTCAATTACAGTTGTTCCTCGGAGTAGGGCTAGGCGTGATACACGTGGTTTTCGCAAAAAAGGACCTGGTGGTGACGTACGCTCCCTTGGACTATGTGAACAATGCTGTCATAGCTGCTGGATGGGACTCAGTGCACAATAGACAGCACTGGGGCGGGGACATTCCCATGTACACTGTGAGCAGCTCGCCTTACAACAGCAAGTGGGGTGAGTACTTTTTACTTTATGCCAAGATTCTACAGGCCCAAAATGGCTGACTGTTGATTTGACTGGTGGATGAATGAAAAGGAAGAACAAGTAAATTAGAAAACACCAGACACAATTTTTATTTCATGCTACATAATTTATTTAGTAGAAGACACGCTTCGATCGACAATCTATTGAACACGTAATTACGACACAACTGGCAATTGTGTCATAATTACGTGTTCAATGCGAAGTACCAGTTGTGTCATAATTCATGTGCCAGTTGTGTCATTTGTGTCATTTTACGTGATCTGTCTTTTATCCTACATGTGACATTTTAGTTTCAGCCCCTTATAGGTAGAATTTCCAAAAATCCCTTCTTATTGCTCCCCACATCATAAAAAGAAGCCCTGAATAGTAAAAAACTTCAAAAATCTTTAACACCCCTAAAATCGTCTTTAAGGTTTATATATTTTAAATTTGACATAAATACTAACCTAAATAAATTGTAAAGGTTTTCATTATTAATTTTTCAATACTACATTGAAAAATTAATAATGAAAACCTTTACAATTTATTTAGGTTAGTATTTATGCCAAATTTAAAATATATAAACCCAACAGATTTCCAGCTTTTCACCTCCATAAGGGAATATTTTCAAAAATCGATAAACATTTTTTTTATACACCAACAGAATAGTAAAAAACTTCAAAAATCTTTAACACCCCTAAAATCGTCTTTAAGGAGTAGTATTGAAAAATTAATAATGAAAACCTTTACAATTTATTTAGGTTAGTATTTATGTCAAATTTAAAATATATAAACCCAACAGATTTCCAGCTTTTCACCTCCATAAGGGAATATTTTCAAAAATCGATAAACATTTTTTTTATACACCAACATCGTAAATCTAAAATTTCACGTGTCCAACTTACAAGCTGTAGAAATTTCATACAAACTTTCAACCCCCTTTTTAACCCCCTTAAGAGTAGAATTTCCAAAACGAATAAATACATGAATTCTTTGTATCAAACAAGAGCGTAATTGTAAAATTTCACGTATGCAATTTACAAACTGTAGAAATTTTATACAAACTTTCAACCCTCTTAGATATTTTTTCACGTGTCCATTGTAACCCCCTTAGGGGTGGAATTTCCAAAAATCCTTTCTAAGCGCGCCCTTACGTCACTTAAGAAACCTCCTTGCCAAATTTCATCTTTATACGTCAAGCGGTTTTCGATATATCGTGATGAGTGAGTGAGTGACCTTTAGCTTTTATGTATATAGATATAGATAGATCTTGCAACAACCCGAGTCAAACAGTAAAACGCCCATAACTTTAGAACGGGAGAACCTAGCTTGATATGTATGTATGTATGTATATATCTATGTAACAGAATCTTTGAACGTGATTTTTACCTCCTTCAAAAGTTCGGATTCATTTGAAACTTTGCACACTTATCAAGGACCGATGACAATGCAATAATTTAAATAATTTGTCCCATTATCTTTACCAGGATCTGCAGGATCTGCAGGAGTTTAAAGAAACTCATAAACATGCTTTAACAGAAAACCAAAATAAATTTATTGAAAATAGTTTTCAATAAATTTAAATTAAATGTTTTACTGTTAAAAAGCGTGGGTAAAGACTGACTGACCGAGTGACTTTAATAAAGTGACATCCGGGTGGAAACTGGGCAAACGAGACTTTTTTTTATTTGGAGTTGGACGACGGAACCACCGGGGTCACCTACTGGCCAGTTTTATGGAGAACGAGGGCCTCTATATGATGAACTCCTTCTTCAGAAAGCGGGAACACAGGAAGTGGACCTGGCAGAGCCCCAATGGTGCAACAAAAAATTGAGATTCACTTGATCACGTCAATCAAGAAGCAAATGTTTAATGATGTCTCTGTGATCAATTCGGTGAAAATCGGGAGCAATCACCGCATGTAAAGAGGCACATTGAACATCAAGAGAACCTTTCAAGCATTAAGCTTGAAAGGCATTTCGACTGGTGAAGTCCACGCTCTGTCCAGCACAGATCTAGGTCCAAAACCCCGACAGCTTTCAGCTCGAACTCCAGAATCGTTTCGAGTGCCTAGGGAGCTCTGTGGACGAATACAGCGATGGGTTCGTGGAAGCTGTCCGTACGGTCAAGGTCCTATGAAGGACAGACGTGAGATAATTCTAAAGTCTTTATAGATGAGGGGTGCTAATACCGGCAGCTCAATAGACAGATCTTTAAATCCTTGAACATAGACCTCCGACGCTTTAATACCGATCGTATTAAAGACGCGATTGAGCGAAATAATGGCTCAAGAGATCTGGCTATTGGGCAGAGCCGGAGCTTCTGAGTGAGATCGAGATTTTCTATGGGCAGTTGTACACATCAATCAGTAAGCCCATTGCGAGTCTAGCGACGACCCAAGAGCTAGATTGACCCAACACTATACACATGATATCCCGGACGTCAGCCTGTACGAGATTAGAATGGCTATGAAACAGCTTAAAAACAACAAGGCGCTGGGTGATGACGGAATCACTGCCGAACTCATGAATGCTGGTATTTCCGACATACTCGAGGGCAAAACGCCACAGGCATGGTGCAGGGGTGTGGTGGTACTTTTCTTCAAGACAGGCGATAATGCTCGGCTGAAGAACTATAGACCCATCTCACTTCTTAGCCATGTCTACAAGTTGATTTCAAGAGACATCACGAATCGTCTCGCGCGCAGGTTTGACGATTTCCAGCCTCCCAAACAAACTGGCTTCCGAAAAGGCTTTAACACCGTAGACCACATACATACACTGCAGCAGATAATACAAAACACCGGAGAATATAACCTGCCTTTCTGTTTAGCGTTTGTGGACTTCAATTCGATCGAGACTTGGCCTGTACTGCGGTCTCTTCAACGGTTCCAGATCGACTACCCGTACATTGAGGTGTTGAAGAGTTTGTACGAAAACGCCACCATGTCAGTCCGTCTTCAGGATCAGACCTCTAAACCAGCGCAGCGTGAGTCAGGGAGACGTCATTTCTCCGAAACTGTTCACTGCTGCGCTGGAGGATGTCTTCAAGATTCTGGACTGGATTCTGGACTAGGCATCAACGTTAATGGCGAGAACATCACTCACCATTGGTTTGCCGACTTCTAAGTGATCATAGCTGAGACCATGGAGAGCCTCAGTACAATTCTCAATGACCTCAGTAGAGCTTCCGAAAGTGGTCTTAAAATGAACATCGAAAATACCAAGGTCATGGTGAATGCCCATGTAACCCACTCCTATCAAGATCGGATCCGTGTAGAGTACATTCAAAGTTGTAGAAGATTATGTCTTTCGGGAAGTTGCGTGGTATCTTCTCGTTCTATTAACCGCATTGTCTCAAGACAAGAGTCTATTACCAGTGTATGTTACCAGGGATCACCTATGTGACCGAGACGTGGTCGCTCACAATGGGCCTTATCAGAAAGTTACCCAAAGGGCAATGGAGAGGGCTATGCTTAAAGTTTCCTTGTGTGATCACGTCAGAAATGAGGATATCCGCACGAGAACGTTAACAAATTTACCGACATAGCCCAAAGAATTGCGAAACTTAAATGGCAGTGGGCAGGGCACATTGATCGCAGAACGGTTGGCCGAAGGGGCCAAAAAATTCTGGAATGGCGACCGCGAACCGGAAGAGGATGCGTACTGTTACACGGCCGACCCCGTAGATCTTTTTAAAAAAAAAACTAACTTCTACCGAACCACTTGTTTATTCACAAAAATCCACAATTACAACTTTTATTAATGTTTTACTGAATAATACACAATATTACACCAACTAAAATAAAGACTTTCTATAATCTCTTGTATCTCTTGAGATAAGTCTAACGAATTTGGGTTTACGCGACGGCTTCCAGAATCTAACTAACTAAATGAATATTAAAATTCCGCTAATGAGCGATAACTGCAATTCAGCATTGGCTTTGCAATGAAAACTGATGCTTTAACTAGAGAATGCAAATGTCGGCTTTATTGCCTTGTAATAAGGGTTGTAACAGCTCCCCCTTTTTGACGAAGCTTTATCTTATAAGATAAGCGAAGTAAAATAGAAAAGATAGGAGATACAGTGAGATTAAGATGGTCATAAAAACTAACACTAGATATAAATGTACATGGGTACATGTAGCTTATAAAACTATAATTAAACATAGTAAGACATAGTAGATTACAATGGAAATCATAACACCATAATTAAAAGTATATTAAGTTAAGTGTATTTTAAAAGTTTAAATTCCTGTTTGATGGGAATTTGGTCTTATAGGTATTAGCTGTAGATTTATAATTAGTGTTTCGAATTGGTAAAGATTGTATTGACTTATTGTCTTCATCAGATGTTGATGACATTTCAGTCATCTCGATAGAATTAGAGATTTTGGATTTGCGTTTAGAAGTTTTCTGATTATAACACTGGTTAAATATCTGCACGCAGCATCCAGAATTAGTAGCATTTTTATTTTTAAAATATCTAAAGATCTTATAAATTACACATAAGAATAAACACACAATTAAAATATAAGTAAAAGTAGAGTAGTATGGACCATATTTAATAAAATGTGATTCTTTTTCTAAGTTATTTAACTCTTGTTCTAAATTATCCATTTGATGATTTGCATATTTGAGAGAATCTAAGTTGATTTTGCTTAAAGATATTGGCGACAAATGTGGCAGGCTTTTATTAAATATGTCCTTCTTACAACAGTCATCAGTTGTTATATCAAACTTAATATCTAAAGGAGACTTAGTAATAAAAGAATAAGAGCTAGTTGTTATTAACTGAATAGTTTTAGAATAACCAATACAATTTGCTGTTAGTTTTACAATTCCAGTACCTATGATTGAATAGTCGCTAATGTTATCTTCGCATTTGATCGTCAATTTATTTGTATTTGATTGAACATAAATCCATTTATTGTTATTTAACTTTTGCCAAATATCAATTTGTCCATATAAAAGTTTGGCGTTGCATTCTGTGGGTAACGACAGTGTTACTTCAGTTAATATTTTAGATTCACAGTTTGGATTGCTTATACATGAATATATAGTAGTTAGTTCACAGATAGAAAAGTTATTATTTACTAACTTACATCTAGCAAGTGTGTCCATCATAGCATAATGCATCCTGTCATCACTTAAAGCTATATAGGAGTTAGAAGGTTGAATCAATGCAAATGTGCTATGTGAGTCATCATGCGGAGTAGGTAAAGGTATGATTTTATAGGTCATGAACTTATCAGGTGTTATTAAAGGTATTTGTAATATAAAAACGATCTTATTATTATAGTAATAAGAGCTAAATTCAGAGACATCTATTATGGAGTGAATATTTTGAATGCTTAAAGGAACTGGGAAATCTAACCTTTTGTTTACTTGACTACTATGTTTAGATAATTCTAGATAAAGATTAGAGGGGCTTATAACACTAGGATGTAATATATTAGCCTTAGAAAATAAAATAGAGTTTACTGTAGTATCCAGTAAATTGGAAATACTAAGTAAAGAACCTTCAATTATATTAAGAAGATTGTTTAACCTTGAGGTATGTAGCAGTAAGTTGTCAGTTTTCGTGATTTGGGAAAATATTTCGTTCATCACGTTAATTTGGGTATTTAATTTATTTTCATTTTGATTAAGTTTGTAAATAGTAGTGTTAAAGTTATTTATGGTAGATTTAATTATGTGAATGTTATCTCTCATTAGGTGGTATAGTTCTGTGTCGCTCTTTTTACACGACTCAATTGCAGCATCATATTTTCTAGCGTCGTCTGCATCTAATGTACTAAAAAAGAACTTTAAGATTTCTCCTCCAAATTCTAAAGAGCGTTTTATTTTATTTGTTGATTTATTAGAGATGATATGTGATAGTGACTGTAATTTAATGAAATTTGATTGGATTAAAACTTCAATCGGATTAGACATGTCCTTGCACAAGTTAAAATCTTGTGAATCTTCTGTTTGAATTTTGTTACAGAGATTCAGAGTTTCATGTAATAGAGTTTCTATTTTGTTAAGATAAGGTTCTAAAGAGATTAAATCGACGTGAGTGATAACTTTCCAATGATCACTATAAAAGTTAATATTATTAATAGGTTCAAAATAAATTCCGGGACTATGGTAGATGGGAATGATGCTCGATTCGGTGAGGCTGTGGCTTGAAATGCCGTGCCAGCATAGCGTTCTGAAAGGAAACATAGTATGTGTTAGGATGTTGAAGGTTTTATTTCATTGGTGTGGTATTTTATATTTTTACGACCTACTTGAAGGGTCACATTATGTTTATTATTAACTTTTGTAATTTTGTATGGGCCTTTCCATATAGGCGATAACGCTTTTCGAAGTCTGTGATGGTGTTTTAGGTACACCATATCTCCTGATTTGTATGTGGTTTCACGGGAGTTAGTATCATAATATTGTTTTGATCTCTCTTTGCTATTTAGAATATTTTGGATAGCTTTTTCGCGACTAAATCGCATCCTATATTGTAAAGCTCTTATATATTCATTGTATGTGGTATTACCGGAGGTTTCATATAAGGAATTAGGAATGCATGGTTTATAGCCGTATAATAATTCATGAGGAGTGAAATTAGTTGTACAGTGGGGAGTAGTATTATATGCTAATATTGCGGTGAATAGATAACAGTGCCAGTCATTTTGATTTTCATTAACAAAGGATTTAAGGTATTCTTTTAGAGTAGCATGTGAGCGTTCAAGAGCTCCATTAGTTTGTGGGTGATACGGAGTAGTGAAAAGGGCTTTGACTTTCAATATATCTGTTAATTGTTTAAATAATTCTGACGTAAAACAAGTGCCTAAGTCTGTTAAAATAGTTTTAGGAAAACCGAAAAGAGACATAAAATGTACGAGGTTTCGAGCTATTTCTTCACTGGTAGCTGTAATCATCGGATAAGCGCTGGTAAATTTGGTTAGATCATCTTGTAGTGTTAAAATGAATTTAAAATTTTGGAAACCCGCTTCGGGTAAGGGACCTACGACGTCAAGGGCTAGTCGTTCAAATGGCCTAGTCGATGTAGAAGTTATCTCCATAGGAGCTTTATTTGATTTCCTTAAAGGTTTATTGATCTGACAAAGCTTACATTTTTTTACGTATTGTTCAATGTCAGAGCGCATGCCTTTCCAATAGTAGGCAGCTTTGATACGCGAATACATTCGTTGTGATCCTGGGTGACCAGCGATAACAGAATCATGATTTTCCTTTAATATTTTAGGAACTTCTATAGGAGTAGGGTAAATTAATAGATTTTTATACATATGGATTTTGATGTTGGTATTGTGAAAAATATACGATATCATATTATAAACTTTAGTATAGGCTAGTTTAGAAAATGGGTCACTAAAATCAGGTAAAGCAAGATCAGTTATATTTGGGCAATCGATTAGTAGATTTCTGAGTTTAATTAATAAACTATAGACATCTCTAAAATTAGTTTGTTCATAATGATGAACTTTTGTAAATAGAAAATAGTAAGATTTATTTTTATCCTGGACGTGTCGTATTGTAAGAGGTTCGCGTTCTGAGTTTAGTAAGTCAGCAGAGTTATCGAGCTGTGATAGTATTTCCTCGCAATAAGGCATAGAATAGTCAAAGTCTAAAGAGACAGGGCAGGCTATTGTATTTAACTTGGATAAGTGGAGGCCTTGAGTACATTCTTCTATAATAGTGTTTGAAGCAGGGAGCTGATTAGTAAATTGGTTTTTAAAATATTGTTCATAAGTAGAGTTATTTAAATTGTTAACATCAATAGAGTTAATAGGGCAACGGGATAGTGCATCGGCATTGGAATTGAGGCGACCTTGCTTATAGGTAATTTCGTAGTCATATTCCTCAAGTTTGAGGCGCCAGCGAATGAGTCTACTGCCGGGATCTTTAACGTTAAACAACCAAACGAGGGGTCTGTGATCTGTTATTATTTTGAATTTATTTCCATATAAATATGGTCGGAAAGTTTTAACGGCAAATAAAATAGCTAAAAGCTCCTTTTCGGTAGTCGAATAGTTGCCTTCAGGTTTATTTAGAGTGCGTGATGCGTATGCGATCGGCTTATCTTTGCCGACGGGACCCTGAGATAGTATGGCGCCAACGGCGTAATTACTAGCATCAGTAGTAACGTTAAAAGGTTGTGAGAAGTCAGGGTACTGTAGAAGAGGGGCAGTAATTAATTTTTCTTTAAGAAAATCGAATGCATGTTGCTGTTCTGTACCCCAGTGAAAAACAGCATCCCTTTTTAGTAAAGAGGTAAGTGGTTTAGTTAACTTCGAAAAGTTTTCGATGAATCGGCGATAATAGCCTATTAGGCCTAGAAATGATTTGATATCTTTAGGATTTTTTGGGATTGGAAATTGCGATACGGCGTTAACTTTTTCAGGGTTTGGAGATACACCTTTATCAGTGATAATATGGCCAAGGTAAGTCACTTCATGTCTAAGAAACTCACACTTGTCTGGTTGGAGTTTCAAATTATATTCACGAAATTTATTAAATACCAGTTGTAATTTAAGCATGTGATCTTGTAAATTTTGACTGTAAACGATGCAATCGTCTAAGTAAATATAGCAATGGAGGCCTTGTAAGCCTGATAAAACAGTATTCATAAGACGTTGAAATGTGGCAGGGGCATTTTTCAACCCAAAAGGCATCCTGGTAAATTCATAGTGTCCAGACATGCTTGAATTTGTGCTAACTGTGAAACCAGTTTTAGCCGCATCTTTGGGGTTGGTCTTTATTTGATGAAAACCGCTGGTAAGGTCCAACGTGCTAAAATATTTAGAATGACCTAACTGGTCCAAGATATCCGTGATAAGAGGCAGCGGATAAATTTCAGAGACAGTGACGTCATTGAGACGGCGGTAGTCAATGACTATTCTCCATTTTTGTTTGCCTGAAGCGTCCATCTTTTTCGGTACTACCCAAACTGGGGCGCTCCAAGGCGAAATAGAAGGTCTGATGATATCCTGATCTAGCATTTTACGAATTTGGGAATCTACTTCCTCTTTGTGGCATTCGGGGAAGCGATATGATTTGACATGTATAGGTGGTGCATCACCTGTGTTAATAGTGTGTTCTATAGCGTCCGTGAAGGTTAAGGGTTCACCTTCGATATGGAAGATATCTGTGTATTGGGAGCAACATTCTAAGAGAGATTTTTTCTCTTCCTGATTTAAATGGGAACAGCGAATGAGGCTTAAAACTTTATCTATGCGATTAGATTTATTACAGGCAATAGAATTAGTATTGTAACAAGATATAGAATCTGAACTTTTACTTTCAAACGGTGTCACGTTTACGTGATAATCTTTAACTTCAATGTCAGTCTCTGTAGTATTTAGGATAGTAATGTTTGTTTTCTTATTTGATTTGATTGAGACAATGCAATTTGCAACATAGACACCTTCACTTAGAGTATGGTCTAGTACGAGAGCTTCATTGTTATGATAAAGTTCAGGCGAGTAATTAGATACAGTGCATTCGATAACTACTTCAGAACGAGCTGGAATGTTATACGACGGTTGATTATAAGTGATAGGAATATAATGGTTAAATATAGACATTGACTTAGAAGAATAATCGATATTTGATTTAAAGTAATCGCAAAAGTCGCTACCGATAATTCCATCGTAATTATTAAGATTAATGTCATCTTTTGTGACATGAAATTTGTATTTATAAGTATTATCTGATAGTTTAAACTCCATTTGAAAGGTACCTAGAGTTTCAACAGGGTTTTCTGAACTATTAATGCCCTTTAACTTTACAATTTCAGTGGATAGATTTGGAGTTTCGAGTAAACAGGAACCTTTGACAATACTGATGGTTGATCCTGTATCGATAAGAAAACATAACCGTTCTAAAGCGTGAGTAGTAGTTAGATAAGTATGAGGTAAGGCTACCTTTTTACAAAAATCATTAATTTCGTATATAGGTTTAGATTTAGAATTCATATTTAAGTTAGGTGTGATTGAGTTATGTTTAGAATTAGTACGAGAACCCTTTGGCACATTATTACATAAGTGACATTTTATTTTCTTATTAGAGATAGCAGAACTCAGCTCGTTGGCTTGAGATGTAGATTTAGTAGGATTGTTAGAGATAGCAGGACTCAGCATCTTTGACTGAGATGTAAAATTTGTAGGACTCAACCTTTTTGACTGAGATGTGGATTTAGTATGATTATTAGAGGTAGCAAGACTCAGCATCTTCGACTGAGATGTAGAATTAGTAGGACTCAGCATCTTCGACTGAGATGTAGGATTAGTAGGACTCAGCATCTTTGACTGAGATGTAGAATTAGTAGGACTCAGCATCTTTGACTGAGATGTAGAATTAGTAGGACTCAGCATCTTTGACTGAGATGTAGATTTAGTATGATTATAAGAGTTAGAAGGACTCAGCATCTTCGACTGAGATGTAGAATTAGTAGGAATCGTGCCATTATAAATTTGCATAGATTTTGACGGACACGGCATCAAAATCCGATTTAGTTTAAATTATCGTGAGGTTCGACGTGGTTATTATGACCATTGGTCAAACATTCACATGTATGCGTAAATGCATTTGTAGAGCTATCAGGTGAATTATGATGGCGCTGTGCAAAGTCCGTATTTTCGCGGCGTTGCATATTGAATTGCCTTTTACGACATTGCTCTATAGTGTGCCCGATATTTTTGCAATATCTGCAAGTTTGCGCACTAGGATTGGCATTGGAGTTAGCATTGCTATTGGTATTTGAATTAGTATTAGAATTATTGTTTTTATTAGAATCCCATTGGGAAATGAAAACCTTATGATATGGTTTTTGGGAATTATAGTTAGGCTTTTTGTTTCTGAAACATTCTGATGAGCTATGGCCTACTTTATTACATGTTGAACATTGTTTGACTGATTTAGGTTTAGATAAGTTAAATAACTTTTCTTCATCTATAGCGTATTGAATCGCTTCGTTGAGAGTTGAAGGGTTTTTGCACCGAACAATGTTGGATATAGAAGAGCTTAGGCCTAGCATGAATGTATTGAGGGCCAGGTCTTCCATGGCTGCTATACGGCCAGGTAGTTCGTTTTCGTCTTTACAGCTGTGATGAGTGTCCGACTGAATTCGGGTCAGTATTGACTCGATTCGTAGAGAGTATTGCGTTACTTCTTCATTTGGTAGTTGTTTGCAATGTTGTAAGTCCGATAAGAGATGTGTGGCGTGTTTTTTTTCTCCAAAGGTGGACTTGAGAAAAGTTTTAAGTTCTGACCATTTTTCAAATGATTTTAGACTACATGCTACTTGTGCCTTCCCTTCCATCTGGGAAATTATATACTTACAGAGCACATTTTGTTGATCTTGTGTGGCTAGAGACATTGCATTCTCGCAATTTGTGAGAAATGCAGGTAACGTCTCTCTATCCCCATTAAATGGTTTTACGAATTTGGTTAAGACGGACAAGGTAATTTTGTCGGACATTTTTCCGCTTTCTGATTTAACGGACATAAGTATTATGATATGTTGGACACCCTTTATAATTTACGAACAGTAAAATACGTGTAGACACAAATAGGTATAAAAATATAGCAGTAACTTAGAAATACGATTCAGAGGCGCGATTCACTTTGAAATTATAGACGCAAGAAACACTCACAGTAACACGAAGCTTGGCGTTTGCATTATGTTGCAATGACGCGTTGGAGCTGGAATTTTCACACGGTTCGCTGTGGAATTTCTTGGCCAACTGGATGTGGTGAGTTAGACCCTGGAGCTGATGATGGTGCTAGTGATGATGTCTGGGCGGGCTCACGCTGAAAAGCGGAGACTGACCGTCGTCCAATGTTGTGGCTGGAGCGGGCTCACGCAGAATAGCGGAGGCTGACCGTCGTCCAATGTTGTGGCTGGAGCGGGCTCACGCAGAGTAGCGGAGGCTGACCGTCGTCCAATACGTTGTGGCTGGAGCGGGCTCACGCAGAATAGCGGAGGCTGACCGTCGTCCAAGGTAGTGACGCAGGCTTAGCTTTAGATTAAGTCTTACTGTCGGTCAATGAACGGGAGGCTCGGGCTTCGGAATACCAGTGTCTGTCTGACTCAACGTCGTAAGACTTCGTCTCTGGTATCCCACTTCTGACACCAATTTGTTACACGGCCGACCCCGTAGATCTTTTTAAAAAAAAAACTAACTTCTACCGAACCACTTGTTTATTCACAAAAATCCACAATTACAACTTTTATTAATGTTTTACTGAATAATACACAATATTACACCAACTAAAATAAAGACTTTCTATAATCTCTTGTATCTCTTGAGATAAGTCTAACGAATTTGGGTTTACGCGACGGCTTCCAGAATCTAACTAACTAAATGAATATTAAAATTCCGCTAATGAGCGATAACTGCAATTCAGCATTGGCTTTGCAATGAAAACTGATGCTTTAACTAGAGAATGCAAATGTCGGCTTTATTGCCTTGTAATAAGGGTTGTAACAGTACGAACGCCTCGCACTAGGTGGACCAATGACCTGGTTAAGATTGCGGGAAGGCGCTGGATGAGAGACGCACGGGATCGGTCAATATGGCGACGCCTGGGGGGGCCTACGTCCAGCAGTGGACGTTTTTCGCCTGAAATGATTATGATTATATGGGACTTAAACATAGCTTGTGGAACTGTAGGTATACAACAGGTGCAACGCTGCCTAATCTCTTGGGGAATACATGCGTGATATTACGCCACAGGTGACTTCTTCAGCACAATGACAGAGGACGAATTCTACCGGCTCAGCTCCCCCAAGACACTGTGGTACAGCTACATCATCGAGACCAACAATATGCTGGTGTACAGGCTGCTGACCTGGTTCCTGCACTCCATCCCGGGGTACTTCCTCGATGCAGTGGTATCTATCCTCGGCGTCAGGCCTAAGGGGGTGCCTCCGTGAGTATTCCTCTTTTATTCTTCTTCTGCCCAACCTTATCTCATTTTAAGTGGGATCGGCTCTCTTAATTTTCTGGCGCCAGGGCGTTCTGTCCTAGGTTGTCAGGTCGAGCAGTTTATCCTCTAATAGGAGGTTTGTCATGTTGATCATTGCCGTTGCTGGAAGTCATCATCTACCTCTATTAGTATCAGTGTGGTGTTCTGCTGTGCAGACCCACGTCATTAGTCTATTTACATTTTAATAAATACTATACAATCTCTCCTTCATATCTTCTGATATTTTATCGACTCATGTCTCATTTTTATATATTCTGTGTTACTGTTAGCACCTGAAAAGCATATTTTTAGTTATCTCTGATTGTTTTAATATTCCATAACTTATTTATATCGCTAATTTGTAAAATCTAAGAATATTTTATACTCTGACATTTTCATGTAATCTGACGTCTGTCTGTCTATTTTATTTTCTTAAGCCATAGACATAACGTACCATGGACTAGACCTTCTTTAAGCTAGTTGTACATTATTATAAGGGCAGCGTAGACTGCCCCCTCTGTAAACCGTCTTTATTCGTTCTGGTCATATACCTTGATATTTTGAATTTAAAATTTAAAAGAAATGAGAGAACGAGGAAAAACGGGCGTCTAGATTCGGGCTGAAAACGACGAAAGTCGGTTGTCTGGTTAATACTATAATTTTACCAAGGGTACTACAGTATCTGATAACTCTTTAAACCATATCTTCTGCCTACATGTTTGTCATTCATGTTTTTGTGTGATCATTAAAATACTATTTACTGTGAGTGGAATTTGTGAAAGATTTTATTAACCTCATCGGTCAACGCTCCTTATTAAAGGGCTAGTCGAACGGCTTATGAAGCCACAGCCCGGCCTCCACATCTCTTTTGTGCCTGCCTACATAACCATCGAACCTACCTACCTGACGTGGTGCAAGAGCCGCAGCTACAGCGCGCCCGCCAGCAGTACACGCAGGTTACGCACGCTGAAGAGGAGCGCCCACAACTCGCGGTAGCGTTCTTCCAGCGTCCACATCGCACTCCGTCAGCCGTCCCACCGCATCCTGTCAACCTTTTTCTTATTTTACCTTTTCTTACTTTTTCTTTTTATTTTAATAACGTAGCTAACGTTTAGCTCATCTGAGCTAAACGTAACGTTACAGTTTGGCGCCCAACTTTTAAAAATTAGGCGCAACGGTATTGTTTGTGCGCCCAATTTTAGCTTGAACTCACCCCATCACCCACACTTTACCTACTTTTTACTATATTTATTTATTTTTAACGTGGGCTCGATTCCTCATTTAATCTCAAAATTCTAAAACAAAACTTGCACAAGTATACAGGATGTCCCAGAAATCGACGTCAAGCCGTAAATGGGTGATAGACCAAGTTATAACAGTTCTCAGAAGAGAAAATTGCATTGTCATGCATTGCCGTCGAAGGAAGGCAGTTTGAAACGGAGTTCAGCAAAGCTTTAGGTAAGCTAAAGTCATTTTAAGGAAGTATGGACATTTTGTGTAAAAACCGAGGCTATTTACAAAAAAAAATTTGACCAATTATTGAAAACGTAATCTAGCAAGTGTTACACCATTTTTGAATCCTTATTAAATGCGCCAATTTTTCATGTTACTTGCCAAACTAGCGTAGTACATTTTTTTTTCAGTATAGTCAGTTAAAGTTGGGCGAAACAGTAAATTTGAATAATTTGGTTTTGAAAAAGTTTAATTTTCTTCTAAGTAGGAGGAGTTGGCTTTAAATTTTAGGCAAAAATCTACACAAGCATTATTCAAGATTACATAATAATAAAAAAATTAGATAAATTATGGGATTTGTAGCAATTGGAGTTAAAGAACCATTACAGGGATTGATTTTTTTAGTAAATTTTTAAAGTGAACATAATTTTTTAAAAACATGAGATAGATTTTTTTTCGTATTTTTCTGAGAACTGTTATAACTTGGTCTATCACCCATTTACGGCTTGACGTCGATTTCTGGGACACCCTGTATAAGCTAACTTTTGGTTTCCCTTTCAGGCCCTCATTTCATCATTTTTCATTTTCACTTTTGCTAGTACTTTTCTTTTTTATTCTTCACAAATCACTAACCTATTAGGCAATTTATTTTTTATCCATCTTTTTGTTTAATTTTTTTTAGAGTGGTTGGCAACTCTGTAAAAAAAGCCCCTAATGCCTTGTAAATATGTTCTTCCCTCTTGTAAATATTTTCTTCCCTCTTGTAAATATCTTTTACCCTCTTAAAACTTGAGTTACATCTTAAAACTTGAGTTACATCTTAAAACTTGAGTTACATCTTAAAACTTGAGTTACCTCTTATAATCCAACTCTTAGAGCGGTCTGCACAACTCTGAAAGCCTTATGTGCAAAGAGCGGTCCCGTAACTCTTCAAAAATAAGCCAAATGCGTGGGCTCTTATAAATATTTGAATATTCTTCGGTTTTCAAACAGGTGCGGGTTACGACACCTAATTTAAAAAAAAAAGCCTTAGTAATTTTAAATAAATATTTCCTTGTGGAGTATGCGTCATTGAATGTGAACCATATCCCCTACGTGTGATTGAATGAGAGTGTTTGAAGAAAGTATGAAAGATGATGTGTGATAGATCAAGGACTATGTTTAAACCTTCAAAATTTTCATCGAGTTGAAAATTTTTCTGGGGTCATCGGGGAAATGTGGTGTTCTGCTGTGCAGACCCACGTTATTAGTCTATTTACATTTTAATAAATGCTATACAATCTCACCTTCATATCTTCTGATATTTTATCGACTCATGTCTCATTTTTATATATTCTGTGTTACTGTTAGCACCTGAAAAGCATATTTTTAGTTATCTCTGATTGTTTTAATATTCCATAACTTATTTATATCGCTAATTTGTAAAATCTAAGAATATTTTATACTCTGACATTTTCATGTAATCTGACGTCTGTCTGTCTATTTTATTTTCTTAAGCCATAGACATAACGTACCATGGACTAGACCTTCCTTAAGCTAGTTGTACATTATTATAAGGGCAGCGTAGACTGCCCCCTCTGTAAACCGTTTTTATGCGTTCTGGTCATATACCTAATTGATATTTTGAATTTAAAATTTAGAAGAAATGAGAGAACGAGGAAAAACGGGCGTCCAGATTCGGGCTGAAAACGACGAAAGTCGGTTGTCTGGTTAATACTATAATTTTACCAAGGGTACTACAGTATCTGATAACTCTTTAAACCATATCTTCTGCCTACATGTTTGTCATTCATGTTTTTGTGTGATCATTAAAATACTATTTACTGTGAGTGGAATTTGTGAAAGACTTTATTAACCTCATCGGTCAACGCTCCTTATTAAAGGGCTAGTCGAACGGCGTATGAAGCCACAGCCCGGCCTCCACATCTCTTTTGTGCCTGCCTACATAACCATCGAACCTACCTACCTGACGTGGTGCAAGAGCCGCAGCTACAGCGCGCCCGCCAGCAGTACACGCAGGTTACGCACGCTGAAGAGGAGCGCCCACAACTCGCGGTAGCGTTCTTCCAGCGTCCACATCGCACTCCGTCAGCCGTCCCACCGCATCCTGTCAACCTTTTTCTTATTTTACCTTTTCTTACTTTTTCTTTTTATTTTAATAACGTAGCTTACGTTTAGCTCATCTGAGCTAAACGTAACGTTACATCAGGTAGTTGTAATGCTTTCTGCACTATGTTCTACAAATTTCCTACTTTTCTTAGGCCCTAATTACAGCCCGGGGTTGTATCGGAATCGACA
This sequence comes from Orthosia gracilis, assembly GCA_947562075.1. Taxonomy (NCBI): domain Eukaryota; kingdom Metazoa; phylum Arthropoda; class Insecta; order Lepidoptera; family Noctuidae; genus Orthosia; species Orthosia gracilis. Next base: position 14,292,850 of record OX387267.1, read on the forward strand.
ATATTTCCAATGAGTAATATGCTGGCTATCTATTCATGGGATTAAAACAACTGGCAAAATGTGGGTACATTATATAAGCAAGTCTGCCTTTTGTTTTGTTTTCGGTGGAAACCTTCAAAAGACGCCTGGACTTTTTGGGGAAATGGCCAGGCGTGTTTTGAACAGGTGAACTTCTTACTAAATGGAAATTGTATCTCTTAATCCCATGATCCTTTAAAATGCCACCCGCGGACTGAAGACTGCAAAGGAGTTTCCCCTGAGCCTCGCTGTGCACGGCAGCAAGTGATCGCTGTTAGCGCCACTACGGGATCCGGAACAGCTCTCTGGATCTTCTTACTTCATACATGAGTAATAAGATTGAGTTAATGGAAAAAGATCTCCCGGATAAATATTAACAATGGGAGTCCCACAGGGCTCGATTCTTGGTCCTTTCTTGTTTCTTATTTATATTAATGACTTGGCTTAACTGTCGGTTCGGTTCAATGGTCTACTGGTTAATTTACTACTTAAAGAAAAAAAACCACATGCATTAAGTTTACCCTACCTCACGTTAGGCAGGTGAAAACTGATGTGTTGATAAAGGGCGAAGAATTGAATCCTGAAAATAGCAAAGTAATTTGGACGCTAAGCTTCAGTGGTGCCCACATATAGATAAATTGTCAAAAAAGCTAAGTTCCACAGCATATGCTGTTAGGAAAATTCGTAATTTAACAGACATAGAGACTGCGCGTTTAGTATATTTTAGCTATTTTCATAGTATAATGTCGTACGGTTTTCTATTGTGGGGAAATGCCGCCGATATCCAGACTATCTTTGTTTTGCAAAAAAAGAGCTGTTCGTTCAAATTATAAATTAAGCCCGAACACCCTCTTAGAGAGAAATTTAAGGAGATTAAATTAATGACTGTGCCTTCTCAGAATATGTATGAAAATCTTTTATGTGCCCATAAAAATATATTTTTTTATTTTAAATACAGTGATATCCATAACATAAATACTAGGAACAAACACAAATTTGTAGTACCTACAACAAGGCTCAAGAAAATTGGTGGCTCGTTTAGATGTCTTTTTTTTATTTTTTTTTATTGTAAATTCAATTTTTCTATGTGTCAATGTGTACGCTTTTATAATAAACTTCACAGCCACGTACAAAATCTAAGTCTTAATAAATTCAAATCATTCATTAAACGTAAGTTGTGCCAGAAAGCATTTTAGACCATTAAAGATTATGTTGAGGAGAAAAAAGGGTTGGTATTGAACTGCTCCAATTATTTTGATTTTTTATATTTTGCACCGTGAACTTTGTTTTTTTTTTTGTTTTCTTGCAATGACAAGAATAGTTACTTTTTAAAGCATTATATTATTTTAATTGTTGTGAATGTGAAGTTGACTATGTGAATCATACTTTTTTTTTTGTTTTTAATTTATCTAAGTTAGTTTTTAATCATGGTCTGGCAGTTTGAGTAGTTTATGCGGCCTACCCGAATGTCCTTTCTTTGGTATTGTTGAGCTCCTTAAATTCTGAGTTGAGCTTTACGGTTTTTGACAAATGCGTGCACTGACTGGACAGGTCCACTCCATCCGGCTGTAAAGAATGATTAAAATTGTAAGAATTTTCGAGAAGATAACTTCTGCTATACATTTTTTCCAGGCTCACCAATGTCTACAACAAAGTGTACAAGCTGACGATGGTGTACCGCTACTTTATGTCAAACTACTGGAACTTCTGTGATGACAACCTGCGCGGCATGATCTCCCGCCTCTCACCCGCTGACCGGGCTATATACAACTGTGACATCAGTCAAATCCCGTTCAGGGAGTTACTCAAGTCGGGGATCGTTGGCGGTAGAAGGTGATTTTGTCCATCATTTTTATCTTTTCGCCCTTGGGCTCCAGACAGGTGCCATTCTATCAACGAAAGCGTCAACAAAGGGATAGCCAAGCGGATTGGAAGCGGATTGCGAAATGTCACATGATCAATCTGTTACATTTTGGCATTTTGACGATCACCATCGCTGATAGAATACAGTTTGTTCAGAGCCTCTTGTTGATTTATTCCGTTCTAACACCAACCACTAATACCACTGGTGTTTATTTATTTATATTTATAATAGGGGTTAAAGTATGGCATTGGCGTTTAATTGTAATAGGTACTTCGAATTGACAAATGATTGCATTGTTGATGAAAATACCAAAATCACTATATATATGCCTATAATATTTGAGGAGTGCCTATGATTTCTCCAGGGTACCATCATCAGGTCCTGACCATGAGGCCACCTGGCCACCAAACCGGCCAAGTTCGAGTCGGACCCGCGCACGAAGGGTTCCGTACCATTGTCGCAAAAAACGGCAAAAAAAACACGTTTGTTGTATGGGATCCCTACTTAAATATTTACTTTATTCTGTTTTTAACCGACTTCAAAAAAAGGAGGAGGTGATCAATTCGTCGGAATCTTTTTTTTATGTTTGTTCCCCGATTACTCAAAGATGCCTGGACCGATTTGGAAAATTCTTCTTTTGTTTGGAAGGGTATACTATCCAGTTGGTCCCATAGTCATAAGGTTAGGATCTGATGATGGGCTCTTGGAGAAATCGAGGGAACTCCTCAAATATTATAGGCATACATAGCGATTTTGGTATTTTCATCAACAATGCAATCATTTGCACAGAGAAAAATTTTCATTGAAGTAGAACTGGTGAAGAAGACCACAGATGGCGAATTGAACTCCTTAATGCTAAATATGTCATGGGTATAAGATATCTCGCAAAGTTAAATGACTATGATGAATCAAATACTTATAAATACATAGTACTGATGAAAATGGTACCATCGAACTGATCTGATGATGAAGCCGGCAGATAGTCACTGGAACTCCGAAATAAAACAATGTGTCCCATTCGTGTTTGGGCTTATAAGAATTGTCATGAGATGTACTTTGGCTATATATGAAGTTATAGAAATTGGAGATAACTAACAAAACTAAAAAGAGATAAATAAAAAACTTTTTAATAAAAAACAAACCAATTTCCAAAAAAAACATTGCAAAGCGAAAAATAACTTCGAAAGTCGAAACACGGAAAACAATGGATACCAAAGACAGCGACTTCGGAAAAGAAAGTTATTTTTCGCATTGCAGTGTTTTTTTTGGAAATCGATTTGCTTTTTTTATTAGTATTATTAGTAGGTATTTGTTGTTATTGCGGCAAAAGAAATACATCATCTGAGAAAATTTCAACTGTCTAGCTATCACGGTTCATGAGATACAGTCTGGTGACAGGCAGACAGACAGACAGATGGACCGCGGAGTCTTAGTAGTGTTAACATTCAATGTAATAACTGCCTTATTTGATATACCGCCTAACGGTGTTATTATCTGTGGTTATATGATGTTATCTGTGAGCACTCTCCTACCTTGAACCGTTGGAATGTAACGACTTTGTGATCGTGCTAAGAGCTAATAATAAAAAACTTAAGAAGACCTAGATGTTTACTTCCAAAATAACCATTTTCATCAAATAGGGTCCCGTTTTTACCCATTGGGTACGTAACCCTAAAAAAAGATTACGACGAATTGAGAACCTCCTCCTTTTTTTGAAGTCGGTTAAAAATCATAAAATCGTAAAGCTAACTTACTATTTTTTTTCCAGGTTCATCATTAAGGATGATCTGACAGGCAGTGACATAGGCTACATGAAACAGAAATGGCTGTTCTACGCCAACATAGTCTTCATCTCGCTTTATGTCTACTTTATCTGGCGAATTGTTACTATGCTTTGCTCTGGTATGGCTGTCTTGTTCAATGTTTAGTCTATAAGTTATCAATAAATTAATTTTAAATTCAACTTTTGGTTTTTACTCACCTAACATCATTACAGTAGTCAGTGCTTCCTTATAGCTACAACAGGGAGATTTAAGTCAAGAGTGATGCATAGGTTGCTTCTCGGCAAGCGTGTTTCATCATCAGTTGAGTGTGGGTGATAGTGCCCAAATGCGAGTGGCAATAATAATAAAATCAAACCCTGTATTACTTAAAGGGTAAGGTAGCAGTGTAGTACTTACTGCTAAGTACAAAATAGTAGTGGTATGAGTATTTTTTGTACGTATATCATTGGCAGATTTTTAACCGACTTCCCAAAAAGGAGGAGCATCTATGTTCGACATTATGTATGATGTTTTTTTGTTTATGTTTGTTCACCGATATCTACGACATTTGCGGACCGATTTTGAAAATTACTTTTTTGTTTGAAAAAGTGTATTCTGACATTGGTCCCATTTTATTTGGTCAAGATCTGATGAAGAACTTCGAAGATATACGACAGAACTCTTCAATAAATAGCGGCATATCTCTCGGGATGTCTATTTATTGTTTATACCATTTCATAACATAACATCATGTTGTGGTTGTTCTGACAGTAAGGTCATGTTCAAAGTGCTCTCGGTAAATTATATCTTTTTAGTTTAAAAACTGGCTGAAAGTGAGAACCATTTGTTTGACTGGACAAATTAAGTGGCTGGCGAACTGTGACAATATTAGTTGCATCAGTGGTGCTGTGATTCATGGGATAAAACACCCAAAACAATTAACCCAGTGAAAGAATTACCAAAAATTATTGCGATTACCCTCAAAAATCGAAGAAACATCCAAAAACGCCTGAAGCTGTTGTGTGGGCAAACTGTAATGGCCTGTATTGCTTTGAATATCTGTCGGGCGTTATAGGATACTCATCGCTGCAACTTATTGCTATAACATCTGTGAAAGGAATCCTAGCACCTCCAACCCCAACTCGTCAATACTGCTTAGAACACAGACGTGTTGTTGATCTCGCTAATAGTTTGTGCATCTCCGTAATCTCAATTTTAGACAGTATATGTGAGGTTCCAAAATTCAGTGTTTGTCGAGCACAAGCTGCCCAGCGACTGAGTGCAGTGCGTGACCCCTCACCCCCGCGAGAAAAACGGCCACATATTTTTCATCCTTATCGTGGCGACGACTAACAACAGCGCGGAGATCGGGAAGCATCGTGGACACTCGTACCAATATTATTAATTACGTACGATCACTATCAAACTACTCATACTGTTACCCTTTCTCCAACACGGAAAACAATGAATAAATGCACTGAATGTAATGCCTCGGTATCTGCGGCGGATAAGGTAACATGCTCGAGGAAACTCTGCGGTAGTCACTATCATCTGATGTGTGCTAACTTAACAGCTGATGCTTCTGCGGCTATGCTTAAGTCCTGGAAATGCCTCAAATGCAACAAAGGACCATCTAAAAACCAGGTTACACCAGCTATAACTACTGAATCGCAAGTAACAGAATGTAGTCAAACCCAGAATGTTACTTTTAGGAAAGCGAGTACATCATCGGACCTGCCCTTGTGCGATTCCCGTGCAGGGTCAACGGAGGTGCTTGATGCTATACGCTTGGAGCTACCCGTTATCATTCGCGATATGTTAAAACCGGAGTTTCACAAAATGCAATCACAAATGGCTGCACTCGATAAATCGGTTAAGTTTATTAGTGCCAAATATGATGACGTCATGAAACAAATGGCATCTAATAACGATGAATTAAAGGCATTACAGGAGGAAAACCAAACACTTCGTAACAACGTTCACAATGTCGAGGCACGTCTTCACCGGCTGGAGATTGAACAGGTGCGTCAAGACCAATGGGTTCGCCTACAAAACATTGAGATATCCGGGTTACCCGAAAATAAGGAGGAGCAAACAGTGGATTTAGTACTGAAGATTGCTGAACATGTTGGAGTTCCTACTAAACGGGAGGACATCGAATTCGCCCACCGAGTCCAAACACAGCAGCAGAACAACTCCAATCTCCCAAGGAACATAATGGCTAGACTCAAACAACGCAGTACTAAGGATGCGATGATGACTGCTGCACGGAAGTTTCGAGGTATCAATCTGCATGATCTGGGTCTTCAGACAGTAACATCACATAAATCTAAGGTATACGTCAATGAACACCTCACCAAGTACAATAAAAATTTGTTAAAACAGTGTAAGCTCAAGGCTAATGAACTTAACTATAAATATATATGGACAAAAAACTGTCGAATCTACTTAAGAAGGGTAGACGGGTCTCAGCATATCCTAGTGCTGACAGAGGAAGACCTAAAAAACATTTCTTAGTAATATTTTTATTTATTGTTGTCTCAAACTTTTATGATCATCTTTTATTTTGTACTAGTACTAGTTTATTGAGTTTTGTTTTAATTATGCTAGGTAGCACTTTGCATTTAGATTATTATTGTCACCACTACAATAAATTCACAATAACACATTTACTCCAAACAACATGTTACATACATATTACGAGTATGTACATACATACATACTTCCAACATACCTTTTCGTTTAGAGACCTATCTTTACTTGGTATACATAAATGTTACAATGTGCGCAATCGTGTGGTTGGCTCGGCCGCAGGTGTCACTATCTCATTTTATGAATCATCGCGGCAACTACACATCAGCGATGGCCAAGCATAATACCGATTACATACAATTTTTCTATCAGAATTTGCGCACTAAAACTAATATTTTTTATGAGAACATACTATCATCAAATAGTGACATCTTAATGTTTACCGAGATCTGGCTACATGACGGCATTTTAGACTCGGAGCTATGTAATGATAGTTATGACTTATTTAGACGCGATCGCGGCTCGCTAGGTGGCGGGGTAATGATTGCTTGTGTTTCGCGTTTGCAAGCGCGCGTACGGGTCGAGTGGGACCGATCTGACCTTGAGAGCATTTGGGTAACTATTCCCGCTCAATCGCTCGCTATAAAGCGCAATCTGCACATCGCGACTGTTTACCTACCGCCAGATCGCGCAATACCGGAACGTATTCAAATATTAACGCGACTGATATCTGAGGTAATTGATCAGAACCCTAGCTAACGATTATTTTCTCATATCTGGCGACTTCAACCTACCTTGTATTGATTGGACAAATAGACAGCCTGTAGTGCTGAAGAGGGGCGCCGTTGCAGTGCAAAACTCCGCGTCACACCTTATTAACACAATGCTGTTCTGCGGTTTGAAACAACCTAACTTTTTCACCAACTCTCATAATCATACTCTGGATTTAATCTTTGCCAATTTTCCTAATACCATTAAACAGTCGAACTATCCATTGGTACCGGAAGACGCGTTTCACCCTGCAATTAACATTAATGCTACAGATATTTATTAGTTCCTCCCTTGAAACACAGATTCTTTCAAAAACATGTTTATAAGAAAGGAAATTATGAGGCAATTAACGACGAATTACTTAAGTATGATTGGGGATTAGTCTGCAGTAATGATAGGGAACTTGAGCGAATAATAGAAATGTTCTACTCGGTGATAAATACAATTATTGATAAACATGTCCCAAAAGTCACCATTGGGGGTACCTATACCTACCCTGTCTGGTACAGTCGAGCGTTAATTAATGCTATTAAGGAAAAGTCAAAAGTGCACAAGCAATGGAAAAAATATGAAAATCCCCATGATTACGCTGTTTTCTCTTTATTAAGGGATCGGCAAAAAAGGATGCAAGTGGAGTGTCATAAGAATTATTTATACAGATCACAAGAGAACATAAAAACTTCACCTAAATCTTTCTGGGCGTACGTTAAAACTAGAAAGAAGAATAAAAGTAGCTATCATAAACACATGACGTATGGTGATAATCAACTAACCGGTGAGGCTGAAATTTGTAACGCCTTTAATGATTTTTTCTATAAAAACTTTAGCAGTAGGCTCGGGACTTACACTCCTTTCTCGGCTGACTGTGAAACATACGGCGACACACTGCACAGCCTGACCATTGACAGTGTGAGTATCCTGAAACTCCTGGAGAACCTGGATACGTCTAAGGGACCAGGAAGTGACAATATACCCCCTCTCCTCTTCGTTAAATGTGCCAAATCGCTCTCCTTGCCAATCGCTTATATTTTCAATAGATGTTTTCGTGAACTATTTGGAAAACTGCGCACACTGTGCCCATTCATAAAAAAGGCTGCAGAAACGCCATAGAAAATTATCGTCCAATATCAATTCTGAATACTATGGGGAAAGTAATGGAGAAAGTAGTACACAACTTTATCTATCCTACCATATCGAAATTAATTCCGCAACAACAGCATGGATTTATTAAGGGAGGACGGTCTACTAATACCAATTTAGCAGTATTTCTCGAGAGTGTGGTTCGTGTTATGGATGGTGGTGGGCAGGTTGACGTGATCTACACGGATTTTGAAAAAGCCTTCGACCGCGTGGATCACGACATCCTTCTGCGTACGCTGCAAGAGCTTGAAATTCGCGGTAACCTGCTCCGATGGCTCGAGTCATACCTTAGGAATCGGTCTCAAATTGTTACATTGGGCGGCGTAAGGTCTAACTGCGTAACCCTACCATCTGGTGTGCCACAGGGCTCAATTTTGGCACCGCTTTTATACTCTGCCTACCTTTACGATATAGGAGCACATGTTCTTGACGCAAGGTTCCTGATGCACGCCGACGACACCAAGATTTTTATGACTATAAGAAATACGTATGACTGTGAGAAGCTACAAAACGACTTAAATAGATTATCTAATTACTATATTACTAATAGAATCAATGTGAACGTAAGCAAATGTCAGACTATAACCTTTACTAGGAAGAGAAATTTCATTAACTACAGCTACAATCTTAGTGGTGGCAATGTTGTGCGTTGCAATGTCATTAGGGATCTTGGTGTCGTCCTAGACTCGAAGCTTCTGTGTTCGGAGCATGTGTCCTGTATAGTCGGTAAGGCATACAAAATGCTGGGATTTATTATGCGTACATGTAAATTATTTACTGATATAAATTGCATTAAGGTACTTTATTTTGCGTTCATACGCAGTATTTTAGAATACTGCAGTAATATCTGGAATCCGCATTACTTGGTTTATATACAGCAGATAGAATCAATACAATCTAAATTTGTCAAATACATTAACTATCGCAGTGGTTTCAAAACTACAGATTATCTGCTATCATGTAAACATCATAATATGCTGCCACTCGAGAACAGACGTATGGTTCTGGACATGCTATTTCTTTATAATATCTGTAGTGGGAATATTGACAGAACTGTTTTAAATAATTTAGTTACAAGATTAAGTGCTCCGTCTCGACGGACCAGGCATACGCAGTTATTCGAAGTACCACACAGTAGTACAAACTACGCTCAAAACTCAGTCATTGGTAGGACGCTAAGTAATTATAACAAAAGATTCTCACATCTTGACATATTTAATACTAAGAAAGGTATATTCAGGAAACAATTAATAACGTCAGTTTGTGACGAACTGACAAATACATCTAAACGAAATAAATAAATACACAATCATAGACAATCACCTATAACATACTCACACAGCACACACCCACTTTCAACTCCTCAGGCACACTCCCACACACTCACCCACGCTGTATTTTTAAGCTATATATATATGTTAAATTGTAAATCCTTAATTGGCTGTAGGATAGGTTAAAATATTTTAGGTTAAAATTGTAAAGAGCTGTGGATTTTGTGATAAAATAAATAAATAAATAAGTACGCTCTCAAGGGGTACGCAGATCTCTCATTTCACCGGTTATATTCATGTTTCATGATGTTCGGGTAATCTCTTCTGGCGTTATAGGTACCTTACTAAACAACTTGCCTATTAGGCAGGTACAACTAAAAAGTTTTATTTTTCATAAAAAAAAAACTTTTTACAAAAAAATATTACCGATTTCCAAATAAAAAGACTACAAAGTGAAAAAACTTTATTTTTGGATTTCGGTGTCCATAACGCAATAAATTGGTATCTATGAAAGTCACTGACTTCCTAAAATAAAGTTGTTAACCGACTTACCAAAAAGGAGGCGGTTCTATGTTCGACTTCATGTATGTTTTTTTTTAATGTATTTTCACCGATATCTCCGTCATTTGTGGACCGATTTTGAAAATTCTTTTTTTTTACGAAATGGTATGTTTCGAAATTGGTCCCATTTTAATTTGGTGAAGATCTGATGCAGAACTTCTATGATATAAACAGAACTCTTCAATAAATTACGGGAAACCTCTCGGGATTGCTGCAATCGCATGTCTGTTTATTGTTTATACCATTTCATAACATAACATCACGCCAGTATGCTCTTCAGAGGTAAGCAGATCTTTCATTTCACCCTTTATGTTCAAGCTTCATGATAATTATTCGGCTAATCTATTCTGGCGTTAAGGTAACTTACTAAACAACTTGCCTATTAGGTAGGTACAACTAAAAAGTGTAAAATAAAAAACTTTTTTACAAAAAAAAATACTACCGACTTCCAAATGAGAATACTAAAAAGTGAAATATAACTTTATTTTTGGAAGTCGGTGTCCCTAACGCAAAAAATGGTACCTACGAAAGACACCAACTTCCAAAAATAAAGTTATTTTTCACTTTGTAGTTTTCTCATTTGGAAGTCGGTAGTATTTTTTTTTTTTGTAAAAAAGCTTTTTTTTCACTTTGTAGTTTTTTTTATTTGGAAGTCAGTAATATTTTTTTGTAAAAAGTTTTTTTATTATTATAACGTGTTGTTACAAGATGGCACTTACAAACCACAACAACAAATCAAATCTAGTCTGAATTAAACATCAAACAAATAAATTCGTTTATAAAAAGGAGAAGAATATAACATCACACGTGTTATCGCCCAGCCCTCACGCATCGCTATTAAAACGAGCGGTGTATGGACAACTCTACTCGACGCGCACCGCCTCGCCGTCTCACTCTGCAACGGAGCGCCCCCGAGACTAGTCGCATAAATAAACCAACCAATTACTATTACATTCTGCTACCCACCAATAGTCAAAAACTGTAAATAAGTAATTACATTATAACAATTATTTCAAGAAGTCAGTTTATTATTCAAGTAATAAGTAGTACACACCTAGCACCTATACATCCAGAAAATCGAGTTTACTACATGAAAAAACATAATGGCGACCGTGACAAGACACTAAATTCTATGCGGGAAGCATAGAATAAGAATTGTACCATCGAAGGAACCAGAAACCAAGCGATCTAGAAGCAAATTGGAAAGGAATCCAAGGCCTGGCAGCACGCTGACGTCTTCATATAATGTGCCCGTTCCTTTCCTATTAATAGATACTTACCTCCTTCAATACCTAACTAAATTCCATTTCTTTTTCTTTTTGTTTGTGCGATAATTGTGTACGTTTTACTATTTACCTAAGAAAGGGTTGCGGGTGTCTAGCTTTCTGTTGTGGGATCATTTATTGAGTACCTACAGTGAGTCGCTAAGGCCGCCTTGTAAAGGCTACCGCTACCAACTAAGGCACGATAACGGCTTCGACTGCTTAGCTATAAAAAGCTTATAACAAGCGCTGTTTGTATAGCTATCTGTTTTTGCACAATTCCAGCCATGCTATTATCTAAGAGACAATTTCTTGGCTGTGCTTGTCGACGAGCTCGTCAGTGAGACAGCTTAGAAATCGACCGATCGTGCAGCGCTGATTTAAACGGTATTCTCTAACGCGGTTATGGTCGTCGACGAACTGAAGGCTGACATCTCCCGTCACATTTTCGTAAACGAATTAAAGCTTGAAACAAAATCTTTAAATTATAATCGATAAATCTCGACTGAGAGTTTTATGTTCCTAAAATGTATAATACAGTTCTACTTTTATGTATTTTAAGTAATAGAGTGAAAGTACAAACGATTCCATAGTTATAAGTGTTTAAATAATGCATTTTTATTAATACATCTTAAGGCTGAATGACAATTCCATTGCCTGTTTCGTAAGTAAAAGCAACGCTCTGTGACGCTGTCACCATACTCAAAATCGCAACCGACGATATTTTTATTTGATAATTTTTGTTTATATTTAAAACTATTTTCAAGTTTGAAATTTTTAATGTTTTCACAACGATTTATTTTAACATAGTTCTGTGGATGTGTGAAATGTGAGTAATATTATATTGTATATGTACAGTGACAATGTGACAATGTTATTGTTGTCCAAGAAATATTTAATATGTTTATCTTTAGATAAAATATAACAGTACTGCGTTGAAATACATTTGCAGGATGTAAAATCAGGGCCATCTTGACGTATGGACAAAATAAAATGGAAAACCAGCCGAACACAAAACAAGTGGGGAGGTTTTTAGAAACTTCTTACTAGGTATGTTATTTTTTTATATTTCACTAACTTGTTTATATTTCGTATTACTATTTGACGACCTGTAGTTCCTCATAGGAGAGTTGCCTCAATTGCCTCTACATGTAAGTTTAGATTAATTGTTGGTTCAGTGTAAGAATTGCTCTAGATAATTAAATAGTGTTCTCACTGTTAATTCCCAGGCTGGAACAAGTTGTTGGCGTTTTGAACAGTAGCCAAAACCATATCAATTAACCTGCAATATTAAAATGTGTAACCTATAATATCTATTCCTTCAGAAAGAGAGAGTTGAATTGATGTTGTTATACATTAGTATCCTGCATATCTTTTTACCTCTAAATAGTAATTTATTACATGTTTATGTTCACAGCTCCTTGTAGGCGTCGTTTGCTAACGGAACGAGGCTAGGCCTCCGTCACTCCATGTACTTGCGCGCTATAAGTGCCTACCGCCCAGCCGAGCGGTCTCGGTCCGCCGGCGGATCAAATTCAGTGCGGTTTTCGCAAGCGAAGCGCGCGCACGCCGTTCAATTTTAATAGTGCTGTTCGTTCGTACGCGTATTACGATGCCGTGTGGTGCCTTATGTGCTGCAGATGGGTGTAAATCAAGCAAAAGAAGGGATAAACACCTAACATTTTTCCATTTACCTGTCAATGAACAAAGGTAAGTGATAAATTATTACTAGTTTTTGTCGTTTACATTTTTTTCCATTCACATACCGTCATTAGAGACATAATTAAATTTTAATTTAAATTAATAAAATTAATAAGAGACTTAATAAAATTATAAGAGACACCGGTATTCACTTAGAATTTGACAGTTTAATAGGTATACACTAGAAAAGGTAGAAGTTTATAAAAAATTATATAAAAATAAAACACGTGTAACTTTAAAGATTTTTTTATTTTACCTACACACTGATGTCTATAATTATGTTTTATCTAGGTTTCTTCCACAGTCAGCACCAATATATAAAACAAAACAAACTTACAAATATAATAAAACAAACTTTAAAAAAGAGAACCGACTTCAAAACACTAAACCGTAAGAAATAATTTCTTCTTTGATGTCGGTGCTTTTTCGATTCGTAATTACCTGCTGTTAGCACTAACATAAAAAAAAAAACAAATTATTTCTTACGGCTTAGTGCTTTATTTGAAGTCGGTTCTCTTTTTTTAAGGCTTTTTTTTTCATTTCTAGTGAACATCTCCGAAGATCATCATCAAACTAAGAAGTATTATACTTATTTTAAAACGTTCTCCTAAATGTAACAAATCCTTTTCTGAAAACCGCATCGATATCGGTTTAGCCAAACGCGAGATTATCGCGCACAAACATACATACCTACAAACCATACAAGTCAAACTTCTCAGTTTGGCCTGTATGTCTGATCACCTCCTTTTTTTTAAGTTGGTTAAATATTTTATAAATGATAAAATTTTTAACTGCCACATAAAAGTCAGAACATATTCACAGTTCTCAATAACATAGATAAAAAGTTATGTTAATTTAATTTTATCAAAGAGGCAGCCCTGCGATTACTGTGGAATCGCGCGGTGCGAAGCAATCACTGCTTTACGCTTGAGCATTTAGGCGCATTTTAGCATACAGTGGTTATTGACGCGAGGGAGTAGGCAATTATCGTAATAGGTATTGGAAATTTTCTACTGAGTGAAGTATCTGTTACGTAGTAACTATTCAGTAATCTGTGACGAGGCTATCTAATCCAACGCTCATTTCACAAACACCTCTCACAAATGGAGATTAACTAAATGTTTTTTCGCTATTGAAGAGAGGCGCTTGGAAAACCAGCAACTCCTTATTGCCAACCAGTGGACGATGTTGGATATGTATCAGGAAATAAGAGAGTCTTGGTTAGAGAGACCTAATCACTGCACTAACACTAAGTTAAATACATGGAACATGATTTTAATATTTATTTTTTATCCACACAGATATTATGTTTAGTTTATGAGAGATGTTAAGAAATTGTAATACAAATTTAAGTGAAAGTACTGAAAAATTATCACTACTATTGGCATAAGTTACTTAAATTATACTAACTTAGTGATAAAAGATTCTAAAAAAAATACTTGAGATCAGAAACTAAAAGGGTATTTATTATAGAATAAAATTTTATTACTGGAAAATATTTCAATAAATAAATCTTGAGTTTTGTCATTTTAATTTTTTTGTTATTACTCAAAATATATATTACTAGCTTTTACCCGCGGCTTCGCCAGCAGTGAAGCCATATTTTTTTTTTAATATTATTATAAAAAGTATCCTATGTTACTTTTAATACCTCCAAGAATATATGTACAAAGTTTCATGATGATCGGTTCAGTAGTTTTTGCGTGAAAGCGTAACAAACAAACTTACATTCACATTTATAATATTAGTAAGGATGTATAATTATTTTCCATACTAAATATTATATTATTCCGTTTTGCAGTCCTATTGCACATGTTTGCTTGTACAAATAAGAATTAGGCCAATTAAGATTCAGCATGTAGCTGGAAGGCAGGTTATGAAGGTTGCGGTGTTCCGCTGGATGCGAGACGCACAGAACAGGTCAATGTGGTGACGCTTGGGGGAGGCCTATGTCCAGCAGAGGACGTCTTTGGGCTAATATGATGATGTACCCCACCAATAAAAATGATTCACATCGCAATAAATCTTACTTAATATTGAATGTCCTCAAATATATTTATGACTCATAATTTTAATAATAAAAGCTACTGATTAACCTGTGAAATCCAAACTAATATAATAAATGCGTAAGTAACTCTGTCTGTTACCTTTTCATGCTTAAACCGGTGAACCGATTTAGATGAAATTTGATGTGGAAACAGTTTCGAGACCGTAGGTAACTATCCTATTTCCTTCATAGGATAATTTTTATCATGGAAATCTTTCGGTGGGGTGGAAGTTTGAATGGTGAAATAATAATTTCTCTAATAAGGCGGCCCATACACCTTCAATATTATTGCCTGATATAAAAAATGACTTGTCGAAGTACTTATGCTACACAGACGTAGTTGTGGGCAACAGCTAGTTACATAATATATAAGTTTACATTCATATGAAACATAAAACGCCTGTACGCTAAGAGCTAAATTGTTTTCCAATATGTTATTTAATCCTGAGAAAGCCTGAAACTATGGATAAAGTCAATATCCCGGGGATATTGTTTTCAACGTTGCTAATCCTCTCGTCTGTTAAAATCATTAATTTTCTTAGCTTCTTCTAATAAAAGTAAATTTAAATAACCGAGCTGCCATTTTTTTAATTAATGGAAATAATTTATTTTATAACGATGCCCCTGCCAGCGGCTTCGTCTTATCCCAAGGGTGCATTATATCGGGATGAAAAGTAGGCTATATGCTATTCCAGACTATAATCTCTATGCAAAATTGCATCCAGATCCGCCCGGGGGTGATTGAGTAACAAACATACATCCACACACACATCTATTATATCGAAACTTTCACATAAACTTTTACAATATGAGTAAGATTAAAATCCAAGAAGGCGCAAAAATAGTGGCTTTTGGATTTGACACATAAAAACGAGGCTGTAAGCCAGGCTGCGAGCGTCTTCGACGCTGTTTTTTTTTACGGAATATCAAAATGTATGAAGAACTGTCAACTTGCTCGACATTGAGTAGTTCAAACTCACGGCCGTCACAGCTTAGAGCGCTAGTGTCGCTATTCGCGGCTTAGCGAATACCAAACTGTAGATTCGTCGCTGGCACAGGACTGCGCTCAAGGCTGTTTCCTTAGAGAATAGCACTGCAGCTCGAACGACCTAGGTATAGGTATATACCTACCTTTATAGCGAGCGCATCGTAATACGAGGCGAGCGACGCCTGTACTGGACGAAGTGGGCGTTACCTACCTATACCTACCGAGTGAACTGATGCCGATCTGCAGCTGTTTCATGTACTATGGTCATCAGGTTTGCTGGGAGATCAGGTATTTAGTATCAAGATTATTAACTTCTATTCTTTGGTGGACGAAAGCTATTTTAAAAACTTCCATTCTACAGGCTCTGTGAACCTAGCACCCGACTTTGGAAAAAATGATCTTTTCTTGGTATGATTGAAAGATATCGGTAAGTAATGGATAGTAGTGAAAATTATTTCGTAAGTAGTGGTGCCAAAGAAAAAATATGGGCGGCAAAAAAAATGTTCGCTCCCGACATTGCAAAACCTGATTTTTTCCGGTTGCATCTGATAGGTAAGCGTTAGTAGTGGATTGTAGTGTATTTTTTTCGTTTGTAGTAAAATAAAAAAATTATAAAAAAATATTTAAAGACTCGAATATTTTTTCATAAAGCTGAATTAAGTTTGAAAGTCTATGAGGTTACTACAAACGCTGAAAATGACTGAGAAACATTAATAGGGGTATGAAGAAGTTTGTAGTTTCATTATTTTTGTTTGTAGTAAGCTAAAAAAATTATAAAAAAATATTTTAAGAATCGAATATTTTTTCATAAAGCTGAATTAAGTTTGAAAGCCTATGAGGTTACTACAAACGCTGAAAATGACTGAGAAACCTTTGTAGAGGTATGAAGAGATTTGTAGTGTCATTATTTTTGTTTGTAGTAAGCTAAAAAATATTTTAAGACTCGAATATTTTTTCATAAAGCTAAATTAAGTTCGAAAGCAAAAGATATTCGAGTCTTAAAATATTTTTTTAGCTAAATATTTTTTTTACTACAAACAAAAATAATGACACTACAAATCTCTTCATACCTCTACAAACGTTTCTCAGTCATTTTCAGCGTTTATAGTAACCTCAAAATTTCTAGTATAAGCCTACCGGCGTTCCTGTCTTCGGTCCACGGCACTCAAACTTTAACCACAAAAATTTTATCCCTTTCACTGGTTAACTTTGAAGTGCCGTGCTCGACCGACGCAGTGTGCGCCTGGAAAGTGGCTTGCCCAAATACGGCGTTGCCCGAGAACACATCTTCCCAGAGACAGTGGGATGAGCCGCTCTGCAGGTTGGTACGGTATAAACTTATAAATACGTCCACCAATACTGCTGAGCGTGCCCGCCTGCTGGCTGTGGGAGAGTGGGAGTCGGGTCTCTGGCTACAGGCACTACCGTCACTCAACATAGGTACTATGTTGAGTGACAACACCTTCCGGATCGCTACATGTCTGCGTTTGGGTGCTCGTAGCGGAGCTCCACATCGTTGTCATCGTTGTTGTAGTTTTATGAAAAAAAATTCGAGTTTAAAAAAATTTTTGATAATTTTTTTAGCTTACTACAAACAAAAATAATGACACTACAAACTTCTTCATACCTCTACAAACGTTTTTCAGTCATTTTCAGCGTTTGTAGTAACCTTATAAGCTTTCAAACTTAATTCACTTTATGAAAAAATATTCGAGTCTTAAAATATATTTTTATATTTTTTTTAGCTTACTACAAACAAAAATAATGACACTACAAAACTCTTTATACATCTACAAACGATTCTCAGTCATTTTCAGCGTTTGTAGTAACCTCATAGCCTTTAAAACTTAATTCAGTTTTATGAAAAAATATTCGAGTCTTAAAATTTTTTTTGATAATTTTTTTAGCTTACTACAAACAAAAATAATGACACTACAAACCTCTTCATACCTCTTTTAACGTTTCTCAGTCGTTTTCAGCGTTTGTAGTAACCACATAGGCTTTCAAACTTAATTCAGCTTTATGAAAAAATATTCGAGTCTTAAAATATATTTTTTATTATTAATTTTTAGCTTACTACAAACAAAAATAATGACAATACAAATGTCTTCATACCTCTACAAACGTTTTTCAGTCATTTTCAGCGTTTGTAGTAACTTCATAGGCTTTCAAACTTAATTTAGCTTTATGAAAAAATATTCGAGACTTAAAATATTTTTTTATAATTTTTTTAGCTTACTACAAACAAAAATAATGACACTACAAACCTCTTCATACCTCTACAAACGTTTCTCAGTCATTTTCAGCGTTTGTAGTAACCGTATTGGCTTACAGAATGCATTTATCGTTATGGAAAAAAAACGAAACTTTAAATATTTTTTTCTAATTTTTTTGTTACTACAAACGAAAAAAAATACACTACAATCCACTACTAACGCTTACCTTGTGGTGTTCTGCTGTGCAGACCTTCACGTTTTTAATTCTATTTACATTTTAATGACATGTTTATCTGAATTGACATCTGTCTCTCTAATTTATTTTTCTTAAGCCATAGACATAATATGCCATGGACTAGACCTTCCTTAAGCTAGTTGTACATTATAATAAGGGCAGCGTAGACTGCCCCCTCTGTAAACCGTTTTTATTCGTTCTGGTCATATAATTGATATTTTGAATTTGAAATTCGGAACAGATGACACAGAACGAAAGAAAAACGGGCGTCGGATTTCAGTTTGGTTTTGACTGCGAAATTGGAAACATATTTAAGCCTTAAATTACAAAGTTTATACTTATCCACTAAGTTTATAAAAATGTATTGAATTCAGTTCGTGAATGAGTGTTATACATCCCTGAAGACTTCTATTAAAAAACAATTTATACTCTAAAGTGCACTTTTACTTTTTTTACAATGGGACGTGCCAGACTGGCATGTGGAACTGGCATGAGCTGCTGCAGACAGGCCCTTAACGGCGCGTCGTTTTGCGCGAGCGCCCACATCTCTCCTGGTTGCCTGCCTTACTACCTGCCTACCGGACGTGGTGCATGAGCCGCAGCTACAGCGCGCCCGCCAGCAGTACACGCAGGGTGCGCACGCTAAACACGAGCGCCCACAACTCGCGGTAGCGCTCTTCCAGCCGCCCCATCGCACCGTATCACGCCGCCCTGGTTTGCGGTTGCCCCTTCGCCAAAGAAGAACACGCGGGCGGCGCATCGTGTCAAGCCAGCCCTTATTTTTTACCTTTTCTTTTTTTTAATATTTTTTTTTAATAACGTAGCTTACGTTTAGCTCATCTGAGCTAAACCTATTAGATGCAACCGGAAAAATTCAGGTTTTGCAATGTCGGGGGCGAACATTTTTTTTGCTGTCCATATTTTTTTTTTGGCGCCACTACTTACGGAATAATTTTCACTACTATCCACTACTTACCGATATCTTTCAATCATACCAAGGAAAGATCATTTTTTTCAAAGTCGGGTGCTAGATTCACAGAGCCCCATTCTACATCATGCCTGACACGGAGTTAAAAGACTCAAGGCGTCAAAGGGGATCAATAAAGGGAAGACTAACCAGTTTCAAAATTTATCTAACTGAACTTCAAAATGAAGATTTTATTTCTAAACAACATTTTTTTGAATTAAAACTAAGAATTAACAAAATTGAATCGTTATTCAGTGACTACGACATAATTCAAAATAAAATAGAGATTGTGGATTCCTCAGAGGAAGGAGACTGTGATAGGGATGCCACCGAAAACGTGTTTTATAGTCAAATTAGTTTAGCTCTATTGTTAATAGAAAAACTCGCACCTAATTTTTAAGAGACTGTTGAAAGCATAAATTCACAAGATTGTAAGAACCCATCAATCCAGAGTTGTGATAACAATTTCAGTAGTATAAGATTGCCTATACCGTACCGTACCGTGTTTGAGGGAAATTACAACAAATGGCTGGCGTTCCAAGACATTTAATTCATTAATCCTTAATGATACAAGCTTAAATGAAATCAATAAATTCCAATATTTGAAAGTGTCGTTAGCAGGTCAAGTGGCCTCGGTTATAGAATCTTTAGAAATTTCATCCAGTAATTATGCGGTTGCATGGCAATTGATATGTGATCGTAACAATAATACACGGCAATTGGTGCACAATTATTTAGTATCACTCGTGAATGTACCTACTATGAAGAATTCTGAACCGTCACTCTTATTGATCACATATCAAAGCACATGCGAGCCTTAACTAGTTTAAATGAGAAAACTGTAAATTGGGATACATTGATTATTTCATATTTGGCCAGAAATTAAATGTGGTGACGTCAACCAAATTGGAGGAATATAGAAATAGTCTACCAGAAAACCCCACGCCAGATAAGTTTTTTGAGTTCCTAAAAAGTAGGGCAGATGTTTTGGAAATGGTCAGTGCAGGCCACGGTGACAAGCAGACTCAAAATGAAAAGCCATTGAAGTCTATTGAAAAACCATCTCGGCCTACTGAAAAACCACATAAAATGTTTGTTGCTGCCGCATGTAACCAAAACCAACACAAAACTAAGTCTCGTTCATGTTCGATTTGTGGTGGGGAACATTTAATCTATTATTGTGAAAAATTCAAGAGCATGTCAATTGATGATAGAAATTTAGAAGTGTCTAAACATAAAATTTGTTCTAATTGTCTGCGGAGTGGATATTTTTCTTATAAATGTACTTCTACTGCATGTAAATTTTGCAAAAGAAAGCATAATTCATTGCTACACAAAGGTAACTTGTCTACATCCAATAATGTAGAGAGCAAAGCAAGTTCCAATAATACTAATAGCGTATGTAATCCAATCGCACTATCAACCTGTTCAGAAAACCAGGTATTACTATCAACAGCAATTGTTACATTAAGTAACAATAAGCAAAGCCATGAGATCCGATGCCTATTGGACTGTGGTAGCCAGTCATCATTTATATCGGAATCTCTAAAATCTAAGTTATGTATTGAGGGCCAATCTATTAATTCTGTATCTGTAACTGGCATCAATAACATGACATGTGCAGCTCTAGAATACTGTAGTATAACTATTAAATCTCGTACTTATTATCGTACGTAAGGAAATTAAAGCATTTGTAATTCCACAGATAACAAGTAGCTTACCTAGGGTTGATATATCAACCTTAAACATACCAAACAATATCACACTCGCAGATCCTAGTTTCTATAACCCATCACAAATAGATCTGTTGTTGGGAGCTGAGGTTTTTTGGGATGTAATTTCTCCTACTAATCAGATCAAATTGGGAGATGCTAACAGACCTGTACTACACAATTCCCAGTTGGTTGGTTAGAGCCTGCGAAGAACACTACGTGCATCACAAAAGCCGCCTGAAAGACGGTAGATTTTTTGTTTCATTGCCTTTGCGGGATAACCCAGAACTATTAGGTAATTCGGATGCAAGAGCCAAGCATTGTTTTCATTCACTAGAAAAAAGATTTAAAAGGCAACCTGAAATAAAGGAACAGTATCTAAACTTCATAAATGAGTATGCTAGACTTGGTCTTATTTGTAATAGAGCGACCTGACATGGTAAACCTATTACCTATAAACTATACACATTATCCTGTTCTCAGAGAACAGAGTGGGACGACAAAATATCGTGTAGTATTTAATGCTTCATCTAAAACCGAATTTATTTATTTAGACTTCATGCACAAAAGGGACGAGTACAAAGGCGGACTTAATGCCTTAGGCATTCTCTACCAGTCAACCATGGGTGGTGAAGAGATAACATGGCTGGTGCATTGCTCAAACAGTTAAAAAAAAAAGTTGTTATTAACATACTAAGCAAATCAATCAAAATCATGTCTTTCTTTAAATGACTTGCTTATGGTAGGGCCCACTGTTCAAGACGATATTTTCTCAATATTAATCAGATTTCGTAAGCATACGTACATAGTTACCGCCGATATTGAGAAAATGTACGGGCAAATTTTAGTTGAAGAATATCAAAGGCACTTGCAAGTAATTCTGTGGCGCGATAACGAAGAGGAGTCGATGAAGTATTTACAACTCAACACTGTCACGTACGGTACCACATCGACCCCCTTCCTTAGTACGCGATGCTTGATACAGCTGAGTCAGGAGTGTGATGACCCGTTTATAACCTTTATTGATGACCTTATTACTAGATGTAGTGATGAGTCCACACTTGCAGAGATTTATCAACGGATTGTTGAAAAATTGGGATCGGCTTCTTTTAATCTCAGAAAAATATAAAGTAATTCAAGTCAATTTCCAAGTCAATTTCTAACCTCTATTTCAAGTACGTACAAGTAACTCCGAGTATGAAATCTTCAAAATTATTTCATCACCAAGCCATGCCCTCGGAATAGAATGTAATCCTAAAAACGATAAAATTTTAATGGTATCTTCTAAACAATATGATTGTAACAATGATACTCAATTTTCTAAACGTTCCATTCTATTCTTGACTACTAGCTTATTTGATAGCCTACGGACCGGTGCGTACTAACAAATCCGCATACTCCAATGCGTTATCCGAGCTTCAATATTATTAATTTAGAAATCATTATTATTTCCTTTATTTATCTTGATTCTTACTTGATACATTTTTGAATATTAAAAAAAAAAAGAAAACAAAAAAGAAAACAAAACAAAAAAAATAGAGGCCAACCGGTATCGGGGACAGGGTCCAAGCTACCGGTGGTTAGGGCTCCAGAGACAGGAACCTCCTCACATTGCGAGCCGTATCGAGGAGTACTGCCTTTTGTATCAGGCCCTTGATCCAACCGCCTAATGACAGCCTCAACAGATTGTCATCGAGGCTATTGGCCATCAGGCCGTTGGCCGTAATGACAATCGGCACAATGACCGCCAAGTCCACATCCAATATGTCGTCAACCTCGTGTGCTAAGTCGAGATACTTGATTTGTCTCTTTCTCAGCTTTAACGAGGTTCTCGTCAAGTGGGATGGTGACATCGCATGTCTGTATCATTATGCGGCGCGCTAATCGGGCTATCACCATTATATCCGGCTTATTGGCATCAATAGACCTATCAGTGATGATAGATCGATCCCAGTACAACGTGACATGGTCATTTTCGAGAACTGGGTCGGGCACACACTTGTAATACGGTACCTCAGAAACTATTAGATTGTATTTCAAAGCAAGTTGCTGGTGAATAATAATGGCCACTTGGTTATGTCTAGAACAACCAGAGATAATATGTCTGATGGATTCACCGGAACGGTGGCATGCCCGACACACGTCAACCGTCCCGTCCTTCATTATTATGACGCCGGTAGTTATTCGTCAGGATAACTTTGTCCATAATTGCACAGACAAAACCTTCAGTTTCCCCGAAAACGTCGCCGAAACGTAGCCAGTATACGGACGCTCAAAAACTACATCAGGCCAATGAAGAGCCCGATAAAAGCGCCCGTGAAGCTCCTTGCCTCGCCATACCACTTTGCGTTCATCAGTAGTAAATACTACAGGTTTGCGCCAGTTCTCTTGGACAGTTCTCATGGACAACGGGGTGAGTTCCTTGTCCACTGCGACCACATCCCGGTGCATACCCATTTCAGCTTCTAAAAAGTATAGAAATAGAAATATAGTAAAAAACATATAGTATAGAAATCATTATTATTGAGTATGTTATAATTTTATTTTTGTATATTTTTACATGGTTCATAAGCTTATATTTACTATCTGTTTTACACAGCTAACAACATTATTTAAGTAATTTTTCATTGGCATTTGTACAAAATATTTTACTGTTCCAAGTACATTTTATAAGTTGGTCGACTATTACTCGTAAACTTGTAAAGCCTATTTAGTTGTGATAGTTTTCCTTTTAATTTCTTTATACAGGGTGTTTGGAAGGGAGCTGTACATACGCCTAGGGTAGAAACTAGGGATAGTCTGCTACCTACCCCCGCCCATTATATTGACCTTGGCCTCAAGGTTTTTTTTTAATTTATTATTATTTTTTATTTGACTTTTTTAAGATTTTTTGACTAAAACTACCTGTAGCTCAAAATCTATCCATGGGACCGGTCGGCTAATGGTCTTGTTTTAATCGTTAGAGTCTTAGGGTCCTGCAAAAAATTATTTTACACCAGAAAATTGTGGAGAAGAAAAGTTATGGGGCCTGAAGTACCGTAGTAAGGTAAAGAAATAATTTTAAGGGCAACTTTCTATGGGGTTTAAAAAAAAACTAACAGGGTTGGAGTTCTTCTGATTTTTTTAAAACATCCTCAGTCCATGCCCTTTCTAACGATATGCTAAAAGTGTAATTATCACTTTTAGTTTTAAAGTTATTAATTAATTTCCGCAACTAGGGCACTTCAAGCAAAAATTTCAACTAATGAAAATTAAATGTGTTCGATCGTAAAAGGATGGCAAATGAAACAAAAAATTTGGTAATGACTAATGTCATTAAATTACAAATTTTAATTAATTACTAATTTTAATTAATTACAAATTTTGTTCAAATTGATGACCATTGACCTGTAAACATGCTCGGCACCTCTTCCTCATCTCCACGGTCACCGTTCTAAGCAGCAGTTCCTCGCGCATTGTATCGAATGCGGCGTGGATCCTGTTAATTAGAACCTCCCTTGTTGGTACTTCTTCTGCGTACACCAACTCTTTCGCCCTTCCCCAGACGTAGAAGTCGAGTGGGGTAAGGTCAGGCGAATTGGCCCACCCCGACCAATCCAAGAATTAGAACAAAATTTAGAATTATTTGAACAAAATTTGTAATTAATTAAAATTAGTAATTAATTAAAATTTGTAATTTAATGACATTAGTCATTACCAAATTTTTTGTTTCATTTGCCATCCTTTTACGATCGAACACATTTAATTTTCATTAGTTGAAATTTTTGCTTGAAGTGCCCTAGTTGCGGAAATTAATTAATAACTTTAAAACTAAAAGTGATAATTACACTTTTAGCATATCGTTAGAAAGGGCATGGACTGAGGATGTTTTAAAAAAATCAGAAGAACTTCAACCCTGTTAGTTTTTTTTTAAACCCCATAGAAAGTTGCCCTTAAAATTATTTCTTTACCTTACTACGGTACTTCAGGCCCCATAACTTTTCTTCTCCACAATTTTCTGGTGTAAAATAATTTTTTGCAGGACCCTAAGACTCTAACGATTAAAACAAGACCATTAGCCGACCGGTTCCATGGATAGATTTTGAGCTACAGGTAGTTTTAGTCAAAAAATCATAAAAAAGTCAAATAAAAAATAATAATAAATTAAAAAAAAACCTTGAGGCCAAGGTCAATATAATGGGCGGGGGTAGGTAGCAGACTATCCCTAGTTTCTACCCTAGGCGTATGTACAGCTCCCTTCCAAACACCCTGTATATACTACTGCCGTGATTTTTTTCACATAGCGAAGCCGCTTACAGTTGATGCCACACTATTCATAAAAAATCTTTTTACAAAAATATACTACCGACTTGCAAATAAAGAAACTACAAAGTGAAAAATAACTTTATTTTTGGAAGTCGGTGTCTTTCATAGGTACCAATTTATTGCATTATGGACGCCGACTTCCAAAAATAAAGTTATTTTTTACTTTGTTCTTTTATTTGGAAGTCGGTAGTATTTTTAACCGACTTTTCAAAAAGGAGGAGGTTCTATGTTCGACTTCTTGTTTTTTTTTTGTGTATTTTCACTGATATCTACGGCAATTGTGGATCGATTTTGAAAGTTATTTTTTTGTTTGATAGAGTATATTCCGAAATTGGTTCCATTTTAATTTTATTTATTTAAACTTCATGTACAATAGTGGTACATAGGCGGACTTAATGCCACAAGGCATTCTCTACCAGTCAACCTTTGGGTTAAAAAGGACAACTTTGTGAAATGGGTACAAAAAATATTTAAAAATAACAAATTGTAGACGAAAATGTATATATATTAATAATACACATATACAAATAAAATAAACTAGTAAATACCAATAAAACAACGAGAAACCTATTAGTAATTATTATGACTAAACTTCTGAATCTAGATGAGAGCTATTTAGTCTGACTCAAACAGAGGTCACGAACTTTTCTTTTAAAAGAGAATTTGCTTTCAGCCTTTTTAATGCCAAAGGGTAGCGCGTTCCAGAGCTTTATTGTTGAGACAGCGTATGAATTGGACGTAAAACCGGTGCGGTGTGAAGGAATTTTGAGGAGTAGACTTTTAAAAGCTTGAAGGTTACGACTGTGAGAACCGACCAACTTCCAACTAAAAACACTACAAAGTGAAAAATTACTTTCTTTTTCGAAGTCGGTGTCTTTGGTAAGTAACTATGTTTCTCGTTATGGACACCGATTTCGAAAAAGAAAGTTATTTTTCACTTTGTAGTGTTTTTCGTTGGAAGTCGGTAGTATTTTTTTTGAATTTTTTTTTATTTTTTTTTCACTTTTTTGTTAAACCTAAGCAACTTGCCTTTAGTGAGGTAATGCCAGAATAGATTACCCGAATGCCATGAAACTTGATCATAACCGGTGAAATGAGAGTGTACCAAGGTGAACTGTACACATCTGCGTACCCCTTTAGAGCGTACTGGCGTGATGTTATGTTATGGAATGATATAAACAATAAACAGACATGCAATTGCTGCAATCCCATGTCTGTTTATTGTTTATACGAGAGATTTGCCTTTATTAATTGAAGAGTTCTGCTGTATATATCCGAAGTTCTTCATCAGATCTTCACCAAATTAAAATGGGACCAATTTCGAAACTAACTCTAAGAAATAATAAAAAAAAATTAAATCTCTAAGAAATAAAAAAAAACAAACTTGAAGTCGAACATAGAACCTCCTCCTTTTTGGAAAGTCGGTTAAAAATACTACCGACTTCCAACTAAAAACACTAAAAAGTGAAAATAGTGTTTTTAGTTGGAAGTCGGTAGTTTATTTTGTAAAAAGTTTTTTTTATTTTTCACTTTTTAGTTGTACCTGCCTAATAGGCAAGTTGTTTAATAAGGTACCTATAACGCCAGAATAGATAACTCGAATATCATGAAACATGAACATAACTGGCGAAATGAGAGCGATTCTGCTGTATATCTCCGAAGTTCTTCATCAGATCTTCACCAAATTAAAATGGGACCAATTTCGAAACTAACTCTAAGAAATAATAAAAAAAAATTAAATCTCTAAGAAATAAAAAAAAACAAACTTGAAGTCGAACATAGATCCTCCTCCTTTTTGGAAAGTCGGTTAAAAATACTACCGACTTCCAACTAAAAACACTAAAAAGTGAAAATAGTGTTTTTAGTTGGAAGTCGGTAGTTTATTTTGTAAAAAGATTTTTTTATTTTTCACTTTTTAGTTGTACCTGCCTAATAGGCAAGTTGTTTAATAAGGTACCTATAACGCCAGAATAGATAACTCGAATATCATGAAACATGAACATAACTGGCGAAATGAGAGCGATTCTGCTGTATATCTCCGAAGTTCTTCATCAGATCTTCACCAAATTGAAATGGAACCAATTTCGGAACATACTTTTTCAAACAAAAAAAGAATTTTAAAATCGGTCCACATTGACGGAGATATCGGTGAACACACAAAAAAAAAAACATATATAATGTCGAGCATAGAACCTCCTCCTTTTTGGGAAGTCGGTTTAAAAAAGACGAAATGACATAGTAGCTAAAACACGTGCATATAAAACATACTTCGCTAGACACCAATATTCAAATCAGTCTTCGCATTTATATAACTTCGGGTATAATTTAGACGGTCATCAAAAATATTTTTAAGACTCTAAGCTTAGGCACCAAATAAAATAATTGGTTCCCAAAATGGATCAACGGTCACCAAATTCTATCCAACTCAAAGATTAATATACCGGGTGTATTCGTGTTTTTAACGAATTAGTCCAAGAGCGAGCGAAGCGAGCTCAGGAGCTTAGGGCACCCCGACACGGACAGGTTAGGTTCGAACGAGATGACGGGAGCCGAAGTGAGCGAGCAAAGCGAGCGAACTCGGCTCCCGTCATCTCGTTCGTGTTAGGTTACTTTAGACCCTGCGGACGGAAATAGGAGCCCCGCGCAGCGGGGCTCCGTCGACTTTAAAGGCGTCCATATATTTTTTTGGCAGTCAATAATACGAAAAAATGGATTTATTTCATAATATTTTAGGAAACGTTATTTGGTGACCATTTATCCATTTTGGTAACCGTTTAGAATTTTTTTGGTAGTAAAATAGGTACTTTTTTGGGCGGTGTTTAAACACAAGCCTATAACTTCATTAATAAAATTCTTAAAATATGTACAAAATTTACCTTGGAATGTAAACAGATGGTGACAGAGTGGATAAAAAAATTAAATTACGTAGATTTGTATGTAATGTGTACGCTTGTGTGTAAATATAAATAATGAATTTATGTATAATACATTGAATAAATAAATATATATCGCATTATATATTTGCTCACAAACATTTACACACACACGCACACCCTAACTCACACTTGCACACACACGCACACCCTAACACACACTTTCACACACACGCACACCCTAACCCGCACTTTTACACACACGTGCGCACAATTGGGTGCGCACACACTTTTAGTGAATTGTGCTATTAATTCAGTCAAATAGATTTAAGATAAGTTATTATGATGATACATGAATGTAACCAAGTTATGGGAGAGCGGCCTCTCCTGGTCTGGGCCAGCGGCCTCTCAGCCGCTGGTAGCGTGTAAGCGAACCAACTGACGCCGCTCTATTTCTGCAAGGTGGTCAGGTACCTCTGCCAGAGCTGGTTACCATCCTGTATTTATCCTCACTCCCTGGCTAGATCCGAACTCCTTGCCCGTATGGGCAAGCATTTGGCGGCCTCCCCAGTTTGGTGGCAATGGCCCTTAAGTTTGTTGCCTAATTGGGCATTTTCTCTACCACAAGGGGTCGGTAGCGTGAGCCCTTGTGTTTCTTGGTTGCCGCCACTGATTTGTTGTCGGTGGTGGCCAATTCAGGGGCTACGTCTGGGCTGGGAGCAAAACGTAGGCACGGTACTGTCCCTGGTGTCCTCATCTTACTGTCGGTGGAAGCGGTGGACGTCCCCGGTGAGCGTCGCACAGCCTCGACGAAGGTGGGTGAATTGGCTGTATGTCAGCTGCGCGCCTGCGAGCGCTGCAAGTCGAAACAGTATAGCGTTTCGCCTCTTTCTCCACCGTCTCATCCGAACTTTTGCGCCTCCTTTGCGCCCTAACCTCCGACTGGTAGCTGAAGTCGCGTTCCATAGACAAGGTGGGGATGTCGACGACATTTGATGTTGATCCGCTTCGAGTTCTGCCTTGCGCCCGTCCGACGCTAGTGACATGGTTGACCCATTTCTTGATGAGTAGGCCGAGAGCGTCGCTGGTGAATCATACGTGAAGATGCGGGGGTTGCAAGTAAGGCAGGCACGTTGGGTGCCGCCGATAGTGGCACCCTCTGTAAGCGTGTGTCGTGTTAGAGGCGGGATGCGGATGCCGCGGAGCGCGGTGCCGCAGCTGTCGGCGTGTGCACATTGAGGCGCGCGCAATGAGGAGTACGGCTGCGCGGATGCTCGAGGCGCATTGGTACGAGTGGGTGGGTGCTTGGTATGCGCGGTGGCAGCGCTGGCGGCTGTGGATCACGTCGGCTGTACCATGGAGTGAGCAGAGTGCGCACTACCACGGGTCACCGACGACATTTCACTAGTGATAATCCGAAGAGAACAAATTCTTCTTTCAGGTACGAGTGGGTACGGGGCGACACATTGTGGGGGCACTGTGTTGAGTCGGTGACGTCTACGGCGCTCTGCTTATCTTTCTTTTGTTGTCGTGATGGCGGTGTCCTTGTACCTCAGTCGGCGGCGCACTGGGTATCGCGGTCCCTTGGTTAGGGAGCCAGGTGGTCCGCTCCATCCGTGAGCGAAGTTCCTGATGGCAGGGAGTGCCGCGGCCCGAGGGGCTCAGGCGCCTGGCGTTGAAATCTTCTTCTTGACAGTCTTCTTTCTTCCTCTTCAGGGCTAGGAATATTAGCATCAAGGTACTAAAAACTAGGACTCCGCGACCCAATTCAAAAACTATTCGTACAAGCAATAGCCGTTGGGCAGCTTTTCCAAAGTGCCCCCGAAAGCACAAGTTTTAAAAACTCACTCTATCGGTGGCATTGAGGTTAGGTGTAATTGGACCAAGAGCTTGTAGAGGAGGAGGTTATAGAGCACATCGTAATTGTCCACTTGTTTGCATTATGGCTGTGCATCTAATCCACACTGGGACCAATTAACCTAAGTTAATTGTTAGAGAATATTAACACCGCGATTCAGGATTCGACCAAAACTAAACAACGCCAACTACCAGCGCAAAGAGCAACTACTTGCTCAAATACTTGTAAAATTCATACAGTGTACGGTCTCATCGCCGTACATTTTTCTGCTTACGCTGTAACCTACTTTAGACCAGCGATGCGCGTCACGATTGCGCGTTATAAAAATAACCTTATTAACTAATTTAATCGTAGTAAACATACAAGTGTGTGACTATCAACAACTGAGAGAAATAATCGCCTCCGCTCAAGTACTGTAACTTACTCTCAATAAACTTAACTGCATCTTAGTGGAACGCGTTTCTCTTCACTAACTTAACTTACAAACCTTCACGACGAATTACATGTACGGACTTACAACCCGTACATTTATGGTCCTTCGAGCCTTCGCGTATCTTAGTGTGTTTGTGTCTCTTGTACGGTAGCGAATCGGTTCAGCTGGTCTCCCGGAAGAGGGTCGCCCCAGTTGGATTGAGAAGGCGCATATACTTAGCTCGAGTACAGGCACATTGAGTACCGGAACCAGCTGCAGATACTGGGTGAGTCTTCGACTACTAGAAGAGCCGTCACCTGCAGAACTGACTTCAACTACTGGACGAGTCTTCGATTGCTAGAAGAGTCGTCAACTACTGAAACTAACTTCAACTACTGGAAGAGCCTTCGACTACTGGAAGCGCCTTCAACTATAACTAGAAGAGACTTCAAATACGTAAGGAAAGTTATCTTGTAAACTATAAGGAAGCTATTTGTCTAACAAATCAAGATGAATAAGCTACAACTCCAGTCTACGCGTTTCGAAAACATAAAAACATTATGCAACAACTACAAAAAGGATAGCAAGACAAGAAAAACAACTGATTACTTGAACAAGCGACTGTCTTCATTAGAAGCTCAATGGATGGATTTCAATGCAAGGCACACATTGCTTTTGCAGGAAATTGAAGATAAAAACATAAACTACTTTGTGGAAGATGTCTACGGCAAGACAAAAACTATGTATGAAACGACTAGAGCCGACATTACGAGTATGTTACAACAAGTTGCAGGAGAAAACGTCAAATTCGACCTTACGGAGTCCTCAGGGGGAGAGCTTGATGAGAAGACAAAGACGCTACTGACTAAGCAAGAATGTAACTTCAAGGCGATGGATCGTGCTATGGCTAAAATTGACTATGAAGGCCTAGCTGAAAAATGGGAACTTGATGATCACTTGTCAATCTTGAAGTCGAAATGGGATGCTCTTGACAACACTCACTGGGAACTGGAAGCCCTACTAAAAGGATCGAATCAAACATACTATGACATGTTCTACAGCATGGAATCCAAATACGACGAAACAAGAAAACGCCTGAAAGGCAAAATATGGTCTAACGCTCATCACGAACGTTCAGCACCGAAAATCGAGATACCAGAGTTTTCAGGACACTACAGCAAGTGGACATCGTTTAAAGATCTATTCCTGGAGACCATACACAAAAACCCGTCGCTGAATAACGCACAAAAAATGCAGCATCTGAAGACCAAACTGAAAGGCAGAAAGGCTGGTGCAACACCTGGGCATCAGCGCCAACAACTACGCTTCATGCTGGGAAATATTGAATCAACGGTACGATAACCGTCGACTACAGTTCTCAGCCTATATGAACACTATGCTACAGTTGCCTGTCATACAGAAGCCTGACGCTTACAACTTGAAGAAGCTACATGACGTAACAACGGAATGTCTAAACGGCTTGACAAATATGGGTCTTGATACAACCGGTAGGGAATCTATGATTGTCCATGTGATGTCACTAAAACTAGACTGTGGCACATACAACGAATATATAAAAGACTTAAACGACAACAGAGAGGTACCAACACTTCATGAATTTCTAATGTTCTTAGAAAACCAGTTCACAGCGTTTGAAACCATGAAAACTTCGAAGAAAGAGGTACAGAATTCAGGAAAATCAACTGAAAACGAAAAACATACGTTTCGAAAAAACTACGATCAGAAAAAATGGCATGCAAATGGAACTTGAACTCGTCGATTAATAACATTGTCAACATAACACTACACGGCTCTCAAGACGAACTCTTCACTCTCAAGAAAAACGACTTCACAGTAATCGACAAAAAACTACGGTTCCAACAAGAGAACGAGCCACAACTACCATCCACCATCACACAGCATGATATTCACCAATATGCAATTAGTTACTTTTTACTTACAATTGCTGTCATCACGTGTCTGGGGATCGTCACAAGAAAATACTGCGTACGGCTCAGGAAACGACTTCCGAGGACAACAAATACGAAGCCAAAACATGAAGACATCGAACTTCAGCCAATGGGACCTCGACAGCAGACTGCCAGAGACGAAAACCAGCAGGCGCGCGACCACGTCTGCCACACTCAACCTCAAGGGCATCGAGACAACATTGCCTTTACTTTTGATTAATTGTATACTTACTTTAACATTAAGCCTTAACTTTGTACAGGCGGTTCTTTCTCTCTCTTTACTCATCTTAACTTCTTTAGGGGTTGCCAATATGTACGGTCTCATCGCCGTACATTTTTCTGCTTACGCTGTAACCTACTTTAGACCAGCGATGCGAGTCACGATTGCGCGTTATAAAAATAACCTTATTAACTAATTTAATCGTAGTAAACATACAAGTGTGTGACTATCAACAACTGAGAGAAATAATCGCCTCCGCTCAAGTACTGTAACTTACTCTCAATAAACTTAACTGCATCTTAGTGGAACGCGTTTCTCTTCACTAACTTAACTTACAAACCTTCACGACGAATTACATGTACGGACTTACAACCCGTACATACAGACTCCAATGAGAATGCCAAAAACTTTGACTGACGGAGTCAGCCAGAACATTTCATCCAAAAAGCTGATGTTACTTTAAAACGAGAAGAACACAGACGTGTTGTTATGTTAGGCAAGCAAAAATAAAACGCTCTTTTTTCCTTAAAATAAATTTATTCTTCTTCTTTTCGTGTGAGGATGTGGCCACCTCTGGTGTCAGAGTTAACTAAGCCGCCTCTGGGAACCCCACAAGCCTCTACTTGGCTACATACTACTAATAAATTTTATAAAGTCATATTGTTGCTTGCCCGAATTTTAACCCACGATCTCAAGCACAAGAGACGAGGTCGCAGCCACTGGGCTACCACAATATAACAAATAATAATAATCATAATTCATTATTTATTAATAGCTTATAAAGATAAAGCATTGAAAAAAACAGCTACACTAGAGCACAGCATAGCAACAAGCTTCCAGATACAGTACACGTACAGAGAGATGAAGACTATGTTGGCATAGAACAGCCACTTCTGATTCCTGTAGCCTATGTCACTGCCGGTCAGTCCGTCCTTAATGATGAACCTGGAAAATATAAGACAGCAAGTTAACGTACACACAACAGCCACACGTTAAGTTTGTAAAAATAGGATGGTTCGATTCGCTGATGCTGACGTTGACGTTTATTGTCGAGGGTTACCACTATGGAATAGGATGTAAAGTCTCACAACCTCTATTAAAAAGGACGATCCTCCGACCAGAAGGGTGTTGCGTCTGGTGGTTATCTGCCTGGCGGTAGTTGTCGGACTGACATATACAAATGTTCAAACCGTGCCGAAATTTTAGCACGCGCGTTGCAGGGTTTTATTATTTCTTATGTGGCGTTGTAAATATTGCTAAAACAGTAAGCTTTACGAAAATAATGAAAAATGCAGATCGCCTTGTTCTTATCGATGAAGTTGGGCATGAGATTAAAGAGCAGATTGGATGATGGCAACTCTCCACGCTTAATGCTCTCTTTAGATGCTAAATCATCATTATCATCATTTCAGCCGATAGACGTCCACTGCTGGACATAAGGCTCCCCCAAGAATCGCCTCACTGACCGTTCCCGTGCGTCTAGCATCCAGCGTCTTCCCTTCAACCTTAACCAGGTCATTGGTCCAACTAGTGGGAGGCCTACCAACGTATCGTCTTCCGGTTCGCGGTCGCCATTCCAGAACTTTTCGGCCCCATCGGCCATCCGTTCTGCGAGCAATGTGCCCTGCCCACTGCCACTTAAGTTTGGCAGATCTTCGGGCTATGTCGGTAACTTTGGTTCTCCTGCGGATATCATCATTTCTGACGTGATCAAGCAAGGAAACTCCGAGCATAGCCCTCTCCATTGCCCTTCGGGTGACTTAGTAAAATACTCGATGACCTCAGTAGAGCTTCCGAAAGAGTGGGTCTTAAAATGAACATGGACAAAACCAAGGTCATGGTGAATGCCCATTTAGCACCCACTCCTATCAAGATCGGAGACTCTACACTGGAAGTTGTAGACGATTATGTCTACCTGGGACAAACGATCCAGTTGGGTAGGTCCAACTTCGAGAAAGAGGTCAATCGTCGAATCCAACTCGGCTGGGCGGCGTTCGCGAAGTTGCGTGGAATCTTCTCGTCCAATTTACCGCAGTGTCTCAAGACAATAGTGTATGACCAGTGTGTGTTGCCAGTGATCACCTATGGGACCAAAACGTGGTCGCTCACAATGGGCCTTATCAGATGCTAAATCAGAATAAAGAAAATGATGATGGACCAAATCACCTTCTGCAGCCAACGCAACATGATTTGATGAACTCCCTGACAGGCATCTGACTGATATCACAGTTGTATATAGCTCGGTCGGCGGGTGATAGGCGCGAGATCATGCCACGCAGGTTGTCATCACGGAAATTCCAGTAGTTCGACAGGAAGTAGCGGTACACCATCGTCAGCTTGTACACTTTGCGGTAGATCTTGGTGAGCCTGGAAAATAATGATAGTGTTACAAGACAAAGTTGCACCATCTATTGGCAAGAGAAAATAAAATAGAAGTAGCTACTATATCCATCTCGTATCGAATAGCAGAAGGTATCTTCTCAAAAGATCGTGTCGAAAGTCTTTCTCAATCGAATATTCTGGAATATTCTCGTCACGTCGAGAACGGTCTCAAAAGTTCTTCAAAGGGTCACGCGAACTTTCTGGAAAGATTTCGTCGTGTCTAGATTAATCTGGATTGTTCCAGAAACGATTCCCATCATCATTATCACTACATACTCGTATTACAAAACAAAGTCCCCCGCCGCATCTGTCTGGTCGCGATATGCTCAAAAACTATTGCATGGATTTTCATGCTGTTTTCATCAATAGACAGAGTGATTCACGAGAAAGATTTAGGAGTGTAATTTGTTGAGGTTTTGTGTAAATTGGTTGAAATATATGACGGTAATTGTTGAAAATGTCGGAAAAGTCAAGTCGCCTAGAAGCTTTCATCTAAAACGCTGCCTTTAGAAAAATAACAAAAAATGTATGGTGGGATATTCCTCTTTTTGCCGACTTTGCAAAAAGGAGGAGGTTCTATGTTCGAAATCATGTTTTTTTTATTATTGTGTCTGTTCACCGATATC
Source organism: Orthosia gracilis (assembly GCA_947562075.1). Taxonomy (NCBI): domain Eukaryota; kingdom Metazoa; phylum Arthropoda; class Insecta; order Lepidoptera; family Noctuidae; genus Orthosia; species Orthosia gracilis. The sequence goes on from OX387267.1 coordinate 14,328,544, forward strand.
TCCGTCAATCTGGACCGATTTTGAAAATTTTTTTTTTGTTTGATAGAGTATGTTCCAAAATTGGTCCTATTTTAATTTGGTGAAGATCTGATGAAGAACTTCGGAGATATACCACAGAACTCTTCATTAAATAACGGCAAATCTCTCGGAATTACTGCAATCGCATGTCTGTTTATTCTTTATACCATCTCATAACATAACATCACGCCAGTACGCTCTAAATGGTACGCAGATGTGTACAGTTCACCTTGGAACCACGACTTGGAATATTATTAATAGTGAAACGGGAAGATCTGGTAAACCAAACATTGACTACAGCCTGTCTATTAATGACAACATCATAAAATCAGACTCACAAGTCGCAGTGGCCTTTGAAAATTTCTTTTCAGATATTTCTATTTCAACTACAAAATCCCTAAACTCATCACCTTCTGTTGCTGAGTCTTTGCTAAAAGAAAATGTTAATGTTTGCGATTCGGCATTTCTTTTTGAACATATCACTTGTAGAGACATAGTTAAAACCTTTCACACTTTAAATGTTATAAAGACTGCAGATCTGTGGGGTCATTCTGTAGAAGTTGCTAAATCTATTATTGATATTGTCGCACCTAGTTTAGCTATTATCTTTAATAATTGTATCGACTGTGGGGAGTTTCCTGACCTTATGAAAAATAGTAAAATAATACCATTGTTTAAATCAGGTAGTACATCAGACCCTAAAAATTATAGACCTATTTCAGTACTACCTACTTTTACTAAAATATTTGAGAAATTAATTTTAGAGCAATTGCAAAGATTTTTTAATAAACATAAATTATTACATAGCAAACAGTTCGGTTTTACAAGGGGTCGTTCAACTACTGATGAGCTTTTAGGACATATTTATAATGCATGGGAACATAAGTGCGATGCTTTGGGAATCTTTTGTGATTTGTCCAAGGCATTTGATTGTGTTCTTCATGATACGCTAATCAGGAAACTCCGCCACTACGGAATCCGGAACAGCGCTCTGGATCTTCTCACTTCATACTTGAGTAATAGGATTCAGAGCGTTGACGTTAATGGAAAAAGATCTCCCGGATCTATAGTAATGATGGGCATCCCGCAGGGCTCGATTCTTGGTCCTTTCTTGTTTCTTATTTATATTAATGACTTCATAAAGGATAACCATGATATAGTGTTGTTTGCGGATGATACTTCACTTTTGTTTAAACTTAAACGTCAGCAGCTGGTTACTGACGATGTAAATAGCGCGATCTCAAAAGTAGTTCACTGGTTCAATGTCAATAATTTACTACTTAATGGAAAAAAAACAAATGTATTAAGTTTACCCTACCTCACGTTAGGCAGGTGAAAACTGATGTGTTGGTAAGGGGCGAAGAATTGAATCCTGAAAATATCACAGTATTCTTAGGCTTAACTTTGGATGCTAAGCTTCAGTGGGACCCACATATAGATAAATTGTCGAAAAAGCTAAGCTCCGCAGCATATGCTGTTAGGAAAATTCGTAATTTAACTGACATAGAGACAGCCCGTTTAGTATATTTTAGCTATTTTCATAGTGTAATGTCGTACGGTATTCTGTTGTGGGGAAATGCCACCGACATCCAGACTATCTTTGTTTTGCAGAGAAGAGCTGTTCGATCGATTTATAAATTAAGCCCGAGACACTCTCTCAGAGAGTAATTTAAGGAGATTAATGTAATGACTGTGCCTTTTCAGTATATTTATGAAAATCTTTTATATGCCCATAAATATATAAAATTGTTTAAAAAATACAGTGATATCCATAACATGAATACTAAGAACAAACACAAATTTGTAGTACCTGCAACAAGGCTCAAGAAAATAGGTGGCTCGTTTAGATGTCAATGTGTACGCTTTTATAATAAGCTTCCAAGCCACGTACAAGATTTAAGTGTTAATAAATTCAAAACATTCATTAAACGTAACTTGTGCCAGAAAGCGTTTTATACAATAAAAGATTACGTTGAGGACAAACAGGCTTGGGATTGAGCTGCTCCAATTAATTTTGATTTTTTTATATATTTTGCACCGTGAATTTTGTTTTTTTTTTTGTTTTCTTGAAATGACAAGAATATTTACTTTTTAAAGTATTATATTATTTTATTTTTAAGTTTATTTTAATTGTTGTCAATTTTCGTTTGTTTTTAATTTTAATTTATCCAAGTTAGTTTTAATCATGGTCTGGCAGTTTGAGTAGTTTATGCGGCCTACCCGAATGTCCTTTCTTTGGTATTGTTCGTCGAATCGTTGAGCTCCTTAAATTCTGAGTTGAGCTGCACGGTTATTGACAAATGCGTGCACTGACTGGACAAGTCCACTCAATATGGCTGGTTCTTTCCTCAAAAGACCATTTCAGACTTCAGTCTACATGGTCTTCACATGATCTAACAAAGATTTTGTTTGGACTTTAAAAGAGACTGGGACCTCTGAGTTTGTTTCGGCCTTTCTTCTCAGAGTAGTCAGATAGATTCATCTAGTTTTAAAAATATGATCGACATGTAAAAGTGTTTGTACAAACCTACTTACAGAAATAAAATCATTTATCATTTATCACTTGGTACACCCTCAAATCACCGGTAATGTTCAAGTTTCATGGTATTCGGGTAATCTATTCTGGCATGATAAGTACATTACTAAAGGCAAGTTACTTAGTAGGTACAACTTAAAAGAGCAAAAAAAAAAAATAAAAAAAAAATACTACCGACTTCCAACTAAAAAGAATACAAAGTGAAGGCGGTGTCCAAAACGAAAAAAAAATGGTACCTACTAAAGACACCGAATTCGAAAAATGAAGTTATTTTTCACTTATAAAAATTAAATTAAGAAGCTATTTATTCATTTTTTAACCGACTTACAAAAAGGAGGAGGTTCTATGTTTGACTTCGCGTACATTTTTCTTTTTTTTTATGTTTTATCACCGATATCTTGATTGTGAACAGATTTTGAAAATAATTTTTTTGTTTGTTAGAGTATGTTTCGAAATTGGTCCCATTTTAATTTGGTGAAGATCTGATGAAGAACTTCGGAGATAATACAGCAGAACTCTTCAATAAATGACGGCAAATCTCTCGGGATTGCTGCAACCGCATGTCTGTTTATTGTTTATACCATTTCATAACATAACATCACGCCAGTACGCTCTAAAGGGGTACGCAGATGTGTACAGTTCACATTGATACACTCTCATTTCACAGGTTATGATCAAGTTTCATGGCATTCAGTTAATCTATTCTGGCATTATAAGTACATTACTAAAGGCAAGTTGCTTAATAGGTACAACTAAAAAGTGAAAATTTAAAAAAACAACTTAAAAAAAATACTATCGACTTCCAACTAAAAACAATACAAAGTGACCGAAACCTACTAAAGACACCGAATTCGAAAAATGAAGTTATTTCTCACTTTGTAGGGTTTCTAGTTGGAAGTAAGTAGTTTTTGTAAAAATGTTTTTTTTATATCTAATATTATAAAATTCTCGTGTCAGAGTTTTCGTTGCCATACTCCTCCGAAACGGCTTGACCGATTTTGATGAATTTTTTTGTGCTTATCCGGTATCTATGAGAATCGGCCAACATCTATTTTTCATCCCCCTAAATGTTAGGGGTAGTCCACCCCTAATTTTATTTTTTTATTTTTTAGACAAAATTTTTAATTTCTATTTTTTTATGATACAACATACAAAAATACATACAATCCTCAATTTTCACCTTTTTATCACCAACCCCTAATTTTTGATAGCCATTTTAGTAATTTAATCATTTTTCGCGAGGGGGATCGCGAGAGACTAGGTAGGGTAGGTAGGGTAGGTAGGGTAGGTAGGGTAGGTAGGGTAGGTAGGGTAGGTAGGGTAGGTAGGGTAGGTAGGGTAGGTAGGGTAGGTAGGGTAGGTAGGGTAGGTAGGGTAGGTAGGGTAGGTAGGGTAGGTAGGGTAGGTAGGATAGGTAGGGTAGGTAGGGTAGGTAGGGTAGGTAGGGTAGGTAGGGTAGGTAGGGTAGGTAGGGTAGGTAGGGTAGGTAGGGTAGGTAGGGTAGGTAGGGTAGGTAGGGTAGGTAGGGTAGGTAGGGTAGGTAGGGTATGTAGGGTAGGTTGGGTAGGTAGGGTAGGTAGGGTAGGTAGGGTAGGTAGGGTAGGTAGGGTAGGTAGGGTAGGTAGGGTAGGTAGGGTATGTAGGGTAGGTAGGGTATGTAGGGTAGGTAGGGTAGGTAGGGTAGGTAGGGTAGGTAGGGTAGGTAGGGTAGGTAGGGTAGGTAGGGTAGGTAGGGTAGGTAGGGTAGGTAGGGTAGGTAGGGTCGGTAGGGTAGGTAGGTTAGGTAGGGTAGGTAGGGTAGGTAGGGTAGGTAGGGTAGGTAGGGTAGGTAGGGTAGGGTTTTTTTTTTTTTTTTTTTTTTTTTTTTTTTTTTTTAATACTAATCCCGCTAACAACGTTAGCGCCTAATCTGTGCAAATTCTTTCATTCCATTCCTCTTTCATGCTTCTCGTACTTTCATTCTTCATACCATGGTTCTTCTTGCATACTTCATCTTGTATACAGTGGGTGGGAATCCCACTTTGTTTAAATACTTAAAAGGCAACTTTATTTATTTAGTGTGAGGTCAAAAGACAAAAAGTGCTAAGTATACAAGATTTCAAAAACATAAACGCTATTAATCACAGTAAAATATGCAAAAGGTGCTGCAGATCACAGATAAGGTACAGAATTTCTGTTTATCACAGGAAAAAAAAATCACAATATAAATAATGCCTTACACCTAGGGATGAGAAGCACAACAGTGCTTTTCATCATACAGACAATCTGTTGTTGCTAGGTACTACCCCAGTACACCGTTCGTCACTGCAGTTTTGTGCGTAGTATTCTATGCTTGTTACAAATATTCTTATAATACTAGTGAAGCATAGTGCCGCTTCAACTTCGGTTTCGTGCAATGACGGTGGAAGCCACATTAACACAGTACAACAGGAACTTTTCCCTGTGTTGCTTACTCATGAGCCCATGCAGGCTCTCCTTCGTCAGTCTCCTGTCCAGCTCACATTCGAGTTGGTAGCGTTCCCTGATAAATAACGGGCAATCTGCAAGTATGTGCTGAACAGTCTCTGCCACGCCTGGATCGCAGACGCACGATGGGCACTCCTTACACTTGAAGCGATTCAAGTATTCAGAGAACCCGCCGTGCCCCGTCAAAACCTGCGTGAGGACGCCTGTGGGCCGCACCTGTTTTATAATACGGTAAGCCGCTATGGCATCCGGAAGAAACATTTTCGTCACAGAGGCTGTCTCGCCCGACACATATCTTCGGTTCCATTCATCAAGCGATTCCAAACGGATCTGTCGTTTGATAAATGACACCGGACATCGGTCGTAGTCCGGCTTCCTCCGTAACGACAACGCTGCCTTCTTTGCCAACTCGTCCGCTCGCTCATTCCCCGGCAGGCCCGCGTGGGCCTTGATCCAGAACAAAGACACAGCTTTGCTCTGGCCCAGGGCTTGAGCCAAATTGGCGCGCGCGCGAACTGCCAGGGGATGGAGAGAGCCAGGGCTTGCAAGCGTCTGCAATGCTGACATTGAGTCACTGTACAAACCATAGCTCGTCTCTTGCCGCGTGAGGATCATGTCCGTCGCTTTGCAGATGGCCAGAAGTTCCGCCTGGTACACTGTGCAGTACGCGGCTAAGCTAAGTTTGAGGTTCCGGACTTCGCCTTCACTATCCCAAATGGATAATGCGGCTCCGACCTTCCCCTCAATCTTGCTGCCGTCGGTGAAGATTCGCACCGCCTGCACATTGTTGCTGTCTAGCAACTGTTGGTCTGCCAGGCACATGAACTCCAGGGGCATTTGTGTAGCTGGATGAGGAGCTTCTGCAAACCTTACCGCACCTTCGATCTCCCTATCTCCTGGCACAAACCGGGATGACCCTCTTCTCGCTTCATACAGGGCGGCTGCCTCCTGTATGCGCAGATCTAGAGGTAGTATTCCGGACAGTACCAGTGCCGAGTTCAGGGAGACGGTACGGTAAGATTTACAGATCTTCTGGACGAATCCTCGTTGGACCGAGTCTAGCTTCTTCCGTATTCCCAGCTTCTTTGTAGCGGGAGCCCAGGCTGCGGCTGCGTACGTTATTATGGGCTCAATCATAGCAGTGTAGATTGTGTGTATGATCTGTGCGTCCAATCCCCAACTCACTTTAGCGGCGCGGGACAGCTGCTTATAAATGTTAGCTGCCCTCCTGCAGACGTTCGCGGTGTGCTCGTTGAAGGTGAGCTTCTCGTCTATGGTTAGACCCAACAACTTCATCTTCCCAACCATACCAATGTCGACCCCGGCCATGCTCAGCCTTGGGGTATCATACTTGCGCTTGTTGGTTACGACCATCGCACAGGTTTTGTGCGGTGCGAACCTCAGCTTGTTTCTGACGCCCCAACTCTGAACACGGGCGAGGGCTGCATTGGCAGATGTAGAAACTTCGGTCGCTGAGTCCCCATCCAAAACCAAGACGATATCATCGGCGAACGCCTGCCCGAAGATACCGCGCTGCTCCAATTCCTGCAATAGTGGGTCTAGAATGAGATTCCACAGGATGGGACCACCTATTGACCCTTGAACACAGCCCTTGCTAGTCACTCGCGTGCATTCCTCCCCAGCGTAACGAACCTTGACTTTCCTACTGTCGAGGTAGCTGTCTAGCAGCCTTCTTATATTCACCGGGCACTTTTCCTCAGCCAGTCTGACCTTGATGGCTGGCCACCAAACACTATCAAAGGCCCCCTCTATATCCAGCGACACCAGGACAATTAGCTTCTTCAGCCTCAACTTGTCCTGTACGTGCTCCATTAGCGTATAGAGGGCGTCCTCAGTGCTTTTCTGGGGCATAAAGCCAAACTGGCGAGTACTAAACCGCGGTACAAGCTGCCATTTTATACGCGCTACTACCATCCTCTCCAGGACCTTCCCCAGAACCGGCAGTAGACCTATTGGTCTGTATGCCTTGGGGTTTAGGTAATCGTCCTTGCCCAGCTTTCTGAGGACCACGACTGTGGCCTCCTTCCAGATGTTCGGGAAGTGTGCCAATTCAAGGCACTTATTGTAGAGGGCAAGGAACGCATCCAGGTCCTGGTGGATCGCTCGACTGCAGATGTCAGACGTCAGTCCATCCCCCCCTGGTGCCTTTTTGGGATTGAAACCTGCCACGGCGGTCTTCAGCTCCAGCGAGGTAAATGGTGGATCATGATATTCATCATGAACCCACTCATTTACTCGACTGGCTGCTTCTCTAATTCGCCTGTGGTCAGCGTTGTCCTGGTCTACTTTGTCTTCGGGGTAGAACGTATCTGCAAGTAGGGCGGCCGATTCACTTGGGTTGAGGAATACACCATCGCTGCATAGGGTCAGTTCCTCCTGCCTTCTAGCGGTCCTTTTAATCACCCTGCAAATCCCCTCCCAGACCCCCTCCCGATCCTGTTTCCGGCAGAACTCCTTCCAACTGGCGACTCGGGTGCTCTTCGCTAGCATCTCGTATTCTTCTTTTGCCTTCAGGTACTCGTCTACGACCATCGCTCGCCGGACCGGCGCGGCATTGCGGATTCGGTTCTTCAGTCTTGTAAACTCCTTCTTCTTCACAGTGAGCTCCTCGGACCACCACGGACAATTAATTTTACTTTTTCTATTTGTTTTAGGAATGGCATGTTCGCATGCTTGTTCTATGATTTTACTATATTTTCCTACTATTAGTTCTAATTCTTGTTTACTATTTATTTCTTGTATGCTATTTAAATTTACGTTATTTTCAATTTTAATTTCCTTCAATTTTACTCTAAATGATTCCCAGTCCGCTTTTCTTGTATTAAATTTCCTTGTTGTTCTAACTATATTCATCCCTTTTTCCCTTTTTACATTGACGTTAAAGAATATAGTGTTATGGTCCGAGGATGTTGCTCCTGTGTCGACCCGCCAGCCGTCCACTAGGTCAAAAAGGTCAAGCGAGCATGCCGTGACATCCAAGTGGCTTTTATACACTCGACCACCTCTGACAGTGTCAAATGTGGGAGCGTCACCAGTGTTCAGCACCTGAAGCTCTAAGTCCTCCAGGGTTCCGGACATTTCCTCGCCCTTGGAGTCTTCGATGATGCTGCCCCACCAAGGACTCTTAGCGTTCGCGTCGCCGCCTATAAGCAATCTACCGGTGGCCACTTCCGATTTGATCCGGGTCAACTGGTCCAGGTATGGCCCTATGGGTTGGTCTGGCTCGAAGTAGTAAGAAACTACTGCGATCTCCCAGGCTTTGGTCCGGATCCCCACCACAACAATGTTGTTTGTGGTGAGTTTCGGGTAGGGAATGACATCCAGGTCATCGTCAAAGACGGCAATTGCCGCCTTCACCCTCCCACTTCCATCAACCTCGCACTGGTAGATTCGCGAACCTCGGTAGTTTTTCATACCTCGCGCCCCTCCCACGTACGGCTCCTGGATAAGCGCCCATGCGATCTTCCTTTTACTGGCCTCTAAAAAGAGTTCGGTCGTTGCCAGGTCCTTACGTTGTAGGTTTGCTTGGGCCACACGGTATGGTCTTGCGTTTTGCTGGATAGGAGTCTCCATGTTGCCCTTAGCAATACGCTATAACAGATCGGGCTATTGCATCCCATCTTTTCCTAACTACGCACTCCGAGCTGAAAGCATGATGGTCTGTGCTGTCAGTCTTCGCACGCGCGCAATTGCAGCACTTTGGAGGTAGGCCAGCGGCCCAGTCCGCGCACTCCGTCCTCATGTGGGGACCGCCACAGTGGCTGCACTTTGACACAGTTTCTGTGCAAAGGCGTCGGCTATGCCCATACCCGAGGCATAGCGAGCACTGGACCAGCGGGGATTGGTCCTCGACCGTCACCCGCTGAAAATCCACGTGCACCGACCCAACCTCGAGCATGCGCCGCCAAACCTCTGTGGCAACCCTCATCACTACGTGACACATGTGCGGGTTCCTGGCTCGCTTTCTGTAAATTATTTCCATTTTTGCCTGCTCATCTTTGAGATCTCGAAAGATGGCGGCGTTTTGGTTTTTGAGTGCCTTGAGTACTTCCTCATTTGTGTTGTACTGCATTACGCCGCGCAACACAACCTGTGGGTTTTTGTTTTTAATATTCTGGGCTTCCAGCTCGGGCGCCCTCCTAATCTTTTCCTTCAATTTTTCCCTATCCTCTTCTGTACTACAGCCCACAATTATTCTCCTATCTTTCGCTTTCCTCACTTTCTCTACCGCTATACCCCCTTCCTTGGCATTTACGACCTTCCTAAGTCGGTCCAGGACTTGCTCCCCCGTTTCCTTCTCATCCCTGGCCGACACTACTATGGAATGTAGTGTAGTTTGTTTCGGAACCTGATTGGATGGCCGACTTGCTGCCAGACTAGCATAAGAGACCATCTGGTCTCGGCTAGCTTGTAGCGCCTCTTTCAGCCTATCCATTTTTAGGCTGTTCTCGGCCAAGTTTCGGCTATGCTCTTCTAGAGCTCGCTTGAGAGAGTTTGTCTCGACCTCACTGATAGCCTCTGAGCACGGGGGGAGGGCTTGCTCAACCCTTGGCTCCTCCTGGACTTGGAACCCGATCGATGCCATGGTCTTTGCGGTTGGGGGGGCTCTTCCCTGTTCGAGCTCTTTTACCAGCTGGTAGAGCCGGTCTGCCTGCGCCTTGACCTCCGCCCTTATGTCGTTTCTTGTTGTTTTGGAGGTTGTCATTAGGGCCTTGATCTTGTTTGAGGCTATCCTAGCCTCGGCGACTTTACTCCTTTGGGTAGGCGGGCTCCCGATCTCAAAGGATATAGGTGTCACTGGTGATGGTCGGTCCAGCTTTTTAGGGGGAGTCCTCTTTGTGACGGTTTTACCAGCCTCCCACTCACCCACGCTCCTCCTGACGCTCTGCGTCGAAGGCCCTGCCTCCTCAGGTGCCCTCTGGGGGCTTTTAGTCGGGGGTTTGCTTGCCGCCGAGTGCTGGACAGGCGTGCGTAAACCAGGCATTCCGGTCATTTTCGATAAGTGAGTGTGGTTGGGATTAGTATCGTGTCAAGTAGGGGTGTTGTAAAGAGCACCCCTATTTATGTAAAAGTAAAAAGGGGATATTGTAAATATATCCCTTTTTTGTGTCAATGTAAAAAGGGGGTACTGTAAAGGGTACCCCTTTTGTGTCTCAGATGTCAAAATAAAATAAATATATTCTCTTGCGAGAATGTCCCAAGTTAAAATCCTAGTCTAAATTACTTTAAAATATAGTAGCACAAAAGTACTACTATATGTCCACAATTAAAATTTTCACAAATAAATAAGCAATAAAAAGCTTATCTTATCTTAGCCTGCTATATGTCCTTATCCTATTACAATTTTAAGGTCTGTAGGTTCTCAGGAACTGGGGTTGCTTGCAAAGATAATGCTTTTTGTGGTCCTGGCTGAGCTGGCTTCGTGGATAGGGTTTCTACCGGGGCCAATCGGTAGGGCTCCTCAAGCCGGTTACGATGAGTCCCAGCTCGGGTGTGTACCTCTGAACTGGGCCGAGACAAGACGAGGGGGGTAAGGTAGTAATATAAGGGTTGGGAGAGGGCTTCTGTTGGGACCAAAAGATAGGGCTCCTCAAGCCGGTCACAATGGACTCAAGCTCGGGTGGTCTACCTCTATCTTTGGCGGAGATAACCCGAGGGGGGGAGGTAACTTAAGAGGGGTTGGGGGGAGGGGTAAAAGTCAAAGTTTAGAGGGGGTGAAGGTCGGGGAGGAGAGGGGAAGGGGAGGGTGGGTTGGAGTGGTTTGGAGTGGGTATCTACTGGGGCCAAAAGATAGGGCTCCTCAAGCCGGTCACAATGGACCCAAGCTCGGGTGGTCTGCCTCTATCCTAGACCGAGATTACCCAAGGGGGGTGAGGTAATTTGAGAGGGGTTGGGGGGGGATTACACACCGAAGTTCGGAGGGGGTGAAGGCGGGGGGAGAGCGGGAGGGGGGGAGGGAGAGGGGGGATATTAAGGGGGGTATTGAAGAAGGGAGAGAGGACTGTTCGACACAAGTCCAATCTCGGGTGACGTCAGACCAGAGGTTGAGGAGTTCCCTCGAAGTTTCCTGCTGAGGATTTGTGGAGCTGTTCTATAGTCAGCTCTATAGTCAGCTCGGCGCAAACAAGTACGTGGATAAATATCCTCAAAAAAATTTATAATCAAAATTTTGTCGACCACGTTTTTACTTTGAGGTTAAGTATGAAAAACGTGGTCTCACTAAAGTGTTCTTATCCACGCGAGTTTGCGCCTTAAAATTCTGAAAGTCAGAATGGAGCAGAGGGCCACAGAGGGGGTCAATACCCCGTTATAAAAACACTATCACGTCACAGTCAATTTTGTGCAGTTCGCGATCGAAAAAACACTTTGAGGTTAGGTGACCGGAACTGCACTGTAAAAAGTGTTCACAGCACAATTTAAAAGTTTTAATGTCGGAAACTTCACGACGTGTCGATTGCCCACAGGTAGGCTAGACCAGATCTGGTCTCTCGCCCCCAGGCGAAGTCTTGGAAGAAGGATGGTTTTTCTTCTTTCGCCTGCAGGTCTCCGGTGTTGCACCGGAAAAATCTGGAGGACACCTCAAAATGTGCGGGCAGCGAGGGCGCCCCCCAGCACTCCAAAAAATCAGAGGGTGACCACTCAGAATTTGACAGCGTTTAAGGGTTTATGAAAAATACTTTCTGAATTTTTCTTCTTTTACCCAGGAAAAATCCCAAAAGTGGAGTCCGGTGACTTCTTTTTGTGCAAGTTCACAGCACTCACTAGCCCGAACACTTTAAGCTATCACTCACTGAAAACTACGATAAGTTTCCGATTATCCCGATTTTTGAGCGCGGAGTCGCTTTAAACTGAACTAGCGAGGGCGGGGGATCGCGAGAGAGGTAGGTAGGGTAGGTAGGGTAGGTAGGGTAGGTAGGGTAGGTAGGGTAGGTAGGGTAGGTAGGGTAGGTAGGGTAGGTAGGGTAGGTAGGGTAGGTAGGGTAGGTAGGGTAGGTAGGGTAGGTAGGGTAGGTAGGGTAGGTAGGGTAGGTAGGTTAGGTAGGGTAGGTAGGGTAGGTAGGGTAGGTAGGGTAGGTAGGGTAGGTAGGGTAGGTAGGGTAGGTAGGGTAGGTAGGGTAGGTAGGGTAGGTAGGGTAGGTAGGGTAGGTAGGGTAGGTAGGGTAGGTAGGGTAGGTAGGGTAGGTAGGGTAGGTAGGGTAGGTAGGGTAGGTAGGGTAGGTAGGGTAGGTAGGGTAGGTAGGGTAGGTAGGGTAGGTAGGGTAGGTAGGGTAGGTAGGGTAGGTAGGGTTGGTAGGGTAGGTAGGGTAGGTAGGGTAAGTAGGGTAGGTAGGGTAGGTAGGGTAGGTAGGGTAGGTAGGGTAGGTAGGGTAGGTAGGGTAGGTAGGGTAGGTAGGGTAGGTAGGGTAGGTAGGGTAGGTAGGGTAGGTAGGGTAGGTAGGGTAGGTAGGGTAGGTAGGGTAGGTAGGGTAGGTAGGGTAGGTAGGGTAGGTAGGGTAGGTAGGGTAGGTAGGGTAGGTAGGGTAGGTAGGGTAGGTAGGGTAGGTAGGGTAGGTAGGGTAGGTAGGGTAGGTAGGGTAGGTAGGGTAGGTAGGGCAGGTAGGGTAGGTAGGGTAGGTAGGGTAGGTAGGGTAGGTAGGGTAGGTAGGGTAGGTAGGGTAGGTAGGATAGGTAGGGTAGGTAGGGTAGGTAGGGTAGGTTGGGTAGGCAGCGTCTTTTTATGGCAAAACAAAGTTTGGCGGGTCAGCTAGTAGTTCTATAGAAAAGTCTGCGATGACATATTGTCTATCTTTAAGGATAGCTTTCTATATCTATTCTAACTTCTAAAATGGTCACGTACAAATAGTATTTTATCTTGAGCGGCTGGGTTGGTGTAGCCGCCAAGTTAAGCAAACCTCACCAAGGACGGTTTTTGGATGGGTAAACACGTTTTTTTTGGTTAACTTGTTTTTGGATAGGTGACCCAGCACAGGTTAAGCAACTCTTACTTACTAAGGTTAGTATTTGGATGGGTGACAACTTTTTTTGGTTCGTTTGTTTTTGGAAGGCTTGCTCCGCCAGGGTAAGCAACACTTACGAAAGTCAGCCTTTGGATGGGTGACCACTTTTTTTTTTAATTTATTGTTTTTGGACGGGTGACCCAGCCAGGGTAAGCAACACTTACCAAGGTCAGTGTTTGGATGGGTGACCTATTTTAGATGGGTAGCCTTTCGTGCTTGAGGTGTGGGTTCGAAGTACCAATGTGACTTTTTCAAATTCATAATATGTACCTTCCAAGTTTATCTTGGACATTGCTGACAACGGTGAAGGAAAACATCGTGAGGAAACCTAGACTTATAGTGAGTTTATAAGATTGTGCTCCATTGGTGTAATTGCTGCAAGGCGTTCCAGTGCGAGGCTAAACTAATAAATAAATCAATCGATCTGCCTAGCCATTTCCCAACTATATTGGGGTCGGCTTCCAGTCTTACCGGATTCAGCTGAGCACTAGTGTTTTACGTGGAGCGACTGCCTATCTGACCTCCACAACCCAGTAACTGGGTAACACGGTACCCCTTGACAAGACTGGTGTCAGATCTCACGCTTCTGACTACCCGTAATGACTGTCAAAGATCTTCAAATGACAGCCAGGACCAACGGCTTAACGTGCTTTCCGCGGCACAGAGGAAACTCGGTATGTTGAAAATGGTTACCCATCCACAGACCGACCTCGTCAAGCGTTGCTTAATCTTGAAGATCGACCCATGCGGCTGTTATTATTTAGCCACGAGCTCCTCAAAACTAATAAATAAATAAAAAAAAGAGTAAATTAATTAATTTTGGTGACCCATCCTTAAGTCACCCCGCCAGGTTATACAAAATCTACCAAGGCCACCCATCCAAAAAAAATTGTTCCAAAAAAATATCTGGTCACCCATCCAAATACTGACCTTGGTATGTGTTGCTTACCCTGGCGGGGTCACCCATCTAAAACCAATCGAACCCAAAAAAAAAGTGGTGACACATCCAAACACTTACTTTGGTAAGTGTTGCTTATCCTGGCGGGATCAGCCATTCCGGCCGCATGTACTAAGTACAAGGTACAGTCAACGTGAATGCGTGTGAGGAATTTTCGATTCCCAGATCAGTAACAGTTTTGTTTTTTATTTTTATTTACCTACATACAAAAAAACTATTTTTGATAATAATTGTGTCAAGTTTTTATAATTTAATAATTTTAAAAAGTTTGTAATAACCTTCCTTTCTTTTAAATCTTGGTTATCAACTATAATTGATCTAACTAACATATTTTTTATAACTGAACCGATATCGAAGATTTCGCCAACCCCTATTATTTTTTTATCGTAATATAAACATTTAAAATCATAATATTAATTTTCGTCTGCCAATAATTGACCAATATCCAACAGTTCTAAATTAGGCTCGTTGACAAGAGATTAACATTGAAAAATGTTCTCAGAAACTTAAAACTGCTGTAACATGTGGTTAATTCGAGATTTTTCTCTAATGTGACAAAATGTTAAACGCTTGTTACATTTGGGTGTTGAGAAACTGAAAGTAGAATTAACAGGCGATTATTCGTCGATCACGCTAGCAGCCCGATAATTGAGAGCTAGGAAACCGGTAGTAAGTGTCGTAATTAAGTCCTAAGAAAAGATTTAGTATGGGAAATCTAATTCCTTTGGCTAAAATTCTTGAAGTTTGACACAAATACTAATATAAATAAATGATAAAGACTGTTTAGGGGATGTTGCAGTTTGTATGGATGAATTTTATTACTCAGGTTAATAAACTTGAAAATTGGCATAAATACCATCCTAAGTAAACAATAGATTGACATCCTTACTTTTTCAAAACTACCCCCAAAAGGCAATTTAGGGGATAATAAACTTTGCTAAGAATCTTACTGCATAGGGTTTCGTTTTTGATGTAGCGGTTCTAGGAGATCTTATAAGAAGGAATTTTCGGCAATTCATCTTTTATGAGGGTGAACAGGGGGATTTTTTTTGTATGGAAAATCTAATTCCTTGGGGATGAAGTAATTCGAAAAATCGAAATTAACATACTGGGTTTTTTTAAAACTACCCAAATAAATTTAAGGGGTAATAACATTTTTTTTAAGAATCTTACTGCGCAATCTGACAAACATAAACGAAAAAAGAATAAAAGAGTGAATAAAATTATTAGGGTTGGTAAAACTCGACCCTTAACGGAACAAAACGGGGTTTGTAAGTTTTTAGGGGAGGATTTTACTTTGTGGCGGCAACCTTAAATTTAACAAACCCTAGATATCTACGGAACAGCATTTTTATAGATTTAACAATAGCTTATTTTGTGTGCCTTCAGTAACTGCACATAAAAAAGTAATCTTTAGGATAAAATACGAAATAACCCGAATGAAGTCGCGGGCGGAGTGCTAGTTGAAATAAAAGACAAAAAAAAAGTTTATTTCGCTTTGTAGTGATTTTTAACAGACTTCCCAAAAAGGAGGAGGTTCTAAATTAAGATGTTTCTATTTTCTTATTTATGTTCGGGCATAACTCCGTCATGATATAAAATATTTTTTGTATGAAGATGTATACTTTCGAGGTGGTCTATCACCAAATCAGAATCAGATTATGGGATGCCATGGAAATAGAAAAAACGACGTTTATTAAAAATGAAACCTAGCTAGATCGATTTATCGCCCCCGAAACCCCCTGCATACAAAATTTCATGAAAATTGTTTAAGTCGTTTCCGAGATTCAGATTACATATCGAATGTTATAAAGAATTGCTCGTTTAAAAGTATTGGTTAGACAGATATGGTTAAGTGGAACTGATGGAGAAAACTACAGGTGGCCACTGGAACTCCTTAATAAGTATGTCATGTGTACACGATATCTCGAATAGTAAAGCGACGGGAAACCCCTCTTGGCATAATTTTTTTAGGCATAATGCTGTTTGGCATAACGTTTTTGCTTAACTTTTATCAGCATAATAATACTGCAGCATAATAATACTTTGGCATTATGCAAAGGTTAGCATAACTGTTATTTGGTCTTATTTGTTTTGCCATAATTTGGAGTTGCATAAATTTAGAAGGCATAATATTTATTCGTCATAATAAAGCAACTGAAAAGTTTATAAAAATTCTATCTGAAATAATTAAGAGAAGCACGCAAATAACTGCAATACCAAACAGACAAAAAACTTGTCAACAATGGATAACACCCGGATTATTACGTTGCATGAGATTTAGAGACACATTACATAAAAGACACTTCGAATCACCAAATGACTTAGAGCTAAAAGCTACCTATAAACGTTATCGTAATTGTTGTATCAATATTCTACATCAATTAAAAAAAAAAAAAAAGCAGTGTTGGCGACTTTGTTTTATCATTGCAATATAAAGTAACCCCAATTTACAATTTATTTTAATTTATTTTAATTTATTTTATTTGAATCAAAAACTTCTGAGACGTCATAGGACAGAGACGTCATGCAATATCAAATTCTGATAAAATAAATTAATATATTAATACAATTATATAATACCGATGAAATAACGATCTAAAAAGCCTATTTTTTTTCTGATTTTACATCTCAGTTATTCAATCAAACTCTTCGAACAATGATAATTGAACTCAAGTGTTCCCGAGAGTGAAAATTCAGTTAGGATTTGCTACATCCTTAACTTTAATTGTTCACTATAAAACCAATATTGGTTTGTTTATAAATTATCAGTCAGCGTCATCTTCGTGAAGGAACAGAAAAATAGGGCTCATCACTGCGCGCTCGTTCTAAACGGGCGGAGCTGACGAAGCGACGCCAGCCTGCGTGCAACTCGGCAACTCCAGGGCGCCGCAGCCGGAATGCCTTCTGGATTTCGTGGCGCCCCAGGCCGCCAGCGCGACTGCGCCGCCAATCTATATATGTATATTAGTCTATGTGCGCCGCTTTGACACAAGTTGTCATCTTCTGTCTCATTTTTAGTGTTTTTTTACTTATTGTTTAGTTTTTTATTTTAATTGTAAATATTAATTAAGTGTTCCAATAAAATTAGATAAATGTTAAGTAGTAGCAGTGATGTGGTGGTAAATAGTGCGAGTCAACCTTCTTCATCACTCAACATCCTGGAGAGGTGTCCTCTGTGCACCCAGGCACGTTTCTTTAAAGGTAAGCGGGGTCTGAACGTGCATATTGGGAAGGCACATAAGCCCCAAAATGCAACTACTTCAGACCCTGTTGTTATTACACCTTCTACTCCTACACCAGCTACATCTACATTTGACCCTTTTTGGAAAAAACTATCAAAATTGAAAAATTGTGTTCCGGTTTTAAAACGAGTTCCCCGCGGCGCTAGACCTCTAGTGGCACAACATCTTGCAGGTTGCATCCGCCTTGTTGTCCGGGAGAACTCACAAAGTGCTTGGGAACAACTTCTCACCTTCCCTTATACAATTTTAAACGTGCAAAAGAATTTGGCTAGCAAAAAGACGTTAACGTCACAAATTAAAGAAAATTGTAACATTTCGGCCCATAATTTGGATTCAAAATTATCGACACAGAGGTTTACCTCTTCAAGAGGTATATCCCATCTGGTCGAATCGAAATTAGGGGAAGGTGATATTAGCGGAGCAGCCAGGATTATTTTTAGTAGTGATGTGGTGGCGCCCTGTTCTCCAGAGACTCTTGCAGCTCTGGAGAGCAAACACCCTGCCCCAGTGGATGGTCTTTCTTTTCCCGACCCCCCCGATCCTGATATTAATACCCTCACCATTACAGGTCGAGAGGTGATTAGAGCCGTGTGTTCCTTCCGGAGTGGCTCTGCTGGCGGCCTCGACGGCCTGAGTCCTCAGCACTTAAAAGATCTTATGTGTTCAGGCGCTGGGGAAGCTGGTGAGTTGCTCTTGAAGGAGCTTACGGCTCTGATGAACCTTATGCTTTCCGGTAAGGTCGACGAGTCCGTCATCGACATCTTGTACGGGGCCAATTTATGTGCCCTGCGCAAGAGGGATGGCGGGATTCGTCCCATTGCCGTAAGAACTACTTACCGGCGTATGGCAGCCAAGATTTGCTGTAAATTGTATGGTGAGGTAGTTTCGGATAAATTTCAGCCCCTGCAACTTGGTTACGGCTCCAAAGGGGGCTGTGAGGCTGCCGTACATGCATTATCGACCTATCTAAATTCTGGCAAAGGAGAGGTCATCCTGAAGGTTGATATTAAAAATGCATTCAATTCGGTTAATAGGGACACCTTGCTGGCAGAAACTAAAAAAGAAATACCTCAAATTTTTAGTTTTCTTTGGCAATGTTATAGGCATCCATCTAAATTACTTTATCGGGACAACCTTCTGGAATCTGCTGTTGGCTGTCAACAAGGTGACCCTCTCGGGCCAGTGATCTTCAGTCTGGCTATTCACCCAATTATTCGACAGCTAAATTCAAAATTTAACGTTTGGTATCTTGATGATGGAACCCTGGGAGGCGATGTAGACACAGTTTTAGATGACCTGCAATTTTTAAAACATCAACTACATTCTATAGGACTGGATCAAAATTTTTCTAAATGTGAGTTATTTTTATCTGACAGTACCGACAGACAAGTTACACTTTCAAAATTCAATAAAATAGCCCCTGAAATCAAAATTATTGAAAAAAGCTCTCTTCGTCTCCTTGGGTCCCCAGTCTTCGATGATTCTTTTCCCGATTTTATTGAGGAAAAAATTCAAAATTTCAACAACATTTCGGAAAGATTGCTCCAAATTAACATGCATTCGGCTATCACCATAATTCGCTTTTGTTGTTTTGGCCCAAATTGACATATTTCCTTCGTGCTTCCCATCTATGGAAGCACCCTCCTCTTTTAGAAAAAATGGACAAAATTATCCGTCATACTCTAACTTTAATTTTAAATGTGGCCATGGACGACCGAGCTTGGGCTCAAGCTACTCTTCCCATCCCTATGGGAGGCCTCGGCGTCCGCAAAATTTCTAGTATTAGTTTACTTTTATTTATTTATATCCTCGGTCCACGGTACTGAGAAATTAATCAGGAATATCTTAGCACCCATACTGATTAATTTTGATGTGCCGTGCTTCACCGAGGCTATTGATGCTTGGAGACTCGCTTGCCCGAATTGTAATCTCCCCGACTACCCATCATCCCAGAGACAGTGGGATGAGCAAAGCAAAGCAAAGCAAAGCTGCAGAGCAGTTCAGGAGCACCAAATTGCCACTTCTGCCACTCCTGCCGAGCGCGCTCGCCTGCTGGCTGTAGGTGAGTGGGAGTCGGGCCTCTGGCTTCACGCACTACCGTCGTCGAACATAGGCACCTTGTTTGACGACACTACTTTCCGCCTCGCTGCTTCCCTACGTCTTGGCGCTCCCTGTTGTACTCCTCATCGTTGTCACTGTGGCGAAGTTGTCAACAGCCTCGGTCACCACGGTCTTTCATGCAGCCGAAGTTCCGGTCGCATAGCGCGTCACGGAAATTTAAACGACATCATCCGACGTGCTCGTCACCGTCGGCGTTCCGGCCGTATTGGAACCCCATGGCCTGGCACGTGACGATGGCAAAAGACCGGACGGGATGTCTTTGTTTCCATGGAAGATGGGTAGGCCTTTAGTGTGGGACGCTACTTGTGTCGATACTCTTGCGCCATCCCATCTTCCTAGCTCGTCGTGCTGTGCTGGCGCTGCCGCTGCGGCTGCAGAGAACCTCAAGCGGCGGAAATATAATAACCTCATCGGTAGTTATATTTTCGAGCCGTTTGGGGTTGAAACTCTTGGTCCGTGGGGTCCGAGTGCTCATGCGTTGTTTAAAGATCTATCCAAACGCCTAGTTGACACTTCGCGTGACCCAAGGGCTGGCTTTTACCTTGGTCAGAGAATAAGCATTGCCATACAACGTGGCAATGCTGCCAGTCTTTTGGGTACATTACCAGTGGACAACGATGTGGAGGAGTTTTTCGACGCCATATTTTAGTTTAGTATATTTTTTGAGGTTTAGTTAGTGAGTATTTTTTGGTTTAAGTGTATATATTTGTAGTCAATATTTAATTAAGTATTTTATACACTGTATATACTTGTAACTATGTAAACAATACATTTTATTAAAAAATGAACACGATAAACGTAACTTATATAATAGTTAAAATGACATAAAAAATACTTGGAACGTTATAAAACGTGTTTGTCATTTAAATGTTTTGGATAAATCTAAAATACCATATGAGATGTTAAATATTAAGTCGACACCGCAGGAATCAATTGATTTTGCTAATATTTTTTTTGTTATTGTAGGTGCTAAACTCTCAAACAGCATTTTACAGAAATTAAAAATAACTGAAGATGATTTAGTCAAGGATTTTAAGTGTAATCACACTCCATTGAACTCATTCACGCTTTTGGAAACAGATGAGCTAGAGGTACAAACAATAGTTACGTCTCTGAAAAATACCAATACTACTGGTTGAGATGGCATATCATCACTATTTATAAAAAAAAAACTAATTACAACACTAACGTATTTACTAAATTTGTGTCTAAATACTATATTTGTGTGTGAATACTGTCTTCTGGCGGGTTCCCAAACGCACTGAAGGACTCTGTTGTTGTGCCTATATTCAAATCAGGGGAAAAAGACAGTATCACCAACTATCGCCCGATTTCACTACTACTAAAAAAGTTTTGTTATCGCATCTTTTGTATACTCTTTATGACCATAAACAATCGAGAACTGTCCTTATGTCAATTAACTTACAGTCGGTTTTTCAAGAGCGAGAATCCTTACCTTGCCGTAACAGTCTTTGACTAGCGCGGAAGGTAAAGAATTTTTATCTGTATACCGCCAAATCTTTTCTTTACATGGTTCTAACATCAGTTATTTTTTTGTTTAGCTGGTAGTTCAAATAAAACCGCAACAATTTAGTGAGAAATGATTACTTATATTTTTTTTAGGAATTTATACTAGTTTTGTAAACTTATTACTAGTACTTATTTTGTTTAATTCCTAGTCTTAACTGGTGGTGTACAATGTAACACTTACGTTTGGAAATAAATTATATTCTACTCTATAATAATTTTATGGGTTCATATTTGAACGTCGAAAATTAAAATACCTACGGGTAAAATATCAATTTACAAAATATCGAAAATTTGAATCTCGATTTCAATCGATTGAAAATTGTTTTACCGAAGCTTAAAATGTCTAATTAAATATATTTGATACCAGGACTCAAATTAATTAGGTTAGGGTGCGGCGGGCTGGACCTCGGGCCACCCTTGAGCCGCGAACATGTTTGTTTTATACCAAAGAACTTTATGTGTAAATATCATTATGCGTTTACAACATCATGTTTTATAAGATTATGCATCATTATTATTATACCAACAGTATTTATTGCAATATACATTATGGCCAAGCATTAATGCGGATACCTAATAACATTATGCGTAATGATCATTATGCTGAATTTCGTTATGCTAATGTAAATTATGGGAATAGGTATATTTTATGCTTATCATTACTAAACCTTAAGCGACTTATCATCAGCTTTTTTTTAATATTCCCACTGCTGGGACACAGGCCTCCTCTCTTTGAGAGGGAATGGGCTGTAATACACCACGCGGTCCCAGTGCGGGTTGGTGGATGTCACATGTCTTCGAATTTTTGTTTCTAGGACATGCCGGTTTCCTCACGATGTTTTCCTTCACCGTTGCGTCAAGCGACTATGATGAAGCAAATACATGTGAATAAATGATAATTATGAAAATGGATACATCTAACTAATATATACAACGAAATTAAAAGGAAAACTATCACAGCTAAATAGGCTTTACAAGTTGACGATTTATTCGACCAACGTATAAAATGTACCTGAAAAAGTATTTTTGTATATTCGTTAGAGCTATGTTCGGGGCTTTCATTGTTTACGAACATCAATATTTTACCTAATTATGTTGGTGAATGTAGCTGTAACCTTCGATGCGCGAGTCCGACTCGCACTTGGCCGGTTTTACTTTATCCCAGTCGCTGTCGCGATGCTTTCGTAGATACGATGTCACTTGTTAAGAGGCATAGACCTCAGAATAGTAAGAAATTTGCTGAAGATACTCACGAAGGTATTCCCTTAGGCCTGACACCGAGGATATCGACCACTGTATCGAGGAAGTACGCCGGGATGTAGTGCAGGAACCAGGTCAGCAGCCAGTACACCAGCGTGCTGTTGGTCTCGATGCCGTAACAGTACCACAGCGCCTTGGGTGAGCAGAGGCGGTAGAATTCATCTTCTTTAACGGTGCCGATGAGGTCACCTGTGGATTACAACACTAAATAATATCACGTTTGTATTCCTCGAAGTTTTGGGCAGAGTTGGACCTATAGGATATCCACATAATGCCAGAAAAGTCCCATGTCCCATAAAGGCGAGCCTATTGCCATCAACCGGGCATAAGTCCAGACTCCGGGCTGACACTGCTAAATTCCAGCTAGAGAAGCGTAATAATACTTTCCCCGATCCAGGTATCGTACCCGTAGCTCATGCTCAGCAGTAGCACTTGTGAACCCTAGACCACCCTCTCGCTTCAACTCCATTTTCAATACAGATGCCTATACAGCTGGCATAGAAAATTATGATACGATGACGTCACAGTCTATGTCAAACTTCTCTATGTCACTTTTGAAGCTTTATAACTTTACTGATGAAGATCAAGGGTGGCCGATATACACAAACGATCGGGAAGTCAGGAAGTATTCCCTTATGTAAAGACATCGTGTGCTGGCAGGTAGGTGAGTAAATCGTGAAAATGTAATCACATAAATTATTCGATACACTCAGATTATTTAAATAGTCACAACTCACATTTACAATCTTGCTTACTAATATTACGGATCGACAGTGATTCTACGACGTCTTATCTCTAAGGCGGTCAGTACTCAACTACCCGATTTTGCTGTCCCCACCACGCAAGTAATTAGAAAAAGTGCGCCAAAGCGTAGTTGTTCTTGATTTGCCGCCAGGGGCATGCTTGTGATTTGTTTTGACGTCCGTACTATTGACTAAACCCGACACGGCCATCCTGAAAGACAGGCGTCCTCGTCTGTTCCTCATTGTCAGGTTTTAACAGTGTATCGAATCTGAGGCTGACTGGTCTGTCAGACTCCTACTGACTTAAACCCACATGGAGTTCTGTAGGCCGTAGTTCCTCTTGAGAGGCGAGCGTGGAACACAGCACGTTGCCTTTTCGAGCCTCTGTCAGGTGACAGGCTCCCCAAATCTATAACCCGCAGGCATCATCTTTGTACAAAGTACAGTTTATTGGCGCGCGTCAATCGCGCGCGCAGTCAGCAGTTCCTCGCTGACCCAAATATTTAGTTTTAATATTAAAATTATTATAAAGTTAGTTAACGATCGGTCACCAACTAAGCCGCGTTTGCTCATACCATTAACCATTACCATTTTACCAAACCAATATACTTACCATATTTTTATCCATACGAGTTTTACTATTTATTTGTTGGATTTACGCCCAACAAATTGTTCCTTCGAGCCTTCGGAAAGGTGGGATCTATCGCGTTGTGGACACTGTACGTGACGTGTTAGTAACTATCTTTCTATAACCAGCCCTTAGACAGCAGTGTGTTACCAATATCGTACCAAACATTAAATGATATCGTCGTGAGTAAGTTAAATTGGAACATCATACTTCTTCGAGTTACCACCCACCACAGTTCACCATCAACCAGGAGATAATCAAGTAAGATCTTTCCATTTTATAACTTACCAGAATGTCTACCAATGCCGATTTATTTGCGGTTCAGAAGGAGATCATGGTAAATATGAATAAGCTGTACATTAACTTTAAAAAAGAAGGTAAAGAGCGGAAAACATCGGAAAGTATTAAACGTCGTTTACAATCTTTAGAGGCCTTCTGGAGAGAATTCTCGCGTAACCATGACAATTTAGTGAATTTATGTGACGAAGCTGAAGATAATGAATACTTCGGTGACGATTCGTACACTAAAACTAAAACATTTTATGACGACGTTAAGAGGCATTTATTAAGAGTTCTTGAGGAAACAACTACTCGGTCTCCATTACCAAAGAACCAACCACCAACACCATCATCGCATTCAACGATCGTTCCACAGCCTAGCACATCAGATCACAGGTTATCAAGTTTCGGAACAGTACCCAAAAAGGTTTTACCACTACCACGATTCGTTTTGCATGACGTCGACGAACCAAGTAAAATCGAGGAAATGATGAGAAAACAGCAGAGTAACTTCAAAGCATTAGCTCGAACTATTTCTCAGATCAATCTTAATGTTTTGTCGGAAAAATGGGAGTTTAAAGATGTTTTGAAGAATATTGAATCACGTTGGACAGCAATTGATTCCTTACATTGGGAAATCTTAAGAAATCTTAGAAATCTTAACTTACAAGGAGAAAACAGTAACTATGAAGATCTGTTTAACAGGTATGAGAATGAATATTGTGAAATAAAAAAATCTATTAACCAAAGAATGTGGGACGCTAAGCACAGAGATAATTCTACACCAAAAATAGATATACCAATTTTCAACGGAAATTACCAACAATGGATTTCTTTCAAAGACTTGTTCAATGAATCTATCCACAATAATAATTCAATTTCTCCGGCCCTAAAAATGCAGTTTTTAAAAATGAAACTACGTGGAGAAGCTGAAAAACTGATACAACATCTTCGTGTAAGCTCCAACAATTACCAGACCTGTTGGGACATCCTAAATCAAAGATACAATAATAAAAAACTAATTTTTAATTCACACATGAATGTTCTCATGTCTTTGCCAGTAATGCAACAACAAACAGCTTCCAGTATAAAAAAGCTTCATGATACCACTAATGAATGCCTCAACGCATTAAAAAAGGAAAATTATTAACCGGGCGAAAAATATACTGAATGGGCGACTATTATACTAAGTAAGTTACTATTTATCCGGTTTGAGTAATACTTTTTAGGATTTTTTTGTGAGCTGCGGTAATAATATTGTTACATACTTTAATTGTATTTGGGATTCTATTTTTTCTATTTTAGCATAATATTATTCTTTTGAAAATAGCTGAACAACCATCGAGGCGACATCGCTGTGTAGCGTGGGAGTTCGGGTGTATTCGTGTTTTCAGCGCATTATTCCAAGAGCGAGCGAAGCGAGCTCGGGAGCTTAGGGCACCCCGACACGGACAGGTTAGGTTCGAACGAGATGACGGGAGCTGAAGTGAGCGAGCAAAGCGAGCGAACTCAGCTCCCGTCATCTCGTTCGTGTTAGGTAACTTTAGACCCTGCGGACGGAAATAGGAGCCCCGCGCAGCGGGGCTCCGTCGACTATCTTGCCAAAGTACTTATCGTACTTGCACCTATTACATATTTAAAACAAAGAAAAAGGGCTCCGTCGACTAACTTTTATTTTCAAGTCGCTGTTTTAAACATTTGTATTCGCCCGCTGTTTGTCGCCTACTTAGTATTTCAGTAAGCCATATTCAGTATTTTTTACATCTTTAACTTGAATTTATTTTCGCTCGTTTAAATACTACCCATTAAAAAATCTAGATGGACACCGACCTCGAAAAAGAAAGTTATTTTTCACTTTGTAGTGTTTTTAGTTGGAAGTCGGTAGTATTTTGTTTGTAAAAAAGATTTTTTATTTTTCACTTTTTAGTTGTACCTATTAAGCAACTTGCCTTTAGTGAGGTACTTATAATGCCAGAATAGATTATCCGAATGCCATGAAACTTGATCATAAACGGTGAAATCAGAGTGTATCAAGGTGAACTGTACACATCTGCGTAACCCTTTAGAGCGTACTGGCTTGATGTTATGTTATGAAATGGAATAAACAATAAACAGACATGCGGTTGCAGCAATCCCGAGAGATTTGCCGTCATTTATTGAAGAGTTCTGCTGTATATCTCCGAAGTTCTTCATCAGATCTTCACCAAAATAAAATAGGACCAATTTCAAAACATAATCTAACAAACAAAAAAAGAATTTTCAAAATCGGTCCACAATTGACGGAGATATCGGTGAAAAAAAAACAAAAAAAAAAAACATGCAAGAAGTCGAACATAGAACCTCCTCCTTTTTGGTAAGTCGGTTAAAAAAAGATATAAAGAAAAAGAAAGCAAGAAACAAATACATTTCAAATTTCAAATTTCAAACAAATCAAAGAAAAGGGTGTACCTTTTCTTTGATTTACCTGTCAAATCAACCGTCAGCCATTATGGGCCTGCAGAATACTGCAGTACAGCAAGAAAGTACTCACCCCATTTGGTGCCGTAAGGTGAGCTGCTGACAGTGTACATGGGAATATCCCCGCCCCACTGCTGTCGATTGTGCACTGAGTCCCACCCAGCTGCTATGACAGCATTGTTCACATAGTCAACGGGAGCGTACGACACCACCAGGTCTTTTTCTGAGAAAAGGACGTGCAAAACGCCCAGCCCTGCACCGAGGAGATACTGAAAATGGGATATTTAATTATTTATTCGTTCGTTTTCTATAAAGTTTCACTTCTGAGCAGAGTGGTTCTGCAATACTGACGCCATGACACTTTAAATTCCCGTTCGTTCATTTAATTATAGAGAGAGTAGAATAATAATCCACGGCAGCAAATCTTTAAGGAAATTAACCATCTGCGCTGGAGATATTACGGCGGTCACACTGAGGGTTTTTACCCTGAAAATATAAAACGGAATGATGTAAAGGCCAGTTAATTTTTTTATTATTATTATTTATTTATGTAAATATACTTTATTGTACACCAAGATAAAAACATTACATACAAGAGGCGGCCTTATCGCGTTCTGCGATCTCTTCCAGGCAACCCAGAATGGAGAGAGATAGCCTGGACATGACATGGGGTTGCACTTGGTGCAATTATCTTTTTTTATTTTTCTTGTTATTTTTTTATTGCTTTTTGAAGAAGTCTCCGTTCGTTTCTAAGCACCATCTCATGCGATGGAACCATGGACTAAATTAGTGGGCCCACTCTTCTTTAGGGATCTCTTCCACACCTTTAAAACGCAGCCACTGCATCTTCAGGGATCATTAAGTTTTTTTTAAAATCCGACCGCGGATTCGTAAGACCTGCACTGTATTCAAGAACTAAAATATTACATTACGTTGATAAGTCTAAAGAATCCTCGGACGGATTTTGATAATCTTTTGTCAGAATTATGTAACAACTATGAACTTTCATTTTCCACAAGTCTCATCAGTGGAATCTTTTGCTCATTGTCCTATTTCATCGGCTGCTTTTCTGCCGGTTCATTCTAAAAACTTTCAGTGTGACGAACGCAGGCGTGTGTTTACAAACACAGGTGCATTCTCTTTGTTCTTTCACCCTCATCACATAGTCCGATGGGACAGCAATCCAACACGACCGGCGAGAGATCAGGCGTAGGACCAACTGGGAATTGAACCCAGCAGTTGCACTTAAGACCGCGAGATCAACGAGGCAGGCTATAAAACGTAAAAGTATGGTGATTTTAGAATCAATTTACACCTCTGTATTAAAATATTATTAAATAAAAAAATAAGTTAAAAAATTAAAACCACCTACCGTGTCAAAACATTACATTCTGAAAGTGGCATACGAACACGATTATCCTCTACGGAATATTTTGTACATAACAAATTCAGATGAGAATATTTTCGTGTTTCATACTTATTAGAGCGTGATTTTTCAGCAGTCGGATTTTAGTTTTTACCCGACTACGGCGAAGCAAAAAGTAGGGTTATGTTTTTGACCTTTATGTTGTTTTTTTTTATTTTTTTTGTGTATGTTCACCGATATCTCCGTCAATTGTAGACCGATTTTGAAAAATCTTTTTTTGTTTGTTAGAGTATGTTTCGAAATTGGTTCCATTTTAATTTGGTGAAGATCTGATGAAGAGCTTCGGAGATATACAGCAGAACTCTTCAATAAATGTTGGCAAATCTCTCGGGATTGCTGCAACCGCATGTCTGTTTATTGTTTACATCATTTCATAACATAACATCACGCCAGTACGCTCTAAAGGGGTACGCAGATGTGTACAGTTCACCTTGATACACTCTCATTTCACCGGTTATGATCAAGTTTCATGGCATTCGGATAATCTATTCTGGCATTATAAGTACCTCACTAAAGGCAAGTTGATTAATAGGTACAACTAAAAAGTGAAAAATAAAAAATCTTTTTTACAAACAAAATACTACCCCAATGCAATAGCCCAATCTGTTATAGCGTATTGCTAAGGGCAACCCGGAGACTCCTGCCCAACAAAATGCAAGACCATACCGTGTGGCCCAAGCAAACCTACAACGCAAGGACGCAACGACCAACCTTTTTAGAGTTCAGGAAAAGGAAGATCGTGTGGGCGCTGATCCAGGAGCCATACATGGGAGGGGCGACCGAGGTTCGCGAATCTATCAGTGCCAGGTTGATGGAAGTGGGAGGGTAAAGGCGGCAATAGCCCTCTTTGATAGTGACTTGGACGTCATACCCTACCCAAAACTCACCACAAACAACATCGTTGTGGGGATCGCAGTAGTTTCTTACTACTTCGAGCCAGACCAACCCACAGGGACCAGCTGACCCGGATTAAAACGGAAGTGGCTACCGGTAGATTGCTGATGGGCGGCGACGCGAACGCTAAGAGTTCTTGGTGGGGCAGCATCGTCGAGGACTCCAAGGGCGAGGAAATGACCGGAACCCTGGAGGATCTAGAGCTTCAGGTGCTGAACACTGGTGACGCTCCCACATTTGACACTATCAGAGGTGGTTGAGTGTTTAAAAGCCAGGTGGTCACGGCATGCTCGCTTGACCTGTTAGACCTGGTAGACGGCTGGCGGGTCGACACAGGAGCAACATCCTCGGACCATAATACCATATTTTTTAACATTAACGTAAAAAATTGAAAAAGGTATGAACATAATTAGAACCACAAGGAAATATAATACAAGATAAGCGGATTGGGAAGCATTTAAAATAAAATTGGAGGAAAATAAAACTGAAAGTAACTTAAGTTTAGACAGAATACAAAATTTGAATACGTTACAAGACTCAGAAGAAACAATAGTAAATTATAGTAAAAGGATTGAACTAGCATGCGAAGATTCCATTCCTAAGAAAAATAGAAAAATTAAAATCAAATGTCCGTGGTGGTCCGAGGAACTCAAAGAAAAGAAGAAGAAATTTACCAGATTAAAGAACCGAATGCGCAATGCCGCGCCGGTCCTGCGAGCGATGGTCGTAGACGAGTACCTTAAGGCCAAAGAAGAATACGAGATGCTAGCGAAGAGCGCCTGAGTCGCAACACGTTCTTTCAAACATAAAAAAATATTTTCAAATCGGTACACTATTGACGGAAATATCGGTGAACAAACATAAAAAAAAACATATATACATAAGGCGAACATAGAACCTCCTCCTTTAAGGGAAGTTGGTTGAAAAGAATGAAACAAGAAAATATACGCATCTAAAATATTCATAGCGGTGTTCAGAAGATAGCCGTTGTCGGCTTGCGCTCGGTCGAAGCCGCTGGCAGGAGCTAATATAATATAAATAAACAGTATTATTTTACAGTAACATACCCCCACCGGCGACGACAAAATAGTTTGCTGGTCTATCCATCCCGGCGGCTCAACGAACGAAGATATCACTGAAATTAACAAAAATAAATAATAATATGTAGACTAGTCTCTTGGCTAAATATCATTGATGGGTATCAGATGCCAGTGAAATTCTCCGAAAGGGTTAAACCAAATTCGGAAAATCTAATAAAATACGAAACTATTTATGAATTCCGACAACTATTCGAAACCAATTTACATACGGTGGAAAATAATGTTAACAAACGGATACATAAAAGTAAATTCAATAAAAAATCATTTCAAATAAGGAATTTATTAAATTCATCCGTGTCCCGGAAAGCATGTTAAGCCGTTGGTCTCGGCTGTCATTTTAAGTTCTTCGATCTTTGTCGTTACGAGTGATAAGAAGCCTGAAATCTGACTCCAGTCTGACCAAAGGGTATCGTGTTACCCAGTTACTGGTTTGTGAAGGCCAGATTAGCAGTCGCTCTATGTAAAGTACTGGTACTCAGCTGAATCCAGTTGGACTGGAAGCCAACGCCAACTGAGTTGGGAAAATGCTAGGCGGATTGATTAAATAGTAGTGTTAGACCACCCGTTGCAGAACAAGAGCTTAGAACAGTGTGTTCAGTTTAACTCGCATATCTAAGGTGTTATATAAACTTAGCTAAATTACATAGTCACCGCATAGTCTGCAGTGGTGGCCCAGTGGTAACGGCCCCGACTTACGTGTCGTAATTTGTGGGTTTGAACCCAGGTAGGTGCTTTACTTTATATAAATTATTCCATCACCACTGCTCTAAAAGTGGTGAAGGAAAAGAACGTGAGGAATCTGACTTGTCCTCGAAGACAAGACATGTGACATCCACCAAACCGCACCGGGCCCGCGAGGTGGATTATTGCCAATTTCCTCTCTCACAGTGACGATGCCTGTTTCCAAGCAGAGACAACGTTAACAGGCTGATGGTGATGACGATGATGATGGCATAGTCTCGGGTCTGCACATAAGTATGAGGAATTAATTCGGCTATGAGCTGCAGTAAATAAGCTTAGCTGTTGGGTTAAAACATTGCAGTCGAAAGACGTCCACTGCTGAACATAGAACTCCCCCAAGTGTCGTCACATGAGCTGTCTGATTCCAGAAGCATAAACCAGGTTATCGGTCCACCTAGTGGGAGGCCTTCCAACGTAGCGTCTTTCGGTACGCAGTCGCCACTCCAGAACTTTTCTGCTCAATCAACCATCCTGTCTCATTCGAGCACGCGAGGATACTCCGAGTATAGCCATCTTCATTGCCGTTTGGGTGACTTTAAGCCTTCTGATGAGATCTATTTGTGTGCGATAAGATCATTTACCAGCAATAGGGGCAACGTTCATAGAATGGTACATCGACTATGCAATGTAATAAGGTTGTTTGAACCAGAGCATCTGCCCCCTTGACGCAAACTGCAGTGGCCAATCTGGCGATCCCTAAACCGATTGCGGGCACAGGTTGGCCGTTGTAGACACAGCCTGGCTAAATGTATCATAGATCAATCCGGAAGTCAGTGCCGGTGTGTGTTGCTGGATATAGCCCACCTGTTTGTCTGCCCTTCAAACCCGACCACCTGCACCTTTCAGGATTTGAAAGAGCTGTCCGAGTAGCTACATACTAGTCGGACAAAATCTGAATGGTTGACACTATTATTTAAGTTAATCCACAGGAAAAAAAATAATAATGAAGAAATACAAAAAACCCGACTGCTTTAAAAGCGAACTAAAAAGACATGGACATGGAGGAAACATGTTCGCGAGCTGGCTGACCAAAATCAGATGTATCCTCCGACTGCACAACATGATTTTCTTCTTGTTTACGTGTTTTTAGTTCGCTTTAAAGCAGTCGGGTTTTTTGTTTTTCTTAATTATTTTTTTTATTTATTAATGTTTAGTAATTTTTTTTTTAGAATTAGGTACATTTAAACATATTAGTGTTATATTTTTTGAAATCACCTCTTTAAGCCCTTTATAATACCCCACGATGAGTTTGGAAGAAAAAAATAATATGGGCCCCCACAATACGGTGCACATACATATATATATACATACATACATAGACTGCTAAACACATAACCCTCCTTCGGCAGTCGGGTAAAAAGAAAAATAAGAACGGTATAATATTACCTACGGGTGGCTTCACTATGCAGATGGGCAGGTCCCCGGCACTGGTGCGCACGAGCTCCTCCGCGATAGCCTTAGTGAACGTGTAGGTGTTCGGCCAGTCTTTGATCAGACTGTCACACAAACAAGTAAAAAGAGGAATATAGAGATACTTTATTTCAGTCACAACGACCCATAGTTAAATATAAGAGAGAATAAAGAATATAACAGAATAGAATACATTTATTTGACATAGACAACACAACAGCAACAAAAACAGTGCAAAAGACAAGAATAGTAATACAAAAACAAAATAAAAAAATAATTTAATTTACTACCCGCTTTTATTTAACTTGCAATGTATTTAATGGGGGTTAAAGTCGGTTAAACATCTATAATATAAAAATGAATCGCAAAATGTGTTGGTAAGCGCATAACTCAACAACGCCTGGACCAATTTTACCAATTCCAAGTCCAAGGATGGTTTTTACGGCGAGAAAAAATCGAATAACTTCCTGGAAAACCCTAAAAGCAGCCCTTTTCTTTTTCCCAAACAAACGTTTTCTAACTAAACTGACATTTTCATGTGATCTGACGTCTGTCTGTCTTTAGGGTAGGTAGGGTAGAGTAGGTAGGGTAGGTAGGGTAGGGTAGGTAGGGTAGGGTTCGGGGGCGTTCGACAGTCGACGCCTTGGCCCTTCTGAAGGGTCAAGTGCAGGAGGCGGTCGAGTCGGGGGGCGGAGTGTTGGCGGTGTCATTCGAAATCGCGAACGCCTTCAACTCCGTTCCCCATTCGACGATATTGGAGGCACTCCGGAATCACGGAGTGCCCCAATACTTGCGGGTCGTCCTGGCCAGTAACTTGGAGGACTGAGCGGTCCTCCTTGTGGACAAAACGGCGACGGTCAGGAGGTACAGCGCCGAGTCCGGTGTTCCACAGGGATCGGTTCTAGGCCCTCCCCTGTGGAACATCGGTTTTGATTGGCTCCTGCGGGGCACCCTCCTCCAGGGCACGAGTGTCATATGTTACGCGGATGACACTCTCCTCGTTACCCGGGGGAGGGACTTCAGAGAGGCGGCCTGTCTGGCCTCGGCTGGCGGATCCTTGGTCGCTGGGAGGATCCGCCGGCTTGGATTGAAGGGTGGCGCTAAACAAGACCGAGGCCGTGTTCTTCCACGGACCTCGGCAGCGCTGCCATCCTGACGCCCACATAGTCGTGGAGGGCGTCAGGATAGAGGTCGGGGCCCAGATGAAGTATTTGGGCCTCACGCTGGACAGCAGATGGCGCTTCGGCCCACATTTCAGTGGGCTGTCGACGCGCCTGCTGAAGACCGCCGATGCCCTGTCGTGGCTTCTCCCAAACTTAGGGGGGCCCAAGGCGCGATGCCGGCGCCTTTATTCTGCGGAGCATGGCCCTTTATGAGGCGCCTATCTGGGCGGACTCCCTCCACAGGAGGGAGAACGCGACCGCCATCCGCAGGCCCCAAAGGGCCATTGCACAGCGAGTGGCGAGGGCCTACCGGTCGGTAGCCTTTGCGGCTGCGTGCGCTCTGGCGGGCACCCCTCCTTGGGAGTTAGAGGCTTGGGTGCTCGCCAGAGTGTACGAATGGACGGCGCGGCGAAAGGCGCTCGGTGAGCGCCCCGCCACGGAGGAGCGGGAGGCCGTGCGGTGGGAGGCGAGGGACGCAATCATCCTCCATTGGACTGAAGACCTCGCCACCGCCGCCTTTGGCCGTCGGACGCTGGACGCGCTCGGTCCAGTCCTGCGGGGCTGGCTCGAGCGGCCTCACGGTTTCGTCTCATTCCGTTTGGTGCAGGTGTTGTCCGGACATGGTTGTTTCGGAACGCACCTGCACCGGTTGCCTCCTTTTGCGAGGACGTGATGTCTCAAAAGGAGGCGGCGGAGCGGGCGCGGGAGGACGATCCTCTCGCGCCGCCGCACCGCAGGCGAAGAAGGGGTGGGAGAAGGCGGTTGTACGATCGTCTCCTCCCACCTCCTGGTGGTGACTAGCGGGCGACAGGCGCGGGGGCGCCTTCGCTCGCATTGCACGAGTCACCACCCTCGTCGGGCGGGAACGGCCGAGCACTCGCGGTCGTTCCCGGGCCCCTCCACTGAGGGAGGGGCGTGAAGGCACCGCTGTAAAGGCGGGCGGTCGTCGGCGGGGGACTGGACGTAAAGGCTCTACCAGTTTCCCAGTCCTCCTCCAATTCAAGACGATGCGGGAGTGCCGCTGGGTTATTTTAGTGGGTATACCGGATTCATTCCGGGGAGTCCCACATAGCCCCCCATTCCCCCAATGGGTGGGTATGCGTAATGAATTTTATCCCAGCGAGATCAAAAAAAAAAAAAAAAAGGTAGGGAAGGGTAGGTAGGGTAGGGTAGGGTAGGTAGGGTAGGGTAGGGTAGGTAGGGTAGGGTAGGTAGGGTAGGGTAGGGTAGGGTAGGGTAGATAGGTAGGGTAGGTAGGTAGGGTAGGGTAGGGTAGGTAGGGTAGGGTGGAGCGTGCGGCTACAGCAGCCGCAATTTTCGCGTAAGCGCGTTGTCGAAGCCGTCCTGCCGCACTTCGAAGCCTGGCTGAAAAGAGAGGAGCGCATTTCCTTCAGGCTCACTCAGGTACTGACCGGGCACGGTTGCTTCGGTGAGTACCTGAATAGGATTGGGCGAGAGACGACGGCAAACTGCCACCACTGCGGAGGTGACATTGACTCTGCACAGCACACGGTCGAGGACTGCCCTGCGTGGGCCTCTGAGTGGCAGGTCTTGGTCGCCAGGATTGGGCGAGACCTGTCTTTGCCAGCAGTTGTGAGGGCCATGCTGGCAGAGACAGAAAACTGGAGGAAAATGGCCTCCTTCTGTGAGACCGTGATGGTCAAGAAGGAGGCCGCCGAGCGGGATCGCAAGCGAGCCGATCCTGCTCGGAG
This sequence comes from Orthosia gracilis, assembly GCA_947562075.1. Classification (NCBI taxonomy): domain Eukaryota; kingdom Metazoa; phylum Arthropoda; class Insecta; order Lepidoptera; family Noctuidae; genus Orthosia; species Orthosia gracilis. The sequence continues at coordinate 14,363,249 of OX387267.1, forward strand.
AAGAAGGCGTCGGGGGGGCAACCGCCTCGACGACTAAAACGCCGAAACCCCGTCTGCATCAAAAGTAGGCGGAACTCCGGGGTTGCGGGTGGTCAGATTGGGGACTCTGTCCGCCCACCAAGTGTCTCCAGGAAAGACAGTGGCACAGTGATCACGTGCTGCCGTGCACAGCGAGGCTCAGGGGAGGTGCTTTTGCAGTCTCCCCAGGGATGTGCCCTAACAGGCGTTGCACAGAGGGGGCTCCGGGGTGGTCTTTTGAGAGATCACGGGGCCTCTTCTACGTGCTGATGGTGATCACCGGGGTGTTTTTAGTGAGGTAAAAATCCCACACTCCCTGGTCTTTTTCTCCAAAAGTCCAGGCGCCCTTTGAAGGTTTCCCCCCGTAAACAAAAAAAAAAAAAGGTAGGGTAGGGTAGGTAGGGTAGAGTCGGTAGGGTAGGTTGGGTAGGTTGGGTAGGGTAGGGTAGGTAGCATCCTACGCAGCATGGCCTTGTACGGGGCGCCCATCTGGGCGGACTCCCTCCAGAGGAGGGAGAATGCAACCGCCATCCGCAGGCCACAAAGGGCCATTGCACAGCGGGTGGCGAGGGCCTACCGCTCAGTGGGCTTCTCGGCGGCGTGCGCTCTGGCGGGCACCCCTCCCTGGGAGTTGGAGGCATGGGTGCTCGCCAGAGTGTACGAGTGGACGGCGCGGCCTTGTACGGGGCGCCCATCTGGGCGGACTCCCTCCAGAGGAGGGAGAATGCAACCGCCATCCGCAGGCCACAAAGGGCCATTGCACAGCGGGTGGCGAGGGCCTACCGCTCAGTGGGCTTCTCGGCGGCGTGCGCTCTGGCGGGCACCCCTCCCTGGGAGTTGGAGGCATGGGTGCTCGCCAGAGTGTACGAGTGGACGGCGCGGCGTAGGGCGCTGGGTGAGCGCCCCGCCATGGAAGAGCGGGAGGCCGTGCGGCGGGAGGCGAGGGACGCCATCGTCCTCCATTGGGCGGAGGACCTCGCCACCGCCGCCTTTGGACGCCGGACGCTGGACGCGCTCGGGCCAGTCCTGCAGGGCTGGCTCGAGCGGCCACATGGTTTCCTCTCGTTCCGTTTGGTGCAGGTGTTGTCCGGACATGGTTGTTTCGGAACGCACCTGTACCGGATCCGGAGGGAGGAAACCCCAGCGTGCCACCACTGCGGCGCGGCGGAGGACACGGCGCAGCACACCCTCGAGGTGTGCCCAGCATGGGCTGAGCTGCGCCGTGCCTTGATCGATGTTGTCGGGCAGGACCTCTCACTTCCCAGTGTGGTCAACTCCATGCTGGGGAGTGAGGAGGCCTGGACGGCGGTTGCCTCCTTTTGCGAGGACGTGATGTCGCTAAAGGAGGCGGCGGAGCGGGCGCGGGAGGACGATCCTCTCGCGCCGCCGCACCGCAGGCGAAGAAGGGGTGGGAGAAGGCGGTTGTACGATCGTCTCCTCCCACCTCCTGGTGGTGACTAGCGGGCGACAGGCGCGGGGGCGCCTTCGCTCGCATTGCACGAGTCACCACCCTCGTAGGGCGGGAACGGCCGAGCACTCGCGGTCGTTCCCGGGCCCCTCCACTGAGGGAGGGGCGTGAAGGCCCCGCTGTAAAGGCGGGCGGTCGTCGGCGGGGGACTGGACGTAAAGGCTCTGCCAGTTTCCCAGTCCTCCTCCAATTCAAGACGATGCGGGAGTGCCGCTGGGTTATTTTAGTGGGTATACCGGATTCATTCCGGGGAGTCCCACATACCCCCCCCATTCCCCCAATGGGTGGGTATGCGTAATGCATTTTTTCCCAGCGAGATCAAAAAAAAAAAAAAAAAATGGGTAGGGTAGGTAGGTAGGGTACACCTTAGGCACTGGACAAGTGTCATTCAAGTGATGATGTTAGCAATTGATTGATTGATCACATGACATTTCGCTTGGCATTCCCATACATTTATGACATTGTCCAGTCGCTATGGCGACGGTTTCGTTGATGGAATTTCACTTGTCTAGAGCTTCTGCTCCTTAATATCAGCAGAGTCTAATGAATTTGAAATTAAAAAGAAAGAAAAGAAAGGAATTTATGAAAGAAAGAAAAGGAAAGCGTGAAAAAAATGAAAAAAGGAAAGAACGAAGGGAAAGAAAGCAAGAAAGGAAAAATATAACTTACGCAGGTGTTATGCTAGTGAGCCGGTCTTGGTCTGTGCTGTCGATTAAGCCAAGAAACACGTCTGGAGGTATGGGGCACGGGTAGAACTGTTCTTTGACGTCAGTGTCTATCCGTGTGTTAGTGGCGTGGGCGAAAGCCGTTGATATGTGGTTGAAGAGTCTGGGAACAAGAGAATTACGTTCGTTCACCATTATTGATAGGCTTACGTTTGACCACTATCTCACCTGATTGTAAGCGATTACGTGGTCGGCATTGATGCACGCTCGCCTAGCAGTAACTATCAGGAAATACAAACTCCGGCAGGGAATCCAACTCGTTAGCTATACGCACATTGAAAGTATTCTCTAAACGTTTAGTGCTTATGGGTGGGATGTTCACCATGTACCGATAGCGCATCACCGTACGTCTTGTAGTCCGATGGTAGAACGGGCTAGCCGAAATTAGATCATGCAATTACATCGTATAGACTAGGTACTACCTGAAATGTAACCGATAAAGAACCGATAAACTTGTAACTTATCATCGATGTTCAAGGCTCTGAAACTGGTACTTGGCAGATCCAGCGAATGAGAATAGTACTCGTATTCCGTGTATGATCTTGATCGGCCTCTGTCTTTGCCTCACCGCGCAGTGCGTGGGACAGTAACTGACTGGTATTTTATTATTGCCGAGAGCAGTTAGACTTAGTGGCCCAGGGGTAACGGCCCTGACTTACGTGTCGTATGTCGTGGGTTCAAGCCCAGGCAGGAACTTTACTTTGTGTACATTATTTCATGACAACTGCTCTAAAAACGGTGAAGGAAAACATCGTGAGAAAACCGGCATGCTCTAGATCCAAAAATTCTAAGACATCCAACCCGCGCTGGGTCTGCGCGGTGGATTAGCACCCACTCCCTCTCATAGAGAGGAGGCCTGCGTCCCAGCAGTGGGAACGTTAAAAGGCTGATAATGATGATCAAGTGTTAATGCGAGACTGGTTAATGTGGCGACGCTTGGGGGAAGACTATGTTCCTGGTGTGGACGTTTTTCGGCTGAAATGATGACGATGAAGTTTGTGAACTCACTTGAGGTGACGGCAATGCTTGGCTAGCGTCATCATTTCTCGGGTCCCTCTGACGTTGATGAGGCCGGCTACATGCAGGGACTCATCGAAGTTCACCGTGGCTGCCATGTGGATGATTATGTTCACCTGGCGGTAACAGAGAGTCATGAGTATTGCTATCCCACTGACATTATAAATGCGAAAGTTTGCATGATGGATGTATGTTTGCTACTCAATAACGCCAGAACGTCTGAACGGATCTGGATTAAATTTGGTATTCAGATTATAGTCTGGAATAGCACATAGTCTTCTTTTCATCCAGGTAACAAGAAAAAACTTTTCACTAAGTGCATTTAGAGCTCACTCCACCTATGTTTGAGATGTTTACAGAATAGACCGAAAAAAAAAAGTACGTCATAGTATTGTGCGCGAGAGGTTTGGGCTCGATTCCAAGGTCAGGCTAAGTGTTGGCGGTGGGTTCTGTTAAGAATCTCTCAGTAGATTGGGTAAATAAATAAATATAAACATCTTAGAGATAACATTTCACAAACCAGGAGCTCGTGTCTTAATTATAACAGCCACTCAGGTCGATCTTCAAGGTTAAGCAACGCTTGACCTGTAGGGAGCTCCGTGGATGGGTGAACATTTTTACATAGCGAGATTTGTCCTTGCCTCGGAAAGCACGATAAGCTGTTAGAACCGGCTGATATTTGTTAATCGCTGACAGCCGTTACGGTAAGTCAGTAGACAGGAATCTGACATTTTTCTTGCCAAGGGTTATCGTGTCATCCAGTTACTGTGTCATCGAGCCCAGCGCGTTGCCCAGTGCGTTTTATCTGCATGACCAAACAGTTGACAGTTGGCGTACAGCACCGAGTTACCAGTGTGAAATGCCTGATAAGACAGGACGTCCAATCAATAAAATGTGCGATGGAACTGCACAATTTGATTCCGCCTAGCCCTTTCCATCATCGGACTACAAGACGTACGGCAATGCGCCATCGGTACATGGTTGATATCCCACCCATACGAACAAAGCGTTTTGAAAATACTTTCATTGTGCGTACAGCTAAGGAGTGGAATTCCCTGCCGGCGACTTTGTTTCCTGATAGCTACAACCTAAGGGTCTTCAAGTCAAGAGTGAATAGGTTACTTCTAGGCAAGTGTGCTTTACCTTCGACCACATCATCACTTAACATCAGGCGAGATAGTGGTCAAATGCGAGCCTATAGTAAATAAAAAAAATAAAAAAGTACTGATTGCGTGATAAGGGCTTTACGCATATCACCTGGTACTTAAATGACGTAGTTGCAGGTCGAAGCATGTCTCTGCCCAGATTTGTGGCTTAATTTTACCAAGGCCAGGAAGGATTCCAAGGACATGTCTGAAAACTTGTCAGTTACGTTTTGTTCAAAAATGCACCTGAAGACTTCATTTTCAGCCATGGAAATACTCCGTCACTCCGGCACTCCTAAGACCACGATCCAGGGTTAACGCTTGCTGAGTTTGTCGGTGGTAAGTCCTGAAGTAGAGAGCTGGACTGCTTGCTTTACTTTATCAGCGTCATGTTTGGTCTCGGTGTTGATAATTACGCCACCAATTTTAACCGACTTTCCAAAAAGGAGGAGGTTCTATGTTCGACGTTATGAATGTTTTTTTTTTATGTGTGTTCACCGATATCTCCGTCAATTGTGACCGATTTTGAAAATTCTCTTTTTTTTTAAAGAGTGTGTTCCGAAATTAGTTCCAATTTAATTTGGTGAAGATTTGATAAAGAACTCCGAAGATTTACAACAGAACTCTTCAATAAATTACGGCAAATCTCTCGGGATTGCTGCAATCACATATGTTGTAGGTGATAAGGTTGAGTTTTGTTAGCACTGTGTCAATGGATTTTTGAAATGAAATAAGACTGTCTTTTACGAGGTTTATTGGCAACGAAAAATATATAGGTCATGCAACTCTTTATAAACATTAAATTTGTGTTAACAAAAGCCGCCCTCCGAAGGACTATGATAGTCCTTTCAATAAAAAACCTTTGAAAAAAAAATATTACCGACTTCCAACTAAAAACACTACAAAGTAAAAAATAACTTTCTTTTTCGAAGTCGGTGTCTTTGGTAGGTACCAATTTTTTTCGTTATTGACACCGACTTCGAAAAAAAAAGTTATTTTTCACTTTGTAGTGTTTTTAGTTGGAAGTCGGTAATATTTTTTTTTTAAAAGGTTTTTTATTTTTCACTTTTTAGTTGTACCTATTAAGCAACTTGCCTTTAGTGAGGTACTTATAATGCCAGAATAGATTATCCGAATGCCATGAAACTTGATCATAACCAGTGAAATGAGAGTGTATCAAGGTGAACTGTACACATCTGCGTACCCCTTTAAAGCGTACTGGCGTGATGTTATGTTATGAAATGGTATAAACAATAAACAGACATGCGGTTGCAGCAATCCCGAGAGATTTGCCGTCATTTATTGAAGAGTTCTGCTGTAAATCTCCGAAGTTCTTCATCAGATCTTCAACAAATTAAAATGGGACCAATTTCGAAACATACTCTAACAAACAAAAAAGAATTTTCAAAATCGGTCCACAATTGATGGAGATATCGGTGAACATACACAAAAAAACAAAAACAAAAAATCTACAAGAAGTCGAACATAGAACCTCCTCCTTTTTGGTAAGTCGGTTAAAAATAATAATATATTATGTTAAATGCAAAAAAAGCTAGACACGATAAACAATAATTTCGTCTGGTACTGTATCGATTGGTAAAGCACACAAATTTGTCACACATCGGTTGGTTATACCGTCACCGCTCTTTACGCTATACACTCTGGTTAAACCATCAGGTCCGGGGTGCTTGTCGATGATTCGTCCCATTGACCATTTTCCCGGCGGGCGATTGTCTTGCTTGATCACCACTATATCTCCCTTCTTAAACTCTTCTTCGCGTTTTAACCATTTTGGTCTATGCTGGAGTCTCGTTAGGTACTCTTTTTGCCAGCTCGACCAGAAGTCACTCAAAAATTTTTGTGTATATTGCCAACGTGTCAAATTACTTATTTTAGCGTCCTTCATGTTTTGGTTTGGGACGGTGACTGGTGCTTCCGTTTTTTTAAAAAGGCTAATTCAAAAAATCTAAAAACCCAACTGCTTAAAAAGCGAACTAAAAAGACATAAACAAGAAGAAAATCATGCTGTGCAGTTGGAGGATACATATTCGCGATCTGGCTGACCAAAACCAGATGTATCCTTCGACTGCACAGCATGATTTTCTTCTTGTCCGAAGTTGGGTGAAAATGCATGTATAAAATGCCATTGCGTGCCTTTGTTTGCAAGTAATTCAGCGATTTTTCCATCAAATTGCAAACCAGCTTCTTTCCAGGCTTCATATAGTTGTTTGTTAGCACCAACAAAATTTCGCCCTTGGTCGCTCCACAGATTTGTACATTTTCCTCTGCGGGCGCAAAATCTTTTGAAGGCGCCTATGAATGCTGCTGTACTTAGGTCACCGACCAATGCCAAGTGAAGTGCCTTCTTATCTTATCTTGTGGAGGGGCCGAGAAATAACTCGGACACTTCGACCCATTGGGATCTATTGTGGTCCCCTAGATACTTTACTCCTCCCCAATCTCGTTGAAAACTCTTTTCATGAGTTTTACAACGAGACTAGGTGATATGAGCCTATAGTCTTCCGGTTTTGGATATCCAACCCCTAGGAGACTCATTCGCTTACCAGCCAGTGCATCGCATGTGCACAGAAGGTGCTCCATGCGTTCCGTATGTTCCCCACACAACCTGCACATGAGTGTCGCGGCAAGACCCATCTTCATGAGCATGTCGTTGGTTCCAAAGTGCCCAGTAAAGGCCCCAAGCAGGTAGCGGATTTGCCCCCTGCTCATATTCCAAATGCATTGCCGGGCTTTGAAAGTAGAGCCTAGAAATTTCTTTGAGTGTTGTAGACCGGTACTAGACAGCCAATATGTTCGTTGTCTGTGATCTGCAAACTCCCTAAATGCGGCTTTTACGAGACACGTCGAAATGCCTACACATGGTTCTGGGCCTACAAAATCATTTGCTGATCCCTCTCTTGCCAGTTCATCTGCCACTTCGTTACCATGGATTCCTTTGTGCCCAGGGACCCATATCAGTCTTACCCTGTTATGCTTCCCAATCCTGTTTAGGGTCCGGATAGCATCCAGAACAAGTCCGGAGTCCACTTTCTAGGATGCCATGGCTTTGAGTGCAGCCTGACTATCACTAAGAATATATATGGATTTACCTCTGGTGCCTCTATCTATATTCTCTTGAGCACAGGTTATTATGGCATATGTTTCTGCTTGGAATACAGTTGCCATCTTACCTAAGCTTTTGCTACATTTGTAACCTTTTGCGAATATTCCCGCTCCTGTACCTGATTCCATTTTGGATCCATCAGTGTACCACACCAGACTATCTTGTTCTGGTGGATCTAGTCCCTTCGTCCAGTTCTCTATTGTAGGGATTTGGACCTTGAAAGACCTTTCAAACACAAACATAGTTTGCATTTTATCGGATATCATGCTTGTTACCCGATCCAGGCCTTCAGTGAAGTGCCTTGGTGGCCATGCAAATAAATATAGCTATATATGCCTTGCTTGGTCTTGCACCTCTGCCCTTACTCATCAATACTTGGAATGGTCTCGCAAAGTCCACACCTGAATTGAGAGATGCTCGTGCTGGTTTAACCCCTACGCTTGGTAAGTCACCCATTACTTGTGTTCTCATTTTTGCGTTTAATTTAGCACACACCAAGCAACGATAGATGTATTGTTTGACCAGCGTTTTTGCTCGCAGTATCCAATACTTGGATCTGAGGTAAGTAAGCATTAATTATATACCTCCATGCAACGTCTTCGAATGGGCTTCTGCAATTATAAGATACGTAAGTTTACTGTTATGACCCAGAATGATTGGATGCTTGCATTCGTTACTCAACTCCGCGTTCCTGAGCCGGCCTTGAGAACACCAATCTCGTCAAGGTAAGAATTTAACGATTTTAATTTGCTTGAATTTTTTCTCTTTTCTTTAGTTTTAAGCTTTCTATCTCTTCTTTAAATTCTTCCTTTTTTATACAGATTTGCAAGGAGAGTTGGAGTTCTTCAGTTGAGATTGTGCTATCTATGTTTTCTTTAATTTCTTTTGTCTTAAGAATCTTTAGCAATAAGTGATTGCTTTTAGTAATTCTTTCAGTGTGTCAAAGTCGTCGACTTGTGCGGATAATTTATTACTTTCTTCGTTTTCATTCTTAGTTATTTTCAGAGCTTGTATGATGTTTTTCTTTCTTTCTAGGTCGATTGGTGTTATATTTAGTCTAGTGAACTGTATCTTCTGGTGTTATAACCACTGTGTTCCGTTCCACCATAGGTTGCACCCTTTCAAGTCAGCTACTAACATAACCCATGACGCATTATCAGCTGGCTTATCGTGAGATTGAACATGGTGCCATTGACTGCATGTTACATTGGCTGTGATCTCAACAACGCGGTTTGCCACAAGCGTCTTCCATTTATTCGGATCTCCACATAACCAGGCGATAACAAAAGTAGAGTCTTTCCAAGCGTAGATTTGTGTCACAGGTGCTTGCCTTATTTGCATTTGGATAGAAGCAAAGCTCCACACAGTTCTAGTCGGGGCAATGAAATGGTTTTCAAAGGCGCTACTCGCGTTCTTGCAGTAATTATTGTGCTTTTAACTGTACCATCTAAGTTTGTGACTCGGCAGTATACCACAGCACCATACACTTGTACAGAGGCATCGCAGAATCGATGGATTTCTATAGAATCTTTTCTTGAAGTATATTTATGTAGATTCCGTTTACAAATTCGTGATCAGATCGTATTAAAGCCCATTTTTCAGCCAGTGTCGTATTCAAGACTTCGTCCCAATCAATCTTTTCTTGCCAGAGTTGTTGAATTAAAATCTTCGCCATTACAAGGCCAGGCGCAATCCATCCGAGCGGGTTGAATAACTTTTGAATGTTGGATAGAATGCTTCGCTTCGTGATTGTTTTGCCGATAACAGGTATGTTCAGATTATATTCAAACTGATCTTTTCCCAAATTCCATTGTATGCCCAGGGTTTTAATCATTCCATCAATATTTAGTTTTAGATGTGCATGCATAATCTTTCGCTTGGTTCAATGGTCTCCATGAAATGATGGTTGTTAGAAGACCATTTTTTCAGTTCGAAGCCACCCAGATGCAGCAGCTTTTTGAGATTTTTTTTTATTTTTTTATTGTAAATAGGCTCGCGCTTGACCACTATCTCACCTGATGGTAAGCGATGATGTGGTCGACGGTGAAACACGCTTGCCTAGAAGTAACCTATTCACTCTTGACTTAAAGACCCCTAGATTGTAGCTATCGGGAAACACAGACTCCGGCAGGGAATTCCACTCCTTAGTACGCATAATAAAAGTGTCCCCAAAACGTTTTGTGCGTATATATTATATCTTCTAATGTATTATCTCTCCATAGAATTCTTTGATAATTGATGTCTTCTTTGTTTGTCCAAATCATTCTGTACATTTTGTGAACGACAGAAACATAACAAACAACATGTATCTCCATCTTATGATTATGCTTCTCAAGTCATCGTGTAACATTGGACCAAACAAAGGTCATCGTTTAGTGAAGTACCGTTGGCGTCCTTGCACGAGGCGTCGAATACAAAGCGAGTCTTGGTTGTTTCTTTGTCATTACGGATCACTGCGTGGTGAGTTAAGTATAGTAATTTATTATTTATTTCATCATTAGGTATCTTCTTTAAGTTTTAGTTGTTTATATTCGTTGATCACCTTTATGTATTCTTGCTTCAATTCTGTGTATTGATTAAATCTTTTATCTAGTTGAAGGAGTCTTCTTTTTGATATTTCTCTTGTGTTGCCTTCTACTGATTTTAGTTATTCTGTTTTAAACGGTAGCTTGACTATGTATTTGCCGTCTTTATCTCGCTTGTGTGTCTTCTTGTATATGTTTTCACATAGTTGTTTAGTTAGGGTAAGTTTTTTTTTCGTACCCATATCAACTTCCCATATTGTGGTCAATAAATCTTCGATGTTGATTTCTGGCTTCATGGCCGTCAAGGATTTTTCTCGTACGTTTAATTTAACCTTTATTCCACCCATTAAGATCCATCCCAGGTAGGTATTTTGGGCACATGGTGTATCTGGTAGACCTTTAATGAGCCCTTGGTTGAGAATTAATGCATATTCGTTTATACCCAACAACAGATCAAAAGGTCCTGATGCATAATAATTTGTATCTGCTAGTTGGAGGTTTGCTATATGCGGCCACTCTGTCCCCATTGTGGTGTTTATAGGTATGTTGGAGGTATGTAGGCAGTTCTTGAGCATTCACCGAGTAGGCAGTTTGTTCCCAATTTGTGTGTGACTCCAGGTCCAACTTCTGCACAACCAGAATTATAATTACAGGATCCCAGGAATCGATAGGCACTACTACGTTTTTTAGGCTGTTAATTACCTCAGTGGTAGAATCCAGGAGGGCTTTCAGCTGTGCCGCAGTTTGATTGGTACATTTTTTCTGATTAAATAGTCGCTTCATTAATGCATTTACTATTATACGCCTATTATCGTGTCAGTTATTCAATGTTTACCAAGCTTGAACATAATTATCACCCGTCACTTGAATGTGCTTCAGTAAGGATGCCGCTTCGCCCTGATATTTTTTTGAAAATTAGTGTAATTTTTTAACTTCATTTAGTGTAGTGCATTCATGAATTAATGACACATACAAGTCTCTAAATGTAGGCCACTCTTCGTAGTTACCGGATAACGAAGGGAGTTGTATGTTAGGCAGCATCACTTTAGCACGTAATTTTCCATCACAAGACGTATTGCTGCATGAAGGTTGATCAGACGTCTTCGTAGTACATGCAGCTAACATGTCTTTAAAATCTCCTAACATACATAGGTATAATTCTTCATTCACGTTGTACGGAATAACTCCACGTTGTTCCCGAGTCGTACTTTTCAGCAGAGCTTGGTGTGCTTTCTCAAAAACTACCCAGTATTCTTAAATTGTTTGAATACGCGTTTGTAAATATCCAGGTTTCGATAACCGTTCTTTTGGGCACTTTTTAAGGTTTATTTGAGTCTTTTTGAGTATTGACGCCAAATCTTCTGTTACTCTTAACGCCTGGTCTGCTTGATTTGTCATTGTTTATGTTTAAATCACAAGAATCTTTAAAATATAATCAGTTTGCTAAGTTAACACACTAATTGTCCAATTCTAAAAAATACGTGCAAAACAACATCAGGTGTTCCCTTATCGCTCAATGGAATGCAGTTATTTTGTTCTCACGGCCTCCGTCAAATCTGAATGAAGTTCGATCCGGCTCGTTTTTGACATTATGTTGTAGGTGATAAGGTTGAATTTTATTAGCACTGTGTCAATGGATTTTTGAAATGAAATACGACTGTCCTTTACGAGGTTTATTAGCAACTAAAAATATATAGGTCATGCATCTCTTTATAAACATTAAATTGGCGTTAACAGCATGTCTGTTTATTGTTTAATACCATTTTATAACAAAACATCACGCCAGTACGCAGAAAACTACAAAGTGAAAAATAACTTTATTTTTGAAAGTCGGTGTCTATAACGCATAAAAATGGTACCTACGAAAGTACTTTCCAAAAATAAAGTTATTTTTAACTTTGTTGTTTTCTTATTTGGAAGTCGGTAGAGCTTTTTTTACTAAAAATGTTTTTTCATTATAAAGTCAAATCAAAGTCAAAGTCAAAGTCAAATATATTTATTCAACTGGGCCAAAAAGCGGCACTTTTGAACGTCAGAATTAAAAGTAACAAATCATAAAATAAAAATTGATTCTACCGTGCATTCGGAAAAGTAGCTTGTTATGGAGAAGAATGCACAAGAAACTCCATACTTACTCTTTAAAAAAAAAAGTGTTTTACAATATTTACATAAGTACATACATTAATAAATTCATATATGTGAGGACGATGCACCCAGAATAGCACTATACACTATACTACGTACAGGTATACAGTATAAAAAGCATTAACAGGTAAATTTATGAATGTGATAAATAGGAACATGGTTCTCACATACTTACAAATATTGCAAACATAGGTAAAATACCTAATTCAACACCAACGGAACAGTGTGTGAGTCAAATTCTAAAAAAAAAAAAGCAATAACTATGAATAGGAATATAAATTAACAAATTTGATTTTGTCCACCCTAAAGATTGCCCTATGGAGCAGGACCAGCATGTTTCCAAGCATTCTTATCTTGAATATAATCATCTAATTTGTAATATGCTTGTTTACAAAGTGTGCTTTTAACTCGAGTTTTAAATTTACCTTCATTTAGTTTTAATATATCACAAGGTATTTTGTTATAGAATTTAACACAGTACCCCATGAAAGATGAGTTTATTTTAGCTAGTCTATAAGATGGTTGATCTAACTTATCTTTATTTCTCGTATTACATTTGTGTCTATCACTGACTTTACTAAAGAGATGTATATTTTTCCTTACATACATAATATTTTCATAAATGAATTGGCAAGAAACTGTCATAATATTAATATTTTTAAATAGTTCCCTAAGAGATTCTCGATGACTTTACTTATATATTGCTTATAGTTTGTAAATAGTATATACACACTAAGCTAAATTGAAAGTGCATATAATTTATTATTTATTTATGTTAACTAAATATTGCTAGCGGGCACGTCTATACGCGACAAGCGTCAATCAATCTCCGTAATGCTGATGATGAGGCAGATTGATACATAGTTCCTTCGATAAAGGGCAGTAGCCCAGTGGTAAAAGCGCCAACTTATGTGTCGTAGGTCCTGGTTTCGAACCCAGGCAGACAATTTACTTTGTGTATATTATTTCATCAACAGTGCTTTAAAAACGTTGAAGGAAAACATTGTGAGGAAACCGGCACGTTCTAGAACCAAAATTCGAAAACATGTTACATCCACTAACCCGCGCTGGACCCGCGTGGTGAATTAAGGCCCACCTCTCTCACGGAGAGGAGGCCTGCGTCCCCGCAGTGAGATCGTTAAGAGGCTGATGATGATGATGACGATGAGGCAGATCGATTGATAGTTACCTCGTTGATGATGCTGTGCCAGTCCTTCTCGCTGAGGCCGACCTTGAGTTCAGCGATGTCACCCTCTACCGGCTCAATGCGGGCAGCGAAGTTTGGCTTCTTCTTACGTAGAGTGTCGTATAACTGGAAGAAAAAAAATTAAAATAACTTTTAAACAAGTAATAACTTTTGTTTCAAACAAGCTTTTACATTAAAAAATTCACTGTCACAACAATAAAAATATGTGTGAAAAATTTCAGCTCAATCGGACCGGGAAGTGAGTCAAATTTAACTAGCAAGATTTGATTACAAATACTGGGTGACAACAAATAAAAGTTTGTAAAAACGATCTTTTTCGTATTCCTTTCACCAAACCGAATTCTGATTCGATCACGCAAGGATACTCCGAGCATAGCCCTGTCCATTGCCCTTTGGGTGACTGTAAGCTTTCTGATGAGACCCATTGTGAGCGACCACGTCTCAGAGCCATAGGTCATCACTGGCAACACACTTTCAGACTTATCGGACGAGAAGATAACGCGCAACCAGTCCCGAGTTTACGGCGCGTAGTGTTCCACGCGCGCCTCAAAGAGATGTCAGAAAAATTGAAGGGGGCCCCCGCTAGAGCCGATGCCTGTCTGGGTGGCGCATAAATTTGAAAGAGAGTTACCGCCTCTTTGGCACAAGCAACTGAAGGAACACGGATGGGTTTTAGTCAGTAAAAGTCTGACACGCCTTTCCGCTTCACCCAGAGCGGGAAATCATTGGATGATTTCCCACACAAAAAAATGGGGCAGGTTTTGTAAAAACCAATAAATACATGAATTCTTTTTATCAACCAAGAGCGTAAATCTAAAATTTCACGTGTCCATCTTACAAACTTTAGAAATAACAGTTAAGTTTCAACCCCCTTTTTACCACCTTAGGGAAATAATTAATCTCATTGTTTTTTTTTATTAATCAAGAGCATAAACTTACGATTTCAGACGTTTTACCTTCCAAACAGAAAAAAAATCATATGAAGTTTTAACCACTATTTTACCCTCTAGGGGTAGAGTTTCCAAAAACTAATAAATATATAAATTATTTTTGTCAACCATGAGCGTAAATCAAAAATTTCTCGTGTCCCACTTACAAACTGTAGAAATTACATACAAACTTTTAACCCCCTTTATACTCCCTTAGGGGTGGAATTTCCAAAAACCAATAAGTACATTAATTCTTTTTACCAACCAATCACGTAAATCTAAAGTTTAAAGTCTCCAACTTACAAACTGTAGAATTTACATACAAACTTTCAACCCCCTTTTTACCCCCTTTGGGGTGGAATTGCAAAAAATCCTTTCATAGTGCTCACTTACGTTACTTGAGAAATCTTTCCGCCAAATTTCATGCTTCTAGGCCTAGCAGTTTTGGCTGTGAGTTGATCGATCAGTCAGTCAGTCAATTAGTTTCTTCTTTTATATATATATTAGATTACAGTTACAAGCGGCGATTAAGACTACTTAACATTATCTGATGTATGTTAGTTTACAAATAAAACAAGATCTTTTTGTTTTTTATACTTTTTATACCTTTAAAAATCAAAATCAATCAAAGAATAGGCCCCCATGCTCAGCTCGGAGCATCGGCTTGCTGGTCGATGTTTAACATTGACATTTTACTTGTAGGCATTTTAATTTTCGACTATTAATTATGTACTCATAAAATTATTTCGACGAATAAATATTATGTCTTAAATATTTATACAACTCCAAATTGTGCCAAAACAAATTAGACCAAATGACAGTTTGCTAACCTTTGCATTATACCTAAGTATTATTATTCCACAGTATTTTATGCTAATAGAAGTTATGCGAAAACGTTATGCCAAACAATATTATGCCTTAAAATGTTATGTCAAGATGATAATGACGCTTCTCCGTAAAAATAAGTGGTCCGCATCTTTGGGAGTTCGCCCTATTGGATTTTGAATGATGGCACTCACCGAGTGATGTCATCCAAATAAAACGGATTATTATTACGGTAGAGATTTGTAATATATTGTTAATTTGTTGAAATTATGTTTATTTTAGTAGGGGAACCTTTACAACGGGTTGAGGTTTACACAAATTAATGTGTTGCTATGTTTTACTTACCGGATCTTTAAGTATGTAGGCTAACCTCTGTTGAATGGTCTTTCCTTTCTTTGGTCGTAGCAGTAAGTATATTTTCTTGATATCACATGATCTGAAAAATATATAAATGGACGTTATTCGAAAAAGGGTCTATCTTTTATAGCAGAGCGTTTTATGTCATAATATCATTATGCATAACAACGAATAGCATAAACTTAATTACGCAGAAAATTGTTTGGAATACACTAATTTATCATAAATTCAAAACTCATATCTTTTTAAGTCAGCACCATCTGAAGGCATAAATTTACCATCATATCGCAGAAAGTTCACAGTCGGCATCGTCTTTTGGCATACATATCATATCCATATTATTCCAGTAAACCACGGCCTCGCAGTCCAGGATGACATGGGCAGCTGTTTCCTTGGCGTTAAAACAGCCCCTGCATAGTGGGCTGTCTGTGGCGCCTATGTTAAAAAGATGTTTGTTAAGAGGGGTATGACCCGTAATTGTCCCTATGATTATTCTGAGGTTATTTCTACTTAGGCTAAGAAGTTTTTTTGTTAATCGCGGGTTTACATTCGGTAGGGCTGTTCTTGACTGTCTACAGTCTGTAGCCCGTGACCATCTGTTGTTATGCAGTTCGATTGATCTTTGGCGGATGCTTTGGACGCTAGTACCGAATGCACAACCAATATAACCGTGAGAAAAAAATTAACTTCTACAAAACCACATACAGAACAACCAATGATTACTAAGGATGAAGCGTTGAAACGTCAATCCTCGATTCAAAATACTACTGATTTACTCGATTCCCACATAATGACTGATTGCGAAACATCTATATAGAATCATATACTCCCAATAAATTGTCAATGATTGATGACGGTACTGTGTCTGACTTAGTATTAGCCTTAGAAATGAAAGAGATAATTGCTCAGCTTACATTAAAACTCGAAAGTACTGAAAATGAACTGGGCAATATATTGTTAGAGAACACTGATCTACAGAAACAAATATTTTTATGTTAACTGCAGAAAATAAAACACTAAAGTCTTTATGCCAGTCGCCTTCCTTATTAACAAGTCCGGTTAAAAACTCTAATAAAAAGAGACAATCTCTGGTAAATCAGCACAACATAGTTTCTACACTATCCCCCTTACCGTCATCCAGATTGCAAGTCGACAGCAATCACAACGTAAAAGTGTCCTCCTTGGAACAAGAATTGTTGCCCTACAGCAGCAATTAAAGGTTGCACAGCTTGAGATAGCGGCCCTCACGGAGCGTATTGCAGTAATCATGCAAAGTAATAGCAATATCTGTGCACCTACCATTCGTTATGAACTGGAGCGGGATACTCTGAACGT
Source organism: Orthosia gracilis (assembly GCA_947562075.1). Taxonomy (NCBI): domain Eukaryota; kingdom Metazoa; phylum Arthropoda; class Insecta; order Lepidoptera; family Noctuidae; genus Orthosia; species Orthosia gracilis. Next base: position 14,380,069 of record OX387267.1, read on the forward strand.
GGCCAAAGCTCAGACATGTGCTTTCACGGATGGGCACAATATGGTCGCCCAAAGAAAGATATTTGTCTTCGGTACTCAGCGGTGCGTCGGGCTTGCAGCAGCGATCTTACACTCAAGAGCAAATACTCAGTATGAAAAATACAGACTCGTCGCTGAAATAAAACCAAATGCGCCCTGCAATGAATTAATAGCAAGCTGCAGAAATGCGAAGTTGACAGCTGAAGACAAAAACGATCACAATCCTGACCTAGTGATGTCTCAATTGCGAGATATCTTAAATACATTTTCAAATAACACTGTTATTGTATTAAATGTCATCAATAATGTGTATCTCAATGTCCGGAAGTTGAACTGTTCTATAAAGAATATATGTAATAAGTATAAAAAATGCCACTTTGTAAATCAACCATCCACGAAACTGTTCGAGGTGTGTAATTCAATAAATTACGTCATAGACTGCTGTGATTACAGTGATAACTATTCAAATCCTAGCGAAATTCGTAAAAGACTGGTGAGTAACAAACCAAGTTTCAAATTAAACGTTTCTACAAGTGAACCCAAAAAAGGGACAATTTCCTTCTACTTTAGTCGTATTAAGAACACAACGCCCTACGAACATAGATCCTCTTTGCAAGGCAATGCAAATGGTCAAATAGGGACTATACCCTATTATTTTCCTGTCTTAAATAAGCGTAACTCATTTTTTCGTACCTCAAATCAATAAAAGACACCATTTTAGAATATTTCATCATAAAAAATCTTTTTAACAAAAAAAATACTACCGACTTCCAACTAAAAACACTACAAAGTGAAAAATAACTTCCTTTTTCGAAGTCGGTGTCATTGGTAGGTACCAATTTTTTTCGTTATGGACACCGACTTCGAAAAATAAAGTTATTTTTCACTTTGTAGTGATTTTAGTTGGAAGTCGGTAGTATTTTTTTTGTAAAAAAGATTTTTTATTTTTCACTTTTTAGTTGTACATATTAAGCAACTTGCCTTTAGTGAGGTACTTATATTGCCCGAAAAGATTATCCGAATGCCATGAAACTTGATCATAACCGGTGAAATGAGAGTGTATCAAGGTGAACTGTACTCATCTGCGTGCCCCTTTAGAGCGTACTGTCGTGATGTTATGTTATGAAATGGTATAAACAATATACAGACATGCGGTTGCAACAATCCCGAGAGATTTGCCGTCATTTATTGAAGAGTTCTGCTGTATATCTCCGAAGTTCTTCATCAGATCTTCACCAAATTAAAATGGGACCAATTTCGAAACATACTCTAACAAACAAAAAAAGAATTTTCAAAATCGGTCCACAATTGACGGAGATATCGGTGAACAACCACAAAAAAAAAAAACATACAAGAAGTCGAACATAGAACCTCCTCCTTTTTGGTAAGTCGGTTAAAAATATTTATTTGCGTAAATCATGGTATACAATGGTGTTAAATACAAGTTTATATGGCACAAACATGTTTAGCTAGGATAGAACAAAGCATGCAAAATTTCAAAGTCAGGCAAACAGGTATGGAGGCACCAACAAATTAACTATTTAAAACATCACAATTTTTTATCTATAAATTCTTTTATGCTATAAAACTATGTTCAAGCAACCATTTATAAAGTTTAGTTTTAAACAATTCTGTATTTAATGTTTTAATATGACTCGGTATTTTATTATAAATGCGCACGCACATTGCTAGGCAGTTATAATTGTACTTAGCTAGCCTAGGTAAATCATTCAACACTAATCTATAGGGATCTCGTCTGCTCCGAGGATTCACATCATTTGCAGTCTTAAATAATTGTTTATTTTTCATTACAAACATACATACTTCGTAAATGTAAAGTGACGGTAACGGTAACAAACCAAGTTTCCTAAATATTGGCCGACATGAGTCATCAGGTTTAAGTTCACAAATTGATCTCATACACTTTTTTGAGCGATTAATGCTCTACAGAAGTCGGTGCTGTTTCCCCACATTATAACGTAGTACCGATTCGACATATGCGTGGTATGATATTACAGCAGTTTTTATGTTAGTTACGTTTTTTACCTGTTTAAGTGCGTATACAAATTTATTTGTTTTAGTGCTAACATTGTCTATGTGTTCTTTCCAATTGATATCTTTATCATTGTAACACCCAAAAATCTTACATGAGCTACTTCTTTGATTTTGTTAATATTGAGTTTAATGTCATTTTTATAATTATTAGATCGATTAAATTGAATGTAAACGGATTAACCTAAATTAATCTTTAAACGGTTAATGTCAAGCCAGTGCAGTAATTTGTCAATTGTATTATTAATGTCAAGCTCATGATCTAAAATGGTATTATGTTTTTTGTTTGATGTCACTATAATAGATATGTCGTCGGCAAATAATATGCATTTATGGTTAGCTATTTTAACTATGTATAATAATATAATCTAATAATCGACGTCTTTCGTCTGAACGATGATGATTTCTCACCTGAAGAGCTTCTCGATGAGCTGCTTGCCGAGGAAGCCGGAGCCGCCCGTCAGCAGCACAGTGGAGTCCCGGTAGAACTGCTGCACATCAGAGTCGCCCCTGTCTATGACTTCGTTCATGGGCTTCTGTCGCTCCAGTATAGAAAGCTCGACTTGCTGTGCGATGTCCATTGCTAGAATAGAACATAATCTTATGTAAATCTTGCATTCATTCATTAATTTTGCAGAACATATCTAGAGGACATATTATAGATGTCACAGAATCCAGAATTAGTTAGTTGTGCCATTAATAATAAATTCGACTAGCTAGGACTTGAAGCCGACTCCAACACACACATTGGGTTAACCAAGATCGATGATGAGTATAAAATTATGCTGGCTACAAGATATGTATAAAAAACGGCCAAGTGCGTGTCGGGCTACTAAAAACGGGCCCACTTAGGACGATGGTGAGTGAAGAAGGAGTTACAAAATCCAACTTCACAAGTGAAGTTGGAAAAAATGTTATTTATTGGAGTATCACCGCGGGTAGAGGCAAGTGTTTGTAATAAAGATTTGTAACCAGCCTCATTTAATAATTTGAACACTGCAGAATTGCCGTTACGGAGATAGTCTTTGTTAAAATCGCCATATATTTACAAACCGAAAACAAATATTTTAGTATGAGTATTTTCAAACACTCTACTCAACTACAAGCACAGTACACAAAAAGAAATTTTAGAAAAATACTACCGACTTCCAACTAAAAACACAAAAAAGTGAAAAATAACTTTCTTTTTCGAAGTCCACCGACTTCGAAAGTAGTCGGTAGCAGAAGTCGGTAGTATTTTTTTCTAAAAAGTTTTTTATTTTTCACTTTTTAGTTGTATATAATAGGCTAGTCTTAAGTAAAGTACTTATAATGCCAGCCGAATACCATGCAACTTGAACATAACCGGTTAAATGAGAGTGTACCAAGGTGAACTATACAAATCTGCGTACCCCTTTAGAGCGTACTGGCGTAATGTAATGTCATGAAATGGTATAAACAATAAACAGACATGCGATTGCAGCAATCCCGAGAGATTTGCCGTTATTTATTGAAGAATTCTGTTGTATACCTCCGAAGTTCTTTATCAGATCTTCACCAAATTAAAATGGGACCAATTTCGCAACATACCCTAACAAACAAAAAATATTTTTCAAAATCGGTCCACAATTGAGGGAGATATCGGTGAACATACACAAAAAAAACAGACAAACGTGAAGTCGAACTTAGAACCTCCTCCTTTTTGGAAAGTCGGTTAAGATCCGAATAATTGGAGAAAACTTGTACGGGGCCGAAATGTATTCAAAGAATAAAGATGCATCTTGCTCTAAGAGCTCATGGAAGGGCCCCAGTACTGAAGTCCGATGACTGTCAAAGCCCGGAACAAAATAAAAACACAGGTCAAGATTCCACGTGATTTCTAGAAATTAAAGCATGTAAATGTGCTAAACATCGATAATTTATTTAATTAAATAATAAATATTGAAATCTCGACATACGTACTTAAGTATTAACCTAAACATGTGTGTACCTAATGAAGTCATTGCTGATGGTTGTTAGTACGTATTGAGGGTCAAACAAACGACTACTACCACATTTATTTTTGCAAGTCATAAGTGTTACTATTATGTATAGCAGTTTAGTTAGCAGTCAGGTATTTCACAATATCAATTGTGATTGTAATTTTATGATGTCATATAGATGTCATCCGAAAACAATTGTCGCGTTTCTGTCAGCTCGAGAAAGTTTGTCACTAGTCATCGACTTATTCAGCTGAGAAGAAGATGTGCGTAGAACATTTTATAATAAAAAAAACTTAAAAAAAAATACTACCGACTGCCAAATAAAAACACTACAAAGTGATTTTTTTTTTTATACCATTCCCCCTCTAAAAAGCTTATTTTATTCACTGAAAACAGTGAATAAAAAGCACTTTTAATCACTGTTATGGTGTTTGAATTTAGAACACACCAATATTATATTTCACCTCCGTTACATAATTATAATTAATTAAACACCAATGCAATTAATATTAGAATTAAAATACAAATAAGTATTCACTAAACATCCTAGACCAAAATCAAAATCTCTTCTTCTTCTTTGCACAAGAAGTTTGTATGTTATGTAAGAAGTTTGTATAGGCGCAAGTAGGTTGTATTGCAGTGAGCAATACAACCTACTTGCGCCTATACAAGATATGTAATAAGTATGTATGTATATGATAAGTTATGATAGAAGCAAATTCTTTTTAAAAGAAAGATGTCATAAGAATTATAAATGTCCATCAAATTTTGCCACAAATAATAATAACATTAAAAATATTTTGTTTTTAAATAAAATAATAATTTATGCAAAATAATAACATGAAGACATTACCTATATTTCGAAATAAGAATAACTTCGGAATTCAGCCAGAGTTCTCAAAGGCCAGCGTTAGACTGAGAATGAAATGACCATGTAACAAAGTGTTAATTACTAATTATTAATTAAGTTTCAATGGACGCATAAGTTAAGTCATAATGCATAAGTTAAGTCGTTTGGCAAATGATTGTTTTATTTCAACCAAATTGAATATATATTTTTTGTCATTTATATGCGTGATTTTTGTGCGAAAATCGAAACTAGCTTCTGCCCGCCGCTTCGCCTGCGTTCAAAATCAAAAATCAAATCAAAATAGTTTATTTCAAATAAACCTTAAAGGTACTTTTGAATTGTCAAACAACAAAAAAAATATGACTCTAGTTGCAAATTCGCAAACGTCAGTAGATCTCAATGGAGAAGAATTTGCAAGAAACTCCACGGACACTCTTTTCCATCAGTTTCAATTACAAGTTTTTGGTTACATCATACTTGTTAAAAAAAAAAACATATATGTGAGAACGATGCAAAAAGACGTGCACGTAAAAGCGTCTAGAGTAACAAACAATTTCAACATAAAAATGCAATGACAGGCCGAGGCAGCTAAGTTATGACCAATCCCAACTGATGGCGCCCGTTCACGAACATGACGCATGGATCGGCACCACTCAGCTCAACCATTATGGAGGGAACCGAATGATCCAACACATGTGCCACCATCAGAGAGAAATTAGAGAGAGCATGACACACTCAAATGCCAGGGCACACAGAAGTCAACCAACGACACATAGGTAGATTTACAGTCGGAACATAGTACTCACACATGTGCTGTGCAGTTATATAATACTAAAAGAAATTGAGTTTATACAATACAAATATATTCATACAGTCTTCAGCAGCTCCAACAATACTGCAACACTTTTCTGCCCATCACTAATTGTTTTTGCGCCCTAATGGCTGCGGAGCGGGACCACGGACGTTAAAAGTGTTTAACCGTCCCAAGGGTAAGTTTTTTTTTTTATCCGACTGCCGAAGGAGGGTTATGTGTTTCAAATACGTGGTTAACATGGTGACAGTTTCAACATCATGAAAAAAATATAAATTTAATTATTCGGACTTTAACGGTTTTTTTTTTTTGTCGACGGGGAAAATCATCTTATGACAAATCCCGCTCTTGGGTGGAGCGGGAGATAGTGTCAGACTTGTACTGACTAAAAACCCCGCGCCGTTCCTTCTAGCCTTCATACCGGGGCTCTAGCTTCCTTTCGGATAACCCCGAACCCCGGTAGGCTTCGACCCAGCTGGGCCCCTCTCTTTGCTGACAACTCCTTGAGGCGCGCGGGAACAGTGCGCGCCGTCGACGCCTTGGCTCGGTCCGGGTAGTTACCGGACGATCGGACAGCGAGCTACCCATGGCTCGCTGTCCACGCGGACTTTAACGGTGACTTTTCTGAAGATATTACCTAAATGGGTTCATAATAAAAAGCTACTTCGATAGCAAAATAAAGAACTTAGAAAATCACTATTGATTGTGAAGTCCTCTCAGCGGTGAGCATGCAATTGCAGGTATTTATTTTTCTGCGGGAACGGTTCGCCTGATGATGCTCTAAAAATACATGAACCGGCAACAGAATCATTGCCAATATTAGAAGCTGGTTTGTACTTGAGAAGAACTAAGTGTGTGGTTAAAAAAAAACGTGTGTGTAAACCAACAATACGACGCGACGCCCCGCCCGTTGCCAAGGCGACGGTTGCGAAGGGCGTAGGCCTCCTGCGTCCCACAGCCGACAGTTTTTGTGTGACAATTTGATATTTTTATTTGTGTTTTTATATTATATATTTTTCGTGAGTTCTAGTGTACATAATGTCGTGTATATAGTTTTATTAGGGTAAGTTTAAGTTTATTTTGTGTTAGTGATCAATGCAGACCGTAGCGACGCCGGAATCTGTAGCAGTCAACCTGGCACATCCGTTGAGGTTCAGCTGGTGAGATGTCCCCATTGCTCACAGGTACGCTTTTTTAAAGGCGAACGTGGGCTAAGGATACACTATGGCAAAATTCACAAACTACATATTGTACCTCTGTGCCCTCCAGCCACGTCCCAAACTTTTGATCAGACCCTTTGGAAAACGTTATCGAAATTAAAAAATTCTACTCCGTTATTGAAGCGAGTTCCTCGGGGTGCGAGACGGTCCGTTGCTTTGAGACTAGCGCAATGTATCCGTCTTGTAACCCAAGAGAACTCAAACAGTGCCTGGGAGCAATTGCTCACCTTCCCCTATAGGATTCTAAACGTTAAAAAAGATTTGGCACTGAAAAAACACTTACAAATCAAATTAAAGAAAACTGCAACAATTCGACCACAATTTTGGATCAACATTTACAACACTTCAATAACCTGTCACAGAAAGATATATGTTTTCACGTGGATTCCAAACTAGGTGAAGGTGACATTAGGGGTGCAGCGAGGCTACTATTCAGCAGTAATGTGGTGGCGCCCTACTCTCCAGAAACAATATCTGCCTTGGAGAGTAAACATCCAGCGCCTGCGGATGACCTTACCTTTCCCGACCCCCCCCGAAACCCCTCATCCTGATTCAACTCCTTTTAATATTTCAGCCACCCAATTGATTGCTGCCGTGAGCTCCTTCCGAAGCGGTTCCACCGGTGGTCTCGACGGCCTGACTCCGAAACACTTAAAGGATCTTTTAAGTTCAGGCGCCGCGGAACCTGGTGAGTCGCTTTTGAAGGAGCTTGCGGCACTAGTCAACTTAATGCTGTCCGGCGGCGTGAACGATGCCGTCGTCGATGTCTTGTATGGGGCCAACTTATGTGCCTTGCGCAAGAAGGACGGCGGCATTCGTCATATTGCCGTCGGGTGCACCTACAGGCGTATGGCAGCCAAAATTTGTTGTAAGCTTTACGGCCAAAGGCTTACAAACAAATTCCAGCCCCTACAGCTTGGCTTTGGCTCTAGAGGAGGCTGTGAGGCTGCCGTACATGCCCTTTCTACCTTCATAAATTCTAGCCATGGTGAGGTCATCCTCAATGTTGACGTTAAAAACGCCTTCAATTCCGTCAACAGGGACACTTTGTTGGCTGAAGCAAAAAAAGAGCTTCCAGAAATTTTCGGTTTTTTGTGGCAATGCTATACCTAGGCATCCATCAAAATTATTGTACAAAGAAAATGTTTTGCAGTCTTCAGTTGGTTGCCAAAAAGGTGACCCTCTCGGGCCAGTCATTTTCAGTCTAGCTATTCATCCCATTATTCAGAAACTAAATTCGAAATTTAACTTATGGTATTTGGATGATGGAACACTAGGAGGTGACGTAGACACCGTTTTAGCAGATTTCCAATTCCTGAAATAGCAGTTTAAATCCATCGGCTATCAATGTTATTATTGAGAATTTTCAGCAAGTATAAACAATCAGCAATCTTACGTCGATCTATCAGTTGTAGCAGATGATACTTCTTACAGAGTCCAAGATAACCTCAACCACTCCAAATGTGATTTTTTTCTTAGTGACAATACAGATATTTTTATGCAATAGCCCCCGAGATCAAAATTTTAAATAAAAGTTCAGTGCACCTCCTAGGTAATAATAATAATAATATAATAATATCTTTATTTCCCAAAAATACAGATAGAGAACATTTACATAAGACATTTGGATGCTGCAGAAATCAGTACACAATAGATTAATCTCTGTCTCTTAAACTAGGGTATCCTGTATCTTAAGAGACAGTAATTCGTAATGAGGTTCCAATTGAATTATGTATGAGTGGACTGTGTCAATTTACCTTCAAAAGGAAAAAAAAAAGAGTAAAAAATAATATAAGTTATAGTTAACATTACAGGTTTTAACTTTTTGTGGGAGTATGTGAGAGTGTGAGGATGTGGGTAAATGAAATTAAATGAATGTGATTATTAGTGTGTAGGTGTGTGTGAGTGGGGATAAGTAGGTAATGTGGTGTTGATGTGTAAGTGAGTGGGGGAGTTGTATATGCGAGTGTGTATGAATGCGAGGAAAGATGTATTCGTGCACGCATGAAGATTAGTGTGTGCTGATTATTATTGGTACTAGGCGATGTAGGTCAGTAAAGTCTCCGTTGCGGCATAGTCCTGTTTAAGTAGCCATTCTGTAACTTTTAATTTTAGGTTGTGTTTGTTGAGGTCTAAGATATTTAGTTGTATATGAATCTTTTTGTAAATATAGGCGCTAATTACATAATACTGATGCTTTGCGAACGTGGTCCTGTGTTGGGTGCCTGAGGGAAGGTTTGTGCGCTTATTTGGGTTAGACGGGGGAAGGCTGCTGTGTTTCCTAAGAACAGATTGAAGCACAAAGAGCTGACGGACTGTAAGAACCCTGCAGTCTGCATATAGTTGTGTTGTTGGGTATCTATGAGGCTTCCTTGTCATTACTTTTAATACGGCTCTTTGTGCTCTCTCTGCCCGCAGGAGGCAACCTTTCGTTGCAGCACCCCATACAGAGATGCAGTACCCTATGACCGATTGGCATAGTGCAAAATAGATCATTTTCAAGATCTCGGCATTAGCTGAGTTTCGGAGGGATTTAAATATATGAATGAGGCGCAGAGTTCTAGTCGTGACAGCGTCAAGTTGTTTTTTCCATGTAAGTCCGTCATCTATGTGGACACCTAAGTACTTTACGCTGTCACTTCTAGTTAGCGCTAGACAAAGGCATGGTCCCGATCGGTTTGAGCATGAATGGGCAGTAATTGCAAAACTAGGTGGCGGTGAGGTCTTACGCCTAATTGCGAAAGGGATGTAACAGGATTTATTTATGTTTAAGGTAAGGAGATTAAAATTGAGCCATTTCATAATTTTTGCTACAGCCGATTCTGCTATGGTTTTGATGGAATCCCAAGTAGGTCCATGAACTAAGATCGCGGTGTAATCAGCGTATGTATAAATCTTAGTATTTGGGAGGTACATTTTGCAAAGGTCGTTGACATAAATTTGAAATAAAGTGGGACCCAGTATGCTGCCTTGAGGCACACCGAAAGTAACCAACTCCTCTTCACTAAGGTGGGTATCAATTTTAACTCTCTGGGTGCGATTCCTAAGATAATCCTTGAATATATCAAGCGACATGCCACGTACACCTAGGTGTTCTAATTTTGAGGTAAGGATGGGGACAGAAACTGTGTCAAATGCCTTAGAAAGATCTAGAAATATACCTAAACATTTTGTCTTCTTGTCTAGATTTCTAGCTACCTCTTGAGTCAATGCTAGAACAGCATCTTCTGTTGAAACACCAGCCCGGAAACCATACTGGTTGTCAGCTATTACTTTGTATTTTTCCAAAAATGTCCTGAGACGATTGTTTAAGATCCTCTCAAGGATCTTAGAAAGTGTCGGCAAAACGGATATGGGCCTATAATTATTGACACAGATTCTGTCCCCCCCCCTTGTGTATAGGGTGGACTATCGCCTTTTTTAGAGCATCCGGGAACACGCCCAATTGTAGACAGCGATTGTATATGAAGGTAAGTGGCGGTATCAATACGTGGCGACAGGTTTTCAATAAAAGAGGCGATATACCATCCCATCCGATAGCACAGTCATTACGTAGCTGTAGGATAAGTGATTCTGTTTCTGCTTCATCAACTTCTAAGAGCGTAAGAGAATTAACAAGGGAGGGGTTTGTACTATTTGGATGAGACTGATCGTTAGACTGAGGTGACGGGGTGTGTTGTTGTGATATAATATTGTCAGCTAGCTTTTTGCCTACATTACTGAAGAAATTACAGACCTCATTAACGGAAGACTTAGGATCATTGCCTATTTTTAAAAGCTCAACTGGGCTTGCACAAATTTTCGTGGTGTTGGTTATTTCCTTTATTACTTTCCATAACATTTTTGGTTTATTACTTGCTTTCTCAAGCTCACTCCTTTCGTATGCTATTTTTAGTTTACGGAGTAGGTCGTTACAAAAGTTACGGTAGCGCTTATAGGTAATTTTAAGTATAAGGTTGTCTGGTGTTTTCTTGGATTGTATGTGTAACTTATCTCGGTGTCTAATGCATTTTAGAAGACCAGGAGTTATCCATGGTTTCAGAGTTCTTTTTTGTCGAGAGATTTCAGCTTGAATTGTGTGTTTGGATATGACCATTAATACGATGTCTATAAATTTGTTCATAGAAATATTAGCATCCTCCTCAGTGTATATATTTGAAAAATCGGTATTTTCCAGTTCGAGCTTAATTGCTTCATGGTTAAGGCGGGTAGAAAGGTGAAATGTTCTACGCGCAGGGTTTGCGTCTATGATGTCGAGGAGAATCGGCTTGTGGTCAGTAATATGGGACTCTAAAACCAGTGTGGTCGACAAAAGTTTAGACTTTAAAAGTATATGATCTAGGCTTTTATCAAGGCGAGTGGGAAATTCGTGAGTGGGCAATAACCCCTGAGAAGCATTTAAGATGAGGTAGTCAAGACATTTGTTGTCCTCATTACGTTTGATTATATCAAGGTTTAAATCACCCACTAATACTATATTTGGGCAGGCTGATATGGTGTCATAGGCATTATTCAGGCTCGTTTTGAAATGAACAAAATCGTCGTTGGACTTGTATGACGGAGAGCGGTAGATTGCCACAACTGACAGCTTGTTTTCTATTTGACACACGAGACAAGTCCCGCCCTTAAAGGAAGGTTCCCATACATTAGTTTGCAGTCCTAATTTAGTATAGATTATAACTCCATCATTTTGGTTGAGATTTGTTTTAGTTGAGTGAGACAGGAAACCTTCCAATATAGGTAAATTATATGCTTTACTCAGCCAACATTCTGTCAGAACTATGATGTCAAAGTTAATTTTAGTTTAGGTAGGTTCCCCAATTTTGGAAGACAGTTTTTCTTCATTCATTGATGACAAAATTAACCATTTTAATTATATTACGGATAGACTCTCCAAAATTAACCTTCATTCGGCTTTTACTCTTATTAGGTATTCCTGTTTTGGACCAAATTTTATGTATTTTCTCCGCTCTTCCCTTTTATGGAAGCAGCCACATCTCTTGGAAAAATTGACAAAATTATTCGATGCACTCCGACATCCATCTTAAATGTGGCCTTGGATGATCGAGCCTGGATGCAAGCTACACTACACATTCGCTTCGGCGGGCTCGGCATCCGCAAAATTTCTAGTTTAAGCCGGCGTTCCTGTCTTCGGTCTGCGGCACTCAAACTTTAACCACAAAATTTTTATCCCTTTCACTGGTTAACTTTGAAGTGCCGTGTTGACCGACGCAGTGCGCGCCTGGAAAGTGGCTTGCCCGAATACGGCGTTGCCCGAGAACCCATCTTCCCAGAGACAGTGGGATGAGCCGCTCTGCAGTTTGGTACGGAATAAACTTATAAATACGTCCACCAATACTGCTGAGAGGGCCCGCCTGCTGGCTGTGGGAGAATGGGAGTTGGGCCTCTGGCTATAGGCACAACACAACACCTTCCGGATCGCTACATCTCTGCGTTTGGGTGCTCCCAGCGGGGCTCCACATCGTTGTCAATGTGGTGAAGCAGTCGACCGCCTCGGTCATCATGGCCTATCCTGCAGTAGGAGCGCTGGCCGGATAGCACGGCACGCCAGCATTAATGACATCATACGTCGGGCTCTTGTCACCGCCGGGCTGCCAGCTGTTTTAGAACCCAATGGCTTAGCACGCGACGATGGGAAGAGATCAGACGGGATGACCATAATGCCTTGGATGGTGGGTAGGCCTTTGGTATGGGATGCAACATGTGTCGACACCCTTGCGCCATCCCATCTTCTTAGGACGGCGGGCTGTGCTGGGGCGGCTGCTGCCGGTGCAGAAAACCTCAAACGGCGCAAATATAACAACCTTATTGGAAGTTACATGTTTGAGCCGTTTCGGGTTGAAACATTAGATCCATGGGGTCCGAGTGCGCATCGAGTTTTTCGAGAAATTAGCACAAAGCTCGTCGACTCTTCAGAGGGCTGGCCTTTTCTTCGGCCAGAGAATCAGCATTGGCATCCAACGTGGCAATGCTGCCAGCGTTCTGGGCACGTTTCCCAATGACATCGATGTGGATGAATTTTTTGATGCACAATGAGCTCTTTTCCGACTCCGTATTGTATTTGTCTATAGGTTTGTTTTTATTTTAGAATATTCAATTGTATATACGTTAATAAATTAAAATTTACTTTTGTATGAAGGATCCAAACTATTTAATAAATTACCTTGTGTTTATTTGTATGTATGTATGCATAATGTTTGTTCCTATGTGGCGTTCTAAAGACCAAACGCGTTGGCCAATTTTGATGATACTTACGTCAATCAATTCGTCTTAACCCTGCGATTGTCACTGGATGCATTAAGATTGGATAATGGAAAATGGCGGATTTTGGGCGCCATATTGTCGGGGTCCAATTTTTTTTTTTTCATCCAAACCTATCGTGTGGGGGATCAAAGTAAAGGGGTTTAAGAGGGAATTTCAAAAATATTGAACACTTGTATGTGTAAATGTACATAATTCTAAAAAAGAACTAAACAGTTGTAAATAAAAAAAGTTAATTCAAAAAATCTAAACTAATAAAAAACTTTTTTACAAAAAAATACTACCGATTTCCAAATAGGAAAACTACAAAGTGAATAATAAATTTATTATTGGAAGTCGGTGTCTTTCGTAGGTTCCATTTTTTTGCGTTACGGACACCGTTTTTATACATCGAAATTATTTCCAAAACAAGATAGCCAGGGTGTTAAAGACTTCCAACTAAAAACACTACAAAGTGAAAAATAACTTTCTTTTTCGAAGTCGGTGTCCAAAACGAAAAAAATTGGTACCTAAAAACGACACCGACTTCGAAAAAGAAAGATATTTTTCACTTTGTAGTGTTTTAAGTTGGAAGTCGGTAGTATTTTTTTTGTAAAAAAGATTTTTTTTAATGTACTAGTACGCAGCAAGCTGGAGTCTAGTGCATGTGTCTGGAACCCTCGTGAAAAGAAATACACACTAATTTTGGAAAAGGTTCAGAAAGCTTTTCTGAGGTATCTGTATAAGCGTCTATATGGATATTATCCATTCTTATACCCTTCTAACTTCCTCTTAGACTGTTAAGGCTACAATTCTCTCAAGCTCAGAAAGAAAAATGATCAAATCATAAGTATGTGTAAAATCTTTCACGGGAAAACTGATGCTCCTGAACTACACGACGAAATATCCCATCTTTTTGCCCCGGTCAATTGTAGACGTAGTAGGAGGTACAAATTGTTCGCCGTACCGGGAAGTCGAACCGTCGCTCGAGCCCAGACTCCCATCCCTCGTACACTCGCCGCGCTCTACGCTCTCTTGGACGGTAAGCCCGATTGTGATGTGTTCGCGGACGAATGGAAGAAGATTTTGTCTGTATGTCTGGAGTATGACGAGCGTATGACTGCCGTGTAATTATAGATATTATCATTGTTGTTTGTTTTTGTTTTAATATTTTTATTTTTAATGCCTTTTTATAAACGGGGCACATGGTTAGCGCAGTGGTTGAGCGACTGACTGCTGCGTTGCGTGTCGCGGGTTCGATTCCCGCACGGAACAAATATTTGTATGACCTACAATAATAATTAGTTGTTCCGGTTTTGGGTGTTGTGTATGTGAGTTTATATGCTTGTAAACGCACCCACGATACAGGAAGAAATTCCTAGTGTGGGCACCGTTTTAAAAAAAAACCAAAACAAAACGTGTCTTTTACTCATGTGATTGGCCTTTGGCCGTGTTTGTGGGATGTTTCTTGAGGCCACTGTCTAACAGTCGACGTCTTTCTTCTAAACTATGATGATTTCTCCCCTGAAGAGCTTCTCGATGAGCTGCTTGCCAAGGAAGCCGGAGCCGCCCGTCAGCAGCACAGTGGAGTCCCGGTAGAACTGCTGCACATCAGAGTCGCCCCTGTCTATGACTGCGTTCATGGGCTTCTGTCGCTCCAGTACAGAGAGCTCGACTTGCTGCGCGATGTCCTTTGCTGGAATATAACGTAATCTTATGTTAATCTTGCATTCATTAATTTATTTTCCAGAACATAGCTACATGACATATTATAGATGTCACAGAATCCAGAATACGTTAATTTTTGTGCCGTAAATAATAAATTCGACTAGTTAAGACTTGAAGCCGACTCCAACACACGCAATGAGAAAGGCAAGGCCGATGATGAGTATCACTTACTAGGCTACAAGATATGTATAAAAAGGATGATTACAACGTGATAGCTGACGGGTAAGGATAATAAAGACAGAAAAAGAAAACTATCAATGGCTGGATAGAGAACGACAGATACTATTCGTAACTTCTCTCAAAACGTGACGAGAATCGTAGTCAATCAAGTATACTTGAGCAGTTATTTTAGTTTAAATATTAGTACATTAATGATCAGGACAAATGCAGCAAAATTCTTACATAATGGTACCCTAGAGATTGTAAACTAAATAGAGGTTGACAACGCAATAGATGGACAAACTTAAGCACACAGCAGGTCCGAATTGGAGAAAACTTGTACAGGGCCGAAATGTATACAAAGAATGAAGATGCATCTTGCTCTAAGAGCTCATGGAAGGGCCCCAGTACTGAAGTCCGATGACTGTCAAAGCCCGGAACAAAATAAAAATACACGTCAAGATTCCACGTGATTTCTTGAAGTCAAAGCATGTAAATGAGCATCGATAATTTATTTGATTAAATAATGAATATTGAAATTTCGACATGCGTACTTAAGTATTACCCCAGATATATGTGTATCTAATGAAGTCATTGCTCAAGGTTGTCTGTACCTATTAATTTGTTTTGTATGTGCATTGTTCCTTAATAGGTTTAAGGAACAATGCACATACAAAACAAATACTACTACATTTATTTTTGCTAGTTATAAGTGTTACTTAATATTTTTAATCGACTTTCCAAAAAGGACAAGAAAAGGGAAAGGGGTTCTGTGTTCGACTTCATGTGTATGTTCACCGATATCTCCGTCAATTGTGGACCGATTTTGAATCATCTTTTTTTTGGTAGAATATGTTTTAATATTGGTCCCATTTGGTGAAGATCTGATAAGGAACCTTGCTGCCAATTTCTTCCGTTAAGTCTGTCACTGAATCAAGGAGAAAAAAAACCGCGTCTATACCGTTTATGGTTAGGTGACACTTCAGGCGAAACTTTTTTAATAAAAAAAATGACAGTTGTAAATTTTTGAAAATAAATTGTGGATAAGATTTTCTTTTTTTAATGTTTTGTCTTCGCACGGTTTGTGCATTTAGCCAGTGTCACATTAGAATAAAAGTTCTATTTTCTTTAGATTTTAGTCCAATGTTCTAGTTTTATCATCGTATACAATCTATATTGCCAGTATTAGCAAAAAAATGGGCACTTATTTAGTATTTTTGTAACTTAAAAAAATATACAAGGCGTTTTATTGACATGGATGGTCCCCGTTAAAAAAACAGCAAGAAAAGAAAACAAAATAAGTACCTATCCACATTTTTAGACTTTATAAGATTTCATATTTAAATTTATTACTAGCAACGAATGGAAGAAAACTAACAGCGATTTTTAAAGTAAGATCCTAATTAATAAAAGTAAAAAAAATACAAAGAAACCTAGTTCTTAAAACAGATTGGCAAAGCCCTGAAAACTTGACTAGAAGTTTAGAAACACACAAAGAAGAACATTATTCTCCTTTTAGCTTCACCGCGGTCGGGTAAATAGGTTTATTCTGTCTCTTCAAAGAAGATTTTTACGAATGTTTTTCAGACTTCCACCAGTTATTATTTCTAGGATATTAAAGCCAATAAAAAATTATTATGCTACCAACTTTATACAAATAGAAAAAAAACCAGGTCAAACTAAATTAAATTGAGAATACCTTTTGATTATTTTTACCCATCTCATGTGCAAAGTCTCGCTTACTAATTTAAATTGCCTTTGTATATAAATTTCTATTTGATTTTCTCAAATTAGTCAAAAACAAGAATTCAAAGCCAGCTTTAAATCTATTATATTAATATTCCACGCTCGATCCTTACAGTTTTGCCGTTCTCGAAGGGATCTGGCCATATGCTCGATAGACTTTAAGAAGGCCTATGACTCAGTGCCACATACATGACTCATGAGGGTGCTGGAGTTGTATAAAAATGTAACCCTACGCACCTTCCTGATGTCGTATATGACATGACAGTGGAGGTCGGTCCTTCGATATCCAGGATATCGTCAAATTCAGGAGAACACTGAGTGAATAAGGATCGAGCAAGGCATTTTTCAGGGTGATACTCTGAGTCCACTGCGGATTTGTGTTAAGATATTATTAAACATATTATTTTGCAGCAATACAGAGTGACTTTTAATTTATTGCCTACCTTGTCGTGGAAGATCGCCATTGCCAACGAATTAAAAATCACTCTGTATTGCTTAAATAATATATATACTGCATGATTTTTTATCACCACCAATTTTTTTTATTCTGGTCTTTTATTATTCACAATTTTGCAAAAATCATCTCTTAAAACAGAAAAATACAGTTGTTCAGTACATTTTTGTGGCACAACTGTAGTAAACAGTTAGTTTTCTCTTCCAATAATAGATTTTTGGATAAATCGTGTCTTTGATAAACCTAACACCTGGAAAAATATTTGATTATGATAAAAATAGTAAGTATATTGCTAACAATTACAATTGGAGTCTAGGTTTGATTTTCTAAAGTCTTGCTTATATAATTTTGATTTTGTTTCACATAGCATTTTTTTGTTTTGTTATTTTTTAAAGATTTTTATTTAAAATAAAATAAAATTGTGCAAAAGTTTTCCCGGTACCAAATAAAAAAGCTACAATGTTTAAAATAATTTCATATTCGAGTAAATTGAAGCAAAAATATCAACTATCTCTGTCTTTTAAGCCTGTTAGAAAAAGATCCTGATAAGTATTAGCGTAATTTAGTCGGTATATTATGGTTACACATAAAAACAGGCGCCTTTTTGATATGATTTATTGTTAACCGACTTATTCTCTCCTTGGACTCAATGTTGGAGGAAAAGCTGATGTTGGCTTAAATCACTGCCACTCTCCAAATACCAAAAAAATACCTGAAACAATAGAAATTTCACGTAAATTACAATGTCAACAAACAAAATGTCGTGGTGGCCAAAACCTCGGCTCAAGTGCTTGAGGTCGTGGGTTCAAATCCGAGCAAATATACATATATGAATTGAAAACTACTTAATCGATTATAAACATTCTTACACCGAAGGAAAGTTACATTATTCCGGAGTAACATGAATAATTTAATCGAAATAATTTTCGAAAAAAAAAGAATTGAAATCACAATAAAAAAACAATAATTCAAGGCAATTTTTTACCACCTTTTGTTAAGGCGATATATACGCCCCAATGTAAACGCAGTACTGACCGTGCGCCCGCTCAATGGCAAAATATCAATATTGAACCTCCTTTTGAACAGTTTTGTTTGCAAAATATTATTTGATTTAAATATGCTATGTCAGTTATGAAGAAATTCCTAGCTAATTTTTAAACAGTCGTTTTGGAGAAGTATCCAAAAGTTGCGAAAAATATCGTGTTGCTATTTATTTTTTTAAAGCCAAACTGTTTGTTATGCGAAAAAATTATGTTTTTAAAATAATGTACATGAAACAATAATAAATATATATTTTTTCAAACCTTTTAACCTAGCCGTTACTAAGGAGTATGCTTTAGAAAGTTACAGTTTTACGACACTAAAGCGCATGTAGGCCCTTAAGGTGTAAAAACATTGCCTGTGGTGTCAAAAACGTCATTATATGGTGGGCGCTGCGAAAACTATTGATGATACATAAAATATTGTATTGGCTGTGTGTCTAACAGTTATAGTTGAGCAACAATAACCCCGTTTTGTTCAAATTAGTCCGTTAACACACGAGTAGAATGATTTTTTTTTATATTCATATCGTGATTATTAATCCTTATCCAATAAAATGTTTTCATAATTAACGAGCTTCGGAGATATAAAACAGCACTATTCAATAAATAACGTAGTAGTAGGGGTAATATCTGAATCTACTGAACCGATTTAGATGAAATTTGGCATGGAGATAGTTTGAGACCCTGGGAAGCAAATACGATAAACGAAGTTTTTATCCCGGAAATCATCCTTGAGGGGGTGGAAGTTTGTACGGTGAACCATTATTTTCTCAAGTATGGCAGCCTTAACACCAACAATATTATTGCGCGATATAAAAAAAATCATCTAAATCGGTTCAGCGGTGTAAGCGTGAAAAGTTAACAGACAGACAGATAGACAGAGTTACTTACGTATTTATAATATTATATAGTATATATGGTAGGGATTTCTTAAGATATTATGGGCAGAACTAATTCAACGCGGGCAAAGCCGCGGTCGGCAGCTAGTAAATAAGAAGAAGATATTCTCACCCATATTGTATGATTCCGGAACACTTTCTAACAAAAATTACTATATACTTGATACACAGTTTTATTACTCTTGATAATCACACTACCTAATATTTAATATTATTAAAATACTATATAACCACTCAAAGATTTGTATAAGCTGTACCAATCCAAGATGGCGGGACGACCAGAGTTATGATAGGAGCAAATTCTTTTTGAAAGAAAAATGTCACAAGAATTATAAATGACCATCAAATTTTGCCAGAAATAATAATAAAATTAAAAATGATTATTATTTTACTAATTACTAATTTATGTAAAAAAATAACGTGAAGACATTACCTGTATTTTGATATAAAACTAACTTCGGAATTCAGCCAGAGTTCTCGATGACCAGCGATAGATTGAAAATGTAGCAAAGTGTTAATTAAAATTAATAATTACTAAAAGTATCGGGAATGGAATATTTCCACTGTTCCTGTCATATTAAAATCTTTTTAATTGAAAACTCCTTGGTTTTAAAAATCGAATACCATTTATTTATTTAAAAAAAGATTCTCGGTCTTGTCACAAGGTTTTGTCAGACTTGTTTAGTCGTTGAGAAAATGGAATTGACTCGAGAAAATTCAAGAGCGATGATTTATTATGACTTTCGAAGTGGTTCGCACACAAAAACAGTGTGTTGACCGGATGATTTCTGCATTTGGTGATGAAGCCCCATCCAAAACCACAATTTTTCGCTGGTTTGCTGAATTTCAACGTGGACGTGTCAAGCTCAGTGATGAACTGATGATCCCCGTCAAGGTCGTCGAAAAACTGCAGTCACCCAAGAAAACGTTGATGCTGTGCGTAAACTGATTGAGGAAGATCGACATGTGACATACCGCGAAATTCGGGCAACTTTAGACATTGCCATGAGTCAAATACAAGTAATCTTGCATGAACAATTAGGTGAAAAAAAGTTGTTTTCCCGATGGATACCGCATTCGCTCTGTGAAGGGGAAAAAGCGGCTCGCGTTAAACGTTCTGACGCACCAAGTCAGAACTCTCGAAAGATTCCACGCAGGATCCTCAAATTCTGTATACAACATCATATCGGGTGACGAATCCTGGATATACGCGTACGAACCCGAAACAAAAAACCAGTCACGAGTTTGGGTGTTCGAAAATGAGTTAAAGCCAACAAAAATTGTCCGTTCACGGAGTGTTGCAAAAAAAATGGTGGCCACGTTTTTCTCCAAAACCGGCCATGTTGGACAAAGAACGGTTAATGCAGAATGGTATGCTAGCATTTGTTTGCCACAGGTCGTTTCCGAACTCCGTAAAGAGAACTGCAACCGCCGCATCATCCTCCATCACGACAATGCGAGTTCTCACACCACGCACAGAACAAAAGAGCTTTTAGAGCAAGAAAATATAGAAATATTAGCCCATCCGCCGTACAGCCCCGACCTAAGCCCTAATGATTTCTATACTTTCCCTAAACTAAAGAATAAATTGCGTGGTCAGAGATTTTCATCACCTGAAGAAGCTGTGGACGCCTACAAAACGGCCATTTTGGAGACCCCAATTTCCGAATGGAATGGTTTCTTCAATGATTGGTTCCATCGTATGGAAAAATGTGTCAAATTTCGCGGAAAATACTTCGAAAAGCAATAAATACATTTTTAAATAGTAATGTTGTGTCACTTCCTTGATGCCCGAAATTTTCAGTGCCGCCTTCGTATTCAAGGTTTTTGTCAAATAATTGTTATGTTTCGACCAAATTGAATATTGTAATCCTTTTTTTTGTCAATTATATGCGTGGTTTTCGTAAACAACTATATCGAAACTAGCTTCTGCCCGCCGATTTGCCAGCGTTTAAAGTGTTGTATCGTTTCAAGGTATAAAAACTATCCTAGTCCTTCCCAGGGTATCAAACTGCCTTCATATGAATTTTTATCTATACCGGTTCACCGGTTAAAGTGTAAACAGACAGTTACCTACGCATTTATAATAGTGCCTGGGCGACCGAAATCTGCTCGAGTGAAAATAGAGAAAACAAAGTTTTCTAAAAATTAAACCTAGCTAGATCGATTTATCGCCTCCGAAACCCCCTGCGTACTAAATTTCATGAAAATCGTCGGAGCCGTTTCTGAGATTCAGATTATATCACACTTATATTATAAAGGCGAAAGTTTGTGAGTTTGTGTGTGTGTGCGTGTGTGTTTATATGTTTATTACTTCTTCACGCTCAAACGGCTGGACGAATCTGGATGAAATTTGGCACAGAGATAGATTATAGTATGAAATAGCACATAGGATACTTTTATCCTAAGCATATGCTCCCTTGGGATAATTTTCGACATTCACGCGGGTGAAGCCGCTGGCAGAAGCTAGTATATACATATATACAAGAATTGCTCGTTTAAAGGTATTAAAGTTCGGCCGTTCAGAGAATGCGTTCCTGACACGTCGCGATTGAACTGACGACGTAACTTTGTAATGGCGTTGCAGTTACGATAAAAATATTTTTGCTGGTTGTTTACCGTTTTAACAATTGATGAGCATTAAAACAACATTATTATATCAATAATCAATGAATGTTATAATTTTGTGCCAAACTGAGTGTCAAATAACTTGGTAAACAATATTTTTCTAAATCTATACTGCGCTATTACAAGGTTATGTCAGCGCTTTATATTTGTAGTGCTGTGCTAACAATAACAGGCAATAATAGTATCGTAATCTGTTCTTATACAGTTATACTTTATAAAATAATACGTTTTGTTTTTCTTTTTAAGAATTTGAAAATAATGGACTATAAGATAACTTTTATGAAATATAAAAATAAAACTACGATCAAACCGAACGCGCGAAAGAAAGTAGCATTTTTATATTTAGGTTGAAAATGGTAACCCCAAATGGCGTTACTAGCATTTTAATACTTAGATTAAAAATGGTAACCCCAAATGGCGTTATGGGCCGCCATTTTGTGACGCTAAAACAGTCGTCTGTTGTCGTTTCGTGCGCATAGACCACGTTCTTCAAGTGTTTTCGATCTGTTTTTATTTGATTACCTGGCTTTCGTTTAATGGACTGTTTCTGCTTTTCAAACTGACATCGGCGCTAAATCGGACTTCGATTGTGTTTTGTATTGCGTTCTTTTTACTTTTGGTGCATAATAATGCCTAAACGTGGACAAACATTGAAAAGTGGAGCCCGAGAGTTAATCATCAAGCTGCAAGATTACTTTGAGCGGGAGCGGCAAAATTGCGGACCCCTGGTACCTGTCGAACAAGTACAAGAACGCGTCTCTCAGGCGCTTGGAGTTAGCAAACGAACGATAACAAATATTAATAAAGAAAAGTTCGGCTCTATTGGCACGGAAGATAATATTTTACGTACTCCGAAGAAGAAACGTAGAACTAAACCCGTGACAGATATTGACACCTTTGACGCCGATGCAATCAGAAATCATATATATAGTTACTATTCCAGAAATGAATATCTCAACAGGAAGAAGCTTTTGGCATCGTTAAGAGAAGCTGGACTGTTTAGCGGGGGTAACTGCTTTAACCAAAATCTTAAAAGATATTGGTTTTTCGTATAAAAAAACAGACTAAAGAAAAAATTTATTAGAACGATACGACATAATTTTAAAACGGATAAGTTTTTTGAGAGAAGCAAAAAAAAATGATAATGTGTTGATTGACGAGATATGGCTAAACGCCAATCACACGGTTTCCCGTACTTGGACGGATGATACACAAGCGTCGACGTCGAAAGTACCAATGGGTAAGGGGACCCGTCTGATAATATGCCACGCAGGTTCTGCAAAATACGGCTTTGTGGAGAACGCGTTACTGGCATTTCATTCAAAAACCACAAATGACTACCATTAGGAAATGAATGCCACTACATTTAAAGAGTGGTTCCAGAACGTGCTTTTGCCCAGCCTACCAGAGCCTTCTTTAATATTCATGGATAATGCCTCTTATCACTCGGCTCAAGTACAGAAACCACCTACCCAAGCTAATAAAAAAGAAGAAATGGTGGCTTGGTTACAAGCAAAAGGCATTGACGCAAATATGCAGATGCTAAAAGCAGAGCTAATTAAATTAGTTAAAGAAAATAAAGCGGCAAATGTGCGATACGAAATCGATAAACTGGCTCTGGAGTACGGTCATCGCGTTCTAAGAATTCCACCGTATCATTGCCAATATAACGCGATCGAGCTAATCTGGGCTCAAATAAAAGGTTACGCCGCCCGCCACAATTCTTCCCCGCCATTCAGCACGAAAAAGATGATGACCCTATTAAAAGAAGCCTTCGGGGAAGTCACAAGAGATGACTGGGCAAAGGTTGTTGAGAAGACTAAAAACCTGATTTTGGACCATTTTGATCGAGATATCAGGATTGATTCTGTTATTGATAATAATATAATTATACATGTAGGCGAAGATGATGATGAAGACACCACCTCCTCAAGCGAATCGGAGTCTGATTAATATTCTGTACGCACATTCAATTCAATGTACTTTATTGCATAGAAATACAGATTGTAACTTTGTAACAAAGAATAAATAAAACAATTTTATTATATTAATATTACCTTTTTTTGGTTTCCACTTAAATAACTAAAATATAAATTTTAAATGATTCCGCCAATTTAAAACGAAAATAATCTTAAAAATAATGCGGCGGTTCATTTTGGAGGAACGGTAACGAACTCAGTGTTATGTTGTGCCCATCAGTAGTCGTAACTGATAGGTGTCAGGAACGCATTCTCTGAACGGCCGAACTATAGATTGATTAGGATTAAGATTTTCATAGTAATTGACTGCCACGTCGGTGCAGTGATCGCAAGTGCGACAAATGTTGAACATGAGGTCCTGAGTCCGATTCCCAGGTCGGGAAAAGTGTTATTGAGATTTTCCATCCAGCTTTTCTCAAAAGCAGCTATAAGTAGAAATTTTATAGGGTACAGGAAGGGGTAATATCCGAAGAGTTTTTTTATAAAGATAACGAAGAAAAGCTTTTGGATTTTTTCAAGAAGTAAGGCGTTAGTACTCTCATACGGGTTCCAGATCACTGCTGCTGATCCGAGTTTACTCCAGACAAAGGCCATGTATACAAGTTTAATGGCATATTTCGAAGTACAAATCCTAGTCTTCGATATGACTCAGCAGCAAGTGTCCTTATATGCTCATGAAAGGTGAGCTTCGTGTCGAACAGAACTCCGAGATCCTTTACAGAATGAACGCGGGCTATCAGATCGCCGCCTAAAAAATTTTCTTCATGCCAGGGATTACGCGTGCGACTGAAGGTTATATGCTGCATTTAGCAATATTGAAGAGTAACTTATTATCCATGCTCCACTGATAGACCGCGTCAATGTCATCCTGCAGAGTAGTTGAATCTGCTACTTTTCCCAAGCCAAATATCAGCTTAAGATCATCAGCGTAAAGTATATAGGTTCGCACGGTTGGCGCAGTGGTTGAGCGATTGACTGCTGCGCTGCGTGTCGCGGGTTCGATTCCCGCACGGAACAAATATTTGTATGACCTACAGATAGTTGTTCCGGCTCTGGGTGTTGTGTATGTGAGTTTGTTAATGCTTGTAAACGCACCCACGATACAGGAAGATATTCTCAGTGTGGGGCAAAATTTTAATTTAAATAAAATAAAATAAAAATTTGGCATGTTTGAGGACATTCTCAAGGTCATTGACCATAATGATAAATAGCAAGGGACCCAATATAGAAACCTGAGTAACTCCAGATCGAGTATGATATGGTGCGGACACAAAGCAAGCGTGTCGAACATACTCGTACTGCTGACGATCTCGTAAGTAACTTGCGAAGAATTTAAGTAACTTCGGGGAAAAGCCTAAGTTATTGAGCTTGGTGAGCAATACGTCGTTATCTGCCCGGTCAAATGCTTTTTTTAAATCAAAATATAGAACATAAACCTGTATGCCTTTATCTAAGTACTGCGATATAAGATCAACCAGCGTTAGAAGGTTCGTATTAACGGAGCGGTTATATCGAAAGCCATGTTGGGAATCGCAAAGAAATGGTTGTATCTGGAAACTGATAAGCCTGTGTAATATTGATTCAAATAGTTTTGGGAATGCGGAGAGTATAGCTATGGGCCGATTATTTTCTACGTCAGAAGTTACATTAGATTTAGGTATAGGCTGGACTCGCGAAACCTTCCAACGCTGCGGATACTTTCCGATAGATAATGCCAGATTAATTATATGAAATACATGTGATATTAGATGAACTTTAAATCCTTTAATAATGTAAGTGGAAATGTTATCTGGTCCTATGTCTGAGTTTAGTTTTGTATATCTATAGCTGTTTCTACATCACTCGATTTAATTGCATCAATATTTTCAAAGTTAGCATGGTTTTTCTGATTGTTACTAGTTGTTTTATAATCTAAAGAGGGACGTTGGGTAAGAAACCACTGGAAGAAATTCGTCAAAAGCATGTGCAGCATTACTGCTAGCATATTCTTTTCCATTATAATTCACCCTGGTCTCAAAGCTACCTCTGGCTTTGAAGTTGTGTATATGTTGCCAGAAGACACGAGGATCACGCTTAAGTTTGGTTTGAATGTGCTTGATATAGTCATCATTTGCGACCGACATTCTTTTTTAACACTTGCCCCCACTAAAAACCATGCTGATTTCCACTTACGGTGCAGATCAGATTTATGTTTAATGTCACTTATTAGTTCTGCTGTGAATCAAACCGGGTAGCGTCTACATGGCTTCTTAGGCCTGTATTTTTTCGGTACACATTCGTCAAAACTACCGTACAAGATGTTATAAAAAATGTCTACAGCAGCGTCAACATCACTAGCGATAATCACGTCTTGCCACGATTCCTCAGAATTCAGATTCAGATTCATGTATGTTATGCCAGTCTCTCTGCGCGTCAAGGTTACTTGGATCAATTTTATAAGAACCCAGCGGATGCGTCGTATTATTAGGTGTAAGGCAAACATCTAATAGCGGATGATATGCGTCTCGTTGTGGTACAAGACCTCCACCCTCAATTTCTACCACATCGACACAGTAACAGAAACATGTAATTAGACACCAGCACTACATCCAACTTACTTCCATGCTCATTCTTCACCTCATTCCTCTCAGTCAAGCCACACACCCTTAAAAAGTAACAATAGTAATCTAAAATAATTATTATTCGATGTACGGTTACCGTTTAAATTTAAATCAACAACAATAATCACTGCACTTTTTAATGAGTCAATTATAGTTTCCACTTTCTGGAACCAACACATATATATTTCGTCGGACGCTCTTGGATGAATATACACCACACAAACGTAGAAGGTAGAGTCACTTGTCGTAAAACGTGCCCACAAATCCTCTCCGGCTGTATCCTCCAGTTCACAACAGCGCGTCATCGTGATACCGGGCCGCGCCGCGAGCAGTACGCCGTCACCTACACGCGTTGGCGCGGTCGCGACGTAACACACTCCACCCGTGGCTCGGAAACTCCGTGTCGAGTACAGAACCCGAGAGGAACGATTCCGTCACAGCTATGACGTCACTGGCGTGAGACAAGAGATTATTTCTTAAAAAAATTAGCTGAGAATTCAAGCCTCTAACATTTTGATAGGTCAAATTAATTAGCCGGCCTTGTTTCTTGTTGACCACTGGATGAACGGGCTTGGAGTTTGTTTGGTAGTCTTCGAAAAAAACATTCTTTAACGTTAGTAGGCCAAGTATCCGACTGTTAAATTTGCTCGTCTCGTCGATTTGCCGTGCCACTACACTGCACCGTTCCACGTTGTCGACGTCCGCGTCGTGACGTGGTGATGGGAAAAAGCCCTTATTCGTAAAATGCAAATATTGGAGAGAACAATTAGCTAATTATTGGTATTTTTAACCGACTTACCAAAAACTTCCTTTTTTTCTCCTCTCCTTTCTATATTCGACATTATGTATGTTTTTAACCGACTTCCCAAAAAGGAGAACGTTCTATGTTCGACATTATGTACATATTTTTTATGAATGTTCAACGGTATCTCCGTTAGTTGTTGACCGATTTTGAAAATTATTTTTGTGTTTGAAGGACATGTTTCGAAATTGGTCCCATTTTAATTTGGTGAAGATCTGAAGAAGAACTTCGAAGATATACGACAGAACTCTTCAATAAATAACGGCAAATATCTCGGGATTGCTGCAATCGCATGTCAATTTATTATTTATACCATTTCATAACATAACATCACGCCAGTACGCTGTTCAGTGGTACGCAGATTCGTTTCACCGGTTATGTTCACATTTCATGATATTCGAGTAATCTATTCTGGCGTTATAGGTACCTTACTAAACAACTTGCCTATTAGGCAGGTAAAACCAAAAACTAAAAAATAAAACAACTTTTTAAATTTATCTTTGGAAGTCGGTGTCTATAACGCAATAAATTGGTACCTATGAATGACAGCGACTTCCAAAGATAAAGTTATTTTTCATTTTGTAGTTTTTTTTATTTGGAAGTCGGTCATCTTAATCTTAATTCTTTATTGTACACCAAAACAACACCAGGTTCAACACGCGTTTCTTTCTGCAGATCAGTCAAATCATGAGGCACCCATTTTTCATATTTTTTATTTTGTTGATTTGACTCAAATGAGTCAATATTGTTGGTAAGGTAATGTTAAACCATGCCGCTAATTCCTGGCTAGTTTGGCTCGGATCGGATTCCACCATCTTTTTCGTTTCATTGTTATTCACCTGTGTCGCGGGCGACACAGGTGAATAACACCTGGGCGGTTTTCCACGTGGTTCGTTCTTTAAATCAAAGTTTCCATCACGAAAGCGTTTAAACCAAAATCGCACGGTGCGTTCATTAGCAGTCCCCTCTCCAAACGCAACATTGATATTGCGAGCTGTTTCTGCCGCGTTAGTTTCGCGTCGGAACTCGTATTAGAAAAGCACTCGAATTTTCGAAGTATCCGTCTTTCTTGTCTAAGCTGAATAAAAAAAACAACTGAAAGTCGATAGTCGAATGTTGCACATTTTTTAAAAGAAGAGAAGAAGAAGAACTTCATAGGTACCACGTGGAAAAAGTTCCACTCAAAAATTTAAAACTATGAAGGTTCTAAGTCAATTCGAAGTACCTATTACAATAAAACGGCGGATATCGCTGACTATGACACCTTTTTCCTCTGAAAAAAAGGGTACTCAATGTAGTATCACTTGTCAATACACATCCAATGAACCCAAACACGATGGTGCTATCTTGTCAGGAGTTGCAAAAATTGTTTTATTTATGTTGCCTACTGTAAATTTTATTCTAAAAAACAAAAGGAGTGAATAAATTGGCATAATTTTGGCCATATTTCCAATCGCTATCGATGGCGAAGTCGTATAGGCTTTCTATAATAGAATGTCACTTGTTTAGGGCCTCTGAAAGTGCTTGAAAAATGGATTACTCGTTGCCGGACACATACGAAAGCAACGTAATATAATACTTTTAATTATAAATGCAGACAATTTGCAGAATACTTTTTAGGGTTCCGTACCCAAAGGGTTAAAACGGTAATCTATTACTAAGACTTCACAATCCGTCTGTCTGTCTGTCTGTCACCAGGCTGTATCTCATGAACCGTGATAGCTAAACAGTTGAAATTTTCACAGATGATGTATATCTGTTGCTGCTATAAAAACAAATACTAGAAACAGAATAAAATAATTACTTAAGTGTGGCTCCCATACAACAAACGTGATTTTTTTGCGATAATGGTAGGGAACCCTTCATGCGCGAGTCCGACTCGCACTTGGCCGGTTTTTTTTTAATTTATTACCTAGTAAACGAGCTAATATATGAAACGTATCGTTGATCCTGACTAAAGATAGGTATGCTCTGTGCATTCTATGCTTAGTGTACAAGGTTATTAGAATCTACTCTTTTTTATGTTTTTGAAGGCCGTGGGCCTTGAGCACGAGAGGTGCGGTCTTAGCCACCGGGCCACTTATAATCCATACTAATTAACCCACGACGGAAAAAGAGGGGTGTTATAAGTTTGACATGTGTTGTTGTGTATCTGCGTATCTGTGTGTCTGTCTGTGGCACCATATCTCCTAAACGGATGAACCGATTTTGATTTTGTTTGAAATGTGATTTTGTCAAAAGAGTTGTTAGCTATGTTTGAATAAAATCGGTTCAGCGGTTCAAAAGTTATGGGCGTTTTACTGTTTGAATCGGAGTGTTTTCGCAAGATATCGTGTCATAATTACGTGTTCAATAGATTGTCGATCGAAGCGTATCTACTATGTACTAGATAAATTATGTAGCATGAAATAAAAATGTGACGGGGTTTTTTTTAATTTTTAAATTTAACTTGTATTATAAAAAAATTTATAACGTTATTTTCTCGTTTTTTTCACTTTAAAAAAGTTATTTTCTTTGTTAATAGGTTTTTAATTTATCTCTTTTTAACCTACTTCAAAAAAGGAGGAGGTTGCCCAATTCGACCGTATATAATATATATATTATATATTTATGTGTGGTCGCGGATAACCTCGTCGTTAATGATCCGATTTCGATGATTATTTTTTCTTGGAAAGGAGATATTCCAAGGGTGGTACCATGATAAGGAAACCAGGATCTGGAGGGAACTGCTCAAATATTATAGTCTTACATTTAGCGATTTTGGTATTTTTATCAACAATGCGATCATTTACACTCAGAAAATGTCATTTGGTGAAATGGTACCGAAGATGTGAAGAAGACCTCAAATGGCCAGTGGAACTCCTTAATGTTTAGCATGTCACGGGTATTAGATATATCGAATAGCTAGCCGACAATGATGAAGCAAATACTTATAAATAAATGGTACTGATGAAAACGGTAACATCGAACTGTTCTGATAACGAAGACGAAAGGTAGGCACTGGAACTCCGAAATAAAACAATGGATCCTAGTTGTGTTTTGGCTTTTTGGAATCTTCATGAAATTTACTTTGGCTATAAATAATTTTCTTGGTATTTGGAGGTAACTACCAAAACTAAAAAAACTTTTTAACAAAAAAATGAAACCGACTTCCAAAACAAAACACTACAAAGCGAATAAAAAAGTATTAAGAAATAACAAAAACCCGACTGCTTAAA
The DNA here is from genome assembly GCA_947562075.1 of Orthosia gracilis. NCBI lineage: Eukaryota > Metazoa > Arthropoda > Insecta > Lepidoptera > Noctuidae > Orthosia > Orthosia gracilis. The sequence goes on from OX387267.1 coordinate 14,410,498, forward strand.
AAGCGAACTAAAAAGACGTAAACAAGAAGAAAATCATGCTTTGCAGTCAGAGGATACATACTCGTATATGCGATCTGGTTGACCAAAACCAGATATTTTACAACTTTTTAGTTAATTTTTTTCTAGAATTAGGTACATCTAAACATATAAGTATTATATGTTTTTGTAATCACCTCTTAAAACTCTTTATTTTGATACGCCACACGGTGGGCTTGGAAGAAAAAATTGATTTGGGCCCCCAAAATATGGCGCTCAAAATCTGGCATTTTTCTTTTTTTCCAATGTTAATGTAGACGGTGGCATTTGCAGGGTTAAGACGAATCGATTGACGTAAGAATCATCAAAATCGGCCAACGCGTTTGTTTTCTAGAAAGCCACATAGGAACAAATCGGTCGGTGTTTTTGGTACCTATTGTTTTCGTTTTTCGACACCGACTTCGGCAAAGAAAGTTATTTTTCGCTTTGTAGTGTTCTGTTTTGGAAGTCGTTTTGATTTTTTTGAAGATTGGATCGATTGCGATACGTGTCAGGTGACACGAAAAGTTTACTGATCATTTGGGTTTCGACGCATTTAAATGTGATTTATGCAAGTCATTTGCCTCAACTTCAGATTAGATTTCTGTTCTCTAATCTGAGGCTTCAACAAACTCTGCACAATCTTATTCCCATCTATGCCCAACTTTACACATCTTATGCGCAAAATAAAGTCTTGGCTTCTCTTTTTAACCGACTTACCAAAAAGGAGGAGGTTCTATGTTCGACTTCAAGTAGTGGACCGATTTTAAAAATTCTTTTTTTGTATAAAAGAGTGTGTTTAGAAATTGGTCCCATTTTAATTTGGTGAAGATTTGATGAAGAACTTCGAAGATATATGACTGAACTCTTCAATAAATAATGGGAAATCTCTCGAGATTGCTGCAATCGCATGTCTGTTTATTGTTTAATACCATTTCATAACATAACATCACGCCAGTACGCTCTTGAGGGGTATGCAGATCTCACATTTCACCCTTTATGTTCAAGTTTCATGATATTCGGCTAATCTATTCTGGCGTTAAGGTAACTTACTAAACAACTTGTCTATTAGGTAGGTACAACAAAAAAGTGAAAAATAAAAAGCTTTTTTACAAAAAAATACTACCGACTTCCAAATGAGAAAACTACAAGGTGAAAAATAACTTTATTTTTGGAAGTCGGTGTCCGTAACTCAAAAACAATGGTACCTACGAAAGACACCGACTTCCAAAAATAAAGTTATTTTTCACTTTGTAGATTTTTTTTGAACTCTGTTAATAAATGTGTATTTTTGTTTAAATTTTTGTTACCCTTTCACGAATAACGACTGAACCGATTTAGATGAAATTTGGAATGGAGATATTATGAGACCTTACGCAAGATATAGTATATTTTATCCATTGCGATGATAAAACAAATTTAACGCGAGGGAAGACGCGGGCAAAAGCGAGTTAACTATAAGCTTAACCGATGTCAACGATGTTCAAGACCAACTTAGAATGTTCATATAAATAGAAAACTGGCCAAGTGCGTTTCGGACTCGCGCACGAAGGGTTCCGTACTATTAACACAAAAAACGGCAAAAAAGTCACGTTTGTTGTATGGCAGCCGCACTTAAATATTTATTTTATTCTGTTTTTAGTTTTTGTTGTTATAGTGGCAACATAAATACATCATCTGTGAAAATTTTAATTGTCTAGCTATCACGGTTCATGAGATACAGCCTGGTGACAGACGGACAGACGAACAGACAGACAGACGGATTGTGGAGTCTTAGTAATAGGGTCCCGTTTTTACCCTTTGGGTACGGAACCCTAAAAAGTCACTGAGGTACTTGCCCGGATATGAACCCACGACCACAAGCACGAGAGGCGAGCTCTTAAGGCAGTTACGCACTACATCCGATCCGAGTTCAAAATGTTCTGAATTATGATCGATGGAGTTCGGATATAAATAGTACTTTAAAACTACTAGGCTACTTCAAAACCGAAATATTACGGACACGGATTCTATATAATCTATGCACGGATTGGATGTAGTGCGTTATACTTGCAATTTAAAAATAAAGCAATAGGTAAGTTTAAGTAATCGTTACCTCAGCTATACAAGCTATCCCCCCGGTGGGTTCCCGCATTGTTGAGGCGAGGCGCTCAGTAGGAACAGTACAAGTAGATTGCAGTGCCACTTGGGCGACATGATTGATGACAACTGAGGCACGCCGCTCTCCCGACCTTTCGTGGCCTAGACGAGATCGCCGCCATCTTATGGCGGACGTATGGGGGCCGCAGAGGAGGATGTGTGTCAGTATAGCGTTGGCCGCTCTCCCTATCTCCTGCGGCAAAATCGTCTGTCACCCATGTGCTGGTTTGGGCCCTGGGTTGGTCACGGCGTGCAATGTGTTCTGGTGCGCCGGTGATTGGGGATATACCCCAGAGGAGGTTCCGGTGGCGGACAGTCACGGCCGGTTCGCGGCGAGTGCTATCGCGTGCCCGTGTTCCCGCCATAAGCGGCACAGGAAAACTCCGTGGAGTTTCGCTTTCTCCCCGTGATAACGCAGTATGCATGACTATTTCTCCACAAAAAAAGTAAAGTGAAGTTTAAGTAATCTTTACCTCATCTATACAAGCTAAACTAACTCAGCCTAGCTCTTAGTACGCAACCAGCTTAAACTTTAGCACCACAAAAGGGACACTGTATGAGAACAACCAAAAACTGCTTTATAGCTGCTTTTGTCGGTCAAGGCACTGCATTTAGTGGCCAGACTGCAGCGAACGCAGTTGTTATTCAGTTCCGTCCATAAAATAATAATAAATAATAATTTCTGATTGGTCAGTGTAGTTTGGTATTGTGTAGTATTGATTCCTGTTGGTGTAAAGGATTTGTAGAAGATAAGGTTAGTACTAAATTATATATTTACACAAGCTTTTATTTAACTTGCAATGTAAGTATGTTCAGGTCATATCTTGTTACTGAATTTTAAAGCAATTATCCTCCACTGATTAGTTTGGATGACAATGCATGGTTAGCTAAATGACGTTATTCTACATCCAATATGGCGGACGACCCAAGATGGCGGATTAGTTATTTTTTGTGCACTGTCATAATATGGGTATCAAATGAAAGGGCTGAGAAGAATACGAAAAAACGGCTAAGTGCTAGTTGGACTCGCGCACGAAGGGTTCCGTACCATTATCGCAAAAAATTACAAAAAAATCACGTTTGTTGTATGGGAGCCCCACTTAAATATTCATTTTATTCTGTTTATAGTACACAAAAGTGCACAAAAAATAACTAGTCCGCCATCTTGGGCGATCCGCTATATTGGATTTAGAATGAAGTCATTTAGCTAACTATGCATTGTCATCCAAACTAAACGTGTTGCCGTTTTTTTGCGATAGTGGTACGGAACCATCATCTTCATGCGCGAGTCCGACTCGCACTTGGCCAGTTTTTATTTCATCGCAATCTGTTCCCTCTATCAAAAGTTAGATGAATTTAAAGTGTTCATGAAGTAAAATATCACAACATACGCAATTCAGATACTCGGACAGTTGAACCGGTTGAACCACATATTCGATAGATTGCGTTGTGCGTTTGCATGTGCGTTTGACGTCATTTTCTGAAGGGCTATGTTAAGATTCCCCTAGTCGACGGCACGAACTATTTTGTGCGCGAGGTTAAAATGCATGCTATCTCATCCGACAACACGTGGGAAAGAGATAGATGTTGTGATGTGCAGTAAGAAGCTAGGTTGCGTAAGAATTAACACTTTTTCAAATTTGTATCAAAATGGATAATGATTTAGGACGAAAACGATCGCTCGAAATTTTATAAACAGACCTTTGGGAGTCTTTATATCGTCGTTGGGGAGTCTAGATATCATGAAAAAAACGACTAAATATATATTTGCAAAATTAAATTATTTGCGGTGTTGAATTACTAATCTATCCCTGTATGGAGGCCGTTTTGCAATTTTCCTTCTTCTTATGGTATTTATTGCCGCCCAAAGATGCGTTAAAATTAGTGTTGAAATATGGAACTTTCGATGCTCATTACTTTCAAATATTTTATTTTGAACGTACATCGTCAAACAGTGGAATAATCGCCAGACTACGTTTGCATGGAAGAATGATCGACTAGTGTCACCTTAAGGTTCTCTGCGGAAGAATGACACAAAAATAAAATCGGTAGGTAGGTAGGGTAGGTAAGTAGGGTAGGTATCAAGCAAGGTATGTAGGGTAGGTAGGTCTAGGTAAGTAACTAAGTAGGGTAGGGTAGGCAGTTGACGGGAGCGAAGCCGCGGGCACAGTTAGTTTTGTAAATAAAGAACTTAACACGAACTACAACTATGTGTCATCATCATGATCATTTCAGCTGAAAGACCTCCACAGCTGGACATAGAACTCCCCCAAGCATCGTCATATTGACCGATCCCGTGCGTCTCGCATCCAGCGCCTTTCTGCAACCTTAACCAGGACATCGGTCCACCTAGGACATACTTACTAATATTATAAATGTGAGTAAGTTTGTTTGTTACGCTTTCACGCAAAAACTACTGAACCGATCATCATGAAACTTTGTACATATATTCTTGGAGGTATTAGAAGTAACATAGGATAATTTTTATTAACATTTTTTTTTTATGGCTTCACTGCGAGGGAAGCCGCGCGGGTAAAAGCTAGTAATAATATACATCCAAAACACATACGTGTAATACGAAACTAATGAGCAATTTCAGTATTGCTCGGGTTATATTTTATTTAGCGGTATAAAGCGCCGTCGTATATTACTGGAATGCGGACTCATGGAACGTTACGTATTATATAATAGTTTTGTTACTTTGATTTGATTGAATTTAGGTTCATTTGTTGAGGACTTTAAGTAATTTTTAACTGACTTTCCAAAAAGGAGGAGGTTCTACGAGTATGTTCTAATTTGTATGTTCTTTTTTTTTGTGTTTTCACCGATTTCGCCGACAGTTGTGGACCGATTTTGAAAATTATTTTTATGTTTGAAAGAGGATGTTCCCAAATTGGTTCCATTTTAATTTGGTGAAGATCTGATAAAGAACTTGGGAGATATACAACAGAACTCTTCAATAAATGACCGCAATCTCAAATCAAATCGAAATGATCGAAATCTCTCTGGGATTGCAATCGCATGACTGCTTATTACCCGACTACCGAAGGAGGGTAGTGTGTTTATCTATACTAATATTGTGAAGAGGAAAGATTTGTATTTTTGTATGTAACGAATAAACTTAAAAACTACTAGACCGATTTCAAAAATTCTGTCACCGTTGAGAAGCTACACTATCCCCGGGTGCCATAGGCTACTTTTTACCCGACTGCCGAGGGAGGGTAATGTGTTTATCAGTCTATGTATGTCTGTATGTTTGCTCCTATGAGCCTTTCTAGAGACCAAACGCGTTGGCCGATTTTATGGTTCTCACGTCAATCGATTCGTCTTAACCCTGCGAGTGTCACTAGCTACATTAAAATTGGATAATAGAAAAATGGCGGCTTTTTGGCGCCATATTGTGGGAGACCAAAGGGTTTTAAGAGGTGATTTAAAATATATAACACTCATATGTTAAAATATAACTAATTCTAAAAAAAAAATAACTAAAATGTTGTAAATAAAAAAAGTTAATTCGAAAATCTAAAAACTCGACTGCTTAAAAAGTGAACTAAAAAGACGTAAACAAAAAGAAAAGCATGCTGTGCAGTCGGAGGATACATCTGGTTTTGGTCAGCCACATCGCGAATATGTATAAATTAATCTTTTTAACCGACTTACCAAAAAGGAAGAGGTTCTATGTTCGACTTCTTATAGGCTTATTTTTTTTGTGTATTTTCACCGATATCACCGTCAAATGTGGACCGATTTTGAAAATCATTTTTTTGTTTGTTAAAGTATGTTTCGAAATTGGTCCCATTTTAATTTGGTGAAGATGTGATGAAGAACTTCGGAGATATACAGCAGAACTCTTCAATAAATGACGGCAAATCTCTCGGGATTGATGCAACCGCATGTCTGTTTATTGTTTATACCATTTCATAACATAACATCACGCCAGTACGCTCTAAAGGGGTACGCAGATGTGTACAATTGACCTTGGTACCCTCTCATTTCACCGGTTATTTTTTATCTCAACTCGACCTGATCAAATTGACAGTTACAACTTGTAACTTATTGACACTAATCGAGGGCTCATTTCCTTTGCTACAGCGACTCAGTCGCCTTGAAAGGTTGAAGTTAGCTTCCAAAGGTCTTGGAAACACATTAGGTACGAATTTTTAAAACTTCGTTTCTATAAATCATTGTGTTTTAAATCATAAGCACAGATCGGAATATGTAGAATATATTTACCTGAAGTTCGAGGAAGTATGTAACATAGAGTTGATTTGTAATACCTCCACTCAAATCCCGGCATTATAAATATGACGATTAAATCCCGGTATTTAAGAAATTGCAAATTACTTATTGTGCTATGAATACATTTGAACAACATTATTATTTTGAATAATCTTATTACGTTTTAAGAGTTGAATTCATTTTTCTATGTAAAACAACAAAACTATTCAATATGATATTTCCGATCTCTGATCATTACATTTATATGTGACTCATTTAAACATATTTTATGATGAGTGTTATTATATTAATTGACAGTTTCATTCAGTGATTTTTCCTTCCTTCTAATATAATTATGCTGAAACTGAGATAGTAGGTACCTAGATACATGATGTAGGTCAGTATTGTGCGTCACTAATTATTACTAGTGATTACATCTAATACCTTCAAACGAGCAATTCATGTATCTATGTATACATATAATCTGAATCTCTGAAACGGCTCCAACGATTTTTATGAAATTTAGTATGCAGGGGGTTTCGGAGGCGATAAATCGATCTAGCTAGGTTTCGTTTTTAGAAAACGTCGTTTTCTCTATTTTCAACCGAGCTGAGCTCAGTCGCCCAGGTATTATTAATTATTCATGACAATTAGCAAGTATTCAACTGTTTACCTAATCTGTTTACAACATGGAACAGTCATAGCACGGGTTGATCTTCGGGGGTAAACGACACTTGCCGAGGTGGATCCATGGATTGATCCTCGAAAAGGTCCCGGCAGTCATTTGAAGGCCTTTGTCAAACAGTTAGAATACATAAAATCTTACACGAGTCCTACCAAAGCGTATCGTAATAACCAGTTATTGGGTTGTGGAGGGCAGTCGCTTCATGTACGGAGGAAACATCTTGTATTGGTCAGCCAGCTTGCGAATATGTATCCTCCGACTGCACAGCATGTTTTTCTTCTTGGGTACGTCTTTTTAGTTCGCTTCGTAAGCAGTCGGGTTTTTTTGATTTTTTGGGTTAATTTTTTTACTTATAATTTTATAATATTTTTTTTTTTATTATATACATTTAAACATATAAATGTTATATATTTTTGAAACCCCACAAAGGGTTTGGAAGAAAAAAAAATGTTAAATAAATCTATTTTCCAATTTTAATGTAGCCAGTGACACTCGCAAGGTTAAGAAAAATCGATTGACGTAAGACTCGTTTGGTCTCTAGAACGCCACATTAGAACAAACATGCATACATACATAGACTAATAAACTGTACTATGTCGGGTAAAAATACTGCTAGTCAGCTGCATCGGTTTGCATCGTTGGGAAAAAAAAAGATTGATTGAATAAGAATTGCAGCCCAAAATCCAGTTTTGTGTCCAGTTGACGACAATAAGATCGTCCAGTTGATGACTATAACACATACCCGTAAGAAAAAAAAAAAAAACTTTACAAAACCCAAGACAGTTATTTTTATTTCATTCTTTTTAAAATTCATAATTTATCTAGTCGTTGACAGGCTTCGATCAACATTCTATAGAACACGTAATTATGACAAAAATGTCCCGCAAACGGGAAACCGCCCATAACTTTTGAAAGGCTGAACCGATTTTCATCAAACATACTAAGAACACTCCCGATAATGTCCCCTTTCCAATAAAAACTAAACCAAAATCGGTTCATCAGTTTAGGAGATATGATGCCACAGACAATTACACAAATCCACAAACATAAAGGTACACACGTCAAACTTATAACACCCCTCTTTTTACCCGACTACGCCAAAGCAAAAGGGAGGAGGGGCTACCTTTTTGACCGGTATGTGTGTGTGTGTATGTATGTTCATTTTTTTACTCATAACTTCTAAATTACTTATCATAAATTGACAATACTTTGCTGAATGTATAGTTTTGTTACGGTAGGTAACATACGACCACGGTAAATTTACGGGAATATTTTCTTGTTCCCTACTTTTAGAGCATTATTTTTAGAAGATTTATTTTTAACTTGCAATGTATGTATGTATGTATGTAAATGTGTTCGGGTGAAATCATGCAACTGAATTTTAAAGCAGCTATCCTCCACCGATTAAGATGAAATTTTGCATACACGATGAATTTGGATGACAATGCATGGTTAGCTAAGTGACGTCATTCTAAATCCAATATGGCGGACGACCCAAGATGGCGGTCTAGTTATTAGTTAGAAGAATACGAAAAAGATTTTTTAATGAATTATTTTATTTAGTAATCGGGTTTTACTTTTTTAATTTATTTTTTATTCCGTCGGGTTATAAAAATGCGAGTGTACTACTCGTATAAAACTCTGCTTAACCCTTTGAGGAATACGGACGGACGTTATAAATATTATGCTCAAGCTCATAAAGAGTGAGTAAAAAGATATAATTTAGTCTGACTCACTTAAACACTCACTTAAATGATTATGAACAACCTTTTTACCGCGACTTTACTAGTACTTAGAATCGCTGCCCTTTCCTTCATGAAATATAGATGTGGTATTATGCGGAACTCGAATAAACAATCTATCTTCTTTGCTTACCTTCTAGCCCGACAAGCAACCGCCTTGTAGGCCTAGCTGCGTTGTTCATAAACTTAGATAGTACATATAAGTTTAAAACGTCACATTGGAACTTTCCCGCCTTTAATACACGACCTCAAGCAGGAGAGGCGAGGTCTTAGCCACTGGGCCATCGCGATCAAGATTACTTACTTATTTTTAACTCATTGATTTTGTCGTTTTTCGCGAACTAAAGTCGGTCAAGTTCGTGTCGTCCGCATACTGGGACACAGCCTTTTATGTAACTTATCATAAATCTGGTTGTTATTTAAGGTCAAGGGCTGAAATCACCGACAAGTTTTCGCGTTTAAACGAAATCATCAATGAGACAGTAAGGAATATTGATTTTTGATTAATATTACATACATAATAATGTTGTTCCATTTCTATTTCCGTGATGTGGGAAAAAAAGGCGTATAAAGTACTTAATTAAATCTATCTATCTATCTATATACTAGCTGACCCGCCAAACTTTGTTTTGCCATAAAAGGACGCTACCTACCTACCCTACCTGCCCTACCTACCCTACCTGCCCTACCTGCCCTACCTGCCCTACCTGCCCTACCTGCCCTACCTGCCCTACCTGCCCTACCTACCCTACCTACCCTACCTACCTGTTGCTGGCAGTTTTTTATGAGACATTGATAATTTTTGAAAATTGATTTTGTTATAGTCGATGTCACTTCATATACTGACATGTAAGAAAAGAAAATTGAATACAAAAGATTTCTAAGACAATTTCAGTGTTTTTATCTGAAACAACTGGTCCTTCGAGCCGGATTAAAAACAGTGCACGACTAAATGGATCTACCGCGAAGAAGTGAAAGATTAATAAAGAAAAATAAACCTGTTCCCGAACTTAAACAAGTAAGCCCAAATCCTACCATGACCCCGTCATCGCTAAAGTCCGCACGATCGAATAATTCTAGTGCATCACAGCGGCGCATTCTTGAAGCTCGCGCCGCAAAAGAATTAGCGGAAATTGATCTGCGGAAGCTAGAGGTAGAGCGAACCCTCGTCGAGGCCAGACTCGCCGAGGAGACGGCCCTGTTGGAAGAGGATGCGGCGAGCCGCGTCTCCGCTGTATCAGAGGCTGTGAAATCGGTTCAGGTTCAGAAGTGGGTGGATGAGAATTGCAACGCTGAATGTGAGGTAAAGGCAGATAATAAACAGGAGCGAGGTCACCAAGACTACCGCACCGCTGTTAACGACTACCGCAGCGGTCACGACAACGACATCGCAAACCTTACGCGTGCTATCACAGAAGCGGTAAATAAGACGACGACTACTAATTACACTCCCACCACCGATAAATTACTAGGCCGTATGTCGGCAAAGGATCTACCAACCTTCACGGGCGACCCGATTGAATGGCTGAGGTTCAAGAAAATATACCAATCTACGACTAGAATCGGCCAATATTCAGATGAGGAAAACGTAGCACGATTACAACGTTGTCTCCATGGTCCAGCCTGGGAAGCGGTAGCCGCCAGACTCATCACCGTCACCTCTGCCGACGAGATTATCAAGACCTTGGAAATGCGATTTGGTAGACCTGACCTCGTGCTACACCGACTTATAAGCGAGGTCAGGAAGATACCCAAGCTGACCGGGGTACGCACGGACCTAGTATCACTAGCAACGAAAGTGGACAATTGCGTCGCGGCTATAGAATCCATGGATCATATCGGATACCTATACAGTCCAGACCTGATGACAATGATTATCGACAAATTGACGGAGCCAATATTCTTCCGCTGGTTAGATTACAGCAAGGGTCTCACCACTCGTGAACCACAGCTGCCAGCATTGGCCAAGTACCTGATGGAAGAAGCTCATGAAATCTGCTTAAGAGGAGCCTTGGAGTCAGCACAGACTAAGACCACCGGCACCAAGCGTTCAATATTATTGACAAATGTGGGGGAGGAAGAAAGCCACCCCGAACCTGACAAGGAATCAACAAACGTTGTGGTGCCTAAGACAACATGCAAAACACCCACAGAGAAGGAATGCGCGTTTTGCTCAGATAAGGGCCATGGGATTACAATTTGCCCCAAGTTCGCAGATGAAGATATCAATCAACGATGGGATTGGACATGTAAGCGCCGATTATGCTTTAGATGTCTCAAGTCCACTCACCGCCGCGAACGATGCAAATCCAAGGTCAGATGTAAAACGTGCAACAAAGGTCACCACTCGCTTCTACACAGACTTGACTGGGACAAGCCCGAGACTACAGCAAATACATGGTCTGTAAAAAATAAGGTCTTTCTGAAGGTGCTGCCGGTTGAGATTGAAGGTCCATCAGGAAGTGTTACGACCTATGCACTACTTGACGAAGGATCGACAGTAAGTCTGATCGAAAGCGATATCGCCGAAAAGATCGGAGCTTCTGGTCCTGAAAAAGAATTGAAGATTCATGGTGTAGTAGGCCTAACAAGCAGCGCATCAAGTCAGATGGTAACGTTGACGATACGAACTCCCTGGGGTCTTCACCAGCTAGATCGAGTACGAACGGTTAAAGCGCTAAATCTGCCCTACCATACAATCCCTAAAGAACAGATCGAGAGCTTGGACCACCTGAAAGACCTTCCCCTCTATGCATTTGAAGGTCAACCAGCTATGCTGATCGGCCAGGACCAATGGCCCCTAATCGTGAGCAGAGAACTAAGGGAAGGCGGTAAAGGTGAACCTGTCGCGTCGTTGACAAAACTTGGATGGGTGCTCCATGGTGTTTGTTCTTCCATAGCATCCAATATTATGCCTGAGTTTGCGCTACATGGACGCCTAGACGAAGACGATCGGTTGGACGAACTAGTGAGAAACTACTTTCACTTGGACAGCCTTGGTGTCAAGTGCCTTGACAGGCCCAGATTATCCCCAGATGAGAAGAGAGCCATTCACATCCTAGACACGAAGTCCCGAAAGATAGGGAAGAGATGGGAAACCGGTTTGTTATGGCGGAGCGACGACGTACAGCTGCCTGATAACCGCCGAAATGCTGAACATCGACTACGAAGCACGGAGAGAATGATGGACGCTGATCCTATAGCCGCCGCTGATTACGAAAAGCAAGTGGTCAACTTCATTGAGAAAGGTTATGCAAAAGAAGCTCAAGAAAAACCTACTGGTCGTGTGTGGTATTTGCCGCATTTTGGTGTCCGCAATCCAAACAAACCTGGCAAGCTACGACTTGTATTTGACGCCAAAGCTACAACTAACGGTATTTCTTTGAATACAGAGCTACTTACTGGACCTGACTTGTTGAACAACCTGCTAGGAGTATTGCTGAGATTCCGAGAACGAGCTGTCGCTGTAACAGCGGATATAAGAGAGATGTTCCTCCAGGTGAAGATAAACGCAGACGATCAGAACGCCCAGTGCTTCCTATGGCGAGGAATGGAGCGAAAGCAACCACCGCGCATTTACAAGATGACTTCGATGACTTTCGGAGCCACGTCATCGCCCTGTACCGCAACGTACATCATTCGCCGCAATGCTGATGAATACGCTTCTTCTCACCCAAGAGCCGTCGAAGCCATCAAGAAACGACATTATGTAGATGATTATCTTGACAGCCTTGATGATGAGGAGGAGATGAAGCGACTTGTGGAAGATATAGTGATGATACACAAGACGGGCGGTTTTGACATTCGAGGATGGGCATCAAACCGGCCAAATGTTCTACCCAAAGAAGCAAAAACAGAACCTGTCATGTTACTCGGACGAGACGATGAAGTCCAAAGAACCTTGGGCTTGAACTGGAGACCATCTTTAGACACCTTGGGTTTTGATCTCAGCATGAAGAAGATTGACAAGGACATTGCCAATGGTGTTAGAATCCCTACTAAGCGTCAGATGCTGCAAGTGGTGATGTCAGTCTTCGATCCGCTTGGAATATTGAGTCCCTTCCTGATTAGAGGGAGAATAATGCTGCAGGAGTTGTGGCGGACCAAGACAAAGTGGGACGAACAGATAAATGACGATCTCGCTCAAGTATGGATCAAATGGCTTCAAGACATGAAGAAATGTCGGTTATTTTCAATGCCACGACACTACGGGTTCTCTGCAATGGACAAGTTTCAATTAATAATCTTTGTTGACGCATCTGAGCAGGCTTATGCAGCGGTAGCCTACCTGCGCCGTGATACACAAATTGCCTTTGTCGCTGGAAAAAGCCGCGTGGCCCCATTAAAAGCAGGCACGACGATACCACGCCTGGAACTACAAGCTGCGTTGCTTGGAGCACGCTTGGGAGAGACAATCAAGCAAGAACAAAGCGTGACAATCTCTCAATGCATCTATTGGACTGATTCTTTGACTGTGTGGCGATGGATACGGAACAATCCACGAAAGATTAACGTTTTCGTTTCTAACAGATTATCCGAAATAGACGAACTCACAAAACCTGAAGAGTGGAGATGGCTGCCTGGAAACATGAATGTCGCCGATGAAGCCACTAGAGCTAATGTAGTCCTCGACATGGACAAGTCAAGATGGGTGTCGGGACCTGACTTTCTTCACCTCTCAGAAGATGCATGGCCTAAGTTCAAGCCGGCCGAAAACGAGGAGGAGATAGAGCCACCTACAACTATTTTGACCGTCTCGGAAGCTATAGTGCTTATTGACCATACTCGTTTTTCGAATTGGCGCCGATTAACAAGAAGTTTTGCATACGTTTTGCTTTTTATAGATAGATGTCAAAGACTTGACACTAGAATGTCACCGGTGTATGAACGTCGTTCTCAAACTCATATTATCCGACAAACACAATGTGAGTTATTTTATGTTGAAATCGCTGCTATTAAGAATGGCAATACGATAAAACCGCAAAGTAAGTTAAGAAAACTTAATCCGAGACTGGACGACGACGGTGTGCTGCGAGTTCAGAGTCGCTTGATAGCTGGCAGAGAGTTGTCGCTTGAGTTAAAAAAGCCGATTATACTCGACGCAAGACACAATGTGACTAAGCTTATTATCGAATACAAGCACCGACTATTAGGACATTTCGGTACAGCGACCCTGGTAAATGAGCTTCGACAAGATTACTACATATTCCGTTTACGGGCGGCAGTGCGATCATTAATTGCTAACTGTGTTATCTGTAAAGCGCGGCGTGCGCGTTGCGAGCAACCAATGATGGCAGGATTACCGACTATGCGCCTCGAACACCACTGCAGACCATTCACGTACTGCGGTGTCGACATGTTCGGTCCAATGACAGTGACCATCGGGCGACGACAAGAAAAACGATGGGGAGTTATCTTCACTTGCATGAATACCAGAGCCGTGCACATTGAAATAGCATCGTCATTAAATACTGATTCGACTCTTATGGCGATTAGAAGGATGGCAGCGCGACGTGGATACCCCAAACGACTCCACTCAGATAATGGCACTAATTTTCGATCTGCAAACAAGGAGCTACTGAAGATTGATGAAGAAGTGATTAACAGGACTGCGGACTTGGGCATTGAGTGGACCTTTAACCCCCCAGATGCACCACACATGGGAGGTGTATGGGAGAGGCTCATTCGATCAGTAAAGACGGCCCTCTCAGCGATCCTTCACTCAAGAGCGCCCAAGGAGGAGGTCCTTATCACTCTCATGGCTGAAGCTGAAAACGTCGTAAATAGCCGGCCTCTTACAGACGTGTCTCTCGACCCAGACGAGGAGGAGGCACTGACACCCAACCATTTTCTGCTTGGATCATCAAACGGGCTGGGTAGACCAGGAAGCTTCACAGATGCAGACTTAAACCTAAGAAGGCAATGGAGGATAAGCCAAAGACTGGCGGACCATTTCTGGTCTCGATGGATGCGCGAATATTTGCCCAGCCTACAGACACGCACGAGATGGACGCACGATGATGGGTGTGGGGTAGGGCTTAATGACTTAGTCTTAATTGCAGATTCTTCATCTCCTCGAAATGTGTGGCCTAGAGGTCGAGTCGTCGCCACGCTGCCAGGCCGGGACAGCCGTGTCCGCATGGTGGATGTGGCTACCCGCGGCGGTGCTGTGCTACGGCGCCCGGTCAATAAGTTGGTGGTGTTAATGAAAGCAGTGGGGCCAGCTGCCACCGTGTGAGCTCGACGGTCAGGGTCGAGCGAGGAGGAGTATGTTGCTGGCAGTTTTTTATGAGACATTGATAATTTTTGAAAATTGATTTTGTTATAGTCGATGTCACTTCATATACTGACATGTAAGAAAAGAAAATTGAATACAAAAGATTTCTAAGACAATTTCAGTGTTTTTATCTGAAACACTACCCTACCTACCCTACCTACCCTACCTACCCTACCTACCCTACCTACCCTACCTACCCTACCTACCCTACCTACCCTACCTACCCTACCTACCCTACCTACCCTACCTACCCTACCTACCCTACCTACCCTACCTACCCTACCTACCCTACCTACCCTACCTACCCTACCTACCCTACCTACCCTACCTACCCTACCTACCCTACCTACCCTACCTACCCTACCTACCCTACCTACCCTACCTACCCTACCTACCCTACCTACCCTACCTACCCTACCTACCCTACCTACCCTACCTACCCTACCTACCCTACCTACCCTACCTACCCTACCTACCCTACTAACCCTACCAACCCTACCAACCCTACTAACCATACCATAGGTAGGGTTGGTAGGGACCAACCCTACCTACCCTACCTATATAGTCTCTCGCGATCCTCCTCGCGAAAAATGATTAAATTACTAAAATGGCTATTAAAAATAAGGGGTTGGTGATAAAAGGGTGAAAATTGAGGATTGTATGTATTTTTGTATGTTGTATCATAAAAAAATAGAAATTAAAAATTTTGTCTAAAAAATAAAAAAAATAATTTAGGGGTGGACTACTAACATTTATTGGGATGAAAAATAGATGTTGGCCGATTCTCATAGATACCGGATAAGCACAAAATATTTCATCAAAATCGGTCAAGCCGTTTCGGAGGAGTATGGCAACGAAAACTGTGACACGAGAATTTTATATCTATCTATATATGTAAAATACAATGTCCCGGTTATCATATTATCATCGCCCAGCCTAAACCACTATAGATAGAAGTTTGAAATGTTTTTTTTTTTTTTTTTTCTAAGTGGCGTCTCACAGTTCGGTCAAAGTGACCGGATACTGCTTAACCGGACTACCCTGTGGAGACTAGAGAGAATATTGATTTTATACTGTGGGTATCATTTAAAATGGATTTTAAATTCATCCCCTAAAGGTGTGAAATCGGGGATGAAAGTTTGTAACGACATTTTTATTTACTCTAAGATCGTCTGGGAGCTCAGACAGATTTTCCACAACTGACCAGAAGACCAGAACCCTGGAGTAAAATAAATACCGGGGCTGATGGAATCATGAGTGGTGACACTCAATCTACCAGCATAACAGAAACATAAAGAAAAGATGGATATATCCGGGGATGAAATCATGAGTGGACAAGACTCTCAAACTACCAGGCAATCAGAATCATGAAGAAGTAGATCGAAAATCACCCGCGGCGGGCGGGGCGGGGAGTCATAAATATTACAGGACAACGAACTACGATATACATCATCACTCATCATGCTTGTATTTTTTTGAAAGGTCAGGTAGAGGTACACCTACGTTTCACCAGTTATGTCATGTACTGCGAATATTTGTAGCCAAAATCCAGTAGCCCTTAGTTTGAACTAGAGATTGAACCCAGGACCAGCTGTCGCGCTTTCAACAACTAGACAACGAGGCAATCAAGTGACTCCGTAGTCACTTTTTAACCGAATTTCCAAAAAGGAGGAGGTTCTATGTTCGGCTGGGTGTATGTTTTTTTTGCCGACCACTCCGTACTACGAGTATGTTGCCGAATTGGTTTCCATGGCAAATCAAATCAAATACTTTATTTCAACTAAACCATAAAGCACTTTTGAATTGACAAACAAAAAAAAAACCGGCCAAGTGCGAGTCGGACTCGCGCACGAAGGGTTCCGTACCATTATCCCAAAAAACGGCAAAAATGTCACATTTGTCGTATGGGAGCCTCACTTAAATATTTCAATCTGTGAAAATTTCAACTGTCTAGCTATCACGGTTCATGAGATACAGCCTGGTGACAGACAGACAGACGGACCATGGAGTCTTAGTAATAGGGTCCCGTTTTTACCTTTTGGGTACGGAACCCTAAAAATACATGTCCAATATTATTTGATAGTTTCACTGGCGGACTAAATAGAAATATAATTTTTAACCGACTTACCAAAAAGAAGGAGGTTCTATGTTCGACTTCATGTATGTTTTTTTTTTTTTATTTATGTTCACCGATATCTCCGTACAAGAAAATATTCCCATGCGGTTGCAGCAATCCCGAGAGATTTGCCGTCATTTATTGAAGAGTTCTGCTGTATATCTCCGAAGTTCTTTATCATATCTTCACCAAATTAAAATGAGACCAATTTCGGAACATACTCTAACAAACAAAAAAAGAATTTTCAAAATCGGTCCACAATTGACAGAGATATCGGTGAACATAAAAAAAAAAAAAACATACAAGAAGTCGAACATAGAACCTCCTCCTTTTTGGTAGGTCGGTTAAAAAATAAAAAACATTTTTTACAAAAAAATACTACCGACTTCCAAATAAGAAAACTACAAAGTGAAAAATTACTTTATTTTTGGCAGTCGGTGTCCGTAACGCAAAAAAATGGTACCTACGAAAGACACCGACTTCGGAAGTATATAAAGGAAGTCGGCAGTATTTTTTTGTAAAAAAGTTTTTTATTTTACCCAGGAAACATCCCTATTCCTTTACATTTTTCCAATCGAATTTTCTCTGACAGAATGTCACTTATCTAGAGCCTCAGAGCGGTTTCGCATTACACGTCCGTGTCCGTGAAATTTCGGTTCCGAAGTAGCCGTACTAGTACGTAGTACTTGAGCAGAGAAGTTTACGCACTACATCCGAACTCTATCCGTCATAATTCAGAACATTTTGAACTTGGAACTCAAATCACGGACGTGCAGTGCCTAATCATCCTCAGAGTTGCATTGTGGGTCAAATCAGTCACTTTTTTGATTTATTTACAGCCCACTTGCACGAAAAACTTAACTCAGAGTTAGTTTCGAGTTTAATGAGGATAAATTGACAATATTGCGTGGTATTGTCAATTTAACCACGTGTTAGCAACTAACTCCGTGTTACGTTTTTCGTGCAAGTGGGCCTTAGGTGATAAATATCTACAGATAATGACTAGTTCTAACATCTTGTACACGCGTGACTTGAACCTCAATACATGCACACACGTGATGCTAACGATATAATAATGCTGATCAGTCAAATAATGCACTTTATAAACAAAACAGTAATTCTGCAAGTTTGCATGTTTGATGGTACGAAGAAAGTGCTGTGAATAACACGGAGTAAGTTATAAATGGAGTGACAATGTAAGAGTTCTTGTAACACATCAAAATACAAAGAAAATAAACTTATTTGCACTAACTTAGTTGCAAAGAAAAATATTTCGGGCATAGGAAACAAAAATAAAAAAAATGATAAAAATATTCTGTCTTTTAAAAAAATATAAGATTTTTTCAGTTTGATCAGCAATACTAGAGATTGACTCCTGCAAAAAGAAAAAATTGCTAAATGCAGAGTGCTCCGAGCCGCCATTGAGTTTGGAGACCAAATTGTTTTTCTACAAGTACTAAATTTTGCGCTATGATTCCAAATCAAATAGCGACGAGATGCAAAGCGTAAAATTGCAATTCGGCGAAGAGTCGCAATTTACTCGTACACATAAAACACTTTTTCATTTTTCACTTTTTAGTTGTACCTACCTAATAGGCAAGTTGTTTAGTAAGTTACCTTAACGTCAGAATAGATAAACCGAATATCATGAAACTTGAACAAAAAGGGTGAAATGAAAGATCTGCGTACCGTGAAGAGTTCAGTCGTATATCTTAGAAGTTCTTCATCAGATCTTCACCAAATTAAAATGGGACCAATTTCGAAACATACTCTTCCAATTTTTAAAATCGGTCCTCAATTAACGGAGACATCGGTGAACATAAACAAAAAAAGAAACAACAACAACGAACATAGAACCTCCTCCTTTTTGGAAAGTCGGTTAAAAAGTAGAACTTAAAATTAAATTGAAACAATGAGTGTGACGTGTGACGTCACTTTGTAGGATGGAGCGTCATGATTTCGTGAATCACAGCCCGTATACCAGGAAACTCGCGTGTTTGTGACGATGCAACGTTGGCTCGCAGTTTGACATTAACAATCCAATGTGGTACACGCACCGCAGTCTCACCAAGTCTAATTACCCTATGCGGTACACCGGTATTTTTTGAGTGCACTCTTTGGGCCCTGGTACTACGGTCTTGTAAGATTAGTTAGTGTTTTATTTCTGGACTTGAGACAAGAGTATCTTCTAGAGATCTACCAGTAGACAAGAAAAGCTAGGGAGTGGATTTCCCTGTCGGAGTCTGTTTCCTGATAACTACAACCTGGGGTCTTTTAGTCAAGAGTGAATAGTTTACTTGCAGTAAAGCATGGTCGACGATGGACGTCGACCAAGTCATTGCTTATCATCAGGTGAGATAGAGTTCAGACGCGAGTCTATCAATAATTTACATATGTATTTATTTATTATCGTCAATTATAATATCTTTAGAGTTTGATCCAATATGATGCTACAAGTCACAAACACACAAAATAACATTAAAATAAAATAAACTAGCAGAAACATTGCACACAATAACAAGAAGTATTAATATTGTATCAATTAATTAAATTAAATTAACAAAACCATATTAACTTGTCACTGCAGTCCGAGCTGTATACCTACACGAGCTTATCCAATTCGCGAGACTTTATTTGATTAGTTCGATTGAAAATGCATGAGAACAAGCGAGTTAGACAACTTAGACATTCATAAATTATTTTTGCTGAATACCTGTAATTGGCGTTATTGTAATATTGTTACCCTCAAATAGTTTTGTACTTAGTGTAATTGGTGTACCTTAATCCATACTTAATATTATGATTGCAAACGTAAGTCCGTTTTTACCCGACTGCCGAAGGAGGGTAATGTGTTTTTCAGGCTATGTATGTATGTTTGTTCCTATGTGGCGTTCTAGAGACCAAAGGCGTTGGCCGATTTTGATGATTCTTACGTCAATCGATTCGTCTTAACCCTGCTAGTGTCACTGCCTACATTGAAATTGGATAATACAAAAATGGCGGCTTTTGGGCGCCATATTGTGAGGGACGAAATTCTTTTTTTCTTCCTAACCTATCGTGTTTGGATATCAAAATAAAGGGTTTTTAGAGGTGATTTCAAAAATATACCACATTTATGTTTAAATGTACCTAATTCTAAAAAAATTCACTAAAAAGTTGTAAATAATAAAAGTTGTTCATAAAAATCTAAAAACCCGACTGCTTGAAAAGCGAACTAAAAAGACGTAAACAAAAAGAAGATCAAGCTGTGCAGTCGGAGGATACATCTGGTTTTGGTCAGCCAGATCGCGAATATGTATCCTATCTATCCCGACTGCACAGCATTATTTTCTCGTTACCTTTTCACAATTGAACGGCTGGACCGATTTAGGTGAAATTCTGTATGGTACATAGTTTGAGACCCTGAGAAGTACATATGTTTTTATCGCGGTAGTATGTTTCCTTGTGATGAAGAAATAATTTTTACTCGGGCAAAGCTGAGGATAGAAGCTAGTTATAAAAAAAGCTCAAAAACTTTGTACGAGGTCTATAAACATATTAACCTTCAATGAATGGACACGTCAAGGAAGCACACCAGCACATTCACGTCATTTTGATGTAGACTGATCCTTTTCTGCTTAAAATATTTTGAAGGATCGAAGATACAATCTTAATACCGAATAAAAGGATATTTATTCGGTAGTAAGATTGTATCTCTATCCAGAGTCCCTGGTTTGTCATGATTACAATAGCATGACACTGACAAAATAACTGTGCACATCGACTGTCATTGACCCCACTCCTGCCTACCCTCGGTGCGCCCCGCCTGTGCCTCGTGCACCAATAGCGAGAGTCGAACGTCAGCCAGAGTGACGTCACGTTACGCTACGCGCATAGTGATCTTGACCGTGAAGTAGCTACATGTAAAATTATATAATCGACACTTATTATACAAAGAATATATTATTAAAAAAAGAAACTTTTTAACCGACTTCCCAAAAAGGAGGAGGTTCTATGGTCGACTTTATGCATGTTTTTTTTTATGTTTCTTCACCGATACCGCCGCCAATTGTGGGCCGATTCTGAAAATTATTTTTTGTTTGAACGAGTATGTTCCGAAATAAGTCTCAATTTAATTTGGTGTAGATCTGATGAAGAACTTCGGAGATATACAACAGAACTCTTCAATAAATAACGGCAAATCTCTCGGGATTGCTGCAGTCGCATGTCTGTTTATTGTTTATACCAGTTCATAACATAACATTACGCCAGTACGCTCTTAAGGGGTACGCAAATCTCTCATTTCACCGGTTATGTTAATGTTTCATGATATTCGGGTTATCTATTCTGGCGTTATAGGTACCTTACTAAACAACTTGCCTATTAGGCAGGTACAACTAAAAAGTGAAAATTAAAAAAACTTTTTACAAAAAAAAAACTACTGACTTCCAAATAAAAAAACTACAAAGTGAAAAAATAATTAATTTGTGAAAGTTTGTGTCCATAACACAATAAATTGGTACCTATGAAAGACACCGACTTCCAAAAATAAAGTTTTTTTTCCCTTTGTAGTTTTTTTATTTGGAAGTCGGTAGTATTTTTTTGTAATAAGATTTTTTGTATCCCCGAATCTGGATTTGTGCTCGGTTGATCCAGATGGTTTGTGCCTATTACATGGGACTTAAACATACCTGGTGAAATGTGTGTGTACTGCAAGTGCAGCTCTGCCCACCCTTCGAGGATACAGGCGCGATGTTATATAAGGTACTATTATCCGATTATATGAAAAGACTAGTTTCTGGCAGTGGCTTCGCCCGCGTGAATGTCGAAATTTATCTATGATAAACAGTATCCTTTTTACTATTCCTGACTGTACACAATCTGCGTGCCAAATCTGTCCAGCCGTTTTAGCGTGAAGAAGTAACAATCATACAAAAACAAATTAACACACACTCACAAACTTTGATAATAAAAAATTATGATTGTATATATTTTTTCAAATAAAATTACTAGAATTCATAACATTTTATGTTGCATATTTTGACACTCTTGACATGCATATATTTAACATTTTTACGCACATTTTGCATGCATATTTTAACCTTCAAATGTTGCATACAACGAGGTCGCTTGTAACAAGTATGTTGTTTGTAGGGGCCCTAGCATTCCATTTGCTAGGCACTCTGTGTCAGCGAATATTGAAGGACAAGCTTGCATTCAGACATGTCCTAAGATACAACATATTGTAGTGAGTTACTTTGTGTCTTGTAAGTACGTGGTTTATGAGTGTAAAATAATAATACAGTAAACTCAAGAAGAACGATAAAGTGATTGGAATAAATCTGTGAGTTTTAGTATAAATCAATTTGGGGCTGCCTTTCCAACAAAGATCTGAGAGAGAGATCTAAGCAGTACCGGTAAGTTACGAGAAATAGAAAAAGAGAACACAAATCTATGTGTCTATATACAGCAATGTTTTGGGAGCGTCTTTACACCAGAGATAATAAATTTCTATAGCGCTATAGGTTAAAAATCACTAACCTTCATCGAACTTAAGCTAAGAGCTAAGCCCAACTGAGATCAATCAATCAATCATATCAGTTTATATCAAATACATCCATCATTTCGCAGGTAAAACATCTCTTGTGAAAAAAGCACCCGACGACGGCCAATTAGTCGATACCTACCTTGCAAATACTTATTGAATCTGATTCTGTTTATGCACCAAAACCATTTATTCTAGATAGATTGACTTCTGAATCTTATATATATTTTCCTAACGCAGGAAGGCCTAGAAGATCAGAGCACCATGGATCCAGCTCTTGCAGTGGAGTTAGAGGCGCTGTCTCGACAGAAGGCAATGAACGAAGCCACGGACCGTGGAGACTCTGATGTGCAGCAGTTCTACCGGGGCTCCGCCGTGCTGGTGACGGGCGGCTCTGGCTTCTTAGGCAAGCAGCTCGTCGAGAAGCTCTTTAGGTGAGACAGCAAATGCTTCTACACAGATAGGGGCACCATATGCGATGGAGTGCGGAGACTCTGATATGCAGCAGTTCTACTGGGACTCCACCGTGCTGGTGACGGGCGGCTCCAGCTTCCTCGGCAAATAGCTCAAGAAGCTCTTCACGTGAGACAGCTTCTACACAGGCAAAGGGTCACAAGATGTGATGGAACGCGGCGATTCCTTGCTGCAACCCCATTGCCTTTTGGACGACTTTCCATCAGGCCAAGATAAAAAGTCGTCCATAGCCCTCAATTTCAGAAACGCCGAAATCCACAGGAGAACAAAGGTAACTTACGTAGAAAATATAACATTTGTTTTGGCTGTGGGCAGCCCGCAGGCTATAGCGCGTATAGCTGTTAAAGCAGGAATATTGTGTAAAGAGGATCACCTGCAAGTACCGTAATATTCCTATTACTTGCTGAAGATTACGGAATCAGGAAGATGTAGGTAGCACGAGACCATTTTGGTGGTGAGTTGGTGATGCTTAGAGAAAGCCAATTATTCTGCGGACTTCTTTGGCCTGAACGATATAAAAATTAAAAATATAAAATTTTATTTCGCCGAATTGTTTAGAATATTATTGTGGAGATTCTTGCTGAAATTAAATTGTACATTTCCAGATCTTGCGATATCGACAAGGTCTACATTTTGTTACGACCTAAGAAGGGTATGACCATTCAACAGAGAGTGGAAGAAATGCTGGAGGACCCGGTAAGTTGAAGACTATTTTACATCACTTAACCTCCTTCTTGATGACAAGCAGCAAAATCTGAGGCCGTTATTCCAGATGCTCATGCTCATGCTCAACCAATCTCAACTGGCAATGGACAGTTGTGATTGGTTGGCTTGTTTTTTGACATTAACCTGCTCAAGTCCAAGTTCCTACGTTACCGAAATCTTTTAACACAAAATCAGTGGAATTGAGTAGTGTTAGCTTGTACTTGGAACGTTATCGTACTTGCTAACTTGGATTTTAATTTTCATTCAATACTCACCACTCATTTTGTGTAGAAAGAATTCAGTGACGTCTGGGCTATTGAGTACACATATGTCAAGCTGAAGAATCATATGCCAAACTCGAGAGTTGTGATTGGATATCAGTTAGTTAGGTGTGGCTAATTTTGAGTTGGAGTCGAGTACGAGCATCTGGAATACGGGCCTCAGACTCTACACAAGTGCCATTCGATGTCAGCAATGGCGATGATCGAAAGCCAAAAGATAAGTTGTTGTTCACGTGACATTTCGATAGCGTTTGACATTCTCATACATTTTTGTCATTTTTTCAATCGCTAACACAACGCTTTCGTTGAAAGAATGTCACTTTAGGGCCTCTGGTAATCGAGCCCTGAATCTTATGATCAGCAATCGCGCTTGCGGCCAACAAGGTAGATAGTTATTACTATATTATGTTACTGTAAAAACCCGATGTCCTGTAAAACCTAAGATTTACTAAGTGATATTGGTAAAATCCTGAAATGAACTTTGATCATTGCTAATCTCCGGCTTTTACCAGCAACCACACTACAAATCTTAGGATTTACGTCAAATACTTGTAGATGTTCGAACAATTGTAATGTTTATGACACACTAGGATAAGAAATAGTGAGAACAATTTAAGAACGACCTTCATCAAAGTTGATATTATGTTTTGTAAGACGATTTTTTTTTCGGCGTATTCGACTATTCGAAGCATTATTGTGTATTGCAATTTTCAACATTTACAAGTCTATGAGATAAATCGTAACATTTACCGTGCGATGGCAGGTAAAAGCTCGAAATCGGTGATTCAACATAGAACATTTCGACCTTTTACCAGTATGACTCGGTAAATCCTAGGATTTACAATACCTCGGGCTTTTACAGTAACACATACATGAAGATCCTTCCTATCTTCGTCCCATGTTACATTGTGTCAAGTTTGCTTCTTGCTTTCTCCACTTTAACCATCACGCTATCTTCACTAAATTTTATTATATTATTTCCCACACAATTTAGTACTACATGTAGATAACATAAATTTATTATTTGCAGGTGTACAGCATGGTCAGGAAGAAGAAGCCTGACTTCGCAGAGAGGATCGTGCCGATAGAAGGAGACGTGGCTGAAGTGAGACTCGGCCTGAGTGACCAGGATTGGGCTACCATCACTACTCAGGTAAAAATTAATTCACCAACATTTCAACCGAAAGATCCCAATCCCCAAGCGTCGCCATGTCAATCGGTCTCGTGCGACTCGGATCACGCGGATACCCGCATACATAACCAGATCATCGGTCCACCTAGTGGGAGGCCTTCCTTCCTTGCATCTTCTGGTACGCGGTTACCACTTAAGAACTTTTCCGCCCCCTCGACCATTAATTCTGGGAGCAATTTGCTCCACCCGCGTCTTACCACTCCCGCTTTAGTTTGGCTTAAACATTTATTATCAAGGTCAAGCAACGCTTGCCGTGGTCCTGCCGAGAATGGGTGACTATCCATTGCATACCAAAACTCCACAGTTCCTCGGGAAGCACGTTAAGCCGTTGGTCCCGACCGCCATTTAAAGATGTCTGACAGATGTTACGGGTTGTCAAAGGCCAGGAAACCAGTCTAGCCCGGGGGTATCTTATCTTATCTTGTAGAGAGGTCGAGAAATAACTCGGACACTTCGATCCATTGGGATCTTTTGGGGTCCCTTAGATAACTTACTCCTCCCCAATCTCGTTGACAACCTCCTTCATGAGAATTACAACGAGATTAGGAGATATGAGCCTATAGTCTTCTGGTCTTGGATATTCTTCCCCTAGGATACTCATTCGCTTTCTGGCCAATGCATTGCATGTGCACAGAAAGTGCTTCATGCGTTCCGTATGATCCCCGCAAAACCTGCACATGGAACGCGGTGAAACGCATCTTCATGAGCATGTCGTTGGTCTCAAAGTAGCCAGTGAAAGCCCCAAGCAGGTAGCGGATTTGACCCCTGCTCATATTCCAAATGCATTCATTCAGATTGATAGATAGCCAGGGTGTATCGCGTTACCCAGTTACTGGATTGTGGATGTCAGATAGGGAGTCGCTCCGTGTAAATTACTGGTAATTAGATGCATCTGGTTAGACTGGAAGCCCACCCCAACGTAGTGGGGAAAAGGCTGCCAGATTGATTGCTTCAAACAGAACTCAGCCACATCAATAACACTAGCATTGGCCTCACACTTAAAAAAAAAAATATTATGTCCTTTATTCATTAAATTTTCTTAATAATCTAAATGTTTCAATATTTTTATGGATTAATAAAAAATACCATTTTAAAATGATTATAAAAAATAGAGGCCTACCGGTATCAGGAATGGGGTCCAAGTTACCGGCTCCGGGCTCCAGAGAGAGAGAAACCTGCTAATTATGCTGAGACGTGTCCAGAAGTACTGCTTTCTGAATCAAGCCCTTGACCAAGGTTGAAGCTCGTGGCTATTAAGTCATTGGCTGACACGTTAATATTATTGCTACATTCCAGGTAGACGTGATATTCCACATGGCGGCAACCACCCGTTTCGACGAGGCCCTCCGTATAGCCACCATGATCAACGTCCGAGGTACCAGGGAAGCGGTGCTGCTCGGGAAGGCATGCCAGAAGCTCAAGTAAGTGTTTACTAGCAACTCCTGTTACAGATTGTTCTTAAAAATTACAATCTTCAGTTTGTAGCTACGTCGTTCAAATCTAGCTTCAAAATTGTGCAACATCTTAAAGAAATCAAAAACTGTTTCAAAACAAAAAAAAAACGCCTTACTAAAAGGAGAAGTCAAAAGTTGTAGATGCGCACATTGCTCTTCGATTTGTGTCAGGCGTACCAAAACACGCCATTTTCCATTTCGAATTTCTGTATAGGTTGGCCCGAATTTGTAGGCAGTTAGTTTTTCTCATTCTACTAATTCGAGTATTTATAAATGTGAAAGTTTGTATGTTTGTGTTTCACATACTGCTGAACGCAATTAAAACAGATTTGGATGAAATTTTGCACACAGAGAGTTTATAACCTGGATTATCAAAGAATACGTTTTATCCCGATAAATTCGGTATTATGATCCCTTGGGATAGATTTTTTAAATTCTTCATGTGTGTAATGAATATTTTCCAGATCTTTCGTGTACGTCTCTACAACATACGCCAATGCGACAGACCGCTTCGTGAAGAAGGAGGTGCTAGAGAAGTTCTACGACAGCCCCGTGGATCCCGAGCTCATGATCCGCATGGCGGAGAGCTTCGACCAGGGCAGGTTCGAGGCCATATCCAAAAAGTGAGTTGAACATCATCTGCCTTCTTCATCGTCAGTACACTCTTTGCAGAACGGTCGAGGTCAGTGAGAATTCGGGCTGCCAATATCCGCTTAACGATGCGACGACATCCGTGTCTGTTATTCGTGTGCACTCATGCAATGGGCCGCCTACTGCAGACTTAATCTGGTCGGTCCATCGCATGGGCGACCTGCCGCGCGCTCTCGTTCCTTTCACTCTACTCTGAACTACAAGCCACTCGATAATAATAATTTGTTTATTTATTTACCCAAAAAGATTGTACAAAAAATCACAACTAAAAACTAGCAATCTATGATAACTTCAATACAATGTAGGAGCTTCTGCAACCGAACTAGGTAAAAACCTGTATCTCGGTATACAGCGCCAACCTCTCAGAAAGCTATTTGAATACAAAAATTGAGCTAACGGGTACATCATTATTTCGATTCAAGAAGAAAAATAAATTAAAGTAAAATAAGCTAAATAACTAATCTAAGTGAGTTATTGTGTATGTATGAAGAATGGTGAGTAATAGTGTAATGAGAGGTGAGTGTTGGGGTTTGTGTGTGCGTGTGATGATGTATGAAGAGATGTATGTGGAGTAAGCGCGTATGAGAGTTAGAGTGTATATAGATATAGAGTAATTAAAATACTAAAAATTGCAAAAAGGACCCTGTTTACTCTGTTACGGTAAATGATCTTTCTGTGTCATCATAAGTTAAGGTCAGTACTTCTTCACCCTGTTTCCAGAATATAGTTAATTCTATTGTAGACATAGGGACCCAAAAATACAAAAAATCTTCTAACAAAAGTAGTTTCAGGTTTATGTTCACGAGTACACACTAATTGTTGCCTACGCCTATGTATAAGGTTGGGGTCGTATGCTAAGTCTTGATGCTGCTTCAAAATTATTTTGAGTAGGTAGAGCTGTCTAACCGTAAGCACTTCACAGTATTCATATAGCTCTGTAGTAGGAAGTAATCGAGGCTTAAAAGCGCAGACCTTCAGAATTGCGCGTTGAGCGATTTCAATAGATTTAATTACCGTTTTCGGAATTCCTCCCCAGGATGAAATACAATATGTGAATACTAACTGGCACAAAGCAAAGTAGATTTGTTTCAATAACCAAGCATCAACTACGTATCGCAGCTTCCGAAACACATATATAAGTTTTCTGACTCAAGCGGTGAGTAATTTCATATGGTCTTTGAAGCCAAGATTGGCGTCGAAGAGTAGTATCCCTAAGTATTTTATTGAATTAACACATTCTATTGGTTCACAAGTGCAGTGCTTGTATAGGGAACATTGGTGAGGGACTATGATGTAGTTGCTTCCTAGCTGTGTTGAATTACGTATACTGAAAGTCAGGTATTTGGTTTTATCAATATTTAAGGTTAAAAGATGAAGTCTAAGCCATTGGTTTACTTTATTAAACCCATTTTGTGCAGCAGTAAAGAAGAGCTGTATCATCAGCGTATGATATGATGTTTCTCCTGGGTATGTCGATACTAGTAAGCTCATTAATATAAATGAGAAAGAGTGATTCCTAAATACGTTGAGCTCATGATCGGCAAGGCGGAGAGCTTCGATCAGGGCAGGTTCGAGGCCATCGCCAGAAAGCGAGTTATACATCATGGTGTGCCTGCCTTTCCCTACTTAGTTGGGGTCAGCTTCTAGTCTAACCAGATGCAGTTGAATGCCAATGCTTTACATGGAGCGACTGCTTATTTGACCTTCACATCCCAGTAACTCAGGACTTGATAAATTGGCGTCAATTTTTTTGGCTTCTGGCTTCCGTAACTATTATCAAAATCTACAAATGACAGTTGGGACCAAAGACCTAATGTGCTTTCCGAAGCACGGAGTAGCTGGTCTAATGATTGCAAGCGCTACTGCTGAGGATGAGGTTCTGGGTTCTATTCCCGGGTCGAGCAGTGTTAGGGTGTTTACGCACTGCATCCGGTCTTTACCCGAATCCGAGATCACAGTTTCATCCGATTTGGAAATGTACTGATTTCAGTGCTTAACCTCCCCTGCAAGAAATTTCGGTCTGATGTAGCCGTTACTTCTTGTAACGGCTACTTCAGACCGAATTTCTCGGATTTGGGTGTAGTGCGTAATCGCTCTTATTAGATTTTTCCATCTAGAATATCTCAGCAGGAATCTGGCATCTAGAATACCGCCCGCTTGCTGGTAATAGTCTCGCCTCCCATTTCATGGGACTTAAACATAACTGGCGAAACGAGGCAGCATTTACTAAAGGTGCCCTTCTGCTAACGGGGAATACAGGCGTGCTGCTAATTAATAAAAACTTGTCGGTAATAATGTTGATTGTTGTTGCCAGCCTCATCAAGGGCTACCCCAACACCTACACGTTCGCGAAGGCGATAGCGGAGGAGGTGGTGCGCAGCAGGGCGGGCGACATGCCCGTCAGCATCGTCAGACCTGCCGTCGGTGAGACATAATGTTTTTATGTTATTGTGCAGCAAAAAATCCTTCTTGATGAGAAGTTATGGCATAGCAGAGGCGTTGCCATCACGGAGACAAAGCTGGCGTATCATTATCTTATGTGCCTAAAATTACACTCATATCCTTCAAACCAGAACAAGGGTACGGTGCTTAGCCGTAGAAATGTGTATAGTGATAAAGCATACCTATTTGGAAGGAAGAAAGGTAGAAGTGACGGAGGTCTGGTTAAGCAGTCTAAAGTACCAATTGACATGTCCCAATTTTTTTTTACTAATATATTAATTTAATGCAAGAAACTGGGATCCGAACCAACTACGTGTACATACAGAAGACCTGTGGCCCATAAAGGCACTAATATAGCTCCTTCATCATCATCATCATCATTTCAGTCGAAAGATTGCCGCTGCTGGACATAGGCCTCCCCCAAGCGTCGCCACACTGACCGATCCTGTGCGTTTCGCATCCACCGGACTCCCGCAGTCTTGATCAGGTCGTCGGTCCACCAAGTGTGAGGCCGTCCAACGTTACAACGCAACTTATAACTTCTAAGAATCTTTGCATGTCATAAGATTGTGGGTGGAACGGCTAATGACTTGACTTGTATGCTTCCAGTGGTCTCATCGTACCGAGAGCCGATGCCCGGCTGGGCTGATACCAGCTGTGCGTTCGGCGCCAGTGGGGTAAGAAGCGACATCTAGTAGAATGAAAGTATACGTAGTACAAACTCAATTTTAACCAGAAAACCTGTCCTACTTTGACATTAAACTATGATTTGACACGTTTTTAACTCCGATTCAGAATTCTTAATTCAGAAATCGGCTCATAGTCATTAATGCCAGTTTACTTATAAATTTCGATATAAGAAGTGCAGAGATATTGGTAAGCTAAAATAACGCTTTTTTATGAATTTAATCATTAATGTACACACAGTATCAAACATAAATTATGTATAGAGTACAAAGTTACTGCTTATTTCTTAAGAAATTTCTACCAGCAGATCCTCGACAACCATAAATAAAAAAGAAATGTAGTCAATAGTGTGTGAGAACAGGAAGAGAAGAAAAGTGAACGACTTAAACTAAGACTTTTGTAATATATATAGATTCTCATTATTGTAATATATATAGATTCTTAATATATGTATATATAGATCATACTTGAGAGGATAGATACTGCCCATTTAAACGAATAGTGATTTAGTATTTAAATCTTTGATGCTAGGCGGAAGTGAGTTCTAAAATGTTACAGCATGGACAAATGAGGAATAGGAATAATAACTGGTTATATGTTGATGGTATTTAAGGAGACATCTAAGATGTGATCTACTTAATACATCTCTAGGGCGTGCGTAAAAGAATCGCTCACGTAGGTATGAAGGATAAGAGGTATTCTGCAAGATGTTGAACAAGAGACATAAAAGCCGAGTGTTCCTACGAAGACGGACTGGGAACCACTTAAGTTCCTTGCGAAGGTGAGAAACATGATCATACTTACGTAGAACAAAAACAAAGCGTATATATATACACAATTTTTTCAGGCGCTCAAGCTTGTTCAATAACTCAACTGTGGCATCCAGGTAGCAGGCGTCGCCATAATCTAGAATCGCCTTGTATTATGATCATAGCAACATGTTTATCTTGTATATATAGTGGGCACTGAGCGTCTTTGTGAATTTAAAATTTACAGATACTTGGTAGACTAATATCGGTTTCGAAACCACTCATGAACGTTACATTAGTACAAATTTGTGGAACTATTCAGAACATTATTTAAGGCCCGATTACAGTATAACACTCTTCACAGTATCTGGTGATAGCGACCAGACACGTTTTCTTTTCTTTCCTGAGCCCTCTAATGACAAACAAATAAAAATTAGGTTTGGAAAGGGCTCCCTTCATCCGGGCTAACCCCTAAACTGCCCTACTCCTCCATTTCAGCTAATCCTAGGTCCAGCCACAGGCCTCATCCACGCGACGTACGCCGGAGACAACGAGTGGTTCAGCCTGGTACCAGTCGACTACGTCAACAATGCCATCTTAGTGGCAGGCTGGAGCACTGCCTCGAGACGTGACAACGACATCCAGATCTACACCGTTTCCAGTGCTAGGAATCTATTCCATTGGCGTGAGTATGGCTAAAGTGGCAGTGGTCCGGCCATCATCTGCATCCGTTGCCCAAATTCGCTCACTACTGATGCCTCTCTTTTCTTGAGCCAATCCCCACGTTTCTGAAAGAGCCAATCCTCACGTAACATTGAAATAATAAGGTAGTATGGAGGTGATCTTATGATGGAACCTAAAGGTGTCCAAAACAACTCCTCAACCAGACAAAATAACACCGTCATGTTTGGACTCATTGGATATGTGTATTTAATTGACATACGATATTACATTAAGTACTTTTAAATCTAATAAATTCAAAATTCAAAAAGCCCCCGACTCAAAAACCTCTAAAAAACAAAAAAATAAGCCACGTATTCGCGTCGGGGAACTGCCAACGTTTACAGCAGTTTATTTTATTTACTTGGCGGTATTATTTAACAAAAAAAAAATTCATGCTTATTAAACTACATTTAATATACATACCCCTGGTCAGCCAGGTTAGTGTTGAGAACACTTGATTATCGGGTTCTTAACGTAATCGACGAATAATCGCAGTTTATCTACTGTAATTGGCTGTTGAAAATTCATTCAACAAATCACAGCATATAACGCATGCTTTACAATTTGTCACATTAATTCTGCGATAATTTAGCAGTGAGAAACCCGGCCATAGTAGTAGACACGCTTCAATCGATAATCTATCGAACTATCGAAACACGTAATTATGACATCGTCTTGCGAAAAAACCCAGATTCAAAGAGTAAAATGCGGGTAACTTTTGAACGGCTGAACCGATTTTAATCAAACATAGCTAAGAACACTCGACAAAGTCACCTTTCAAACAAAAAATAAAATCAAAATCGGTTCATCTGTTAAAGAGCTATGATGACACAGACAGACACACATCCCTCTTTTTCCGTCGGGGGTTAATACAAGCTTGTTTTTCAGATTTTTGCTTTTATTTCTTATTCGCAGACTGGGGGACGTTGTTTTACTATATATACCTACTCTTTACGTTGTATCCTTAAGTTACCAATTATTCTAATCTGATTATTATGATCAACATTATCCGCAGCCTGATTTCCCCACTGCTGAGCATAGCCCTCTGATTATATAGCTTCAACCCGTGTTGGCAACAATCATGGTCTGATCAGTTATTGCTATTTCAGATTCATTTTCACTCCATTCATAACCTTCGCAGGTCCGGTCTCCTCAAAGATCTACGAGATGGGCCACAAGCTGCCGACTCCGCTGGCCGTGTGGTACATGTTCATCATCAACACTGCCAACAAACCGCTGTTCCTGATCCTCACGTGGCTTCTGCACTACATACCAGGTTATATCCTGGATGGAGGCTGTCTGCTGTTGGGGAAGGCACCTATGTTAGTATCAGCATCTTCCTACCCTTGTCTTATGTTTCTTGGCGTTGGGGATAAATGTTTTTTTCTAGCATTGTCTCCTGTCAATCTTCACTACTTCATCGAGCTATCGGAGAGCCCTCTGTCTGGGCGCGAGTTACTTTGTCTGTGCAGAGGCTAGACAACTGATATTCGATGCCGGCGACGGCGATGATCGAAATGC
The DNA here is from genome assembly GCA_947562075.1 of Orthosia gracilis. Classification (NCBI taxonomy): domain Eukaryota; kingdom Metazoa; phylum Arthropoda; class Insecta; order Lepidoptera; family Noctuidae; genus Orthosia; species Orthosia gracilis. Next base: position 14,444,093 of record OX387267.1, read on the forward strand.
CAAAAATGTAAGGGATTAAACACGTAACATTTCGATAGCGATTGACATTCCCATACGTTTAAATAAAAATCGAATCGTTATAGTCGCGCTTTCATTGATAGAATTTCACTTGTCTAGGGCCCCTGGTCCTGTAATACTTGGGGCCGGCGGAACACGTTTTCTTTTTCCATTCCACTCTCTCAACCATCACCACTTCATCGAGCCATCGGAGAGCCTTCTGCTTAGACACGCTTTGCCTTGGCTGGAAAACTTTAAATAGACTCTGGACTCGGGTCAGCCGCAGAAAATACAATCTCCACAAGTGGGGTTCTCGTATGGTAAGGAGGTCCCGTGTTCCGCATACCCATGCCCGAACCAAGGTTTTATATAGAGCGAAGAATTGCCAAACATACATTGCAGTGGACAGGGCGCATTACTCGCAGAACGGATGGTCGATGGTCGGGACCGGAAGACACAGCGTTGAAATGGCTGGTCAAGGCTGCGGGAATCCGCTAGATGCGAGACGCACAGGACCGATCAGTGCGGACTTCTTCGGCTGAAATGATGATGACTATGTCCATGCCCAATCAGCTTGCATTTGAAGATGTAATAACTGCGTTCAGAACAATTTAACTTTACTTGTCATCGATACGTTAAGAAGAAGATTCCTCACACAGTCCTGTCTTTTCTTTGGCCTCCGTTTCCCTCCGTATCATGCAACATTATTTTGAAAATCATCTCTAAATGTATTCGCATCAACTTTTTATTTTACCACCTCTTACTTAAAAGATTTTTCCTCCAATTCCAGGTTCATAAAACTCTACAACCGCGTCTACAGAGCCTCAATGGCTCTCTCCTACTTCACGACCCACAGCTGGGTGTTCAAAGACGACAATACTGACAGCCTATACCAAACGCTGTCACCTGATGACAAGCTCATCTTCAACTTTGACACCACTGACATAAACATCATGGAATACGTCACGTTGTGGTGTGTGGGGCTAAGAAGGTATCTGATGAAGGATGGCATCAAAGACACGGAGTACGCCAGGAAGAAGCAGTTCTGGCTGCATAAGTTACATTATGTGGTATCTGGGTTGTATGTCTATGTATTGTATAAGTTGTTTAGTTTTATTTTGTATTCTCTTTTATATGTTTCCGGTTGGGTTTAAAGGTTTTCATTTATGTTTTGTATTGTAATGAAGGTATTTAATTGTTTATTAAATAATTTAAGGACAAATTAATTTTTGTTTAATTTGTGTAAATATATTTTGTCTTTAATAGCGCCTTTATTGTGTGGCATTATGGCTAGTTTTCTAATTTAATTATGGCCCACTTCCCAGTATCCGACTGAGTTGAAAGGTCATTGGGCTACTTTGTATGGAAACCATACCCATGGCGTACACAAACGAAATATAGCAGAATGCATCGATATATGGCTCTGGTTTACTATGGCAGGTTGAGTTTTCTAAGTGGCCTAAATCCGAAACTATGTGGATAACATTGGAAAAGTGAAAAACACATAAATGAGTCTAGGGGCCGATTTTTGAAAAATTAATATTCTTCGCCAGAACCCGTTGATTTTGAAAAAAATAAACACGCTGTATTATTACACGATCCGATAGTGTCGCTAATAAGTTTCAAATACTGGATAGACAAATTCTGGGTGAGCCAATGATAAACAGCAAACTTAAGGAAATACCAGATTTTTAACAAAATATACAGAAGAGAAATGAAAGCCTCTAAAACCGTTTTATTTTAAGGGTTTGGTACCCATAGGGATAAACGGAACCCTATTACTAAGACTCCACTGTCTGTCTGTCTATCTGTCTGACACCAGGCTGTATCTCAAAAACCGTGATGGCTAGGCAGTTGAATTTTTAACAGATGATGTATTTCTGTTGCTGCTATAACAACAAATTCTAAAAACAGAATAAAATAAATATTTAAATAGGGCTCCCATTCAACAAACGTGATTCTTTTGCCTTCGTGCGCGAGTCCGACTCGCACTTGGATGGTATTTTTTATTTTTAAAACTGTTCAGTACATTTTTCTCCATCTATTTTTAATCAAATAAATCTATGCAATGAGAGGTCACAATATACACTTTAGTTGATAAACATTTTGGTTAATAAGCACCACTCTTCGCAAAATGGGTCAGATTATGCCCAAATTGCAAAAAAATTGGTACCGCTATCCGAAAGACACCGAATTCCAAAAATAACATGTATTTTTTGGTGAATTTTTTTGTGAAAATGTTTTTTGTTAGTTTTGTTATTTGAAAGTCGGTGGTATTTTTTTGTAAAAAGATTTTTCTTATTTTTCGCTTTTTAGTTGTACTTACCTAATAGGCAAGTTGTTATGTAAGGTACCTACCGTCAAAATCGGTCCACAATTGACGGAGATATCGGTGAAATTAGATAAAAAAAATAACAAACAAACATAACGTCGAAGATAAAACCTCCTCCATTTTGGTAAGTTGGTTAAACATAAAAGCCCAATCGGCGTCAGTAGCGAGCATAGTATAGTATAACAAAGTGCAGGAGTATTGACACATGGACACTCCAGCCGAGTAGACTAAATATCAAATATAATATGATGTTGCCATACATTCTTCAACAACATTAGGAAAGTTACAGAATGTGATTTTAATTAAAAATTACAAAAAAATATTTAGTGCATAACGAATAAGTCGGTTCTTCTTACACAACTTTCATAATCATCACAATTTAACGTAACAACGTTAGTTAACTTAGAGATTAACAAATACGGATGTTTTTTTTCAACTGTTAACAAAATAATTATTAAGGTTATTTTATTGGTTACCTAATTACAGGAGCTTGTGAGTACCTAATAATAGCCCAATCGGCGTCAGTAGCGAGCATAGTATAGTATAACAAAGTGCAGGAGTATTGACACATGGACACTCCAGCCGAGTAGACTAAATATCAAATATAATATGATGTTGCCATACATTCTTAAACAACATTGGGAAAGTTACAGAATGTGATTTTAATTAAAAATTACAAAAAATATTTAGTGCATAACGAATAAGTCGGTTCTTCTTACACAACTTTCATAATCATCACAATTTAACGTAACAACGTTAGTTAACTTAGAGATTAACAAATACGGATGTTTTTTTTCAACTGTTAACAAAATAATTATTAAGGTTATTTTATTGGTTACCTAATTACAGGAGCTTGTGAGTACCTAATAATAGCCGCACGGGGCAATGTTCTAGGTTAATTAACGATTGCCGAGGTCAGTTTGTTGATAGGAAACCATCCATTGCATATCGAGACTACTTTGTACCCCGAAGAACACGTAAAGCTGTTGGTCCCGGCTGCAACCAGTAGATTTTTACCCAACTGCCGAAGGAGGGTAATTTGTGTATCAGTCAATGTATATGTATGTTTGTTCCTATGTGGCGTTCTAAAGACCAAAAGCGTCGGCCGATTTTAATGATTCTTACGTCAATCGATTTGTCTTAACTTTGCGAGTATCACTGGCTTCATTAAAATAGGAAAAAAGAAAAATGGCGGCTTTTGGGCGCCATATGGAGGTGGCCCAATTTTTTTTCCAGGCCCAAGGTATCAAAATAAAGGTTTTTAAGAGGTGATTTCTAAATATTTAGGACTTATACGTCTTCTTTTTATTTAAATACGTTGCTACATACTTGGAATTTCTTCCTGTATCGTGGGTGCGCTTACAAACATATAAACTCACATACACAACACCCAGAGCCGGAACAACTATTTGTAGGCCATACAATTATTTGTTCCGTGCGGGAATTGTAACCGCATCCACAACCGCATTAGTTAGACAGAAGCCAGAAAATGTGACAGCAGTCAGTCCAAAGGTATCGTCTTAGGTACTGGGTTGTGGAGGTCAGATAGGCAGTCACTTCATGTAAAATATTGCTACTTAGCTGCATCCAATAAAACTGGCAGCCGAACTCAACAAAGTTAGGATAATAAAAAAAATTCATACAAAAAAATTCTTGTTAAAAAAGTTTTATTATTTCTATTACATCCAACTTGATTTTTGCGGCTTGGTACGGAACCCTAAATGTGCGAGGTCCAACACGCACTTGGCCGTTTTTATGATGATCAGTGAACGTGACTTTTTTATTTATGGTGGGTTTGCTCTTGACTCTAGTCTAGGTCAGAGGTGACAGAATAACTTTACGTCTGTAAAGAAAATTCTTCCTCTACCCTCATTTTCCTACACACTACACTGACCGCCCCAAAACGCAGCCAGTACACCGAGACACCAGTTTACCCGGGACCACGGTCGTTGCAACACGGCCGGAACGTCGGGTGAAATAGGTAATTAAACAATCGAAATATTTATTAAATTATAGAAAGTCGTGATATTAACCATAGACTAAACGTTTATTTTCTAAGTTACTCACTTAGAAAATAAACGTTTAGTCTATGGTTAATATCACGACTTTCTATAATTTGTTATCGATGTTTATCTAACCTGTGGATACCACAAAGAGCATTGTAAACTTTCCGTATTTCTCCTTATTAAAAACAAACATGAAGTCGAACATAGAACCTCTTCCTTTTTGGTATGTCGCTTAAAAATATATATATATTATTATGTGAGAATGATGCAAAAAGACGTGCACGTAAAAGCGTCTAGAGTAACAAACAATTTTAACAAAAAAATGCAATAACAGGCCGAGGCAGCTAAGTTATGATCAATCCAAACTGATGGCTCCCGTTCACAAACATGACACATGGATCGGCACCACTCAGCTCAACCATCATGAAGGGAACCGAATGATCCAACACATGTTCCACCATCACATAAATATCATTTATAGCCAAATTAAACCTCATGATGATTCCAATAAGCCCAAACACGACTAGGATACATTGTTTTATTTTGTTTTATTTTGATCTCAGTTCGATGGTACCATTTATTTATAAGTATTTGCTTCATCATTGTCGGTTAACTATTCGAGATACCTGTCATACCTGTGACAAACTTAGCATTTAGGAGTTTCAGTGGCCATCTGTGGTCTTCTTCATCAGTTCCACTTCATCAAATGATACTTTCTGAGAGCAAATGCATTGTTGATGAAAATACCAAAATTACTATACGTATGCATATAATATTTATTTATTTAAACTTCATGTACAATGGTGATACATAGGCGGACCTAAAGCAGCAAGGCATTCTCTACCAGCAATTATAATAATATTTGAGGAGTTCCCTCGATTTTTACAGGATCCCATCATCAGATCCTAAGCTGATGACCATACGACCACCTGGGAAGTATACCCTTTCAAACAAAACGAAAAAGTTTCCTTTCAAACAAATCGGTCTAGGTGTCTTTGTGTAATCGAGTAACAACATAAAAAAAGATTGCGGCGAATTCAGATCCTCCTCCTGTTTTGAAGTCGTTTAAAAAACAGAATCATTAAATTAACAAATAAGAAATTTGTTAGCTATTATTACAATCAACTGAGATCAACAAAAACAATAAAAAGCCTTACTAAGAATGGGTTTAACCACAGACTGACGTACGTATCGGAATTATGTTGTTATGTATTCGTAATTGGTCGAGGCGTGGTTAAAAACCATAGCAGCGGAAAGTTTCGCGATATAAAGATTAAAAACTGATGCCTTTGTGATTAAAGTACGGCCAACCACACGTCTAGATGTTGGCATTTAGTCTGGTTGTTTTTGTATGTGAGTTTGTATGTTTGTATATGCACCCACGATACATAAGAAATTCCTACTATAGGGCAAAACTTAAAAAAATGATAGAGCCGAGCCGCAGTATTAAGAGCGATTTTTAACCGACTTTCCAAAAAAGGAGGAGGTTCTATGTTTGACTTTATGGTTGGTTTTTATTTAAATTCACCTATTTAAAAAAATACTACCGTTACTTTCACATTGTAGTTTTTTAACCGACTTATCAAAAAGGAGGAGGTTCTATGTTCGGCTTCATGTATGTTTTATTTTTTTTGTTTGTTCACCGATATCTCCGTCAATTGTGGACTGATTTTAAAAATTCTTTTTTGTATGAAAGAGTATGTTTCGAAATTGATCCCATTTTAATTTGGTGAAGATCTGATGAAGAACTTCGAAGATATACAACAGAACTCTTCAATAAATAACGGGAAATCTCTCGGGATTGCTGCAATCGCATGTCTGTTTATTGTTTATACCATTTCATAACATAACATCGCGCCAGTACGCTCTTGAGAGGTACGCAGATCTCTCATTTCACCCTTTATGTTCAAGTTTCATGATATTCGGGTAATCTATTCTGGCGTTAAGGCAACTTACTAAACAACTTGCCTAATAGGTAGGTACAACTAAAAAGTGAATAAAAAATCTTTTTTACAAAAAAAATACTACCGACTTCCAACTAAAAACACTACAAAGTGAAAAATAACTTTCTTTTTCGAAGTCTGTGTCTTTGGTAAGTACCAATTTTTTTCGAAAAAGAAAGTTATTTTTCACTTTGTAGTTTTCTTATTTGGAAGTCGGTAGTATTTTTTTGTAAAAAAGTTTTTTATTACATAAGTTATATGTAGTTAGTTAGTAGAAGAGCAGTGGTGGCCCAGTGGTAACGGCATCGACTAACGTGTCATAGGTCGTGAGTTCGAACCCAGGCAGGCTTTACTTTGTGAAAATTATTTCATCACCACTGCTCTTAAAACGTTGAAGGAAAACATCGTGAGGAAACCGGCATGTCCTAGAACCAAAAATTCGAAGACGTATAACATCCACCAACCCGCTCTTGGCCACGTGGTGGATTAAGGCCCATTACCTCTCACAGAGAGGATTCCTGTGCACCAGCAGTGGGAACATTATAAGGCTGATAATATAATTATATGTAGTTTGCGGTTTCTTAATTCACTTTTGAACTGTTGTGACACCATTGTTTATCAAATTTCACAAAAGTTTACGAAATAGCAAAACAATAACTGCACTTTTATCCGCAATGACGTAATAATAACATAATGACGATTTGATGAGACATTTTGACGTGATAACGTCTTTAAAATCGTTTTAGTCGGGTGACATGTTCAGAAACTTGTGTCACACCAAAACCTCACGAGCGCGATCGCAGGTATAACGAGAGAGAGACGGACCGATCTCCCGTCTCATCTCGAGCGCTGCCAGTCATTCCGTGAAACTTGTCACGCGGAATCCTCACGAGCGGAGGCTGGCATAGCGTTCGAGTGAGTGGACCGATCTTCCGTCTCTCTCACTCTAGCGGCATACAAACGAATGGAGATTTTCTCGTGCGGTTAAGTTTTCGTTGAATGTTTAACAGTGAAACAAAATGTGAAACGTTATCACGTAAACATCTCGATCGTAAACCTACTTTACAAACAACCAATTTTTTGTGTTAGTTTACAATCTCAAAGGAGCGGTCGACCCTAAGATTAGTCAAAACTCGCATCTGAAAAGAACACGTGCCATAAACCCAGCTCCCTCTGCAGTCTTGTCAAAATTCGGACTTCATATTGATGCTTATATTGAAAATTATGCTGATAATCCGCTGATGCTGATACTGATGTTCGTAACAACTCTGGTTCATATTACTGAAAAATGAATCGAATAACGCTGATTTTTTTGACGATTTCTGACGAAAGCGAAAACAGTGTGAGCTCGATTTTATTTGCAAACAGGACCGGGGACCAAAGAGTATTCAAAACATGAAATACGCTTTATTTCCGACGTTATATAAAGGAGGCTTTACAATGGAACCAATCACATTTTAATTTTAAGTTAGGCTGGTACACATTAACGAGCTGTTAGTTAATAAATGTTAGGTCGGTAAAAATTTGGGAGATTTTCTTCAACTTATTCTTATTTGTTTTCTACGCTGCCGTTACTTCCATTACAAACGCCTTTTTATTTGTAACCGTCAACCACCCTCGATTTTGAGTTGCTGACTACAATTCACAATAATAATTGTTTTATTTATTCTTATTAAAATATTTTGCCATTTTTTCTTTTCGCAAATTTTGTTCCGTTTAGAACCGTTAAGTTATCAATCACGATAATGTGTCAAATCTTAGCTCAAGTAACGTGCGTGAAACAGTAAAAGTAACGCTTTTCAAAGCCACAGTTAGCCAGATTGTGAGTCAGTTTCACTCAGCGAGCATTGGAGCATTGGAGCGACCTACGCGTCCAATATTGCACTAAGAGTACTGTTGAGGCTGCCGATGCCGTAGGGCTGCAGTGCCTCAAAAATGTTCGCGGACACAAACATTGATGGTTTCGCCGCCATTATTAGAAAAAGATGTGCCTCTCTGATTAGATCTGTTCGCGGCGATATCTCAGTGTCTTCGCAGATCGGTGGGATTTTCCGATGATGTAGTTATGGATGCAGCTCCACGCTGAGGTGTAGTTGTATGTTTAAGTTTTATGTCTGTACCTACTAATACTAGTTTTTAGGGTTCCGTACCCAAAGGGAAAAACGGGACCCTATTACTAAGACTCCGCGGTCCGTCTGTCTGTCTGTTTGTCTGTCTGTCACCAGGCTGTATCTCAACAACCGTGATAGCTAGACTATCTAGATGTATTTCTATTAGCACTGTAAGAACAAATACTAAAAACAGAATAAAATAAATATTTAAGTGGGGCTCCCATACAATAAACGCCTGTGTTTATTTTGCCGTTTTTTGCGATAATGGTACCGAACACTTCGTGCGCAAGTCCGACTTGCACTTGGCTGGTTTTTTCTTTAAGTAATTTTTACTAATTTTATGGATTTTGTCTGAAATTAAAGATTTATTTATTATTAGTACCGGGACGACCGAGCTCTGCTCGGGTGAAAATAGAAAAAACGTCGTTTTCTAAAAATGACAACGACCCAAACTAAATGTCATGAAAATCGTTTGAGCCGTTTCCGAGATTTAGATTATATATACAGGGTTACAGGAAAAGTCGACCTAGATCCGTTAAGGGCGTGTAGTACACATCATTTCTGAATGATTTCACTATGGAACCCCCCATCCTAAACTTAACCGTTTTCGAGATTTTCGAGTTTTAATTTTTTTTATGAAAATGCCCAATTTTTCGGCTATTGAATTGAATATTTTGAAAAAAACCAAATCACCAAAAAAAAACCAAAAAAATTTTTCATGTAAAAAACCAAAAAAATAATCATAAGAGTCAAAAAAATTCAAAATATTCAATTCAATAGCCGAAAAATTGGGCATTTTCATAAAAAAAATTAAAACTTGAAAATCTCGAAAACGGTTAAGTTTAGGATAGGGCCGGGGGTTCCATAGTGAAATCATTCAGAAATGATGTGTACTACACGCCCTTAACGGATCTAGGTCGACTTTTCCTGTAACCCTGTATATATATACATATATACAAGAATTGTTCGTTTAAAGGTATTAGAGTTATGTATTTCGCGATGCACTGAGAATACCTATCTATAGTCAAGATCTACGTTACATTTCAGTAATTTGGTACTTTTTGCTCATTAGGTAATTATCTAGACAAAGTTTCGTGCCAAAGATCTGCATTCAGATTATTTTAGATATTTTGTTCTAAGTGAATTCATACCTGCTGAAATAGCTATCCAAGCACAGAGATGAACCACCGACCTTTAAAAGGTGTCTGGAATACAACTTTTATTTTTTTTTCATTAATAGGCTCGCGCTTGACCACTATCTCACCTGATGGTAAGCGATGATGTGGTCGACGGTGGAGCACGCTTGCCTAGAAGTAACCTATTCACTCTTGACTTAAAGACTACCAGGTTGTAGCTATCAGTTAACACAGACTCCGACGGGGAAGCCTTAGCTGTACGTGCAATCGAGATGTTAGCAGATACTGATGGGGTCCGCTAGGGCCGATGCCTGTCTGGGACGCGGATAAATTTGAAAGAGAGTTACCGCGGCCCTGGCACAAGCAACTGGAAGAACACGGGAGGGGTTTAGTTAGTAAAAGTCTGATACGCCCTCCCGCTCCACCCAGAGCGAGAGAAGTCATTGGGTGATATTCCAAAAACAACAAAATAAACAAATAATTTTACACAAAACATAACATCACGCCTGTATTCGCGAAGGGCTAGGCAGAGACGCACGATAGTGCATAGGTACTGTTATATCCATAGTAAAACTTCTTATGGATTCAGTGGTTGATAGTTTGAGACCCTGGGAAGGAAATAGAATACTTTATCCCTGGCCTATGTTATCTTGGGATAATTTCCGATAATAACGCGAGCGAAGTCGCAGGCAGAAGCTAGTCTCTTTACAATATTACCTAGTTCCACCTACTTCTTTGTAAATCAGTTTACAATGACGGATGTTCAATAAAAATCATGAATGCCGTGCACATGAATAAAATAAGATATTATTAAAGAGGTTTCCTTCAACACTTATTATGCATGTAGCAATAAATTATATGATTGTACACAATGTACACTGAACTCTTGCCCTGGTTTTCGCAGAAAAATACAAAAAGTATGTTTATGTATATGTATCTTACGACAATTATAACATGCAAGTTTGTGAGGATGGATGGATGTTTGTTATCTTTCACGCAAAAACTACTGACCGGATTTTGATGAAACTTTACAGAAATATAGCTTATACATAAGAATAACACATAGGCTATAATTTATAATGGTATTGGGAGAAGTACTTATGCAACGCGGGCAGAGCCGCGGGCGGCAGCTAGTTAGATTTAAAGCTGCCTGCTTTGACCCTACTGTGTTGGAGTTAACCTCACAACGTTTAGAAGGACAAAACGAGTCAACAAGGAACTGTCAACACACAAGACTTGGATTCAGAATCAAAAGGACGGTTAGAACGAAACAAAAAGCAGAAAGGATCAAACGCGCTACTGATTTCTATAGAGACCTCTACAATAAAAATCCCCAGTAGAACCACATCGCAACAAACAATGCCCCATCTGTAGTCCTGCTCTCCGTGCTTGTACACCTCCTCCATGAAGGACCTGTGCAAGGCCAGCTCCAGGACTGTCGACGTAGCTGAGATCTGGTCGAAGAACAAAAAAAATCCCCAGTAGAAGAATTAGTCATAAATGTAAACAAATACCAAAGGATAGAAGGCAAAGAACAAACCCAAGTAACAATAGACTCAATAACCGAAATGGAATATGGAGACACATAAAGGCACTGAAAACAGAAAAAAGCCCACGACCAGACAATCTAACTAGTGAAACACTAAAAATCGTTTTAATCCCATATATGGCAACACTTTTTAACAGTATTGTAGAATCTGAGGAAATACCAGAACAATGGGTCTATCTCACATAGTAATATCATACAAATAAAAACATTTTTACAAAAAAATACTACCGACTTCCAAATAAGAAAACTACAAAGTCAGTATTTTTTTTTTGTAAAATGTTTTTTTTATTTTTCAATTTTAAGTTGTACCTACCTAATAGGCAAGTAGTTACGTAAGGTGCCTATAATGCCAGAATAGATTACCCCAATATCATGAAACAGAACATAACCGGTGAAATTGGAGTGTACCAAGGTGAACTGTACACATCTGCTGTAACGTTACGTTTAGCTCCGACGTGCTTAAACGTAAGTCACGCTAATAAAATATGATTAAAAAAAAGGGCCGGCTTCATACGACGCGCCGCATTCGTCCCTCAAAATGGCGAAGGGGCAACCGTAGATCAGGGCGGCGTGGCACGGTGCGATGGGACGGCTGGTGGAGCACTACTACGAGATGTGGGCCGTGCGTACCCTGCGCGTCCTGCTGGAGGGCTCGCGCGGCCTCAGCGCTCAAACCGACGCACCGCTGAGAACCTGTCTGCAGCAGTTCATACCAGTTCCTTGTGCCAGTCTGGCACAACTTGTTATTATAACAGTAAAAGTTCACATGGGAGTATAATTGTTATTTATTAATAATCTTCAGGGATGAATAACACTCATTCACAAACTGAATCCATTACAAATTTTATTAGTTCTTTGTGGATACACTTTGCAATTTAAGGCTAAAAAATGTGTCCTTCTAATTTCGCCACTAAAACCAGACTAAAAAACTGATGCCCGTTTTTTCTCGTTCTGTCATCTCTTCCGAATTTCAAATTCAAAATATAAATTGTATGACCAGAACGAATAAAAAATGGTTTACAGAGGGGCAGTCTGCCACTGCTCTTATTTTGAAGATAGATAGATACAACGAGCTTATTGATTGCCTAGTCCATGGTAGATTGTCTATAGCTTAAGAAAAATAAATTGGACAGACAGATGTCATATCAGATGAAAATGTGAGAGTATAAAATATTCTAAGATTTTACAAATTAGCGAGATAAATAAGTTATGGAATATTAAAACAATCAGAGATAACTAAAAGTATGCTTTTCAGGTGATAACAGTATCAAGGAATACATAAAGTTCAGTCACATGAGTTGAAACAATTTAAAAAGATTAAAAGGTGTGATTTGTATAGTATTATAAAACGTAAATAGACTAAAAGACGTGGGTCTGTACAGCAGAATACCACACTGCGTACCCCTTTAGAGCGTAATGGCGTGATGTTATGTTATGAAATGGTATAATCAATAAACAGACATGCGATTGCAGCAATCCCGAGAGATTTTCCGTAATTTATTGAAGAGTCTGTTGTATATCTCCGAAGTTCTTTATCAGGTCTTCACCAAATTGTAATGGGACCAATTTCGCAACATATTCTCAAAGAATTTTCAAAATCAGTCCGTCCAATCAGTGACGGAGATATCGGTGAAAATGAACAAAAAAATAAAACAAACATGAAGTCGAACATGGAACCTCTTCCTTTCTGAAAAATCGGTTAAAAGATGACATTATTGGGAGTGTTCTTAGCTATTTTTGATGAAAATCTGTTCAGCGGTGCTAAAGAATGCCAGCAAGATGGAGATGATATCAATACCATGTTTTGTTTTCACATTGCTTTTTAGCATTGAATAGTAGCACCACAATGAGCTTGACTTATATTTTTGAGAAAGTTCCATGAAATAGGCTAAAAACACACTTTCTGAAAATGAATTTGCATTGTTATTTGTTTTCCATAAGATGAAATTTTGATACGCTTGTAAGTATTTATCGGTCGATTTTTCGGGCAAGAGGCTTAGAGTAGCCTTTTTTGCTGCCTCTGAGACTTCTGGCGGTGTCGAATTAATAACTTCATCACGACATTTTCAAGTAAAAAGGACACTTTTATTATGCGTACAGCTAAGGAGTGGAATTCCCTGCCGGAGTCTGTTTCCCGATAGCTACAATCTAGCGGTCTTTAAGTCAAGAGTGAATAGGTTACTTCTAGGCAAGCGTGCTTCACCGTCGACCACATCATCGCTTACCATCAGGTGAGATAGTGGTCAAGCGCGAGCCTATAGAAAACAAAAAAAAAAAACAATACAGGGAAAAGAAAAAGCGCGCGGAATAATTTTTACTTGTTTACAAATTAGCGATGCGCGAGCATAAGTAAGGCAAAGTTGTAATTTATGGTCAAAATTAATTAAATTAAAGAATTAATGTTTATTTATTATAATTTATCTCCCAAAGTTAATTTTATTCATAAAATGTTGACCGTTTTTATGACATAAAAAGTCTTTGCTAAGATTTAAAAAAGTACCGATCGTTTTAAACGGAGCATCTTGATAAACCGTGCGTTTTACATTACAATAACGCACAAGTACGTAATGAGATACATTACGATATTGAAATTGGTGAAATAAGAGACCATTTATGAGCAAATGTGTTATAAATTAAAATAATTGTTAAAAAAATATGAAAATAAAAACGTTTTAGGAATTATTTTAATTTTTACTTTTCTCCATTGTGCGTGCGCAATGGTCTTGGGCTGTACTGGTGTCCAAATTAACTTCTTTGAGGTCTTTTTTAACCGTCGTGAATCAAGTGACAGGTGGTCTGCCGCGTCCGCGTTTCGTCTTTGGCAAGTTAAGGGCAAGCTTCACCATATTATTATGATCATCTGGCCTTCGCTAGATGTGGCCATACCATCGTATTAGTCATCAGTATTGTAATTTACTTTTCCGGCGAATAATCTGAAATTTTTGCTGGGTTTAGCCAAGCCATTTGGAAGGTGCCTATAAGGAAAATACCGTAGCTAAGTTTTAGGAAATTCCCAAATTGTCGTTTGAAGAGTCATAAGAGCAAATTACAGACTTTTTTATCGGCCGATAGTATGTTCGGATGGTAAATTACATTCGTTCGTGGCTTAATAATAACAGCCGTACGGCTCGATCTTCAAGGTTAAGCAACGATTGCCATGGTCGGTCCCTAGAGCGATGATCATCTTTATAGTTTCCTCCGTGCCTCGGCAAGCACGCGGGATAAGCCCCAACGGCTTATCCCGGCTTTCATTTGAAGATCTTTGAAAGTCTTTACGGGTAGTCAGAAGCTTGAGATCTGACCCCAGTTTTGCCAAGAGTTATTTTGTTACCCAGTTACTGGGTTGTAGAGGCCAGTTAGGCAGTCGCTCCATGTAAATAAAAAGTTAATTCAACAAATCAAAAACCCGACTAAAACAAGAAAAAGACTTAAACAAGAAGAAAATCATGCTGTGTAGTCGGAGGATTCAGGAAGAGCACTTGCGAGCTAGCTGACCAAAACCAGATGTATCATCCGACTGCACAGCATGATTTTCTTTATTTTGATACCCCACACGATGGGTTTTGAAGAGAAAAAAAATTGGGTCTCCTCTGATAAACACATTACCCTCCTCCGGCTGTCGGGTAAATACTGGTATCAAGCTGAATCCGGTTAGACTGGAAGCCGAACTCAACATATCTGGACAAAAGCAGACAGATTTATTAACAGAAATCATCGAGATATAAGTACTAACGTACTAGAGAAGACACCGTAAATTCCTACTTTGTCTCGTTCAACTGCGGCGATCGCGCCGCACCTCACTCAGTCGCTCTTTAGCTCTTTCGCGCCTAGTACTTCCGACAATAATAAATTAATTCATAGAAAAAATCGACGAAAAATGCCTTGGTGTGTGTTGAGATATTGTACTAATAATTCAAGGAACACGGCAAAGTGCAAAGGAATTACTTTTCATCGGTAAGTAAACCAATTTCCTTGTTTTACAAATTAAATAATAACCACGCGCCATATTGTATTGTTTGTCATAGACTAATCAAACAGAGTGCAATGTAGGTAGATTAGACTGACATTACGGTGAAAATATCGCATTCATTTTGCCAACCAAGTACACTGAATCATAGAATTCATTTGATTCGGGCTATTATTAATAAATATACTACTATTCGTTTAAAACATGAAGCAAAAACAGATCAAAGCGTTGATTATTCAACAAAAAGGCAAAAGATGACTAAACTCATATTATTTAAGGGTAACTAAATAAAATATATCAAAAAAAAATTGTCTATTTATGAAATAAACCCTGTAGGTAAAATACCTACGTTGTCCATTCTGTATTACTCCTGTCATAGTCTATAGGGAAGACAATCATGTTGTTGCACTTTGTTGAAGAAAACGCGTAAGTGCCGTGATTTACATGGCGCTTAGGACCTTTTTGCCGACAATAAATACACTCGCGCAGCAAATCTAGCGCTGTGGTAAATTAGTTACGGTTTAGACGAATGGATATTATTTTAGCGCTGCAGCGAACTAAAGATTCAAATTACGAAGAATAGGACAATTCAGTTATTTGACGTAGCTTCTCTAGTACGTTAGTACTTATATCTCGATGACAGAAATAGAGATCTGGTTTTGACAATATTAAAACAAACAAACATTTCACATCAATACGATTTGTTTACTTATTTATTATTTCCTGCTAGAGATAAGGTCGATTTAAGCGTTTTATACATATTTTACTTAATGCTCAATACCGGTAATCAATGAATAAAGGAAACACGTTCATTTAATTATCGACGTACTTGTCAAGCTAACTTCGACCTTGGTGAAGGCGAACGACGGAGTTTTTTTCCAAAACCGATGAGTTTTCAATAGTCAATCAAACATACAATTCGAGTTCAAAGAGCAGCTAAGTGCTTTATTATTTTTATAGGAACACGTAAATGATTTCAGTAAGTTATTTATTTAATTTTATATTGAGAAGATCGTGATTGACCACTACTATCGAACCTGATGGTAAGCGATGATGTGTTCGACGGTAAAGCACGCTTGCCTAGAAGTGACCTATTCACTCGAGACTTAAAGACTCCTAGGTTATAGCTATCAAGAAACACAGACTCCGGCAGAGAATTCCACTCCTTAGCTGTACGCACAATGAAAGTATTACCAAACGTTTAGTGCGTATGATATGCAGTATTTACCGATGGCGGAGGGAAAGGGCGATCTTTACAGAAATGGTTTTTTTATGATAAAACTAAATAGAATAAAATTATTTATTATCTTCTTAACTAAAGCAAACATTTCCTGCTCGAGATAAGATCGATTTAACTTTTATAGATTTTAATATGATATTCATAAATGAGGAAAATCCCATTTATCTTATGTTGCTATGCTTGTTTAAGCTAATTTCAACCTTAGGACACCATAATAATTAGGTATTTCCTACAATAAAGCAGACGTGTTTTGAATATTTCCGTTTAGAGTTGAATGTGCAATAATTATGTTTTTACCGAGGTGTTATTATTTGTACTTGATCACTTGGGTAATGTATTGGTATGTAGGTATATTGGAAGGTCGTTTTTGATACTGTGAAGGAAACTTTGCAGCTTCCTTTTCCTACCTGCCCGTTTATGATCAAAATATAATTAGTAGGTAATTTCAGTTTCGGGAACTAAAAATTTCCTATAAAAAAAATTAGATATTCATTAAAAATGTTTTTTAAAACAATCTTTTTTCGTATTTTTCTCAGCAAACCCTTTCATTTGATACCCATATGATTGCAGTGCCCAAAAAATAACAAGTCGGCAGACGGCCCAAGATGGCGGGTTTTTTGTGCGCTGCCATGATATGGGTATCAAATGAAAAGACATTTTTTTTAACTTAATACTAAACCGCCTTCACCTTAACCTTATTCTTTTTCAAACTCATCCATACTATTCCTCGTTCATACCTCTCGTACTTTTATTCTTCATACTAAGATTCTTTAGTGGGTGGGACTCCCACAATTTTAAAATAATTATGGGCATACTTTATTTATTATCAGTAGATAAAAATACACAAAAATGTGCCATCGATCACAGAATACACAAAATAGTGCTATTTATTACAAATCGCCTCTTTGCAAGAAAAACGTGACATTTCAAAAAAAAAAAAATATTTAAAAAGAATATGAAAACCGCTGCGACCAGCTTTTTTTTCTACAAAAACGTGGTAACTTTTAAGTGAGAGCGAGCAGCTCTATTAGCTATAGAGACAACACTACAGTGGTACATTGCGTTGTATCTTCCCAACGCGCTTCCTGTCATATTGAATTTTTCGAGATAGCACGTTGTTCTAGCAAAGAAGCGAAATATGCAAAAAGTGCTGTTTATCACAGATCGTACAAAAGTGCTATTTAACACAGAGAAAGATAATTAAAAATATAAATCATGTCTAACAATGGGGATGAGAAGCACAAAAGTGCTTTTCACCACACAGACAATCTGTTTTCTTAGGTACTACCCCAGTACACCGTTTGTCATTGCAGTTTTGTGCTTGCTAGTTCTATGCTTGTTACAAAATATTATATTATTATTATTATTATTATATACTTTATTGTACACCACAAAAAACATACAGGACAAACATTAAAAAAAAAACAAGTGTACAATGGGCGGTCTTATCGCACTAGGCAATCTCTTACAGACAACCTTTGGATGGACTGAGCAAGAGGAGATGAATTTAGGGCTGTCAGTGTACAATATATCATAAATAATATTACTTACACATAATAAAATAAAATACATAAATACAATACTATATAATATACTAATAAATATCAAATATATGACAGAGAAAGGAGAAGAATACAAATTATAGTGAGAGGTAATGCTCCTTTACCATTTTCTTAAATGTTGGCAGTGTTTGAGCACGTCTTATTTCAATAGGTAATACATTCCACAACCGAGCAGCTTGAATCGTAAAAGATTTGTCAAAGAAGGAAGTGGAATGCATACGAATACTCAATTTTAGATTCTCCGATGATCTCAAGGACTTAGAATGTGTGTCACAGAGGAACTGAAAGCGTTCTTTAAGATAAAAAGGAGTAAGAGGATTGAAGAGCACATTATAAAGCAAAGAAAGTATGTGGGCATTCCGGCGAAGGCGAATAGGAAGCCATTTGAGCTTAATACGGAATTCAGAAACGTGATCATACTTGCGCAAGCCAAATATGAACCTGATACAGAGATTTTGAAGTCGCTCAAGCTTGTCCAATTGGTCTTGGGTGAGATCAAGATAGCTGGCATCAGCATAGTCCAGAATAGGAAGGAGAAGAGATTGTGCAATAGCAATTTTAGTGGTTACGGGAAGAAAATTACGAAGTCGTCTCAGGGAGCCCGCAGATGCAAACAGTTTACGACTGACTTCCTGCAGTTGTTTGGTCCAAGAAAGTGTGCTGTCGATATAAATCCCCAAGTTCTTCACAGTGTGAGTTATAGGAATACTGGTGTTGTTAAAAGAAACCTGGGGAAGTGTCGACCAATCAATCTTAGAGACAGTCCGAGAGCTACCAACTATAGTCACTTGAGTCTTCGTCGGATTGATCATCAGGCCAAACTCAGAGCTCCAGTCACCTATTCGAGCCAGGTCATTATTGATCGTCTCAATGGCATCAGGTAACTCTCCAAGAGGGGCTTGGGTATAAATTTGGAGATCATCAGCATACAGGTGGTAGAAAGAAGAAAGTCGTTGAGTGATAGCATTAATAAAGAGTGCAAAGAGAAGAGGAGATAAAACGCCACCCTGCGGCACACCGGCAGATGTGTGACACCAAGAAGAGAAAGATTCATCAGTGCAAATACGCTGCCGGCGGCCAAACAGGTAACTATGAAACCAGTCAATAACCGGAGGAGATATGTTAAAAGAGCATAGGACGCCAAGTAAAATATCGAAGTCAACCGTATTGAAGGCATTGCTAAAATCAAGCAGAGCAAGTACTGTTAACTTTCCCATTTCCATGCCTGCCCTGATGTCGTCCGTAATATTAACAAGTGCTGAGGTAGTGCTGTGTCCACGTCGAAAACCAGATTGATAAGGATTTAGCAGATTATGTTTGGAAAGGAACGTGCTGAGTTCATGGTGGACAAGCTTTTCAAGGACTTTGGATAGAAAAGGAAGAATAGAAATGGGACGGTAGTCAGAAAAGGATGCAGGATGAGATTTTTTTGGTAAAGGAATAATTTGGGCATCTTTCCAGGCTTGTGGGAAGACACCACTGGAAACAGAGAAGTTGAGGATGTAAAGGATGACTGGAACAATATTATCAAGGATGGGGATGATCATCTTACGGCTGACACAGTCACTACCAACAGCGTTGGATGAAATGGAAATAATACTCCTTTTAACATCACAAGCAGTGAATTGACTTAAGACAAAAGGGGAATAATCAGGTATCGGAAGATTTGAAAGATAACTAAGCGTAGCAGCTTTAGTGGTCCCATTCAATAAGGGCGAAGTAGAAAAATGAGTGTTAAGTAAATTGAAGTCCAAGTCTTTTGGAATCGTGTCATGAGACTTCTTTCCGACACCTAATGTTTTGAGAAATTTCCAGATCTTGGCTGGATCACACAAAATATAATTTCATTTTGTAGTCCAGGCATAAAACAAGTTCATAAACAAAACTAAAATATAAACAAGAAAATAGGATCGTGTAACAGAGCGTTAATTGAAGGAAAATGTCAATGGAACGCAGACATGAAGTGTCAGATTGTGAATTTGTGACAGTGACATATTGGTGAAATGAAAACAAATGATACAAAAACCTATTGTGATAAACAAACAAATTAGAAATTATACGCATGTATGCATTAAGTACCTGGACTAACAATAGAAAAAGACATCGAAGATCTTTACTTCCTGGCTACAGTACGCTTGGATTTTGCAGCGGCAGTCTTTCCCACCGCGACCAGTTGAGTGACACCCGGCTCCGGCTGTCCAGAGACCTGCTCCAGCTGGGTGGCCATCAGTTCCGACTGCTGCGCGATCCTATTGAGGTCGGCCGAGGAAGTGACTCTATGGCGAAATCCCTTCGAATCCAGTACGAACACAGTGCCCTCAGACGTCCAGCATTGGGTCACACCAAATCTTTCCCGCGCTGCCATGAAAACATTGTGCCTGGTCTTTGTGAGGAATTCCGACACAGTGACACCAGAACCCTTCAGCTTGGTTTTGCTGAACCAGATTTTGTCGCGGAGTGTCACATCATGCAGTTTGATCAGGATTGGTCGAGCTTTGTTAGATGTACTGCGCCCCATCCTGTGACACCTCTTGATACCCGACGTAGCCAAGTCAAGATCGAGGCGCTGCTTGAGAACTTTAGCCACAACCTGAGCAGTCTCCTCCTCCTGCTCCTCCGACACTCCGTGCAACAACAGAATTTTCCGCCGCCCACGCATCTCCATATTATCCTGGGTCTGTGCTAACATGGCAACTTGCTGCTGCAGAGTACCGAGCGCCTGGACAACAAATGCCCGGAAAGAGGCAAACTCCGCTGCCAACGTTGATGTGGTGATTGCTGTGGTGCAAGGAGTCTTCTGCAATTCTTTTTCAAACGCAGACATTCTTTGAGCAAACAGATTGCTCATTTCAGCAATAGTGCGGTTGATTGCTTCCATTGTATTCAAATTATAAGTTTTGTTTTGGAGCTGATAACACTTCACTGGCAGGTACGGATTATTAACCAACAATATTTGTCATTAATGTATTGAATTATTATATATTACTATTTTTATATTAATTTAAAATGGAGAGAAAACAATTTGTTGTGTTACTTTTGACTACCCTCGATTTTTTTTTTTTTTTATAATTATAATAATAATGGTGAAGCATAGAGCCGCATCAGCTTCGGTTTCGTGCAATGAATGTGGAGGCCACGTTTACACAGTACACTAGGCACTTTTCCTTGTGTTGCTTAGTCATAAGCCCATGCAGGCTCTCCTTCGTCAGTCTCCTGTCCAGCTCAAATTCGAGTTGGTAGCGTTCCCTGATAAATAACGGGCAATCTACAAGTATGTGCTGGACAGTCTCTGCCACGCCTGGATCGCAGACGCACGATTGGCTCTCCTTACACTTGAAGCGATTCAAGTATACAGAGAACCCGCCGTGCCCCGTCAAAACCTGCGTGAGAACGCCTATGGGCCGCACCTGTTTTATAATAAGGAAAGCCGCTATGGCGTCCAGAAGAAAATATTTTATCACAGAGGCTGTCTCGCCCGACACATATCTTCGGTTCCATTCATCAAGCGATTCCAAACTGATCTGTCGCTTGATAAATTACACCGGACATTGGTCGTAGTCCAACTTCCTCCGTAACGACAATGCTGCCTTCTTTGCTAACTCGTCCGCTCGCTCATTCCCCGGCAGGCCCGCGTGGGCTTTGATCCAGAACAAAGACACAGCTTTGCTCTGCGTGGCTTGAACAAAAATGGCGCGCGCGTGAACCGCCAGGGGATAAAAAACATAGACATGTGACTTGCACCAATCCACACTGGGCTCGCATGGTGGATACAGCCCATTCCTTCTTAAAAAGAGGAGGCCTGTATCCCAGCAGTGGGAATATTAAATGGTTGATTATGGTGAAGATGATTAATCATCTTCAAGGCCATTTGTAAAGAAAATAATCAGATCTCTCAAACGTTGCTTGATCTCACGAGATTGGGGCGTTCACCTTTTCTTCTTATGGTCAATTCACACTAAGATGCGATTTTTATCCGTCTAACGAAGCAGACTTATGTTTTTTTAAAATTGCTTCATAATAAAGAACCTCATTTACTACTTATAAATGACAAAAGATGACAATGATTTTATCCGTTTTCTTATTACATTGTGAGAAAACGGATAAAACCATTTCTTTAGAAATTAAACGCTATTAAACGAAATTATAAGCTATGCCATGTTTCCTTTCTACTCGTGTGGTTGATTTTGCTGGCCCGTTTATGATATCTAGCCGTAAGGGTAAACGTACGCACGTACTACGTACGTAGGGCAATCGTATTTCAAAATGCTATCTATGATTTTTTATATGCCTCTCGTCCAAAGCGATTCATTTAGAGTTAGTCAGCGATGCTATGAGAACTGATGCTTTCATTTTGTCTTTGCGAAGGTTCATCTCTACGAGAGACTACGAGAGGTATACCTAATTTTATATATTGCAATAATGGTTCCAATTTATACACATACATACTGTGACTAACCTTCTGTGTACATGCTATTTTGTTATTATGTATCTTATTCTATTTTATTCCTTAATATTGTATGTTCCGTTTCCGTGAATGTGTGCGTGGCATCAACAGTGGGCCCTATCAGAATATCAGCGCAGCGTTATTATCTTTTTAATATCTTTGCACATGCTGAGATAGGAGCTTTTTTGGTCTTATTACACACTATTTATTTATTTTTTAACGTGGGCTCGATTTTTCATTTTCTCAAAATTCTAAAACCATACTTGCACAAGTACATAGACTAACTTTTGGTTTCCCTTTCAGGTCCTCATCTTGTCATCAATTTTCTTTTTTACTTTTGCTTGTCCTTCGAGGTACCTGATCACCGGTACTGGTGACTTTTGAAGAGTCCGTCCGTCCTGCTGCCTGCCTAGCTGTCGACCACAAGGAACCAATGACGTGTGAAGCCAGCCCTTAGAATTTCTATTCTAAATATCCTTTTTCTTAGTTTATTTTTAATAACTTTTTTATTTTACGTGGCTAACGTTAAGCTCGTCTGAGCACATCCCTCAGGGATCTGTCCTGGGCCCAGTTTTCTTATTAAATATATTATTATATCTTATTCTTGAATGACTTAATTGAGTACATGAAAAAACGTATTTCTGATACAACTCTAATTATCTTTGCAGATAATTAGAGTTAAGGGCTCTTGTCATCGCCGGGGTGCCAGCTGTTTTAGAACCCAATGGCTTGGCACGCGACGATGGGAAGAGACCAGACGGGATGACCATAATGCCTTGGAAGATGGGTAGGCCTTTGGTGTGGGATGCAACATGTGTCGACACCCTTGCGCCATTCCATCTTCTTAGCACGGCGGGCTGTGCTGGGGCGGCTGCTGCCGGTGCAGAAAACCTCAAACGGCGCAAATATTGTAATGGTAAATACCTTATTGGAAGTTACATGTTTGAGCCGTTTGGGGATGAAACATTAGGTCCAAGGGTACCGAGTGCGCAAGAAATTAGCACAAAGCTCGTCGACTCTCGTGACCAGAGGACTGGCCTTTTCTTCGGCCAGAGAATCAGCATTGTCATCCAACGTGGCAATGCTGCCAGCGTTCTGGGCACGTTTCCCGTTGACATCGATGTGGACGAATTTTTTGATGCACAATGAGCTCTTTTCCGTCTCCCTTCTGTATTTGTATATAGGTTTGTTTTTATTTTAGAATATTCAATTGTATATACGTTAAGAAAGAGTTAAATAAATTGTGTTACTTTAAATGTCTTTGCAGATGATACCAATGCAATGTTTGCAGATAATATAAAAGATCTAGAAACTAAACTTAATACTATGTTAAACATTTTTGAACACTGGTTTGGCAGAAATAATTAAAAAACTTAATGTAAATAAAACAAAAAGTGTATTATTCAAGTCGAACGTCCGAAAAAATGCTAGTATTGAGGTTGTATCTTGTGGTAACAAAGTCGAAGTGGTTAACCATGTTAAATTCTTAGGTGTTCACATTGATGCATTTTTGAAATTACGTTTACGTCGTATAATTCACAATAAAAAGGTAACATTCATAAAAAAATAAGTACTAATACTATTTATAAAAATATCGATACCTTCCTGGTTTTATTTAAACTTGTCCCACCCTTAATGAGGCGTGTGACCCTGGTAAAGGACCAATCACAGCGCAGTCGTCCCTTTCTTCATACCTCAGCTAGTTGACAGAATTGTTTTGATGTATTAGATCAAGCATAAGCGTCTAGTGGCTATGTGCTCGATGGTTTTTAATAACCCTATTATTAAATGCCTTGTAATTTTAATCATAAACATTGTTACGCACTGCATCCGATCCGAATCTGAGAAGTTTCGGTTCCGCATTACCTACTTCTTGTCGGGAAGCTTTCGTACTATATCCAAACTCTATACGTCATAATTCAGAACATTTTCAATTCGAATAGAACTCGGAACTCATATTACGGACTCGGATTTGATGTAGTGGATGACTGCCTTTAGACTGGAAGCCAACTGTAACAAGTAGTTGAAAAATAACAACCAGACATAATCTTTCGAGTAAGACCTTTTATTGCACCGTAAATGACGCAATCACTCCAAGATGAATGTAAGGCATAATGATGATGCTAAATTAGAAAATCATTCATCTGCAGTAAGTTGGTTAATCGGTTTCTGAACAAAGACGTACCAACATGAGCATAATTATACTCTTTGAAAAGGTTCATCGACTTTTAAAGATGAGGCCGGATTAAGGCTCAGTACTCTTTTTATGATTGATCAGGAAATAATACCGGGCGGACGGTGTTGTGTTACAAATATCAAATAATTTTCAATAAATTTTAATTAATAATAGTGTGATTAATAAAATAGCTATTTATGCAACTATTACGTTATGGACGGTCTTTTAATACGAGTGCCATTTTTCGGTCCAAGCGTAGCGCGTACCGAAATAGGGTACGAGTTATTAAAAGACCAATAACGTACAGTTGCATACAAGATTTTATCTACGAAGGAAGGAATAAAACACAGATATAGACAAATGAGTATTTTTAATAGAAACTTAACTACACATTGACTATTGTTTATTTATATATAGATTTTGTATTGTACAATTATTAAAATAGACAGTAATTGCGAAATTACAGGCTGAAATTGTAGATGCGCCTGGAGACATGCATTGCGGTACATTAATGATAACTTCGTTTAATGTATTTTCTATAGAAATTCCCACGCATCTCCATATTATCCTGGGTCTGTGCTAACATGGCAACTTGCTGCTGCAGAGTACCGAGCGCCTGGACAACAAATGCCCGGAAAGAGGCAAACTCCGCTGCCAACGTTGATGTGGTGATTGCTGTGGTGCAAGGAGTCTTCTGCAATTCTTTTTCAAACGCAGACATTCTTTGAGCAAACAGATTGCTCATTTCAGCAATAGTGCGGTTGATTGCTTCCATTGTATTCAAATTATAAGTTTTGTTTTGGAGCTGATAACACTTCACTGGCAGGTACGGATTATTAACCAACAATATTTGTCATTAATGTATTAAATTATTATATATTACTATTTTTATATTAATTTAAAATGGAGAGAAAAAAATTTGTTGTGTTACTTTTGACTACCCTCGATTTTTTTTTTTTTTTATAATTATAATAATAATGGTGAAGCATAGAGCCGCATCAGCTTCGGTTTCGTGCAATGAATGTGGAGGCCACGTTTACACAGTACACTAGGCACTTTTCCTTGTGTTGCTTGAGTCATAAGCCCATGCAGGCTCTCCTTCGTCAGTCTCCTGTCCAGCTCAAATTCGAGTTGGTAGCGTTCCCTGATAAATAACGGGCAATCTACAAGTATGTGCTGGACAGTCTCTGCCACGCCTGGATCGCAGACGCACGATTGGCTCTCCTTACACTTGAAGCGATTCAAGTATACAGAGAACCCGCCGTGCCCCGTCAAAACCTGCGTGAGAACGCCTATGGGCCGCACCTGTTTTATAATAAGGAAAGCCGCTATGGCGTCCAGAAGAAAATATTTTATCACAGAGGCTGTCTCGCCCGACACATATCTTCGGTTCCATTCATCAAGCGATTCCAAACTGATCTGTCGCTTGATAAATTACACCGGACATTGGTCGTAGTCCAACTTCCTCCGTAACGACAATGCTGCCTTCTTTGCTAACTCGTCCGCTCGCTCATTCCCCGGCAGGCCCGCGTGGGCTTTGATCCAGAACAAAGACACAGCTTTGCTCTGCGTGGCTTGAACAAAAATGGCGCGCGCGTGAACCGCCAGGGGATAAAAAACATAGACATGTGACTTGCACCAATCCACACTGGGCTCGCATGGTGGATACAGCCCATTCCTTCTTAAAAAGAGGAGGCCTGTATCCCAGCAGTGGGAATATTAAATGGTTGATTATGGTGAAGATGATTAATCATCTTCAAGGCCATTTGTAAAGAAAATAATCAGATCTCTCAAACGTTGCTTGATCTCACGAGATTGGGGCGTTCACCTTTTCTTCTTATGGTCAATTCACACTAAGATGCGATTTTTATCCGTCTAACGAAGCAGGCTTATGTTTTTTTAAAATTGCTTCATAATAAAGAACCTCATTTACTACTTATAAATGACAAAAGATGACAATGATTTTATCCGTTTTCTTATTACATTGTGAGAAAACGGATAAAACCATTTCTTTAGAAATTAAACGCTATTAAACGAAATTATAAGCTATGCCATGTTTCCTTTCTACTCGTGTGGTTGATTTTGCTGGCCCGTTTATGATATCTAGCCGTAAGGGTAAACGTACGCACGTACTACGTACGTAGGGCAATCGTATTTCAAAATGCTATATATGATTTTTTATATGCCTCTCGTCCAAAGCGATTCATTTAGAGTTAGTCAGCGATGCTATGAGAACTGATGCTTTCATTTTGTCTTTGCGAAGGTTCATCTCTACGAGAGACTACGAGAGGTATACCTAATTTTATATATTGCAATAATGGTTCCAATTTATACACATACATACTGTGACTAACCTTCTGTGTACATGCTATTTTGTTATTATGTATCTTATTCTATTTTATTCCTTAATATTGTATGTTCCGTTTCCGTGAATGTGTGCGTGGCATCAACAGTGGGCCCTATCAGAATATCAGCGCAGCGTTATTATCTTTTTAATATCTTTGCACATGCTGAGATAGGAGCTTTTTTGGTCTTATTACACACTATTTATTTATTTTTTAACGTGGGCTCGATTTTTCATTTTCTCAAAATTCTAAAACCATACTTGCACAAGTACATAGACTAACTTTTGGTTTCCCTTTCAGGTCCTCATCTTGTCATCAATTTTCTTTTTTACTTTTGCTTGTCCTTCGAGGTACCTGATCACCGGTACTGGTGACTTTTGAAGAGTCCGTCCGTCCTGCTGCCTGCCTAGCTGTCGACCACAAGGAACCAATGACGTGTGAAGCCAGCCCTTAGAATTTCTATTCTAAATATCCTTTTTCTTAGTTTATTTTTAATAACTTTTTTATTTTACGTGGCTAACGTTAAGCTCGTCTGAGCACATCCCTCAGGGATCTGTCCTGGGCCCAGTTTTCTTATTAAATATATTATTATATCTTATTCTTGAATGACTTAATTGAGTACATGAAAAAACGTATTTCTGATACAACTCTAATTATCTTTGCAGATAATTAGAGTTAAGGGCTCTTGTCATCGCCGGGGTGCCAGCTGTTTTAGAACCCAATGGCTTGGCACGCGACGATGGGAAGAGACCAGACGGGATGACCATAATGCCTTGGAAGATGGGTAGGCCTTTGGTGTGGGATGCAACATGTGTCGACACCCTTGCGCCATTCCATCTTCTTAGCACGGCGGGCTGTGCTGGGGCGGCTGCTGCCGGTGCAGAAAACCTCAAACGGCGCAAATATTGTAATGGTAAATACCTTATTGGAAGTTACATGTTTGAGCCGTTTGGGGATGAAACATTAGGTCCAAGGGTACCGAGTGCGCAAGAAATTAGCACAAAGCTCGTCGACTCTCGTGACCAGAGGACTGGCCTTTTCTTCGGCCAGAGAATCAGCATTGTCATCCAACGTGGCAATGCTGCCAGCGTTCTGGGCACGTTTCCCGTTGACATCGATGTGGACGAATTTTTTGATGCACAATGAGCTCTTTTCCGTCTCCCTTCTGTATTTGTATATAGGTTTGTTTTTATTTTAGAATATTCAATTGTATATACGTTAAGAAAGAGTTAAATAAATTGTGTTACTTTAAATGTCTTTGCAGATGATACCAATGCAATGTTTGCAGATAATATAAAAGATCTAGAAACTAAACTTAATACTATGTTAAACATTTTTGAACACTGGTTTGGCAGAAATAATTAAAAAACTTAATGTAAATAAAACAAAAAGTGTATTATTCAAGTCGAACGTCCGAAAAAATGCTAGTATTGAGGTTGTATCTTGTGGTAACAAAGTCGAAGTGGTTAACCATGTTAAATTCTTAGGTGTTCACATTGATGCATTTTTGAAATTACGTTTACGTCGTATAATTCACAATAAAAAGGTAACATTCATAAAAAAATAAGTACTAATACTATTTATAAAAATATCGATACCTTCCTGGTTTTATTTAAACTTGTCCCACCCTTAATGAGGCGTGTGACCCTGGTAAAGGACCAATCACAGCGCAGTCGTCCCTTTCTTCATACCTCAGCTAGTTGACAGAATTGTTTTGATGTATTAGATCAAGCATAAGCGTCTAGTGGCTATGTGCTCGATGGTTTTTAATAACCCTATTATTAAATGCCTTGTAATTTTAATCATAAACATTGTTACGCACTGCATCCGATCCGAATCTGAGAAGTTTCGGTTCCGCATTACCTACTTCTTGTCGGGAAGCTTTCGTACTATATCCAAACTCTATACGTCATAATTCAGAACATTTTCAATTCGAATAGAACTCGGAACTCATATTACGGACTCGGATTTGATGTAGTGGATGACTGCCTTTAGACTGGAAGCCAACTGTAACAAGTAGTTGAAAAATAACAACCAGACATAATCTTTCGAGTAAGACCTTTTATTGCACCGTAAATGACGCAATCACTCCAAGATGAATGTAAGGCATAATGATGATGCTAAATTAGAAAATCATTCATCTGCAGTAAGTTGGTTAATCGGTTTCTGAACAAAGACGTACCAACATGAGCATAATTATACTCTTTGAAAAGGTTCATCGACTTTTAAAGATGAGGCCGGATTAAGGCTCAGTACTCTTTTTATGATTGATCAGGAAATAATACCGGGCGGACGGTGTTGTGTTACAAATATCAAATAATTTTCAATAAATTTTAATTAATAATAGTGTGATTAATAAAATAGCTATTTATGCAACTATTACGTTATGGACGGTCTTTTAATACGAGTGCCATTTTTCGGTCCAAGCGTAGCGCGTACCGAAATAGGGTACGAGTTATTAAAAGACCAATAACGTACAGTTGCATACAAGATTTTATCTACGAAGGAAGGAATAAAACACAGATATAGACAAATGAGTATTTTTAATAGAAACTTAACTACACATTGACTATTGTTTATTTATATATAGATTTTGTATTGTACAATTATTAAAATAGACAGTAATTGCGAAATTACAGGCTGAAATTGTAGATGCGCCTGGAGACATGCATTGCGGTACATTAATGATAACTTCGTTTAATGTATTTTCTATAGAATTAAATATTGTTTTTATTTAGTCTTTATTAGGTATAAGGCAAAGATTTTGTAGCCGCAACAGCCAAATAGTATACGATACTTTTGTTCTAAATTTGTTCCATTTTTAAAAATATCATTTACATTGTCTCAATTTCGAAGTAATATTATAGGTACCCGGCTGTATGTTCAGAATGTCTTTGCTTGTGTTTAATAATTTATGACGATTCGCATAATGAAACCGCTATGTTTGAATAAAAACGGTTCAGCCGTTCAAAAGTAATCGGGGTGTTTTCGCAAGATAGCCTGTCATAATTACGTGTTCAATAGATTGTCGATCGAAGCGTATCTACTATGTAATAGATAAATTATGTAGCATGAAATAAAAATGTGTCGGGAGTTTTTAAATTTTGAAATTTTATTTGTATTGACAGATATTGATATAAAAAACTTTTTTACGATAAAATGCTACCGACTTCCAAATAAGAAAACTACAAAGTTAAAAATAGTTTATTTATGGAGTTCGGTGTCTTTCGTAGGTACGATTTTTTTTTCGTTATGGACACTACTCCGACTACTCTACTATTCTACTAAATTCCACACTAAACTATTCTACTATCTTATCACTAACTATTCTTAATTTAAATTTATTGAAAATAATTTTCTACTTTTTATTTTGATTTTCTATTAAAGCGGGTTTTTTAGTTTTTTTTTTTTTTGTTTTGTTATTTTTTTCACTTTTTAGTTCAATCGCTAATCCAGATGCCTGGTAATTGTCATTGTCATCGGTCCTTGATAAGTGTGCAAAGTTTCAAATTAATCCGACGTTTTCAAGGGGGTGAAAATCACGTTCAAAGATTCTGTTACATAGATACATACATACCGACCTAATAAAAGCGTGTTAAAAACCTGACTTCTTCCGACTGTACAGCATCAGTTTCTTTTTTAGTTAGCTTCTTAAGCGGTTGGGTTTTTTGATTTAACTTTTTTGTTGATACATATATAGTGTCATATATATTTTTGAAATCACCTCTTAAAACCCTTTATTTTGATACCTCACTCGATGGGTTAGGAAGAAAATAATTGGTCCCCCACAATATGGCGTCCAAAATCCGCCATATTTCTTTTTTCCAATTTTAATGTAACCAGTCTCACTCGCAAGGTTAAGACGGTAAGATTGACGTAAAAACCATCAAAATCGGACAACGCATTTGGTCTCTAGAACGCCACGTAGGAACAAACATAGACTGATAAACACATTACTCTCCTTCGGAAGTCGGGTAAAAATAAAGTTTTCCTTGTGTATTGTCTGTATTTTTGATAACAAGTAGGTAAGCTTCATCATTATTATATTACGCTTATTTTTGCGGTCGGTGCTACATGTTTTTACCCGACTGCCGAAGGAGGGTAATGTGTTTATCAGTGTATGTATGCATGTATGTTTGTTTGTTCGTATGTGGCGTTCTAGAAACCAAACGCGTTGGCCGATTTTGATGATTCTTACGTCAATCGATTTGTCTTAAGCCTGCGAGTGTCACTTTGTGGATTTTAGGCGCCATATTGTGGGGGACCAATTTTTTTTTTCTACCAAAGGCATCGTGTGGGATATCAAAATAAAGGGTTTTAAGTGGTGATTACAAACATATAAGGCACTTATATGTTTAAATGTACTTAATTCTAAAAAATATTTACTAAAAGCTGTGCAGTCGGAGGATACATCTGGTTTTGGTCAGCCAGCTCGCGCATATGTATCCTCCGACTGCACAGCATGATTTTCTTCTTGTCTACGTATTTTTAGTTCCCTTTTTAAGCAGTCGTTTATTGTTATTTTAAATAATTTTCTTCTTCAGCTAATGTATGTTTCATTTTATCATCAGTCTTTTTTAATGGTCCCACAGCTGGGACACAGGTCTCCTCTCTGTGAGAGGGAATAGACCGTACTCCACCACGCAGGCCCGGTTTGGGTTGATGGATGTCACATTACTTCGAATTTTTGATTCTAGGACATGCCAGTTTCCTCACAATGTTTTGCTTCACCATGTTGAGAGGAGTGGTTATGAAATAATTTAAACAAAGTAAAGCACCTGCCTGAGTGTGAACCCACGACCAACAACTTGTAGGTCACGGCCGATACCACTGGGCCATCACTGCTCTCATTTCATGTGAAACATCTTGTAAATATGTATGTATATATAGGTTATATATGTATATAGGTTCACTATATTAAACTAGATTTGTAAAATAGTTATCATTATTTTAGTCCAAACACGTCCACAGCAGGACATAGACCTCCCCAAGCGTAGCCATATTGACCGATGCTATGTTTTTTGCAACCTTTTCTGCAGGTTTCACCAGGTCTTCGGACCACCTTTTGGGAGGCCTTTCAAAGCTGCGGATCCGATACGCGGTCACCATTCCAGAAACTTTCAGCCCTATCGAGTAATCCGTTCTGCGGGCAATGTATTCTTAGAGCTATGTATTATCATTCGTATAATAACCATCTTGAAATGAATGTTAAGCTCAAAGTTCATTTCAAAAATAACTTTGTCCTTCCAACGTCAATACTTTTACCAGCTACAGATTGCCTTCGGTAATCTTCCGCTTTGTAGCGACCAAAATATCTGTGGCGAATTAATTTTAGCTTGACGTGAATGCATGGACCCTGTAACTTAGGTTAAGGGTTATATTAACAGGTTTCCGTAAGTCATCAGATGGCTTTAGGATCAGCTCACACCGAGACTTGATGCAAATCAGCGATACTTCTTTTTTTATTGATAGGCTTGCGTTTGTCCACTATCTCTCCTGATGGTAAGCGATGATGCGGTCGACGGTGTAGCACGCTTGCCTAGAAGTAACCTATTCACTCTTGACTTAAAGACCCCCAGGTTGTAGCTTTCAGGAAATAGTGACTCCGTCTAGACCCCAGTCCTCCGTCTAACCCTTCTGGGAATATAGTCTTGATGCTAAGTATGTATTAGTAAACATAAGAAGCTTTCAGCTTTGTGTTTGCGGAAATGTAAGTACAGGGTGTGTCCCCACGTACCCACGTACTAACAATTAAGTATCGGCACTCGGAGGTCATATTAACGCCAATTTAAAGGTGATTTCTATGCGAGCGAGGTTTCGGGCAATTTAGTAGTGGACATGGGTGAACTGCTTAACCCTTTGGGCCGTGATGTTATGTTTGTACTTATATACACCCAGGTTTTAGCTATCAGGAAATTTGTTGGCTTGCTTTGCTTGAAGAGACCAGAGTCTCTAGACTAAGTGTCATTGTATCAGTGGAGGTGATGGTCGAAATGCCAAAAAGAAAGAAATTGATCACGTAGCATTTCGATAACGCTTGGCAATCCCAAATATCATCATCAGCCTTTTTAATGTTCCCACTGTTGGGTAACAGGCCTCCTCTATGTGAGACGGAATGGGGTATAATCCATCACGCGAGCCCAATGCGAGTTGGTGGATGTTTCTAAGTCGTGACGGTTTCCTCAAGATGTTTTCCTTCACCGTTTTGAGAGCAGTGGTGGTGAAATAATTTACACAAAGTAAAAGCGCAACGAGTACAACTTATAAGTCGCAGCCGATACCACTAAGCCTCTACTGCACTCAGTCGCAGTCGATACTACTAATCCACCACTGCACTCAGTCGCGGCCGATACTACTAAGGCACCACTGCAGTCAGTCGCGGCCGATACCACTAAGTCACCACTGCAGTCAGTCGCGGCCGATACCACTAAGTCACCACTGCACTCAGTCGCAGCCGATACCACTAAGTCACCACTGCACTCAGACGCAGCCGATACCACTAAGTCACCACTGCACTCAGTGGCAGCCGATACCACTAAGCCACCACTACACTCAGTCGCGACCGATAACACTAAGTCACCACTGCACTCAGACGCAGCCGATACCACTAAGCCACCACTGCACTCAGTCGCAGCCGATACCACTAAGTCACCACTGCACTCAGTCGCGACCGATACCACTAAGCCACTTTGCCATAACTAACTTGTAACTTGATAGAATGTCACTTGTAGATCCTCAATTGTTTTTCTGCGGTGAGAAGCGGCAGCAACGCTACATCTCGCTGTGTCATGAAGCACCTCGGAATGCAGTCCTTTACCGCTGGGTGTATTTTCATTCGTTTTAATGCTCTGAAATGAAATATGTACCTTTTTGTGTAGTATTAAGTTTTATAGAGGGAGAGCTAGCAGGATGTTGAACAAAAATTTAAGGCGAAGGCGAGAAGTTGATAGCAAAGGTGCGGCTTGCTGTGAGAACACTGAGAATATATCTGAAAAGTTTCAAATATGAGTCCTTTAGTCAGCGTTCACTTTTAATTTAGTATTCTTTATTCTATTTCTATCACTAAAAGTGAGCGTAGCGTACCGTATCGGTGAGATATCACCCTAAGCGACCAAAATATCCGTCCGTTTGGTATAAACTTTAGATTAGATGACAATGCCTGGTTTGGTTAGTTCTTTTTTTTTAAAAAACGTTGCCCCACACTAGGAATTTCTTCCTGTATCGTGTGTGCATTTAAAAACATATTTATCAACACTTAGAGCCGGAACAACTATCTGTAGGTCATACAAATATTTGTTCCGTGCGGGAATCGAACCCGCGACACGCAGCGCAGCAGTCAATCGCTAAACCACTGCGCCAACCGTGCGCCAAATGCAATATGGTGCATCAATTATTTTAATGCGACCACATTGAAAATTAAATGATTCGCAATAGCTTGTTTTCAAAAAGTTTGTTTTGATTAATAATCATATGATTTCATTCTCTCACTGAAATATGTACATTTTTATGCGGTAAATAAAGTTCAATACTGTATCGCTATTCTCAAAAATGCGCGCAGCGTCACGTCACGATGTGAGCTGACCGTTAAGTGCCCAATATATCCCTGAAGTATGTTTAGCTCTCACGTGACTGCAAGGACACCATAACTTAGGTTTAGGGTTACATTAGCGGGTTACCGTCATAGGTTGGTTTTTGGATGCATGAACCTTTTGATGACGTCCTGGGTGAGTAAGTAACCACGTTTTTCCAATTATATTGCAATCAATCTGTTTACCTTTTCCTAACTATTTATGTTGTGGTCAGCTTCTAGTCCAACCAGATGCAGCTAATGACCGGTCTTTTACTTGAAACAATCGTCATTCCCTGGTACTTTTTTTTTGTTTGGTTGATTGATACGGTGGAAACTTCAAAAGGCGCCAGCGAGTGTGGGATTTTTTACCTCACTAAAACCACCCCGCCGATCACCATTACCACTTGGAAGGAGGACCCCGTTAATTCTTAAAAGACCACCCCGGAACCCCCTCTGTGCAACGCCTGTTAAGCCACGTCCCTGGGGAGATTGAGAAGCGTCTCCTCTGAGCCTCGCTGTGCACGGCAACTTGTGATCACTGTGCCATAACCAGATTCTAAAAACACGATATCCCTTGGCAAGACTGGTATTACAAAACCTTTTCCTTATGGAAAACCCAATATTGAACACCAAAAAATACAAACTGGGCGCCAACTTTAAAGGTGGTTCCAATACAGGATAGTTTGACGGAGAGTAGACTGAGATGGTACGGATATGTCTTGAGAAGGAGAAAGGAACAAATCGTGAAAACGGCTCTGAGCCTATCTGAAGGCAAAATAGGTCGAGGATGACCTCCTTTGACTTGGTGGACCAGTATAACGAAGCTTCCCAAGAAGGAGAAATAGACTGAGCCGCTAAACAGAACACAGAACAATCTGGCGCTGTGAAATAAGTAGAGCCGATCCCACCTAAAGTGAGAAAATATTAAAAAGAAGTCGAAGACGAACTGGGCACCGAAACCAGAACAAGTATCTAATTAGGTACTTAGTAGTACCTAGTTCTTACAACCACTACACTAAAGAGGCAGTACTAGCTTTGTTGCCGAGTTTTGAGCTTGAAAGGATTTAGTGAGCTAGACGTGTGCGTTACTGAGTGCTAGCTGACCAGGGTACACCGGACGTTTAGGGTTGCAATACGATATTATGATTGCCACTTGAGAATACTCCATTCATCCACAAGTAACTTTGCATTTTTTTTTGTGTGTTCATATGGCACCACACACATTCGCTTGAAAATTATCATTACACTTCGGAATCACATGCAGAAATACTGGAATACATCGAAGGCTATTTTTACCCCACAATCTTATAATTTAGTTCTTAGATAACTGGTTCCGCTGCGTCAAAGGGAATAAGTGAACCCGGGCAATGACATCTGTAGTTTAGCTTAGAGCTGTTGAGTAAACAGGCTGGGAGGTGACGATGTCTTCTGTGTATTTATTTATTAAAACCTCTTGCAATACAAATGTACATGTTGAACAACTTGCAATTTTTCATGGTCATTATCTCGGACTTTATTGACTTTCAGCGTGTGGCACCACCTTTTTCAAGATCATTTGCTGATTTGAAAGACATACACACACGTCAACACGTCGACCAGTCCTGTGCGTCTCGCATCCAGCAGACTGTCGCGGCTCTCACGAGCGTGGTTATTGCGCAACACATAATGGATTAGGCGCACAATGCCACATTCGCAAAATGACATTTTGAAATTTCGCAAAATGTCACATTCTCAAATTGTCATATTCCGAAAACGCCACATCGCAAAACGTCACATTAGCAAAATGCCATTTTCGCAAAATGTCATTTTCGCAAAATGCCTTATCGCAAAATACCACTTTCGCACAATGTCACTTGGGACATAGTCGATTTTTTTTATATTCAAACATTAATTTTTTTTATGAATAACGCCACCTAGCTATAACTTAAGAATGACTTGATTAAGCAAATCGTATAATCAATGCTGCAAATCAATTAACCCTAAAGGTACACTGGCAATAGATGGCGCATGCGGAAAAATACTTTACAAAAACTCAAGCCAAGCCAATTTTACAAAAAATTTAAGCTATTTTGAAAAAGTTTTTTTTTTTTTTAATTATGTATACATATATTATTTCAGTTTACATTTTTAATTTATTTTATGTAAAAATAAATGAAAATGAATAAATAATGTGATTAAATACGTAATTAAATTTGTTTTATTTTTATTCATAAATCATCGGCTCAGAAGTCACTAAGTGGCTTTAACTTTTAAGAATGTGTCATTTTGAAAATGTGTCATTTTGCTAATGTGGCATTTTGCTAATGTGGCATATTGAGAAATTACATTTTGCGAATGTGTCATTTTGCTAATGTGGCATTTTGCTAATATGGCATATTGAGAAATGACATTTTGCGAATGTGTCATTTTGCGTCAATATGTCATTTTGCGAATGTGGCATTGTGCGCATAATTTCTCTAACCATTATTATGGTTAGAGAAATTATGCTTAAAAAAATTATGCGTAAGCTGTTATGCGTAATTATATTATGAGAAAATATAATTATTCCAAACAAAATTATCCTGAGATATATTAGGTCTTAAAATTTTATGCAAATGGATAGGGAACCGCATTACGCCTATAAATCTAGAATTGGATTATCTGTGTTTATTTAAAGTTTGTGTTTTTACCTGGCAGCCGAAGGAGGAATGTGTTTATCAGTCTATGTATGTGTGCATGTCTATATGTATGTGTTTGTATGTATGTTTGTTCCTATGTAGCGGTTTGGAGCCCAAACGCCAATTGGCCAATTTTGATTATTCTTACTTCAATCGATTCGTCTTAACCCTGCGAGTGTCACTGGCTACATTAAAATTGGAAAATAGAAAAATGGCGATTTTGGACGCCATATTGTGGGGGACCTTTTTTTTTTCTTCCAACCCCATCGTGTGGCATATCAAAATAAAGGGTTTTAAGTGGTGATTTAAAAATATATGGTACTTATATGTTTAAAGGTACACCTACAAAGAGAATATAACCACTAGAGAGCTTATAGGCCGATTTCTTCGAAGCACACGACTCACTACCGCGGGCCGGGAGACGAGGAAGAACGCGCGGCTGCAATTGGTCAGTTCAAAGTAAGTTGCGTAGGTATGGCTATCGTTAGGGTTGATCAACTCGATTAAGGGAAAATTGTCGATATCGATAAAATGGATTTTAACATTATTAAAAATACTCAATTAAAATCATATAAATATTATTTAATAAAAAACAATCAATTACAAATATAAATATGTGTGTCGGGGACATAGAGAAACAAAAAGTATTTTTCCAAATCGGTCAAGCCGTCTACGAGTAATCCGGGAACATAATACATAAGAAAATTCGACGAACTGAGAACACCCTCCTTTTTTTAAGTCGGTTAAAAGTAGATAGATATTTTTTCATACATTTTTTATTAAGTTTAATTTTATTATTATCGATATCGACTTCAGCTATTAAAAGTAACAGCACAGATATTTACGATAAAAATACAAAGGGAGAGAAAGGGATAGAAGCATTAGAATTGTCTAGTGAAAGAGCGAGACTTTTCCAAAAGACATCAACGCGGGACTCAAAATTGTGCTCGTTTACCCCATCCACCATTTTAACTAGATCCCTGCGGTGTCTCATAATCTGATTAAATTAAAAATAATTTTCGTACTGTTTACTTACCGATGAAAAGTTATGCCATCCTTTTTGTAACTAGATGTCTTGGCATGTTTCCCATACCCCTTTACGGCGCATGAGGGCATTTTTATGCGTTATAATTGCAATAAAAAGATAAAACAATTTGTATTTATTTAGCGTGCATACAGGTCTAATAACTGGACACAACTAAAATGGTTACTAGTACCGAAGCCTTTACATAGGCGACAAAATACTAATAGTTTTCGAGCGTCGAGGCACTGTATGCGCCGTCAAGTGGTTATATAGTCGTTGTACACCTAATTCTAAAAAAATAACTAAAAAGTTATAAATAAAAAAAGCAATTTCAAAAATCAAAAACCCCGACTGCTTAAAAACCGAACTAAAAAGACTTAAACAATAAGAAAATCATGCCGTGCAGTCGGAAGATAAATTTATTCCACCTTGGGTATGTCATACGCCGGATTCACGCATAAAGTTCATTCCAAAAATAACTTTGTACTACGTCAATACACTTTGTTGTCCTAAAAATAAACAAAATACGACCAGTTATAGAATGCTTTCGGTAATCTTTGACCAAAATATCCTTGCAAGTTAATTTTAGCTCTCACGGGTCTATAAGAGGTCCTAACTAAAATTAAGTATAAATAAGCATACCGAACAATATAGCTAGAGCAACAATATTCTTAATTGCAACAATCGCACGCTTGATGCGATTGTTGTGTGTCGTGTCCATTTATAACTACTTTGCCCGAATGTGATTGTAATGATCGTGTGTAGGTGTATTGTCGTAAGCGAGGAACGCGGGGAGTGTTTGTTAAGCATAAACCCGCAGCATTCAGCGCTACGAATAAGTATAAGTCGTGTACGAGCGACTTCTAGCCCTTGTTACCGCAGATTCCCACCTCCCCACCACGATGGAATTATAGCAAGGCGGTCTTCCATTCTTTGTACTTAGGACATGCAGGGGTAGACTGGAGCGCCCTGTTTGAAACGAGTAGTGCTGACGACGCTTAAAGGATATTTTATGTCACATTTTACAAGATTTTGGATGATATTACTCCAAGAAAGAGCTCCAGGGATGATTGCTTTCGTTATGCACTACCCAGAATGGTTTGCTGTCGACATAATAGGTCATATTAAGAAGAAGGCTTTTTTGCACGAATCTTTTAAGAAGACTGGTTCTGTCAGCAACTATGTGAACTTTTCTCGCTGCCATTCTATTGTCAAAGCAAAAATCAGTACCGCATACCGCGACAATCACAGCCGTACTGAGCAACAGATTGTTTAGGTACCGAGGTCTTTTTGGGGTTTTATTGGAAGCAAGCGCCGTCTCGATTACTGTAATAGCGTGCAGTAGACCGAAGATAGCCAGGACCGGTGAGCCGTTGCCAGACCATGTGTTTGCTGACTACTTTGGTTCGGGAATGGTGCGGGGTTCCGTCTGGTGCCGGACGTAAAGAATTTCACCATCCCATGTCTTCCTGTGGGTGTCGTAAGAGGTAGAATCCGTATCCCACTTCTGATGTAGGATCAGGGGAGCCAAGCAGGTACATATCGTCAGGATTTTGGCGTTCCCATTTATTGGGATAAACAAGACTGTACACATATTAACAAGGTTGATAATTACAGTACTAGTTTTACTAATAAAACAATACAAACGGTAACAAGATAAAGTAGGTTAAAAAGTTATGGTAACAACAATACAGTTTAATCGAACAAACCCTTAAGGTTACAGTTCGTACAGCGGCCTAAGCCACCCAAATACAAAGTGTATCGTTCGCTTTCAGCAAGCCAATACAGCTATGTGAATATACAGCAGTGCTGTACCTAATAAACCGACAGTTTTGTCGGGAGCAGGGAAGCTCTTTATTGATTCGAATCCGAAGATCGACTGACTTGCGGACGTTGTGGAAGTCACCTCGCCCCCGTAAGGGGGCGAGGCGAGCGGTCACGGAACTTAGTTCCCTGCCCGCGGGTGCAGCTCCGGGGCTCGCAACAGCGAACCCGTCGCTGAGTGGTCCACTGGACCTAACTTCGTGTGTGCGCGAATTCTGAATTCGCGCAGACTGACTTGCCTACCGATGCAAGCTCTTTTAACCGACTTCCCAAAAAGGAGGAGGTTTTATGTTCGACATTATGTATTTTCACCGATAACTCCGTCAATTGTGGACCGATTTTGAAAATACTTTTTTTGTTTGAAAGAGTATGTGCCGAAATTGGTCCCATTTTAATTTAGTGAAGATCTGATGAAGAACTTCGAAGATATACCACAGAACTCTTCAATAAATAACGGCAAATCTCTCGGGATTGCTGCAATCGCATGTCTGTTTATTGATTATATCATTTCATAACAAAGCACCACGCCAGTACGCTCTTAAGGGGTACGCAGATCGCTCATTTCACCGGTTACGTTCAACTTTCATGATACTGGGGTTATCTATTCTGTCTTTAAGGTAACTTACTAAACAACTTGCCTATTAGGGAGGTACAACCAAAACGTGAAAAATAAAAAACTTTTTTACAAAAAAAATACTACCGACTTCCAAATAAGAAAACTACAAAGTGAAAAATAACTTAATTTTTATAAGTCTTTCTTGTCTTTTTGTACTAACGTCCTGAAATTTAGCAAGTCTAGAGTTTATGAGTAGGAGACATGAGCTAAGAAAGAATTCTGTGATAGCCTGAAAGAGATGGAATATAGTTAAGACATGTCAGGTAGGAACAGATTTTACGACGGGGCCGGTTTGAGGGAATATAATCGCTTTTGCAAGCCTATGTGTTTAACAAACATTTATTGATGACTAATAATAATAATACAACAAAATTAATTCAAGCGAAGATAGGTAATTATATTTTTGTTTACAATAACATTTACGTAGTCAAGTAGTTTCATCAAGTTATTGCTAGAACATTTTTTGTATTTTCCCCTGGATACGTGTAGCTTTTCTGTGGTAACAAGAACCTTATAGTACGTTGAACCTGGTATTCACATATCACCACATTAAATACCAAATTCCACACAATATTTTATACAAATTTGTGCAGTGGTAGTCCAGTGGTAACGGCCGCGACTTACATGTTGTAGGTCTTTGGTTCGAACCCAGGCTGGCGTTTTACTTTGTTTAAATTATTTCATCACCACTGCTTCCAAAACGGTAAAGGAAAAAATCGTGAGGAAACCGGCATCATCAACCAATCAATTCAACCAACCAAGAATTAAAATGGGACCAATTTCGGAATATACTCTATCAAACAAAAAAAATATTTCGTTCACGAGTTATTTTTATACTGCACGTGAGTGCAAGGACCCCATAACTTAGGTTAAGGGTTATGTTAGCGGTGGTCCGCACGACATAAGTCGGTTTATGAACCTTTTATGCCGTCTTGGTCCTTTTGGGTGATTAGGGCACCACCTGAATTTAGTCAGTCATAATATGCGAGTTCTATTTAATAGGGGGAGGGGGGAAATCACTAGTCTAAACACCGGGATACGGAATATGTTAAGTTGATAATAGAGGTCTGGACTGAAGACAGAACTACTTCGAGGACTATTTTTACCCGAAACCTACTTCAATCTCTGAAATCCCTGATGTATTGGTTCTTTCGGGTGATTAGAGTACCCACATTTTTCAACCGACTTCAAAAAGGAGGAGGTTTTCAATTCGACTGTATATTTGTTACGCGTTTACCCCGCCAATAATGATGATCCGAGTTTGAAGATTCTTGTTTTGTTTAAAAACTGGTCTTTGTAAAAACTTCTCATGTGGTCACATTTAAATTTGATTAAATTCGGACGAGGAATGTGCACGGTGCGCCGCGCTAAAGCCACATTCGCTCGGCAGTTGATCTTTTGCTGTCGCTAAATCAGAGGTGTTAGTATAAAATATTGTTGAAAATATCGATAGTGACTAGTTATTTAAATAATATGTCTTTCGCGGTCTATATCAAGCGAAAACTGCAAGTTTGACATGTTTGAACCGATGGTTACGGCACGGCACACCGTGCACGGCATGACGACATGCGACACCATGCTGCGGTACGATGCCGTGCCGTGTGACGTTGGCGGCACCGCGCTGTGTTGATGTGTCCGCGCCGATTGTTACACCTTTTTTAATCGACTTTCCAAAAAGGAGGAGGTTCTATGTTCGACTTTACGTATGTTCACCGATTTCTCCGTCAATTGTGGATCGATTTTATCAATTATTTTTTTGTTTGAAAGACTGTATTCCCAAATTGGTCCCATTTTTAACCGACTTACC
Organism: Orthosia gracilis; assembly: GCA_947562075.1. NCBI lineage: Eukaryota > Metazoa > Arthropoda > Insecta > Lepidoptera > Noctuidae > Orthosia > Orthosia gracilis. The sequence continues at coordinate 14,486,399 of OX387267.1, forward strand.
AAAAAGGAGGAGGTTCTATGTTCGACTTCATGTATGTTTTTTTTTTTATGTATGTTCACCATAGATGTTCACCGATATCTCCGTTAATTGTGGACCGATTTTAAAAATTCTTTTTTTGTACGAAATAGTATGTTTCGAAATTGGTCCCATTTTAATTTGGTGAAGATTTGATGAAGAACTTCGAAGATATACGACTGAACTCTTCAATAAAAAACGGAAAATCTCTCGGGATTGCTGCAATCGCATGTCTATTTATTGTTTATACCATTTCATAACATAACATCACGCCAGTACGCTCTAAAGGGGTACACAGATGTGTACAGTTCACCTTGGTACACTCTCTTTTCACTGGATATGTTCAAGTTTCGTGACATTCGGGTAATCTATTCTGGCATTATAGGTACCTTACTAAACAACTTGCCTATTACAACTAACAACTAAAAAGTGAAAAAAATTAGAAAGTGAAAAATTATTTTCATTTTGGAAGTCGGTGTCCATAAAGCAAAAACTTGGTACCTACCAAAGAAACCGACTTCCAAAAAGAAATATATTTTTCACTTTGTAGTGTTTTTATTTGGAAGTCGGTAGTATTTTTTTGTAAAAAGTTTTTTCTCACTATAATATTATTATTATTATAAATGCGCAAGTTTGGATGGATGCATGTTTGTTACTCAATTACGCCAGAATGGCAGAATGGATCTGTTCGGAATTTGGCACAGCGATAGATTAAATTCTGGAATAATACTACTACTACTACTACTACTTACTACTACTACTACTACTACTACTACTTTGGCTACTTTTTGTCCTGGTAGTATGTTCCCTTGCAATATTGCCCGACATTCAGCAAGCCGAAGCCGCTGGCAGTTAAGCTAGTAGTCCATAGAAAACAAAACACAAGCACGTAGGGATTCCCACGCAATGAGACTGAAATACCTCGAAGGCTATATTTACTGTCACCCTATAAAGTAGGTGATAACTCTGCAGTAACCAGTTCTCGTGCGTCATACGGCACTGTGCGGTAACTGAACCCGGGTGATGACGTCTGTATGTAGTGAATGTACCCGGGGTGTAACAATGTTTGCAGTGTTTTTATTTATTTACTAGTTTCTGCCCGCGGCTTCGCCTGCGTCTACAGTGTTTTATAATCCCATCACTATACCGGGATAAAAGGTTTTGTGTTATTCCAGACTAAAGTCCCCTTCACAAGATGTTACACGTTTTGTAAATAAAGAATTTCTGACTCATGGAACTTTCTAGTCCCAAAAAACATTAGACGACAGCGATACTCGCTAAAATATTACCCGACCAAGTGAAATTGCTCGTTAGTTTCGTATATTTTTCTGGCCCGTACAAGAGACACGAGAAATAAGCAAAAACAAAAGATTAAACAATTAAATAATACAAAAAAACCCCGTGCGAGACCAAAAAAGCTCCTATCCCAGCACACATGAGTTGATTGAATTTGGGATTACATTTTGTTGATTGAATGGTCGCTATGTAACTTAGTAGAAGCTCTTTACTTATAAAATTTATAGCTTTTCGTGACGGCGACTATACTTATAAATCTATCTTTGTCACAAATTTCATCTAGATCTCTTTTTTACGTGATTGACTAACAAATATCCATCCATTCCTCCTCACATACTTTCACTTTTTAGGGCTCCGAAGTCAATAAGGAACTCTTTTAGTTTCACTATGTCCGTCTGTCCGTCCGCAGCTTAGCTCTGAGACTCTTAGTACTAGAAAGATATAATTTGGCATGGATATACATATTAATAATTCCGACAAAGTGATAATGAATCATGAAAAAACATTTGTGGTGTGGGGTATCGTTGGATAGGCCATTCAATAATATTACAGATCTGTTAAAGCCATTTTTCGATTCAGAGATCCGTTTGCGTTAAATTAAGCTTAAAATTGCAAATTTTTTTTAGAGTCAAGTGTCCCCCTGCCAGCGAAATGGTTGCTTTTGGCTATGTCAAAAAATTCACGGCATTAGTATATATAACGAAATTAAAAGGAAAACTATCACAACCAAGTAGGCTTTACAAGTTTACGAGTAATAGTCGACCAACTTCCTTTTGTGTTGGATAGTCAATTCATCGAGGAAGGCATATAACATCACGCTACGACCAATAGGAGCGGAGCATAAATGAAAAATGTCGCAAAAACGGGTAAAATATTCCTTTTTGAGAGCTTTCGTCGCGTGCGCTGTGTAAGTGGTTAACGTTACGCAACATTCATGTATGTAGGGTAGGGTAGGTAGGTAGCGAGTTGCCGGGAGCGAAGCCGCGTGGGACAGCTAGTACAAAAATAAAATCATGACATCCTTAGTAATAATGATTTCTAAATCAATATTTTTTAGCCCGAACAACGCATTGAAGTGGGCGGAGTCGTTGGCAGTTCCGGTCCGTTTGGTGCATGCGAGCGCGGGCGTCTATTTTGTGTTAATGCAGAAGTGTTTTTAACGTTTTGTAATCTAAAGTCAAACTTAATTCGATTGCCAAGCGACTTCCGCTACCCAAACATAGATGGCGGTATTCTCAGTGGTCTCAATTATACTCTAAATTGCGTTTATCGTTTTTCAATTTCAAAAGAGAAAGAAACAAGGAGCGTGCGTGCGAGGATCCCGTAACTAACCATAAAATACCCCGTGGGTCTAACGCGCGCTCAAATCGGCTCCTTTCGCATTTGACTTTCCTCATATAGATTATTTATTGCAGCTTATTTACGTAGGTTGTTTGTTCCTATCATTGAAAATTTTTATTTTCATTTTGGTAGTTGAGTAAGTTGTTTGAAAATACTCATACTAAAATATTTGTTTTCGGGTACTCAAATAGATAATATTTTTTCGAACTTGTGAAGTTGGATTTTATTACTCCTTCTTCAGTTACCATCGTCCTATGTGGTCCCGTTTTTAGACGTTGTTAGCTGCTGAAACCGTTTTAATGTTCTTGTAATAAATAATAACCCTCGTCTCAAGTCCGCATTATTATGCAACTTCGGAACCCTATCACCGCGCGTGGCCCGACACACACTTGGCCGGTTTTTTTATCTATTGTGTGTTTTGTTTAACTGTGGGTATCTAATAAATTATAAAAATTAATGTAATTACTTAAAGTCGATTTAATGTATTATGTAAAAGATACCTGTATTTGTACGCCTCACTAGGCAAAACATGTCAGTACGAAATGCAATGCATGTCCTGCATGCCTATTGTATGTAAACTCACGTTTGGACAAATAAATTTATCTATCTTTATTATAAAACAAAGTCCCCCGCCGCGTCTGTTCGCGATAAACTCAAAAACTACTCAACAGATTTTCATCACAAGAAAGAATGAGAAACGATGAAGGTTTTGTATATAATTTATCACAAGCAAAGCCGGGGCGAGTCACTTATTTATTTATATAAGAAAGAGGTCATCCTTCGAGTCCGTTTCTGTTTTGCGAGCGACACTTAGTGGGGGCCCATGTCCAGCTGTGGACGTCGCTCAGCTGAAAAAGATTAAAACTTAATTTATTAAAACTTCATGCAACACAAAAGTACATACAAGGACTTTGAGGTATGCCTTTGGCATTCCCTCTGCACGGCATAGGAAGGTAGGGTTCAAATCAGATTCCCAGGCAATGAGACTTCGGAGGCTATTTTAACCACCAAGCCTATATCTTGTCTAGATCTGGTGTAACTGGTTCCCGTGCGTCATGCAGCGCTGGGGAGGTAAGTGAACCCGCGTAATAACGATTTTATGTAGTAATGGTAATCAGAGAGGCTGGTAACGATGCTGTTATTCCATCGTGTATGATTGCATTAAGATTATATAAATTAATACCAGGGAATCTACTTGCTGGAGCAGTGGAAGCGGCCCAGACGTATGTGTTTCGTAGGTCGTGGGTTCGAGGCAGGTGCGTTAATTAGTGTAAATTATTTCATCACCAATGATTTAGAAACGGTAAAGGAAAACATCGTGAGAAAACCGGTAAGGACTAGAACCAGAAATTGAAAGACATGTGACATCCACCAACCCATGAGAATACTAAAAAAAACCACCGGTCAAGTGCGTGTCAAACTTCGCACATTTAAGGTTCTGTACCAAAACCGCAAAATTGAGTTGGTTGTAATAGGAAAAATGAGGGAATTACAATGAGAAAATCAGAATTATTAATACATTGGTATTTGTTAGTACAATATACGTAATAATAAACATTATCAACAAATTTCAAGTTCTTAAGTCAATGGGAAGTTAAAAAATTCTTAGTAACAAAATATTGTAAAAATGCTGACTTTGGTGGCTTTTCCAATATTTTTAAAAACAAAACAAACTGATAACTGAAACCTACTCAACAATCTCTGAACAACAATATTTTTGCTGTAAGGGAGCCCTACTTAAAAATAAAAATATTTTTTGACAGTTTGCATGGGTCAAAAAGATACTTTAAATTTGAAGTTTGCGTTTGGTCCCTTCGGGTACGGAACCCTAAAAAGGCTGGTGATGATGATGAAGATGATGATGTTGAACTCGTTGCTAACTTAAGGTGGAATCCTAACCTACAGGAACCGTATATTTTTCCGGTATAAAAAGTAGCTACGAAACTCAGTTTTCCTTATAAGAATTTTTATATCGGATTAGTAATTTCAAAGATATTATCTTGGACAAACAAACAAACAATTTTACCTCCTTGTGCAAGTTCACTTCGAAAAGGAGGAGGTTTTTTTTCCTATCTTTGTTTCCTCAGGACATTTTACTAGGTGAACCGATTATGATGACATTTTTTATTTATTTCATCAAGACCTGATAATGAACTTCGGATATATACAACAGAACTTTTCAGTAAATGACGGCAAATCACTCGGATTAGCTGCAATCGCATGTTTGTTTATTGTTTACACCATTTCATAACGGTTTACCAATGATAAGTACAAAATGTATCTCCATAATTTCCATTGGCATAACGAAATTCAGCATAGTGATCATCGCATCGCAGTTATTAGGCATAAATGTTTTGCCATAACGTATATTGCCATAAATACTGTTGGCATAATAACAACGATGCATAACAATTTTATAAAGCATAATGTTATTTACACATAATGTTCTTTGGAATAAAACAAATAAAATCGCGGCTCAAGGGAGCCCCAGGGGCCACCTCCGCCGCACCTTAACCTAATTCAATTAAGTCCTTATATCAAAAATATTTAATTTAATTTAATAAAATTCTAATAATATCAAAATATCGAAACATGAAATGCCATTAAGATCGATATAAAAACACTTTTAAGTTGTTTCTGCAACCCCACTTTTAACTTATTAACCATTTAATGAGTTTCATTTGTATTTTTTACGTAAATGTAGTAAACATAAGCCAAAAATACGAAAAACGGAAACAGGAACACCAACTTCCGAAATTGAAGTTATTTTTCACTTTGTAGTGTTTTTATTTGGAAGTCGGTTGTATTTTTTTGTAAAAAAGATTTTTGTTCTATAAATAAACTGTTCTTTGCATATATAGTAAACATGCGCCAAATTTATGTGAAAAACAACTACAGGTTACTTGCAGTAGTCGACTCAAAGCTCCAGAGCCTTGAACATCGACGGCGACAGCCTGTCGATTTTATATTGATTACATTTCGGGGAGTGTGCGATAGAATTGCATGAACTAATTCCGCCTAACCCGTTCCATCATCGGACTATAAGACGTATGGCGATGCGCCAACGGTACATGATGGGTCGCGAATAAATTTGTAAGAGATTTACCGCGGCCCCGGCACAAGCAACTGAAAAACACGGGTGGGCTTTTGTCAGTAAAAGTCTGACACGCCCTCCCTTCATCGAGAGCGGGAGAAGTTATTGGATGATTTCCCAGCCAAAAAAAAAAACGGTACATGTTGGACATCCCACCCACACGTACTTTACGTTTTGGGACCACTTTCATTGTGCTTAGAGTTAAGGAGTGGAATTCACTGCTGGAGGCTGCGTTTCCCGATAGCTACAACCCTGGAGTCTTTAAGTAATTAGTGAATAGGTTACTTCTAGGTAAGCGTGCGTCACCGTCGACCACATCATCGCTTACCATGAGGTGAGATAGTGGTCAAACGGGCGCTAGGATAGGCTATTGGTATATACATAAAAAGTAGTTTTCTTTCAGCCAGTTTTCAAGGCGAGAGTTAACTGCTGCTCAAACAAATTTCAAATGCATAATGTATACTTGCTGGTTGCTATCTCTGTCTGCTTAAAGCTATGTCTCGTTAGGCAGGGCCTCAAATGTTATCTATATTATGAGCATAATCGTATGACTATAGAAATTATTGTTATATTAACTATTTTTGGTATATCAATTATTTTTAATGGATGTTTTAGTGGCTTATATATATTTCTATTTACATTAAATTTTTTATTGGAATTTTTGACAGGCATTTTTTATTTTTATTGAGCTATTGCATAGCTTCTATCGCGGGCCTTGAGCATGTAGATCGAATCCAGAAATTCCGTAACGAAAATAACCTAACCCCCCACACTCCGACCGGCACAGCGGTGATACTTTTTAGTTTTTCCATCAGTCGATGAATAGCAGAACTTTTAATGACTTTTTGAAATATCACGCTTGTCTTTTTAGTTCAGCAACCCGCCTTTAGGTGGCATTGGTTGTATCAGCGTCAAAGACAAAAAAAACAAAGGAAAAAAAATACTGCATTAATAAAATAAATAAATAATTTCAATTGCATAAGTTGATAAAAAATGCTATGCAATAGCTTTACCGCGGCAGTCTCCGAGTGCAACACGTTTTTTTTTTTATTATTATTATTTTTGATTGGCATGTTATATTATTTTTTATTGGATTTTCTTTTTATCACTTATTATTTGCGTTTGACATTGTTAATTCTTTTTTATTTTGTGACCATTTTTTTAATTTTTAATTTTTACTTTATATTTGTTGTTATTATGAGTGGACAAAAAAAAGAAAGGTTATGTAGGTATAATTTGATATTTGGGGTGAGTTCCTAGGTAAGGTATCTATTACACTATAATGTAGTGAAAATGTTGTGAGAAAGGGGGCGGGCTGTAAATCAGCGTTGACCAGCGTAATAGCTATGCTTTACGCTTCTCAGCATATGCTGAGCCCGCTCCTTTTGCCATACTGAATAATATTGTGCCTCAGAGCTAATTTGTGTTTATTCATGTTCTGTTACAGTTGGCAATAAATGTTTTCTTTCTTTCTTTCTTTTCTTATTTCTGCCTCAAAATATTGCTCTCCTACTCCCTTGATATTTTTACTAGTCGAATACAGACATTAGGTTATAAAATTAGGCGTAACGTTATCGACTTTCATTGTTGATAATACAAGGAAATCTAAATCACTTAAACTAAATTTCATGAATACGTAGGAGCCGTTTCTGAGATTACAAGAATATACAAGAATTGCTCGTTTATAGGTATTTGATGAATATATGTGTATTTGCGTCTTTATATACAACAGCGTTCAAAAATTGCATTTGAGGAAAACAAAAGACGACATGCGTCATCACCAAATGTCAACCTTTGCAGACTTTGCCTTCGTCTCCTTGAGACTAGGATTTCAGCGACCATTATAATGGCGACTTTTATTTCCTCAATATTTGTGGACTTAGGGTCGGTTCACACCGGATTCGCGACGGTGACTGAACTTTTTACCAGACTGCCTAAGGAGGGTTATGTTTCTACGGACTTCTAAAAAAAAGGAGGTTATCAATTTGTCACAAATGTATGTAATATTGTTGGAATCGCACAATATTCTTATATGTTATTCTATGTGGGTCCCCAAACACGTGTGTCAAATTTCATAAGTGTATGTATTACATTATATTTTTGTATGTATTTAAGTATGTTTTCCCAAAGATTTCTCCGAAGCTAGTAATCGGATCGTGATGAGTTTTTATTGGATTAGATATCTCTCAACTTAGAGCATAGTACAAGTTTCATCAAAATCGGTTCAGAATTTGTCAAGATTCGGAACATAAAGCGAACTCCTTTACGCAAACTGCAAGACTGCGTAAATTATGTTATTATGGGTATACGAGTATTGTCAATCCTTTCGGTACTTTACTATAGAACTTGCTCAGTACTTCGGAGACTACTTTCGGAGTCGGTTTGATTTTTTGTTAAAAAGTTTTTTATTTTACTATTTTTAGTTTTGGTAAGTACCTCCAATTAACATGAAAATCATTTATAGCCAAAGTACATATCATGACAATTCCAATAAGCTCAAACACGACTAGGATACATTGTTTTATTTCGGAGTTCCAGTGGTCATTGTGGTCTTCTTCATCAGTTTCACTTCACCAAATGATTCTTACTGAGTGCAAATGATTGCATTATTGATGAAAATACCAAAATCGCAATAATATGTATGCCTATAATATTTGAGGAATTCCCTCAATTTCTCGAGGATCCCATTATCAAATCCTGGTTTCCATATCATGGCACCACCCTTGCGATATCTCCTTTTCAACAAAAAAAAGAATCATCAAAACCGGTTCATAAACGACGAAATTATCCGCGAACACACACAAAAAGAAAAAAAAATATGGTCGAATTGAGAAACCTCCTCCTTTTTGGGAAGAAGGTTAAAAATAAGTCGGTATTTAAAAAAAAAACACTAAAAAGAGCAAAAATAAGTTGCCCTTCGGAACTCGGTGTCATAAAACGACAAATTAAAAACCGGTCAAGTGCGAATCGAACTCGTGCGCCGAGGGTTCCGTACCTACTCTTTGTACCGCCATAATAATATTGGTATATTTTTATAAACTTCATATATATCGGCCTTTCGGGGCCATCGGTACGGGCCCCGTGTGCCTTTTTAACATGTTACTGCGATGAAGTTTATTTGTGGCGTAATGCCATGCCATGCCATAGTAGGAAATGTGCAGTAACAGAGAAGGAGCCATCATAGCGGCTGGAAGTGTGCTGTGGGGAATGAAAGAGAAGAGAAGTGGAAGTGCGACAGAGTTTATCCCTCGGGACAAAGTACTCAAAGCGTTCACTAAGGTATTGAGCAGAATTTTGATTGTGTAGGATAGTATAGAGAAGAAATAGGATATGGATATCTCGACGACGCCGAATCGGCAGCCACTTCACATTCACATTTCAGAGCAGTATTATGTTGAAGGTATATTCCGTCGAAATAGAGATCCGCCGAACAAGTGCATATCGAAGAAGGGTTCTGTCGAAGTAGTGTGTTTCGAAGATGTGCGTTGTGGAAGTATAATCTGTCGAACTAACCCACTTATTACTATCATCCTCTTAAAAGGACGGCGCATAAACAAAAATCTTGTGATTAATGAGGGTAAAGTAAACAAATTTTGTTGGTGACATTTCAAAGTTGGATTGTGTGGCAGTACAATATAAGTATTGTGAGTGATATAACGCTTTATTATTAATCAGTTTTGGAGCTCTTGTTTCACGGTAAATTTATCATGACTGATATGAGGTGAGTTTTTTTATTATTATTAAAAAAATCGTTTTTTTGACAATGAATAATAAAACGTTCACATCTCTTCTAAGTGAATTAAATTAAATATAAGTACCAACTGTCATTTTTGATACTTTTTTTGGTGCAACATTTGGTGTTCTTTATAAAGCCCAATAGTAATATCTACTACTACTTGATACAAAAAAATGTTTTGTTTTATCAGGAGAGTTTTTGGAAGAGGATGGGAGTCGCAACTTCATGAAATCATGGAAGAATTGGAATTTGATGAGGAGGCTCCTATTCCTGACAGCATCACATTTTTTCCACCAGAAAATTGTAATGCTGATGTCACCGACGAAGATTCTGGTGACGAAAATCAAGTCCACATTCAAAATTTACCTGGCACTCAACTAAGGACTCCAGCTCAAGTTCATTATATGAATTTGACAGACAGTAGTGACAGTGAAGACGAAATAAGTCTAGCTCAAGTATCGAAAAGAATGCGCATCAGAATTTCCAATCCTCCGATTGAAAATCAGTTACCTGACGACGAACCAACACCCTCAACTTCCACAAGCATAACAATTCCAAAAACTAAACAGTATAACTGGATTTCAAGAGATATACGTCCAATATTTAGACCATGGGCCGGAATGCAGCAAGTTGCAAGACAGCAAAATGCATTTTATTATTTTGAGCAACTTTTTAGCGACAGAATTACAGTTTTGCTGACAAATTACACCAATAATTATATTAATCAAAAAAATAAAATTGGAAACATAACGTGTAAAGAGATGAAATGCTTTATCGGAATACTTCTCTTCAGTGGGTATGTGGTAGTACCCAGAAGATATATGTATTGGGAAAATGCTGCAGATTGTGGGAACCCAATAGTTTATAATGCATTGTCGAGAGATAGGTTTACTTTTATAATGTCTCATATTCATTGCTGTGATAATACAAATTTGCCATCTAATGACAAATATGCGAAGTTGAGACCACTCTTTGACGCGTTGAATGAGAACTTCCTAAACAATGCCCCATTCGAAGAAAACTACAGCATTGATGAAGCGATGATTCCGTATTATGGTGGTCACCCTTGTAAACAATTTATAAGAGGTAAACCTATCAGATGGGGTTACAAATTTTGGGTAGGATCGACACGCCTTGGGTACATATTATGGTTTGATCCGTATCAAGGGCAAACGGGAGACGACTTCAATGATTATAAAAAATTGGGACTTGGAGCAAGTGTTATTTTACGTTTCGCAGATGTTCTTCGTACAATTGATGCAAAGACCTTTCCACCTATTTTTTGATAATTTCTTCACATCGATTCCATTACTAGATGAACTACGTGAAAGGGGGTTGAAGGCCACCGGAACAATCAGAGAAAATCGCGTATCGAAATGTCCGCTTCCAACAAACAAAGAATTCAAGAAAACCGATCGTGGTTCTCTGAAATACAAAGCAACAAGAGCTGAAGAAATTATTGTGTGTAAGTGGAATGATAATAGTGTTGTAACAGTGGCTTCAAATGCAGCTAAAGTTTTACCACTGACCAAAGTAAAACGCTTTTCACAACATGAGAAAAGATATGTACAAGTCGACCAGCCAGCCTTGATAAAGGTGTATAATGAAAACATGGGAGGTGTAGACAGGTCAGACCAAAATATTGGTTTATACCGAACATCAATACGAGGAAAAAAATGGTATTTTCCATTGATATGTCACGCATTAGACATGGCAGTTCAAAATGCTTGGCAACTATACCACATCGATGGCGGAGATTGTGATCATTTGCAATTTCGTAGAAATATTGCAACTTCCCTTCTAGAAACATATCGTAGAACGGAAAACAGAAAATCAGGTCGCACTTCACAAAACTATCACCAAAATTCTCGGTATGATAATAAGAAGCACCTTGTAAAATATAACGAAACGCAGTTGAGGTGCGTGATTTGCCACAAAAAAGCCAATTTCTCGTGTAAAACGTGTGAAGTTACATTACATCCAAAAGAATGTTTTGAAACGTACCATACGAAATAATGTTTTTTTTTCAAGGCTAAATTATTATTATTTTTTTCCATTATCTTTACTTTTTTCATGATTTTATGTAATAAATAAACGACACTAAAGACACTTCGTATTTTCTTTTGATTTACTTGAACAAGTAGTACATATTACTAATGTCCTTTTAAAAGGACACCGATTTCCCGGTTTCCCAACAGGTTTTATTTTTTTTTTTGCATTTTTCCTAATCATCTGATTATACAAGGATACATATATCTGAATTTCATTGCAATCGGATACAAAAAGTCTATTCAGTAATAAGTGGGCTAATGCTAGTCGAATATTATGTTCTGTCGAAACAATGAGTTGTCGAATTATTGTTTTTCGAAATAAAAAAATAATAAATAACTTCATTTTTTACTATTCAACTTTTTTTTTTTTTTTCCTTTATTTGTGCTGTAGGATCTTACTTTTTACCAAATTTCGTGATTCTAGGTCAACGGGAACTACCATTAAGGTTTTCAAACCAAAACCTATAGGGTACTTCCGGTTGACCTAGTATTGTCAATTTTGTTTAATGCAAGGCCTTACAGTTCAAGTAAAGAGGATATTCCGAAAAATAAAAAGGTTGAAAATTTAGGTAAATTTTGTTATTTTATTGCCCATATCTTTTATCGTGTTGACTCATGACCTTGATTTTTATACACCTAATAGGGACTATAGACTTGCTAGGCCAACCCGTTCCTGAGCAAATTGGTCACGGACAAACGGACAAGAGAGTGATCTTAAAGGGTTCTTTTTTTACTTTTTGAGGTACAGAACCCTTAATAAGATGTACCAAGAACACCGACTTCTGAAAAGAAAGTTATTTTTGCTCTTTTTAGTATTTAGCTATGGAAGTCAGTTTTTTTGTTTTAAAAGTTTTTTATTTTCCTCTTTTTAGTTTTAGTAGGTATCTCTTATTAACATGAAAATTATTTATAATCAAAGTACATCTCATAACGATGCTAATAAGCCCAAACACAGCAACTAGGATAAAATGTTTTATTTCGGAGTTCCAGTGGCCATTGTGGTCTTCTTCATCAGTTCTACTTCACCAAATGATACTTTCTGAGTGCAAATGAGTCCAAACTGGGAACAAACCAATACTCGAATTCTCCCTCTTAAATGTGTACTTTTTGTGCAGTAAATAAAAATCTCTATTCTATAGCCATCCTAAAAAGTACGCGCCAATTATCGGTGTGAGCTGAACCTTATAGAAATTAAGGCAATTCATGTCGAAACCTTGAACGTCGCAGACAGAATCATCTAAGTGAATGTAATGGCAACCAAAAATGGTATAAATGTGGACATTGCGTGCATTTCATGTCTCACTCTTAAATAATTTTAATACTTTAAATTATTTTTTATTTACTTTTAAAGACATTTTAAATATTATTACGAGTGTGTTAATTCCCATAAGAATAATTTATTACCCACTAAACATAATCATAATTTATTTGTTGTAATTTTAGGTTAAAACTTTGTAAAATTTTCATAATTAAATTATGTATACATGATTGCATAGCATTGAGCTGCACACAACTATCAGACAGTCCACGACCTGCCTTCGGAGAATTTGGAAATTCTTCGGTCTCATCGCCAGAAAGGACCGATGACCTGGTGAATGTTGCGGGGATCTGCTGGATGCGAGACGCACGAAACTGGTCAATGTGGTGGCGCTTGGGGGAAGCCTGTGTCCATGATGATCGCCAGAAAGGATAGATACAGCAAGGAAGGGAAACGTCCTACAGGCTGCAATCCAATCAGATGGTCAGACCAAGTCCCCACATCGATGCACACCAAACTGCACGATGCTCTCCACGACGTAAAAGACATAAATTGCGCAAATTAGTGAATGAAAAGCTGTTTCCACGAAGACAGGAGAATCGCGACCCTCAGTAATGAAGAACACGACTCGAGGGATTATTATATATTCAAAAAAGTAAATTTTGTAAAAATACTTTAGACGGGATATGATAGACTTTATTTAACCGATAGTGCAATGGCATAAATTTCATACGCGTAAATATCAAACGACATTTTTCAACAAAGTCAAACAATTTTCTGTACGAGTGCGAGTGCACTGTGAACATAAAAGAGGTTCAATTTTCAAACCATCGAATTTTTCTGGGCTCGGCTGCGGACGGCAATGGAGAACATGTCGTGAAGAAAGTTTTGAGTATGAATGTGGAGGCAGACCAAAGAAGCCAGGAATTGACTGAATAAAACACTATATAGTCAGAAGGGAAGTGATAATACAGATGTATGGAAGAAGGCAAGATCAGGTGCGGGTGCAAGAGGGGGGCAACGGGAGCAATGCCCCCTCCTACCTCCTCTGGGCCTCGAGATAGCTTATAGCTATAATTTCATTTGTGGATATATTAATATAAAACATTGATAAATTGTTTTCATCCAGGAAAGGATGGGCAAATGGGTAAATTTTTTGAGGTTATGGAATATAGATGCTGCCCGTCCGTGTCGATAAGTCGGCTAATTAAAAGATTTTTTACAATCGGGGTACTTGATCAAGTACCTTGTAGCCATAAATAAGGGGCATATAACAAGCTCACTTTGCAGGTGCTGTTTTTCCGTGAAGCCTGTGAAGCCTCCAGGAAGCTTCTGTGCCTTCGGACGGAGCTACCCGGAGTCCCTACTACTACTAAGGGACATGTAATGTTTTTTTTATGTCCGCCATCCCTCGTGGTAAATTTGCCCCGCCCTTAGCGATGTCCTGGATCCGCGTCTGGGCAAGATGCGCCGACCAAGAGCAAGATTATGATGACAAATGATTATTGGGTACATAAACAAAGAGATGGGAGGATGAGATAAGACTTACTCACTGGAGGAGAGTGGCCTGAGAATAAATATAATGAAAACAGCTATAAGTACCCTATTCGCTTAGGGAAAAAAATCTTCATTTTTTAACCGACTTCGCAAAAAGGAGGAGGTTCTTTGTTCGACATTACGTATGTTTTTTTTATGCGTGTTCACCGATATCTCCGTTAGTTGTGGACCGAGTTTGAAAATTCTTTTTCCCATTTTAATTCGGTGAAGATCTGATAAAGAACTTCGAACATATACAACAGAATTCTTCAATAAATAACGGCAAATCTCTCGGGATTAAAAAAAGAAAACTCCAGACTTTCGAAATGCTTTTAAAGGTCGGCTATTGGTGACGGTTTTAATAATAACTATTTTTTGTTAAAACATTAAAAATATCGATATTGTTGTAAAATACAACAACACACACACACATACAGTCAAGACAATAATAATTTAAATGTTTGACATGTGTGTATTTGGTTGTTGTATGAAATAAATATCATCTCATGATATTTTTATTTTACATTTTTGTGACGGCAAAGGGGACACTGTAAAAAACCTTTTTTTATGGCTCGTTTATCTTTTATTACCGACTACAAAAAAAGGAGGTTATCGATATTCGACATTTATGATTGAATGTAATATTATTGGAATTGCACAAAATTCACGGGCTTCTAAACACTTGTGCCAAATTTCGTAAGTGTTGGTATGTAGGTATGTATTTCTCCAAAGTTAGGAATCATATCGTGATCGTTCTTTTTATTGGATCAGGTATCTCTCAACTTAGGGAACAGTACAAGTTTCAACAAAATCGTTTCCGCAGTTGTTGAGATATGGAACATAATATAACCGAACTTTTTAACGACAAACATCGTAAATGTGTAAATTGAGATAGTATGGGTATTTTATCAATCCTTTCGGTACCTTACTATAGAACTTGCTCACTTCTTAGTGAAGGTGAACCAAAACTAAAAAGTGAAAAATAAAAACTTCTCACATAAAACCGGCCAAGTGCGAGTCGGACTCGCGCACGTAGGATTCCGTACCATTATAGCAGAAACAGCAAAAAAAAACACGTTTGTTGTATGGGAGCCCCACTTTATTATTTATTTTATTCTATTTTCAGAAATACATCATCTGTGAAAATTTCAACTGTCTAGCTATCATGGTTCATGAGATACAGACTGGTGAAATACCGACAGACGGAGAGTGGAGTTCTAGTAGTCCCGTTTTTACCCTTTGGGTACGGAAACCTAAAAATGAACCGAATTGCTAAGCAAAACTCTAAAAAGAGCAAAAACAACTTTCGTTTCGGCATTCAGGGTCACAAAACGACAAAAAATAATAAGAAGTACCAGAGACAACACATACACATACAAAAGATTGTTTTTTTTTATCCCAATGAAGTGAAGAAGGCCTTTGCCAAGTGACAAGCTAAGTAAAAAAAAGGAAAAAATCAAAATTACCGACTTATAAATAAATAAATACCTACTTAAAACTGTTAAAATAAACACAGGCAAGTTTTCTTGATATCCGTCTCGAGTGTCTTGTAAGTATTCGAGATATCTTCAATAAATTCGACCACAGACTGACGCACGCATGTTAATTTTAAAGAAAAACAAAGAACAGATTAACTTATACCTAGTAGAAAAACCTGACACAAGTTGACAACAACAGAGATAGTTGTTAAGTACGACTTTTTTGGTTATTTTAATAAAAACACCCAATTGGCTGGCAATTTTATTAATTAATTTCATCATCATCAGTTGTTCCTACTGCTAGGACACAGGCCTCCTCTCTGTCAAAGGGAATGGGCAATAATCTACCGCGTGGTCCGAGTGTGGTTTGGTGGATGTCACAATATGTCTTCAAATTCTTGATTCTAGGACATGCCCGTTTCCACACGATGTATTCGTTCACCGTGTTAAGAGCAGTGGTGATGAATTAATTTACACAAAGTAAAACGCCTGCCTTGGGTCGAATTTAAGTCGCGGCCGTTACCACTGGGCAACCACTGCTCTCCATATTTATTTGCCATGACTCGACGCAATTTGATATACATCATACCGATAAGCGATTTCTACTAAGCGAAATTGCAAGAAGGTATGTTCACATAGACGCGATGCGATGCTATTGGACTGATTTGAACATAAAATTTTCTTTAATAATCTTATCTTGTGGAGGGGCCGAGAAGTAACTCGGACACTTCGACCCATTGGGATCTATTGTGGGCGAAATAATTAATAATCAATACGTGGGCGTCGTCTTGTCAGGAAGGTTCCTTACAGTTTAGATCTTATAAAGTTACTAGTTTCTGCTAGCGGCTTTGCCCACGTGAATGTCAAATCCCAAGGGAACCTATTTTCGGGATAAAAGATATCCTATGTGCTATTCCAGACTATAATCTATCCCTGTGCCAAATTTTATCCAGATCCGTCCAGCCGTTTGAGCGTGAAGAAGTAACAAACACACAGACAGCCACACGAGCTTAGTTACAGTTTGACGTTTGTCAACGCTAGGCATTGCCTATTTAATAATTACTAGTGGCGCGCCCCGGCTTTGCTTGGGTCATAATGATCTATAGCCTGGAATAACGTACCTTTCATATGGTGAAAGATTTATCCAGTAAAAAGAAACCGACTTCAAAAAAAAAAAACTCTAAAGTGTCGGTGTCTTTGGTACTTACCTATTGTTTTCCGCGTTTCGACACCGACGGAAAAGAAAGTTATTTTTCACTTTGTAGTGTTTTTTTTTTGGAAGTTGGTTTGTTTTTTTTATTAAAAAGTTTTCTTATTTATCTCTTTTTAGTTTTGATAGGTAGGCTCCTTCAATTGCCATCAAAATCATATATAGCCAAAGTACATCTCATGACGATTCCAATAAGCCCAAACACGAATAGGATACATTGTTTTATTTCGGAGTTCAGTTCGATGTTACCATTTTCATCAGTACTAATTATTTATAAGTATTTGCTTCATCATAGTCGTTTCACTATTCGAGATATCGTAGACCCGTGACATAATTAGCATTAAGGCAATAATTCCACTTCACCAAATGTTACTTTCTGAATGTAAATGATTGCATTGTTGATGAAAATGCCAAAATCGCTATATGTCTGCCTATAATATTTGAGCAGTCCCCTCGATTTCTCCAAGATCCCATCATCAGATCCTGACCTGATGACTATGGGACTAAATGGGAAGTGTACCCTTTCAAACAAAAGAAGAATTTTCGTAATCGGTTCAGGCGTCTGTGAATAAGTGGTGGTACATAAATAAATAAATAAATAACAATCGAATTGAGAACCTCTTCCTTTTTGGAAAGTCGATTAACAAATAAGTGTAGTGGTTCCAGAGATTACTCTACACGTAGGACAAACTCACAAAGTTTGGGCTCAGTGTTTTTTTGTCAAGTCAAGTCGGAACTTCCAAATTTAAGACAAGTAGTTGTCGGTCATATTTGTGTTTTCTATTACCTACAGTCATTCTAAGTTCCCCATCTTCATTTTTTTAAATTGGTTGCAAGATTGTTTACCTATTGTAACATAGCTTACCCAGAACGATACTCTGTTCAGTCCGTCACTGCTCGCTTATCGCAGCCAGCTGTTTATTTGCATGATGTTGATTCCACGCTTACCCATCGTACGGGGTCAACGGCCTGCAGTGTGCTTTGTTTTTGCAATTGCCTGGCTTGAGCTGCACTGCTAAGCTGATCGCTTGCTTCGCTGATTGGAAACCAGTTTCTGCGAATGGGACTTTGAAACGAAGAGCGTATCGTATACAATTTGACTATTTTCTTTGCTATTCCTTGATAATTCATTGCAATGCCTACCGAATTAAATTTCAAAGAGTTAAATGCTAAACGTGGGTCCATTAAAGGACGTGTAACTAAATTTAAAATATATTTAGACTCATTGGGAACCTGTGATAACATTTCTGCTGTTGAATTAAGTAGGCTTGCGATGAAGTTATCAAGGGTGGAAGCATTATTCATTGAGTTCGACAGGTTGCAGAGTCAAATAGAAATACTGGATGAGTCTAATCAAGATGTAGAATTAACTGCTCGTGATCTAGTTGAGCAAGATTTTGATACTTGCATTGCTATTGCCCAAAACTTAATTGAATTGCACAACTCAACCCCCAAACAATCTGAAGTTACTGCTAGCTGTGCTCATAGCAATGATTGCCGTCATCATGAATATGATCGTTTTGATCATTTAGGGTTCAAATTGCCTAATATAAATATCCTACCCAAATTTGTGGTACCTACTACAAGTGGCTGGAGTTCAAGGAGATCTACTCTTCATTGATCCATGACAATCCTAAATTTAAAAATATTCATAAATTCCACTACTATAAAAATTACATAGAAGCTTGGTCACTTCTCTGCAACCGGTTTGACAATAAGAGGCAACGAATTAATAATCATTTAAAATCCCTATTTACTTTTGAGTCAGTTCGTGAAACTGATAAGTCTCTTAGATACATTATTGATCATGTGACTAAAAACGTACGTGCCCTCTGCACACTACGACTCCCTACTGACAAATGGGATGTCCAAATCATTGATGACTTGACATTTGTTTTTTAATATTATTTCATAAATATTATTAATTATTTTTTTGTTAACTGTTCTTTTATGGACAATTGTAATTTAATTCATTGGAATGCATGAATGTTGTTATGGTTTATTTTTAATTTAATTATATGATTACAATCTTTTTTTATATAAATAATTTGCACGCTTGCTTGCAGGCAGAATACAGTCACTTTTAGGTTTTAACATCTTCCCTTCAAAACTTTGGATTTCTGGCAAATAAACATTTTGATTTGATTTGATCTATTGACGGCAAAGTTAGACAACAGTACTATTTTCAAATGGGAAGAACACCGGAACACTATTTCTGAAATACCGACTCTCAATGATTTTTTCTCATTTTTAAAAAGTCGTGCAGACTTTCTTGAGACTGTTAATAAAAACAAGATATATAAAACAGCTGGTGCTAAACAAGTTTCTCACAAGCCAGCCTATTATAATTAGAACACTACACAGACTAAATCACTGGTTGCTACGTCTAAGGAATCCTCCTCTCCTCCTCGAAACCCATTGGTGTGTGTAGTATGCTCAGGCAAGCATCTCGCATACGATTACCCCACATTTAAGTCTAAGACACCTGATGATAGGAATTCCATTGTGTTTATACTAAAGTTGTGTCGTAATTGTCTCAGGACTGGCCACGAAGGTCAAATTTGTAGGCTCTCCGGTTCTTGTAGGTCATGTAAACAAAAACACAACTCACTACTTCACTTACCTGATTCAATCTCGTCCGTCCCTGGCGAACCCACATCTGTAGTCATGTCTGTACTCTCCTCCCCAGAAGTGCTTTTGTGTACTGCTACGGTGCAACTAACTAACCCAAAAACTAACGAAACTATTAGCGCGAGGGCTTTGCTTGACAGCGGGAGCCAGTTTTTTAAATATACAGGTAAACAGATATTTTTTTGTGTGTTATAAACGATATAAATGTATAATAATTTGGTGTAAACCATTTGCCATGAGCAGCTGAGCGAAATAGACACATTGCAAGTAGCGTTTAACATTAAAAAGTTGTTTTTATATTCGCGTAGTTTGAGAAATATTGTGATCAGTATGTACGTCACATTTAAAGTTTATCAGAGGGGTGAAACAAAGTGAAATAAGGATATTGGCAGAAGGTAAGTGTCATTCATATATAGAGAAACCTAGCTAGATCGATTTATCGCCCCCGAAACCCCTGCATACTAAATTTCATGAAAATCGTTGAAGCCGTTTCCGAGATTCAGATTATATATGTACACATATATACAAGAATTGTTCGTTTAAAGGTATAAGATTAACCATTTAAAATGTTAAGCAACATATTATTCTTTTTAACTCACAGGGCTCCCAAACCTCGAGCGAAAGCAGGTGTCAAAGATGGATGACACACCAGCCCGCGGCCGAGGGCACGCACGAGGCAGCTATGTGAGGCAGCGGTATATACGGAACGTTAACCACCCGCATGCTGTAGCTATGTATAACTACATTATTAGACACGCAGAACATGACTAATTACAATCCATACAAATTGCCTACAATAAAAACATAATCACATAAAAAAAGCCACAAAAACATTTCAATTCCCAAGTACATAATTAAAATAACAAACATTATTTTTTAACCGACTTACCAAAAAGGAGGAGGTTCTATGTTCGACTTCGTGTATGTGTTTTTTTTTTTATGTATGTTCACCGATATCTCCGTCAATTGTGGACCGATTTTGAAAATTCTTTTTTGTTTGAACGAGTATGTTTCGAAATTGGTCCCATTTTAATTTGGTGAAGATCTGATGAAGAACTTCGAAGATATTATACAACAGAACTCTTCAATAAATAACGGGAGATCTCTCGGGATTGCTGCAATCGCATTTTTGTTTATTGTTTATACCATTACATAAAATAACATCACGCCAGTATGCTCTTGAGAGGTACGCAGATCTCTCATTTCGCCCTTTATGTTCAAGTTTCATGATATTCGGCTAATCTTTTCTGGTGTTAAGGTAACTTACTAAAAAAACTTGCCTATTAGGTAGGTACAACTAAAAAGTGAAAAATAAAAACTTTTTCTCAAAAAAATATTACCGACTTCCAAAGAAGAAAACGACAAAGTGAAAAATAACTTTACTTTTGGAAGTCGGTGTCCGTAATGCAAAAAAACGGTACTTACGAAAGACACCGACTTCCAAAAATATAATTATTTTCACTTTGTAGTTTTCTTTACTTTTTTTGAAGTCGGTTAAAAACAATACATTTATTTTAATGTTTTTATTACTTATGTTATGAAAGTTAACTTCAAGTTAAGGTATTCCAAGTTTCTTAACCTTGAATTATTGGAATACAGAGAACAGAATAACTAAAATAATAATATAAAACCCATAACAAGTCAACGACACCAAAAATAGTGATTTAGGGCCTTTTAGAGTCAATTAAATAATAAAAAAACCCAATAGGCTGGGAAGTTGGTCAACCGCAAGCTTATCAATAATAATAAAAAACCGGCCAAAGGCGAATCGGACTTGCGCACCGAAAAGGTTCCGTATAAACAGCTATATTCAACAAAATAATTAGTTAACAATACCGACGATCGTAAATAATGAAAGCATTTTGTCCACAAACGAAAAATCTTTTTTTATAAAAAATGCTACCGACTTCCAAATAAAAAAAGTAAAAAGTGAAAAATAACTTACTTTTTGGAAGTCGGTGTCTTTGGTATGTACCATTTTTTTTGCGTTGTGGATACTGACTTCCATAAAGAAAGTTGGTTTAACACGCTTTTATTATTTTGGTATGTATGTATCAATGTAACGGAATCTTTGAAGGTGATTTTAACCCCCTTCAAAACGTCGGATTAATTTGAAACTTTGCACACTTTTCAAGGACCGATGACAATGCAATAATTTAAATAGTTTATATTATTTTTTTTATTGTTTTTTTTTACACGATAATGCCTTGCGCCAAGTACATGTTTTCAAATAAATGCTCCGGACACAGTAGACACGCTAATTACCATTTCCCACCACAGTGAGGTAGTTGCAATAAGCAATTAAAAAAAACACGCTTTAACAGAAAAACAAACCAAAAAGTAAAACAATAATTTCAACTAGCACTTCGCCCGCGACTTCGTTCGCGTGGTCCGTGTTTTATCCTATAGATGACTTTTTAGCTACACCCCCTTAAAGGTTGAATTGCCAAAAATCCTTTCTTAGTGCTCCCCTACATTATAAAAAGAAGCCCTGTGCAGTAAAATTCATCAAAAATCTTTAACAGGGGGTGTTGAAGATTTAATAATATCGACTTTGAGGAGTAGTTTTGAAAAACTAATAATGATAGCCTTTACTATTTACTTAGTTTAGTATTTATGCCAAGTATCAAATATATAAGCCCAAAAAATTGCCACCTTTTCACCTCCTTAGTGGTAGAATTGCCAAAAACCAATAAATAAATGAATTCTTTTGATCAACCAAAAGCGTAATTCTTTAATTTCACGTGTCACACTTTAAAGCGTAGAAGTTTCACACAAACTTTCAACCGACTTTTTACTTCCTTAAGGGTAGAAGATCCGAAAAAAAATATTTCATTGTTGTTTTATTAACCAAGAGCGTAGATCAACAATTTCAGCTGTTTTACCTTCCAAACCGAAGAAATTTCACATAATGTTTCAACCCCTATTTTATCCCCTTAGGGGTAGAATTTCCAAAAACCAATAAATTATAAAGGTATTGAAGCAGTCTTGAATATGAAATAATTTATTTTGATAAGGATTAATACCAAGATACAAATAAAGAGCCTTTTCTAGTGACGACATATCAATTAAAATTTTAAAATATATGTAGACTTATTGTGGCATAACTATATTAGTTAGGCATATGCTGCCGCGACACTTTTCGTAAATAATAATGTGTTCTGCAAAGTCATAGTACATTATTTTATACCATTCCCCCTCTAAAAAGCTTATTTTATTCACTGAAAACAGTGAATAAAAAGCACTTTTGATCACTGTTATGGTGTTTGAATTTAGAACACACCAATATATATTTGAAGTCTATCTCAATGCTTTACAACCTACTAGCGCATAAAATACTCGATACAAACTTCTTGTTTATATTTAGGATTTTAGTAATGATATTGATTATGGTCTAGGATGTTCAGTGAATACTTATTTGGATTGTAATTCTACTATAAATTGCATTGGTGTTAAATTAATTATAATTATGTAACGTAACGGAGGTGGTCACTGGCCCCTGAAACACAGGTGCGTTACCTAGCTCAACTTCAATTTACAAAAAATGTGAAACCTCTCATTTTTTGTAGATTTTGAAGGTAATATACCATTTTTTTATTTATTACTAGCTTTTACCCGCGGCTTCGCTCGCAGTGAAGCCATTATTTTGTTTTTAATAAAAGGTATCCTATGTTACTTCTAATACCTCCAAGAATATATGTACAAAGATTCATGATGATCGGTTCAGTAGTTTTTGCGTGAAAGCGTAACAAACAAACTTACATTCACAGTTATAATATTAAGTATTATTAATTCACATTTATAATATTAAGTATTATTCCTTGTGCTTTTGGCTTAAATCTTCCTTTTTGTCATAGTCATGGTATAATAGTATATTATGTAACTAGTGAATAAAGGACGGATTTAAAGCGAGGGCCATTGATGAACCACGAACAAGTGAAGGATTCTAAAAACTGAATTACGACCGTAGGGAGTGATTCATGATGATTGAATCACTCGCTATGCTCGTGATTCAAGTGTTAGAATCCTGAGCGACGCGAGTGATTCATGGTCCTCGATATAAATCCGTTTTATTCATGAGTTGCATACTATATTTTATACCATGACTACGAGAAAAAGAAAGATTTAAGCAAAAAGGCACAACGGATAAATGGTTAATTACCTTCAAAAATTACAAAAAATTGGAAACCTCAGGGTACCATATTTTTTGTAAAATTAAGCTTAAAAGATGTATTTCAGACGCCAGTGACCACCTTCGTTACATTACATAATTATAATTAATTAAGCACCCACGCAATTAATATTAGAATTACAATCCAAATAAGTATTCACTAAATATCCTAGACCAAAATCAACATCATTATTAAAATCCTAAATATAAACAAACTCAAAATTAAATCGACGAAGGAGTTTGAAAATCGAATATTCTCATCCTCAACATTATTGGAGTTTTAGTAAGCATCGCTATTTTTTTGAAAGTATTATATGGCCTATGTCACCCGGAGATAGTATAGCTTCCCGACAGTGAAATAATTTTTCAAATCGGTTCAGTAGTTTCGGAGCCTATTCAATGCAAACAAACAATCAGATCTTTCCTCTTTATAATATTAGTATAGAATATTTTTTTTTTATTTGTTATAGGCTCGCGTGACCACTATCTCGCCTGATGGTAAGCGATGATGTGGTCGACGGTGAAGCACGCTTTCCTAGAAGTAATCTATCCACTCTTGACTTATAGATCTCTTTTCAGTTTTGGTAGGTACCTCCAAATACCATGCAAATCATTTATAGCCCAAACTAAATCTCATGACAATTCCAACAAGCCCAAACACAACTGGGATCCATTGTTTTATTCCGAAGTTCCAGTGCCTAGCTTCCAGTTTCATCATCAGATCAGTTCGATGTTACCATTTTCATCAATACCATTTATTTCTAAGTATTTGCTTCGTCATAGTCGGTTAGCTATTCGATATGTCTTATACCCGTGACATACTTAGCATTCAGGCGTTCCAGTGGCCATATGTGGTCTTCTTTATCCGTTCCATTTCACCAAATGACACTTTCTGAGTGTAAATGATTGCATTGTTGATAAAAAAACCAAAATCGCTGTATGTATGCCTATAATATTTAAGGAGTTCCCTCGATTTCTCTGGGATGCCATCATCAGATCCTGGTTTCCTTATCATGTACTACCTTTGGGATATCTTCTTTCCAACAAAAAAGAATCATCAAAATCGGTTTATAAACGACGACGTTATTCGCGAACACACACAAAAAAAAATGTATATGTACGGTCGAATTGAGAAACCTCCTCCTTTTTTGAAATCGGTTAAAAATGGAAAATGATGTACCAAATACGGCAAAATTAGGATTTGTGGGTGAAGTTAGTCCGCTCGTACCAAATCCGGACGTGTGTTAGCACTATAAATATTTCTATTGACTAGAAATACATGTCAAATTAACGTCAATTCGTGGGTACTTATTACCCACGCTCGATGAGTTAGCACCTTTTGAAGCAAGTCATCTGTTTGGTATATAATACTACGATCTATCGTATTAAACAAGTATAGTGCCGATGTCATCTATTTTGGTAATACATTGACTCGACTTAGTTTAGAATACTTGAGTAGATAATGCTACAGAGAGCTAACTTCATTCAAACATAGTGGATGGCCGAATGGTCATTGAAAACGAAAAGGAAGCAATTTTACACATGCGTTATTTGACGTATTGTGACCTTACGGCTTGATCTGGGGGCATTCTGTGACATTACAATGAATATTTGGTTTTATCATCTATCTCCCGCGGCCGCGGCTTCACTATCGTGACATTTCCCAAAAAAAAAACGTGTATTTTTGCGGGACCGAAAGGAGCACATAACAGTACCTACGCAAAAATGTAGCTTGGTTCATATTAGTGAATGAATGTTTGTGTCAATCCAATTTCACCGTTATGTAATTATTTTATTTCAATTCAATTTCAAAATCGCACTCACACGCACACATCACACGCACGCACACATCATTTGATTTATTATTTCAATAGCTGCAAATCTTCGTCTACATTTGTATGAAGATCGCTCTCTGTATACTATCTACTCCGTGTCTAACCTTCACACAATAGTAGTTACTTTGTTGACAATCCTGTCGACCTTGAGACAACGATAAAATGTGACGCTTTTGTCCAAATCCGTGTTAGCTTGTACATATTACTAGTATTAAATAATTCCTATTTTTTGTATAAATTAAAAAAAAATAGTAAAGAACTTAAAATGAAAACATTTAAAAACTGTACAAAATTATCAAAGTAAAAGTTGAAGTAAAAACAAAAAAAAAAAGTTAAAATACTTTAAAAATCCATCTCAAACGGTACCTCTGACATGCCAAAAAAAATTTCGTTCATTCATCCTCAAATCGTTCGGCCAGAGTTCAAGATATTGGCAACTTAGCACGTGAAACGAAGGCACGGCAAACTGCCTGTGCTTTTTGCCCCGACAGCAATTGTATAGGACAAAGAAGCGCGCTAGTACCTACATCAAGCAGATCAGGAGCGTCAGTAGTGCCACGGAGCATCTTACAGGCGATTGGGCTATTGTGAGCTGATTTAAATGTTACTTTGAAGGTAGATGGGCCATAGGTGTTACACAATGTCAGATTTATTTGGTTCTAGGACATGTCGGTTTTCTTACAATGTTTTCCTTAACCGTTTAACTGTTAAGGTGAATTTTACCTAATTAGATTTATAATTTTGGTGTTAGGCCTCAAACCTGGCTGTACTTGACCTTACAAAATATGTAGACGAACGATTAATTCTAAGCCCTAAATGGTCTGATCTTAATAAAACCTTATTAAAAATTTATGTTATATCATTGTAACATTTCGGTGGTGGCGTACGGTCAAAGAACGAAAATTTTAAGCAATTTCTAACCCTTTCCTTATCCATATAAAAAATCGGAAAAATGCAAGCGCAACTGAATAAGAATCTTGTGGCTCGTGGCTAAATAATAACAGCCGCACGAGTTGATCTTCAAGGTTAAGCAACGCTTGCCGTAGTCGGTCCGTGGATGGGTGACCATCTTAACAAAGCTAGATTCCTCCGTGCCTTGGCAAGTACGTGAAGCCGTTGGACTCGGCTGTTATTTGAAGATAGGCAGTCGCTCCATGAAACATACTGGATTACTGGTACTCAGCTCCATCCGGATGGGCTGGAAGCTGACCACTACATAGTTCGGATAAAGCTAAGCAGATTTTAGCTGCTAAGGGGCCTTCCACCGCTTTAGTGCCGTAAAACGGTTACTTTCCAAAGGATACTCCTTAGTAACGGCTAAGATAAAAGCTTTGAAAAATATATATATTTACTAGCTTTTACCCGCGGCTTCGCTAGCAGTGATGCCATTATTATTATTATTTTTTAAAGTATCCTATGTTACTTCTAATACTTCCAAGAATATATGTACAAAGTTTCATGATGATCGGTTCAGTAGTTTTTGGGTGAAAGCGTAACAAACAAACTTACATTCACATTTATAATATTAGTATGATTACTAGCACTTCGCCCGCGACTTCGTTCGCGTTATCTGTATTTTATCCTACAGATGACTTTTTAGTTTCATCCCCTTAATGGTTGAATTTCTAAAAATCCCTTCTTAGTGCTCCCCTACATCATAAAAAGAAGCCCTAAGTATAGAAAACCTTTACCATTTACTTAGGTTAGTATTTATGCCAAGTTTCAAATATATAAGCCCAACAAATTTCCACCTTATCATCTCCTTAGATTCATGTATTTACCCTCTGCTATGTCAAACGTGTGTCGCCGAAAATTATCGTTGAACGCTCTAATGTCAATGTATCCCAGCGCTATTTTGCGCTATGGGCGCGGTGTCAGTAAAACGCCGATTTCTTGAAAGTATTGTATGGGAACCATGTATGAAACTTATGTTGTTAGAATCTCTATGAAATAATCTATCATATTTCAAATAGATTTTTCCAGTTTTACCTTGTAATGTATTGGTAATTGTTGTGTAAAGTCAGTGTAAAGGAAATTTTTGCAGTGTTTGTGTACAAAAGTAGATAGAAATAAAAAAATAAACCATTGTTTCATATTTATTTTATTTTATTTACAGAAATACACCCTAGTCCACAATAATCAACGAAAATATCACACCTCCCCATACATTTTTTTCATACCACAAGCTTTACAAAATTACGCCGGCAAAAAATGGCCCGGCCGGCGGCACAAAAAATGGGTATGTTTACACTCGAATTCTGAGAACTCTGTAGGCTAAGTGGCTTCAAATGCTATTGTATTACATAGTTTGGTACCTAATCTCATCACACACACAGTTTTAGCTGTTACGAATTATCGAGAATATCCGCCCACATGACAGATTTCAAACAAAAACCAAATACAGACTTGACACGTCGAATGGGATTGCTGACATCTTCACGCAAAAAGACTGCCGAAGGAGGGTAATGTTTATCAGTCTATATATGTATGTATGTATGTTTGTTCCTATGTGGCGTTCTAGAAACCAAACCCGTTGACCGATTTTGATGATTCTTACGTCAAACATTAAAATTGGAAAATAGAAAAATGGCGCATTTTGGGCGCTATATTGTGGAGGCCCAAATATTTTTTCTTCCAAGCCCATCGTGTGGGGTATCAAAATAAAGAGTTTAAAGAGGTGATAACAAAAATATATAACAATTATATGTTTAAAAATAAATAATTCTAAAAAAAAAATTACTAAGAAGTTGTAAATAAAAAAATATATTTAAAAACTACAAAAAATCTGACTGCTTAAAAGCGAACTAAAAAGACATAAACAAGAAGAAAAACATGCTGTGCAGTCGGAGGATACATTCGCGAGCTGGCTGATCAAAACCAGATGTATCCTCCGACTGCACAGCATGATTTTTTCCTTGTTTATGTCTTTTTTGTTCGCTTTTTAAGCAGTCGGGTTTTTTGATTTTTTTAATTAACTAACAAATACTACCGCCTTCCAAAAATAAAGTTATTTTTCACTTGTAGTTTTCATATTTGGAAGTCGGTAGTAATTTTTGTAAAAAAGATTTTTTTATTTTTCACTTTGTAGTTGTACCTACATAATGGGCAAGTTGTTTAGTAAGTTATCTTAACACCAGAATACTCGTAGATAACACGACTATCATGAAACTTGAACATAACCGGTAAAATGAGAGATCTACGTACCCTTTAAGAGCGTACTGGCGTGATGTTATGTTATGAAATGGTATAATCAATAAACAGACATACGATTGCAGAAATCCCGAGAGATTTGCCGTTATTTATTGAAAAGTTCTGTCGTATATCTTCGAAGTTCTTCATCAGATCTTCACCAATGAAAATGCGACAAATTGCGAAACATATTCTTTCACACAAAAAACTAAATCAAAATCGGTTCATCCGTTTAAGAGCTAAGATGCCACAGACAGAAACACTAATATACAAACACACAGGTGCACACTTGAAACGTATAACACCTCACTTTTTCCATGAGGGGTTATTAAAACACTTTTCAAGCAGTTAAAGCCACGGACATAAGCCAGTATAAACACACACGTAGCACATACGTCATGATTCGTGCCGGGCCTACATTACGCGTTGACATTGCTCTGCTTTGGAGTTGGACAATCATTACGTCACCACGTATTGGTGCAAACTTTCTCCAGCGGATTACAATGTTCGATTACAATGAAATATAATTTGTATGTCTGGGTAACAATGTGTAATGAACACTGTCTTTGTTTTTAACCCCCGACGGAAAAAGAGGGGTATAACAGTAGTTGTGACATAGCGTCTGCACGTCTCGCTGCCTCCAGGTTCAATGACGTAGCGTCTACACGTCCCACTATATCCAGCTCCTGGAATCTCTTCTCCAGCACCTGGAGTCGCCACTCCAGCTCCATAAGCCCTGAAGATGACTCTCCCGGAACCATCTGCAGCTGCACGTCATCCTCGCGCTGCTACCGCTGCTTCCAGAAGCGTTTGCTGCTTCTGCCTGCTGCTGCCACCACTGGCACTGATTTTTAGGGTTCCGTACCAAAAGGGTACCCCCCACACAACAAACGTTATTTTTCTTTCCGTTTTTGCGGTAATGGTACGGAACCCTTCGTGCGCGAGTCTGACTTGCACTTGGCTGGTTTTTTTTTGAAAGGTGACGTTATCGAAAGTGTCCTTAGCTATGTTTGATGAAAATTGGTTCAGCCGTTCACAAGTTATGGGTGTTTTACTGTTAGAATCGGGGTAAATCCTCTGTGCTATTCCAGATTATAATTTATATCTGCCAAATTTCATCTAGATCCGTCCAGCTGTTTAAGCGTGAAGAGGTAACAAACACACAAACACACACACACACACTGTCACCTTTACAATATTAGTGTGATGAAACAAAAATGTGTCGGCGGTTTTATTAATTTTAAATTTTACTGGTAGACTAATTTTCTTAGCCTGCTTTGTTGGTCCAGAGTTCGCAAGTGCCACTGCTGAGCGTGAAGTCCTAGGTTCGATTCCCCGATTGGGTAGAGTATTATTAGGTTGTTCCATCTGGAATTTGTCAGACAGAACCTGGACTTGTGGCATGCTGATCTTTCTTTTTCAGTTTATGGAATATCTTTTAAATTGATCCAATATTGGACTCGGAGACTCGGAGGAAATAGGCGAGAGCCAAACCTCGAATTATGACTTTTTACATAGGATATTCAGTCTAATGTCGGTGACCGCATTTCCGTTCTTGTTTGAAAGAAAGAAAGAAAGAAAAAACGTTTCTTTGCGCCAGGCACGACGCATACCAAAAAAAGAAAAACAAGGAAAACTTAAAATACAAATACAGAGTATGCGTCACAACCACGCAAAACGGTCATCGCTCAGCATAATGCTGGGACTCGCGTCCAAGACAGAGCCACAGCGCTGGTTTTCAGCGATAGCCGGTGTCGACTGGGTGACGCCGAAACAATGTAACCTAAAGGGCAAGTGACGGAGCGAACATGTTCTATTGATAAATAAAAACAAATAAATAAGTAAAAAGAAATACAAAACACAAGTGTCCAAAACAAAAGTTCAGTCTTTATAGTAATAGACTAGTACTTATACGAATATATAGTAAATATATATAGTAAAAGATATAGTTAATATTTTATGAAATCAAAAAACGGTAGAAAGGATTGTGAAAAATAAGCTTCTGTTTTAATATATATATATATTTAATATATTAAGGCACTACAGCTCCCACGGACTGGTGACACAGGTGGCAAACAAGTGTAGTAAAACGGATGTATTTTGCGTGACATATATGGAAAGGGTAAAATACTGTAGCCATTTCATAAAATTGACTCATTACCTGTAACCATATCCAATTTTCGTTGGGCATCTATAAGATACTGCCTCAAACGTGATCTGAAAGTATGGATGGTGCCTAACACTCTTAATGGTGGTGGAATATTATTCCACACCTTAGATACAGCGTATCGAAAACTGCCCCTGAAAG
This sequence comes from Orthosia gracilis, assembly GCA_947562075.1. Taxonomy (NCBI): domain Eukaryota; kingdom Metazoa; phylum Arthropoda; class Insecta; order Lepidoptera; family Noctuidae; genus Orthosia; species Orthosia gracilis. Next base: position 14,517,548 of record OX387267.1, read on the forward strand.
CTGCTGTCCTATGAGACTGAGTTGAGAGCTGCTGAGCACAAAGCCTGGGCGCGCATTCCCGTCTACTAGCCATCCAACTGAGCTTGTCGTACAAGTACCTCGGTTTCTGTGTCTTAATCACACCAAAAAGAAGACAAGCTAGGTGCAACTTACGCCTCGACTTCATTTTAAGTAAGCAGTGTTTGTTTAGGAAGGGGGTGACATGACTTCTCTTGGGAACCGAGTAACAGAAACGAGCACATAAATTTTGGACTCTCTGTATAAATCTATCAGTTCGAGCCAGCAAGCGTGGGCCGTAAACCGTATCAGCGTAATTCAGCTTTGATAGAACAAGGGTTTCGACTAGCTTCTCGCGTAGCTTTTCAGACAGGAAAGGTCTCATTTTGTACAGAAGTTTTAGGCGATAGAAGCAATTCTAGACAGAATTGGCAACGTGCTTCTCAAATCTAAGGCTGCTGTCCATACACAATCCCAGATTTCGCGCCTCATCAACTCGTTCAATAGGCTCCCCCATTAAAAACAAACTAAGGCTTGCAGGTAGATGCCTCAACTGCTGCCTCGTACCAAACAACATATATTTAGTTTTCAATGGATTTAATGCCAAACAGTTTTCGTCTGACCAGGCAGAGATTCTTCCTAAATCGTCATTTAGGTCTCTAATAGCCGACTCATAATCATTTGTTTTGCATTTTCATGCTTGCCGAGGCACGGACAAATCTCGCTGTGTGAACTTGATCTTTATCACATCTGGTATTGAGGCGATCCCAAATGAGTTAACAGTGACTACTCGTCAAACTGGTTTCAATAATTTTAGTGAAATTTTAAATGTGAGATCGTTATATTTTTCTCTAAAATTTATTATATTCATACGATATACGTATTCAAGTTGATTGATTATTTTAACATTCTGACACGGATGCCAAAAGTATGAATATTAAAATCCTATTAAATGTTAATGGTGTTAATGACATTTTGATGTCAGAACGAACAAGAATGAAGAATTTGTGATAATTAGTGAAAATGTTGCGTTTAGCCGGATTAAGAAAAAAAGTCTGCAATATTGGCCAAGTGCGAGGAAGACTGTTGCACTAAGGGTTCCGTCAGTCATTACAGAATTATCTTAAAAACTACCATTGATTTATATCTATTTATGTTTAAATCTTTAAATACTATAGTACAGAGCAACGAAGCCCTAGACAAGGGACTTTCTATCAACAAAATCGTGGCTATACAGATTTGGGCATGTCAAACGTTACCAAAATGTCACACTAACACTTTGGCATATCGACCATCACCATCATTGATATCGAATGACATGTTTTGTCTAGAGTATTCTAGTCTATAGTCAGATGGGCAACGAAGGCTTGTTAAAGGATTCTGTTGGCATACTTTATACGTACGGGACCCTAAAAACTGGCAGTTCTACAGTTTTAAACTTTATCCATCATAAACTGAAATTTATCACATTTCTTTGTGAATTACATTCGCAAGAAAATTAATTTGCATTTATTTGTGCAGTGTAAACTTAAAGATCGATAACTCTTGGTTTGGATTGTTTAAAAGATACAAAATGTTGGGTAAATTTATTTATGAATCCGCATAAAAAACAAGTTTTAGGAAAATTAACATCTATACTGTACAAACATTCCCGTGTTTTATTTCAATTAAGTACAGAAACTTTTTTTTGATGGGTAGGTCCTTCATTGCGAAAGTTACTCTGTCTGTTTGTCCAGTAAACCTACTCCTGAGCTAAAATTTGTCCCAGTTCTAATCCAGAACGGGCAGGACATGGTCTAACCGTTTACTGAAGATATATTGCATCGACATCGTACAAGGTGCAACGATCTAACGATATCATTCAGCGCCGCAATGTACAATGAAGCATTGATCACAAAACTTGGCCTTTGACTTTGAACGTTGAATTAAATTGTTGACCGTTTGTAGCATTATTTTGAACTATTTCTGTTACTCCAAACGATGTAACTTGGAATTGGCGAATTTATTTCAGGAACAGGCAGAATATGGATCCGTAGCGATAAGTAAGCCGTGCAATGGTTCAGGTGGTGTTTCAATTTCCGTTAGTTACACTTTTCCTGTTGCGCAACACAATCCGGCTGGCTCATTTTTACAAGCTTGTATTTAACTTTCAATGTATGTATGTATGTAAGTGTGTTCGGGTCAAATCTTGCAACTGAATTTTAAAGCAGTTATCGTCCACCGATTGAGATTAAATTACGCATACACATTTAGTTTGGATGACAATGCATGTTTAGCTAAGTGACGCCATTCTCAATGCAATATGGTGGACGGCCCAAGATGGCGGACTAGTTATTTTTTGTGCACTGCTATGATATGGGTAACAAATGAAAGGTTTTACTGAGAAGAACACGAAAAAGCTTGTTTTAAATAAAGATTTTTAATGAATTATTTTATTAAATATAAATGCGTGACAATGCGGACATTCCTTGTCCATAGTACCAATGACCACTTTGGAATGAGCATAATATTCAACATCAGGGTCATACTGGAATGCTAGTGGAAGGAAGGAATCCGATGTAAATGCTTGATGTTCTTCAATTTCTTTCAAATCCGTTCAGATAATTAGACGTGAATAACAAAGAGACATGCAAAGTTACTTTCGCATTTATATTTATCGGCATTGGCCGTGTGTAATTGTACTTCCTCAATTATCTTTAAAATTTACTGCCCATTTTTTTAAGTTTCATCAGAAGAGCCATCTACACAAAGTTTCACATTTATTATATTAGTAGGATTAAACCTTTATATTAAATAAGCTTAAATCTTTGCGATAACCAACATTTAACAGCTTGATTCCGGAATAACATTGTGACGAGGTTAACAATCTGGTTTCTTATAGAATTTATTAAGTATTTGTATGTCAATTGAATTGCTAAGGATATAAAATATATTTTTTGCGGTCGTGGTTATCATATATGTATTTCAGGTCATTGATATGTACAGTCAAGGGTCAAAAGTCCCACTCTCCCAAAATTCTAATGGCTAGTTTTTGTAGAAGTAAAATTACCGCCAATGTTTTGGTAGAGTGTGGCTGCACTTTTGACCATTATCTATAACGATAGCTCTTATCGCTTTTGGTGATAAAACAAATTGAAATCTTTCTTAATTAGAAAAGTTCACTGCCTCGTTGGTCGAGCGGTCAAACTGCTAAACTTGGGGCTCTGAGCAGAATTCCTGGGTTTGGCAAGTTTACTAATTAATTAATTCATTTATTTCAGACGTAGGTAGTCCATCTAATACCTTTAAACGAGCAATTCTTGTATATAAGTATATTTATTTATAATCTGAATCTCGGAAACAGCTCCAACGACTTTCATTAAATTTAGTATGCAGGGGGTTTCGGGGGCGATACATGTCCACCCAACTGTGCTATGTTAATTGTATATGTGAATTATTTAATTATCTTATGTGACACAGTTGTCAACATTATTATGTTTCACGATTTTTAAGTTAATTAATGTAATTGGTATCTGTATCGTTTTAATTAACTATAAATAAATAAATGAAATGGTATAGTCAATAAACAGACATGCGATTGGAGCAATCCCGAGAGATTTTGAAGAGTTCTGTCGTATATATCTTCGAAGTCCTTCATCAGATCTTTACCAAATTAAATGGGACCAATTTCAAAATCAGTCCATAACTGATGGAGATATCGGTAAACATACATAAAAAAAAACAAACATGAAGTCGAACATAGAACCTCCTCCTTTTTGGTAAGTCGGTTAAAAATATTCAGTCTTCGTACCTTAGTAATTGTTTAGTCATTTACTTTGTCATTGTTCCCAAATCTGAATAAATAAATACACTTAATTTAAAATTCGGTAAAATGTAAATAAATAAAACCGGTGCGTGTCGGGCCACGCGCAGTAATAGGGTTCCGTAGTTGCATAATAATGCGGACTAAGAAGAGGGTTTTTGTTGTTACATGAACATTAAAACGGTTTCAGCGGCTCACAACGTCTAAAAACGGGTGATGGTAACATATGGGTGATGGTAACTGAAGAAGATAAAACATATGGGTGATGGTAACTGAAGAAGGAAAAAGCGTCTAAAATCCAACTTCACAAGTGAAGTTAGAAGAAAATATAATCTATTTGAGTACCACCGCGGGTAAAGGAAAGCGTTTGTAATAAAGATTTATAACCAGCGTCACTTAATAATTTGAATAAGGAAGTATTACCGTTATGGAGATAAGCTTCGTTAAAATCTCCAAATATTTACAAATCGAAAATAAATATTTTAGTATGAGTATTTTCAAACAACCTACTCAATTCAATGATAGGGACGAACAACCACCGTAAATAAGCTGGGATAAATCTTATATATAAAATTCTCGTGTCACAATGTTAGTTACCTTACTCCTCCGAAACGGCTTTACTGATATGCATATTCAGTAGGTCTGAGAATCGGCTACTATCTATTTTTCATACCCCTAAGCGAATATTATATTAAAATAGTACAAAAATTTTAAAAAGTTAAGGGTTGTCCACCCTCAACATTTTTTTAAATTTTTGTACAAAATTTTTTGTTTTCTTTTTTCTATAATGTGGCATTAAAAATACATACAACCCTAAATTTTTACCCTTTTATCACCAGCCCCTATTTTTTAATAACCATTTTAGTAATTTAATCATTTTTCATCCCGCTCGATAACTGATCAATTATCGTTTTTTAAATAATATAATGCAGGGTAATGGGTAGGTTAGGTAGGGTAGGATAGGTAGGGTAGGATAGATAGGGTAGGGTAGGTAGGGTTGAGTAGGTAGGGTTGGGTAGGTAGGGTTGGGTAGGTAGGGTAGGGTAGGTAGGATGGGGTAGGTAGGGTAGGGTAGGTAAGGTAGGGTAGATAGGGTGGGGTAGGTAGGGTAGGGTAGGGTAGATAGTGTAGGGTAGGTAGGGTAGGGTAGGTAGGGTAGGGTAGACAGGATATGGTAGGTAGGGTAGGGAAGATAGGGTATGGTAGGTAGGGTAGGTAGGTAGGTAGCCAACTGACGGGAGCGAAGCCCCGGGGGTCAGCTAGTAATCTATATGAAATACGTCAATTGAGATACGAGCGCGCGTAAGAGCCACGGGGAATGGTATGGTGCGTTCCTGGCTCCTCGCGCGCACGCTCCTTGTTTATTTCTCTTTCAGAATTTGAATATTTTCGAATGTATTCTCCTCTAATCTGAGGTTTACACTATTTCGTTTTCGAAAGTTCTACGCTACTCAATTAGTGATGTAGTCGAGTCGAATATTGACTTTATAGAGGAATATCAACAAAAAAAAAAGTAATTTAATATTTCTATAAGATAATATTATGAAGAGGCCCGCCCGCCTCAATGAGCATAATTAAAAATAAATAAATAAAAAAAAAACATGACTTATTTTTTCGAATTAAGAAATGAATTATATAACTATATTAATTAATTATTATATGATGAGATTGCAATGTGTTATAGTGCACTGATGTGACCATGGTTGAGTAGTAGTAAATATCGACCTATGAAACGAATGTCAGCCTTACGGTAAACGCAATTAAGTTTATGATTGTGACCACTGAGAATACCGCCATCTATGGTCGGGTAGCGGAATTTGCTTGGCTATCGAATCTAATTTGACTTTAGATTACAAAACGTCGAAAATACTTCTGCATTAACACAAAATAGACTCCCCCGCGCGCATGCACCAAACGTACCGGTACTGCCAACGACTCCGCACACTTCAATGCGTTATTCGAGCTTAAACATTATTAATTTAGCAATTATTCTTATAAGGTATATTATTATTTTATTTTTGTATATTTTTACATGTTTCATAAGCATATAGTTACTGTCTGTTTTACTCAGCTAACAACGTTATTTAACTAATTTGTAAATAATTTGTCAATGGCATTCGAACAAATTTTTTATAAGTTCATTTTATAAGTTCATTTTATAAGTTGGTCGACTATTACTCGTAAACTTATAGAGCTGTTATGATTTTATTTTTGTATAGTTTTACATGGTTCATAAGTATATATTTATTATCTGATTTACACAGCTAACAAAGTTATTTAAGTAGTTTTTAATGGCATTTGTACTAAAATTCTACTTTTCCAAGTACATTTTATAAGTTGGTCGACTATTTCTCGTAAACTTTTAAAGCCGAGATTTTTTTCACATAGCCAAGAGCAACCATTTCGCTGGCAGGACACTTGACTTTAACAAAAATTTGCAATTTAAAGCTTAATTTTACGCAAACAGATCTCTGAATCGAAAAATGGTTTGGACCTACCCGTAATATTTTTGAATGGCCCATCCAACTATACCCCACACCATTGGATAGACAAGAAAAAAAAACATCCCCACTTTACGTCTATAGGAGAAAACCCAAAAAAATATTTTTTTCCTGATTTATTTTACCACTTTGTCGGAATTATTAATATTTATATCCATGCCAAATTATAGTTTTCTAGTTCTTTTTTTATCGTTAGGCTCGCGTTTGACCACTATACACTTAGAGTCTCTGAGCTAAGCTGCGGACGGACAGACGGACAGAGCGAAACTATAAGGATTCCTTGTTGACTTCGGAACTCCAAAAAGAGGATCAAATTTTATTTTTGTATATCAAATATGAATCGAGAATGTATAAACATAATTGTCATGTTTCCTTGAATGCATTCATTTATAATTTACTTATAAGTGAACTAATAAAGCGCGAGCCTATCAATATTAAAAAAAAAAAAAAATAAGATTAAACATAAAAAATACATAATTTATTTTTAAAAGTACTAATTTACAATAGATCAATTAGATTTTAGAAGATCGAATAATATCGACCAGTATAATTATTCCAAATGAATTTCTGCCATCTTCGTAATATGCCAAGTGTAATGCCAAATAAAATTCTGCCATCTTAAAAGTATGCCAGTGTCAATTCGGACATATAAACATTCGGCCAAATAATTTAGTTTAACTAATTCAGATTATTCAAATTAACTAATAGTTCCTCGGGCATATCTACTGCGCATGTGCAAATAGCTGTCACGTCGTAACGCAAAAAAGGCACGAGTAAAATATACGTTCTACCAAACATATTTAATGAATATTTAATTTATTTAATATATTTAATTTATTTATTTTAATTTATTGATCAAATCTAAATCTAGAGTAATTAAAATCGCCTTTAATGAAGTATTAGTTATATTTTACCTTTTATATGAATGATAATCTGTATTTAACTAATTTGTAAAACTTTTCTCAAATAATAAAAAACTCTATGCGTCTGGCTGATGATGGAGTAAAAAATTAAAAAAATACAGAATAGTAAAAAGCACTAGTGAAAAAAGTGACGCCTTCAGCACAGTTTGGCTGCTTGGAAAACGCTCTTTTCGAGGACATGCATTGTAAAATATTTTATTCTAACAAAAGCGTGGGGTGCTTGATGTCAATTGTTATATTATTTTATTGACAGATACAGACCGACAGGTTCCATCGATGCACCATTAATAATGTATTTAACTTTAGGATTTGCCAACGTAATATGCGCTAGCATCACATATTTGATATCCTATCCTCAACTTTAAATACCTCATTTAATAGCCCCCTTACGCATGGCAAGGCTGTACAATTTCCATCTCTTTAGACAGTCCTTATGATGTCTTTTCAATGAAGTTCATAAAATTCAGACAGTTCCTATTAAGAAATAAGCATTATGAGTTTGACTCAAACTCTTAATGCTCATTACTCTTAACTGATATATTGTTTACCTAGTTTATTGTATATATATTATGTTGAAATTGTTTGTTACTCTAGACGCTTTTATGTGCACGTCTTTTTGCATCGTTTTCACATATATGTTTTTTTTTCAACAAGAATGATGTAACCAAAAACTTGTAATTGAAACTGATTGAAAAGTGTGTCCGTGGAGTTTCTTGCAAATTCTTCTCCATTGAGATCTGCTGACGCTTGCGTATTTGCAACTAGAGTCATATTTTATTTCTTTTTGTTTGACAATTCAAAAGTACCTCTAAGATTTATTTGAAATAAACTATTTTGATTTTGATTTGATTGATTGATATATATAGCGTATCTCGACACAGGATGACCGGGAAAGCTGTTGTAGTCTAGTAAGTCCTGAATCTTTATTTCCAAATTAACTATGTTGTCTGTTTTTTTATTTCTTTTTGCAGAAAATATTTTTTTTAATCATGTCATCGTACTGTTCAGTGATAAATGTAATAGATTTCTCTATCTCTCCGTTTGATTTTTGAATTGCAAAATTCTGTAATTTCAGTTCAGCTATTTCGGAGACCAATTTAGAGAGGCAGGTATTTTGATCGTGCGAGAATTTTGTAAGGCGTTCCTCTTGTTATTTTTTCCAGTTCGACAACATTTGCAGTATTTCGCGTTTTAGGTCTTAAAGTTCATTACCAGGCGAGAATTCTGGGCAAGGACGTTTGAACCGCGACGCGGTGGTGACACTACCTACTGGGCTGTTCATCACCGCTGCGAGTATATCCAAGACTGACTTCACTTGCAGTACACTGGAGTTTACAGATGGCGAAACCGCAGGGGAGCGTTGAGCGCGGCATTGTACGCAGTCCGATGCCGATAACACACACATCGATGGACTCGGGGATATTTGGTGCATACGCGTAGTACACAGCAGCAAACAGGCGCACGCGCAAGCGGGATAGCAATTATGGCGACCGTCCTGCTCCTGCGTGTGCACGGGGCTAAAGCGGCGAGTCAGATCAGTAGTACGTAAGCACTGCGGCAGTGCGGCGACCGGTCAAAAACAATTCATGTCTTTAATAATGTTTGAGCAAAATTCGTTATTTTCACTTTGCAGTTACGGGCTAAAGTTACGTATACAGTCCTTAAGGGCGTAATACGTAACTTTAGCACAAACATCCTAGCGCATTTTTGCCGTTTATAAAATAGCCAAAATAGCATATATAAATCAAAAGGAGGTTCAATATTGATATTTTGGCTCCGAGCGGGCGCACGGCCAGTACTGCGTTTATATTGGGGCGTATGTATCGCCTTAAGAATTTATGCACAAATGGAATACACGTTCACTCTCAAGTAAGGTAACGGACGAAGAGGATTTATAACACAACGGAAAATTGAAAAATAAGGAATAAACAGATAAAAACTGCCATGCAACATACTATTAATCCTGAACAAATTCCATATCAAATTTTATTGTTAAATATTATTATTCAATTGTTAACCTCACAAATGTTCAAATAAGTTGGAAAGTTAATTATTTGATCATTTTTTTAGACTAACAACTAATGAGTAAAAGCGTTTTACCGATATTTGGACCATTGGTAACCATTGAGTTAACTATGAATAAAAAAAACGGTCAAGTGCGAGTCGAACTCGTGCGCCGAGCATTCCGTACCTACCCAACATACCGCCATAATAAAATTGGTATCATTTTTATTGATGGCTAAGTTTTAAGTGTGTGTGTGTGCTATAATGGGTGAGTTGCTAACGTGTGGTAGTACAGGGCGTGGATGATACAAAAACTTGAGCTAGGAATACAATTGTGATATTTTTATTTTTTTGGAATTTTTCCTTTCCGAAAAATTGTAAAAAAGTTGAAAATTAAGGTTAATTCTGGTACTTAAAAGTTTTCGCGAAAATCTAAATTTGCCCATATCTTTTTATCGTGTTGACTCAGGACTTGATTTTTATGTACCTAATAGGGACTGTAGATTTCAATATCTGGTATAAATTTCAACTTGCTAGGTCCACCCGTTCCTGAGAAAATCGGTGGTGATACACGGACAGACGGACAGCCGGGGAAGAATCACTCTCTTGTCCGTAAGGTTAATATATAGTATAAGGGTTCCTTTTTTACATTTTGAGGTACGAATCCCTAAAAAACTGGCCCTAGGAGCGTTTCACCGAAATTTGAAATCATTGGTTAGCATATTTTACCATTAGTTAACTACCGACCCAAAAACTGAGCCTAATAGAATGATTTATAAAAATACTACCGACTTCCAAACAAGAAAATACAAAGTGAAAAATAACTTTATTTTTGTAAGTCGGTGTCTTCGTAGTTATCATTTTTTTGCGATAAACATAACCATAATACATAAACAGACATGCAATTGCAGTAATCCCGAGAGATTTGCCGTTATTTATTGAAGAGTTCTGTCGTATATCTTCGAAGTTCTTCATCAGATCTGCACCAAATTAAAATGGGATCAATTTCGAAACATACGCTTTCAAACAAAACAAGAATTTTCAAAATCGATCCATAACTGACGGAGATATCGGTGAACAAACACAAAAAAACAAACATGAGTTCGAACTAAGAACCTCCTCCTTTTTGGAAAGTCGGTTAAAAAACATGAGCACAAAGTCACAGGTACTGCCAAATGCACGTCAAAGGTAATCATGTGATATCTACTACTCCGCGCTCGTGACGCATGTTTTCGTTATTTGCATTCGTTTTTCCATATTGTTTTTTTTAATGTTGTTTTTCGTTATATACGTCATACATACGTATCGTAAATAATCTCTTTTCGTTTCATTCTTCTTTATTTTTAACCCCCGACGGAAAAACAGGGGTGTTATCTGGATGTTATAAGTTTGACGTGTGTACCTGTGTGTTTTATTTGTCGCACGTATTTTATTTTTTTACCCGACTGCCGAAGGAGGGTAATGTGTTTATCAGTCTATGTATGTATGTTCGTTCGTTCCTTTGAGGCGTTCTAGAGACCAAACGCGTTGGCCGATTTTGACGATTCTTACGTCAATCGATTCGTCTTAACCCGGCGAGTGTCACTGACTGCTTTAAGATTGGATAATAGAAAAATGGCGGATTTTGGGCGCCATATTGTGGGGGACCAAATTTTTTTTCATCCAAACCTATCGTGTGGTGTATCAAAGTAAATGGTTTTAAAAGGTAATTTCCAAAACATATAACACTTATATGATTTAATGTACCTAATTCTAAAAAAATACCTAAAAGATGTAAATTCTTTTTTTTTTTAATCTTAAAATCTAAAAACCCGACTGCTTAAAAAGCGAACTAAAAAGACTTAAATAAGTTGAAAATCATGCTGTGCAGTCGGAGGATACATATTCACGATCTGGCTGACCAAAACCAGATGTATCCTCCGACTGCAAAGCAAGATTTTCATCTTGCATAGCAAGAGGTTCTTAATGCGCATATTTGTATATTTTTTTATGTATGTTCGGCCATACCTCCGTCATATATGAACGGATTTTCAAAATTCTTTTTTGTTTGCAAGAATTTTATTCCGAAATGGTCCTACTTAAATTTGGTAAAGATCTGATGAAGAACTTCGGAGATGTACAACAGAAAGCTTCAATAATTGACGGCAAATCTCTCGGGATCGCTGCAATCGTATGTCCGTTTATTGTTTTCACCATTTCATAACATACCGTCACGCCAGTATACTCTAAACGGGTACGCAGTTGTGTACAGTTTACCCTGGTACACTCTCATTCCACCGGTTATGTTCAAGTTACATGTTATTCGGGTAATCTATTCTGGCATCACTGTGGGCATTATAAGTAACTTACTATAGAACTTATCCATTATGTACCACTTAAAAGTGAAAAAATAAAAAACATTTTAACAAAAATTATATGTCATTATGGTTTTAATTTTGGTTATACACTTTTTATTAGGAAGGCCGCTTAGTCGTGATCTCGGGAATGGCCTTAAAACCGGTTCTATATTAAATGCGTGACAATAGACCACAGAGAATCAATAACAACATGATTTCTTTATAAAAATGCTAATATCCTGTTATTAATCTTTTTACTAAAAGAGTTGTTTTGAGAAACTATGAGTTTGACGTAGACAATAGGTAATTTTTTTTTGGTGCCATAGATTTTTTACCCTACTACGGCGAAGCATAAGGGAGTGTTACGTTTTAGACCGGTATTCGTGTATGTATGTAAGTTCATCTGTTCCCTCATAACTTATTAAATAATTACCATAATTTGACAAATGAAGTGTCGTTGAAAGCGTCTTGTTTGCCCGCTGGTTATAGGCGCCCTCTAGGGGCCACGAAGAAAAGAATCCATCATGTGTGTTATTATTGAACAGAGATTTCAAAATGAAGATAGGGTTTGTTACGTCATACTTTTGTCAATCTTACCGTTTGTGAGATGTATCCCGTCAAAGTCATGAAAACAAATTTTATAACCGACTACGGCGTCGCAAAGTGTTTGTTGATCGGTACGTATGTATGAATGTAAATAACTATCTATGTATGCATGTATTCATTTATTTTCATTATTTGCCTCATAACTGAGTCTCTCAAATTTCGAATCATAAACTTATGTGTATGTTTTGTTAGCTAATATAACTACATACACATAGCACGTACGTTTACATGTCCTTTAGTGAATAGTAAATTTCCAAAATCAACTACGTGATCGTTACACGTTATCTAGAGTCCACTCTTGTAACATATGCATTATCTAGATACATTTAAAACAAATAACCTTAAACAGAAAAAAATGTGATGTGGCTCTGCACAACCCCAAAATACTTTAGTTAAAAAATAAGTTCCAAAACTAAAACCCGACTTCTGAAAAACTACGCTCTAAAATGTATTCAGAAACGAAAATATGATCAAATGAAATTCGATTTGAATTGAAAAATTGAATTGAATCGAACAGTTTATGTACAAACTGTTCGATATGTATCGGGTTTTAAATAAACAACTTACATGTAATAAATATTTTATTGTATTTCATACATATTTATAGTGGTGTACCGACGTCGTCGTATGCTACTTCGCAGGATGAATTGTTTTGTTACGGTAGGTGGCATACGAACACGGTTATCCTCTGAACATCACTATGAAAACCTATATACGAAATAAAATAAAATATTTATTACATGAAGTAAAGTTGTAATACCCGATCTAACCCTATAAATATCAAATAGTTTGTATATATCAATTACAGATGAGAACATTTTCTTGTTTCATACTTTTTAGAGCGTAATTTTTTAGTAGTCGGGTTTTAGTTTTTTAACTTATTTTTTTTATTACTTTGATTGTTTTTTTAGGGTTCTTGTTTTTATTGATAGGCTGACACCTGGTGGTAAGCGATGATATGGTCGACGATGGTACCAACAGATGGAACCCCGTTTACTTAACCTATGGTGACGTCTGCGTGTTTGTCTGGCTACGAGTCTGTATGTAGCTGTATACAAATGATTTCCTTACATGGAGTGTACTTTGGCGATATCCTTATACCTATCTGGCAAAGGGCTGTACCTAAGGGTATCTATAGGTATGTATTTAGAGACGTAAAGGCGTAAGCAGACCACAGAGTTTTTATGAGATTCAGTTTTCAGAAAACGAAGTCGGTGCAGACTGCATTATTTTGGTGCTCGTTTTACCTTATAAAACAAGCTGTGTGCTCGATTGGATTGCCGATTAGCACAAAACACCCCGATTCAAACAGTAAAACTCCCATAACTTTTGAACCGCTGAACCAATTTCCATTAATTATAGCTAAGAACACTCTCGACAAAGTCACCATTCAAACAAAAAAAGCTAAATCAAAATCGGTTCATGCATTTAGGTCAGGAGCTATGACGCCACAGACAAACACACAGACACCGGTGTCTCTAGCAACACACGTCAAACTTATTAGACCAATATTTTCCGTCGCATCGAGGAGCTCGTGGCTAAATAATAACAGCCGCACGGATCGATCTTCAAGGTTAAGCAACGCTTGACGAGGTCGGTCCGTGGATGGGTGACCATGTTCAACATATCGAGTTTCCTCCGTGCCTCGGAAAGCACGTTAAGCCGTTGGTCCCGGCTGTCATTTGAAGATCTTTCACAGTCGTTAAGGGTAGTCAGAAGCTTGAGATCTTACACCAGTCTTGCCAAGGGGTACCGTGTTACCCAGTTACTGGGTTGTGGAGGTCAGATAGGCAGTCGCTCCACGTAAAACACTAGTGCTCAGCTGAATCCGGTAAGACTGGAAGCCGACCCCAATATAGTTGGGAAAAGGCTAGGCAGATTGATTTTCCGTCGCGTCTTAAAATATTTTTTTTTACAATACATTTTTTCTTTAAAAAAATAACTCTCGTGCAAAATTTCACGCTTGACTGTGAGTTGTCAGTCATATTAGATTTTTAATTGTACCACTTTAATTACAAAAACACAATAAAATAGCTTATTATTATTAGACTTCTCTTATGTTGCGCAATTAGGGAATTTACTGCTGTCCCTTTTTAGACAAAAAAGTGCATCACAAAATAATACCTACCTGTATTTTAATTCAAACTAGTACAAATCCAGTATAAGCTGTCCTCTTATTATATTGAAACTTAGTACTAACCTAGGCCAGTTTTTTGTTGCAGCAAAATCGATTGGCGCAAATCTGTCATGCCTTATAGCCCTTACCTAGGTTTTACTTTGCACCCAAAACAGATAACAATGCAGCCCGGAAACAGCCGAAAATTGCCGAGCGGACTTTCCGAAGGTGTGACGTCAGAACCTCGGTGTACGCATGCGCGTATCTCACGTAATAGCCTCTCGTTGTGAAATGTCTAGTCAGCATTCAGTCTCAACCGTGCAGTCGATGTGACGCCTCGTGTGTGACACGGAAAAATAAAATTTAAATTTTGTAAATATTTTGGTATTTTGCAATTTGTTGATTTTTTTTAATTAGTGTTGTTAAAAAGTGATTTTACGGATTTTGATTGTGGAGAAAATTTTTGGTGTTTGTTTTTAATTTGGAGTATATAAGGTAAGTTTACCTACTTATACGTTTTTTTAATCCACAATTTAAATTTGATATTATTTGTACTATAAAAAATCTATCCAAATATTGTAGTATTTCACCCACCGTTTAACTATGTTTAAAAATAAAGATTCTTAAAATTATTCTTATAACTTGTAAAAAAAATATTTGAAGGTACTTTTCAAAACATTATTATAATTATTTTATTTTTATTGTATTGTAAATAGTTACGTTAGTTTTTCTTCTTATACTAGTAAATTGTTTTGTTATGTTCTGTTCATACGATGTAACTAGAAATATCTTATGTTATGCGTATGCGTATGTCATGCAGTTTTCTCAGAAACATGCAATGCGGACAAATTGTCAATGTGGATTTAACACAGTTGTCTATTCACTATGTCGTTTGGCAACTCATAAAAAGTCGTAAACTTAAAAGTTATGGACAACTTATTAGCGTTTTATGGGACTCTTAAAATTTTATTACTTTAGAAATACAAAAAAAATATATCATAGGTTAAAAAAAAAAACTAATAGTTGTAATAGTTGGGACTAAATAATATTACGAGATATAGATTCGACAATCATTTATGATGACTGCAACTTCTATTTTGCTGATGCTACTGAATAGTTTCTCGTACTTTTTGACGATAAAATCTTATTATTTTTCTGTACTCAAACTATAATAAAGATACTACAAGCTTACTACACGTTCTAACTTATAAATCTAAACTTAATTATGTGCGCATAATTATATTTATATACTTATATTTTTCTCCGACCTGTACTTAACGATCAAATCACTAGCTAGACTAACGAGACAGCCCTTATTAAATAAAAGAAAGTCGGGCTAGTGCTGACAACCAGTGCCTTAATGGAAGAATTTAAGGAAGACTCCCCAATTAAGTAAGATAATATATACCCACTCTAATAAGATGCACTCACGCCTATTTCCCGTGGGGGTAGGCAGAAACTACAGAATGCCATCACCTGCTAAGATCCTTACATACCAGTACTACTATTATTTTGTTTTTTTAGGGTTCCGTACCCAAAGGGTAAAAACGGGACCCTATTATTAAGACTCCACTGTCCGTCTGTCTGTCACCAGGCTGTAACTCATGAGCTGTGAAAATTTCAACTATCTAGTGATAGCTAGACAGTTGAGTTTTTTTCTGTTGCCGCTATAACAAAAATACTAAAAATAGAATAAAATAAATATTTAAGTGGGTCTCCTATACAACAAACGTGATTTTTTATCCGACTGCCGAAGGAGGGTTATGTGATTATCAGTCTATGTATGTGTGTATGTTTGTTCCTATGTGGCGTTCTAGAGACCAAACGCTTTGGCCGATTTTGATGATTCTTACGTCAATCGTTTTGTCTTAACCCTACAAGTGTCACTGGCTACATTAAAATTGGAAAAAGAAAAATGGCGGCATTTGGGCGCCATATTGTGGGGGCCCAAATTTTTTTTCTTCCAAACCCATCGTGTGGGGTTTCAAAATACAGGGCTTTAAAGGGTCTAATATGTTTAAATGTACCTAATTCTAAAAAAAATTACTAAATAGTCGTAAATAAAAAAAAAAGTAAAAATAACTAAAACCTGAATGCTTAAAAAGTGAACTAAAAAGACGTAAACAAGAAGAAAATCATGCTGTGCAGTCGGAGGATACATCTGGTTTTGGTCAGCCAGCTCGCGCTAACGGCAAAAAAACCGTTTTTTGCGATAATGGTACGGAACCCTTCGTGCGCGAGGCCGAATCGCACTTGGCCGGTTTTTTTATATGTTCATAAAATATATATATAGTCATACACGCACACGGGTTTTAGGATTGCGCACCTGGCTCCCATGTGAACAGGCGTCTGTTTATGTACGTCTGTCTACCTAAGATATTTTCACAATCTATGTCATTTGCCCTAAGTTTAAATAATTGATCCAAGCAGGAATTAAAATTCAACACACAGCGTCATAAACCGAGCTACTGAACTCAATAGTACCGCGGGTCTTTCCGGCAAGTTATTTCAAGTATCAATACACGGAAATGCGCAATAATTGTGTTTATCTTGTTCTGAACTCCGATTGAGCAAATGTTCAGTCCTTACTAATTACATTGTTACTTATGAATAAATTATGCAGAGTTATGTCCTTTGCTAGAAGTGGTTTAATTATAACTGGAAGGTAAAGGAAAAATTTAAATTAAAATACTTTTAATATCGATCAAAGTTCTACTGTTGGCTTGAATGTTCTTGTTGACTGTACTTACCTACAATTAGCTAGTAGGAGCTATAGCAAAAATTCATCAACTTTTGGTTCCGTACCCGAAAGGTCCAAACGGAGCCAAAAGAGCCATAGTTAGCAGTCATGTGTCCATCAGTCCGTCGTCTGACACAAAGGTTTTATTACTAAATGGTTGGAGCTACAGTCTTCAAATTTTCACAGTGTAAACATCTTGTTGAGCCATACTAATTAACAATTTTTTTTTTATTTTATGGCAATACATATAAAAGGGGGTGCGATTTTTTTTGATCTGTCCCTTCGTGTGGGGTCTCGTTGTTTGAGGTTGTTTGGTGGTAAATACTGTATTATTTGTTTCAAAAATTTTTGAAAAACAAAGGAATGAGAAGCCACCAAAGCCAAAGAATACCGTTTGTCCTGGTATGGTCATGTGATGAGGAGAGATGAAACGCACGTTACTAAAAGAGTTATGAATATAAATGTCGATGGATGAAGAAGGAGGGGATGGTCAAAGAAAAGATGGATGAACTATGTGAGCAGTGATATGAAAAAAAAGGGACGCGGGAGGGATAGCGTGGCAAAGGACAGGACCGTATGGAAGAAGAAAACGTGTGGCGCCGACCAGAAGTAACATGGGACAAGGACAGGAAGATGATGAACCGTCTGGAATAATGTACCTTTCAAATGGTGACAGATTTTTCAAATAGGTGTAGTGGTTCCAGACATTACCCGCAAGGTTCTACTGCGTTAAGCCACGGATGTTGAACCTTTGGATAAAACTAGATAAAGGATAAAGTTTTACGTATGGAATGTATTATTAATATTAGAATTATGCACAATAGCTGTGTATGCCGAGGCAATCTACATGACATAAAACTAGACGTCGTTATCTGCAATGATATCTCACATCTCGTGCGTTTGTATGCAAGTGCGACCACATTAGGTAAGCAGATAATATAATGTTATGATGTTAAGTAAGGAAGATATCGATAGAAGTGTCGATACTAAGATTATGTTGATAAGACACATAGGAAAGATGGTTTGATTCCGCCCAGCCTGTTTTAACATCGGACTACAAGACGTATAGCGATGCGCCATCGGTACACATACAATACTACCGACTTCCAAATAAGAAAATTACAAAATGAAAAATAACTTTATTTTTGGAAGTCGGTGTCTTTCGTAGGTACCATTTTACTGCGTTATGGACACCGACTTCCAAAAATAAAGTTATTTTTCACTGTGTAGTTTTCTTATTTGGAAGTCGGTGGTATTTTTTTGTAAAACAGTTTTTATTTTTCACTTTTTAGTTGTACCTACCTAATAGGCAAGTTGTTTAGTAAGTTACCTTAAGGAAAGAATCATCCAGTATCATGAAACTTGAACATAACCGGTGAAAATGAGAGATCTGCGTACCCCTTAAGAGCGAACTGGCGTGATGTTATTTTATGAAATCGTATAATTAATAAACAGACATGCGATTGTAGTAATCCCGAGAGGATTGCAGTTATTTATAGAAGAGTTCTGTCGTATATCTTCGAAGTCCTTCATCAGATCTTCACCAAATTAAAATGAGACCAATTTCGAAACATTTTCTTTCAAACAAAAAAAGAATTTTCAACATCGGTCCACAATTGACGGAGATATCGGTGAACATGCATAAAAAAAAAAACATACAAGAAGTCGAACATAGAACCTCCTCCTTTTTTGTAAGTCGGTTAGTAAAATATAACAAATTTCGTGAATGCAAATGCATTGAAAGGTTAATTCTATAAATAGACGATAACAACTGGATCAGAGCTCCTTCTGTAAAACAGGTTTCTTTGTTAAGCTCATAGATATAGTATGTACATGATATAGATTTATTTGAAATTCTAAATCTATGGTTAAGCTCATCAATAATTAATGAATCAATTAGCAATTCAGAAAAAGTTTTGGTTCAGAAATAACTTTTGATGATTAAGTGCACACTCAGGTTTGTAGGAGCTCGTGCAGTTGCTTACACAACAATACATAATATCCGTAGATAATAAGAAATCTTTTTGGCAGGTGGCATACGATCACGACTATCCTCTAAGAATATCTTCTTGTTTGATACTTTTCAGAGCGCAGTTCTTTTTAACCGACTTACCAAAAAGAAGGAGGTTCTATGTTTTTTTTTGTATGTTCACCGATATCTCCGACAATTGTTGACTGATTTTGATAATTCTTTTTTGTTTGAAAGAGTTTGTTCCGAAATTGGTCCCATTTCAATAAAGTGAAGATCTGATGAAAATTTTTGAAGAAATACAACAGAACTCTTCAATAGATAAAGGCAAATCTCTCGGGATTGCTGCAATCGCATGTCTGTTTATTGTTTATACCATTTCATAACATCACGCCAGTACGCTCTAAAGGGGTACGCAGATGTGTACAGTTAACCTTGGTACACTCTCATTTCACCGGTTATGTTCAGTGTCATGATATTCGAGTAATCTATTCTTGTATTATAGGTACCTTACTTAACTACTTGGCTATTAGGTAGGTACAACAAAAAAGTGAAAATACAAAAAAATACTACCGACTACCGAATAACAAAACTGCAAAGTGAAAAATAACTTTATTTTTGGAAATCAGTGTCCATAACGCAAAAAATGGTACCTACAAAAGATACCGACTTCCAAAAATAAAGTTATTTTTCACTTTGTAGTTTTCTTATTTGGAAGTCGGTAGTATTTTCTTTTTGTATTTTTTTTTATTTGAGTAGTGTTATACTTCAACAAACATTCATCACTAAGAAACATTATTTTTAGAGCTAAAATATTTGCCTTCTACCTTGTTCTTCCTTCCCTGGTCCCATTATTTGAGGTCAGGTCTCCTCACTTTCTTGCGCCAAGTTGTTCTGTCATCTCAAGGCTCGTCGGTACGGGTCATTGCGCTTGCTTGAGGACCCTTTCGATATTGGATCACCAAGGCAATGGCGGGCGGCTTCAACCTCTTTCTACCCGACTGCCGAAGGAGGGTAATGTGTTTATCGGTCTATGTATGTATGTATGTTTGTTCTTATGTGGCTTTCTAGAGACCAAACGCGTTGGCCGATTTTGATGATTCTTACGTCAATCGATTTGTCTTAATCCTGCGAGTGTCACCGGCTACATTAAAATTGGAAAATAGAAAAATGGCGGATTTTGGGCGCCATATTGTGGGGGCCCAATTTTCTTTTTCTTCCAAACCCATCGTGTGGGGTATCAAAATAAAGGGTTTTAAGAGGTGAATTCAAAAATATACAACACTTATATGTTTAAATGTATATAATTCTAAAAAAAAAAAATAACTAAAAAGTTGTAAATAAATAAAAAATAAACCCGACTGAATCTGGTTTTGGTCAGCCAGATCGCGCATATGTATCCTTCGACTGCACATCATGATTTTCTTCTTGTTACGTCTTTTTAGTTCGCCTTTTAAGCAGTCGGGTTTTTGTTATATTTATTTGCATTTTACCATATTTTTAAGCGACTTTCCAAAAAGGAGGAGGTTCTATGTTCGACATTATGTATGTTTTTTTTATGTATGTTCACCGATATCTCGGTCAATTGTGGACCGATTTTGAAAATTCTTTTTTTGTTTGAAAGAATACGTTCTGAAATTGATGAACTTCGAAGATATACAACAGAACTCTTCAATAAATAAGGGCAAATAGGGATTGCTGCAATCGCATGTCTGTTATTTTTTATACCATTTCATAACATAACATCCGCCAGTACGCTCTTAAAGGGTACGCAAATCCCTCATTTCACCGGTTATGTTCAAGTTTCATGATATTCGGGTTATCTATTCTGGCTTTATAGGTACTTTACTAAACAACTTGCCTATTAGGCAGGTACAACTAAAAAGTGAAAAAAAAACTTTTACAAAAAAATACTACCGACTTCCAAATATAAAGTTATTTTTCACTTTGTAGTTTTTTTATTTGGTAGTCGGTAGTATTTTTTTGTAATTTTATTTTTTATGTGTTTTTATTTATTCAGATTTGGGAACAATGACAAAGTAAATGACTAAACAATTACTTAGGTACGAAGGCTGAACATTTTTCGTTCAAACTCATGAATTATTAATTATTTTTACCCGACTGCCGAAGGAGAGTAATGGGTTTATGTATGAATGTATATTTCTATGTATGTTTGTTCCTATGTGGCGTTCTAGAGACCAAACGCGTTGACCGAATTCGATGATTCTGATGTCAATCGATTTATCTTAACCCTGCGAGTGTTGGCTACATTAAAATTGGAAAATAAAAAAATGGCGGTTTTTGGGCGCCATATTGTGGAGCACCAAATTTTTTTCTTCCAAACCCATCGTGTCGGTTATAAAAACAAAGGCTTTTAAGAGGTGATTTCAAAAATATACAACACTTATGTTTAAATGTACCTATTTATAATAGCATTTTTACTTGCATTTAATCGGACTTGATTGACTTGCTAATTGATTTAAATTACCTTGTATTATCTACGATGAGTGTCGATAATGCTACACCAAATTTTATGACCTAATGTCCGTATTCGACTAGTAATATTATCACGACAGTAAGAACATTATAAGGTAGAAATAAGAAATCAAAAAACTACTTTTATGGCTATATCAATATAGCTGGCGTTTGACCACTATCTCACCTGATGGTAAGCGATGATGTGTCGACGGTGAAGCACGCTTACCACGAAGTAACGTATTCACTCTTGACTTACAGACACCAAGGTTGTAGCTATCAGGAAATGCAGTCTCCGGCAGTGAATGCCACTCCATAGCTGTACGCACAATGAAAGTATTCCCAAAACGTGTAGTGCAAAGGTGGGTTGTCCACCGTCCATCATGTACCGATGGCGCATCGCCGTACGACTTGTAGATGGAAAGGGCTAGGCGGAATCAAATTGTGCAGCTCTAGCTCACACTCACTGAAATGTTGCCGATGGTAAAAAAACTTTTTTACAAATATATACTACTGACTTCCAAATAAGAATACTACAAAGTGAAAAATAACTTTATTTTTGTAAGTCGGTGTATTTGGCAGGTACCAATTTTATGTGTTATGGACACCGACTTCCAAAATTAAGTTATTTTTCACGATGTAATTTTCTTATTTGGAAGTCGGTAGTAATTTTTAACCGACTTACCAAAAAGGAGGAGGTTCTATGTTCGACTTCTTGTAGGTTTTTTTTTTGTGTATGTTCACCGATATCTCCGTTAATTGTGGAACGATTTAATTTTTTTTTGTTTGTTAGATTATGTTTCGAAATTGGTCCCATTTTAATTTGGTGAAGATCTGATGAAGAACTTCGGAGATATACAGCAGAACTCTTCAATAAATGACGGCAAATCTCTCGGGATTGCTGCAATCGCATGTCTGTTTATTGTTTATACCATTTCATAACATAACATCAAGCCAGTACGCTCTAAAGGGGTACGCAGATGTGTACAGTTCCCTTGATACACTCTCATTTCACCGTTTATGATCAAGTTTCATGGCATTCGGATAATCTATTCTGGCATTATAAGTACCTCACTAAAGGCAAGTTGCTTAATAGGTACGACTAAAAAATGAAAAAATCTTTTTTACAAAAAAAAATACTACCGACTTCCAACTAAAAACACTACAAAGTGAAAAATAACTTTCTTTTTCGAAGTCGGTGTCCATAACGAAAAAAAATTGGTACCTACCAAAGACACCGACTTCGGAAAAGAAAGTTATTTTTCACTTTGTAGTGTTTTTATTTGGAAGTCGGTAGTATTTTTTTTGTAAAAAAGATTTTTTTTTTAAACTAACATTTCACTTTTTAGTTGTACTACCTAATAGGCAAGTAGTTAAGTAAGGTTCTTATAACGCCAGAATAGATTTCCCGAATATCATGACACCGAAAATAACCGGTGAAATGAGAGTGTACCAAGATGAACTGTACACATCTGCGTACCCATTTAGAGCGTACTGGCGTGATGTTATGTTATGAAATGGTATAAACAATAAACAGACATACGATTGCAGCAATCCCGAGAGACTTGCCGTTTATTGAAGACTCCTGTTGTATATCTCTAAAGTTCTTCATCGGCCCTTCAATAAATTAAAATGGAACCAATTTAGAAACATACTCTTTCAAACAAAAAAATAATTTAAAAAATCGGTCCATAATTGACGGAGATATCGGTGAACATACACAAAAAAAAAACAAACATAAGGTCGAACATAGAACCTCCTCCTTTTTGGTAAGTCGGTTAAAAAGTAGACAACGTTACTTAATCAAACTGCATAATTCTCTCTATCGCAATTCATATCGTTTTCCTCACCCTAGCAAACGGCTGTTATTATTATTTTTTTAATTATGGGCGGCAAATCCTAAATGGCACACAGCCCGGGGTGCCAAATCTTTATATACGCGACTGACAGTATCTATGTAAGTAGCAGGAATTAATAATGATTAATGTAATGTTAAGTAATGTATCAACACAATGTAAATTGTTTCTGATAGTAAATAAAAATCGTCTTCCTCGCACTCATAACGATGAGCTAGAAATAATATAGGAATCACATCACAATGGTCGATCACACATACCGGTACCAAACATGGGCGTCCCTTGTACGGCGCGGTCATTAGGGACCTTAAACAATGACTGTAATTATAACAACTAATCGATCTTCGTTGGTGTGCTAATAAACAGAACAGTCTTCAATTCTGGCCAAAATGTAAGGGATTGCTCTCGTGACGTTTCTATAGCGCTTGACAATCCCACGCAAGGATACGATAGCATAGATGGACCTCCTATTCTGTCTAAAAAGTCCCATTTGGTCCGTTGTGCGTGCAGGACTCCTCTCTTTGAGAGAGAATGGGCCGTAATCCACAACGGGGGCCCAGTGTGAGTTGGTGGATGTCACTTGTCTTTAAATTTTTGTATCTAAGAGGTTAAGGTTAAGGTTTCCTCACGATGTTTTCCTTCGCCGTATAGAGAGCTGTGGTGATGTAATAATTTACACAAAGTAAAGCGCCTTTCTGGGTTCGCACGCACCCATAACCTACAAATTGTAATTCGCGGCCGTTACCACTGGGCCCCCACTGCTCTCTATCCACCCATAGACTACTATACTATACACCATATACTTTATTCTAATCGCAATCCTGAAGCTTTCGTGGATAGAATGTCACTAGTCTAGAGCCTCCGATGGTAAGCGATGATGTGGTCGACGGTGAAGCACGCTTGCCTAGAAGTAACCTATTCACACGAGACTTAAAGATCCCCAGGTTGTAGCTATCGGGAAACACAGACTCCTTTGGCGCTTGACCTTGGCATAGTCATGGCTGTAGTAGGTACTTCATTCATTATAAGTTCAACAGTATCATAATTGCGTGACTCACTATATATTTATATTAAAACTAGCTGACCCGCAAAACTTTGTTTTGCCATAAAAACACCCTACCTATTGGTTGTATGTATTTTTAGTGCCACATTATAGAAAAATAAAAACAAAAATTTTTGTCCAAAAATAAAAAATAAAATGTTAAGGGTGAACAACCCTTATCACTTAGGGGTATGAAAAATAGATAAGCCGATTCTCAGACCTACTGAATATGCATATCAGTAAAGCCGTTTCGGAGGAGTAAGGTAACTAACATTGTGACACGAGAATTTTATATATGTATAGGATTACAATCGAATGAAATTCCCAATTCAATTTTCGTCTATTCAACAACATAATTACAAGGTAATTTAACATATTACGCAATTAGGCAGCGCAACTCTACGTAATTATTTTAAGATCATCTCAATATACTTAACCTTACTCTTAACTCGCGTAAGATCTACTAAATTATGACCACATAAGGATCTCATAGAGTCGCGAGGTGTTTCCGCGGGCACTGGCCAAGGTCGACCATCTTGGCTATTTGTCCAGTATACATTAACGATTTGAAAGCAAATACTTTGGGTCAACCTGTTTCTTGAATAAATATTCAATGAATACTTATCGTCGTGATTTGGATAGTTTAATAGTAATAAAGGTCATTGTTAACTACACACACTGGCAAGATTAGCAGAAAAAAATAATACGATTTCATTTTTAATACTTTTATTAATACCGGTTTCCTTACATAAAAATACACCTTATAAAATAAAACTGAAATCGCTTTTAGTACATTTTGTGTGAGTAACACGATTTTATGCGAAAACTGTACATTGTTGATTTTTGTGTCTGTCGCGTGTCGATAATATCGATCTCTACGTCGCTCGATCGTTAAAAAAAAACAGTACCTAAGTTAATGAAAATTTTTCAATATTTATAAAGTGGCAACAATCGACATTCACTCTAAATTATGTAAGATTGACTAAAGTTAAAACAATCGCATGGCAGGTGACGTTCAATTGTTTTATCAATTAAGCATAATTGGTTTTATTATAAAACAAAATAAAAACCACCCTGTAACGGTAACAAAAAAATGTACGATATTTTTTCTTGACCAGCTAATTTTGCCAGTGTCTGTAGATAATTTTAGCAAGGTTTTTAGTGCTTTCGTTTTACGCCAGTTATGTACATACAAATACTCCATGCCTCGGAAAACATGTTAAGCCATTGCTTCCGAGGTAATCTGTGATGCTGGCTAAAGATATAATAAACGAATATTTCTATAAATCCCGCTGTCTTTTGTAGAACTCTGAGGCCCGGACTCCACCAAAGCGGAGACGAGACGAGCGGAGAGGAGGTGTTTTAAAACAAACCAATAGAATTTCGTTGTTCACACATCTCGCCCCGCTCAGCTGGACTTCTCCGCACATCTCCGCTTTAGTGGAGTCCCGGCCTTACAGTCGTTCCGTACACAGTTACTGGATTG
This sequence comes from Orthosia gracilis, assembly GCA_947562075.1. Lineage (NCBI taxonomy): Eukaryota > Metazoa > Arthropoda > Insecta > Lepidoptera > Noctuidae > Orthosia > Orthosia gracilis. Next base: position 14,543,401 of record OX387267.1, read on the forward strand.
TGGAGTCAGATAGGCAGTCACTCCGTGTAGAATGTGATTTTCTTCTAGCTTACGTCTGTTTAGTACGCTTCTTAAACAGTTGGGATCTTTTTATTTACAAGCTTTTATTTAACTTGCAATGTATGTATGTAAGTGTGTTCGGGTCAAATCTTGCAACTGAATTTTTAAGCAGTTACCCTCCACCGATTAAGGTGAAATTTCGCATACACGTTTAGTTTGAATGACAATGCATGGTTAGCTAAGTGACGTCATTCTAAATCCAATATGGCGGAAGGCCCAAGATGGCGGACTAGTTATTTTTTTGTTCACTGCCATGTTATGATATGGGTATCAAAAGAAAGGGCGTACAAGAGGCCGACAGGCGCGAGTGATGAAGGATAGGCAAAATGTTATTGGCTTTATCCATCTGGCATTTGTCATCTCGCAATCTGGACTGGTGGCTGGTTGATGGCAAGAGGCTCGTCCCTATTACATGAGTTTTAAACAAAAATGCAGGAGAACCAAAGTTACCGATAGCCCGAAACTTAATTGGCTGTGGGCATAGTACATTTGCTCGCAGAACGGATGGCCGATGGGGCAGAAAAGTTCTGAAATGGCGAGCGCGAACCGGAAGACGATACGTTGGAAGGCCTCACACTAGGTGGACCGATGTCCTGGTAAAAGTTCCGACGCACGGGACCGATCAATGTGGCGACGCTTGGGGGAGGCCTATGTCCAGCAGTGGACGTCTTTCGGCTGAAATGATGATGATACATAACTGGTGAAGTGTAGGCGTAATGTAAGTAGTCCTCTGCCTAATCTTTGAACAATACAGGCGTGATGTTATCACTCACGTGTCGTTAATAAAATAATAACTAAATTACGACAAGAAGTATACAAAATAACATTTTAATCTGTTGTTCTTTCGTTTTTGTAACGTTTGATAATTGCATTTGTCTATACTAATATTAAAGAGGAAAGATTTGATTGTTTGTTTGTTTGTTTGCATTGAATAGGCTCCGAAACTACTGAAACGATTTGAAAAATTCTTTCACTGTTGAAAAGCTACACTATCCCCGGGTGACATAGGCTATATTTTATTTAAAAAAAAATTAGGGATCCTTACTAAAACTCTAATAATGTAACACAAGGTGTAAAAAAAAATACCTAAAATATTCTTAACATCGCGTGTGCTGCGAAAACTATTGATGATAGAATAAAATAATGTAGGTACTATAACTTTTCAGAACACATCATTATTTACAAAAAGTGTCGCGACAGCATATGTGTAACTAATATAGTTATGCCACAATAAGTGTTCTTACATGTTAAAATTTTAATTGAAATGCCGTCTCCAGAAAACGCTCTTTATTTGTATATTGGCATTAATCCTTATCAAAATAAATTACTTCATATTCAAGATTGCTTCAGTACCTTTATACTTTATGCATCTATTGGTTTTTGAAAATTCTACCTCTAAAGGGGTAAAAAAGGGTTGAAAGTTTGTATGAAATTTTTATTGTTTGTAAAATAGGACACATGAAATTCTTGATTTACGCTCTTGGTTGATAAAAATAATTAATGTATTTATTGGGTTCTGGAAATTCTACCCTTAAGGGGATAAAATAGGGGTTGAAATTTTATGTGAAATTTCTTCGGTTTGGAAGATATACCATCAGAAATTGTTGTTTTACGCTCTTGGTTAATAAAACAACAATGAGTTTTTTTTTTCGGATGTTCTACCCCTAAGGAAGTAAAAAGTCGTTTGCAATTTTGTGTGAACCTTCTACGTTTTAAAGTGTGACATGTGAAATTAAAGAATTACGCTTTTGGTTGATAAAAAGAATTCATGTTTTTTTTGGTTTTTGGCAATTCTACCACAAAGGAGGTGAAAAGGTGAAAATTTGTTGGGCTTATTCATTTGAAACTTGGCATAAATACTTACCTAAGTAAATGGTACAAGTTTTCATTAGTTTTTTAAAACGACTCCTAAAAGACGATTTAAGGGGTGTTAAAGATTTTTGATGAATTTTACTGTACAGGGCTTCTTTTTATAAAGTAGGAGATCACTAAGAAGGGATTTTTGGCAATTCAACCTTTAAGGGGGTGAAACTAAAAAATCATCGAAACTAAAAAATCATCTATAGGATAAAACACGGACCACGCGAACGAAGTCGCGGGCGAAGTGCTAGTTTTTTCTAATTCGCCATCATCATGGTTGATGCGAATCCAATTCAATGATAATTATTTAATTATAAGACTTGTGAGCGTTAAATTGTAGTATATTATTAATATTTTAATAGCGTCATATTTAATAGTATTAATACAAACAACAACATAAGCCGACTGGTTTCAAGTCTTTAGATCTAATACCTTTAAACGAGCAATTCTTGTATATTCATACTTAATATTATAAAAAGGAAAGATTTTTTTGTTTTTTTGTTTGTACCGAATAGGCTCCGAAACTACAGGACCGATTTAAAAAAATATTTCACCAATAGAAAGCTACATTATTCCTGAGTGACATAGGCTATGTTTTAATCCCGAAAACGGGTCCTGTGGGGTTGTCCACGGGAGCGAAGCCGCGGGCAACAGCTAGTATATTATATATATATAATCTGAATCTCGAAAACGACTCCAACGATTTACATGAAATACTAAATGCAGTGAGCTTCGGGGGAGGTTTCATTTTTAACCGACTTTCCAAAAAGGAGGAGGTTCTATGTTCGACATTTTTTTTTTTTTGTTTATGTTCACCGATATCTCCGTCAATTGTGGACCGATTTTAAAAATTCTTTTTTTGTGTGTTAGAGTTAGCTTCGAAATTGGTCCCATTTTAATTTGGTGAAGATCTGATGGAGATCTTCACCAAAAATCTTCAAAAAAAACTTTTTTACAAAAAAATACGACCGACTTCCAACTAAAAACACTACAAAGTGAAAAATAACTTTCTTTTTCGAAGTCGGTGTCCATAACGAAAAAAAATAGGTACCTACCAAAGACACCGATAAATGGGATATAAATAAAAAAAAGACATTGTATAGCCAGGAACTCAATATAGGCCTACTCCATACCAGAACCACATTGAAAAGCATTAATTAACAATTCGTTTAAATTGGACTTTACCTAGTAAACAGTGACCGCGTATATTTACGTACATATTAACTGTCGTTTGTTTTAGTGGACTGACGCAAGTTGTACTAATAGTGGGCCGAGGTAATATTTGATCGAAAATGTTTAATATTGGTGTAATGTCAGCCGCATGGCAGTGCTAACATTTGACTATAAAAAGTCTTTACTGAAATAAAGACAATGATTCTCCTGATCATCATCGTTTAACATCAGATGAGAAGGGGGTCAAACACGAGAAACAATAAAAAAACACGTTCAAGGTGGCCAATCGTACTTACTATACCGATGTACACATGCTTGTCAGCAAACACAGGTCTGTGCACTCTGTTTCCTCTGTCTCATAGTCCATTGGGATGACAATCCGACACGACTGGAGATAGATCCAAATCAAGCGAGATGAAATATATAGTGTGAATTGTTTAACACGGACAAAAAAACGACAATCGTAACAAAACCGCCGGACGTATGTTAATTAAATTTGCACCATCTCAAAGACAAAATATATTATTATATACATTTTGATTTCAGGCTTTTTTTTAAGTCATAGAATAATAAGAAAACACAAACACTCCCGATTTTTATGTCGCGCGGGTGTAAGACATGTGCGCGTTTTGTTCGTTGGTAACTGTCGTCGTCGTCTACCGATTGAGCGTCTTATTACATACACAATAGCTTATGTACACATGGTGTGCAAACGACGCGTCACGGGTAAAGACTAAAGCCAAATTGCAACATTGTAATGGATTCGGGTCTATTACGGCAATCTAGGACAGTACAAAGTTATACAATTACGCATATGTATGTAGGCTTATAGGTTTGGACTGCATGTTACGTTTACCTATAATTTTGCATCTAAGGCAGAATTATATTTTATTTCAAAAATACTACCACAGCCGTTCTGTCGACTGTACCTAATTTTTTGAGTCGTTTATTAATTTTACGAATTTGAATATCGAATCTAATTTAATTATAATATTTTCACGCGTATTATGTTTACACGTGTTCCGCGATTTACGTGTGACTGGACTAATTTTATCGATCTCCTTTTTTATGGGTTCCGTATTACTAAGACTCCACTGTTCGTCTGTCTGTCTATCTGTGTGTCACCAGTTTGTATCTCATGAACAGTGATAGCTAGACAGTTGAAACTTTCACAGCTGATGTATTTTTGTTTTTAAAAACAGAATAAAAAATTAAAACATAAATGTAACTTATGGTGTACTTACAATAAAGTATATAATAAATAAATAATTAAAATAAATATTTAAGTGGGTCTCCCATACAACAAACGTGATTTTTTTGCGACAATGGTACGGAACCCTTCGTGCGCGAGTCTGACTAGCACTTAGCCGGTTTTTTAAAGTCGGTAACCAAAAAGAAGTATTTAATATTACCATGCAGCTTAAGGTCGTGGGTTCAAATCCAGGCAAGTAACAATATGACTATCAAATTCATAATTATATACTTTCTAAGTTTATCTTGGACATCGCTGACTGCGGTGAAAGAAAACATCTCGCGAGCAAACCTGGGTTTATAGTTAACTAGCTTCTGCCCGTGGCTTCATATGACGTATGTTCGTATGTTTCACAATTACATAAAGTAGTTTATTATCAGAAAACACACTACCGGGGAAAAAACACACTACCGGGGTAAAAACACACTACCGGGGTAAAAACACACTACCGGGGTAAAAACACACTACCGGGGTAAAAACACACTACCGGGGTAAAAACACACTACCGGGGTAAAAACACACTACCGGGGTAAAAACACACTACCGGGATAAAAACACACTACCGAGGTAAAAACACACTACCGGGATAAAAATGTCCTAATCCGAGACTTGATCTATTCGTGTGCCAAGTTTCATCCAAATCCATTCAGCCGGTACGGCATGAAAAGGTAACAGATAGACAGAGTTACTTTCGCATTCATAATATTAATTAAGTATGAGCCCCCCTCACCGGTCGGAATCCCTATTTGATTGCCGTCAAAAAATCGCCAACCCGTATTAACCAAGCGTGGTGATCAATGTTCGGGCCTTCTTTGTATGAGAAGAGTCATTTGCTTTGCAGTGGGACAGTTACAGGCTGGTATTATTATTATTACGCAGCTTAAAAGCGCACTGTCCAGGTATGTATGTAAACTGCCGCTTTATGTAAATGAGTGATGCAATTGAACATTACTAGATACTAAACTTGTTATTTTGCGTTGTAGACACTTAGACCAGCGACTAACAGGATTTGCAATAATATTTACCAACAGTGGCCTAAATAAGTGCACACCTTAAAATACCCTTGTTTATTGAAATCACAAAATATTTATCTACTTAGACCCACTTGCACGAAGAACTTAACTTAGAGTTAGTTGTTAACACGAGGACAATATTATATGATAAACTGTCAATTTAACCTCGTGTTAAGTTTTTCGTGTAAGTGGGCCTTTGATAACTAACTCGACTACCTACCTATCTACCTACCATACCTACTCTACCCACCTACCCTACCATACTTACCCTACTCTACCTACCCTACCTACCCATCCTACTCAACCCTACCTACCCAACCCTACCTACCCTACCCTACCTAATCATGTAGTACATATTTTTTAATGTATCATCAATAGTTTTCTCAGCGCACGCCAAAGAATGAATTTTTAACCGACTTACCAAAAAGGAGGAGGTATAGAACCTCCTCCTTTTTGGTTCGACTTCATGTATTTTTTTTTTATTTATGTATGTTCACCGATATCTCCGTCAATTGTGGACCGATTATGAATTTTTTTTTTGTATGAAAGAGTATGTTTCGAAATTGGTCCCATTTTAATTTAGTGAAGATTTGATGAAGAACTTCGAAGATATACAACGGAACTCTTCAATAAATAACGGGAAATCTCTCGGGATTGCTGCAATCGCATGTCTCTTTATTGTTTGTACCATTTCATAACATAACATCACGCCAGTACGCTCTTCAGAGGTACGCAGATCTCTTTATGTTCAAGTTTCATGATATTTGGCTAAGTTAACTTACTAAACAACTTGCCTATTAGGTAGGTACAACTAAAAAGTGAAAAAAAAAATCTTTTTTCCAAAAAAATACTACTGACTTCCAAATAAGAAAACTACAAAGTGAAAAATAACTTTATTTTTGGAAGTCGGTGTCCGTAACGCAAAAAATGGTCCCTATGAAAGACACCGACTTCCAAAAACAAAGTTATTTTTCACTTTGTAGTTTTCTTATTTGGAAGTCGGTAGTATTTTTTTGGAAAAAAGTTTTCCATCCTCACAAACTTTCGCATTTATAATATTAGTAGGATTAACACTGAACCTAACTATGTACATATTGGTACGTACAAAAACCTTAAAACGGATTTTTAATTACATATTATCATGCATGCCTGTACTTCTAACTCCTGGTATATGTGTGTCTAAGTCATGTGATGAGGAGGGATGAAACGCATGTTACTAAAAGAGTTATGAATATAAATGTGGCTGGATGGAGAGGGAGGGGATGGCCAAAGAAAAGATGGATGGACTGTGTGAGGAGTGATATGAAAGAAAAGGGCGTCAGTGATGGCGTGACGGTGGACAGGACGGTATGGAAGAAAAAATGTGTTGCGCCGACCAGAAGTAACATGGGACAAGGGTAAGAAGATGATGCACGCCTGTCATCTCCGGCATCGGCAGTCTGGAAGCGAGTTCATTGCCCACGACTGGGCACAAGTCTAGACTCCGGGTTTCTACTGAGAAATTCCAGATGAAAAAAAACTTTTAAAACAAAACATTAAACCAACTACAAAAGCAAAACCTCAAAGCGAAAAATAACTATCTTTTCGGAAGTCGGTGTCTTTGGTACCTATTTCTTTTAGTTTATGACACCGACTTTCGAAAAGAAAGTTACTTTTTGCTTTGTAGTGTTTTGTTTTGAAAGTCGGTATAGCTTTTTTATTAAAATGTTTTTATTTTTATCTTTTTAGTTTTGGTACCTCAAATTTCCATGAAAATCATTTATTGATTCCAACAAGCCCAAACACGACTAGGATATATTGTTTGGATTATTTTATTTCGGAGTTCTATTGCCTACCTTCCGGCTTCATTACTAGATCAGTACGACGGTACCATTTTCATTAGAACCACTTATTTAAATTTGCTTATTCACAGTCATTTAACTATTCGGGATGTCTTATATCCAAAGAATACTTAACATTTAGAAGTTCCAGTTGCGGTCTGTGCTTCTTCATCAGTTCCACTTCATCAAATGATACTTTCTGATTGCAAGTGGACGTTGATGAAAATACCTAAATCGACATATGTATGCCTATAAAATTTGTGGAGTTTCCTCTATTTTCATTTGATACCCTCATCAAAGCCTGACTTGGTGACAGTGCGACTATCTCGAAAGTATACCTACAAACAAAAAAAGATTATTCAAAATCGCTCAATATTTGACGGAGTAATAGTTGAAAATATTACAAAAAAAAACATACAGCCGAACATAGAACCTACATCTTTTTGGAAAGTCGATTACAAATCCGATCAATATCCTGACCATGCCTTTTCTTTTGTTTAGTCATAACTTAAAATGACTGGCCTTTTGGGGAAAAGACTACGTGTGGGATTTTCACTAAAACCCGGTGATTATCATCACCCCCAACGGCCACCCCGGAACCAACTCTGTGCAACGCTTGTGAGGGCACATCCCTGTGAAGACGAAGCACGTTGCACCACACGTCGCTCTGCACGGCAGCACGTGATTGTGCCACCGTCTTACCTGGAGTAACTTGGTAGGCTGACTGAGTCCCCAATCTGAGTGCCCGTGATCCCGGGGCCATATCTAGTCCTTGCAAACACTATATAAATATGTTGGTATAGCAGTTAACATAATTATATGTAGGTAAACTATAATATTGACACTACATCTTTGCACATCTCCTATGGTGCCTATGACCTTCATAGCGGTACACATCACCTTATTTGTCTCAAATGATCATAATATGGTCAACAGTGGGCAGTATGCGTCAAATTCAACAGATGAGGCCTTTGATTCAATTTTTAAATTTATTTGAATAAAGAACAGCCACCTCACATCCATACTTAATATAGGTACTTACTTAATTCATACTCTATTAATATAAATGCAAAAGTAACTCTGCATGTCTGTCTATCCTTACACGCTTAAACCGCTGAACTGGTTCAGATGAATTTTGGTATGGAGATAGTTTGAGACATAGCAAATTTTTTATCCCGGCAATCATCCTTAAGGAGTGTAAAGGGGGTGGAAGTTTGTATGGTGAACTAATAATATCTCAAGTTAGGCGGCCCACACCTACAATATTCTTGCAAAATATAAAAAACCGGCCAAGTGCGAGTCGGACTCGCGCACGAAAGGTTCCGTACCACGTATCGAAAAAACGGCAAAATAATCACGTTTTTGTATGGGAGCCCCACTTAAATATTTATTTTGTACTGTTTTTTAGTATTTGTTGTTATAGCAAAACAGAAATACTTCATTTGTGAAAATTTTAACTGCCTAGCTATCACGGTTTATGAGATACAGCCTGGTGACAGACGGACAGACAGACAGAAAGACGGACCGCGGGGTCTTAGTAAAAGTGTGGCGCATACTTTTTTACCCGACTGCCGAAGGAGGGTAATGTGTTCATTTATTGCGTTTTACCCGTCTCTTACCGGTAAGCGATGATGTGGTCGACGGTGAAGCACGTTTGCCTAGAAGTAACCTATTCACTCTTGACTTAAGACTCCCAGGTTGTAGCTATCGCGGAATAAAGATTTCAAATTGTATCAAGACTGTACAAATCAGGTCTCTGTTAGACACCACCTCTCATGTCTTCACAAATACTCGCTCCGTGCTAAATCTGACACCTCCTTGTTGTTTGTACTGCACTCGTCTTAATAAGTTAATAGTGTGAGTCGGGCAATGTTAATAAATACACGTTAAAACATCTGAGCTTCAATGTTTAGGAGATACAAACAAATGTGGGCAAAGTCTGCGAGAGGTAACAGGATAGAGACCAAGTTAAATAACTAAGGAGTGGAATTCCCTGCCGGAGTCTCTGTTTTGTGATAGCTACAACCTAGGGGTATCGAGTGAATAGGTTACTTCTAGGCAAGCGTGCTTCACCGTCGACCACACCATCGCTTACCATCAGGTGAGATTTGTCAAATGCGAGCCAATAATCATACAAGTCAGATATTCTGGGGGTTCCCAAATATCAGAGGTTCGAACAGTCGATCACGGACATTCCCAAAAAGTCTTATTTATTTGGTTTGATAAAAATTGAATTAAGAAGCTATTTATTCCTTTTTTAACCGACTTACAAAAACGAGGAGGTTCTATGTTTGACTTCGCGTATATTTTTTTTTTTTATGTATGTTCGCCGATATCTTGATTGTGAACCGATTTTGAAAATTCTTTTTTTGTTTGAAAGAGTATGTTTCAAAATTGGTCCCATTTTAATTTGGTGCATATCTGATGAAGAACTCTTAAGATATACGACAGAATTCTTCAATAAACAACAGCAAATCTTGCGGGATTGCTGCAATCGCATGTCTGTTTATTGATTATATAATTTCATAACATAACATCACGCCAATACGCTCTTAAGGGGTACGCAGATCTCTCATTTCACCGTTTATGTTCAATTTTCATGATATTCGGGTTATCTATTCTGGCGTTAAGGTAACTTGCTAAACAACTTGCCTATTAGGTAGGAGCAACTAAAAAGAGAAAAATAAAAAACCTTTTCTACAAAAAAAAAACACTACCGACTTCCAACTAAAAACACTACCAAGTGAAAAATAACTATCTTTTTCGAAGTCGGTGTCCATAACGAAAAAAAATGGTACCTACCAAAGACACCGACTTCGAAAAAGAAAGTTATTTTTCACTTTGTAGTGTTTTTAGTTGGAAGACGGTAATATTTTTTTTGTAAAAAGGATTTTTAATTTTTTAATTCAACGAAGTCGCAGGCGCAAGCTAACACCTACTTCTTGTCTATCGCTAGTCCAATCTACGTATTCGATAAACACTCACTTACGAAACATGTGAGTTCACCGGCCGTGATCAGAATACCGAGCAGATAGAGGCATATCCTTAGAATGTAGCGTAACTATGCACCTCCAGTACTCAGAACTAACGGTACGGCTACTGACGCGGAATATACAATCAATTTGCCTAGCCTTTTCACAATTATGTTGTGGTCGGCTTCCAGTCTAACTGGATTCAGCTGTTGTACAGCCAGTGTTTTACATGGAACGACTGGCTATTTGACCTAAGGGTTAAGTGATATTAAAGCTTTTTTGAGGAATCTTACTGAGCAATCTAACTCACATAAACGAAAAATTAAAAAGGGTTTATTAAGTTTAAGGGGAGGATTTTACTTTGTGTCGTTAACCTAAAATGTATTATTTATTCTTTGAGTCAAATAACGAATCGTAAACTCTATGAAAACACATTTTTATTTGGTTTAATAACAGCTTATTTTTGGTTGCCTTCAGACGATCGAAGTCGCATGCGGAGTTAATATTATAAATGTGAAAGTAACTCTGTCTGTCTCTCTGTCTACCTTTTCAAGCTTAAACCGCTGAACCGATTTAGATGTAATTTGCAATTTGGTTCGGAGATATTTTGAGACCCCGGGCAGGACATAGGATTGTTTATCCCGGAAATCATACTTAAGGGGATGGAATGAGGGGTAGAAGTTTGTCAAGAAAACCTACAATTTTATGCCGCGATATCTTGTGGAGGGACCGAGAAATAACTCGGAAACTTCGACCCATTGGGATCTATTGTGGTCTATGCCGCGATATAGAAAATAATCTATTCGAATTACTAATGCTTCGCAGACGAAGTCACGGGCAACAGCTAGCATATATATATATAATCTGAATCTCGGAAACGGCTCCAACAATTTTCTTGCTCGCTCGGTGGATGTATGTTTGTTACTCAATCACGCCAGAACGGTTTTTATCCAGGGAATAGGTTTCCTTGGGATAATTTTCAACATTCACGCATTCGATATTCGCAGGAAACCTCCGTGCCTCGGCAAGCACGTTTTGCCGTTGGTCCCGGCTGTAATTTGATGATCTTCGGCGGTCTCTCCATGTAGAATACTGAAACCACCTGCATTCAGTGAGACTGTAACCCGACCACAACATAGTTGGGAATAGATAGACAGTTTGATTGAACTGCTATAAAAGTGTACGGTACTCTTCCTGATCCACACTTCCGTCTTCAGTTGTAAATGCATCTTGGTACATACAAAATGATGACCTCCATCGGGACCTAAAAGTTGAGTTCATCGAAAAAGTGTTCCAGAAATTTGCAGAAGCTCATGACAAAAGACTTCATCAGCCTGTAAACGTCGAGAAAATCGCTGGATTGCCTCGACGTTCACGTTCTTGACCTCACAAACATAGTGAGAAGACTAAAAAGAACAAAACGGTGCGAGTTAGTGTTTAGTGTTAGTGAATGTGAATAATGCAACGTATAAAATTGCTACCAATAAAAAACTTTTTTACAAAAAAATACTACCGACTTCCAAATAAGAAAACTACAAAGTGAAAAATAACTTTATTTTTGGAAGTCGGTGTCTTTCGTAGGTACCATTTTTTTGCGATACGGACACCGACTTCCAAAAATAAAGTTATTTTTCACTTTGTAGTTTTCTTATTTGGAAGTCGGTAGTATTTTCTTGTAAAAAAGTTTTTTATTTTTCACTTTCTAGTTGTACCTACCTAATAGACAAGTTGTTTAGTAAGTTACCTTAACGCCAGAATAGATTAGCCGAATATCATGAAACTTGAACATGAAGGGTGAAATGAGAGATCTGCGTATCTCTCAAGAGCGTGCCAGTACGCTCTTGAGAGATACGCAGATCTCTCATTTGTGATGTTATGTTATGAAATGGTATAAACAATAAACAGAAATGCGATTGCAGTAATCCCGAGAGATTTCCCGTTATTTATTGGAGAGTTCTGTTGTATATCTTCGAAGTTCTTCATCACATTTTCACCAAATTAAAATGGGACCAATTTTGAAAAATATTCTTTCATACAAAAAAAGAATTTTCAAAACCGGCCACAATTGACGGAGATACCCGGTGAACATAAATAAAAAAAATAAAAAACGAAAAAAAAAAACCTACATGAAGTCGAACATAGAACCTCCTCCTTTTTGGTAAGTCGGTTAATAAAATACAAGAACGAAATGTATTCGCCTTGATAGAGACAATAAGGATAGTGCTACTCGTATTGGACACATTCTTAGTAAAGACAATGTAATAGTTTTGGTTATTATTAATAATTATTTATTAGTCTATTTATAAGGCTAGATTCTAATAAGATTAGGGTTCATCCTATTGATGAAACCTATTAAAAGCAGAAAAAAATAAATAAACAAACCGCTAATGACCATTTGTTTATTTGGGCTGAACTTGCCAAATAGCTAGCGGCCATTTGTCATAAGTAACTTCCGTTATCAAATCATAACGTACCGTTAATGACTCATTCATAATTACTATGTGGGTTACAGACACGACTTTTTATAAAAAGTGGGTTTACAGTTATATAAACTAGAAATTAATAAAATTCAAGTGTCTGTTTATTATACCAAAATAAAAGTTTAATAAATGCACATAAAAGTTTAAACGCTACCTACTTATAATAAAATAACAGTTTTTTTTAATTTCTGTCGCTGTTTGTAACCTCCGAAATGACTGGACTGATCTTGACGGGGCTTTCACTGACATATAGCTGATGTTATGAGGAATAACTTAGGCTACTTTTATTGTAGAAAAAAGAATAACGGTGCCGCGAAAAAAAAAAAAAAACATGTTTATTTTTTATTTTACGTATTTGATACAGACGAAGTCGCGGACAATATCTAGTGTATAATAAATACGAGTATGTGTATGTCGGCAGTTATTTCGGTATTTGATTAATTGCAAGTCCTTGACATTATGCGATTGAAATAGAATACTGGTTTTTGATTAGGTACGTAATTATATCGTGTCAGGCTTGTGTCTGAACAAGGTCAAGCTACAATTATCAACTCATTTTCTTCGAATGTTTTTGGGTTCCGTACCCGAAAGGTCTGGAATCGGAAACCGGTATGTCCTAGAAGTAAAAATTCGAAGAGATGTGACATCCACCAACCCGCACTGGAGCCGGGAGGTAGATTAAGGCCCATTACCTCTCTCACATAGAGGATGGCTGTGTCCCAGCAGTGGGAACATTATAAGGCTGATGATGATTACCCGAAAGGTCCGTACTTCAAACGGAGCTCTATTGCTGTCTATCGAAATTTCACAAAAGGCTCTAGACAAGTGTCATTCGTGGTCAGCCACGGCGATGGTCGAAATACCAAAACGTAAGGGATTGATTACGTTACATTTTGATAGCGTTTGACATTCCCATACATTTGTGACATTTTTCCGATCGCTATCGCCACGCTTTCATCGATAGAATGTCACTTGTCTAGGCTACGATCAATTCGACCTTTTTTCGAGTTTTGGCATTTCGACTATCGCGCATCGCCGTCGTTGGTAGAATGGCACTTTGTAGCTTTTGTTTTCTTTATTGGCGTCTTATAGTTAAATCAAAAGATTTAGCTACTGCTTAGTCAGGCTTCCCTGTAGAGATTCAACTAGAGCCTCCAGCCAGCCACAAAAAGCTTAAACCTAAGCAATCACGCTGAGGGCTTCTCCCTATGGGGTCGAACCTCGGCTCAGGGCGTCGCTGGAGGGACAAAAAAGGCTGCATTGTGATTAACTGATTCTAACATCCGTTCGTAAAATACCTAGGTACGTGGAGAAGAACGGACAGGGGCACTTTGTCAAGAGCCTGGCAATCTTTTTAACCGACTTACCACTTTTTTTTTTGTGTATGTTCACCGATATCTCCCTCAATTGTGGACCGATTTTGAAAATTCTTTTTTTGTTCGTAGTATATTTCGAAATTGGTCCCATTTTAATTTGGTGAAGATCTGATAAAGGACTTCGAAGATATATGACAGAACTCTTCAATAAATAAATTATGGCAAATCTCTTGGGATTGCTGCAATCGCATATCTGTTTATTGATTACCATTTCATAACTTATCATCACATCATGCCAGTACGATCTTAAGGGGTACGCAGATCTCTCATTTCACCGGTTATGTTCAAGTTTCATGATATTCGGGTTATCTATTCTGCCGTTAAGGTAACTTACTAAATAACTTGCCTATTAGGTAGGTACAAATCAAAAGTGAAAAATAAAACTTTTTTACAAAGAATGTTTTTGGAAGTTGGTGTCCATAACGCAAAAAAATGGTACCTATGAAAGACACCGACTTCCAAATATAAAGTTATTTTTCACTTTGTAGTTTTCTTATTTGGAAGTCGGCAGTATTTTTTTGTATAAGAATTTTTGTGCACAATATATGTTGCCTATGGTTTGCCGCGGGTTGCACAAGGACCTTATTTGTTTTATTGAGGTACAAAGAACGTAGCCTACTTATCTATGAGTTTTCCCGGCCGGATTGAATTTTCTGTGCAAAGTCTTGTGTAGCCAAACGTATAAAGTCTTTGTGTGTAGCAGGTGTAGACACTAGACATGACTCATAATATGTAAGTCTATGCCATGAGTGACAGTGACAGTAGCACTATAGTCAACCGGAATAAAAACAAACCAAGAAGAAATTAAAATACTAGCAGCATTTATCAATCCATACTTACTTGTATTTGTCAATATTATAAATGCAAAAGTAACTCTGTCCGTCCGTCCCCTTTTCACGAATTTTGGTATGGAGCAATGATTTTATTAGAAAATAATTTGTATGGAGATACAACCCTTCTTGCAACCCTGAGAGGGACATAGTTTTTATCCCGGTAGTATGTTCCCTCGGGATTGTTAAATAGTTGTCAAGTATGCGAAGACGCGGGCAAAACAATTAAATATGAAATCTCCTTCTTTCCAGCAATGGCAGTGGAGATGCTGACGGACAGCCAGCTGTTCGAGGCGAAGCAAGGAGGCGACATCACGCACTTAGACATGGTGGATGAAGAGCAACCCCTGGGGGAGTCGCAGATACAGAAGCTATTTGCTGGGTCCGCTGTGCTGCTGACTGGAGGGACCGGCTTTCTGGGCAAGCTGGTGGTCGAGAAATTGTTGAGGTAAGGAAGAATCATACATACATCATTAACATCATTTCAGCCGAAAGTCGTCCACAGCTGAACATAGGCCTCCTCCAAGCGTCGCCACACTGATCGGTCCTGTGCGTTTCGCATCCACTGGATACCCACAGCCTTGACCAGGTTATCGCTCCACCTAAACGGGCGGCCTTCCAGCGCTAAGTCTACCAAGTACGCGGTCGCCACTCCAGAACTTTTCGGCCCTATCAACCATCAGTTTTGCGAGCAATGTGCCCTTCCCACTGCCAAGTTATGTTTGGCAATACTTCGGGTTATGCCGGTAACCCTGGTTCTCACCTGTTGTTTCAATGAGTATAAACGGGCAACGCGACTTTGTGTCAGAGATAGGTTTGCGTAGCACAAAGGCCTTAGTGCCAGTTTTTAAACGTACGACATAATTTATGTATAACATTCATTTATTCATTTTATATACATATTTTTACATTTTTAAATATTATTCTATAAAAAATAAAATAAAAAAACAAAATAAAATATACATTCATTTTATTATTATAGAAAGGCTCGCGCTTGACCACTATCTCACCTGATGGTAAGCGATAAAGTGGTCGACGGTGAAGCACGCTTGCCCAGAAAACATAAACGTTGTTTGTGTCAAATCGTATGGAATTATTATGTGTCACTGTAGTGTCACCCAATACTCGTACCACTTATCCAGTATCAGTACAAACTGAAGTTTAAGTTAAAAGTATCTCAAATCCAAAAAAACTTTAAAGGAAGACTGCCGGGCGGAGCGCAAGTCTAACTTAACGCGATCAAAAACTCGCACTAAAGCAGAGTTTTTTGATCCGTAGTTTAAACCAATGGTTAAATAATATGCTAACCAATGGTTTAAAATTCCGGTGAAACGCGTTTATTTATCAAGTGTTAATCTAACAAATGGTCAAATAATTTAATACGCGATTTGTGAGGTCAACATTTGATAAAAACACGCATTTTACCGAAGTTTAGAAAGAAAGAAAAAGTGTTTGAGTGTCACAATGTGCATGTGCGTATTTAGCATAATTAACCATTAGTTGAATTAACTAAGGATAAAAATCTAGGCCTAAGGTGGACTATAGTACTGTAGACTGGTCAGCGCCTTTATTTCGTGAACTATCACTGATTGCTTCCGCAATCCAAGTTACAACAGACGCTCAGTTATCCACTCGCATACCGTACTACTCAAACATATATAATTTTTTACGAAGTACCTACCTACCTCATTATCATCATCATTATGTTCCCACTGCTGGGACACAGGCCTCCTCTCTGTGAGAGGGAATTGGCCGTAATCCACCGCACGGGCCCAACCTACCTACCTACCTACTCGCTCGCAATCATTCACTGAAACGAGGTGGTAATGACGTGTTTCATAACAGGCCGTATTACTATCATTTAAGAAAGTGTATCATACGCATAATGCACGTACTTGAGTTATTGCCGGGCGAAACCGGGTCGCATATAATAACTAGGCAAGTGCTTGATGTAATAGTTAACTAGATGAATTTGGAGGGTTTTTAAGTGTAACTAACTTACATAATAACAGCCGCACTGTTCGAACTTCAAGGTTAAGTAACGCTCTCGAGACTTCTCCGTGCCTCGGCAAGCACATTAACCTGTTGTTTCAGCTGTAATTTTTTGATTTTAGTAAATCGTTACGAGTAGTCAGAAGCCAGGTAAACTGACAGGTCTGACACCAGTCTTACCAAATTGGTATCGTAGGTATTACATCTTACCAAGGGTTTCGAAATTGGTCCCATTTTAATTTGGTGAAGATTTGATGAAGAACTTCGAAGATATACAACAGAACTCTTCAATAAATAACGGGAAATCTCTCGGTATTGCTGCAATCGCATGTCTGTTAATTGTTTATACCATTTCATAACATAACATCACGCCAGAACGCTCTTGAAGGGTACGCAGATCTCTCATTTCACCTTTTATGTTCAAGTTTCATGATATTCGGCTAATCTATTCCGGCGTTTAGGTAACTTACTAAACAACTTGCCTATTAGGTAAGTACAACTAAAAAAGTGAAAATAAAAACATTTTTATTTCTAGTTTAGATACTTGTGTTTAACCTTGTAATTTGCACAGGCTGTTATTTATGTTTCCGGCTAAACGAATGGTTTCTTTAAATTGCTAGTAACATAAAATACTAATGAAACTAAGTTTCCCGTACTGTGGCTATTTCCTAGAAAATCGCTACATTATCCTTGGAGTTTTGTCAGCTGTTCTATGCAAAATTGTATAGAACATACATACAAAGACCGAACGCTACCTGCTACGATGCTTACATACATCATTTAGCTTCATTTACGTTCATACATCTAGTCATACACGCATGCCCGTTAAGAGAGATGGAGATGGTGACAATTTCATTAAAATACGCCTATGTAATAGTTAACGACAATGATGAAGCAAATACATATAATCTAGCTGTCCCCCGCGGCTTCGCTCCCGTTAACTGGCTATCTATCTACCTTACCTACCGAACTTACCCTACCTACCCTACCTGCCCTACCTGCCCTACCTGCCTTACCTACCCTACCTACCCTACCCTACCTACCATACACTACCTACCCTATCCTACCTACCCTATCCTACCTACTATACCCCACCTACCCTACCCCACCCACCCTACCCTACCTACCCTACCTACCCTACCTACCCTACCTACCCTACCTACCCTACCTACCCTACCCTATCTACCCTACCCTACCTACCCTACCCTACCTGCCCTACCCTACCTACCCTACCCTACCTACCCTACCCTACCTACCCTACCCTACCAACCCTACCCTACCCTACCTACCCTACCCTAGGGGTATGAAAAATAGATAGTAGCCGATTCTCAGACCTACTGAATATGCATATAAAATTTGGTAAAAATCAGTAAAGCCGTTTCGGAGGAGTACGGTAACTAAAATTGTGACAAGAGAATTTTATAATTATATAAGATAATTGATACTGATGAAAATGGTACCATCGAACTGACTTGATGATAAAGCCGGAAAGCAGGCACTGGAACAATGTATCCTAGTCGTGTTTAGGCTTATGGTAATATAAATAAAAAAAAATAACATAAAAATCAAACCGACTTCCTTCCTTATTTTTCGCTTTGTAGTGGAAGTTCTGGAAGTCGGTTTGTTTTTTTTTTTAATTTTTTTTTTTTGATATGCTCGCGCTTGTCGACGGTGACGCGCGCTTGCCTAGAAGTAACCTATTCACTCTTGAATTAAAGACCCCCAGGTTGTAGCTATCAGGAAACTCAGACT
Organism: Orthosia gracilis; assembly: GCA_947562075.1. NCBI lineage: Eukaryota > Metazoa > Arthropoda > Insecta > Lepidoptera > Noctuidae > Orthosia > Orthosia gracilis. The sequence continues at coordinate 14,561,981 of OX387267.1, forward strand.
CCGTCTAGACCTCAGTCCTCCGTATAACCCTTCTGCGAATACAGTCTCGATGCTATGTATGTATTAGTAAACATAAGAAGCCAGTCAGCAATGTGTTTGCGGAACTGTAAGTACAGGGTGTGTCCCCACGTACCCACGTACCAACAATTAAGTATCGTCACTCGGAGGTCATATTAACGCCAATTTAAAGGTGATTTCTATGCGAGCTAGGTTTCGAGCAATTTATTAGTGCACATGGGTGAAGTACACCACTGCTTAACCCTTTGGGCCATGATGTTATATTTGTAACACTTGAGGCAGGTTGAGCTGCTAGGTCTTGTCTTTGTAGATTTTGAACAATTGTTACGAGTAGTCAGAAGCCATTATTGCTAGGACGTATTGTTTTAACCAGTTGGTCGGTCGTGGAGGTCAGATAGTCATTCCATGAAAAATACTGGTGCTCAGCAGCAGCCAACCCCAATATAGTTAGAACAGCAGGCAGATTGATTCATTTATAAACAAAAATGTAATAAATTAAATAATGATTAATTAATTAGAAAATAATTGATTAATAAAATTTAAATTAATTTCTTAATAATTGTTATTAACAATAAAGGTGAAAAAAACATAAATTTTCACCGTGCGGAAATCTAACCCGGCCGCGATACGCAGCGCCATACTGTGCAGTCGACATAGGGTCATGGATATTATTTTAAAAATGCTTTTATTAGCTTGGTATGTATCTATGTAACGGCATCTTTGAACGTAATTTTCACCACCTTCAAAATGTCGGATTAATTTGAAACTTTGCACATGCGGTGAACTGTACACATCTGCGTACCCCTTTAGAGCGTGCTGGCGTGATTTTATGTTATGAAATGGTATAAACAATTGAGAGAGAAAGAGATTTGCCGTTATTTATTGAAGAGTTCTGTTGTATAGCTCCGAAGTTCATCATCAGATCTTCACCAAATTAAAATGGGATCAATTTCAGAATATACTCTTCCAAGTCAAAAACGAATTTTCAAAGTCGGTGTCCATAACTAAAAAAATTGGTACCTACCAAAGACACCGACTTCGAAAAAGAAAGTTATTTTTCACTTTGTAGTGTTTTTAGTTGGAAGTCGGTAGTACTTTTTTGTAAAAAGTTTTTTATGTTTTCTATTTTTTTTTGTTATGGGCTCGCGCTTGACCACTTTCTCACTATCTATCTATTAAAGCGTGTTTGTTAGTTTTTTTTAAAACTATCATTTATTATTCGGCATAAACGTAGTTGTTGTTTATTATTCATGACGTATGGTTTTGGCTGGCAGTTCATTCAATCTGCCTTCTCCAAACTATGTTGTGGTGGGCTACCAGTCTAACTGGATGCAGTTAAAAACCGGTATTTTACAGAAAGTGACAGTAAAACACTAATGTGACCACTATCAAGACCTTCAAATTACTGCTTCAACGTAGTTGCGGAAAGGCACGCACATTGATTAAGTTCAATATTTCACCACACCTTATCGCTAAAATCACTCGATTAACGGGATCCCTTCTTTTCGCATAATGTTCTTTGTCCTAATATACTTCGGCATAACGATATTGGCACAATTTGTTTTGGCTTAATAATACTTCGGCATAATTTTTTTAGGCATACATTTTATGTTGGCATAATCATCTTAAAGACTAATTTTTTTTGGCATAAATTTGATTCGCATAACGTTAGTAGGCCTAATGACTATTAGCATGACGTTAGTAGGCCTAATGACTATTAGCATAATAATATTTAGGCATACAATTAATATAAATAACAAATACAATTTTCATGCAAATGATTTATTGTACATAACATTATGTAACTTAAACGATTTTTATTTAAGTTACATAATGTTATGATATTTATAACTTTTATCTGAAGAATATATAAAATTTTTTGACAGTTTTTGTATAAAAAAATATGTCAATCAGTTAACTTCTATTATGCGAAATAAATATGGCGGTTATTCCTCAGATAGAAGTTAACTGATTGAAACAGTGGTCCTTAATTATGTATAATTATTTATTTTAGGTGTATATTTTTAGCAATTGCTTGTAAATATGCTAGTTTAGAAGTATACTCATCTTTTTTACTAATAATTTTTTCAATTCTTTTGGTTTTGTCCGTGTATTTTTTTTTTTTTTTTGGTATAAGTGATGTTCCGACATCCAGTTTATCTATTTAAATGGTTTGATGTTTTATTTCTTGAACGACCTTTTTTGCCAAAAAATAAAATCCAGGATGGTGTTTTCCCACAAAATGTGCAAATCTATTGTGCCATGCCTCTGCATGATTTTGTGTCCTAGGTCTATTTTCCTTTTCTAGTAGATACGTACTCCAGACTTTGGGTGGAAATGGTGGTGGTGAACTTGTAGCGCCCCATACTTAATTCTGATAAAACCAATTTGCTATAGTTTCTGTAACAATTAAATAATATTGTTGGGTAAAAATTTAATATGATGTGCAACAAAAGTTAGTGACAGAACCGAATTGCTGCAAAACCGACTCTACGTAGTCTTGTTTGTCCTACCCCTAGAGTGTAATTTAAAATCGCGTAGGCGCGTAGGGGCGAGGCGGCCCACGGGCTGAGGAGCAGGCGGCTGCAAGCGAGGGTGGTGAGCGAAAGCCGTCTGCGACGAATAGCACGCGTGGGGCCGCCGGAGGCCCGCAGCGCCGGAGCCGAGACAGAAACCCTGCCTGCTGCATGTTGCCTGCTCGCTTGAATGCTGCATGCTGCATGCTTGCTTGCATGCTGCATGCTTGATTGCATGCTGCATGCTTGCTTGCATGCTGTATGCTTGCTTGCATGCTATATGTGTAAATAAATTTATGCTTTAGGATATTATGCTTAAAAAAGTTATGCTTTAGAACTTTATGCTTAATAAATTTATGCTTTAGAATATTATGCTTAATCATTATTATGGTTAGAGAAATTATGCCTAAAAAAATTATGCGTAAGCTGTTATGCGTAATTATATTATGCGAAAATGTAATTATGCCAAACAAAATTATGCTAAGATATATTAGGTCTTAAAATTTTATGCAAATGGATAGGGAACCTCGATTAACATTCAGCTCGCCGTCAACAAACGGAGGTGTGTACACCAACCGACCAACAGTCAGCTGTATGTTGATTTATACAAGGAATCTGTTGATTGTTAATGAGTACAACACTCCTTACTATACGTATTAGTAGGACGTCCTCTGCACGTACGCGAGCGGCCTTGTTGCGCAAGCGACGACGACGCGACCGTAACATCTGTCCGGTCTGTATCCAACTACATAATGTTGGGATTGCCTCCGAGTCTAACTACGCGTACTGCACTTTCATTATGCGTACAGCTAAGGAGTGGAATTCCCAGCCGGAGGCTGTTTTTCCTGATAGCTTCAACCTGGGGGTCTTAAGTAGGCAACCGTGCTTCATTGGTGGTGCTTACAATCAGGTGAGAAAGTGGTCAAATGCGAGCCTATTGATTATAAAGAAAATGCGATCGTACGCAGACAGAGGCGTTAGCCTAGTCTGTATCCAACCTGCCTGTCTGTATCCAAAGTGCCTTTGACTTGGTAGCCTTCGATAGTAACTGGGTGGATACTAGTCATTTGTGTGGAGTGACTGCCTGTCAGACCTCCATGGAGACTAGCAGACCCAAAGTCGGGGAGTAACATTATCCTTCTGCCCTTCATCATAATCAGCCGTATATCGTCCCCAGTGCAGGGACACAGGCTTCCTCTCTAAGAGAGGGAATAGGCCTTAATCCACCACGCGGGCCCAGTGCAGGTTGGTAGATGTCACATGGCTTCGAATTTTGGCTTCTAGAACATGCCGGTTTCCTCAAGATGTTTCGTTCTACACTTATCACTTATCGAGCAGTGGTGGCCCAGTGGTATCGGCCGCGACTTACAAGTTGTAGGTCGTGGGTTCGAGCCCAGGCAGGCGCTTTACTTTGAGTAAATTATTTCATCACCACTGCTCTCAAAACGGTGAAGGAAAACATCGTGAGGAAACCGGCAATGTCCTAGAACTAAAAAATCGAAGATATGTGACATCCACCAACCCGCACTGGGCCCGCGTGGTGGATTACGGCCCATTCCCTCACACAGAGAGGAGGCCTGTGTCCCAGCAGTGGGAACATTAATAGGCTGATGATGATGATGATGATGACACTTATCTCGATTTATTAGTGTATCTTCTTCTATGTTTATTTATTTATTTATGTATTTAAACTTCATGTACAATGGTGATACATAGGCGGACTTAATGCAGCAAGGCATTCTCTACCAGTCAATCTATGCCAGCCAGCCAGCCAGCAGCTAGCCAGTCTATGTTCTGCTCTACTATAAGTCATCTCAGTGGTCACCCTTTCTTCTCGTAGTCGTTACATCTGCTCAGGATACTTCTCATTCCTCTAATTCACATAGCTAATAACCTATTATTTATGGATTTATTTATTTGTGATTACCATGTTTCACCAATGAGTTACATAACGATTATTTTCCAAACTACTAGAGTAGGTATGTTACACCACTGCCTCGAAATACAATGTATAAATTCTGTTTATTCAAAAAACCGCAAAATTTTCCTCAAATGAAGTGCAGAATTTAAATAAGTGTGGTCAAGCGGGTCAACCGCTCATTTGTGTTCATAAGTTAAGTATTTGTAGTAGATGCTCGATTTACTTACAAAAATCACCGTTATTACTTTTTTTTTATAATCGATAAGCTCGCGTTTTCTTAAAAGGAAAAATTCACTACGAATTAAGTTAAATTATTAGAATGAGGAGCTCGTGGCTAAATAATAACATCTGCACAGGTCGATCATCAAAGTTAAGCAACGCTTGCCGAGGTTGGCCCTTGGATGGGTGACCAATGTGACCATCTTTACATAGAGTTTCCTCTGTTTCTCGGCAAGCCCGTTAAGCCGTTGGTCCCGACTGTCATTTGAAGATGTGTGACAGTCGTTACGGCTAGAAGCTTGATTTCTGACACCAGTCTGGCCAAGTGGTACCGTGTTATCCAGTTACTGGGTTGTGAAGGTCAGATATGCAGCCGCTCCATGTAAATAACTGGTTGTAAAATAAATTACTACAAAATAAAGACGCAAAGTGAAATATTGTTACTATAGTCCGAAGGTTGACAGTCCACTAACATCAGTTTAGATTTAAAAGCTCTCACGGTGGGGAACGACCCCAGTCTTCAACCAAAGCTAAGTGACCACAGCTCATAACTTATGCATCGCTCAGGACTCTTGTGTTGAATAACAAGTGAGTCCGTTTAAACTAACTGATATTATTGCACTCTTTTCCCTTTTAAATTCCATGAGATTCTTGCAAAAGTCTATGAATGAATTACTATTTGTGTTTAATATGACATGTGGCTAATATGGCATGGAGTTTCAGAAAATGTTCGGATTGATAGAGAACCGTCTCTCATACCTGTGAGGTAGCAAATTTCTAATAACTCGATCTGCAAAGCAATATTGGAATCATTTATCAGGAATTTGCAGTATTTGCCGTTTCTAACAGTAGTTGAGAATAATGAAGTAAAAAACAAAGTTAATTCAAATATTCTAAAAACCCGACTGCTTAAGAAGTGAACTAAAAAGACGTTAACATGAGGAAAATCATGCTGAGCAGTCGGAGGATACATATTCGCGAGCTGGCTGACCAAAACCATATGTTGTACAAAAACGACTTTTCTACAGATTTATTATATGTATTTGATTGATGATATTTATAACCCCAACTATCGCTACGTTTTGTTCGATCCACGATTTTTTGCCAACCCTGTATATTTCAGTAGTTAGGTTTAGTATAAGTTAGTATAGTTTAGTTATTTTGTTAAGTTAAGTATCAAGCCGACTTCCAAAACAAAACACTACAAAGCGAAAAATAACTTTCCTTTCCGAAAGTCATTTTTCGCTTTGTAGTGTTTTGTTTTGGAAGTCGGTTTGTTTTTTTTTTAAAGCTTTTTATTTATCTCTTTTTGGTTTTGGTAGGTACCTCCAAATACCATGGACATTATTTATAGCCAAAGTAAATCTCATGGCGATCCCAATAAGCCCAAACACGACTAGTATCCATTGTTTTATTTCGGAGTTCCAGTGCCTACCTTCCTGCTTCATCATCAAATCAATTCGATGTTACCATTTTCATCAGTACCATTTATTTATAAGTATTTGCTTCATCATAGCCGGTTAGCTATTCTATTATCTTACACTCGTGACATACTTAGCATTAAAGAGTTCCAGTGGTCGTCTGTGGTCTTCTTCATCAGTTCCATTTCACCAAATGACACTTTCTGAGAGTAAATGATGGCATTGTTGATAAAAATATCAAAATCGCTATATAGCGATATTTTAGCCTATAATATTTGAAGAGTTCCCTCGATTTCTCTGGGATGATATCATCAGATCCTGGTTTCCTTATCATGGCACTACCTTTGGGATATCTTCTTTGCAACAAATAATCATTAGAATCGGTTCATAAACGACGAACTTATCCGCGAACACACATAAATAAATATATATATATATACGGTCGAAAGCAACCTCCTCCTTTTTGAAGTCGGATTATAAAATAAAACATTTCTCAACATAATTATGTAAACAGTATTCAAGTTGTACTTAAGTGCACTTACAGTCCACCAGTCAGTATGTCGCACCCGCAGCTGAACGCGACGTGCGCACAATATCAATCACAGCGTAATCTCGATCAGGAGGCATATTACGTATGAAACAGCAATACATACTATCACACTATATATCACTCTTTACAATTAAATTATAAAGGCAAAGTTTGTGAGTGTGTGTGTGTCTGTATGTTTGTTACTTCTTCACGCTCAAACGGCTGGACAGATTTGCATGAAATTTGGCACAGAGATAGATTGTCTTTCACGCGGGCGAAGCCGCTGGCAGAAGCTAGTAATGTTAATAATGCGAAAGTAACTCTGTCTGTTCAGCCGTCTGTCACCTTTTCACGCTTAAACCGCTGTACCGATTTAGATGAAATTAGGTATGGAAATATTATTTATATATGATTATTTTTGCATAAAACAAACACAAAGGGGGAAAAATGGGACTAATTTTGCATTGAGGTATTAATGTACTAATCTCAATGTAATTTTGTATGAATTTTCTTATTATGGCGTCCGATGCAAATAATATAAATACCTCAATGCGTCCGATTCAAATAATATAAAATAATTAAAGGGTGCCTATTTTTTTTTTTTATTTTCCCTAAAAGGGGTTGGGTTTGTAAAGATAAGATATAGAAATTCTCTACATGAAGCTGAAATTTGGCAGGAGGGTCACTTATAGATAGTAAACGTTAGCTAAGATTATAAAGCTAAATTCACATTTTAAAGGGAACTTTGTATGAAACTTTTTACTACGACTTTCGATTTGGTTGAAACTTTGTAGGAATGTTTCTGATACCAATTGATTGAGGTATGCATATTATTTTTTCAAACTGCTCCTAAAAGGGGGTCAAGTGCTTATTTGAAATGGGACGAGGCGTACATTACATAAAAAGGATAAAATATAACAGACGCCACTATGGGAAAAGGGGAAAGCGTGTGCATAAACTGAATCCCAATAATGATTTCTTTTATTATTAATTAACAAGGCTCGAGGGTAGCCGAGGTGCATTTGGAAAAGCCATGCTTTACCCACGGCCAGCTATATGTAGCATATTCGCTTATGTCCAGCGCCCAGAATGTGTATGTATTAGAGCCAAATTCAACATACAACATAGAACATAGCAGCGTCCTAAAATCTGTAGCCATGTTATTATAAATCTATCTAAAATCTGTAGCCATAATTCAGAAAATTTAATTAACTGCAGATAAAATTTATGATAGAGTGGCATCGGCAAAAGAAGGCCAAAGAAAAATGGATGCGCTGTGTGAGACGTGAATGAAAAGGGAGTCAGTGAAAGCAGAACCTTTGATTCTGTAGTTTACTTGTTTCCTTTTGTAACTATTTAACCTCTACCTTTATTGACCTCTTCTTTTTATTAAATAAATTAATCGTTTTAACGTTAATGCTTCCTGCCATGACGTGTCAAAACTATCATGGTTCGACTGGGAAAAAGAGACAAATGTATACAAGTCATGTACATCTGTTTTCCAAGTGGGCGTGGATAGCCAAATCAGACACTATGAAGAATAGCGAAAAACACTCAAAGGAGTCTCAGTGTCGATTTTGATGAAAACTAAAACTGCAACATAGGATCTCACACTGTATATCGCCAACCAGAATTTATTGTCAAAATCTATATTAACGCGAGCGAAGCCGCGTGCAACAGATAGTCAGCAATAATTGCGTAATCATCGCGCGATCAAACGCTTTGTCATAAATAAAACTTAGGATTACCTAAACAATCGTTTTTTAATCGCTCGCTGTTGGTAGGCAGTTTCTTTTTTCGAAAAAAGAGCATTTGACAGCTTTAATTTTAAATAAAAAAACTTTTTTTACAAAAAAATACTACCGACTTCCAAATAAGAAAACTACAAAGTGAAAATAACTTTATTTATGGAAGTCGGTGTCTTTCGTAGGTACCATATTACTGCGTTATAGACACCGACTTCCATAAATAAAGTTATTTTTCACTTTCTAGTTTTCTTATTTGGAAGTCGGTTGTATTTTTTTGTAAAAAAGGTTTTTATTTTGTTAGTAATGTCAGCATATTTTAATACGCAAAATTTGTCAGCTTAGTTATACAAGTAAGATTTCAAAATTTAAAAAACCCCCGCCACATTTTTATTTCATGCTACATAATTAATCTAGTACATACTCGTAGTAGATAAGCTTCGATCGACAATCTATTGAACACGTAATTATGACACGATATCTTGCTAAAACACCCCAATTCAAACAGTAAAACGCCCATCACTTTTGAACGGCTGAACTGATTTTATTCAAACATAGCTTAACTTTATCACCTTTCAACCAAAAAAAAAGCTAAATGAAAGTCGGTTCATCCATTTAGGAGCTATGATGCCACAGTCACACAAGGCAAACTTATAACAGTTCCGTCAGAGGTTAAAATAAAGCAATGGATTTTGTTCAATAGCACTGCAACACGAGATTGAATTGTCAATAATTGTATGACATATTAATAATTTAACTTCGTGTTAGCTACTAACTCTTGAGTTAAGTTTTTCACGCAGTGTGTTTTATATGGATGAATAAATAATAGAATGGCAAGGCAGGCAGTGACATTCTCTTACAAAATACAAACCCGGCCTATCAAATACAACGCATTTAGCGCGATAGCCGATACGCGTTACCAGTATTCGCTAGAATATGCACAAATTACAATGCTATTGCCTAGAGGCAAGGGCGCACCATCGTCGACCATAATATCATCGCTTACCGGTGATACATTGTTCTAACGCAAGCCTATTAATAATAAAAATAAATTTAGAGCTATATCATCATCATCATCATCATCATCATTTCAGCCGAAAGACGTCCACTGCTGGACATAGGCCTCCCCCAGGCGTCGCCACATTGAGCGATCCCGTGCGTCTCGCATCCAGCGCCTTCCCGCAACCTTAACCAGGCCATCGGTCCACCTAGTGGGAGGCCTTTCAACGTATCGTCTTCCGGTTCGCGGTCGCCATTCCAGAACTTTTCGGCCCCATCGGCCATCCGTTCTTAGAGCTATATAACCAAAGTTATTTAATATATCTGTGAAATAACATAATTTTCTTTTGGTTACAGATCATGTCCAGACCTAAAGAAGATATTCCTTCTAGCACGACCGAAGAAGAACAAAGACATCGCCAAGAGACTACAGGAACAGTTTGATGATGTGGTACGTAAAATTAATATTAACAGTATAATCATCATTGTCATCATGTTGGCTAGAAGACGTCCACTCTGGACATAGGTCTCCCTCAAGCGTGGCCATGTCGACCGGTCCAGAAGCTCTAGACAAGTGTCATTATATCAGCGAAGGGGACGGACAAAATGCTAAAATGTATTGATTGATCACGTGACATTTCGATAAATTTTTGACATTTTTAACCGACAAAGTGAAAAATAACTTTGTTTAAGCACATCCTCCTTTTTGGGAAGTCGGTTAACGATTTCCCAAAAAAGAGGAGGTGCTTTTTTTTATATGTTCACCGATATCGCCGACAATTGTGGACCGATTTTCAAAATTATTTTTTTGTTTGAAAGTATATGTTCCGAAATTGGTCCTATTTTAATTTGGTGAAGATCTGATGAAGAACTTCGAAGATGGCACTCTTCAATAAATAACGGCAAATCTCTCGGGATTGCTGCAATCGCATCTCTATTTATTGTTTATACCATTTCATAACATAACGTCACGCCAATACACTCTTAAGGGGTACGCAGATCTGTCATATCACCGGTTATGTTCAAGTTTCATGATATTCGGGTTATCTATTCTGGCGTTATAGGTAGGTACAACAAAATAAACTTTTTACAAAAAAAAATACTATAGACTTCCAAATAAAGAAAACTACAAAAATAAGCTTTTGATAAAAAAATACTAGGTACCGACTTCCAAATAAAAAATTACAGAGTCGGTAGTATTTTTTGTCAAACGTTTTTTTTTCCAATCGCTATCGCGACGCTTTCGATGATAGAATGTCATTTGTTCAGGGCCTACGGCCACACCACATCGACCGGTCCTGTACTCGCATTGAGTAGATTCCCGCGGCCTTCACCAGGTCATCGGTCCACCTTGCAGGAAATCCTCTTTCAAGGTCAAGCTCACATATTACTGGAATAATTGTTGCCAAATAGGGTAGTGGAGTCTGTGCGGGTAGAGAACCGTCGTAAGATTAAGAGGGCGCTGCTGTGTTTAATTATCGTGTTAGTTATGTTGACAACACTGTGACGTCATTATCGTGCGAATGTAATATCTTGATATTCTGAAATTATGTAAGAGATGTTATTATAATGTTTTCAGTATGTTTTTAACCGACTTCCCAAAAAAGAGGAGGTTCTATGTTCGACATTACGTATGTTTTTTTTAATGTATGTTCACCGATATCTCCGTCAATTGTAGACCGATTTTGAAAATTCTTATGTTGTTTGAAAGAGTATATTCCGAAATTGATCCCATTTTAATTTGGTGAAGATTTGATGAAGAACTTCGAAAATATACAACAGAGCTCTTCAATAAATGACAGCAAATCTCTCGGGATTGCTGCAATCACATATCTGTTTATTCTTTATACCATTTCATAACATAAAATCACGCCAGTACGCTCTTAAGGGGTGCGCAGATCTCTCATTTCACCGGTTCTCTCTGTTCAAAATTCATTATATTTGGGTTATCTATTCTGGCGTTATAGGTACCTTATTAAACAACTGGCCTATTAGGCAGGTATAACTAAAAAGTGTAAAATAAAAAAAAAACTCTAAAAAGGCTACATCAGGTTTTGGTCTGCCAGATCGTGAATATACATATATCCCCCGACTGCACAGCATGATTTTCATCTTGTTTACGTCTTTTTAGTTCGCTTTTTAAGCAGTCGGGTTTTTAGATTTTTGGAATTAACTTTTTTATTTGTAAAAAAGTTGTTTTATGGTAAAATCTGTCACAAATATAATGTGGGTCTTTGACCACAGTGACAACTTTATTAAGCACATACTAAACATGGAGATACCAGTTAAAAACTAAATCTTATCTGCCATTCTCTTAGTATTCACTCTTGACCAAAACACTCCCAGGTTGAAGCTATCAGGAAACACAGACTCCGCCTTCTAGGAAATTCCTAAACATGTTTTGGTTATTTTTCAGCTGTACGACAGACTCCGCAAAGAATGTCCCGACTTCATCCGGAAGATCAGCATCGTGGAAGGAGATATAGGACAGCCGGAGCTGGGCATGTGTCCGGAAGACAGAGTGAAGATCATGAACGAGGTTAGTGCCAAAATTATAAACGAAGAACGAAGTTGCTTTCGATAGAATCATATACCATCTTGATCCATGCTAGCCTAGTAGTTAAAGCAGCTGTTTAGAATCTGCGCACAATGAATCCTGCTTTAGCCACTGGGCCACCACGACATATTATGGAATAGGTCTTATTAAAGCATTTTTCGCAGACGCTAGACGTTTAAATCCTTGACTGTAAATGTTCGTAACTTAACGTAGAGTAGCACTTGACGAACAAACATTGAACCTAATATTTTTTACTGGAACTTGGAGCCACTCGACGAACAACTGCGCAGAATACTAATAAATGCAAACACGGTTAATTTCCATCATTACAAGATATTACTTCACCACTGTTGGAAAAAAACACTTTTTGTCGAGGAGGTCTACAAAACGATGAGTGCCGTCAAGAATATTAAAAGTCATTGTTCCTAATACGTACACTATACTTTTTTGCGGTTCCCCTAATTGTAAGTGGTCATCCACCGCCAGTCCAAAGACACTTATAACTACACCGACACCCACACATACGCTTCAAATCGGAACATAGCAATGCTTTTAAAACCGCTTAACGAAATCATCGCGCGGGATCCTTCTGATTACGCGACCTAATTTAAATTGCTTCGAAAGTCGATATCGCTCACGCATCATAATCAACCTTTTGCAAACAATCAACTGCTGAGACACAGGCCTTCTCTCTGTGAGAGGGAATGGGCCGTTATGTACCACGCGGGTCCAGTGCTGGTTAGTGGATATCACTTGTCTTCGAATTTTCGGTTCTAAGACATACTGGTATCCTCACGAAGTTTTCCTTCACCGTTTTGAGAGCAGTGGTTATGAAATAATTTACACAAAGTAAAGCGCCTGCCTGGGTTCGAACTCACGACGGGCCAGCACTGCTCCTATCGCTCACGCATTTTCTAAGAAATTTTCAAGTGCAAAAAAGTCGAGATCACGAATTACCTACATCGCATTGCATCCATGTACGTACTTGCAATTTCGCTTATTAAAAATCTCATAACAGTGTTATTTAAATAGAATCGCGTCGAGCCACCGCGATGGTCATTTACGAAAAATGCAAACGCAATTTTCTCGTTAAATAATGTTTATAAATTGGATAGAAAAAAAACCGATATCATAAAAGTTTGGTTTCAAAAATTAAATCCGTAACACGATAAAAATATCTGTCTACGCTCTTAGAGAAAATCTTTTCGGTATTTTGCGTATTTGTCAGTTGTCACATAAGTGTTAAGTACCTGGGCGACTGAGCTCTGCTCGGGTGAAAATAGAGAAAACGACGTTTAGAGAGAAAAACGGGTATTTTTTAAATTTTAATTGTTACACTTTTGTATAAACTCATGCACCAGCAAACCGTCATAATATCACTCGGAGCTTAGGTCATAGCTCTGTCACTGAAGTTGCGTGGAGAGTCTCTTACGATGAAGTGCAACACTCAAGCATACAGATTTGGCTAGTATGTGACTATTTACTCAGGTATGTGTAGTAAATGATGACTTGTTGTACTTGAACAAGTTACTGCCGCGCTGAGGATAGTGTCGCCGGCTTAGGAGGGACTAGGCAGGTTTTAGTGGTTTGGTCATAAACTTCAAGGTTTTAAATCCATTGTGCAATAATAGTAGCTCAAGCGCTTCAACTTTGTATTTTCCTAGCTACCTGCGTATCTACCTAACTGTATAATGTGGAACACACTACATTCTTTCAAATTCTTCACGTTTAGTACACAACTGATCCTTTTTAACCCTGGGACCTCTCTCTTGCCTAGCCTTTTCCCAACTATATTGGGGTCGGCTTCCAGTCTTACCGGATTCAGCTGAGCACTAAGTGTTTTACGTGGAGCGACTGCCTATCTGACCTCCACAACCCAGGGATAACACGGTACCCTTTTGGCAAGACTGGTGTCAGATCTCAAGCTTCTGACTACCCGTAACGACTGTCAAAGATCTTCAAATGACAGCCGGGACCAACGGCTTAACGTGCTATCCGAGGCACGGAGGAAACTCGGTATGTTGAAAATGGTCACCCATCCATAGACCGACCTCGTCAAGCGTTGCTTAACCTTGAAGATCGATCCGTGCGGCTGTTATTATTTAGCCACGAGCTCCTCCACTTTTTAACCCTGGGACCGATTTTATAAATTGATGCCAAGAAACATTTGAAAGTACTCCCATGTCTGGCCAACATTTGGTCCAAACCCGGTCAATATCCTGTTGTACAATCTTCATTCCTTTCTATTTCCAGGTGGAGGTGATCTTCCACGGAGCAGCCACGGTCAGGTTCGATGAGCCTTTGAAGACAGCCGTGGAGATTAACGTGAGAGGAACGAGAGAGATGTTCAAGTTAGCGCGAGGCTGCAGCAAGCTGAAGGCCTTCGTTCACATATCTACAGCGTACAGGTGAATATTGTTTCTGTTACATCGTATCGATGATTCCAAAATTAAATACGTTTGATCAGAAGAAGGATAGCTAAAAAGTTCTATTTATGCCGTCAATTACATTTCCTGAAAATATTATGTACACGTATTTTTCTATTGCCACGTAAACAAAAAATTACGACTATACAGTGCGTTGACATATCGTTTGGCGTCACGGTATGGAAAAATTTCACAAGCTATGCTAAGCTAGATACTCACGATCTTTAATGTCGTTTACCTTGGTGATCTTTTAGAGATTTGATAAAGCTAAAAATACATTTTTAATATTTTTTGATATTGATAATTTAACCGACGGACTAAATATAATCCGCTTTTTCATACCCCGACATCACTCCTATTCAGCCACGTCAACAGCGGCTTCATTTACCTCACAAATGTCCTTCAGGGTGCAGGTGTTGTTGCACAGAGAGCACGATAGGAGGTGAGGTATTGTTTGGGATGTAGTTCCGTAATCGCACTGGGAGTAATGGAGTACCCCCATCTAACTTAGTTGTACCTGTAGCGACCCACTTGGCTTCGTAGTCGGTTAGTGGGTTGGTGGCCTGCAGGCAGCTGCAGACTTAACATAGTCAGTCGGAGGGGGATGTCTGAGGAACCACAGTCTATTATTGAAACTCAATCTGCCTGCCTTTTTCCAACTTTTTTGGGGTCGGATTCCAGTCAAACCAGATTCAGCCGAGTATCAGTATTTTACATAGTCACTGAGTACCCATTAATTTGATAATACTGGTCCGCTTGACAAGACCGGTATCAGATCTCAGGCTTCTGACTTCCCATAACGACTGTCAAACATTTTCGAATGACAGCCGGGACCGACAGCTTAAAGTGCCTGCCGAGACACAGAGGTCACCCATCCACGGACCGACCTCGCTAAGCCTTTCCTAACCTTGAAGATGGAACCGTGCGGCTGTTATTATTTAGCCCAGTCTATATACAAAACATTAATATCCTGCATGTTGTTTCAGCAACTGTGTCCAGACCGCCATAGGTGAGAAGTTCTACGACAGTCCTCTACCAGGAGACAAGCTCATCGATCTCGTGGAGACTATGGACGAGAAGGTCATCAACGATATCACGCCCGGGTGAGCACATGTTGTTTTTTAGCAAACAAACTAACATAATCCTACCGGATGGTGAATCGCCACTTATAGACATTTTTACTGTCCCGTAGGTACCCGTCAAACCTGCATTCTATTTGCGTAATTTGTAGAAAGCACGTGCTCACGCGCGATAATATTATTAAATTTTAAAATGAGAGTGTGCGCGAGTGCTTTTAGTTTTCAATAAAGTGCAATTAGTATGCAGTAAGTGGTCAAAGACACTGCAGTACTAGAAACATCTACAAACTTTGAGTCACCCACGTCCGTAGGAGTGTACCCTTTGATTCCCTACACGTGGTCCCCGGGTGGTGCAAATCAGGTGACATCTGGTGGTAGGCTTCGGCCGAAGGCTTGCGACCACCCACCGGGCAAAGACGTATCGCCAAGCGGCCTAGCCGTGTTCCGTTACGATGCTCGGTGTAGCCACTAGAGGAATTGGGTCGAGACAGCCGTTCCACTGCAGGCTGACCAGCCTGACGCGCGCTGTTATGGACGTATCGGGAGACTAGTCGCGGAGGGTAGCGGGATCCGAGGCACGGTGCGCCGCTGGCCGACCGCAGGTAGTTGGGGGCCCAAGTAGTGTGCCAGCCACACACGAAAGGCTGCCCCGCCAACTGTCGAAAAATCCCGGAATGCACCATCGTGCTGGTTGGCGACCAGATGGGGAGGGCCCGATGGACATTCCGGGGGGGCTCGGGCGTCCCCGCAGTCTCCGGACTAGTGCCCCAATGATAGCGTCTTTTTCAGTGCGTGTCTGTAGGTTAGCAGCGTGGAACCTCGTCTCACTTCCTTCTCCTAACCTCCATTCACTTAATATATGAGAAGGAAAAAGAAAATTGGTCTCAAACAGCGGCTGCACCCCCTCCCCCACAAAGTGCACCTCACCAACATTCGAGGTCTGCACTCAAATCTCTCTGCAGTCCACTACCACCTGGAGGCTGAGAAACCAGCGCTGTTTTTCCTTACGGAGACGCAGATAGCGAGTCCGTCAGATGTGTCGTACTTATCTTACCCAGGGTTTACCCTGGAGCACAATTTTAAACCACACGCGGGTTGTGTATGTACGCCCGTGACGACACTTGCTATCGGCGTCTCCGTAACCTTGAGGACCCCAGATTCTCAACGCTGTGGGCTCTAGTGGACACAGGTCTGGATAAAATTATCTACGCCTGTGTCTACCGTTCGCATAGCGGAGATCAGGAGACAACCAGGCTCACAGAGTACATCAGTGAAGCTGCTGACGCGGCACAGCAGCGGTACCCTTTCGCCCAATTAGTGTTACTGGGGGACTTTAATGCCCACCACCAGGAGTGGCTCTTCCCATACCAGTGCACTGACCATGCTGGGAGGGAGATGCGAAAGCTTTCGCTAGCGCTCAACCTTACCCAGCTGGTCCAGGGAGCAACGAGGGTACCGGATGTTGACTCGCACACGGCCAATTGCTTGGACCTTCTGCTGACAACAGATCCAGACCGATACTCTGTGTCGATAACTTCACCTTTGGGTAGTTCCGACCACTGTCTGGTGAAGTCTGTGTCCGTCTACTCCCCGCCCGATCCCAGCCCAAGAGGCACCCGGCGGGTTTGGCGATACAGGTCAGCAGATTGGGATGGCATGCGATCTTTCTTCGCATGCTATCCTTGGCAGCCTACTTGCTTTTCTTCGGCTGATCCTTCGTCGTGCGCGGACGCCGTGACGGGTGTGTTGCGTCAGGGAATGGAGTACTACATTCCGTTCTCTG
Organism: Orthosia gracilis; assembly: GCA_947562075.1. Lineage (NCBI taxonomy): Eukaryota > Metazoa > Arthropoda > Insecta > Lepidoptera > Noctuidae > Orthosia > Orthosia gracilis. The sequence continues at coordinate 14,579,194 of OX387267.1, forward strand.
ACGTAACAATGTCCAGCGTTGACCGGCCATGGTTTGGCGCCGAATGTCATCGCGCCGACGCCCTTAAACATGAGGCGTACCTGGCATGGGTCGACGCGCGATCGCGCGAAGCGAGTGACGTGGGTCAGAAGAAGAGGGCCTTTAACAGAGCTGCCAAGTCCTGCAAGTTGGTGTTGCGAAGGGCTCGGTTTGACCACATTAGCCGAATAGGGACCAAACTTGCTTCTTACCCAGCAGGTAGTAAAGCGTTTTGGTCCCTGGCTAAGTCAGTCGAATCAAACTTCTGCCGTCCCTCACTACCACCACTGCTGAAACCAGATGGGTCGCTGGCCCACTCCGCTGAGGAGAAGGCAAATTTATTTGCCTCTCTTTTTGCGGAATCTTCGCGTCTAAATTCTGGTGATTCGCGGCCCCCTCCTCCTTTTGTTGGATGCGAGACGAGTATGTCGGACATTCGCATCCACCAAAAGGACGTCCGTAGGGTGCTACGCAACCTCGACGTGAACAAGGCTAGCGGCCCTGACGGAATACCAGCTATAGTTCTTAGAACCTGTGCGCCTGAACTGTCTCCGATCTTGACACGCCTATTCCGCCTTTCATATGAGACTGGAAAAGTGCCGAATGCTTGGAAGCAAGCCAATGTACAGCCCGTGCCCAAGAAGGGCAGTCGAGCTGACCCGGCTAACTACCGACCCATCTCTGTTACGTCCATACTCTGTAAGAGTATGGAGCGTGTACTAAACACTAAGCTCCTGGCATACCTAGAAGCTAACGATATCCTTAGCGACCGCCAGTACGGTTTCCGCCGAAATCGGTCTACTGGGGATCTTCTAGCGTATGCCATTCACATATGGAGTGAGGCCATCGAGAGGCACGGGGAAGCGCTTGCCGTTTCCCTCGACATCTCGAAGGCTTTCGATAGGGTCTGGCACGAAAGCCTTATCGGTAAGCTTCCTTCATTCGGTCTGCCCGGTGCTCTGTGTGATTGGATCGCAGACTTCTTGAGAGATCGGTCCATTCGAGTAGTTATTGATGGCTGCTCGTCGGACCAACTGGATATTAATGCCGGGGTCCCTCAGGGGTCGGTACTCTCAGCAACATTGTTCTTGTTGCACATTAACGATCTGCTTAAACCCGGCACCTTTGGGTATGCAGACGACAGCACTGTTGCTGAGAGATACTTGTCCAACGCACGGGCTACCGGGCCACAGATCCAGTCTCTTCGTGAGGCCATGGTGGAGCGCTTGAATTTGTCCTTGCAGGCAGTCTCCGAATGGGGTGATGCCAATCTGGTCAAGTTTAATGCTACTAAAACCCAGGCGTGTCTTTTTTCCGCTAAAAAGAGCCAATTTCACCCGGCTCCAACTTTTCGTGATGTAACCGTGCCAATAACGGACCATCTTGAGCTTCTTGGCGTTACGTTGACATCGACTCTCAATTTTGGGCCTTACATTGAGGCAAAGGCTCAGCTGGCTTCCAAAAAGTTGGGGATCCTTGCGAAGGTGAGAAAGTACTTCACGCCGGAACAGCTGCTCAACTTGTATCAAGCGCAAGTTCGATCGTGCATGGAGTACTGTTCTCACCTCTGGGACGGTTCTGCCAAATACCAGCTTGATGCACTAGAGTTGATCGAAAAGCGGGCCAAGAGACTTATCGGCAATGAGGCACTGGTCAAATCAAAGCTCCAGAGCCTTGAACATCGTCGCCGAGTTGCCAGCTTGTCGGTTTTTTATCGGTTACATTTCGGGGAGTGTGCGATGGAATTGCATGATTTAATTCCGCCCAGCCCGTTCCATCATCGGACAACCAGACGCACGGCGATGCGTCATCGGTACATGGTGGACATCCCACCCATACGCACAAAACGTTTTGGGGACACTTTTATTATGCGTACAGCTAAGGAGTGGAATTCCCTGCCGGAGTCTGTGTTTCCCGATAGCTACAATCTAGGGGTCTTTAAGTCAAGAGTGAATAGGTTACTTCTAGGCAAGCGTGCTTCACCGTCGACCACATCATCGCTTACCATCAGGTGAGATAGTGGTCAAGCGCGAGCCTATATACAATAAAAAAAAAAAAAAAAAAACATCGTCGACGCGATTTTATCCCGGTGGCAAATCTTCACCGGCATTCACACCCTTCAAAACGGAACGTTCCTTTCAAGTAAAAGTACATTTCGAGGGCGCGCCTACAGATAACGCGTACAGTTACTAGCTATGTCACACACAGAGCGCGTCAACTTTTTAGAAGGCGCGCGCGCCTGCTGTCACGGAGGAGCTAGTGGCAACTACCTTATATCTGAATACTTATAAAAGTATAATAATTATACATTTCCAGTCTGCTGGGCGCGTTCCCCAACACGTACGCGTACACTAAGGCAGTTGCCGAGAACATAGTCCTGGAGTACTCCAAGGGTCTGCCTGTCGCGCTGTTTAGGCCTTCCATCGGTGAGTTGTACGCCTTCTTTGTTTAATTTTTAATATTGCGTGTTTACCACACATACAAAGAAAAGTCCTCAGTAGATTAAGAATTTTGTGTTTGGTTATTAGGCAGACACCTACTTAACCCACTTTCAACGATTAGGAAGAAGCGAGAAGAGCAAGCAAACACTCGTAGAAACGAGGTGTTGAGTAATGAGCAGCGTGTGTTCTGCACGCCAAAGCGAGTTTTCTTCTTGTTAATTCCTCTCAGTAACAGAGACGAGAAAGAGAGAGTTCTCGCGAGCAGAACAGTCAGTGAATGAAACGAATACACAATTATTATATTTGTGTTTATTTTACGGACCCAGTTTATTTTGCGTCGTCGTCAGACAGACGTCTTAAGTACATCTCTTGATCGAGAAAATATTAATTGTATTTATTTCACGCCAATAAGTACAACATCTTAATAATCGATAGCTAATCGCTTCCTCGTGGTGTGACCTCTGTGGGACAGCCAAGGCCGCGCCTACACGCTAGGAAAATTCACTGTATCTGCTGCAGATAGGATCATTATGATAGTACGAAAAGAAACTTGTCGGACCTAGGCACGTCTTAAATAATAGTGTTCTTTAATTCTTATTGTTATATGATAAGGTAACGCCATCTAGTGATGAGAGGAAGAACTAGTAGCGCCATCTAGTATCGAATAGCGGAAGTAAATGTTAGACTCGAATATTCTGGATGTTTCTCGTCGCTTCGGAAATAATGGGTTCGAGAGTCGAATTCCTGGAAAGTTCTAGACGCATCAAGAATGTTGCTGTTTAAATAATTTATTCCTGAACCCCAGCTCGTAACAATATGAATTGCAGGAGACGTCATGTTCTTGAGCGGTAAATGCAAGGTGGGACGCCCTTAGGCTAGATGCAGCGAAGATCTTCGCATGGTGGCTGGAAGCAGCTGGATGAGAGTAGCCCAGAATCGTGATTGGAGATAATGTAATGGTGTAGGCCGATGATGGTGATGATGGTATTTCCATAAGTGGGTCCGTTTTGCAGTGAAACAAGTTCAATAGGTTTTATAAGCAACAAAGTTTTTTATATGTTTGCGGCAGAATGGAAGATACAATACTTCATTATAATCATACCTTCCTTTGCTTAAATACGATAATATATCCATTACTATACTACCTACACTAAACAAAATTTTTATGTCTGAACTTTCAAACGATCAATTACCTATTACTGTTTACTCATTTATTAAAATTTTTTTCATAAATAAAACTGTTCGCTCCGTTATTTGAAACTAAGGTTTCATTGGTTCGGAGTCACCCAGTCGACACCGGCTATCGCTGAAAACCATCGCTGTGGCTCTGTCTCGCACCCGAGTCCCAGCATTATGCTGAGCGATGACCGTTTTGCGTAGTTGTGACGCATACTTTGTAGTGATTGTATTTAAGATTTTTTGTTATTTTTATGGTATGCGTCGTGCCTGGCGCAATTAAACAATTTTTCTTTCTTTCTTTACTGTCTGAATGTATGAAGTTTTGTGAGATAAATGTGTGACTGACTGTGTAACATGTGCAAAACGTTCTAAAAGAATATGTCTGTATTTTGTGTACAATTGTTATTATTTTTACATAATAATAAAAAAACTTCTAAAAAACAAACCGCCTTCCAAAAACTTTCACTAACTATTTTTAAGTTGAGAGTGGAGGAACAAAAATAAAAAGTAGTCCTGTCACATCAAACCAACAGCCACAAGCAGCCTTTTCAGTCGCCGGGGCGCCCAATCACGCGTCCCAAAGCGAATCCGGCTACTCTCACACAGCAACACTTCAGCAAGACATTAACCACAGGTTAGGGCCTCGCCCCAACCCACATGTGGCAAGCAGACGGGCAGGCCATCGATCACTCCAGTCGCCCCGCTGACCAGCCGAAAAGGAAAAAAACATTAGCCTCTCTCGCAATGCCAAACGTCAAGTCATCAAGTGCCGTTCGAAAACACATCGCACAAAAATCTAAATAATAAAATTTCAACTAACCATTTCAAGAATTTTAAATCTAGAAGAAATCACACGAAAAAATCACCCTTCTGCAAAATACACCATCCTAGGTTCAAATCACATTCTACCAAGACTCCATAGCCCAATTTATCACTAAATTACATCAAAAATTATTATTATTTATCAATTATGCTGAGAATAGCCGTCTCGATAGCAATCCTGTGATCAGTAATGAAAAAGTACAAAGTGCTTTGAAATCCATGGATTGTTCTAAAGGTCCAGGACCTGATGGCATCCCGCCACTATTCCTTAATAATACCGCTAACACTTTAAGTCTTCCTCTATAATAAGTGCTTGAGCCAAGGGACTTTCCCAGAAATGTGGAAACGAGCTAATATCACCCCTGTCCATAAATCTGTTCCAAGACACGAAATTCAAAACTACCGTCCTATTTCCATTCTGCCGATCTTGTCAAAGCTTTTCGAGAGGCTTGTCCACGTTCAGCTTTATCCGATTATTCATAATCGGATTATTAAGCAACAGCATGAGTTCGTTAAGAAAAGATTTACAACTACTAATTTTATTGAGTATACTGATTATTTATACAATAATTTAGATACTCGTGTACAGATGGACTCTAATTATACTGATTTCCGTAAAACCTTTGACAAGGTGGATCATAAATTACTTTTAGGCAAAATAGCACATTCGTGGCGATTTATTCCGTTGGTTTACTTCCTATGTTACAAATAGAACGCAAAAAGTGGTGGCTAATGGTTTCCATTCCAAATCCATAACTGTTTCATCAGGGGTCCCTCAAGGCTCGATACTGGGTCCTTTGTTATTTATTATATTTATCAATGATGTTGAAATGTGCTTTGTTAATTCCAAATTCTTACTTTACGCAGATGACCTTCAAGTCTTTAGACCCATCAAAACTGTTATTGACTGTCAACTGCTTCAACAAGACCTCAATCGTCTTGCAGATTATTGCATTAAAAACAAACTCCAACTCAATATTTCTAAATGTTATTGTATAAGCTTCACGAAAAATAAAAATATATTTATATACTCCTAAGCAATACACAGTGAAACTCTAGCAAGGGAGAGTATTAATGCCGGGGTCCCTCAGGGGTCCGTACTCTCAGCAACATTGTTCTTGCTGCACATAAATGACTTGCTAAAACCCGGCACCTTTGGGTACGCGGACGATAGCACTGTTGCTGAGAGATACGTGTCCAACGCGCGCGCTACTGGACCTCAGATCCGGTCTCTTCGGGAGGCCATGGTTGGGCGCTTGAATCTGTCCTTGAAGGCAGTCTCCGAATGGGGCGATGCCAATCTGGTCAGATTCAATGCTGCTAAGACCCAGGCGTGTCTTTTTTCCGCTAAAAGGAGCCAATTCCACCCGGCTCCTTCTTTCCGAGGTGTGACCGTGCCGATTACTGACCATCTTGAGGTTCTTGGCATTACTTTGACATCGACGCTCAATTTTGGTCCGTTCATTGAGGCAAAAGCTCAGCTGGCTGCCAAAAAATTGGGGATCCTCGCAAAGGTGAGACGGTACTTCACGCCAGAACAGTTGCTAAACTTGTATCAAGCGCAAGTTCGATCATGCATGGAGTACTGCTCTCATCTCTGGGACGGATCTGCCAGGTACCAGCTGGATGCACTTGAGTCGATCGAAAGACGGGCCAAGAGGCTCATCGGCAATGAAGTACTGGTCGAATCTAGGTTCCAGAACCTCGAACATCGGCGCCGATTTGCCAGCCTGTCGGTTTTTTATCGGTTACATTTCGGGGAGTGTGCGTTGGAATTGCATGAACTAATTCCTCCTAGCCCGTTCCATCATAGGACTACAAGACGTACGGCGATGCGTCATCGGTACATGGTGGACATCCCACCCATACGCACCAAACGTTTTGGGAATACTTTCATTATGCGTACAGCAAAGGAGTGGAATTCCCTGCCGGAGTCTGTATTTCCTGATAGCTACAACCTGGGAGTCTTCAAGTCAAGAGTCGACCACATCATCGCTTACCATCAGGTGAGATAGTGGTCAAGCGCAAGCCTAAAATCAATAAAAAAAAAAAAAAAGTTTGATCCGCGACCTGGGAATATTACTTAACGATAAACTGAACTTAGACGCCCATGTTAATAAAATTGACATGGGCGTCTAAGTTAAATTAAATAAATTTCTTTATTAATGTCATGCCGTGCTTACAAGTTTTCTGGCACTGTGATCGCTGGCTTATGAATGCCATTTGTTTACAGTTATCGCAACAGCGAAGGAGCCGGTCTCAGGGTGGATCGACAATGTATACGGCCCTACTGGTGTAAGTACTAGTTAATTTTTAAAGATCTCTGGTGGAAGTATCTGCCAGTTTTTGGTAAAAAATATATATTAAATTAAATTTATTTCAAATTCAGACGATTTTGCAGACCCTTTTTTGTTGGTACACAACCTTATAATTAATATACTTATTTATAATTCTTTAGATATCATTTAAATTAAATAAACAAAAAATATCGATGTAACTAACATCCTGTTATTTGTCGTCCTTTACTTTATTTGGTAAGAGTAAAATAAGGTAGAAAATAAAAAATAAATAATAGATAAAAAAAACTAAAAACACGCTTTAATAGAAAACCAAACTAAGAAGTAGAAAATGATTTTCAATAAATTAAAGTTATTACTACTAATTTTTTTATTGCAAAAATGCGTGGGGTGCTTGATGTTATAATATTTTATTGATAGATATTGGTAAAAGTAGAGTCATTTTGAAAATATCTTAAAAAGCACCACACGCTTGTTAATTACACTATTATTAATTTAATTTATTGAAAACTATTTTCTACTTTTTAGTTTTGTTTTCCATTAAAGCATGTTTTGTAGGTGTTTTTAACTATTATTTATATTTTTACTTTTTTGTTCAATCACTAATCCTGAAGATCCTGGCAAAGATAATGTGACAAACTATTTAAATTATTGCATTGTCATTGGTTCTTGATAAGAGTGCAAATTTTCAAAAAAAATACGACGTTTTGAAGGGGTTGAAAATCACGTTACATAGATCATCATAAAGATTCCGTTACATAGATACATACAAACCAAGCTAATGAAAGCGTGTTTATAATTAATTAACAACAACACAACTATTGCCAGTCGTATGAAATGGCACATTAAGTTGACGTATAATAATAATATATATCTTTTAATAAAATCATTGGCTCAAATACCCTATTAAAATAAATAAATAAAATCAAAAAACCCAACTGCGAACTAAAAAGACGTGAACAAGAAGAAAATCATGCTGTGCAGTCGGATGATACATATTAGCGAGCTGGCTGATCAAAACCATATGTGTCCTCCGATTGCACAGCATGTCTTTTTAGTTCGCAGTCGGGTTTTTTGATTTTTCGAATTAACTTTTTTTATTTATAATTTTTTAGATAACATTTTTTTTTTATTTCTTTAACTAACTTTTTTGTTTATAACTTTTCTGTAATACTTGGTACATTTCATTTTTGTAATCAACTCTTAAAACCCTTTATATTCATAACCCACACGATGGGTTTGGAAGAAAATAAAAATTTGCCCCCCCACAATATGGCGCCCAAAATCCACAATTTTTCTATTTTCCAATTTTAATGTAGCTAGTTACACTTGCAGAGTTAAGACGAATCGATCGACGTCAATATCATCAAAATCGGTCAACGCGTTTGGCCTAGAATACCACATAGGAACAAGCATACATACATACATAGACTAATAAACACATTACCGTCCTTCAATGTCGGGTAAAAAAAAACATGACAATCTGCATAACATTCAATTTCTATGATTGTACATAAGAAATTTAACATTGTTACTCGAAATAATATTACGACAATATACTGCATAAAAAATCCTGACTGTACACGGCCAAACCGTAAACATTCCTTTCCCCGTAGACTATACTTCACCAAATACTAACAACCCCGCCTCCCTCCACAGGTGGTAGTAGGCGCGGCCGTGGGTCTGCTGCACGTGCTGAACTGTAACCCCAAGGTCATCGCTGACCTGGTGCCCGGGGACATGGTGGTAAGCGGCGTCATCGCTGCAGCATGGCGGACCGCTAGGGACTATCCCTCGACGTGCAACAACGAGGACGCACCCCCAGCAGAGTTACCACCGCCTGTGTACAACTATGTGTCCAGTGAACAGAAGCCGCTCACGTGGGGTAAGAGTTACATAATTTATGTCACCCTGGGCTACTCCTTCATCTCCAACAATTAAGAAACATATGTGGAATCATCACCATCATCATAATTTCTGGCGATTGACGTCGCCTGCTGGGCTTAGTCCTCCCCCAAATGTCGCCGCATCACTCGGTCCTTTGCGTCACGCATCCAGCGAATCCCCTCAGTCTTAACCAGGTCAATACTCCACCTAGAGGGACACCTTTCAACGCTGCGTCTTCCAGTACGCGATCGTCACTCCAGAACTTTTCAGACCCATCCGTTCTGCGAGCAGATCAAGTACTGGCCACTGTTACTTAAGTTTGGCAATTCTTCGGGATATGTGGGTAGAAAAAGCTGAAGTAGAAGTGGGACAAGGCCCGCCACTGCAACTCCTGAAAGCCAGTTTCAACAGTGGCGACAACTATAAAGGCGACGAGGCAATGAAGCTGAACGAGTCCCGGCGAAACGGTTCAACTGTATTGGATTCCGCAACGTGAGACTGGCAATCCCAAGTGGCAATGGAACCAGCAGCCGCAGAATCCTCACGCAAGAACAAGGATTAGGCGACGATTTTCGTAGAGTGGCTGGTAGCAGATGAAGCCAACGATCAAGCTAATTGAGGAGCAATGAAATAGGCCTATGTATATGTGCAATAGAAGGCTGCTATAGCAGTGCTTATGATGATGGCCATAACATTTCACTCATATTTATCACAGAGGTGAATGCTACACTCCTATCGCCATTTATGTTAAAGTCCCAAGTTAGGGGACCGTTCCACCCAGACAAATCCAGGCTCCGGGCTGCTACTGAAAAACTCCAAGGCCCACTTGCACAAAATTCACAATCATCATCATTTCAGCCGAAAGACGTCCACTGCTATACATAGGCCAAATTGGCAATATCGTATGACATATTTTCAATTTAACCTCGTGTTAGCAACTTACTCTGAGTTAAGTTTGTCGTGCTAGTGGGCTTAATTGAATACTAAAGAAACGAAGATATCTACCCCATCTTCGTTTGACTGTATAAAAATATTTACTTATGATCTCTAACAAAACGCTTCTATTCTTCCAGAGAAGTTCATGAGCTACAATGAGGTGTACGGCTTCCAAGTGCCCACAGTCCAAGCTATCTACTACTATCTCTTCATGCTGACTCCTTCCAAGACGCTATACTGGCTGTACTGTCTCCTGCTGCACTGGCTGCCAGCCTACGTCATCGACGGCTTCGCCATCGTAGTCGGCAAGAAGCCCATGTGAGTACCTTTTTGGCGTCTGGACTTAAGGGGAAAAGGCCAGGGTCTGTGGGATTTCCCGGTGATCACCATCAGCACGTAGGGGAGCCCCGTTACCTCTCAACAAAGTTACCCCTCTGTGCAGCGCTTGTTAGGGCACATCCCTGAGGAGACTAAAAAGGAATCTCGCCCTCACCTTGTTAAGCACGGCAGCTCGTGATCACTGTGCCACCGTCTTTCCTGGAGCCACTTGGTGGGCTGGCAGAGTCCCCTATCCGAGCCCGAGAGTCCCACCTGCCTATGATGGCGGTAGGGTTTCGGCGTTTTAGGCATCGAGGTGGCCCATGTGAGCATCTGTGTTCTTTTTTAGTGTTCCGAAGTCAACGGTTTTAATGTTCGTGTTACAACAAAAAACCGGTCAAGTGTGTGTCGGGCCACGCGCAGTAATTGGATTCCGAAGTTGCATAATAATGCGGACTAAGAAGAGGGTTTTTCTTATTACATGAACATTAAAACGGTTTCAGCGGATCACAACGTCTAAAAACGGGCCCACATAGGACGATGGTAACTGAAGAAGGAGTTATAAAATCCAACTTCGCAAGTAAAATCAGAAAAATGTTATCTATTTGAGTACCACTATGGGTAGAGGCAAGCGTTTGTAATAAAGATTTATAACCAGCGTCACTTAATAATTTGAATACTGCAGTTTCGCCGTTACGGAGATAGTCTTCGTTAAAATCTCCAAATATTTACAAACCGAAAACAAATATTTTCGTATGAATATTGTCAAACCACCTACTCAACTACCAAAAAATATTAATAAAAATATAAACTATTCAATGACAGGAATAAATAACTAACGTAAATTATAAGCTGCAATAAACAATCTATATGAAGGACGTCAATCGCGAAAGGAGCCGATATGAGCGCGCGTTAGAGCCATGGGGTATAGTATCTCTCGTTCCCGGATCCTCGCGCGCATGCTCCTTGTTTATTTCTCTTTCGGCATTTGAATAATTTCAAATGTTTTCACTCTTTTCTAATCTGAGATATTCATTATTTCATTCTCGAAAGTTCTACGCTACTCAATTAGTTATGTAGTCAGGTCGGTTTAAATAAAATTGCAATGTGTTGTATTGCACTGATGTGACCATGGTTTAGTACTAGTAAATATCGACCTATGACACGAATTTTAACCTTACCGCAAACACATCTATGGTCGGGTAGCGGCATTTGCTTGGCAATCGAATCTAATTTGACTTTAAATTCCAAAACTTTGAAAATAATTCTGCACTAACAAAAAATAGACTCCCGCGTGCATGCGCCGTATGGACTACTGACCGGTACTGCCAACGACTCCGCCCACTCCAATGCGTTATTCAAGCTTAAACATTATTAATTTAGAAATCATGAAGGATGTTATAATTTTATTTTGGTATATTTTACATGGTTCATAAGCACATATTTACTGTCTGTTTAACACAGCTAACAACATTATATAAGTAATTTTTCAATTGCATTTCTACCAAAGATTTCCTGTTCCAAGTAAATTTTATAAGTTGGTCGACTATTACTCATCAACTTGTGAAGCCTACTTTACTAACCGACTTCCCAAAAAGGAGGAGGTTCTATGTTCGGCATCATGCATGTTTTTTTTTATGTATCTGCACCGATATCTCCGTCAATTATGGACCGATTTCGAAAATTCCATTTTGTTGAAATTCTTTTTTGTCGAAAATTCTATTTCGAATATTTTGTTGTTTGAAAGAATATGTATCGAAATTGGTCCCATTTTAATTTGGTGAAGATCTGATGAAGAATTTCGAAGATATACAACAGAACTCTTCAATAAATAACGGTGCAATCACATGTCTGTAACATAACATAACACCGTCCAGTACGTTCTTAAAGGGTACGCAGATCTGTCATTTCACCGGTTATATTCAAGTTTCAAGATATATGAGTTAACTATTTTGGCGTTATAGGTATCTTACTTAACAACCTGCCTATTAGGTACAACTAAAAAGTGAGATTAAAAAAACTTTTTACAAAAAAATACTACCGACTTCACTTTGTGGTTTTTTTTTTATTTGGAAGTCGGAAGTATTTTTTTGTAAAAAGTTTTTTTTTGTATATACTACTGCCATGATGTTTTTCACATAGCCAAGAGCAACCATTTCGCTAGGACGGGAGGAGGGGGGACACACTTGACTTGAACAAAAAATTGCAATTTAGAGCTTAATTTTACGCATTTTATTGTACCACTCTGTCGGATTTATTAATATGTATATCCATGCCTAATTATATCTTTCTAGTACTAAGAGTCTCTGAGCTAAGCTGAGGACGGACAGACGGACAAAGCGAAACTGTAAGGGTTCCTTTTTGACTTCGGAACCCTAAAAACCCTCTTCTTAGTCCGCATTATTAAGCAACTTCGGAACCCTATTATTGCGCGTGGCCCGACATGCACTTGGTCGGTTTTTCTTATCCTCAAAAAACCGGTAGCCCATCTAATGGTAGGCAGTCACTGCTGACTTATTAGAGGCATCGCAGAGCTTTCAAATTAAAATATTTTATATCAACTAAAATAACTATAAATTACATTGCGACCGAGCTCTGCTCGGGTGAAAATAGAGAAAACGACGTTTTCTAAAAATGAAACCTAGATAGATCGATTTATCGCCCCGAAACGCGCTGCATACTAAATTTCATGAAAATCGTTGGAGCCGTTTCCGAGATTCAGATTATATATATAGATACATATATACAAGGATTGCTCGTTTAAAGGTATTAGATTATGGTCTGTAAAATGATGATGATTGAAAGTTTGTGAACAAAATAAACTTAGACAAGTAAAATTAAGAAAAACTTGCGACACATTTTTATTTCATGCTACATAATTTATCTAGTAGTAGACACGCTTCGATCGACAATCTATTGAACACGTATTTATGACACAATATCTAGCGATAATACCTCGATTCTAACAGTAAAACGACCATAACTTGTGAACCGATTTTAATAATTCTTGTTTTATTTGAATGCTGTTGAATGTGGTCCCAATTCAATTTTTAAAAATATAAAACATTGTCAAAAAAATAATAATTTTGTGCTTGTTACATTAAAAGCTTATTTCATAAAGATTTCTAATTTTAATCATACTAACTCCCATTCCTCTTCTATAGGCTAAGGAAAACCTACGCGAAAATAACGAAGTTCTCGGAAGTGATGGCGTACTTTGCGACAAGAGAGTGGAAGTTCGACAACAGCAACACTCAGAGGCTGTTCAGCGAGATGTGTCCCGCAGACCAGAAGATGTTCGACCTCGACATGAGCGCCGTCGACTGGACCGATTACTTCTACAACTATATCAGAGGCGTCAGGGTGTATCTGCTCAAGGTATATACGATTTATCCTACTCTTACTAATATTATAAATGCGATAATATGAATGGATGGACGATTGTGTCTCCTTCACGCCAGAAGAGTTGAACGGATCTGAAAAGTGGCCCAGAGATAGATATAGTCTGGAATAGCACATTGGCTTTCTTGACTTTTCATCCCTTTCCCTTGAGATATGAAAATACATGTGCGTGTGAACTGAGGGTCCACACTAGGAATTCGCGAAATGAAAATCCTAGGATTTAGTAGCAGACTTAAAACAATTGTAGAACGAATCTGGAAATTTGTAAGCAAATATATTAAAAACTACGACCCATAAAGTGTGGTCCCTCAGTTCTCACAGACAATCAGCCAGATCTCGGAAAGTATCTTAAAAAAAAAGGTTTTGTGAATACAGACTTTTAGTAAGGAATTTGTAAAGATATTTACTGAATAACAGACCACAAAGCATTAAAGATAAAAAAAATATAACGACTAAACTATGGTCCCTCAGTCCACATAACAAAGATAAATATTTTAGTGAATATTACTGAATAAAATTAATAAAACCATTGTTTTTCTGCATAAAGTTTCAGTAAAAGTCTTAAAACATTTTGTAAAAAAGAAATGGAGCAAAAAATCCAAGCATTTTGAAGATAGCGATGATTAAAACTGGTCCCTCAGTCCTCTCCTCCACTGACATATATGTGCGTCTGCTAGCTGCTAGACGAGAGGAATATCAGAAAGTCTAGTGTACTTAGCTTTTAGTAATAATTTTCTACAAAAAAATAGAGAGATAATATATTTTTTTAATCCTATGAAAATAGATAGAGCAGGGTGACCACACAAGAAACAAAATGAAGACAGTACTACTTTATTTAATATATCATTATTTGGACGAAACGAAAACAAGCCAACGGAGTCATTCTGTGCTCAAGTTCTTCGGATAATATCGAAAAAATTGGATCATTACACTTGATTTTTGGATCTTTCAATTTTCAGCATGTTTCCTAAAAACATTCCATTGATCTTCATAGCAAATTTTTGGTTTTCGACCTCTGGCCATGATACCACTGTAAGAAAACATGTATGGATTTTAGAGGAAGGATTTATACAAGTCCTACTTGAAAGTAACCATCGAATTCCTTTCAGGAAAAGAATGCGAAGGTTAAACTTTCGATTATGGGCCGCTGATTTATGGCACGTGGAGGGAGGGGAGGGGGAGGGGGGAAGCGGGGCTACCCCCCTATACCATCCCCACCACTCGGAGCCCCATGGTTATGGAGATTTCCATGGTTAAAGTTTTTAGGTTAGAATAAAAAGTTCCATCAATATCCATCGATTTTTGGGGCGGGGAGGGGGTAGGGAAATGGGGGGATAGAGGGGCTACCCCATTGTACCATCCCCACCCCACGGAACCCCATAGTTTTGGAGATATATCCATGGTTGAAGTTTTTACAATTGCTATTTAACAACAATGACGACGGAGCCCCGCTCAGCGGGGCTCCTATTTCTGTCTGAAGGGTCTAAAGTAACCTAACACGAAGAGGTGACGGGAGCTGAGTTCGCTCACTTCAGCTCCCGTAACCTCTTCGAACCTAACCTGTCCGTTTCGGGGTGCCCTAAGCTCCCGAACTCGCTTCGCTCGCTCTTGGACTAATTCATAATTTTTTATCTCACAAATTAGGTAAATTTAAGTAAAAATATGACATAAAATTGAATAAAATTTTCGAGTCTGGAAAATTTGTAAATAGCTTTCTATTTATGAGTACTATCTACAAAAAAAATGGACTTCCGAATCAGCGGCCCATAATGGAAAGTTTAGCCAATGCGAATTCTGAGGCGAAAACCATTTTCGAATCCTTACTACTTTTTAATCTCCGTGGAAATCAACCTACGAACGGACACATTATAATTCCTTTAATTAACGAAAATGATACGTACCTGTGCTGAACAAGACAAAATTATTAAGTTAAATTTCACTAAACTTCAAATTAAAGTGGCACTTATTTTCTCTATTAAGGGAAATGACTATTATTGAAAACTGATTTATGACACTAATATCACAAATTGTAATGTTTGTTCTCTATTGTTGTTATCAAGTGTAATCCCATCTATTTTCAGTTTCCTGTTTTATTTATCATCATAAACACTATGCTTACGTTAAAAACATTTGAGCTGATACACCTTAAACATAAATTTAAAAAATGAGGGTAACTTCATTTATTGTTACTTCAAGTTTGCGTTCGGAAACAGCTTGCAAATCAACTTAGTTATTTAAAGTGGCGAGTAGCAAAAAAAAAATTTAATGCTATAAAAAAACTAGGACTATATAATCTTCCTTTATCTACATCGGTAGAAAGAAGCTCGATCAGAAAACAGTGATCGATATTACTGTTTTCTGATCGAGCTTCTTTTGGTATGATGATCATTATTTCAAAGTTATTGTCGGTACTGACAAAAGTATTATATTAAGTGATTAGTTAATTTTGTAATCTACTTTTTATTAAATACACATAAGCCATGTAATCTAGCATTAAATTAACCGTACAACCTTGTTTTCGTTTCGTCTAAATAATAATATATTAAATAAAGTATAATAGTACTGTCAACATATTGTTTTATTGTGTGGTCACACTTCTCTATCTATTTTCATAGGATTAAAAAAATAATATTATCTCAGCTAAGAGGTAAGAAATACACTATTTCATATACCTATTATTTAGTAGAAAATTATTACTAAAAGCTAAGTACACTAGACTTTCTGATATTCCTCTCGTCTAGCAGCTAGCACACGCACATATGTCAGTGGAGGAGAGGACTGAGGGACCAGTTTTAATCATCGCTATCTTCAAAATGCTTAGATTTTTTGCTCCATTTCTTTTTTACAAAATGTTTTAAGACTTTTACTGAAACTTTATGCGGAAAAACAACGGTTTTATTATTTTTATTCAGTAATATTTACTAAAATATTTATCTTTGTTATGTGGACCATAGTTTATTCGTTATATTTTTTATCTTTAATGCTTTGTGGTCTGTTATTCAGTAAATATCTTTACAAATTCTTTACTAAAAGTCTGTATTCACAAAACCTTTTTTTTAAGATACTTTCCAAGATCTGGCTGATCGTCTGTGAGAACTGAGGGACTACACTCTATGGGTCGTAGTTTTTAATATATTTGCTTACAAATTCCCAGATTCGTTCTACAATTGTTTTAAGTCTGCTACTAAATCCTAGGATTTTCATTTCGCGAATTTCCAGTGTGGACCCTCAGTTCACACGCACATGAAAATACTTCTGACGAAAGTCGAAAAGCGAAAGGCGAAGCCGCTGGCAGAAGCTAGTAGTTTTAAATCGCGAACTCGTCTTAAGCAAGCGTGGTTATATAATATAAAGTTAGTTAAGAGAGAGAGAGGGGGGTGTGAGTTAAGTTGTTCTTTTGTATTTGATAATATGAGCATATTATGCTCGTGCCTTCTCTGAATGAGAATAGGTATTTGCCCTGCAGTAGGACAGTGAGTGACAGCCTGGTATAATGATTTTTTCGCCCGCGTGAAAAGTGTTTTATTATCCCAAGGGATCATTATACCTCAATTATAAGGCTAAAAATCCTATTTGGTATTCCAAACTACAAACAGATCCATTCAGTCGTTTTGGTTGATTTTTTTATTTATAAAGATGGTATATATTTTATATAAAAAGGAAGATATATCACGTTTAATACACATAATAATTATTCTACTTTGATTTAATTCGCAGGACCCCGTGGACACAGTGCCGGCCGGACTCAAGAAGCATTACCGACTGCGGCTACTACACTACACGTTCTGCGCCATCCTTGGATTACTGTGTCTAAGGTTACTGTGGGCCCTGGCTAGCCTTGTGCTAGGGTTCTAGTTCATAGGAACGATTCCTGGGTAGAAAAATGATTATAAGGATGATGGTAAAGTCTGTCAGATAAATTACTAAAAATTATTGTTTAAGTATTTTTCTCTTGACACTTAAACATCAATTACGATGATAAATGGAATCAATATGTCGCATGACGTCACGTCTGAGTACATTTTTTAAGAAGGTATGACTTAGCGAGCCCCCATTTCTTAACTTTAACGCGCTTTGTCTAAATAGATTTTATAAATTTGAAAAAGCATAATAATGTGTCTATTATTGTTTCTTTTACTTGACGAACTAATTAGAATTTGCACTCCGTAATCACCTCTAATCTATTTAGTCCGTCAATGAGTTACCAAATTATATTGGACACGTATTTTTGCTTTATCAAATCAAAAGAAAAATACAAAGATAAAACACATCAAAGTCTAGGAGTGGGGGTTGTGACGTCACTTGTCAGTATAAAGTATACCAACATGTGACGTCACACGAAATTCCAACGCACTGCATCGTCGAGTCAAAAGAAAATATGAGCCCAATATTTTTCAACAATCTACCTGACAAACAAAAAAAATTTTTTTAGTGAACATCCATGTTTTGTTGTTAATGTTAAGGAATACAGGTTGTTACGGAAATGGGTAGTCATATAAAAAAAAAACTGCCGTTGACCATGTATATGAACCACTTTCGTTGAAGAAATCAAAAATAATTCTAATTAATTAATCCTATGTAGTTTTTTTTATTAAATCAAGTTTTATATTATAAAAGTACATTGTCATGAGCACAATTTAACTTGAAAGTTTTGAATATAGACACCGGGACAGGTAAATATGAATAAAAGCTTGTAAATATTGCCTTGCTATACAAATTTATCATCAACTGATCAAAATAAATATGGATGATATCATATTTTATGAGAATTCACTTTAATTTCTTTGAGGAAAGGTTTTTATTTCCATGGCAAGAAGAAGTCTTTAAAATATGGTTACCGTAGCACCCTGTATAATCGCAATTGATTGAATGTTACTGAGTACTTAAGTAGTAGAAATAACTGTGACGTGTTTCTAAGGGTTATTGGATGATTCACACGAATTTAACTCTCCCAAAATGTGCTAATCAACCCACAATTGGCACACACATTGTGTTTTATGCAATACCGTTAAGATAAAGTGCAGTCAAGTACAGAAGTATTAAGGGTTAAATATTGTTATTGATATGAAATGAGACACAAATTAATCACAAATGTCTGTATTAAAATAACTACTATATGACATGAGGACGTATTCCACATTGGGTACTCACTTAAGCGGAAACTGATTAAATGGCACCTGAGGTATGACACATGCGGCACCTATCGACATTTTTCTCAATTTTATTCCTCAAAATTAAATGGCACCTACGGATCAGTAGGTACTCACTAGTGTTGGGACGTTTATTTTTTAGGATGTAAAAATGAAAGATTCGATTAAATTCAATAGAGAGTTTAATAACATGATAAAAGTAAAACTTCCTGTTTTGCTGTTTCCCAAACTACCAGGAGGCCAGAATAATGTAGAAGTCTTAGTAAAGAATAACTAATGCTACCAGGAGGCAAACCACCAGGAGGCCAAAATCTTGAGTAAGTATTTGCTGGGCAAGAATCATAAGCGGTAGAGACTAACGAAGTACTAGGACTTCAGATTCGAAAGTCGATTCGCACACAAATAAATTAACTTCGTGCGAATCGCCACAGAAGAAAATAATATTATAAAAAAGTGTCGATTCGCACATTTCGGGCGAGTTAAATTCGTGCGAATCGTCCAATAACCTGTTTCTGACTATCATGACATTTTAAGACTTCTCCAATTATGGGTGCTAAGGCCCCCTTGCGTGGAAAGCTTAACTCAGGGTTAGTTGCTAACACGAGGTTAAATAAATGTATGTCATTCATGAAAGTCATACACACGGGGTTAGCAACTAACTTGGAGTTAGTAAGATAACCAAAAGTGGCGAAAGCAGGCCTGATTAAAATATAATAAATAATATGCTATCACAATTAAATAATTTAAAATAATATGTTAAAATATGTACAGTCAGAAAAATTAATTGCTGTCCTACCTGACTACTATCAATTTTGACAACACGGTTGGTGCAACGGTTGAGCGATCGGCTGCTACGATTCATGTAGCGGGTTCGATTGCCTACAGATTGTTGTTCCGGTCTGGCTGTCTGTTTATGTGAGTTATGCACCCACGATAGTTCTCGCCAAACTTCTTGACCGCCCTGAAGTTGCAACAGCACCGCACCGCGCCTTGCATATCGGAAAGCCAATTTCAGAGCAGCCAAGAAGTAAGGCGAGAACTATACATGAGAAATTCTTAATGTTAGTTAAGTTAAAAAAAAAGCAATTTAAATCAATGTTTTATGGATTTCTTTAAAAAAAATTGAATTGATTTTCACACAGCAAGTTAACATAGATGCTGAGCGATGACCATTTTTTTCGGTTGTGACGCATATTTACCCTATTTCCTTTTTTTTTGTTTTGTAAAATGCATCTGGAACAAATAAATCGTTGTTCTGAACAATTAAATTCTCTTACTGTACATGCACCAAATGTAGGATTTGGATAGAAAATAAATTATAAATATGTTGTACCCTAAGGAACGGGTCATCTTATTTAAGACGATATTGTAAATAAAATAAATCGGAAAAAGTGTAAAATATTTAAGTTGCACAAGCATAATAAATGACTATTTTCAAGTTTAAATTTTGAAGGTAGGCATGAATAATAGTAAAATGCGGTAAAGGCCATCACAGTTCCAGCGTGAGAGAGAGTCGGAGCTATACAAGATGTATAGCGCCATCTCTTTCTCACAACGGAATCATGATGGCATTGTCACCTCAAAGTTCGGCCTCAGAGGCTCTAGACAAGTGACACTCTATCAAAGAAGCGTCGCAATGGCGATTCGAAAATGTTTGGGATTGCCAAGCGCTATCGCAATGTCACATGATCATTCGCTTACATTTTGGAATTTCGACCATCGCCTCCGCTGACGTCGAATCACACATGTCTAGATCCTCAGACAGTCGATGTGAAGCTTCGGGAACGCCTATGTCCAGCTGTGGACGTCTTTCGGTGAAATGATGATGAATTCTAATGTAAACGGGTTTGAGGGGAATTACCGATGAGCCATTACATAAAACAAATTATAATTTATTATAATAATTTGTGATAATGACAAAGGACATATTTATTTAAGTAGTAGTGTACAATTAAGTTAGAACCAATATTGTATCGATTTGTAAATTATAATAAACACGATAAATGCCATTTCGTAATGAGAACGATATTAAATAATTTAATGACAAATTGTTCGTCGTTTTATTTTGAAGCTGTGTATGTGTTTCACGTTAGGAACATCCCGAGGGTCTTTAAGTTAAGAGTGAATAGGTTTTTCCTAGGCAAGTGCCTATCGTCGACCACATCATCGCTTACCACCATGTAAGATAGTGGGTAAACGTGGACCTATCAAAACTAATTAAAAATAACCAGCCAAGTGCGTGTCGGGCCACGCGCAGTAATAGGGTTCCGTAGTTGCATAATAATGCGGACGAAGAAGAGGGTTTCTTGATGTTACATGAACATTAAAACGGTTTCAGCGGCTCACAACGTCTAAAAACGGGCCCAAATGGGACGATGGTAACTGAAGGAGTTCTAAAATCCAACTTCACAAGTAAAGTTAGAAAAAATATTATCTATTTGAGTACCACCGAGGGTAGAGGCAAGCATTTGTAATAAAGATTTATAACCAGCGTCACTTAATAATTTGAATACTGCAGTATTGCCGTTACGGAGATAGTCTTCGTTAAAATCTCCAAATATTTACAAACCGAAAACAAATATTTTAGTATGAGTATTTTCAAATAACCTACTCAATTTTGCTGGGTAATTGGATCTAATTTGACTTTAGATAACAAGATGTTGAAAATACTTCTGCACTAACACAAAATAGAATGCGCCGTATGGATTACAGACCGGTACTGCCAACGACCCCGCCCACTCCAATGCGTTATTCGATTAAGCTCGAATAACGCATTGGAATGGGCGGAGGCCATTATTAATTTAGAAATCATTATTATTAAGGATGTTTTTTTTTTTTTTTTTTTTACTTTTGATGGGTTTGCTCTTGACTCTAGTCTAGGTCAATGACAGAGACAGAGTCGACGATGGAGTGAGCTTACCCAGAAGAAGCCTGTTCACTCTAACTTTGAAGAGATTCGGGTTAAATGCGTTCGGAAACACTGACGCAGGTAGTGAGTTCCATTCATTCGCTGTGCGCATTATAAAGGATGTTTGGAAGCGCTTGGTGCGAATTGGTGGAATGGCAACAAGGTAAGGATGGTAACTTGCAGTGCGTCTAGATGTCCGATGGTAGAAGGGGGCTGGTGGGATAAGATCGTGGAGTTCTTGAGCACACTCACCGAAGTACAGTCTGTAGAAGACCGACAAGCAGGCAACCTTGCGGCGATGAGCCAAGCTGTGAAGCTTGGCATTTACCAGTTTAACGTCGCCGATAAGCCTCTTGGCTCTGCGTTCCACCGAGTCAAGCGCGGCAAGCTGATACTTAGCTGAGCCATCCCAAAGGTGGCTGCAATACTCCATGCAGGATCGGACTTGCGCTTTGTATAGGGTAAAAAGCTGTCCAGGCGTAAAGTATCGCATCACTCTATTAAGGATGCCCAGTTATTTGGTCGCAATTTGTTATGATTTTATTTTGCTTTATTTTTACATTGTTCATAAGCATATATTAACTATCTGTTTTACACCCCTAACAACGTTATTTAAGTTTGTTTTCAATGACATTTGCACTTAAATTTTACTGTTCCAAGTACATTTTATAAGTTGGTCGACAATAACTCTTAAACTTGTAAAGCCTACTTAGCTATGATAGTTTTCCTTCTAAATTCGTTATATATGTTACGGCTAATACCCGAAGTGCGGCTACACCTAGTATTAGCCGGTTGGAGCTTAGGGCACCCCGACACGGACAGGTTAGGTTCGATCGAGATGACGTCATCTCGTTCGTGTTAGGTTACTTTAGACCCTGCGGACGGAAATAGGAGCCCCGCGCAGCAGGGCTCCGTCGACTATGTTGCGTGGCTACACCTAGTTCTAACCGGCTAAAACTAGGTGTAGCCGCACTTCAGGTATTAGCACACCTAGTTCTAACCGGCTAAAACTAGGTGTAGCCGCACTTCGGGTTTTAGCCGTAACATATATACTACAGCAGTGAATTTTTTCACATAGCCAGAAGCAACCATTTTGCTGGTAGGGGAGGGGGGGAACACTTGACTCTAACAAAAATTTGCAATTTAAAGCTTAATTTTACGAAAACGGATCTTTGAATCCAAAAATGGTGTTAACAAACCCGTAATATTTTTGAATGGTCTATCCAACGCTATTCCACATCATGGAATAGACGAGAAAAAAAAACATCCCCACCTTACGTCAAACCCAAAAAAACCTTTTTTCATGATTTTATTTTACCACTTTGTCGGAATTATTAATATGTATATCCATGCCAAATTATATCTTTGTAGTGGTACTGTCTCCGAGTTAAGCTGCGGACGGACAGATGGACAGAGCGAAACTATAAGGGTTCCTTATTGATTTCAGAACCCTTAAAAGGGGAGGCGCGAAAAAAATGAACCTGCCCCATTGAGTGGGGCAGGTTTAGGTATATTGTTGGGTTTTGTATCGTTGTTTAGAGCTCGTTGAGTAGATACGTAACATATTTTTTGTTTTAAAAAATATTGAAAAATAAAGGTATGAGAAGCCACCAAAGTAATTTTTTTTTACATAATTTTGATAACAAAGCTGGTTTGGCCGTGTTTTGGACATAAACAAATAACGTCACGAGGTGGTGTGGAATGTCTTTGCACTTACCTACAAAAACTTCTAACTTGAGAATATTTTCAAATACTAGTACTTTTTTTCATACAATATTGAAAGAGGTATATTTCTGTAAGCAATGGTTTTATGAAAAAAGTCTTCTAACATTAAACTTTTGTATTAATATTTTAGTATGTAGATTTCAAAAATGTACATACCAATCCTGAAGTCCCTACTTCACGATATCAGCCCACTGTGCGTCGCTTCGATCTCAGTATGATTTCATTTTAAAATTGATTGTTTCCGTCAAGAAAACCCCACCGGCGCGCAACTCTAAAAAGTATTTAAACTTTTCGTGTCTATTAACAAAAAAACGCTTTCATCCGTCAATGGTACCCCGGTGTTGTCAGTCTGTCAGCGAATCTGTCACGGGAGTCTAATACGATGACAGTAGCGAATTCTTCCGATGTATCTTTACATAAGTTTTATATTGTTTAGCTGTATGATGTCTGTTTATAGTAAGAATATCGTGACGAAGTCAGGACTACTGGAAGTGGCGCCACAAGCCGTGGCTCTGCAGTTCTTCGCGGAGGTACATATACATATAACTGAATATGATAAAATAAACGTTCTTCAGGCTTAAACGTTCCCACTGCTGGGACACAGGCCTTCTCCTTGTGAGAAGGAAAGGGTCATAATCTACCACGAGGGCCCAGTAGAATAGAATAGTAGTAAACATTTATTCGACACAGATATAACACAATACAACAGCAACAACCACAAAGTAACAAAGAACAGTAAAAAAAAGTAAAATAAAAAATCCAGAAGCGAACTAAAAAGACGTAAACAAGAAGAAAATAATTGTGGAATCCTGCCGCTGAGATGCGATGTGTACTGGGAATTCTTATGTGTAATGTGGAAGAAAACACTGATTTGTGTATTCACCAAGCAGCTTTATTGAACTAACAGTCATTACGGTACTGCGCATGTAATAATTAATCCCATCAATAAATAAATGTGAAAATGGGAGCCAAGTTCAATACTAAGAATAAACGTAGTTGTTGACTTCGCCGACAAAAGAATTAAGATATAAATGGGTGCCTAGTACTATAGATAATTATGACATTTATTTATAGAACATACAACATCAATACATATAATAAATCTGTAGAAAAGTCGTTTTTGTACATCGGCAATATTTCCAAAATAAAAAAACTCTTTACAAAAAATACTACCGACTTCCAAATAAAAAAACTACAAAGTGAAAAATAACTTTATTTTTGGAAGTCGGCGTCTTTCATAGGTACCAATTTATTGCGTTATGGACACTGACTTCCAAAAATAAAGATATTTTCCAATTCGTAGTTTTTTTGTTTGGAAGTAGGTAGTATTTTTTTGTTAAAAGGTTTTTTATTTTTCTCTTTTTAGTTGTATCTGCCTAATAGGCAAGTTGTTTAGTAAGGTACCTATTACGCCAGAATAGATTAACCGAACATCATTAAACATGAACATAACCGGTGAAATGAGAGATCTGCGTACCCCTTAAGAGCGTATTGGCTTGATGTTATGTTATGAAATGGTATAAACAATAAACAGACATGCGATTGCAGCAAACTCGAGAGATTTGCCGTAATTTATTGAAGAGTTCTGTTGTATATCTTCGAAGTTCTTCATCATGTCATAATGGGACCAATTTCAGAACAAACTCTTTCAAACAAAAAAAAAGAATTTTCGAAATCGGTCCACAACTGATGGAGATATCGGTGAACATACATACAATAACAAAAAAACATGCATAATGTCGAACATAGATCCCATTTCCAGTATTTTTGGAATTTTTGTCCGTTTGTCTGTTTATTTGTGCACGCATCACGTAAAATCTACGAAACTAATGTAGATAACTTTTATACATAAAAATACTTTTTTACAAAAAAATACTACCGACTTCCAAATAAGAAAACTAGAATGTGAAAAGTAACTTTATTTTTGGAAGTCGGTGTCTTTCGTAGGTACCATTTAAAAAAAAAAATATTATAAAAGTTTTTTTATTTTTCACTTTTTAGTTGTACCTACCTAATAGGCAAGTTGTTTAGTAAGTTACCTTAACGCCAGAATAGATTAGCCGAATATCATGAAACTTGAACATAAAGGGTGAAATGAGAGATCTGCTCACCTCTGAAGAGCATACTGGCGTGATGTTATGTTATAAAATGGTATAAACAATAAACAGACATGCGATTGCAGCAATTCCGAGATATTTGACGTTATTTATTGAAGAGTTCTGTTGTATATGTCCAAAGTTCCTTATCAGATCTCCACGGAATTAAAATGGGAACAGTTTCGGTAGTATATTTTTTACAAAAAAAATACTACCGACTTCAACTAAAAACACTACAAAGTGAAAAATAACTTTCTTTTTCGAAGTCGGTGTCTTTGGTAGGTACCAATTTTTTTCGTTATGGACACCGACTGATTGCAATCATCTGGCAAATCAAATGTCTTAGGAACAAATCTCACCAACGCGTCAATTTTTTCATTTTTAAAACCATATCTTTCATTTTCATTTTTTTTTTTTGTAATTTACCTGATTACAAGATAACATTATTTGAGAATTAAAAAAATAACAACAAACCCGACTGATTTAAAAGCGAACTAAAAAGACGTAAACTAGAAGAAAATCATGCTGTGTAGTCGGGGGATACATCTGGTTTTGGTCAGCCAGCTCGCGCATATGTATCCTCCGACTGCATGTCATGATTTTTTTCTTGTTTACGTCTTTTTAGTTCTCTTTGTAACCGACTTCAAAAAAAGGACAGGTTATCAATTCGTCGGAAACTTTTTTTTTTTTTATATATATATGCCCCGATTACTCAAACACGCCTGGACCGATTTGGAATTTTTTTTGTTTGAAAGGGTATACTACCCAGTTGGTCCCATAGTCATAAGGTCAGGAACTGATGATGTGATCTTGGAGAAATCAAGGAAACTCCTCAAACATTAGAGGCATACATTGCAATCATTTGCACTCAGAAAGTATCATTTGGTGAAGTGGAACTGGTGAAGAAGACCACAGATGGCGAATGGAACTCCTTAATACTAAATATCTCATGGATATAAGATATCTCGAATAGTCAAAAGACTATGATGAAGCAAATACTTATAAATACATAGTACTAATGAAAATGGTACCATCGAACTGATCTGATGATGAAACTGGCAGGTAGTCACTGGAACACCGAAATAAAACAATGTATCCTAGTTGTGTTTGGGCTTATTGGAATCGTCATGAGATGTACTTTGACTATTTATGTTTTTTTTTCAATTGGAGGTACCTAAAAAAACTAAAAAGAGATAAATAAAAAGCTTTTTAACAAAAAAACAAACCGACTTCCAAAAAAACACTGCGAAACGAAAAATAACTTTCCTTTCCGAAGTCGGTGTCGAAACACGGAAAACAATAGGTACCAAAGACATCGACTTCAGAAAAGAAAGATATTTTTCGCCTTGCAGTGTTTTTTTTGAAAGTCGGTTTCTTTTTTTGTTAAAAAGATTTTTTTAAGCAATCGGGTTTTTTGTTATTTTTAAATATTTTTTTATTTATTAACTCAGATATTACGATCACACAGCAATCAAATGTAATTGTCAAAATGACATTCTTCGCATACTGCTAATTTGATCCACCATATTTAATTTTTAACCGACTTTCCAAGAAGGAGGAGGTTCTATATTTTTTTTTAGTGTATATTCACCGATATCTACGGTCTCATTTCACCGGTTATATTCAAGTTTCATGATATTTGAGTTATTTATTCTGGCGTTAATGTAACTTACTAAACGGGATCCCTTCTTTTCGCATAATTTTCTTTAGCCTAATATACTTCGGCATAACGATTTTGGCACAATTTGTTTTGGCATAATAATACTTTGGCATAATTTTTTTAGGCATACAATTTATGTTGGCATAATCATCTTAAAGACTAATTTGTTTTGGCATAAATTTGATTCGCATAACGTTAGTAGGCCTAATGACTATTAGCATAACGTTAGTAGGCCTAATGACTATTAGCATAATAATATTTAGGCATACAATTAATATAAATAACAAAAACAATTTTCATGCAAATAATTTATTATACATAACATTATGTAACTTAAACGATTTTTTAAATCGCAAGATAACTTTTATCTGAAGAATATATTAGATGTTTTGACAGTTTTTGTATAAAAAAATATGTTAATCAGTTAACTTCTATTATGAGAAATAAATATGGAGGTTATTCCTCAGATAGAAGTTAACTGATTGAAACAGTGGTCCTTAATTATGTATAATTATTTATTTTAGGTGTATATTTTTAGCAATTGCTTGTAAATATGCTAGTTTAGAAGTATACTCATCTTTTTTACTAATAATTTTTTCGAGGTATTCCTCGTAGCGCTCCCGTTTTGAAACGCTCCCATCTAAGCGCTCCCGTTTTGTTCCTCCAAGCGCTCCCAAAAAGAGCGCTTCGAGGAACGATTAAAAATATTAAAATTTATTTCCTCGAAGCGCTCCCATGATTAACTTTCGGATAGAGATGGGACTATACTAACTGAAATTATCGATAATAAGTAGAACACATTGTTATAATATACAACTAGCGGCCCGTCCCGGCTTGGCACGGGTTTGGTAATTATTTTTTTTTTTGTTTTATTGTAAATCCTTTAGTCCACCAAATAGATGAATACAATCTACCGACATATGTACCTATTCATATTTTTTTATTGTTTAGAAAGCTTATGATTTCTCTCCATTATGTTTCCCATTACTACCCCCTTCCCCGCACACCTCAATGTTTTTTTTCGGAAGTTTTTCGTAGAAATAAGGCAATGAGGTGTCTATCGTTTACGTCAATGGTAAAAATGACTTTCCTTGTCCTAGGCGGGGCGAGAGAGTGTCAGACTCTTACTGACTAAAACCACCTACTGACTAAAATCACCTGCTCTGAGCCGGTTATTGACCAATGTTATTGTGTAGGTCTACTGCAATGTGATTATTATACGTATATAATTTATATTAAGTATATCTATGCGATTTATTTATAACATCCTCTTTGAATACCTACACAATAACATTGGTCCTTGTATTAAGAGTGCCGAAAGCAAAAAGATATTATTCTCTCAATTTCGTAATTTGGTTAAGCAACTTCGATGTCGATGATGCACACATGAGTTTTTAAAAATTATCGATATAATTCATTACTTCATGCTTTTCCCTATTTTTAAACGTGGGAGCGCTTCGAGGAAATAAATTGTAATATTTTTAATCGTTCCTCGAAGCGCTCTTTTTGGGAGCGCTTGGAGGAACAAAACGGGAGCGCTTAGATGGGAGCGTTTCAAAACGGGAGCGCTACGAGGAATACCTCATTTTTTCAATTCTTTTGGTTTTGTCCGTGTATTTTTCCTTTTTTTTTGGTATAAGTGATGTTCCGACATCCAGTTTATCTATTTCAATGGTTTGATGTTTTATTTCTTGAACGATCTTTTTTGCCAAAAAATAAAATCCAGGATGGTGTTTTCCCACAAAATGTGCAAATCTATTGTGCCATGCCTCTGCAAGATTTTGTGTCCTAGGTCTATTTTCCTTTTCTAGTAGATACGTATTTCAGACTTTGGGTGGAAATGGTGGTGGTGAACTTGTAGTGCCCCATACATAATTCTGATCAAACCAATTTGCTATAGTTTCTGTAACAATTAAATAATATTGTTGGTTAAAAATTTAATATGATGTGCAACAAAAGTTAGTGACAGATCCGAATTGCTGCAAAACCGACTCTACGTAGTCTTGTTTGTCCTACCCCTAGAGTGTAATTTAAAATCGCGTAGGCGCGTAGGGTCGAGGCGGCCCACGGGCTGAGGAGCAGGCGGCTGCGAGCGAGGCGCCGCGGCTGAGGCTGGCCGGCGAAGCCGGCCAACAAGCCGAAGCTGCGGTGGTGAGCGAAAGCCGTCTGCGACGATTAGCACGCGTGGGGCCGCCGGAAACCCGCAGCGCCGGAGCCGAGACAGAAACCCTGCCTGCTGCATGCTTGCTTGCATGCTGCTTGCTTGCTTGCATGCTGCATGCTTGTTTGCTGCATGCTTGCTTGCATGCTTGCTTGCATGCTGTATGCTTGCTTGCATGCTGTATGCTTGCTTGCATGCTGTATGTGTAAATAAATTTATGCTTTAGGATATTATGCTTAAAAAAGTTATGCTTTAGAACTTTATGCTTAATAAATTTATGCTTTAGAATATTCTGCTTAATCATTATTATGGTTAGAGAAATTATGCTTAAAAAAATTATGCGTAAGCTGTTATGCGTAATTATATTATGCGTAAATATAATTATGCCAAACAAAATTATGCTAAGATATATTAGGTCTTAAAATGTTATGCAAATGGATAGGGAACCTTACTAAACAACTTAAAAGTGAAAACAAAAAAAAAATGCAAAAGATACTACCGAATTCCAAATAAGAAAACTAGAAAGGGTATAATAAACTTTTTTATAAAAAAATACTACGGACTTCCAAATAAGAAAACTACAAAGTGAAAAATAACTTTATTTTTGGAAGTCGGTAGTATGTTTTTGTAAAAAAGTTTTTTTTTATTTTTCACTTTTTAGTTGTATCTAACTAATAGGCAAGTCGTTTAGTAAGATACCTTAACGCCAGAATAGATAACCCGAATATCATAAAACTTGAACAAAACCGGTGAAACGAGAGATCTGCGTACCCCTTAAGAGCATACTGGCTTGATGTTATGATAGGAAATGGTGTAATCAATAAACAGACATGCGATTTCAGCAATCCCTTGAGATTCGGCCTTATTTATTGAAGAGTTCTGTCGTATATCTTCGAAGTTCTTCATCAGATCTTCACTAAATTAAATTGGGACCAATTTCGAAACAGACTTTTCCAAACAAAAAAGAATTTTTAAAATCAGTTCACAATTGACGGAGATATCGGTGAACATACACTAAACGAACATAGAACCTCCTCCTTTTTGCTAAGTCGGTTGAAAATAACTTTATTTATGGAAGTCGGTGTCCATAATGAAAAAAAACATGGTACCTACGTGGTAAGACACTGACTTCCAAAAACAAAGTTATTTGTCACTTTGTAGTTTTCTTGTTTGGAAGTCGGTAGTATTTTTTTGTAAAAAAGTTTTTATTCAATTTTTAGTTTTCTAATTTGGAAGTCGGTAGTATTTTTTTGTAAAAAAGTTTTTTTATTCAATTTGTAGTTTTCTAATTTGGAAGTTGGTAGTATTTTTTTGTAAAAAAGTTTGTTGTATGTTGTGTGGCTCTACTTGACAAAGTTAATTTGAGTTTAAATTGTCACGAAGTGAAATTAAAGTAAATTAACAGTAAGAAACGGTTACTATATTATACAGGGATTTTTACAAATGGTGTACATAGTGCAGGCTCCATACATTTCTGGCACATCTCCTTTAATTGTTTAAACATGTGTAACATGATACATGAATATGCACATATAGCTCGAAACATATTTTTTACCGGACCAACATGTTTTGCCTCACTCGGTGTACAAAATGAAAATAATATTTTATTAATTAAAATTAAACTTTATTTTTGCATTCAATCTTACGATAATGTGCTATATTTATCATTTTAATTATTTTATTAAACAATACAAGAAAATAATGTGTTTGATTTTGTCTTCATTTAAAGTGAGAAAAGTTGATGAAAGCCACGACGTTAGCAGTTGAACGGCTAAAATCTTCACAATCTAACAAGTCCGTTTACGTTTCTCATTTTACATGCCGCGATAACTTTCTACGTAAGAAATTGAAAAATCAAATTCATAATCACTGATTAATTACTTTGTAATGTTACCCATACACTATAACAACGAGTATCTTTCGCAAGCATCAAGTTTAATTATTATTTAGTATTCTTATAGCTGTCAAAACGGGCCTTTTATTTTTTGTCAACTTTAGATCGAATTCCTTTATAAAAATTACTTGTATATTATCTGTGTTATTAAGTTCAGTCCAGTCCGCAACTCCACGTCTAAGCCTGTATTATGCGTACGGGTGGGATTTGTCTTCCTCACTCGACCCACCCCAGCTCTTCGAGGATTGCCAGCAGCACCTTGGTGTTGCCGACTATCTCCTGTACGGTACCTGAGTCACCGAGGTATTTGGCCCTGTAAGAGCGTACAGGGTAGCTAAGGAGCAGGTGTACTGCTGTCTCGTTCTCCACCATGGATGCTCTGCACAGTAGGCTGTCCGTGATCCCTTAGACAAAAAGGTGCTTAATAAAAAACCCATGGCCAGGCGTTACGGCTGTGACTGCACGTAACTGTGGTTTAGTCAGTTGCCGGGCTTTATGCGTAAAACGGCCATCTAAAGAGAGAAGTGCCTCCTTGGCGTCCCTGCACTCGCTATAGTCATTCCACAATTTGTGGCGTTGCTCTTTGATGCGTTTCCTTACCAGATTGCGGCGGTGACCGAAGGGTACTGGCACGATGGGCTCCGGTCCCACCACTGCCATAATGGACTCCTTTGGGCGAGCTCATTCACCGCATTATTATCTCGGGTATCACTGTGCCCCTTGATCCATCAGTGTCATTACTAAAGCTGTGCTAAAGCTAAAGCTTGTTGTAGGTGAACAACACGAGCGGGTGTGAGTGTGCGGTGGAGCTGAGGCCAGCGCAGTGCTGCCTGCAGACCGGCGACTCACGCTGTGACGTGCTACAGCTGCTCGGCAGTGCTATAGACACCGTGCCGGAAGGTGGCGCAATGCTAACTATCACTAGTATATTTAGACATTCGGCGAGGGCGGGTGCGGGTATTATATAGGTAAACAACACGAGCGGGTGTGAGTGAACGGTGCAACTGAGGCCAGCGCAGTGCTGCCTGCAGGCCGGCGACGCCTTTTCCAACTATGTTGTAGTTGGCGTCCAGTCCAACCGGATTCAGCTGAGTACCAGTATTTTAATTTACATGGACCGACTGCCTATCTGACCGCCACAATCCAGTAACTTTAATCTGTTACAGGCGCGACGCGGACGCTCCTGCTGGTGGCGCCGCTGCTCAATCCCTACAACCGGCGCGGCTTCTGCTCTCTCCACGTCGACTACAAGTCGAAGACCAGCCCCAAGAACTACATACGCGACACCGTCCGCATACAGTTCGACACTACGTTGCGGGTGGCCGGCGCGCGCGTGTGCGATCGTCCCGACCAGGACCCACTGCACGGCTGCGAGCCCGTGAACTGTGACACTCACTACAACGGCAGGAGGTCGTACTTTCACGCGCTCCAAAAGCGATGTCTGGGAGTACCCGTTTGTTTGTCCAAAGAAAACACTGAGGTTCCCAACCGAGCATACAACCCTATCTCCAACCAATGTGTCAGCAAACCAGCTATCACTAACGAGGATATCAACTTTATCAGAGCGTTAACGGGAGCGAAGAGTAGACCAGCCAAAGACATTCTGATCATCAGGACGATGCAGAACCGCTCTATATCGCCGAAAAACGTGGAATTGTTGGAGTTTCAGTCCCAGACAATCGCCAATGTAGTGGGGATTAAGAAAACGACGAGCCGGCCAACCTGTCCCACTCCAACCTCGCCGCCGCGTTCCTGCACCGAGCAGCCGAAACAAGTGAATGAGACCAGCATGAGCTGTTTCATGGACTATATCGTGATGAACAAGCAAATGCTGCTAGGCCTGAGTGGCGTGGTGTTCTTGCAGTGCTGCCTCATCTGCGCCATGGTGTTCTGCTTTACTAAGAGCTGCGGCTGCTGCAGGAAGAAGGAGGTGGTGCACAAGTTCTTCAACTACCGCCAAGACGCTTCCGTCACCACGCCGCTCATCTGCACCAGCAACATCGACACTGAGACCACGGACTACCAGTACCTCAGCGAGTCTTCCAACTACATCGACAAGAAGATCAAGTGCTATAAGGCATGCCAGAAGGAGAGGAAGACCAGCCTCAAGCTTAGCATGTCTGACGACATCCTGTCCAAGTGCCTAGCCAGGCGCGACTGGCAGCGTCTGCCGCGGTCCGAGACCATACCCGAGGCGCGTGTGGACGAGGACCTGCTAGAACGGAAGGAGATCAACGTAGAACAGAGGAAGCTCACCGACATCAAGGTGAACTTCCAAGATGAGACACGAGAGACTAAGAAACCTGTGTCTGTAAAGAGTATTGTTAAGAAAGCTGACGACAGGAGCCTCGCGAGCCTGAGCGACTCCTCGGAGAAAGTGATCCGGTGCCACAGCTACGAGTGTGAGGGTAGCTGCAACGTGATGGATTTCAAGAAGAGTTCGCAGTCACACGGGCCATACACACAGGAGAAGACGACGGGCTCCATAGAGCGTGGCGCGCAGGCTTGCTTCTCGAACGACTCTATTGATGACTTGCTGTCGGAGCGCGGCGTGCTGTTCGTTGGGGACAACGCGTCCAAGTACTCGTTCAGCAGCATCGCAAGCAGCTCTTCACGTTCCAGTAGGACGTCGAAGAACAACGCGCTCAGGGATGTCATCCCTTTCCTATCGAGAAAGAGCAAGGGCCCCTCGTCAGAGCCACGCCTTAACAAGTCAAAGGCTGACCTTGACCTAGAACTGCTGCACATCTCGCGAGCCTCTATGGGCTCTTCCACTAACGATTCGGATCTCTGCAAGGACTTGAAAAAAATCAAAGATTCCACTAGTTCTCTTTAGGTTATTTTTGTACAATATAATAAAACTTTTATACGATTATTTTAATGCTTTTATACCGTCGATTTGAGCAGTGGTGTTCCAGTGTTAGCGGCCCCAACTTACGTTAAGTGACTCGTGGGTTCGAATTCAGGCAGTCCAATAACTTTTTACCCGACTGCTGAAAGAGGGTAATGTGTTTATCAGTCTATGTATGTAGGTATGTCTGTTTGTTTGTATGTGGCTTTCTAGAGACCAAACGCGTCGGCCGATTTTGATAATTCTTACGTCAGTCGATTCGTCTTAACCCTGCGAGTATCACTGGCTACATTAAAATTGTAAAACGGAAAAATGGTGGCTTATTTTTTTTTTTCTTCCAATCCAATCAAAATAAAATAAAAGGGTTTTAACTTATATATTTAAATGTATCTAATTTAAAAAAATAACCAAAAAGTTGTAAATAAAAAATATTTATTAAAAAACTTTTTTACAAAAAAATACTACCGACTTCCAAAATAAGAAAACTACAAAGTGAAAAATAACTTTTGTTGGAAGTCGGTGTCTTTCGTAGGTACCATTTTACTGCGTTATGGACACCGACTTCCAAAAATAAAGTTATTTTTCACTTTGTAGTTTTCTTATTTGTAAGTAGGTAGTATTTTTTTGTAAAAAGTTTTCATTTTTCACTTTTTAGTTGTACCTACCTAATAGGCAAGTTGTTTAGTAGATTACCTTAACGACAGAATAGATAACCCCAATATCATAAAACTTGTACATAACCGTTGAAATGAGAGATCTGGGTACCCCTTAAGAGCATACTGGCGTGATGCTATGTTATGAATTGCTATAAACAATAAACAGACATGCGATTGCAGCAATCCCGAGAGGTATGCCGTTATTTATTGAAGAGTTCTGTCATATATCTTCGAAGTTCTTCATCAGATCTTCACCAAATTAAAATAGGATATATAGGAAAATAGGATCAATTTCAAAACATTTTCTTTCAAACAAAAAAAATATTTTCAAAATCGGTCCACAATTGACGTAGATATCGGAGAAAATAAACAATAAAAAAAACATTCATGAAGTCGAACATAGAACCTCCTCCTTTTTGGTAAGTCGGTTTAAAATAACAAAAAACCCGACTGCTTCGAAAGCGAACCAAACAGACGTAAACAAGAAGAAAATCATGGTGTGCAGTCGGAGAATACATCTGGTTTTGGTCAGCCAGCTTCCGCATATGTATCCTCCGACTGCACAGCATGATTTTCTACTTGTTTACGTCTTTTTAGTTCGCTTTTTAAGCAGTCGGGATTTTTATTGTTTTTAAATATTTTTAACCGACTTCGCAAAAAAGGAGGAGGTTATCAATTCGAATGTATTCTTGTTATGTTTGTTACCTCAGAACTTTTTATTGGGTGAACCGATTTTGATGATTTTTTTTTATTTGAACGCTGGTGCTTGTCATGTGGTTGAATTTTTCATCAAGATCTGATGAAGAACTTCGGAGATATACATCAGAACTCTTCAATAAATGATGGCAAATGACTCGGGATAGCTGCAATGGCACGTCTTTTTATTGTATATATCATTTCATAACATAGCATCACACTGGTATGCTCTAAAGGGGTACGTAGGTGTGAAAAGTTCACCCTGGTATACTCTCGTACACAGGTTTATTTAAGTTTCATGTTATTGGGTTAATCTATTCTGGCTTCACTTTGGGCATTATAGATAGGTACGAGTAACTAGCCTATAGAACATACCACAACTAAAAAGTGAAAAATAAAACTGTTGGTGTCAAAAAACGAAAAAACGAGAACAAGAACACCGACTTCCGAAATTAAAGTAATTTTTAACCGACTCACCAAAAAGGAGGAGGTTCTATGTTCGACTTCTTGTATGTGTTTTTTTTTTTGTGTATGTTCACCGATATATCTACGTGAATTGTGGACCGATTTTGAAAATTATTTTTTGTTTTTTAGAGTATGTTTCGAAATTGGTCCCATTTTAATTTGGTGAAGATCTGATGAAGAACTTCGGAGATATACAGCAGAACTCTTCAATAAATAACGGCAAATCTCTCGGGATTGCTGCAACCGCATGTCTGTTTATTGTTTATACTATTTCATAACATAACATCACGCCAGTACGCTCTAAAGGAGTACGCAGATGTGTACAGTTCACCTTGATACACTCTCATTTCACCGGTTATGATCAAGTTTCATGGCATTCGGATAATCTATTCTGGCATTATAAGTATCTCACTAAAGGCAAGTTGCTTAATATGTACAACTAAAAAGTGAAAATAAAAAATCTTTTTTACAAAAAATATACCACCGACTTCCAACTAAAAACACTACAAAGTGAAAAATAACTTTCTTTTTCGAAGTCGGTGTCCATAACGAAAAAAATTGGTACCTACCAAAGACACCGACTTCGAAAAAGAAAGTTATTTTTCACTTTGTAGTGTTTTTAGTTGGAAGTCGGTAGTATTTTTTTTGTAAAAAAAGATTTTTTATTCAGTTTGTAGTGTTTTTGTTCGGAAGTCGGTTGTAATTTTTGGTAAAAAGTTTTATTTGGAATATTCCATTACCAGTGCTCTAAAAAACGGTGAAGGAAAACATCGTGAGGAAACCGGCATGTCCTAGACCCAATAATTCGAAGGCATATAACATCCACCCGCACTGGACCCGCGTGATGGATTTAAGCCCATTCCCTCTCATAGAGAGGAGGCCTGTGTCTCAGCAAAGGGAACAGCTTGTAATGGAGATGGGTGATCATATTTAAGGATGGTCTTCTGTCTCTGTTAGACAGTACTTAGGAATAATAATAAAAAATTAAGTCTAAAACTAAAACCCGACTGTTTAATAAATTGCTGGTTAGATTTTTAGCAGTGGACTGTATTTCCAAATAATTTGATTATTTTTAAACAAGAGCAAAAAGTACGTGTCGCAGAGAGAAGATTCTACTCCAAGTAATGTTACCAGTACATAAAAACTAGTTCTAAAATTATAAATGTTGCTAATGCTAATTAACATTCTTTATGTTTTGATTTATTCTTAAATATATTTGGGCTGGGCCCGTGCAAGCAATTCTTGCCATGGGCCATGTCATTGGAGCAGTATTATCAGAACGAAGAAGAACTAGGTCTCCTTCTTTTAAATTAGAATTGATTTGGTGCCATTTTGGTCTGCTTTGAAGCTGTGTAAGATAATCAGACTTTCCAAAAGTTTTGTTTAATCTTTGCATAATATTAGATTATTAATAAAATGGTTATATAAGTCAGTTTCAGGATAACTGATCATAGAGGTTCCTATGAGGAAGTGGCCAGGCGTTAAATACCCAAAATTGAATATATCTGAACTCATGGGAAGGAGAGGTCTTGTACAGCTTCAATTTCGGTGATAGCAGTATACAAACCTTCAAAAGTTAAGACAATAGTTCCAACAATTCTACGCTCGTGCTACCGGGCCTCAGATCCAGTCTCTCCGGGAGGCCATGGTGGAGCGCTTGAACCTGTCCTTGCAGGCAGTCTCCGAATGGGGCGATGTCAATCTGGTCAGGTTTAATGCTGCTATAACCCAGGCGTGTCTTTTTTCCGCTAAAAAGAGCCAATTTCATCCGGCTCCAACTTGCCGAGATACGATTGTGCCAATAACTGACCATCTTGAGCTTCTTGGCGTTACGTTGACATCGACTCTCAATTTTGGCCCATACATTGAGTACAAGGCTCAGCTGGCTGCCAAAAAGCTGGGGATCCTTGCAAAGGAAGGTACTTCCCGCCAGATCAGCTGCTCAGCTTGTATCAAGCGCAAGTTCAATCATGCATGGAGTTCTGTTCATGTATGTATCTCTGGGACGGATCTGCCAAATACCAGCTTGATGCACTAGAGTCGATCGAAAAGCGGGCCAAGAGGCTCATTGGCGATCGGCTTCTAGGCAAGCGTGCTCCACCGTCGACCACATCATCGCTTACCATCAGGTGAGATAGTGGTCAAGCGCAAGCCTATAAAAAATAAAAACATCTCTTAAAATGGTATTTAAAACTTTTTACCCCTGCCTCCCATAAACTTCCAAGCTCCTGGGAGCAACAAGGAATCTTTAAGAGATTTTGATATAAACAATTTATGTAATTTATTTAACTCATTAGCTGAACCTTTAAAAGTGTTGCATTGTCACAGAAAAATTTCTCGAGCATTCCTCTTCGAGCAATGAAACGCTTGAGGCATGCTAAAAAGCTTCAGTGGTGAGATCACTAACCGGCTCCATGTGGATTGCCTTTGTAGCAAAGCTACAAAAAGAGCCACATAGCCTTTTTTGATTAATGGTTATTTGATTGAAGAAGATTTAACATTATAAGGTCCACAGAAGTCAACCCCAACTACATTGAATGGCCTAACAGCTGTAATCATTTCTTGAAGAACCCATAAGCTGCTTTGTAGCTGCAGCCTATTAAAGAAAACACTTGACACATTTGCTTACCACTTTCTTGACTTCCCGTACACCACTGACAAGCCAATATTGTTGTGAAAGTGAGCTCAACACTAATTTAGCTCCCGCATGTAACAAATGCAGATGTTCATTACGAAAAGGC
Source organism: Orthosia gracilis (assembly GCA_947562075.1). Classification (NCBI taxonomy): domain Eukaryota; kingdom Metazoa; phylum Arthropoda; class Insecta; order Lepidoptera; family Noctuidae; genus Orthosia; species Orthosia gracilis. Next base: position 14,617,497 of record OX387267.1, read on the forward strand.
AAAGCGACATTATGAGAAAGAGTAATTTTACGACCAGTAGGCATTTAGCAAAAAATTCGTTTTGGGTCTAACTAACACCCGGTCTTAACCAAACCCCGATTTCAGGAGCAGCCCCAACGGCTGTAATTTTTCGGGTTCCTGAAGTTTGTTTGGGCAGCCAGAACTGGCCAAACTGTAGTAAATTTTTCCAAACACGGGCCTTCTGTGACGCACACAGCCAGAGATATCGCAGGTCAAAAAGTGACTTTAACGTTTACGGCGTCCATTTTAAAATGTTAAAATACCTATATCACCGGAACGGTGAAAGTAGAAGTCTGAGATTTCTATGGTTGAATCTGGCTAGACGTCGGCTTCTCAGGAGGAGGATCATTTGAAAATCCGCTCAACGGATAGAGCTCAACGAGCTAATTATTTCTAGCCCGAACATGCGTCGAATTGGCTAGGAGGTTCGGAGGATACAGCGAAGAATCAATTTTTGGCCAAGTAGTCAAGTTAGCTGGGGATGGATTCACGGTCGTAAATCCTCCACCGAAGAGATTATAATTCGACTTGACATAGACAAAATCAAGGACGGCGATATTGTTTTGGCTCTGAAAAAACAGAATGCCAGTCTCCTCGGCGGCCTGTCGTCTGACCAGACGCAATTGAAGGTCGTTAGATGAACAAAAGGCAGGCCACGACGAACGTCATCCTAGAGGTGGCAATGGGCCTCTCGCAACGCCTGAGAGGGCAGCGCATCAAGCTAGGATACCAGGTAGTTCTAGCAATCGACCAGTCCCCGATTGAACAGTGTTTCAAATACTTGGGGTTTGGACATTTGGCGCGAGACTGTAAATTGCAGCTAACTTGTGGCTATTGCGCAGAAGACTATGACACACGAGAGTGTCCTAACCAGCATCTTATACGAGAGTATCCGAGACACACACGAGCCAAATACCCAACTCGTCTATTGGCATTATGGGCCGGTACGCGGACGGCGAGTCCGCAAGGCGCCCCACCTTTCTGAGCAGGACCAGACAACCAGATTTCCACAAAGTGAGCAACTGGCCCCGCTCAAGGCACGCTGTGTATAGTCCTCTCAGCTAGGGCTAGCACGTGGCCGTGGGTCCCTTTGGGCCCCGGAGCCGCAACATGGCAGCCCCCATCTCTGCCTTTGTCACCTCTGGGATACTGATGGCATCGAAATCAGTCGCGGGGAAAAACCGCCAGTGCGGTTACTTCTATTGATATCTGAACATCATGTGATGTGGCTTAAACACGGCTAATGCTTGTCTGACCTTCACAATCCAGTTGCCGAGCAATACGACATCCCTTGCCAAGAATGCTGTCAGTTTCTAGCTTCTGGCTACCCGTAATCACTGTCAAATGTACAAATGACAACTGCTGGATATGTAATTAAAGGACAGATCTATTTGTCTTGTATAGCTACGTCTCCCTCTCTCTCCCAGTGGAACCATGATAATTTTGACAGGTCATGGATGAATGAATGATTTTTCAAAATCATTCCAGTAATTTTTGAGTTTATTCATTACTAGCTGTTGCCCGCGACTTCGTTCCCGTGGGCCACCCCAAAGGACCCATTTTCGGGATAAAAAAAAGCCTTTGTAACTCAGTAATAATGTAGCTTTCTATTGGTGAAATATTTTTTTAAATCGGTCCTGTAGTTTCGGAGCCTATTCGGTACAAACAAACAAAAAAATCTCTTTATAATATTATATACTAGCTGACCCGGCGAACTTCGTTCCGCCTAACAAATTTCTAAAATAAAAGATTTTTTTCTAAAATAAACGTATCTGCCAATAAAAATCCCGTCAAAATCGGTCCAGCCATTTCAGAGATTAGCTGGAATAAACAAACAGACAGACAAAAATTGAAAAAAATATTATTTTGGTGTATGTACCGTATATATATATTCATATACATGTAGTAAAAAACGGTTATTTCAATATTACAAACAGACACTCCAATTTTATTTTTATGTATACACCCTGAAATTTAATTGGTTGTTTTCCCGCGGCAGAACGACTTGCCTTAAGGAGTACTTTCGAAGTATAGAGTTAAAGTAAATAAATAACGATGTTTCTGTTTTAAAATAATTAAAAAAATATTCATCAACTCGAAAAAGTGAGTAACAATAGTAACTCTGGACGTAACTTGTAGGTACTAGGTACTACTCGTGTCACCACCTACAAAGAAAACCGATGCACAAAATAATGTCAAACCAAAATAAACTCTCGCACGTGGTGATACGGCATAAAAGTTTGCACGCAAAACAAACGAGCGAGCCACAAGCCGACAAAGCAAAGACCGATTTATTAAATGTTTAAAGTAAAATAAGCTCTCGCGTGTAATTATACGGCATAATCTAGCCCGCGCGTAACATGACCAAACGGAGCCGCCTTCGAACCTAATCCTTTCGACGGTGACCTAGCACCCGGGTCAACGGCCTGCTGTCGTTCGGCCGTAGATATCGGGAGGTATACTATTGGTTCGTGATCGCTTTCGAGTTTAGTTTTTCACAATGTTAAATATGCCAGTTTTTGTTTCTAATATTTTATATAACTACGAAACGATTGTATTACATAGACAAAACCATTTCGCTGCGGGAAAACAACCATTTCAATTTCACGGTGTAGATAGGTATAGTATAGGCAATAAGTATTAATCTCTCTTATGCCAGTATTGTAGATAGTGTAGTGTATAGACAAGATAAAATAATGTGGGAAGTTTTATGTAGGTATTTTTTTATTAAAAATCATACACACACGACTATGGCTGGTTCAGATAACAGTGTTAGCCATAAAAGCCGATGTTGAAGAACATCGTTTAGTTACATTCTTCGCTTCATGTGGTGCCGGGCCCGGCTTGCAGCGTCGCGGAGAAGGCGGACCGCACGGCGAGCACAGCCCTGAACACTTCGCACCTGCGGATTGCGCACCAAGGTCTCCCGAACCTGTCCATTTTTTCGGGATTTTCTCTATCGGCAACCACGGATATCGCCTTACAGATGCGTCTAAATTAGTACACGACAGGGAAGCGGTCGGTTCACTAACGGCTGGACACGAGTCTGACGCGGAGCCCGCAGCCAGCAGTGACACGTGCACGGCCACGCGCTCTGTGCCGGGCGGCACGTGCAGTTCCAGCCGGCCGCCCGGCGCCGCGCGCGACCTCGCCGCGCCCTCCGCTTCCACCGCGTCCGTCACGACGCGCCCGAGCCCTGCCTCCTTCAACTGTTCTTTCGAGCGCAGCATACCTTCTAAACCTCCAGATACAGGTGTTACACACTTTTCAGCTTTAAAGAGCGCCGCAGATGTGTGAGTGCATCTGTTACTTTGACAAGCTAGACAGCGGGCACGAAGTATCTCAACAATGGTAGGGGGGCGACAACGCGGTGACGCGCCGTCGCTATGAGTGCAGGTCGATGGCGAACCCCAGCCCGGCTTGCAGGTCGCAGCGCCACCGCCAGGCGGGTACACAGGCGGTGGTGTGCTGCAGCCGTACTCGTTCATGCCGCGGTCGACCTCGACCAAAACGCGCGGGCGGTGCGCGCACGGATCCAGGTACTCGTTGCCCCTGATGCGACATGCACTGTCGGGCGCCAGCTGCACGCAGCGCGGCGGTGGTGGCACGCGGCCTGGCCTGCAACGCGCGGGGGTGGTGGGCGCAGGCGCAACCACGGCGTATGTGCAGCCGTCGGTGGCGCGCGCGCACTCACGCTGCCCCGTGAGCGCGTAGGGTGCGGGGCAGGGCGGGGGCGCGCGGGGCGCTGCAGCCCGGCACGCCAGCTCCCACTCGAAATGCGCCCGGCGCACACCCCGCGCTGTCTGCAGGCGCCGCGCGACGGGGTCTTGTTCGCAGCAATGACTGCTCGATTGTGGTATGTGGGCTGGATACGTGTGGCTCGAAGATACACAATTCTGAAAGTGTTGTGTTAAAATTCATATTTATTTATTTTTATTTACTTTATTGTACACCAAGATATAAACAAAATACATACGGAAACCTTAAAATAAAAACAAACTGTGAAGGCCTCTACGCCTATAATGAACTCTATGGTCCTGCGGGTTACCAAGCTACGTTTGTTGTTGATAGTTTGAACGCTGTCAATGTATAGAAAAATATCCTTTCTAATAATATTAATAAAATATAATTAATTTGTTCTCGTCTATTTGCATTATATCTACGACAAATAACACTGTAAAGTTTTTCTGAAGAAAACTTCACATGGTAGCAGAGCGAAAAAATTTATGTTTTTATATTCGCAAACAAAAAGTCAAATTACGAAAATGTCAATCATAAAAATTCAAGCCTTGGGAAAAAATAATTACGACACATGGTGCATACACGCCAAAGAGTACCTAGTAAAAAATAAACTGTGGAAACATGTGACCAATTACCCTAAGGAAAATGCTTCACAAGACGAGGTCGACGAAGATGAGCTGGCCAAATCAGAACGTAAATATGCCAGAGATGTATGGATTCCGCTGGAAGCAACTTATGCTAGTAAGGGTCCTGCCAAAAAGGCTACCCTACTCAAGCAGTTGATCTTAGCCAAACTTGAGGAAGGCGAAGATATCCGTGCACACTTAATGAAATTCATGGATACCGAAAGAATTTGATACCTTCAGAACCGCAATTGAGTCTCAAGACTCCCTACCAGATCCTGAAAAGCTTAAGATCAAAATAATTGAAGAGAGTGATGCCCGTCGTCGTGATACACAAAGTACCAGCGCGACACACAATAATGAAGATTGTTTTTACACTTTCTGCAAGATTTGCAAGAAGAAAGACCACGATACCTCAAAATGCTGGTCAAAGAACAAAAATACTGATAAGAAAGCAAAAAAGCCTAAAAGCAACTTTAGCAAAATTGACAGTGGATGTACGTCTCACATGACATATTCGGACAAGCCCTTCACCGAGATAAACCAAATTTCGAAAACACTTAAACTTGCGTCGAAGGACAAAATTCCTTAATTTCTATTTCAGCAGGGCCAGTGCCTTTTATTTCTAAAAGGCACTGGCCCTGCTGAAATAGAAATTAAGAAAGGAAAATTCGGCATAACAAATGCACTGTATGTACCAAGTCTGTGTGCTAATCTCTCAGTTGGAAAGATGACTGACCAAGGACTCACTATTCTATTCAATAAAAAGAAAACAATAATTAAAGATCACAAGCGAGGAGTACAAATGGAAGCAATAAGAAAAGATGATGGCCTGTACTATTTAGAAACCAAAAATAATGATGTTAACAGAGACTAAGCCAATGCTGTAGAATGTAGTGATAATGATCGTACGATAATATTAAACAATAGCATGGCATTGTAAATTGGAACATATGAACGAAAGGGACTTGAAGCTCGCACTTAAGAACGAAAGCCTGATTGGACTAAACTTTAACAAGAATAGTTCTTTAGGAGAATGTGAAATATGCATGCAAGGCAAACTAAGCAGAGTACCAAGTAAACCCAGCGACAACAATACTTCACGTACGGCTCAACGGGTAGAGATCGTACAAGTGATGTCTGTGGTGGGTCACCCCTTTATAGCAGAACTTTTTATGTCATAATATTATTTAGCATAACAGCAGATAGCATAAACCTCATTTCGCATAAAATCGTTTGGCATTCACTCATTTATCATACATTCAAAACTCATAATTTTGTTAGTCAGTATCATCTTTAGGCATAAATATCATATCTATAATAATTAAAAAGTTTAACCATCACATCGCAGAAACTTCACAGTCGGAATCGTCTTTTGGCATACATTTCTTATCGATAGTCATTAAAAGGCAGAACTATCATATCTGAGAAAATTTACAGTTAGAATCATCTTTTGGCATACGTTTCATATCCGCTCATCTATCACATTACAGAACACCACCACCACACACAGAACACCATGCATGCAGCATGCAACCAAGCATACCTCACACATGAAGCAAGCATGCAGCATGCAAACAAGCATACACCAAGCATGCAGCATGGAAACATGCAGCAATCATTCAGCATGCAAGCAAGCATACATCATAAATGCAGCAAGCATGCAGTATACAAACAAGCATACACCATGCATGCAAGCAAGCATGCAGCATGCAAACAAGCATACACCATCCATGCAAGCAAGCATACAACATGCAGCAGGCATGGTTTTTATCACGGCTCCGGCGCTGCGGGGCTCCGGCGGTCCCACACGAGCTTATTGACGCTGATGGTTTCAACGCTCACCACCGCGTTAAAACCACCTGCTCCTCAGCTCGTGGGCTGCCTCGCCCCTCCGCGCCTACGCGGGCTTAAATTACACTCTAGGGGTACGGCAGACAAGACTACGTGGAGTCGGTTTTGCAGCGATTCGTTTCTGTCAATAACTTTTGAAGCTCAACATATTGTCTTTTTAAGACATTATTTTAATTTTAATTTTAGGGTTAAAAATGCATTTTTTTAGAAATATGCTAAATAAAATTATTAGAAATGAAATTTTGCCATCTCCATGGCATGCCAAGTGAAATTATACCAAATAATAGTCGCTTTAAATGAACGTTGCGAAACCAAATTATGCGAAATTTTAACTTTGCCAAAAGTAGTTATAAAGTTCTGCCATATTAATATTATGTCATTGTACATTCGGACATATAAACATTCGGCAAAACAATAATTATATTATATAATTTTGCAACTTTTGAGCATCAAAATTCTGCCAGATAGAGGGAACCCGTCGGAAGCACTAGGCATAATTGCTACTGACGTGAAACAGTCGTTGAAGGAGCACTTCTTTGGCTGCCTGAGAAAAAAGTACTAAATATTCTTTTATCAGGCGAGGACAAGGTGCGCGCCTTCAACGGCTGGGTCATGCCGGTCTTGATGTATTCTTTCGGCATACTCAAATGGACTCAGACAGAACTTGACGCCCTGGATAGGAGAGTCCGCACATTACTTACCGCAAATCGCATGCGTCACCCACGGTCATCGGTTATGAGACTGTATATCCCGCGGAAGTGCGGCGGTGGTGGCTTTTTAAATGCTAAGACCCTACACAACCGCGAGGTATGCAGTCTTAGGGAATACTTCCAATCCGCCGACGTGGGTATGCATCGAGATGTGGTAGCGGTGGAAAAGGGCCTTACCGCACTCTCCTTGGCTAACGAGAACTGGCGTAAACCTATAGTATTAGATACTAATGACCGCAGGGAGGTATGGCAGAGCAAGGAGCTTCACGGACGCTTCTACCGGGTCCTATATGGGCCCGATTTAGATCTTTTAGCGTCCGTGGCCTGGCTACGATTTGGTGACCTTTTCAGGGAAGCCGAAGGTTTTGTCTTTGCGATTATGGACGAAGTTATAATGACGAACAACTACCGGAAATACTTTGTGAAGGACGGCACGGTTGACATCTGTCGGGCAAGTCAGCGGCCGGGGGAATCAATCCGTCACATTATCTCCGGTTGTTCTAGTCTAGCTAACGAAGACTATTTGCATAGACACAACCTTGTAGCCAGGATTATCCATCAGCAACTCGCACTTAAATACAGTCTTGTGGAATCGGAAGTGCCTTACTATAAGTATGTGCCCGACCCAGTTCTCGAAAATAGCAATGTCACATTGTATTGGGATCGGTCTATCATCACTGAGAGGACCACTATGTCAGGCTTATTGTTGCCAATAAGCCTGACATAGTGATGATAGACCGACTAGAGCGTCGCGCAATGATTGTTGATATAGCGGTCTCCCATGATGAGAACCTCGTGAAGGCTGAGAGAGATAAGAAAAGCAAGTATCTTGATCTGCCTCGCGAGGTTGTCAACATGTGGGATGTGAATACAGCAGTCATTGTGCCGATAGTCGTGACGGTCAATGGCATAATAGCCAAGAGCGTCGACGAACATCAGAGGAGGCTCTTATTGGGCAGCTGGATCAAGGGTTTGATCCAGAAAGCGGTACTCCTAGACACGGCGCGTATCGTTAGGAGGTTTCTCTCTCAGGAGCCCTGAACACCGGTAGCTTGGACCCTGTTCCCGATACCGATGGGCTACTATTTTTGTACTTTTAAATGTTTTTTATTTTTATTTTTATAGAATAATATTTAAAAATTTAAAAATATGTATATAAAATGAATAAATGGAAAATAAATAAAAATGGTTTCTAGCTACAGCAACATCACCTATCGTAAACCTTCTAGAACCTGCTCAATAACTGATTTAACAAATGTGAGTAGCGAAAACACTATACTGGACACCACTATGATGAGTTTACAGGACAGCTTGCATGATAACAGTGGGATTTTAAATGATCTGACTGAAGAAAATAAAAGTCTTACTAGGTATGTAATTAATGAGCGCGCATCAAGAGATTAAAAATTTATATAATGAGGATTTTCGTTTGAAGGCTGATTTGCAAAATATGATAAAAACAAAGAACGTTTACAAAAAAACTATGCTCAACGCCTGACAAAACCAGTATAACTCCCAAACGCAAGAATGAAACTTGTCCTCAAATACCCAGGATACTCAACTAATAACGAATTATGTAAAACAGAATTACCATAAGAACTCTCCCATTCTCAAGAATAAGGAGACGCAAACATCAAATGTCTTCACTCAGAACTCCACCCTTTTCAAGAACATGGAGACGCAAACAGATTCTCAGAAACTAGATGCATTAAACGACCCAACACAGGAACCAAATAGTTGTCTTCATCAAAATGTGTCAAAACTAGGGTGCAGCTCTCAGATGTGCGACAATATATTGAACGAAAAAAACACACAAAGATTTAGTTTTTGTAATACTAACCCAATATGGATCACTGTTGTCCGAATTAAATGAATTTGAATTTAAAGTACTCATATTTTTACATTTTACTGTGTAGCCTTAAGTTCCAATGTTTAAAGCTACCACGTCATGCATTGAACATAGGAATAGGAAATATAGAATCAGTTTTTAAGTGTTTAACAAAAATACAAATCTTTCTTCTTTACAACATTATATAGTATGTATATATATCGATATGTAAGCCTTTGTTGTACCTACTGCAGAATTATTTGATAAGATAAATATCCAAATGACATGGTGTAAACGGCAATTTAGTACTAAATTAAACAATCAAGACGACTAATACATTTATTTGGATAAGGATTTATATTATACTAGCTATTCGCCGCGGCTTCGCTCCCGTGGCTCATCCCACAGGACCTGTTTTCGGGATTAAAAAATAGCCTATGTCACTCAGGAGTAATGTAGATTTCTATTGGTGAAAGAATTTTTTAAATCGGTTTCTTCGGAGCCTATTCGGTACAAACAAACAAACAAAAATCGTTTATTATTATTATATAGTTGTAACGATAGTCTACATACTATCGTTACAGCATTCATTTGATTTTAGCGTTTTTTATTTCACTTTGATAGACTCATGATATCACAAGTTTAAGCCTTAGTGGTTTTTAGTTGCTATTTAATTTAAATAATTGTGTACTCTTTTGTGTAATTGATAAATAAAGGAAAAAAAACTTTATAATATAATTTAATTAATTAATATATATATTTTTTTTTTTAATTATTGTATTTTTTTTGTATTTTTATTGTATTATATTTATTATTATTATATATAGTATAGATATAGATTGGTGAAAACACCTTTGCAAATAAAGCGTATTTTACATCAAATTTGAATATCACAAAAGTGGTTATTGTGAGTCAATCTTATTATGTTCTTTACGATTATATGTTTTTTTTTTGTTCATTCATCAATAGTTTTCACAGCGCCTGCGATGTAAGGAGTTTTATGTTTAAATTTTTAACTACTTGGGTTACATTATAGAAGTTTTCCTAATTTAGGTCGGTTAATAATGCCTATGTTACTCAGTGATAATGTCCCATTGGTGAAAGAGCTTTAAAAATCAGTCCAGTAGTTTTTGAGTTTATCCAATACAAACAAACTTACTACAATCAAATCTTTCCTTAATATAGTCTATACTTATTATAGTGTAGATAGATATTAAGTGATACAATATGCTGGTTAAAATTGTACTTTGAGAATTGGATCTTTTAAGCGGAAAAAAGAAAAGCCTGAGTCTTAGCAGAATTAAAACTTACCAGATTGGCATAGCCCCATGCGGAGACAACCAACCATGGCCTCCCGGAGAGACCGTTTCTGAGGTCCAGTAGCACGTGCGCCGGACACGTATCTTTCAGCAAAAGTGCTGTCGTGGGCATACCCAGAGGTCGGGGTTCTAACGGATCATTAATGTGCAGCAAGAACAATGTTACCGTGTGCTTTTTATTTTATATTCATTTTCTAGTAGATTACAAGTTGATAAGATTAAATTAAGAAATTTACTGTAACGTACCTATTACATGAATAGCAATAAATGTGTGAATCTCACGACACAGGGAATCCTAGTGTCAGTTCCAGGAAGCAACGCATTTGAATGTAATTTCTTAACAACAAAATTATTCTATTCTATTAAGGCTTTCGTGTTGAGTACATTTTAATGTAATTTTTCCGGCAATAGCATGGCCGAATCTAAAAAAATATTCAAGTAATACACAAAAGGTAAGACATTTTTATATCGAGCTACAAAAGCCAATCTTTAAACATGTATGGTTTTTTTTTGGTATTCTTTGAGTTTTTCTACACTGATATAAGAATCACAGCAGCAGTTAGTTTTAATTACAGACGGAATATTGTTTTTTTTTATAATTGTACAATTTTTGATTGTAGGCGATAGCAGTTGCGTGGATGAAGCGAAACGGCGAATGGCGATGGCAGAGGGGCAATGGAGAAGTTAAGAAAGGAATGGAGGCATCTCAAAATAACCAAATCCACTATGATCAGGCTCATCCGTGCGCTTGTGTTCCCTATACTTCTTTACGCAGCTGAGACATGGACACTACGAGAATTGGAAAGGTAAAAAATAAATGCACTGGAAATGTGGTGCTGGAGTTGGTTGGCATATCTTGAACAGAATTCCGTACAAACGTCTCCATGTTCTAAGAACTCGGCATTAAAGAGCATCTATCAACAGTAGTAGTCTCGAATACTGAAATTCTTTGGCCATGTCTCGAGGACGACTAACGACTCCATTGAGCGCCTAGTGGTGCAGGGCAGAGTGGACGGTAACAAGCCACGCGAGAGGTCCCCAATAAGGTGGACTGATCAATCTGCCGTTGGAGGTCCTGTAAATGAAAGCGCAAAACTTTCATCTAATTGGGCCAAATAGAGAGAGATCGTGAGGCGAATTACAACACCAGCGATTGGACTAGACCACAACCGCTCCGTCAAGAGCGAAACGGAGAAGAATAAGAAGGTATAATTTACGATTTTCGGATTTTTTCCTTTATTTAGAAGCCATTGCTTCTTGCCGAGTATGTGATATTAATTTCAACTTGATACCTTCAGGCGTTCCAAAGAAACAGGTGTTGACACAAGGACAGGCAGATAGACAACGAAGTGATCCTTTAAGGGTTCTTTTTTTCTTTTGAGGAACGGAACCTTAATAAAGTACACCAAATACATGAAATAGAGTACAATACCACTCACACTTGATGATGATGCAGTAGACAACGGATAGTGAACTTAGCTAACACATCCCTGCTCTGTCCTCTTCGAGTTGGCCATGCCGTAGGTTTGTAATCAGGCAAAGTAGAAACCGATTGGAGATCAAAAGGCAGGGGCGGTACCTGCCTCGTGGACGGCATCCCGGCAAGTGAGCGGACACGACGGCGGCGCGGGTTGGCACGGCGGCGGCGAGCCTTGCGCTGGCGCGCAGCATAAAACGCGCGTGCCGCGCCGGTCCGGCGGCCAGAGCGCGCGGCATGGTGGCGGAGGCGCGGGGCCGCACAGTGCGCACGCAGGCTGCTGGTCGCGCGCACCGCACGCGCCGCCGCCCTGCGCCAGCGAGCCCAGCGTACGCGCCGCGCTCAGACCGGCGCGCGAGGCTCGACCCAGTGATACGTGCAGAGCCATGTCGTGTGTGTGTGGCGAGAGTGCGTATGGCAACGCGGCCCACTCGTTACGCACCTCTACCAGTCGGCCACGACCTTTTTTGTATGCGTAATGGGCTCTCTGAATTAGTTTAATTATTTATTTGGTAAAGCTATACCACATGGCCGAAGCTACAAAACAATTTAAACCAACGTTAAAAAATGTTGAATGAGCATAATTAACCCTTTAATTCGCAGGAGAAAAATTATCCTGTTTCTTTGTTTTTTCTTAGACTTCTTATCAAAATGTCTTATTCGCAAAGCTACATAATTATGAGCATGAGAATGGTACAGTCATACCACACAATTATATGAGATTTCTAAAGAAATAATTTTATTCAACATTTTGTTGAGACTTTTAACTTTAAAATATAATAAAAATGAAAATTAAGATCCAAATGATATAATGTTTTTTTTTTTTTGCTTTCAGTTCGAAAGTGATAATTTCACGATGCGCTTCTAAGCAAACAATATCTCCAATTAATAGATCTCTTAATATCGCATACGAAGACAGTGCAGGCCACATTGGGTAAATCAACATACCAGCTTTATCCTGTATAATTTTTTGGATGCAATTTAGCATCAGAGAAATTGGTGGGAAGACATAAAATAGTTTTGGGCACTAACTTATAGTAAATACGTCGATAGCTATTGCATCTGGGTCCTATTTCCAAGACACTTATTCGTGACACTGGGCATTGATGCCAGAAGCGAATAAGTCAACCCTCGGTTGACCTAATCGTTTTACAATATATTTAATTGCAGATTGTGATAACTGCCATTCGACGTCAGGGTCACCATGCGAAACTCTTCGTCAGCCTCGACATTGTCTTTTGTGTTTATATAAATAAATAAATAAAAAGCCTTATATTTCTTTCTAAAAAAATACAAAAATAAACTTATTTCTAATTATCTCCTACGAGTAGGTATTTAAGTTTAAACTTTTACCTTATATTTATAGATATATATGTTTATTACTATTTACGTAAGAACCCCTTATTCTCGAAGGTGAAAGCCTCCCCTAGGGATTTCCAAGTATACCTGTTCTTCGCTTTCTGCATCCATTGATTGCCAGCCGCTTGTATAATATCGTCAGTCCACCGCGCAGCTGGTCTACCACGCTTTCTGGTGCCTGATGGGCCCTTCCAGGATGTTATCCTGGCGGTCCATCTGTTAGTCTGGCTGGCTATGTGTCCAATGCCACTTAGCTTTTTGCATGGCTAGAGTATGTTAATGATGGCAGTATGCAGGTATCCATAACTTTTTGTTTGTTTATGATCGGCATGTCACTTTTCATAATTTATTTTAAGCTCCAAAATCTTTTTCAAGCATTCGAAACTCTCCTTTCTATTTATAGTTCATTTCTTTGCTTTTCAAGCTTCTCTTTGTTTACCCAAGTATATATACCTAGGCATCGTCGTACACCAGCGCTTCAATGTTTAAGAATACACGGGACTCCAGATAGTTTGTCATAATATTGGTTTTACTGCGGCGTATTTCTAGTCCTACCTGCTGACTTGCGGCGTGAAGATCGTTTAACATCGACTGCAGCTCCATTTTACTCTCAGACAGCAACACGATGTCGTCAGCAAATCTCAAAGACTTATATATTTATTGTTTATATTTAGACCGACCCTTTCCAATTGTAGTTGTCCAATGACTCGTTGTAACACTGCTACAAATATAGTGGGAGAGATGGGATCGCACTTTCTTACTCCCCTTCTTATGGGTATTGAAGGTCTGTTTATATACGAAGCGTTGCTGTTCATATTCGCATCTCGCACCATTGCCAAATATCACAAGAAAGTACGCTTAAATGTGGAAATTGAATATCGCCCATGCGGTTTAAGGTGAACGCGCACCAAGAGTATGTGGTGGGGCACCGGATCTTAATTTAAATTATCTCAAGTCAGGAAATAATGTGTGATACTCTCCAAACTGTTCTCTTTGTAAGTTAATATCATGAACACGTTTTTTCTTTCATTTTCTTCTTCTAAAAATAGGCAACAGACAATAACAGGATCAAATGCCATAGTAATCTACGTACGTTCGTTCTGTACAGAAAATATTCATATAATATGATGTAGTACAGAAGTGAATATGATTCCGACAACACTGTGCGTGCGGCGCGTACGATGCTGATTGCGCGGGGCCTTGAGAAAATGCGATGACTGCGGCGCGTGCCGCTCCTGCGGTGCGTGTAGGTGCGTGCGCGTTTTGTAGTTTCTCCTTGTGCGGCGAAGAGACTTCCAGTTGTTTGAAGCTCTCCTAGTTGTCGAAGACACTTCCACTTGTTTGAAGCTCACCTAGTTGTCGAAGATACTTCCAGTTGTTTGAAGTTCTCCTAGTTGTCGAAGACACTTCCAGTTGTTTGATGCTCTCCTAGTTGTTGAAGACACTTCCAGTTGTTTGAAGCTCTCCTAGTTTTCGGACACACTTCCAGTTTGTTGAAGCTCTCTTGGTTGTTGAAGACACCTCCAGTTGTTTGAAGCCCTTCTAGTTGTCGGAGACACTTCCACTTGTTTGAAGCTCTCCTAGTTGTCGAAGATACTGCCAGTTGTTTGAAGTTCTCCTAGTTGTCGAAGACACTTCCAGTTGTTTGAAGCTCTCCTATTTGTCGAAGACACTTCCATTTGTTTGAAGCTCTCCTAGTTGTCGAACACCCTTCCAGTTGTTTGAAGTTCTCCTAGTTTTCGGACACACTTCCAGTTGGTTGAAGCTCTCCTGGTTGTTGAAGACACTTCTAGTTGGAGGCACTTCTAGTTGTTGAAAGCTCCTCCAATAGTTATAGTTTGGTTCCGGTTCTCAATTTGCCTGTACTCTGGTTAGATATGTGCGCCTTCTCAATCCAACTGGGGCGACTCTCTTCCGGGAGACCAGCTGAACCGATTCGATACCGTAACAAGAGACACAAACACACTAAGATACACAAAGGTTCGAAGGACCATTTCATGTACGGGTCGTAAGTCCGTACACCGATTCGCCGTTAGTTGGTTGGAGAGAAACACGTCACAGTTAGATCCACTAGTTAAACTTATATTTGGGTTAAGTAAACTACAGTATAACTTAGATGGAAGGCGACAAATTCTCTCTCTTGGTTTGGATAACAACACGGCTATAAGATCACTATCAACGTTGGTTGCTTTTTTATGATGTTTTATACGGTCAAATTATGACGGACATCGTTGGCCTAAAGTAGGATGCCAGTATGCAGAAAAATGTACGGTGATGAGACCGTACAACCACCGTACAGTACGTTTACCTGGGTCATCATTATTGCGCCACCCGCTCATCATTTATATTATTTCACTTACACAGCAATAGTTCAGTACGTAATTCGGCGGCATACCGTGCGCGTGATTCATAATCCCAAATCGTTCACCGTAGTATAAATTAATCTTAATTTTATATTTGTGGAAACAGAAAATATAGTGAATCTATTAACTTTAAACTGACTTTCATCTCATATCGCAACCTTTATCTCTATCTGAACCCAACCCCGAACAGTCCTAACACAGACAATCATTTGCCCAAAGGGACATTCAAACACTAATGTATGTACTTCTCGCTAAATTATTAAATTTAAAATTATTATTGGAAAAATAAGTTTAGTTAATGTTTTCGGAACGGTTGATATTATATCGGGCATTGTAAACCGTACCCTGCTAATGTTTATGTTTTTATAGCAGCCATTTCCTGAACCCAAAAGTAATTATGTACCGGTCTGTAGATTATGAATAGTATAGAAAGTACCCAGAGTAAAGAAATATTCCATTGTATACGAACCGAAGCCGACGGCTCCTATAAAAGGGTCCGTGCGGCTCTGTATAGACGTGCCTGGCTGGAGGCTATAGAGCTTAGTCTCCACAGGTTCGCCGATTAAGCAGTTGATCGAACTGTGAGACGCCAGGTAGAAAAAAAAAGCTGGATGGACACAGTTTGCACTCGGCAACAGTGCTCTCAGCAATATATAATCTTCACTTTGTTTTCTATGCTTGCTGTATAACTCAAGACACCAAAGTGTTTCATACTCTCCACCAATCCCAGTCAACAGTTAATTTACACAGAAGCGTGCACACAAGGAGTATCTAGTAACATAAAACACGAAACCAAAGTTGTGTTAAAATAATCGAAATCGATATTCTAAAATAAATATCGATATATCGAGATTAAATAAATTGACGATATATATCGATAATTGATGGCAAAATATCGACATTTTGATAAATCGATGATATTTGCTCATCACTGAGTCTTTGCTGATCTGTCAAAGTGTCAGTGTCAATTACAAAAAGTTATGTTTTTAAATCAATTGAAGTCTGCACGGTGTTTTAATTATAGTCTACTTTCTAGTACCTATTTATTTCGTGGGTCGTAGTTGTCAGCTCAATTAGCAGAACAAACCTGTAATCTGAGGTTTGATGAATGGAGCAAAGAAACTAGTGAATAAACTTGTGTGTGCGAAACTGGTTCGGGTAACGGTAGCAGGTTCCAGTAAAATGTCCCTGTGGCAGAGCGAGGAGCAGCGCTGCGCGGTGGTGCTGCGCGAAGTGTTCGGCTGGCTGGGCGGGCGCGAGCTGGCGTGCGCGGGCTCTGCGTGCCGCGCTTGGCGCTGCGCCGCCGCCGAGCCCGCGCACTGGCGCCGCCTGTTGCGCGCCGGCCCGCACGGCGCGCACGCCTCACACGGTACTACGCCACCACGCGGACCACCTAACATTGCTGTGTTGAGTGCATAACCCGGTCTAACTGCATGCGCTGAAGTCACACTGAGAAGAGCTGGTGAGTTGCATTGTTCCCAAATATAAGTTTGCGTGTTGCTTTTAAAAGAAATTAAAGGGGGAACTATTTAATTAGTTTTTAATATGCTGGTAACCAATGGTAATAAAGATTAGGTACTTTGAGTCAGTCAGGAATGATATAACAAGAGTGTGGTTATGTAACTCTGGAGCTCTAATGGATCTCTACAGCCATGTGTGTCCTGTTGCAATATGATGTAAAATCAATCTTGTAAGTTAAATCAATAAATTTGACCAAAACATGTTATTTTTAAATTGCATATAATTTGTGCTGACTTCTATTAAAGGAGTCCTATTATATTATATTGTAATTTAATTCAAGCAGTACTAAGCCAAACATTGATATTATTACCTATTTATTAATGTTTTTCTTCCTGATTTGATCGAATTTTCACATTTTTGCAGTCAACATCATCACCATTTCTGCCAAAAGATGTCCAATTCTAAGCGTAGGCCTCCCCCAGGCTTCACCACATTGGTTGATCCTGTGCATCTTGCATCAAGCAGTTTCTTGGCACTAAATATTTTAAAAGAATTTCTTCATTGCTACACTTGAGGATGGCCGGACCCATTCAGTTAACCCCTTTTTTAGGTTTCCGTACCCGTAGCGTCCAAACGGAGCCCTATTGCTGTCACTCAGATGTCTGTCTGTCTGTTTGCCGTCTGTCTCACAGGTTTTACAGCCAATCGGTTGGAGCTACAGTTTTGAAATTTTCACAGTTAAGCATCTTGTTGACCCAAAGTCATACAAATAATTAAAAAAATATTTTAAAATGTTTTTATGGGAGGCTCTCATACAGAAAAATGGCAGGTGAAAAAACAAAAAATTGTCCCTATTGTATTTTTGTTTAGAGTTTGTTGAGTAGATAAATCTGCTGTGGTATATCTAAAATGCCGTTATCCAACATCGTTGATTTTTAACTTTTGAGGCTATATTAATGAAAAAAAAATATCTATCGATCTGTGTATGCGATTTTCCATAAGTATTCCAGCATAACTTTTAAGTCCATAAAGTAGAATAGGGATTCCATTTTCTGCACTTAAACTCTCATTGGGTTTATTGTGTGTATTAGTTCACAGTGTCCCTATTTTAATATTGACAGAGAATCCAGCAGAATTTAGAAAATGATATGCTGTCTATTGAATCATAGCAACTTAATTCATAAGACTGTCTCGGGGTGTTTTAAGTCCAATATGTTTAGGTATTTTTAAATTAACCAATGTAATTCATACCAAGTTATACCTAAAACATAAATTTGGTACAAGTAACCATAACAAATAATCCATCATGGTGAACTTATTCCAGCAGATAATAAAATACTACAGTATGATTGAGCAGACAGGCGCAAGCAAGGAGGAGTGTTCTTAGCAATATCACTGCGTATTGATTTAAAGTATGTTCCAGTCGCCAATGAGTACACGGACTTATTTGAGATTGTTTGTGCTAATGTGCACCTGGGCAATAATTGTTTGTTTTTATCTTGGGTAGTTTATATACCTCCGAAATGTGACAGTAATGAATATATGCGATTGTTTAATATTTTAGAAAGTGTATGCCTTAATTATGAGAATGTATTAGTGATGGGTGATTTAAATATGCCATCTACATCAGTGAAAGTGCAAAGTTACTTGGAGTATGTAAATGCTTTCTTTGGATTTCAACAGGTAAATAATGTTGTTAATATAAATAATTGTACTTTGGATTTAGTACTGACTACGTTTTTTGCGAGTAAGATGGAGGTAGAACTGTCAGATGAACCGTTGGTGGACATTGATGTTCAGCATCCTTCACTGATAGCGATAATGAAATTTGGCAGTCGATCCAATGAACAGACAGTATGCAGTCTGAGTTCTGATTGGGAAGTCCTATCCGTATTAAATAGTTAACCGAAATGGAATTTTACCAAATGTGACTTTGCCAGACTATATCGTTATTTACAATAAGTAGATTGGGAGGTTCGGTAAAAACCGGGAGCGATCACCGCATGGTAAGAGGCACATTGAACATTAATATTTAGCTTGAAAGGTCTCGACTGATGAAGTCCACGCTCCGTCCAGCACAGATCCAGGTCCAAAACCCCGAGAGCTTTCAGCTCGAACTCCAGAATCGTTTCGAGTGCCTAGGCAGCTCCGTGGACGAAAATAGCGACGGGTTCGTGGAAGCTGTCCATACGGTCGGGTCTAAGTTTTTCAAGACCCGTCGTACAGATAGAAACAAAAAGCTCTCTGATCCTACCCTCAAGCTTATGAAGGAGAGGCATGAGATGATCCTGCAGTCTTCAGATGAGGCGTGCAAATACCGGCAGCTCAATAGACAGATCTCTAAATCCTTGAAAAGAGACCTCCGCCGCTTTAATACCGAGCGTATTAAAGACGCGATTGAGCGAAATAAAGGCTCCAAGGTTTTTTCAAGGGATCTGGCTATCGGGCAGAGCCAGCAGAGGAACTTCTGAGGGACATCGAGACATTCTATGGGCAGTTGTACACATCAATCAGCAAGCCCGTTGCGAGTCTAGCAAACGACCCAAGAGCTATATTGACCCGTCACTATACCGAAGATATCCCGGACGTCAGCCTGTACGAGATTAGGATGGCTCTGAAACAGCTTAAAAACAACAAGGCGCCGGGTGATGACGGAATCATGGCTGAACTCCTGAAGGCGGGTGGGAAACCGGTCCTTAAGGCTCTTCAGAAGCTGTTTGATTCCGTCATACTCGAGGGCAAAACGCCACAGGCATGGTACGGGGGTGTGGCGGTACTCTTCTTCAAGAAGGGCGACCATGTTGGCTGAAGAATTATAGGCCCATCTCACTTCTTAGCCATGTCTACAAGTTGTTTTCAAGAGTCATCACGAATTACTCGCGCGCAGATTTGACGATTTGCAGCCTCCCGAACAAGCCGGATTCCGGAAAGGTTTTATCACCGTAGGCCACATACATAGGATGCGGCAGGTTATACATGTAACCTGCCTCTCTGTTTAGCGTTTGTGGACTACGAGAAAGCCTTCGATTCGATAGAGACTTGGGCTGTACTACAGTCTCTCCAACGGTGCCAGATCGACTACCTGTACATTGAGGTGTTGAAGTGTTTGTACAAAAATGTTACCATGTCAGTCCGTCTTCAGGATCAGCCCACGAAATCAATCCGTCTCCAGCGTGGCGTGAGACAGGGAGACGATATTTCTCCGAAACTGTTCACTGCTGCGCTGGAGGATGTCTTTAAGGTTCAGGACTGGAGGGGGCTCGGCTTAAACGTTAATGGCGAGTATATCACTCACCTTCGGTTTGCCGATGGCATAGTGGTCATGGCTGAGGCTGAAAACATGGCAAGCCTCAGTACAATGTTCGATTACCTCAGTAGAGCTTCCGAAAGAGTGGGTCTTAAAATGAACATGGACAAAACCAAGGTCATGTTGAATGCCCATGTAACACCTACTCCTATCAAGCTCGTTCACTCGAAGTTGTAAATGATTATGTCCACCTGAGACAAACGGTCCAGTTGGAGTGACAAACGTTCAATTTACCGCAGTGTCTCAAGACAAAAATCTATGACCAGTGTGTGAGTGAGACCAAGCCTATGGGACCAAGAGATGGCCGCTCACAATGGGCCTTATCAGAAAGCTTAAAGTCTTCCAAAGGGCAATGGAGAGGGCCATGCTCGGAGTTTCCTTGCGTGATCACGTCAGTAATGAGGATATCCGCAGGAGAACCAAAGTTACGGACATACCCCAAGAATTGCCAAACTTAAGTGGCAGTAGGCAGGGCATATTACTCGCAGAACGGATGGCCGATGGGGCCGAAAAGTTACAGAAATACGTTGAAAGGCCTCCCACTAGGCTGACCGATGACCTGGTTAAGGTTGCGGGAAGGCAAAGGATCGGTCAATGTGGCGATGCCTGGAGGAGGCCTATGTCCAGCAGTGGACGTCTTTCGGCTGAAATGATGATGAAAAAGTTCGTAGAACAATAACAGTTGATGTTTCTGTTATTGTTCCAAAAATATTAGGCCAAACATAACATTTGAATATTGAATTGGTCATCGACACGCTAACACGAAAAACCCCTTGGTTGTAGGTGGTTCTCGCGTGGCGTGGCGCCAAGAGTTCGTGTGGAGCCGCGCGGGCTGGCGCCTGGTCGCCGTGCACCGCGCACCCGACACGCTGCTGCACGCCGCGCTGGCGCCGGGCGACGCCGGCGACCTGCTGGCGCTGGCCGGAGCTGATGCCAGCGTGGCAGTGTGGCGGCGCGACGCCGCTTGGTGCGAGGTGGGCCGCCTGAGCATGCACGCGCGTGGTTGGAGTGCAGTGGCGCGCGCGCACTGGGCCGGCCGCGCACGTCTTCTACTGGCCGGGCCGCTCGCGCTCGCCAGCGACTGGGAGCTGCTCGTGCTGCGGGTCGAAGGTCTGACAATGTTCCCGTCGAGACTCGTTGTCCTGCTTCATGCGGGTCCGTGAATGTTTCCGTTTGCATCACAGAAGACGGGCGTTGCGGGTCTGTGGCGAGCCGGGTGCGATGCAGCGCGGGCGCTGCGGGCTGCTGGGCCGACGCGGCTGGCGACACGTTCCTTTCGTTCGAGCTTCGCCGCCTCGGTGCCGGCCTGTATTGCACTACCGTATGGCTCAATGCCGCCACGCAGGTAACTTTCATATTTCCTACCGGTGTACGAGTAGATGGAATGAAAATGGTTCCAAATTGCAAATCATGAATTTCTCGCTTGCAGGAAACGGATTCTGAATATGCAGGGGTGACGTCGCCACTGTTGAGGATCTACAACGAGGACGGCGCCCACTTAACGTGAGGAAGTGCCGGCAGCCGCACCGTGCGTGCCGGCTGACAGGTCCTCACCGCCATCTCCTCCCGCAGGCACGCGCTGGTTGCCGAGCAGCCGCCCGAAGACTGCCTGCGCGGAGCCCGACTGCTGGTTGCGGGCGCAGGCTGCGCGTTGAGTGCGTGGCGGGTGTACGCGCCGCGGCCGCCCGCGTTGCTGGCGCTCGCCGGCGGCGGGCTGACGGAGCGCGTGCGGCTGCAGCGGCTGCGCCGCGCCGCGCCCGAGCCGGACGCGCCGGAGCCCGACGAGGCGGCGGTACGCGCGTGCTGCGTGGCGCCGGCGCACGCGTGCCGCCTGGCCGCGCCGCTGGTCGGCCTCGTCCTGCACGAGCGGTGAGTCCCAGTGCGGTGCGCGAGCTGGCGCAGTGCTCGTTACGCATCTTGTTGTTTCGCAGCGGGCGGTGCATGTGGGCCGTGTGCAGCGACGGCAGCGCGGCGTGCGTATCGGTGAGCGCGCTGCAGGTGCTGGCGCGTGTGGAGCCTGCGGGCGGCGGCGCGCCGGGCGCCGGCTTGCACTACGTGCAGCCCGCCGCCGCCGCCGCGCTCGTGGCGTGGTGAGTGTATGTCTGCGAAGCGTGCTGCGGGCGTCTTGTGAGCTGTGTGTGACGTGCCGATGCGTGTGTGTGCAGGCCGGAGGGCGGGTACTCGGCGCGCGTGCGCTGGCTGGCGGCGGCGTCGTGCGCGCGCGGGAGGGGCGCACTGTCGCACGGCGGCGCGGCGGTGTGCTGCGTGCTGCGCGCGGCGTCACCCGAACTGCTGGTGCTGGCGGGCGCCGAGCTGTACGTGAGTGTCGCGCGGGCGAGGAGTGTGTGTGTGTGTGTGTGTGTTAGTGCTGAGTGACGCGCACGTGTTGCAGGAGTGGCACAGCCGCGCGACGCCGCAGTGGGACCCGCGCGACTTCGCCGACGACGCGGACGACTAGACGCAAGACACTAAACGCAGACGGAAAGCATTTATTTGATTACTTGTTTTAAATTAAATATCACCATTTTTATGACTGTAAAATAAATGTAAAATAAATTTAAATAAAAATAAGTTACTTAACCATCTTCCTTAACTAGAACCTTGCCTGCTTCTAAAATGTCTTACTTTCTACTGTTATAATGTATTGTTGTATAAACATTAGGGCATGCATTTCGAAACCCACATTTTCCTGCGTATTAATTTCGAATTCAGGACACCTAAATTACGAAATTTCTAAAGTAATTAATTAAAATATTAATTACTAGCTTTCCGCCCGCAGCTTCACCTGCGTGTACTACACGATTTTGGCCGTTTCGTTTTTTGCAGTTCTGGTGGGATATTGCAAATTATTATCCAAACATAGCTTTCCGCCCGCGTCTTTGTTCGCGTACACTACACAATTTGCTGAACTTTATGGTCTAACTCATGGTCGTGATTTAGGATGGGTTGATGTAGCGTAGGTTACACGCGCTTGGAGGTTACCAGCTATATTTTGTATCTG
Organism: Orthosia gracilis; assembly: GCA_947562075.1. Classification (NCBI taxonomy): domain Eukaryota; kingdom Metazoa; phylum Arthropoda; class Insecta; order Lepidoptera; family Noctuidae; genus Orthosia; species Orthosia gracilis. Next base: position 14,640,561 of record OX387267.1, read on the forward strand.
TTTACTTCTTAAATGTCGAAGCAGAATTGTCGAAAAAAAAATTTTTTTCGACAATAAAATAAAAATTATAGCATCTTCCGATAGAGTGATGAGTTTTGCGCCATACTGTACAGTTTAGATTTAGTTTACGCTAACAAAGTTGTCATCAGGAAGTTAGAATTTAATTATGCATTTCTTTGTATACCACATTAGTGGTTTTTCTGTCTGGTAGATGCTAAATACCATATTTCATTTATTTTCAAATAAGAAATGACAGAGTTATATAGTTATATACAAACTTTCATCCCTTATTTAAATCCCTTAGGGGTTGAATTGCAAAAAACCCTTCCTTATTAAGGAACAGGCACAGAGGTTCCCTTTATAATGTAGACAAGGGTCTACAAAATTTCAGCTTTCTAGGTCCAAGGTTTTCGGCTGGGCGTTGATGAGTCAGTCAGTCAGTCAGGACTTGTTGTTTTATTTATATAGATGTTATTTTTATATTTAAAATAATATAATTTATTTTAAAACTAAAATGAAGATCATCTGAAAATGAGTCTGAATACGCAACTGAAGCCAAAGAGAAAGCTGTGATGAGCGATTATACATCTGCTAACATTACAATAAAAGAAAGGCTAACCATGGGGTTACATAAAAATGAGAAGTGGAGGGAGTGTAACACGTGATCACTGTGACACCTTGTTTCCTGAGATTACTCGGTGTACTGAGAGCGTCCCAACACTGAGCTCCCGAAACCGCGGAGACCCGCTTGCCTAAAATGATACAGGTAGGGTTTCGGCGTAGACGGCGCCAAGGCGGTTGCCCCCACCAAATGTGAGCGGCCCTCTCACGATCCCACTCGGTCTCATCATCATCACGATCTCATAGAAGGAGGCCATTTCTATCCAGTTTTCTGTCTCCGCAAGCATAGCCCTCACTAGTACTGGCAGAGACAGGTCTCACACGGTCCTGGCGACAAAGACCCGCCGCTCACAGGCCCACACAGGCCACTCCTCAAGAATGTGCTGTGCCCAATCTAGGTCAACTCCACAATGGTGACAATTTGTGGCCTCTCGCCGAATCCTATTCAGGTACTTACCGTAGCAACCGTGCCCGGTTACTACCTGAGTGAACCCGTAGTACATACGCTCCCCTCTTTTCAGCCACGTGCGATTCGAATAGCCATTTTCTACTGCAGGCTGTTGACTTTAGTCCTGCAGCCATAAATTAATTAGGTGCTCCATAAATTACCCCATGAATTTCTATCGATCGCACTACATCTGTGCAGAGGCAACGAACTTCTGCTCGAAGTCCTCCGAGAATGGGCACTAGTCTATGCAAAGCACCCACTGGCCTAAACGCAGGGGACTAGGCGCACAAAATGCTCTTCGAAGCCCCAACAACTAGGGTTAGGCCAAGATACTGGACTTGCGCATCTCCAACTGTCACTAACGCTAGTGTTTTTGGGCGTATTTATGTATTTATATCTATTTCTATAGCACGCTCTACGGCCCAAACGGCTTGAAGGATTATGACATATGAGGTATCTTTGAATTCGTCTAAATTGTGGATGTGACATAGGCTATATGATTTAAAAATAGCGCACCCCTAAAAAAAAGGGGGCGATACAATTTTTGTTTTCGCTTTCCTAACTGAGGTGTAGTATCTATGTAAGATCTATGTTATATAAAATGTATCGCACTTGTATAATCAAAGTAGGATCTATGTTATATAAAATGTATCGCACTTGTATAATCAAAGTAGTATCAAATGGTAATCGATCGGGAACAGTTGTTTTACTGATATCAAGGTCCCTTCATGGCGACCCATGCCATATTTGGAGCGCGTGACGTAGTGTTACTCTCGGTGTAATATAACGGTTTAATACTCAATATAATAACGGACTTGGCGAATATTCTGGCGAAATAAATCTATATAAATAAAAAGACAAGTCCTGACTGACTGACTGACTGACTCATCAACGCCCAGCCCAAACCCTTGGACCTAGAAAGCTGAAATTTTGCTCAGAAGTTCTCTTTATAATGTAGACAAGGAATAAGGAAGTATTTTACGAAATTCAACCCCTAAGGGAGTTATATAGGGGATGGAACTTTGTATGAAACTCTGTGATATTTTAATTTGAAATGAATGAAATATGGCATTTAGCTTCTAAATATAAAATAAAAAAAGGCTCCAAGGATTTTTTTAATTTCATCCCTTAAAGGGGTAAAAAAGGGTGTTAAAGTTTGTAAGAAAAATAAATTGTTTATTATCAAAATTACTTGAAATTTAGTATTTCTGCTCAGAAATACAATTAAAGAAACACGTGTTTAAAGATTTTTTGAATTTCATCCCTTAAAGGGGTAAAAAAGGGTGTTAAAGTTTGTAAGAAAAATAAATCGTTTATTATCAAAATTACTTGAAATTTAGTGTTTCTACTCTTCAATACAATTAAAGAAACACGTGTTTAAGGCTTTTTTGAATTTCATCCCCTAAAGGGGTAAAAAAGGATGTGAAAGTTTGTAAGAAAAATAAATCGTTTATTATAAAAATTATTTGAAATTTAGTATTTCTGCTCTTCAATAAAATTAAAGAAACACGTGTATAAGAATTTTTTGAATTTCATCCCTTAAAGGTATAAAAAGGGGTGTTAAAGTTTACAAAAAAATTGTTTGTCATAAAAATTACATGAAACTTATTATTTCTGCACTTCAATATAATTAAAGAAACTCATGTATAAGGTTTTTTGAATTTCAACCCCTAACGATGTGTTAAAGTTTGTAAGAAAAATAAATTATTTATTATCATAATTACCTAAAATTTACTATTACTGCACTACAATACAATTAAAGAAAAACGTACTTAAGCCTTTTTTTAAATTTCATCCTTTAAACGGGTAAAAAGGGGTGCTAAAGTTAAAATGAATGATTACCTACTATATGTGCTCGGGGGTAACAAGTTTTCATGCCTCGAATACCACTGATACCCTCTGACTTTGTCTTTGAGTTTCAACGATTACAATGCCCCCTTAATGTCTGCTTTGCAATGATCATAAATAAATCTCAGGGTCAATCATTATGGTTGGCAGGCAAAGATATAAGGAAAGATTGAATCTCACACGGGTAATTCTACGTTGCCTGTTACAGAGTCAGTACTAGCACCCTGGCCATTTTAGCACCAGACAGAAAACCACCAATGTGGTATACAAAAACATTATCCAAAAGCAGAACCAAAGAACCAGACAGAAAAACATCGGGTGATAACTTTTGCGCCAAACTGTCTTAATTTTCTATCGTGTCGGTAGTAGGATCCAGAAATTGCAAGCAAAGAATGAAAGTCCAATGCTCTAGCTATTAGAACACGACGGCAGTTCAGTTTATGCTTTTATATTAATTTACATGTAATTTATGTAATTCAATAAAATAATGAAGTCGAGCAAATTTTGTAGTCAACGCGAACAATGACGCGGGCGGAAAGCTATGTTTGGATATTAATTTGCAATATCCCGCCAGAACTGCAAAAAACGAAACAGCCAAAATCGTGTAGTCCACGCAGGCGAAGGTGCGGGCAGAAAGCTAGTAATATATAAAACCGGTGAAAATATGTGTCGTTCAAACGTAGAAAAGGAGACATTTTTCCTGAACCAAAATGCTGCGGGTTCGAATTCTGCCCATGTTGAAGAAATGAAGCTGCACATGTCAACGATAAGCATTGTCTTACTGATAATTTGTACAATTTTGGGCCTTGGCGCTTTATATTTCATGTACAAGCAATATAAGAAATGTCACCACTCATGGATCCGGACGCAGATTTTACAAAATTACCTTCGACGATCATTCAACCGTCCCAGAGGCAATCGTGGAGATGAGCAAGAAGTCAACATACCGATGAAATAGAAGAAAATTAAGTGTTTTGTGTAGTGCGGGTTTTAATGTTCTAAAATGCAATAGTGCGACCGAAAGTGGTAAATAATGTGCGACGTAATATAAATATAAAGTAAATAATGAACTTTATTATTGACTCTAAACTAAAAGTTAAAATTAGCGTTTCATAAAAAAGGAATACATTGTTTTGCATTATCTTTCTTTGCATGGCGCGCGAGTGCATTCCTGTGTATCAAATTACGACCTGTAACTACGGTAACTCACCATGAGAATTGGTATGTATCTTAATATTATTAGTTTACAGGAATGGAAGATGAGTTATTTCAATGTTTAGATAACCTTACGATTATTAAGAAATATTTAATTAAAAAAGGAAAATCGAGATTTAAAGGTAATGTTATAAAAAGTAAATTGTTAGAAACAGAAACTATATTTGAGAGAAGTAAGAAAATAATTCAATTCTTGTCTACTAAGGAAGGAGTAAAACCTGATATATTGACACGTATAACTTCATTAAAGGACGAAATAAAGGCATGTTGTTTGCAAATTACAGAATTATGTACTGAAAGTATTGATTCCTGTGATGAGCAGTAGTAATGAGAATAACATTGTACGAGCATCGCCACATGATATAACTTGTTTTAGTTTTTACCTGAACAAGCAGTCGCTAATTCACCGATTATTTATATACATTCGCTGACTAGGCTATTACGCCCGCCACAACTCACCTACTCTAGGTATTTTAATGTTTTACCTAATAAACTTTCAATCATTAACGGACACATAACAGTGATTTTATTTCCTGTACACATCCCGTGTGATTCGTCCATCTACATCCTACATCTCAGTGTGCGGAGCTATTGCCCGTACATTTTTTGGTCCTTCGAGCCGGATCGAACATCACTTTTTCTCGCTGCCGGTGACTGCGTTGCCCGCGTTACTCGCGTTTTGGTTGCCGTAATTCTGATAGTATTGTGCCCACGTCTATGCGTCAGCATGAAGTCTATCGCGGTGTCTGATACACCGAACCAAGCCAGGTGTTATCCAAGGTTTAATAGTTTTCTTACGACCCGAAATAATGCTAGATGTTTTATTGGATTTGATAACCAAAGTCAAGCTTTCAGTAAAAAGACTTGCCGCATCTTCAGCATTAGCTGAAGAGGTTAAGAAAGAAAAATCCATACCTTCTAGTTGTTTTAGGGTTGCTTTAAAATCAGTCTTAGAAATTACGTTAGATTGCCTCATCTGTTCCCGCTTACAAGATAAGCCAACTAGGACAGCGTCATGATCTGTGACAGTAGATTCTATGACAGTGACTATAGCTGGCTTGTTTGTTTTGATCATAATATGATCTAAACAGTTGTTCAGTCTAGTTGGTAAAGTATGCCCTGGGAGAAGACCCAGTTCAGCTGTGAGGTTTAAATAGGGTAGACTATTTCTGTCACTAATATCTGGTTTTATGTCAATATTTACATCTCAAATAATAATAACATTTTTTGACTTAACAGGTCGAAGTATGTTATCAATGGAAGTCAAAAAGTTGTCGATACTATAAATGGATGGAGATCTGTACATGGCCAAAATTGAAATGTCAATTAATTGTTAGCAGCAAGAAATTTGCTCCTATGGGATCAGGCTCATTCACTGTACACATGATATCTTTAGTGACATAAATGACAATTCCATCATTTTGATTAAAACTTTTCTTTGAAAAGTAGCACGAATAATTGTCCAAAAGTGGAGGTGGTTTATGCTCACTTAACCAGCATTCAGTTAAAATGATTATGTCGGGTTTGAATGCAAGCCTAGCCAAATGTGCAACAAATCCATCCATATTCTTGTAGATGCTGCGAATATTCTGTGAGATTACGGTCAATACTTTCGAATCAGACTTGACTAACTTTCCATATTCTTCCGGTACACGATTATAAGATTTAGCTACTGAGACACCATCAATGTCTTGAATTATACTATTTATTGCAGCCATTGGTTAAGTCTAAGAAAAAAGGTCTCAACTTCTGGCCTTCCGGACATGCTTTTGGTTTTAAGAAACATACAATAAACAAGTAAATATTTACGATGGTTATGGTATTCCGATGTATAAACTCGAATGTATATCTGATTCGAGAGAATCGAAATATATAGTGTGTTTGAGTGAGGATGTGTGTGGTTGTGTGTGTGTGTATTTGATTTGATTGGTTTATGTGGAGTAATTATGTATGTATGTAATGTCGTCAGCACTCCAAGTACGAGATTTTCATCCATGCAAAATAGACAAAAATCATGCCCAAAAATACAACTTAATACTAATTTATGAGCCAAAATAATCAAGAGACAAAATAGTCATGAGCAACTAGCAAGTTTAAGTTTTTGGATATCCTCTTCTGAGTTTATTCGAATTTGAGGATCTCCAACTTTTTTGCGCAAATAAACTACGCCGTACGAGGTCCAACAAAAATTATAACCACAGTCCCTGTGCTGCGTTCTGGCTAGGTAAAATAGTTTCTGAGTTTTTTGGGTAAGTCTTTCTGACACATAAACTGGTTGTTGACTCTTAAACTTTAAGTGCCTAGTGTTAAGCTCCTTTGTCTTTTGACTTATTAAACACTTTAACTCCCTTAATAACCTTATCCCTAGTAATCATAGAGTCGAACTTTACAATAATTGGGTTCGAGTTATCTTTGATTTCAATCTGTAAACATCTTTTAGGTTAGCCTCTCTGATATTTAAGTTTAATGTTTGGCCCAAATTCACCACCAAATCGCAGAGGTCATCCTTTGTTTCCCCTTCGGACCTCGGTACGTTTCGAATTTCTATTTCAGTTGCACGCGTGTTACGCTCAAGGTTCTCAATCTTATACTCAAGTTGTCGAATTAGTTTTTTATCTTCTTTTTTCTCGGCTTCCAACGATGTTATACGGGTTAAAAAGTCGTCGTACTTGGCTGACATTACCTCAACACTCTGTTTCAACTCGATGTTTTGTTCTATTATGTTATTTATCTTAAGTATCATGTCCTTAAATTGTGTGTCTTGTTTATTCGAAACTGTAGCAAGCATGGTCGTAGTATGTTCAGCGGAGGCAGTGGCATCTTTTCCTTCAAATTTCCTTTTTTTATTCTTAATACGATCCGTGATTTTAGGTTCAAGCGATAGGTCAGGCGTCGAGTCACCCTTCTTCAGCTTTGATTCATATGATGTAAATCGTACGGGCGCAGTGGAAGGGTTGTCTTCCATAGCAACTGATGTTGTTGGCAGTGGAGAGACAGGAGGAGAGCGGTTAGCGGGCATCTTCTTCGTCAGTAATGACTCTAGGTACCAAGCAAGCAGAAGCTATCCGGCGTTAAGTAAAAAGTAGCACAGTTATGAGGACTTCATACAGTGTAAATCGAGGTAAACACTCAGGTGGTCAGCGTCAGCATAAGCTTATGACATAAGCTTGCTCCACTATAAATCAGCAAAGTGTGTGCTTAAGTATGAATGGTTGTCGCGATATAGGAATTTATTGAATTTAGTAAAACAGGATAAGATATAAAAATCTATTGGATATATTTATTTAGATATTATAATTAATAATGTGACTTTTCGACAAACTTTTGACATTTTTGAACACTTATCTTGCGCCGCAGAAGATATACTCTTTGAGCGATATAACGCGGTATTAAATTATAAAATGGAACTCTGATTTTAGAAACTCGAGATCAGTCTCTTAGTCTTCATGTTAATAGGAATTTGTTTACAATTCCGTCCCGTTACGAAGTAATTAAACACATCCCGACGTCACACAACAGCGATTGCGTCATTTTGTCATAGAAAATTTATAAAGGTGTGTTCACAGCGGGTGTAGTGTCGAAGCCACATAGTGAACTTATTCCTGTTAGGATTTTAAAGACAACTGGTAGTTCGGTTAATATAAAAATTTCTGATTATAACGCGAAGAAAACATCAACGCGACATCACTGCTACCGCGCCGTTCGGCCGAGCCAACGAGTCATCACCTCGTCCCCGCGCAACGCGTCCCCGCCGTGGTCACAACCGCCTATATAAAGCTCCTCTCAGAAACCAGCAGCGGCAGTTCGGGTTCGGCACGCTTCGAGTGTACTCTCTGTATCGACTTAGGTCGGTCAAGATTACCCGGCTTCCACCCGGCTCCAACCTTCCGTGGTGTAACCGTGCCGATAGCGGACCATCTCGACCTTCTTGGTGTTACTTTGTCATCGACCCTCAATTTTGGTCCTTTCATTGAGGCAAAGGCTCAATTAGCTGCAAAAAAGTTGGGGATCCTTGCGAAGGTGAGACGGTACTTCACGCCTGAACAGCTGCTCAACTTGTATAAAGCGCAAGTTCGGTCATACATGGAGTACTGCTCTCACCTCTGGGACGGATCTGCCAGGAACCAACTTGATGCACTTGAGTCGATAGACAGACGGGCCAGGAGACTTATCGGTAATGATGCGCAGGTCGACTTAAAGCTCCAGATCCTTGAACACCGACGACGAGTTGCCAGCCTGTCGGTTTTCTATCGGTTACATTTCAGGGAGTGTGCGATGGAACTGCACAATTTGATTCCGCCTAGCCCTTTCCATCATCGGACTACTAGACGTACGGCAATGCGCCATTGGTACATGGTTAATATCCCACCCATACGCACAAAGCGTTTTGAAATTACTGTCATTGTGCGTACAGCTAAGGAGTGGAATTCCCTACCGGCGTCTTTGTTTCCTGATAGCTACAACCTAGGGTTCTTAAAGTCAAGAGTGAATAGGTCACTTCTAGGCAAGCGTGCTTCACCTTCGACCACATCATCACTTAACATCAGGCGAAATAGTGGTCAAACGCGAGCTTATAACAAATAAAAAAAAAAACCTCGCCTCTTGCTGAACTTGAGCTAGCGGCGTATATTGGTTGTTTGACTGTGTTGGTATCGTTAGCGGTCGGTTTCATTAGGTATTATCAACCTTCCCCTGGTAGTTAGTATTCAATCTTTGTACATACTGTATTAGACTATTTTTTCCAACCTTTCGTCTTGTTATTGTAATTCTGCCTAAGATAGTTCAAATAAATAACTGTTGTTACATAACCTGTGGATTTACTTTATCTCTCTACACATCCCCTTCCAACTGGCGTCCCAACTCGGGCTCTTTTCCCACATTTTTATTGCCAATTGCCATTACAATAAGCTTCCCACCTCGGGCAATTTTTCGTTATACCCACAATTTTTATTTTATTTTTATTTTTCGTTAACTGACTTTATTAAGGTACCCACTAGTTTTTTCCCAAACTAGCTGTATATTTTACTAGCTTTTACACGCGGCTTCGCTCGCAGTAAAGCCAATTTTTTTTTTTAACTTAAGGTTTCCTATGTTACTTCTAATACCTCCAAGAATAGATGTACAAAGTTTCATGATGATCGGTTCAGTAGTTTTTGGGTGAAAGCGTAACAAACACATTCACATTTATAATATTAGGTAAGGATTATTGTCTTATAATTATTGTCTCTTTTTCGGTACTTTCGTAGCCGCTATGCATTTTGTTATTTTTTATTATTAATCTTCACGTTAGGTCCCTATCGGGGTAGGTAGAATTTTACATAGTGTTATGATTTCCTTACTTTTGTTCTAAGTGATAGCACCGTGACCTGGGGTTTGACTTTGTGACGCGCGTCATGTTCGATATTAACGACAGATATTCACTGGAGTTTCGACAATCTCCTCATCGGTAACATTTTTGTCGTGAATTTCGTCGTATGAATCACGTGAACTTAGAGATTGCAACGAAGGGCTTCCTGATGAACAGAAAACAAAAAATGGCGGTTACTTTCAGGATAGTATCGCATACTACCTCGTTAAGAAATTTATTTTTAAATGTTATATTTCTGGATAACATCTCGTGTTACCTCGTTAAGAAATAGTAGTTTTGTTATCAGAGTAACAGTAACAGTACATCAGGTGTTATTTCATTAAGATAACAAGATAATATATAATATTATATAAGGCGTAATTAGTAAAAACTATGATAGTAAAAGCACGTGGTTATGTTGGGTTTACTTATGTTCTTTGCCTTTTTTTTAGCTTGCTTTCGTAACGTTTGATCTTAGGCCTCTGATATTCCGTGTCGTCGTGTTTTTTTTTTTACCCATTGTCTTTTTCACCGTATTTAATACTTTACTATATCAGATTTGAGCAACGAAGACAAAAAAATACTTGTAGTACCTAATGCAACACACGAAGAATGAATGACACAACCATCAACAGACGTCATAGACTATGGCTCTGACTATCAAACGAACATCTGGATTTTTAGTCTTTGAACAGTGTGAGCAATGCAGTACAATGGAGATCGTACTACCATGTGTATTACTCGTAAATCTCGAGGAAGCAGCATTGAAGTATAACAGTGAATGTTATTCCTTGCATCTGTTGCTGCATACTGTTCGAAGCCCACTTCTTACAACTTTCTCAATACAGTTGGTGGTGTAGAGCATGCAAAATTACAAGCAGCATGTAGACACTTCTCTTGCATGAAGATGACCAACACTGGGACGATACTCTTGAGAAGGCCTGTGTCAGCGATAGTCCCAAACACTTGCGTCATTTGTGTGCAATGATGTTGGTGTTCAGTAATATTGCAGATCCTTTGACGTTATGGGAAAAAAATATAAACCCTATCTATGTGAAGACTTCTTACGCCTTCGAAGGCGAAATTCAGAGCAGGAAATTAATCCAACACACGAAAAGGTGAAAAAGGTTTGTTCTATACAAAGGGACCTATTTTTTTATCAAGATGTCGGTTTTTTAGGGTCCCGTACCCGAAGCGTCCAAGAGTTCAAGTCCGAAGTTCCGTACCCGGACCCCTATTGCTATCACTCATGTGTCTGCCTGTCCGTCATCTGTCACACAATTTTATTCGAAATTTTATTCAAGTTTTTAACTTCCCATTGACCTATGAACTTGAAATTTGGTGATAATGTTTATTATTACGTATAATTTACTAACAAATACTAATATATTTAAAAATCTGATTATTTCTTTGGTGCGGAACCCTAAATGTGCGAAGTCCGACAAGCACTTGGTCGGTTTTTACAATTGGGCCAACTCTTTGAGTAAATACGGTCTGCTTGTTCCTCAAACATCAGACTTTTCGACTTTTTTCATCCCTTTTTTTAATCTTTATTTGAAGCTACAGAATTTTAAAAGTTATTTTACCTACAACCCGTAATTCAAAATAGCAATTTTTTTTTTATAGTTATGAAACGTATCTAATTGCTAGATGGTGGAGACCTGGTGAACTTTACTGAATCACAGGCCCTTAAAGCCTAGCTTAGGCACCAGTCTCCCACAGTAAGTAAGTAGTGCGGTGGTGGGCATGGGTGCGCGGGGATCCGCACGGCGCCCTAGAGCGCGGCGAGCTCCTTCTTGGTGACCTGCATGTACTCGAAGGCGGCGTCCGCCAGATCCTTGTCGCCGACGATAGCGTCCACCTCGGACAAGACGCGCACGGGGCTGCCCTCCTCTGCCTGACGCTGTTTCAGCTTGATCTCCCGCAAGCGCGCCTCCAGGATGCGCTCGCGCTTGCTCTCGCGCTCCAGCATCTGCACACCAAAAGGACTGTCACTATCGAGCATGCCCTGTCGCCTACCACGCGACTCGCTACGGAACTCACCACTGTCAGCAGAGCCTTGTCATTTTTCTCAGAAGCAGACAGTGTTGGTGACAGCTCCTGCATATAAATGTTTCCTTTGGCGCTTCCGCATATCACTAATGTGCCCTGCACGAGAACAGGATATTAGTCTACACATGAGGACTGTTCAACTTGATTTTATTAAAGCTTCCATCTTAAATTGAAATGGGCGGGTGAATTATCGGTTAAACAGGCTTAAAGTGTGATGTAAGGCAAGGGGGAATCACCTCTCCCAAACTTTTTAATTTGTATGTTTATGATCTGAGAGGTGGCCTCAGCAGCATGCAGGTCGGCCGTTCCGTCGACGGTACCTTTGTCAACAATTTGAGTTACGCAGACGACATAGAGCTGTTGACGCCATCTGTCAACGCATTTAGAAAGTTGTTAAATTTCTGTGAAACCTACGCTTTGACTCATGGGTTGCGATATCTATAACGCAAAGAAAAGTGAGTTCACGTTGTTTATGAAGGGTGTTCTAGGGCCCGTCACTGTACCCTCTGTGATTTTGAATGGTGTTACTCATAACAGAGTCAGTCAATTTAAATATCTGGGTCATTTGGTCAGCGCCGATCCTAAGGAGGACGCTGGCATCGATAGGGAGCGAAGGCCGTTGACGGTGAGGGCAAATATGTTGGTCCGAAAATTTGCAGCCTGCTCAAAGGAGGTTAAGATAACGCTGTTTAAGGCATACTGAATAACTTTTGCAGTAGCAGTTTATGGACAACTTATTCGCAAAATACGCTCAGCGCCTTGGCCGTCTAATACAATAACGCGTTTAAGATGCTTGCGGCTTCCATGTTTCTGCAGCGCATATGGTATGTTTTTTGAGGCTCTGGCTCGTAAAGATTTGTTTGCGGCCATTCTGTGGAAAGTTATTGCCTCCTTTTTGCGCAGTGTGCGTTTTAGCGGCAATGGCATTCTGGCGGTTATTGGTATACATTTGGCTGCCCGATTCTTAAGCATCAGATTAGGGTGTCGATTAAGTAGGGTTAAACCACATTATTCCTGTAGATATCTGGACCGGCGGGAGCGGTGCAAACACATGCGCTCCTAGACGACGGGTCGAGAAAGCTCGGGTCCATTTGCTGATGGTGATCAGCGGTATGGTTTGAGTAGTGTAAAATCCCAAGCATCCTGGAATTTTGAAGAATTCCCTACAATAAACAAAAAAGGTACTGACAGCTTCATGAGCGCGTACGGACAAAAGCGGGTCGTCGCACACCTGTACGGTGAGCACGGGCTGGTGTTGGCAGCGCAGCAGGTCCCACAGGCACAGTCGGCCGTCGTACTGCGCCAGCAGCAGCAGCGACAACCTGCGGGCACGGAAGGATCAGTAGCAAGCGGAGCGTGGCGCGCGGTGGGGAGACAAGAGGTGGGAGACGAGTACCTTACAGGGCTCCAGGTGCCGTCGCAGATGCGGTGGCGCGCGGGTGGCGTCCACATGATGGAGGACTCGCGGCAATCCTCACTCCACACGCGCGCTGTCCAGTCGCCCACCGTCAAGAAATTTTTCAGGAAGCCAGGGTTGCGCTCCACGTGCCACACGGCGCCCAGATGCGCGGAGTACTGCAAGTGCCAATGTAATTATGTAGATCATGACTGGATGGATTCGATACTCATAGTAGGTTAATATACAAGGAGATTATGAACTACTATGAATATTGAGTAGACTTGGGCATAAGATATACACCATTGGAAAGAGACGTAAATAGGCGACTTATTGGACTTGGACAATGAATAAAACCGGCCAAGTGCGAGTCTGACTCGCACACAAAAGGTCCCTTATAAAAACCTACATTCACCAAATTAAATAGGTAACATTACTAACGTTCATAAACAATGAAAGCACCGCACATTGTTCTAACGAAGGGACAAAATTAATTTTACCGTTCAAAACTGTTGTCCCCATACATCAATATACAAAATTTTTACATTTCCATGTATATTTTATAAATTAGTCAACTATTATTCGTAAACTTGTAAAGCCTACTTAGCTGTGATAGTTTTTCTTTTAATTTCGTTATATATATCGCAGGTTTTTCATATAATTAGGTTTTTGATGAAAAACCGGCAGATGACATATTTTTAACTCAATTTCATCATAAACCTGTAACAATTCAGAATTTTGATCAAAAACCTGAACTAGTTTGGGTTTATGATAAAGTTCTTGTCAAAATCACGGGTTTGTTTTGTTTTATGACAGTTAAATCAATTTAAATGAAATAAATAAAACAATCCATCATCAAAGTAGAAAGAACATATTCGTAAGAAGTTGGCAGTAGTATCGTAACAGCGCTTATGTTTTTCAATTATTTATCTATTACCTACTACTAATGTTTAAGTATATTTATGTATTTAGTTTATTATTTTGAATTTAAATGGTATGATTATATTGTATTTATAGTTTATGATATATATATTTTAAAGAATCCACATAACTTTAATTATTGCACCTACCACTGTTTATCTCTCCATCACCCAAAGGTCGACTGGTAGAAAATGCCTAAGGCATTAAGTCCGCCTCTGTACTTGTGTGCGGTTATTCCCGTTCGCCACCGCCAGTATTGCCCCCTCCGGTGGCGACTGGGAATTATTCTAAAAAAATATCCCAGTCGCCACCTCCGGGGGCAAGCGGGATTGTTGGTAGTAAAAATCCCAGTGGCCACCCCTAAATATAGTTAACATAAAAACTAGGTATGCTACCTATTATCTTAATTTTTTTTTTTGGAATGACAAAGAATGTTAATTTTATTAAATTTCTGATTAAAAAATAGAAGTACGTAGGGTTAATCAAACGAGAGAGTTACAATATTTATAAATTGGTAGAAAATTAAACAAACATTATTTTTTACTATTTTTATTTTCAAAATCAACTATTTTAAACACAAATCCAAAATCACAGATAATTAGGTACTTTCAATAGAATATAAAATATTTCTTAAAATATACTTGAAAAAACAATTCTCCGCCTTCTTAAATCTACATTTTCATTTCCAAAATCAACAAGTTTTATACAAATTCTAAACAATCACATCAACAAGTCAACAATCATTTCTATAGGAAAAAAAAATATTATTAGAAAATATACAAAACAAATAAAGTATTACTCTGCCCTAATAAAAAAATATTTTTAACAAAATTAAAAGTATGCACTAAGCATAATGAGTATTTTCAAATAATCACAGACATAACGAGACTCTACCCTACCCTAATCAGTATTAGAAAAAATCACAGATGCGTCCTCTCAATTAAATTCGTCATTAATGTACTCGTATCACAGAGTATTTACAGTAATTGGGTTTTATATGTAAAAAAAAAACTTAGAACTAGATATTTTGCTACTTTAAAAAAAAATACTTAGGTAATTTGTTATGACTGGCACAAATCAACATCATTATTTAGGTACCCATAATTGACTACGTTATTCATTGATCGTCATCAAGTAATGAATAATTTGTTTAATTTACCATACCTCTTATGCTTTTTTTTACCTTTTTTTATTTATTTTCATTGCCAAGAAGCCTTAATGCCTTACAGTTTCTAAAAAATGACCTACTGATTCATCGGCGGGTCGCCGCTGCGCAAGGCGCTCGCGCCGTTTCCTATTTTATGGTTTTAAAGACGTGAAATATTAACAAAGGACATCGGCATGAAGATAAAGCACAATAGATTATTAGTACATATTTTGTTACGTTATCCCAAAAAATACATACGCACACATACTCACGCACACATACTCAATTACACACTCACTCAATTTAGTTCCTCTCACCCACTTTGTACCACCATAACAGCAACAACCTCACTCACCTAGCTTAATCCCTATTAACTATTACTTCTTACTGATGTTGTATACAACTGTCATCTATTGTCCGGAGTCTGGAGAGGCTGGTAATCTGTCATACAGGTCTCCTAGTACAGAAACCAGTCTCTCACATAGATCACAAGAGTTTTCGCTAATGTTTTGTTTGTTTTTTTTATATTGTCTGTAAAATTCTATGTGAGAGAAGAACAATAAACTTATTATTATTATTATTATTTCATACAAAATTATATTTTACGGCCATTTCAGGAAAAATATTATAGTGAACCGTACCTATTGCCTAAATTTCAATGCATTTATTTTAACTATTATTAGGGGTGGCCACTGGGATTTTTACTGACCAACATTCCCGTTTGCCACCCGGAGGTGGCGACTGGGATATTTTTTTAGAATAATTCCCAGTCGCCACCGGAGGGGGCAATACTGGCGGTGGCGAACGGGAATAACCGCTTGTGTGCATGAAGTATCTATTAAATAAATAAATATTTATTTATCAAAATTTTACATCCATGATCCAATCAAAATTCTCCTCCTTCAATCCAATTATGAAATGAAATGTTTCAATTTCACGTACCTATATTAATCTGATTTTGATAAGCCGAGAAAATGAAATTTCGTAACTATTGAATACGACTAAACTGAGTCAAAATTAAAAAATGTAATAAAGAAACGTTTACCACGTGCTTGCTTTTTTATAAATCTGCTAGTATGCTTTATTTATTATGACAGTTTGTCGACTTGTGACATCTAGAGTTGCGTAAAACATTTTTTTTTGCAGCTGTTTCTATTTCTTTCTGAGAGGTTGAAGCGCCTACTTTGTCTGATTCAATTCTGATTAGGGGATTTAAATCCTTATCTGAGTCCATTTCCGGAGAGGATTCGATTATTTCTACATAATTTTTTGATTTCAAAAAATTCTCCAAGTCCTCTTCCGTAATTAGTTTGTCTAATAAGTCTGCTGGAATGTGTTTTTTCAGTCCTATTTTAGGCTCTGTGCCAAACAAAGCCTTATATGGTTTCCTTTGAATGGTTCTATGAAAGGAAGTTTTTTTTGGAATTGGACAAAGTAACTTCCCATGGACCATTTCTTGCAATTATTATCAATTAACCAAACACGGAGCATAGCTTCTACGTCTTGACTTGAGCGTTCAACAGAGCCTTGACTTGCTGGATGTCTGGGTCTGCCATTTACAATTATGCAGGTTGGCCACATCGACGTCAACTCTTTTACAATTGTAGCTGTGAATTCACGGCCATTGTCACTTTGAAGTATGGTTGGACAACCTATTTCTAAAAAGGTCTTTAACAACTCTATAGCCACTTCAGCGGCTCTTTTTGATGTCAAAGGGCGAAGGAAACTAAATTTTGTTGTATGGTCCTGATAATGCGAAAGCCATTTCCATTGTCCGTCTGGAGTTGACTGCAAGTCTATAAGCTCCACTTGACCACGGTTGTTGAAATCACTAGACATAATTGGGCGGACAACAATTCCCTGTTGGGGATTTTTTTCTTGTTCTTGCACACCGTACATAGCTTTACAAATTCTTTGACCACAGAAACCGGAATAACATACCTGGATTTTAAAGCATACATCAATTTGTCTCTTCCTCCGTGGCCAACAGATTGATGAATTTCACATAATGTTCCATGAAATTCTTCTGGAGGTATTACTTTGACTATAGGCTCCGATTCAGATTTCCGTCTCAAGAACAAAAATTTTTGAGTGCCTACCTCCAAAACATCATATTTTTTTCCATAGTAGTAGTCTTTGTTTTGTAGACCTCGTCCGTCTGATGATGAAGATCTAGATTTATATTTTTAATAGCTTCTTCTATTCTCTTCTGTGTCCACAATGGTTTTTCTTTATTTTTTCGACCTTCAAACAAAGTAGTAAGCGCTCTTTCAAAATCTTCTTTACATAGGTACAAATTGCTTATCCACTTGGTTTCCTGTAGATGCCATGTGTACCTAGTAAGTACTAGCACAATATTAATGAGATTTATTCTCTTAATTATATTTCACGTAATTATATGTCGCAAAAATAAACGCGGGTTGCCCGTCTGAGTTGTGTTATGTGACACTGAAGAAGCGGGGAAAGGGTTGGGCGCGCGCAAGCGCAGGCGAAACAAAAGCGGGGGAAGTCCCTAAGTCCCTGTCAATGGAAATGTATATCAGATTGATCATAAACCCAAACTAGTTCAGGTATTTGATCAAACATCTGGATTGTTACAGATTTATGATGAAATTGAGTTTAAAATGTGTCATCTTCCGGTCTCTCATCCAAAACTTAGGTTTTTGATCAAAAACAGAATTCTATGAAAAACCAGCGACATAAAAAAAAGAAAAATCTTTATTTAAAACAAAATGCTTCACAAACAATGAATTGTGTTTGGAGCCTCCTTTTAGACAAACAATGCCTGTGTTAGGAGACTCCGCTCTTCCATATCTGTGATAAATGTTACATCTAAACTAATATTATAAAGAGGAAAGATTTGATTGTTTGTTTGTTTGTTTGTTTGCAGGGAATAGGCTCCGAAACTACTGGACCGATTTGAAAAATCTTTCACTGTTGGGAAGCTACACTACAAGTGATATAGGCTATAACATATTTTCAAAAAAAAAAGGGATCCTTACTAAAACTCCAATAATATAACCCAAAGTGTACAAAAAATATCTACAATATTCTTTAAATCGCGTGAGCTGCGAAAACTATTGATGATAGAATAAAATAATGTCGACTTTGTAGAACACATCATTATTTACAAAAAGTGTCGTGACAGCATATGTCTAACTATTATAGTTATGCCACAATAGGTGGACTTTATTTTAAAAAAATTATTGAAATTTCGCCGCTAGAAAAGGCTATTTATTTTGTATCTTGGTATTAATCCTTATCAAAATAAATGACTTCATATTCAAGACTGCTTCAATACCTTTATATAACTTTTTGAATGATTAAATTCAGACATTCCATTCGAAAGATATCACGAGTTTAAAAATGTAAGTATTAGAAAAAAGTTGCATTGAAACATGTAGGCGTTACAGAGACACGGGCCGTACGTTTGGGGAGTCAATGCCAAGAAATGAAGTGCCGCGCGGCTCACTCGCGCAAAGATGACTATTATATACTGCACTCGCGCGGTCGGGTCCTTACGCAACGGTCGAGTGCGGAATCGAATAACTAATTCTAGCTTAAAAATATTTTGAATTCACTTAGTAGGTAACTGAACTCAAAAGTTGTTTTCAGAACTAA
The DNA here is from genome assembly GCA_947562075.1 of Orthosia gracilis. Lineage (NCBI taxonomy): Eukaryota > Metazoa > Arthropoda > Insecta > Lepidoptera > Noctuidae > Orthosia > Orthosia gracilis. The sequence continues at coordinate 14,659,177 of OX387267.1, forward strand.
ACCAATATTTTTCAGTAAGTAGGTACTGGTAATAAATATATATTTTAATTTAACTATCCAAACAGCTTAGTGACTGAGTAGCTTTAGCAAATAATTTAGTACAAAGGCAGTTTAATATTTTTTTATCATTTTAAAATGCCCAAAAGAACAAGATCTCAACTTTCTAGAAATAGTTCCCAGGCGAAAGCACCTAAAATACGACGAAATGAAGAATCTTCATCGGAAATTGAAAATCGTCTGGCAAGTCGGAGAGAATACGCGTCGCAATTGCGTGCCAGAGACTTGAGTATCGAGCGTTCGCAACGGCTTGCTGAAGATATTCAAACTTTCTTTATAATTTTCTTTTTTTTTACTAACCTGACACAAATAGAAGGGTTTATGTGTGTATTATAATTTTATAATTTTTGTCAATTACCCGTGCGAAGCCGGGGCGGGCCGCTAGTACCTAATAATATATTACAGCATGTTGTTACTCTTAAATTTAAACATCTGACTATTATGTATCATGTGGTAAGAAGCGTGGTGTCCTTTATTTAGGTGTGGTGTGGGTGTAAGATGTAGTGTGGTTTGATGTGATGTACAGTGTGTGGTGTGTGGTGGTGTGGTGTGGTGCAGAGTAGTGTAGAGTGTGGTGTTTATCGTTTAGGTGTGTGAATAATTATATTACTCATGATAAACCAGAAGGGCTTCCGTGTCAAAAAACTACTCCCGTAATTTTTTTCACATATTCAAAAGCGGATGCTTTTTATTATATTATTTATTATATATTTTGCGGATGATTTAGCTGGCAGAGGGGGAGGGAAATTTCCAAAGTCGGTGAATTTGTTACCTATTGTTTTCGTTTTTCGACACCGACTTCGGAAAAGAAAATGATTTTTCGCTTTCTAGTGTTATTTTTTAAGTCGGTTTAATTTCATTATTAAAAGCTTTTTTATGTTTCTATTTTTAGTTTTGGTAATTCAAATTTCCATGTAAATCATTTTTAGCCAAAGTACATCCCTCGACGATTCCAATAAGCCCAAACACGACTAGGATACGTTATTTTATTTCGGAGTTCCAGTGCCTACCTTCCGATTTCATCATCAGATCAATTCGATGGTACCATTTTTATTAGTACCATTCATAAATATTTGCTTCATCATAGTCGGTTAGCTATTCGACATATCTTATACCCGTGACATACATATGTTTAAGGAATCCCAGTGGCCATCTGTGGTCTTCTTAATCAGTTTTTCTTTCACCAAATGATACTTTCTGAGACATTACATTATTTCTCTACATTATTTATGAAAATACCATAATAGCTATTTATATATGTCTATAATATTTGAGTAGTTCCCTCGATTTCCATGGGATCCCATCATTATATTCTGACTTGGTGACAAAAGGCCCACCTCGGGAATATACCCTTACAAACACAAAAAGAAGTTTCAAAATCGATCCACAATTGACGGAGAAATCGGTGAACATACATAAAAGAAAACATACATAGAGTCAAACATAGGATCTCCTTTTTGGGAAGTCGGTTAAAATATTAGATTTAAAGCTTAATTTTATGCATATGGATCCTTGAATCGAAAAATGGATTTCACAGTCTCTGAGCTAAGTTGCGGAAAGACGGATGGACACACGGACTTAGCGATACTATAAGGGTTCCTTGTTGACTATGGAACCCTAAAAACGGGCATTAGTCTAAATACAAGTTGAGTAACAAAACCTTCGCTGGGAACTTGTCCAGTGCCGTTTTCCCCTTCCTGTTGCCGTTGATAACGAATCCATTTTCTGTGCCGACCATGAAGCGTGTCGGCATAGTCGCCTCGTACTCCAGCGCGCTGATGCCGTGTGACTTGGCCATGCTCTGCACGTCGAAGCTGAACTTGACGATGTCGATGATCATCTCGTCAGTGGGCGCGTCGAAGCGGCGCATGTCCCACCACTTGCACACGCCGTCGGGCCCGCCCGAGAAGAACTCCTGGCCGGTCTTTGAGTTGATGAAGCGCACGTTGCGCACCAGGTCGCGGTGCGCCACGTGCGGTGGCGACAGCAGGCACGGCTCGGGGGCCGCAAGCCGCGTGTCCCAGACCGCTACGCTACCGCTCATGAGCCCGCCCGCCAGCACGCACACGTCCTTGGGGTTGTACTGCAGGTCCAGCAGCGGGCACGGTGGCAGCAGCGTGCGCTCGGGTTGGTTCGCGTTCTCCACGTCCCACACGTAGGCGCCCAACGGCGCGCGTGAGTCGCGGTTATGGTCCACGTCCACGTAAGTAGCGGCGAAGTGCGCGCCGGCGTCTGGCAGCCAGCACAGTGAGGACACGGGCCGCGCCGCGCCCGGCACGTGGTACACATTCACCGTGCGGCAGCTGTTGTGCTCCACCTCGGGCATGGTCACCAGCTCTGTGTAGTACGTCTGGTACATTTCGATAGCGTTATTTTGTAATACGAGGCGTTCCAGTCCCTGCAAAACGTCAAGCAATAATGAGCCGGATACCGAATAGCTGCAGATGGGGGTGTGTGTTTGGTTGATTACAAGTGACGAGTACGGTGCACAGTGCCGCGCCAGTACCCCCAGCCGACTGCTCGGAACTCAGCATTAACATGAACCCAGCGAGAGTCACTAGATCAACGATTTGTTTGCTAGGCCGATAGTCCACTTCCGCTCCTTTAAAAGATTATTGGTTGCACCCTGAGTTGGTCTCCTTATAATCTATTTTTCCGTACAAACACCTCACTAACTAGTAACTTTCCTCGTCTAATAAATTCTACTTTCTTAAATTATGTGTCGTCCGATCGGTTTCAAAATACGTTTTGATTCTTTGTTTTCTACAATCCATTTTCTTCAGTCACTGCATGAAAACTAAACTTACTCGTCGATCACACGTACCGAGTAGACGGGTGAGACAGTGCTCTCGACCGAGCGCTCGATCTAGCGAGAGACCGAGACAGTCTCTGGACCGGTTCTGGTTACTAGGCCAAGTGCCCACCCCAACGCATTTTTTTTCTTTTTTTTATCAATTATGAAAAAGAGTACAGGATTATTCGTATTTAATAGCAACCAAAAACCACTAAGGTTTAAACTTATGCTATCATGAGTGTACGAGCACTTGGTTGCTAATACAGTCATGTGCTAAGTTGAGATGGAAGAAGACTATTCTTGCTGACTTCTTGATAAAATATTTATTGATTGTACGTGTTTACAATAGAACGGTCGAAAGTGTACTCAACAATATTAGTATGAATGTCGATTTACATTAAGTAAAAATGCTTATGCTAGCGTGGTAAATAAATGTGTGATGTAATCTTACATATTCCCGGACGAGACAGGAAGGATGAAGTGCATTTAGATTTACAAAAACAGCTTAAAGTTTGAAACATGATAATGAAATTTTAAAGCTATTAATTCTATAAACTTAAGGGGAAGTTCCTATATGGACGCGAGGGTTGCGAGGAACATGGACGCGCACGCAGTCGAGGTATCCACTTGTTTCCCTTGTGTCGCTGTTGCTCCCACGGCGCGGCGCGGTAGGCCCTGTTCTTGATTCTTCAGCTACGGACGGTGGTGGTGACAATGGAACTCGCCATCGACATCGCATACAGCGAGCTATAATGACGATTGCAGCGATGCCCAATATTCCAACTAGTGTGTAGATCACAGCGTAGTGATGAATATCTTGATAAGATAGATCATAAGGTAACATCATATCTGCCGCTTTCATAGACTTTATCCTTTTGTCTACTTCGCTGATTTCTTGTTCTAAATCTTGAGTTTTGTTGTCCAAAACTAGTTTATAGGAATCTATCAATATTTTTATGTATGTGCTATTTATAAAAAAACGCCGACAGCAAAATACATACTATCGTTACAGCATTCCCTAAGCAAGAGAGATAACGGAAACTATACAATAATAAACTTTATTGTCGATAACAATTAATAACATCTCTGTATCTCTATCTTACCAACTAATAATGTTTACCACAGCCGAGAGATTAGAAAGAAACTCGAAATGATTCTAAACTTTTAATGAATAACGTTAATTACAATTAATTATCCTACAAATGTCCATACCAAGTCGAGGTGGGAACATGGAATGGTTATAACTACTAACTACAACTAGCTAACCTATGAATGTCCATTCCAAGCTGATTTTAGGACATGGAGTGGTCACAATAATTAAATAGACTTATTATCTACCTACGAATATCAATCCTACTCGAAGTAGAAATATGGAATGCCTTATTCTTACAAAAAAAATCGGTTTTGATTGATTCCTTGACGTTATGGCTGCATCGGTTTCAGGGTAATTGCAGCATCAGTAACTTCCTATATTGACGCTACATAGTTTCTGTGTCAGTAAATTCCTAAGTTAAGTGCGTCGGCTTAAAGGTAACTGCGCCGTCGTCAAGGTCTATAAATACTTAGTGTCCGCAATGTCAACAGATTCCTAGGCATACATAACATCTCCATCCACCCTTAGAACGGCAACTATTTTAGCACGTTGAGTGAAAATGTTGCTGGAATCTCGCCGGGATCTGAGTTTTTTTTTTGAGGATTACGGTCGGAGGCTGCTGGTTCTTGTGGTGTGATGGGTCTTATTTTCCGGGGATCTGGATCATATTTCTGTCCTGGAAGCCGTGTAGTCCTTGAAGGTCCATGGAGTTCAAATTGATCTGAGCAGTTAATGTAGCTCGTTTCCCAGAATCGAAGTTTATCCTCATCATTTTGGGAGATTGGCCTTTGATTTCATCGTCGGCGTCTGCTATGGTAAACTCTTCAGTTTTCAGCCGACATCCAACGGGAATTGTGGCGAAATAACTTCCTTGGAGCGATGTGTAATTTTTTTGGTGACATGTAAGTTGTACTTTCGTTTGCTGAGGGGATGACAGGACGTAGTGTTGGTCTTCATGTTTCTTCATAGTTTTCATCATCAGGGTAATTGTAGTGGACTGGCAGGAGTCCAGCAGAACTTGATTGGTGATTGACTCCTGGTTGCAATCAGATTTGGTGCAGATCTGGTGGGTGACTTCTTTTTCGCTGAGCACCGGTTTGACTTCGAGCATTCAGCCTCCGTGTAAATAAATGTCAAGTCGTTGGTTGCTAGGACTGGGAAGGATGGGATAAGAACCTTTGCGTGTTTTTAGGTTCCTATTACAGATAATCTTTACCGACCTAAACGGCCCATTTACTCTCACTGAGAGGAGGCCTGTATCCCAGCAGAGGGAAAATTAAAAAAGGCTGATAATAATCTTTATAGGTCGTAACTATACTAGGGGGGCGTCAAAAAACAATTTAACCGGAGGAGGTGGACCTACGGGAGCTGGCCAATTAGATACCAGCTCCTGCAAGTTATGGAGCTGGTCTGAAAATTTGTGACCCAGGGCGGTTCAACTGCCCAACCAACCCTCTGGTATCCCATTGGAGTTTATGGTACACAAAGTGGTTCCAGAAACCTTATTAAGAAATCTGTTTAAGGAGGTCAGAAGTTGGAAAATTTGCTTCCGTACACCCGAAAGTACTTGAATATTCTGTTGCTAATGAGTCAAGGATTTTAATAAACCGCGCAAGCACGTTAGGGTTACCTACTATTAAATTACGGGACAAGGCGAAGTACCTTAGAAATGGTATCTGGAACGTTCTGAGCCATGTCTAAACTAAACAAGTTGCCTTAGCTCTAGCTTACATAAACTATATCTCTACTAATATCTACAGTCCATCGGCGGGCCTGACGTGATGCAGGTTCCCGCACACTCAAATTTCTGGGATGGTAAACCCTGAAGGTTAGGATATAGCAGCAGGTCTGTATTTTCTTTCATACAAACTTGCGATCGCCCTTAAGACTCCTTAATCTAGCCCTGTCGCAAAATCCGTTTTCAGCTGTAGTCTACTAACTATAAACTACCTCCTTGCCAATTTTGATGTGAGTAGCTCAAAAAATGAAGGAATTTCATACAAACTTGCGAGAGCCCTTAGACCCCTAAAGCCGGCCCTGTCGCAAAATCCGTTCTTAGTGGACGTCTACTAACTATAAACTGCCTCCCTGCCAAATTTCATCTTTATACGTCAAGCGGTATTCGATATTTCATGATAGGTGAGTGAGTGACCTTTCGCTTTTATATATGTTCATCGAACAGACTCTCACCGCAAGCTGGAAAGATTTCTGCACCAGGCACCACCAGTGCGCAGCGAATTATAACCCGCTGCACGAACACAAACCGCATTGAGGCCTGTCTGCTAAGGGACCCTCAGACCAATGAAACCCTGTCAGCTGAGGCTTCAGCGAAACTCCTCGCCAAAACGTTCTTTCCTAATGATGACCCTGGTACAGACTCTACAAGTCAGAAGAATACCAGGGAGAGTATGCTGCTCGCCGCGGCGGACCTTGACCGATCGCTACTCTTCTCAGAAGAACTAACTCCGCCATTCACTCATGTTGAGCTGCAGGACGTATACGCGGGAACCCATCCCAAAAAAGCACCTGGTGCCGATGGCTTCACCGCTGACATTTGCCGCGAGGCTTATAACTTCAACCGCGAATTCCAGTTGGCACTTTTTAACAAATGCCTCGAAACAGGCTACTGCCCCACTGTGGAAGGAAGCCCGGATAAGAATAATCCCAAAGCCGGGTAAGTCGGACTACATGGCGGCAAAATCATATCGCCCCATAGGACTCCCCCCGGTTCTTGGCAAGGTGCTGGAAAAGCTGGTCGCGAGGAGGCTTTCGTGGAAAATCGAGATTAAGAACCTATTAAGCCGTAGACAGTATGGATTTCGACCGCGTTGCGGTACAGAGGATGCGTTATATGACACCGTAGAGTTCATCCGGGGGGGGAGTTCAGAGAAAGAAAATTGTTGCTGTGGTGTCGCTGGACATTGAAGGCGCTTTCGACAATGCCTGGTGGCCGGCGATCCTGCAGCAACTACATAACAAGCAAATAGATCGACCTACACTGCAACTCATAAATAGTTATTTATCGGATAGGAGCATTACCGTGGAATATCTGGGTAACACAATTACTAGGCCCACGAATAAAGGCTGTATTCAGGGATCCATAAATGGCCCCATATTATGGAACATCCAATTGGACCCCCTTATGGTGGATGCGGAAAATCTTAGAGCGCATGTCCAGGCATACGCGGACGACATTGTCATCTTAGCGCAAGCAGGTACGGCGGTGGAGCTTGAAGACATAGTCAATGAGGCTCTTACAGTTGTTGTAGAATGGGGAAAAAGGCATAAAATGAAATTTGCACCCCACAAAACCCAGGCAATTGTATACACTAGAAAGCTGAAGTATGACGTGCCTAAGTTTTATCTTTCCGAAGTTCCCATAAAACTCTCCGGCTCCCTCAAACTGCTGGGCTTGACTCTGGACACCGGATTGAGTTTCCTCCCGCACCTAGAGGAGGTTTCTAAGAAGACGACGAACATTTTTAAAATGGAAGGGCAGCACGGGCACAACGGGGATTGAACGCAAACATCCTGAGGACCATCTATATTGGCGTTGTCGAGCCAATAGTTACCTACGCGGCGAGCTCCTGGGCGCATATAGCTGGGAAGATGTACGCAAGGAAGAGGCTCGACTCGATTACCAGGATGTTTGCGATCAAAATCTCAAAGGCCCACAGGACTCGCTGATTGCTGCGGCTGTCCTTGCGCGGATTATCCCCCTTGACTTGAGAGCGATCGAATACCTCAAGATCTACGAGATTAAGAGAGGTAAGCCCCTAGAAGAACTCCCGGGCAGAACCCTCGAAAGACGTGCACACCCCTCGGAGCTTCCGCACCCTGCTCTCCGGGTGAGGCTGGGGTTCCGGCATATCGACTCTCCTGATGTCCTCGCCACAATTGGAAATGACTGCCTCCGACTATACCCGGACGGGAGTAAAATCGAGGGAAAAGTCGGAGCTGCTGTCTCATGCTGGGGGCCGGATGGGGAGGTTGCTAGGATGGGCCTCAAACTGGGCAACCACTGCTCCGTCTACCAGGCGGAAATGGTTGCAATTAGTAGAGCGCTAAAATACGCTAATGACAGAAAACCACCTATTTCTGCCAATGTCATCTCTGATTCTAGGTCAGCGCTAGACTCCATTGTGGATCCCAATACCTCTAACAGCATCGCCATCAGGATTCAGCTGAGGATTGCTGAGGCTGTGCGCCAGGGAAGGGATATACAACTTTTCTGGGTGAAGGCCCATGCTGGAATACCTGGCAACGAGCGGGCAGACGAACTCGCCGAGCATGCGGCACTACATCGAAAGACCAGCCCATTCTTTGACGACTTCCCCTTGTTCTTCGCAAAGCGATCGATTAGGGATGCAACGCTGGACAAATGGCAAGAACGGTTCATGGCGGGCACCCATCAAGATAGAGGCATACGTCTGTTCTTTGTTGACGTTGTGAGTGCTTATAGGATTTTGGGGAAGATAGGTACTCCCAATAACCTCAAGGCCCAACTGTTCACGGGACACGGTGGTATACGTGAGTACCTCTACAGATTTAAGTTGGCGGGTGACCCATCTTGTGTTTGCAATGATGAGGTTATTGAGTCAGTCAGTCATATAATATTGGACTGCCCCAGATTTTTGCGGGCCAGGTTTGACTGTGAGCAGGGGCTGGGTCCCTCGTTGGGCAGCATTCAGGAACTGATGTATGACGACAATAGCCGGTCCCATTTCCTGGCATTCGCGGAGGGAGTCCTGGCCAAGGCTGCGAAAGCGAATGGGTCAACCCTTAATTAATTTTGTTTCTTGGTCTTCGCTGCTGCACAGCGTTTTAAACTAGATTATGCCCTGCAACTAGTTCATAACTTTTGCTGTTGTTATAATAAAAAATAAATAAAAAATAAAATTATATATATATCATAATATAAAATCAATGTCACATATTAGTATTTACCTGTATAGTTACAATTAGTCAATGTTTATAGGTGCAGCGGCGAAAAACTTCATAAGTTCACTGTGTATTTACTATCTTAAGTTGATCTGCCAATGCTTAGGTTGTGCATGGTGTTTACTGTTGTTTATATAGAACTATTGGTTTGTTATATAGTATATTAAGGTTGGTTATATAGAACTATTAAGTTAAAGATTTAAACGATACACAAAAAATAAAAAAAATAAAATCAGTCAGTACTAATTGTCTCAAAGGACTTATAACACCAAAATAGCAATATAAAATCCAGGATATATCACAATGATCATTAAAAATTGCGTAATATTTTATAGCAATATCATCACTGTGGCTTAAATGTAAATTTAGAGTTATTTCCTGTACACACAACAATATTTACTTAGGTGGGTACTCTAACAATTGTAAGTATTTGACAAAACAAAAATAATTTAGGTAGGTACTTCGACATCCAGTGAATTGTGTCAAATGAATTCCCAGTCCATCTTATTCAGGTCTTCGTTGAAATAGTCAATAAGTATATCCCTGAAAGGTCTGTAAGTGACCCAATGCGGGGAAAGCTTCCCCACAGTGAAATTGAGCTCAACCGAAACAACCGCATGTTGACCAAGCTCAGGTACGTGAGATACAGAGACCTCCCGCACACGGGCGTCGGTACACACGACGTCAATAATTATCCTAAGTGTCAATAAGTAGCTATGATCCGTATAGTTGATCCGTAGTGTTGGCTCAGTAACGATTTGCTTCAATTTGCAGCATGTTAAAAAGTTGCTCAGAAGTTCAACTTTATTTTCCGAGACGTTTAACACGTTAATGTTGAAATCACCCAACAAAACCACTTTGTCAGCGCCAGCAAAGGAGAAGAGGGAGTCGGTAATAGCTTCAAGGAAGATGTTCACATCAAGCCACGGCGGCCTGTAAGCAGTACCGACGCTAACCGAATGCGGGTTGATGTTCAGCCGGAGCCACATCTGCTCGACTTTGACCTGCGGCGCGGGCGGATGCGGTATGGTGCGCGCGCGCACTTTGCGCTGCACATAGAAGCCCACGCCGGCCCCGCACCCGCCGCGCTCTGCGAGCGGGCGCGGCACGTGTCGCAGCCGGTAGCTAGGGACCGTCGGCACTCGAACCTCTTCTCCCCGCCTTAGCCAAGTCTCATTAATCGCCATGATGTCCACCCATAGAAATATAAATATATCTATGTGTCCACCGTACTGTTTTCCATTGCCACAAGAACTCGTAATGGCGTGAACCTACCGAACCCGCATTAAACAATCCAACTTTGAAATATTTGGACTTAATAATTTTAAGAATAATTCGTGAAAATAGGTGCATATTAAGTGTAAAGGTGTACAATGAAGTCTGTTGTGTAGTTGACATATAAGAGTGTAGAGTAATAGTATAACATAGTATTAGCGTATGGAATGTGATAACGAACATAAGAATATAAGAATATTGATAAGAAACAAATTTAACATTATTATATGAAGAAAAATATTATGTTTTGTGACCACTATTGAGGTATAGGCGACAAGCCGACGCTTTATAGATATATAATATAAATAATAAATAGTTGATGCTCGGGCAGCTCGGCCACAGAAAGAAGTACATACTGAAACAGGAACAGTGCTGACCGTGCACAGGGCAAACTTAAAAACAAAAGTGCATATATATAACACAGAGAGTAAAACCGTAAGCTTTAGAACTAACCCTACTGTTGGAGTTTTCTCGTTATTGTTTTTTCGTCGTCTTTAGAATTAACCCGGTAGTTGTAGAAGTTAGATTAATACCAAACCACTATTATTTTCCTAATATTTATTAAGGACACAGTTTTAGGTTGTTGCTAGTAACCTGAGCCGCACTTAATGTTGAGTGTGTCGGTGTTTTAGTTACGACTGATTAATTTAATATTGTGCTTTAATAGGCGTACTTTTGCTGTATGAGCATCATTGTCTCGTATACCTACAAAATAAAGCTTTCGAATGACCAGAGAGCTAGTTATCCCTCTCAGCAGACATCTCCTTGCCAAAAACACAACCAATGTCCTCCTCCTTGCGAATTCAGTGGGTAGGCTTGCCGTCACTCTGCTTTGCCAAAATGCGGCCATTCTTAGTCTATAGTATCGCCACCCGAGTCGACTGCCAGCCTCACGCAAACGAAAGAACAATTGCTTGTTCGTACGAGTGAGCATCTCGTTCACGGGGAAGCGCCGCGGGGACGCGGGGAGTCCGAGGTCTGCTGTGGTGGCTCCTCGCCGCACACGCGCGCCTTTTAGTAGCTCGTCGCGAAGAGTACGCCGCGCCAGGCCCACCGCGATGCGCCGCCCGCGCGCCGTCACAGCTCTCCGTCCTCTCTTCTCACCAGGGATCTCCGGGACGTACGCCATCTCAAGTTCGGAGTCAAGCAGATTCTGCTCACGGTCGTTGAGCTCAAGTTTGAAGTCCCGCCACATTCCGCTCGAGCTGACTGACCCTGGCGTCAGGGGGAGACACATTGCTCCTGCTCTCAAGAGCCTCGGTTCGTGCCTCCAGGCTATAAACTCTTTCGGTACAGATTCCCACCGCTGAGTGCAGGCTAGCCATCTCACGACGTATCTCCCGCATTTCATCCCTCAATTCCCACAACTCGGACCTGAAGAGCCTTATTTCTTTCCGCAAGGTAAGCTGAGTGTCAGGAGAAGGATCGTCATTAATTCCCTGTTCACTCTCAGCATGAGAAATCACCTATAGGTGCTGCTGCAGGAGGCCCGATAATAGTGCCCTGAGACTGGGCTGCCTTCCTACCCTGATCTGGTGCAGCAACTGCTCGAATAGCAAGGGTACTACTGCCCAGACCTCTAACGGTTGTATCATTGTCCATCTTACTCGACTTATTCCTGCGGTCAGAGAACTACCAGTCGCTACCTATCAGCGTTCCAGCCGGCAAACAAGCGAGGTGGAACTTGTTATGGCAAGCAATGTTGCCACACGTGGCGCCCCCTTTCGTCGCCAGGAACTTTTCACATGTTGCGCACTTTGCCATGTTGTTTTGCCTTGTGCGGATAACAGCAGCAAGATGGCGTGCACGTTCTTCGCACGAGTTCCTCTGGCGGCGCTAGATGGCACTCGCTCCACAAAGGTAATATATATCGAAACGGAAATTTGGAAAAAAAATACACCTTTTGGGGTAACAAGCACACCAAAAAAGTAAAAGTGACTTCATTTATTTTAAAAAAAACGTCCAAAATTTATTTTACTTTTTAGTTTAATTCGGATTTGCACTTCGAAAACACTTAGTTTCACCTGGAAAACAAACTCGTACATAAGTCACACTTGGAGATAATAGTGGTTACATTCCTTTCACTGAATAGATCGCGTTTATGATTTATTATGCTCAAAGTAAGAACAACCAATAAGCCCCGTAAACATCACCGTGACATCACCGTGATCCATTGTCTCGCTAGTCTGCTATTCAGTTTTGACTGCAACGTGGAAACTGAAAAGACTGACTGACTGACTCGGTGCTAAGGTAAAAAGTACGTGTTCACCCAACTCTAATGCCCTATTATTGCTTTGCTGTCTCGCCCATCTACTCGGCACGTGTGTCTTCCTGCACGGCTGCACTCGTCACATGTTACATGAGCGCGTACACTGACCGGCGCCATTCCCATGATGCAGTGGATGTAGCCATCATCCTTCTCGATCTTGCGGCGGTACCTCTGCGTGGCCTCCGGGTCGTTGACGTTCACCCCGTCGGGCCAGCCGCCCTCCGCGTGGTTGGCGCCGCTGTTGGTGAACTCGGCCCTGCAACAGACACGTGGCGGCGATTTGAGCGCAGTGAGCGCGGTGGCGTCACCCCACTTGTGCGGGGGGGAGACAGTGGGGCACACCTAGGCTTAGCACGCATTGCAGTTTTTAGCCGCACGATTTTTTTCCGCTAAATCTGCGACTTATGAAATTGTTTGAAGCCAAACGCACTTGCGGTAAAATAACCACGCGGTAAAAAATCCGCAATCAATCTGTGTTTGGCCACAGAATTCACATTTATAGGCTTAACACGTACTGCGGTATTTTTCGGTTAGTTACAGGTATTTTAAAAGATTACCTTAATTTTTAAATATTGAATACAACCTTTATTATTACCGGTTACCGAAATAGAAATTACCTATATCTTATACGTGCCGTCCGTCGGTATTAGTCAAACTGTCAAAGGGCGCGCATCGCCTGTGTGTGTGTCAAAGAGTCGAGACAACCCACGCGCGCCGGCGCGGCGTCGTGGTCTAATTGACGGAGTAAAGTACGTCGCAAACAGCTTGTTTGGCGTCTAGATCAGCGTTTTGCGAAGAAATATGCGCAAGACATCGAACTTTTGAAAGAAAATGATAAACATTTGTATAACCTCTGGAAAAACCAAACCTCAATCGTGGAAGCCGAGTTTAATCTCATGAAAAGAACGGACAAAGCTGCGAACAAACATCATAAATCGATAAATCAAAAGTTTAATTACCTTAAAGAATCCTATCAAGATCTTCAACGCCATGTACAAAACATGACTTTAGTTACCGATTTCTTGCATCAGGAAAATAAAAGACTCCAATCTTGATCTTGAGAGAGAAAGAGAGAGAGAATCTTGATACGGTAACTAATATTTATACAAATGAAAATTGGACTTCCATCTGATATCTCCTAAACAGCTGAGAACGGAATTAAGTTCTATATCAGCACATATCCCCAAAGACATGGCATTTCCTGTCAACCATTTGAATCTCAAAGATCTTTACAACTTGATAAAAGTGCGGACTAAGTACCATAGTAAGTACTTAATCATTGAAATAAGAATACCCCTCATCGAAAGAGACCTCTACAAAATCTTTAACCTCATTCCAATCCTACGATTACATGATACATGTGAAAGTTATCTCAAGTTTTGCTACCTTTAACCTCAGAAAAGACTCATACTTAACCCTTACGGATGCTGATCTCCAGTCTTGTATTGTAACGTTGTACGTTATTTTTTATAAATAATATTAGGTTGGCTATATCTGAGCCGCGCGCCGCGCGCCGTTGTCGTGTGACGGAAACCGGTTTTGGTGAACTATCCCTGCTACGAGGCGACACTGCCGCGGACCGCGCACAATCGTCATACGCTGACTACCACGAAGCCGCGAGCCGATATATTACCTACTCATATACGTCTTAACTCCTAATTAAATTACTAAGTAATATTTCTATTGTGCTTTTACAAATAATTTATAAAGTCAGTGTCAACCCTAGATCGGGGTTCGAGTACCGGGATAGTGCACCTACCTACAGTGCATATACCTGCAGAGCACCTACCTAAAGTGCGCCTACCTGCGTGCCTGTGCCTACCTACGTGCCTGTGCCTACCTACGTGCCTGTGCCTATCTGCGTGTTCTGCACCTACCTGCGCGTCTGGCGACTACTTGCGCGCTGCACACCTACCCCGCCTGACCGCTGCCGAGCTGCCTGACTACACAGGATAGTGGTGTTTCTATAGGCGGGCAAGAACCTAACGCGCGCCCGATATTTTAAATTCACACCCAGCTCTGTCGATCCTTTTTTGTAAATATACTATAATAAATTTCAACTAATAATTCTTATTTTTTTTCTACTATAAGCTAAACGTTACAGTATAAAACAAAATCCTGGGGTGGTTTTATTAAAAGTACAGCCAATCATGTGATGGAATGCGAACTCCATATACAACTGTTACATATTCGCAGATATTACTTAGCCGGTAAATTCTATTTGAAACTAAAATCTTTTTATAAATGGAGACACATGTGAAATTGTTACCAAACTTAATATTTGTTATTATTATTATTATTTATTATATATTTATTAAAAATTAAAAATTCCTTAAAACTAATACATTGCCCCACAAAACTGCTTACGCAGTTTAACTGTGAGATCATTGAGTCTCTCTTATTATAAGTTACATCTAGAACCCAACATATACTAAACTACTTAACCTAAATGCACTAAATAGAATCTATCGTTGTCGGGGTTACTTATTGTAGACGTAAAAAGAAACCACTTATAGCCCATATCTCTGAAACATTAAATAACATATGCGTGTACTCCAGCGATGAATTGGGATTATTTTCGCTTAATACGTGGATAAGCTGTGTGAACTTGTATTATTAAACCTCAAATAGGTAAGAGAGGTAACCGAAGCTAAAAAATCGTACGATCACTATCAACTTCAAATTATATGTTTATCTGGATGGGGTTTACAGGATTTATACTGATGGATCTAAAGTTCGAGGTAATGCTGCAGTTCCATTTTTTGACACTCAAAATAATGCCTCCTCTTAGTTCAAATTAAATTCAAACATTTCTGTCATGTATACCGAGTTAATTGCTATATTCGAAGCCATTGCATATCTTGAATCGGAGTTATAGATTTTCAAGATCCGCAATATATACTGATCTTAAAAGCGTGTATACGAAATTTTCGTGGCTATCCGATAGCTTATAAAATAATAGATTCTTTGAATAGATTAAGAGATAAAAATAAAAATATTGTTTTACAATGATCAACTACTAACGTTTTCTTGAAGACCGATATTCACATATCGGTCTTTAAGAAAACGAAGTAGTTGATCATTTAGCTAAAGAAGCGTGCTTAGAGGGTGTTCCGGTAACGTATAAATCCTATTGGACAGATATCTTAGGTATAATCAGATTGAAATGTTACGAAATGTGGAAATAATACTTCGACGAGAAATCATTGACAAAAGGTATTTGGTATCGGACGATGCAGCCAACTATTCATGACTATCCTGGGTTTGATAACGCTGATATGAGTAAACAAGAAATCGGGACAAGTGCAAAACTTCGTTTCGGACACATCCCATTAATTAGTTTTGCTGCATTGATGGGCAATTTACATCCCCGAACTGCACGGCATGTAATGTGGTCGAGGATCTTTTTCATATAATGGTAGAGTGTGTCCGGAACGGCGCGGAAAGATATTAAATTCGAAATCAATTTAATATGAATATTTGTCAATTTGGAGAGTGTAATATCATTTTAGTTTTTCCAGCAGCCAAAGCCGCTAGAATCATACTAATATTATAAATGTGAATGTAAGTTTGTTACGCTTTCACGCAAAAACTACAGAACCGATCATCATGAAACTTTGTACATATATTCTTGGAGGTATTAGAAGTAACATAGGATACTTTATTACGGTTTGAACGGCGCGTTATTAATTAATGATGCACATGCAGATGAAGGCACAAGTGATGAGAGTGAGCTACCTGTACCGACATCTGGACCGCTCACTCGTAGGGTTAAGAAACTTGCGGAGCAAAAGATTGCACAGCCAAGATCTAAGTAGATACTGCTAAGGTAGTACATACCTGCTTGTTTTACAAGTATTTTTCTTTATTTTACAGTTAAATTATTTATTTAATTTTTCTTTCTTAAACTTACATTTTAAAATGAACATTATTCTCTACAACGTTTTATATAAATATGAGGCGGTTAAGTTTATGTTTCTTTTATTTTTAATTCATAATTACCTACTTATTTTTTTTAATTTTTATTATTGATAGGCTCGCGCTAGACCATTATCTCACCTGATGGTAAGCGATGATGTGGTCGACGCTTACCTAGAAGAAACCTATTCACTCTTGACTTAAAGACTTCCAGTTTGTATGGCAGGATAAGAGAAATTGTTTATTTTGAACTTATACGAGTAATGTCAACTTACCTTAATAAATAAGTAGGCCTAATTAAGTACATAAATAATTATGTTATGTAGTTTTGATAGATTAACTTTTTATTTTTATTTTATTATTTAATTGTAGGGGAAGATGTTGTAGTATATCTGTGTCTTTATTGCCGAGGTATCGAGATTTTAAGTATACCAATCGATAGAGCTAGAAATTCCGAATCCAACGATATATATAACTCATTTTCGACAAAATGTCCCTTACGTTATTTCACATTTCCAGTATCGATATAACAATACCAGCTTATTTTATGAACTACAGCTGTGCCCGCGGCTCATCTCCCTTCTTCGTAATCTATCTACCTAATTACCCTACCAACCCTTTTTGATTACCTACATAACTACCCTACCGAAGTACCAACCTACCCTAAGTACCAACCTACAACCTACCTTTCCTATCTACCTACCTATACCCTACCTTCCTAATTTCTAAATACCTTTTTTTATATCTCCCCTTTTTTATTTTTTTATTTAACCTTCATGTACAATGGTGATACATAAGTGGACTTAATGCAGCAAGGTATTCTTTACCAGTCAACCTTTGGGTTCAAAAGGACACAACAGTGGTAGGTGCACAAACCAAACATGCAAAAACAAAACCAATAAATTATTATTACAATCGCTCAAGCCATTTTTTACCCGACTGCCGAAGGAGGGTAATGTGTTTATCCGCATATCTATGTATGTTTTGTTTCTATGTAGCGTTCTAGAAACTAAATGCGTGAGCGGATTTCGGGCGACATATTGTGGGGAGGCCCAATTAATTTTTCTTCAAAACCTATCGTGTGAGGTTTTAGGAAATGATTTAAAAAATATGTAACACTTACATGTTAAATATAAAGTTATTATGTTTAAATGTACCCAATCCGAAAAAATAAATGTTAAATTAAAGGTTATAAATAAAAAAGCTAATTAAAAAGTCAAAAAACCCGACTGCAAAATAATTAAAAAAAGTTAATTTGAAAACTCAAACCCGATTGCTTATGAAGCGAACTAAAAAGACGTAAACAAGAAGATGAATCATGCTGTGCAGTTGGAGGATACATCGAGTATTGGTCAGCCAGCTCGCAAATATGTCTTCTTCTTTACTTCTTCTTGTTTACGTCTTTTTGGTTCGCTTTTTAAGCAGTCGGGTTTGTGTTTTTAAATTATTATTTTTTCATTATTTTTGTGAGAATACCTATATACTAAAACATGTGACAACCACCAATCTGCACTGGGCACACGTGGTGGATTAAGGCCCATTTGTTCTCTTTCAGAAAGGAGTGGTCCCAACATTGGGCACATTAAAAGGCTGATGATGATATAATAAAAATCAATTGCTGTTAGTTAACTGTTCTACATCAATATCATGTTCTTGGTCTCTCGATGTCAGTGCGGGCGACGAAGAGTGCGACGTCTTTCTCTGAGTGTTGGCACGCGACTGAGCGGCCAACGGCAATTCCATATGTCGCAGAATTTGCTATATCCACGCGGCTAACAAGCACAGTGCGTGCTAGCCCTTATAATGGAGTACGCGGATTAAAAATCACGCTAAAAAATATCGCGTGGCTAAAAACTACAATGCGTGCTTAGCCCTACCGGATGGTGTTGACCTCGCAGTGCGAGTAGTTGGGCGTGTGCTGCGTGATGTTGTGCACGGGGTTGCGCAGGATGTAGCGGCGCTGCTCCACGGGGTCGGACGCGATGCTGTCGCACATGTCCACGCGCGTCATGCTGAACATCGGCTGACGACCGAACGCGTTGCGCAACTTAGTGTATGGATGTACTAATGTCATTTTAGGCACTCAGGTAATATTTATTATCGTAACAAGTACTTTACATCTAAAACGTAAAATAATTAGAACTTTAACGATGATTTTTATGATCGATTAGACTCTACCAGACACTACAACGATATAGTGATTTTGGTGACACTTTAGTGACATTTATGCTATATAGACTGAAACCATAGATATTTCATCATCAATATTATAATAACTAAAGTCCACAGTCGTATGCATTAAACGAAAAAAAAAAATATAAATAAAATAAAAGTAATTTTTTTTTAAACAAAATAACGAATTTCGTGAATCATTTGTTATGATATCCAGACAGTACGATGACATGAATTTAAAACTCGAAAAGGTAGCGAAAGAGCGAAGAGAAGAGCTTTCTTACATCCGACAGTTAGAAGATAAAATTTAAAGTTTAGAGAAGAGTAAAACGAGCTCCAGTGTTGAGGTGAGAAATTTACCACCAAAAAAAGGCGAAGCAAAAGTCGACTTGTTGCAGGTAGTTTGTGCAGTTGGCAAAGTCTTAAATTGTGAAATCCAACATTCTGATATTCGTGATATTTACAGTAGTAATGTTAAATCCCCATCTTTCAAACCTATCATTGTTGATTTCGGTAGTGTGCTGCAGAGGGACAATTTCTTAAATACTTATAAGAACTATAACAGGGCGAACAGGGTGAACAGATTTAGTACTAATCATCTTGGCCTCCAGTGCGCACAGATTCCTATTTTTATTGCTGAAAACCTAACTTTTAAAACTGGAACGATAAGGCGCTCCAGGAGTTTTCCCAAAGATGGAAGTAATGTAATGGGCCGGTAAGACAAAGACGACTTTATTAAATCAACAAAAAATATACGCAGGCGTTCGCTAGACAACGGTCGGAAATGGATAGGCATTGAACTCGAGTCCGCGGTACGGAAACATTTAGTCTCGACTAAGGATAAATTGTTTATTGATTGGGCGACTTGCCGTTTCATTGATGATGTCGACGTAGTACGTTGTGCACATTGTCAACAGTTTGGTCATGTTAAGGAACACTGCACTATTAAATCATCTACCTGAGCTAATTTCTCTGAGGCACATGAAACCAAAGACTGCCCGCATAAGGACAATTTTAATTATACACCGTCTTGCGTGGCGTGTAAACGTTCTAATAAACCGTCTGACCATCGCTGTGGATCACATGGGTGTGCCTCTTATAAACTTAAGCTCGAACAACTTATCCTCAATACCAACTACTAAAATAATGGGTAGATTAACCATAGGACACTAGGCAAACTAATTATCATCAAAGTAGTACAGTTGAATGGCAAAGCACGAGCCGGAATTTACGTGGCGCATTCTTCTAACTTCACAGTAACGTCTTTGCGTAACCTTATGACACCCCATTGTGCCGTTTCGAAGGTCTTATCGTCTTCTTTTAAAGTTTACGTTGTGATCTACTTCATATATTCAAAAACTTCCTACTTTCAATATTCAGACCCTGTTGCTCTTCATATACCTACATATCCTCCGTCACGTCTTGCAGTTGCCCGCGGGCTGCAATGTTATCGTTGGCGCTGATGTTAATGCGTCATCATTACTCTGGTATGGCAATGTTCGATCTACGGATTATGAACGACGCTGCGCTGTTGAAGATTTCATTGCTGAAATGAATCTGACTATTCATAATACCTCTGATGCACCACCAACTTTTTGCAGCCAAATGGGCGAATCTTGTATTGACGTCACACTTTCTAGTGCAGACGTACGCTTGGATAGGTGGCGTGTCCTACCGGACGGGTCTTGTAGTGATCATTGCTTGATCGTGTTCGAATTTTTTTCCGGTTTTTACTCAGGGTACTTCACATGTCATTGGTAACTTTATGTATAAATGTAAGGGTGCGAATTGGGAATTCTTTAGATCGCTTGTTGCGTCTTACGCCAAAGACTTCACTCGTGATGGTCTTTCAGCTGAAGAAAGTGCCGAAATTATGTCAGACACCTTCACTTACTGTGCTGACATTGGCATAGGTCCTGGATCTATGACCAATATACGTAGATGTGATTGGTGGTGTGACTACCTAACTGAACAGCGTAAAAGTTATCGTGGAGAGCGTAAACATCTTAAAAAACGTAAGGACACCGGTGAGCTTCTTTCCATTGCGTTAAATACGTTTAGAGTTGCCAGGTCCCGCTACAGAGCATCGGTGGAAAAATCAAAGGGTAATTTCTTGCGTAAAATACTAGAAAAATTAGATAAAGAAGGTCCGTGGTCTCCTTTATATCATGAGTTTAAAGCCTATCGATTCGTCGACCTCGTGTTTGTTCAGAACATTAAAGTAAATAATAAAGAAATCACCGATATTGAGGAAACAAGTGAAGTTTTTCTGAATACTATAAGATGTCAACGACAACGACTACCATCAACAGATCAGAGCGTGGGCTGTACCATCTGAATCACCAGCGTCGGACTTTCCATCCCCTAATGAATTTATTACAGTTGTCGAGAGGTTACCACTCAACAAGTCATCAGGTGAAGATAGAATATCTAATCGGATGATTATAGAAGCGTGTAAAACAGCCGGTGATGCAATTTTAACCATTTACAACCATTGTATAGCAGATGGCGTATTTCCTCATATATGGCGACGCGGATTTATACGAATCATCTCGAAAACTGGCGACCACGTCTGTCAGATGGCAGCCGCCGCCTTTCGAGGAATATCGGCTTTTCTCCTTTTTTGTGAGGATGACACTTGGGGTCAGCAAGATGTTATGCCCGTTCTCTCCCTTACTCCACTTCTACCCTTCTCCTTCTCCCCTGGGTCAAGTTAAGGCTAATCAGGTAGCCCACCAGCTCCTGCTAAATGGTAAGCCCCCAAATAAGCTGCAAAAATTACTAAAACCCACCAGTAACATGACATAATCACCAGAAATCAGAAAGCCCTTCACGCTGTTAGATGTAATCCCGGCTATCAAGGCGTTGAACAATGAGAAAATGGCTGGACTAGACGACATAACTGCCGAGCAACTTAAAAATCCTGTTGTTTTTGTGTCATGGTTGCTTCGTTTTTTTAATGCGTGCCTTAAAGCTCAAAGAACCCTAAACTATGGAGGGTAACTCAGGTTACAGCTCTGGTTAAAGCAGGAAAAGTATCTGACAATTCCATAAACTATAACTATCCCTCTACTGTGCCAGACGTACGTCAATAGATCATTGGCAAAATTGTGTGGCATGATTGACAACCAGGAATTTATCCGGATACTGGGCGAGATGCTCCGTAACAGACGTTGCCAAGAAGGACGGCGACTATTTGCATAGACACAACTTTTGGTAAGAGAATAAAAATCGATAGGGTAATTTCCGTTGACATAGAATAATGAAATTTAGCAAGAAACAATATTTTATAACCAAAGAAAAACATTTAAAAAAAAGACGATTTTTAACTTATTTGCAGTATAACTATGTTGATGTATGGGGACAGCAGTTATCCGACGGAAAAGTTAAGATTGTTCCTCAATCCAGTTTATCTTTTCGTAAGAGCAATGTTCGCTGATTATTTTGGTAAATGGCGCCCTGTTTAGGTTTCCGTACCCAAAGGGTAACAACGGGACCCTATTACTAAGACTCCACTGTCCGTCTGTCTCTCTGTCGGTCACCAAGCTGTATCTCATGAACCGTGACAGCTAGACAGTTGAAATATTCACAAATATGGTGATATGCTCATGCATATTGCACTACCACGGAGAGATAGTGCAGTTATGTGGGACTCGTAACCCACTAAAACTCCACGGGGTCTTCCTGTGTTTACGTTAGCACTCACCGCGAACCCGCCGCGGTGACGGTGGCGACCCCGTCCAGGCCGCGGAAGGTAGGGAGAGCGTCGCACCGCAATACCGGCACTCCTCGCCCGCTGCGGCCTACAACCCTCAGCCACGACATCGTATGGGACCTGGGACGCTCCATAAGACATCGCAGCTTGCCTCAGTTCCGATGTCGCCTGTTACCAAACGACACTGCAACCTAAACAATGCGGGAACCCACCGGGGGGTGCTGCTTGGCACCCTAGGTGCTCGAGTCCGTATCGCGCTTAGCGGGTTTGAAAAAAAAAACGGCATACTGAGTAGTTATTTATTTTCCAAATAACAAGTTTAAAAACTAGCAATATCAAACTAATACTTATCTTAAATTAAACATAAGTACTAAAAGTATAATATATAATTTTAGACAAAAAATATTTATTAAATAAAATCGAACGTGTCATCGTCAATTACAAAGGTACAGTTGTTTATAATATACAAATCCTTAAAAAAAAAGCAACGAAAAGTAAGAGAATGTCCGGCAGGCGTTGTCACACGTCAGAAGAAGGTGAGCTCTTTCTTGATGGTCGCCACGAAGTCGGCGGCGGCGGCGTCCAGGTCGGCGTCGCCCCCTCCCTCCACTGACGCCAGCGAGGCGGCCGGACTGCCCTCGTCCGCCTGGCGCTGCTTCAGCTTGATCTCGCGCATGCGCGCCTCCAGGATGCGCTCGCGCTTGTTTTCGCGCTCCAGCACCTGTGTGAGCAACGTCTTGTCCTGCTTGTCGGAGGTGGCCAGCCCGGCCGAAAGCTCCAGCAGGTACACGGTGCCGCGCCGGCTACCCACCGTCAGCAGCGAGCCCTGCAAAAGTCACCACACGTGAGGAAAAAAAATGCCAAGGGATGTAGCTCAAAATGTGACAGGATTCTTAAAAAACATTATTGTACGATCTTCCTCTTGTGATTATGCGACAACAAGATAGCAATCGGAGGATAAAAAAAAAACAAAAATGAATTTTCTTAATTTATAATAAAGAAATTTCATTAATTATCGCTAAAATTAGCCTAAGTGCCTATTCGAAGTATGAATATGGAATGGAATTTAAAATTAAATATTAAATAATAAAATTGTTGAGTGCTGGTTGCACTTGATTGTTGAGGTTAAGCACCTAATGTTGCAAAGTGGTTCTATCATCAGGGCTCCGAGCACTAATTTCGATAGTACAGACCATAACTCAGTAACTTAATTCGAATGTGAGTGTGAGGGCTATAGATATCTTGTTAAAAATTTGCTTAATTTACAATCATAATGTACAATATTTTGTGTTACCGGATTATTTTTAAAATTATTTGATTATAAATACCTCGAGATTCTACAAAATATCGATATCATAAGAAAAACTTACCAAGGTCGGCTTTTGGATAGGTAAGTGTTTAACCTTGAGTGGCCGGGGTGGTGAAGCCGCCAGGTTAAGCAACGCTTGCCACATCATCATCATCAACATGATGTACATCATCATCAAAACCGACCTTGGTTAGTGTTGGTTAACCTGAACTAAAAAATAAATAAATTATAAATTATCTTACGACTTTAAAAAAATATATAAGTAATTCCTTTTATTTATTTATTTTTATTTCGGCATATTACATTTTCATTTAACTGGTTCACCAGTATATTCAAATTGCATTACATTTACATAAATAAATAACTTATTCATTAATTATGATTTCGAGAGCTAAAACGTTAACAGCGACATCTAGTTTTTCATAATGGAAATAATTTGTCAACAAATTTTTGTTATTTGTCAGTTCCAACATATGCAGTCCTACCAACTTATCTGTGAAATGGCGAAAATTGGAACTACGACCGTCATGTTGAAATGTCATTCGATTGTCAGTCAAGTAAAGTGAAGTCAAGTCAATATTCAAGTTAAGTGAAGATTGGGGACAGTCAGAACCAATCACCAAACGCATATTCATCAGAATTCAGATAGAATGATCCTAAGAAAGTGGAAGTCAAATGATGACTTCCACTTTCTTAGGATCATTCTATCTGAAGCAAGAGTAGAAGTAACTTTATGACGCAAGTTTGTAACAAAATTAACGGGTCATCACGCCAGACGATTTGTTGGAGATGTCTGTCATTGGGCTGAACCACTATCTGCCGGAACATTTTCTCCACATCACCGGAAATAATATATTTATGTTGTCTAAAACGTAATTCAAATTCAAATTTCATTTATTTCAATTCATTTAGATCATGTATGCTATACATTTGAAATTAATTGATAATAGTATTGATAAAAATCATTCAGGATCGGTCATCTGTATGCTATTAAAAGAAGTACCTGTAGTAGTGGCGCTGCTGGCATTAAAAACCACTCTTAATTTAGTGGCGACACTGCTGTCACGCTTAACTCGTGATGTGGGAGGTAATGAGCAGAATGTTCAAAATTTTCACATTTTGACATATGACCTAAAGTTTCGTACTCTGCCGTGAACTGTTTATACATCTTGGACAGTTGAGGTTGAATTTTGATCCTACGCTCTAAAGAAGAAAAACGAAGTTTAGCCCTTGAAAAAGATTCACCCAACATATCCGGGGAATATTTCAGAGGAATTCGAACACAAAATTGCCCGTTCTTCAGACGTGTAATATTCTTTACAAAATGTTCCTCGAATAGCTTCTCTTCTTGAGAATACTCGGATGTAGTACAAACCTCTTCCAATTGCCAAAACCTTGTGAGTTGATGATCTACACTATTATTTAATTCATCGTTACCGTCTGAAACAATGTTTGTGAAATTGCATTTTACGGGGTCGAATAATAACTCACATGATTATTCTTGTCTATTTTATTATTGGAATCCTGTATTACCATTGTTCTAACTTTAGAATTTTTGCAAGTATTTGAATGTTTATTCAATTTTGTACTTGAAATTTCTAATGTTTCGATTAAATCAGCACGAGTCTTACTGAATGTGAGGAACACAGTAAATGTAACCATGAAGTCCCTGTCAAGGCGACACTTATGCTCTTCCCATTCACTGTAAGTTTTATTGTCTATCTTATCTGTTATAAAATGAATGAGTAAAGTATTTCAGTGATTAACAGGTTCTCCAAGGGATTCTAAAGCGCGCAAGTTTTTATTATTTTGATCGATTAAAGCTTAAATTCAATGACGGCTCCTTACCGATCGTCTCAATATCAAATAATGCTGTAACATGGTGTTGAATCAACCGATGTTTATTATCATACCGATCACAGAGTAACTTCCAAGCGACTGAGTAATTAGCGGCAGAAAACTGAAAGGAGTTTATCACCACGGCAGCTGAACTTTATAATGGAATTTATTTATGTTCTTCATGTCGTCATTAGTGTGAATGAGGCTGACAAACGTATCGTGAATGAGGCTGACAAACGTGTCGTGAACGACCAACCAATTCTCGTAAGAACCGCTGCATTTTGGTAATTGAATCTACGTATGTAAGGCTACGCATGTAAGTACTGGAGATAAATTCCAAACGTAAGGAAGAAGAGAAATGCGGCGATGAGAGCAGCGAGTCATGGCCTTACCGAGAGCTGATAGGTTGTTTGAATTACCTAGCGAATGCAACCAGACTCGGTAAGTAAACTTAGCCAGAAGCTGACGAATCTTGAAATGTCCGATTGGAAATCAGCGAAACATGTGTTGCGTTATATGAAGGGAACGATCCAATACAGTCTGGTATACAAGAAAACTAATGAATGTGTGCAGGGTTATTCAGATGCTGATTGGGGGAATTCTTTATTGGACAGACGATCTTATTCTGGTTATGCATTTATTTTAGGTGGTTGCTGTATATCGTAGCAGTCTCGAAAGCAGCATAGCGTGGCTACTTCAAAATGCCAGGCAGAGTATGTCAGCCTGTCGGAGAGTATGAAGGAGGCTGTGTATCTCAATAGCTTGTTGAAGGAACTAGGAATCATGAGGTACGCTCGAGTTCATGCTCGAGTTTGATGTTCATGTCGATAACCAAGGGGCTATATTTTTAGCTCAGGGCCCTGTGTTTCAATCACGTAGCAAACACATTGATATTAGGTATCATTACGTGAGGGAGGTTTTGAGGGACAAGATCGATATTGAGTTGAGACATGTAGCCACTGGATCCATGTTAGCTGATGTGCTTAATAAGTTTTTATCTAGTGACATTAACCGTCTTATTAATAAAAATGGCGTATTACCAGCTAACTCCTGTCTAGTGGTAGTTCCACGTCTTTAATAACAATTATGAAGCAAATTGGATTCAAATACAAGAAAACCAACAAGAGGAAAATTATGATGGAACGATATGATTTAATTTTTCACAGAGTATCATTTTTGAGGGTGATGAACAAAATCACAAATTGGGACAGTGTCATATTTATCGATGAGACTTGGCTGAACTCGAATCATACCGCGAAACATGTGTTGCGTTATATGAAGGGAACGATCCAATACAGTCTGGTATACAAGAAAACTAATGAATGTGTGCAGGGTTATTCAGATGCTGATTGGGGGAATTCTTTATTGGACAGACGATCTTATTCTGGTTATGCATTTATTTTAGGTGGTTGCTGTATATCGTAGCAGTCTCGAAAGCAGCATAGCGTGGCTACTTCAAAATGCCAGGCAGAGTATGTCAGCCTGTCGGAGAGTATGAAGGAGGCTGTGTATCTCAATAGCTTGTTGAAGGAACTAGGAATCATGAGGTACGCTCGAGTTCATGCTCGAGTTTGATGTTCATGTCGATAACCAAGGGGCTATATTTTTAGCTCAGGGCCCTGTGTTTCAATCACGTAGCAAACACATTGATATTAGGTATCATTACGTGAGGGAGGTTTTGAGGGACAAGATCGATATTGAGTTGAGACATGTAGCCACTGGATCCATGTTAGCTGATGTGCTTAATAAGTTTTTATCTAGTGACATTAACCGTCTTATTAATAAAAATGGCGTATTACCAGCTAACTCCTGTCTAGTGGTAGTTCCACGTCTTTAATAACAATTATGAAGCAAATTGGATTCAAATACAAGAAAACCAACAAGAGGAAAATTATGATGGAACGATATGATTTAATTTTTCACAGAGTATCATTTTTGAGGGTGATGAACAAAATCACAAATTGGGACAGTGTCATATTTATCGATGAGACTTGGCTGAACTCGAATCATACCGTGCCGCAGTCGTGGATGGACCAAGGGATCTTGCTCAAAAGTGCCAATGGGAAAAGGTGGACGCCTAATAATTTGCCACGCCGTATCAGCCGGGGGAGGTTTTGTGAATGATGCCTTACTCGCATTCCAGTCTAAATGTACAAATGAATATCACGAAAGAAATGAAGAGTGGTTTACTAACTTGTTAACAAACCTCCCCGAACAGTGAATAATCATTATGGATAATGCATCTTACCATTCAATTCAAATAGATAAAGCGCATACTCAAGCAAACAAAAAAGCTGATGCTACTGCAGGGCTACAAAGACAAGACGTTAAAGCTGACATGAAATTGTTGTAAGCTGATTTGCTGGAACTGGTAAAAGAAAATAAACCTGCGAAACTAAAATATAAAATTGATGAACTGGCACTTCAGCATGGATACAAAGTGATAAGAACTTCGCCGTACCATTGTCAGTACAATGCTATTGAGTTGATCTGGGCTCAAGTCAAAGGATACGCAGCTCGCCACAATACAAAGCCATCATTTTCCATTAAGAAAATGATGACATTGCTGAAAGAAGCTTGTGCTAAAATTGTTAAATAAGACTAGGTAGAAAAAAAAACTCGAAAAATAATAAAGGAAGATTTTGACAGAAACATATTGATAATATAATTGATAATGAAATAATTATATTTACAGGTGACGATAGGTCAACTGATGGTTTTGGCTCATCATCCGAAGAAAGTGATTGAATGAAGATTCAATCACTTTCGCTTTTTCTTGATTTTTTTGTGATTGAGTGAATGTTTGTAAATAAAATATTAAATTAAAGACAACTTAACTTTCGTACCATTGAATCATTTCAAAATACCTACAATAAAGTTCACATTAAATTTTCTTATCAGAACTTTAATCCAATGCACTTTACAATACATAATCAAATCGGTCAAATAATCATACAAACTTGAATCGGTTTATTGTGAGCATCGAGTACCGAGTCGTATGTTTACTTCGCTAGTTACGTCGCGATGACAAATGTCATAAACTGCCTTTTATTTTTTGACAACTTAAGTGAAAGTAAAAAAAAAGTGCATTATGTACTTCGTAATAACAACATTTTATTTTTATTGTTTAGTGTGCAGCTCGGCAACCTTTTATTTGTAACTGCGCACACCAATTATAGGCATTATTACACGAATCGTTGAATGAGGGTTTTCAAGAAAATTTACGCCACCAGATGGCGCCACTTTAGCGAGAGGTCTTCTACTTGGAAAACGTAAAATAAGTCATCAACATGACGTTGACGTCAATTTAAATAATCTCAATAAATAAGCATTTGACAGCAGCCTGGACCTCACGTCTCAGTGCTGCCACCTAGTGTACATGATTTCAGAATACCCTCATTGAAAACTTCTCTTTTATTTTGATTACATCACTCTAATACATCTTGGTATCGGAAATTATTCATTCTTTGTAACATTTTTCGGCAGAATGTGATGTCTGTAATTAATGCTATCGACTAATAGTTTTTATATTACCATTCAACGTTGAACCAAGCTTTCTGTAGACAATTACGTCGTTTAAGGGTAATTCTATATACCGTCCTGGACTCTATTCGAAATGTTCAGTACACAATTTATTGATAGTTCATAGAATCGCCAGGTATTTCATAATCTAACGAGGTTTAACCTTTTTACTTGGTGGAAAGTGAAAAGGTAAAAATCAGGTAAAAATGTTGGACCATTCAATAATAATAAAATAAAAACCACACACAAACTTGAATACCTACACCGTCGCAGGCGTAGACGCTACGCGTTGCACACTAGACGAATGCGCGCCGTGTTCAGTACTCACATTCTCGTGCGTGGCCACCTTGGCCAGCGGTTCCTCGCACACGCGCACCGACAGCACGGGCTCATGCTGGCGCTTCAGCAGGTCCCACAGCGTTACCATCCCGTTCGTGTTCGTCAGCAGCATCAACGAGAACCTGCACAGAGCCCCGTTAGTTTGCGTTGTCGCAGTGCCACCGCGCGAGCCGCTAAACACGCACCTACCGAGTGGGGCTCCAGGCGCCGTCGGTCACGCAGTACCGGTCCGGCGGCGTCCACAACACGGCCGACTCGCGGCAGTCCTCGCTCCACACGCGCGCCGTCCAGTCGCCTACCGTCAGGAAGTTTTTCAAGAAGCCAGGGTTGCGGCGCAAAGTCCACACCGGCCCCAGGTGCGCATCGAACTGAAAACCCAATCATGACTCATGTACACAATATTTCGTAACATAGCAAATGTTTGTGAGAAGTGAATGGTTTTTCTTTCGTGCGCCTTATTTGATTTATGCCACAACTGGCCAAGAGCCGGCCGTGTTTGGCGGCCGCCGTAATATAAAAAAGCGGGATAGTAAAGGAAACGCACTGCGCGTAAACGAACCTAATAGCGATGCGATAGGAATATTTAAACAGTTTTCATGATCCTTCATGCCATCTCAACTTGTATACTCTATGTGATATGATCACACATGTCACATGATTAATTTGTCAAAATAAGAACACATTACGAATGAAACACCCATAACATACTTTGCCCGATAATTTGTCCGCAACAGTTTTTCCCTTGCGATTGCCACATACGACCGAGCCGTCCTCGGTGCCCACCATAAACCGCGTGGGGATGGTGGGCTCGAACTCAAGCACGCTGATGCCCTTGGCGCGAGACATGGACTGCGACTCGTTGACCTTCACCATGTCGAGCCAGAGCTCCTCGATCGGCTCGGCCATGCGGCGCAGGTCCCACCACTTGAGGCCACCATCCGTGCCGGCCGAGAAGAACTCCTGGCCCGACTTAGCGTTGTTGAAAAGCACACTGCGCACGGCGTCCAGGTGCGCCACGTGCTCGGGACACATCGCAGCCGGCGCCAGCGGGGAGCGCACGTCCCAGGCCGCCACCTGCCCGTTGAAGAGCGCGCCCGCCAGCACGCTGGGGTCCTTGGGGTTGTACTGCAGGTCCAGCATGACACAGGGTGGATCGATGCTCGTCATGGGTTGCAGCGACGCCTCCACGTCCCAAATGTTCGCCTTGACGGACGAGTGTGTGTTCCGATGCACGTCCACCAGCACGTAGGTGACCGCGAAGTGCTGGCTGCCGTCCGGCTGCCAGCAAATGGAGCTGATGGGGCGGTGCTCCGGATCGTCGCGGTACACGTTCACGGTGCGGCACTCTATCTGCTCTTGTTTAGGATACTCCTCGAGCTCTGAGTAATAAGTTTGGTACATGTCGATGGCATTATTTTGCAAGACGTAGTACTCCAAGTCCTGAAACATAACTAGAGTTACTATATATGTCAAATTATTTAAAAATAAACAAG
Source organism: Orthosia gracilis (assembly GCA_947562075.1). Lineage (NCBI taxonomy): Eukaryota > Metazoa > Arthropoda > Insecta > Lepidoptera > Noctuidae > Orthosia > Orthosia gracilis. Next base: position 14,689,913 of record OX387267.1, read on the forward strand.
GAGCGATAAAACTCACAGAATAAAAAACTAGTCTAACAAAGACACACTCCATGTATCGAATGACTATTAAACATTCATAAAAAAATACGAACATAAAAAATAGAATAATTAAAAAAATGAAAATATTATTCATTATTATAACGCATGACGTAACTTGAAACTCCCTGTAAAGACCCTGTTTCGAGAATTCGAAGAAGCGGCGACATCTTTAACAGAGTGCATTCACCCGAATTAAAACCACCCTTTAATTCCTGTACTCTGCACAAACACTAAATCACAAATCTCAATTTCCTTCACCACCAAAAGGAGTACCTAATCCATAGCTTCATATGTTTAAAAACCCTTCTACTCGATAGCGCAAAATACGCACGTACTTTTGTATTTTTGTTGAGTTATAAAAATGAAAGACTGCGATCGATTCTATGAATTTCTATTTTGCACAATTATAAGCTACTCGCTTACATACATGGTTATTGCAAGCTTTCTTATTCAGTTTAGTTTTAAGTCGGGAACGTGGTGCATGCTCACCCCAGCGTTATTCATCACGCAGTTAATGTAAGTATCATCCTTTTCAATTCTGCGGCGGTATCTCTGCGTTGCTTCGGGGTCACTGACGTTCACGTCCTTTGGCCAGCCGCCTTCTGCGTGGTTGGCGCCGGACTCGGTGTATTCCACTCTGTAATCAATCGTCAGATAAAGCACGAGTTGCGCGCATTGCGTGCGGTGCGTGCAGGAGTGGTGGAGGGCATACCGCTCGGTGCAGGCGTCGTGCTGCGAGAAGGGCGCCGTGTGCTGCGTGGGCTGGTCCACGGGGTTGCGCAGGATGTAGCATGCCGCCTCCAGTGCGCTCGGCGCCACGCTGTCCAGGAGCTGTGGCGGCTGCATGCAGTACAGCGGCTGCTTACCCATTCCTTTTCGCGCCACCGCGTACTCGTGATGGAGGGCCATGATTGTTACTTATTTATAAATAATAACTTCACTACAAAATGTAAAAATTCTTCATAAAATGAAATTAAACTTCTTAATATATTCATAAAAGAATATCTCAGCCTCGATAACAAGATGATAGATCTTAGTGATAGAAGATTGACAACTATATTATTTTTTACGTAGACCAACCAGCAATAAAACCGATATAAAAAGGTTTATAATAACACTTGTGGTTAGGATTATTAATTAATCATCCCTCGTAATTAAATGATAAACAGCCGCACAAGTTGATCTTCTAGATTAAGCGGCGTCAGTCGACTGCAGACGTAGATACGATGATCATCCATTACATTTTTAGGAATATGTGTATTGAAAGTAAGAAGACGAATAACGATATTTATGTTTTATTTAAAAGCGCTGCTTATATACTTTACAAACTCATAATAATCAAATATAATAGGGTACATAAATAAACTTAGAACTAACACAATCTGGGTAATATCGGTAGAATGTGCCGCGTTCCCTTCGGTATTCGAGCGCGATGATACAGCCGGCCGACCGGCATTCCTTTCACCTTGGCTGGCCCTGGCTGGCTGGCTTAGCTTAGTACGCGCGGGCGCACGGTGGCGAACGGTTTTGTGCGGTTCTCTAATTTGTATGTTTATAAAGAAGAAGTTGTGTATGCAGGTTTATCTAAAGATCACAATTACTGTAAACCTGGTTTTCAATAAATCATTGTAAAGCAATTTGTTTTTTTTTTTATTACACTACACTACCACTAGGTACCACTGCTAATTGTAATTAGTCAAATCTGGTGTTAGGGGTTAGGTACGGTCATAACTAAATGCTACACATCTTCTCCTCTTGCAGGGTAGGTACCTACTTAACTTCGCATTAAATGAAAGTTGTATCCCCCCGTGGAACATTTTATCTGCTGAATTTCCACTTCATTGGATAACCTTTTTAGATAAAGCCATTGTTTATTGCTGAGAGACTAAACTGTTAGCGTACCTACGTAACTGTAAATTATCAAATTCTTTTTATTTATTTTATTATTTTTATATAGGTATCATTGTTTTTATTTGTAAAAACTGTCATTCTTATTAAACGATTATGTCTAATGTGAAATTTCCTTCTTGAAAACTTACTCAATTTTGGGTACTTTTTATTTAATTAGCAACACTGAATCGACGGTGCCGTCCTCTTTCAGTTCACAGATAAGTTGGTACGACTGTAAAAATGTTCTGCGGCCGTCAGTCGACCAAACATCTGACAAAACGAATATATCTTTTGCAAAATTTTACATAATGCGCACCCTTGCATTTGTGGTGTTTGTTTACTAAACTGTTACCGAATTACAACCGGGCAGCTAAGATAGGACATACTTCGAGCATGAGTCGCGCCTCCCATCGGGGCAGCACACTGTGAAGCTCGCGGCCCGGAGCGGGCATGACGCCGAGTCAGTTTCCGTTATTCCGCCTGGGCACTCTGCTGGCGCGCCAGCTCAGCAAGCCTGTCGCCGAGAAGATCAAGGTGATGCCAATCATCGATTATACTACAGTACCTCACTAATACTACACAAATATGAACAATCTGCTCATAATTTTATGGGAGTGTATTCTTTAGCATATTGAACGAAATACTATGCTGAATAATGTACAGGCTGTATCTGGAGCTGTTTACTATACAGACCTTGTGGAAACTAGAACAAATTTACGTGCGTTTAATCGTTTTTGCCATGCTTATTATTGGAATAAAATATAACAGATCATAATGTTAGGACTCATTAATATTAATGCTAATTTTCATCCGTGGTGCTAGGCAACTGGGGTTATTCCAGTTGTAAACGACCCTTTGGGCCTATTGGTCTTGTTTGTTCTGTCTCCTGCTTGATATGGAGGGAAGTTGAAATTTTTATATTTTCCTACTCCTTCATTGTTCTTTTCTGATTAATTTCCAATACACTAGACAAACCTTAAGACAGTTAAATTCATTCTCCGGGACTTCGTCGAGCTTCATTGCCTCGGCGCTTTTTTGGTGGTCGCCACTGTTGATTCTGGCTTTCAGGAGTTGCAGTGGTTTGGGAATAGTGCGGTGGGATTGTCCCCAATACTAAACACTGCTTAGCTGTATTAGCATGTCATTTATCGAAATGGGCCGAGATTGCGTAATGACGTGTGTGTGCAGAGATTCGCGGTGGCGAACCCTTGGTTTCGGCGCGCGGTGTGTGCTCGCACGGGGCGCGTGTTCCACATTCTGCAGCTGCGCCTGCGCCTGTGGACGCTGGCGCTGCGCCAGCCGCACACGCTACCGCCTCTCTCCGAGCAGGCCGCGCTCGACGCCGGCGCCGACATACTTGGTAGGAACGCGCTGCAGCGCAGCCTGCGCCAACCAATATCTTTTTTAAATTTTCTTGAAACTTAATTTAAATAACTTTAGTATATAAGTATGATGTGAAAATGTGTGGGTGTTAGGATGAAACACGGCCCACGGGTAGAAAATAACTTGGATTACGGCAAAGGATACTTTTAATCCCGGCATTATATTCCTTTCCCCGCGCAAAAGCTAGTAAAATATAGATACTAGTATTATGAATGTAAGAGTAGTTGTTCTCGTGTCCAACACGCAGAACGTCCCGGGAACAACACGCAGTGTGTTGTTCCCGGGACACTGCGGGTGCTCACACGCTGCGTGTTTTTCCCGGGACTTTGAGGGTACTCACACGCTGCGTATTGTTTCCGGGACACTACGGATGCTCACACGCTGCGTGTTGTTCCCGGGATACTGCAGGTGCTCACACGCTGCGTGTTGTCGGCAGGGGAGGTGGCGGTGTTTGGCCTAGGAGGACTCATCGTTATCTTTGAAATTAACAGACAAGCGGACAAACAAGACGAAAAGGTATTATTTTTTAACGCCACCATATCTATATATATAAAAAAACTCGTCTTAGTTACACCACTCATAACTCAAGAACGGCTGGAACAATTTTTAAGATTTTTGTGTTTTTGGGTTTATCTTCACCCATAATAGGAAATACGTAATAAAACATCGAAAAAATTAACTACAAAAAAACATTTTCCTATACATTTTGCGAACACAATGCCTTCTCTGATACATGATAGAAACAAAGCGCACACAAAAATGTAAATTACCTTGTATGCCGGTGCCGGTATTGCCAGTAGATGGCGTTGTAGATTTTTCTGAAATTCATCCATTCTAATTTAATTATATACCACAAAAAATGTTTCTACCTAAGTCTGTTATAGACTTTGAAACCGTCCAACCGATATGCCTCAAACCGGTTTCATTATAAAGGCAATGCAAAGATGGTTTAAAACCAAAGATATTGGTGGGTAGGTAGGGTAGGTAGGTATGTAGTGTAGGGTAGTTAGGTATGAAGGGTAGCGTAGGGTAGGTAGGTATGTATGTAGGGTAGGGTAGAATAGGGCAAGTAGGTTGGTAGGTAGGGTAAGGTAGGTGTAGTAGGGTTGGTGGGTAGATAGGTAGGGTAGGCTAGGTAAGTATGTAGGATAGGGTAGGGTAGGTAGGTATGTAGGGTAGGGTAGGGTAGGGTAGGTAGGTATGTAGGGTAGGGTAGGGTAGGGTAAGGTAGGTAGGTATGTAGGGTAGGGTAGGGTAGGATAGGGTAGGTAGGTATGTAGGGTAGGGTAGGGTAGGTAGGTGTCATTTTGCTCAAGATAGTTCTCACATACAGTTAATTAAGTGATCTCATATAAATCAAAAGTATTCAACACTTGTCACAAGCTCCCGTCAACAACAACCATTATGTTACCTGTATAAACCATTATATCATTAAACGACAATTTAAAATACTATAATAATCAGTGCGTGCAAAATTTTTGGAAATCTTTGAAATGGAACTGTCAGCTAATGGGTCAGCTAGTAACAACATAATCACTGAACTTCATTTCATGAAATCTCGCGAGATTTTAAACTCTCGATAAATAACTATTACCTTATAGGGCACCGCTTCCTCCGCCAGGACTCTCACCCGCGATATCGCGTGGATGGTGGAGCGCTCATGCCGAAAGCCGAATTGGCTTTCGTCCAGGTCCGGCCCCTCTCTATACAAGTGGCTGACGAGGCGGGCAGCGATTATACGCTCGAAAAGCTTACCCACCTCGTCTAGCAGCACTATGGGCCGGTACGCGGACGGCGAGTCCGCAGGGCGCCGCGCCTTCCTAAGCAGGACCAGACGCCCAGATTTCCACAGAGGGGAAACTGGCCCCGCTCAAGGCACGCTGTGAAGAGTCCTCTCAAGCCCGTTTTTTTTTTTTTTTTTTATCTTGTAGAAATGCTCATGCATACTGCGCTACCACGGGGAGATAGCGCAGTTATGTGGGACTCTAACCCACTAAAATTCCACGGTGTCCTCCTGTGCCGCTTATGGCGGGAACACGGGAACGGGAGAGCGGCCAACGCTATACCGACACTCCTCCTCCCCTGCGGCCCCACCGCGTCCGCCATCAGACGGTGGCGACCCCGCGCAGGCCGCGGTGGGTAGGGCGAGCGGCGCTCCGTAATACCGGCACTCCTCTCCCACCGCGGCCTCCAACCTTCAGCCGCGATGCCTACTATACCACATCGCGGCCCGCCTCAGTTGCGATGGCGCCCATACGCCACCGCAACCTACTTATTTGCCGCTACGTCGTCGGCTTGTCGGCAAAAGCCCTGACGAGCGGCCCCTCCTCGTGTTCCTCTTCGCTTCACCGTGGTTGTCCAAGCCACGGTTACTGAGCCCCCCCGCCTCGACAGTGCGGGAACCCACCGGGGGGGAAGCCCGTTTTAACCTTTTTTTTTTTTTTAGCGTGGAGAAATGCTCATGCATACATGCATACTGCGCTACCACGGGGAGATAGTGCAGTTATGTGGGACTCTAACCCACTAAAACTCCACGGTGTCCTCCTGTGCCGCTTATGGCGGGAACACGGGAACGCGTTAGCATACAACCGCGAACCCGCCGCGGCTGTCCGTCTCCGGACCCTCCTCTGGGGTTTAACCCCCATCACCGGCGCACCAGAACACACTGTACGCCGTGACCACCCCAGGGACCAAACCAGCACATGGGCGCCAGACGACCCCGTGTATGGCACCCTTGGTCCCACTGTGACGGGTCAGGACAGTGGCCCCGCCACCTACCACTTTTCGGCCGCAGGGGATAGGGAGAGCGGCCAACGCTATACCGACACTCCTCCTCCCCTGCGGCCCCACCGCGTCCGCCATCAGACGGTGGCGACCCCGCGCAGGCCGCGGTGGGTAGGGCGAGCGGCGCTCCGTAATACCGGCACTCCTCTCCCACCGCGGCCTCCAACCTTCAGCCGCGATGCCTACTATACCACATCGCGGCCCGCCTCAGTTGCGATGGCGCCCATACGCCACCGCAACCTACTTATTTGCCGCTACGTCGTCGGCTTGTCGGCAAAAGCCCTGACGAGCGGCCCCTCCTCGTGTTCCTCTTCGCTTCACCGTGGTTGTCCAAGTCACGGTTACTGAGCCCCCCCGCCTCGACAATGCGGGAACCCACCGTTTTAACCTTTTTTTTTTTTTATTTTTTTTTTTTTTTTTTTTTTGATCTCGCTGGGAAAAAATGCATTACGCATACCCACCCATTGGGGGAATGGGGGGGGTATGTGGGACTCCCCGGAATGAGTCCGGTATACCCACTAAAATAACCCAGCGGCACTCCCGCATCGTCTTGAATTGGAGGAGGACTGGGAAACTGGCAGAGCCTTTACGTCCAGTCCCCCGCCGACGACCGCCCGCCTTTACAGCGGGGCCTTCACGCCCCTCCCTCAGTGGAGGGGCCCGGGAACGACCGCGAGTGCTCGGCCGTTCCCGCCCGACGAGGGTGGTGACTCGTGCAATGCGAGCGAAGGCGCCCCCGCGCCTGTCGCCCGCTAGTCACCACCAGGAGGTGGGAGGAGACGATCGTACAACCGCCTTCTCCCACCCCTTCTTCGCCTGCGGTGCGGCGGCGCGAGAGGATCGTCCTCCCGCGCCCGCTCCGCCGCCTCCTTTTGCGACATCACGTCCTCGCAAAAGGAGGCAACCGCCGTCCAGGCCTCCTCACTCCCCAGCATGGAGTTGACCACACTGGGAAGCGAGAGGTCCTGCCCGACAACATCGATCAAGGCACGGCGCAGCTCAGCCCATGCTGGGCACACCTCGAGGGTGTGCTGCGCCGTGTCCTCCGCCGCGCCGCAGTGGTGGCACGCTGGGGTTTCCTCCCTCTGGATCCGGTGCAGGTGCGTTCCGAAACAACCATGTCCGGACAACACCTGCACCAAACGGAACGAGAGGAAACCATGTGGCCGCTCGAGCCAGCCCTGCAGGACTGGCCCGAGCGCGTCCAGCGTCCGGCGTCCAAAGGCGGCGGTGGCGAGGTCCTCCGCCCAATGGAGGACGATGGCGTCCCTCGCCTCCCGCCGCACGGCCTCCCGCTCTTCCATGGCGGGGCGCTCACCCAGCGCCCTACGCCGCGCCGTCCACTCGTACACTCTGGCGAGCACCCATGCCTCCAACTCCCAGGGAGGGGTGCCCGCCAGAGCGCACGCCGCCGAGAAGCCCACTGAGCGGTAGGCCCTCGCCACCCGCTGTGCAATGGCCCTTTGTGGCCTGCGGATGGCGGTTGCATTCTCCCTCCTCTGGAGGGAGTCCGCCCAGATGGGCGCCCCGTACAAGGCCATGCTGCGTAGGATGCCGGCATACAGTCGCCGGCACCGTCCGCTCGGCCCCCCGAGGTTGGGGAGGAGCCATGAGAGGGCGTCCGCGGCTTTCAGCAGGCGCGTCGACAGCCCGCTGAAGTGCGGGCCGAAGCGCCACCTGCTGTCCAGCACTAGGCCCAGATATTTCATCTGGGCCTTCACCGCTATTCGGACGCCCTCCACGACTATGTGGGCATCTGGAGGGCAGCGCTGCCGAGGCCCGTGGAAGAACACGGCCTCGGTCTTGTTCAGCGCCACCCTCAATCCCAGGCGGCGGATCCTCTCTGCAACCAAGGATCCGCCCGCCGAGGCCAAACAGGCCGCCTCCCCAAAGCTGCTCCCCCGGGCAGTGAGGAGAGTGTCATCTGCGTAACAGATGACACTCGTGCCCTGGAGGAGGGCTCCTCGCAGGAGCCAGTCAAAACCGATGTTCCACAGGGGAGGGCCTAGAACCGACCCCTGCGGAACACCGGACTCCGCGCCGTAGCGCCTGATCCTGGCCGTCTTGTCCACGAGGAGGACCTCTCGGTCCTCCAAGTAGCTGGCCAGGATCACCCGCAGATATTGGGGCACTCCGTGGTATCGGAGTGCCTCCAATATGGTAGAGTGGGGCACGGAGTTGAAGGCGTTGGCGATGTCGAATGACACCGCCAACACTCCGCCCCCTGACTCCACCGCCTCCTGCACCTGGACCTTCAGCAGGGCCAAGGCGTCGACCGTCGAACGCCCCCGTCGAAATCCGAACTGGGCGCCCGACAGGTCCGGCCCTACCTCCCGCAACTGGCTATTTAGCCGGGTGGCGATGATCCGCTATTTAGCCGGGTGGCGATGATCCCCACCGTTTTAACCTAACCTAACCTAATATCATTGTATGTGTGAAAGAGTGAAGCAAGTACATATGTATGCATGTGTGTGTGTGTCGCCCTAATATCCGTTAGAATTTGTAATTTAACCAGTTGCAAATAAATGGGTCCGTGCCCACTCGACCCGATTAGACTCGACACGAAGATTAATATCTGTATATTTCTGTTTTGACAGACGTGAAAATGTCAATGTATAGTAAGGCAGAAAACTGGTTATTTAACGCTTGCACAACAGAGAGCGCAAAATTTACAAATTTATTTAAGTTTTGATGAATAAATTTAATAAATCCATAATCAAATAAGGAAACACTTATCCTTTACAACACGCTTTTATTAGCTACGCTACGCACTACGCACGCTATTATTTATGTATCTTTGAATCTATGTAACGGAATCTTTGAACGTGATTTTCACCCCTTCAAAACGACGGATCAATTGGAAACTTTGAACACTCATCAAAGATCGATGACAATGCAATAATTTAAATAGTTTGTCCCATTATCCTTACCAGGATCTTCAGGATAAGCGATTGAACTAAAAAGTCTAAAATAAATAATAGTTTTAAAAAACTTAAAAAACACGCTTTAATCGAAACCTAAACTAAAAAGTACAAAACAATTTTCAATAAATTTAAATTAAGATTATCAAAAAATATATTATTGTAAAAAAGCGTGCTTGAAGTCAATTCTTATAAGATTTTATTGACAGATATTGGTAAAAGTAGAGCAATTTTGAAAATATATTAGAAATCACCCCACGTTTTTTTACAATAAAATATTTTTTTTGTTAATCACTTTATTCTTAATTTAAATTTATTGAAAATTATTTTCTAGTTAAAGTTTGGTTTTGGATTAAAAGCGTGTTTTTTCAGTTTTTTTTAACTATTATTTATTAGTAGGTATAGTATACGCTTCGTAATTTGTAGTAAAACATTTTAATTATCATTTATTGTTAATTATCATTACAATCTTATAGCTAGTGGCACGGTTTTATTTATTCGATCAGTCTTTATTCGTGATTTTTATTATTAGGTTAACAAGTAGGTTCTAACTTCTGAAATAAAAATACACAACATCTTAAAGAATACAGGACTAGGTAGGAACAACACAATTTAAACATTAATGTTTTTAGAAAAACAAAATCAACTATTAAAAATTAACAATTGTCTATAAACAATCAACATTCAAGTCTTCTTCTTTTCGTGTGAGGATGTGACCACCTCGGGTGTCAGAGTTAATTAGCCGCCTCTAGGAACCCCACAGGCCTCTGACTTGGCTATTTCAGACTTACATTAAGTATGTAATACCAGGTTTCCTCACGATGTTTTCCTTCACCGTTGCCTGTGATGTCCAAGATAAACTTACAAAGTACATATGAATTTGAAAAAGTCACATTGGTACTTGCCCGGGTTTGAACTCACGACCTCAAGCGCGAGAGGCGAGGTCTTAGCCACTGGGCCAAGTAACAACTTTCAACTTAGAACCAGAAAAACGTTTTAAGCGAGGTAGATATCTTTATAAAGCTACATTTTTGTAACGAAATCACTGATTACCAAAATAAATTATGTATCATTTTATTTATTTACATTTCACTCTATTGGGACATAAAACAGTTACACATTCATATTAAAGACAGTAAGATTAAAGACTATATAATTAGTTTATAGATATTTTTATATACTGGTTATAAAATGGCTATTCTAAAGAGCCATCTTTTTGAACTAAAAGTGTGTAAGCGCGAAAATATCCAAATCAATGAAGTGCTTGTTATACTTTTCAACAATGCGTCGCAGAGGCACCCGTGCACCAGCGTGAGTTCTTCACCTTGCGGTATAGAAAAGCAGGGGCACACGCGCCTCTCGACGCATAACAGTTTTAGTAACACAAGCTATTCGTGATATCTGGACAATCGAACCTGTTATTACACAGACCATGAAGCATCATGGCCATCAGTAGGCTGCGTCTTGACTCCAAGCTTTGAAGTTTAGGTCAGTGCGTAGTCTTAGGGCCGGAGTGTAGGAGTTGGAGTATACGCTTAGGGGCACTATGAGCAGGAAAGAAAACGAAAAATTTTTTTTGGATTTAGTCAAATTTTCGGAGTTTTTTTTTTTTAATTCGACCATTTTTTTTGCAGCATCTGATTAAGCTTATCCATAGAAACCATTTAGGATCTGAGAAGTATGGGCCTACGACGCACCGTTTCCGAATTATGGGCCTCTAACTTTTTTTATTTTATATAAAACGATTTATATCTCTAAAATGGTAGCTTGGATGAGATTGTTTTCGGGAAAGAAATTGTTGCTCTACTCAAAAGCCATGCGATCATGAAAAAAAAATTAGCAAAAACTTCGAAAAAAAAACACATCAAAAATTTTTTAAGTGTCGGTCGTCGTTTCAGCTAGAGAATTACCTACTGCTACCTGCTGCTGCACTATCACCTATTACCTACTGCTGGTCATGCAGGGGTACGTAGAATGATAAATAATATCAGGCGATCATTTTACTGGCCAGAATTAGAACGAGATCTAAGACAAATTATTAAAAAATGTGATAAATGAAAATAATGAAATATGGTCGAAATACCATTCAGCCTTCGGTTGTCACAACAACGGCGACCTCGGCATTCAAAACTATTCTTAGATACAGTGGGCCCATTAGATAAGGATTTAAAAGGTAATTCATATATATTAAGTATTCAATGCGATTTAAGTAAGTTCGTAGAGGTATATCCATTACCTAATAAGGAAAGGATATTAAGGTTCGGTATTCCAAATACAATATTAAAAGACAGAGACACCGAATTCATGTCTTCTACGATGACAAAAGTATACGAGTTACTAGGAGTAGAAAAACTCAATTCTACATCTTACCATCATCAGACTATAGGATCCCTAGAGAAGTCACATAAACACCTAGGAGCCTATTTACGCACTCAATGTGACAAATATCCAGAAGCTTGGAGTCACTGGTTATCATACTGGTCTTTTACTTATAACAATACAGTCCACACTATTACAAAGTATACACCAAATGAATTAGTATTTGGTAAACTTAGTAATATTCCATGTAGAGTCAGCACTACAGTAGAATCATTGTACAACCCAAATGATTATTGTTGGGAACTTAAGTATAGACAAGATAGTTAGCATGTAAGGATGCAAGAGAAAATGTAATTAAGAACCAACAATTAAGAAAATGTAATTTTGACAAGAAAACATATCCTGTAACGTATAAAAATGGAGATAAATTATTAGTTAGAAATGAAAATGCAAGTAAATTAAATCAATTGTTTGAAGGTCCATATACTGTCATTGAAGATTTAGAACCAAATGTAAAGATAGATAAAAATGGAAAAATTGATTTAGTACATAAAAACAGAACAAAATTATACGAGTATACATAACAATAATTGATTTCATACATTTCAAAATATTACTAATTAAGTTAATGTAAGCATTAAAAAAAAATTATATGTTTTTTTTTTATAGAACCCCGCATATGTGGAGTGGTACCTAGTAGCATATAGTATAACATAAGGCATTACTGATAACTGTAATATAATAATATTAGAGAGTTAGTAATAAAGGGAACGTTGCACTGAGCACACGTATATTATTTGACGTCTCCGGAACCCCCCACACCTCAACAAATAAAAATTCGAAGACATGTGGTATTCACCTACCTTCACTGTGCCTGCCTGGCGTATTAAAGCCCATTCCCTCTCTCATAGAGACGAAGCTTGTGTCCCAGCAGTTCGAACATCAAAAAGGGCTTATTACGATGAAAATGTATCTACCTGAATTTTTCCATTTTCGTGAGACATATTGGTCCGCAGTTGTTGGATGAGGAGTCGCGGTGGCTGGCGCTGCTGCTGTCGCTGGAAGAGCTGCGGCGCGAGCTGGCGCTGCAGCAGCAGGACATCGAGCGCCTGCACACCACGCTGCGTCTCCTCGCGCCGCTCCACACCCGTGCCTTGCCGTCACCCCCGACGTCTGAGCCTTCAACAACATCTACGTCAGAGCGTTCAACAACATCGGCATTAGAGTCATCAGTGAGACAATCACCGCCGACGTCAGACTGTCCTCCACCGTCGACTTCAGACTGTTCACCATCAATGATATCAGAATGCCTTCCATCGGAAATATCAGAATGTTCAGCACCAGTGACATGAGTCGATATCAGATTCTCCTCAATCGCCAATATCCGAATGTCCTTAATCGCCAATGCCAGAGTATCCTCCATCACCAGTCAGAGCACTATGATTATATGAATCAGCTTTTTGACTATATTTTTATTGATAATACTCATAAAATAACCATTCCATTGAAATGTCAGTCAGAAGTCTATAACACTTTTTAACTTCCAACATCTGCCTATCCTTACGCCGCGAGAGCGGAAGTTCCGCAATGCGGAGGTGGAGGCGAAGTTTCACTGCACCACTCGTGCCAAGTAATTAATTGATAAGGTTTTATACTGAACTTGTTCAGTAGGAGTATTTGTTACGTGCTCTCGTTACAGCAAAGATAATTTGAATACATATATAGATAGCATAAGGCTTAGTTTGCTTAACCATCGGTGTAATGACTCCCACTGGGAGCATAAGGCAGTGCGGCGTGCCGGTTTTGGCGGTCGGCGCGCTGCTGGCGCTGGTGGCGCGCGCTGCCCGTTCCCGCCTGCACCTACGCGAGCTCAGGTGAGACACATTAAGCAACACAATGCTGCGGTCGCACTATCTGTCTCGGCCCCGGCCGACAAATCTTTTAATATGCGCACATTCTCGCAGCCAGTGTGACCGTACATAATCAATCTTATCGAGGTATCGCAACTTATCGGGCTTATTTTAGAACTCATAGTTTTTGCAGGGATTAATTCTGTGGTTTATATGATTTAGAATGCTTAACTTGCATTGATGAGAGCAAAAATAATATAAGTAATCAGATAGGATTCGATTGTTTCCGTAACATGATTGTTTGTACTAAAGGTTTGTGAAGGCCACCTGGCGGGGCGCGCGTACCGGCTGCCTGTGACGTACCTGACGCCCGGCGTGGCCGGGAGGTCACAGTCCCCGTGAGTATCACATCATTTACTTCATTGGCTTCTAAGTTAATCTATAATGCGTTGCCATATGCGTTGCTTGCCAGTGGGCTCGGCCAAAAAGCGATTTTAAGATTTCATAATCATTACCGGAAGATTTCATTTATTTCAGTGAAAAATTATTGCTCGTTGCATATGTAACATGATTTAATCCGGACGGAACGGGACGCTTAGTTTTGAAAATATTGTTTCATACGAAACGCCACGACGCCGTCACGCCCATTTTTAATATTTCGCTTTTTATTTATGACCGCAGCTTTGCTACCGTGCACCCCACGGGACCTGTTTTCGGGATATTAAAATAGTCTATGACACTCCAGAATAATGTAGCTCTCCATAAGTGAAAGAATTTGTTAAGATCAGTAAAGTATTTTTTGAGTTACAAACAAACATGCAAACAATCAAATCTCTTATGATATTATTATTATATTATTTATTCATTTTATATACTTATAAGTTAAAATTTTAAATATAAGCCTATAGAAAGAATAAAGAAAACATTTAAAAATATAACAAATGACACATAAAAAGTGTTATTTTGTTGACGAGCACAAAAAAGTGAAAAAAAATTGAATAAAAAAAAAGACCGAATAAAACCGAAGACCGAAAAAAACACTACAAAGTGAAAAATAACTTTAATTTCGGCAGTCGGTGTTCATGTTTTCGGGTCCTTGTTTTTTGACTCTGACTTAGTTTTACAAACTTAAATGGGACCATTTCTGAATAAACTATCGAACAAAACAATAATTTAGCAAATCTGTATGACGAAGTTATGCCTGAACATACATAAAAAAAAATATATATAAACATTCGAATTGAGAATCTCCTCCTTTTTGGGAAGTTGGTTTAAAAAATATTAGCCCACCGGTATCGGGAACAGGATCCAAGCTACCGGTTATCAGGGCTCTGGTGAGAGGATTCATTTCAACTCGTAGATAATTCAAATAGAACTTAAATTTACACAAACACATCACAATCGATACATTTGACGCTATCAGTTGTAACTAATTTCAAAAGATAGCGTCATACTTATTATTTACCAGCACTTCGCCCACGACTTCGTTCGCGTGTTCTGTATTTTATCCTACTGATAACTTTTTAGTTTCACCCACTTAAAGGTTGAATTTCCAAAAATCCCTTCTTAGTGCTCCCCTATATTATAAAAAGAAACCCTTTACAGTAAAATACTTAAAAGATCTCAAATACTTTGAAAAACTAATAATGACAACCTTCACTATTTACTTAGGTTAGTATTTATGTCAAGTTTCAAATATATAAACCCAACAAATTTCAACCTTTTCCCGTCCATAGGGGTAGAATTTACAAAACCAATAAATACATGAATTCTTTTTATCAGCCAAAAGCGTCATCCTTTAATTTCGCAGTTCCAGCTTTCGCCGGTTCTTTCGACTTGTGTTTTCTTTTTTTTTTAATCCATTAAGAATCCCGAGTAAAATTTTTCATACCTCAACTATCCCCACCCGCCATGGAGTGCTCAAGTGGCGATGCTACGTTACTCATGAGACTGCACAGCACCAAACCACACCGCTACCACTAGCGATGCGAGCGAGCACTGCTACCTGCCTGCCCCCAATGGGAGTGAAATCGCCTGGGGGCCATCTGACTGGACCCTGCAGCCGATTGACCGTAGCTGACTTAGCTGCGACCTCCCGTGTGAGGAGAAATCCGGGCCAAAGTAGAGTGTTGCCTCAGAGACGTTAAACCGCATACGCTCATCAGCTCAGCCACCGGGATCCCATCATCCTCCCATACGGGTTTCCGCGCACGGCACGAAGACGTGGGAGGTCATTGCTATCCATCACCTGATCTTGTTCGATGGTGGATACCCAGGGGCATCACCTTGCCACCCCTGTGTTTAGCCACCCGGTGATTTCTGTTGCGTCTATTTCATAATTAATTAGACCAATAGCGGGGCGGCAACCTCGAGAAGGAATATCACCACACTTGCCTTGAGGATCTACCCGACCGTAGCACTCTCCCTCAAGACCACGCCACCTTGCCATCTCAGAAGGAGTAAGGCAAGGTAGGTCTGCATCTATACTACCAAGCCAAGCAGAGTGAGACTAAGCGAAGCAGGTTAAAAAAAACTAAAGCATAGATCTGGCCTCTCAGTCTTTTAACTGAATCTGTATCTTTGAGTGTTTGTCGCTATTCCTCATAGTTATGGATTTGGCCATCCATGCCCACTTATAAACTATACTGTTTAACGAAATTAAAAGGAAAACTATCACAGCAAAGTAGGTTTTACAAGTTTACGATAAATAGTCGACGAACTTATAAAATGTACTTGGACAAGTAAAAATTTAGTACATTGATATATGAGGACAACAGTTTTCGAACGGCAAAGTTAATTTTGTGCCTTAGTTAGAGCAATGTTCAGTGCTTTCATTGTTTATGAACGTTTTTAATGTTACCTATTTTATAATGTTACTCTGTGCGCGAGTCAGACTCGCACTTGGGCGGTTTTTACAGTTTTAAGTATCTTTCAGCTTAGGGAATAGTGTAAATTTCATTAACATCGGTCCGACAGTTCAAATCAAATCAAAATCATTTTTTTGCGAAATATGGGTAGCTTTCAGAGTATCATTTTTATAAAAGTTCTTTAGACCATATCCTACCATGGCAGGTGTGCAAAATATTACAATAAAATGAATAAAATATTACATTATTAATTAACAATTGCATCATCTATACATTACATAATTCTATTATTGGGCAATTACTTAATTATCGTTATAAGATATAATTAGATTATATAATAATTAATTATGAAACAATATTGTGGAATTTTAACTACATTACATACTTGCAACTACGTAGGTACATACGAGTCGTCTTGATCAGCTGCGCATGCATATACACCGTGAAATTTAAATGGTTGTTTTCCCGCAGCGAAATGGTTTTGTCTATGTAATACAATCGTTTCGTAGTTATATAAAATATTAGAAACAAAAACTGGCATATTTAACATTGTGAAAAACTAAACTCGAAAGCGATCACGAACCAATAGTATACCTCCCGATATCTACGGCCGAACGACAGCAGGCCGTTGACCCGGGTGCTAGGTCACCGTCGAAAGGATTAGGTTCGAAGGCGGCTCCGTTTGATCATGTTACGCGCGGGCTAGATTATGCCGTATAATTACACGCGAGAGCTTATTTTACTTTAAACATTTAATTAATCGGTCTTTGCTTTGTCGGCTTGTGGCTCGCTCGTTTGTTTTGCGTGCAAACTTTTATGCCGTATCACCACGTGCGAGAGTTTATTTTGGTTTGACATTATTTTGTGCATCGGTTTTCTTTGTAGGTGGTGACACGAGTAGTACCTAGTACCTACAAGTTACGTCCAGAGTTACTATTGTTACTCACTTTTTCGAGTTGATGAATATTTTTTTAATTATTTTAAAACAGAAACATCGTTATTTATTTACTTTAACTCTATACTTCGAAAGTACTCCTTAAGGCAAGTCGTTCTGCCGCGGGAAAACAACCAATTAAATATCAGGGTGTATTAGATAAATTTTGTACCTATATAATATTTCGTTCCAAACATCAATTATATCACATTTCCGCCTACTACCTTGTAAAAATAAGTACAGTGCAGGTCATAATTCGCTTCACGTGTTAGTTACAGTGGTTAATAATTTTATTGTTTGCATAGAAAACAATTTTCAGAACATGTATAGAATGTATAATGATATGTTTGGTAACAAAACACCGGCGACCTAGCGGGGTGGCTTACTGTTAGATAGCCGTGGTGTAGCGCGCAGCACGCCGCCGCCCGCTCACGCACTCTGAGCTCATGATGGCGACCTGCTCGCGGCTTGCGGTGCTGTCGGGATTGTTGCTCCTCGCGAGCGTAGCCGCGCTGCGCCCTTCTCTCTACATTCTTCGTGAACTACAGCCCAGCAGTTGCGGGTTCGCCCATTACGGTTAGTTGTCAAGTTACAAAGAAAGGTCAGCGCACACGGCATAAGCTGCTGCTGCTGCTGTGTATGTGTGTGCGTGTGCTGCTTTTATCAAAAAGAAGTGAGATAATCTAATTGTGTACCAAGTTCTCTCGAAGTTTCTTGTGTCACACTGCTCCTCCTGTGCATGATCACAACGTTCTTCAGTTTCTTTAAAATAGTGCCTGTGCTGGTAACGAATATATATACAGAATGAATTTTCCAAGTGAAAGACTCGTTTTTGCGAACGTCATAGATCCAATCCCGATAGTGCAATAAGAGAGCATCAGTGAGACATCTTACTAAGCACGTTAGAGGATGTCCGGAAAGAGAGAAAGAGTGTAAGGAAGGTAGGTAGAACTCATACATTCTCTAGTTTTTTCACGACGCTCGCCATGCGACCAGAATAAGGCCAATTCCCCTTATTACAAACCGATTACATTCCAATACAATTATCATTATAATTGCATTTTTTTATATTATTGTTGTTTAGTTTAAGTTTTTTTACTTTCTTTTTTATGTTTATGTTATGTGCTCTGGCTTGTGTCAAATAAATGTGTTTTCTTTCATTCTCTTTCTTCTTTTCTTTTGTTCTTTCTCAAAACATCAAAAATGAGAAGTGGCCTGCAGTGATGAATTAAGATTTGGCGCCCCGGGTCATAGAGGTTTGCCATCCCATAAACAACAAAAAAATAATACTATTTGGTATGGTAGAAATTTAAAGACATACATACATTCTTGGGTGAGAACGCGTTCCCAGGTGGCGGATAGTTGAATGCTCAGTGCCACATCGGGTAGGAGAGACATAAAACACATCCCATTGACCAATAGGTCGGAGAAGGAAACACCGTTATCAAACCTCTGGTGCGAGCCTCGCCGACTTATTTGAAGCAGAGCTCGTGAGCAATATGGGTGCTTAGGCTGGAGCAGTGCAGAAAGGATGGTGGCGGAAAGGTTTATGATGGGCCAACGGCGGCACTCACACCCTGGAAGTCTCGGTGTCAGGTTGAACCGGCTGTAAATACACAATGCTAAAACAAAACAATCTCCTAGTATGAAAGCACAACACAAGAGAAAGGATATTATGGTTGGGGCGTACCCCGTAAGCGACGGTGATATGCGATCTCGGGCGAAAAATGATAAGGTTTCCCCTGCAAGCGACGAATCAAGAAGAAGACAGCTTATTACAAATAACATGCGCATAGCTACAAGGAACATCGTTTCTCTAACCGGACGCAGTCAAGAACTGGCAAATATAGCCTAAAATCCGACTGCAGAAATCTGCCGGAATCAGGATTTTGATTGAACTTTAATTAGTGTGCCTTTCTTTTGTATATAGAGTAAGTAGTTAGGTTTAGTATAATTTCGTATAGTTTACTTTTGTTTAGTGCCAAGTATGTACAGTCGAGGGTCAAAATTTCAGTCACACCTCAATGTTCATAATCACCTGCACGCGAATTGCGTACGCGAGCCTGTTCAAATGTGCTCCTCAAATCCGTCACTGACATTGAAGTAGTCGTAGCTGAGTTGTGAGGCTGTGCTATTTAAAACCGGTGGCTTGGGTTCAAATCACAGCAGCCCAAACTTCTTTTTGTTTTTTTGTGTGTATCATACACTCATTGTATGTAAGAAACAATGCAAAAAGATTGCGCAATAATGATGCAACCTATAGATACTCGTAGGTATGAAATAAAAATTAAACTTTTTAAAGTATCGTTTATTAATACCTAGTAAAATTATTTATTTTTTTGGTATAAATACTAGGGTAAATTGATTTTTCTTTAAAATATACCTGTCATGATAGTATAATTTTTACATTAAAATTATTTTTCTTTATATTACCTAGTGACTATTTTTTATTGAGGTTATAGCATAATTATTTTCACATGGAAAAGAGGATTGAAGCTTGACCTCAACACAATATTAAGTATTTGCTATTGTTTTAAAATTCTATAACCATTGATTTAAATAGTATGATACAATATTTTTGTTAAAAAAAATACCTATTGTAATACAATTAAAATATTTTTTACATAATTATTGATTAATTAATATTAAATAGATTATTATAACTTAAATAGATAATATTTCGCACAGTGTTTAAAACATTATGTTGTTAATTACTTTAACGTTAGGTCTTTAGGAGCATGTCTAACTGCACATTTTATTCACACTTCTACTTGATTCTGTGGTAGGAATAATATTGTTTTCAGAACTAAGTGAATTAAATTCGCGCCATAAATTAAGTCTTCCTATTTCTACTATTATATTCCCGCAATCTAAGTTTTGCCGAGCAAAACGTAAACATTCATTTTTAACCGACTTCCTAAAAAGGAGGAGGTTCTCAATTCAGATGTTTTTTTTATATCTCTTTATTTTTGTCTCTATGTAATCTTTTGCCATGAAGTGCGCAATGCCATATCTACAAATTGATTTGGAAAACTTCTTGTTAGTTTGAAGTGAAACCAATTCATATATAAGCGGTGACCTTACACTTCTTACACGACCTGGACGCTTCTTTCTTTCTCAAATCACTTTTTTTAACGACTTATGGTTATTCTCTAAAACAAAGAAAAGTTATTAAGTTATTGAACGAAGTAATAAATTTGCTTACCTACTTGAAAAGAGAAACCATGCACTTTATTTAAAAGATCATAACATTATCTTCATTATTAAATTATTCCTCTTGATGTTCTTCATCAAATATATTTTAAAAACAAACACAAAAAAAACAATTTACATTATGTTTTAAAAATAACTTACACATCATCCAGTTTCATCAGAAATTTGATATAATAATATATTAAGCCCATTCAATTCAAGGCCATAATTATGTTTACCCTGGTTTTACACGTTATTGTTGCTTGTATTTCGATATTCAAAAAACAAACACCACAAACAAAACAACTCAAACGGTCGTATCAAAATTCACCAACCATTGTGACCACGTCAAACTAACAAGTTATTTGTATTGTTTCAAATCCACTCTCACTTTCCGTAATTATACCGAAGATAAGAACAAGTTTGATATAAATATTAAAGTTTACCCACATTTACTGTAGTATTATAATATTATTTGTGCCTCATTCAAATTCAATGCATTTGTTCAAGACCTACTTAGCTAAATACTTAAAAACTTAAACGTAAATCTTTCTTACAACTGAATCCGGCCGCTGGATTTATTCTAATTATTAGAAAAAAAAAGTATAAGATTTAAAATATTTAAATGGAGAAATAGATATTCATATTGTTAAATTAAGTGTTTTAAATTATAATATTAAAAATGTATAAAATGAGTATAGAAAACTTAAGTTATTTTTTATGTTATGGGATTTGAACCAGGGTCATACTGGTTTATTATGGATTATCTAGCAGTGTTAACCGCTAGGCCAGGTGGACACTTATATTAAACATTGAAATCAAACATTTCATTCTAATCAAACTAACTTAAAGGTAAATTATTTGCTACCGCGCTCTTTCCGATTCTTGAAGAATAGTACGAGTAATAGACGGGAGTAAGTGCGATCGATGTTGGCGACAATAAATGTGGGTGTTTGAAATCTTCCCACAATTTTAAAAAGTTTAGGGAACCGTTTATATTATATAATAATATCGACAGATGAGGATGGATTTGAAACACCACCACCCACATGATTTTTGATTTTAATTAATTAACGCGTTCTCATTGGTACAGTATGTCATAACATGTCGTCAGTGCGACTTGTTGGCTATGCTATAACTTCGTGGCGTTGTGAATGCACTTCACAACCTGATAGTACATATTTACACCTTTGTTTTACAAATAAGATATAACTCATATATCAGGGAATGTGGCGACGTTTGAAGGAGGCCTATGTCCAGAAGTGGACGTCTTTCGCCTGAAATGATAATGATGATACTTGATAGTAGAATAGATTGCTGCAGGATTGCCTGAAAATATCTTAATTAAATAAATTGAAATTTATATTTGATAGTTAACCACCAATTTATAAGTTTTTAATGTGATTTTATTACTTTTTTTATTACTTATTAAACCTAGTAAACCATGACTGGCGGCTAATTAAGACCTAGATGATGTTCCATACGGCCCACGATACTCGAGAATTTCCTAGTATAGGGCAAAGTTAAAAATAAAATAAAAACTGTTTGAAAAGAAAATATATTTACTTGTGATCCGCACAGGAGACACGACAAATAAGCAAAAACAAAAAAAATAAACAATATTAAATCCCTAAATAAAACCCCGTTCTAGACCAAAAAGGCTCCTATCTCAGCATGTGCAGTGATCCGCAGTTGCGGCAAGATCCGACCAGGCAACTCACCCTGCAGTAATATATTCTACTATCAGCCACGATTTTTTATTTTTTATCAGAACAATAGTATATTATGCAACTAGTGAATAAAGGACGGTTTTAAAGCGAGGGCCATAGATGAATCACGAACAAGTGAAGGATTCTAACAACTGAATCACGACCGCAGGGAGTGATTCATGATGATTGAATCACGAGCATAGCGAGTGATTCATGTGTTAGAATCCTGAACGACGCGAGTGATTCATTCACTATATTTTATACCATGACTTCGAGAAAAAGAAGGATTTAAGCCAAAAGCACAAGGAATAATAATAAATAAATAAATGGTTTATTACCTTCAAAATTTACAGAAAATGAGAAACCCTAGGGCTTCACATTTTTTGTAAATTGAACCTGAGCCTTTGAGTTTGAGTTACCTAAACAGCACCTGTGTTTCAGTGGCCAGTTGAGTTTGAGTTTCCTAAACAGCACCTGTGTTTCAGAGGCCAGTGACCACCTCCGTTAAGTTACATAATTATAATTAATTACACACCAATGCAATTAATATTAGAATTACAATCCAAATAAGTATTCACTAAATATCCTAGACCAAAATAAAATCATTATCAAAATCCTAAATATAAACAAACTCAAAATTAAATCGACGAAGGAGTTTGAAATTCGAATATTCTTTGCACAAGAAGTTTGTATCGAGTATTTTACGCGCAAGAAGGTTGTATTGCATTGAGATGGAGCTCAAATATATATTGGTGTGTTCTAAATTCAAACACCAAAACAGTGATTAAAAGTGCTTTTTATTCACTGTTTTCAGTGAATAAAATAAGCTTTTTAGAGGGGGAATGGTATAAAGTATTTTTTTCATAGAATAGTACCTTAGTTTTTTTTTAACTTCTGCTATTTTTTTATTTACATATGTACATTATTTGTAAACTAGAGTAAGAACTAAAATAAGAATAAAAATATTTAAAATTACGGGGCGTCAAAAAATTCATCCACATCGCTGTCAACAGGAAAAGTGCCCAGAAGGCTGGCAGCATTGCCACGTCGGATGGCAATACTGATTCTTTGGGCAAAAAAAAGGCCAGCCCTCTGGTCTCGTGAAGAGTCGACCAACCGTTTGGTGATATCCCGAAATAATAGGTGTGCACTCGGACCCCATGGCCCTAATGTTTCAACCCCAAACGGCTCAAACACATAATTACCAATTAAGTTGTTGTACTTGCGCCGTTTGAGGTTTTCAGCACCTGCAGCAGCCGCCCCAGCGCAGCCCGCCGTACTAGGAAGATAGAATGGTGCAAGGGTGTCGACGCAAGTTGCATCCCACACCAAAAACCTACCCAACTTCCATGGCATTATGGTAATACCATCAGGTCTCTTCCCATCAACGCGTGCCAGGCCATTGGGTTCTAATACAGCTGGCACACAGGCGGTGGCAAAAGCACGACGGATGAGATCATTAATGCTAGCGTGCCGCGCAATCCGACCTGCACTCTTATTACATGAAAGACCATAGTGACCATTCTACTATCAAGAATGATTCCTCAAAATCAAGTTTTACTAAAAACAAAATATCTGCAGATTTTTGCAGTGAGATCTCATAGTAAAACATTACATAGGCGAATTATTAACATCTTTTGTGTACAAGAATTAAGTAAGGTTTAACATACAGGGACTTATCAGCTACTAGCTGTCCCCCGCGGCTTTGCTCCCGTCATCTGGGTATCTACGTACCTACCCTACCCTATTTTACATATCTACCTACCCTTTTTTTTTTATCTTAATACTAATCCCACCAACGTAGTCGGTGCCTATTCTCTGCAAACTCAGTCATTCTACTTCCTTCTTTTATGCCTCTCGTACATTCACTCTTCATACTGATTCTTTCTTTCATTCATCATCTTACATTCTGTGGGTAGGACTCCCACTTTGGTTAATCTATTCTATGGGCATTATTTATTTACAGATTGGGCAATAATTAAAAATTGGTGCTGTTATTTTATTTACAATTTTCTTGTATTACACATATCTATTATATATACAATTAGCTTAGGTACTATTTTAATCTACTGCTGTTATATAATTTTGTTCTGTTTTGTCTGTGCTTCTAATTAAATATTCTTATAATATTAATGAAGAACAGTGTTTTTCAACTTTTATTTCTACAGATAACTATGTTGGCCAAATTTACACAGTACATCAAAAACTTTTCCCTTGCTTTTTTAGACCCATGCAGGCTCTCCCTCGTCAGTCTCCTGTCCAGCTCACATTCAAGTTGGTAGCGCTCCCTGATAAATAGCGGGCATTCTACAATTATGTGCTGGACAGTCTCTGCCACGCTTGGGTCACAGACGCACGCTGGGTTCTCCTTACACTTGAAGCGATTCATGTATTCAGAGAACCCACCGTGCCCCGTTAGAACCTGCGTGAGAACACCCGTTGGCCGCACCTTCTGTACAATACGGAAAGCCGCCATGGCGTCCGGAAGAAACATTTTCGTCACAGAGGCCGTCTCGCCCGACACATATCTTCGATTCCATTCATCAAGCGATTCCAAACGGATCTGTCGCTTGATAAATGAAACCGGACACTGGTCGTAGTCTGGCTTCCTCCGTAACGACAATGCTGCCTCCTTTTTTTTTTTTTTTTTTTTGATCTCGCTGGGAAAAATGCATTACGCATACCCACCCATTGGGGGAATGAGGGGGGTATGTGGGACTCCCCGGAATGAATCCGGTATACCCACTAAAATAACCCAGCGGCACTCCCGCATCGTCTTGAATTGGAGGAGGACTGGGAAACTGGCAGAGCCTTTACGTCCAGTCCCCCGCCGACGACCGCCCGCCTTTACAGCGGGGCCTTCACGCCCCTCCCTCAGTGGAGGGGCCCGGGAACGACCGCGAGTGCTCGGCCGTTCCCGCCCGACGAGTGTGGTGACTCGTGCAATGCGAGCGAAGGCGCCCCCGCGCCTGTCGCCCGCTAGTCACCACCAGGAGGTGGGAGGAGACGATCGTACAACCGCCTTCTCCCACCCCTTCTTCGCCTGCGGTGCGGCGGCGCGAGAGGATCGTCCTCCCGCGCCCGCTCCGCCGCCTCCTTTTGCGACTTCTCGACCTCGCAAAAGGAGGCAACCGCCGCCCAGGCCTCCTCACTCCCCAGCATGGAGTAGACCACGCTGGGAAGCGAGAGGTCCTGTCCGATCACATCGATCAGGGCACACCTCGAGGGTGTGCTGCGCCGTGTTCTCTGCTGCGCCGCAGTGGTGGCACGCCGGGGTTTCCTCCCTCCGGATCCGGTGCAGGTGCGTTCCGAAACAAACATGTCCGGACAACACCTGCACCAAACGGAACGAGAGGAAACCATGTGGCCGCTCGAGCCAGCCCTGCAAGACTGGCCCGAGCGCGTCCAGCGTCCGGCGTCCAAAGGCGGTGGTGGCGAGGTTCTCCGCCCAATGGAGGACGATGGCGTCCCTCGCCTCCCGCCGCACGGCCTCCCGCTCTTCCATAGCGGGGCGCTCGCCCAGCGCCCTACGCCGCACCTTCCACTCGTACACTCTGGCGAGCACTCATGCCTCCAACTCCCAGGGAGGGGTGCCGGCCAGAGCGCACGCCGCCGAGAAACCCACTGAGCGGTAGGCCCTCGCCGCCCGCTGTGCAATGGCCCTTTGTGGCCTCCGGATGGCGGTTGCATTCTCCCTCCTCTGGCGGGAGTCCGCCCAGATGGGTGCCCCGTACAGGGCCATGCTCCTAAGGATGCCGGCATAAAGGCACCGGCACCGTGCACTCGGCCCCCTGAGGTTGGGGAGGAGCCATGAGAGGGCGTCCGCGGCTTTCAGCAGGCGCGTCGACAGCCCGCTAAAGTGTGGGCCGAAGCGCCACCTGCTGTCCAGCACTAGGCCCAGATATTTCATCTGGGCCTTCACCGCTATTCGGACGCCCTCCACGACGATGTGGGCATCTGGAGAGCAGCGCTGCCGAGGCCCGTGGAAGAACACGGCCTCGGTCTTGTTCAGCGCCACCCTCAATCCCAGGCGGCGGATCCTCTCTGCAACCAAGAATCCGCCCGCCGAGGCCAAACAGGCCGCCTCCCCAAAGCTCCTCCCCCGGGCAGTGACGCGGGAGAGTGTCATCTGCGTAACAGATGACACTCGTGCTCTGGAGGAGGGCTCCTCGCAGGAGCCAGTCAAAACCGATGTTCCACAGGGGAGAGCCTAGAACCGACCCCTGCGGAACGCCGGACTCCGCGCCGTATCGCCTGATCCTGGCCGTCTTGTCCACGAGGAGGACCTCTCGGTCCTCCAGGTAGCTGGCCAGGATCGCCCGCAGATATTGGGGCACTCCGTGGTACCGGAGTGCCTCCAATATGGTCGAGTGAGGCACGGAGTTGAAGGCGTTGGCGATGTCAAACGACACCGCCAACACTCCGTCCCCCGCCTCGAACGCCTCCTGCACCTGGCCCCTGAGTAGGGCCAACGCGTCGACCGTCGAACGCCCCCGCCGAAATCCAAACTGGGCGTCCGACAGGTCCAGCCCTACCTCCCGCAACAGGCTGTTTAGCCGGGTGGCGATGATCCCCTCGAACAATTTACCGACCTCATCGAGCAAAACGATGGGTCGGTATGCCGAGGGGGAGTCCACCGGGCGTCCGTCCTTCCGGAGGAGGCACAATTGCCCCTCCTTCCACTGTTTCGGGAACCTCCCAGCCGTAAGGCACGCGCTGAAGAGGTCCCGAAACCTATCCTCCATGAGTGACGCCGCGATGGCCACCACCCGTGCGGGGACGCCATCTGGCCCAGGGGCCGTCTTCTTCGCGCGGAGGGACAGAGCCCCCGCGCGAAGTTCCTCCGTCGATACTGGAGGTACCTCCTCCTCCGGCGAAGCTACCACCCCCCGTGGGGGGTTCATCGTTGGTGGGGTGAAGTCGGCCCTGCGCGGAAACAGGGACCGGACCACCCCATCCAGCAACGCCGGCTCCAGGGTCTCCGTTAGTGGGGGGCCAAAGGGGCGCAGTTGGTTACGCGCTGCCTTATATGGCCTCCCAAACGGATCCCTATCGAGGCCCTCCAGCATCTCGGCCCTCGCCGAGTCCTTGGCGGCGCACATCGCCGACTTGAAGACCGCCTTTGCCTCCACGTAAGAGGCGTAGAGGCGGTCCTCCCCGGCCTGAGATCGGGTAGTGCGCCGCCGGCTCCGCATAAAGGCCCTTCTGGCCGCCACGCACGCGGCCCGGAGCCCCGCCAGCTCCTCCGTCCACCAATAAACGGCGCGACGGGGAGGCGGACGGCGAGACCGAGGCATGCTGGCGTTGCACACCTCGGTCAGAGAGCCGCGGAGCTGGACCGCTGCGGCGTCCACGTCCAGGACAGGCTCGACAGGGGGCGAGAGCCAGTCCTGGAGAAAGGCCGCCTCCTTGGCTGCCTCCCGGTCCAGACGGGTGAGAGCCCACCGTGGGAAGGGAGATTGGCCAGAGCGGGCCGTCCCCTCCCGGGGTCCGGTGGAGATGTCGAACCACACATATCGGTGGTCCGACAAAGTCTCCACCGTCTCCACCCGCCAGTTCACGACGCGGGCGGCTAGGGCAGGGGTGGCAAACGACACGTCTACCACCGACCCTCCCCGTTGCCGCACACACGTGTGGACCGCCCCCCTGTTGAGGAGGGACACACCGCATGAGGCCGCCCAAAATTCGGCGGCGCGTCCCCGGACGTTGCAGGAGGCAGCCGGGTTGCCCCAAGCCTCCGACTTGGCGGTCAGGTCGCCCAATACGGCGACCTGGCGCGGCGCCGCCCTCCCTACGACTGCAGTAAGGACCTCGAGGAAGTCCTCAAAGTCCGAGAGAGGGCGGTTTGGGGAGAAATACACCCCAACCAGGGCTTTGTCCCCCCACGCGGCGGCCACGTATCCCGGTCCCCTCTCTAAGGGCGAGAGGGGAGGGGAGTCCGTAGAAGACCGCGCCACCAACGCCACCAAGGCTCGGCGACCACCACCGCGTCCACCAACCACTCGGCCATGATCTGCATCAGCAGATCCTGGGCCGCCCTGCAGTGGTTGGTGTTCGCCTGGAGGATGCGATGTTCGACTCTATCCATCAATCGGACATCGCACCCCCTTCCTCAGCCGCAGCAGCCGAATGCCCAACCTCGGGCACGGCGGTGGTAGCGGCAGGCGTGCTCGACGCCTGCGCTTTTCCCCTCTTAGGGGGAGGATTGCACATCCTCCCCTTCATGATGTGGCCTGCCGGGCGGCCACTGGCGGCACACACAGCGCAGTGCGGTGCGGCGGCCTTGCACGAGGCGGACTTGTGGCCCTCCTTGCCGCAGCGGTAACAGCTCTCTGTCCGGTCTACCGTTGACGGACAGAGGGCTCGGGTGTGCCCGACTCCGAAGCACCTGTAGCAACGCAAGGGCTGTGCCACAAGTGCCCGGACTGCACCCGAGCTGAAGCCTACGTTAAGCCGTACTTTGTCAAGGACGGCTTTGGCAGCGGCGACTGGGCACTCCAGGCGAATGGTGCCCATGCCGCCGCGGCCGGGCCTGATGTCCCGGCTTTTCACCGCTGCGATGTTGCAGCCTCCGATTGCTGCGACTGCCGCCACCACCTCCTCCTTGGTGACGGTGTCGTCCAGGTCAGCCACCTCTAAGGCCGCCGTCTTCACGGGCCTGGCCACCTTGGCCGCGTCCGCGATGACCTCTTGCAACTTTGTTGCGAAGAGGTCTGCGTGTGCACTGCCCTCTGCCCCCGGGAACTCGAAGATTCGAGTCGACATCTCCACCGGACCCCGGGAAGGGAGATTGGCCAGAGCGGGCCGTCCCCTCCCGGGGTCCGGTGGAGATGTCGAACCGCACATATCGGTGGTCCGACAAAGTCTCCACCGTCTCCACCCGCCAGTTCACGACGCGGGCGGCTAGGGCAGGGGTGGCAAACGACACGTCTACCACCGACCCTCCCCGTTGCCGCACACACGTGTGGACCGCCCCCCTGTTGAGGAGGGACACACCGCATGAGGCCGCCCAAAATTCGGCGGCGCGTCCCCGGACGTTGCAGGAGGCAGCCGGGTTGCCCCAAGCCTGCGACTTGACATTCAGGTCGCCCAATACGGTGACCTGGCGCGGCGCCGCCCTCCCTACGACTGCAGTAAGGACCTCGAGGAAGTCCTCAAAGTCCGAGAGAGGGCGGTTTGGGGAGAAATACACCCCAACCAGGGCTTTGTCCCCCCACGCGGCGGCCACGTATCCCGGTCCCCTCTCTAAGGGCGAAAGGGGAGGGGAGTCCGTAGAAGACCGCGCCACCAACGCCACCAAGCCGTCTCGACCGCCCAGCCAACGGCTGGGGACCGAGTAAGGCTCGGCGACCACCGCCACGTCCACCAACCAATCGGCCATGATCTGCATCAGCAGATCCTGGGCCGCCCTGCAGTGGTTGGTGTTCGCCTGGAGGATGCGATGTTCGACTCTATCCATCAATCGGACATCGCACCCCTCTCCTCAGCCGCAGCAGCCGAATGCCCAACCTCGGGCACGGCGGTGGTAGCGGCAGGCGTGCTCGGCGCCTGCGCTTTTCCCCTCTTAGGGGGAGGATTGCACATCCTCCCCCCTTCATGATGTGGCCTGCCGGGCGGCCACTGGCGGCACACACAGCGCAGTGCGGTGCGGCGGCCTTGCACGAGGCGGACTTGTGGCCCTCCTTGCCGTAGCGGTAACAGCTCTCTGTCCGGTCTACCGTTGACGGACAGAGGGCTCGGGTGTGCCAGACTCCGAAGCACCTGTAGCAACGCAAGGGCTGTGCCACAAGTGCGCGGACTGCACCCGAGCTGAAGCCTACGTTAAGCCGTCCTTTGTCAAGGACGGCTTTGGCAGCGGCGACTGGGCACTCCAGGCGAATGGTGCCCATGCCGCCGCGGCCGGGCCTGATGTCCCGGCTTTTCACCGCTGTGATGTTGCAGCCTCCGATTGCTGCGACCGCCGCCACCACCTCCTCCTTGGTGACGGTGTCGTCCAGGTCGGCCACCTCTAAGGCCGCCGTCTTCACGGGCCTGGCCACCTTGGCCGCGTCCGCGATGACCTCTTGCAACTTTGTTGCGAAGAGGTCTGCGTGTGCACTGCCCTCTGCCCCCGGGAACTCGAAGATTCGAGTCGACATCTCCACCGGACACCGGGAAGGGAGATTGGCCAGAGCGGGCCGTCCCCTCCCGGGGTCCGGTGGAGATGTCGAACCGCACATATCGGTGGTCCGACAAAGTCTCCACCGTCTCCACCCGCCAGTTCACGACGCGGGCGGCTAGGGCAGGGGTGGCAAACGACACGTCTACCACCGACCCTCCCCGTAGCCGCACACACGTGTGGACCGCCCCCCTGTTGAGGAGGGACACACCGCATGAGGCCGCCCAAAATTCGGCGGTGCGTCCCCGGACGTTGCAGGAGGCAGCCGGGTTGCCCCAAGCCTGCGACTTGGCGTTCAGGTCGCCCAATACGGCGACTTGGCGCGGCGCCGCCCTCCCTGCGACTGCAGTAAGGACCTCGAGGAAGTCCTCAAAGTCCGAGAGAGGGCGGTTTGGGGAGAAATACACCCCAACCAGGGCTTTGTCCCCCCACGCGGCGGCCACGTATCCCGGTCCCCTCTCTAAGGGCGAGAGGGGAGGGGAGTCCGTAGAAGACCGCGCCACCAACGCCACCAAGCCGTCCCGATCGCCCAGCCAACGGCTGGGGACCGAGTAAGGCTCGGCGACCACCGCCACGTCCACCAACCACTCGGCCATGATCTGCATCAGCAGATCCTGGGCCGCCCTGCAGGTTGGTGTTCGCCTGGAGGATGCGATGTTCGACTCTATCCATCAATCGGACATCGCACCCCCCTCCTCAGCCGCAGCAGCCGAATGCCCAACCTCGGGCACGGCGGTGGTAGCGGCAGGCGTGCTCGGCGCCTGCGCTTTTCCCCTCTTAGGGGGAGGATTGCACATCCTCCCCTTCATGATGTGGCCTGCCGGGCGGCCACTGGCGGCACACACAGCGCAGTGCGGTGCGGCGGCCTTGCACGAGGCGGACTTGTGGCCCTCCTTGCCGCAGCGGTAACAGCTCTCTGTCCGGTCTACCGTTGACGGACAGAGGGCTCGGGTGTGCCTGACTCCGAAGCACCTGTAGCAACGCAAGGGCTGTGCCACAAGTGCCCGGACTACACCCGAGCTGAAGCCTACGTTAAGCCGTCCTTTGTCAAGGACGGCTTTGGCAGCGGCGACTGGGCACTCCAGGCGAATGGTGCCCATGCCGCCGCGGCCGGGCCTGATGTCCCGGCTTTTCACCGCTGCGATGTTGCAGCCTCCGATTGCTGCGACCGCCGCCACCACCTCCTCCTTGGTGACGGTGTCGTCCAGGTCGGCCACCTCTAAGGCCGCCGTCTTCACGGGCCTAGCCACCTTAGCTGCGTCCGCGATGACCTCTTGCAACTTTGTTGCGAAGAGGTCTGCGTGTGCACTGCCCGCTGCCCCCGGGAACTCGAAGATTCGAGCCCCGGCTTGGGTCCGCCGGCAAGAGACCTTGCCGATCCCCAGTTGGTTGGGATCGGCATTGGCACGCGCCCGCAACAATACGGACGCGTATGTCTCGCCGCGCTCCGCAGCCTCCGCGGTGAGTGTCACCACGACGGCTGCGGTCTTTGGAGGAACGAGTTTCCTCCTCGTGCCAGCGGTTTTCACTGTGGGAGCAGCGCTGGCGGCTTTGGGAGGCGGCCCTTTCGCCTTTCCCTTCCCTTTGCCGGTCGTCTGCGACTGGCCGGAAAGGGTGGAGGTGGCGGGAACGGCAGGGGCGGCCGCTGCCGACCCTTTGCCCTTGCCCCTCCCCCTTCCCTTGCCTGTCGTCTTCGACTGGCTGGGTGGGGTGGTGGTGGTGGGGACGGCTGGGTCGACAGCTGCCGCCCCTTTGCCCTTGCCCTTCCCCTTCCCGCTGACGACCCTCGTCCACCCCTGCTGGTTGGACGGGGTGGTGGCAGGCAGAAGTGGGTCCTCCTCCCTTTGTGAGGCAGGCCCCAGCTCACCCATCCTCTTGTCCGCCGCGAGAGGCAGCCGGTAGCTTTTTTCCGGCAGGAGCCGGTCCTCTATGCCTGCTAGGCAGGCTCTCACGAAGGCCCGCTCCTCCATCATTACCTTGCGGATGGTGTCCTCAAGATCGAAGGAGGAGGGGCCCGGGCGACGCGCGCCCCTTGCTCCTTGGCGGCTACCCTCTCTTTCAACTCCTGCTGGAGCTGCGTCCGCCGAGCCACGTCCAACTGGCGTTGGGCGTCCGCTAGACCCACGTCATGGGTGTCAGCTGCAGTTGTCGGCTTTTTGGCCTTGGCCTTCCTTGCAGGCTCCTTCGCCGAACCCGAGGAGCCATCGGACCCTTCCTTCAGGAAGGCCCGTTTCCGCGATCGAGATCTTGAATCCACCTCCATTGAACTGGCGTCCGACGCGATAGACTCGGTGTCGGAGTCAGACAACTCAACCACCTTCCCGCCATAGAAGGCTCGCCCTTCCTCCGACGCTGAAGCGTCACGTTGGCCCTGAGAAGGGCCTTTTGGGTGGCCCTGAGAAGGGCCTTTGGGTTGGCCCTGAGAAGGGCCTTTGGGTTGGCCCTGAGAAGGGCCTTTTTTAAACTGCCCGCAGGCGTCCCGCAAGGGTTTAGGCATAGCCTCCGCAATGATCGCTGAATCCGGAAAGAAAATATAGTAAAAAGCAACGATCGCACAGTGCACTTTGGCCGTACCCAGTCTGCCACTCCGTTACGGTGGTCAGAACTGGGACGTTCCCAGGGGATACGACGTGGACGTAAGCACTGTGAGGGGATCCCCCACAATGCTGCCTCCTTTGCCAACTCGTCCGCTCGCTCATTCCCCGGCAGGCCCGCGTGGGCCTTGATCCAGAACAAAGACACAGCTTTGCTCTGGCCCAGGGCTTGAGCCAAGTTGGCGCGCGCGCGAACCGCCAGGGGATGGAGAGAGCCATGGTTTGCAAGCGTCTGCAATGCTGACATTGAGTCGCTGTACAAACCATAGCTCGTCTCTTGCCGCGTGAGGATCACGTCCGTCGCCTTGCAAATGGCCAGGAGTTCCGCCTGGTAGACTGTGCAGTACGCGGCGAGGCTAAGCTTGAGGTTCCGGACTTCGCCTTCACTATCCCATATGGATAATGCGGCTCCGACCTTCCCCTCAATCCTGCTGCCGTCGGTGAATATTCGCACCGTCTGCACATTGTTGCTATCTAGCAAATCCTGGTCTGTCAGGCACATGAACTCCAGGGGCATTTGTGAAGCTGGATGAGGGGTTTCAGCAAACCTTACCGCACTCTCGATTTCCCTGTCTCCTGGCACAAACCGGGATGACCCTCTCCTCGCTTCATACAGAGTGGCTGCCTCTTGTATGCGCAGGTCTAGAGGTAGTATCCCAGACAGTACCAGTGCCGAGTTCAAAGAGACAGTACGGTAAGACTTACAAAGCTTCTGGGCGAATCCTCGTTGGACTGAGCCTAGCCTCTTCCGTATCCCTAGCTTTTTCGCAGCAGGAGCCCAGGCGGCAGCCGCGTAGGTGATTATCGGCTCTATTGTCGCGGTGTATATAATGTGTATTATTTCAGCGTTTAATCCCCAACTAACTTTGGTGGCGCGGGACAGCTGTTTGTAAATAGCAGCTACTCTCTTGCAGACATTCGCGGCATGCTCATTGAAAGTGAGCTTATCGTCTATGGTTAGACCCAGCAACTTCATTTTCTTGACCATACCGATATCGATCCCGACCATGCTCAGTATTGGAGTGTCGTACTTAAGCTTATTGGTTATGATCATCGCACAGGTTTTGTGCGGTGCAAACCTCAGCTTATTTCGGACGCCCCAATCCTGAACATGGGCGAGGGCTGCATTGGCAGATCTCGAGACTTCAGCCGCCGTGTCCCCATCCACGACCAAGACGATGTCATCCGCGAACGCCTGCACGAAGAC
Organism: Orthosia gracilis; assembly: GCA_947562075.1. Classification (NCBI taxonomy): domain Eukaryota; kingdom Metazoa; phylum Arthropoda; class Insecta; order Lepidoptera; family Noctuidae; genus Orthosia; species Orthosia gracilis. Next base: position 14,723,760 of record OX387267.1, read on the forward strand.
TACCTACCCTTTCATACCTACTTACTTACCTTACGCTACATACCCTGTCCGACATACCCTACTTCCCCTACCCTACCCACCTACCTGCCCACTTACCCTACCAACCTACCTAACAATTTGTTAAACTATTTATGAGAATAAGAATTAGTTAATACTACAATACGAATGTAACCAACTCTTGTTTCTACCGGGCGGCGGGCGATCTAATTAAATTTTAGAACACAAAAGCTGCTATTATGACTTAACTATGATAGTTCGGTATATTTTCTTGTGGACTTTTTTGTACGTAATAATGAGTACTTTAATCATATAGTACATAATTTTTATGTATCATCAATAGTTTTGACAGCGCACGCCAAATAATGAATTTTATAGGCTAAATTTGGTACTTTGGGTTACATTATGGCAATTTTGATAGGAATTCAATTTTATTTTAAAGATATTATAGCCTGTGTTACTCCGGAATAATTTAATGTAATCCATAGATTAAAATTTCTAAAATCGGTCCAGCAGTTTCGGAGCCTATTCGGTACAAACGAACAAAAAAAATCTTTCCTCTTTAAATATTATTTTATAGTATATGTAGTCACAACAACAAGGAACGAAATTGGGATCATCCTTAATGATACACCTACAATGAGAAAAAAACCGGTCCAGTGCGAGTCGAACTCGTGCGCTGAGGCTGCCATGCCAATCCATTATACCGCCATAATAAAATTGGTATAATTTTTATGGGTGGCTAAGTTTTAAGTGTGGGGTGTGTGTGTGAATCAAGGTGCTGAGTCAACACGATAAAAAAGATATGGGCAAATTACATAAAAATGCTTACTGTAGTCCTTCTACACTATACTTTAATATTATAAACAAGAAAGATTTGTTTGTAAGTTTGTATGTAATGGATAAACTCAAAAATAATTAAACCGATTTTGAAAATTTTTTCACCAGTGGAAAGCTACATTATTCCTAAGTGGCGTAGGCTATTTTTTTAGTCACAGAAAGGAGTCCTGTGGAGTGGGCCACGGGAGCGAAGCCGCGGGGAACAGCTAGTATAAGTTATGAAGGCCAATAAAATTTCAAGATGATAAGTTAAAAATTCAATATCGAAGAAAATAATAAATCATTTTAAGTCCATGGAAGAAATTGTGCATTGTTGCTTTTATTAAGGAAAGGCTATGAAACTTGTCACCCTTCTAGATCTCAACTCTTCTTAGTCGAACTTGGCGCCTTTTTCATATACCTATAGGTTTTTGTCGAGTTTGGTGCCATTTCACATTTTTATGTTTTTTTAGGATCTTTATTACACCATTGTTGCGTCTTGTTACCCTCCAATCTTCGTCGTATGTTGAGTCGTGATCCTTAATGGATATTTGATGCTCTGTCTACCGTTTTAGGCAAGTGATCATGATATGATTTATGTTTAGAAGACTCGATGTATTTGTGTTTGTGACTTATACTAACTACTCCTTTTTAAAGTCCAGAATCAATATACTGAGTCTGTCAAGTTTAGCTGTCAATTTTCTCTCTCTCTCTACTCTGAACTGCAGAGTTCCGTCGTCACATCTTACTTACGATACGGTACCGTTTGCCGTCTGATTGTCGCTTCTAGGCTAGACCATTAGATTACACATTTTTGTTCGGCATAGGCCAAACTAGTCTAAAATATTTTTAGGCTAAACTAGATTGTCCAAATTTTAGCCTAGGACAAATTAGTTTGGCCTGAAATCTGGTATGGCCGGTAACATACAGGATGTCATTGACATCGACACGAAAAGGAGTACCGTATACTCATGATTCTGAGCCCCCCTAGTGACGAAACGATTCTAATAATTTTGAAAAAAAAGTAATCATTTATTCCCTTTTTTATCAAAACCAGCAATCTATATAAAACTCGAAAACGCTATCTATCAGCTGATTTCTTCAAGTTTCCATCGAGTTCAATACTGCCAGCTTGTACATGCACGCGGAATGCCGCGCGCGCTTTCTCTCGGCTCACCGACAAAAGAAGAATCATTAAAAATCTAATTGGGTTAGACACGAAAAAGGATTTGGACCGATTACAATAAAAAATGCATTTTTTATTAGTAATAGTCTGAGTATTTTTAATCCTATGTGTAATTATGACTAGCTGCCAAGCGTGTGGTGGCTGTTGACGGCTAGTCTGTGTGTGTTTGTGTGTTCAGGCAGTGCGGTGGGCTCGGCGCAGCGCCTGGTGGAGACACACCTGGGGCCCGGCGTCGCTGACTGGAACATCGTCGTGCCCGTGAGTAACATGCACTGTAGCACTTACACTGTAGCATCGCTCTTTACCTAGCAACTCATGAGCTCGCTCGCGTGCTGCAGATGCCGCCGCCTTGCGAGAACGCGCCGGTGTCGGGCGTGGAAATGCGCGTGTGCGACGCCGATGCGCCGCCCGACGTGTCCATGAGCGACGTGCGCTCGGCGCGCGTGCACCGCGCTGGCCAGCTGGCGGGCTTCGCCGCCGTCAACGTCACAGTGTACTGCATCCTGCCGCCGGCCCAATTGCCTCCGCCACCCTCCACAACCCTGCCGCCACCAACGACCCTACCGCCCCCCGCAGATCCACCTCCCACGACATCCCCACCACCCAGGACCCCGCCACCCCCCACATCCCCGCCGCTCCCCGCCGAGCCGCTGGCGCAACTCACAGACTCGAGTACCGCGTACGAGCTGCTGTCGAATGAATTAAATTTTAAAGAAGTCGGTTCCAACGAAGAGACGTCGGATGAATCGGAATCAGTAGTCTTGGCGTCGACAGAACAGACAACAACAGTAAAGCCGACTTCAACCACAACCTTGCCGCCGATGCAGGAGGAGACGACAGAGAGCGTTGAATACACACTACAAACCGAAGTGGTTACACACCCGCCCAATAAGCCGACCTATCCCCAAGAAAGACCCCCACAGTCGATGCAACTAACAATTAATATTACACCATCTAACCGAGTGCCTACCGAGGGAGGTATGCAGTCTTACGACGTAGATCTACCTTTGTTATCGAACAAAGAAACGCCAAACGAAGTGATGTCATCGCAGAGTCCCAGGTTTTCGTCAGCTTCGTACATAGAGACACCGCCACGAATGTCTGGGCTGCCACCGCACAAGCACGTGAAGCGCCCGCGCCGGCCGGGATTGGCGGTGCAGCCGCCGCCACGCTACCCGTCACACTACCCACACTACATGCCACACTACCCACACTACGCGCCGCCATACCGCCTTCATCCGTATCCGCTAGCTCCGATCTACAGCCCACTCAGCTTGCTCGGTCCGCAACTGAGGTTCATGCAGCGTCGCCAACCACTCTTGTTTTTCCGGCACTTTTAACTCTTCTGCTTGCTCTGTTCAGACTGATCCTTCTTCGACAGCAAGGGTTGCTTCGGGCTCATTCAAACGCTCGCGCCATGCAGCAAAAGCATCCAAAGATGAGAACAACGTGCATATTACTTTCACTGAGTGATAAATAATTTAATTTAAGCAATAAAAAAAATAGAAGTAGATCTTTTAGTTTTCATGGACAACCATTACAATTTAAAGACAGGTATGGGCGCAGGATTACAGATGTAATAAAAGATATCCTACTAAGGATCTGGATGAGAGTCTGGTAAAAGAAAGCGTGACCTCAGAAAACGCGGTTTATTAAAAAAAACTACTATACCCCTAGTTAAATGTTTTGATACTTGAGTAGTTTTTGTACTCCGTTTGTTGTGACGGAACCTTGATTGTCATGGATGTGAGAAAAAAAACGAGTGTGTAGATTCATTTTTTTATTACATTTAATATGTCAATTATATTTAGCTACTTAATATTTTCTTTATAGACACAGCAACTGCCGTAATAACTGAAAGAATTAAAAAGCCACTGTGTCTCGCGCGAAGCGAGTCTTTGGCAACTAACGTGTTAAATTTCATCAACAATGTTTTTAATTCAGTACACGTTTAATTATTTGTTTAATCATCATAATCAAAAGCAGAGTCCAAATATTCAACCTCTAAGGATTCTTCTGTATCAGTGGAATCATCATCACCTATACTTAATATGTTTTTTTTCAATACTTCTCCTGTTATGTGGTCTCTTTGTTTGCAAAATATCTTTCTTTCAACTACGTATAATGTGATTTTTAATTTCGTAGACTAATCTGACATTTGGGGGGTTGTCACTTTATCGTTATATAAAAATAGTGTCGTATCCTAAATATCCCGAGTGATCCAAAATCGAAGTAGATCGAAAATTGAACTATTTCACGGCAAAAGAATTACATTTGTTAGGAAACCTCCGGCCCCTATTTAGTTTTTACTGTAAGTTATGTCAGACTTCATTTTATCGATCGCATTTATTATATTGTTGATTTCATATTTAACACAATAAAAGTGTATGTAGATACTATGTGTATGAATATTGTTATATTTAGATATATTACGATTATTATACAAAAAACATTTATTTACACCAATTAGTAAAATTAAATTGAGGAATCATGTCACATCGATACTATGTTTCGCGCTTGCAACATTTTTAAAAAATAAGGTCGTTGGCAGCTGTCAGTTTAGTCTACGAAATTAACGGTATAGTACTGCTATCATTCTCACTAATCACTATAAAACCGATCACAAAGGACATATTTTTTGCTTAGAACCAAAATAGTGCAGAAATGTTATATGAAGTCTCATTGTTGCACAGGTTTATTAATGCACTGTTTTTTACTTTTTATTTAGATATAAATTTACCACAGAGGTTTAATGTCTCCTCTTAAATTGTATGCATTAGATCAAAAAGATACTGGTTGAAATCAAAATCGGCTGAAGAAAATTGATTTGATGAAAAAAACAAATCAAATGGCGCGCATTTTGTACCATTGTAAAACTTTGAGACTTGTGAGCGCGGGTGGGTACTAGCTGGCTAGTGATTGTATCTCCATAGGTTATATTTACACAAGATTGAGAAAGGCTGCTGATTTCGCACCTAAGGAAAGAAAATTGACCAGCCTTAGCACCGCGGTGGGCAGTCCAGCTCAGGGTCTCGCTCCACGTGCCAACGCTGCTGCTGCGAACTTGATGCTCTCTTCTCGGTCTTTTTGATGGTGAGGACGATATGAGGGTTGTGTACGGCACGAAACTACCTCAAAGGGCGGTTTTAATCCAAAATTGTGGACATACCAAACGGAGCGGCATGGACATGACTACGCGGCGGCGTTGTCGGTCGTATATCTACCTCAGTACAAAACCAAGCAGCGATAAATTAAAAAGGAAAAGTAAAAAGCGAGTAGAATAAAAACTATACCTTAAATAAAGAAGCGCCAATGAAACGGCGCGAACAATACTTCATATTTAGCAAGAAAAGTTTAAAAAAATGGCAAGAGACCACGATAGCGATATGAATTCAACTCAAGAAAGCATAAATACAGCTGCAAATTAAATTGTTTACCTTTATTATGTACCTTTTGCCGCAAAAGTCGCGGGATAAATATTTTTCATTAACTTGAGTTTTTATTGTGAGTAGATATATTTTATCACGGTAGGTGGCTTGGTAGTTGAAAGAAAAGTAGATTATGCACCTCGCTAAAGTCTATAATTAATTCACTCGTGTTAATTTAGTGACGTAACACTCATGTATTAATAACTCACTTTGAGCTCGATGCAACGATCTACTATTCCACATTCATTACATGGTCCGACATTTTTTTACAATCTTCTGCAGTTGTTCGGCCAAACGGGTTTTATAAGTGTTTACGTTTCTTTTGCTTGCAGATTTATGTTTTTTTTTTACCACCATACGCTTAGCTGAGCTCCTTATCAACTCGATCGGGTTTAAATCACAGTGGTAAGATGGCAGTCTCAGTACCTCATGGCCGTTTAGAAAAGCTCGCTCGTCAGCTACGTACAGGGTTTCCGGTTTATGTTTGTTAACTAAATGTAACAATTCAGAATTTTTTGGCAATCTTCATAAATTATTCAGTTGGAATCGAGCCCTTCTTGTATTGCAGCTTTTCTCGTATGTTTCGTAGGAAATTTACTCTGTTGTACAGTGTGGTAACTCACATTATCCATCATAATAACACTGGGTTCGTTAATATTAGGTATTATTTTTTCTTTTAGTATTCTTTTCAGGGAATGGCAGAAATAAAAAAAATAAAAAAATATTGTCATAAGCAACCTACAAAAAGAAGTCAAACCCCACCAAACTCATTTTCATGTAAAATGTTGCCAAGACGAGACCATAATATATACCATATAACTTCACAAACTCGACACCTTAGTCACAGATATAATAATAACAGCACTTGAGTCAAAATATGTGGCTTGGCCGTTTCGCTACCGTCACATACCTCGTTACTAGAAGTCGCCACTTATAGGTTTCACTTATTTCGTATGCGCAACTCTTCCCCCCCATGTATTGGTACTACAAGAACTGTTATATTTATTTACATACTAGCTTTTTTTTTTATTTAAAAGTATCCTATGTTACTTCTAATACCTCCAAGAAAATATGTACAAAGTTTCATGATGATCGGTTCAGTAGTTTTTGAGTGAAAGCGTAACAAACAAACTTACATTCACATTTATAATATTAAGTATAGATTATATACTTTACTGTAAAACATAAGTTACATTTATAAAGGAAACTTAACACATACAATTGGCGGCCTTATCGCATTCTGCGATCTCTTCCAGGCAACCAGGTATGGACAATAATTGCTGGACACAAAGTGGGGCTGTTAGTGGTGTGACAATATCAGTGTTAAAAAAATTATTAGAAAAGATTATCAACCATTATCAACCAATCAAGATTATTAATTATCAAGAGTATCAATAATATTATAAAAGATATGCAGATAAATACATGTGATATGTAATATATATATATAAATACATACATCAATACATATAATAAATCTGTAGAAAAGTAATTTTTGCAATAAGAAAATATTTCCAAAAAAATAGTCAGTGTGTTAAAGGATAACCAACAGAACCCGTTTCCAGCAGTTTTGGATTTTTTGTCTGTTTGTCTGTTTAACTGTTTGTCTGTTATGCACGCATCACGTGAAATGTTCGAAACCAATATTGATAATTTTTATAAATAAAAATTTTGCGTAACTTGACGTATTAGTACGCACATTACATACTTGACGTATTGGTACGCACATGCTCGCCCCGCAGCAGGCCATGCTTTCGTTTGCCAGACTGTACTCAATTCACTGAGTATTAGATAAGGCACAGCCTACACCACTGCTTATTTACTAGCTTTTACCTGGGGCTTCGCTCGCAGTGAAGCCATTAAATTTTTTAGCCGACTTCGCAAAAAGAAGGAGGTTCTCAATTCGACTGTATTTTTTTTTTTTTTATGTTTGTTACCTCAGAACTTTTTATTGGGTGAACCGATTTTGATGATTCTTTAAAGCTGGTGCTTGTCATGTGGTCCCATTTAATTTTCATCAAGATCTGATGAAGAACTTCGGAGAAATACATCAGAACTCTTCAATAAATGACGGTAAAACACTCGGGATAGATACAATCGCATGTCTGTTTATTGTTTACACCATTTCATAACAAAATATCACAGTGGTACTCTCTAAAGGGGTACGCAGATGTGAACAGTTCACCCTGGTATACTCTCATTGCACCAGTTTTGTTTAAGTTTCATATTATTGGGTTAATCTATTTTAGCTTCACTTTGGACACTATACGCGTAGGTACCGCCTATAGAACTGGTCCATTATGTACCACAACTAAAAAGTGAAAAATAAAAAAACCTTTTTACAAAAATTATAACCGACTTCCAAACAAAAACACTACAAAGTGAAAAATAACTTCAATTTCGGAAGTCGGTGTCAAAAAACGAAGAAACGAAAACAGAAACACCGAATTCCGAAATTGAAGTTATTTTTCACTTTGTAGTGTTTTTGTTTGGAAGTCGGTTATAATTTTTGTAAAAAGGTTTTTTTATTTTTTAATAAAAGTATCCTATGTTACTTCTAACACCTCCAAGGATATATGTACAAAGTTTCATGATGATCGGTTCAGTAGTTTTTGCGTGAAAGCATAACAAACAAACTTACATTCACATTTATAATATTAGTATAGATTTATTTACACACAAAACACTTAACAGAGAAAATAAATAATACAGATAGAAGAGCACAAAGGTACTGCTTATTTCAATAGAAATTTTCTTCAAGCAGACCTGCGACAGGAAACTTGCATCAATCAATCAAACCAATGCAATCTGCTTGTAGAGACTGGAGGGTACGTTTGACCAGATCGTGAAGGTGTGGAGCTGTTATCGGACCAAGTGATTAATCAGTGTACCTACCGTAACTACAAGTACTAATCAGGGTCACCATATAGAAGTAGAGCACCTACATCGGATAGTAACAATAGTACTGACATTGAAGACCTAATTGATTTATTTGAAAGCTAAATGATTTTTTTGCTTCCATTGCGGGAGCAATGATTCCAGGATGGCCGAATGTAACGGACGTGACGTCAGCCTACGTACAACCCACCAATACCCGCCGAGTCCGTCAAAGCCAAGCCACCATATTGAAGCCTTCCCTCCAGTCAAGCCATATCAAGCAGAAAGGATGTGTCAATATAAGCGATTGCCAGTCATTTATTTGTCTTTTTCGATTGTGATTACAAGATCTGAACAAAGCTCCGCCCGGTTTTTATTTATCTGTTTCAATATATTTTACATGGGAATCAACACAAAACTCAGAACTTAGTTCCTTATTCAAATTATTATCTTTACTTCTATACAAATATAATATATAACAATATTATAAAGAGGATTGATTTTTTTGTTTGTTTATTTGTATCGAATAGGCTCAGACTACTGATTTTAATCATTTTTGACCAATAGAAAGCTAAACTATCAAGAAATTTATTTTAAAAAAAAGTAGAGATCCTTAAGTAGAGATTCTTAAAGCATTAATGTAACCCAAAGTAGCAAAATGCGTTGCCTATAAAATTCATTACTTAGAAAACTATTGATGACACATAAAAGTTACTTATCGGTCACACTTATCGGTCGGATATTGCTAGAAGCCCGGGAAAAAAAATATAGCACAGTTTAAGGGTAACACTGAGGATAACCTCACGTTTACATAAACACACTCCGCCTTATTAATAGTAAACTCGGAGTAAAGCTACAACTAGAATCATCTAAGAATTAACTATGCATTTTTCGAGGTTTAAGCTTGGCGTAATATTACTCCGCATTTATTAACAACGGGGTTAAGTTTATTGAAGTGTGTTCGTCATACATCCCACGTCGTTTATCACATGTCTTATGTAACGTTAGAAGCTAGGTGCGCATTTTGAGCGAAACAGGGTGCGCATGATTTTTACACCATATGCGCAAAAAAAAACAAGTTTTTTTTTCAGGACTAAGCTGTTCAGCTCTGGAGTGTTGGTGCTGAGCCAATACCGTCCAGTCCCGCAGCACGATGTATGGATACTGGCCTCGTATCTTAATACATGGCTCCAAACAATGTTGCTCAATTGGTCACGCGAAATCTATACAGATTATTAATGATTCACTGCTAACTACTTGCAAAATAATTTACACAAAACATGATTGTAGGAATAATCGAATGGTGACGCGCGGTGGTCAATTAGCGGCGCCGAGCACCGCAGCTAAATAGCCGCGCCCGTGACGCCGGCGCACAGTCCAGGCTGCTTGCCCCCACGCTCCGCACGCCTCACGCCCGCTCGCTCACGCCCCGCACGCCCACAGCCATGCCGCCCCGCGCTCAGCTGGCGTGCGCCGCCGCTCTGTCCACGCTGGTGGCGCTGGCGCACGCGCAGGGACTCTGCGATACAATGCTGTTCGGTGAGTAGTAGAAGTCAACGCTAGCGGGTACAGAAAATCAAGGTCTACAAAAATCTTTAAAACCAATCAAATTTCTCTTGAGGGAGACGGTGGGCTGTTATCCACTTCGTAGGCCAAGCGGCGTCTCCCCCGTTAGGTGCCCGCATTTTCGAGGCGGGAGGCTCAGTAGCCGTGGCTTGGTCACCCATGGTGAAGTGAAGAGGAACCCGAGAAGGGGCCGTAGGGAAGGTCCCTATCCCCTGCGGCCGAAAAGTAGTAGGTGGCGGGGACATTGGGTTGACCCGTCACAGAGGGACCAAGTGTGCCATACACAGGGTCGTTTGGCATCCATGTGCTGGTTTGGTCCCTGGGGTGGTTTGAATCCACGTTTAACAACTTGTAAGTCGAGTTTATTCAATATCGTATAACTGCCAACAATAATCCTCGAGGTTTAATAGTACGATGTGACGTAGAACTAAATTAATACAGAAACAGAATATGGTATGCGAAAATTAAACTTTTCCATGGGATTTAAATAAATTATGACTGGCACTGTCAAAAACATTAAATGATTGTTGATAATTCCAACAATTATATCATTAATGTGATCCACTCGTTTTTTTTTCTTAAATAGGGTTCATCAATAGGATGGACCCTAATCTTATAACAATCTAGCCTTATGAATAGACTAATAAGTAATTTAATTCTGCTTCTTCTTCTTTCGTGTCGATTAACTCAAACTGTAGTCTCAACCATTCATTCCATTCATAATTATAACCTAAACTATTACATTGTCTTTACTAAGAATGTGTCCAAAAGCACTTTTCTTATTGTCTCTATTAAGGCGAATACACTTCGTTTTTGTGTTTATTTGGTAGCACTTTCGTACGTTCCACTATTCACGTTCACTAACACTAATCATTAACTCGAACGGTTTTGTTATTTTTAGTCTTCTCACTATGTTTGTGTGGTCGAGAAGCTGGATTGTCTCAACGTTCACGTGCTGATGAAGTCTCTTTTTGTGAGCTTCTTCAAATTTCTGGATCACTTTTTCGATGAACTCAACTTTTAGGTCCCGATGAAGGTCATCATTTTGTATGTACCAAGGTGCATTTACAATTGCTCTAAGCACTTTGTTCTGGGATCGTTTTATAATGGCTTGTGTTTAAACACCGCCCAAAAAAGTACCTATTTTACTACCAAAAAAATTCTAAACGGTTACCAAAATGGATAAATGGTCACCAAATAACGTTTCCTAAAATATTATGAAATAAATCCATTTTTTCGTATTATTGACTGCCAAAAAAATATATGGACGCCTTTAAAGTCGACGGAGCCCCGCTGCGCGGGGCTCCTATTTCCGTCCGCAGGGTCTAAAGTAACCTAACACGAACGAGATGACGGGAGCCGAGTTCGCTCGCTTTGCTCGCTCACTTCGGCTCCCGTCATCTCGTTCGAACCTAACCTGTCCGTGTCGGGGTGCCCTAAGCTCCTGAGCTCGCTTCGCTCGCTCTTGGACTAATTCGTTAAAAACACGAATACACCCGGTATATTAATCTTTGAGTTGGATAGAATTTGGTGACCGTTGATCCATTTTGGGAACCAATTATTTTATTTGGTGCCTAAGCTTAGAGTCTTAAAAATATTTTTGATGACCGTCTAAATTATACCCTTTTATAATTAATATGTTGCTCTGTTTGGTGCAGCCCCATACCTCAATACCATAAGTCCAAACTGCTATCAGGACTTGTTTGTATAGTAATAATTTGTTTTGCACAGACAGCATGGAGTTTCTTCCAAGCAGCCAATACATTCTTTTATATCGGAAGTCGAGTTCTTCTTTTTTCTTCTTGACGTGGGCTTTCCAGCTTAAGAAGAAGAAAGAAAAGAAGAAAAAGTCATACACTTGATTAACAGACTTTTCTAATGCTTCTACGTGGCTGTTTCCTACAGCCATTATGGCTGTTTCATCAGCAAAGTTCTCAATCGTGTTTTGCTCTAATTCAGGAGTATCACAAGTGTATAGTAGGTACAAGACCAGCCTAACACACTTCCTTGCGGTACGCCAGCTTTTATTTTTTTCAGTTCTGAGTAGGCATATTCTTGTCTTATTCTAAAGACTCTGTTTAGAACGTAGGATTCTAAAATATCTGCAAATTTCTTCGGTAACAAGCTCTTCAATTTATGTATAAGGCCTTCATGCCATACTTTGTCAAACGCTTGCGCCACGTCTAGGAATACTGTAGAACATACTTTCTTGTCTTCAAGGCCGTTTTCTATTAGATTTGTGATTCTATGCACTCGATCAATAGTAGAGTGTTTTTCTCGAAAACCAAATTGGTGCTCTAGTATTATGTTCTTGTTTTCTATTATAGGTTTTAGTCATCTGAGTAACAGCTTTTCAAATAGCTTGGACATTATTGGTAGGAAGGAAATAGGCCTATATGATGATGTTTCGTGAGCCGGTTTATCTGGCTCAGCTATCATTATTACTTAAGCCACCTTCCATAAGTCTGGTACATATTTAAGTCTTAGTGCGGCATTGATAAGGGTCGTTAATGTAACCAGACTCTTTCTTGGTAGGTTATGAAGAACTTCTCCTGTTATTAAATCGTACCCTGGTGATTTTCGTGCGCTTATATTGTATTTTATTTCTCGTGCGACTTCTCTTGGTGTTACTAGTTTTATGGTAACTTCATTTTCCAATGTCAGCATATTAAGCAAATCGTGATCTTTAATGATTTCCCCGTCGTTTGGTTGGAAGATATTTTCAAAGTGTTCTGCAAACCTCTTCGCTTTTTACTCGTTAGTTACTGCTCATTGTCTATTTTCACATTTGATCGGTGGGATTTGGGTAATCGGCCTTTTAAGTGCTTAGTAGCCTTCAAAAGAAAGTAGTCTGTCCATTGATCGTTACTTTGACTCTGAAGATAGGTTTTGGCTGACTCGTCTTTAAAGTCTTAGTAGAAGGATTAGTCTTCTTACTTTTTTTGCTAGATTATTCAGTTTTCGTTTGTCTTCAGGGCACCTAGATTGATGCCAAGTTTTTCTCTGTTTTTTTTTCTCCATAATGAGATGCTTGATACTGAGCGGGTAAGTATTTCCCTTCGCCTCCTTGTTGAAGTCAGGTGTATGTTCCCACGCTGCTTGCTGTATATGCATTATGAACTTCTCTACTTTGACATTTAGATATTCGTGTGTTTTTAATGGAACTTTAAGGTCTATCTGATCATTCAAGCTAGACTTGAAGCTCTCCCAGTCTATACTTTTACTAAGAAGAGTGGGCCTGTTTTCTTTATAAAAAATGGTTTCGCTAATTTCTAGATAGATTGCAGAGTGATCTGAATTAATTTCATAGCTTTGTTACGATTTTATGTAACTAATTGATAGATGGTTATAAAAATTTATTAAGTCCGGTATTTTATTTTGATCTGTCGGCCAATAGGTGGGTTTTCCAGTTGATATGACATCACATTTCAGCTCTTTTATGGCGCTTAGTAGTTCTCTGCCTTTAGAAGTTGTTATTGAGGAGCTTCAATACGTATTTTTAGCATTGAAGTCTCCTCCTAATATAAATCGACTTCTAAAGCGAGTTAAAAAGTTCATATAGTTGTCTCTTTTATAATATACCGTGGTTGACAGTAGATGGTAGATACTGTTACAGGATATTTTTTGGTTTGTAGACAAATTGCCACTGCTTGGATGTATTTCTCTTCGTATTGAAACTCTTCATAGTGCTGTAGGTTTTCTTTTACAATAATGGCACTACCACCTCTCAGGATTACTACAATCGCCTGTCTGTTTTTGTACTATAGAACTTGCCCACTGGGCACCACAACTTAAAAAAATAAATAGTGTGGGATGGACCTGCACATTTGATTCCACCTAGCCCTTCCATCATCAGACAACAAGTCGTACGGCAATGAGCCACCGTTACATGGTGGACATCTCACTCATACGTACAAAGCGTTTTGCGAATACTTTCATTGTGCGCACAGCTGAGGAGTGGAATTCCCTGCCAGAGTCTTTGTTTCCTGATAGCTACAACCTTGGAGACTTTAAGTCAGGAGTGAATAGGTTATTTCTAGGCAAGCGTGCTTCACCGCCGACCACATCATCGCTTACCATTAGCCGAGGTAGAGGTCAAACGCGAGCCTATCGTTAAATAAAAAGAAAAACAAAATATCTATTCCATGATACGTAGTGACGTAATTTTGTTTGCAATGCATAGGGAACGAGACGCAGTTTGCAGTGAGCCTGGCGGAGCGCCGTGTGGAGCCTGACAAGTTCACCTTGGAGATCAGCGAGCCAGACGTGAGTACACTCCCTGAGCCTACCACCACACGGCTACTCCTGCTACTACTACCACTCCTGCCATCATACTGCCACTCATAAATGCCATAAATTAACGCGAACCCCTGGAGTGAAGTAACTCCTTGCTGTCACGGACAAGTCTGTGTTCGCGAGATGTTTTTTGTGCTTATTTTATTCCAACAGTATTACACATGTACCTACGTGTCGAATTAATAACCTCCTTTTTTAAGTGGGATAAAAAGAACTTGTTATTCGTTTGTATCTCAAATTGATAGTAATTGTATGTTGTGACAGGTTTGTTCAGATTTGGAGGCAGCGGGCCTGAAGGTGACGGCGTGCGACGTGGCGCAGGCACCACGCGTGTTCCTGCTGGACACGGCGCGCGGCATGGTGGTGCGCGGGGGCAGCTTGGCCGGCGCGGCCCGCGTCTACGTCACTGTGTACTGCGCCGAGTCCGCCGAGCCCGACTACAGGTCCCCCGAGTCGGCGGAATCTCCAGCTGTGGCTCAGCCGTACTCAGGCGAGACGTCCACCGTTAGATCCATTTCCACAGGGACAGCCTCACCAACGCGAATAAAGTCGATTTCCAGTCCGGATTCACTTCCGGCGTGGGAAGTCGAGCCCTCATCTGTACTGTCTTCTTCAACTGATGAATACTTGACACCGGTGAGGTTGGAGTCCAGGTTTTCTTCACTAGACCAGGCGAATGGTCCATCCATACAAACAAGCTTAAAATCACAAGGTCAGTTAATGAATCCATCATTTCCAAAAGGCATATCGTATAGGTTGAAGGAAAATGAACAACCATTGTTAGATAAGGCAAAACACCAACCATCTGTTTTGGATTCGTATTCAACATTTATTAATGGGTTTCCAAAATGGCCACATAAGCCATCTTCATCTCGACATGATATGTCATCATCGTCGTTGGCTAAACGCTTGAAAGATTTACGGCCCAAGAAAACGCCAAGTGTGCTTGCTAATCGATCACCATTCTGGCTGAGACGTCCAACAAAACGTCCTTCGTCTCCGTTCTTAAAGTTCCGATCCCTCCCTGATGGGGAAACACGAAAATCGATGTCACGATCACGTAACCGTGTATCAAGCCGTTTTTCAGAATACGATGAGCCGTGGACACCTAATGAGGATGATCCACTGTCCCTGCAATGGCCAGATAAACCGACAGATTCAAATCAATGGTACACAGAAGGTGACTCGCAATCATCTTATAAAAGAGATTTTCCGTTCCGGATCAAGCCTCCACAAATACTCGATTGGAACGAAGGACCGAATCCTCCATTACAGCGCCCGTCGACGTCGTCGGCGATACAGCACGATTCGAAGAAGGAATCGAGGTATGTACCACCAATACACGCAGAAGATCCTGCTCTGTTGGCGGAGTGGTTAAAATACCGCACTAAGTCACAGCACCCCTCGTTGCCAAAACTGTTGCTTTTGTTGGAGAAAAATCATCCGGTACCGATACAGAGCAAGGGCCCGTCTGCTCATTCTGTCGAAGACACTGAGCCGTGGTGGACGAACCGACCGTACAATGATTTTGGGGATGAAGGAATTCCGTGGCAACCAGATTATCCAGCAGACTACACTGCCGATGATGGTGATGCGAACACATATTCGCGAGGGCTTTATACTGGTGATAGTAAGCATTCACCACATCTCGCGTGGACTCATTATGAAGAGCGGGAGCGGGGCCCGAACAGCACGCCCGCGCCATGGCCCCACGCGCCTTCTGCATTGCAGAAACCGACACCCGGTTATAAGTCCCCGCCACTCAAAAATTATCTTTATTACAGTCCAAGCACCCTGACAGAGCGGCAATTACTGATGTCAACTATACATAATTCGCTGTCGTGGATTAAAAGCTCAAATTCTGTAGTGCCACTCAAATCACCTTTGAAGCTGAAGCAACCTAGTTCGAAGAAACTGAAGAAATCTAGTTTGATAAAGCGGAAGCATCATAGTACCGACCACCACTACCCGTCAGAGACCCATAATTTATCAGAAGAGAAGCATCCGGTCCGCATACCCGGCGAAGTACGTCAGTCAGAACCAAACTACCCGTCAGCGACCTACTTGCCCGGAAAGAGACGCCCGTCAGAACCCAAATACCCACCAGAGACCTACATCTCGTCAGATTCTCTCTACCCGCCAGAGCCGTACTACCCGTCAGAGTCTCACCATACGCCGGAGCCCCATTATCCGACAGAGCCTCACTATCTATCAGACAACTACTACCCGTCAGAGCCCCATAATCCGTCAGAGAACCACTACCCAACAGATTCCCACTATTCGTCAGAGCCTCATTATCCACCGGAAACCCATTATCCTTCAGAGAACCGCTACCCGTCAGAGAACCACTATCCGTCAGAGTATCACTATCCATCAGATCCCCACTATTCGTCAGAGCCTCACTATCCGCCGGAGCCCCAATATCCGACAGAGCCACACTATCCATCAGAGCCCTACTATCCGTCAGAGAACCACTATCTAACAGATCCCCACTATTCGTCAGGGCTTCAGTATCCGCCGAAGCCCCATTATCCTTTAGAGAACTACTACCCGTCAGAGCCCCACTATCCGCCTGAGACACACTATCCGTCAGAGAAACACTATCCGTCAGAGAACCACGATCCAACAGAGCCCCACTATCCAACAGAGCCCCACTATCCAACAGAGCCCCACTATCCGACAGAGCTTCAATATCCGCCTGAGACTCACTATGCGTCAGAGCCGCGTTACCCGTCAGAGCCTCACTATACATCAGAGCCCCACTATCCGTCAGAGTACCACTATCCTACAGAGCCCCACTATCCGTCAGAGTATCCGTCAGAGCCTCACCATCCGCCAGTACCCCACTATCCGTCAGAGCCCCACTATCCGTCAGAGCTCCACTATCCGTCAGAACCCCACCATCCGTTAGAACCCCACTATCCGTCAGAACCCCACTATCTGTCAGAACTCCACTATCCGTCAGAAACCCACTATCCGTCAGAGCCCCACTATCCGTCAGAGCCCCACTATCCGTCAGAACCCCATTATCCGTCAGAGCCCAACTATCCGTCAGAGCCCAACTACCCTTCAGAAAACCTCTATCCGTCAAAGCCCTACTATCCAACAGAGCCCCACTATCCGTCAGAATCCCAGTATCTGACAGAGCCCCACTATCCGTCAGAGCACCACTATCCATCAGAGGAGTATCCAGTTCACATGCCCGGAACCGCACGTCCTTCGGCGCCTTTCTACCCTTCAGAGCACGACTCGTCTGCGCCATGGAACTTCTTGTCAGAACTGTTGCTCTCGCATCCATCTTTCCGAGATGCGACTCATGTGATCCGGATCCGATAGTCACACATGGCCAGCAAGAACTGGCTGTGTATATAACACAAATAATATGTACAGAAAATAACTTGAAAGTTATTTTCATTAGTATTTTATTTATCTGAGGAAATTTATCAATTCACATGGTCAATATAAGGTTTATAAAAGGCAAAGTGTTTTATTTACGAACATTAACTAACATATCATAATTATTTCCAATATGAATAGGTATTTTAAAACATTTCAGTCAGTTTGTAACTACAAGGGCCATGCCAAAAGAAGTAAGATATTCTTAATTCATTTGTTTGACACTGGCAAGTTATATGTATGCCATGGCACTTATCCCACTGCCGGCGATCAGCGCGTTGTTCATCCTTTTTTTTATTTGGATGAGCATTATTTTGCCGAGAATCTGCCGGGAATTCATTTGCAGCAATAGAACTCAGTTGACGTGATTTTCACGTTCTGATTTATTATGACTATAAAGAAGCTAAAAAGCCTCAAGGCCGTTTTGAACTTTTAGCTACCACTTTTCGTGAGTCTGCTCCTGATGACACCAACGAAATGTCGCCGTGCACGAAGCACACAAAAACAAATGGTCACCGTGCACGAAGCACACATAATAAATGTCGCCGTGCACGAATCACACAAAAACATATGGTCGCCGTGCACGAAGCACACAGAAACAAATGGTCGCTGTGCACGAAGCACACAGAAATAAATGTCGCCGTGCAAGAATCACACAAAACCAAATGGTCGCCGTGCACGAAGCACACAGAAACAAATGGTTGCCTCGTTTTTCTGAAAAACGAGGCGGTCATAATGCTA
The DNA here is from genome assembly GCA_947562075.1 of Orthosia gracilis. Taxonomy (NCBI): domain Eukaryota; kingdom Metazoa; phylum Arthropoda; class Insecta; order Lepidoptera; family Noctuidae; genus Orthosia; species Orthosia gracilis. The sequence goes on from OX387267.1 coordinate 14,742,066, forward strand.
CTGTAGTGCTAGAGGATCAAAGAACGGTGAACTCTGAATGGTATGTGAAGGGGGGGAAGGTTTGAAAGCAAAGAAGATGCACTGCCTATACTTTCGAGATTTCTGAAGTGTCAATCAATCTATCAGCCTTTATTTGTAAACATTAGTAGGGTTACAGCAGTGTGCAAGATGTAACAATAATAAAAAAATTCTTTATATTTTGCCATGTGGCGTACAAATATACATTTATGTGAGTCTTTTGCCAATAAGATGAATTAATTTATAATAACTCTGTAATCAATATAAATTTTTTGTGTAATTTAACATGTCAAATGATATCAATTATTTATTATAAATGCGATAGAATAGAATAGCATTTATTTGCAAATATGGGTAATAAATAAGTAGGTAGTAGTAGGTATACATCAGAGTTCTGCCATATTTCACCATTCGGCATGGAAACATTTTCATTTTACAAAATTGTTAAAATTAACATTCTCATTAAAACATTACATTAATTGTTACATTCAATAAATAAAATTATTAAAACTCAAATTGTCATTAAAACATTACCTTAATTATTACATTCAATAACAAAAACTATTAAAATTCAAATTGACATTTATAGAAATTAACTTAATTACTTACAACAATATACGTACATTAAATAAAATTGTTAAAAATTTAAATTGTCATATAACAATAAAAGTCGTGGTCGTACATAAATAAACAAACAAACATTAAAATTCCAGGTCGAAGATAATATGTAACATTCCATAAGCAAATCAATTATTAATTAATTAAAAATTACACGTATTCAGGAAAAGGTTTTGTCCGTTAAAAACTCAGTTACACTGTAGTACGCTTTATCTATTAATAATTTCCGAAGTCTACTTTTGAATTGCACCGATTTCAAATCTTTCCAACCACTTGGCAATTTATTATAGACAATTGGGGCCATGCAATAAATACTTTTGCGCATCATTGTTGTTTGACACGATACCTGATTTAATTTTGTATTGTCTCGCTTATTTCTTGGAAATACATCGGCCAAACGTTCAAAACGATTTGGATTGTTCTTTATAAACATAGCTACTTCGAAAACATAAATACAAGGAAGTGTCAGAATGTTGTACTGCTTAAAATATGGCTTGTAACTGTCGGTGGTTTTTAGTTTGAAAATTGACCGAAGACATCTTTTTTTAACCTTAACTGCTGTCTCTTTATCGGTGGAGTTTGCCCAGAAAATGAAACCGTAGCGCAAGTGAGATTCAGCTATACTGTAGTAAGTCGCAAGAGTGTTTTGGTGTCTACTACGGAGGATAACCTATATAAAGCCTATGCTGACGAGCTCAATTTTTTACACAATATGCCTATATGTGCTTTCCAATTTAAACTGCGGCCTATTTGTAATCCCAAAAATTTGGTATCAGTTACTTCATCAATATCGTCAGTTTTGTAATGTATGTGAAGGTTAGGTACACCAGGCATACGTTGTCTAAAGTGCATTACCTTAGTCTTACTTAAATTTATATTCAAATTATTTTTATCTAGCCATTTAATTAAACTGTCAAGAGAATTATTTATGTCCGTTTCATATATATTTACGTTCTTACAAGGGATCGTAATGGTGTTATCATCAGCAAACGTGGTTAAAGGGTGTTCAATGGACGTGGGCATATCATTAACATATAAAATAAATCCAAACGGGCCCACAACGCTTCCCTGTGGAACACCGAATTTAATTTTACGTTCTCGTGATCGTGATATCTCTTCATGTTTATTCATTATACTCGGTTATCTGTGTTCTGTTTTCTAAATATGATTTCAAATGTCTGAGCACGTTACTTCTTATGCCGTAGGCTTCTAATTTATTTAACAATGTATTATAATGGACGTAGTCAAAAGCCTGCGTCATATCACAAAATATGGCATATATGGGGGATCGTTTATCCACACTTCTAGTTATCGGAAACAAAAAATCATAAATTGCCATATCGATGGTTCTATGCAGCCTAAACCCTTTTTGTTCTTCACATAATATATTATTCTTTTCAATGAAGCTATTTAACTGTTCGTAGATTTATCTTTCCAATATCTTTGATATGACTGGTATGAGTGAAATGGGTCTATAATATTACATCAACTCCTTATCTTCTTTCTTAAATAAAGGCTTAATTATAGATATTTTTAATGCTTCTGGTTATACACCCATTCATATACTAAGATTGATTAAGTGACTTAGATGACAGCATATTTAATGACATTATTATTTTATGTATGTCGTGTGGTGTGCTGGGTGCCAAAAACATTGATTTAGGACATCTTGATGTAATGGATGATTTTGGTTTATATTCAGCATCTAATTTTGGATGAATTTTGTCAACAAAAAAAAAAAGCATTAGCGATATCCAAAGGTTTGTAAATAGTTCGATTACCAACTCTTATTTTTTCAATTTGCTGTTTAGGGATATTGTCGTTTGACTGATTAATTATTTGCCACGTAGTCTTTGATTTATTTTTTGATTGTTGTATTTTGTAATTATTCTGTGCTTTCTGTGTTAGATTAATAATTTTAGTATACAGTTTAGAATAAGTAGCAAATTTCTTTTTATTTTCTTGGTTAGAATTCAATCTAAATTGCCCTAAGAGTTTTCTTTTTTTTATTCTGCACAATTTAATGCCACTTATTTAGATAACATGGAAAACTTACAGCTAAAAATAAACAGAACAAGAGCAATTTGACAGTCAGCCAATTAAAAGTTTTCACTTATAAAATATTAGATATTACTTAATATCTATGGACACTTCAGGAGACGTCTACATATTAGCAATAGATCACCAAACAAGACTACTAAATAACTTACACAAAAATCACTAACAAATTGTTCAAACTACATAACAACCTTTACTTTGCATTGAACTGGTTGAAAAAGTTTCGGCTCAAGCACTTCCTGACTAATGGCACACTAGTTGGAAATGGATCAATATCGTGCTGCTTACACAACTCATTAAGATGTCTACTTGCCCGCACAATATACGCATTCTGTTTGTAATTTGTGGAGGCTGATGGCACCTGCAAAGGTGGATTGAATCTTTTTGACTTCCTAGGGGTATTAAAATAAAATTTGGATAAAATATCGGAGCAGTTTATACTGTTGTTAAAGATTTTCAACAAACAAACGCAGTCATTAATCTCGCGGCGTAATACGTAATAACCGAGCATTTGGCGGGATTGAAATCAAATTTATTACTATGACAGGAATCGATTTATGTAAACGATGCAGATCGTTCTGGAGTGCAATTACGTCCATTTGCGACGAAATCGAGGCATACATTTTCATATCAAAACATAATAATCTGGATGCAGTCAAGCAGGAGTCAATATCGTTTATATAGACTATGAATAACAAAAGACCGAGCAATGAACCCTTTGGGACTCCACTAGGGACGGGGACCCAACTAGATATATAATTATTTAGTACTACTGCTTGGGACCGGTTCTCAAGGTAAGAGGAAATCCATCTGAGTAGATCACCGTGTATTCCCATGCCATTTAACTTTGAAATGAGGATGTTATGGTCAATATGGTCAAAAGCCTTGCTATAATCTGTATAAACGACATCGACCAGCCTGCCTTTGTCCATGACATTAGTAATAAATTCGTTAAGAAGAATCAGGTTCGTGACAGTAGACCTACCTTTCAGAAAACCATGTTGGAACGCGCTAAACGAATTTTTTAGTATTTGATAGCCATTTCATTAAATGTGTTGATTTTGATTTCCTTGAACGGGAAGCATAAGTCGTAGAACAATATAAACGTGTTGATAAATTCATTGTACGTAAAAAAATAGGATCCTCAGTAATATAAATCTCCTCTCTCCTCCTCGCGATCATGTCAGTAACAAATAGTTATAATGTCAATAAGTCATTGTTAACAGAAAAAGTTTAAAAGTGATATTGTCCACAGAATTGCAAAGTCATCAAAGTCATACATGTTATTCATGGGCCATGCTATTTTTTATATTTATTTATTTATTCATGAATAAGAGACAACTATACAAAGTAACTTACTAATAAACACACAATAGACAAAAATCATTCAAAGTAATTTTGACAATAAAATTTAGGCAGGTCAACAGTTGGAGAATGTGAAAAGGTAGATTGTAAAAATGGTTTGGTTGCCTTTGGAGTGATTCACGCTATCCCCTCGTACTAGTATAAAACTGCTATGGGTATACAAATATTATTATGTCAAAGAACTGTCATTAAAATAGTCACTGAGTCAATAGTAACATTTCTGTATTAATATATTGCGTAATTTATGCTTGAAATTGACTCAATTAAGATTTTTTTTTGAGCAAGGCAACTTAATAAATGTTCTATAAGCCATACAGAAGAAGCTTTTACTCATTAATGCCGTGCCTGCACAAGGTACTTTAAGCTCTTACTTATTTTTATCACGAAGTTTCCTGTAATGACTTTTAAAAGCTATTTTTTTATTTTTTTTTTATTTTTTTATTTGTTGTTTGTTTTGACAAATACATTTACTTCATATATATATACAGAGAAGGCAAGGTTAGGATTTTGAGGCTTTTAAATAGAAGTTGACAACTGTCAGTACTCTGTAAACTACCCATAGATATGATGCATCTTTTTTGGGCTTTGAAAACATACTCTTCACTCACTGAATTACACCAATACATTATGCCATATCTTAGTGCGGATACAACATAGACATGGTAGGCCATTCAAAGAGATTCTAAGTTTAAAATTTTAGCCAATTTATAGAGGATATACGCAAATTTATTAACTTTTTTACAAATTTCGTCCGTTTGCGGTTTCCATGACAAGTTATTATCTATAATAACTCCAAGGAATCTAGTCACAGTCGCCGACTCTATTTTGGTTCCCAAATAGTTAATGTCAACGTTTACATTACGAATTCTTTGATAAAAATGCATTATTTTAGTCTTTTCTAGATTTATGACTAGATTATTATTATTTTGCTGTTTACGAGTACCTCGCGCCACCTAGCGGGCAGCGGGGACAATAGCGTCACGGGCAGCAGCGACGTGGAAGCCAGTGGGGGAGGGGGGCGGCGCGCGCTCCGACCTGACTTCCTTCCACCGGTCATTGCAGACCCTCACGGCGATCGAGTACTACCATTTCAAAACCATTGTAAACTATAATAATTAAATCTCTCTACATTAATTAGTTCTTTCATCATCGAGTTTTCAATAAGAACTAACATCCTCATCACGACGATTCACCACCTCCTCAACATAATTTGGACCTGCGAGCTAGATCTAAAAGACACGAGCAACGAAGAAGACACGAGAAAATCACCATCTGCAGTTAACGGTCAGGTCATTCAAAAATTTTTCTTTTCAGTTCCGTGCTGAGTTTGTGATAACATTGTCTTATGTCTCGAATTTCCAGTATTTGCAACGAATGTGTATCTACCTACATCGGTGCACACATCGCTGCCTTCAAAACTGTACGTACTTAACGACCATAATGACGAAAAAGCGGCATTCGCTCGTAGACACCGAAAGTAATGATAATATTATTTGAGATCTAGTTAAATAACGCGGTTCCTTGAAAGGCAAATTTACTTTGTTCTCTAAATTTGTTCAGTTACTAAACGGTTCTAATCCAACAGAAATTCAGAAAACTGAATTACAGGAGCGCTTGCAAAGGGTTCAAGTGTTGTTTGACCAGTATTCTAGCATTCAGGATGAAATAGATTTGTGCGTTGCGGGTAGTCAAATAGAAATAGAATTGCAAAAAAGTGAATGTTTAGAAAATCAATATTATGAAAGTGTATTTTAAAAGATTAAAAGCGGTGAAAATAATGGTAAATCACACGCACACGGTATCAAACTACCTACACTTACTTTGCCGATCTTCCATGGTTCTTATGATCAATGGCTTGAGTTCCGAGATACATTTTTATCAATAGTTCATAATAGCAACACTCTTGATAATATTCAGAAATTTCACTATTCACGTTCAGTTCTATTAGGTAATGCACTACAGGTTATTAAGGCTTTGGAATTTTCCGCTTAAGATTACATCGTTGCTTGGGAGTTACTATAAAATAGATCAGGCAATAAATAAAGAGTCAGCTTCTCAAATACGGCAACTCATGGGTGCTATTTGGCGTAATATTCGTGCACTAAAAACATTAGATGAGCCTACCGACACATGGGACACTTTAATTATTTATCTCATAGTCACAAAGTTAGATTCGTCGACCGAACGCGAATGGAAACTTTTCAAAGGTCACAAACACGTCATCCAATAAGAAGGTATCGTTGTCTGAAATAATGAGCTTTCTTAAATACCTTTCTTAAACTGATAAACCTTCTCATAACAAACAAATAGAAAGTACTCAGAATAATCACACGAAAAATTGGCCGTTAATAAAAACACATAGTCATGTTTCAACTCAGAAAGATGGAAAGAAATCGGCTAATAACACAAAATCGCCGCGATACAAATGCAACATGTGAAGCTCGAATCGGGTGATTCGAGCTTCACATGTTGCATATTTATTCTTGCGACAGTTTCCTTCTTTTATCTTCAAGTGACAAATTAAAATTGATCGAAGAAAATAATCTTTGCCGTAACTGTTTACGTGCCGGTAACGCAATAACTGAGTGTTGGGTCGGGCCGTGCAAGCACTGTAGGAAAAAGCACATTATATTAATACACAGTGAATTCGTTGAAGCTAAAGAATCTTCCACTGTTTCACACACATCTCAAATAGTGGCTCAGTCTGAGTCCACTACAGGAATCACACACACACAAATGTTATGTCTCACACCGCATCTCACACGTCTCACACGCCTTACAAAGTCGATAATATTCATACGCGCTATTTTTATGATGAAGTACTATTATCGACTGCATTAGTGGAGATTGCGGATGACAAAAACAAATATAACACAACGCGAGCTCTTCTCGATAAAGGGAGCCAGCATTGTTTTATATCCGAAAAACTTTGCAAAACCCTCAACATTCTAACGATACAGTCCACTATGCAAGTCATTGGAGTAGGCAACTCCATTACACAATCCACACAGTTGTGTATAATAAAAATACGATCCAAAGCAAGCTCATTCCAACTCGCGTTGGAATGTAAAGATGACTTTTATGTCGATATCTGATAACGGGACATCAGGATTATCAAACACTATTGTACATATGTAGTCGTGTCTCTAAGGTTCCAGAATCGACTTGTTTTCCGTTAAGAAAGTGGATCTTCAATTCGATACCTTGCCAAACCCAACTTGAGTTTACCTTTAAAGAATTATCGCTAGGAGACTCGTGTCACACCAAAACGTTGGGATTCGGATGTTTTAACTCATCGGATGAATTGTATTTTAGTACCAAATGTGATCATGATGTAACTCGTGCTAGTAAGCGTAACATTCTTTTCACTATAGCGCATGGCTCGCGTTGCAAGCATCAAAACAGCGGCGAGTACAATCAAGCGATCATTCTCTAAGATATGCCCGCCCACTTCCGCTTCCTGATGATGACAACAACGTGATATCAACTTCATTGGAACCAGGTGCTTCCAAGGCCGGGGACATGCTTACGAGTCCCTCGCGCCACCTAGCGGGCAGCGGGGACAACAGCGCCACGGGCAGTAGCGTCGTGGAAACCAACGGGGGAGAGGAGCGGCTCGGGCTCCGATCTGACTTCCTTCCACCGGTCGTTACAGACCTTCACGGCGATCGAGTACTACAATTTCAAAACCATTTTAAACTATAATAATTAAATCTAACTGTTACTTCACCATCGAGTTTTCAATAAGAACTAACATCCTCATCACGGCGATTGACCACCTCCTGCACATTAGCCAAGTGATTATTTTATTTAATATCAAATTTATTTCTGCTTCATATGTATTAGGATCGTCACATTTTATTACAACCGTGTTGTCGTCAGAAAATAAGTACCATAGGATGCTTTATTTCCCCACGTAGATCATTTAGTTATGTTAAAAATAGTGGAGGTCCTAACACACTGCCTTGTGGAACTCCGTATTTAATTAGGCTACTACTAGATCGGTATCTTCTTTCATTTCCAGTGCAATATTCGTGTTATTTCTAAAATCTGCTTTTTATTGTGTAAGTAAGATTCAAAATATTGCCTTTTATACCATAACTCTCTAATTTATTTAAAATTATCTTATAGTCTACATAGTCAAAAGCCTAGATAGCACATACGGGCTTTCTTTTATCTACGTTCGATAGGATAGGTTGTATCAGATCATGGATAGCCATGTTAATTGGCCGGTTCTTACGAAATCCTTTCTGTTCACTAACTAGAATGTTTGATTTCTCTAGGTACGCATAAAGTGTTTCATGTATGACACTCTCAAATACTTTCGCAAATATCAAATATCTATCAAAGCAATAGATCTATATTTTTTTGTTGTGTGTTTGTGTGCATATTCCATCACTAGCTACATTTTTTGTATCTCTAAGAGACCTAATTTGATTCATGATGTCATTCGGTATAATTAGTTCTATAAATAAAGAGTTCAGAGAGTTTGTATGAATGGGAATTTCTTGGGTTATGCTATGATTTGAATTCGATACTTGGTTAATATAATATTTATTGAAGGAGTTAACTATTTCTACAGAGTACGTAATTGTCTTTGTGTCAGATTTTATTTCTTCTAGGATTCTTTAAGAAATTTAGCTTTATTCTTGTTAATCCATGCCATGATCCATGTCCATGCTGCTTTGGATTTATTTTGAGATTTTTGTGTTAAAGATATGATTCTCTTGAATCTATGTCAATATGCTTTGAACGCATTTTTGTTCTTGAGAGTGGGCTTTGTTCTGTATTGCCACAATAGCACACGTTTCCTTTTACTGCACTTTTTTATTCCTTTTGAGATCCACTTAGATTTTTTTGTTAGCGACTTTGTAATTGTTTCCTAAAGAAAACAGACGTCGTAAAAGTATTGCAATAGATCTATAAAATAGTCATAAGAAATTATTAGGGACCGAAGTATTGTAAATGTCTGAGAATGAGAGGCTTGTTATACAACTTTTTTATTTAACTAAATATTCTGGCCAATAATTTCTTCGTTTAATACGCCATGACTTAATAGAAAGTTTTTTTAACTCCAAATTCAATTAACCCCCTGAAACCTCTGATATTTTGCGCGAAATTGTCCAAAGATATCCAACTACTTAATCTAGTGGGTTGAGAAATTGCAATTGTAGATTATAGCTTAAGAGAATATACCCAAAGTCTAGGTTCTGTTTGTTTCTTTTTAATGTGTTTATATTGTAGTCTCCTTAGATGATAATCTTTTTGTTAAATACTATTAATGCATTAATATATTTTTTTATTATATATATTTTTTTTTTTTTATATTTTCTTATTTTTCATAAAAAGTATTAAAGTCAGAATAAGGGACCCTATATAAATACACACCAATAATACCATGCTCGGTGAATTCAATTGTGCAACATTCAAACATTTTTTTACGCAATAATTGCTTAAATTTTCCTCTTTACATTGATGTCCAGTTTTTGATAATATACATGCACCCCCTCTTTTATTTTCTCTTCAGAATTTTATAGCTAGATTATATATAGGTATATTTAATAATTCTTCTTGCTGAGGCATCATAATATGTTCCGTAATACAAACAACATCCACAGTTTTTCTTTTACTTTGCAGCTCTTCCAAGCAGATATTGAGGATATCACGTTTGTTTAAAAGGTCCAGCAATATTTTGGTGCAGGATTTTTTTTTATTTTTTTATCAAAAGGCTCGCGTTTGGACACTATCTCACCTGATGTTAAGCGATGATGATGATGATGTAGATGAAAAAAGTTTAAATGTTCCTTGTGGCTTGCGTTCTACCCGCTATTTTCGTAAACACTTTCTTGTAACTTACTATTATTCTACACGTTGATTTGACCAAACAGATGTAAATCGACTAGTATGTTACTCATAATATTGTCATGTATATTTCTCATTCCATATTTATTGATTTTGCCTGACGAAGATTGGTCAGAGATATTTTCAAATTGGTTGAGAAGTATGGAAAAATGAATTTTTGTTGAGTTGATTAAAATATCTAATACCTAAATTGCTATATGTATCTCTATCAAATTTGAGGAGTACCCGTCGCCGAACTCTAAGTTTGAGCTATTTTAAAGATTCCTTTGTTTTCTAGGTCACTTCCTATCTAATAAACTAGCTCCTGCCAGCGGCTTCGCCTGCGTGAAAGTTTATTTATACTAAAAGAACAGGCTATTTTTCATACCTGTATGAAAAGTAGCCTGTGTGCTAATACAGACTATAATTTATCTCTATGCCAATCTCATCCAGATCCGTTTAGGCGTTCAGGCGTGATTGAGTAACAAACTGACATCCATCTAAACTGTCGCATTAATATTAGTAAGATAAGATTAAATACCACCTTTATTACACTCCCTTGACCTCAAAATTAACTTTTCGCTAGGTACACACAGTTCGATCTTCGACGTGAATGTGTCGCCCTAACAAAAGCCGTCAGCCGTAAAGCGTTTAGGTAAATCTAAAAAACAAACAAACTAATATTTGAATGCCTCGCTCTGGAGAGTATCCAATCGAATTACCCTCCAGTGGATTAAGGGACATAGTGGATCCTTAGGCAATGATGCCGCAGATGAACTTGCAAAGAGAGGTGCCGAGATGATAGTGCTAAACCCATACACACTTGTCTCCCTGCTTTTCTCACAAATTCGTGCGTGGATTCGCGAGAGATCAACAGAACTTCATAAAAACTGGTGGTCACAGGTAACAGACTGTAGACAGTCTTAAATGGCTTTACCTAAATTACACCCGCAATTAATCAAAAATCTTTTCAGCCTCAATAGAAAAAGCCTTTAGAATAATCATAGGAACAATTACGGGTCACACGTCTCTTAACCAACATATTTTCAACGTAGTCGCCACAGACAACCCACTTTCCAGGGGCTGCTTTAACGCCTAAGAGTCAGCCAGTGAACAACCCATGTCATCCTGGCATGCAAAGCCGTAGCGTATTAACGTGCAAATATCCTCGGAACAATGAGGTCGCTCCACGAAGCCAGTGAGGCCCCCAAAAAGCTTCTGTGCTTTTGGCCGGAGCTAGGCCGGCTATATTAACCAGAATACCCACGCAGAACAGACCAAGTGAGAGTATAAGTACGAAAAATGCAGTACCACTACTGCACTACCCTTAATAAGTGTTCTAAAACTTATTTTTATTGGAATAAAACAATACATTAAAACCCTTAACATCATAAAAATGTGAATATTTACCCCTCCCAAATACCTCCCAAATAAACTTTTCAATGGCTCTGCAGAGTGGAACTGTACTGTGTACCTATAGACCGAGCTATAACACGAATGGAATATTTTTTGTAATATCGGACCACTAAATATTTAAAAACTGGAGGCATATTAATAAACAATGTATGACGAAACCGAAGTGCTGATGATCTTTCGAACGTTTGAATCTCATGGCCGTTGGTATAGCGATGCAGCAAGCAAAAGGGTGAGCTGTGCAGGGAGGGGCGACTGATTGCGTCCGCAGCGTTACAATGCGCTATTGTTGGGAACAGAAATAAATACAAGCACAAAAGACGACGCTTTCTTGCTATAATGAGGCGGAGGCGGCGCGGAAGCAAATAGTTTTGAGAGCGCTGCAGTCTGCAGCCGGGCCTGCCTCCCGGCGCCTCACAGTGGACCAGCGCCGCGGGCGCGTTGCGCTTGACGTCACGCCACCTCATCACTGCCACTAGTCATACGCGTCACACTCGTCGCAGCCAGCGTCGAACAAGTTGTGACGTAGCCACCGGCGAGATAGCGATCACAATGTGTTTAATATTTGGGCTCTATCTACTCTATTAATTAATTTCTGGAATAACAAAGTAAATTTCTAATTTAACTAATGATTGAGTATGTTACCTCTTCAGGGTGTAACGGCAAGGTGTGATCATATTTTAAAAACTGCCTCTGCCCATGTAAATGAACAACTTTCTCCACGGAAGACATAGACAATTCTCAAAAAAGTATTGCGTCTCCTATACAAATTATGATCAGCTGATGACAACTTTGTATGGAAAGTCCAAGATTTTTTTGGGCATTTCCTATAACGGAGAAAGTTGTTCATATTCATGAGCAGAAGCAGATTTAAAATATGAAGGCACCGTTCCGTTACACCTGTACACCTTACATTACACATTGATATTAAGTTAAGCAACTTTTTGCAGCAATTCAAAAAGATTGCGATACAGTCACGATGCTGTTGCTGGTCTTATACCGTTGCCGACGTAACCACGATTCGACATGGCTCCTATCGCGATACAGAACCGATACAATCACATCCGTACGGCTCACTCAGATTGTCATACACAAAAGCTGTTAAACTTTGTCAAAACAATATATACATTTGCTGTGAATTTTTCACTGAACAAGTAAATAAAGACGTTTTTTGTTAAATGCCTATCTATCGGCATTGGTAATATAAAATCATCATCATCTTCTTAACCATGTTATTCATTTCTGGTTGTGTTAGAATAAAATAATTTAAAAAAATGTTTAAAAAATGGGGTTATATTATAATATTTTTTGGACCAATACAAGCCATCTCAAGGTTATCTATTAATTCCTGGACACCTTGCTTAGTATAAAAAAGCGAAAGTAACTCTGTCGGTCTGCTGTCACCTTGGTAACCTTGCTCTAAACAGATTAGTATGCTCCTTTCGCTGCACTCACGCCGGCGTAAGGTGTCTTGTGAACTTGCACTTGTTGGTACGGATAAAAACGATTAAGGTTCAGAATGTACTGACTACTTTGATCTCGTATAAGTTTATGCCTATGAATACAAACGAATTTTATTTCTTTTACTGCATTAACAGGTAGATAAGCCTATCTTGTTGTTATTTTCCTTCTGTTGAACGCCACCGTCGGATAAGAGCTGCGAGCGCGACTAGTGTGAAAGTTCTGTAGGCGCTTATGTGCGCGTATTTTCGTCACACTTGCGTGCGCCAGAACAAAATGCGCCGAGTACCACACGGATTACTGGCGTGCGCTCGCTAGCGGGTACACCCACATAATGCGAGTGCGTGCTGTGCCTACACACCAGTATACACCATGAAACCCTCTTCCTTCTCGTCGGAACTAATCAATATGACGATATGGACAACAGCAGTTACGACTTCACGACAGTTACGACTTCACGAGACAAACGAGGCGTTGTGATGAGCTGGTGAACTCTTCCTAGGATTACCTACGAACAGTTCACCAGCTCGTCACAACGTCGATTACGACATCACATGAAGGAAGGAATACTTTTGGGATGAAATGTCAATATAATCCCACGTGACCAGTACTCGCTAGGTCAGTGGTGGTCGCCAGACTTTCATCATCATCAGCCTTGTAATGTTCGCACTGCTGGGACACAGGCCTCCTCTCTGTGAGAGGGAATAGGCCGTAATCCACCACGCGGGCCCAGTACGGGTTGGTGGATGTCACGAGTCTTCTAATATTTGGTTCTAGGACATGCCGGTTTCCTCAAGATGTTTTCCTTCACCGTTTTGAGAGCAGTGGTGATGAGTAATTTACACAAAGTAAATCGCCTGCCTGGGTTCGAACTCACGACCTACAAGTTGTAAGTCGCGGCCGCTACCACTGGGCCGCCACTGCTCGCCAGACCTTAATGACCAGAAAACATTTATAAATTAATTATTTTTATCACAGTTAATATAGTCAAGTCAGAAGGCACCAGTCCATAGCTTAGCTTCAGTTTGTATGAACACTCTCGTCCACTGCTCACCACGAGTTACTGACACACACATGAGCGATTCTCCCGTCACCTCTCCCAGCACATCTTACGTAGCTATCGATTTTCATCTCTATAGAATGAAAATATAAGTAAAGGATAGTAATCTTATAAGGAGCAAATACCGTGTAGTACATAAATACTGTTTGAGGCTTTAACCTCAACTCCCATGATATTTAATGACGTGTATCGTTAAGTATCGTTAATAAGCGAACCTATTTCTATGACTTTGCATAACAATACATCAAACGACACACATTAGAGTATGTACATGTAAGGAGACTGTGTCGCGTGTTCACTACCTCAGAGTCTTGTAGAGCTTCACATTTCGTAGAGGGCCTACGTCGCTACATTGCTACGTGCTACGAAGGTGCTACGACGCGTCAAAGGCGCTGCGATCAAAGCTTTCTGTATCAAAGTGAATTTCTCGTTGTACTTATTTTGATTAACACATGAGTCGATTACGTCTCGCGCTCAAGGCGAAGTCTCCGCAAGAAAAACGAAAAATTAGTATCAGTTGAACATTCAATCATTCTATTACAAAAACACAATACGGACTAATAACGGAACTTACTGAGCCTGCCTATGACCTGATTACTAATAAACTGTAACCCGTTCTGTCCACCACGTGTTAACTTCACCTGTAGCTCAAACATTATAATATGTTATGCTTAATCCTAGATAAGCGCGGTGTTTCGTTTGTAGTCAAGTTAAATGGAGAAACTAATCGAATATTGTACAGTTATGGTGTACGGTAGTAAGTAGTCGTATTAACAGCTAATCTGAGCAGTCACAAACTTGGCCACGTCTCACCGTGTAGGTACAGTTTCGTTATACTATTTAGTCGTGTTGCACATACGTGACAGGCACAACTCATGGCATTAAGCTTTTTAGATGAAATGCAGTCAAAGTTGTGGTGTTGCATAAAGTAGAATGAGATATTTGTCTGCGCACACGGTGAGCGAGATACGTTATGTCACGAGCAAGCGCTAAGGTGAGATAGCAGACCATGCTACTGGACTGCGGTGTGTTTTCTCAGAACATTGTAACAAACCATTGCCGTCGGCGAACTCACTGTACACTCACTGAACCTGAGCCGCTACGTTGCATTCAGTTAAGTTCACAACTTTACATATTTTGCTAACTAAAGCTACACAAGCTTCAAGGAGGAGCTTTTGGTTAAGTAATAACCACCACACGGGACCATCATCAAGGTTAAGCAACGCTAGCCGAGGTCGGTACGTGGATGACACCATCCATCATATACCGAGTCTCCGCCGTGCTTAAGATAGCAGGTAAGCCGTTGGTGCCGACTTTCAATTAAAAATTTTGACAGTCTTTACTGTAGTCAGAAGCCATATAAAAATGTGACAATAGTACGCAGTGCTAGAGGTTATCACAACACAGTTACTGGGTACCTATGGACAGATAGGCAGCGCTTGATGTAAAATATGGTACGTATTGTACATCAAGCGCTGCCGGCCATGTGTAAAAGTCGCCTCCAAATACGTAGTTGACAAAAAGCAGGCAGATTAATTGATTGAAGCTGCACAAGCTTCTGTATCGCAGTTAAGATATAGTGTTCGACGGCAGCGGCGCACGGCCGCGGCGTGCCGGAGCGAAGCAACCTGTGCGGAGAGCCGCGGCCGTGGCAACTTCACAGAGTAAAGTTGGTATAGAAGAGAAAGAGATGCGCGATGACACAGCACTGTTAAATTCTATTTTATCTATTTATTTGAAAATACGTAGAGTACTTGAAAAAAATATATTAATTTAACCGGCTTACGTTGGCCAATAATACAGACTAACATTTCAAAAGCCAGAGGCAAGTCTGCCGTTTTGGGAACAATCAAGTTCTCAGTAATACAGTCAAGATTAACATGTGCTGTTCCCGCAGCATCAAGCTAATTATATTTACTTAACAAAAAAAGCCGTTTATACTAGTTTTTCAGGGTTTCTTGGCCTCAAGTGACACTGTGAAGTAGCTGATGAGTTCACTAGCATCCATGCAGGGACCTATGACCCAACAAGCTTTGTCGCCACGGCATGTCTCACCAGGCCCTGAAGGTTATCGCTCTCGGACGAGCGCTGAGCGGGTCCAGTCCAGCATCTCCTCAAATTGACACGTTCAGGACTCTCTCTATTAACGCAACCATAGCTTGCGACAAGCCTGCTGAGCGAGTGTTCTGATGAAGCTACAACATTCATAAAACTTGTAACAGAGAGTGCGGCGAGTGTATACAGGTAAGTCAACGTCTCGTTGTACATTCATAATTCCACAAATCTGTTTGTCTTTCAACTAATTTGCATTTATATTGAATGCGGCTCGAAGGACCTTTCCGGTCGGCGGCCGTACCGCAGTACTGCCGAAGCGAATGTTGACAACTAAACCGACTGACTGAGTACCTCCATCAAAAGTTTGAGAAACTATGCATTCTATTTCTGCACTATTGTTACAGTACATGGTGTCTCGGTTGGATGTAAGATCTACACAACTAACGACCTACTTTAAAAGCGGTAGGAGCATCACACCCACATATTCCAATTACCTGATCTGAAGAAATCATATTACTAATGTTGGTAAATAATTACAATGCCATGGTTTCGAGCGCGGCCGAGTGTGGCCGATCGCTTCTCTTCGAAGAACACAGACATGTATTAGCGTTCAATCATCACTACCGATCATTACACATGAAGCTGTGTTTGTATTAAAAAGCGTGATTACATCTACTAATTACAATTACTTCAACAAAATAATTAATGTTACATAACATTGAGCTCTTTCACACCTTAACACTGGCAAGTTAAATGATATGCGATCAATTCATCAAAACTTAATGACGATCAAAATGCTATAGTTAGTATGATACTCATCGATCTAAAGTGTTGCTCAACATTTCACAGTAACGCGGTCAGCCAACGCTGTGTCGCATTTCTACATTTGTACTGAAGGCTGTCTAATCTTGTGAAATAATCCCACAATACCGAGCAGAGCACACGCGAACGAGCGGGGAGAGGGGGGGAAGGTGTTCTTACTGTTGTAATATAATACCTGACAAGTAAACTAGAATAAACACTAGAGCTCTAACGCGAGAGAACAATGACGAATTAGGCCTATAACTATTGTATTATACCGTGTGTACTCAATTAAAATAGATTAATATTTAAGCGCGAATATATTGTAATATCGTCGTCGGTTGGCGAGATACTCCACCTAAATCATGGACTCTACCAGAAGCATATATTTACCCTTAAGCCAGGAGAACCATGGTCCGCGCGTTAGGTTGCCACATGACGTATTTTCTAAAGTTTTAATGTTTTTAAAGTATATTCAGCACCAACCAAATCGAAACCATTCATTCCCTCTAATCTGCTACATCATTTCACACCGTTCACTATCAAATCGTGTGAATTCATTCACTCAATCCCATTGACTCATAAATCAACTTTATACATTGAAATTCTTATTCTTAAGCGGTATGCTGCAGCATCAGTTCAAGGTAAGCATGGCGAACAAACATTTCACAAAGTAGTCATATGACGTGTCCGGCTAGTCAAACAAACAAATATAGAAGAGATGGCACGAACGACAAATCTAACCTATCCTAGGCGCGATGCTTAAATTGTCAGTTCGCTTTGCTGCTCTTGCATTCTTATTTCTTAGTTAAGCACATTGAAACTACTATATTTGTAGGAATGTTCATTGTTTTTAAATTATTTTATGAGGCAGCCACACTTAATTTTCCTGGGGCGGCAAATCTTTAAATATTCCACTGCGCTCTACTGAGTGCCGCTGATCTATTTCATTTGCAAACTCTTTGTGAGCGGATGCCGTAACAAATTGGAACAATAACTCCAATGACGAGATAAAAATATCTACCATGTATCAAAATCGAAGGATCTCATTACCCAAGAACTGCAGGGAAGTAGCATTGTGTGCGTGGGCACGAGTACCTATTAGCCATTTTTTGCTCAAAACAAGTAGAGATTAATTTAGCAATTTGTTTCACACGATGATCATGTTCATGGTTTTTGCGATAAGGTATTTTATTTACTATGGAACAACGTATATCGTTTAATTTGCATTTAATCTTTTATCGCTTGTCACATGACGCGTGACTAACGCGCGGTTGGTCACGCCGCGCGGATACACCGCTAATGACTTGTAGCTTACTCTAATAAGCAGGTAATTCGATAAGTGACAAGCTATTAAATCGTGTACCTTAAAACTACTCCGTAATGTACACACCCTGCGTTGATGATATTGATTTTTTAGTACATTTCAGAATGAGCATTAAAGTTGCTGTATGCAGGTGCACCTGGCTGGTACTGCCGCGCTTACGAGCTCATCGTATCAAACATTACTCCATGACTTGTATTTACATCTGTAATAACCATAAAGTCAAATAAATAACGACATAAATCAAGTAATCGGTGATTCAAACTGATGGACGTCGTGCGAGTAATGTCGATCAATGAAGTCGCGCGTTCATGCGGCGACCGCGGAGCAGCGCAGCGTGGCGCGGACTGGTACAACACATTATCATCGATACACTTTACGACCCTCCTCTCTGCTTGTTCCGCTCGAAGCAATTCGTCCCTAATGTTTCTTTTCGGTTTATTCGCACTTAACATTTCAATGGCGCCATAAAATATAAAAATTTAGTCTCGGAAATCTACATAATACAATTACGGCCCAGTTTGTGCACTCACAAAAAGTAATCTCGTCGGCAACCTTCACGCTTGTCGCGAACAGAAGTTGACGAGCGGAGTACTCGAAGGTACTCTTGTACTTGAGGCTACCGCGACACTGCGCGGCACTACGCGGCACTGCGTGGTAATGCGCGGCGCGGCGCGGTGCTCGCTCACTTAGTGGCGGCAGGTATCGTTTGACAGCACACTCAAAGTGTCGCCGATGGCTCATTAATCGACGCTCGTCTCAAACCGATCGTTTGTCGCGGAGTCATGAGTTACGGACGTTTTACAATCGTCACTAATGTTCACGCGATCAGTATGCTGCCGGCGGCGTCGTGGTATTTCCATTCCGTATCGGTTTCAAATGAAAACTACAAAGAATACAATTTGGGTGCAGCTGCACCGACCGGTGAGGGTCCGCGTGCCGCGCGCTCGGCGGGGGTGCTGGGGTGGTGGAGGAGGTTTAATGTTATTACTTCATCATGAGCGCGGCTGGACTGTGATTGCAAATTGGAACAACGACAATTGTTACTTTGCACTTGTTTGTTTGTGGCCGCGACGCGCTCCACCGCGTCTAGTTCTTTTTTTTATTATGCTTTCATTTTACCAGCTTGACAAGTGTGGAATATTTGTAACACTCCGCGATACTTCTGCCAAAAGACAGTATAGCACAGTCCATTATTAGTGTAGCATAATCAGCCTTTTATTTTGCCCACTGCTGGCACTTAGGCCGCCTCTCTCAGAGAGGGCTTGGGCTATAATCCAACACAAGAATAAATTACACAAAGTTAAGCGCATGCCCGAGTTTGAACTCACAACCTACAACTCGTAAGTCGGGGCTGTAACCACTTGGCCACCACTGCGTATGTCCTTTATTAACTTTACGAAACTAAAAATGATGTCATAATCGTGATTAAAGCGGTAGTTCGGTAGCGGGTAGCTACTCGTATCACTCACATCCAGCAAGTGGTCTCGTTTGCGTGGCGCTGCCAACTGTCGCGTTGAGATCACAGCTTGCAGGATTCCATCCAAATGGGTTTAAAATAGTCCCAGCGACCAGTCAATGTGGTGACACGTGGGGGAGGCCCATGTCCAGCAGTGGATGTCTTCCGGCTTATATATTATGATGATGATGATGATGAGCTTGCTGTCGCAGTATTCAGAATACCTCATTTTCCTTCAAGAAAGGTACGGAAGGCGTCATCATCAGAGCATTTTATGACAAAAACAGTCTATAACATAAACTAGTGTTTCTGAACAGAAGAGAGCCGTCGTCCGCAACTATTTGTCCACGCTTGCTTCCATTAAGTGTCTCCTCTGTCTCCGCACAATGGCGAAACAAAACGCGAACAATTACGGAGCGTCCCGGAGCGGGCGATAATATGTCGCGCGCATTGTTCGCGCGGAGACTGAACGCGCGTGAGTTTCGCGTGAGGGGGGGTCGTCGCGCGTTTGTGTCGCGACGGGTAACTAATCGGTGTCCACGAGCGAGCGTTTTATTATTATTGTGAAGGCTCGACGTGCATTCTCTATCTGTGATGTTCGCAGTGGATGATAAGTGGCTAGTATCTAGCTGTCGTACTCGTACATAAGTGCACGACTTAGATTTTTTCAATTTTTCCAGTTACTTGGTGAAACGAGATGGGATTTATTCGGTTTCGGTATATTGTTAATCAAGCGTTTCCGTGCTGAAGGATTTTTGTGTCGTTAGACGTAGTTCTCGTGGGATAGATGTCGCAACATCAACCTCTTCCAGAGACTGGGTATTGCTAGCAGGATGAGTCTCTCCAGCTGGGGTGCAACGTGCAGCTGATTGATAGGGGTTATACTTACTTGACTGATGCATTTCCAAATAACTTTTATATAATCAGGTTAGTCTATCGGATTAGAAAAACTGTCACCCAATGTCAGTCTATAATATTATGATGTTCGTAAAACACGCAGCACGCCCGTGTTCTCGGATAACCAACTATTGTCTATAGCCACCTACACAGCCAGCTAGTTGTAGCTCGGCGGTGTGTGATTATACACCGCCGAGCTACAACTAGCTGGCTGATAAGCGGTGCTGATGTAGTTTTATGTATACGTCGCTAAGCTGCTTTCACTTCGTCTTGTGGATAGATTACAATCGTACTAAATAACTATAACTTGCTATATTCGGTAAGAGCTCTGCGGTTATCGTAATAATTTTAATGTTTAATGTGCCCTCTGCTGGGTCACAGACCACCTTACAGTAAAAAGAGTGAACTGAAGTGCCGGTTATGTGCGACTGCGGCTACAACCGTACTCGTACCCACAACTAAACCCTGTAAGGGTACATGTCCAGGAATAAGCCTAAAACAACAAGCTGTAGGATTTAATAGCAAAAATGTGATTAATTGTTGGTCGTTACGTAACGCTCCCGCTCTCTCGAGGTAGTAGGTACTCCCGGCGAGTACGCACACACCACGCGGCAGACGAAAGCAAGAAGGTTCACGTTGTGTGACATTGGAAATAAAGCAATGCTTTACCGCTGATACCTCAGCTTTGTCTATGTTACTAATATTATCACATTCAAGCACGAGCGGAACACGACGAGCACGCTTTGTCCCGCACACGGCTACGCTCTACCAATTGCTAGCTTTGGACGAACATAATTATAGTATTAGCGTCGCAATAACAAGTCCGCTCGGTAAATCATGCATGCCATGTTGTGCCAAGCGTGTAACTAACTACGCTGATATATACAAGCTATTCTGGTCCCTTTGTAAAGAAAGATGTAATGGGTAAAGATTTAGTATAATTCAAAAGGTTTTTAAAGATATCCTTCTGTTCCATTCACTGTGCACGGACTCGTGTCGACACGGCCCGGCTTAGTGAGCCACTTTTTGTGAGCAAAATGTTGTGTCAGCAGCTCAGCACACACGGACTCTTCATGCAGCATCACATACCACTGTGACGTCACTTCGCTCAATACTAACACACACTGTTTGCTGGCTTCTGCTAAGCCAAGGAGCAATGACGATGGTATAACATTCACAGAAAGTGTTCGAGATAATTGTCGGAAGAAGTAGCATTTCTACGGTATGTTCTCAGAGAATAAAAGCGGTCTCGTTGTAAACGATAATTTGCAGACAATGTAGCTACACAAACACGTTCGACAAAGGCAGCTCTGAGCTGCCCCGACTGCCGCCGAGTGAATCCTGTAAACACAACGTGGTCCCTGCCATGAAAATAATTAAAATTGAAATAAAAGTACCCATAATACGAAAATGAGTAATTGCTTTTCATAATGCCTCTATGTGGATCAGGCCAACCTGCCGACCTGCTGGGGTGCCACCGCGCCGGCTCGACTCCGTACTTGCCGCGCGGACATAAACTCTCGCGAACACAAAAACGAAAATTGCTTGATCAAGTTCAGTGTACCGTGTGCGTCTCTCCGTCCACCCCTTTATCCTCATCATCATGGACGCCTTTCGGTTCTTTTTGCCAAGTGTCAGTCAAAATTGAGAGCGTCTCGCATCCTGCAACGCCAAGGGTGCTGCGGGAATCCGCTGGATGCTTACTAGACAATTTTCACTAATTTATTAAAAGGTTTTCTTTAAAACTTTTACGTCGTTAGACTTTGACTGCGGGGACGTAATTACAGTTTTAGTCAAGAATGTCACACAACAGCGCATTTGGTGACAGAGCATTAGGAAATGTTGACCGGAAACAATCAACTATTGATACTATAGACGGGCGCCCAACGCGAAGAAAGAAATTTTTCTTCATATAAATTGCACTAGATGGCGTGATAAGCTTTGATTTATTATTGAATTTTGTGAAATATTAAGATTTTCTAGAGATGATTTTTTATCTCTCATAAGAACTAAATTAAGGCATATTGACTCTTAATTCACATTTCAAAGATCATTTCAATGAATCATTTAAAATTTATTCCAGTAGATGGCACGATTTTTAATTTCTCAGACATCCACTTGATTTTATAATTTTTTATGTAATACATTTTGGTACAATGAAACTGTAAAAACGAGCATTAAAACAAATCGTCGCTATATTTAAAAAAAAAAAAAAAACACGAACCGAGTAAATCCTTTTACTTGCAAGTCACGGCTAACACCATCTATATCCGTGGATCGGAACCGAACGCGATCGATGTTCTTAGAAAAATAATGAGTTTAATCAGACGAAATACGCTAGTTACCGTTTACGGTTTCTTTGTATGGGATTAAGAATCTGTATGCTAGTATTATATTATCTGAGGCAGGGGCCAGGCCGCGTCATTCAATTGTGTCGGTGAGAGGGCGGGCGCTGGTAGCGCGACAAATTTTTGTTAACATGATTGTTTGTTGTTGCTGCTTTTGCTAGGACCGTCCAACGACACCGGTACTAACTTTGGTCGGGGATGACATAGGACTTGAAGGTACATGCTGGCCTTGATATTATATTTAGCAGGTTAGCTCAGGGCCGAGACTGGCTGATTTGATTGACAACTTATTCAAGTACAGGGGGGTGACCATAAGCTCTTAGAGTAAGGTTATTTTGAGATCGCGAAGTGACAGATGTATTTAACAGTTTCAAACAAGATGCAACGTCCGGCAAATTAATACTATCAATACAAGTAATTGAACTGTTCTCTGACTGCTTCGCCCGACACTGAAAGAGAGTTTAAATTTTTCGTTAGACAATATGTAAAGCTAGCTTTGGAATGTTGAGTGTTAAGTAATTCTGCAGCGATTGTAAGTATAGGCGTACTACTACCCGAGTTGCATAACCACATGATGGCGAAACGGGCAGATAAAACAAGAATTGAAGTGTATTCTGTGTAGGGCATAGAATTTTCCGGCCTTTTTTACTATCTGCTTAATTCGGATAATTTAAATAACTGTCCGGATAAATTCGGATATCCGGCAAATTTTGGAAATCTCTGCCTAAAAGTAAATCAAACGAATAAAAGCTATGATCGATCAACATTTTAATATTATCATAAACTCTCAATAAAGTAAAAATAATACGGAGACCTTATTTCACCGAAATATTATGAAAATCATCATATTTTAGTATTTTGGTTATTAAAATTTAATTAAATAACATATTGAATCATGGTACTAATAGTAGTAGTAAGGACTGCATTATCCGCATTTTAGATGCCTATTCGGTCGGTCCGGTTTGCGTAGGGTCCTGACTGACATAGTCAGACTGGCTCCATTCAGAAGCACAGAAGATTCCCGGGGCCTTCACATGCTTCGCATTGTGACATAAGTATTTCGAGGATTTTTGTGCATTCAGAAGCCACCAAGAGGGCTGGCTCAAGACGGCGCGGTAAATGAATGTCTGCAGCAACGGCTAGACAAAAAAAAGAAACCACCTCATCGCATTCCAATATGAGGTGATGCCTCGGTACTAAAGTAGTCTACAACGGGCTGTGGGGGGGCTTATTCTTAGGTAACGTTTTGTTGTCCATTATTTAATCGCTGGTATATATATTGGGAATAACCTGACTGCATCAAGTCTGTTACCCTTGATCATTTGTTGTTAGGAAGTTCAGTTGACTTTTTCTGAATCTATCAATCTATGGGCCGGCCATCGCACTATTATCTACGAACCCCTCTTTGCAACTTCTTTTGCCCCTTGATTCACCGTAGGGTGATTCCAAGGAATATCAATTTACTCTCCAGGTAGAGGTGGCATTCAAAATTAGTTCGATAATTTTTGCGGGTCTTGAGCACAGTCAGGCCAGAATAAGAACGATTTTTTTTATTTACACTGCACACACAAAAAAAATAAAATAAAAAAATGATAGTCTAATACCAGTGTCCAAACTGGGCGCTTCCAATAAGCGCCCAGTTTACCATATATATTAATATATGAAATAACCTGATGGTGGCTAGTGCCTCCTGATGTATATACCAGTCAAGGAGAGTTATTTGTAGGGCCATTTCCCATTGCTGTAGTTGGGGTGCATAGGTGTTCTTATGCAGCCAGTGATACCTGAAGAAGCTTGCCTTTGGAACCATTGGGGCCAGGTAACAGTGGTTGAGATTTCTGAACTCGTCCCACAAACCAAAGCGCCAGTGGTCAGCACTGGTCTCATTACGGCCGTGTCATAACGTAATCTTTAAGCATAACATGAGGACGATTGCGTTTTGAATTTATATTTGAGTAGAAACTAAGTATCCGCATTATCCGAATAGTAGTATACAAGTTACTTGGAATTAAATTCAGCTGGATATTCGGATTATTTGGATATCCGCATGTCTGGATTACATGCCCTAATCCTGTGTTACGATTTCTTTAAAACTGATGCGACACGTCTCCTTTTGCCAAACTACATATACTCGTACATACATTCTCGAACTTCACTTTGGCTTGTTCTAATGATCGGATCTGACATTAACACTCTTATTCTACTCACACGTGTTTTGGGGTCGATCCGTCAGGCTCCTTTCTAATACAGGGGTATAATATAAATCATCTTGTCAAATAAATAGCCAAAACAGTTTACCCAGTACATACATTCAGCGATACAATCGGACACACGACGCTGCTGGGAACACGCCGCACAGCACAACACAACACTGAGCGACTCAGTACGGCGCGGTAACTGTACGGCAGAACGTAAATACACGCCAGCAATTTATCTCCTCGCTGCGGATTGATTTACATGTTCCGCGCGCCACATACATTACCTACACCAAAAAAAAGATTCCTTCCCTCGTCAAAAAATAATGAACGTTTCACCGTGATGCATGTTCTAGATTAGTGGAGGAGACAAACAGACGCACAGAACAAATTACTGAAATAAATTGCTGAGATTAGGACTGGTTCGCAAGAGAGGCGCCGGGGGGCGCGCGTGTGTGGCCAATCACAACACGCAACTACGTCCTCGCATCCTAAAGGCAGGTGCAATCAACAACTGTACATTTTATATTTCAGAAAACTCGTGTCTTCAACTTATTTGCCTTAATTAGCTAATACGTAAAAAACTGTCATCATCATCATCAGCCTTTTGATATTCCCACTGCTGGGACACAGGTCTCCTCTCTGTGAGAGGCAATGGGCCGTAATCCACCACGCGGGACCAGTGCGGGTTGTTGGATGTAACATGTCTTCGTATTTTTGGTTCTATGCCGGTTTCCTCTCTATGATTTCCTTCATAGTTTTGAAAGCAATGGTGATGAAATAATTTCCACAAAGTAAAGTGCCTGCCTGGGTTCGAACCCACAACCTACTACTTGTAAGTCGCGGCTGTAACCACTGGCCCACCACTAATCTCTGCAGATCATTGTGGGTAGTTGAAATGTGTGAAGTGTGCTCATAGTTAAAATTACTGAAGAAACGTACCTACCGGTAGGTGCTGTAGTATTCACGTATATTCTATGCTTCCGGCCAATGGTGGGTGCTCGGATGAGTGACGCAGTAGTTGTGCCTAAACGCAGAGCATTGTTCCACGCGGAGTGACAGCAATTGTGCGGCGAGCGGAAAATGAGAAAATAAGTGTTGCGGTAGGTGCAGGAGCGACGAGAGCGAGCGGAGCGGAGAGCACTCGCGAGTGGCGCCTAAGCGGTGCTCATCACACGAGATACATTATGTAACGCTGAGATACTCATTACACTTGTATTAACATTGTCTGCAAGGGTTATCAAAATCATACAATTTCACAGCTTTTATTTAACTGGATTGCCATTAACGCAGATGGTTGTGTAATATAGAACTTGTTGCCGGGTTACAAATCGTACAGTGCCAACGTCATTTGGGTTTATTTATCATAATTATATCATAATAGCTACCTACATTATATTTTATAACACAGCATAATAAGGAACCAGTTATTAAAGATAGAGGAAAGCCCAAAAAAATAGTTACCCTAGTTGAAATGAGACATTTGAGACAACGTCGCGCCCTCCGCCTCCGTCTGAAATCGCCGTAAAACTTTCGAATTACATTTTTTATCTGGCAGATGAGACATATTCGATAAGCGGCTGCGACCACCGTCTTACCGCGCGCGCCGCTCAACTCCGCGCCGCGTCGAGCCACACACCGTTTGAATTTCATTTAAACTTACGAAACGAGTTATATAAATCTAGTAGACGATAGTTAGACATTTCAAAGAACCTCGCAGCGGAAAATGAAAAGTTATTCGCGTCAGGATGAAAATAGTAAATATGATATTGTGGACGAGACGAGACGTGGCGTGGCCGGGGGAACAAACGCGCGGCCGGAGCGCATTAAGAGCTCTAAACGGATTTAAGTGCGACGAGTCCGATTTTAATTTCATCTCCGCGTCGTCACACCGCCGCGCGCCGCTCCTTCAATTTATATTACAGTAACAGTACAGCGGGACAGAGAGTGTCTATGCGGTCTCATCTCCGTCTGCTTCTGATTTCGCTATTAAGCCTCTTTACGGCTGTTTGGGATTATTTACATAATGCTAGAGGATACAGAAAAACGACTTAAAATTTCATTGCTTTAATGAAATCTTGAGAACTGAATGTTGAGTGTCGAGCAGCTCCTACAAAATGTATTTCTTTAAAAGTTCTGGATAAATGTAAACTGTACAGTGATTCTGTTAAAAGCAAGGAGAAAATTAATTCCTATAAACTATTTCGCAACAATATGTCGCGACCACGGTTATCCTCTGAACACCACTATGAATATGTATGAAATACAATAAAATATTTATAACATGTAAGGTGTTTATTTAATATCCAATACATATCGAATTGTTAGTACATAACAATTTCAGATGAGAATATTTTCTTGTTTCATACGATTATGGTTTTTGAACTTATTTTATATCATTTAAAGTATTTTGGGGTTTTGCAAAGCCACATTGTAAGGTTTATTTTTAACAACTTAACCAGTGGTAGTAAAAGCTATTGATTAAAGTAAAAGTCTTTCACTTGGTCTTCTCAACTAATTTAATCTTCACACAAATACAGTCTGTCACTGAAGTTCTTATTAAATAAGCACAACTTACTTAAGAAAGGATACATACATCCTTAAGATTCAACACTGGAGATATGCTGTCTCAAACAGCATCGATCAGCCTGTGCAATTGTATCCATGCATCAACTACACTATGAAGAGATCCGTATTGGGATCTTGCTCCTTAAATCTTAGTTTGTGATTTTCTCAAGTCATCATCCTCATGAGATGTTAAACATTAGGTTGTGATGACCATATTTAAGTTTTTATAAATTAAATTAATGTCCAAAGGACCCTGCCAAGAAGAAAAATAATGATGAGATTCATAACGCATGGTTGATACAACGCTATTCAGACGAATTAAATTGATACTCACAGCGCACATCAGTTCCTCATATCACTGAAACATTTCAGTCTTACGCTAGTCCCTTTTCTCCATCGTTTCATCAAGATTTAATCGACTTTCTTAAAATCTATTGAATTAGATGGAGCTGTTTCAAGACAGCCAATATTTCTTGACACACACACATCGCACATTGAAAAGGATCGTACATCTTGCCAACCGCATTAGCATTGAGCGTTCTTTTTTAACCGACTTACCAAAATGGGGGAGGTTCTATGTTCGACTTTAAGTTTTTTTTTGTGTATTTTTACCGATATCTCCGTCAATTGTGGACCGACTTTGAAAATTCTTTGTTTGAAAGAGTATCTGCCAAAATTGGTCAAATTTTAATTTGGTGAATTTCTGATGAAGAACTCCGGAGAAATACAACAGAACTTTTCAATAAATAACGCCAAATCTCAATAAATAACGTCTGTTTATTGTTTATACCATTTCATAACACAACATCACGCCAGTACGCTCTAAAGGGGTACGCAGATGTGTACAAGTTCAGTTCATCTTGGTACACTCTCATTTCACCGGTTATGTTCAGTTTCATGACATTCGCGTAATCTACTCTGGCATTATAGGTACCTTAGGTAACTACTTGCCTATTAGGTAGGTACAACTAAAAAGTGAAAAATAAAAAAGCTAGTTTTACAAAAAAATGCTTCCGACTTTCAAATAACAAAACTAAAAAGTGAAAATAACTTTATTTTTTGAAGTCGGTGTCCATAATGCATAAAATTGGTACCTTCCAAAAATAAAGTTATTTTCACTTTGTAGTTTTGTTATTTGGAAGTCGGAAGTATTTTTTTGTAAAAAAGTTTTTTTTTTTATATTGTTAAATTTTATGTTGAATAAAACTTAATGCAACTATTACATGCATTAAGTTTCCTAATTTCAATATAAAATGTAATGAATTGTTTCTTTATAGAACTGCGTGTTTATTGTATTTATCATTTATACACATTCAAATATATCTAAATAATATTGTTTAACCTATTCGACATTCGCGCCATCTATTCGATGTACGGTAAACTGTAAATATCAAATTCTAGCTTTTATCACTAGAAGACGCTGTTGACCTAAGGTGTGATTTTTTAGTCGTTACAACATCAATTTTTGTTCTTGTTTGGAGTTTGTTGTTTTACATGTATCTAGATAATGCATAAGTTACAAGAGTGGACCCTGCATAACGTATAACGATAACGTAGTTGATTTAGGAAATTTACTGAACACTTTGCGACGCCGTGGTCGAGTAAAAAAATAGTTTTCATGATTTTGACGCGATGTATCTCGCAAACGGTACGCTTGACAAAAAATAAGATTCCAAACCCTACCATAATTTTAAAATTCGTGTTCAATAATACGAAAATTGGGGCGAAAAATATATTTTTTTGTTCTTGACTTCGTGACCCTAGGTAGATTACAGTGTATCTCAAGTCTCAACAGTCGGAAGTAACGCCTGTACATGTGACGTCACAGTCTCAGGTAACACAAATCCGTCAGACACGACATAATAAAGAACGTCGCATGAAGTCTACAGCGTTACAGGCAACACGGAGGCTCGTATATTGTAGCAATTTCGTTATTTTGTACTAGGTACATGTAAATATATGTGCCAGCCAACATATATTTGCTACCTGTGATGTTGTTATTGTGATTTATGATTTGTTCCTGCGCAATATACGTTAGAGACGTCGTCGTGACGTGTCACCTTGTGCGTGACGTGTCAGCAATAAAATTTCAGATTAGTAAACATGTTCATGATCTAGTACAAAATTTGAGAAATTATGATGATGTTTAAGGAATCTCGTCTCCCTGGCCGGTTGAGGAAATTACCTGAGAGTCCTGTACAAATATTTGCGCACCTTGCAGGCAGGAGCAGGCCACGGTATGTAGACCTACATACCGCGGCGTGGTGCCCGGAGTTGCGCGCACCCTATACGTGTGGGGGCAGTTCGCGCAAGTTTTTATTTCGTTTTAATGCCACAGTCTTCACTGGCAGGACTTTGTTCAACTTTGCTTAATAGCCCGCGATAAAAAGCAGTTTCACCTGCATGTTTGAGGAACCTCTTCAAAACTGAAACATTTCAGTTGAATCCGGTTCAATATTGACTGTTTGCCTAAGCTCTTCACTAATACTTTAGCAAACTTGTGTGTAAATAAAACAACAGCAGATTAACCGAGTCGAAATGATTGATCAACTGCTGGAACTTCGGAATTTATGATGGGCGTCGAGTTAAAGGATTACCGGGGAAGACTACGATTCGCCTTTAATCATGGTAAACGATCTCGGATGACGGGCGCCGGGGCGACGGGAAGCTGTGAGAGAAATGACGAGAGTGCGGCGAACGCATCTGTTAGCCGCAGATAACGAACGGGTTGCTACTGAAGTACAACACGCCTGCCTGCGGCCTGCCCTCGGGGAGACGCGTACACGCAGCCATGTCACTTGTTGCACTTAAAATTCAAATTTGCAATTCTAGTTATAAATATTCTACAATTAATCCTTGGGCGTTGTTTGCTTGTTCGGCCGCAGCCTATATCTTGAGTCTTCAAACATAACTGTACCTAATACTTCGAAGATTACCGTCGGGTGTTTATAAAATCATTGATGATGAACAAAATAATAGAGCTTATAAATTAACTAACCGATGTTTGAATTGACCGCCGGCAACGGCAACAACTTGCTATCTGGAATAGAAATTAGAATAACTTAGAAAACGTAATTACGTTATACAGCTGGGTTCCTTCAATTTCAGTAATAAATGTACGAGCAATCTTCCAAAAAGTTTGGCTAAATCTATCCATTTGTACGGTGGATTGAACCATTCATTACGTTTATTGGAGACCCAAGTTTTTGGATTGAATCTCAATTTTCCAGTCAAAGCTAAAGAATGCTAAAATAATATTTAAATTTAGCAATGGAGACATGAAATTGGTTAATTACGAGTAGGGCTGGACGAGAGAGTTCCGTTGTGATGACGTCACCTATTTTTGAGTGATGAATATTTAATAGAAGCTATTAATTTAGGTAAATATTTTTATTAATTTTTTTTATATTTAATGACAGTCCGATTTAACAAGAGGGTCAGGTAATAATAATTTTTAGAAATAATTATAATAAATAACTTTAACGCTAAAAAATAATACCAAAATAATAAAAACGTATAAAGAAAGACAAACAAAAACAAGTGCGATAGAAACGGAACCCGAAAACGATGCAGCATCATTAAAAGTGGTCGTAAATGCAGCAATGAAAAACTGAGCGTTGACGGACAATGGCTGATACACTCTCTCACTCCGACACAGCGTTGAGACAAAAGAAACGGCGCGGACGTCCAAACTGCGAAGAAATATTGACTTCTTACGGTATTCTGACCTCGAAGAAACCAGCCGGCAACGGAGCAAACTGCGAAGAAATATTGGCTTCTTACGGTATTCTGATCACGAAGAAACCAGCCGGTACCGGAGCAAACCACCATCAATAAGTTCGCTTCGTTCACCATCTCTCATTGTATTGTATCTTTGTTCTCGCGTCCATTGCCGGGTCCGTACGGGTACGCACGCCGCCGCGCGGCGACTCATTACACAGAGAGAGATCGCGGTTTGCTGGCTCGAGAAATAACTAAGCACGGCGATTACGTTGGACGTACACTCACACGGAAGAGGTCTAGTTAGGGTAGAAATATAGTTCGGTAGTTTGTTTTTGTAGAAAACCTCGTTTTACGATTGTTTGTTAGGGATAATTTGGTGCAATGACAAAAATGATTTGGTTTTAACTCAGATTGTGGAAAGCGTAATGAAGCTACTGCAATAATTGCGCTCGCTTCACTGCGCTATCGGTGAATATTTGCCGCTAACGTCCGCAGGCATCCGCTGTGAATTCGTAAACACGCGCCGAGCACGAGCGGCTAAACCGATGTAAATTGATTGTACGCGAGTCAATTTGACGAGAGCGACCGCAGCTCGGCTGGTGAATTAGTGAGACAAACAGACGCAACGCGACGCGTCCGCGCCGCCCAACCACACCGCCGACACGCGCGTCACCGCCGCACTGACGCGCGGTCGAGCGGTACTGCAAGTGACGAAGTGTGAAGATACTATTAATGTAGGATAGCTCGTCCTATGTTAATGGTATCTCTAACGTAGTCGTGACTGGCTGGAACAATTGACATAATATCTAACAAGCCATTATGTAGCAGCCGATTGTAAATAATTCTATCTAAATTAATTGGATAGCGCCTCGTCATTACAGTGATATCGTGGAGAGCTCTCCCTGTGATCTAGTTCTGCAGTAGGAGCTCACCGCTCACGGCAGTTAATTGAATCGAAGCTAATGGCCACACATCCACATGATGCTGGTTTTAATATGCGAAGCGCGGCGCGTCGATAAGTCAGTGCTGATCGCAACATGGCGCCCGCTGCAGCGCACGCTGTGTTACAGATAACGATATTAATATCTGCACTAAACATGAGTTATTGGGTAATAGGTAACTTCTTGCAAAACAGCCTAAATGCTCTTCATTAGTTATTCGATAATGAGCACAATTTCTTAAATATGTAATGTTCAGAGTAGATACGACATTATCTCATGAACTGTGGTCACATTGTAGACGAGTCGCCTCATTGACTTTTACGAGTCAGTGAATAGTGTAATTATACGTTGACTGTGGCGAGACCGTCCGGACGAGACGCGAAGCCGCTGGCACGGACTGAATCTTTGGGACATCATCACTTCAGCGCTTCTACACAAATACAGGCCGTTTATACTAGGAATTTTTAAACCCTCTGTTATATTAGTGTAATTTCAATGCTAACAAATGTCATCATCAGGCCCTACAGGCATTAACTTAAATAGGAAGAGCTGAAATTGAACGAATATAAACTGTTTAAAATTCCTTTCAGGTGAACGCTGGTGTTAGGCCGACGTTCAACAGTAATCATACGCCACACAAATTGCAGAGCAGCCCGCGACGTGTCCCGACATTTCTCAACGTGTCGCGACGTGTGGCGGAGAATTAAAAGATAAAGTTGGACGTCTGTGGCCGCCAACTTGAATTACGCAAGATAACTTTTCGTCAAGTTAAGACGAGTTAAGCAGATTATATCGGAGCCTGCGGGGTGGGGATACACAAAGAGTCCTTTGATCTCCCCCCAGTGGTCATGTGCACGCTCGGCTGTGCCGCTCATATGTGGGCACCGGTCACCGGTCACCTGAGCGGTCACTAAACCACTTCAAGTCGTGCGCGGGTTCAATTGACATCGTTAATTTTAAGCATTGTAAAGCTTTTGTGTGTTTGAAATTTAGCTGAATGGAAAGCTAATATTAGAATCTGGTTTCATTCTTAGTGTCCACTGGGTCGTAAACCACAGACAATATATGGCAATAGTAGGTATTACTAGCGCGTAAGTCTAATATTTGATAAATAGCTATTGAAATGTTCATACTCGTATCAAGTAGGTATGTTATGTGGAACGATTCTATTATTGCAACCTCAAACATTGTATCAGCGTCGCAATATTCGTAATGTAACCAGTTCGTTAATAATTCCCAATACTACAGATTTCGTACTTAATGTAATAATACATAAGTATATTTTGCAATTGAACCGCCTGCTCCATCCACATCCCGCGGCTTTACGAACAATTGACGAATGGGATTCATTCCGTGATTTGATGAAAGAACGCTTACTCTCAGTGAGCGTCGCTCGCTCGCTTGTCTTTCTGTCGCAGTTCTCACTTACTGAGAGACTGAGAGCTAGTTTTACCATTATTTTTCATTGTGCCAGCGAACACTCGGGGTTACTCGCCAGTGATTGCGCGGCTTTGTTACACTGATCTTAGGGAGTAATAAAAGTGGATACTTCAAAGGTTTTGACAGACGAGCTCCAGTAGATACACATACTAGTAGGTACCTTCAGAGAGCTCGAAACAGATCAGAGGCTCTCAAAAAAGTGACAGTAATATATTTAACGACAACGATTTTCAAAACGATGTAAGGGATTGACAAGCGCTACCGAAATATCAAGTGGTCTATCAAGTACATTTTGTATTTCTGCGGTCAGTAAGTAACAGAAGAGTCTCACATTAGCATCTCTACTTTATTTGTACCCCTGCATAACTTTACAGAACAGCTTTGTTCAAGGATCATGACACTGAGATAATTCAGCTCACCTCCCCCTCTTCACAACTCGCACGATGTAACTGTTACAGTAACGGTGATGAACTGCGACAGCGGCCTCATTTATTTATTATTAACGCAGCGCGCTTTTTCACAAGTGTGCGAGACAAAGGACCTAATGTTATCTATTATGTACGGTTAGATACTACCTGCTTACTTGTGCGATGTTCTCACGGCCTTGTGTTTTCACGGGTTCTGTAACTGGCCGTAATTTGTTGTAAACTACGTCAGGTGACAGCACATGTTTATACTTAGTTATTAGTCACTGGTTTATCATAACCTGCTTTACATAGGTAAGTCATCACGCATCATAATTTCAGCCGAAAGACGTCCACTGCTGGACAAAGACCACCCCCAGACGTCGCCACATTGATCGATCCCGTGCGTCTCGCATCCTGCGTCCATCCGCATCCATCGTCTTCCGGTTCGCGGTCGCTATTTCAGAACTTTTCGGCCCCATCGGCCATCCGTTCTGCGAGCAATGTGCTCTGGCCACTGCCATTTAAGGTTCGCAATTCTTCGGGCTATTTCGGTAGCTTAAGGTCTCCTGCGGACATCCTCATTTCTGATCCGATCACGCAAAGTATGTACCCTTAACTTAATGTATGTTGATAGATAGCATCCTATCTCACAATTATTATAAACGCAAACATTTAGATGGATGGATTTTTGTTACTCAATCACGGCAGAACGTTACGGCTGAACGGATCTGGTTTTTTTTTATTTTCTCTCCGACGAAGTCACGGGCATAGTTACAATACTTGTATTAAGTCGTATAATATTACATTGTGTGTTTAAAAGTCGACCATACAGTTACTCAATTTGGTAAATAGTCTCGTATTGCATAGTTGGCTGGTGTTTGCAACAACTAAAGCTTAAGATCACGCGATCCAAAGTACAGCTAAAACTATGATAAAATGGCAGTGACTTTGTACCCTTGTGACACTTTGGATTTGCAAAGAATACATACATGTCCGAATATGCGTGTTGGTGTTGATAGGCGACAGTCTCAGACAAAGGCGGCGTTATCTCGTCTCCATCTTGAGAACAAAGCGACGCGACGACACGTGAGCCAGCCAGCGAGGTGGAAACTAGTCTGAGGGTCACCTGAGGAGGGCTATCCCGACTGCGGGCATATAGGCCTTCTCTGGCGGTTGTATTAATCGTACCTTACTGAGTTATACATATAAATTATCATTAAATTAAGTTAGCAGCTGCACTCATTTAAAAAAACGATCATAACCTCACGAAAACGTACTACCGAGATAAAAGTGATTTATGTATGTTCCGATTTAGATCCAAATCCGTTCCGGCGTTGAGGCGTGATTGATTAACTATTATCAAACATCAATTATCTTGTTTCATACTATTAATTTCAGATAAGTAGGATAGTAAATAATAACTTTGGAAGGAGAAAAGACGATAGATTCACAATGATTAGAAAGTCCGCAGAACAAAACACACAATACAGTAACAGTGATAAAGTTCATGTGTACTTAATACAGTTCTGATCGCGAAAACAATAGCGGGAGCAATAGCTGTCATGCGGAAGTTGCAAACCGACTAGCGGTCAGTAGCGGCAGTAGCGGTGCATCACTGCGGGTGGAACAATATAGTGGTTGGTTGGCTTGTAGTGCAGTACCGCAGCAGCAGTTGGTTGGCGATAGCGTTCAACCATCAGCCGACACTATATCGTAAACGATATTATGATGCCGTATATTTATCTTGACGGTTTGTTACCGTTATTATAATAATATATAAATACATATAACAATACTGTAAATGTATATTAATAAATGTATAAACTATGTGGGTAAATAGTATACCCCTTAAACTAAAACAGTTCGTCACATCACTACTCCATGGTTACAGCACAGGCCCTGTCGATGCCTTGCATTAGTGGTTCACAGTCGCATAGCCTGCTTGCTATTGTGAATTAAATATTTTTTAACATCTTTGTTACATTACATAAACAGCCAAAACACTAGACAATATGTTTCGTATCAGCTTCCTCCGGAAAGTCGAAATAAGTGGCGTTTGTAAGATGGAAGTAAGGCGGTATCAGTACGTCGATCTGGGCTCAGTTCTCCTGCGGGAACGTGACAATCACGCGACGGTTGCGCGGCGTGGACCTGGCGTGCACGCAGGATGCTCATCTTATCGTCAATACAAAAGCTCGCGCCTTGCGCTGGATACAGTCAGATAACTCATTTGATAAACCTCCGGTCGATTGTTCTGAATTGTGTTGCCTTGCCTGTTAAGCCACGATGACTCTAGGTGTGGCTATATAGCGAAAAGTGAGGTAATTTGATAGTTAAAACAGTGTCGCACAAAAGTGCAACCACCTGCATTGACCGTGAAATATATTGACAGTTGTAACATTAAGAATATTAATCTCTAGTCTAGCTAGTCGAGTAAAGGTTCTTTTGTACGGAATAGGTAAAATATCACCGTGGTTCT
The DNA here is from genome assembly GCA_947562075.1 of Orthosia gracilis. Taxonomy (NCBI): domain Eukaryota; kingdom Metazoa; phylum Arthropoda; class Insecta; order Lepidoptera; family Noctuidae; genus Orthosia; species Orthosia gracilis. The sequence goes on from OX387267.1 coordinate 14,778,537, forward strand.
TTTTCATGTACTTCGGTTCACATGCTTACAGAATCAAAGCTGTAATAAATTATATAATATGTCTACCTATAAACACTGTTAGTACAACGTTTATACAAACACAGTCGTCGTTTCAACTGATTGTGATAAAAATATTTTTCTCTTAGCGAGCAAATAAGGAAGTCTTGCGTCTCCAACAATGTTTACCTTTCGACTCGAAAACGTTCGAGTTCCTGTGTTTGTATCATTATGGATACAGTCCGAGCAAGACGACGGTTGATTTGTGTTGACGTTGGTTTGCAGCGAAAGAAAAACTGCCTGACAAAACGGATTTAGAAAGATACCATGATGTATGATCATCATGTATGATCTTTGATTAAATTTATTTTAAAGATTAGGCTGCAGAAAGCTATCTATTTTAATGAAACATATCGGTGTAAATCACAGTTTGAGAAGGAGCTTTGATAGTAAAGCGAGTGGGGTTTGATTTTGCTGAAATTGTGAACATTTTATGGTCTGGTGTGCTACACATTCAGTTAGCGAGTGTCACGAGTATCGCGAGTGCCGCAAGAGTCGCGACAGTCGCGTATGTCTGTGGGTCCGTGCGGTGCAGTGCCGTTGTTTGCCGCCGACACTTGCCGGCGCGGTTCATTTGTCGCGTGGAGCCGGTCGGATATAATTGATCGTTTGCCGTAACTCTCTCGGATGACGAGATCAACGAATATGATGTTAAACCATTACTGAGGTGTTTGGCGACACGGTTGGTTTAGTAGTTGAGCGATCGGCTCCTGCGCTTCGTGTCGCGGGTTCGATTCCCGTACTGTACAAATATTTGTATGGCCTGCAGATAGTTGTCCCGGTCTGGTTATTTGTATATAGAGGATGTGTTTAAATCTACCTGATACAGGAGAAATTCCTAGTGTGTGGCAAGGTTTTAAAACCAAAACAACTAATTAAAAACAAACTACGCGTTACTGTAATAAAAACGTCAGAATTTAGTATCACTTGTTTGACAAAATATTATTACTTGGGCTGCTAAGTACCCCTTTCAAGTATAACGGAGTTGTGTTGTGCTCTTTGTGTTATAAAATAAATTTTGTATACATTAATGATAAATAAATATTAATTTCGTAATTCGTGGTATTCAACGTGACTGTAAAAACAATTTTAATTTGCGTTGATTCTTAATGAATTTTATTTTAAACATGTTTTTGAGTGTAAATATAAATATTTTAATTTTTCAGTTAAAAAACCGCATATTTTACGTTCATATTGGTACGATCTCATTAAAAATATTTTAACTATAAATTATTCTTCATCATAACTCTTAATAAGGTTCATACTGAGTGTACGATCATTATATATAGTTGATTGTATGAAACCAGTAAAAAGGCAGAGGAAGGACGAGGCTCAATTAAGGATTCGGACATTATCACGTTTGTGTTCGATGGTGACGACACGATATTACGAAGAGACGATTTCATTGTAATATAGTTTGTGAAGAACTCTGTCGTGTCTTACTTTAATAATTATGCTGTGATTAACAGAAACATTAACAACATGCACTTTTATTCTTGTCATCTAAAGATCCGGGTGGCTCTCCTTAATGTCGTAAGTATGTCCTTAGTGTCTACACGTTAAGGTTTCAAACTAGTTCCAAGAAACATTCGAATAATTCCAGAACAAACAAATGTATTTTTCGCATTACTGTAGCACGAGATGAAAAGACGTTCCAACTAGATAATATCCAAGTTAGTTATACTGTACGCGGATAAACGTGTGAGTTCAACTGCACTTTATTTACAACAACGTCTTTAACCAAACAACTTATCCGCACTACTTCGTCGGAAAAATCTGCTGCAGGTGAGTGTAGCCAACTGCTGGCATCGGACCATTCCCCCAACACCCCTCTCCCGTCCGCTCTGGGTTACTTACCAACAATTCGCACATACACCACACAACCACTTTGAAAACTTACTCCCCTTTGAGAGCATTCGTAGCGCCGCGCCGTAGCACCGTAGCGCCGTAGCATCGTAGCATCTCGTAGCTTGTAGCCGCTTTGCTCCCGTTTTTAGTGAAACGAAAAAACTCCACAACGGATATAAGTAAAGTTTCCCCTATAAGAACTCGTAACGGACGCCTGACTGTAATAAACACACAGTTTTTACACATTGTTCTCGAGCATCACGCAACGAGTTCACTCGCAGAAAATCGCAGACCAACTTGGAATAACAGAGAGTTGTATTTCAGTTTAAAAGCATAATTGAAACTATATACTATAACATAATTAAGAGCAAGTCATAGTGGAGTTAATGATTTTGTTCATTAAAGAGAATTCGGCGCGGGATGCCCCGAGGAGCGGATTAACGAGGCTCTTCCTAAGTGCCGCGCGGAGGCCCGGCAGCCCAGGGGCTGTGTGGCGTGGGGCCCGCAGCCCGGGGCCTCCAGCGCCAATTAAGAGGACACAAAGAAGGCGCGCCGTGAGACTGCCGGATAATTATGTGAACCGATGACTGCCGCCTCAAGTGTTAGCTTTAGTGTTTCATTATTATGTGTTCCACAATTTGGGTGCGGCCTTTACCGACCACGTAAGCGATGGCTTCCAATGAGCAGTCTGATTGCAGGCAGATGTGATGGATTGCTCCAATTTTTCACAGTATGTGAGACACAGCTGTCACAGTAACTAAGTTAGTGACGTCACTCAGCGTGACGGCTGTTCGACACTCGATGTGCAGCGTCTATCTACATCCCACTGCACACAATAAATCATGTAGCTTCACGCCCGTGATGTTTTTTAATTTATCAGTAGAACAGATACAGAGTGCGACAGAAATGATGGATGTACAAGTGCAGAACATTGTACACATTCCCAACTACCATCATCAGATTCGGCAAGCACAAAATATTTCGATGTTATATACGCCTTCGGCATTTTTTATTACACACAAACTTACAGATGAATACAGTTTAAAAACACTTTACCTTTTGGTGCCAAAACTTCGGGCAGTGTATGGAATAGTCGGTACAACGTGCAGAGTGGTAAAAAAAGAGAGGTCGCGCCTAACACACGTCTGTTAGCGCGTTTATATTTCAATAGCGAGCAGCGACACTGTGTATGAAGTGCAGTGCACCGTCCCCCCTCCTCCGTGCACCCTGCAGGGTGTATATTGAATAACAAACGGCGGGCGACCGGCACACTATGGCCACCTCGTCGCCGTGCCGTGCCGTGCCGGCCCGGACAAAGCACACGTCGCACGCCGCAACTTATTACCCACGCTTCTAGTAGGACTGATATTTGAGTTTTTATGTCGGGTTTTTTATGTAATATATCTTACCATTGAATAGAATATCTTTAATTTCATGAAATAGATATGGTTATTAAGTCTTAAAATACATATAAATGATAACCATTTTTCGCCTACTTTCTCTCATCCGGCAAAAAACTCCTTAAATCTATAAAATTTAGTACAAGGTGAGTACGAACGTAATTGGTGAGATAGACTCACACTTGGCCGGTTTTGATAATGTAATATCTTTCTGAACAGAAAGCATATCTTCATATCAAGTATATCCAAACTTTAAATTGCATAAACTTAATCCCCAAACCAGTGAAGACCGCAGTTAATAAATAATTGTTCATGTGACACAGTAGCTGGCCGCGATAACACAGTTACTCTTACGCATTGATTTCTGCTGCACACACATCACACCACACTGCCATGCAGCTGATTATCTACCTACAACTGCATGGATGTAGCCACTTAATCACCGACAGTCACTTGTAATTTCGTTACTGTAAACAATTAACTGTCACACTGTAGGTTGGTTTGTATTCAACCACACTTCTCATTCACTTATCCAATGACAGTGCTTTCAATGTTTTTTTTTTGAGTTAATTTAATTTAATTACACTTTAAAACTTTTTGTGAAAAGCTGCCTTTTAATGTGACAATTTTTGAGGTTTCAGATATCTTTATTCTCCTAAGATTACGTTTTAAGATTACGTCACTTACATGAGTATTTTTATATGATACATTTTATTTTTACATAGTTTTTATGTAAATCAGTCTCATTGTCGTATGATAAGTTTGATCTACCGACAATATATCATGGATGTACGTAAACTAACTTCCTAACCTAACCTCTCCTCACGTAGAACCGCTATACTATTCAACCCGGACGGACGGTTTAAGGGCTATAAGTACACTAGCGCTATTGATGTGTGCATCTGTTCTACTACCTACCCTTTACCCAACTTTGTTGAAGTCGGCTTCTAGTCTAACTGGATGCAGCTGAGTACCAATATTTTACAAGGAGAGACCTATTTGATCTACAAAACCCAGAAATTGGATAACACGATATCCTGGTAAGCCTTTTTTTTTTTGTTTGGACCTGGTAAGCCTGGTGGTAGATTTTCTGGTTTCCAATTACACGTAACGACTGTCAGAGATCTATAAATGACAACCGGACCAACAGCTACCATAACGTGCGCACCCAGGCACAGAGGAATCATCATCATCATCATATCAGCCGAAAGACTGCTGGACATAGGCCTTCCCCAAGCGTCGCCATATTGATCGGTCCCATAATGTCCCGCATCCAGCAGATCCCCGCAATCTTCACCGGGTCATCGGTCCACCTGGTGGGAAGCCTTCCAATGCCACGTCTTTCGGTTCGCGGTCGCCACTCCCGAAGTTTTCTGCTCCATCGGCCATCCATTTTGCGAGCAATGTGCTATGCCCACTGCCTATAAAGTTTCGCAATTCTTCAGGCTATCTCGGTAACCCTGGTTCTCTTGCGGATCTCTAAATTTCTTATTCGATCACAGAGGAGTCCTGGTATGTAATTGATGGTCACCCATCCTCGAACCGACCTCCGCAAGCGTTGCTTAACCTTGAAAGATTGACCTATGCGGGGTTTACTAAAGATAAGCATAAAATATATTTCCATAATTTTATTTAATTGGCATAACGAAATTCAGCATAATGATCATTACGCATAATTTTCTTAGGCATAAATGCTTTGCCATAAATACTGTTGGCATAATAATAATGATGCATATATATATTACCCGAAAAACATGATACAAGAACACAACCGGTATATACATAATCTTATGAAGTATAATGTTATAAACGCATAATGACATTTACACATAATGTTCTTTGGAATAAAACAAACATGTTCGCGGCTCAAGGGTGGCCCAAGAATCACCCCGCCGCACCTTAATCTAATTTATTTGAGTTCTTTTATCAAATATATTTAATTAGACATTTTAAGCTTAGGTAAAATAATTTTCAATCGATATTAAAATTTTCGATATTTTAATCTGACATTTTACCCGTAGGTATTTAAATTTTCGACGTTCAAATATGTACCCATAAAATTATTATACGATTACTACGAACACATGTTATGCCTTAAATATTTATGCAACTACAAATTATGGCAAAACAAATTAGACCAAATGACAGTTATGCTAAACTTTGCATTGTGCCTAAGTATTATTATGTTGATAAAAGTTTTGCAAAAACGTTATGACAAACAAAATTATGCCTGAAAAAATTATGCCAAGAGGGGGATTCCTCTTATGCGGCTGTTAATATTTATCCACGAGCATACGAATATAAGTTTTTAAGTAGCTGTATTCCTAAATAGAGACAAACCAAGGTAAGTGACAACAGGTCCTGTTGACGGCCGCTGGAAGGCTTCGTATTTTCTGTCCATCTCTGTGTGGGGCGTCCGGCCACCCACGTCATGTTTATTGCTTCAAGCGTACCTACGTCACCAATATGTTATGACGTATTTCCTGATAAGTGGAGTGACAATGACACGGTATTTATATATAATGGATGTGACACTGCAAATTGATTTTAACGTACAATTCCTTTATTAAAGTAACAAATTTATTAACATAAATACAATTGAATATTATAAAAAAAAAAACTTTTAAAAAAAAATATACTACCGACTTCCTGATAAAAAATCTACAAAGTGACAAATAACTTTATTTTTGGATGTCGGTGTCTTTCATAGGGACCAATTTATTACGTTACGGACACCGACTTCCACCGACAACGTCGCAACACAAGAGGGCGACGCACATCGTCGCAACGCAACATATCAGTTTTGATTGCAGATTTTACTGAATTCTGAATGAATGGATCGGAACAAAAACTGTCCTTCGTCGCACCGGGGCTCCGACAGCGCAGCGCATAATGTGGCATGTCACAAACAATTCTATTTATTTATTTACACACAAAACACTTAAAAGAGAAAATACATATAAAGATAGAAGAGCACAAAAGTGCTGCCTATTTCTAGAGAAATTTCTTCCAGCAGAGCTGCGACAGGAGAGTTGGACAAGAAACATAAACACAGTGTGTAGAAGTAATAGGAAAGGTACAGACTGTAAACTGAATAATTAAATAAATAAAAAACTTAGTAAAACAATATGTATATTACAGCGTTGACGCTACGACGACGCAACGCACTAATGAGGCCTCATACTTAATCAATCACTAAGAACATGGAAACCACTGTGGAGCCTTACCTAACTTAATAAGGAAACACTGGCTCGAACGTGATTATGTCAGTGCTGTCCAGGGGTCAAGACCAGTTATCTCGTACCTACATTGGTACAATTAATTCGACTAGGGATGTATTCCCGACGCGTCTCACCCCCCCCTCACCTCGCCTTACCCCCTCCACCTCGCTCCATGTGCCATCGGAATTATAATCTGTAATTTATTGAGAGAAAGTTGGCGCGTCCGCCCCCGTGGTTACCGCTCAGCGAACTTAGCGCCAATTGTTAGCGCGCACAGATTTCTAAGGTATTGGCTTCATATATTAAATAACATTTGCGCGAAATTTTTTTATGTCTTTAGACTTTATAAATAGAATTTGATAATTCCATTAATAAAAAATATTTCTTAAAAAGCCGTAAGTAGATTGAAGATTACATTTACGAGTATTAAATGAAAATTTAGCACCAGACAACCGAATAACAAAAATAAAATCTAAAAGGAACGTAGCGAAAACCATTTTCGAATTCCTTTGGAAAAATCGTTTCAAAAACACACTGAAACATGACTTGGCACATACCGAACAAACGTTTTAGTTCTGAACAATAATTATCATATTGCAAATCTGCACGTTTGTTTGTAGCGCATTTCGCAACTATAACTACTTTTGTTCGCAACTCGAAAGAATACTCGTTGATAGTGCGGGATAATGTTGCACAAGTAATTGAACGAAGCGAAGTTCGCGCGAATTTGTAGCTAGTGACTATTAAGGCGGTTGCATACCAACAGCTGAGCTAAGTTAGTTTAAGCCTAGCCTTAGTAAAAATACGTTTTCCCACACTTCGAATTTCTCCTGTATTGTGGGTTCGTTTACAAACACATAAACTACATATACAAACACCTAGAGCCGGAACAACTATTTGTTCTGGGCGGAAATCGAACCCGCGACACGCAGCGCAGCAGGTAATCGCTCAACCAATGCGCCAGCTGTGCCTGGTTTGCAGACCGAAAACTATTTAAACAAAGCTCAAAAAACAGCTGAATACCAACTTAAGTTAGCTCTTGGCTTGCAGCCGGGGCTAAGCGACTCTACATAGTAGCCCACGGCTAAGTTACGTGACATACAAACCTCTCTATGCATATCCTACACAGTAGCGGACGGTCACCTTTAACTACCTTACAGCTATGTTCACGTTACAACGTATTCATTTACGTTCGCAAAGGAATCTGTTTGCTGTTCGATTCGGGACTTTGATTTTCAATTTCATATGTTTATTGTGTTTAATGGAAAGAACATAAACAGTTTGGATATCAATAGCTTTACCACAATACATACGGATCTGTTTGTTGGTGTGCTGTTTCTTGGTAATAATCCTTCTACTGTTATAATCCTGCAAATTATAAATGCGAAAGTTGGTAAGGATAGTTGAAGGATGTTTGTTATCCTTTAAAAAAAAAACTGCTGAACAGATTTTTTGTACTTATTTTTGCTTATACGAGTACATCAAGAATTTGTTCGGATAACAGTACTTATTCCACGCGGGTGAACCCGCGGGCGGTAGCTAGTAATAACATGATTCACCTATGTACTAGCCTGCTTAGATATCTTTTATGGGGAGTTTGTTTAGCAGTAATGATGTTTTGGTTTTTCCTTCACTAAGCTTTCAATAGCGAGCGAAATCTTTTCTGTGTTTTCTATTTGCAGTTTGTCGTGGTAGGTGAATATCCAAATCCACATTAACTGGTATTAGTACGAGTATGGACTGTTTTAACTTATTTCTACTAGAGGCTGACTCTGTGTGCGACTACGGACTGCAGGAGGGAACTTTTAATTGACTCCGTTTGTACTGCGGGAATAAAATAATGAAATAAACCAGTGGCGGGCATTACGGGCAGAGCGGGCACGAACCCGCGCTTACGCCGGAAACGAATTAATTTATACTACCTCCTGACATATATTTGTTTTAAAAAGTTAATCTTTCCTTGCGACTGCACTGGTTTTGTTTCAATACAGCAAATACGTAACATTTTTGCGTTTGTTGCTCACTTTTTGGAAATAATATTGGATTTTTAATAAAAAACATATTTTCCTCATCAGTCGTCGCAATTCGAAGTTATTTCCGGGCGCAAATGATGTTACCTTCACAAGATATTTGTCGAAGTTTGGACGTGATGTCAACCGAAAGCTTCTACATTTTTTTATTGATTTCCATCACGGAGAGAAACGGTTCGCTAATCGGTTCGATGGTTAAAGAGTCGATCGAAAAATAAATATTATTTTTCTTACCGTGTCGATGACAAACAGACAATTGTATGAACGAATTCCTCCTAGCCAGTTCCATCACCGGACTAGAAGACGTACGTCGATGCGTCATCGGTACATAGTGGATATCCCACCCATACACACCAAACCTTTTGGGAACACTTTTATTATGCTTACAGCTTAGGAGTGGTATTCCCTGCAGGAGTCCGTATTTCCTGATACTATAACCTGGGAGTCTTTAAGTCAAGAGTGAATAGGTTTCTTCTAGGCAAGCGTGTTGCATCGTCGATCACATCGTCACGTCGTTTAACATCAGGTGAGATAGTGGTCAAGCGGGAGACTATCAAAAAAAAAATACTCTTTTCATTAGACCACTAACAGAATAGGTTTATTAACAGAATCAGCTTAATGAAGCGGTCAAATATTTACACGCTACTTTATCACAGCACTGTAAACTAGTATGTCGGTGCTTGTATCAGAACGCCGAAGCTTTGCACACAAACAACTAATCGCACGTCAAAGAGTTACTTGGAACTTTCCAGCACTAGAAATCTGTGAGCTCGGTGACATCCAATAGAACGGGTGTAGACGCATACCAGTATAATAAGTAATAAGCACTTTGCGCAAATAGGTGTTATATACCTATCGGATCAGTCTGACTCATCTATATGCATATCGCTATGCGCAGTGGTTGAGCGATCGGCTGCTGCGCTGCATGTCGAGGGTTTGATTCCTGTATGGAACATATATTTGTATGGACATAATTATAGTTGTGCCGCATCTGGTTGTTAGTGAAGTTAAATGTTTGTAAAAGCATCCACGATACAGGAGAAATGCCTAGTGTAGGGACAACGTTTTTAGGATTCCGTAGGCAACAAGAAACCCTTATAGTTTCGTCATATCCATTTATTTGTTTATTTATATATACTTTATAGTACACCAAGATAAGACAATACAAAAAGAAACATTGAAATTAAATCAAACATACAAAAGGCGGCCTTATCAGGCTCTGCGATCTCTTCCAGGCAACGTTGAATGGATAGAGATAGCCTGGACACGACATGGGGTTGCGCTTGGTGCCAATTTCAAATCTTGCAAGTATTAGGTACTAAGTACAATGAGGTAAATATATACATGCATCTAAATAACCAAACAAGAAAATAATACAGCTTAAACAAGGACAGGATCGCAGAGACAGGTAATGTTCCTAAGTTTTTTAAAGACAGGCAACGATTGAGCACGTTTTATTGGGTCAGGCAATGCATTCCACAAACGAGCAGCCTGGACAGTGAATGATTTAGTCAAGAATGTAGTGGAATGCATAGGCATTTTAAGTCGCAAGTTTTCTGATGACCTAAGAGATTTCGTGTGGGAACCGCAGATAAACTGAAAATGGTCCTTGAGGTAAAGAGGGGAAGAGAAAGTATATGAGCATTCCGGCGAAGACAAATTGGCAACCACTTGAGTTTTACACGGAATTCGGAAACATGGACATATTTGCGTAAACCGAATATGAACCTTACACGAACATTTTGAAGCCGCTCAAGTTTATCGAGTTGTTCTTGAGTAAGGTCAAGATAGCTGGTATCAGCATGATCAAGGATGGGAAGAAGAAGATCCATCCTTCCGTCCGCAGCAACGATTCACGTGTACTAAAAAGGTATAATTTGGCATGAATATACATATTAATCACGCCGACAAAGTGTTAAAATAAAGGATGATATTTTTTTTTGTGTACAATACTTTCTCTTTGGTAAGTTTCTCCAGTTGGTTCTACTATCAACGCACTGCACGGCTTCTGTTGCCATGTTCAACGAAGTTTCGATTTGATCCGACCAACGTCTTTTTCTTCTGGGTTGTTTGCCCTCGACTTTACCGGTGACAATTACCTTCAGTAACTCAAACTGTTAATAAAATAATAATAAAGTGTATATCATAAATCCAGCCAATTGAATACATAGTGTATTATGAAGCAGGTATAGAACGTGCTTCTTTGTGTTGTCTGGTGAGGTTATTGTTCGCACTCAGTGCGCTGCGATAGTCTGCGTCAGTCGCCAGCGCTAGGTGTCACACGGGTACAATATATGCAGACAAAGCTCGGCACTTTACATACTGTGTATGTTAATATACCATTTAGCTGTAGTACATTACTACAGCGGCCAGCAAAAGAGGCATTGATGGACGAACGTGTAAATGTGGGCCGAGGCGTAGAACTCATTTTGTTAAATGCAATTACTTTTCAAAATCAATGACGAACAACTACGAACAACAAGATTTTTTGACTGCGTTAAAGTGTTCATTTGGTTTTTTTTTTCAATAAACAGCTTTCTATTTGCAAGCCAGTTTGAAATTAAATAAAATCTTTGAGAAATTACCTCCTTTGTTGCCATGTTTCGGAGTAAAAGATCGTTCCATTTTTAAATTACATGACAAATATGAGTTTAGTAATTGATTTGGCCACAAAACCACGACAAATATGGATTTTCATACAAATTTTGCCGGCCGCTGCTCGCATGTATTTGTCCAGTACAGCAATTTCGATTTATCTCGAAGAAGATTGTCAAAATAATACCCAAATTTCCAAGAATGGTTAGACAAGTGACAATCTATCACCAAAAGCGTGACGCAGCGAATGGAAATACATATTTCAAAAAATTATGGAAATGTCAAAAGCTATCGTAATGTCACGTGATCAATCCACATTTTGGCATTTCGTCCATCGCTCGACTTGTTTCGAGACTCAGTTATCTGTCAGAAAGTAGAGAATAATAATGAAAACGGTACCTATCATCAACTTCTTTCTTGCCGAGACCAATCGCGTTAAAACATATATTTTTCCTTATATTCAAGTAAAAGCTACTCATAAATTATAATAACAGTTTAATTATTTGGCTAGTGTGTCATGTTTTCATTAAAACTGCATAGAGCGGCGCCCCACGGACCCAGGGCGGTACACATGTAGCGGCGTTATTAAACTAATTCGTGTTCCTAACTACACTGGAACACAGTTATTAGTTTAACAGGTTACGCCGTAGCACCGAGAACCGCTACGCCGTAGCAGCGCATTGTATTATGTCGTAGTATTGTGCTACGCGGCTACGAGCCCGTCTTGGGAAATCGCCACTATGTTCTGAGATAGTTCATTTTTTCAACGTCAACAATCTTGGCAGTGTTACTTTATGAACTCTAGTTTATTGCTTGCCGAGAGTTATATTTGGTAAAATAATGGAAAATGGAATAACATTTCAAATCAAATAATATTAGTCTTGAACGGAGACAAATCTGTGGCTAAAGCTTAAATCTGATAATTCCTACAAAAAAATAAGCCCGTAATTCTTCATTTGTCATTCAAAGACAGAAAACAGAATACGGAATACTTTAGAAACATAAAAAATTCCTTTAACTTCGAGGAAGTCTAACAAGAAAATAAGTTGCGTGAAGTTTTCCTGACATTTATTTTATTATACAATTACTGGCGGAGTGTTGATAAGCGACGCGTTAATATTCCACGCCGCGCCCGTCTGGCCGCCGCCTTACCTCCGCGCCGCGCCTGCACACTTCCAAATTCGCGCATCTTACCGCGAATTTGGAAGTATGTTTTTCAGCGACGCTCGTTGAATAATGTATGCCGAGAGAGTGTCCCGCCGTGACGATGACGGGCTGATATCTGTGACACAGATACACTGCAAATGGGACAGGGAACGGTTTCCGTAAACAAATGAACAGTTTGGGATGTGTGAGTAAGGATCCTGATTTTTATCTTGGATATGTTCTGGAAAAGTAAAAATATTTGGTCCACCAAGAACGATCTGTGCGAAAAGCAGAAAATTATGATCCTTACAAAATGATGTACAGCTTCTGCCTTTTTAGTCTTTACAAATATTTTGATGAGCATAGCGGCTCCCTTTGTTATAAATAATAAGCGAATTACCTGAATTCCGTCACTAATCTCAACAAAATTAAACTTTTGCGTCGCCCACCGCAAAAGAAGAAGTTATCAATTCATCGCAGAACCGCGGAGTTGACTTCAAACGAGAAAGTCGAATAAATTATAACAAGAAGTGTCTAAACAGTGCGAGTCAAGGACGTGTGCCGAGTACTGAACAGTAGGGAGTGAGCTATGAGCGGTGGGACAGAGGGACATGGGGACAGGATGACAATAGGACATTTTATTAGGAGCGATGTAACAAGTCGCTAACGGCTTTGCATGCCATTATTAGGATGCGACGAACCGGTTTCGACAAAACAAGGAATTTTAGGCCTCTGCACTGTGTTTCTGCCTTGAAAATACTAGTTGTGGTTACAGTGGGAAATATGTGGTTTGACTGCCGTGTGCTTCGGCGTTTATAAATACCCAAAGGTGCAAACACAATTGGTGATTTAGTTTAGAATTTTCATGTTCACCTATTACCAACACTAGATTCACACGACCAGCAACACTGGATTGTGATGCTGTACATTATAGTTTAAAAAAGTCTTGGGATAAAGCAAAGGTTTGCAATCAATATTTTCTTGAAACTTGGACTCAAAATTGGACATGAGATTGTGTATCTAAACAACTTAATCGTCAAAATTGGTTCAAATAGAATGTACAAATATAATGTCGTTGGAAAATAAAATGAAAATTCAATTACGTTAATACTATTTAATTCAATAAAGTAATCTATACTATACTATTCTAATCAAAGTTAATTTGTTGGAACGTTTGCTTCGCTCGCCGGCACAATTACAAACAAATCATGCTCCGTCTGTGAACTCACACAAACTAGACAAATAGGTACATATACAAGTTTGCAAACACACACACCTAACTCTAAATGAATATTGGTACATTGTATTACCAAAGCGTGGCGTTTGAGTCAAAGGTTCCCACAGACAACCGCGACGTGACAATACGACAAAGAAGCGTCAGTCAATTTTAGTACAATGTCAATTATTTTTACAATACTTACTCGTATTGCAAGAATAATGTAGGTTTAAAGTTTCTTAAAAAAGTCTTTTAAAACTAATACTCATTTAACTGATCAAAACTAAATCCACTTAAGCCCATCTAAGATGAACTTTGATTAGTTGAGAATTCTTTTGGAGCAATAACAAAAGAACAACAATGTACCGCGACGTAAACAACTCGCACAAAGACTCGCTTCAATATAAAAGTGTCGTTAAAGTCTCATTAGTGTTTCTAATCAGCCGCACTTTGTTACACTTTATTCTATTAAGCTCAACATACTTACGTAGGTACAAGGTAGGTATGACTATGACGAGTTAAATCAATGTAACTATATTGGCATAACTCTAGGTACCAAAACAATGGTTCCAATTCCTGGCTGGAGGCTTTTTACCCGACTACGGTTGATCTCTACCGGAGTGGACTGCCTCGACCTCGGTTTTTTGGAGTGAGCTGCATCCATCAATTAAAGATTGATACGCCATATGGCTTCTGAAATTAGTGGGTATACAATCAGTCAAGGGTTTGTCAAACTTGTTTCACTCATCAACGCCCGGTGATCCTAGAAAAGCACAAACTTTCCCTTTACAATAATTACAGATATTGTATTAAGACCGGGGTCTTCCCAAATTCCCACGGGATATAATATGGGCGGCCAAAGTCACTGGCAACGTGCTAGATTATCTACTAAATAAAAATAAGTCGGGTTTTCCTTCCTGACGCTATAACTCCAGAACGCATGAACCGATTTCCACGGTTTTGCATTCGTTGGAAAGGTCTCGGGCTCCGTGAGGTTTATAGCAAAGAAAATTAGTAGGGTAGGTAGGGTAGGGTGTGTAGGGTAGGATAGGTAGGGTAGGGTAGCTAGAGTAGGGAAGGTAGGGTACGGTAGGTAGGGTAGGGTAGGTAGGGTTTTTTTTTTTTTTTTGTCTTAACTCTAATCCCCGCCAACGTAATTGGCGCCTTATGTGCTAAACCTCAAACATTCCGGTCAATCTTTCATGCCTCTCGTACTTTCATTCTTCATCCTATCTCTTTCTTTCATACATCATCTTGCATTCTGTGGATACGAGTCCCACTTAATCTACTCTAAGGGCATGATTTAATAACTTATAAAAATACGGAATGTGTAAATACAAAAAATACATTGTGCAATAAAAGGTGCAACATAATATATCAGGTTGCGCAAAAAGTGCCGTATCACAATTGAGCCAAAAAAAACGCTGCTATCACAGGTGTACAAAGTGCGACTTATCACAGCTGATAGTATATACATAAAAATTCGGGATTAAACCCACAAGCACAGTTATCAAAAAAAAATATCACAGTGAATTTTACACATTTAAAAAACTTAGGTACTAACATGAAGTACTGCCGGCTATACGTGTCCTTGCTGCATTCCGTGCTTACATTTAAATATTATACAAAATACTAATGAAGCACGGTGCGCTTCAGGTTTTGTTCCGACGTATAACCGCAGTGGCTACTCTAATGCAGTACTCCAGAAACTTCTCCCTTGTTTTCTTGTCCATGAGCCCATGCAGGCTCTCCCTCGTTATTTTCCTGTCCAGCTCACATTCAAGTCGGTAGCGTTCCCTGATAAATAACGGGCACTCTACAAGTATGTGCTGGACAGTCTCTGCCACGCCTGGATCGCAGACGCACGATGGACTCTCCTTACACTTGAAGCGATTCAAGTATTCAGAGAACCCACCGTGCCCCGTCAAAACTTGCGTGAGGACGCCTTCGGGCCGCACCTGTTGTACAATACGGAAGGCAGCTATTGCATCCGGAAGGAACATTTTCGTCACGGAAGCGGTCTCGCCCGACACATATCTTCGATTCCATTCATCAAGCGATTCCAAACGGATTTGTCGCTTGATAAATGAAACCGGACACTGGTCGTAGTCCGGCTTCCTCCGTGACGACAATGCTGCCTTCTTTGCCAACTCGTCCGCTCGCTCATTCCCCGGCAGGCCCGCGTGGGCCTTGATCCAGAACAAAGTCACAGCTTTGCTCTGGCCCAGGGCATGAACCAGGTTGGCGCGCGCGCGAACCGCCAGGGGATGGAGAGAGCTATGGTTTGCAAGCGTCTGCAGTGCGGACATTGAGTCGCTGTACAAACCATAGCTCGCCTCTTGCCGCTTGAGGATCACTTCAGTGGCTTTGCAAATGGCCAGGAGTTCCGCCTGGTAGACTGTGCAGTACGCGGCAAGGCTAAGCTTGAGGTTCCGGACTTCGCCTTCATTATCCCAAATGGATAATGCGGCTCCGACCTTCCCCTCAATCTTGCTGCCGTCGGTGAATATTCGCACCGTCTGCACATTGTTACTGTCTAGTAACTCTTGGTCTGCCAGGCATATGAATTCCAGGGGCATTTGCGTAGCCGGATGAGGAGCTTCCGCAAACCTCACCGCACTCTCGATCGCCCTGTCTCCTGGCACAAACCGGGATGACCCTCTCCTCGCTTCATACAGGGCGGCTGCCTCCTGTATGCGCAGGTCTAGAGGTAGTATCCCAGACAAGGCCAGTGCCGAGTTCAATGAGACAGTGCGGTAAGATTTGCAGAGCTTCTGAGCGAATCCTCGTTGAACAGAGTCTAACCTCTTCCGTATACCCAACTTCTTTGCAGCGGGTGCCCAGGCGGCGGCTGCGTATGTAACTATGGGCTCAATCGTTGCTGTGTAAATTGTGTGAATGACCTGTGAGTTTAATCCCCAGCTCACCTTTGCGGCTCGGGACAGCTGCTTGTATACGTTAGCTGCCCTCTTACAGACGTTCGCGGCATGCTCATTAAAAGTAAGCTTTTCGTCTATGGTTAGACCCAGCAACTTCATTTTCTTGACCATACCGATGTCGACCCCGGCCATGCTCAGTATTGGAGTGTCGTACTTAAGCTTGTTGGTTATGGTCATCGCACAGGTTTTGTGCGGTGCAAACCTTAGCTTATTTCGGACGCCCCAATCATGAACATGGGCGAGGGCTGCATTGGCAGATCTCGAGACTTCAGTCGCCGTGTCCCCATCCACGACCAAGACGATGTCATCCGCGAACGCCTGAATGAAAAGTCCACGCCGTTCAAGGTCCTGCAGTAGTGGGTCGAGAAGGAGGTTCCACAGGATTGGACCTCCGATCGACCCCTGAACACAGCCCTTGCTAGTCTCTCGAGTGCATTCCTCACCGGCATACCGAACCCTGACCTTCCTACCATCGAGGTAGCTGTCTAAAAGCCTCCTGATGTTGACCGGGCACTTTTCCTCAGCCAGTCTGACTCTAATAGCTGGCCACCAGGCGCTATCGAAGGCGCCCTCTATATCCAACGACACCAGGACAATTAGCTTCTTCAGCCTCAACTTGTCCTGTACGTGCTTCATTAGCGTATAGAGGGCATCCTCGGTGCTCCTCTGGGGCATGAAGCCAAACTGACGAGTACTAAGCCGCGGTACAAGCTGCCATTTTAGACGCGCTACGACCATCCTCTCCAGGACCTTCCCCAGAACCGGCAGTAGACCAATTGGTCTGTACGCCTTGGGGTTGGTTTAGTTGTCCTTGCCCGGCTTCCTGAGGACTACAACAGTAGCCTCCTTCCAGATGGTAGGGAAGTGTGCCAGTTCGAGGCACTTGTTGTAAAGGGCAAGGAAAGCGTCCGGGTCCTGGTGGATCGCTCGACTGCAGATATCAGAAGTCAATCCGTCCCCTCCTGGTGCCTTTTTGGGATTGAAACCCGCCACGGCGGACTTCAGCTCCAGCGTCGTAAATGGGGGATCATGATGTTCATCATGGACCCACTCATTTACTCGGCTGGCTGCTTCTCTAATTCGTCTGTGGTCAGCGTTGTCCTGGTCTACTCTGTCTTCGGGGTAGAACGTATCTGCTAGTAGGGCGGCCGATTCACTCGGATTGAGAAATGCACCATCGCTGCAAAGGGTCAGTTCTTCTTGCCTTTTGGCGGTCCTACGGATGATCCTGTAGATACCCTCCCAAACTCCCTCACGATCCTGCTTTCGGCAAAACTCCTTCCAGCTGGCGATTTGGGCACTCTTTGCCTGCATCTCGTACTCTTCTTTTGCTTTCAGGAGGGTAGGTAGGGTAGGGTAGGGTAGGTAGGGTAGGGTAGGGTAGGTAGGGTAGGGTAGGTAGGGTAGGGTAGGTAGGGTAGGGTAGGTAGGGTAGGGTAGGTAGGGTAGGGTAGGTAGGGTAGGGTACGGTAGGTAGGGTAGGGTAGGTAGGGTAGGGTAGGAAGGGTCGGGTAGGTAGGGTAGGGTAGGTAGGGTAGGGTAGGTAGGGTAGGGTAGGTAGGGTAGGGTAGGTAGGGTAGGTAGGGTAGGTAGGGTAGGGTAGGTAGGGAAGGGTAGGTAGGGTAGGGTAGGTATGGTAGGTATGGTAGGGTAGGTAGGGTAGGGTAGGTAGGGTAGGGTAGGTAGGGTAGGTAGGTTAGGGTAGGTAGGGTAGGGTAGGGTAGGTAGGGTAGGGTAGGTAGGGTAGGGTAGGTAGGGTAGGTAGGGTAGGTAGGGTAGGGTAGGTAGGGTAGGGTAGGTAGGGTCGGGTAGGTAGGGTAGGGTTTTTTTTTTTTTTTTTTTTTTTAATGGCTCCTACCTCCCCGCGCAAGGCGGAGTCTGCGAGCTAGGGAGGTTCCTCGGACATTATCCGAGTCCTTGGGGACTCGTCTTAGATCAAGTTCAGCATTTACAGTTTCTTATTTTCTATAACAGTCTTAGTCTATCACATGACGAGTATCTTAATTTATTTATCTTACACACTATCTTATTTTAACTTATTATACAGCATGTTAATTATAATACTTTGTGTCTATTTTATATATAGTTTGTATTATACTGTTTGCTTCCGATTATATATAATTATATACAATTTTGAGCATTGGTGTTACTTATTTTTATTTATCGTATTTTGTGCGATTTTTAGACAATACTTGATAAATTCATTGCTGTATTTTTTGTTACAGATGAGTGTATTAAAGTTCCCTGGTCTTATATCAATTTCTATTTTTTGCTCGAGCTCATACCTCTCACGACCATAGGCCGGGCAATCTGTCAGTAGGTGGGTCGCTGTTTCGTCTTGGTCAGAGTCACACACACATGATGGGCTTTCCTTACACCCGAACCTGTTCAGGTATTCTGAAAACCCACCATGTCCGGTCATTACCTGGGTAATTACCCCTGTAGGTTTTAATTTTCTTATTGTTTTATATGCTTTTTTTCTTCGTGGGTAGTTGTAACAGTTAGACAAAGAAAATTTGCTCGTATTTTAATTTTAATATAATATAGTAAAAAGTTTATTTACAATTATTTTATGCCTTATAGTAAAAGTTAACAGTCTATACCTGCTGGAGTAGCGTTATCTCTGTACATTTTTCACGATAACAAACTACAGTCACTTCATAGCACTAAGATGGATTCACTATCAAACACTGTAAGTGAACTGAAGGAGATGTTTCACACAAAAATGGCTGCTTTTGAGGAAGAGTTGCTGAGAACCGCCCCTCAGTCACCTGTCACAGCTACTGGCCTGGCTGCGGAGTTTAGTCTGTTCCGGACATTCATAACACAGGCTCTAAACAGTCTTCAGCAGCAGGTGGGGCTTCTAGCTCGAAGTGTCGAGCAGATGGAGATGCGGGGCAGAAGGAAGATCTTGCTCCTGCATGGAATTGCTGAAGAGCAAAAAGAGGACACCGCCAAGTTGATCACTGAGGTGGTCCGAAATAGGCTGCAGCTGAGCGAATTCACTGTTGCTGACATCAGTCGTTGTCATAGGATGGGGCGAGCGGTGGCCAACAAAACAAGACCTATCTTGTTTAAGGTTAGAAGTCTTGCAGTCAGAGACAAAATTTGGTACTCCAAAACCAAATTGAGGGCTTCGGGCGTCACTTTATCAGAGTTCCTTACTAAGGGGCGGCATGACGTTTTCCTAGCTGCTAGGGAAAGATGCGGCGTCACCAAGAGCTGGACTAAGGCAGGCTGCGTCTATGTTCTTGCACCCGACGATACGCGGCACCGAGTGGAGTCCCTAGCAGAGTTGGTTACCGACTGGTTTTTAGCTCTACGCAGGGGGTCTATCCTAACTCCTGTGTTCTTTGCATCGACATTTGCTCTGATTTTCTCGATGACCCTGTCCGATGAGTCTCCCTCATGCAATGACGACACTATTATTGAGTGCATGTTTTTCCTGATTGGAGGCTGAGGCGGCATCGCCACTACCTGCGCGTAAGTCCCAAGGCCTCCCATTCGGGCTTCGGCATCTTCAGCTTGCGTCCGTGCCACTGTCCTCAGTTCCTTCAGTTCCACCATCTGCGCATCGATCTTGTCGCTCAGCTCGGCCTTCGATCTCTCTACTCTGGCAGAGAGTTCTTCTTTTTCACCTTTCTTAAGAATTTCTTTTACTTCCAAGATTTCCTTTAATATTCTCAGGCTTCTATCGTCGGACTCCCCTTCCTGCCTCTTTTCTTTTTCTCCCCTGTCTTCCTGCAGTGTCACTATCGATCTATCCGTTCTCTTGACGATCTCGTAAAGCGATTTTATACAGTCAATCACAGTCTGTTTTATGGTGGTCTTAATGTTCCCTGACATGTCCAGCTGTGCCCTCGCTTTTAGCATGAGGGCGCGCGCCTCAGCAACCGGTGTGGAGAGTTTCGGCTTTTGTGTTGGAGAAAATCTCGTTTTTGCCTCAATGTTGCTTATACTCTACTAACCTGAGTGGTTTCCGAGGGTCCCGCCCTCATCCCCTCGTCTTCGATTGAAGATTTGTCGGACTTCGCCGGTATGCGCGGTGTGTGATGCATCATTGTCACAGTGTTATCAGATGTCAATTTTAACCGTGTATGTGTCAATATGTGTTTAACGATCAGCAAGAATAATCAGTATGTTCCTTAGTCCTATCTTAGCTTATAATATAGCAACACAATAATGTTGCTATAGGTCCTTATTCTATTCCAGACCTGACTGTTTAAACAGGATAAATTTTGTGCTCTATGTAGAGTCGGTCAGGATGTCAACTTAAACTAGTTACTTAATTTAAATAAAAGATAAACTAAAATATAAAAATTGTACTCTATGTAGAGTTGTTCTGCTTGTCAACTTAACCAATATGATCTACAGATGCAATTTTTATATTAAAATTAAATTGAAGGATTGAGATACAGTAAACTCTATGTAGAGTCGTTCAGGTTGTCTACCTGTCAATTTAATTTCAAGAGAAAATTATGCTTTTTCCTTCCTTCCTTTTTTTTCCACTCTAAATTCTTAAATAACTCAAATAAAATATAAAAATGTTCTCTGTGTAGAGTGGGTCAGGCAGCGTTTATTATATTATATTTGACTTATTTCAAATTTGTTAAGAACCCCTGATAATTTAACTTTTTGACTTTAAAAACTAATATAACGCCCCAAGAACTCTACCTAGAGACCTCTCCCACTCTTAGTAGGTACCACAGAATCCACACTGTCTATTACTGGAAACCGCTCCAAATTCGGACCACTGGTCTATGAGCTATTTGTAGAATTGCGAGATAGGTCTTTCATCCCCAAACGGCTATGTCCAAACCCTAAAATAGGGTTAGGGGGATGAAACCCTGCCTATTTGATCGGCTAGGGTCCAAAGACTTTCTCTCCGGTAGAAAGTGTGGGAGGGCTCCGGAGAGGGGAACCGGTAAAAATCGTCAGAATTTGTATAGGACGTCCCGTTTTCCTGTAAACTGAAAACACAGTTACCGTGCGGTCGGCTGGCAAGTTCGCCTCCGAGTATAAAATTTATAAAATAAAAACTACTAAACCAAAAATTGTGGAAAAATTAATGTACATTCTGAATGATCCTTTCCAAATAGGTATGTAAATAAAATTTGTTATATAGTACCCATATAAAATTTTGGAAAAAACTGATTTAAAAATCTGGGAGCGATTACCAACAGCCGCAGGATAACTTGTTTTCAGCTTGTTTCGGGTGTATACGGCATGCGAGAGTGCTGAAAACCTTTACCCGTTCCAAGGGTTTGGGGGCACTATAGATAGCACCAGTCTCAACCCCGTATGGTCCAGGGAAGATTTCTGTCAAAGGTTAGGTATTCGAATAGGTATTTTTAAAATTATATTTTTTGAAAACTAAGGTAAACTATTTAATTCTATCATAAAAAGTGGGGGTAAAAGATCGCTCTTCTGAGCTAGGGAAGGGGGAACTTAGCGCTAAATTTAAAAATCTCTAACTTTGCTCCTGGTTGGTCCTCCTGCAAACGGGAAACGGCTTCGGGCTTCTCACGTCGTCTGCTCCAGGGTGAGATGGTAGTTGAGGTCGCGGCTGCTCCGGTTCCAGGTCCACGCCACACGCTGGTTTTTGTTTTTATTATGTAACTACGCGGGGGGCGCCACGAAAATTCTAATTTTTTTCCAGGATGTGCGGAAGTGTATTCCCTTCAGGATAACAGTTAAAGATCTAGGTGTCGTGCCGATGGATCCGACGCCGTACGCCGAAATAGGTTTTCAGCCAGGCGTTTTCGAGATTTTAACATCAAAACAAAATGGTTTTTGGGCCTTCCCGGGCAAGCAAAGAGGGTTCTCACCGGGACACTATTCACGTTCCACTGGGTTCACTGTTTCACACACTTCGGCAATTTTTTAGCTTTAAATTCGCACTTAGTCTTATTTTCGTTTTTATTTTGAGCGTGGAGCGGCTTTAAAATGATCTGCTCGCAGCGGGGGTCACCGCGCAACTAGGGTAGGTAGGGTAGGGTAGGTAGGGTAGGGTAGGTAGGGTAGGGTAGGGTAGGTAGGGTAGGGTAGGTAGGGTAGGGTAGGTAGGGTAGGTTAGGTAGGGTAGGGTAGGGTAGGTAGGGTAGGGTAGGTAGGGTAGGGTAGGTAGGGTAGGGTAGGTAGGATAGGGCAGGTAGGGTAGGTAGGGTAGGGTAGGTAGGGTAGGGTAGGTACGGTAGGGTAGGTAGGGTAGGGTAGGTAGGGTAGGGTAGGTAGGGTAGGGTAGGTAGGGTAGGGTAGGTAGGGTAGGGTAGGTAGGGTAGGGTAGGTAGGGTAGGGTAGGTAGGGTAGGGTAGGTAGGGTAGGGTAGGTAGGGTAGGGTAGGTAGGATAGGGTAGGTAGGGTAGGGTAGGTAGGGTAGGGTAGGTAGGCTAGGGTAGGTAGGGTAGGGTAGGTAGGGTAGGGTAGGTAGGGTAGGTTAGGGTAGGGTAGGTAGGGTAGGGTAGGTAGGGTAGGGTAGGTAGGGTAGGGTAGGTAGGGTAGGGTAGGTAGGGTAGGGTAGGTAGGGTAGGGTAGGTAGGGTAGGGTAGGTAGGGTAGGGTAGGTAGTGTAGGTAGGTAAGTAGCCACAATTGGCCTTCAATACGGGAGCGAAGCCCCGGGGGTCAGCTAGGGTTAAATATAACTACGCTCAATATTGAGTTAAGCTCGCCTTTGTACATGCACTTTATTATAACACTGTTTGTAATGTTGTTTTTGGTGTACAATAAAGAATTAAGAACACTTGCTCTCTCGAAAAGTTTAGGCAGAGATGAATCTATTATGTACCGTATTTTTGTTTTATCAACCTCCGCATACTTACAAATCTATGCATCACGGTGACACAAAGTTTTGTAAATTAACAATTAAATATTCACAGAGCCAGTTGTACTCCTAGGAACGCTATCACAACGCCAACACAAATAAATAGTACTAACAGTAGCAAAGTAAAGTGCACAGTTTGAGACGGAACAAACAATAGGTAGGTGCGAGCGAGACAAAAACCCGCAGGTTGTATTGACGACGCGATGTCGCTGCGACTCACTGACGGACAACTTGTGCTGCCTACAACGCAACAGATGTTACAGTTACAATTTGAAAGAAAAATGTGCGTATCTCGAAATAGTTTTTAAATATTATCTTTACTTTCATGCTCACAATAAATGGTCGCAGCACATCGAATCTCAACTGTGGTCTCCTTTTTAATATTTCTTCTTCTCCATTAATCACTGTTTAATTAGACCCCCCAAGGGTACACGTACGAGACAGGCACGGTCTAGATATCTGCACTATATATCAAACTAAAATAGAATTTTCAAGCACATTGCAATTTACAATCTATTTAATTTCATACACAGTTTACGAGACTACTTGAGTAATGCTAACAATCTATAATATGTAAATATTCGCATGCAGTACACATGGATATTCTGAACAATATGTTGGCTCTCGCTGGTCGCATCTATCTCGTGTCGTGCTCGCGTCCACAGTATTTATCTAGTGCGGATAGTAGCGGGGGATAATTTTGTAATATCCGCCGCTTGTCCGCCGCCATAGCCGCTTTAATCTGTTCCTGGAGCACAGCATCAGCGCTCTCCGCCCGCTTTATATCTGATCACAACTTTGTACACTGAAGCTTTCATTTTTAATAAATTTTAAATTTAACTTCAAAATTCTTGATTCTGATTGTTCTAAAATTATTGTAATAAATCTCCACGAATATTATCCAATATTGGTACAACCAACATATCACAGGTAAATTTGTTTAGGGATGGCAGCTAAAAATAAACATCACAAACTCTGTTTTCTATTTATTTGATTTGACCTTTCATGACGGTAGTATCACCAAAAATATTTGTCCAAACGACATTTGTAATAAATGCGTGAGCGTGACTCAGTTCAGCTCGTCAGTTCGGCTCCAATATTTGTCGAATGTTTACGTGAACCCGCTCGGAGTGTTTGTTGGCGTTGTTTCCATTGCCTTTGATAAGGGCTTTGCATTGTCTTTACGGGAACAGGAAAAGTATCCGCGTCTGATTAACTGACGATCACGGCTAATCGAGCGTGATTCCTCGATTGTACGAGTACACATGAGAGTAGGTATATATGTCGCGTGGTGGAGAGGTTTTTATGTTTTGTTTATATGACAAGAGTCATTCGTTAACTTACTTACGAGTATGCTTGCAAGAATTGCTGAGTACAAAAGAACCAATATATTGTAATGTATTGACATGAGTCATGAACATACCGTATTTTACCGGGTACACATTGCTGAAATATTAACAACTGAATTCGTTTGAACTTGTATTGAATGTAACATTTCACTTCACTAATCACCAAATAAAACAAATTAAAGTAAAATTCAACAACGACATCGCTAGTCTGCGACCTAGCTTCCTCCAGCTGCGGGATTTTGTTTCTCCTCAATAATGCTAAGAGGATTACCCTCCAAGCAAATATTACCGGCGGCTTCAATTTAGATAACCTTTGAAGTAGCTTGCTTACAGAATAACGCGATTATCAAGTAATTTTATATTAAATTTAATCGTATTTTTAGGGCTTACCGCCCGAGTGATGATTGAGACGATCCTTGGAATATAAATACAAGCGAACTGATAACATTATTAAAATACTTTGATGTGCTTAAAAATGGTTTTAAAAAATGTGTTCTCTTAAATATATTCGTTCTTTGTACTTCTAACAACGTTAAAAGTAGTGAATGAACGTGTACTCTGAAAGACGTCGCTCGGTCGCGGTGACTTTCAGGGACGAATGAAAGCAACATAATATGGACCTGGGGAATCTGTAAAGCGGCTTTTGAATTTGTTTTGAATTCGTTACAGACTAAAGAAATACTAAACGTGTCATCCTTAAGTTTTATAAAAAAAAAACTGGCCAAGTGCGTGTCGGACTTCGCACATTTAGGGTTCTATACCAATTTATTAATTTTGTTATTTTTTTTAAAACGTGGGCACCTTTTTAAATAAAAAAAAACAAAATTCGAAACAAAATCCGCACTGGGAATTTCATCCTGTATCGTGGGTGCGTCTACAAACATATAGACTCACATAACATACACAACACCCAAAACCGGAACAACTATTTGTAGGTCATACAAATATTTGACCGTGCGGGAATCGAACCCGCGACACGCAGCGCAGCAGTCAATCGATCAACCACTGCGCTAACCGTGCGCCCAAATATTGATATGAAATTGCCTGAAATAATTTCTCCTAGCCCGTTCCAAAATCGGACTACAAGACGTACGGCGATGCATCATCGGTACATGGTGGACATCCCACCCGTACGCACCAAAGGTTTTGGGAATACTTTTATTCTGTGTACAGCAAAGGAGTGGAATTCCCTGCTGGAGAGTGTATTTCCTGACAGCTACAACCTGGGAGTCCTTAAATCAATAGTAAATAGGTTCTAGGCAAGCGTGCTTCATCGTCAACCACATCGTCGCTTACCGTCAGGTGAGATCAAGCGTAAGCCTATCATAATAAAAAATAAGTTTGACAGACGTTAGACAGACGGAAACGGGAGTGCCAGCAATAGGGCTACATTTGGACCCTTCGGGTACGGAACCCTGAACAGGATATGCTATGAACAAAAGCGTCGCGATCGCATTTGGTTAAATTTAATAAAATTATGGACTTGCTAAGCGTCGAAATGTCACGTGAACAATCGCTTTCATTTTGGCATTTCGACCTTCGCCATCATTTAAGGACTAACTCTTCTTGTACTAGTACCTCTTGCTTGAATTGTACTGAGCTGCTTACAGATCATTGTGTATAGTGTACATGCATTATTCATGCGGACAACTGTCAAGTTTTTAAAGTATTTTGTCCAGCATTTATTTGTTTTTAAGTACCGCAAACAAGTTACCCAAGATTATTCTAAACAGACAATAGGTATAAAAATTTGGTACTCTTATCTTGTTATGCACACTTATTACCACAACTTATACATTTTCGAGATTACATGCTCTATATAAGTATAATTAATAACATTACAACAAAATTGGAATAGCAAAAAGTCTGAAATTATACATTAAATTATAATGATTAAATTAAAATCAACGTTCAAATCGACGTTCGACGATTATAAACGTTCAATTAAAACAAAATATAGATTAAATTAATTTATAATATAAAATAAAGGTTCTGCCTCATAAGTAAATCAATATACTCGTAATCATCATTATTAATATTAAAAAACAGTTTATATCAATAAAAATAAAAATATAGAAAATGTCAAAACAAATCAAAATACAGATTAAGTCAATTAAAATTAAAATATAGAAAATGTCAAATCAGATCAAAACACAGGTTATGTCAATTCAATTAAAATTATTAGTTATGCTATTCCATGGTCTGGGTGATGGCTGACACTTCTTGCTTTGTATTTCGATCAGTAATGTTGATTTTGTTCTTCTTAATGAGATACATAACATTACACCTGTAATGACCTCTTCTGACCTCCAAGGGTTAGTCAGAAGTGCACCTATTAGTACACTCACATTTCGCCAGAACATTTAAAAGTCTCTACCGGCCTCAAGTTGCAAATTCATAAAACTTATTATTTTTAATAGCATTCGCTCGTAAATGACTAAAAAGGATTCATAAATACAAAGTGAAAACGAAACAATGAATAAAGTTAACAGTCCAAACAAACCAAGTCAAGCTGAAGTTACCTCGCGTCTCGTGGACTGGCTTAAGAAACACTAATTATAACTCGCCTTTTTATTTTATTTTACCGACTCCCACACTTCACACAAACAGCAAGGAATAAATTATACAGCTTCCCACTAATATTATGAATGTGAAAGTTTGTGAGTATGGATGGATTTTTTTTTCTCTTTCACTTCTTTACGGATTTGGAGGAAATTTTTCACACGGATAGTTTAAAACCTGGATTACCACATAGCATTTTTATCCCGGTAATAGGTCACCTTGGAATAATTCTCAAGTTCAACGCAGGTGGAGCCGCTGGCAAAAGTTAGTACACTCATAATTATTATGAACTAAATAAACAGTACGTAGTGCGGGGTGTCGCAGGGGTGCAAGCAGGCGGGGCGGGAAGAAGGGGTGCCGCGTGCGGGGCTGCGATTAGCGCTGCTAATTAACGTTATTCAATATTTGTTTGCAACGAAAAGGTTCATTACTACCCCTCCTTTACTTCACCCCCTCCTCTGTCGCCCTGTCGGCGTCTCGTCCTAAGCAAATAGAGGAATTACTGCGCGCACACAAACAAACAGACAGACAGGATACAGATGAGTTTTTCTTATCGCTTGCGACGCGACGACGCTGTGTTGAGAGGAGTTGTTTGACTAACTGCTTGGATTCGTGATTAATTGTTCAACATTGACATTCTGATTATTGTTGTTTGTTTATACGGATTGCTTTGTGCTCTGTGATGGGAACTAAGAGTTTGTGCTATTGTTCTAATAAATTGTTATACACAGAATCGTTGCAGTGAATAAGAACCCAAAGGTTGACTGGCAGAGAATGCCTTGCTGCATTAAGTCCGCCTATGTATCACTATTGTACATGAAGTTTAAATAAATAAATAAATAGAAACGCCATTATTAATAACATCAGTGCCGGCTCAGTAAGACTGTTGAAAAACCTTTGGCTATTTCTGCAATATTTAGTCAAAATAGCTACACCGTCAATTAAGGTTCAAGAATGGACAATGTTTCTGAAGATTTGACAATGCCTGCCAGTGGCCGTAGAGGCATTTAGGTGCTCTGTACAGATACGGATAATAATAACTTAATTTAAAAGTAATTTCAAGTTTTCGATATTTATACCTTTTAACTTAACATAACATTACGCCTGTGTTTCTCGAAGGGTTAGCCAGAGATTTATTTATTTATTTGGCCAAACAGCAATTGTATATACTGATATATTTAAATTTCAAGTTTTTATGTCTAAGGTTACTATTACTATTTATTAAAGGTTAGCACCGCATTCCCCATAAAATAATAGAGGAAAAAGCAAATTAAAAACAAAAGCGTTAAAAGCAATCACCAAACCAAAGTAATACTACAAACGCAAAGCAAACCACAATCAAAATTAAAATCCAAGTCTAAATTAAATAAAAAATTAAAAAATATATATCAATACAATCTGTCCAAATTTTATGAATTTTCTCCGTTCTTCTTCTCCTCTCTGGAAGAAACCACAACTTTTGGACAAAATTGACAAAATCATTCGCAACATATTAACATCCATTCTAAATGTGGCCTTGGACGACCGAGCGTGTCTGCAAGCCACCCTACCAATTCGTTTTGGTGGCCTCGGCGTCCACAAAATTTCTAGTGTAAGTTTACAAGCGTTCCTGTCTTCTGTCCACAACACTGAAAAGCTCACCAGGAGAATTTTAGCTCTTTCCCTGGTTGACTCGGAAGTGCCGTGCTTGACCGACGCAGAAGACGCCTGGAAAGTGGCTTGCCCGGATACGGATCGGCTCAAGAACCAATTTTCCCAGCGACAGTGGGATGAGCCGCTCTGCAGGTTGGTGCAGAATAACCTGAGAGACCAGAGGCCTGGATGTGGACGGATTTTTTGATGCCCCGTAATTTTAAATATTTTTATTCTTATTTTAGTTCTAATTTTAGTTTACAAATAATGCACATATTTAAATAAAAAATATCTAGTGTTTATATCAATACAACTAAAATTGAAAATGAAATTCAATAAAAATGCAATTAAATTAAATCATTAAAATTAACAGTCAAAATAATACAAAATCAAAATGAGAGAGATGAGATTCGCCTAATAGTACCCCACGTTTCACCAGTTATGTTGAGATCAAATGAGCAAATGAATATGAGCCAGATACAAAACCCAATAACTTATTACACAAAATTCTTAACAAAATAAATATCCTGTATGTAACACAACAATCTGCGTAGCTACAAGTTCCACTCAACACAACACAGTAGGAACACGCTTGAACTACAAACACGAGTATTTTCCTTGTGAATGGACTAAGTTATCGAATTCCCGAGAAATGATTCATGAGACTTTATCTGTATTTCTCTTCAGTTTATTTTTGAAGTAAATATTTTTCGGATAACACGTTAATGTTTTATTTCGTAATAAAGATCAATTATGCGTTTCCAGAAAACTGAATATATGTTTTTAATCATGTTATTCATTAATTATTAATATAAAACTAATAGATAGCAAGGTGGCACGTGGGCCTCAAAGTAATTATGGTATCAATATAATTATTATAACGTTGATTTTATTACTAAGTGGATTGGTCCGTTGACGGGAAACCATTTTAACGTATCGAGATTCCTCCGTGCCTCGGAAAGCACACTAATCCGTTGGTTCGGGATATCATTTGTAGATCTTGGACAGTCGTTATGGATTGTCAGAAGCCAGACAATCTGTCACCAGTCTTGCTAGGGCGTGTTACCTAGTTACTGAATTGTGACGTCAGATAGGCTCCATAGCTGAATTCAATAAGTATGCTAGCCGACCCCAACATAGGTGGGAATAGGCTAGAAAGATTGATATAAAATATCAATTATATTATTACAATGCTATAGGAGACTGTTGCCTGCTAAGATAACGTCATTCGATACTATAGCCGACCACAAGATAAGCCTCCACATCACCAACAATACATCACAAAGTT
This sequence comes from Orthosia gracilis, assembly GCA_947562075.1. NCBI lineage: Eukaryota > Metazoa > Arthropoda > Insecta > Lepidoptera > Noctuidae > Orthosia > Orthosia gracilis. Next base: position 14,808,641 of record OX387267.1, read on the forward strand.
CCGCCATTGACACAACAAATTGCTCAACCGATCGCTTCCGTCACACTAACCATTATACACGACATATCGTAGCACTCTGCTACGCTGTAGCACACCGCTACGCCGTAGATCATCGGAGTTCCTTCACCCCGTGCATGCACACATTGTTTTGAACACGAGCTAAGCAAGGCACATAAAAACAGCGCATTGGAACAAGTCCAAGCCGTAAATAGTAATAACAGTGGCCGGCGCATGACGTATAAAATACTCTAAAATATACGACCGCAGTAACTATAATTACTACGGTATTTATTTGGGGGAAATATCAAGAGAGTAGTACGGACTGTGTGTTTGAAACTGAGCGTATATGCCGTAATAATGTATGTGACTGTCAATGTTGATTTATCATAAATCAACATCGACATTCACATTTTTGAGCAGTGGTGGCCCAGTGCCGCGACTTACAAGTTGTAGGTCGTAGGTTCGAACCCAGGCAGGCGCATTACTTTGTGTAAATTATTTCATAACCACTGCTCTCAAAACGTTGAAGGACAAAATCGTGAGAAAACCGGCATGTCCTAGAACCAAAAATTCGAAGACATGTGTTATCCACCAACCCGCACTGGATCCGCGTGCTGGATTCGGCCCAATCCCTCTCACACAGAGTGGAAGCCTGTGTCCCAGCAGTGGGAACATTGAAAGGCTAATGATGATGAATGATAAATCTAATTGATATTTAGGGCCGGTCGATGAGTTGAGAATTAAAAGTTAAGATTGTGTAAAACCCCAAGTTGATGCCAAAGATTGGAAGGTTAAAGAAAATTACCATTCCTAATGCTGAAATCGGGCGTGACAATAGTTTATTGTCACATAGAACATCGTATGTAATTGCTCGTCTTAATCACCGCTCGTAATGCCTCAGGTTATAATGGGCTATACACGGGCCCGTCTGCCGGAGTTACAGATATTCCCAATCACTGTCCTCGTGGAAGGACAATCGTGTCTGTCTAACCACTCCAAACAGATGTCACGTGAAGTCGCAATACTGTTGAGGGTGCGTTAGTACATGTAGGGATATGATACGTCACGCGCCTACTGAACCTATAAGCCTAACAGTCCCTACGACTATAATCCCTATAAGCCCTACAGCCCTAACCTACCATATACCTAGTAGTGATATATAAATATATAAATAAGTTCAGGATGTCTGCACCATGCGACCTAAGGTTACAGACGGATAGTAGACAGGATGTCCAGGTTCGGGAAGGATAAACTCACTGCCAGCTCGCAGACTCACGAGACTGATCAGAGATGGCTAAAGGTGTCTTGGCCACAGTGAGGGGTAATGAGACAAGAATATAAAATTCAAATCTGCTTTATTTTACAAGATGTACAGCTTATATACTAATTTAACTTAATACACACTATTATACAAAGTTGTATGTGTTTCATGCGTGTAAGATGCAACTCAGTCATTATTTTAACTAGGCCGCTCGTGTAGTCGTCGCCGGGCCAAGTGCTGATTCGATGTTCAAAGGTTAACATTGAACATTCTGGCGACTCCTCAGGGACAGGACCGTAGTTGGTACAGCTCAATGGTTTCGTATGGTCTGGCCTGGCCTTCTCCAGTTTGCTGTGCTCGAGTGGGCACCCTGCGTGGTATGCCGTACGGCTGCTCTGTTAGTTGCGTGTGTGGTATGTTGCTGACGATCGAGGGCAATTGAGTAGGTGGCGCAGTGTTTCTTCTCGCAGTAATGACGGCTCTAAGTCGATTCAACACCTGTGGACCAAAATAAATTAAAACAAATGCTAAAGTTATGATTATGAGTGAAGTACTGATGCTAGCTATGTATGTATGAGACTGTAACTGTTTCCAACTTGTGTTATCTAGTTGAGTCTGTAAGCTAGTTTCAGATGTGACTAAATGGTCAAAAATTCCTTTTGTCCTGTCTAACACTACTTCTTCTTTTGATATATCTTTAATGTTTGTTTGTAAAATTTGCGTATTAATGGAGAAATTCGTTGTTTTAGAATAAGAAGCTAGCACTGTCACAGTCGTTGTTCTTTTTGCAGCAAGTATGTTTTTAAGTGTTTTAATAACGCAATTCTCGGCGATATGTAGAACTCCAACATCGTGAATCGTTATTTCTTGTCTTTGTCCGTCACACACAATCGATATGGCTACTGGTTTTGTCGTTACGAAGAGCCAAGTGTTTTGCATGAATAATTGCTTCCATACAATATCTGTCGATATTTTGTAGATTTCTGACGTGCATTGAGTTTGTGTGTAGTTCTCAGTTCTAAAGAGTTGATCAACTATGCAATTTTTATTTAATTGCATGTTCTTGACAGCTACAGGATAGCAGACAAATTCTGTATTGCTATGAAGACAATCTTTAAATTCTTCTTGACTCAGTTCAAAGTAACGCTCGTTGTTGTAGTCGAACCCCATGAAAGTCTGCTGAATAGAGAAGCACTCGAACGATCCATCAGTTTTCCTCTCTGGAATAGGCGTGACATGTATGAGTGTATACTTTGTTACGTCGTGTATTGGAAAGTGAGCATATACTCTTATGTGAGTAGTATTTACATTCATCTCAGTCTGTATTATTTGATCCTGAATGATTTTTAAGTTTGATGGTAACTTTTGATTAGCCGTTTTTATTATGTTGCTGACATGTGTTGGTGTTAATATGCTATATACACTTGCTTTTTGTAAATAAATTTCAAGTAAACCTGTATAGTAATCCATTATTTCATTGATGAAATTGTTTGCTAACTCATAGGCTTGCATTACTTGTATTTTAACGTGGTTGTTGTCAATCTTTTTATACCAAACATTGTTCTGATTCATAAATGATATTGCTTCATTTAGTTTTGCTTGGAATTTATCTAGCTTTTTTTAATGATTCGCTCTTCAGTTTGGTTTACAGCTGTGATTGTAGATATCATTATTTTTGTTTGATGGTTGGCAGCATCAATAAGTTTCTGCTGGTTGTTATTTAATGTATCTATGTCTCTGTATACTTCGTCATTAACTCCAAACACCGATGTTAAGAGTTGACCTAATACACCTCTTTTCTTCCTATTATTTCTTATTTCTGTTAGGTATCCTTTTGTTGTCTTAAACTTTGTTTTTTCTTCGTTTAAATGGTGATAAAATTCGTTGCAATGCGTTTCGTACATGATTTTTTGCGTATTTATGCAAAATTGTTGCAATTGTGACGTTATTTTTTCAATCTTTCCTTGGTCTAGTTCTAAACTTTCTCTCTCGTAGTCTGTTTCAATTCTAAACATTCCTCGATTGATAGTTGCAGTTCCTATTTTTTCCACATACAATCCTTGTACTTGATATGGTGCCAATTAATAAAACAAGTATTGTTTGTAATAGTAAATCCTTTATCCAATTTTTCGGTGATCGTATACCTCTTCTGTTTGTGGTAGCTGTTGATATGTTACATTGTGTAGCCGTTTGTATGTCTTTACTCGTTGTACCAATTTCTTTGTTTTCGTTTACAGGGAGCGGGATCAATGTATGAATTGATCTCTTCTGTTCAGCTCCTGTTGATTTTTTAATTGTTACCACTCTAACTACCCCATCATTTCCCGGGTGGACTTCTGTGATTTTTGCCAACGGCCATTTATTTGGTTTTACATTGTCATCTTTTACTAGTATCACAGTTCCAATTTTAGCATTTTCATGTGCTTGTTCCCACTTGTATCTTTGCTGAAGTTGATGTAGATAGTCTTTTGTCCAACTGTTCCAAAAATCTTTTTTCATCTTTTGTATCTGTTTCCATCTATTCATTAAGTCAGTATTAATGTTTTCCATCGGATCTGGTGTTCCTACTGCTTCTCGGCCAATAAGAAAATGACTTGGAGTTAGTATAGTGTTGTCATTAACATCTTCGGTTTGCGCACACAATGGTCTTGAATTCAAACACGCTTCAATTTGGTGTAGTAAGGTGGTCATTTCCTCGTATGTTAGAGTCGTATCTCCGATTACTCGTCGTAAATGATGTTTCACTGACTTTACGCCAGCTTCCCAAATGCCACCGAAATGTGGAGATGACGGAGGAATAAAATGCCACTCAGTTCCTATGTTTGTTATTGCGCTTTGGAATTGCGGCGATTGCGTGATTTGTAATATTTCTTGATGTAAGAAGTTGGCTGCACCTACGAAATTTGTTGCATTGTCACTATACATGTGTGACACATGACCTCTACGTGCCATGAATCTGCGTAGTGCAGCGATAAATGTTTCTGTTGTCAAATCTCCCACCAATTCTAGGTGTATTGCTTTTGTTGCTAGGCATACAAAGACAGCAATGTATGACTTGTAAGACTTGTGACCTCTTCCTTTCATAGTTCTGGTTTGTATTGGACCTGCATAATCCACTCCAGTATGACTGAATGGATATGATTCCGTCACTCGTACTTTTGGTAGGATTCCCATTTTTTGCGAGTTTGTGTCTGCTTTGTATCGTATGCACTTCACACATTTGTTAATAACGCTCTTCACTTTTCTTTTTCCATTAATGATCCAGTATGTTTGTCGTAAATATGCTAATGTTAATTTGTTGCCTCCATGCAACGTTTTTAAATGTGCGTCTTGTATAATTAGTGACGTTACATGATGGTTGTATGGTAACAGTATTGGATGTTTCTGGTTGTAAGGTAATCCAGAGTTTTGTAACCTGCCTCCAACTCTTAGTAATCCATCCTCGTCTATAAATGGATCTAAAGTGGATAGCTTTTTATTTTTCTTCATAGGCTGTCCTCTTTGTATAGTTTTCAATTCTTCTTCGAATTCCTGTTGTTGTATTTTCAGAATTATTCGTTTTGTTACCTTTTTTAATTCAACGCAAGAAATTGGTTTATTTATTGTTTGCTTGTTTGCAAATCTATAGCAGTAAGATAACACCCTTAACATTTTATTTAAACTGGAAAATCTATTCCAGAGATCGTTCTTTTCTATCTCAGTTGTACCACTTGTAACTGTGTGACACTTTTTGATTTCCTCAGTCGGCTGTGGCATACGTCTCGTGGTGGGTATCTGATCGGTTTTTAACCATAGTGGACCATTCCACCATAAGGAATAGTTAACAAGTTTTTCCGGCTCAAGGCCTCTTGAAATGATATCAGCTGGGTTATCAGCAGATATTACATGGTTCCACTCTGCGTTCGGTACAAGTTGTCTAATTTGTGATACCCGATTAGCTACGAAAGTTTGCCAGCGTCCAGGCTCTCCTCTTATCCAGCCTAAGGTGATCATGGAATCCGTCCAACAAGATATCGTGATATTCTTACAATTGAGCGCTTCTTTAACTTTTTCGATCAAACTGGCTAGTAGGAGTGCTGCACATAACTCGAGACGAGGTAGAGTAGTCTTTTGTTTCTTCGGTGCCACTTTTGATTTTGCTTGTAATAATGTAATGTAGTAGTTGTTATTGATTTTTACACGGCTATATACGACCGCTCCGTAAGCTTTCTCGGACGCGTCGCTGAAACCATATAGTTCATTCTCTGTGCTATCAGTTATGTGACACCACCGCGGAATTTTTATTTTTTCTATACTTTTAAGGTGTTTTTGTACTTCAATCCATTTTTTCTGTTGTATGTTATCAACAGGTTGATCCCATCCTATCTCGTTAGTCCACAGTTCTTGTATAAGCAGCTTCAATTTAATTATAATTGGTGCTAACCAACCCAGGGGATCGAATATTTTCGCTACTTCTGACATAATCCATCTTTTTGTTGGTTTTTCTTTTTCCATTATAGTTATTTGAAAATAAAAACTGTCTTCCCGTGGTGACCATGAAATGCCTAATGACTTCCTGGACTCGTCTAATGGTAGCTTGATCGTCTTTGTCTTCCGTCGGTATATTTTCGAGGAGCTCTGAACTGTTTGACGACCATTTTCTAAGTTTAAAGCCACCCTTGTTTAACATGGATATTAGCTGACTTTGAAGTTCTTTAGCTGTGCTTTCCTGGGAATCTCCAGACAAAATATCATCCACGTAGAAATCTTGTAATGTAGCTTGACTCGCCATTGGGTAATTATCTTTTTCGTCTATGGCAAGTTGTTGTAGTGTTCGTACCGCAAGATAAGGTGCGCTAGTTGTACCGTATGTAACTGTTGTAAGTTCATATTCACTAATTGCTTGTTTGGGAGAAAGTCTCCATAATATTCTTTGATGTGCGAAGTCTAAATCATTAATTTTTATGAACCTGTACATTTTCATAATATCCGCCATGAAGGCAAACTTATGTTTTCGCCATCGTAGCAGTATAGTGGATAAATCTTGTTGTAGTCGTGGACCTTTATACATATTGTCGTTAAGGCTTATTTTTGTGCTGCTTTTGCTGCTCGCATCAAAAACCACGCGTAACTTTGTAGTAAGTGAGTCTTCCTTAATTACTGCCTGATGTGGTATGTAGTATTTTCCTAAGTTGTAGTTTTTTGTATCTACTTTTCTCATATGACCCATACGTAAATATTCGTTCATAAATTCAATGTATTGGTGTCGTAAATTTTCATTTTTTGCGAACTGTCGTTCTAGTTGTAAGAGGCGAGCAGCGGCCTTTTTGCGCGATTCGCCGTTTATGTTTAAGTTTAAGTTTGTATCCTTAAACGGAAGTCGTACCGTGTATGTTCCATCTAGGTTTCTTATCGTTGTTTCTTTATAGTAGTTTTCACAGGCCTGGTCGTCCTGTGTGAGTTTGTAGTTTTGTGGCATTTCTTCTAATTCCCAAAATTTCGTAAGTTGTCGTACCTCTTCAGTGCAAGCCACCATACTCAGTATTTTGGCTCCACTATTCGTGTCATCGGGATAAAATCCGGATAAAATCCACCCTAACTGTGTGTTTTGAGCGATAATTCCGTCCCGTAGTCTTTCGAAACCCTGTAGTAGTATTTTGCTATGGTCTTGGGCACCTAATATTATATCAATTGGTCCCTTTTTATAATAAGTTGGGTCAGCTATCAGCGCATTATCCAAGATTTTTTCTTGTAATTGTTTTAAGTCATGCCTTGGTAATGAACTTGTTAGTTTTGGTAGTATTATTAGCGTTACTGGCAGTTTATAATCGCTAGAGTACCTTGGTTGTAAATTAATGTTGATTGTATGGTTTGATGTTTTTGGTTTTTCATCTCCGATTCCTTTTATTTCGGCTCGGATTTTTTGACGTGGGTAAGCCAGCAGTTGTGCCACTTCTTCAGTGCAAAATGAAGCTTCTGATCCTTGATCACATAACACTCTCAACAACTGCGGTATCCCGTCATAAGAGGTAGTTTTTACTATAGCGGTAGCGAGTAAAGTTGTATTTTTAGTGTTGGTATTTGTTGCCGATAAATTCGACGTTGTTATATTTTGAGGCTTCTCTATTCCTACATTTTTTGTTGTGTATTTTTTGGCGTTATTACTATTTTGAAACGGTTTAGATTGGTGTAATAATGTGTTGTGCCTCTTATGTTGACAAATATCGCATTGTTTGTAAACTGCACTCACACACTGTTTCCGATCATCGTGATTTAAGCAACGCTTGCACATTCTTTTTTCCGTGACGGCTTTGTATCGGTCGCTGACGCATAACTCTTTGAAACTAGGGCAAGAATGAATACTATGATCCATACTTTGACAATGCCAACAGCGTTTATATTTTTCCGATGTTTGTCTATTACGTGATTGTTGACCATTAGTATGTGATAACGACCCGTCAAATGACTTAAGACAACTGAAACGGTTTTCCATGAATTTCATCATCTCGTCGAAGGATTGTAATTTATTCCTGTTTTGTAATTGGTCTTCATACTTGGTATTTGTTTCCTTGTCCCATTTTCTACTGACTATTCTTATCAATAGAGGGCCCCAAGATGGTGTATTTATGCCTTGATTTTTCAGTGCCTCAAGACATTCATTTATAGTGTCGTGCATGTCTCGTAATTGTACCGCGTTTGCTCGTTGCATTTTAGGTAAATCTAATAATTTGTCAATAAACTTAGTAGCAATCATGCGCTCGTCTTCATATCTCTGCGTAAGCAATTTCCAAGCTGTTTCGTAATTTATTTCGCTAATTGTTAAGTGACGTATTAATCTTGCTGCGTCGCCTTTTACGTGTGTTTTAAGATACTGCATTTTCTCTGTAGAAGAAATTGAGTTATCTTCGTGAATTATTTTTCTAAATAAATCTTGGAATGTGTACCAAGAGTCATAGTTCCCCGCAAATATGGGAATATTTATTCGTGGAAGTTTTACTGACGATTTTGTCGACATAGCTTTTTCACCCGAGTTTTGGATTATTCTTGCTTCTAACAAATTTATGATAATGTCATAATCTGTCTGTGTATTCTCGAAACAATTATCCTTGAAATAGCTATTGTCCAGTGTGCTTTCAGCCATCAGTAATTCGATGTGCGTCTCTTCAATTTCTAGCCATTGTTTTTGTAAGGTTTGTAATAGTGTCTGTAAATGCCATATTGGCTTATCCTGAGTAATGGATTCCTTAGCCTGAGATATTTTCTTGGATATCTGTGACATTCGGAACAGTTGTATAAACAGTTTTGGGCTACTGACAACCCCCTTGTCTTCATCTTCGTCTAGAAGTCGTGGTTCATAAATACTTTGTACGTGTTGTAGTCTTTCCTCACATTTTCTGAGGTAGTTGATTCCTTCGTCGTAACATTTCTTAATGTTACCGAAGTAGTTTGTAGTAATGTACTTATGAGTTGACAAGATCTCTTGATCTTGTAGTTTCAAGTGGTTTTCTTGAACTCGCTGGAAAACCTGGTCTAATATTTTCTCCCGTTCGTTGAGGTATTTTTCCGTTTTCCTTGTGGGCGAGTCCTTTTTCAGGTTTGAGACTATCCTTTTGATCTCACTGTAATCCGCTTCCTGGCTCCTGATTAGTTCGTTAACTTCCTGTATCTCCATAGTGCTCTTCTTTCCCACTTCTCTAACGGCCCTATTTACCTAACTCAATAGTCAAGTCTGTCAAAGTCAATTCCTACAGTAATAAGGGGACCGCGTGATTGAAAGAAATTTCAAATGCTCGAAGGACCAAAATGTCTAACCACTCCAAACAGATGTCACGTGAAGTCGCAATACTGTTGAGGGTGCGTTAGTACATGTAGGGATATGATACGTCACGCGCCTACTGAACCTATAAGCCTAACAGTCCCTACGACTATAATCCCTATAAGCCCTACAGCCCTAACCTACCATATACCTACCTAGTAGTGATATATAAATATATAAATAAGTTCAGGATGTCTGCACCATGCGACCTAAGGTTACAGACGGATAGTAGACAGGATGTCCAGGTTCGGGAAGGATAAACTCACTGCCAGCTCGCAGACTCACGAGACTGATCAGAGATGGCTAAAGGTGTCTTGGCCACAGTGAGGGGTAATGAGACAAGAATATAAAATTCAAATCTGCTTTATTTTACAAGATGTACAGCTTATATACTAATTTAACTTAATACACACTATTATACAAAGTTGTATGTGTTTCATGCGTGTAAGATGCAACTCAGTCATTATTTTAACTAGGCCGCTCGTGTAGTCGTCGCCGGGCCAAGTGCTGATTCGATGTTCAAAGGTTAACATTGAACAGAGTCTCACTGCACACACACACCCTACAACTACACGCATACATATGATACACCGGGACAATGCGTGTATTGTATCAATGTTGTCGTGTTTCAAAGGCACATGTTGCGTCATATTCATGCCAACTTTTAATCAGTTCAATATAAACGACAATAAATCAAATAATATAGATTTACAGGACAACTATGTTTTTTGCACACTTTGTACAATAATGTTAAAGACCTAATTAATATTGATGTTCTTCAAAAAGGTTCCAGGACCAGAGTTCATCAAGTGACATTCTGTTATTTGAAAGAGTGGCGATAGTGATTCTCAAAAAGGCAAAATTGTATGGGACTGAGAAGCGATATCGAAAAATCTTTTTCTTACAGCTACGGAGTGGAATTTGCTGCTGGAGTCTGTATTTTCTGACAGCTACAACCTGGGAGTCCATAAAGAGTGAATAGTTTCTAGGCAAGCGTGCTTCATCGTCGACCACTATCTGATTTTACCTTCAGGTGAGATAGTGGTCAAGCATAAGCCTATTATAATAAAAATAAGTTTGTAGAAGTCTAACCTTACTACTATTTTCATAGTTCAGAAAACTTTTCCGTATTGTACCTCGTTTGGTCATGCCGACATGCCAGATATTTGTCACAGAGCCTTCTTTTGATGCGGACACTTTGACAACATCGCGGTTACATGTCGTAGTAACGATAATGTTTGGAATTATTTGAGGAGCATGTGGCTTTTTTTATTATTGATGGGTTCGCGATTGACCACTATCTCCCCATCAGGTAAACGATGATGTCGCCGACTGTGGAGCACGCTTGTCTAGAAGCAACCTTTTCACTCTTGTAAAGTTAAAGGCCCTGGCTAAGTGATACCAGCCACTTCGATCGATTTCAAAATGTTAAGTAATGCTTGCCAAGGTTCATCCATAACATACCGAAACTCCTCCGTGCTTCTGCACATTAAATCTTTGATCCTGGCTGTTATTTGTAGATTTTTGACAGTCAAAACGGTAGTCAGCAATCAGAAAATCTAACAGCAGTCCCGCCAAGGAGTATTGTGTTACCCAGGTACCGAGTTGTTGAGGTCAGATAGGCAGTCGCTCCATTTAAAATACTCAGCAGTATCTGGTTAGACTGAAACCGACCCGAACATGTTTGGGAAAAGGCAGGCAGATTGTTGTAATGAAGATTAAATAAAATCGTCATTTACAGATTAATTTGATCGCAAGCAATTTGATAAATCGATAGTGAGCTGAGCGAGAGTTCTCAGAAACTTCGACGAGTTCTACTGAGTCTAGTTTCCACGAAACATTTGAATTAGGTGCTAGAATAAATCCATTTGATATTTATTTACTTCTTATTTCACAAACTTATTCATGTATTTTTACTAATATAAATATCTCGGTATTATTTAGATAGGTTCGTGATGTAATATATCTTTTATTGAGGCAGTTAACAGAAAAATATAAATTTGTTACATAAATAAAATTACGGACTATTTTCTTCTCAAAAATTAATTTAACTTAATTTAGAGTGACGAACTAAATTGAGTTTAATAATGAACATCATGAGAAGCTTTCAACCAGTAGGTACCTACCGCGTATCTACAGTAACTTCTCAGCTACCCTTATCAATCAGAACATGAATGATTGATAAGGATTAGGTACCACTACTTATTCATACAACAATAGCCCGTAAACATGCGGTTTGTTTCAGGTAGAGCCACGTGATCAGACGATTACAATGAAACAGAATATTTTCGAATAACAAATGAATTACAAATTACTAGCTTTTCCCGTGGATTTGCTTCCGTAGCTTATCCCACAAAAACCGTGCATTTTAAGATTAAGAAGGGTAAGCTAGGGGTGTAACTATAGAACAACCAAATTTCGGCAGAACAGTTGTGTTTGCCTATTCAATATGGGGGCGAGTCTTATATCAAAAGAAGTACACGTTGACTACAAGATAAGACATTACAACATATTGACTGTGCACGACACCCTAAAATCACTGGGTGTAAGTAATGGGTGAGGCGACCTGACACCGAGCCAATCAGAATAAAGCAGGATTTTTGAGTAAATGTAATAATGTATTTATACTGTATTTATATTTACTTAGAGCTATTCCTTAACTGTATAAAGATGTATTCAAGTATATATTTTCATATTATAATATTTTTATTGTGAGATCTTACCTCTACGACGCATAAAATAAGAATAAGGTTTTCCGATGGTACCATTTGTTTTTTATAGTGAGGTGGGGGCCGGTGTCCTATAAACGCCCTCAGCCAGCAGGAGACCCGATCTGCGATGGACCGGACTGCCTCGCTCCCCAACCTGGGGACCGTGACCTCCGGTGCACCGCCTACCGAAAGAAGCCGCCAGCACCATCACCAAACTCCTAGAGGTAGCCAGGGTAGGCAGTCGACCAAAGACTCCCCTGCCTCACCAACATCGCCTACAAGGTGCCCCATCCCAGTTCCGCCCTACCTCCGTACATACCCCAGTAACCGTCGTTCGATCCACGACCGCGCGTACGCCGGAGAACAATTTTTCAACTGTTTCTCCTTCTACCCGCACGGCTACCTGCATGTATTGCGGGGGCCCGCAACCGGCGAATAACATTAAGTGCCCCGTATTCCAGAAGGAAATAAAACACAGACGAGCGGGGACTGTCGCCATCACGACGACTACTTCACGCCAACCACAGAAAGTGGTACAAGCAGGAACACAGCCGACCGAAGAGGCACAAGGCGAGCCGTTGATGGCGGCAGCCAACGGGCCCACCCAGAGAGGCTGCCCCTACAAGGCAGAGGAAGAACAAAAGAGGGGGCGAGAGTAAATTGTCTGAGAATAAATAAATGAAATGAAAACCATCCCCCAAACCACCCTAGAGGACACCCCTGAGGCAGCCCCTGCCTTAGATAAGGCGCAGGCAGTGATAAAAAAAAATCACAAACAGGACTACTACTAGCGCCGCGCCGCGCTAACCGAGCGGACACTAAAAGACTAACAGCGGCGGCGGTACTAATAGTATCGTAGTCCAATCCGCTGGCGCTAGCAAAACAGAGGCAGCCAGTAGAGCCAAGGCTGCCTCAAACACTTTAATCAGTACACAAAAGAATAAAGACTTCACTAGCTGCGCTATACAACTCTTAATGGACTTAATTAAAGTCATAAGGCAGGGGCACAAACACGCGGCGCGTAAGATGCAGCACGCACTCGACCTCATTCCCGAGTGGCTGTCTAAATGGTACCTAACGTTGAACGTAGGTAAGACTCAGGCACTCGCCACAGGACTAGGACCTCTACCACCACATCTGAAGCTTCAAGGAGCCGATGCCGAGTGATCGCCCCATGCTAAGTACCCTGGAGTGACAATCGACTGTCGGCTCACGACGGGGTTGCACGTCATCAATGTGGTGAACCAGAGCAGGGTTGCCCGCAACCTATTCAATCCAGTGCTCCCATCCCGCCTCCCCGCCCGCATCAAGCTGGGCGTGTACAAAACTTACATCCGCTCAATTTATACGTATGCCACCCCAGCTTGGTATGTCCTCACGAGCGAGTCGAACAAAAAGAAGCTCTGCGCGCAGCAAAATCTATCGCTGGGCAGCGTCATGAATGCTCCTCGCTACGTGAAGAACGATTTCATCCAGCGGGACACCAGGTTTGAGAGCCTGGACAAATTCGTAGGACGCCTTGCGACGACCGTGTTCGCGAGGGCCGACGCTTCCGCCTATTAAAAATTTCGCGCCATAGCACGCGCGCCCGCCGCACTTAAGACGCCTCGCCTCCCGAGGGACCTCCTCGCTGCAGACTGTGCAACCCCATCCACGGCAGCATCAGTCTACACGCTGCTTACTCAAACAATAACACTGCCCACCCCACACTACATCCACGGCGTGAAGTTTGTTCTACGTTAATATAGACACACTTCGAGTCAAAAACAGCCAATCATTACTCCACACTAGCGAGTACACACGCACCGAATAGTGCTGCCAGCACCTCGCTCGCTATTGGTGCAAAACATGAGCGGCGTAAATCAGTACAATGCCGCTCACACATTCATTTACTTTCATTTCTAAACTGTAGGTTCGTCGAAGCCGGCACCTCTGCCGCTGGTCACCCTCGCTGGGCTTCTTAAGGTACGCCTTAAGTTCCACATGGTGGGGTCGGACCGCCAGGGTGCCGTAAAAAAGCGGCGAGTCGGTCATTAACGCTTGCCGCGGCGTGCCTAGTCACAAACAGCTAGCCAAACATAGCGAGCGCGAATTCAATTATTCACGCTCGCAACACGCCATGTCCAGAGGACAACCCAGCGACGGGTTCGCTGTTGCGAGCCCCAGTGCTGCACCCGCGGCCATGATCCGTGACTTCCAAAGGACCGCGTTCCATTCCGTGATAGAGCGTCGTAGAGGGATAATCGATAATATGTCATTGTAAATATAATTTAATAAGCTATAATATTATTAGAGACTCGCCAGCTCAAGTTTTTGTAAAAGATTTTATAGCAAATAAACATAATCGGGGGTGAGGAAATGGTCCTCCGGCCAGCATTTTTGATTTAGTATAAAAGAGGTGGCACCGTTTGCACAGTGTGTCAGTCAGTTTACAGCAGTTATCGAGTAAATAAGTCTATGTACATAAAGAAAGCCAGCTCCCTAATAGTTTCCTCGCCGCCGTTTGCCTCCATAACAATTTTCTTCATGTTTTATTGACGGAGTTAGTGAATTTTTCAATTCATATGTACTTACTAAGTTCATCTTGGACTTCGCTGGCAATGGTGAAGGAAACATCTTGAGGAAACCAGGACTTATAGTCATTAAGTAAGGGAGGGGGGGGGGGTTCGTGGGTTGAGTGTAAGTTTGTGCTTCATTGGTGTAATTGCGGCAAGGCGCTCCAGTGCGAGGGTAAACAAATAAATAAATAAATAGTAGGTATGTATGTACCTACATTTTTAGTGTTGACTCCACGACACCCCCAGTTCACCGAGGGCAGCTATTTGCGCGATATATTTATAGCAAGCTCTCAATGAGTGCGTGTTCGGTTTCAGCCATTGTCCTTAATGCACATATTGGAGCAGGTTGAGAGCACGCGCGATAAGCGAACAATGAGCGCACTCACGTCACATTTATTGAAGACAAAACTTACGGATGACATTACTGCAGGCTTTTGTTGTTTGCCTTTATTTAATTTGGTATAAGCCCTTAAAATAAACACGACAGGATCAGTTTTTTAGGCATAATTCCACCTCGGATTTTCGTCGTACTGTGTGAGTTTATGTTTTAGATTCAATATCACTTGAACAACGAATAACATTTAAAGAAGCTAATATGTTACATCATTGCTTACCATCAGATGAGATAGTGGTCAAGCGTGAGCCTACCAATAATAATAAAAAATGTATTTAACTATAGCAGTACCGACCTGTAACTGTCCCACTCCAGGGCAGAAGCCTCTTCTCATAGAGAGAAGGCACGAGCGTTATTAACCCCGCTTGCTCAAGGTGGGTTCGCGTTTTCGAACTGATTACTAAATTCCAGGTTTCCTCGCGATGATGCCGACATCGATGCCAACATTCTTCCAAAGCTATAGAGGTTAAAATTCAACAACTGTAATTTCTATGACGTTCAATAAAGAGCATCTACCTATTTCTTATCTTTTCAAGAAATCTGTAGCCGAGCATTACCTATTCATTGCGATTCTTTGTTTCGCCTCTCAAGATAGATGCGCGACTGCAGCCGCACAACTCGGTAGCTCGGCAGCTCAGCAGCTTAGCGCGACGAAGAGTAATGCTCGGTGCGATAGTCTCAGCCGGAGAGCATCGAGCGGGCGCTAAGTACCACCGCGGGAGCACAGGTGAGCGACGAATCGTACGCGATGTGCCGTGTGGGAGCATTTATTTACATTAGTAGTTGTTGTTTTGGAGATTTCAATCGAGAAAATCAATCTGCATTTTTCCAACTATTTTGTGTCGGCTTCCAGTATAATCGAATGAAACTGAGTACCAGTACTGTATATTACCGAGAGCCTATCTGATCTCCACTAACTACGTAACTGGGTATTACGAAACCCTTGTCAAGACTGGTGTCAGATTTTAGACTTCTTCCGTAATAAATGTCAAACATATAAAATGCCAGCCGAGACCAACGGTTTAATATGTTTGCCGAATCACAGTGGAACTTGGGAGCCCTACTCTTAAAGCCATCAACATTTACACTCTTTCTGGTTCGTAGTATTTGCACAGGCACCTTCTCAAAACAGTCTGGTCTGTTAAAACATTTTTATTTGAGTCTACTCTCGAGTAGGTTGTTACTAAATAAATGACAAGCAAATGCAAATCTGTGTAGGACGGGTGTTGTGCGAATGTGCGTGTCTGTTGGTCCGCAACTCAACGCATCCCACAACAATCGTAAAGCGAGCCATAAACGCAGCGACTGAACTACTGCGCGTCTCTGGGGTCGCGCAGTGAATGCTAAGATTTAATAAAATCTGTTTGAGGATTCTTCCGTGTATCCTACAACACCACAAGTGCTACCTACCAACATCACAAAAAATAATTAACTTACACTGCATCTAACGTTAAAGATATTAATAAACTTTCATTTTATTAAAGTCGTATATAATATATTTTTATTACCTTTATGTGCACAGGCAATAATACAATACAATTTCATTACAAAACAGAGACTTAGGTATGACATGAAAGTATTATGTAGACATTAGTTTGAGCAATGATAATATTATTAGCTCTCGTGTCCTTTGTGAAACTTGTCATCTATTTCCAATGTTCAATAAAAGCATTCTCTTGTCGACCTTCTCTTGTGGCCTGCACGACCGCTGTAACCTCACACATCGACATAACTTATGCCTTCACGCTAATGTAACAGACCTATCTACCTTCCAAATCGAACTAGTAATTGAATATTTAAAAAAAAATATCCTACATAAATCACCTTCAGACGAAAGGTTGCGATTATTTTTTGATCAGGTGACTTTAAACCCCTAAACCGACCGACAATGCCCCGATAGACCCCAACGACCCATACAGTAATTAATCATTCGCCAGTAATGCAATAAAAAACTCATTTCAACCCTAAACTGCAAGGGTTTAATTCGGAACAGATGGGAGTAAGGAAGGCTGCGGCCGCAATCCCGGGAGATCCCGGGGCGCGGGATTACCGCGGGACTCGAGGCGCGTTATTTATGGATCCTTGTAGCGAGCATCGACAATATTGTACTATCAGTGAGCGCTTAGATGTAAATTATTATAAGCGCCGACAACAAACTCTCAGACGGCTGGATATCATAATTTTCCTCTAAGAAACGCTTGATGTTATAATCCTGGAACAGATTGCTCGATAAATTAAAATCGTTACCATCTTAACCAAGGACTTTCTTAATCAGATTACATTTCAAGTGTTTTTCATAAAACTATCTATTATTGTTGTTGGAATATAAATTTGTCAAATAACGCAGGTGCCACGGAAACTTACATCGAGCAATTCGGCCTCAATCGAAAATTAATTAAGGGTACCTATTGATGAGACCCGCATTGTAACTCACGGTACATTTTCACGTTCTAAACCGCGACGTATTATGTTGTGAAACAAAACGAGCACTAACTCGCGAGTTAATGAAATACGGCGAGAACCTGACGAAGCAACCTAGTAGAAGGCAGCGGGGAGTCCCTCCTTACCCCCGTAGTGAGAAGGTAGGAGGGGTGAAAGTGGAAAATCACTGGAAATGCATCTGTACCCGGTGCAATAGAGATTTTTCCCTGCGAATACAGCGGATTATAGCCGCCGAGATATATAGAAGACACTCGAAAGAAATTCCCTTGACGCGCGAAACGGACTAAAACATTGATACAGCCAATCAATTTCAGACCCTATCGCGATAGATATAAGGTGTATGCTCGCGAGGAGAGATGTGAAGAAAAGTATGAAAACAAAGATTAGATCGGGCTGGAGGGCACTTAAACGCTCCTAGTTCGGGAGTGAATTATTCGCGACGGCAAATGCTTTGTTCGCTTAATGCCGCGGCCCGGCTCGCACCTAGGCACTGCACTCTATAATACACACAACAGCTGCACCGTGCACCGGTTCATCACGAGACAAAATATCACAGACGTGGCAGATTACATGTATACGATTATGTTAAACAGACTTAAGTTTGTTTCACTATCACAAACAGGCGTTTAAGTTCCCTTTGACATATCTGGCACATATTTTCCTTCTTCATATTTTTTTAAATCTGTATTGTACGCACGTGACAATCGATGGGTTAATTGCCAGGTTAGGTGGAGATTTGTATTCGATTGATGACATTATACTCGCCCCATTAAAGATTGAACTGATATAGATACATCTGTACCCAATCCTTCGGGGAATACATGCGATTTTTTTTTATTCGGTGTGTGATGGCTGTTCAGATATTGCGAGACAATGACGCTGGGCCTAAGACAGGCTTTTTATTACTTATTTAATCAAAACTTTCATTTCCAAACAGTTTGTGAATCAATAAACGCAACGTTACAAAGCTTTACTAAATGTCAGCAAATAATATTAATGTACTCGTAGCTCGCTGACAGCCCGGCCTATAGCATTGACGGCATGGAACATGAATTATTATGTACAAATTGTTCAATGCAAGCAGCGCGTTTTGTGTCTAGCAGTAATAACATCGAACCAACGTATTTAGTGTTTCATGTCGCACCTGTCAAACAGAGCAATTGGTGTTTCGTGTGTTTCAGAAAATACCTAGCAACATTATTGCCATAACGTTCAATAATTATTATCTCATTCGGTTTTACAGGTCGATTCAAAATTAATAACGTCTATGATATTTGCTTTTCACTGCGTGGTATCCAACAACAACATGTAAAACACGAATTTGCTAATGTATAGCGAGCGACTCGGGGAGTGTTGCGAGCCACCATAGGGTTTGATTCTACTTGTGCTAGCGTACCTACTTTTCTTAACTAAGTTTAAATGTTATGGTTTATTTAGCCACCTTAGACTTGCCAGTAAGGTTAGACAAGTGAAGACTCTAAGTTGTCTATTTCCATCACCAACATCTATTTTTAGGGACTTTTATCCTTTTAATGATGTCAGCCCCATCGTAACCTAACCTAATTTTACACTTCAACTTATATTAACTTATATTATTTTAACTTCACATTAACAAAAAGTTTTACTACCGACACATTATCATGTCATAAACAATTCTAGCAGTATCACTTCCTGGATCAGCCAGGATTTCAAAAAACGTACCCATGTCGAATTTATTGATTCTACGTCATCTTGACAATCGTTCCCTACCCATCTGGTTCTTGAAACATTCCACCAAAAGATGTTGGATATCATCAATATATTATACACACACATCAAAATTTGGGGAATCTAGTTTTTTTCATCAGATGGTCAAATCTTTTGGTAGGATAGTGTCCAGAATGAAGTCTTAGAGCCGCTATAATGTTATTTATGCTGATTTTGGTGTACACAAACCAAAGCGCGAAGGCTGATGTTGTATGACCTTGCACCAGATCCCTTTGACTTTACTTAGTACTTGAAAGTTGGTGTGGCAGATATTCACCCCATATTAGCCTATTGCATAATATTTATTAGTAATAGTCTATGTGATAGCTTGGGAAACCTTTGACATCTGCCTTGCGAGATTTGCTATCGTAAACCGATAACTCACCGAGGGCACACTAGCAGATACGAATATGTGCATGCGACGCCCTCTATAACTCACCAGTTTAAAAACTCACCACGCCGCGCTCGCACGCTCTTTTGAGCGTCGAATTTGGTTAAATCATCTCCATTTTTAGAGCACGTTATAACCCGCAACAACATAGATATCAACAGTATATGTTTCACTGGATATTAAGAACACTGGTGGCCACCAAGAAGACAAGAACAAGGGGGAAACTTTTAGCATCTGTAGCGACTGACCGACGAAGCAGCCTCGGTAAGCAATTTGCAATTTTCTCGTAGGTTTTCTCGTCAAATGGTCCCCAATGTCTTTCCCATAGGCTACATATAGATGAAGTTGGACTTGCACGCCTCCACGTGTCAAGTCGTAATAAATTCTCATCCCGCCCCTAGGAGCACGGCTATTTACACGCCTGCCCCTATAGATCCCATTTTTCAAAACAAGCTGGTTTAAGTTTTGGCAGAATTTCTGTATAATCAGGCGTTATTGTTATTTCTGTGCCTTCTTCTCTGTTCTTCTTCTCTTCGCTAATTTTACTGACCTGTCAGCCTCCTCGTTACCTGCCAATCCTATGTGTGATGCAACCTCATATTTACTTACCGTAAGTTAAATTCTTAGATGTTTTTTTTTTTTTAATTTTGTAGGCCATATATTATATAGTGCTCTTCAACATTTGGCTCGATGTGCTTCTGGGTTCAGAGGTACATCAAAATCATCATCGTTCAGCCAAATGTTGAAGAGCACTTTTATTATAAGATAAAATCACGATATTTTGCTCAGTATCACCATGGCTATGAGTTCCAGTGACATAATGGCCACATGACAGTTAGTTTTAAACCAATAGGAAGACTGAGTAATTGGATCAAATATACGCTACTCCGCGACCATCCTTGGTCTTAGAAATATCAGTATCATGTCGTCGCCAATCAATATAATTCCTATGCAGCTCTTACAGTACTTAAGTTACATGATATTTAAGAAATACGATCTTCGTTCTTTTTTGGACCCTTATGCACTATTAATTATCCACAATAACCTTGTCCATTTGTATGTAAGTTACCCAAGTGTTCATTATCATTATATTAGCCGAAAGACGTCCACTGCTGGACATAGGCCTCTCCCAAGCGCCGCCACATTGACCGGTCCCATGCATCCCGTATCCAGTGGATCCCCGCAACCTTCACCAGTTCATCGGTCCACCTGGTGGCCTTGGCCTTCCAACGCAGCGTCTTCCGGTTCGCGTTCGCCACTCCAGAACTTTTCTGCCCCATCGGCCATCCGTTCTGCGAGCAATGTGCCCTGCCCACTGCCACTTAAGTTTGGCAATTCTTCGGCCTATATCGGTAATCCTGGTTCTCTTGCGGATCTCTACATTTCTGATTCGATCACGCAAGGACACGCCGAGCATGACCCTCTCCATTGCCCTTTGGGTGACTGTAAGCTTTCTAATGAGGCCCATTGTGAGCGACCACGTCTCAGAGCCATAGATCATAACTGGCAACACACACTGGTCATAGACTTTCGTCTTGAGACACTGTGGTAAGTTGCACGAGATAATACCGCGCAATATCTCGAACGCTGCCCAGCCGAGTCGGATTTATGGTTACCCAAGTGTTAAGTGTGAACATTTCAAGTGGATTGGATGAATGGATATCGAACTACATTCACGGTAAGTTAGAAGCAGGGACTACTTTTTTTAGTTCTCCAATAAGCGGTATGGTTGAGGGCACTTAATTCATCAAATAATTGAACAGTTTTGTTTTCTGACCAGGACACAAACTGATACAATACTTATGGGCTAGCTACAGTATTCTTAAATTAAGTGGGGTGATAAGCAAGAGTATTCCAGAACTTAGATTCTTTCTTAAACTACTCTAAAATTCCTGGACTAAGTCATGCTTCAAATTTGTTAAAATTAGTTAATCCCAACTCTGCTTAATAAAATATAGTGTACGGTAACATTTTTTGTACCGTCTAAGATTTACTTCTAATATATCTCTCTTGTCTAATGCTACAGTCCAGAACAACCTGCTTTTTATTTCTTAAACCTTTTGAATTATTAAGTCTCGAAGATGACTGATTCACAAATTATTATGACAATTTAACAAAATTAACAACTAAGTATAAAAACCAGATAATAAAACTCGCATTAAAGAAAGAACTTCGAACCACCCAACAACAAAGTCTGAACTGAAAAGTTTCCTCAATACAAAACAATTATTTAATATCGACATGCAGAAGACACCCCCCCATTCCGTCTGCGTCCAATCCGACGCAGGTATCCGGACAGTTCCTCCACAACAATTATAAAACAATTAATTTCTTAAAAACCTCTCCGGTACAAACGTAATCCCCCATTTTTAAGACCATTCCACAACGAGGAACAAAGGTACGGCCGCGAATCAATTAATTCTTTGATTACCCGCGTTTTTCCAATCTTTCGTCCTCCCCGTCCTCCTCCCGCGCCGACGCCGTGTCTCGCCTCACCCCCGTTTATCCCCTGTTTTACATCACAACGATCATTTTAATCGGCCCATTAAAACGAATGATAGTACCTACTGAGGATAGAATCTCAACAAAAAGTGGTGCTCGCTGTAACAGATAGTTACCTGGTTACGATCCCTATCAGAAGGATCGGTGGGTTCTGTGGTGCTATCAGTTATCAGGCGCGGGTTAACGACTTTCTTGTAGTCCCTGATCTACGAGCTCTGACCGCTTGATTGCAATCATGTTCAGAGACTAATTGGCAACGTAAAGGCGGGACCTTCCGAACGTTACTTAGTTATATATATCAAACAGGTAGACTGGAGTAGGAGGCTCCACTTATCCGTTTAGTTGAGGGTAATGTCGATGTATCACGCGGGCGTTGACCCCGGTGACGCCTTATGTTCCATTCTTGTGCGCCAATAACTCTTTATTACTAAATGTCTCTAGCCTCACTCGCGACATATTATTCGGGATCAAAGTCATGTCAAAATACCCGTTCAATTGTGTACGCGCACAGTTACATCTTGAAGGAAAATCACAACGGAGTTACTATTATTAGACAGTGTCTAAAAAAAGTAAGACTATATTACAAACTACAAGTAATCATAATATTATTTACAAATAGGTACAGTCCCAGATATCACAAACCGCGAGTGGTGTGAGAAATCTCCCCATAGTCTGTTTTTACCTAAGACATGCAGATCATGCACTTGTATGAGTATGTAACTGAAGGATATTGCCCAGTCATCAGCGCGGCACGTGAATTGCGCTACGCGAGTAGGAATAATAACATATCAGTTATTTAACCGGAGGAATGTGCACCTAGAGTTGATTTTGTTGAGTTGAAAGCGTTGATGTGTTCAACGGCGAAGCAAACTTGTGTTGAGTGTCCGTGGTCTAGAAATCTGTCAGTGAGAGTGCGAACACATTATTTCTTGTTACATTTATTTTAGTCGGTTACGACATGTGATGGTTCCTAAACGACCCTAGGCTGATCAAAATTTCGTTTTTCCTAAACGTGTCCTAAATTTACAGTTAAAGTCGGCTCTTTTGATGAAAGAGAGACAGCGCCCCGCCATTCCGCGCTGTCCAATGAACCTCGCACCATTGACTGGATGGTTCTCTTCCGATTATAGTGAATACCAAATTATGTTTAGTTTTTGTTTTGGTATTCACAGTTATAAATTTATAACTTGGAAGTGGTTTAGAAGGATAAAACGTAACTAAGGGGATATTAACTAAATTGTAATAATTAACTGAATCTTGTGTGAGAAACCCTTTACACTAATGTATAGAGTATTACATCAAAGACCGAATAGTGGTCGCGGGTAGTGAATATACATACAAGAATTAATACAAATACAATTAAATAATTTGTCAGAGAGTTTTAACTCTAGAAGTAACTGCAGTTGATTAGATCAACTCTCCTAAAGACAGCCCCAAAAGCGCCCAACCCGCCATCATTTCCTATGTGCAATAGCTGGTAAGAAGAAATGATGAAACAAACTCCCAGCACACATTTCTGTCTGTTAGCCATAAGGGCTTTATAGGTAAAACAATTGTGATATATGAAGTTAACTAGATAAAGGTTTGCAAATTGCATTATTTACCTAACGGAAGGAAATAGGAAGGAACGCTACGCTTGCGTTGTTAAATACGTTTACTTGATTTACGTTAATGAGTTCATTGATATTAGTCTAGATTTCCCACCCGAGTGACGTGAGACTGCCTGTACAGCAGGCACGTCGTACGTGTAATGCTGGTCCTAGAACACGAGGCCTTAGAGAAGGCTACGCAACGGTCCAAGCAATACATGTTTCCCTAAACTTAAACATGTCTTACCCAATCCTAAGACAAAGGACAGTTTGTGCCTAAGCGCCTCTGCCATTGAACAAGACATGCTCCCAGAATTACTGGACGCGCACTATAATAAATAGCTCACCCTCGATCTACTCAACCTTTATTAACTCAATACAATACTATGCAGGCGTAGCGTAGACTCGGTCTGGTGCAGAATTCATTGCCAAAACTTGCTGTACGTCGGAGCGGAATTATTCGTCGCTTCTCATTTCCTTAATCTACCCATTGCGTGGATTTTCGGGACCGCTAAGGAGCGGTACCCATCCAAAGTCATGTCTCGCTAAATAGTGACGATTTTGAGCTGCCTACAAAACGGCGTGGGTTAGTTTTAACGAGACACGTTCCCTAAGCGTCCTTAGACGATGTAGTCTGGGGTTCTTTGTGAAGCCTACCGTGTGAAGCCTACCCCCCTCCCTGGATCTGAGCGACAGCAAGTATTACGCAAGGTGTTCTGAGCCAGACCTTCTATAGGAACCAGTATTTGTCAACAAACAATTGGTTGTCCTACGTTCCCAATTAAGGGAGGCCATTTCGCCTATTTTATACAAATAGTGGATATTAGCGGTTCCGCCTTCCATGTGTGTTATGTCAGTTAACTCTAAATAATGGCCCATAATCAAAGTGGTAATTGTAGAGTGTAACAATTGATGAAATTAGCGCTTGTAAGTGTGAAGGAAGACTTCACCGCTTCCCTAGACCAAATGCTAGTGACAAATATCTGTCGAGGTGTGGATTAGGAGTTAAATACAAGTTCTCGCCATGCTAGAATAAAGTGTACATTAGTGATTTGTCCCTAACTACGTTATATAAATATTAACTTACCCAATCATTCAGGCACTCACTCACACAATACTATTACGAAATAAGACTAAATTATAATTTAAATTAATAATTAAACTCGTTACCACGATATTTACAACGACACAACTTTCAATTATTGGTTCCAAAGTAATACCCTATAACTCGACTTCTCTTGATCTCTCAAAATCAGTCCGTCCTGTTTCCCTGCCTAAAGCTCAGTGTCCTCTCCCCTTCCCAACATCCTTGGGTTCCCTACCTGCCCTAGCCATCTATAGAACCCCGGCGCCCGCACACCGCCATGCGCCGCCTTCGGGCGCCTGCGATTTCTAAAAAATACCACGGTACTCTGTTCACGGCTTGCAGCCTCTTGGCCAATCTTAATTTATGGTTTTCGGGTTCGTGTTAGAAATCGGATATTCAAAGTCTCTTTAGAATTTCGTTGAAATACTACTTTTGTCTTGACAGCCCTTACATCAAGAGGCAATTTACGAGTTTCTTTAAAAGGTTTTGTTTTAGAAATGTATATTGTCTCATAGTTTATGACGTTGCCTGTCAAACCGATCTTTAAACCCAAGTCCGTGCCTCAATGTGTTTCGCACATATGGCGGCCACGCGCAGTTTGAAATATAAAATAATATTCGGTAACCAAAATATAGAGATAATTGGCGTGTAGTCACAGACACAAGATTGATAACGAATGCTACCATAGAATAAAATGGTTCATAGATTGCTACTATCATATCTGCGCGTTACCTAAGCGCCACAAATAGCTCTATGATGAACAATTAAAGAAGAAACGACTATAATAACAAGGATTGATGACCATAGATCTTCTCGCTTTATATAAGCCAACAAACAAAACCAAACATACTTTAAATCAAACCCCAGTACGTCACAACATTGTGTAATCTTATTATCCAGTGTTTGTGTTCAGTTGTGTTATGATTCCGTTTTATATCGCTCGTAAACCAACGCCGACGTCCTCGCCTTCCGTCTACACTCGCCAGGATGGAACCCTTTCTACCCTACCCTATCCTACCCGGACTGGAATCGTAAAGTCTGACTGTAGGTAAGATTCCCATATTTATAACCTTCATAAGTTTAGAACATAATATACGTACAAATGCGATATATTTTTTATTATTGCGCATGACTGTGTTTATGTAGGTGTATATAACGTGAAGGTGCTATGTATGTTCTGCTAGTTCGGGAACATCCGCGCAAATTGTAGCGAGAGAGACAATTGTTGTTTGTTTTGTGTGACTGGCTGCGCTACCAATGTTGTTAAGGGGAGCAAGGTATGTTTTAATGTGGTCACCGATAAAAATATATCAAATAGGTACCTTATTTGCTATAGAATAGAATTATCGTTTTTCAAGCACCCGTAACCTATTCTTCTTCTGAGCGTGTCGATGGTAAAAATAGTATTTGACCGACTTCCCAATAAGGAGGAAGTTCTCAATTCGGATGTTTATATGTAATTTTTTTTCGGGCATAACTCCGTCATATATAAACGGATTTGCAAAATTACTTTTTTTTTGAAAGAAGTGTATTCTGAAATGATCCCATTTAAATTTGTAAAAGATTTGATCAAGAACTTCGGAGATATTAAACAGAACTCTTCAATAAATGACAGCAAACCTCTCGGGATTGCTGCAATCGTATGTCTGTTTATTATTTACACCATTTCATAACATACCATAACGCCAGTAAGCTCTAAACGGATACGCAGATGTGTACAGTTCACCTTGGTACAATTTCATTTCACCGGTTATGTTCAAGTTACATATTATTTGGGTAATCTATTCTGGCATCACTGTGAGGATTATAGGTACCTTACTATAGAACTTGTCCATTATGTACTACTAAAAAGTGACAAATTAAAAACTTTTAAACTATAAAATAAAACCGACTTCTAAAGCAAAACACTACAAATCGAAAAATAACTTTTTACAGAAATCGGTGTCTAAAAAAAAAGGAAAAACAGTCGGCACCAAAGACACCGCTCATCATTTTTTCCTTTACAAGTCGGTTTTATTTTTTTGTTAAAAAGTTTTTTTAAATATTCTCTTTGGTTCAGTATTCAGATAAGGCAACGAAGGGTACGTTAAGAGTACTTCATAATATTCTTCTAGATACAAATAATCATAGTTCTGTTAGTATAACTGTGTTGTAAAATAATTTGATTGTAAAGACTTTCTCTTTTCTATTCTCAAAATATCCTTTCCGAAACCTCTGTAAACACGATAACATACCCTATCGTGTAACACAAGTATCCGCAGTCCGACAAGTGGAGGCGCCGCTGCATTCTTCACAAAACACGCAGAAATTTACCGCCATAAACCTTTTATGACGGCGTTCGATAAAACACGCATCGTCCGCATTTCACACGAGCTCCTCCTACACGTGCGGGATATTGTGCAGTTTCTGGTAAATACAGAAATCAATTAAACCGAGTCTACACCACGTAACGTCACAGGTAATCACGCGCCGTCTCGATGGGTTTGTCTTCACACCTACGCTTCAATCAGCGATTGATGTATAACGTTGGATACGGTAGGTTATTAAAGTGCCATAATTTTAGAGCTACGGCTTACTGAAACACACTCGTATAGGGTTGTGAGTGGGAGACAAATTGTTCAGGAAAGTACCCACAGGTTTTAGGTTTCCCTAGTAAGCTTAGGAGGCAGCCAAATTGGTTCCGTTACTCAAGAATTA
Organism: Orthosia gracilis; assembly: GCA_947562075.1. NCBI lineage: Eukaryota > Metazoa > Arthropoda > Insecta > Lepidoptera > Noctuidae > Orthosia > Orthosia gracilis. Next base: position 14,835,814 of record OX387267.1, read on the forward strand.
ATAGATTAATTCTAAGCCAGAATGCTCTATCGTCGAGCACATTATCGCTTAACAACCGGAAAACAAGTGATCAGATCTGTGCCTATCAACTACCCTCATCTTATCTCATCTTCAGCCTTTTAATGTTCCCACTGCTGGAACAGGACACAGGCCTCCTCTCTGTGAGAGGGAATGGGCAGTAATCCATCACACGGGTACAGTGCGGGTTGGTGGATGTCACATGTCGTCGAATTTCTGGTTCTTGGACATGCCGGTTTCCTCTGGATGTTTTCCTTCACCGTTCTGAGAGCAGTGTTGAGGTAATAATTTACACAAAGTTAAGCACCAGCCTGGATTCGAACCCACAACCTACAACTTGTATGTAGCGGCCGATACCACTGGACCACCACTGCTTTCTTCTTCCTTCTAATATTTTAAATGTGCAAGTTTGTTCTAAGTTTGTGTTTCGATGACGCAAAAATGGCTTATCGGATTTGGCTGAAAGAACAATGGCGAAATCTTAGCTGACATAAATTTGAGCGTCTGAAAGTGATTTTTATACGAAAGATGTTCAATTAATTGTCTACGTTTTTTCAAAGTATAACATTAACTGGTTCATCACGGATAAAAAAATCAATCTAAAAGAAAGTTATTTGAATATTTCGTTGATTTTCATTAGCTCAGTGTTGCCATTTTACACTTATTCTGCCAAGTGACAAGTATTGACTGTATTATGTATATCACTCTTGTATTTGTTATTATAATAAAATGGAGTAAATCAATTAAAATACAGTTTATGTCTAAGTGTAGGTGTTTCTTACTGGTAAATAAGAATACTATAGTGTATTAGAAATAAATGAATTATTTACTTACAATTAATGACAGGCAAAAAGACTCGAATCCATCTAAAAAAAATATAGCATGGTTGTTGACGACGACCTTTTGATACACGTCTAAGTCGCTAATTATACATAATTATACTCTTTCCAAAGAATATAATTTACATTTCATGCTGAAATAATTAGATAAAGGAAATACTAATGCAATATCGCCCTTTTACTGCCACTAAATTGAATAATATTAGATATTTTGAAAGTTACCCAGACATAACCTACAAAAGATCATGACTTAATATTTTTTATTCTCGGCATTTTTGAAAAAATAAAAAAAAAATTCTTGCAAAAACTAATTCAGAAGATGACCCTGAGTTAAACCAGATATTTTTCATTTAATTTCGTAGGAATTTAATCTCAGCTAAAACAATGTATGGTCATCTACCATTGTACTTTTGAAAACTATTGAAAGCTGACAAATTAAAACCTTGATTTACACAATATATAATACTTTCCATCTCGGCGTAATGCCCCCTTGAAATAATAAAACACATTTCACGAGGGCGAAGCCGCTTGCAAAAAAATATTTAGATTTGCCTTAATATGTCACTAAAATAACATCATCTTTACCTTTAGCAATGAATTTCATCTAACAATAGACGCAGGTTCCTGTCCAACGGGTGACATTATTAACTTTACTAATAACCAATAAATTAAGAATATTATTTAGTGCTCGTGATGGCTACCAATTTCACCTTTAATATTTCAGCGCAGGCACTTTGATTAAATTTACCGAGAGGAAATAATTTTGGGTATAAAGGTTGGTCCATGGAGAACCTGCCTCCTGTGGGATGTGGAATGGCAGCTGTCGAGTGGAGCCGGAGCACAGTGTAGCGGTGCAAGCTGTGGGGAAGACTTGTTGCTCGGAAATAAACACTAAGTTCATTTTACTAAATGTAAAAGAATAATGACTTGCCATCCAACGTGGCAATGCAGCAAGCGTTATGGGCACCTTTACGCCGGGAACAGCGAGGGGCGGGTTATTTGTCTAGTTATAAGACAACGCTGTATGACGTGTCGTTGTGACTTTGACATAAAATTAAAAAAGTTTTGTAAATTGTATTTACATAACTAAACTATCAATAAATAAAATCATCAAAGTGTTTAATTGGAAAGTCGGAATCGTCAAACTGTGACATTGTAAATAAATATAGACTAGAAAGAGAAACGTGATAAATAAGGTGATAAAGTTTCTTAATCAAAACAAACAGTTATAATATATTAGCCTTTTATTCTGAAATCTGAGATATATAAGTATACATACAACATCTTCACAGTTTATAAATAGTCCCTAATCTCAGAGTGCGTCTTGGCATAGGCGTCCACTAACAGTTTCTACTGGGGTCTTGTGCTGAGCTACACGTCTCCAATCATAACCATCAGTCTTTGTGATGGTCTCCTTTCATCTCAGTCCTTGTCTTCTACGGATTCTTTTCCCATCTATTAGCAACCAGTCTGTCTTACGTAACTGCCTCGATCCATTTCCCATGGATATCGCGCATCAGATAGCCCGGAACCACAAACCAAACAGTTAGTAACACGTAAATCATTACACTCATCTGTTTCAGTTACATATTGTTTTGACATCAAAGAATGTTTTAATTAGTATGCTTTATTAAGTATAAGTTTTTTCTTTTAAAAATATTTCACAAAGTTATTCAAAGCATCCAGCAATGTTTCAGAATCATGAATTAAGTCCCAACTAGATAATGAAAGCCTCTAAAAGTAATTATGTCCAAGTAATAATTTATTACGATGGAATTTTCTAATTATCTGACCAACTTCGTTACAATTCTATAGAAACTTTCTGATATAAAATATAATCAAAGTTGCTAAATTACTTTGCTATCTATAATTAAAACATCACGTAAATACATTTAGCCATATCAATTAGTTTTATTTTATTAACATGGAACAACGAATATATAGAAAAGCAAACATAACTTGAGTATTAATATAGCTCATAGCGCTGTTCACTTATCATTACTATTTATAAAACTATAAGTGATAGGAGGCTAGCATGCAAGACAGTTACATTACAGTGTACGAAAACCAAAAATAAAAAAAACTAGACTATGAGTGAGGATTAGTCCAAAAGCATTTCTCTCACAATAAGCTATGAAACCTTTTTAAAGAGCATGTAAATATGAAATAATTATGTCCATAATTATGTTTAATTTCGTGAAAACATGATTCATGGTAGTATTGAACTAACAACTAATAACGGTTGGATCCATTTTGAGCCCACGAGCTCTCTGTGGTCGGACTCACAGCTACCAGGCGGGCAGGCCCCGTGAGAGTAGCGCCGCGCCCGGCGAACTATCTCAGCTGACAATAGTTGCTCCATTTACTTGAAACAATGTTAAGCGATATAGGTGTTCTCAGACACCTATATACTAAACAGTAGTAGGTATTTATTAAGGTTTATTAAAACATGTAGGACATTTTAGATTTTTTTTGTTATCCAAATGTATTTCCCTTTATAAAGGAAGCTTGCAGAAGTGTTTATTATTATTATTATTTTTTTATTGTAAATAGGCTCGCGCTTGACCACTATCTCACCTGATGGTAAGCGATGATGTGGTCGACGGTGAAGCACGCATTATAATAGACACTCTGCATCTTCATATGTCGTAAATACAAGAAAATACCGAAATATTTGTGTAAACAGTAACGTCTTTCTTAGAGTACAGAAAACCCTCTATCATGATCCTATTCGTGGATAAACTTGAACACAAAGTGATAAAACCTGCATTTGTTTGCAGATAGCGTGGAGAAGAGAGCACAGCATCGCGGCGTACCAAGTTAGCGAGTGTCGGACAAATTGCTAAACGACAAAATAGCGGCTATTTTAACAGTTAAATTGAGAAGTAAACAAGTTATAAGTTGTTCGCACTGCTCCACTCGTTTGATCTTGTTATGCTTTAATGTCGAAAACATACGTAGCTTTTTACAACAATAGTCCCGAGAGAGAAGTTGGAGACACTGCTCAACTTATGCTCAACAATCAAGAAACTATGCTTCACTATGATAAAAGTTTTTCATTAAGTACGACAAAGAAGCATTGTCATTAAGTACATTGTCTTTTGTTCGCCTACTCTCTATGTAACGGTGGGTATAATATTGGCTTCATCCTGAGTTTACCTCAAGCTAAACTAAAAGGAAAAGTTATGTGCATTACATATCACATGCAGAATAAATCTCTTTGTAAATCTCCGCTACCTCCATAACGTCACGAAAATATTCCCGTATGTTTGTTTGCAAATCGCGTCTGCAGTCCATACTTAAAATAGAGTAGTGATTTACCTGCGTAATATCTGCGAGGTGGTCCCTACCTGCCAATACTTCATACATAAAAAGCTTAATACCGTCGTAAAATGTCCATATCAGGTATATTGGCTGGTATCAATACCCCTGATACATTGTACCCGCACGGTCGGTCGCTCGGTACGCTCACCCGCTCAGCCACATATAATATGAGCCGAGTTATATGACGTCTCATTATTTTTTCGACAATGGAGGACGGGCGAACTGCTCTTTCCATAAAATTAAAATAAATATCCTGGTTGTATCGGACTGCCGACTGAATGTATCTGCTCGTTTTGGAGCACTGTTTTAATAAGGCTCTAGTACGTTTTGACATTGTTATCTTTAAATCAAAGTTAATGTGAACTTATAATTGTAATGAGGTATGATTGTATATTTGCTAAGGATAATCTCCGGCATGTTTCTCGTGGTATAGATCACGGAGCGAAGCTGCGGGGAAAAGTTTGTAGTAGTCGTATATAACTAAAATAACTTGGAACATTAAACCAATTCTACGAGACACTTGTCTGTATTTATCTTGGCTGTACTCATAATAATTTGACTAAGTACGTCCCTCTTGTTACGGCGAGGTCTACCTTACAAGCGAATTACATTGAAACCTAACGATAACAGTGTTGTGTTAATGTTATAATGTTTCATTGTGCTCATTCATTGTATGTGTTCTGATGAAAGGGTTCGAATTCGACTAATTATGTACTATACAAATGTTGGCTAGAGCTTTTAGTTAGAGAGTTAATAACAGCCCCTATGTGATTAGATTACACAAATCATAGATTTTCAGTTTAACGAAAGGCTTCGTGCTGATAGTTTTATATTTAGCTAGTGATGGCTCCCGGCTCTCTACGTGTAGAATTGGGGATATGAAAACAGACTCGAATCTCACATGTTTGTGTAGGGTTCTACATCGGTGTCGATGTGATGTACGTAAAGTTTCAAAGTTTTGTTTGTTACACGTGTAACGCTATGTTATTATGATTGTTTAAAACGAATATTCATTTATCCGTATTCTAATACTTTAATTAATTAAAAATAACTTGCTTAAACGTACTTGCACACCTATTCGTAGCAGTACCTATATTTCATAGAACATTCGACTAAATAATAATTAAAACTATTTTGATTTCAAACAATGTCCAAAATAGAATTTCCTGTATGCGTTATTTAGAATCAAAATATCAACATTACCTTTGCTGTACATTTCTATTGAAAGTTTCAAATAATATTATTATATGAAAGTAGCCGTGTATTTGGTAGAGCTCCATTCAATTTTATCGTACAGCGTAACTCAGAGCTCTAGTTTCCGTCACACTACACGACAGCACTAGTTCTAGGAATTACACAATACTGTAAGATTCAGCAATGTTACAATCATAGAAAATAACTATAAAATTAAATACACTTCTACGAATATGTTAAAATAGCTAGTTTATTACAAGCAAACCAAATGTTGCTCACATATTATTCAAACAAGGCTTACTCTGCAATGAGCACGACAAATTTGGCTTGAAACAATTTGGTTAATTAAGTTAATACAATAGATGCCGAGCTCTACACAAGTGGCATTCGATGTCAGCGTCAGGTGATAGTCGAAATGTCAAAATGTAAGTGATTGATCACGTGATTTTTCGATATCACTTGTCAATCCCATACTATTTTGCCTTTTTGATAATCGCTATCGTCACGCTTTCGAAAATAGAATGTCACCTGTCTAGGGGGTCAGGTCATTGGAAGATTTGTATTAAGCGACATCCTGGCCGATAATGACTTATAGGTATACATGTTCTGAATTGCCAGTTTTTTTTTTGCTTCGTTTGATTCAGTCAGTTTTATGGCGATCTGAGCAATTTTTGTCGCTTGAAACATCAGTAAATTTAGGTCTAGTTTGAATCTGATTTCATTGATGCGACACAAATTTTATGAAATTTTACAAAAGATGGACTTCATACAGACAAAATATTTTGTGATTTTGACTTTATTTATTTATTTAATTAGGGTTTACCAACAGTTGTTACATATATTATACAGATAGGAACATAAAAGTAATGGTGTCTTAAATCTAACTGCACAACCAATTACAGGCAAACACCACATGCAAATTGCTCTTTGTAATTATACATTTTATTATAACTTAATGTTATTAAATACTAATACTAATTACGTCTAACAAACGCCGAAATTGGTCTGCGTGGACGTCAACCAGGTCGCTGCGTTCGTTTATGAGTTTGTACATGCGGGCTATAGGCCAATTAGCACCAAATATTGTACGGCGAAGAGGTGGGGCAATGGTTTTACGAGGTGGTCTACGGGGTACTCCGAAATTTAAATTACATACCAATTGTGGGCAGTCAATGGTGTTATTGAGCAGTTTATTTGCGAATCTTAAATCCTAGAGCTCCCTTCGAGCTTCTATGGTATTCCTTTTGTAGCAGCCTAGTTTATCAAGGTAGAAGAGATATTTAAATTGCCTTCACTTAAACTGTTTGTCCTGACATAAATTTCGTAACAAGACGTTTGAATCATTTAGCTTGTTTATAAATATAAAAATGATTTGAGGTAATGTTGTATCAAGCAACTTTTATATTTGGTAATAGTGTAATAGTGGTTGAGCGCGAGCGCGAGCCTGTCAATAATAAATTATAGAACTTACTGACCTGTAACAGTCTGTGGGGCAGTTCCAGGTGCGGCAGGTATCCTGCCCCTAGAATAGCCGTAGTGTCAGTTGTCAGCGCATATTTTAGAATAATGATTAAGTTATCATTGAACTTGATCGATTGGATAGTGGAAGTTCTGAGGGATCTTATGCTTGCTATATGCTATAGCTGGTGGCATGGCCGATCATAGACTAGAAACTACTGATCCTCTAAGGCCCGCTTGCGCCAATCTAGGTTACCTCACTAACTCCTTACCTACCTTCCTTATAATTCCCCAACTAAATACCGCAGTGAAGCCACAACGCTCCAGTACCGATCATACGCACAAACCCCGTGCTAGTGTGAGGTGTCCGCTAGACGGCACCGTCACCCGCGGCCTGAGTTATCGCTCAATTACTTCGCTGCCAGTCCCCTGCCCACCCCGCGGCCGCAGCGCGTGTGAACACGCGAGGCCCGTTATAAATCTGATGGAAACCTTTTATGAAACGTAATGTATTAGCACGTCTTACCGGAGGGAAGTGAGCTACACGAACTGTTTGCTTACAGGTGCATGACTACAAACAAACATTTACTCAAGCAAAAGCTACGTTTAGGCTAAGGGATTCTTAGCGGGTTTCTCATAAAATTTCAGACTTTCAATACATAATGATGATTGATGTTTTCCACTGTCAATGCATACTTCACCACACTACCTTAAATTATTTTATTATAGCTGTTGTCTTTTAACATGGCGACAGTGGCTTGAAAACGGAAATAATGAAATAAAACCGTCCTGAATCTATAATAAGTTTATTGTTCGGGCTCCTAGGAAAATATTAGGGCAACGACCTCCATTACCGGACTCTAACGAAACAAATACTTACTACATAGTTAATTATCTGACCGCAGTATCACCATTTATTGCTTTTTCCATCCATCTCGGTGTAAGTAGTCTTAGAGCCTTTTTTAAGTTTATCCTTTACATTTAATAGGTAACCTAAAACTCGCAGAATTACAGATTTAGTTACAAAGTACGTTCACAAGCGTGCTGCATAAGCCAGGAGCCTGCAGCTCAATTATTCACAGATTACCCGCTAGCTCTTCAACTAGTTAGTGTTGCAGGAACGTACCCGTGTACGAGAGAAGTACTACCGGTACTTCTCTCGCATACTTTCTGTTTAAACACTTTACTCAATTATTTAACTCGTTAACCCACTCTGAGACTTTTCTTGTAAAATTGTAGATGCATTTGTTTTATTACATGGCCGAGATTAGATAAGAAAAATCTTTTTAACAATAAAATCAAACCGACTGCCAAAACAAAACACAACAAAGCGAAATATTACTTTTTTGCCGATGTCGGTGTCTTTGGTACCTATTGCTTTCCGTTTTTCGACGCCAACTCATAACTTCGAATAACATATATCTCATGTGTGCCTAATAGGCATTCGATTTCTCCAGGATCCCATAATCAGATCCTAACCTGATGACCTTGGGACCAACTAGAAAGTATACCTTTTCAAACAAAAGAAGAATTTTCCAAATCGGTCCAGGCGTCTTTGAGTAATCGGGGAAAACACATAAAAAATAAAAGGATTTCGACGAATTCAAAACCCTCCTTTTTTTGAAGTCAGTTAAAAACTAATAGAGAAGTCAAAAAAGCCAAGTGCGCATTACTCACAAACAGCGTGCATGTCTGACTAGATGTATGAACGTTAATGAATCAAAAGGACTATGTTAAGGTTCGTGACAGGAGACGTTCTGTCGTTTCTGCCTACTCTCATGGGAAATTGAAATGGATGTATGTAAGCCAAACAAATATTTGTTAAAAACATGAATATAAAACTTTACTATTCGTATAAATATTAATCTGTATTCAGAAATTAGAAAAGCTAAAAATACTGTATGAATCTTAGATAACTAATGTGCAATAAAGATTTATTTAGTGCAAATAGTAATGTATCAAAATACAAACATGGGATCCAAGAAGCCGGCTATAAAATAATAAATAAAACCAACAAATCATACAGCACACGTGACACGGCCACAACAAACACAATACTGGACCATGTATGTACTAATACAAACAACCATTCTCTCGGCGTCTCGATAATTAAATCAAGTCTCTCTGATCATAAGCAGATATATCTCCAAATAGGAAGTTTGTCTCCTCAACAAAACAAAAAGAAACAATAAAAGGATTATGAACATTTGTACAACAACACACTACAAGCAAAATACAGCAATGACGGCGATGACAACAAGCAACTAGAAACATTTGTCGCAGAACAGATGAAACAAAAACTAAATACTATTAATGTTCAAAACTAATCCCCTCCTCCCCCCACGAGAAGACTGGACTAATCAGAAGATTATTTAATAAACGCAATCGTATATCTCAAATAGTTTATGGTCACAAACCAAATCAGACGCAGATAACGACGACTTGCGGGCAAAGTTCCAGATAGAAAAACACAAAGTGAAGGTGTTCATAAACACGCTTAAGAATCTATTAATATAATTCATTTAAAAACTGCAGAAATCAACCACAAAAAAACTGACGTAATTTGCGAATTTGGTACAATAGCGACCTTGATAATATGTGATTCGTGCGTAAATAATGCCTAAAAAAGCAATAAAATATAATTCTCTCAGAAACACAGAGATATTATCCTGGCAGGTTATTTATCCTTCGCTCTTATTTGTGGCGAGAAGCAACATAAACACGTGACGTCACCCTCATCACGTTGCCAAGGAACCACTATGTGGAACAGATTATAATATGCGAAATAATTTAATCTGGAGTGTGAGGGTAGGCAGAAGCGCTAGTTTTAATACAAAGCGACTTAGGACTTGTCCGCATGAATATTTAACAAATGCGACCCTTCTCCTAACTCTAATGAAAACAAGCGCCCTTACAGATATATTAGGATTATTTTATTTTCTTAGTTTTGAGCGTTGTGTCCGGCGCTTAAATAAACTGACGGTTGGGAACTTGTGTAATGTGTGTAGTTGTAGAGAGTAGGGTTTGTTTATTTTACTTTTAAAATTTGGATAGGTTAGAAAGTCACACAGGTATAAAACAGTAACGATCTAAAAAAATCCCACTTAGAATACTTTTCGTAGAGGTACTACGGTGTAGCAAGCGTAGCAGTGCTATCAGCTACGGCGTAGCAACACGCTACGCCTTATATGTCTTACTGGTTACCGCTCAAGCGAACTTTTGTAGATAAAATGTACTTGTTTATGTGCTCTGTAAAAACTGCACGGGATGACACCCGTGAAGATTTTTTCACAAAATGTATGTTAGGTAAGGGTTCTGTTAGGCGATGAACTCTGAACGTGACCGATCGGGCCCGAAACTCCTTTCAGTGTTTTTTGCGAGTCCTTATAGTTTAAAATTTGGCCATCCACGCCTACTTGAAAAACTGAACCTCTATAACTAAGGACAACAAATTTATTTTTATAGTAAATAAAAGCTAAATAAATTAAAAATACGCGAAAATCAAAATGCATTCTATCACTAACATCTTCAATAGCTCATTGTTGATTGCCCCTCACTTACCTCTCGTCTTCAAAGTGTATGCTACACCTAATTAGAAAGAACTCGCAATGTGCCGGAGCACCACATCCACTGACAAGACTACTAGCTCCCACAAAAAGTGCAGCAAGGAAGGCTGCCCCCACGCGAGCATGCGATGCGGGGTATAAAGTCCACCGTCCACTGTTACGTAGGATGCTGCCCTGGCTGGAGATCATTTCTGGAGGCCAATCTGGATATTTTATAATACACCACAGAAAACTCCGGTTAATCAGGTATAGGTCGCTATGTATCGCGGTAGCTATGTATACGTGAGTAGCTAACCCGTGGGCAGCAGTGGAGCGTTGCTTTAGCGCCGCAAGTCGGAACTCTCGCGTGGTTCGCCTACAAATTTGCGCTTGCGGCCAATAAATCGTGCGCTCACCTAAAGGCATTCCACTAAGATTGCAGGCGGCGGAATGTCGCCTAATTGTTGTCCTCTCCCTGCCCTGCCTTCCCAGCTCTCGGACGGTGAATAACCTCACCTCTGGCACCCGGTGCATAGGTGTCGTTGCTCGTTGTGTTACTATGAATAACGAAGTTGTCTAATAAATAAACTGTTTTTATAATTAATAATTACTGCTTGTAATTACTTATTAACAAATTTACGAGTTTTTGATACGTACTACGTACCTGTAAGCATCTATTTATAGATAGTTCTTGATGCTCGCCCAGCTATAGTAAGAGTGGCATTTTTGCTACACGTCGTAGTTCTTGGCATTATCAATGTTACACAAACATAAGTTACTCAAAGCAACCTCTCAGATCCTTAGGAAAAAATAAAACACAAGTTGTTTTGATCCCTTAACAAAGAACAAGAGATTATGATCCAAACATCTGAGTGGATGGAGCGGCTGGCATCAGCTCGTATTTAATGTCTCTCATTTGTCGGCGCTAATCTGCGCCGGCATTCATCACCGACTCTCAGAAACTCTTACTGGCTCTCGCTGATACACTGGGGTGAAACTCAGCTCATTACAGTATGACGTCACAGCTTTCACGCTTTCTACAAACAATAATATGGGCAAAGAAAACGGTAACAAAAGAATACATTTTTTTCTTTTCCTTACGTGTAAAACAAATTAGACAATCGACCCACGACCACTAGTCTCTTACAAAAATAGTTTAATAAAGGTCAATAAAGGCCCCGTCAGGGGCTCAAAAAATATCAATGTGTACATTTTATGTGAACTCGTTCAAACAGGTCCGTGCACGGGCCAGTGACGAAGCTTCAATGGCTGGACCCGGTCCAATCACGTCCCGGGCACGGCCCTGGTACATGTGGATAGACACTAAGAATCCGTGTTTTTTTCTGATTTATTACGGAATCCTAAAGCAACTCTGGGCCATTATCGATTCAGGGTTTCGAGTAAAATTGCTAGCTGTAATGTAGGCACTGCAATCGATGTTTTCAGTAAAGTATATTTTTACAGTCAGAAATTGGAACCATGCCCAGAAACAGCCGATATTTTCATGGTAAAGCAATGCATGAATAAAAAAGGTAAATTATTTATCGATCTGTATACACGAATAATTTGCATAAAATCTGCAACATTAAATCCGATATTCACTTTTTCTCGACAGTACTTGGGCTAAGTTCATATTTTATGACCGCGCGGTACTGCGCAGTACTACTAATCGCGCGGTAAAAGATCAAACTAAATAGTTAGAAAGAAAAATATTTATTTGCGACCCGCAGAGGAGACACAAGATAAGCAAAAACACAAAAAAGAAGCAATAATTAATAATAACCCCGTGCGAGAACAAAAAGGCTCCAATCTCAGAAGGTAAAAAGAAAAAAAAAAGCAAGTAAATAGTGTTTATCGTCTATATATCTATCCTCGCGGCATAGCACCTTCTCCGTCCCGTGCGCAAGATCTTGAACCACGCGTTACCACGCGGTACAAGTTTTACAAACCCGTATTGACTCGTTCAATTGACCCGCGTGGTTTGTGATGGACAGACGCACTGATTGAAGAAACATTAGTAAGTAAAGACTGCCAGACAGGCTCGCGTACGATGCTGTCATGCGAACACTCCAACCGCGTAGCGACGCGCGGTCATGTCTACTCAACCTGAAACAAGTTAAAAATCATTTTTCTTGTTAATTATTTGCGCTCACGCGTCAAAATAAATGTAACAAAGAAATAAAATTGTGTCAATAATATAAGACCACTAGCTTTTCCGTAGGCTTTGCTGTTATTGCCAATCATGCAGTAACGGTGCATTTTTAAAGATAGAAGTAGTCTATGACACTCGGCGAGAGTTTTTTTTACTAGTGCAATAACTTTTGTAAGCAAATCAATACACACGTACATTTCACACACCATAAATTTCCCTCTTTACAATATTAATTTAGATTAATCTGTAATTCCCCAGTGTGTCACTCGATAATGTAATCGGGAACACGCCACATCTCGTTTTGATAGCGTCGCGCCCATGTGTATTAATTTTAATTAGTAATTACTGGTAATCGCGCCGCTCCACGTGATCATGTTAATCACAGTTAAGTTATTATACACGTCTGCATTATGGACGATCTTTGCGTTTCCTGGAACTCTGGAAGTCCACTCCACTCAAGAAAATATACTCATCATCATCATTTGCTGCTAACACTGCTGAACGTAGGCCTCCACCAAGTATCAAAACATCGACCTGTGCCATGCGTTTCGCATCCAGCGTAATCCCACAACCTCAACCAAGTCATCGGTCCACCAATTGGGAGGCTTTCTAATACAGCGAGCAGCGTCTCCTGGTTCGCGGTCGCCATTCCAGAACTTTTCGCCCCATCGGCCATCCTTTCTGCGAACAATGTACCCTGCCCACTGTCACTGAAGTTTCGCAATTCTTCAAGCTATGTCAGTAACTTTAGTCCTTTAGGTATGTTTATAAGGATTATGTAAAGATCGTAGCAGGTGGCGTTCAATAGTTTCTGCTTGCCCTTATGGAAAGAAGGCGTGAGTGAGTGTATGTGTTTGTAAGTCACACTTATTGTGGTTTTGCACAAGTAACATTTAAAAAACCTCCGACACGTTTTTATTGTATGCTTCATAATTTATCTAGCACACAGACACGCTTCGATCGACAAGCTATTGAATAAGTAATTATGACACGAAATCTTGTGAAAACCACCCCGATTCTAACAGTGAAACGCCCATAACTTTTAAACGGCTGAACCGATTTTCATAAAATATACCTAAAAACACTCTCGATAAAGTAATATTTCAAAAGTAAAATTTCAAAAAAAAAAAACAAAATCAAAATCGGTTCATCCATTTAGGAGCTATGATGCCAAAGACAGATACACAAATAAACAAACACATAGGTACACACGTCAAACTTAGGCGTCCCTTACACCTACAATATTGTTGTGCAATATTAGCATTTGCGCGAAATAATTGAACGTCCAGGGCACGGTAATGCTATCCACCAGTATTCTATCTTCATATAAACTGTCGAAACGCGAGTCATACCTACGCGCGTTGAGTTCAGCCGACACTCGATACACTACAGTCGCAAACAGTCACGAACAGTGTGATGGTTTTGTAAGCAGTAAGCGTGTGATTTGTGAATATTTGATTGAAATAAGTGCAAGTACTAATTACTTAATACGACAAAGAGCAATTATAGACGATATTGTGCTGTTTTTGGTTGCTTGAATTCTTCTATAACGCAACCAGAGTTTTTTTTTTTAATGGTAATTAGTAAGTAGTTAGTAGTTAATTGGGACCTCCGAAAGTCAAGACAATTAAGAAACATTATATACCTAACCTACTAGTAGGTACGTAATTTGTTTCTTTTTTTAATGGGTAGGAATTTTGCTATTTCCACCGAGTAAAAAACCTGAATTAATAAATAAATAAGTGGATAGGGTGATAAAGTGACATATGAGTGACCTACCTACGCTAGGCTATCTACTTACATATGTACTTAGCTACTTACATATATTATTGAATTAGACGGAATATTATTATGCAATGATTACCTATGAGAGTAATAAATGGTAAGTACATACCTAGTAAGATTTAAAATAAGTATAATAAAAATATAATATTTACCTCAAATTAGAGAAAAGAATCTGAGATATGTACAATCACAAAACTAGAAAGAAACTCAAGTAGGTAGAGGCGGGAAGCCCTAACGCGTGTTTACGTAACGTGCGCTCGTAGGCACTTATTTCAAGGACAGGGCCGAGTCACAATACTGTTAGATATCATTTCCGTGTCTAGAGGTAGTATTGAAAGGTCGAACATAATATGCATGAGAAAGCTTAAATTATACTGCGCCATCAATATTGCGCAATAATTTTGTTGGTGTATGGGACGCCTTATAACGAAATATGGACGATGTCAAACTCAACAGATCGGTACGTATACGAAACTTTGTCAAAATGCAGATGTTGCTAAAAGCGTACCTACGACTCCCGTCAGTACAAACTCACCAACTTTCGCATTCATAAACATTATTATAGTCAGGATTATTCCGAAGCGGATTAGTCTCCGAGCTTCTGGGATCGCATAATACCTACAAGGGAACTAAATTCTGAAACTTTCGGAGCAGTCTTCACAGAAACGATCCACATTTTAAAGTCCAGAGAAGTTTTAATATCTAGAGCCGTCGGCTAAGAGTTTCAGATTCACTGTATTATGATGGCTAGGTAGTGCTGTGAACTGCTGTGGTTATTCACAGCTATTTATCAAGCAGTTCGATACCATGAACTGCGCAACTGCGGTAAATTGCGTGAAATTCGCGCCGTGTATCAGACGATGGCATGTACTTAGATTGTATTGTGAACTAGAAACGCTTTGTATCTATTATTTACACTAATATTATAAAGAGAAATGATTTGTGTTTTCATTTTTGATGAATATGAATCTACAAATCTTAGAATCGTTGGGAATAGTTGATCCAAATAGTAGGCTACAGTTGGGGACGAGAGAGAGTTTATTTAAAACTCCTGTAGCCCGTACAAACCTATAAAAGTTTGCACCCGTGTGTCGGGCTGTTTCGATCATTAATAGCATCTCTCATCGGTTGGATATTTTTGGATATTTTATTTTCCTGGTCTTTGGCGTAATTCCAGAGGGTGACAGGTAATGTGTTTTCCTCTATATATGCAACTTGTGCACATGGAGCCGTTTCTTGGGACTGGTCAATCATGGACGCGAGTAGTTAGGTGATCAGTTTTCGAGGAGCGTCTCTGGGTGCATGTATGACTTCTTTTATTACCTTGGGTTCTACCCGTAAAAATAATTGTATATGTAAATGCATAAATAAATAAATAAACTTAAAAACGACTGAATTACTTTCCAAAACTTTTTATTTTTTTTGCGTTTAATCTTTTGATTTTCCTGCTTGTTCTTCAAAACAATAATATGCCATCAATATATTTGAAAACCAATAAAAAAATGAGATTATGGCAACCCTGGAGTATTTCGTCACGATCATAATTCTGGGATATGTAACCGTACTATGTGTGTAATTTCCGTAAGTGAGGTGTAAACTAAAATATTAAGCTAAGTGATACACGACATGACTTTTCTTCTACAAAATAGACTTCATAATTATAATTTAGCTACAGTTACAAACAGTTTCCGATTAGACAATAACACCTAACTCTTATTATTATATAATTATCATAAAAGACTTCCATATAGAACTCGTATACAAGTGCTACTTGAAAGATTCTCACATTCTTTACTTTTCAATTTGTTAATCACAGACGTTCTAAAATTTGAACAGTTCAGTTCGGCGAAGAAATTCACTGAAATACAACTATTAGTGGGTTACCTCCTTACGACCTCCAGGACAAACAGTTCAGTATCGTTGCATTAAAGATTAGCCACCGCTCTTGTTTAACTTGAAGTCGATACAAGCTGTGAACAAGTTGAGTCGACTTTGATCACTCGCCTGGTATTAGTCTGCCGTTAGAAACACCCAGCGACCTACCAGCCTCAGTGTTACCAACTACTGAGAACTCTGCTAATTAACTACTAAAACCTGTTTTTGTTTCTACTTATATAAAATAAGATTGCTGAAATAATTCATTTGAAAGACGAAGCTGTAATGTCTTAGCTATAAGGTCTAAAATGATTATTAAATTCGAAATAGATGTAAATTTGTTCGTATTTTTTATTCATTTTTTTTCTTATTTTTAGGTCTAAGCAGATCAGGGTATTATAAGATTTACATCGAGCTCCAAAGCCAGATTAATGACGTCATAAAAAGTTGACGTGACGCGACGCCGCCGGCTATCTGGCCTATCATGGAAGTTTTTTATTATGCCGCGGTACGATTTTTAAATATCGTTATGAGTACTTATTTCAATGAAAGTCTCATTAAGTTTGGCGACCATAACATTAAATTCTTTACTACAAAATATTTACCTTACCATATTTTTATATACAAAACAGAAAATAAGTAACTCCATTGCAAGCGCTAAATAGGACTGCTTTACACCACTTGGCTGCTTTCTTGAAGACGGCAAATTCTCAACCAGTTAAACCTCAGATAAAAGATAATCTGCCGAGTGCTCGCCCGGTACACGGCGCCCGTCAAACGCCGACACTGAGGTGGGACAAAGGGCTCGACGATGGACAAAAAGTGCAGCCGAGCACTATAGAAGACAGACGAACAAGTTGGAGGACAACTCGGAACAGTTTGGCTGATACTGAAATCGCGGTGATCGCACCAACATGTCATTAATTGTTACACAGGGTTACCTACTAACAGGGTTAACAGGTTGGGATAGGCATTACAAGTAATAAGCGTGGTGATCAATACTCATGCCTTCTCTGTATCAGAAGCGGCCCTGCAGGGGACCAGTAACAGGCTGATATTATTTTGAGTAAAACATCTCCATAAAAGTTGTTGTTGAATGTCAAAATAAAGCGATCGTAAAGAATAAATATTTGATGCGGAGAGTTTAGTAGGGCTAGTAAAAAATGAAGGAGCATCAAATATGAACAGCTTGCGCTCCTCCGAGGAAAATAAACAAAATCGTTTTATTCATGCTTTGCTAATAATTTTCACGGTGCCTAAGCCGAAAATCCTGAACCTCGTCCCAGGGGAGGAGAGCAAGCGATCTTCTGAATTATTCAGACATCACACCTACTTGTAGTTACTGGAGGTTTCACACACAGTTAGCCGTCATAATCTTCAGACAGATACTGCTTCCTTTATTGATTAATTCATACTCAATTGTGTTCCGTGACTATGTGGCTCAACAAACGGCAGTTGTTATGTTTTAGGGTGGCAATAACTGTCATTGACCCCACCTTAAATTACTTTTATTAAATTATTGACCTAGCTCCGTAACCGCCTTGAATCGACATCTCCGCGATCCTTAGCATTTTTCACTAATGAAGCTTTCTTCATTAGTGGAGAGATAGAAGGTAATAAATATTGTTCAACTGAAACAACGAAGAGATTATTAAAGAAAGGTTAGTGGCCTCGTCTTGTTAAAACTAACTAACTACAAGTTCATTGATCCCAAGACCTCTCATTATGAGACAATTTTGTTCAACCTACTTAAAGCTACGAGCACAAGGCTGTTGAGTCTCATCCCTAACGAGCCAGTAATTAATAGGTCCGCAGTTGTAGCAGTGGATCGCTTCCTGTGCGTGACAAATGTCGACTATCGTCGCGAGAGGGTCGGAAGGACGGGAGGATGGCAGCGACGGATGAGCGCCATCGCTCAGGAGATCACATTGCGTCAGCAAGGTGCGCGGACAGGGGAAACATTTACATGAAATATTTACTCACGCATCGATTCCTTGCACCTGAAGACTATCAGTCTTACGGACGGGTATCGCGTTACTCAGTAACAGTTTTGTGAAGTTCACTTATACTAAAATAACGGTATTCTGTTACAACTGGTAAGACTTAAAGCCAACCCCACGAAAATGAAGTTATGTGTGTCCAGAAATAAATAAACAAATAAATGATTCAGTCATGAGTACCTTTGCTACGCTGTAGGCATGGCTACGCCGTAGAAAGAGGTACGCGACGTCCCATCACTTGCGTTCTCCCTACAGAAGTACTCGCAACAGATTTAATGTAAACATTTCGTAGTCTTAACCCGTTCAAGTTTGAACAAGATTTTATTAAAGCACCGATCCTATCCCGAACACCACGTACTTTGTGAGAAAAGTATGAACTTTCAGTGAACTCGTAGACCCGCGGAATATGGCGCCGGCTAATGTAAGATAAGGTGATATCGTTGGCAGAGATGTGAAAAGACGTTGGAGATAGTTTCCTTAATCTCCATAGCTGAATAGTCTTCATGTTGGAGAGTTAACTAAATGGTAGAAGTAGATTGCATAATTCTAACATGATTGCAGCAACAAAACTTAGAAAGTTAATACATTCAGTCCATCACATTACCATTTAGTCTCTAAGGGCTGAATACACAAGAGGCGCCTTGTGTCCACTTGAAAAATAAGAGTCAGTAAATTTGGTCGCTCATAAATAATGACGCCGTATTTATAAGGCGGGTGCAGGCGGCGCCGCGCGCTCGCATATTCATCGCGCATAATCTGTCGCTAAGTGATGACATGAATATTTAAAGTTATGCACTCGCTCAACTGTTGCGGCAAGTGTGAGGTGTCGCAAGTGGCAAGCGGCGTCGCGGTGCGGACTAATGGCATGTAAGCAGGTAATAGCCGCTGCTGTTACTGACGGTACATCGCTGTAGTGTGGTCCCCTAATGATAAACTCATTTGGAACGGATGGCTTCAAGTTACTGAGAATTTGACAATCGAAAAGTATTTGTTATTGGAGTAATAATTGAAATAAATAAATGATTTAACTTTGATTGTGTGTTGTAATTACATGGCGACGACTAATAAATATACCAATGAAGAATATTTTGCTACAAGTAAGTCGGTTTACTTGGTAGCATAATAAGTGTCGGCTACAAATAAGTTGTGATGACGGCAGGGGGCTAGTGACATTTAAATTTGATAAGTCGGTTAAAAATGAGGTATGAAGACAACCTCGGTCGTTGATGAACTTATGAAATATTTCCTCGTAGAACAGTGAAAATATAAAAATCTAAACGTTCCTGTAACATCCGTCACTCGACTTGGCAATAAAACTCATTGCACTTCAGAGCAGCTAACCGACACTCCGCAAGTGAACAGCAATGATCGCTCCCTGTTATCAGACAGCACACCCCTTCCTCTCTCCCCTTGCCTGTCCCCCCGCCGGCGCCAGCACTGATGCTGCGAGCTGATAACGTTCACAACTTCACGTGCAGCTCTGAAGAAAAGTTTATTTTAGAGAATGAGAAGAATAAACTTGTACAGTTTTAGTAACGTACATAAAGCGGTACATATGTAATGAAGATTGCGTTAATTTAGAAGAAATTGAGGTATCATCTAATATATATATATATATATAATTAATACCTTTAAACGAGCAATTCTTGTATATATGTATATATATAATTCTGAATCTCGGAAACGGCTACAACGATTTTCATGAAAATTTGTATGCAGAGGGTTTCAGGGGCGATAAATCGATCTAGCTAGGTTTTATTTTTAGAAAATGTCGTTTTCTCTATTTTCACCCGAGCAGAGCTCGGTCACCCAGGTACTGTGACATTAATTTAGGTGATGATGATTGTCGCGACCGATTGATCGCGCGGTCATCGTTGATTGTCGTGAAGATTTATTTGATCACCGCGATGATTGTAAGTATCTGCATTGTTGTGCAACTGCATATATTTTTTAATATATAATTTGTTTAACACTGGTATTGACACACCAATGACAGCCCCACTCCGTGTCCAGCAATTACTGTCCATACCAGGTTGCCTGGATGTGTTCGCGGAATGCGATTAGGCCGCCCATTTGTGTGTGTTTTAGTTTTAAGTGTCCTTTTATAACGTTACGTTAAGCTCAGACGAGCTTAACGTAAGCCACGTTATTAAAAATAGGAGGGAATATAAATTAAAAACTAAGAAAAGGATATTTGTAAATAAAAGAGGCCGTCTTCGCACGTCGTAGGATTTATGTGATCGTCAGCGAGGCAGGCAGCAGGACGGACAGGAATTCTTCTATGAAGTGGAATGCTTGAGGAAGGCAGGTTAGCAGGCAAAAACAGGCAGGTTACCAGGTAAACAGGAAGATAGGAAGGCTGGCAGCAAGGTAAGACGATGAGCTGGGCTGTGGCGTCTCAGGAAGATGGACAATAATGCGGGTTCAGAACCAACGCCTTCTGCTGGCGGGCGCAACTCTGTAGGCTTGACTGATGCAGATTTAGGACTGGCACATCAATTTAATTTAAGTAAAAGTACATTTCAAGTCCAGCCTATTAATTTATTGTTTTTAGAGATTTACACTCATTCACCAGCTGAATATATTACAGTTTAAGAGTTATGTGATCGTCAGCGAGGCAGGCAGCAGGACGGACAGGAATTCTTCTATGAAGTGGAATGCTTGAGGAAGGCAGGTTAGCAGGCAAAAACAGGCAGGTTACCAGGTAAACAGGAAGATAGGAAGGCTGGCAGCAAGGTAAGACGATGAGCTGGGCTGTGGCGTCTCAGGAAGATGGACAATAATGCGGGTTCAGAACCAACGCCTTCTGCTGGCGGGCGCAACTCTGTAGGCTTGACTGATGCAGATTTAGGACTGGCACATCAATTTAATTTAAGTAAAAGTACATTTCAAGTCCAGCCTATTAATTTATTGTTTTTAGAGATTTACACTCATTCACCAGCTGAATATATTACAGTTTAAGAGTTATGTGATCGTCAGCGAGGCAGGCAGCAGGACGGACAGGAATTCTTCTATGAAGTGGAATGCTTGAGGAAGGCAGGTGAGCAGGCAAAAACAGGCGGGTTACCAGGTAAACAGGTAGATAGGAAGGCTGGCAGCAAGGTAAGACGATGAGCTGGGCTGTGGCGTCTCAGGAAGATGGACAATAATGCGGGTTCAGAACCTACGCCTTCTGCTGGCGGGCGCAACTCTGTAGGCTTGACTGATGCAGATTTAGGACTGGCACATCAATTTAATTTAAGTAAAAGTACATTTCAAGTCCAGCCTATTAATTTATTGTTTTTAGAGATTTACACTCATTCGCCAGCTGAATATATTACAGTTTAAGAGTTTTTCAGATAATATAGTACACTTGGTAGTATTAAGTAGTCAACCGACTTTCGCCATTTCCTGCCCGAATCTGACTCAAAAAGCTGACGCCCTTTTTTCCTCGTTCTGTCATATCTTCTAAATTTTAAATTCAAATTCCCAATTAAAAATCAAGACCAGAACGAATAAAAAACGGTTTAAAGAGGGGGGCAGTCTGCCACTGCATACTGTATTCTAATGTACAACTACCTTAAGGAAGGTCTAGTCCATGGTATGTTATGTCTATGGCTTAAGAAAATAAAAAAGACAGACAGACGTCAGATCACATGAAAATGTCAGAGTATAAAATATCCTAAGATTTTCCAAATTAACAATATAAATTAAGTTGAGGAATTTTAAAACAATCAAAGATAACTAAAAGTATGATTTTCAGGTGCTGACAGTATCAAAGAATACATAAAAATGAGTCATGAGTTGTTACAATGTCATAAGATATGAAGGTGTGTTTTGTATAGTGTTTTAAAACGTAAGTAGACTAAAACATGTGAGTCTGCACAGCAGAACACCACACTTTATAAATGTACCTAATGATGTAATACAATAAAGTACATAATAAATAAATGATAAATTGTACTAAAGACATTTAAATATATGCTAGCGGCTTCGCCCGCGTGGTATTAGTACTTCGCCCAAAATCTTTATAAATTATAGCCTATCTGTTATTCTGATGTATGAACTATATTTCTGTAAAATTTCATCAAAATCCTTTCAGTAGGTTTTGCGTGAAAGAGTAACAAACATACATCCATCCTCACAAGCTTTCACGTTTATAGAATAAAATAAGTAGGAAGTTAGAAGTAGTAAGTTTCGTTAATAGATAAGTCAAAAAGACTCTATATATAATATGTGTAAATGCTATACTGACTTGTTTATCTGGTTCGAATAACTCCTTCAGTTAGTTTATGGGTCAAAGCTTGCTTTGAATTGCGGTAGAAACCACGGCCGAAAAATTACAGATGTAAAAATGAAGTAAAATTTCACTTTTATTTAAATACAAATACAACTTGAACACCCATTATAAAATCGTAACACACGCAACGAGCCGACAACGGGCGACAAACTCTGGCATATACTAGATACATACTACACACAGGCACAAATATCAACAGTAATGTCGACAATTATGTGTCCCTACAACACTAAACAAAGACATCAGAAAGTTTACTTGATGAATCAAACAATGAGTGATCAAACGAACTTACCTGTAAGTGATGTTCGATCATCATTATATGAAGACTATGTCCTTCGATGATCACTATGTAGTTTCCTCTATTTCCATGGAACTGACGCACGATTATTCAAAGCTTGCCACAGCAAAAATAAATTAATTTGCTGTGAACTGAACGCAACCGGGTGTTAACTTCCGCTTCCGCTGTCATCTGTAACTCATTTTTTGAAAGCCACACATTTCTTACAATTTCTGGGTAGTTCAGAAAGGATACTTTTGAATGGGTTCTGGGTGGGCCCCTGATCATCGAAGGACATAGTCTTCATATAATGATGATCGAACATCACTTACAGGTAAGTTCGTTTGATCACTCATTATACTTCAGACGTCCTTCGATGATCACTATGTAGATGTTTAAAGTTTTTTTATCTAAATTGTAACAAATGTGTAAAAAATAAAGAATTTTCACAATCAAATCTATCTCTTTATTTAAAAAAAATAATAATAATAAATGCACTCTTGCTCTTATTTATATCTTGTAATGAACATAGTAATTACACTAAATTATAATTGTGTAGTATTTTTATACCTACTTTATTTCTATTTAATCAACAACCCTCAGGGGCTAACAATCAAATGTCCTTTACTTCGGACTACTACTAAGTAAATTATTATCTAAGTATAGCCGTGTAAATTGTTACTATAACAACGTAATAAAATAAAAATCTTAGTTGTCTCTATCACTGAGTACTGAACTTGCAAAATTTAGTTGATTCATTATAGGACGATTATAGAATTTTGCAAAGGTATGTGATTGTGAGGTCCATCCTGCAGTTCTCCTTATCTCGTCAATATTGACACCTTTTTTAGCTGCTGCTGAAGTAGACGCGTGTCTAGTACTATATGCACTGAACATGTTTGTATTTATCCCACTGTTTTTAAGAGTGTCCTTAATCCGTCTACTAATTGTTGACACTGCAGCCTTTTTGTATGGTTTCTTATAAGTTATAAAAAAGTTTTTAATATTGTTTCTGTGGTCTTTTGTTCTATGCATGTAATCTATAATTGACCTAGCAGGGCAAATCTTAGGTTCATTATGAAAAAATTGAAGAATTAAATTAGGTTGGTACCTGCCTGGAGCAGTAGTTTTGATAAAATCTGGTATTTTGATCTGTAGCTGATTACCATGCTGTACTATATTGTCGACCATTATTAATGAAATAGTTTGAATTCTATGACCAGTAGAGATTGCGATTAATGTTACTGCTTTTTTGGTAACTTCTTCTAGTGTCATATATTGATTACTAGAATTATTGTCTTTAAAATAATTAAGAACTATAGAAACATCCCAAACATAGTCATATTTAGGTATTGTTGGTCTCAATTTAAATACTCCCTTGAGAAATCTTTTGACCCTATCATCGTTAGACAATCTTGGACCGATAATTAGACTCAAGGCTGATTTATCTGAATTTAGTGTATTGTAGGATGAACCTCCATTAAACTTATCAGTTAAAAAAGAAATTATGTTAGGAATAGAACTATTAAAAAAATCTAAATTATTGATATTACAATACTCACGCCAACCATTAATGGTTGATTGATATTGTTTTAGTGTTGATTCAGTGATAGAGGCTAACATAATCTCGGCAGATGTCGCTGTTATTCCACGCCTCATAAAAGCTTCCCTGACAATACTCCTACAGCAAGTCACAGGTTCTTTCTGAGAGGGTGTAGGTTGCCTGCATCTGAACATAAAAGGTTATTTTTTGGTTGAATAATCATTGGTTCTGACACTAGCATTGACACAAATAATGGGTACCAAGGTTGAGTAACCCAATGTGGTACTATAACAATACCCTCAGCTTCATCAATCTTAATTTTTCGGAGTTTTTTAAGAATTAAAGAAAATGGTGGGAAGGCATAGAAAAAAAAGGGTGACCAGTCAATTGTGAATGCATCTATTGCATATGCATCTGGGTCCCTATGCCATGCAACATACTTCTTACATTTATAATTTAGCCTTGATGCGAATAAATCAATATTGGGAAAACCAAAACTGTGTGTTATGCTATCATATGTACTTTTCTCTAAACTCCATTCTATTTCTGTTTTATGCTTTCTTGATTCGAGTCTGCAATGTGGTTATCCTTGGAGCTTATATATGAAGCAAATAACACCATTTCCATATTTCTTCAGAAATTGTGTGGAGCTGAGGGTACTGAACACCACCCATTCTGTTTATATAACTAATGGCTGTGGTGTTGTCAATTCTTAATAGAATTTCACAGTTATTTAATCTATTTGCAAAAGTTTTCAATCCCAAGAATGTAGCTTTTAGTTCTAACATGTTAATATGCATTTTTTGCTCCTCTAGTGTCCAAAAACCATGCATTCTTTTATTATTACAACTAGCACCCCAACCAGATAAGGATGCATCAGAAAAAAAAAAATCTGTTTTAAATGTATGCTGTTTGAAAGGTGCCACTGCTTTTTGTATGTTTGATTTCCACCATTTTAAATCTTGAATGCACCAGGTAGGTGTAGCAATCTTACATTCATAATTGTCAACGTATTTTTGTAAAGATAAATATCTATGTCTTTCTAATTTCTTGGTATATAGATGTTAGTGAACCTAAAACTTTAGCCAAGTGTCTGATAGTGTACTGTTTATTTTTAAGTATACTATTGATTAATTCTAAGTTGTGTTTTCTTTTTTGTTCAGGTATTTTAAGTGTCATGTATTTGGAATCAAATATAAACCCTAAAAAGCTACATTCCTTAGTTGGTATAATATTGCTTTTTTCCTTGTTAATTATGAAACCTAGGTTCTGCAATAACTTACATGTTT
The DNA here is from genome assembly GCA_947562075.1 of Orthosia gracilis. NCBI lineage: Eukaryota > Metazoa > Arthropoda > Insecta > Lepidoptera > Noctuidae > Orthosia > Orthosia gracilis. Next base: position 14,861,392 of record OX387267.1, read on the forward strand.
TTTCTATATTAATCTAACATTGTATATAATCTTTTTCAATTCATAAAAAATCATCTAGGCATTGAACCGAGTTTAAGCCCCAGGATCTTAAAGTAAAAACCACTGGTTTTAGAATTTTTGTGAAAACAAAGGGTGCAGTGCATAAGCCAAATGGTAAAACGTTAAACTGATAAAGTTTGTTTCTAAATTGAAATCTTAAGTTCTTTCTATCATTTTCTTTAATTGATATCATAAAATAGGCATCCTTAAGATCTAAGTTAGCCATGTAACAGTCTTTAGTTATAATATTTGAAGCTGTTCTATAGTCTTCTAATTTAAAATGTTGTGTCATTATAAACTGATTTAATTCCTTCAAGTTTAAGATAAATCTGTATGAAGCATTTGGTTTGCTAACAACAAAGATTTTTGAAAGGAACTGATCTTTGATGGGTGCACATTTAGAAATAGCACCTATTTTAAGAAGATTTTCTATTTCCTGTATGATGACCATCTCCTCCTTATTTGAAAAAGAGTCATTTGATGGTGGATATAACTGAACGGGTTGTTGAAAGAAGGGAATGTTATATCCCTTAACTCAGTTGAGTACTACAGGATCTTTAGTGATTCTCTGCCAGTTATTGTAAAAAAGATTTAACCTGCCAGTTTGTTTCAGTGCCTGTGATGACGTTGACTGTTGAAATTGGATCTCCGGTAGCCTCCCCGCGGTACTGCTGCACCTCTCCTTTGATTTGTTTGGCGTGGCCCACTGCTGCGGTTCTTGTTGGCACGAAGCTCCGTGGACAGCTGCTTCTGTGTTGGTTGCCGAGGTGGGCCCCTCCAGTTTAAAGGTTGTGTGGTTGACCTTTGAATGTGTTCTTAAGAGGTGGTTTGAATTGTAGCCGTATCTCCCGACCTGTCTTCCCGACAGATTTTGCAGTTTTGATTGTTTCAAAGAGGTTATCGCCAAACAGATACTTGTCTGGTTTGGTTTGTAAGAAAGTGTCTCTTACGTCTTTTTCCAGACCTGATATTATAAGATTTCTTCTTATTTTGTTTTCATTTTGGAAGACATCCGCAAGTATCTTTCCAGTATTATTAAGTATCTCCAGTAAGTTTAATTTTAATTGTTTTGGTTGCACCTCTGTGATTACCTTTTCTATTGCACATGCAAGCCCAGCAATAACATGACTTAGCATTTTTTGTCTTGCTTCAATAGTAATATCTCTTTTTTTTTTATTGGCCTCGCTACATGCAGCGAGCGTCTCTGGGTTCAATTTTGGCACAATTAAGTGAGGGCAGTTTGACGGAGGTAGGATATAAGTTTGTTGAAGAATATATTCTTTTTCAGCTCTGTCGAGGCCATTTTGAATTATGTTCTCCCACCTCTCTGCAACCTCGTCATGTATCTTGTGTCCAGTTTCTTGTCGTTTTGGATTATTAGATCCCAGTACTAAAATTACGTCCTCGTCGAGTATGTTTTCCTTATCTGAAAGAAATAATTATTAAGTTACCTTGTGATTTGTATGATGTACACCCCCTCCTTCTTCCTTTCTTCTATTGTTATAATTACCACAGTAATTTATGAGCATTTCGTTATATAGGTACAATTTGCCATTGAGAGGTCCCTCAGTACCAATCCTAGGCAGTACCACACCGCCGTGAATGACCCCACAGTGACAATCCTTGGCGTGTTTATGTCATCGAACAACCCCTCTGTGTTGATCCTAGACATAGTTATGACCATTAAACGACCCCACAGTATCGATCTTAGGTCTAGTTAACGTTCTTGTATGTGAAAAATGGCGACGATGTCGCAAGTACGAAAATGCTAGGTACTTAGGCTACCTTGTTGGTCATCCTGGATCTCTTGAACAATCTCATTATGAACGTCTTTCTGAACGTCTTCATCTTCTGGTGTAGGTGATCTAATCACATTGACTGTAATAGGTGATTCTTCCGGTGATGGCGATGACGATCTTTCTCTGCGCCTTCGTATTTTCTTCTCGAGCTTTTTGATTTTCTTTAAAATGTACTTGTCACTATCACCGTCTTTATTTCGTTTGCGTTTTGGCATGTTTGATTATGTAAATAAAGCAGCTGTAACTTTGATTTAAAAAGATTCTAAATAGAAGAAAAATTTTAACGTCGCGCGCCGTTACACGAAAAAAAGGAATGAGTTACAGATGACAGCGGAAGCGGAAGTTAACACCCGGTTGCGTTCAGTTCACAGCAAATTAATTTATTTTTGCTGTGGCAAGCTTTGAATAATCGTGCGTCAGTTCCATGGAAATAGAGGAAACTACATAGTGATCATCGAAGGACGTCTGAAGTATAATAAGCCAGTGTGTATCGCTTGTACCACTAAAAACCTGATCTACTATGTATGTTTAATTTTGAATGTATCATTATACAATAGAAAATCAGAATAGACTTGGCCACTGCATGGTACAGGCCTTCTAACACAGAGAAGGCTTAAGCACAGCTCGAAGTTTGAGCAAGGCATCAACTTGTTTGCTCAATCGGTGAGTCGGCCTATGTGCTACCTGTACCTACATATCGAATTATCCAGAAAAGTTCAATCCAAACTATCTGCATGACTACTTTACTGCAATGAAGTGAGCCTTCTGTCCCCCTTAGCTGCCGCAGGACACACTCTACAAACAAGGGACGCTTTCAATTTTATGGCTTCATATCTGCGATACATTCGCGATCGTTGGCATACATTAACCGGATTTAAGGCCGTAAGCTGGCGAATGGACCGAATATCGGCAGGGCTATACGATTTCGGGGACACGGATATAGACCTCAGACTATGGCGGCTATGACTTTGACTGGGCTATCATGATACCACACTAGGTTCTGTTGCCGTAAACCTATTCGACTGCGAAGCTAAGTATACTTATATTTTGATTACTTATATATTTTGGGTCTAACAGGTGCAGGATTCAACTTTTATGTGGTTTCATGAATTAGTTTAAGAAGTCAATCAGTTTTTTTAGTTTTCAAACGGTTAGTCGACGCTTCACGTGACCAGATGGCTGGACTTTTCCTTGGCCAGAGAATCAGCATTGCCATCCAACGTGGCAATGCTGCCAGCGTTCTAGGGACTTTTGACTTTCATAGCGATGTGGACGAATTTTTTGACGCCTTATGACACCTGCCCTTTTATATGCGTTCGTAGTTTTATTTTATTTAAATGTATATATAGTTAGTTACTGTTAATTAAGTTATTGTTTTAGTATATAAATAACTATCTTCTGCCAGCGGTTTCATCCACTTAAATATCGCAAGGGAAAGTTATACCGGGATGTAGCCTATGTGCTATTTTAGACTATTTATTTATTTATTTATTTATTATATGCTTTATTGTACACCTTAAAATACAATTATAAGAAGAAACTTAAAATTAATACATATACAATGGGCGGCCTTATCGCAATCCGCGATCTCTTCCAGGCAACCTGGTAACTATAATCTATCTTTGTGTAAAAAAATCTGCCAGATCCGTTCAGCCGTTCTGGCGATATTGAGTAACAAACATCAATCAAAACTTTCACATTTGTTATTAGTAATATAGTGTTGCATCAAATCTGTTGCTCTGTGAGAGCGTGCGTGCAACCATATGTCAGTCGTAATGCCAAACAATTTACTGCGTGATGCCGATGCCGATTTAAATGGCCGCCATCATTCGCTGAAGCACATTTTTATCCCAAGCCGCTGGTGTACGTTTATTGCAGTCGATAATATGCACGTAAAATATTGTGCAATTTATGATTCGTGAGCTTTATGCGCGCTTAAATAAAGCTTCAATTAAACTCGTAAACTTTCGGAGAGTTCAAGTACTTGTGGAGTTACGAGCTTGATTTCTGAACGAGTTTTTAACATTTATAAAGTTGTAAAACTATTAAAGCTTTGCATAAAGTCGTTGTAAGGACAATCTAGTTGATAGTGGAAGTTAGTTTAGTTGTCGAACTTGTTTAGTGGGTCAGACCTTCGTGAATAACTTATTAGGTATGTCAAACTGATTAGATTGAAAGTTTTGTACGAGATGTAGTTAGGAAAACTGTTTAAAAGCTTTTTTGGTGTCCTTAAAATCATATTATAAAAGAAGTGTTTACGAGACATTGGGGCATTGCTAAAGTACGGAATACCTATGAAACTGTACAAACTCCTAGGATTTTTTTTTTCCCGATAAGTACAACCTCGGGGTTTCTAAGTCAAGAGTGAATAGGTGACTTCTAGGCAAACGTGTTACACCGACGACCACATCATCGCTTACCATCAGGTGAGATAGTGGTCAAGCGCGAGCCTATTGATAATAATAAAAAAAAAGCGCGAGCCTACCAATAATAAAGAAAAAGTACACAAATTGTAAGAAAGAACCAGCGTAGCAAATGATGCCCCTGGGACACTTCGGGATCTGTCTCGAAGAAGGAAGATCTAACAACGTGTTTGTGTTGCGCAACACAAAGGACCAATGTCACTGAGATTAGAGGATTCGTTGCATTTTAGATTAAATTTACCTCGGGGTAAATTGATCAGAGTGATTAGGTTTCTTCTAGGCAAGCGTGTTACACAGTCAACCCCATCATCGCTTACCATCAATTGAGATAGTGGTCAAGCGCGATTCTATCAATTATAATAAAAATAAAAAAAATAAAGAGATGAAATAATTTGAAGAACCTGCAGCCTAATTTCGTAAGTGAATTCGGCAAGGCGAAGGATTTAATCCCATCAATCGACCAATCACATAGACGGAAATCTACAACGCGTCTTTCATCTCGCACGTGATTGGTCGATTCTTTCAAGTCAGATTTCTTTCTAAATAAGTCGATCGATACATCGAGAGATCGATAAACAAGCAAGGTTTGTATATTCGTATAAAATTTGTCCTATGCAAAGCTGGGGCGTGTCGGTAATTAATGATAAACCTTAAAATATGCTTTACTTTTAAATAAAACCGGTTAAGTGCGTGTCAGACTCACGCACGAAGGGTTCCGTACCGTTATCGCAAAAAACGGCAAAAAATGACGTCTGTTGTATGGGAGCAACACTTAAATATTTATTTTTTGTTCTGTTTTTAGTATTTGCTGTTATAACGGCAATAGAAATACATCATCTGTGAAAATTTCACTGACTAGCTAACACGGTTCATGACAGCCTGGTGACAGACGGACAGACAGACAGACAGACATACAGACAGACGGACCGCGGAGTTTTAGTAATAGGGTCCCGTTTTTACCCTTTGGGTACGGAACCCTAAAAACCAAGTATTACTGCTCTTCCAAAGTCATCGCCAACCTGACTCCACGCACTATGCAATCAACGCTCACATCGCTATGTAACGCCACAGTATAATAATATGTCAGCTGCACAACGTATCAACACCGAACAAATATTTGTGCCCGCGAGTGTTGCGCTGTCATTATCTCGCTTTGTGCGTCCGCTGCGTAATAAAATCAGCTGTGATGGGAAACAGGGATGGTACTATCTGATTGTCGAATAATTGAGGGGCATAATAAATGGGATTGTAAAACAAAACACTGTCAAGACTGATGAGACCTAATTCATGATTTTTAACTAAAATTGTGTTTTATTGATTTTATGTAATCTCCAATACGAGCTGTATTAAAATCATCATTATCATTACAGTCAAAAGACGTCACTGCTCGAATAAGCCTATTTGTTTTCTGCCGATTTCATAATTTGTGATTCGATCGCGCAAGGAAAATAACAAAACATTGATAGAAAGTAAACTACAAATTGGTCGAAAGAATATTGTCGGCTTGTCAACCCTGACTGTTGTTGTAGGTAACAACGTTATACTTATTAATATTAATGGCGACTGATTGTGCTGCACGCTGCGCGCTGATTGCAGCTGAAGAAACACATCTGCATTGTATCGTCCACTACGAAAAAACGCAACCGGTTGTTGGAAATTATACATTTTATTTATCATACTTTTTATTACGATATGAGGTTGAAGACATTTTGCAGATTAGACGGTCCAAGAGGAATAAAAACGTTGCTCAAAGAGTGGATTAAAATTCAGACAGCTATCAATTCCACGTAGTTAAATCCCTATATATGTTTATCATATTAGATTGTAATTCTTCTATAAACACAAATAAATAAAGATGTAATAACATTGTCTGTGATTCCTCAAAATATGTCTTTCTACATAGATTTTTTACATTCTTAAGTTCATTTCTATACGAGAGAGAAAATGATGTATCTATAAACTAAATTATTTAAGTTGTAAAAAGATAACTCTAAAACATCTGCTTAGTTTCTTTTACGGAGAGACAGAAGATCTCCTGGTTTGCTGTGTCTTTAATTTAAATTAAGTATTCATATACAAGTTACACCCATTGTTAATTTATTATTACTATAAGTTTTAAGCACAACACCCTTTATTTTTTAATTACAAGTTCAATTTAGTTTAGGAAAAAAACTGTTTTCTTTTATATTTTTAAGATGTTTTATTGTTAAATGCACCTTGTGTTATAAATAAACGATATTCATTTTTTTATTTATGTACAATACATGTACAGTCGAATAATCTGTATGGTGTATAGGTCTCTAACTTGCAGTGAATGTTTAATAATGTAATGTGGTGAATGGTGTGAGTAGTAAAATATTCTACATTGCTCTAGGCATATAAGAGGAGGGTTTCACGAATGAAACCATCTGGATGACTAGTATCTTGTTTTATGTAGAAATCACTTATTACACAACGTATGCAACTTTATGCAATATAAATAATATAAAACAATCTTTTGATATGTAATACAGGTGTTTTAAATGAGTGATAGTTGCACCAATACGCATGATAAAAGCTAACTTTATAATATTATGAAACAAGAAGAATGAAGTTTGTCAGGTGCAATAACAAAATAAATATTTGTCGCCTGTGCACCACATAGCTAGTTCGAGTGTATCCTCAGCCGCCATTACGGGCACAATGAGGCATGTGATCGCAGATCATTAAGGAGACGAGACTGTGACGTAATTAACTTAATGTCGTCATATCTGTGTAAGGATCACACTATTACACATGTATGAAGGTTATTAATGAGCTGGAATTGAGCAAAGGTGAAGGTGAAAGAACTAGTGAAGTGTAAGATCAGATGTTTTTTTTTTGGTAGCCTATATTGTCTCCCACCATTACTTCAATTTCTCTCGTTATTTTGCTTTATCTCCCCAATTCTCGAGAAGATGATTTTAATGTTCCGAAAATTGAATTTTAATTTCATATAAACTTTTTGTAATATTGTTGGAAAACCTTCGAAAACCATCGGTAGAAATATACCTTTTGTGTAGTCCGATGATGGAACGGGCTAGCAGCAATTATTTCATGCAATTCACACTCTCCGAAATTTAACCGATAAAAAACAGGCTGGCAACTCGGCGACGATGTTCGAGAGTCTGGAGCCTGGATTCTTAAATAAATAAAATAAATAAAGTTTTTATTGTTTCTCATACAATTGTTGTACAGCACAAAATTGTGGCAGCCCCGGTAAGTTATAAGGATTCTTGTAATGGGGTTACCCCGCAACTTCCAGTTACCACAATGTTGAGACATAATTAAAAAGAAAAAGAAAAAGTTTAGGTTCTAGGATGATTACAATATTATTTTAGCATGTTCAGGTATGTGTAGTGTTACTTCACCTCATAGTCTCTGAAACTCGTGATTACTCGCTCTTATCTTTTAAACGATATTCTGCGAATTATAATGGCTGAATGTGCGAATACTTCTATCTACCTATACTTAGTCGTTTGCCAGTATTATACTTATACTGAATTTCATGCGGGTTCAAAGTTGAGGGTCCTTCCTTTGTGTGGCGCTAGCTGTACGTTTTAGAACGAAACCTTTATGGACCAAGTTAATAAGCTTGGGGTACATTTGGGGTTTTAAGGATTATTAAAAACAACAAAACGTGTGTTACTCATTTAGAAGACTGGATTAACAATATGTCTGATCCCCTGTTTCTGAAAGTTTAGTATTTGTTCACTTTGAAATTTAGTATTGGTCAAACTCTAATATAACTTGAAAATTTAAAGTAATCCAAACCTAAACTAAAACTAAAGATATGTCCTTAATCCTAAATTTTCATTTCAGAAATCAGCCCTAAATTGAAGTAAGAAAATTAAAGTATAGTTTCAAATTAATAACTTAAACAAAACTTCACATTGAACCAATTTATCTTCTGTAGACAAGCCTACTCACAAAGGCAAATGACTCGCGCAATCCGACCACTCACGAGCGCTAATGAAATCATCTTCGTTCGCGATAATCGCGCGCAACCAGCCTTAGTATGACGTCACGAGTCGCGGCTCATCGGCACCAGTGAAAGTAGAGAATAAGTAGATACAGAAGTCAGCACAATACCACGAACAACAATTAAAATTTTAAAACCCCCGACATAACTTTATTGCATGCTACATAATTTATCTAGTAGTAGGCGCGCTTCGATCGACAATTTTTTGAACACGCAATTATGACACGATATCTTCCGAAAACACCCCATTTCAGACAATAAAAAGCCCATAACTTTAGAACGGCTGAACCGATTTTCATCAAACATAGCTAAGAACACTCTGGATACAGCCACCTTTCAAACAAAAAATTAAATTTGATCAAAATCTGTTCATCTGTTTAGGAGCTATGATGCCACAGACAGATACACAAATAAACAAACACACAGGTATACACATCAAACTTGTAACACCCCTTTTTTTCTATCGGGGGTTAAAAAAATGATCGCACCTTTCCGTTACACCATGTAGACAGAGTGTCTGAAATAAAGACTTTGCAGTGATCCAATTTGTTAAACACCTGCATCATAAAAAACTTAACAAACACCACTGACGCCGCTATAAACATGGCCACCTACTGGTCCCAAACTATTATAAAGATAAAGCATCGAATCGAAAAGAACAAGCTCTGGGCAGCCAACTAACATGTTGGGATCGATTTTCAGTCTACTCGGGTGCAGTTGAACGTCGTATTTAAGATAGTTCTCTCACATACTAGTAAATAGGTAATAAGATACTCCATGAGGAAAGACAATCACACATCAACGGAGTTACCTTAATAATCAACCCATGCTGGTCTTATTAATGCGTGTATGCCTGTTTTCGATTGTTGTATGGAGCCGACCTTCTGTTCCTAACTATTTAGTGGTAATGGTATGATTAACTTGAGCAGGTTACGCCTGTGTTGTGACGTCACGTGATACGCGCGGGTGTTTTGTAAACAAGGCGCGAACGGTTTTATTACACCTACTAATATCTACGAGTATATCGTATATATACGTCGACTTGGATAATTGAGTTCTAAGGCGTGTGGTTTCTGTATATCTCGGATATACTTAAATGATTTTGTATACAAATAAACAACCGCGAACCGGAAGTCGCTACTTTAGAAGGCCTGTCACACGGTGGACCGATGACCTGGTTAAGGTTACGGGAATCCGCTGGATGCGAGACGCACGGGATCGGTCAATGTGATGAGACTTGGGGGAGGCCTATGTCCAGCAGTGGACTTCTTCCGGCTGAAATGACGACAGACAACAAGATACAATATTTGTTTAATAAGACAAAAAATCTATAATTTCTACGAATCTATAAAATGGTTACTAAGAATACGAGTATTTTTATTTACATAGATACAAGTATATACAGTGTATAAAATACTTAATTAACTAAGACTACAAACATATACACTTAAATCAAAAAGTACTCACTAACTAAACCTAAAAAGATACTAAACTAAAATATGGCGTCGAGAAACTCCTCCACATCGTTGTCCACTGGTAATGTACCCAAAAGACTGGCAGCGTTGCCACGTTGTATGGCAATGCTTATTCTCTGACCAAGGTAAAAGCCAGCCCTTGGGTCACGCGAAGTGTCAACTAGGCGTTTGGAAAGATCTTTAAACAAAGCGTGAGCACTCAGACCCCACGGACCAAGAGTTTCAACTCCAAACGGCTCGAAAATATAACTACCGATGAGGTTATTATATTTCCGCCGCTTGAAGTTCTCTGCATCCGCAACGGCAGCGCCAGCACAGCACGGTAAGCTAGGAAAATGGGATAGCTTAAGAGTATCGACACAAGTAGCGTCCCACACTAAACGCCTACCCATCTTCCATGGAAAAAAAAACATCCCGTCCAGTCTTTTGCCATCCTCGCGTGCCAGGCCATGGGGTCTCAATATGGCTAGAATGCCGACGGTGACGAGAGCACGTCGGATGATGTCGTTTAAGTTTCCGTGACGTGCTATGCGACCCGCACTTCGGCTGCATGAAAGACCGTGGTGACCGAGGCTGCTGACAACTTCGCCACAGTAACAACGACGAGGAGTACAACAGGGAGCGCCAAGACGTAGGGACGCAGCGAGGCGGAAAGTAGTGTCGTCAAACAAGGTGCCTATGTTAGACGATGGTAGTGCGTGAAGCCAGAGGCCCGACTCCCACTCACCCACAGCCAGCAGGCGAGTGGCAATTTGGTGGTCCTGAACTGCTGTGCAGAGCGGCTCATCCCACCGTCTCTGGGATGACGGGTAGTCGGGGAGATTACAATTCCGGCTAGCGAGTCTCCAAGCATCAATAGCCTCGGCACATCAAAATTAATCAGTATGGGTGCTAGGATATTCCTGATTAATTTCTTAGTACCGTGGACCGAGGATATAAATGCTGGTAAAATAATAGTAGAAACTTTACGGACGCAAAGCTACTCAAGCTACTCTTTCCATACGGATGGGAAGAGTAGCTTGAGCCCAAACTCGGACGTCCATGGCCACATTTAAAATTAAAGGTAGTGTATGAAGGATAATTTGGTCCATTTTTTCTAAAAGAGTACGAGTATGGTGCTTCCATAGATGGGAAGCACGAAGGAAATATGTCAATTTGGGATCAAAACAACAAAAGCGAATTATGGTGATAGCCGAATACATGTTAACTTGGAGCAATATTTCCAAAATGTCGATGAAATTTTGATTTTTTTCCTCAATAAAATCGGGAAAGGAATCATCGAAGATTGGGGACCCAAGGAGACGTAGAGAGCTTTTTTCCATAATTTTGATTTCAGGGGCTATTTTCTTGAATTTTGAAAGTATCACTTGTCTGTCGGTACAGTCAGATAAAAATAACTCACATTTAGAAAAATTTAGATCCAGTCCTATAGAATGTAGTTGGTGTTTTAAAAATTGCAGGTCATCTAAAACTGTGTCTACTTCGCCTCACAGGGTTCCATCATCGAGATACCAAACTTTATAAAAATTTAACAGAAATATTCATTAGTTATATTATCGCTTCAGGAATATTCATATACTTATATTCCACTGTTTTTTTTACTTGCAAATAATACTGAATTTAGTTTACTTCGCCTCTAAAGAAATTTTCTGTATCTCTGCTTCTAAGAAACTAAACCTTCAACGAATACAAGTTAGGAAGAAATGGCAGAACTACCTAACAACACTACATCTCTGTCAAATTTAATTTAATGTTTGTATAAAGTACAGAAGCAGAACATAAATGATGAATGTAGTTAGCAATTACTCCAAAAGTTTCGGCTTTCCTTAAATGACTATGTGCCAGGGCGTAGCGTACGTAGCAGTGCTACGCCGTAGCAGGCCTACGCCGTAGCCACTTCGCCCTCATTCTATCAACAAGAAATGAAACACCTTGTGAACCAATAATAAGAGATGAGTTTTCTAAGTTGAACCGTCGCGCGTCAATCACAGTACAAAGCCAGCCTGTTCAAACAAGTTTCCACTGAGTGTTAATATTTCTAGACGGCTGAAGTTGCTTAAGTCTGTCTAAATTAACTGGAAGCCCACAGAGCTGAGCAACATTTTATCGTAAACTACATCACAAGTTTCATCTAATTCTTTTGATTTTGAAACACTTTTAGATATTTTTCCTGTATCGCCTTTATGTTGAAATGTCAGTAGGTATGCAAATTAGGCTTATATTTTCTATGAAAGCCTAATTTGCATACATTATATGTAAGCTCTATATAGTCTTTATGTAAGAAATTTTCATGACTCCAATCGAATCTGCCACCAGTAATTTTTTTGTCGAGGTAACAAAAAAATCGATTGAAGTCAAGAAATTACTGTTAATTTGATTGACTCGAGTGAAGGATATTACTTAAAATATAAGGCCTAGTCTTCTTCAAACTTCATATTTTTCAGATGACTCACAACTCAGCTACAATACAATACATTCCAGATGAATTGAAATTGAGGTCAAAATAATGAGTCATCAAAACACATTGCTTGAGTATAAACTAGAAAAAGCAATTTACGTCGTGATCTTTACCTACCGATTTTGGTCTCTTTCTTGAAGCTCCAAGCATTCCAAAATCTTCCTTAACTCCTGAATCATACCGTCCGAAAATATCGCTCATTCTGTAATTGAAATCGTTTATTTATTAGCAGGGGCCCCCCCTCCGGACTCTGGGCCCCCAGCCGGCCGGCATTAGGCGGCTCCACAGGCGGCGGCTAAGTCGCCCGCACAGATTTATGTACACCTTGCCTTTATTCTAAATTGCTCTTTAATTTATAATGACTTTTATATAACCAGTGGAAAGTTTTAAAATGATAAGCCTGCTAGCGATTAAGATTTGGAATTGATTTTGCACGAGCCCAGAATGATTTTTGCGTCTTTAGCGCTAAATCTATACTAATATTATAAAGCTGAAGAGTTTGTTTGTTTGTTTGTTTGAACGCGCTAATCTCTGGAACTACTGGTTGGAATTGAAAAATTATTTTTGTGTTGGATAGCCCATTTATCGAGGAAGGTTATAGGCTATATAACATCACGCTACGACCAATAGGAGCGGAGCATAAATGAAAAATGTACCAAAAACGGAAAAAAAATATTCCTTTTGGAAAGTTTCCGTTGCGTGCGCTGCGTAAACGGTTTAGATGGGAAGGTAGGTAGCCAGTTGTCGGGAGCGAAGCCGCGTGGGACAGCTAGTAAGTAATAATTCACAAATTGATAAGCAATGTGTTTTTTCTATTCTAGAACTCCTCAACGACAAGAAAAGAATCCAGTCACAGAATCCATTATATTTGATTACTATCAATAAAATCTTTCGCATCAACTGCTTAAAAACAAAGACGGAGAGAGCATAGAGTACATTATCTTAAACGCCGCCATTACTCGAGAACGTTTCATTTCGTGTGATGGCCACATGTAGCAGTAATATCGCCGGTTATTATCCGTCGTATTAACAAAGAAGTGCGTGCATAATCCGCGCTTGGCGTGCCATCCATCCATCAGGACTGACGCGCACACAATACGCGGTGTTACCCATACATACGCCGTACATATGCCATAAGAGGATATTCCCCGCGAGGCTGATGGAGTGCGTCTTGAAGACATGCGTTTGATATATTTATAACCCTTGGTGTAGCGAGAGCTATGGGCTATGGGGATGTATGTTGCTACTTCTGACATGCACTTAAAGATTACTTTGTGCATGGCAAGATTCTGTAGAGAGTACATTGAAACAATGTATGTATGTTTGTATTCAAATTAAGAGTGAAAGGGTGAAAACGAACACTTAGTGTTCATGATGCTTTTGTTTTCTAGTTCATTCACAGCAGACCTCATGGAAGTTTTTATTTAAGCCAAAATACAAATACCAAAATATCAAAACTGACTCTTCCTATTTTCTTGTCGTGGATGACCACTTTCAGCAGCGGACGCATGCATGCAAGATGTTAATTTTTTTATAATTTTTGTTGTGATATCTTTGCCTAGCGAGGCGTACGAATATATTCTACAATATTTAGAAATTAAGAAGAACAATAAAGTGGAGTGTTAGACGTTACACATAATAAACAGAAAAGACTCATTAAGTAGTTCAAGCACATGATTCTACATACATTAAAAGTAAGTAAAGTCATCCCTTGACAATTCTTAGAACCTAGACAATAATAGTGAGTACCTAACTTAATGTCCCTAATGGAGCTAACTTGCACAAAATCGTAGCTAAGTACACATACTATTTAATATCCCGACCGACCCTGTGTCAAAAGATCGCACGATCGTTTGATTCGCCGCTCGGGTCCTATTCCATGTTACGAGTATATTCGTACGCGAGGAAAGTGAATACAAATTCGTTTATATAATTTTATGGATTGCCACAAAGACTGGATCACTAGGTACGGAAATATTTGTATGTTACATACATACACTACGGTAAAAACGTGAACTCGGTTACGTGCAGCCTATAGACTTCGTCAGAACGTGGATATTGGTACGTTAAATAAGTTTTCAGATAAAATAAATTTATCCTTGGTAAAACAAATATTATCCTTCTTACCACAGAGGTCAAACCACTTTAAAATTGAATAGAAATCTGACAGTCTATTTTGCATAACTAACAATGATTAGAGACATTTTGACCCAAAAGATTAGATGGACTAAAAGTACTGTTGTTTGTTTGTCGCCATCCCGCCAGAGCCGCGACTCCAAATGAAAACTGAATAGTTCATTAAAAGTAAGTGCGCGCAATGAGCTTTCAACAGCAGACGAGAGCTAAAAATATCAAGACTGTTAAACCATTTAAAAACTAATTCATTCAGAGGAGTTTGAAAGTTGAAAGAATAATAGTGTCCTTACTATAACCTCCCCTTTAAACAGTTTGTTGGAAGTGCAGAAGGACCACTTATGAATTTATTAATTATATTTTATTTTTACTTTTCACTTTTTAGCTGTGGTACATAATGGACCAGTTCTATAGGCTAGGTACCTATAATTTATTTTTATTTATTCAATTTAATTTATTCAGACAATTGAGTCCATTTTGTTAGTAAAAAAACCTTATACCTAGTGTTAGTATTACACAACCAAGGATCAAAAATAATAAAAAATACAACAGAGCAGGTGTTTGAGGCAGGATGTGCAGAGAACGATAAAGCGAGGAATACGCTACCTGACCATTCTCCCCACATAAAAACTTAGAACCTAGACAATAATAGTGTAGTGCCTCAGAAAAGGGGAGTAAGGGCTCGCTACTACTGTTTTGATGATGTCACTGTCCCGTGTTCATAATGCCCAAAGTAATGCCAGAATAGATTAACCCAATAACATGAAACTTAAACAAAACCGGTGGAATGAGAGTATACCAGGGTGAACTGTTCACACCTGCATACCCCTTTAGAGCGTACCAGCGTGATTTTATGTTATGAAATGGTGTAAACAATAAACAGACATGCGATTGCAGTAATCCCAAGTGATTTGCCTCATTTATTGAAGAGTTCTTTATCAGATATTGATGAAATTTAAATGGGACCACATGACCAGCTTTAAAATAAAATAAGAATTATCAAAATCGGTTCTGCTAGTAAAAAGTTCTGAGGTACACATAAAAAATACAGTCGAATTGATAACCTGCTCCTTTTTGGGAAGTTGGTTAAAATCTCTAATTACTTAGGTGATATTAATTATTTATTTATTATTATTTTATTTATTTCAGACAATTCCAGCCCATAGTTATACATGATAAACATAAAACAAAAACAACAAAAATAAATAACAACAGAATGTTGTTATGCGAGTGACAAAGGGCTTCTTTAACATGTCGTGTTGATTTCAGTGAAAGAAGAACTCGTGGCTAAATATAAAGTAGTAAATCTACACGAATACGCAATGCGCGTCCAGATTGGTCTGTAGATGGTATAGGATCCATTACGCACGCCGTTGGTCCTGACTGGCATTTGTACTTATTAGACAGTCGTTACGGATAGTCAGAAGAGAGAAAATCTGACACCAGTCTAGCCAAGGGGTGTCGTGTTACCCAGTTACTGGGTTATGAAGGTCAGATAGGCAGTCGCTTCATGTAGAATATTGGCTCTCAAATGCATCCGGTCAGACTGAATGTCGACTCTAACATGGTTGGGAAAACCGCAACTAGTAATCTTTCACCGAGGTGAGTACGAACTGATCCTTTTGTCCCACATTTATTGTCACCCCGTCTCCCCCTTTTAGCTCCCAGTGTCTCACGACCATTTATTACTGGAGGCGCCCGTCCGGCACACCGAGACGCATCGAGTCGCTGTCCCGCGCAGTCGGGTAGCTCGCATTCGCCGGCCGGAGTACTTGCAAGTTACCGGCCACCGGGGACAGACACCAAGTCGAACAGGTCTTAGCGAAGCTATATTTATAATGCAAGTTGCAGTAATGTGCAGGACTTGTCCAGAGGGGTGTCTTTTAATCTTTTCACAGCAATTTTGGACTTATTACTGTTGGATATTGAATGCAGGGGTGCTATGATAATATCTTGGATACTCGACTTTAATGCAGGGATTAAAGTCTCTCAAATACATAGAAAGTAGAGATGGACCAACCAGTTATTAGTCGCAATTCAGCGCAGCAGATTTAATGTTCGGTGCCTAATATAGAACTAGCCGGCCATTAAATTTTGAAAAGCCGACTATACGACCTCATTTAATGATCGGCGACCAATATGCAAACTACATGTGAGCGCCGACTATTTATCGAGTCGACTAATTGGCATCGACGTCAATAGATTGACATTCTCTAATAAAAAGCAATATAATATTATAACAGATTTAAGGGTTGTCTATTGTTTACCCGAAGATTATATACCATAATCATCATCTTCCCGAATTTCATTTAACCGAATTTCATTTGCCCGAATGTTTTGTTTACCCTAAAAGACATATGACATACTGTTAATTGCCCAAAACTTAGATACCATAAGATACGAGTGCCATACGTATTGTTTTTCATATTTTTAAGTGACATAATAATTATCAAACATAATATTTAAACGCCATAATGATTATTAGACATAACATTTAAAATATTCTATGCATCGTTGATGGTGGGCTTGGTCGACGGAGCCCCGCTTCGCGGGGCTCCTACTTCTGTATGGTTTATAAAAAAATCGGAATCGGAGTGCCCTAAAGTCCCGATTGCATCCAGTTTCTCCTGTTATAACAACCGTTACATACCCAATGGCGATGGCAAATGATGTTATGGCATATGATAATTATGACATGTGATAATTAGGGCATGTGATAATTAGGACATGTGATAATTAGGGCATGTGATAATTAGGGCTTACAAAGATTATGACAAATGATATTATGGTAAGTGGCATTATGGGAAACAAAGCTTCTAGCACGTGACTAATATAGCAAATAAGAGTAGGGCAAATGAATATTACGTCGTATAATATTATGGCTGTTGACTATTATGGCAAATGATATTAGGGTAAATAAAATTCGGGCAAACGGCTGTATACTGTATATTTAATATACCTAGTAATTAAAAATCTTTGTTTAAAACTCTTTCTTTCGTTTGTACTGTTCATACCATGCCTATCCTTAATCAACACGAACACTACAACTACCCGCCTCCCGACAGCACACTATAGTACCAAGTACAACACAAAGTCCTGGCATCCTTATCGGCCAGGAACTATACTCGCCCGCGGCACTCGCTAGTTTACTTGCGTGCAGTTACTTCGACACAGTTGCTCCAACACATATGCTAGGACTTACCGTCGTATGTGAACAATTATTATTAAGCCCCGAAGGTTTTTGCTCGCGTCTCTTTTTAACATCCGGCAACTAGTAGTCGATTTTACAAGCTCTTGCTGGCTTCCGATGTAGCTGAAACTTGGCAAACTTATGAAATTTATAAAACATTTTAATAAAATTGTACTACGGAACTGGTCTCATGATGGAGCCGGAAGGTGGCAGCGATTCCTCAACCAGACAAGATTACGCCACCGTGATTGGCCTCATTGGATGTGTATTGACAAGTGTTATTACATTTAGTACCTTCCTGATCAAAAAGTCGGTTAGAAAATTAATTACTTCATACTTATTCTGTAAAAGCTTTTGTGTGTGAAAGAATTTAACGATACCAAAAATTGTAACGGATTTACAATTCAGTAGATTTTGTCCTTCTAGTAACAAAGCTGTCTCGTTTCTTTGCTCTCCAAATAACTTGTCTAGGCTATCTGACTGAGTACTGACACCACGATGCATCGTGAGGTCAGTACACAATAAAACGGGTCGTAAAGTTCACCTGTGAAATTGAACCTGTGATAGACGTTTAACTTATTACCGCTAGTCGTATATGTGTGATATTGAATTTTGGAATAATAAAAGATTGGTACTTTTGCCTGAGATGAACGTTGTGCGTTGTTGTATGATGTGGCTTGAGCTAAAAATATTAACAAAACATGGGGCATACCGGAAAATGTTCATACCTTTCCTTTTAACAAAACATTAGCACTCTCGATTACGGATCCATATTGAGCGTGAGCCGTAACATAAGGTAAAGTGAATGTCCGGAACTATAGCTAATTGAAACCGATGGTTCCGGCGATGTGAGGCGATATACAGCGATGTGAGGCGATACGAGGCGATGTAACGGCGAGTGGCGTGCATTAGCGAGACATCCATCACGCGATATGATCGGCGGCAACACGCCGACTGCCCTCTCGTCAGAACGCGCGCTAACGTGTGATCAGTGATAAGGCGCAGTCGTGCTACCACTACTACTGATGACAGATTCTTGACAGGTTATTTCTTTTGTCTTTCTAGATCAAAAGGATCAAGATCATTTTCTTCGTAAAGTTTCAAAGCGATCTCGGTTTTGGAATCAGTGCACAGTGTTGGTTATTTTTTGCTTCTCTTATTAAAAATTCAATTATTTCGTGCCTTGCTGATGCCAAGAAATCATTTTACAATAGTTTTCAATACATACTAAATATGTCAGTCAGTTACATAATTTATACCCACCTATATATTGTGCATAATGTAAACAATGACATCAGTAGTTACTCGTGCTAGTCTGATAATATATTCACTCACTGACATGCATAGAAGCAAACTAAAGCATAGGCTCGACACACATGCAGACACGTGTACACCCACCTTGACTCGAGATACGCAAATATCCTTCGAATAGGAGTTCTTCGTCACAAAATACGCGTTCTTACGTTTTCCAATTTTTAAAGAATTTTCATTAAACCTCGGAATAAACAGATTTATTTCGGATGGACCGCTGTTTTCTTGTTATGAAAAGTAATTACGATATGTTTATCAAGATCATCGAAGATAAGCTGTTTCTTTGTAAATTAAAATACTCTTACCTTAACATTGCCTAGATGAGCCTTAATGATTACATTACGTTCACAGTTAACACTGTTGTCAGTTAATATTATCAGAAAAAATAACCTACATATTTACTTAATTTCCAGTTAAAATGATGTAAGTTCTGTGTAAAAATTGTTATCTGCATTAAATATTCTCATATCACACGTAAAGAAGATATCATATTATATGTTCAAAGGAAGAGCTAAAAATTCAGCAGCAGATATGTTTTCAGGTTGATAGTTTGATAAAGACATGTTATTATGACTTTAGTAATAGTATGTTATGATACAAGTTAGCTAAGTTGCTAACTACACACGAGGCTGTGGATCAGCCCGAGCCGTAGGCGAGGGCGTAATTCAGCCGAGCGTGTAATGAGCAGAGCTCACGAGTTTTATACGACGTTTTTCAACACATTTCCGAGTAAAAACAAACATGTATTGCTTATATCGTTTAATTATTAAAACAATTAGTGAACGTACAGTTTTCAAAGCGATATTGGATTGATTTGGATGGCAATTTCACAGTTTGTGTTACATTGGTTCTTGCCACTTCTTGAGTAGATACTTTCGTTTTCTTCATGTGTAAATGTCGGCGACAAAGGCAAATAGGACCCAAATAATGAGCTATGAGATGTACATAGTTGTGTTTCGGGGCAAAATTTTTTTGCATTTGGCTCCAAATTAATGGCTTGCATTATTTTGTCACTGATTTTCGCCTTGTTGTCTCGTTAATAGAGTCTGCTTTCGGGTTTCTACATCCATTGTTGTAATGATATAAAGCTCTTCAAATTCAAATTAAATTTATTGCACCCATAATGTACATACAGGTGGTAAATATAAGTTGCAGAAACAATGATGGACCCTGTCGGGCACAGCAACATTCTAGATACAGTCAAGTGTCTAGGAGAGAGGAATAGCGTTTAATACTTTCCTTTAAAATTAAAATTTCATTTATTTATTTCCTATCTATTTGTTTTTTTGGTTTAATGTATTAATATGTGTGTGCCTTTCTATGTTCATATTAAATTATTAATTTATTTGCTTACACTTTTATCTTTCTGTTATCGTCTACACGCACCAAAAACACCGAATATTAAGGCCATTAAATCAATTAATTAGTTCTAAGAAGTTATGCTAAGGTGAAGCAATTATTTAGCTACGTTTAGATTAATAATCCAAAATGTATTTATAATCTATTTAATAATTATTTTATTGGTAAAATTCACCCTATCCTAAATTCGGGAGACAGAGTCACTAGGCATATTGTAAACAGGAGGGACTCTATGTTTATGGCTCCATTTTTGCCAAACGACGTATTGAGAATCACGTTAGCGTTAAAAAATACAAACAGTGTCGGTTACGATGGCATTTGTACAAAAATAATCAAAGCAGTTGCCGAGGAAATTTCTTGTCCTTTATGTTATATCATAAATTTGTGTATTGGCGAAGGTACTTTTCCAGATGCCCTTAAAAAGTACAAACTATAATAAAGCCATTATTCAAAAAACTAGATAGAGATGTAATGGAATACTATAGGCCGATTTCATTAATACCAATATTTTCAAAAATAATTGAAAACTATATTTACAAAGAACTAAATTTATATTTGGACAAAAATAATATTCTTTGTAAAGAACAGAAAGGATTTAGAAAAAATAAAACAATTAACATGGCAATTTATGACTTTTTATATACTGTAATGTTAAATATGGATACAAATACATCAGTGTGTGCGATATTTTGCGACATGACCCAAGCGTTTGATTACGTGCAACATGATATTTTACTGAAAAAGCTTGATTCTTATGGTTTAAGAGGAAATGTCCTTGAACTTTTAAAATCTTACCTAAACGATAGAAAACAAGTAACAAAAATAAGCAAAATAAATATAGGCACGAAAAGGGAAGAAATGTTTCAATCGGAGGAACGTAATATTGTCTACGGAGTTCCACAAGGAAGTATACTAGGACCTCCACTTTTTACACTCTACATGAATGACTTCCCTATGGCAATCAAACATCCGATGACACTGTTTGCGGATGACAGTACGATAACAATCCCCTTTGATCAAAGAGATTTATATAATGAGGACATAAACAATACACTGAAAGAAACTATAGAATGGTTAGATAATATTAATTTAAAAATTAATTTAAATAAGACTATGATTATGCATTTTAGCCAGCGCGCGTTGACATTTCCCAATCTTGACATAACTTACAATAATATAACAATTGACGCAATAAATACAAATAAGTTTCTTGGGTTGACTATAGATAGGAATTTAAACGCACATAGAGGCCCTGACTAAAAGAATTAGCAGTAGTGCGTACGCCTTGTACGTTCTTTCACGGACGGTTAACATAGATGCGCGATTATCCGCGTACTACGGGCTAGCAGATTCAATTTTCAGGTATGGGGTTATCTTTTGGGGAAATTCAACTAGTAAAGAAGCTGCATTTAAAGCGCAAAAGAGATGCCTCAGAGCCATGTATAATTTAAAAACCACCGATAGTTGTAAGCCCTACTTCATACGATATGAAATATTAACATTGGCATCTCTTTATGTTCTGGAAACAGTAATGTTTGTTAGGCTTAATAGTAACTTATTTCCGCAAATAGCGGATAAATTTCCTAGAAACAGGCGTGATCCAGGTCTGTCTACATAGAAGTAGGACGGCACTTATGCAAAAGTGTTTTTTGCATGGCGCCTACTATTTATAATAAGTTACCCAAAAGTTGAAGGGAGCTTAATAACGTTCAATTAAAGAAACATTTAAAAACGTTTCTAAGTAAAAAGGCTTACTATACTCTTAGCGAATTTCTGACAGAATCATTTATTTTAACATAGATTTTAATTTATTTTGATATTTGATGAATGTTACATAATTTGACATGGGTATTTACATTTTCATTTATTTGATCTTTTACATAGATTTGACATTCATTTTTATTTGATATTTAAGATAGTTTTTGTATTATTTTGAATTCATATTTAGTAATCATTGTTTAAATTTATTTTTATAATTGCTAAAGACAAACATTTGATTGATATTTTACAAAGAATTGACATACATTTTTATTTGACATTTAATTGATATTTTGACATTATATTATTTATTTACATTTTTTTTATTGTTGATATTTTTAATTATTGTGTTTAAATTCATTCTGTGATTTCATTTTCAAACTGTTAATTTTTTTTTTTTTCTTTATTAACATATATACAATTGAATATTCTAAAATAAAAACAAACCTATATACAAATACAAAAGGGAGACGGTAAAGAGCTCATTGTGCATCAAAAAATTCGTCCACATCGATGTCAATGGGAAACGTGCCCAGAACGCTGGCAGCATTGCCACGTTGGATGGCAATGCTGATTCTCTGGCCGAAAAAAAGGCCAGCCCTCTGGTCACGTGAAGAGTCGACGAGCTTTGTGCTAATTTCTCGAAAAACTCGATGCGCACTCGGACCCCATGGACCTAATGTTTCAACCCCAAACGGCTCAAACATGTAACTTCCAATAAGGTTGTTATATTTGCGCCGTTTGAGGTTTTCTGCACCGGCAGCAGCCGCCCCAGCACAGCCCGCCGTGCTAAGAAGATGGGATGGCGCAAGGGTGTCGACACATGTTGCATCCCACACCAAAGGCCTACCCACCTTCCAAGGCATTATGGTCATCCCGTCTGGTCTCTTCCCATCGTCGCGGGCCAAGCCATTGGGTTCTAAAACAGCTGGCACCCCGGCGGTGACAAGAGCCCGACGTATGATGTCATTAATGCTGGCGTGCCGTGCTATCCGGCCAGCGCTCCTACTGCAGGATAGGCCATGATGACCGAGGCGGTCGACTGCTTCACCACATTGACAACGATGTGGAGCTCCGCTAGGAGCACCCAAACGCAGACATGTAGCGATCCGGAAGGTGTTGTCACTCAACATAGTACCTATGTTGAGTGACGGTAGTGCCTGTAGCCAGAGACCCGACTCCCACTCTCCCACAGCCAGCAGGCGGGCACGCTCAGCAGTATTGGTGGACGTATTTATAAGTTTATTCCGTACCAACCTGCAGAGCGGCTCATCCCACTGTCTCTGGGAAGATGGGTTCTCGGGCAACGCCGTATTCGGGCAAGCCACTTTCCAGGCGCACACGGCGTCGGTCGAGCACGGCACTTCAAAGTTAACCAGTGAAAGGGATAAAATTTTTGTGGTTAAAGTTTGAGTGCCGTGGACCGAAGACAGGAACGCCGGTAGGCTTATACTAGAAATTTTGCGGATGCCGAGCCCGCCGAAGCGAATGGGTAGTGTAGCTTGCATCCAGGCTCGATCATCCAAGGCCACATTTAAGATGGATGTCAGAGTGCATCGAATAATTTCGTCAATTTTTTCCAAGAGATGTGGCTGCTTCCATAAAGGGGAAGAGCGGAGAAAATACATAAAATTTGGTCCAAAACAGCAATACCTAATAAGAGTAAAAGCCGAATGAAGGTTAATTTTTGAGAGTCTATCCGAAATATCATTAAAATGGTTAATTTTGTCATCAATGAATGAAGAAAAACTGTCTTCCAAAATTGGGGAACCTAGGAGGTGCAGTGAAGTTTTATCTAAAATTTTGATCTCGGGGGCTATTGCATAAAATTTCTGTAGGGTAGGTTGTCTGTCGGTATTGTCACTAAGAAAAATTTCACATTTGGAGTGGTTGAGTTCTAGGCCGATGGATTTAAACTGCTCTTTCAGGAATTGGAAATCTGCTAAAACGGTGTCTACGTCACCTCCTAGTGTTCCATCATCCAAATACCATAAGTTAAATTTCGAATTTAGTTTAACTGTTAATGATATTAACTTTTAAAACATTTGCATGCCATATTAGGTGGCAAATAAATATATCTTTATCTTTAATATTTAACGTTATTTTGTTGCTAGGTACTGGCTATCCGGAGTATGTTTAAAATCTTTTCAACGTCGGCTGGTGACAAAACATTAGATTTCCAACCAATGTATCCGTACGAGCCGTCTCCACATAAATGCTATCAGGTTACAGTACGTTTTGATATCAACACCATGTTTGAGCACCACCAAGAATAGATGCACCACAGGGAGCTGGGCTTTTATCTATTGACGAGTTCAGAGAAATACGCCAAGAACACATTTTCAGAAAATGACTGAGTATTATTCTTGTTCTTCCATTGTAGGAAACTATCGTAGGCAGCTGAGCACTTTTCTCTAGATTTTGCGGGAATTAGGCTTTAGCTTACATTTTGTGCTTCATTTAGTATTTCTGGCTGGGTTAAGTCCATCAATTGTTCATCTTCTACACGAAAACTTGACTTTTTCAAATAATTTACCACACAGCGACAAATACGATAAAAACAAAATATAAAAACTGTGGGCAATAATATGCGTGCAAGCTTTATTTTTTCTCGCGCTAATTGAAAGGTTAAATTTAAGTGTTAAAATTCAAATATTTTTATATTTTTAATCAAATTATTGTGAATTATGAATAATTTCATAACAATACATGTTTGTTTGACTTAATTAGGGATGTACACATTTATTTATTCCAAAAATGTATATGGATTTTCAGCAGCATAATACCTCTTTATTGTTAAAAAAAAAACTGTATTACTCAGTTAGAATGAAAATGCTCTGTTTACTTGCTAATTACTTTGTAGGGATAATTCTATTACGCATTAGTGTTTAATGTTATTACGTACGAGTGTGTTATAGCCCTAAAAGCGATGTAATAAGGCTTACTTTACGAGCAAGTGTGTTCAAAAACATACTATTTTAATAACTTCATAATGATTTAGTCCCCAATGTTACCTACTCAGCTTGTCTTTCGACAAGTCTTGTTAAAAACAAGTAAATTGTAAGTAGGTTAAGTAACCAGCAATAAAGGCTTATTTTTACACCTCCATTTCTTTGTTTTAGTAAATCCTTTAATCGTTTTCTATTATCATCGTATAACGGTGATCCTATACTTCTCGGAAGCCCAGCGTCATTTAACAAACCCTTAACAAGTGTAAATCCCGACGAGCAACAATTAACCCGAGTCAATTATCCGCTCAGTTAAAATGTATTGTGTAATTTAGAACAAGACTACTGCGAGACTATCCGGCTAGCCGAGTAGCTGGGCTACTAACGGATTAGTGCGCGTACGTACCGCGCGCCGGGCGATGGGCAGCTAAACCACTTTCTGTAATAGATTATGATTTACGAGCTGTCGTACCTTATACAACGGTTTGGGACGGTACAGGACAGAAGAACCACTTTTGGATAACGATTAACGGCATATAGTGTCTTAAGGTTATAAAGGCCATGTTGTTACAAGCTGTAACTACCCAAAACGATATATTATTATATCTATCTCGTAATCTGCCGCTCATCAAAGCTTATTCTCCGGAGACGCGGGACATCGCGCAGCGCGTCAGTTTCTTTTTTCTGTCTTTGGAGAGGCAGCGCGTGCAACGGCCTGCGTCATCACACGCGCAAATACATACATATGGCAGTATACGATGTTGTTAATGAAGACGCGGTGCGTTGAGCAGGGTGTGAAGGTTAACGGTGCTCGCCACTGCGTCCGCGACGGGTCTAGCGTGTATTGTTTCACGTGGCGACTATACTGGGTTATTTATCTGACAAAATGTCGAAATGGTCGTACTCCATTGCTGACGTTGGCTCAATTCTGCGTTGTGAATTTCTAGACAAAACTGGCAGAAGGTTCCACCTCGAGCGCCGCTTTGTGGATAGTAGCGGGTATCGCCGTATGTTCGTTATGGCGCGTGCGACGCCGCGGGCCACTTGCGATAAAAGTCGCATGCATCGCAGCGGTGCCATCCGCGGGCTCTACCTACATAGAAAGAATAGAATAGAATAGAAAACATTTATTCGACATAGATATCACAAGCTAACGCGTCTAAAATCCTTTCTCCGTAAACACTCTCATGCAACGCCATACGTTTGAATGTAGTGCGAGTCGCACCACCCGACTCTATGCACAACGCCCCACGCCTCCAGAAACGAGCACTTAAGAGGAAATGCGGTCACAGACATCCGGCTGAACTTCCTAAATAAAACGTCATAATTCGAGGTTTGGCTATCGCCTGTTTCCTCCTCCAATATTGGACCTATTTAAAAGATATTCCAATATCTGAAAAATAAAGATATATACTGTACTCCTATGTTTTCCTATTTGATGAAACATTATCTTAAGCACTAAAAACCCTCAAAAGATATAAGTTTTTAAGCTGACATGGACATAATCATTAGAATTAATATTTGTTTCGGGATATTTACCATGTATATTTAGGTTTTGGTTGAGAGCTCGATATTTCGGCACCGTTACAAGCGCCATGATCACGAGAACTGAAGTCTTTGCGGGTGGGTGTTGTTCACGAGCTGACATATCTGTCTACCCTCTTTCTCACTCGTTTTTCGCGCACGACGCCACTACCACCAGCACTCGACTCACTAGTTACTCGACATTGTTCACGACAGACGATGCTCACCACATCCAATTTTGACACATGTTCAGTAGTTTTACGACCTTTACATAGTTAAGTCGAGCTCTCAACCAAAACCTAAATATACATGTTAAATATCCCGAAACAAATATTAATCCCTCAAAAGATGCTCAAACTAGCGCTGTCAACAGAGGCCTAGTATACAAATTTGAAAACTATAAATGAAACAAGGAGTATATATCTTTATTTTTCAAGTAATGTAATGCCTTTTCAATTGATTCAATATTGGGGGAGGAAACAGGTGAGAGCCAAACCTCGAATTATGACTTTTTACTAAGGAAATTCAGTCGGATGTCTACGAGCGCATTTCCTCTTAAGGTACCCGCAGATCGGTGCGATGCAACGAAGCGTCAGCCATGCCCTACAGATCAAACAATTTCTATGCAAAAATCTCATCACATTGTCACGTCACATGTCTGCCATAACATTTATCGTGAAGTAACAATAGAGCCAGAAACATAAATGCCATTGACTACCGACTGTGGATCAATCTCCAACCAACCAGGTCACATATCATTTACTTTGATTCAATATTTTTGTTTCATTTGAAGTTATCCTTCTATTGTATATGTTCTAGCCGAGGTACAATTAATAATACAAACTATTCATTCCTTGAATATTTAGTGGATATCTAACTAGTTTTGCCTATCAGTCTCACCACAAATCTAGAACTATAGGTATAGTATATATGACTATCATAACTAAAAGTATGCTCAGCAGAATCATAGCTCCTTATAATAACAAAGCTATACGTACAGCAAATATTGAAGAAGTAAAAATATCTGTTTCCTTTACTGTTCATGTCAGCAGTTAGTAAAGCGAATTCCTCTTGTTTTTCCGGGTTAATAATGATAACAGCATTTCCTTTGTTCCGAAAAAGCAGCATTACGCAGAAATAGGTTTCAACGAAATATTCCTTTGTCTGAGTTGCGGTAACTACAGGAAGGTAGGAGGTTGCGATTCCCCGAACTGTTCCGAAAACAATATGCGAGCTATTCGAGTGTTTCTCCGTCTAGCTGCCCGCAAATTCAACCAGAAATCAGTTTTGTTTACTGCTTTTACAACTAAAATTACGCAGATTTGTTTGTTTCCCGGTAAACACATTGGACGAAAATTAAATTATTGCATCTTATGAAAATTAAATTATTGCTACCGCGGCGTTGTAGTGCATCGGGTATGTTCGCTGAAGCTGGCACGGATGGCTTTCACGCCATAATGCGTAAGAAAGCGAGTTCCCTACTGCAACGCTTGCGCAATACTCGTAACGGCATCCTGAAAGTGATTATTGGCAGACCGGACTGCCCCATCCAAAGACGTTGGGTGGAGGTAGCTATAAGTAAATAAGTAAAGAACTAATAATACTAACATAGCATATAAGAATAATCATTTACTAACACACTAACCATCTATGGACTATGTAATGGGTCTGAAATAAAGATATATATTTTTTTTTTTTTTTATGACCACGAGTGCGGTATATTTAGTTCGTTTATTACGTACCTTACCCAAATAAAAGACTTATTAACCTTAGCCGAATAAAACATTTTATTGAGTTCATGAATTTATAATTAAGTGTAAACAATAGCTGGTAAACAGAATAAAATTTACTCTTTGTATCGATCATTTAATCGGTTTCGGAACATTCCAGGCTCCAAGCCAGCTTAAACTATTAAGAATATTTTACAAATTTACTATTTTAAAAATAAATATCGTAAACCGTTTATGAAATAAATTTGTTGTATTTACTTTACCTAATAATGCAAACTGTACAAACTATGAGTTTTATCAAGTTCAAAGATGCGAACAAAAACAGCTGTAAAATGTTTAAGAAGTAAATAAATAAACTCTGTCTTTACTTATTAAATAAATATTATATAAACAAAAACTTTTCGACTTTAAGTTTCCACTAAAAAGACAATATTTATTTGAACTTTTGCAGTTCTTTGTATTCAGAGAATTTATTTGAAAATACATTGTATTCTTATCTTACTTACTAAACTAAAAACCGAGGAATGAAGTTGATTCTAGAAATATAATTTGACGTTAATAAGACACATCTCTGGGCGAAAAAAACTTTCATGAGATTGGATACTAATTTCTAAATATAGACCAACTTTTAAAGTGCCACTTATAATCTCAAGCGACAAATAACAATCCATCCATCACAAAAATAATTAGGCTTAGCTTTGTTTAATTTTGCTCCAAATCACTATCCATAACAAGCTCATCACTTAAAAAATCTATTATTAAAAACTCAGAGAACATTTTAGTTAATCAAAGAAATAAAAATAAAGCCTTATAGTCTTTAAATAGAACTCAGTAACTAAGTGTAAATTAGGTGTTTTTCTATAGACCACGAGACACCTTACTTTAACCTGTGTGTCATATTGCATTCTCGCTAAAGAATCTAATGGACGCTACTGATCGCATCCAAATCGTAGCCGAATTCAGAACCTTCAGTAAGATTGCCATGATTGATGCTAAAAAGAGGTATAAAAACTGCTCGTATTGATTTCTAAAGGAGAACTAAGGACCAGCTGGCAATGAGAACAGATCTCCCATAAACCTTTGAGTTCTGTGACGTAACATCTCCACACGCAACTCATACATTAGGCATCTACATTATTGGTAGTTAACTCTCGTCAGAATAACAGTCATTATCTAAGAATCTGTTATGTATTCCTCTGTAACAATTTCATCTAAATAAAGCGGGCGTAAGCTAAACAAAACCGTTTGAATGTTGAAATATTATGTAATCTTCGCTAAGACTTTTGTTAGTTTTCGATGTGTACTTAGGATAAAAATATTGTTAAAGAATTTCTTTTTACAATATGATTAAAATTAAATAACTTTTAAATTAAATAACTTCAATTTCGGAAGTCGGTCCTGTTTTCGATTCTTTGTATTTTGACGTCTTCCGAAATTGAAGCTATTATCCACTTTGTAGTTTTTTTAATTGGAATTTTGGGTATACTCTAACTAATAAAGGAGATTTTTTGAAATCAGACAACTCTATAAAAAGTTATGGTTATACACAAAAATATACATCTCGAATTGAGAACCTCCTCCCTATTTTTTGGCGTTTAAAAATACCTGTAATTTTCGGTAAAAATAATTGTAGTACCTACCTACCCATCAATATTACATTATTATTTCAGCTCGTTCAGTGAATATATAATAGGAAAATTTCCAAAGAAACAATAAACCGAAGTAATAAATAATTCTCAATGAAGTAGCGAGCGGATCGTTTTTCTCTGCATGACTGAGTATAATAATTGATTAAGTCTTTCATTGTTACCTTGATATTGCCATATAATGGACCTACATGTTAGGTCTTGTAACATCTAGTTCTATATCTAGACGTTACAAAACATATTTATTAGCGCTTAGGACTTGTCTATGAATGAGTAGATACAGACTGTATTCGTAAAGTAGATATTAGTTTTCGAAATTGATATTCATTCAGAAACCACTCATTAATTCGCAAAAACCATTTTAATAAAAAAAATTACTGACTTCCAAAGCAAAACACTACAAAGTGAAAAATAATTTTCGTTAAGGAAGTTTGTATCATTGTTCTTATTTTTAATTTGTATGCCTATAAACTTTTAGTAGTTCCATAGATTTCAATAAGATCCCCTCATCAGATCTTAACTTCGTGACACCTCGAGAGTATACCATTATAAACAAAAGAAGAATTTTCGAAATCGGTTCACAATTTACGGCGAAATCAGTGAACATACACAATAAAAAAAAAAGATTATACAGTCTAACATAGAATCCTCCACCTTTTATTGAAAGTCGGTAAAAAAATTGAAAAATCAACATTAACTAAAATAAACATAGGCAGTCATTAAAATGGTAGAAGAGTCTGGTCCCCTCGACCACTGAACTTCCTCATGCAGTCGAGCTAATATTAAAAATCATCAGCAAATGTTTAAGTTCCGCGGACGTCGGCACGGCTCTAAGGGAAACTTAACTTCGTGTTCCGAACACAGCCTCCGAGCTGTATAGATGAGACAGACTCAAATATCACACTGAACATTTCTAGTACATTATTACCAAAACCTCAACAAGTAAGACACACGCAATTAATCATAATGTTGTGTCAGTTTGCGCAGATAATAATTATTTATCAATAAATCCCTCGTATTATTACAATCGGATCGCTCTCTCCGTCAAAGTCAATCACATGTCATGTCTAACTTGAACAAGATACAATAACGTGCAGAGATCTCGAAACACAATGCTTGAACATCTAAACGATGTAGTCGTGTAAATTATTCAACATTTTGTTCGGAAAATGTTGGAGAATTCGCGTAATTTTAGACAAACATGTCTGTCCGTTCTTATCGCTGTAGGTCTGCGCGGGCAATGTACAAAGCGCTTGAAGTCGCTCCATCTCATCAGGGGTAGTGCTTGCTCAGCGCTTCCAGCGGCCTCGCCAGTCCGTCTGCACTTGTAACATTGTGTACAGACAGCGCTGCAGCGCTGTGCGGGGCTGGACCGATGCGCTCTTTTACTATTCAAACTAGCGGGAATTTCATTATTTTAAAATATTACTAACAAACAATAAGTTGTTGGACACCAGCTTCAACAGCTGTACAGCGGCTCGAGACAGCTGGAACATGAAGAGTTTGTTTTCGTGTCTAAGTAACAGACAAAAATGTTTTAACTTAAAACTTTCTGACCTACCGTGAGTTAAATTTAATTTATCTTAGAAAGTAACTTAATACCTGTATTTACCTTAGTACCGCATGCCCTGTAACCTGTACATGTGTTGTGTACATCTGTTGCCGTAGCTGAATATTGGGCTAAACATTATTTTTAAAAGCTGTATTTGCCTCCGACACGCTAAGAAAAAGAAGTGCCTTTGGCATTCAAAATATTAATTTCGTTAAGGAAATTATAATATATAGGACGTTACTCTCATCGGCTATTTTCTTTGAATGCATAAGCTTCACGTTTTTCCATACGAAGTAACGTGTTCTTAGCAATTCTGATACGCAGTGAGCTCGCTGCAATCCATTCCTCTTGTGCACATAACTTTTGTAGAAAAATAATTACTACGGCGCTTTTCAGTCTCTTTTTATTTACAGAACAGTACCACGTTCATTAATAAAAATATAACAACGATTTTAAATCCTCGTATTACCTGTCTGACTTATTAAAACCGAAACTTGCCGAGAATCATTAAAACATGTATTTTATCGCAGCGAAACAATACGCGTTAAAGGAGATAATTAAAATAGCATGTAAAACTGTTTGTGTTGGCGGGTCGCCTGGCCGGTGGCCGGTCGGCGGGCGGCTGCAGCGGTCAGTTTTACGGCGCACAGTTTTAATGGCGCAAGTTTGTGCATGACGGTTTATTGTGCTCACTGCGACGGGGCGCTGGCGGCAAACAACGCGCATTTGTCATCGCCGCAGCCGCCGCCGACGGCAACCTGAGCCAAGTTGTACCGCTTGTGCGCCGGCCAGGTAAGACATTGTGTGCGATGCTAAGTGTTCACCCAACTGGCGGAGACCATGCACTGATAATTGCATTGTATGTGCCGCGAACAGAGCTATTAAAATGTGGTGACAGATAGAGAAATGTTAGCCATTACACTAAGTTATACCAAGCACTGCGATTTTATCCGCCAATTTTGCGACATGTGGAATTTTATGAAGTTGTCAGCAACAAATTTGTGTTTTGCCAAAGAATCCATCACACCGCGGCGCGGTTTAAATCCGCGCGAATATTTTATGCTCTATTAATGGGTAGACAGAGACAAAAATTTTGCAGTATTTTATACGTCGTGAGTGTTATTTATAGTACGTCCGATGAGTAGTAGCCTGTCTGATGTAGCGCCAATGGTTGCTCAGAACATACTTTACGAACCAAGTGGCTGGTTTCTTCACGAGTGCACATGCGCTAAAGTTCGTTCAGACAGGCCTCGACTCATCGGTCGTACTGTATGGTTCAATACACGGATTAAAAACCGCGCGAAAACAAATCGCGCAAAAACCTCAGTGCGTGCAAACCTTGATGTTTTCCACATACAATGGTCGTTTCAATTTGTACCTACTATATAAGCTAGTTGAAACTATAATGTCTATTTACAAACGACCCCTGAAAGACTCTTGAGCTAAACAAGTACTAAAAACATTAGTAAAACTCTCACCTTTCTTTCACAATAATGTATTTTTGTAACAGTGAGTGCAAAGCTCTCTACAGCATGGTCCTTGTCACACAAACAAAGCTCTCGCAAGCAATACAGCGTTCGGCACCATTCGTCAGTGTTCGGAAGAGGTCGTGACTTTGCGAGCATACGCAAGGGTTCGCAGCGGTACGCAAGTGCGCCAAGAGCGGTCGAGGGCTGCCTTTGCATGCCGGGCTCAGTCGGGAGGTAACCTCAAAGGAAATCACAATTGAAGCGGAGAGCGCAATTACGTGGATTAAGTACGCGGAAGAATTTGAATGATCTACTCCTTTTCAGGCCTGTGAGCCATTTTAATCATGTGAGCTAGTCTGTGAGCCGTTTGTATGCACCCAAATAAAATTATGTTAGTAATTACTTGTTTTTTGGTAGACTTGCAAACTGCAAGAGAAAAATTAAACATAATGTTAAACATAATAATAATTGCCCAGAAAGTTTTCGCTAAACTATGTTATTGTGTTAATTAATACTGCGTCATCCGTAATGAAATCTGGTGGATCGTGCTTATTCTCCGTTTGTATAGGAGACAAGGCCACTTTCCTCCCACGCCGTAGTTGACAGCGTGGACGGTGTGGACACATTTACAGCACATTAAGCCAAACTTACACAGTGCGTTAAATCGCGACAATCGCAGCTCGTCGCGCGACCTTGCGGTCGTGCGACATGCTTCGACAGTCACGATTTCGCGAACTTTCCTCCCACGCCGTAGTTGACAGCGTGGACGGTGTGAACATATTTACAGCACATTAAGCCAAACTTACACAGTGCGTTAAATCGCGACAATCGCAGCATGTCGCACGACCGCACGGTCGCGCGTTCACACGGTCGTACTCAATCTCATCGGATGCTGGTTGGATGCTCTGCTATTCATAAAGGCCCGTTTCGCTGACGAGACAAATTGGCCGGATTAGTCAGCGCATCGAGTTTGTGCGATAGAACTGCAAAGTTCACTTCAGTATGACGACATATCGTTTGATTCTGAAATTCCTGGCGTAATGAGCCACTAGACGATATTGCTAATAGTTTTATTGAGATATACAAGAGATTTATTCGTAGACGCGTAATTGAAATAGTTATGTCTAGATTTTCAGTTTCCTTTGAAGTCAAAAATATCTTGAAATAAAAAACTGGATTCTAAGGTACTTTGTTTTTCAGGCCCAATTTGGTTATTTGTTTATTTTTAACTGCGTCAAGTATAGCTTGTGCACAAACTATTAAAATGCAAGAAGTTTTATTAGTGTTGATTTTTTTGTTTTTGCTTTTCCGCCTTCGCCGGAATGCCCACATTTTATTTTATCGTTACTGTACAATGTTCTTTAATTGCCACAACCCCCTCTTATCTCAAAGAACGCTTTAAGTTCCTTCATGACACACATTCTAGACACTTGAGATCATCGGAGAATTTGAGACTTTTGATGCCTGCTCATTCTACTAAATTCTACAATAAATCGTTCACGGTTCAGGCTGTGCGATTGTGGAATGAGTTGCCGATGTCAGTAAGACAAGCCCAGTCCTCAGCATCTTTTAAAAATCTTGTTTAGAACCAATTCCTTTCACTTTAATGCTTTTCTGTTTCTATCAAATTTCTTTTTTCATTTTTCAACCCTTCTTTGAAGTTTTGTAACATGTAATATTATGTTTGTATGTTTATTTGTAAGTTTATGTATAGTATTTTATATAGCTATATATTTTTTATGTATTAAGATTTTTAATGAAGCAGTTTATGTCGTTGTGGCCCAGTGGCTAAGACCTCGCCTCTCGTGCTTGAGGTCGCGAGTTCAAATCCGGGCAAGTACCAATGTGACTTTTTCAAATTCATATGTACTTTCTAAGTTTATCTTGGACATCACAGGCAACGGTGAAGGAAAACATCGTGAGGAAACCTGGACTTATATACTTAATGTTTGTCTGAAATAGCCAAGTCATAGGCCTGTGGGGTTCCCAGAGGCGGCTAATTAACTCTGACACCAGAGGTGGTCACATCCTCACACGAAAAGAAGAAGAAGAAGAATGAAGCAGTACACCATAGGCTACCCCCTGTGTTATTTTAAGTTCATAAAGTTCATCCAAAGGTTGTCTTAATAGACATCGCTGTCAGCGATAGGACCGCCTTTGTTGGGTACAAAGGCGGTAGTATTAATTTGTTGTAAAATAAATTTGTAATTTCTTTTTTTAGTGTACAATAAATAATTTATTATAATAAATAACTAATTTCTCATGTCTTCTGTGTGGGTCACAAATAAATATTTATTCTTTCTTTCTTCCTTTTACTGTAATGGTAAGGATCAATGTATTTTTTCCCCTCTATTTCTGTTTAAACGCCCTTTTTCATTCTATCATCATCATCATCCTACTTTCAAAATCAAACAAAATAAATTAAAAAATCTCATAAATTCTACTGATCGAACTAGTCAACAATCCACTAGCAAGTTAGTCAACACACCGCCACACATCCGTCAGTGCTACGTCGGTTCGCATATCATTGCGCGGCCGCCACAGACTGCCGACTATTTGCAGCGCACATGAAGCACTTAGACCTGCGTGCCGGGATCGCAGGGCTGGTACGGAGGTATTTTGTGAACTTCGATATAAAATGTAACTTAGAAATGATACACCCACATATAACCATTACAAGGTCTCACTCCTATATTAAATCCAATACGGGACGAAGTTATTGCCATCAAAAACGATTGAACACTTTGTGATATCTCATAAAAATTCCAAACAAAAAAAAAATACAATTGCAATTGACCCGATCTCGGGACTGAACACGGGGACCGAACAGTCCATGTACTTCACTCATTAGACATTCCTTACATTTTGGCATTTTCACCATCGCTGATATACTGACACTTCAGCTTTCTGTTCGGGTACGTAAGCGATGGGCATTTATATATATTATTTTATGTGATATCCCATAAAGTGCCGATAAGTTACATAGTAAGTTAGTGGCTCGTAATAAAAGTGTAAGTAGTGATAATAATATTTTACAGCGCACTTGACGTGGTAACGCCATATTGCACCACTTTGTTGTTTACGATAACGGTAATAAGAGTCTTGACGAAGTTATTATTGTGTACAACAAAGTATTTTTTTTTATATTCATTCATAATTCGTCGACAATATTATCGCTTACCATCAGGTGAGATAGTGGTCAAGCGCGAGCCTATCAATTATAATAAAAAAATAAAAATAAGTTCACTTACTGTAACAAAAGTGTAAAGGACGATTTGTCTTGATCGTATAGTACAAGAGGCTTTAGATAAAGTGCCATTCATCAGCAGAGGCGATGACCGAAATGAAAAAGCGTAAGGAATTGATCAATAAATCATTCGATACTGTTTGATAATTCTATTCATGTTTTACATGCTACACGTCACGCGTCTAAAGACTAAGGGGGCTTTAACTGCGATCGAAACGAATAGAATATTTCCTTCAGTTTGCTTTATTATTAAAATAAACGGTTTCAAATGCATTGAGATCAAAGTATGTCGAACCAATGGACAGATCCACATTCACAGTAAATCTATTTCCAAATGGGAATGGTAATTAAATTCCTCCCAGCCCGACGTGTCAGCCCTGCCCAGTACCCGGGCTGTGGAAAGCCGTGATTTTTCTCTAGCGACGTGTTTCTATTGATTTGAATGTAACGCGAAATGTAACGTTACGGTAGCGGAACTCGTGAGATATTGCCACCATCGACCTCGGTGGTTTCCCACAGGTTTTCCTGTTTTGATATCACACCTCGAGGGATTACTTCCACTTGATCTAATTAATATTATTCCCATGTTCTGCTACCGCCATTAATAGTGAAATATGATATGAACGTATCGATTTCCCGATCGCGGCATCTCAATGGTAATTCAATAGATATATTAATCACTGTGTACACAATGCAAAGTTCACTTAAGTACTTTGACATTCTGGAATTACTCATTAATGTAAGAGGAGACTGACATTATGTATCTAATAATTATTTTTGCTTGCAATGTAAATGCAAACTCAGTTGGACCGGTTCGTAGCAGACGTAGAGGAAGATGGCGAGACGTCATGCATGGCTACCATAGAGATAAATGGGAGGAATGGGACATTTCAAACGAATAAAAAAATAATGTAATAAGCAAATGCCAAGAACTCTCGATATTCACTGTAAGTACTCGTTACTCTCGCAATAACCAAAGGATGAAAACCGACTTTTATGTGTAAAACGTAAAAAACACCTATTATAGTTGAGGCAACGATCGCTCCACTCATAAACTGTCCGCATCTTACGTTCGCATCTCGGGAACACCATGGACAATTTTATTTCCGCTACAAAGTGCGGGCTATAAATTCTCGGGGCTATTTCCCGAGCAATGGGCAAGGGCGGGCAATACGGGCAAGGGTGGGCAAAGTGCCTGTATCGAGATATTAGTTACAGCTGCCTATCGGGAGCTGGGAGGTGAGAGATGAACACGAAGTAATGGATGTCAAGTTCCACGATGAGTGATGTTGAATGAGTCCTGTGTGTTGAAAGATACGTTATATTCTAGTGTTTTTTATCGTTGAGGAGAACTATTGTGTTGTTGGCGTGAAATAATTTCCTAAATATCAAGTGTGTTTGAGAGTGAAATATTCAATATTTAGCTTCTCGTCGCGGTCATCTTAACAAAAATGTGAGAGACTGCAATTTCTCAGTTCTCACTTGTAAATATGTAAGTATCCACTTATGCTCTAATGTCTAGTTAAAAAATATTAATATCTTTATTTTCATTTCAAGCAATCTCTGAAGCAACTCCCAATACAGCAGCCTCTTCAAATAATAAAAGTTAAAAAAGAATAAGAGGCAGCACATATTTCCGGACGCCTGTAGACGACAAGTCGATAGCGGGCGGCTGGACTTAGCGTGTGGAGTGGCTACAGCATCTATTACTTTATGCAAATCACGGGACAGAGCTAAGGAACCCGCGCACGAACGACTAAGACACCACTTTCGTACTTTTTCCCTTTCAACTAGAGCTGTTCATGATGTTATTCTTGCAATAAGCTTTGAAAACCTGTGGTTTCATTTAAAGAAACTCTAATACTTGAACTTTAAATAACAATTTCTGTTGTTAAAGAAAAGAAGGCTCTAAACAATGCCCCTTTTTTGATAAAATAAAGAAGGTATATTGTAACCGACATTCAAGAGATCGTTTTGAGTTATTGCCCATCTAACTGATGTAACATGACAATATTTTTATCGTTTACCTACCCTCACAGACGTAATAGAGCTATAAATTCTAAAATTGGAAATGGAAAAGGAAAGTACAATATTTTACTTTGGTGCTCTAGTCAAGGATTTACTACTTTATGAGTAAAAAATGTTGTAGACTGATTGCCTCACAGATTTTCTGCCAGACAACCTATGAATACGGGAGAGCGTCATTACGAAATATTTGATCTCTTCTTTTGAATTTTATTGATTTAATAAATAATCTAGGTAAGTTCTAGGTATGGACACAGAATAAAAAAAAAAAATAGTAGTAAAAGGTAGTATGGTCAAGCTTCGGTACGTATTGCAATATCTAAAATTAAAAGTACTAACGTAAAGTAACTTACGTTCAAAATTCCTAAAATCTAAAAACCTAATGTTTTTAAATACAAGCAACTAACCCCTACCTACGAATTACTTTAGTTTAAAATACTGATTGGACCAAATATCTAATGTTCAAAATGTCAACATTTAATACACCTTAGTTCATTATATTTAAATTAAAAATACCACCCTTGAGCCGCGAACATGTTTGTTTTATTCCAAAGAATATTATGTGTAAATATCATTATGTGTTTATAACATTATGCTTTATAAGATTATGCATCATTATTATTATGCCAACAGTATTTATGGCAATATACATTATGGCAAAGCATTTATGCCTAATAACATTATGCGTAATGATCATTATGCTGAATTTCGTTATGCTAATTCAAATTATGGGAACATATTTTATGCTTATCATTAGTAAACCCTTATAACACACGAGTAATGCCCTTCTAACTAGAAAAATCCTGTATCTTGATGAATAGTTTTCTTTTTCAGTTTTTAAAGTCCAGAAGACAATATGCCAGTGGATCCATTGAACAATGACATGATCGTGTAGTCTGTTTCACAATGGCTGATGCAGAGATTAGCAACACGAGAGAGATCCCCCGAGAGTCAATATTACGTGTGATTACCGATCTGCTGCCAGTGGTGAGATTATGTGCTAGGAGACGGGTGTTGTCGCCAATAGAAGCTTATGTAGATACTCATACAATTGTTACAACGAACATTAACAGATGTTTTAATGGTTTTAGTAGGCAAAAAGACACTATTGTTCTTCCTGTATTTCAGAGAGTTATATTGCGATTGACAATACCTACGAAAGTGGAACAGATGGATTTCACAAACTACCAAGAACAAGCTGTCACAAACTTTCTGAATATCCATCGTTTCATACACCACGTTATTAACATTTATTCAGGCAGGCATCCAATACTTTTCCAAAAAGGTTAGTCGCCCTCGGGTGGGCTTGAACCATCAACCTTTCGGTTAAGGGCCTTCCACCGCTTTAGTGCCGTAAAACGGTTATTTTCTAAAGCATACTCCTTAGTAACAGCTCGGTTAAAAGGTTTAAAAAATATATTTATTTTTGATTCACGTACATTATTTTTGAAACAAGATTTTTTCGTCTAACTAATAGTTTTGCTTAAAAAAGATAATTAACAACACGATATTTTTTCGCAACTTTTGGAGACTCCTCCAAAACGACTTGGATGTTTAAAAATATATTTACACGGAATAATTGACGGCTGGAATTTTTTCATAACTGAAATAGCATATGTAAAGCAAATAATATTTTGAAAAAAAAAACTGTTCAAAAGGAGGTTCAATATTGATATTTTGGCTCCGAGCGGGCGCACGGCCAGTACTACGTTAACATTGGGGCGTATAATATGTCGCCTTAACATCCGAACGCGCTAACCATTGCACCACGGAGGCTATGGTTAAGACGGTGAAATTGCATGCTTGCTCGGAATCCAGGGCCAGTCAATGAATCTTTATAAAAACTTTGGCAATGTGTTTTCAATAGTATATAACAAAATGTTAAAAAAAAAATTGTACGATCTCAATCTTTTTTTTTTTTTTTGGAAAAACGTTGCCCTACACTAGAAATTTCTTTCTGTATCGTGGGTGCGTTTACAAACATATAATATATATTCACATACACAACACCCAGAGCCGGAACAACTATCTGTAGGTCATACAAATATTTGTTCCGTGCGTGAATCGAACCCACGACACGCAGCGCAGCAGTCAATTGCTCAACCACTGCGCCAAACGTGCGCCCAATTTATTAATTATTATTATAAATAATTATTAATTTTTCGGTATTTTCCTTTATTTAAATGAGTTTAAGGTTATATTTTAAAAAGGAGAACTATAACAACCTTGATCTTGGGTCTCTTGGGACTGCAGGTATAAAAATGAGGGGAGGGGAGGGGGGCTAGAGAATGCAACAGCAGCTGTTCGGTGTTGTTAACGCGAGCCCTAACAGAATAGTACACGTCGCAACTTGCTAGGCTCAATACGTAGCCGTTATTGTGGGCTCCAAAAAAAAAAATCAGATTTTAGTTTATTTGAAATTATTGTATCTATACATTACTGTGCAGTGAGTGTGATAAAAATTAATTACTGAACATTATTGAGCTTTACAAACTTTCAAAATAGTGGCATAGATAGTAAGCCCACAATGTGGCTCCAAAAAGCCGCCATTTTTCAATTTTCCAATTGTAATGGAGGTAATGACGCTCGCAAGGTTAAAATTTACGTAAGAATCATCAAAATCGGCCAACGCGTTTGGTCTCTGGAACGCCAGATACATACATAGATACACTCCTCTCTGTGAGAGGGAATGGGCCGTAATCGACCACGCGGGCCAAGTGCGGGTTGGTGGATGTCTTTGCATTTTTGGTTCTAAGACATGCCATGTTTCCTCACGATGTTTTCCTTCACCGTTTTGAGAGCAGTGGTGATGAAACAATTTACACAAAGTAAAGTGCCTGCCTGGGTTCGAACCCACGACCCACAACTTGTAACATGCAAAACAGGACGCGGAGCATCTTGTGGGTTGTGGTTTAAACTGCACTGCTGCTTGCTTAGAATGCAATGGTGACAGCTGTACTAATCCTTTACCTGCAAGCTACATCAACGAGATCGATGACGACGACAATAATGAACAATAATGTAATAATGTATATAGTTGATGAAATATATTTTTTTTTGTAAATCGTTATTTTTTGCGAAAATCTAATAAATTAACATTAAAGTTACTATGCAAATATAATTTATTAAATATAAAATTGAAATCTTTACTATAAACATTTTATTCCCCCTTCCACCTCTTATTTTCCAGTAAATTGTTGTTAAAAATTGTTGTAATCGAGATCGGTCAATTTTTATTTTTTTACTTCTTTATTTGAGCTTTAAATAATTCAGTAAAACACTCGTTATACAGATTCATTGACTGGCCCTGGGTTCCGAGGTTTTACAATTTTTATGCCTTACGGCGCTTCACTAACAGCAAACCATAGCCTTCGTAAATTGGGCTTTTCTCTTACTCGTGGGATACTATTTGCAAGGTTGTAACGCAAGTTACTATCGAGTGCTCTGCCGCAGCTGTGCATTCGAGCAGCCACAAATCCCGACTGTCCGGAATGTCGCGCGTGTCCCGAGTGTCACGACACCACATTTTTATAACACGCTGTGACGTGTTCTGCAGACGATTACTTTATGGTGACAACTTCGGACACGGTAATCTGCAGCTTGTGCATTTTCCCTCAGAGATATTCAGGTCACAAATCTGAAAATCTCTTTTGAAGAACGTTCATAATCATGAAACTTAAATTACTTTAATATTCTAGCTCAAAGAAGTCTAATTTTTCATCGTATTTTCTAAAATAATGCAAAAATTTGAAATAAAATATTTATTTCACAGCACGAACTGTTTCCAGACTAAGATTGATGAGATTTACTACAAAATGTTTTAAAAACAGCGTCGCGCTGAAATGTTTTACTCTAAGTATTTTTGCTTTAGTCTGACAAGATCGAATTAAGCGTTCCTGAAATATATTCAGAGGACGAAAATATGCGTAATGTAGATTTTCGTCGGGTCGCGTGACGAAAGTTAAGCAGCTAGGCAAACAGGCCTCAGCTCTGTGTGAAATGTTAATGTAGACTTGTTTTAAAATCAGTTCTCGGCGTCTTTGCTGACAGAACTGAAGGAGCACCTGATGCATGCTGATTAACAAATGACCAGATTCAAATTTTAAAACCCCATTCAAGTTTGGGAAAATGACGAAAACTTTTCGAATCCCTTTTCATTATGCTAGCATTTGCCAGTCACCGGCCGGATTTCAGTTTATCCAGGATACAGCTGAGTTGCAGTATTTGATATGAATCGACTGCCTCCACAGCCCAGTAACTGGGTAACACGATACCCCTTGGCAAGACTGGTGTCAGATTTCAGGCTTCTGACTACCCGTAACGACTGTCAAAGATCTTCTAATGACAGCCGCAACCAATGTAAAGATGGTCACCCATCCACGAACCGACCTCGCGAGCGATGCTTAACCATGAAGCGTGCGGCTATTATTATTTAGCCACGAGCTCTAACCTCTCTAACCCCTAATTACCTGTTAATTAATTATTTTAAATGTATTCATCTAAAAGTAGGTACCCAAAAGTAGTAATAACCGGTGCGTGTATACTAGACATATGAAGATGATCCTTTCATAGCAAGTGGCGTTCTGTAGTTTCTGCTTTGGAAAAAAGGCGCAAGTTTTTGTATGTGTCATCTAAAAGTAAACAATAGTAGGTACTAGTCCTATAATTACCCAATACTAACCCACTTTTATGGTAACTCAGCACAGGTAACCAGATAGTCCTGATCATCGCACACGTCTCTACGCCGCCCGTTACTGGAGTAGTTAGTGAGTACTATTGAATTCGGTAACAGCCTGTGTTTCCATTTAACAGGTGAATAAAAGCAGCAAAAATAGCGGAAAGTTTAAATTTTAATAATCAAACTTAAAATAGTAAATGTTAGCATCACGTTTTCCCCCTCAAAGGATATTTTAGCTTCGAAAATAGGTTCTTGCCTGTGTAAAAGTCCGACGAACTATTTCCGCAGCCACTATTCAACTGAGAAATGTAGGTATAATGTAGACTGCCTAAGCCGTAGTCGATACGTGCGGTTTAAGCGTAGCCGTCGCGTAACTGTCGCGTGGCTGCAGCGTGACCGCCGCATGTTACTTAGCCGATATTAATTTACGAGCGCGATAAGCGACGCTCGTGTGAACTCGCTCCAATATTAATCACATTCGGGTGAGTGACTGTGCCACCCAA
This sequence comes from Orthosia gracilis, assembly GCA_947562075.1. Taxonomy (NCBI): domain Eukaryota; kingdom Metazoa; phylum Arthropoda; class Insecta; order Lepidoptera; family Noctuidae; genus Orthosia; species Orthosia gracilis. The sequence goes on from OX387267.1 coordinate 14,904,659, forward strand.
CCGGGAACTTGCTTTTTGCTTAAGAACCCAATTTATTGATGTTTGCGGTGTACATACCTATTAGCAAGAGTGGGTCTTTAATAGTATTTCTTTCGCGAAACACCCCGTTTTACACAACTTAAAATCACGCTTTTTTGCCTAGAAAGGGAAGGCAGAGGTGTAATGGGACAATTAAATTAATGGGACTTTGACGTACAATGACCGATATTACAGAACTGGGAAATACATAGTCATTATACGTAAACAAGAACTAATAACGTTCCTTTGAAAGCTATTTTTGAAATGAGATCACAATTTTCGTAACGATTTTATTGGAGTCTAGACCGACTAAAGTTATATCTACGTGTGGTTCAATCTGTAGTAACCACAATGGGATCAAAGTGTGTAGACTGGAACATTACCAACGTTACTTAAGCCATACAATTTATATCAGACGTGGCCATTACATTAGCGGAGCGGGTAGCTGACGGTTAGCCGGTCAGACGAGCCGGTCAGATGCTGCGGTCCGGGCCGGAGCCGTGTAGCCGGTAAATAAGTCGTTTGTACGCGTTTGAGCGTGGAGACACGGCGACCGCAGTTTATTGTTACTGTGCTGCCAGCGGAGCGGGAAACTAAACATATTTGCGCGATTGTGTGCACTCGTGCAGATTTGTGAGACGCTTTGCATATGTGAGCTTCAAAAATAACAATACATATACTTTGCATCATTTATCTACTTAGCCAGTGACCATCTGGAAGGTACACTAAGCTGAAATTAATATTAACCAACTGCCCATAACCAGACCCTTTCATGTGGTCTTAAAACCGGAAAATTACTAAGGCCTTCCTAAATGACGTGAGATACTCGTGTACGAAGTGCGTACATCTTGTGTGTCAACACTGAGTAAGCACTAATTATCGTAAACACACAGCGAGGGCACAGTGTGGGAGGCGCTGGGCAGCGATGGTCAGCGCTGGGATACTATCGCGCGGGACTCTGTTGACTTAGGCCTGTTTGTCCCGCACCTGATACATCGCCCTAAACACATCAATTGTGTCCGCCACTTTATGAGTCCGTCCGTCGGTACCACTGCGATACAGCGGCGAACATGTTCCCACATACTGAGGTGGACTCACGAATAGAAGGTACAGCAGTTTTGTGCTAATACACCCCCTAATATTATAAATATTTGTCGGACTGATATTTTTGTTTAAGAATTTGAAAACCCTATATGAAATTAAGCATTCTGTAGCGTTCATTTAAAAACGGCTGTGGTTGTATTCCAAAAGTGAACCAGAGTAATCTGGAACGTAGAATTATTGCACAAATAACTGCTCCTCTCAAATTATAAGCAAACTCGAAGTGGGACAGTCGGCAACCCTGCAGCCCGCAGTCGGCTCACATACGCAGGGTCACAATTAACCCGTCAGCCGAGCTGCGCGTGTATGACGGACATCATTAGGGCTGCCCCGTCCGACGTGTTGCTTTATAATTTATCGCGAGCGGGGCGCCGCGCCTCACGCTAGCCCTGCCAGATGCCGGCGATAAAAGCCTTCTCTTTGCAAAATGGTAAATTTGCATAATAGAATATTATTGTAGAACACCTAGTGAGAATGGGGGAGCTGCATATAATACTCCTTTTGATCTCGGACAAAGGCCAGTAACGCGATCGTCGCCGAGCAAATCAAATGGCAAAGCTCACGAACTTATCTAATGCGATCCATTCTGAGAGGAATTCTTTCACAAAAAAGAGTCATTCCAACTAGATGAGATTGGCTTTGCACGAGTGCGACTTTAGGACGCTGTGAGTGCGAGTGCGAGCGAGGACCCGCTGTTGTGTGTCACATCAGTTACTGAAGAATAATAAAACACTTTAAAGGTGAAACTTTCTTCGGCTAACGAGTTTCCTCCCGCCATTACCGCGCCCTACGCGCTACCCGCACACCTACACTTTTTACAAAATAAATTGTGGAAGTACTCATCAACTCTCTGCTTTGTTATTTTTATGTGGTGTAATAAAGCCTCCCTCGGGGAAATTATTTAATAATGTTGTTAGAGCCTATTGTACCCTTTAACCGGACGAAGCAGCGGTTAGCTAGTGCGAATTGCTGAAAGCCATAAGCATTTTATTTTTCAGGAAAATAACCAGGTAGATTAGGTAGGTGGGTTATACTCATGAAAATAATTACTAAGCATCCCTTACGTGAGATAATCCGCACGTACGCGGAGGGTCAATCACGCGCACTGATTACACGGAGCTGTATAAAAGAGTTGAGAGAAAGCGGAACATTTGGCATGCAAATGTATTCCGTTGTACATCGCGAGTTAATCCTTGACGAATGCTAAATACGTTAACTCACGCCCGTGTTCAGGAGCCGGAGAAAAAACGTGTGGGAACCGTGGAGCGGCCGGCGGCGCGGGGACGGCGCGGGCGTGTCGCGGCAGTCGCGCGGCGCCCGCCGCACAGTCCGCACGTTGTCGCTCTCACGCCGCTCGTCCTCCACTCACCCGCTCGAGCTCGTCAACTCGTTCAGCCGCGTCCGCGATACTGTGCCGTGATAGTGTTGTGTGGAAGTTTTCGGAATGCTAGTGTGGTGTGAATAAAAGATCGGGGCTACCTCGGAGAGCCGGCACCGCTCGAGGTGGGTCACATGTATTATTTAGGAGATCGCTCTGCTGTCGCCGAACAGCGAGTTATTAAGACAAGCTGCGACGAGCCGCCTGAATATTTAATGTGATAAGTTTATCACGAGCGGCTCCGGGCGGTGGGCCTGTATCTGGGAGCCAGCGATGCGGACTGGCTATGACAGATAAGCGGCTGGTTATGCGTCCCCTTACGTCCATTACAGACTCGAAACAGTCGGGACTACTCGTAGCCGTTATTTTGAGAAGCCTCCTTTGTAAAGGCTATATTTATACTCTACAGCGAGAAAAGATTTTCTATTTGAAATAATTCGGTATGACACTTGAACTTTTATTTTCTCGACAACAGGATTAATTTTGTCAAAGAAGCATGTTCATATTCTACTAATTTTCATAACTGAGCGCAAGCTCGCTTACTTATTTAATATGTTACGTGACATTTACTGGAACTATTTAATTAATGCGGGAACTCTCTTTCTAAGTAAAGACCGGGTGGACCGTAGAGCGCACACAAATTAAATCTTGTAAGTTTGAATTACATTAGACAACATATTTAAACCCGAAGACATGCCAACCTTTTCAAATTATAAAAAGCTTTGTAAAACTTTGCGTTTTCAAAGGCTTTTACAGAATATTTTCACTAACAAAAAGCTTGGTTTATTATCCACGAAAAATTTTGCTTCATACACATTCTTGAAATTATTTGGCGTATGCCCAGAATGACGGTAGTTGCGTTTTTGCTAACTAAGCGTTACAACGCCTATGTCTTACGTAAACAGTATTATAGGATACGTCTTATTTCATACGACGGAGTCGGTTCAGGAGAGTAGTTGGTAATCTGACAATAACATACTATGTTCTGCCTACCCGCTTTCCAATTAACGTTGGGATTAATGGCGGAGAATCAGCGCGAGTAATTAATGCCAAGAGCATGATAATTGTTATTAATTATTGTCGCACTGTATTGTTCATATTTCGTATCGGGTAATAGCTTGTTGAGTAATATTAATGTCATCGGCAGAAACCACTAACGTTTCTCGAACTTTAGTTTTGATGTATTATATACTTACTATGTTCTGAGACACAGAAGATGAGATTACAGTAAAGGGTTACTGGAAACCAAGCGCAGCCATTTAATTAGAAATGAAAAAGTGCTACAGAGGTACCTACAGACGTGAACTAATTGGCGACGAAGCCAACGACCCGTTTAAAGACTCATTAAGGCTCAGTCTGGGTACTCTGACTATTTCACAAAATCCAGCTTCAATTAGTGAGCTTACAAGATCTAGCTTTAATCTCTGAACTTTGGAGAAAAGCAAACACAATGCATTCAAATAAAATACACAAAGCTTAAGCACATTCAATTACTACAATTGTGAAAGCAGGTTTAAGCTTAAAAGAAGAAAAATATGAATTTAATGACTTTATTTAATTCAGATTCTCGTCGTCATTTCACGGTCTTTCTAGATTGAGTGATTGCAATATAAAGCTCAATTACGGACAGTTTCTGGATTTTATCAGAGTTTCATCCGACACAGCTATACCTGGGGTGTCTGGGCTACGAGGGCAGACACTCGATGGCAGGCGTGATAAGCGCCAATAAACTTGCTTTATGTCGTCAATAAAACTGCGGAGCGCCAGTCGCTGGCTGTGCGAGTCTGCGCGCACTTGCCAAGACTTTGTTACAGATTTTAACTTACTTAGCTGCCACAATATTGTTGTAATTCACGGAGGAGGGGAGGAGGAAACTGAGTGCATAATTAAAAGCAAGCTAAGAGGGTGAAACGTTTCGCTTTCTTCACTGTTGTGAGCCGTATGTTTGCTAGAAATCAAAGCAAGAGGATCTGGTTGTTACTTGTTATGATGTATCAATGTTGGCAATATTAAGCTGGTTTGATAAAGAGAACCTTTTACCGCTGGTATTTACACATTTCGTACACATGAACCATTTAATATGATACACATTAAATATTTGAACAAAGTTGATGTCGTTAAAGACCTAGGGGTACTTCTTGATACAAAATTAACATTTATTCCCCAAATAGATGCAACAATAAAAAAAGCCGCAAAAGTTACTGGTTTCATCATACGTAACGCTAAACCCTTTTCCCAGGCCAAAACCAAAATACTGCTGTTCAACTGCTTCGTTCGCAGTGTATTAGAGTACTGCTCGGTTGTCTGGTGTCCTCACTACGCGACACACACTCTTAAGCTAGAACGTATACAAAAGCGTTTCTTAAATCATCTTGCTTTCTCTAAAGGCATAACCAAAAGGGTACGGTTACGCTAAACGTTTGGATTTCTTCAATATCAAAACGCTAGAAACGCGAAGGGACGCTCTCGATCTCCTATTCTTATACAAGATTATAAATAATGTGATTGACTGCACACAACTTGTTTCGAGAATTAACTTTAATATACCCCACAAATATCCCCGGAAACCCATTAAGTTATTTTACCCGCCCCGTAAAAAAACAGTTCTAGGCATTAACTGCCCAGTTCCCAGATTGTGTAGGCTCTTTAATAAATTTGACGATAAGCTAGACATTTTTGGTGCTTCCCTTAATAAATACAGGAACCAAGTAAAGAGGATCAGCATGGCATAATATCGTTTGTTACTGTTGTATTGTAAGTACTGTTTTAGTAAAGTGGATCTTGTTAAAAACTTATTAACTTATAGGATTGGACTAACTTGTCATCCCATTGTATTTTTTTTTATGAATGCTGTGTTTGCCGACTAATATTGTACACAATTGATATCTAACTTCTGCACTTGTAATCTTGTATGTATATGTGTAACAATTGTAGGCAAATAAATAAATAAATATGATGTAGGAAGTTACAAGTTAGAGTCTAAAACAAAAATCCGAACATCATGACACAATCAATGAAAATGATTTATCTAGACGACAGTAAATCATCAATCATCATTTACTGTTTACACAGAACAATGTTTGCTATCGCTCTGCCCGTTCAAGTTAATAACTGTGCGGTTACAAAGTTCGCTGCGATGGACATGCAATTTGTCGCATCATTGCACCGCAGTCCTCACATGAGGCACTAGTGCTGGCTACATGCACAGCGTACAGAACCATAGGATCGAGTCACGTACCACAATTTCGTTTCGGATTTAAAGATCGCCACAAAAATGAGGATCGTACGTCGCACACAAACATCCAACCTATTTCACAAGCTTTGATTTAACTCCATTCACTGTTAGTTCAAATCGTGCCAAAACTGCCGAAAACATCCAATATTATTATAACCAGTATTCTGTTCCGAAAACACTGAGAGTGAGTGGATATGTAAATTTTATCAATTTATCACTGTTTTCACGCTTAAGAGAGTGAATATTTCAGTAGGTTCTCAGCTTTACAAACGACCTAAAAACAAAGTTTGAATAAAAACGTTGGTACTTAAAACATTGTGCGTGGATAAAGCAGTTGCCTGCTTTTAAATTAATAAAATACTTCAACGTTCATACGGTAATATTTTAAAACCGTCAAGAAAACTCCATTCACTTAACGTTTCTCAAAACTTGCAAGTAATTAAGCTATGAACGAGGACAGAACGTGCGCCTTCAGCCCGTCGAGTGTCGTGCTCGTAAGCTCGGCGCTCGACTGCCGCCTGTTTGCGTATGATAAACTTGGACATAACATTAATGCTGCGAATGTGTACTAGCATAACATTATCACATAATTACTGGCACATGCCTGTGTAGTGTGTACATAGCCTTGTTTTCTTTTAGGTCTTGACGGGGCTCCTAACGGGGCAGTAATTTGTCAACCCAGCTGGAAGTCACTAAAACACATTATGGTGAAAGCAAATTCTTATTTTTTGCACAAGAGTTTTGGGTTTTTTACCAGCACAATGGAAGATGCTAACACAATGTTGCTAAGTCGACTTTTATGTCACATTAGGAGAAGTACGGTCTGATGGGCGGAAACTTAGTGCGCTGCTGTTCTATACACAAAACTTATTTACGGGAATTCTTGATCAATATATTTTCCTGCTCTCAAACCGATGAAGGAAAACATCGTGAGAGAACCGCCATGTCCTAGAATCAAAAAAATCGAAGACATGTGACATCCACCAACCCGCACTGAGCCGACGTAGTGGGTAACGGCCCATTCCGTCTCACAAACAGGAGGCCTGTGACCCAGCAGTGGGAACATTAATTGGCTGATGATGATATTTTTCTTATGTTCTAAAGTTGTGAGTAATTGACTTAGTTTGAAACTAAAGCAATTAAACCTGTTCATGTTATTAAACTAGCATATTTACAAAAACGTAAAACGATTAATTGGACACGGCTCGCGGCTCGACGATATTAAAACGTATTTCAAATGAAAAGCCAGACGTATTCATTACGTACTCACTGCTGCACGGCGCTACGACTCCAGTTGCGAGCTTTTGTCACGACGCAGAGCCCAATGCCACGACTACATTCACTTCTTTTTAATTAAATTTAAAAGCAATAAACTTTTCATAAAAAAAACTAAATAAAATAAGTAGTTGCCATGAATTTTCATACGTTTTCATCCCTTTCATGTTTCGATCAGAATTGCTTATCTGACAGGCTTATATAAAATTAAAAATAATGTGAATTATAAAACTAATTCTTGAAACTTTTGTAAAAAATAGTGAGAATTTCGAAAGGTAGCTTAACTTGACATCGTAATTAGTATCTCAACTTTCGAAAGCAGACAAGTATGATAATATTTACTTAAGAATTTTCATGAAATGTAATTTGAATGACTGCCATTAAAACACGATAAACTATAGAGCTCTTAATAGGCCAGCAGAGAAAATAACGCGGTTTCTAGAATAAAAAAAGAAATGAAAACTGGTTAAACTCTACTTTAGCTTGACAAAATGCATATGAATTTGAAACGTTCTGAACTTCAAAATCTCAATTCAGAAGCCGGGCTTAATCTTAAACTCATGATTAAACTTTAACAATGTATCAAACCGTTAGTTGATTGGGATTTTCTTCGGCCAGCTAACTGTCCACATCGTCTGTCAAATATTGATTAAACTATTCTATTGACAATGCGGTAGTTGTAACGTAGTAGTAGTAGAATTGTTTAAGTAATTGATAATTCACTCACAATGCAAAGGGCAGTAGGTAATCACATCAATAATAAATGAGAGAGAAAATCATTCAATATCACGGGTCAGGTCCACAAACTCAATTAACACAGGTGATAGAGCCGCGAGTCGCGTGAACAGACGCGCGAGAGCGCTGAACAATCGCGCGGATTGAACGAAATAAACGCGAGTCGCATGTCCAGCGAACACCCGCGCGGGTCGTTGGGTCCCGTTTGCAGCATTCCTTATTCATCAAGCTGATTGATTCGCGCGAACCTGGCTCCTGAAATATTCACTACAAACAATGCGCGCGTTTTGAAACTTGCATTAGTTCGTTTGACGTGTTTTGGAAACAGTGCATTTGTTTTATGATGAAAATAGCAGCACGGGAATGTAAAGTTGAGCTAGGTTTGTTTTTAATTATATACGAATAGCCCTTATGTGTTACATTTCAGTAAGAATTTGTTAAAGTTATTAACTATGATTCGAATAATTTCTATAAAAAATAAGGTTTTTTATTTAATTTGGCTCCTCTTCCAGTTCAGGATATAGCCGAGCTAAACCAGGATATATATTATAGATCTGTAGGCTGAAGCGTAATGAAATGCACTCTAAAACCATATTTTAATACGATTTAGAAAACGTTCAGAAGTAGGTAAAATGAACGATTTGGAGATTTACGAGTGATTTTATGTGAAAACTTACTATTGCCCCAGACTAGTAGCCGTGAGGAAATTGCACTAAAGATTTATTTGACGCGAAAATGCTGAAATAAATAGCTTTAGATAACGACTATCTTGCAGATAAGTGCTCAATTAAGGACGGAGACAGACAAAATGGATTAAGTATGAACGTAAAATATAATAGTGCGGTTGAGGCAGTAACAATGATTGTTCTTCATTAGTGGGTACACAGGGCACTAGGTATTATTCGTATTATTTGTTCCACAAAATTGCCATTGTGTTTCCAGCTTATATAAATTGGTTGACCGTTCATTATCAATTGCGCGAGTGGCACTTGTTTCAATGATGGTTCGGTTGCGGTGCTAATGTGTATTGAAATGTATTTTGCTGCTACTATATTCTGGTTTTCTGGTCCTGCATAATTTTACCTGAAATAAACTACTTCTAGGCAAGCGTGCTTCACCGTCAACCACATCATCGCTTACAATCAGACGAGATAGTAGTCTAACGCCGGTCTATCTTTAATTAAAAACTGGCCAAGTGCGAGACGGACTCACGCATTTGGGGTTCCGTACAGTACAAAAGCTACATTCACCAAAACAATTCAAAAACAGTACTGAAGTTCATAAGCTATGAGGACACAGAACATTGCTCCAACGATTAGATAAAAGAATTGAGGGACAAAAATAACTTTGCCGTTAGAAAACTGTAGTCTCTATACATCGACATAAGTTGCGGTCAGTTAAGTAACTGCAAATAAGTTAATTATCCTTTTTTTGATGTAGTTACAAATTTACGACTTTTGGTTTTTTTCTTTACTTGTGATATAAGATTCCTTCTTGCCAAATTTCATGATTCTAGGACAACGGGTAGTGCCTTGTAGATTTTGATTCCCTTGTGAGGGTAAATAAGCGTCATTAACGGCTGTATCTCTTGATCGCGTTGATCTAGAAGTTTGATTTTTTCAGAGCAGCAAGAGGTTGTAAACTTGAGTATACGATATTAAAACTCGATACCTTCACGCGTTCCCGAGATAAAGGGTCTGATAGACACGGACATACAGACAGACGGACAACAAAGTGATCCTATAAATGTTTCGTTTTTCTCTATTGAGGTACGGAATCCTAAAAAGGAATCATGACGATGAAACAGACGTCAATATTATCGTGACTTGTAAAGGCTTAATAAACAAGCTGATTGAATCAAATACGACAAAAATATTATATTTAAAAACAACGATAGCAAACAGTAAAAGATGACACCGCAAGAACTCACAGCAATAAAGTAACAAGACGAATGATGGAAAAGAGAAATAGAAAAAAACTAGAGTGAATGGACCATTCCGCGCTAACAATATTACTTAGGAGAAAAACTGGCATTTTCTAGAACAGCGCACTTGATGCAAAAGGTCAATTTAGAAAAAGTGAAGAACGCTTAATCACAAAGCAAGCTGGACTCGGGACTCAGACTGGAGAGCGCTGCTTTTTATTTGATGAACGAATAAACGTGGTGCAATACTTACTTGTTAAAGTACTATAACTGGCTCCGTGAGCTGGTAGACCTTGAGACTCTGTCTTTTTGATTTCTATATCGATTCAGTTTTTTTTTTATTTCGAAAAATGTCGGAGCCATTTGAGAACTTCCATATAATTATCGAATCCACACACAAAATTGCACGAGAATCGGTTGAGAAAGCCGACCTGTAGAGGACAACAGTCGGACATCCACCCATTCGAATTTTTGCGTAAGCTGAAACGGAGACGCTTCGCTCGTGCTTCGCGCTCTCTCGTTCAATTATTTTCTGTGGTTATCAAATAAAACTATGTGTCATTGAATAACAGATAGACAGAACAGAATAAACTTACGAAATTCGATGGAATAATTGTAATAAGAAGGTACTCAAACATAGATATTATCTTACTTTAACTCTTGGAGCCAAAATTGTACTTTACAAAATGGTTAAACGTAAAAGGTAAACATTTGCTTTGTAAGAAGTTTAAAGCAAAGTCCAAGTAAAGGATAATAAGAACGCTTTACCTTAAGTTGAATGAAAACACTAGAACTTGTAGTTAGTGGGGAGGCATTGTTGGCAGGTCAGCTTAAAAACATGTCGGTAACCGAAGTTCTGACGAGTTAACTAGTTAACTTTGACGAGTTACTATGTAGTTACATTAACTAGACGGTATTAATATTTTAATGGATGTCGGTCGCCACTTATATCCTGTGAGTAAGTATGTCTCATAGTGTGAAGGTGATGTTTCCACGTTAAATAAAAATAATAACATAAGTCAAAAACATCCTGAATTTACAACAGCATTGTTACGGTAACCCATTATTATTTTCATAAATATTAATAAAGTTGTGGCTGAGTCAAACCGGCAGTTTCCATAAATGTATATACATTGCCATTATTTAAATACGATATGAAATAATTTATACAATTCCAGAAGAGCAATAAAACCAAAAAGGCGATTAAATAAAGCGATAGCAACCATGACTTTCTTAGTATATCTTTTATCTAATAGCCCAATTTAATTAACGTGAAATCGTTTTAAGGAAGACATTCGCTTTAAATAACCTGCTTAAATAATTCCTTAATGTTAGCAGATTATCATTTTAAATGAATTTTGGGTCGCCATGCCATTTGTTCCCTTTTAAACCATACATGCATGCTGTCTGTATCGATATCTACACATTTATAAATATTGTGAAGTATAATTTTAACGATATGCCTTTGAAGTATCCATATTAAATTCATTCGAAATACTTGCAAGCATATTGCATCCTGTTTCAATATCTTCCAATAAAGGGTAACTTGTCATATTTGCGACACATCAAACGGGTGACAGGACCGAAATTCAAATATCTGAAATACGTTTTATACCAGTAGGCCGTCGGCTGCACCGAAACGGCACCTTAAGCGGTAAATTATTCGCATCACGCGGTGAATATGACGGGCGCGTTCAGACGGAGTTGTGGGTGCCTTGTTGAGGAGAGAGCGGGTGCGATGCGGCCTGATAGCGCGGCTATAAACTTGCTTTATGCGAACAATAAAAGGCGCAAGCCCGGCCGTGGGCCCGTTCCCTTGTATCTCACAAATTGATGCCACTACACAACACTCTGTACTCAATCCTGCGGAGACTTCAATACGTCATCCAACCTGTTTTATGGTTTATTTTGATATTAGTTTTTCTCGAGTGAGCCAAGTTTAGTATTCATGTGGGCATATGTGCTTGTGCTTGAACTTCATATTGAAGTTAGGATATTAGCGGTACCTTGCGAGGATAACATTAAAGTTGCAGACTAAATAGTTTTGTGATGAGTGACACGTTAAAGACTTTATATAACAACTTTATTTCAGTAATATTGGAAGTAGTGCTTATGAGTTTATTTGTTTCAAAGATGGCGAGGGCTTTACGTGGATAATCCAAAGCGCAGGCACTTATTTTAGCTGTGTTGTGTGTGCATGTTGCACGAAATCCTATACCAAAATTATCTATGCCGTTTCATACAAATAACCCCTTTTGAAGTTGTGATTGCAATACGTATAAGCACGTTTATTCCCATAGTCTGTATGCGCACGGTTATTGCTTGTGTTTGTTGACCCACCGGTGGACACGAGCTGGGCAATTTGTGTAACAATACGAATGAACAAGCTGCTCTCCACTCAACTGTCGAATTCGTCAAAGGAAAACAGGAAACGGATACATAAATAAATTTGCTAGTACACGTAATTTAGTTAGGCCAGTGCAAGTACCAAAACGTTAACTCAGAGTTAGTTGTTAATCCGAAGTTAAATAATAAATATATTATAAAGGCTAACCCAGCCAATTGGTCGGGTTAGCTACTGACTTGGAGTTATTAAGATAACCCATGGTGTTGCAAGCGGGCCTTAGAGTGCTAAGCTCAATTTTTTAGAGATATGTTTCGACTGAAAAATATAATGTAATTAAGAGGGCTTTCGTTTTTAAAACTATTTTGTGAGTATTTGTTTTTATATGAATATATCTTTATTTTTTTTTGTCACAGGCTCGCGTTTGACCACTATCTCGCCCGGTGTTAAGTGATGATGTGGTCGAAGGTGAAGCACGCTTGCCTAGAAGTAACTTATTCACTCTTGACTTGAAGACCCCTAGGTTGTAGCTATCAGGAAACAAAGACGCCGGCAGGGAATTCCACTCCTTAGCTGTGCGCACAATGATAGTATTTTCATTGGGAGCTAAACCTGGTTTTGAATATTCTAGAATAGATTCAGTACCTATACCTATCAATAAAAAGCTATTAAAAATATGCAGTAAATCGCCTGGTATAAATTTAGAGGTCTAGTGGTTTAAAAGTAGGTGGTAGGTAGCTTAAAATAAAATGATCTATGCTATTTATGGCCTTTATGGATACGAATGGATTTAAAAATGAAAATGTAAACCAGGAAACCTTCTTTGAGGCACAACGTAATTTAAATTGCGTTGATAGGCGTATTGACTAAGAAAATGTCAAGTGCAAATCGGTCGTATTGTATCGCATTGCGTCCATTTGAACGTACTTGCCATTTCGGTTCGTAAAAATTGCATGTAAATCGGTGCGATTTAAATCGATTCACGTCGTGTGGTGTTGCTATGAATTACCAACATTTTATTCACTTATCAGCAACAAGTCTTACATATTGAGACCTGTCTGAAATATCACCAACTACTTATTAACCACTACCAGATATGCCAATACCAGCTCGTTGAAGTCTCACATCCTCGACACACTGCACCGGCGGCAACCCGCCGTGCACCAACTTGTGAAATATGACGTCGCAGCATGTAGCAAGCACTTGTACATAGTTGTGGGCACTTAGTTTTAGTGCTGCTCCGGGAACTTCGTGCGGTGTGCTGATCTGCTTGGCGGTTTTATATTCTGATTATGCTTGAAATGGAAGAATTGAGAATGGCTTAAGGAGCGATAAGAATAGTGTGATCGAAGATTTGTTGAATGAGCGTGAATATTGAGGTGGTTGCAACAAGGACATGTCTTTGTTGCAACCACCTCAGTATTCACAAAATAATTAAGAAAACACAAAATCATTGTCAAACTGTAACGTTCTTACGTTCCCAATGCAGGAACAAAGGCCACATCTCCGAGAGGAAGTAGGCTGTAATCTACCACGCGGGTTCAGTGCGGTTTGGTAGATTTAAAACACTTACAATTTTTATCCTAATATTATATGTAAATTACCCGAAAGTCGCGGCCGTTTCTACTGGAATACCGTAGATGAGATATCAAATAATATAATTTCGATTTGTAAGTGTAGAGACAATGTTAATAGGTCGATAACCTCAATTAAAAAGTTCGACTATAACAAGCTTAAACTATTGGTAGATACCTATCAACTCGATTCAGGTAATAACTAAGATATTTCTGGGAGAGAAACAAGAATATTTGAACATTTGCTCAAACTGAATTCAAATCTCCATTTCTGAGGAGTGAACGCGTGAGTTTATGAGAAGCAGATGTATTTGATGGTTTCGAGAAAGTCATACGATATTGCCAATCCTATCCAGAGAGTAATGATTGGCTTTTGATACGTAATCATGCCTTTTTCCATGGTGGTAAGAATAAACTACAGAGCACCACCTGCTACGATCCCTACATACTCCTTTCGCTTAATTTATGTTCGTACATGTACACGCACGCCGCCGGTTATGAGTACTGCGCACATGACCTTTCTGAATAACCACCAATTTATTTATTTATTATTTGCGTTATTGTATACCATGAAATACATTAATAAAAAAGAAACTTAAATCTAAGCATACAACGGGCGGCCTTATCGCATTCCGCGATCTCTTCCAGGCTACCAGGTATAGGGACAGTAATTGCCTGGACATGAAATGGGGCGGTCTTTGGTGTAACAATAGCAGTGCTTAAATTATTTACTTTAATAGATACACAGATAAATACATAAGCTATTTAATAGACACATAAATACATACATATACACTTAATATATAGGCAAGTTAAAAAAGAAATACAAAAAATTACGACAATCTATTGATAAAATCACAGTATCTGTTTGAGATCGACAGGCTAAGAAAAAGACAGGGACAGATAATGTTGCTTTACGAGTCTTTCACCAAGTCTTCTTATGGCTGGCTATTTGTAACGGTACAATATATAGTATTCGTCATGGTATTTTAATTTGTACCGATGTGAAAGACAAATCAAACCCAACTGAAAACAAACGAGCCAAAAATAACCGTTTGATAAAACGCACCCGACCGCACATGACTGAAAGATTAATTATGGAAGGAAATCCTGTTTAAGGTACGTTTTGATATCCTTTGTCATTGGTGACAGTTCGCCACTACAAAGACAGGCCTAATGACCTCACTCACGCAGGAATACAACCCGCAGTATTAGTCCGGCGCTTTTAAACGCGGGTAACTCGATTGGTCCAGTGTTTGATCCCCGTTAATAAGATGAGTGTAAGTGTGGGATCAGTAATCACGTTTGGTGGACAGTGGGTGGTTTGGGGGGAGGATGGGACAGATTACTCTTTGATGTGTCGCCGCGGATCACTTGGCTTGCTACCATCTTTGATGTGACGTCGCCACTGATCTCGTTATTAGCTTCTGCTTACTAATTATGTATAGTGGATTAGTCATGTATTCGGTTGATTGATTTCATGTTATATGCTGCATTGCATATGTAATGTGTACATGTTATGTAATTATAATTACTCTATGGACGTCATGAATTAAATAAATCAATAATCTGTCGATTTTTTAGTATCGATACTAGTAGAATCGGAAACCCAAAAGCAATCAGGTGGAGGCAAGATAGACAGTCTTTTCAGTACTTTAAGTAAAATATCAGTATTGAGCTGCATTCGGGTAGACCGACACCAAACCCAGTTCAATTTAGTTATCCAGGCAGATGATCATGCATGAGTAATTTAAAATGATAAAACATTCTATTCATAAATGTACTATAATGTGTCTCTATTCTTACCTACATGAATATCAGATTCATCCACAATAGAGATTGACCAAAAAAGCTTGACATTACAGGTTTAACGTGGAATCATAAAATATAGCGGTATCTATCACGACAGATTTTCAGTTGACGCACGGGACCAACCCGCTCGAGTTCACCCATAACTTACACATAATGGCAAAGAGAATATACCTACGAGGTTCTTACATTTCCGGGTACAAGTGGAAGTAAAGAATCTACACGAATTCTGTGTTATAATTCATCGAAGAGATGAAATCATCGCCCGAAGGCTGAACAATAAAAAGTTAGAGCAGCATCCTCCCCAGAGGCGAGAGATCGATCTCAACTTACTTTAAAAGCTTTACTATGTTCCGTATAACGATTATCGGTAAGCAAATTATATTGTTACCGTTATTATCTCAGAACGTACTGAGAACTTGACGCGCGGCTGGTTATATACTAAGTAATCGTCTTAGAGGTTCATTGTGTGTGTCTTAAGCCTATAAATGCGTGTTATAAACTATCTTGTTTGATTTATGTCTAGCTTGTTGCGAAACTACAACCATCTTCTCATAAGATTTAAGTCTCGTATGCTTCGTATATTGAGCAGAGTTTTAGACAGAAAGATCTAGATTTATGTAGTAGATAATAAATTATGCGCTTAAAACGTGAATATAATATTCAATGACAGTGTCCTCAGTTGCAAAAAATTTAGGTTGTTCTTTACTTAGGTCGCGCCATTCTATTTCTTTCATTTTCTTATTTATTTCTCATTTGTCACCGGCAAGCGGCAACTGTCCGGCGAACAAAGTTGTTTGTTAAATATTCCAGCGCTGAGTCGAACAACTAAATCTAACTCCGACGAATGCTCAACAAATGCTAGAACAGATTCAATCTCAGCAGCGTCCAGCCTCGTCTTGAGGTGATTTTTTCAATTTTAATTGAAAACGCTTCAACTTTTTAATGAAGGGAAATAAAGAAAAGTTGTAAATTAAGCGGGGCCCGGCTGAGTTGCCTGTTCTCTTAATTAAAGCTGAAGACTCAACTATTTTCTTGTTCTATTGTTTGTTGAGATTTTTTCGCTAAGGTGGCGCCACTGCAGATATCGGGCGCGATAACGTGCGACATTGTGTGCGCTCCGCTCGCTCTGGTTGACAACAGGCGCCACCGCCACCACGGTTGGCGCTAATCCCGTCTTTTGTTAATCTCGGATAGATCGTATCATATTTAGGTGGGCTTTACTTGTTATTGTGTTGAATATTTAACTGTAGCATAAGTTTCTTAGAGCCTCGTCTTACAAACAGTTTGATTTCACAGAAATAAAACAATGTTAAAAGAATCACTGCAGTAAGAGAATAATAATAAAATAACAATGCTCTATTTGTAAGTGAGTTAACGTTGTCAAAAGTAAATAAGAATTCCCTCTCAGGGCAACGGGAAAGGGCAAATAAAAGTCAAAAAGATTACAGAGAATTGAGATTGAAGATATTTTCATTGAAGCAACTCACAGGCTGGTGTTTGCAATGTAGAATAATGTAGATTCGCGGAGCAGCAGGAACCACTCTTTTAAATTTAAACAAAAAACAAGGAAAAGACTCTTCTTTTGAGAACTTAGTTGGCTGTATATATTTCGCGATATATTTTTGTGGAAGTTCTATTTGTATTTGCATTTTAATATTACAAGACGAGAAGTTATAATAAAAAATAAAGTGCCTTGGGTGTCTTACAGAGCAAGTTTTGATTGGAACGAAAGTAGCCTGCTGATACGAATACTAATATCATACTGAACATTTTTAACAAATATTGACTATTTAATGCCTATCACAAGAAAATTATTATTGAAGTTATATAAACAGAATTCATATTAAACTAATGTTGGTCACAACATATATTCCGAGGCATTTCTCATTTTAGCAGGTACCGGAATAGGAGAAAATACCAATACGAATAATAAACTAAAAAATTCAATAAAATCGTATAATTTTATACTTTCGTTTATCTTCAGATCTATTTTAGAAGTTTTAAAGTTAGACATCGATCAGGCAGAACTACTTAAATGGAGATTTCGTTGCCGACCCGTTTCCTATCAACATTACCTACCTACATCTATTGACATACCTTCTAGGTAAGTGTAGTAAGGCTCGGTATCGAGATGTCATAGGGTAGATAGGTACAGAAGACACAGAATGCAGTAGCACTTGTTAATTATCATTACATCATTTGAATGATTCAATTCCCAAAGACAATCTGTAAAGAATGCGGGACTGCTGGGTAGCAGTGGATGATTTTGGGCTCAAATTATGACAATGATTACTTAGATCCTTAGGGCGCGGTCCCATGCTACTTCTAAACTAGTAAACTATTTATTTGGTATTTCAGTTTAACCTTGTAGATTTATTTGCAGTTCTCTCATGTTGAACTATACAATAACTCCGAGGTACTAGTTATTATCTCTCAATGGTACACTTACGAACGTATAACGATATATATCAAAAAAGTGCCAGTTGTTGTAAGTCTGCTTGCATCTGTACATAGACACGTGTTCTTCCTATTTCATTCGTGTTATGAACCTGGATTTCTGCTCCAGTCTATTCCATGTCGCGTGTCCGGATCGACACGTGGTCGACGCGGATGGGTGTCTGATTATGTTTGCGTACCTATTAGCGAGGTGTTTGCTCCGCCGAATTAACGACGAGCCGAGCCATTGTTACACTATACCCATACAAAAGGTACGTGATCAAGTCATTAGGGGAGGCTGAGCCTGCCAATTTAACGAAACCGATACTATGTTTGTTGAAGGTGTACATGCGTGTAATTGAAAACCATTATTTACATTGTAAACAATTAAACATAACACGACCTTATCAACGGTAATAAAATGTGGTAGCGAAAGCTCTGTAAACAATACTACATCTGAATACCAAGAAAACAATCTGTGTTCTCTATTGTAACTAAGTAATTCTACAATCATTATAATTAATTATTCTGCTTATCTTTCTAATATAACTCCCTGGTGGACGCTTTTGACCGGCTGGTACGAACAACGGAGCCTTTTTCCCTGGAAAATTAAATTAACAAAATAACAATATTTACTTGTCTTTATCCTACAAATGCCTACGAGAATCTGTTCCAGCGATGTTATTTAAGAGTTAAGTTGATTTAGATGACATGTTTGTCCATATTGCGTCTTTTTGGCAGTTTTTTTTGTGTTTGCGTTTAATTTCCGGTCAGAGGAAAGTATTCTATGTCCAATACCGACATTACGTAATGTTACTGTGACGTAACGTAAACGACGAAGAAATTCCAATTATTTTCTTATGAGTATTTTTCTTTTATTTTCCTTTCTTCCTTCAAATAAAAAAACAGGATGTCTGTAGGATATCAACAAAAGAAATTGAAATATTATCAGGAATCTAGCAGCATTTATTACTCATATCGCAATTCCAATCTTTTAAACCAATAGGTACCTATTTCACTACTCACAAACTGCTTGAAGCTACAAAATAAAATTGCATCCTGTGTCGCTACTTAGGATTCTGCTCGGTAAACAGAAAAAGAAAAGAAAAGATACTGTGTACCGAGTCTCAGACTCGTCCTTATTTACGTTCCTCTGGACTACAGCCAGTCGATATTTACACAGATCCACTTAGTAGGAAGTCGCAAGAATTCGAAGGTTCAATTAATATTAACACAAATTGCTCTCTGGTGTATTCTCTCTGCGATCGTGGGTGACCACCAAGAATTGCTAATCCCTTAAGACGTACAAACCAAATTGGTGGCTAATTGATCTGTCAACCAATTACGAGCAGTGAGCGGGCTCTGTGTTGTTCATTATTCAACGGTCCATTATTCTTGGCTAGCTTTAGCCTTTATTGCTGACCACGAATTAATTCCCGATAAGCTATGTAATGGGAACAGTTCATTTATTTAGTATCGGTTTAGGAGAGCTCGCCACGGATTAAATCGCCTAGCCGGGACGTAATTTAAAATTCAATTTTTAATTAACCTTTTTTTTGGACTTCTGGTGTAATAACGTTTTCAATTCTTAAATGATTTATGTACTGAAGCATTATGTTAGATTTTATAACGAATATAGATCAGTTTTGGAACTTTATTACGGATATCAAATACAGTACGTAACATATTAGAGATTAAAAATTAGAGCAATTTATAGTCCATAAGCATTACTAACTTCCCAATGGAGGTATAAATTGAAAGTTATCTAACCAACCTACAAGGTGAAATTTATGAACGGTATTCCAATAGCTTCATGGAATTTCCATCCCCAAGCGATCGAGCTGAAATATCGGGCCATGTTAGCGAGTAAAGCTGCTGACAAATTAAAAAGCAAGTTTTATCTTTCAAGATGTGATGCAAATTTTAATTTACAATAGTTGTAGTCCGGCGCCGCGGCCGCAAAATGGCCGCTGTGCGCTCTTCTCTTGAGAAGGATCCGTCTGAGAAGTTTACAATTTATAGCTGAACTACATAAACGCGAGGCGTTGTCTGTAGTTAAGTGCGGTTTGGTGCTCGGAATTATGAACGTGTTTTTGCCAAAATTCGAAGATGTGCGTGATTGATCGTGTACAGAAACGGCCGTGTAAGGCAGAATTAATATTCAATTTATCCGAATATTATCTACTATGTAAGGTAATAAACATTATATTTTTTTATCAAACTACTCAACGATTGTACTGATATAGCGGAAAATCATAAGTAAAAAGCTTTTATCAATTTGTTCGTTCGGAAAATTTTGCAAAGTATTTTGACTCTTAAGTGATCTTGAAAGTGAAATTAATGCTCATGGAATTATTTTGATATCGTATTTATCCTTGAATCTTGTGAAAATTTTCATAATGTTTATACTTCAACGGGATTCCGAAACCTCTTCATAAATTTTCTTAAATATTGTTATCATGTCTCAAGTGGATACTAGACTGAGGCTGATATCATAAATATTGCTTATCATGTTTAATTTGGCATAACATCCTGTCACGGTCGGACAATTATCTAACTACAAGTGCTATATAGAGACTATGGCCAAGCCAAAGCACATGCTAAGTGACGTTTATGGATCCCAGTCTTAGAACTGTCGCAGGAAATTGAACAAACAACAAGACAGTTTTCTATCTACATATAGCACGGAATTTACACCATAATCAACACAATGTCTGTAAGATACATCGCCACTCTAGTAGGCACATAGGCGTGACAGCTTTATTGTAATAATCTAGTTTGTGAGTGTGTCTGTGTGTTGGGCAGGCGTCCAAATGCGCGAGACATGGAGGACCACTCGGCTGCATCGAGCAATAACACGTCGCAAATAACATATTACGGCAATAAACACTCGCATATGTATCCCACGAGTGCGTACAAAGTTCGACCATCCATTCGCAATAACCGTGTTAGCCCATCGCAAGCAAACTAACTCCATTTGTGAACCCGTTTGGATTTTTTTTCAAACTGCTCTTTTTGAATACGTTCATCAAATATTTGGAAACATCGCGGTTCTATTCAACGTCTGATAGTACTGGACCGTTATGTTTGTTTTATTTTTACATAATATTCACGCACAATAGCACGCCAGTATTCTCCGAAGGGCTAGCCAGAGGTACACCTATAGTACACCGACATTTCGCCAGTTATGTTTAAGTGTTATGTAATAGGGGGCGAGCCTATTGTCATCAACCGGCCACAAATCCAGACACGGGTGCTACTGAGAAATTCCTGACGACAAAACTCAATAAAACTTTGCCCAACACGGGAATCGAACCCAGGACCTCATACTCAGCAGTAGCGCTTGCGACCACTAAACCAACGAGGCATGCTGACAAACTGTTTTTCATCAGAATAAAATCCCTCCAACCAGACATTTAAGGACAATAACGCCCTTTCAGTCAGCTTGCTTAGCCCCTAGAGCCTTATAAGTCACCTGGCGAATAGCGAAGTGAAACGAACGTTATAAAATGTTCCTTACTGCCCGCACAGGACACTTGGTGCATTGGATCTATCTCCGTCCGCAGGCGACTAGCTAGGCTCTAAAATTACTTTTTCTTCTTTTTGTGTTGATGGTACATTTACTCAAAGTCTTTGGAAACAGTAGGTGGCCATGTTTATTGTAGCGGCAAAAACATAGCACAGATCATCCACGTGCAAGCGAAAGGACAGTTGGGACACTCCAGCAAATTGGGCATAGTCTAAAATTACTAGCTAACATAATATTCTACAATTTCTGATTCTACAATATCCCAGTAATATTTTTTCTCAAGATATTAATTAGTAATATCAATATAGCGAACAAGGCAATTACAATCCGAACTAAATTAAAGTATCAGTAAATATTCGCAGAGATTAATGCTCCCCAATGAAGCAGGATCGCTTTATTCTCGAACAATACGCCCGGATGGCCCCGTAGCCCCATAGTGAAGTGTCTCGTCTAGTTGGGACATTAGGCTGAAGGATTGTTTGTAATGGGGGACACTATTGAGTGTTATATTTAGATTTATGTTGAGCTGAAGATCAGTCAAAGGCTTTCCTGATTGTAATTCGATTATTTGATAATAGCTTGGTGACTAGAGAAACCAATTGGATCAGTAAGACATCATCATCATTATTTCAGCCAAAACATTGACCGGTCCTGTGCGTCTCACATCCAGCGAATTCGAGGACTTCCAACGCTGCATCTTCCGGTTCGCGGTCTCCACTCCTGAACTTTTCTGCCCCATCGACCATTTGTTCTGCGAGCAATGTGCGCCGCCCACTGTCACTTTAGTTTGACAATTCTTCTCCGAGAGATCATATTTGATATCAAATATAATAAAAAGATCATTCTCACGTTCACCCAACGGGTTGTTAAGTTCAAAAGACTTGAACTATAAGGTCAAGAGCTCCACTTACTCCGCTGTTTCATATTTCATATCGTGAGTAAGTTATAGCTCATCGCAATAGATTAGTATTCGTACCTCGTGCGGAGCTAATACATCAACTATATGGCCGGGATGGTCTGCGTGGAAGTGGATGTAATGCCCCAAGGGTCCAGCACTCGCTCCACCAAGTAATCGCCTTACTTTTAAATATACCATAGTAGAGTAATGGCCCCTTTATTATCCCCGTACATAATAGTCATTTCAATATTAACTTATATTTTGGAGCAGCTTTTGTGTACTTTATGCTAGAACGTACGTGATTTGAATTCGAAATATTCAATAAAAATGACGCTTTTACGATTTCAGAAATATATTTTATTCTAAAGTAAAATATTAACGAGTACTTCACAACATAAGCTCAAGTTGGTTCGTCGATCGAGTTGCAGAGAGATTGGTTATTTGCTACGGCTGCGTAGCAACCATCGCTACGAGCTGCTACGCCGTAGCAACGGTGCTACGCCGTAGTCCTATTTCTACAGTCGTTTCGTTTCATTTGAACCTTGGACCATAAATAATATTAGATTTCAGTTCCGATACCTTGCAATTTGGGTAGAGAAATACGATATTATTAGTTCGAGTACCTTAACTCCTTAATAGGGTTAGCGTCCTGTAAAGAATATTGCCTCTTACAAGGGTTATTTGAGGTATCAGCTTACCAAGAATATCTCAAAATACGGGTAATATAAATATAAAATAAGGGTATAATAAACCAGTACAAGTTACTGTGAACATTATCTAGGAGTACGAACAGATCCCGGGGACTTATAGGATGTTACGCATGTGATAGTCTAGACACTATAAACTATTGGATCTCGAAAGAATTCGAATGTTGTCGTCGAAAATTAGGAGTTACTGCTTGATCACAAACAACGAAGATATACTACGTTGTTCGGAGGAAAGGCTTTTCACCAGGAAATTAATCCTTATCTTCGGCAAAAACTGGCGAAAAAATAAGTATCTTGATAAATTCCTAGTGTAAGGTAAAAATAAAATACAAACTTCTGTCCGTTACCTTTTCACGCTTATACCGCTGAACCGATTTAGATGAAATGTGGTATGGAGATAGTTTGAGACCCTAGCCATGACAAAGGATAATTTTCATCTCCTTCAGGGGGTTGGAAAGTCGGTGGAAGTTTGTATGGTGAACAAATAATAATCTTAAGTAAGGGGCCCACACACCTACAATATTAATACCCAATAAATAAAATATAGAATGATAGATACAGATGAGATAGAAAATAGGCTACTTGAAGAAATGCTACGCAGACGAAGTCGCGAGCAACAGCTAGTTACTTATAAACATGAAAAATTGATTATTTCTTAGTTTATTAGGAAGTCATCTCAGAAAGTAGGTCCTGATTACGGGGTTACGGGAGTTCTCGACACGCCTCACGAGCGAAACTTCACAACAAACTAGTCGTCAAAATAATTACTCGCATTTAAAATGTATGTAATCCAACGTATACTTACTGACTCAAATATTTTTCACACATAGAAACTACAGCCAACTGCTACAATCCTTACATACTCCTTTTGCTTCTTTGACGATCATACATCTAGTCATACACGCACGCCACTTAAGAGTAATGCGCTCCTGGCCTTTCCGAAGAAAATCATCGTGCGTGTCCTTCTAGGACACCAAACTCAATACCTACCAACCCATATAATCACCACCTAGTACCTAATCAATTATGACATAACTAACCTTGATTAATTAGCATAAAATATCGCTAAGTTCTGTAATTGTGACCAATTATCGTATTTTCAAAGAGGCAAGCGCCTCCTCCTGATGCGCGCGACTATCGACAGAATTTATTCATTTGTTCGTTTGTTCGTCTGCTACTCACGGGCACCGCAGCGCCCTCTATACTTGTTTGTTGACACTTTCAGTTTCACTGTGTTCAATTATATCTGTTTACTTTGTTACGTTTATTGAAATTGCTATTTTGTTTATAGCTTCTGAATTGAATTATTTACAATATTATGTAATTATAAATGTACTAATAAATAACATTACAGCAAAACCGTTAGTTTATAATAAATCGCGTGAGATTTTAAACTTTTCTTTATCAAAAAGGCACTGACATAGCAATTTGGGCGGTTAATGTAGTAGAAATGATTGATTTACAATGTATCGAGATAGTATCATCTTGCAAGATTTATTACAATCTTACGGTATCCTCTATGGATAAGAATGTGCAAGAAACTCCACGGACACTCTTTTCCAATAAGTTTCAATTACAAGTATTTCATTAAATCATTATTGTTGGAAAATTACACATAAATTGGAAAACGATGTAAAAGGACGCACGTAAAAGCGTCTAAAGTAAAATAAAAACCTCAAAATAAAATAGTTAATTAAGAACAGGCCGACGCAACCAAGTTATGACCCATCCCAATTGATGGCGCCCGTTCACGAACATGACGCTTGGATTGGCACCACTAAGCTCAACTATTATGAAGGGAACCGAATGATCCAACTCATGTGCCACCATCAGAGAGACATATGAGCTCATGTCATGATGGCCCAGTGGCTAAGACTTCGTCTCTCATGCTTAAGGTCGTGGGTTCAAATCCGGGCAAGTGACCTTTTCAAGTCAACCATTTTCATAGTAACTGGAGGTACCTACTAAAACTAAAAAGAGATAAATAAAAAACTTGTTTAACAAAAAACCGACTTTCATAGCAAAAGTCGGTTTTTTGTTAAAAAAGTTTTTTCGACATCAACTTCAGAAAAAAAAAGGTATGTTTCGCTTCTTAGGTCATAGCAAAACCTAAGAAGCGAAACATACTTTTTTTTCTGAAGTTGATGTCGTAAAACGGAAAACAATAGGTGCCAAAGACACCGACTTCGGAAAATTACAAAAAAGAAAGTAATTTTTCGCTTCGTAGTGTTTTGTTTTGGAAGTCGGTTTGATTAATTTGTTAAAAAGTTTTTTCCTAACAGTGTTTGCCTTTAAACATACACTGTTTCTATTCTACGCATACGGCCATGCTGTGATTTTCCCCTCGGGGGCAGGTTGCGATCAATCACGGGCATGGCCACCGTCCCCGTTCTCTGGGGGGCTGGTGGCACATGGCCCGCAGCCCCGGGCGCTAGGGGCACAAGGTTTGATCACCTGACCTCGCAACTTTGGCCAGACATTTCTATAACTACTGGTTGTCTGACCTCTTACTTAGATATTAATATGGGGGAAGCGGTTGTGAGTAAAACAACCTTCTACAGGTAATAATGGGCAGTTTTGGAAAAGTATAAATTAGGATTATTAAGGAAACATTTTGATAATTTAATGATTGTTATGATTGCATAAAATGGTTAATGGACACGATTTTGTAATCGGGTATATATGTGCTACAATGACTTTTGTGTATGTTCTTTCTGAGTTAATCTTAAAGACTATCTAGAAATCTAAACATTGTGGAGAACCACAGCTTGTAGAAACCTTGATATTAAGTTTGGAGTCCGTATCGTAAATTGCACACGTAGCGAGCAAGCGTAGCGTGGTAGTCATTGCTCTTACTTTGTAAAAGCAAAGGCTTTTGCCCTGAATTCAAATACATATACAGGGTTACAGGAAAAGTCGACCTAGATCCGTTAAGGACGTGTAGTACACATCATTTCTGAATGATTTCACTATGGAACCCCCCATCCTAAACTTAACCGTTCTAATCTCCTAAACTTAAAAATTCATATTTATCATTCATATTTCAATAGCCGAGAAATTGGGCATTTTCATAAAAAAAATTAAAACTCGAAAATCTCGAAAACGGTTAAGTTTAGGATGGGGTTTCCATAGTGAAATTATTCAGAAATGATATGTACTACACGCCCTTAACGGATCTAGGTCGACTTTTCCTGTAACCCTGTATATGTGTCTACTATTATAGGTTGCTAAGAGTTATCTCTATAAATGATTATCTGAAATAACTCGAAACAGAAAATACTTTCTGAAAGAGCAGACATTTATAATGATTTAAGTTTCTGAGCCTTTTTTCGCGGACCTTTGAAAAAATATTTACTGGAACATCTGTACAATTCTTAGGCCTTTATAGGGATCCTCTTACATAATCTAGCTTTACAATTTTCCCAGTGAGATAAAGGCGTGATCTCGCGAGCGACACTGAGGGGCGCACGACGATCAATTATTTCAATGACCGCTCGCACGATGTACCCGCGACCTGCGGCACAAAGTAGGATTTATGTGTGTACATAACATTGTACATTATATACATGTGTATCGTTCGCTTTTTCCCTTTTGTGGGCTGACGCCTTTGTGTTGAAATACTGACAAGTGACGACCTTATTCGCGTTTTTTGTTCTTCTTTTTTTTCTCAGACCATTTTCTTTCGCACCAGTTCAAATAGACGCTAAGATTTCTGTGCGTGTTCTCATTCCCAATTTATTTTGTATGATAAAATGTTTCCGGTCACTTGTCAAGCTGACGACCTTCACTAACCCTTATCAGAATCTAATGACGATGTGATCTCATCAGCTCGGGTGCTACCTATTCCTACTCTATACATAATTCATTTTTCACGACTGACACTTTTATCTAGCCGCTAATTTGACTGAAACGTTACACATATGTGTCGTATTATCGTTCAAATAAGCAGGACGATGACGTTGAGCGATATGATTCCTACACAAAATACAAAAGTGGGAACAAATCATTTGGATTTCAAGGCTTTAGTCAGGACACACAATAAATCTGAATGGGAACGCAGTGGATCCGACAAAAGACATTTTATTTTATTAAACCAGCCCAACGAAACGGTGCGACGTATATTTCATTTGTATTTTTTCATTTTTCTCTCGGGCTATTGTTTGCAATTGATTTCGGAGAGATCGTGTGACAGTTATATAATTTTAAACAATAATGTAGAGACCTAATTGAACCGATGTTCATAGTGATAAATCAGCATCTGCTGAATATTGCTGTTGACAAATCTTTTCCTCCCATAACATCGGAAAAACAAAGTTATTAAGAGTCAATATTCCAATCGCTACGTTCCACCTTTCAGGCGATATTTACTCCGAGTTTAGAACTGGCATCAGTTCCCCTCGCGTCGCAAGTTATCACCCGTCGAAGAGTTGTGACTCTTGATTTATGGCGTTTGACCGGTAAACAAAGCCGCCCGGTTTGTTCATGAGCCTCACAACAAAGTGAAGAATGGGAGCCGGTGCTCATACACCATACTTTTATGAGAACGACTTCATTATTATTTTTATTTGAACTACCTATTTTATTAACGCTTTCATTCACCACGTTTTTAAATAAAGCAATATCTGAAACAAACGAGAAACGCAACATTAATTTAAAAAGCTTTCAATGAAATGCGTTTCTCTTTTGCTCTGAGTTTGTATTTTAATCAAAGTAGCTCAGCATCAGCTCTTTATTTCACGTGCATGTTATTAACAGAATCAATATGAAGATTGAAATCCGCAATAGAAGGAAGCGAAGTTATTAAAACTGCTAAAACTAGGGCGTTTTGTTTTTGCTTTGGAATCTGAGTAAAGAATTGAAGTTTAAGAGGTGATCTTAAATGTTATTATAGAGCGAGGTCGAAGTATGATCGCTTCTGAATGCAAATACAAGGAGAGATCTAAGTGGAGCAACAACAACAATTATGTTATAATCTCAGACTACAAACTTGAACAAAGTCCATAAATCTCGAGTGGTGTTATTGTTGGAGCATTGCCGGCGAGCTGTCTGTCCGGCGTGTTGTTCGAGCTGTCCGGGGTATCCATGAGGTCGGTCGGACAGAGAGTGCGGAAATTAGCGGTCGCCTGCTGCGGTCAACAGCTTCGAAACGTGAACTACTTATTGTTAGACAAATGAAGAGTAAGATATTAGGGAAACTTTGTGACGTTTAGTGAGTTGAAAGTAGCTATACAATACAAGTTAAAACAAAATTGTTTGAGAGAATGAAAATAGCAGCAAAATAAGTAACATTCTCAAAATGCAATCTACAAACAATACGAAATTTATTTCCCTCACATTGTCCCACCGAAAATAATGATAGATATTCGCGCACTACATATCTCTCACAAAAGAAACCTAGCCACACAGAGCTCTAAAAATTTTACGTCTCCAATAAATCTTCTTTGTTACAAAAGTGTCGTCCTCTATTCTGAGATACAGCGTCAGTTCATCATCATCTTGTAACGCGAGAAACACGACGGAGACAAATCTCGCGAGTTATTTGAGCCACCCGCCACCCGCCTTGCACGGGACGACCCGAATAGAAATTGCTATCTCACTTGTCACCCACTGATCAAGGCCCCCGGGAATATATAAATCCACCAAATAATATCGCGTTTCAATGTCGAGAATGGTAGGTATTGCGGGGAGATGGAAGAAAAACAGAATGTGTCAGCTACTTGTGTACGGCGCGAGAGTTGGCGGGACTCGGGGAGCGCGAGACATGGCTTTGTGGAGAGTGCTTCATGCCGATTACATGACGGTTTTATTATTTGAAGGATATTCCCGGTTGATTTGAGATGGAATATGTTAGAATTTGATATTGAAAACATGACACTTTCAGACCTGTGGAAGAGCTGTTTCTTAATGTAATCTTGGCAGTATTCACACTACACTCGTAGCGTATGCGCTATCTGAAATAACATAAATAGATCCAATTCACTCCCAAATCAATATAGAGTTTTCCAATTTTTATCGGCACATATTTGCTGGCAGTAATTCAAGTGTATGTCGCGGCGTCGATGCAGGCGGCGCCGCGAGTGAGGGTAGTACCACAGATTTATAATACTAGCAGTATAGTGCACGTGTGTCCTTATGTACGTAATACTATATTACGTACATAAGGACACACGTGCACTTGTTAGCAGTCGTGCACGCACTACAAAAATATGGAGGATATATAACGTCATCCTTGCCAGGGCTCTGTTAATTTTGATTAGCATTTTTATCTAAAACAAGCGTATTTTAACAGCATGTCGGTTTTGGTTGTCTGACATTACTTTATTATTTACGTCGTTGGTGTTTGTGCGTAAAGGGAACCGGTCACATTTTGTTCTTTCTTTTTGTTAGAAGAAAAACTCGGAGCTATACATGAATAAGTAATGCTAAATGCTCTTAATATTTTATCTACAATCAACTTAAACATTTTTCTCGTTTTGTATTCCAAAGAGGATTCTATTTTCTTGAACAAACATTTCTACTATTATCAAATATTATTATTAAAAGAGTTTCAGTACAATATCTTTGTATTATTCAGCAAGCTCATAAAATGTAATAACAGTGAGTGTACAACTTAAGTCGGCTAGAACAAAACAGAACAAAATGAAGCAATTTAATAGAAGCGCGCGGAGTCAGCAGCGAGCGAAGTTCCCGGAGTTTAATGTGCAGCCATAAGGAGGGGCTCGTGCTCGTGCTCGTGTCTCGTGGCTCGTGTGTACACCCGCAGCGGAGTGCCGCTTCATGCACTTGTACTTTACTTCTCAAGATTTGTAACTTTTATGTTACTTGGCAATGCACTCTCGGATACACTACAAGTACTTAAGAAACTTCACGACAAACATTACCTTTGTGACTCTAATGTCAAAGTAATCCCATTCACATTTATAACAACTTTTTACCCAATTTATAAAAACGTTGAAAATTAAACAAAGCGCTCGTCATGTTTTATATCAATCATCACGAAAAGAGAGCCAATTCTTAATTATGAACTTCCGAATGAAAAGAGTTCAATAAAGATAAAAATATATTGAGAAACTTACTGAGGATGATTGATGACGGCAGACACTGACACCCGACGAATCATTTTAAAAGGAATTCTGTCAAGAGAGGGCAGGACGTAATGCGAATCAAATAAATTCACACAGCCATGAAATTTAATATAGATGCCTTGGAAACAAACGAAATGATTGAGCATGAGTGACAGGAGAGGCCCTTTGTATTGAACACAAGTAAATATGTGATGAGGGGAA
The DNA here is from genome assembly GCA_947562075.1 of Orthosia gracilis. NCBI lineage: Eukaryota > Metazoa > Arthropoda > Insecta > Lepidoptera > Noctuidae > Orthosia > Orthosia gracilis. The sequence continues at coordinate 14,934,911 of OX387267.1, forward strand.
TGGGCGAGAATTACCTGAACAATTGGGCTGTTTGCGGTGTCGACGCTCAGCGAAGAGCTGAGCCGCACATTACATATGCATGGATACTGCTTGATATCATGTGAGCAGGCATCACATGTCAGATTGCAATTGTGGAGGAATGAACCCATTGCCGTAAATACGAAGACGTACCTGTATTACAAGTATGTATGTGGGTAGTTACATACTACCCTACGCTACATAAAAATATAATTATACTTAAACATGACACGTCTCAAAGCGGTGAAGGAAAATATCGTGATAAAAACGGTATGTCCTAGAACCAAACATTAGAAGACATGTGACAGCCACCAACTCGCACTGGGCCCGCGTGGTGGATTAAGACCCATTCCTGCTCTCACAGAGAGAAGGCCTGTGCAGTGGGAACATTAAAAAAGCTGCTGATGATGACAAATCTTATTATAAAGTACCTTCTTTCATTTGACAGTATGCAAATTGAGAATTGATATATTTTCGATACCTTGATAAAAAGGAAAAACTTATTTGAAAACCAAATTCTTTTGTTAGACCGTACTCAATGGCTACTATCGCTAAACCAATCAAGAAATGAATCGCTATCATCTCCATCTTCGATAGCCACATTACCATTTTATTGATTTAGGGATCCTTACGCCACAAGCTATTATTATCAAAAAGGACCACTTATTTCATTATACTGAAAGTTTCAGACATTATTAGATAATTTTTTTGCTTCATGAAAGATATTTCTTCGAATACGATTCATGTGTACGTAAAAAGCTAGGGAAAGAAAAGAGAAAAATAATAATTAGTATGAGGCAGCATTCGCAATGGTTTGATCCTCTAAACGGAATTCTTTATCAGATCTCAGCGGAGACGGGCGCGAGTAGAGATGCGGGGAGCGGGGCGGGAGCGGGTGAATGGCGGCGAGATTACGTTTGTTGCTTTGTATTAAAACTGATGGGAATTTATCTCAACATCCCGTTTTAAAGGAGCAAAGTGACGTTATCAAAAACCAATATCGTTTGCGAGCGGCGACGAACGAGAAAAATATTTTTCGTCATCATTTATCAAAAACACGGAGTATTGCCTTTGACGGTGTCTCGTCTGTCGCTCGGCACAAATACCTGCCACAAAGAAAGGTAATTTCTTTACAAATGTTCGGAGTGTATTAAAATCCTTTATGGAAATGAGCACGCACTTCTTTCATGTTTCGTCTTGGTTGGAAATAATATTGTGCAAATATTATGTCTTCCTTCAATATTTTGCCCTCAATCAAACGTTATATTTAATTATTTAAGTACACAGTACTTACTTACATAATTATTGTTTATTGTTTACATGATTTATTATGAATATAGATAAAATTAGAGGTACACACAATCTTTCTTTCTATAAGCATTCAGAACCTGATTTATCCATCAATTACCGATAATGTTCTGTTAACAATACTACCTTCCAAAACGCTTCACCAGTTTATTATAGGAAATTACAATTAAAGTAGAATAAATTCAAACAATTTCCCGGTTTCCACCACGCCCGCCGCCCGCCGCCCGCCGCCCGCCGCCCGCTCACCGGCCGTTTCCTCGACCGTTCGCATGCACGACTGCTCTTTGACCGACCTCTGCTCATTAGACAGCCGCGCGAACGCTAAGCGTATTTACGACAATACATAAAAAGGACATAAGAAAGGAAAATGTGACGTCATCATTTTCCTAAATCATCATCAGTCCCTTCCGGCCCTTAATGTGGAAACGAAGAATTAAATTCGTTTTACGAGAGGGACAGTTTTACGGGCCACCGCCGCCGCTCGCCGCCGCGCCGGTCCGCTGACGCGTCTCCAATACTTCCATCGTGATAGGCTTTTTTTTCGGCCCCCGCCGCCGACTCCAACTTATTATGAAAATCATCTTGTTTATAGACGTCCTGGTAAGTACTTGTATTTGCATTTTTCCTCTCTCAAGAGCCCCGAGGTCGGAAATAAAGCCCTAAATTGAATATCTTATACTATTTATCTTCATGCCCTGAATAAATCTATTCAAAGCCCAGTCATGGTATACGACGGCGACGCGCAAATGATTACCGCACAAAATAAATTAGCTTTGCCTTGTGGTGTATTCGCAATTGCGAATAAAATTCAGCGCCGCGCGCCGTCCGCGGATGATGGATGAGCGGATCCGTCTCCCGCGGCGCGGGCACCACCCAACACGACACAACACCCGCGCGGTGCGAGTATCACAAGCCAGAAGAAATGAACTGGGACTTCTTCAGTGCGAATGTCCTCGATAAACCTTGATTGCTTTTTACACCGTATTACTTACGTTATTGTTCTCGGTGTCATCGTGTTATTGGATTTTATTACCAGAAAGTAGATTAGGTAAAATTGCTACCCTACCGAGGCCGAGGGGAGCAAAGCTACGAAAATATCATAATAGCGAGCCTTATCATTAGACGACATTGTTTTTATGGAGAGGAAGTAACGTATGATATTGTTCGGAAGCGAGTAGACACAGTCGTAAAACTCGGCGAGATAAAACGATCCCGATATTGGTCAAAATCGTAGCCAAAATAAACAGATGAGACCATTGTGAGGAAACGAGTGAGAAAACAGACGGCCTATAAGATTTGGATTAACGTTTGCTATAATAAAGGAGAGTACGGACGTCGAGGATTAAGGGAAGCGGGTCTACGGTTTGCAAAGATTTTCTTTTTGAACCCAATTTGGTTCAACGAATTACATATTACTACGGACACTCGTGTTTATTCGCAAGGATCCCGCGCTTGCTTTGACCGTTACAGTTTCCACGCCAATGCTCACAACGAGGTCTAATGGACTCGCTTCGATTTCGCGCTAAACTTCTATCGTTATTGCATTTGAGGAGATTCAGAGATAAAAGCGTGAGGAGCAGTAATGTCGACGTGAACACGACATTTATTTTATTCTGGCGCGACGAGAACTTGGAGAGTGTCGCGTCGCGTCGGTAGACGGATAATTTAAATTGTTTACAAGTTGCACTCCTTCGCGGTTATGCTGCATGTTGCGCGGCGACAAGTCTGCGCCGCAAGGTCATCCGCGACATTAAGCGCGCTCGTAAATCTTTCGCTGAAAGTTTTGCACCCTGCGGCATAACTACACCCCACCGGCTTATTTATACAACGCGCGAACAAAAGCCTTTGTCTCTGAACTTATCGGGAGCCTGAAAGAAGAGAAATTCATTACGGTAGCTAATAACGACCAAAATTAAACAAGGCATATTACGGGGCGGGGCATCAAAACTCTAAGACTCGCAAGTCGCGCTACAAAACAGTTTTCATTGAATTCAGCTTTAATTATATTAAAACTTTGAAATCGAAGTTGGTTGTTATAAAATTTGCACAGTCGGCAGGCTGCAGACATTCGCGTACCGCCACGAACCGCCGCGCCTATACGCCCACCGACACACTCGCGCGAGGCCCGATATGTAATAAAACTGTCACACACAAGACACACAGTTCAAAGGCAGTGGAACGATTACTGCCAATAATAATTCGAATTTTACTGAGAGAAACGTTTCCTTTTTACATCAAAGGCTGTGCGCTTGTCTCCATCGTGAATACTCAACAGCTTATTCACGAGGGCTTGATGTGTATGTTAAATGGTGCGTCCCGGCGTCGTTTGCGACACTTCGCTGAATTGATTGCTGCGATCTTGTCTCTGCAAAGTACCTTCACCTTTGTACTATCAAAATCTTAGCCAGCTCCTGAGAATTAATATTTCTGAGACCGGTTTGACCTTTTGCTAATCTAACAACCTGTTCCCGTCAACAGGGACACTCGAAGATCCTCAAAGGAGTTTCCAATTATCTTCGAATCCGTCGCACTTCTCTTGTTAGCACTGAAATTGGCTAAAATGCCAAACGAGCTGTACAGCTTCGCTTTAATCCGGGCGATCGTTAGGATATGCACTCGAGGGTGGAGAGGCCCGCCCGAGTGACCATCTATCAAAGTAAGCCTCGTTAACTAAGAGAGTGCTCAGTTTTAATCGTACTCACTTCTGTTTCTGAAAATCGGCAGATCGGGATGACAAATGTGCGGGGAGGCCACCGAGGTTTTTTCCAGGAGAAGCAGGCCGCTGGGAGGAAGGCCGCCGGGGCGCCGTGATTTATATTCAATGCGCGCCGCCGAACAGATTATGTTGTGTCATGTCGCTTGTATCGGAACACACTATGTTACCTGTGCCGGTGACATACTATCTTCTGAAATATACCGCACTTATGTTTCCTTCGGCAAAATATATTGTTTTTCTTTGATTCCCCTTTCTGTATTGCCACATGATTATGACGATTGTTAGAAATAGAAATCTTACTCCTTATCCTGTTTTATTGAAAATGAAACATTTGTAGCCATTATTAGTAAAATACATGTATAGGATCGAACTGGATCTAACCAAGTGACAGTACCTATCAACGAAAACGTCACCATTGTTCTAGCGCAGAAAAAAGACAAATATTTATGTAGTGCTATCGAAATGTCACGAGAACAAACCTTTACATTTTCGCATTTCGTCCATCGCCAGCTCTGGTAGAATCATATTTTGTCTAGAGAGGTACCTACTGGATTTGCAAGCAAGGCAATAGAAGATAGCGAGCGTGAGTGACTAAGCTTGTACGTCACGGGATGTGTCGATTTATTCCAATAGAGCATAATATTGCTGCCACCCACAGAGCTTGAGACGAAATAGAATTCCCGGGAATTCCGGATGCGATCCACCAGTCACAAAGAGGAGTTCAGAGAGGCTCGGCGCGTCGCGCGCGTTTGGCGTGTGTCCGGACATCGTCCGTCACGCGTCCGGCCAGGACTGTCCGGTGCCCACACATACATCATTCATGTCACGACAGCAATTTTACCGAATAATCGAAAAAGGAAATTAAGGTTACATACATGCTCGCCGCCATCCGTCAGCTGTTCATATTGGAATATGTAGACTCACACTCGACGCTGGCATGTGCGCGCCGCCCCGCCAATCTCGAGTTTCCTTGAAATTTAGACGTAGTAAGTACGTGTACCCTACAGCCATTTGTCTAGTCCGCAATCAGTGCTGACAGCTATATACCGTCACGGTTGGGCTCCGCAAAGGGTAAACAGAACGCGCTTGGTTTCTCCTCCGGCTCGCTCGCTAACAGCATTGCCTCCTAACTCGAGAGGGCGTGAAGTTATCGACATTTATCGGGCACAGTTCCAACTTCGGATTTGTCTGAGATTTTCACACTGCGAAAAACTCGAATGCACTTTGCATGTGAACCCGACTCCGGGCGAGGGATCACTATGGTTCGATGTCGTGTTTATGACGAGGTTTATGATTTAAATTTAGTAAGAAATATTACTTGTAGTAATTGTATATTTCCAAGCGTGTTTTAAAAATCTTGTTATCTTCAACGAGGTGTTATTATCTTTTAGCAATTTATAACTTCAAACGAATCCAGCCAAAGCTATCAAAATAAAAGAACATTTTGAAAGAGGAGTTAAAAGTGTGAAAACGGTGAAACGGTTCGCTAGCAAGAGGGACAATGTGAGGGAACTAGACGAGGGTGTGGATGTACTCTAACGGTTTGTTCGAACCTTGTGTCGCCAGACGTTACCTTCTTCAGAACGTCTTATAGCTGATAGGTACTTGAGTACTATACCTCGAATGTAAGGATGAATTGAAACATTTTCCTGCTTCAAGAAACTTTTCAAAGATTGGAAAATAACGACGTCGTAACTATTTTTTTTACAACGAGATAATAATATATAGTCGTTGATCATGATGTTGTCAGTTCATGTATTTTAAGCTTATATTTATTCTGGTTTCATCAAAATGCCCAATTTTTCGGCTATTGAATTGAATATTTTGAAAAAAAACAAAAAATAAACAAAAAAAATTTTCATGTAAAAAACCAAAAAAATAATCATAAGAGTCAAAAAAATTCAAAATATTCAATTCAATAGCCGCAAAATTGGGCATTTTCATAAAAAAAATTAAAACTCGAAAATCTCGAAAACGGTTAAGTTTAGGATGGGGGGTTCCATAGTGAAATCATTCAGAAATGATGCACTACACGCCCTTAACGGATCTAGGTCGACTTTTCCTGTAACCCTGTATATACAGGTTGGGTGCTGTAATATACTCGTTTAGCTGTCAATGTTATCTTAATAACACTTTTAGAGTAAAAAAAATTACCTTTGTAAGAAATTAGTTTTTAACTGAGGCTTCACACCTCGGGCCCCACAGGATCCGTGCATTTTTTACCATTTAGGAGCTATGATGCCACAGACAGATACACAAACACACCGGTACACTCGTCAAACTTATAACATAACACCCCTCTTTTTCCGTCGGGTTTTAAAAATCTTTAACCAAACAATTTTAAGTACGTTAATACTTCTTTTTAAATTAATTTTATTACCTATCTTGGTCATCCAAGTATTATAATAATACACAATAAGTACATTACTGTCCAACCTTTTAGGAATACATAAGTTTTGTTATGTTATATGTTTACAACATATAAATTCTACTGAAAGATAGTCCAATTACAGATAGATACTTTGTGAAAATGCAGCATCCATCTGTAACCAGAGCATGAAACTGTCATAGCAATTCGAATACCTCGAAATAAACCCTCCCCTCTGTCTGCTGACGTTAATTCCGTCTGTCATAAAATCATAGCCTCAAAATGGAGCTGCATGTAATAATTGGCAGCAAACAGTTGAGACTATCTCGTTGTGGCCTCTATCTCGGACGAGAAGCGATCGTTAGCAGCTTCAACTAGCCGGCGATGCCTGAATCAATACCAATCACTGCAAGTGGGTGCTATCGCACGCGTGTGTTGGGTAAACACGGAGCTATTAACACTGAACTGGAATATTAATAGTAGTGGTGATGATTTTAATAAGAATTATTATAACCACATATGTAAATAGCTTGCCACATTGATTGCCTTTGTATTTACGAGTTAGTTGGATGAATTTGGAAGCATATAAGAGACATATTTTTAGCTTTGTCTCTAGAATGGCAACGTATTTGCGTTGTCTCTGGTATTGATGATGGCCATAAGCTTTGTAACCACTGGCACTTTCCTATCGAGCTGCCTATAAGACAGATCTCTATTATCTGCCTACTATGAAAATCATCCAATGCTTTAATTCATTCAAAGATCTAATTTTCGTAATATCTGACATTAAAACTTTAAATCCGAAAGCAGTTGAAACGAGAACTTCGGCAACACTCGTGTTAATTCGAGTTTGCGTCGAACAAACAATTTTGGAATAATTTAATGACGCGAAATACAAACGCATTACAGGAAACACGAAGTGTATGTTATGCGCAATCAAAATGTAAAATGTCGAAATAAACAGTATTTAAAGTGCAGATCACTCTAAAATTCCTTTGCTTTCAGGTTGGCTTTTTGATTTCGTTTCTTTGTTCCGAGATGCTTTTATCAGATCAAAATTGTACTTGCATCAAAAAAATTGAAAATAAAAGAATATTGATTTGTTAAGTTTAAATGCCTTTTTAGTTTAAACAACTATCCGTAAAGTTTATTGCCGATACTTCTCCTTAGGCAACGACAAATTCGATCTATACACTTCAATCGAACTGTTCTTTGATTTGGGAAATCATCCAAAGACTTCTCCCACTCTGAGTGAAGTGGGAGGCGTCAGACTTTTACTGACTAAAACCACCTGTTCGTTCATGTGCTTGTGCCAGGGCCGCGGTAACTTTCTTTCAAATTTATCCGCGACCCAGACAGGCATCGGCCCTAGCGGACCCCGTCAGTTTTGCTAACATCTATTTGAGGCGCGCGTGGAACACTACGCGCCGTCGACTCGGGGCTGATCCATATCGGATGGTGAGATACCCATTACTGGACCGGCCGGACGCGAGAGGTCACTACCGCCTACCGCCTGTCCCGCCTTAGCGGGGCAGACCTCCACCGTTTGCTACACCGTGTCCTCCGGGAGATCCACACTATGGTGAAACCCGGGCGTTTCCTCCCGCATTATCCTCATGAACAGGCACCTCCCAAAACAGCCGTGACTGGTGAGGACCAGGCGAATGATGAGGACGCCGTGAAACCATGCACTAATGTTTAATTCTGATGTTTCACAAGATGCCCATGTACTTTAATGTGTAATAAAAAATATTTGAATTTGAATAGCATCATAATTATGACAGTACAAAACTGTGGTAACAAAAATACAGTTTTAATATTCACTGAATATATCAAATAGCAGCTGTTACAAGGATTTATGTCCACGCAACCGCCACGACAGGGTTCACTACGTTTTTAGCGTTTTACACAAAATGGGGGCCATTACCAAACAGTTAGGACGCAAACCATAAATTCGTGAACACGCAAAAACAAAAAGCTCTCGACCTAAAATTACAAGAACACTTATTCATTGCTTGGCGGAGTTTTAGCACGACATGCTTAGTGCCTGCCTAGGCGGAGTTTAAGGAATTTAGCGTAGGGCTAACGAAATTATTTGAGTTAGTTCTACTGGAGAATGTACCGTACAGAAGTTTGCGATTGGTATTATTCATTGTTTTGAAAACTTTAAAAAATAACTTTGTAAACTTACTAAACGCCTTAGAAGGAAATTCATTGATCTCACTGGTGTGTGATGTTCTTTAGGAAGCCCAGTTGCGCCGTACTCATAACCGGCGTGCGTGTATGACTAGATGTGTGCACGTAAATGAAGCAAAAGAAGTGTGTAAAGATCGTAGCAGGTGGCGTTCTGTAGTTTCTGCCTACCCCATAAAAAAGGCGTGAGTTAGTGTACTCGTATGTAAATATATCAGTGAGATCGCATTCACGTTAAAACAAAATAAGAAAAGTCGGTTTTGATGGTTTTAAGAAAATGGAGATGGTTTTTCCAATGTAATAATATTTGTACGCTCCACGGCAAAACATAGAGAATCTAACTAATATTGTAACATCTCGCACACCGTGTAACTACCTATGTTTACAAATAAAGATTCTTATTGTTATTCTTATTCTCAACTGACCGAACTTATGAAATCTTTATATTATTGTTTCTTTGGGATTCCTATTGCTCTCAGCTGGTAATTCCATTTTTATCCTTGGCGTGATATTGTTTAGACAAGAAAGTAGAAATTTCTATTTAGATCACAAAGTAAACTTACCTACATTATTTAGTTACAGACCTATTTATTCAATATTAACCGTAGCTTGCGGACCTCTGGCGAGATAAGCAGAGAGCCTTTGTTTTTGTTTAGTAAGATCATCGCTGAAGACGTTTCAATTAAACAAAATGCTACAGTACAAGTTGAGAAACGTTTTGCGTTTAAATACAAGTGAACTTTGGAATCACACTCCATAATTCATAACGGTTATAATTATGATGCAGTCGGAAAAGTTTGTGAAGCTTCCATAAGTTTTAAAATAAATAGCTACAAACTAAGTGCAGCGGTCATTAGTAGCTGTTTTAAATATTTAATTGCAAGCAACAGTTTTCGTTTTAATCGATGTGATATCCGTTTCTAATTGAATTAATAAAGCGCGGCTAATGGCACCGGTTGCGGGCGGCGGCCACGGGGTGCGCCACCAGCGCACAGACTCGCACTCATTTGCATATTAATCTATTACTCGCTTAAAGTTTCACTCTCAGGGATTTGAAAGCGATCCGGCCTCGTTCAAGTTTTGTTCCTATTCATTGTGTTTCGGAACGTTCTCTTTTTTTTTGCTAAAATTTACTTAATGGATTAACAAAGGAAACGTTTTTACGTTGCTTTTGTTTGCCGCTTGTGTGAGTTTAATTTAAATATCTGAATGTACACGGAGGAAGTACTGGGGTGGCTAAGTGACAATTATTGTGATAAAGTGCTATAAAAGGACGCAAAAATAGGACTTTAAAACGGCAAAAGTTCGGTCATTTTCAAACAAATGGGTACCTTGACCGACCATTTAAAAATCTTAATTTAATTTAATTCTAGCGACATTTGTAATAAAGTTAGGTCTATTATATCATAACTTGAGTCTCATAGACGCCTAACGATTTAACTTGAGTGTAAGCTTGATAAATGACCTCGTTGCTCTGTGATGGCTGAAGTTATACGTACATACATAATACACTCAGCGCTTTGAGATGTTAAATAATGTATATTTAGAGGAGGTTATTAGATTGGAGATGTCACGGGTCCTCCGAGCTGGATGGGGGTTGCTCGAGAGGCTTACGAGGGCACAGCCGTCTTACACGACACTCGCAGACCGAAATCTTACATTAATTTGAATGCTTTAGGCGAAATAATATTTAAACATCATTCTGACCAGATGGTATATTATTACAGTCTGCGAAAGAAGACAAGTAAACCGTCGAATCGGATTAAAATTGGACCACCCCAACATTTATCGAACAAAATTATAAACTAGTGGCTCTGTGCGCTGTAGACCTCGCGTATCAGTCTTTTTAGGGTTCCGTAAAAAAGGGTCCAAACGGAGCCTTATTGCTGTCACTCACGTGTCTGATTGTCTGTCCGTCTGTCTCTTTGTCCGTCTTCTGTCATAAAGGTTTTACAGCAAAACGGTTGGAGCTAGTCTTAAAATTTTTAATAGTATACGCTTCTTGTTGACCCAAAGCCATACAAATTGTCAAAAAATATATTTAAATGTTTTTAAAGGGGGCGCCCATACAAAAGAAGGAGGGCACAAAAAGAAAATGTTGGTCTTCCCCATCGAGTGGTGTATCGTTATTTAGAGCTCGTTGAGTAGATAAATATTCTATTTTTTGCTAAAAAAATATAGCAAAACATAGTAATGAGAAGCCACCAAGGTTAGCTCTTTTTGCAAAGTTTTGTTCCGAATATATTAAACATACCAATATATTGCTAAATCAGATTTTCTTTGAAATGTCCTCATTTTTCCTATTACAACCAACTTGATATTGTGGTTTGGTACGGAACCCTAAATGTGCGAAGTCCAACAAGCACTAGGGCGGCATGTTAAAATTTTGTCAAAAAAAAATCCGTATAATTATCGAACCTGCTCACGAAATTTTAAGAGATTCAGTTGAGAAATGCGAACAATAGAGGAGAACAGCTGGACTTCCGGACATACAAAAGAGTTTTTGCCCAAGCTGAAACGAAGACGCTTCGCTCACGATTCGCGCTCGCTCGGTCCATAAAAAAGAGAGTACACAATTAATAATGAGTGCATGAACATTGATATCACAACATGTACTGAACGCACAGGCTGAACACGTGCCCGCGGGCATTTATTAAATTCCCGCTTGTTCTGTCTGCGGCAATGTACAAAGAATGTGTGTGGAATGACGGAGCGTTGGAACAGCCAAATGCACTCGCTCGCTCTCCACTCATTATTTACACTCACGTAATGTTAAATGAAGTTGCCGACAGTATTTTAGTCCACCACCGACTGCGAAGTGTTGTCAAAAATCGAGTTTTTGACACCCTGAATTTGGGGCATGTGAAGGTATATCTGCGAGCCCCACGTTTTGCGACTAAGAAATTTGATTTAGCAGGGTCTATACATGCGATTATTTTCAAACGATTGTAGGTATCGTCTGAAAGTGTAAAGCAGCAACAATTTTCTAAACCTCATGCCATGACGTTTATTTTCCAGGTTCCACTATATATAAATTGCTCTGCTAAAAAAACCTGCTGTCGAAACAAAATAGGAACCTACATTAGTAAACAAACACTAATAGCTGGCACATGGAATAAATAACAGTTACGAAAATACCGTTTGCAAGAAAACATGCATGATAAATGTCGCCACATATCTATATGTCATGGGCGCTCTTTTACTTCCCCCACACGTACATTGTATCGCTCACGACCTACCGCAGTTCCTGACCGAGTCGGTTTCTCAATTTACTAGAAAGCCGTCTTGGAATATTTTATTTTGCTCCACTTCGGGGATGTTATCAACAGACGAGGGTAGTCTCAATATTGTCGATTCCTTCGCGTCGAGCTCGTCTTGTGTTTGAGCGGTGACAGCTTCGTTTTGCGAGACTAGCGCCACTTTACCGATACTGTTCTTATGTAAATTGGTTTTGCTGAGACGTAGGGAACCTGCATCACAAATATTATTTGAAAGAATCAACGACTAGGTGTAAAGTAATCCATACTTGATAGTTACCTATTCACATGGCTAAATTGATTTAAAATCAAACATACTAAAACTTGGTATTCGACTATCATTGATCATGTGGTCGTAAGCACTATACTGCTGAACATGAGCTTTGATTTCCAGGGGATTCTCATTAGCCTCTCAGAATCTTGATTTCTGCATGTTTGATAGCAATAGGCTTGTGTACGACGTGTACTGTACACTGACACTGACACGATGTTGTGTAATGTTATAATACTTTTGGCAGACTTAACATTATTGAGTTTTGCAAAGTTGTATTTACCTGTCCCCGTGTATGTAGGTAATAAAATCTTGCAAGTTAAATTTGACTCACTTCCTAGTGTCCGATTGAGCTGAAATTTGGCACCCATGTTTTTTTCTCGTGACAATGCATTTTTTATATAAAGGTTGTTTAAAAAATATATTAAAGGCTCGTTCATTATTTACATTCAATTATTGTGCCGCATTTCCTTCCAAACATTTTCGACATACACCCGCTTACATTTCGGCCGCCGAAAGGAAACTAGAAACAGAATTAGCTACTTATGAGCCCACACAGATCGCAAAGCTGACAGGCAAAGGGTCCCCCGTGCCTTCGCTCGCGAGAACGTTACTCAAGGCCTTATATCAATTGGATAAGCTTTTTTATCCAATAAAACTTTTCTTTGTAAAGATAACAGTGTTATGAAGCGCTTCTAATTCTTTAGAAATTGTTGGCCCTTGAAGACTTAAGTAAGTATTAGAGAGAAAAATAGTAGTGGCAGGTCCTTTGTGACGTGTGTTGTGTGTGAGTGTGGCGATTTGTGTTTTATAGTCTGCGGAGTTTTTCGTTTAGCAGATTGTCGCGTCATTAAAATATGGGGAAATGGAGGGAGGCCCGGTGATTGCCACGATATTTATACTAATATTATAAAGCTGTAGAGTTTGTTTCTTTATTTGAACGCGGTAATCTCAGGAACTACTGGTTGGAATTGAAAAATTCTTTTTGTGTTGGATAGTCCATTTATTGAGGAAGGTTTTAGAATATAAAACATCACGCTACGACCAATAGGAGTGGAGCATAAATGAAAAATGTTGCAAAAACGAGAAAAAAATTCTTTTTGAGAGCTTTCGTTGCGTGCGCTGCGTAAACGGTTTAAGTTACGCAAATATCATGTATGATGGAATTGTTCATAGGGTAGGTAGGGTAGATAGGGCAGGGTGGTTAGGGTAGGTAGGGGTTAGTAGGATAGGTAGTGTAGGTAGATAGATAGCCAGTTGACAGGAGCGAAGCCGCGGGGGTCAGCTAGTTTTAGATATTTTAAAAGACTGATGAAGTCCTGACTGTGCCCGTTTCAATCATAGTAAATTTGCATTGTAATTTTGGTCTATAACTTTAAACTATACAGCCTACGCATTGACCGTAAGGACAATAAATGAGTTTGCTCCCAAAAACTAAGGTTCCTGGTGAGGCTGAAAATAATGGAAGTAAAACGGGCAAAAAACGAAAGTCATAATTATCGTAGTTACAATATAATCGATCCAATCGAATCACGAGTATATTTTCAAACCCGCAACCGATCTGGCTTGGATTCGGGGCATGAATAACACAGCTAGCAAGAGATGCGCCGCAAATGGCTCACTGCTCGGAGGCTTCCGGTCCACGGGCTCGCGCGCTCCGGCGGCCGGCACTGTCACATGTGAAGGGCTGCAGAAGAAGCGTGCGTGTTCTGTCCCACTCGAAGACGAAGACAAAGCCAAAATTTCTTTATTTCAACTAGGCCGTTAAGCGGCACTTTTTAACGTCAAAAATATAAATTTAAAGTTAATAATTGATTCTACCGTCCATTCGAAAAAGTAGCTTGTTAAGGAGAAGAACGGATAAGAAACTGCATACTTACTCTTTTAACTAATGGACAAAGATCTCCATCCTCTCCTTCACTTTTCAAGAGCCCGTTCTTTCTCTTTCCAGTTCTGGCGAAATATATGGAGTTCGTTCCGCCAACTCTTTTTTTTTTTTCAAATATACATACACCATAATTAAAGGACAAAACATCTAAACACATCCTAAGACAGATCAAAAACAAGGAGAGACAAATTTTTTTTGTTCCCTTCCATCTATGACCCTTCAGGCTTCAAAGCAGAAGTGAACAGGCATCTTCTGCGCTCGCTCGCTCCATCGCAGACCTCATACATCGCTTTCTAGGAATATCAAGCGAGATTTAGGTCGAGAGAGAGGTCATTAGGAAAAACAATTGACGACTTTCTGAAAGGCAGTGTTATCTGCTTTTAATAATAAAAGTTTGATATGTATGAGAAGATACTTTTGTCTCGCAGTGGCGCCGTAAGAGGCTGGTAAATAACGTTCCGGGGCAAAAAAATTTTTAGGTTTTCTGTTAGGAACTTCATAGTATACTTGAGTCTGGATTTCCACTCAGTGTAGATATGGCTATACATTGGATTTAGTATTACTCGTACATTGGATTTGACGAAATGTGATTTTACTTCTACTACCTTCCGAGAATACAGGTTCAATGTAATATTATCTTAAGCCCTCCGTATACACGTGCCTCCCTAAGTAAATAATGATAAAGGTACTGAGAACTATTTGAAGTAACACCATTGTGAAATACGCCATCAGTGCAACCCGACCCATCACACCAATATATGCAGCGAGGTGAATAATGGAGGCGCTCCAGCAGACACTAGCGTTGGGCTGTGGTTGGGCAAGGCATCCTGTGATAGTTGGCCACTAACCCAAAACTTCCTGTATTAATTTCCGCTTACATGAGGTCAACGTTGTATACCATAATAATTCACTGTGAATTTTAATTAAAAGAAAGGATTCATTTTGAGTTACTCACAATCATACTAGTATCAGTGGGGCATTTCATTCGATACCCAAGAGGATGGTCTATTGCACGTTTAATATAAATAATGCTGGTTTTCAGATGCCGACTCTAACATTATGTAGTTGGGAGAAGCTCATAGTAAAATCGAATTCCGAAAACATTTGTTTGAGAGTGTAAATATCTAAAAGACCGCAACATTAAGAGAAAAAGTCACCTATGTTAATTCCATTGAACTCGTTTCACAAACCTTTCATAGTTTATTAACATTTGTTCACATTGTCAGAAATATCGAAAATTTTCCATTAACATGTTTTACATTTAAATTCTAAGCTGTCAAAAACCACGATATTTTAAAATCATGGATTTTTTAAAAGCTATATAACGAGTGCTCGCTGGAAGTGCGGTTTTGAAAGGCAAAGTTAATTAGTAGCTGCGAGTATGATGGTAATTTTAAATAAAACTGATGTGTAATGCTACACCAGAGGGTTCCAGGACTTGACTAGCTAGCGGGAGACTGGATGCCAATTCAAATTAATTCTGCTGCAAATGTTATGTCAACTTTAATAATTGGTTGTTATAGTTAACTTTATCAAAATAGCAGTAAATAGAAAATATATGTATCATGCTTTTTAGAACTAGTGTTTTCCCGTGGCTTCGCTCCCAAGCTCTATCCGATGGGAACTGTGTATTTTTCCGGGATAAAAAGTAGCCTATTATGCTGGTGGTATTTGCACAAATGTTTGCTCCAAATCCTTATAGCAAAATTAACTTTATTTAATTAGCAGTAAGGTTCGTTTTGCATTGCAAAAATTTCGCAAATATTTTGCCAAATACGCCAAATGTAGTGCCAGCATTACATATACAGCGACATTATAGCCTGACAACATTTTCGTAATCAGGATAGATTAACTCCTACAAATAATCCATTTCACCTCAAAATAATAATGAAAAAATTAAATGATAACGCAAAAGTGATGCTATGTAGCCGTCTCGTCGGTCTAGTGATCTACTGCTGAGCATATAGTCCTGGGTTCGGATGCCAGGTGAGTTTAATTGTTTCATTTGGTATTTTTAGTAGTAGCTCTGAGCCTGGACTTGTGCCTGATTGATTGCAATAGACTCGCCCCAATTACATATTTAGGGCGGTTACGCAATACGTCCGATCTGTGACCGTGATTACACTGCCGAGTTAGAAATGTTTTGAATTATGGCGAAAGATGTTCGGATGTAGTGCGTACCTACAAGAAGTATTACGGCTACTTCGGAACCGCCATGTCTCGGATTCGGATCGAACGTAGTAAATAACTGCCCTTACACAATACACATAACCGTCTAAATATGTGTTTACTATCACTAGCTGCACCTCTGCTTTACCCTTCGAGGATTATTATGTTATTTTTGATAATATGCTTTGGTTCCTCCATTGCTACCATGCGTGTATTTTAAACTTGACCTAAATATTTATACCCCCAAATAAGTACTAGTAAAGCAGGTGCAACAATAACCCCCAGCAACAATGTAGTTATTTGTTTTTTACAATACGGCATTGTTTCTGTAAAACCAACACAACAAACAAACACCAACAATTTGGGAACAACTTTGTGTTGCATGTTTATGAGGTGTGCGAGTGTAAGGGAAACAAACGTATGGAAGTTCTGTACTGTGTTACAATCATAATTGGGAAAATCAACTGTTTGTTAATTTTTTTGCGGGATACAAAAAGCATCAGATAAAAAAAACTAGAAGGCTAACTGTTTTTGAGTTACCTATGTCAAAAAATAAGGTGTCGTGCGTAAGGTAGGTAATAAGAATCGTATAATAATTCAGAATGAACTGTTGCTGTTTTCCTATCTTGCTGAGAATAGTCTTAAGCAGAATTAAAAAGCCTTTGGTCGTCGCAACTTCGAAACTGATATCACACATATACTATAGAAACGAAATCAGTATTGTTACCTCTGCAAGAAAAGATAAGTGGGATCAATAATATATATATATATATTACTCAAATAACTTAACCAGAAATGCTCCCTCGGAACATAAACTCACATTATCGCATATTTACTTGACATCAAGTATCTACGGGAACCAATCAGGAATTTATGCATTCAATTAACCGAAGACAATATATCGCGAGCGAAGCCGCGGGATCACACGAGTATTTCCTACTATTATTTACGATGGGTTCAAGTTATGATGCAACCACAAGGTAGATGTTTTCAGAAGGATAGTCCTGAAAATACTAAAATATTGGATTTATTGAAAAGAAATTCTCAGACACTTTTTACTGTTTATCCATCTGTGTATATATGTATTTATGTATGATTGTATGTATATATGTGTATGAATGTATGTATAGATTTGTTCCTGTGTGGCGTTCTAGAGACCAAACGCGTTGGCCGATTTTGATCATTCTAACTTCTAACCTTGCAAGTGGCTACATAAAATTTGGAAAATAGTAAAATGGCGTCTTTTGGGCGCCATATTGTGGGGGCTAATTTTTTTTAAATCCAAACTCATCTTAATAAACGGTTTTCAGAAATATGTATAAAATACTAGTATGTTTAAAGGAGCCTTTTTAGAAAAAAAAATGCTAACTAAGAAGTTATAAATAAAAAAAGGTAATAAAAAATAAGAAAAGCCGACTGCCTAAGAAGCGATCTAAAAAGACGTAAACAAGAACAAAATCTTTTTTAATATTTTGAATAAACTTTTTTTTATTTTGTCGTCATAAAATAAAATAGAATATACTTTATTGTACACCAAAAAAGTAATATTAATAACTTAAAAGTTCACGCATGTATTCTTCGTAAGGCTAGGTACAGTTGCACGTACAGTACCTAGGCCCACATTTCGCCAGTTCATCTTACGGGCACAAGTCCTGAATCCGGGCTGCTACTGAAAAAATCCAATTAGAAAAACATAACATATTGCCCGATCCGGAAATCGAACCCAATACCTCATGCTCAATCATGTGACTATTAACATAATATGCATTAGAACAAATCTTAGCACATTAAAGTCGAGATGGGTCTGTGAATCTAAGCCACGTAGATTGAAACTTGATAAAGGGGCTCGTATAGCCACAAAATAAAAGTTATAATCAGCTTTATAGAGTGACTGAAATGGCGTTATCGTATCGAATCCAAAATTTTATCACAATTAAAGGATGAAAGGTAGGTACTCGGATTTTATTGGGACTTTAGACATGTGTGACATTTGCAAATCCCACCAGAGATTCCGTTCATCAAGTGTTATTCGTTTGATCTGAGCTACAATAGTTTCATTCGGCTTACTTTCTAACTATCGGAAAATGCGAAAAGTATCAATGTCAGTCCTATGATATTCCAACAGATGTATTAACACTTGCATAGCTTCGTACTACTTAAAAGTTTCGCTGAACTTCGTTCTAGGTGGACCGATGGTCTGGTTGAGGCTACTGGGATTCCGTTGGAGGGACACACATGACCAATCGAAGTGCCGACACTTTGGGGAGCCTTATTTCCGGCAGTGGACGTCTTTCAGCTGAAATAATGATGATGATGACATGGAATTTTGGTTCTTTAGTTCTATATATCAAGTTGCCATTTCAATTCCTTGAAATCTGTCATTCCATACGCGGTATCCGGTTCCTCAAGACTTATACTACACTAGCTTCTGCCGCGTGATAGGTGGAAACTATCCCAAGGGGACAAACCCGGATATGGCCTATCTGCGTGCCAAGTTTTCAGATTTGTTCAGCCGTTGAGACGTGCTAAGGTAGTAGGTAGGTAAGGTGGTAGATAGTATTAAGTTTCTATTTTTTTTGTTTATTATGGTGTACAATAAAGTGTTTATAAATAAATTAATAAATAGAGACAGACTGAGAGATAAGGCGGAACCATGTTTAGGTGGCGTGGCATGTCGTGGCGCATACTACTTGGCGGTAAGCTGGCGTGTCGTGGCGCGCTTTGGTAAGATCAGGTGGTACCACATTTACGTGACGTGGCGTATCGTGGTGCATGCTGGCGTGGCGGTGAGTGTGGACACTAAGCTGGCGTGTCGTGGCGTGCTCTGGTAAGATAAGGCGGAACCGCATTTACGTGGCGTGGCGTGTCGTGGCGCATAGTCAAATTTTAAGTCCGCCTATGTACCTTTAGTTTGCATGAAATTTCAATAAATAAAAAAAAAAAACCTCCTAGCAATGAAACTTCTTGAGAGCAAAAACAAAATAAGAAGGCAAGGCAATTTCTTCCCAAGCAGCATTTCAGGACCTTAATTGCGTATCTGTTTTAACATAACGAAGCAAACACCTTCCCTTTCATTTTGACTACTCAACAGAAACAACAGAACAACAAAATTCATTGCATGTGTTACGCTGTCGAGTAAACAGATTCTAACCCTAGACTTTGTGTCTTACAAAACTGTACATTGACTTACAAGTGAAAAAAGCTCGTCAGTCATTACCAACACGCAGCACACAAGCGTCCACTAGGAGTTCGGGTGGTTGAATGGTGCACCACGAGCCACGCGGTGAAGGAACACATTTGCCTGGCATGTCGTGTCGAACCATAACCCCCACCAACACTCTGGCGCAATCGGTCGCTGTCAGTCCGCGACACGCCAAAACGCGCCACGCTGCGCCACGATGCTCAAATGTGCCTGTAACAGTACTAAATATATGTAACCGATAGGCTGCCGACACGGCACGCCACGACACGCCACGCAAGTGTGTTTCCACCCATAGAGTTACTTTCGCGTAAGTAATATGAGCATAGACGTACGAAGTAGAACTTCTGTAATTCAGTTACCTATCTACACACAGTACTCATATTTGATTAGAAGGTCAGATAGTAAGCAGGAAGCGATTAATTGGTAGATATTAATAACCATATTGTTTTGTACGTCTGTGGTCGTAAACTGCGGTTTTATGAGCGTCGTCAACTTTTATTTGTGTAAGTTTTATTGGTAATCGCTAGCGAATGTTATGTTGGCGCAGTTTTGGGCTTTTATTAGCGAAGTGTTTTTTTGGTGCGTAATTTTATCAGATATAAGTTTTTGAATAATATCTACGGTATTATTTTTTGTACATATTTTTATAAAAAAAAATGCTGAAAAAGGAATTTACTACTACAGCAAAAACTCCGGCACTGCATACCGCAGCGTTGTGCGTTCCGATCAAGATTCTAAAGCTTCTGCGAGAATTAATGATTGTTTTATTACATGCCAGAAGGGATGAGTATTACAATCACAAATAATTAGGTACTCTGCACTCCCGAAATACTTCCTCGCAAGATGTCACCAATTCTATTTGCTATTTCGTTTCGGCCTTAAGATGCAGTAAGATACTAGTACTTTACAAGGAACAACTGACTATCTGATCTCCAGAGCTACCTGCAAGATATGAATATCGTAAAGTAATATTCTATCCACGTCGAAATCTTTCACTCCATAAACTATCATATTAACTTAAAATTCTACAACGTTATTAATTAGAAGTTCTTTCCCATATAATAGAGACGGTAATATATCGCCCGCTTTGTTCTCATGTCCTCTCTGCTGCACCGAGCTACGAGCAGCTGAACGTGAACACGTTACGTAACGTTCGATGCCGCAGTCTTTAACGTTACGGTGCAAGGCGCCACTCTTGGGGTAATATATTGAAAACTGACGTGTTATAGGTGTACGGTGTTTGTGTACCAGCAGTCACGAGGTACGCTTAATAGGAGCCAACAGCCCCCGTAATAAATGTACACATATTAAGGAGATTGACTGAAAATTATGATCTTTGAATTTGAGGATAAAAATGTGTAATTAAAAAAGTAGGTTATTTCGTTTACGAATCGTATTTTCTACTACATACCCACAATGGCTCAAAATTAGGAAAAAAATGCTGAAAACCTAGTCAATGTATCTATAGAGTTGATTTACAGATTTTGTTATGTAGGCATCAGCTAAAATATAGCTAGGGTCACTCATCGACATTTTCAGCTACGTCAGCTTGTTTAATGACCATTGCCGATTGTATTCACATTAGTAGCTTCATGAGAATCTAAACACAATTTAGAATCAAAATAAACAAAAACGCTTTAACTACACAATGATCCTCGCAGCCGCAAAACTCAAGTGTACACCACAATAATTGTGATGGACATTATCGATATCGAGTTAGCGCAATCAGCGCGCATTGAGCGCAGGCCTGGCCTGGCCGGCCGGCGGGTTGGCCTGGCTTGTGGCCTGAATCTCTAATGGCCGCACTCGTTACGTAGCCGCGCCAAATTGGTCTTTTTGTCTTGTTTGTCTCTATTGGCGCCGTTTGACGGCCACCGTGCCTTCTCATTTGTTGGTTCAGTTACAATTGCCTCGTATATCCGCCGGAGTCGGAGATAAGTTAGGGCTATTTGTTAGGAAGGGCTTAGGATTTCTAGTCGTACGTTGATGTATGTGTCTATATTTCAATTCAGTGTGTTGTTGGTAAAAACCTAAAGAACTCTCACTTCATTGTAGAAGATTGGATAATGGTCACAATATCACACAAACCGGATAGAAGTCAATAATAGTTTTTGCTGAACATGATCTCTAGAAAAATAACAAAGAAAATACCGGAGCAACATTTTAATCCAACCCGAACTCCTCACAAAACTGCCCAACATAATACGAGTTCCAGAAACCTATGACTGAATAACGCAGCCCCGAAAATATTCCCGAATCTTAATCAAGCTCTAATCTCTTGGAAAAAGGTATCTGCCCATGGAGAAAAATCTCAGACCGATCTCATACCGAATAGAAAAGTATTGGAGGCGGGTAACAATTGGGGTTACCTGCGACTCGAATATATTTTTATACGAACTCAGAACCTTTCCCTTTTCAATGATACGTCGGGGAATATTTTGACAAACTAATATTAGCGGGGATTACCTCGATGGATAGTTATGCAAACATCGGATGATGTAGGCGATGTGGGCCCACATCGGGGCCCTGCGGCCCACATCGGGGTCCACCAGACCCGGTCGGGAACGTATTAGGGAATGGTTTTGCTTAAGTATGAAAAAGGTAAAGGAGGAAGGTATCTGTATGCACGCTGTAATATATTATTCTTTAGATATTATTCCTCCAACCCTGGTGCCCATACCCGAGAACGGATCCTATAAAAATATTCGTAAGTAAATTTTGCTGGTTGCCAAGGAGAGGAGGTTATGACTTTATCGCTTACATTTAATAGCTGATTGTTTTAAAGTGTATACAGAAATGATGGTTGAAATTAAATGTAGTCCTAATTATGACAGAAATTACAAAGTTTTTAGCCAATTACCAATTCAAATATTAAATTATTTTTTAGGATAATGATAATCACAAGCACAAAGGGTGCTTAACCTCATAAATACTACTACTGGGCTAATACGTTGAACTATCAAAATAAATAATGATAGGGACAAATGTCTAGACTTCATCGGATGAGTCTAGACGAGACTTGTGAGAGCCTTACTTCAGCATATTGAGTTGTTGGCAGAAAGAGAATAAACTGATGGGCATGTCAATGTGTTAGTTCATTGTCATTCGTCTGAATGTATACGATTACACTAGCAAGAAGTGATGGATTTTACCTTTACTTTGAATAAATGAACGACTATGTTCCGTACAAATTGAATATTGTGAAAATGATAACAATTCGTCAACTTAGTTTTACCGTTCATTCTTTTTCGTTCAGAGTTGTTCAATAGTGAAAATATTATAAAAAAAGTATAATCAAAAGTCTGTTCTATGTTTAAGGTTACACTAGTCGATCTTTCGTTCATACAAACGAAAATTGCAAAACAGCCACCATACAGGGATAAAATAGTAGTTCAAAAATGCAAATGATTTTATTTTAAAAATATACAATTACTCGTTTTTTCATGATATCTAGACTCCTAGACTCCCAAAGGTCTGTTTATAAAATTTCGCGCGCACGTTTTCGTCCTATATTATTATCCATTTCACTAAAAACTTGCAAAAGTGCTTATTCGTACGCGAACTAGCTTCTTACTGCTAATCACAGCATCTATCTCTTTCGCACGTGTTGTCGGATGAGCATGCAGTTTAAACCCCGCGCACAAAATAGTTCGTTCCATTGACTAGGGAAACTCTAATACCATATTTTACAGGTGAAATATTATTTGTATTGTGATTCTTTGTGGAATGTTAACATTTCTAGCTAGCTATTTTGTTTGCTTTCTAGCATTTTGATGGTATTTATGTCATTTTTCTGTCACTATTTAGTTAACGTGATGAAGGTCAACTACACACCTGTTAGTTTATTAAAATATTCTCGTGCAAAGGCTCCTCCTATAAATACCATGCAAGTTGAGTTCAATTAAAGTTAAACATGGCGAACAGGTCGGGTTGAAAGTCTGCACTACAGGTAACCAGCCGTCCTGTTCAAACAACGGACTGACCCAATTCCCGGACAACTATTTATGAGGTGGCTACTCTTGTGATCATCACTTTTGCTTCGTCAAACCGAATTTGTGGAGCACTAGTCGTATTAGCATAAACAGGGAACAAAGCAAGCGTGCATACTAACATTAATGTTAGCAGAATCATCACAGCGTTGATTTGTTTACTCAATAATATTGTTTATATGTTTGCATATTCCTAAGCACATTTTTGTTTATTCTCTGCCTGCCATGTTTTATCTCGGCACTAACACTAACACATCTAAGGTCGACTGATAGAAAATACCTAAGGTAATAAGCCCGCCTTTGTACTTGTGCATAGTTTCAATAAAAAATATACTTGACTATAAGTAAATGATGATGATGATATGTTAACTGTTATCGTTACAACAAAAACAAAACTACTGCATAAAACAATGGCAACAAACACAGAATAATAATCCAAAAAACAGTTCCAAAATATAGTGTTTTAGTGAGGTTCGATCCACGCTGCACGGAGTGCGACCATTAATCGACGCTCATTCATCCATCATGTTTTTACTGAAACACCGACGCACTGTGGACCACTATGGACCACTGTGGACCACTGTGGCCGCACTGTGCTATTTTATTACCACAAAACAAATCTACATGGTAATACAGTCGTTACCAAGCGGACTGTAGGTACGGGAAGGAAATATTGCATATGGATTTTAAACGCGTTTTGGCTTGCGCTTTGATAAACTGTCGTTTTAACCCGACTACGGCGAAGCAAAAGAGAGGTTTATGATTTTGACCGGTATGTATGTATGTATGTTTGCTTGCATATTTTGACAAACGAAGTGTCGTTGGAAGCCAGCGGATAAACAAGACGTTTATCCGCTGGTTATAGGATATGTGACGTCACATTTAATTGAATATGGCGCCCTCAAGGGGGCACGAAGTCAAGAACAAAAAAAAACTGAACAGAATTTTAAAATAAAGGTAGATTTTTAGGGTTAAAATCCATTTCGTATACCACTTTGCAGAATATATTGTTATGTGACGGTAGGTGGCATACGACCACGGTTATCATACGGAATAGTTTGTACATCACAATTTCAGATGGGAATATTTATACGTACCATACTTTTTAGAGCTTGATTTTTCAGTAGTCGGGTTTTAGTTTATGAACTTATATAACATACTCGTAACATTTCTTATTCTGTATTACCCGGCGCGCCTCTAGTGACACTCATGTTATGCCAGTAATGTTTAAGTCCTACGTAATAGGGGGCAAGCCTATTGCCATCAACCGGGCATAAAGCTAGGCTCCGGGCTGCTACTGAGAAATTCCAGATGGATAAATCCAATCACACTTTTTCCATCCCGGGCATCAAACCTAAGACCTCTCGCTCACCCGTAGTGCTTGCGATCACTAGACCAACAAAGCAGTCATCGTTTTTCACAGTAGGTTTCATGTTTGATGTTTGTTAGTTTGTCAATGAAACATTAAACTCTAGAGTCTGGCTAAAGTAACCTTGGAGAACTCAAAAAATGTGGGCAATTGTGAATTTGAGTAAGATACTACGAAAAAGGATTTTGAAAGTTGTTTTTTTTCTTTTGGTGGGCTATGTTTTATATTCTGTTTGATTCTTGATATAGAATCTTTAATAAGATGCAGTGTGGATTTGATACAGTTTTGTGACTGTGAGTAACCGTTTTCACAGTGTATGTACTGTGTACTGCAACTACAAAGTTAGTTGTTTTACTTCAATGTTGTTATTCGACACGATCTTCTTGTACTTCTTAAATAATATGAACGTGCGTAGGAGTAATTGCGAAAAGAAAAATGTTCTTGGTTAATTAATAATCTATTATGCAAAAATCAGAAGGAAAAGTGTAAAAATCAACTTTTCGATATCTTGTAAACATTATCGTTTTGGGTTAAGAACGACATCGTGCTGTCCCGTTGCATCTTGGGATTTACATAAACTGTAATTATAATAACTCCACTTTTTATAGTATTATCCATTTTTCTATTCGAGTTTGTGAAAAACGAAGTACACGCTTAAGCAATCTGACAGCTCAAGGATAACAAAAGTGACCTTTTATAAGCTTAACCCATACAAAACTTTTTGGGTATAAGTACCAGTTATGAGTTGTGCAAGTTCATTAGCCAAACTATAAGAAAATTTTGTTATTTAAACCATAATTTTAACTACCAAACGATAATCGCGACATTCCCACAGGATTGTTCATTGTACATCCAAGGGATATCGATATACAGCAGCGATATTCAGCGGTTGTAAACATACCGATAATACAACAATAAACCAATAAAACTACAACATACCATACGTTTCAGTATCTGATATTATTCCGATAACAGAAACTTGCTGACACAAAAGCAAATAAATAATACTCGTATTTGTATTATCCGGTGCACAGAGCACCGATGCTATCAACTTGATCGCCCGCTCTAATAGGTAGAGCGACGATACAAAATTGTGTACTTTCAGTCAATGCAATACTTTTGTAGAGAGGCAAGTGCTTTAACAATACAGAGACGATTTTATAGATATGAGGCATTTTATAAATATGTTGCTGATAATTAATTTGTCAAGAATAAATGTTTATCTTTATCGAAATGAAGAAGAAATAACCGGCCAAGTGTGAATCTGACTCGCGCACAGAGGGTTCCGTATAAATAGCTACATTCACCATAATAAATAGGTCCCATTACTAACCTTCATAAACAATGAAAGTACCAAACATTGCTCTAACGACAGGAAAAAAATAACTTTGTCGTTCGAAAACTGTTGTCCCCTTACATTAGTATACAAAATTTATACTTTTCCAAGTACATTTATAAGTTGGCGACTATTTGTCGTAATCTTGTAAAGCGTAGCTTAGCTGTAGTAGTTTTCCTTTTAATTTCGTTATATCCGCCGTGAATTTTTCTACATATCCAAAACCAACCATTTAGCTGGCAGAGGAGGACGGGACACTTAACTCTAACAAAAATTAACCTAATTCAAGCTTAATTTTACAAATCAGATTTTTGAATGACCTACCCAACGATAGACCATAGCATGAAGCATATTTGTTCAGAAGGTACATTCAATATTTTTTTTCCGTTGTTTTATTTTACCACTTTGTCGGCGTGATTAAAATGTATATCCATGCCAAGTTTTAGCTTTCTTGTACTAAGAGTCTCTGAGCTAAGCTGCAGACGGACAGACGGACATGACAAAGCTGTAAGGATTCTTTGTTGACTACGGAACCCTAAAAACTAATTTTTATTTTTCACTTTTCAGTTTTGGTATGTAAGCAAGTTCTTAAGTAATGTATAATAAACAGACATGCGATTGCAGCAATCCAGAGAAGTTTTCAGTTATTTATTGAACAGTTCTGTTGTATCTTGTTCATGTCTTTTACTAATGTAATAGGTTAATGTTAAATTAAATAGATAAATAAATAAATACAGTATCATCATCATAATCATTTCACCCGAAAGACGTCCACTGCTGGATATAGGCCTCCCCCAGGCATCGCCACATTGACTGATCCCGTGCGTCTCGCATCCATCGCCTCCCGCAATCTTAACCAGGTCATCGGTCCACCTAGTGGGAGGCCTTTCAACGTATCGTCTTCCGGTTCGCGGTCGCCATTCCAGAAACTTTCGGCCCCATCAGCCATATGTTCTGCGAGGAATGTGCCCTGCTCACTGCCTTATGCCTACCTCGTCCCTTCTTACGCCTTCTGTTCTGTTGTATACACAGACATAAATCTAACTAGATAACGCAAGTCCCTCCATCTGTATGAAAACCAAGCGTACCACTTTTTCACAAACAATTTAAAACAAATTTACTTTCCGATGAAAGAAAACATTCCAATGCCTCGGCCAACTTTTTCTATACATTCTGTACAGCTCAATGTGGCATAGAATGGCATTTTACTAGATTTCGGTGGATTGCCAGTGCCGATATTGCTAAATGAAAAGCTCAGATTACGATCATTGATCGTAACTTTACTCCGTTTTTTGGCACGCGAAGTACATACAATCGTCATCTAGTTAGATTTATGTCTGTGGTTGTATAACTCCGAAGTTCTTCATCAGTTATTCACCAAAATTATATGTCGGCTCGGGATAGTACCTCTATCAAACAAAATCAGTCCACAATTGACGTAGAAATCGGTGAAAATACATTAAAAAAATACATTCAGTCGAACATAGAAGAACGTCCTCTTTTTTGGGAAGCTGGTTAAAGAGGTGGGTAAATAAGAGGCAGAAGAGAGGAGATGGGTTCATAAGTTCAACATAAAGCTTATCGCTAATAGGTTACTAAGCACAAATCCTCCCGATTTCTACCAATAAATGCCAAATTAAAAAAAACCTCGACACGACATCATGCGCAAATACCCCGATTCAAACAGTAAAATGCCCATATCTTTTGAACGGCTGAACCGATTTTCATCAAACATAGCTAAGAACACTCCTGATAATGTCACCTTTCAAACAAAACTAACTCAAAATCGGTTCATCCGTTTAAGAGCTATGATGCCATAGACAGATACACTAACACACTAATACACAAACACACAGGTACACACTTCAAACTTATATGGGATTGAGCTACTCCAATTAATTTTGATTTTTTATATACCTATTTTGCACCGTGAATTTTGTTTTTTTTTTGTTTTCTTGTAATGACAAGAATATTTACTTTTTAAAGTATTATATTATTTTAGTTCAAGTTTATTTTAATTGTTGTGAATGTGAAGACTATGTGGATTCAATTTTTATTTGTTTTTAATTTATCCAAGTTAGTTTTAATCATGGTCTGGCAGTTTGAGTAGTTTATGCGGCCTACCCGAATGTCCTTTCTTTGGTATTGTTCGTCGAATCGTTGAGCTCCTTAAATTCTGAGTTGAGCTGTGCACGGGTATTGACAAATGCGTGCACTGACTGGACAGGTCCACTCAATCTGGCTGGTTCTTTCCTCAAAAGACCATTTCAGACTTCAGTCTACATGGTCTTCACATGATCTATCAAAGATTTTGTCTGGACTTTAAAAGAGACTGTGACCTCTGAGTTTGTTC
The DNA here is from genome assembly GCA_947562075.1 of Orthosia gracilis. NCBI lineage: Eukaryota > Metazoa > Arthropoda > Insecta > Lepidoptera > Noctuidae > Orthosia > Orthosia gracilis. The sequence goes on from OX387267.1 coordinate 14,963,348, forward strand.
CGGCCTTTCTTCTCAGAGTAGTCAGAAAGGAAACGCCGACTTCATCTAGTTTTAAAAATATGATCGACATGTAAAAGTGTTTGTACAAACCTACCTACAGAAATAAAATCATTTATCATTTATAACACCCCTCTTTTTCCGTCGGGGGTTAAAAAATCCAATAACAACCTCTTATCAATAAAAACCAAGTATTTATACCACATGTTAGTCTAGTAATTTTCCTTCGATATCTGAATAAGTATTTGTTTGAGACGTCCTCGCCAGAAACTAATTCAGCATCTCCTTGGAACGTGTCTCGACCGTGTTTCAATTGCGGAGTGATTTAGTTTCTTCTTGAGAAGCAATTAGCGATAGTGTCGGCGGCGACAGGCGCGGACAACGCCGTATTCAATTATGGACTTGTAAATGTAGGTTTATTTCTGTACTTTCATATTTAAACTTGATGCAGACGGTAGACGCTTGTTCAAAGTTTCTGGCATGTTTTTGTGTATTTTGTGAAGGTTGTAATAGTTTTCGAGTAAGTATTCTCGTCGTTGATTTATTTGACTTTGTAAGAATCATTATTCTAAAGTCTATTTTGGCTATATCTAGGGTTTTGCTATTGAACGCGTTGGTTGTTGATAAAACATTTTCAGCAAACTTGATCGTTCTACATATATTGTCTGCGGGAATGCACTGGATGCGAGACGCACAGGACCCATCGATGTGGTGACACTTGATGATTATACTGATAATGAATATTGTCTACAGCAAAAGAAACCAACAATGTTCTTAGTTGCGTGCCTATATTATTTTCGTCCGTCGTCTTATATGTGTTTTTTACTAGTCTAATTTGTGTCGGACTGCTGAGGAAAAAACTTCCCCTTCTTTTTCACCTACTTGCAAGACCTCTTGGCCTACATAAGCACCAATCATAAATATCTATTTAATAATTCAAAAAGTAAAAAAGTCTAAATAGGCGATGAAAATGCTAAGACGAAGAAGAAATAAGGAGTCATAGAACAAGTCTTAATTATCATAATAACATTGCACGAAGTCTTCTGTGACTTCGCGTTCATTTAGACATTATATTTGTGTGTCAAAGGTTATTCCTAATGGGTACTTACAGTAATTACTTCAGTTTACTGAGAGACCAGGGGGAGGGGGAGGACATTCACGAACATCTGCGTATTTTCTTTTCGAGTATATATTATTTATGTATGTTTACAAATGAGAGTTTTTCTTCCTTTTACAGATAAATGCAGACATGCACCGCACCACGCTTGTGCTCCCTGATGGGGTAAGTTGCTACGTTTAATTTTGTCTGAATGACATCGCTAGAGGCACTTTTTTATTATTATCTATTGGCTCGCGCTTGACCACTATGAGATGTGGTCGATGGTGAAGCAAGCCTGTCTAGGAGTAATCTATTCACTCTCTTGCCTAGAAGAAACCTATTCTAGGGGATATTGTAGCTATCGGGACACAGACTCCGGCAGAGAACCACCACTTCCGCTTGCACTTCCACCACTGACCACTTCCACTTCTTAGCTGTACGCATAATAAAAGTATGATGTCTACAATGTATTATGAAATAAAAACAATTTCTTTAAACAACTGATGTTTGTTGTTAGAGAACCCAATTATGGGTAAAGCTCGCCTTTATACTTAAGCTGTCCATTGTTTATTTATTTATGTGTGTACAGTAAAGAATACGAATATCAACCAATGAAAACCACTACTGAAAAAGACTTATCGAGGTTATGTACTTACTAGGTACAGAATTTTTTCTACCAGGCAAAAGTAAGTTAATGTGTTTTGTACAAATGAACGGGTAAAACGACAACATTATCCATTCGAATCGCCACTGTCCACGTTATATACTGCTCAAAAACATCTACATAATGTATTGTTTTCTTTTTCTCCTAAAGCAATTAATTTTCCTAGACTCCCTATCTTAAACCTTTAAGCCCAGTCTATAAAACCTTCGGCTTCAATTCAATTAGTTCACAAAGAAGCGATCCGATGAATTTTCATTAGAACTTATATTTTCCATTAGTGCGTCTAAGAAGCCTCCGTTCTCCATTAACGTCTTTCAGTTAATTCCAGTCTTAATGGCTCGCTTTGGATATAATAACTGTTACTGGTCTTATGGACATAATCCAGACTGTGACGACTAACGACAAACCGTCCGCTTAGCTTTTTACCCGATTGTTATTTTCGAGTATCTTGGTTGGTTTTTCCCTCTTAACATATAAAAAAAAAACAAATAAATCGTTTCATGGTTATTAAGTATCAAAAGACCTCCATCTAAATGACAAAACGAATTTTTTAAACTTTCGTCTAAGCCCATACCTTCAAATCCTTGAACTTCATTCAGAGTGTAGTTCCTAATGCAAGATTGACAACCTAGACTCTAGTTTTTGAGTTTAGCTTTTGTATTTAGAACTTTGTCAGAATTGAGATTGAAATTCAAAAATTGTTCGATGGTTAATCTTCTTCTGCATTAAGGCCGGTTGAACTAAAACACGATAAACGAGTGTCTTCATAGGTTCTTCTAGATAAGTGAAAATCATAATATTACCGGCTTAAACAAAGTTCTAATGCGAACTTGTCCAATGAAGCATTAAAACCAATAACACGACAAGAAGTTCCACCACCACTATGTTCTAATTGACAGATTATCCTTCCACCATTTCCATAGCCACCGTTCGACATTCGCGGTACTCGTACAATAAGCCGCTTTGCTCAATATTTTTCTTTTCTTTTCAAACAATTGTGAAAGCTTTTAATCTATTAAACGGGCATTTTATTTCCTGATGCGTTCAGCGAGGAATTATATCGAGTTGGCAGATAATAGCCGATTTGCTTATACCAAGGGAATTAGCTCTTGATTGGTTTCTCTATTGAAAATTTTGATATCTCGGAGTAGCTTTGTTATATTCTAATGAAGTGGTTACTCCGTTATGATATTACAATGGTTAACATTGTCGAAGATTGTGAAGTGTAAGAATAATATGTATGCTCCTTTAGTTCAGTAAGTAAGTACGTTTCTTTATAACTGTATGTATGCTGAGTTTGCACTTTACCTTATATGTTTTATTTTACATTTATTACCAGGGCATTCATTAAATAGTACGTAACCGATGTGGTCGTTTCCTTGAATAACTCCCATTAGGAACCCCAAAATTACAATTGGGCATCGATGTGATTGTAAAACGGGATAATTATGCTATTTCCTCTACTACATACTTTATGGTGGTCTGGAAAGCAACTATTCTCGAATTTGATAGACACTTCCAGCAATTAATTGACTGGCACACATTGTCACAACAACCTAATTTAACAACTCAGACAATTATCAACTAACAAAATCTACTTTTCTGTGTACTATAAACTCATACACAGAAAACTAGATATGAAACAAAATATAAGCAAGCAGGAAAATGTATTCTGGGATGCTTAAAAAGACCTATTATAAAAGCAGTACCTAACATAGTGAGCAGACGTCTCTATTTGGGTCACGTAACACGTTAGAATTGACTCTCAAAACCAGACTAACCTAAATCTAGTCAGCACCGAAGAAGATGAATATACCTCCCTCTAGTGCGAACACAGCTGTGTGATTGCGTAGCGTGCATTATTGATCTGGCGGGCCCATCACGAGCCTTGAATTATTCCAGCTACCCTCTTATTTACTGCTCGCGCGGCCCTCACCCAGCGGCGAACATGGGCAGCCCCGGGCCACGAGGTAGGCCCATTCAGAAGGAGCACAGAATAGCGGGCGAAATTAAACATCACTAACGCATGTCCAATCTGCGGCGGTCTTTAGTTACCCAAATTATTCCACGGTAGCTTAAATACGGAATGTTTACTGAAGTGGGTCTTCTCCCCATCTTATTTCGTGCCAACACACATTAACCTTTACTTCAACAATTCAGTATCCTTTGACCGAGCGCTCTTTGTTCCCGATGAAGTAATTATTTAAACCCGAGGCAAGTGAGTTGCCGAACAAAATAATTATAAGTACCTAAGTAGTACGTGTGTGAAGTTATATCGTACCCGTTTAATTTCACTTTTCAGACTGATGGCGGCACGTCTTAGCCTTCAATTAAGGGAACTCATTTTAATTAACATTTAGAGCCCTTAATATAACTTGTGACGATCAATTTATTTCTGCCGCAACCTATTAAAGACTGGACGCATATTTCGCAATCTCAGCACTGGATCTGTCATAAATCGTGTCATTAAATCATTCCCTTAATTTTCATAACGGTCGCGATATTTCGGGGTTGTTGCAAAATGCCGCCTTGTAGCAATTAAGAGGCGGCGCGTCCGCGGCGACTGCCAATTAACGGCGGATGTATCGATACAAAAGAAATTTTGATTGTTGTGCGTCTGCGGGAACAAGCGCTCTCAAGACGAGAGGAGCCGGTGGGTGCTCCCCCAATGACGTCACTTAGCGATGTTATTGATGCAATGAAACTAAGCGGAAAAATGACAAACTGAATAAAGAGTTACTCATTCACGATTCCCGTTTCGCTTTTTGCCGGACTTCTATTTACCTGTCAGCTGTCGATGGGCTTACAAAAACGACAAAAACAACAAAAGGTCGGCGGAAAAGAGTGCCTTTGTTTTGTAAAATAAAAAGAGTGTCTGTTCAGTGAGAGTATAATAACGATAATAAATGTGTAGTATAAATCAGTGGCTTCTGGAGCTAGGCCATCGATGAGCTGACGTTAATGATGTTTCGGCATCAATTAAGTGGCGCCACTTGTCAACGTCACCCGCTGTAAAGCAGGCATTTTGACGATGCGCCTCTGCCTTGTTTATGGACAATAGTGCTTTCTCGTTAGATTTAATCCGACGAAGTTGGTATTCTAATTAATTGTGAACTAGACTAAGCGAACACGACGGAAGGGGCTATGTCTCTCGCCGGTGAAGTTGCCTGCATTAGAACTACGGAAGACGGCACAGTTAAGTCCTTGGAGTGGAGTTTTATCACTGTTTGTTTTAAGTAGGTAACTGTGACGCGAATTTACGTTGTACTATGCTGATTTTGACTTAAATAAAGTATTTTCAGAAAATTTATTTGAAGAAAATATAAGACATCTGTCAGTATTTTCTTTATTTTAATTTAAAATAAATCCGGTAATCTTTGTATTTATAACTACAACAGTCAAGTTTTAAACGATGAATTAAAAGGTCAGTTTATGTTAAGACTTTGATATTTATTCATCACTTGAAAATTCCCAAAATCAATCAGCCAAATATGAGGAAGGTATCGAAATAAAGCTCGAACAGCAGTGACCCTAAACCTGGCGACCGCAGCAGAGGACACAAACAGCTAATGCCCCGGACTATCGGTGCGCGGTTGATTGGCCGGCTGCGATTCCGCGCGGCCCACCGGATCCTGTACGATTCCATGAGGACCTGTGCGGCCCCGTGCGATTTCGTGCAAGATTAACGCGGTTATTGCCCACGAAATATGGCGGCGTCGCCTTTCATGAGCACTTCTAATGGTTGCTGCTTTACGCCTCGGGTGAAGGCTTTCATGTTTTTTTTTTACATTTACCGAAGATGAAACATTTCTACTATTTAATACGTTTTCTGTTACAGTCAAGAAGGAGGAGTTATTCGACGCCGCTTTTTTATTTATTTTTAAGCTTAGTTAGGAGTTCTTGTTTGTGAATAAATACGTAACATAAGTAATAACTAAAAGTCCAGATATTGTTCTATCTGTCTTTACTGAAAAAGATGGCCATTATTTTTATTTCAAAATAACTACGTTAAAATAACGATATACGAGTATAAAAGAAATTCTACATAGGTATCAAAGAGAAGTATTAGTACAAACGTACTTTTTGGCATTACGATAGGCCTCTTGAAAGTGGCTGTAAAGGTAACATCCACACTGAAAGCAACAGGCCACTCGGAGGCTCTTAGCGAGGAAACCTACACATCAAACGGACGTAACCCTGTATGTACTACTCACTCAATTTAATACCTGCTTTCTAGAATATTCCTTTACCAATTTCTAAGCTAGGTTTTATACGGCATGAAAAAGGAGTTTTTGACTTCGTTTTGTTGGTATTTCTCCGGAATTTCTCTATTCGTTTGTTGGTAAGAAAGATTTTTCGTCGAGGGTAGGGAACGACAGGAAACGTAGCTGTAAAATGGGGATACCTCATCATCATTATCGTATCAGCCGAAAGACGTCCATTGCTGGACATAGGCCTCCCCCAAGCCTCGCCACATTGATCGGTCCCATGTGTCTCGCATCCAGCGGATCCCCGCTACCTTCACCAGGTCACCGGTGGAAGGCCTTCGAACGCAACGTCTTCCGGTTCGCGGTCGCCACTCCAGAACCTTTTTGCCCCATCGGCGTTCCGTTCTGCGAGCAATGTGCCCTGCCCACTGCCACTTAAGTTAATAACTCTGATTCTCTTGCGGATCTCTACATTTCTGATTCGATCATGCAACGAAACACCGAGCATAGTCCCTTTGGGTGACTGTAAGCTTTCTGATGACGCCCATTGTAAGCGACCACGTCTCAGAGCCATATGTCATCACTGGCAATACACACTGGTCGAAAAGACACCGCGCAACTTTCCCAACGCTGCCCAGCCGAGTCGGATTCGACGGTTGACATCTTTCTCGAAGAGTGAACTTCGAGTGTAGAGTCTCCGACCTTAATAGGAGTTGACGTAACATGGGCATTCAACATCATCTTGGTCTTGTCCATATTCATCCTAAGACCCACTCTTTCGGCAGCTCTACTGTGGTCATCGAGCATTGTACTGAGGTCCTCCATAGTCTCAGCCATGACCACCATAATTATCTTCGGCAAACCGAAGGTGAGTGATGTATTCGACATTGACGTTGATGCCTAGCCGTCTCCAGTCCATAACCTTGAAGACATCCTCCAGTGCAGCGGTGAACAGTTTTGGAGATCGACGTCTCACTGTCTCACACCTCGCTGCAGAAGGACGGGTTCCGAGGCCTGATCCTGAAGTCGAACTGACATGGTGGCGTTTTTGTACAAACACTTCAAAACTTCGGTGTACCGGTAGTCAAATTGGCACCGTTAGAGAGACTGCAGTACAGCCCAAGTTTCTATCAAATTGTAGGCTTTCTCGTAGTCCACAAACGCTAAACAGAGAAGCAGATTGTACTCTTCGGTCTTCTGTATAACCTACCGCAGCGTATGTATGTGGTCTATGGTGCTGAAGTCTTTACGGAATCCGGCTTATTCGGGTGGCTGTAAATCGTCAAAACTGCGCGCGAGACGATTCGTGATGACTCTTGAAAACAGCTTGTAGACATGGCTAAGAAGTGAGATGGGCCTATAGTTCTTCAGCAGGGTATTGTCACCCTTCTTGAAGAAGAGAACCACCACACCCCTGCACCATGCCTGTGGCGTTTTCCCCTCAAGTATGACGGAATCAAACAGCTTCTGAAGGGCCTTAAGTATTGGTTTACCACCCGCCTTCAGAAGTTCGGTCGTAATTCCGTCATCACCCGGTGCCTTGTTGTTCTTAAACTGTTTCAGAGCCATCCTAATTTCATACAGGCTGACGTCCGGAATGTTTTCGGTATAGTATCGGGTCAATCGAGCTCTAGGGTCATTCGCTAGATTCGCGACGGGTTTACTGGTTGACGTGTACAACTTCCCATAAAATCTCTCGATCTCCCTCAGAAGCTCCGGTTTGGCGGATACAATCCTGCCATCATCGGTCTTCAATTTCGTGAGCTGGCTCTACCCAATAGACAGATCTCTTGCAAAGAACTTGGAGCCCTTATTCCGCTCAATCGCGTCTTCAATAGTTTATGTATTGAAGCGGCGGAGGTCGCTTTCAAGGGCTTTGAGATCCGTCTATTTAGCTGCCGGTATCTCAACGCATCGTCAGGATCATCTCACGCCTCTCCTTCATGAGCTTGAGAGTACGATCAGAGAGCTTTATGTGCCTATCTGTACGGTGGGTCATGAAAAACTTAGACTCACGAACTCATCGCTGTATCCGTCCACGGAGCTCCCTAGGCACTCTGATAAACGATTCTGGAGTTTCAGCTGAAAGGTCTTGGGGTTTCTTGGACCTGGATTTGTTCTGGACGGAGCGTGGACTTCATCATTCGAGATCTTTCAAGCTTAACATTAATGTTCAATTTGCCTCTTACCATACGGTGATCGCTCCCGGTTTTCATCGAATTGATCACAGAGACATCATTGAACATTGCTTCTTTGTTTACATGCTGAAGTCGATCTCGATTTTAGTTGCACCATCGGGGCTTTTCCAGGTTCACTTCCTGTGCTCACGCTTTCTGAAGAAGGAGTTCGTCATAAAGAGGCCTTCCTTCTTCATAAAACTGGCCAGTAGGTGACCCCGGTGGTTCGGACGTCCAACTCCAAATTGCCCCACTTGCAGCTCATCCTCGTCTCGTTTGCCCAGTTTCGCGTAGAAGTCCCCCATGACAACGGTGAAGTGAGTTTTGAAACCATGCATGGTTCTAGAGATATATACATGGTCTCTAACTCATCAACGGGGTGTGCCGAGTTCGGGGCGTAGACCTGTATGACCTTCAGTGAATATCTTGCGGATATTCTGAGTATAAGATACGCCACCCTGGCCGAAACACACTCGATCTCCACCACGTTGTTCACAAGGGACTTGTGGACGATAAACATTCAATATCGAGTCCTCCCCTCTCTTCGGACTTCAGATAATCCTATAATACTCCACCGTAACAGCCATTTATAGAGATGACGCGGCTAACTATCGACCTATCTCGATGCTCTCTATATTCTCGAATTTTGTCTTTGAGTCCATGTTGTGTCCCGTCCTGGCTGCTCATGTAAGATCACAAATAGTGTCCCAGCAACATGGGTTCTGCAACAACAAATCAACCGTTACGAACCTGGTGTCTTATGTAAGTGATCTTTCTGCTTCTCTTGACGCTGGCGCGCAGGTTGATGCCCTTTATACTGACTCCAGCAGCGCCTTTGACAAAGTCGACCATCGAATTCTAGTGTCAAAACTGGAAGTCATGGCGTGCACGGAAGTCTCTTAGATTGGTTCAGGTCATACCTGGATCAGCGTATGCAGAGAGTGGTTGTGGAGGGCTTCCACTCCTCAGAATATACCGCAACATCTGGGGTGCCTCAGGGATCGCACGCAGGCCCAATTTTATTTATTATTTTCATCAATGACCTGCCAGACTGTTTTCGTAACAGTCACTGCTCTCTTTTTGCTGATAACCTAAAAATTTATCGCAAAATTACTTCGCTCGAGGAAGCCGAACTACTTCAACGCGACCTTAATGCACTGCAGTCCTGGTGTGACACGAACGGGATGGTACTGAACGCAAAAAAAGTGTCACCATATCTCCTTCACGCGTAAAAAACAGACTATATCATCACGCTACTTACTTGCGGGTACTGCATTGTAGAAAGTGGAGAACGTCCGCGACCTAGGCGTACTGCTGAGTGGTGACCTCTCGTTTAACTTACACATTGACAACATTGTTGCAAAAGCAGCTAGGATGACCGGATTCATTAAAAGAACCTTTAGGGAATTTAAAAACTCGCTTGCCGTGGAACTTCTCTACAACTGTCTTGTGCTTAGCACACTGAAATACGCATCCCCGGTCTGGAACCCAACCTACAATGTTCACACGAGCCGTATCGAAGGAATCCAACGAAATTTAACGCGATATCTGCGATTTAAGGATCACTCTTGTCCCGGGATCCCTTCTTTTCGCATAATGTTCTTTATCCTAATATACTTCGGCATAACTATTTTGGCACAATTTGTTTTGGCATAATAATACATCGGCATAATTTTTTTAGGGTTCCATATCCATTTGCATAAAATTTTAAGACCTAATATATCTTAGCATAATTTTGTTTGGCATAATTATATTTTTGCATAATATAATTACGCATAACAGCTTACGCATAATTTTTTTAAGCATAATTTCTCTAACCATAATAATGATTAAGTAGAATTATTCTAAAGCATAAATTTATTAAGCATAATATCCATAAGCATAAATTTATTTACACATACAGCATGCAAGCAAGCATGCAAGCAAGCATGCAGCATTCAAGCGAGCAGGCAACATGCAGCAGGCAGGGTTTCTGTCTCGGCTCCGGCGCTGCGGGCTTCCGGCGGCCCCACGTGTGCTAATCGTCGCAAACGGCTTTCGCTCACCACCGCAGCTTCAGCTTGGTGGCCGGCTTCGCCGGCCAGCCCCAGCCGCGGCGCCTCGCTCGCAGCCGCCTGCTTCTCAGCCCGTGGGCCGCCTCGCCCCTACGCGCCTACGCGATTTTAAATTACACTCTAGGGGTAGGACAAACAAGACTACGTAGAGTCGGTTTTACAGCAATTCGGTTCTGTCTCTAACTTTTGTTGCACATCGTATTAAATTTTTAACTAACAATATTATTTAATTGTTACAGAAACTATAGCAAATTGATTTGATCAGATTTATGTATGGGGCACTACAAGTTCACCACCACCATTTCCACCCGAAGTCTGGAGTACGTATCTACTAGAAAAGGAAAATAGACCTAGGACGCAAAATCATGCAGAGGCATGGCACAATAGAATTGCACATTTTGTGGGAAAACACCATCCTGGATTTTATTTTTTGGCAAAAAAGATCGTTCAAGAAATAAAAGGGATCCCTTCTTTTCGCATAATGTTCTTTATCCTAATATACTTCGGCATAACGATTTTGGCACAATTTGTTTTGGCATAATAATACTTCGGCATAATTTTTTTAGGCATACATTTTATGTTGGCATAATCATCTTAAAGACTAATTTGTTTTGGCATAAACTTGAATCGCATAACGTTAGTAGACCTAATGACTATTTACATAATGTTTGTAGGCCTAATGATAGCATAATAATATTTAGGCATACAATTAATATAAATAACAAAAAAAAATTTCATGCAAATGATTTATTATACATAACATTATGTAACTTAAACGATTTTTCAATCGCGAGATAACTTTTATCTGAAGAATATATTAGATGTTTTGACAGTTTTTGTATAAAAAAATATGTCAATCAGTTAACTTCTATTATGTCAAATAAATATGGCGGTTATTCCTCAGATAGAATTTAACTGATTGAAACAGTGGTCCTTAATTATGTATAATTATTTATTTTAGGTGTATATTTTTAGCAATTGCTTGTAAATATGCTAGTTTAGAAGTATACTCATCTTTTTACTAATAATTTTTTTCAATTCTTTTGGTTTTGTCCGTGTATTTTTCCTTTTTTTTGGTATAAGTGATGTTCCAACATCTAGTTTATCTATTTCAATGGTTTGATGTTTTATTTCTTGAACGATCTTTTTTACCAAAAAATAAAATCCAGGATGGTGTTTTCCCACAAAATGTGCAATTCTATTGTGTCATGCCTCTGCATGATTTTGTATTCTAGGTCTATTTTCCTTTTCTAGTAGATACGTACTCCAGACTTTGGGTGGAAATGGTGGTGGTAAACTTGTAGTGCCCCATACATAAATCTGATCAAACCAATTTGCTATAGTTTCTGTAACAATTAAATAATATTGTTGGGTAAAAATTTAATATGATGTGCAACAAAAGTTAGTGACAGAACCAAATTGCTGCAAAACCGACTTTACGTAGTCTTGTTTGTCCTACCCCTAGAGTGTAATTTAAAATCGCGTAGGCGCGTAGGGGCGAGGCGGCTGCGGTGGTGAGCGAAAGCCGTCTGCGACGATTAGCACGCGTGGGGCCGCCGGAAGCCCGCAGCGCCGGAGCCGAGACAGAAACCCCGCCTGCTGCATGTTGCCTGCATGCTTGCTTGTTTGCTGCATGCTTGCTTGCATGCTGTATGCTTGCTTGCATGCTGTATGTGTAAATAAATTTATGCTTTAGGATATTATGCTTAAAAAGGTTATGCTTTAGAACTTTATGCTTAATAAATTTATGCTTTAGGATATTATGCTTAAAAAGGTTATGCTTTAGAACTTTATGCTTAATAAATTTATGCTTTAGAATATTCTGCTTAATCATTATTATGGTTAGAGAAATTATGCATAAAAAATTATGCGTAGTTGTTATGCGTAATTATATTATGCGAAAATATAATTATGTCAAACAAAATTATGCTAAGATATATTAGGTCTTAAAATTTTATGCAAATGGATAGGGAACCTCTAGTCCCTATAGAGCCGACTACAGGCATCGTATGCGCCACTTTGGATTGACCGCCCTGCAAGACCGTAGAATCTTAGCTGACATGACTCTCTTATACAAAATTATGAACAACATGACTTGCACCTCTGAATTGCTCCAACAAATCATCCTTGACGTACCTCGCCGCGACCTTGTTAGGTCAGCCAGAGTACGCAGAACTTTCGTAACCAAAAGTTATCGCATGAATCTCGGGCGTTCCGCTCCTTTGAACAGGTACATGAGCACATACAATGGGATCTGCTCTTGCAACGAGGACATTGACATCTTTTTTTGACTCTCTGTCGAAAAAAAAGTCGCGCTGATTAATTCGTAGTCTCAACTAAATTGCCTGCTCAAACATTCTCATATCGGATATTTTCCTTTTTTCTGTTTTGTTGACAGAAAATAATTATTTGCATTATGATCATTATATTTTTTATTTTTGTGACATAATAGTACTTTTTTTAATTATTTTAATATTTATTTATAAATTAATTTTATTTCAATCTTTATTCAATTTTAGCTTATATTAATTAAATTGTGATCTTATTCTAATTTTAATATTGTATCCTATTTTTATTTTTGTTGTAAAAAAAAAGTCCTAATCATCAATCAAAAAACAGGTCAGTTATAGGAATCCTATAACTGATCTGTTTGCACAGGAATATCTATTAAATTTTAGCCTATAAAATTGTAATTGCGAATAGGTTGTTGGCATGCCTTATTGAAATAAATAAAATTCTTCCTCGAGTTCGCCTAATTTCTCGTCGGTCCAGAGTGTTCGCAGTTATATGTTCCCAGGTCCAGTCGTCGGTGTTTATTGGGGTAGCTGGGCCCACTCCAGGGATTCTTCGCACCCATTGCCAAGGCTACCGTAGCCGAGGGTAGACGGGCTGCCGGGCACTCGGGGCCGTTTTTGTTTGTGCTATTTATTTTGCTTTGGGGGGGTTTGCCATAATCGCCACGCTTTTCAGGCGGGTTGGCGATCGCAGTTTGTTGTTAAAGTGCACGGAGAACGCTGCTGCCCATTCGCTGGTGTGACCCTTAGTCGCCTCTTACGACACCCACGGGAGGATACGGGAAGTTGAAATTCTTTACGTCCGTCACCATACGGCAGGGGTTACCTATACAGGATGTAATGGAAAGGTGATATCATATTTTAATAATAAATAATAATAAAATAATTTAAATAATAATAAATAATTTTTAAAAGTGTTTCTGTGTTTTATACATTTCCGTTACAGCCTGTAGATACTCATATTCAGTACTGGAAGGAACAATGCTGCAATTATGATTATAAAGACATTTGGCTTTTCAATTGATGTTTTAGGCCTCTAATTGGTTTATTACGTAATTGTGTTGTTCTAAAGTTGTTTCAGACAATATTTTCGCTTGCAATTATTTAATTCTGCTTTCCGAAAGTAATCATTCTATGTTTATTTACCATTTCGGTTTCTGTCTACGTCGCGTGGCTCTCCCGTTACCATGAGCACAGGAGTATTCAGGTAACGTTTGCGGCTACCACTCCCGCTTTCCCGCGCTCTTCGCTCGCGCCCTTCTCTGACGGCTTTTATATTGATAATCTACAACATTTTCTTAATTAGCCCACGTAGGTAATTTGTAATTTACTTTGATATGGTCGGGTTTGATGTTTAAATTAATAAAGTTTCAGTTTTGTAACAGATCAAAGTTCTGGGCCGTAAAATGGTGTTGTGGACGACAGGGAATACCCAACTGACACAATAATTAACAAGTACAATGTAGGCGGTAAGAATAGACCAGGGGCTTCGCAAGGAAATTATTTTATGGGGCTCAAAATATAAATGGAGGATTATACAAGAGACAAGGACAAGAACTATACAAGAGAATAAAAAAGCTTTTTTACAAAAAAATACTACCGACTTCCATTGTTAACCAACCAAGAAAGTTATTTTTCACTTTGTAGTGTTAAAAATAACTTTCTTTTTCGAAGTGTCTTTGGTTGGTACCAATTTTTTTCGTTATGGACACCGACATTCGAAAAAGAAAGTTATTTTTCACTTTGTAGTGTTTTTAGTTGGAAGTCGATAATATTTTTTTGTAAAAAAGATTTATTTATTTTTCACTTTTTAGTTGTACCTATTAAGCAACTTGCCTTTAGTAAGATACTTATAATGCCAGAATAGATTAGCCGAGTACCATAAAACTTGAAACATAACCGGTGAAATAAGAGTGTAACAAGGTGAACTGTACACATCTGCGTACCCCTTTAGAGCGTACTGGCGTGATGTTATGTTATGAAATGGTATAAACAATAAACAGACATACGATGGCAGCAATTCCGAGAGATTTGCCGTTATTTATTGAAGAGTTCTGTTGTATATCTTTGAAGTTCTTCATCAGATTTTCACTAAATTAAAATAGGACCGATTTCGGAACATACTCTATCAAACAAAAAATCAAAGTATTTTCAAAATAGGTCCACAATTGACGGAGATATCGCGGAACATACAAAAAAAATACATGAAGTCGAACATAAAACCTCCTCCTTTTTGGGAAGTCGGTTAAAAACACAAAAACCTTTTTCACACTCCACCTGTATACATTAATCTGTGACGTCTAGCATAGTATTTGTATACTACGGTTAAGGTACCCACCTGTCCTTATGCCTACCCCAGCTCAAAAATTCACGCTGTATATGTTATATCGACTTTTCCGGTTCGGCACGCAACATAAATTTTCATCTAGTTACAATACCAATATTGTCAAGTCTCAAGTCTTTCTTCAAAGTGAAAATTTAATTTCTCAAAAATACCTCTAATACCGGGCTTAAGGCGAAGTTTTTGCAGTGCGCTATCGGCCGCTTTGCACATTATTCTCAACTCGTGACGCCTGTCAAACATTGATAAAAGGTGTTCTATAAACTGGCGGTTTTTTCGCGGAACTGCGAGCAGGGCGGCGCGTGACTGCCGCGCAACTTGCGCCCAATTTGTGTCAAAATCGCGCCAACTTGCACTAATTTATTTTATGCTCGTGTTTGCCCAATGAAATATAGTTATTTAATTTTGAACACGTTGAAGTTTCGCTCTGAATTTACCGGGTTATTTTGTCATTTTGTTCTCATACATATTTCCATAATGGCTTAGGAAGTTATAGCGAACATCGCGGTGTATTGTCATAATATTAAATTATAACATTGTTGGAAGACTTCCCAAGTCACTTGAACTCCGACATGCGTGTAAATTGACATTAAACTTCCACCATATGTCCCCCCTCGACACTAGGCGGGTGAGGGCGCGCGGGGAAGGGCAGGTAACCCTCCCGCGCCGCAGGTTACCAAACGTTTGCCGATTCATAATGCATGAAGTGTTAAACTTTCGTCCGCTCAACTATTCACCCCCTTTCGCTTTGAGGTACAACTTTTGCGGCGTCAATATAATACATTCATATTATCACGGGTGAGGAAAATCTACTCTTACTGTCGAATCTTTTTCACGAAAACAATGTGCTGAAGTTACTTACATCCGGTTTTGAAAAGCTGTTTGTGCAATTATTGATGTTTAACATGGTGCTTGGATGCTGCTGAAGCTTGTTAAGTTAATAAATTATTAGCTGACTGATAGTCTACCTAGTTTTCATATAATATTCCGGGTAATTTATGTACCTTAGAACATTCATTATGTTGTGCAGTCAGATCCATTCTCCAATAGCTAGAAATAGAATATTTGATAGAAATTTGCAGTACGTTCCCACTTAACTGTATTTAGTTTTACCTTCAACCTTCAGACCGATGTCAAATTCGAACAACTCAGAATTTTTGAAGAATTTCCGATAAATCCCGAAGAAGTAACCTTACCTTTTTGAAACATTTGAGGAGACAAGACAAAGGCGTGAGACAAACCTGTCCTAGACTTTACGATGAGAGAATCAATCCTGCGCCCTTCAGGGGAAGGACGTCGCTTGTTACCAGGCTGTTGTAATTTACGAGGCATTTTACTACCGAACAAAAACTGTAGGTACCTTATTCGTACACATTACGTACGCCCGAACATCGATCACTTTTATGACACACAATTATATCTGCCATAACTCTTTTATGTACGAATATAAAATTACCTTTTAGCTCTTTGGCACTACACGCCGTTGTGCTCGACTTTGTCTGCTTACACATTATTTTGCTAACTTTTATCGGTGAAAGGCTGCGCAATATTTCTTGCCGTGATTTGCGAATTCTTTGGTGTGTCGTGAAACTTTTAAAGTTCGGTAATAATTGCCTGAAGTACGAATCTGTTGACGTAAAAATAATATTAAGGGAAAATTGAGATGGAACAATAAATGAAAATTATGGATTTTTTTGATAAAAATAATTGTCTTTTCAAACAATTTGTTCAATATGATTGAAAACTTTGATCATAGCAACACGTCAGGATCTCGAAATTTCCCAAAAAGTTTCATACCATAAATTTGATAAAGAGCTTACTATGTGCGTTAATCATTGTAGTATTTTCAAGCAATGGCTGTATGAAGCATTCCGGGATGAGCAGTGAGTATGTACTGTATGTAGCACATCATCCAGCGAGCTTGTACTGTATGTAGGTCACATCGCTATGATTTAAGACAATTGGGTCTATTTTACCCTATCGCTGTGGTCGCCGATCTACGTAAATGAATATGTATTCGGATGAGCACCGGTCATTCCCGACGACCACGATATGTGGGTAGGACCACAAATTTGTGGCTAGCCGTGGATGAAATAATATGAAGCAATTATAAATTAATGACGAAATTGTTGATGGGAACAGGAAATGGAAAACTTGATATTTATTGTTTATTAACCTATATTGTTCCACTGCTGGTGCAAGTCTCCCCTATAGCCTTCTAATATGCCCGTTATTTCGACTTCTCCGGCCAATCTCCCGTAAAAGCTTCTAATAAATTTGGTAACCATCTTGAATGGCATCAAAATTGACGTATTTTGTTCTATCTGCCTAAAGTGTTTTCTAACTGTCGTATCTGCCACATGCGACAGATACAACATATATCCTTCTGTCGCATGTCAGTCGGCCGACTCTCGCACATTCATCACTCATATTTCATGAAACGATCAAATTCGTATCACTTTCGGGGCGAGTGATAATTTCCCCGGAGACGGCACACAAGGAAACACGCCACAATTCCGTAAAAAGGTTCCGTACAAAAGTATTTTGTTTATCAAGACGTTTGTTAACAAAAGGGTCGAAACTCGGACGACAGGATTGTTCAATTAATTGGCGGATGTTCAAACTCTGATAATTATTTATATTGCGAAACAAATATTATTCGGATAGTAATTGGATGGACAGTTCGAAATAAAGGAATTACGGGAACAAGCAATCGAGAGAAACGGGATACTTCATTATAAGATGAGGAGTAGATCTTAATTAGGTACTTTTATTTGGGACACAATTCTAATTGATGGTACTTTACAACTCTCGCTGTGCAAAAAAGTCCTTAGAGTAATGTTTTAGACCTTCGTTCTTCCAAAAATTGTATATTTCTAAAATACATTGAAGGTTTACCTCATCAACCCTGTGTATAAACCTTTTCTCTTCCAATTCATTCGCTCTCGGCTGAAAGCTCCGCCATTTCTCTCCATAATATTTCCTTTCCTCCACATCCACCTTAATTTATTACATTCGTCCATCAGACATGAATGGTTGATTGTGGCCCACCCTCCCCTTTTGTTTACAAACGCCATAAAAGCTGTTTAACGAGTGGTGTAACGACCCCCGCGTCACGCTCAAAAAATTATTACGAGCAGAATAATTAAGTATAATTCATACTGGAACATATTTGTGTTTGGACAATTAAGCCTGTTTTGTTTTTAGGTTATTATGTAAAAAGGTGTAATGGGAGACGCATTGTGTCACCCTTTTTGCGAATAAAACGTTTACTTTGGAGGAAAAGGGAACAAACAGTATTACGGGGTAAATGATAGACTCTCTTTGAAAATGGCACTGGTGTTACGAATATTACGACTAATTACGTGTTAAAAGAAAACATCAACAAGCGAGACGTAATTTACTATGTGGCCAAATTTGAGGACACTTTTAATTACTTAATAACAAACATAGATTTACCTGTTAACTTCCATTCAGTTTTTTATTAGGTAGATAACTAGATTTCTAGATCCACAAATCGATCACGATTCAAGATTTCTAGTTTCACGTCAGAGATCTAACGTCATGTATTATAATATGATGTGTAGGTACCTAAGATTTTATAGGTCTTGCTATTAATGCACCTGACTGGAACCATATTGAATTATATACAACTAAACTAACTGTATGTATAGTATCCATATAGTAATATAGGTAATTTTACCTATAAGTATAGTAATATTGTTGAAGATCAAAGGCAATGTCCAGCCATTTGACAATAATTCGATTTAATGGTCCAGCTTCTCACCTAATAGGTATGTAAACGATGCATAGTATCTAGAATATCTAGGTATAATCAGATCAACGAAATAATATGCATAGCAATCCATGTATTAGGCTTACATTAATGACTTGCTTTCATGGAACTGACAACGTCCATGCAGCAGCGTAATTATATTCGGGCTATAACCACTACAATATTATTACATAGTGTAATCCAATATAATCTAACTAGCCTATAATATTGTCCCACTGAAGTGCAAAAGCCTAGGCAAAATGACTAAACTTAGCACATAAACAGAGAATAAAATCATTTCTCGTTTGGTACTATCCACAGCAATAAAACGGACCTACAAAGCTGACTAACTTTTGCCGAGCTATATTGGGATCGACTTCCAATGTAACCGGATTCAGCTGAGCACCAGTGTTTTACATGGAGCAACTGCCTATCTGACCTCCACAACCCAGTAACTGGGTAACACGATAACGCCTTTGGCAAAACTGGTGTCAGATCTCAGGCTTCTGGCTACCCGTAACGACTGTCAAAGATCTTCAAATGACAGTTGGGCCAACCAACGGCTTAACGTGCTTTCCGAGGCACGGAGGAAACTCACTATGTAAAGGTCACCCATGCACAGACCGTCATCGGCAAGCGTTGCGTAACCTTGAAGATCGATTGGGTGGCAGTAATTATTTAGCCTCGAACAGTTTGCAATAAAAAGGGGCCGTAGATTTTCAATTAAAGTCGAGATTTCGACGCCTTACGGTTGCTCAACAAAAGCAAATAATAATTAAAATACCACTCTATGGTCACATTAAAAGACTCATAAACATAAATAATGTACATAAAGTCAGCAACAATTTCATGAAAAGTAATTAAAAAATATCGTGGCGTGGTGTTGCTGACGGTGTCTCCTCGCTGGCAGTGTTTGGACTGGACGAGTAAATAGTAAATACTGGCGATGCCTGAGTGGAGAGATAACCGCGGAACAGCCGCCACCCGCGCCGCGGAGATATTGTGCTGGGACGCCGCGCGCCGGATGAAATGTATACTTTGTATGGTTTATGCCGGAGTCGGCAACTTGGAATGTTTTACTTTCTATTTTGAAGGTGTGGTAGGGCTCTTTGTCCAAGCGTTCCTCTATTTGATTGTTCTGTGTTATGGATACTGTGAGGGGTAACACAGAAAGCTTTAAATAATATTCAGAAACTACTTTCATACATTATATTTTATCAAAAATGTGCCTGCCTTCAGGCGGGCACGTGCCGAAGTGACAACCAAAGCTAAAAAAAAACATCTTCAATTATTTTCAGTGTTCCGTTTTCAATCACCTTCCAAAACTAAATAGCATTCTGTCTTCAGTCTTATAATAGGCAAGGAGTTTGCCTCTTAATAAGGTGAAGAATCCTCAAATGAGCTATGCCCCTAGGAATAGATGCACAGAATCATATGAAATGCTTCTATTCTACCTTTTGAAAGGTTACATCAATCCTTCCTTATCCTAACCCGAAAATTTACCTAACAGAGGAGTCATATGGCTTGTATTTCATCAATAAAACTTGAAATGAAGCTCTGGTTTCGGTTCTTTCAACACGAACTTTCTAACTATATAAATAGAAGTTTCTACGATACATAGTTAATGTTGCCAGCCTCTTCTTCCCACAGCGGCATTCAACTCATCAGCACATCAGCACATGCAACGGATATAATTAATTTAATTATATATTATACATCGATATTATTTGCAAATGTCGACAAGATAACTATCGAAAGATTTTTCTTACTTCCACATCCCTACTTACTTCGACGTGTCAAATATGACAGTTGTCATTGCTATTTTTTTTAAATTACATAGCGCGCTTTTTGCTCTAATAATGTATGGGACCCTTAAACACTAAAACCTTAACCTATTCATATATATCTATACTAGCTCTAAATCTCCTATTCTATATTAAACGGTTTAAATCTATTCACGTGTATACTAGCCCTATACAGGGTGTTTGGAAGGGAGCTGTACATACGCCTAGGGTAGAAACTAGGGATAGTCTGCTACCTACCCCCGCCCATTATATTGACCTTGGCCTCAAGGTTTTTTTTTAATTTATTATTATTTTTTATTTGACTTTTTTATGATTTTTTGACTAAAACTACCTGTAGCTCAAAATCTATCCATGGGACCGGTCGGCTAATGGTCTTGTTTTAATCGTTAGAGTCTTAGGGTCCTGCAAAAAATTATTTTACACCAGAAAATTGTGGAGAAGAAAAGTTATGGGGCCTGAAGTACCGTAGTAAGGTAAAGAAATAATTTTAAGGGCAACTTTCTATGGGGTTTAAAAAAAAACTAACAGGGTTGGAGTTCTTCTGATTTTTTTAAAACATCCTCAGTCCATGCCCTTTCTAACGATATGCTAAAAGTGTAATTATCACTTTTAGTTTTAAAGTTATTAATTAATTTCCGCAACTAGGGCACTTCAAGCAAAAATTTCAACTAATGAAAATTAAATGTGTTCGATCGTAAAAGGATGGCAAATCAAAACCCGAGAGTCAAGAGGCACAGAGGTTTTCAACGAAGGTTCTCCGTGAACGTATGGGCAGGCGTCATCGGTAATCGGTTGATAGGGCCGCACTTTTTGCCAGACAACCTAAACTGGCAAAACTACTTAGATTTCCTCGAAAACGATTTGCCTGATTTAGCGGAAGAAGTGTTTGACGAAGATCGGCCCATAGTCTTCCAGCACGACGGCTGTCCTGCTCATTGGAGCCTAGCAGTGAGGGAGCTTCTGGACAACTGCTTTCCTAATTCTTGGATTGGTCGGGGTGGGCCAATTCCCTGGCCCCCAAGGTCGCCTGACCTTACCCCACTCGACTTCTACGTCTGGGGAAGGGCGAAAGAGTTGGTGTACGCAGAAGAAGTACCAACAAGGGAGGTTCTAATTAACAGGATCCACGCCGCATTCGATACAATGCGCGAGGAACTGCTGCTTAGAACGGTGACCGTGGAGATGAGGAAGAGGTGCCGAGCATGTTTACAGGTCAATGGTCATCAATTTGAACAAAATTTGTAATTAATTAAAATTAGTAATTAATTAAAATTTGTAATTTAATGACATTAGTCATTACCAAATTTTTTGTTTCATTTGCCATCCTTTTACGATCGAACACATTTAATTTTCATTAGTTGAAATTTTTGCTTGAAGTGCCCTAGTTGCGGAAATTAATTAATAACTTTAAAACTAAAAGTGATAATTACACTTTTAGCATATCGTTAGAAAGGGCATGGACTGAGGATGTTTTAAAAAAATCAGAAGAACTCCAACCCTGTTAGTTTTTTTTTAAACCTCATAGAAAGTTGCCCTTAAAATTATTTCTTTACCTTACTACGGTACTTCAGGCCCCATAACTTTTCTTCTCCACAATTTTCTGGTGTAAAATAATTTTTTGCAGGACCCTAAGACTCTAACGATTAAAACAAGACCATTAGCCGACCGGTCCCATGGATAGATTTTGAGCTACAGGTAGTTTTAGTCAAAAAATCATAAAAAAGTCAAATAAAAAATAATAATAAATTAAAAAAAAACCTTGAGGCCAAGGTCAATATAATGGGCGGGGGTAGGTAGCAGACTATCCCTAGTTTCTACCCTAGGCGTATGTACAGCTCCCTTCCAAACACCCTGTATATCTCCAATTTTCCAATTTTATAACTATGCCTATCTGGGATCCGGCCTATCTAATCTGTGGCTAAGAAGGCGCAAAGAGTATAACTAATTAAGGTGATAAAACAGTACTTTTTGTGTTGTCTACGGCACAACAAGTCAAACCATTTATAACAATGACAACTCATATTATCTCGATGTGACAACTATGTTTCCTTATCATTTACTTGCCTTAGGGACATAACAACATAACAAAGACTATTTCTATTAATACAACGTTAAAGACGTTGACTCATTTTTCATCTTACAAAAGAGGGCAATCCGTGTGATCTATAAAATGGGTCCTCGCGAGTCCCTCTGAGAAAAATTTAAAGAGATAGACATACTGACTCTACCTTCACTTTATATTTTGGAAAGTATTTTGTATGTCCGCAAAAATCGAGGGCTTTTCAAAACTAGAAGCGACTTCCATAATTTAAATACACGCAGTAAGCACGAAATTGTAATACCCAAATTCAGATTAACGAAAACTAGCAAGTCTCTTCTTATAAACAGTATACGCTTTTATAACAAGCTGCCGAAGTCAGTTAAAGAACTGACCGATGGAAAGTTCAAAAACTACATCAAACGTGTCCTTATTAAAAGGATAATATTTTTGTGTTCACCAAAAATCTAAAGGTACATCTATGTATGCATTTCTAAAATATTGATCTTAAACCCGTTTAATTGTTTTATTATAATTAAACTACTCGGCCAACAAAATATGTTACATCAAACAAATTCCAAATTAACACCAAGATATAACACTTTTTAATTGTAGTGCGCTGCAAATATTCTATTGTAACAATAACTATTTTATTCTTCCCCGAAAAATACTGATCGTGCACCAAATATTCCTGCTCGGGAGCTTAGGGCACCCCGACACGGACAGGTTAGGTTCGAACGAGATGGCGTGAGCTGAAGTGAGCGAGCAAAGCGAGCGAACTCAGCTCCCGTCATCTCGTTCGTGTTAGGTTACTTTAGACCCTGCGGACGGAAATAGGAGCCCCGCGCAGCGGGGCTCCGTCGACTATGTTGCCAAAGTACTATACATTTTGCAGTGCATTATCTGAAGTAAAACTAAAAAAATAAATGCTTGTTTTTAAAATTAGGTGTATTACTATTTTTACAAATTTGTAACAGTTGTTAAATAGATGCTCGTTATGCCCTATTTTAATGAACATATTTTGGTGCACATTCAGTATATTTGGTGGAACACAGGCAAAATTAGGTAAATGAAATGGGAATAAATTGAAGTACTTTTAAATACCATCCTTATTAAAAAAGCATATTATAAAATCAAGGACTACGTTGAAGATAAAAATTTTGGCTTTAGCTCCTTCTGCGCATGCGGCTTCCCTGGTAACTCATAAACGGCAAAAATATGTGGTTGTCTCTCACTATTCTCAATATCATTTATTCTTTCTTTTTTTCAGGATTTCTCTTTTAATTGGACTTTTTACAATGATTTCAATCATCTTTATAGCCATTTGCTAAGAATAGTTACAGCACTGATAACAAAATTTGTGCTACATGTTAAATTTAGTCATTTTTTTTTTAACTTTTTATAGGTTGTTTTTTTAACTTTTACTGATTGTTTTGTGAATGTGTGAACATTGATTGATTTGATTTTTAAAGGTCTTTATTGAATTAAAGGTATAAAAAGTTAACAAAAAGATCTTATTCTAAATTGAAACTAACATACATCGACTAATGTTAAGTAGGCTAGATCGCCTCTTTAAACATATAACATTAATAATTTTTATGTTGACAGTTCCTGATTAACAACAATACATTAAACAAAGTAAATTATGTAGGGTTTGCAGACCCACATTTTTAAATTAAAGTTTCACACCCACCCCCCAATTTGATTGTTTTGTGAATGTGTGAACATTGAAGGCCTTCCAGATGCTTGTTAACATTTGTTAACTTTTTATCTCGTTTTACTTTCTTTTTTTTTCTTATGTTTATATAGACTTATTGTCGCTCCTACGTTCTCCCCCCATTTCAATCAATCAATCATTTATTTGTCTGAATGTGGTACATTATGGTCTTAAGATTAATAAAAGGTATCATCACATTCTGCCAAGTGTGGCGTGCAAATATAGGTACATACATTATAGGACACATATTATTAGGCCAGTATTTAGTATTTCTAGGTACTAATGCTGTAATATGGTAATATTGTGAAACCAAACCAGTTTTGCAAAGAGTGTTTAATATGATCATAATGCAAATATCCTAGTACTTAGTTGCACCTGTAGCAGATATGGAGCGAATTTTCTTAGCTACAATCCTAGTAACCTCCCTTAAACCGAACCTAGCACCCCAAGAAGTTTTGTTACAAATTCTTGTATATTCAATTTGGAGTGTAAGCTTTTTATTGATCGCCTTCTTTGAATTTATTTTGGCGCTATAAGAAACCTCTCTAAAGTTCTTTTAAATTTCGTACGGATCTCCTTCGATTTATTTTTCGAAAAACTTTTCTAGACTGTCAATTTCTTCCTTTTCAAAATGACTTTTGTAAAATGTTGTGTTATGTCAGATTGAATGATTTCGTTATTATTTTCAATATTATGGTCAAAATCAACGGAATTCTTATGCATGTTAACATCAACATAACTTTGGCATTCAGATTGAACTACAACTAGTTGTTCTGACGGAACCTCAACATGGTTCTCTGCAAGATAAACGAAATTATTGAAGTCAATTGTTAAAATCTTCTCGTCTTATAAACGCTGTTTCGCCAAGCACACGCGAAATATAACATATTTTATAACGTTCTTTATTTTTACCTGGATTTTACAGTTCCCGGCGCCTCCTGTGGTATTCTGCTTTGCAGATCCACTTCCTGTAGTTTACGTTTTATAACACTATACAAACCACACTTTCATATCTTTTGATATTGTATCAACTCATGACTCATTTTTATGTATTCTTTGATACTGTTAGCACTTGAAAAGCATACTTTTAGTTATCTCTGATTGTTTTAAAATTCCTCAACTTAATTTATATTGTTAATTTGTAATAATCTTAGAATATTTTATAGTCTGACATTTTCATCTGATCTGACGTCTGTCTGTCTATTTTATTTTCTTAAGCCATAGACATAACATACCAAGCACTAGACCTTCCTTAAGCTAATTGTACGTTATAATAATGCAACGGCAGACTGCCCCCCTCTATAAACCGTTTTTTATTCGTTCTGGTCTTGATTTTTAATTTGGGTATTAGAATTTAAAATTTAGAAGATATGACAGAACGAGGAAAAAACCGGCATCAGCTTTTTTAGTCAGAATCGGGCAGGAAACGGCGAAAGTCAGTTGACTACTTAATTCTATCAAGTGTTCTACAGTATCTGAAAAACTCTTAAACTGTAATATATTCAGCTGGTGAATGAGTGTTAAAGAATTTCTTAAAACAATAAATTAATAGCCTGGACTTGAAATGTACTTTTCTTATAATTAAATTGATGCGCCATGCCTCAATCTGCATCAGTCAAGCCTACAGAGATGCGCGCGGACACCGCGCGCCCGCCAGCAGAACGCGCAGGTTCTGAACCTGCCTTATTGTCCGTCTGCCTGAGACGCCACAGCCCAGCTCATCATGTTACCTTGCTGCCAGCCTTCCTATCTACCTGTTTCGCTGGTAACCAGCCTGTTTTGCCTGCTCACCTGCCTTCCTCAAGCATTCCATTACTTAGAAGAGTTCCTGTCCGTGCTGCTGCCTTAATAATTCTTATTTTATTAACGTGGCTTACGTTTAGCTCTTTTGAGCTATACGTTACGTTACACTCCACCAAAATTTGAGGGGGTAGCTCAGAGAATTTTAATTAATAATCAGTAATTACGTTCATACGTTACATTTTATCAACAACGTCTTTTTTGATTATCAGGTGTATAGTTTTAACCAAAACTTAAAAAAAAAACATCTTCAATTATTTTCTGTGTTCCGTTTTCAATCACCTTCCAAAACTAAATAGTTTTGTATCACCAGTCTTATAAAAGGCAAGGAGCTTGCCTCTTAATAGGTGAAGAGTCCTCACAATACTATGTACTAGTGGCTCTATGAGCTGTAGACCTTTGGAATCAACAAAAAAAGCCATATTATTATCGAACACGCTCACAAAATTTCACGAGAATGGGTTGAGAAATGCATCCTGTAGAGGAGAACAGCCGGACATACGAAACCATTTTTGTTCAAACTGAAACGGAGACGCTTAGCTCGTGCTTTGCGCTCGCTCAATCAATATAAAGAGTTTTAGGGCCTACATCCGCTTTAGTGCCGTAAAACGGTAACTTTATAA
The DNA here is from genome assembly GCA_947562075.1 of Orthosia gracilis. Classification (NCBI taxonomy): domain Eukaryota; kingdom Metazoa; phylum Arthropoda; class Insecta; order Lepidoptera; family Noctuidae; genus Orthosia; species Orthosia gracilis. The sequence continues at coordinate 14,989,940 of OX387267.1, forward strand.
AGCATATTCCTTAGTAACGGCTAAGTTAAAAGGTTTGAAATATATATATATTTATTATTGTTTAATGTACATTATTGTTTAAACATGGTTTTTTCGTATAACAGTTTTGCTTTAAAATAATAATTAGCAGCACGATATTTTTCGCAACTTTTGGATACTCTTCCAAAACGACTTGGATGTTTAAAAATATTTTTACACAGAAAAATTGATGGCTGGAATTTCTTCATAACTGAAATAGCACATGTAAATCAAATAATATTTGCTAACAAAACTGTTCAAAAGGAGGTTCAATATTGATATTTTGGCTCCGAGCGGGCGCACGGCCAGTACTGCGTTAACATTGGGGCGTATATATCGCCTTGAAAAGTGTAACTGCTGTCGGCAGTTCGATTTAAGTAAAGGAGTCGTCAACTTGGAATATTTCAGTTTCTATTCTGAAGGTGGGGCTTTTGGGACCTCTTTGACCAAAGAGAGGTTATTGATAGATGTGCCATTTTGTAAAGTAGGCTTGTATGGATATGTTATGTGAATGATCAGTCTTTAGTTACGTATCTTAAATCTATATATTTTTTTCTGGTTCTTGCCAAGTTCCTCGAAGAGGTAAGCGGAGGTCAATTTCTTTGAGGCATACGGTTGAAATGTTGGGTTATAATAATTTACAGGTACGGAAAATACCTGATAAAAATACCTATACACCAAGAAAAAAAAACAAAGTTCACGCCTGTTTAAAGACTGAACTTTATGAATAATTGTTTTCTAATTAATGAAAAAAGAAAGAAATATGAAAAGGATTTTATAACAAACTTCCTTATAAAACTCATTATCGCGGCCATTAACAAATTAAACACAAACAAACCATTAAAAACTTAGGAAACAACATAAAATGAATTAACTTCTTATCAAAAGAAACCTAATTTGCACGTTGTCGTTAATCACGGGACAAAGCTTCGATACAACAATGTTTTGAGAAATAAAAATGTAGATAAATCTTAAAAGAGAATTTGACTTTGTTTCCGAAAATACTAATAAATAATTGTTCAAAGTGATACTGGTGTTGCTTGTTAGAACAAAGATATGACGGAACAGACAATTATTATAATCCTGGTACAAAGGGAGGTAATGCTTTTGAATTAATGACGGCGCGGGAACTTGTGAAGTGGCCTCTTGCTCAGTACATGGCGGCTCTGTTATTACCAAGACTTTGTTATGTGGATCCCTTCGACCCCACCGACAAGATCGACCCCATCGACCACACCGACCCAATCGTCTACACCGACCCCATTTTTCGGAACAGTTATTATTTCCATATTTTAAGTGTGCGCTGATTCGGTTATGAATATCAAGTTGACATCAAAAGCAAATCGTTAAAGTGAATTATTTTTTCAGTGAGTCATAAATGAAAGAGTTAATGATAAACGAATCAAAGTCGTCACAATCGAGATTGATCTTTTTGAAAGTGTTGTAACATAACATCAGAATCCGTCTACATTCGATACATCATGTCAGGAATTCATTTTGGTCTGACTTTACAATACACAACTGCTAGGGTGTCCAGTATATAAAAAACAGTGCAGTGTGATGCAAGTTTTTCATTGTAGGCGAGGCGGAATAAACGCCTGAGCCGAAGTTGTAGCCGTTATGGAGCTGAGAGACCGCAATGACAGATGACCACGTGTACCTATCAAACGACGTTTTTCAACACACTTATTCGAAAAAAATTAACTGAACACTGGCCACTTAAAATTAAAACAAAACTAAGCTCGATACTTGAGTTTGTGGCGAATGGTGAAAACTGTCTTGAATGAGGCATAGGTAGAACATAAAACAATTTCTATAAAAAGACTTGTCACGTCGTGTACGTGTTTTTACATTGCATCTGATGTATGCTTTCTAAGACCTCATTTAGTATGATCGGAAAAGATGGAAGCCGTTAAAAATAAATCATTCGGGCTGCTCTTTGATTTCGAAATAAATAGATTCACGAAATCACGCGAAGCTCAAAGAGTTATTTCTGCATGACAGCCCAAAGAAATGTCAGTAAGTTATGAAATGATGGAGAAAGCGAACGTAGCTTACGCGTCGCGGCGCAATCGTTTGACGTCAGCCTCCTGCCTCCAGCCTTCCATCAACCGATACCTTATTGCTTTCCATCCAATTTCGTTACTAATGCCTTTCGGCTAGTTTTTGACCTACTTCCCTTTAAGGACGGTTCCAAGTTTGAAATGAGATCCTCCAGAATCCGATTATTGTTTTCATATTTTCCTTAATCATGAGGAATTTACTTTATAAATACATCTTATAGTAACTGGATTGAGGAGTTCAGATAGACAGTCGCCCCTTTTAAATTGCCTACTGATATTTAGATGCCTCCGGCTAGACTGAAAACAAACCCTAACATGGTTGGAATACGGCTGTGTGGATGACGAGGATGGTTCCTCTTCTTTTCGATTCGATGGCACATTGAATTATATATTCTGGGCCCAGCAGCGTCAGAGGCACTGTACATGTCGCCAAGGGTGCAAGTGAATGGAAGCCAGGACACTCCAGCAAGTGGGACATAGTCTGTACAGCACAGCACACAACATTGTCGCCGGCAGAGAAGCATAGTGCCATTGGAAATAAGGCGGTAAGCAGTCGGTGGAAATAAGGCGACGGAGCAAGCTATTACGGTTTCCGACATTCTGCTCACTTAACACATAAGTCACACTGCTACGTAACATCATAGTATTCTCCCAGTAATTCGATTGCCATTGTCAGTGTGTGCTCCACATGGATGGTGATTCTTAATACTTTTCACCAAACTTAATGTGATACATACGAGGCCATGCAAGTGGAAATTAAAGATGAGTTTTCTCCTGGCAAACCTTTGAGTGATACAGACTGGACAAATAACTGGATATATGCTGGACAAATAACTTCATCCCGTGACTCCTACAGCCTACACAAAGGTACTGGGGTACTATATGATGTTGTAGGTATGCTCTAGGTTGTCTAGTTTAATTGTATAACACCGTGACTAAGCACACACGTCGAGCTAATGACGTCACGGCATGTGTTGGCACCGCCGCCTTAACTGCATCACAACGCCTTAAGATAGTTACGCTAACTACTTCCCCAACGCTTATATTACGTATTAAATTCCAAACAGCGCAAGTAGAGTTTGGTCATATTGTAATAACAAGTTTACAAGTATTCGAGTTTTGGATAACCAGAATATATATCTTTTTTACATCTTGTTTTTCCAGACCTTTTGATAACGATTTAGCTGCCGTGGTTACGAAGGATTTGCTGAAAATATATAAAAATGATATTTACGACATAATATATTATGTATTTGTATAACGATCCTTTTCCAATATTAAAACACCATTACGACATTACTATTGATTCCTTGAGTATCTTAAATAGATTGAAGATTGATCGTAGAGCCTTTTTCTCGGGACATCGAAAAGCAATCTCCCGAACTCCTTGATAAAACATTCACAAACTAAAACAAACAATGAATGCTTTAAAGTCGAACGACCTTCTCACCTTTTCACGCGGATTCTATCAAGGAATAAACTGGAGGTCATTCGGTAACCGAGACTCTCGGAGACTTGGAGTTGAAACATTCGTATGCAGATGTCGCCCGGAGCCCGTCGTCGATGGCAGGGCCCCGGGCCCCTGCTTCCTAACGATATGGCCCCTGAGGTACCTGGCCCGATACCGAGCCTATATCTCCTCCAAGGGAATGCAAATGGCGCAGAATGTGGCGTATATTTCTTCGTAGATGTGAGCCGTTGAAAAGAAATTTAAAGGGATAAAAGAACTTTGGTAAACAGACTTTTCTTTTTCGTACCTACCTAACTTTACACATTTTCTGTAAAAAAGATTAATGTATTTTGAATATATATGAGCAGTAAAGAACCAAATTACACACATAAAAATACCGTTTGCTACGTGGAAACCAAAACAATATTTCGTATTATCTCGATCAATTTCGTGATGTAGTCAGAGTGATTCATGAACACTTACACAATGTTCGTAATAATATCTCACCCGCGCAGATTTCACACGTAAAAATACATCTCTCACGCGACGTCTCGCGCAGGCCATTACTCTGAATTGGGCCGAATAGGATATTCGTAGACGGTAAACTAGCTATTTGTATTCATTACTCAATTTTCACAATTCGAACATTTCTCGTACAAAAGTCCAAGAAATTCGCTAATATTTTCGGAAGAGCCCTCGGCAACTCGGAACAAAGGCGACCGTAATGACATATCTACTGACATCTGAGGTAGCTGCGGGCTCCAGCCGGAGGTTTTAAATAGTTCGATAGTGATCCCTCCACGAATTGAATGCCGGAGTCGTCGTTGATTAAAACGGGATGAAAGGCGACCGTCGCTATCAATTTGTGGGATATCAACTGTACGGTATAACTCGGATTTGTGCGTTACAACTCATTAGATTTGTGGTTGGCTTGGATCATTGAAACTGTGTTTAATTTATATTGTGCGGGGATCTCATATTACTCAGTTATAAATGTTTTATAGAAATGATTACGTATTGTTTAAGTCCGACAAATCGCGATACTTGTACCTAACATAATCCCTAAAAGGACATTTCACGAGATTTTTGCCGAAACACATGGCAACGTATTCTTTGCTTTGAACTCGTCCAATATTTGTATTTATACTACAAAGGCTGAACATATTAGATATCCTGAAGTGTCCGCTCCCCGGCGGCAATATGTCCGCTACACGTGTCCCTTCAGTTAGCCAAGTTTTAGTATGCGGGGCTCGTCGGGCCAGGTGCGTGTCTAACAGGTGGCCAGTGGTAGCAGGGCGACACCTTCAGTACCCGCGCGACGAACAGGACACCTAGTCTTTATTGAGCAGCAATCCTTTCACAAAAACTCATAAAATAAACTTTAAGGATTCTGTGAACCGAAATCAAAGCGCCGACATGAGTGAGGCTCAAAGTAAAAGGTCACAGAATACACAATAACATTTTATTAGAATCGTGTATTTTTTGTACACAGTTGAGGTTTTACATGAGCAGGTAGGTGTATGTGACGGGTGCATGACGACCGCGCTCGCCCTTCAGCGCGTCTGTGGACGACGTAAGGAGACAATTTGTCTTCCCACCGCCGCCAGCAAAAACTAAACCACTTTTTCCCCAAACTTAACTTTTGTGAAGAATAACCATTTGGGTGAAAACACTTCTAAAGAGTTGACGAATTCTGTTCCTCCAAGATAGGGAACTAAATTAATTAGGAAAGTTCCGTCGTGTGTGTGTTACAGCTCACAGTGCGTGCGAATATTGTTGATGTTGTTTTGTTCGATGATTGTTTCCTCACTTCCTTATTGTGTGATCGGCTTTTGATTTAAGCCCCTTTACAATTTCCATTCGTGTCGCTACAAAGAAAAGTTAATCAACGTGGGAGTGGATCGTGAGTTCTGATCATTTGCTACGTTTTCCTGTTTCCGAACGTTTCTTTTGTCTCATATTTATTTATGATTACGCTAAGTTTGCGGATATTTTCAGATATTTTACCTTTGTGAAGATCTCATCGTTTCCTCGTGCGGCAGGTGTCATTTTATATTAAACAGCTTGTTATTCCTTTTTGTCTGTTTTATTTTTGGCATGGTTCTGGTTCTTAAATTTTTTACGCTTTTATACAAATAATAAATATTTGTTCGTCACGGGACCCTCTTCACTCGTCTACCTGGTTGACACCAGGTGCGACAAAGCCTCAGGCATTACATGCGTTAAGCCTTGTGCGCACGAGGGGTTTTTTCCGAGCTGTCAGTTGGAAACAATTAACCTATTGCTGCGACATTTTTGCTTCATCCGAGAAACATATGAAATGCTGAGCCCTGAACGTTTTGAGCGGACAGCTGTCACTCCACTTAAATCGATTTGAACGTTTGTGACGTGCTTTTAGTTCCTTTTGTGAATCTAGGTTGGTGTCATGCAAGGCGATGATTGGTTTGCCTTTTGTCAGCGTAAGAAAAACAATATAGTAGTTGCTCTTTTTTTGTTTTTTTTTTCTAATATAGAAATGCTCATATATACTGCAGTACCACGGGAAATTGTGCAGTCATGTGGGACTTCCCCACTAAAACTCCACGGTGTCCTCCTGTGTCGCTGTTGGCGGGAACACGGGCACGTAACGCGTGCACTCACCGCGAATCCCCTGGAGTAAACGGGGAGTAAACCCCATCACCGGCATATCAGAACACACAGTACGTCGTGACCACCCCAGGGACTCCCGCCACCTGCCATATTTCGGCCGCAGGGGATGGAGAGAGCGGCCAACGCTATACCGACACTCCTCCTCCTCTGCGGCCACACCGCGTCCTCCATCAGACGGTGGTGACTCCGTCCAGACCGCGAAAGGTAGGGAGAGCGGCGCATCGCAGCACCGACACTCCTCTCCCGCCGCGGCCTCCAACCATCAGCCACGATATCGTATAAGTATGAAAGGTTCCAGACGACGTCGCGGCGACGACAAAATGACAAATGATGACGGACTCAAATGTATTGTTTGTTACAGCCAATCATCGCGTGATGGCGCATGGATTGCTTGCGGACGGCGTGGTGCTGGTGCGCGGCGCTGGTGCTCGCGTCGCTGGCCGCCGCCGGCCCGCGGTACAGCTCCCGCATCGTGCACACACACGCAGGTACGTCCACACCAGGGCCCACGCTGGCCTGGTACGTCTACAGTATGGTCCACACTGGTCAGGGACATCCACACTATGCCCACGCTAGTGTCGCCAGCTCACGGTACAGCTCCCACAACGTGCACACACACGCAGGTACGTCCACACCGTGGCCCATGCTAGTGTGGTATGGCTCCCACATTGCGCACAATCACGTATAATAAGTCTCTGTGGTCTAGACCTTAGATCCTATAGTATGGCATAAAAGACCCATTTTACTATTTCATTAACGACATAAACTGTATGCGCTCAGAACGTTTTAATGATGTGGTTAGAAAACGTCACAAAGTAAACACAATGTACAATGAATTTTCCAAGGCAGCCCTAAGCCAATGAATGACAAAAGGCAGCTTCCAATTAATCTCAGATTAGAACGTAACATTAAGACGATGATTAAGATTTAAGACGTTTGGATAACAGTACTGACATCCGAGATCGCGAGGACTTTCCGCGCGAAGATGGAACAGGTAACAAGGAAGGGTTTGAAGTGGTAGGCAAATCATGATACAACCATATTCATCCATGCTGCCATGTAATAATAGTACATTTCGTGTCGAGCATAAAAAGTCGAGATTTCTACATGCGAGTGTCAAAATAAAGCCTTTTTGTGCGAGACACGAACGATTCTTTTTCCACTACCTGATGAACTTACTTATTTAAATGCAGATAAGTTCCAACAACAATTTATTAGAAACGGTCAGAATAAAAACCACAGCCTATATACACACAATCAACGCGCGCTTTTTCGAGAGGTAACAAGTTCAGTATCATTCTACCGGATGGGGCGGTGGAAAAAGCGCGGACGTAGCGGCAGGATGCATCTACGAACAGTAGCCTATTCAGTTATGAACATAGACATACACAACATATGACAGTATTGTAACTGTTCTCCATACTAAAGTCATTTCGTAACTGTTATTATGTAATTTTGATTATTAAAAAAAAATATAATCTTTTGTCTAAATTTTCATATTTCCAAACGAATTTTTTATGCAATGTGTTACATAATAGACAAGATAGTAGAAAATGTTATAAATGTAATCACGTTTGTGTAGTCTCTGTTAGGTTGAATGCTGGCGGGTCGCATGATACGCGTATTACGCAAATCATAATGCTATGCGTAAACAGAAGCTGGTAGCTTACCCGTACGCGACGTAATCCACGAGGTTAGTCCCACTCGCTCATACCAGTCGCTACGAGTATGTGTGTAGTCCCCAGGGTCCCGAGCTCGGGAGAGTTTAATACCGTCAGATCCCGGGACAATCCAATCAGGCGGTCCTTCGAGCTGGGACCATGGTGAGGAAATGATGTTGCCCCGTTTTGCAGATGCGACGCAGGAATGCGGGATCAAATTAATTATTGTTTGAAGCCTATTCAGGGTGTTCCGGCAAATGGAATAAATGGCAGCTTTTCCGATTCGCAGCGAGGGAGATTCGGCCAATTTATTTATTCACTGCTGTCTCGGCTCGTACAAGTAATTTAGCTCTGTTTTTTGTGGGCTGTCGATCTGATCGGCACGTCAAAGGGAGATACTGTGACAGATTTTACGAATTCTTGTGGGTTTTGTTTTTTAAATTTGACTCACCAATGTTGTTTAAAAGGGACTGTTTTGTGATAAAGTTGATTTGTGTGCAGTTTTTCATTAAAACCAGGCAAGGAAAGATGCCTATGTTCAGCTGTGGAGTTATTTCGTCTGAAATGATGATGAGGAATGAAATGTACATTCTTTTAATTTTATCCAACTTTGTAAAAGTTCGCGAATGATCCGTAAACTAATTTCAAGGAAAAAAATCGTTAGCAAAGAAAAGTTTAAGTTTGTTAAAGCGAGTATTGAAATGGTTTGCGCCACGGAATGGATGAACGTTTAATGTTACGTATTTATTTTATATTCCTCTAAAGGTTTAATACAAAGAGAGAGAAACAATCACTATGTAATTGATGACGCAATCAAAAACTTAATGGCTTTAGTGGTAAAGCGAGATATCTATCTCTATTGATAGGACATTTTCAATAAAAATGTTAATCGAAATGTTGGAACAATTGAACTCAGAAAATTAGAAAGATCTCTCATTTTAATAAAAGCTTGTCCTATAGAATTCTGCCTTTGCTTGGAATTGTTATAACTATCAATTCTGTTACTATGTAGATATTATAAATTCGTGTAGACTCATCAACATTTGATGATTGCCAATATAAGGCTTATGAATATTGATTGAGAATTATAATTGATGCTGAGCAAACACATTGCTGAACGACGTTAATACGAATACTATTATAATAATATCAAAATGATTTCTACGGTTTTAAGCAACGTTTACTATAAAATATATACCTACTATACAAATGTTAATCTTAGGTAAGTAAGTAGCTCATTACTAAAAAGTAAAGGATTTCTGAAGAGAGCGTACCTTTTCCTCAAGGTTCTATACTTGGTCCCCAGATGTTTACTATCTGAAAACAGCTTTTAATGAATAACTATCATGTTCAGTATGTAGTCGATAGAACATTTTTGGTTATGTATTTTGAAATGAATTTTATTATAAATACCAAAAGCAAGACTAAAGAGGCGGTAAAGGGCAACAATAGTCCCTATTGTTACTATTTTTCCTACTTTTTACAAGCTTTACTTTACCTTACCTTACCACTATCTTGCATCTGCGTACTTTACGTATTTAATTGTGATTTTGTGTGTTGTGATGTCTCTTTTGTGTGCACTAAATAAATATTTAATCAATCTATCCATGTTTGGTAACATTGAAATAATAGTTTATTATGGAGCTGGTCATATGATGAAGCCGGAAGATGGCCATAGCAACTCTTCCACTAGACAAGCTAGCACAATTGTGTTTAGGCTCATAGGCTATCTATTTACAAATGATCTAGTTACATTTCTTACTTGTTAGCCCATTAAAAGCAAGTTTTAAATAGAATCTATACTGACCCCCGGGGCTTCGCTCCCGTCAAATGGCTACTTACCTACCTACCCTACCTACCCTACCCTACCTACCCTACCCTACCTACCCTACCCTACCTACCCTACCTACCCTACCTACCCTACCTACCCTACCTACCCTACCTACCCTACCTACCCTACCCTACCTACCCTACCCTACCTACCCTACCCTACCTACCCTACCCGACCTACCCTACCCTACCTACCCTACCCTACCTACCCTACCTACCCTACCCTACCTACCCAACCCTACCCTAACCTACCTACCCTACCCTACCTACCCTACCCTACCTACCCTACCCTACCTACCCTACCCTACCTACCCCACCCTACCTACCCTACCGATTCTCAGAACTACTGAATATGCATATAAAATTTGGTAAAAATCAGTAAAGACGTTTCGGAGGAGTACGGTAACTAACATTGTGACACGAGAATTTTATATACCTATAAGATTATAAAGTTGAAGAGTTTGTTTGTTTGAATGCGCTAATCTCAGGAAATACTGGTTGAAATTGAAAAATTATCTTTGTGTTGAATAGTCCATTTATCGAGGAAGGTTATAGGCTATATAAAATCACGCTACGGCCAATAGGAGCGGAGTATAAATTAATGTTGCAAAAAAGGGCAACATTATTCCTTTTTGAGAGCTTTCGTTTCTTGCGCTGTGTAAGTGGTTAAAGTTATTCAACATTCATATATGTAGAGTAGGTAGGGTAGGGTAGGTAGGTAGCCAGTTGACGGGAGCGAAGCCACGTGGGACAGCTTGTATAATATTGTCTAACCACTCCAAACAGATGTCACGTGAAGTCGCAATACTGTTGAGGGTGCGTTAGTACATGTAGGGATATGATACGTCACGCGCCTACTGAACCTATAAGCCTAACAGTCCCTACGACTATAATCCCTATAAGCCCTACAGCCCTAACCTACCATATACCTAGTAGTGATATATAAATATATAAATAAGTTCAGGATGTCTGCACCATGCGACCTAAGGTTACAGACGGATAGTAGACAGGATGTCCAGGTTCGGGAAGGATAAACTCACTGCCAGCTCGCAGACTCACGAGACTGATCAGAGATGGCTAAAGGTGTCTTGGCCACAGTGAGGGGTAATGAGACAAGAATATAAAATTCAAATCTGCTTTATTTTACAAGATGTACAGCTTATATACTAATTTAACTTAATACACACTATTATACAAAGTTGTATGTGTTTCATGCGTGTAAGATGCAACTCAGTCATTATTTTAACTAGGCCGCTCGTGTAGTCGTCGCCGGGCCAAGTGCTGATTCGATGTTCAAAGGTTAACATTGAACATTCTGGCGACTCCTCAGGGACAGGACCGTAGTTGGTACAGCTCAATGGTTTCGTATGGTCTGGCCTGGCCTTCTCCAGTTTGCTGTGCTCGAGTGGGCACCCTGCGTGGTATGCCGTACGGCTGCTCTGTTAGTTGCGTGTGTGGTATGTTGCTGACGATCGAGGGCAATTGAGTAGGTGGCGCAGTGTTTCTTCTCGCAGTAATGACGGCTCTAAATCGATTCAACACCTGTGGACCAAAATAAATTAAAACAAATGCTAAAGTTATGATTATGAGTGAAGTACTGATGCTAGCTATGTATGTATGAGACTGTAACTGTTTCCAAATTGTGTTATCTAGTTGAGTCTGTAAGCTAGTTTCAGATGTGACTAAATGGTCAAAAATTCCTTTTGTCCTGTCTAACACTACTTCTTCTTTTGATATATCTTTAATGTTTGTTTGTAAAATCTGCGTATTAATGGAGAAATTCGTTGTTTTAGAATAAGAAGCTAGCACTGTCACAGTCGTTGTTCTTTTTGCAGCAAGTATGTTTTTAAGTGTTTTAATAACGCAATTCTCGGCGATATGTAGAACTCCAACATCGTGAATCGTTATTTCTTGTCTTTGTCCGTCACACACAATCGATATGGCTACTGGTTTTGTCGTTACGAAGAGCCAAGTGTTTTGCATGAATAATTGCTTCCATACAATATCTGTCGACATTTTGTAGATTTCTGACGTGCATTGAGTTTGTGTGTAGTTCTCAGTTCTAAAGAGTTGATCAACTATGCAATTTTTATTTAATTGCATGTTCTTGACAGCTACAGGATAGCAGACAAATTCTGTATTGCTATGAAGACAATCTTTAAATTCTTCTTGACTCAGTTCAAAGTAACGCTCGTTGTTGTAGTCGAACCCCATGAAAGTCTGCTGAATAGAGAAGCACTCGAACGATCCATCAGTTTTCCTCTCTGGAATAGGCGTGACATGTATGAGTGTATACTTTGTTACGTCGTGTATTGGAAAGTGAGCATATACTCTTATGTGAGTAGTATTTACATTCATCTCAGTCTGTATTATTTGATCCTGAATGATTTTTCAGTTTGATGGTAACTTTTGATTAGCCGTTTTTATTATGTTGCTGACATGTGTTGGTGTTAATATGCTATATACACTTGCTTTTTGTAAATAAATTTCAAGTAAACCTGTATAGTAATCCATTATTTCATTGATGAAATTGTTTGCTAACTCATAGGCTTGCATTACTTGTATTTTAACGTGGTTGTTGTCAATCTTTTTATACCAAACATTGTTCTGATTCATAAATGATATTGCTTCATTTAGTTTTGCTTGGAATTTATCTAGCTTTTTTTTGATTCGCTCTTCAGTTTGGTTTACAGCTGTGATTGTAGATATCATTATTTTTGTTTGATGGTTGGCAGCATCAATAAGTTTCTGCTGGTTGTTATTTAATGTATCTATGTCTCTGTATACTTCGTCATTAACTCCAAACACCGATGTTAAGAGTTGACCTAATACACCTCTTTTCTTCCTATTATTTCTTATTTCTGTTAGGTATCCTTTTGTTGTCTTAAACTTTGTTTTTTCTTCGTTTAAATGGTGATAAAATTCGTTGCAATGCGTTTCGTACATGATTTTTTGCGTATTTATGCAAAATTGTTGGAATTGTGACGTTATTTTTTCAATCTTTCCTTGGTCTAGTTCTAAACTTTCTCTCTCGTAGTCTGTTTCAATTCTAAACATTCCTCGATTGATAGTTGCAGTTCCTATTTTTTCCACATACAATCCTGGATCTATATTTTTTAATGTGTATGTAGGCGTACTTGATATGGTGCCAATTAATAAAACAAGTATTGTTTGTAATAGTAAATCCTTTATCCAATTTTTCGGTGATCGTATACCTCTTCTGTTTGTGGTAGCTGTTGATATGTTACATTGTGTAGCCGTTTGTATGTCTTTACTCGTTGTACCAATTTATTTGTTTTCGTTTACAGGGAGCGGGATCAATGTATGAATTGATCTCTTCTGTTCAGCTCCTGTTGATTTTTTAATTGTTACCACTCTAACTACCCCATCATTTCCCGGGTGGACTTCTGTGATTTTTGCCAACGGCCATTTACTTGGTTTTACATTGTCATCTTTTACTAGTATTACAGTTCCAATTTTAGCATTTTCATGTGCTTGTTTCCACTTGTATCTTTGCTGAAGTTGATGTAGATAGTCTTTTGTCCAACTGTTCCAAAAATCTTTTTTCATCTTTTGTATCTGTTTCCATCTATTCATTAAGTCAGTATTAATGTTTTCCATCGGATCTGGTGTTCCTACTGCTTCTCGGCCAATAAGAAAATGACTTGGAGTTAGTATAGTGTTGTCATTAACATCTTCGGTTTGCGCACACAATGGTCTTGAATTCAAACACGCTTCAATTTGGTGTAGTAAGGTGGTCATTTCCTCGTATGTTAGAGTCGTATCTCCGATTACTCGTCGTAAATGATGTTTCACTGACTTTACGCCAGCTTCCCAAATGCCACCGAAATGTGGAGATGACGGAGGAATAAAATGCCACTCAGTTCCTATGTTTGTTATTGCGCTTTGGAATTGCGGCGATTGCGTGATTTGTAATATTTCTTGATGTAAGAAGTTGGCTGCACCTACGAAATTTGTTGCATTGTCACTATACATGTGTGACACATGACCTCTACGTGCCATGAATCTGCGTAGTGCAGCGATAAATGTTTCTGTTGTCAAATCTCCCACCAATTCTAGGTGTATTGCTTTTGTTGCTAGGCATACAAAGACAGCAATGTATGACTTGTAAGACTTGTGACCTCTTCCTTTCATAGTTCTGGTTTGTATTGGACCTGCATAATCCACTCCAGTATGACTGAATGGATATGATTCCGTCACTCGTACTTTTGGTAGGATTCCCATTTTTTGCGAGTTTGTGTCTGCTTTGTATCGTATGCACTTCACACATTTGTTAATAACGCTCTTCACTTTTCTTTTTCCATTAATGATCCAGTATGTTTGTCGTAAATATGCTAATGTTAATTTGTTGCCTCCATGCAACGTTTTTAAATGTGCGTCTTGTATAATTAGTGACGTTACATGATGGTTGTATGGTAACAGTATTGGATGTTTCTGGTTGTAAGGCAATCCAGAGTTTTGTAACCTGCCTCCAACTCTTAGTAATCCATCCTCGTCTATAAATGGATCTAAAGTGGATAGCTTTTTATTTTTCTTCATAGGCTGTCCTCTTTGTATAGTTTTCAATTCTTCTTCGAATTCCTGTTGTTGTATTTTCAGAATTATTCGTTTTGTTACCTTTTTTAATTCAACGCAAGAAATTGGTTTATTTATTGTTTGCTTGTTTGCAAATCTATAGCAGTAAGATAACACCCTTAACATTTTATTTAAACTGGAAAATCTATTCCAGAGATCGTTCTTTTCTATCTCAGTTGTAACACTTGTAACTGTGTGACACTTTTTGATTTCCTCAGTCGGCTGTGGCATACGTCTCGTAGTGGGTATCTGATCGGTTTTTAACCATAGTGGACCATTCCACCATAAGGAATAGTTAACAAGTTTTTCCGGCTCAAGGCCTCTTGAAATGATATCAGCTGGGTTATCAGCAGATATTACATGGTTCCACTCTGCGTTCGGTACAAGTTGTCTAATTTGTGATACCCGATTAGCTACGAAAGTTTGCCAGCGTCCAGGCTCTCCTCTTATCCAGCCTAAGGTGATCATGGAATCCGTCCAACAAGATATCGTGATATTCTTACAATTGAGCGCTTCTTTAACTTTTTCGATCAAACTGGCTAGTAGGAGTGCTGCACATAACTCGAGACGAGGTAGAGTAGTCTTTTGTTTCTTCGGTGCCACTTTTGATTTTGCTTGTAATAATGTAATGTAGTAGTTGTTATTGATTTTTACACGGCTATATACGACCGCTCCGTAAGCTTTCTCGGACGCGTCGCTGAAACCATATAGTTCATTCTCTGTGCTATCAGTTATGTGACACCACCGCGGAATTTTTATTTTTTCTATACTTTTAAGGAGTTTTTGTACTTCAATCCATTTTTTCTGGAGTATGTTATCAACAGGTTGATCCCATCCTATCTCGTTAGTCCACAGTTCTTGTATAAGCAGCTTCAATTTAATTATAATTGGTGCTAACCAACCCAGGGGATCGAATATTTTCGCTACTTCTGACATAATCCATCTTTTTGTTGGTTTTTCTTTTTCCATTATAGTTATTTGAAAATAAAAACTGTCTTCCCGTGGTGACCATGAAATGCCTAATGACTTCCTGGACTCGTCTAATGGTAGCTTGAGTAGTTGATCGTCTTTGTCTTCCGTCGGTATATTTTCGAGGAGCTCTGAACTGTTTGACGACCATTTTCTAAGTTTAAAGCCACCCTTGTTTAACATGGATATTAGCTGACTTTGAAGTTCTTTAGCTGTGCTTTCCTGGGAATCTCCAGACAAAATATCATCCACGTAGAAATCTTGTAATGTAGCTTGACTCGCCATTGGGTAATTATCTTTTTCGTCTATGGCAAGTTGTTGTAGTGTTCGTACCGCAAGATAAGGTGCGCTAGTTGTACCGTATGTAACTGTTGTAAGTTCATATTCACTAATTGCTTGTTTGGGAGAAAGTCTCCATAATATTCTTTGATGTGCGAAGTCTAAATCATTAATTTTTATGAACCTGTACATTTTCATAATATCCGCCATGAAGGCAAACTTATGTTTTCGCCATCGTAGCAGTATAGTGGATAAATCTTGTTGTAGTCGTGGACCTTTATACATATTGTCGTTAAGGCTTATTTTTGTGCTGCTTTTGCTGCTCGCATCAAAAACCACGCGTAACTTTGTAGTAAGTGAGTCTTCCTTAATTACTGCCTGATGTGGTATGTAGTATTTTCCTAAGTTGTAGTTTTTTGTATCTACTTTTCTCATATGACCCATACGTAAATATTCGTTCATAAATTCAATGTATTGGTGTCGTAAATTTTCATTTTTTGCGAACTGTCGTTCTAGTTGTAAGAGGCGAGCAGCGGCCTTTTTGCGCGATTCGCCGTTTATGTTTAAGTTTAAGTTTGTATCCTTAAACGGAAGTCGTACCGTGTATGTTCCATCTAGGTTTCTTATCGTTGTTTCTTTATAGTAGTTTTCACAGGCCTGGTCGTCCTGTGTGAGTTTGTAGTTTTGTGGAATTTCTTCTAATTCCCAAAATTTCGTAAGTTGTCGTACCTCTTCAGTGCAAGCCACCATACTCAGTATTTTGGCTCCACTATTCGTGTCATCGGGATAAAATCCGGATAAAATCCACCCTAACTGTGTGTTTTGAGCGATAATTCCGTCCCGTAGTCTTTCGAAACCCTGTAGTAGTATTTTGCTATGGTCTTGGGCACCTAATATTACATCAATTGGTCCCTTTTTATAATAAGTTGGGTCAGCTATCAGCGCATTATCCAAGATTTTTTCTTGTAATTGTTTTAAGTCATGCCTTGGTAATGAACTTGTTAGTTTTGGTAGTATTATTAGCGTTACTGGCAGTTTATAATCGCTAGAGTACCTTGGTTGTAAAGTAATGTTGATTGTATGGTTTGATGTTTTTGGTTTTTCATCTCCGATTCCTTTTATTTCGGCTCGGATTTTTTGACGTGGGTAAGCCAGCAGTTGTGCCACTTCTTCAGTGCAAAATGAAGCTTCTGATCCTTGATCACATAACACTCTCAACAACTGCGGCATCCCGTCATAAGAGGTAGTTTTTACTATAGCGGTAGCGAGTAAAGTTGTATTTTTAGTGTTGGTATTTGTTGCCGATAAATTCGACGTTGTTATATTTTGAGGCTTCTCTATTCCTACATTTTTTGTTGTGTATTTTTTGGCGTTATTACTATTTTGAAACGGTTTAGATTGGTGTAATAATGTGTTGTGCCCCTTATGTTGACAAATATCGCATTGTTTGTAAACTGCACTCACACACTGTTTCCGATCATCGTGATTTAAGCAACGCTTGCACATTCTTTTTTCCGTGACGGCTTTGTATCGGTCGCTGACGCATAACTCTTTGAAACTAGGGCAAGAATGAATACTATGATCCATACTTTGACAATGCCAACAGCGTTTATATTTTTCCGATGTTTGTCTATTACGTGATTGTTGACCATTAGTATGTGATAACGACCCGTCAAATGACTTAAGACAACTGAAACGGTTTTCCATGAATTTCATCATCTCGTCGAAGGATTGTAATTTATTCCTGTTTTGTAATTGGTCTTCATACTTGGTATTTGTTTCCTCGTCCCATTTTCTACTGACTATTCTTATCAATAGAGGGCCCCAAGATGGTGTATTTATGCCTTGATTTTTCAGTGCCTCAAGACATTCATTTATAGTGTCGTGCATGTCTCGTAATTGTACCGCGTTTGCTCGTTGCATTTTAGGTAAATCTAATAATTTGTCAATAAACTTAGTAGCAATCATGCGCTCGTCTTCATATCTCTGCGTAAGCAATTTCCAAGCTGTTTCGTAATTTATTTCGCTAATTGTTAAGTGACGTAT